>OX941081.1:125255369-130255369 GCA_954870635.1 Arctium minus | reverse complement strand
ATGTCCAACTTATATGGGGTTTGAAGGCCTAATTGGAATGAAGCTGAATGGAATACCATCAAACCTTGGTTTTCATGTTGAGCTAAATTTTGATCTGTACATTATGACCCTTAATACTTCAAATAGGCCAATACACGTAACAGAAGAAGCAATATGGGACATGATTGGAGCTCCCATGGGTCATATAAGCTATGACTCGTGCACCACAGAAGACTACGGTGCTGTCATTAAAGTAGAGCGGATTAAGCAGTTCCACAGAGAGGTTATACAACCAAAATATGTTAGTAGACAAATTGTATATCGAATGATGTCGATTGGAACTTTATGATGAACTTCATCATTGCTTTTTGCAACACTATCGGACAATGAAAATATAATGGATTGTGCGACCTGAACGTCCTGTCCCTAGTGTCATAAGAAATAAGGTTTCAAGATGAATATGTCTTTATTTGTTTGAGGTACTGCAAGAACACCTGGAGCGGACATGATGATAATGCATTCTTCTGTGGTCCATTAACAACACTAGTTGTACGTTTTTAACATACTTAATTACCTTCAATCACAAATATTTCTTTACAATGTTGACAATGCTTCACAAAATTTTACAACTACTCTATGTGGACAACATCAAATGTGTCATACCTTGTATTATACGACAAAGACCTGCAATCAAATCATGGTCTTTCAAACTATTGAGACTGAGGGTGGAATCGGATATGGAATCAGGAGGTCTAGGAATGGGAGAGATTGAAGAACCTTACCGTGAAAACCAATCAATTGAAGATAAAGATAACCATAGTGCAGACAACATGATCAATGAAGTACCACCTTCGTCGCCATATGATTTTGAGGTACATGTTTATATATATATATATATATATATATATACATAGATAGATAGATAGATAGATAGATAGATAGATAGATACAAATCATCTATGATTAAACCCAAACAACAATCACGTATGATTTAATAAGATATATTGCACTATCATGCTTTATATCATTAAATGAGTTTATGCTTCCTAACAAGTATTTTGCATAAAGTTGATGTATAATTTAGTTTATTTGACTAGTTGATATTGTTAATAATCGTATGTGATTTAAAGTACTTAGATATATTGGATGAGACATACAATATGATGATATCAATATGATTTTTGTTAATAATCATATGTGATTTAAAGTACCTTGCTTTTTATGGTGATATCAATATGATATTGGAAACTTTTTAATATCAGTGATATTTAAAATTACTGGATGAGATATAGAACAAGGTGACATCATTGAAAAATATCTTCAACACAACTTTGGATAAAGCATCAACTAAGTTTTCGGGAATGCCGTTGCTTAATGATTGGAGACAAAAGTAGTCTGATATGTTTGTTGTTAAAAAAGATGATGCTAAAAATCAAGAAAGGAATGAAATCGATAATGAAAGATTTGAGTATGGATGATATAATTGCTATAGTGGACACAATACCAATGAAAGATGTGCAACCTAACTTTGAGACATCCACCAATGTCAAAGATTTGAGTATGGAGAATACAATGGCTATAGTGCAAACAATACTAGTAGAAGATGTGCAACCTGATTTTGAGATAGAAACCCAATTTTTCGAGCACAAAGATGTTTTTGAATCTTTTGATGATATAGTAGCCAAAGAAAACAGCAGAAAAGGGGAAAAGTTGAAAGAGGCACAAGTTGCAGATTATAGACCAAAAGAAAACAGTTACACCAAATGTCAATCAACCTAATGCCACGTTTGTGATGAATCGCCCACCAATATCACCCTCAATACCAAGTTTCAGTCTTGGTTTTACCCAAGAATTTGGTGAAAACTATGAGGGAGATACAGTAGTTGAAGATCAAGTTATGACTGATATTCTTAGGGAACCAGAAGCAGTTCAAAGAGAGGAACATACAGATAATGCGACCATGACAAAAGAATTGACAATGAAAGATGAAGTTGTGATGTATATTCATAAGCAACTAGAAGCACCTAAAGGGGGGGGGTTACAATAAAGTTGAAGGTAGACAATGAAAGGAAGAAAGGGATTCAGAAAGACAACGAACCACCTAAGGAAACATAAAACATAAGCCTGGTCGTACAAGATCAAGTGAAAAAAATGTGAGATCGAAGATGCAGCCCTAATATGCTCCTTATATCTGAACAGGAAGATGGACCCTCAGTCGGCGGTTACGAAAGAAGAAACATAGGTGGCTAATTGGATTGTTTCAATACATGGAGATAGAATATAAGTTCAACACACAGTCTATTATTTATTGATAAAATTACATC
The DNA here is from genome assembly GCA_954870635.1 of Arctium minus. Taxonomy (NCBI): domain Eukaryota; kingdom Viridiplantae; phylum Streptophyta; class Magnoliopsida; order Asterales; family Asteraceae; genus Arctium; species Arctium minus. Next base: position 130,253,066 of record OX941081.1, on the reverse strand, counting down.
TCTTATATGCATGATAAAACTACAAGACTTTGATTCAAGTATGTATAAACTGAAGTAGTTAATCATATGTGATTAGCATAAATGGCTTACAATAATTAGTTATGATTTAAGTAAGCATGTGTATGTGGTATAGTAATCATATATGATTTACAGTGCTCTTATTGGTATATGATAAAATTATACACTTAAGCCATATTTATCAAATATGCGATGGAAATTGTGTTTATCATGTTTTATCAATTGCGGGATTCATGGTTTGTAAGTTCATCACACCCTCTACACTTTCACTTGTTTTGAGCATTCTTTATAGCTCTCTCACCACCACCAATTAAACGCTTACCAGTCCCACATCCTTTGTTTCGAATACCTTTAGGAGCATGTACTTCAATGTTCTAATGCTTTGACACACTCAACAATTTCTCAAATTCAACATCCTTATTAACCACACAAATATGGGAAAATGTTTCAAGGGCAACTTCATTCTTTATGAAACACGCCTTTTCCAAAAACAACATAAGTTTCTCATCATCACCATAAATTCTACCGAGTATTTGATCAAACTCATACCGGATATTATTAGTCAATTTGCGAGACTATTGGTTGCTTCCAGTATGCATACGTCGAGTACGAAGAACATCTATGGGGATAACACCCCTGGTCCATCTTCTATTAATTCATTGGTCGGGTATCTCATTAATATCAAGATTGAATAAAACATTGGATATATGCCAACAAATAAGACCAAAATACTCGAAATGCTGACAAGAACATGTCAAAGATCCATCGTCTTGCAATTGGACAACTTGAGAAACAAAAATCACATATGATTATTAATCAGCAAGAATGTTAACATAAGTGACAACTCAAGTAGATTCACAACTCCCATTCCAATTTACATATGATTAAAAACATAACTAAACAATATGAATATTATACATTAAACTCTGCTTTCGTTTTAAATATTTTGTCTTTTTCCCTTATGGTGAATACTTGGCGCTCATCCTCAATAACAACATTCCATTGAGAACAGTAATTATCTCCCTTAAGTATCTCCTTTTGAACATCAAAAAAGATAATCCTAGTATAAACCATGGCAACTTGTTTCTCAATCAACCTTTGAGTCTTGAAATCATTGATGCTCGTGTTGGTGTCGTGTTCATCAATACGTTGCCTATTTCTTTGTTTATCCATTGCAGCATCGTGAGATAAAAATAAAGGCCAACAAATCGTTCCCATGGTGTGCAAAGATCTTGAAAAATGAATTCAAACTCTCGGACGACAATGTTGTTTTCATTAGACCACACATGGGAAGATCCTTAAAATATCCAGGAATCCGTTTAGACTGAATATTAAACACCTCTGTGAGCCATGGGTGACATTCCTGATCAAATTCACTAAAGATTGTGTTCCATTTAACTTCAAACTCTTGTGGGCCCAAATACACACTCCAAACAAGTTTAAAAGACGTTTCCTAAAATCTAAGTTTAGCAGCAGGTTTGTGCTAACCTGAAAAGAATCATATATGATCACTTCAACACATGTAGGGGTAGAAACTTGACGAAAACAAAATAAAAAAGTACATAAGTCGAATGAGTAGTAAAACACATATAATTTATACCTTATTAAGCAAGTTGGCCATGATATCCCACATACACAATCTATGTTTTGATTCATCCTAAACGATTGGAAATGTCTCTCTAATAGCAACATCTTGATCAGTCAATACAAGCTTCGGTCGAGTACCATGTAATTTTAAAAATGTTTCCACTAATCAACTGTATGATTGAACCAGAACCAACAACAACATACCTCCAATTGTTATCAACAGCCAGGAATGGGACAAAAACGATACAATATCTGCAAGAGTAATTATAACAAATAACGCATTCAAACAATCAAACATACCGGGTGAACAATAAAAATAACAACAATATCTTACTTGTTTGAACCATACGTGGCATCAAACGATATAATGTGACGCCCTAAAAATAGGGAAAAACTTAAACCTGAATGATTGCAATAAATGACATCTTAAATAAAAAGAAATCACCCAATAGGGGAATAGTAAAAGCGTTTACAATTTCTATGAATGAACAATAAAGTTGACAACATAATAATCTAAGTCATGGTCTTTCAAACTATTGAGACTGAGGGTGGAATCGGAGCTGGAATCAGAAGGTCTAGGAATGGGAGGGATTGAAGAACCTTACCGTGAAAACCAATCAATTGAAGATAAAGATAACCATAGGGCAGACAACATGATCAATGAAGTACCACCTTCGTCGCCATATGATTTCGAGGTACATGTTTATAGATAGATAGATAGATAGATAGATAGATAGATAGATAGATAGATAGATAGATAGATAGATAGATAGATAGATAGATAGATAGATAGATAGATAGATAGATTGATTGATACAAATCATCTATGATTAAACCCAAACAACAATCACGTATGATTTAATAAGATATATTGCACTATCATGCTTTATATCATTAAATGAGTTTATGCTTCCTAACAAGTATTTTGCATAAAGGTGATGTATAATTTAGTTTATTTGACTAGTTGATATTGTTAATAATCGTATGTGATTTAAAGTACTTAGATATACTGGATGAGACATACAATATGATGATATCAATATGATTTTTGTTAATAATCATATGTGATTTAAAGTACCTTGCTTTTTATGGTGATATCAATATGATATTGGAAACTTTTTAATATCAGTGATATTTAAAATTACTGGATGAGATATAGAACAAGGTGACATCATTGAAAAAGATCTTCAACACAACTTTGGATAAAGCATCAACTAAGTTTCCGGGAATGTCGTTGCTTAATGATTGGAGACAAAAGTAGTCTGATATGTTTGTTGTTAAAAAAGATGATGCTAAAAATCAAGAAAGGAATGAAATCGATAATACTGATATTCATGTCGAAGATTTGAGTATGGAAAATACAAATGCTATAGTGGACACAATACGAACGGAAGATGCGCAACCTGAGTTTAAGACAGCCACCCATGTCGAAGATTTGAGTATGGATGATATAATTGCTATAGTGGACACAATACCAACGAAAGATGTGCAACCAAACTTTGAGACATCCACCAATGTCAAAGATTTGAATATGGAGAATACAATGGCTATAGTGCAAACAATACTAGTATAAGATGTGCAACCTGATTTTGAGATAGAAACCCAATTTTTCGAGCACAAAGATGTTTTTGAATCTTTTGATGATATAGTAGCCAAAGAAAACAACAGAAAAGGGGAAAAGTTGAAAGAGGCACAAGTTGCAGATTATAGACCAAAAGAAAATAGTTACACCAAATGTCAATCAACCTAATGCCACGTTTGTGATGAATCGCCCACCAATATCACGTTGCTAAAGATCCATCGTCTTGCAATTGGACAACTTGAGAAACAAAAATCACGTATGATTATTAATCAGCAAGAATGTTAACATAAGTGACAAAACAAGTAGATTCACAACTGCCATTCCAATTTACATATGATTAAAAACATAACTAAACAATATGAATATTATACCTTAAACTCTGCTTTCGTTTTAAATATTTTGTCTTTTTCCCTTATGGTGAATACTTGGCGCTTATCTCCCTTAAGTATCTCCTTTTGAACATCAAAAAAGATAATCCTAGTATAAACCATGGCAGCTTGTTTCTCAATCAACCTTTGAGTCTTGATAATCCTAGTGTTGGTGTCGTGTTCATCAATACGTTGCCTATTTCTTTGTTTATCCATTGCAGCATCGTGAGATAAAAATAAAGGCCAACAAATCGTTCCCATGGTGTGCAAATATCTTGAAAAATGAATTCAACCTCTCGGACGGCAATGTTGTTTTCATTAGACCACACATGGGAAGATCCTTAAAATATCCACGAATCCGTTTAGACTGAATATTAAACACCTCTGTGAGCCATGGGTGACATTCCTGATCAAATTCACTCAAGATTGTGTTCCATTTAACTTCAAACTCTTGTGGGCCCAAATACACACTCCAAACAAGTTTAAAAGACGTTTCCTAAAATCTATGTTTAGCAGCAGGTTTGTGCTAACCTGAAAAGAATCATATATGATCACTTCAACACATGTAGGGGTAGAAACTTGACGAAAACAAAATAAAAAAGTACATAAGTCGAATGAGTAGTAAAACACATATAATTTATACCTTATTACGCAACTTGGCCATGATATCCCACATACACAATCTATGTTTTGATTCATCCTAAACGATTGGAAATGTCTCTCTAATAGCAACATCTTGATCAGTCAATAGAAGCTTCGGTCGAGTACCATGTACTTTTAAAAATGCTTCCACTAATCAACTGTATGATTGAACTAGAACCAACAACAACAGACCTCCAATTGTTACCAACAGCCAGGAATGGGACAAAAACGATACAATGTCTGCAAGAGTAATTATAACAAATAACGCATTCAAACAATCAACATACCGGGTGAACAATAAAAATAACAACAATATCTTACTTGTTTTAACCATGAGTGGCATCAAACGATATAATGTGACGCCCTAAAAATAGGGAAAAACTTAAACCTGAATGATTGCAATAAATGACATCTTAAATATAAAGAAATCACCCAATAGGGGAATAGTAAAAGCGTTTACAATTTCTATGAATGAACAATAAAGTTGACAACATAATAATCTAAGTCATTTATAACTAGATTATAACTATTGTCAACTCAGTCTCCCGAAAGTATTTGTTCCTTTTAGTACGCCAATTTCCAAAAGTAGATCTCTAAAAATTGCGGCTAACGGATAACACTCGACCCTCAATTCTTGGAAGCCCCACCGCTAATGGAACCTGATATACATGTCATTTAAGAAAAAGTGTTAGGCTTTACACCTAGTGAGAACAAACATTTAAATAGGTATAATGAAACGTAAACCATCAATAAATGTTTTCAAAAGAATATGAAGTGAGTTTTCTTTTGTATAAACCACAAAGGAACCATACGTCTGAAAGGGCATTTTGCTATGACAGGGAGACCAAATTTCCATGGATTATAGTGGAATAAAAAAGTAAGCTACTTTACAAGTTATTTAGCTCATACTAGGATCAATGCCACGAACTCGTCAACCCATACTCAGATGTGGGGGAGGGCACCAGATGATCCTAGTCATACTCATTCGCAAGGATTACATTTACGGTCCATGGCTAGTATCCGGTCCCACGTAACTGTACCAAATTGCATTCCGAGGAATAAATGTCTCAACTAGCTACAAACGGGAGATATCCCAAAGTAAGTCGACTCTATACCTATGGATCCATTAGTAATATTCTATGGCTAGTCACAACTTCATTTGCAACTAAACTATAATGACACATATAGTTAACATAACATAATTTCCATTATATGATTCCATACATAAACCACTTCCTTGCATTTAAAACCCAATAAGGATCAATAGATGGTCATTTCCATTTTTGACAAAAAAATGTCTCTAAGATGAGGTTTTCCAAAATTTTATAAACTTTTAAGTAAATCTTTGCCAAACAATCAAATACCATCTATTCTTAGATGAAACCTTCAAATTTAGAGAAGAAACCCTAAACAACATCAAGATGACTTCATCCAAGCATTTAGTTATAAATATGCAAACAAAAACATATTTTGTATCTCCATCCATGATTCAACAACATATTCAAAATTATAGTTAGAACCTCAAAATCTCCAAAATCCATTTTTGGTCAAGATTTGCAAAGAAATAGAAATATAAAGCAAGGAGATGATTTCAAGTTCAAAAATGTAGTTTTGACATGTATAAAGTTAAAAAAGGTAATGATGAACTCACAATACTAGGTTTTGCCTAAAACCTAGAAATTCTCCAAAACCCTAGTTCTTGAGGAGGAAGAAAATGAGATGATGGATTTGATGTAATTTCTAAATCTTTACTTGTAGGTGAAGAATCACTTTAGGAACCCCAAATATAAGCTTTAAATGCTGCAAAAACAACTTTAATGCTTAAGGATCAGTTTGGGAGAGTTTTATAAGAAAGTAGGTGAAGAGAAATGAGATAACGGTCGCCAAATCGTGCATTGAAGACAGCTGCTCCCCAAGCGCGATAGTGATACACGATAGTGATTGTGTCACTATCGTTGTTATTATCACTCAGATTGTACCGAGACTCCCTGACTCTCGGCGATAGTAACAATTGCGCAAACTGTACCGGAAGTCTAAATAGAGATTTTCTCAACCGAATTCTATTCGCTCCTTTAGAAAAGGGAAAAAATGACATTTTCTAAACGCTAGTCATCTTAACTTAAAGCTACTAAAGTCATTAAGGTCAACTTTTCATACCGAAATCCCGAGTGTTACAATCCTCCCTAACATGGAAATGATTTCGTCTTCGAAATCTAAGCAACCCAAACAAGTGAAGGTATCTCCGCTTCTTGTCCTCCTCGGCTTCCCAAGTCACATTGGTCCCATGGTGATGTTTTCATTGAACTTTGACCATCGTGACTTCCTTGTGGCGAAGTTTCTTTGACTTCCTCTCTAAGATGGAGTTGGGTTCTTCGATGCATCGGTTTCCTTCATCAATCCGGATTTCTCAGAGGGTAATAACACTTTCCTCGTATGCCAAACACTTCTGAACATAGCAAATATGGAATGTGTTGTAGATTCCCTTCATCTCTTGTGGTAAATCCAATTGATACACTTGCAGCCCTACGTGTTTCAACACAGTAAACGACCCAAGGAAACGGGGACTCAACTTTCCGTATTTTCCGAACCTTATAATCCCCTTCCAAAGGGATACCTTCAAGATCACCTTATCTCCCACTTGGAACTCCATCGGCCGTCTCTTTTTATTGGCATAGCTTTTTTTTATCTTGAGCCGCTTTCAATCGCTCCCGGATGTCTTTAACTTTACGAGTTGTTTTTTGCATGATTTCAGGACCGATGAACTACTTCTCGCCCACTTCTAGCCAACACACAGGGGTTCTACATTTCCGTCCATATAAGGCTTCAAACGGTGTCATTCCAATGCTCGAGTGGTAACTATTATTCTACGGGTACATCTTCACGATCTTCCCTTCATGATCTTCCAATTTCTGAGTTAACCGATATACTCTACGCGCGTTTATTGTCTATGTCACCGCCACAACATCAAGATCAAGATCTGATTTCTCTTCTAAGGAATTTTCAGCCTTCGCCGCCTCCAGTTCCTTCATCTGATTATGACCGGATTACTGCTTTGTCTGAAGAATTAAAGTCTTTCCGATCAGAAGTTCAATCCAGCTTTGCTGATCTTAGGTCTTTTATGACTCAAGCTTTTTCAGAACTTTCTAACAAGGTTGATCATCTTGAACAGAGCTGCATAACTGAGGCTGGCCCGTCTCTTAAATGCCGACATGACCAGGATGATCCCGATCCTCAAGGTCATGAGGGGGAGATGAATAAGAGACAGCGGGTGGAGAGTTCGTCTGCTAGAGAGGATCAGACACAAGAAGATGCGACTGACAAATCAAAGAGTTCTAAAGATGTTCAAGACTACAATGTTGAAGACATTGTAAATGTGATGTTAGAGAATGTAGACATGTCTGAAATATCTAATGTCTTGAATATTTCTGAACAGGATATTCATAATGATATGCAGATAGTTGTTTATGAGGATCCAGACACTGCAGTAAGGGCTCATGAGATAGATGATTCAGAGATTGCTATTGATATGAGAAACCTATTTGCAAACTTCATTGAGATAAACTCAAATGACGATGATGATGTCAAATTCGAGAAGCTTTGTAAGGTGAAAGAAGAGGAATGTGATGACATCATCATCTTATCCGACACTGAAGATGATTCTGTGTTTATGGATGCTAAGGATGAAGAGATTACAGATATGTTGTACAGATATCTTCCTTCTCAAGAAGAGGTTCCTGAAGATACTACTGTTCCTGAAGCTACTCCTGATATTTCTACTCCTGTTGCTGCTACTGCTCCAACTACCTCTGCTCCTTCAGGTACATTTGAAGAAGGTCAGTCGTCTAGAGCACAAGCTGATGTTCCTCCTGCTGAACCTGTGGTTTCACCAAGCATTCAAGAAGAAGGAGACTTTAAAGAGACAAAGAGCTCAAATGTTTATCTGTTGATTAAGATTCGCTCAAAGATTCTATTCTCTCAGCCATTTTTAATTCTTTTGTTGTTCTTGCTCCAACCACCACAGTTCATTCAAGATCTTTCAAAAGAGGTGTGTCGTCTAGAGCACAAGGTTCTGTACCAGACTTGTCAAAGACAGCAAAGACAAATCAAACTGAAAGATGCTGAGAAGAATTTTTCTTGTAAAAGTCAGATTGCTTCATAAAGTCGCTTTTATGGTCCGTGTTGTTTTAGAAGATGATTTTTGAAGACCAAAGCGCCAATGATTACTAAGGGGGAGATTGTTAAGTCTAATTTTATAGTAATCATTGTATTTATAGGCTTGGTCAAATATTGTGTCTATTGTCGTATTCTGTAGTGTATTGACCAAGGGTATTTAAATCCCTTTGGTCTTGTGTCTTTGTAAGAACTTCACACTCTTTCATTCAATATAGTTACTTTGCGCTTCCAAGTCTCTCTCTCTACTTTCTCTCTCTAGGATTCATTGATCTTGGACTCACAGTACCAACTACCCCTAAAGTCGATTACACAAGATCTTAACATATCCTCTAGCATATGAATCGTTCTTTCACTTTGGTTGTCGGTTCGAGGATGGTAGGCCGTACTCAATTTTGCCCTCGTTCCCAATTCTTTTTGTAGGTCGTCGCAAAAACTTGATGTGAACCGACTATCACGATCCGAGACAATGGACAAAGGCACTACATGCCTAGAAATCACTTCATTGGTGTATAACTTTGCCAATTTGTCCCTTGGTAGGGTCTATCTCATGGCTAGGAAATGAGCACTCTTGGTCAACCGATCGACTATTACCTAAATGGTATCATGACCCCGTAAGGTTTTCGGAAATTTAGTCATGAAGTCCACGGTAATGTGTTACCATTTCCATTCGGTAATCTCTAGGGATTGAAGACTTCGGTAAGGTCGTTGTTGCTCGTCTTTCACTTGTAAACAAGTGACACACCGCTCCTAATAATATCGCACATCTAGCTTCCTAACTAGCCACCAATAATGTAGCTTCAAGTCCCTGTACATTTTTCTACTTCATGGATGGATGGAGTACTTTGATTTATGGGCGTCTTCTAGAAGTAGCTCCCGATTGCCTCCAATCTTGGGCACCCACACACGCCCGTTGAACCGCTTCACTCCACGGCTATTCTTTGTCAAAAGTAATCGTTGTTTTATCATTACCTCCTCCTTGAGGTTTTCTTCCAATAAGGCTTCGACTTGTGATGTCTTGATTCGCTTGATGAGGCTCGACACCAATTAGACTCTTGAAAGAGTGGCCAGAATGCTTCCACTATAATCCTTTCGACTTAAAGCATCGGTTACCACGTTGGCTTTACCCGGATGGTAGAGCAACTCACAATCGTAATCCTTAAGTAGCTCAAGCCATCTTCTTTGCCACATATTCAGTTCTTTTTTATAGAAAACGTATTTTAGACTCTTGTGATCCGTGTAAAGGGTACACTTCGTGCCATAGTGGTAGTGTCACCATAGTTTCAAGGAAAACACTACCACTTCCAATTCCAAGTCATGAGTGGGATAGTTCTTTTAATGTACCTTGAGTTGTCTCGATGCATAGGTGATCACCTTACCCTTTTGCATAAACACACATCCCAAACCCATTTTCGAAGCATCGCTATAAACCATAAAGTCTTTTGATCCTTTGGGTAGGGATAATATTGGAGCTTCACAAAGCTTCTTTTGAAGAGTTCGGAATGCCTTGTCTTGCGCTTCGGCCCATACAAACTTCACATTCTTCCGGGTTAATGTCGTCAAGGAAGAAGCAATCTTGGAGAAGTCTTGAATAAACCTCTGGCAGTAGCCCGCCAATCCCAAGAAGTTGCGGATATCTGAGGGACTCTTGGGAGGTTCCCAATTCATCATAACCTCGATTTTGGAGGGGTCCACCTTCACTCTATCTCGAGTGACAACGTGCCTCAAGAATTGGACCTCTTCTAACCAAAATTCGCACTTGGAGAATTTGGCATACAACCTCATCTTTCTCAACAATTCTAGGACTTCTTGGAGGTGTTTCTCGTGATCCATCTCATTATTTGAAAGCACGAGTATGTTATCAATGAATACAATTAACGACTTGTCAAGGAATGCTCAGCACACTCTATTCATTATATCCATGAACACCACCGCTATGTTAGTTAAATCAACGACATTACTAAGAACTCTTAATAGCTGTAACGTGTCCTAAACACCGTCTTTGAAATGTCATCTTCCTTCACTCTCACCTGATGATACCCCGAACGTAGATCGATCTTTGAGAAACAACCTGCTCCTTGAAGTTGGTCAAACAAGTCATCGATCCTCGGAAGAGGATACTTGTTCTTCACCGTCGCCATGTTCAACTCCCTATAGTCGATGCACATCTGTATTGTGTCACCCTTCTTATTAACAAAAAAGACCGGAGCTCCCCAAGGTGACGAGCTTAGTCTCACGAACCCCTTCTCAAGAAGGTCTTGAAGTTGCGCCATCGTCATTTGCATCTCGAATGGAGCTAACCGGTAGGGAGCTCTAGCGTTTGGAGCCAATTTCGGAATTAGATCTATCTTAAACTTCACATAACGATCGTGGCATGTCGGGCTGTTGGGTCATTGACCAGCATCTTCCTAAATTGAAACGTGGTGCTGGTTGCTACGCTATATGGAAATAAAGTTGTGCTTTCTCCATCAGCAATTGCTTTTGGTGTAGTGGTAAGCGCTTGATCCTAACAAGTGGTATCAGAGCAGGTCACGGGTTCGATCCCATGGAGTGCATTTAAATGCCAAAGGCATGTTGTGCAACCATTGACTTCTAGTGAAGATCTTGTTAGTGCTGGTAGATGCTGAGGGGATTGTTGGGTCATTGACCAACATCTTCCTAAATCGAAACATGGCGCTGGTTGCTATGCTATATGGAAATAAAGTTGCGCCTTCTCCATCAGCAATTGCTTTTGGCGTACTGGTAAGCGCTTGATCCTAACACGGGCAAGTTGTCCGGAAAGACATCGGGAAACTCACACACCACCTTTATGTCCTCGAGTTTCTTCTTCTCAAGTTTGGTATATATCACGTATGCCAGAAAGGATGAACATCCTTTCACTAAGCATCTTCGTGTCTTAGCCATGGTGATAATCGCTACATCTCCCTTCCTCCTTTCACCATAAATAACCACCACCTCACTACTCGAGATGGGGAGTGGGATTAATCTCTTAGAGCACACGATCTCGGCTTGATTTTCCGCTATCCAATCCATTCTGACCACCGCGTCGAACCCGCCGATCAACATAGGCATGAAGTTTATCGGAAACTCATTCCCTTCAATTTCAAGAGTGCAACCTTTCAAAACGTCATGGACTAACACTTGACCACCATTTGCGATTTCTACCACTAATGCATCTCCTAGACTTCTAGTGGGCATAACAAGCTTTTGGCAAAACAAATCAGATGTGAAAGAGAAACTGGCACCAGAGTCAAATAACTCACGCGCAGGTACGAAGCTTAGGAGAAACATACCCGATACCATGTCACTCGACGTCTTGGCCTCCTCCATGGTCATTTGAAAGGCTCGACCTAGAACCCTTGGAGGGTTCTCCCTCTTCTCTTAATTTATGCCCACCTTCAACTTTGGGCAATCCTTCTTGAAGTGTCTTGGGGTCTTTCACTCGAAACACACAAGCCCTTTCACCGGGCAATCCCTTGTGGGGTGATCAGTCTTCCCAAACTTGGAGCAAAGGATAGGATTAGAATTTCAGGCGCCATGGCTTGCTTTGGCACTTCTGGCACCACCTCGCCTCGCGGCGATTATCAAAATTTCTCCCACCAACAAACAGTCAGGCCCTCTTAAGAGGTTCGGGATTACTCTCCCATCTTCTATTTTCCCCCACCATCGCTCCCTCTTCTCTTCCCCGAGCATATACATCATCTATAATATGTGCCTCCTCTATTGTTTCTTGGAGAGTAGAGGTTTTAGAGTTGCGGACCATAGACATCATGTCTACCAGTAGACCCTTAAGACAGGCCTTGATCTTCTCTTTCTTGGTCGGGGCCACATGCCCCACCAAACCTAACTTTTCCATGAATTTTCGGGTGTACTCCCTCACCAACGTGCTTCCCTTCTTAAGAGCTCGGAACTCTTCCCCAATACGGTCCATAGCCCTCTCATTTTAGGCCATAAACGTTTTCTTGAATTCAACTTAAGCCAATCGGTCCAGAACAGTAGCCGATAGGGTAGACTTAGTGACATTCCACCAAATTAGATTCGGACCCCTAAGCATTTGGGAGCCAAACTTCACCTTTTGATTCTCTTCCCATTCACAAGCGCCGAAAGCTTGCCCGATTTCTCGGATCCAATTCAAACAAGCAGCAGGGTTGTCTGATCCAGTAAACTTTGGTGGCTAACTACACAATAAGGACTTGTAGGAGCAAGTCATCCTACCTTGCCTCACGTCATTCATCACAGGCTCCTGGGTCGGGATCACATTTTCGGTACCCCCGGATCCCACAACTACCACGTTCTCGGCAACCGTCTCATTTCTACGGTTGCTGACATCCCTGTCCCCGATCATTTTCATGAGGAATTCTTATTGCTTGGCCATAGCTTTGTTCATCATCAACATCATGTTGGACATCATCTCCGATTGAGGGGTCGCCTCACGAATAACTGGGTTGGATGAATCCAAGTCAACCATTAGAATAATCTCGGGCCCTCCACCCAACAATGGCAGGAAAAGTGGGGCTACCGTTGCCTTGACCCTTTCTATTTGTTCAGTCGTCGAACCAGTTGCCTCGTGTCCATCAACATAGGTACGCATTCTATCTTGCATTCTTACCATCTCAGTCTGACACATACACGAGAATGGAGGTAAGAAATAGGTTATAGGAGCTAAAAACGAAGAAAACGTAATACTACATTCATTAATCATCATAACAACAGTAAGTCAAGAATGCTCACGTAACAACATATTCATAATAGCATTAGCTAAGTGAAATTATGAACACATCATACACAAGAATTCTCGTTACCATCATCATGATTCATAATTGATGCAATTCCGTCGACTCTAAGACTATCCTATCTTAGGAGTTCTACCCAATCTCACAAATCGTAGCTTAATATTTCAGCTTAAGTCTAGGCATCTTACATCCATACATAGTTCACTTAAACTATTGCTCTGATACCAACTTGTGACACCCTACAAAATACAAATAGCCTAAATGATTACAATAAATGACATCTTAAATATAATGAAATCACCCAAAAGGGGAATAGTAAAAGCGTTTACAATTTCTATGAATGGGCAATAAAGTCGACAACAGACTAATATAAATCATTTATAACTTGATTATAATGGTTGTCAACTCAGTCTCCCAAAAGTATCTATTCCGATCAGTACACCAGTTTCCAAAAGTAGATCTCCAAAAGTTGTCGCTAACGACCAACACTTGACCCTCAATTCTTGAAAGCCCCACCGCTAACGGAACCTGATATACATGTCATTTAAGAAAAAATGTTAGGTTTTACGCCTAGTGAGAAAAAACATGTAAATAGGTATAATGAAACTTACACCAACAATAAATGTTTCCCAAAGAATATGAAGTGAGTTTGCTTTTGCTTTTGTATAAACCACAAAGGGACCATAGGTTCGAAAGGGCATCTTGCAATGACCGGAGAGACCTGATTTCCAAGGATTGTAGCGGAACACAAAAGTAAGCTACTTTCCAAGTTATTGAGCTCATACTAGGATCAAGGGCATGAACTCGCCGGCTCGTACTCAGATGTGGGGGAGGGCACCCGATGATCCTAGTCATACTCATTCTCTAGGATTACATTTATGGTCCATGACTAGTATTCGGTCCCATATAACCATACTAAGTTGCCTTCCGAGATACAAAGTAAGTCGATTCTATACCTATGGATTCATTAGTAATAGTCTATGGCTAGTCACAACTCATTTGTGACTAAACTATAATGACACATATAGTTAACATAACATAATTTCTATTATATGATTTCCATACATAAACCACTTCCTTGCATTTAAAACCCAATAAGGATCAATAAATGGTCATCTCCATTTTTAACATAAAATGTATCTAAGATGCGATTTTCCAACATTTTATAAACTTTTAGGTAAATCATTGTCAAACAATCAAATACCATCTATTCTTAGATAAAACCTTCGAATTTAGAGAAGAAACCCTAAACAACATCAAGATGACTTCATCCAAGAATTTAGTTATAAATATGCAAATAAAAACATGTTTTGTATCTCCATCCATGATTCAACAACATGTTCCAAATTATAGTTAGAACCTCAAAATCTCCAAAATTCATTTTAGGTCTAGATTTGCAAAAAAAAATAGAAATGTAAAGTAAGGAGATGATTTTAAGTTCAAAAATGTAGTTTTGGCATGTATAAAGTTGAAAAAGGTAAGGATGAACTCACATTACTAAGTTTTGCCTAAAACTTAGAAATTCTCCAAAACCCTAGTTCTTGAGAAGGAAGAAAATGAGATGACGGATTTGATGTAGCTTCCAAATATTTAGTTGTAGGTGAAGAATCAATTTTGGAACCCTAAATTTAAGCCTCAAATTCTCCAAAAATGACTTTAATGCTAGAGGATCAGTTTGGGAGAGTTTTAGAAGAAAGTAGGTGAAGAGAAATGAGAGAAAGGTAACCAAATCGTGCATTTAAGTCGGACTACTCCCCGAGCGCAATAGTGTGTCACTATCGCTATTGTTAATCCAAGAATCACTAAATCTCTAGAGAGAGAAAGTAGAGAGAGAGAGAGTTTAAGTGCAAAGTATGAATGTATTAGATGTATGCTTGAAAGTCTTTTACAAACACCAAAGACCCAAGGGACTTAAATACCTCGGGCCTAAACAACATAGATATACTAACAAAACACTGTTTAGGCCACACAAAATAAATACAATGATTACTATAAAATCAGACTTAGCAATCTCCCCCTTAGTAATCATTGGCGTTGTGGTCTTCAATATCCATCTTCTAAATCAGTACGGACCATCTAAGCGACTTAGCGAAGAAGCTTCTTTGACTAAAAAAAATCTTCTCAGTATCTTTCAGATTGATTTGTCTTTGCTACCTTGACAAGACTGAACCTGTTTGAAATTATCTTGAAAGAACAATCGGTTCATCAGCTTGTGCTCTAGACGACACACCTCTTTTAAATCTACTTGAATGAACTGTGGTGGTAGGAGCTGGAACAGCAAAAGAATTGATATAGTTGAGAGAATATAGAATCTTGAGCGAATCTTGATCAGCAGATAAACTTTTGAACTCTTTATCTCTTTATCATCTCCTTAACTTCTCCCCCTCATGACCTTGATGATCTGGATCAACTTGGTCAATCAAATGTTGGAGACGAGACAGCCTAAGATCTGCAAAATCAGAGTAAAGGAAAAATAGGAGAGGTTTGCGCTAATAGTTTGTGGCGCAATCTTAGGTTTGCGCTAGCAGAAAAAAGCACAAAGTTAAGTTTGCGCTAGCTGAAGGATGCGCAAAGCTTGGTTTGCGCTAGAAGTTGTTGGCGAAAATCTAAGTTTTGCTCTACCAACTGTTGACGCAAAAATGACTTGGAATCTGAAAAAATTTCACCTGTGAAGCTCTTTGACTCCCCCTACACAAATACACTAAATTTGACAATTCAAGTTAGCATTCATATAGAAAATCAGATACTCCCCCTCGAAAACAGATATGATATTTTCAGAATATTCTCCTTATTCACTCCCCCTTGAATAATGCACAGACCCATTTACAAAAAATATGAGAACACAATGATTGAAACATCAATGTATAAAGAAAAGATACTGAATATGTATTTTGAAACAACTAAATATATAAAATTTTAAACACTAAACAAATTATATTCTACTTAGTAAAATATCACAGATTTATCAATCAGTTAAAATCAAATGTATGTTGTTAGATACAGATACAAGTTTCATTGCATATCAAGTTAAGACATGTTCAATTTCAAAAACTTTCATCAATCTATTCAGTGTGCTCACATGCAAACTTTGATTAACTTCAAGAAAATGCAATTCTAAAAATATAATAGAGAACTTTGCATGTACTCACACTAAGCCATCAAGAATTAAGATTTTCACAATTTTATAGGTTTATCACAACTCAAACATATCACCAAGTATCATGAGATGTGTACTCATTGGCATCTTTTAGCATTGTGCACATTGGCATCTTCACATGAGTGTGCTCTTTGGCATCTTATAAGCTTGTGCACTTTGGCATCTTTTTAATCAAAAAGTTTATTAAGTAAAGAACATGTCGTAAACGTAACTTTCTATCTGACCCTATTGCAGGATTTGGGTCAGCCGCTCCCAGACCAGTTGGCCTTAGGGGACTTGGTGTCAAGCACCCCTTGGAATTTACTCTCCCAGATCAGAAAGGCTACATCGACACATCCTAAACCCATTCATACCAGTAGAACATGACTTTCGATCTGGTTCTATAGAAGGATTTGGGTTCGATCACTCCCAGACCAATTGACCTTAGGGGACCAGATGACAAGCATCCCACGGAACTTACTTTCCCAAACCAGAAAGGTCACATGTACAAACTTTTAAACTTAGAGATTTCTGTATTTTAGAAATATAAATTTTCATCTCAATCACTCAATTTTACATCTAATTGTTTAGCCCATATTTTCATTACAATCCATAATTCAGACTTTTTAGGTTTTCCAAGCTTTGTAAACTATAAATATTCCGAATCACATATCTTTAAAGCAGAATACAAAAGTTTCAAACATGTTGCTGACTTTTCGACTTTTGTAAGACTTGAAAGTAGAGAGAGAAAGTTTCAAACATATCCATGATTCATGTATTATTTATCATGAATCGTGTATTATTCACCCTGAATGTTCTATTATTCATCCTGAATGATACATTATTCATGATGAATAATATTGTATTCAGGATGAAGTACACAACATTCATGACGAATAATACATGAATTCATGAATCGTGAATTATTCACCCTGAATGTTGTATTATTCATCCTGAATGATACATTATTCATGATGAATAACACATGAATGACCTGTGAAGATGTGGAGACGTGACACGCTCTCTTTTGTTCCCCGATTCACAACAGAATTACTCGATAGGTTCTCGATTCGTCTTGATGGGTGTTGGGTTACGGTGCTAAAGAAACGTGATGCCTTACGACGTTGAAGAAAGTGTTGAAGAAGGTGATGTCGAGTTACATACTTATGGTGTCGAAGCGTTGTACAAACTTGAACGTACATAAATATTCATTATGAATATAACACATATATAGCATTTCACGTAAAAAACGGTTAAAACGACAAAAAAAAACTATATCGAGATGGATCATTTCGAAGAGCACGAAATTCTCGTTTTTTTGATGTAATTTGTTTGATTAAAATATTAGTAATTTTTAAGATAATTTATTTTACACTTTAATTGGGTAAAAAAAATTTAATTAAAAAAGAAAATAAAAAGTCAAATGTGGTAGACGTGTGTTTTAATTTTCTTCCATTTTTACCCCTAAGCATTTTAAAATTAAAAACTCTATTTAATATGAGTTGTCAAATCGAAAGAGATCGAGTGGCTGAGATTTGTCCTCACGTGCACAATGAAAAATGAGTTTTCATTTGAACTTTCCTCTATATACATATCTATTACTACATTATAAATGAGATTTGCAAAAAGTCTTAATTACAACTTTTTATGCATAAGATACAATGCTTTCAAGCACAAAGTCTTAAAAAAGTCTTAAATACAACTCACAATGCACAAAGTACTCCTTTTTATACATAATTTTTAAAAATCTCTTAATTACAATTTTATATGCATAAGGTACAAATGATCAATGCTTCCTTTAACCCCCTATCGTCACCACCAAATTGGTAGCCTGGAGTTTTTTCTTTTTTATCCTTCTCCGGCAGATTTTCCTTCTCCATGAATGTTTCAGATTCAAAATTTAAAATTTCCCTTCTTCCTTCTCCAGGCAACACTCCCGCTCTTTCACCCCCCCTAAAAATCACCTCCAAGATATTCAATTCATTTCACGCTTCACCCCTTCTGTTTCCAATCCGTCGGTTTTCATCCCTCCCCAAGACGACGAATTACAGGCTCACGATGCTAGTAAGGGTTGTTTTGTTTTCTCCTTACATATCGATAACCCTAGAATTTCCCCATTGATTTGTTGTTTTCTCCTACTTGAAGGCATTCTTCATCTCTCTAGGTATTCAGGTAAGGTTTATAGTTGTTCTTTAAAATTACTGTATTTATTATGTCAATGTTGTTTTATAAATTTATGTTCTTTATTGTAGATCCATATTTTCTGGTTCGATCTCTCCTTTGTCTACTGCACATATCAGGTATATTTCCCAAATCCATGTGTTTTTTTTCTTTCGTGTTTTTCAGTACTTTTATGCTTAATTTTTCAGTACTTTTATGTTTTTCTCTGATTCTATGCAAAATTTAATCAGTTTTATTTTCAAACTCTATTCATCTTTTGACTAAGAAGTCATGATACGTATAGTTTTTTGTAACTCTTTTTGTTTGTATTATATCAGTTTGGTTGTGATTCTAGCTTGGTATGTGATGGGTTTTGAAATTAATCAATTTTCTAGAAACACACTATTTCTTTTTACCTCAAGTTTCCATTTTTTTTGTGACTTACTTGTTGCTTTTTGTTTCTTTATTTTGCAGAAAAAGTTGGTTGATCAGGATGGATAGAGCTTGGATACCAGAGCTTGAAGGGTAATCAATTTCACTTTTTGATTTCTTTTTGGTTAACATTGATATTAGCTTTCCATTAGTTAGATGATATTTTGTTTTTGGTTTTCGAATTAATTTAGGTTTCTTAACACGTAACACCCTAAAAATAGGGATAACAAAAATCCGAAAAACGGACCTGAGGTATATAAAATTGCCATAGCAAAAGCCTCCCAAAAATGGGGAACATACAAACCTGTGCAATTATAGTTGTAATTTAACGGACACTAAATAACAACCAACTAATCTAATTTCTATACTAGAAAAGAGATTACAAAAGGGTTGTCATCTATAAACCCAAAAGTTCTTCTACAAAAAGTATGTCCAATTGATAGTTTTCCCCAAGCTCTCACCCAAGCAACTATGCCAGCTTAGGACCGGCGCCTCTAGAACCTGAGATACACATCGACACCAAACAAGTGTTAGGCCAAAAATCCTAGTGAGTTGAACAATAATAAGCATGCATAAACAGTTACAATTTTTATCAGCAGTTAACCAAAATTCAACGAATGTGGAGTCAATAGGGGAGACCCATAGCACCAATCAAGTTCCACCCAAAGAGTCGATATACCTTGATGCCATCTACCAATAGACACCCGAAAGGCCCGACACATCCAAGGACTACAACTAAGGAAATTCCTCGAATGGCGGAGGTCTAGGCACATACCATCACGGTGGCGCCCAAGACTACATCCTCCTAGTGTCTACTGACTTGGTTCGTCCAACATGATGCATATAGGAAGTCTTGAGGTATATTTTAACCCAACACATTTCGATACCAACCTTGGGTACAATGTTACCATCCTAACCACATAAGTCCAATATGAGACCCAAATTCCAACATAACCAATATTTAGATACAATATCGCCAAGAAGACATTCCAAGTAGAATTTATCATCTACTAAGTCACATATGCCCCAATCATGTCAAAATACTCATAATATGTATACATCAAGTAATCCCCAAATATTTGACAAATAGAGTAGATCATGGCATGATACTCATAAGAAATCTCCCAACATATTATTCATAAGAACACCATCAAATATGTGAACACCTCGAGATGAACATTTTGAGAAATGATACAATAATAACAAGTAAGGGATTATGATGTGTATCTAGTTTTAACAAAGGTTTAGTAAACTCACAATCTAGGTTTTTGAACCAAAACCTAGAAAATGTGGAACCCTAGCTTGAAGAGATGAGACTTGAAAGCAAGGAGTGAGGATCTTCAAGAATACTTCAATGAATGCACAAAGATGAAGCTTTAATGATCAATAAATGATCTTACCAACCCAAAACCCTAGAAAATGTGTGATGTGAGTTTTGAAGACCCAAAATCGCCCAAATGGAGAACTCTCCTGTTTTTCCCAAGTAAAAAGTGATAAAAATGAGGTAATTTCGGTCAAGAGCTCATTTAAGTCAAAAGACCCGTCGACGATAGTGCCAAGGGCACTATCGCGAGTCACAATCGCGAGCCCCAAGGCAACCGCGGTACAAACCACGCGAGAGTTCCCGACGATAGTGACAGTGTCACTATCGTGAGTCACAATCGCGAGACCACCCCCTCACCCTCGGTACATCTCCCGCGAGAGTGACCGGCGAGGCGATAGTGACAATGTCACTATCGCGTGGCACTCTCGCGCCACACTCAGATCAGCCCAAAAACTTAACCAAAATCGATAACAAGCGCGAGGTTTAAACACTTATAAAGATTATACTAACCAGGTAACATCATAGCATTATAATAGTGATCATATGCATATAAAGGCTCATATTTTCAAATAAACACAATTAACGTATTAAGGGATCAAATATTGAGTTGGGGGTTTCAATTCCATTATGAAGTTCTCAGATTTGACGTTTGTTTTTTGTTGTTTCTTTCTTGCTACCCCGTTTAAAAATGTTATTAGATTGGTTATTTTTTCTTTTCTTTGTTACAATAAAAATATTAGTGAGATTTGTTTTCTTCTTTTTTGTTTTGCTACCATAAAAATGGTGTTACATCTATCGTTTCTTCTTTGATTTGTTGACATAAAAATGTTGTAATCAACTGCTATAAACATTTATTTTTTTGCTGTTGTTGTTATGGGAGGATCTCGATAACTTTTTTAGTTTGTTGGTGCAATCTGCTCTTATCCATTAACTTCTCTTCATAAATTTCAGTATCCTGCACTTCCAGTTTCTATTATTTCAGAACTTCCCTTAATGCTGCTAAGACTTTATTCATATACATCAATGAAGTATCCTATTGCTCAAAGCTTAGTTATTGTCTACATAATGAAGTAATCCATACCTTGAAGTTTGAGGGCTTTAGGGGTCATTTACTAAACACTTACCCGGTAAGTGCTTACCTGATCATTTACCTTACCGGATAAACATGGCACGGGCCGAGAATCTTACCTTGTAAGAGTGTCCGGTAAGGATAGAAAGTTTACACGGTAAGTAAGAGTAACAAGTCTTACCCGGTAAGCATTTATCGGGTAAATTGTTGCATACGATACCGTTTTGATGGACTATAATTTTACTCGATAAAGTAAGTTATAGTGTCAAATCTTCCCACTAAGCGTTTACCGGGTAAGCATTTGAGTAAACTACCCTTTACTTGGATTTGGGGTTGTGGAAATGGTAATGATAAAAAAGAGACAGATGAGAGGTAGATGATTAGTCACTGGAAGTTTATCACATAGTCACTGAAAATTTATCACACATGGAGCTAATGAAAGAACCTATGTATTATGTTCTCAAATCGTTGTTTGATGACTACTTGTAACTCCAATCACGCGACAGAAACACCAATTCGTAATTCATTCTCATTGTTGGATATCCGATAGATAATGAGATTTGGAAGTACCAATATTGATTCTTTTTTCTTTGTGTAAAGGAGAAAGATAGCAGATTTTGATGCTAAGTCCATGGAATTTCAAGGAGGGAAAAACAGTGGATTTTCAAAAGGGAAAAAATAGTAGAATTCTAAGAGAGCCCCAAAGTTGAGGTTCTCTTCATTTTTTGTACTTTTTCTGTTATATTTCTTTTTGGTTGCATTATTTTTGTGTTTGGTTTGCTCTATTTTTTTTAGAATCATCTTATTTTTTTAATTGCTTTGTTGCATTATGTATATAAGTTTATAGAGGGCTTCTGGTCTACTATCAGATCATTGGGTTTTGAGGGTGGATTTATGTTGATTTCAGATCGCATTAATCTTCTTTTAAGATTACTTTTTTAGTATTAGTTGCATATGAGGATCATTAGTATGAAGCTCTTTTCGGTTTTGATAGGAGAAGATTTACATCCCTGGTTCAATGTTTTTGCTGTTTACAAATTTTGGCATTCAAGGTATTGGATGGTTGCTAAAAGGTAAATTTCTTATGGATATTTTCTATGATGTTTGTTGGAGTTGGTAGAGAGATGCATCGAGGTTTGATTGTGTTGATAGTCATTAGGAATTGCTCTGTCCGTTTGTTTCTTGACTGGGATTGGTTTGAATTGGTCTTTTGGTGTTTGGATGTGCTTGGGCTTTTTATATTTTTTTGATTGCTTTTGGTTTTGGGCTATAGAATTATGGGCTCGCTTGAATTATTTCAAATATTAAAGAGTATACATTGTTTATTTTTGGTACTTAAATAGTAGTTGTAGGATATGTTTGTCACATGATTATAGAGATAGATATTAGCCTTTAGATTATCTCTATGTAATTGTCTTTATTCCACCATGCCTATCATTATCTCTATGTAACTGTATGATTAATGAAAATTTATTATTTTCATTTTCTTCAATTTTTGATCTAAAGAATCCCATCACATGTTTTCCATCATTTCCTCAATTTAGGGGCGTTTGGTTCGCAGAATGATTTTCTGATGAAATGGAATCTGTTAATGGAATTGGAATCTGGAAGGAATTGGAATGGAATATTTTCAAGTTTGACCAACTATTTGGTTGGTAGGAATTGAATGTAATCAGTCAAATGAATTGGAATATGTCTGTTTGGTTTGCAAAGAAATTGGAATGGAATTCTGAAAAATAACAAAAATACCCTTTCTTTTATTTTTATTTATTTATTTATATTTTTTTAAATGTCGAGAGAGAGAGGAGAGAGGAGAGAGAGGAGAAAGAGAAGAGAAAGAGGAGAGAGAGAAGATAAAGAGGAGAGAGAGGAGAGAGAGGATAGAGAGAGAGAGGAGAGAGAGAGGGTAGAGAGAATTTAGAGAGGAGAGAGAGTAGAGAGAGGGTAGAGAGAGGGAGTAGAGAGAGAGGAGAGAGAGAGGAGAGTGAGTAGAGCGAGGGTAGAGAGAGGAGAGAGAGAGGAGAGAGGGTAGAGAGAGAGGAGAGAGAGGAGAGAGAGAGAGGAGAGAGAGAGGAGAGAGGAGAGAGAGAGAGCGGAGAGAGAGAAGAGAGATAGGAGAGAGAGAGGAGACCAAATCCACATCTGATGGGTTTTAATTTTGTTAAGAGGGTTTGAAGGGTATTTTTGTCATTTTGAGAAAATGCAATGGAATGGAATTCAATTCCATCCAAAATGAGAAGGAATGACCAAATCCTTGATTGAAGGATTTCATGGAATTCAATTTCATTCCTTTGGAAACCAAACAGCAGGATGGAATTTGGTCAATGGAATTGACCATTCCAATTCCATCAGATTCCGGCGGATTCCAGCAAACAAAAACGCCCCCTTAGGATGAGATGCATCAAGAATTCAAGATGCACCAGATTACTTTTTTCAAAGCCGCAATTAATGAGAGGGCTTGAGACTAAAAGAGATCAACGGTGCATGATTCACAACAAAATTTGACATCCCGCCGCATTGCGCGGGCACACAACCAGTATATATATATATATATATATATATATATATATATATATATATATATATATAGGGAGAGAGAGAGAAGGGTGGGTGGAAGATCAAACGAGAACATAACATATTTAAAAAAACATGAGAACGACCGAATCATGTATGATTTTACATTAACGGGTGAAAAAAGTCACACGGACGACTTTGGTTGTGACCTCGGGTCCGCATGACTTTTTTCGTCTGTTAATGTAAAATCGTATGTGATTTTGTACTTGATTCGGGCATTCTCGTAATCTTTTAAATAGGTATTGTGAACTCTTTATAAATTTAAAATTATGGACTATAAATAATTCTAATCATAATTTTAAGTTGAATTGAAGGTTAATGGAACACGTTGTTACTTTATGGTTGGGATTTCTGGTATATAAATTTTTTTAAATTTCGATTTCCATGATTTTAGATTTTAACGTCCTACTAAATGATGGTATGCTATTTAGGTAGCGATTGGTACGCAGACTGGATGGTACGGGACGGGACGGGACGGGACAAGACGGAACAGGACGGGACGGGACGGGACAAACTGTCTGTCCCACGTTTAGTTTAGATTTAAAATCATATGTTTGAAATAGGGTAATATTGTAATTTTACTTTTAGTCCCATGTTGTTCCACTTATTTTGGTGGAACTAAAAAACTTAACTTTTATCCCATGAAATTTGATTTTTGTCCCATGTTTTCCCATATGATTTTTGTCCCATGACATACTAAACATGGGACTATTTTTTTTGTCTCGTCTTATCCCACACAGTCTGCGTACCAAACGCACACTTATTGACGTGTTTATACATGATACTTGTAAAATCATTGAATAAATGCATTTGATATTTATTGGGCGTAAAGGACGGTTCACGGTCTACGCTTCATTTTTTTTCTACATTGACCTTAGTCAATTTTTCCACAACCCATTTTGAGGTTTGCTGTTATTCGTTCTTGTCTTCTTCTTATCAAGTAACTATCTCCTTTAGACTAAATTACACTGTAGGTCCCTATAATTTGCTCATAATATGGATATTGTTTCTCTTTCAAAGTAAGTACATCTAGAGTCCTTGTGATTTGCATTCCATTGCATTATAGGTCTCTATTCCTAACGGAGTTAATTCCGATCCATTGACTTAGAGGGCAATTTGATCAATTTCATTTTTCATGTATTCCTATTAAAAATTTATATATTTAAATTTTATTATATTAATATTATATTATATCAATATGCTTTTATATAAACACATCGTACACACAGAACGTCTTTGCTTCCTTCCCCATGATGACCATCATCCATCCTTGTCCAACGACCGCCAATCTTCCCTCCCCCCCCCCTACCGTCTTCCACCTGCAAAGGGTTGAAAATAAGATTTCCTTCTTCCAAATCCTCCGTCATTTCCAGGTATCCCGAAACACACCAGAGGCCGGAGATGTTGGCAGTCTAATCGACAACAATCCCATAGCAGATTTTCGCGGCGAGCTCAAAGGCTTCTAAACCACTTGGGATGTCATCCATGAGCACCTTGCTCAACTCAACTTCTCTTGAATCATATACAATTATGTTCATTTGTCCACTATTTCAAAGCAGGGGATACTTTGGACCACACAAAATGATGAATTAATCAACAATTTAAAACCCAAAATGCAATGGATTCGGATAAAGCAATTAATACATTATGAAAATGAAAGCTAACATCACATGTCTGAACCAAGAAATCACTGAGAGATATCAATTGTAACAACCTATTTATCCAACCCTCATCTGGTGACGGGTGAAAGGTTGTTGGATAAGGAAGATGTAGGGGTGATTAGGGAATTTGGAGATATGCTTAAACATGAGAAGGGGTTTGATTTCCATGGAGAAGAAAATGTTTGGTCAACACAAAAGGGTTGGTCAAAATGAGAGATCGCACTATTTAAGTAGTAGTTTAAAAAGACTTTTCAACTAATACGTAAAATGACTAATTTGTTCCTGAGTTAGTGGGTATATTTTACGATGTTAGTGACAAGGACCCAGGTCGAAATGAAATGCAAACCACAAGGACGTTAGGTGTACTTATTTTCAAAGAAGGACCATATCTAATTTCTGAGCAAACCAGAGGGACCTACGATGTAGTTTACTCTTATCTTTATATAAATCCTTATTTTTGCAAAATAAAAAAATAAAAAAAAGCATTTATTGTATTTAAGAATGACGTTTTCTTTACAAATATTTAAATACAAATGCAAGAAAAATATCGTGGTTCATAAAATTTGATATAAAAATGATGATTTATGTACAAACAATATATACCGATTCAGAATTTGAAATATTATAAATGCACTTACGCTCCTTTTTAAAAAACTTTATAAAAATGATGATTAATTCACGACAAAAAATACAAAAATTATTGACTCGTTGTTTTATTCTTTGTGGGGTTGAATTTGTGGAAAGTGGAAACTTCCACTCAAGAAGTTGATGTTCTAATTTTCGATAACCTATTTTCTTCGAAATTTCTATTTTGTAACCTTTTTAATATAATATTTAATTAAATTATCTTTCAAATAAATAATATCACTTCTTTTTGAAGTGTCAATAATCCAAAATTTCAAAATAACGATAATTAGAAAAATATCATTCTAAAATCATCAAAAATACATCGCCTCAAAAATTAAAACATAGGTGGTGTTTGTTTTTTAAGAGATCTGAAGTCTGAAGTCTTATTTCAGGTCTGATTAATAAGAGGTGGCGTTTGTTTTCAAGGGTCACCACTTCTAGTTTCAGATGTATTTAAAAGTTAAGAGGGTCTGATATCTGGAAAAAAAAAACAAACGGTCTGAACGAAAGAGTGTCTGACCAATTCAAACTTAAGAGGTATTAAGAGGTTTTTAGAAAAAACAAACAAACAACCCCATAGTTTCTTGAGTCTATTACATATACTTAAATGTCAAATTTCTAAAATTCCTATTATAGATCTAACAATTAACCAAGAGTATATTACACATATCTAATGTTATATCTTCAAAAAAAATTATATCGATCTAAGAATATTTTAAACCATAATCAGTTACCACTTGTGACATATTGATTAAGACTCATGGGATGTAGTAAAAAATTCATCTATTTCGGCTTTGAATTTAGGCGATGTCAAAGCCCTTGTTGCCATGGAGGTTCATCTGCGATTACTCCAGGCCATTCATGGTCATCCGAGGGATTAGTCGGTGAACGCAAGTTGGTCCAGAGCCCAAGGTTATCCAACCACAATCAGTTCTTGAATTGCACGTCTGAACAAACCACGAATCAAAAAACTTCCATTATCCTGAATTGCTTTGATTTTCAAAATACGGAGATGTTACCATTTTAAATATAAACCCATGTTTTGTTGCAAACCAAGCTTATATATGTGTACACACATATATGTAGAGACGAGAAGTCAATCAATTTGCGAGAAGTGCGAGAATGATTAGATCACATGTGATTATAGAGTAAAATCACATGTTATATTGCATGTCCACAAGGAAGAGTGCGACTTGGTCAATGCGACCAAGGTCACAGGAAATGTCGCCCACATGATTACATGTGATTACTGTTGGGTTACGGGATCTCAAGCACAACGAAAACTAAAACTGTAACCCTCTAAGGACTCATACGAACCGGAATAAATCAGGTGTTTCGAAATTATACCTCACAGTTAACGAGACTTTGAATCACAACAACAAACAAAGGTTGATGCCTCCACGGTATCCACACGAACAATCCGAATCATTTGTCTTCTTGTGATGCTAGTCACGGTTTCAAAACTTAGAAAGGAAAGAGAGCATATAGTTGTAGGTGATTTTAGAGAGAATTGCAAGAACAAAACGATCTTGCATACAATGTCGTACATTATATATGGACATGAGAGGCATGGCATGAAAGCATCACCATCCCTGCACCTTACTTGAGTGTAGAAGTATCCATGCACCATCACTCATCTTTTTAAAACCATACCTAGCAATCTTTATTTATTTCTAACATAAATAATACCTGATTTTATTTAATCAGATTAAATCAATACAAATTAGATATAATAATTAAACATTTTAATTATTGAAACTCCTTATTCAAATATGTTCAAAGCGTGTGACCCATTGGGTTCTCGACATGTTGGTAATAAATATAAATCTCGTATTTATAGTTATAAACGATGAGCGACATCTAGCAATACATCATCGTCACCCAAATGACGAGAATTGGTGATACAACAAATTATCGGTTTGTAGTCAATTTTAGTTTACACATTTAATTCTTTTGTCCTTGATGTCCAGATTGAACACGAGACATTGAATGTGTCATTCTCGTTATGTCCAATCTCTAGTTTCTTAATTCCCTAATATACTAATAAAAACATAAATTGATATCTCATATCATTTATATGAGCATGCATCCATTTCCTTAGTATATATTTATCAAGTGGCTCAGAGACATCACTCACGTCATAAAGGAGGGACAAATCTTATCTCGATACATGCTATTTCTACCATGTGATTTATAACATACCCAAAAATAATTTTGTCACCCAGTTACGGAAGGATTAGAACATATGTCAAAATATATTACTCACACATAACAAACTTCATATTTCTCAAGTCAAAGAATTACATGTACATTGACCACATGAGAAACACTTATGACACTCGCATGACATCCAATGAAGTGTTCTCATAGCGAGTCACGTTCGATACACAAAATCTCCATTTTGTACTCATATGCAGATTCAATATCTCAATATGAATCCCTACATATGTTAGTCATTATCATATTACTTCAACCTTAAAACCCAAAATAATATTTAGCTAGGGACATTTAGAATACATTATTCTAATGTTATTTATTATGAATAATTAAAAACACAGAATATAACATACACATAATAAATTGGGTAATGCCTTTTATTTATTTATTTATTAATTTCATGAAACAAAACTCAAAATTACAATCATCGTATGATTAGCTTTTGGGCATTAACTAACAATTACGTGTTTGTATCATATATGATTACATAGGATTTGGCTCTTCTCACAAGTTGACCATTTTATCATTTGAACCTACCTATATATTTGTGTGTGTTTGTGTGTGTGTGTATATATAGCCATAGGTTCAAATGATAAATGCTAAGTGTGTGAGAAATAGAGAAGTAATCCTAGCCAGTCATACGGTCAAGATCGGATTTGACTGGTCAAATATTGCGTTTTTGACTGGTCAACAATTGCGGCTTTGACTGGTCAAAAGTTACGGCTTTGACTGGTCAAAAGTTGCGGCTATTTCAAAAATAAAATGACAGTTTCGTAATTTTTTCAAATACATAAGACGAGTTCATATATGAACATGTATGATTCACATATGAACTATATGTTCATATGTGAATCAATGTAATTCACATGAACTATTTTAACTGATTCATATATGAACTAATTAACGGATTCACATATTAACTAATTAACTGTAGGTTCATATACGAATCAGTTGAACTAATTAACAGATTCACATATGAACCTTTGTGATTTACATATGAACTAATTAATTGGTTCTCATATGAACTAATTAACTAATTCACATATGAACGTATAGTTCATATGTGAATCACATAGATTCACATATGAACTCGTTCCTCGTATTTTACGAAAGTACCCTTCTATCTTCTACAGACCACGCAAGGAGTTATCCGTTATTTCACGGTCAAAGCCGCAAATGTTAACCAAATGAAGGGCTAGGATCATTTATGTATTTCTCACACACTTAACATTTCTCATTTGAATCTCTACCTATATATATATATATATATATATAGAGAGAGAGAGAGAGAGAGAAAGATAGATCAAATGCAAACCACCCTAATTTGTGCAAAACGTCAATTTCATTGGTTAATTTAATGAAACTATTTCATATAATTTTGTTTTTTATGTAAAAATAAAATTGTTTCATGTATTTTCTCATTCTGATGAAATTGTTTCATGTATTTTCGCATTCTGATGAAACTTTTTTTATAAATTCTTGACTAATAAACCCTCATAATTAAGAACAAGTGAAAAAAAAATATGATTGGTTGGCTTGAGTTTGCACCGTTTGCACAAATTATGGTGGTTTGCAAATAAAACCATCAACCCATATATATATACTTATATATATATATATATATATATATATATATATATATATATATATATATATATATATATATAATAGAGTCTCAATCATTTGCAAACCTTCTAATTCATGCATACGAAACAATTGAGATATTTATGGAAGATGATTATAGTTCATTCATTATGATCAACGTTTTATGTAAGGAAACAACCGCGACACATATGGAACCATATATTCATTAGTCTAGATGGACAATTGAGATTGTTTTGTATGGTTTGTACTAATTAGGAGGTCTGTAAATGACATGAAGCGAGGAGAGATCAAGCCTCAAGTCTTAGAAGGCAACAACGTTTTTCAAGACATGTCATAAGGCTACATGTTAAGTCAAGATTGTATTCAAGATTAAATGAGGGTTCAAAGTGTAAAGTGTTGTAAAGTGTGAGGGTTTAGTTGTTAAATGCTTTGTAAGTAAATGTGTTTGACTTTGACAATAGTTAGTGTTCTAAGGTCATGTTGACCATATAAATAGTGGGTCTTGTTAATAGTCTTGAGAGCTCAAGATTAGAGATATACTTATACACAAATTAGAGAGAGAAAGTGAAGAACATGCATAGAGCTTAATTGAGAAATAGGTATATGAGTTTATGGAATTGTTGTAATATTTGTTCAATAAATAAAAGAATGATTCCTACATATTAAATAATTGTTTGATAGCTTGGATTTGGAACTCACATTTGGTATCAGAGCAAATTCGAATCAAATCAACAAGAAAATGAAGAACTCGCACCCTGTCACTGTGTTGTGATCGATTTCTATGATTTTGTGTTTTAATTGTCAAATTGTTGCTTGTTTAGTGATCGATTGGTGTATTAGACAAATCCTAGTCGATTTGATTACACAAATGCACTGTAATCTTGATTCAATTTCTTGATTTTGTGTTTTTCGAGTTTTCAAGTTCTTGCGCATTATATTCATGATCATGATGTACGTTTGAGTCGTTGTTATTGTAATTCATTGTTTTTATCTTGTTCGACCTGTAAAAATGATCGAATTGGTGAATTTACAGAAGCTAAGTCGAAGAATTGATTGGATTTTGGATCAAATTAAGTGTTTTTGCGCCGAACATCGAAGAACTTGCAAGATCTAAAAGATTCGCAAGATCTTGATGGAATTTGCATAACACTGGGTGTTTGAAATAATCCAAGGAAGAAACTCGCACAGTGCTTTGTACGAAAAGAACACAATTCATATCAGCCTTGTACGAGAAGTGAGGAATCCACACAAAGCTTCATACGAAAAGTGTGTTTTTGAAAGTTCAAGGGAGAAACATGCATCGTGAAGGATACGAATTTCAGGAATCCGCATCTCACTTCATATAGATTTTGAGGAATTCACATAGAGAAGCTTGAATTTTTTCAAAGTCCAAATCTCGCATCGATACGTGCAGTTTGAAGTTGGGATTTTGACTAAGTATGGAATTCGTATAAGTTTTTATATGCGAAAAGTTTGAGTTCTGAAAGTTTCTAAGTCAGAAATTCGCATCACGAGGTGTGCGAAAAGTTGGAACTCGCATAACAAGGCGTGCGAAAAGCTAAGTTTCGCATAAAGAGGCGTGCGGAAAGTCACTTCACGCATCAAGTTACGTGTGAAAAGTTGAGTTCGGTGATTCAGTGGTGTGCGAATTTTGTCCTTGTGCGAATTGTGCAGTGATTTCAGTGGTGTGAGTATTCTAGACTTAGAAAATTTTTGAAAGTTTTTCTGGAAATATTTCTGAGTTGTGTTTTGTTGATTTTCTGAACTAACGATCATTCCAAGCTACTGTTTTACAGGATATTAAGATGTCTCAAGGATACAGTTATGATTTTGGACATATGAATATTTCTGAAGCTAAAGAGAATGTTAAGCATCATGCTGGACAGATGTCTATCTACACCAGAATGGGAAATGACTGCTCAAGAGAAAGCTAAAAGATTAAAGCTGAGAAAGTTGAGTTGCAAAGTAAAGTCTCTACTCTTGAATTAGAAATAAAAGATCTAAAAAGCGGATCTTAAAGCCCAGATCTTAAAGCAGAAAGGGAAAAATTAAAAGAGAAAGTGTTTTGTCTTGAAGTAGAGATAAATGTGCAGAAAGAATAAACTTCTTTTGTAAACGACAACTTCAGTGTACAAAATGAACTGAAGAAAGTTGAAGAGAATAGAGAAGTATTGGAAAGGAAGAATGTTGAGCTGAAAAAGAAGATTTTGGAATTGGAAGCTAAGATTGTCAAATTCTAGAATGATGATTCAGTCAAGAAGAGTGAGGACATAGTCAGAGGATTAGAATCTGCAAGTGTAAATCTACAAAAGAAGATATCAGTTTTAGAAAAGCAGATTGTTAACGAAAGAGAAGAGATTGAAAAAGAAAGAAAGACTTTTGCTCAAAAGTTTTCTGATTTCTCAAGAAAATCTTTTGAGGAGAAAAAGGTTGTTGAACTAAAATGTGTCAAACTTTCTCTACAAATGACAGACTTTGAGAAAGTTTTCATCATGGAAAGAGACAAATTTGAGAAAGAGAAGAAGAAAACTGAGCAAAAGAATGTTGGTGTGTTTAAGGAGATTTCTAAACAGAGAAAGACTGTAGAGAAAGATTTTGAAGAGGAAAGGAAAGTGTTTGAGGCAGAGATAAAGAAGCTGACAAGAAAATTATCTGAGCTGTCAACTACTGTTATGATGGAGAAGAATGCGAAGTATGAATTACATAAGAAGTTGGACTTGCTTTCAAAGGAAAGAAATAGCTTTTCTGGAAAGATAACTGAGCTTGAAGAAATCATGTTCAAGGTGAAATTGACTGAATAAAAAATGCCATAATCAATTGTTCAATCACCAAGAGATGATTTAGCTAAATCAGAATGCTCATTTAAAACAGCTTTAAGTTCATATCATACTCATATTTCTTCAAAGAGGTCAGTAAAATCTAAAGATCAGATTCGTCCTACTAACATTTTCTATGATCAAAATGTTGATGGTCAGGTAAATCTAAAATGACAAATGGCAAAGAAAAGTGGGTTTGGAAAAGAAAAGGATCCTCTGATGAGAAGAAGGATAAAAAGTTATTTGTGCATACACCAAATGCCAAGAAGAACAATGATTCTAAAGGTAAATCTTTTGGCAAACCTGATCTTGTTTATACTGTCAATCAACTAATCAGGTTAGCACAAAAGAAAATCAATTGTTCTTACTTTGGTACAAATGATTTTGTAAGTAAAAGTTATGTGAATTACTGGTATGGTTCTTATTACGTTTCTCCTAATAGAATTGCAACTAACAAACCAGGACCCAAATACCACTGGGTACCAAAAGCTCAATCTGTGTTGCAGGCACCCAAAGTTTAGGAGGAGTAAAGAACATTGGCTTTTGAACAAATCAGTTCAAGACCCGGTC
The DNA here is from genome assembly GCA_954870635.1 of Arctium minus. Classification (NCBI taxonomy): domain Eukaryota; kingdom Viridiplantae; phylum Streptophyta; class Magnoliopsida; order Asterales; family Asteraceae; genus Arctium; species Arctium minus. The sequence continues at coordinate 130,219,775 of OX941081.1, read as the reverse complement.
TTCAATGATAAAGAATATAGACTTCTAAACACATCTGTTTAGGACTCACACTTCAAAGATCAAAAGAGTTTTTGTACTCCGAAGCATATAAGATGCTAAATCTTCAAAGGGGAGTACATATTATTTCTTCTGATAAATTTGTGAATGCAAATTTTCAGGGGGAGTTTGACTTCTGAATTTTCTTCAATCCTAGTAATTTAGAACTCGGTTTATTGATCAAGGATTATGCAAATGTTAAGGGGGAGCTTATATGTTTTATATTTTTACTGATACATTTTCTGATTTTTCAGGAGGAGATTAAAAGATAAATTGATTGTTACTTTTAGGTGGAGTTACTATTCTCACCGGAGAATATGTGACAATGGCTTCTGGATAATTCGGTTCAGAACCCGTACTCAAATGTTTTCATTCTTACTGAAGCTGAAATGATATATCTTTTTCAGGAAGTTTTATTATTTGTTTTAGGGGTGGAGTTAGTAAAACTTTCACTGTCATATTTTTAAGAGGGAGAAGAGAAAAAGACGAATATATTTCATTGTTATATTCATATTGTTCTTGTCTAATGTTTGACTTTTTACAGATAAAGAGGGGGAGTATCTGATGTTTTTGTCAATGGGAGCTTAAAAGATAAATATTCATTTTAGGGGGAGTTATGATTTCTACATTGAAGGTATATCATTCTATATCTTAATCTCTATTACATTTTGAAAGACGAACGACTTTCAGGTATGAAAAACGGTTTCTTAAACGCGCAAACCACTTCGTGTTCTCAAAAGTTTTTATGAATCTCGAAGTGCGATTTTAAATGTTTTTCATATAAGTACTTTCATGTTTAATTGTTCGTGTGTTTCTAAAGGCTAATACTTGTGTATTGTCTTTTCATATACTGTCAAGTATTCTTACACACATCGGTTCAGTATATTTTTATTGACTTAGTTATTTCCATGTCTCAAAAAGATAAATCTTTCGATGGTAATACTCTCGTTTGAAATTCAAAATTGTTTGAAATCAGACGTCATTTCTTTATCATGTGATTTCATTGTTAATATGTTTATATTTGTTCATATAAACATCTTTCCGTTCTTTGATATCCCAAGAGTTTTCTTCATGATATTTGATCTGTTTATGATATTGTTAGATTCTCAAAACATTTCGTGATTTCATTTCATTCATTCAATTTCTTTGTTTTGAGAGATCTTAAATGTTCAAAATGCTCACATTTCATTCTTATTTTTAATGAGCATATCTTTTCTGATAATGATATCTTGTGTTTATCTGTCAAGATAAATTGTTGAGCAACACATTTTTTGGATAAAATTCATGGGTTCAGTGTGTAAGCTTATCAGAACTTCTATGGATTTACGTTAACCTGTATTTCCTACCCAAGAAGTTATCCCGAGTGATTGAGGGGAGAGGGGTCAAAATAATAGAGAGTGGGTGTGTGCTGAGGTAAAATGTAAAAGGGAGTTTGGTTAGAAGCGAGCTCAAATGTTAAAAAGAAAAGGGTGAGAGATCAGAGTAAAAGAATATCAAACTCTGCACCAACTTTTTCTGAGTCAGGCAGCCACATTATCTGTTGTTTCACAATTATTTCGTAAACTTCATTGAAACAGGCAACTAGACCATGCCAACTCTTGCATAAACCCCACCAGCTACTCATCTTTTTCTTGACAAAAAGATGTTCCATATTTTCTGTGGAAGCAACACATCTACTATCTAATCTTCATTTGAAAGATGTGGATATTGAAAAAGAAGGAAAGTTGCCCCACCTTCGACCCTTTATCATGCACTTTGAGTTCGTGTAATACTATTGTTGTCTCAATGGTTTACATATTTTGAGCCTGTTCAAGTTTTAAATGCTTCAATCATTGCTACACTTGCTCGAGCACACAAGGATTAAATTTTCTTGTCTTAACATTCATAGAAAATTCCTTTGTGGTTTTCAATGATTGAATGGAAGCCCTGGGGGAGTGAACATCACAAAAGCTCCTTTCCAATGTACATTTGTTGTACACAGTGGCTATGTGCTACTGATAGACAAATTAATTGATTCATACGTTGATTCAGGGTTACCATTGCTTACTTTGTCTGAATTTGAAAAGATTCGGATGAATACATTTCATGAATTGACAGTTACATATTGGATCATTTGGAGAAACTATTCTCTTCGGGGGAGATTGCAAATTATATTCGTTGGAGGAGATTGTTTCTGATTATCATGGAGATTTTGCATATGTTGATAAATGGGGAAGATCAAATCAAAAAGGGGGAGATGCTGAAATTGCTTATGTTTTGACGATTCTGATTTCTCAAAATTCATCAAAAAAGGGGGAGATGATTCAAAGTTCAATTTCAGAAGAAAGTCAAGTCAAGTGAAAGTCGTAAAGCAAAGAGAATTCAAATTTCAAGTCAAAGCAAAGTCTGATAATTATCAAGGTGAAGAGATTTTCTGAAAGTTTGTCGTATTTGTGATCAAAAATAGGAGATTGAAGAAGCTGTCAAAGTTTTGAAGATTTCAAGTTTATAAAGAATGTCAGAGTAGGAGAGAGTTTTTCAAAGATTTGAAGTTGTTAAAGATTTTATGTTGAAGATTTTGCAGCTGAAAGATGACCTGAAGATTATTGTCAATTTTTTTTTTTTAATCTTGAATCCAAAGGGGGAGATTTTTTAAGTCAAGATTGTATCCAAGATTAAACGAGGTGTCAAAGTGTAAAGTGTTTTAAAGTGTGAGGGTTTGTTGTTAAATGCTTTGTAAGTCAATGTGTTTGACTTTGACAATAGTCGGTGTTGTAAGGTCATGTTGACCGTATAAATAGTAGGTCTTGTTAATATTCTTGAGAGTTCAAGATTAGAGATATACGCATACACAGATTAGAGAGAGAAAGTGAAGAACACGTATAGAGCTTAATTGAGAAAAAGGTACATGAGTTTGTGGAATTATTGTAATAGTTGTTCAATCAATAAAAGAATGATTCCTACATATTAAATGAGTGTTTGATTGCTTGGATCTGGAACTCACACTACATATATATGTATAGAGAAAATTTTGGATACAAACCCATTTTCGTTGTGAACTGGGGGATAAAATAGAGCGCAAATGTGCCCTTGGGTGTCCACATTCATCATAAGTAATGAAGGTGAACATTCATGAACTATTGATGATGAATAATATACCATTCATGATGAATAATACAACATTCTTTATGAAAAATACAACATTCATGATACATGATAGATTCATATACCATTCGTTATGAATAACAGTAAATGTTTGGGACACATGACCAACTCTCCTTCGTCCTCTAGTTCATAACTGAAAACGGGTTTGCAACCGAACCCCCACCCCCTATAAAGTTATAAATGAGAGAGAGAGAGAGAGAAACTAAATGAGAACCACAAAAAAGTTATAAATTCGTGAGAACCGATATAAAAATATTTTTACACAATTTTTGCCAAAAACTATGATTTAAGGTTGTTAGATCACATATCTATTGGATTCAAGATCATCAAAACTGAAGATCGCAATCTGAAGTTAAAGCCGCAACGTCGACTCTCGATATTAAAGTCTATGTTTATTTGTAATAAATGTCAAAGTAATCAAAGTAATTAATGTTTATTGTTATTAGTTTAGTTAGTTAGTTTAGTTAGCTTTATAATATCTAAGTTAGATTAGATATTATTTAGTTTATATTGTTTAATATTGCAACTTGTTGTTGCAAGTGGTTTTAGGAAGTGTGTCTTAGAAGCTAGATATCATATATCTGATATCTCAACAACTCTCTAACATAATCAGATCACTTTTATCTCACACACAAAAGGTGTAAAAACTAGAGAGAACACACAAGAGCTTCAAAGATCAAACCTTGTAACCATTGTTATTAATCAATACAGGTTGGTAATCATTAATGTGTTGTTTGATATAGAACTTGATATAGTATTGTTGGACCGACAATTGGTATCAAAGCCTGATTAAGATCAAAATCAAGTTTTTAAAGAAAACGACTCTGTGTTCTTATTGAAAAATCGTTTTCGAGATTTAAGGTGCTTTAGGTGTTAAAATCGATCAGGTTGTGATCGATTAGCATGATAGATCGAGTTGTTGTTGTTTGATTTCACTATAAAGCTTTAATCGAGTTCCATTTTGTGATCTTAGTGAGAAAGCAATCGTGTTTAGAAAGTCACTGTATCATCAAATTATTTTCGAAAAAGTGTGTTTTATCGAGATCAAGTGGTCACATTCAGTTATAGAAGTGTTATTAGACTTATTGGTAAAGTTTGGTACTACTAATCGACGAAGAAACAAGTTTTTAGTTGATTTTTGAAGTACATGACGAACTTGCGCAAACCAGAAGACGAACACACGCAAAGCTTACTTTGCGCATCCAACGTCATACGCAAAGTCCACTTTGCGCAACCAACGTGAAACGCAAAGCCCACTTTGCGCATCTCAAGCAACACGCAAAGCATACTTCACGCATCCAACGACTTACGCAAACCTCGAACTTCACTTCTCGCAACAAGAAGGATACGCAAAGCTCAGTTTGCGCAACCCTCCTAATTCACAAAGCTCGGTTTTTTGCAACTCAACACGCAAACCTCAGTTCAAGTGATAATCTCTTCACGAAAAGATCAAGTCCAGTTTGCGCAACCCTCTCGAAACGCAAAGTTCATTTTGCGCATCTAACGTGATACGCAAACCTCAGTTTGCGCAACCCGCTTGATACGCAAACCTCAGTTTGCGCAACCCGCTTGACACGCAAACCTCCATTTGCGCATGCAAACCTCTCTTTGCTCCAATCCAGACTTAGAATTTTCTTCAAAATGACATCCAGAGAAGCCCTTGCAATCGGAACTGACACCAAACCACCAGTTCTCTTTAAAGGAGAATACAAACAGTGGAAGGATCGGTCTCTGAACTTTGTTGACAGACATGAGGTGGGTGAATTCATCAGGAAATCTATAGAAGAAGGGGTTATGAAACCAGTCATGACGACTCATTTGGTTGGAACCGTGCCGACTCAGGTTGAACTTAAGTATCATGAGCTAGAAGATGATAACCTAAGAAGAGCTAAAGGCGACATATTAGCTAAGTCATACATTCTACAAGGAATTCCAAACGAAATCTATGTAAAGATTGACAGCTACAAGGCCTCCGGTAAAGAAATGTGGGATCAGCTTGAGAAGATGATGCTGGGTTCAAAGGTTGGGAATCAGCTTAAAATCTCCAACTGCCTAAATAATTATGAAGAATTTAGAGGCAGAGTGGGGGAATGTTTAGAAGAAACCTATGACAGGTTTGTGACTTTGCTGAACGAACTAAGCAAGAACAAGGTCCACAAATCTCAAATTGAGCTGAACATCAAATTCCTGAGTATTCTACAACCAGAATGGAAAAGATTTGCCAGACAGATGAAGCAGATCAAGGATCTGAATGAGATTCCACTTCATGAGGTGTATGAAACCCTCAAACAAAATGAAGAAGAGGTGGATGAAATTCTAGATAAGAAGAGGCAGAAAGGAAAGACAGTTGAAGACACAGTTGGTCTTGTTGTCAGGAAGAAGAAGAACAAGACAATTGTGTATGAATCAAAAGAAGATGAAGGTTATGCAAACTCTGACATGGATGAAAATGAACAACTGAAGCAAGCAATGATTCTGCTGTCAAATGCTTTTCAGAAAAAGTTCTACACGAAGCCAAGTTCAAACAGTCAGAGATATTCTTCTGGTCCGAACAACTACATCCACAAGGAAAGGGTTGAAGGAAGTAGATATGAAGGAAAGAGATTTGAAGGGAAAAGAACAGAGGAAGGAAACCTGAAGAGAGAAGATATTAGTCTGAAGGAAAGAGAATAGAGGAGAGGAAACCGGAAGAGAGAAAGTTTAAAGCTGAAGGATCCAGTCAGTCAGAACCACCAACGTGCTACAATTGTGGCAAAACAGGTCACTATGCCAGAGACTGCCGAAGGCCAAAAGTCAGAAACTCCGATTATTACAAGAACAAGATGCTTCTTGCAAAGCAACAGGAGGCTGGTAAGGCACTGATGGCTGAAGATGAATACTGGCTTGATCATTCAGACGAGGAAGAAGAGGAAGAAGAAAGAGATGAAGCCGTCAACATGTGCTTGATGGGAAAGCAAGAATCAGATGCTGAAGCTGATTCAGATGATGAAGAAGAGGAGGTATGTGATTTATCGTATTCAAATTTCTTGAATAAAATGCATGCCATGATTTTAAAACAACAAGAGTTAGAGTCTAATCTTGAGCGAGAAATGGGTGTTATAACTGACAAAAACCAACTGATACAGAAACTTAGCAATGAACTTGCTGAGAAGAAAGTATTGGTTGAGGTTTTACATAGAGATAATGAAACCAACGCAAAGAAAAAGACAATAATTCTTAAAGAGAATTCTGAACTCAAGTCTAAACTGACAAAAAGTGAGATTGATATATATGAGCTTACAAAATTGCATTCTTCATGTACCAAAGAAAACTTTTCTTTACTTGGTAAATTAAAAAGTTTGGAAGAGAAGTTGTACAAAATGGGTCAAACTGAACAGACTATTCATCTGAACAAACCCAAAGAGGAAATAGAGAGATGGGGAATCAGTTATAAGAATCCTCACTATCTTCAAAAAGGGATGTCTGAAGTGCCAACACTTTATGATCATCTTTCTATGAAATTAGCTCGACGAATCCCTGAGTTTAAAACTTTCTGGACTAAACTATCAGAAGAGGATGAAGCCAACGAAACTGAAAAACGTTTGAAATCATCTAAAGTTCACCTTCCATTTTATTATGCGAAGATGAATAATAGTTATAATGAAAATCCAATATATCAAAAGAAGAAAACTCTTTCAAGTGATTTCTTTCAAAGTTATTCTGAAAAAGAAATGGAGGCGAAGCCTATTCAAGGTAAACTATATGTCCCTCCTCTCGTTTTAGAAAGTAAAATTTCTGAACTCGAGAATTCTTTAACAGATGAAAGACTTTTGATGAATATTGAACAAAATGTTTTTTCAACCGTGTTCAAAAATGTTATTATTTCTAAGGCTTCAAACTCTGAGGATATGTTTGGTTTAGAAAATAAAGGGTTTGATTTTCTGAACGCTGACGGTGGTTTAGATGATGGTTCTAATCAATTTGACTTTAATGCAAAACTTTCTAACCATTCATCTTTTGTTAAGAAATCTTTTGGAAGAACCAGTATGCCTGTTAACAGTGCAAAATCAACGAAAGTTGATAACTCAGTCTCTGTGAAAGCTAAACATGCTAAAGGTAAGAATATATCTCAGCATTCACAGAAACCGAACACTACTGGTAATCCGAAGAAGAAGCATTCGGTTGTTGCTTAACAGTCTAACTCAAGAGTTTCACATATTTCAGATCTGAGCAAGCAAAGGCCAGACGTTAAATCTCTGTGGCAACCGAAACAGAAGCTTGACAAGACCGTTAAATCGTTTAGTAGTGTTAATTGTAGTAAGACTTCACTTAGTAAAGATGTTTTAATTGCTGATGTTGTGATTTTGAACCCACAACTTGCTGTTTCTCGTAAACAATATTCAATGAAGCAATTATTTCAGTTATCTTTATCTGCTAGAAAGTCTTCTATTTATAATAAACATGTTTCTATCTCTTGTCAAGATTCTGACGATTGGTTTGGCAATTATCATGTGCATTCATCTCATTCTAATTCTTCAAATGCATTTCAAAAGAAAAGAGGACCCAATTTGAAATGGGTACCAAAATCTTGTGCTAACACAGTAGGACCCAAATTCTAGTGGCTACCTAAGACTAAATCTGTGTTGCAGGCACATCAAGTTTAAAAAGGGATCTTACAGATATGACTTCTAGACAAAACAGTCTAGGACTCGTTCCTCAAAGAAAATAGGTTCTTGAATACATCAGTTCAAGACCCACTCCTCAATGTTCCAGAGTCTTAATTCCATCTTTGTTTTAAGTCTATTTTAAATCAATTGTTTCATTATTTCTCTTGTGCAGATCCGTCATATGTGGTACTTGGATAGCGGATGCTCCAAGCATATGACTGGACAAAAAGATATGTTGTCCAATTTTAAAGAGAAATATTGCGGATCAGTCAGATTCGGCAACGACCTGTTTTCTCCAATCATGGGATATGGTGATGTACAACATGACAATGTCACAATCAAGAAGGTGAGCTATGATGAAGGCTTACGGCACAACTTGTTCAGTATTGGTCAGTTCTGTGACAAAAGGTTAGAGGTCAATTTCAGAGCCAAGACGTGTTCAGTTCGCAGTGAAGAAGGCGAGGAACTCTTGGTCGGAACAAGAAAGTCAGACCTCTACACAATTAACTTATCAAAAATCTAGAACGACAACCAGGTTTGTCTATTGACGAAAGCCTCGAAGCAACAAAGTTGGCTATTGCATCGAAGGCTCTCTCACCTCAACTTCAGGTACATCAACAATCTGGTCAGAGGAAAGCTCGTCAAAGGACTTCCAGCGCTCAAATATGAAAGAGAATATCTTTGTGCAGCATGTGAAAAAGGAAAGATGAAGAGGGCACCTTATAAACCAAAGCCTGAACCAAGTACAAGCGCTCCGTTAGAGTTATTGCATATGGACTTATGCGGTCCGATGCGAACTCAAAGTCTAGGCAGAAAGAAGTACATACTCATGATCGTGGACGATTACTCGCGATACACATGGGTCAAGTTTCTACGTTCAAAGGATGAGACACCAGATGTTCTCATCACATTCCTAAAGACGACCCAGGTGAATCTGTAGAAATCGGTCAAGTTTCTAAGAACAGACAACGGCACAGAGTTCAAGAACCAAAAGGTTGAAGAATATCTCGAATCTGTCGGGATCTCACATAAATACTCTGCTGCTCGTATGCCTCAACAAAATGGAGTGGTCGAAAGAAGAAATCGTACGCTAGTCGAGGCTGCTCGTACTATGCTAAGTCAATCAGACTTACCTCTATTCTTGTGGGCTGAAGCTGTATCGACCGCGTGCTATACACAGAATCGCTCCATGATACATCGCAGATTCAAGAAGACTCCTTATGATTTAATCAACAACCGAACACCGACAATCAAATATTTCCATATATTTGGGTGTAAGTGTTTCGTGCTAAACGATAGGGAGAGTCTCAACAAGTTCAGTGCCAAGGCGGACGAAGGCATCTTCATTGGTTATTCCGCGACATCAACTGCATTCCGTGTTTATCTAAAGAAGTCAAAGACGGTGATTGAAAGCATCAACGTCACGTTTGATGAAGAGATGGCTTCCGAACATCAAAGTTCAAAACCCGCTATAACAGGAATACTAGCTTCTGGGCAACTCCGTCCAGAACCTGCGTCTCAACCGAATAAATCAGATGAAGCATCAACGTCAACTAATAATATATCTGATTTAGACTTATTATTTGAATTGTTTTATGATGAATTTCTTGGATCTAATGTAAAGAAATCTGTTGTGGTTGACAGGATGGAAGACTTAACGACTACTCATCCAACCAGTTCAGATGTTCCTATTGAATCCAACGCCCCGATTCAACAAGAAGTTCCAATTCAAATGCCGACTCCAACAGTTGAAGAAGTTCCATGTGATGAAGAGACAGAAGTAGCTGAACCAGTAGAATGTTCTGTACAGATCCATCCACAGCCGGAACAAGCTGTACCTGCTGAGCCTTCTGAACCTACCACTTCAACTGCAATCATCATTCCTCCTGAACAAGCTGAAGAAGGTACAAGTGGATTTATAGATGATACAACTAACATACATTCATATAATCCACTACCTCATGAACATAAATGGAACAAAGAGCACCCGATAAGCCAGATCATTGGCGATCCATCAAAACCGGTGCAAACTAGGTCAGCATCTATGAATATGTGCATGCATGACTCCTTTCTGAGCAAGTTCGAGCCAACTCGTGTATCAGAGGCACTTGCTGATCCAGAATGGGTGATATCAATGCAAGAATAGATGAATCAGTTCGACGCACTTAAAGTCTGGAGACTCGTACCAAAACCTCAAGGTAAAACAATAATAGGTACGAAATGGGTTTTCAAGATAAAGAAAGACGAAGATGGTACCGTTATCCGAAACAAGGCAAGACTAGTAGCCAAAGGATACAGACAAGAGGAAGGAATCGACTATGACGAGACATATGCTCCTGTGGCACGATTAGAGGCAATTAGAATGTTTCTAGCCTACGCAGCCCACAAGAACTTCACGGTCTTTCAAATAGACGTGAAGACAACATTCCTGAATGGAATTCTAAAGGAAGAAGTCTACGTCTCTCAGACAGAAGGTTTTGTCAATCAAGAGAAGCCGAATCACGTCTACATTCTCGACAAAGCACTCTACGGTCTGAAACAAGCTCCTCGAGCCTGGTATGATGTCCTTTCCAATTTTCTAGTCAAGTCTGGTTTTTCAAAAGGAACGGTGGATACCACTTTGTTTATCAAAAAGGAAAAAGCCGATATCATTTTAATTCAAATCTATGTAGATGATATTATTTTTGGCTCTACAAATCCTAAGTACTGTAAGAATTTTGCAAACCTTATGGTGTCTAGATTTCAGATGAATTTGATGGGAGAGATGAATTTCTTTCTCGGTTTACAAGTCAAACAATTTTCATCGGGTATTTTTATCAATCAATCAAAATACATTATGGATATTCTTCGGAAGTTCAAAATGGAAAATTCAAAACCGATTGGTACCGCAATGGCACCAAGCATTAAGATTGGCACCGATCCTTCGGGAAAGGCTGTTGATGTTAGGACTTATCGAGGAATGATAGGTTCTTTAATGTATCTTACTTCTAGTAGGCCAGATATAATGTTCTCAACATGCTTATGTGCAAGATATCAGGCCAATCCTAAAGAAATCCATATGTCTGCTGTGAAGCGCATATTTAGGTATCTAAAGGGCACTGCAGATCTTAGTCTGTGGTATCCTAAAGATACTAGTTTTGAACTAACAGCCTACACAGATGCAGATCATGCAGGTTGTATGTTAGACAGGAAGAGCACGTCGGGACATGTACAGTTCCTTGGTGACAAGCTAGTCAGTTGGGCATCGAACAAGCAACTTTGTGTTTCAACCTCCACGACCGAAGCAGAATATGTAGCTGCTGCTAGCTGCTGTTCTCAGGTCTTATGGATGAGAACTCAATTGCGTGACTACGGTTTCCACTTCAACAAAATCCCGATATACTGTGACTCCAAGAGCGCCAGGCAATATCAGCGAATCCTGTTCAACACACCAAGACTAAGCACATAGACGTCAGGTATCATTTTATTAAAGATCATGTTGAAAAAGGAACAATTGAGCTTTTCTTTGTAAAAACTGATTATCAGCTTGCCGATTTGTTTACCAAACCTTTAGATGAAAAGATGTTTACCTTTCTTGTCTCTAAGCTTGGTATGCTAAATCTAAAGATTTAATCAGTAGTTACCTATCAAAGTTTTCTAAATTGTATACTTTTTCATCATTTCTTCATTCTTAACTCTGATTGATATCTGCACTTCTCTATTCTGTTCATGAACCAAGGGAGAGTATGAGAAGAAATTGACAAGTGGTCAATATTACTTCGAGGGGGAGCTCATAATTTTTTTTTTGCATGTACCTTTTAATGCCAAATTTTTTTTGTAATGCAAGATTTTAGGGGGAGCTCTTCAAGTCAAAGGAGTATGGATATGACTTCTGATTATTTCTGATCAGAACTCGTACTTTAATAGTTTTACTGCTTTTTGTCTTTTCAATTTAAGTGAATAAATTTTACTTTGACTTTGACTTAAGACTTTTGCAGAATTTTTGAGAGAAGCTTACAAGTTCATATGTTTATGACTTAAAGCTTAGCTTCATGAGATGGAAGATCGTACATAAAGGTATAATTCTATATCTTCATCTCATATATGGTTGAAAGAAGGACAACTTTCAATCATTAGAAAACACTGTTTTTAATGTTCAAACCACTTCCCGATTTTTCAACAAATTATATATTTTGGGAGTGTATTTTAAATGTTTTCATAATCTAAATTGTGCTTTCACTGAAATAGTTAAACCAATCTGAGCATCACGTGCATCATAGGAAAAGAAGACTTTCATTGTGCTAGGACTTAACACAACTTCTATGGAATCACCTTAACTAGTGATTTCTACCCAAGAGGTTATTCCTTAGTGATTGATGTGAGAAGCGAAAAGAAATGAGTTTGTCAAACAAAGAAAGAAAGTTTGATTAGAGTGTGCTAAATGTTTAAAAGAAATAGCGTGTGAGAACAGAGTTAAAAGAATAGCACAACTCTGCACCAACTTTTTCTGAGTCGGGCAACCACATTTCTAATGTTTCACAATTCTTTGGTGATCATTATTGAAATAGGCAACTAGCCCATGCCAACTCTTGATCAAACCTCACTGACTACTCATTTTCTACTCAAATAGAAAGTGTTTCACATTTTCTAAGGGGATGCAACACATTTGCTATCTGATTTTCATTTGGAAAATCTGGATATTGAAAAGAAGGAAGTCTGCCCCACCTTCGCACTTCAATCATGCACATTGAGTCTGTGTTTAACTTACTGTTGTCTCAGTGGTTTACACAAATTTTGAGCCTAATAAGCAATCATCAAGTGCTTAATTCTTTCTATCACAAGCACGAACACACAAGGAATTTGTTTATTTGTCATAACGTTTATAGAAATTACCTTTGTGGTGTTTCGATGATTAAATGGAAGCCCTGGGGGAGTCAACATCAAACAGCTCCTTTCCAATGTGTATTCGTTACACACAGTAACTTAGTGTTACTGACAGGCATGTTAACTGATTCATTAGTTGATTCAGGTGTTACACGACTACTTTGTCTAAATTTGTAAAGATCTGGATGAATATCTTATGAATTGACGAATCATAGGCTCCGAAAGATAGACATTTCTTACAAAAAGTTTTGATGAAGTCGTTGAACTTAACATCAAAAAGGGGGAGAATGACTACACAAGAAATGGCAAAGATCACATGTTTCAAGAATCACGTCCAAGATTGAAATCTTCAAAAGCAAGTATCCTGAAGACATGCTGATTTCAGAGCTAGAGAAAGCATCTTCTGAGTTGAACAAGAAGACTGAATTGCTAAATTCGTTTTAGAAATGATCTTGATCCAAAGGGGGAGATTGTTAGATCACATATCTATTGGATTCAAGATCATCCAAACTGAAGATCGCAATCTGAAGCTAAAGCCGCAACGTCGACTCTCGATATTAAAGTCTATGTTTATTTGTAATAAATGTCAAAGTAATCAAAGTAATTAATGTTTATTGTTATTAGTCTAGTTAGTTAGTTTAGTTAGCTTTATAATATCTAAGTTAGATTAGATATTATTTAGTTTATATTGTTTAATATTGCAACTTGTTGTTGCAAGTGGTTTTAGGAAGTGTGTCTTAGAAGCTAGATATCATATATCTGATATCTCAACAACTCTCTAACATAATCAGATCACTTTTATCTTACACACAAAAGGTGTAAAAACTAGAGAGAACACACAAGAGCTTCAAAGATCAAACCTTGTAACCATTGTTATTAATCAATACAGGTTGGTAATCATTAATGTGTTGCTTGATATAGAACTTGATATAGTATTGTTGGACCGACAAAGGTATTATTTCATATATATTTGTGTTCACCTTATGAAAAAGATACTTGAGAAACTTTTTTTTTGTTTACATAGTGAAACGAAAAATTCATGTAAAAGAATTTCATCTTGTGAAACTGATACAAATGAAACTATCACATTATGAAACAATATATGCGAAACAATACCTTAAATCCTAGCCTTCAATGAGAAAAAACATGGAAAAAATATTTTTAAATTGGTTCTCATGGTTTTATAGTCTTTTTTGGTTTATTTGATTTGCCCTTTATATATGTATATATATATATATATATATATATAGAGAGAGAGAGAGAGAGAGAGAGAGGTGGGTTCATACGAGAACAACATCTATTTAAGAAAACATGAGAACAACCGAGTACATACAAAATCATATATGATTCACGCGACTATGCGTGCGACCTGGACATCACCCGCGTCCTATTTTGATTTTACACATGATCTGCTGTTTTTTGTTGTGTTCTTGTTTTCTTAAATAGTTAGCGATATCGTTTGAACATTCTTTTATATATATATATATATATATATATATATATATAGTTATGTATGTTTGTATGCATGCATGTATGTGTATATAGGGTTGGGTTCCGGATAGAATAAGAGTTGTGGTGAAAAGGTGAGAACAAAACATTCATCTACATTCAGCTACCTCTATTTACCTATTTTTATTATCATGTCCGAAACTTTAACAAATTCAAGCATTTGAAAGTGATTAAATGTATGTAAAATGTGGTGAAATTGACTTAAATTTGAAGATAAGGTAGATGAATGTCATTGAAGGTAATTGAAGGTGGATGAATATTGTTGAAGATAATAAGTTAGATTAAAAAGTCAACTCATCTAAAGGCTCAGAGTGTTCTCACTGTTCTCACAATAACTGTTATTCTTACACAATCCTTCGTCTGTGTGTATATGTGTGTGTATCTGAGTGTGTGTATATATATATATATATATCTACGTCGCCTTATGACACACCTTAAAAGGCGTTGTAGCCTCGTAAGGCTTAATGTTTTATCTCATCATGTCATGTCTCACATCATTTATAACCTTCATAAATATCAACTCGCCTCTTAATATAATATATATTTATATTACGGGCCAATCACTAATCTACCTTTTTCACTATTCACTTTAACGTTTTTGCATGGCCAAAAAAATCCCAAAATACCTGGGTTTTTTAAAGAGGTACCTATCTAAATGCTCACTTTTTTGCTAGTGGTCGTCACTATAAAAACCACTCATCTCCCCAAAAATGTCAAAATTAGTTGAAGAATTTCTCTCTAACTTTTCTCTATAAACTGTATTCTCTCAAGAAAATTGGTGATTTCAAACCAAGTTATATTACATAATCTATCCCATTATCCAGATTTTTTTAAAAACGTGTTTTGTTGAACTACTTTTTTGCGATTTCTAAGTATTGTTGTTCGGTCGAATTTTTTTACATATTTTTAGTTTCAACTTGTTTGGAAAAAAATAAAAGTCACAAAATAATTATTTTGCTAGTTGTATTTCTTAGTTTATTCCGTGTTTTTTTTTTCATCTCAAAACTTGTACAAGAAGTTAAACTACGTGTATGGTATGTCAAAATAAGAGAAACTTATTTTACATGTTGTATTTTTTTTATTCTATGTTCTTTTTTTTCATCTAAGAACTTATACATAAAGTTAAACTACGAATGTGGTATGTCATCATGTTAAAAAACACAACTCGCAAAAAAATAAGACTTGTTTTGTGAGTCATATTTTTTTCCCAATTATTGTTTCTTATTTCTTCGTTTAATAACTTGTAGACAAACGTATATTAATTTGAAGTGTGGTTACATTTGATGCATTATAAGGAACTCTCTTATTTTGTGAGTTGTGTTTGATGTGTTTAATCTATGGTTTTTTTCCGATTCATTAACTTGTACATAAACATATATTAAAGTGTGGTTCCATTTTATGCAACATACATAACTCTCTAAAATAAGAGTTCCTTTTTTTGTAAAAAACTAATTTAATAGTTCCTCTTTGTTATTATTCTTTGGTATAACTGTTATCTGCTTTATTGTTACTTGTTTTATATTGATGTGTGGTTTGTTATTAGGGTCCTAGGTACTATGAGGTTTGTCTTACACTTAAGGCGATGATTAGCATTTTAGGTAAGATTGCAGAGAAGCTTATGTTATTCGAGGCCAGTGGAACCTGTTTTTGGTTCCTGGTTGGATATGTCGTCTTTCCATGGAGATCCGCTCCTGGTTCACCTGAAGCTACAAATGCATATTTTTCCGACGGACCCTGAATGATAAGATTCACTTCTGTGTCGGTTCCTATGATCTTAGCTCTGGGACTGTATGGTTTTTGCTTGATCACCGGTCTATGTTTCGGTCGGCTTCCACCATATCATGCTAGTTCTACTGTCGATATCAGGGGTCGACAATTCGATGGGGTAAATGCTTCTAGCTTCGTTAAGGAGAAAGACATGTCTTTGTTTAATACTCCTCTTTTCGCTACCCTTTTTTACGAGGATGTCGTTCAAGTATACCTGTTAGTGATGTTGGAGGTCTGATTTATGGGTCGCGCCCAGATTAATAGTGTATGATATGCTTCTTTGCCTTGTAGAGGATTTTCAGGAGTGAAATGCGTATATTTTAATTTGTCGTTAATTATCTTACTTACATTAATTAAATATATTAACAAAAGTTCCATTGTGATGTGACAGTTACCCTTGAGGCACAGACATATGGCAAGCTTGATTGATCAATTGAAAAAAGGCGCTTCTAACACGCCTTAGATACCACAAGAAGATGTCAACCAAAAAATATGAGGATATATCCAAGTATAAGTTGACCGTCTTCATATACGTGTTCAAGGTTCGAAAATGTTGTTTAGTTTAATTTAAATTTTTAGTATGTAATAACTATACAATGTTGACCTATTTTATTGAGTTTGTAGATTTGGAAATTCGAGACTTTTTCAGTTGTGAACAACTACTCGGTGCGTATTGACGGGGTCATCCTTAAGGCTCTTATGTGGAAATTTTCATTATCCTCGAGTGAATTTCTTGATACCCATGCAGATTTGGGTCGAAATATCACTTAAGGAAAGCGAGCTCTCACGATCTCAAGTTTTATCCATAAAGATAAATGATGAGATTCTCATTCATACATATTTTAGTCAGGAATCATTGTTTTCTCACAATACATACATACTCCCCCAACAATCTTAAGTGATATTTTCGTTTTATGATGAAATGTCGAGTGATTAATCCATGGGAGATATGACATCCAAGTTCACCAAATTGGATAAGTTTGAGGGTGTGGATTTTAGACGATGGCAGAAAAATATACACTTTATCCCGACCATTTTGAAAGTGGTTTACATGTTGAGCAATCCTATGGCGGGGGTGATGGAAGACGAGACGTTGGAGATGACTCAGGGTCAGGGAAAATGGGAGAACGATGATTATATCTGTCGTGGCCATATTTTAAACGATAATGTGTGACTCTCTCTTCACCATATATCAAAAAGTCGAGTCTGTGAAAGAGTTGTGGAACTCTCTTGAGTCCATGTACATGGCCGATGATGTTTCTAGTCAGAAGTTCATTGTAAATAACTTTAATAATTACAAAATGGTGGACTTAAGGCTTGTGATGGAGCAGTTCAATGAGCTCTTGCGCATTTTACTGTAATATGCTCAACATAATATAAAGATGGACGAATTCATCTCTGTATCGAGCATGATTGATAAACCTCCCCCTCTTGGACATATTATAAACACCTGTTGAACAACAAGAAGGAAGAATTATCTCTTGTACAACTCGGTAGTTACCTGCACATAGAGGAATCTTTTTGGGCACAAGAGGCTGAGAAACCTAAGGAAAAAGAGGTTTCTGCTCCTTCTGTGAACATGGTGGAAGAGAGAAAATTCAACAAGGTCAAGGGAAAACTCAAGTTCAATTAAGCCAAGAAAGGCCCAACAAGAAGATAAAATTAATATGTTGGACCTATGGTATGTGTTGGTCCTAGATAAGCAAAACAGTATTGTAGAAGGGGGGTTGAAAACAATACACAAATATGTCACTTAATCATTAATTCTTTTATTGATATATAAAATATCAAGAATTACACTTAGTAAACAAAAAGATTGTTGCGGAAAAGAACAGTAAATCTATTATAACAATCTAGTACTTAGAAACTTTTAAGAACACAATTTAGAAAACACATAGATTAAAAATCTATGAAGATGAGAGAAAATAGTTATCAACTTTGGAGTGCACTGAGATCTCTTTGCTGAAAAAGGTGAGTTGCATGGAGGAGGTCTTCACCCTTTTATATTACCCAATGCATTGAATGCAAAGGACATTTGTCATATGTTGTGTGGATTCTTGAGATTTCTTCAATAAATTATGAGATATTTGAGATGACTTATCAATATACAAAAATGAACTTTTGTACTATGATAAGACAATATCTCAATAAAATATACATGGTACAAATCTTTTTGAGATCTTTTTAAAGAAAGTCTTTATCATATCAGAACTTGAGTGAATATCCTCTTTGCAATAGAAGGTTCCATTCCTTTTGTCAGAAAGATGTTGGGAATGAAAAAGTATAGTCAAATCATGAGGATTTGCTATAAAGGGTATCACCGAATTAGGGGACAATTCGGCAGTGAGAATGTATGCCGAAACTTCGGCAAGGGATTGTCGATTGAAGGAGATCGACAGAGGTGATTCCTGCCGATCCATCAAGGAAGTATCGGCAGGAGAAAGTCTGCCGAAGATTATGCTTCTCTTCAGTAGAAGTAGCCCAGTTTTTGTAAAGCTTATCTTGATCCACATCAGTACACTCACTTCATGTTGAATTCAGTTGGTCTTCGATTCACCGACCTTTTAAAGCACAACTAAGCTATTTCAAAGAACCATAAAATACTTAAAGTATGAACATGTACAACATATTACAGATATACAATTATAAGCAGAAAAGAGAAGGTCATCTTCAAATCTTTGATGACCCAACAATCTCCCCCTATTTGATGATGACATCCCATACTTAGACAAAAGAGAGAGTTACATGAATAATGCATTTTGACCCTGTACTTACTCTTTTGGGTTCTTTTTCACATAGACCATTCTTTTTGTTTCTTTTTGGATTTTTTAGAGTATCCGACATTTACAAGTATAAAATAATGAAATAATGAACTATACACACTATTTACATCCAAATAAATTTGTACTTGTATTAATCTTGTGAGAAGATTACAATACAAACCAAAATGAAACTAAGTACAATTTGAAAATAAGAAAAGATAAACTAGGATTCTCCAAAAGGAATGCATTGAGTGGAATCTGTCTTTTTTTATTCATCTGTAACAGCTTTGTAGAGATCCACAGCATGAACACCCATAGGGATGATTTGAAAAATCCCACCAAGAAAGATGTTGTCGGTGATAGGGATCTGATCGGCTCTGAAGAAGCGAATTTGGCCAAAGCCATCATTTAAGAAGATCCCATATATAGGCTCAAGAATGACAGCAGTAAAAGGTTGAGGTACCAAGGTTGTTATAGATAGGTCAAGGTTGGAAGTGTTTAGAACTTTTCCTTCCTTGGCCATCAGTGAAAACACGTCTTCCTTCTTGGAGGACTTGGACTTCGGTTTGTAGGAGGAGGGAGGAGGATTTTTGGCCCTGATTTTAGCAATGAACTCCTCTTCGGCAGGAGGGTGCACAATTTTGTATTTTCTTCGGTAGGAGTTGAATATGTTTTGAAATTTAATGACGACCTTCTCCACTTCGGTTCTGAGAGCATTCCTACTCTTGTGTATGCAATCCATAATATCTAACCATTCGGTAAGACCGAACATTTTGAGCCAATAAAGACTCTTAGTTCGTCTTCATAGATCCTCCCTTATGATATTTAGACGAACATAGTCGCCATCGTTTGAAGGTTTGATGATTTTGACATCAACAATTTTAGAGGAGGGTCTTCGGTTGGAGATGGTAGAGTGATACCATTTGATGCATTTCTCCTTGATTTCTTCAGATTTCTTAGACGATTTCTCCAAATCACCAAGCTCCATTTCCTGAACTCTAACAACATCAACTGAAACCTTGGCTATCTCAGCTTCCTCCTCAACCAACTTTCGAGCTACTCATTTGTTTTGTCAAGATCAATTTGAGCTAGCTCAACTTTCTTGAGCTCCTCAGCCGACAACCCAAGATGAGAAGAAATAGTCTTTGAGGGAGATGCAAGTTTCAAACCACCACCATCGGAAAACTACTTTGTTCTAGCTTCCTTAAGTCGATTGATTTCGGCAACTTCCTCCTCTGGTGTGAGTTTTTGTTTGCCTTGGTCGTTCTTCGGCTCCTCCCTTTCAGACTCGTTGACCTTCTTAGAAGAAAAGTCGGTTCCCTCACCTTCGATGGAATCGGCAGCAGTCGAATTATCGGTTCCCTCTTTTTCATTCTTCTACCCCTCAACGCTAGGTGGTTCCTGCTGATCAACCTGCCGAATTTCCTTTGGAGATTTTTAGCGATTTCTTCTCGGTACATAGTGGATATTTTAACCTTGGGGGTATTTTGCTCCCCTTCAACCTGTTTCTCCCCCTCACTATATGCCGGAGAAGATAGACCTGCTTTGGCCGACACACGGGCCACACACCTATCGATACGGCGAAGGCAAGCTTGATCGGGACCTCCAAAGACAACATCCCCAAGATCAATATCCCATTCCTCATTATGATACCGAGCAAATGATTCGGGAAAATGATCCAGCTTTTAGTTGATTTGAGAAAGAGCCTTAACAAGCTAGGTATTGATGGTATCCTGAGTGTTGGCTTGAAGCCGAAGAGAGGCCAACTCCTAATCCTGAGCATCAGAAGCCGCTTTGAGAGCAACAACATAATGGTCAGATTGTCATTTTCCTGGATGAGTTTCTCCAAGTGTTGAATTATGGCGTCCAAGGCATCACCAATAGGATCTGCTAATTTATGGAGATCCTTTTTCATGACGTCCATGCAAGTGAAGAAAGAAGACTGAACACGAAGAAGTTCAGTATTTTTTTCCTTGATGATGCGGAGCAGTTCGGCAAGGGAGGTGTTGTTGACATCGAGATCACGTGACAGCTGCTTATCCCGAATAGAAGCCTGCTCAAGGATCGTAACACGATGACCCGTCATAGCAGTAAAATTATCAAACTCCCTCTGAAGGTTGGCAAATTGAGTGCCAAGCATGCGGTGCTGCCGATTGGTGTCAAGAATGTCGGCAAACACCTCTGGGGGATTTGGTAGATGAGGTTGATAAAAATCGGGAACATATGGTGGAGGAGGGGGTGGTGGTGCCGAAGTGCTTGGTCTATCGGCAGGTGGGGTCGGTGGGGGCAAGAGGTTGTCGTTTATGGGGCAAGTCAGGCGATGAATCGATGGAGGATGAGGATGAGGGGTGAGGTGAGTGTTTAGGAGTGGATTTTGGGGAGGGTGATGGATTTTTCGGTGAGGGCTTTTTCGGAGAGGATTTTGGTGAGGGTTTATTCGGTGAAGGTGTCTTGTCGGCAGAACTTAGTACTGTCGATTCTTGAATTATTGGGGGAGAGGGAGCAACCTATTCGGTAGTATCGAAGGACGTAGTGTCCGTGAACATCTCCAGAAAATCCTGTTGATCCTTAGAACCAACCTCTGGAATGGCCGATTCGTCATCGAATCGTGCAATATCATCGGGACTGGTCCCAGGTGAAAGGCCGTGTGGTGGAGAAGAAAGACGTTGGTCTGGGGAGGAGGCCAACTCATCCTCATCAACAAGCGAAAGGTTGATGAGGGTGTAGTAAGGGTCCCCGATGGTTCAACCAACACTTTTTGAGAAGGAATGGAGGAGGTAGGTTTTGGGATAGTAGGTTTTGAGATTAATTGTAATTAGAACTTGATAATTTGGAACATAATAATTGGTATCAGAGCAGAATTCCTTTGAAATCGATCAAGAAATGGACATTCAGACTGTTTTCTGAGTCGTAGATCAAATTTTGAATTTTCCTGAGTTTTTGCGAGTCTAATTGGTTCCATTGTGTTCGTATACGTTTCTAGATAAATCTTGTGAAGGTTTGTTAGAACATTGCACTGTAATTGAGATTAATTTGTAGGATTTTACTATTTTTGAGTTCACGAGTTCAGTCGCACTGTAATTGAATCGATTTGTACGTTTAAGTGTTTTTTGTTGAAATTCATTGATTATAATCGAATCTAGATGTATTAGTGACTGATTTGTCAAAGTTTCAGATCGAAAATCGAAGGATTGATGGGTTTTTCAGTCGATCAGAGGGTGTTTTAGTCGAAGATCTCAAGAACTCGCATATATCTCAAGAACTCGCATCAAAAATGTTTTTTGCATAATTTTTTATTCTGGAAATTTCACAAGTATAGATTTCGCATGTGTGTGATATGCGAAATGCATAGAATTCATATGTGTGTGATAAGGATTCCTCATATTTCGTACAAGATTATATGCGAAGAGTCAGAATTCGCATAGTGTTTTATACGAAAAGTTTTCTTGAAAGATCCAATGATAGAATTCGCATCTGAGTGTCGTGCGAAAAGTAAGGATTTTTCATCTGTGAGTCATACGAATTCTTTGAATTCGCATAAGAGTGTATGAGAATTGCTCAAGATTGAATATTTTTTTCAAGTACAAAATTCGTTTGATTCCTTTGTGCTAAAAGTTTTATACGAATTGTGTATGTGAAAAGTTTGTTTTCAAAATTTTTCCAAGCCTAGTTTTCGCATAAGGTTGTATGCGAATTCCTAGAACTCGCATATAATTGTGTGTGAATTATGAAGTTAGTTGTTGTGTGAATTGTGTGTGCGAATTCTTTATGTGAATTGTGTGTATAACAGTATTGTGCGAATTCCATACTTGAGAAATTTTTGGAAATTTTATTTTCTGAAATTTCTAAGATTTTCTGTATTTCTGATTTCACTTGGTCTAACGATCATTTTTCAAGTCATTATTGTATATTTTCAAAACAGGATGACTTCCAAAGATGCACTTTCAATCGGTACAGACATAAAGCCTCTGGTACTGTTCAAAGGGGAATACGAACAATGGAAAGACCGGTTCCTTGACTTTGTGGACAGACATACAAATGGAGAGAACATTTTGCTGTCAATCATGGAAAGTCCTATGGTACCCCTCACTATAGAAATACCGGATGACGAGTTTTCTGATAGCGAAGATGGAAACATGGACAGAGCCAAAAAGACAAAAACTATACTGAAAGACCTTTCCCAGTATACTAAAGAACAAAAGAACAGATACAAAGCTGATAAGCAGGCAAGATCTCTACTCTTACAGAGCATACCCAATGAGATCTACATCAAAATCGACAGCTACAAAGCAAATGCGAAGAAAATGTGGGATCAACTCCAAAAGATGATGATGGGATCTAAGGTCGGAAACCAGATGAAGGTTGCCAATTGTACAAATAGCTATGAGGAATTTAAGGCAAAAGAGAATGAGAGCCTTGAAGAAACATATGTAAGATTTGTTCTACTACATAATGAGTTTTCCAAGAACAAAGTGAAGAAGAAGCAGATAGAAAACAATGTCAAGTTCCTCAGCATCCTTCAGCTTGAGTGGAAAAAGCACAGTCGAAGGATGAAACGGATGAAAGACCTTAGTGACATCCCACTTCATGAAGTGTATGAAACGTTGAGAGAGAATGAAGAGGAGGTAGAAGAGAAAAGAATTGAGAAGAAAAAGGCTGAGAAAGTAGCTGATCCCATAGCTTTGGTTGTGCCTGAGAAAAGGAAGGAGAAAGAGAAGGAAAAGAAGAAGAAAAAGAAAGTGGTGATTCCTAGTTCTGACGATTCCGATGATGCTGATTTTGACTCAGATGACGAGGAAAATCTAAAGCAAGCGATGTTACTTTTAACCCGAGTCTTTCAAAAGAAGCTTTACAAGAAGCCAGGTTCAAACACACAAAGATACTCGTCAGGGTCAAGAAATCATGAGCATAAAGAAAGAGTGGAAGGAAGAAGGTTTGAGGAAAAGAAGTTTGGGGATAGAAATCCAAAAGAGAAGAAGAAATATGTTAATGATTATGGTGAGAAGAAGACTGGAGATATGATTAAGTGCTACAATTGTGGTAAAGTCGCTCATTTCGACAAGGATTGTCGGAAGCCTACTGTAAGAAATTCAGATTACTACAAGCATAAGATGTTGTTGGCTAAACAGAAGGAAGCGGGAAAAGCTTTAATGGCTGACGACGAGTTTTGGCTTGACCACTCCGATGAGGAAGAAACAACACATATGTGTATGATGGGCAAAGAGGTCAAGTATGATAAGACTGATGAAGAAACATCTGAAGAGGTACTAAACTTTTCTGAATCTGATTTTGTAACTAAAATGGAAGCCATGATGATCGAACTTCAAGACCTACAAGACAAATTGAATAAGGGAAAGAGCAGAGTTGCAAAGAAACGTTAAACTATTTTTGATCTCAACAAGCAAATTGTTGGGAACAAAAGTCTGATTGACTCTCTAAACAAATCTGCCTCTGAATTTAAACTTCAAAAAGATTGTTTTGAAAATAAGATTTCTTAAATTGTTTCTAAACTTTCAAAGTCTGATATTGAGAAACAAGAATGTGTTCTAAAAGCTCATAAATTGCAGGTTGAAAACAAGAGTTTAGAGAAAAAGGTAAATGGTTTGGAAGCCAAACTGTATGCTAGAGGACAAACAAATCAAACCATTTTCTTAAACACACAAAATGAGGAATCTGGTGTTAAAGAGAAGTAGGGACTCAGTTACGATAACCCTCACTACTTAACGAAAGCAATCAGAAAACAGCCAACCTTGTATAACTATGATATTCTACAAGCGGCTACCAAACATCCTCATTTGAAACCCAAATTTGTTACCAAATCTTCTGATGAGGTAGAGGACAAAGAAGATGAAAACAGAAAGAAAGCAACTAAAATGCAACTACCATTCTGCTATCAAAAGCTGAATTATAGTTATATTTCTGAACAACCAAAATTCCTTCCAAATGATTATTTGGCAAATTATTCTACACAAGAATTGGAGGCAAAACCGGTTAAAGCAAAAATTTATGTTCCTCCACCTATTTTAGAAAGCAAAATAATTGATCTTGAAAATGTTTTATCTGATGAAAGAATTTTGGTTGATATTGAACAAGTTGTATTTTCTACTATGTTGAAGAACACCGTTTTTAAAACTGAATCCAATGAGTGTTCAAAATCTTCTAAGGCACCTCAAACTTCGGAAGATGATTTTGATGACTTATTTGCGTCTGCAAATGATTTTCTAAATTCTGATGATGGGTGTGTCAATGAAATTGATATGTTTGACTTCAATGCTAAACTTCCAGATCATTCTGCTTTTATTATTAATTCTGAAGCTTTACCTAGTGTATATGAAGTAGGCGAATCATCAACTAAGGTTGGTGAATCAGTTTCTATGAGTACTGACTATTATGAAAAAGGTATGAAGCAAAAGAAACGGCGCTCACAGAAATGGACCAACACAAGTAAGCTCAAGAAAAGACAAACTCAGAAATCTGTTTTTCCTAACAAATCTAAATATTGTGTTTCAGAGTTGAAAAATAAAAGGTCTGAAGAACGAACTGAGTGGCGACCAAAATAGAAGATTGATGAGAAAGCAAAATCATGTCCCGATGTTGTTTGTAATAGAAAGACTGGTAGTATTTCTGATGTAGTTAGTACTGTTGCTTCTAATAAACAAAAACTTGTAATTCCTTACAAGAAATATTCAATAAAGCAATTACTCCAATTATCTCGGTCTACTACTAAGTCATCTAGATATAGACGGAATGATTTTGTTTCTCGCCAATATTCTGATGATTGGTTTGGTACTTATCATGTTTATCATTCTAAAGCTTCTCATGTTTTTCAAAACAAAAGAGGACCCAAATTTATATGGGTGCCAAAATCTTGTGCTAATATGTCATATGTGGTACTTGGATTCTGGTTGCTCCAAGCATATGACTTGGCAGAAAGATGTTTTGTCTAATTATACAGAGAAATACTATTGGAACGTGCGCTTCAGGAACGACCAGTTTTCACCGATTTTGGGATATGGTGACGTTATTCAAGACAACGTAACGATTACGAAGGTGAGCTACGTTGAAGGTTTAGGATATAACCTGTTTAGCATTGGACAGTTCTGTGACAAAGACCTAGAGGTTAATTTCAAGGCCAAAAGGTGTTTTGTGCGTACTGAAGACGGTAAAGAACTCTTGGTCGCCACGAGAAAGTCAAACCTCTACATGATCAACTTGTCAAAAGTCCAGACTGACAATGAGGTGTGTCTACTGTCAAAAGCGTCACTGCAACAAAGCTGGTTATGGCATCGAAGGCTTTCTCACCTGAATTTTCGTTACATCAATAAACTGGTCATGTGAAAATTTGTCAAAGGACTTCCTGAGCTTAAGTACGTGAAAGAACATTTGTGCACAGCGTGTGAGAAGGGCAAGATGAAGAGAGCCGCTCATAAGCCATAGCCTGAGCCTAGTACAAGTTCTCCACTTAAATTGTTGCATATGGATCTCTGCGTTCCTATGCGTACACAAAGCATAAACGGCAAAAAGTACGTTCTAGTGATTGTGGACGATTACTCGCGGTACACTTGGGTCAAATTTCTGAGAACAAAAGATGAGACGCCCGAAGTAATCATCACATTTTTTAAAACTACCCAAGTGAATCTGCAAAAAACAGTCAAGCTTCTACGAACCGACAACGACACAGAATTCAAGAACAGAACTATATAAGATTATCTCGAATCGGTCGGGATAACACATCAATTTTCTCCTGCCAGAACGCCTGAACAGAACGGAGTCGTAGAGAGACGTAATAGAACGCTAGTCTAGGCCGCTCGAACTATGCTGAGTCATCGATCCATAATCCACCGCTAGTTTGGTAAAACGCCATATGCTTTAATAAATAATCGTACACCTAGCATTAAACATTTTCATATTTTTGGATGCAGGTGCTTTGTATTGAATGACAAGGAGAACTTAAACAAGTTCAGTCCAAAAGCTGAAGAAGGCATTTTCATCGGCTACTCTCAAACATCTGCTGCATACAGAGTATACTTAAAGAAGTCAAAGATCGTGGTTGAAAGCATCAACGTCGCATTCGATGAGGAGTTGGCTTTTGAACAAAACAGTTCAGAACCCGTACTTACTGGAGTGATAGCTTCTAGACAAATAAGTCCAGAACCTGTGGTTAATGCGACTAATTCTGATAAACCTTCAACCTCTACATCTCATTTATCAGAATTAGATTTATTGATTGAATTCTTTTACGATGAGTTTTTTGGGTCTAAATTTCCTAAATCTGTTGTGATTGACAGACCTGAAGAGTCAAGCAGTCATCATCCAATCACTTCAGATGTGTCTACTGAATTGGTTCCCCCGGTTCAGCAATAAACTCCGATTCAAACAACTACTCCTTCGGTTGAAGTATTACATGAAACTGCCGAGACAGAAGTTGCTGACTCAGTTGGTTGTACTGAAACGACTAATCAACAGCCAGAAACTGTTGTACCAACTGAAGCTTCTGCACAGGATCTTTCAACTGAACTCCTCCCTAAACAAGAAGAAATTGAAAGTGGATACTTAGATGAACATCATGATCAATCTACATCAAATCAACTCCCTCATGAACATAGGTGGACCAAAAAGCACCCGATACATCATATCATAGGAGATCCATCTAAATCGGTGCAAACTATGTCTGCTACACTTAATCAATGTATGCATGACTCATTCCTGAGCAAGATAGAGCCAACACGCGTATCTGAAGCTCTAGCCGACTCAGATTGGGTAACTGCAATGCAAGAAGAACTGAATCAGTTTGAAGCATTAAAAGTCTGGAGACTAGTGCCTAAGCCTGAAGGTAAAATCATTATTGACACAAAATGGGTGTTCAAAAACAAAAAGGACGAAGATGGTATCGTAATCAGAAACAAAGCAAGACTAGTGGCTAAAAGGATATAGGCAATAGGTAGGTATTGACTATGACGAGACTTATGCTCCAGTGGCGCCCATTGAGGCTATACGGATGTTTCTTGCATATGCCGCCCACAAGAACTTCACCGTCTACCAAATGGACGTGAAGACTGCCTTTCTCAACGGCGTCTTAAGGGAGGAAGTCTACGTCTCTCATCCTGAAGGCTTTGTCAATCCAGAAAAGCCGAATCATGTTTACATTTTGGACAAAGCTCTCTATGGTCTGAAGCAAGCCCTTCGAGTCTGGCTTCTCTAAAGGTAAGATCGATACTACTCTTTTTATCAAAAAGGAAAAATCCGATATCATTTTAATTCAGATTTATGTGGATGACATCATATTTGGCTCAACAAATCCAACATACTGTAAGAATTTTTCTAACCTCATGGTGTCTAGATTTCAGATGAGTATGATGGGCGAGATGAATTTCTTTCTCGGATTACAAGTGAAACAGTTTTCCACGGGGATTTTTATTACTCAATCAAAGTACATTTTCGATATTCTTAGAAAATTTAAAATGGAAAATTGTACACCTATTGGAACCCCGATGGCACCTAGAACTAAGATTGACACTGATCCTTCGGGAAAAGTTGTCGATGTTAGAACCTATCGATGGATGATTGGTTCTTTAATGTTTTATACATGTTTATGTGCTAGATATCAGGCTTCCCCAAAAGAATCCTATTTGTCTGTAGTTAAACGAATTTTTAGATATCTGGAGGGCACTGCAGATCTTGGTCTGTGGTATCCTAAGGATACAGGTTTTGAACTGACAGCATATTCAGATATAGACCATGCAGGTTGTATGCTTAACATGAAAAGTACGTCGGGTCATATCTAATTTTTGGGCGATACACTTGTGAGTTAGGCTTCAAAGAAACAACTCGTATCCACATCAACAGCTGAGGCAGAATATGTCGCTGCGGCGAGCTGTTGTTCACAAGTGTTGTGGATGAGAACACAACTCCGAGATTATGGCTTCAAATACAACAAGATTCCAATCTACTGTGATTCGAAGAGAGCGATTGCCATATCTGCGAATCCTGTTCAACATACCAAAACCAAACACATTGACGTGAGATATCACTTTAATAAAGATAATGTGGAAAAAGGTACAATCGAACTTTATTTTGTAAACACAGATTACCAACTTGCTGATTTATTTACCATGCCTCTCAAAGAAAAGAGATTTAATTTTCTAATTTCTAAACTTGGTATACTAAATCTCAAGACTTAATCTGTGATTACCTACTAAAGTTTTGTTATTGTTATTTTTCTTCATTTCTTTATTTTTATTCTGAAAGATATCTGCACTTAAGTTTGTTCATGATCTCAGGGGGAATGTGAGAAGATGATATGATAATCTACATTTCAGGGGGAGTTCATAAATTTTGCATATGTTTATCACTGATAAATGTTCTGATGCATAATTTCAGGGGGAGTAAGACATAAGGAGTAAGGAATATGACTTCTGATTACATTTGATCAGAACTCATACTTTCAAAGTTGTATTGCTTTATGTCATTTACTTTTCAATAAATTTTGTGAATAAAGCTTTGTACTTTAACAAACTTTTTGACTATTTGCAACTTTGAGAGAGAGCTTACATGATCATATCAAATATGACTTAGAGTTGACTTGATGAGATTTAAGACTAAGCAAAAGGTTTATTTCTGATCTTAATCTCATACGTGTCTGAAAGATGGACAACTTTCAGATATGAAAACATGTTCTTAAATGTTCAAACCATTTCTGATTCTTCAAAAGATTTCAGGAATATAGAAGTGTGAATTTAAATGTTTTCATTTTTTTATGTGCTTAAATGTTCATAAACCGTGTGTTTCCAAAGATAAATACTTGTGTATTATCTTTTCCATATACTATCAAGTATTCATACACACCGGTTTACTATTTTTGTTAATTTGTTCTTACCATGTCTCATATAGAAACATATTTTCGATGGTAAGACACCCCGATTGAACTTCAAAGAATTTTGAGCGTTGATTTCATTTCAAAACATTTCTTTTGAGAATGTCTATATTTTGATTCGTATAGACAATATCCAATTTTTCTGACCTAAGCCTTAATCGATAAATCATTTCTATTTGATCTTTTTCATACAATGTCAGATTTTCAAACAAGTTTCTTGTATTCATTTCTTTCATTCAGTATACTTGTTTTAAAATATCTTCAATGTTTAATATGCTCAAATCTTCATGATTACATTCAAGAGCATACATATATCTGACTTGTATTTCACATTGTGATTTAACTGCAAAGTTAAACTATTTGAGCAACATTGTACTTATAGGATTACATGGGTTCATTGTGTGAGCTTAACTGAACTTCTATGGATTCTCGTTAATAGTGTTTCCTACCCAAGAAGTTAATCCTTAAGTGATCGAAGAGTGAGGAGTCAAAAATATATGAGTGTGGGTGTGATGAGGTAAAATGAAAATGAGAGTTTGGTTAAAAGCGAGCTTAATGATAAAAAGAAAGAGGGTGAGAGATCAAAGTAAAAGAATATCAAACTCTGCACCAACTTTTTTTGAGTCGGGCAGCCATATTTCTGATTGTTTCACAATTCTTTGGTGAACGTCATTGAAACAGGGAACTAGCCCATGCCAACTTTTGATAATAACCCCACCAGGTACTCATATTTTTCTCAAATAGAAGATGTTTCAATTTTTAAAGGGGACGCAAGATATAATCTATCTGGTTTTCATTTTGAAAATCTGGACATTGAAAAAGAAGGAAATCTGCCCCACCTTCGCACTTCGATCATGCACAATCGAGTATATGTTATACTGTTGTTGTCTCTATGGTTTACACAATTTTGAGCCTATCAAAAGCAATCATCTGTGCTTAATTCTTTCAACCACAAGCACGAGCACACAGGAGATTTGTTTTTCTGTCAAAACGTTCATAGCATAAACTTGTGATATTCGATGATTGAATGGAAGACCTAGGAGAGTGAACATCATAAAAGCTCCTTTCCAATGTGTATTTGTTACACACAGTGACTTCGTGTTGCTGACAGGAACTTCTAACTGATTCATTTGTTGATTCAGGTGTTACACTCATAGTTTGTCTGAATTTGCAAAGATTTAGATGAATATCTTTTTGGATCGATAAACAATCGGAGGCTCAATATAAAAGATCAATGGTCAGATCATGTTAATGACATTTCTTGTGAAAGTTTTGATTATTTCTACGCTCCAATCATCAAAAAGAGAGAGTGTATCAAGAAATGTTTATGAAATGTTTGAAGTGGAGAAGAAAAGTTCAAGAAATGCAAATTCTGAATAAAGTTCATTGAATGTTTGTGTCAACGATTGCAAGTATTAATAAAGATTGTTGAAAGCTGAAAGAGAAAGTTCAAAGATTTCAGAATGGTTGCTGAATTTTACTGAAATTTTCTTTGAGGACAATTTGCTGAAGCAAACCGAGCTAAACCTGAAGATAATTTCTTTTCGATGTCTGGAAGAGGTTTTTACAATCTTGGGGGAGATTGTTACTATTCTTGAAGACAAACTTTGGGAAGAATACATAATTGTTTTGAGCATAAAAGGGGATATTGTACTTTAATGCTTATTTTTCTGAAAATTATCTTTACTGGAAGAAATCTTCAAGAGGAGATAAAGTTGTTAAAGATCAATCAAAAGGGGAGATAGTTTGTGCTGTACAGAAAGGGGGAGATTGTACAAATTGAGCTTAAGAGGAAGATTTAATTGCAAAATCTTTTAGTGATGATCTTGAATCCAAAGGGGGAGATTGTTAGAGCATATATTTGTTGGATACAAGATCATGAAGTCTGAAGACTGAAAGTCAAAGCTAAAGTCAACTCTCAAAGCAAAGTCAAAGTCTCTTTGTAATAAATAGTCAAAGTCAAAGTAATTTTGTTTTTAAGTGTTTTGTAAGCGTCTGTTGTTTAATAGATATATGACTTGTTAGAAGTTAGTGGTAGTTGTTAGAAGTTGAAAGTTAGAAGTTGAGTTGTACGCAGAAATAGAGTTCTAGAGAGAGAAAGTGTCAAGAGAAATTTTGTATGAATTCTGTGAATTGAATTGGAATTGATACAGGTTGAGTAATTGATTCATATCATCTTGTTTGTGATTAATTGCAATTAGAAGTTGATAATTTGGAACAAAATCATAGCGGATGAAGGGGCCTCTTGGGGTCCAACTCCACAGGGGCACCCCAAATCGGATCGAGAGATGTATCAAAAGAAATAATACCTCGAGTGATAGGCTTGTTGGTACAATTGGCTCCCTTGTTAAGAAATTGCTTGTCGAGTTGAGTGATCGACAGATCATAAGAGATTGTCGGCTCAGAGAAGTTGGCATCAGCAACAAGGAACACCTTAAGCTTGTGGTTGATAAGTAAGGACAAAAATCGTGGAAGAGACACATATGGGGAGCGAGGTGGGGCGATCACCGTTGTTAAAGAGTCGAACATTACCTGAGCAAAGTCGATTAGCCAAACGAACATGAGAGCATGGGCCAATCTTGTCACATGAGCAGGTGATTGATCCCACCCAGAAGTCTTGTGAGAGATACAATAGATGAGATGGGAGAAAAAGAAGTTCCACACTCCTCCCATGTTCTTGCGGAGGAGAGTCCCGGTACTTTTGGTCTTGCCGTCATGAATTTAGTTTAGAGCATCTGTGACCTCCTCTTGCTTGTGGCCTATGGGAAATGCAGCATAAGGAGTACAACGGGGAAGGTGAAGTACTTCTCAGACATCTTCAACCCCAAAAGTGAGGTCGGGATGATCAAAATCAGATAAAATGGAGGCATAAACAATGTTTCGAGTTTTGTCGTACACACATGTTAACCAGAAACTCCCAAGAAGCATTTTGCTCATTTTGGGAATAGCAATGAGAGAATATTGTAAAGGAGATCGTTGAAGAAAAGTGGAGACCTGATTGAACTCGGGATGATCGATATCAGCACCAAGTCGTGCAATGTGGTTGCACGAAGGAAAGAGGAGAGATTGCCTAGTGAGAGGGGTATTCTTGCTAGTTTTGAAGGACTTTGAGGTTGCCATTGATGAATTCTCGAAAAACTTGAAGTTGCAGGTTTGATAGGAGAGAGTTTGAGAGGTTGAAGAAGAAGGTAAAAGGAAAAAGAAGAGTTACCTTATGTATTTATAAGGGGAGGGAAAACGTATTTCAAAACAAATTAATGAAATTTAAAGTTAATTAAAAGGGTAATGATGGGTTAGGGTGATAGGAACATGGGGAAGTGGGAGGGCCGAAAAACGGCCATGTCAGGGATGGGGGGGTGAAACGTCGTGTCCCTGACACTACGTGTCAAAGCATTACACATGGTAGAGAGAGAGAGACTGGACAAGATCGTGGGTGCCGAAAAGATTTCGGTAGTCAAAGGGATAAGAACAAATACGTAAGTATACCAAAAGATATTCGGTAGGTAAGGGTTAGAATTTTGGTAAGGAATTGCCGAAATAGAATAATGTTTCGGTAGACGAAGTGCTTACCGAAATGATAATTAGAGTTTCGATAGAGAAGAGGGGTTTTGGTAATTGAAGATGTACCGAAATTGAAGAGAAACTTAGATAGACAAGGGTCTTACCAAAATGAGTTAGGCAAAGGGAAGAAGGATGCCGAATAGTATTTTTGGTAGAAGAGAGTGCTACCGAAACATGAACTTCGGTAGAAATAATTTTTTTTTATCAAAAGTTAACATACCTAGTGATCCAATCAGAAAGTTGAACCTTGCTTCATCTTGAGGCCTAGTGAAGAGATCTGCTAACTGAAAGTAAGTGGGGATGAAGTGCGGTTCAATATCACCTTTGGAGATATGATCTCTGATGAAGTGATATCTGATGTCTATGTGCTTGGATCTGGAGTGAAGCACCGGGTTGTTTGCAATCGCTATTGCACTTGAATTATCACACAGGATGGGCACCCTTGAGTAGAACTGATCATAATCTTGTATTTGGTTCTTCATCTACAAGATTTGAGAACAGCAACTTCCGACTGCAACATATTCAGCCTCAGTAGTATAAGTGGAGACTGAATGTTGTTTATTGCTTGACCAGCTGACCAAATTTCCACCTAGTAATTGGCAGCATCCAGTTGTGCTCTTCCTGTCTATTTTAGATCCTGCAAATTCAGAATCTGAATAGCCAATTAGATCAAAACCTGAGTTTTTGCGATACCAAAGACCCAGATTTATGGTACCTTTTAGATACCGGAAGATGCGTTTTACAGCAGCCAAATGGGATTCCTTAGGATTGGCCTGATAACGCGCACATAGACAGGTAGAAAACATAATATCTGGTCTGCTAACAGTAAGATAAAGAAGAGAACCAATCATTCCTCTAAAATTAGTGATATCAACTGATTTACCATAAGGATCATCATGAATTTCAAGAGGTGGTGCCATAGGAGTTTTCATGAAAGAGCAATTTTCAAAATTTAACTTCTTGAGGAGGTCACGAATATATTTACTTTGATTTATAAAAATTCCCTCAGAAGTTTGCTTAATTTGAAGACCAAGAAAGAAAGTAAATTCACCCATCATGCTCATCTCATACTTACTCTTCATGAGAGAGGCAAACTCCTAACAAAGAGATTCGTCAGTAGCACCAAAAATGATATCGTCCACATAGACCTGAACAAGAATAATATTACCTCTGGTCTTCTTAAGAAAGAGAATGTTGTCAATTTTACCTCGGGTATATTTGTTGGAGAGAAGAAAGTCAGACAAAGTGTCATACCAGGCACGAGGAGCCTGTTTGAGACCATAGAGGGCCTTGTCCAACTTGAACACATAGTCTGGATGAGTCGGATCTTCAAATCCAGAAGGTTGCTTCACATACACTTCTTCAACAAGCTCTCCATTTAGAAAATCACTTTTGACATCCATCTGAAAAACTCTAAATTTCTTATGAGCAACCTGAGCTAGGAAGATTCTTATTGCTTCAAGTCTAGCAACAGGAGCAAAGGTTTCATCATATTCAATTCCTTCCTCCTGTCTGTATCCTTGGGCAACAAGTCTAACCTTGTTTCGAATGACAGTGCCCTCCTCATCCATCTTGTTTCTAAAAACCCACTTAGTACCAATAATAGTTTTTCCTGAAAGGCGAGGAACAAGTCTCCAGACCTTGTTTCTTTCAAAGTAATAAAGCTCTTCTTGCATGGCAGTTATCCAACATGGATCAAGCAGAGCTTCTTCAATTTTCTTGGGTTCTATGATGGAGAGAAAATTCACATAGAGACAGATGTTACCAATCTCTCTTCTTATTTGAACACCTGTTTGTTAATCACCAATAATTTGTTCAATGGGGTGATCTTTGGTCCACTTAGTGGCTGGTGGAAGTGGTGCAGGAAGAGGTTTTGGAGAGTAGGAAGAAGAGGGTTCAGTAGGGAAGTTATAGGTGGGTTCAAGATGAACATTTTGAGATATGGGTTCGACAGGGATTTCAGATACTACAATCTGTAGATTATGTTTGGTAGGAGATGAGGAAGAAGGTTGGTTATTTTGAGAAGGGAGATCTGCTGAAAAGGGGACAAAGGATGGTCCTACTGAATTTTGATTGTGAGAGTCTTCTTCTACACAAGAAGTTATCCACTGATATAATTCATTGTCATCACATGAGAGAGAGGATGACTTTTGATCATCAAATCTCACAGGTATTGACTCATCAATACACTTCCTTCGGAGGTTATAGACTCTGTAGGCTTTAGAAGAAAGAGAGTAACCCATAAAGATTCCTTCATCAACCTTAGGATCGAATTTCCCAAGATGTTCTCGGTCATTAAGAATGAAACACACACAGCCGAAAACATGGAGAAAGCTAATGTTTGATTTTCAGCCATAGAAAACTTCATAAGGAGTTTTGTTGTGCCTCTTAAAAATTGACATATCTATTTTGAGTAAAGCCAACTATATTGATAGATTCAGCCCAAAAGTAGGTAGGGAGATTGGATTCACTCAACATAGAACGAGCAGCTTCACATAGAGTTCTGTCAGGATCTGATTCTTAACAAGAATAATAAAACTCAGAAACAATATTAAAGAAGTTGCGGAATAACACTTTAATATTCAAGATATCAATGTAACAGTAAAGAATGAATCACAACTTGTCAACTTTATTGAATGATTAAAGTTACAAGCTTTCAAACAAAACCTCAATCTTGATGAACAGGCTCACCAAGACGAATTCTACTTCTCTAGAATTAGGATTGTAAACCTTGAGGTTAATTCTCTCTCTAAAACAAAAACTTAGAAAATCTCGTATATTAAAACTATTCTGACTACATCTATACATATACTGAAAATAAAAGATAATTACAAAACTTAAAAGATCTTCATTATTTTCTTCCATAGTTATCTTCAACCTTCCATGATTATCTTCAAGCCTTGATCTGCGCATATCTTTACTATCAAATAAGCAGTATTAAGTCACAACAGCATTAACACTCTGAGCAGTATTAATCTTCACCAGCAGCACTAACTATGCTCAGCAGTATTAATTTCTTCAAGCAGTATTAATCTGGCTCAGCAGTAGTAATCATGAAATCCTGGCAGTATTAATCACTTAGACACATCTTCAGTTCCCAACAATCTCCCCCTAACTTGACTTTTAGAGAAGAGAAGTCAAGTTCTTCAGATGCTCCCAAAAATCTATTTTCATATACCTATATCAGGATTCAGCCCCAAACTTTGATTGATAATTCTCTGGATCAAGTACTTTGCCATTTCAGAATTTGGTGCACAACCAAGCTTCTTCTTCAACATATCATGCAACTTTAATCTGTTATGGTTGTAAACTCTATCCACCAAGAAGTATTCAAAATGACTTGTATCCACAGCCAGTGCATATACTCCACTTCTTTCATACAGAGTCCAGTTGTTGATGGTTTTGAACACATTTCTGATAACATGCTGAACTTCCTCTGGCTTGAATAACATACACAGATATTCCATCACAAGTTTTGTAACTGGTATCCCTGGAGCTTTCAGCTTGTCAGCATATAGTTTCATCCCCACTTCAAACATTTTCTCTAAGTCAGATCTGGAGCATACTCTTACTATCTTGGCCCAAGTAGGATACACTTCAAACTTTTCATCCTTCGTTTTTAGCATGATATATTCCTTACCATCTACTTCCATGGTATCCCAATGAATAATCTCAGGAGGCTTGACACCAACTGGTTCAGCAGTTATAGGCTCAGGCACTTTCTCCATCACCACCATGTACATATTTACATCATAAGTAGTTGATGGTTCTTCCTGAGATTGAGATTTCTTTTCTTCAGACTTAGGTGCCCCTTCTTCTTCAGCTACCTTTTGTTCAGCTACATCTTCAGCCACTCTAGGTTTCTTAATAAGTTTTCTTCTTGCCATCATTTTAGTTCTTTTCAAAGTTTTCAAACTTTCACCTAGAGTAGCTTCCTTCTTTGGAGTTTCTTAATCATCAAGAAAAGGTTTTTCTATTAGAAAGTCATTACTCTCTTTCATCCTCTTTTCCATTTCAACTCTGGCTTTGTCATTCCCTTGAAGCTTAGTCATCTCGGCATCTTACAACCCTTTGTTCTGTTCAAATGACATCTTTGAGAACATCTCCTTTTTGACTCCCACAACACCTTTGAGGAAAGTGATCATCTTCTTTCTCTCTTGAGTGCCAAGGTAGGTCTTTGAAGGTTGCCTCTTCTTAGTAGCTATTTTGATCATCACAGGATTCTTTAGAGTTGCAGCTTTCTTCTGTGCTATCTTCGTTGCCAAGCTCTGTTGATATACTTCATTAAGCTCTACAGCTAGAGCTCTTGCCATCTCTCTATCTTTCTCCACTTGAACTGATTCTGCTTGCTCAAGTTCTGCTTGAATCTTCTTAGCCAAAGCTTCATCTGACTCAATCAACTTTTGCTTTTTAAGTGGTTGGTCAGATTCCACTATCTTGGCTTTGCCTTTATCCTTGCTTGTAGCCTTCTCAACACTTGCTTTCTTGATAACCTCACTATTTTCTTTGATGACAACTCCTTTGGCCATTGAAGTGACCTTAGGAGTATCATGTTTAGCCTTGATTAGAGCTTCAACTATCTCAAATTCTTCCAGATTTCTGCTAATGAGGTCAGATAATACCTCTTTAACAATTTCTGCTGCTTCATTTATTTCAGCAGCATTAACTGTTTCTGCTGCTTTGCTTGCTTCAGCAGCATTAACTCTTTATGTTTGTACATTAAACTCCCCCTCAACTCCATGTATCTCCCTCTCCATGTTGATTTCAGCTTCTGACTCCCCCTTTTTGGGAGCATCAGTCACTGGATTCCTTCTTCTGAGCACAAACCTTTGTTTCTTCTTCTTTTGGACCACCTTCTGAACCAACTTCTTTAAGCTGCTGATCTCTGCTTGTTGGTTGATGATGACTTTCTTGAGCTCATTTACAACCTGCTTCTGAGAATCCAGTTCAGTTGCCATTTTGGACATGGCAGAAATCAATTCATGATAGTCATATCTATCCTCACCTTCTCCAGGAGTGTTAACCCCTTTTGATGGATCATTGGAACATTTAGTAGTGGAGGTCTTCTGCCTAGCAGAAGCACTATCCACCCCCTTGGTTTCTTGGCACCTGGGACCTTTGGATGATTGCTCACCCAATGTTGCCATGGGGAAGGTCTTAGTGATGTTACCACTGGCCTCCTCTGTGCTAGCAGGAGTAGTGGCAGCCTTCTCACCCATATGCTCATACATCTCCTCAGTGAGCACCTCCTTGGGGTTGGGAGACACCTCAGTGGTTTCCCTATTGATATTCTCTAATGGAGAATGCTCCATTAGAGGGCTTTGAGGTTCTGGGTTTGTAGGAGGTACAACAAGGGAAGGAGCCTTGTGTACCTTTCTCTTAGCATAAGTTTTGGTTAACACAGGTGTTGGCTTATGAACAAGAGACTGAGGAAGTGATATAGTGGTTGAAGGTTGGGTTTGACTCTCAGTGGGATGGTCTAGTGAGGGCCTTGACGCTGATGCCATACCTTCTTGGTTGTGGGACACCACCATCATTGTAGAGAACAATGGGGTGTCAACTCCTTCCGAGTCCTTGGCAGATCTTTTCATATTTGAAAAGACCTTGCCCTTAGGGATTTTAGGTACATATACCTCATTAAACTGAGGTATATCCGTCAATTCAGAGGTTATAACTGCCTGGACAAATCTTGGGTACATATAGAAACTCTTTTTATTTCCCAAGTTTGACACAAGGTCATTGAAAATCATTTTTGAGAAATTATACTTTCTGGCAGTAGACAAGCGGACCAAAGCATAAGCAATGGTACTGTTGAACTGACTCCATCCAGTAGTTTTTCTAGAGATACAGTGCATAAGGGTATGAACAAAGAACCGACATTGGGAAGAAAAGTTTGCTTTGTAAAATTTGAAAACACCCTGTTGGCCTTCATACCCCATTCTTGTTAGATTGTAAAACAAGTCCTCATTAGGGATAGAAGTAATACCTGAGGCATCGTCTAGTCGTAGACTGATGCGAATGACCTCTTCAGTGACTATCAAGGGTTTGTCACACACCCTTGTCTTGATGATCTGCACACCATTTTCAGTAACAACGGTGGCATTGGCCCAAAATTGCTTTTGGTGCTCGATGAAAATTGGTGGTGACACAGTAAGAGCATATGTTATGTGACTGGTCTTTAGAAAATCAACTATTTGATGGAATCCATTAGCCTGCTTCGGCTTTTGAAGCATTGCGATCTCATTGTGTTCATCAATAAACGCCATGGATGCCATCGTTCTTGAGGATACTGGACTGAAACACACTTGTTGCTTGAGAGAAAAGAGTGAGAGAGAAGATGAACAATATGCAAAGAGTCGTTGTGAGCTTTTAGGCTGGCAAAGAGGGTATTTATATGATTCGGGAAAGAAGCAGTATTAACTACGAGCATTATTAACTAACTAGCAGTATTAACGAACTAGCAGTATTAACTACTCGCAGTATTAACTAACTAGCAGTATTAACGACTAGCAGTATTAACTCCTAGAAGTGTTAACTACTAGCAGTATTAACTACTAGCAGTATTAACACATACCTGAAGTAGTCACTCAGACCAGCAGTAGTAATAGTTAATCTGCAGTAGTAACTTTGCACTAGCAGCATTAAAACTGCATTGGCAGCATTAACTATACTTACACCGTTGAAGCTTGTGTTAGTCTGAGCAGGACAATAAACTTCCTGAGACAGATGATTAGTAACACCAAACAAAATAAACAAATAACAGGTATACAAACACTTTTTAAACATGAGATTATTCAGAGTTGATCATGCCCACACTTGTGACCAAGAAAGTGAATCTACCCACATCAAAAGCTTTAGTGAATAGATCAGCAAACTGGTTATCAGTATGAACTTTAGCAACTTGAATAAGCTTCTTTTCATTGCAGTCTCTAATAAAGTGATACCTGATTTCAATATGCTTTGTTTTGGAGTGCTTGACTGGATTGTTAACAATGCTAATAGCACTGCTATTGTCAATGAAGATTGGAGTGTGAAGAAAGGTTACCCCATAGTCCAACATTTGATTCTGAATCCATAGAACCTGTGAACAGCAACTTGCAGTAGCAATGTACTCAGCTTCTGTTGTGGATAAGAACACTGTGGTTTGCTTCTTACACTACCAAGATACTAGTCTTGCACCCAAAAGTTGACATCCTCCTGAAGTAGACTTTCTATCCATATTAGCACCACCCAAGTCACTGTCTGAATATGCAATCAAGTCAAAAGAAGATTCATAAGGATACCAAAGACCTAATCTAGGTTGCCCTCTTAAGTATCTGAAAATCCTCTTAACAGCTTGAAGATGTGACTGCTTTGGCTTGACTTGGAATCTGGCACACACACACACTGGAAACATGATATCTGGTCTTGAGGCTGTGAGATACATGAGGGATAAAATCATTGATCTATAAAGATGGACATCAACTTCCTCCCCCTCAAGATCAGCTGTGATCTGTTTGTGTGTTTCCATTGGTGTGCTTGCTGGCTTTGAGTCTGATAGACCATACTTATCTAGGATGTCTTTCACATACTTTGATTGAATTATGAAAATCCCATCTTTCTTTTGTTTCACTTGAAGCCCAAGGAAGAAAGTAAGTTCACCCATTGAACTCATTTTGAAGCTCTTGTGCATCAACTCTTCAAAGTCTCTACACATCTGATCTTTTGTGGATCCAAAGATGATGTCATCCACATAGACCTGAACAAGTAGGATGTCCTTCTTACTTCTTCTAATGAAAAGGGTCTTGTCAATTATTCCTCTTTCAAACCCATTTTCCAAGAGATAGGTAGACAGAGTATCATACCATGCTCTTGGGGCTTGATGTAGACCATATAGAGCTTTCTTCAGTTTGTATACTCTGTCAGGATATGATGGATTCTCAAATCCAGGGGGCTGAAAGACATATACTTCCTCATCAATTGTTCCATACAGAAAGGCACTCTTCACATCCATCTGGTATACCTTGAACTTCATAAATGAAGCATAGGCTAGAAACAGCCTAATTGCCTCTACCCTTGCAACTGGAGAAAAAACTTTCTCATAGTCTATTCCTTCTTCTTGAGTGTACCCTTGTGCCACTAGCCTTGCTTTAATCCTTATTACTATTCCTCTCTTATCCTTTTTATTTCTGAAAATCCACTTGGTGCCAATTGCTCTATGACCTTTTGGAAAGTCCACCAAGTCCCAAACATCTTGCAATTTGAACTGTAGCAAATCTTCTTGCATGGATTCTATCCAACTTGAATCTTTCATTGCTTCATAAGCCTTCTTAGGCTCAATCTGGGATAGAAAGCAAGAGAGTACTGTATGCTGCTGATCCTGCAAATCTTGAAGTCTGCTTTGATTCCTAGTCATCATAGGAGAAGTTATGTCTCCTATTACCAGCTCAGGAGGATAATTTTTCTGAGTTTTTGTCTGAAGACTAGGTTCTTCATTCATTCCCACATCTAAAT
Source organism: Arctium minus (assembly GCA_954870635.1). NCBI lineage: Eukaryota > Viridiplantae > Streptophyta > Magnoliopsida > Asterales > Asteraceae > Arctium > Arctium minus. The sequence goes on along the minus strand of OX941081.1, from coordinate 130,178,121 downwards.
TGGAATCATTTAAGTCAGCTGAGGGAATCTCATCAGCTGCTTCTGACTCTTCATGCTCTAAATTCTCATCATCTCTTCTTTCTTCTTCACTCTGACTTGGTTCAGTAAAGGTCTCCCTTTCACAGATTTCAACAGAGGACATTGTAGGTATAGGAAAGATCATAGACTGAGGAATAATATCTTGTACTTATTCATCCCCTGATCCTCTACTTCCTGATCCTGCATGATCATCACTACTGAAACCCAAAGAGTTAGTTAGTGAATCAATGTCAAATAACCACTAAGGACCTGAACCAATAGGATTTGGTGTGTTCTCATTGCATTTGACATTGTCACTTTCCTCAATTATTCTAGAAGAAGAATTAAATACTCTGTAGGCCTTACTCTGAGATGAGTAACCAACAAGAAAACCATCATCTACTTTGCTATCAAACTTTCCTAAGTGAGTTTTGGTATTGAGAATTGTTAGCGCATAAATCTGTTGGATACAAGATCAAGTATTCTGAAGGTCAAAGTTGAGAAAGTCAAAGCTGAAGAAAGTCAAATTTCATTAAAAGTCAAAGTCTATTTGTAATAAGTCAAACTTAGTTGTATTTGTATTTGTTGTTTCCTTAGTATTAGGTGTTAGTATAAATACATTTTTCTTCTTGTGTTTTCAGTAGAATAAAAGGGTTGGAAGTTGAAAAATTGTAATATGAAATTTGAGAGAATACGTTTTAGAGAGAGATAGAGTTCTAGAGAGAGAAAGTGTAAATTGTGAAATTCAAAGTAATCAAACAAGTAATCTTTGATTTGAATCTTGTTTGTTTGATTGTTATTGTTTAGAAACTAGATTTTGGAACACAAAATTGGTATCAGAGCAGATCCAAAGGTGAAATCAGATCAAGAAATTCGAGAAAAGCTTGGTTCCTCACTGTTCTTGAGCCGAAAATCGAAGTTTGAGTTTGAGTGAGATTTTGGAGCAGATGTTGTTTAGGAATTGTTCTAAAAGTGTATTAGATCGAGTCTTTGTAATTCAATTTCTGTATTGCATTGTTAATCACACGAATTTTGTGATTTTTTGTTAAGTTTTTCTACACAAAGTCGTAAGTCACTATTTCATCAATCTACGTGATTTGTAAGTGTTTAATTGTAAAAATCGTGTATTGTAACTTGTTCTTGGGTAGATTCCAAAGGTTCGTTCAAAGTTACAGATCGTTTGGACAAGAAAAGATCGAAATCAGATGGAAAAGTTAGTCTTTGGGTCGACAGAAGGAAGAACGCGCTAGATCTCTCAAACGCGCAAGTTCTTCGTGAAACGCGCTAGTTCGTCGTGAAACGCGCAAGATTCATAAGCTAGAACGCTCAAGTCGAAGGAATAAATTTTTGGTCTAAAACGCGCAAGGGCTATCTGCGAGTTCTAAGAAACGCGTTAGCAGTGGCCAGCGAGTTCTACAAACTCCCTAATCGAAGCTAGCGACTTTCAGGAGGAATAGTGATTAGCGAGTTCTTCGACGTGCGAGTTTAGTAAACGCGCAAGCCTCTGTTAGCGAGTTTCAGCGTGAACAGTTTTTAGCGAGTTTAGGCACTTGCGAGTTTCATCATCTGCGAGTTTGATCTGCGAGTTTGCCTGCGAGTTTGCTTGCGAGTTTGTCTGCGAGTTTGCTTGAGAGTTTATCAAACGCGCAAATCTCGATCTGCGTGTTTCTCAGTATGCGAGTTTTAAGCTTGAATAGTGACTTGCGAGTTTCTATACTTAGAATATTTTCTGAGAAATTTTCAAAACTGTAATATGGCCTTTAATAGTGGAGGGGGACAAAAGTTCTTTCTGTGATCAAAATCTCTGAATTTTTTTTTTTTCAAGATTTTTCTTGTGATTTCATATTTTGGACTAACGATCAGTTCTAGTTTCTTATTTGATATATTTTTCAAACAGGTTTAAAGAAGATGACTTCAAAAGATGCACTTTCCATTGGAACCGATGTCAAGCCTCCTGTGCTGTTTAAAGGAGAATATGAACAATGGAAGGACAGATTTTTGGATATCATAGACCGACATGCAAATGGAGAGAATATTCTTCTATCAATAACAGAAGGTCCTATCAAACCGATCATAGTTCAAGTACCTGTTAATGAAGATTCAACTGATAATGTCAATGATGATGAGGAAAGAGAATTAAAGACAAAACCATCTAAAGTGGATTTATCAGAATATTCTGAAGAACAAAAGAAACGGCATAAAGCAGATAGGCAAGCAAGGTCTCTTCTACTTCAAAGCATTCCTAATGACATTTACATCAAGATTGATAGCTACAAGCAATTGGAAAAGATGATGTGGGATCAATTGGAAAAGATGATGATGGGATCCAAAGTAGGGAATCAGATGAAAGTGGCTAACTGCATCAATCGCTACGAGGAATTCAAAGGCAAAGAGAATGAGAGTCTGGAAAATACATATGAACGGTTTACTGTGCTTCTGAATGAATTGACAAAGAAGAAGGTGAACAAGAAGCAGCTGGAAAATAATGTCAAATTCCTTAGCATTCTACGACCTGAATGGAAGAAGCATACTCGTAGGATGAAACAGATGAAGGATCTGAATGAGATTCCTTTACATGAAGTGTATGAGACTCTGAGGCAGAATGAAGAAGAAGTAGAGGAAAAGAGAGCTGAGAAAAAGAAAGCAGAAAAAGTTCCTGATCCTATTGCTTTGGTAGCCGGAGAGAAGGAGAAAGAAAAGAAGAAGAAGAAAGTTCTTACATCTTCTGAATCTGAATCTGCATCAGATGGTGATGATGGTGAAAGTCTGAAGCAAGCAATGATTTTCTTGACCCGTGCTTTTCAAAAGAAATTCTACAAGAAGCCGGGATCAAATTCTCAAAGGTATTCTTCATCAAGTTCTAAGAACCATGAGCATCGTGAAAGAGTGGAAGGAAAGAGATATGAAGAGAAAAGATACATGGAGAAGAAACCCGATGAGAAGAAGAAGTTCATGAATGATTACACTGCTGCTGAAAAGCAAGCAACTGACTCAATCAAATGCTACAATTGTGGCAAGATGGGTCATTTTGCTAAAGAATGTCAGAAGCCGAAAGTTCGCAACTCTCAGTACTATCAGAACAAATTACTTTTGGCAAAACAGCAAGAAGCGGGTGTAGCTTTAATGGCTGAAGATGAATTTTGGCTGGATTATTCAGAAGGTGAAGAGGAAGAAAAGGAAGAAAATGCTCATCTATGTCTCATGGGAAAAGAAGTGAAGAATGATGTGTCAGATGACGAGACCGCTGATGAGGTATTAAACTTAACTGCAAAAGATTTTATTACTAAAATGGAAACCATGGTGGTTGAGCTTCAAGATTTGCAAAATAAATTGAAACAGGAAAAAGAAAAGGTTGTTAAAAGAAATAATAAGATCTTTGAGCTTAATAAGTCTGTTATTGTGAACAAAGATCTAATTGATTCTTTACGCAAGTCTGATTTTAATTCTAAATCTCAAGTAGATTGTTTTGAAAAGAAGATTTCTGAGTTTGAAGGTAAAGTGTCTAAATATGAGTTTGAGAAGAATGAATCTGCACTAACTGTTTATAAATTGCAGGTTGAAAACAAGAATTTGAATAAGAAGGTAAATGGTCTGGAAGCAAAACATTATGCGAGAGGTCAAACAGACCAAACAATTTTTCTAAATGCACCTAATGAAGAGGCTGATGTTAAAGAGAAATGGGGACTTGGTTTTGAAAACCCCCATTATCTTAAGAAAGCCATCAGAAAACAGCCGGCACTCTATAACTATGATTTTCTGAAGTGTGCTGGTAAACATACTCATTTGAAACCCAAATTTGTTACCAAATTACCAGAAGAAGTTGAGATCCAAGAAACTGAAAATAGGAAGAATAAAAAGAAAATGCAACTACCGTTTAACTATGTAAAGTTAAATGATAGTTATCTTTCAGAAACACCAAAAGTTATTTCAAACGACTATTTTGTTAGTTATTCTACTTCTGAGATGAAGGAAAAACCTGCAATTGCAAAGGTTTATGTTCCTACATCTATTCTTGAAAGCAAAATAGTTGAGCTTGAAAATGTTTTATCTGATGAAAAACTTTTGGTTGATATAGAACAAAATGTATTTTCTACAGTTTTAAAGAACACTATTTTTCAAATTAAATCAATAAAGTGTTCTACAGTTTCAAAGGCACCTCAAACTTTCTCTGATAATTCTGATGACTTATTTGAGTCTGCAAATGATTCTTTTAATTCTGATGATGGGTGCATGGAGGAATCTGATATGTTTGATGTCCATTCTAAACTTCCTGATCATTCTACTTGTCTTAAAAATGAAAGAGTGTTACCAAGTGATGTTCATATTGGTGAAACATCAACTAAGGTTGGTGATTCAGTTTCTATAACTGCTGATTACTATGCTCACGGTAAGAAACATAAGAAACAGCGATTACAGCAACAGGAATACACTGGTACACAAAAGAAAACTCAATCCCGGAAATCTACTTTTCCTAATAAATCTATATCTTATGTTTCAGATTTAAGGAAGAAAAAGTTGAAAGCTCGATCCCAATGGAGACCAAAACGGAAGGAGGATAAGATAGCAGGATCAGTTTCTGATAATTCTTTTACTAGCTAAGTTAGTAGTGATGATGATGTAATTGATCAATTTGCTTCAAATAATCAAAACCTTGTAACTTCTTACAAGCGGTATTCAATAAAGCAATTGATTCAATTATCTCCTATTACTACTACATCTTATCATTATCAGAGAAATGATTTTGCTTATTCTCATAGTTCTTCTGATAGGTATGAATCTTATCATGTATTTTCCTTAAGATCAAATGTTTGTAAAAGTTTTCAAAAGAACAGAGGGCCCATTTTTAAGTGGATACCAAAATCTTGTACTAAACTGATAGGGTTCGTTTTTAAATGGGTACCTAAATCTATTGTCTCCTGATTTCTCTTGCAGACCCGGCATATGTGGTACTTGGATAGTGGATGTTCCAAGCATATGACTCGGCAAAAAGCTTTATTGTCTAACTATACAGAGAAATTCAGTGGAAATGTCAGATTCGGAAACGATCAGCTTTCACCAATCTTAGGATATGGTGACATCATTCAAGACAACATAACGATAAGTAAGGTGAGTTATGTTGAAGGCTTGGGGCACAACTTATTCAGCATTGGTCAATTCTGCGATAAAGGGTTAGAGGTAAACTTCAAGTCTAAGAGTTTCTCAGTTCGTACTGAAGACGGCACAGAACTCTTAGGTGGACATCGAAAGACAAACCTCTATACCATCAATCTTTCTAAAGTACAGATTGACAATCAAGTATGCTTGATGACAAAAGCTTCAACGCAACAAAGTTGGCTCTGGCACAGACGTTTATCTCATTTGAACTTTCGTTATATCAAAAAGCTGGTTCGTGGGAAATTGGTCAAAGGACTTCCTGAGCTAAAATATGAACGAGAACACTTATGCGCAGCTTGTGAGAAGGGTAAGATGAAGAGAGATGCACATAAACCGAAGCCTGAACCAAGCACTAGTTATCCGTTAGAATTGTTACACATGGATTTGTGTGGTCCAATGAGAACTCAGAGTTTGGGTGGAAAGAAATACGTGTTGGTTATTGTGGATGATTATTCAAGATACACGTGGGTCAAATTTCTTTGTTCAAAAGATGAGACACCGGAAGTTCTCATTACTTTCTTAAAGACGACCCAGGTGAAAATGCAACGACCAGTCAAGTTTCTTCGTACTGATAATGGCACAGAATTCAAGAACAAGATTGTTGATGAATATCTCGAATCAGTTGGGATTTCACATCAGTATTCTGCTGCTAGAACGCCTGAACAAAATGGAGTAATCGAAAGGCAAAATCGAACACTAGTCGAGGCCGCTCGGACTATGCTCAGCCAATCGGACTTACCTCTATTCTTGTGGGCAGAAGCTGTGTCGACTGCTTGCCATACTCAAAATCGTTCCATAATACACCGCCGATTTCAGAAGACTCCATATGAGCTAATCAACAACATAACACCAACTATCAAATATTTTCACGTATTTTGGTGTAAATGTTTTGTGCTTAACGACAGAGAGAGTCTGAATAAATTCAGTGCTAAGGCGGACGAAGGCATCTTTATCGGTTATTCTTCAACATCTGCAGCATATCGTGTTTATCTGAAAGAAGTCAAAATCAGTTGTTGAGAGCGTTAATGTCACATTTTATGAAGATATGGCTTCTAATCAAATCAGTTCAGAACCCGTTATTACTGGAGTATTAGCTTCTGGGCAGATCAGTCCAGAACCTGTTTCTACAGCGAAAAATTCGGATAACGCTTCTACATCTACTTTTCATTTAACTGATTTAGATTTGTTATTTGAATTCTTTTATGATGAGTTTCTTGGAAATAATGTATCTAAATCTGCTGTGACTGACAGGTTTGAAGATACAAGTTGTCATCATCCAGTCACTTCAGAGGTCATTACTGAACAAGTATCCCCCGTTCAGTCAGAAACTCACATTCCTGATGTTACTCCTACAGTTGAAGTTTCACAAGTTAATGCTGAGCCAGAAGTAATTGTTTCAGTTGAGTCAGAGTCTGCTATTCCAACTGATACTTCTGCACATGAACCTTCAACTGAGAACCCTCCTCTTGTTATTCAAACAGAAGATTCTGAAAGTGGATTTCTAGATGATGATCAAATTCAATCAATATCTACTCCACTTCCTCATGAGCATCGCTGGACCAAAGACCATCCATTACATCAAGTAATTGGAGATCTTAACAAGCCTATTCAAACTAGGTCAGCGACTCTAAACCAATGTCTGCATGACTCGTTCCTCAGCAAGATTGAGCCAACGCGAGTATCAGAGGCTCTTGCTGATTCGGACTGGGTATCTGCAATGCAAGAAGAGATCAATCAGTTTGAAGCCCTAAAGGTTTGGAGATTAGTTCCTAAGCCAGAAGGAAAGACCGTGATAGGAACTAAATGGGTTTTCAAGAATAAAAAGGATGAGGATGGTATCGTCATAAGAAACAAAGCTAGACTTGTTGCCAAAGGCTACTGGCAAGAGGAAGGCATTGATTATGATGAGACGTATGCTCCAGTAGCACGTATAGAGGCAATCAGAATGTTTCTTTCCTACGCAGCTCACAAAAACTTTACAGTCTTTCAGATGGATGTGAAAACAGCTTTTCTGAACGGCATTCTTAAGGAGGAAGTGTACGTATCTCAACCAGAAGGGTTCGTCAATTTAGATAAGCCAGATCATGTATATATCTTGGACAAAGCCCTTTATGGATTAAAACAAGCCCCTCGAGCATGGTATGACGTCTTATCCAAATTCTTGGTCAAGTCTGGTTTCTCTAAAGGTAAGATTGATACTACTTTATTCATAAAGAAGGAAAAAGCTGATATTATCCTTATTCAAATATATGTTGATGATATAATATTTGGTTCTACTAATCCAAAATATTGTAAAAACTTTTCTAACCTCATGGTGTCACGTTTTCAAATGAGTATGATGGGAGAGATGAATTTCTTTCTCGGATTACAAGTTAAACAGTTTTCTACGGGGATTTTCATAAATCAATCTAAGTACATTTTGGATATTCTTCAGAAGTACAAAATGGAAAATTGTAAACCTATTGGAACCCCGATGGCACCAGGTACTAAGATTAACACGGATCCTTCGGGTAAAAGTGTTGATGTTAGGACTTATAGAGGTATGATAGGTTCGTTAATGTATCTTACATCGAGTAGACCAGATATTATGTTTTCAACATGCTTATGTTCTAGATATCAAGCTGTTCCCAAAGAATCCCATTTGGCTGCTGTCAAACGGATTTTTAGATATCTGAAGGGGACTGCAGATCTTGGTCTGTGGTATCCTAAGGATACAGGGTTTCAACTGACTGCATATTCAGATGCAGATCATGCAGGTTGCATGTTGGATAGAAAGAGTACTTCTGGTCACGTTCAATTTCTTGGAGACAAGTTCGTTAGCTGGGCTTCAAAGAAACAGTTATGCGTTTCCACATCGAGTGCTGAAGCGGAGTATGTAGCTGCTGCTAGTTGCTGCTCTCAAGTATTGTGGATGCGAACACAACTACGAGACTATGGCTTTAAGTTTGACAAAATTCCTATATACTGTGACTCGAAGAGTGCGATTGACATATCTGCTAATCCTGTCCAGCATACGAAAACCAAACACATTGATGTCAGGTATCATTTTGTTAAAGATAATGTAGAAAAAGGAACAATTGAACTTTATTTTGTAAAAACAGATTATCAACTTGCAGATTTATTTACCAAACCCTTAGATGAAAAGAGATTTAATTTTCTTGTCTCTAAGCTTGGTATGTTAAATCTTAAGATGTAATCGGTTGTTACCTACTAAAGTTACAAATTGTTATTTTTTATCATTTTCTTTATCTTTATTTCTGAAAGATATCTGCACTTTAACTGTTTGCTCATGATCTCAGGGGGAGTAAGAGAAGATTTTAGATGATCTACATTCATTTGAGGGGAGCAAAACTAATTTCTGCATTATACATTTTAACTAACAAAATTTTTGTGATGCATGATTTTAGGGGGAGCCTTTAAGTCAAAAGGAGTAAGACTATGATTTCTGATTACTTCAAATCAGAACTCGTACATTAATCGTTTTATTGTTTTATGTCATTTTCTTTTAGAATAAATTTTGTGAATAAATTTTTGACTAGACTTTGAGACTTGCAGGATGAGAGAAGCTGACAAGATCATATCCAAATGACTACAGCTTGACTTTCTGAGAATTAAGATTGCGCGAACAGCTAAATTTCTTATCTTAATCTCAAATATATCTGAAAGAAGGACAACTTTCAGGTATAGAAAACATGTTCTTAAATGTTCAAACCACTTCCCGATTCTTAAACAGATTTTATAATTTGGAAGTGTGATTTTAAATGTTTTCATTTTATTTTTGTGCTTCATTGATAAATAAACCGTGTGTTTCTAAAGATAAATACTTGCGTATTGTCTTTTCATATACTTTCAAGTATTCACTCACACTGGTTTGATTTCTTGTTCAAATAGTTCTTACCATGTCTCATATTGAAACATAATTTTTTCGATGGTAAGACACCCCGCTTGTACTTCAAAGAATTTTGAGCGTCATTTCATTTCAAAACGTCATTTCAAGAATGTCTATATCTTGGTTCATATAGACAATATCCATTATTCTTGACCTTAAGCTTTGATTGATATATCATTTCAAATCTGATCATTTTCATACAATGTCAGATTTTCAAACAAGTCTTTTGCATTAGTATACTTGTTTGAAAATACTTCGATGTTTTTAAAATGCTCATATCTTCATGATTATATTCTAAGCATACATTCATCTGACATTTGTATTATTGAGCTTTAACTGATATAGTTAAACCATCTTGAGCATCACATGCTTATTAGGATTATATGGGTTCTTAGTGCTAGGAATTATCTGAACTTTTATGGAATCACGTTAACTAGTGATTTCTACCCAAGAAGTTAATCCATAGAGATTGAGTGTGAGGAGTCAAAAAGAAATGAATGTGGGTTGTGTGATGAGGTAAAATGGAAAAGAGAGTTTGGTTAGTAGTGCGCTTAATGATTAAAAGAAAGAGGGTGTGAGATCAGAGTAAAAGATTATCAAACTCTGCACCAACTACTTTCTGAGCCGGGCAGCCACATTACTAGCATTTCACAATTCTTTGGTGAATGTTATTGAAATAGGCAAATAGCCCATGCCAACTCTTGTTTAAATCCCACCAACCACTCATTTTCTTCTTAAAAAGAAAATGTTTCATATTTTAAAGGGGACGCAGCACATAATCTATCTGATTTTCATTTGGAAAATCTGGATATTGAAAAAGAAGGAAGTCTGCACCACCTTCGCACTTCAATCATGCACATTGAGTCTGTGTTTATCTACTGTTGTCTCAGTGGTTTACACAACTTTGAGCCTTATTGAAAATCAATTGTTTGTCCTTAATTCTTTCAACACATGCACAAGCACACAAAGAATTTGTTTCTTTGTCATAACATTTATAGAAATTGCCTTTGTGGTATTTCGATGATTGGATGGAAGCCCTGGGGGAGTGAACATCAAAAAGCTCCTTTATATTGTGTATTTGTTACACACAGTGACTTTGTGTTACTGACAGGCATTTTAACTGATTCATCTGTTGATTCAGGAGTTACCTATTCTTATTTTGTCTGGATTTGCAAAGATCTAGATGGATACTTGGTTATGGTTACCGAATCAGAGGCTCAGTATGACAGATCAGAATGGTCAAAGACATTTCTTGGACGAAAAGTTTTGATGATATAGATGCTCAAATCATCAAAAAGGGGGAGATGATATGAAGAAATGTTAAAGTTTTGAAGTTTGGAAGAGATGATAACAAGATCTGATAAAGTTTTGTGAAGTTGATTTTCTGAAATATTCAAGTCAGAAAGTTCAAAGGGAAGATTTGAAGACAATCAAAGAATTTCTGAAGTTTTTGAGGAAATTTTCTTTGAAGATTATTTGTTAAAGCAAGGTGAGCTGAATCTGAAGATAATTTTCTTTCCAAAGTCTGAAAGTGTTGTGTGAAAGTTTTGGGGAGATTGTTACTCGTTTGAAGACAGTTTTGGAAAGAAGACCGTCAAAGAAAAAGGGGAGATTGTTCAGACAGAGCTTAAAGTGAAGACTTAATTGCTAAATCTTTCAACAATGATCTTGAATCCAAAGGGGGAGATTGTTAGCGCATAAATCTGTTGGATACAAGATCAAGTATTCTGAAGGTCAAAGTTGAGAAAGTCAAAGCTGAAGAAAGTCAAATTTCATTAAAAGTCAAAGTCTATTTGTAATAAGTCAAACTTAGTTGTATTTGTATTTGTTGTTTCCTTAGTATTAGGTGTTAGTATAAATACATTTTTCTTCTTGTGTTTTCAGTAGAATAAAAGGGTTGGAAGTTAAAAAATTGTAATATAAAATTTGAGAGAATACGTTTTAGAGAGACAAAGAGTTCTAGAGAGAGAAAGTGTAAATTGTGAAATTCAAAGTAATCAAACAGGTAATCTTTGATTTGAATCTTGTTTGTTTGATTGTTATTGTTTAGAAACTAGATTTTGGAACACACAAGAATGGTACAAGGACACCCAAAAGGTTTGAAAAATCCAATAAATGGTTTTCTTTTATTTAAAAGCTCATATGGTGTCTTGTTTTTAGGCTTGACTACTAGAACTCTGTTTTGGACATAGCAAGCAGTATTAACTACTTCAGCCCAGAAAGTAATTGGAAGTTTTGAATCAGCTAACAGAGATCTAGCAGCTTCAATCAGTGTTCTATTCCTTCTCTCAGCAGCACCATTTTGTTGTGGAGTCCTAGGAGCACTGTATTGCCTCTCAATTCCTTTTTCCTCACAAAAGGTGTTTAGATCCAGATTTTTAAATTCAGTACCATTATCCGACCTAATGACTTTTACCTTTTGATTTGTTTGGTTTTCAATTCTTAGAATAAAGGATTTTATCAGTCCACTTGTCTCATCCTTAGTCCTTAGAAAATATACCCAAGTAAATCTAGAGTAATCATCAACAATAACTAAGCAGTATGATTTCTTACCTATACTCATGACATTTGTAGGACCAAACAGATCCATATGCAACAACTGAAGAGAAGAAGAAATTGTGTTCAACTCTTTGGACTTGTGAGAAGTTTTGTGTTGTTTGCCTTTGAGACAAGCAACACAATGATCATCACATGAAAATACTTTTGAAGGCAAACCTCTTACAAGGATGTTTTTAACAAGTTTATTCATTGTTTTAAAGTTCATGTGACACATCCTTCTGTGCCAAAGTGATGATTCATCCAAAGAAGCTTTTGAAACAAGACAGTTTAGGGATGAATCATTTGAAACATTTTCCATGTCCAAACAATAGACATTATCCTTTCTAGGAGTTCTTAGTAGTATCATCTTTTCATCAACTACCTTGAATCCAGGTGCAAGAATAATGCATTCTGAATCAGTGAATAATATACTATGCTTTTTGTCACAAACCTGTGATACACTTAACAGGTTGTATCTTAACTGTTCAACATAGAAAACATCTTCAAAGGTCATCTTACCTTTTGTTACATCTCCCTTACCACTAATCTTACCTCCATCAGGTTTATTACCAAAGGCAACATGCCCTCCATCAATTTTCTTGAAATTCTTGAGACAAGCCATGTTCCCTGTCATGTGCCTAGAGCAACCACTATCAACATGCCAAATGCTCTTTCCCTTGAGCTGTTGGTTGCCCTGCACATAAGATAAATCAATTAGTATTGACTGGGAACCCAAGCCAAAGTGGTCTTGGGCATCCCTTTCTCATCAAAGTACTTGCACTCCTTTTTGATGAGATTTTTAAATTCAGAAAACTTTTTACTGGAGTACTTTGTCAAGATGATTGGTCTAGAAGCACAAACACTAGAAGCAGTACTAATTTTAGAAGTACTAACAGAGTTAGCAGCACTAACACGTTTAGCAGTACTAACTTTGTTAGAAGCACTAACAAGATTAGCAGTATTAACATTTGAAGAAGTACTAACAATGTTAGTTTTAGAAGTACTAATACTCTCAGCAGCACTAACATTGATAGCAGCAGTATTGCTTCTGGCAGCACTATCTTTGTCAGCAACACTATTTGTGGTAGCAGTACTAACAGTTTTAGTGCTTTTGGGAACCCACATCTTGACACTCTCTTTTTACAGTCGTTTTCTTCATATGGCTTTTAGATTTCACTGGTTTCTTAGCCACATGGTTCCTTTCATTCTTCCTATAACCAAAAGGTTTTTGCACAGATCTTTGAAAATTTATCCTTTGGTTCATAGGATTAAAATAGCAGTGCTTGGAAAGATGGTTCAATTTGCCACATATGAAACAAGGTTTTGGTCTGATGATTCTACTCAGATCAACTCCTTGTTTCTGAGCCCACTGATTATTCCAATTTCTTTTATTTCCCCTCCTTTTATCATGTTTTAGGGGGTTATATTTATTACCTGCACACTGTTTGCAAGGAACAGGATTCACAACTGTGGTCTGCTTGTAATGGACCTTTTTATACTTTCCCTTAGTCTTCTCAACACCATTAGATTTGACCCAATCCCTTCCACCACCCTCATTGGTAAGAATGTTATTTTCTAAGGGAATCTCACCACTTACAGTGTTATCCTTACTCTTACCACCTTCTTTCTCAGTCTTGTCCTTAACAATTACTTCATCTAAAGGATCTACCTTAGTGGTTCCCTCATGCAAATCCTTCCTATCCTTGGTCTCCAGCAATACTGATTTAGGAGGGATGTAGTTGTTATTGTATGGTGCTGGTGTGGTATTGTACCCAATTCCTGGTTTAAGCTTATCATGGATTTGGACCTTTAGCATAGAATCCATGGCTTTAGATGCATATGAAAACTTTTCCACATCCAGCTTAACCTTGGCTAGCTCTCCTCTCAACTTTTCATTCTCCTCTTTAGACTTTGTCAGTTGGATTTCTAGATCATTTTTCTCCCACTTCCAGTAATTGGTATCATATGTGTGTTGAAGTTCATTGGCTTGGAAACCTTTAATTTGTTCCTCAAACCTTTCGACAATTATCACATAGTCTTTTCTATCCTTTTCTAACCTCTTAAGGTCATCACTCATACTCTGGTTGTGATCCCTGTACCTTTTCACAGTGTCTATGCAAGTTTGAGAACAGAGATTAAAAAGTACCTCAGTTGGGAGATCAGATACCTCTGCCATGAGAGCTTGATTTTGAATGGCATCTTCTGCTTGATCACTCCAGTCAAACCCCATTCCTTGTTGAGAAACAAGAGCTTGAGAAGAGTTTCTGTTCTGGTTGAAGCTTCCAGTCTGAGCTTGTTGGTGGTTGTTTTGAGACATTCCACTTCTGCATTCCCTGGCAAAGTGTCCCTTCATGTGACACTTGTAGCACTCTAACTTTGACTTATCAAAGCCTGCTCCATCTTCTCTTCTTTGGGAGAAGTTGTTCCTCCCAGTCCTCTTGATGAATTTCTTCACCCTCATGGAAAGCATGGCCATCTGCCATTTAATATCCATCTCTTCCAGATCATCAGGATGAAGTTGTTCCAAGTCATCATTGATTAAAGAAGAGTTACCATGGCTGGAAAGAAAGGTTTCAAACACAGATTCATTGCCTTTTTCTTGATTCACTCCACTAGCAGTATTAACTGATTCAGGGTTAGCAGTAGAATCAGTTGATGCTGATAGGAGTGCCGCATTATGAACATATCTAGTAGGCTTCTTCTTTGCTTCTATTTCAGATTCAAACACTCTCAGATCATTGTACAATCATCCAGTTCCTTTTCTTCCAACATGTCATTCTGTCTGAATGAGACAGTGTACATGGTCCACTCATCTCCAAGAGATCTGAGAAACTTTCGGTTGACATCATCTTGTTCCATCTGAACTCCAACAGTAGCCAACTCACCAATTAATTTATTGAATCTATCAAAAGTTTGAGTCATAGACTCATTCTTTGAAGATGTAAAATTCTCATATTGCTGCTTGAGAATATCCCTTTGATTCCTCTTAGTGCTCTTGGTGCCAGCAAATCTCCTCTCTAAAGCATTCCATAGAATCTGAGCATCAGTGCAGTGGTGAAACTGATGTTGATATTCATTAGGGATAGCCAAAAGCAGGGTGCTTAAGGCTTTCATCTCCAATTGTCTCACTTTCTTCTCAGCATCAGTTTTTGGAGGTGGTCTTCTTCCATCTTGTCCAATTTTTCCTTCAGCAGAGGGACCATTCTCAACAATGTCCCACATAGAAAAGTCTGTAAGGAGGATATACTGCTTGATCCTAATTTTCCACATGTCAAACTCATTGGGTTTGAGCATGGGAACCTTTGAAACAAGAGTACTGGTTGATTCAACTGTGTTGTCCATGATGAATGAAGGTTTCTGAGAATACTAGGCTCTGATACCACTTGTCAGGATCTGATTCTTAACAAGAATAATAAAACTCAGAAATAATATTAAAGAAGTTGCGGAATAACACTTTAATATTCAAGATATCAATGTAACAGTAAAGAATGAATCACAACTTGTAAACTTTATTGAATGATTAAAGTTACAAGCTTTCAAACAAAACCTCAATCTTGATGAACAGGCTCACCAAGACGAATTCTACTTCTCTAGAATTAGAATTGTAAACCTTGAGGTTAATTCTCTCTCTAAAACAAAAACTTAGAAAATCTCGTATATTAAAACTATTCTGACTACATCTATACATATACTGAAAATAAAAGATAATTACAAAACTTAAAAGATCTTCAGTATTTTCTTCCATAGTTATCTTCAACCTTCCATGATTATCTTCAAGCCTTGATCTGCGCATATCTTTACTATCAAATAAGCAGTATTAATTCACAGCAACATTAACACTCTGATCAGTATTAATCTTCACCAGCATCACTAACTATGCTCAGCAGTATTAATTTCTTCAAGCAGTATTAATCTGGCTCAGCAGTAGTAATCATGAAATCCTTGCAGTATTAATCACTTAGACACATCTTCAGTTCCCAACAATCTCCCCCTAACTTAACTTTTAGAGAAGAGAAGTCAAGTTCTTCAGATGCTCCCAAAACTCCATTTTCATATACCTATATCAGGATTCAACCCCAAACTTTGATTGATAATTCTCTGGATCAAGTACTTTGCCATTTCAGAATTTGGTGCACAACCAAGCTTCTTCTTCAACATAGCATGCAACTTTAATCTGCTATGGTTGTAAACTCTATCCACCAAGAAGTATTCAAAATTACTTGTATCCACAGCCAGTGCATATACTCCACTTCTTTCATACAGAGTCCAGTTGTTGATGGTTTTTAACACATTTCTGATAACATGCTGAACTTCCTCTGGCTTGAATAACATACACAGATATTCCATCACAAGTTTTGTAACTGGTATCCCTGGAGCTTTCAGCTTGTCAGCATATAGTTTCATCCCCACTTCAAACATTTCCTCTAAGTCAGATCTGGAGCATACTCTTACTATCTTGACCCAAGTAGGATACACTTCAAACTTTTCATCCTTCCTTTTCAGCCTGATATATTCCTTACCATCTACTTCCATGGTATCCCAGTGAATAATCTCAAAAGGCTTGACACCAACTGGTTCAGCAGTTATAGGCTCAGGCACTTTTTCCATCACCACCATGTACATATTTACATCATCAGTACTTGATGGTTCTTCTTGAGATTGAGCTTTCTTTTCTTCAGACTTAGGTGCCCCTTCTTGTTCAGCTACCTTTTGTTCTGCTACATCTTCATCCACTCTAGGTTTCTTAACAAGTTTTCTTTCTTCCTTTCCACAACACCATTTTGTTGTGGTGTTCTGACAGATGCAAAGTTTTGAGAGATTACTTTGTCATTGAAAAAGCCTCCAAGACAGCATTTCTGAATTCTGTGTCATTGTCACTTCTAACAGAATGTACAAGTTGACCATTGAGCACTTCAGATTTCTTGATAAAGTTGATGATTTCTTCAGATGTGTCACTTTTGTACCTGAGAAAAGATACCCAAGTGTAACATGTAAATTCATCAACTATTACAAGAATGTACCTCTTTCCTACTAGGCTTGGAGTGTTGACTGGTCCTCATAGATCCATATGCAGCATCTAGAG
Organism: Arctium minus; assembly: GCA_954870635.1. Taxonomy (NCBI): domain Eukaryota; kingdom Viridiplantae; phylum Streptophyta; class Magnoliopsida; order Asterales; family Asteraceae; genus Arctium; species Arctium minus. The sequence goes on along the minus strand of OX941081.1, from coordinate 130,161,439 downwards.
AAGGTTAGTGATAGAATAACACTACTTGGTTTTGAAAGAAGATTTTGTCAGTTTGCCTTTCTCACAAGTTGCACATAGCTTTTCTTTAACAAAAGATAATTTCGGCATTCCAACAACCATATCTTTATCAGAAGAGCATTTAACGTCTTCAAGTTGAGGTGAGAGAGAAGTTTATGTCAGAGCCAGTTCTTTTTGACAGAGTCTTCAGAGATAAAACATATGCTTTCTTTTTCTGTCGATTTATGACTCATGTTAATGACATACACATTGTCCTTTCTGGAACCAGATAGAACAGTGTGATAGTTTTTGTCGGTAATGAGACAGTCATCAATTCTAAAACTCACATAGTATCCTAGATCACATAGCTAACTAATTCTTAGTAGATTATGCATCAGTGCTTCCACATATGAAACCTTGTTGAAGGTAATAGAACCATTTGATAGAGTTCCATAACCTTTGGTGTAACCTCTAGAGTTATCACCAAAGGTTATGGTGGGTCCTTTTTCAGTCACATAGTTAAGTAGAAGAGATTTATTTCCGGTCATATGACTTGATCATCCACTGTCTAAATACCATGTATGTTGATGTTCAATGACCTGCAATCACAAAGTAATTATTCCTTTGGTACCTATTTTGAAGTGGGTCCTTTAGGGTTAGAAGAAGAAGAAGAAGAAACATTTTGATTTTGTCTTTCAATACGATCCTTGGGGCAATCTTTTGCCAGATGAAATGTGTCTCCATAGTTATAGCATTTTCTATAGATAAACACCTTTTTGGATTTTTGATGAATCTCCTTCTCTTTTCCTTTAGATTTAGCTTTAAGAGGTTTAGAGGAAGTAGGTGGAGGACATGGCACGGGTCAAAGAATTCCCTTTTCAGACGAAGGAATAGAGAAGTTTGAGGTTCCCTTAGATTTCTTCAAATTGACAGATTTGGGAATGAACTTATTTGGAGGAACAAGAGATTCACCTTTGGAAGACGGTGACATCTTTCTTTTTAAAGGAAGATCATAGACAACTGATTTTCCTTTTTCAAGAAAAGAAGGCTTTTTAGAGGACGAATAGGAAGAGGCTTCATCAAGGTTCAAAGTTTTGAAAAGATTGTTCATAGGTTTGACAACATCTTTTGAATCTTGGTCTTCCTTAGGTTGAAGTTTGGTTTGTTTAGCTTTAACAAAAACTCCAAATTTTCTAGAATCACGAGGATCCATAGAATGAATAGAACATGAATCTTCTGAGTTAGAATCAATGTATTCAGAAGAGTAAGAAGGTAATTTAGAAGATGAAGAAGGAACATGAGAAGAGGAACCATCAGTATCCATTTTTCCAAAACCAAGTCCAAACTTATCATCACCAGTTACCTGGTCTTGAAAATTTCTTTCAAGATTTTTGGAAGAGGTTGTCCATTTGTTTACGATTTCTTGTTCCTTTTAAAGAGGTTTGAACATTTTATTTTTGTCTTTTGCAAGAACGAAGTTGATGGTTTTTAAGTCTTCTAACTCAGCTTTGATTTTATCAAAGTGTTTTAGCTGAGACAGACAGACTTTTAATTGATAGGAGAGAGATTTGACCTGAGCATATGCCTTTTTCTTAGCATCTTTTTCATTATATTATTCAACAGTCAATGAGTCATATGCTTTGATATTTTCATCATTAGAGAGAGAATGAAAGGGATGTACCTGAGATGAGGAGGATGAGCACTTAGTAGAGACCAATGCCATGGTCATGTCGGTATCCTTGACTTCGGCCATATCTTCTAGTTTGGCCATGAGACACTTTCTTGATATCTCCTTTTCACTGTCAGATGTTGGTTCATCAGCCTAGTCATGGGACTCAGCCATTAAACCCTTTTCTCTACGGTGAGAGTTCTCGTTTCTTTCATTCTCTCTCTTATATTTAGCTTTATATTTCTCACCTAGATCAGTGTTATCTTTGAAGGAGGAAGAAGAGGATTTTCGGGAGAAAGATCGACCTGCAGACTCAGATCTCATTTTTCTTCCTTTAGAGGAGTTGGAAGAGTTAGATTTGGATCTCCCTGGAGGATTGCTTCTGCACTCAGATGCAAAATGGCCTTTCTTGCCACAAGCATAGCATTCCTCATGCGATTTATCCGTTGAGTTTTTAGAAGAGAAGGAGGATTTTCGGTTAGTTCTAAAACGGTTAGAGGGAAAGTTCTTTTTGAACTTTGAGAAGTTGGCGAGCATGCCCATCTCCTCCGTCATCTATTCAACCGAGTTGTCTTCACCCTCATCATCAGCCTCACTTAGATAAGCTTCGGATTGGTGAGTTGAGTCATCATGACTTTCTCGGTCAGACTCATCAGAAGAATAGGTGATTCGAGGAATGCACATAGATTTCTTGAAAGTATCACCGATAAGAGCCATAGAAGGGCTTTTTATCTCTTTGATGATAGTTTTCCGTTGGATCCTTGTTTGCTCATAGTTAAAAGAGATCCATAAGGAAGAGTGAGGGGGAGATTATCAAGGTCCTTGGTTATCTTGATGCAAGTACAGATGTTTTCCCAGAAGCCAGGAAGACCATCCATAAACTTCCACAAAACTTTCTCATTTTCATATAATCTTCCCAGAAACTTAAGATCATTTAGAAGACTATTGAAGCGATTGTAATAGTCAGAAAGAGATTCTCCCTTTTCATGGGAGAAGAGTTCGTACTTACGAACAAGAGAAATGTTTTTGCTTTTCTTGACCTCTTCTGTACCTTCATACAGAACACATAGAATGGTCCATATTTCTTTGGTAGTAGAAAGGTTTACCAAAGAGTGGTACACTTCATCAGGAAATGAGATATCAATGATTGATCTCACTCTAGAGTCAAGGCCAATAAGATGCTTGTCTTCATCAGTGTAGTTTTTGGGCTTTTTGAAAATATACCTACCAGTGGCAGAAGTTCGTTCTTCATCCGAGGAATCATCAGAACTTTGGTACAAAATATCTTTGTCCTTATCTTTTTGTTTTTATTTATCTTTTGAAGATTTTTGAAATCGATCCTAGACTTTAGGGATTATGGGTCCCTCACGAAGAACAGTAAGAAAACGACTATCAACACCCTCAAGAAACAACATCATGCGTCTTTTCCAAAGGGAAAAGTTGTTAGGGTTGAACTTCGGAGGTTTGGCTATAGAGCCATTGTCGATAGGAAAAGAGTTTTGAGAAGAGGACTCAATCTTAGCAGAAGATGATGATACCATCGATCTGGTCTATTAGATTAAAACAACTCGCTCTGATAAGCAAAAGAGTATTGTAGAAGGGGGGTTGAATACAATACACAAATATTTCACTTAATTTTTAATTCTTTTATTGATATATAAAATATCAAGAATTACACTTAGTAAACAAAACGATTGTTGCAGAAAATAACAGTAAATCTATTATAAGAATCTAGCACTTAGAAACTTTTAAGAGCACAACTTGGAAAACACAGAGATTAAAAAGATATGAAGATGAGAGAAAATAGTTATCAACTTTGGAGTGCACTGGGATCTCTTTGTTGAAAAACGTGAGTTGCATGGAGGAGGTCTTCACCCTTTTATACTACCCAATGCATTGAATGCAAAGAACACTTGTCATATGTTGAGTGGATTCTTGAGATTTCTTCAATAAATTAAGAGATATTTGAGATGACTTATCAATATACAAAAATGAACTTTTGTACTATGATAAGACAATATCTCAATAAAATATACATGGTACCAATCTTTTTGAGATATTTTTAAAGAAAGTCTTTATCATATCAGAACTTGAGTGAATATCCTCTTTGCAATAGAAGGTTCCATTCCTTTTGTCAGAAAGATGTTGGGAATGAACAAGTATAGTCAAATCATGAGTATTTTCTATAAAGGGTATCACCGAATTAGGGGATAATTCGGCAGTTATTGTCTGCCGAAACTTCGTCAAGGGATTGCCGATTGAGGGAGATCGGCAGAGGTGATTCCCGCCGATCCATCAAGGAAGTTGTTGATCCAAACTCTCTCAGTGATTTGATATCGACCCTTTTCTATACTTAGTGAAAATTACGTTTTAATATGTATTAGTGTTTCACCATCAGCGATCAGACTGAGTCTGTTCAGTTATCGCTGATGACCTTTCTTGTAAACATTTCATATGTATTAGTCTTTCACTATCAGCGATCAGACTGAGTTTGTTCAGTTATCGCTGATAGTTTCTGATGTAAACAGTTAACGTAATCCCTGAAGACAAGTCTCGCGTCAACAGATGTTCATAGCTGAATCAAAGACGAAGCCACTGAACAGAGACAAGTCTACTAGTGACCTGATGCGGATATCAGTTGGGAAACGACGACTCTACTTATACCCGAAGGAACATGAGGAAAAGCTTCAGCGATAGCTGAACTTCTTTGTATCTCTGAAAAAAGAGATATTCAGCGATCAAATGATCATGTAGCTTATGCCTCAAGTCTCCTTTTGTCTTACCTTGCACAACCAGTACGATGTGTCAGAACGGACATACCTCTGCCACAATTCGTAAAACAACTCTGTCAACTACATTGTTCATGATACGGCCGAAAGCATGTCTCCCAAAGTCAGACTCTCTCAGGCAATCAATGAAGGACACGTGTAAAGTACCATGCCATGTATTTAATGCATAGGGTATAAATAGAAAGATCACCTCTCCATCTGAGAGTGTGCTCTATTCTTGAACCTTCATAGAAACCCTTGTTTTCTATATTCTCCAATCTCCATTCTCTATATTCTTGTGCAACCATCTTAGTGTTTTCTTAAGTTTGTTTAGATTGAGTCTTACTTAATCTTATTCCGCAACAGACTTGTAAATTGTGTTTGATTTATCAATAAACAATTTATTAAACTTTAAATTATGTGTTTGTATTCAACCCCCCCCCCCTTCTACAAACTTGTTAAGCACCTCTGGGACCAACAAGTGGTATCAGAGCAGACTGTTTAATCTGATAAACAAGATCTTGATTTATTCTCTCCCTTGATATTTTAAAATGGCACTTAACACAAACACAAACTACTATGATAATGGTTCACTTTCTAAACTTCCTCGATTTAGCAGAGATAACTTCTCTCTCTGGAAAAATCGAATGATGCTATTTCTGGAAGGTGCAGATCCCACTATACCTGAGTACGTAGCAACGGACCCTATGAACCTGTCCAAATCATAGCTGTCGTTCCAGCTACTGCCACCACTCCATTTATTCCTGAACGCTATATTGCTAAGGAAATCAGACAATGGAGTGATGAGGACAAAAAGAAGGTTGGTATTGATGCAAGGGCAAAGACCATTATCTCTATGGCTCTGCCTGATGAAGTTTTCCATTCCATCATGCATCTTAAAACCTCTAAAGAAATGTTGGAAACCATATGTGTTCAATATTAAGGCACCACTGAAATCCAAGAGACTCGAAAGATTAACTTGGTAAGACAGTATGAAAGTTTTATCGCTGGTAAGAATGAATCTCTCTCTGATGTTCATCAGCGGTTTAACTGTCTAATCATTGATCTAAGAACCGTTGGTAGGACCTATTCTAATTCTGAGGTCCTAACAAAATTCTTGGAATGTCTTCCTGAATGCTGGGACAGTTATTCAATATGTCTCAAGCTAACAAAATACTTAAATTCTCTTTCTCTCAACACCTTGTATGGAATATTGCTCAACTATGAGCAATCAAACCTCTTGAAGAAGAATCTTATAAAAGATTCTAAAGACTCCAAAAGCACTCCTGTTGCTTTAGTCTCTTCAGAGATAATTCCATCTCAGCGATCTACTCTTACTATCAATGAGTTAGATTCTGAATCTGAGGATCTATCAGACACTGATCTTTCAGAGTTTGATGAGTCCTTAGCAATCTTGACAAACTCTTTTAAGAGATTTGCAAGAAATAGCAATTTCAAAAGAAATAAGCCTCTCTCCCTCACAGACAAGTCAAAATCAACCCTGTTGATAAGGCTACTGCTACTTGCTTTAACTGTGAAAAGATTGGACATTTGCTTTAACTGTTGATAAGGCTCATGCTTGGTGATGAGTGGATAACTTATCACATTTTCCATCACTTTTTAGTAGGATTTTCTAGCATTTTCATTTCCCAAATCACAATATTTGAGTCCTTTATTCTTAATTTTATCATTTGTTGAGTTGGGAGCTAAGTGTGGAAATTGATCTTACTTTTGTGATTTTATGACAATTTACTGATGGATGATGCTACAACAGGAGCCACAGCAAGAGGACTGCAGTCATAGACGAAGTTTCATAAACTTTTTGGTTGGTGCAACTAGATCTTTGGGGAAATACTTGGAAATTTCGTTGGAAAGAAGACATGGAGCAGGGAATATATGCTCCTTTGACAATAATTTGATTCCTTAAAGATGCTTGTTGTACTAAGTTTGACACTTTGATTCCTAGAAGTGGTGGGTACCATTGTGTTGGTCCCGAAGGTGCTTAACAAGTTTGTAGAAGGGGGGGTTGAATACAAACACAGAAATTAAAGTTTAATAAATTGTTTATTGATAAATCAAAATACAATTTACAAGTTTGTTGCGGAATAAGATTAAGACAGACTCAATCTAAACAAACTTAAGAAACACTAAGATGGTTGCACAAGAAATTCAGAGAATGGGGGATTTTTAGAGAGATAGAAAACAAGGGTTTCTATTTTGGAGTTCAAGGATTGAGCACACTTTCAGATGAAGGGGTGAGCTTCCTATTTATACCCTATGCATTAAATGCATGGCAGGGTACTTTACACGTGGCATTCATAGATTGGCTTTGGTAGTCTCACTTTTGGAGACATGCTTTTGGCCGCTTTATGAACAGTGTAGTTGACAGAGTTGGTGTACGATTTGTGGCAGAGACGTGTCCGTTCTGACACATCGTACTGGTTGTGCAAGGTAAGACAAAAGAAAACTTGAGGCATAAGCTTTGTGATCGTTGATCGCTGAGTATCTCTTCTTCCAGAGATAAAGAAGTTCAGCTATCGCTGAAGCTTTTCCTCAGGCTTCTTCGCGTAAGTAGATGTCTGATCTTCGCTGATATCCGCATCAGGTCACTAGTAGACTTATCTATTGTTCAGTGGCTTCGTCTTCGATTCAGCTATGAACTATGTTGACGCGAGACTTGTCTTCAGGGATTACGTTAACTGTGTTACATAGGAAACGATCAGTGATGACTGAACAGACTCAGTTTGATCGCTGAAAGTGAAACACATACATATTAATGTTTACAGAAAGGTCATAAGCGATAACTGAACAGACTCAGTCTGATCGCTGATGATGAAACACTAATACATATAATAACGTAATTTTCACTAAGTATAAAAGAGGGTCGTTATCAAATCACTGAGAGAGTTTGGGTTAAGTACATCACTGCTATTTTCATTTAATTCAGGGATGGAATTACAAGATATGAAAAACATTACAAGTGAGTAACTAACTACTGTAAGTATAACTAACAGATTACAGAGAAGAAAACTAATCTATCAGCTATTAAAAGAAGATTTAGGAGGATTGATCATATACTCAGGTATTTCTTCTCCTTTCTGTCTTCGTTCCAAAGATTCTTGACTGATAATTTCTTTAATTTCTTCAGCAGCAGGGAAGAAGTCACACCATAAGCATAAGAGATCCTTGAGATGATTCAGAGGACAGATAGGAATCTCAGAGATTCTTTGAAATCTGAGTTCCTCATCATCATCTCTGAAGAATATTCCATAAGGATTGTTGATTACTTGACCAGCTTGGAAAGGACCACCAGGAGGCAGAGATAAGTCCAGAACTGAAAGATCAGGAGGAGGACCAAACAGTGCATCTCTTGAAAATTTGATAGAAGTTTCATTCCTGATGATGGCGACATCTTCAGAGGAGGAGGACCCAATTTTTCTCTTGAGTTTCAAAGATTTGGGAGGAAGAGGAGATGGCAGCTTTAGTACAGAAACGACTCTATTTATGAGGGCTTCAAGAAGTCCTTCAACGTAGCCTCTGTATGTAGATTTGGATTTCTTCAGCGCATCCCAGAACTCTAACCATTCCGTAAATCCGAAGTTCTCAAGTTTTGATACGTACATTGCTTTTTGGGTTCCATCCTCTCTAGTAATCTCCATGGTCACTGAGAGTTGATCTTTCTTCTTGCGACCAGAGATAGTCACGGATGATATTGGAAGAAGATCAGAACGATAATCCATCTTTTGTTTGCACCATTCGATAGACTTATCGTTGATCTCTTGTTCTTTGAAGCGTTCCTCTTCAATCTCTTTCAGTAGTGCTGCTTGAACTTCCACAGGTTTGATTTTCAGCTTTTTGTCCTTAACTTGAGAGGATTGAATCTTTAAAGCGAGTTGGGCATCTCGTTTGCATTCAGCGATCAGCTTCTCAGCTTTGGCAGATTCTTCTCTTTCAGCTTCAGTGAGGAAGTCGAGCTCTGTGGATGTTTGAAGAGGGATTTTCAGCCGTTGACTTTCTAGTTGAGCGATCATTTCAACTCTTTTCTTTACCACTTCCTCTGACCAATGAGATGGTCGAGAGGGCCTTCCTGGATGGACCAGGGAATCTTCTTTTTCTTCTTCATCAATCTCAGCGATAGAGATTGGGATTATTTCTTCAGCGATAGCAGCTGGAATTATTTGTAGTTCAGAACCCTTAAGCAGGGGTGAGAACTGTCTGGTTAGAAAAAGAAGGAAAGAAGGGATAAGTGTATTTTTAGAACGAGAGAGATAAAGGCTAGAAAGGAATAGGGGTTTGGAAAGAGTAGAAGAGTGGTACAATTGAAAGACATACCTGAGAAGGATGCTCCCCCTCAGATTGTGATCCAGTCCTCAAGCAGTCTTCAGCGATCGGTTGCTTGTCTTTGCTTTGCGAAGGAACACTTGAAGATGTATCACCTCTCACCCCTGTTTTGACAACCTCTTGCGAAGTTGTCCCTGATACGACGTTCGGCTTAGAGAACCACATAGATTGGTCTTCATCGTCGTCGTCGTCATCGGAGGGCTGATCCTTTTCTTGATCATCAAGATCTAGATCATCTTGATCTAGATCATCTTCCTCTTCATCGTCTTCTTCCTCATCCTCTTCAAAGAGAATGGAGTGAATTGATGAGTATTCTTTTGCCTTCTCCCCCTCAGATTGAGAGGGAGGTTCCTTTGGAGTCTTAGCTTCCCCAGCAGCAGCAATAGAAGTTTCTTCAGTTTTCTCCCCCACTTTGTCATTATCAGCGGTAGGGGATTGTTCAGCTGCTGGAGTAGCTGTTGAAGCTTTTAGCACTTGAACGTCAGCCTCCAGATGCTTAATCCGGTCTTCAACCGCAGGGATGTCGCATGTGGCATCATGAATGAATTCCACAGCGATGTTGAGGTTGGTACGATCATCTTAAGTGAAGGAGGGAGGCAGCGCTGGAACTGGTGCATTCACTTTCTGTAGAATTTGCTGAAGAAGGGACGTGCAGAGGTCAACCTTTGAAGAGAGACCCTGAACTTCAGCGGTAAGAGACTCAAATCGCCCTTGAAAGAGTCGAGAGGACTCTCTGAGTTGGACGACTTGTTCTTCAACAGCTGAAAGTTGAGAGTTCTCAGCTTTAGATGAGCAAGTGGCGGTCAACTTCTTCAGCTCCTCACCAGCCTGATTTACGGCGCTGGTGGTTTCATTGATGGTGTTGGTGAGTGCGTCCACCTTTTCTCCTAGACTGTTGACATGCGTGTCAACAGACGCCAAGCTAGGACCTGAAAATAATGTTAGTTCAGATATGGGCTTATTTGGAGAGGGGGGGAGAGAAGTGTTTAGGATTATAGGTGTACCTGACGTATCAAACATTTTGTAGAACTGCATAGATTCCTCAAAAGTTTGATGCTCAGGTCCTATAGGTAAAGAAGAGGTGGCGGGTTCAGAGACCAAGTGAGGAGAGAAGGGAAGAGTTTTGGGGATAGAAGTAGGGATGGGGTTAATCTCAGTGAATGAGATAGTAGGTGGGGTTACTGATGATGTGACAGCGAGTGAGATCGCTGACACGGCAGTATGAGTGACTTCTGAAGTTGTGGAGGAAAGACCCACAAATGCATCTAAGGTAGCTTGTTGAGAAGCTCCCTCAGGTATAGTACTAGAGGGTGTACTTTCCTTAGTCTTTTTGGCCTTTTTGGAAGGACCAATCGGACTAGCTGATGGTCGTTTAGAAGTAGTGGTAGCGACAGGGATAGCAGACGAAGGAACCGTCTGCGTGGTCGCTGAAGATGAAGAAGAATGGAGAGAGAGACGAGAGCGAAGGAGAGAGATACTTACCTCGTCGGCGAGTGGCTTGACCTCCAGTGATCGTTGACCTACCCTGGCAAAGGTGCCATCATCTTTGGTGGGATAGGTGTTGGGATAGAGGAACTTGATATACGTACATATGAAACGTACGTATGAGATCTTGGGATCTCGTTCAGGCTTCTCTAATCTCGACCTCAGATCTTCAAAGATGGCTGTGGCGTAGTCAAAGTTTTGACCAGCGATAACCGAGTAGGCCATCTGCAGTTGTGTTTTGCTGGCTTGATCCAGCGAACCACTCTTCCCACTCATGCACTGAATTATGTGCGAGAAGATAAAGTTCAGTTGTGATGGCATCTGAGCTTTTAGGATCTTGGTGAGCTTCTTGTTGGGAATAGAAGATCTTGGTTTGTTTTCCCAACAATAGCCCATTGCGTCCAGGAATGATATCAGCTCATCATCAGTGGGGAGTGCGTCGAACCCACTCTTTGGTTTGTCAGGGAATCTTAAAGATTTTCTGAGGCTAAGAGCGGTCATGCTCCCTGGCCCTAATTCCGTGCTGAACGAGATAGCAGGGACTCGTTCGCCTTTCCTGTTGGTAAGTTCAGTTGCATCAGCAGTGAACCAGAACTGCTGAAGTAGAGTCTTGGAGGGCTTAGGATCCACAGTGATCGCGTAAGCTATGCATGACTGCTTGAGGAATTCAGCAGCTTCCACCAGATGTGGGTATTTGTCAGCTCTGAAGTCGAGTCTGGCCAAATGATTACATTTAGTAATCTCAACTTCAGTGAGAGCGAATCGTACATGCTTGGAAGCAACGATTGAAGACTGTGTCATTTCTGTTATGGAAAGAGGCATAATAGAAGAAATGATTTAGATTAAAAATAATATGATTACCAGTTTCCATAGAAGAAGGGAAACTGGAAAACTATCAAGTTATTTTTAGGAGAAAAATAGTGTTCTGGGTAGAAAGAATGAAGAACACTTTAAAACCAAAAGGTTTTTATTTAAAAACATAAAATCAGAAAGAATGATCTTTAGTTTTTACAAAAAAAACGTTTTATAAAATCCATAGAAAGCGAGTAGGATTTTAAAAAGAATAAAAAGCATACGAACAAAGCATATAAACATGAAATAAACCTGTGTATCTTGAAGAAAAAGAGTTGCAGATTCAATATTCTGGGTTTACTTGCTTGAGTGTTCTTGAGAGAATGCTTCTTGCTTTGAAAGTTTTGAAAGCGTAAACCGTATAAAGGAGAGCAGAATTCCTTTTATACGAAGAGAGAAGAGAGAGAATGAAGCGGGAAAAGAAAAAAATCATCATGACATTGACACGTTCCACGAAGTTGATTGGATAGAAGGGCAACGGACGAACGTGTCAGAAAAGGCATGTCGTGGATTGTCGGTTCAAATGACGTCATAGAAGAGAGAGACTGTACATTTGTCTGTTTTGAAATGATCACTGAAGAAAAGTCAGCGATAGATTTTTCTTTTTAAAAGTATCCCTTTTAGAAAAGATAGGGATAGTTTTTCCTTTTAAAGGATCACTGACTAGAAATATCAGTGATTAATGTATTTTTCAAAAAGCTTTTAATCATTTGAAGAAAGTTCGGTGATTAAAGTTTATATTAAAAAAAACATCTTTGAGGGAAAGGAGAAAACATACCTGAGAGTCAGAATGTTTATCAGAGAGAATGATGAGAGGGGAACTTTTGATTACTAACATAATACATGAACGTTGAAGAATTATTCTTCGAGGTTCAGCATTCCAAGCTCACTGATGAGAAAGTTGAACCTTGTCTCATCAAGAGGTTTGGTGAATATATCAGCAAGTTGAAAGTCAGTAGGGATAAAGTGAAGTTCAATATCACCATTCATCACATGATCTCTTATAAAGTGATATCTGATCTCTATGTGTTTTGTCTTTGAATGTAGCACTGGATTATTTGCTATAGCGATAGCACTACTGCTGTCGCAATAGATAGGAATCTTTGACAGCTGAAGGTCATAATCTAATAGTTGATTTCTCATCCATAAGATTTGAGAACAACAGCTTCCAGCGGCTACGTATTCAGCTTCAGCTGTGGAAGTGGACACATAATTTTGCTTCTTGCTTGTCCAGCTTACCAGCTTTCCTCCCAAGAGTTGACATCCACCAGTGGTACTTTTTCTGTCAAGTTTACAGCCTGCAAAATCACTATCAGAATAACCAGTTAGATCGAACCCTGAGTCTTTGGGATACCAAAGACCGAGGTTAGGAGTTCCTTTCAGATATCTGAAAATTCGCTTTACAGCGATCAGATGGGATTCCTTGGGTTCAGATTGATAGCGTGCACATAAACAAGTAGAGTACATGATGTCAGGTCGGCTTGCTGTAAGATACAGCAATGAGCCTATCATTCCTCTATAGGCAGTGACATTAACAGGTTTTCCAGATGGATCCTTGTTAAGTATCAGCGGTGGTGCCATAGGAGTTTTCATCGCTGAAGTTTGTGTGAGTTCAAACTTCTTTAGCATATCTTTAACATACTTACCTTGGCAGATAAAAGTACCTTTGTCAGATTGTTTAATCTGAAGACCAAGAAAATATGTCAGCTCACCCATCATACTCATTTTATATTCTTTCTTCATTCTTTCAGCAAACCGAGTACAAAGAGATGGGTTAGTAGAACCAAATATTATGTCATCGACATATATTTGTACAAGAATTATATGACCTTTTATCTTCCTGAAAAATAACGTATTATCAATCTTGCCACGTTCAAAATTTTCAGAGATAAGAAAAGATGAGAGAGTGTCATACCAAGCACGAGGGGCTTGTTTTAGACCATAGAGAGCCTTATCCAATTTATAAACATAATTTGGATGCTTAGGGTCATAGAACCCTGGTGGTTGTTCTACATAAACTTCTTCATTCAGCTTTCCATTCAGAAAAGCTGATTTTACGTCCATTTGATAAACGATGAAGTCTTTATAGACTGCATAAGCTAAGAATAGTCGAATTGCTTCGAGCCTGGCCACAGGGGCAAAGGTTTCATCATAGTCTATGCCTTCCTCTTGTCTGTATCCCTGAGCAACAAGTCGAGCCTTGTTGCGGGTTACAGTTCCATGTTCATCTAACTTGTTTCTAAACACCCATTTGGTGCCTATTACAGTTTTATCAGATGGTCTAGGAACGAGATTCCAAACTTTGTTTCGAGAAAATTCAGTCAGCTCTTCTTGCATAGCGCTGACCCAGTTTGGATCTCTGAGGGCATCATCAGTCTTCTTTGGTTCTATTAAGGAGAGAAAGTTTACAAAGAGACAGATATTACCTGAGCTTCGTCGTGTCTGAATACCTGCATCTGGATCACCGAGAATTTGATCTATTGGGTGATCTCTTGTCCATCGCTGAGCAGGAGCATGATTGCTTAACTCAGAGGTTGGATCAACAATTGGAATGTTTACTGATGAGGATGTTTGAGGTTCATCAGCAATTAACTGTTGAGTAGGTTCACTAGAGAGGTTTCCAGATGAAGGCAGATTTGATGGTGGTAATGTGTTTAGAGGTTCAGCTGAAACCCATGAGGTGGATTCAGCGGTGGGAGGTATGATACTTGGTTCTTCATCAGCAATTGGAGTTTCAGTGTGCTGATGGTTTTAGAAAGGTTCAGTTTCTCTATAGTGAGAGATCATCCAAGTATTCAGTTCTTCATTGTCAGCGATTGGTTTAGAGTTCGCTGAACGCGTTTCATCAAACGTGACATGAATGGTTTCTTCTACGGTTTGTCTTCTTTTGTTGAAATCTCTGTAGGCTTTGGAGATGGAGGAATATCCTAAAAATATTCCATCATCGGCTTTTGGGTCGAACTTTCCAAGTTGATCTTTGTTGTTTAAGATAAAGCACTGACAACCAAAGATATGAAGAAAGCTGATAGAAGGCTTCCTTCCAAGAAAGAGTTCATAAGCTGTCTTCCCAAATCGCTTTATTATCAGCGATTTGTTTTGAGTAAAACATGCAGTGTTTACAGCTTCTGCCCAAAATTGAGTAGGGAGGTGAGAATCGCTGAGCATTGATCTAGCAGCTTCTATGATCGTTCTGTTTCTTCTTTCAGCGACTCCATTTTGCTGAGGTGTTCTTACTGAGGAGAAGTTGTGAGAGATTCCCTTGTTCTCAAAGAAATTGTTCAGGGAACTATTTTTGAATTCAGTTCCATGATCACTTCTTATTGATCGAACAGTAAGATTATTCAACACTTCCATCTTTTTGACAAAAGATATTAGTTCTTCTGGAGTATCATTCTTACAGCGAAGAAAAATAACCCAGGTGTAGCGAGAATATTCATCTACAATGACAAGCGTATATTTCTTTCCAGCTATTGATTGGATATTGACAGGGCCAAAAAGATCCATATGCAAGAGCTGAAGAGGACTTGTTACTGAGGAAACTTGTTTCGACTTGAAACTAGCTTTTGTTTGTTTTCCTTTTTCACATGCTGAGCAGAGAGATTCTTTAGCATATGAGTGCTGAGGAAGACCAGAAACCAGTTCCTTAGATGAGAGAGAATTCAGGGTTTTGAAGTTTAGATGAGAGAGCCTTTTATGCCATAGCCAGTTGACATCAGAAGAGGCCTTAGAGAGAAAACATAAGTTTTCAGTGATAGTAGAGTCCATATCTATTACATAGACATTTTCTCTTCTATAACCACTGAGAGCAAGTTTTCCTTTTTCATCTGCCACTGAACATGCTTTCTTAGAAAAGCGAACTTCGTAGTCTTTGTCACATAGCTGACTGATGCTTAGAAGATTGTGCTTCAGTCCATCTACATAAGCGACTCTTCGAAAGGTAGTTGTCCCATTGCTGAGGACACCAAACCCACGGGTAAATCCTTTTCCATTTCCACTAAAGGTAACAGAGGGGCCTTTCTCTTCCTTGTATTCAGTGAGCAGGTTTCTTTGTCCAGTCATATGACGAGAACATCCGCTATCGAGATACCAGATGCCCTTTGATCCCTGCATACATAAGGAAGATTAAGCTTTGTTTGGTACCCACTTTTCAATGGGTCCTTCAGAGTTAGTGGATAAGGAAGATTCAGCAGTCTTCACCGCTGATGAAGATTCAGCTTCAGTGGTAATCTTCACTTTGGTTAATTTCTTAACCTTAGTGGTATTTTTCACTTTGGTGACTTTATTTGCCATAGAGGCATTTTTCTTCACTTTGGCTGTTTTATCAGCTTCGGTGGTATTTGGACACTTGCTCGCAATATGGTCAGTGAATCCACAGTGATAACATTTTCTATATCTGATGGTGGTTTTATAACCAAAAGGTTTTGAAAACTTAAGATGAGCAGGTCCAGCTCCAAGAATGCCTTTAGCACGAGATCTGGGAGGAATTTTTATTTCTTCAGATTTCACGGGCTTTAGATCAACCTTCAGCTTTGGAGGACAGATATCAAAGATTTCTGTCACTGAGCTAGAAGGTTTATCCACTGAAGGTTTGGAGGGAACTTTCAGTTTGGTTTTCTTGGAAGCCTTCTGAGGGAGAATAGACTTTCCTTTATCTGCAGGCTTAGATCTTGCAGATATCTCCTCAGGGATGGGATTAGAAGAAGAACAGGGATAGAATTGATTATAAGAAGTGTCAAAGAAAGATGTGACAAAAGTTCCAAACTTAAGCGAGGAACTTTCTTCTTTAGGATCATCCTGTGGTGTCCAAAAACCAAGACTAGTTTTATCACTTTCAGGAGTTTGAGCATTTATTATCTCAGAGATCTTTGTTGATGATTTGCACCATTTTTCAACATGAGCCTTTTCTGCTTTTAGAGCAGCGATGGCTTGTTCGCGTTCAATGCTGATGATTTCATTTATAATGACTTGATCTTTTAGCTTTTCTTCTAAAGATTTAGTTCACTGATCTTTTCATGACATTTCTCTAGCTCTTGTGTTAAATAAACATTTTTATTTTCAGCTTGAGTTTTGTCGTTTAGAGCATTATAAAGGTCAATCGTCAGCACATCAACAGCGCGACTTCTCTCAGCTTCAGGCAGAGAGGGATTTGTTGAGATAGATACCTGAGATGATATGTAGCTCATAGAAGGTTCAGATGGTTCTTCTACTTCTTCTTTAATCTCAGCCATGAGGCAAAGATTAGCGACTTCTTCTTCATCAGAAGATGATTCTTCTGATTCAGCCCAGTCATGTTCTTCAGCGATGAGACCTTTACCTTTTTGCTGATAGCTTTTCAGCTTTTGATATTTGTTCTTCAGCTTATGGTATTTGTCATCACTGGATCTTCTTGAGGTAGAAGGTTTGAAGACCTTTTTAGACCTGCACTCACTAGCAAAATGTCCAATTTTTTCGCAGTTATAGCAAGTGGCTGTAGCCTTATCAACCGGAGTTGATTTTGGCTTTTCAGTAAGAGAGAGAGGTTTACTTCTTCGGAAGTTACTCTTTCTTGCAAATCTCTTAAAAGAGTTTGTCAAGAGTGCTAAGGACTCATTAAACTCTGAAAGATCAGGGTCTGATAAATCCTCAGATTCAGAATCTAACTCAGTGATGGTGAGAGTAGATCGCTGGGATGGAATTATCTCTGATGAGACTAAAGCAACAGCAGTGCTTTTGGAGTCTTTAGAATCTTTTACAAGATTCTTCTTCAGGAGATTAGATTGCTCATAGTTGAGCAATATTCCATACAGAGTGCTTAGAGAGAGAGTATGTAAGTCTTTTGTCAGCTTAAGACATATTGAATAACTGTCCCAGCTTTCAGGAAGACTTTCCAAGAATTTTGTTAGGACCTCAGAATTAGAATAGGTCCTTCCAACAGTTCTTAGGTCAATGATCAGGCAGTTAAACCGCTGATGAATGTCAGAAAGAGATTCATTCTTACCAGCGATAAAACTTTCATACTGTCTTACCAAGTTAATCTTTCGGGTCTCTTGGATTTCAGTGGTGCCCTCATATTGAACACATATGGTTTCCCACATTTCTTTAGAAGTTTTTAGATGCATGATGGAATGGAAAACTTCATCAGGCAGAGCCATTGATATAATGGTCTTTGCTCTTGCATCTATGCCTACCTTCTTTTTATCTTCATCACTCCACTGTCTTATTTCCTTAACGACATATCGTTCAGGGACAGCTTCAGTGGTGGCAGTAGCGGGAACCGCAGCTATAATTCTAACAGGTTCATAGGGTCCGTTTTCTATATATTCAGGTATAGTAGGATCCGCACCTTCAAGAAATAGCATCATTCGATTTTTCCATAGAGAAAAGTTATCTCTGCTAAATCGAGGAGGTTTAGAAAGTGAACCATTATCATAGTAGTTTGTGTTTGTGTTTAGTGCCATCTTAGAATAGCAAGGAAGAGTATACAGCAAGATCTTGTTTATTAGATTAAACAAACTGCTCGAATACCACTTGTTGGTCCCGAAGGTGCTTAACAAGTTTGTAGAAGGGGGGGTTGAATACAAACACAGAAATTAAAGTTTAATAAATTGTTTATTGATAAATCAAAATACAATTTACAAGTTTGTTGCGGAATAAGATTAAGACAGACTCAATCTAAACAAACTTAAGAAACACTAAGATGGTTGCACAAGAAATTCAGAGAATGGGGGATTTTTAGAGAGATAGAAAACAAGTATTTCTATTTTGGAGTTCAAGGATTGAGCACACTTTCAGATGAAGGGGTGAGCTTCCTATTTATACCCTATGCATTAAATGCATGGCAGGGTACTTTACACGTGGCATTCATAGATTGGCTTTGGTAGTCTCACTTTTGGAGACATGCTTTTGGCCGCTTTATGAACAGTGTAGTTGACAGAGTTGGTGTACGATTTGCGGCAGAGACGTGTCCGTTCTGACACATCGTACTGGTTGTGCAAGGTAAGACAAAAGAAAACTTGAGGCATAAGCTTTGTGATCGTTGATCGCTGAGTATCTCTTCTTCCAGAGATAAAGAAGTTCAGCTATCGCTGAAGCTTTTCCTCAGGATTCTTCGCGTAAGTAGATGTCTGATCTTCGCTGATATCCGCATCAGGTCACTAGTAGACTTATCTATTGTTCAGTGGCTTCGTCTTCGATTCAGCTATGAACTATGTTGACGCGAGACTTGTCTTCAGGGATTACGTTAACTGTGTTACATAGGAAACGATCAGTGATGACTGAACAGACTCAGTTTGATCGCTGAAAGTGAAACACATACATATTAATGTTTACAGAAAGGTCATAAGCGATAACTGAACAGACTCAGTATGATCGCTGATGATGAAACACTAATACATATAATAACGTAATTTTCACTAAGTATAAAAGAGGGTCGTTATCAAATCACTGAGAGAGTTTGGATCAACACATTGTACCTTTGTACTTTTGATGCTCTTTTTAGATGCTTTCTTAGATGCTTTGTAAGAGCTCCTCTATGTATAAATAGAGGGCTCATTTCAGTATTTTGGAGACAATATTCACGGTTGGATAGCTCATCTAGCTATCTTAACTAGTTACTTTAATATTTTTAATATTAAGTCTTTAATTCCAGTACGCTATTGTTCAGTGTCACAGCACCGTTCACAGCATCTTTACATTTCTTGTCATTTACATTTCGGTTTTACATTTCTGCTTTACATTTCTTGTCATTTACATTTCGGTTTTACATTTCTGCTTTACATTTCTGTCTTTTACATTTATGTTGTCCAATTCCAGTCATTTACTTTTCATGCATATGCTTATTATCTTTCCAATAATGTCGCACACCATGTGTCAAGCGATGATGGGGTAAGTCCCTAGCTTGGGTGTAAGTGATGGTTGGGAGATAAAAGCCTATGTAGTATGGATTAATGTTTTGCTACTAGCTATCAACTTTACTATTCACTCCTTGTTTCTGAGTTTCGACCAAGTGCTTCTTGATGAGGTGACGTACATTGTTTCACTTGGGTTAGCGGCTTGTTTGCAAGCTAGCATATTCTTCAGAACACTGAAGTGTTATAGGGGTTGTAACAAACCCTCTCAATCTTTATTGATTGTAAACTATACTGGGATCATAATAATATCTGTGCGGAACCGGTTGGGTCGCCTAATTAGTCGTTGCCGGTAAACCTATTCTAATATGAACCTTGCAAAAGGGTTTTGTGAACCGACAGTGAAGTTGAGAACCTAGTGCTGCAGCATCTGTTGCAGCATCAGTCCTATTATTTAGTTGCATACAACTCCAGCCGGATCTTGCACCCTTGCTTTCTTTTAAATCTGTGTTAAGCATTTTAATTTACTGTCAACAACACCGAAAGATCATTCCTTCCAAATCTCTTTCTGAAATCTCCTTTTAAGACTGACTTAAGAATCACGGCTTGTTTTATTGTCCCTGTGGGATCGATACTTGGTACTTAGTACCACTTTATTACTTGTTCAAACGATAGTGGTTTTACATGTATACTTGCATGGGATTCCATTTGTGATTTTCGGGTTAGATAATCCACCGACCAAGGTTTTGGCGCCGTTGCCGGGGACAAGCCAAAACAAGTTTTTTTTAAGTCGCTTTTAAAATCTGATTTTTCTAATCACTTTAGTTACTGATTTTGGTTGCATGCCACGTTTGTTTCACGGTGATATCCTTGATTTGGACCCTAATATTGAGAGAACATTTCGAAGAAGGAGAAGAATTCAAAGAAATCTGTCACCCATTTTTGAAACACCTGAAATGGCAGAAGAAGAATTTGGGCCAGGGCCACGGCCTGAACCTCAAGACATCATTAATATTGCAAATTCTAAAACTGGAAGAATCATGGACTATGCTATGCCTATGTTTAATCAATTGCATGCAGGCATAGTTAGACCACAGATTGAGTGTGCCCATTTTGAACTGAAACCTGTAATGTTTAACATGTTACAATCCAGTGGACAGTTCAGTGGCATGCCATCTGAAGATCCTCATTTGCATCTCAAAACTTTTATGGAAATCACTAATTCTTTCCAACTCAGTGGAGTAACTGATGAAGCCTTACGGCTGAAGTTATTTCCTTTTTCACTTAGAGATAGAGCAAGATCATGGTATAATTCATTGCAGCCTATATCTATTGAAACATGGAATGACATGGCTGAAAGATTTTTAAAAAAATATTTTCCACCAACACGGAATGCCAAGTCCAGAAATGAGATAAGCATGTTTAGACAAATGGACGATGAAGCTATTCCGGATGCTTGGGAAAGGTTTAAAGAGTTGTTAAGGAAATGCCCTCACCATGGCATACCCTACTGCATACAGCTAGAGACATTCTACAATGGTTTAAATACCGCTGCTAAACAGATGCTCGATGCTACAGCAGGAGGAGCCTTCACCTCTAGTACCTATAATGATGGTTATGAGATTTTGGAAAAGATTTATAGCAACAATGGTTATTGGTCTGACCCACGTGCACTAGTACCCAAAAAAACTGCAGGAATTCATGAATTAGATCCTTATACTGCACTTACTACACAACTCACATCGATGGCCAACATGATTAAAAACATGTCTGCTGCCACTGGTGCGAATACTGTTGCTGCAGCATCTGTTCATGAAACTTTGCCCGTACAATGTGTAGTCTGTGGTGAAGGACATACCTATGACCAATGTAGCCAGAATTCAGAATCTGTAAACTATGTGCACAATAGGAATGGACAGTATTCAAACAACTATAACTCAAATTGGAGAAACCATCCCAATTTTTCTTGGAATAGTCCTTGTTTGAATCCACCTATTGCAAAAGAGAAAAGAACTTCAAACTTTCAAAACCAACCAAGTAGTTCTCAAGGTCATTTTCAACAAAACCATCAACCTTTTCAAAATCAGCAACATCAACAGTCTTTTCAAAGTAAACCAAGTCAACATGTTGATTCTTCTGTTTCTTTGGAAACATTGTTGAAAGGTTTTATAAATCACACCAATTCCGCAATCAATCACCAAAATACTGCTTTAAGGACTTTGGAAACACAGATTGGGCAAATTGCATTGGAATTGAGAAACAGACCTGTTGGAATCTTGCCTAGTGATACTGAGACACCCAAGAATATAACCAAAGAACATGTAAAAGTTGTATCCCTTAGGAGTGGAAAAGACTTAGTTGAGACTACCCAAAAAGAACCTAAGACTATTAGTGACACAGACAAAGAAAAATATGTTATAGTGGTACCCCATACTACTGTTACACCTGTTGAACCCACATCATCTTCTGAATCTGTGTTAATAGCTGATAGATCTGAATCTCCCTTGTTATTCCCTGGTGATAACAAGAAAGACAACTCAACTGCAGTTGATGCTACAGTCAGTGCTGCAGCACCAACTGACAGAACTGAAAAACCAAAAACAGTAATTGAACAAGCAACACCTACTGTTCCATCCACCTCTGAGCCTAAGAAGGTTGTTGTCACACAAGTACCCCCTTACATTCCATACCCCCAGAGGTTAAGGAATCAAAAAGAGGAGTTACAATTCAAGAAGTTTCTAGATGTATTCAAACAATTGCATATCAACATCCCTTTGGTTGAAGCAATAGAGAGCATGCCTACTTATGCCAAATTCCTTAAGGATATTTTAAGCAAGAAAAAGAAACTAACTGAATATGAGACTGTGTCATTGACTGAGGGTTGTAGTGCACTTTTGACCAACAAACTGCCCCCTAAGCAGAAAGACCCAGGTTGTTTTACAATACCCTGTTCTATAGGAGGAAAAAAGGTTGGGAAAGCATTATGTGACCTAGGTGCTAGCATCAATCTTATGCCTTTATCTGTTTTCAACACACTAGGAATAGGAGAGGCTAGACCTACCACTGTGACCTTGCAGTTAGCGGACAAATCCATAGCTTATCCTAAAGGAAAGATAGAGGATGTCTTGGTGCAAGTAGACAAATTCATATTTCCTGCCGATTTCATCATTCTAGACTTTGAGGCTGACAAAGAAACTCCTATTCTGTTAGGAAGGCCATTTTTAGCCACTGGTATAGCCATCATAGATGTCTAAAAAGGAGAGTTGACTATGAGAGTTCAAGACCAAAATGTCACCTTCAATGTCTTTACTTCCATGAAATACCCTGATGAAGTGGAAGAATGTTTTGTCCTAAGCTCTGTAGAATCTTGGTGTCAAGAAGAGAACTTAGAAGAAATTCTAGGTGAAAAGGTAGATGATGAACTGAAAGATGATGATTTAGAGGAGGATGAGCATAATAATGATGATGACTTAAATGTAGATGACTTAGACGTGGAATATGATGATGATGATTTGGATGATAGGATTCACTGTGATGACATGCTGCAGCCTGTGCTGCAGCCTGTGGCAGCATATGAACTGTTGGAAGAGAATACAAAGGAAAACCCTTTACCATCAATTGAGGAACCACCAGACCTTGAACTAAAGCAACTTCCTGCCCATCTTAAGTATGTTTTTCTAGGTGATGAGAACAAATTACCTGTGATCATTTCAGCTACCTTAGAACCAAAACAGGAAGAGCAATTAGTAAAAGAGCTTCAAGCCCACACCAAGGCCATAGGTTGGACAATTTCTGACTTAAAAGGCATTAGTCCCTCAATTTGTCAACACGAAATCATCTTAGAGGACAAGGATTTCAGATCTATAGAGCCACAAAGGATACTGAACCCTGTGATGAAAGAAGTAGTCAAGAAAGAAATACTCAAGTGGTTAGATGCTGGGATTATTTACCCCATAGATGGTAGTTCTTTGGTAAGCCCTGTTCAATGTGTCCCTAAGAAAGGAGGTGTGACAGTTGTTGAGAATGAAAAGAATGAGTTGATCCCAACTAGGGTAGTGTCAGGATGGAGAATCTGTATGGATTAAAGGAAGCTTAACAAAGCAACCCATAAGGACCATTTCCCATTGCCTTTCATTGACCAAATGTTGGATAGATTAGCTGGTAAGGAGTATTATTGTTTCCTAGATGGATATTCTGGTTACAACCAGATTGCCATAACACCTGAGGATCAAGAGAAAACCACTTTCACTTGTCCTTTTGGTACTTTTGCCTTTAGGAGAATGCCCTTTGGACTATGAAATTCCCCTGCCACATTCCAAAGATGCATGATGTCCATTTTCTCTTATATGTTGGAAACCTATATGGAAATATTCATGGATGACTTTTCTGTCTATGGATCTTCATATGAACAATGTTTGAAAAACCTTGAACAGAGCCTTAAAAGATGTGAAGAGACTGACTTGGTTTTAAATTGGGAAAAGTGTCATTTCATGGTCAAAGAAGGCATTGTTTTGGGTCATTTAATTTCAAATAGAGGGATAGAGGTTGACAAAGCAAAATTAGAAGTCATTGAAAAACTTCCAGAACCTATAAATGTTAAAAGAATTAGAAGCTTCCTTGGTCATGCTGGCTTTTAGAGAAGATTTATAAAATATTTTTCAAAGATTTCAAAGCCACTCTATATACTGCTGCAACATGACCAGCCTTTTGATTTCAACAATGAATGTAAGGAAGCTTTCAAAATTTTGAAACAAGCTTTGATTTCAGCATCTATTGTGATCACACCTGATTGGACTCAACCATTTGAACTCATGTGTGATGCAAGTGATTGGGCAATTGGTACAGTTTTGGGACAAAAGAAAGGAAAGATTTTCACCCTATCTATTACTCTAGCAAAACTCTAAATGAAGCACAAGTTAAATACACAACCACTGAGAAAGAATTATTGGCTGTTGTATTTGCCTTTGAAAAATTCAGATCTTATCTGATGGGGACCAAGGTTACAGTTCACACTGACCATGCAGCCATCAAGTACTTGATTTCTAAAAAAGATGCAAAGCTAAGATTAATTCGGTGGGTGTTGTTGTTACAAGTGTTTGACCTAGAAATAATAGATAGGAAAGGTACTGAAAACCAAGTTGCTGATCACTTGTCCAGATTAGAAAAAGGAAAGGGACCTTTAATTGAGATAAATGAAAAGTTTTCTGATGAACAGTTGCTGGTGCTGCAGCATGCTACAGCACCATGGTTTGCTGACATTGCAAATTACCTAGCTGTTGGGATTATTCCACCTGAATATAACAGAAACCAAGTTCAGTGATGCAAAGAATTACCTTTGGGATGATCCATTTCTGTTTAAGCTAGGAGCTGACCAAATCCTGAGGAGGTGCATACCTCTCCAGGACACAACTGCAGTGCTGCAGCACTGTCATGCTGTTGCATATGGTGGACACTTTGGTGGCCAAAGAACTGCAGCAAAAGTCCTCCAATCTGAATTCTATTGGCCTACACTTTTTATTGATACTGATAAATTTGTTAAAAAGTGTAATGAGTGTCAAAGAGTCGGTTCTATTTCCCAAAGACATGAGATGCCTCTTAACGGCATTTTAGAGGTTGAAATATTTGATGTATGGGGAATAGACTTCATGGGACCATTTCCCATATCTGGAAACTGTCAATACATCTTGGTAGTTGTGGACTATGTCTCTAAATGGGTAGAGGCAATAGCTTGCCATAGTAATGATGCAAAGACAGTAGTGAAATTCCTTCACAAAAACATATTCACAAGATTTGGAACCCCTAGAGCCATAATCAGTGATGAAGGCACCCATTTTGTGAACAACATGATGAAAGGAGTTTTGGAAAAATACAACATAAGTCATAGAGTTGCTACAGCCTATCATCCACAAACAAATGGCTTAGCAGAACTCTCAAATAGGGAAATCAAGAGTATTCTAGAGAAAGTGGTCAAACCTTCTAGGAAGGATTGGTCATTTAAACTAGATGATGCTCTTTGGGCTTATAGGACTGCCTATAAATCCCCTATTGGAATGTCTCCTTACAAGCTTATCTTCGGAAAAGCTTGTCACTTGCCATTAGAACTTGAACATAAAGCTTTTTGGGCTCTTAAAGAACTTAACATGAGTATTAATGATGCAGGTGAAAGGAGAAAGTTGCAAATCAATGAATTGGAAGAACTTAGAAATCAATCCTATGAGAATGCCAAGATCTACAAGAATAAAACCAAAATATGGCATGACAAGAGGATTATGCACAAGGATTTCAAAGTTGGTGAAAAAGTTTTGTTGTTTAACTCCAGACTTAAACTTTTTCCAGGAAAATTAAGGTCAAAGTGGACTGGACCTTTTGAAATCAAGAGTGTTTTTCCATATGGAGTTGTAGAACTCATTGATCCAAACAATGGAGCCTCATTCAAAGTTAATGGACAAAGAGTGAAAACTTTCCTGAACACAACTGTACCTACAGGATCCTCTTCTTTGGTACAACTTCAACCACTCTGAATCCATGATTTTGGGGAGTTCCCAAAAACAGTCCAATTGTACATATGTATATAATTTTCTTTTGTTTAAATGTGTTATGTTTAAAGTGTGTGAGAGTGTGCAGATTCTGAAGTATCAGATGATGCTGCAGCACCTGCAACAGCACCGGATCCAAGTGGGACCCAAGGAGCAAGTAAAGTTATATTTTTAATCTTGTATTAAAAATATTCAGATCACTTTATTTGAATAATTTTGAAATACCTCCAGCTGTTTGTTTTATGGGAACCATGGAAGAAAAATTGAAAGGACAAAGGCATCTTTTACTTTTGTAAGATGTCCTTTCATAAAAAAGAAGTAAGGAATCTCACTCATACCTAGTCTAGTCCACTAGGACAACTTTTTCTCCTCTAATCAATACATCCGCCGAATTTGGGCAAATATTTGATAAGAAAAGAAATTTCTTTTAATTTCTTTTTAAAATCAACTCATTTTAAAATCCAAAAACCAACTTTTCGGTTTCCCCAAAAATCAAAAGTGATAACCATTTCTGCAGGTTATCACTTCTCTGTTTCCATCTCTCTCTCTCTGTTCTAACTCTGTGCAGGAAGACGAAGCATGAAGAAATCTTCGAAGAAAGCAATGCCATCACCGAAGGATGAGGATTTGGTGAAAGGGTTGCGGCGATCAAAGAGGTCGAAAGAAGGAATGGAGGATGAAACACCGAAAGCAAAGAAGAAGAAAGTACTGCAGAAAATCGGTGAAGGAAGTTCGAAGAAGAAGAGTGCAAAAACATTGGAGTCCAAGGTAAACCCAGAAACTGAAGCATCTTCTAAGGACTCTACTCGGTCACCTTCTCCAAGCAAACCCTTGAAAAACCTCAAAACAGGGCCTGCGGTCCCTGTGGTAGTAGTACAACCTTCTACTGCCACAGTTGGTGATCAAGCCATTGTGGAGGGTGTAAACCCATCTGCTACCACTGTGGAAACAAGCCAGACACAGAACCCACCTCTTCAAGATGCTCAGGAACCCAATGAACCCTTCAACACAAGTTTATCACCATCCCACCATGAAGCCTTCGACATAAACCAAACACCAATCCCAGAAACCGAAGCAGACCCTGAAACACAACCTGAAAACACCAACAACCCACCACCAGAAACCAACCTTCCTAACACCATTTCCCCTGTTGCTGTATTGGATGCAACATTGGTCCATGAAGTAAGAAGTGAAAGCCTCACTGTGCTGCCACAAGTGTCACAGCATGAGGCAGTAGCAGTGACCATCCCTGAAATCCCAATGCATGTGCGGAGAGGAGTGGGACATGATCCCATTCTGAATGAACTCTTGAGAACCCCTGAAAATTCCAGGGATGAGGATGAGGCAGTGGGGGATGAATATCATGAGGTAGAGGTTGTGGAGATGAATGATGTTGAGGATGAAAATGTGGAGGAAGAGATTGATGACTGGATAAAAAGGCATAAGAAGCAAGGAAAGAAGGCTACAGCAGCAAAGAAGGTTGAAAAACAAAAGGGAAAAAAGGATGACAAAAAGGCCAAGGACACTCAGTCCAAAGCCACACCAAAGAAGAAGCCTAAAAGTATTGGCTATGGAAGGAAAACAGCAAGGAG
This sequence comes from Arctium minus, assembly GCA_954870635.1. NCBI lineage: Eukaryota > Viridiplantae > Streptophyta > Magnoliopsida > Asterales > Asteraceae > Arctium > Arctium minus. The sequence continues at coordinate 130,134,373 of OX941081.1, read as the reverse complement.
GATGACAAGAGAAGAGAAAGGAAAGCAGCCTATGGTGGAAGAAGGGAGCGAGGATGATGAAGACTATGAAAGAGCAACCAGATTCACTTGCAAGGAATCTGAGGCAAAATATGAGCAGTTCAGAAATCAAGATGGATTGCAGGACAAAGGATTCAGTCCAAGAACCATTTCTGAATATCCTTTTGTCCAAAAGGCCATCCAAGCTTTGGGTTGGGAACTGTTGTGCAAGGTTCCACCAAAATACAACCTGGATTGGGTGAGAGAATTTTATGCTGAGGCTGCTGTGACAGCAGATGATATTGTCACAGTTAGAGGTATGGATGTTTTCTACTCAGCGGAGGCCATCTGTTAAGTCTAAATATTGTATCTAAGATTTAATAGGAAAGTCAAATGTCTAAAAGTCAACATTTACCTTGTAATAGTTAGTCAAAGTAAGTTTAGTTTTCTTAGCCGTTAAGGCTTTGTATTAGATGTGTGGTATATATAGGTTTTGTTAGTAAACTTGTAAGAAACGAACTAGTGGCTAATGCATATTGTAATATCTAGAGTGTGTGTAATACAAGATCTACTTTCTCTCTCTAGATTCTCTCTCTAGTTCTTGAGCTTATTTGACATATATTGAGTAATTAGCTTGTTGTGATTGGGATTTATGAATAACAATTGGTATCAGAGCCATACCAAACTTTTCAGAATTGATTTGATCATGATTTGAATTGAATTTTGTGTGATTTGGACTGAAAATCGTTATTTTAGAAAAAAATTCAAGAAAACGTGTTATTTACTGTTTCATCCGATTTTTTTGTGAAAAATCATTTTTAATGCAAGAAATTGATTTCATTGTGATCGATTAGTGTTGGTGATTGTTTCTTGTTTTGATTCCATATCGAAACTCATTCAAAATCAATTCCAATTTTTGATTTTTGAAATTTTCTTGAAAACGTGTTCTGTTACTGTTCTTGATCGAAAATGTACGAATTGGTGTTTTTAATCGAAAATGGATTGTAATTTTGTGTTTAGTACTGTTAGTCGATGATTCCGGTGAGTTTTTGAGATCAAATTTGCAGATTTTGATCGATTTAAGAAGAATCAGCCAAGATCCACACTTTGCGTTTCGTTCATAAGGTTATCGGTCTTGGAAACGCATAACTCTCTTGCGGATCTGTCAACACACGCATATCATCAAGTGCGTTCCCCGTTGAACACGCATATCATCAAGTGCGTTCCCCGTTGAACACGCATATCATCAAGTGCGTGCCCCGTTGAACACGCGTAGCATATCTTGCGTGTCTCTCTGAACACGCATTGCATTAAGTGCGTTTCTTTCTGGACCCGCAAAGCATCAAGTTCGTGTCTTTATGAACCCGCAGAGCTCATCTTGCGTTTCAAGCAACACACGCACACCACACCTTTGCGTTTCAGGCAACACATGCACACCACAACTTTGCGTTTCAGGCAACACACGCAAACCATAACTTTGCGTTTCGGTCGACACACGCAAACCACAGCTTTGCGTTCCAGGCGACACACGCAAACCTTAGTTTAAAAAAAAAAGTCTGGAAATTTTTTTTTTTTGTCATCTATATTTTTTTGTTAAACTTTGTGTCATATCAAGTGTTTTTCAAATTGTCAATTTTTAATATTTTTCGAAAAAAAAAAAAGAAAATTTTCAATTCAATCTGATTTCTGATTTTCTGATACATAGTTTGGAACGATCATACATATTAAGCCAATTACTCTTTAATCATGGGATTTTTTACAGATCTTGAAGAAAAGATCAGAAAGATGTAATTAGAGAAGATTAATCTGGGTCATGAAGTTGACTTTTATTCTCAAAAGACAAGAGAATACTATGCTGAAACTATCTCTTTGAAAGAAGAATTCAGTGCACTAAAGATTCTCAATGAAGATCTTCTGAAAAAATCTTCTGGACTGACTGATGAGAAGATTCAGAAATTGGAATCTGAGAACTTTGAGCTTAAAAAGAATTTATGTGATTTGGAAAAACAGCTTGTTGAAAATAAAGCTAATTTTGAAAGTGAAAAGAAAAATTTTTCAAAGAAGTTCTCAGATTTTTCAAAGAAATGTTTTGAGGAAAAGAAGTCATTGGAGCTTAAATGTTTAAAATTTTCTCAACAAATCTCAGATTTTGAGAAAATTCTGCTTTTAGAAAGAGAGAAATTTGCTCAGGAAAAGAAGGCCATAGAAAAGAAGAATGCAGGGTTCTTTAAAGAATTATCAGGCCAGAGAACAGAGTCAGAAAAAGGATTTGAGGAAGAAAGATCCATTTTTGAATCTGAAATCAAAAAGCTAACTTCAAAGTTGTCTGAACTGTCTGTTGCTGCGCTGAAAGAGCAAAGGACGAAGTCTGAATTCACGACAAAGATTGACCAGCTTGTGAAAGAAAGAGATAATTTTGCGTCAAAGATTAAAGAACTTGAAAAATCTGTTTCAAGTTCAAATCAGAAATTCATCTCTTCAAACAGGTCAGTCAAATCATTTAATCAAATTCGTCATACTAACCTGTTCTATGATGATTATTTAGATGGTTCTCCAAGGAGAACAAGTTTCAAGAAAGAGAAACTGGTGTGGAAAAAGAAACCAGTCAAAGATGATAAGGAAAATGAGGTGAAAGAGAAGAAATCATGTGTACCTGTGCACAAAGCAAAGAAGAACAAAGCACTTAACGGTAAGAAATTTTATTATTCTATTTGCTGTACACATGATCATTTTCATAACTCAACTGATCATTACTGGTATGGTTCTTACTCCATATCCCCCACACGCACTGCAACTAACATTTTTGGACCCAAATACCAGTGGGTACCAAAACCGAAACCTGAATCTGTGTTGCAGGCACCTCAATCCAAGGGGGAGTAAGAAAGACAATGGCTCTTGAATAACACAGTTCAAGACCCGCACCTCAATGTCAAGAATATGGCTTCTAAGCAAAACAGCTTAGGACCCGTATCTCAGAGATCGAAAAGACCTTACTCCTGTATGCTTGCATCCGATGGATATTGATGGTCTTCATCCCGAGTGAATTGATCTGATCTCTATCCTATACTTTTTCTTTGCTAGATTTTTCCTGATATTGATGGTCTAACAATTCAAAAGGGAGTGTTTGATCTCTATCCTGTTTTAACTGACATATTTCAGATGCTTAATTTAAGGGGGAGTAAAGGTGATGACTTCTGATTACTTCAGATCAGAACTCACTCTATAAACCGTTTTACTGCTTTCTGTCTTTTATTTTTGAATAAATAAAATGAATAAAGTGGCTTCTGATCAAATGACAGATCAGGACCCGTTTTTCAACGATCAAAGAAGGATATTATGCTAATATCCAGGGGGAGCTCAAAAGATATAAATCATTTGATCATGATTTGAGGGGGAGCCGAAAAGGTAAAAAATCTTTTGATCCTAGATCTTTGATTGTTTGAAAGAAGAACAACTTTCGAACATGAAAAACATTTTCTTAAATGTTCAAACCACTTCTTATTCTCAGACGATTTCATGAATTTAGAAGTGTGATTTTTAATTGTTTTTCAATTTTTGTGCTTTAATGTTTAACTGACCGTGTGTTTCCAAAGATCAATACTTGTGTATTATCTTGTCCATATACTGTTAAGTATTCACACACACCGGTTCAGTATTTTCTTTGAAATTGTTATTACCATGTCTCAAATTCGAACTAATTTTTCGATGGTAATACTCCCGTTTGCAATTTCACAGTTGTTGAGCATCTTTCATCTTTTTCATATTTGTGTTTTCATTGATAAATTGTTTATATTTGTTCATATAAACAAATATCCAATTCTTTGATACCCTAACCATTTGATTTGATCTGTTTAAGTCATTGTCAGATTCTCAAAACAATTCTCTTGACTTCATTTCATTCATTCAATATTCTTGTTTTGAGAAATCTTCAAAGTTCAAAATGCTCAAATTTCATATCTGATTTTTGATGAGCATACATACACTGACATATGATTTATTGTGCTTTACATGTCAAGAAAATCATTGATAGGCATGTACTTTTAGGAACACGGGATTCAGTATGAGTGCTTAATAGATCTTCCATGGATTCACGATAACCAGTGTTTCCTACCCCGGAAGAAATCCTTTGAGTGATTAAGGGGAGAGGGGTCTAAAAGATTTGAGTGTGGGAGTGAGCAGAGGTAAAATGGAAATGAGAGATTGGTTAGATGTGAGCTTATATGTTTAAATGAAAGAGGGTGTGAGAACAGAGTTAAAAGAATATCAGAACTCTGCACCAAACATCTTTCTGAGCCGGGCAGCCACATTACTGATTGGTTCACATTTCTTTGGTGACCATCATTGAAATAGGCAAATAGCCCATGCCATCTCTTGCATACAACCCCACCAGCTACTCATTCTTTTCTTAAAAAGAGAATGTTTCACATTTTCTAGGGAAGCAGCACATAATCTATCGAATCTTCTCTTGGAAGATACTGATATTGAAAAAGAAGGAAAGTTGCCCCACCTTCGACCCTTTCTCATGCAAATTGAGTCCATGTATAATAATTGCTGTCACAGTGATTTACATACTTTGAGCCTTATGAAACACAATCATTATGCTAATTCTTTCAAAACACAAGCACGAGCACACAGAGAATATGTTTTTCTGTCAGAACATTCATAGAATTACCTTGTGTCTTTCAATGATTGAATGGAAATCCTGGGGAGTCAACATCAAACCAGCTCCTTACATTGTACATTCGTTGTACACAGTAACTTTGTGTTACTGACAGGCTTTCATAACTGTTTCATTTGTTGAATCAGGGTTACACGCTCATTATATCTGAATTTGAAAAGATTCGGATATATAATGTTCATGATTCGGCTCTTCAGATCAAAAGTACAGCAATATCAAGGGGAGATTGTTTGTTGTTCACAAAGGGGGAAATCAAAGCCTATGCTGAAATTGATGATATTTTGATGATAATGATGCTCACATCATCAAAAAGGGGGAGAATTATAAAGATTCAATTTCAGAGTTCAAGTTCAAAGTTCAAGCCTAAAGTTCAATTTGCTTCCGCTGTTTCAAACGCTGATTCAAAGTCAAAAGCTTCTTCAAAAGTTTCTTCAAAAGAAAATTTCAAGAATTCAAGTAGGTTTGTTCTTCTGAAGACGATTCAGAGATCAAAGTGATGAAGATACAATTTTGTTTGAAGACGAAAGATTTTTCAGAAATGAAGTTTCAAGTTTCAAAGAAGTTTCAAGAATTTCCTGTTTTGTTCAAGGCATGTTGACTTTCCAAAGCGTTAAACATTAAAAAGACTTTCCAAGATTCTTCAAAAGCTGCAAAAGAGCAAAGTTTTTGAAAGCTTCAAGAGACAAAAGATGAAGAATCAAGAGTTGCAGATCTGCATCAAATTTTTATTAAATCTTGAATACCAAGGGGGAGATTGTTAAGTCTAAATATTGTATCCAAGATTTAATAGGAAAGTCAAATGTGTAAAAGTCAACATTGACCTTGTAATAGTTAGTCAAAGTAAGTTTAGTTTTCTTAGCCGTTAAGGCTGTGTATTAGATGTGTGGTATATATAGGTTTTGTTAGTAAACTTGTAAGAAACGAACTAGTGGATAATGCATATTGTAATATCTAGAGTGTGTGTAATACAATATCTACTTTCTCTCTCTAGATTCTCTCTCTAGTTCTTGAGCTTATTTGACATATATTGAGTAATTAGCTTGTTGTGATTGGGATTTATGAATAACACCATCAACATTATCTTTGGGCTTGTTCCTCCACCAGCATCAGTTTATGAAAAACTGACGAGGAGAGCTAGTGTTGCAGATGCAAAGAGAGTGCTCGAGACCATTGGTAGAGAAGGAGCATCATGGAGCAACAAAGGAGAGGCACGAAAGCTGGAATCCTCACACCTGTCTGATACGGCCAGTGTGTGGTTCCACTTTGTCAGACACATATTGATGCCTACCTCCCATGATACCAGCATTCCATTCAACAGGTGTGTGCTCCTATAGTGCATTTTCACAAAACAGAAGTTTGATGTTGGGTAGGTGATCAACAAGAGCATCAAGGCTTGCACCGAGAAGACTAAGGGTGGCTTATGGCATCCTGCCTTGCTCAATGCCTTGATCAAGAAAGCACAATCTAGAACCTTTACTGCTGATGAATATGTGGATAGGAAAGCTGCGATTGATAACATGGCCCTAAACAGGATCATGAGAAACCAAAGACGAAAGCATGGTGATGTAGGTGATGTGTTGCATCCAGGGTATGCTACAAGCAGTACTACAGCATCTGGCCGGGTGGAAACAACAACATTCACCATTATGATCAGCATGCTGGAGGAGAACCAAAAGAAGTTATTGGAGAAGCTGGATGATCAGGTGGATTATTGGGAAGAGAAGTTGACTGCACAAAAGGAGGAGTTTGAGAGATTGCTAGATGAGAAGGAACTGGCAATCACAAGGAGGATGAAGAAGCAAGAGAAGTTGATAAAGAAGTTGATAAAGGAGAATGCCCTCTACAGGAAGTGGCACAAGAAAAGAACGGACGTCAAGGGCCAGGTCTGGGCAGCAGACCACATGGAGGCATCCACCTATCTGTCAGAGTACCCTGCAGCACTGACTAAGCTGCAGGATGAGTTCCTTGGAGGCCCTGCAGTAGAAGAACCTACTCATTCTGAGTAGGAGAGGTCCATTTCTATTCCTTAGCTCCATTTAGTGTCTTTTATTTTGTTATTTTCCTCTTTATTTAGTCCACTAAAAGTCTGGGAAATTTGCTGTATTCTGTGATAGTTCCTTTTTCGGTCAGTGCACATAACATAGCCCAAGTAATTCACTTGTACATATCTACTTTCAATAATTATGCTAGAACCAAGCCAAGGCACCTGGGAAGCAAACAGGAAAACTGTTTTGAAATAGGAGAGGATATAGGCCATTTTTTTCACAAAGCCTTATACACTCTCTTTGCCCCCCTTTAACCCTTTTGAGCCTATACATGTTCTCCAAACAATGAGGACATTGTTTCTTTCTAAGTGTGGTGAGGGGAGTTTGTGTCAAATTGAAAAAATGAAAAGGTTTGAGTCCTTTAAATATTGTTCAATAAAAATAGTTGTGATATTGGCACCACACGGCTCAATCATTCATGTGGTATTGGCATCACAAGGCTCAATCAATTGTGATATTGGCAACTTTGGCTCAATCAAGTTCTTTTCACTATGATATTGGCATATCATGGCTCAATCATCCCTATTTAGGCCAACAAAAACAAATCTGGCATATAGGACAGGCTGCAGTAGATGTTGCAGCATCTGGACACAGAAAGTAAGGTTTGTGTGAAAAAGTGAGGAAGCCCAAAAAAATTGAAAAATCCATAAAGTCCTATTGATCCTATTTTCAGAAAGTATTCATGCCTAACAATAGGAACTTGTGTTTTGGCCTATGGTGTTTGTGTTTGTGAAATGAATATAGGGTGATTTATGAAAGGCTATATCTATTGTTTGTTGAACTGACCACTATCACTTTTCTTTTTAATTTTACCTTTCAATATTTGAGTCTTTATGTTTGTATTTTTCGTTTCTTAGGGACAAGCAACAGTTCAAGTGTGGGGATGTGATGAGTGGATAACTTATCACATTTTCCATCACTTTTTAGTAGGATTTTCTAGCATTTTCATTTCCCAAATCACAATATTTGAGTCCTTTATTCTTAATTTTATCATTTGTTGAGTTGGGAGCTAAGTGTGGAAATTGATCTCACTTTTGTGCTTTTATGACAATTTACTGATGGATGATGCTACACCAGGAGCCACAGCAAGAAGACTGCAGTCATAGACGAAGCTTCATAAACTTTTTGGTTGGTGCAACTAGATCTTTGGGGAAATACTTGGAAATTTCGTTAGAAAGAAGACATGAAGCAGGGAATATATGCTCCTTTGACAATAATTTGATTCCTTAAAGATGCTTGTTGTACTAAGTTTGACACTTTGATTCCTAGAAGTGGTGGGGACCATTGTACCTTTGTACTTTTGATGCTCTTTTTAGATGCTTTCTTAGATGCTTTGTAAGAGCTCCTCTATGTATAAATAGAGGGCTCCTTTCAGTATTTTGGAGACAATATTCACGGTTGGATAGCTCATCTAGCTATATTAACTAGTTACTTTAAGCTTTTTAATATTAAGTCTTTAATTCCAGTACGCTACTGTTCAGTGTCACAGCACCGTTCACAACATATTTACATTTCTTGTCCTTTACATTTCGGTTTTACATTTCTGCTTTACATTTCTTGTCATTTACATTTCTGTTTTACATTTTTGCTTTACATTTCTGTCTTTTACATTTATGTTGTCCAATTCCAGTCATTTACTTTTCATGCATATGCTTATTATCTTTCCAATAATGTCGCACACCATGTGTCAAGCGATGATGGGGTAAGTCCCTATCTTGGGTGTAAGTGATGGTTGGGAGATAAAAGCCTATGTAGTATGGATTAATGTTTTGCTACTAGCTATCAACTTTACTATTCACTCCTTATTTCTGTGTTTCGACCAAGTGCTTCTTGATGAGGTGACGTACATTGTTTCACTTGGGTGAGCGGCTTGTTTGCAAGCTAGCATATTCTTCAGAACACTGAAGTGTTATAGGGGTTGTAACAAACCATCTCAATCTTTATTGATTGTAAACTATACGTGGATCATAATAATATCTTTGCGGAACCGGTTGGGTCACCTAATTAGTCGTTGCCGGTAAACCTATTCTAATATGAACCTTGGAAAAAGGTTTTGTGAACCGATAGTGAAGTTGAGAACCTAGTGCTGCAGCATCTACTGCAACATCAGTCCTATTATTTAGTTGCTTACAACTCCAGTCGGATCTTGCACCCTTGCTTTCTTTTAAATCTGTGTTAAGCATTTTAATTTACTGTCAACAACACTCAAAGATCATTCCTTCCAAATCTCTTTCTAAAATCACCTTTTAAGACTGACTTAAGAATCACGACTTGTTTTATTGTCCCTGTGGGATCGATACTTGGTACTTAGTACCACTTTATTACTTGTTCAAACGATAGTGGTTTTACATGTATACTTGCATGGGATTCCATTTGTGATTTTCGGGTTACATAATCCACCGATCACTGGTAAGCTGGACGAGCAAAAAGAAAAATTTAGTGTCCACTTCCACAGCTGAAGCTGAATACGTAGCCGCTGGAAGTTGTTGTGCTCAGGTCTTATGGATGAGAAATCAACTATTAGACTATGACCTTCAGCTATCAAAGATTCCAATCTATTGCGACAGCACTAGTGCTATCGCTATAGCAAATAATCCAGTGCTACATTCAAAAACGAAACACATAGAGATCAAATATCATTTTATCAGATATCATGTGATGAATGGTGATATTGAACATCACTTTATCCCCACTGACTATCAGCTAGCTGATTTGTTTACCAAACCTCTTGATGAGACAGGGTTCAACTTTCACATCAGTGAGCTTGGAATGTTGAATCTCGAAGAGTAAATCTTCAGCGTTCATGCATTATGTCAGTGATTATAAGCTCCCCTTTATCATTCAATCTCTGATTAAAATTCTGACTCTCAGGTTTGTTCTCTTACTCTCAATCACTGAATCTTCAGTCAGTAAGACGTTTTAAATAAAACTTTGATCACTGAAGTTTTTCTTCAAATGATTAAAAGCTTTTTGATAAACAAAATCTATCACTGACATTTCTTTTCAGTGATCCTTCTGAAATAAAAATCAATCTCTGAATTTTTGTCAGGGATTCTTTCAAAGGAAAACCTATCTCTGACTTTTCTTCAGAGATAATTTCAAAAAGGACAAATGAAACGTTTTTCTCCCTCCTTCTGACGTCATTTGAACCGACAATCCACGACATGCCTTTTTATGACACGTTCGTCCGTTGCCCTTCTATCCAATCAACTTAGTGGGACGTGTCCATGTCATGGTGAACTCTTTCTCTCTCTCCTACTCTCAAACGTATATAAAGAACGTTTTTCCATTCTTATCATTTTACGCTTTCTAGAAATCCTTTTGAGCAAGAAATTCTCTCTCAAGCATTCTCTCTCAAGAAATTTCAAGCATCCGCCTCATCCTTATTCAAGATCAACAGGTTACTTTGATCTTATTCCTATTTCAATCTTGTTAATAAACTCCATTTATGTTCCATCATTATGGGTTTTCTATGAGATTTTTTATCCTATAAAATCATTTTTTTTTATTTTATTCTTCCAAAATCTTTGGTTTTCTTACTGTTCTTCAAATTTTTCATTAAGAACATTGTTTTTAATCTTCAAATATGTTGGTTTTTTCTCTGTTTCTTTCCTCAAATAGAAACTGGTAAAACCTTCTTTATTTTTAGACTAAACTTTTCTTCTACTCTTCTTTATTTCCATATTCAGAAATGGCTCAATCCTCTCTTGTTGCTTCCAAGAACGTCAAGTTCGCCATCACAGACTCTGAAGTCCCCAAGATAACCACCTTGGACGATTAGACTTCGATGGAATCAAATACCCACACCTGGTGGATGCTGCTAAATTCCTGAAGAAATCCTGCATTGCTTATGCCCTCACTGTTGATCCAAAACCCTCCAAAACTCTACTTCAACAGTTTTGGTTCACAGCTGAAGAATCGACTATCACCAACAAAAAAGGTAAACAGGTTCCTGCCATTTCTTTCTGCACTGATCTAGGAAAAGGAATGATGACCGCTTTAAGCTTGAGGAAGGCTCTCAGGTTTCCTGACAAACCCAAGAGTGGGTTTGACACTCTACCCACTGACGCTGAACTCATTCAGTTTCTGGATGATATGGAGTACTGCTAGGACAACAAGCCCCGCTCCATAATCCCCAACAAGAAGTTGACTCTCATCAAGAAGGCGAACATGCCTTCTCAGCTGAACTTTATCTTTTCTCACTTCATTCAATGCACGAGTGGGAAAGTGGTTCCCTTGATCAAGCCAGCAAGGTACAGCTCCAGATGGCCTACTCAGTAATTGTTGGCAAAAACTTTGACTTTGCCACCGCTATCTTTGACGATCTAAGGTCAAAGATAGAGAAGACGAAGAGGGATCCCAAGATCCCATATGTACGGTTCATCTGTGCATATCTGAAGTTCCTCTACGCCAACTCTTACCCCACTACTCCTGATGGCTCCTTCGCCAAGGTGGGTCAGCCTTCCTTAGAGGTCAAACCGTTGGACAATGAGGTAAGTATTTCTACCCTACGCTCTCGCCTCTCTCTCTATTCTTCTACTTCAGCGGCCACGCAGGAGGTTCATTCTTCTGCTATCCCTATCGCTACCACCCCTTCCAAACGCCCATCAGTTAGTTCCTTTGGTCCTTCGAAAAAGGCAAAAGTGACTAAGGAGACAAGCGCCTCTAGTTCAAGGCCTGAGGAAGTTTCTCGACAAACTTCCTTGGATGATTTTGTTGTCATTTCCTCCACATCCTCAGCTATACCATCATCAACCGTGCCAGCGATTTTGGTCACTGTCACAACATCAGTGACGTCTCCCACTATTCCAGTTCAGCAAGCAACTGAGGTAACTACTCAAATCCCAAATTCTTCTATCCCTATCTCTAATCCCTCTATTTCCTTGATCTCTAACCCTTCATCTCACATGCAGCAACCTCATGTTGCATATTTAGGACCTGATGCTCAAACGTTTGAAAGAGACATGCAATTTTTCAACTTGTTTAAACGATCAGGTATACCTAAACCCACCAATACACCTTCATTCTGCCCATCTAAGCCTGTTACTCAGAAGCTAACTTTTCTTTCAGGTCCTAGTTTGGCAACAGTTGACTCGAATGTCAACAGTTTGAGTGAAAAGGTGATTTCTCTCACCACCGCCGCCAACAGTACCACCAGCGCAGTCAATATCGCTGGTGAAGACTTGAAGACTTTGACAGCTGCCTGCTCAACCAAAGCTAAAGCCTCTCATATCTATGTTATTCAAGAAGAGCTTGTCAAAGTGAAGGAGGATACTCAGCAAAAGTTTGACGTTCTATCGTCGAAGGTTGATTGTTGCACAGCTCTTCTTCAGCAAGTCCTCGATAAGTTGAATGCACCAGCTCCGACTCCATCCCCTTCCTTTACATCGGATGACCGCACCTCTCTGAACGTAGTTGTTGAATTCATTCATCAAGCTACATCAGATATCCCAGTGATTGAAGGACGGCTGGATATTCTGGAGGCTAAAGTCCGAAAGTTGGCCACTACACAGCCTTCGTCTCCTCCTAAAGTTCTCTCTGTCCCTGATAATGACAAAGAGGGGGAGAAAGCAGTTGAAGAAAATAAGGATGAAGAAGCTGCTGAAGCTGAGGTTCAACAGGAAGAACCTCCCTCTTATGTTGAGGGGGAGAAGGTTGTTGACAAATCCCCTCCTTCTCACGAAGTCTTAGTCGAAGAAGAAGAGGATGATGAGGAAGAAGAAGAAAATCTTGATCTTCAAGATCAAGAGGAAGATCAACCTCATCAAGATGATGATGATGATGACGATGAAGAAGATCAATCCTTATGGTGTTCTGCAGCCGTCTCATCTTCAGTGATAACCTCGAAAGAGGGTGTCACAGCAGGGGGAGTCATGGAACATCCTCAAGAACCCCTTCTCAAAATCAAATCTAAGGGTGTAGTTGTTGAGGGAAGCCTGAAGACAGTTTCACTATCTGAGGAGAATCCTTCTCAGGTATGCCTTTCACTTGTTCCCATATCCTACTACAAATTCCCTACCCCTATTTCCTTCTAGACTTTATCTTCCTTCTTCCCAAAATACACTAACTTGTTTCTTTCCTTTTTTTCTGACCAGACAGTTCTCTCCACTGCTTAAGGGTAAACAACTACAAATAATCCCAGCTCCCATAGCTGATGAAGAAATAATCCCAATCTCTTTAAGAGAGATTGATGAAGAAGAAGAATCCTTGCAACATCCAGGAAGGCCCTCTAGACCATCTCACTGGTCAGAGGAAGAAATGAACAGAAGAACAGAGATGATCTCTCATCTGGAGAGTCAACGGCTACAGGTTCCTCTTCAAACAACTTCCACAGAGCTAGAGTTCCTGACTGAAGCTGAAATCAAAGAATCCGTCAGGGCTGAGAAGCTGATAGTTGATTGTCAAAGAGATGCCTCTTTTGCTCTCAAAGTTCAGTCCTCTCAAGTCAAAGACAAGAAGCTGAAAAAGAAACCAGTGGAAGTCCAGGTTGCTCTATTGAAAGAGATTGAAGAGGAGCGCTCAAAAGAACTAGCGGTCAGCGATAACACAGTCGAATGGTGCAAACACAAAGTTGACTATCGCTCTGACCCAATGAAGATCGTAGCAGTTGTTATCTCTGGGACAAAGAAGAAGGATAAAGTTTCTGTTACTATGGAGATTACCAGAGAGGATGGAAGCTTCAAGGCTATGTTCGTTTCAAAGCTGGAAAGTTTCGGCTACATGTAATGACTTGAGTTCAAAGATGCACTGAAGAAATCGAAGTCAATCTACAGAGTCTATGTTGAAGGGTTAAATGATGCTCTCATCAACAGAGTCGCTGCAATCCTAAAGGTGTCATCTTCTCTTCCTTCTAAGCCAAAGCAAATCAAAAGAAAGCCTGTCTCCTCCTCTTCTGAAAATGTCGTTGTGATCAGAAATGAAACCTTCATCAAGTTCTCTAGAGAAGCTCTGTTTGGTCCTCCTTCTGATCTTTCAGTTCTCGATCTATCTCTGCCCCTTGGTGGACCATATGTTGCAGGACAAGTTCTTAAAGAACCTTTTGGAATCTTCTTCAGAGATGATGAGGAAGAGCTCAGATTCCAAAGAGTATCTGAAATTCTTATTTGTCCCCTTAGTCATCTCAAGGATCTCTTGTGCTTATGGTGTGACTTCTCTCCTTCTACTGAGCCAATCAAAGCAATCATTAGCCAAGAATCTTTAGAGCGAAGGCAAAAAGGAGAAGAAATACCTGAGTATATGATCAATCCTCCTAAGTCTTCTTTAGATAGCTGATAGATTAGTTTCCTATTTCTTGTAATCTATTAGTAAAACTTACAGTACTTAGTTCCTCACTTGTACTTGTAATTTTCATATCTTGTAATTCTATCACTGAATTAATGAAAATTTCAGTGATGTACTTAACTCTATCAATACTGTAAAAGATCCCTCAAATTAGTAATTGGGACATGTATGTTATGAGTCCTAATTATTCCTTTATTTTGAACTATAAAGTAATTTTCTTCAGTTACTTTGTCACTATCAAATAGGGGGAGATTGTTGATCCAAACTCTCTCAGTGATTTGATAACGACCCTCTTCTATACTTAGTGAAAATGACGTTTTAATATGTATTAGTGTTTCACCATCAGCGATCAGACTGAGTCTGTTCAGTTATCGCTGATGACCTTTCTTATAAACATTTCATATGTATTAGTGTTTCACTATCAGCGATCAGACTGAGTCTGTTCAGTTATCTGTTAAAGCACATATTTATTGGATTCAAGATCATAATTATCTGAAGATGGAAATCTGAAGTTAAAGCTGATAAAGTCGTCTCAACAAATAGTCTAGGATCCTTTTGTAATAAATAGTCAAAGTCTGTTTAAGTATTTTATTTATTAGTCTTTATTGTTTTAGTATTTAGTTTGTTTTAGCTTTTAGGCCCAAGCCTTCAAAGCCCATTAGGCTAATCAAGCCTAAGTATAAATTATGTTTATTTTAGTTGTAATTAGGTGAGAAGAGCTTAATTGAGAAATTAATATAGAGAGAAACCTGGTGGTGTGGTGGTGCGCCGTGAACAGAAGAAAAACAGAGAGAAAGGTTGATTTCTTGTCAAGAACAATTGTAATCATCCACTTAATCAATATCAGGTTTGAATTATTGTGTTAATTACTTGTTTGCTTGATTGAATGATTACGTATTGGGACACACATTATCGCTGACAGTTTCTGATGTAAACAGTTAACGTAATCCCTGAAGACAAGTCTCACGTCAACAGATGTTCATAGCTTAATCGAAGACGAATCCACTGAACAGAGACAAGTCTACTAGTGACCTGATGCGGATATCAATTAAACAAAGACGACTCTACTTATACGCGAAGGAGTATGAGGAAAAGCTTCAGCGATAGCTGAACTTCTTTGTATCTCTGAAGAAAGAGATATTCAGCGATCAAACGATCACGTAGCTTATGCCTCAAGTTTTCTTTTGTCTTACCTTGCACATCCAGTATGATGTGTCAGAACGGACATACCTCTGCCACAATTCGTACAACAACTCTGTCAACTACACTGTTCATGATACGGCCGAAAGCATGTCTCCCAAAGTCAGACTCTCTTAGCCAATCAATGAAGGACACGTGTAAAGTACCCTATCATGCATTTAATGCATAGGGTATAAATAGAAAGATCACCTCTCCATCTGAGAGTGTGCTCTATTCTTGAACCTTCATAGAAACCCTTGTTTTCTATATTCTCCAATCCCCATTCTCTATATTCTTGTGCAACCATCTTAGTGTTTTCTTAAGTTTGTTTAGATTGAGTCTTACTTAATCTTATTCCGCAACAGACTTGTAAATTATGTTTGATTTATCAATAAACAATTTATTAAACTTTAAATTATGTGTTTGTATTCAACCCCCCCCCCCCTTCTACAAACTTGTTAAGCACCTCCGGGACCAACAGAAGTATCAGCAGGAGAGAGTCTGCCGAAGATTATGCTTCTCTTCGGCAGAGGTAGTTTAGTACTTGTAAAGTTTATCTTGATCCGCATTAGTAGACTCACTTCATGTTGAATTCAGTTGGTCTTCGATTCACCGATCTTTTAAAGAACAACTAAGCTATTTCAAAGAACCATAAAATACTCTAAGTATGAACATGTACAACATATTACAGATATACAATTATAAGTCGAAAAGGGGAGGTCATCTTTAAATCTTTGATGCCCAACAGTATGACCGGTCATCTTAAGTTTGACTGTCAGATTAGCAAGAACAAAATGGAGCAAGCACTATTGGTGGTGGGCAAGGATCATGGGATCAAAACCAACGGCAAGATCAGTTTCTTGACTTCGGTTTTAATTCAAATTGGAATTATGTACCACTAATATTTGCATCATTTAATGTGTAGGATGATGACGTTGTTTAGTGGATCGATCCAGGTGATACGATTCATGTGTGCCAGGATCGATGTTGGTTCACATCTTTGGAACCATTTGAAGCAAATTCGTGCTACACATGGGGAGCGAGTCGAGTGCTCTCATTCTTGGATGTGGTTTGGTTAGGCTAGAGTTAAGTTCTAGCAAAATAATTGAACTTTTAGACGTTTTGTATTTGGTTTCCGATAGTATCTTGATGTAACACCCCTAAAAGTAGAGGTAAAGTTAAACCTGGATTTAATCGAATAAATGACAACTAAATATTTAGCATCACCCAGGATGGGGAAATTGTAAAGCGTTTACAATGAACGAATATAAATGATAAACAACAACCTACTAATCTAAGCTAGATTATGGCAGGATGTCGCTATCATCACCAAAAGAATATTGTCTTCAAGTATCGCTTACTATCAAAAGCTACTGATCGAAAAAATGTCGAATATGGGAACTTGACGCTCCACCCAAGCCTTAGGAGCCCCTCCGCTAAAAGAACAATGATATACATGTCATTTGAAAAAAAAAGTGTTAGGCTTAACACCTAAAGAGTTCAAACAATTGTAAATGATGCTATAAAATATTAGGTTCCAAAGCATGGTGTAATTAAGATCATATTTACATTTCAAACCTCTTTTATCCTTGGGAGGACGCAAGATTCCACAAAATAACGGGGGAGACCCGATTTACCATTGACAATGATGTAATACAAAAGTAAGTCACATTACAATGTTATAGAGCTTCTATTAAGGTAACATTGGTCATCGAGTTCAACCCCCCATGGTCTGTAGTTCGAATCCCCCAATGAACTAAGAAGTACTCATTTGCTAGAATTCAAGTGTCATGGGTCACACGGTCATCGAGTTCAACCACCCACGGTCTATAGCTCGAGTCCCCAGTGATATAATTCTCATGTCTAGCCAAGGTGTGGGAATAACTATCCCATTCCCTTAAGAGTTGACTATTGTGCCTATGGATCCATTACACTATAGTCCAATATTTGACACTCTCTAAGGTGTACCAAATACACCCAACATCATTAAACACTTGTACATGTAAACTAACAAATGAGTGAAATCCATATTTTTGACATTTCAACATAATTTAACCCTTAGTCATAACTTTCTCAAAAACTCATCCAAATAGAAAGAACTCATCATTTATATGTATAGAATCAAGTTCCATAATGATATCATCATTTTACCCAATAATCATCAAAACCTAGTTTTGACCTAGTTTTCTCAGTTGCTCAAATGAAGAGAAATGTAATAAAGATCTTGAAGAAGCATAAAAATAGTAATTACACATATATATATAGTGTAAAAGAGTTGTAGAATTAACTCACAATACTAGGTTTGTATGAAAACCTAGAAATCTCCAAAACCTATACTTGGATAAGATGGTGAGATGAGGAATCCTTGATCCTAACTTCCAAAACTTTAACTTGATGATGGAAAACTTTAAAGAAAAGAAGGATTGGAGCACTGAATACCTCTAGGTCGACTTTAATGAGGAGAGAGGGGAGATGATGAGTTTTATTGAGGTTTGGTGAAGTAATGAATGAGGAATGCAAAGAAATTCGGATTTAAGGGGTTCTGCACCCTAAACGCGACATTGACAGGCGATTATGCCCTTGGCATAGTCGCAGGTCACTCTCACGGTAGACGTACTGCAGCCTTATGCCTCTCCGCGATTGTGCCTCGGCAAGAGTGACAATGTCACAATCGTTGGGCACTCTTGCCCCAAATGCACCGCAAGCATCCACGCCCCCTGCGACATTGCCCTTGGCGACAGTGACTCTATCACAGTCGTCGGGCATAATCGCCCCACCTGGGATGGAGCCTGAAACTTCGCTTTTTCTCGCTAGGTGAACGTCCAACATCTTGGAAAAACGTATATAGCCTTACTTAAATTTACAAGTTACAAATCAACATCTTGAGACGGATGAAGTTTTATAACTTACCAAAAATATGGGTGTTACACTTGAATAGGTTAGATATAGGCCAATTTTTAAGTCCGACAAGTTTATCTTGTCAAAAAGTCTCTCTTTTGTAGGCTTCGACTATTTGATAAATGGTATGTTCGTCTTGAAGTTAAATAAAAAAATTCAAGTTTTGTTTATGTTGCAAGTTCAAATTCTATTGATTCTAGTTTACGGCATGCAAGGTTTGATCATCTAAATTTCAAAAGAATGACCCTCCCTTCTCGAGAATCCATACATCCCTTATCAGTGTATAGACAACTATCTCTCGAGCTCGGGTTTAGGTTTAGATTTAACCTCAATGGGAAAATAAAATGGAGCACCTAACAACACATTTTCAAAGAAATGTCAAAGGCTAAGTTCCATCCTTTGACATGACTTCAAACTTGCATGTTAACAAAGATCACTAGGCAACCTTGAAAAGGGATTCATCGATGCTTGATGTAATTCATAGTGATCTTTGTGATTTTCATTCAACTCCTTCTTTAGGTAATAAAATGTATGTAGTTACTTATATTGACGACACTTTACGGTTTTGTTAGGTATATTTGTTACATACAAACGATGAAGCATTGGACAAATTTGAAATTTATAAAACGGAGGTGGAAATGCAAATGAATTGTTTTATAAAATGTTTACTCACTGTTCGTGGTAGGGAGTATTATGACCCCATGTTTTTCCAATCCGTAGGAATCATTCATTAGACTATGGCATCGTATGCACCACACTAAAATGGTGTGACAAAAAGGAAAATTGAGTTCTTAACGAAAGGTGAACTCTAAGTTATCCTTCTCGTGATTGAGTGATGGATTTTGGGGTAAACCATGTTAAAAACTTGTTATTTATTGAATCGATTTCCCAATAAAAGAAACAAGATTACCCCATATGAACTTTGGTTCAATAAAAGACCAAACTTGAGTTATATTCGAGTTTGGGGTTTTCGGTCGGTTGTAAGACTACCCAAACCCAAAAGGAAAAATTTAGTTGAGAAAGGTATTGAGTGCATATTTGTTGGATATGTTGAGCATTCCAAGACCTATAGAATCTATGTTACTGAACTTAATGATTCTATAGCGATTCACACCGTTGTAGAATCAAGAGATACATTATTTGATGTGACTAGATTCACTTCAACACCTAGACCGAAAGACAGTTCCAATACTAGTGGAACTAGTGAGGTTGAAAAACAAGCAATTATTCCAACCAGGTATCTGATACTTCGAAGGAGCAAAAGAGGAAGGATAGAAAATTTATCTGGTCACAATTCTCTTACTGTTATAGTATTGAGGAGGATCCAAAATCATTTGATGAGACTATGAAGTCTCAAGATGTTTCTTTCTAGAAATAAGTAACAAACGATGAGATGTGGGTAATAATAGATTATTATCGGACTTTATATTGGGTTGTAAACCTTTGGGATGCAAGTGATCTTCAAAAGGAAGATGAAAGTTTATGGGTCAACTGACAAGTTCAAAGCTCGATTAGTAATCCAAAGCTTTAGGCAACGGGAAGGCATCGATTATTTCGATACTTATGCCCCGGTTGCAAGGATCTCCATGATTAGATTGTTGATAGCTTTGGGAGCTAATCACAATCTAGTTATTCACCAAATGGATGTCAAAATGGCATTCTTCAATGGTGACTTGTAAGAGGAAATTTACTTGAAACAACCGGAAGATTTTATTATTCTCGGAATGGAGCATAAGGTGTGTAAACATGTAAAATTATTGTATGGGCTGAAACAAGCACCTAAACTGTTGATCCAAACTCTCTCAGTGATTTGATAACGACCCTCTTCTATACTTAGTGAAAATTACGTTTTAATATGTACTAGTGTTTCACCATCAGCGATCAGACTGAGTCTGTTCAGTTATCGCGGATGATCTCTCTTGTAAACGCTCATATGTATTAGTGTTTCACCATCAGCGCTTAGACTGAGTCTGTTCAGTTATCGCTGATACTCTCTGATGTAAACGTAATCCCTAAAGACAAGTTTCGCATCAACCGATGTTCATAGCTGAATCGAAGACGAAGCTGCTGAACAAAGACAAGTCTACTAGTGACCTGATGCGGATATCAGTGAAGCAAAGACGACTCTACTCATACGCGAAGAAACCTGAGGAAAAGCTTCAGCGATAGCTGAACCTTCTTATATCTCTGAAAGAAGAGATATTCAGCGATCGATGATCACTTAGCTTATGCCTCAAGTCTCTTTTGTCTTTCCCTGCAGAACTAGTACGATGTGTCAGAACGGACATACCTCAGCCACAATTCGTACAACAACTCTGTCAACTACACTGTTCATGATACGGCCGAAAGCATGTCTCCCAAAGTCAGACTCCCAAAAAGCTAATCACTAAATGACACGTGTAAAGTACCTTGCCATGCATTTAATGCATAGGGTATAAATAGAAAGATTACCTCTCCATCTGAGAGGGTGCTCTCTTCTTGAACTTAGATAGAAACCCTTGTTTTCTATACCTCTCAAATCCCCATTCTCTATATTCTTGTGCAACCATCTTAGTGTTTTCTTAAGTTTGTTTAGATTGAGTTCTACTTAATCTTATTCCGCAACAAACTTGTAAATTGTGTTTGATTTATCAATAAACAATTTATTAAACTTTAAATTTTGTGTTTGTATTCACCCCCCCCCCCTTCTACAAACTTGTTAAGCACCTCCGGGACCAACAAGTGGTATCAGAGCAAACTGTTTAATCTAATAAACAAGATCTTACTTTATTCTCTTCTTTGTTATTCTAATATGGCACTTAACACAAACACAAACTACTATGATAATGGTTCACTTTCTAAACCTCCTCGATTTAGCAGAGATAACTTCTCTCTCTGAAAAAATCGAATGATGCTATTTCTTGAAGGTGCAGATCCCACTATACCCGAATACGTAGCAAATGGTCCCTATGAACCTGTCCGAATCATAGCTGTCGTTCCATCTATTGCCACCACTCCTTTTGTTCCTGAACGATATGTTGTTAAGGAGATCAGACAATGGAGTGATGAAGACAAAAAGAAGGTTGGTATCGATGCAAGGGCAAAAACCATTATCTCTATGGCTCTGCCTGATGAAGTTTTCCATTCCATCATGCATCTTAAAACTTCTTAAGAAATTTGGGAAACCATATGTGTTCAATATGAAGGCACCACTGAAATCCAAGAGATTCGAAAGATTAACTTGGTAAGACAGTATGAAAGTTTTATCGCTGGTAAGAATGAATCTCTCTCTGATGTTCATCAGCGGTTTAACTGTCTAATCATTGATCTAAGAACCGTTGGTAGGACCTATTCTAATTCTGAGGTCCCAACAAAATTCTTGGAATGTCTTCCTGAATGCTGGGACAGTTATTCAATATGTCTCAAGCAGACAAAATACTTAAATTCTCTTTCTCTCAGCACCTTGTATGGAATATTGCTCAACTATGAGCAATCAAACCTCTTGAAGAAGAATCTTATAAAAGATTCTAAAGACTCCAAAAGCACTCCTGTTGCTTTAGTCTCTTCAGAGATAATTCCATCTCAGCGATCTACTCTTACTATCACTGAGTTAGATTCTGAATCTGAGGATCTATCAGACACTGATCTTTCAGAGTTTGATGAATCCTTAGCACTCTTGACAAACTCTTTCAAGAGATTTGCAAGAAAGAGCAATTTCAGAAGAAATATGCCTCTGTCCCTCACTGACAAGCCAAAATCAACCCCTGTTGATAAGGCTACTGCTACTTGCTTTAACTGTGAAAAGATTGGACACTTTGCAAGTGAGTGCAGGTCGAAGAAAGTCTTCAAACCTTCTACCTCAAGAAGATCCTGCGATGAAAAATACCTTAAGCTGAAAGAGAAATATCAAAAGTTGAAAAACTACAAGCGAAAAGGTAAAGGTCTCATTGCTGAAGAACACGACTGGGCTGAATCAGAAGAATCAAGTTCTGATGAAGAAGAAGTCGCTAATCTTTGCCTTAAAGAAGAAGTGGAAGAACCAACTGAAACTTCTATGATCTATATATCATCTCATGTATCTATCTCTACTAATCCCTCTCTACCTGAAGAAGAGAGAAGTCGAGCTATTGATCTACTGACGATTGACCTATACAATGCTCTAAACGGCAAAAACTCTAGCTGAGAACAAAAACGTTGATTTAACATAACATCTAGAAAAATGTCATGAAAAGATCAGAGAACTGACTCTTTTATAGGAAAGTTTAAAAGATCAAGTCATTGTTAACGAAATCATCAGTATTGAACGCGAACAAGCCATCGCTGCTCTAAAAGCAGAAAAGGCTACTGTTGAAGGATGGTGCAAATCCTCAACAAAGATCACTGAGATTATAGGTGCTCAGATCCCTGCCAGTGATAGAACTGGTCTTGGTTTTTGGAAACCACAGGATGAACCCAAAGAGGACAGTTCCATGCTAAAGTTTGGAACATTTGTCTCCTCTATTCCTGACACTTCTAAAGCTCGGTGCTCTTCATCATCTTTTTCTAAAACCATCCCTGAGGAAATATCTAGAGGCACTAAGCCTGCAAATAAAGGAAAATCTATTCTTTACCCTCAGAAGGCTTCCAAGAAAACAAAGCTGAAGGTTCCTTCTAAACCTTCAGTAAAACAATCTTCTAGCTCTGTGATAGAAATCTTTGATCTCAGTCCTCCAAAGCTGAAGATTGATCTTAAGCCTAAAAAATATGAAGAAATGAAAGTTCCTCCCATATCTTATGCTAAAAGCATTCTTGGAGCTGGACCTGCTCATCTTAAATTCTCAAAACCTTTCACTCCTGGTCCTAAAACCACTTTCAAATATAGAAAAATCTATCACTGTGGATTTATTGACCATATTGCAAGCAAATGTCCAACTGCCACTAAAGCTGATAAATCATCTAAAGTGAAGATGAATGTCTCCAAGGCTGAGAAGGTCATCAAAGCTGGAAAATCTACCAAGGTGAAAAATACCACTAAGGTTAAGAAATTAACCAAGGTGAAGGTTACCACTGAAACTTAATCTTCATCTGCTGTGAAGATTGTTGAACCTTCCATCTCCACTAACCCTAAAGGACCCATTGAAAAGTGGGTACCAAACAAAGCTTAATCTTTCTTTTATATGCAGGGATTAAAGGGCATCTGGTATCTTGATAGTGGATGTTCTCGTCATATGACCGGACAAAAAGACCTGCTCACTGAATACAAGGAAGAGAAAGGTCCCTCTGTGACCTTTGGTGGAAATGAAAAAGGATATACCCGAGGGTCTGGTGTCCTCAGCAATGGGACAACTACCTTCAGAAGAGTCACTTATGTAGATAGACTGAAGCACAATCTTCTGAGCATCAGTCAGCTATGTGATAAAGACTATGAAGTTTGCTTTACCAAGAAAGCATGTTCAGTGGTAAATGAGAAAGGAAAATTTTCTCTCAGTGGTTATCGTAAAGAAAATGTCTATGTAATAGATATGGACTCTACTACCACTGAAAACATATGTTTTCTCTCTAAAGCCTCTTCTGATGTCAACTGGCTATGGCACAAAAGGCTCTCTCATCTAAATTTCAAAACCCTGAATTCTCTCTCATCTAAGGAACTGGTTTCTGGTCTTCCTCAGCACTCATATGCTAAAGAATCTCTCTGCTTAGCATGTGAAAAAGGAAAACAAACAAAAGCTAGTTTCAAGTCTAAACAAGTTTTCTCAGGGACAAGTCCTCTTCAGCTCTTGCATATGGATCTGTTTGGCCCTGTCAATATCCAATCAATAGCTGGAAAGAAATATACGCTTGTCATTGTAGATGAATACTATCGCTACACCTGGGTTATCTTTCTTCGCTGCAAGAGTGATACTCCAGAAGAACTAATATCTTTTGTTAAAAATATGGAAGTGTTGAATAATATCACTGTTCGTTCAATAAGAAGTGATCATGGAACTGAGTTCAAAAACAGTTCTCTGAACAATTTCTTTGAGAACAAGGGAATTTCTCATAACTTCTCTACAGTAAGAACACATCAGCAAAATGGAGTCGCTGAAAGAAGAAACAAAACGATCATTGAAGTTGTTAGATCAATGCTCAGCGATTCTCACCTCCCTACTCAATTTTGGGCTGAAGCTATAAACACTGCATGTTTTACTCAAAACCGATCGCTGATAGTAAAGCGATTTGGAAAGACAACTTATGAACTCTTTCATGGAAGAAAACCTTCTATCAGTTTTCTTCACATCTTTGGTTGTCAATGCTTTATCTTAAACAACAAAGAACATCTTGGAAAGTTCGACCCAAAAGTTGATGATGGAATATTTCTTGGATATTCCTCTATCTCCAAAGCCTATAGAGTTTTCAACAAGAGAAGACAATCTGTGGAAGAAACAATTCATGTCACCTTTGATGAAACTTGCTCAGCGAACTCTAAACCAATCGTTGACAATGAAGAGTTAAATTCTTGGATGTTCTCTCACTACAGAGAAACATAACCCTTCTTTTCAAACCGTCAACACACAAATCCTCCTACTGCTGATGATGATCCAAACATCATACCTACGAACGTTGAATCCATCTCATGGGTTTCAGCTGAGCCTCTAAACACACTTCCTCCATCAGATCCATCTTCGTCTGAACACCTCTCAAAAAACAATGGTTTGTCTGACACTCAACAATTAATAACTGATGAACCTCAAGCTTATTCATCAGTGAACATTCCTATTGTTGATCCAACCTCTGAAATGAGCGATCATGCTCCTACTCAGCGATGGACCAGAGATCACCCTATATATCAAATTCTTGGTGATCCCGATGCAGGTATTCAGACACGACGAAGTTCAGGTAATATCTGTCTCTTTGTCAACTTTATTTCTTTAATAGAGCCAAAGAAGGCTGATGATGCCCTCAAAGATCCAAACTGGGAAAGCGCTATGCAAGAAGAGCTGATTGAGTTCTCTCACAACAAAGTTTGGAATCTCGTTCCTAGACCATCTGATAAAACTGTTATAGGCACCAAATGGGTGTTTAGAAACAAGTTAGATGAACATGGAACTGTAACCCGCAACAAGGCTCGACTTGTTGCTCAGGGATATAGACAAGAGGAAGGGATAGACTATGATGAAACCTTTGCCCCTGTGGCTAGGCTCGAAGCAATTCGACTATTCTTAGCCTATGAAGTCTATAAAGACTTCATTGTGTATCAAATGGATGTAAAATCAGCGTTCCTAAATGGAAAGTTGAATGAAGAAGTCTATGTAGAACAACCTCCAAGGTTTTATGACCCTAAGTATCCAAATTATGTTTATAAATTGGATAAAGCTCTCTATGGTCTAAAACAAGCCCCTCGTGCTTGGTATGACACTCTCTCATCCTTTCTTATCTCTGAAAATTTTGAACGTGGCAAAATTGATAATACATTATTTTTCAGAAAGATAAAAGGTCATATTATTCTTGTACAAATATATGTCGATGACATCATATTTGGTTCTACTAACCCATCTCTGTGTACTCGCTTCGCTGAAAGAATGAAGAAAGAATACAAAATGAGTATGATGGGTGAGCTGACATATTTTCTTAGCCTTCAGATCAAACAATCTGACAAAGGTACTTTTATCAGCCAAGGTAAGTATGTTAAAGACATGCTGAAGAAGTTTGATTTAACACAAACTTCAGCGATGAAGACTCCTATGGCACCTTCTCTGACACTTAACAAAGATCCATCTGGAAAACCTGTTAATGTCACTGCCTATAGAGGAATGATAGGCTCCCTGCTGTATCTCATAGCGAGCTGACCTGACATTATGTACTCAACTTGCTTATGTGCACGCTATCAATCTGAACCCAAGGAATCCCATCTGATCGTTGTTAAGCGAATTTTCAGATATCTCAAAGGGACTCCTAACCTCGGTCTTTGGTATCCCAAAGACTCAGGGTTCGATCTAACTGGATATTCCGATAGTGATTTTGTACGTTGTAAACTCGATAGAAAGAGCACCACTGGTGGATGTCAACTCCTAGGTGGAAAGCTGGTAAGTTGGACAAGCAAAAAGCAAAATTCAGTGTCCACTTCCACAGCTGAAGCTGAATACGTAGCCGTTGGAAGTTGTTGTGCTCAGGTCTTATGGAAGAGAAATCAACTATTAGACTATGACCTTCAACTATCAAAGATTCCAATCTATTGCGACAGCACTAGTGCTATCGCTATAGCAAACAATCCAGTGCTACATTCAAAGACAAAACACATAGAGATCAGATATCATTTTATCAGAGATCATGTGATGAATGGTGATATTGAACTTCACTTTATCCCCACTGACTATCAGCTTGCTGATTTATTCACCAAACCTCTTGATGAGACAAGGTTCAACTTTCTCATCAGTGAGCTTGGAATGTTGAATCTTGAAGAGTAACTCTTCATCTTCCTGCAGTATGTCAGTGATTCTAAGTTCCCTTTTTATCACTCAATCTCTGGATAAATTTCTGACTATCAGGTATGTTCTCTTATTCTCCATCACTGAATATTCATTCAGTAAATTGTTTTTCTCTCAAAAATAAAAATAATCATTTCTTTCTTCAAATGATTAAAATCTTTTTGATAAACAAATTCTATCACTGACATTTTTCTTCAGTGATCCTTCTGAAATGAAAAATCAATCTCTGAATTTCTATCAGGGATTCTTTCAAAGGAAAACCTATCTCTGATTTTTCTTCAGAGATAATTTCAAAAAGGACAAATGAAACGTTTTTCTCTCTCCTCATGATGTCATTTGAACTGACAATCCACGACATGCCTTTTTCTGACACGTTCGTCCGTTGCCCTTCTATCCAATAAACTTCGTGGGACGTGTCCATGTCACGATGAACATTTGTTTTCCCACTTCTCTCTCTCTCTCTCTCTCTACGTATAAAAGGAATGTTTCTTTTCATTCCTATCTTTTACGCTTTCTGAAAATCTTTTTGAACAAGAACTCTCTGTCTCAAGGCATTTCTAGCAAGCACCTTCTTCAAGCTTTTGAATCCTCTTCAAAATCAACGGGTTATTTTGATCTTCTTTTTATTTAAATCTTGTTACTAAATCCTATTTATGTTCCATCATTATGGATTTTTATAAGATTTTTATTCACTAAAATCATTCTTTTTGATTTTATTCTTTCAAAACCTTTGGTTTTCTCATTTTTCTTCCTTCTTCATCTAAGAAAACTGTCTTAATCTTCAAATATTTTAGTTTTTATACATTTCTTTCTACAAATAGCAACTGGTAAAAACTTCTCTATTTTTAGACTCTAATCCTTTCCTACTATTCTCATTTCTTTCCTTATTCAGAAATGGCATAGTCAGCACTCATTGCCTCCAAGACAGTCAAGTTCACTCTCACTAACTCTGAAATCCCCAAGAACAACCATCTTGGACGTTTGGACTTCGAAGGTATCAAATACCCACACCTCGTGGAAGCTGCTAGGTTCCTGAAGCAATCCTGTATTGCTTATGCCCTCACTGTTGATCCCAAACCCTCCAAAACGCTTCTCCAACAGTTTTGGTTTATTGCTGAAGAGACCTCTATCACCAACAAGAAAGGTGACCAGGTTTCTGCTATCTCTTTTAGTACTGACTTAGGATCAGGCATGATGACAGCTTTCAGCCTTAGGAAGGCACTCAGATTCCTGACAAACCTAAGAGTGGATTTGACGCTCTTCCAACTGATGCTGAACTCATCCAGTTTCTGGATGATATGGAATATTGTTGGGACAACAAGCCCCGCTCCACAATCCCCAACAAGAAGTTGACTCTCATCAAGAAGGCAAATATGCCTTCTCAACTGAATTTCATCTTTTCTCACTTCATTCAGTATATGAGTGGGAAAAGTGGTTCACTTGATCAGGCAACAAGGTTCAACTCCAGATGGCTTACTCAGTCATCGCTATAAAGAACTTCGACTTTGCCACCGCTATCTTTGACGATATTAAGTCAAAGATAGAGAAGACGGAGAGGGATCCCAAGATCCCATATGTACGGTTTATTTGTGCATATCTGAATTTTCTCTACGCCAACTCTTACCCCACTACTCCTGATGGCTCCTTCGCCAAAGTGGGTCAGCGATCGTTGGAGGTCAACCGCTCGACAACGAGGTAAGTATTTCTACTCTTCGCTCCCAACTCTCTCTCCATACTTCTTCAACTTCAGCGGCCACGCAGGAGGTTCTTTCTTCTGCTAGCCCTGCCGCTACAACCGCTTCAAAACGACCATCATCTAGTCTTTCTGGTCCTTCAAAGAAGACCAAATTGACTAAGGAGACCATCGCCACTAGTTCAAGGCCTGAGGAAGTTTCTCGACAAACTTCCTTGGATGATTTTGTGGTTCTCTCCTCCACATCCTCAGCCATCACATCATCAACCGTGCCAGCGATCTCGGTCGCTCTCACAACATCAGTGACGCAACCTGTTGAGAACTGAAGAATTTACCAAGTATGGTTAATGCTTCTAGTTCATCATGATTACTACTTCTGTGGTTAATGCTGCTGGAACAAAGTTAATGTTGCTCTTCAAGATTAGTACTGCTGGAGTTACTACTGCTAAGAGATTAATACTGCTCAGAGTATTAATGCTGCTTATGATTAATACTGCTTATAAGATGGAGATCTGTATGGAAAGGATGACAGATGGATAAACTGAAGATATTCATGGAAGCTTAGAGATAATGATGGAAGATATTCTGGAGATATTGTATAAATTGTAATTATCTTTTATCTTCAGTATATATATTGTATTGTTTAGAATAGTAAGAAAACTTTTGATATTATTATTCATTCTAAGTTTTAGTTCTAGAGAGAAAAATCAACCTCAAGGCATAGTTCCTAATTCTAGAGAAGTATAATTCATCTTGAAAGAGTTTGTTCTTCAAGATTGAGGTTGAGTGTGTAATCTTGTAATTTTAATCATTCAATACAAGTTTACAAGTTGTTAATCATACTCACTGTTTTTTTACTGTTACATTGAATATCAAAGTGTTATTCCGCAAACTCCTTTGATATTAGTTTCTGAGAATTTATTCTTGTGGAGAATTCGATCCTGACAAGTGGTATCAGAGCTAGTTCTCTCAGAAACAACTATTCTTTCATCATGGAAAACTTTGCAGAATCAAACAGTACTCTGGTCTCTAAGGTCCCAATGCTCAAACCCAGTGAGTTTGACATGTGGAAGATCAGAATCAGGCAATACATTCTTCTCACTGACTACTCAATGTGGGATATCATTGAGAATGGTCCTTCTGAAGCAGGAAGGATTGGACCAGATGGGAAAAGACCTCCACCAAAGACAGATGGTGAGAGGAAGATCAGACAGACAGAGATGAAGGCCTTGAGCACTCTGCTCTTGGCCATCCCCAATGAATATCAGCATCAATTTTGCAACTGCACTGATGCTCAGATTCTCTGGAATGCTCTAGAGAAAAGATTTGCTGGAACTAAAAGCATCAAAAGAAATCAAAGAGATGTTCTAAAGCAGCAGTATGAAAACTTCACTTCTTCAAAGAATGAGTCTATGACTCAAACTTTTGATAGGTTCAACAAGCTCATTGCTGAACTGGCTACTGTAGGAGTGAAGATGGAGCAAGATGATATCAACAGGAAGTTCCTCAGATCTCTTGGGGATGAATGGACTATGTACACTGTCTCATATAGACAGAGTGACAATCTGGAAGAGAAGGAACTTGATGATCTATATAATGATCTAAGAGTTTTTGAAACTGAGGTAGAAACCAAGAAGAAGCCCACTGGGTATATCCACAATGCTGCACTTCTATCAGCATCTACTGATACTACTGCCAACCCTGAAGCAGTTAGTACTGCCAGTGGAATGAATTCAGAAAAAGGCACTGAAACTGTCTTTGAAGCCTTTTTGTCCAGTCACAGCAACAATTCATTGATTAATGATGATCTGGAACAACTTCACCCTGATGACCTGGAGGAGATGGACATTAAATGGCAGATGGCCATGTTATCTATGAGGGTGAAGAAGTTTATTAAAAGAACAGGGAGAAACAACTTCTCTCAAAGAAGAGAAGATGGAGCTGGGTTTGACAAGACAAAAGTGGAATGTTATAAGTGCCACATGAAGGGACACTTTGCTAGAGAGTGCAGAAGTGGTGTGCCAAATAACAACCACCAACAAGCTCAGAATGGAGGCTACAATCAAAACAAGAACCCTGCTCAAGCCCTTGTTTCTCAACAAGGAATGGGGTTTGATTGGAGTGACCAAGCTGAGGAAGCCATTCAGAATCAAGCTCTTATGGCAGAGGTGTCTGATCTCCCCTCTGAGGTAATTTCTAATCTTTGTACTCAATATTGCATAGACACTGTCAAAAGGTACAGGGATCACAACCAAAACATGTGTGATGACCTCAAAAGATTAGAGAAGGACAGAAGAGATTATGTGTTCATAGTTGAGAGGTTTGAAGAACAAATCAAAGGCTTTCAAGCCAATGAGCTTCAACATTCTTATGACACAAACTATTGGAAGTGGGAAAAGAATGAGTTAGAGGCCAAACTGTCTAAGTCCATAGAAGAGAATGATAGGTTGAAAGAAGAACTATCTAAGGTTAAGCTTGACATAGAAAAGTTTTCATATGCTTCAAAAGCAATGGATTCTCTTCTAAAGACTCAGATTCATGATAAGATGAAACCTGGTATTGGATACAATAACACACCCCCTCCTTACAACAACAACTATATCTCTCCTACTTCAGACTTGTTAGAGACCAAGGAGAAAAAGGACTTGTCTGAGGAAGCCTTTAAGATAGATCCTTTGGATGAGGTAGTTGTTAAGGATATGACTGAGAAAGAAGTCAGTGAGAATAGGAATAATGCTGTGAGTAAAGAGATACCCTTAGAAAACAACATTGTTACCAATGAGGGAGGTGGAAGGATCTGGGTCAAGTCTAAGGAGATAGAGAAGACCAAAGGAAAGGATAACAAGGTCCATTACAAACAAACCACTGTTGTGAATCCTGGACCTTGTAAACAGTGTGCTTGCAACAAATCTGAGAGCCTAAATTCTGGTATAAAAAGAGGTAACCAAAGAAACTGGAATAATCAATGGGCTCAGAAACAAGGAGTTGATCTGAATAAAATAATCAGACCAAAACCTTGTTTCATATGTGGTAAGTTAAACCATTTGGCTAAGCATTGTTTCTTTAACCCAATTAACCAACAGATGAACTTTCAAAGATTTGTGCAAAAACCTGTTGGTTATAGGAAGGCTGGAAAGAAACATGTGGTTAAGAAATCTGTTGAAACCAAAGGCCCCATGAGGAAAAAGGTTTTAAAAGAAAGTATTAAAATGTGGGTGCCTAGAAGCACTAAAACTGTTAGTACTGCTGACAGGGATAGTGCTGCTGGAAGCATTACTGCTGCTACCAGTGTTAGTACTGCTGAAAATATTAATGCTGCTAATACTGTTAGTACCTCTTCAAAGGTTAATACTGTTAACACAGTTACTACTTCTAACAAGGTTAGTACTGCTAAGCATGCAAGTGCTGCTAAGGCAGTTAGTACTTCTAAAACCAGTACTGCTTCTAGCAAATGTGTTTCCAAACCCATCATTGTGACAAAGTACTCCAGAAATGAGGAGTCAAAGTTTAAAAAT
Organism: Arctium minus; assembly: GCA_954870635.1. Lineage (NCBI taxonomy): Eukaryota > Viridiplantae > Streptophyta > Magnoliopsida > Asterales > Asteraceae > Arctium > Arctium minus. Next base: position 130,102,664 of record OX941081.1, on the reverse strand, counting down.
CTTGTCAAGAAAGAATGTAAATATTTTGATGAGAAAGGGGTACCCAAGACCACTTTGGCTTGGGTTCCTATTTCATACTAACTGATTTATCTTATGTGCAGGGCAACCAACAGCTCAAGGGGAAGAGCATATGGCATGTTGATAGTGGTTGCTCTAGGCATATGACAGGTAACATGTCATGCCTTCAGGATTTCAAACATATCAATGGAGGACATGTTGCATTTGGAGATAATCTTACAGGTGGTAAAATAAGTGGAAAAGGTAATGTTACAAAAGGTAAGATGACATTTGAGGATGTCTACTATGTTGATCAGCTAAAATACAACCTGTTAAGTGTATCACAGGTTTGTGACAAACAACATAGCATATTATTTACTAATACATAATGTATGATCCTTGCTCCAGGGTTCAAGGTAGTTGATGAAAGCATGATACTACTTAGAACTCCAAGAAAGGACAATGTTTATTGTCTTGACATGGAAAATGTTTCAAGTGATTCATCCCTGAACTATCTTGTTTCAAAAGCTTCTGTAGATGAATCCTCTCTATGGCACAGAAGGATGTGTCACATGAACTTCAAGACTATGAACAAACTTGTTAAAAACAACCTTGTAAGAGGTCTACCATCAAAAGTCTTTTCATGTGATGATCATTGTGTTGCTTGTCTTAAAGGCAAACAGCACAAAACTTCTCATAAGACCAAAGAGTTAAATACAATTTCTTCTTGCCTCCAGTTATTACATATGGATCTGTTTGGCCCTACAAATGTGATGAGCATAGGGAAGAAATCATACTGCTTAGTTATTGTTGATGATTACTCTAGATTTACTTGGGTATATTTTCTAAGGACTAAGGATGAGACAAGTGGACTGATCAAATCCTTTATTCTAAGAATTGAAAACCAGACTAATCAAAAAGTAAAAGTCATTAGATCAGATAATGGGACTGAATTTAAAAATCTTGATCTAAACACCTTTTGTGAAGAAAAAGGAATTGAGAGACAATATAGTGCCCCTAGGACTACTCAACAGAATGGAGTTGCTGAGAGAAGAAATAAGACACTAATAGAGACTGCTAGATCTCTGTTGGCTGATTCAAAACTGCCAAATACCTTCTGGGCTGAAGTAGTTAATACTGCATGTTATGTCCAAAACAGAGTTCTAGTGGTCAAGCCAAAGAACAAGACCCCATATGAGCTTTTAAATAAAAGAAAACCCTTTATTGGATTTTTCAAACCTTTTGGGTGTCCTTGTACAATTCTCAATACCAAATCTCAGTTAGGTAAGTTTGATAGCAAAGCAGATGATGGATTTCTTGTTGGTTACTCATCTCAGAGTAAGGCTTACAGAGTTTTTAACTCTTCTTCTAGAATAATTGAAGAAAGTGACAATGTCAAATGCAATGAGAACACACCAAATCCTATTGGGTCTGGTCCTCAGTGGCTGTTTGACATTGATTCACTGACTAACTCTTTTGGTGTCAGTAGTGATGATTATGCAGGTTCTGGGAGTGGAGGATCAGGGACTACAAAAGTTCAAGACAGCATATCTCAATCTGTGATCTTTCCCATACCTACAGTGGATCCTGTTGAAGACTGTGAAAAGGAGCCATCTACTGAACCAAATCAGAGTGAAGAAGAAAGAAGAGCTTAGGAGAGTGAAGAAAATAAAGAACCTGAAGTAGCTGCTGAAATCACCTCAGTTGAGTTGAATGACTCAAATCTAGAGGTTGGACTCAATGAAGAGTCTAGTCATCACACCAGAACTCAAAAGAATCATCCTCCTCAGTTGATAATAAGAGATATCTCTTCTCCTATGATGACTAGAAATCAAAGCAGGCTGCAAGAGATGCAAGACCAACAGCATACAATGCTTTCTTGCTTTCTATCCCAGCTTGAGCCTAAGAAGGCACATGATGCTATGAAAGAGTCCAGTTGGATAGAAGTCATGCAAGAAGAGCTACTGCAATTCAAGCTGCAAGATGTTTGGGATCTAGTAGACCTTCCTAAAGGCCAAAGAGCAATAGGCACAAAATGGGTCTTCAGGAATAAGAGAGATGAAAGAGGCATAGTAATAAGGAATAAAGCAAGGTTGGTGGCTCAAGGGTATACACAAGAAGAGGGAATAGATTATGAAGAAGTATTTGCACCTGTGGCTAGGATAGAAGCAATTAGATTATTCCTGGCTTATGCTTCTTATATGAAATTCAAAGTTTATCAAATGGATGTAAAAAGTGCATTTCTATATGGCTCAATTGAAGAAGAAGTATATGTCTGTCAACCACCAGGGTTTGAAAACCCAAGCTATCCAGACAGGGTATACAAATTGAAGAAAGCACTTTATGGACTGCATCAAGCTCCAAGAGCATGGTATGACACTCTGTCATCCTATCTCTTGGAAAATGACTTTGAAAGAGGAGTCATTGATAAGACTCTGTTCATCAAGAGAAAGAAGAAGGATATCTTGCTGGTCCAAATCTATGTGGATGATATTATCTTTGGATCCACAAGAGACAACATGTGCAAGGAGTTTGAGGAACTAATGCATCAAAGGTTCAAAATGAGTTCCATGGGGGAACTTACTTTCTTCCTTGGACTCCAAGTTCAGCAGAAGTCAGATGGAATCTTTATCTGTCAGTCCAAGTATGTGCAGGACATTCTAACCAAGTTTGGTTTCTCAGATTCAAAACCTGCCAGCACACCTATGGAGACACACAAGCAGATAACAGCAGATCTTGAGGGGGAGGATATGGATGTTCATCATTATAGATCCATGATTGGCTCTCTCATGTATCTTACAGCCTCTAGGACAGACATAATGTTTCCAGTCTGTGTATGTGCAAGATTCCAAGTTAGGCCAAAACAATCACACTATCAAGCGGTTAAGAGGATATTCAGATATCTCAAAGGGCAACCCAGATTGGGACTTTGGTATCCTCATGACTCATCATTTGACCTACTTGCATACTCAGACAGTGATCTAGGTGGAGCAAACTTGGACAGAAAATCTACTTCTGGAGGATGCCAATTTTTGGGTGCAAGACTAGTGTCATGGTAGTGCAAGAAACAAACCACAGTGTCCACATCTACAACAGAGGTAGAGTACATAGCAGCTGCAAGTTGCTGTTCTCAAATCTTATGGATTCAGAATCAAATGTTGGACTATGGGGTAACCTTTCTACACACTCCAATTTTTATTGATAATAGCAGTGCTATTAGCATTGTTAATAATCCTGTCAAGCACTCAAAGACAAAGCACATTGAAATCAGGTACCACTTTTATTCAAGTTGTAAAAGTTCATACTGCTAACCAGTTTGCTGATCTATTTACCAAAGCATTTGATGTGGGTAGATTCACTTTCTTGGTAACAAGTGTGGGAATGATCAACTCTGAATAAGCTCCTACTTAAAAAGTTGTTCCATACCTGTATATTGTTTATTCTTGGTGGTCCTAATCTTCTTTTTCAGGAAAAGTATAGCAGTACTCAGTCCTTCACAAAGCTTAAAAGTGTAAGTATGATTAATACTGCAAGTGCAGTTTTAATACTGCCAGTGCTCAGTTAATACTGCTAGTTAGTTAATACTGCTCTCAGTTAATGCTGCTAGTTAGTTAATACTGCTAGTGGTTAATACTGCTCTCAGTTAATGCTGCTAGTTAGTTAATACTGCTCTCAGTTCATACTGCTAGTTAGTTAATACTGCTAGTGGTTAATACTGCTCTCAGTTAATACTGCTAGTTAGTTAATACTGCTAGTGGTTAATACTGCTCACTGTTAATACCGCTTTCACTAAATTTTTAGGGTTAATACTGCTTATAATCCACAAGCTATAAATACCCTTTCCCCGCCTAAAAGATCATAACGACTCTTTGTCTACTGTTCATCTTCTCTCTTACTATTTTCTCTCAAGTATCCAGTGCTTGCTAGTCAAGAATCCTTGCGTACAGATGGCTTCAATGGTGTTTATTGACGAGCACAACGAGATTGCAATGTTAAAGAAGCCGAAACAAGCCAATGAATTCCACCAAATTGTGGACTTTCTCAGGTCAAGCCACATTGCCCATGCTCTCACTGTATCACCAACTATCTACATAGAGCATCAAAGGCAATTTTGGGCCAATGCCACCATTGTTACTGAAGATGGTGTCCAAATGATCAAGACAAGGGTATGTGAAAAACCCCTAACAGTTACTGAAGAGGTGATACGCATCTGTCTACGTCTAGATGATGCTGCAGGTATAACCTCTATTCCTAATGAGGAATTATTCTCAACTCTTACTAGAATGGGGTATGGAGGCCCATTGGGTGTGTTCAAGTTCTCAAAAGCTAAATTTTCACCCCAATGGCGTTTCTTTGTCCATACCCTTATGCATTGTATCTCTAAAAAGACTACTGGATGGAGTGAGTTCAGTAGCACCATTGATTATGCTTTGGTGTGCTTGGCCACTGCCAGAAAGTACAATTTTTCTCAAATGCTTTTTAATGATCTTGTCTCAAACCTGGGAAGTAAAAAGAGTTTTTATATGTACCCCAGGTTTGTACAAGAAGTAATAACCCATGAATTGACGGATATACCTCATTTTGATGGGGTATATGTACCAAAAATTCCCAAAGGTAAGGTCTTTTCAAACATGAAAAGATCCCCTCTGGACTCGGAAGGAGTTGACACCCCATTGTTCTCTACAATGATGGTGGTGTCCCACACTGAAGAAGGTATGGCAGCAGGGTCAAGGACCTCATTAGACCATCCCACTGCTAGCCAATCCCAATCTTCCCTCTCTATATCTATCCCACAGTCCCTACTTCATAAGCCTACTTCTCCAATTACCCAAAATTATACAAGGAAACAGGTAAAGAAGGCTCCTTCCCTTCTTGTACCATCACCCACTAAGCCTTCTAGCCCTCTAAGGGAGAATTCTCCCTTAGAGAATATCAATAGGGAAACCAAAGGGGTGTCTCCCAACCCCAAGGAGGTGCTCACTGAGGTGGAGGTTGAGCATATGGGTGTTAAGGCTGCCACTACTCCTGCTAGCACAAAGGAGGTCAGTGGTAACATACATAAGACCTTCCCCATGGCAACTTTGGGTGAGCAATCATCCAAAGGTCCCAGGTGCCAAGCAACCAAGGGGGTGGATAGTGCTTCTGCTAGGCAGAAGACTTCCACTACAAAAAGATCCAATGATCCATCAAAAGAGGGTAACACTTCTGGAGAAGGTGAGGACAGATATAACTATTATGAATTGATGGAAACCATGGGAAACATCAACATGGATGTACTCAAACAGGGAAAAGATATAGAAGAACTTAAACTTGTAGTTCTGTCCCAACAAGTTCAGATTGCCAAGCTAAAGAAAATGGTGACAAGGTTATTGCACAAGAAGAGGAGAAAGCAATTTGTTCTAAAGAAGAGGAAAAATGCTCAAGATGCTTCCAACAAGGGGGAGAAGCAAGAAAGGGAAACAGAAAAGGAAAGTTCAGTTGAAAAGAGAGTTGAAGTTGAGGGGGAGACTGAAGTTGAGGGGGAGAAAGAGGATGCAATAGAGACAGAAACAGAAGTTGCTCAAGCAGCAGAAACTGTTAATGCTGCTGAAACAGCAGAAACAGGAGAAGCAGTAACAGGGCTCTCTGTAGAGGAACTGGAGATTGCAGAGACTTTGGTTAAAGCCAAGAATGACACTCCTAAGGCTAGTCAAAAGGTCAAGGGAGTGATCATTAATGAAGGAGGAGGATCAAAGAAGAGAAAAGAAACAAGTCAAGCAACTTTGAAGGGAAAGGGAAAGGAAAAACTTATTGAAACTGAACTGCCTTCAAAGAAGAGGAGTCAGATTGAAATGGATGAGGAGATGGCAAAGCAGCTTCAAGAGCAAATGGAAAAAGAGGAACAGATTCAAACAGAAACAGATAGAGAGCTTGCAAAGATAATGGCCAGAAAACTAAATGCTGAGTATCAAGAAAGTTTAAAAGCAGCAACTGAAGCCAAGAAAAGCTCTGTGAAAGTGTCTAAGCAGAGAATGCCAGTAATGAAGCAGAAAAGACAACCTTCTAAGACCTTTTTGGCCAATCAGGAAAGAAGAAGAATGATTAACTTCCTGAGAGGTGCAATTGGTGTCAAAGGGGAAATGTTTACCAATATGGCATACAGTCAGGTTGAGGATCTGTACAAGAAAGAGATGGCTAAGCTTCAAGGGGACTCCTTACAAAGGAAAGAGGCTGAAAGAAGAATGAAGGAAAGACATGATCTAAACATTCAGCAACCATTTCCTGAGGAAGTTACACCTACAAAAGAAAAGAAGGAAGAGCCTGAGTTTGTAAGTGTAGAGGCAAAATCAGCTAAAAGGGTGAAGACAATTGCTTCCAAAAGGCAGTCTAAAAGGACAAGGGTGGAAGAAGCTGAAAAGGAAGCAGAACCTTCAGTCACACCTTCAGCAGAACCTGTGCAGAACCCAGAACAGTCCAAAGAGCAATTAGATAAGCATATGGGGCTGTATATGACTATAGTAAAACCTGTACAGGCTGTTCCAATCTCCATGAAGGCTCCAGAGATCATCTTTTGGGATATCCTAAGAGACAATGGAAAGGATTTCTTTAGACTCAAAAGAGAAGGTGGTGCATTTGAAGCATATTCAACATGGGGGAGAGTAATCAGAAGTTGTTCAAGAGCAGACATAGAGGAAATGTACAAAGTGGGAATAAAACTCTATGAGCCTGTGTTGAAAGGCACTGAAGAGAATCTTCTTAAAGTAGCAATGGAATACTTATGTATGATGTTTGATCCAGAGAAGGTGGTGCATAGGATTAAAGATCTTCATCATGAGTATGTGTTCAAAAAGATTGATCATTGGATACTCTTTGAAAACTGTGGTGTGTACATGATTACAATTGATAAATGTTATCATGAATACTACCTAGTTGACAAAATATATGATCATAGCAAGCAGAAACTTGAAGGGATGCCGAAAGCTAAGCTAGTATGTACTAAGGATTCAGAAATGGCCAGAATTGTGGTGAGAAGAACTATCAATCAAAGTCTGGGCCTAGATCCAAATTTGGGCAATTGAACCTGAGGTGTTGAAAGCATCTTGAAGATCAGATCTGAAGAACTTGACTTCTCTTTTAAAAGTCAAGATTAAAGGGAGATTGTTGAGAACTGAAGAATTTACCAAGTATGGTTAATGCTTCTAGTTCATCATGATTACTACTTCTGTGGTTAATGCTGCTGGAACAAAGTTAATGCTGCTCTTCAAGATTAGTACTGCTGGAGTTACTACTGCTAAGAGATTAATACTGCTCAGAGTATTAATGCTGCTTATGATTAATACTGCTTATAAGATGGAGATCTGTATGGAAAGGATGACAGCTGGATAAACTGAAGATATTCATGGAAGCTTAGAGATAATGATGGAAGATATTCTGGAGATATTGTATAAATTGTAATTATCTTTATCTTCAGTATATATATTGTATTGTTTAGAATAGTAAGAAAACTTTTGATATTATTATTCATTCTAAGTTTTAGTTCTAGAGAGAAAAATCAACCTCAAGGCATAGTTCCTAATTCTAGAGAAGTAAAATTCGTCTTGAAAGAGTTTGTTCTTCAAGATTGAGGTTGAGTGTGTAATCTTGTAATTTTAATCATTCAATACAAGTTTACAAGTTGTTAATCATACTCACTGTTTGTTTACTGTTACATTGAATATCAAAGTGTTATTCCGCAAACTCCTTTGATATTAGTTTCTGAGAATTTATTCTTGTGGAGAATTCGATCCTGACACAACCACCCATCTCAGTACCAACTGAGGTAACTACCCAACTCTCATCTTCTTCTATCCCCATCTCTAACCCCTCTATTTCTTTTGTCTCTGACCCTCCTTCTCTCGTGCAGCAACCTCATGTTGCATTTATAGGACCTGATGCTCAAACCTTTGAAAGAGACATGCAATTTTTCAAGATGTTTGAACCATCAGGTATACCTAACCCCTCAAATACAAATCCCATCTCTCCATATAAGCCTATCACTCAGAAGCTAACTTTTCTTTCAGGTCCTAATATGGCTACTGTTGACTCTCATGTCAACAGTTTGAGTATCAAGGTGGATTCTCTCTCCACCTCCATCAACGAAACCACCAGCGCCGTCAGTACCGCTGGTGAAGAGCAGAAGCAATTGACAGCTACCTGCTCCACCAAAGTTGAAGCCTCACAAATCTCAGCTCTTCAGGGGGAGCTCTTCAAAGTAAAGAAGGATACTCAATTTCTTCAGGGACGATTCGATTCTCTAAACAACAATGTCCAGGGGTTATCTACAAAGATCGATTCCTGCACAACTCTTCTACAGCAAGTCCTTGATATACTGAGTGCACCAGCTCCGACTCCTTCTCCTTCTTTCACAGAGGCTGACCGCACCTCTCTGAACGTATCTGTTGAATTCATTCATCAAGCTACTTCAGACCTCCCTGTGATTGAAGGACGCCTAGATAGTCTGGAGGTTGAAGTCCGAAAGTTGGCCACTACACATCCTTCCTATCTGCCTAAAGTCCTCTCTCTCTCTGATAATGACAAAGAGGGGGAGAAAGTTGCTGAAGAAAATATAGAGGAAGCTGTTGTTGAGGTTCACCCGGAAGAACCTCCCTCTCATGTTGAGGGGGAGAAGGTTATTGACAAAGCCCCTCCATCTTCTTTCGAAGGCTTAATAGAAGAAGAAGAAGAAGAAGAAGAAGAAGAAGAAGAAGAAGAAGAAGAAGAAGAAGAAGAAGAAGAAGAAGAAGAAGAAGAAGAAGAAGAAGAAGAAGAAGAAGAAGAGGAGGAGGAGGATGAAGAAAATGAAGATCTTGATCTTCAAGATCAAGATGAAGAGCAACACCATCAAGATGATGATGATGACGATGAAGAAGAAGACCAATCTTTATGGTTTTCTGCAGCCACCACGTCATCAGTGATAGCTTCGAAAGAAGTTGTCACAGCAGGGGGAGTCATGAAACATCTTTAGGAACCCCTTCCCAAAGCAGATCTAAGGGTACAGCTGCTGAGAGAAGCCTGATTAACGTTTCACTATCTGAGGAGAATCCTTCTCAGGTATGCCTCTCACTTGTCCCTGTATCTTTCTATAAATCCCCAACCCCTGTTTCTTTCTAGCCTTTATCTTTCTTCTTTCCAAAACAAACTCTAACTTCTTTTATCTATTTTCTGACCAGACAGTTCTCTCCCCTGCTTAAGGGTAAGGAACTACAAATAATCCCAGCTTCTATAGCTAATGACTCAATAATCCCAATCTCCGTAAATGAGATTGATGAAGAAGATGAAGAAGAAGAAGCCATGCACCATCCAGGAAGGCCCTCAAGACCATCTCACTGGTCAGAGGAAGAGATGAAGAGAAGAATAGAGATGATCTCTCATCTAGAAAGTCAACGGCTGAAGGTCCCTCTTCAAACAACTTCTACTGAACTAGAGTTCATGACTGAAGTTGAAATCGAAGAATCTGTCAGAGCTGAGAAACTGATAGCTGATTGTCAAAGAGATGCATCTCAAGATTCAGTCCTCTCAAGTCAAAGACAAAAAGCTGAAAAAGAATCCAGTGGAAGTCCAGGCTGCTCTATTAAAGGAAATTGAAAAGGAGCGCTCAAAAGAACTAGTGGTCAGTGATAACTCAGTCGAATGGTGCAAACATAAAGTCAACTATCGCTCTGACCCAATGAAGATCGTAGTCGTTGTCATCTCAGGGAGAAAGAAGGACCGAACTTCTGTCACAATGGAGATAACCACAGAGGATGGAAGCTGCAAGGCTATGTTCGTTTCAAAGCTGGAAAGCTTCGGTTACATGGAATGGCTAGAGTTCAAAGATGCACTGAAGAAATCCAAGTCAACCTACAGAGGCTATGTTGAAGGGATAAATGATGCTCTCATCAACAGAGTCGCTGCCATCCTAAAGGTACCATCTACTCTTCCTTCCAAGCCAAGGCAACTAAAAAAAAAGTTTGGTTCCTCCTCATATGAGAATGTCGCTGCAATAAGAAACGACACCTCCATTAAGTTCTCAAAAGAAGCTCTGTTTGGTTCTCCTCCTGATCTCTCAGTTCTAGATCTATCCCTGCCCCCTGGTGGTCCATATATTGCAGGGCAAGTAATTAAAGATCCTTTTGGTATATTCTTCAGAGATGATGAGGAAGAGCTCAGATTCCAAAGAGTATCTGAAATTCCTATTTGTCCCCTTAGTCATCTCAATGATCTCTTATGCTTATGTTGTGACTTCTCTTCTGCTGCTGAGCCAATCAAAGCAATCATCAGTCAAGAATCTTCTGAACGAAGGCAAAAAGGAGAAGAAAAACCTGAGTATATGATCAATCCTCCAAAGTCTTCTTTAGATAGCTGATAGATTAATTTTCTAATTCTTGTAATCTATTAGTTAAACTTACAGTAGTTAGTTCCTCACTTGTACTTATAATTATCATACCTTGTAATTCTATCTTTGAATTAATGAAAATTTCAGTGAAGTACTTAACCCTATCAGTACTGTAAAAGATCCCTCAAAATAGTAATTGGGACATGTATGTTATGAGTCCTGATTATTTTATTATTTTGAACTATAAAGTAATTTTCTTCAGTTACTTTGTCATTACAAATAGGGGGAGATTGTTGATCCAAACTCTCTCAGTGATTTGATAACGACCCTCTTTTATACTTAGTGAAAATTGCGTTTTAATATGTATTAGTGTTTCACCATCAGCGATCAGACTGAGTCTGTTCAGTTATGGCTGATGATCTCTCTTATAAACGCTCATATGTATTAGTGTTTCACCATCAGCGCTTAGACTGAGTATGTTCAGTTATCGCCGATACTCTCTGATGTAAACGTAATCCCTGAAGAAAAGTTTCGCGTCAACAGATGTTCATAGCTGAATCGAAGAAGAAGCTGCTGAACAAAGACAAGTCTACTAGTGACCTGATAAGGATATCAGTGAAGCAAAGACGACTCTACTCATACACGAAGAAACCTGAGGAAAAGCTTCAGCGATAGCTGAACCTTCTTATATCTCTGAAGGAAGAGATATTCAGCGATCGATGATCACTTAGCTTATGCCTCAAGTCTCTTTAGTCTTTCCCTGCACAACTAGTACGATGTGTCAGAACGGACATACCTCTGCCACAATTCGTACAACAACTCTGTCAACTACACTGTTTATGATACAGCCGAAAGCATGTCTCCCAAAGTCAGACTCCCAAAAAGCCAATCACTAAATGACACGTGTAAAGTACCCTGCCATGCATTTAATGCATAGGATATAAATAGAAAGATTACCTCTCCATCTGAGAGGGTGCTCTCTTCTTGAACTTAGATAGAAACCCTTGTTTTCTATACCTCTCAAATCCCCATTCTCTATATTCTTGTGCAACCATCTTAGTGTTTTCTTAAGTTTGTTTAGATTGAGTTCTACTTAATCTTATTCTGCAACAGACTTGTAAATTGTGTTTGATTTATCAATAAACAATTTATTAAACTTTAAATTATGTGTTTGTATTCAACCCCCCCCCCACTTCTACAAACTTGTTAAGCACCTCCGGGACCAACATAAACAATGGCATCAAAAGTTTCATGAGGTTGTCTTGTCCAACGGTTTTAAGTTAAACCAAGCGGACACATGCGTATATAGTAATTTGATATATCTGGTAGGAGAGTAATCATTTGTTTGTATGTGGATGACATGTTGATATTTGGCACCGACCAAAATCAAGTTGATAACTAAAGAGTTTTTTTTCATCAAGTTTCTTTATGAAAGATATTGGGGAGGCGAAAGTAATCCTTGGAATAAAGATCAAGTGTGAGAATAAGGAGATGGCAATTAAGCATTCTCATTACATTGAGAAAGTATTAAAGAAATTTAATTGCTTTGATTTTTCTCTTGTGAGTACTCCGTTTGATTTGAGTGTGAAGCTTATGCCCAATTCTGGTGAAGCAATGTCACAACTCGGGTACTCAAAGGCTATTAGGTGTTTGATGTATGCCATGACAAGCACTAAAACGGATATTGCTTTTTCCATAGGAAAGTTGAGTATGTTTACTAGCAATCCTAGTACTCTTCATTGGCAAGCAATAAAACAAATATTTAAATGCTTGAAGAAAACCATAGATTATGGTTTATAATGGATATTTGGATACAAGATAGATTACCAACATAGAATATCACTCTTCTACGAGTTGTTGGGTATACTTGCTTGGAGGAGGTGACATATCATGGGCTTCCAAAAGAAAACTTGCATCAAGAATTTTTCTATAGAGTCGGAACATGTGGCGTTAGCTGCAGTAGGTAAAGAGGGTGAGTGGCTTAGAAAATTTAGTCCATGAAATTGCGGTATGGCCGAAACCAATATCACCCATTTTTATCCGTTGTGATAGTGCGACTACTTTGGCTAAAACTTATAGTCAAGTATATAATAGAAAGTCTAGACATTTAGGTGTTAAACACATCATGATTCATGAATCAATCACGAATGGGGTGATTTCCATTGTATTTGTCCAGTCATAACAAAAGCTAGCGGACCACTTGACAAAGTGGTTAGCTAGGGACTTGGATCACAAGTTGGTAATAGGGATGGGATTAAATTCCATCTGAATCTCTAACGGTGAGATACCTAATTCCCTTATAATACAATGTTAGAAGTTGAATTCAATGGGAAAGTTCATTGTAAGAAATTAGAGCACAAGTGGATCTGTTAGTGCATAAATGTGTTGGATACAAGATCAAGAAGACAAAAGTCAAAGATTCAAGAAGTCAAAGCTGAGAAAGTCAAATCTCATCAAAGTCAAAGTCTTTTAATAAAAAAGTCAAATGTATTTGTTTTGTTGTATTTTAGTTTCCTTTGTATTAGCTTTAGGTATAAATACTTTTCTTCTTGTATTTTCTGTAAGGTTTCATAACAGTGTTAACAGATTTGAAGAATACGTTTTAGAGAGAGAGAGAGAGTTCTAGAGAGAGAAAGTGTAAACTTTGAGAATTGAAAGAAATCAAACAGGTAATCATTGTGTTAAATCTTGTTTGTTTGATTAAACTTGTTTAGAAACTAGAATCTGGAACACACAATTGATATCAGAGCAGATCCAAAGGTGAAATCAGATCAAGAATTCAAGATTTTGGTTAGTTCTTCACTGTTCTTGAAAGAAAATTCGGATTCTGAATTTGAGAGTATTTTGGAGCAGATTTTGATTAGGAATTGTTACAAAAGTGTAATAGATTGAGTCTATGTACTTTAATTTCAGTATTGCACTGTAAATCACTCGAATTTCTGTAATTTTTGTTGAGTTTGTTCAAAAGTTGTTTAGTCACTGTTTCATCGAATTTTTGTTTTGTAAAGTGGTTGTTTGTAAATTTCTTGAGTTGTAATTCGTTCTAGTGTTGTAATCGAGCAACAATCTAGAGTTTCAGATCATTTGGACCACGTTTGGATCGTTTTTCAGATGAAAAGTTCGTTTTTGGGTCGACAGAAGGAAGAAAGCGCTAGATCCCTCAAACGCGCAAGTTCTTCGTGAAACGCGCAAGGTTCATCAGCTAGAACGCGCAAGTCAAAGGAATCGATTTTGGTCAAAACGCGCAAGTAACGACTAGCGAGTTTTAAAAACGCGCTAGTTGAAGTCTGCGAGTTTGGAAAAGTGGGGAAAATTTCTAAGGACCAGAACGCGCACGTAGTGATCTGCGAGTTCACCAAACGCGCTAATCGAAGCGTGCGAGTTTGGAGAGGAACAGTGGTTAGCGAGTTCTTCGACGTGCGAGTTTGGTGGTTTGCGAGTTCTTCGACGTGCGAGTTTAGTAAATGCGCAAGCCTCTGTTAGCGAGTTTTAGCGTGAACAGTTGTTAGCGAGTTTAGGCACTTGCGAGTTTCATCATTTGCGAGTTTATCTGCGAGTTTGTCTGCGAGTTTACTTGAGAGTTTATCAAACGCGCAAGTCTCGATCTGCGTGTTTCACAGTGAATAGGGCTTAGCGAGTTTAAGCGGGACCCCCGTGCTAAGTCTGCCTAGGGGGACATAGTTCTTTCTGTGATCAAAATCTCTGAATTTATTTTCAAGATTTTTTCTTGTGATTTCACATTTTGGACTAACGATCAGTTCTAGTTTCTTATTTGATATATTTTTCAAACAGGTTTAAAGAAGATGACTTCCAAAGATGCACTTTCAATTGGCACTGATGTCAAACCTCCAGTTCTATTCAAAGGAGAGTATGAGCAATGGAATGATCGATTTCTGGATTTTATAGACCGACATGCAAATGGAGAAAATATTCTGGAATCAATCAAAAACGGTCCTATGAAACCAATCATGGTTAATGTACCTGATGATGATGATGATTCTTCTGATAGTGGACATGGTGATGTGGAAAAGGAAGAAAAGACAAAACAAGTTAAGGTTGATTTCTCTCAGTATTCTGAAGAACAGAAGAGTCGATATAAAGCTGACAAGCAAGCGAGATCTCTTCTACTCCAAAGTATTCCCAATGACATCTACATCAAGATTGATAGCTACAAGCATGATGCTAAACAGATGTGGAATCAATTGGAAAAGATGAGGATGGGATCAAAGATCGGGAATCAGATAAAGGTGGCTAACTGCATCAATAATTATGAGAAATTCAAGGCTAAAGAGAATGAGAGTCTAGAAGACACATATGAAAGATTCACTTTGCTTCTGAATGAGATGACAAAGAACAAAGTCAAAAAGAAGCAGTTGGAAAATAATGTCAAATTCCTGAGCATCCTACGACCAGAGTGGAAGAAACATACTCGTAGGATGAAGCAGATGAAAGACTTAAGTGAAATACCTCTTCACGAAGTTTATGAGACCTTACGTCAGAATGAGGAAGAGGTAGAGGAGAAAAGAGCTGAAAAGAAGAAGGCTGAGAAGGTTCCTGATCCGATTGCTTTGGTTGTTGGTGAGAAGAAGAAAGAAAAGAAAGAGAAGATAGAGAAGAAAAAGAAGAAAGTCCTTACAAGTTCTGAGTCTGATTCTGTTTCAGAAAGTGATGATGGAGAGAATTTGAAACAAGCCATGTTATTGCTGACCCGTGCGTTTCAAAAGAAGTTTTACAAGAAGTCGGGGTCAAATTCTCAAAGGTATTCTTCTTCAAGTTCAAAGAACCACGAGCACCGGGAGAGGGTGGAAGGAAAAAGGTATGAAGAGCAAAGATATGTGGACAAGAAACCGGATGAGAGGAAGAAGTTTGCGAATGACTACACGGTTGCTGAGAAGAAAGCAAGTGATCCAGTTAAATGCTACAATTGCGGCAAGTTGGGTCATTTTACTAAAGATTACCGGAAGCCGAAAGTTCGCAACTCTCAGTATTATCAGAACAAGTTGCTTTTGGCAAGACAACAAGAAGCTGGTGTTGCTTTAATGGCCGAGGATGAATTTTGGCTTGATCATTCTGAGGATGAAGGTGAAGAGAAAGAAGAAAATGCTCATATCTGTCTCATGGGCAAAGAGGACAAGAATGATGAGTCAGATGATGAAGAAGTTGATGAGGTATTAAATTTAACTGAAAAAGATTTTATTACCAAAATGGAAACCATAGTGGTTGAGCTACAAAATTTACAAAATAATCTGAAAAAGGAAAAAGAAAGAGTTGTTAAAAAGAACAAGAAGATCTTTGAGCTTAATACGTCTGTTATTTCAAACAAAGATCTGATTGATTCTTTACGCAAATCTGATTTTGATTCTAAATCTAAAGTAGATTGTTTTGAAAAGAAGATTTCTGAGTTTGAAGGTAAAGTGTCTAAATATGAGTTTGAGAAAAATGAATCTGCACTAACTGTTTATAAACTGGAGGTTGAAAACAAGAATTTGAATAAGAAGGTAAATGGTCTGGAAGCAAAACTTTATGCAAGAGGTCAAACAGATCAAACCATTTTTCTCAATGCACCTAATGAAGAGGTTGATGTTAAAGAGAAATGGGGACTTGGTTTTGAAAACCCCCATTATCTTAAGAAAGCCATCAGAAAACAGCCGGCACTTTATAACTATGATTTTCTTGCTTGTGCTGGTAAACATACTCATTTAAAACCCAAATTTGTTACCAAATTGCCAAAAGAAGTTGAGGATCAAAAAACTGAAAATAGAAAGAATAAAAAGAAAATGCAACTACCGTTTAACTATGAAAAGTTAAATGATAGTTATCTTTCTAAAACACCAAAAGTTCTTTCAACTGACTATTTTGTTAGTTATTCTGCTTCTGAGATGAAGGAAAAACCTGCAATTGCAAAGGTTTATGTTCCTACATCTATTCTTGAAAGCAAAATAGTCGAGCTTGAAAATGTTTTATCTGATGAAAAACTTTTGGTTGATATACAACAAAATGTATTTTCTACAGTCATAAAGAACACTGTTTTTCAAAATAAATCTATATAGTGTTTTACAGTTTCAAATGCACCTCAAACTTTCTCTAATAATTCTGATGACTTATTTGAGTCTGCAAATGATTCTTTTAATTCTGATGATGGGTGCATGGAAGAATCTGATATGTTTGATGTCCATTCTAAACTTCCTGATCATTCTACTTGTCTTAAAAATGAAAGAGTGTTACCAAGTGATGTTCATATTGGTGAAACATCAACTAAGGTTGGTGATTCAGTTTCTGTAACTGCTGATTACTATGATCACGGTAAGAAACATAAGAAACAGCGATTACAGAAACAGAAATACACTGGTACACAAAAGAAAACTCAATCCCGGAAATCTACTTTTCCTAATAAATCAATATCTTATGTTTCAGATTTAAGGAAGAAAAAGTTGAAAGCTCGATCCGAATGGAGACCAAAACGGAAGGAGGATGAGATAGCCGGATCAGTTTATGATAATTCTTTTACTAGCCAAGTTAGTAGTGATGATGATGTAATTGATCAATTTGCTTCAAATAAACAAAACCTTGTAACTTCTTACAAGAAATATTCAATAAAGCAATTGATTCAATTATCTCCTATTCCTACTACATTTTATTCTAATTATCGGAGAACTGATTTTGTTTATTCTCATAATTCTTCTGATTGGTATGGATCTTATCATGTTAATTCTTCGAGATCAAATGTTTTTCAAAGTTTTCAAAAGAACAGAGGATCCATTTTCAAGTGGATACCAAAATCTTGTGCTAATCCATTAGGGCCCGTTTTTAAATGGGTACCTAAAATTGTTATTGCCTGATTTCTCTTGCAGACCCGGCATATGTGGTACATGGATAGTGGATGTTCCAAGCATATGACTGGGCAAAAAACTTTATTGTCTAACTATACAGAGAAATTCAGTGGAAATGTCAGATTTGGAAACGATCAGCTTTCACCTATCTTAGGATTTGGTGACATAATACAAGACAACATAACGATCAGTAAAGTGAGTTATGTCGAAGGCTTGGGGCACAACTTATTCAGCATAGGTCAATTCTGCGATAAAGGGTTAGAGGTCAACTTCAAGTCTAAGAGTTGCTCAGTTCGCACTAAAGATGGAACAGAACTCTTATCTGGAAATCGAAAGACCAACCTCTACACCATCAATTTGTCCAAAGTTCAGATTGATAATCAAGTATGCTTGATGACAAAAGCTTCAACGCAACAAAGTTGGCTCTGGCACAGACGTTTATCTCACTTGAACTTTCGTTACATCAACAAGTTGGTTCGTGGGAAATTGGTAAAAGGACTTCCTGAGCTGAAATATGTACGAGAACACTTATGCGTAGCATGTGCAAAGGGTAAGATGAAGAGAGCCGCTCACAAACCGAAGCCTGAACCAAGCACTAGTTCTCCATTAGAATTGTTACATATGGATTTGTGTGGTCCAATGAGAACTCAGAGTTTGGGAGGAAAGAAATACGTGTTGGTTATTGTGGATGATTATTCAAGATACACGTGGGTCAAATTTCTTCGATCAAAAGATGAGACACCGGAAGTTCTCATTACTTTCTTAAAGACGACTCAAGTGAAAATGCAGCGACCAGTCAAGTTTCTTCGTACTGACAATGGCACAAAATTCAAGAACAAGATTGTTGATGAATATCTCGAATCAGTTGGGATTTCACATCAGTATTCTGCTGCTAGAACGCCTGAACAAAATGGAGTAGTCGAAAGGCGAAATCGAACGCTAGTCGAGGCCGCTCGGACTATGCTTAGCCAATCGGACTTACCTCTATTCTTGTGGGCAGAAGTTGTGTCGACTGCATGCCATACTCAAAATTGTTCCATAATACATCGTCGTTTTCAAAAGACTCCATATGAGCTAATCAACAACAGAACACCAACTATCAAATATTTTCACGTATTTGGGTGTAAATGTTTTGTGCTTAACGACAGAGAGAGTCTGAATAAATTCAGTGCTAAGGCGGACGAAGGCATCTTTATCGGTTATTCTTCAACTTCTGCAGCATATCGTGTTTATATAAAGAAGTCAAAGACAGTTATCGAGAGCGTCAATGTCACATTTGATGAAGATATGGCTTCTGATCATATCAGTTCAGAACCCGTTATCACAGGAGTATTAGCTTCTGGGCAGATCAGTCCAGAACCTGTTTCTACAGCGACAAATTCGAATAACGCTTCTACTTCTACTTCTCATTTAACTGATTTAGATTTGTTATTTGAATTCTTTTATGATGAGTTTCTTGGGTCTAATATACCTAAATCTGCTGTGACTGACAGGGTTGAAGATACAAGTTGTCATCATCCAGTCACTTCAGAAGTTATTACTGAACAAGCATCCCCAGTTAAGACAGAAACTCACATTCCTATTGTTACTCCTCCTGTTGAAGATGCACAAGAAAATGTAGAGCCAGAAGTAACTGTTTCAGTTGGTTGTGATATATTGTCTACTAAACAGCCAAAATCTGCTGTTTCAACTGATACTTCTGCACCTGAGTCTTCAACTGCAAAATCCCCTCTTGTTATTCAAGCTGAAGAATCTGAAAGTGGATTTCTAGATGATGATCATATTCAAATTTCATCTACTCCACTCCCTCATGAGCATCGCTGGACCAAAGACCATCCATTACATCAAGTAATTGGAGATCTTAATAAGCCTATTCAAACTAGGTCAGCGACTCTAAACCAATGTATGCATTACTCGTTCCTCAGCAAGATTGAGCCAACACGAGTATCTGAGGCTCTTGCTGATTCGGACTGGGTATCTGCTATGCAAGAAGAGATCAATAAGTTTGAAGCCCTAAAGGTTTGGAGATTAGTTCCTAAGCCAGAAGGAAAGACCGTGATAGGAACTAAATGGGTATTCAAGAACAAAAAGGATGAAGATGGTATCGTCATAAGAAACAAAGCTAGACTTGTTGCCAAAGGTTACCGGCAAGAGGAAGAAATAGATTATGATGAGACGTATGCTCCAGTAGCGCGTATAGAGGCAATCAGAATGTTTCTTGCCTACGCAGCTCATAAAAACTTCACAGTCTTTCAGATGGATGTGAAAACAGCCTTTCTGAATGGCATTCTTAAAGAAGAAGTGTACGTGTCTTAACCAGAAGGGTTTGTCAATCCAGATAAGCCAGATCATGTCTACATCTTGGACAAAGCCCTTTATGGATTAAAACAAGCCCCTCGAGCATGGTATGATGTTTTATCTAAATTCTTGGTCAAGTCTGGTTTTTCTAAAGGTAAGATTGATACTACTTTATTCATCAAGAAGGAAAAAGCTGATATTATTCTTATTCAGATTTATGTTGATGATATAATATTTGGTTCTACTAATCCAAAATATTGTAAAAACTATTCTAACCTCATGGTGTCACGTTTTCAAATGAGTATGATGGGAGAGATGAATTTCTTTCTCGGACTACAAGTTAAACAGTTTTCTACGGGGATTTTTATTAACCAATCTAAGTATATTTTGGATATTCTTCGGAAGTACAAAATGGAAAATTGTAAACCAATTGGAACCCCGATGGCACCAGGTACTAAGATTCACACTGATCCTTCGGATAAAAGTGTTGATGTTAGGACTTATAGAGGTATGATAGGTTCATTAATGTATCTTACATCCAGTAGACCAGATATTATGTTTTCAACATGTTTATGTTCTAGATATCAAGTTGCTCCCAAAGAATCTCATTTGGCTGCTGTCAAACGGATTTTTAGATATCTGAAGGGGACTGCAGACCTTGGTTTGTGGTATCCTAAGGATACTGGGTTTCAACTGACTGCATATTCAGATGCAGATCATGTAGGTTGCATGTTGGACAGAAAGAGTACTTCTGGTCACGTTTAATTTATTGGAGACAAGCTCGTTAGCTGGGCTTCAAAGAAACAATTATGCGTTTCCACATCGACTGCTGAAGCAGAGTATGTAGCTGCTGCAAGTTGCTGCTCTCAAGTCTTGTGGATGCGAACACAGCTACGAGACTATGGATTCAAATTTGATAAAATTCCAATATACTGTGACTCAAAGAGTGCAATTTCCATATCGGTTAATCCTGTCCAGCATACGAAAACCAAACACATTGATGTAAGGTATCATTTTATAAAAGATAATGTAGAAAAAGGAACAATTGAACTTTATTTTGTAAAAACAGATTATCAACTTGCAGATTTATTTACCAAACCCTTAGATGAAAAGAGATTTAATTTTCTTGTCTCTAAGCTTGGTATGTTAAATCTTAAGACATAATCGGTTGTTACATAATAAAGTTACGTATTGTTATTTTTCATCATTTTCTTTATCTTTATGTCTGAAGGATATCTGCACTTTAATTGTTTGCTCATGATCTCAGGGGGAGTTAGAGAAGATTTTAGATGATCTACATTCATTTGAGGGAGAGCATAACTAATTTTTGCATTATACATTAACTGACAAAAATTTTGTGATGCATGATTTTAGGGGGAGCCTATAAGTCAAAAGGAGTAAGACTATGATTTCTGATTACTTCAGATCAGAACTCGTATCTTAAAAGTTTTATTGTCTTTATGTCTTTTAATTTTTGAATAAATTTTTGTGAATAAATTTGGACTAGACTTTGAGACTTATGCAGGATGAGAGAAGCTGACACGATCATATCTAAATGACTACAGCTTGACTTTCTGAGATTTAAGATTGCTCGAAAAGGTAAATTTCTTATCTTAATCTCAACTGTATCTGAAAGAAGGACAACTTTCAAGTATAGAAAACATGTTCTTAAATGTTCAAACCACTTCCTGATTTTTAAACAGATTTTATAATTTGGAAGTGTGATTTTAAATGTTTTTCATTTTATTTTTTTGTGATTAATTGATAAACAAACCGTGTGTATCCAAAGATAAATACTTGCGTATTGTCTTTTCATATACTTTCAAGTATTCACACACACTGGTTTGATTTCTTGTTCAAATAGTTCTTACCATGTCTCATATTGAAATATAATTTTTCGATGGTAAGACACCCCGCTTGTATTCAAATAATTTTGAGCGATATTTCATTTCGAAACGGTCATTTCAAGAATGTCTATATTTTGTTTTGTATAGACAAATATCAATTATTCTTGACCATAAGCCTTAATTGATATATCATTCATTTCTGATCATTTTTCATATAATGTCAGATTTTCAAACAAGTTTCTTGCATTCATATTCATTCATTCAATATACTTGTTTGAAAATATTTCAATGTTTAAAAATGCTCAAATCTTCATGATTATATTTTATGAGCATATATTCATTTGATATTTGTATATGAGCTTTAACTGCTAAAGTTAAACCACTTGAGCAACTCATGCTTTATAGGACTGGGTTCTTTGTGCTAGGACTTAATTGAAACTTCTATGGATTCACGTTAACCAGTGTTTCCTACCCAAGAAGTTAATCTCTTAGTGATTGAGTGTGAGGAGTCTAAAAGAAATGAGTGTGGGTGTGACGAGGTAAAATGGAAATGAGAGATTGGTTAGTAGTGAGCTTAATGATTAAAAGAAAGAGGGTGTGAGATCAGAGTAAAAGAATATCAAACTCTGCACCAACTACTTTCTGAGCCGGGCAGCCACATCTACTGATTGGTTCACATTCTTTGGTGACCATCATTGAAACAGGCACCTAGCCCATGCCAACTCTTGCTTAATACCCCACCAACCACTCATTTTCTTCTCAAAAAGAAGATGTTTCACATTTTCAAGGGGACGCAGCATATTATCTATCTAGTTTTCATTTGGAAAATCTGGATATTGAAACAGAAGGAAGTCTGCCCCACCTTCGCACTTCAATCATGCACATTGAGTCTGTGTTTATCTACTGTTGTCTCAGTGGTTTACACAATGTTGAGCCTTATTAAAAAGCAATCATTCGTGCTTAATTCTTTCTACACTTGCACGAACACACAAGGAATTAGTTTCTTTGTCATAACATTCATATAAATTGCCTTTGTGGTATTTTGATGATTGGATGGAAGCCCTGGGGGAGTGAACATCACAAAAGCTCCTTTATATTGTGTATTTGTTACACACAGTGACTTTGTGTTACTGACAGGCATTTTAACTGATTCATCTGTTGATTCAGGAGTTACCCATTCTTATTTTGTCTGGATTTGCAAAGATCTAGATGAATACTTGGTTATGGATCACCGAATCAGAGGCTCAGTTTGGAAAAGATCATAATGGTCAAAGACATTTCTTGGACGAAAAGTTTTGATGATATAGATGCTCAAATCATCAAAAAGGGGGAGATGATATGAAGAAATGTTAAAGTTTGGAAGTTTGGAAGAGATGATATCAAGAAGTGATAAAGTTTTATGAAGTTGATTTTCTGAAATGTTCAAGTCAGAAAGTTCAAAGGGAAGATTTGAAGACAATCAAAGAATTTCTGAAGATTTGAGGAATTTTTCTTTGAAGATTATTTGCTAAAGAAATTCGCGCTGATTCTGAAGATAATTTCTTTCCAAAGTCTGAAAATATTCTGTGAAAGTTTTGGGGAGATTGTTAATCGTTTAAAGACAGTTTTTGGAAAGAATACAGTCAAATGAAAAGGGGAGATTGTACTGACAGAGCTTAAAGTGAAAAACAGTGATCTTGAATCCAAAGGGGGAGATTGTTAGTGCATAAATGTGTTGGATACAAGATCAAGAAGACAAAAGTCAAAGATTCAAGAAGTCAAAGCTGAGAAAGTCAAATCTCATCAAAGTCAAAGTCTTTTAATAAAAAAGTTATTAGCTTTAGGTATAAATACTTTTCTTCTTGTATTTTCTGTAAGGTTTCATAACAGTGTTAACAGATTTGAAGAATACGTTTTAGAGAGAGAGAGAGAGAGAGTTCTAGAGAGAGAAAGTGTAAACTTTGAGAATTGAAAGAAATCAAACAGGTAATCATTGTGTTAAATCTTGTTTGTTTGATTAAACTTGTTTAGAAACTAGAATCTGGAACACACAGGATCATCTCAAGGTATGTGTTTGGTACTGCAAGTGAAAGAGGTTGAAACTATTCTTCTTAATAGTCCTTTTGTAAAAGTGCATGTACATGTGGATGATGAAAGAAAGTACCTATATGCAGTGGCGGATCTAGAAAAAAATATTGATGGGGGCACCATGTAAAATAAAATAATAATTAACCAAAAGATACGATTTCATTAAAAATAGGAAGAAGTTACCTTTTACAATTGTGTCCTGCGAGTCTTCATCTTTTGGAATTGGCTAATTACATCATCACTTGTAACATCGAGAAGTGCTTCTTTTTCTATAGTACAGATTAATGCAGCATTCAAAAATTCATCACCGATTTTGTTACGCAAATCAGTCTTCACAATCTTCATGGCAGAAAAACATCTTTCGACCATTGTGGTAGCAACGGGCAAAACCAAAGCTAACTTCAATAACCGGTATACTAGAGGATAAGTTTTATGCTTTTTCTATCCACCATCAATCTATCAAGCTCGGCAATACCACTCAGATCGACAAATCTATCATCTTGACCCACAATCACATAGTACATGGTAAGTTCTTTCTAAAGAGCGATCATTTCCATACGATCAAAATCATAAGGATACAACTTACTCAACTCCAATAAATCTGATACGTTGAACCGAGAAAATGAATCACATGGACTCAAAGCTGCTATATTTTAAGCAATTCAGTGCTTACCTCACTAAATCGATCCCTAAACTCTTGAAGTTGCATGTCCACGACAATGTTGAAAACATCAAACTCGTAATAATGACGATTAGTGATGTTGGTCCTCAGTCTTCAGTTCTTTTTATAACGTTCTGCCATATCCAAACTCGCAATACCATTTGCTTGACAAAAAGAATATATCTTCTTCAAAAGTAGATCAACCCCAGATTCTCTAAATGTTTGTAATATAATATGTCGAGCTATTATCATTCAAGATCAAAGCTTTCAATCCATTGAACTCACCGCGCATATTGCTTACTCCGTCATAACCTTGCCCTCTTACCTGTTCCAGACTCAATCCATGTTCAGCAAATAAAGTATCAATGGCAGATTTAAGAATGGAAGAAGATGTCCCCGTCACATGAACAATACCAAAAAATCTCTCTTTAACAATACCACGTGCATCCACATATCGCAAAACCACCGCCATTTGTTTCTTCTTAGAAACGTCAGTAGACTCGTCAACTAGCAATGCAAACACATCATGACCAATTTCTTCCCGAATGGATTTAAGTATTAGATTTGCAAAGCAAGAAGCAATATCTTTTTTAATACTTGGAGACACTGAGCATTTTTTAAAATAACTTTACCAATATCCTCGTTGCATTCACCAATTAAGCTTAATGTTTCCAAGAACATGCCTTTAGAAATAGACATTTCGGATTCATCCTGACCACGAAAGGGTAATACATTATTCAACACGAATCTATAAGCCGTAATAGAAGCATTTAATCGAACCCGGTGCTCGTTCTTCTCCATCTCAGTTTGCTTATGAAAAGCAACGGCAATAGATCGATCTTGTCTCATTAAATCCTCACTTTTCTTAATTGCTCTATAGTGAAAACTATTAACATCGCCTACATGAAGACCAAGTCTCTCGGTTTTATTCCAACTATTAAAGCACACAAAAGCATCACTCCCACATTGTCCTACATAATGATCTCTAAACAAATAACAACACAAGCAAAAAAGCTTTATCCGTTTTTACACTATACTCCAACCAATTAGAGTATTGATCAAACCAAATCGGGCAAAAACGTCTTCCCTTACTCCCGACAAAAAAATTTGGAAAGGTATGGCCCCGTGGTTGACATGGTCCTCTAATTAAATACTTTATCCTTATTTCATCTCTTTGGTTCGGATGAT
Organism: Arctium minus; assembly: GCA_954870635.1. NCBI lineage: Eukaryota > Viridiplantae > Streptophyta > Magnoliopsida > Asterales > Asteraceae > Arctium > Arctium minus. The sequence continues at coordinate 130,077,443 of OX941081.1, read as the reverse complement.
ACTCGGTAATTCTTTTCCTATCGGCCGGATCCCAAGGAAGATCACTCAAATCAATTTCGCAAGGCATTGAAGGAGTAGAACTCGATTCGGGTGTTGATGCTTTCCTCTTAAAAAATATTTCCATTTTCTCTAGCTATAACAATAACAAGATAATCATATAAAAATCAATGGTTTGTTTATCAATAGCGACTTGCAAAATTAACCTAAGTACAGTACCTAACAAACATTTATATTATGTTAAAAACTAAAATCAATCCAAAATATCAAATACTAAATACTAAAATCAATCCAAAATACCAAATACTAACAAATCAATAAAATTATTTATCAAGTATCAACAAAAATAAGAGTAACATATTGAGTTTTATACCCAGCGAAGAGCAGCGACTAGCAGATTGAGTTTCAGACAATCAGACGTCGAGCAACAGCAGCGACTAGCGATTGAGTCAACCAGCGAAAAACGATTGAGTCATTGAGCGAAAAAACCCTAGGTTTTTAGTCGTCTACAGGAAGCAAATTGTAGATTTGCAGATAGCGATTGAGCGAGAGAAAGTCAGAAAGCGAAGAACAATTGAGTCAGAAAGTCAGAATTTAATTTATTCGTTGGCTGAACCTGGATTGGACAAAGGTCAAAGGGGCCTTAATTAATTTTAGTTAGGGGCCCCGATTGGAAAACAACAAAAAATAGAAGTAAATTTTTTTAAGCTATCCACACATGGGCTGGTTGAAGGCCCAGGACCCCTACCAGGCCTCACTGAATCCGCCCCTGCCTATATGTGTGTGAAGCGTGATCGCTTCAAGAAGTGTTTAGTTGTCAAAAGCAAATATAACAATTTTAAAAATGATTATGTAAATTACATAAAAGTTAACGTTATACTAATTTTATTTCATAGATAATAAAAATATGCTAAATGATTTTAATAAAAATATTTAATTTAATTATTAATTATATGTTTTGAAAATTATTAATTAATTAGGATACGTGAGGTTGACCAATTTTATTTTTATTTATATTATTTAAAATTATAGAATAATGTAGATTTTTTCTTAAATTTGTTTTAACAAATCCAAATTTTATAATGTATATAATAATCAATTTGAATTTTTTTTAATTAAAACATTATATTATTTAAATTTTTTTTACTATCTTGTTTTTTGTTAATCATATTATATTATTAGGGATTTGTTTTAATAAAATGTTTTAATTGACTAATTTTTCAAGACATCTTTTTGATCATTTTATATTTTTCATTTAATTTATCAACTAGTTTTTGTCAAATGTAAGTTATTTATCAGTTAACTCATCAACTACTTATAGATAATCAGCTAGTTTGCAAACATAGCCTAAATATATTATATTTTTATTCGTTATTTTTGTTTTAAAACGTTTTCCACGTTTTTACCTTCCCCCCCCCCCTCCCCCTAAACTTTCCCATATACTCTACAATCTACATAAAGATTGATAGTTAGGGATATTTATTTTCAAAATGGGATTGACTCTTTTAGCTCGTTGGGTCTTATTCATTAAAAGACCATTGAATCTATTAACTCCCTTTTTCAAACATGCCCCAAGTGAATGAAATGATTCTTTCCGACTTCACTACCTGGGTCCTCATCTCTTAAACTCGTTATAGTTAGGGATATTTATTTTGGAAAGAGACGTAACTTAAGGAAACTAAAGTCAGTAGAAAACGTGAAACAACTTGCTTACATGGCGGCTTCTAGAAAAGGCCGGCAAAGAGTCCCGAATGTTTAAAACGGTTGGCCATTTAAAGTCAAAGTTGGCTACCAGGCTGTCATTCTTACGTGGCATCCTTTATATTCCACGTGGCCTAGAAGGTCAAAGGAGTACGCCGCAAGTAATTTGACCATTAGACTTATCCAATTTTTATCTATAAGAAACTTCCATTGGCCATCCACCTGTACACTCTTCTTTAGATGTTGTACTTGTACCCTATGAAAAGAATTTATTTTTTAGTTATGATTTTTAATTTTTTATATATAAAAAAATATTTTTTAATTAATAATCATTATTACACATCAATGCAAATTATCGTGATTCTTCTTTCTTTCTTTTAAACTTGTGGTGACCCTTGAAATAATTGTGATCCAAAACACTTAAGGGGTTGTTTGTTTGTTTTTTAAACCTTTTAATGGCTCTTAAGTCTGAATCGTTCAGACATTTTTACACACCACCTCTTATCAATCATAACTAAAATAAGACTTCAGACTTTAAACCTGTTAAAAAACAAACGACATCTTAATTTCATTTGATTAGTAAATTTTATCTATTTATCTATTACATAATGTACTTTTAAAATTTACCATGTAATTTAATAATATATTTTTGTTATTTTAAAATAAACATTTATCACAAGTTGAAATATTGTGTATTGTCTTATGTGGTACGTCAAAAGGATTTTAAAAAGTTAATCACAAATCTCTTCGGTTTTCATGAAAACCGAATCTTTATTTTTGAAATAACAAGTGTTTTTAATCTCTAGTGATAATAAACCATTGTTTAAACTTTAACGTCCGTTCTCATATACCAATAAAACTCGACAAAAGTTGGAAGCTCTATGATTCACTAAAACAATTATAGCTTATAGGTGGCTTGTCACATCTCGGGTATAGGCTTCATTCAAAGCATCAGATCATCACTAATTACCTCTATTTTGCTATGTGTTAGTTATTGGTCGCAATATATGTATGGTCCTTCTAGTTATATATAGAGATTAAGTAAGTTACTCGTCATAACTTTTAATAAATATAGCGTCTGCTTACTCTAAGTACCCCTATGCCGAGACATCTAGTTGTTTATTATAGGGATGGACACATTATTAATCACGCATTTCTTATATATCCAGAACGGTCCTCATAAATTGCAAATACTAATTTGTTAAGAATTAATCGGATTGAAGATATAGCGTCATCATTAGCTGGAATCGAAATATCTGCGAGATCAGGACACACGCCTAATATCTCTCCAGTTTTGTCGAAAAACTAATACAATTCTTCCTTATCTTCTTTTCGCCAACTTTCCCCGCTATGCCTATTGGCAAGAGCTTTGACAACGACCTTTTGTCTCTTATACAATCACTAACGACATCGTCATCAATGACTCTAAAAATTGTTTTTGTTTTTATTTTAGTATACCTCGTCCAACTATTGGTTGCTGATTCAATATACAAAAGCTTAGATACAGAATAACTCTTTTTATAGACATTAAAAAAGTAATAAATTTCTCATAAGACTTAGAACCTTAAATATTTGTAAGCATAAAAAAGTGTAATATTCTATATATTTCTATTACTTATTCTATTTTAATTATGATACATTTATTTATTATATATTCAGGCACTGTTTGTTAGATTCTTTTATATTTATTTATTACATATTCTGATATAATTATTGATTATGGTGGAGATTCAAAGAGGAACACCTCTATTTTATGAAAATGCAAAACACTCTTATCACATGTGATAATATACGTGAGGGCACCCGGTGGTTTCGGACGACTTGGCCCATGACCTAAAGTCGCACCAAAGATCGTTTGTGTCACTAATTTAGTATCATATGTGATGGATTATAGTATCACATCGAGAATACCCTTCTCACGTGTTATAATACACGTGAGCGGGGCTAGTGGTGTGAGGGAAACTTGGCCTACAACCTAGGTTGCGCCGAACATCTTCCGTGTCCCCAATTTAGGGGTTTATCTCTTAATAGTTTCATTAGAAGGCAACATCTGAATCACTAAGAGGTGAATCTTGTTTGGCAAAAAAAGTATGCCTCTTAATAGTTCCAAAACCCTCTTAATGATTTTGCATCTTTGGCCTCCCTTAACTATTCAGCGCCCTGATTTCATTTTGAACAATTACCAAACAACCATATTTCATTTTGCACAATATCATAACAGACTCGTAATCATTCTGACCACTTAATCATTCTGCATCAAACTATTCAACAACTGCCAAATAACCCCTTAGTATCACATGTTTATCATGTGTGATGAACTATAGTATCACATGTAATTGACTGTAATAAAAATGTGTTCTTGCGTTATCGAAAAATGAAGGTGTTCTCGTTTGAACGATTCCCTATTGATTATAGCTAATATATTTATATAATATTATATTTCAAATTAAAATTCCAACTAAATATACTTCTAAAAGTAAATTAAATGTGTTTTATAACTTTATATACATTATTTGGTATCCATGAGATACAACATAATGTAAAATTTTATTATAAAACAATATATTTTTTTAAATCTATTTAGTTTATCGTTAAAAGAAAATTCCAAAAATATTATTTGTACAAAATATAAATTACTATAAGTTATGATTGAACATGTCTTGTTGATCTGAACATCCAGTAAAAATACAAAATCAATATAGATGTCAAGTTGAATATTATAAAATTCTTTTTTTAGTATATATTGTTTAATTAAAAAATTTAATGTAATTTTAATATTTTTAACCTAAGAATACCGATGCAATTTATTTTTATTTTAATGAATGTACATAGTAAAGACTCAAAAATATCTTATTTGTGAACGTTTTAAAAATTAGCTATTAGTTAGATTTATGAAATTAAAATGTAAATTTTTAAGAAGTGAACTTAAAATTTAAAATGTTATACATTAATAAAGCAAATATAATGTTTAATAATTGTTTATCAAACCTTTTGAATATAATAAAAAAATAAATTGCTATTAATTTATTTGCATTGCTTGTTAAAAATAATTATGTTTGTTAGTCTATATATAAGCTATCTTTTTATTTAAATACGACTTTTAAGATAATTAAAAAATAAGTTAGTTTATAAACTATATTATATTTATCAAATATAATTATAAAAATATGAAGGCATAAAACAAATTTTGAGATGTTAGCTTATAAAAGGGATTTTGGATTTTCTTTAATATCAAAAGGGATTTTGGATTTTCTCAAGTATTTTAAAGAGTAAAGACTATATAAAATTAAGGGAAAATAATTAAACTAGCAATTTTAGAAAATCGGCTTTATCTCCTAACCAATCTCTCCCTCAATTTATTAAAATAGTTCATAAGTTCGTGAAAGTTGTTCGTATATACGAACACATCCCTAAGTCTAATAAATTTGACATATGTTCGTAATATAGGTTCATATTTCACGAACATAATTTAAAAACTCAACAATTTTTATTAACTTCGTGAAATGTTTCTGAGAAATTAAATCAGTTTAAAAAAATTACATTTATGACCCCTGTTCGTATTTCAAACTTACCTTTTTGGCCCTTGATCGTAAATTAGACGAGTAAAAAGAAATATTACAAATTTACAATTTTAGCCCCTGTTCGTATATATGTGATACGAATATACCGAATTTACAAGTTTGGCCCCTTGTTCGTATATAACATGTGAGTATTACGAAGATTTGGAATTTACATTTACAAGTTACAATTATGGTCCCTCATCTTTGAAACATTAATCAAATTATTTTCAATTTTGGCACATGTTCGTATATAGTGTTCGTGTATCACGAACATACATTTCCAATTTAAAGGAAAGTTACAATTATGACCCCTCAACTTTGGCCCAATTATCAAAATATTTACAATTTTGGCCCTAGTTCGTGGATCCCCACGAACATATTGGTTTCAAATAAAAGACAAGTTACATTTATGGCCCGTATATTACGAACCTATATTATGTTCGTGAAATACGAACCTATATTACGAACATATGTCAAATTTATCAGACATAGGGATGTGTTCGTATATACGAACACCTTTCACAAACTTATAGGCTATTTTAATAAATTGACGGAGAGATTGGTTAGGAGATAAAGCCGATTTTTTGAAATGGCTAGTTTAATTAATTTCCCTAAAATTAATTGAGTTGTCCATAAATCCGCTCGGAAACATACAATTAACCAAGAAAATACAAAAATAAAGGCATAAAAGCAGGAGCACATTGCTAAAGGGTTGTGTGGCCCGATGTGTCTCAACATAATTATGCTTTATTTTTTTATAATTTATAAGAGAATTGCAAAAATTGTTCTATGGTTTGGAAAAACTCCGGATTTTGTCCCTCAATTTTAGTAATACCACTAGTAATCTCATGGGTTGTATTTTATTATGGTTTAGGTCCCAGGCTCCAACGTTCATTAGAAGTTGTCAATAAGTTTCCTCACGAACAAATTGCACATGGCATTTCAGTCATTTTGTCATTTCTTTCTTTTTACATTATTTGTAGTGTAAAAGTGTGCAAATGTTTGAAACTTATCAAAAAAAGAAAAAATAAACCTAAACTAAATCCCCTCTTCAGCGACAAACTCATTCGCCTTTCTCCTTCTTTTCACGAAGGGATTTGGGGAAAACCATCCCTTGCACCACCCTAAATCAATTCTTCCCTCATTCGTCCACACACCTCCATAATCCCCCTCCCACTCTCCAATCAATGTATTGTAGCACGAATCAAAGTTCCAATAGCAAATAATGAAGCTCATGCAACAATCTTTATCAATAAAGAAAGAAAAATACTCAATCAACTATGCATACATAACTAGAGACGACGCCAGTGACCATATGTTATTCTTTCAAAAAAAACAGTAGCCCATGTGTGTATAGAGAGGTTGTGGAAGATTTGAAGGAGATGGTTGGGGAGATCGGAAGGAAGACGTCAAAGATTTTGGGGACGTCGAAGAAGAGACATTGCGTTAGAAGAGTAGAGATTTTGGGGGACGTCGATGACACTTCAGTTAGGTTGTGTTGTCGCATGGGATAGTAGTTTTAGGATTTATTTAGTTTTTTATTTAAATGCACATGACTTATATATATGCTTTAATTATTTGTACATTAAATTGTGGAAAATAAATAAAATGCTCATCACTTGAATTCTAGGGAGAAAAATGAAAGTTTTACTAAATCACAGGGATAATTTTTGTAATTTACAAACCCGTGAAACAAGAAAATAAGAAAAATGTAATCAGGCGATGATCTTTATGTTGCCCCCAACACCGTTCAAAAATGTTAATTTCTACGATTTAATCATTTTCGGTTTTCAAATATTTATGTTATCTGATTCTTTTGCTTTTAATAAAATTTAAATTCTACTCGTGGTCACCTCGACCAAAGCTTTCTTCACATGATCCATAGTATAAATCAATAACATCTAGTAGAATTAAATCTAAAAGTTTTTTCAACGAAAAAAATAGATAATGTTTTTAATCAATAAATAGAAATTTATAGATTAATTTTGATCTTCTGCAAACACAAGTATTTGTATTGTCCAATACATACATACATGTATAGAAAAAGATTCAAACGACAACCTTAACTATTTAAGAAAACAACAAAACTACAAATCATGTACAAAATCATATGTGATTTTACATTAACCCGAAAAAAAACGAACGCGGACTACTTTCGCCGAGACTTAAAGTCGCGTGAATCATATATGATTTTGTATGTACTCGGTTGTTCTCGTGTTTTCTTAAATAGATGTTGTTCTCATATGAACCTATATATATATATATATATATATATATATATATATATAGGATTAGTTTCATTTAAGAAATGCTAAAAACATGAGAAATAAAGAAATGATCTTAGCCCTTTATCTGGTCAACATTTGCGGCTTTGACTGTGAAACACCGGATAATTTCTTATGTGGTCTGTAAAAGATAAAGGGGTAATTTAATAAAATACGCGGGACGAGTTCATATATGAACCTGTATGATTCACATATGAATTATATGTTCATATATGAAGCAGTGTAATTCACATATGAACTTTTTTAACTGATTCATATATGAACCTTTGTGATTCATATATGAACTATACATTTATATATGAATCATTTAATTAGTTCATATGTGAATCACAAAGGTTCATATATGAATTTGTTAATTAATTCAACTGATTTACATATAAATCTACATTTAATTAGTTCATACGTGAATCAGTTAATTGGTCCATATATGAATCACAAATGTTCATATATGAATCAGTTAAAAGAGTTCATATGTGACTTACACTGGTTCACATATGAACTATAATCATACATGTTCATATATTAACTCGTCCCGTGTATTTGTAAAAATTACTAAACTGTCCTTCTACTTTTGGAATAGTCACAACTTTTGACCAGTAAAAGCCGTAATTGTTGACCAGTCAAAGACGTAATATTTGACCGGTCAAAGTCGATCTTGACCGAATGAAATACTAGGATTACTTCTCTATTTCTCATATATTTAGCACTAGAAGCGTACTCACGCAATGCAGCGAGATACATCACGATTTTAATGTTTTATTTTATTTTTTTGTCGATTTACGATACGAATTTGGATTATTTTGAGAAAGTGATAATGTTTTTTTATAAATTTGTTTAATTTAGGCTTAATAATATAATGTTTTTTATATAAAAAAATTAAGTATTTTGTTAGAATTCAATGATTATCTTATATATTTTAATGACATCTAGAAAAAATAACCAATTACATATTTAATAATATAATTAAAACAAAATTATAGTAATATAATATATTAATTAATAATGATATATGAAAATGTCTGCATAAAATGAATATCCTACAATAGTAATATGTATCTTATGCTTTGATACTTGTAAATTAAGAAAATTTTAAAATCTTGCATAAAATGATGATACATTGTGTCTAATAATTTGTATTTAAGAGTTTTTTATCCATGTTTTATAATATAGTATAGATTTCTCAAATTAACCTCTCCATATAGGGGTGAGTTATTATGCAACATTTTACATGGTGCAACCCATTCAACCCACCTATCAACCACTTATTTTATTTTCACCTTTTTTAAATTAAAACGATGAAAACAAAATGAGTGGTAAATAGATGGATTACATGGGGTTGCACCATTAAAAATGGTTGCATTTGAATAATGCCATATTAATTTAGAAAATTTTTTAATTGAATGGTCTAAACGTATTTTATATATTACAATGCTTAATAACCAAGAAAAGAATAAAAAGAAACAGGTTATAGGGGAATTTATTCTATTGTCTAATAATTATATAGATTTTTTAATTAAAACAATATCTATTATATTGAAGTAAGATAAGGATACACGATATCCATCAATTGATTGGTATTAGAGTATTCCCAACAGATAATATATAATTTCTATAAAATCAAAAATAAAAAATCAAAAGTAGGATTTCTAAAGTAATTATGTTTAACTCTAATAAATATTTTATAAGATTCTTATTCACTTTTAAAAAAGCTTCATAAAAAATAATAATAATTAACAATAGTGGTAATAACAATTAGAATAATAATTTTTCGTGTTCAATATTGAGTTTTAGAGATTTCTTTTTACATTTAGGTGTTGTTTGTTTTTTAAGTGGTGCTGAAGTCTGAAGTCTGATTTCACTTCTGATTTTTAAGTGGTGATGCTGAAGTCTGAAATCTGAATAAAAAAGATTGTTTGTTTTTTAAGTGGTGATGCTGAAGTCTGAAATCTGAATAATAAAGACTTTCTGTCATATGCAATACATCCAGTGATCTTACTATGTTCATTCTGTAACATGTTTGATTTGCAATAAATACATGACTAACCTCATAAATTTCTATGATACTTGTACTGCCTAAACACATGTTGATCTTTAAACCCAAGTATATATATATGTACACACATATACATATATTATGCATTCCGAGTAAGAAATCTAACAAATGGATTAGATGATGATCTTGTACTGCCTAAACACATTTTTTTAACAACACAAGAACAATTTTATTACCAAATCAACCATAAACAGTACAAAGGCCAAACAAAACAGGACACAAAACGAAACCGAGCCCAATGTATAAAGAACATAAAAATAAAAACCGTTTGCGAGGATCAAACGGAAGAAAGAACAGCCCGACAAAACACTGACACTGTAATAACTCGGTTAAAATCCATAAATTTAGTTTTTGGGTGAGAAAAGTGGAAGGAGACTTTTGTGAAGGGGTCTATATGTAAAAATGGGAATAATAGGGATTTAACCCTAGGATCAATTGAATTGATTATTGGCGGCTAGCAGTCTTGAGGAAGAGCGAGAGAGGAAGTTGAAGAAGACGATCGGAGGAGAGCAAGGGCTGATTCCTCGGTGCTCGTCAATCCACAAAGGTAAGTTTAGATCCTATTTTCTCTATTGTTAAGGATTTTAGTTATTTTATCTCAAGTCCCGTAGTTGTTTGCTCTCGCTACCAAATCTCTTTTGAGTTTTTGATTTTTGGGATTAGAAAATGGTTATGGATTCATCTTTGTGATTAATGGATCCTGTTAAATTCGAGTTTGGCAGTTAATTTTGGGTTATGGATTGAGTGATGTCTCGACCTAAGAGTTAATCTGGAAATTGCGGTATCGACTATCGATCCTTCGTTGGTCTGTTGGTTCGTCGGGAACACCGGTCACCGGGGGAGTTAAACCCCAGTCGAGTACTTCACACCGGTCACCGGGGGGAGGGTTCAGACCCCGGTCGATAAGTGGTAACAGACCCCGGTCGAGTTCCATGCACCGATCGAAATTTGTGCACCGGTCGTGAGGGTGGGAGGCCGGTCAGCAGACTCTGGTCGAAGCTGGAGCCGGTCGTTGGGGATTCAACCCCGGTCCCCGGGGTTTGCTGTGGGCCGAAGCCCAAGTCCTTTGTTGTGTGGTCCAATCCTTTTAATGTAGTTTAATTTAAGTTAGTTTTGTTAATTAAGGAGTTGGGGCTCATTCTTTCTTTGGACCGATCCAGTTAAGTGTGGTGCATTAAGATATTGAAGTGTGGTGCATTAAGATATTGAGATGTTTTATTTATGACTCGAGTGAGAATTTTAGCATTTCGGGTTCTCTTAATTTTAGGAGACCGTTGAGAGTTTGGGTTTAGGACCAACTTTATTAATTAAGGAGTATAGAGAATTCATCAAGCAATGTTTTGTTTTATAGGTTTCAGTTCGGATTATAAAGGTAGACGTAGAGCTTAAAGCAAAGGGCGTCAGGTGAGTTTTCTGAACTAAATCCTTTTGTTAACGAAAGCATGTGAAAGTTTATTTTAAACTTTGATTTATATATGATGGCATGAGTATTATGAAATTATATGCAAGCTTTGAAATGATGTTGTTTTGTACTTACTTGCGAGATATTATTATTTAAATGTTAAAGACGATTTTCTTGTTGTTGTCAAAGTGGAAGTGTATGCATACATGGTCCTAAGCGTGTAGGCTCAAAGTCGGGGGGTGTGGCCCGCCTGTGCTCATACCGAGGGGTGTGTTCCGTTTATGCCGTTGGAGGTGTGTCCCCAACAAAGGCAGTATGAGTCACAGACACGCTGTCACCTTAGGGTGGCGGTAGTGTGAGCGAAGAAGTTGCTGAAAGTTAAAGGTTTTTCCTTGAAGCTGAAAATGGTTTATTTTATGTTACATTCTTGATTGTTTGTTTGATGAGTTAAAACTGTTATAAGAGGGGACTCACTAGACCTTTTGGTCTAACCCTCGCTCTTTTCAAATCTAAAAACCTTTTCAGGTAAAGAGTGGCAGTAGGGGGAGCGGTTACGTTTTAAGTGAAGATACGAGCTGGAGCTGATTTAGAGGACCTCCATTGTAGATTCTTGTCAGTGTATTCTCAGTTGTGTACTAGGTTGCCTTTCCAAAAACCTCAGATTTTGAGTGTTGTATTGTGTTGTTTGGCTTTGTTAGTTAATAAAGTTGCTTCTGTCTCTTGTAGTGAGAGTGGGGTTGTTACAGTTGGTATCAGAGCCATAGTTTAAGGGATTTAGGTGACCGGATGGGCCTAAACTAAAACTGTGGAGTAGATGGACACAACTGAGATATAGGACGCCTTTAAGAAAGACCTTGATCATTGTGAGGCGTGATAACAATAGTGAGTACCCTCATGTAAGGTAAATTCAGAATCACATCTGGCCAATGCCATTATGAATTTACAGGTGCATGGGCATACTCGATTACTATTGTTGAGTGTGGTTCAGGGTAGAGAGTTTTATCCATAGATTGATAGTTTTAGTCTAGTGTGTGGTGGAAGTTCGTTTTTGGTAGTAAGGTTAATACCGTTTATGATGATTATCGGGCGGAATGTAGATATTTCGTTAGGGAAAGGACCTCTTGAGTCCATAAGGAAGAGAATGAGGGTAAAAGGTGAGCTTTTCGCTCCAAGGGAGTCATAGGTGTGATAGAGTGATGTGTCGATTAGTGAGAAGCATGAGAGTGTTAATTCTAGAATTGAAGGATTAATTTAGGCTTTTGGAGTTGTAGCTAACCGAAGAGGGGTTGAGAGACGAAATCAGTGCTGACAGATAAAATGTAGTAAGGACCAATAGAATCAAGATATGGTTCGCAAGTTGGTTTAAAGGTATAAGTGAGGATGCGCGTCTTGCGAAATTGTAGTTGCGATGGTGTTGGTAGTAGTGGCAAATGTGGATGATATGTGGTGAGTGCAAGCAGTTGACCTTGTTAGAGTAAATAACCTTCAATGTCATTGAGTCTCATGCATCGAGTGTCAAGCAAATTGTTGGAGTTTTTCATATCATTCATATCAGACGTTTGGGCGAGTGTGTGCCTTATGAAATATTTGCTTTGAAAACGTGTCAACGAGTACAAATGTGTGTTTGGAATGAAAAGACAAGTTTATGGCGTTGGGTGATAAATTTCTATTTTTGTGTGGGTGAATTGTTATATGTATTTTGTAAATGAGTTAACTTTTGTTATGAAAATCAAAACAACATTTGAACGCGTGATTTTATAAGTGAGTTTAGTACAGACTTGTGTTGTTATATCAATAAAGATGAGAGTCGTTTGACACTCTCAGTGTAAACAATTCTGTAGTATTTTATAAATCGTGTGTGTAAAGTATCGGAAATAATTTCAATTGTGCTAACACCGATACTGGGGTGTGATGAGGAGAAATTTGTCGTAAAGTTGAGGTTAAACGAGTTTTGAAAATCATTGTGCATGGTTAAGTCAGAGTGATGTTGTGTACACTCAAGTTTGTTCTATAATGTAGGTATCTTCTAAATTTTCAAACGTGTCAAGAGTTTAGATAATTGTGTGTCATGCATGAAGGCTATGAGCTCTCTAGGTCATAGGGAAGGGATTGCAATTAAGAATGATGAAAGTTTAGAGAGTGTAAGTGTGTCTGCCGATCAGAGGGTAGTAAATGCTTAATATTGGTATTCTTCTAAGTCATGGTGGTGATTGGTGGAGGTGATTAATAGAGGCAATGACTTATGATGTTAAGGCGTGATTGTACTCTAATGGCTTACCGTTGGCTTCATGACTTGAGGTGTGGAAGTCGGCAAACGGTTGTGTCTGGAGTAGGATTTGAAGTTGTAAAGATAATTAGTCAAGTAGTTGATAAAGTGGAAGATGTAGGCTTCATTGGGGATCCTTGTTGGTTGGAGGCATAGTGGAAGTATCTCAATGTCATCGGTTGCTGTGGAAGTCAGAAACCGTCTTTGTGGTGAATGGCAGGGCGTTGAAAATAAAGAAGTAGTTATGGTTAGTTTTGAGGAGTTTCGTGAGGAAACGAAGAGTTATTCAGAAAAGGCGTGTACCTAGTGAAATGTTGGACATCATCGTGTGGATCTTTCAATAAATGGAGGATCTTTAGTTCGGTCAGGTGGTTCTTTATCGATGAGGCTTTGATGGTTATGTGGGAGCAAAGTTTATATATATAGCACATCGGGAAGGATTGTGCTTTGAGCATTTAAGTCTTCAAGGTAGTATGCTTAATCTTTCAGGCTACTGAAGTTTGATTCCAACAGGTCGCGATGAGCCGGTAAGGAGCAATGTTTTGTTGGTAGGTTTGAGGATCATAGTTTTGCGATTTATTCAGATTCTGGAAAGACAAGGTCGTGAAATGCCTTGAGGTCCAATTGTAATTTTATGATCAGTGAGAAAATGACGGTATTGGTATGTGTGACCAGTGGTCGTGGAGATTTGCAGTTGTTCGGGGATGAGGTAGCAGAGTGATGGTTGTGATCATGGGTTGATGATACCTTTATGACATAGCTCGGAGTGCAAATCATTAAAGTGGTAAGGAACTTCCTTGAGGATATGTATAAGGCTGATGATATTGTTATAGGAGAAATGTCCCCGTCCGAAAATCTATGGGGAATGAGTTGTATGTGGTAAAAATGTGGTAGGGATGCTAAGTTGAGGATAATTTTGTCAAATGAGGGTTGACAGTTACCAAAGAGAGGAACTGTGTGTTTTGGTTTTCGGCAAGTTTGGGGCGGGATTATCTTATATTCCTAGAATGATTGTTGAAAGTGTCGAAGTGTTTATTTCAAGGGGGTTGTATAGTAGATCGGAAAACCGTGGGCATGTTGAAGTATTCTTTAGGGTGAAAGGATTCTAGCAGTTTGGGTAATCCTATTTGGAGAGCGAGAATTGTGTGACGCTTTCGAGTAGTGGGTAATGCTTTGGAAGAGTTGGGTTGATTATCTCGCGTAAGAATTGTGGAAATTGGGTTGATCAAGCAAAGTAATGTAAATGGGATTTGACGTTTGAGAATCATCAAGGAATAGAGTAAGCAATGTTGGTTGAGCAGTGTTTCTTGCAGCAAGGGGAGAGTGAAGATATTATGTCAAAAAGGTGGGATTTGTGAGAGTAAGAAGTTCGGCAAGTGATACAAGATGTGGAGAAACGTTTTCAGATTCAGCTACTAGCAAGTTTATAATTTCCTAGCGTGGATAGGAGAGAGAGAAGATGGCGTTGCAGTGCGGTGTGAGTGTTGATAAATAAAAGTCGTGCGGCTGGCCCAAAAGTTCACGCTTCTAATCAGTGAGTCGGCCGTAGAAGTGGCTTTGAAGTCTTCAAGGAGGAAGGTAGAGGTGTTTGGATATAGTGCTCGGAGCAAAGAACCATAGTGGCAGTGTTGGCAATACGTGAAAAAGGGGATTCCAAGTGAGTCCGTTGTTCCGTGTTAATCTATTTGGAAAGTTTGTATGAGCTTGGTCTTTCCGTATCGAGTGGGTGAAGCTGGGTTTTATTGCGTTTTTGGTCGGGTGATTGAGGATGCAATGGGAAATGGAAGTGTGCGTCGCATTAATTGGCCAGTTGGAACTGGTGGTTTACGATGGTTTTGAATTGTGGAAGTTTCTATCAATATGTGAGAAGTTGAAGGGATATCGTTGGAGCGAGGTATGTTAGCGTGTAAGATTTTATTAATGCCGAGGAGTTGAGATCAAAGGGGGGGGGTCGAAAAAGAAGGTGCTTCTGCGTTGGACTTATGCTGTACTAAGAGGGGTTGCTTGTAATGGCAAGTTGCATGATGAAGAAACTCGTGGCGGTGAGTTGTTGGTGAGGTCTACAGTTGACGATGTGTTATGTTGGCATGTTGGGTGGTTATTCAGTCAGTGGTGCATGTTGTCGTGGTATTGACTCCAATAAAATTCTATTAGTGAAGGAAGTTGTTGTAATCGAGGGGTAAATATGATGCTTAAGTACGATTATATAATGATCAGAATGATTGGGATAACCGAATGGCATTAATTGGGTTAGATTGAGAATTCTGTGTCATTAGATCCAAACGGGGACAAAGGTAAATTTACCAGTCTCACTTTGGAAGGGTGCGATCCGAGCCGGAAAGATATGGAAGATAAGACCAAGGTTCGCTGGACTATTCATTATCATCCAGTGAGTTGGGAGAAGTAGTCTACAAGCTAAATCCACCGAGGATCTGACAGGAAGTCATCCCACATTCCATGTGTTTAATCTGAAAAAAAAAGTATTTATGGAAGCTGATGTAGTGGTGCCTTTAGTCGACATTTGATTAGGCGAGAAGTTATGCTATGTTGAAGAATCAGTGGTCATTTTAGATTGTAAAGTGACGAAATTGAGGAACAAGGTAATTCATCTGGTGAAGGTTCAGCGACAATTATACAAAGGTCAAGGGGCGACTCGGGAGCTAGAGTCGGTTAGGAGGAACTAATATCCTAGTTTGTTCAATGAAGGAATTCCGGGGACGGAATTCTTTTGAGGGGGAAGTATTGTAATAACCGGGTTAAAATCCATAAATTTAGTTTTTGGGTGAGAAAAGGGGAAGTATTGTAATAACCAGATCTCTTTTGAGTTTCTGATTTTTGGGATTAGAAAATGGTTATGGATTCGTCTTTGTGATTAATGGATCCTGTTAAATTCGAGTTTGGCAGTTAATTTTGGGTTATGGATTGAGTGATGTCTCGACCTAAGAGTTAATCTGGAAACTGCGGTATCGACTATCGATCCTTCGTTGGTCTGTTGGTTCGTCGGGAACACCGGTCACCGGGGGAGTTAAACCCCGGTCGAGTACTTCACACCGGTCACCGGGGGGAGGGTTCAGACCCCGGTCGATAAGTGGTAACAGACCCCGGTCGAGTTCCATGCACCGGTCGAAATTTGTGCACCGGTCGTGAGGGTGGGAGGCCAGTCAACAGACTCCGGTCGAAGCTGGAGCCGGTCGTTGGGGATTCAACCCTGGTCCCCGGGGTTTGCTGCGGGCCGAAGCCCAAGTCCTTTGTTGTGTGGGCCAATCCTTTTAATGTAGTTTAATTTAAGTTAGTTTTGTTAATTAAGGAGTTGGGGCTCATTCTTTCTTTGGACCGATCCAGTTAAGTGTGGTGCATTAAGATATTGAAGTGTGGTGCATTAAGATATTGAGATGTTTTATTTATGACTCGAGTGAGAATTTTAGCATTTCGGGTTCTCTTAATTTTAGGAGATCGTTGAGAGTTTGGGTTTAGGACCAACTTTGTTAATTAAGGAGTATAGAGAATTCATCAAGCAATGTTTTGTTTTATAGGTTTCAGTTCGGATTATAAAGGTAGACGTAGAGCTTAAAGCAAAGGGCGTCAGGTGAGTTTTCTAAACTAAATCCTTTTGTTAACGAAAGCATGTGAAAGTTTATTTTAAACTTTGATTTATATATGATGGCATGAGTATTATGAAATTATAGGCAAGCTTTGAAATGATGTTGTTTTGTACTTACTTGCGAGATATTATTATTTAAATGTTAAAGACGATTTTCCTGTTGTTGTCAAAGTGGAAGTGTATATATACATGGTCCTAAGCGTGTAGGCTCAAAGTCGGGGGGTGTGGCCCGCCTGTTCTCTTACCGGGGGGTGTGGTCCGTTTATGCCGTTGGAGGTGTGTCCCCAACAAAGGCAGTGTGAGTCACAGACACACTGTCACCTTAGGGTGGCGGTAGTGTGAGCGAAGAAGTTGCTGAAAGTTAAAGGTTTTTCCTTGAGGCTGAAAATGGTTTATTTTATGTTACATTCTTGATTGTTTGTTTGATGAGTTAAAACTGTTATAAGAGGGGACTCACTAGACCTTTCGGTCTAACCCTCGCTCTTTTCAAATCTAAAAACCTTTTCAGGTAAAGAGTGGCAGTAGGGGGAGCGGTTACGTTTTAAGTGAAGATACGAGCTGGAGCTGATTTAGAGGACCTCCATTGTAGATTTTTGTCAGTGTATTCTCAGTTGTGTACTAGGTTGTCTTTCCGAAAATCTCAGATTTTGAGTGTTGTATTGTGCTGTTTGGCTTTGTTAGTTAATAAAGTTGCTTCTGTCTCTTGTAGTGAGAGTGGGGTTGTTACAGACACCCAACGCAAAAAAGACGCAACAACCCCATACAAATGGAGAACCACACAAAATTACCATAGAGCCGAAGCCACTGAACCAACCATAACAGTAGTCAACCCGCAGTCTGCATCGCCAGGCCATGACCTCTTCCCATCGCCAAGCCAAATCCAGGCACACCAGCGGAAGTAGCCGGTCCAGTAGCTGTTAGAACACCGAATCAAAACTTGCTGCAAATAAACAGCAGCTCACAATCTTCTACTTTTGAATCTTCCTACCTTAGCCCGGGTTGAGAGCAGCAAACAACCACGATTGACCCAAGGATCACCGAGAACCCATCGACTTCAGCCCCGAACCATTATGAGCATGACCGAAACAACCACATGCAGAATCTTGGTCTCATCGAAGCGTAACTCCCACCTTTGTCAGATTCAACAGCCTCTGCAGCAGGCCCAAACGATCACCTGTTACTCGAACATCGAATAAAAACCCCACCTGTTACATAGCCGACGTTGTCCTCGAACATCGAATAAAAACCCACGATTCTCCCACCATCTGGACAGCAGCAAAATCAGCTCAAGCCGCTGGACTTGTCTGTCGATCGGCGAGCCAAACTGAAAACCGATCGACCCATTCTAGATAAACAACAATAAAGAAATTGTTAAATTTCCAACAATTTCCAACAAATCTAATGCATTCCAACAATTTCCAACAAATCAAATTGTTGGAAATTTTGTTAAGAAATCTAACAAACTAATGAAACTTTCCAATTGTTGGAATGTATTAGAAATCTAACCAAGTAATTTCCAACAGTAAAGAAATCCAACCAAGTAGAGGAGTCGATTTTGAGTACGTCTCCAACAATTTCTAGCAGTAAAGAAACAAGGAAGAAATCTGGAGTCGATTTGAGATCGATGTAGAGGAGCGTATGAAATCGATTTTAGAGAAGCAGGGAGGAGATCGATGGAGAAGAGCATATGAACATACCGACTTACGAGAAGCATAGAGGAGATCGATGGCCGATGCTGGATGAGATCGATGGAGAGGAGTCGATAAACTGATAAAATCGATGGAGAGGAGTCGATTTTCAGAGCAGCGATCGGTCAATTTTGAGATGAACAATGGATTCTTCAGTCGGTTTTGTGAGGAGCAGCGATGGAGGAGGCTGGTTGATTTTGGGAGAGAGGCTGGAGGCATAAAAGTTTGAAATAAGTGATAGGTTTTTCATTTTTTCGATCAGATAAAAAAAAGTGATAAGTGGATCTGAAATGAATGAAAAAACAAACAGTCTTAAATGGTGAAGGTCTAACCGAAAAAGTGATAAGTGAGGAATAAGTCCTGATTTTGAAAAAACAAACACACCCTTAGAGATTTGTAGCTTTTCTATCTTGTTTTATTTAGTTTAGAAACATTTTAGAATAACGACCGGAGCAAAATCATATTTCAAATCTCTAAAATCTTTATTTTAAAATAGTTATTGAATATGATCTTAAACTATATTAAATTCTAAAATATTTTAAAAAAAGAATTGGTCTTTTAATTAATTACTAGAATCGTACTCGCGCAATGCAGCGAGATACATCATGATTTTAATGTTTCCTTTTATTTTTTGTCGATTTACGATACGATTTTGGATGGTTTTGAGAGAGTGACAATGATTTTTTTTATAAATTTGTTTATTTTAGACTTAAATGTAGTATATATAAAACTTTAATGGTTGTTTTTAAGAGATTTTAAGTAATTAATATTAAATAACGATACATTAATCTTTAACAATTGTTTTTTCATAGTTTTTATACGTGTTTTATAATATAGTATAGAAGTTTAATAATAATGTAATTTATTTTAGATTTAATAATATAATATTTTTTTAAAATAAACATTAAATATTCTGTTAGATTTTTTTAATTATATTTTAGATTTTTTATATTTAAACTTTGATTTTTATCCTTTATTTAATTATGAAGGGGAGTGATTTTAGGGGATTAAAATGGGAAGTGATTTTAGGGGAGTTAAAGTAGTTAGAGATAACGATTGAAAGTTAATAAATAACATTAAATATAGTATAAAAAATTAATGATTGTTTTTAAGAGATTTTAAGTAGTTTTCATTAAATAACGGTACATTATGCTTTATAAATTGTTTTTAAGAGTTTTTTATCCGTACTTTATAATATAGTATAGATTTATGCATTTTCTAAAAAATAAACTTAGAAAATGAAAATGAAAATAAATTAAATAAAATATTTTTTTACTTGAAAATATGCGTTGTAAGTATGCTTCATGTATGACTGTTTTTTGTTTTTCATAATTTGAAAATAAAGTTAGCAAGTTGTAATAAATAAATAAATAAGATATTAATTAGTAATAACATCTCCCACAAATGCTTCAAATAAATAATAGATTTTATGGGCATAGTTTTTGCTTCAAAACTTTATTCAAAATGTAAGAAAAAAAAGGAAAAAGAGTATGAAATTCTTCAAATTTGGAGAAGTCTCCAAACATGATAATCGTAACTCTATGAGAGAGATGTTGTTTTATTCATAATTCTAAATAACTTGTTATGACATCGTTATGGAACGTTATGACACCAAGACTTGAATTTACCTCCACGTTAACCCCTGTGGCTCCACTCTAACGTTTGACTTTTATTGTAACGCAGTATGGTGTGTTAAGACACATTATTTTGTAAGGCATGAGTTTCTTTTCTTTTTTACTTTTTTTAACATATAACTCTCGGGATAAATGATAACTATGTACGACACATCAACTTAAATAAACATATAAAAGAAATATAAAAACTAAAACCCTACATAGAGAGTCAAACAAGAATTTCGAGGATTGAAGAAAGTAGTGAGTAGAGACTCATGAGATTTAATCTCGATTTTGCACACTTGATATATTTTCTTATAAGCTCAATACATTTGATATAAAATGATTTTATAATTTTATATGAATTTAAATTGTTCTATAGGATCATTCAAAACATAATACACACAAGTATAGATACATATATGTATACATGTCGGCTTAATGCACAACTTGAAAAATGTCGTGGTTTCATCGTAACTTGTAACGCTTGAGACTTGATATCGCCGCTACGCCACGTCTCACGTCATTTAAAACCTTGAGAAATGTAAATTGATCAAAGAGTTAATTGCAAATTTGGTCCCTATGGTTTGTTGTTTTTTGCACTTTTGGTACCTATAAAATTTTTATTGCAAGAAAACCCTTGTGGTATACAAAAGTGCTTGGTATGAGTCCCTCAGACTAACTTCATCAGATTTCCTTCCATTAAAACCCTCATATGTAACACCCTAAAATTTCGGGTAATTTTAAAAATTGAAAATTCGACAATATAACGTTTATAAGTAGGGCAAACCACCCAAAAGGGGCAAAAGCATAGCATTTACAAAACCTGCAAGGATGTATGGGAAACGACAACAGACTAATCTAAACCACATCTAGCTAGATTACATAGGTTGTCAATCCAATACCAAAAATGAATGATTGCATCAAATGCTAAAAGTTTCCAAATATCTATCTTCCAAAAATGCCCTCAAGAGACCCCGCCCTTCTCTCAACCCCTTGACGACCCGCCGCTAAGGGAACCTGTTATACACATCGTTTGAGAAAAAGTGTTAGGCTTAAAGCCTAGTGAGAACATACAGTTTATATGAAGGATAGTAAGAAGAATTATATTGCAACATAAATAAACTGTTTTCGTCAATCGACTTTGTAAATGGTTTGGTAAACACATAGTGACCTTCCGGCCCAGACTTCATCTTGCGATGACGGGTGTAAGCCCGAATTCCAAGGATTGTGGCGAAACACAAAGTAAGCCACTTTCCAAGTTTTAAGCTCACCATACTAGGATCAAGGCCACGAACACGCCGGCTCGTACTAAGATGTGGGGGAGGGCACCCAATGATCCCTAGTCATGCTCATTCACTAGGATTTACATTTACGACCCACGACTAGTAACCGGTTCCACATAACCGTAACGAGTTGCCCTCTAGGGTCCAATGTCTCAACTAGCTACATACAGGAGTTACCCCCAAATAATAAGTCAACTCAATACCTATGGATCCAATAGTAATAGTCTAGACTCGTCACAATTCACTTGTGACCAACTATAATCAAACATATAGTTCATATTGCCATTTAGTTCCCAAATCACATTTCGATGGTCAACTGATGATAAGAAATACAAAGACCATATATAGAACATAAGGCTATCATCTCAATTCCCAAAATGTTCCTTTACCAAGTAAACCTTTCCATAGTAAAAACCATTTTATTGAAACATGGATTTCTTCATGTTTTAAACCATTTGTATCCATTCCACCCAATAACCCTTTCCACCAAAATACCCATAATATGCATAAAACATAAACTTGGTTGAAATGCCATATAGTTAACATATACTCAACAAAATGAGATAACATTCATATATGTAGTTCCAAGTCATGGATTATATCTTTATTTCACAAAATGGTAAGAAACCCTAAAAATCTCCCAAAATACCAAGTTAGGTCAAATCTCATTAACAATGAAAATGTTAAACAAGGAGATGTTTAGAAGTTTAAAAGATGCGTTTTGATGTGTATAAAGTTTAATAAAAGAGAAGTATGAACTCACAATGAGTTTATTCTAAACCCTAACAAAACTTCTAGGTGAGGAGAACTTGAAGTAGAGCACTTGAAAGCTCCACACCAACACTTGATAACCTAGGTTGAGCATTGATGAGCCTTAGACTTCCAACAACAAGAAATAAATGAAGAGAGATGAGAGGAGACTCACCTAGAGTTCCAAAATCGCCCAAATCGCACCTCCCTAGCTCCACACTTGCAATAAATGAGAAAAAGGGAAAGAAACCCGTATTTGGGTGTTCAGGGGACTCTCGCGGGTTATGCCGCGACCTCAAGTCGTGGCATAAGTCGCTCGTGTCTCTGTAAAGTTAGACAAACAGTGGTCTACGCGGCTAGTACCGCGACCTTCAAGTTGCGAGGTAAGTCGCGTGATCCACTGTCCCACTTTTCCAAAATCAAGACTTGACACACGAACTTGGCTAGGAACACGCGATACTCACGAATAGGGTAACCGTACGATAACTAAGATTTAAAATACGGAAGACTAGGAGTCTAAACGATAGAATTAATACAACGAAAGTTCGGGGTGTTACAGTCCTCCCCAACTTGGGAATGATTTCGTCCCCAAAATCCTAACTACTCAAACAAATGAGGATATCTTTGCTTCATATCCTCCTCGGCTTCCCACGTCACAGTGGCACCTCGATGATGCTTCAATTGCACTTTGACCATAGCGACTTCCTTGTGGCGAAGTTTCTTTGACTTACTCTCCAAAATAGCTTCGGGTTCTTCAACACAACGGTTACCCTCGTCCACTCAAATCTCGGAAAGAGGGATAACACTCTCCTCTTCCGCCAAGCATTTCCGAAAATAGCAAATATGGAACGTGTTGTGGATCCCGTTCATTTCTGGAGGAAGTTCCAACTGATACGCTTGCAAGCCCACACGCTTAAGCACTTTAAATGTTCCAAGGAAATGGGGACTCAACTTCCCTCGCTTTCCGAACCGTATAATGCCTTTCCATGGCGACACTTTCAACATCACACGATCGCCCACTTGGAATTCCATCGACCGCCTCTTCTTATCGGCATAACTATTTTGCCGATCTTGGGCCGCTTTCAATCTTTCCCGGATGCCTTTGACCTTATTGTCCGTCTCTTGAACGATTTCAGGTCCGGCGAATTGCTTCTATCCCGCTTCAAGCCAACATACGGGAGTTCTACACTTCCGCCCGTATAAAGCCTTGAACGGAGCCATTCCGATACTCGAGTGATAGCTATTATTGTAAGCAAACTCCACCAAAGGCAGGTGAGAGTCCCAAATACCCCCGAAGTCGATAACGCAAGACCTTAGCATGTCTTCTAGCGTTTGGATCGTTCTCTCGCTTTGACTGTCGGTTTGAGGATGGTAGGCCGTACTCAACTTCACACGCGTATCGAGTTCTTTCTGTAGGCCATCCCAAAAGTTTGAAGTGAACCGACTATCACGATCTGATACAATAGACAAGGGTACTCCATGTCTCAAAACAACCTCATCGATGTAAAGCTTCGCCAACTTGTCCATCAGTAGTCTCTCACGCATGGCCAAGAAATGAGCGCTCTTGGTCAACCGGTCAACTATCACCCATATGGTATCGTGACCTCGAAGAGTCTTGGGCAACTTCGTCACGAAGTCCATAGTAATGTGTTCCCATTTCCACTCAGGGATCTCCAAGGATTGGAGACTCCCGTACGGTCGTTGATGCTCGACCTTCACTTGCAAACATGTCACACAACGCTCTACGTAACGTGCCACGTCAAGCTTCATCACCGACCACCAATAATGTAGCTTCAAGTCCCGGTACATCTTCGTACTACCCGAATGAATGGAATATTTGGACTTGTGAGCATCCTCAAGGAGGATTTCCCGATTGCCCCCAATCTTGGGCACCCACACACGGCCGTTGAACAATTTAACTCCACGACTATCTTCCGTTAAGAGTAAACGTTGTTTTGTCATGACTTCAACCTTGAGATTTTCTTCCAACAAAGCTTCCACTTGAGATGTCTTGATCTTCTCAATAAGACTTAACACTATCTCAATTCTCGAAAGGGTAGCCCGAATACCCCCGCTATATTCCTTCCGACTCAAAGCATCGACCACCACGTTTGCCTTACCGAGATGGTAAAGCAACTCACAATCGTAGTCTTTAAGTAACTCGAGCCACCGCCTTTGCCTCATATTCAACTCTTTTTGATCAAAGACGTACTTCAAATTCTTATGATCTGTGTATAGAGTACACTTTGTGCCATAGAGGTAGTGTCGCCAAAGCTACAAAGCAAACACCACCGCCGCTAACTCCAGATCATGGATAGGGTAATTCTTTTCGTGAATCTGGAGTTGTCTCGATGCGTAAGAGATTACTTTGCCTCTTTGCATCAATACACAACCCAAACCCATCTTTGAAGCGTCGCTATAAACCACGAAGTCTTCCGACCCTTCGGGTAGCGACAAGATTGGAGCTTCACACAACTTCTTTTGCAAAGTCCGGAATGCCTTCTCTTGCGTTTCGGTCCAAACAAACTTCACATTCTTCCTAGTCAAAGCCGTCAAGGAAGAAGCGATCTTGGAGAAGTCTTGAATGAATCTACGATAGTAGCCCGCCAAACCCAAGAAACTTTGGATTTCGGACGGACTCTTTGGAGGTTCCCAGTTCATCATTGCTTCAATCTTGGAGGGGTCTACTTTCACCCCGTCTCGAGTGACAACGTGACCCAAGAATTGAACCTCTTCAAGCCAAAAGTCGCACATCGAAAATGTGGCATACAACCTCTCCTTTCTCAACACTTCTAGAACTTCACGTAGGTGTTGCTCGTGTTCTGACTCGCACTTGGAATACACGAGTATGTCATCAATAAATACAATGACCGACTTGTCGAGGAATGGTCGACACACTCTATTCATCAAATCCATAAACACCGCCGGTGCGTTAGTTAGACGAAACGGCATCACAAGGAATTCGTAATGGCCGTAACGCGTTCTAAAAGCCGTCTTCGGAATGTCTTCCTCTCTCACCTTCACTTGGTGATATCCCGAGCGCAAATCAATCTTCGAGAAACAACCTGCTCCTTGGAGTTGGTCGAATAAGTCGTCGATCCTCGGGAGTGGATACTTATTCTTCACCGTAGTCTTATTCAGTTTGCGATAATCGATGTACATTTTCATTGTGCCATCCTTCTTCTTGACGAACAAGACCGGAGCTCCCCAAGGCGATGAGCTCGGTCTTATAAATCCCTTCTCTAGGAGTTCTTAGAGTTGATCCATCATTTCTTGCATCTCCGATGGCGCCAACCGGTAAGGAGCTCACGCAATTGGAGCCGCCCCCGGTATAAGATCGATCTGAAACTCAACTTGATGATCGGGTGGCAAACCGGGCAAATCATCCGGAAAGACATTGGGGAATTCGCGCACCACCCTCACGTCCTCGATCTTCTTCTTTTCGAGCTTCGCGTCTATCACATAATTTAGAAAGGATGAACATCCTTTTACCAAACACTTTCGCGCTTTAGCCATGGTGATAACCGCCACATCGCCTTTCCTTCTTTCACCATAAACTACCACCATGTCACCATCTGATGTAGGGAGTCAGATTAGCTTCTTGGAGTATAGGATTTCGGCATGATTATTCACCAACCAATCCATGACGACCACTATGTCGAACCCACCAATGACCATTGGCATCAAATTGATCAAGAACTCCTTTCCTTCGATACTAAGGGTACAATCTTTCAAGACGTCACGGATTAACACTTGACTACCATTAGCTGTCTTTACCACTAAAGCATTCTCTAGACTATTAGTAGGCGTGACAAGTTTTTCACGAAACGAATCAGATATGAAAGAGAAGATGGCACCCGAATCAAATATCACACGAGCAGGTACGAAGTTTAGAAGAAACGTACCCGATACCACATCAACGGATGCCTTGTCCTCCTCGGCCGTCATCTAGAAAGATCGGCCAGGAACTCTGGGAGGGTTCTCTTTCTTCTCCGAGGAACTCCCCGTCTTCCACTTCGGATAATCCTTTCGAAAATGTCCCGACATCTTGCACTCAAAACAGACAATCCCTTTGATCCGACAATCTTTGGTAAGATGACCGGTCTTACCGCACTTGACACAAGCGGTGAAAGCAGGATTATAGTTGCCGTAGTGCTTACTTCGGCATCTCTGGCACCAACGTACCTCTTGACGGTTGTTGAAATTTCGGTTCCCAACGAAAGTCCGATTTCTCTTAGGAGGTCCGGAATTGCCTTCCCATCTCCTCTTCTCTACTACCGTCGCCACCTTCTATGACTTGTCTGTAGCATAGACTTCCTCCATGAATTGAGCTTCCTCAATCATCTCACGAAGATTTGAAGCTTTGGAGTTGCGGACCATTGACATCATGTCCGCCGGTAGGCCATTAAGATAAGCCTTTATCTTCTCTTTCTCCGTTGGGGCCACGTGCCCCACCAATCCCAGCTTTTCCATAAACTGACGGGTGTACTCCCTCACTGTCAAGTTTCCTTTCACTAGGGACCGAAACTCGGCTTCAATGCGGTCTATAGATCTTTCACTGCAGAACTCTTCCAAGATCTTCTTCTTAAACTCGGCCCAAGACAACTGAGCCAGAACGGTAGGAGAGAGTGTGGACTGGGTGACGTTCCACCATGTGAGTGTCGTATCTCTAAGCAGCTGGGGTACCAAACCTCACTTTCTGGTCGTCCCCACACTCAGATGAGCCAAAAGCCTTCTCAACAACTTGAATCCACTTCACACACACAATCGGGTCTTCAGAACCGGAGAATTCCGGCGGCCCGCATCCCAGAAAGGATTTATATGAGCAGCTCCTTCCACTCTTCTAAGCACCCACAATCCTGTGCTCTTCCGTTCTAACACCCTGACCGGTGCCACCATAACCCACCACGACGTTCTCTGTAACCGCCTCATTTCTCTTGAGGCTGGCATCGCGGTCTTCTAACAGCTTCAGAAACGCTTCCTGCTGCTTCTCCATCGCCGATGACACCATCTGCATAATGCTGGCCATCATGTCGGCTTAAGGGTTTGCTTCCTGAACAACCGGGTTTGTGGATGCCAACTCCACCCTCGGCACCTGCTCCACCTCTCCCATGAATATAGGCGACATACCCGGAGGAACAACGGTCGCTGCCCTAACTACTGGATTCCGCTCGGGCGAGCTATCTTCACGTACATTCCCATCGGCTAACGGTCGACTGCGAGTGTTCACCATACTAGAATAATGGCTGCCACATAAGCACGCGAAAGAGTAAGAATGAGATTAACAGAATTAAACACGAAAGAAACGTACTACTACGTCTACCAATTGTCATAACATTAGCAAACCAAGTACACTCACGTAAAGTATTCTCATAATAACATTAGCTAAGTGAGATTATGAACATATAACACATAAGAGTTCTTGTTACTATCATCACAGCGTTTGATGAACATAACTTCCGTCGACTCTAAGACTAACCCGTCTTCGAAGTTCTATCCAACTCACAAATCATTGCCTAACAAACTCAGTCTAAGTCTAGACATCTTACATTCATGCCTAGTTCACTTAAACTAGAGCTCTGATACCAACTTGTAACACCCTAAAATTTCGGGTAATTTTAAAAATTGAAAATTCGGCAATATAACGTTTATAAGTAGGGCAAACCACCCAAAAGGGGCAAAAGCATAGCATTTACAAAACCTGCAAGGATGTATGGGAAACGACAACAGACTAATCTAAACCACATCTAGCTAGATTACATAGGTTGTTAATCCAATACCAAAAATGAATGATTGCATCAAATGCTAAAAGCTTCCAAATATCTATCTTCCAAAAATTCCCTCAAAAGACCCCGCCCTTATCTCAACCCCTTGACGACCCGCTGCTAAGGGAACCTGTTATACACATCGTTTGAGAAAAAGTGTTAGGCTTAAAGCCTAGTGAGAACATATAGTTTATATGAAGGATAGTAAGAAGAATTATATTGCAACATAAATAAACTGTTTTCGTCAATCGACTTTGTAAATGGTTTGGTAAACACATAGTGACCTTCCGGCCCAGACTTCATCTGGCGATAACGGGTGTAAGCCCGAATTCCAAGGATTGTGGCGAAACACAAAGTAAGCCACTTTCCAAGTTTTGAGCTCACCATACTAGGATCAAGGCCACGAACACGTTGGCTCGTACTAAGATGTGGGGGAGGGCACCCAATGATCCTAAGTCATGCTCATTCACTAGGATTTACATTTACGACCCTCGGCTAGTAACCAGGTCCACAAAACAGTACCAAGTTGCCCTCTAGGGTCCAATGTCTCAACTAGCTACATACGGGAGTTACCCCCAAATAGTAAGTCAACTCAATACCTATGGATCCAATAGTAATAGTCTAGACTCGTCACAATACACTTTTGACCAACTATAATCAAACATATAGTTCATATTGCCATTTAGTTCCCAAATCACATTTTGAGGGTCAACTGCTGATAAGAAACACAAAGCCCATATATAGAACATAAGGATATCATCTCAATTCCCAAAATGTTCCTTTACCAAGTAAACCTTTCCATAGTAAAAACCATTTTATTGAAACATGGATTTATTCATGTTTTAAACCATTTGTCTCCATTCCACCAAATAACCCTTTCCACCAAAATACCCATAATATGTATAAAACATAAACTTGGTTGAAATGCCATATAGTTAACATATACTCAACAAAATGAGGTAACATTCATATATGTAGTTCCAAGTCATGGATTATATCTTTATTTCACAAAATGGTAAGAAACCCTAAAAATCTCCCAAAATACCAAGTTAGGTCAAATCTCATCAACAATGAAAATGTTAAACAAGGAGATGTTTAGAAGTTTAAAAGATGCGTTTTGATGTGTATAAAGTTTAATAAAAGAGAAGTGTGAACTCACAATAGGTTTATTCTAAACCATAGCAAAACTTCTAGGTGAGGAGAACTTGAACTAGAGCACTTGAAAGCTCCACACCAACACTTGATAACCTAGGTTGAGCATTAATGAGCCTTATACTTCCAACAATAAGAAATAAATGAAGAAAGATGAGAGGAGGCTCACCTAGGGTTCCAAAATCGCCCAAATCGCACCTCCCTAGCTCCACACTTGTAATAAATGAGAAAAAGGGTAAGAAACCCGTATTTAAGTGTTCAGGGGGCTCTCGCGGGTAATGCCGCGGCCTCAAGTCGCGGCATAAGTCGCCCGTGTCTCTGTAAAGGTAGACAAACAGTGGTTCAAGTCGCGAGGTAAGTCGCGTGATCCACTGTCCCACTTTTCCAAAATCAAGACTTGACACACGAACTTGGCTAGGAACACGCGATACTCACGAATAGGGTAACCGTACGATAACTAAGATTTAAAATACGGAAGACTAGGAGTGTAAATGATAGAATTAATACAACGAAAGTTCGGGGTGTTACATCATATGACTTGCACATGAGGGCATTTTCGTTTTTTTACAAACAACAAACCACAAGGCCAAAATTGCAATTTACTCTTTTATTATTATACCATTTTTTGTAAAACATAATAATTATATTATATAATTTGTAACACCCAGAATTTTTGGTAAGGAATTGTGTGCAGGATAAATATGTTTATGCTTGAAGCCTTGGCCTAATGAAGTTTTAGTTAAGGGATGTTTTACCCTAGACCCTAAGATTATCGAAGAGCTTTCGGGCACGAAAAAGGAAGATTTCGGGGTCCCGTACTGATTGGGCGACAATGCCCGCGATTGTGACATGTGTCACTATCGCGAGGCAAAGTCGTGGAGGGTATACCCCTCTCGGTACAAGCGGGGCGATTGTGCCACCGGGCAATGTCGCGGGGCACTGTCACGGCCGACCCCAGGGTCTTTTAAAGGTTGCGATTTTCCATCCTTTTCCTCATTTTCACTTCACCCTTCCCATTTCTTTCTCTCCCAAACCGGCTCCTCTTCTATTTGTTCGAACCCTAGTCATTCCTATGGCTATTTACATTGATTTTGAAGTATCCCATCATCATTTAGCAAGGAAATGAAGGCAAGACTAAGAGTTCTCCATCCTACCCTCACCTTCAAGGAATATGAGAGTTTTCTAGGTTTTTACCAAAACCTAAGTGGTAAGTTTATTATCTCCATTTCTAAACCTTATTATGATGTATAAATGCTCCATTGATGATTCCCTAGTGTTTGGTTTCTCAAATTGTGGGTTTAATGATTTTGGAGAAATTAGGTCAAAATTAGGGTTTTGGTCAAATTGGGGATTTTGATGTAAAATGTTTGGGGATCGATTATTAATGGTCGTATAAAACTTGTGAATATAGGTTTTGGAAGGTTTTGCTTGTGGATTCTAGTTCTTCAAGGAAGCTCAAGTTGGGGTAAAATCTAGATTTAGCCTAAATCTAGCAAAGTAAGTTAAAGTTGATTTGTGAAAACGTTGTACATGCCAAAATGTTCATTTTAAAATATTTATATCTTTTACATGAAATTATCATTTGTTGGGTTATTTGGTGAGTTGATTATTTGAAGTATTTGACTTTATAAACTTTGCAAAACGCTCACATTTGGGATTTTTGGGTATCTCGATAAATAAGTCATTTTAAAGTATTTTGGTGGTTTATTTCATAAATGGAGATTGTTTGGTGAAAATACACTGTTAGTGTTTGTTTGGGTAAAATGTTTGATTTTGTGTTATGGGACGTTTTGAAAGTATAAATAGTAAATATCCATTTGGAAAACCATTTATCCCAATCTAAACTGTGTTGGAGTTTACACATGTATTTTGGAGTGTGTTTGCATGACGTGAGTCGATTGCGTTATTAATTTGGGGATTGTTAATCGTTGGTTAGAAAGGGTTTTGAGCATTTTAGCTCGGTGTTGACTAAAAGAGTCTTGAGGACATTTGTCCGGTTTTAATGGCTCAAAGTAGAGCCCGGTTATGGTTTACATACTAATGCACCATGTTGCATATTGATGTTTATTACATGCTCGAGTGTGTTGGTCATTCTTGTGTAGTTATGTAATGTTAGACTGTGTTGCATTGGATCCATAGGAACGCAAGTCAGTCTGTTTTGGATGGTCAATTGGGTATTGCGGGGTTGAACTCCGGTACCCATGTTTTACGACCGATAACTTTACAAGTAGGCACTGGGAGGGTTGAGTCTGGTGGTGCTACCAAGGAGGTAAGCACTGGGACTTCTGCCGCTTGAAGTAATGCCTGGGAGGGAGTCTTTAAGCGAGCCGATCCTTCGGGGTGGAGTTCTTCGGAATGTTCATCAAGGTCAACTGACTTGAGGTGAAACTTGTTAAAGAAATCGTAGGGACACTTGGACTGTTATGTCGTGAGGTGTCATGCAATTAACGTTACATGAGTGGCATACTTATGTGTTCCCCCACTCTTAATGGATACGGGTCTCCCCCGTTGTCGGCTAACAACATTTTAAATATATTCACGTTTTACTTTATTGTCATTGGGCTTATGTGGTTGACAGTAAATGAGGACCTTAATATTGGATCTTCCTCCATGTATATTAGGGTTTGAATGAAATACGTCCTCCCCATGTTTTGATAATTGGTTTCCTTTCAATTTACGGTCACGTGAGTATTGGGCCTAGTGTCCATGTTTTCGGTAACATATTGTACATGGGGGTTTTAACCATAACTTATGGGTCGAGTATTCTGCCCCATCTGAGTTTGGGTGTTTTGGGATACAACGTTTTATCCACGTTTCTTAAATCGGGAGTCAATCCCTATTCTCGTCTCGAGTAAGTTTGGGGTGCATCATTTTGTAAAGAATGTTTGTATTAAGATGTTCATATTTGAAAATGCACGTTATTGGAAAAGAGCCGTCTCCAAGTTTAAAGTAAATCATTTGAAATGTTATAATTTTAATTGAAGTTCCTTCCGTTTAAAGGTATATTTATTCATGTAAAACTCTTGAACTCACTAGGTGTTAGCCTAACCTTTTTATTGTCGACATGTGCAGCAGGTTTTGGTTGGAAATAGTTCTAGTATCATTGAAGAGAGGAGTGCTATTTGTGTGCCCGAGGAGTAAATAGATTGATAAAGTCTTCCGCATTAAGTTAAGGAGAGCAACTTGTATTTGTGTTAATCCGACTTCAATTTAGTCTGTGTATATTATTGGAGTTTTATAATTGTCAAGGTTAATTATAGAATTCGTATTTGAGGCATATAGAGTTTGGGATCGTAAGAGGAAGTTTTATCCCTTACGTGATGTTATATTTAAAATTTTAATTAGTTGCTCTTACCAAATTCGAGGGTGTTACAAGTTGGTATCAGAGCTTAAGTTTGAGAGATTTAGGTGTTGATTTCAGCTACCTAGACTCAAACTAGTGTTCTTTTAAATGATGAAATTGAGATTGCACCATTAGGTACCTTAAGGCATGATACTTTAGGGTTGATTGAGTCGCTAGAAACGGGAAATTTGACGAGGATAGCAAGGATGATCATGTACGGTACGTTCATAATGGTATCTGGCCGGTGTTATGGTGAACCTACATGTTATAATGCATCCGGATGATGATAGTGTGGCTAGGAAGTTGAGAAGCGTGGTCCTAAGACGTTGAGTGCCGACCAAAATTCATGCACGAAGTTTATTTCTGAAATAAGTTTGCACCAATTATTTTTCATGTTTCCCGAATCTAAAAGTGAAATTTATTATGAGATTTTGGAAAAATGTGTAGCATGCACCAGATTTTAAACCGTGAGTTTAAACATGTATGAAATTGTTTGTTGCACGTGGTTGCAATTTTTATCGAAAATCTCTTCATTTCCGTTTCGGGTATAACTCTAATTACGGATGTGGTAATATCCGTGTTTTAATCTTATGTGGGGTATTGGGTAAGTAACTGCGAAATTTCAACCTTGACATTGAATCTCCTCCGCGTATGTTAAGGTTTTAAAGAAAAAGTTATTCCCACGTTTTGTGTCTGAGTTTTCTTGGAAATTTTAGTCTGTACGAGTTTTGTTGAGTTTTATAGGGTATTATTTTTCGACGCGTGAGTGAACTTTGAAATGTGTAAGTTTTAATTATGTTGCATGTAAATTTACGAGTTTATTAAGCGTCGTGTCTTATGCAAGTTTTGTTGAAAAGTGTCAATTTACTTTACATTGCAATAAAAGGGAAATTCTTGGAATTATGACATTTTAGTCATAACTTCGTCTTATGCCTTGGCATTGGAAGGGAAGATTTTGGCACCGCCTGATTTTCTTTTGTGTCATCGGATTTTATGAAAATTTAGTGGAGCCTTGTGAAGTTTTGTTTTGCGACATTCTGCATGGCATAAGAAGAACCTTGAAACACGTATGCTTGCTTTATTGTGTGCGTCAACTCATGAGTCTTTGTTTAATATTTTTGTTTCATGCAGGTTTGCATATGTCCTTTCACAACCGTAAGAGATGTTTTGAGAGTTCTATTGATGAATGTTGTCTCACGTGTTATTTTGGAAGTTTCAATGTCGTGTGGTTTCTCTTTTGGGTTTTATACAAGATTATTTCGTTGCATGCTATTTAACATTTGAATTGATTTACACTTTTGTGCGAGTAAGCATGTGAAAGATTTTAAAGGTTTGAGTTGAACTTCTGCTTTATACCTTCTTCAGTTGTTGATTCTATTGTTATCGTCTCATGCAATGCATTATATCGATTTACTGGTAAACATGATTTTATAACCACTATTTTCGGACAAGTTCATTCTATTCGTGTGGTCCAAGGTTTGAAAACCGAATGAAAATTAATTTTAAGTTCGATCAAATCGCATGCATTTTTTTTACTAAGTTGGGAAACTTTTGAAACTTGATTGCGTAAGTTCCTCCTTCTGGAGTTTATACTAACATTTGTTGCACACCGCCTTAATGCGGGAAAGTATTTTACGTACACTGCATAAATTAATGCATATTAAGACCATAGTGGTCCATTTGAAAAGTTGTTGCACGCCTTTTGTTACTGTCATTATTAACTTGAGTAATATTCAAATGGTTTCGAAATGGTTTTATATGTGCGATGTTTGCGACAATGTTGCACAACTACCGGGTAAATGGTAGTGAAATTTTTACACGTATGATTAATTGTATAAAGACTTTGTGTTTGAAAGTTTTATGAAATTTCAGATTGACATATTAGTTTGAAAAACCTTGAATTCATTAGGGCTATAGATGTAAACCCCTATCGTGAAAGGAGTTGTAATTAGGGATTGGAGGAGTCCTTGAGAATTGAAGCGTCAGGTAATCCGACTTGTGGTCAATTTTGAAATTTGGATTTCAGTTTGTGGATTGGTGCACGCATGAATAGATGAGGTGTTAGAACTATGCATTCTCCCAATTATGTAAGTGTTAATCTTTTCCCTTTCGGTAAATTTTCGGAGTAAAACCTTGTGCGGTTGTTTAGGTGTGGTTGGATTTGAACTGGCGGGTTAACTATGCGGCAGCAGGTTATGTGTCGGTGGTGTACCATCTTTATGGGAATTCGGAAATATTGAGGGTGTTATAGTGTGTTCGTAAAGGAGTTTCGTTTCCATATTAGGTGTCAACTTTAAATCTTTTAGGGGATCGGCTCAGTGCAAGTCGACTTGTTCTTTTGAGGTCAATGATCTTTGGAATGTTTGGAAGTATACCCGTTGGATTATGAGAAATGTTAGCCTCACGGCTGTGGAACTTAAAAGAAATTGGATGTCGGTAATTAAGTGTTGATCCGTATGATTCTTCTTGATGTGGTAAATTTCCGAAATTCCTTGGGTTAATGTTGGTCATTTGAAATATGGATTCAGAATCGTGTTGATCTGGATTGAGTGAGTCAATGAGAAATGGAGGTCAAGAGCGGTCGTGGAGGTAGTACGGGTCACCTAAGGTTGGGAGGCAACCAAGTTAGTATGGATAGAATTGCTCCAGTAAGGTTCGATGTTCACTCTAGTGTGAGTGTAGAGTATCAAGGAGGATATTGGTTGTGAGTGTCTTCGAGGAAATCGATGTGGCATTTGCGTCGAGAATTATCGAGTTCTAGCTCAAGGTTGAATGGGGATAAAGACAATTCCTTGGAAAGAGAGGTCATCATTTTGAAAGAATGACATCATTGAGGTGTATGATTAGTTGTTACCTTTTGGGGAGCGAGGAAACCCAATAAGGGCTGAGAGTGGTATTGGAATACCTTGTGCGAGAAGTAGATTTCGGGGACGAAATCATTCTATGGTTGGGGGGATTGTAACACCAATAATTTTCGGTAAGGAATCGTGTGCGGGATAAATATGTTTATGCTTGAATCCTTGGCCTAATGAAGTTTTAGTTAAGGGATGTTTTACCCTATATCCTAAGATTATCGGAGAGCTTTCGGGCACGAAAAAGGAAGATTTCGGGGTCCCGTACTGATTGGGCGACAATGCCCGCGATTGTGACATGTGTCACTATCGCGAGGCAAAGTCGTGGAGGGTATACCCCTCTCGGTACAAGCGGGGCGATTGTGCCACCGGGCAATGTCGCGGGGCACTGCCACGGCCGACCCCAGGGTCTTTTAAAGGTTGTGATTTTCCATCCTTTTCCTCATTTTCACTTCACCCTTCCCATTTCTTTCTCTACCAAACCGGCTCCCCTTCTATTGTTTCGAACCATAGTCATTCCTATGGCTATTTACATTGATTTTGAAGTATCCCATCATCATTTAACAAGGAAATGAAGGCAAGACTAAGAGTTCTCCATCCTACCCTCACCTTCAAGGAATATGAGAGTTTTCTAGGGTTTCAC
Source organism: Arctium minus (assembly GCA_954870635.1). NCBI lineage: Eukaryota > Viridiplantae > Streptophyta > Magnoliopsida > Asterales > Asteraceae > Arctium > Arctium minus. Next base: position 130,041,486 of record OX941081.1, on the reverse strand, counting down.
CAAAACCTAAGTGGTAAGTTTATCCTCTCCATTTCTAAACCTTATTATGATGTATAAATGCTCCATTGATGATTCCCTAGTGTTTGGTTTCTCAAATTGTGGGTTTGATGATTTTGGAGAAATTATGTCAAAATTAGGGTTTTGGCTAAATTGGGGATTTTGATGTAAAATGTTTGGGGATCGATTATTAATGGTTGAATGAGTATATTCATGGTTGAAAACTTGTGAATATAGGTTTTGGAAGGTTTTGCTTGTGGATTCAACTTATTCAAGGAAGTTCAAGTTGGGGTAAAATCTAGATTTAGCCTAAATTGTTGGTCTCGAAGGTGCTTAACAAGTTTGTAGATGGGGGGGGGGGGGGTGGGTGAATACAAACACAAATTTTTAAGTTTAATAAATTGTTTATTGATAAATCGAAATACAATTTACAAGTCTGTAACGGATTAAGATTAAGTAAGAACCTAATCTAAACAAACTTAAGAAACACTAAGATGGTTGTACACGAATTAGAGAATGCGGATTAAGAGAATATAGAAAACATGGGTTTCTATATTTTACAGAAAGATTGAAGGCTGAAGGCTTACGAAAACTCTTAGATAGAGTTGTGATGTTACTATTTATACCCTATGCATTAAATGGATTGTTGGGAAATTTAGAAATACACAAGTACAGTTAATGCTGCTAGAAGAACTTGATTAATTCTTCTGAGATTAATGCTGCTGAGTGAAGTTAATACTGCTGGTCAAGATTAATACTGCTAGAGGAGATTACTACTGCTATGCAATTTTAGTACTGCTAGTAGTTAGTACTGCTGAACATTAATACTGCTCAAAGTATTAATACTGCTGAAGACTTAGTGCTGCTTATGAGATTATCAAGATTCGTGCAGATCAAGTTTGAAGATTATGGAAAGCTTCGAGATAAAGATGGAAGATTGTTTTGAAGATCTTTTATTATTTGTAATTATATTTTATCTTCAGTATATATAGAATAGTTTGTAATTGATAGAGTATAACTTAGAGAATTCTGAATTTTTGTGTTTAGATAGAGAGAATCAACCTCAAGGTTTGTAATCCTAATTCTAGAGAAGTAGAATTCGTATTGGTGAGCCTGTTCATCAATATTGAGGTTTAGTGTTGAATCTTGTAGCTTTACAATCATTCAATAAAGTTTACAAGTTATTCTTCTGATTCACTGTTTCATTGATTATTGAATATTAAAGTGTTTTTCCGCAAACTCCTTTAATATTGTTTCTGAGTGTTTATTCTTATTTAGAATTAAGATCCTGACAAGTGGTATCAGAGCAAGTATTCTCAGAAATCTTATTCATCATGGAAAACACAGCTGAATGAAACAGTACTCTGGTCTCAAAGGTTACAATGCTCAGACCCAATGAGTTTGACATGTGGAAGATTATAATCAAGCAATACATTCTCCTCACAGATTACTCTATGTAGGACATCATTGAGAATGGCCCATCTGATGCAGGAAAGATTGGTGAAGATGGAAAAAGAACTCCACTAAAGACTGATGCAGAAAGAAAGACAAGGCAGACAGAGATGAAAGCCTTAAGCACACTGCTCTTGGCCATTCCCAATGAATATGAACACCAATTCTGTAATTGCACTGATGCACAGATGCTCTGGAATGCTCTAGAGAAGAGATTCTCTGGTACCAAAAGTACCAAGAGAAATCAAAAGGCAATCTTGAAGCAACAGTATGAAAACTTTATGTCAACTAAGAATGAGTCCATGACTCAAACTTTTGATAGGTTTAACAAACTGTTTGGTAAACTAGCTACTATGGGAGTACAGATTGATCAAGATGATGTAAACAGAAAGTTCTTAAGGTCCCTTGGAGATGAATGGACCATGTACACTGTTTCATTTAGACAGAATGATCAGTTGGAAGAGAAAGAACTTGATGATCAGTACAATGATCTTAGAGTATTTGAAGCTGAGGTGGAGGCAAAGAAGAAGCCTTCTGGATATATTCCTAATGCTGCACTCCTATCAGTATCAATTGATTCTACTGCTAATCCTGAATCAGTTAATGCTGCTAATGGAGGAAATCAAGAAAAAGACACTGATTCTGTGTTTGAAGCCTTTCTTGCCAGCCATGGAAATTCCTCCTTAATTAATGATGATTTGGAACAACTTCATCCTGATGATCTGGAAGAGATGGATATTAAATGGCAGATGGCCATGCTTTCCATGAGGGTGAAGAAGTTCATAAAGAGGACTGGGAGGAACAACTTCTCCCAAAGAAGAGAAGATGGAGCTGGGTTTGATAAATCAAAGGTGGAGTGCTACAAATGCCATCTGAAGGGACACTTTGCCAGGGAATGCAGAAGTGGAGTGTCTCACAACAACAACCACCAACAAGCACAGTCTGGAAACCTCAACCATAACAGAAACTCTGCTCAAGCCCTTGTTTCTCAACAAGGAATGGGGTTTGACTGGAGTGACCAAGCAGAAGAGGCTATCCAAAATCAAGCACTTATGGCTGAAGTATCTGATCTCCCATATGAGGTAAGTTCTAATCTCTGTTCTAAAACTTGCATAGACACTGTTAAAAGGTACAGGGATCACAACCAGAAGATGAGTGATGACCTTAAGAGATTAGAAAAGGATATAAAGGACTATGTGAGAATTGTTGAGAGGTTTGAGGAACAGATAAAAGGTTTTCAAGACAATGAACTCCAACACTCATATGACACCAATTACTGGAAGTGGGAGAAAAATGATCTAGAACTTAAACTGACCAAATCTAAAGAGGAGAGTGAAAAGCTGAGAGAGGAGCTAACCAAGGTTAAGCTTGATGTAGAAAAGTTTTCCAATGCTTCTAAAGCAATGGACTCTTTACTACAAACTCAGATTCATGATAAGATAAGAAGAGGAATTGGGTATAATGCCACACCACCACCATATAACAACAATTACATCCCTCCTACTTCAGACTTACTAGAAACCAAAGATAGGAAGGACTTGCCTGAGGGAGCCACTGAGATAGATCCCTTAAATGAGGTAGTTGTTGAAGATAAAACTGAGAAAGAGGTAGGTAAGAGTAAGGAGAACAAAGTGAGTGGTGAGATTCCTCTAGAGAATAACATTATCACCAATGAGGACTGTGGAAGGGATTGGATCAAATCCAAGGACATAGAGAAGACAGAGGGAAAGTCTGGTAAGGTCCATTTCAAACAGACCACAGTTGTGAATCTAGGTCCTTGCAAACAGTGTGCATGCAAGAAGAATGAGCCCCAAAAACATGATAAAAAGAGGGAAAATCAAAGAAACTGGAATAATCAGTAGGCACAGAAACAAGGGGTTGATCTGAGTAAAATCAATAGACCAAAACCTTATTTTATCTGTGGCAAATTGAATCATCTTGCCAAATACTGTTATTTCAATCCTATAAACCAAAGGATGAACTTTCAAAGACCTATGCAAAAACCCTTGGGTTATAGGAAGATTGAAAAGAACCATGTGGCTAAGAAAACTGTTAAATCTAAAAGACACATGAAGAAAAAGTCTGTTAAAGAAAGTGTCAATATGTGGGTTCCTAAAAGCACTAAAACTGTTAGTACTGCTACCACAAATAGTGCTGCTGACAATGATAGTGCTGCTAGAAGTAATACTACTACTAACAATGTTAGTGCTGCTGACATTGTTAGTACTTCTTCAAAAGTTAATACTGCTAACTCTGTTAGTGCTGCTAACAAAGTTAGTACTGCTAAACCTGTTAGTACTGCTAACTCTGTTAGTACTTCTAAGGTTAGTACTGCTTCTAGTGTTTGTGCTGCTAAGCTAATCATATTGACAAAGTACTCTAACAAAGAGTGCTCTGAGTTTAAAAACCTCATCAAAAAGGAATGTAAATACTTTGATGAGAAAGGGAGACCCAAGACCACTTTGGCTTGGGTCCCCAATCAATACTAATTATTTAATCTTATGTGCAGGGCAACCAACAGCTCAAGGGGAAGAGTATCTGGCATATTGATAGTGGTTGCTCAAGGCACATGACAGGGAACATGTCATACCTCAAGAATTTCAAGAAAATTGATGGTGGTCATGTTTCCTTTGGTAATACTCCAGATGGAGGTAAGATAAGTGGTAAGGGGGATGTAACCAAAGGTAAAATGACCTTTGAAGATGTATTCTATGTTGAGCAGTTAAGGTACAACCTGCTAAGTGTATCACAGGTTTGTGACAAACAACATAGTATATTATTTACAGATTCTGAATGCATTATCCTTGCTCCTGGATTCAAGGTAGTTGATGAAAAGATGATATTACTAAGAACTCCCAGAAAGGATAATGTATATTGCTTAGATATGGAAAGTGTTTCAGCTGATTCATCCCTAAATTGTCTTGTTTCAAAAGCTTCTTTGGATGAATCATCACTTTGGCACAGAAGGATGTGTCACATGAACTTTAAAACAATGAATAAACTTGTTAAAAACAACCTTGTAAGAGGTTTACCTTCCAAAGTCTTTTCATGTGATGATCATTGTGTTGCCTGTCTCAAAGGCAAACAACACAAAACTTCTCATAAGTCCAAAGAGTTGAACACAATCTCTAATTCTCTTCAGTTGTTGCATATGGATCTGTTTGGTCCAACAAATGTTATGAGTATTGGTAAGAAATCATTCTGCCTAGTTATTGTTGACGATTACTCTAGATTTACTTGGGTATATTTTCTAAGGACTAAGGATGAGACAAGTGGACTGATCAAATCCTTTATTCTAAGAATTGAAAACCAAACTAATCAAAAGGTAAAAGTCATTAGGTCAGACAATGGTACTGAATTTAAAAATCATGACCTAAACACCTTTTGTGAGGAAAAAGGAATTGAGAGGCAATACAGTGCTCCTAGGACTCCACAACAAAATGGTGTTGCTAAGAGAAGGAATAGGACACTGATTGAAGCTGCTAGATCTCTGTTGGCAGATTCAAAACTACCAATTACTTTCTGGGCTGAAGCAGTTAATACTGCTTGCTATGTCCAAAACAGAGTTCTAGTAGTCAAGCCTAAAAACAAGACACCATATGAGCTTTTAAATAACAGAAAACCTTTTATAGGATTTTTCAAACCTTTTGGGTGTCCTTGTACCATTCTCAATACCAAAACTCACTTAGGAAAGTTTGATAGCAAGGCTGATGATGGTTTTCTTGTGGGTTACTCATCTCAGAGTAAGGCTTACAGAGTTTTTAATACTTCTTCTATAATTGAGGAAAGTGACAATGTCAAATGCAATGAGAACACACCAAATCCTATTGGATCTGGTCCTCAGTGGTTATTTGACATTAATTCACTAACTAACTCTTTGGGTTTCAGTAGTGATTATCATGCAGGTTCAGGAAGTGGAGGATCAGGGGATGAACAGGTACAAGTACAAGACATTATTCCTCAGTCCGTGATCTTTCCCATACCTACAATAGAGCCTGTTGATGTCTGTGCAAAAGAGACAATGACTGAACCAATTCAGAGTGAAGAAGAAGGAAGAGATGAGGAGAATCAAGTGCTTGAAGAGCCAGAAGCAGCTGATGAGATCCCCTCAGCTGATTTAAATGATTCCAATCTAGATGTGGGAATCAATGAAGAACCTAGTCATCAGACTAGAACTCAAAAGAATCATCCTCCAGAGCTGGTCATAGGAGACATCTCTTCTCCTATGATAACAAGGAATCAAAGCAGACTTTAAGAACTGCAGGATCAGCAACACACAGTACTCTCATGCTTTCTATCTCAAATTGATCCTAAGAAGGTTTTTGAGGCAATGAAAGATTCCAGTTGGATAGAAGCTATGCAAGAAGAGTTACTGCAGTTCAAGTTGCAAGAAGTTTGGGACTTGGTGGACCTTCCAAAAGGTTATAGAGCTATAGGCACCAAGTGGATTTTCAGGAACAAAAAGGATGAGAGAGGCATTGTGATAAGAAACAAAGCAAGGCTGGTGGCACAAGGGTACACTCAAGAAGAAGGCATTGACTATGAAGAAGTGTTTGCTCCAGTGGCAAGGGTAGAAGCAATTAGGCTATTTCTAGCCTATGCCTCATACATGAAGTTCAAGGTATACCAAATGGATGTGAAGAGTGCCTTTCTGTATGGTACAATTGATGAAGAAGTATATGTCTGTCAGCCCCCTGGATTTGAAAATCCATCATATCCAGACAGAGTATACAAACTGAAGAAAGCACTTTATGGTCTGCATCAAGCCCCAAGAGCATGGTATGATACTCTGTCTACCTACCTCTTGGAGAATGGGTTTGAAAGAGGAATAATTGACAAGACCCTCTTCATTAAAAGAAGTAATAAGGACATCCTATTGGTTCAGATTTATGTGGATGATATCATCTTTGGATCCACAAAAGATCAGATGTGTAGAGACTTTGAAAAGTTGATGCACAAGAGCTTTAAAATGAGTTCAATAGGTGAACTTACCTTCTTCCTTGGACTTCAAGTGAAACAGAAGAAAGATGGGATCTTCATAAGCCAATCAAAATATGTGAAAGACATCCTGGAAAAATATGGATTAACAGACTCAAAGCCAGCAAGCACACCTATGGAGACTCATAAACAGATCACTGTTGATCTTGAGGGGGAGGATGTTGATGTTCATCTATATAGATCAATGATTGGATCTCTCATGTATCTCACATCCTCAAGACCAGACATCATGTTTCCAGTGTGTTTGTGTGCCAGATTCTAAGTCAAGCCAAAGCAATCACATCTGCAAGCTATTAAAAGGATTTTCAGATACTTAAGAGGGAAACCTAGATTAGGTCTTTGGTATCCTTATGAATCCAACTTTGACTTGATTGCTTACTCAGATAGTGACTTGGGAGGTGCTAACATGGACAGAAAGTCTACTTCAGGTGGATGTCAACTTTTGGGTGCAAGACTAGTATCCTGGCAGTGTAAGAAACAAACCACAGTGTCCTTATCAACAACAGAAGCTGAATATATTGTTGCTGCAAGTTGCTGTTCTCAGGTTCTATGGATTCAGAATCAGATGCTGGACTATGGGGTAACCTTTCTACACACTCCAATCTTCATTGACAATAGCAGTGCTATAAGCATTGTTAACAATCCAGTCAAGCACTCCAAAACAAAGCACATTGAGATCAGGTATCACTTTATCAGAGATTGTAATGAAAAGAAGCTAATTCAAGTTGCTAAAGTTCATACTGACAACCAGTTTGCTGATCTATTCACTAAAGCTTTTGATGTGGGTAGATTCACATTCTTGGTCACAAGTGTGGGCATGATCAACTCTGAATGAGTTCATGTTTTAAAAAGTGGTTTCATACCTGTTATTGGTTTATCCTTTGGTGCTACTAACATCTTTCTCAGGAAGTTATTACCATGCTCAGAGTACCTTAAGCTTCAAAAAGTGTAAGTATGGTTAATGCTGCCAGTGCAGTTTTAATACTGCCAGTGCACAGTTAATATTGCTAGTTAGTTAATACTGCTAGTGGTTAATACTGCTCTCAGTTAATACTGCTAGTTAAGTTAATATTGCTAGTGGTTAATACTGCTCTCAGTTAATACTGCTAGTTAGTTAATACTGCTTGGAGTTAATACTGCTTATGTCCCGAATCGTATAAATACCCTTTTTTCCCGCCCAAAAGTTCATAACGACTCTTTGCTTTCTATTCATCTGCTCTCTAACCATTTTATCTCAAGCACCAAGTGTTGCAGTCCAGCATACTCAAGCACAATGGCAATCATGGCATTCATTGATGAGCACAACGAGATTGCGATGCTACAGAAGCCGAAACAAGCTGCTGGATTCCACCAGATTGTGGATTTTCTCAAGTACAGCCACATTGCCCATGCTCTCACTGTGTCACCAACAATATACATAGAGCATCAAAGAAAGTTCTGGGCGAATGCCACCGTAGTGACAGAGAATGGTGCGCAGATAATCAAGACAAGGGTATGTGACAAACCCTTGTCAATTTCTGAAGAGGTGATACGCATCTGTCTACGTTTAGACGATGCTGAAGGTATTACTTCTATTCCTAATGAGGACTTGTTCTCAAACCTTTCAAGAATGGGGTATGGAGGCCAATTGGGTGGTTTCAAATTCTCAAAAGCAAAACTTTATACCCAATGGCGTTTTCTTGTTCATACCCTGATGCACTGCATTTCCAAAAAGACTACTGGATGAAGTGAGTTTAGCAGTACCATTGCATATGCTTTGGTCTGCTTGGCCACTGCCAGAAAGTACAATTTTTCAAGAATGATTTTCAGTGATCTTGTATCAAACTTGGGAAGCAAAAAGAGTTTTTATATGTTACCCAGGTTTGTACAGGAAGTTATAACCCATGAATTGACGAATATGCCTCACTTTGATGAGGTATATGTACCAAAAATTCCCAAAGGTAAGGTCTTTTCAAACATGAAAAGATCTCCATTGGACTCGGAAGGAGTTGACACCCCATTGTTCTCTACAATGATGGTGGTGTCCCACAATGAAGAAGGTATGGAAGCAGGGTCAAGGCCCTCATTAGACCATCCCACTGCTAGCCAATCCCAACCTTCACCCTCAATATCAATCCCTCAGTCTCTTGTTCAAAAGCCAACTTCTCCAATAACCCAAACTTACATAAGGAAAAAGGTAAAGAAGGCTCCTTCCCTTCTTGTACCTTCACCCACTGAGCCTTTAAACCCTCTAATGGAGAATTCTCCATTAGAGAATATCTACAGGGAAACCACAGGGGTGATTCCCAACCCCATGGAGGTGCTCAATGAGGAGATGTTTGAGCATATGGGTGCTAAGGCTGCCACTACTCCTGCTAGCATAGAGAAGGTCAGTGGTAACATAAATAAGACCTTCCCCATGGAAACTTTGGGTGAGCAATCATCCAAAGGTCCCAGGTGCCAAGAAACCACGGGGGTAGCAGGTGCTTCTGCTAGGCAGAAGACCTCTACTACAAAAAGATCCCATGATCCTTCAAAAGAGGGTAACACTTCTGGAGAAGGTGAGGACAGATATAACTACTATGAATTGATGGAAACAATGGGAAACATAAACATGGATGTAATCAAACAGGGACAAGATATAGAAGAGCTGAAACTGATAGTTCTGTCTCAACAAGAACAGATTGTCAACTTGAAGCAAATGGTGAAGAAATTGATTCTGCAAAAGAAGAAGAAACAGTTTGTGCTAAGAAGGAGGAAACCAGTGACTGATGCTCCCAAAAAGGGGGAGTCAGAAGTTGATGTCAACATGGAAGATGTCAAAGAAAAGGGGGAGCAAGAGAAAGTTGATTTTGAGGGGGAGCAACAAGAAGTGGAAACTGAATTTGTACAAGAAGCAGAAAAAGAGAAAGCAGCATTAACAGAACAAGAAGCAGTAACAGTCAATGCTGCTGAAACAAGCAAAGCAGCAGAAACTGTTAATACTGTTGAACTGAAAGAAGCAGCAGAAATAGTGCAAGAAGTTCTGACAGATCTTGAGATTGCAGAAACCTTAATAAAAGCCAAGCATGATACTCCCAAGGTCATCTCAAAGGCCAAAGGAGTTGTCATCAAAGAACAAGGTGAAGTGATCAAGAAAGATAGTGTAGAGAAGGAGGTGAGCAAAGACAAAGGCAAAGCTAAAATGGTGGAATCTGATCAACCAATCAAAAAGCAAAGGTTGGTTGAGTCAGATGAAGCTTTGGCCAAGAAGATGCAGGCTGATATTGAAAAAGAAGAAAGAGTTCAGGTTGAAAAGAACAGAGAGATGGCTAATGCTCTAGCTGCTGAACTGAATGAAGCTTATCAACAAAGCCTGGCAACTGAAATTGCACAGAAGAAAGCTGCAACTCTGAAGAAATCAGTGGTGGTAAAAACAGCTGCAAAGAAGAGACAACCCTCAAAGACATTCCTTGGTACTCAAGAGAGAAACAAGATGATTACATTTCTCAATGGTGCTGTAGGAGTCAGAAAGGAGATGTTCTCAAAGATGTCTTTTGAGAAGATTAAAGATCTATATGATTCAGAGATGCTAAAGCTTCAAGGGAATGAAACTGCAAGGGTGGAGATGGAAAAAAGAATGAAAGAAAGCAATGATTTTATGATAGAAAAACCTTTTCCAGATGAGCAAGAAATACCACCAAAGAAAGAAGCCACTCTTGGTGAAAGTCTAAGGACTTTAAAAAGAACCAAGATGATGGCAAGAAGAAAGTCAACCAAGAAGCCTAGAATAGCTGAAGGATAAGCTGAGAAGGTTGCTGAAGAAGAATGGGCATCTAAGTCATCTGAAAAGAATGAACCAGCAAGAACTGAGGATGTAAATCTATACATGGTAGTGATGGACAAAGTGCGTGAACCAATTTCAGCAGAACCTATTGGTGTGAAGCCTCCTGAGGTTATTCTATGGAACATAATGAAGGTTGATGGGAAGGAATACATAAGGCTCAAGAGGAAAGATGAGAAGTATGAGATGTTCAATACTTGGGCAAAGATTGTCAGAACATGCTCCAGGTCAGATCTTGAAGAAATGTTTGAGATAGGAATGAAGTTGTATGCAGATCAACTGAAAGCTCCAGAGATTTCAATTACAAAATTAGTGATGGAGTATCTGTGTATGATGTTCAAACCTGAAGAAGTGGAACATGTCATCAGAAATGTGTTCAAAGCTGTCAACAATTGGACTCTATATGAAACTAGTGGAGTATATGCACTAACTATAGACTTAAATCACATAGAGTACTTCCTAGTGGATAGAGTGTACAATCACAACAGACTAAAGCTTCATGCAATGTTGAAGAAGAAGCTAGGATGTGTTCCAGATTCAGAGATGGCTAAGTATTTGATTCAAAGAACAATCAATCAGAGTTTGGGGTTGGATGCAAATACTGGTGTATGAGCCATGAAGTTTTGAGAGCATCTAAGAAGACCATTTGAAGAACTTGACTTTTCTTCCTAAAAGTCAAGTTAGGGGGAGATTGTTGGGAAATTTAGAAATACACAAGTACAGTTAATGCTGCTAGAAGAACTTGATTAATACTTCTGAGATTAATGCTGCTGAGTGAAGTTAATACTGTTGATCAAGATTAATACTGCTAGAGGAGATTACTACTGCTAAGCAATTTTAGTACTGCTAGTAGTTAGTACTGCTGAACATTAATACTGCTCAAAGTATTAATACTGCTGAAGACTTAGTGCTGCTTATGAGATTATCAAGATTCGTGCAGATCAAGTTTGAAGATTATGGAAAGCTTGGAGATAAAGATGGAAGATTGTTTTGAAGATCTTTTATTATTTTTAATTATCTTTTATCTTCAGTATATATAGAATAGTTTGTAATTGATAGAGTATAACTTAGAGAATTCTGAATTTTTGTGTTTAGATAGAGAGAATCAACCTCAAGGTTTGTAATCCTAATTCTAGAGAAGTAGAATTCATATTGGTGAGCCTGTTCATCAATATTGAGGTTGAGTGTTGAATCTTGTAGCTTTACAATCATTCAATAAAGTTTACAAGTTGTTCTTCTGATTCACTGTTTCATTGATTATTGAATATTAAAGTGTTTTTCCGCAAACTCCTTTAATATTGTTTCTGAGTGTTTATTCTTGTTTAGAATTAAGATCCTGACATGGATGGCAGGGTACTTTACACGTGTCCTTCTCTGGTTGGTTGCATGAGTGTGACTTTTGGAGACATGTTTTTGGCCGTATGATGAATAATGTAGATATCATAGTTGTTGTACGAATTATTGCAGAGGTATGTCTTTTCTGACATTCGTACTATGTGTGCATAGATGAGACAAAAGAGACTTGAGGTATAAGCAAACTGATTATCGATAGCTAAATATCTCTTCCTTCTCAGAGATAGAAAAAAGTTTAGCTATCGCTGAAGCTTTTCCTTAGGTTTCTTCGCGTGTGAGTAGACTTGTTTTGTTTTCGCTGATATCTGCATCAGGTCATGAGTAGACTTGTTATTTGTTCAGCAGCTTTGTCTTCGATTCAACAGTGAACATCTTTTGTCGCGAAACTTGTCTTTAGGGATTACTTCTAACTGTTTACATGAGAAATCATCAGCGATACTGAACATACTCAGTATTTAATCGCTGATGGTGAAATACTTATACATACAGAATTTAAACGTAATTTTCACTAAGTATTGTAAAGGGTCATTATCAAATCAGTGAGAGAGTTGGATCAACATAAATCTAGCAAAGTGAGTTCAAGTTGATTTGTGAAAACATTGTACATGCCAAAATGTTCATTTTAAAATATTTATATGTTTTGCATGAAATTATCATTTGTTGGGTTATTTGGTGAGTTGATTATTTGAAGTATGACTTTATAAACTTTGCAAAACACTCACATTTGGGATTTTTGGGTATCTCGATAAATATGTCATTTTAAAATATTTTGGTGGTTTATTGCATAAATGGAGATTGTTTGGTGAAAATACACTTTTAGTGTTTGTTTGGGTAAAATGTTTGATTTTGTCTTATGGGAAGTTTTGAAAGGATAAATAGTATAAATCAATTTGTAAAACCATTTGTCCCAATCTAAACTGTATTGGAGTTTGCACATGTATTTTGGAGTGTGTTTGCATGACGTGAGTTGATTACGTTATTTATTTGGGGATTGTTAATCGTTGGTCAGAAAGGGTTTTGAGCATTTTAGCTTGGTGTTGACTAAATAGTCTTGAATACATTTGTCCGGTTTTAATGGCTCAAAGTAGAGCCCGATTATGGTTTACATACTAATGCACCGTGTTGCATATTGATGTTTATTACATGCTCGAGTGTGTTGGTCATTCTTGTGTAGTCAAGTAATGTTAGACTGTGTTGCATTGGATCCATAGGCACGTAAGTCAGTCTGTTTTGGATGGTCAATTGGGTATTGCGGGGTTGAACTCTGATACCCATGTTTTACGACCGAAAACTTTACAAGTAGGCATTAGGAGGGTTGAGTCTGGTGGTGCTACCGAGGAGGTAGGCACTAGGACCTCCACCGCTTGAAGTAAATGCCTGGGAGGTAGTCTTTAAGCGAGTCGAGCCTTCGAAGTGGAGTTCTTAGGAATGTTCTTAGGAATTGGGACATGATTTATTGATTTAAACCTTGGGTTTTAATTTTATCCGAAATAAGGGTGAGATTGTTGGCTGTTATCGGTCGCTGAACATCGTCGAAGTTGTGTTCTGTGAAGGGCTATGAACGCCCTAGGTTACGCTGACCAGGGTCGCCCGGTGTCCCTTCGACCGGGGCCTCCCGGTGGGTTTGTCGACCGGGGTCTCCCGGTATTCCTTCGACTGAGGTCGCCCGGAGGACCTTTGACCAGGGCTGTCCGGTGTTCCAGAGACCAGGCCGACCAGTGCCGCCCTTTCTCTTGAACTGTTCCTTTTTCAATCAATGTTGAGATTTCAGGGAGTCTTGGAAACTTATTAGAAATGACAATCTCTTTATTAAATCGGAATGTAGGAGTTCGACCCATCTGAGGCTAGTTGTCTGTGTTTTGTCAAGTATCACTCAACTGGTGAGTTCCCTTATCTTCAAACTATACATATAAACTAGAAATGGTTTATTTTACATTGTCCATTATGCTTGACGTTAACATTTGGTAAAATCGTGTTCTTGAATTACGTCGTAAGAGATTTTTTTATATAAAGCTTTATATTTATTTCACTTGTGTGTTCAAGATTTTATGAGGACGTGACATTTTGTGTGGGTGATTGGCCATGGCTACTTATAACCATCGGAGATGGTTGAACCGTGTGTTTGGAATCTATTTCCCTTCACACGGAACGACATCGACTAGGGGGCTGAATGGGGATCTACTGGGGGCCCCGAGGACGAGTAATCCATGATTCTCGAGGATTGATTCCGGGCGTGGATTTATTCATTTCTTTGTGACATAAAGTGTGTGAGATTATTTTTTTAAATCGCATATGCTTTCTATTTGTTTTAAAAATTGGCGAGGTTGGGAATTCAGAAGACCTTCCGGTCTAATCCTCGCTTCCACATTTCTTAAAACCCATTTTTAGGTGATAGGGTTGCTGCTGGTTCTTCAAAGGGAAGGAGAAGTGTTAGGGAATCGGAGAGCGGGGCCTTAGTAGCGGTGTAGGCACAATTCATAGTTCTCGGTTGTGATAGAACTTATACATTTGGACTATGTTAATCTTTTATTTTCGAAGTTTTGTATTGGGACCCGTTTTGGGGAATTTATTCTTATTTAAATTGTGATGTTGTTTTTGGGTTGTTACATTTGGTATCAGAGACATAGTTTAAGCGATTTAGGTGGCCTTTTGGACCTAAACTTAAACTGTAGGTGGGACACAACCGAGAAATAGGACGTCGTAGGTTTACCGCTATAGGGATATATGTATTGAGAGTTAGGAACTAACATGTAAGGTGAATTTGGGATTACATCTGGCCAATGTAATTGCAAATTTACAAGTACATGTGCTTGTCTACAAATCTTATTGTATATAGGTCTGTTAAATTAAAGTCTATCCTTGTGTTGTTTCAGTTGTCGTCATGTCGGAGCGAGCTTTGCAAAGTAGAGCAGTGCCGACAGGGGAGAATCTGCCGGTAAATGGGGTTCTTGTTGAGATACTGAGGGGTCCCACTGGGTAACCGACATTTTGAGGAAAGGGCCGTGGTCATGGGCGTGGACCGGTGAGGACCACCCGAAAGGCTACGACTCAAGTCGAGGGAAACACTGCTGGAAATCGGGGAAAATCCAATACGCGGACCACTCGTAGGGAGAGAAGTGTTCAGATTCCGGTGGATAGGGAAACCTCGCACCAAGAAAGCTCGACAGCTGTAAGGGGGCGGGGAGTCGCAAGGGCTAGTGGTCGGGGCTGAAATCAGGCCTTTGTGACTCACGAAACTTTTGCCGCTGAAATGGGGAAGCTTCAAAAGACCCTGCAAGCGTTATTGGCTCATCAGGAGAAGACAACCTCGGGAAGCAGAGACAAGAGCAAGAGCAGGGAAGTTACAGAACTGTCGAGCCCTCCGGTAACTGAAGTAGAGGGTCATTCTCCATCGGTGACCTTGACGGCAACCAGGATGACGACAAAAGGGTATAGTTACAAGGAGTTTGCTGCATACAAAACTCCTACTTACAAAGGAGAGTGTGACCCAGTTCTGGTAATGAAGTAGATCAAAGAGATGGAGCTGGTATTTGCTACCAGTAAATGTGCTGAGGAAGACAACGTGACTTACGCCTTATCCATGCTGAGGTCTGAAGCCACCTTATGGTGGGATGCAGAAACTGGTGGATTAGGAGCGGCTGCAGTAGAAGGTATGTCGTGGGGAACATACCTGGGAAAGTTTAAGGCACAATTCTACCCTCTAGCGGCAGTGAAAAGGTTGCAGGAGGAATTTCTGAGTCTGGAACAAAAGGATCTGTTTGTAAGAGAGTACACCACTAAATTTACTGAGAAGTCTCGTTTTTTTCGGGATCATATCTGCCAGACGAGGAGAGTCGAGTGGAACGCTATATTTTTGGGTTGAGGAGTAGTTTGCGGGAGTGGGTTTCTGCAAGGGAACCAACCACCTTTCAGGCTGCCGTGCATGCGGCCGAGATGACCAAGAAGGAAAAGAATCGCTAGATGACTGATAGGGTTGGTGACAAGATAAAATGGGATGGACCGACAACAAATCCGAGAAAGGGAAAGAGTTACAGGGCAGAGCTGAGGGGGTTTGGAGAGAAGCCTTGCGGAAAGTGTCACCGGGTACATCGGGGAGAATGTGGTTCGGGGGAAAGATCCTGTTTCCAATGTGGGATGCCGGGGCACATGTCTAGGGATTGCTCGAACAAGAGAACTTGTTATCGGTGTGGTTCACCAGATCACCTTCGGTCGGATTGCCCACAAGTCAAGCGGGGTGGACCAGTTCAAACCGAAGATCGTGGGAGAGGAAGAAGGGAGGAGAAGAAGTGGGAACCGGTTGGTCCGAAAAGGAGTGCCTTTAACATGACAGCGATGGAGGCAGAAAAGGTTCCTGATGTAGTTGCATGTACGTTTTTGGTGAACTCTACTTGTGCTAGAGTATTGTTTGATTCAGGAGCGACCTGCTCTTTTATATCTCCTGCGTTTGTTCAGTGTTTGGGATTAAAGCCTAAATGTTTAGAGCGGACGTTCGAGGTAGAAACCGCTGATGCTAATCAAGTAGTAATTAGGGAGGTGTTTGTGGGGTGTGTGATAGACATCGAAGGGAGTTTAGTGCCAGTGGTGCTATACCCTATGGCGATGAGAGAGTTCGATGTGGTTCTTGGGATGGATTGGTTGGCTAGAAACGATGCTAGTATTGTCTATAATAAGAAGATGATTCATATGGTATTTCCTGAAAAAGGGATGGTAGTGATTTATGGGGACAAATGAGATAGATGTTCTAGTTTAATTTCCATGATCGAAGCAAATAAGAGTTTGAGAAAAGGGTGTCGGGGATTCTTAGCATATGTCGTAGATGCTAAGAAAGAGAAGGGTAGAATGGAGGAGGTTCGGATCGTGAGCGAATACCCAGAAGTTTTTCTGGAGGATTTGACATAATTACCTCTGGATCGTCAGGTCGAGTTTCGGATTGACCTGGTGCCCGACGCCGCTCCTATTGCGCGTGCGCTGTATAGACTAGCACCCACGGAGATGAAGTAAATGATGATGCAGTTGCAAGAATTGATTGACAAGGGGTTTATAAGGCCTAGAACCTCTCCGTGGGGAGCGTCATTCCTTTTTGTGAAAAAGAAGGACGGATCTATGCGAATGTGCATAGATTACAGGGAGCTCAACAAGTTGGTGATCAAGAATAAGTATCCGATTCCAAGGATAGACGACTTATTCGATTAGCTTCAGGGAGCAAATTTCTTCTCCAAGATCGACTTAAGGTCGGGATATCATCAACTCAAGGTGAAGGAAGAAGATATACTGAAAACGGCCTTCCGTATAAGATATGAACATTATGAATTTCTTGTAATGCCATTCGGGTTGACCAACGCTCCTGCAACTTTCATGGACATGATGAATAGGGTGTGTCAACCTTACTTAGATAAGTTCGTGATCGTCTTCATCGACGACATCTTAGGGTACTCGAAGACCGAAAAGGAGCACGAAGAGTATTTGCGAACAATACTGGAATTGCTAAGATGAGAGAGGCTATACGCGAAATTCTCAAAGTGCGAATTCTGGTTGCGAGAAGTACAGTTTCTTGGGCATGTCGTGTCCCAAGACGGAATCAAGGTGGATCCAACGAAAGTGTAAGCAATTCATAACTGGGATGCGCCGAAGAATCCGTCGGAAGTCCGAAGTTTCTTAGGGTTGGCAGGGTATTACTAGAAGTTTATCAAAGATTTCTCCCGAATCGCCACTCCATTGACTTCGTTGACGGAGAAGAGTGCCAAGTTCGCATGGACGGAATCTCAGAAGGAGGCTTTTCAGAAACTTAAGGATATGTTAAGTAGCGCTTCAATCTTAGCCTTGCCGGATGGCATGGAAGACTTCGTAGTGTATAGCGATGCATCTAGGCTGGGTTTGGGATGCGTTCTTATGCAACGGGGGGAGGTGATTGCTTACGCATCACACCAGTTGAAGGATCACGATTCGCGATACCCTACCCATGATTTAGAATTGGCCGCCGTGGTATTTGCTCTAAAAACTTGGTGACACTACCTTTATGGAATACAATGTCAGATCTTCACGGATCACAAAAGCCTATGCCATTTGTTTGACCAGAAGGAACTGAATATGCATCATCGAAGATGGATGGAGTTATTAACTGATTATGACTGTAAGATCAAATATCTCCCTGGAAAGGCTAATATAGTAGTCGATGCTCTAAGTCGAAAGGGAAGAAGTGAAAATCTAATGATGATAGCTTTGAGAGTTGAGGTGACTCCAACTTTATTGGAAGAGATTAAAAGGTTCCAAGTGGAAGCCTTGAGGCCTGAGAACCTTAAGGATGAAAGGGTAGTAGGCCTTACAAGTTCGTTAGTGGAGGACAGTCGGGTACTGAAATGCTACAACGGAAGGATTTGGGTTCCGAGACTCAGGGATTTGAGGATGGTCATCCTAGAGGAAGCTCATAAGTCGAAGTATTCGATTCACCCGGGAACGAACAAGATGTATGGAGATATGAGGTTAGATTATTGGTGGTCGGGATTGAAGAAATACATAGCTCATTATGTGGAAAGATGCTTGACATGTCTACAAGTAAAAATGGAGCACCAGCGATCGTACGGGAAACTCCAACCGTTAGATATCCCTGTCTGGAAGTGGGAATAGATCACGATGGACTTTGTGACTAAGGTACCCAAAACCCCGAAGGGTTACGACGCGATTTGGGTCATCGTGGATCGGCTTACCAAATCGGCGCATTTCTTGCATATCAAGGAGACCAACACTATGGAAAGACTCACGAAGCTGTATATCGACGAGATTATCGTCCGCCATGGTGTGCCTGTGTCGATTGTGTCGGACCGGGATAGTTGGTTCTCTTCAGGTTTTTGGAAGAGTTTTCAACGGGAGATGGGGTCGAAAATCAAGATGAGTACAACGTATCACCCTCAAATCGACGGTCAGAGTGAGCGAACAATTTAGACCCTGGAGGATATGCTGAGAGCGTGCGTTTTGGATTTCTAAGGCTCATGGGAAAACCACTTACCATTAATTGAGTTTGCTTACAATAATAGCTATCATGCGAGCATTAAAGCTACTCCATATGAGATGCTTTATGGTAGGAAATGTAGAACTCCTTTGTGTTGGAAAGAGGTTGGATAAAGGCAGTTGGCTAGACCATAGTTAGTACAGCTGACTGCGGATAAAATTGTTCAATTGCGAGATAGGTTGAAGGTCGCGTGAGACCGTCAAAAGAGCTATGCTGATAAGCGACGAAAAGATATCGAGTTCTCAGTGGGGGATAAAGTGATGTTGAAAATATCACCATGGAAAGGAGTGGTTCACTTTGGGAAAAAGGGGAAACTAAGTCCACGATATATTGGTCCTTTCGAGATCATTGAGCGAGTTAGAGAAGTGGCGTACAAGTCGGAATTACCCGAATATTTGAAGGGTATTCACAACACTTTTCGCGTCTCAAATCTGAGAAAGTGCTTAGTAGAAGTTGATATGGCAATGCCTTTGAATGATGTACGGATATATGAGAAATTGAACTTCATCGAGGAACCGGAAGCTATTGTATATCGTAAGGTCAAGCGGTTGAAGAAAAATGATATCAATTTAGTAAAGGTGCAATGGAAGTTCCACAAGGGGCAAGAAGTCACGTGGGAACTAGAAATGGAGATGAAGTCCAAATACCCAGACCTGTTCGACAAAGAGATTCCGAGGACGGAATCCCTTTAAGGGGGGGAGTGTTGTAACAATTGTTAACTCTTTTTTTTCCTTTTATTTTATAAAGTAAATGGTGTAAATGTGAAAAATAAGAAAGTTGGGGGACCTAATTTGAAGTGCAGTCATAAAAGGGTCTAAAACCCTAATCCATTCCTCATTTGGTATACCCTTGTGTGTGTGCGGCACAAGTGGAAGGAGAAGAGATCCTGAGAAGTTCCCTGAGAGTCTGAAATTGGGAAAAATCAAAGCATCTAGTGAGATTTATCTTCAAGAGGTAAGCAACTAATCTTTAAAACTAGAAAGTCTATCCTTTTCTTTTAGGGATTTTGTTATGGAATAGTTTTGGAAGTTGGGAATGTTTAAGACCTGGAATCGGGCTGTCTGGGAGTATAGTGAAATGGATTTGGGAGATGATTTATTGATTTAAACCTTGAGTTTTAATTTTAGCCGAAATAAGGGTGAGATTGTTGGTTGTTATCGATCGCTGAACATGGTCGAAGTTTTGTTCTACGAAGGGCTGTGAACGTCCTAGGGTACGCTGACCAGGGTCGCCCGGTGTCCCTTCGACCGGGGCACCCGGGGGTTGTTGACGGGTTTGCCCGGTGGGTTTGTCGACCGGGGTCTCCCGGTATTCCTTCGACTGGGGTTGCCCGGAGGTCTTTCGACCGGGGCCGCCTGGAGGACCTTCGACCGGGGCTGCCCGGTGTTCCTGAGACTGGGACGACCAGTGCCGCCCTTTCTCTTGAACCGATCCTTTTTCAATCAATGTTGAGATTTCAGAGAGTCTTGGAACCTTATCGGAAATGAGAATCACTTTATTAAATTGGAATGTAGGAGTTCAACCCATCTGAGGCTAGTTGTCTGTGTTGTGTCAATTATCACTCAACTGGTGAGTTCCCTTATATTCAAACTATACATATAAACTAGAAATGGTTTATTTTACATTGTCCATTATTCTTGACGTTAACTTTTGGTAAAATCGTGTTCTTGAATTACGCCGTAAGAGATTCGTTTATACAAAGATTTATATTTATTTTACTTGTGTGTTAAAGATTTTATGAGGACATGACATTTTGTATGGGTGATTGGCCATGGCTACTTATAACCATCGGGGATGGTTGACTGTTGAGGAGAAATCCCAACATTTGCTGGGAATGCCACAAGCATCCAGCGCCCTCACCTTCGACTCGGGAGTACGTAACTGGCCGGGACTAACAGCCCGACCCGCTGGCTCCACGAAAGTGGTGCAGCCCCTCATGTCCGCCTGTCGCTTAGTACGGGGCTTTGCACTACCATGGTTTAAGGAAATAAAGTTGCGCCTTCACCATCAACAATTGCTTTTGGTGTAGTGGTAAGCGCTTGATCCTAACAAGTTAAGCGTGCTTGGGCGAGAGCAATCCTAGGATGGGTGACCTCCTGGGAAGCTCAAGCCTTGGGACCTAACAATTGGTATCAGAGCGAGGTCGCGGGTTCGAGTCTCCCAGTGTGCAAATGCTGGGGGGCGGATTGTTGAGGAGAAATCCCAACATTTGCTGGGAATGCCACAAGCATCCAGCGCCCTCAGTTTCGACTCGGGAGTACGTAACTGGCCGGGACTAACAGCCCGACCCGCTGGCTCCACGAAAGTGGTGCAGCCCCTCATGTCCGCCTGTCGCTTAGTACGGGGCTTTGCGCTACCATGGTTTAAGGAAATAAAGTTGCGCCTTCACCATCAGCAATTGCTTTTGGTGTAGTGGTAAGCGCTTGATCCTAACAAGTTAAGCGTGCTCGGGCGAGAGCAATCCTAGGATGGGTGACCTCCTGGGAAGCTCAAGCCTTGGGACCTAACATTGACCCATGTGTTTGGAATCTGTTTCCCTTCACACGGGAACGACATCGACTAGGGGGCCGAATGGGGATTTACTGGGGGCCCCGAGGACGAGTAATCCATGATTCTCGAGGATTGATTCCGGGCATGGATTTATTCATTTCTTTGTGACATAAAGTGTGTGAGATTAATTTTGTTAAATCGCATATGCTTTCTATTAATTTTAAAAATAGACGAGGTTGGGAATTCACTAAACCTTCCGGTCTAATCCTCGCTTCCACATTTCTTAAAACCCATTTTCAGGTGACAGGGTTGCTGCTGGTTCTTCAAAAGGGAAGGAGAAGTGTTAAGAGCTAGGGAATCGGAGAGCGGGGCCTTAATAGCGGTGTAGGAACAATTCATAGTTCTCGGTTGTGATAGAACTTATACATTTGGACTATGTTAATCTTTTATTTTCGAAGTTTTGTATTGGGGCCCGTTTTGGGGAATTTATTCTTATTTAAATTGTGATGTTGTTTTTGGGTTGTTACACTTGGGCTGTTATGTCGTGAGGTGTCATGCGATTAACGTTGCATGAGTGACATACTTTTCTGTTCCCCCACTCTCAACGGATACGGGTCTCCCCCGTTGTCGGCTAACATCATTTTAAATATATTGGCATTTTACTTTATTGTCATTGGGCTTATGTGGTTGACAATAAATGAGGACCTTAATATTAGATCTCCCTCCATGTATATTAAGGTTTGAATGAAATACGTCCTCCCCATTTTTTAATAATTGGTTTCCTTTCAATTTACGGTCACGTGAGTATTGGGCCTAGTGTCCATGTTTTCAGTAACATATTGTACATGCGGGTTTTAACCATAACTTATGGGTCGAGTATTCTGCCCCACCCGAGTTTGGGTGTTTTGGGATACAACGTTTTATCCACGTTTCTTAAATCGGGAGTCAATCCCTATTCTCGTCTCGAGTAAGTTTGGGGTGCATCATTTTGTAAAGAATGTTTGTATTAAGATGTTCATATTTGAAAATGCACGTTATTGGAAAAGATCCGTCTCCAAGTTTAAAGTAAATCATTTGAAATGTTATAATTTTAATTGAAGTTCCTTCCGTTTAAAGGTATATTTATTCATGTAAAACTCTTGAACTCACTAGGTGTTAGCCTAACCTTTTTATTGTCGGCATGTGCAACAGGTTTTGGTTGAAAATAGTTCTAGTATCATTGAAGAGATGAGTGCTATTTGTGTGCCCGAGGAGTAAATAGATTGATAAAGTCTTCCGCATTAAGTTAAGGAGAGCAACTTATATTTGTGTTAACCCGACTTCAATTTAGTCTGTGTATATTATTGGAGTTTTATAATTGTCAAGGTTAATTATAGAATTCGTATTTGAGACATATAGAGTTTGGGATCGTAAGAGGAAGTTTTATCCCTTACGTGATGTTATATTTAAAATTTTAATCAGTTGCTTTTACCAAATTCGAGGGTGTTACATAATTAATAAATAATTATCACATGATCTATAAATAAACCTTTTTAATGAAACATCGTTAAAATTAAAATGACAAAATTTAAATTAATTAATAATTTATGTTTAAATTTTATAGACCAAAAATTTTAATAAAATAATCTATATTTTCGTTTTTACTAAATTTCATTTTTAATAAAAAAAATTATCCAATAACAATAAATTAAAGACATGAAGTTCATGTTTATTTATATAAGATATAATATATATAATTAAAAACACAAAAATTATAGCACATATTAAACGATTTATGAAATAATCTTTAAAAAAATTAATTATAACTAAATTTACAACTTATTGAATTCGACTTTATAATAGATTTTCTAAATAAATTACCTTACAATTACTAAAATAATGTTAACATGTAAAAACATTAAATAAATATGGATTTTGTTAGAAATATTTGAGAATGAAACGACCAATAAAACACAAAAATGGGTTGGAGATACCCTTATAGGTGTATAATACTTTCGTTGAAATTGAATGTGATTCTTTTTCAAAGATTTTGAATTTTGACACTTTAAAGAAATTTTAAAATTGTCGCTCTTAATTTCTCAAACATCCCTAACAAAATTCCTATGCATTAACTTTTTGCATGTTACATCATTTTAATAATCGTAGGGTAATTTATTTAAAAATGTAAAAGAAAGTCGAGTTTAATAATATATAAGTTTAGTTATAATTACTTTTTTATTGAATAATTTATTTTTTAATTAAAAATGAAATTTAGTAGAAACGAAAATATAAATTATTTTATTATAAGTTTGGTCGACGAAACTCAAACATAAATTATTAATTAATTAAAATTTTGATGTTTTATTAAATAAGTTATTTTTGAATTAAATGATAATTATTTTTGAATTATATATTATAATTATTATGTTTTAAAAAATGGTATAATAATAAAAGAGTAAATTGCATTTTTGGTTCTTGTGGTTTGTTGTTTAAAAAGAACCAATATGTCATCATGTGCAAGTCACATGATGGGTTTTAATGGATGGAAATCTGAGGGAGTTAGTCAAAGGGACCCAAACCAAGCACTTTTACATACCATGAGGGTTTTCTTGCAATAAAAATTTTATAGGTACCAAAAGTGTGAAAACAGGGAGCTAATTTGCAATTTACTCTTGATAAAAAAACATGTTTTTAATAAATCAATTATAAGTGTACATAATAGAGTGAAATATGGATTTGGTCCTTATGTTTTGATGATTTATATGACTAGGGTCCCTATACTATATTTATTATGGATCACCCACAAAATACCAATGGTTTCAGTAGAATTCGTTGTTTTTCAAGAAAATAAATAAATCAGAGTCCTCGGTAATTTGTCACTGATTTGAGTTTCCTACCAACTTTTGTGATGATTTTGTGACGAATCACCCGTTTATCAATGGAATTCTAGGAGAAAATTCCGTAAGTAAAAGTCTTTTATTAGTAGTGTATACATACATACAAAGCCATTAGCACATCCCTTCCCCCTCCCCCCTCATCAACCTCCATCTTTGAGCTCCCTCAAACAAGAAAATATTGCAAACATAACATCTTCTTCAATGAGTTTTTCAACATATAATCTCTTGTTTACTGATGAGGTTGTTGCTAAACAAACAAGCAAATGGGTATCGTGAAAGTAGCTAAGTGAACACTTGTTTCCACGTTCTTCTTAGAGATTTTACCTTCCATGTCACCTCATATTTCACATCCATTACGGATCACCTCTGCCCCTCTCGTCGTCTTTCTCTCTCTCTCTAATGTTGTCTTTGTTTCTCTCTTTGTAATGTTTGTGTGTTTTGTGTGTGTATACTGCAACGGGAAGGGGGTCGCGATGGGGAAAGAGATGGTAGTCGTGCCACAGACAAGGTTGACGAAGACGTCTTGGAGGCAACATGGAGGGAAGTAGTGTGGGTAGGCGGTCCCAAATCCTATTCCCCATATGGCTATCTCATGTATGTATATAAGGGTGTATATATAACTTTAAAATGTATATATGTGTATGTATTATTTTTAGGTGAAAATAGACAAAAAAAATATATATGTAAAAAGACCAAGATGCCTTATTGCTTAAGTGAGTTATAATTGTAATACCCAGATTTTTGGAAAAATATAATTTCACGTTTTATAAATATTTGAACCCTAGAATAGTTATTACTAAGCATTTTGAGTATTGGTTGTGTAAAAATAGGCAATAATTAACCAAGTATCCAAAAAAATACATGCTTCACGCAAGTGAAGGTGGGCAGAAGGTTTTCTAGCAACATTTCTTCACGCCGGTGAAGAAATGTTTAACGCCAGTGAAGCGGGACAGACCTGCACCCCTTTTAAATCCATTTTTTTGTCTTCTTTCCCCATTTCCCTCATTTCAACTCTCACCTACCCATTCTCCTCTCTCTCATTTTTGGCCCAAGCATTATTTACTCCTCCAAAATCAAAATCTTCAAGAGTTTTAAGAGATGGGAAGCTAGATATTCAAGTTTTGTAGATGGAAACTCAAGATCTTCATCTTCTCCAACTATCTCTCACCATTGTTGACCTAGTTTTTGGGGTTTTTTTTCCTAAAAACGAATTGTAAGTCCATCTTAACCTTCTAAACCTTTATCCTTGTTAAAAACTTTCATTTTAACCTTCTAGAGCATTTATTTTGACATATCATCCTTGTTTTGAAGTTTTGACCAATTATGGGTATGTTGGATGATTAGAGGATTTGACTAAGATTTGTTATGAATCTGAGTTTGGGATTACTTTTGGTACATCTCTACGCTTTGATTGTGACCCAAATAAAGTTTATAGTGATGGATGTTTGTGGATCTAAATCCTTCACCAAAGGAAGCTCAAGATTGGGGTAAAACCTAGATTTAGCCTAAATTTAACAAGGAGAATTCAAGTTGATTTGTGAAAACTATTGATAATCCCAAAATCACTAAATCATATAGAGAGAAAGTAGAGAGAGAGATATTGAAAGCGCAAAGGTGTTGTTCTATTCAAAGTATGCGTGAAATCCTTTACAACAACCAAAGCCACAAGGGACTTAAATACCCTTGGCTAATACAACACAGAATAAGCCTCTAAACTCAGTATTAGACCAAGACTATAAATACAATGATTACTATAAAATCAGACTTAACAATCTCCCCCTTAGTAATCATTGGCGCTGAGGTTTTCAAAATTCATCTTCTAAATCAACTCGGGTCATCTAAGCGACTTAGCGAAGCTTCTTGACTTAAGGAAAAAATTTCTTCTCAACATCTGTTAATCTCAGTTGCTTTTGCTGCCTTGACAAGACTTGACCAGTATGTAATAAGCTTGAAAGAACAGTTGGTTCATCAACTTGTGCTCTAGACAACACACCTCTTTTAAATGAACTTGAATGAACTGTGGTGATCGGAGCAGGAACAGCAAAAAGACAATTATAGTTGAAGAAATAGAATCTTGAGCGAATCTTGATCAGCAGATAAACATTTGAACTCTTTATCTCTTTAACTTCTCCTTAACTTCTCCCCCTCATGACCTTGATGATTTGGATCAACTTGGTCATGCAAATGTTGGAGACGAGACAGCTTCAGCTCTGCAAAATCAGAATAAAAGAGAAAATGGAGGATTTGCGCTAACTATTTGTGGCGTAAGCTTAGTTTTGCGCTAGCAGAAGGAAGCACAAAGTTAGTTTTGCGCTAGCTGAAGGATGCGCAAAGCTTGTTTTGCGCTAGAAACTATTGGCGCAAATCTAAGTTTTGCTCTACCAACTGTTGGCGCAAATATGACTTGGAACTCAGAAAATTTTTACCTGTTAAGCACTTTGACTCCCCCTACACAAATGCACTAAATATGACAATTCAAGTTAGCATTCATATAGAGAATCAGATACTCCCCCTCGAAAACAAATAAAATCTTTCAGAAAATTCTCCTTATTCACTCCCCCTTGAATAATGCACAAACCCATTTAAAACAGATATATGAGAACACAAAAATTGAAACATCAAAGTAGAAAGAAAAATATATTGAATATGTATTTTGAAACAACTAAACAAATTAAATTCTATTTAGTAAAATATCACAGATTAATCCATCAGATGAAGTCAAGTGTATGTTGTTGGATAATGATACAAGTTTCATTGCATATCAAGTTAAAACATGTTCAGTTTCAAAAACTTTCATCAATCTATTCAGTGTTCTAGCATGCGAACTTTGATTAGCTTCAAGAAAATGCAATTCTAATAATATAATAGAGAACTTTGCATGTACTCACACTAAGCCATCAAAATTTAAGATTTTCACAAATTTATAGGTTTATCGCAACTCTAACATATCATCAAGTATCATGAGATGTGTGCTCATTGGCATCTTTTAGCATTGTGCACATTGACATCTTCACATGAGTGTGCTCTTTGGCATCTTTTAAGCTTGTTCACTTTGGCATCTTTTTAATCAAAAAGTTTGTTAAGTAAAGAACATGCCGTAAACGTAACTTTCTATCTGACCCTATTGCAAGATTTGGGTCAGCCGCTCCCAGACCAGTTGGCCTTAGGGGACTAGGTGTCAAGCACCCCTTGGAACTTACTCTCCCAGATCAGAAAGGCTACATTAACATATCCTAAACCCATTCATACTAGTAGAACATGACTTTCGATCTGATTCTATAGAAGGATTTGGGTTCGATCACTCCTAGATCAATTGACCTTAGGGGACCAGATGATAAGCATCTCACGGAACTTACTTTCCCAAACCAGAAAGGTCACTGGTACAAACTTTTAAACTTAGAGATTTCTGTATTTTATAAATTTTCATCTCAATCACCTAATTTTACATCTAAGAGCTTAACCCATATTTTCATTACAATCCATAATTCTGACTTTTTAGGATTTCCAAGCATTGTAAACTATAAATATTCCGAATCACATAAATTTAAAGCAGAATACAAAAGTAAAAACATGTTGCTGACTTTTCGACTTTTAAAAGACTTGAAAGTTGAACATATAAAACTTTAATATTAACAAAGCAACTAGAAAATTTATCCTAGACACACATTTTGTTCAAAAGAAAGAAAACCTGTAAAGCTTTTACTCTATAGAATAAAATTTGTAAAGATTTAAACTTTTAAATTCAAATGCCGAGTTTGAAAATTTTCATCTAAGACAAATGTAAAGAATTCGGCAAAATGATATTTAGTCGAAACAAAATAAAATTCAATAAAATCATCTTTCACAGAAAGTATAAAGAATTTGTGTCTCAAATGAAAATTTTGGGTTATACAAATTCAAGAGTTAGTTGAACTTGCTCAGATTCATGAAAAACATTTGAGAAAACTGGAACAACATCATATTCAGAGATATATTTGCAGCGGAATTAAGTAGATGTACTCACATTTTCTCATTAGTCAGAAGCTAAAAGCATTGAAGAACGAGTCATAAACTGACATGTTTAGAAGTCGAAGTCCATTGAAGTACGGGTTCTGAGCTGATGTACTCAGAAGCCATCTTTCTCTTACTCCCCCTTGACATTAGGTGCCTGCAACTTAGAATCAAGCTTTGATTTTGGTACCCACTTGAATTTGAGTCCATGAAAGTTAGTTGCAGTTCTTGTGGGGAAATATTTGTTAGATTTAACATTGAAAGTACGAGAAATATTATCAGAATAATGAATATAAGAATCAGTAGAAGAGAAAGCATAATCATCTGAACTAGAATCAGAAGAAGAATATGAGACATCTTTTGAAATTTGAATCATTTACTTTATTGAGTATTTTGAAATTTTATTACAAGAAGCAAATGAATCACTTTTATAGTGTTTGTCTACATATCTATCCTCATCAGTCGTAGAATCATCTGATGTCCACTTGACTCTCCATATCTGCTTTGTATGAGTGCTCAAAGTCCTATCTGAAATATTCGAATCAGAAGAATTAGAATTTTCAGAAATAACAGTATCTTGTTTCTTAGACTTCTTTGACCTTCTTCTTTTACGCTTTGGTTTATAATAATCATCATTTAGCGTAAAAGATTCATCAAGAATTTTCGATTTAATATTTGAATCAGAAGAAGCAATTTTACCTAAGAGACCCAACTGATCAACCAATAAATCTGAATTTACCTCGGAGTCAGAAAATTTTTGAGAAAGGATTTCAGATTTTAAAAATTCCTTTTGGTTTACTTGAAAATCAGAATAAATGCCAGAAATAGAATCTTGTTTTTGAGAAAATAATTTTTCTTCAAGACTTGATGTCATGAAAGAAAGAAATACATCTGATTCAATTTCTTTTTGAATATTTTGATCTTCCATTTTATCTTCAAGGTCAATGATTTTGCCTTCTAATACTAATGGAGGAGTATATCTCTTAGAATCATAAAAGATTGGAGATATATTTTCCTTATCAGATTTAGTGGCATATATATCAACATAATCATCAGACACTGAAGACTTAATGGGAGATATTTCATTTAAACTTTTTCTGCCTTTCTTTGATTTGTCAGGAAAATATTTGGCATTTTCGCTTGTATAAACAAAAGATATTTCCTTTTTCTTATTATTCATCCTTTTCTCATTTTCGATTTCCAACACTTGCTTTTCATTCATCCAATCAATTTTAAATTGAGGAGCATATTTAGCAAGAGTTAGATAATCGTATTTATATAAAGTAGGGGATTTTTCGATAGCATTGTTTAAACAATGTGGATTTTCAAAACCAAGTCCCCATTTTTCTTTTATAGACTCATAACTCCGTGGTTTGTTCAAATAAATAGTTTGTTCAAATTGATTCATTCGATATAATTTTTCTTCCAACCCATTTATTTTATCTGAAAAATTATCTTTTAGTTTGGTCATTTCAGTCAAAGAATCAAGATAAGTCATATTTGATTTTTCTAAATCATCTAATTTCTTTTGAAAGATGTCTTTTGTATGAGACAAAATAGATTTTTCATCTTTCAAAGAAATTTGTAATTTATCAATCAAATTTGACTTTTCTAAATTTAAATGCTTTTCAGATAATAATTTCGAGCGTAAATCATGTAAAGCATAAATAATAATGTTCATCTGTGAAGAAATGAATTTGTAATCAGAAACAGAAGGTACCTCATCATCATCAGTGTCATCATCAGCACTTTGATCATCTCCGATGAAGCATATATGAGCAGTCTCGATATTATCAGCTTCATCATCGGAGTGATCTAGCCAAAACTCTTCTTTGGCTAGCAAAGTAGTTCCACTCTCTCTCTTTTCGGCTAGTTCCATTTTTTTCCTATAATATGCCGAGTCCCGAACTTTCTTCACTCGACACTCCTTAGAGATGTGACCCGACTTTCCACAGTTGAAGCATGCAGCATGTTTCTTAGCCTCGGGCACTTGGACATTCTTCGACCCAGAAGTGAAGCGAGGAGAGTTGGAACTCGAACGAGGTTGGAACTTTTTCTGATAATGTTGAGAAAGAAGGATCATAGATTTCTGATGAGCCTCACCATCATCATCAGTGGCCCCATCGTAAGCATTATCAGACAATGCTTGATCAGCTTGATGGCTCGTTAGAAGTGCAACCAGGTCCACTGTTTTCTTATTCTTCTTGTCAAGTTTGGCATTTTTCTCTGTGACTATGCACTCATCTGTCATAAGAATCTCGTAAAGCTCTTGGATTTGCATCGACGATATTATGACATCATTCCTCAATCGATGACAAGATTTGTTCCATTCCGGTTGAAGTGCATTGAGAAATTTCAGATTTGTCTCCAGCTCAGTCTTATCCACTTTTATCTTGCGTAGATCATTCAGCACAGTGCAAAACCTTTCAAAGATAATCTTCAAAGACTCATCGTCCTTTGCCTTAAATTCCTCAAAATTATTCATGAAGCGTGTCTGGCGTATTTGTGTAGCAACTGATGACCCAAGCATGATCTTTTCTAATTGAGTCCACATCATCTTTGGATCATGCTTGAAACAATCAATTCGATTGTAAATGGAGTTAGGTAGTGCTAGCATCAAATTGGACTTTGCTTCTCGATCGGCTTTTTCGCGTTTAACCTCTTCAACATTCAAGGGAGTGTCATTTTTAGGTCTTATGAATGGTCCTTCAGTAAATGACTTAATCATATTCTCACCGTTAGCTTGACCCTCAATGAAGTTAATGAACCGATCTTGCCACTGTGTGAACTCATTTTCATTGATTAAAACGGGTGGGCGAGTATCTGTTCCCAATTGCATCATAAGATCATTTTTGTAGAACTGAGCTTGAAATGCAAACTTTGCAGAATCCATAGATGACAATCTACAGAAAAAGCTAAGTCTGAAACAGAAGAGTTGACGCAAAATGAGATTTGCGTTAGCAGTATGTGGCGCAAACTATGATTTGCGTGAACAATGAATGATGCAAACTGACTTTTGCGTTAGACTAAGATGGCGCGAAACAAGGATGATAAGAACTTTCACTTTGCGTGGAATGAATGTAGCGCAAACTTAGATTTGCGTGAAGCGATGCTGGCGCAAACTGGAGTTTGCGTGATGTACAGATGACGCAAAAGAAACTTTGCGTGAGAAGATGTTGACGAGAAACTCTTTGCTTGACAAGAGACGCAAAACTGACTTTGCGTGAAACTTTGATGGCACAAAACTGACTTTTGCGCAAATAGAAGATAGCGAGAACCTGTCTTTGCGTGAGATAATTGTCACGCAAAATTAATTTTGCGTGAATAACTAATGGCGAAAACTTGGAACTCCAGATAAACTTCGCGCCTTGATGAATTGGCGCAAAACTCGAAGAACTGGCGCAAATTTCGGATCTAGCGCAAAACGATGAGAAACTCAAAATTTTTCCACAAATCGATTACAAAACAAAATTTGATGAAAATTTCTTGCACAGAAATGTTCGAAAACAACTTTTTAACACTTTGATACAAACAATTTTGATCAAAAACCACAAATTCGAGAATTCAAGATATGAACAGTACGCTTTCAAATATTTTCAGAAACTCAAAAAAAATTTGAAATTACAGATCAAAACACGATTTTCTTGAAAAATGATGTGAATCAAATATGTTCTACTATCAAAATCGAATCCAACAAACCAATTTTCAGAAAAAATCGTTTAAAAACCAATCCAAATTTGATGAAAAAGCAAAAAATGAGATTTTCTTGAAAAAATCAAGAAAATCGATCAAATTTCCTGATTAAACCACAAATTCAGAAATCAAAACAAGTTTCTCTCAATTCTCTCAGATTTAGAAAGCTCTGATACCAATTGATAATCCCAAAATCACTAAATCATATAGAGAGAAAGTAGAGAGAGAGATATTGAAAGCGCAAAGGTGTTGTTCTATTCAAAGTATGCGTGAAATCCTTTACAACAACCAAAGCCACAAGGGACTTAAATACCCTTAGCTAATACAACACAGAATAAGCCTCTAAACTCAGTATTTGACCAAGACTATAAATACAATGATTACTATAAAATCAGACTTAACAACTATGTACATGCCAAAAATATCCATTTTGAAGTATTTTTATGTTTTACTTGATAAATATTTAATGTGGGTTTATGTAACGAGTTTCGTCTATTTTGGATATTTGATTCTATAAATCTTGTGAAACCCCCATAGGTGGGATTTTTGGACATTTTGATAAATAAATCATGTTGATATATTTCCTTGATGATTTAATATATAAATAGAGGTCATTTGAGGTAAATTTTCTTTTAGTGTATTTGATCTTATAAACCATTTGGAAAATGAATATTATTGTGTTCTGAGGCATTTTGGAAATATAAGGGTATGAGTTCATTTGGAAAATGGTTTGTTTCAACCAATGATGAGTTTTGGGTTAATCATACTTTTGGTCGTTGTATTTGCATAACTGTTGGTTAAATGTGTTTTAATGTTTACACTGACTTTTATTGTATGATCAAGTAAATTGTTGAACTTACGGCTCGGTTTTGACTAAGATGAGTCTTGGTGACATTTGTCCGATTTTAATAGCTCGTCGTGAAGTTTTGAGTATGATTTGCGTTTATTGTGTATCATTTGACAATTACATGATTTGAGTGGTTTGGTCATTCAATTGGAGTCATGTAATGTTATAGACGGTAATGCAATGGATCCATAGGCATAAGAATCGGTCTTTATTATTTTAAATGGGACCATTCTTTCCATGTTGGGACCATGATTAGTAATGGGTCATCGAGGGCCTTATGGCGTAGGCTCTTGGAGTCAAACATCTGCCATTGACCCTATGATGTAATTTCTGAGTCAGTTTTTATGGGCCAGTTGTTTTCCAATTGTAACTAGTTAAGACATTGGGTCCTCAAAGGCAACTTGGTACGGTTATGTGGAGTCGGATACTAGCCACATACCGTAAATATAATCCTAGTGAATGAGTATGATTAGGATCCTCGGGTGCCATCATCCACATCTTAATACGAGTCGGCGAGCTCGTGTCCATGGGTCCTAGTATGATGAACTCTATAACTTGGAAAGTAGTCTACTTTTGTATTCCGCCACTAACCATGGAAATCGGGTCTCCCCCGTCACTGAAATGTGTTGTTTTGGGTATGTAGTTTTATCCATGTTTTTCGGTGACGTTTTAGGTATGGAGTGTTCTCCATGAGTTATAATTTTGGGGCTTGAGTCGTACTCATATTTGGGTAGTTTGGATAATAAATGTTTATCCGAATTTCAATATTTGAGCATTATTATTCACGTTTTGTGTGAGTATTGGGTTTTGAATTCATATTTGAAAGAATGTTTTGTATTGGGGTTTTCATTATGAAAATAGTGGGTTTTTGGGAAAGATGTTACTTTCATATTTATCTACATTCCTTTTTAGAAAACGTGATTTAAAAAGCATTCTTCAGTTTACCGTTTCATATAAATGTTGAAAACTCTTGAACTCACTACGCGTTAATCCTATTTGTCGGCATGTGCATCAGGTCATTGATGGGAGTGGTACTAGTGACACCATGAAGAGTTGAGTGCTAGTTAGACGCACAAGAAGGATATAGCTAATGGGTGATGTCTTTCGCACATTTGGAGATATCAATTGTTGATGGGTTTAGTAACACCCGACCTTTATTTAGTCTTTATATAAGACTTGATTTATTATTTGTTGATGTTAAATCTAGAATTCCATTTGAATTATTTGAAGTATTGATTTGTAGAAAGAGATATTATCCTTCATTTGATGTATTATTGAAAATTTTAAATTAGTTGTTCTTTCCAAATTTGAGGGTGTTACATTAACAAAGTTTTTTTAACAGTGTTAGTCAGATGGACCACGACAATGACAAATTGAATATTACAAGGATCAAATCCATAATAAACTTTGTATACTGACCTTAGTAATAATAATCATCAAAACACAAGGGACCAAATACATAATTACTCTACATAATATAATTAAAATAAATCACAAATGATATTACATTAACTAATACAAACTAAATAGTAAAGACAAATGAACAAAATAACTAATAGAAGTTCAATTTGATTATTAGCTTTATATATATATATATATATATATATGGGCTAAATCAAGTGAGAACCACAAAAAGGTTAAAAACTCATGAGAACCCATTTTAAAATAATTGTTTACATGATTTTTTTTCATCAAAAGGTAGGATTTAAGATATTTGATTCAAATATATTTGTTTCATAAAGTGAAAGTTTCACACTATTTGTTTCATAATTGTAATTCTGATTCAGGTAACTCTGGCATAGCAGATGAAGTGCTCGGGACTTCAGCTTCAGAGTTGTTATCTGTAGACACAAAAACATTATTAGTTTGATCAGAATTGTTTGGACTAGTAGTATTTAAAGAAGTAGTGATGGGTTCAGATGGTCCAGAAACATCAACACTACTATCAGGGACCACTGAAGATGATGATGCAAATACATTGGATTCATCGAAATCTGCACATATATCCATGAATGCATCAAAGAAAAGTAAATCTAACTCAGATGTAGAAGAGTTTGAGTTAGAAGACTTAGTCTCGTTTAAACCGAGTTCCACTCGAATTTGAGTAGAAGCCTTTTCTTTAAGACCGAGTCCTGAACAGTTGTGTTCAGAAGTCATTCTTCAAAGTCTTTGATCTTTACTGAAAACTGAACTATCAATTTTATCAGGAAGTTTTTGTTGACTTTTTAAGTGGGAGAAATATTTTTTTGTGCTAATATGCTTGACTTTTTACAGATATTGAAGAAAAAATATATGATGTTTTGTCAAGGGGGAGCTTATTAGATTACATTTTATTTTCCTGTTCTTAATTGAAGGGGGAGATAAAACTTTATTTTTAGGGGGAGATAAGAATCTCATGCTCAATGTAAGTATTCTTGATTCTTAATCTCAACATATTTGAAAGAAGAACAACTTTCAGGTATGAAAATGTTTTTCTAAATATTCAAACCACTTCGTGTTCTCAAAATATTTTATGTATGTCGAAGTGTGATTTTAAATGTTTTTCTTTCTGGAACTTTCATGTTTAACTGACCGTGTGTTTCCAAAGAATAATACTTGTGTATTATCTTTTCTATATACTGTCAAGTATTCACACACAACGGTTCAGTATCTTCTTATTGAATTTGTTATTACCATGTCTCTAAAAGAAACAATTTTTTCGGTGGTAATACTCTCGGTTGTTTTTCAATGTTGTTGAATATCATACATCATTTCTAAATTTTGTGCGTTCATTGTTAATATGTTTATATTTGTTCATATAAACAAATTCCAATTCTTTGATACCCCAAGCTATTCATTTTTTATGATATTTGATTAGATTGATACAGTGTCAGATTCTCAAAACAACTTTTTTTATTTCATTTCTTTCATTCAATTTCTTTGTTTTCATAGATCTTCAATGTTCAATAAGCTCATATATGATTGATATTTCTTTAGAGCTTATATTCCTTTGACATTGTTATCATATTTTGTGCTTAACTATTATAGTTAAATTGTTGAGCAACACTACTCTACATAGGACAAAATTTCACGGGATTATTGTGAGAGCTTAACAGAACTTCCACGGATTCACATAACCTATGTTTCCTATCCCGGAAGTTATCCTTTCGTGATTGAGGGGTGAGGGGTCTAAATCAAAGAGTGGAGGTGTGATGAGGTAAAATGGAAAACAGAGTTTGGTTAGAAGTGAGTGTAACACCCTAAAATTTATAGTAATTTAAAATTTTGAAAATTCGGCAATATGACGTTTGTATTTGGAATAAACCACCCATAAATGGTAAATGTATAAAGCATTTACAAAAACCTGTGAACGGATATGGAAATCAACAACAAACTAATCAAAACATAAACTATCTAGATTACATCGGTTGTTAACCCAAAATCACCAAAAGATGGGACCTAAACAATGCCCAACGCGAAATACTAATCATCTCAAAAATGCCTCAAGACCATGCTCGTCACTCAAGCCCTTGGCAACCCACCACTAAGGGGACCTGTTATACATATCATTTGAGAAAAAGTGTTAGGCTTAAAGCCTAGTGAGAACATACAGTTTACATCTTTAAAGAAATATAGACAATTGTACCGAAAGGAAATATTTTCAAGAAAAATTAATTTACAATTGAATTCTTTGTCACATAAGGACCGTTCGGTCCGAAAATTCATCTTGCGATGATGGGGGATACCCGATTTACCAAGGATTGTAGCGAAACAGAAAAGTAGGCCACAATCCGAGTTGTGAGCTAAATACTTGGAATCCATGGCCACGAACAACATCGGTCCGTACTAAGATGTGAGGGAGGGCCCCTGAGGAAACCAAGTCATACTCGTTCACTAGGACTACATTATGATCCATGGCTAGTAACCAGTCTCACATAACCGTACCAAACGCCCCCGAGGATCAAATGCATCCATAGCTACAACAAGGGGAAAAGACATCCCAAAATATAAGCCGACTCAATACCTAGGGATCCACTAGTAATTGTCTAGACTTGTCACAATTTCATTTGTGACTAACCAAAGCTAAACATACATCTTCCAATAACATTTATATCCAAAAATGCATTTTCAAGTTTAACTGTTGATAAGAATGAAAATTATGAAAATGAAATTATATACATTCCTTCAAGTAACTCACATAGAAGTGCAAGTAATACCCATTTTACTTCAAATAAGATAGAACCCTTTATTTTAGTTGAAAATGATTAGAAACCCTCAAATCTCCCAAAAACTCAAATTAGGTCAAATGTACTAATATTTATTCAAAATCAAGGAGATATATAGAGGAGTTCAAAAATGCAAGTTTTGACATGTATAAGGTTTAGAAAATGATAGTAGGAACTTACCAAGTGGGTTTTTGAAGAAAACCCAAAACCCAAGATTTTGACTTCTTGGAGAAGATGAAGATGGAGATGGTGGTGAAGCTTCCAAAACCGAATCCTTGAATGGTGCTCTAAACTCTAGCAATAAATGAGGTAGAGGTGGTGGTAGAAGAAACCCTAATCTTGGAGTAATGAAGAGGGAGGGTTGAGAGAGAGTTAAAGGAAGAAAGAAATGAGAGTTAAATGAATTTGGGGGAAGAATTCCAATTTAACCCGTTCGGGTTATGGCGCGGGCCAAGACGCGCGGTAACTCGTGCCAACCACTGGAAACTCAAACGGACAGTGCACCACGCGGGTTATGGCATGGGCTAAGCCTTGCGGCAACTCGCGCCGACCACTGCCATCAATTCTTCTTCTAATCTGGCCAAACGAAATTCGAGGTGTTACAATCCTACCCAACTTGGAGATGATTTCGTCCTCGAAATCCCAACTACTCGAAAAGATGAGGATATCTTCGCTTCATATCCTCTTCAGCTTCCCACGTCACATTGGCTCCCCGATGATGCTTCCACTACACCTTGACCATAGTGACCTCCTTGTGACGCAATTTCTTAGACTTCTTCTCTAAGATAGCATCGGGTTCTTCCACACACCAGTTACCCTTGTCCACTCTTAACTCGGAGAGAGGAATGACGCTTTCTTCCTACGCCAAACACTTCCGAAGGTAACATATATGGAACGTGTTGTGGATTCTGCTCAACTCCGGCGGCAGTTCCAATTGGTAGGCTTGCAAACCCACCCGCTTAAGCACTTTGAAAGGTCCAAGGAAATGGGGACTCAGTTTCCCACGTTTTCCGAACCTGATAATGCCCTTCCATGGTGAAACCTTAAGCATCACTCGGTCGCCCACTTGAAACTTCATCGGCCGCCTCTTCTTGTCGGCATACCTCTTCTGCCGATCCTGTGCCGCTTTCAATCTTTACCGAATGCCTTTGACCTTATCGGCCATCTCTTGCATTATTTCAGGTCCGGCGAATTGCTTCTCTCCCGCTTCAATCCAACACACGGGAGTTCGGCACTTCCGCCCATACAACGCCTTAAATGGTGCCATCCCAATACTCGAGTGGTAGCTATTGTTGTATGAAAACTCCACCAAAGGTAGGTGAGAGTCCCAACTACCACCGAAATCGATGACACAAGACCTCAACATGTCTTCCAGCGTTTGAATCGTTCTCTCACTTTGACCGTCGGTTTGCGGATGGTAAGTCGTACTCAACTTTACTCATGTACTAAGCTCTTTCTGAAAACCATCCCAAAAATTTGAAGTGAACCGACTATCGCGATCCGACACGATCGACAAGGGAACCCCATGTCTTGAGACCACTTCATCGATGTAGAGTTTTGCCAACTTGTCCATCGGTAAGGTCTCGCGCATAGCCAAAAAGTGAGCGCTTTTAGTCAATCTATCGACTATTACCCAAATGGTATCGTGACCTCGAAGAGTTTTATGCAACTTCGTCACGAAGTCCATGGTAATATGTTCCCACTTCCACTCGGGGATCTCTAAGGACTGAAGACTCCCATACGGACGTTGATGTTCGGCCATCACTTGTAAGCACGTCACACAACGCGCCACGTAACGCGACATATCAAGTTTCATTACCAGCCACCAATAATGCAATTCAAGTACCGGTACATCTTTGTACTTCCCGGATGAATGTAATATTTGGACTTATGGGTATCCTCAAGAAGTAGCTCACGATTACCCCCAACTTTGGGCACCCATACATGACCGCTGAACAGTTTGACTCCATGGCTATCTTCCGTTAAGAGCAAACGTTGCTTTGTCATGACTTCATCCTTGAGGTTCTCTTCCAACAATGCTTCCACTTGAGATGTCTTGATCTTCTCGACAAGACTTGACACTAACTCGATTCTCGAAAGGGTAGCCCGAATACTTCCGCTATAGTCCTTCCGACTTAACTCATCGGCCACTAAGTTCGCCTTACCAGGATGGTAAAGTAACTCACAATCGTAATCCTTGAGTAACTCGAGCCATCACCTTTGTCTCATGTTCAGATCTTTCTGATCAAAGACATACTTCAGGCTCTTATGATCCGTGAAGAGTGTACATTTCGTGCCATAGAGGTAATGCCACCTAAGCTTCAAGGCGAACACCACCGCCGCTAACTCTAAATCGTGGGTAGGATAATTCTTCTCGTGGATTTTAAGTTGCCTCAAGGCATAAGCGATCACCTTACCTCTTTGCATCAACACGCATCCTAATCCCATTCTCGAAGCGTCGCTATAGACCACGAAGTCTTCTAACCCTTAGGGTAGCGACAAGATTGGAGATTCACACAACTTCTTTTGTAGAATCCGGAACGCCTTCTTTTGCGTTTCGGTCCAATCGAACTTCACATTCTTCCGAGTTAAATCCGTCAAAGAAGAAGCGATCTTCAAAAAATCTTGAATAAATCTCCGGTAATATCCCGCCAGACCCAAAAAACTTCGGATCTCGGACGGACTCTTGGGAGGCTCCCAATTCATCATGGCTTCAATCTTGGAGGGGTCCACTTTCACTCCGTCTCGAGTGACAACGTGACCCAAGAACTGCACCTCCTCAAACCAAAAGTCGCACTTGGAAAACTTGGCGTACAATCTCTCTTTGCTCAGCACTTCTAGAACTTCACGAAGGTGTTGCTCGTGCTCCAACTCGCCCTTGGAGTACACGAGTATGTCATCAATTAATACGATGACCGACTTGTCAAGGAATGGTCGACACACTCTATTCATCAAGTCCATAAACACCACCGGTGCGTTAGTTACACCAAATGGCATCACGAGGAACTCGTAATGGCAATAACGCATTCTAAAAGATATCTTCGGAACGTATTCTTCTCTCACCTTCATATGGTGGTAACCCGAACGTAAGTCGATCTTGGAAAAACACCCCGCTCCTTGGAGTTGATCGAACAAGTTGTCTATCCTTGGAAGCGGGTACTTGTTCTTCATCATTGCTTTATTCAACTCACGGTAGTCGATGCACATTCTCATTGTGCCATCCTTCTTCTTGACAAACAAGACCAGAGCTCCCCAAGGCGACGAGATCGGTCTTATGAAACCCTTCTCCAAAAGCTCTTGGAGTTGTGCCATCATCTCTTGCATATCCGATGGCGCCAACTGGTAAGGGGCTCTAGCAATAAGAGCCGCTCCCGACACGAGATCAATCCGAAACTCCACTTGACGATCGGGTGGTAACCCGGGAAAGTCGTCTGGAAAGACATTGGGAAACTCACGCACAATCTTCACATCTTCAAGCTTTGACTTCTCTAGCTTGGCGTCGATCACGTAGGCTAGGAAAGACGAGCATCCTTTCACCAAGCATTTGCGCGCCTTTGCCATGGTGATTATTTCTACTTCCCATTTCTTCTTCTCACCATAGATCACAACAACTTCACCATTAGGATTGGGAAATCGAATCAATTTCTTAGAGCATACGGTCTCGGCATGATTGTTTGCCAACCAATCCATACCGACCACCACATCAAAACCTCCAATAATCATCCGCATCAAATCGATCGGGAATTCTCTCCCTTCGATTCCGAGAGTACACTTCCTCAAAACATCGCGAAATAGAACTTGACTACCATTTGCTATCTCTACCACTAACACATTCTCTAGACTATTAGTGGGCATAACAAGCTTTTGACAAAACGACTCAGATACAAAAGAGAAACTGGCACTCAAATCAAACAGGACACGAGCAGGTACGAAGTTTAGAAGAAACGTACCCGATACCACATCGACGGATGCCTTGGCCTCCTCAGCCGTCATCTGGAAAGCTCGAGTCGGAACCCTAGGTAGGTTCTCTCTCCTCTATGGCATGCTACCCAACTTGAGCTTCGGGAAATATCTTTTCATATGCCCCGGATTCTTACACTCATAGCAGACAAGCCCTCTGATCGGACAGTCGCGGGTGGTGTGATTAGATTTACCACACTTGTAGCAAGATTGAGGAGTAGTGCTACAGTTACCGTGATACTTGTTTTGGCATTTCTGGCACCATCTAGCTTCTTGATAATTGTTGGAATTTCGATTTCCAACAAAAGGTCGAGTTCTCTTGGGAGGTACGGAATTACTCTCCCACTTCCTCTTGTCAACAACCACCACAGCCTTCTCCGGTTTACCTTTCGCGTAAACCTCTTCCATAAACTGCGCCTCTTCGATCATCTCACGAAGGTTAGATGCCTTCGAGTTGCGGACCATAGACATCATGTCCGCCGGCAGACCCTTCAGATAGGCCTTGATCTTCTCTTTTTCTGTTGGGGCCGCATGCCCCACCAAACCCAGTTTCTCCATTAACTGACGGGTATACTCTCTCACCGTCAAGCTTCTTTTCTCAAGCGATCGAAACTCTGCTTCGATATGGTCCAAAGCCCTCTTGCTGTAGTACTCCTCTAGAACTTTCTTCTTGAATTCGGACCATGACAATTGAGCCAGAACAGTAGGGGAGAGGATGGACTGGGTGACATTCCACCACGTGAGAGCCGTGTCCCTGAGCATCTGAGAACCGAACTTCACTCTCTGATCGTCACCACACTCGGATGAGCCGAAAGCTTGATCAATGCCTTGAATCCATTTTATGCACGCTACCGGATCCTCGAAACCAGAGAATTCCATTGGTCTACAACCCAGAAAGGCCTTGAATGAGC
Organism: Arctium minus; assembly: GCA_954870635.1. Lineage (NCBI taxonomy): Eukaryota > Viridiplantae > Streptophyta > Magnoliopsida > Asterales > Asteraceae > Arctium > Arctium minus. The sequence goes on along the minus strand of OX941081.1, from coordinate 129,999,906 downwards.
AGGCTCTCTTGCCTTGCCTCGCTTTAACTATTAATGGTTCCTCAGTTCGGATCACATGACCCGTGCCACTGGATCCAATCACCTCGATGTTTTCCGCAATCATCTCATTCCTCCAATTGCTCACATCACGATCCTCGATCACCTTCAGAAGAAATCCTTGCTGCTTGGCCATAGCTTCATTCATTGCCAACATCATGCTGGCCATCATATCGGATTAGGAATTCGCATCCCGGATGACTGGGTGAGACGAAGCTAGGTCTACACGCGGAATGACCTCTGGCCTTCCACCAAGCACTGGTTGAACAAATGGGCGTACAACGACCTCAGCCTGACCCGGCTGATCAGCAGTTGAGGTTGTCGCCTCGACACCATCTACTCGTGTACGCGGCCTACCGTGCGTACTCACCATACTGATCTGCTACACAGGATAGAGAAAGAAATAAGAGAGAGGTAGGACAAAACACGAAAGAAAACGTACTACCATGTTTCCAATTGTCATAATAATAGCACTTTAAGCACGCCTACGTATAACATCCTCGTAATAACATTAGCTAAGTGAGATTATGAACATATAATACATAAGAGTCCTAGTTACCATTGCCACAACGCTTGATAAACATAATTTCCGTCGACTCTAAGACTAACCCATCTTAGAAGTTCTACCCAAACTCACAATCAATTTGTAACACCCTAAAATTTAGAGTAATTTAAAATTTTGAAAATTCGGCAATATGACATTTGTATTTGGAATAAACCACCCATAAAGGGTAAATGTATAAAGCATTTACAAAAACCTGTGAACGGATATGGAAATCAACAACAAACTAATCTAAACATAAACTATCTAGATTACATCGGTTGTTAACCCAAAATCACCAAAAGATGGGACTTAAACAATGCCCAACGCCAAATACTAATCATCTCAAAAATGCCTCAAGACCATGCTCGTCACTCAAGCCCTTGGCAACCCACCGCTAAGGGGACCTGTTATACATATCATTTGATAAAAAGTGTTAGGCTTCAAGCCTAGTGAGAACATACAGTTTACATCTTTAAAGAAATATTGACAATTATATCGAAAGGAAATCTTTTCAAGAAAAATTAGTTTACAATTGAATTCTTTGTCACATAAGGACCGTTCGGTACGAAAATTCATCTTGCGATGACGGGGGATACCCGATTTACCAAGGATTGTAGCGGAACACAAAAGTAAGCCATAATCCGAGTTGTGAGCTAAATACTTGGAATCCATGGCCACGAACAACGTCGGTCCGTACTAAGATGTGAGGGAGGGCCCCCGAGGAAACCAAGTCATACTCGTTCACTAGGACTACATTATGATCCTTGGCTAGTAACCGGTCTCATATAACCATACCAAAGGCCCCCGAGGATCAAATGCATCCATAGCTACAACAAGGGGAAAAGACATCCCAAAATATAAGCCGACTCAATACCTAGGGATCCACTAGTAATTGTCTAGACTTGTCACAATTTCATTTGTGACTAACCAAAGCTAAACATATAGCTTCCAATAACATTTATATCCAAAAATTCATTTTCAAGTTTAACTGCTGATAAGAATGAAAATCATGAAAATGAAATTATATACATTCCTTCAAGTAACTCACATAGAAGTGCAAGTAATACCCATTTTACTTCAAATAAGATAGAACCCTTTATTTTAGTTGAAAATGATTAGAAACCCTCAAATCTGCCAAAAACTCAAATGAGGTCAAATGTACTAATACTTATTCAAAATGAAGGAGATATATAGAGGAGTTCAAAAATGCAAGTTTTGACAAGTATAAGGTTTAGAAAATGATAGTAGGAACTTACCAAGTGGGGTTTTGAAGAAAACCTAAAACCCTAGATTTTGACTTCTTGGAGAAGATGAAGATGGAGATGGTGGTGAAGCTTCCAAAACCGAATCCTTGGATGGTGCTCTAAACTCTAGCAATAAATAAGGTAGAGGTGGTGGTTGAAGAAACCCTAATCTTGGAGTAAATGAAGAGGGAGGGTTGAGAGAGAGTTAAAGGAAGAAAGAAATGAGAGTTAAATGAATTTGGGGGAAGAATTCCAATTTAACCCGTTCAGGGCTTCCGCGCGGGTTATGGCGCGGGCCAAGCCGCGCGACAACTCGCGCCAACCACTGGAAACTCAAACGGACAACGCACCGCGCGGGTTATGGAGGGGGCCAATCCACGCGGCAACTCGCGCCGATCACTGCCATCAATTCTTCTTCTAATCTGGCCAAACGAAATTCGGGGTGTTACAGTAAGCTTAAATGTTAAAAATAAAGAGGGTGTGAGATCAGAGTTAAAAGAATATGAAAACTCTGCACCAACTTTTTCTGAGTCAGGCAGCCACATCTACTGATTGGTTCAAATTTTTTGGTTACCATCATTGAAAAAGGTAGTGAGCTCATACCAACTCTTGCATTAACCCCACCAACCACTCATTTCTTTCTTAACAAAGAAATGTTCCATTTTGTTTGGGGACACAACTTATATGCTATCTTGTCTTCATTTGGAAGATCTGGATATTGAAAAAGAAGGAAACTTGCCCCACCTTCGCACCTCATTCATGCACATTGAGTCCGTGTAATACTTGTTGTTGTCTCAACAGTTTACACATTTTGAGCCTGTTTAAAGAGTAAGTAGCTTCAATCATTTCTACACAAGCACGAGCACACAAGGAATAAGTTTTCTTGTCAAAACATTCATAGAAAAATTCCTTTGTGGTTTTTCGATGATTGAATGGAAGCCCTGGGGGAGAGAACATAAAAAATCTCCTTTCTAAAAGTACATTTGTTGTACTCAGTGTCTTTGTGCTACTTACAGAAATAATAACAGGTTCATACGTTGATTCAGGGTTACCAATTCTTATTTTGTCTTAATTTTAAAAGATTCGGATGAATACATTCTATGAATTGACGGATTCTCAGATTAGATGGATATATTTTCTTAAGGGGAGATTGATTATCATTTTGGGGGAGATTATCTCTACATCATGAAGTGCTTTCTTATTCTTATATGGGGGAGATTGTATCAAAGACGGTGCTGACATTGAAAGAGTTTTGATGATTCTGATATCTCATCATTCATCAAAAAGGGGGAGAAGTGTTTCAAAGTCAGATGTTTGTTACCTTTATCAAAAAAGGGGAAGAAATTTTCAGAGTTAAAGTTCAAGTGAAAGTCGGAGATGACAAAGTGTCAAAGCAAGATATTTGATGAAGAAACTTCAAAGTTTGAAGCAAATCTGAAGATAATTTCTGAAACATAGATGCATACTTTTTACCAAAGAGGGAGGTTGAAAAAGATTTCAAGTTTTAAAGTGTGAAAGTTTGTGAAGAAAGAAATGTTGGAACTTAGTGTAGACTTGAGAAACATTGTCCCACATAGGATCCAAGACAAAGTTTAGACCACTTAATAACTCCAAACCATTGAGCATTAAATGAATCATTTAATTTCTTGGGCTTGGATTGTGGAGTGATAAGTGGGCCCTCCTTGACATTAATAATACATATTAAATGTCAAAGATTGGGCCTTGGGCCTTGGGTCTCAATGGGGTCGAGATTCATTGACGGTGGAAAGTTATTATCCCAGATAACAATTTAAACGAGATGACAATAATAACTTCAATCAATTTCCATTTTATTTCACAATCAAATTCGATACAAATATGCTTTCTCTAACTCTTAAACACGTATGTCACTATTAATCTCTTACAAAACGTTACACGCACAACACAACTCATATACCTATTTATACGAAGGGACAAAACACAGAAACACTCAAACAACTAAACTCTCACAACACTAGCTTTGACTTTTATTACAAATGAGACTTTCACTTTCACTTTGAGAGTTGACTTTGAGCTTTGACTTGTTTGACTTTGATCTTTAGACTTCATGATCTTGTATCCAACAAATATAAGCTCTAACAATCTCCCCCTTTGGATTCAAGATCATCTCTAAAAGATTTTGCAATACAATCTCCCCATTTGATGCAATGAAGAACTTTATCAATTTGTCTTTCTCTTTGTAGACTTCTTGTCAACTCAGAACATTTTCAGAAATAATCGTAAGCACTGAAGTGCAATCTCCCCTTTCTTTGAAAAAATTATGTCTTCAAAACTTTTGGCAATCTTCCCATAGTCTGTCTTCAAGAATAGTAACAATATCCCCAAGGTTGTAAAACCTCTTTCAGACATAGGAAAGGAATTATCTTCAGGTTTTGCTCAATCTGCTTCAGCAAAATGTCTTCAAAGAAAATTTTCAGTAATCTTTGCTCGCTTTCAGAAATCTTTGAACTTTCTGTTTCAGCTCTGAACAATCTTTCACAATCTGAATCAAACATTTGCAATTAACTTTCTTCAAACTTTCTTTAACAGCTTTCTTTCACAAACAATTCTTGACCATTTCTTCCATCTTTAACATTTCTTGAATCTGTCTCCCCCTTTTTGATGAATGAAGCATGAGACCATCAAAACTTTACAAGAAATGTCCTGAAATTCTGACCACTGATCCTTTCAACAAGAGCCTCTGATCATCTATCGATCCAAAAAGATATTCATCCGAATCTTTTCAAATTTAGACAAAATTTGAGTGTAACACCTGAATCAACAAATGAATCAGTTAAAATGTCTGTCAATAACACGAAGTCACTGTGTAACGAATACACATTGGAAAGGATCTTTTGTGATGTTCACTCCCCCAGGTCTTCCATTCAATCATCGAATAACACAAGTTTATTCTATGAACGTTTTGACAAAAAAACAAATTATCTGTGTGTACGTGCTTGTGTTTGAAAGAATTAAGCACAGATGATTGCTTTCTATAGGCTCAAAATTGTGTAAACCATTGAGACAACAACAGTTAAACATAGACTCGATTGTGCATGATCGAAGTGCGAAGGTGGGGCAGACTTCCTTCTTTTTCAATATCCAGATTTTCCAAATGAAAACCAGATAGATTATGTGTTGCGTCCCCTTGAAATATTGAAACATTTTCTTTTTGAGAAGAAAATGAGTAGCTGGTGGGGTTTTTATCAAGAGTTGGCATGGGCTAGTTGCCTGTTTTAATAATGTTCACGAAAAATTGTGAAACATTAGAAATGTGGTTGCCCGACTCAGAAAAAGTTGGTGCAGAGTTTGATATTCTTTTACTCTGATATCTCACCCTCTTTCTTTTAATCATTAAGCTCGCTACTAATCAAACTCTCATTTCCATTTTACCTCATCACACAACCCACACTCAGTATTTTGACTCTTCACTCTTCGATCAATCAAGGATTAACTTCTTGGGTAGGAAACACTGGTTAACGTGAATCCATAGAAGTTCAGTTTAATCTCACACAATAAACCCATGTAATCCTATAAGAACATGTTGCTCAAAATGGTTTAACTTTGCAGTTAAAGCACATAATACATGTCAGATGTCTGTATGTTGAATGATATAATCATGAAGATTTGAGCATTTTAATTATGAAGATATTTCAAAAACAAGTATATTGAAGGAATCAAATGAATAGAAGAAACTTGTTTGAAAATCTGACATTGTATGAAAAAGATCAAAATGAAATGATTTATCAATTAAAGCTTAGGTTAGCAAAAATTGGATATTGTCTATATGAATCAAAATATAGACACTCTTGAAAGAAACGTTTAGAAATGAAATCACGCTCAAACTTTGAATAACAAACGGGGTGTATCACCATCGAAAAAATTTGTTCAAAATTGAGACATGGTGATAACATTGTCAACAAAAATTTAAACCGGTGTGTGTAAATACTTGACAGTATATGGAAAAAATAAAACACAAGTATTTATCTTTGGAAACACACAGTTTATTAATCATAAAAGCACATGAAAATGAAAACATTTAAAATCACACTTCTATATTCATGAAATCTTTTTAAGAATCAGAAGTGGTTTGAACATTTAAGAACATGTTTTCATATATGAAAGTTGTCCTTCTTTCAGACACGTATGAGATTAAGATTAGGAATTAACCTTTTTCGCTCAGTCTTAAATCTCATCAAGTCAGCTCAAAATCATATTAGATATGATCGTTTAAGCTCTCTCTCAATTCTGCAAAAAGTCACAAAGTCGTCAAAGTACAAAGCTTTATTCACAACATTTTATTGAAAAGTAAAAATGACATAAAGCAGTAAAACTTTTAATGTACGAGTTTTGATCAGAAATAATCAGAAATCATTTACTCCCACTGAAATTATGCATCAGGAAAAATATGTACTCCCCTTGAAGGTTGATCTTCTCATTCATGTATCGGAGTACAATCTCATATAAGCACGGAGTATAATATATTTTGTCCGTTGAAGTACGAGTCCTAAACTGTTGTGTTTAGAATTCAAAATCCTTAATCTTTGAAGAATGGGTCTTGAACTGTAGTATTCAGAAGCCTTGGTTCTCTTACTCCCCCTTGACTTGAGGTGCCTGCAACACATATTCATCTTTCGGCTTTGGTACCCACTGGTATTTGGGTCCATGTTTGTGAGTTGCAGTTCTATTAGGAGTAAATGAGTAAGAACCATACCAATAATGATCACTTGTTTATGAACAAAATCATATGTACGACAATAAGAACAATAATTCTTCTTTTTAGACATCCTGATTAATTAATCTCTCGAATAAACAAGATCAGGTTTACCTTTACGCACATTGTTCTTCTTAGCATTTGGTGCATGTACACATGATTTCTTACTTTTCTTTTCATCCTTCTTCTCATCATCAACAGGTTTCACTTTCCAGACCAACTTTTCTTCTTTATATCTCCTTCTTCTTCTTCTTCTTCTTCTTCTAAATGTATCTGAACCATCTACATTTCTATCAAAGAAAATGTTAGTGGTACGAATCTGATCAAATAAATTGACTGGCCCTTTTGAAAAAACAGTTCTTTGATGTGAGCTTGTAGCTTTCTTGAATGAACATTCATAATTAGCTGAATCATTTCTAGGTGTGTGGATAATTGACTCTGGAGTCGTGTGCTCAGTCACCACCACTTTAGAAACAATATCTTCAAGCTCTTTTATCTTTGAAGACAAACTGTCTCTTTCCTTGATGGGTGGGTCAATCTCTTTCTGGAATTCAGACTTCGCTTTCTGTTCTTTCAAAGCGCATGTTGACAGTTCAGATAACTTATCAGTAAGCTTCCTTATCTCAGATTCAAACATCTGTCTTTCTTCTTCAAAACCATTCTCAGCATTCTTTCTTCCATCAGATATCTCTTTGAATATTCAAACATTTTTCTGTTCGATAGTCTTCTTCTCTTTTTCAAACTTGTCTCTTTCCAAGATGATCACTTTCTCAAAGTCAGATACTTGTTGATAAAGCTTGGAACATTTAAGCTCAATTGTTTTCTTCTCTTCAAAACTCTTCCTTGAAAACTCAGAAAACTTCTTTGCAAACCCTTTCTTTTCGCTCAAAATCATCTCTGTCTTTGGCTATCTTTTTCTTCAAATCTGATATTTTCTTTTGAAGCTCAGCATTAACAGTTTCCAAACTCTTTTCCTTTTCTTCATTTTTACCAACAGAATTCACTTGCTGGATTTGGGCAATTTGATTTTCCAAGTCATAGATCTTTCTTGTCAGCTCAGTGTTCTCAGCCTCCAAACTCAGTACCTTTTCTTCATTCAACCCAGAAGTCTGTTTCAGAAGATCTTCATTTATTTTCTTTAACGCACTGACTTCTTCTCTTAGTATCTGCTTTTCATCGTGATACCTCTTTGATCTCTTTGAGTAGTATTCAACTGATGATGCGAGATTTTTGTTCTCTATTCTGAGTTTGGCAACCTTTTCTTCATCATCAGAAAAACTCATCTTGGTTTACACTTTGTAGAAATGATCGCCAGAAATTCAAAAACGACCTGTACTACAAAAATTCAAATTTGGTTAAATTTCAGAAAACTTAAAAAAATTCTAAGTATAGAAAAACTTTGTCCCCCTTCGTAGACTTAGCACTGGGGTCGAGGGGCAGCGCCCCTAGAGAAATTTTTTTGACATTTAAAGGCCATATTACAGCTTTGAAATTTTCTAAGGAAAATATTCTAAGTACAAAACTCGCATAACAAAGAAAACTTGAACTTTGCGCAAACAGTTATGTGTGCATTCCTAGTTCGCGCACGCTGAAGGATGCGAGAATAGACTTCTCGCACAGAGAGATGTGCGAGTTCTTTCTTCGCGCAAACCATTACGTGCGAGTTTCTCTGAAATCACTTCGCGCAATGCTGTTACTCGTTCAACACTTTAGAAAAATTTTGAACTTTTCACTTCGCGCAAAACAAACATTTCTCGTACAATGAACTTCTCGCACAACAAAGGGAATGAACAGTACAAACTCGCACAATATGTCTTGCGAGTTTCTACTTCTCGCACGAAAAGACTTGTGAGTTCTTCATGTTTATCAAGATCCTTTGACGTGCATGTTCTTCAACCTTTGCGCGTTCTTGCCTTAGCTTGTTTTCCAAATCTTGCGTGTTCTTGAGTCTTTCGAACAAAAACTTAACTTTTCACTCAAATTCGAACCAAATCTTCACGAATTGTATTGAAACTTTGCAGAAGTCCTCTATTACATATCTCGATCAGTTTACAAGCAATGAATTTGAAACTAATACATCAAAAATACGGATTCGATCTAAAAGACAGTACATATACAGACTCGAACTCAACTCCAACTAAAATCCAAAATTCAAGTCTAAACAGTGTGAATTAGGCAAAGCATTACAAAGGAAACATGTTCTAGAAGTAAAATCAAGTAACAAGACACCAAAATTAAATCCAAAACATCACTAATTCGAAAAATCAACTCCAAAACAGACGATATGCGAGTTCAAGAAAAACGACCAAAAAATATTGAATTCGATCCTTGTTTCTGAATTCCTCTCTGCTATGATACCAATTGTTATCCCAGATAACAATGTAAACAAGATGACAATAATATTTTCAATCAATTTCCATTTTATTTCATAATCAAATTCGATACAAATATGCTCTCTCAAACTTTCTCTCTCTAACTCTTAAACACGCATGTCACTATTAATCTCTTACAAAACGTTACACACACAACACAACTCATATACCTATTTATACGAAGGGACAAAACACAGAAACACTCACGACACAAAACGTGCAAGCTACAGAAACACTCAAACAACTAAACTCTCACAACACTAGCTTTGACTTTTATTACAAATGAGACTTTGACTTTCACTTTGAGAGTTGACTTTGATCTTTGACTTGTTTGACTTTGATCTTCAGACTTCATGATCTTGTATCCAACAAATATAAGCTCTAACAAAAGTGTGTGTTTATTGACTACAAAAATTCATCATTTTCTGGGTTCTACCTCTCTGCGAATTTTGTCTTAGGACACTGCGTTCTTCGCGGGCCTCAATCGAATTCGTTGGAACAAAGAATCTTTGATTTCAAGTAAGGTTTATGATTATGTTATTGTTTTTATGTTTACTACATAAGTTTGTATAAGAATTCTTATTTCTTGTATTTAATTCCAATATATATACACAATTTTTGAGAATTGTGATTGATCATACCTAAATATGTTTAAAACTTATAAGAATTATTACATTACCTTCATTGATGATTACAATAAGTATTGCCATGTGTGTCTAATCCCTTAAATATGTTTAAAACTTATAAGGCCGAAGTTGAGAATCGACTCGACAAGAAAATCAAAATTCTAAGGTCGGATCGTGGAGGAGAGTAGGAATCCCACGACTTTGCTGAATTTTGTGCAACTCATGGCATTATACATCAAACTACCGCTCCATACACTCCCCAACAAAACGGAGTGGCCGAGCGGAAGAATAGAACATTGAAAAATATGATGAATTTAATGTTGATAACGTTCAGAGCTCCTCATCATTTATGGGGCGAGGCGTGTCTTACTGCAAATACGATCCTAAAAAAGATCCCCCACAAGAAAAGTGATAAAATTCCATATGAACTATGGAGAGGTAGAATACCATCCTACAAAAGGATGAAAGTCTGGGGTTGCCTTGCTAAGGTTCAAGTAACTTTGCCTAAAAGGAATAAACTTGGACCTAAAACGATTGATTGTGTATATATTGGTCCATCCCAAAATAGTGTTTCATATAGGTTTTAAGTTTACAAATCTAATGTAGATGGCATACGCAATAATACAATCATGGAATCTGCTGAAGCATAGTTCTTAGAGACTGTATTCCCTTATAAGGAGAAGGAGGGTCATACCTCTAATCCTGGGAAACGCCCGATTGATGATACATACTCTCTTGTTGATTTAAACAAAAGTGATCAATCAAGGGCTGCTGAAACCTCCAAGGTTCAAGAAGAAATGGAGCCAATGAGAAGTAAAAGGGGAAGAGTCGCCAAAGACTTTGGACCAGATTTTTTGGCCTTCAATATCGAAGGAGAACCACTCTCCTATAAGGCTGTCATGGAATCTTCCGAGGCACCTTATTAGGAAGAGGCTATCCAAAGCGAAATTGACTCCATTGTGCAAAATAACACATGGATATTGGTTGATTTGCCTCCGGGTCATAAAGTCATTGGCCACAAATGGATCTTCTAAAGAAAGTTGAGACCTGATGGGACTATAGAGAAATACAAGGCTCGACTAGTCGCCAAAGGGTATCGACAAAAGGAAGGTTAAGACTTCTTCGATACATATTCACCGGTTACACTGATAACGTCTATAAGGATGTTGATTGCTATAACGACTATCCATAATATGGAAATACATCAAATGGATGTGAAAACTGCATTCCTAAACGGTGAACCAGAAGAAGAAACATACATGCAACAACCGGAAGGATTTGTTGTGAAAGGCCAAGAGAACAAAGTCTGCAAGTTGATTAAGTCTCTATATGGACTTAAGCAAGCGCCAAAGCAGGCCCCAAAGCAGTGGCATGAGAAATTTGATAACACTATGTTGTCAAATGGTTTTCACATAAATGAATGCGATAAATGTGTTTATGTGAAATAATATAAAACTGCTTATGTCATCATATGTTTGTTTGTTGATGATATGCTCATCATGGGATCCAACCTGGATGTGATAAACCAAACCAAGAAGATGTTACACTCCGCATTTGACATTAAAGATATGGGAGTAGTTGATGTTATCATTGGTATAAAGATTCAAAGAAATCAAAATGGTTATATCCTTACCCAATCTCACTATGTTGAGAAAGTGTTGCGAAAGTTTGGTCATTATGATGACAAACCGGTTGTGACTCCATTTGATCCTTCAAGCCAATTTGAGAAGAATCTAGAAGATAGTGTGGCACAGTTGGAATACACTCAAGTTATTGGAAGCTTGATGCATATCATGAACTGTACACGATCGGATATAACGTATAGTGTGAGTTGACTTAGTCGGTACTCACATAACCTGGGAAAAGACCATTCGTATGCACTAGTAAGAGTGCTCCGATACTTGAAATACACAATGAGTTATGGGTTACACTATACAAATACCCTCCCGTTCTAGAAGGGTATTGTGATGCTAATTGGATTTCCAACCATTCTGAGAGTAAGTCCACAAGTGGATATGTCTTTACACTTGGTGGTGCAGCGATATCTTGGAAATATTCGAAACAAACGGTGAATACCAGATCAACTATAGAAGCAGAATTTGTCGCCTTAGATAAAGCCGCTAAAGAAGCCGAATGGCTTAAAAGCTTCCTATAGGGTATTTCGTTGTGTCCTAAACCGGTGACTGCGATTGGTATCCATTGTGATAGCATGGCCGCTCTCACTAGAGAGATGAATCAGATCTACAATGGAAAGTCCTGACATATACGAAGGCGCCATAACACTATAAAGGACTTGCTGAAAAATGGAATAATTTCCATTGACTACGTGAAGTCAAAGGAAAACATTGTCAATCCTTTGACAAAAGGCCTTAGTAGAGAGCAAGTATCTTTCACATCGAGGGGAATGGGATTAAAGCAAACACAATGAGTGTCCTCGACGGTAACCTAACCTAGCGAAATTGGAGATCCCATGGTCTAGGTTCAATAGGCAAACTAGTCGGGGTCAACTTAAGCAACAACCAAACAAAGGTATGCCTATTCCTATGATGTTTCCTTTGTAATTTCCGTTGATGATATAGGGTTGAATGTTATATTCTTAATAATGCTGATAGCTATTTAGTAGAATACTACGAAATATTCTTGAACGACATTACCTATGTGAGAGTGATGTATGGTTGCATCTTTGAGGACGGACATGGCTACGTCTTCTAAAACTCTCATGAAGAAAGGATATGTTCACGGCCAAAATGAACACAACGGTAAAAATTTGATCATGTATAGTTATGATATGTGTGATTCCTATTGTCTCGATTTACTACAAAAAGTGGCTAGTTCAAGACATTCGTTCACTATCCACAAAGTAGATCCGATAGGTACTCACTAGGAAAGGTTCAAGTCCAAAAGACACCTTTTCCGATGCGTGTTATAACTAGCTTGGTGATAGAAACATAAGTTCCAATATATATTGCTTATTTTCTATTCAAATATGGGCTATTATTGGGGTTTGAATAGAAAATGTGGGTATTGTTGGAACTTAGTGTAGAGTTGAGAAACCTTGTCCCACATAGGAGCCAAAACAAAGTTTACACCACTTAATAACTCCAAACCATTGAGCATTAAATGAATCATTTAATTGATTGGGCTTGGATTGTGGTGTGATAAGTGGGCTCTCCTTGACATTAATAATACATATTAAATGTCAAAGATTGGGCCTTAGACCTTGGGTCTCGATGGGGTCGAGATTCATTGACGGTGCACTAGAGTTTTCCCACGAACAGAGACTGGCGCAGGTCTCCGCGCGGGTTTACTCGTGCCACATATGAAAATTCGATAGATTCAAGTTATAAACTTGAATTGATTGTTGTATCCTTTAGACAACGCTGATACACCGGGCGAATTTTGTCTTAGGACACTGCGTTCTTCGCGGGCCTCAATCGAATTCGTTGGAACAAAGAATCTTCGATTTCAAGTAAGGTTTATGATTATGTTATTGTTTTTATGTTTACTACATAAGTTTGTATAAGAATTCTTATTTGTTGTATTTAATTCCAATATACATATAAGTTTTGAGAATTGTGATTGATCATACCTAACAAGAAATCCAAAGGGGAAGATTCATTCAAAGTGATGTGAAAGTTCAAAGTTCAAGTGATGTTGTTCAAGAAAGTTTGCTCGAAGCGATAAAGATTTGAAAGTTTTAAAGATGTGAAAGATATTATGCTGAAGAATCTATAAGAGAAAGAAGACCTGAAGATTCATGCCAAGTTTTTTTTTAATCTTGAATCCAAAGGGGGAGATTGTTGAGCCTAAATGTTGAATTCAAGATAAAAAAGGGTCAAAGTTGTATTTTTGTAATAGTTTGTAAGTCTTGTTGGAAGTCAATGTATTTGACTTTCCATGTTTAGTTTGAGTTGTAAAGTCAACATTGTTGACTAGTATAAATAACTTTTGTTCTTTTAATCATTAAGTCACGCACGCACATTCATATACATCAGAGAGATTATAGAGAGAGAAATAGGTATATGGCACTATGTACTGAGAGAGAAATCATTGTGTAATATTTGTTAAATCAATAGAATGATTTCTACATTTGTGTGTGCAATCGATATGTGTTTGATAGCTTGAAACTGGAACAACAATTCACCATGTGAATATTTTTTAGGTGTATTTTTCGTTTCACCAAGTTTACCAAAAAAAGTTTCACATGTAATTTTTCACAAGATGAACACAAACATATGTGAAACAATATATTAAATCATAGCTTTTGATGAAAAAAATAATGTAAAAAATATTTTTATATTGGTTCTCATGGGATTATAATCTTTTTGTGGTTCTCATTTGATTATTGTCCTCTCTCTCTCTCTCTCTCTGTGTATATATATATATATAGGGAGAGATTCATTTGAAAAATGCTAAATGTATGAGAAATAGATTTATCTGATCAACATTTGCGGCTTTGACCGTGAAGCACCGGATAATTCCTTGTGTGATCTGTAGAAGATAGAGGGGGTAGTTTCGTAAAATATGTGGTACGAGTTCATATGTGAATCAGTTAATTAGTTCATATGAGAATCATTTACTTAGTTCATATGTGAATCTTTAATTAGTTCAACTTATTCACATATGAACTTACAGTTAATTAGTTCATATGTGAATCAGTTAATTAATTCATGTATGAATCAGAAAGGTTCATATATGAATCAGTTAAAAGAGTTCATATGTGAATTGCATTGGTTCATATATGAATAACAAAGGTTCATATATGAATAGGTTAAAAGAGTTCATATGTGAATTGCACTGTATAGGTCACATGTGAATCATATAGGTTTATATATGAATTTGTCCCGTGTATTTGAATTGTTAGTCCCTAAACTAATTTTTTGAATGAAAAAACCATTAAACTTTCTCATTTTGAATGATTAAGCCCCTGATTATTTTTTTGAATGAAAAACCATTAAAAATTTTCATTTTGAATGAAAAAACCATTAAACTTTCCCATTTTGAATGATTAAGTCACTGAACATTTTTTTCAATAAATTAAACCATCGAACTTCTAAAAATTGGTTGCTTACATAATTTTAACCCAAAAAAACTATTTGTAACCAATTATCTTTTGATAGATAAAAAGTAGATCAAAATGAGGGAGATTGATGGCAGGGGCAACAACGTGTTAGGCGATATGGAGAACGGACATCGTTGGGCAACGGAGAGTGGCGAGGCGAAGCGATACGATTGTATGTGAGGGGTTTTAATGGCGTATAGTTTGAGAACGGTAAAACTGATTTAGATTTGTTTTTACTTTAAAACCTTCAGTTCGAGATACCTTTAAAAAAGGTAACCAATTTTTAGAAGTTCGATGGTTTATTTATTCAAAAAAAATGTTTAGGGACCTAATCATTCAAAATTAGAAAGTTTAATGGTTTTTTCATTCGAAAAAAATAGTTGAGGGACTTAATCATTCAAAATGAGAATGTTTGATTGTTTTTTCATTTAAAAAAATAGTTCAGAAACTTAATCATTCAAAATATGATAGTTTATTGGGTTTTTTTTAACTTTTCCCTAAAAATTACGAAATTATCCTTCTATTTTTGGAATAGCTGCTACATTTGACTAGTCAAAGTTGCAATTGTTGACCAGTCAAAGACGCAATATTTGACCAGTCAAATCCGATCTTGACCATATGAAAGGCTAGGATTACTTCTATATTTCTCATATATTTACCATTTCTCAAATGAACTTAAGGCTACATATATATATATATATATATATATATATATATATATTGGGGTGCGTTCAAATGAAAACTTATTTTTCATTGTGTATATGAGGACAAATCTTAACCATTGATCAAAACTTTGAAAATTAATCAATGGTTAAAACATAATAAGATTAATTGAGAAGTGATTAAAGACAAAATTGGAAATTTGAATCAGCGTCTACCTTGTTTGACTTTTTATTTTTTTTAATTAAAAAATTTTACCCCCTTAAAGTTTAAAATAAATTATCTTAAAAATTACTAATATTTTAATTAAACAAATTCCATAAAAAAACAAGAATTTCGTGTTCTTCGATATAGTTTTTTTTTCGTTTTAACTGTTTTTTACGTGAAATTCTATATATGTGTTATATTTATTATGAATATGTATGCACGTCCCCGGGTGTCCACATTTAGTATGAATAACAAAAATGAACGTTCATTCACTATTAATGATGAATAATACAGTATTCAGGATGATTAATACACGAATTCATGATTCATGTATTATTCATCATGAATCGTGTATTATTCACCCCAAATGTTGTATTATTCATCCTGAATGATACATTATTCATGATGAATAATATATAAATGACCCGTGAAGGTGTAGACACATGGCGTACTCTCTTTTGTTTCCCAATTCAAAACCGAAATTTGGTTTAATTCATTATGAATATGTATGTGCATCCCCGGATGTCCCACATTCAGTTTGAATAACAAATATGAACATTCATTCATTATTCATGATGAATAATACAGTATTCAGGATGAATTACATAACATTCAAGATGAATAATACACGAATTCATGAATCGTGTATTATTCACCCTGAATGTTGTATTATTCATCCTGAATGATACATTATTCATGATGAATAATACATGAATGACCCGTGAGCCGTGAAGGTGCGGAGACGTTACGTGCTCTCTTTTGTTCCCCGATTCACAACCGAATTACTTGATAGGTTCTCGATTCGTCTCGATGGGTGTTGGGTTACGATGATGAAGAACGCGATGCCTTACGACGTTGAAGAAGGTGATGTCGAGTTACATACTTACAGTGTTGAGGTGGTGTACAGACTTGAACATACATAAATATTCATAATTAATATAACACATATATATAAATTCAAGTAAAAAACGGTTAAAACAACAAAAAAAATTATATCGAGATGGATGTCATATCGAGGAGCATGAAATTCTCGTTTTTTTTAATGTAATTTATTTGATTATAATATTAGTAATTTTTAAGATAATTTATTTTAAACTTTAAGTGGGTAAAAGTTTTTAATTAAAAAAGAAAATAAAAAGTCAAATATGGTAGGCGTGAGTTTAAATTATCTTCCCATTTTACCCCCTAAGCATCTTAAAATTAAAAACTCTATTTAATATGAGTTGTTGGATCAATAGAGATGGAGTGGCTGAGATTTGTCCTCACGTACATAATGAAAATTGAGTTTTCAGTTGAAATTTCCTCTCTCTCTCTCTCTCTCTCTCTCTCTATATATATATATATATATATATATATATATATATATATATATATATGGATTTGGGTAATCAAATACGAAATTTAGAAAAGCTTACATTTATTGATTATTATATATAAATGTTAAACATTAAGTTGATCAATCGTATGTATCTTAAATTAATATGTCTTCAAACAAATAATGTATAAATGAATTAAATATTTTATTAAAACTATTTATCAAGTTGTCATGTTCCGCTAAAAGGTTTTCCAAATTTTCGTAATATTCTAGATTAATCAAGAGAATTGAAGAACTTTGGAGATAGATCAAGAAGAGTCAAGCAGGGATCAAGTGTGTCCAAGAATATTCTCACTACTTAATGGAAGACTTTTACCTACAAAAGTTCCCTGGGAAATCCCTCGCTAATTAAGGGGTGATTCGTCAAAAAGCCGTCACAAAAGTTGGTGGGAAATTCAAATTAGTGACAAATTACTCAGGGATTTTGTGGATGAATCATGGGTGATCACTGAAACCATTGGTATTTTGTGGGTTATTGTTGGATCAGTAATTGTATTCAAGATTAAAGTTCAAGGTTCAAATTGTATTTATTTAATAGTTATTTGTAGCTGGGCCCAAAAGCTCATTAGGCCTATACGGCTTAGTATAAATAGGTTTTAATTATTAGGTTTTAGGGTTAATCCTCATTATTATCATAATTATCAAAGGGAGGTAGTCGTATTATCTGTAATCGCATCATTAAGGTACCAAGAACAAACACACCTGTTTTATCTGATTAATCAAGGGATCGTGGTATGTTATTCTGATCTGTTCATCTTTTGATCTTTATTGTTTGTGATTGTTTATCAACTAGTTATCTGGGTTTAACAAGTGGTATCAGAGCCTAAAGAATCAAGCTTTTTGGGCAAAATGAAGCGAAGCTCATTCAAGTCCAAAACTGAATCATCAACCTCATCTACACTAGAACTTCTTCATATGGACCTTTGTGGCCCAATGCGAACAACGTCTATCAACAGAAAGAAATACGTTTTAGTAATGATAGATGACTATTCCAGGTATGCATGGCTCGAGTTTCTTCGCAACAAGTCAGATGCGCCCGAATTAATTATCACTTTTATCAAGCACATTCAAGTATGTCTTCAATTGCCAGTCCGAACTCTTCATATTGACAACGGCACGGAGGTCAAGAATGACACCTTGCAGAGTTATCTTATCTCTGTGGGAATTTCACATAACTTCTCTGCAGCCTATACTCCACAGCAAAATGGCATTGTTGAATGGAAGAACCGCACTCTTGTTGAAGTTGCTCGTACTATGCTCGCATATTCTGATCTACCCATGTATCTTTGGGCTGAGGCAGTCACGACAGCATGATTTACTCAGAATCGTACCATTGTGGTCAAACGTTTTGACAAAACAGCATATGAGTTAATCAACAATCGTAAACCTAACATCAAATTCCTTCGTGTTTTTGGTTGCAGGTGTTACATTCTGCGAGAACGTCAAGGATTATCAAAGTTTGATAAGAAAGCGGATGAAGGATATCTCGTTGGATACTCTCTGTCATCCAAAGCTTATTGAATTTACATTATTCGAACCAAGACGATTGTTGAAAGCATGAATGTCTCCTTTGATGAGAATTCTACACGGACGTCTGGACACAACAGTTCAGAACTCGGAGTTAAGAACAAAGCTTCTATTCACTCCAGAATAGAACCATCTTCTAAAGAATCTACTTATTCTACCTCTAACTCTACGTCATCTGAGTTAGATTTGTTGTTTATTGATGCCTTCGATGATATTTGTGCAGATTTTGACAAAGACATATCAACTTCAACAACAAGCTCGGAGGTCCCTACTATTTCTGAAGACATGTCTAGACCGTCCAAAGAAGTCACTGAAACTGCATCTCCATCAGGTAAAAGTAAATCGTCAGTTTCTGACTCTACTAATGCTGAATCTGTCTCTGCAGATATTTCTTCTGTAAATGAAGTCACGAGTACTTCAGTTGCTACTCCAGAAGCTTCAGTATCAGAAACACCAGTACAAGATGTCTCGAGTACATTTGTGGATCTACCTGCCGTGCATGATGAATACAATGCATCATACACGCAACAAACAGTTGAATCCTTACCAAGCAAACATCGTTGGACTAAGGATCATCCCCTACATAACATGATAGGTGAGGTACAATCTGGTGTCACGACACGGTCTGCATCACCAAATTTCTGCATGTTTTCAAACTTCCTTAGTTCCCTAGAACCAAAGAAAGCATCAGAAGCTCTACGTGATCCCTTCTGGATTTCTGCTATGCAAGACGAGCTTCTGCAATTCGAACGGAACAAGGTATGGCGCTTGATCCCACTACCTAAAGGTAAAACTGTTATTGGAACAAAGTGGGTATTCAGAAACAAGAAAGACGAGGTTGGAGTAGTTGTGAGAAACAAAGCTCGATTGGTTGCAAAAGGGTACTGTCAACAGAAGGGCATTGACTATGATGAAACATTCGCCCCTGTCGCAAGGATCGAAGCCATCAGAATCTTCTTAGCATATGCAACGCACAAAAACTTACAGTCTATCAAATGGACGTAAAGTCAGCTTTCCTAAATGGCGTTCTGCATGAGGAGGTCTACGTGGCACAACCTGAAGGTTTCATTGATCCTCATCACCCTGATCATGTCTACGTGCTAGACAAAGCATTGTATGGTCTTAAACAAGCACCAAGAACCTGGTATGAAAATCTAACTAAATTTCTCCTAGCTTCTGGTTTCAAGAAAGGTACGGTTGACACCACCTTATTTCTCAAAAGGCAAGGTGAGGCCTTGATTCTCATTCAGATTTATGTTGACGACATAATATTTGGGTCGACAAATCAGAAATTTTGCAAGAACTTTTCTAAAATAATGGAAACTAAGTTTGAAATGTCGATGATGGGTGAGTTAAACTTTTTTCTTGGTTTACAAGTAAAGCAATTACCCGAAGGCATTTTCATTAATTAATCTAAATATATAAAATAAATGTTAAAAAAGTTCAATATGTCAGATAGCTCAGTCATGAAAACACCAATGGCTACTGGTACACTCTTAGATACAGATCCCTCTGGTAAACCTGTTGATCAAAAGGTGTATCGTAGAATGATTGGTTCTTTACTTTATCTGACTGCTAGTCTCCTAGATATAATATTTGCCACATGTTTTTGTGCGAGATATCAGTCTAATCCTAAAGAGTCGCACTTTACTGTTGTTAAGTGAATCCTTAGATATCTCAAAGGCACTCCTAATTTAGGCCTTTGGTATCCAAAGGATTCTCGTTTTGATCTAACTGCCTTTACAGATGCTGATCATGCAGGATGTAAGCTAGACCGGAAAAGCACCTCTGGATCATGTCAATTTATAGGTGACAAACTTGTGAGTTGGACCTCAAAGAAACAAAACTGTGTTTCAACATTCACTGCTAAGGCTGAATATGTAGCTGCTGCTAGCTGTTGTTCACAAGTCCTCTGGATGAAGACACAGTTAAGGGACTTTGGGTACAACTACAAGCGCATCCCTATTTATTGTGATTCCAAGAGCGCAATCGCCATAACTGCTAACCCGATTCAGCATTCGAAGACCAAG
Organism: Arctium minus; assembly: GCA_954870635.1. Taxonomy (NCBI): domain Eukaryota; kingdom Viridiplantae; phylum Streptophyta; class Magnoliopsida; order Asterales; family Asteraceae; genus Arctium; species Arctium minus. The sequence goes on along the minus strand of OX941081.1, from coordinate 129,979,491 downwards.
CATATAGATGTACGCTATCACTTCATCAAGGATCATGTAGAAAAAGGTGATATCGAAATGCACTTTGTTCAAACTGACTTCCAGTTAGCTGATCTTTTCACTAAGCCGTTGGATGAAAAGAGGTTCCAGTTTCTAATCAGCAAACTTGGTATGTTGAACATGTCTTCTTAACCTTCCTCATGATTCGAGGGGGAGTATTCTGACTCTTAATGTTGTGTTTTCTATATTTATTCTCCAACTGTTGCTAACGATAGAGGAATCATTTTCACAAATGATTACCATTATTTCTTCTACGTGCAGGTTTGTTCAAGTGACAATGGCTTCTAATCACATCTGATTAGAATCCGCACTTCAGTATTTTGTGTTCTTTTTATTTGTTTAAAAAAATAATAAATAAATAAATAAAATCTTAAGTTGAGGGGGAGCTTAATTGTCAAAGAGCTTAATTGAAAAACTCCTTTAGAGCTTAATTTAGAACTTAATTGTCAAACTCTTTTTAGTTTGAGGGGGAGAATTGCATTGTCAAACATCTTATGTTTTGACTTCTCCAAATTTTTATTCTTCATGTTTGTATTCCTTTGTGCTTCCATGTACAAAAGACTGTTAAACAGCACGTTCTTTTAGGAAAATACAAGGGATTCAGTGTGTGAGCTTAACATAACTTCCATGGATTCACGATAACCAGTGTTTCCTACCCAGGAAGTATTCCCTGAGTGATTGAGGGGAGAGGGGTCAAAAGATTGAGTGTTGGTGTGTGAAGAGGTAAAATGAAAAAGAGAGATTGGTTAGCAGTGAGACTTAAAAGAAAGAGGGTGAGCGAACAGAGTAAAAGAATATCAGACTCTGCACCAAACTTCTTTCTGAGTCGGGCAGCCACATAATCTGATTGGTTCACATTCTTTGCTGATCATCATTGAAATAGGCAACTAGCCCATGCCATCTCTTGCATACAACCCCACCAGCTACTCATTCTTTTCTCAAAAAGAGAATGTTTCACATTTTCTGGGGAAGCGGCACATATGCTATTGGTTCTTCATTTGGAAGATACTAATATTGAAAAAGAAGTAAAGTTGCCCCACCTTCGAACCCTTTCTCATGCACAATGAGTCTTTGTACAATTTGTTGTTGTCTCAACAAGTTTACATACTTTGAGCCTACATTGAAAAGCAATCATCTATGCTTAATTCTTTCATACACATGCACGAGCACACAGAAATTTGTTTTCTGTCAGAACGTTCATAGATAACCATGTGTTATTCGATGATTGAATGGAAGTCCTGGGGAGCCAACATCAAAACCAGCTCCTTATACAGTAACTTTGTGTTACTCAGTGACACAATGTCACTGACAAGCATTTCAACTGAGTCATTTGTTGATTCAGGGTTACCACATTTTTTATTATTTGAATCTGAAAAGATTGAAATAATCACTTTCTCCATTTGGAGAGACTGCTCTTATTTCCACACAGGGATCTATACATGAAGACAATGCTTAATTGATGAATATACAAAAAGGGGAAGATTGTTTTGCTATGTTTTGATGATGATGATTCTCACCACTCATCAAAAAGGGGGAGAATATACAAAGGGGGAGAATATAATATGAAGATTGCTGAAGATTTCAAAGAATTCAAAGTGTCTGAGCTAAAGATTTCAAAGAATTCAAAGTGCCTGAGCAAAAGTCTGATTTAAGATAATCGTCAGAAGGACACTTGCATTCAAAAGAGGAATTTGAAGACTGTGTAAAGCTACAAGATCTGAAGCTGTTAACAAGTTTTCAAGAGAAGTGAAGACCCGAAGCAAATTGCCAAAAAAAAATTAACCTTGAATCCAAAGGGGGAGATTGTTGGATCAGTAATTGCATTCAAGATTAAAGTTCAGGGTTCAAATTGTATTTATTTAATAGTTATTTGTAACTGGGCCCAAAAGCTCATTAGGCCTATACGGATTAGTATAAATAGGTTTTAATTATTAGGTTTTAGGGTTAATCCTCATTATTATCATAATTATCAAAGGGAGGTAGCCATATTCTCTGTAATTGCATCATTAAGGTACCAAGAACAAACACACCTGTTTTATCTGATTAATCAAGGGATCGTGGTATGTTATTTTGATCTGTTCATCTCTTGATCTTTATTGTGTGTGATTGTTCATCAACTAGTTATCTGGGTTTAACAGTTATGCGAAGGAAATTTCTCTAAGTGATTTTTGTGGGTAAAAGTCATTTGTTTTGTAGTGTCTAGAAGGGTCCATACATATATAGTCTTTATGTGTCTAGATCATTACTTGTAAATATCTAGTAGAATAATCTAGATAGACTTCTAGAGAGATCCATTGAATAGTATAAATAGAGGTAGTTTTTTATTTGTAAATCACGCTCCACAATCAACCTCATCATAGAGAAATTGAGTAATATAAGAGAAAAGTTCTCCCAATCATCTTAGCATTCTTGTTTCATCTTATTCAATATTCTTATAGTTTAGGCCGCACACGAGTTTGTGAAAAAAAACTCTGTGACATTATGGTCGTTAAACAAGGTCTTAACGTAGAGGTCAGGTTTGCATACATCCACCATCATACCTAATTTAGATAGTTTGATTGATTTAATTTAGTAAATTTTTTTCACAAACTTGGACATATAACTTAAAGTTAAAGTGATGGAATTTGATGAGCATTATTAAGTGTTTCCAAGAGGCATCAAGTTTAAAGTTAGCACATCTAAAAGCAAGTTGTTTGGCAGTTGCTGAATGGTTTGATGCAGAATGGTTAAGTGGTCAGAATGCTTAAGAGGCTTTGTATGATATAGTGCAGAATAAAATATGGTTGTTTGGTAATTGTTCTGAATAGACAGTCTGAATGACAACAAATTACCGTTTTAGCCCTCTATATGATTTACTTCTAAATGAAATATAGTTTTTTTTGGTAAATATCTGAATAAACAATTATTTTTCAAATATAACTACATATTGAATATTACTAGTTCAAAACAACATTTCATATTAATCCAAACAAGCATAACATTACTTATTCAAGTTCTAGATTAAACAAAAACATAACAATAAAAATCATTCCATCAAAACAAACGCCCCCTAATTGTATTTGAATTAGATTCCTTCCACTTCACGAATCAATTCCCTTAGACATTCATGCCTTTGATATAGACATGTTACAAAATTGTAATACATAAGATATGTGATAACTTAAATATTCAAACTTCTTCTCGATCTGTTTCAACTATGTGATTGTGTGAATCTTGACATGGAGACTCGAAGGTTCATTGTTAAGTCTAAATATTGTATCCAAGATTTAATAGGAAAATCAAATGTGTAAAAGTCAACATTGACCTTGTAATAGTTAGTCAAAGTAAGTTTTGTTTCCTTAGCCGTTAAGGCTTTGTATTAGTTAGGTAGTATATATATGGTTTGTGTTTGTAATTTTGTAGTTGAGTTCTAGAGAATGCATTGTTTGTAATAGCTAGAGACATATGAATACGAGATCTACTTTCTCTCTCTAGACTTTCTTTCTCTAGTTCTTGAGCTTAGTTGACATATATTGAGTAATTAGCTTGTTGTGATTGGGATTTATGTTTAACAATTGGTATCAGAGCCGTACCAAACTTTTCAGAAAAGATTTGATCATGATTTGAATTGAAATCTGAAGTTTTAAAATTGAAAATTTGAAATTTTTGAAAATTTTCAAGAACACGAGTTTGGGTACTCTTCATCCGAATTTCATGTGAAAAATCGTTTTTGATGCAAGAAAATGGATTCATTGGATTCGTTTTATATGTAGGATTGATTCTTGTTCTGATTACATTTCATAATTCTATCAATTTCGATATCAATTTTCGAAATTTGAGTTTTCTGGAAATATCGAGTTCAAACTCTGTTCTTGATCGAATTCCTTTGATTTGTTGTTTTAATCGAAAATTGATTGTGTTTGTGTGTTTAGAACTGTTTTTCGATGATGCTGACAGGTTCTTGAGATCAATTGTGCAGGTTTCGATCGATTTAAGTTTGAATCTGTCAAGAACTCGACTTTGCGTTTCATTCACCATGGTGTTCGGTTCACATTAGACCCGCAAAGCTCATTGTGCGTTTCAGGCTACACACGCAAAGCCTGCCTTGCGTGTCCTCAGTGACCCGCATACCATACGTTGCGTTTCAAGTGAGACCCGCATACCATACTCTGCGCTTCAAGTTGGAACCGCAAAGCTCTTCTTCGCGCATCAAGTTCAACCCGCAAAGTCTACTATGCGTTTCCTCAAGGACCCGCATACCTCATTATGCGTTTCCTCAAGGACCCGCATACCTCACTATGCGTTTCCTCAACAACCCGCATTATTAGCTATGCGTTTCACCAAGGACCCGCACACCTAGCTTTGCGTTTCGGTCAACACTCGCAAACCTCTTTTCTCTAAAAAAAAAAGAAAAAAAAAATTGAGTCTGGAAAATTTTTTTGGTCATCTTTGGAAATATTTTTTTTTTACATTGCGAACTAACAAGTATTGTTCAATTTTCACGAAATATTTTTTTTTAAGATTTCAATTTGATCTGATTTTTGATTTTCTGATATACAGTTTGGGAACGATCATTCTCATCAAGCTGATTTCTCATTCAATATTTTCTGAGAGAGAGATGAGTTCACCAATTTTGCTAAGAGGAAGATACGAGCAGTGGAAAGCTGATTTTCTCAAATTTGTAGATACAAATGAGTTGAGTTGTTATATCAGATTGTCATTGACTGAAGGAGAGATGACACCTCATACTCTAACAGAAGATTGTACTGAGGATCGAGAGAAAAGAAAGAATGCTGATAATATGGCTCGAACTTTTCTGTTGAATAGTATTCGTCATGAGATTAAATGTCACATAGATACATATCAGTTGACAGGAAAAGATTTGTACAAATCAATAGGAAAGGAGATATGGGACTATCTTGAATGGACGATGATAGGGCCAACAGTTGTGTCAGATCTAAAAGGAAAGATTTCTGAGTTGGAAGCTAAAATTAAGCAGACAGTCTCTGTTAAGAGCAATGAGCAGAAAGTTAAGAAATTGGAATATGAGAATGCTTAGCTTCGAAAGAATTTATCTGATTTGGAAAAACAGCTTGTTGCAAATAAAGCTGATTTTGAAAGTGAAAAGAAAAGTTTTTCAAAGAAATTCTCAGATTTCTCAAAGAAGTGCTATGAAGAAAAGAAGTCAGTTGATCTTAAATGCATAAAACTTTCTCAACAAATCTCCGATTTTAAGAAAGTACTGATCATGGAAAGAGAGAAGTTTGATAAAGAAAAGAAGGCCACAGAACAGAAAAATGTAGGATTCTTTAAAGAATTATCTGGCCAGATAAATGAATCAGAAAAAGGATTTGAGGAAGAAAGATCCATATTTGAAAATGAAATTAAAAAGCTGACTTCTAAGTTGTTTGAACTGTCTGCAGCTGCGCTGAAAGAGCAAAGGACGAAGTCTGAATTCACAACAAAGATTGACCAGCTTGTGAAAGAAAGAGATAATTTTGCATCAAAGATCAAAGAACTTGAAAAATCTGTTTCAAGTTAAAATCAGAAATTCATCTCTTCAAACAGGTCAGTCAAATCCTTTAATCAGATTCGTCGCACTAACCTTTTCTATGATGATTATTTAGATAGTTCAGATACTTTTCCAAGGAGAACAAGTTTCAAGAAAGAGAAACTGGTGTGGAAAAATAAACCAGTCAAAGATGATAAGGAAAATGAGCTGAAAGAGAAGAAATCATGTGTACCTGTGCACAAAGCAAAGAAGAACAAAGCACTTAACGGTAAGAAATTTTATTGTTCTATTTGCTGTACACATGATCATTTTCATAACTCAACTGATCATTACTGGTATGGTTCTTACTCCATAACCCCCACACGCACTACAACTAACATTTCTGGACCCAAATACCAGTGGGTACCAAAACCGAAACCTGAATCTGTGTTGCAGGCACCTCAATCCAAGGGGGAGTGAGAGATCAATGGCTTTTGAACACAGCAGTTCAAAACCCGGACTTCAATGCTGAAAGACTATGGCTTCTAAGCACATCAGCTTAGGACCCGTTCTTCAAAGGAGTTTGACTTCTAAACACAACAGTTTAGGACTCGGACCTCAGCGATTAAAAAGACCTTACTCCTGTGTTTTTGCATCCGATGGATATTGATGGTCTTCATCCCGAGTGAATTGATCTGATCTCTATCCTATATTTTTTCTTTGCTAAATTTTTCTGATATTGATGGTCTAACAATTCAAAGGGAGTGTTTGATCTCTATCCTGTTTTAACTGACATATTTCAGATGCTTAATTTAAGGGGGAGTAAAGGTGATGACTTCTGATTACTTCAGATCAGAACTCAATCTATAAACTGTTTTACTGCTTTCTGTCTTTTTATTTTTTAAATAAAGTGAATAAAGTGGCTTCTGATCAAATGATAGATCAGGACCCGTTTTTCAACGATCAAAGAAGGATATTATGTTAATATCCAGAGGGAGCTCAAAAGATATAAATCATTTGATCATGATTTGAGGGGGAGCTGAAAAGGTAAAAAAAAAAATTATCCTAGATCTCTGATTGTTTGAAAGAAGGACAACTTTCGAACATGAAAAACCTTTTCTTAAATGTTCAAACCACTTCTTATTCTCAAACGATTTTATGAATTTAGAAGTGTGATTTTTAAATGTTTTTCAATTTTTTGCGCTTTAATGTTTAACTGACCGTGTGTTTCCAAAGATCAATACTTGTGTATTATCTTGTCCATATATTGTTAAGTATTCACACACACCGGTTCAGTATTTTCTTTGAAATTATTATTACCATATCTCAAATTCGAACCAATTTTTCGATGGTAATACTCCCGTTTGCAATTTCACAGTTGTTGAGCATCTTTCATCTTTTTCATATTTGTGCTTTCTTTGATAAATTGTTTATATTCGTTCATATAAACAAAATTACCAATTCTTTGATACCCTAACCATTTGATTTGATCTGATTCATTGTCAGATTCTCAAAACAATTCTCTTGACTTCATATTCATTCAGTCAATATTCTTGTTTTGAGAAATCTTCAAAGAACAAATGCTCAAATTTCATTCATATTTTTCAAGGAGCATACATACTCTGACATATGATTTCTTGTGTTTTACATGTCAAGAAAAATCATTGACCAGCATGTACTTTTAGGAACATGGGATTCAGTGTGAGTGCTTAATAGATCTTCCATGGATTCACGATAACGAGTGTTTCCTACCCCGGAAGAAATCCTTTGAGTGATTAAGGGGAGAGGGGTCTAAAAGAATAGAGTGTGGGAGTGGGCAGAGGTAAAATGGAAATGGAGATTGGTTAGATGTGAGTATAATGATAAAAAGAAAGAGGGTGTGAGATCAGAGTTAAAAGAATATCAGAACTCTGCACCTACCACTTTCTGAGCCGGGCAGCCACATTACTGATTGGTTCATATTTCTTTGGTGACCATCATTGAAATAGGCAAATAGCCCATGCCATCTCTTGCATATAACCCCACTAGCTACTCATTCTTTTCTTAAAAAGAGAATGTTTCACATTTTCTGGGGAAGCAACACATAATCTATTGGATCTTCTTTTGGAAGATACTGATATTGAAAAAGAAGGAAAGTTGCCCCACCTTCGACCCTTTCTCATGCACATTGAGTCCATGTACAATCATTATACACAATCATTGCTGTCTCAGTGATTTACATACTTTGAGCCTTATGAAACACAATCATTGTGCTAATTCTTTCAAAACACAAGCACGAGTACACAGAGAATATGTTTTTCTGTCAGAACATTCATAGAATTACCTTGTGTCTTTCAATGATTTACAGCTCCTTACATTGTACATCCGTTGTACACAGTAACTTCGTGTTACTGACAGGCATTTCTAACTGTTTCATTTGTTGATTCAGGGTTACCTCGTTAATTATGTCTGAATTTGAAAAGATTCGGATGTATAATTTTCATGAATTGACGGTTCTTCAGATCAAAGGGGAGATTGTTTGTTGTTCACAAAGGGGGAAATCAAAGCCTATGCTGAAATTGATGATATTTTGATGATTATGATGCTCACATCATCAAAAAGGGGGAGAATTATAAAGATTCAATTTCAGAGTTCAAGTTCAAAGTTCAAGCCTAAAGTTCAATTTGCTTCCGTTGTTTCAAACGCTGTTTCAAAGGCTGATTCAAAGTCAAAAGTATCTTCAAAAGAAAATTTCAAGAATTCAAGTAGGTTTGTTCTTCCGAAGACGATTCAGAGATCAAAGTGATGAAGATACAATTTTGTTTGAAGACGAAAGATTTTTCAGAAATGAAGTTTCAAGTTTCAAAGAAGTTTCAAGAATTTCCTGTTTTGTTCAAGGCATGTTGACTTTCCAAAGCGTTAAAGATTAAAAAGACTTTCCAAGATTCTTCAAAAGCTGCAAAAGAGCAAAGTTTTTGAAAGCTTCAAGAAACAAAAGATGAAGAATCAAAAGTTGAAGATCTGCATCAAATTTTTATTAGATCTTGAATACAAAGGGGGAGATTGTTAAGTCTAAATATTGTATCCAAGATTTAATAGGAAAGTCAAATGTGTAAAAGTCAACATTGACCTTGTAATAGTTAGTCAAAGTAAGTTTTGTTTCCTTAGCCGTTAAGGCTTTGTATTAGTTAGGTAGTATATATATGGTTTGTGTTTGTAATTTTGTAGTTGAGTTCTAGAGAATGCATTGTTTGTAATAGCTAGAGACATATGAATACGAGATCTACTTTCTCTCTCTAGACTTTCTTTCTCTAGTTCTTGAGCTTAGTTGACATATATTGAGTAATTAGCTTGTTGTGATTGGGATTTATGTTTAACATTTCTTGTATGGAAGATTCATAAATCTTTGAACTTCTTCAAGTTCCTAAATAGTAAACAAATTCAACAGCAGTTGTGCATTCATCCTCGGAAGTAGTTGTGAACCAATCAAGATTGTAGACTGCATCCATGGTTTTAATATTAACGATATGTTGCTCTTGCATGAAAAAAAATTCTCCATTAGATGTTACGTTTGTATAACTGTTGAGTAATGACTCGAACCAACCACTCCCAGATCTCTGCATAATACTGTTATGAATAATCTTACTGGATTCAAGCTACTACCAAATCAAGATTCATTCACAATCATAACCAATATCATATCAAGAAAAAATATATAAATTTTTTTTGGTTATGAAAAGATGAGATCATTCACGATCATAACCAAAAAGAAAATCAAGATTCAAGCTACTATTAAATCAACATCCACATAAATGAGAAAATTTTACAGAGTGAACCAACAAGAACTCATCAAGAACCAACATCAGTCGAACCACATTGAAGAATCAACAAGAACTCATATGTGTAAGATGTAATTAATCAATCTAGATCTATTTGGCCGCCCACGTGTGAAAGTAAAGAGAAACAAACCACAGTGAAAAATCAACAGTAGCAATAAATTTGAGCTAATAAACAAATGAAGGAAAACATTTGTTGATTTTCAGCCAATAAAATGAACAGATGAACCAACAGTAGAAGAAACGTAGAACCATAAGAATGAACAAATGAACCAACTATAGAAGAAAATTAGAACCGTAAGAATGGAGAACCAAGCAAAACACATTAATGAACCATAAGTGTAACACCCGGAATTTTGGTATGTCTCGTGATTCTATCAGTCGTTATATTCTAAAGTTTGAGTTTAAATTGATTTCCATCTTACTTCTATGTTTCCTATCGAACCATGCGAGAAAAACCCAATTTTCAGTATTCGGTACCCATAGGGCGATAGTGCCCGGCAACTATGCCCTGGGCATAGGCACGGTGTCAAAATCATGGCCCAGGGAAGGGTTTCAGTACATATTGGGCGACAGTGCCCGATGATTATGCCTCGGTCACTGTCGCGTGTCACTCTTGCTCCATACGTACCGCGAGCACTCTTCAGCGAGCGACTATCACCGGCGAGATTGCCCATGTCATAGTTGCGAGGGCAAGGTCGCCGGCGGGTGCAGACGTCCCTTAAAACTCAACCTTTCATCCTTTTCATTTATCACTCTCATCTACTCTCCTCCAAAACTCTCTCAATCTCCCTCCTCATTTAAGAATTTGATTTTTGGGTTTTCTAGGGGCATTTACTCTCCTTTATTTCAAGATCTTGGTGGCATCATTCAAGATTGGAAGTTAGGGTTGTCACCTCATTCTTCTCCATTATCACCTCCCTCAAGAGAAGGATTCTAGGGTTCTAGGGTTTTCATCAAAACCCTATTTTGTGAGTCATCCTTTTCATTTAATGTTATAAACTACCACGAAAACCTTCGTTTTTGAACTACATGAAAACATTTACTTCATTTTACCTATTTATGAACGTGTTGCCTTTTGGTCAAAATTAGGGTTTTGACACATTTGTGGTATTTGGAATGAGAAGACATAAAATGGTGGGAGGTTTGCAAATAATGAGTTTTCTTAAGTTATATAGAGTTTTGAACTCAAACTAAGGTGGTGATAAAAGACGGTTTTATGAATGTCTATATATGTGGGTATTTATTTATCTTTGTTATTAATGGCATACCATATATGTGACAAAGTTTCATGCTAAATGGGAAAATGTGGAAAATGATGGAACTCATCATAGTTTGGCATACCTTAAAATGGTGTTGTAATTTATATTACTTGTATACTTGAGTTTATGGCTAAGCACAAACTATAATGATGATGAATTTTGAAATTGTCAAGAATGGTGAGGTTTCAAGGTAAAGACCTGGATAGGGTTGAACTTGGATCCCTTTAGGATAAAGACTTGGATAGAGTTGAATCCATGTTTACATTGAACTAAAGACTTGGATAAAGTTGATGTTCTAACGGCTAAAGACTTGGATAGAGTTGACGCCGGTAAATAACCATTCTTGTATCATATGTCGTATGGGTTGTGGCCTTCTTTTGTGTTCCATCATGACCTACGGTGGTACGGGTCTCTCCCGTCTTGCGCGAGAAGTTTAACTATGGAAAGACTAATTTGTGTCTCTATTTGAGTTTAATAATTCAAAGTAACATTTATGCATCGCTTTACATCACACTTATATTTTGGATGTTCTCACTAGGCTCCAAGTCTAACACTTGATGGCATTGGTGTATATCATGTTCTATTAGCGGTGGGGCGGCGAAGTCATGAGTGGCAGTTGAGTTTTGTTCAGGACAATCTTTTGGGAGATATAGCAAATGTTGAGGCATAGAGCGTACATAAAACATGACATACTTTTGGGAAATGATGACGACACCCGATTGTAATCTAAGCTAGTTTAGTTTAGATTAGTAGGTTGTCAGTCCTTGTCTCCATTTGGTTTCTAAAATGTAAACGCTTATACTTTCCCTTTTTTGGGTACTGTCTTTGCTATGAATGTTATTTTGTGTCAAGTGTTCCAGGTTAAATTCCTCGAATTATAAACGTCCTATTGCGAAAATTTTAAGTTTTAAATTCGCTCAAAATTTAGGGTGTTACAATTTGTTATCAGAGCATTAGTTTAAGTGAACTAGGCATGAATGTAAGATGTCTAGACTTAATCTAGAGTTATTAAGTTAGGATTGGTGACGATTGGGTAGAACTTCTAAGATAGGATGGTCTTAGAGTCAACGAAATTGCATAAATTAAGAATTGTGATGATAGTGACGAGAATCCTTGTGTATGGTGTGTTCATGATTGCACTTAGCTAATGCAATTATGAATATATTGTTACGTAAGCATGCTTGATTTACTGATGTCGTGATGATTGATTGATGTAGTTGTACATTTCTTGTGTTTTTGATCGAATCTCTCATTCTCTCTCTTGCTTGTGTGGCAGCCATTATTCCATCATGGTAAACACACGAAGTCGACAAGTGATCGAAGGAGAAGTTCAAGTAGCAAGTGTATCCAACCCAAATCAAGCGAATAGGGCGGTGAATGTTATCCCTCCCAACTTGCCGTCGTTGGTTAGTGAAAGGGTAGAACACATACCTAGATTGGATTTGGCATCTTCAAAACTGGTTATTCAAGAAGCAAACCCTTAAGCCGACATGATGGCCAGCGTCATGCAGATGATGACATCGGCTATGGAGAAGCATCAAGAGGCCTTCCTAAAATGTTGGAGGATAAGGATGCCAGTCTTAGGAGGTGTGAGATAGTTGCTGAGAATGTAGTGGTTGGTTCGGGTGGCACTGGAAATGGAATCAGGACGGAGGAGCAAGTGGTTGTCGGTGCTCTGAGGGGCGGAAAGACTTGCACCTACAAGACCTTTCTTTGCAGTAAGTCATCCAAGTTCTCGGGATCCGATGACCTAGTCGCGTGTATGAACTGGATCCAGGCGATCGAACAGGCCTTCGATTCCAGTGAGTGTGGGGAAGAACAGAAGGTAAGATTCGCCTAAAAAATGCTTGGAGTCCTGACACATCGATGGTGGAATGTCACCAGGTCCACCCTCGATGCCGTCATTCTTGCCCAATTGTCTTGGGGTGCGTTTAAGAGGAAGATCATGGATGAATATTGCAATGAGAGGGTGATGAATCGAATTATGGATGAATTCCGAGCCCTCAAGAAGGGTAATATGTCGGTGAGGGATTATTGAAGAAAATTTGTTGAGAAGCTCAATCTAGTGGGGCATGTGGCCCCAATTGAAAATCATAAGGTGAAGGCATATCTAAAAGGGTAGCCGGCGGACATGATGACCATGGTTCGCAATGTCAAGGCCTCCACTCTCCGTGAAGCCATCAAAGAGGATAAAATGATGGAAGACGTTTATGCTCAAAGTCAGGAAGAGAGGGTCGGGGCAACCGAGAAAAGGAAATGGGATGGCAACTCCTTGCCCCCCAAGAAACCAAGAGTCTTTAACAACAGCAGCAACAGGGGGACCGAGCCTAGGCGGGAAGCTAGGTGGTGCTCCAAATGTAGAAGTAAACACTTCATCCCGTGCAACTCTAGCGGGATGAATTGTTTCAAATGTGGCAAGGCGGGGCATATTCGTGAAAATTATCCGATCCGAGGGGTCACTTGTTACGAATGCAAAGAGTCGGGGCACATCCGAAGTGAATGCCCGAAGTTGAAAGCGGGAGGACCGCAAGGATAGAAGGAAAACCCTCCGAGAGTGCCAGGGAGAGCATTCTAGATGATCGCCGATGAGGCGAAGGCTTCACTGGATGTCGTTTCGGGTACGTTCCTTGTCAACTGAGTATCCGTTATCATATTGTTTGACTCTGGTGCCAGTTTTCTTTTGTGTCAAATTCGTTTTTCCAAAATCTTCCGATGGCCACTAGCGCCTTAGATGATGCCTTAGTTGTTGAAATAGATAACGGTTGTCAAGTAGTGGTCCGCGAGTCACTAAAGGGTTGTACCTTGGAAATTGGAGGGAAGAAATTCTCAATCGATCTTATGCCAATGACCATCGAGGGATTCGATATTGTGATCGGAATGGATTGGTTGGTGGAGAATCAAGTGGTAATCTCGTGTGCAAAGAAGTTGATTCATATTCCGACTACCGATGGGGTCGATGTGGTCGTTTTTGGTGAGAGAAGGAAGGGAAACGTACCCATCATCACCATGGCTAAAGCACGTAGGTGTTTAGTAAAGGGGTGTTCCTCTTTCCTAGCCTACGTATTGGACGCCAAACTCGAAAAGAAGAAGCTCAAGGACGTGAACGTGGTTTAGGAGTTTCCTAACGTTTTCCCGTACGACTTACCCGGTTTTCCGCCGGAAAGGCAAGTTGAATTTTGGATCGATCTAGTTCCGCGAGAGGCTCCAATCTCTAGGGCCCCTTATCGATTAGCTCCTTCCAAAATGCAAGATGTGGTCTCAACTCCAAGAACTCCTCAAGAAGGGCTTTGTACGACCAAGTTCCTCGTTGTGCGGATCCCCAATCTTATACGTCAAAAAGAAAGATGACACGATGAGAATGTGCATCGATTATCGGGAGTTGAACAAAGCAACCGTGAAGAATAAGTACCCACTCCCGAGGATTGATGACTTGTTTGATCAACTTCAAGGAGCAGGATGTTTTTCAAAAATTAACCTTCGGTCCGCGTATCACCAGGTGAGGGTGAGGAACGAAGACGTCACGAAGATGGCGTTTAGGACCCGGTACGGGCACTATGAATTCTTGGTCATGCCTTTCGGATTGACCAACGCGTCGGCGGTATTCATCGACCTAATGAACCGTGTGTGCCGACCATTCTTCGACAAGTCGGTGATTGTATTTATTGACGATATTCTTGTATATTCTAAGGACGAGACCGAGCAAGACCGACATCTTCGCGAAGTCCTAGAGGTCTTGAGAAAAGAGCAACTTTACGCGAAGTTCTCAAAATGTGACTTTTGGTTGAAGGAATTCATTGACGATATTCACGTATATTCTAAGGACAAGATCGAGCATGACCGACATCTTCGCGAAGTCCTAGAAGTCTTGAGAAAAGAGAAACTCTACGCGAAGTTCTCAAAATGCGACTTTTGGTTAAAGGAAGTCCAATTCTTGTGACACGTTGTCACCCGAGATGGGGTGAAGGTGGATCCTTCCAAATTGAGGCCATGATGAGCTGGGAACCTCCAAAGAGTGCGTCCAAGATTCGGAGCTTCTTGGGTCTAGCGGGTTATTACCGACGATTCATCCAAGATTTTTCTAAGATCGCTTCCTCCTTGACATCTCTTACTCGAAAGAACGTTAAGTTTATTTGATCGGAGGCCCAAGAAAAAGCTTTCTAGACTCTTCAAAAGAAGCTTTGCGAGGCACCGATCTTATCCTTACCCGAAGGAACCGAAGATTTCGTGGTTTTAGCGATGCCTCGAAGATGGGGTTGGGTTGTGTCTTGATGCAACGAGAGAAAGTGATTGCCTATGCGTCGAGACCACTCAAGGTGCACGAAAAGAACTACGCTACTCACGACTTAGAGTTAGCGGCGGTAGTTTTTGCACTAAAGCTTTGGCGACATTATCTCTATGGCACTAAGTGCACCTCTATACTGATCACAAGAGTCTAAAGCACATATTCGACTAGAAGGAGTTGAATATGTGGCAAAGGAGGTGGTTAGAACTCCTAAAAGACTACGACTATGAATTACTCTACTACCCCGACAAGGCAAATGTGGTGGTAGACGCTCTGAGTAGAAAAGAGTATAACGGAAGCCTACAAGCTTCTCTCTCTAGAATCAAATTGGTGTCATACTTGATCAGAAGATCAAGGAGTCTCAAACTGAAGCTCTTTGGGAAGAGAATCTTAAAAGTGAAGTGATGGTAAAGCAACATCTTCTCTTGACTGAAGATGGTCGTGGGGTGAAGCTCTTCAAGGGGCGGGTATGGGTGCCCAAGGTCGGGGGAAATCAGGAACTACTTCTCGAAGACGCCCACAAATCCAAGTATTCCACCCACCCGGGGAGTACAAAGATGTACAGGGATTTGAAAGTCGACTATTGGTGGCCCGTCATGAAGTTGGACGTGGAAAAATACGTGGAACGATGTGTGGCTTGCCTTCAAGTCAAGGCTGAACACCAACGACAATACGGAAGTCTCTAATCCTTGTAAATACCGAAATGGAAATGGGAACACATCACCATGGACTTTGTGACCAAGCTACCGAAGACTCTTAGAGGGCATGATACCAGATGGGTGGTGGTGGACCGCTTGACCAAGAGTGTACACTTTCTGGCTATGAGAAAAACTCTTCCGATAGACAAGTTGGTCAAACTTTACATCGACAAAGTCGTCTCGAGACATATTGTACCTTTGTCCATCGTGTCGGATCATGATAGTTGTTTCACTTCCAATTTTTGGGACGACCTTCAGAAAGAGTTGGGGACAAGAGTAAAAGTTGAGTACGACCTATCATCCCCATACCGACGGTCAAAGTGAACGAACCATCCAAACACTTGAGGATATGATAAGGTCGTGTGTTATTGATTTTGGCGGTAATTGGGACACTCACCTACCTCTAGTGGAGTTCGCTTACAACAACAGTTACCATTCCAGCATTGGTATGGCCCTATTCGAGGGCTTGTATGGTCGTAAATGTCGAACCCCGGTATGTTAGTTAGAGGCGGGTGGCAAGCAATTTTCCGGACCCAAGATTGTCTAAGAAACTGTGGATAAGGTCAAGGTTATCTGAGAACACTTAAAAGCGGCCCAAGACCGACAAAAGAGTTATGCAGATAAGAAAAGACGACTGGTGGAATTTCAAGTGGGTGATCGAGTCATGCTCAAAGTATCACCTTGGAAGGGAATCATACGGTTTGGAAAGCGGGGAAAGTTGAGTCCTCGATTCCTTGGACCATTCACCATAACCAAACGGGTTGGACTCCAAGCTTACCAATTGGAGCTTCCACCCAAGATGAATGGGATCCACAAAACTTTCCACGTGTGTTATCTCCGGAAATGTTTGGCGGAGGAGGAAAGTGTTATTCCCCTTTGAATATAAGAGTGGATGAGGGTAACCGTTGCATCGAGGAACCCGACGCCATTTTGGAGAAGATGTCCAAGAAACTCTGCCACAAGGAAGTCACAATGGTCAATGTCCAATGGAAGCACCACCGGAGAGCCAACGTGACTTGGGAAGCGGAGGAAGATATGAAGAGGAGATACCCTCACCTTTTTGGATGAGCGTTGATTTCGAGGACGAAATCATTTCCAAGTCGGGGAGGATTGTAACACCCGGAATTCTGGTTTGTCTCGTAAACCTATCATTCGTTATATTCTAATGTTTGAGTTTAAATTGATTTCCATTTTACTTCTATGTCTTCTATCGAAACGTGCGAGGAAAACCCAATTTTCAGTATTCGGTACCCATGGGGCGATAGTGCCCGGCGACTATGCCTAGACGACTATGCCCTAGGCATAGTCGCAGTGTCATAATCGCGGCCCAGGGAGGGGTTTCGGTACATATTGGGCGATAATTCCCAGCGATTATGCATAGGTCGCTGTCACATGTCACTCTCTCTCCATACGTACCGCGAGAACTCTTCAGCGGGCGACTATGACCGGCGAGATTACCCCTGTAATAGTCACGAGGGCAAGGTTGTCAACGGGTGCAGACCTCCCTTAAAACGCAACCTTTCATCCTTTTCCTTTATCACTCTCATCTACTCTCCTCCAAAACTCTCTCTATCTCCCTCCTCATTTAAGAATCCGATTTTTGGGTTTTCTAGGGGCATTTACTCTCTTTTATTTCAAGGTCTTGGTGGCATCATTCAAGATTGGAAGTTAGGGTTGTCACCTTATTCTTCTCCATTATCACCTCCCTCAAGAGAAGGATTCTAGGGTTCTAGGGTTGTTATAGCATATATTGGTTGGATACAAGATCATGAAGACAGAAGACAAAATTCAAGAAAGTCAAAGCTCAAAGTCAGATCTCAAAGAAAGTCAAAGTCTCTTTATATAATAATGGTCAAAGTCAAAGTAATTGTAATTGTGTTTTGTAAGCGTGTGTTGTTTTCCTTTAATAGACATATGACTAGAGTAGTTGTGTAAGAAGCTTGTAACTAGAAGTCAGATTGTGTACGTATCATGTTCTAGAGAGAGAAAGTGACACAGAGAGAACTGTATACAAATTCATTGTTGGAAATCAAAACAGGTTGAGTAATTGATTTGTATAATCTTGTTTGTAGTTGAATTTACATTTAGAACTTGATAATCTTGGGAAATAATAAGGGTTTTCATCAAAACCCTATTTTGTAAGTCATCCTTTCTATTTAATGTTATAAACTACCATGAAAACCTACGTTTTTCAACTACATGAAAACATTTACTTCATTTTACCTATTTATGAACGTGTTGCCTTTTGGTCAAAATTAGGGTTTTGACACATTTGTGGTATTTGGAATTAGAAGACATAAAATGGTAGGAGGTTTGCAAATAATAAGTTTTCCTAAGGTATACAGAGTTTTGAACTCAAACTAAGGTGGTGATAAAAGAGGGTTTTATGAATGTCTATATATGTGGGTATTTATTGATCTTCGTTATTAATGGCATACCATATATGTGAAAGAGTATCATGCTAAATGGGACAATGTGGAAAATGATGGAACTCTATCATAGTTGAGAATACCTTAAAATGGTGTTGTAATTTATATGACGTGTATACTTGAGTTTATGGCTAAGCACAAACTATAATGATGATGAATTATGAAATTGTCAAGAATGGTGAGGTTTCAAGGTATAGACCTGGATAGGGTTGAACTTGGATCCCTTTGGGATAAAGACTTGGATAGAGTTGAACCCAAGTTTACGTTGAACTAAAGACTTGGATAGAGTTGATGTTCTAACGGATAAATACATGGATAGAGTTGACACCGGTAAATAACCATTCTTGTATCATATGTCGTATGGGTTGTGGCTTACTTTTGTGTTCGATCACGACCTACGGTGATACGGGTCTCCCCCGTCTTATGCTAGAAGTTCAACTATGGAAAGACTAATGTGTGTCTCTATTTGAGTTTAATAATTCAAAGTAAAATGTATGCATCGCTTTACATTACACTTATATTTTGGATGTTCTCACTAGGCTCCAAGCCTAACACTTGTTTGCATTAGTGTATATCATGTTTTATTAGCGGTGGGGCGGCGAAGTCATGAGTGGGAGTTAAGTTCCGTTGAGGACGATCTTTTGGGAGATATAGCAAACGTTGAGGCATAGAGCGTACATAAAACATGACATACTTTTGGGAAATGATGACGACACCCGATTGTAATCGAAGCTAGTTTGGTTTAGATTAGTAGGTTGTCAGTCATTGTCTCCATTTGGATTCTAAAATGTAAACTCTTATACTTTCCCTTTTTTGGGTGATGTGTTTGCTATGAATGTTATTTTGTGTCAAGTGTTCCAGGTTAAATTCCTTCGAATAAATTCCTTCGAATTAAAAACGTCCTATTGCGAAAATTTTAAGTTTTAAATTCGCTCAAATTTTAGGGTGTTACAATAAGAATGAACAAATGAACCACAGTGAAGAACTCACAATCAGGAATGACTGTGAGTTCCTAAACGTTCAAAATCAGCAGAACCAAAGTGCCTAAAACCTTATCTTGTGTTCAGAATCAGTATAACCATGATGAAGAACTCACAATCGGGAATGATTGTGAATTCCTAAAACAATCAAAAATAGCAGGACCAAAGTGCCAAAGTAAAGAAAATGGAATCACGACCGGCGAGATACTTAAAAATGGACATAGAATGAAAAAAGAAAAGGGAACCATGATCGGTGAGAGACAGAGGTAGAAAAGGGAACTACGACAATAGAAAAGAATAAAGAAAAGGAGAAGATACCTGTAGATCGATGTGAGAGACAGGTAGATGACCGGCGAGATCGACCTTGGTGGAAGATCGACATGGGAGAAGAGGTCGATGCATGGGAGGAGACGCTGGAAGGGAAAATATGGAACAAGTTAGAATCTGAACGATTTTGTAATGCCCTAGATGAAAAATCATTAAGAGGATATTGTCATCATTAAGATGTTTCTTTTTTATTTTAGCCAAACAACCTCAGCCTCTTAGCGATTCAGACATAACCTCTTAATAACACCATCAAGAGGCAAACAAACAGCCCCTAAGCTTTATGGAGTCGGGGTTCCCGATTGCGTAAATTTGGATATGGCTACAGAATTAGGTGGTGGCTTTGGATCCATTCCATGTATTTATCTTGGCTTACCGGTTGGGAAAAACATGAGCGGACAATTGACTCAAATCATTGAAAAATTCAAATATAAGCTTTCAGGATAGAAGATTTGATTGATGTCTTCCATCGGGTGGTTAGTTAACTCTTATTAAATTTGTTTTGGTCAGCCTTGCTCTATATTTTTTCCTCCCTATTCCGTGTGTCGACTCGAGTCTCGCATTTGCTTGAGTGTGTGAGAAGAGAGTCCTTTAGGGGTCTGATTTCTCATCGAAAATGGGTTTAGTTTAAGTGGGATATGTTTTTAATTGCTTTCGTTCGGGGGGTTTAGGGGTGGGGACCCTTAGGGCTTCCAATTGGGGTTTTCTCGGGAAGAGGTGGTGGCGTTTTAAGACTTGTAGTGATGCGTTGTGGGTTAGGATAATCAAAATCATTTTTGAAGAGGGTCGGGGGATTGGGAATGATGGTCTCTTGAGTTTGCTTGCTATTACAAAGAGAGGATTAATGAGAGAGTTGGACAGTATTTTAAAAATGGGTCACGACATGGAGAATCTTGGGGTGCCTTTCTCGATATCTTTTGGGAAGTGGCTGGGAAATGGGATCGACACTTATTTTTGGAAGACTAAGTGATTAGAAAATTATAGTCTTTGCAAAAAGTTCTTGAGATTATTTAGATTATAAATTCATAAAGAGGTGTTGGTTTGCAATAGAGTGTCTTGGATGGATGGCTTGGGTAGAGGTATGTGGGTATGGACTCGCGATCTAAGAGGGAGGGCTCTTAGGGAATTGGAGGAATTTGAATCTCTTCTCGGTAATTCTTCATACATCTTGAATGAGCTGGACATATGAATTTGGTGGCTTAGCGAGGACGTTGTTTTCGTCAAATCTCTAAGGAACTTGATTGAGGAAAAACTTCTTCGAGTCCCATCGCAGGTTGTCCTAACCAAGTGGTATTCCTTAATGCCAAGGAAGGTTTATATGTTTATGTCGAGGCTTCAATGGAAACAAATTTTGGTAAGGGCGGTTCTTCACGACAAAGGTATAGATTTGTATTCTCTTCTCTGACCAATTTGTGGAAATGATATCAAAACCATCGACCATTGCTTTATTATGTGTCCGAGAATCTCCTGGTTGTGGAAAGATATTTTCCGATATTGGAGCCTATCACCGTTACACTCGGTTGATGATTTCTTTCTTGCATGTACCCTCCATCTTTATCACACCCTCGGTGTATTATTTTGGAAGACGATTGTTTGGATTGCTTTTTATATGATATGAAATCAATGTAACAAATTGTTTCTCGATAGAGAGGAGGTTCAGAATATTGAACTTTTTTCGAAGTTAGAATTGAGATCTTATTCAAAGAGAAAGATCTAAAACGGGGATTTCGCCGTACACACGAATGATATAAATACTACTGATGTTTTGGCTTTACTCACGTTAGTGGCATGTTTCTATGCAGGTCTTACCAAAAAAATTCAGAATATTGACCCTTTTTCGAAGTTAAACTTTTATCATTTCAATGGATTTCGAGGCGTATCAAGAACCTTACTATTTCGTGGCCGACGTGGTGTGGTGGTCAATTCTTTGATGGCTAGTTTTGGGAGGTTGGATTATCTTTTGTGCTCGTGTTTAGTTTTGGTCTTGAGTTGCCTTTTGTTTTAGTGGCTTTTGTTCGTGTTTTTACATCTCTTTGAGGTTCTTTGTTTCATCTTTGTTGCCGGTTGGTCTTGTTTTACAGAATCATTGACTGTTGTTTCTTGTATATTTGATATTTTATTTTAATATTACTGCTTCACCTTTAAAAAATATTAATTTCTAGATGCTCGACCTCTCCATTTTCATGTTCAAAAGTTTTTGTGGGCAGAGAATTCAAACATACGACCACGCACGCACGCTATTTTTTAGTTTTATTCAATTGGTTTTTTACATCAAAAGTTATGTTCTTTTTAATTTTTGGTTTAATTTCCTTTTGCCCAATAAAAATGTTTAATTTTAATGTATATATATAAAGACGATCATAAGAAAATTAGTTAAGATGAGAAGATGAGAAGGTGAGAAGGTAAGAAGGGATCTGGATCCTTGATAACTTTTAATCTCAAACTCACACATAAATCACGCTTGATACGAGAATTAATCCGGTGCATCTCTATGATATGCATCTGAATATGGAAATCCCTTCTTACCATTCTCTCCCTAAGGTTGCGTTTGGTACATGGGACAATAAATGACGGGATGGGACAAAAATCACTGTCCCACGTATGACACGAAATAGAACGGGACAAGAACTCACTATCCCACGTTTGACGTGACATGGTATAGGGACAAGGACTGGGACAGCGTGGGACAGGATGGGACAAAAAATGATTTTTCTTGTTCCACCAAAATTGGTGGAACAACATAGGATAAGGCTGAGACAGAAGCTAAAAAATTATTAATCTACCATCATTTTATAAATAACCTTAATATGGTATTTGTTTTAATGGTCACCACCACCCGTCGCTGCCGCCACCACCATCGGCAGCCATTGGTAGCCACCGCCAACACCGTCGTCCACTTCCACCTCTTCCTCCACTATAACAACCTCCTCTACCACGTCCACAACCACCACCCAATGCCACCAATACTACCATCGTTTACCACCTCCACCGATCACGCCCACCTATCGCCTCCACCACCATCGACGACCACCAGTAGCCACCACCAACCACCATTGGCCACCTCCACCTCTTCCTCCACTACAACTAACAACTTCCTCCACTGCCTCCACAACCACCGTCCATCGTCACCACCACTACCATTTACGACCACCTCCACCTCCATCTTTACCGTTCACCACCACCGGCAACCACCGTTAACCACCGGAGGCCACCTCCACCTCTTCCTCATACAACAACTTCCTCCACCACCTCCACAACTACCACCCATCGCCACCATACTACCATCGCCAACCACCTCCACCGATCACCGACCACCACATATACCTCCGCCAAATCTGTCGCAACTATCCCCTCCACCACCGTTGTCCACCTTCTCCATGTCCTGCACAGCCACCGTCATTCATCGACTACCATCGTCGCTACCTCTACTTGTCGATGCAATAACCTTCATTGTACCTCCGCCAATTCTATCAGATTTTTTATTCAAATTTTGAGTTTTTTCAAGCTACCATAAATTACATCATATTCTTCATTCAGGTTTCGTAATTTTATTTATGTATATGAATTGTTTTTAAAAAATGCTTATAAATTAAATTATTTAAATATTTATTTTATTTATGTCATTTATAAGTATTATATGATATATAAAATAATCAAACAACTTTCACGGTTAATTTTTCTAGTCCTGTCATATTCAGTCCTAGTCGTACCGGACAAACATTTGTTCTGTCATGTTCAGTTCTGCCCTCTTATCCAGTTCTGTCATGTCCTGTCGAGTCCAATTATGTCTGCAACTTTGCATACTAAATACTACCTAACTTTTATTCTCACTAGAACCCAACCTATACATAAATGTATGAATCTTTTTGTATTCATAATGCTAATTTGTTAGAATATAAATGGAAAAGAAATAAAAAGGTAGCCAATTATTTATAAGACAACCCTACTCGAAAACTTCACCATTTTGAACTTATCCCATCTTCCATAATCCATTCATTCTTCTTGTTATCTACAACAATCAAAACTTGGCAATTATTATATTCATTACAAGTTTTGTTTCTTCCTTTTGTTTTCAAAGAATTATATATAATGTATTTTTATGTCAAAACCATTTAAATATAATTTATGCTATATATAAGGACGGACAATTGGGCTCTCGTGCTCCCGTTCACTCGATTATTACAAAAGAAACAAAATAGGCTTTTGAAACGTACGTTTGCTTGATTTTGAGGGAAACCCTTAAATACTTTGAAACCAAATTCAGAATATAAATTAAACACATGTGAGATGGCACATGTAGAAGATCATAGGTACAAGTTTTATTTCTAATACAAGTTTAACTTTTTATCTTTTAATTTTAGGCTCGAGGCCCAAAGCATGAACTCAAACCCCAAACATGTTATTAATGAAATTATTGACAGCAAGAACATAGTTAGAAGGATCGAACAAACAACCTCAAATACAATTATAGACATAACTATCACTATGCCAAAACAATTTTTATTAATTTTTCTTTCATTTTGATTTTATTAGTTTTCTTCATTATTTATTGTCCTTCTCATTGTCAATTCATCTTAAAAATCGTTGTTTTTTATGTCATTTTTAAAGCAACACATATTTATTTTAAAGATCAAGATGAGTTTTTTTTAAACAATGTATTTTATTCCCCAAATTGACACATTTAACTTTTTTTCTATGTCAAACCTTGTTGACTTTACCCATGTCAAACAACAATTTACAAACCTTTGATCCACCTTAGAGGTGCTCTCGCTCATAAAAATTCTGGATCCATCATTATATATAGATATATAGCCTTAGGTTCATTTGAGAAATGGTAAATGTATGAGAAATAGAGAAGTAATCATAGTCTTTCATATGGTCAAGATCGGATTTGACTGGTCAAATATTGCGTCTTTGACTGGTCAACAATTGCTGCTTTGACTGGTCAAAAGTTGCGGCTATTCTAAAAATAGAATGACAGTTTCGTAATTTTTACAAATACTATGTGAACCAGTGTAATTCACATATAAACTCTTTTAACTGATTCATATATGAACCTTTGTGATTCATATATGAACTAATTAACTGATTCATATATGAACTAATTAACTGTAGGTTCATATGTGAATCAGTTAAACTAATTAACAGATTCACATATGAACTAATTAACTGATTCACATATGAACGTATAGTTCATATATGAATCACATAGGTTCACATGTGACCTCACCTCACGTATTTTACGAAACTACCTCTCTATATTCTACAAATCACACAATGAATTATCTGGTGCTTCATGGTCAAAGCTGCAAATGTTGACCAGATAAAGGGCTAGGATAATCTCTTTATTTCTCATACATTTAACATTTCTTAAATGAACCTCTCTCTCTTTCTATATATATATATATATATATATATATATATATATATATATATACATATAGACGAAGAATCGTGTGAGAAGAAGAGTTAAAGTGAGAAGGTAAGAAGAGATATGGACCCTTGTCACTTTTAATATCAAACCCACCCCCATGAATCGTGCTTGATACGGGAGTTGATTCGGTGCATCTCATCCTAATGTACATACAAGGATGGAGATCCATTCTTACCCTTCTCACCATAACTTTCATTTTCACTTAAACCCAATCCTATATATATATATATATATATATATATATATATATATATATATGAGTCTAATCAAATGAGAACTAAGTAGTTTGTGGTAATTGTCCACACATTTACTATAATTAAAATAAATTTAAAAGGGTGTTTTAGTAAATTTGGCTTTTACTTCTAATTAAGTTAATCAATCCTAAAGTATCTCTTAAAGTCTCTTACATGTATCATTTCTCTCTCTATATATATATATGTATGTATATACTATATACCTAATTCCTAAAACCTCTCATTTCTCTAAATAAAGTCGCCGCCTTCCTATGCTTCCTCTGTGTTTTCTAACGCCTCCCCAACCCCTTCATCGTCCGGCTACTCCTCTAACCATTTTTTTCCAACGCCCCTTTTCTTTACCCTAGAGAGATCCATCGTACATGTGGAGCCCAAGCAATGGCATTGACGTTGGCTTGGTGTGCAAATCCACCACTGAATTGAGAAGGTTTGAATCGAAGTCCACGATCCGAATTCAGACCCTGAGGAGATGGAATTTCTGGATTTTTGGGATGATTAGAACCGGGTTCCGTGTTGGATCCATTTTCCATGGCTTCGAAATAGAACCAGGAAGATAAGAATCGTGCACTGGATAAGGTGGAAGCGCGCTGATTTTATGCTCGGTGGCGTTGGCGGAGCTTCTCCATCATGTGGCGGCACTGCGCGGAGGTCTTTGGCGGGATGAGATCTGCGCAGCTGGTGGTTACTTTTTCAGCCACCGCGTCCCAATTAGGAGTGTGAAGGAACGTGTAGTGGAGAGCGTACCATTACTTACAGTAGGCTTCGATCAGGACCAGTGTCTCGTCATACGTCCAGCACGACGGTGGAAACTTCCGTATAGGCTATGTGCGGCAGCGAATGACATGCGTCGTACTTTCGGTGATGATTTGTGGGTTTGATTTTGATTTTAGGGTTTGCTGTAACACAGTGGGTATCATTTGTGGGTTTAATTTTGATTTAGGGTTTGCTGTAACACAGTGGGTATCACAATGGATATCATAATAGGTATCACAATGGGTATCATTGTGGGCTTGATTTTGATTTTAGGGTGGGGTGTAACACAGTGGTTATCATAATGGGTATTACAGTGGTATCACAATGTGTTTACTTGGGTATCACATTGTATAGTGTAGTGTCAGTGTTAGTGCATCTTGTATGTATTTTGGGTATCAAAGTCTTGATCGTTTGTATGTTTTTTTTTATCAGTGTTGTTGTTTTTTAGGTATCACATAGTGTATCTTTTGTTTATTTGTTATTCACCGTAAATAAGTTCATCGAAGTCTGGAGGCGAAAAGAGAGGAGAGAGGAGAGAAAATATTTTTAGAATACCTGAAATGCCCTTAAATAAAAATTTCAGTCAAAATTACCAAAATTAATAATTTTCTAATTAATCCTTTAATTTGTGGCTCACATTGCATCTCAATTATCACAAACAACTAAGTTCTCCCTTGAATGACCATATATATATATATAGAGAGAGAGAGAGAGAAAGAGAGAGACATGGGATCACGTTATACCAGCATGTTTTCATGAGACCCGTGAGACCACGTTTTTATATTTGAAACTTCACAGCAACACACTGTGAAGGTAACTTTCACAGTGTTTTTTGTTTTCAAGGTTCAGACTTTTTTTTACCTTCACATTGTTTTGTTGTGAAGTGTCAAGTGTAAAAATGTGGTCTCACGTGAACCCAACCCCATATCTATATCTATATATATATATATATATACACACACACAAAGAGAGAGAGAGAGAGAGAAAGAGAGAGAAAGAGATGTTCAGGGGAAAACCTCAAAAAAATGACAAACTAAGGAACACCATGATAATCGTTCATCTGGACGGGTTGCACATGTGAATACAAGTAATTGAAGTTGTTTTTTGATTTTTATGCACATGTGCATTATACACATGTGTATATACACGTGTGCATGTTACAAATTATTTGTATGCACATGAGCATTCCGTCCAAGGTGTTCCTCAGTTTTTCATTTTTTTGCGGTTTTCTCCTGAACCTGACCATATATATATATATATATATATATATATATATATATATATATATATATATATATATATATATATGGGCAGGTTCAAACGAGAAGCTAAACATTTTACGAGAAGGCGAGAAGTGTGATATCATATATGATACACAAGCTTAATCATATATGATTAAACACATATTATATTAGCAATACATAGACGTTTAATCATATATGATTAAACACACCCACAGGTCGTGTAATCATATATGATATCAAACTTCTCGCCTTCTCGCAAAATGTTTAACTTTTCGCATGATCCTTCATATCTATCTATCTCTCTCTCTCTCTCTCTCTCTCTCTCTATATATATATATATATATATATATATATTATAGGGTTGGGTTCCTGTGAGAAGTTGAGGTTAACGTGAGAAGTGTGAGAAGTGGTTATCAACCGTTGGATGAGAAATGGATGCACATTAGGATGAGATACACTGAGATAAGATGGATCGAGATGCACCGGATCAATTCCCTCCTAAGTTGCAATTCATGAGAGGGCATTTGATTAAAAGTGATCAACGGTTCAAATCCACTTCTCATACTTCTCACACTTCTTACGTTAACCTCAACTTCTCACAGGATTTTCACCTATATATATATATATATAGTGTTTGGTTCATTTGAGAAATGGTAAATATATAAGAAATAGAGAAGTAATCCTAGCCATTCATATGGTCAAGATCGGATTTGACTAGTCAAATATTGCGGCTTTGACCGGTCAAAAGTTGCGGTTTTGACTGGTCAAAAGTTGCGGCTATCCCAAAAATAGAAGGACAACTTCGTAAATTTTACAAAACACACGGGCTGTGTTCATATATGAACATGTATAATTCACATATGAACTATATGTTCATATATGAACCAGTGCAATTCACAACTAAACTCTTTTAACTGATTCATATATGAACCTTTGTAATTCATATATGAATCAGTTGAACTAACTAACAGATTCATATATGAACCTTTGTGATTCATATATGAATCTGTATGAATCACAAAGATTCATATATGAACCTTTGTGAATCACAAAGATTCATATATGAATCACAAAGATTCATATATGAATCAGTTGAACTAATTAACAGATTCATATATGAATCTTTGTGATTCATACAGATTCATATATGAGTTCATCCCGTGTATTTTACGAAATTACCCCTCAACCTTCTATAGACCACACAAGGACTTATCCGGTGCTTCGCGGTCAAAGCCGCAAATGTTGACCAGATGAATGGCTAATATTACTTCTCTATTTCTCATATATTTACCATTTCTCAAATGAACCTCTCCCTATATATATATATATATATATATATATATATATATAGGTGAAGGATCGTGTAAGAGGTTGAGTTAACGGTGAATAGTGTGAGAAGTGGATGTGAATCGTTGATCTCTTTTAATCTCAAGTCCTCCCATGAATTGCAGCTTAGAATGGAATTGATCTGGTGCATCTCATTCTAATGTCCGTCAATTTCTCATCCAACGGTTGATAACCACTTCTCACGCTTCTCACCGTTAACTGAACTTCTCACTGGAACTCAACCCTATATATATATATATATGCTTAAATATATAAAAATGAATATTTTAATTATAAAGTTGCAAGAAATACTAATAAATATTCTTTATATCATGGTTATCATATGTGTAAAAATACCATCGTTAACATAAAAAGTAAATATCACGACACATATAAGAATATTTAACGTAAATAGGTAGATAATTGATGTATTTAATTTTAGTACATTCTTAGTATAAGGTATACTTTCTATTCAAAAGACGATTAGACGTCTAACATATATATTTTATTCTTTGTGTATATTTAAGTTTAAATACATAAATGGTTAATTTTGTTTTGTTTGATCTCTCTTTTTTTTCTTTTTTTCTTTTTCCAAAAGTGTAGAATCAAAATCATGCATTCAACGAGTATTTGGTTTTAAATTAGGGACATGTGATTTTCGTAGGTTGTCGAAAAATCTCCATTTAATTTGTTATAAGCTAGATTATTACACGATCCCTTGCAGATCGATCCAACCGATCGTGGGTGGTTATTGGAGACTTCAACGACCTCCTTTCGCAGGAGGAAAAAAGAGGTCTTAATACTCACCCCGATTGGTGTATCCAAGGATTTAGATAGGCCTTATCTGATTGTCGGCTATTGGATTTATCCATGGTCGGCTTCCCATTCACTTAGTGTCGCCACAAAGGGAAACCCAACGAAATTCTCGAAAGACTCAATCGGGCGGTTGGAACCCAATCTTGGATCAACACATTTCCCGAGTAAATCAATTCTCTTGGATAGTTGGAATTTGTTAAATTAGGGTGACATTTCTTCCAAGCTTCCCAAGTTAGTAGCGATTCTCGGGAAATAGGGGAGGAATCTTAACCTTTCCTATAAAAACGAGGTTAAAGATGCATACGCGAGACTTTCCCTGCAAAAGTCCCGACCCGATTTCCAACGCGGCATACGATGAAGAGAGACACGGTCTTCTTACTTCTTCTAAAGGAAGAGGAGCATTGGAGACAACGGGCCAAGGTTTTCTGGTTAAGCGATGGTGATCGGAACACCAAGTTCTTCCATGCGTATGCTAACGGGCAGCGCAGGAGGAATCGAATTCTCAAAATTAAAGATGAAAATGGGACTTGGGTTGAGGACGTCAATGGTATTCATAATATTACTGCCCAATATTTTTCCCATCTTTTTTCGGCTAGTTCAGGGTCCCCGGATCGAATTACCAAGTTGGTAAAAAGAAGGCTTTCTGACAGAGATATTGCTCGACTCGAGATGGGCTTCACGAAAGAAGAATTCTGACTTGCTCTTTTCCAAATGCACCCGGATAAGTCTCCCGGTCCCAATGGGTTTAATCCTCACTTCTATCAAAAATTCTGGATTCATATTGGTGATGATATTTTTAATGCAGGTTTGTCGTGGTTAGATAGTGGGACCCTTACGAACGGTATCAATGACACCATTATTACCCTTATTCCGAAATGCGAGTCCCCAACTTCCTTGAAAGATTACAGACCAATCGCTCTATGCAATGTCATCCTTAAAATTATCACCAAGGTCTTGGCTAACCGTATTAAACCGATTCTTCCTTCGCTGATCTCGGAAAATCAAGCTGCCTTCGTCAAAGACCAATTGATTACGGACAATGTCTTAATTTCTTTTGAAATGCTGCATTCCATGCAACGTAATACCCGCAGGAAAATGGGTGAAGTGGCGCTTAAAATAGACATCACTAAAGCTTATGACCGACTTGATTGGTCGTACCTGAGATGCTTCAAGCCTTCGGATTCCCACAAAGATGGGTTAGCAAGATAATGCTTTGTGTCGAATCTGTGGAATACTTTATCCGCGTTCATAATGATTTGGTTGGGCCCATTATCCCCCAAAGAGGCCTTCGACAGGGAGACCCCTCTCCCCTTATTTATTCATCATGTGTATGGAAGGCCTCTCGGCTTATATCAACCACGAAGAAGCTAGTGGTCGCTTTCATGGCTGCCTTTGGGCTAAGGGGGCCACGTCTATTTCTCATCTCTTTTTTGCAGACAATGCTTTTCTTTTTTGCAGGGCGTCGGTCGATGAAATCCGTCACGTTAAATTCATGCTCTCGACCTATGAAATGGCCTCGGGGCAAGCCGTTAATTATACCAAGTCCGGTATAATGGGAAGCAACAATCTAGCTTCCGATCTCCTGCATGGTTTTTCTTGTATCCTTGGCATAAATAAACCCATTAACACGGGTCGTTATCTTGGCCTACCGTCTCTTGTTGGAAGATCGAAAAAGTGCATATTTAGACATATTTGCGATCGACTTTGGCCTAAATTAAACATTTGGGGATGGCGACCCATTTCTAGTGCGGGTAGGGCCACTTTGATCAAGGTTGCGGCCCAAGTGATCCCAGTGTATTACATGAACGTCTTTCTTCTTCCGGTGTCTACTATCAAAGAGCTT
Source organism: Arctium minus (assembly GCA_954870635.1). NCBI lineage: Eukaryota > Viridiplantae > Streptophyta > Magnoliopsida > Asterales > Asteraceae > Arctium > Arctium minus. The sequence goes on along the minus strand of OX941081.1, from coordinate 129,948,522 downwards.
GAAAGAATGTTAAACTCCTTTTGGTGGGGTAGGAAGTCTGATGGGTCTCGATCAATCAATTGGCTTTCGTGGGACAAGGTTAGTATTCCCCTTAAGTTCAGCGGCTTAGGCTTTCAGGACCCCACTGCCTTCAACGTAGCTATGCTTGGTAAACAAGGTTGGCATCTCGTGTCAAATCCCTCTTCTCTTGTAAACAAAATCTTCAAAGCCAAATACTACCCTAAAGGGGATTTTATGGAGACTCGTCTGGGAAACTCCCCCTGTTTTGTTTGGAGAAGCATTTGGCACTCGCAGCTTGTGCTAAAAATGGGGCTTCGTTGGAAAATAGGGGATGGTCGTTCGATAAACATATAGCGTGATCCTTGGCTCCGGGAAGATGGTAACTTTAAATTGGTAACGCCTATGGTCGCCAATCTTGGCGATCTATGTGTTCGCGACTTGTTGGATCCGCTATCCATGTCATGGAACGTGGATTTGATTAAGAGGACCTTCTGTTGTCGGGACAGATCTTGCATCCTTAATTCTCCACCCCTACCGGATTCGGGCCCTGACAGAATCATTTGGCATTGGACTCCCAACGGAATTTATTCCGTTAAATCCAGTTATGCTCTCATTGTGGACCACCTGGTTCAAAATTTTCATCTCCATATTGACGCGGATTGGCAACGTATTTGGAACGCCAATGTCCCCTTCAAAATTAGATTTTTTGCTTGGCGTGCTTTACGTGACATCTTACCCACAAGAGACTCCCTCTAAAGAAAAGGAATTCGTATTTGTCCTTTGTGTCCACTATGTAATTGCAATGTGGAAAACATCTGGCACATCTTTGTGGGATGCCCTACGGTTGCACCCGTGTGGATGGAAGCGGGACTGTGGCTTATTATTGACAGAGTGGCGGGAGAGGTGGATTCCTTTCAAGATCTGTTGTTCATTTTACATTTGTTAATTAGCTTATCTGTTAGTTTTTTTTTCCTTCAAAAAATGATTACTTTATCAACTAATAACCGATAGTGTTACCTTTTCTAGTAACAACCAACTTATCACTTAGGCATTGTTTGACAAAAACAAACTAGCTTATTTATTGAGTATACATTTAGATGAACATAAGATACCTTATTGATAAGCTACTTTGAGTAGCTTATTGCGAGATTTTTGTCACATTTTTCAATTATAACCCTCATTAATATTAATTATTATTTTATTACTATTAATTATAAATAAATATTAATGATAATTAATTAAAAGTAATATTACTAATTGAAAATTATTAATTAATTTTAATTATATATTGATATTAATTATTTAAAATTATTGTATATCAATTATTTTTATATTATTTTTAAATTACTATTCACTATTATTTAGTTGTTAAAAAACAAATATAACAATTCTAAATATGTTTATGTAAGTTACATAAAATTGTATTAAATGATTTTAATAAAATATTTAATTTACCAATTATATTTTTTGGAAAATTATTAATTTATTAGGATATGTGAAGTTGACCAATTTTATTTTTATTCATATTATATGTAACGGCTATTTAAAATTATAAATTAATGTAGATGTTTTCTAAAAAATTTCAAACAAATTCAAAATTTATAGAATATATATATAATAATCAAATTTAAATTATTTTAAGAGTAAACTACACTTTTGGTCCCTGTGTTTTATTGTTTATAACACATTTGGTCCCTACAATTTAAAAACTACAGTTTCGCCATTGGGGTATGCAAAAACGACCGGATTTGGTCCCTGGCTCAAGCGTCCGTCAATTTAAAGTCGTTAAGGCTTGCATGTGAGTTTCACATGAGGGTAAAAGCGTTTTTTTACCTTTTTAGACCCTAACCCTTTCTTTTAAGATGCTTCTTTCTCTCTATGTTGTCTTCTTCTTCATTTCCCTCCAAATTCTCAAACGAAGCAGATCAGAGGTTTTCTTCAATAGCGATTTGCATTTGTGGTTCCCCTGCGACCATACGAACTTCCTGGACTGACAACAATCCAGGTCGAAGGTTCTACTGTTGTTCAAACCCAGTAAGTGATATTGTTGAAGGTTCTCCCAAATCTGTTCAATGCAATAAAATGTGTGGCAAAAACCCTAATTTTTTCCTTAAAATTTTGTATCTTGATTTACAGGCTACCAACTGTGGCTTTGTTCAATAGCTTGACAATGAAATGTGTCAACCACAAGGGTTGTGGCGTACTGGTTAAGGCCCTGGGGGATGTGGTGGAATATCCCATCTGCCTGGGGTTCGGATCCAGACGTACACAATAATTGTGGCCACTGAGGTTTAATCAGGGTTGATGTCTTACAGTCATAATTTGCCAATTATTCTATGCATAGCCTATGACACCCTTTCCCAAAAAAATGTGTCCACGTGCGATGCAGGTCATTCTTGGGTTACTAAGATTCAAGAACATTCTTGAAGCAAAGTTGAATGACAAGATAATTGAAGTTCGTAGGTGGAAATTGTTGTTGATCACGAGTTGGTTAAATTTTTTTTTTTCATTTATTTTGTTGTTAATTGATCTTTAACATTTTAATGGTCTATAGTTGTTATATTGGATCTTGTAGTGGTTTTATGTTGTAAATGGAAATTGTTGATGTAATGGGAAATTGTTGTTTGGACAAGTTTTGTTTTACATTTGATCTTGTTTGGAACTATTCTATTTAATATATGTTTTACTCAAAAGTTTTGATCAAACAAAAACAATTGATCACCAAAAACATGTAACAAACCAAAACATAAGTTACCAAAAAACATTAAATCACTAAAAAAACATCCATTCATTTCAAAAGTAATCAACATATACATTACCAAAAAGTTTTGATCACCAAATACATTAAACCACATTACCAATGTTGTAATTACTACAACCTATCCAAAAGAGAAACTATCTAACATAAGTTACCAAAAGACCTTCATGTTGATTACGAGAACACCTTCATGCTACCCTATCTTCTTTCCCTTTACATGTAACACTCTAAAATTTTGCGAAAAATAAAATTCGAAAATTTGGCAATATAACGTTTGGAAATAGAATAATTCCATCACCCTAAAATAGGGGATAATTTAAACCTGTGAAAATAGGGTAAAACATTTCGAAACCCAAGAGTATCATCCCAAACGGGGTATAGTGTGTGATAATTACAACCCAATAATTGAAGCATAAGACGACAACCTACTAATCTACAATAGGAAACTAGATTATGGTCGGGTGTCGCTATACTTCCAAAATGTGTATCTTCAAAATAATTTTTATGTTGGTCACTACGTATCTTCCAAAAAGACCACTCACGACACCAAGGTCGTTCCCTCAATCCCGATGTGCCCCACCGCTAGGGTAGCCTGCCAAACATGACAATAAGAACAAGCGTTAGGCTAAAGCCTAGTGAGGATAAATCAAACAAGGATTAAATAACTAAACCCATTCGAAGTCTCGCGGAGTATATAGCCATGAGCTAAAATCAACAAACCAAATAAACCATTAGTGATTAGATACGATACAAATAAGACCAATCACATATTGAGCTCAACTCCTCTAAGTCTATTGCTCGAAAACATCAAGTCAACCCCTCTAGGTCTATTCTTGAGAGTTCCAAAACGGGGAACTCTAGCACAAGGAAATTACACCTTACTGCCCATGAGACGCTGCCCAACCATATAGGTCCACACCTTACTTATCATGGTGACCCGATGCCTATTCCGTGCTAAGTGGTAATCCCAATGCCCAAAGCGGGGACATAGGGACACCGTGTCTATGAATCCATTCCACTAATACTAAATACCAACAATTAGCATGTACAATACTCATATAAAACATAGGTATAGACAAATCACATTTGAGAGGTCACCGACATGCAAAGCTTAACACCCAAATGGGTGAGTTTTCGATAATAGTAATTTACCTTAAAACATTATTCATATTCTACACACAAACCAACATTTTGGTTATTTCACCCAAATACTTGTTTTTCCCAAATATAGTCCAATATTCCATTTAATACACCACAACCCAAGAAATCATAGTTATTGGTCAAAAGAGTGGATGTTAAGGCAACACCTCTTTCACATTTGAAATACTCTCATTACCATTCCACTTTGATTAGTAAACCCTAATATTTTCCCAAAATCCACCATTAGGTCTAAAAATCATGAAAGATCAAAATACAAGAAATACTCATATATATTAAGGTTAGAAGAGGAGAAACAACTCACCTTGCAAATATTATGTAAAACCCTAGATGAGAAATGGACAAGAAAATGATGAGGATCACTTGAAGCTTCAACCCTTAGTCACTTGAGGTCAAGCTTAACCCAAAACCTAGATTGAACCACCAATAAGCATTCAATGCTCCAACTAAGACGGATTTAATGAAGAGAGGAGAGGAATGTTACCTTATACCATAAAAATCGCCCAAAGTAGCTCCTAAGTCAAAATAATGAGTTTTAGGTCGTGAAAATGAGATTTAATGGGTCTGCCCCCGACCGCGACTATGCCTCACGAGAGTGACAATGTCACTCTCGCGTGTCACTTTCGCCCGAGAAAATGACTCGCGGTACCAATTTGGCGATTGTGCCCCACGAGAGTGACACTGTCACAATCGCGAGGGCACTCTCGCACCACCACCCCAACTCTTGGTACCAAATGGGCGATTGTACCCCGCGAGAGTGACAATGTCACAATCTCGAGGGCACTCTCGCTTGGCTCGTACCGAAGCCCAAAAGTGGCCGTTTTCAGCCCGAACGTTCCCCCTCTCAACGATAAACTATGCTTTAGGGTAAAATACCAAATTAGGGGCGTACCGAAAACACGGGTGTTACATTACAGGTCCTAGAGTTATTGCCTTTCTTGAAGCACTTCTTATAAGCAACTGTCTTTCCACGCCTTAAAAGCTTTGTCCCCTTCACTATTGGTTACTCAACTCTTCTGTAGTCTTTCTTCTTTTCTTTTTGGGCCTCCCCACTGGAGTGTGATGCTTAGGTGCAATGATAGTTATGTTGGTTGAAATTGTTATTGATCACGAGTTGGTTATTTTTTTCATTTATTTTGTTGTTAATTGATCTTTAACATTCTAATGGTCTTGTAACACCTTAAAAATAGGGATAACAAAATTCCAGAAAAACGGACATGAGGTACATAGAAATTGTCATAGCAAGAGCCTCCCAAAAATGGGGAATAAATAAAACCTATTTAATTACAGTTTGTATATGCACGTGGTTCCAAGTTAATGCCAGATAAAAAGGATTTCGGTTATAGTTTTCCATTTTCAATGGCAATAAACAACAACCAACTAATATAATTTCTACCATAGAAAAGAGATTACAAAAAGGGTGTCGCCTATAGACCCAATGGATGTCTTCTCAAAAAGTGCGCCCAAATGCACCTTCCCCAAGCTCTCACCAAAGCCCACCTAAGCCTGCTTAGAAGCGGCGCCACTAGAACCTGAGATACACATCGACACCAAACAAGTGTTAGGCCAAAAATCCTAGTGAGTTTGAACATGCAAAACCAATCATTTAAGAGGAACATATGCATATAATTACATTATAATAATTAGGTAAAATTTCCGTATGTGGAGTCAATGGGGGAGAACCATAGCACCAATCAAGTTCCACCCAAAGAGTCGATACACCTTGATGCCAACTACCATGAGTGACATCCGAAAGGCCCGACACATCCGAGGACTACAACCATGGCATTACCTCGAATGGCGGAGGTCTAGGTGCATACCGTAAAGGTGGCACCCAAGAGTATATCCTCCTCTACCGACTTGGTTTGTCCAACAATAACGTTAATAGGCCTCAAGGCACGCATTCCACATGAGACGTTCACAATACCAACTATGGGTACAATATTCAGCCATATGATCCACATTTCATGTATAGACTCCATATAGATTTCACACATACTTAACATGATCAATATAACTAAATTTTACATCTTGTATACACGAGTATTAAATCACCCAATTCCATAGTACATTCTTCATCAATAGTCTGGTAAAACAACTTATCATCATATAAGCATCAAATAATCCATTTAACAAGGTTAGGTCAAATCCACCCATATTAACCACTATTGGAAAACGACCTATATGAGTACATTTTCAGTTTATTGAAGGCTAAAGGGTTCCAAGTAACCCTTTAAGGACCCCTCATACATCTAGAACATAAGTGCTTGACCTTACATACATAAACCCCACCAAAGCTTCAAGATAAATATCATGTAAGAATGAAATAAAGACATTAAGAGATATAAAATGATGTGTATCTAGTTTAGCAAAGTTTTAAGAACTCACAATCTAGGTTTTGGGTTAAAAGCTAGAAAATAGCAAACCCTAGAAGTTGATAGTGGAAGACTTGATTGCAAGGTGAAGAGATCTTGATGAGAACATTTCAATAAATGCTTTGGGGTTGCCTTGATGACCAATAAATGAGTTTACCAACCCAAAACCCTAGGAGTTGATGAGGAGGAAGTTTGGAAGCTCAAAAATCGCACCTCAAGGCTCTCTCCCGTTTTTAAGTTTAGAAATGAGGAATAAAGCATCAGATTTCAACATAAATCAGTAGGTCACACCACGCGGGCGATATAGCCCAGCGACTTTGCCCAGGGGCATTATCACATGGCATTGTCGCAGGGGCTTAACACCCCTCTGGACACACCAGGCGACAGTGCCCGTGTCACAGTTGTGGGTCATTGTCGCCCAAACACCCCTAGCTGCTGTATTTTTGTGTTTTTCGCATTAAATGGGTTAGAAATCACCTAGAGTTTCTTGGAAGATTAATCTAACTAGTTAATAGGAATACTTAATCATAAATGCAAGGGGGTCCCGAAGTTACTTACAAGGAATATTTCCGGGTATTACAGGTCTATAGTTGTTGTATTGGATCTTGTAGTGGTTTTCTGTTGTAAATGGAAATTATTGATGTAATGGGAAATTGTTGTTTGGACAAGTTTTGTTTTACATTTGATCTTGTTTGGAAATATTCTATTTAATACATGTTTTACTCAAAAGTTTTGATCAAACAAAAACAGTTGATCACCAAAAACATGTAACAAACCAAAACATAAGTTACCAGAAAACATTAAATCACCAAAAAACATCCATTCATTTCAAGAGTAATCAACATATACATTACCAAAAAGTTTTGATCACCAAATACATTAAACCACATTACCAATGTTGTAATTACTACAACCTATCCAAAAGAGAAACTATCCAACATAAGTTACCAAAAGACCTTCATGTTGATTACGAGAACAGCTTCATGCTACCCTATTTTCTTGTCCTTTACAGGTACTAGAGTTATTGCCTTTTTTGAAGCACTTCTTATAAGTAACTGTCTTTCCATGCCTTAAAAGCTTTGTACCCTTCACTATTGGTTACTCAACTCTTCTGCAATCTTTCTTCTTTTCTTTTTGGGCCTCCCCACTGGAGTGTGATGCTTAGGTGCAATGATAGTTATAGTACAATAAGGCTCTTTCCCACTTATTGGCTCAATGTTGAATGCATAAACAGATTTCCATATAGGCAAGCTGTAACTAGGATGCACCCACATCTTAGTTATGTCAACATGTTCTCCATTTGCTTGCAAGTACCATATACAAGCCACAACATGCTTACAAGGTATGCCTGTTAATTCCCATTTCCTACATGTGCATACCTTTTTAGTACGATCTACAACACATTGTTCCATCTAGGGGCCACTTACCTGATACTTTTGCCCCCTACTCTATAGCAATGTGTATTGGGAAGATTGTGTCATCACTTCATTCAAAAGCTTTGTTGTTGTGGGAGTAAGGATTCCATCACACCTCTCAATCACCTTTCTTACATTTACAATCCTTTTCATCAAGTATTCCCTAATATACTCTAGGGCCATGATTATTGGTTTGTCTCTCCCATCAATAAATTGTCTGTTAAAGACCTCACACATGTTGTTCAATGCCACATCACAACGAGCTCTCCCTGTGCATACAATATTTGACTATTAATTTACAAGAAAAGAGTTAACTAAAATATTCAATAACATTAGTTTGAAGGTTTGGTACCTGTGAAGTGAGATTTGCTCCAACTCTGTGGTGGAAATTCTTTTAACCATTCTTGTCCCAGTCCACTCTCAAGTTCTGACTCACCAAACCCAGATTGTTGTCCCAACCCACTGTCAACCTATGGTCTATATTCCCTTGTTTCATTCCACTCCAAAAGTAACCTCTTTTTCCATGAGGTACTTCCTTGTTCCTAAACCTCCTTCATGATTGAGGAATTACAGGAGGATTTTCATCACGAAGTTCCTCAATAACAACTTTTGGTCCACCTGGTGACTTGTTTTAGGTACCCACAGTTGTCCTAATCTGCTTTGTGTAAACCTCAATCATCTTATTAGTTGAGGTCTACTTGATCAGATTCAAGATATCTTGATCATTCTCTAAGGCCTTGAGTCCAATATATAGGTTAGATTCAGGGGGTAAAAAATGGTAATACATCAGGTACTTACGAGTGTAACCAAGCTCCATCACTATGGCATTGATTTCATGCACACTCAGCTCATCAACATCAACCAAATCAACAAACATAGTCTTACCTTTGATATACTGCCTTCCAGGTCGCTATGTAAATATCCCACCATGATGTATCTTCAACGTAATGAGATTAGGGTAATGTTATGCAATACAAAGAAAATCCACGTGTCCGTCACTAATTAGCGATGGATTAGTCACTGAATTAATTCCGTCGCTAATTAGTGACGAAAATTTCCGTCACTAATTTCCCTTTTCCTAGTAGTGTTTTCGATGCCACCACAACAAAACAAAAAATCTCAATAGAACTTCACAGAATATTTTTTTTGTAAAGAATCTCATCTTTCTAATTTTTTTATAAATAATTATATAACTTTATTTGTTTATTATTTACTAATTATCAATATAAACTAAAATTGTATAGGAAATTGAAAATATAATTATTAATTTACATTTATATTTTCATATTAATTTTAATTTGATTGATATATTTCAATAACATATTTTAAGAAAAACATAAACATAAATTTATATTACAATTGAAAAAAGTACAATCTTACATACATATTTAATTAATAAAATATAACACATTTTTTAACTAAATATATTATTAATCACGTTTGAAACAATTTCAATTTTATATTTATTCAAAAAAGATATGTAATTTGTTACCCTTAGTAAATTCCTTTTTTCAGTTAGGCTATTATTAAATATAGATAAAATGAGATAAATATATTTTGTATTTATTAATAATTATATAAATTTATTTATTTATAAATGAAACTCGTTAAAACAAATTAAATGGAACTTATATATAAAAAAAAACTACTTGGAAAAACCACTATAATAAAATTGGACTTATAAGACGTCAAAAATTTCTAAAGGGTTTGAATAGACCATTTTATACGACTTAATTTATAGGACAAGAAAAAAAATGTCCTATCAAAATGCGTTATAATAAGTTTATAGGACGCTTTTGGAGTCGTAACAAGTTTTTTATGACTTTTTGTTTTTTTATAAAAAAACGTCATATTTGAAAAAGTGTCCTATAAAAAATGGGTTCATAGGACACTTTCTAAAAAATGTTTTATAAAAAACCAATGGGATACTTTGTAATAATATATGTCTTAAAATTATTAACTTATAAATTTAATATTAATAGTAATTTAATTATTTTATAATTATGTTTTATATTATTGTTAAAACCACGGTTCTACAAAACTCGCTACACAACCACCATGGCGTGATATGACACCAAGGCCACGTTAAGCCCGTTGCAAGCCACGGCCTAATGCGTAATCTTTGTAACGCAATATTTGGTTTTTCTTTATGTTTTTAATATATATAACCTAATATAACTTTCTTATTACTATTGACTCATTAAGTAACATAACAAAACATATATTTTTATAAATAATATTAAATATGAATTAGAAATTTGACGTTATAAGTCACGCTTTGAAAACGTCATCGCTTTGTCGTAGCTCCTAAGGCTTGAAACTTGGTCTTGTCGTCACGTCATTTAGAACCTTGGTTAAAACAAAATATAATAAAATATTAAAAAACAATGATGGCACAAGAAATGAGCTAGGTTCTTGTCTAGTAGAGGTACTTCTAGAACTTTATAAAAAAATTGTATCAGTTTACCTCTATTATAAATGCTCATATAACTAATGTTTATAAGATGTATATTATCATTAAACTATCGATTTTCTTTAATAAATTTAAAAAAAATATGTAATTATAATATAAATGATATTTAAATTTAAAAATACAAATATAAGTTTATTTCAAATTTTATATGAGAAGATTTTTCCTATTAAAATATGAAACAAAGATCATGTCACAATAGAATTATAGAAAATATATTAATTTGGATGCATCCAAAAGATTCCATGCACAACTTTGCATCATTTTCCAACTACTTAATGCTTCTGCCAATTAATAATAATATACCATTTTCTGTTTTATTTAAAATCTTTATTTGGGGACTCACATTTTCAATATGAGTATATCAAATCATAATTAATGACACATTAGTTACATCTAATTTATTTTATGAATACAATAAAAATTAATTTTTATTTATATGCAAATTAAGGGGTTGTTTGTTTTTTGAAAAAAACATCTTAACAGCTCTTAAGTCTGAATCGTTCAGACATTTTTACACACCACCTCTTATTAATCATAACTAAAATAAGACTTCAGACTTTAGACCTCTTAAAAAACAAACGACACCTAAGTGTCGTGTATATCTGATTATCTTTTCAATAATTCATCATGCTTACTTCAAATAAACATGTGATAAATAGTTTTTTTTACCTTATATTGTAAATTTTTTTTCTATGTTATATGAAACCGTATACACATTATTTGATCTTTCAGAAAGTATTATAAACCATATAAACAATCTATATCTATACTATCTATACTATATTATAAAGCATGGATAAAAAACTCTTAAATACAAATTATTAGGCACAAGATACCATCATTTTATGCAAGATTTTAAAAATCTCTTAATTTACAAATATCAAAGCACAAGATACATATTACTACTGCAGGTTTCTAACACCCACGAATTTGGTATGTGCAAGACATTCCTTTTATGCAGACATTTCCATGTATCACTATTAATTAATATATTATATTACTATAAATTTGTTTTAATTATATTATTAAATATGTAATTGGTTATTTTTTCTAGATGTCTATATATAACATAATCATTGAATTATAACAAAACACTTAATTTTTTATATAAAAAACATTATATTATTAAGCCTAAATTAAACAAATTTATAAAAAAAACATTATCACTTTCTCAAAATCATCTAAAATCGTACTGTAAATCGACAAAAAAAAAATGAAACATTAAAATCGTGATGTATCTCGCTGCATTGCGCGAGTACGCTTCTAGTATGCTATAAAGACGAAGTTGGCAACTTTTTCAATTCAAATCAATACCATTAGTGTATATATAGCAATGTAAGAGCATCTCTAACAGTTTTGTTAAAATAGAAAAAATTAGGTTTTTGTTTTTTATACTTTTCTAACAGTTTTGCTATCTTGTTTTCTATTAATACAGAAAATTTAAAATTTTTCCAAATTTAGAAAATTCTCTAAAACTTGATGCTAGTAGGGGTGTTCGCGGTACGATTTGGGCGGTTTAACCCCTCAAACCACAAACGGCGGTTTAGGAAAATTTTAAACCGAACGGTTTAGTAGCAAATGACCAAACCGGTCAAACCGGACCACAAAAAGGCGGTCTGGTCTGTCCGATTTAGGCGGTTTAGGCCTTTTATGAGCTTTAAACTAAAAAAACATAAATTCTATATTCAAAATAAAATTTCTACCAATATAACATTATTAAAAAAATTAGTATATTGAATTACAAAAGAACGTTTATATATTAAATTTAAAAAAAACATTGAACAAGTTGAAAGAATGTTAAACAAGTTCACCAACAATGGTTGAATTTTGGCCAAATATTGAGAAAGTCGAAAGACGATTTGGATTTTTTTTTTTGAAAGAAAAAAGGAAATTTATTCAAGAATATCCATCTCCAAAAGTGATACAAGACCTTGATGAAAAGAAAAATCTTCATTGTTACAATCGGAATAGAAACACGATTCCTTAGCAATGCTGTGAGCAACCGTGTTCGCCGATCGCTTTATGAAAATGACAGAAGCGTTTTGTAAACTCCGCTTTATGAAGGACGATTTGGATTTAGATTTGAATTTTTTACGGATCTTAGCACTTTGTCAATTTAGATAACACAAACAATTGAGAAAATGAAAACTAAAGACATAAATCTTTGACCAACTTTTTTAATTGATCCATAAAAGTTGAATCTATAACATGAAAACTAAATATGATTAAACATGCATATTTTTGACGGTCAATTTGGTCAAGACCACTCAAAAAAAGGGTCAAGATGCAGACCCGACCGAATCGAGCGGTTTGACCATTTTTCAGAGCGGACCTGACCGTCAGACCACTCAAACCGCCAAAAACGGTCCGGTTTAACTTGGTTCGACCGATTTAAGCGGTCTAATGGTTTTTTTTAACACCCCTAGATGCTAGGAAAGATAAATGATTATTTTATTCAATCCTACGAATGAGATTGAAGTTTTATCATTTTATATTAGTTTTTTTAAAAGTGTATTGGGAAGATAAATTCGAGAATATTATATTAATAAAACTTGTGTTAAAATCTCTAAAATAGAAAACATATTGAAAATGAATGTAACATTTTTTAAAGATTATAACTTTTGGTAAAGAAAAGAATATCTTTATGTTGTGATAAACCTAAAATGTCCTTAATGATAGGATGTGATAGTTCTTAAATCAATCTTTATTTTTAAATAATTCTCCGCCGATCTCGGTGTTGTCTTCATTTAAAAAAAATTATAAAACAAAACTGTTGGAGATGCTCTAATACTTATATTATGTGAGAAATTAAATGAATTGTTCACCATATTCACATCCCCTTCACTCCTTTTTCAAAGTCACAATTTCCAACACAGATATATGCATAACCTTAAATTGTATTAAAATTAAAAACAAATAATTTATAAAAAACATAGTAATAATCAATTTAATTGAAATCAATGTGGAGGGATTGAAATTGTAAAGAACATTGTAATCTAACGGTCAAAGTGAAAATTCCCTGAAACCTTTTATTCTTCGTCTTCGTCAAACCTGTAAATTCAAACAGACTCGTCAACAAAAACACGCACGCAGCCACGTTTTCGTCCCTCTATAACTATTACACCCACTGCCTCTCTTCTCTCTACTTTCTTTCATACACAAATCAAAATTCAAAACCACCCAACCATTCAATAATTTCCATATATAATATCCCCCCTTTTGCCTTTTACTTACTTTTGATTTTAACTTCAAAATCAAAATCAAAATCAAATACAAAATGCTCTGTTATTGATTTTTCTTCCGTCACCTTTTTCTGTAAGTTAAAATTCTCCGTCAAAATGGTTTCGGGACAAAGCGTTGGTGTTATCGGCGGAACTACCGAGAAAACCCACCGCCTTCGGTGGTGGCGCGTGCACGATAATGGCGGCGTTTCATCTACTCTGTCTTTTCTATTTGTGTCGTTTATGGTTTTCAGTTCAATTGGATTTTTGTATACATATATGGTGTATAAGAACAACAGTAATAACTCACTTGGTTGTCAAGAAGACAGTGAGGGTTCGTGGGGAATTGGAGTTTTCTATGGGGATTCACCGTTTTCACTTAAACCCATTGAAGCCGTAAGTGTTTTGAACTAGGGTTTTTGATTCAATTGTAAGAATGATTTTTTTTTTTTTTTTTTTTTTGAAATTGGGTTTTGGTTTGAATGATTTAATTTACAGATGAATATTTGGGAGAACAGGAGTGCAGCATGGCCTGTTGCTAATCCGATTGTGACTTGTGGTTCGGTTACTGATTCTGGGTTTCCGAGTAATTTTGTTGCCGACCCTTTTCTGTATGTTCAGGTGAAATTTCTTGACAATTTTGTACTGCAAATCGATCATCATCATCATCATCTTTAAGAAGAAAAAGGGGAAGAAGGTTTTATGTACTAAATTTGTTAGGCATCTTTGGTTGTTCTATGATGCAAGTTTTGCCTGTTTTTTGGGTTTGACCTCTTTTTCCACTTGCTTTATCCTTTTGCCGAAAAAAAAGTGACGCATATTTCCAGTTTTTCCATATCTTGGAAATAAATTTTTTCGTTTAGAGTATATCTGACAGCTATATTATGATTTTTTTTAAAAGAGAGTATGAAAAATCAAATTCTTTAAACGCCAATTTCTATTCTAATAATTTAGCAATTATATTAATAAAATATATAGTATATTTTAATATCTCTTCTTGATGGGAAGAATTAAAATATATTTTTTTTCCATATAATTTACCTTTTTTCTTTTCTTTATTTTAATATACCATTTAACATAGAAAAAAATTTCCAAATCTTTATAATTTTTTATTTTAACATAATTGTTGGGAGGCTGTTAATCAGCTAATATAAAGTATTTAAATCGGTTTGTTATCATTTTTTTACGGATTGTTATTTAATTCATCATTTATGGTAGTTAATTTTTATTAGTATGTTATAATTGATTAAAAGGTCAAAATATAATAAAATTTTGTTTAATATCTTAGTATAATATAGAATCTTTTTTCAAAATCCATATAACAAAATTTTCATTTTGTATCATTTTGACTACAACTTGTTGAATATGCAACCTTTTCTTGACGTGAAAACCTGACTACAAAAAGGTTATGACTATCGAATCCAAGACGTCCCTTTTGGTTTTGGCCATGGGTTCACCTACCAGGTCATTCGTGGTCGTTTGGGGGATTATTCGGTGCACATAAGCCGGTCCAGAAACCAATGGTTAATATTTTTTGACATACATGTCAACAAATATTACAAGAAAGGTTATTGATTAAAATGGGTAAAAAATTGGAAAGTTTTGATCTTTGTTATATTAATAAAAAATTTTGAAACTTTATTTGATTGAGAAAAATATATTATTTATTATTGTATATGGGAATCAAAATTCTCTTATATTTTGATATCTTGCCCTGTTAATTACTAAAGTTGACGTGACACTTAAAATTTGTGTAAATTGTATTATTTTTTTATAGCGTAGTTGTAGTTATTTGAAAATTATTGAACTATATTTATTAATTTGAAATTTATATTTATAGTTTTGGAAAATACCAAATTTAATTAATTGAATCAATTAGTATTATGTTTGACCTTTGAAAGTCAAAATTTGTACAGGGAGATGCTCTGTTCCTGTTCTTCGAGACCAAGAATTCAATGACCATGCAAGGAGATATCGGAGTTGCAAGAAGCATAGACAATGGAGCATCGTGGGAGCAAATGGGAATCGCCTTGGATGAAGATTGGCATCTTTCGTATCCATACGTATTCGACTACGATGGTCAAGTAAGCACCATAATTATGGATACATGAATTATTCTACTTTTGATTTCTCCATTGCTAACATAATTATGTAATTTTCCGCAGATTTACATGATGCCCGAAGGTAGTCAAAAGGGCGATCTTCGACTTTATAAAGCAGTTGAGTTCCCATTGAAGTGGAAACTCGAAAAGATCATCTTGAAACGGCCTCTTATCGATTCGTTCATCATGAAATATGAATCAAAGTATTGGCTTTTCGGTTCGGATCATAGCCGGATTGGTACGAAAAAGAATGGTGAGCTTGAACTTTGGTATAGCAACACGCCTCTTGGTCCATGGAAACCGCATAAGAAAAACCCGGTTTACAACACTGACAAGAACTCGGGAGCCAGAAACGGAGGTAGACCCTTCGTTTACAATGGGAATGTTTATCGGTTAGGTCAAGATGACGGTGAGACTTATGGTAAACGTGTTCGTGTGTTCAAGATCGAAGTTCTTACCCCTTATAAGTACCGAGAAATTGAAGTCGATTTGGGGTTTGAGAAGCCGACGAAAGGTAGAAATGCTTGGAATGGGGCTCGGTCACATCATCTTGACGTGCAGCAACTAAGGTCTGGGCAGTGGATTGCGGTTTCGGATGGGGATCGAACCCCATCTGGGGACTTGTCACACAGGTATATCATTGGGTGCATGTTGATCGTGGCTGCTGGTTCACTTGTTTTTCTAATGGGTATGATGCTTGGGTTTGTGAGGTGCATCGTTCCGCTTAGTTGGTGCCCACATAATATAAAGAAGAGAAGTGACGCGTTTTTGGTTTGGGAGAGATCGAGCTTGTTGTCATCTAAGTTACGGCAGTACTGCAGCCAGTTGAACCGGGTGAGTTCGGTTCTTCGGTGCAAGATGAACCCAAAAACGAGCCTTGGTCGTTTTGCGTTTGTGGTCATCTTAATTGGTTCAATCGGGCTGATGTGTATCGGGATTGGATACATATTTGGTGGAAGTGGTGGTCGAGAGCCGTATGTTGTTGACAACCATTACTCGCAGTTTACTATGCTAGCAATGACATACGATGCCCGATTGTGGAACTTGAAATGGTACATACAACATTACTCTCAGTGTCCATCGGTCCGTGAAATTGTCGTGATCTGGAACAAAGGGACGCCTCCCGATCCAACCGACTTCGAATCGGCGGTCCCGGTGAGAATCCGTGTTGAAGAAAAGAACTCGTTGAACAACCGGTTCAAAATCGATCCCTTGATAAAAACCAAGGCGGTTCTTGAGCTAGACGATGACATCATGATGAGTTGCGACTATATCGAGCGTGGGTTTAAAGTATGGAGGGAGAATCCCGAACGGCTAGTCGGGTTTTATCCACGGCTCGTGAACGGGGCAGGCCCGTTGACGTACCGAGCGGAGAAACACGCTCGTAAATTCAACGGGTATAACATGATTTTGACAGGTGCAGCATTCATGGATAATCGAATGGCGTTTGGTAGGTATTGGAGCGAGGAAGCAAAGGCAGGGCGGGAGGTGGTGGACGAGTTTTTCAACTGCGAGGACGTGTTGATGAACTTTTTGTATGCAAATGCGACGCCTTCCGGGGCGAGTGTCGAGTACGTGAGACCTGCTTGGGCTTTCGATACATCAAAGTTGTCGGGCGTTGCGATTAGCGAAAATACGCAATCGCATTATCAGGTGCGAAGTAAATGCTTAGAGAAGTTTACAGAGTTGTACGGTGGGTTATCTGATAGAAAGGTCGATTTCAAGAGGAGGAAGGATGGGTGGGATTTATAATAAATAAATACCACCGTCGAAGGTTTTGGATTTGGATGATGTAGATTTTGTTGCTGTGAATTATTTTGTTTATTAATTAATTAAACAGGTGAAGTGTTGGAAGAACCGAAAAGGTTGGGGTGGTAAAAAACCCTTTGGGTGTGTTTTGTTAGTTTGGGTTGGGATGTTGAGTGAAATATGTACATTCCTTTGAAGATAGAGGAGTCTTTGTTATGTTTCAAGTGATTTATAATTTCAATGTTTACTCTCAATCATCAGGATATCATAAAAACTTGTATTTGGCATCACAATAGGGGACTACATAGCCCCATATTACGTCATAAGGGGAAAAAACTATGTTTTTTAAGGGTATCATCATATTATATTGTTTTGTTGGGTACTACAGTATAGTTTATGAAACTGGAGCTTTGACATAAGGGTGTTTGGTTTAGGGATTTTGAAGGAATTGGAATGGATAATTCCTTTGACCAAATTCCAAATCTTATATTTTGTTCACATAACGAAAATAATGGAATCTTTTGAATTCCACAAATTTAGAAATTCATCATTCCTTAGCTTAAGTGAAAGAATTGAATTTCATTCAATTCATATCAACCAAATATGTGGTCAAATTTTATTTCAATTCTTTCAAAGTCAAATTCCTTCAATGGATTCCAATTTTATCAAATTTCATTCTGTAACCAAATGTCCCTAAGCGCGAGTTTGGTTTGCGGGTTGGAATGGAATGGATTTCACGGAGGGATTTGGATTTGGGGGTATTTGAAATCCCTTCATGTGTTTGGTTTGTAGGATTTGGAATTCCTTTACAAGTCTTGCTTGGTTTGTAGGATTTAGATTTGAATTGAGTTTTTTTTATTATTATTTGTTTGTTTTATAAAGAATTTATTTTTATTGGTAAACGTCGAATTTGGATCGATACAATTTGAAGTATGGATCACGCTTTAGAATCCATCAGATTTGGATTTCAAATTCAGGCTCAATGCCAAGAATTTCCAAATCCATCATATGAGGGATTTTAAAATGGTTAACGGATTTGAAATCCGGTCAACGAAATCATTTCCTGCAAACCAAACGCAGGATTGAAATGAATTTGAAATCTAAATCCCTCCAAATCTATTCCAATCTCGCAAACCAAACGCACAGGGTGCGTTTGGTTTGCGGGAATAGATTGGATTTCAAATAATGGATTTGGATTTAGAGGGATTTGGATTTGGGTGGATTTGGATTTGGGGGGATTTGAAATCTGTGTTTGGATAAGAATTTGAAATCCATCATGCTTTAGAATCCATCAGATTTGGATTTCAAATCCAGGCTCATTGCAACGGATTTTGAAATCCATCATGTAAGAGATTTTTAAATGGTCAACGGATTTCAAATCCGGTCAACGAAATCCATTCCTGCAAACCAAACGCAGGATTGGAATGGATTTGAAATCCAAATCCCTCCAAATCCATTCCAATCCCACAAACCAAACGGGACCTAAAGAGTTTGTAAATGTTGCACGCTTTGTACGAACCCCTAGTTCAAGTCCACTATTGTAAAAAATTTTAGTTTTCAACTACAATTTTGGTGTTTTTTCTTTGTTTTAGGAAAAAAATTATAGCCTGGATGCAAGGACAAGAAACCAACCAACTAATCTATATTAATATTGTCAATATTTAACTGGTTTGTTTTTATAGTCGAATTGTGTCATCACCCAATAAATTTTATGGCCCCGCCTCTAGACAGAGCAGGATTAAGTTGGACAAAAAATTAGTTTTTGTGTTGGAAAAAGTTCAGAACCACTTAACAAACCTTTTGATTTTGAATGATTAAGGCAATTTTTTAGGATCAAATAAATCTTTGAATTTTCTAAAATCAGTTAAATACATTCTTTTGAAAAACCATTCAGTAAACTTTATTTTTTTCATCCCCAAACGCAGTGCCATTGTTGACCATCCCGACCCGTTGCTGCCAACGTTGCCCCCAACCATCTCCGGCCTTGCCCCCTTGGCATCTCTAGTTCGTTCTTTCCCTCTCATTTTCTTCTTCTTCTTCTCGGTCTTTTTCGTTTTCACATCAAACAAATATCTCCTCTTCTTCTTGGCCTGCAATTGCCGCCATCTCCTCACCAAGACTGCAACTCCTCCGCCATCGCTAGAGCGCCTCCTCCATTGAACACCTTCTACAACCCAAACCCGGAACCATTGATCAAATAAAGTTGTTTCTAGTGTTAACAAGGCTTGGATTGCGGTTGTTTCTTAGATTTGCTCAATAGTTTTATGCTACTCTTTTAGATTGAATATGAGTTTTATATTTATGTTTGAATATGGGGCCTTAGATGGTTGCCAAAGAAAGTGGGTTAAAGATCTCTTTCAAAACATATGGTTACAGATAATTAAGTAATTGGTAAAAGAAAATTATGGTAAACAATATGAATAAAAGTAGAAAATGTTACAAAATTATCAATTTAATTGTAACTTAACTAATTAGTAAATTGCCCCTATAACTTCCATTTATGAACATGTAATAAAGTATTTTTTGTTTCTTTTTCAAATTATTAAATAGGTATATACTAATGTATAATTAGTTATTCTTAAATTGGTCTTTCTATTCTATAGGTGTACATGAATGCTTCTTTAGGCGCCATAAATTTTTCTATTTTTTCTTCGAATTCACAAAAATCATAATTTAAATCGATTTTCCAAAGAAAATTGCTTTAGTTTTACCATATTTATACATTTACTACTTATTAAATCTACTACTTTATCTATATACTAGAAGCGTACTCGCGCAATGCAGCGACATACATCACGACTTTAATATTTCATTTTATTTTTTTGTCGATCTACAGTACGATTTTGGATGGTTTTGAGAAAATGATAATGTTTTTTTTATAAATTTGTTTAATTTAGGCTTAATAATATAATGTTTTTTATATTAAAAAATTAAGTATTTTGTTAGAATTCAATAATTATCTTATATATTTTAATGACATCTAGAAAAAATAACTAATTACATATTTAATAATATAATTAAAACAAATTTATAGTAATATCATATATTAATTAATAGTGATAAATGGAAAGGTCTGCATAAAAGGAAGGTCCTACACATACCAAATTGGTGGGTGTTAGAAGTCTCCAGTAGTAATATGTATCTTGTGCTTTGATACTTGTAAATTAAGAGATTTTTAAAATTTTGTATAAAATGATGGTACCTTGTGCCTAATAATT
Organism: Arctium minus; assembly: GCA_954870635.1. Classification (NCBI taxonomy): domain Eukaryota; kingdom Viridiplantae; phylum Streptophyta; class Magnoliopsida; order Asterales; family Asteraceae; genus Arctium; species Arctium minus. The sequence continues at coordinate 129,928,053 of OX941081.1, read as the reverse complement.
TGTATTTAAGAATTTTTTATCCGTGCTTTATAATATACTAGAAGCGTACTCGCGCAATACAGCGAGATACATCACGATTTTAATGTTTCATTTTATTTTTTGTTTTTTTGTTGATTTACAGTACATCTTGGATGGTTTTGAAAATCTGATAATGTTTTTTTTTTATAATTTTTTTTAATTCATACTTAATAATATAATGTTTTTTATATAAAAAAAATTAAGTATTTTGTTAAAATTCAATGATTATCTTGTATATTTTAATGACATCTAGAAAAAATAATCAATTACATATTTAATAATATAATTAAAAAAATTTATAGTAATATAATATATTAATTAATAGTGATACATGGAAAGGTCTGCATAAAAGGAATGTTTTGTACATACCAAATTGGTGGGTGTTAGAAGTCTGCAGTAGTAATATATATCTTGTTCTTTGAAACTTGTAAATTAAGATATTTTTAAAATCTTGCATAAAATGATGGTATCTTATGCCTAATAATTTGTATTTAAGAGTTTTTTATCCGTGTTTTATAATATAGTATAGACTAGAAGCGTACTCGCGCAATGCAGTGAGATACATCACGATTTTAATGTTTATTTTTATTTTTTGTTTTTTATTGATTTACAGTACGATTTTTGATGGTTTTTATTGAGTGATAATGATTTTTTTATATACAAATTTGTTTAATTTAAGCTTAACAATATAATGTTTTTTATATAAAAAAAATTAAGTAGTTTGTTAAAATTCATTAATTATCTTATATATTTTAAATTTTTTATATTTAAATTGAGATGTTTATCCTGTTTTGATTATGTTTATCAGAATTCAAATTTCATAATTTTAGGGTTTGGGGATTAGAGATAAGAATTTTGGGGGATAAGGATGAAATATATTAATTAGGGTTAAAAGCTTTACAGGTAGTACATTAGGCTTTAGTAGTTATTTTTAAGAGATTTTAAGTAGATAGCTTTAAATGATAGTACATAAAGCTTAGTGAATTGTAATTAAGAGTTTTTTATGCCATCTTTATAATATAGTATAGATATAGATATAGATAGTATAGATACTTTATATTTTATCTTTGCAATCAACGAACATTTTTTAAAATATCTAATGATATTAATAAATTATCTCCTTGTTCTACATCTTCATACTTTTTTAGTCCACTAGCAAAATCAGAATATACCATGTAACATTGCTTCCAACTTCAGCATCATAAAAACAAAAGCAAAATAGAAAAAAAAAACATATTTTTGCTCCTATTCCCAACTCATGCAAACACAAACAAAGATAGAACAACAAATAGAAGGAAACAAGAGAAATCAAAGCTAAATAACAATGATACTCTTTCACAAAAGTTATTGTAGATATTGAACAATTATCGAAACACATCGAGTGAGTCATGATAAACTGAAGATTAATTTTTTTAATTTCTATATATAATCACTAATACAGTTCTTTTCTCTTTATAAACTGTGTTCTGTATATGTTTTAGAATTTTGTTTTATCAAATATTTTTCTAATTTTTAATGATAGTGATGAATCTAGAAATTTATGTCACTAGTGGCTAATAATATAAAATAAAATAAATTTGGCTTCATTTTAACGTTTGTGATCGCCTACCGGTGACCGTCACTTGCCATCGTAGGTCGTCTGGTCGAATAATGGGTTTTGGGTTAAAATGGGTTTGCTAGAAAAAAATTTGTGGTTATGCCCATTTCGGATCTAAAAACAAAGTTGGGTCCAATGTCCAAACATAAATTGGAAAGATATTTATGGGTTTATGTTATCCGGGGTGGGATCTTTTGAAAACCAGTATTATTATGCAACCTTTGCACACTAAGATCAACCAATCATTTATTTTCATTTAATTTAATTTTTAGTTATGAGCGCTTAATGGTCAATTTAATTCAATGGTTTTTAATTATGGTAATTATGGTTTTATTTTATTATCGTATTTAGAGTTTTGTTTTATTATGGTAATTATAGTTTTTATATTTTTGGTTATTTTGATTATGGTAATTTATCGTTTTGTATTATTGGTGGAGTCCATGAAAGAGATGAGTTTTATCATAAGTTTTTTTTTTCATCACAACCAATGAGACATGTGAAATCAAATTTATTATTAGATAAAATGATGAAACTCTTGACATTAAGGGGGTGTTTGGGATTGCTTATTTGAGGTGTTTTTTAGCTTATTGCGATTTGACACCGGAGATAAGTCATTTTGAGTGTTTGGATGGGGAAAAGTTAAAATGGCTTATAGCGGTGTCAAACCGCTGAAAAGCACTTTTTGATAAGTCATTTGGTTTTGACTTATCGACTTATTGAAAAGTGCTTATGACTTTTTTGGTTATTTTTTATGTATAAGCAATCCCAAACACCTTTAAATAACAACTTATTAGCTTATTACGTTTTGGTACCACAATAAGCTAATCCAAACACTTTTTTAAAAACTCCAGTTTGACACCGCATAAGCTAATAAACACTTTTTAAAATAAGCATAAGTTGTTTTAAATAAGCAATCCCAAACACCCCCTAAAACCCATGAAACATATAAAATTGATATCATTATAGTTTCACTATCATAACTTATTTGATTCATCACATGTGACATTGATTTCGTCCGTGAAACATTGTGATTTCATCCATCTTAATTTCATTAATTATATATATTAAATTTTATTTTTTATTAATATAAATAACTCAGATATATATTAACATAAATAGAAACTCCAATTTACGATTATGCATTTAATTTCATTAATTAAGTATATTAAAATTTAATTTTTATTAACATAAATAACTCAAATACATCTTGACTCTTGATTGATGAAATCTACGGTTAAAAAATGGGTTGCATAGTTTGCAAAATAAACGTGGTTTGTAAATTAAACCACTTCTATATCATCCTATGTAAGATCTTCTTTTTGATATACAGCGTGCCTAAAACGAAGTGAGGGTGAATAACAAATCCATCTTGTAACGTTGCAATGTAAATAAATGTTTGGATGTGAAAAACAATTGTTCTGTGTAGGTGGGAAATGAAACAAATGGTTAGTTTCTATTTGATTTCATTTTTAGAATGACTAAATCACTATGTTAGAAGTCTCTTTGTAAAACCTCAACCGAATGGCTTCGGATCACTGAACTTGTGCGTAAGGTCAACTAAATTTTGTGGGGTTAACTCAACCGACAATAAGATTTGAGCATTTGAAAATTTTCCTCAGAGGTCATTGGTTCGAGTCCTTGAAAGCCACTGAGGATTTTTCTAACTGTTCTCCAAGGATCCTGAGATTAGTTGAGGTACGTGCAAGTTGACTCGGACTCCCATGGTTATTTAAAAAAAAAAGCCAACTAAAAGAGTTCAGGAAAAGTTTCGTTACTTTCTATGAAGAAAAAAAATTGTATTCAACATAGGCTTTGACTTTGTTTTTGTTTATACAACTTTTGTGCAACTCTTATGTTTTTTAAATTTTTTGGTGCGTATTTATGAACCAGTTTTCTGACAATGCTCCCTCGCAACCAAGCATTGGTGGCTTGAGCAGTGGTAGCACAAAAACGAATTACAGTAGTAGCAGTGGTAAGGATTGTAAATTTTTTTACACTACGACGAACAGTTTCACCGGTAGGACGACAGTGGGATGGGACATGGTCTCCTTTCTTAAATAAGCCCATGTCCAAATATGTTATACCCGCATTGAAAAATTAATAATTGGAAGTTGGGTGGAGGTTTAGTACTAAATGAAAGTTGGAGGGATCAAAGTGAAATTTGGTAAAAAAGGGTTTTAACCCTAGGACTCTATCACTTTTCCTCCTTGGCGGCTAGGAATTTTGCAGAGAGAAAGAGGCTCTAGGCGAGTGTTGGTGAAAACAAGGGAAGGGAGCTAATCTTGCGATTCTTGGTTTGGTATTCTGATGCACGCGTCGTTAAACGCACAACAAGATTTAAATTTATAAACCTAACTCAAATCTAGTGATAGGGTAAGTAGGGTATCGTTCTTCTCAGGGAGTCAGTGGTTAAATTAACAACTTGTGTTAAAACCGAATGCACGTGTGTCACAAAGATTGGTTACCGAATTTATCAATTAAGCTAAAAAATAATCTAACTAAAATCCGAAATCTAATTATTACAAATAACACTACTTCAAAAGGGTTTGAATTGAGAATTGAATTAAACTACTAAACGATTAAAAATATAAAATTTATGACTAACGAACTAACAGAAAAACAAAATCAACAATCATAGCTAGCAATATCTGTCACATATCGTTCGCCATAAAAAATTGATAGAAAATTAATTTAAAACTCGAATATCAAGATCATCACAATTTATCATTAACCAATTAACAAGATCACTTAAATAAATAAATAAATAAAACACAAACTTTCTCGAAGAAATCCAATCCAACAATATCAATAATAAACAACTCAAACAAACCTTATTGTAAAATTGAACTGAAATTAATAAATAAGATTTGCTAAAAAAACCAATACTTAAAAGAAACCTCAAACCTCTATTGCATCTCCAATGAAATCATCAACTTCAATCGTCATCAATCTATCAACTAACGAATCGCAATCTTCAATCGTCAATTCCCACAAATTCCATCAAAATAAATCTAAAAATTTGATGAAAAAAATTGCGACAGCAGGCTATGGCTGTTGCTGCTGCTGCCGCCCCCTCCTTACATTATATAAACCCAAACTCTACCCTAATCACGATTTGGGCCGACACTTGTGTAACTGGGCTCGGATGAAGCTTCAATAAAAAATATCAAAGACGCGCGACTAGTGGGGCTAGAACCCACGACCTAGGCTATATGAACACGCAACCCTACCATTCTGCCAAGTTCGATTTCTTTCTAAAAATAGCACCGTTTTTTCTTTTATTACTTCTTTCCTACCCAGCTTTGTTCAACCAACTTCAACATCAGTTTCGGCTAATATGCAGTCCGAATTTGCCGAAACTTAAAACATGAAATTTGTAGATCTCTGTTTAGGTTTCCAGATCATCTTGAATCACTTAAAACGAAGATAGGACGAGTGAGATATGGCCAAAATGCCGTGTTGCGCAAATCTGTCAAAAATTGTCCTTTTGTTCTATTTCGCTCAAAAGTGTTCCGAACCTATCAAAACATAAAAACACATTAATATCGTTCGGTTTTCTCATTTTAGCACATTAAAGATGGGTGATTGACGAAAAAATAATCTCGGATTAAACGACCGATCATATTCAGTCAATCCTTTCGAGGTAAGTTCTAAATCTTCCTCTTCTAGTATTTGGATTAAATAGAGAAATCATTAGGTTGGTAGAAAATTGAAAAGGGACATTTCTTATTGTCTGGGTTTTTGATCGAGACCCAAAGACTTGAAGGGATTAGTCCCTTTGGGTTTTATTGTGCATTGGTTGGAATGCCTCAACCCCCTAGATCGTCATTCGTTAATCGAAGCCATCACACCATGGTGTTGCACCGATGGCGACGACAAGTAGGTCGTGAATCGATTCGTGCAACGGGGTAGTGAAGAAGAAACTTTCACTCGGGGGTGACCCGATGAAGTTCTCGACCGGGGCGTTCCGGGGAACTCTACAACCGGGGGTGCTAGGGGAAACACTTGGTACCAGGAGTCGGCACCATCCCCGGGGGGGGGGGGGACCGGGAGACGAGGACCCGGGAGGAGTTGTTGAGGAGGACCCGGGCGAGGGAACCCCGGGAGGCGGGGCGCCCGGGCTAGGAGTAGTAGACCCCGGGAGCGGGGTTGGGGCCGGGCAAACCCCGGGTGGCAGAGAGCCCGGTCGAAGTCAAGGGCGAGCCGGGGAGACCCAATGCTCAATCGATTTTTTCTTAGAGTGGGGATTCCTTTATAGTCTGAGTTAATTGAAATCCTTTTCATTTATTACTACAGGAGACCCATTTAAGGAGCTGTAAGCGAGAGTAAGGAAGCTTTGCTGCCAGGTGAGTTTTTCTAAACTAAAACCTCATATGATTATGACTCTATATTTTATGCATGTGATTTTTCTAATTAAAAGCTTTAAAGATGATGATGCCTTAATTTTTGCATGCGGGGTTTGTTCAAATGCGAAAGATGCTTTATTGTCGTTAAATTAGTGGAAATGTATGCATACATTGTTGTCAGTACGTTATACTCAAAAGTCGGGGCGTGTGTCCCGCTTGTGCTCATACCGGGGGGGGGGGGGTGTTCCGTTTATGCCATTGGGGGTGTGTCCCAAGGTAAAGAAGTGTGAGCTAGTCACTTCCGGGTGGCGGTAGTATGAGCCAAAACGTATATTGAAAGTGTGAATGTGTTTACAAAGCTGAATTGGTTTATTTTATTATAAATCTTTTATATGATTGCTTGGGCTCTAAGTGTTGCTAGAGGGGACTCACTAGACCGTTGGTCTAAACCTCGCTATTTTCAAAACTAAAAACCTTTTCAGGTAGGCACGAAGTAGGAAGGGCAGATAAGGGCAATGTAACACCCCGAATTTCGAAAAGTATCGTTCAAGTTAATGCAGAAATCAGTATTTTAAGAGAAATATAAGAATTAATATTTTGGGATTGAATCTTATATTTTATAGTCTTGTTGGATGAAGGATTCAATTACGATTCCAACGGTCCTTTCCGGAGCGAAAACGGAGCTATAACGAAGAAGTTATGGCCAAAACAGTGATCAGATGCGAGAAATTGAGGTTTTCGGAGGCTCGCGGGTTGGTGGGCGACCCTAGGCTGTGACCTAGGCCGCAGGACCCTCTGGATGGGCATTGAGGAAGCGCACGGTTTACCTCGCAGTTTCCAAGCCACGGGCCAAACCGCGGGAGTCAATCTGAGGGTTTTATTCGCGATTTTTGGAGGTCTAACTTCATTTCCTCATAACTTTCTCCTCCTAACTCCGATTTTGATGATTCAAGTTGCCATGGTTTCGTTTTTGAGAGTTATTCAAGGATATATCAATATATTTGAAGTCTATTGGAATATCCAAGGGTATTTTGTGGTGGTAAGTTCTTCACCTCTCTCAATGTTAAGCTAGGGTTTGATGGTTTCACCCTTTTTTCCTTTCATCGTTCAACATGGGTGTGATTTTGGTGACTTATGTGTTGAAGGAAACCTTGTATATGTGTTGGATCTAAGATCTAGGGAGATTGTTTGGAGATTTCAAGCCTTCATCAACGGTGATTCAAGTTTTGGGGTAAAACCTAGATTTAGCCTAAATCTAGCAAGGTGAGTTCAAGTTGATTTGTGAAAATGGTGTACATGCCAAAATGTTTATTTTAAAGTGTTATGTGTCTTACATGAAATTGTTAACTGCTGATAAGTTTGGTTATTTTGAAAGTGTTTAACTTTATAAACTTATATAACACACATTTTGGGATTTTTGGACATTTTGATAAATGTGTCACAAAGGAATGTGTTTTGATGATTTATTTCATAAATGGGTGTTTGGTCAAAAATGCACTTTTAAGTGTTTTGTCGGGTTTTATGCCTCATTCATGAAATGACATGTTTTGAAAAGTACTAATGTATGGGTCCTTTGGTTTTGGGTCATTCCCGACTTTGGGGAAACATTTTAGACATGGAAAACCATTTGGTTTGGGCTGAAGGCCAATTGTGATTTGAGAAACAAAGTTTTGGGGGAAGATTTAAATTGGGTTATGTAACCATATAGGTTATCGTGTTTAGCCAAACGTCTACTAAGCCTCTTAGGGCTTGATTTGTACTCGATGGAGTCTTTGGAACATTTGTTCGGTTTTGGTAGCTTGTTGAGGAGCCTTGGACGTATGGTGTACTTAGTTGCACCTTATTTGGGAATTACATGTTTTGAGTGCGTCGTCATTCCTTTGATTCATGTAACGTTTTGACCGTAATGCAATGGACCCATAGGCATAAAAGTCGGTTTTATTGTATATGACTAAAGACACGGTTTGAGTTGATGTCGGATATGACTAAAGACTCGGTTTGAGTTGATGTCCGATATGACTAAAGACTCGGTTTGAGTTGATGTCCGATATTACTAAAGACTCGGTTTGAGTTGGTGTCCGATATGACTAAAGACTCGGTTTGAGTTGATGTCCAATATGACTAAAGACTCGGTTTGAGTTGATGTCCGATATAACTAAAGACTCAGTTTGAGTTGATGTCCGATACGACTAAAGACCTGGTTAGGGTTGATGCCAATGGTTGTTTATCCTCGGAGATACGCTTGTTTTGGGTTCTGAGTCTTGTATCCATGTTTTCGGTGACATATTATATATGAGATTTATTAACCATGATTTATGGGTTGAGTGTTATGCCCCACCCGTGTTTTGGGTGTTTTGGGATGTGAAGTGTTATTCACGGTTTCACAATTTGGGAGTTGATTTATATACGCGTTTTGGGTGAGTTTTGGGTTGCATCGTCTTATAACGAATGTTTGTATTGGATCGTTGTCCTCAAGGGTGCATAGTGTGGGAAAATGAGTCGTTCTATTTCTAAAGTAAAATAGTTTGAAATATCTTGATTTGAACTGATTTCCTTTCTTTTAAGGATATATTTATTCATGTTAAAACTCTTGAGCTCACTAGGCGTTAAGCCTAACCTTTTTATTTTTCGGAATGTGCATCAGGTTCTAGTTGGGGTTTGGTTCTAGCGGTGCCGTGAAGAGACGAGTACTAGATTTTCACGAGGGTGAGTAGTTTGGTGAAGTCTTCCGCAGTTGGAGATAGTGAATGTATTGGGTTTTAGTAACATCCACACTTATTATAGATTGTGTATAGAGATTGAATTATGTTTATTGAAGTCAATTCTTAAATTGTGATTATAGATGAATCATTTGTCGATGTATTTGGAAAATTTTAAATTAGTTGTTATTTCCAAAGTTGAGGATGTTACAGGCAAGGAGAAGGCATGAGCGGGAAATGGGACTAGAAGACCTTCCGTTTTAGTTTTAATTTCTTGTATTCTCAGTTGTGTATTAGGTTGCTTATCCGCAAACCTTATGATTTTATTGTAGACTTGGGGCCGTTTTTGGTGAAATTTTCTTAATTAAATGCTATGCTTGACTCTTGAATGTTTTGGGTTGTTATAATTGGTATCACAACCATAGTTTAAGGGATCTAGGTGACCGGACGAGCCTAGACTTAAACTAGGGAAGTAGAGCATAACTGAGAATTAGGATGACCTTAGGAAGACGAGTGATAGGGTAGTGAGGACTAGCATGTAAGGTAAATTTAGAATTACATCTGGCCAGTGTAATTGTGAATTTACAGGTACATGTGTGTGCTTAACCTGCCTTATTGCGTTGGACCTATCGTATTGAATGTTGCGTGTTTATGTCTTAATCAGTAATCATGTTGGAGCGGGTAACAAGGAGTAGATTGGTGCCGGTAGCTGAGACAGTACTGGTGAATGATGTTGTTGTGGATGGGCCAGTAGTTCCTCCTCGGCCGACTGCCACTCGGGGAAAGGGTCGTGGTCAACCTAAGGGGAAAGGAAAAACGACCCGCAAGGCGGCTACCCAAGTAGACGAACCTGAAACGAGAATTCAAGGGAGGAAAACGGTGCGTGTTACCTGTCGAGCAAGAAGTGTGGAAGTGATGGCTGGACAAGAATCCTCTCTTCAGGAGAGTTCAACTACTAGGAGAGTAAGGAGACCAGCGGGGAACCAAGGTGGAAGTTGGACCCAAGACTTTGTAACGCAAGAGACTTTCGCCACTGAGATAGGGAAGTTACAAGAGACTCTGCAGGCCTTGTTGCCTCATCAAACTAAGGAAGCATCGACAAGAAAGGGAAGGAGCGAGGAGAGGGCGGTGACTGAGATGACTAACTCACCAATGACTGTGATGCGTAGCCACTCTCAGTCGACTCCTGAAATGAAAACTAAAGCAGTTACAGAAAAGGGATGCAGTTACAAGTCCTTTGCTGCAAGCAAGCCCCCTATTTTCAAAGGGGAATGCGATCCGGTTTTAGTGATCAAGTGGATTGGGGAGATGGAGCTGGCCTTCGACACCAGTAAGTGTGTTGAGGAGGACGAGGTAGTGTTTACGTTGTCCATGCTGAGGGATAATGTTGTGTTTTGGTGGGAGGCCGAGACCGGAGGAAAGGGTTCGAAAGCGGTAAAGGGAATGGCTTATGAAACTTTGTCGCCAGATTCAAACAACAGTTTTGTCCATTAGCAGCAGTGAAAAAGTTGGAAGAGGAATTTCTGAACTTGGAGCAAGGAGAGATGACGGTCAGAGAGTATACGACTAAGTTCCTGGAAAAGGCACGTTTTGCTGAGATATACGTGCTAAATGAGGAACGACGGATAGACAGATATTTGTTTGGGTTAGTGTAACACCCGTAATTTCGGGTAGACTTTCACCATGATTAATGATCATTGGGATGTTTAATAATTTTCGGTAATGTTTTATTGATTGGATTTGAGTTGCGGGTCAGAACTTTCGTTCATCGTCGAAGAATCGGACCGTTTCAGGTCGAAGTCGCGCCCGATGGGCTTTGGGCGACTATGCCCGACGACTATGCCACAGGGCATAGTCCCAGGTGTCATAGTCGCGGCAGAGGAGCTGGTCTCTGGACAAACTCAGGGACTTGGGGGTGTGGTGCGACATTGCCCGCGACAATGACCATGGCAATGTCGCATGGTCATAGTCGCTGGCGTGGGGTTGGCAGTATAAATCAGAAAATCGCGAATTTAGGTCTTAATCTGATTTTGGGAATTGAAGGCAACGATTTTTCTCTCTATAGCTTGGTAAGTTTCATCTCCCCATGTTCTTTAGCCATCAATGCATCCTACCAACCATATCTATTGACCATTAATGCTGATCTAGGTGGTATTTAAGCATCCATTGTGGTAGATTCAAGTCTCCTCAAGATCCTAGCCTCATCTCCTTAAGCTTTCGAGTTCTAGGGTTTCATATACAACCCTACAAGGTGAGTTCATCCTTTTCTAAACTCTATACATGTTAAAAATCATGCTTTTAAACTACTAGACATCTCCATTTTTACTTGTACAACTTGGGGTGCATTATCACCCAAAACCTTAATTTTGGAGATTCTAGGATTTATGTGTTGGAGGGGATTTCAAGAAAGAAAACGGGTATCTTGAATTTATATGTGAATATGGTGTGGCATTATACTTTTCTATTCTATAGCTTCAAAGATTTATTTAATAAAGGGTTAATGAATTTCGTGTTCAACTGTTGATAAGTTTGTACATTGAAAAACTTGTTTTATTATAATCTTGGTTTGAGTATTTGGAATCCCAAGCTAGAAGCTAAAATATTAAAGTAACCCAAATGGTTAGAATATGGATATGTGATTCATATGTCAAATTGGAACCTCTTGGTAAATTTGTGCAAGTATTATGCAAAAACCTTCACTTGACAACATCTTGAATATTATATCTTAACGTTGAACCATCGGTTAATCATTCAAAGCTTGTGGCATATTTGGTTTCACTTGGGAGTCATGACCCCATAATTGTTGTTGCATTTAGACCGACGTTGGGACATTAGTTTCTCTCGTCGAGACACGTTTAGGTATCAGATTGGGTTATAAGTCCTACGTGCTAAGTATTACGATATTGGATTAGGATCTCAATGTAAGGGCCCTTTTGGGTTGAAGTTGACTTTCCGCGGGTGTACATTTAAAGCCACTGAGCCTAACATCCATTGCGTGTACTTTTATGTGTTTTGGCTTTACTGACCGTCAAGTGGCCTACTTTTGTGTTCCGTCACTTGTGTTAGTAAGCGGGTCTCCCCCGTTACACCAAGAGGTAACTGTTCATAATAAAAAGCACTATTATTCCTATCATACTCCACTTTCTTTATTTACGTTTATCGTTGATTATTTTTCAATACAACTGTTTGATCTCACTAGGCTTTAGACTAACACTTTTTCTTAAAATGACATGTATAGCAGGTCAATCTAGTGATGGGATTCGTCGGGATTGAGCGGACGACCTAGGGGTCGAGAGCGGTCTTTTTGAGTTGATTTATTGACCGATACGATGATGATAGTGGATACACATTTTGGAAGAATAGCAACACCCGATATTAATCTTTCTGTTTAAGTTAGATTATTAGGTTGTTAAGTATTATTCTTCATTTGATTCTTTTGTAAAGGCTACAACTATATTCCCCATTCTCGGGATGATACTCTAGGATTGTTATGACAGGTTTTGGTTTAACCAGGTTTGCTCAGTTTATAGCCATTATATTGCAAAATTTTCGAATTTTTATTTCTCAAAAATTTAGGGTGTTACAAGTTGGTATCAGAGCAGTAGTTTAAGTGAACTAGGTATGAATGTAGAGTACCTAGACTTAAGCTGTGATTTTAAGTTATGATCGAGTGAGATTGGATAGAATTCCTAAGGTAGGATGGTCTTAGAGCCGACGAAAACTACACAAATTGAGGGTTATGGTAATTGTTGATCCAAACTCTCTCAGTGATTTGATAACGACCCTCTTTTATACTTAGTGAAAATTACGTTATTATATGTATTAGTGTTTCATCATCAGCGATCAGACTGAGTCTGTTCAGTTATCGCTGATGACCTTTCTGTAAACATTAATATGTATGTGTTTCACTTTCAGCGATCAAACTGAGTCTGTTCAGTCATCACTGATCGTTTCCTATGTAACACAGTTAACGTAATCCCTGAAGACAAGTCTCGCGTAAACATAGTTCATAGCTGAATCGAAGACGAAGCCACTGAACAATAGATAAGTCTACTAGTGACCTGATGCGGATATCAGCGAAGATCAGACATCTACTTACGCGAAGAAGCCTGAGGAAAAGCTTCAGCGATAGCTGAACTTCTTTATCTCTGGAAGAAGAGATACTCAGCGATCAACGATCACAAAGCTTATGCCTCAAGTTTTCTTTTGTCTTACCTTGCACAACCAGTACGATGTGTCAGAACGGACACGTCTCTGCCACAAATCGTACACCAACTCTGTCAACTACACTGTTCATAAAGCGGCCAAAAGCATGTCTCCAAAAGTGAGACTACCAAAGCCAATCTATGAATGCCACGTGTAAAGTACCCTGCCATGCATTTAATGCATAGGGTATAAATAGGAAGCTCACCCCTTCATCTGAAAGTGTGCTTAATCCTTGAACTCCAAAATAGAAACCCTTGTTTTCTATCTCTCTAAAAATCCCCCATTCTCTGAATTTCTTGTGCAACCATCTTAGTGTTTCTTAAGTTTGTTTAGATTGAGTCTGTCTTAATCTTATTCCGCAACAAACTTGTAAATTGTATTTTGATTTATCAATAAACAATTTATTAAACTTTAATTTCTGTGTTTGTATTCAACCCCCCCTTCTACAAACTTGTTAAGCACCTTCGGGACCAACAAGTGGTATCAGAGCAGTTTGTTTAATCTAATAAACAAGATCTTGCTGTATACTCTTCCTTGCTATTCTAAAATGGTACTAAACACAAACACAAACTACTATGATAATGGTTCACTTTCTAAACCTCCTCGATTTAGCAGAGATAACTTTTCTCTATGGAAAAATCGAATGATGCTATTTCTTGAAGGTGCGGATCCTACTATACCTGAATATATAGAAAACGGACCCTATGAACCTGTTAGAATTATAGCTGCGGTTCCCGCTACTGCCACCACTGAAGCTGTCCCTGAACGATATGTCGTTAAGGAAATAAGACAGTGGAGTGATGAAGATAAAAAGAAGGTAGGCATAGATGCAAGAGCAAAGACCATTATATCAATGGCTCTGCCTGATGAAGTTTTCCATTCCATCATGCATCTAAAAACTTCTAAAGAAATGTGGGAAACCATATGTGTTCAATATGAGGGCACCACTGAAATCCAAGAGACCCGAAAGATTAACTTGGTAAGACAGTATGAAAGTTTTATCGCTGGTAAGAATGAATCTCTTTCTGACATTCATCAGCGGTTTAACTGCCTGATCATTGACCTAAGAACTGTTGGAAGGACCTATTCTAATTCTGAGGTCCTAACAAAATTCTTGGAAAGTCTTCCTGAAAGCTGGGACAGTTATTCAATATGTCTTAAGCTGACAAAAGACTTACATACTCTCTCTCTAAGCACTCTGTATGGAATATTGCTCAACTATGAGCAATCTAATCTCCTGAAGAAGAATCTTGTAAAAGATTCTAAAGACTCCAAAAGCACTGCTGTTGCTTTAGTCTCATCAGAGATAATTCCATCCCAGCGATCTACTCTCACCATCACTGAGTTAGATTCTGAATCTGAGGATTTATCAGACCCTGATCTTTCAGAGTTTAATGAGTCCTTAGCACTCTTGACAAACTCTTTTAAGAGATTTGCAAGAAAGAGTAACTTCCGAAGAAGTAAACCTCTCTCTCTTACTGAAAAGCCAAAATCAACTCCGGTTGATAAGGCTACAGCCACTTGCTATAACTGCGAAAAAATTGGACATTTTGCTAGTGAGTGCAGGTCTAAAAAGGTCTTCAAACCTTCTACCTCAAGAAGATCCAGTGATGACAAATACCATAAGCTGAAGAACAAATATCAAAAGCTGAAAAGCTATCAGCAAAAAGGTAAAGGTCTCATCGCTGAAGAACATGACTGGGCTGAATCAGAAGAATCATCTTCTGATGAAGAAGAAGTCGCAAATCTTTGCCTCATGGCTGAGATTAAAGAAGAAGTAGAAGAACCATCTGAACCTTCTATGAGCTACATATCATCTCAGGTATCTATCTCAACAAATCCCTCTCTGCCTGAAGCTGAGAGAAGTCGCGCTGTTGATGTGCTGACGATTGACCTTTATAATGCTCTAAACGACAAAACTCAAGCTGAAAATAAAAATGTTTATTTAACACAAGAGCTAGAGAAATGTCATGAAAAGATCAGTGAACTAAATCTTTTAGAAGAAAAGCTAAAAGATCAAGTCATTATAAATGAAATCATCAGCATTGAACGCGAACAAGCCATCGCTGCTCTAAAAGCAGAAAAGGCTCATGTTGAAAAATGGTGCAAGTCATCAACAAAGATCTCTGAGATAATAAATGCTCAAACTCCTGAAAGTGATAAAACTGGTCTTGGTTTTTGGACACTACAGGATGATCCTAAAGAAGAAAGTTCCTCGCTTAAGTTTGGAACTTTTGTCACATCTTTCTTTGACACTTCTTATAATCAATTCTATCCCTGTTCTTCTTCTAATCCCATCCCTGAGGAGATATCTGCAAGATCTAAGCCTGCAGATAAAGGAAAGTCTATTCTCCCTCAGAAGGCTTCCAAGAAAACCAAACTGAAAGTTCCCTCCAAACCTTCAGTGGATAAACCTTCTAGCTCAGTGACAAAAATCTTTGATATCTGTCCTCCAAAGCTGAAGGTTGATCTAAAGCCCGTGAAATCTGAAGAAATAAAAATTCCTCCCAGATCTCGTGCTAAAGGCATTCTTGGAGCTGGACCTGCTCATCTTAAGTTTTCAAAACCTTTTGGTTATAAAACCACCATCAGATATAGAAAATGTTATCACTGTGGATTCACTGACCATATTGCGAGCAAGTGTCCAAATACCACCGAAGCTGATAAAATAGCCAAAGTGAAGAAAAATGCCTCTAAGGCAAATAAAGTCACCAAAGTGAAAAATACCACTAAGGTTAAGAAATTAACCAAAGTGAAGATTACCACTGAAGCTGAATCTTAATCAGCGGTGAAGACTGCTGAATCTTCCTTATCCACTAACTCTGAAGGACCCATTGAAAAGTGGGTACCAAACAAAGCTTAATCTTCCTTATGTATGCAGGGATCAAAGGGCATCTGGTATCTCGATAGCGGATGTTCTCGTCATATGACTGGACAAAGAAACCTGCTCACTGAATACAAGGAAGAGAAAGGCCCCTCTGTTACCTTTGGTGGAAATGGAAAAGGATTTACCCGTGGGTTTGGTGTCCTCAGCAATGGGACAACTACCTTTCGAAGAGTCGCTTATGTAGATGGACTGAAGCACAATCTTCTAAGCATCAGTCAGCTATGTGACAAAGACTACGAAGTTCGCTTTTCTAAGAAAGCATGTTCAATTTTGGATTCGGATTTGGACAAACTTGCAGCTGCTATGTACTCTGCCTCTGTTGTAGATGTGGATACTGTGGTTTGTTTCTTGCACTGCCATGAGACTAGTCTAGCACCCAAGAACTGACATCCTCCAGAAGTAGATTTTCTGTCCAAGTTTGCCCCACCTAGATCACTGTCTGAGTATGCTATTAGGTCAAAAGGGGAGTTATGAGGATACCAAAGTCCCAATCTGGGTTGCCCTTTGAGATATCTGAATATCCTCTTAACAGCTTGAAAGTGAGATTGCTTTGGCCTAACTTGAAATCTTGCACAGACACAGACTGGAAACATTATATCTGGCCTAGATGCTGTGAGATACATGAGAGAGCCAATCATGGATCTATAATAATGCACATCCATGTCCTCCCCCTCAAGATCTGCTGTGATCTGCTTGTGTGTTTCCATAGGTGTGCTGGCAGGTTTTGATTCTGAGAAACCAAACTTGGTTAGAATATCCTGCACATACTTGGATTGACATATGAAAATGCCATCTGACTGCTGTTGAACTTGGAGTCCAAGGAAGAAAGTAAGTTCCCCCATGGAACTCATTTTGAACCTTTGATGCATTAAATCCTCAAATTCCTTGCACATGTTGTTTCTTGTAGAGCCAAAGATAATGTCATCAACATAGATTTGGACCAGCAAGATATCCTTCTTCTTTCTTTTGATAAAAAGAGTCTTATCTATGACTCCTCTTTCAAAGTCATTTTCCAAGAGATAGGATGACAGAGTGTCATACCATGCTCTTGGGGCTTGATGTAGTCCATAAAGTGCTTTCTTTAATTTGTATACCCTGTCTGGATAGCTTGGGTTTTCAAACCCTGGTGGTTGACAGACATATACTTCTTCTTCAATTGATCCATAGAGAAAAGCACTTTTTACATCCATTTGATAGACTTTGAAGTTCATGTAAGAAGCATAGGCTAGGAATAGTCTGATTGCTTCTATCCTAGCCACAGGTGCAAAAACTTCTTCATAATCTATACCCTCTTCTTGAGTATAGCCTTGAGCCACCAGCCTTGCTTTGTTCCTTATAACAATACCTCTTTCATCTCTCTTGTTTCTGAAGATCCATTTTGTGCCAATTGCTCTGTGACCTTTAGGAAGGTCTACTAGATCCCACACATCTTGTAGCTTGAACTGTAACAATTCTTCTTGCATTGCTTCTATCCATCTAGATTCTTTCATAGCATCATGTGCCTTTTTAGGCTCAAGCTGGGATAGAAAACATGAGAGCACTGTATGCTGTTGATCTTGCATTTCCTGGAGCCTGCTTTGATGTCTAGTCATCATGGGAGAAGAGATATCTCCTATTACCAGCTGTGGAGGATGATTCTTTTGAACTCTGGTGTTATGACTAGGTTCTTCATTCAGTCCAGCCTCTAGATTAGAGTCATGCAACTCAACTGAAGTGTCTTCAGATGTCACTTCTGATTCTTGAGTCTCCTCATCTCTAGTGTCTTCTTCACTCTGACTTGGTTCAGTAAATGATTCCTTTTCACAGTCTTCATTTACTGTGGATATGGGAAAAATCACAGATTTAGATATACTTTCTTGAACTTGTGTGATCTCTGATTCTCCACCATCTGTTCCTGTATACTCATTACTGAAACCAAAAGAGTTAGTTAGTGAATCAATGTCAAATAGCCATTGAGGTCCAGACCCAACAGGATTTGGTGTGTTCTCATTGCATTTGACATTGTCACTTTCTTCAATTATTCTAGAAGAAGAGTTAAAAACTCTGTAGGCCCTACTCTGAGATGAATATCCAACAAGAAATCCATCATCTGCTTTGCTATCAAACTTACCTAAGTGAGATTTGGTATTTAGAATTGTACAAGGACACCCAAAAGGTTTGAAGAAACCAATAAAAGGTTTTCTTTGATTTAATAGCTCATATGGGGTCTTGTTCTTTTGCTTGACCACTAGAACTCTGTTTTGGACATAACAAGCAGTATTAACTGCTTCAGCCCAGAATGTAATTGGCAATTTTGAATCAGCCAACAGAGATCTAGCAGCCTCTATTAGTGTCCTATTTCTCCTTTCAGCAACACCATTCTGTTGAGGAGTCCTAGGAGCACTATATTGTCTCTCAATACCTTTTCCTTCACAAAAAGTGTTTAAATCATGATTTTTAAATTCAGTTCCATTATCTGATCTAATGACTTTTACTCTTTGATTAGTTTGGTTTTCAATTCTTAGAATAAAGGATTTGATAAGACCACTTGTTTCATCCTTAGTCCTTAGAAAATATACCCAAGTAAATCTGGAGTAATCATCAACAATAACCAAGCAGTAAGATTTCTTTCCTATACTCATAACATTTGTAGGACCAAACAGATCCATATGTAATAACTGGAGACAGGAAGAAACAGAATTTAACTCTTTGGTCTTATGAGAAGTTTTGTGTTGTTTGCCTTTAAGACAAGCAACACAATGATCATCACATGAAAAGACTTTTGAAGGTAAACCTCTTACAAGGTTATTTTTAACAAGATTGTTCATAGTCTTGAAATTCATGTGACACATCCTTCTGTGCCAAAGGGAGGATTCATCTATAGAAGCTTTTGAAACAAGACAATTTAAAGATGAATCACTATCAACATTGTCCAAATCAAGACAGTAAACATTGTCCTTCCTAGGAGTTCTAAGTAGTATCATGTTTTCATCAACTACCTTGAACCCTGGAGCAAGGATCATACACTCAGTATTAGTAAATAATATACTATGTTGTTTGTCACAAACCTGTGATACACTTAACAGGTTGTACTTTAATTGATCAACATAGTAGACATCCTCAAATGTCATCTTACCTTTGGTGACATTACCTTTTCCACTTATCTTACCACCAGTAAGATTGTCTCCAAATGCAACATGTCCTCCATTGATATGTGTGAAATCCTGAAGACATGATATGTTGCCTGTCATGTGCCTAGAGCAACCACTATCAACATGCCAAATGCTCTTTCTCTTGAGCTGTTGGTTGCCCTGCACATTAGATAAATCAATTAGTATGATTAGGGACCCAAGCCAAAGTGATATTGGGTCTTCCTTTCTCATCAAAGTATTTACATTCCTTTTTAATGAGGTTTTTAAACTCAGAGCACTCTTTATTTGAGTACTTTGTCAATATGATTGGCTTAGCAGAATCAACACTAGAAGCAGTACTAACCTTAGAAGTACTAACAGAGTTAGCAGTACTAACAGGTGTAGCAGTACTAACAGGTTTAGCAGTACTAACCTTGTTAGCAGCATTAACATTGTTAGCAGTAGTATTACTTCTAGCAGCACTATCATTGTCAGCAGCACTATTTGTGATAGCAGTACTAACAGTTTTATTGCTTTTAGGAATCCACATATTGACACTTTCTTTAACAGAATACTTTTTCTTCATGTGGCTTTTAGTTTTAACAGTTTTCTTAGCCACATGGTTCTTTTCAATTTTCTTATAACCAAAGGGTTTTTGCATGGATCTTTGGAAATTCATTCTTTGGTTCATAGGATTGAAATAACAGAATTTTGCAAGATGATTCAATTTGCCACAGATAAAACAAGGTTTTGGTCTATTGATTTTACTCAGATCAACCCCTTGTTTATGTGCCCATTGATTATTCCAGTTTCTTTGATTTCCCCTCTTTTTGTCCTGTTTTTGGGGCTTATTCTTCTTACAAGCACACTGTTTGCAAGGACCTGGATTCACAACTGTGGTCTGTTTATAATGGACCTTGCCAGACTTTTCCTCTGTCTTCTCTATGTTCTTGGATTTGATCCAAGCCCTTCCACAATCCTCATTGGTGATAATGTTGTTTTCTATAGAAATCTCACCACTCACCTTGTTCTCCTTACTCTTGCCAACCTCTTTCTCAGTCTTATCCTCAACAATTACCTCATCTAAGGGATCTATTTCAGTGGCTCCCTCAGGCAAGTCCTTCCTATCTTTGGTGTCTAACAGGTCTGAAGTAGGAGGAATATAATTGTTGTTATATGGTGGAGGTGTGGCATTATACCCAATTCCTCTTCTTAATTTATCATGAATCTGATTTTGCAGTAAGGAGTCCATTGCTTTAGAAGCATTGGAAAACTTTTCTACATCAAGCTTAACTTTGGTTAACTCCTCTTTCAGTTTTTCACTCTCCTCTTTAGATTTGGTCAGTTTAAGTTCTAAATCCTTTTTCTCCCACTTCCAGTAATTAGTGTCATATGAGTGTTGTAGTTCATTGGCTTGAAAACCTTTGATTTGATCTTCAAATCTCTCTACTATCCTCACATAGTCTTTTATATCCTTTTCTAGTCTCTTCAGGTCATCACTCATCTTCTGATTGTGATCCCTGTACCTTTTAACAGTGTCTATGCAAGTTTTAGAGCAGAGATTAGAACTTACCTCAGATGGGAGATCAGATACTTTAGCCATAAGAGCTTGATTCTGAATAGCTTCTTCTGCTTGATCACTCCAATCAAACCCCATTCCTTGTTGAGAAACAAGGGCTTGAGCAGAGTTTCTGTTGTTATTGAAGCTTCCAGATTGAGCTTGTTGATGGTTGTTGTTGTGAGACATTCCACTTCTGCATTCTCTAGCAAAATGTCCCTTCAGATGGCAATTGTAGCATTCTACCTTTGATTTATCAAACCCTGCTCCATCTTCTCTTCTTTGTGAGAAGTTGTTTCTTCCAGTCCTCTTTATAAACTTTTTAACCCTCATGGAGAGCATGGCCATCTGCCATTTAATATCCATCTCTTCCAGATCATCAGGATGAAGTTGTTCTAAGTCATCATTGATCAAAGAAGAATTTCCATGATTAGAAAGAAGAGCTTCAAATACATAATCAGTGCCTTTATCTAAATTTGATCCATTAGCAGCATTAACTGATTCAGAGTTAGCAGTAGAATCAATTGATGCTGATAGGAGTGCAGCATTATGAACATATCCAGAAGGCTTCTTCTTTGCCTTCACCTCAGCTTCAAATACTCTAAGATCATTGTACAGATCATCAAGTTCTTTGTCTTCCAACTGATCATTCTGTCTGAATGACACAGTGTACATGGTCCATTCATCTCCAAGGGACCTTAAGAACTTTCTGTTCACATCATCTTGATCAATCTGTACTCCCATAGTAGCTAGTTCACCAATTAGTTTATTAAACCTGTCAAAAGTTTGAGTCATGGACTCATTCTTAGTTGAGATGAAGTTTTCATACTGTTGTTTTAAGATTGCCTTTTGATTTCTCTTGGTACTTTTAGTACCTGAGAATCTCTTCTCTAGAGCATTCCAGAGCATCTGTGCATCAGTACAATTGCAGAATTGGTGTTGATACTCATTTGGAATGGCCAAGAGCAGTGTGCTCAAGGCTTTCATCTCTGTCTGTCTTGATTTCCTGTCTGTATCTGTCTTTGGAGGAGTTCTTTTGCCATCTTCACCAATCTTTCCTCCATCAGATGGGCCATTCTCAATGATGTCCCACATAGAGTAATCTGTGAGGAGAATATATTGCTTGATTCTGATTTTCCACATGTCAAATTCATTGGATCTGAGCATTGGAACTTTTGAGACCAAAGTACTGCTTGATTCTGTAAGATTTTCCATGATGAATAACTGTTTCTGAGAGAATTTGGCTCTGATACCACTTGTCAGGATCGAATTCTTAACAAGAATTAATACTCAGAAACTAATATCAAAGAAGTTGCGGAAAAACACTTTGATATTTGATCAAACAGTAATCAAAAACAGTATATAATTATCAAACTGTAAACTTGTATTTAATGCTTAAAACTACAAGATTATACACTCAACCTCAATATTGATGAACAGGCTCACCAATACGAATTCTACTTCTCTAGAATTAGGATCTATGCCTTGAGGTTGATTTTCTCAAGAAAAACGATTACCTAAAGTTATCCCTATCTATTCTAAACATTCTATACATATACTGATAAAAAGATAATTACAAAGAATAAACAAATCTTCAGTATATCTTCCATGTATATCTTCTAAGTATATCTTCAGTATATCCAGCTGTAGTACATTCCATCCAGATCTCTTTAGCAGCACTAATAATGCTCAGCAGCATTAACTTCAACTAGCAGCATTAACTTCAAGCAGTACTAACTACTAGCAGTACTAACTAGCTAAGCAGTACTAACTTTGTTCAAGCAGTACTAACTTTAACTAGCAGTAGTAATTCTACTAGCAGTAGTAACACTTAGCAGTATTAATCTTCAACTTGTTCTGGCAGTAGTAACTACATTTGTACTAGCAGTAGTAACTATACTTAGTAGAATCTTCAGTTCCCAACATCAGTGGTAGATGAAAAAGGAAAACTTGCTCTCAGTGGTTATAGAAGAGAAAATGTCTATGTAATAGATATGGACTCTACTATCACTGAAAACTTATGTTTTCTCTCTAAGGCCTCTTCTGATGTCAACTGGCTATGGCATAAAAGGCTCTCTCATCTAAACTTCAAAACCCTGAATTCTCTCTCATCTAAGGAACTGGTTTCTGGTCTTCCTCAGCACTCATATGCTAAAGAATCTCTCTGCTCAGCATGTGAAAAAGGAAAACAAACAAAAGCTAGTTTCAAGTCGAAACAAGTTTCCTCAGTAACAAGTCCTCTTCAGCTCTTGCATATGGATCTATTTGGCCCTGTCAATATCCAATCAATAGCTGGAAAGAAATATACGCTTGTCATTGTAGATGAATATTCTCGCTACACCTGGGTTATTTTTCTTCGCTGTAAGAATGATACTCCAGAAGAACTAATATCTTTTGTCAAAAAGATGGAAGTGCTGAATAATCTTACTGTTCGATCAATAAGAAGTGATCATGGAACTGAATTCAAAAATAGTTCCCTGAACAATTTCTTTGAGAACAAGGGAATCTCTCACAACTTCTCCTCAGTAAGAACACCTCAGCAAAATGGAGTCGCTGAAAGAAGAAACAGAACGATCATAGAAGCTGCTAGATCAATGCTCAGCGATTCTCACCTCCCTACTCAATTTTGGGCAGAAGCTGTAAACACTGCATGTTTTACTCAAAACAGATCGCTGATAATAAAGCGATTTGGGAAGACAGCTTATGAACTCTTTCTTGGAAGGAAGCCTTCTATCAGCTTTCTTCATATCTTTGGTTGTCAGTGCTTTATCTTAAACAACAAAGATCAACTTGGAAAGTTCGACCCAAAAGCCGATGATGGAATATTTTTAGGATATTCCTCCATCTCCAAAGCCTACAGAGTTTTCAACAAAAGAAGACAAACCGTAGAAGAAACCATTCATGTCACGTTTGATGAAACGCGCTCAGCGAACTCTAAACCAATCGCTGACAATGAAGAACTGAATACTTGGATGATCTCTCACTATAGAGAAACTGAACCTTTCTCAAACCATCAGCACACTGAAACTCCAATTGCTGATGAAGAACCAAGTATCATACCTCCCACCGCTGAATCCACCTCATGGGTTTCAGCTGAACCTCTAAACACATTACCACCATCAAATCTGCCTTCATCTGGAAACCTCTCTAGTGAACCAACTCAACAGTTAATTGCTGATGAACCTCAAACATCCTCATCAGTAAACATTCCAATTGTTGATCCAACCTCTGAGTTAAGCAATCATGCTCCTGCTCAGCGATGGACAAGAGATCACCCAATAGATCAAATTCTCGGTGATCCAGATGCAGGTATTCAGACACGACGAAGCTCAGGTAATATATGTCTCTTTGTAAACTTTCTCTCCTTAATAGAACCAAAGAAGACTGATGATGCCCTCAGAGATCCAAACTGGGTCAGCGCTATGCAAGAAGAGCTGACTGAATTTTCTCGAAACAAAGTTTGGAATCTCGTTCCTAGACCATCTGATAAAACTGTAATAGGCACCAAATGGGTGTTTAGAAACAAGTTAGATGAACATGGAACTGTAACCCGCAACAAGGCTCGACTTGTTGCTCAGGGATACAGACAAGAGGAAGGCATAGACTATGATGAAACCTTTGCCCCTGTGGCCAGGCTCGAAGCAATTCGACTATTCTTAGCTTATGCAGTCTATAAAGACTTCATCGTTTATCAAATGGACGTAAAATCAGCTTTTCTGAATGGAAAGCTGAATGAAGAAGTTTATGTAGAACAACCACCAGGGTTCTATGACCCTAAGCATCCAAATTATGTTTATAAATTGGATAAGGCTCTCTATGGTCTAAAACAAGCCCCTCGTGCTTGGTATGACACTCTCTCATCTTTTCTTATCTCTGAAAATTTTGAACGTGGCAAGATTGATAATACGTTATTTTTCAGGAAGATACAAGGTCATATAATTCTTGTACAAATATATGTCGATGACATAATATTTGGTTCTACTAACCCATCTCTTTGTACTCGCTTTGCTGAAAGAATGAAGAAAGAATATAAAATGAGTATGATGGGTGAGCTGACATATTTTCTTGGTCTTCAGATTAAACAATCTGACAAAGGTACTTTTATCTGCCAAGGTAAGTATGTTAAAGATATGCTAAAGAAGTTTGAACTCACACAAACTTCAGCGATGAAAACTCCTATGGCACCACCGCTGATACTTAACAAGGATCCATCTGGAAAACCTGTTAATGTCACTGCCTATAGAGGAATGATAGGCTCATTGCTGTATCTTACAGCAAGCCGACCTGACATCATGTACTCTACTTGTTTATGTGCACGCTATCAATCTGAACCCAAGGAATCCCATCTGATCGCTGTAAAGCGAATTTTCAGATATCTGAAAGGAACTCCTAACCTCGGTCTTTGGTATCCCAAAGACTCAGGGTTCGATCTAACTGGTTATTCTGATAGTGATTTTGCAGGCTGTAAACTTGACAGAAAAAGTACCACTGGTGGATGTCAACTCTTGGGAGGAAAACTGGTAAGCTGGACAAGCAAGAAGCAAAATTCTGTGTCCACTTCCACAGCTGAAGCTGAATACGTAGCCGCTGGAAGCTGTTGTTCTCAAATCTTATGGATGAGAAATCAACTATTAGATTATGACCTCCAGCTGTCAAAGATTCCTATCTATTGCGACAGCACTAGTGCTATCGCTATAGCAAATAATCCAGTGCTACATTCAAAGACAAAACACATAGAGATCAGATATCACTTTATCAGAGATCATGTGATGAATGGTGATATTGAACTTCACTTTATCCCTACTGACTTTCAACTTGCTGATATATTCACCAAACCTCTTGATGAGACAAGGTTCAACTTTCTCATCAGTGAGCTTGGAATGCTGAACCTCGAAGAATAATTCTTCAGCGTTCATGTATTATGTTAGTAATCAAAAGTTCCCCTCTCATCATTCTCTCTGATAAACATTCTGACTCTCAGGTATGTTTTCTCCTTTCCCTCAAAGATGTTTTTTTTAATATAAACTTTAATCACCGAACTTTCTTCAAATGATTAAAAGCTTTTTGAAAAATACATTAATCACTGATATTTCTAGTCAGTGATCCTTTAAAAGGAAAAACTATCCCTATCTTTTCTAAAAGGGATACTTTTAAAAAAAAGGAAAATCTATCGCTGACTTTTCTTCAGTGATCATTTCAAAACGGACAAATGTACAGTCTCTCTCTTCTATGACGTCATTTGAACCGACAATCCACGACATGCCTTTTCTGACACGTTCGTCCGTTGCCCTTCTATCCAATCAACTTCGTGGAACGTGTCAATGTCATGATGATTTTTTTTCTTTTCCCGCTTCATTCTCTCTCTTCTCTCTTCGTATAAAAGGAATTCTTCTCTCCTTTATACGGTTTACGCTTTCAAAACTTTCAAAGCAAGAAGCATTCTCTCAAGAACACTCAAGCAAGTAAACCCAGAATATTGAATCTGCAACTCTTTTTCTTCAAGATACACAGGTTTATTTCATGTTTATATGCTTTGTTCGTATGCTTTTTATTCTTTTTAAAATCCTACTCGCTTTCTATGGATTTTATAAAACGTTTTTTTTGTAAAAACTAAAGATCATTCTTTCTGATTTTATGTTTTTAAATAAAAACCTTTTGGTTTTAAAGTGTTCTTCATTCTTTCTACCCAGAACACTATTTTTCTCCTAAAAATAACTTGATAGTTTTCCAGTTTCCCTTCTTCTATGGAAACTGGTAATCATATTATTTTTAATCTAAATCATTTCTTCTATTATGCCTCTTTCCATAACAGAAATGACACAGTCTTCAATCGTTGCTTCCAAGCATGTACGATTCGCTCTCACTGAAGTTGAGATTACTAAATGTAATCATTTGGCCAGACTCGACTTCAAAGCTGACAAATACCCACATCTGGTGGAAGCTGCTGAATTCCTCAAGCAGTCATGCATAGCTTACGCGATCACTGTGGATCCTAAGCCCTCCAAGACTCTACTTCAGCAGTTCTGGTTCACTGCTGATGCAACTGAACTTACCAACAGGAAAGGCGAACGAGTCCCTGCTATCTCGTTCAGCACGGAATTAGGGCCAGGGAGCATGACCGCTCTTAGCCTCAGGAAATCTTTAAGATTCCCTGACAAACCAAAGAGTGGGTTCGACGCACTCCCCACTGATGATGAGCTGATATCATTCCTGGACGCAATGGGCTATTGTTGGGAAAACAAACCAAGATCTTCTATTCCCAACAAGAAGCTCACCAAGATCCTAAAAGCTCAGATGCCATCACAACTGAACTTTATCTTCTCGCACATAATTCAGTGCATGAGTGGGAAGAGTGGTTCGCTGGATCAAGCCAGCAAAACACAACTGCAGATGGCCTACTCCGTTATCGCTGGTCAAAACTTTGACTACGCCACAGCCATCTTTGAAGATCTGAGGTCGAGATTAGAGAAGCCTGAACGAGATCCCAAGATCTCATACGTACGTTTCATATGTACGTATATCAAGTTCCTCTATCCCAACACCTATCCCACCAAAGATGATGGCACCTTTGCCAGGGTAGGTCAACGATCACTGGAGGTCAAGCCACTCGCCGACGAGGTAAGTATCTCTCTCCTTCGCTCTCGTCTCTCTCTCCATTCTTCTTCATCTTCAGCGACCACGCAGACGGTTCCTTCGTCTGCTATCCCTGTCGCTACCACTACTTCTAAACGACCATCAACTAGTCCGATTGGTCCTTCCAAAAAGGCCAAAAAGACTAAGGAAAGTACACCCTCTAGTACTATACCTGAGGGAGCTTCTCAACAAGCTACCTTAGATGCATTTGTGGGTCTTTCCTCCACAACTTCAGCAGTCACTCATACTGCCGTGTCAGCGATCTCACTCGCTGTCACATCATCAGTAACCCCACCTACTATCTCATTCACTGAGATTAACCCCATCCCTACTTCTATCCCCAAAACTCTTCCCTTCTCTCCTCACTTGGTCTCTGAACCCGCCACCTCTTCTTTCCCTATAGGACCTGAGCATCAAACTTTTGAGGAATCTATGCAGTTCTACAAAATGTTTGATACGTCAGGTACACCTATAATCCTAAACACTTCTCTCCCCCCCTCTCCAAATAAGCCCATATCTGAACTAACATTATTTTCAGGTCCTAGCTTGGCGTCTGTTGACACGCATGTCAACAGTCTAGGAGAAAAGGTGGACGCACTCACCAACACCATCAATGAAACCACCAGCGCCGTAAATCAGGCTGGTGAGGAGCTGAAGAAGTTGACCGCCACTTGCTCATCTAAAGCTGAGAACTCTCAACTTTCAGCTGTTGAAGAACAAGTCGTCCAACTCAGAGAGTCCTCTCGACTCTTTCAAGGGCGATTTGAGTCTATTACCGCTGAAGTTCAGGGTCTCTCTTCAAAGGTTGACCTCTGCACGTCCCTTCTTCAGCAAATTCTACAGAAAGTGAATGCACCAGCTCCAGCGCTGCCTCCCTCCTTCACTGAAGATGATCGTACCAACCTCAACATCGCTGTGGAATTCATTCATGATGCCACATGCGACATCCCAGCGGTTGAAGACCGGATTAAGCGTCTGGAGGCTGACGTTCAAGTGCTAAAAGCTTCAACAGCTACTCTAGCAGCTGAACAATCCCCTACCGCTGATAATGACAAAGTGGGGGAGAAAACTGAAGAAACTTCTATTGCTGCTGCTGGGGAAGCTAAGACTCCAAAGGAACCTCCCTCTCAATCTGAGGGGGAGAAGGCAAAAGAATCCTCATCAATTCACTCCATTCTCTTTGAAGAGGATGAGGAAGAAGACGATGAAGAGGAAGATGATCTAGATCTTGATGATCAAGAAAAGGATCAGCCCTCCGATGACGACGACGACGATGAAGACCAATCTATGTGGTTCTCTAAGCCGAACGTCGTATCAGGGACAACTTCGCAAGAGGTTGTCAAAACAGGGGTGAGAGGTGATACATCTTCAAGTGTTCCTTCGCAAAGCAAAGACAAGCAACCGATCGCTGAAGAATGCTTGAGGACTGGATCACAATCTGAGGGGGAGCATCCTTCTCAGGTATGTCTTTCAATTGTACCACTCTTCTACTCTTTCCAAACCCCTATTCCTTTCTAGCCTTTATCTCTCTCGTTCTAAAAATACACTTATCCCTTCTTTCCTTCTTTTTCTAACCAGACAGTTCTCACCCCTGCTTAAGGGTTCTGAACTACAAATAATTCCAGCTGCTATCGCTGAAGAAATAATCCCAATCTCTATCGCTGAGATTGATGAAGAAGAAGAAGAAGATTCCCTGGTCCATCCAGGAAGGCCCTCTCGACCATCTCATTGGTCAGAGGAAGTGGTAAAGAAAAGAGTTGAAATGATCGCTCAACTAGAAAGTCAACGGCTGAAAATCCCTCTTCAAACATCCACAGAGCTCGACTTCCTCACTGAAGCTGAAAGAGAAGAATCTGCCAAAGCTGAGAAGCTGATCGCTGAATGCAAACGAGATGCCCAACTCGCTTTAAAGATTCAATCCTCTCAAGTTAAGGACAAAAAGCTGAAAAGCAAACCTGTGGAAGTTCAAGCAGCACTACTGAAAGAAATTGAAGAGGAACGCTTCAAAGAACAAGAGATCAACGATAAGTCTATCGAATGGTGCAAACAAAAGATGGATTATCGTTCTGATCTTCTTCCAATATCAGCCGTGACTATCTCTGGTCGCAAGAAGAAAGATCAACTCTCAGTGACCATGGAGATTACCAGAGAGGATGGAACCCAAAAAGCAATGTACGTATCAAAACTTGAGAGCTTCGGATTTACGGAATGGTTAGAGTTCTGGGATGCGCTGAAGAAATCCAAATCTACATACAGAGGCTACGTTGAAGGACTTCTTGAAGCCCTCATAAATAGAGTTGTTTCTGTACTAAAGCTGCCATCTCCTCTTCCTCCCAAATCTTTGAAACTCAAGAGAAAAATTGGGTCCTCCTCCTCTGAAGATGTCGCCATCATCAGGAATGAAACTTCTATCAAATTTTCAACAGATGCACTGTTTGGTCCTCCTCCTGATCTTTCAGTTCTGAACTTATCTCTGCCTCCTGGTGGTCCTTTCCAAGCTGGTCAAGTAATCAACAATCCTTATGGAATATTCTTCAGAGATGATGATGAGGAACTCAGATTTCAAAGAATCTCTGAGATTCCTATCTGTCCTCTGAATCATCTCAAGGATCTCTTATGCTTATGGTGTGACTTCTTCCCTGCTGCTGAAGAAATTAAAGAAATTATCAGTCAAGAATCTTTGGAACGAAGACAGAAAGGAGAAGAAATACCTGAGTATATGATCAATCCTCCTAAATCTTCTTTTAATAGCTGATAGATTAGTTTTCTTCTCTGTAATCTGTTAGTTATACTTACAGTAGTTAGTTACTCACTTGTAATGTTTTTCATATCTTGTAATTCCATCCCTGAATTAAATGAAAATAGCAGTGATGTACTTAACCCTATCAGTACTGTAAAAGATCCCTCAAAATAGTAATTGGGACATGCATTCTATGAGTCCTTTTTATTCCTATATTTTGAATCAAAG
This sequence comes from Arctium minus, assembly GCA_954870635.1. Taxonomy (NCBI): domain Eukaryota; kingdom Viridiplantae; phylum Streptophyta; class Magnoliopsida; order Asterales; family Asteraceae; genus Arctium; species Arctium minus. The sequence goes on along the minus strand of OX941081.1, from coordinate 129,898,031 downwards.
TAATTTTCTTTTGTTACTTTGTCATTATCAAATAGGGGGAGATTGTTGATCCAAACTCTCTCAGTGATTTGATAACGACCCTCTTTTATACTTAGTGAAAATTACGTTATTATATGTATTAGTGTTTCATCATCAGCGATCAGACTGAGTCTGTTCAGTTATCGCTGATGACCTTTCTGTAAACATTAATATGTATGTGTTTCACTTTCAGCGATCAAACTGAGTCTGTTCAGTCATCACTGATCGTTTCCTATGTAACACAGTTAACGTAATCCCTGAAGACAAGTCTCGCGTCAACATAGTTCATAGCTGAATCGAAGACGAAGCCACTGAACAATAGATAAGTCTACTAGTGACCTGATGCGGATATCAGCGAAGATTAGACATCTACTTACGCGAAGAAGCCTGAGGAAAAGCTTCAGCGATAGCTGAACTTCTTTATCTCTGGAAGAAGAGATACTCAGCGATCAACGATCACAAAGCTTATGCCTCAAGTTTTCTTTTGTCTTACCTTGCACAACCAGTACGATGTGTCAGAACGGACACGTCTCTGCCACAAATCGTACACCAACTCTGTCAACTACACTGTTCATAAAGCGGCCAAAAGCATGTCTCCAAAAGTGAGACTACCAAAGCCAATCTATGAATGCCACGTGTAAAGTACCCTGCCATGCATTTAATGCATAGTATAAATAGGAAGCTCACCCCTTCATCTGAAAGTGTGCTCAATCCTTGAACTCCAAAATAGAAACCCTTGTTTTCTATCTCTCTAAAAATCCCCCATTCTCTGAATTTCTTGTGCAACCATCTTAGTGTTTCTTAAGTTTGTTTAGATTGAGTCTGTCTTAATCTTATTCCGCAACAAACTTGTAAATTGTATTTTGATTTATCAATAAACAATTTATTAAACTTTAATTTCTGTGTTTGTATTCAACCCCCCCCTTCTACAAACTTGTTAAGCACCTTCGGGACCAACAGTAATGGTGATGAAAATTCTTATGTATCGCATGTTCATAATTTTGCCTAGCTAACGTTATTATGAGGATGTTTTACGTGATTATGCTTGTTTTCCATTGTTATGATGATTAATGAATGTAGTAGTACGTTTCCTTGTTTATAAATCGTATAATCTTTATCTCACCTATATTCTCGCGTTGCGTGGCAGTTAATGGTAAACACTCGAAATCGGTCGGAGGGCCAGGAGGCGTCGGCATCTACGGTCGACCACCCTAGAGTTACAATAACGGATTTTCCCCCTCGACCACAGAATGTTTTGGGTGGAGGACCAGAACATGTACCCCATTGCAACATAACACCATCTGAACCAATAATGGAGGAGGTGACTTCGGAATCAAGGATGATGGATTGGATGATGCAGGCCATGAACGCGGCGAAGGCCCAACAACAAGAAATGTTCCTGAAACTACTGGAAGACCGAGATGCTAGCAACCGTAGGCATGAAGCGGTCGTGGAAAATATCTTGGTGGTGGGATCCGGGGGTACCGGACCCGACATTCCTTCTAATGAAACCCCGACCCCGGAAGCGAGGCAAGTGTCAAAGACTTGCACTTTTAAGGCATTCCTCGGATGCCGACCACCGGAGTTCAAAGGCTCAGATGACCCAGTGGCATGCATGACTAGATCCGAGAAATGGAACAGGCCTTTCGATTAAGCGAGTATGGGGAAAATCAGAAAGTTGTGTTCGGGTCTCAAATGCTGAGAGGGGCGGCCCTCACATGGTGGAATGTGTATTCCACTTCCTTTGAAGCTGCAGTGTTGGCCAAACTAAGCTGGGAGACTTTCAAGAAAAAGGTTATGGAAGAATTCTGTAACGAACGAGCCATGGACCGAATCATCGACGAATTTCGTGGTTTGAAGAAAGGGAATTTGTCGGTAAAGGAGTACAACAAGTTGTTTATGGATAAACTGGGTTTAGTGGGACACCTGGTCCCAACCTAAAGAGAGAAGATCAAAGCCTACATCAAAGGTTTTCCTACCGAAATGATGAATAGGGTTTGGGTGTCAAAGGCCGCTACTCTTCGAGAGGCAATCGAAGAAGCACAACTTGTGGAAGATTCTTATGGTTCGAGTAAGGTGGAGAGAAGTGGAGTAGTTGGGAAGAGAAGGTGGGAAGGGAGTACGATGCACTCTAAGAGATCGAAGCCATTCAACAACAACAGTCAGCGAGGAGTGGACCCGAGACGAGATGTTCCTTACTGTTCCAATGTTGAAGCAAACATCTCGACCCTTGTCACTCGGGGTCCAAACCCTGTTTTAAATGTGGCAAGCTCGGTCATAGTTTTCGAGATTGTCCGATCAGAGGACAAATCTGTTTTGGATGCAAGGAACTGGGGTATATTAGGAGTGAGTGCCCGAAGGCGAAGACAGGGTTCAGTGGAGGAAAGAAAGTGGAACCGCCGAAAGCAACGGGGAGAGCGTTCCAGATGACTACCGAGGAGGCGAAGGCTTCGACAGATGTAGTGTCGGGTACGTTTCTTCTAAACTCCGTACCTACACGCATTTTATTTGATTTGGGAGCTAGCTTTTCGTTTGTGTCGAATTCCTTTTGCTCAAAGTTATCCGTACCCACCACTAGTTTAGAGGACGCGTTAGTAGTAGAGTTAGCCGACGACGATCAAGTAGTAGTTCGGGACGTCCTCAAGGGTTGTAAACTAGAAATTGAAAGGAAAGAATTCTCGGTTGACTTGATGCCAATGGCCAACGGGGGCTTTAATGTGGTTATTGGGATGGATTGGTTAGCGGATAAACATGCCGAAATCCTTTGTGCGAAAAAGTTGATCCGAATCCTAATTTCGGATCTTGAGTCGGTGACCGTGTACGGCAAGAGGTGGAAAGACGAAGTAGCAATTATCAGCATGGTGAAGGCACGAAAGTGTTTATCGAAAGGATGCTCATCCTTTTTGGCGTACGTGATAGACGCCAAACTCGAGAAGAAAAACCTAGAGGATGTAGAGGTGGTGAATGAGTTTCCCGATGTGTTTTCGGACGACTTGCCTGGCCTACCGCCCGACCGTCAAGTAGAGTTCAAGATCGATTTAACGTCAGGGGCAGTCCTGATATCTAGAGCTCCGTACCATTTGGCTCCGTCTGAGATGAAGAAGATGATGGGTCAGTTACAAGACCTTCTTGAGAAGGGGTTTGTGAGACCGAGCTCGTCGCCGTGGGGAGCACCAGTCCTATTTGTAAAGAAGAAAGATGGCACCATGCGGATGTGCATCGACTATAGGAGTTGAATAAGGTGACCGTGAAGAATAAATATCCACTCCCTAGAATCGATGACTTATTCGACCAACTTCAAGGAGCGGGTTGTTTTTCAAAGATTGATCTACATTTGGGTTACCATCAGGTGCAGGTCAAGGAGGATGATATTCCGATGACCGATTTCCGGACGCGCTATGGTCACTACGAGTTCTTAGTGATGTTTTTTGGCTTGACGAACGCCCCGGCGGTGTTCATGGACTTAATGAACCGCGTGTGTTGACCCTTCCTTGATAAGTCGGTCATCGTGTTTATTGATGATATTTTGATCTACTCCAAGGACGAGTCTGATCACTCATGTCATCTTCGTGATGTTCTGGAAGTCTTGAGGAAGGAGAATCTTTATGCGAAATTCTTCAAGTGTGAGTTTTGGTTGAAGGAAGTGCAGTTTTTGGGTCACGTGGTCACGAAAGATGGAGTGAAGGTTGATCCGGCGAAGATAGGAGCTATGATGAATTGGGAACCTCCAAAGAGCCCATCTGAGATCCAGAGCTTTTTGGGTTTGGCAGGCTACTACCGAAGGTTCATACAGGATTTTTCCAAGATTGCCTCTTCCTTGACAGCATTGACCAGGAAGAATGTGAAATTTGTATGGACCGAAGCATAAGAAGAAGCTTTCCGGACATTGCAAAAGAAGTTGTGCGAGTTTCCAATTTTATCCTTGTCGGAAGGATCGGAGGACTTTGTGGTCTATAGCGATGCATCTAAGATGGGGCTTGGGTGTGTGCTCATGCAAAGGGGAAAGGTGATTGCCTATGCGTCAAGGCAACTGAAAGTACACGAGAAGAATTACCTCACTCATGACTTGGAGTTAGCAGCAGTAGTGTTCGCACTGAAGTTGTGGCGACACTATCTCTATGGCACAAAGTGCACCCTACACACGGACCACAAGAGCTTGAAGTACGTCTTCGATCAGAAGGAGCTCAACATGAGACAAAGAAGATGGTTGGAACAACTCAAGGATTACGATTGTGAGCTACTTTACCACCCGGGGGAAGCGAATGTGGTGGCTGACGCCTTGAGTCGGAAAGAGTATAGCGGGAGGTTACAATCCAAGCTTACGAGAATCGAGTTAGTGTCAAGTCTAATGGAAAGGATTAAATCATCGCAAACCGAGGCCTTGTTGGAAGAGAATCTTAAGGATGAAGTGATGGCCAAACAACGCCTACTCTTGACCGAAGATAGCCGAGGGATAAAATGCTTCAATGGACGAGTTTGGGTGCCAAAGATTGGCGGGAGTGGGGAATTACTCTTGGAAGACATGCACAAGTCCAAATACTCTATCCACCCGGGAAGTACAAAAATGTATATTGACTTGAAGTTACGCTATTGGTGGCCGAGGATGAAGTTAGATGTGGCACACTATGTGGAGCGATGCGTGACTTGTTCACAAGTGAAGGTCTAGCACCAACGACCTTATGGGAGTCTACAATCGTTAGAAATACCCGAGTGGAAGTGGAACAAAATTACCATGGACTTTGTGACCAAACTACCGAAGACCTTGAGAGGGAACAACACCATTTGGGTGATCGTCGACCGCTTGACAAAGAATGCTCATTTCCTAGCAATGCGGGAAACTTTGCCAATGGATAAGTTAGCAAAGTTATATATTGATGAAGTAGTCTCTAGACATGGTGTACCCTGCTGATAAGTGTTGAACTGTTGATAAGTTTGTACATTGGAAAACTTGTTTTATTATAATCTTGGTTTGAGTATTTGGAATCCCAAACTAGAAGATAAAATATTAAAGTAACCCAAATGGTTAGAATATAGGTATGTGATTCATATGTCAAATTGGAACCTCTTGGTAATTTTGTGCAAGTATTATGCGAAAACCTTCACTTGACAACATCTTAGATATTATATCTTAACGTTGAACCATCGGTTAATCATTTAACGCTTGTGGCATATTTGGTCTCATTTGGGAGTCATGACCCCATAATTGTTTCTGCATTTAGTCCGACGTTGGGACATTAGTTTCTCTCGTCAAGGCACATTTAGGCATCAGATTGGGTTATAAGTTCTACGTGCTAAGTATTACAATATTGGATTAGGATCTCAACGTAAGGGCCCTTTTGGGATGAAGTTGACTTTTCGCGGGTGTACGTTTAAAGCCACTGAGCCTAACATCCATTGCGTGTACTTTTATGTGTTTTGGCTTTACTGACCGTCAAGTGGCCTACTTTTGTGTTCCGTCACTTGTGTTAGTAAGCGGGTCTCCCCCATGAAACCAAGAGGTAACTGTTCATAATAAAAAGCACTATTATTCCTATCATACTCCACTTTCTTTATTTACGTTTATCCTTGATTATTTTTCAATACAACTGTTTGATCTCACTAGGCTTTAGACTAACATTTTTTCTTAAAATGACATGTATAGCTGGTCAATCTAGCGATGGGATTCGTCGGGATTGAGCGGACGACCTAGGGGTCGAGAGCAGTCTTTTTGAGTTGATTTATTGACCGATACAATGGTGATAGTGGATACACATTTTGGAAGAATAGCAACACCCGATATTAATCTTTCTTGTTTAAGTTAGATTATTAGGTTGTTAAGTATTATTCTTCATTTGATTCTTTTGTAAAGGCTACAACTATATTCCCCATTCTCGGGATGATACTCTAGGATTGTTATGACAGGTTTTGATATAACTAGGTGTACTCAGTTTATAGCCGTCATATTGCAAAATTTTCGAATTTTTATTTCTCAAAAATTTAGGGTGTTACAGTTAAGGAGCAACATTCGAGAGCTGACAGCTGCAAGAGAACCTGCTACCTTCCAGGCGGCCGTTAATGCAGCGGAGATGACGGAGAAGGACAAGAATCAACAGTTGACTGAAAGAAGTACGAAAAAGAGAAAGTGGGAAGGATCCACGCGTGATGTTAAGATAGCAAAGTCTGCAAGACCCGAGCAGTGGGCAATGCCAAGGTCTGAGAACAAACCGTGTAGCAAGTGCAACAGATGCATATGGGGGAGCGTTTGATGGACATAGATGGTTGTTTTAAGTGCGGAAAGGCGGGTCACATGGCTCGGGACTGCCAAGGATCGAGGACTTGTTACCAATGCGGTTCTCCAGACCACATCAAACCGGATTGTCCACAATTGAAGAAGGGAGTTGTCAAAAATTTTGGGGGAAATGGAGGAGAAAGAAAGGTGGAGCCCGCCCGAGCAAGAGCAAGGGCGTTTAACATGACAGCGGAGGAGGCGGTGGAAACATCGGATGTGGTGACAGGTACTTTCCCTATAGACTCGACTTTTGCTAAGGTGTTGTTTAATTCAGGCACAAACCGTTTGTTTCTGTCGCCGAACTTTATTCATAAATTGCGTGTGAAACCCAAGAAGCTTAGTCATGGGTTTGAGGTAGAAGTAGCGGATGATAATCGAGTCTTGGTGGGGGAAGTATATGAAGGGTGTACTATTGACATCGACAATCACTTATTCCCGTTACGACTATACCCGATGGGTGTGGGGGAATTTGATGTCATCATAGGGATGGATTGGTTGGCGTCTAATGATGCCCAAATTGTGTGCAATAAGAAGTTGATCCGAATAGCGTTGCCTGATAAGGGAGAGGTGGTAGTGTTTGGAGATCGTCGGGATAGGAATTCGTGTTTGATCTCTATGATCAAGGCTAGGCGGTGCTTAGTAAAAGGGTGTGTGGGGTTCTTAGCGTATGTAGTAGACGTTAAGATAGAGAAGAAGGGGTTGGAGTCGGTCCCGGTAGTAAGAGAATACCCGGAAGTGTTTTCGGAAGACTTGACCACTTTGCCTCATGATCGGCAAGTGGAGTTCCGGATAGACTTGGTGCTTGGAGCGACACCAATCACAAGGGCACCCTACCGCTTGGCGCCGTCCGAAATGAAAGAGATGATGACTCAACTGCAAGAGCTGCTCGACAAGGGGTTTATTCGTCCCAACACATCACAGTGGGGAGCACCGGTATTGTTCGTTAAGAAGAAGGACGGGTCCATGAGGATGTGCATAGACTATCGCGAGCTTAATAAAGTAACAATCAAGAATAAGTATCCGTTTCCCAGAATTGATGATCTTTTCGATCAGCTACAAGGAGCGAGTTTCTTTTCAAAGATAGACTTGCGGTCGGGCTACCATCAGTTGAAGGTGAGAGTGGAGGATGTGCCCAAGACTGCTTTTCATACGAGGTACGGACATTACGAGTGCCCTTTCGTTTGACTAACGCTCCAGCAGTATTCATGGATTTGATGAATAGAGTGTATAGTCCACTCTTGGACAAGTGTGTGATCATCTTTATTGATGACATACTAATTTACTCACTATCCATGAGGGAGGAGCACGAGGCACATCTACGATTAGTATTGGAATTACTTAAACGCAAGAAGTTGTACGCCAAGTTCTCGAAGTGTGAGTTTTGGCTGAGGGAGGTGCAATTTCTAGGGCACGTGGTGTCGAAGGATGGAATCAAGGTGGATCCAGTGAAGATTGAAGCTATCAAAGATTGGGAGGCGCCGAAATCACCGTCAGAAGTAAGGAGTTTCCTTGGGTTTGCGGGTTATTACCGGAAGTTCATCCAGGACTTTTCAAGAATAGCCACACCGTTAACGGATTTAACAAGGAAAAATGTCAAGTTTGTGTGAGGAGAGGCTCAGGAGAATGCGTTCGGTAAGTTGAAGGAAAGTCTATGTAGTGCCCCCATTTTATCCCTACCTAACGGATCAGAAGGGTTTGTGATCTACATTGATGCTTGAAAGTTGGGTTTAGGGTGCGTGTTAATGCAAGAGGGAAAAGTGATCGCTTATGCATCTCGCCTAGCTAAAAGAGCATGAGAAGAACTACCCGACGCATGACCTGGAATTGGCAGCGGTAGTTTTCGCCTTGAAGATTTGGAGGCATTATCTGTATGGAGTCAAGTGTCAGATTTATACTGACCACAAAAGTCTCCAACACCTATTCAACCAAAAAGAGATGAATATGAGGCAGCGAAGATGGATGGAGTTGTTAAGAGACTATGATTGTGAGATCCTTTACCATCCGGGTAAAGCCAATGTAGTGGCCGACGCCTTGAGTCGGAAGGAGCGCGGCGACATCTAGAAGGTAGTGGCATTTAGAGTCAAGGCAACTTCCACCTATTTGGAGAAAGTCAAGGGTCTACAATAGGAAGCACTCGTGGGAGAGAATTTGAAGAGCTAGAGATAGCCGAAATCGTGACTTCATTAACCGTTGACAGTCGTGGAGTGAGATGCTTTGATGATCGAGTATGGATCCCAAAATTGGGCGACCTTCGGAAGAAGGTGTTGGAAGAAGCTCACAAGTTTCGTTATTCCATACATCTGGGAACCAATAAAATGTATCGAGACCTAAAGCAGAGTTATTGGTGGTCGGGTTTGAAGAAATACATCACTTACTTCGTCAAGCGATGCCTGGCATGTTTAAAGGGAAAGCGGAGCACCAGAGACCTTACGGGGAGCTGCAACCGTTGGATATTCCAGTATGGAAGTGGGATGAAATTACAATGGACTTTGTCACAGGACTTCCGCGATCACCTAAAGGGCACGGTGCCATTTGGGTGATAGTGGATCGATTTACAAAGTCAGCTCATTTTCTACCAATTAAGGAGACGTATCCACTAGAGAAGTTGGCAAGACTTTACATAGACGAGATTGTATCTCGGCATGGAGTGTCGTCGTCTATAGTATCAGATCGAGATGGACGTTTTACGTCATCGTTTTGGAGGAGTCTGTAAAGAGAGTTGGGCTCGCAACTCAAGCTGAGTACTGCATATCACCCTCAAACGGACGATCAAAGCAAAAGAACCATCCAAACGCTGGAAGACATGCTTCGAGCACGTGTAATTGATTTCAAGGGTTTGTGGGAGGTTCACTTGCCGTTAATCGAATTCTCCTACAATGATAGTTACCATGCTAGTATTCAAGCAGCTTCGTTCGAAGCTTTGTACGGACGCTAGTGTAGAACACCGTTATGTTGGAATGAAGTGGGAGAAAGGCAGCTAGACGGCTCTGAAATCGTGCAAGCGACGACCGACAAGGTCAACCAGATCAGAGAGAGGTTAAAGAAAGCTCAAGACCGTCAGAAAATGTACACTAATAATCGAAGCAAGCCAATCGAATTCCAAGTGGGAGACATGGTTATGTTAAAAGTCTCACCATGGATGGGGATAGTCCGTTTCGGGAAAAAGGGTAAGTTGAGACCGAGGTTCGTTGGACCATTTGCTGTCATGGAACGTGTTGGAAAAGTAGCTTACAAACTCAATTTACCCGAAGATCTGCGAGGAGTGCACCCTACATTTCACGTGTCGAATTTGAAGAAGTGTCTAACCGAAGACGATGTGGTAATACCATTAGATGAAGTGCACGTGGATGAGAAGTTAAGCTTTATTGAGGAACAAGTGGCCATTTTGTATCACAAAGTCAAGAATCTAAGAACTAAGGAGATTCGTCTTGTAATGGTGCAATGGCAGTTTCTCAAAGGCCAAGAGGTGACATGGGATATAGAAGAAGATATGAGAGCCCAATACCCCAGGTTGTTCAATGATAGGATTCCGGGGACGGAATCCTATTGAGGGGGGGATAATGTTATAACCGCATTGAAAAATTAATAATTGGAAGTTGGGTGGAGGTTTAGCACTAAATGAAAGTTGGTGGGATCAAAGTGAAATTTGGTAAAAAGGGGTTTTAACCCTAGGACTCTTATCACTTTTCCACCTTGGCGGCTAGGAATTTTTCAGAGAGAAAGAGGCTCTAAGCGAGTGTTGGAGAAAACAAGGGAAGGAAGCTAATCTTGCGATTCTTGGTTTGGTATTCAATCCTTTCGAGGTAAGTTCTAAATCTTCCTCTTCTAGTATTTGGATTAAATTGAGAAATCATTAGGTTGGTAGAAGATTGAAAAGGGCCATTTCTTATTGTCTGGGTTTTTGATCGAGACCCAAAGCCTTGAAGGGATTAGTCCCTTTGGGTTTTATTGTGCATTGGTTGGAATGCCTCGACCCCCTAGATAGTTGTTCATTAATCGAAGCCATCACCCCATGGTGTTGCACCGATGGCAACAAGAAGTACGTCGTGAATCGATTCGTGCGGCGGGGTAGTGAAGAAGAAACTTTCACTCGGGGGTGACCCAAGGAAGTTCTCGACCGGGGCGTTTCGGGGAAATCTACAACCGGGGGCGACCCAAGGAAACGCTTGGTACCGGGAGTCGGCACCATCCCCCCGGGGGGGGGGGCGGGAGACGAGGACCCGAGCAGAGTTATTGAGGAGGACCCGGGCGAGGGAACCCCAGAAGGCAGGGCGCCTGGGCCAGGAGTAGTAGACCTCGGGAGCGGGGTTGGGGCCGGCAGACCCCGGGTGGCAAAGAGCCAGGTCGAAGTCAAGGGCGAGCCGGGGAGACCCAATGCTCAATCGTTTGTTTCTTAAGGTGGGGATTCCTTTCTAGTCTTAGTTAATTGAAATCCTTTTCATTTATTACTACAGGAGACCCGTTTAAGGAGCTGTAAGCGAGAGTAAGGAAACTTTGCTGCCAGGTGAGTTTTTCTGAACTAAAACCTCATATGATTATGACTCTATATTTTATGCATGTGAGTTTTCTAATTAAAAGCTTTAAAGATTATGATGCCTTAATTATTGCATGCGGGGTTTGTTCAAATGCGAAAGATGCTTTATTATCGTTAAATTAGTGGAAATGTATGCATACATTGTTGTCAGTGCGTTATGCTCAAAAGTCGGGGGGTGTGTCCCGCCTATGCTCATACCAGGGGGTGTGTTCCGTTTATGCCATTGGGGGTGTGTCCCAAGTAAGGCAGTGTGAGCCAGACACGCTGTCACCTCCGAGTGGCGGTAGTGTGAGCCAAAACGTATATTGAAAGTGTGAATATGTTTACAAAGCTGAATTGGTTTATTTTATTATAAATCTTTTTTATATGATTGATTGGGCTCGAACTGTTGCTAGAGGGGCCTCACTAGACCGTTGGTCTAACCCTCACTATTTTCAAAACTAAAAACCTTTTCAGGTAGGCACGAAGTAGGAAGGGCAGATAAGGGCAAGGAGAACGTGTGAGCAGGAAATGGGACTAGAAGACCTTCCGTTTTAGTTTTAATTTCTTGTATTCTCAGTTGTGTATTAGGTTGCTGTTAGAGCAAAAATATGTTGGATACAAGATCATGAAGACTAGAGGTCAAAGTACAAGAAGTCAAAGCTGGAAAGTCATTTTGTAATAAAAGTCAAAGTCTAGTTGTGTTTGTTTTGTTTAGCTTTGTCTTGTTAAGCTTGTAGGTATAAATAGGTTTGTTTTTCTTTAATAGATAGATGGTTAGAATTTAAGATTGCATTCAGAGAGAATTGTAGAGAGAGAAAGAGTTGTCTAGAGAGAGAAAGTGAAAACTGAAATTGTAAAGCTTGAATTTGAATTTGAATCAAACAGGTAATTGTGATAATATTGTTTCTTTGATTAATTGCAATTAGAAACTTGATTTCAGGGACACACAATTGGTATCAGAGCAGATTCAATTTGAAATCAAATCAAGAAAGTGTTCGCACACTGTTTCATCGATTTCAAATTCAATTGTTGAATTTTTGTGTAATTTTCAGGTTGTAATTGATTGTACTGTGTTTGAATCATATTTTAGAATGTGTTTGTATAGATAAAATCTTGAATTGCACTGTAATTGATCATCAATTTTGATGAATTTAGTGTTTTTAGAGTTCACGAGTTACATGCACTGTATCATAGATCGATTTGTATTTGTGTGTGTTTTCTATTGAAATTCGTTGGTTGTAATTTGTTCTAGATGTATATATGATCAAAATGTCAAAGTTTCAGTTTGAAATTTGAAGTCTAAATGTGTTTTTGAGCAAATCAGATCGATTTTTCTTCGAAAGTTGAAGAACTCGCAACCAGATCCGAAGAACACGCAAGTTATTCAAGAACACGCAAGATCTACAAAACGCGTAAGATTCATCAGAAGAACGCGCAAACTGAAAGAGTGTGATTTTGGCCGAAAACGCACAAATTGTTATTTGCGAGTTCTAGAAACGTGCAAATCGAAGTTTGCGTGTTTGTTTCTTCATTCTGCGAGTTTCCTTCTGCGAGTTCGAGCATCTGCGAGTTTGAGTTTCAGTCTGCGAGTTCTTGAAACACGCAAGAAGTGATCTGCGAATTATCAAAACACGCAACTCAAGTCTTGCGAGTTTGAAAATATTTGTTTAAGTTTGCGAGTTTGCTAAAACACGCAAATAGGCATCTGCGAGTTATCCAAACGCGCACGACTCATCTTGCGAGTTTTTCAGTGAATAGTGATCTGCGAGTTTAGGCGTCTGCGAGTTTCAAGTTTTTTTTTGTGATCTGCGAGTTTCTAAGTAAACAATGATCTGCGAGTTTTTGCATCTGCTAGTTTCAAACATTTTTTTTCTAGTGATCTGTGAGTTTCTCATCATAAACTCCTATTTCAAAATTCCTGAATTTTTATTTCAAGATTTTCTATTTTGTGTGATTTCATTTGGACTAACGGCCAATTTCAAGTTTCTTATTGCATATTTTTTCAAACAGGATGACTTCAAGAGACGCTCTCTCAATTGGCACAGATGTCAAGCCCCCTGTTCTTTTCAAAGGGGAATATGAGCAATGGAAAGATAGATTTCAGGATTTTGTCGAAAGGAAAACAAATGGTAAGTATTATTCCCAGATTCTAGTTTCTAATCACTAACAAGTAATCAAACAAACAATTCAAACAATTACACTTTCTCTCTCTAAAACTCTTTCTCTCTCTCTCTACAAGATTTCTCTCTCAAACGTATTCTCTCTCTCTAAATCACACGGTTCAATTCACACACTTGAACTCTACTACTAAAACAGAAATTAAAAGACTATTTATACCAACTCCTAATACAAGAAAACTAAAATACAAAAAATACAACTACATTTGACTTTTATTACAAAAGACTTTGACTTTAATAAGAGTTGACTTTCTTCAGCTTTGACTTTCTTGAACTTTAACCTTCAGTCTTCTTGATCTTGTATCCAACATATTTATACTCTAACAATCTCCCCCTTTGGATTCAAGATCACTGTTGAAAGATCTAGCAATTCAATCTTCACTTTTAAGCTCTGTCAGTACAATCTCCCCTTTTTCTTTAAAGACATTCTTTCCAAAACTGTCTTCAAACTATTAACAATCTCCTCAAAACTTTAACAAGACACTTTCAGACTTTGGAATGAAATTTTCTTCGGAATCAGCTCGAATTGCTTTAGCAAATAATCTTCAAAGAAAATTTCCTCAAATTTTCAGAAATTCTTTGATCTTCATCAAATCTTCAAATCTTTACTTTGAACTTTTCTGACTTGGAAATTTCTGACAATCATTTCTCAAAACTTTATCATTTCTTGATACCATCTCCCCCTTTTTGATGATTTGAGCATCTATATCATCAAAACTTTCAGCAAGAAATGTCATTGACCATTCTGATATGTCCAAGAGCCTCTGATTCTGTGATCTATAACCAAGTATTCATCTAGATCTTTGCAAATCCAGACAAAATAAGAACATGTAACCCCTGAATCAACAAATGAATCACTTAAGATGCCTGTCAGTAACACGAAGTCACTGTGTGTAACAAATACACAATATAAAGGAGCTTTTGTGATGTTCACTCCCCCAGGGCTTCCATCCAATCATCGAAACACCACAAAGGAAATTTCTATGAATGTTATGACAAAGAAACAAATTCTTTGTGTGTTCGTGCATGTGTAGAAAGAATTAAGCACGATGATTGCTTTTATAAAGGCTCAACATAGTGTAAACCACTGAGACAACAGTAGATAAACACAGACTCAATGTGCATGATTGAAGTGCGAAGGTGGGGCAGACTTCCTTCTTTTTCAATATCCAGATTTCCAAATGAAAACCAGATAGATTATATGCTGCGTCCCCAGAATAATATGAAACATTTTCTTTTTGAGAAGAAAATGAGTGGTTGGTGGGGTTTAGTCAAGAGTTGGCATGGGCTAGTTGCCTGTTTCAATAACGTTCACCAAAGAGTTGTGAAACGCTACTAATATGGCTACCCGGCTCAGAAAGTAGTTGGTGCAGAGTTTGATATTCTTTTACTCTGATCTCACACCCTCTTTCTTTTAATCATTAAGCTCACTACTAACCAAACTCCCTTTTCCATTTTACCTCATCACACCTACACTCATTTCTTTTAGACTCCTCACACTCAATCTCTATAGGTTAACTTCTTGGGTAGAAATCACTGGTTAACGTGATTTCATAGAAGTTCATTGAAGTCCTAGCACAAAGAACCCATATTTCTTATGAAAGCATAAATTTGCTCAATATGGTTTAACTTTATCAGTTAACGCTCATATACAAATGTCAGATGAATGTATGCTTAGAATATAATCATAAAGATATGAGCATTTTAAAACATTGAAGTATTTTCAAACAAGTATATTGAATGAATGAATATGAATGCAAAAGACTTGTTTGAAAATCTGACATCGTATGAAAATGATCAGAAATGAAATGATATATCAATTAAGGCTTAAGGTCAAGAATAATGGATATTGTCTATACGAAACAAAAATATAGACATTCTTGAAATGATGTTTCGAAATGAAATATCGCTCAAAATTCTTTTAAATACAAGCGGGGTGTCTTACCATCGAAAAATTGTTTCAATATGAGACATGGTAAGAACAATTTGATCAAAAATTAAACCGATGTGTGTGAATACTTGAAAGTATGTAGAAAAGACAATACGCAAGTATTTATCTTTGGAAACACACGGTTTATTAATCAATTAAGCACAAAAATAAAATGAAAACATTTAAAATCACACTTCCAAATTATAAAATCTGTTTAAGAATCGGGAAGTGGTTTGAACATTTCAGAACATGTTTTCTATATCTGAAAGTTGTCGTTCTTTCAGATATATTTGAGATTAAGATAAGAAATTTACCTTTTCGCGCAATCTAAATCGCATGAAGTCAAGCTAAAGTCATTAAGATATGATCTTGTCAGCTTCTCTCATCCTGCAAAAATCTCAATGTATAGTAGTCAAAGCAACTTTATTCACAAATTTATTCAAATGTAAAAGACATAAAGCAGTAAAACGATTAAAGTACGAGTTCTGATTTGAAATAATCAGAAATCATAGTCTTACTCCTTTTGACTTGGCTTATATGCTCCCCCTAAAATCATGCATTACAAAAATTTTGTCAGTGAAATAAAATGCAGAAATTAGTTATACTCCCCCTCAAATGTATGTAAATCATCTAAAGTTCTTCTCTTACTCCTCCTGAGATCATGAGCAAACAATTAAAATGCAGATATCCTTCAGACATAAATATAAAGAAAATGATGAAAAATAACAATACGTAACTTTATTAGGTAACAACCGATTATGTCTTAAGATTTAACATACCAAGCTTAGAGACAAGAAAATTAAATCTCTTTTCATCTAATGGTTTGGTAAATAAATCTGCAAGTTGATAATCTGTTTTTACAAAATAAAGTTCAATTGTTCATTTTTCGACATTATCTTTTATAAAATGATACCTGACGTCAATGTGTTTGGTTTTCGTATGTTGGACAGGATTAGCAGATATTGCGATTGCACTCTTCGAGTCACAATAGATTGGAATTTTATCAAACTTGAATCCATAGTCTCGTAGCTGTGTTCGCATCCACAGGACTTGAGAGCAGCAACTGGCAGCAGCTACGTACTCTGCTTCAGCAGTTGATGTAGAAACGCATAATTGTTTCTTTGATGCCCAACTAACGAGCTTGTCTCCAAGAAATTGAACATGACCTGAAGTGCTCTTTCTGTCCAACATGCAACCTGCATGATCTGCATCTGAATAGGCAGTCATTTGAAACCCAGTATCCTTAGGATACCACAGACCAAGATCTGCAGTCCCCTTCAGATACCTAAAAATCCTTTTGACAGCAGCCAAATGAGATTCTTTAGGAGCAGCCTGATATCTAGAACATAAGCATGTTGAAAACATAATATCTGGTCTACTAGATGTAAGATACATTAACGATCCTATCATACCTCTATAAGTTCTAACATGAACACTTTTACCCGAAGGATCAGTATTAATTTTAGTACCTGGTGCCATCGGGGTTCCAATTGGTTTGCAATTTTCCATTTTGTATTTCCGAAGAATATCCAAAATGTAC
Organism: Arctium minus; assembly: GCA_954870635.1. Taxonomy (NCBI): domain Eukaryota; kingdom Viridiplantae; phylum Streptophyta; class Magnoliopsida; order Asterales; family Asteraceae; genus Arctium; species Arctium minus. The sequence goes on along the minus strand of OX941081.1, from coordinate 129,881,582 downwards.
TTAGATTGGTTAATGAAAATCCCCGTTGAAAATTGTTTAACTTGTAATCCAAGAAAGAAATTCATCTCTCCCATCATACTCATTTGAAAACGTGACACCATGAGGTTAGAAAAGTTTTTGCAATATTTAGGATTAGTAGAACCAAATATTATATCATCAACATATATTTGAATAAGAATGATATCGGCTTTTTCCTTTTTGATGAACAAAGTGGTATCAACTTTACCTTTGGAAAAACCCGACTTGACCAAGAATTTTGATAGAACATCATACCATGCTCGAGGGGCTTGTTTTAAACCATACAGGGCTTTGTCCAAGATGTAGACATGATCTGACTTATCTGGATTGACGAACCCTTCTGGTTGAGACACGTATACTTCCTCCTTAAGGATGCCATTCAGAAAGGCCGTTTTCATGTCCATCTGATAGACTGTGAAATTCTTGTGAGCTGCGTAGGCTAGAAACATGCGGATTGCCTCTATACGCGCTACTGGAGCATACGTCTCATCATAGTCTATGCCTTACTCTTGCCGGTAACCTTTGGCAACAAGTCTAGCTTTGTTTCTAATGACAATACCATCTTCATCCTTTTTATTATTGAATACCCATTTAGTTCCTATCACTTTTTTACCTTCTGGTTTTGGAACTAGTCTCCAGACCTTCAGAGCTTCAAACTGATTTAATTCTTCTTGCATAGCAGATACCCAATCCGAATCAGCTAAAGCCTCTGATACTCGCGTGGGCTCTATCTTGCTGAGGAATGAGTCATGCATACATTGATTCAAAGTCGCTGACCTAGTTTGTACAGGATTGTTAAGATCTCCAATTACTTGATGTAAAGGTTGCTCTTTGGTCCAGCGATGCTCATGAGGTAGTGGAGTAGATACTGATTGAACATGATCATCATCTAGAAATCCACTATCAGGCTCTTCAGATTGAATAATAGAAGGGGGGTTTGCATTTGAAGTTTCAGGTGCAGAAGCATCAGTTGGAATAGCAGACTCTGGCTGTTGAGTAGACATGATATCACAACCAACTGAAACAGTTACTTCTTGCTCAGCAGTTACTTGTATATCTTCAACTGTAGGAGTAATTGTAGGAATGTGAGTTTTTGACTGAACGGAGGATTCTTGTTCAATTATAACTTCTGAAGTGACTGGATGATTGCAACTTGTGTCTTCAGACCTGTCAGTAACAGCAGATTTAGGCAAATTAGACCCTAGAAACTCATCAAAAAAGAATTCAAATAACAAATCTAAATCAGATAAATGTGAAATAGAAGTAGAAGCGTTATTCGAATTATTGGCTGTAGAAACAGGTTCTGGACTGATCTTCCCAGAAGCTAATACTCCTGTTATCACGGGTTCTGAACTAAGTTGTTCAGAAGCCATATCTTCATCGAATGTTACATTAACGCTCTCAACGACTGTCTTTGACTTCTTCAGATAAACACGATATGCTGCCGATGTTGAAGAATAACCAATGAAGATACCCTCGTCCGCCTTAGCACTGAATTTATTCAGACTGTCTCTGTCGTTAAGCACAAAACATTTACACCCAAATATGTGAAAATACTTGATTGTCGGTGTTCTGTTGTTGATCAGCTTATATGGAGTCTTTTGAAAACGGCGGTGAATCATGGATCGATTTTGAGTATGGCATGCAGTCGACACAGCTTCTGCCCACAAGAATAGAGGTAGATCGGATTGGCTGAGCATAGTACGAGCGGCCTCGACTAGCGTTCGATTTCGCCTTTCGACTACTCCATTTTGTTCAGGCGTACGAGCAGCAGAGTACTGATGTGATATCCCGACCGATTCGAGATATTCTTCAACTGTTTTGTTTTTGAACTCTGTGCCGTTATCAGTTCGTAGAAACTTGACTTGTCTCTGCATATTCACCTGGGTCGTCTTTAAGAAAGTAATGAGAACTTCGGGCGTCTCATCTTTTGATCGAAGAAATTTGACCCATGTGTATCTTGAGTAATCGTCCACAATGACCAAGACATATTTCTTTCCACCCAAACTCTGAGTTCTCATTGGACCACACAAATCCATATGTAACAATTGTAACGGAGAACTAGTGCTTGGTTCAGGCTTCGGTTTATGCGGAGCTCTCTTCATCTTACCCTTCTCACATGCAGCACATAAGTGTTTTTTCTCGTATTTGAGCTCAGGAAGTCCTTTTACCAATTTTCCACTAACCAGCTTGTTGATATAACGAAAGTTCAGGTGTGATAAACGTCTGTGCCAGATCCAACTTTGCTGCATTGAAGCTTTTGTCATTAAACATACCTGATTATCAATCTGAACTTTGGACAGGTTGATGGTATAGAGGTTTGTCTTGCGATGTCCACCTAAGAGTTTTGTGCCGTCTTCAGTACGAACCGAGCAACTCTTAGATTTGAAGTTGACCTCTAACCCTTTATCACAGAATTGACCAATGCTGAACAAGTTGTTCCCCAAGCCTTCGACATAACTCACCTTACTTATCGTTATGTTGTCTTGAATGATATCACCATATCCTAAGATTGGTGAAAGTTGATCGTTTCCAAATCTGACATTTCCACTGAATTTCTCTGTATAATTAGACAATAAAGCTTTTTGCCCAGTCATATGCTTGGTACATCCACTGTCCAAGTACCACATATGTCGGGTCTGCAAGAGAAATCAGGAAACAATAATTTTAGGTACCCATTTAAAAACGGGTCCTAACAGATTAGCACAAGATTTTGGTATCCATTTGAAAATGGACCCTCTGTCCTTTTGAAAACCTTTAAAAATATTTGATCTCGAAGAATAAACATGATAAGATCCATACCAATCAGAAGAATTATGAGAATAAGCAAAATCATTCCTCCGATAATGATAAGATTTAGTAGTAGGAGATAATTGAATCAATTGCTTTATTGAATAACGCTTGTAAGAAGTTACAAGGTTTTGTTTATGAGAAGCATATTGACCAACTACATCAGAATCACTACTATCAGATCTAGTACAAGAATTATCAGAAACTGATTCAGTTATCTTATCATCCTTCCTTTTTGGTCGCCATTCGGTTCTCGCTTTCGACCTTTTCTTCCTTATATCTGAAACAAAAGATTTAGATTTATTAGGAAAATCAGATTTCTGAGATTGATTTTTCTTGCGTTTACCAGTGTTATTCTTGTTCTGTGAATGTTATTTCTTATGTTTCTTACCATTAGCATAGTAATCAGCATTCCTAGAAACTGATTCACCAACCTTAGTTGATGATTCACCTTTCTCATGTACACTTGGTAAAACTTTTCCATTTATGATAAAAATAGAATGATTTGGAAGTTGAGCAGTAAAGTCAAACATATCAATTTCCTTGATACACCCTTCATCAAAATTTAGAAAATCATTTGCAGACACAAATAGATCATCAAAATCAGTCTTAGAAGTTTGAGGTACTTTTGAAGATGTAGAACACACTTTAGATTTGCAAATAAAATCTGTGTTCTTTAATACTGTAGAAAATACGTTTTGTGTTAGATCACTCAAAATTCTTTCATCAGATAAAATATTTTCTAACTCAATTATTTTGCTCTCTAAGACAAGTGGAGGTACATAAATTTTGGCTTGAACAGGTTTTGCCTCCATCTCAGTCGAAGAATAACTAGCAAAATAATCAGTTGAAAGAAATTTTGGTGTCTTAGAAAGATAACTATCATTCAGTCTTTCATAACAGAATGGTAGTTGCATTTTCTTCAAATTCATTCTTTTCTCATCTTCTTTTTCTTCAACTTCTTTTGATGCTTTGGTGATAAATTTGGGTTTCAAATGAGGATATTCATCAGCTGCATACATATAATTTGCATTATATAGACCTGGCTGTTTTCTGATAGCCTTTTCTAAGTAATGAGGATTATCAAACCCTAATCCCCATTTTTCTTTAAAATCAGCATCTTCATCAGGTGTATTCAAAAAAATAGTTTGATCTGTTTGGCCTCTAAGATACAATTTTGCTTCCAAACCATTTACCTTTTTCTCTAAAGTTTTGTTCTCAACCTCCAGTTTAAACGATTTTAGAACACATTCTTGTTTTTCAGAATCAGACTTAAACAATTGTTTTTGTAATTCAGAAATCTTACTTTCAAAACAATCTTTTTCATTTTGAAAAACAGAAGCAGATTTGCGTAGAGAATCAATTAAATCTTTGTTCTCAATAACTGAAGTGTTGAGCTCAAAGACCTTTTCATTTCTCCTAGCAACTCTGTCTTTTTCCTTTTTCAATTTATTTTGAAGATCTTGAAGTTCGACCCTCATGGCTTCCATTTTGGTCATGAAATCATTTTCAGTTAAGTTCATTACCTCATCATCAGTCTCATCATCTGAATCATCATCTTTCACTTCTTTTCCCATCAAGCATAGATGAGCAGTCTCTTCTTGTTCTTCCTCATCAGAATGATCCAACCAGTATTCATCTTCAGCCATTAATGCCCTGCCAGCTTCTTGTTGTTTGGCCAAGAGCAATTTGTTTTGATAATATTCGGAGTTGCGAACCTTTGGCTTTCGACATTCTTTTGCATAATGTCCGAACTTGCCACAGTTGTAGCATTTGATCAGATCATTAACTGTCTTCTTTTCAGTACTTGTGTAATCATTTACATACTTCTTCTTTTCTTCTGGATTTTTCTCAATCATTCTATTTCCTTCCATTCTTTCTCTTTGCTCATGGTTCTTTGAGCTTGATGAAGAATATCTCTGAGAATTGGATCCCGGCTTCTTGTAGAACTTCTTTTGGAAAGCACGGGTTAACAGTAGCATAGCCTGCTTGAGACTTTCTCCATCATCTCCATCAGATTCAGACTCTGATTCAGAACTAAATACCACTGTCTTCTTCTTATTCTTCTTCGCTATCTTTTCTTTCTCTTTCTCTCCAGCTACTAATGCTATAGGATCAACTTTTCTCAACTTTCTTTTTCTCAGCTCTTTTCTCTTCTACCTCTTCTTCATTCTGTCGCAGAGTCTCGTAGACTTCATGTAGAGGTATTTCGCTCAAATCCTTCATTTGTTTCATCCTTCGCGTGTGCTCTTTCCATTCAGGTTGCAATATGCTGAGAAACTTTACATTGTTCTCAATCTGTTGCTTGTTGACCTTGTTCTTGGAAAGCTCATTCAGAAGCAACACAAACCTATCATAGGTTTCCTCCAAGATTTCATTTTCTTTTGCTCTAAATTCTTCGTAGCTGTTTATGCAGTTAGCTACCTTCATTTGGTTTCCAACTCTAGAACCCAACATCATTTTTCTTAATTGATCCCACATTGATTTGGCAGTTTCATTGTAGTTATCCATTTTCACATATATCTCATTTCTCATGCTTTGTAAAAGCAAAGATCTGGCTTGTTTATCAGCATCAAACCTTTTCTTTTGTTTATCAGAAAAACTAGCATACTTTTTATCCACTTTCCTTGTTCTCGGAGCTCCATCTGAATCATTACCACCAGCAGGAATCTCCTCAGTAGGTTTCTTCATTGGGCCTTCTGTGATAGATTTCAGAATGTTCTCTCCATTTGATTGTCTATCAACAAAGTCCAAAAATCTATCTCTCCATTGTTCATATTCTCCTTTGAATAGCACCGGAGGCTTGATATCAGTTCCAATTGAGAGAGCGTCTCTGGAAGTCATCCTGTATGTACCTGTTTTGAACAAATATGCAATAAGAAACTAGAACTGATCGTTAGTCCAAAATATGAAATCACAAAAATACAAGAAATCTTGAAATAGAAATTCAGGAATTTTGATCACAATCAGAAATTTGTCCCCCTCCGCAGACTTAGCACGGGGGTCCCGCTACCCGGTTAGCGGGTGGGGTCAAGGGGCAACGCCCTTGCGGGGTCGAGGGCCAGCACCCCTAGAGAAAAAAATTTCACTATTAAAAGCCATATTACTGTTTTGAAAAATTTCTCAGAAAATATTCTAAGTATAGAAACTCGCAAGTCACTATTAAAATATGAAACTCGTCGACGCTGAAACTCGCAAACAACTGTTTACTAAGAAACTCGCAGGCTTAAGCTTGCGCGTTTGTGAAACTCGCACGCAAAGACTTGCGTGTTTTGTAAAACTCGCTAGCCGCTAAAACTCGCTAGATGCTTAAACTCGCAAGAGACTATTCACTTAAGAACTCGCAGATAGAGACGTGCGCGTTTTGATAAACTCGCTAGTCGCTACTAGCGCATTTTGACCAAACTCGCAGAACAACCAAACTCGCAGATCGAACAAACTCGCAGATCACTATTCCGGCTTAAACTCGCACCCTTCGATTAGCGCGTTTGTAGAACTCGCAGATCACTACGTGCGCGTTCTGGTTCTTAGAAAATTTTTCTCATTTTTTCAAACTCGCAGACTTCAATCAGCGAGTTTCTAGAACTCGCAGATAACTCCTTGCGCGTTTGAACGATGAACTTGCGCGTTCTATGAATCTAGCGCGTTCTTCAGAGTTCCGTGCGTGTTCTTCATTTGATCGATCATAAACCACTTGAAACAATGATTTACACTCCAAAACTTTGTGAAATCGATCGACTATTCATCTAGAACACAAATCAAGCACTGATTTTCAATTACAAACACTAAAAGTACAAAATGATCTATAGAACAGTGCTTTAAAAACTCGTGACAAAAAATTCAATAAAATCCAACAATATGAGAAACTTACAGTGCAATTCAGAAATTAAAGTACATAGACTCGATCTATTACATTTTTCGAACAATTCCTAATCAAAATCTGCTCCAAAAACACATTAAAACTCAGAATTCGATTCTCGGCTCAAGAACAGTGACGAACCAATACTTTCTTGGATTTCTTGATCTGGTTTTACTTTGGATCTGCTCTGATACCAATTGTTAGAGTATAAATATGTTGGATACAAGATCAAGAAGACTGAAGGTTAAAGTTCAAGAAAGTCAAAGCTGAAGAAAGTCAACTCTTATTAAAGTCAAAGTCTTTTGTAATAAAAGTCAAATGTATTTGTATTTTTTGTATTTTAGTTTTCTTGTATTAGGAGTTGGTATAAATAGTCTTTTAATTTCTGTTTTAGTAGTAGAGTTCAAGTATGTGAATTGAACCGTGTGATTTAGAGAGAGAGAATACGTTTGAGAGAGAAATCTTGTAGAGAGAGAGAGAGAAAGAGTTTTAGAGAGAGAAAGTGTAATTGTTGAATTGAGAAGATTAATCAAAACAGGTAATTGTTTGTTTGATTACTTGTTAGTGATTAGAAACTAGAATCTGGGAATAACAGTAAGAACATTCTAGCATCAATAGAAGATGGTCTAATGCCAAGAGTTACTGAGGAGATTCCTGTTGAACGTAATGATTCAGATGGTGCTCCGAAAACAAAGAGAATTGATAAAAAGTATGCTCAATTCACTGATGAACAGAATAATCGGTTTGATGCTGATAAAAAGGCCAGATCTTTGCTTTTACAGAGTATTACAAATGAGATCTATGTGAAAATAGACAGCTACAATGCAACTGCAAAATCAATGTGGGATCATCTTCAGAAGATGATGGTAGGTTCAAAAGTTGGCAACCAGATGAAAATAGCAAACTGCATTAATAGTTACGAAGAGTTCAAAGCAAAGGAGAATGAAAGTTTGGAGGACACATATGAAAGGTTTGTTCTGCTTCTGAATGAGCTTTCCAAGAACAAAGTCATAAAGAAGCAAATCTAGAACAACGTCAAGTTTCTCAGTATCTTGCAACCTGAGTGGAAAAAGCACACTCGTTGAATGAAACAGATGAAAGACTTGAGTGATATTCCACTGCATGAGGTCTACGAGACATTGCGACAGAATGAAGAAGAGGTTCAGGAGAAAAGAGCTGAGAAAAAGAAAGTTGAGAAGGTTGTTGATCCAATAACATTGGTGGCTGGAGAGAAGGAGAAGGAAAAGAAAGAGAAGAAGAATAAGAAGAAGATAATGTTGTCCAGTTCTAAATCAGAGTCTGAATCTGATGGAGATGATGGAGAGAGTCTTAAGCAAGCAATGCTTTTACTGACCCGTGCTTTTCAAAAGAAATTCTACAAGAAACCGGGGTCTAATTCTCAGAGATACTCTTCATCAAGCTCAAAGAACCACGAGCATAGATAAAGAGTGGAAGGAAATATATATGTTGAAAAGAAGCCGGAAGAAAAAGAAGAAATATGTGAATGATTACACCAGTACTGAGAAGACAGCTAATGATTTGATCAAATGCTACAACTGTGGCAAGGTTGGACATTATGCTAAAGATTGTCGAAAGTCGAAGGTTCGCAACTCAGAGTACTATAAGAACAAAATGCTATTGGCCAAGCAACAGGAGGCAGGCAAGGCATTAATGGTTGAAGACGAATTCTGGTTGGATCATTCTGATGAGGAGGAAGAACAAGAAGAGTCAACTCACTTATGCTTGATGGGAAAAGAGGTGAAAGATGATGATTCTGATGATGAGATTGCTGACGAGGTAATGAACTTAACTGAAAATGATTTCATGACCAAAATGGAAGCCATGATGGTCGAACTTCAAGATCTTCAATCCAAACTGAAAAAGGAAAAAGACAGAGTTTCTAGGAGAAATCAACAGATCTTTGAACTTAATAAATCAGTTATTGGGAACAAAGATTTAATTGATTCTCTACGTAAATCTGCTTTTGATTTTAAAAATGAAAAAATTCATTTTGAAAATAAGATTTCTGAGTTTGAAACAAAATTGTCTAAGTCTGATTCTGATTCTGAAAAGCAAGAATGTGTTCTAAAAACATTTAAACTGCAGGTTGAGAACAAGACTTTAGAGCAAAAGGTAATGGTTTGGAAGCAAAACTATATGTTCGAGGCCAAACAAATCAAACTATTTTCTTGAATACACCTAATGAAGAAGCTGATTTTAAAGAAAAATGGGGACTAGGTTATGATAATCCTCATTACCTAGAAAAAGCTATTAGAAAACAGCCAGGGTTATACAATGCAAATTTTATGTATGCTGCTGCTACTTATCCTCATTTGAAACCCAAATTTGTCACCAAATCATCAAAGGAAGTTGAGGCAAAAGAAGATGAGAAAAGAATGAATTTAAAGAAAATGCAACTACCATTCTGTTATGAAAGACTGAATGATAGTTATCTTTCCGAGAAACCAAAATTTCTTTCAACTGATTATTTTGCTAGTTATTCTTCTACTGAGATGGAGGCAAAACCTATTCAAGATAAAATTTATGTTCCTCGACTCGTATTAGAAAGCAGAATAATTGAGTTAGAAAACATTTTATCTGATGAAAGAATTTTGAGTGAAATAACACAAGATGTATTTTCTACAGTTTTAAAGAACATAGATTTTCATTTTAAATCTAAAGTGTGTTCTACATCTTCTAAAATACCTCAAACTTCTGAACCTGATATTGATGACTTATTTGCGTCTGCAAATGATTTCTTAAATTCTAATGAAGGGTGTATTGATGAAATTGATATGTTTGATTTCAATGCTTCACTTCCAGATCATTCTAATTTTGTTATTAATGGAGAAGCTTTACCAAGTGTTTATGAAAAGGGTGAATCATCAACTAAAGTTGGTGAATCAGTTTATGTGAATGCTGATTACTATGCTAAGGGTAAGAAACATAAGAAACAACGCTCACAGAAGCGGATCAACACTGGTAAACACAAGAAAAATCAATCTCAGAAATCTGATTTTCCTAATAAATATAAATTCTTTGTTTCAGATATAAGAAAGAAAAGGTCAGAAGAGAGAATTGAATGGCGACCTAAAAAGAAGACTGATGAGAAGGCGAAATTAATTCCTGATGTAGTTACTGATAGATCTGATAGTAGTATTGTTGATGTAGTTGGTAAAGTTGTTTTTAATAAACAAAACCTTGTAATTCCTTACAAGCGATATTCAATAAAGCAATTGTTCCAATTATCTCCTACTACTACTAAATCTTATTCTTATCAGTGGAATGATTTTGCTTATCATCATAATTCTAATGATTGGTTTGGATCTTATCATGTTTATTCTTCTAAACCAAATGTTTTCAAATGTTTTCAAAGGAAAAGAGGATCCATATTCAAATGGATACCAAAATCTTGTGCTAATCCGTTAGGACCCGTTTTTAAATGGGTACCTAAATCTGTTGTTTCCTGATTTCTCTTGCAGACCCGACATATGTGGTACTTGGATAGCGGCTGTTCCAAGCATATGACCGGGCATAAAGATTTATTGTCTAATTATACAGAGAAATTTAGGGGCAATGTTCGTTTTGGCAACGACCAATTTTCACCAATTCTGGGCTATGGTGATGTGGTACATGACAAAATAACGATAATGAAGGTGAGCTATATCGAAGGATTAGAGCACAACCTATTTAGTATTGGTCAGTTTTGCGACAAAGGGTTAGAGGTAAATTTCAAGGCTAAGAGTTGCTCAGTGTGTACTGAAGACGGCAAAGAACTCTTAGTTGGTACTCGCAAGTCAAACCTCTACACCATCAATCTCTCAAAGGTCCAGTCTGATAATCAGGTTTGCTTACTGACAAAAGCCTCGATGAAACAAAGTTGGCTTTGGCACCGACGGCTGTCACACCTGAATTTTCGTTATATCAACAAATTGGTCAAAGGCAGATTGGTGAATGGACTTCCTGAACTGAGATACGAGAAAGAACACTTGTGTGCAGCATGTGAAAAAGGGAAGATGAAGAGAGCTCCACATAAACCGAAGCCTGAACCTAGTACCAGTTCTCCATTAGAGTTGTTGCATATGGATCTTTGTGGTCCGATGCGAACGCAAAGCTTAGGCGGAAAGAAATATGTTCTTTTTATCGTGGACGATTATTCGCGATACACGTGGGTCAAATTTCTACAATCAAAAGATGAGACGCCCGAAGTACTCATTACATTTCTGAAGACGACCCAGGTGAATTTGCAGAAACCAGTCAAGCTTTTTAGAACTGATAACGGTACAAAGTTCAAAAATAGAATTGTTGAAGAATATCTCGAATCGGTCGGGATATCACATCAATACTCTGCTGCTCGTACGCCCGAACAGAATGGAGTAGTCGAAAGGCGAAATCGAACGCTAGTTGAGGCCGCTCTATGCTCAGCCAATCAGACTTACCTTTGTTTCTGTGGGCAGAAGCTATTTCGACTGCGTGCTACACTCAAAACCGTTCAATGATACACCGCAGATTTCAAAAGACTCCGTATGCGTTGATCAACAACCGAACACCAACCATCAAATATTTTTATATTTTTGGTTGTAAGTGTTTTATGCTAAACGATAGAGAGAATCTCAACAAGTTCAATTCTAAGGCAGATGAGGGCATCTTCATTGTATATTCTTCTACATCTGCTGCATATCGAGTTTACTTGAAGAAGTCGAAGAATGTTATTGAAAGCGTAAACGTCACATTCGATGAGGAAATGGCTTTTGAACAAGTCAGTTCAGAACCCATGATAACCGGAGTGCTAGCTTATGGACAAATCAGTTCAGAACCTGTACCTGAAAAGAACAAATCAGATGAAGCATCAACGTCAACTAATCATTTATCTGATTTAGATTTTTTATTTGAACTGTTTTATGATGAATATCTTGGATCTAATGTGTATAAACATGTTGTGGTTGATAGGATGGTAGATTCAACGGCTAATCATCCAACTACATCAAATATTTCAACTGAATCAAATTCCCCGATTCAACAAGATATTCCAGTTCAACTGCCTACTCCAATAGTTGAAGTTGTCTCTACTAATGCTGAGTCAGAAGTTCCTGAGTCAGTAGGATGTGCTGTAAGGACAGATCAACAGACTGAACAAGTTGTACCTACTGAAGCTTCTGCACCAATTATTTCAACTAAAACCCTTCCTCATATTGCTCAAACTGAAGAAGATGATAGTGGATTCTTAAATGATAATCATGATCAATCTTCATCTAATCCACTCCCTTATGAACATCGCTGGACCAAAGAGCACCCTTTACACCAAGTCATTGGAGATCTCAACAAACCGGTGCAAACTAGGTCAGCAACTTTAAACTAGTGTCTGCATGACTCATTCCTCAGCAAGATAGAGCCTACTCGAGTATCAGAAGCTCTAGCTGATTCGGATTGGGTGTCTGCTATGCAAGAAGAGTTAAATCAGTTGAAGCCCTGAAAGTTTGGAGACTAGTGCCAAAACCAGAAGGAAAGACCGTGATAGGCACCAAATGGGTATTCAAGAACAAGAAGGATGAAGATGGTATTGTCATCAGAAATAAAGCAAGACTTGTTGCCAAAGGTTACCGGCAAGAGGAAGGCATATATTATGATGAGACTTATGCTCCAGTAGCGCGTATAGAGGCAATCCGCATGTTTCTAGCCTATGCAGCTCACAAGAACTTCACAGTCTATCAAATGGATGTGAAGACTGCCTTTTAGAATAACATTCTTAAGGAGGAAGTCTATGTCTCGCAATCAGAAGGCTTTGTAAATCCAGATAAGCCAAATCATGTCTACATCTTGGATAAAGCTTTGTATGGTCTGAAACAAGCACCTCGCGCCTGGTATGATGTCTTATCAAAATTCTTGGTCATGTCAGGTTTTTCAAAAGGTAAAGTCGATGCCACTTTATTCATTAAAAAGGAAAAAGTCGATATCATTCTTATTCAGATATATGTTGATGATATAATATTTGGCTCTACAAATCCTAAATATTATAAGAACTTTTCAAACTTAATGGTGTCAAGATTTCAAATGAGTATGATGGGAGAGATGAATTTCTTTCTCGGATTACAAGTAAAACAATTTTCAACGGGGATTTTCATTAATAAACCTAAAGTACATTTTTGATATTCTTCGGAAATTCAAAATGGAAAATTGCATACCAATTGGAACCCCAATGGCACCAGGTATTAAGATTGGCACTGATCCTTCAGGTAAAAGTGTTGATGTTAGGACTTATAGAGGAATGATAGGTTCTTTAATGTATCTTACTTCAAGTAGGCCAGATATTATGTTCTCAACATGTTTATGTGCAAGATATCAGGTTGATCCTAAAGAATCCCATTTGGCTGCTGTCAAACGGATCTTTAGATATCTGAAGGGGACTGCAAATCTTGGTTTGTGGTATCCTAAGGATACAGGATTTGCACTGACTGCTTATTCAGACGCAAATCATGCTGGATGTATGTTAGACAGGAAGAGCACGTCGGGTCATATTCAATTCCTTGGAGACAAGCTCGTTAGTTGGGCGTCAAAGAAACAACTTTGTGTGTCCACATCGACTGCAGAAGCAGAGTATGTAGCTGCTTCTAGTTGCTGCTCTCAGGTTTTGTGGACGAGGACACAACTTCGAGACTATGGATTCAAGGTTGACAAAATACCGATCTATTTTGACTCAAAGAGCGCTATCGCAATATCAGCTAATCCTGTGCAACATACTAAAACAAAACACATTGATGTCAGGTATCATTTTATAAAAGATAATGTAGAAAAAGGTACAATAGAACTTTACTTTGTAAAAACTGATTATCAACTTGCAGATTTGTTTACCAAAGCTTTAGATTAAAAGAGATTTAATTTCCTTGTGTCTAAGCTTGGTATGCTAAATCTCAAGATCTAATCAATAATTACCTATTAAAGTTTTCTTTATTGTCATTTTTCATCATTTCTTTATTATTATTTCTGAATGGATATCTGCACTTTAACGTGTTGTTCATGATCTCAGGGGGAGTGAGACATGATTCTAAGATTATCAACATTATTCTAAGGGGGGGCTTATAGACTTGTTGCATTTACTTAACTGTTAAATTTTTGTGATGCATGATTTTAGGGGGAGTCTATGAGCATAACAAAAGGAGTAAGGATATGATTTCTGATTATTTCAGATCAGAACTCGTACTTTAATCATTTTACTGCTTTATGTCTTTTATTTTTCAATAAATTTGTGAATAAAGTTGCTTTGACATGACTTTGAGACTTGTGCAGAATGAGAGAAGCTATCAAGATCATATCTTTATGACTTCAGCTGACTTCATGAGATTTAAGACTGCACGATAAAGGTTAAATTTTTTATCTTAATCTTATATATGGTTGAAAGAAGGACAACTTTCAATCATAGAAAACATGTTCTTAAATGTTCAAACCACTTCCAGATTCTTAAACAGATTTCATGAATTGGAAGTCTGATTTTTAAATGTTTTTGAAGATTTATTTGTGCTTACGTGATTACAAACCGTGTTTTTCCAAAGATACATACTTGTGTATTATCTTTTCTATATACTTTCAAGTATTCACACACGCTGGTTTGAATTTTTATTCAAAATGTTCTTACCATGTCTCAAATTTGAAACATATTTTTTTCGATGGTAAGACACCGCACTTGCACTTCAATGAATTTTGAGCGATATTTCATTTCGAAGCGTTCATTTCAAGAATGTCTATATTTTTTATTCATATGGAAAATATCCATTATTCTTGACCATAAGCCTTAACTGTTATATCTTTTCTTATCTGATCAATTTTCATACAATGTCAGATTTTCAAACAAGTCTCTTGTATTCATATTCATTCATTCAAATTACTTGTTTGAAAATATTTCAATGTTTAAAAATGCTCATATCTTCAAGATTATATTCTGAGCATACACATATATGACTTGTATTTGAGCTTTAATTGTTCAAGTTAAGCCATCTTTTGAGCAACATTTGCTTTATAGGATTATGGGTTCTTTGTGCTAGGACTTAAATGAACTTCAATGGATTCACGATTACCAGTGTCTCCTACCCTAGAAGTTAATCCATAGTGATTGAGTATGAGGAGTCAAAAAGAAATGAGTGTGGGTTGTGTGTTGAGATAAAATGAAAAAGAGAGTTAGGTTAGATGTGAGCTTAATGATTAAAAGAAAGAGGGTGTGAGAACAGAGTAAAAGAATATCAAACTCTGTACCAACTACTTTTTGAGTCGGTCAACCACATTACTAATTTTCACAATTCTTCGTGAACATTATTGAAATAGGCAAATAGCCCATTCCAACTCTTGTTATTAACCCCACCAGCCACTCATTTTCTTCTTAACAAGAAAATGTTTCATATTTTTCTGGGGACGCAACACATTATCTATCTGGTTTTCATTTGGAAAATATGGATATTGAAAAAGAAGGAAGTCTGCCCCACCTTCGCACTTCAATCATGGACATTGAGTATGTGTTTATCTACTGTTGTCTCAGTGGTTTACACAATATTGAGCATTTATAAAAGCAATCATCAAGTTCTTAATTCTTTCTACACTTGCACGAACACACAAGGAATTTGTTTTCTTGTCATAACATTCATAGAAATTTCCTTTGTGGTGTTTCGATGAATTGATGGAAGCCCTGGGGGAGTGAACATCAAAAAGCTCCTTTCCTATGTGTATCCATTACACACAGTGACTTAGTGTTACTGACAGGCATGTCAACTGATTCATTTGTTGATTCAGGTGTTACATTCCTAATTTGTCTAGATTTGAAAAGATCTGGATGAATACTTTATTTTGGATCAACGAATCAGAGGCTCATGGACAGATCAGAATAGTTAAAGACATTTCTTGGACCCATCACGCCGATCTCATTCTCCGACCCAAAACCGCTCACCATCTTCTGCCAAAAACCGATCACCATCCTTACTTGATCTGTTGTCATCGTCAGGTAATTAATTTTGCCTACACCTTCGATAAACCTGAAGAAAATGTCTTCTTCCTCGTAACTCCGACGAGGACCGGTGAGATTGGAGGTGGTCGTGGACTGGTGGGGTTGGTCGAGCTCAAACCCAAATAAACACTCAAACTAAGCCACCAGATTCATCTGCATCTTCCGTTGGCCAACAGAGACGAAAATCATAGGTACTAAAAAATCATCATTCATCCATCTGACATAGGATTAGTAGGTATTTCAGCTCTATTTTATCTATTCTTAAGCCTTGCTGCTATAAAACATGTTTGGATGGATTTCGAACCAAATTCTAGGTCAAAACTTGTACCCCTGTGAAAATGTTTGTATGCGAGTTTGGGACCAGATTATTAGGAAGGTTGTCTCTTTGGAGTTTTTAGGGATAAAACTGAAAAGAGCAGTACATGATTTTTAACCAGAGTATGAAACATTGAAATCCAACTACATAGAAAAACAAAAATCGAAATCAGATAGGGCCAATTTCTATTGGCAAGAACATAAAACTAATCAGGACCATGTTGAGCAAGAGGCGATGTATGATTGATGTTTCTATTTGGAGAGACGATTAGGGCTTTAGGCAGCGAAGAAGGTGAGGGTATTTATGGGCAAGCAAAAGGGAATCAAGTGGCGGATGGTTTTGGTTGATTAAGGCATCTTTATAATTTATAAGCAATTTTTTTTGAATTTTGAATTTTTAAGATTTAAGATTTATTGTTTTTGTTTTTGTCGGTCGCTGGTCACAGTAAGAAGGAATGAGGGGAAGGGGAAGGGTGGTGGCTGGATGGTGAATGTTGTTGCAGCCTTGCAGGTCGCCGGAGGGGAAATAGTCCAGGGAAGGGACCGACGCAGGGGTGGTTTTCAAACCGGGGGAAGTTTACTCATATATATAATTTTTTTGTACTTTAAAAGAAAATTGAGGAAATATAAAAGGACCATAATGCCCTTTATTTAACGGAGTTAGTGATCAGGGACCACTTTCAGAGCAAAATGAGAACCACAAGGACGATTTCTAAACTTATCAAAGTTCAAGTCCCACTTTCAATGATTTCACTAAACCTGAAGGACCAAAATTAGAGTTTACTCTTTATAATATAATATATATAAAATGTTTAACTCCACAATGAATTTAATTAAATAAACTACATATAAAACATCCAAAGTATATGATAATAAAACAAATTAAAGGAAACATAAATTTAAAACAACTCCACAAATAAAATCAATTCAACAAGTGTTATAAATTAAAGGTTTGATCGTTAACGACAACATCAAAAAAATACGCCACTACACATTTCATTCTGGTCGGTGATTTATCACCTACATAACTAATGATATGTCTCACAAGATAAACGATATCACTTACCCAAATATTAGCGTTCAACCTTGAAAAATGAGTTTCAAACATTTATTTATAGGAAAATTCAAAAAGGTTGTACCACCAATTGAAAAAAAAAACTTATATTCGATCAGAAACTTAATACATGAACCCGGTTTAATGGGGGAATCATTGAGTTGACCGGAGGTGGGAGTGGGGAATCTTCCGAATTTGCTAATTGAGAATGGGGTTGGGGATGGAATACCCCTCAACCCTAAACCTGGCCTCAACCCCGAATATTTAATAAGGGGGCCTTTCAAGGGAGATCTTACTATTTTGTGGTAACTATGAGATCTAATCTCATCCATCCATCTTAATAATCAATGGTTTAAAATAATTCAGAGAAATATTAATTAAAAACACAATTTTAGGCCATTAAAATAGGCAAAAAGGGTAAAAATGTCAACAAAAAAAAATTATAATTCACTGTGATCTAGTTTAGGCGGGGTCCGATAATTTTGGCATGGAATCAGATGTGATAATCTCAAAATATTGAAACATATCATTCAATCAAACAAATCGATTACACTAAATTGATTACACCAAATATCACAACTATCTAACACTATTTTAACAGGATAAGAACCCTAGTTATCGACGGAGCTAATCGACTGAAACAGGGAAAAGATCACATTGTGTACAGCAAAATGGGTGTGATACACTGTGATCATCTTGCAAAACTTTATCTCCTTCATGATAGAATGATGGGAATATTGTTGCTAATTCCATAGGTGGTGATACACTGTGATCAGTGTCTCATGGTACATATGTCTCATGGTACATATGAGATTCAGATGATGTTAGATTATCAGATACATGTCAAATCACAATGTAATACATACATCACAATGAACCACATACATCAGATATATGCCAAATCACATGGTACATATGAGATTCGGATGATGTTAGATTATCACAATGTAACACAATGTCACATGGTCCATATGGAATTCAAAGCTTGTTCCAGATTATCACAATGTAACACATACATCAGACTCAATGACAAATCATATGACACATGTATCAGTTTCAACAACTGTGATTTATGACATTATCAAAATGTAACACAATATAACATTATCAAAATATAACGCAATATAACAGTATATCTTCGCCTTCATTGGAACTACTAGACAACGATTGAACGGAATCTTCAAATAATTCTCGGTCCATTGAAAGGCAAAAAACAAGCAGATCTTCTTTCTGCAGCAAGAATGCAAACTTAATCATGGGGCAAGAATG
This sequence comes from Arctium minus, assembly GCA_954870635.1. Classification (NCBI taxonomy): domain Eukaryota; kingdom Viridiplantae; phylum Streptophyta; class Magnoliopsida; order Asterales; family Asteraceae; genus Arctium; species Arctium minus. The sequence goes on along the minus strand of OX941081.1, from coordinate 129,863,291 downwards.
AAGGCTTCATACGACAACAAGAATTTAGACTTCATAAGCTGAATTCAAACTCAAATATGGATATTATCTCAAAATAAATTTGTTGAGATAATAAAGGAAACGTAATATTTGATTGATGAGGCTTTGATTTTTTGAGTTACAAAAAAATTGTTATATTAATTAATTTATCAAATTACTAATATATCCTTCCCTATTAATTAATTAAAAAAATAAATAAATTAAAATGATTGGATGAGAGTGGATCTCATAGTTACCACAAATTAGCAAGATCTCATATGTAATGAGTTGCATTTGAACACCCCTCTCTCTCTCTCTCTCTCTCTCTCTATATATATATATATATATATATATATATATATATAGAGAGAGAGAGAGAGAGAGTCGGATTCAAACGAGAACGATACCTATTTAAAAGAAAAGGGAATAATTCTAGGCCAATCATTTTATTAAATAATACCTTAAACAAACTTTCTTAAAAATCGTCTAAAAGGGCATATGTGTCATTTATTGTATACATATTATATAAGGAAACTCATTTATTTTTATATAGATTATGTAACAACTTTAATTAAGGTATTTTTTGATAAATTTTTTATATAATTTTTTACAACATTAAAATAAATGTGATTTAGTTTTTCATTTTAAATATTTATTTTTATTGAATTAGTTTATTTAAGATTTTTTTACAATTTTTCTCAAAAATCACATGTGATATCCACAATTAATCGACATTTTTTCCTAAAAAAGATTCACTAATTTTCTTTTATGTATCATTATGTGCTCTTATACATTTTAAATGTGTTTTGCTACAGATCACATATGATTCTGTTTTCATTTTTTTTTCAATGTTTAATTTGAATCGTTGTTTTTAAGATCTTAAAACATATATGATTAGAAAAACATTTTGAAAAAAATTTAATTCATTGTGAATCACATGTGATTTTGATGAAAACTATGAATTACGTTTTGAAGTATATATGATCTTATACATTAATTTTAATTGTGTTTTGCTACAGATCACATATGATTTTGTTTTCATTATTTTTTTTTCAATGTTTAATTTGAATCATTGTTTTTCAAATTTTGAATCACATATAATTAGGAAAATATTTTAAAAAAATTAATTAATTGTGAATCACATGTGATTTTAATGAAAAATTATGAATTACGTTTAGAAATACATGTGATCTTAAACATTAATTTTAATTGTGTTTTGCTACATATCACATATGATTCTGTTTTAATTATTTTTTCTTTTCAAAGTTTAATTTGAGTTATTGTTTTTCAAATTTTAAATCACATATGATTATGAAAAAATTTTGAAAAAAATTTAATTCATTATGAATCACATGTGATTTTTATGAAAATTGTAATTTTTTTAAATAATACTTGAAATAAAAAAAGAATTCTTTAGATGAAAAATAAATATGCTTATTTTAAATGAATTAAATAAAAAAATTATTTAATAAAAAATTAAATCATATTAAATTTACAAAAATGGTAAAAGTAGAATCTTAAATAAATACCTAAAATAACTTTTATATAACTAAATTACTTTAATACCCTTATTTATTTATTTTTAAATTAATTATTTAAGGTATTATTTAATAAAATGAGTGGCCTAGAATTATTTTCTTATTCTTTTAAATAGTTAACATTCTCATTTGATCATCTCTCTCTCTATATGTGTGTGTGTGTGTGTATTTATCTATAATATATTATAAAACATGAATAAAAAACTCTTAAATACAAATTATTAGGCATAAGGTACCATCATTTTATGCAAGATTTTAAAAATCTCTTAATTTACAAGTATCAAAGCACAAGATACATATTACTACTGCAGACTTCTAACACCCACCAATTTAGTATGTGCGGAGCCTTCTTTTTATGCATACATTTCCATGTATCACTATTAATTAATATATTGTATTACTATAAATTTGTTTTAATTATATTATTAAATATGTAATTGGTTATTTTTTCTAGATATCATTAAAATATATAAAATAATCATTGAATTCTAACAAAATACTTATTTTTTTTTATATAAAAACATTATCTTATTAAACTTAAATTAAACAAATTTATAAAAAAAACATTATCACTTTCTCAAAACCATCTAAAATCGTATTGTAAATCGACATTATTTTTTCTAGATATCATTAAAATATATAAGATAATCATTGAATTCTAACAAAATACTTATTTTTTTTATATAAAAAACATTATCTTATTAAACTTAAATTAAACAAATTTATAAAAAAAACATTATCACTTTCTCAAAACCATCCAAAATCGTATTGTAAATCGACAAAAAAACAAAAAATCGACATTAAAATCGTGATGTATCTCGTTGCATTGCGCAAGTACGATTCTAGTAATATAATAAAAGTGACAAACCAAGAAGTATATATAACACATAAATATATTAAGTATAATCATACTTCGATGATGAGAAAGATGCCAAAGAGATTATTGTATTAGTTTGATTGTTCGTGGAGAAACTTTTTGTGATATAACAACGTGAATATATAAAATTTTAATTTTTAAATACTGTACGTATTTTATTTGAACTATTCTTATATAAATGCTACATTAAAATTTGGTAAAAAAAAAACGATGTATAAGTGTAAAATTGGCATTATATATACGGTGTTTAAGTGTTCAAATTAGCAAGACACGCTCAACCACCACATGTACACAACTAGCTCATATTCTTTATAATCGACTTGTAAATCAATATAACATTGGAATCAATTATACTATGCTTTAGATATTGCAATATTTTCCGTACTTATATTCTTATAACAATATTTGTTGTATACACCGTCCAAAATGTGATCATGTTAAACATGGTGTTGGTTATGAATTTGTAAAGATCAAAACCAACATGAATGGTTTCCATTGGAAGTTTCTATGCAAGGTAGCTCGTGGAGTTGAGTTTGATGATATTGTGGCAAGCAATATTTACAAGTTGAAGTGAATGAGACGCTTGGTTTGAATTTAGTATGGTTAATATATGATTGTCAGAGATAGAGGATGCGGAAGTTGCTCATCAACCATTGTGCTATTGAGAAGGAAAAACATAGGCAACATTGAAGGTTGTTGGACAACAAAGGATGAGGTAGAAGACACGTTAGGAACTAAAGCTCTAATACCATGTTGGTCTTCGAATACAATGATTTACACATGACATGTTTATAGAATTGGGGGGGGGGGGGGGGGATTGAATACAAACACAACAAATTTTCACTTTTAATTTTATATTTTGTATTAAAATATAAAATTACAGATTTGTTGCGGAAGCTAGGAAGGTAGGACCTGATCCTAAACAATCTGACTGGTGACGAATTTGCTAACACTGAAAGAGTGATAGAATAACGTACTCTTTCAGATGTGAAATACTAAGATAGTACTTCAAATGGTGATGTCGATTTTGCCTAAGTAACTATCTCTAAGAAGTTCTTTCAAAACAGGTGAGTAACAACAAATGACAAAGGGTGACCTTTTATAGCCACCATTGTATTAAAGGCTATCTTCCAAGTTCAACATATGTCTTCATCTGATTTGCTGATCCATGCATGCTTGGACTTTTCGCTTCAACCTTTGTAGTTGATATAAACACTTGTTAACCAATCTCATCCTTACGTATATAGAGGGAACAGTAAACAAAGCATGAAACTAATAAAATAGTGCTTTAGAACTTACTTTGGATGACATGTTGGCCATGTTCCCATACTAGAATAGAAGTTTGGGAGAGTTGGTGAGCCAAACCTTGCAGAACAAGTTTGCCCTCCAAAATCCAGCTTTCCAGTAGGAGTATTTCTCAGGCTACTAGTTGACTTGGTCTTGTATTGATTTTCTTTCAACTAGATTACAAACCAATCCACTTTGGTGATGATCTTGACCTCACTTCGACTAGTCTTTAATTTTGTTGAAAGTTTTTTGTTCTGTGATCAATACAAATAGTTACAAGACTTTTACAAGTAAAAATCATATCTTTATTTTATTCAGAAATATAAGCTATAGATTGGATTCCAGCTACATAAACATTAATAAAGTAATTCTACCGGATTTTACATTGACTTAGAATATTTTGTAGATTAGTTGAAATTTAAATTCGAGTGATTGAAGTCTTAGATACTTCAATCGTATTCATCATTCGGATAAGGCTTGATCAAATCTGAGATATGATCCTATAAAATATCTTTAGGTATAGATTCGATGACTTTATATCCGAGACCTTGAGCTATAAGGTTTTTCTTTACTATGCAAGGCTTCGGATGATAAACAACTTGAGTTATATCTGATGGACGGGTTAGGTTGATCGGGTTGAAAGCATTTCGACAACGTAACCCAATGTTGGTGGTTTAAAAAGTTTCAACCCAACCCAACCTAAACCGTTCGGGTTGGTAGGGTTGTGTTAAAACAAGGTAAAATCAAACATAAACAAAATTAATACATTTTGACTGTTTTGTAGTCTAACTGTAACATAATAGATTTCGACCTGTGAAGTGTGAACAAAGAAGATTAGAAGAAATCGATAGTTCGATACTTGTGGGTGAAGTCGTGAAGGGTGAAGCAAATGAAAACTGTGAAGTGTGAACATAACAGTCTACACATTTCAATCAATAGTCTAACATAACAGATTTCGAACTGTGAAGTGTGAACAAAGAATATTAGAAGAAATCGATAGTTAGATACATGTGGATGAAGGGTGAAGCAAATAGAAACATGTGAAATCGAACTGGAAACCTTACCTGTTGTGCTCGCTGCTGTCCTGCTAAAATGAGAAATCAAATTGGCTTTTGAAATGGATTAGGTCAAAGTCTTAGAGTGAAAGAGGTGTGCGGCTGTGAAGAAAGAATACAACGAACGAAGGAGCGTTAATGCATTAGTGAAGAAAGAGTGTGTGCGGCTGTTTGAATGGGTTATCGGCTTGGGTCGGTTTCCGTTGGGCCTGACCCAATATAGTCGGGTTGGCTAATTGTTTAATCGATCATGCTTCGGGTTACCTCTGGCTAGATTTTTTTTTGGATTTTTCAGATTGGGTTGATCGAGTTGGTCGGGTTTTTGAGCACCCCTAAGTAGCAACAAATGACAAGGGTGGCCTTTTATAGCCACCATTGCATTAAATGCTATCTCCTAACTTTAACATGTGTCTTCATCTGATTTCCTGATCCATGCACGCTTTTACTTTTCCCTTCAGCCTTTGTAGTTGATATAGACACTTGTTGGAATATTCCATAGCATTCGCTTCTGAAATAATTTGAACTAATTGTGCCACAGTTGAGTGTTTCTGTCCAATCGCTACATAACCCATCTCATCCTTACGTATGTAGAGGGAATAGTAAAGAAAGTATGACACTAATAAAATAGTACTTTAGAACTTACTTTGGCTGACATGTTGGGCATGTTCCCATACTAGAATAGGAGTTTGGGAGAGTTGCTGAGCCAAACCATGCTGAACAAGTTTGCCCTCCAAAAACCGGCTTGCCAATAGTAGTATTTGTTGCCTTTCAAAAAAAATAGTAGTATTTGTCAAGCTACTAGTTGATTTTGTCTTTTATTGATCTTCTTTCGGCTAGATAACAAGCCAATCCACTTTGGTGACGATCTTGACCTTACTTCAAATATCTTCAATTTTTTTTGGATCAAAATACAAATAGTTACAAGACATTTACAATTAAGGGTGCATATGGATTGGGTCAACTTAAATACATTAGAACAATTTGGCTTAATTATTGCGGCTTAAAAAACTTCAATTCTTTTCTATAGTTTTAAAACCCAACTGAAACTATGCGGGTTGGGTTGGTCGGACTGAAACATTTTGTTGTTGATGAGCAAAAACACATAGAAGATCTTAAGCCAAAGGAAAAACAATATCTACAAGTCTACGACTTCTAAAAAGATAGAATTTACTCTTTTATGTGTAGATTGTTTGGGCTTTTATCGTAACACCCAGAAAATCAAGGTAAGTGCCTATTAATCATTAACTATTCTTGCCTTAAAATCTTAGCTTTGAGACCTTTCATGTTCTAGAATTGGTAATTTAATCTTGTTTATAGTAAACCTTATGAGAAATCGAGACCAAGCGATCAGTTGCGAAAGTGTTTGAAAAGTTTGGGCCTCGGGAGTGTGGGGCGACTGTGACTCACGATAGTTCCCATGGGCACAGTCTCCTGTCACAATCCCCGGGGTTGTACCGTAACTCATACGACCCGCACGACAGTGACACCGCGATAATGACATGGGCAATGTCCCTGGTCACTATCGCTTGAGGTGTACCGTGGGAGGGTTGAGACCCGCGACCATGCCTCATGACAGTGCCCATGGCAAGCTCGTCGGACACTGTCACCGTTGGACACTGTGAGTATAAAAGGATCCTTTGACCGAATTTATGTCATTTCTCTCACTTTGCTCCATTTTGTTCATGATTTGGGAGACTCTTAGGGCGATTTTCTTCCCTCTATTTACTCTCCTCATTAAATTCTAGGGTTTGGTTGGTGTAAATCTTTAATAGAAGCTAGTTGGGTAGTTAAGGAGCATTTATTGTGGTTCCTAGCAAAGTTTCAAGCTTCAAGAGTTCAAGCATCCACCTACTTCATTTTCTAGGGTTTTAAATAAACCTAGATAGTGAGTTTCTCCTAACTATTTTAAATGAGATACACCTCTTAATATGTTCTTGTTATTATTTCACAACTCCTTATACATGTTAATCACCTGATAAGTTTGGATCACATTTCTATATTTGGTATGTGTTGGAGTTCTTGGTCAATAATCACTATGTGAGATTTGATGGGTATACTTTGTTGGCAATATTTGAGATATGTACATATGTTGATATATGGTTGATGGACATTGTGTGTAAATATACATGATTTAGGGTTTTGACCTAAATTGGGATTGGAATCTGTTGGGTCATTGACCAGCATCTTCCTAAATCGAAACGTGGCGCTGACTGCTACGCTATAAGGAAATAAAGTTGCGCCTTCTCCATCAGCAATTGCTTTTGGCGTAGTGGTAAGCGCTTGATCCTAACATGTGGTATCAGAGCAGGTTACGTGTTCGAATCCCATGGAGTGCATTTAAATGCCAAAGGCATGCTGTGCAGCCATTGACTTCTAGCGAAGATCTTGTTAGTGCTGGCAGATGCTGGGGGGGGGGGATTGTTGGGTCATTGACCAGCATCTTCCTAAATCGAAACGTGGCACTGACTGCTACGCTATAAGGAAATAAAGTTGCGCCTTCTCCATCAGCAATTGCTTTTGGCGTAGTGGTAAGCGCTTGATCCTAACAGAATCATTAGGATCTTGTACATGCATTTTTATGTAATGTGGAATATGTATAATGTTGAATGACAAGTATATTGGATGAACCACGAGTAGGCACTAGGATGATGTAGTCTTGAGGTTCCACCTTTTTGATATGTACCTAGATCTCTGCCATTTGGAGTAATGTCTCGGAGGTAGTCTTCAAATGTATCGGGCCTTCGGGATGTTGCTCATGAGAGTGAACATCAAGGTATATCGGCTCTTATGGTGAAACTCGTTGATGTTTTGGGTCTCCCCCATTGATTCCGTTGTGGTTTTGACGTCTATAATTTCTTAATTGTTTATAGCATGTATTTGTTCAACTCACCAGTCTCGTTTGGCCTAACACTTGATTAGTTGATGTGTATCTCAGGTTCTAGCGGCGCAACCGCTAAGAAGGTTTAGCGACCATGATTGTGAGCTTGGGGAGCATTTTTGGGACGCCAACTTTAGAAGACGATTGTTTTTGAATTTAGATAACAACTTGATGTAATCTCTTTTCTAGTTAGAAGTTAGATTAAAGGGTTGTTATCCCTCATCGCTTATTTATTTCAAACTTGTAATTAATAGGCGTATATTTGTTCCCTTTTTGGTAAAGCTCATGCTTTGGCATTATTTCATATACCACATTTCCTTTTTCGGAAATTTTTGTTTGTCCCAATTTTTTGGGTGTTACAAGTTGGTATTAGAGATTTAGTTTAAGTGAACTAGGTGTCGACTCTAGTATACCTAGACTTAAGTTGTTTATGCCTATAGTATCACTGTCTATACGGGTAGAGCATTCCTAGATGGGGAGAGTATTAGGACTATGAAAATGCATTGATTAGGAAATTGTGATGATGGTAACAAGAACTCTTATGTAATGTATGTTCACGATTTCACTTGGCCAGTGCTATTATGAATTTATAAATACGTGAGCGTGCTTGAAATTGTTGTTATGATGATTGATCGTTGTAGTAGTACGTAACAAACCGATTATCTTCTAAAGAATTAACCGGTATGATCCTTGTCGTGTGTGACAATTCACTATGGTAAATACGAGGAGTCGGGTCGGGGCTCCCGAAGATGCTAATGAGCCGAGTGTAACCGCTCCGGAACCGTCAAGATGGGCAAACCCAATGGTGAATCAAGTTATCTTGCCGATCCTCACTATGTTGCAAGGGATTGTTGATGAGGTTCCTCGCGTGAACCTTGAGACCGAAAACCCAGTGATCCAAGAAGTGGACCCTCAATCGGTCATGATAGCTAGCATCATGCAAATGATGAACTCCGTAATGGACAAAAGTGACGAAAGTTTTATGAAGTTGCTAGAGGATCGAGATGCAAGCAACCGAAGGCATGAGACAGTGGAGGATAATGCGATGGTTGGATCGGGTGGTACGGGCAATGCAAATGGGACGGAAGAACAAGCAGTAAGGATCCAGAGAAAGAAGAAAGGGGGTTGCTCCTATAAGGCCTTTCTATGTTGCAAGCCCCCAGAGTTTTCTGGAAAAACCAATCCAGTGGCATGTATGAACTGGATATGAGAAGTAGAGATGGCTTTTGAGTCAAGCGAATGTGACGACTCCCAAAGAGTCAAGTTCGCGTCTCAATTATTCAGATGGGAAGCTTTAAGCTGGTGGAACCTTACTCGCACGACCCTTACCTTACCCCGGAGGTTCTGGCCAAGCTCACTAGGCCAACCTTCAAGAGGAAGGTGATGGACAAGTATTGCAATGAGCGGGCTCTAGACAAGATATAAGAAGAATTCCCAAATCTGAAGAATGGTAATTTATCCTTTGTGGACTATTCAAAACAGTTTGTGGAGAAGCTCAGTCTGGTCGAGCATTTGGCGGTCGATGAGAGATCGAAGATAAAAGCGTACTTGAGGGGTTTGCCTACGGAGATGAAAACGGGTGTGAGGATCGCTCGAGTGACTACATTACAAGAGGTCATTGAAGAGTCCCAACTAGTATAGGACGCCATCATTCAAGGAAGATAGGAGAGGAGTCAACAAGGTGAGAAGCGAAAGTGGGAAGGGCCAACCGGGCCCGCACGATCATCTAAACCCTTCAGCGGGGGAAGGAATGTGGAGCCATGACGTGAAGCGAGGTGGTGCCTCAAGTGTAAGAGTAAGCATTTCGGGCCTTGTAATCCGAAACCTTTCTCTAACTCTACCGAGTACTTCAAATGTGGACGACAAGACCACATGAGTAGAGATTGCCCCTCCCGGGGAGTTTTTTATGAATGCCGAGGGCCAAGAGGGATTGTCCTAAGCTAGCAAGGGGTCACTGTTAGATTGATATTGTATTCAAGATTAAAAGTGAGGGTCTAGTTTGTATTTGTGTAATAGTTTGAGGGTTTTGTTGTAAAGTCAACGTAAGTTGACTTAATATAAATAGGTTTGGTTCTCTGTTAGATTTAAAAGACATGCACGAATACACACATTAGAGATTCAGAGTTGGTAAGAACTTGTATACACACACAGTGAACGTGAGATCTGTGGCACAATGTTAGATCTGTGATTAATTGAAATAATATGATTTGGTCATTATAAATGTGTTCATAATCTGTATTGTGATTAATATGCTAGCAATTTTGGGTCACAATTGGTATCAGAGCACAGTAGTCCAACGATTTGAGTACTAGAAAAGTTCGAGTTCTGTCAAAACTGTGTTGATTGAATTTTTGCGTAAAAGTGAGTTTTTGGTACAATTTATGATGGATTAGTGGTCGAATAGTGATTTAAAACATTTGTATCGGATTGATTTTCGTAGAATAACATCTTTTAATCGTGAATTTTGAGATTTTTGAAGTCCTTGGTTCGAATGAATATCGAGTCACTGTTTGTGCAAATGTGTAAATTGGATTATCATATTGCATTGGATTGTTCTTTGGACTAACAAGTTTGATTCTGTGAAGTTACAACTTCGAATTTGAAGTTTTGGATCGATTTCAGGATCAAAATCGTTATTTTTGGACTGTGTAGTCAAGAACTCGCAAGATCTATTGGATTCGTATGAAGAACTCGCTAAATAGATAGAATTCGTATTCAGATTTCCCAGTGTTTAATTTCTGAATTCTTTAAGTAAAGAATTCGTAACAGTGCATATTACGATTTACGAATTGTAGAAGAATTCGCAAGATCTTTTGAAAATCTTATAAGGATAGAATTTGTATCTCTCTCTGTAACGAAAAGCTAGAATTCGTGAAAGTCAATTTTGCGAAAAGTTGTGATTTTAAAAATTCAAGTAAGGAATTCGCTATTGTGTCTATTACGAATTCTGAAGAATTCGCTTCTGTATCTATAGCGAAAAGTGGGAATTCGCATCAGACTATCTTACGAATTGTTGAGAATTCGCAGTGTGTTTTAAAAAAATATTCTAAGTGAAGGATTCGTATCTCTGTGGTTTACGAATTTCTATTGCGAATTGTGTTTTCAAAATTTGTATAAGGAAAAAATTCGCAGAAGAGAGATCTGCGAATTGTGAACTTTTCGCAGAAGTGCTTTTTGCGAATTGTATGTCTTGTGTTCATTCTTGCTTACGAATTCCATACTTTGCGAATTTCTAAGTTGTGTGTTGCAAGTTTTATGAGTTTTACGAATTCTGAACTTGTTTTACTATTGAATTGCGAATTGTTCTTGATTTGAAGCTGTTTACGAATTCTGAACTTGTAATTTTTGGAAATTTATTTTTCTGAACTTTTTCAAGTTTTTCTCAAATTGTTGGGTTCAAAGATCTTTACTAGCTAATATCTTTGTTGTGTGCAGTATAATACATCTTCTCATCATGTCGAAATAATTGCTCTCAATGGGATCACAGTCAAAGCCTCATGTTTTATCAATAGGAGAATATTCTTAGTGGAAGCTGAGGATGACCCAGTTCTTAAACCATAAGAACAGGGATTACATGAAGTCTATCATCGATGGTCCAGTACAACCAGTAGTAGCAGTACCTGGACAGGCTGCAACTGAGACATCACCTGAAATTCCAGTTCGTTATGTCCCAAGGCCCTATCAATATTACAGCGAACAAGAGAAAGAATTGCATAAAATTGATGAAGAGGCCCTGATATATCTGACCATGGATATCCCAAATGACATCTACAACCGTGTAGATAGTAGGGAGTTTGCAAAATCTATGTGGGACGAATTGGAAAGGCAGTTTCAGGGTACTGAGAAGTCCATATAAGCAAAACTGAACCAGAGCAGAAACGCTTATGAAGGCTTTCATGCAAAAGATGGAGACTCTTTTGGATACTTACACCCGTTTCAACGTTATACTGAATGACTTGAGGAGGAATGGGATGAACAAGACGGTATCTGAGATAAACTACAAGTTCATCAAGAACTTGAATCCTGAATGGAAAAGTTATGCAATTAACATTCAGATGACCAAGGATATGGCTCAAAAAGACGTAAATGACATCTTCACTACTTTATCTCAACACGAGGATGAAGTCAAGCAACTCAGTGAAGAGAAGAAGATAGTCAAAGACTCTTTAGCCTTGTTATCTGAAAAGAAGAAAGGATCAAGTTCTAAATCAAGTTGCTCATCCAAGTACAAATTCAAGTCGAGAAAATCCAGAGCTCTTCTTACATAAATTACAGAGTCAAGTTCTGATGACTCCTCCTCAGAAGCTGAAGAACATTCTGATGAAGACATTCAGAGGTTTGCTGATAATCTTGCTCTCATCACAAAGCAGTTTCAATGAAGCTTTGGAAAGATAATATTCTCAAAGCCAAAGTATGGGGGATACAAGAAAGACAAGTACAAGCCAAGGTTCGAGAAGAAGTTTGGAAAGAAAGATGAGAAAAGAGATGAGAAGAAAGAAGAGAAAAGAGAGGAGAAGAGAGAAGGAAAGAAAGAACAAACTGAACCAAAGTATGGCAGGTGCTATAATTGTGGAAAACCTGGCCATTTCTCTAAGGAATGCAAGTTCAAGCGAATAAAGAACTCAGAGTACTATGCTAAGAAATCACTGATAGCCAAGAAGGTTGAAGATGAGAAAGAACTGATGGCCGAGGAGGAAAACTGGTTCTTCCAGAGTTCTGATGATGAAACAGCACACTTTACTCATGTGTGTATGATGGCCAAAATTGATGATGATGCTGAAACATCTTCTGATCATTCCGCGTGTGCTTCCGAAGTAAGTACTCTCACTAACTCTAAACTTGTTCAATCTTTACTGGCTCAGATCAATTTTATGGAAAAAGAGTTTGAAAGTTTGAAAGTCAAACTTAGTACTGAAAGACAAACAATGATGAATTTCCGTGATGAAAATGCATTATTGAAAGTTTTCGTTGAGGAGAAAGAATCTGAAAAAGATGTTTTAAAAAAGGACAAAGATGTTTTAAAATAAAATATAACTGAGCTTGAAAGAGATCTTGTTAATTTAAATGCTGAAAAAGGTGATTTTAAGATCAAATTTGAAGCTTGTTTTCAGGAACGCAACGAGGCTTATTGCATAATTAAGCAACTGGAGGATTTAAATCTGAAAAGAGGACAGACTGAGCAGACATTGAATCTTTTAACAAATAAACTCCAAGATGTCCGTTTCTACAATGCTAAAACGGGTTTAGGTTTTGAGGAAAACGATGTTTTGAAAAGAGCGCCATAAAATTTGTATAACTTTGATAAACTAGGCTCAACTCCTAAGAAAAACCCGGATATTCGTGATAATTTTATTACTTTTATTAAAGGAGAAACTATTATGTCTAACATTTCTTTAAAAGGTAAAGAGGTGATTGATGATGATACATCAAGTTGTGCTGATTCGGTATCAAGTTTTAAATCTGTTGGTTTTTCATATAAAGAATTGAACAAGAGTTACAAAACTAGAAAACCTGAATTTGTTGAATTTCAATCTCTGTTTTCTACTTATTCACCAACAGAATCAGCCAACGTTGAGACATATATTCATGAAACTCAGTGTCAGTATGATGAGTCTGACTCAGAAACTGATGTTGAGAATCCTACCCCAATATCTGAATCAGTCACTTCTGTATCACCAAAAGAGACAAAGAATGATGAGTATGAAAATATCACGAATCAAAGCATTAAATCTGATTTTTCAAAGAATATGACTGAGGAGATTTTTACAGATATGATGAATGCTTCAGACCCTGTACCTATTATAGAGAAGTTGGAATCAAACTCTGAGTTGCATCAAACATCTAATTTTGAGAAACAAATCACATATCTTCAAAAGATGATTGAAGAGTTGGAAGATGAGAACAATGATCTCAAATTCAAACTTGACAAGTCTTCTGAAGAAAACAAAGAACTCTCTAAAGAGTTAAATGCGTTGAAAGATGATTTGTTTAAACAAAACTTAAAAGAGAAAAAGATGTTTGAGTCTCAGAATTGGAATGTTCATTCTAACCCGGAGTTTGAGGTTGTTACTTCTAAAACCTCTGTTGTTTACATGACTACTCCTGAATATCCTCCTAGCATTTTTGAAAAAGGAGAAGCTTCTAGTACTTCAAAGCTAAAATCATCTTCTAAGAAGAAAACTGACAAGATTTCGTTTCATGTTTCAGATTTGAAAAAGCAAACAGTTAAAGAAGAATGGGTGAAGAAAGATAGTGAAAATAAAGTTGTTGATAATAAATGCACTATCAGTGATAGTGTTAGTTTGACATGAACGAGCACACAGAAAATTTGTTTTTCTATCAGAACATTCATAGAATTACCTTGTGTTTTTCAATGATTGAATGGAAGTCTTGGGGAGTCAACATCAAACCAGCTCCTTACATTGTACATTCGTTGTAAACAGTAGGTTTGTGCTACTGACAGGCATTCCTAACTGTTTCATTTGTTGATTCAGGGTTACAACTCATAATTTGTCTGAATTTGAAAAGATTCAGATGGATACATTCATGAATTGACGGCTCATTCAGATCAGATGAACGATTCTCTTATCGTTCATTGGCAGAGATTGCTAATTTTTCAAAGGGAGAGATCATGAAAGCTGTGCTTACTTGTTCATTTGGGGGAGATGTTCCAAAGACAGATCTAAACTTGAAAAGTTTTGATGATTTTGATTCTCACAATTCATCAAAAAGGGGGAGATGTATCAAAGTTCAGATGAAAAGTTTATATCAGAATTGGGGAGATAAATCAGAGTTCAAGATCAGGTGATTAAAACTTGTATCAAGAAAAAGTGACAGATTATTTTCAAAGTCAGGTTGAAAGCTAAAGCAATGATTGTTGTAAAGGGGGAGATTGAAGTTAATGGTTGTTTGAATCAAGTGGTTTCAAAGTCAAAGTTAGTCAATGTTTGAAGACTTGATTGATTAAGAAGATTTTGTCAAAGTTTGTTGTAAACAAAGGGGGAAAATGAAGATTCTACTAAAGTTGTTGCAGGTTTCAAGAGTTTAAAGTTTCAGAGCTAAAGATTTTTTCTGAAGATAAGAAGACCTGAAGATTATTGTCAAATTTTTTTTAATCTTGAATCCAAAGGGGGAGATTATTAGATTGATATTGTATTCAAGATTAAAAGTGAGGGTCTAGTTTGTATTTGTGTAATAGTTTGAGGGTTTTGTTGTAAAGTCAACGTAAGTTGACTTAATATAAATAGGTTTGGTTCTCTGTTAGATTTAAAAGACACGCACGAATACACACATTAGAGATTTAGAGTTGGTAAGAACTTGTATACACAAGTAAACGTGAGATCTGTGGCACAATGTTAGATCTGTGATTAATTGAAATAATATGATTTGATCATTATAAATGTGTTCATAATCTGTGTTCTGATTAATATGCTAGTAATTCTGGGTCATAGTCACGAAGGGGTTCCAAGCGGGGTTGCACCGAAGAAAGAGATTCCACCGAAGGCGCCAAGTCGGGACTTCCAAATGACGGCAAATGAAGCAAGAGCAATGACAGATGTTGTGTCGGGTACGTTTCTAGTGAACTCTCTACCTACCCGTGTTTTGTTTGATTATGGTGTGAACCATTCCTTCGTGTCTATCTCTTTTTGCAAGAATTTCACTACTCCTATTAGCTTATTGACTGATGGTCTAGTGGTAGAGGTAGCCAATGGGGCGCATATGTTAGTCCGGGAATGCTTTGTTGGGTGCACCTTAGACTTAGATGGGGAATCCTTTGTAGTAGACCTGCTACGGACGGATATCGAGGGATTCGATGTGATTGTAGGAATGGATTGGCTAGCTAAACACGATTCCAATATATTTTGTTCCAAGAAGATGATTAGAGTACCCTTGCTGAAGGGTGGAGAAGTGATAATCTACAGAGAGAAGAATCGAAAGGCCAACACGATCATCTCGTCACTCAAAGCACGAAAGAGCCTAGCCAAGGGATGTACTTCATACTTGGCCTACGTGATCGACGCGAAACTAGAGAAGAAGAAGGTGGAAGATGTGGACGTAGTGCGAAACTACTCAGATGTCTTTCCGGAAGATCTACTTGGACTACCACCGGAACGTCAAGTGGAGTTCCATATCAACCTCAGTCCGGCTGCCGCTACTATTGCCCGTGCTCCCTATCGTTTGGCCCCGAGTGAGATGAAAGAAATGATGACGCAACTACAAGAACTTCTCGAGAAGAGATTCATACGACCGAGCTCGTCACCATGGGGAGCTTTAGTTTTGTTCGTGAATAAGAAGGACGGGTCCATGCGGATATATATGTATTGACTACCGTGAACTCAACAAGGTCACCGTGAAGAACAAGTATCCACTCCCACGAATCTACTACCTCTTCGACCAATGTAAGGAGTGGGATGTTTCTCCAAAATTGATTTGCGGTCCAGTTACCATCAAGTGCGGGTGAAGGAGAGCGATATTCCGAAGACGGCATTTCAGACAAGATACGGTCATTACGAGTTCCTAGTCATGCCATTTGGGTCATTTGAGTTTCTAATCTCTCTCTAGTTCTTGATCACTGTCACACATAATCTGATTGAGATTGGTTTGATTGCTTGATTGTAATATGGGAATTTCATTTTCAATTGGTATCAGAGCAAACCAAACCAATCCAGAGGGATCATCGCATCAAATTTGGATTAATTCTTGGATTTTAATGTTCACGAACTCGTTTTCTTGGAATATACTGTTTGATCACGAACTTTATTGTTTTTGTACAATTGGATCAAGAAATTGATTTGGTTGTGTAAGTATCATCACTAGAATCAATTCTTGTTCAGGTTACATAGGCTAATTTTGATTCTAGATCGATCAATTTGTTCAAATTGTGTTTCTCATAAAACTTGTAGTCGAACACTGTATCTAGATCAATTCACTGTAATTTCATGTTTTTAGCTAGTTTGAGTTGATAGAAAAGTGTTCTAATATGTATTTCGATCATATTGGTACAATTTGTAGAATCAATTTGCAGGTTTAAAGCATTTTGGATCGATTTTGTGAACGAAAGTGTCGAAACGCGCAAGATCTAGCAAACGCGCAAGTTCATCTGAAGAACACGCAAGATTCAAGTCTGAAGAACCCGCAAGCTAAGCCTGCGAGTTCACCATCAAACGCGCAAGTCAAAGGATTTGATTTTTGGCCGGAAACGCGCTAACAGAGGCAAGCGAGTTTCATAAACGCGCAAGTCAAAGCTTGCGAGTTTGAACGAAACGCGCTAAAAGAGGCTAGCGAGTTTTAGAAACGCGCTAAGCAAAGCTTGCGAGTTTGGGTAAAACGCGCAAGTAAAGGCTGCGAGTTTGAGCGAAACACGCTAGAAGAGGCTTGCGAATTCTCGAAACGCGCACACAGTGGCCTGCGAGTTTTTTTAAATGCGCGCATAACGTCTAGCGCATTTCTCAGTGAATAGTGACTAGCGAGTTTTAGTACTTTGCGAGTTCACTTGGTCTGTGCGTATAGTGATCTGCGAGTTTCAAAAGATAGATTTTTTTTTTGAAATTATAATTTTTTTTGTGATCCAAGTTTGACCTTCAGTCAACTTTTCTGAATTAGAACCCCCGAGAACACAGAAAATTTGTTTTTCTGTCAGAATATTCATAGAATTACCTTGTGTTTTTCAATGATTGAATGGAAGTCCTGGGGAGTCATCATCAAACCAGCTCCTTATATTGTACATTTGTTGTACACAGTAACTCCGTGTTACTGACAGGCACTTCTAACTGTTTCATTTGTTGAATTAGGGTTACCAAATTCATTATATCTGGATTTGAAAAGATTCGGGTATATACAGTTCATGATTCAACTATTCAGATCAAAGTACAGAGAATGTTAAATGTATCTCAAAAGAGGAGACTGTTTGTAAAAGGGGGAGATTCAAAGAAAGTGCTGAAATTGAGAAAGTTTTGATGATTATGATGTTCACAATCATCAAAAAGGGGGAGAAATCTACAAAGATCAATTTCAGAGATGAGATGTCAAAAAGCGGAAGAAATTTTGCAAAGAGTCAAATTTCAAAGCCTTGAAGAAAGTTCAAAGTGAAAAGACTTGTGGAGAATTTTCTAAAAGTTCAAATCAGATGAAAAGATTCTCAAAGATTTCTGAAGACAAGTCCAAATTAAGATGATTCGAGAAAGTTTGTTTTTCCGAAGACGGTCAAGAGATCAAAGAGATGAAGATACAAGTTTTCAAAGATCCCTAGAAGTTTCAAAGAAGTTTCAAAGAAGTTTCAAAGAAGTTTTCAAAGATTTCAAAGTTTTCAAGACTTGTTGACTTTCCAAAGCTACAAAGTATTAAATATTTTTCTAGATTCTTCAAAGATTGAAAGATTGAAGACTGTTAAAGCTTCAAAGTTCAAAGACTTCAGAGTTAAAGATTGAAGAATCAAGTGCTGAAGACAAATGTCAAATTTTTATTAAATCTTGAATACAATGGGGGAGATTGTTAGTGTATTATTGTATCCAAGATTTAATAGGAAAAGTCAAGTCTAGCAAAGTCAACAAGGTCAATGTTTCTAAGTCAAAGTCTAGTCTAAGTCAATAGGAGTTTACTTTGTTTTTAAGCTTGTGATTTAGTCCTTGGTATTAATACCATGTTGTCTTGTAAATCATGTAGCCAGATATATTGTAATATCATTTGTGAGATAAATGAGATGAACACTTTCTCTATCTACATTCTCTCTCTATACTTTGATATTGTCATATATTGAATAGAGATTGCTTGATTTGATTGGGAATACAATTTCATTAACTAACGCTCCGACCGTATTCATGGACTTGATGAATCGCGTGTGTCAACCTTTCTTGGATAAATCTGTTATAGTCTTCATCGATGATATTCTGATCTACTCGCGGGACGAGATCAAACACCGTCCACATTTACAGGAGGTTTTTGAGATTCTTCGAAAAGAGAAGTTGTTCGCGAAGTTTTCAAAGTGCGAGTTCTGGTTACAAGAAGTTCAATTCTTGGGCCATGTGGTATCCAAGAATGGAGTAAAGGTAGACCCGATGAAGATCAAAGTGATGATGAATTGGGAACCACCGGTGAGTCCAACGAAGATAAGAAGCTTTTTGGGTTTGGCCGGCTACTACCGACGGTTTATTTAAGATTTTTCAAAGATCTCCTCTCCGCTCACATCGTTGACAAGGAAGAACGTCAAGTTCTTATGGACCGAAAGTCAAGAGAAAGACTTTCGGACTCTTCAAAATAAGTTGTGCGAGGCACCAATTCTTCTTACCCGAAGGATCTGACGACTTCGTGGTTTATAGCGACGCCTCCAAATTGGGTCTTGGGTGTGTTTTGATGCAAAGGGGAAGGTGATAGCATACGCATCGCGACAACTCAAAGACCACGAGAAGAACTACCTTACACATGATTTGGAACTTGCGACAGTGGTATTTGTTTTGAAACTATGGCGACACTACCTCTACAAGACGAATTGCTCACTCCTTACCGACCACAAGAGCTTGAAGTATATATTTGACCAAAAGGACCTCAACATGCGGCAAAGAAGGTGGTTGGAACTTTTGAAGGACTATGAATGCGAGTTGCTTTACCACCCCGGTAAAGCCAACGTGGTGGCAGATGTATTGAGTCGAAAGAGTTATGGGAACGAAGTTAAAGTGGCCCTTTCCAGAATCGACGAGATATCAAGTATAGTGGAAGACATCAAAGCAAGTCAAGTCGAAGCACTCTATGAAGAGAACCTCAAGTCCGAGATCATGGTGAAACAACGAGAGCTGCTAACAGAGGATATTCGTGGCCTCAAGTTATTCCAAGGAAGAATTTAGGTACCAAATATTGGGGGGATCCACGAGTTGCTCTTAGCGGAAGCTCATATATCCAAGTACTCTTTACATCCCGGTAGCACTAAGATGTATAGGGAATTGAAGTTGCACTATTGGTGGCCGGTAATGAAACTCGATATGGCCAACTATGTGGAAAGATGCGTCACTTGCCTTCATGTCAAAGTGAAACATCAACGACCTTATGGGAGTTTGCAACCATTAGCCATTCCGGAATGGAAGTGGGAGCATATTACGATGGAATTCGTCACCAAACTACCGAGAACCTTGAGAGGTCACGACATTATTTGGGTGGTGGTGGATCGACTTACGAAGAGCACACACTTTTTGGCCATGCAGGAGACGTTACCAATGAAAAAGTTAGCCAAACTCTATATTGATGAAGTGATATTGCGTCATGGTGTTCCACTATCTATTGTTTCATATAGGGATAGTCGGTTCAATTCCGAGTTTTGGGATGGATTACAGAAAGAGTTGGGCACGAGAGTCAAGTTGAGCACAACTTACCATCCTCAAACCGACGGTCAAAGTGAGAGGACGATCCAAACTCTCAAAGACATGCTTCGGTCTTGTGTTATAGACTTCGGGGGAAATTGGGATTTGCATCTACCGTTAGTGGAATTCACCTACAACAATAGCTACCATTCGAGCATCGGGATGGCACCATTCGAGGAACTATATGGACAGAAATGTAGAACACCGGTGTGTTGGTTCGAGGCGGGAGAAAAACAATTTGCTGGGACGAAAATCATGAAAGAGACGGTGGACAAGGTAAGAGGCATTCGAGAGCATTTCAAGGTGGCTCAAGACCGACAAAAGAGCTATGCTGACAAAAAATGAAGACCAGTCAAATTCCAAGTGGGAGAGCGGGTTATGATGAAGGTGTCACCATGGAAGGGAATCATCCGTTTCAGGAAGCACAAGAAGCTTAGCCCCCGTTTCCTTGGACCTTCACAATATTAGAAAATATTGGACTTCAAGCCTATAGGTTGGATCTACCGCTGGAAATGGACGGGATTTATCCTACATTTCATGTGTGCTACCTTCGCAAATGCTTAGCCGAAGAGGAAAGCATTATTCCATTAACAGATATTCGGGTAGACAATGGGTGTGTGTCCTAGAATCTAGTTTCTAATCACAATCATTCAAACAATCAAACAAATAAGATTGAATTACTACCTGTTTGATACAACTTTAATCCATACGATTACAAACAGTTTTCTTGACTTTCTCTCTCTAGATATCTCTCTCTCTATAATTCTCTCTCTCTGAATACAATTTTGTTCAAGACTAATTCTGTTAGTTACTTCTACTAAAAACAGAAAATACAAAGCTATTTATACCTACAAGAATTAAAAGGAAAAACAAATACAAATACAAAGACTTTGACTTTTATTACAAAAGACTTTGATTTTAATGAAATTTGACTTTCTCAGCTTTGACTTTCTTGAACTTTGACCTTCAGTCTTCTTGATCTTGTATCCAACAGATTTATGCTCTAACAAACTCCCCCTTTGGATTCAAGATCACTGTTGAAAGATCTAGCAATTCAATCTTCTCTTTTAAGCTCTGTCAGTACAATCTCCTCTTTTCTTTTGACGGTATTCTTTCCAAAAATGTCTTCAAACGATTAACAATCTCCCCAAAACTTTCACAAAACACTTTCAGACTTTGGAAAGAAATTATCTTCAGAATCAGCTCAAATTGCTTTAGCAAATAATCTTCAAAGAAAATTTCCTCAAATCTTCAGAAATTCTTTGATCTTCTTCAAATCTTTACTTTGAATTTTCTGACATGGACATTTCTGAAAATCATCTCTCAAAACTTTATCATTTCTTGATACCATCTCCCCCTTTTTGATGATTTGAGCATCTATATCATCAAAACTTTTCTTCCAAGAAATGTCTTTGACCATTATGATCTGTCAAACTGAGCCTCTGATTCTGTGATCCATAACCAAGTATTCATCTAGATCTTTGCAAATCCAGACAAAATAAGAACATGTAACACCTGAATCAACAAATGAATCAGTTAAAATGCCTGTCAGTAACACGAAGTCACTGTGTGTAACGAATACACAATATAAAGGAGCTTTTATGATGTTCACTCCCCCAGGGCTTCCATCCAATCATCGAAATACCACAAAGGCAATTTATATGAATGTTATGACAAAGAAACAAATTATTTGTGTGTTCGTGCACGTGTAGAAAGAATTAAGCACGAGAAATTTCTTTTTAAGGCTCAACATAGTGTAAACCACTGAGACAACAGTAGATAAACACAGACTCAATGTGCATGAGTGAAGTGCGAAGGTGGGGCAGACTTCCTTCTTTTTCAATATCCAGATTTCCCAAATGAAAACCAGATAGATTATATGTTGCGTCCCCTTGAAAATGTAAAACATTTTCTGTTTGAGAAGAAAATGAGTAGCTAGTGGGGTTTTATCAAGAGTTGGCATGGGCTATTTTCCTGTTTCAATAATGTTCATGAAAGAATTGTGAATCATTAGTAATGTGGCTGCCCGGCTCAGAAAGTAGTTGGTGCAGAGTTTGATATTCTTTTACTCTTATCTCACACCCTCTTTCTTTTAATCATTAAGCTCACATCTAACCAAACTCTCTTTTCCATTTTACCTCATCACACCCACACTCATTTCTTTTTGACTCCTCACACTCAAACTCTATGGATTAACTTCTTGGGTAGAAATCACTGGTTAACGTGATTCCATAGAAGTTTAGTTAATTCCTACCACAAAGAACCTATATTATCCTAGAAAGCATATGTTGCTCAGATGATTTAACTTTATCAGTTAAAGCTCATATACAAATGTCAGATGAATGTATGCTCATAAAAAAAATAATCATGAAGATTTGAGCATTTTTAGACATTGAAGTATTTTTCAAACAAGTATAATGAATGAATGAATGAACATGAATGCAAAAGACTTGTTTGAAAATCTGACATTGTATGAAAATGATCAGAAATGAATGATATAACAATCAAAGCTTAAGGTCAAAAATAATGGATATTGTCTATACGAAACAAAAATATAGACATTCTTGAAATGACGTTTCGAAATGAAATATCGCTCAAAATTCTTCAAAGTACAAGCGGGGTGTCTTACCATCGAAAAATTGTTTCAATTTAGAGACATGGTAAGAACAATTTGATCAAAAATTAAACCGATGTGTGTGAATACTTGAAAGTATGTAGAAAAGACAATACGCAAGTATTTATCTTTGGAAACACACGGTTTGTTTATCAATTAAGCACAAAAATAAAATGAAAACATTTAAAATCACACTTCCAAATTATAAAATATGTTGAAGAATCGGGAAGTGGTTTGAACATTTCAGTGCATGTTTTCTATATCTGAAAGTTGTCCTTCTTTCAGAAATATTTGAGATTAAGATAAGAAATTTACCTTTTCGCGCAATCTTAAATCTCATGAAGTCAAGCTGAAGTCATTAAGATATGATCTTGTCAGCTTCTCTCATCCTGCATAAGTCTCAAAGTCTAGTCAAAACAACTTTATTCACAAAATTTATTCAAATGTAAAAGACATAAAGCAGTAAAACGATTAAAGTACGAGTTCTGATTTGAAATAATCAGAAATCATAGTCATACTCCTTTTGGTATGACAAATAAGCTCCCCCTAAAATCATGCATTACAAAAATTTTGTCATTTAAGTAAAATGCATAAATTAGTTATGCTCCCCCTCAAAATAATGTAGATCATCTAAAATCTTCTCTTACTCCCCCTGAGATCATGAGCAAACATTTAAAGTGCAGATATCCTTCATACATAAAGATAAAGAAAATGATGAAAAATAACAATACGTAACTTTATTAGGTAACAACCGATTACGTCTTAAGATTTAACATACCAAGCTTAGAAACAAGAAAATTAAATCTCTTTTCATCTAAGGGTTTGGTAAATAAATATGCAAGTTGATAATCTGTTTTTACAAAATAAAGTTCAATTGTTCCTTTTTCTACATTATCTTTTATAAAATGATACCTGACATCAATGTGTTTGGTTTTCGTATGCTGGACAGGATTAGCAGATATCGCGATTGCACTCTTCGAGTCACAATATATTGGAATTTTGTCAAACTTGAATCCATAGTCTCTTAGTTGTGTTCGCATCCACAGGACTTGAGAGCAGCAACTGGCAGCAGCTACATACTCTGCTTCAACAGTCGATGTGGAAACGCATAATTGTTTCTTTGATGCCCAGCTAACGAGCTTATTTCCAAGAAATAGAATGTGACCTGAAGTGCTCTTTCTGTCCAACATGCAACCTGCATGATCTGCATCTGAATAGGCAGTCAGTTGAAACCCAACATCCTTAGGATACGACAGACCAAGATCTGCAGTCCCCTTAAGACACCTAAAAATCCTTTTGACAGCAGCCAAATGGGATTCTTTAGGAGCAGCCTGATATCTAGAACATAAGAATGTTGAAAACATAATATCTGGTCTACTAGATGTAAGATACATTAACGATCTTATCATACCTCTATAAGTTGTAACATCAACACTTTTACCTGAAGGATCAGTGCTAATCTTAGTACCTGGTGCCATCGGGGTTCCAATTGGTTTGCAATTTTCCATTTTAAACTTCCGAAGAATATCCAAAATGTACTTAGATTGATTAATGAAAATCCCCGTTGAAAACTGTTTAACTTGTAATCCGAGAAAGAAATTCATCTCTCCCATCATACTCATTTGTAAACGTGACACCATGAGGTTAGAAAAGTTTTTGCAATATTTAGAATTAGTAGAGCCAAATATTATATCATCAACATATATTTGAATAAGGATGATATCGGCTTTTTCCTTTTTGATGAACAAAGTGGTATCAACTTTACCTTTGGAAAAACCTAACTTGACCAAGAATTTAGATAGAACATCATACCATGCTCGAGGGGCTTGTTTCAAACCATACAGGGCTTTGTCCAAGATGTAGACATGATCTGCCTTATCTGGATTCACGAACCCTACTTGTTGAGACACGTATACTTCCTCCTTAAGAATGCCATTCAGAAAGGCCGTTTTCACGTCCATCTGATAGACTGTGAAATTCTTGTGAGCTGCGTAGGCTAGAAACATGCAGATTGCTTCTATACGCGCTACTGGAGCATATGTCTCATCGTAGTCTATGCCTTCTTCTTGCCGGTAACTATTGGCAACAAGTCTATCTTTATTCCTTATGACGATACCATCTTCGTCCTTTTTATTCTTGAATACCCATTTAGTGCCAATTACGGATTTTCCTTCCGGTTTTGGAACTAATCTCCAGACCTTCAGGGCTTCAAACTGATTTAATTCTTCTTGCAAAGCAGATACCCAATTCGAATCAGCTAAAGCCTCTGATACTCGCGTGGGCTCTATCTTGTTGAGGAATGAGTCATGCAAACACTGATTCAAAGTCGCTGACCTAGTTTGTACTGGTTTGTTTAGATCTCCAATTACTTGGTGTAAAGGGTGCTCTTTGGTCCAGCGATGCTCATGAGGGAGTGGATTAGATACTGATTGAACATGATCATCATCTTGAAATCCACTATCAGGCTCTTCAGTTTGAATAATAGGAGGGAGGTTTGCAGTTGAGGTTACAGGTGCAGAAGCAACAGTTGGAACAGCAGACTCTGGCTGTTTATTAGACAGTATATCACATCCAACTGATACAGTTACTTCTGGCTCAGCAGTTACTTGTATATCTTCAACTGTAGGAGTATTCAATGGAATATGAGTTTCTGACTGAACGGGGGATACAAGTTCAATTATAACTTCTGAAGTGACTGGATGATTGCAACTTGTGTCTTCAGACCTGTCAATCATAGCAGATTTAGGCAAATTAGATCCTAGAAACTCATCATAAAAGAATTCAAATAACAAATCTAAATCAGATAAATGTGAAAGTGAAGTAGAAGCGTTATTCGAATTGTTCTCTGTAGAAACAGGTTCTGGACTGATCTGTCCAGAAGCTAATACTCTAGTGATCACGGGTTCTGAACTGAATTGTTCAGAAGCCATATCTTCATCGAATGTTACATTGACGCTCTCGACGACTGTCTTAGACTTCTTCAGATAAACACGGTATGCTGCAGATGTTGAAGAATAACCAATAAAGATGCCTTCGTCCGCCTTAGCACTGAATTTATTCAGACTCTCTCTGTCGTTAAGCATGAAACATTTACACCCAAATATGTGAAAATACTTGATTGTTGGTGTTTTGTTGTTGATCATCTCATATGGAGTCTTTTGAAAACGGCGGTGTATTATGGACCGATTTTGAGTATGACATGCAGTTGACACAGCTTCTGCCCACAGAAATAGAGGTAAGTCCGATTGGCTAAGCATAGTACGAGCGGCCTCGACTAGCGTCCGATTTCGCCTTTCGGCTACTCCATTCTATTCAGGTGTACGTGCAGCAGAGTATTGATGTGATATCCCAACTGATTCGAGATATTCTTCAACTGTTTTGTTTTTAAACTCTGTGTCGTTGTCAGTTCGAAGAAACTTGACTTGTCTCTGCATATTCACCTGGATCGTCTTTAAGAAAGTAATGAGAACTTCGGGCATCTCATCTTTTGGTCGTAGAAATTTGACCCACGTGTATCTTGAATAATCGTCCACAATAACCAACACGTATTTCTTTCCTCCTAAGCTTTGTGTTCTCATCGGATCGCAGAGATCCATATGTAACAACTCTAGTGGAGAACTGGTGCTTGGTTCAGGCTTCGGTTTATGAGCGGCTCTCTTCATCTTACCCTTTTCACATGTAGCACACAAGTGTTCTTTCTCATATCTCAGCTCAGGAAGTCCTTTTACCAACTTATCTTTTACCAACTTGTTGATATAACGAAAATTCAGATGTGATAGTCGTCTGTGCCAAAGCCAACTTTGTTACATTGAAGCTTTTGTCAATAAGCAAACGTGACTGTCATTCTGGACCTTTGAAATATTGATGGAGTAGAGATTTGTCTTTCGCTTGCCAACTAAGAGTTATGTGTCGTCTTCAGAACGAACTGAACATCTCTTAGCTTTGAAGTTGACCTCTAACCCTTTGTCGCAGAATTTACCGATGCTAAACAAGTTGTGCCCTAAACCTTCGGCATAACTCACTTTCCTAATCGTTATGTTGTCTTGAATGATATCACCATATCCTAAGATTGGTGAAACTTGGTCGTTCCCAAATCTGACATTGTCGCTGAATTTGTCTGTATAATTAGACAATAAAGCTTTCTGCCCGTTCATATGCTTGGAACATCCGCTATCCAAGTACCACATATGCCGGGTCTGCAAGAGAAATCAGGAAACAATAACTTTAGGTACCCATTTAAAAACGGGTCCTAACAGATTAGCACAAGATTTTGGTATCCATTTGAAAATGGACCCTCCTTTTCGTTGAAATTTTTTAAAAACATTTGATCTTGAAGAATAAACATGATAAGATCCAAACCAATCAGAAGAATTATGAGAATAAGCAAAATCATTTCTCCGATAATGATAAGATTTAGTAGTAATAGGAGATAATTGAATCAGTTGCTTTATTGAATACCGCTTGTAAGAAGTTACAAGGTTTTGTTTAGATGAAGCAAGTTGATCAACTACATCATTATCACTACTAACTGATCTATTACAATAGTTATCAGAAACTGATTCAGCTATCTCATCATTCTTTCTTTTTGGTCGCCATTCGGTTCTCGCTTTCGACCTTTTCTTCCTTATATCTGAAACAAAAAATTTAGATTTATTAGAAAAATCAGATTTCTGAGATTGAGTTTTCTTTTGTGTACCAGTGTATTTCTGTTTATGTAATCGTTGTTTCTTATGTTCTTACCTTGTGCATAGTAATCAGCAGTTACAGAAACTGATTCACCAATCTTAGCTGATGATTCACCAACATTAAAACCACTTGGTGACACTTTTTCAGATATAAGACAAGTAGAATGATCAGGAAGAGAAGCATTGAAGTCAAACATATCAATTTCTTCTATGCACCCATCATCAGAATTAAGAAAGTCATTTGCAGACTCAAATAAGTCATCAAAATTATCAGACGAAATTTGAGGTGCCTTTGAAACTGTAGAACACTTTGTAGATTGAGATTGAAAAACAGTGTTCTTTAAAACTGTAGAAAACACACTTTGTTGAATATCAACCAAAAGTTTTTCATCAGATAAAACATTTTCCAGCTCAACTATTTTGCTTTCCAGAACGAGTGGAGGAACATAGACTTTTGCAATAGAAGGTTTTGCCTCCATCTCAGAAACAGAATAACTAGCAAAATAGTCATTTGAAAGAACTTTTGGTGTCTCAGAAAGATAACTATCATTTAACTTTGCATAGTTAAATGGTAGTTGCATTTTCTTTACATTCTTTCTATTTTCAGTTTCTTTGGCTTCAACTTCTTCTGGTAATTTGGTAACAAATTTGGGTTTTAAATGAGTATGTTTACCAGCACAAGCAAGAAAATCAAAATTATAAAGTGCTGGTTGTTTTCTGATAGTTTTCTTAAGATAATGGGGGTTTTCAAAACCAAGTCCCCATTTTTCCTTAACATCAGCCACTTCGTTAGGTGCATTGAGAAAAATGGTTTGATCTGTTTGGCCTCTTACATAGAGTTTGGCTTCCAGACCATTTACCTTCTTATTCAAAAGCTTGTTCTCAACCTGCAATTTATGAATAGTTAGTGCAGATTCTTTCTTCTCAAATTCAGACTTAGAAATTTTAACTTCAAAATCAGAAATCTTCTTTTCAAAACAATCTACTTGAAGTTTAGAATCAGAAGCAGACTTGCGTAAAGAATCAATTAGATCTTTGTTCCCAATAACAGACTTATTAAGCTCAAAGATCTTGTTGTTTCTTTTAGCAACTCTGTCCTTTTCTTTCTTCAATTTTATTTGAAGATGATTAAGCTCAACCATCATAGCTTCCATTTTGGTTATGAAATATTTTTCAATTAAGTTTAATACCTCATCAGTTGTCTCATCATCTGACTCATCATACTTGACCTCTTTTCCCATTAGATAGAGATGAGCAGTTTCTTCTTTCTCTTCCTCTTCACCCTCTGAATGATCCAACCAAAATTCGTCTTCAGCCATTAATGCTATGCCAGCTTCTTGCTGTTTGGCCAATAACAGTTTGTTCTGATAATACTGGGAGTTTCGAACCTTTGGCTTTCGACATTCTTTAGCAAAATGTACAATCTTGCCACAGTTGTAACATTTAATTGGATCATTTGCTGGCTTTTCAGCAACGGTGTAATCATGCACAAACTTCTTCTTTTCTTCCGGCTTCCTTTCCATATACCGGTTCTCTTCATATCGCTTTCCTTCAACTCTTTCTCGATGCTCATGATTCTTGGAGCTTGATGAAGAATATCTTTGTGAATTTGATCCCGGCTTCTTGTAGAATTTCTTTTGGAAAGCTCGGGTCAGTAAAAGCATTGCTTGTTTGAGACTTTCTCCATCATCACCATCTGATTCAGATTCTGACTCAGAACTTGTAAGTACTTTCTTCTTTTTCTTCTTCTCTTTCTTTTCTTTCTTCTTCTCTCCTGCTACCAAAGCAATAGGTTCAGGAACTGTCTCTGCCTTCTTTTTCTCATCTCTTTCTTCCACTTCCTGTTCATTTTGCCTCAGAGTCTCATAAACCTTATGTAACGGAATGTCATTGAGATCCTGCATTTGTTTCATCCTACGAGTATGCTTTTTCCACTCTGGTTGTTGGATGCTCAGGAATTTGACATTGTTCTCAAGTTGCTTCTTTTTCACCTTATTCTTGGACAACTCATTCAGAAGCAAGACAAACCGTTCATAGGTGTCTTCCAGGCTTTCATTCTCTTTGGCCTTGAGTTCTTCATAGCTATTGATGCAGTTAGCCACTTTCATTTGATTCTCGACCTTGGAACCCATCATCATTTTCTGCAACTGATCCCACATCTTTTTAGCATTTGCCTTGTAGCTGTCTATTTTGACGTAGATGTCATTCGGGATACTTTGAAGAAGAAGGGATCTTGCTTGCTTATCTACTTTATATCGAATTTTCTGTTCCTCTGAATATTGACCATACTCTACTGGAACTGCTTTCATCTTCTGTTCTCTTTCCTCAGTACCATCTTCACTATCAGATGAGTCATCATCAGGTATTTGAACTGTGATTGGTACCATAGGACCTTCTGTAATTGACAGCAGAATGTTTTCCCCGTTTGCATGTCTGTCTACAAAATCCAGAAATCTGTCTTTCCATTGTTCGTATTCTCCTTTGAACAGAACAGGAGGCTTGACATCAGTGTTCTTGACTTTCTCTCTCTAGATATCTCTCTCTCTCTCTACAATTCTCTCTCTCTGAATATAATTCTTTTCAAGACTAATTCTGTTAGTTACTTCTACTAAAACCAGAAAATACAAAGCTATTTATACCTACAAGAATTAAAAGGAAAAATAAATACAAATACAAAGACTTTGACTTTTATTACAAAAGACTTTGACTTTAATGAAATTTGACTTTCTCAGCTTTGACTTTCTTGAACTTTGACCTTCAGTCTTCTTGATCTTGTATCCAACAAATTTATGCTCTAACAATGGGAATAGATGTGTGGAAGAGTCGGAGGCCATTTTGGAATCAAAAACGAAGAAACTTTGACATAAAGAAATAACAATGGTCAAGGTTCAATGGAAGCACCATCGGGGTACCAATGTGACATGGGAATTTGAGGAGGACATGAAAAAGAGATACCCTCACTTGTTCTAATCTGTTGTGATTTCGGGGACAAAATCCTCTTTTAGGAGGGGAGGATTGTAACACCCGGAAAATCAAGGTAAGTGCCTATTATTCATTAACTATTCTTGCCTTAAAATCTTAGCTTTGATACCGTTCATGTTCTAGAATTGGTAATTTAACCTTGTTTATAGTAAACCTTATGAGAAATCGAGACCAAGTGATCAGTTGCGAAAGTGTTTGAAAAGTTCGAGCCTCGGGAGTGTGGGGCAACTGTGACTCGCGATAGTGCCCTTGGGCACAGTTGCTTGTCACAATCAGCGGGGTTGTACCGTAACTCATACGGCCCGCGCGACAGTGACACCACGATAGTGACATGGGTAATGTCGCCGATCACTATCGCTTGAGGTGTACCGTGGGAGGGTTGAGACCCGCGACCATGCCTTGCGACAGTGCCCATGGCAAGGTCGTCGGGCACTGTCACCGTCGGACACTGTGAGTATAAAAGGATCCTTTGACCGAATTTAGGTCATTTCTCTCACTTTGATCCATTTTGTTCACGATTTGGGAGACTCTTGGAGCGATTTTCTTCCCTCTATTTCCTCTCCTCATTAAATTCTAGGGTTTGGTTGGTGGAAATATTTAATAGAAGCTTGTTGGGTAGTTAAGGAGCATTCATTATGGTTCCTAGCAAAGTTTCAAGCTTCAAGAGTTCAAGCATCCACCTACTTCATTTTCTAGGGTTTTATATAAACCTAGATAGTGAGTTTCTCCTAAATATTTAAAATGAGATATACTTCTTAATATGTTCTTGTTATTATTTCACAACTCCTTATACATGTTAATCACCTGATAAGTTTGGATCACATTTCTATATTTGGTATGTGTTGGAGTTCTTGGTCAATAATCACTATGTGAGATTTGATGGGTATACTTTATTGGAAATAATTGAGATATTTACCTATGTTGATATATGGTTGATAGACATTGTGTGTAAATATACATGATTTAGGGTTTTGACCTAAATTGGGATTGGAATCATTGGGATATTGTACATGCATTTTTATGTAATGTGGAATATGTATAATGTTGAATGACAAGTATATTGGATGAACCATGAGTAGGGACTAGTAGGATGTAGTCTTGAGGTTCCACCTTTACGGTACGTTCCTAGATCTCCGCCATTTGGAGTAATGCCTGGGAGGTTGTAACACCCGTAATTTTGGAATTTCTCCTCGATGGTAATGCGAGTGTCATTTTACTCTTGGAACGTAAAGGTATCAAGAAATCAGGTAAGTTTTACAATGGAACCATTGTAAAACTTTTGGAATCAGACGTGAAACACGCAAGAAAACGGGACTTTTGGAGTGTCGCGGGTTGGTGCGCGACACTGGGCCGCGACCCAGGCCATGTAACTCGCTGAAATCGAGTTGTGGGAAGCGGGCAACTTGCCCCACTACTTGCAAGTCGCGGGCAAGGCCGCGGGTGTAACACCCTCAAATATGGAAATAGCGACTAATTAAAAAAATTCTAATTTCATCGACAACTGAATCAACTACAACAACAATCTAAGGTTTAACTTCAATAAACACAAATCAATCTCTATACACAATCTAATATAGGTACGGATGTTACTAAATCCCAAAACAGTCACCATCTCCAATTGAGGAAGACTTCACCAAGCTACTCACTCTCAAGCAATCTAGAGCTCATCTCTTCATAGCACCGCTAGAACCAAACCCCAACTGAAACCTGATGCACATGCCGACAAATAAAAGGTCAGGCTAACGCCTAGTGAGTTCAAGAGTGTTAACATGAATAAATATATCTTTGAAAGAAAGCAAATCAGTTCAGATCAAGATCCTTCAAACTAATTTACTTTAGAAATAGAAACGACTCGTTTTCCCATAATATGCACCTTTAAAGACAACGTTCCAATACAAACATTGTTTATAAAGCGATGCAACCCAAAGCTTGCCTAAAACGTGACTATAACTCAACTCCCAAATTGTGAAACCGTGAATAACACTTTACATCCCAAAACACCCATAAACACGGGTGGGGCATAACACTCAACCTATAAATCATGGTTAATAAATCTCATATACAACGTGTCACCGAAAACATGGATACAAGACTCAGTACCCAAAACAAACCTTTCGGTGACGGGGGAGACCCGATTCCATTGAATGTGGCGGGCACACAAAGTTAAGTCACATATCTATGTTATAAGCGTGTCTTCAAGGAAAAGAAACCATTGACATCAACCCTATCCAAGTCTTTAGTCAAGGTAGACATCAACCCTATCCAAGTCTTTAGTCATAATAGGCATCAACCCTATCCAGGTCTTTAGCCGTTTGAATATCAACCCTATCCAAGTCTTTAGTTCAGTGCAAACGTGGGTTCAACTCTATCCAAGTCTTTAGCCCCAAAGAATCACCAAGTTCAACCCTATCCAGATCTTTACCTTGGGATCTCACCATCCTTGACACGTTTGATTATTTAGGACTTACATCGAATCACCAACGCCTATTTCCAGATTACATCACAGGAATCTTATCCCACTTACACGATAAGTCGACCTCTATGCCTATGGATCCATTGCATTACAATTTAACACGTTACATGACTCCCACGGACGAACTAACGCATCCAAAACATGTAGCTCATAAATGAGATGCAAGTAGGTACACCATATGACAAGGCTCCATATCGAGCTACCAAAACCGACGAATACTTCAAGGATTCATCTAAGTTTAAATCAAGCCTAACGGCATAATAAATATTTGTCCAAAATATATAAGTCGATAAATTACATCATTTTCCAACAATCCTTGACTCTCCATTTCAAATTGGCCTTCGGCCCAAACCAAAAGGTTTACGATGGGAACGACCCAAAATCAATATGACTCACACATTCGTATTTTCAAAACATCCCACTACAAGAGTGATGCATATTTCCATCAAACATCAAACGTGCGTTTTGACCAAGTAAACTCCATTTATGCAATAAAATCATTAAAACACTTCCATTTATGACTTGTTTGCCGAGATGCCCAAAATTCCCAAATATGGGTGTTCTAAAATGTTTATAAAGTTAAACACTTCAAATAGTCAAAGGTTACCAAATAACTCAACAGTTGATAATTTCATGTAAAGCACATAAACACTTTGACCTAGACATTTTGGCATGTACACCATTTTCGCAAATCAACTTGAACTCACCTTGCTAGATTTATGCTAAATCTATATTTCCCCCAACTTGAGCTCCTGTGAAGAACACTTGGATCCTCAAGCCAAAAACTTCCAAAAACCTAGATCCATACATTTCCAACCATAAATATTTACATCCAACCATTTAGAAACATTCCCCAAACATTATACATAAGAATTTCAACTTATACCAAAACCCTAAATTTTTGATCTAATTTCTCCAAATCATCAAACCCGAAATTTGAGAAATCCAACACTAGGAAATCATTAAGATAGCATTTATATCTTATATTAAGGTTTAGAAATGGAGAGGATAAACTTACCACTTAGGTTTTGGTGAAAACCCTAAGATGAAGCTTGAAGTTGAAGATGACAATGGTGAACTCTTTTGCCAAAGCTCCCAATCTACCACTTGATGATGGAGCGCCTTAAGAACTCGAGAAATGGACCCAAAATGAGTTAGGGTTTGAGTCTTGGGGTTTGAGGGTTGATTTGGGTGAGAAAATGGGGAGAAGTTTGAGGTTTGGGTGAAAATGGGGTTTAGGGGCCGGATTTTCCCGTTTTTGTGCACACAGCGACTCCGCGCGGGTGGTGGCGCGGGTCCATCCGCGCGGAGCACTGCCGCCTAAATTTCTTGCCTGAACACTGTTTTGGTCATAACTTCTTCGTTTTAGCTCCGATTTCGCTCTAGAAAGAACCGTTGGACTCGTAATTGAATCCTTCATCTACCAAGACTATAAAATCTAGGATTCAAGTCCAAAATACTATATCTTATTTTTCCCTAAAATACCGATTTCTGTATTAACTTGAAATGATACCTTTCGAAAATCGGGGTGTTACAATCCTCCCAACCTTAGAAGAGATTTCGTCCTCGAAATCTGGCCCCGATCAAACACGCAACATAGCCTTTAGCGAGGTCAATCAGTTCACTACCCAAAAGGAATGCCTCCACGATACCTTGCCTCATGTACGAAACCAATTACATCCCATTTAAGGTTGTCATTGTATTTCTCATAACGAACCATCACAACTCGATTTCAAGGTTCGATCTATCTTACCGATGATGGGATGAACATCGAGTCCTTGTCGACCACTTTTCTATCTCTAAAATCTCGGCTATCTCCCAACCTTAGGTTGCACATATCACCTCAAGGATAGTTCCACCAAGAATACTCCAAAGTGAACTTATCCCTTAGATACTTCTAATTCCGACACATCAAGGTCTGTTGATCCCAATAATTATGTTTTTTACTTGATGGACTTTTACTACACACAGATTAATAAATAAGAGTACAGAAGCATTTCTAATATGTAGAAAAGTAGAACATTCAAGGTAATAGACACACAAATAATCAACAAACAGAATCGTAAGATATAACAAGGATTTTACTCCAGACACTGTTTCCTTGATTTAGCTTTAAGAACACCAAGAACATGCACTGGTGTGTGCAAATATTCTCAGGGAAATACAATCTCTAAAGGATAGACTTATGTGTGCTTGCTGCGATACTTTAATAAACTCAAAGGAGGTGCTCCTATTTATAGAATGAGGATGCACCCCTTGGTACAAGACAAAGACTGACAAGAAATGATCTGGACATCTTAGAACGGCTGGCTTCACGTGTTCTGCACGTGACCTTGTCTTGAACTGAGTTTGCCAACATCTTCGAACAGTCTCCAGAGGTTAGCCATCACAGAGGCTCTGTGAGTGATCACAGAGGCTCTGTGATCTGAAGATTATTATCAGGTTACGAGTCCTCTGGCAGAGCGTTGACAGAATCTTCTGAGATTGTGGGTTATGTGGTATGCTTGGATGTTCTGAGCAAACTTCTGCAATTCCTATACTTAGCCTATTTTTCAATACTTCTAAACATGTAAGTTGGAGCTAACAATCTCCCCCTAAGTATTGAAAAAATATGAGTTTGGAATTTGAGAGTTTAGCTAAGTTAGAAACTAAAAGAGGTGAAAGGAACTCAACCTCTGAATGTTTGACTTTCATTCAAAAAAAACTGCCAGAAGACAATTACATTTTAGTACAAGAAATGAAAGCAAAGAGAATTACATTACATCAGAGCCTATATCTTGGCGTCTGGGAAATCATCGACTTTTCTACCAAAACCACCTTCCTTTCTCAGCTCTTTGTAATAAAACACGCACAGGTTTCTGAAATTTATAGTTGCACCGATGTTCTCTAGAAGGACGTTTGCAGCTTCTGTGGGTACAAGTGGTGTGCCTCTGTGTTTGATGATCAGATCTTGAATGAACATCAGAGACTGAGTTGAGTACTTGTGGCTCTCTATCCCCATAAAGATTTTCTTTTCGCCTTTGGGATTGATGTACACGAAGCCAAAGGAAGGTGAGTTGATGATGGAGTTTGGAAGTATTGTGGCAGAGGGTGGTAGATTATCCTCTAGTGGAGGAAAGTTTACTTTCTTGACCCCCAGATCAAGTGCCACTTGGAAGTCGACAATACTATATGTTAGAGCACAGATTTTTTGGATTCAAGATCATAAAGATTGAAGATTAAAGATTCAAGAAGTCAAAGCTGGAAAGTCAACTCTCATGGAAAGGCAAAGTCAATATGTAATAAATAGTCAAAATCAATTGTATTTTGTTTATTTCCTTTGTATTTGTAGTAGGTATAAATAGTGTTGTTTGTTATTCTATAAAAAAAAAGTAGTGTGGCAGAGTGAAAAAGAGAGGAATTTAGGTTTATTATATCAGAGTCGTATTCTAGAGAGAGAGAGCCGTCTAGAGAGAGAGTAAGAGAGAAAACAGTTTGTAATCTGTGATTTTGGAATTGAATCAATCAGGTTTGTGAATCATCTTGTTTGACTGATTAATTGTGAATTAGAAACTTGAATTTCAGGGAATCACAATTGGTATCAGAGCAGATCTGAATTGAAATCAATTTTTCCAGAAAATATAGTCGAGCACTGTTTCATCATTTTTCAGATTTGATTTTGAGTATTTGTATGTTTTAGAGTTTGCAATTGATCAGATTATGTTCGAAACATGTATTAGATCAAGTTTGTATTGGTTTATTCGAGTATTGCACTATAATCGATAGGATTTTTGATGATTTTGGTGTTTTCGGTTTTCACGAGTTCACGTACACTGTTTCATTGATCGATTTGTACTCAGATTGTTTGTTTTGAAATCAGTTGGTTGTAATCTAATCTAGATGATTAGGTGATCGATTTGTCAAAATTTCGATCTATAAATCGAAGTCTAGATAGGTCATTGGTTGATTCAGAGTCAGTTTTTGAAGCATAAGTGAAGAAATCGCAACCAAGCTGAAGAACTCGCAAGATCGTTCAAGAATGTGTTAGAGCAAAGTCTATTTTGAGCCACTAACCTTAGCGAATTTCAGAGTTTTGCGCCATCTTCACTTAGCGCAAAGAATATTTTGCGCCACAGCCCCTAGCGCATTTCTGACTTTCTCACCAGCTTCTCAGTGTTAAGCCTCTTTTGCGCCACTGCCTTTAGCGCATATCTGGATTTTGCGTCAGCTTCATTTAGCGCAAATTGCTTTTTACGCTACTGCCCTTAGCGCAATTCTGGGTTTAGTGCAATTCGGGGTTTTGCATGTTTTGTGTATTTGTTTTGTGTGTGAATTCTTTACTACTTCCTTATATTTTGCGAATTCTTGACTTGTTAAAAATTGGAAATTTAATTTCTGATTTTCTGATTTGATTGATTTCATTTGGACTAACGGTCATTTTTCAAGTTTCTTATTGCATATCTTTTCAAAACAGGATGACTTCCAGAGAAGCTCTTGCCATTGGAACTGACACAAAGCCACCATTACTCTTCAAGGGAGAGTATGAACATTGGAAAGATAGGTTCATGGACTTCATAGACAGACATGCATTGGGTGAACTTATCAAGATATCTTTGGAAGAAGGAGTTATGCCAATTCCAAAAACGACTCGTACTGTTGGAACTGAGCAGATAGAATATGAACTTAAATTTAATGAATTCACTGATGAGGAGAAAGATAGATCAAGAGCTGATAAATTGGCAAAGTCTTTCATTCTTCAAGGCATAACAAACGAGATATATGTCAAGATTAACAGTTATAATTCTACCAGAAAGCAAATGTGGGATCAACTGGAGAAAATGATGCTTGGATCAAAAGTTGGGAACCAACTCAAAATATCCAACTGCCTCAATAACTATGAAGAGTTCAAGGCTAAGAAGGGTGAATCATTAGAGGCTACTTATGACCGGTTTGTGACTTTGTTGAACGAGCTCAGCAAGAACAAAGTGAATAAGTCATAAATTGAGCTTAATGTCAAGTTCCTTAGTATCTTGCAGCCTGAGTGGAAGAGATTTACCAGGCAGATGAAGCAAATGAAGGACTTGAATGACATACCACTCCATGAAGTCTATGAAACTCTTAGACAAAATGAAGAAGAGGTAGATGAGATTTCGGGTGACAACAAAAAGGCTGAGAAGGTCGTTGTTGATCCAGTTGCTCTAGTTGTGAAGAAGAAGAGTGTAAGTCTTAAGAAGAAGAAGGAAATAATAGTTTCTGAATCAGATAAGGCAGAGAGTGAAGATAACTCTGATTTAGATGACTGTGAAAGTTTGAAGAAGGCTATGCTAATGTTGACAAAAGCTTTTCAGAAAAAGTTTTACAAAAAGACAAGCTCAAACAGTCAGAGGTATTCTTCTGGATCTAAGAACTTTCAACACAAGCAAAGAATTGAAGGAAATAGAACGGAAGAGAAGAAGCCTGTTGAAGAGAAGAAACAGCCAGAACCTACCAAGTGTTACAACTGTGGTAAGCTGGGGCATTTTGCTAAAAACTACAGACAACCAAAGGTTCGAAATTCTGAGTATTATAAGAACAAGATGCTTTTAGCAAAGCAGCAGGAAGCCGACAAATCATTGATGGCAGAGGATGAATTTTGGCTTGATCACTCAGACGAAGAGGTCGAAGAAGATGAGACAGAAGAGAAGGAAGAGATAGCACACCTGTTCTTAATGGGAAAGATGGTGAATGAAGCTGAAGATGAAGTTGAGTCAGCTGAAGAAGAGAATGAAGAGGTATGTGACATGACTGAATCAGATTTTGTAAATCAAATAAATGTCATGATGTTAAGACTTCAAAAGTTAGAGTCAAAACTTAAGCGTGAAAGAGGTATCAATAAAGACAAAAACCAATCAATACAGAAACTTAGCGAGAATATTGTTGAGAATAAAGTATTGATTGAGACTTTACATAAAAATATTGATACCAGCGCTAAAGAAAAGACTCTCATTCTTAAAGAGTTAGCTGAAACATCTTCAAAATATAGACTGTGTGAGTTTGATTCAAAAGAGCTTACTAAAATGCATTCTTCGCTTTCAAAAGAAAATAAATAGTTACTTGAAAAAGTGAATGCTTTGGAAGGAAAATTATATACATTGGGTCAAACTGAACAAACCATTCATCTAAACAAACCCAAAGAGAATAAAGAGTGTTGGGGACTCGGTTATGAGAATCCACACTATCTTAAAAAGGGTATATCTGAAGTGCCTGCACTTTATGATTTTACATTTTTAAGTTTAGCTTCAAGATACCCTGATCTTCATGTTGAGTGGACTAAACTATCTGAAGAAGATGAAGCTAAGGAATATGAGAAAAAAAAAGAACACAACTAAATTCAACTTCCATTTCGATATGAGAGGTTGAATAATAGTTATAGTTCTAATAAATCAAAATTTCTTTCAGATCACTATTTTGAGAGTTATTCCTCAAAAGAGTTGGAGACAAAGCCTATCGAAGGAAAAATTTACGTTCCACCTCTCGTTTTAGAAAGTAAAATTTCTAAACTTGAGAATACTCTGTCAGAAGAGAGAATTTTGATGGATTTAGAACCAAATGTGCTTTTAACTGTGTTGAAAAATTCTGATTTTTCTAATTCTTCTAAAGCTTCAAATTCTGATGATATGTCTAGATTACTTAATGATGGGTTTGATTTATTAAACTCTAATGGTGATTTAGATGAATGTATTGCTCAATTTGATTTTAATTCTAAACTTCCTGATCATCCATCTTTTGTTATTAATTCTTTTGGATTACCAAGTGCGTACGAAAAAGGTGAAACATCAACGAAAGTTGATAAATCAGTTCCTGTGAAAAAGAAAGTTGCCAAAGGTAAAGAGAAGAAATCTGGGCATTCACAGAAATAGATCACCACTGGTAAGTCAAAGAAGAAGTGTTTGTTTGATTCTCACCGTTCTAACTCTGAAGTTTCAAATCTTTCAGATGTGAAAAGGAAAAGGCATGGAGTTAAGTCTGAGTGGCAACCTAAGAAGAAGATGGATGAGAATACTACATCATTTTCTAGTGCTGATTGTAATAAGAATACTACTAGTAAAGATGATATAATTGTGGATGTTGCTAATTCTAAATCAAAACTTGTCGATTCTCGCAAGAAATATTCAAGACAACAATTATTCCAGTTATCTTTGTCTACTAGAAAGTTTTCCAATTATGATAGAAATGATTATAATTCTCGGAATTATTATGATGATTGGTTTGGCACATATTTTGTATATTCTTATCGTTCTAATTCTTCATATGGTTTTCAAAGGAAAAGCGGACCCAAGTTCAAATAGGTGCCAAAATCATGTGCTAACACAGTTGGATCCAAATGCAAATGGGTACCAAAACCAAAAGAGGAATATGTGTTGCAGGTATCTGAAATTCAAGGTTGAGTAAGAGAATTATGACTTCTAAACACAACAATTTAGGACTCGCACCTCAATGATTAAAAGGTTTTACTCCTGAGCTGAATGATATTGTACTCCTTGGTACATATATGAGAAGATCAACATTCAAGGGGGAGTACATATTTGTCTGAAATTTTATGCATCCGATAGAAATGATGTTCTACATTTGAGGGGGAGTTAATGCTTATATTTTACATTGATAACTTTTCTGATGCATAATTTCAGGGGGAGTAAAAGACTTATGACTTCTGATTACTTCAGATCAGAACTCTACTTTAATTGTTTTACTGCTTTATGTCTTTTACTTTCTGTGAATAAAGTTGATTTGACCAGACTTTAAGACTTTTGCAGTTTGAGAGATGCTTACAAGATCATATCTTTATGACTTAAATCTTGACTTCATAAGATCTAAGATTGACGCAAAAGGTATAATTCTTTATCTTCATCTCAAATATGGTTGAAAGAAGGACAACTTTCAATCATAGAAATCATTATTCTTAAATGTTCAAATCATTTCCCGATTCTTAAACATATTTCATGAATTGGAAGTGTGATTTTAAATGTTTTCAATTTACTTGTGCTTACATGATTACAAACCGTGTATTTCCAAAGATAAATACTTGTGTATTGTATTTTCGATATACTTTCAAGTATTCACACACACCGGTTTAAATTTTTATTCAATATGTTCTTACCATGTCTCAAATTTGAAACATAATTTTCGATGGTAAGACACCCCGCTTGTATTTCAAAGAAATTTTGAGCGTCATTTCATTTCGAAACGTTCATTTCAAGAATGTCTATATTTTTGTTTCGTATAGAAAATATCCATTTTTGTTGACCATAACCCTTGATTGCTATATCATTTAATTCTGATCATTTTTCATACAATGTCAGATTTTCAAACAAGTCTCTTGCATTCATGTTCATTCATTCAATATACTTGTTTGAAAATACTTCAATGTTTCAAATGCTCAAATCTTCATGATTATATTCTGAGCATACAAACATATGACTTGTATTTGCGCTTTAACTGGTAAAGTTAAATCATCTGAGCAACATATGCTTTATAGGAAAACATGGGTTCTTTGTGCTAGGACTAAATTGAAACTTCTATGGATTCACGTTAACCAGTGTTTCCTACCCAAGAAGTTAATCCTTAGTGATTGAGTGTGAGGAGTCGAAAAGAAATAAGTGTGGGTTGTGCGTTGAGGTAAAATGTTAAAAGAGAGTTTGGTTAGATGTGTGTTTAATGATTAAAAGAAAGAGGGTGTGAGAACAGAGTACAAGAATATCAAACTCTGCACCAACTACTTTATGAGTCGGGCAGCCACATTACTAATGTTTCACAATTTTTTGGTGAACATTATTGAAACAGGCAACTAGCCCATGCCAACTCTTGACATTAACCCCACCAGCCACTCATTTTCTTCTTAACAAGAAAATGTTTCATTTTTCAAAGGGGAAGCAGCACATTTACTATCTGATTTTCATTTGGAGAATCTGGATATTGAAAAGAAGGAAGTCTGCCCCACCTTCGCACTTCAATCATGCACATTGAGTCTGTGTTGAACTTACTGTTGTCTCAGTGGTTTACACAATTTTGAGCCTTTATAAGCAATCATTTTGTGCTTAATTCTTTCTATCACTTCCACGAACACACGAGGAATTTGTTTCTTTGTCCTAACGTTCATAGAATTTGCCTTTGTGGTGTTTCGATGATTGAATGGAAGCCCTAGGGGAGTGAACATTTCAAAAAGCTCATTTCCAATGTGTATTCGTTACACACAGTAACTTTGTGTTACTGACAGGCATATTAACTGATTCATTTGTTGATTCAGGTGTTACATTCCTATTTTGTCTAGATTTAAAAAGATCTGGATGAATACATTGTTCGAATTGGCAAAGAATCAGAGACTCTTGAACATATCAGAATGGTCAAAGACATTTCTTGGAAGAAGTTTTGATGATGTTGATGCCCTATTCATCAAAAAGGGGGAGAACATAATATTTGAAGAAATGTCCTAAAGTCAAGAAATGAGTAAGAAGTTAAAGATGGGAGAAGTTTTCAAGAAATTCAAAGTTTTGAAGATTGTGCTTATCAAAGAAGGGAGAATGTTCTATGCACAAAAAGGGGAGAATGAATTTTCAAACAGGGATTTTCAATTTGAAGATTAAAGAGAGAAGATTGAATTGCTAAATCTTTTTAGTAATGATCTTGATCTAAAGGGGGAGAATGTTAGAGCACAGATTTGTTGGATTCAAGATCATAAAGATTGAAGATTAAAGATTCAAGAAGTCAAAGCTGGAAAGTCAACTCTCATGGAAAGTCAAAGTCAATTTGTAATAAATAGTCAAAATCAATTGTATTTTGTTTATTTCATTTGTATTTGTAGTAGGTATAAATAGTGTTGTTTGTTATTCTGTAAAAGAAAAAAAAGTAGTGTGGCAGAGTGAAAAAGAGAGGAATTTAGGTATATTATATCATATCCGTATTCGAGAGAGAGAGAGAGACTTCTAGAGAGAGAGTAGGAGAGAAAACAGTTTGTAATCTGTGATTTTGGAATTGAATCAATCAGGTTTGTGAATCATCTTGTTTGATTGATTAATTGTGAATTAGAAACTTGAATTTCAGGGAATCACACTATAGAAGAGCAGTTTTTCCCTCATAGTTCTCTTGATGGTTAGGTGGGCTTCTTGTTACTCTTTCTTCCAACCAAACTTGTCTTCTGTCCACTTGAATATCTCTGAGAGATCATGGGGATGAAGATTTGGCAGATCTGGATCAGTGAACGTCCATATTTCCCTATCATCTCTCTTAACCGCATACTCATTGAACAAGAAGTTTTTGCATTTTGTGTGGCCAAGCTTGATTGACATAACCTCTTAGATTTTGGCCATGGAGAAGACACTTAGTTTTGGTTTGGCTTTGTCTTTGTAAAATCTTCTCCTTTCCTCTTAAATGATTTGCTCTGAGAGTTTGACAGAGGGTTAATCATGGACTCCTCGGCTATAGAGGTATTGTAGACATCTCCTTGCCCTTGTCTTTTGCAGTTGGAGGTTTGATGATTTAGACTGTGGGAATTTGGACTGAGGGAGTGGGAGGTAAAGCTGCAGAGGCCTGTTGTTGATTTGGATTCTGAGGTCCAGGCTCTGAGCTTGAAGGGACTTGTTGGTTCAGGGGTTCTTCTTGAGTTAATAGGCTTTGAGTCTTCATCTGTAGAGTCTCCCCCTCATGAGGACCAGAGGCATCAGGATCGTGGTCCTCATGTCGTGCCCTCTTCTGCGCTGCCTCGTCTTGGCAGGTCGCAGGTTCCTTCCTCTTTCGTCTCTTGCAGACGTGATCTTCAGCGTGCTTGGTGATTTTCTTTAGTACATCCTCTGTAGCCAA
Organism: Arctium minus; assembly: GCA_954870635.1. NCBI lineage: Eukaryota > Viridiplantae > Streptophyta > Magnoliopsida > Asterales > Asteraceae > Arctium > Arctium minus. The sequence continues at coordinate 129,819,746 of OX941081.1, read as the reverse complement.
CGATAGTCTATTGACTTCAAGATCAGACTTAAACTTGATCGTGGCTACAGTCTTCTTCAGATCCTCTGCCACTTTCTTGCCTTGTTGTGAGATATCAGATCCAATGAGGTTGAGATTTCTCAGAACCATTCTCCCCATTGTCTCCAATTCTTCTTTCGTAGCTAGGCCAGAGATGTTAGTGGTAGAGGTGGAGGTTGGTAGAGGAGCAGAAGTGGACACCTGAGGTTGAAAAGGAACCATAACACTACGAGTTAGGTCCTTGATTTCGTCTCGAAGTTTAGTCAGATCATCCACCCCTGACTTAGTCACTTCGGTTGCATACTTACTCATCTCCTCCACGCATATGTCCCCAAGGGTTTTGATTGCATCTGTCTGAATGTTGATCGATTCACCATGATTCTGAAGGTCTCTTCTTGTTACAGAGGCTTCTGTCAGCATCCTGATCTCTGTCGAATGTTGTATTGAAGTTTGGGTGAGGGCTTTCAGAGCCTATGCATTGGCTTTCAGAGCCTCTGAAAGGACGTTGGATTTCGGATGGGATGCGGTTGAGACAGAGCTTTTTAACTCTTCAAATTTTTGGAACACCATGTCAAACTCTCCCTTTGTGACGAAGGTGTCCGAGGTGACCTCTAGAACAACACATGTTCCAAATTTTTGGAACACCATGTCAAACTCTCCCTAGTGTTTGGCACCTTCAGAGCCTATGATGATGTTGAGCTCTGGAGGATTTCCTTCAAATCCTCGATGTTCCACAAAGGAATCATCTATGAAAGTTCTGTCAGTAGGTCTCTTGGGGGAGGGTTCAGAGGCTTCCCCAAGATTCCTAGTGATTAAGTTATGTGGTTGTTCTAGAACCACAGAGCTAATGTGTTCTCTCATTGCCAACTCTGAAGCAGTTGGGTGGTCACTCATGTGTGTGACAAAGGCAACTAATGCCTCTGTGTGAGGGGGTGTTGTGTCCTGGGGCGAATGGACACTTATAGCAACACCTTCACCCTGTTGAGAGGGTGGGGTGGATTTGGCTTCCCCAGATGTGAGTGGTATAGAGGTTGAAGGAATATCCTCTGTCTGGTCGGCTTGGGTTAGGTTCGGACCGTGCCGTCCTTCTTCAATACCTTTCTGCACTAGAACTGCAGAGGTAGATGTGTGGGTTGCACTGGGAGTTGGTTCAGGTTGTGTGCCTAAGGCATCTTTTTCACGACTCTCCTCCTTCGATTTTTTATCTCCTTCCCCTTCCTCATCACTCTGTAACTTGCCAGTCACATCCTCTATCTCCATTTCTACAGTTTTGCCCAAGTCCCCTGAGTACCTGAGGATGACCTCTTTAGCTATTTCAGTGGCCAGCTTCAGAGGACTCTTAGGTGTATCCTCAGGGGGTTTCTTCAAAAATAAGTGCTCTCCTTCTTGTCTTCTGCAGAGGGTTTTCACTACCCTCTGCAGGTTCAGTTCTAGCACAAAGCGCCTCAACCTTGGCTTCATCAGACCTTTCCCTATCTGCAAGCTTACGCAATTTCCTCTTCTTCTTCTTTTCAGAGGATTTGACAACCTCTATGGCTTCTTCTGCAACCTTTTCCTTCTTTTTCTTGGGTTTTGAAACCTCTTCCTCTGCGGTTCTCTTTTTGCTTTGTTTCTTTTTCTCCTTCTTTGCACCGGCCTCCCCTTTTGCTAACTCTCCCTTACTCTCAGTTACTTTTTGTGCCTCTGTGGCCACAACTTCGGTTTCCCTTACACCCTCATCTCTCAAGTTTACGACTACATCTCCTACCTGGAAACCTACGCGAGGGGGGGTTGCAGGACTCGGTGCTGGAGTTCTGTGCCCTCGTGTGTAATTCCTAATACCCTCTTCACTACCCAGATATGTCAACAGGCTTGTTGACAGAGGTCTTGCGTTCGGATAACTAGTTTTGAGGGTAGTTGGTTTGTGTGACTTCATCTCATGTAGTTTAATAGTCTTACCCTCTACTGGTAATCTGCCTTCCCCAATCAAATCGTCTCCCAGAAACAGGCCAAGGAATCTTCCAAATACAATGTTCTTGGGCTCTGTGCCCCTGTCTTGGTCTTGTTGCTTGGTTATTACAGGATTGTGAATTTCTCTGAAGATGAGTCCCGCGTAATCAAGAGGAAAATCATTGTAGATCCCATACATGATAGCCATAATTGTATGGCTCGACTGATCTGGGCTCCCAACCTATGAAGTTAAACATCTGTTCAAAATGGAGAAGAGCACGTTCCACAGAGGGAGCAGATTCTGTCTTCTGAAGTTGGTTCTCTTGGAGATTGGTACAGTGTATCCAATGAATCGCAAAAACTCTAAGAGTTCTTCCTCTGTGGGCTCCTCTAAGAATTTGCAAAGGTTGAGATCTTCTTTGGTGGGGAGCTCAAAGACATCTGACAATTTCCTTCGATTGATGCCCAAGTCCAGTATCCTTGTAGTCGAGGGATGAGTTGCATATCCGATGATACAGTGTCTATAACTATCCATTTTGGCATGTCGAGCGCTTAGCCAGAATTGTTGGATGTATGACTCAGGGATATCATTCCTCTTCATTGTTAGGGCCTTGACAAGAAAGTGATTTTGTAGGATATTGATGAGGGGTTCAACTTCAGTAGGGAATCCAGAGGGATTTAAGGTGACAAAGTGGTTGTTAGGTTTGTTGTTCATCTGGGTCAAGTGATAGTCATGCCTTGTAAAGGATAGCATTCTGTTTGTGAGAACTTATTCTTAACTAACAGAGTGTGAGTCAGCTTGTTGTTCCACTGAGTGTTGAGATTTATTGGAGTTCTTAGAGCCATGAGAGTTTTTGGATGAGCTGGAGTGAGAAGCCATTGTAGAACAGCAAAGGTTTCTTGCAAAGGAATTCTTGAGAGAAAATGATTTCAGGTAAAAGAATGAAGAGAGACAGAGAAGGGTTTATATACTGTGAGTGGTGTAAAAAACTTGGGCGGTAAAAATAAGAATTTGAAATCCGTAATGAGTGTAAACGGATAAGAAGTCGTTTTCAAAAAACGACGGTATATATACGAACCAATAGGAATGTGCCACGTCAGGATGGGCGGTGCACGATTGAGTACGTGCGCCTCCCTCTATTCTCACGCGCGTGGAGTTTACTATTCCCACATGTCAGTGATTTTTAGAAAATAACCCGCATTTAATGACCAAATGGTAAAAAATTTCAAGTTAAATGTGCAGAAGCTATGTGGGTCAAGAGCTTCTGAGATCATTTGGAGGGTTCAGAAGTACATAGAGGACCAAGACATTCGAAAGAACTTATGAGATGATCGAACACATACCTAACCATATGATTAATGGACAAGAGACCCTTTTTGTGAGGTACAGAGGCTCTGAGATCCAAAATTTCTAATTTAGGAAATACTTTGGGTGGTGATCACTCAAAGGTCGTGAAAGCATTTTGTGGGGCAGAGTGACAGAAAAGATGTCAAGCTCCCCCTTGAATTGTAAAGGTCCTATTTTAGCTCCCCCTTGGTCTGTGCTTGGATTTTTTTGAAAAAATAGACGTTGAACAAGACACAGAGCAAGAGAGCCATTTTATCAAAAAGGTTTTGAGAAAGAAGACTGTGCAAACAATATAAAAAAATACACGGTAACACAGTATGTACTGTAGAGGCTCTGTGCGAGGATACAGAGGCTCTGTGAATCAACTCATGTTAAGCATGCCAATTTTGCCAATGAGAAAAATAAATCTTTTCTCATCTAATGCTTTTGTGAAAAGGTCGGCAAGCTAGTAATCTGTGGGGACAAAGTACATTTCTATTGTCCCATGCTCCACGTGATGTTTCAGAAAGTGGTACCTGATATCGATGTGCTTCGTCTTAGAGTGCTGAACAGGATTGGCAGATATCTCAATGGCGCTTTTGGAGTCACAGAGGATGGGGATTTTCTCTATGTCAAATCCATAGTCTCTGAGTTGGGTTATCATCCACAGAACTTGTGAATAACAACTAGCGGCAGCAACGTATTCGGATTCTGCCGTAGAGGTCGAGACACAATTCTGCTTCTTAGAAGTCCAACTCACTAGTTTCCTTCTAAGGAATTGGCAACTCCCAGAGGTACTTTTTCTGTCTAGCTTGCATCCTCCGTAATCTGAACCTGTATAAGCCACAAGATCAAAGCTAGAGTTCTCCGGATACCAAAGGCCAAGATTTTTGGTCCCTTTTAGGTATCTGAAGATTCTCTTGACAGCATGAAGATGAGATTCTTTGGGGTTAGCTTGAAATCTTGCACAGAGGCATGTGGTGAACATTATATCAGGTCGGCTTGCAGTTAAGTACAAAAGAGACCCTATCATACCTCTGTAGAGTTTACACTCCACAGATTTGCCCTATGGGTCTGCATGAAGCTTAGATCCAGTGGCCATAGGGGTTTTCATTTGTGAAGAGTCGGAGATCTTGTATTTTTTAAGTATGTCAGAGACATATTTAGATTGGTTTATGAAAATGCCCTCTTTGGTTTGTTTGACTTGCAATCCTAGGAAGAAGGTAAGTTCTCCCATTATGCTAATCTCAAACTCACTCTTCATCAATGACTCAAACTTTTTACAATAAGATTCATTTGTGGACCCAAAAATAATGTCGTCAACATAAATCTGCACAAGCAGAATCTCACCTTTTCTCTTTTTATAAAATAAGGTTGTATCAGTTGTACCTCTTTCAAAACCATTGGCAAGAAGAAAGTTTGAAAGTCTGTCGTACCAAGTTCTGGGGGCTTGCTTGAGTCCGTACAGAGCCTTGTCCAAGAAGTACACGTGATTAGGGTACTTGGAGCTTTCAAACCCTGGTGGTTGCTGGACGTATACTTCTTCTTGAATTTGCCCATTCAGAAAGGTTGACTTAACATCCATTTGAAATACTTTAAAACCTCTGTGGGCTGCGAAGGCAAGAAATATTCTTATCGCCTCAAGCCTTGCCACAGGGGCAAAAGTTTCGTCATAGTCAATTCCTTCTTCTTGGCAGTATCCCTTGGCCACCAGTCTTGCTTTGTTCCTGATCACCACACCATCCTCGTCCATTTTGTTCCTGAAGACCCATTTGGTCCCTATTGCAATTTTGCCTTTCGGCAGAGGCACTAGGGTCCATACTTCATTTCTTTCAAACTGTAGAAGCTCTTCTTGCATAGCTTCTACCTAGTTTGGGTCTTCAAGAGCTTCAGAGATCTTTTTGGGTTCGATAATACTCACAAAATTTGTATAGTAACAAAAATTTGCAGTACTGGATCGAGTCTGGACTCTGTCAGAGGGGTCACCTATAATTTGGCTCTGTGGGTGACTTCTGGTCCACTTTGTCATTCGTGGTAGGTGATCATTGGAACCTTCTGAAATCACTTCCGGAGCATTTTCTGTCTCTTGATGTTGATCACCCTCTGTGGAAGGGAGATCATTTGTACTTGTCACAGGACTTTGTTCACTCTGAGTTGACGTTATGAGCTCTGTGGTGCCTTGCTCAGAGTTCTCTGATTGTTGTGGTGTTGACCCTTTAGAGATATCTTGAAGATGACCATGATCTTGATTAAGATTGGAGCCTTGTTCAGTGTTAGCCTCTAAGTGCTCCCCCTCGACATTTGCACCTGCAAAAGTAGTGGAAGAGGGTGCAGTATTGCTAGGACCTGATAGAGTCATACCTGATTGGTCTACAGAGGCTTCAACTCCAGAGGCTCTGTGGTCATCCTCTGAGGGTCCATCATCGTTGAACATCTCTTCAAATAGATGATGAAGTTTATTTGCTCTATATGAGTCACCAGATTCTTTATCCTGGAGTTTGAGTCCTGAGCTGATTTGCCCAGAAGTGGCCTGAAACGAGTCATCAAAAGAAACATTAATACTTTCAAGTATATGTTTTGATTTGAGCACGTAGATTTGGTATGCCTTGGAGTTTGATGAGTATCCAATAATTTTGGCCTTATCAGCTTTGGGACTGAATTTCCCAATTTGCTCTCTGTCGTTCAACACAAAGCATCTGCAACCGAAGACATGGAAGTACTTGATATTTGGCTTTCTTTGATTGAGCAGGTGGTAAGGGGTCTTTGCATGTCTTTTTACTACCAAAGATCGATTTTGGGTGAAACATGTTGTGGAGATGCCTTCTGCCCAAAAGGAAATTGGAAGTCCTGAGGCAGTGAGCATTGTTCTTGGCTTCCACTAGTGTTCGATTTTTGCGTTCAACACCACCGTTTTGTTGTGGAGTCCTTGCAGCAGAGAAGTTATGTGAAATGCCTTCTATTGTAAGATAGGCTTCTATTCTTGAGTTTTTGAACTCTGTCCCGTTGTCGCTTCGAACTCTCTAAACCCTGCAATCATGAAGAACTTGTATCCTCTTAAGAAGATTTATTAGTACCTCAGGAACATCTGATTTCTTTCGTATAAACTCTACCCAAATGTATCTAGAGAATTCATCTATGAGTATAAGAATGTACTTCTTACCACCCAGACTTTGCACGGATATAGGACCGCAGAGGTCTACGTGAAGCATCTGCAGAGGTCTAGTGCAAGATATGTCTGTTTTGGTCTTATGGGCAGCTCTTTTGAGTTTGCCCATTTCACATGCAGAGCATAGATGATCTCTGTCGAATTTAATACATGGTAGCCCCTTTACCAGTTCTAGTTTCACAAGTTTGTCAAGAGTGTGAAAGTTTAAGTGACAGAACCTGTTGTGCCAGAGCCAAGCTTCCTCGTTCTTACTTCAAACCAAACAAAGATTTTCGTCTTTGTTGATCGACTTGAAGTCCATGAGGTATAGATCACCTCGTCTCATGGCACGCAGAAGCTCTGTAGTTGTATCTTCTCTGATCAGAGAGCAGTATTGCTTCTTGAACATTACATAGAGTCCATTATCACAGAGTTGGCTAACACTTAGCAGGTTGTGCTTAAGGCCTTTGATTTGCCCCTTCTTGTTGTCTCCGAAGGTAACAGAACCACCTCCATGTTTTTCTTTATAAGCGGAGAGCAACCCTCTGTCGCCAGTCATGTGCCTTGAACACCCGGATTCTAGGTACCAAATGGGCACATGTTGTTTCTTCTGCAGACAGATTAATAAGATTTAGGTACCCATTTCCATATGGGTCCAGGCTTGTTAGAAGTCTTTAAAGGTGCCTTAACACCTTTGATTTTGGATTTATCCTCCTTGATAGAGATACCATTTTGTCCTTTCTCACCCATGAATTTGGCATTCTTGGACTTCGGGTGAGATATAAGACAGGAGGGCCTTGAGAAGTGTTGATTTAAAGCATGCACAAGATCAAAACATTTGCAATGGGGAATTTCAGAAGCAAACTTCTTAAATATTTCATTAAAAATGTCAAAGGAGGGTATAGAGCAACTTTTACAACAACCCAATTTAGATTTGGGTTTTTTTTGCAGAAAACTTTGTCTAATCTAGGTTGTCTTTTGTCAAAAACTCCTCTTTGATGACTCTCTAAGTGTACTCTCCCCTGACGACCTTCCTTTCGAGCATTCACTGCCACAGAAGCATTAGTTTTGTCAATTTTGGGCCATTTTGCCTTATGTTGCCAGGTGAGCTTTTCTTGAAAAGGCTTTGTTAGTTTGACAGATTTTGGAGCTTTGGAAGTTTGAGTGGTTTTGATTTTTTCATTTTTCAATTTTTCAAGCTCAAGAGAAGTTTTTGCTTGAAGGAACATATACAGAAAATCAGGGCAGATGGGTATTCCTGTAGTTCTCTTTTTGGGAGCAACCATTCTGTTATGAATACCAGAGGGTAGCCTATTTTCCTCTGGACCACAGGTGACCATCTCAAGTTCCACAGAACTTGTCTTATCACTGACAAAGGAGGACTCAGACTCTTATTTAGAATCTGAGTCGAGAAAGTCCTTGTGAATGAGAGCATGACCTTCTGGAAGTGTGTTGCATTGTCCATTTGTAGTGTCCTTAGGTGAGTTTAAATCTTTTGAAATACATGGAATAACCATAGGAACACTAAGACAATTTAGAAGATCTTGCTCAAAGATTTCTTCTACTTCAGAGATTAGATCAGGATGGTTAAAAAATGATTTTCATAGGTCTTTCTCAAGTCACTTTCCAAGAACCTTTTGAAGAGATTTTCTTCCACAGAGGCCGGAACAAACTCTTGTGCATCAGAAGACAATTCCCTTTTAGGAATCATCATGCACATAAAAGCCATTTGAGTTTGCGTTTCTGGATGACCAAATCTGAAGATTCCTATTTATTTTTTAGACAGATATTTCTTTCGAATAGATTTTCTCGTTGATGAGAGTGCAAATGGCAAATCATTGTTTTCATACCATACATTTCCCATCTGCAGAGGTTTCCTCAGATGTGGTCCTTCAGAGGTTCTGCACCTTTTAAATGTGGATAATAGGTTTGGAAGACTTGGTTTTAGAAATTGTCCAGAGCAGAAGATATTTGCTAAAGATTTGTTCCTTTTATTTCCAGTGTAGGGGTCAATATCATCGAACCCTATACCTCTTCTGCCAATCTGGGTATTGACCTTTTCATGGACCTTTTGAGCATCCTGATATCTCTTAATTTGAAGATCTCTGTCGAACAGATCTTGATGAAGAACTTCTCTTTCTTTTTGGATTTTTTTTTTCAAAGAGATGGTGTTTAATCGATCACTCTCACTATTCTTTAGCTCTTTGACCTTTTCTTTTAAAGCTTGATCGAGTTTTAAAACCTTTTCTTTTAGACTCTTTTTATCAGAAATGTGCTCAGAAATAAGTGATTTTCTTTCAAGATAAAGCTTGTCTTTTTCTTGGGTAAGAAGCCTGGTTTCTCTTTCAAAGAAGGTCAGCTTCTTCTCAAGCTCTGAGCACATGGTTTTATAAGCAAGAAATTCATTTTGTAATTCAAGTTTGTTTTCAGAGTCAGAATTATAAGAGTCAGAAGTAGATGCCTCATTCTTGTAGTCAAAAGAGTGGACTTCAGCCATTCCACAGAAGAGTGCATTTTTGTCCCCTTCATCAGAGGATTCATCAGTTTCAAGGTTCTGTTGTTCTGCCATTAGGGATCTCTGAGTGTAGTATTCTTCTTTCTTTTTGTAGAAAGCAGCGTCTCTTGTGGGTTTCTCATTAATGGCAGAGGACCTGCACTCTGCGGCGAAGTGGCCCGTCTTCCCACATTTGAAGCAACCTTCATTTTGTTTGGAAACTTTATCACCACTTCTTCCGTCTGACCTCTGTCCACTCCTTCTTTCTTCTTGCCTCTGACCATTGAATTCTTCTCTCCCATACTTTCTTTCTTCATCATATCTTCTGCTTCTGTCGTCTCTTTCCTCTCGTCCTCTGTACTCTGGATTTTTCTTAAGACCCATATTGAATTGTCGGGTCATAAGTGCAAGGGACTTGGCCAGAGCAGCCATATCGATTTCCTCCTCAGATCCTTCCTCACTTTCACTCTCTACCACAAGAGCCTTTTTCTTATTTTTCTTCTTCTGAGCATCCTCAGTGGTACTTCCAACCAACGCCAGAGGACCACCGACAGGGGTCATCAACTTTGATATCCTATTCTCTTGACTTATCAATGTACCAAAAAGGTCAGAGATGGACCAGACATCCAGATCTAGTGTAGCTTGCATGGACATGGTTAGATGAAGCCATTCGTCATTCAGGCTCTGAAGAAATCTGACATTGTTTTCCTCAAAGGTTCTTTGGATGCCATATCTCTTGTACTTGTTTAACAAGGAATTGTACCTGTTGTATGTGCTCTGGATGGATTCATTCGGCAGAGCCTTGAATGCAAAATACTCATTAATGCATAGGGATCTGTTGTTCTTGAGGGTTTTAGCACCACCTTCAAGTTGTTTCTCTAGCTCCAACCATAGGTCCTTTGATGTTTCACAGGAATCAAGAGACTGAAAGATGTCGTTTGGGATAGCCATGATAAACAATATATGATCTTTGAATCTGTTCTTCAGCGGTTCAAACACACTTGCTTTTGAATCTATGTCAAACAGGTTGAAGCAGCTCCAGAAAACAGAGTATGTTTATGAGTGGGAATCAAGGCAAAGAAACAAACTCAAACTACTACCTGGAACGTGGGAATCAAGTATAGAACAGGATCCTTTGATATTAAGAATCAAAGTTTGCTTTGATACCAATTGTTGATCCCAATAATTATGTTTTTTACTTGATGGACTTTTACTACACACAGATTAATAAATAAGAGTGCGGAAGCATTTCTAATATGTAGAAAAGTAGAACATTCAAGGTAATAGACACAAAAATAATCAACAAACAGAATCGTAAGATATAACAATGATTTTACTCAAGACACTGTTTCATTGATTTAGCTTTAAGAACACCAAGAACATGCACTGGTGTGTGCAAATATTCTCAGGGAAATACAATCTCTAAAGGATAGACTTGTGTGTGCTTGCTTCGATATTTTAATAAACTCAAAGGAGGTGCTCCTATTTATAGAATAAGGATGCACCCCTTGGTACAAGACAAAGACTGAGAAGAAATGATCTGGAAATCTTAAAACGGTTGGCTTCACGTGTTCTGCACGTGACCTTGTCTTGAACTGAGTTTGCCAACATCTTCGAACAGTCTCCAGAGGTTAGCCATCACAGAGGCTCTGTGAGTGATCACAGAGGCTCTGTGATCTGAAGATTATTATCAGGTTACGATTCCTCTGGCAGAGCGTTGACAGAATCTTCTGAGATTGTGGGTTCTATGGTGTGCTTGGATGTTCTGAGCAAACTTCTGCAGTTCCTATACTTAGCCTATTTTTCAATACTTCTAAACATGTAAGTTGGAGCTAACAAGGTCTCCTCAATAGTCGATTTCTATTTAAGGTTTACCTCGACATTCTAACCCAACTCCCTAATAATCCATACTTTAAAAGGTTCATCGTCCCTTCCTTGACGACATTTCCTAAAACCAGTTAGGTCGATCCAATCACAACATTCGATCCGTTCCTCAACTAACACGGCACAACATTGGTAGACAACGGATTACCCCAACTCCACGGTTACTCAACTCCCAGAGTGCAGTCAAGCATCGGTTGACAAATCAGTGAAACCTTGTTGATTACAGAATTACCAATGATCGATCCCTAGTTGCTAGCATCTAATGTCCTTAAGGTTGCCACTTATCTTGCAGACATACCCAATTTCAACGAGAGTGCACTGAAGCACCTCAACGGTCTATGTCCCTCAAATCGAGGGTCGACGCCTATTCTCAAAAACAACTATACTGCAACGTGGGTGTACCGTCAAATACTTCATTTCTAAATTTCCATTGTCGAATTAAAGTTGACATCTAGCATGGCACTAAAATTCCAATCTTACATCTCTAACAAACGAACCACAATATATCCTTTATTTCTGAAGACTCACCCGGATGGCACATCTCCAACTCATATATGACATTGAACAATCAACCCATCGATTCATATCCAACCATAAGCGAGCAACCACACAATGTTTTATCCCGAGGATTTACCGAAACATAAAGATTACCACTTAAATATCTGGGAGAATACACAAATCTACTACTTCAATCATTTGTGCGTGTACTGGTTCATAAACTGAAATCCAAAATTCGAAACTGACCACGGATCGGTTAATCTGACGCTTCATTTTCCAAGGACTCCTTTAGTCCTGATTACAACTCCTTTCAATGTAGGGTTTTAAATCTATAGCCCTAATGAGTTCATGGTTTTTCAACTGCTATGCCAATTTGAAATTTTATAAAATTCTCAAATACAATGGTTTTATTACAATCAATCGTACGTATAAAATCCACTACCGTTTACTCGGTAGGTGTGCAAGGTGACAACAAACACCACACATATAAAACCATTTCAAAAAGGCCTTTAATCATTACTTATGCTAATAATGACAGTAATAAGGATATACAACAAGCTTTTCAAATGGACCACTATGGTCCTAGTGTGCATCAATATACGCCATAAATGGGGAAATAATTTTGCGTACCAAAACAATTTATAACGAGGCGTTTGAACAACACTCCCAAGAGACAATTTACATAATCGAGTTCCCAAAATTTCTCATTTGACTAAATAAGGATATGGAATAAAATTCCCAACAAGACCCGCATGCTGAGTTCGTTTCCCAAAACTTAGCAAGACAAAAAATGCATGCGATTGGTCAACGTACAATAAATTTAAATCAATTTTCAAACTTTAGGTCGTATAATGAAATGAACTTGTCCAAAATTAGTGGCTACAATGACATGTATACCGATAATCCATTTAATGCATTGCGGTAAATTTATAACAGTAAAATCAACAACCGAAGAATGTTGAAAGCAAAAGTTCGACACGAACCAACATAAATCCTTCACATGTTTACTCAAACCAACCGCATGAATCAATTCGAATACCAAATAGCATACGACGGAACACATTTGTATAAAACCCAAAAGAGAAATCGCATGATATTGAAACTTCCCAAAATAACATATGTGATAACATCTATTAACAAAACTCTCAAAACGTCTCTCACGGTTGCGAAAATACCAGTGCAAAACTCGCATAGACAAAATATTAAACGAAAATTCATAAGTTAACGCGCATAATAATGCAAGTATACATGATCCAAATTTTTACCTACGCGACCCAAAAGGTCGTAAAATAAAACACCATAAAACCCAACTGAATTTCCATAAAACTCATTAACGCTAAAATCAAGAGGTGTCAAAATTTTCGTTCCCCAACATAAAAGCATAAGACGACAATATGTCTAAAATGTTAAAATTCTAAGAGTTTCCCTCTTTTATCGCAATGTAAAATAAAGCGACACTTCTCAACAAAACTTGCATGGGACACGACGTCTAATAACTTGCAAATTTACACGCAACAAAATTAAAACTCACGCATTTCAAAATACATTCGTGCATAGCAATGCGTCATAAAATAATATTTCATAAACCCCAACAAAACTCACATGAAATAAAATTTCCAATAAAACTCGAATACCAAAACATGGGAATAGTTTCTCCTCTAAAACCTTAACATATGTGGAGGAGATCCAATGTCAAGGCCATAAATTTCACAGCTACTTGCCTAATACCCCAAACAACATTAAAACACGAATGTCACAACATCCGAAATTAGCGTTAAACACGAAACGAGGATGAAGGGATTCTCGATAAAAATTTGCAACCACGTGCAACGAAACAATTTCATGCATGCTTAATAGTTGTCCAAAATACATAAGTCGATAAATTACATCATTTTCCAAAAATCCTTGACTCTCCATTTCAAATTGGCCTTTGGCCCAAACCAAAAGGTTTATGATTGCTAAAAATTCCACCAAGTCGGGAACGACCCAAAATCAATATGACTCACACATTCGTATTTTCAAAACATCCCACTACAAGAGTGATGCATATTTCCAACAAACATCAAACGTGCATTTTGACCAAGTAAACTCCATTTATGCAATAAAATCATTAAAACACTTCCATTTATGACTTGTTTGCCGAGATGCCCAAAAATCCCAAATATGGGTGTTCTAAAATGTTTATAAAGTTAAACACTTTAAATAGTCAAAAGTTACCAAATAACTCAACAATTGACAATTTCATGTAAAGCACATAAACACTTTGAAATAGACATTTTGGCATGTACACCGTTTTCGCAAATCAACTTGAACTCACCTTGCTAGATTTATGTTAAATCTAGATTTTTCCCAACTTGAGCTCCTTTGAAGAACACTTGGATCCTCAACCCAAAAACTTCCAAAAACCTAGGACCATACATTTCCAACCATAAATATTTACATCCAACCATTTAGAAACATTCCCCAAACATTATACATACGAATTTCAACTTATACAAAACCCTATTTTTTTTATCTAATTTCTCCAAACCATCAAACCCGAAATTTGAGAAGTCCAACACTAGGAAATCATTAAGAGAGCATTTATATCTTATATTAAGGTTTTGAAATGGAAAGGATAAAGTTACCACTTAGGTTTTGGTGAAAACCTTAAGATGAAGCTTGAGGTTGAAGATGACAATGGTGAACTCTTTTGCCAAAGCTCCCAATCTACCACTTGATGATGGGGCGCCTTAAGAACTCGAGAAATGGACCCAAAATGAGTTAGGGTTTGAGTCTTGGGGCTTGAGGGTTGATTTGGGTGAGAAAATGGGGAAAAGTTTAAGGTTTGGGTGAAAATGGGGTTTGGGGGCCGGATTTTCCCGTTTTTGTGCACACAGCGGCTCTGCGCAGGTGGTGGCGCGGGTCCATCCATGTGGAGACCCGCGCGGAGCACTGCTATCCGAAATTCTTGCCCGAACACTGTTTTGGTCATAACTTCTTCGTTTTAGCTCCGATTTTGCTCCGGAAAGAACCGTTGGACTCGTAATTGAATCCTTCATCTACCAAGACTATAAAATCTAGGATTCAAGTCCAAAATTCTATATCTTATTTTTCCCTAAAATACCGATTTCTGTATTAACTTGAAATGATACCTTTCGAAAATCGGGGTGTTACAGCGGGAACCGATCTGAGGGTTTTAAACTCGATTTTTGGGATCTAACTTCATTTCATCATAAATTTCTCCTCTTAAATCCGATTTAGGTGATTCTTGAACCTAGAGTCTCGTCTTTTAGAGATTTTCAAGTAGAGAAATAAGGGGATTGAAGATATTAGGTGGATCCAAGGGTTTATGATCAAGGTAATCTACCCATATTTCCATCTAAACATCTAGGGTTTAGTGTTCTTCTCTTGTTTTTGTATCCTTTGAGTTTGGTATAACTTTGAGAATGTTTGTGGTAAGGGATATGTAGAAGGCTTGGAGCTAGTGGAAGAATCCAAGATCTCCTCTTCTAAGGAACTCAAAGTTGTGGGTAAAACCTAGATTTAGTCTAAATCTAACAAGGTGAGTTCTAGTTGCTTTGAAAAACTATATACATGTCAAAATGCACATATTTTGGGTTTTAAAAGTATATCCATGAGTTTACTTCATTTTGATAAGTTTTGTGAACATTTGTACACTACACATATTTGTGTTATAAATCTTTGAAAATGGGTTACAATATTTTATGAGGTGTTTGAGTCACCAAAAAGGGGATTTTGATCTACCATACATGTTTCTTGAACATTTGAAAATTTTGGGTATTGTGTTGCTTGGCTCCCTAATATGGGAAGATTTATAGTACAAATGATTTTAAATGGATTATAGTGTGAGTTGGGGAATTTTAAGAACGATCATTGAAATATGGTCATTTGGGGCTTTACTCAACCTACGGGTTTAATATTTGAAAACTTTAAGTCCTTTGTTTTTAAAAGTGTGAGTAGTTGGAACAGATATATTTTAATTTACGAAAATTTATAAAAGTGTGGACCTTACGGTTCGGGCCTTTGGCCAATTATATTTGGAGAAAATGCTAAATTTGGGAAAGTTGTACATCGGCTTATGTAGCCATATTAGCTCTATTTGAGTGTCAAATGTTTTGTGATGCCTTACGGCTTCATTTGTACACTAACGAGTTTTGGAACGTTGTCCGGTTTAAATGGCTAATTATGGAGCGTTTTATGGAAATGTAATTATTATACAAATGTTGGTTATTACATGTTTTGGATGCGTTAGTTCACTAATATGGAGTCATGTAATGTTTAGACTGTAATGCTATGAATCCATAGGTATAGGAGTCGGGTTATTCATCATGGAACTTTTAATGTCCATGTTTGAGTCTAGTGAGTGGTCCCCAAGTCATATTTTTATGTAAGCTTGTGGTGGTGCTCTGTAGAGCAATATACGGAGCTAAGTATTGTGGTGGTGCCTATGGTGAGTCGGATACGGGGACTTGTGACTTTTGTGGTGACACTCATCTAGAGGTCGAGTAGACACTAGGATCATTTGGGTGTCTTGCGGTGGTTGCTCAGAGGAGCCGGATACAGGGATCCATGGTCTTATGTGAAACTCGAGAACGTTGATAAGTGGCTTAACTTTGTGTGTCTGCCACATTCGGTGGAATTGGGTCTCCCCCTTCACCGAAATGTGTTATTTTTGGGTATTCCCTTACCCATACCTTCGGTGTTAAAACATACCATTTTATTTACACAAATAGTATTTTGGTGAAATACTGTGTGGGTGCGTTTTGGGGAAATTTGGATGTTGAATAATTATTTAAAAATGGGTGTTTGGAAATTAGAAGTAACTTGATTTGCAAATAAAGCCTTTTTATAATCATTGTTTCTGGAATGGCCCTATTCATACTAAAATGTTCGTTTTAAACGTTTTATTATTTATAGGATGAAAATTGTTTTAACTCACTAGGCGTTTAGCCTAACACTTTTTCTTTTCGACATGTAAATCAGGTCTTAGTTGGATCTGAGTGGCGAGTGGAGCTTGGTAGAAGTTCCGATAGGACGGCTTTAGTGACGTCATCCGGTTTGGTGAAGATAGCAGCTTTTGTGGTTTTAGTAACACCCGACTAATCTTTTCCCCGTTTGTGGGACTAGATAGTTCCGTTAGAACTCTGATACATTGTTGTAGTGATTCTTCCTTGTAACTTTAGATATTTGATATTTCAATGCGATGTATTGAAGAGTTTTTGGAGGTTTTATATTGTCTGCTATTTTCGAATTTTAGGGGTGTTACAAGTTGGTATCAGAGCTCTAGTTTAAGTGAACTAGGTATGGATCTTAGATGCCTAGACTTAAGTTGAGACTTTAAGTTATGATTTGTTTGATATGGGTAGAACTTTTAAGATAAGAGTGGGTTGCTGGGGTCGACAGAAATGCACTAGTTAAGGGTCGTGACTATGGTGACGAGGATCCTTATGTATATTATGTTCATAATTTCACTTAGCTACTGCTATTATGAATATATTGCTACGTGAGTGTGCTTGACTCTACTATTATTACGATACTCGATATGCGTAATAATACGTCATAGTTGCTAATATAGTATTGGTCTAAGATTCTTAACCTCATTCTCGTATGTGTCAGAAAAGAATGGCGGATGCAGGGAGAGAAACACAAACTCATGAGGCGATCCCTCAAGGTGGTTTGTTGGATAGCATGGTACAATTGATGAAGTTGACTATGAAGCAACAAGAGGAAAGGATAATGAAAGCGTTAGAGGTTAGAGATGCCAATGACCAGAGACGTGGAGTAGTTAACGATCTTGATGTGAGGAGTCTCGGTGACACCGAGAATGTAATCCGGATGGAAGATCTTGTTGTTGCTAATATGGAACATAGCGGGAGGACCGACTCATACAAGAACTTTCTATGCAACAAGCCGCAAGAGTTTTTAGGGACTGACAGTCCGGTGGCGTGCATGAATTAGATCCAAGAGATGAAACAAGCATTTGATGCTAGCGAGTGTGAGGAGGGGCAGATGGTGAAATTCGCCTCCCACATGATGAGGGGTCGAGCTCTTACTTGGTGGAACGTCACCAAGACCACTCTGGGGACTGCTATTGCTTCGTCACAAACATGGGATGCATTCAAAAAGAAAGTGTTGGATGAATATTGCAACGAAAGGGCGATAGACAGAATAGAAGAGGAGTTCCGAGCCCTCATGAGAGCATACTCCAACCTCTTCATGGAGAAATTGGATCTAGTGGGACATATCGTTCCGAGTGAGAAGGACGGGGTCAAGGCTTATATGAACAGACTGTCAGCTAACATGAAGGCGATGGTCCGAATTTCTAAAGTCTCCACCCTCCAAGGATCAATTGAAGAATCGCAATTCATGGAAGATGTCTATATTCGGAGTAGTGAAGAAGATGTGGAGATTAAGGAAAAGAGAAAACGGGAGGACCGGTGGAGTCCATCCCAAGAACGTAATGATCATGACAATGAAAGGGAGGCTAGTCATCGTAGGAAGTCAAAGTGGTGTCAAGAGTGCCAATTCAAACATGCAGGTAGGTGCAACCCCAACCCCATGACATGTCTCAAGTGTGGGATGTTGGGTCACTCCCACCGAGATCGTCCCATCAAGGGAATAATCTGTTTTGTGTGCAAAGAGCCGAACCATGTGAAGAGAGATTATCCAAACGTGAGGATAGACGAGGAGACGGACAATAGTCAGAGTCTCTCGAGACAAGGGTGAACCTGATGGAAATGCCAGGTACATCTCCCAGTAACTTCAATCTTAGTTGTCTATTCTGCTGGTTGAGAGTGAGTCATATTTGGACATTGATTGTCGTTGTGTCGCTTTATGATCGGTGCACTATTAAATTCTAGGGCTGTCTATGGAAGTGATTTCAGCGTTATATGGAATCTTAGAAATCCAAGTAAAGGGTAGTGGAGAATGAGTCACTTGGATTAAACCAAGAATTATCATTAATCAAGTTGATGGTTTTAAGAAATGAATTTTGGCGGTTAGTGTCAAATCAAAGTTGTACACTTTGGCATATGGAGTGCCATGTGGGAAAATGTGGAATGAAGAATATTGTCACTTTGGAAATAAAGGTGTGTTAGTGAATGACCGTAGGGAAGGATTTCCTCACGTCATATGTCCATTGATGGACCCGAATAAGAGGAATCAGATAAGGTTTCAACTGCCTATGGAAACTGTCAGCTACCATAAGGTGGTGTGTCATGTTTCCCATCCATTCCTGCAGGAAAGGATTCATGTGGGATTCTGCATCTAGTACAAGTAAATTGTTGGCGCAGTTTAGTTTAGATAACCACCGTTAATGCGAAATATGGTACTAAACTTGAGGATTAGTAAGAGAAGCGACAAACGATTTCTTGTTTGTGTCTTGCAGGAAGATCTGTGTTAAACTATCGGAAGAGTGAGGGTATCCACCTTTGGAGTTGATAGTGTCCACGTTTAAGATGATTCAAGGTTAACGTGATTTTGTTGTTTCGGATGGGCTTCAGACCCGGAGTTTTGAGGTATCAATATAGTTAACACCTTTAAGAGTTGTGGATCCGGACCACTTCTATGGCCAACCGTTATTGGGTTATTTAAGGCTATTTAAGTGGAGAACCGTGTAAATGTTCAGAGGTCGGAGTGAGACCTTTTCTAGCCTACGACCTGCTCGTTCGCAAAAGAGTTGGGTCGGAATCTTTTAGGCGGAGTGCTACCGGAGGCCTTTGATATATTAGAGTGAAATGTCGAAACATTTGTAATCTTGGAGGAAGTAATGGCCCATGGATTTTAAGTGAGGTTGGGACTTTGATCGTCTCTTGCATGACCGTCCGCGGTGAGTGTTTCGCCTTTAGCTTGAAGTCGATGGTTCTAAGAAATTATTGCAGATCCTTGTGGGGCATTGGCCGAAAGAAAGGCTAAGTTGGGATCAACCGCCTCTCTGAGTGAGTGAAATTTAAGATTTGGGAAAGTGTCATTAAGCTTTAACCTTACCTTAAGAGTTTCAGATAGATAGCAATTGCTTGGAGTGAAACTCCTCTTTTACAATTTTCATATAGTCATTATACATTAAGCCAATGGTCCCAGTTGGCTATGCGATCTAGTGAGTCGGAGAAGAGCACCATAGGTGTTACTTGGATAAACACCTCATACGGGGTCGTGTGGTCAAGTTAAAGTCGAAAAGTCTTGTATGGATCGGCGTTTTGTCGGAACCTTCCAAGCGAAGAACTTGGGGAGAGGTATGAATCACATGCGTTCAAAGTGAAAGTTCTTCCTTGATACGCTGGGACACATAGTTTAGGCAAGGGCACCTAGAAAATGGAAGAAGATGCGGTGTTAATAGTCAATAATTTACGGGTCCAGTAAGGACGCATGTGAAAGGAAGTTCATTTTATGTGGGTTGCAATCCAAGTTGTAGCGTGGTCTAATGTTTAAGGTTAGAGATTGTTGGAAATGTGTAAAGTCATGGTTAGATCTATAAGTACGCATGGTGGTTAACGTGATCAAATTTAGATTTCGAGGACGAAATCATTTTCAAGGTGGGGAGGATTGTAACACCCGTAATTTTGGAATTTCTCCTCGATGGTAATCTGGGAGTCATTTTACTCTTGGAACGTAAAGGTATCAAGAAATCAGGTAAGTTCTACAATGGAACCATCGGGAATCGAATCAGGCGCGAAAAACGCGAGAAAATGGGACTTTTGAAGTGTCGCGGGTTGGTGCGCGACCCTGGGCCGCGTAACTCGCTGGAATCAAGTTGTGGGAAGCGGGCGGCTTGCCCCGTAACTTGCAAGTCGCGGGCAAGGCCTCGGGAACCTATGTGAGGGTTTTAAACTCGATTTTTGGGATCTAACTTCATTTTCTCATAAATTTCTCCTCCTAAATCCGATTTGGGTGATTCTTGAACCTAGAGTCTCGTCTTTTAGAGGTTTTCAAGTAGATAAAGAAGGGTATTAAAGATATTGGGTGGATCCAAGGGTTTATGATCAAGGTAATCTACCCATATTTTCATCTAAAAAGCTAGGGTTTAGTGTTCTTCATCTTGTTTTTGTATCCTTAGAGTTTGGTATAACTTTGAGAATGCTTGTGGTAAGGGATCTGTAGAAAGCTTGGAGCTAGTGGAAGGATCCAAGATCTCCTCTTCTAAGGAACTCAAATTTGTGGGTAAAACCTAGATTTAGTCTAAATCTAGCAAGGTGAGTTCTAGTTGCTTTGAAAAACTATATGCATGTCAAAATGCACATATTTTGGGTTTTAGAAGTATATTCATGAGTTTACTTCATTTTGATAATTTTTGTGAACATTCGTACACTACACATATTTGTGTTATAAATCTTTGAAAATGGGCTACAATATTTTATGAGGTGTTTGAGTTACCAAAAAGTGGATTTTGATCTACCATACATGTTTCTTGAACATTTGAAAATTTTGGGTATTGTGTTGCTTGGGTCCCTAATATGGGAAGATTTAGAGTACAAATGATTTTAAATGGAATTATAGTGTGAGTTAGGGAGTTTTAAGAACGATCATTGAAATATGGTCATTTGGGGATTTACTCAACCTACGGGTTTAATATTTGAAAACTTTAAGTCCTTTGACTTTAAAAGTGTGAGTTGTTGGAACATATATCTTTAATTTGGGAATATTTGGAAAAGTGTGGACCATAAGGTTTGGGTCTTTGGCCAATTATATTTGGAGAAAATGCTAAATTTGGGAAAGTTGTACATCGGCTTATGTAGCCATATTGGCTCTATTTGAGTGTCAAATGTTTTGTGATGCCTTACGACTTGATTTGTACACTAACGAGTTTTGGGACGTTGTCCGGTTTAAATGGCTCATTATTGAGCGTTTTATGGAAATGCAATTATTATATAAATGTTGGTTATTACATGTTTTGGATGCGTTAGTTCATTCATATGGAGACATGTAATGTTTAGACTGTAATGTTATGGATCCATAAACATAGGAGTCGGGTTGTTCATCATGAAACTTTTAATGTCCATGTTTGAGTCTAGTGAGTGGTCCCCATGTCATGTTTTTATGTAAGCTTACGGTGGTGCTCTGTAGAGCCGTATACGGAGCTAAGTCTTGTGGTGGTGCCCATGGTGAGCCGGATACGGGGACTTGTGACTTTTTTGGTGACACTCATCTAGAGGCCGAGTAGACACTAGGATCATTTGGGTATCTTGTGGTGGTTGCTCAGAGGAGCCGGATACGGGGATCCATGGTCTTATGTGAAACTCGAGAACGTTGATAAGTGACTTAACTTTGTGTACCCGCCACATTCGATGGAGTCAGGTCTCCCCCGTCACCGAAATGTGTTATTTTTGGGTATTCCCTTACCCATACCTTCAATGTTAAAACGTGCCATTTTATTTACACAAATAGTATTTTGGTGAAATACCGTGTGGGTGCGTTTTAGGGAAATTTGGATGCTGAATAATTATTTAAAATGGGTGTTTGGAAATTAGAAGTAACTTGATTTGCAAATAAAACCTTTTTATAATCAGTGTTTCTGGAATGGCCCTATTCATAGTAAAATGTTTGTTTTAAATGTTTTATGATTTATATGATGAAAACTGCTTTAACACACTAGGCGTTAAGCCTAACACTTTTTCTTTTTGACATGTATATCAGGTCTTAGATGGATCTGAGTGGCGAGTGGAGCTTGGTAGAAGTTCCGATAGGACGGCTTTAGTGACGTCATCCGGTTTGGTGAAGATAGCATCTTTGGTGGTTTTAGTAACACCCGACTAATCTTGTCCCCGTTTGTGGGACTAGATAGTTCCGTTAGAACTCTGATACATTGTTGTAGTGATTCTTCCTTGTAACTTTAGATATTTGATATTTCAATGCGATGTATTTAAGAGTTTTTGGAGGTTTTATATTGTCTGCTATTTTCGAATTTTAGGGGTGTTACAGAGGTATTCTTCAAATATGTCGGGCCTTCGGGATGTTGCTCATGAGAGTGAACATCAAGGTACATCGACTCTTATGGTGAAACTCGTTGGTGTTTTGGCTCTCCCCCATTGATTCCTTTGTGGTTTTGATGTCTATAATTTCTTAATTGTTTATAGCATGTATTTGTTCAACTCACTAGGCTCGTTTGGCCTAACACTTGATTGGTTGATGTGTATCTCAGGTTCTAGCGGCGCAACCGCTAAGAAGGTTTAGTGACCGTGATTGTGAGCTTGAGGAACATTTTTGGGACGCCAACTTTAGAAGACAATTGTTTTGGAATTTAGATAACAACTTGATGTAATCTCTTTTCTAGTTAGAAATTAGATTAAATGGTTGTTATCCCTCATCGCTTATTTTTGTTCCCTTTTTGGGAAAATTCGTGCTTTGGCATTATTTCATATACCACATTTCCTTTTTCGAAAATTTTTGTTTGTCCTAATTTTTGGGGTGTTTGAGCTAGATGTTTCAGTAAGTATGTATATAAATTTGTTTTTCAACTCAAATTTAGTCGAAAACTTGTGGGAAATTATTAAGAATTAAGAATAAGTAAATAAATAAAATTCATGAATCCTATGATGTAAACGAATGAACAAAAGTTGTTACCAACCATGCCATTGAGCTATTGCTCATTGGCACAAAGCTAAAATAAGGGTAAATCAGTAAAAGCCTAAACAGGGATAGTCGGTTTCTTCAAGTCGGGCAAGTTCTCTTTTGTGAGAACCTAACTTCAACCTAGTATTTGTTGGTTGATGCCAATTTATATCAATTAGGTCTTGGATTACCTTGGTTTGGGGGTTTCTTTTGGGTTGGGTTAGGTTGAGTTGGATCGTGTTGTCGGGTTTTTAGGATTTTTGTGCACCCCGTCCACAATCATTGTTTTTTGTTGGTTGTTTATGAGATTCTTACAAGTCACCCCACATTAGGAGGTTCTTAAGAAGGTTTTTACAAAAACCAAGTCCTTTAATAAGTATCTGATTTATTGTTTCGATTAATGTTTTATTATACTTTTTTTTAAAATTTAATGTATTTTGTTTTAATAAGTGTATAAAACATAATTGACAGTTACAAGCAAAACTTGTTCGACTTACCGTTCATGGATTCATCACACAAAAGTTGATTTGATGTCATATCTTCAACATTTTGAAGACCGTTGTGATGTTTTGATTTTGGGAAGATTGGAAGCGAGTATTATTTTTGTTTGTGTGTTGATGAGCATTCTACTTGATTTGGTTCTTTATCAAATAATTGGAGCCATGTCATTGTCTTTTGTACAAATTTGTTTTATTGTCATTTGTGGTGTTTTTTTTTAAGAATATATCACTCTTTTGGAAACAAAGTTCTTGTTTAGAGTGCATTTAATATCATGACACTTGTTATGGAGACATCAGTTCTTATTCGGAGAATTTAAACATGGTGCTCGTTTGGAGCTTTGCTCAATTCATGGAAGGAATTTAATATCCACCAAGGATACTCGTTTGAACTTGGTGTCATTTTCGCATTAACAAATGTATTTCTCTACTCAAGGTGGAGTTCGTTAACACCTTTTGTATTGGAGTTGTTTAACATCAAGGTAGATTGTTAGAAAAAGTGATATAAAACAACAAATGGTGAAAATTGAGAAACAGCAAGTCAGGAATGTAAAGGCTGTTTTGTGGCACAAAATTTTGACAATACTGGACGGTCGTGCCCTATAATCATGCACGACTATGCCAAGTGTAGATCCAAAAATTTGTATTTTTACGAAGTGAGATTCATGTAGAGTTTTAGTATAAATAAAACCCTTCTATCTCCACCTTTGTATCACGAATTTGAAAAGAGAAACAATTTGAGGATTAACTTTAATAGCTTTTGAGGGTTAAATCAAAATTTGTGATTCCTAGCTGTAATGTTCTTTCAATTTTCATTTCCACTCCCGTTGAGTAATTGGTGTGTAGACGTACACCATCAATCAGGTGGTGAAACTACGTTAATAAATTATCATTTTTGTTTGTACAAGTTAATTATTATTTCATAGCTATTTTTTTCATTAGTACGATAACAATTTATAGAATAATGATAAAATTTGTTATAACAATATTTATTTTTGATTTTAAATAATTAAAAGTATTTTAGGTTACCGTTCAAAAAAGGACATGGCTAAACGAACTTTTATAAAGTCAAATTAATATATAAAAAATATAAAAATTAAGATTTAATTTTGACGAAGAATTGACAAAAAAAGAATTACACGAAGAATTTAGTCGCAGCAAAGTTATGGGGGTGGCAATGGCAACATAGGTTCACAAATTTCCCTCCTTTTTAGGAGAGAGAGAGAGAGAGAGAGAGAGAGAGAGAGAGAGAGAGAGAGAGAGAGAGAGAGAGAGAGAGACTATTTTGGGAATCACAAGCAAAAATTCCCATCATTTAATCACATCTTCAATCCCTACATCTTCCCCTTCAATTTTGCTTTTTAGGGTTTTGAATCAGGAATCAATTTTTTGCTTTTTCTGGGTTTGTTTCAATTGATGCTTGGCTTTGTCAGACTGCATTCACTTGGAAAAAGGGATACGTTTCTGATCATTCTGTTTATGATATATATGCTCTCTTGTTCACCGGTCCTTGTTCCCCCTTTTCATCGGAGGCCGTGCAACACCCTCTGTTTCCAAAGTTTCTAGAGAGATAGAGAGAGATAGAGAGAGAAACAACAAATTACTACCATCTCAAAAACTATATACACAAACTCTTTTTACTATCTGGTTGTATGATGGGATTTTAGGAGAAACTGTGGATAGAAATGCTGGCAATGGTTGGTGGTGAAATGGACAAGGATTTTGATTCGAAGCTAAGCATTCAAAATAATTCAGACAATCATGTGGATACTAATGCTAATAGATCCAAAGGCTTTGCATTCAGGGCACCACAAGAGAACTTTACCATCCACGATTTCGAATTGGGAAAGATCTACGGCGTTGGTTCTTATTCCAAGGTTCAATTTCTTCTTTCTTCTTCATTTCTTATATATTTTGGTTAAATTATGTTGGTTATATGTTGATTTTGACAGTATTGCCTTTTACTTTTCTTGTTCCATCTCCCTTTGTGTTAAATCCCTTGCATTTATGGTAATATGCTGGTTCATTTATGTTTATGCCATCTAATGTATTTATGGTAATTCATTGGTACATTTAATTCAAGCATTTAAGGGTCAGTGGTGGTTAATTACTATGCTTTTTTCTTTATGATGATAATCCAAGTTTTGCTTTATGTATCTTTTATCCTGGTATTTTTGATCTGTTTTCATGAATAACCAGTTTTGATTGTTGGCTATTGAAAGTTGTGTAGTATTGGGGTCTGTCTTCTTAATCAATCTGCCTGCCACCTGTAACTTTAGCTTTAGGTGTTAGAAATAGAAGGTTAACAGATAGAAATAATTGCTCTTAGGGAGAAGAAAGTGCATTATACACAGTAGGGACATAGATGAACCAAATCCTCTCATGAGTCGTGAGAGGTTGTGAGCTGGCTCGCCAATAAACATGCCAAGCCCAAAGCCAAGCTAGCTTGCCTACCCATATGAGCCGTGGGTGAATGTGGTGTGGCTCGGGTCTCGTAGGTCAATGAGCCTAAATGAGCCAACCCCACCGGGCGGACTGCATATCATCCAATGAATGTATTTATTTTTTTAGTTAATTGTGATATTATTAAAGAGGGTTTAACGGAAGTTTGTCTAATTTTACTCTTATACAAGCTTGTATTAGCATGAGCAAGCCAGGCCTACATGAGTCAGGCTTGAGCTTGAGTTTTCTGATCTTGGCGAGCCAAGGCTTAGGCTCCCAATTTTTTACTAGCTAAGCAAGCTTGGTCTTAGCTATCTCAAATTTACCCTGAGTAAGTAGCTGGATACAACAAAAAGTATTTCTGCAACCACCAAAGAGAGCATGTACTTGTGTACCAAGAAGTATGACTTGTGAATGGTATCCCATAGGTGAGAGCTGAGCTATGTTTTAACAGTGATTAGTTGATGGGGGTTATTTGCTTTCGGTGTTATTTGCTTTCGGTGTTATTTGCTTTCGGTGTTATTTGCTTCCATCTTCTTTCTCTATGGATGTCATCCTATAAGTTGTGACCATGACAATGAGTGTTTATCCAACATTTTATAGCAAGTTAACATAGCCAATGGTGAAATATCATTTTTGCAATCAAATGGTTGATCTAAGATGTCATCAAAATCTTTATAACTGATATAGTGATATATGGTATCCAATTGTGCAACTCGACATGTTAGCTTGTCGTTCTCAAGAAATGTGAATCTAGATGTGGCTGGAGAGTAACATTAGATATTGCGATAAATATATCCGATGCTTATTATTTGTCATCACCTTTAAGACATGTCAGAAAAGTTTTGTATCCAAGCATTGCATTTATGGTTGAATATAGTGTTGCATAAAGTCTACTAAAAGAATGAGGTTTAAATGAACAGGTGATTGAGTGTTCTGTGCTATTCATTCAGAGACAAATATGCAAGGTTGTGAGGGATGAGTGTGAGAGAAGGGTTTCTACTTGTTTTGGTAGGTGGATTCTGGGAATTGGGTCTTTTTCGGCAGCCTCAGATTCAACTTTCTTTTGATTATCGACCAGTGAAATTAGATATGCAGCTTATCTTAACAATCCCTTTTTACTCACAACTGATCATCAGGTACATATCATGGCCAAGTTATTTATGTCCCTTGGTGAGTCTATTTTCTAGCCTGTGTTTCTTTTAATTTTAGTTTAACCTTTGGTGTTAACTGTTACTTATTTTATTTTTTCCCTTAAGAATCTCCATGCTGTTTATGGATCTTTGATTGAGACATGTTGCCTTACAGCTCATTTGTGATTATATAATTAAAATTCAATGTGATCAGGTTGTTAGAGCAAGAAAGAAGGACACAGGAAAAGTGTATGCTTTGAAGATCATGGATAAAAACTTCATCACAAAAGAAAACAAAATTGCTTATGTGAAGTTGGAGAGGATTGTATTGGATCAGCTAGATCATCCCGGAATTGTGCAACTGTATTTTACATTCCAAGATACTACTTCACTATGTAAGCAATACTCCCATCATTCAAGAGCCTAAAAGTTCTCCTTATTTCCTGAAAATTGTGTTGTGCTTTGGGTTTGTTTATCTCTTCTTTTCTAATTGACGTGTGCAATTGGTTCTACAATGGAGACATGGCGCTTGAGTCCTGTGAAGGTGGAGAACTTTTTGATCAAATAACCAGGGTATGTAAGTTTCTTAGCTTCAATACATCTTGTTATGCATACACTATATAGTATCATAAGAATGGAAAATTATAAACTTGTTGCTAGTATAAATGATCTCATCCTTCATAAAGACTACAAGCCTAAATGAGAACCATTAGAAATTATGAAGCAAGACTAAAGGTCTACATGTAAAATGTATGTCATGATGGTAAATATCACTATGTTACTGCAAGTTTCAGCTTCCAATTAAATGAGCTTCATAGGTGTGTGTTTCTTTCTATACTAATAGTGCTCAGTCAAGACATGGATTCCAAAATTTTCAATTTTCTATGCCTTACTATATGAGTTAAATTTATGAAGCTCAATTTGTCAGTCATTGTGCTCATCTCATTTAGAATTTGGTGTTGTTAGGCATCCAATAACTGCTAAATTGTGTTTCTGCAGAAAGGTCGTTTGAAAGAGGATGAAGCTCGGTTCTACGCAGCAGAAATCGTAGATGCTCTAGAATACATTCATAATTTGGGGTTGATACATCGAGACATTAAGGTATTTCTTGATGAAATGTAGTCTTTTCTGGAATTAAATTATTGCTAACATTTTGTAAAATTACAGCCAGAGAACCTGCTTCTTACATCAGATGGACATATTAAGATTGCTGATTTTGGTAGCGTAAAGCCCATGCAGGATAGCAGGATAACGGTCCTTCCAAATGCAGCATCAGGTAAGTTTTTTCATTGTGTAGGAATGCCAAGTTTGTATTTCTGCCTTCAGTTGTGTAGGAACTAGGAACGGCATCAAAACATGTTAAATTCTTGGCATTCTCCTCTCTAGATGACAAGGCCTGCACATTTGTCGGGACGGCTGCCTACGTGCCTCCAGAAGTATTAAATTCTTCTCCTGCAACGATTGGGTGGGGATTGCTTTTTTCCTTTCATGTTTTGACATTCTGACATTAACTGACTGTCATATAAGCATATAACAATAAATAATTCTGAAACAAATTCTTGTGTGCAGAAATGATCTGTGGGCACTTGGCTGCACCTTGTTTCAGATGCTATCAGGAACTTCTCCATTCAAAGATGCAAGCGAGTGGCTCATTTTCCAACGGATTGTAGCTCGTGATATCAGATTTCCGAATTACTTTTCAGATGAAACTAGAGATCTGATTGATAAGTTATTGGTAAGATACAAGATACATGTCCTTTGGTTAGTCTTGGTCTTTTGGTCATTATAAGCTTGCAAATTTTGAGTTCTACACCTTTTTCTCTATTATTACTACTTTTTGAACTTATAGGATACGTTTATATGAATACAACTCGTTAAGCAAGTTTTGCCAGAATTCTGTGGCGCCTATCTGTTCATCCCATCACGGGTTGTTTCTACAAGAATATGTTTGATGCTGAATCAGAAGTGAAATATACAGTAGAACCTCTTTAAATTAATGCTCTCTGAATTAATGAACTCTATAAGATAACAGTTTCCAATTCCCTTGACTTGGGCTAGTTGAAAAACTCGTCGATTTCGATAAGATAATAAGATAAAATCCATGGTCCTTTTAATATTATAAATTAATAATTTTTTAAAACTACAAACATAACTATGATTATCTGTTAAAACATGATTCTAATGTTGTTGGTTTTCTCTTAAAAATTTAAATCTAGCTGGAAATTTTGCTGGTTTGTGCAACTTGATATCCCATCCTCCTTTTTCTAAGTTAGTCGAAAGAAACTCAGCTGATGGTTTGAGTGTGTTTGCTATTGTACCTTGACTAACATTGAAATGAAATTTTTTCATCAAGCCACAACTGCATATCTTTTTGACTATAATGGGAATGATCTCTTTTGTACTCAAATAATGCCTCAAGTAAAAATAAAATGAATAGTGTATGATTATTAAGAAACACTGAACATTAGATATAATAAATCATTAAATGAATTATAAAATTCATACATTGTACTCGATTAATTTCACTACTATTACGTACAACGTATTTATTTTTATATTACTTCAATGAATATGGTATATAAATTAGTAAGTTATGATGATTTTTTATGTAATTAAAATTCAAGTTCAATGAGTTAATATTTATTAATGTATCAGTTGATTTAATAGTACCTCTATGAATTAATAAAGATATCATTGCTCTAACAATATGAATTTAAAGAGGTTGTATTGTAGTTTCATTGATTTGACTAGATATATTATTAACATGAAGGCGGTTAAGTTATATGAGGAGAGGTGGTAGGAGGGAAATAAACCAATGTCAAACTTGACATCCTATAATTACAATGCAGCTGATTTTTTTTTCCCTTTTGGCTATAGACAACTATCATTGAAGGAAATTCATATGAGATCACTGAGGATGCGTTTGGTACGCGGAACAGCTTTCCTGTTCTATTTTGTGCTGTTCTGTCCTGTCTGCGTACCAAACGCACCCTGAAGCAACAAAGGAAATATGTGAAGGGGACAAGGGGTCACTTGTTCTAAGAAGATAGGCGGGTGAGGAGATGGCCTATGGTTTGGTTTTCTCTAAAATGATCCACAACGTAGATGAGCAGGGTCCAATTTAGCAAAAAGAGAGCATTGGGGGAGGTCGGATCAGGTCAGAAACCAATATGGCCGAAATAACGAATGAAGTAGGATATAAGGGTTGGTGTTTAGATCGCATAGGGTGAATGAATGATTCTTGTAGTTCATCTCCTCTTTGTCCTTGCAGGCGCACACAAAGGATTATATCTGATTTATGGCATGAAGGAATTCTTGATATATCCCAGTTGGGGTGCAGTAAAATAACTCCATCTGTAATAACTGATATCAATATCAATTTTGATGGTAGATGATGAAAAACAACATGGGAGTTGTAACCAGTTTATGCAGTTGTAGCATTCTATGAGGCCTTTTGTGCCTTTGGGGTGGGGGTCCCCTCCCCTATCTTGACCATTTTGGGTTTCCTTTAGTCGAGCTTACTAGCCTTTTCTCATTGGGCCTTAGACCTTATCTGGTATATAAGAGTCAGACATGAAAATGCACGTGACTGGTCTTCTTTTTTTGGTAAATTGTAGATAATAGAATTGTTGTTCGTTTAACTGAATTGCAAGTAACAAACAATGTAGGATATTGATCCTGCAAGAAGACCTGGTGCAGGAAGTGAGGGTTATGCTTCACTCAGGAATCATCCTTTCTTCCAAACAATTGATTGGCATGATCTAAGGTCCCGAACCCCTCCAAGACCTGCATTGCAGGTGAATATACATATTTCATATTTGGTTGTGCTTATATTCGTTGCTTCAGAAAAATCACTTTATACTAATGCTATATGTCTGTTCTCTATTTTCTGGGGTCCATTCCGACTCTTTCTCGCATCTGGTAAACAAGAACCCGGCCCATCATCACATCTTCATTTTTCCTTGCACCATAGATGACTATGAAAACCTTAGAAACATTAAGATTGAATTCATTTTGGCTAGTTTAACATTTTTATTCTATGGGTGCATTTATAGTGCAAGAAGAAATGAAGATGTGATTGTGGATTTTACTTGATGGAAAAAAATAAAAGAAAGGCCCTAAAATAAGGAATGGAGAACCAAGAAAAGTAGTATACGAATGGAACCTAAATGTGTCTAAACAGATACTTTCTCTATCCCAAAAGAAATATCCACAATAAAAAAGGTACACCGTTTTAGAAATGTGTAATTATTACACTTTTTAATTAACTAAATGACAATTTTACCATTAACAAAAGGAGTAATGAATGTCTTCATCTCATAATTAAGGTTAGAAATTACTTTTGAAAGGATATACTTATTTTGGGACAAACTAAAATATAAATGTGGAGACTTATTTTAGGACGGAGGGAGTGACATCTTACTTACCCCATAAACTATAATTATTTTTTCTTGTACACCAATACCTACCGACTCGACTTTTTTCAGGGTCACTCAAGTGGGGGTGAAGACACTCATGATTCTTCCTTCAACCCGTCCAATGTTGGTGATGGCACAGGAAATACGGGTGTCACATCTTTCTCTGAAGCTAGCAATGTAACCAGGCTAGCTTCAATGGACTCCTTCGACTCCAAATGGTATGCTTCTAAATCTGAACAATTCAGACAAGTTGGAAAAGTTATTGTAAATAAAGTTTTTAACTTTTGAACAGGCAGCAATTTTTGGAGCCAGGCGAAACCATTCTTATGATCTCAATGGTGAAGAAACTGCAGAAACTTACGAGCAAGAAAGTACAGCTTATCCTGACGAATAAGCCAAAGTTAATTTATGTGGACCCTGCAAAGCTAGTGACTAAAGGGAACATAATCTGGTCAGACAATCCTAATGACCTTAGCATCCAGGTCACGAGCCCTACAAATTTCAAGATTTGCTTAGTGAGTCCCGTTTTCTTTTCTGTTGTATTATTATATATATTATAGCCTTGAGATTTGAGAATAATAGTAGTAGTAGTAGGTAAAGGGTATTACATTCTGAAATGTGTGATGATGCATGCATGCAGCCAAAGAAGGTTATGTCATTTGAGGATCCAAAGCAGAGAGCCTTCCAATGGAAGAAGGCAATCGAGGCTCTTCAAAGCCGGTGATTAATTCTATTACACATTCTTTTTTCATGTACCATTATATACAGTGTAGAGGAAGTTGTAAAAACACTTGTGGTTTAACCTGGGAAATTTTTGTAGAATATAATCTTACATATATACACCACAACCGATATATATGTTTTCTGGCTTTAATGAAATGCAACAAATCCATGGATATAGAAATTACTAAATAGGATAGGATCCCTTCCCTTGAGAGTTATTTTTCTACTGGAATAACCAAAGTACATGGCATGCCCACATTTTGAGTTAGAGTTGTGCATTTGGGACAATCTTCACTTATCATGAACATAGAAGGAATATGAGTCTTCCTTGTGGATACTAGGAGTTAAAAGTTTAGATGCACATGCAATTAACTATTTGCTACAAAACAATGTACACCCTAACGGAAGAAAGAAAATAAAAAGAGTCTTCCTAGAGAGAGAGAGAGAGAGAGAGAGAGAGAGAGAGAGAGAGAGAGAGAGAGAGTTAAAAGTTTAGATGCACATGCAATTAACTATTTGCTACAAAACAATGTACACCCTAAAGGAAGAAAGAAAATAAAAAGAGTCTTCCGAGAGAGAGAGAGAGAAATAAAGAAATGATCCTAGCCATTTATCTGATTAACATTTGCGGCTTTGATCGTGAAACACCGGATAATTCCTTGTGTGGTCTGTAGAAGATAGAGAGGTAGTTTCGTAAAATACGTGTGACGAGTTCATATATGAACATGTATTATTCACATATGAATTATATGTTCATATATGAACCAGTGTAATTCACATATGAACTCTTTTAACTGATTCATATATGAACTATGAATTAGTTAATTAGTTCATATATGAATCTGTTAATTAGTTCAACTGATTCACATATGAACCTACAGTTAATTAGTTCATATGTGAATCGGTTAATTGGTTCATATATGAATCAGTTAAAAAAGTTCATATGTGAATTACATTGGTTTACATATGAACATAAGTGAATCATACAGGTTCATATATGAACTCGTCCCATGTATTTGTAAAAATTACGAAACCGTCATATTTTTGGAATAGCCGTAACTAGGGGTGTTCAAAAAAAACGTCGGACCGCTCAAACCGGTCGAACCAAGTCAAATCGGACCGTTTTTGGCGGTTTGAGCGGTCTGGCGGTCCGGTCTGAAAATTTGCCAAACCGGGCGGTCCGGTCCAGTCTGCGGTCTGGAGGTTTTTTTGGGCGGTTTGGACCAAACCGACCGCCAAATACATATATATTTTATTTTTTTATATATGCATTTATATCCATTATCTAGCCCAATGTTATCTTAAATATATTTGTTTAGACCCAATATTATTTTAAATCCAACCCAAACATAAAATCTATTTTTATTTTTGACATTTGAAACTTGAAAGCCCCAACCTACTATTCACTAACATTGGTCGACTCACTGTGTTCACCTTTTTTGTGGATTTTGAATTTTAGTGTTTTGTTGGGATATTTGTTTACTTTTTTTTGTGGACTTTGTTTATTTCAAATGAACTCAAACTAATGAAGCTTTAAAATTCGAAATTACATATGAGTTTTTAAGTTTAAACTTTAAAGCCCATAAAAGGCCTAAACCGCCTAAACCGGTCGGACCAAACCGCCTAAACCGCGGTTCGGTTTGACCGGTCTGGGCACTTGATGTCAAACCGCTCGGTTTGAAATTTTAATAAACCGCCACTTGCGGTTTGGTTTGTGGTCTGAGGGGTTAAACCGCCCAAACCGGACCGCGAACACCCCTAGCTGTAACTTTTGACCAGTCAAAGTCGTAATTGTTGACCAGTCAAAGACGCAATATTTGACCAGTCAAAGGCGATCTTGATCGAATGAAAGGCTAGGATTACTTCTCTATTTCTCCGGTTTGGTTTGTGGTCTGAGGGGTTAAACCGCCCAAACCGGACCGCGAACACCCCTAGCCGTAACTTTTGACCAGTCAAAGTCGTAATTGTTGACCAGTCAAAGACGCAATATTTGACCAGTCAAAGGCGATCTTGATCGAATGAAAGGCTAGGATTACTTCTCTATTTCTCGTATATTTAGCCTTTCTCAACACACACACACACACACACACACACACATATATATATATATATATATATATATAGGCAAAAGATTGTGTGAGAAATTGAGATTAACGTGAAAAGCGTGAGAAGTGGATATGAACCGTTGATCACTTTTAATCTCATACTCTATATATGTGGCGTCCATTTCTCATCCAACGGTTGATAACCACTTCTTACGTTAACCTCAAATTTTCACCGGAACCAAATCCTTAATCACTTTTAATTAGTGTTGATCTAATGATTCAGATTAAGTTCCAAAATAACCCATGAATTAGTTAAGAGGATTTTCATTTGATCTTCAATTAGGATTGATCCACGGATGGAGATCCCTTCTTACCTTATCACTATAACTATTTTTTTTACCAAAAAACCATCTCTCTCATTTGCAAAACTACCTATGTATAAAAACTTTACAAACCATTTGAGACCATAGAACCATAGATTTCAGTGCAATCAATTTAGTCTAGTTATGTTAATAAAAATATGAAAAAAATGGGATATTAAATGATTTGGCATTAGAAGGGTAAAATAGTAAATTTCTTTTTTCCTAAAACATTCCTAAATAGGCTGCTAAATAAAACATTCCATTATCTAATTTATTTTCTAAAAAATCCTAAATAAAACTTTCAATCACCTAAACTATTTTCTAAAAAAAATCCTAAATTCAAATCACTACTAGAAAATTGTGAAATACCGACGGCAAAAAACAGTCGGTATTTACCGACGGCCCACCAACGATATCTTTTTAATTTTATTTTTTATTTATTTTTAATAAGTCGTTGGAAAACCGTCGGAAAAATCGGTGATATACCGACGGCTTACCGACGGTTGGTTTTTTCATTTTATTTTATATTTATTTTTAATAGGTAAATACCGTCGGAAAATCGTCGGTAACTGGAACCGTCGGTAAGTTGTCGGTAGTTGTCGTCGGAAAACCGTCGCTAAATATTACCGACCAGCTTTTACAACGGTCATTCCCGTCGAAAAACCGTCGCTAAAGTCTTTTTTCCGACGGTTTATCGACTGTTTCAGCCGTCGGTAATACAATTAATTTTAGTAGTGAATCCTAAAATTCGATCAAGAAACTTATTACAAAAAAAAATGAAAAAAAATTATGATTTCATAGTTTTATAGTTTCGTGAATGAAAAACCAAACGATTTCTTGGTTTCATAGTTTTATGAATGAAAAAAAAGCCTCACGATTTCATGATTTTATGTATGAAAGAATTCATGATTTATAGTTTCATAGTTTTATGGTTTCATGAATATAAAAACTCATTATTTCATAGTTTCAAGATTTCATGTTTTATTAATGAAAAAAACTTATTATTATAAATATATGAAAATTTCAATATCTGCAGTATTAATCTCATTATTGACAAAAAAACAATTTAAATCCTAAATAAAAGGGTTATAGAAATAAAAAAAACTCAATATTCCCATAAATTCAGTGGTTTAATTAAAAGATAATGACCATAAATAACTCAAAGATTTCATTAATATGAAAAAAAAGACAAAACAACCATTTAATAATAAAAAATGGAAAAAGGAAAAAAAAAAAGAATAAATGATTTTGATTGCTCAATAATGGTTTTTAAAGTTTGTATAATAAGAAAGTTTGTAATCTCTCTCTCTCTCTCTCTCTCTCTATATATATATATATATATATCTATACTATATTATAAAAGAGACATAAAAAACTCTTAATTACAACATCTTAAGAACAAAATACAATTAATTAAAGTCAATTATTTAATTTAGAACTTCATAATGCTTTGGTACAACTTATCTAAGCACAATATCTCACAACAAATTTAGTTAGAGATAACGATTATTTATACTATATATTTCTATAATTTTAATCACATATAATAATATATTATATAAGTTTATTTATTACGATAAAGAAAACTAAATAAGTTATTTTAAATTGTTAACTTTAGAAATAATATTATTTCCAAAATGTTGGGATGTTGATATATTAGAAATAATACTTAAATTATAACATATTCCATAAATATTTTAAAATAATATAATATGATCATACATATATCTATACTATCAGGGGCGGAACACAAGTCTTCCAACCGTAGGGGCCGGAATCCATACGATTTTTATCAATGTGTCATCTTTTACCAAAGTTTAATATCGCTCAATGTGTTTTTAGCCCGACTCCACCGTTTCGAGGGATTTTTATAGTTTTTTTTGCTTGATTTCAAGGATTTTTAAGCTTTTTTTCACCAATTCGAGAGACTTTTTCGGTTTTTTTGTTTAGACTTTTTGGTTTTTTTGGTTGATTTCTAGAGTTTTTTATTTGTTTTTTTTTGGTTGATTACGGTTGCACTTCTAAAATGATACGGTTGCAACTATAGGTCCATCCATGTGAAACAAATTTGAACAAATTCAATCAAACAAGTAAACTTCATTGGCAAAAAATCTACTTCTAATTTCTAATGTCTATGTTCTATCAACAATTCAAACAAGTGAACAACCTAAAGACTTAAAAGAGTAAAGTCCTAATTGCCTAAAGCGTGCTGCCCTTTTAAAAATCAAAAACCCTTTTAAAATAAAAAATCTATATAATCCCAAATTTGAAATTTCCAAACCCTAATCGGCTAATCCGACCATATCATCCAGACATCCATATAATCCCAAATTGGCAAATAACAAATTCCCAAATTCCTATTTCCTATAATCCATATAATATAATCGCAAATTCCCAAATCCTTTTAAAAACAAAAAATCAAGAATTAATTTTTAGGAAAAGTGGAAAACTAATTTGTAAATTGGAAAACTAATTGGGAAACTTACAAGCTACAACTTACTGGAGAGGCAGGGGATTTTTGAATGGAGAGTCGTGAGTCGTCGGCGGTCGCCGGTCGGAGTGAGACGCAGGGGAGTTTTGAATGGAGAGTCGTGAGTCGGACTTGAGACTTCGATGAGACGATGAGATGATGAATCGATGGAGACGTAGGGGAGTTTGAATGTTCGATCAGTTCGATGATTTTGATTTTAATGGAGAATTCGATGAATGATTTTGATTTTAATCGATGGGCTTCTCTCATTCTCTGTAGACTTCTCTGTGGGGTGTGGACTGGAGTTGAGGTCCTTGAGGAGAATGCCGGACTATTGGACTGGGGGGCCCAAATACATTTTTTTTACATTGCAGACCTATTGCTCCATTCATGAATTTTTTTAAACCACAGGCCAGGGCCCCTATAAGCCCATATGGCCGTCCACCCCTGTATACTATATTACTAGAATCGTATTCGCGCAATGCAGCGAGATACATCACGATTTTAATGTTTCATTTTATTTATGCATTAGTTATCACTTATTAATGCATATTACTTAAAATCCAAAAGTACAAATTGATTAAACATAAGTACAACTTATAAAAGCTCAATGTTTGAATTCATGTAACTAACTGCAGATAAACACTTATTTTTATTTTCTTAAATATCTAAATTTTTTAACTATTAATATAACTAACCGATAAATATAAGAAAATTCGAGATAAAACACCTTATTTTTATTTTTTTTATTGAAGTATGTTATCTTTTTAATTTTAAATATAAAATATCTTAAATATAGTTATCATTTAAATTAAAACATTTTTTGACCCGTAACAATTTTTTATTATAAAAAACCATAATTAAACTAAACTAAAATATGTTTTTGTTTTAAATCTAGGTTTCTCAAAATCATAAAATAAAATAAAAAAAAGACTAACAAAAAGTATGAATAATGATCGATAGTTCGAGTTCTAGATTTCAGAAACCCGCTGCATTGCGAGGGTACATTTCTAGTATATATATAGAGAGAGGGGAAGAATCATGCGAGAAGTTAAACATTTTGCGAGAAAGTGAAAAGTCTCAATATCATATATGATTACACGCCCTTTAGGTGTGTTTAATCATATATGATTAAGTGTCTATATATTGTCAATATAACGTGTGTTTAATCATATATGATTAAACTTGTGTATCATGTATGATATCACACTTCTCGCAAAATGTTTAGCTTCTCTTTTGAACCTATGGTGTGTGTGTGTGAGAGAGTCACAAGGGTTCAAGTGAATCAATTAAATAGTTCATATGTGAAACATATGAGTTCAAATATGAACCCATTTGTCGCATATTTGTAAATGTTACGAGATTATCCTTCTATCTTCCACATACCATGCAAATGAATTATTTGGTACTTCACAGTCAAAACCGTGAATGTTGACCAAAAGAAGGGATGAGATCACTTCTATATTTCTCACACATTTAGCACGTCTCATTTGAACCTATGGCTATATATATATATATATATATATATGTGTGTGTGTGTGTGTGTGTGTGTGTGTGTGTATATATACGAGCTTAATCATTTGAGAAAACAATTTGTGAGATCCATTCTAAGCCACTAAGTTAAGACAATTAATAAGAAAATAATGCATTTTTAAGAAAATTCAAAATCCATAAATATATATCTCTCTCTTCTCTCCTCTTTCCTATAACATACACGCACACACATTCACATTAAATATGTAGACAAGGTGAACACAATGAAAACAAGTTAAAGAAGTTTCGTCCTACGATGTTCACAAGTTAAAGAAAATCAAGAGCATGGACCAAGCGAACCAGAACATCCTGAAGACAATGTATGGTCTATTCTTCAACCTGAATCTTGACTATGCCCAACTAATCTGGAATGAGATGTGTACTGCTGTCAACAAGATGAACCAACAGATAGCCAAAGGGAGGACCCCAATTTCTGTAATGTTTCCACGATTCCTTGCTCTGGTCATAAGGGGTGCTATTGCAAAGCATACACTGCCAATAGATGAAGACAAAACCCCTTTCTTCATAATGAATGACATCAAGCCCAAACTTCTTTAAGAAGGGTATCTAGAGGTAAGGAGAGCCAAGAACGATGTTGAACATCAATCCTGCTATCTCTGAAACCTTAGTCTCTTACACATGCTCACTCCCACCTCTAGAACCAGAGGTAGGAACCACTAAGTGTTTAGGTTCTGAACCATGCGAGGAGTTAGTGAGGCAAGTGGTGTCAAGTGAGTCAGAGAGAGATGTTAGATCTCAGATTTATTAGATTCAAGATCATCCAATCTGAAGACTGTAATCTGAAGCTAAAGCTGAAAAGTCACTCTCAATATTAGTCTAATGTTAATTTGTAATAATTGTCAAAGTTAGTTATTGTGTTAATAATAGTATTTTAATATTATTCCTAAATATCTAATAAATAGATATTTAGGATATTAGTTTAGTTTAGATATTATTTTATGTTATTAGATATTATGTTAGTTGCTTTAGTTATTAGGTGAGATATTAGAATATATCTCACAACTCATCATCCTGATCAAAACTACTGTTCATCAAGAGAGAAAAACAGAAGGAGAGCTTCAAAGAGAAATCAATCCTGTAATCCGTGGTTTGTAATCGAACAGGTTGGTTAAATCATATATGTTTGTGATTGTTTGATTGTCTGGTAAGATCTTGTTCAAATATAAGGGACCGACAAGAGAAGAACCAAATCGTGAGGAACCAGAGAGTAGTGATACAGAGAGAGGTGAGCTAGGGAGAAGGCTAGAAACATAACAAAGCCCAAAGGTAAGAATCGAGAGGAGTATGTCCCCCGAGATTTCTGAACCCATAAGAGTCGAGTGGAATAATGATGAGAGATTAGAAGAAGATGCCCCAAGAGGCGCACACATATATATTTTTCCAGCCCTTCTCCCAGTGGAAGCACAAAATCCATCCCAGTTGGTCAAGCAACATGGGATATTGAAACAGAGGTGCACACCTCGAACCCTAACCACCTGACCATCCAGAGGCAACTCTTCATGCATTTGGAATACACATACCTGGGGAAGCCACAAATATGGGCATGTCATCTCAAAAGGGCATGACCATTGAAAGTATAAGTGTTTAGTTACTCCAGAATACGCCACCCTATCCTACATATACAAAAACCTCTATGGATTCTGTAGAAAAGTAGTGTTACACAGGTCTATAGGTAAACTTTAGGTTTACTCGTCAACATTGCCTAACTCAAGGGCAATGGGATAACTTAGTTGCACGAGGTT
This sequence comes from Arctium minus, assembly GCA_954870635.1. NCBI lineage: Eukaryota > Viridiplantae > Streptophyta > Magnoliopsida > Asterales > Asteraceae > Arctium > Arctium minus. The sequence goes on along the minus strand of OX941081.1, from coordinate 129,779,518 downwards.
TGGAATGTCTGGACAACAATCTAAAGCATCAAGATGTTTTCACCTTATCTGATTATGAGGAGGATGAGTTTGAAACAATCAAAGCACCCAGAGAGGACTCTCCCAGAGCACCTCAAAGATAGGGTGGAAGTCCTTCCAGAGTCAACCCAAAACAACTCTCAACAGAGGCCCATATGGACTCGAGGGAGACTTAGAAGCATGTGTTGCTTCTAAGATTACCATTTCTGATTAGGTCACTAAGGGAGAGTTCAAAGCCTTTAGTGATGAAGTTAGGGGATCCTTGGAAGATCTAAAACTTATCATTACTAAAACGGAGACTCCAGCCTCTGCATCTGATCTCAAATCCCTTCAAGTCCAAGTATCTTCTCTCAAAGGTGTAACTGAAAATAACTCTACAAAGATGGATATGATCAAACAGTGGATAACTCAGAGCTATAACACTTTACAACTCATTACTTTCAGATTAGCTCAAGGATCTCTCTGCTCAAGCCAAAGCCTCTACTGTAAGTGTTGAAACTCTATCTGATAAACTCCAGAACTAGCAAGCTCAAGTGCAAACAGAACCAACATCAACCTCTGCCCCTACTCATGTTGAACGTTCAATCTCTGTTGCTGACTTCAATAATTTCACTGAACAAATGAAGAAGCTTATCATAGAGTCTCTGCCATCATCATCATCATTATCATCATCATCATCATCATCATCCAGTCCAATCTTCAATACTTCACAACCTATTTCTTCAGATCTAGTCATCAAGAAGGATCTACATGACTTTAAAAAGACCCTTCTATATCAGATGATGCAAATATCATCAAAGTTTGTGACCAAGTGTAACGAAACAACCAAAGAGGTATGTAACTTGCTTTCCAAACATACTTATGATGTTGACAATCAGATCAACTAGATGGTGGGAGTAGTAGAAGATGTCTGTGAAATGATAGAGCAAACGATTCAAGGAATTCCCACCACCTTTGCACCAAAGGCATAGAAGAGAAAAGCCCCAAAAACTTCATGCATAGAGGATGCAAACAAAAAGGGACGATTTGATGATACAGAGGACCCCGAAGGGGATGGGGCATCTGGTCATCAAAAGGGGGAGACAAGACTTGCTGTGATCATTCAAGCCACGCCTGTAAGATCAGTGGCACCAGAGTCAACCCTTGCTCCAAATCAGTCCAATAAACAACATGTTACAAAATAAGAGGAGTCCAACACTCCTGCTGATGAACTTTTAAAGCAAGTAGAACCCAAATCAGTCCAAGTAAAGCAAAGCAGAACATGTAATACCCGAATTTTTGGTAAGTAAAAATCACCCTGTACGTTTATGTGGTTTCTAAGTTATGGATTTTGTGTTAGCAATTTATTGCTTTTGATCTCTAAGAGAGTCGAGAGTGTTCCGAGAGAGAAAATTTGGATTTTGGGGCTTGGTACAGGCCCGACGACAATGCCCAACGACTATGACAATATCATTGTTGCTCTAGAAAATTCGCACAATAGAGAGCACATTATGTACATTATCTGCAACAATGCCATGGCAAAGTCACCTGGAAATGTCTCCAGGATGTACCAGACGATTTTAAACCCATTTTTCTCAGCTTTCTCTCATTACCCACTTCACCTACCTTTCCTACTTCACCCCAAACTCTCTCAAGAACGGACCCTCTTTATCTATTGCGATTTTGGAGCATTTAAGGCACATATTCTTGAGTTCTAAAGTGGTCCTTCACAATCAAGACAGGAGTTGGAAACTAGAGTAAAAAATTCTTCATCTTCATCTTTAAAAGGTTCCTAGGGCTTTGGAGATTCTAAGTTTTAGCCAAAACCTAGTATTGTGAGTTCATTTTACTCCTTTAAACTTTATACATGTCAAAACCTTGCATTTTGATCTCTCAAAACTTCTCCTAACCACATTTTCTCATTTGTTGGATTTTGACCTAACTTGACATTTTGAGAAGTTTTTAGGGTTTTTACCATTTTTTGTGTAAAATGAAGTGTTTTGTTATATGTGTTATAAAATGTAGTTTTATATGCATTTCCGTGATTGAATAGTAGAAAAATCCCTTTTTGACACATTTATGGCAATTGTTGTGTTGGATGAACTTTTGTTAAGAATGGGCTTTGAGAATGAAATGGAGGCGCTATGTCAATGAACCAACTAAGGTTCCTTTAGACCTCATAAACCTTGGAAATATGTTTCGTGACCACATTATGTTGGGATTTGGAAATGGTCATTTGGTTTACTAATATATGGATTTAGTTTCATATAATGTTATTTATACAAGGAAACCATTTTATGGAAACGTTGATGTTAAAACTATATGTGTGATTATAGTTTGGTCACAATGTGAAAGTGACGAGCCTTAGACTAATACTATTAGATCCATAGGTATAGGAGTCGGCTTATTTGATTTGGGATGATTCCCGTTTGTAACTAGTTAAGACACTGGGTCATTGAGGGCAACTTAGTACGGTTATGTGGATACTAGCCATTGACCGTAAATGTAATCCTAGTGAATGAGTATGATTAGGATCATCGGGGGCCCATATCCACATCAAAAGTGCAAGTCGAAGAGCTTGTGGCCATTGATCCTAGTATGAGCTCTATAACTTGGAATGTAGCTTACTTTTGTGTTCCGCAACCATCCTTGGAAAATCAGGTCTTCCCCATCATTGCAAGATGAATTTTGGATGGTATGGTTCCTATGTAATTTATGTGGAATTGAACTTTATATTATACTTTAGAAAAACTGTTATTTTTTTATTTACACTTTATCTAATTATAAATGCTTGTTCTCACTAGGCGTAAAGCCTAACACTTTTTCTTAAATGACATGTATATTAGGTTCTCTTAGCGGTGGGGCTCCGAAGTCTTGAGCGGAGAGTTGGATGTCATTAGAGGCAATTTTTGGGATATAGGATTGGCGTGCATACTTTTGATAGATTTTTTTTTGGAAGATGATAGTGACAACTATTCATAATCTAAGCTTAATGTAGTTTAGATTAGTAGGTTGTGATATATCATTTTTGTTTTTTTAAGACGTAAATGCTATTAGTATTTCCTCTTTTTGGGTGATTCCATTTATATAGATTTCATATTTAAGTCATTATTCAGGTTTAAATTTACCTCTATTTTTAGGAGTGTTTCAAGTTGGTATCAGAGCTCTAGTTTAAGTGAACTAGATATGAAAGTAAGATACCTAGACTTAAGATGAAATATTAAGTTATGATTTGTGAGATTTGGGTAGAAATACTAAGATGGAAAAGTTTCGAGTTGACGGAATTACACTAATTAAGAGTTGTAATGATGGTAACGAGAATTTTATGTATGATATGTTCATATAGCTAATGATATTATGAATGTGTTGTTATTTGGGCATACTTGACTTTACTATTATTATGATGATTAATGAATGTAATAGTACGTTTTGGTTGTTAATACTATTACACACACACACACACATATATATATAGGTTAATTCTCATCCTCTTTCTCGTGTGTGACAAACTAAGATGGTGAACACTCGAGGTAGACCGTGAACTCGGGTAGACGGTCATAAGGCAACTACGTCTACGACCGATCAAACAGAGAGAATTTAAGGCAACTATGGAGCCACCCATACCGGAACACGTGCCAAGGGTTAATTTGGATTCCTTCAACCCAATAATCCAGGAGGTGATTCCTCAATCGGAGATGATGGCCAGTATGATGCAAATGATGAAACCGGTCATGGAAATGAAACAAGAGTTCCTCATTAAGATGATCGTGGACAGAGATGCCAGAAACCGTAGGCATGAAACGATTGGCGAGAATGTGGTATTGGGATCCGAGGGTACTAGAAATGTGGTCCGAACTGAGAAGCTCATTACTAATGACACGAGACGCGATAGGTGGACTTGCTCCTACAAAACTTTCTTATGTAGCAAGCCACTGGAGTTTGCCGGATCAGATGATCCAATTGCTAGCATTAACTGGATCCGAGAAATGAAGCAAGATTTCGATGCTAGTGAGTGTGAGGAAAGTCAGAAGGTAAGATTTGACTCCCAAATGCTTAGGGCCCAACACACAGTTGGTGGAATGTCACCAAGTCCACCCTCGTAGCCACTGTTCTAGCACAGTTGACTTGGACCTCATTGAAGAAGAAGGTCATGGACGAATTCTGCAACGAGCGAGCGATTGATCACATTGAAGAAAATTTTCGAGCTCTTAAGAAGGAAGGTATATAGGTGAGAAAATACACCCAAAAATTTATGGAGAAGCTTGGTTTGGTGGGGCATGTGGTCCCGAAAGAAAAAGAGAAGATCGAGGTCTACCTTAAAGGCCTACCCGCGGACATGATGGCAATGGTTCACAACTTTAACGCCTCCACTCTTCGCGAAACAATAGAGGAGACACATATTATGGAGGACGTCTATGCTCGGGGCATAGAGGAGAGAGTGGTTTTTGAAGATAAGAGAATATCAGAAAGCAACCCCAGACCTCTCAAGAGGTCTCGACCATTTGTTGGAGGAAGGGACTTTGAAAACCGCCGAGAGGCGAGGTGGTGCCCTAAGTGCTGAAGTAAGCACCACAACACTTGAAATTTTGATCCCACTCCTTGCTACAAGTGTGAGAAAACCGAAGACCCCACTAAGGATTGCTCGGTGAAAGGGCTTGTATGTTTCGAGTGCAAGACACTGGGACACTTCAGGAAGGATTTCCCGAAGTTGAAGACGGGTATGAGCCAAGAGAAGAAGGAGAACCCTCAAGAGTTCCAGGTCGAACTTTTTTGATGACCACCGAGGAGGAACAGGTGTCGAATGACGTGGTATCGGGTACATTTCTCATAAACTCCGTACCTAATCGTGTATTATTTGACTCAGGCGCAAGCTTCTCCTTTGTGTCATACACCTTTTGCCAAAAGTTTTCTATGCCTACTAGTGTGTTAGAGGATGAATTGGTAGTAGAGATAGCTAATGACGGTCAAGTAGTAATTCGTGAAGTTTTGAAGAGTTGTACTCTTGAGATCGAGTGCAAGGAGTTTCTGATCCACTTGATGCTCATGATGATTGGTGGGTTCGACGTAGTGATCGGGATGCTCATGATGCTCATTATGTTCAAAGAAGTTGATCTGAATCCCAATTTTGGACAGTGATGTCGTGTTGGTCTATGGAGAGAGGAGGAAGGGAGATATCGCAGTCATAACCATGGCTAAATCACGTAAGTTCATGGTAAAAGGATGCTCGTCCTTCTTGGCATATGTGATAGACACCAAGCTCGAGAAGAAGAATCTTAAAGACGTGAAGGTGGTGAGTGAATTTCCCGATGTTTTCCCAGATGACTTGACTGGTTTGCCACCCGACTAGGGGTGTAAATGAGACGAGACAACTCACGAGTTATTTGAAATCGACTCGGTCAAAACTTGGTTAGCACTCGACTTGAACTCAAGTTCGACATATTAATGAGTCGAGTCAAGATACCCGATACTCAACTCGAAAAGCTCGTAAGATACTCGATTTTTTATATATAATTAGTTTTATAATATAATTTCTTAAATACAATGTAAAACATTAGTAATAAACTTACCAATAAAATAAAAATGTCGTATATTTTAGATCTTTGAACAAATATGTATATTTTTTAACCATCGTAATTAATCGATTATTATTTTTTATTAAAATCATAATTAAAAGAGAAGACAAAAAACTATAAAAGTGTTGGTAAAGTTGTCCCACATTGGAAGAAAGATAGTAAAGAAGGTTGAAGAGGTGTTATAAAAAGAGAGAATGATGATTGAAGTTGATAACTTTGTACACTTGATGATGAAATTTGAGGGACACCCCTTGAGTTTTATAAATTTCAAGAGTACATCCTTTAAGTTTTATAATTTATATGAGTAGACCTTTAAATTTCATAAATTTCAATAGGTAAGCTTGTTTCGAGTTCAAATTCGAGTTCAAGTTTAGAAAATTGTTATCGAGTTCGAGTTGAGTTTGGATTTTAACTACTCGTGAGTTTTCGAGTCGAATTCAAGCTTGGAAAATGGATTTCGAGTTCGAGTCGAGTATACTATTACTTGAGATCAACTCACATCATTTACATCCCTACACCCGACCGACAAGTGGAGTTTTAGATCGATCTTATTATGGGGGAGATTCCCATCGCTATAGATCCTTACCGGTTAGCTCCATCCGAGACGCAAGAGATGATGACACAATTTCAAGACCTTCTTGAGAAGAGATTCGTGAGACTGAGCTCGTCACCTTGGCGAGCCATGGTCTTGTTTGTCAAGAAGAAGGATGACATGATGAGAATGTGCATTGATTATAGAGTTTTGACCAAGACAACCGTGAAGAACAAGTATCCACTTCCAAGGATCAACGACTTACTCGAACAACTTCAAGGAGCAGGGTGTTTCTCAAAGATCGACCCACTTTTGGGATATCACCAAGTTAGAGTGAAGGAGGACGACTTTCCAAAGACGAATTTTAGGACGCATTACAACCATTACGAGTTCTTGGTAATTCCGTTTGGTATAACTAACGCACCCCCGGTGTTCATGGACTTGATGAACTGAGTGTGCCAACCATTTATTGACAATTTGGTAATTGTGTTCATTGACGACATACTCGTTTACTCCAAGAGTGAGTTGGATCACGAGCAACACCTATGCGAAGTCCTAGAAGTATTGAGGAAGGAGAAGTTATATGCAAAGTTCTCTAAATTTGACTTTTGGTTAGAAGAGGTGCAATTCTTGGGCCACGTGGTCACTCGAGACAGAGTGAAGGTGGACCCCTTTAAGATTGAGGCAATGATGAATTGGGAACCTCCCAAAAGTCCATTTGAGATAGGAAGCTTCTTGGGCTTGGCGGGTTACTACCGAAGGTTTATACAAGACGTATCCAAGATTAATTCTTCCTCGACGAACTTAATTCAGAAGACTGTGAAGTTTGTTTGGACCGAACCGCAAGAGAAGGCATTCCAAACTTTATAGAGGAAGCTTTGTGAGGCACCAATTTTTATCCCTACCCGAGGGATTGGAAGATTTCGTGGTTTATATCGACGCTTGAAAAATAGGTTTGGGTTGTGTTTTGATGCAAAGAGTCAAGGTGATCGCCTATGCGTCAAGATAACTCAAGGTGCATGAAAAGAACTACACTACCCATTACTTGAAATTAGCGGCAATAGTGTTTGTCTTGAAGCTATGGCAACACTATCTCTACGGCATGAAGTGTACGCTTTACACAAATCATAAGAGTTTGAAGTATGATTTGATCAAAAGGAGTTGAACATGAGGCAAAGGCGATGGCTCAAATTACTCAAAGATTACAATTTTGAGTTGCTTTACCACCCCGGTAAGGCAAACATGGTAGCCGATGCCTTGAGTTGGAAGGACTATAGTGGGAGCATCTGGGACACTCTTTTGAGGATCGAATTGGTGTCAAGTCTCATTAAAAGGATCAAGATTTCACAAGCCATAGCCTTGTTAGAAGAGAATCTCAAAGAGGAAGTTATGACGAAACAATTTTTAGTTTTGATGGAGGATAACCACAGAGTAAAGTTGTTTAATGGGCGTTTGTGGGTGCCCAAGATTGGAGGCAACCGAGAGGTACTTTTAGAAGACACTCATAAGTCCAAGTACTTCATTCACCTAGTGAGTACAAAGATGTATAGATATTTGAAACTAATTTATTGGTGCCGGTTATGAGATTGGACATAACAAAATATGTGGAGCAATGTGTGACGTGTTTGCAAGTGAAAGTCGAGCACCAACGATCTTACAGAAGTCTTCAATCTCTAGAGATCCCCGATTGGAAATGAGAATATATCACTATGTACTTCGTGATCAAGTTGCCGAAAACCTTGAGAGGTCACGATACCATTTGGGTAGTAGTTGACCGGTTGACCAAAAGTGCTCATTTTCTAGCCATGCAAGAGACATTACCAATGGATAAGTTGGCAAAGTTGTACATCGACAAAGTGTTTTCTAGGCATATGGTGCCTTTGTCCATTGTATCGGATCACGATAGCCAGCTCACTTCAATTTTTTGGGATGACCTACAAAAAGAATTGGATACAAGAGTTAAATTGAGTACGAACTATCATCCCCAAACCGATGGCCTAAGTGAACAGAACATTCAAACATTGGAAGATATGTTATATGTGTGATTGACTTTGGTGGTAATTGGGACTCTCATCTACCTTTGGTGGAGTTTGCATACAACAATAGTTACCACTCTAGTATTAGTATAACACCGTTTGAAGCCTTATACGGGTGGAAGTGTAGGACTTCTCGTATGTTGGTTGGAAACGGGAGAGAAACAATTTGTGGGCCCATAAATCATTCAAGAGATGGCCGACAAGGCTAAAGGTATCCGGGAGCACTTAAAGGCGACTCAACATCACCAAAAGAGTTATGCCGACAAGAAGAGACGACCGATGGAATTCCATGTAGGAGACCGAGTAATGTTAAAGGTGTCTCCTTGGAAGGGTATCATCTAGTTCAGAAAGTGGGGGAAGTTAAGTCCCCATTTCCTCGGACCGTTTACTGTGATTAAGAATGTGGGACTCCAAACTTATCAATTGGAGTTGCCTCCGGAAATGGATGGAATTCATAACACCTTCCACATTTGTTACCTTCGGAAGTGTTTAGTGGAAGAGAAGAGTGTTATTCCTCTCTTAGAGATAAGAGTGGATAAGGGTAACCATTGTGTGGATGAACCCGAGGCTATCCTAGAGAGGAAGTTCAGGAAGCTTCGTCACAAAGAGATCATGATGGTCAAGGTGCAATGGAAGCTTCATCGTGGAGCGAACGTAACATGGGAATCCGAGGAAGACATGAAAATAAGATATCCCAACTTGTTTGCATAGTGAAGATTTCAAGGATGAAATCAATTCCATGGTGGGGAGGATTTTAACACCCGAATTTTCGGTAAGTAAAAGTCACCCCGTACGTTTATGTGGTTTATAGGTTATGGATTTTGTGTTAGGAATTTATTGCATTTGATCCCTAAGAAAGCCGAGAGTGTTCCGAGAGAGAAAAGTTGGATTTTGGGGCTCGATATAGACCCGACAACAATGCCCGGTGCCTATGACAGTGTTATTGTTGCCCTGACAAAGTCGCACAACAGAGAGCACATTTTGTACATTCTTTGCGACAATGCCATGGCAAAGTCGCCTGGAAATGTCTCCAGGATGTACCCGAGGGTTTTAAACCCGTTTTTCTCATCTTTCTCTCATTACTTACTTCACCTACCTTTCCTACTTCACCCTAAACTCTGTCAAGAATGAACCTCCTACATTTATTGTGATTTTGGAGCATTTAAAGCATAAATTATTGAGTTCTAAAATGGTCCTTCACAATCAAGCTAGGACTTGGAAACTAGAGTCAATGATTCTTCATCTTCATCTTGAAAAAGTTCTAAGGGTTTTGAAGGTTTCTAGGTTTTAGCCAAAACCTAGTATTGTGAGTTCATTCTACTATTTTAAACTTCATACATGTCAAAACCTTACATTTCATTTGTTGGATTTTGACCTAACTTGACATTCTGAGAAGGTTTTAGGGTTTTTACCATTTTTTCAGTAAAAGAGTTTTATTATGTGTTATAAAATGTAGTTTTATATTCATATCCATGATTGAATACATGAAAATTCCCCTTTTGACTCATCTATGGAAAATGTTGTGTTAGATGAACTTTTGTTAAGAATGGGCTTTGAGAATGAAATGAAGGGGCTATGTCAATGAACCAACTAAGGTTCTTTAGACCTCATAAACCTTGGAAATATGTTTTGTGACCACATTATGTTTGGATTTGGAATGGTCATTTGGTTTACTAATATATGGATTTAGTTTCACATAATGTTATTTATACAAGAAAGCCATTTTATGGAAACGTTGATGTTAAAACTATATGTGTGATTATAATTTGGTCACAATGTGAAAGTGATGAGCCTTAGACTAATACTATTGGATCCATAGGTATAGGAGTCGGCTTATTTGATTTGGGATGATTCCCGTTTGTAACTAGTTAAGACACTGGGTCATTGAGGGCAACTTAGTACGGTTATATGCAGCCGGATACTAGCCATTGACTGTTAATGTAATCCTAGTGAATGAGTATGATTAGGATCATCGGGGGCCCATATCCACATCAAAAGTGCAAGTCGAAGAGCTTGTGGCCATTGATCCTAGTATGAACTCTATAACTTGGAATGTAGCTTACTTTTGTGTTCCGCTATCATTCTTGAAAAACCGGGTCTCCCCAGATGAATTTTGGACCGTATGGTTCATATGTAATTTATTTGGAAATGAACATTATATTATACATTGGAAAAACTTTTATTTTTTATTTACACTTTATCTAATTATAAATGCTTGTTCTCACTAGGTGTAAAGCCTAACACTTTTTCTTAAATGACACGTATAATAGGTTTTCTTAGTTGTGGGGCTCCGAAGTATTGAACAAAGAGTTGGATGAAGTTAGAGACACTTTTTGGGATAGACGACTCTTGGTCGGATTGGCGTGCATACTTTTGATAGATTCTTTTTAGTTGACACCCATTCATAATCTAAGCTTAATGTAGTTTAGATTAGTAGGTTGTGATATATCATTTTCATTCTTTTGAGATGTAAACGCTATTGATATTTCCCCTTTTTGGGTAATTCCATTTATATAGATGTCATATTTACGTCATTATTCAGGTTTAAATTTACCTCTCTTTTTAGGGGTGTTTCAGAATAGAACGAGGGGTCTCCATCCAGAGCCTCCGCTGAAGAACCTCGAGAGCTCCCTAAGGTAATCCATTCCTTAAGATCCAATCATATCTATTCAAGTGCCTATCATCCCTCAAGAGCCTGTCAATCCAGAAGACCCTATCATACTTGAGCCAGAGTATAAGGGTCTATTTTGTAATTGTATTAATGTTAGTGGGATTTCTTGTTAATAGCCTTGGGGTATATAAGCTTTTGTCCTTTTCTAAATTTAGTAGTTCTAATCACTTTGTATTTTTCAAGTTCATGTTCTGTACTTTTCTCTCTCAATCAATACATATGACTTGTGAGAATCTTTCATTCTAGATTGTGATCTTGATTGTTATTGATTAATTCACTTGAACTGGAATTAGCAATTGGTATCAAAGCAGAAGATCTGTGAATTTTGAAGTAGTTCATCAAACTTTTTGAAAGTTTTTAAGAAAGTTGGTTGTGATTTCAAATTCTGAGTTCTTGGACGAATTAGATCTAGTTTCTTGGTTAATTGATTCATTTTTGATAGATATACAAATCTGAATAGTTTTATTCCGCATCAAAACATGTTTGGATCAAGGATTTTTGATATCTAAGGGTTTTGAAGTTCGAACTATACTCACTGTCGTGGATCAAAAGTACCTGATTTTGACTATTGTTGGATAGAAATGAAGTTTTAAAAGTGTTAGGATTTGTGTTTCGAGCATCTTTACAAAGTTTCAGATTGATTGGTGAAGTTTTCAGTTCAAAGTCGAAAGCTGGTGAAATTTCTCAAGAACATTCAAAGTTATCGCATGATACTGTGTTCTTGAGATTCATATTTATCGCACGACAAGGATCTTAATAGTTATTGCACGCTTCTTGTGCAACATGTCAAGGTTATTGCACAAAGCATGTGCGACAACCCAAGTTATCACACGACTCATCAAGGGAACAATATCTTATCGTATGCCTCGTGTGTGATAAAATCAGGTCCTCGCATAGTTGTGTGCGACAAAATTTGTCAGTTTGGGATTTTTGCCTATATTGTGCGACAAAGTCTAGAGTTGGACTTTCGGTTGACTGAATTTGACTTTTTGGGTTGACTTTCTGATTTTGATTGACTTTTGAACTATTTCAGATTCTATGATCTATGATCAAACAAGTGAATTTCAAAATGACTTCCAGAGATGCTTTGGCAATTGGAACTGACATTAAACCTCTAGTGCTTTTTAGAGGAGAGTATAAACAAAGGAGGTATAGGTTCTTGGACTTTGTTGAAATACATGAGAATGGGGTCAATATCAGAGATTCTTTGGATAAAGGTCCAAAAGTGTTTTATATGACTGCTCCAGATGCACCTGAAGATGGTGTAGCTGCTAAACCAATTCCAAAACCTGAAGATAAGCTAACAGAACCAGAGTTGAAAAGAATAAAGGTAGATCAACAAGTAAAATCTTATATTCTTCAGAGCTTGCCAAATGACATCTACACAGGCATAAACAGTTACAAATCTTCTAGTCATGTGGGGACAGTTGGAGAAAAAGATGATGGGTACTAAACTTGGGAATCAACTGAAAGTGACTAACTGTATCACCAGTTATGAAGAGTTTAAAGCTAAGGAAGAAGAGACTCTGGAAGAGACATATGAAAGATTTGTGTGTTTATTGAATGAAATGAGTAAGAATAAGATTGAGAAGAAATTGATTGAGAAGAAATTGATTGAGAACAATGTAAAGTTTCCGAGTAATCTAAAACCAGAGGGGAAAAAGATCGCGATATATATGAAACAACATAAGCTTTAGATGAGTTGGGTCTACATGAAGTGTATGAAACACTGAAGCAAAATGAACAATAGGTTATGGAAATTAGAGAAGGAAAGAAGAAAAAGGAGAAACAAGTTTCGAATCCATTAGCTCTGATGGTTGACAAGAGAGAGAGATAATCTTCAAGAGGAAGTAGAAGAGAGATAGAAAGAAGTGAGTCAGAAATGGATGAGCAGAATGAGAGTGATTCTGATGATGGAGAAGAACTGAAGCAAGTTATGATCTTGTTGACCAGGGCATTTCAAAATAAATTCTACAAGAAGCCTGGGTCAAATAGTCAGATGTATTCATCTGGATCAAAGAATTAAAACATAAGGACATATATGAAGGTAAGAAAAGATTTGAGGAAAAGAGACATGATGACAAGAAATTTGTGACAAAGAAGTTTGAGGACAAGAAGAGTGATGAAGTGGGTAAGTGATACAATTATGGAAAGCCAACTCATTTTGCAAGAGATTGTAGAAAGCCAGTTGTACGGAATTATGAGTATTACAAGAACAAAATGTTGCTAGCAAAGCACGAATGACTGAAGATGATCGCTGGCTAGATTTAATCAGACGATGAAGCAGATGATGAAGCACATGCTCACTTATGTTTCATTGCAAGGAATGATGATTCTAACAATGATGACAATTATTCATCTTATTCAGAATCCGGATATGAGGTAAATCATATTTTCTATGCAGATTTTATGTCACAAATGCAAGATATGATGCTTCAACTCCAAGACTTACTAGATAAACTGAAAAAGGAGAAAACCCTTGTGTCTTCTTTGGAATCAAGAGTTGAATGAAAACATAAGGTGTTTTATGGTTGAACAATGAAAGTGCTGCAAATCTTGAAATGGTTAATTTTTTAAAAGAGGAAAAAGAAAACTTGCAAAGGAAAAAGATTGATTGAAAAATCAGTTATCTGAAATTTCAGATAAATTTGATAAATCAGAGAATGAAAAAGATGAATATGTTCGCTAATGTAATTCAAGTTTTTCTAAGAAAAATAAACTAATTGAGAAACTAGAAGATTTGGAAGAAAAACTTTATAAGTGAGGTCAAACAGATCAAACTATTCATCTGAACAAACCAAAGGAGTTCACATATTTTAATCCAAAGTTGGGTTTAGGATATGATAATCCTCAATACCTCAAGAAAGTGCTTTCAAAAGTTCCTACATCTTGGTTCAATTTATCTCGAATACAAGATCAGATGGACTAAATCATTTGAGGAGGTTGAAAAACAGGAAGACTTAAACACAAAAAATACTATGAAAATGCAACTTCCTTTCTCACATGAAAAGTTAAACGATAGTTATTATTTGAAAAAGTTAGATTTTCTTTCGAATGATTACTTTCGTAGTTATTCAAATACTGAGCTTGAAGCAAAACCAACTGAATGCAAGATTTATGTTCCACCTTTAGTGTTGGAAAGTAAAATTGTTCCGTTTGAAAATGCATTTGAAAAGGAAAGAACTATTTTTGAAGAGGAGAAAGTTGCATTGTTATCTATAATCAAATAATTTGAATCTAAAATCCCCGTAAAGCTTGAGGACATTCCTGAATTAGATGAAACATTAAGTGAAAATAATTTTACTGATTCATATGCTTCTTCTTGCAAGGCTCTCCTGGGAAATGTTCTTTTCAAAGGAAAGTCAGAAGATTTTGATAAATCTGACTATGAAAAAGAATGCGATAAAAAGTTAAATGATTTTATGTTTCCAAAATCTTCCTGTAAATCAACTGAATTAGATGAGGATGTTTTGTCTGAGCTTGATTGTTTTGCACTTATGAATTCCGAGGAATGTTTAGATGAAGAAATGGATAAGTTTTATTTCTCACCAAAACTTCGAAGGCATTTGGATTTCATTGACAAAGGTAAGGAAAAGGAGATACCAGTCCATTTTTAAAAAAGTGAATCTTCAAATTCTAAATCTGAGAAAGTTCCTGTGAATACCTATTATTCGAAAAGCTAATCAAAAAGGTCTTCACAGAAACGTAAAAAGACGGGTAAGTCTCAAAAGCGACGTACTCATCATTCTAATTCTTCTGACTACCATTTTCTGATTTTTCAGATAATTCTTTGAAAAAGGTTAGAGTTAAGCAGATATGATGCATGAAGAATTCTACGTCTGATGTAGACACATCAAAATCATTTGCATATGATAATAATGTTAAGAGAAACAATTTTACTTATGTTGTAATTGATGACATTGCTTCTGATAGACAAAATGTTGTTTTTTCGTGCAAAATGTACTCAATAAAACAATTGATTCATTTTGCTCGTGATAAAATTTGTTGTTCAACTTGTCATGTGAATGATTTTGTTGAGAAAAATGTTGTATGTGATTATTTTGGTTCTCATCATGTTCCTAATCCTAAGGAAAATGTTTCTCTACAACAACAAAAGAAAAGATGACCCATTTTCAAGTGGGTGCGAAAATTAAAACCTTCACCTAAACCTAAAGGATCCATTTTCAAATGGGTACCTAAATCTGCCTAGTATATCTTTTGTAGACCAGTCATGTGAGTCATGTGTGGTACCTTTATTCTGGATGCTCCAACCACATGACTGGAAGGAAGGATATTCTTACTAACTACACTGATAAATATGGTGGGACGGCCAGATTTGGCAATGATCAATTTTCTCCTATCCTAGGGTATGGTGATGTGGTACAGGACAACTTAACAATAAAGAAGGTTTCGTATGTTAAAGGTCTCGAGCATAATTTATTTATTATTGGACAATTCTATGACAAAAATCTAGACGTAATTTTAGAGCTAAGAGGTGTGTTGTTCAGACTGAATAAGGTACATAACTCTTAGCTGGGACTCGCAGCTCAAACCTCTCCACGATTGATTTATCAAACCTAAAGACCGAGAAAGCTGTTTGTCTGCTATCTAAAGCCTCTATGCAATAGAATTGGCTATGGAATAGACGACTCTCTTATCTGAACTTCAAGAACATCAATAAACTTGTGATAGGAGGGTTGGTCAAAGGCTTAACAATTTAAAGTTCAAGAAAGAGCATCTATATGCTGCATGTGAAAAAGGTAAAATGAAGAGAGCTTCACACAAGCCAAAGGTTGAATTTAGCACAAAGAGTCCTCCATAGTTAATCCACATGGATCTATGCGGACCGATGCAGTTCAAATCATAATTCGTAAGAAGTATGTACTTGTGATGGTTGACGATTTTTCACGGTACACGTGGGTTAAATTTCTCAGAAGGAAAGATGAAGCCCCAGACTTGATCATATCTTTTATCAAGAGTGTACAAGTCAACATGCAGAAGTCGGTTCGAGCAATTTGTACTGACAACAACACGAAGTTTAAAAATAAGGTTTTGGGTGCATATTTAGAATCTGTTGGAATTTAGCATACCTTCTCCGCAACTCGGACTCCACAACAGAATGGTGTGGTAGAAAGGCGCAACAGAACATTAGTTGAAGCTGGATGCACAATGTTGAATCATTCCAATTCGCCACTCTTTCTGTGAGGCGAAACCGTTGCTACTTCCTATTACACACATAATTGGTCAATCATACACAAGTGGCTCGGTAAAACCCCTTATGAGCTTATTAACAATAGAACATCTAGCATAAAATATTTTCATGCTTTTGGATGCAGGTGTTTTATTCTTAATGACAAAGAGGATCTCGACAAGTTTAGTCCAAAAGCAAATGAAACAATCTTCATTGGTTATTCTTCAGAATCAGCGACATATAGAGTCTACAAGTGGAGAACTAAATCCGTGTCTGAAAGAGTAAATGTTACATTCGATGAATTAGCATATTTGGCTTCTGAACAAATTAGTTCAGAACCCATATTAACTGGTGTACTAGCTTCTGAACAACTCTGTTAAGAACTTGTACAAAACCAAGTTAATCCGAATCATGAAGTCAAAAATTTTCAATTTAGATTTGCTATTTGAGAATTTCTATGATGAATACTTTGGGACTTACAATTCTAAATCTAATGTTCCAAACAACGAAAAAGTCGCAAGAGCCGAAGAACCAAGTTCCTTATTCGGTCCTTCTGAGTCACCAATTTCTACAAAATCTATATTGCAACTCCTTCTGCTACATCGACTCCTCAAGTTCTAGAAGAAAGTTTTTCTTCAAGTGAAGACACTTAAATTCATCTCATACTAAAGTTCTTGTGATTGAGTCAAGTCCTGAAACATCACAAGTTTAGTCATCGGCTGTTCCTGAACCTAAGATTGTATATACAACAACTAATTAGTCAGTTGAGAATTCTGGTATAGTGTCTCCACCTGAAGATATTTAGAACATTCCCCAAAGATGTTTATATTGATCCTTAAGATGATCAAGCAACCTATATTCCACTCCCACATACTCAGAGGTGGACAAAGGATCACCCGACACACCAAATAATTGAAGATTCTTCATTACCGGTTTGAAGCAGGTCTGTTTCAGCCAATGAGTGTTTGTATACTAACTTCTTAAGAAAAATTGATCTAACTAAGGTCTCTGAAGCTTTAGAAGATCCAGACTGGATTGCTGCAATGCAAAAAGAGATTTACAAGTTTGAGACTTTAAAGGTGTGGAGGCTCGTTCCTCGTCCTAAGGACAAGACAATCGTCGGTACCAAATGAGCGTTTAATAATAAGAAAAAGATTAAATTACACTTTTGGTCCCTGTGGTTGCCACTCACTATCAACTTTAGTCCCTCTTTTGAACTAATTACAGTTTTAGTCACTGTGGTTGCCATTTTTCTTCACTATTGATCCCTCTGACTAACTTCTGTTAAAAAGGTCAGTTAACTCTGGGGGTAGTTTGGTCTTTTTTACTGTTTCCTTAATTTTTAATAAAAATTAAACACATATGTCATATTATATATATGTATATATATTATACACATATACTGAGCTATAATCCAATGCCTCTCTCTCTCTCTCTCTTTCTCAAGAAGCAAGACGCCGATTCTGCCTCCAATCCCGTTTGGCGATCTCCGGTGATCTCCTTCACCATAGGAAACCAATCTCTCTCCCATATCTCCTCTCTCTCTCTCCCTCTTCTCTCTTCTGTTTCTCCGTTGTTGAGCACCATTCTGGAGAAGATCCTTAACATCAAGTCTGTCACTGTTGGGATGATGAGCTTGAAATCGTGAGACATGCCACTATTATCGATTGCTTGTAGCCATTGCCATGGAACCCACTGGAAAACCATTTGCTATCTCCAATTTCCATGGAACCATTTGCTACTGTTTTTTCTTGTAGTCATCGTTATGGAATGCCATTGGTATCAATTGCTTCCTGCCATTTCCCTTTACTGTGACCTCCGTCTCAAAGACCACCGTTGGTAACGCCATTTGCATTCAAGGGACAACATCATCTCTATTTGTGTTTTGGATCTACTGGATGTGTTTAAAATTTGGATTTGGGTTTTGTTTCAATATATTTAAAGATCAAATATGATATGGTTTTTGCATTTTTATGGACAAGATCTAAGTTTGTAGATGGTTGGAGATGCATTTATTTCAATCCTTGTTTTATGGATTTTTAGATCTGGATTTGTTTTGAAATTACAGGAGGGGTTGGTTCTAGCTTCAACTTAATGCAGGTCCCCATTCCCCTTCATCGTTCTCTTCTTAGCTCTCTATCTCTGTCCTTTGAGAAACCATGGTTCCCAACTTTTGACAGAATACCCAAATTCTCGATTGAATGACAAGTAAACTCTGATCCCATTTAAATTAAGTTTTGATGTTAGTTGGTGGTGATTGAATTTTGGATTACCTTGTCGGAGAAGACGAGCGGTGGAGGGATGGGCTCGGGATGTGGTCGGGGTAGCAACTGAAAGGACGGGGGGGGGGGGATTAAGAGGTGTGGTTTCATTTGACGAGGATAAAGACTAAGAAAATAATGAAAGAAATATGGAAAAGACCAAAATACCCCTGGAGTTAACAGACCTTTTTAGCAGAAGTTAGTCTGAGGGACCAAAAGTGAAATAAAATAGCAACCACAATGACCAAAACAGTAATTAGTTTAAAAGAGGGACTAGAATTGATAGTGAGTAGCAACCACAGGGACCAAAAGTGTAATTTACTCTAAGAAAAATGAAGACGGAGTTGTAGTGCGAAACAAAGCAAGACTTGTTGCCAAGGGATACAGACAACAAGAGGGTATTGATTATGATTAAACATTTGCTCCTGTTGCAAGAAGTGAAGCTATCCGAATGTTCCTGGCTTATGTAGCGAATAAGAACTTCACTGTGTTCTAGATGGACGTGAAGATGGATTTCTTGAATGGAATTCTCAAAGAAGAAGTTTATGTCTCACAAGCAGAAGGTTTTGTTTATGAAGCCAAACCGAACCATGTGTATATTCTCGACAAAGCTCTTTACGGTCTTAAGCAAGCCCCTTGAGCATGGTATGATGTACTTTCAAAATCCCTGGTCAAGTCTCGCTTCTCTAAGGGTAAAATCAATACAAATTTGTTTATAAAGAAAGAGAAAGGTGACATTATTCTTATACAAATATATGTTGACGATATTATATTTGGTTCAACAAAACCAAAATACTGTAATAATTGTTCAGCCTTAATGTGTCAAGGTTTCAGATGAGTATGATGGGGGAAATGAACTTTTTCCTTGGATTACAAGTCTATCTACAAGATATCAAGCGAAGCCAAAAGAGTCACATCTTTCTGTGGTTAAACGCATTCTTAGATATCTGAAAGGTACTACTGATCTTGGTCTGTGGTACCTGTGGTATGATCTAACGGGCTACTTAGATGCAGACCATGCAGGTTGCATGCTTGATAGAAAGAGCACGTCTCATCACGTAAAATTCTTGGGGGACAATTTGGTAAGTTGGGTAACCAAGAAGCATAACTATGTTTCAACCTCAATTACTGAAGCAGAGTATGTGGCTACTGCTAGCTGGTGCTTATAAGTCTTATGGATGCACACTCAACTGAAGGACTATGGATTTAACTACAACAAGATCCCCATCTACTGCAATTCCAAGAGTGCATTGCAATATCTACCAATATAGTCCAACACACTAAAACAAAGCACATTGACATCTGGTACCATTTTATAAAAGATCATGTAGAAAAAGGTACCACTGAATTATATTTTGTTAATACAGATTATCAACATGCTAATTTTTTTATAAGAGCGTTGGATGAAAAACAGTTAAATTTTCTAATATCCAAGCTTGCCATGTTGAATTTGAAAACTTGAATTTTTTCAAGTATGTGAATTTTATATAAAGTTCATTCAATACGTTAATTTTTTTTTTCATTCAAGGATTTCATTCCTGATTGAGAAAATCTAATTTTCATCATATTTGAATTTTCTTTATATTCAATTCATTTCGTTTAAAATTATGTATTTTCTCTTCATGTGAATATCTTATCTTTAGATGATATTTGCTTGTTAATGATTGCTAATGATTTCAAAGAGAGTATGGAATTTTATCTGACCATTTGTCAAGGGGAGTACTTGTTGATCCAAACTCTCTCAGTGATCTAGTGATGATCCTTATACTTAGTGAAATTTACATTTACTGTTTTGTAACTTAAATCATCAGCGTCAGCGTACACATTGAGTGCATTCAGTGATCGCTGAACACTTTCTTTGTAAATAGTTTTAAATGTAAACTCTGAAGACAAGTTTCACACTGAAAGAAACTCATAGTTGAAGTTAAAGATCAAGCTGATGAAAAATACGATTCTACAAGTGATTTGAAGCGACACTCAGTGAAACTAAGACTAGTCTACCTTACGTGACAAATCAAGTACACACTTCAGCTATATCTTAAGAGATCATCAACGAAAGCTGAGGATGCTTATCTGTGATAGCTGATCATGAAGCTTGGTTTACAATATTTTTTTTCTTATCTACTTGCACAAATAGTACGAAGGTACAAAAGCAAACCTGGTTTTTTGTCCATAACCGTACAACTACTCTTTCTACCTCTTTGTTCGCAAAGACGACTAAAAGCTTGCAAAGAATAAAGTCAATGTCATGAAGCCAATCTTTGGAGAGCACGTGGATAGTACTGTTAATGCCAAAAATCATCCAAAGGATGACTTAAGGTCGGTGTGGAGGTTTTAACAACTAAAGTAAGGATCAAGCGACAAATCGTGTGACGATAAGTAAATAAAAGAAATAACACAGGCGATTGGTGTCGCGAAAACCCCGTCGAGGGTAAAAACCGCGGATGATAGCAGAGATCGTCAAATGCACTATGGACATCAAACAGGGACGTCGTCCTTTAGAAGGAGAAATCGAAAGTACAATATGTTACAATATAAGTAAATAACAAACAAATCGTAAGATTGTTGAATATGTCATTAGTGAAGCACTTCGTCGAGAGTTCTTTATTGAGAGAAAAGAGCTTGAGTTGTTTTCGTATGCTTGAGTGCTATTTGTTCAAGATGTCTTCTTGAGCTCAACATGGCTTGTATATATAGCTTAGATCGTCATAAAGGAGCTTTAAATGATTCAACGACCTTCACATTTAATGGTCTTGATGATGGTCGTACGTTATGACTGTTGTCCATAATTGTCCTTTAACCTGAAATAATGAGATACAAAATAAAACGTTCGCTGATAATAAATGAATCATGGTTGTTACATATCCTGCGAAGGTCGCAAGATATTTACCGACGAGGGACTTTCGGTCGTAAGTCGCGAGAAACTTACGACCATCACCATAAGTGGCGACCAGAGTCATCGGTGTATGTGGTCTTCATGACCTTATTTTAATACAAACGTTATCTTTAGATTGAAAATGTTTGGTTTTCTTGCGTCGGTCGTGACTTGTGAAATTCAAAATTTTGGCGGCAAGTCGACCTTTTGAATTTTCGTAACTGGTTTTGACATGTGTCGACCAATGTAGCTAAATCAGTTCCTTGATAACTAAATTGTTGCATGGGGAACCGTAAAGGCAGGGCGGCCGTGACATCATGGCGACACGGGGCACACGTGGTGTCAGGCATAGGGACATGTGTCGTCCATCCGACCTGACACTTAATCGACCTGACACTGCGAAAAGGTGATGACAGATGTCTTCCATCCATCGATTCGACCTGACACTGAATCGCGTATAAATAACGATCTTCGCCAAATCCTTTCCTTTTTACGCATTCCAGATTTTTAGAGAGAGAGAGAGCTTCCCAAATCCTTTCTAAAACCTGCAATTATCAAAATCTTTGTCAAATTGATCGAGGTTTAGAGCAATATTTAAGGTACGATTCTAAACCTGTATGCGTGTAAAGTCGATAGCTAGAAAACCCAAGAAAAACTGGGAAGCTTTCGAGCTTTATAGAGCCACAACGTCTGTTCTATACTTCCTTATAGACTTAGATCCCATGAGCACCCTCAACGAAGAGGAGGTAATCACGACGTTCCGGTTGTTGGCCGGAATGCCCGAGAGCGTAAAGCTCAATGCTTTGGACTAGTTACGGCTGGAGCAATGTCCGAATGGGTACTTCGTGATATACGAGTATCCATTCAAGATAGGGTTCAAATGGACCTATTCACCTTTGTCAAGGTCGTTCCTTACGACCTTTGACTTGTCGCCGGGGCAGATGATGCCCCAATTCTGGCAGATCGTTCAAGTGATTGGACGATTGACAAATGAATGGGCATCGCCCTTCACTATCCATAACCTGCTTTTGGCCTACACAGTCAGGGGGGAGGCAAGCCACCATTACAACCTCTTTTCCAAATATAGAGGGGCTGCTACGTTGGTTCAATCGACTACGGTGAACAACCACAAGTGGAATACATGGTACATCTTCAGTCGTGTGTCGTCACTTGGTGACAACGATCAATGGCTCACTAATGGGTGG
Source organism: Arctium minus (assembly GCA_954870635.1). NCBI lineage: Eukaryota > Viridiplantae > Streptophyta > Magnoliopsida > Asterales > Asteraceae > Arctium > Arctium minus. The sequence goes on along the minus strand of OX941081.1, from coordinate 129,757,177 downwards.
AACACCAAAGGTAAGAATTAAAGTCTTTATTTGTTTTTAATCGTTAGTTTTTGTTCTAGGTCGTCAGTTTCTAACAATTTTATGTTTTTTGCTTTGTCCAGCGTTCGACTTCATGGAAGTCGGATCTTCTGCAGACTTTACTGCAAAGGTCAAGAAGTTCCTCGAATATAGTATCGAGGACCGTTCTTTCTTCACCCGATCCCTTGTCGACGAGGACGAGGATGAGGACGAAGAGGTGACATACGTTGGGACTTCTGCGGCCCTGACTGCTGAAGAAGAGGAGGAAGAAGATGGGGAAGAACCGATGACGGGTAAGTGTAGCACATTATCGCAGTGTCGCAAGTTTCCTTTTTCGTCATAGATTTGACAATGGTAAGGTCTAGTCTTTTTATACGTCACTTACCTGTTGTAAAATCGTAAGATCTAGTTTTTTAGACATCACTTACTTGTCGTAAAAATCGTAAGGTCTATTCGTTTAGACGTCACTTACTTTTGTCCTTTGTCGTAAGGTCTAGTCGTGGACGTCACTTACTTTCTTTTTTCTTGTTTTTAGGAGGATCGACCCCCACAAATCTGGCGACTGGCTTCTCGAAGAGAGAGGCGCTGTCCCAACTTGACCGCAAAGGGCGAGCGATGAAAAAAGGATCCTCCGACAGCAGGGTAGGGGGTCAAAAAACCAAAGGCGGTTCCAAGGGAACCGTCATCAAAGAGTAGCGACCCTGAGGTCGTTGTTCTAGAGAAGGCGATGCCCCCACCGACGTGGAAGCTACGCCGGTTTCACAGGCCCCACCATAGGTGGTGGAGGCTCAAGATTTCCTTATCGCAGGATAAGGGAAAGGGTCTTCGAGTAGAGGAGGACCCGAGCCATACGTCGGTTAACTTTAAGTTTCCTGTTAGGGTGTTTTATTGGTTAAATAGAAGTTTAAGAGTGAAATGTGTAATTTATTAATAGTTTTAGTTGTTAGATGGGCCCAAGCCCATAATCCCATTATGATTGTAAGCCTGGTATATAAAGGCGTTATTAGTTCATTTGTCAGGTTACACAAGTCATTATTAGATTGCTAGTCAATAGGTTTACATACTCTGATTAGATATTCTCTCTGTAAACCTAAACCCTTTGAGTGTTTCATATAATCATATGACTAGCAGTTGTGGCTTAAATATTGTTCTACATTGATTCATTATTATTGATTTGTTCATGATTGCACTGTACTGGGATCTACAATTGGTATCAGAGCTCTCAGATTCCAATTGTAGATCCCAGTACAGTGCAATCACGAACAAATCAATAATAATGAATCAATGTAGAACAATATTTAAGCCACAACTGCTAGTCATATGATTATATGAAACACTCAAAGGGTTTAGGTTTAAAGAGAGAATATCTAATCAGAGTATGTAAACCTATTGACTAGCAATTTAATAATGACTTGTGTAACCTGACAAATGAACTAATAACGCCTTTATATACTTAGGCTTACAAGCAATAATGGGCTTATGGGCTTTAGGCCCAACAAGCTAATAAAACTACTGAATAATTACATATTGAGTCCTTATAAATGCTTTTTACAACTTTCAACACACAGGACTTTTGGACAATTACGTTCAGGATCTACACAATCTCTAGTAAATCCAGATCAAGCGTCTACGTCGAGAGCACATCTTTATGATTTGGATTTACTTTTTGAGCATTTCTATGATGATTATTTTCCTTCTACACCTAATAATATATCTTGTAACAGGAATGATGCTTAAGCACCAGAAGTGACACTGGTCACTGGTCCATCCGACTCAGGTGGGCCAACCTCGCCTGCTGTTTCCCCCTCTCCTATCATTGAATCAGCATCCCTAAGCTCGAGTGATTCCCTGTCGATCTCTCAAGTTTCTACTGAAGCAACGACACCAGTTGGAACTCCTGAACCGATCCCTGCTGAAGGTGCTACGGAAGTTCCCTCTCCGGCTATCCCGGATACTGTCATCGCTTCATCACCCGCTGAGTCGTCCTCGGCTTCACGCTCGACTCCATCCCCGGATCTTCCACCTCACAGGCCGTCATCACTCGAAGCTGTTCAAGATCTTCCCCCCGGTGGTTATGTAGATTCCGACACTTCTCAACAGACATATCAACCTCTTCCACACGCCACCAAGTGGACTCGAGCTCATCCCCTACATCAGATCATCGGTGATCCCAATTCACCTGTTTAGAATCGATCCACCACCGCGAATGTCTGCTTATTTTCCTCGTTCCTCAGCCGTATCGAACCTTCCACCGTCTCTAAAGCATTGAATGATCCAGACTGGGTGATAGCTATGCAAGAGGAACTCAACTAATTTGAGAGCCTCAAAGTATGGCGCCTTGTTCCCCGGCCAAAGAATAAGACGGTGATTGGGACGAAGTGGATCTTCAAGAACAAGAAGGACGAAAATGGAATAATAGTCCAGAATAAAGCGCGTCTGGTAGCTAAAGGATATCGCCAGCAAGAAGGTATAGATTACGATGAGACGTTTGCACCGGTTGCCCGCATTGAAGTGATTCACATGTTCCTAGCCTACGCCGCTCACAAGAATTTCATCGTCTTTCAAATGGATGTGAAATCCGCGTTTCTCAACGACGTTCTCAAGGAGGAAGTTTATGTTTCGCAACCCGAAGGCTTCGTGAGTTCTGAAAACCCTAATCACGTCTACTTTCTTGACAAGGCCTCATACGGTCTCAAGCAAGCGCCACGAGCCTGGTATGATGCACTCTCATCCTTCTTAGTTAAGTCTGGCTTTTCCAATGGTAAGATCGACACAACTCTATTTATTAAAAAGGAAAATCGCGATATTATTCTTGTACAGATCTATGTCGATGACATAATCTTTGGCTCCACAAACCCCAAGTACTGTCAGAACTTCTCATCCCTCATGAGTAAACATTTTCAAATGAGCATGATGGGGAAAATGAATTTTTTCCTGGGTCTTCAAGTTAAACAATTAGCAACAGGAATTTTCATTAATCAATCTAAATACATCTCGGATATTCTTCGGAAATACCAGATGGAAAATTCTTCACCTATGAAAACCCCCATGTCTACTAGTATCAAGCTACACTCCGATCCTGACGGAAAGGATGTGAATGCTACCACTTATAGAGGAATGATCGGTTCTCTGATGTACTTGACGGTGAGCCGGCCAAACATTATGTTCTCGACTTTCTTGTGTGCAAGATTTCAGTCAAAACCGAAAGAGTCTCACTTAGATGCTGTAAAGCGTATTTTTCGTTACCTAAAAGGTACTGCTGATCTTGGTTTGTGGTACCCGAAAGAGACAGGTTTTGAGCTGACCGCTTATTCTGACGCTAACCATGCTGGAAATATGTTGGAGTGGAAAAGCACGTCGGGACATATCCAGTTCTTGGGTGATCGTCTTGTCAGCTGGGCTTCGAAGAAGCAAAACTGCGTATCAACCTCTACAGCCGAGGCAAAACATGTAGCAGCCGCCAGTTTCTGCTCGCAAGTCATTTGGATGCGCACCCAGCTGAAAGACTATGGCTTTCACTACTCGAAGATCCCCATCTACTGTGACTCGAAGAGCGCCATTGCCATTTCCAGCAATCCCGTCCAATACACGAAGCCGAAGCACATTGATGTGAACTACCATTTCATCAAAGACCATGTGGAAAGAGGTACCATCGAACTCTATTTTGTTAATACAGAGCATCAGCTAGCAGACCTGTTTACCAAAGCCTTGGACGAAAAACGCTTTAATTATCTAGTGTCCAAGCTTGGTATGCTGAATCTGAAAGTTTGATCCGTTCACAGACCTATACGAGTCTCATTCAATCACGAGTGACTGTGACTTAGTGCTCCAGTGACTTGTCTCTGGTTGTTCATGTTCACACTCATTGGTTATTGCATTTTACTCATTAAGTTCTGTGCAGTTCCAAACTTCTGTATTAATAAATTAGATTTCGTTAGTTTCTATTTTTTCGCGTATGTTTTCTTTTTCTTCGTGGTGTTTCGTTTTCCGTTGCAGTTCTTTAGGTTGCTAACTGAAAGAGTATGTCGTTTGTGGTATATTTTTCGAATCTATTCATGTGTTCAGGGGGAGCACTATCACAAGATGTTTGGTAAGGTTCCCGAGTCCTCCGTTCGAGGGGGACCAGATAAGTTTCTCTCTCGGTATTCGTAAAGGGGGAGCGAAAATGTTTTTCTCGTAAGTGATTCCTGATCCAAGGGGGAGCCGGTTGCGTTTATTCCTTTGGTTTTCAGTAAGTCGATTATATGTTTTCTAATTCTTAGGTTTGTTTTTGTTTTGTTTTTTTATTTTTATTTATTTTGATATAAAAAAAACGTTTTTTAATTAGTTGGACCCGACCCAAGTCGGTACCCGGCACCCACTCCTGACCCGGCCCGAACCGGGGAAGCCCAAACCCGCGACCGGGGGTTTAAACACCCCGGCCTCTCCTTCTTCCTCATTCTCTCAATTTATCTCTCTCTCTCTCTCTCTCTCTCCAAATCGCTCTCTCTCTCTCGATCTCTCAAAACCCTCGCCGGCGCATGATCTCTCTCTCGCAATCGATCGAACACAGGTGTGAATCTCTCACTCTCTAATCTCTCACACCGGCACATCGTTCCTCCGGTCGACGTCTTTCGTCTCTTCCGGTCGACGAATCGACTCCCGTTAACCCCCCCGGTCGATGGTTTACCTTAATCGACTTTCAGTCGATGTTTCGTCGCCCCACCCTCTCGTCTCCGGTCGATTGGGGTTCCTCAACCGGCGTCACCCTAGTTAGGGTTATAACCATTCATTTGATTGTTTATGATTTCCCTTATCGAGATGTCGATTCGATCGATTGATTGGTATTCGATTTAGATTCGATTATGTTTTGGTGTCGTTTGGGTCTGTTTGGTCGATGCCGGTCGAGTGTTAACACCGGTCTATGCATTTTCCAGTTGACCTATATTCATACCGGTCGATAGTTTAATATCGGTCGATCTTATTCCCGGTCATCGACCATATCGGTCGATTGGTTTGATACCGGTCGAAGACCTTACCGGTCGATAGACCTTCCCGATCGATTGACCTTCCCGGTCGATTGTCCTTATCGGTCGATTGACCTTACCGGTCGATAGACCTTACCGGTCGAAGCCTTACCGGTCGTTGTTCTTTACCGGTCGGTGCCCTTTCGGTCGTTGCACCATACCGGTCGATACACCATACCGGTCGATGCATTTTCCCGGTCGATGCTCCCTACCGGTCCGTTTGGTGTTATTGTTTGCAAACTGTGTTGGTGGTTTTTATGCCTAATTGTCTATATATCTATGTTTGTGAGTTGACAATGTGATGAGAGTGAGAATTGGAGTTCAGAAACCTTAAATGGTTGAATTTCACGTGGTTATTGACCCTGGTTCATGGATTAGGATCGGTATTGCACCATGAATTTTGGAGTTTGAATTGGTTATGGTTTAAACCATTGACCATTTAACTCCAAAGATATCCTTTTTTCAATATACCTATATTCTAACATGTTTATTCTTAACAGGTAACATGGCGCAAAATCCAAACCAGGCGATTGACCCCATAGCTGATGCCGAACTGATTCCTGAGGATCAGTTCCTTCCACTCACGCCCAACAACTTTCATCTCGACGTCACCCAACCTGCAATCCAATATCAGGTGATGTTCGAGATCCTCATTGGGCATCCTCTCTCTTATGCACTCACGGAGACAGCTGAAGTCCCACTGATATACCTGCAACAGTTCTGGCGATCCCTAACTCCTCTGGAGGCCGACGATGGCTTCCAGTTGGAGGGTAGGATTGACCACACCCCGGTACTGCTCACCCGTGATCTTTTCTGACAGTTCCTTCACCTACCGACCGCCACTGCATTTCCGGGGAGAGACAATTATGATCCAATCGTACAGGATGCAACTCTCTGCTCCAACATCCAGTTCCTTGGTTATGGATCGAATCTACGACTTCCATCCGGGTTCAACAGGAAGAATCTCACAACGATTTGGTACACACTTTTCACATACCTGAATCGGTGCCTCTCGGCTATCACGAAAGGCATCGATCAAACGAGTATCAACATCCTCTGTCTTTTCCATGTTGTGGCATTCCACTGCCATGCCGACTACGCCGATTTCCTTTGGTATGAACTACTTCCGAAAGTACGAGCCAATGCTACAAAAAGACAGAACTTCATACCGTTCATGAGATTTCTCCAGCTTATCATCCGCAACTTTATGGTTCTTTATCCTGCCATTGCAAGCCGATCTTCGCACCCAACCTGTCCGCAAAACCAGACTCACAAGATCCCGACCCGTCCTGATCAAGAAGGTATTGTCGCCCGACAGATCCCTGTCGGGTTGCTGGCCTATGCTCGTCCTACGGCGCTGAGTGTAATAGCATATAGGCACACACACAACCTACCAGCTCCTATGGTCCGTCTAGAACCGGAAGGACCTCCCCAGGGAGCAAGACCTGAGAGGCGTGAGGGTCCACGTCCACGTACGAGAGGCGGTAGCGTCTGGATAGCTGGGGCTCCTAGACAGCGTGTGATGAGAGAAAATATTGTGAGGGGAACTGGAGTGGGCAGCGCCGTTCGACTAAGCCAGACCAGTACGTCTCGACGATCACCTACACCGCCATGGACAACCTCTCCGACGGTGGAAGAGGACACCGCTACTGAAACCGATAACGTTCAGTCCTCTTCTACCACCGAGTCTGAGGAGGCAGCAGACCAATCCGACAGTCAGTCGAAAACAACCACCCGAGCATCGAAATCAAATGACGAGTCGTCTGACTCTGATGGTGACGATGATGAGCCCTCACCTGGAGCGACAAGGAGAGCGGAGGGAGTATCAGTTGAAAATGTTGATGTGAGCAGAGAGAGGGAAAGAAAGATAAAATTTGATACTGAGCGTACACGAGTGATGGATCAACCTTCAACGCTTGACCTCCACCAGCCTACATCTAGCCAGGTAGCCACATCCGCTACCCAGTCTCATGTGTTGAGACAGGGTATTGAAGGAGCCGTCGTGGACCTAGCGACGCAACTGCACACTCCCCCGAGCCACTCCACCATCTCTCAATAGATGGTGGTTTCAGTTTCATACGGGGATTTAGCACAAACGCTACCGGTCTCTCGCTTGGAGAGTTCTGGTTTTGAAACAAGAGAACAGCAACCCCCGTTCTCGACTTCTTTGGGTGCACAGAGTCTAGAGCCCTTTGATGTCATATCTCCTATTCCTAGAACACAAATACCCTTTTCGGCTACTACTGGAGGCCTGAGTGGCCCGGCAGGAACACCTATAGTAATTCCAACTTCGGTTGGTTTACGAGGATTGGGTGGAAGTCCTACCACAGCTATCATCACGTCAGCTGTGAACATAGGCGGTGCGACTTCTACAGTCGTCACCTCAACTGGAAGTCTACATGACCCAGGAGTGATTCACCCCGAGTTCGTCTCAAGGGAATTCTTGGATGGTGCCCTAAAGACCGTCCGTTCTATTATGTGTTCCGAGCTGAGGGAGGAGGTAGATGCCCTGAAGCGTCTGATAAAAGGAAAAGGTCCCGCGACTGAGCCTGAACCACTACTTCCTACACTATAACCCTCTACTGCTGCTATTGACATGTCTATCGATGACCTGGAATCCGTACTCCTAGCCAAACTACTTGCCCAATCTCAGATAGAACCTACCCAGGATGCCGATCTTCTATCGCTATTACGTGCCCAAGCATCCACACCTACCCCAACCCACTGTATCTCTAGAAGCCTTCCAGCAACAACAAGCCATGCTTCAGTCTTTGCAGCAAATAGTAGCTGTATTGACTGAACGACTATCATCAGTGGAAGAAACCTGCCGAAGCCATGCAGAAAGGCTCAAGCGCCGACATGATGACCAGGATGATCCTGATCACCATGAGGGGGAGAAGCGCCGACGTCTATCCGATCCAGAGACACAGATAGTGGAATCAGTACAGGTGGAAACGGAAGGGGCTTCGAGTTCTGGTACGCAACCGGAAGGGCAAGAACAGGCACGAGAACAGGTTATGGATTTGGTACTTTACGAAACTCCAACGGTTGAAAAGAATGAGGAAATAGATGAAGGTTCACCGATAGTTCCTGAAGACTGGGCTTTGATTGTCGATTCTTATGATGTTTCTGACCCGGCAGAAGAATATGCCAACACTGAAAGAGCGCTGGTAGTCATGCAAGCCGAAATTGATGAGATTCTTCATTCAGATTATCAGTCAGATGTACAACCTTCTGTCGCGGTACCGCTTTTGATATATCATGCAGATCACCCTGATCTTCAACATACAGATTTTCCTGTTCGATCTCCTCCAGCATGACCAAGTTTGAGAACTGAAGCCACTCCGCCAGTCAAGCCGTCCAAGTGGGAAAGAGTCAGAATCAAAGTTCCATTTCTGGAAGAAAGCCAGAAGAAGATCTTTGCCCATTGGATTCGAGAATATGATGAAGCAGTGCTTCATGGTCTACAGTCGATGAAAAGCAAGGAAAAGCAGCGTGATATCATATTTGTGTATAACTACTTTCAAGACAAGTATACCAAGACAAAGCTCAAAATTACATCAGTCGATCGGATTCAATCCGGTGTCTTCATGGGTGTAAAGTATTCGCAATTCATGGTAACTAGAGAAGATGGTAAGAATTGGTATTTTTATGAAGCGGATTTTCCACGTCTTGAACCTATAGATATGCTATTCTTGCTTAGAGACTTAAAGACCAGAACTAACAGACCAGGGGAAGTTATAGATGCACTCGAGACTGTCAAGAAATACATGAAGTGTGCAATGAAGCTTGCCTCTGTAGAAGACTTTCAGATCGGGTTAGAAAGCAACCAACCGAAGATCAATCTGCTTAAGCCTGATTTGAGTGTTCCTTCTAAACCCCAGAATGTACCAGCGTTTACTGTTTTTATGTTTCCGGAATTAGGCATAACTTACGTGAACATCAAAGGTGTCATGCGCTTTATTAGTTTCAGCCAGATTGCCAGATTCTGTGATGGTACACTGATGCTGCTTAAAGACAAGTTGAAGCGTGCTATTGATAAAGATGAAAAAGGGGTTCAGCCATTGTATCCGAAATACAAGAAACTTGTTATTCAAACACTGGGTGTTATTGAAGATCGGCTGGAGTACAGAACGCAAATGCGCTACTTCGAGATCAGTTTTGGGTTTCGAAAGATATATGTTCCAAACTGGCGCGATTACCAACTTCTATTTAAAATGGGAGATTGTTATGGTGTTTTATTGGTTAAATAGAAGTTTAAGGGAGAAATGTGTAATTTATTAATAGTTTTAGTTGTTAGATGGGCCCAAGCCCATAATGATTGTAAGCCTGGTATATAACGGCATTATTAGTTCATTTGTCAGCTTACACAAGTCATTATTAGATTGCTAGTCAATAGTTTTACATACTCTGATTAGATATTCTCTCTGTAAACCTAAACCCTTTGAGTGTTTCATATAATCATATGACTACCAGTTGTGGCTTAAATATTGTTCTACATTGATTCATTATTATTGATTTGTTCGTGATTGCACTGTACTGGGATCTACATTTCCGGCCGACTTTATGTCGTCTAGGTACCTTAAATAGGAGAGAGTTGTTCCCTCATTTGAACGGTTTCCCCTTTTCAATCTTTTGTAATCGTTACAAGGACGTCGCGGTCGATGATATGGGAGCCCACATTTCGGGGCTTTCCTTCATGGTAAGTAGTTTTGTCCCTACTTTACTTTTCATTTGTGTTATAATTTAATCGTACGATCTAACGTCACTTTTTATCGTACGACTTTGCAGGCACTACAGGCATCGTTGGTCCTCAACTCACGTCTTGACGACGTGAGGAGGATAGTACCTAAGGCATTGGAGAAGGAGAAGAGAGCACTCGCAAGGGAGAAGGAAGTTCTGGGCAAGGCCAAGGAGGCGGAGGGCAAGTGTGAGGAGTACTCTGGGCATCTTGACGATACCCTCAACAACATTGAGGTCGTTGGTCACGAGAAGGAGGAGCTCTAAGGGCATCTGATGGAAGCCCTGGATCAAGCTTCCACGGCAGAGGCAAAGCTTGAGGCGACTAAGGCTGTCTCGGCTATAAATGAAAAAGAAGCTGAGGCCCTTGAGTCGGAATTGGGCGCGTCGAAAGAGCAGCTCGCGGCTCTTAATTAGAAGGTGACGTCCATTGATCCATTCACGCGACTCAGGGTGCGTGCGGCCATAATGCGACGCCACTTGATGGGGAAGAACCTCATGGCAGCGTCCGAGGAAGAAGTGATGTTCTTCCTCCAATCTGTTGGGGTCGAGAGAGATCTCGACCCCGAAGATGAACAAGAGATTGAGGTTGAGGGTGTCGCCTCGAGAGGAGAAGATGATTAAGGCGCGACAGAACAACAAAAATAACATCAACAGGAGCAGTTAGCTCCTTAGTCTAGTTTTTTCCTTGTTCTTTTTGTAATTTCAATCGGACGACCGTTGGTGGTCGTGCCTCTTTTTGTAATCCTTCCAATATCAATACAAGGATCTTTTTATATAAGATTTGTCGCAACAATCAAACAAAATATATAATATGCATAAGTATTTCACGACAACCACAGATGACGAGAGATAATAGAAAACAATAGAAAATTTTCTAAGTAACTCACGACATCAAACACAATTGAACATAAGCTAATGAACTTGCAATTGGGAAAGTGAATAACTTATTAAGAAACTTGCGACTAGCACAAATAATTAACCTGTCAATCAATTAAGCCATAGAACTTGGGAGCACGACAAGCAATAAACCTGTCGAATGATTAGATCGATCTTAGGTCGAAGGTCTAGCAAACAGGGCAAGTAATAAATATCAAACCCAAGATAGAGTTAAGGAACTTGTGATCAAGGCAAGGTTTGAATGATAGGTTATAGATCGTGCGACCTGTTCGCGATGTGATCGTATAACCTTAAATAAAGTCGAAAGTTCGACTGATCTTGTGATGAAAAAACATTAGAGGGGGTCGTTGGCTAGTCCAATGAATCTCTGATGCTTAAGTCAGTGATCATTATCATGAGATAATCGAACAGAAAAGAGGAATGGATTTAAAAGAAATACTTCATTAAATGTATCGCATTCCAACTTCGAGGGAAATCCTGATTGTCGAGGGTTTGTAGCCGATAGGCGCCTTTTCCAACGACTTCAGTTATACGATATGGACCTTCCCACTTGATGGATAAATTACCCGAGTTTGGCTCTTGAGTGTTTTGGAACACCCGTCGCAAGATATAATCGCCTTCTTGAAAGATTTTGGTCTTGGACATTTTTGTTGAAATGTCGTTCGGCCGATTGTCTTAGAGATACCATTTTAATCAACACGGACTCCCTTAATGCCTCTAATGTGTAGAGGTCGTAACTTAGGTCAACTAAGTTGTGGTCAACCAACGTGTGTCGTGAGGTTGGCAGTTGGGTCTCGACTGGCATGACCGCCTTGCAACCATAGACCAAAGAGAAAGGGGTTTGTCCTGTAGACGTACAAGGCGATGTACGATTGGCCCAAAGAACTGTTGAAAGTTCTTCCACCCACTTTCCTTTAGTTGCTTTTAGTCTCTTCTTGATCGAATTGATGATCATTTTATTGCTTGATTTGGCAAGTCCATTCGACTGAGGATAGCGAGGTGTTGAAGTCGTAAGTTTAATGTGATGATTCTCATAGAAATGTCGAGTCTTGTAACTTATAAATTGCGACCTGTTGTCACATACGATTTTGTATGGGATTCCGAACTTGCAGATAATGTTAGTCTGGATAAAAGAGACAACTTCTTTATCCCAAACTTGGGATAAGGCAGCTGCTTCTATCCATTTGGAAAAATAATCCATAAGAACGAGCATAAATACTTTTTGCCCGGGGTGGGGGGTAACTTGCCGACAATGTCCATTCCCCATCGCATGAAGGGCCATGGGATCGAAGTCGAGTGTAAAGGTTCAGAGGGTCTATGAGACATAACTGAATGTCGCTGACATGCGCCACAACTTTGGACGTACCTTATGGCGTCCTGTCGTAAGGTTGGCCAATACTAACCTTGTCGAGAGATTCTATTTGCCAAGTTGAGACCACCTGAATGGTTGTCGCATTTTACGTCGTGCATTTCTTGAAAAATACTTTGGACTTGATTTTTACTGACGACGCATCATAAGTTTAGTCCTGTTGATGATCGTTGATAAAGTTTTCCTCCAATCAAGGTATATATGGATGCCTTAAATATGATTTTTCGTGCCTCCATTCTGTCTTCGGGAAGTTGATCGTTCATGAGGTAATTTTTGATGTCGCTCAACCAATTATCTTCCTCGTCCACCACATGGGTGTGTCTTCACTTTATATGGATGACATTGCCAAGTGAATTATTGGAACGATGTCAAATGAGGATTGGCCAAGTGCTGACCTAAGGTTTGCTAGTGCGTCAGCCTGGGTATTTTGATCCCTCGGGATCTGTGTGATGGAGAAAGGTTGAAATACTTCGGATTTTGCTCTAGCCGTTGTGAATGAATCTTTGTCTGAAGTTCATCAACACTTTAACAATTTAAGGACTGTTGGTAGAATGTACTCTAACTCTAAAAATTTGACAAAGTTTCTAGAATGTATTCCTGAAAGCTGGGACAGTTATTCAATTTGTCTTAAGCTAACTAAAGACTTAAATACTCTCTCTCTCTCTCTCTCTCTCTCTCTCTCTTAGTACTCTTTATGGAATTTTACTCAATCATGAGCAATCTAGTCAACTGAAGAAGAATCTGGTCAAAGTTTCGAAAGACTCCAAACGCACACCTGTGGCTTTAGTCTTTTCAGAGATTGTCCCATCTCAGCGCTCCTCTTCTTTCACTATCACTGAGTTAGATCTTGACTCAAAACACTTATCAGAGTCTAATTTATCAGAGTTTGATGAATCCTTATAATTCTTGACGAACTCTTTTAAGAGATTTGAAAGAAAGAGTAATTTTAGAAGAAACAAACCTCTAGTTATTACTGACGACCCAAAGTCAACCCATATTGACAAGGCTTCTGCTACTTGCTATAACTGTGAAAGAAAAGGATAATTTTCAAATGACAAGTCAAAGAAAGTCTTCAAACCTTCTTCATCCTCCTAACCCAGAGATGACAAATAACTGAAGCTTAAAGAATAATATCAAAAGCTGAAAAACTATAAGCGAAAAGGTAAGGGTCTAGTCGCTGAAGAACATGATTGGGCTGAATCTGAAGATGAATCAGATTCTGATGCAGCCAACCTATGTCTAATGGCTAAGATCCATGAAGTAGAGGGTGAAACATCTGAAGCATCATCCTCCTCCACTCAAACTTCATCATCCTTTCAGGTATCAGTTTCTACTAATCCTGTTCTTACCAAAGCTGATAGACGTCGCGCAATCGATATGCTAATTGTTGATCTTTAATGCCTTAAATTATAAGACTGAAGCTGAAAAACAAAATATAGATTTAACTGAACAACTTGAGAAATGCCATTAAAGATTCAAGAACTGACTAATATTGAAGAAAGTTTAAAGGATCAGGTTATTGTAAATGCTTTAATCAACATAGAACACAACAAGCTATCACTGAGCTAAAAGCTGAAAAAGCTATTGTTGCAAGATGGTGCAAATCCTCAACAAAGATAACTGGGATAATTGGTGCTCAAATACCAAATCAGATTAAGAGATGTCTAGCTTATGAATCTGAAAAAAGATAATCCTGACAGAGATCGTTCCATGTTAAAATTTAGAATGTTCGTCTCTTCTATCCCTGACATCTCATCATCTCAGTCTTCTTCCTATTCAATCTAAAAATCTGAAGAAACTCCTAAGAGTTTCAAGGGTCTAGAAAAAGTCAAAGATATTGCCAATCTTCTTCATAGAACCAATGAAAGTCCTAAGGCAATGAAGACCTTTCCAATGTGTTCACCTTCAACATCTGGAACTAAGTTCTCTGGACATGTTCAGAGACCAACTCATAAACTTAAAATTGAACTCAAGGTAAAGAAATTTGAAGAACTAAAGGTTCCTTCAAAATCTGAGGCTAAGGGCATTCTTCGAGCTGGCCCAACTCACTCAAAGCCTTCTAACGCTTATGCTTTTGGTCCAAAAGCTACCTTCAGCTATAGAAAATATTATCATATCTGGACTTACTGACCATATTGCTAGTAAGTACCCATGACCACCAAAGCTGAAAAATCAACTAGAGTCAAGATGATTGCCACCAAGGCAAAGAAGGTCACCAAAAACGAGAAATCTGCTAAGTTGAAGAATACCACCAAAGTTAAAATATTAAGTAAGGTGAAGATTACTACTGACGCTGAGTCATTAGATACTGTGAAGAATGTTGAACCTTCCATCTTTATTAACTATTGTGGACCCATTGTCCAATGGGTACCAATTCAAAATTAATCTTCCTTATGTGTGCAGGACTTAAAGGGTATCTGGTATCTTGATAGAAGATGCTATAGACACATGACCGGAGAAAAGATCCTGCTCTCTAAATACAAGTAAGAGAAAGATCCCTCAAAGACCTTTGGAGGAAATGGAAAAGGCTACACTAGAGGGTTTTGTGTACTGACAAATGGTGCAACAACCTTCCGAAGAGTTGCTAACGTAGAAGGACTGATGCACAATCTTCTTAGCATCTGTCAACTATGTGATAAAGACTACAAAGTATGCTTTGCCAAGAAAGCATGTCCTATCACTGACAAAGATGGAAAACTTGCTCTTAGTGGTTATCACATGGAAAATGCCTATGTAATCAACATGAACTTCTTAAACACTGAAATCATTTGTTTCTTTCGAAAGCCTCATCAGATGTCAACTGGTTATGGCATAAGAGGCTTTCCCATCTCAACTTCAAAACTAAAAAATCTAGATCTATTAGGTAACAAAAATTGATTCCATTGATCTTGAGAATTCTAGAGATTACATATGAATTATGAACTTTCTCTCTCTAGAATGTCTCACTTTCTCTCTCTAAGATCTAACTTGATATTACAAAATGAGCTCTATTAACCTAATGATTAAGCAACCATAAACTATTTAAAACCTCCTAATTTCAAAGCAATTAAACTAAAAGCTAGTTGACATACTTTGACTCTTACATTTGACTTCATAACTTTGACTTTTCTTGACTTTTCAAAATTACATTCACTTTACAATAAATCTTGAATACAATTTTATGCACTAACAAAATTGTTGAATGATATAAGCAGGAAATAACTTGTCACTGGTTTACCTCAACATTCATATGCTAAGGAATCTCTATGTTCAACGTGTGAAAAAGGAAAGCAAACTTAAGCCAGTTTTAAGCCAAAACATGTTTCATCAGTGACCACACACGTTCATCTACTCCATATGGATTTGTTTGGCCTTGTCAACATACAATCCATCGCTGGAAAGAAATATAGTCTCGTAAGCGTTGATGAATATTCAAGATATGCCTGTGTGATATTTCTCATATGTAAGAGTGACACTCCAGATGAGATAATTTCCTTTGTAAGGAAAATGGAAGTTCTAAACAACCTAAATGTACGTTCTATTAGGAGTGATCATGGCACCAAATTAAAAAACAATGTTCTTGATAACTTCTTTGAGAATAAGGGAATTTCTCAAAACCTTTCAGCTGAGAACACCAAAACATAATGGAGTCGCTGAAAGAAGAAATCGAACGATCATTAAAGCTGCTTGATCTATGCTCAGCGAATCTCACTTGCCATCCCAATTATGGACTAAAACTGTCAACACTGCCTGCTTTACTCAAAATCGATCGATGATTGTCAAGCGATTAAAAAAGGCATCATATGAATTTTTCCATGGGAGGAAGCCTACACTTTGATTTCTTCATATCTTTGGTTGTCAGTGTTACATTCTAAACAATAGAGATAACCTTGGAAAGTTCGACTCCAAAGCTGATGATGGAATATTTCTTGGATACCGATCAGTATCCAAAGCCTTCAGAGTTTTCAATAAGCGAAGACAAACTGTAGAAGAAACCATCCATGTTACCTTTGATGAATCCCGTTTAGCAAACTCAAAGCATGTTGATGAAAATGAAGAGCTGAATCAATGGACGTTTTCTCACTTCAGAGAACTTGAAGCATCCTTCAAAAATAACCTTCAAGCTAAACCTTGTAATGTTGATGATGAACCAATCGTCATCTATAGCATGCAAACCAGTGAAGATGAATCCATTTCTTGGATTTCAGCTGTACCCTTAAACACATTATCTGCTTTTGAACCTCTAAACGCTGAATCACCTCTCACCTCTAAACAACAGTAGATGATGTTCTCTTTGAACCTCATCAACTAATAACTGATGAACCCATTACTGAAGCTTCATCTTCAACACCTGATCCTCAAACTATCATATCAGATATGTAGTCTCAGCTTCCAGCTCAGAGATGGACCAAAAGTGATCCTCAAACTATCATATCAGATATGGAGTTTTACTTGAACCGCACCTGATGTCTTTGATATCCCAAGAACTCAGGGTTTGATCTAATTGCCTATTCAGATAGTGATTTTGCAGGTTGTAAACTGGATAGAAAGAGCACCACTAGAGGCTGTTAGCTTCTCGGTGGAAAGTTGGTGAGTTGGACAAGTAAGAAGCAGAATTCAGTGTCCACATCAACCACTGAAGCTGAATATGTTGCCGCTGGTAGTTGTTGTGCTCAAGCCTTATGGATGATAAATCAACTTATAGACAATGATCTTCAGCTATCAAGGATTCCTATCTATTGTGACAATCTAGTTCTACACTCAAAGACCAAACACATTGAGATCATATATCATTTTATCAGAGATCATGTAATGAATGGAGATATTGAACTTCACTTCATTCCCACTGACTACCAACTCACTGATATTTTTACCAAGCCTCTTAGTGAGATAAGGTTCAACTTCTTAATCAGTGAACTTAGAATGTTGAATCTTGAAGATTGATTCTTCAAAGTCCATTATGTCTCAGTGATATGAATGATTGCTTCAATAACCCTCATGCATTAACTAAATCTAAATTAAAATCATAACTGTCTCCCAAGTTATGATTCTCGTTTCTCATCCTCACTGAAAGAACAAATCAACGAGACATTTAGAAATATTCAGAGATAGTCACTAATATCTTCAAGTGATTAAAATATTTTTCAAAGAACAAACTATCACTGATATTTTTATCACTAGTATCTTTCAAAACTAAAAATGAATCACTGACTAGATCTCTTCAAGTGATTAAAAGCTTTTTGAGAAAATGAAAAGACGTTTCCTTTATGGCGTCATTCTTTTGGATATCCGTCGGCACCATGATTCTGACACACGACGCCCGTTCGAATCCCTTGACCAATCACACATGTTCAACCTGTTCTGGTCATTATAACATTCTTTCTCCTCCATCAAATAAATACTTCTCTCTCTCAAAATTCAAACTTTGTACGCACAGAAGCTTTCAGGATCAAGAAAATACTCTCAAAAGCACCAAGAATACCAAGAACACATATCGTTTGATCCTTCATTTCCTTCGCATCAAAGGTCTGTTATTTAGATGTTTTAGCTTAATTCCTCTCATAGAAACTTGTTGGATATTTATTTTTTTCTTGAACAAGATCAAACACTATGATTTTATACATAAAATCATCTTCTTCATGATTTTTCTTAAAATCCTGAAAATAGTTTTTTTCTCATAGTTTTATTTTAACTCTAACTCCTAATGCATTGTTCTTAAAACCATTCCAATATGGTATATTTCTTTTGCCCATTTTATCCTCCTTGATTTCTTTTATTCTGACTTTTATCTTTCCAAAAATCCCAATTTTTGGAGAAAATAAAAAACCCTAAAATACCAAGTTCCAGACGGTACTTTATTAACTTCTGTTGAATCTACCTTGAATCAACAGAAATGGCATCTCAGGCTATGGCCACCTTAGACAACATCACTGCACACAAACTTCAGATCATCCCTGCACCAGTGATGCGTTACCCTCTAGAGGCTATTGAGTTCAAACCTAACAACCACGTTGCTCTTCTTGATTTCCCTGCCAAGAAATCAACTACTCATCTCCTCAGTGTTGCACAATTTCCGAAGAATTACCCCATCAACCATGCTATCTAGGCCTATCCTCCAGCTCTCAAGCTTGTTCTACAACAATTTTGGCTAACTGATCAAGTCGCTGAAAAGACTAATGTTGTTACCAAAACTCTTCAGATAATTAACTTTACTACTGACCTAGTGCAAGGTAGTTTTGGAATTGCCACTCTTCGATCAATACGACAGCTTCCCAAACCCCAGAGGTTTGAACCCTTTCCATCCGATGAAGAAATCACTGAATTCCTCGATGCCATGAACTAGAACTTGGAGGATAATGAGCAAAAGTCTCTCGGCTTAATCACCCGCACCAAGATGCCTGCTGAATTCAAATATCTCTTCATTCACTTCATCCAGTGTATGGGAGGAAAGACTGGAGATATGGAGAAAGCCAGTAGAATAACTCTAGATCTGGGCTACTAGGAAATCAAAGGTTGTAACATCAACTATGTCATCTACTTATCCGTCTCATTGAAGACTGTAAGAATAGTGTTACTTATGTCCGATTCATCTTCATGGTCCTTCAATACCTAATAAAGGACAAATACCCAACTCAAGGAGACTTCTAATTCTCAAATATTAGAGCCCGAATCACTGACCGTTTACCCAAGGAAGGTGAGGTAAGTCTATCTCAACTCTAATTTGAAACTCCCTCCTCCACCTCTTTGCCTTCCTCTATGGTTATGACTGGGACACGACCTTCTCAGTCTGACCCCGCTACAAACCCTTTGGCCATTAGGCGCACACCTTCTACCACCGCTTCTCAGCCTTCAAAAAAGGCTAAGAAGACCCCAAAGAAGAAAACCCATACTACCTCCATGATGGACTCTCAACAGTCATCGTTGGATAAATTCGTTATTCGCTCCGCAACATCTGCATCAACCATCTCGACCACTTTAGTGCCACCAACAACTGATGTATCGCTGGCACCTACCCCTCCTAGCTTAGTGACTCCAATCACTGCAACTGATGCTTTGAGTAAAGCCAGTGCTCCTCCGACTCACAACACAACCCCCTTCTCTACATCACTTGCTTCTTCTCCTTCCTCACTAGTCTCAACAATAAGAGCAAATGAATCGGTTAGCTTTATCCAAACTACCGAGAATGCTCAATTACTCCAGAAATTGCTTCATAAGAGTAACTTAAGCACAGGACCTGAGGCTTCTTCTCTCAAGAACCCTCAGATACCTCCATTCTCTATCTCTCTCAGGAGTGAAATGGATTTCTTCTTGGATATAAATCATTCAGATGTCATCATAGAAACCTCAGGCACTCCACTCTCAATTCTTACCACTTATTCTATCCCCAACCTTGAGCTTCTTAATGCGCAACTACTTACTTTTGTTTCAGGTCCTAAGTTTGATGCGATCGACAATAGCATCAAGGAGCTGACAATTGAAGTAAAGAATTTAGCTGTTGTTGTTCAGTCTCAGTCCTCCTCTCTTCAGAATCTTCAGCAGACCATCTCCTCTGTCAGCAATGGCCTGTCGGCTAAAGCTGAGAACTCTGAGCTACAAGGACGGAAGGATATTGTTGCACAGTTGCGGAAAGATGTCCCTGTCAACACCCAAGTCCTTTGCGGCTTGAAATCTGATGTGTGCAAGCAGACTCAGCTATTAGCTGATATTCTTCAGTAGCTCACGACTCTTCCTCCTACCACTTTTACCAAGGATGACCGTTTGGCCCTGGACATGGTCGTTGAATTTGGAACCATGGCCATCTCTACCATTCATGATTTAGAGATCAAGGAGAAAGCTCGCTCTCAAGCAGAAGCTGAAGTTGCTACTGCCTTTGCTATTCCCAATGCTTCTATTCTAACCTCTAATACCCTTGATACTGTTGCCTCCCCCGTTGATGATGACAAAGAGAGGGAGATGAACTCTGAAGATCCCTCACAAGCTGAGGGGGAGCAAGATGATTCTAATGATGAAGATGACGTTGAGATTACTCTAACAGACTCTTCTGTTCCAGCAAGAACTGATCCAACTCACATCAGTCCTCAAGCTGCTGATGATGAGGATGATGACGACAATAACGATGCTAAAGAAGAGGAAGATGAAGATGAATCATCGATTCCTGATCAAGGCAAGGACCTTCAGGGTTGGGGTTTCTATGAAAGAACCAGGGAGAGGACCTCAGAGCCCAAGACAATGAAGATCTCTCAATCTGGCAAGCAGAAAGGAATTCCCACTGAGGGGAATCTAAAGATAATACGACCATCTAAGGCTGAACGAATACTTCCATCATAGGTATGTCTCGATATCCAACCCTTCTCTCCTATAATCACTTATAATCCACCTACAAACACTCCTCTACCTTTACACACTCACCGTCCATATTTTGTGGAATTACCCACTTCTCATCTCTCTTCCAATCCATCCTCTCCTCTGGATGAATCTTCGATTCCTGCAACAACGGATGAAGAACAAATGATCCCAGCTATTTCAACTGTTGATGAACCAATAATCCTAGTCTTTATCGAAGAGACCGACGAACAAAAAGAATAGGAAGAAACATTGAATCACCCTCGTAGACCTTCACTTCTCATACCAAAATCTGAGATTGAAGAATCTAAGAGGATGGCAAAGTTGATCTATCAACTAGATCAATCAAGGATCAAAATTCCTTCATGCACCAATACAACCAGTGATAAGCTTGGATACCTGATAAACGTTGAAATAGAAGAATATGTTAGAGATAAGCAGGCCTTGGATGCTCACAAAAAGAGCATTGAAAGAGGCATTGCTTTTGTCAAACAAGATCTCTATGAAGAAAATTTAAAAGAAATTGATCCCATCAACATCCAAGCTTGTCTACTAAAAAAGATGAAAAAGATCATAAGAAGAGAAAGGCCAAACAACACGAGGAACTGAAATGGTGCCAAGAAAATATGAAGAACTGACTCAGTCCTCGAAAGATCATAAATGCTATCGCTGGCAGATCCAAATAAAATGTTGTTGTTGTCAACATAACCATCTTTAGAGACAACTTCAACACTGTAACTGATTATGCCTCTCGTCTTGGTGACTACAAATATTATGAATGGATCGAAATCAGAGATGCCATTAAGAAATCTAAGTCAAAGTATAAAGAGTACATGGAGATTCATTTGAACGAGTTATTCAACAGAATTTCAAAAATTATCAAATTTCCTCCACTACCTCTGAAACCAACTCGCAGAAGAAAGTCTATCCTTGCCACTGATGAAGGACCTTCACATAAAAACGAGCATGAAGTAAAATTCTCAAAGGAAGCAGTCCTTGACCCTCCACCAGATCTCTCGAAACTGAATCTCTCTCTACCTAGCTATGGTGCACTCAATCCTGGTGAAGTACTCTCTGATCCTTATTCCTGGTGAAGTACTCTCTGATCCTTATGGAATAATCTTCATAGATAACGAAGGCATTACCAGATATCAATGATACACTAAACTATTCTTATGTCCAGTAAATCATCTGGTGAATCTCATGATCTGGTGTGATCTCTCTAAATATGGATCATCGATGAATACTTGTATACTCCTAGAGCTGAAAGGAAGAAAGAATAAAGGAGAACATGTACCTGGTTATCTGAATCTAGATGACAACCCTAGCTGATAGATTCCCTTTTTCAACGTATTTATTAGTCTTATACTTTCAGTTTTAGTAATTCACTGTACTTGTAATTTTCATATTCCCTTGTAATCTTGATACGAATTAATGAAAATTTCAGTGAAGTACTTCATTCAATCATAGTACTGAAAAAGATCCCTAAAACAGTCAATAGGACACGTATGTTATGAGTTCCTTTTATCATTATGTTTTAGTACTTAGAAATTCTCTTATGTTGCTTTGTCATCATCAAATGGGGGAGATTGTTGATCCAAACTCTCTCAGTGATTTGATGATGATCCTTATACGTAGTGAAATTTACATTTACTTTTTTGTATCTTAAAACATCAACCTCAGCGAGTGCGTTCAGTGATCGCTGGGCGCTTTCTTTCTAAACAGTTTTAAATGTAAACTCTGAAGACAAGTTTCACGCTGAAAGAAACTCACAACTGAAGTCAAAGATCAAGATGATGAAAAGACTAGTCTACAAATGATCTGAAGCGACACTTAGTGAAACCAAGGCTAGTCTACCTTACGTGACAAATCAAGTACATACTTCAGCTATATCGTAAGACATCATCAACGAAAGCTGGGATGCTTATCAGGGATAGCCGATCATGAAGATTGCTTTACAAGATCTGTTTGTCTTATCTACTTGAAAAAATAGAACGAAGGTACAAAAGCAAACCTGCCTTTTTGTCCATAATCGTGCGACTACTCTTTCTACCTCTTTGTTCGCAAAGACGATTAAAATCATGCAAAGAATAAAGTCAACCTCATGAATCCAATCCTTGGTGAACACGTGGATAGTATGTTCTGGCATGCATTATTTACAAAGAGTATAAATAGGAGGAAAACCCTTCTTTATAGATACATCTCTTCTTCACTTATGTATCTTTGATGAAAATCTTTCTTCTTCAAACTCTCTTCTCTCTTGTTCTTATTTATTGTGTAAGAACCTTTGTGATTCTTAGATTGTTTCGATTACGTTTACCTTATCTATTTCCGCAGAAATTTGTAAATTGTGTTTTTGATTTACTCAATAATCAATAAACATATTTAAAAGTATAATTTTGTGTTGGGAATTTAAGATTTGTTCAAGTATGGTTAATGCTGCTAGTATATCATGATTACTACTGCTAGTAGATTTAATACTGCTTGAAAAGTTAGTACTGCTACTTCAATAGTTAGTACTGCTTGGAGAGTTAGTACTGCTAGTAGTTAGTACTGCTAAGGGATTACTACTGCCAACTTGATTAATACTGCTGAGGAGTTTAATGCTGCTGAAGGTGGTTAATACTTCTGAAGAAGGTTAGTGTTGCTTATGAGATGAAGACTCAGTATGGAATGAAGACAGTTGTATATAAGACTTACTAAAGTAAAGGAGATAATTATGGACTGAAGATCAATTGTATTTTGATAATTATCTTGTAATATGTCTTGTATAAATAGTATAGAAGTCTTTGATAGAATTAATTTTTGATTAATAAGTTTTTAGAGAGAGAATTAACCTCAAGGTTTACAATCCTAGTTCTAGAGAAGTAGAATTCGTCTTGGTGAGCCTGTTCATCAAGATTGAGGTTTTGTTTGAAAACTTGTAACTTTAATCATTCAATAAAGTTTACAAGTTGTGATTTTCTGATTCACTGTTACTTTCATAGTTGAATATTAAAGTGTTATTCCACAACTCCTTTAATATTGTTTCTGAGTTCATTATTCTTGTTAAGAATTAGATCCTGACAAGTGGTATCAGAGCAAGTATTCTCAGAAACCTTCATTCATCATGGACAACACTGGTGAATCAAACAATACTTTTGTCTCAAAGGTTCCCATGCTCAAACCTAATGAGTTTGACATGTGGAAAATTCGGATCAAGCAGTACATCCTCCTTACAGACTGTTCTATGTGGGACATTGTTGAGAATGGTCCCTCTGCTGAAGGTAGAATTGGACAAGATGGCAGAAGACCACCTCCAAAAACTGATGGTGAGAAGAAAGTCAGATAGTTGGAGATGAAAGCTTTAAGCACCCTGCTTTTGGCCATTCCTAATGAGTATCAATATCTGTTTCAACACTGCACAGATGCTCAGATTCTATGGAATGCTTTAGAGAAGAGATTTGCTGGCACCAAGAGCACTAAGAGGAATCAAAGGGATATTCTCAAGCAGCAATATGAGAATTTTACATCTGCAAAGAATGAGTCTATGACTCAAACTTTTGACAGGTTCAATAAGTTAATTGGTGAGTTGGCTACGGTTGGAGTCCAGATGGAACAAGATGATGTCAACCTAAAGTTCCTCAGATCTCTTGGAGATGAATGGACCATGTACACTGTTTCATTCAGACAGAATGACTTATTGGAAGAAAAGGAACTGGATGATCTGTACAATGATCTAAGAGTGTTTGAATCAGAGGTGGAAGCAAAGAAGAAGCCTACTGGATATGTTCATAATGCTGCACTCCTATCAGCATCAATTGATTCTACTGCTAACCCTGAATCAGTTAATGTTGCCAGTGGAGTAAATCAAGAAAAAGGCAATGAATCTATTTTTGAAGCCTTTCTTTCCAGCCATGGTAACTCCTCTTTAATCAATGATGACTTGGAACAGCTTCATCCTGATGATCTTGAAGAGATGGATATTAAATGGCAGATGGCCATGCTTTCTATGAGGGTGAAGAAGTTCATTAAGAGGACTGGGAGGAACAACTTCTCTCAAAGAAGAGAAGATGGAGCAGGCTTTGATAAGTCAAAGGTGGAGTGCTATAAGTGTCATATGAAGGGACACTTTGCCAGGGAATGCAGAAGTGGAGTGTCACACAACAACCACCAACAAGCACAGACTGGAAGCTTCAACCAGAACAGAAACTCAGCTCAAGCTCTTGTTTCTCAACAAGGAATGGGGTTTGACTTGAGTGATCAAGCAGAAGAAGCCATTCAAAATCAAGCTCTCATGGCAGAGGTATCTGATCTACCAACTGAGGTACTTTCTAATCTCTGTTCTTAAACTTGCATAGACACTGTTAAAAGGTACAGGGATCACAACCAGAATATGAGTGATGACCTGAAGAGGTTAGAAAAGGATAGAAAATACTATGTGAGAATTGTTGAGAGGTTTAAGGAACAAATCAAAGGTTTCCAAGCCAATGAACTTCAACACACATATGATACAAATTACTGGAAGTGGGAGAAGAATGATCTAGAAATCCAACTGACAAAGTCCAAGGAGGAGAATGAAAAGTTGAGAGGAGAACTAGACAAGGTTAAGCTAGATGTGGAAAAGTTTTCGTATGCCTCTAAAGCCATGAATTCAATTCTAAAGGTCCAAATCCATGATAAGCTTAAACCAGGAATTGGGTACAATACCACACCACCACCATACAACAACAACTACATCCCTCCTAAATCAGACTTGCTAGAGACCAAGGATAAGAAGGACTTGCATGTGGGAGCCACTAAGATAGATCCTTTAGATGAAGTAGTTGTTGAGGACAAGACTGAGAAAGAAGCTGGAAAGGGTAAGGATAATAATGTGAATGTTGAGATTCCCTTAGAAAATAACATTCTTACCAATGAGGGTGGTGGAAGGGATTGGGTCAAATCCAATGGTGTAGAGAAGACTGAGGGAAAGTCCAAAAAGGTTCATTACAAGCGGACTACAGTTGTGAATTCCTTTCCTTGCAAACCGTGTGCATGTAATAAATCTGAGCCCCTAAAACATGATAAAAGAAGGGGAAATCAAAGAAATTGGAATAATCAGTGGGCTCAGAAACAAGGAGTTGATCTGAGTAGAATCATCAGACCAAAACCTTGTTTCATATGTGTCAAATTGAATCATCTTGCCAAACACTGTTATTTTAATCCAACTAACCAAAGGATAAATTTTCAAAGATCTATGCAAAAACCCTCTGGTTATAGGAAGAATGAAAGGAACCATGTGGCTAAGAAACATGTTAAATCTAAAAGCCATATGAAGAAAAAGATTGTAAAAGAGAGTGTCAACATGTGGGTTCCCAAAAGCACTAAAACTGTTAATACTGCTACTACAAATAGTGTTGCTGACAAAGATAGTACTGCCAGAAGAAATACTACTGCTATCAATGTTAGTGCTGCTAACATTGTTAGTACTTCTTCAAATGTTAATACTACTAACTCTGTTAGTGCTTCTAACAAGGTTAGTACTGCTAAACCTGTTAGTGCTGCTAACTCTGTTAGTACTTCTAAAATTAGTACTGCTTCTAGTGTTTGTGTTGCTAGACCTATCATCTTGACAAAGTACTCCAGTAAAGAGTGCTCTGATTTTAAAAATCTCATCAAAAAGGAGTGTAAATACTTTGATGAGAAAGGGAGACCCAAGACCACTTTGGCTTGAGTTCCCAATCAATACTAATTGATTTATCTTATGTGCAGGGCAATCAACAGCTCAAGGGAAAGAGCATCTGGCATGTTGATAGTGGTTGCTCTAGGCACATGACAGGGAACATGGCTTGCCTCAAGAATTTCAAGAAAATTGATGGAGGACATGTTGCCTTTGGTAATACTCCAGATGGAGGTAAGATTAGTGGTAAGGGTGATGTAACAAAAGGTAAGATGACCTTTGAGGATGTTTTCTATGTTGAACAGTTAAGGTACAACCTGTTAAGTGTATCACAGGTTTGTGACAAAAAGCATAGTATATTATTCACTGATTCTGAATGCATTATCCTTGCTCCTGGATTCAAGGTAGTTGATGAAAAGATGATACTACTAAGAACTCCCAGAAAGGATAATGTCTATTGTTTGGATATGGAAAATGTTTCAACTGATTCATCCCTAAACTGTCTTGTTTCAAAAGCATCTTTGGATGAATCATCTCTTTGGCACAGAAGGATGTGTCACATGAACTTTAAAACAATGAATAAACTTGTTAAAAACAACCTTGTTAGAGGTTTGCCTTCAAAAGTCTTTTCATGTGATGATCATTGTGTTGCTTGTCTCAAAGGCAAACAACACAAAACTTCTCATAAGTCCAAAGAAGTGAACACAATTTCTTCTTCTCTTCAGTTGTTGCATATGGATTTGTTTGGTCCTACAAATGTTATGAGTATAGGTAAGAAATCATACTGCTTAATTATTGTTGATGATTACTCTAGATTTACTTGGGTATACTTTATAAGGACTAAGGATGAGACAAGTGGACTGATCAAATCCTTTATTCTAAGAATTGAAAACCAAACAAATCAAAAGGTAAAAGTCATTAGATCAGACAATGGTACTGAATTTAAAAATCTTGACCTAAACACCTTTTGTGAAGAAAAAGGAATTGAGAGGCAATACAGTGCTCCTAGGACTCTACAACAAAATGGTGTTGCTGAGAGAAGGAATAGGACACTGATTGAAGCTGCTATATCTCTGTTAGCTTATTCAAAACTTCCAATTACTTTCTGGGCTGAAGCAGTTAATACTGCTTGCTATGTCCAAAACAGAGTTCTAGTAGTCAAGCCTAAAAACAAGACACCATATGAGCTTTTAAATAAAAGAAAACCATTTATTGGATTTTCCAAACCTTTTGGGTGTCCTTGTACCATTCTCAATACCAAAACTCACTTAGGAAAGTTTGATAGCAAAGCAGATGATGGATTTCTTGTTGGTTACTCATCTCAGAGTAAGGCCTACAGAGTATTTAATTCTTCTTCTAGAATAATTAAGGAAAGTGACAATGTCAAATGCAATGAGAACACACCAAATCCTATTGGTTCAGGTCCTCAGTGGTTATTTGACATTGATTCACTAACTAACTCTTTGGGTTTTAGTAGTGATGATCATGCAGGATCAGGAAGTAGAGGATCAGGGGAAGAACAAGTACAACGTATTATTCCTCAGTCTGTGATCTTTCCATTTCCTACAATGGACCCTGTTGAAATCTGTGAAAAGGAGACTGTTGCTGAACCAATTCAGAGTGAAGAAGAAAGAAGAGATGAGGAGAATTCAGAGCTTGAAGAGCCAGAAGCAGCTGATGAGATCTCCTCAGCTGACTTAAATGATTCAATATTAAATGTGGGGATTAATGAAGAACCTAGTCTTCAGACAAGAACTCAGAAGAATCATCTTCCTGAGCTGGTAATAGGAGACATCTCTTCTCCTATGATGACTAGGAAACAAAGCAGACTTCAAAACATGCAGGATCAGCAGAATACAGTACTCTCTTGCTTTCTATCTCAGATTGAGCCTAAGAAGGCTTATGATGCATTGAAAGATTCAAGTTGGATAGAAGCCATGCAAGAAGAGTTACTACAGTTGAAATTGCAAGATGTTTGGGACTTGGTGGACCTTCCAAAAGGTCATAGAGCAATTGGCACCAAGTGGATCTTCAAAAATAAAAAGGATGAGAGAGGAATTGTAATCAGGAACAAAGCAAGGCTAGTGGCACAAGGGTACACTCAGGAAGAAGGTATAGACTATGAGGAAGTCTTTGCTCCAGTTGCAAGGGTAGAGGCCATTAGGCTGTTTCTAGCCTATGCCTAATATATGCAGTTCAAGGTATACCAAATGGATGTGAAGAGTGCCTTTCTATATGGAACAATTGAAGAAGAAGTATATGTTTGTCAGCCCCCTGGGTTTGAAAATCCATCATATCCTGACAGAGTATACAAACTTAAGAAAGCACTTTATGGTCTTCATCAAGCCCCAAGAGCATGGTATGATACTCTGTCTACCTATCTCTTGGAAAATGGGTTTGAAAGGGGAATAATTGATAAAACCCTTTTCATTAGAAGAAATAAGAAGGACATCCTACTTGTTCAGATCTATGTGGATGACATCATCTTTGGATCCACAAAAGAATTGATGTGTAGAGACTTTGAAGAGTTGATGCACAAGAGCTTAGTGCAATGGGTGAACTCAATTTCTTTCTTGGACTTCAAGTGAAGCAACAGAAAGATGGGATTTTCATAAGTCAATCAAAGTATGTGAAAGACATCCTAGATAAGTATGGTTTATCAGACTCAAAACCAGCAAGCGCACCAATGGAAACACACAAACAGATCACTGCTGATCTTGAGGGGGAGGATGTAGATGTCCATCTTTATAGATCAATGACTGGATCTCTCATGTATCTCACAGCCTCAAGACCAGATATCATGTTTCCAGTGTGTGTTTGTGCCAGATTCCAAGTCAAGCCAAAGCAGTCTCATCTTCAAGCAGTTAAAAGGATTTTCAGATACTTAAGAAGGCAACCTAGATTAGGTCTTTGGTATCCTTATGAATCCAACTTTGACTTGATTGCATATTCAGACAGTGACTTGGGAGGTGCTAACATGGATAGAAAGTCTACTTCAGGGGGATGTCAGCTTTTGGGTGCAAGACTAGTATCTTGGCAGTGTAAGAAGCAAACCACAGTGTCCTTATCCACAACAGAAGCTGAGTACATTGCTGCTGCAAGTTGCGGCTCTCAGATTCTATGGATTCAGAATCAAATGCTGGACTATGGGGTAACCTTTCTGCACACTCCAATCTTCATTGACAATAGTAGTGCTATTAGCATTGTTAACAATCCAGTCAAGCACTCCAAAACAAAGCACATTGAAATCAGGTATCACTTTATTAGAGACTGCAATGAAAAGAAGCTTATTCAAGTTGCTAAAGTTCATACTGACAACCAGTTTGCTGATCTATTCACTAAAGCTTTTAATGTGGGTAGATTCACCTTCTTCGTCACAAGTATGGGCATGATCAACTCTGAATGAGCTCATGTTTAAAAAGTGATTGTATACCTGTTATTTGTTTATTTTTGGTGCTACTAATCATCTTTCTCAGGAAGTGTATTGCCTTGCTCAGACTAAAGCTTCAATAGTGTAAGTATAGTTAATACTGCCAGTGCAAAGCTACTTCAGGTATCAGTTAATACTGCTAGTTAGTTAATACTGCTCTCAGTTAATACTGCTAGTTAGTTAATACTGCTAGTGGTTAATACTGCTCTCAGTTAATACTGCTAGTTAGTTAATACTGCTCTCAGTTAATACTGCTATTTAGTTAATACTGCTAGTGGTTAATACTGCTCTTAGTTAATACTGCTACTTAGTTAATACTGCTCTCAGTTAATACTGCTAGTTAGTTAATAATGCTAGTGGTTAATACTACTCTCAGTTAATACTGCTCGTTAGTTAATACTGCTAGATGGTTAATACTGCTTCTTTCCTGAATCATATAAATAACCTCTTTGCCTGCCTAAAAGCCCATAACGACTCTTTGAATATTGTTCATATTCTCTCTAACCTTTTTCTCTCAAGCAACCAGTGTGTTTCAGTCAAGAAAGCTCAAGCTCGATGGCATCAATGGCGTTTATTGATGAACACAATGAGATCGCGATGCTTCAAAAGCCTAAGCAAGCTGCTGGATTCCATCAGATAGTCGATTTTCTCAAGTCCAGCCATATCGTTCATGCTCTTACCGTGTCACCATCAATCTACATCGAGCACCAGAGGCAATTTTGGGCTAATGCCACCGCTATTACTGAAAATGGTGTGCAGGTTATCAAGACAAGGGTGTGTGACAAACCCTTGACAGTTTCTGAAGACGTAATTCGCATCAGTCTACGACTAGACGATGCCTCAGGTATCACATCTATCTCTAATGATGATCTATTTTCCACTCTCACTAGAATGGGGTATAGAGGCCCATTGGGTGTTTTCAAGTTCTCCAAAGCTAAATTTTCTCCCCAATGGTGTTTCTTTGTCCATACCCTTATGCATTGTATTTCTAGAAAGACTACTGGATGTAGTGAGTTCAGTAGTACCATTGCTTATGCTTTGGTCTGCTTGGCCACTACCAGAAAGTATAATTTCTCCAAAATGATTTTCAATGACCTTGTGTCAAACTTGGGAAATAAAAAGAGTTTCTATATGTACCCAAGATTTGTCCAGGCAGTTATAACCTCTGAATTGACGGATATGCCTCAATTTGATGAGGTATATGTACCTAAAATCCCCAAGGGCAAGGTCTTTTCAAATATGAAGAGATCTTCCATGGACTCGGAAGGAGTTGACACCCCATTGTTCTCTACAATGATGGTGGTGTCCCACAATCAAGAAGGTATGGCATCAGGGTCAAGGCCCTCACTAGACCATCCCACTGAGAGCCAATCCCAACCTTCAATCACTATATCTATTCCTCAGACCCTTCTTCAGAAACCAACTTCACCCATCACCCATACTTACATAAGGAAAAAGGTAAAGAAGGCTTCTTCTCTTCTTGTACCTTCACCCACAAAACCTTTAAGCCCTCTAATGGAGAATTCTCCATTAGAGAATATCTATAGGGAAACCACAGGGGTGTCTCCCAACCCCAAGGAGGTGCTCACTGAGGAGATGCATGAGCATATGGGTGAGAAGGCTGCCACTACTCCTTCTAGCACAAAGGAGGATAGTGGTAACATCAATAAGACCTCCCCCATGGCAACTTTGGATGAGCAATCATCCAAAGGTCCCAGGTGCCAAGAAACCAAGGGGGTGGAGGGTGCTTCTACTAGGCAGAAGACTTCCACTACAAAATGTTCCAATGATCCTTCAAAAGGGGGTAACACTCCTGGAGAAGGTGAGGATAGATATAACTACCAATAATTGATGGATACAATGGGCAACATTAATCTAGATGTCATCAAACAGGGAGCCGATATAGAAGAAATGAAGTTGGTAATTCTGTCTCAACAAGTGCAGATTACCACACTGAAGAAGCTAGTGAAGAAGTTGGTGCAGAAAAGGAAAAGAAAACAGTTTATCTTGAAGAAGAGGGCAGATGCTTTCATAAAGGGGGAGAAACAGGATGAAAAGGAGAATCTCAGTCCTAGTGGTATGGAAGCACAATTTGAGAGGGAGCAGAATAGGCAAAAAGAAAACAAAGAAGCAGAAACTTGTAAAGAGGCAGAAACTGTTAACCAAGCAGCAGTAACAGAAAAGCAAGCAGAAGTAACAGGGCTATCTGTTGAAGAGTTGGAAATTGCAGAAACATTGGTAAAAGCTAAGAATGACACTCCCAAGGCTACTCAAAAGGCCAAGGGAGTGGTCATTAAAGAAGGAGGTCTTAAGCAGAAAAGCAAAGAAAGCAGTGAGGCAGAATTGAAGAAGAAAGGAAAGGCTAAGATGGTTGAACCTGAACAACCTTCAAAGCAACAGAAACAGATAGAGCTAGATGAAGAAATAGCCAAACAGCTTCAAGTTGAGATGGAAAAAGAGGAACAACTTCAATCAGAAAAAGACAGACAGCTTGCACTGAATATGGCTAAAAAGCTCAATGAAGAGTATCAAAAGAGCATAAAAACTGCAGCTGAGGCCAAGAAAAGTATAGTAAAAGCAACCAAGCACAGAATGCCTGTAAAGACTCAGAAAAGACAACCCTCTAAGACCTTTTTGGCCAATCAAGAAAGGAGAAAAATGATAAACTTTCTAAGAGGCTCAATTGGTGTAAAAGGAGAGATGTTTGCAAACATGGCATACAGCAAAGTTGAGGAGCTATACAAAAAGGAAATGGAAAAGCTTCAAGGGGACTCCTCTCAAAGGGAAGAAGCTGAAAGAAGGATGAAAGAGAGGCATGATCTCAACATCCAACAACCCTTCCCTGAGGAAATCACTCCTTCAAAGGAAAAGGCTGAAAAGAAGGAAGAGCAAGTTGATGTAGAAGCCAAATCTGCAAAGAGAGTAAAGACCATAGCTTCCAAGAAACAGTCCAAAAAGTCAAGGATTGAAGAAGCAGAAAAAGAGGCAGAACCATCTGTTGTAGATCATACAGAGCAAACAAGTCAAAGTGCACAACAACCAAATCAATCTGATGAGCAGGTTGTTCTTTACATGACTTTAATAGAACCAGTACATGTTGTTCCCATTTCTGTGAAGGCACCAGAAATCATCTTTTGGGATATGCTGAGGGACAACAGAAAAGAATACTTCAGACTCAAAAGAATTGGTGATATATTTGAAGTATATGCAACTTGGGGGAAAGTGATCAGAAGTTGTTTAAGGGTTGACTTAGAAGAAATGCATAAGGTGAGAATAAAGCTATATGAGCCTGTTTTGAAAGGAACTGAAGAAAGTCTACTGAAAGTTGCTATGGAATACTTGTGTATGATGTTTGAACAAGAAAAAGTGGTGTTCAGGATCAAGGATTTGCATCATGAGTATGGGTTCAAAAGGATTGATCAGTGGATGCTCTTTGAAAACTGTGGTGTCTACATGATCACAATAGATAACTGCTATCATGAGTATTTTCTAGTGGACAAAGTGTATGATCATAGCAAGGAGAAGTTGAAAGGAATGCTGAGAGCCAAGCTAGTGTGTGCAAAAGGATCTGAAATGGCCAGAGTTGTGAAAAGAAGGACAATCAATCAAAGTCTGGGACTGGATCCAGATTTGTGCAACTAAGATGAAGTTTTGAAAGCATCTTGAAGATCATATCTGAAGAACTTTACTTCTCTTCCTAAAAGTCAAGTTAGGGGGAGATTGTTGGGAATTTAAGATTTGTTCAAGTATGGTTAATGCTGCTAGTATATCATGATTACTACTGCTAGTAGATTTAATACTGCTTGAAAAGTTAGTACTGCTACTTCAATAGTTAGTACTGCTTGGAGAGTTAGTACTGCTAGTAGTTAGTACTGCTAAGGGATTACTACTGCCAACTTGATTAATATTGCTGAGGAGTTTAATGCTGCTGAAGATGGTTAATACTTCTGAAGAAGGTTAGTGCTGCTTATGAGATGAAGACTCAGTATGGAATGAAGACAGCTGTATAGAAGACTTACTAAAGTAAAGGAGATAATTATGGACTAAAGATCAATTGTATTTTGATAATTATCTTGTAATATGTCTTGTATAAATAGTATAGAAGTCTTTGATAGAATTAATTTTTGATTAATAAGTTTTTAGAGAGAGAATTAACCTCAAGGTTTACAATCCTAGTTCTAGAGAAGTAGAATTCGTCTTAGTGAGCATGTTCATCAAGATTGAGGTTTTGCTTGAAAACTTGTAACTTTAATCATTCAATAAAGTTTGCAAGTTGTGATTTTCTGATTCACTGTTACTTTGATAGTTGAATATTAAAGTGTTATTCCACAACTCCTTTAATATTGTTTCTGAGTTCATTATTCTTGTTAAGAATTAGATCCTGACATTTTGTGTTTGTATTCATCCTCCCTCTACAAACTAAACCCCTGTAGAACCCTTATTGGAACCAACAAGTGGTGTCAAAGTAGTTTGTTTAAATCCTATAAACAAGATCTTGCTAATTCTCTGTTCCTTGATACTCTTTGGAATGACACTCAACTCAAACACAAACTATTATGACAATGGTTTACTGGCCAAAGGACACTTTTTCTAGAAGGTGTAGATCCTACTATACCTTACTATGTAGAAAATGGTCATTTTGTCCCATCAGTCACTGCTGCCATCGTTCCTGCTACTGCTAATATTGAGGCTATCCCTGAAAGGGAAATAACCAAAGAGATACGTCAATGGAATGATGATGACAAAAATAAAGTGGCTCTAGATGGTCTCCGACAAAGCCAAGACAACCAAAGCCAGGACATTTGTTCCCTTCCAGATATTCCTGCATCTTCTTATTGAAAGTATGCTCAGTGGAAATAAGGAGATTCCAAGAAGAGAGAATGCACCAGTTAGGCCTGAGAACACAATGCAGTTTCTGAAGTTGCTAGAGCTTGATTTTCCATATGTCAGGCCCATCTCAGCAGAACTTATTGCATATGAAGATTAACAAGCAGAATGTGTGAGAGATTATATGGGAGAAAATGTATTGATGGGCCAACCAGAACAGGAATGACCTACCCCCTATGCATCCTATGCCTCAACTGAGAGAGAGGGTCTAGGTTTAGGACTTGAGCATGGTCAGGAACAAGGGGTTCTTGGTCGGGAAGTGTAGAGCGAAAGTTATAACAAAGAGTCAACCTTGAAGATTCTTCAGATAGTTATCTTGATGATGGAAATGATGGTGAAGATGATTCACAAGACGCTGAGATTCACTGAATTCCACTACATGCTGGTCTTAGAACAAATGTTGGTGTAGACTTTAACATCTCTGAAGATGTTCCAGTTCATGATAATGATGTCATGGACATTGACACTGTGGTCACAAACACAGGTGGAGAGATAAGGATGGATGAGGGTGTTTTAGTAAAACATGCTGAGAGTTTGAGCGAGAGGGGAGAAAAAGAACACGGTGAGAGTGAGAAAGGGCTAAAAGAAAATGAAAGCCTTCACCAAACCACTTCTATCCGTCTAGCCACATCTACTAGCGGATTGAATTTGTTGCAATCAGGTATTGAAGAAGCCGCTGTGGACCCAACAACGCAAATGCACACCCTCCTCAGCCACTCAACAGTCTCCCAACAGACTGTTGTTTCACAAACTCATGGTGAATTAGCTCATTATCTATCGGCTTCTCACTTGGAGAATGCTGGTATTGAACAAGATAGACACCAGCCCCGCTATCGACTTCTATCGGAGCACATTGAATCTAGAGCTCCAGCATATTAGAACACATGTTTCTACTACCACTGTTAGTCTTAGTGACTCAGCCTATAGTGATACCTTCTACAGGTAGTTCACAAGGATCAGATGGAAATCCTTTCAATGTTAACACCATGCCAGCATTGAACACAGGTGCAATGATTGATTCAACCGTTGTTACAACTGGTATCTTATGCGGACCAGATCAGTTACCAGTTAGTACCCACACTTTATCACCAAGGAGTTGTTCAAGAAGGGATTGGAGGCTATCAATACATCTTTCAGTAACCATTTCATGGATAGGGATGCCACAATAAACAAGTTGTCAGCAAATGTTCAAAGATTAATAAAAGGGAATAATGTTGTTGAAGAAGTTCCAGCGCATACTCCACCTCCCCCACCACCAAGTCAGCAAGATTTGTCTGTACGTGAGCTAAAGTCTTTACTTTATGCTAAGTTATTATCAGAAATCCATGAGGGAAACCAAGAACATGCTAATTTGGTTGGGTTGCTAAGGAGACATACACTAATAGGGATATGGTCACCAAGTCAGATTTATTAGAGTTGATAAGGAGACATACACAAATCAAGAACATATTCCATAACCAAGTCCCTAAAAGCATTATCTGAGAGGGTTTCCACCCTAGAGGATACCTGCAAAGATCAAGCCAGGACATAAAAAAAAGAAGCATGATGATCAGTATGATCCCGATCACCATGAGAGGGAGAGCAAGAGGCAAAGGGTGATTGAGGCTGTGAATGTTAGCGCTGAATCTGCATGTGAGGGTGTGAATATTCAGGGAGTTGAGGATAGACCGAATGAAGGAGTTAAGGAGGATGCTATTCTAGTTCTTGCTAATGTGGAACCAAGGGTTTAAAAGCCTGAGGTTACTTACAAAGAACCGAGGAAGAGATGATGGTGGAAAATTTATTTACTGAGATTATAGATATTGATTCAGATAATAAGAATGAAGAGAGATCAATTTTCACAAAGAAAAGCATTAAGGAAGAGGTAGATGAGTTATTTGATTTCTCAGATAAAGAAGTGGAAGAGGAAGGAGATTTGACATGATACATCAGATGAATGAAGAAGTTTCAGTTTCACCAGAAAGAGAACCACAATCTAAACCTGCAATACAACAAATAGGGAGCTCAAACAGATCTGGAAGTGCACCGTCACAGACAGAAATAACTGCAAGGTAGGAAAGAACAAGAATCTGGGTTCCTTTTCTAGAAAACTCAGAAAATAAGATCTTTATACACAGAATCAGAGAACTGGATGTAGGCAAGCTTTATGATATGACTAAGCTCAATATGATGAAGTCAAAGGAGCAGGTTGTGAGGTTAGTAAAGACCAAGAAGAGGATTGTGTCTATCAAGAACATTGTTTCAAATAAGCTTTTAAGTGTATGTTATCATGAGTTTACTATGATTAGACAAGATGCAAAGGAATGGGTATTCTCAGACGCTGACTTCAAGAATTTGGAGTTAGAAGATTTTGATGACATCCTAATTGAGCTTAAAAGAGGAGTGATCATACCAATTGATGTGACAAGTGATCTATTTGCTGTTAAGAGATTTATGAAGAACTTGGTGAAGTTTTCCTACATATCAGATTTATAGATGGGTTTTTAGAGAAATCAACCCAAGGTGAATTTACTGAAACCAAATCAGAGTTTGCCGGATATAGAGAACTTCCCAATGTACATGATATTGGAGCAACCTGAGTTTGGTTTGATTTTCAAGAATGTTGTTGGGAGAAATTCTTTCTAAGATTCAGTGAGATAGCCTGTTAATTTGATGGAACTTTGAAGTTAATCAAACTGCAGCTGGAACAACAATATAACTTTGGATGATAAAGAATTGAAGAAGATGGATCCTAGGGATAGGCAGTTTATTGAAAGGGCCATGGAGATCATTGAAGATAGGTTGAACTTTAGAAATGCAATAAAAAGATTTGAAGTGCTTTTTGGTTTAAGAAAGAGGTTCATTAGTGTTGTTTAAATGCTTTTGCAACTTTAATACGAAGAGGGAGATTGTAAGGGTCTGTTTTGTAATTGTATTAAAGTTGGTAGGATTTCTTGTAAATACCTTTGGGTATATAAGCTTTTGTCCTTTTCTAAATTTAGTAGTTCTAATCACTTTGTACTTTCAAGTTCATGTTCTGTACTTTTCTCTATCTAACAATACATATGACTTGTGAGAATCTTCCATTCTAGATTACATTCTTGAGTGTGATTGTTTAATTCACTTGAACTATAATTAACAGAGAGGAACCTAAATTTGAAGACATTTCTTCCTCTGATTCTGACCTCGATGTCTCTCCCAAAAGACTAACTCCAATCATGCCAGACTTGTTCCCTGATCTTCCAAAGCCTAGTCAAGTAGAAGAATTTATGATCTCTAATGTACCTCAGCCTGAAACAGAGTGAAGACTGCTATTGGTCAAATAGAGTCCATGTGAATGAAACTCCTTAAAGGTTCTTCTTCCTCTAGACCTAGAGAACCTACTCTAATGGAGGACATACATAGGTATATGTATTCCGACGATAATGAGGAGATTTTCTTAAATCGTCCAACGATTCAACAAGCAGTAATGGAGGGGATCAAATAGAGATTTGAAAGGGAGAAAAAACACCTCTACATGAAGTCTTCTCAAATGAATGTATCAAGATTGTGCATGAAATCAAGGTTAGAAGTTTTTCTCCCAAAGCAATACTCTATCTGGAATACACAGTCGAAAGAGGACATGGGAGATTCTACACTTTAAATGACAATGACCTTTTGAATTTAAATCCTTATGATTTGATTAACCTATATATCTATGTAAGTCCAAGATTTGACAAAGGGGACAAGTACACCATGGATCTTGAGAATATCAGAAAGGCAATGCATGGCTAAGCTAGAGGAATTCAGATCGAAGACTGATTTTCAAATTGGAATGGAGCTTGGAATTGAACAACTCTCAGTTTCTGCTCTTGATGAACGCTTGGAAAATTTAGATCAAATCCCTAGAGCCTCTGTATCGGCAGAACCTACTTTAGGATTTGTCTACAAAGAGGAAACTAGACAAAGAAGTATTTCCTAGTTATTGAATCCTTCAAGTACTCTAATGAGACTCTGAAATGGCTCAGGCATGAGATTGAGAAAAGGGTTGGTTGTCCTAAAGTCTTAGTGAAAGCCAACAATCGAGATAATTATTTCAATCAATACTGTTGTGGCTTACGGAAATCTAATCAAGAGATTTCATAAGAATACCTCTGGAGATCCAGATGAATAGTATTTTAGTTTATTTCTCTTGTATTGTAAATATCTTTAATTAAAGTACTTTAACAAGAGGATGGATTTCTCCTCTTTTCTTTCTAGACCTAAATTCATATTTTGTAAATTCTATTTTCAATACTTAGGGGGGATTGTTAGTCCCAAGTTTTCACTTGTAAAAGTATTGAAAATTTACTTAGTCCAGAGGACTATATGTGCTTATGAAGGAAAGATACATAGAACCAAAGCCCACTTGAGAAACAAGACAAACCATTGGACGCTTAACGAGAAGATAATCAAGCGAGCCAGATCCCTCAAGGCCCCTCTGTTCCAACCTCTGTATTCTCAAATATCTCAAGTGTGGTCTTTTAATTCAAGCCTGACAACTCATTCTAGAAGCGGTTATCACACTTTACATATAAAGCTCATCCATTGGACAGTGTGTTGACTTGTTAGATTTAGGCTATAAATAGAAGATTTGGTTGTTGCATATAGTACACATCCCATTACATTCGTGATTTACCTTTTTGAGAGAATATTGTAATAACCTTGAGATAGAATTCTTGAGAGATTAATCACACAGTAGTTTTGTGTGTTCTTTGTGTTCATCATATTGTAATCTCTTCCATAATTCACCAATACATATCATGATGATGCATTCCAAATCTGGTGATGTCATCTTTTTCATTGTCTACTATTAGTCTGAATTGATTACATACTTACTGCTTCCGCTCATATATTTTAAAGTATTAATCATTACAAAAGAGAATCCAGGATTAAAATGTTCTTTCAAATATCACAATACATGACCAACTGTTTTAATCTAAATTTCCAACACTATGTATAAATATCATGATAGTTAAAAGTCCATGCTCGGTTGGAAATGAATAAGCTTGGGGTAGATATGTTGATTAGTATCATTGAAGAAATATGATGATGGGAATCATTGTAAGACAAAATAGGCAAAGAAGGATCATAATTGATTAGACTTTGAGTTACGAGAGTAGACATTAGATCGAGTTCAAACAACTAGACTTAACCAATTCGACTAGAAACTCTTGAAGATGAGAATGTTAAGAAATAAAGAATGACTAGCCACCTTGAGGTGCTATTAGTAGACTCAGATGAAATCTTATAGATTTCAAAAACAAAATATAGGTTCCAACATTGGATGTCTAAGAAATACAACGTTAGAAGGATCACAATAATCCCTGTCCCTGAGGCACCACAATAGTGATAAAATGTGCAACAATTTGATAAGCTATTTTTATGTGTTAGGAAAAAAAGACACCGAGACGTCAAATCAGTGACAGTAACTCAGGGCAAACCCCTGGTTTCAGTATGCAATAGTATATGCATGTGGCCCATACACGAAGTCAAGTGAGTAAGACAAGCGTTGGTCCAAGATCTTTCAAGCAAAGGTAAGTAAGTTGTACACCATGTGTTCCCTACTATATAAAGAGATGGTAGAGTGATGTAGAGTATGTACTATAGTTATGTCATAATACCCCGATAGTGTTTAGTATGAATGTTATTTATACATTAGTGTCTTTAGTAGCTCTCTATATATGGATAAGGTATGCATTAGTGTCTAAACAATGTTAGCATCATATAACATGTTTTAGTAAAATGTTCCTAGAGGTGCTCATCTATCGTGCATCATGTTTGATGAGTCTTCATGACAATATTAAGTATTGCATGATATGTTTAATCAAATCATTTTCAACCATGAAAGGCATGTTTAGTGGTACTTTACATACGAGAAGTTGTCCAGAATATGCATAAACATGCAATAGTTGAGCATGTTAACAATAAGAGTAAAACAACAGTGTGAGTATAGTAGCAATACATAGTACATGAAAAGTTACGCAAATAAGATGTGTAGACCTATAGAGTTTCAAGCAAGCGACAGAACAACGTTAAAGATATCTCCTTGAAAGGGCATAGTCATATTTGACGAGTATCAATGTACGTTGGGTCTAAGAGTTAGTTGGGAGATTTGATAAAGTAGCCTATCGACCAAGTTGGCTAGTAGAGTTATAAATTGATTTCTTGACACTTTTCACGTGTTGCATTTGAAAAAAAAATACTTAACGATGAGTCAAGGGGAAAAACAACAAAACATTCAAAACATCCAAACTTGAAGGACCTATTTTGTATGAAAAATCAAATATGTGGATTTTGGGTATGGTTTGTGATGGACAACCGTATGGGGACCGGTATATCCGTGATTTCTTGAAATTTTTAGTGGATTTGAAGTATAAATAGGTCCCCATACTTCTTGTGATCATTTTTACCCACAAAACTCTTCATCAAAGATCAAATATAAAGGAAGAAGGTGAAGGAAGAAGCCTCTAGGGTCGAATTTTGTTTTTTCTTCGATTACGGTAAGAATACCTAAACATCTTGTGATTTTTATGTCTGTTTCTTCATTTTCAAGTTCTCAATCGGAACCCAATAACCTCATATCTCAAATTAATGTTTTCATGGCCCAAATTTTAGTTCAAAGTTTTGTTGGGTTTTTAGTTTTAACAACCAAAACTTCAAATAAGAAAATAGAACTCAGGACTTGATGGTTGTTAGTGATTCTTGTTCCTGTGGTTGAGGAAAATGTTTTTATAGAGTTTTAGCAAAAAGAAACGGTGGAAAAAGGACCAGACATCATTTAAACTCGTTGCTCACCAAGTTGAATATGTAGATGCATGGCCGACGGATGTGGCCGGATTTGGGGCTGGACGACGTCTATGTGCTAGGCTGCCGTACGCCCTTCTTTTGAGCCAAGTCTTTGGCTGGTTACTGTGGAGCTAAGGCTGTAAGAGGTTCAAATGTTTAATTAAATCAGTTTGACTGCTTGTTAAAGGCACAAAACTAATTAGTTTGTGCTTAGATTAATTAGTTATCTTCTGATTTATTTAAGTGTTTCCTATTTAAGATGCATTATTAAATAAATTTCTATAATTAATTAATTTCAGATTAATTAAACTAATATTATTTAATTAATTATTATTTAAAAGGTTATTTAAATAAATTAATTTAATTTAAATCATTTAATAAATAATTTAATATGTCATAAGTGGGAAGTATTTATTGGAACGTTTTAATTTGGAGAGATAGATTTATAACATTACAAAGAGATTAATTAGAAGTTCTGAAACGTCGTCAGATTAAGTGCTTGAAGTTTTGACTAAGAGTTGATTGAGGTTGACCCATAAGGGTTTTAATGACAGGATTAAATGGAGATATTTGAGAAATATTAGGAGACTCGGGTTTTGAGTTTGACTCTAGGTAGGATTGAGTGTGATCATAGTTAAATTTTGTTGAGTTTTGGAGAAATAAAGCCACTAATTGGATATCTTGATATGAAATGTGCAGGTTTTCAATCATGAGCTATTAATAGTCAATCTACACAGACATGTGAGTCTTAATGAGAGGTACAATGACATGCATACCTACAAATATACTTTGAGCATGATATGATTTGTATTGTAATATGTATGCATGATGTTTCAATTAACTAGTTACATGCTATATGTTTATTGTTCTCAAACAGCTCTAACATGCTATTTCGTAGGATAGTTTTATGACAAATTTTAATGGGGGACATTTGACAGTAAGTTACAAGGTAGTGATACGCCCCATTAATGGGTGATTGAACATGATAGGCAGCTCAACCCAGGTCATGTCATTGACTAAATGACCCATACACGACAATACAGTTTATGAGATTTATTGTTTTCTTTATGTGTTACATGTTTTCAGAAATTACATATTATTTTATATGAAGTTTGCATGTTTGATATGTATGACATGATATGAGTTTATTCACATAGACCATAAACTCGCTAAGTTTTTCAAGCTAACTATAATATGCATATCAGGGCCAAGATATTCGAGGTTGGACAAAGGCAAAGGACATGTTTTGAGACTTGCCCATTTTTTTAAGTTTGTCCTAAATGTTTTGATCAGTTTGTAACATAACCTAATATTGAAAGAGTTCACATTTAAGTTACATATTTATTGATTTAAAGTTTTTTTGTTATAAAACGATTTTTAATTAATTTAACTGTTATTTTGGTGTATTTATGGAAAGATTATTATAGATGCATGACATTACTCGTGGTGAAATGAAGATAATTACATTTAAAATGTTTTTGCACATGAAATCATTTTTGACCCATTCTTTTAGATTGCTAGTTTGTTCTTTTCTCATCTTCTGGAATAGTTTGGGACACTACATGTAAGATAGTAGATAAAACAGTAGTGATTTTTTTTGATGGTAAGGAAAAACAACATATTTTGTTTCCATGTAAGATATGTCACATTTCGGCTGTAGTGCCAAGAGATTGTGCCAGTGGCACTATCGCTGGCACAATAGCCTAGACTGTACTGCGACCCAAAACAGTTTGGCGAGAGTGCCAAGCAATTGTGCCCCTCTGGCACTCTCGCTGGCACAATAGCCTAGGCGCCCCAAGCCCCAAAAATCTGACTTTTCTGCTCTCGATTAGCTTGGCGTTCAAAGCAACTAATATACCAACAATAATGCGTAATCATAGCTTAAATGGGGAAGGGAAGATTGTCAAACGTATCGAAATTCAGGTTGTTACACCTGTTGTGTGGGGATAAGTTTGACAAACTGAAATTCTGTGAAAATTGTGTGTTTGGCAAAGCAACAAGAGT
Source organism: Arctium minus (assembly GCA_954870635.1). Taxonomy (NCBI): domain Eukaryota; kingdom Viridiplantae; phylum Streptophyta; class Magnoliopsida; order Asterales; family Asteraceae; genus Arctium; species Arctium minus. The sequence goes on along the minus strand of OX941081.1, from coordinate 129,714,074 downwards.
TAAATTCAGCAATTCACCCTATACAACAAGAGAAACTCTAAGCTATGTTCACTCGGATTTGTAGGGGCCTTCTGAACATGAAACTCTTGGAGGTGTTCGTTATTTCATTTCAATCATTAATGATTTCTCTCGAATGGTTTGGTTCTATAGTTTGAAAATTAAAGACGAAGCTTTCAGCAAGTTTGTAGATTGGAAGAAAATGGTTGAGGTGCAAACCGGCAAGAAAGTTAAGAAAATCCGAACAGATAATGGTTTAGAATTTCTAAACATCGAGTTCAATGAGTTCTGTAGTAAAGAAGGAATGGTGAGACACAAGAGCGTGAAAGGAACCCCTTAACAGAACGGTTTAGCAGAAGATGAATAAGACTCTGTTGGAACAAGTTCCGTGCATGCTATTTGTTGGATCATAAATTAAGAACTCGGAATTAAAGACAAAGCTTCTATTCAATCCGGAATAGAACCAACTTCTAAAGGATCCACTTCTTCTAACTCTAACTCTACTTCATCTGAGTTAGATTTATTGTGTATTGATGCCTTTGATGATATTTGTGCAGATTTTGATAAAGGCATATCTACATCAATAACAAGCTTGGAGGTCCCTACTATTTCTGAAGACATGTCTGGACCATCCGAAGAAGTCACTGAAACTTCATCTCCATCAGGTACAACTAAACCGTTAGTTTCTGACTCTACTAATGCTGAATCTGTCTTTGCAGATAGTCCTTCTGGAAATGAAGTCACGAGCACTTCAACTGCTAGTCCAGAAGCTTCAGTATCAGAAACACCAGTACAAGATGTCCCGAGTACATATGTGGATCTACCTGTCGTGCATGATGAAAACGATGCATCAAATACGCAACAAACAATTGAATCCTTACCAAGCACACATCATTGGACTAAGGATCATCCCCTGCATAACGTGATAGGTGACGTATAATTTGGTGTCACAACAAGATTTGCATCAGCGAACTTCTGCATGTTTTCAAGCTTCCTTAGTTCCTTAGAACCAAAGAAAGCGTCTGAAGCTCTACGTGATTCTTTCTGGATTTCTGCTATGCAAGACGAGCTTCTACAATTCAAAAGGAACAAGGTATGGCACTTGATCCCACTACCTAAAGGTAAATCTGTTATTGGAACAAAGTGGGTTTTTAGAAACAAGAAAGACGAAGCTGGAGTAGTTGTGAGAAACGAAGCACGTTTGGTCGCAAAAGGGTATTGTCAACAGGAGGGCATTGACTATGACGAAACATTCGCCCCGGTTGCAAGGATCGAAGCCATCAGAATCTTCCTAGCCTATGCAGCGCACAAAAACTTTACAGTCTATCAGATGGATGTAAATTCAGCTTTCCTGAATGGCGTTCTGCATGAGGAGGTCTACGTGGAACAACCTGAAGGTTTCGTTGATCCTCATCACCCTGATCATGTCTATGTTTTAGACAAAGCGCTTTATGGTCTTAAGCAAGCACCACGAGCCTAGTATGAAACTCTCACAAACTTTCTCTTAGCTTCTGATTTCAAGAAAGGTACAGTTGATACTACCTTATTTCTTAAAAGGCAAGGTGAGAACTTGATTCTCATTCAGATTTATGTTGACGACATAATATTTGGGTCGACAAATCAGAAAATTTGCAAGAACTTTTCAAAGATAATGGAAACAAATTTTGAAATGTCGATGATAGGTGAATTGAATTTCTTTCTTGGTTTACAAGTAAAGCAATTACCCGAAGGCATATTTCTTAATCAAGCTAAATACATAACAGATGTTTTGAAAAAGTTCAATATGTCAGATTGTTCTGTCATGAAAACACCAATGGCTACTGGTACACTCTTGGACGCAGATCCCTCCGGGAAACCTGTTGATCAAAAGGTGTATCGTAGCATGATTGGTTCTTTACTTTATCTGACTGCCAGTCGCCCAGATATAATGTTTGCCACATGTTTTTGTGCGAGGTATCAGTCTAATCCTAAAGAGTCGCACTATAATGTTGTTAAGCGAATCCTTAGATATCTCAAAGGCACTCCTAATTTAGGCCTTTGGTATCCAAAGGATTCTCGTTTTGATCTAACCGCATTTACAGATGCTGATCATGCAGGATGTAAGATAGACCGGAAGAGAACCTCTGGATCATGTCAATTTATAGGTGACAAACTTGTGAGTTGGACCTCAAAGAAACATAACTGTGTTTCAACATCCACTGCCGAGGCTGAATATGTAGCTGCTGCTAGCTGCTGCTAACTGCTGTTCTCAAGTCCTCTGGATGAAGACACAGTTAAGGGAATTTAGATACAACTACGAGCGTGTTCCTATTTATTGTGATTCCAAGAGTGCAATCGCCATAACTGCTAACCCGGTACAGCATTCGAAGACCAAGCATATAGATGTACGCTATCACTTCATCAAGAATCATGTAGAAAAAGGTGACATTGAAATGCACTTTGTTCAAACAGACTTCCAGTTAGCTGATCTTTTCACCAAGCCGTTGGATGAAAAGAGGTTCCCATTTCTAATCAGCAAACTTGGTATGTTGAACATGTCTTAGACCTTACTCATGATTCTAGGGGGAGTATTCTACGTTTTCATTTTGTGTTTTATTCTTCAACTGTTGCTAACGAGAGCGGAATCATTTTCACAAATGATTACCATGATTTCTTTTATATGCAGGTATGTTCAAGTGACTATGGCTTCTAATCACTTCGGATTAGAACCCGCACTTCAGTGCTTTATCTTTTTGTTTTCTGTTAATTTATGTTCTAAAAAAAAAAATCTTCAGTTGAGGGGGAGCTTAATAGAAAAAGAGCTTATTTGTCAAACTCTTTTAGTTTGAGGGGGAGAATCGTATCGTCAAACACAACTGTTTTGACTTCTCCGAAATTTTTTATTCTTCATGTAACTATGTGCTTAATTGTGCTTTCATGTACAATAGCCTGTTGAACATCAAGTTCTTTTTAGGAAATTACATGGGATTCAGTGTGTGAGCTTAACAGAACTTTCATGGATTCACGTTAACCAGTGTTTCCTACCCCAGAAGTATTCCCTGAGTGATTGAGGGGAGAGGGGTCAAAAGATTGAGAGTGGTGTGTGACGAGGTAAAATGAAAAAGAGAGATTAGTTAGACGTGAGCTTTAAAAGAAAGAGGGTGAGGGAACAGAGTAAAAGAATATTAAACTCTGCACCAAACTTCTTTCTGAGTCGGGCAACCACTTAATCTGATAGGTTCATATTCTTTGGTGACCATCATTGAAAAATGCACCTAGCCCATGCCATATCTTGCATACAACCCCACCAGCTACTCATTCTTTTCTCAAAAAGAGAATGTTTCACATTTTCTGGGGAAGCAACACATATGCTATTGGTTCTTCATTTGGAAGATACTAATATTGAAAAAGAAGGAAAGTTTCCCCACCTTCGAACCCTTTCTCATGCACATTGATTCTTTGTATAATTTGTTGCTGTCTCAACAAGTTTACATACTTTGAGCCTATATTGAAAAGCAATCATCTATGCTTAATTCTTTCATACACATGTACGAACACACAGATATTTGTTTTCTGTCAGAACGTTCATAGATAACCATGTGTTATTCGATGATTGAATGGAAGACCTGGGGAGCCAACATCAAAACCAGCTCCTTATATAGTAACTTTGTGTTACTCAGTGATTTTGTGTCATTGACAGGCATTCTAACTGAGTCATTTGTTGATTCAGGGTTACAACTCTTAAACTGTTTGAATTTGCAAAGATTTAAACGGTTACTACTGACTATTTGAATCTGAAAAGATTGAAATAATCACTTTCTCCATTTGGAGAGACTGCTCTTATTTCACACAGGGATCGTTACATGAAGACAGTGCTAAATTGATGACCATATTCAAAGGGGGAGATTGATTTGTAAAGTTTTGATGATGATGATTCTCACCACTCAACAAAAAGGGGGAGAAGATACAAAAAGGGAGAATAATCAAATAAGGAGAATAAAAAGAAGATTTCAAGAATTTTGAAATAAAGGTTGCTAAAGACTTCAAAGTTTCAAAGATAAAGATGAAGACTGTTTCTGAAGTTTTCAAGAAAAGGGAAGTCAAGTGAAGACCCGAAGAAAATTGCAAAAATTTTTTAATCTTGAATCCAAAGGGGGAGATCGTTGGATCATAAATTGTATTCAAGATTAAAGTTAACGTTAAGGGTTTAAACTGTAATTGTGTTAAAGTTAATTAGAGGGTTTGATTTGTAATAAGTTAATAGTTTTATTATTAGTTGGGCTCAGGCCCATTAGGCCTATTAGGCTTAGGTATTTAATGTTTTAATTATTTTAGTTTTAGGGTTAACCACCAATAATCACAATTATCATAATAGTGAGTTAGCCAGATTCTCTGTATTCAAGGTATCAAGAACACACAAGGTATTCATTGATTATTTAAGGGATTGGTATGTTATTCTAATCTTTATATCTCTTGATCTATATTGTGTTTGTGTGTTAATTATCAACTAGATTAAACTGGGATAACACTATTTAGTGCGAACATGTTAAAGATATTCTGGGGGGGAAGCTGTAAATGCAGCAACATATTTAATTAATAGATGTCCTTCTGTAGCCATTGACATCAAGACTCCAGAATAAATTTGGACCAGTACTCCTCCTAGTTATGACAATCTTAAGATATTTGGTTGTGTGGCCTATGCACATACCAAAGAAGACAAGCTTGATCCTTGAGCTTGAAAGTGCATGTTTGTTGTCTATCCTGAAGGTGTAAAAGGATACAAACTATGGTATCAAGTAAGAGTAAGTGTTTTTGTTGGGTCATCTGAATATTTGAAGATGACCTCCTGATCTTCCATCTTATATCATCCTACTTAGAATATGTTTGAGGTTCTTTTAGCAAGCTTGGTTTCTATACAAATGTTCGGTGAAGTCGAAGATCAGCCGAAGAAGAGAAAGAAGGAGTACATCTCTCAAAAGCGGATTGAAGATAGTCTCCTCAGCCTAAAGCCAAGCATGCCCAAGTGATCAACACCATCGTCCAGGATGATGTCAATCACATATCTCTCAGGAGTATGAAGGTGTCCTCACACCTTCAGGAGCCGAAGATCTCTTAGGTCTTCGGCAGCCGATGGTCTCATCTCTCCTTAGAGTATGAAGGTGTTCTCACATCTTCAAGGAGCAGCCGAAGATCTCTCAAGCCTTCGGTAGCCGATGATCCCTCCTTAGAGTATGAAGGTGTTCTCACATCTTCAGGAACCGAAGATCTTTTAAGTCTTCGGCAGTCTATGCTTAAGGATTTCTTTCAAACACATTGTACTTTTCTGACAAAGTATATTGTGATATTTTGCATTGACGTGGACCTCATCTGGAGATCAGATAAAGTAAGTTTTGTCTACTACACCATTTTAAGGAAAGGTCTCTACCATCCTCTCTGCAAGTCAACACTTCAAGCCAAAACACCTCAAGAGAAAAGGTACATCCTGTACCTTGCTGAAGACCTGTGTCCATCCTTTGCTCAACAGGTGTCCCATGCATTTAATGCATGAGGCACTATAAATATGGAGGATGGTTCAACATGCAAGATAACCAGCTCTCAAGCTTTCAAGCTCTCTAAGTGCACTGGCATTCTCTCTCTAAGAAGTTCTTATTGTTTTCTAAGTGTTTTACAATTGTTCTTCATTTCTCTTTGTGTAAGATTGTTTGAATACATTTCATCTATTCTCTTCCGCAACAATCAAAAGTTTTCTATGTGTAATTCTTGATTTCAAATCAATAAGAATTAAATTAAGTGAAAAACTGTGTGTATTGTATTCAACCCCCCTTCTACAATACTTTTCTTATTTACTTACTGCTTTTGGGACCAACAAGTGGTATCAGAGCGGTTTAGTTTAACCCAATAAACTAGATCCGTGATGGCAACCTCTTCTTCTTCTTTGAAAAATGATTCTTCTCAAAACTTCACTGCTGTTTCATACGACAATGGCTCTATAGCCAAACCACCAAGGTTTAACCCCAATAACTTCTTCTTGTGGAAAAGTCGTATGATACTCTTTCTAGAAGGAGTTGACAACAGATATCCAACTATTTTATATGAAGGTCCTTTTATTCCTAGAGTTTGGGACCGATATAATGCAGACAAAGGAAAAGCTGATGAGGACTCTTCTGAAGAAGAAAAAAATCCAGCTACTGGGAGATACATTCTAAAGGACCCCAGTAAATACAATGATGAAGACAGACGTCTTATAGCTCTTGATACTAAAGTCAGAGCCATCATTGCCCTCTCTCTACCTGATGAGGTCTATCATTCTCTCGTTAACCTTTCTACTGCAAAAGAAATGTGGTCCACTCTGTGTGTTCTTTATGAAGGTACGTCTGAAGTGAAAAAGAGCAAAAAGATTTCTCTTGTAAGAAAGTCTGAACTCTTCTTTCATGAGAAGGGTGAGTCTCTCTCAGACTACTACAATCGCTTTAACAGTCTTCTCAATGATCTTAAACTTGTGGGTCACATATATGATAATGAGGAAGTCTTGTGCAAGTTCATAGACTGTCTTCCTGAGTTTTGGGAAAACATCTGTACTTGTATCAAGTCTACCAAGGATCTTGACTCTATGCCTCTCACTGCCTTGTATGGCACCCTCTTCAACTATGAGCAGACTAAACTGCTTAGGAAGTCATTCACAAAAGACATCAAAGGCTCTTCTCTAGCCCTTGTCGGTGAATCTTCCAAAAGTACTGTGTGTGTCCCTAGGATCACCTATCCTTCTGACTCTGACAACGATAGTCAAGAGGACCCCAATGACCCTTCAGAAGGCTATCTCAGTGAGGCTGATGATGAAGGAGAGGAGACCTCTGTGGCTCAACTGTCAGATGGTGTTGCCATGTTGGCTGGCTTTTCTAAAGGCAAACCTCGCTTCTCTTCTGGAAAATCCAGGTTTTCTAGAAAACCCTCCTCTACTCTTTCAAAAATTGCTTCCTCTGACAAATCAAATGAGGAATGTTACAGGTGTGGGAGGAAGGGACACTTTGCTTCTGAATGCAGAAGCAGGTCCTTTGATAAGTCTAGACGGCCCTCCTCTAACCATACATCCTCTAGGTCTGTCAGAACCAAGTCTGATTCCTACCAACCTTCCTTTCAAAAATCAAACTCGTCTGTTCCTTCATACTCTAACCGTGCTGAAAAGTACAAGACCAAATACAAGAGAGAGAAGGAAAGGAATGCTCTTCTAGCCAACAAAGGAAAAGGTCTTCTTGCCGAAACTCATGATTGGGCAGATGAACCAACTTCCGAAAGTGACAAGGAAAGGGCCAAGCCTACCCAACCTCAACATACACTCCAAATCATTCCAGTCTCTCCATCTGGCATTCCCTCCTCACCTATACAAGTCGATCTTCCATCCATCTCTCCTCAAAATTTCCCTTCCAACTCTCCTCTACAAATCTCTTACCCTCCTCCTTTACCTCCAGCCCTAAAATGGACAAAAGATCACCCCATTGATCAAATCATTGGTGATCAACAAGCTGGTGTACAGACTCGAAAAGGTGTTGGTAACATCTGTCTCTATGTGAACTTCCTTTCTCTCATTGAACCAAAGAAAGTTGACGAAGATCTAGCTGATCCATGTTGGATCACTGCCATGCAAGAAGAACTTTCTCAGTTCGAAAGGAATAAAGTCTGGAGATTGGTTCCTCGTCCTTCCAGAAAAACCATCATAGGAACCAAGTGGGTCTTTCGGAACAAAATGGATGAAGAAGGCACGGTGATCAGAAACAAGGCCCGACTGGTTGCACAAGGATATAGGCAAGAGGAAGGAATTGACTATGATGAAACATTTGCTCCAATTGCCAGACTTGAAGCCATCAGAATCTTCCTTGCTCATGCTGCCTACAAGAACTTCAGAGTCTTCCAGATGGACGTCAAGAGTGCCTTTCTGAATGGGGAGCTAGCTGAAGAAGTCTATGTGAAACAGCCCCCTGGCTTTGAAGATCCAGTCCATCCTGACTATGTGTACAAATTGGACAAAGCTCTCTATGGTCTAAAGCAGGCTCCCCGTTCCTGGTATGACACTCTTGCTGACTTTCTCTTAAAGAACAAGTATACAAGAGGTAAAATTGACAACACTTTGTTCATCAAGCAAACCTCAGGTAATCTTATCCTTGTTCAAATTTATGTGGATGATATCATTTTTGGTGCCACTGATGAGTCACTGTGTGATGAGTTTGCCTCTCTCATGAAAAGCCAATATGAGATGAGTATGATGGGGGAGCTTACTTTTTTCTTAGGACTTCAAGTTAAACAATCTTCAGATGGAATCTTTATAAATCAAAGTAAATACATTCGTGACCTTCTGAAGAAGTTCAATTTTGAAAACTCCTCCCCCATGAAAACTCCCATGGCACCACCTTTGAAACTCCATGTTGATCCGGATGGTGTATCTGTGGATATCACCAGCTACCGAGGCATGATCGGCTCTCTTCTTTATCTTACTGCTAGTAGACCAGACATTATGTTTGCTACTTGTCTGTGTGCGCGTTACCAAGCCAATCCGAAAGAATCTCACTTGGCTGCGGTTAAACGCATTTTTCGGTATCTGAAAGGTACCATGAATCTGGGTCTTTGGTATCCCAAAGACTCAGGTTTTGATCTAATTGGGTATTCAGATTCTGACTTTGCAGGCTCTAAGATTGATAGGAAGAGCACCACTGGCAGCTGTCAACTCCTTGGTGGCAAGCTTGTTAGTTGGTCTAGCAAGAAGCAGAACTCAGTCTCAACCTCTACCGCTGAAGCTGAGTATGTAGCTGCAGAAAGTTGTTGTGCTCAAATCCTCTGGATGAAGAACCAACTTAGAGACTACAATCAGCTGTACTCTCACATCCCGATTCTGTGTGACAACTCAAGTGCGATCGCAATCGCAAACAATCCGGTGCTACACTCTCGTTCCAAGCACATTGACATCCGATATCACTTCATTCGGGATCACATCTCCAAAGGTGATATCGAGTTACATTTCATCCCTACCGACCTCCAACTGGCGGATCTCTTCACCAAGCCTCTTGACGAAGGTCGGTTTAAGTTCCTCATCGGCGAACTCGGTATGTTAAATGCCGATGTTTAGTCTTAAAAAAAAATGAGAGAGAAATAAAAGAAAATAAATCAAAAACAAAAAAATTGAGAGAGAAAAGAAATGAAAAAAAAATGAGAGAGAAATAACAGCAAAGAAATCAAAAACAAAAAAAAAAAAAAATCATTTTTTTTTCTTATTTTTCTTTCTCCTCACTCTTAGCCGATCTCTTTCTCTCACTCTCGCCTCCCGTCGGTAGCCGACCACCCACACCACCCCATCGGCTACCGACCTACCCCTCTCCCCCTTCGTCTCTCTCTCTCTCGGCCACCTCTCTCTCGCCGACCCTCTCCTCTCTCTCCCTCTCATTCGGCTCTCCCCCTCCCCTCCTTCCCGTCGGCTACCGACCCCCTCCCCCTCTCTCCTTCGCTCACGCTCTCTCTCTTTCCCCTCTTCAATCGGTAGCCGACCGATCCACCTCTCCCCTTAGCCACCGAAAACAATTCCTTACACCCCTTTATACCTCCTTTTCTTTTTTTCGGTTTCCCCACCCACCGAACCTAACAACCCACGTCGGCGGCCGACCACCACCCCATCGGCAACCGACCACCCCCCCATCCCCATCGGCCGAACAAACCCCCCCCCTTTTTTTTTGTCCTATCTCCCACTCCTTACCCTACTACCTTTCCCTATTTTCCAACCCTTCCATTTTCACTTCCCTAGAATTCCACTATTCACCCATCCCATCCCTTCCTCCACCTACTATATCCTACCTTTCCTTCTATAATACTTTCCACCACTTTTCCTTCCCTATTTATTTTTTTCCTTCCATCTATCCCATCCTACCAAATCTCACCTTTTCCTTCCATAATCTTTTCCTCTCTTCTTTTCTTTCCCCAACTTCTAGAAATCATCCATCAAATCTTCTTACACACTATTATCTCCTTCCATTATTACCTACCTTTTCAAATACTTTCCTTTTCTTTTTCCCTCCTATTCCCACTATAAATATAACCCCCCTCATCCTTTTCTCATCATCCTTTCTCTCATCAACAACCTACATTTTTTTTCTCTCCTCCATGGCTTCCCCTTCTTCTCCCAAGGTTGTCAAGAAAAATATGATGACACCTCCTTCCTCTCATGCAGATCTCATTTTCAACCCATGCAACCATGTTGCAAGGTTGGAAAGTGATCCCAAACACAGTGAATTTAACCCTATAGCTTCCTTCCTCCTTAAATCCCCTCTTCACTTTGCCTTAACACACAACCCACCAAAAATGAGCAAACTGCTCATTGGCAATTTTTGGCTTACGTGTGTCTATGATAGTATATCCCAGAAGGTGTCTGCTTCCATTCTCTCAGACCCTACTTCACCCGATCTCACTTTTGGTGTTGATGAAATTCGTTCGGCTCTACACCTTCCTGTGTACCAGTCTTATGAAGCATTTCCTCTTGGCAACGAGCACGAGGAGGTTGTTGCGGCACTAAACTACATCACTGGAGACCATGCCCGGAGTCCGCAGACACTGCTACGCAAAAACATGGGAGGTATATGGCATTTCTTCTTCTCTCATGTTCTTTTATGCCTTAGCAAGAAAACGGGTGGCCATGATCAATGTCCATCCTACATCACCCAGCTCGCTCATGCTCTTATCTTTCAAAGAGAGATTGATTTTGCCCGGTACTTCTTCCATGAATTAGTCAGTGTCATCACCCCTCACAAGCGGCCGCATGTCGCCTTTCCTCGATTTATCTGGCTCATTCTTTACCAAAAATTTGCTACTACCATTGATGCCTCTCGTAGCATCACCTTCGACTACAAGGCGCCCATTGTGACCAAACCTCTTCTTCATAAGGGGCCTTTGGCAACTGACAATCCTCTGCTTCCAGGTATGGTCTCTTTCCTTACTTCTCCCAATCTACAGTGGGGAGATGCTAAGGACACTCCGGTGTCCAAAGGTCCCTCCTCTGTAGTGGACCTTTCTCCCTCACCCTTAGTGACGTCGGCTAGCACTCTCTCATCCTCAGCTACCGACACCGCCGCACTTGCCCAATCGACCATACCACCGAAAGGACCTTCGGTGGTTACCCAGGTCACCCCCCACACCTCAAAGCGGCGGCACTCTACCTCTTCCCCTCCCTCTTCTCCCAAAAGAAAGAGGAAGGTTTCTAGGGCCACCCCACATACTCCACCCACCGATTCTTCACAATCGGCCGGTGTTGAAATTGTCCCATCCAGGCCCGGGGAATCTGCTACACCTATTGCCAACCCCTCTGTATTCTCTCCAAAGGATGCATGTGAGACTTTCGGGGACCATCACCTTCCCTCTTCCCCCTCCTCCTTAGGGGATGAGGATGACTTGGTCTTCTCCCCGGACCAAGGCTCTGAATTCTCACTGCACGGCTTATCACCCGACCATTTCATGGTCGACACTTGTGCACGACCCGGTGAGACTCTGGTCTTACCTAAGGCCAGTGTTGAGGGTATTTCACGGTATTTAGCTTTTTTGCAACAGGGTCCAGACAGGATGAAAACTCAAGCAGGCCCTTCTACCTCCGCCTACCGCTCTCCTCCACATTCTCTAGAGAGCTCTTCTTCTCCGATGGCTACCTCCGCTGACGGTAGCTCCTCCGATGACTTATCTTCTTCACCACGGTCACCTGCCACCTATGCTCTCCTCCAACGCAATACATCCTACGAAGCACCATCTCAGATTCTTCCTCATCATCCACCGACGCCTTCACGATGTCAGGCCTCAGCTGCAGCGCGAGACACTACTCCTGTTCCTGTCATTCCCCCAGAAATCCTAGCAGATATTCAGGAAGCCAACAAACAACATCGTCTCATTGGTGCTCAGTTTCGCGAACATCAGAACGTTCTGAGCTCTCTCGTGAAGGTCACTTGCGACAAGTTGTTATCTCTTGAGACCTCAGTCGCTGCTCTTCAAGCAGCCTCTGACTCTCGTGATGAGGAGGTTCGACGTCTTCAGGAAGATTCGAAGGCTCACAGTGCCATTTCCACTCAAATTCTTCAGTCTCTTCTGTCTCTTCATCAGCGGTTGGATTCTTTATTGGTTACTCCCCCGACTGCCGCTGAGGGGGAGAAATAGCTGGTGGTTCAAGTCTCTTCAGACAGCGGCCGTCAGGGTCCCACTTCTGTTGTTTCTACTGATGCTCCAACTGAGGGGGAGCTACTTCCAGGACAAGGGATAGACAAAGGAAAGAAAAAGCTATCTGCTAATGAAGAGGTCGTGCTTTCCCAACAACAAAAGGCTTCTGCTCTAAAAGCCTTTGTTTGTGAAGCTGATCGGCTAAAACTTCAACCTCCTCCTAAAGTTGACATCCAGCAGGTAGCTGAGCTTGATTCTGATGACATTCTATGGTACCGAAAATCTTTGATGGAACGAAAGTTGAAATCTAAAATTGTTGAAGTAAAGTTTGGCACCTCCAAACGATCAGAGATAGATATCAGAATTGTCATTCGCAGAGAAGACGACTCTCAGCAGGCTACCAGATTCTGCGACTTGGACGACTACGGACTTTCTGAATGGTATGAAATTTCTGAACTTTTATCCAAGTCCCTTAGTCGACACAAGCCTTCGGTCAAAAGGTCTTTGAACACTCTTCTAGAGAAAATGAAGAACATTGGCAAGAAGTACAAGCATTCTCATGATGAAGAAGTTCAAGTTGAGATTCTAAAGCAGATGTGTCTCTCCTCCCCTCCACAAATCTCTCATTCTGACAAACAACACATCTTCAAGGATCTCGCTGCCAAAGGAATGACTCCCAATACTCAAAATCTGAATCTGAAGATACCAGGTGGTCCGCCCTTGGGTCCAGGCACTGTGATAGGGCGTCCATACAAAGGAGTCTATTTCCTGGATGAGACGGAAACTAAGAGATTCTTCAGACATGGAGAAATATCTATCGCTCACACCGAGTTTCTGGTAGCCATTCTCTCTCTTATCCCCGTTAATTATCAAGCTGCATTTCTTCGACATGACATTATGGGTGAACTTCATAAAAGACAGAAGAAGGAATGAAGCAATGCTCTATCTTACCTATGTACTTGTAATCTTTGCTTTGTTAAGTCATATTTAATATAAGTGCACTTCTTTTATTTAGTTTGTACATATATACTTCATTCTCTTATTCTTTTGTAAATGTCGGATATACTTATAAATCCTTACACAAAAAAAAAAAAAAAACTATGTGAAAAGAACCCAAAAAGAGTAAAGATGGGTCAAAATGAATTTATTCAATACACTCTTTGTTCTATTCTTTAGTATGGATGTCATCCTCAAATAGGGGGAGATTGTTGGGTCATCTGAAGATTTGAAGATGACCTTCTGATCTTCCATCTTATATCATCCTACTTAGAATATGTTTGAGGTTCTTTTAGCAAGCTTGGTTTCTATACAAATGTTCGGTGAAGTCGAAGATCAGCCGAAGAAGACAAAGAAGGAATACATCTCTCAAAAGCGGATTGAAGATAGTCTCCTCAGCCTAAAGCCAAGCATGCCCAAGTGATCAATACCATCGACCAGGATATGTCAATCACATATCTCTCAGGAGTATGAAGGTGTCCTCACACCTTCAGGAGCCGAAGATCTCTTAGGTCTTCGGCAGCCGATGGTCTCATATCTCCTTAGAGTATAAAGGTGTTCTCACATCTTCAAGGAGCAGCCGAAGATCTCTCAAGCCTTCGGTAGCCGATGATCTCTCCTTAGAGTATGAAGGTGTTCTCACATCTTCAGGAACCGAAGATCTTTCAAGTCTTCGGCAGTCTATGCTTAAGGATTTCTTTCAAACACATTGTACTTTTCTGACAAAGTATATTGTGATATCTTGCATTGACGTGGACCTCATCTGGAGATCAGATAAAGTAAGTTTTGTCTACTACACCATTTTAAGGAAAGGTCTCTACCATCCTCTCTGCAGGTCAACACTTCAAGCCAAAACACCTCAAGAGAAAAGGTACATCCTGTACCTTGCTGAAGACCTGTGTCCATCCTTTGCTCAACAGGTGTCCCATGCATTTAATGCATGAGGCACTATAAATATGGAGGATGGTTCAACATGCAAGATAACCAGCTCTCAAGCTTTCAAGCTCTCTAAGTGCACTGGCATTCTCTCTCTAAGAAGTTCTTATTGTTTTCTAAGTGTTTTACAATTGTTCTTCATTTCTCTTTGTGTAAGATTGTTTGAATAGATTTCATCTATTCTCTTCCGCAACAATCAAAAGTTTTCTATGTGTAATTCTTGATTTCAAATCAATAAGAATTAAATTAAGTGAAAAACTGTGTGTATTGTATTCAACCCCCCTTCTACAATACTTTTCTTATTTACTTACTGCTTTTGGGACCAACAGTTTTATTAGTATAGATGTGGTATTTAAACAAAATGAGTATTACTTGAAAGAAAATGCTGAAAGTAGTACGAGTACAAGCTCAAATCAAGAAAAGAGAGCTGAAGTTGAGGTGGAACTTTATGAAAAATGAGAAAATCAACAAGGTTTGTTGAAGATGTTGAACAACCTGAAGATAAACAAAATGAAGATAAATATAAAACCTTGGCAGATTATCAATTGGCAAGGGATGGAACAAGAAGAACAATGGTGGAACCTACAAGGTATGGTTAGGCTGATTTAATTTCATTTGAATTAGTCACGACTGAGGCTTTTGCAGAAAATGAGCCTGATTCATTCGAAGAAGCCTGTAACTACAAAGAAAGAGAAAAGTGGGAGCAAGCTATCCAAGAGGAGATGAATTCATGGAAAAACAAAACATGGGAGTTGGTTGATAAACCATCTGGATAGTGTCCAACTAGTTGGTCAGATGAAAATGGGTTTATAAACTTAGAGAAGATGGCTCAAGTAGTGGAAAACAAAGATTCAAAGCAAGACTTGTAGCTCTAGGTTTCACACAACAAGCTGGAATTGACTTCATGAAGTATTCTCTCTCGTTGTCAAACATACATATATTAGAGTGCTTCTAGCTTTAGTTACTCAATATGACATGGAGCTAGAAAAAATGGACGTGAATAGAGATTTCTTACATGGAAATATTGATGAGGAAATTTTTATGTCTCAACCAAAAGGGTTCGTCAAACATAGTGAAGGGGGAAGGGTTTGTCTCTTGAAGAAGTCCTTGTATGGTTTAAGACAATCTCGAAGACAATGGTACCTTGAATTTGATGAAGTCATGAAGAAAAACAACTATATGAGAAGTGATTTTGATACTTGTGTCCACATAAAGTGGATAGATGGCGGAGTTGGTGTTTTTCTATTACTCTATGTGGACGACATGTTAATTGCATCGACTAGCATGAGTGAAATTCGAATGCTCAAGTCACTTTTGAGCAAGGAAATTGAAATGAAGGACTTGAGGGAAGCCAAAAGAATTTTCGGAATGGAAATTAAACGAAATAGGATCGAAGGTGAGATGTTTGTTTCTGAAATCAACTACATTCTTAAATTGTTGAATAAATTTAGTATGTCTCAAGCTAAGGCTATTAAAACACCCTCTAAAGGGCCATTTCACACTATCATCTGCATTATCGCCTACAACCAATGATGAGAAGGCTAACAAGGACAAGGTGCCATATGCAAGTGCAACGGGAAGTATCATGTACTTCATGGTATGCACAAGACCCGACTTGGCATATGCAGAAAATATGGTATGTAGATTTATGGCAAATCTTAGCAGGGGTCATTGGGAGGCTGTAAAGTTGAATTTCAAATATCTCAGAGGTACTTCAGACTATGGTTTGCACCACAAAAGAACGTCCAACATGGATGAGAAAGAAAAGCTAGATGGATATGTGGACTCAGACTATGCTCGTGAGTTGGATAAAAGAAGATCTCTTATAGGGTACATTTTTACTCTTTTTGTTTGTACAATTAGTTGGAAGGCTACGTTGCAATCGATTGTATCACTCTCTACTGAAGCAGTAACGGAAGCTCTGTGTCTTAAGGGTCTGTTTGGTGAACTTGGAATAGTTCAGAAAAGAGTCATTGTGTTCTGTGATAATGAAAGCACAATTAGATTGACAAGAAATCCCTTGTATCATGAGAGGACGAAACATATCGACATTAAGTTTTTTTTTTCCGTGACATTGTTGATGAAGGAAAGGTCAGTATAGATAAGATTAACACTGATGAAAACCCTGCAGGCATGCTCACCAAGCCTATCACTAGTTCGAAACAAAATTTGTGCCTGGACATTGTTAATGTTCGGGTTGTTCCAAATTGATTGAATTTGTTTCTTGGCAAAAAATCCTATTGTGGTTACGTGCTGCTCCTTAAATCATTTGAATCAAGGTGAAAATTTGTGATATTGTGATCCAAATATTGAGGTGCTAACGTGTCCCAATTGTTACACCTGTATTATGTGCTGAAGGGTATTTATGCACCTGCTGGCACATCATTCGTTGGATATCACATTTATACCTTTATACCAGAGAAAGATCGTGGTGTGATAGAGGATGTTTTCTGGGATTGTAAAAGGTTTATGGAGGCAGCATAGCTAAAAAGAAGAAAAAGGAAGAAGGATGAATGCAGAGAGATAGGTGTGTTCGTTCTTCATCTTGATTAGTAAGGAGAACCAAAGGTGCCATTGATGGACCTTGGAAGTTTAGTCTAGTGATAATTTGTAGATGTTATCTCTCTGAATCATACCTTGTAATTAGTATCTTCATCTTTGTCATAGTGAATTTGGGTTGGCAAGGCTGAGGCTGGATTAGGAATGCACATCACATTCTGAACCAGGGTAAATCTTCGTGTCTTCTCTGTTTATCCCCTGTTCTTCCATTTATTTTTAATTTATCTGTTTTCCTTTCGTTTCCTTCGTTCTGGTGGTTGCTTCTTTGTGCATGTCTAGTTGTTTAGAACTTCTTCTTGTTTGCTTAAATCATAAGAGGTCCTATAAATGAAGTTTTATGAAACAATCTATTAGAAAGTTTGGAAATTGAGGGCATCTATAAACTCAATTTTGTTGTAGGAATCAAAGTTACCAAAAACATCATTTGTATGGAATGAGTCCCCGACTAGGTCACTCTCGTTAATATGTTCGTGACACTGCTAAGAGTTGTGCAAGAAAATTATCAACTGCTCCCTCCCTAGGATGAAATTGCCCAATAAAACTCTATCTGTGGTCTCTCGTGCACTTAAGAGAATCAGAATATACATGTGTTAGAAGATGAATGTGCTGAAGGTTTGAGACTTCGATGTATTGATTGAAAGAATAAACGTACAATATGAAAAGTAATAATGAGAAATCTTAACCTAGACTATACAATACAAGGTATTTATACAGAGGCTATATAGGCCTGGGCCTTATACGAACATGGGCCTGGGCCCTCTACACATGTACATTAACATCCCCCCTCAAACTCAATCGGGAGAAGAATGAGCCAGATGGAGTTTGGAAACTAGATCACGAAACCGTCCTGGTAGATGATCTTTAGTGAAAATGTCGGCCGGTTGATCAAGAATTGAAATAGGAAGAAGCTGGATAGTCTTACGAGTCACGTGTTGACGAACAAAGTGACAGTCAATTTCAATATGCTTCGTTCGCTCGTGAAAGACATCATTGTGAGCAATCTGAATCGCACTATTGTTGTCACGCCACAATTGAGTTGGAGACTGTTGAGGAGACCCCATATCAGAGAGTAGCCAGCGTAACCACACAAGTTCTTGAGTCGTGTCAGCTAGTGCTCGATACTCAGCTTCAGTACTGGATCGAGCTGTGAGAGATTGTTTCTTGCTCCGCCAAGATATGAGAGAGTCTCCAAGAAAGAAACAGTAGCCGGTAGTGGAGCGACGATCAGTCATGTCACTGTCCCAATCAACATCAGAAAAGCCTCGCAAAGTCAATGATGATGTGGATGGAAAATGAAGACCATGAAACATGGTCCCTTTTGAATATCGAAGGATGCGCAAGACAGCAACATAGTGATCAGAACTGGGTGCAGACATGAACTGACTGACGGTATGAACAGCATAGGCAATGTCAGGTCGAGTCACTGTCAGGTAGACAAGTGACCCCACTAACTGTCGATATAAAGTAGGATCACGCAGAGGAGGTCCAGCATTCAGAGCCAAATGAAGGTTGTGCTCAAGAGGAGTGGATGCAGTTTTGTTGTCAGTAATCCCAACTTTTGACAAGAGATCTGAGGTGTATTTGGCTTGACAAAGATAAATTCCCGATGGATCTGAGAGCACCTCAAGACCAAGAAAATAGTGTAAAGATCCAAGATCCTTCATCTCAAAACAGGAGCTGAGAGATGTCTTGAGATTAGTTATGCCTGTAGAGTCACTGCCAGTAATAATCATATCATCCACCTACAAGAGAAGTAAGATTGTGCCAGCCTCAGTGGTCCGAGTAAACAGTCCTGAATCATAGTTGCTGGGTGAGAAATCCAGAGAGGTGACTGTGGAACTGAACTTCTCAAACTAAGCTCGAGGAGCTTGCTGGAGTCCATAAAGAGCCTTCCGAAGATGACAAACATGACCTTGTGGAAGTCGAACGCCTGGAGGAGGTCTCATGTAGACTTCCTTAGATAAGTCACCGTTCAAGAAGGCATTTTTAACATCCATCTGAAAGAGAGGCCATTGTTTTGTAGCTGCGATGGCTAGGAGACTGCGAACAGAAGTAACTCGAGCAACAGGTGCAAATGTCTCCTCATAATAAATGCCATACTCTTGATTGAATCCCTTTGCCACCAGGCGAGCTTTGTACCTATCAATAGAGCCATCGGATTTTGTCTTGATTTTGAACACCCGTTTGGAACCAATGGGTGACTTTCCCGGTGGAAGAGGAACAGAGTCCCATGTCTGAGCTTTGTCAAGAGCCTGAAGTTCCTCATCCATAGCTTTCTGCCAATCAAGATTAGAGGAGACTTCCTTGTAGGAAGTAGGTTCGTGATTGGACAACAGAGTAGCATAAACATGATAATCACGGAGATGAGAAGAAACTTGTCTTACCCTTTCTGATCGTCTAACATTCGGAGATTGAGACGTTCCAAGAGCCAAAGACTCAGCAGGCAACTCAGATGTTGGCGGTGCGGATGGAGCAGATGATTGATGTTGATCAGGAAAACTCTGAGATGCAGGTGGTAGAGGGGCAGGAGACTCTGAAGGAGAGGCGGAGTCAGAAGATGTTGGAACAATAGGTGGAGATGATATGAAGTCAGATTGGAGTGAGTCCAATGAGACAGAAGCATCAGTAAAGAATGGAGTGGTGAAGGTAGGGGACTCACAAAACTTGGATATAGAAGAAAAAGGAACATGTTCCCAGAAGGTAACGTGACGATATATACGAAGACGCTGGGAGATAGGATCCCAACAGCAATAACCCTTATGCTCTATACCATATCCAAGAAAGCAGTAAAGTCTGGAGCGAGGTTCAAGTTTGGTATGTTCATGAGATTGTAATTGAACAAAACAAGCACTACCCCAGACTTTTAGAAGTTTATAGGCAGGGGTGACCTGATGGAGAGCCTCATAAGGAGACTTATTATTAAGTATGGGGGTAGGATGACGATTGATAGTGTAAACTGCAGTGAAAGCAGCTTCACCCTAAAAACGTTCTAGACATTTCGCAGAAATGAGAAGAGTGTGAACCGTATCAAGAATATGACGGTGTTTGCATTCGACACGACCATTTTGAGGAGATGTGCCAGGACAAGAGTACTGAGAGAGAGTCCCCTGAGATTGAAGAAAAGAAAGAAGAGAGGACTCTTTGTATTCCATAGCATTGTCAGCTCTAAGAAACTTTATAGGTTTTGAGAATTGGGTTTGAATCATCCGAGCAAACATAATATAAATTTTAGGTAGCTCCGAACGATGTTTCATGAGATATATCCAGGTGAAAAGTGTATGATCATCAATAAAAATAACAAAATATCGAGCACCCCCCATGGATGGATGTGGTGCTGGTCCCCATACATTAGAATGAATAAGATCAAAAAAAGAAGTAGAATTAAATTCATTCGTTTCAAAAGATAAAGCATGATGTTTTCCATGTTTGCATGATAAACAAGAAATATTACATAATTTCCTAACACCCCTAAAGTAGCTAATGATTTTATTCTGGCGAGAGACAAGTGACCTAGCCGGGCATGCCACAAATCAAAGGAAGAAGTGCTGGAAACTGAAGCAACAAGACTTGTAGAGGGTAATGAAAGACGAAGGTAGACCACTTCAATCATCCGTCCAACTTTACGGCCGAGTCCAAGGATCTGCTTGGTCTTTGGATCCTGTACAACACAACCAGCATAATGAAATAGAATGATCAAATTAGATTCAAGAAGTTGTGCAATCGAAACTAAGCTCAGAGATAGTTTCGGAACATTTAGAACATCCGGTAATTGAATATGAGGAGTGGAGACATTTCCACTAAAAGATACCGGTAGGCCAGTATTGTCAGCAATTCGTACTGACGTAAAATGCTGAGGTGGTTTCTTAGAAACAAAACCATTAGTGCAGGGTGTCATATGATTGCAACACCGAGAGTCAAAAAGCCATAAGTTGCCTGATGCAGCTGAGTGTGAAGAATTCATACCCATAGCACCAGAATGATCTGCTCCATGAGTTCCTGATTGTGACGCATTAGTTCCATTAGGTCAGGTGAGGAGACTGGAGAAACCTCGTTATCAGCAATAGTAGACCCAGCAACAGCGTGAGTCCGGTTCTGAGGGCCAGTGTGCTTTGAGTTCTTTGGGCAGTCAGACTCATAATGGCGCGGATGAGTGATGCCACACCTACGACACTTGCGAATAGGACAATCAAGGAGAAGATGAGCAGTAGAATGGCAAAAGGCACACTCAGATGTGTTCGTCTTTCCCACAGGCTTGGAATGGTTGTTGTTGGTCCATTTACCTTTGGACTTGGGATGAGACGTGTAGAGAACACTATCAGTAGCAGGCACCGGTGAACGCATGTGAACACGAGTTTCTTCACTTAACAATTCAGATATGGCTTCTTCATGAGTGGGTAGAGGTTGCCTATGAAGAAGAGAAGCACGAACATTCTCAAATTTATCAGTAAGACCCATCAGAATGGTGATCAAATGTAGCTGGTTGAAGTAGGATGTGAATTGTTGAGCTGTTTCATCAAAAATCTGTGGTGCTCCAAGACTTATATGATCTCTGAGAGACTGCATTTCAGAGATATAGGAGTTTACAGATTGATCAGGAAGCTGACGTTTGTTCTGAAAGGTGGTCCACAGTTGATACTGATGAGATAGACCCGATGACGTGTACCGCTTGGCTAGAAAATCCCAGAGACTCTTGGCGGTGACATAGCCAAGAAACTGTTGGTTGATCTCAGGAGTAGTGGAGGCATTAATGAAACCCAGAATACGAGCATTATTGATGTCCCACTCATTCATGCGTTTTGCAAAGTCAACAACATTCTCATCTGCATCCTGAACTGGAAGTTTGGATGCACCAGTAACATAGGTGTAAATCCCATGGGATTTTAGCAGAATTGTCATATGGTGATGCCACAGGATGTAGTTGCTACCATTGAAAATAACTGAAATGGGATTTGAGTGACTGAGATTGGCAGCCATGGATGGGACGAGAAACAGTTCACTGAGCGACCGATAGGATGTGCGACCGGTAATATCGACTGATAGGATGTGCGACCGATAGGATGAGTGACCGGTAGTATCGACTGGTAGTATCGACCGGTAGGCTTGCGACCGACCGGTAGAAGGTTGCGACCGGTATGAAGTGGACCGAACTTGGGGTGTTGACCGATATTAGTGACCGATATGCGTCGACCGGTGTAACGACCGGTATAGTGTTAGTGATCGGTATGATGATTGCGACCGGTATGATGTTTGTGACCGGTAATCTTCCGGTCTGCGGCTAGGGTTTCGACGTGATTACAGAGAGGGCGGCGATGGCGAATAAACAGATACCACGATCGATTAACAAACAACGATCGATTAAGGTGACCAGTGACGGCGACGAGGGGCGACTGTGGATCGGATGAACAGTGATGATGAACAGTAAACAAATGAACAGTGAAATCGATGAATAAACTTACAACTCTGATACCATGTTAGAAGATGAATGTGCTGAAGGTTTGAGACTTCGATGTATTGATTGAAAGAATAAACGTACAATATGAAAAGTAATAATGAGAAATCTTAACCTAGACTATACAATACAAGGTATTTATACAGAGGCTATATGGGCCTGGGCCTTATACGAACATGGGCCTGGGCCCTCTACACATGTACATTAACAACATGCACCCAAAAGTTACTATACTAGGAAATCAGCTGTATATCCCATATACATTGCATATTGCTCATGTGTCATGTTCTTTTTGAAAAAAGGCATTGAGAAAAAAGTTGGGTTATACACCTTTTTAGGATTATATGGTATACTACTTAAGTTTTGACACTAATGGACCGGATTTTTACCAAACGCTTACGTAGCTCGGATAAGTGCTTAATTACTGGTGTCACTTGGTGTCACTTAATTACCTTATCAATGAACACATAATATGAATCGAGAATCTTACCGGGTAAGAGGCACAACAAAGATCGGGAATCTTACTGGGTAAGTGAGTGAAAAGACTCCTGCCTGCTAATTAAGTGATTACCATGTAATAGACGTTTACCAAAAATCCACTTTGATGGTCGAAAATGTTATCCGATAAGGTACGTAAGAGTGGTGACTCTTGTCTGTAAACATTTATCCCGTAAGCTTTTGTTAAACGCCCCTAACCCCAACATTTTTTTTCTTCTTGAATTTAAATTTTTAACAATTCATTAAAGAACTTGGATCAAACCATCAATGTTTCATCAATTTCATTTATCTTCTAAAATAAAGTTTCGACCAGTTTCGTATCAGTTCCTAAAAAGAGAGAACACAGACCTTTCTTGACAATTCTTTCTACCTGTTACATCTAATAATGATTCATAATGTACAAATTACACACAAGAATATACAACGACATCCATCCGTTGTTTTAACATCTTGATTCTAAACTGACCAACTTTCAAATTTAAGCATATAAACCTTCTAATCTTGCATTTGACCCTCACTTCTATCCAAATTCTCTACATCGCTGTTGTTCATGCTTGCTCGAATACGATTGATTACCCAAGGTTTTTCTCGTTTATAATTTAAAGGTAACGATTCTTCTACTGTTTTAACCATCATCTGATGATAATGACCAGTCGCTGCTGCTATCACCAGTTTCCAGTTTCTTGCTTTTTGATCTTCTTGAGCTCGATTGCATGTTGATTTTGGTGTTGCTTCTTGAGCTCAAACTATCATCGTCCTTTTTGTTGTCTTTCGCTGACTTCATATCCACGTTTTTCTTGCTAAAACTGGAACCTGTTTTGAAGTAATCGCCTCTCCCTTTTGATGAATTTATACGGACACATGGGCCTTCTTTTTCAAATGTAACTTTTCTTTTGATGCTTTTTGGTTTTGACTTTGATTCGTAGCTCGTTTCTTCGTGCTGGCTTTCTTCCTCATCATAATCGTCCTCGTTGTATAAACTTTCCGATGATAAACTGCCACTTTCATCTTCATCATACTCAATCTTGTTATTTTTGATTCTGATGGGGCTTTGTTCATCCTCATCTTCTGAATAACTACTACTAAAATCTTCTGTATCATATTTCTGACCTGATGTTGCTTCAAAATCTTGTTCCGGCCCACCTGATGACGATGAAGATGATGAATCATGAGTTTTTTGATGTGGATCATTGGTTGTAGTAGCAACATGATCAGTTTGTGGTGGTGGGGATGACCCTGCTGGTGGAGCCACCGTGAGGAACCCAAGAGCTGCCACCACGTCAGAGATGAAGGGTCGAACAGATGGCTCCTCTTGTACACACATGGCTGCCACCCCAACTGCTTGATTTAAACTTCTTTCAGGAAATGCTCCTTTCAACTGTGGATCAGCCAATTCAGGGTACCTTTTGGGCTCTTTAAAAAAGGGTTGTGCCTGTTTCAATCAATGATGAACTGAGAAAAAAAAAATTATGATAACTTTTTAGACGTATAAACAAGTCCCTGAGCATTACCCAGATGACAAGATTTTGGTCGTCCATCGGGCGACTGGTGTCTAGGGCTTTTCTTCCTGTAATGAGCTCGAGTAGAACGATCCCAAAGCTGTAAACATCGGATTTTGGGGTGAGCTCACCATTTTGTTCATATTCTGGAGCACAACCAACATTACCCACTATCCTTTGGTGCATAGAATTACCAGAGTCGATTTCAAGCTTAATAAGCCCGTAATCCGTGAGCTTCGGCTCGAAGTTTTCATCCAGCAAAACGTTTGTAGACTTGAAGTTGCGATAGAGAACGGGTGGATTCACCTTCTCGTGTAAATACTCCATAGCTTGTGCAGTTCCTGACGCTATTTTCATCCTTGTCATCCAATCCAATGGCTCTCTCTCCGGTGGAACCTCTGTTGATCATTTAAGTAAAAATTTGATAATCATACACAATTAATGACACAAGCTCATATCATTACAACTTAATGGACAAGAATGAATCACAACATGCTAATTCCTAATTCTTTCATAAACTTTGATTTTCTTACCAAATTAAAGGGCATTGACCTAGCGGTAGGGAGCCTCTGGCCTCTTAAGAGGTGGTTCAAACCTCACCAAAGGTGAGGAGAGTGTGTGAGATTATTTGTTGTATTTGTCGTATATAAATATTATATATACTTCAAAAAAAAAACTTTGGTTTTCTTGATTTGTTAAAAATCTCAGTTGTAATAGAAAAAGAAAGAAAAATACATACCATGCAGATTATCTTTGAGGGAACCCTTTAGAGTATATTCGAATACAAGAATTCTCTGATCTCCATCAGCACAATATCCTATCAGATCCACAAGATTTGGATGGTCAAGAAGACTCAACGCCATGACTTCAACAACGAACTCTTTGGTTGCTTTTGTTCCATGTTTGTCTAGTTGATTCACAGTCACAACCTTCATACATTTGTAACATAGATAACTTATATATATGTTAGACATTTAAAAGAGGATGCACATGACATGCAGGTAAATGATGATCAAGTTCACTAACCTGGCCAGTACCAAGAGTTCCTTTATGAACTTTTCCGAATCCACTCTCACCTAATAGACTTTCTCGTCGGAAATTTTTGGTCATCATGGCCAATTCTCTGAAAGTAAAATTACGGGCTGAACCATTCGCGACATCATTTGCTTCATTTGTATTAGTGGCAGAAGAAGGAGTAGCAGGGACTGCAGGAGAAGCAGTAGCAGCACTTTCTTGTTTTTCGTTATCGGCTTGATTAGCAGGCCCTGATGGCGAGGCTGTAGACGTAGTATTCACTGAAATTAACGAACTTATTGAATCAGAGATCCGGAGCAATTGGCGTTCAAACTTTGTGCACAGCTCAACGTATATATAAACTTATTTTAAGATTTTCTGGGAAAGGTTTATCAGTAAAGGTATATATGGACTTGTAAAAGAAAAGAAACCAAATGATTCTGCATGCGACTGTCGATGACTCGGTATGCTACATGATCTTATCTATTTTCCGTTCTTGTATTGTCTCTAAATTACAAATAAAATAAGAATTATTCATGAAATTATAAAAATTATTTGTTGGTCATGTTTCCACCATTGCCTTCATTCTTATTTACCAACGAATGTAATCTATAATTACCCTTAAAACATGGTTTTGTGCAACATAAACCTTTTGAAAACCTCTTTCAAAGGTTAGTAAATCCAAGAAGAAAACTTGAATTCCTAAAAAGCAAAAGGTGATGGAAA
This sequence comes from Arctium minus, assembly GCA_954870635.1. Classification (NCBI taxonomy): domain Eukaryota; kingdom Viridiplantae; phylum Streptophyta; class Magnoliopsida; order Asterales; family Asteraceae; genus Arctium; species Arctium minus. Next base: position 129,688,250 of record OX941081.1, on the reverse strand, counting down.
ATTAATGCTCTCCTAATGTCTTAATTTTTTCACCTAAAAAACCGTAAAATCTTATAGCTCAAATTACAGTTTTGGTTACTAATCCTCAAAAAAGATAGATAGATGGCACAAAAACAAAACCAAGCATGCATATATACATACCTGCAGGAGGTTGGGAAGAAGGGTTTCCTTTTGCTTGTGCCACAGGCAAATCCTCATGTTCATTGCTTTCTGAATTCTTGCTTCCGAAGCATGGCAAACAATTCATATCTTATGCCCTCATATATTATCTTTATGATAAAAAATAAATGACCCGCGAATGTAGAATCAATTAAAGAAGATTACATGCTTTGTGTTACATGCATGATATTTATCTTAAAAGCTCAAATCATATATAACATTGTTCATAAGCATGTAATAATTAATCATTTTAAACCTGAAAACGAAAAGGAAAGTTTCTTGAATAGAGGGAGGAGTTAGGGGTCCTCCATGCTCTGAATAGAAGGACTTGCAAAAGGACCCCCCGAATGCAGGTAAGCCTATAAATATACTTACCTAAAGAAAGATATTAATTTTGGGAAAGATTTTCGGATGGACGAAATTTTGGGGATATAAATGGACATTTGTTAGGTGTTTTTTTTTCTCTTATTTTCCTAATCTTGGAAGAAGCAAACGACTTTAGAATTCGTTTATGTATCTTAAGTACTTAGGTTGCAATTCGTTTAGTCCTAAAAAGAAACTGGTTATCTACACTTGTATGTTTGGTATAGTTTTCTATAAATCAGTAATAAATAGTATGTAATTTATACCTCAAATTCACAACAATGTTTTGTGATTATTGTATATAAAATTTCAACAAACTTTCTCTTTTGTTGAGTTGTGGAGTCAGATCTGCCCGGACCAGAGGCGGAGACCAGAGGCGACCAGAAGCTGGCCAAGATGGTGATCAAATGGTGATGTCCTGGTCTTGTGGACCCTGGCCCAATAAGCAATCCTAGGTCAACTTTATCTATATAAATAAATCTCATTTGTACCTTTGTAACATAGAGCTAAAGCACGAAACCGAGTGACGGTCGTGTATTCTACGAATCAAATAAAACTATCTCTAGTTCTCTTGTGAACGTAGCACGATTATTTTGATCATGTGAACCACGTAAATCCTTGTGTTCTTTATTTTCTTCGCATCTTTATTGTGTGTTTATTGAGATCTTAACCCCCAACAACTCGTATCAGAGCTATGGTTGAAGATGGGAAGGTTAAGACCGGTAAATTTGAAGGTAATGATTTTGGCTTTTGGAAGATCCAGATCGAAGATTATGTCTATCAGAAGAAGTTACACGAACGTTTGTCTAAGAGAAAACCTGAAGCAAAGAAGCATGTGGAATGGAAGCTGTTGGATATGTTGGATCGATAGGCTTTTGGTGTGGTCAGGTTGTCGTTGGCCAAGAATGTTGCGTATAACATTGTCAATGGGAAGACAACATTTGGGCTGATCAAGGCGTTATCTAACATGTATGAGAAACCCTCGGCTGCGAATAAGGTATTCTTGATTAGACAGTTAGTGAATACAAAGATGAAGGAAAAAATGTCAATGACAGATCACGTAAACGAATTTATTTTGATACTATCTAGGTTAGTATTAGTTGATATTAAACTTGATGATGAAGTCCAGGCGTTGCTGTTATTATCTTCACTTCCCGAGAGTTGGTCTAGAATAGGTAGCGCAGCTATGAGTTCATCTAGGAGTACTAAGTTTACTTTCGAAGGCATTTGGGATTTGATCCTAGGTGAGGATATTTGCAGAAGGAATGCAGGGGAATGCTCTAGCAGTCTGTTGAGTACAGAAGAGAAGGGCAAAAAATCTAATATAGGGGGTATCAGTATAGAAAGATCATAGTCAAGAAGAGAGGTCAGTCCAAAAATAAGAAAGACATTACCTGTTCGAAATACAAAGATAATGGTCACCTTAGAAATCAACGCTCAAAACCTTCAGCAAATAAAGGCAAGAAGGAGATGAATGTGGCAGCATATTTTGATGGTGCATTGATTTGCTGTGTAGAGTGTTCGATTGAGTCCTGGATTATGATTAGGGTGCCTTATTTCATGCTAGTCATTGCAGAGAAGTGATGCATAAATTTCAAGCATTACACTGGAAGGTAAGGTTGGCTAATGACAAGAGTGTTGATATCATGGGTGTTGGGATGTTGTTCTCAAGACATCTTTGGGTACGAACTGGACATTGAAGAATGCCATATATATTTCAGAGTGGAAGAGGACGTTGATATTAGTGGGGAAACTTGATGATGAGGGGTACCATGTTGATTTCAGTGATCACCGGTGGAAGGTAACAAAGGGGAACCTAGAAATTGCTCGTGGACAAAAACGGGGAATCTTATATATATGATTGAAGTGTCTACAAATGGGGCAAATGCACCTATTGAAAATACATGGGCTTCTACTCTATGACACCAAAGACTTGGGCATATGAGTGAGAAACGGATGGATATGCTAGCTTCTAAATGCATAATTCCATATTTGAAAAGTGTGAAAGTTCACTTTTGTGAGCCATGTGTTCTTGGCAAACAAAAGAAGGTTACTTTTGAGAAGATGGACAACCACCCAAGACTGGGAAGTTGAAGTTGGTTCATTCTGATGTGTATGGACCCATGACAGTTTCTTCAGTAGAAGGCTCACGGTATTATGTTACATTCATCGATGATTCCACTAGGAAGGTATGGGTTTATTTTCTCAAAAATAAATATGAATTTTTAAGTTTTAAGAAGTAGAAAGTTGTTGTGGAGAAAGAAACAAATCTGAAGATCAATTGTTTAAAGTCAGATAATGGGGGTGACTACAACAACAAAGAGTTCGTTGATTACTGTGTTGAAGATGGGATTATGATTGAAGACGGTTCCAGAGACAGCTCAATTGAATGGAGTTGAGAGGATGAATAGAACACTGAATGAGAGGGCAAAGAGCATGAAACTACATGCAGTCCTGGCAAAGATGTTATGGGCAGATGGTCAACACATCAACATACTTAATCAACTGTGGACCCTCAGTCCCTATAGGATTCAAGATTCCATGGTAGGAATGGCAAGGTCGAGAAATATCTTTCACGCACTTGAAGGTATTTGGTTGTGTTTCTTACATCAAGATCAAGGATGTAGACAGAGACAAACTTGAGGCAAAAGCAAGGAAGTCTACTTTTATTGGCTACGAGTTGGATGACATGGGCTATCGCTTTTGGGATTAACACAACAAAAGGTTATTAGAAGCAGAGACGTGACATTAAATGAGAATGCTCTTATTGCAGCATCCTCCAACATAAATAAGAAACCAGAAGTGAAAGATCAAGTTGTATTTGATGAGAATATAGAAAAAGACATTGCAAGACCTATCATTACTTTAGAGACAGGTGAGAGCCCAGGAAGCAGTGGGAGCTTGGATGCATCAGGGGAATCTGGAGATAGTGGGAACACATAAGATAGTTGGAGCTCAAAAAATGAAGCTACAGATAAGGTAAAGACATAAAGCCTAACTACCAAAAGATATACTATAGAAAGAAGACCTCCAACAAGATATTCTCCATCAAGAAATTACTTACTGTTGACTAAGAATAGGAACCAAAATCTTATCCAGAGGCTTTAAGGATGAAATATTCCATACAGTGGAAGAAGGCCATGGAGAATAAGTTGAGTTCACTTGACAAGAACAAGACTTGGTACTTAGTCAAGTTACCAGTAGGGAAGAAAGCATTGCAGAATAAGTGGGTATTCAGAATCAAGGATAAGTATGATGTCAACAAGAGGTACAAGCCAGATTAGTGGTCAAAGGGTTCCAACAGAAGATGAGAGTTGATTAGAATGAAATATTCTCACCAGTTGTGAAGATGACCCCAATCAGATTGGTACTTGGTATTTTAGGTGTGGAAGACTGACATCTAGAGCAGCTAGATGTGAAGACAATTTCTTGCATGGAGACCTTGCTGAAGATATCTACATGGCACAACTAGAAGGTTTTCTATTGAATGGTAAAGAAAATTTGGTGTTCAAGTTGAAGAAAAGTTTGTATGGGTTGAAGCAAGCTCTAAGACAGTGGTACTTAAAGTTTGATAGCTTCATGTAGAAGAGTGGGTACACAAGATGTGAGATGGATCACTCTACTACCTAAAAAGGTTTAACTCCTCTTATATCATCCTTTTGCTATATGTTTATGATATACTGGTAGTTGGATCAGATATGCAGAAGGTCATCAAATTGAAGAAGCATTTCTCAAGAGAGTTCGAGATGAAGGACTTGGGAGCCTCTAGAAAATTTATGGGTATGAGCATAGTAAGAGACAGAGTTACTGGTACTCTAAAGCTTTCCCAATAAAAGTACATCAAGAAAGTCATAGAGAAATTCAGCATGGCAAATGCTAAGTCCAGAAACACACATGTGGGGAGTCAGTTGAAGCTCTCAAAGAAGTAACTACCAGAAACAGATGAAGAGAAGGAAGAAATGGCCAGAGTTCCTTATGCCTCAGTAGTTGGTAGCCTGATGTATGCTATGGTATGTACAAGACCAGATACACTAGTACAAAAATGATTTTTTGTGACGGTTTTGAAAAGGAGGTTTGTAACGGTTTGATAAAAAACCGTTACAAAAAGTCACCTAAAAAGTTAGAGAATTGTTTTAGTAACATTTTTTTATAAAGAACCGTTACTATTACAAAAGAATGTAGAAATATAAAGCAACGTTTTAGATAAAAACGTTACTTAAGGTTCCCTAAGGTAACGGTTTAGGACGATTTTGAAAAACCGTTGCTTTTTGTTGTGACGGTTTTTAAAAACCGTTGTCATATAAGAGATTTTAGTAACGGTCTTATTCTAAATCGTTGCTTTATGTCGTGACGGTTTTAAAAAACCATTACTGAAAACTAAAATATGTATAGCAACGCTTATTTGAAAACCGTTTCGAAAAGTCACCAAGTTCTATGGCAACGGAATTACAAAATTTACGTCACCAGAAGCTAGTGTATGAAAAGGTTTTTGAAAAAATTACCTCACTATATGTCATTTTCTAGTAACGACATTAAAACATTTACATTACAATATCTCAAGCTACATTGACGGTTTTGAATATTTATGTCACCATATGTCATGTTATGGTGACGGTTTTTGAGTATGTTACGATATGTCATTCTACGGTAACGATTTTGAAAATAAATGTCACCATAGGTTATGTTATGGTGACGGTTTTAAAAAATTATATATCACAATGGTAACGATTTTGTATAATAAATGTCATTATATATCATGCTAAGGTGATGGTTAGAATAATAAACGTCCACGTAAGTCATGCTACGATGACGATTTTGTATAATAAACATGACCATATGTAATGTTATGGTGATAACTTTAAATAATAAACATCCGCATTTGTCATGCTACAGTGACGGTTATTAACAATAAATGTCATCGTACATCATGTTACAATGACGGTTATGAAAGATAAACGTCAAGGTACCTCATGCTATGGTGACGGTTTTGAAAAATAAACGTCACCGCATGTGATGCTAAAATGACGGTTTTGAAAATTTTACGTCACCTAATGTCATGTTACTGTGACGATTTAGAAAAATAAATGTCACCGTACGTCATGATATGTGACGGTTTTGAAACATAAACCTAATCATACATTATGCAAGGGTGACTGTTACGACAAAAAAAAATGAGTCACCCTGTGTCATGCTATTGTGACGTTTTCAAATAACAAACGTCGATGTATGTCATATTAAAATGATGTTTTTAAATAATGAACGTCATCTTATGTTATCCTATGGTAATAAAACAATTAAAGATGCATCAATGACCAAAAGTGAAGCAGTGGCAGAGTGGTAAGGGTGTTGTGTTTGGTTCCTCAAGGTAGCGGGTTCTAAACCCATAAGTAGCAGGTTTCTGTTATTTTTTTATTTGAAATAACTCCAATATGGGCCCAACTCACAAGCTAGCCCAACTTCCAATTCTTAAACCCAATTCGGTGAAAAGCAATGTCCCAAGCCTAGCTCTTAATTAGGGCATAATTGTGGTTTCTTTTGAAGTAAAGAATGTTGAAGGGTTAGCTATAGATTGCGATGTTATCGATGTTTTAGTTTTTAATAAAGTTTCTACGAGTTTTTCATTGCGAACGATATGTGACAGATATTGTTAGCTTTGAATGATTTCGTATTCGCGTTATTTCATTAGCCATAAAGTTTTAATTATTATTCGTTTAATAGTTTAGTTCAACTCTCAATTCAAACCTTTTTGAAGTAGATTCCACCACCTTTATCATGTGCAAATTCCTGATATCTTGAGTTATATAACTTGTATAATGTTTTTTTAAAATCAATCAAACCGCATCTATTGGGTTGGAAACGAGTTAGGCCCAATAAAATCGTACAAATCTAACCTTTAAGTCTTCAAAAATATTCAACATCAACTTGGGCTTTAATGTATCAGTTGGATTTAATGGATCCATTTAGGCTTTAATGGATCATCTTGGGCTTTAATGAACCCAATTAGGATTTAATGGATTCATTTGGACTTTAATGGATCGGTTGGATTTCAATGCATCCACTTGGGCTTTAAGAGATCAATTGAGCTTTAATGCATAGGTTGGGCTTTAATGGATCCATTTAGGCTTTAATGGATCCACTTGGGCTTTAATGGTTCCATTTTGGTTTTACTGAATTCATTTGGGCTTTAATTTTTTTTAATTATTTATTTTTTGAGGAAATTAATTAAACATTTTCGGGGGATTTCCGACGGTAATTAATTAATTAATTTAATTAATTAAAATTTAACGAAAATTCGTCGGAAATTTTTAATTAACTTTTTTTTTTTTACTTTTTCTCTGAAAAAAATAAACAATTTAAAAAAATTATATAAATCTGCCGGGAATCTGCCGAAAAATTTCAAAGTATATTTCCGGTGGATTTATATTTAAAAAAAATAAAGAATATATAAATCAGTCGGAAATATTTAATTAATTTTTTTACTTTTTCTTATAAACAAATTTAAATAAATAAATAAATATATATATATATATATATACCTGTCGGGATTTAATTGATTCATTTGGGGTTTAATGGATCGGTTGGGTTTTAATGGATCCAATTGGGCTTAATAGATCGGTTGGGCTTTAATGAATCCATATGGGCGTTTATGGATAGACTAGGTCTTTAATGGATCCATTTGGTTTTTAATGAATCCACTTGGGCTGTAATGGATTCAGTTGGGCTTTAATTGATCTACTTACGCTATAATGGATTGATTGGGCTTTAATGGATCCATTTGAGCTTTAAGGAATCCATTTAGGCTTTAATGGATCGGTTGGGCTTTAATGAATCCACATGGGTGTTTATGAATCAGTTGGACTTTAATGGGTCCACTTGGGCTTTAATAGACCCATTTGGGTTGTAATGAATCCAGTTGGGGGCTTTAATGGATCCACTTGCACTGTAATGGATCAGTTGGGCTTTAATGGATCTATTTGGGCTTTAAGGAATCCATTTGGGCTTTAATGGATCAATTAGGCTTTAATGGATCCACTTGGGCTTTAATGGATCGGTTAGGCTTCAATGAATCCACATGGGCGTTTATGGATCGGTGTTGTCTAATTGACCCTAATACACAACACATGCATCTATGAGGCCGATATCTGCACACAAGCATGTAATAAGTCATCACTGGTGTTATTGGACATTAATAAGTCATAAAATTTCATATTGGACTATACTGGTGGTTGAGTGGTTTATAGCGGGGTATAATGGTGCTTAGTTGTCTAATTGACCCGAATACACAACACATTCATCTATGAAGTCGATACATGTAAATAAGCACATAATAAGTCATCACTTGTGTGTTTGGGCCTTAATAAGTCAACAACGATCATAATGGGCTTTGATGGATTCAATTGAGATTTGATGGGTTATATTGATCTTAAATGGTTTAATTGGGACTTAATGGATCTATCCGGGTTTAAAGGGTTTTATTGGGCTTTAATGGGTTTCATTTGGCCTTAATGACTCTATTGGGTTTAAGGGATTCCATCGGGCTTTAAAGGGTTCTATTGGGCTTTAAAGGGTTTCATTGGGTTATAATGGATCTATAAGGGTTTAAGGGGTTCTAATAGGCTTTAAAGGGTTTCATTAAAATTCATTAAAGGGTTCTATTGTGCTTAGTATCCCTTAGTGGATCTATCGGGGGTTAAAGGGTTCTATTGGGCTTTTGAAAGGTTTCATTGGGACTTAATGGATCTATCGAGCTTTAAAGGGTTCTATTGGGCATTAATGAATCTATCGGGATTTAAATGGTTCTATTGGGCTTTAAATGGTTTAATTGGGCCTTAATGGATCTATCAAACTTTAAGGGATTCTACTAGGGTTTAAAGGCTTTTATTGGACTTCAATTGGTTTCATTGAGCCTTAATGGATCTATCGGGCTTTAAAAAGTTTCATTTGGGCTTTAATGGAACCAATCGAGCTTTAATAGATGGATTGAGTATTAATGGATCCAATCAGGTTTTAATGGAACCAATTGGACTTTAATTGAACCGACTGGACTTTAATGGATCGATTGAGTTTTAATGGATCCACTTAGGCTTTGATGGATAGATTGAGTTTTAATGGATCCATTTGGGCTTTAAGGGACCCAAAATTTTGATTTAGAAATACTTTTATTATATACATAAAATTTTGATTTTCCGCTAAAATTTCTCCCTTATTATTTTACTTTAAGGAATCTCGGATAAAGCCTTAAATTTACAAAAAAATGAAATTTAAAATTATAATTAGTTTAATATTTGGTCAATATTATACATACCTTAAAATAAAATTTTAATAAGATAATTTATTAAAATCTTAAAATTTAGTGTTTAAAGTAATATATCTATTATATAAAAAGTATGTTATTTTAAATTAAATTCTACATGTATTTTAAATTTTAATAATGTTATATTTATTTTACATATAAATTTTTTTTCCCAAAATTTTGATTTACATCCAAAACTTCCCCCTCATTTTGTTATTCCCCCCCCCCCCCCCCCCCCCCCCCCCCAAATCAGATGAAAACCCTAACTAAGTCATAACACGCCTCCTGAACCCAAATCAGATGAAATCCCTCCTACGTCTCTTCCAAATCAGATGAAATCAGATGCCATTACTCCGTTCGACCCCAAATTGGGACTCCACACCTTCAAGTCCATCGATCTCCTTCTCTATCTGCAAGGTTTTCGATCTCCATCTCCTCCAGGTATGTCGATTTCATCACCATGGTTCGATTTTATGCTTCTGTTGGATTTCATCACTATGGTTCGCTTTTTGCTTATGTCGATTTCATCTTGTTGGATTTCATCTATCGACATCTCTGTTCCCTGTCGATTTCATCGCTGTTCGCTGTCGATTTCGTTTTTATGTCTGGTCAAGTTCACTGTCGATTTCGTTTTACTTTAATGAAAAATAATAAATATTAGAGCTATGAATAAATCTGTTTTTACCTTTTTCTTTCTTTCAGTTTGGTTATTTATGTGACATATATTCGTTTTTGTTCCAGATTTGGGTTTAATTCCATCTGTGTGTTCGTCTATTTTGGAAAACACAACTAAAATCCAGTGTTTTCTTGTGGGTTTTAGAAGAAAATTTGATTATGGTTTTCTTGTCGGAGTATGACGGTCGGAGAGTGGCGGAACGGAAAGGGTATCATCTACGATGCCGTTTCTCGTGCCTCTGCAGGTATTCCTCTGTTTTTTTAACTACATTAACCTTTCTATGGATCAATGCAAGCAGAGAAATGTATGTGTTAAATTTATAGAAGTTCCTTTCAAGTTTCATTATATAAGTATGATTTTACAAACTCAAGGAATCATTGATTTTTGTTTGTATATGCTCCTTTTTGGGAAAGAGGACGGTATATTGGATTGAGTTCTCTGATGATGAAGGCCACTGAATTAGATTGCTCTTGATTTTTGTTCAGATTTGGAATTAGTCTAGGATTTAGATTTGTATTCAGAGTTTGTACCAGGTTTGGTATGTTGCATTTCTGCTTGTTCTTAAATATGGAGGCTGCTGGTAAGTTTTTATGCTTATATATGAGTCTAATCAGATTAAAGTATGTATGATGGCCTTTCAGATTTTTGTATAAAGGTATATAAGGGTTATGTTAGGAAGGTGGATCGTCTTTAAGGTTTTGGTCTATTTTTTATGTCAGACTGTTGGTTTTGGCTGTGTGAGTTTTCATTGTGCTGATCATATCTTTTATTCCTAGCTGTTAAAACAATGCTCAATTGGTGGCCTACTTAGTCCAGATTGTAGATTTGGTTTATGCCCTACAGTTGTATGAGTCCAAGTGGTTTATAAATGTATATGGGCTTGCTATCAACAATTTGGTGTTGTGTATTTTTATGGTATCCAACAGTATGTAGGGGCTAATATTGAAGTCTGGATGACTGGGTTTACAAGTCTGGGATTGTATGAAAGAGTTCATGTCCTTTGATTCAACTAATTTTCTTGACTTGCTGGACTTTTTGGTTTGTCTTTTAAATGTGAAGTACGATTTGATTTGGTTTGAATTTCTGTTTGCTGGTGGCATCATACAATGACATTAGTTGGAAACCTATCTATGTACCATCTTTCCTGGCCACCATGTCCATGCATATGCATGATCATATCAAATCCCACTTCATTTGATATATATATATATGTATATATATATATATCTTGTATGTATAGTAAGAAGAATTTGAATTAATTAATATACTTGCATAAGATGAGTTGATAATAGCTTTTTGCATAGCCATAATTAAAAAAAAGACAAGGATCATAACCACCCATTATGCGTGGCATCTAAAAATTAAGAACATGATCAACATTTTTGTTTAGTTACATCATATCGGATGAGATGATGACATTCTTAATTAAATGCTTATTATTGATAAACCCCTGTTGGCTTACCAGCAGAAGTGTTTTCTTATTTTTATTTTTTTCTTTCCCCAATTAATAAATTTGTTGGATGTCCAATACAACAAATTATTATACTATGTGTTTTTCATTTGTAAAGTTAATATTCTCCACTAATATGTTGCTCCATAATAGAGAGTGTGTAAATGCTTTTGGCTTGTATTTCTCAGTGAAACAAGAAACTCTTTTGTGGAATATGCAGTGCAATATGCTATTGCAGCAACATATGCAACATTTGATGATGCCAAGAAGGATGTACTGTAGAAACAACTTTTGCTAGGTAACTATCGACATTTAACTGTTTCTCTCTTTTATATTGAGGAAAGTTTCTTACTATTTAATGTCTAATGTGCAATTAGTTGAGCAGGTATTGATATTACAATTTTAGGCAGCAATGACTTCTATTCCTACTGGAATCAGGTCTCTTCCTTTTTCACGACATACCTAAATTTAGCAAAATACTGTGCGTTTTATTTTTGGAGTGTATTGCCTTTTGTTTATTCTTGATTTCATTCAATGTGTTATGTCTTGTGAATGCGTCTGTTAATATGCAATATCAAACAATGGTTTACTCCAGTTCTATTGAGAATTTTATGACTATTTCACCATTGAGATTATTAAGTTAAGAAAAGTAGTGACTAACAATCACCCATTTTCTTATCCCCCTTTCTTTTTTTTGCCTTTGGCTATTACCGGCTGGCAACACGACAAATTTTACTCTCTTTTAATTTTAGGATCACATGTAACTTTTGATTAATATACAATCACTCGAGTATATGTTTCTCCATCTTTGCTTTTGAAAATTGTGTAGTTAACACTCATCCATTTCTTTGCAGGTTAGCAACAGACGAGCACACAGATGGATAAATGATTGTACATTGTTGGAACTTGTACCTCGTTTAAGTGGAGATGAAATTAGAGGCCTGGTTTTTTTGTCTAGGATTTTGAGAACAAAGGTGAATGGGGTAGATTTATAATTCAATTGAATTTATAATTTTATTTTGTTTGTATTTTAGAATGAAAGTTTTACCTTTCGCCGCATTGCGATATATATAATACAATGAACTCGTGTTTGGGATGATATTGTATTCAATACAATAGTGTTTTATAATACAATGAACTCGGGCCGTCGGAAATTTCTATTTTTTTTTGTAGTGAAAAGTCACTTTACGTCACTCTACAGTGACGGTTTTGAGAAATAAATCTCACCGTATGTTGTGCTATGATGACGCTTAAAAAAACATCATCTTAGGTCTAACTATGGTGACGATTTTGAATATTAGATGTCATTGTATGTCACTTTATAATTGTGATCGTTTTGAAAAATAAGTGTCACAATATGTCATGGTACAGTGACACTTTTGGAAAATAAATGTCACAATATCTCGTGGTATGCTGCGGTTTTCAAAGCCGTCAGCATATGTATGACTATGGTGACATTTTTAAAAAATAAACGTCACCATACATCCTACTACGATAACATATTTGAAAAATAAACGTCACCATACGTCCTACTACGATGACGGGTTTGAAAAATAAATGTCACCATGTGTCATGTTATGGTAACATTACAAAAAAAAAAAATACATGTCACCATATGTCATGCTATTGTGACGGTTTTAAATAATAAACGTCACTATATATTGTGTTATGACGATTATTTTGAAAAATAAACGTCACCTTATGTAATGTTATAGTCATGTTTTTTAAATGTAAACGTCAACATAGGTCATGCTATAGTGACTGTTTAAAAAAATAAACGTCATTGTACGTCATGTTACGGTCACGGTTTTTAAATAGAAATGTCAACGTATGTCATGTTACAGTGACTATTTCGAGAAATAACCATCACCGTATATTATGTTATGGTGATGATTTTGAATAATGAAGGTCATTGTATGTGATGCTATGGTAACACTTATGACAAATAACCGCCACTGTATGTCATGCAACGGTAACGATTTTGACAAATAACTGCCACTGTATCTCATGTTATGGTCACGATTTTGAAAAATAAATGTCACCATATGTCCTACTACGGTGATGGTTTTTGAATATAAACGTCAAAGCATGTCTTTATACGATGATGATTTTAGTAAAATAGTGTCACCATATGTTATGGTACGATGACGATTTTAAAAATAAATGTCACTGTATGTTATGCTATTGTAACGGTTTTAGAAAAAAAAACAATTTTTTTTGTATATTTAAGGTGACGGTTTTAGCGTATGGTAACGATTTTTTATATGATTTGGTAACATTTTTTAAACGTAACCAAAAGTGTACCAAAAGTGACGGCAGGTACGGTGACTATTTTTATGTCCATGAAACCGTTACCGAATACCTATGGTAACGGTTTTTAACCGTCACTAAAGACCTTTTTTGTACTAGTGATATTGCTCATGCTGTGTGAGTGGTCAACATATTCTTGTCAAATCTGGAAAAGGAGCATTGGTAGGGAGTCTAGTGGTTCTACGCTAGTTGATTGGCATTTCTGAGGTTTCCTTGTGTTTCAGAAGAAAGATGGTAGTCTTAGAAGTCTTCGCCGATGCAGAGTTGGGAGGTTGTGCGGATTATAGGTAAAACACTACATGTTATGTATTCACCGTTGGGGGTAGAACTATTAGTTGGATGTCCAGATTACAGAAGAGTGTTTCCATTCCAACCACAAAAGCTGAGTATATGGCCATTGCAGAAGTTGGCAAAGAGCTTATCTGGTTAAAGAACTTCCTATTTGAGTTAGGCATGAAACAAGAAGATTGTGTACTGCTTTTGATAACTAGCGTGCAGTTCACCTCGTGAAGAATCCAGTGTTTCACGGCGGAACGGAACACATCCAGGTGAGGTACCACTTTATTAGAGAATTGATAAGTGATGTTACTCTATCCTTGAAAAAGATCCTTGGTACAAAGGATCCAGCAAATATGTTTACCAAGGTTGTGACAATAGAAAATTTGAAGCTCTATATGGCTTCAACTAGCCATCTAGATGCTTGAGGAGAAGGCGAGAACTAGAGAGAGATGGGGTTTATAAAGTTTATATCTTGGATGATCTGCCTCCAAGTGAGAGATTATTGAGTTATGAAGTCTAATCTGCCCGGACCAGAGGCTGAAGCAGAGGCAGAGACCAGAAGCTTTTGGCCAGATTGTGACCAGATGGTGACATCTTGGTCTTGTGGGTTCTTGCCCAATAAGCAATCCTAGGTCAACTTTGTCAGTAGATCTCCTTTGTACCATTGTAACAGAGAGCTAAAGCAAGAAACTGAGTGACAACCGTGTATTCTACGAATCAAATAAAACTCTTTCTAGTTCTGTTGTGGATGTAGAACGATTACTCTAATCATGTGAACCACATAAATCCTTGTGTTCTTTATTTTCTTCACATATTTGTTGTGTGTTTATTGAGATCTTAACCCCAACACGTTTTTTCTCCAATCAACCTGTTATAAACATATCACCAATATTAATGATCTTTTATCCAAAATAAATACTTACCCCAAAAGTCAATCTAGATAGCTAGAACTCAACTCCTGGTGATCAACCCAAAACATACCCAATTGAATGCCCGCGGGCCTATGGCCTGTTTTCCGGATATTAGTGTGGGCCCAAAGTGGTCTGGGATACTCCTTCCCAAAAAAAGCATACCCAATTGATTTCTAATGCAAAATAACCAATCATATCTCCATCAACAATGAATGTATTAACTATCAATAAGCAATCGGTAGAGAGTTATAAAGAGTAAATAAGAGGGGACACACTGGTATTTACATGGAAACGCGAATAGGAAGAAAACTATGAATCAAGAGACCAACCAAAGAATCAACTAGTAAATGATTAGTTTACAATGGAGATAATGGTGTTGGAGCTTTAAAGTTCGTCAATGGTGTTTTAGGGAAGAAGTGGTGTATATGTATAATGAAGCAACTAATGTAATGACATCGAAAACACATAAAAGTCATGTGGTACACGAAGAGACTTCAGAAGTTGCATGATTACACACTTGCTTTTTAATAATTGATATATTGGGCAAATTTGACACTACATCAAATAACTTCTCCTTTATACCTTCAACTTCATTGGCGACCTCCAAACTCCCCTAGAATTTGCTTGCACCATTTTGGATTTGGGAGTCACAAATAACATTCTCACTCCAAATCTATTATTGCACCAACACGAGAACAAAAATTAGTCCATAAACCTCATCATTATATAGCAAAACATATCGATTTATCACATTTAATCACCATAACACTAATCTCCTCCACCGATTCCAAATAGGCTACTTCAAACCATGAACACGAGCTAAAGTTGTGCAAGACTCAAAATTAGTGGTCGAAAACACCTTTGTCATCGTATTTGTTCGGGGTGTCATCAGTAGACATCTTACTCATTTGGAAATCTCCCTTAGCAATAAATGTAACACCAAAATAGGGATAACAAAATTTCCAAAAATGAAAATACGGTATATAAATTTGCCATAGCAAGAACCTCCCAAAAATGGGGAAATAATTAAACCTGTTTAATTACAGTTGTAATATAACGGGAATAGACAACAACCAACTAATCTAGATTCTAAACTAGAAAGACAACAACATAATTATATTAACAACATCAATTATATTAACAACTATTTAGTATCACGGAATGACAACAACATCAATTATATTAACAACCAAACAGTAATTTCATTGACAAATTTCCAGCACAAAAGTCATAGCTTTTAGTAGACTTATTTACGAAATGAATGGAAACTTATTATGTCTAATAATATTGTGTATTGAGAAAAGAATTTATCTGAAAGATGTCACTTGCTAGTGGCACGGCTCGGAATATTTCGTGAATCATGCGAGCTTAATTAGAAACATAACTTACATCTTTTTTTCGGCTTATTCCGGTTACAAATAGCTTTCTCAGCGGCTCCAATAAGCCTCTTTCCAGTGTCACATCCTTTATTACAAATTCCAGTCAGAGGTAGTATTTCTATGGATTCGGGTTCGGGCACTCCCAGATACTCTTTAAAGGAAGCATGTTTTAGATCGGACTTCGACTGACTTGGAAGCTCGATTTCATTAGAGACATCCCACTTCTCAATATGTTCTACAAAACTAGATAAAGCTTCTTTGTCTTGCCTAACCTGAGCAATAACACGTTCAAACACATTAAAAGCCTTTCCCATAAGTCTTTCTTTTTCAACATCAACTTCTTTGTATCTTATATGAGCAGGCATCCACTGAACTAGCACTAGGTCACATCTCCAAAGACGAAGTATGTACTTCTCTAGTATGCATTCAGATTCATCATTCAACATAACCTTCAAAGTAGGTCGACAAAAAATTCCATTCCGTACAAATAAGTTGCAATTGCATTCTATTGTGTCTTCCTTCTTTATTTGCAAAACCTGCACAAACCGATAAAATCTTAGCGCCGATAAAACAATATCGAGTAAAAAACGTAACTAAGCGAACCAAATTGATAAATATTATACCTTATATATCACCCTAACTTCCTTACGCTTATTCTTATGTGTTATCGTGTATATTGTGGTTTCACCGACCTCCACACAAGGACCCCAACCACAAAACCATTGTGCCTTCCGTAACTCCTTTTGAAATTCAAAAAACATCGTTCATGTATATACTTCGGTCGCATGATCTTCGATATTACAAGGCGACACCAATCTGGGAACAATGCATTTCATAGTAACCTCAAGGGATCCATGGGTGCTCCGTTGTTCATCTATTGTATTGTCAAATTCAGTAATGAAACCAATTAAATCGTTCCCGAAACATGCATAAACATTAAAGAACGCATTTATGCTTTCTGATCTAGAAGTTGACTTCATTAAACCAGACATGGGAGAATCCTTGTAATAGGCTGATATCCATGATTCTCTAATAGAATACATTTCATCAAACAAATCATCTCCTCGTAAACCATACATCTCATTCTATCTCTGCTTAAAAACCACAGGCTCTGGATGAACATCTCAAATTAACTTGTTGAAATCATACTTAAATGGAGTATTGTGCGCCAAATATGCACTAATCTACCACGGTTGGAAAAAAAAATTCAATCAACACAAAAATGTGGCAATTTATATCAATATTATAAATATATAATAAAGAATCACAACAACAATTAAGAAATCTATTACCTTAGATGAAACCTTTTTGGTTATCTGCCACATACACAAACAGTGCTTGGATTCAGGAAATACAATCGGAATTTCATTGCAGCACATTGGTCTGTAATGACAAAACGGGGTTGTTTTCTATGTGCTTTCATAAAAGCCTTCAGAATCCACGTAAAATTCAGTATTGTTTCACCATCATTCAACGCAGCTTCCACCACCACCAATTTCTTATGGTTGTCAATAGCAACAAAAGGAACAAAAACCATTGCATGCCTAGGTAAAAAAGGGTTAACAAATAAACAACATTAATAATATTAAATAAAGGAATAAATCAAGATCAACCAAATTCTTACTTGTTTATACGGTATGTTGCATCAAATGAAATCGTGTCCCCGAACTCTTTGTAATTCAACCGAGCTGTTTCATCTGCCCAAAAAACGGAAATCAATTCCTTTTCATCATGCTTATACACAACAAAGTACTTTGGACATACTTTTCGCCTATTTTCCAACTTATTAATCAACATCTGCGCATCTTTGTTCCCAATGAATGACATCATAGCCCACTTATAGTTTTGATAATCCCTTGCAGTACCAATCGAAAATTCAAGTCCGCCTTTAAGTGCGTTACACATTCGATGAGCTATTGTTATCCCAATCGTAGAACTAGTTCCAGCAAAACCGTTTTATGATCGGCATATTGAAGTTGCCTTTTGGATGCGAAAAGATCATCTCCTCCGGCATAAACAACACAGGATTGTGTCTCTCAACGAATTTATATACCTCATATCGCCCTCGTTCTTTGACACAATGGACCTTCATGCACACTCCACAACCAGTCCTCTTGATTTTTGAATTTTGTTGCTTCCGATCACGCGAAACAACATCTAATGAATCAAAATACTTCTTAGGGGGAATCCCTATCTTGCTACAAACCTAATACCGAGATGTAATTTGGCCTAGTTTGTTAATCTTCTTAGTCGATAAACACAAGTCAAATTTGGCCTTGTCAGCATATTTACGGTATGTGGCCTCAGCGACATCAATAGATACAAAGTGATATCCTACTTTAGGCTTCAAATTGACGTCTACAGTTGGAAACCAAAACTTAGACCCACTAGAGTGTTTCTCTGACATTTTGTGAATGCATATAAAAAAAATGGACAAAACATTAACTTCAAAAAAAATTGCAACATAAGAATGTCGAAAGTTAGTGAAGACAAATTGAAAAAAATGGAAGCATTCAAGTTGACATGCAACCATGATATGATCATGACCATGAACAAATAAGTTTGAGCAAATAAACTCAAACCATCAGGAAACAATATGCAATAAAGGGTTATAATAATGTCATGAACGGATACAACAAAGTGCATATGATGAAATGTAACACCCTCAAATCAGAAAGGAGAAACTAATTTAAAATTTCCAAAAATGCCTCAAAGAAAGACAAAGTATTTTACAACAAGTCTATTCATGAAATGTTGTTCTAGATTTAACCATCAACAAATATAAATAAAGCCTTACACATAGACTAATCAAAGGTCGGATGTTACTAAACCCAAATACAAAATGCTATAACCCAAGGTAACGGGGGAAGGCTTCACCAAAATACTCACCCTCAAGCATAATTTATTTCTCATCTCTTCATAGTGTCGCTAGTACCACACCCAACCGGACCTGATGCACATGCCGACAAATAAAAAGATTAGGCTAATGCCTAGTGAGTTCAAGAGTTTTCAACATGAATAAATATATCGTTAAAAGGAAATAATATAATTTGAATCATAATCTTTCAAAATGATTTATCTCAAATATGAGAAGACGCATTTTCCAATAACATGCATTTTTAAGATCGAACGTCCCAATACAAAACATTCTTTATAAAATGATGTCGCCCAAAACCCACTCAAACGTGAATAGAAAACGGACTTCCAATTGTAAAAACACGGATAAGACTATATATCTCGAAACACCCAAAACAAGGGTGGGGCGTAACACTCAACTCATAAATCATGGAAAACAATCCATATAATTAATACGCCATCGAAAACGTGGAACTAAGATTCAATACTCACGCGACCATAAAAATGGAATAAAATCAAAATGTTAAGGCATAGACAATTAAATATCCAAAATACTGTTGGCCGACGACGGGGGAGACCCGTATCCGTTGAGAGTGGAGGAACAAAAAAGTACGCCACTCGTACAACGTTAATCGTATGACATTTCACGACATGCAAGCCCAAGTGCCCCTACGACTCCCTTCAAGCTACACCCAAAGAGACAACTGACCTTATCGAATATTACTATGAATACCGCCAAAGGCTCGACAATATTCGAGGACTAGAAGCATGACATTAGCCCGAATGGCAGAGGTCCAAAACTCCCATCATCATGATAGCACAATCGGACTCAGCCCTCCTAGTGTACACTTGAAAGGTTAAGGTCATAAAACATAGGTTCCGGAGTCCAACCTCGTAATACCCATTTGACCATCAAATAAAGACTAACTTACGTGCCTATGGATCCAATGAAACACAGTCTAACATTACATGACTACACATGAATGACCAACGTACTCGAGCATGTAATTATCATAATTATGCAATAAGAATCATTAAGATGTAAATCGTACATGGGCTCTACATAGAGCCATTAAAACTGGAAAATTGTCCACAAGACTCTTTTAAGTAGAAACCGAGCTAAAAATGCTCAAACTCCATTCGACCAACAAACATCGGTACCCAAATAGAAAAACGCATTCAAATGGCGTTTATGTAGACACATACCTCAAATATGTGATTAACCCAAAACTCGTCACGGATTGGGACAAAAGGTTTTCCAAATGGGTTCATACCCTTATGTTTTCCAAAATGTCTCATAACACGGAGACAATCATTTTCCAAATGATTTATGAAATCAAATACACCAAAAATACATAAATCATAGATTAGACTTCATGTGTACAAAATCACCAAAAATGCATAAATCATAAAATATATACTTCATTTGTGCAAAATTACCAAATGCATAAGTCATACTATTTACTTATCGAATATTCAAGTCCCAAATATGGCTTTTCATGAAATTCAAATAACCCAAGTTTAATAAATATGAAAACTTATCAAAATAATTAACACATTGACTATTACCAAGTAAAACATATTTTTACTTCAAAATACTCACTTTGGCATGTACATAGTTTTCACAAAGCAACTTGAACTCACCTTGCTAGCTTAAGTTAAACCTAGGTTCCAAACTCAACCATTTGCCTCCAAAAGTGTAGATTCCACCATTTCCATGTCATCACCAACAATAAGCTAGGGTTTCCAAACAACCCATTCCTTCAAGTCTAGAATAAACCATTAACAATGAAAACATTTAGATCTACGAAGATCCTTATACCAAAGCTTGGAATATTCAAAGAAACCTACCACTTTAGATATTGAGACTTTCCACCCAAAGCTATTCAAGGAACCCATCCAACTCTTCAACCCAAGCTTCCAAATACCGAACCTTTATACTTATTTGTGATAAACCCACCATGTATGCTCTAAATCTGAGATAAGAGCTCTCAAAAATCGCACCAATGGAGAGGAGAGAAATGGGGATGGAGGCTAATGAGAGAAAACCCTAATATTTGGGTTTTAAATCGATCAGACCTTTCCTGCGGACTTGGCCGCGACCTCAAGTCGCGGGCCAAGCCATGCGTTTCTCTAAGCCACGGACCATAGTGAGTTGCGCGAGCTTATCCGCGACGTGTCCCTGTTGTGCCTCCTCACGTCTTATGTTAAACCGTTCCCCGACCGTTTCTCTCGACCGGCCGCTGACCGTTTTCCTTGGTCGGTCGTTAATCGTTTCTTTAGGAAATTACGGGTGTTACAATCCTCGCAACCTTAAAGAGATTTCGTCCTCGAAATCTGGTACTGACCAAACAACAAAATGTCACATTTAGCTGGACCTATTGGTTCTCAATCCAAACAGGGGTGCCCCTACGATACCTTGCCTCATATATGAACCCGATTACATCCCGATTAAGGTTGTTATCATATTTCTCATAACGGGCCGCCACACACCCAATCTCAGCGTTTGTTATACCTTACAAATGATGGAAAGAACATCGAGTCCTTATTGAAACATTTCCTATCATTAAGACCTCGGTTTCTTCCCAACCATAGGTTGTTCATATTTCCTCAAGAGTAGCTTACGACCTTAACCAACGATTCCCACTAGGGATGCCTTAGAGCGGACTTCACCCTTAAATACTTCTAATCAACTCTCGGCGAACCACGCTACACCCTTTTTTCCTTTAAAACCATAACAACCTTTGTAGCAATAAACTAATTGCAGTTGACTAAACTTCTTTCGATTCCGATTATTCGTAACCAAGATGACTTTACCCGGGAGATGAGGAACCCGTATATAGAATTTTTGAGTCGATCACCCGCTGCTGTTATAAAAATGATATTTCTAATTGCAATAAATCAAGATCTCCTCAATAAACGATTTCTACCTACGTTCTACCTCGACATCTTCACCAAATTCCCAATAATCCGTATCATAAAATATTTATCGTCCCTTCCTTGACGAAGTTCCTAACACTAATTTGGTCCGATCCAAACTACAAAATTAACATCCGCAGACAGAGGACTACCCCAAACTCCACGGTTATACATCTCGTGATATGCATTCAAACATCAATTGTTAAATCGGCGAAAACCTCAATGATTATAGGATTACCAATGATTGATCCCTAATTGCCAGCATCTAATATCCTTAAGGTTACCACCTAACTTGCAGATACACCATATTTAACGAATGTGCACCGAAGCACCCAAACAATCATCGTCTTCAAAGTCGAATGTCGACACTTATCCTCAAAATGTCTACACTGCAAACGTGGATATACCACCACATATTCCATTCCAGATTGCATCGAATAATTAAAGTTGACACCTATCACAACATTTAAATTTTGGACAAATGAATCGCCATATTTTTCTTATTCTTGAAGACTCACCCGGATGGCACACACCCAACCCATACATGACGTGGTTCCCAGTCAGTTCATAGTCATCCATAAGCAAGGAACACCTAAAGCTTAACCTGTAGGATTCACGGAAATGAAAGATCACCACTTAAATGACTGGGAGAGTACATAATTCTAATACATCAATTATTCATGCGCACACTGGTTTGTAAAACTGAAACCCAAAATTCAAAACTAACCATGAATCAGACCATCCGACACTACGATTCCCAAGGATTCCTCTAGTCCTTAATTACAAATCTTTTCACGATAGGGTTTTAAATCAATACCCCTAATGAGTTCAAGGTTTTTCAACTGCTATGCCAATTTGAAATTTTATTGAAACTCTCAATTAGAATGGTTTTATTACAATCAATCGTACGTATAAAAATCTACTACCGTTTACTCGGTAGGTGTGCAAAGTGACAACAAACACCACACATATAAAACCATTTCAAAAAGCCTTTAATCATTACTTACGCTAATAATGACAGTAGATAAGGATATACAACAAGCTTTTCAAATGGACCACTATGGTCCTAGCTTGCATCAATATACGTCATAAATGGGGAAATAATTTTGCGTACCAAAACAGTTTATAACAAGGCGTTTGAAAAAAACTCCCAAGAGATAATTTAAGTAATCGAGTTTCCAAAATTTCTCATTTGACTATATAAGGATATGGAATAAAATTTCCAACAAGACCTGCATGCTGAGTTCATTTCTCAAAACATAGCGAGACAAAATATGCATGCGATTGGTCAAACGTACAATAAATTTAAATCAATTTTCAAGCTTTATGCCATACAATAAAATGATCTTGTCCGAAAATAGTGGCTACAATGACATGTATATCGATAACCCATTTAATGCAGTACGTGAAACTATAACAACAAAATCAACAACTGAAGAAGACATAAAACAAAAGTTCAACTCGAACCATTAAAGATCTTTCCCATGCATTACTCACGCAAAAATGTGAATCAATTCAAATACCAAACAACATTCTACGAAATATTTGCATAAAACTCAAAAGAGAAATCACATGATATTGAAACTTCCTAAAATAACATATGGAATATCATTTGCTAACAAAACTCTTATGACGTCTCTTACGGTTGCGAGATAAAATATGCAAAACTCGCAGGAGGCAAAAGGTTAAACAAAAACCCGTAAGTTAACACACACAATAACTCAGTATACGCGTTTCAAAGTTTATCTAAGCGACACAAAATGTCGTAAAGTAAAACTCCATAAGATCCCAACTAGATTCCCATAAAACTCAATGAGACTCAATGACAGCAAAAACCAATTGGTGCCAAAATCTTCGTCCCCAAAAATCTAAAAGCATAAGAAAAAGTTATGATGAAAATATCACAATTCCAAGAATTTCCATTTTTTCTCAACGTGGTATAAAGTGACGCCTTTCAACAAAACTTGCAAGTAAAATCCCAATAAAACTCAAACACCAAAATAGTGGGAATAACTTTTTCCTTTAAAACCTTAACATATGTGGAGGAGATCCAATGTCAATGTTATAAATCGCAGTTACTTGCCCGAGACCCTAAACAAGGTTAAATTGTGGATACTTACAACATCCGAAAATAGCGTCCGACAAACAGGGATAAAGAAGATCCGAACAAAGTTCGCAATCATGTGCAATAAAACAATTTTTATGCATGTTCAACTCACGGTTTAAAATCTCGTGCGTATTAAACGCCTTTCCACGGATCCGAAATACGACCCACATGGAAATTTGAAAAAGTATGAAACATTTTATGCAAAATAATTCAAGAGTAAGTTTCGTGCATGAATTTTGGTCGAAACCCAAAACCTTAGGACCGAGCTCTCCAAGTCCAACGATCTCTCTACCGACACCCGGACGTTCAACATCTTAAAGTGACGATAGTCAACAAGACCGGTTAACCTCATGATTTCTCCTCGAAATAAAGTCGATTCAATAGACCTATGGTTCTAATTCAACCAAATGATTGGGACTCGAAGCGGTCCACTTAATGCAATCACTATGCTTACCGTCACTCCAAGTGATGAATGCTAACATCATCGACTCCTTCTAATGGTTACCCATTTAGAAACTTCTCCACTACCCCAACGGTCATCATACCAAGTCAGTTCAAGCATACACATGTACCCTGTAGGTTAACCATAACACTGGCCAGGTGCAATTATGAACATACCGTACACGGTCATCCTTGCAACTCTCGAGCATAATCTATTTCTCATCTCTTCACCAGACTACTCACCCTCGAGCATAATCGATTTCTCATTTCTTCACAGTGTCGCTAGTACAACACTCAACCGGGACCTGATGCACATGCCGACAAATAAAAAGGTTAGACTAACACCTAGTGAGTTCAATAGTTTTCAACATGAATAAATATATCGTTAAAAGGAAAGAATGTAATTTGAATCATAATCTTTCAAAATGATTTATCCCAAATATGAAAAGACGCGTTTTCCAATAACATGCATTTTAAGATCGAATGTCCCAATACAAAACATTCTTTATAAAATGATGCCGCCCAAAACCCACTCAAACGTGAATAGAAAACGGACCCGAATTGTAAAAACGCGGATAAGACTATATATCTCGAAACATCCAAAACACGGGTGGGGCGTAATACTCAACTCATAAATCATGGAAAAAATCCATATAATTAATAAGCCATCAAAAACGTGGAGCTAAGATTCAATACTCACGCGACCATAAAAATGGAATAAAATTCAAATGTTAAGGCATGGACAATTAAATATCCAAAATATTGTTGGCCGACGACGGGGGAGACCCGTATCCATTGAGAGTGAAGGAACACAAAAGTATGCCACTCATAAAACGTTAATCGTATGACACTTCACGACATGCAAACCCAAGTGCGCCTACGACTCCCTTCAAGCTACACCGAAAGAGATAACTGACCTTAGCGAATAATACCATGAATACCGCCAAAGGCCCGACAACATTCGAGGACTACAACCATGGCATTACCCCGAATGGTGGAGGTCTAAAACGCCCATCATCATGATAGCACAACCGAACTCAGCCCTCCTAGTGTACACTTGAAAGGTTAAGGTCATAAAACATTGGTTCCGGAGTCCAACCTCGTAATACCCATTTGACCATCAAATAAAGACTGACTTACGTCCCTATGAATCCAATGTAACACAGTCTAACATTACATGACTACACATGAATGACCAACGCACTCGAGCATGTAATTATCATAATTATGCAATAAGATGCATTAAGATGTAAATCATACATGGGCTCAACATAGAGCCATTAAAACTGGACAAGTGTCCACGAGACTCTTTTAAGTCGAAACCGAGCTAAAATGCTCAAACCTCATTCGACCAACAAACATCGGTCCCCAAATAGAAAAATGCATTCAAACGACGTTTATGCAGAAACATACCTCAAAGATGTGATTAACCCAAAACTCATCACGGATTGGGAAAAAAGGTTTTCCAGATGGGTTCATACCCTTATGTTTTCCAAAATGTCTCATAACACGGAGACAATCATTTTCCAAATGATTTATGAAATCAAATACACCAAAAATGAATAAATCATAGATTAGACTTCATGTGTACAAAATCCCCAAAAATGAATAAATCATAAAATATACTTCATTTGTGCAAAATTACCAAATGCATAAGTCATACCATCTACTTATCGAATATTCAAGTCCTAAATATGGCTTTTCATGAAATTCAAATAACCCAAGTTTAATAAATATGAAAACTTATCAAAATACTTAACACATTGACAATTACCAAGTAAAACATATTTTTACTTCAAAATACTCACTTTGGCATGTACATAGTTTTCACAAAGCAACTTGAACTCACCTTGCTAGCTTAAGTTAAACCTAGGTTCCAAACTCAACCATTTGCCTCCAAAAGTGTAGATTCCAATATTTCCAAGTCATCACCAACAATAAGCTAGGGTTTCCAAACAACCCATTCCTTCAAGTCTAGAATAAACCATTAACAAAGAAAACCTTTAGATCTACGAAGATCCTTATACTAAAGCTTGGAATATTCAAAGAAACTTACCACTTTAGATATTGAGACTTTCCACCCAAATCTATTCAAGGAACCCATCCAACTCTTCAACCCAAGCTTCCAAATACCGAACCTTTATACTTCTTTGTGATAAACCCACCATGTATGCTCTAAATCTGAGATAAGAGTTATCAAAAATCGCACCAATGGATAGGAGAGAAATGGGGATGGATGCTAATGAGAGAAAACCCTAAAATTTGGGTTTTAAATCGATCAGACCTTTCCCGCGGCCTTAGCCGCGACCTCAAGTCGCAGGCTAAGCCGCGCGTGTCTCAAAGCCACGGATCACAGTGAGTTGCGCGGGCTTATCCACGGCTTGAAGCAGCGGGCAAAGCCGCGCGTGTCCGTGTTATGCCTCCTCACGTCTTATGTTAAACCGTTCCCCGACCGTTTCTCTCAACCGGCCGCTAACCGTTTTCCTTGGTCGATTGTTAATCATTTCTTTAGGAAATTACGGGTGTTACATGAAACATTGTGCATATAGCTACAACGAATTTTAGTTGGGCAAATGTACCATGGATTATAATGATGACATACCCAGATGAATCAAATTGCACATAAAGTGCATTATCCATAATTAAACAAAGTGCATATTGACTGGGATATGTAATGATAAAACATGGTGAAACCATGTTCAGTAGACAACAAAATGAAGTGTATGTAGGATATTAACCAAGAACAACTGCGGCATCAGGAACCAACCATCTGTATAGTTAAATACGTTTGTTTTGGTATGAATTTATCTTTTTTGCTTTAGTTTTGGCTTAAGTCATGGATATCGTACAACATATTACCCCATGGTGAATGCTTCTAACAACTACGATTCTTACATGTGGGATAAGTAAGATGCTATTGCAAAGGTGGGGTCAGGAACAACAGAAATTGAAATCTACAGGTCTAGATTAAGCTGACGTAGAACAAAGTACATTAAGAGGTTGTTTACCAAAACACTTACACAGTAAGTGTTTACCGATTAAATTCAACGATATCACTTACATTACCGGATAAGATTTTAGTCCATTAAAACGACATCGTATGCAAAACTTTATCCAGTAAGCGCTAACCGGGTAAGAGCAATAACACACACTTATCGGGTAAGACTCTTGATCATTGCTTTCGCTCTTACCGGGTAAGATTATTGGTCATTGCCATATTCATTGATTAAGGTAATATAACTTGGTAAGCGCTTACCCGGGTAAGCGCTTACCCGGGTAAGCGCTTACCCGGGTAAGCGCTTGGTGAATAACCCCTTAAGTGAACCTTTAGCATTGTTGATGAGCAAACATGCTTTGGCACAAAAAATAGTTAATAAAGACATATTTTTGTTAATCTGTATCAGTATTACAAAGATGGTAAGTCTATATAAGCCTAATGGATTAAATGGAGATGACTGACCGTAGATTAACAAGTGGAATAATAGCAAGTTATCTCTATAAATAAACTTGAATTTTTTTACAACACCAATATTAACCAAGAACAACAGCGACATCAGGAACCAGCCATCAGTAAAGTTAAATACGAATTCATACCAAAACAAATCAGGAACAAAAATGAAAACCTTCATCTTCTGACATTCGAGGTGAAATTTCTTAATTCGAACCAAATCTTCCCATCGAAGTCATTGCATTGAATGTTTCATCATCTACATCCAAAACATGTTAGCTTTTCAAATCAATTTTGGTTTGCCTCGTTGTATTCATCAAATCATCTTCAACAACAGTCCGACCAACACTCATCACGATATCAATCACAATTTCGTCATCAAGATCATCTCTAATAAACGTATCGACGATATCCATCAAAAGTGATCTAAAACAATACAGAAGCCAAAGAAACTAATTTACATCAATATTGCCATAAGGTAGCTTTCAGAACCAATAATCTTTAAACATACCTCCAAGAGCAGTACTAATTTCCTTCCTTGGTTTTCACCAATCTGGATAAATGCAAACTGGATCAGAGGTTAATGTCAGTGTTCGTCTAAGTTGTACAAGAATTCAAGGAATCACTTTGGGAGGTGTTGACACTTAAACCCACAAGAGGTAATAACAGTAAAATATAGAACTTTACAAGACAGTTTGGCAGAATTCATAAACGATGATGTTTCTATTGCTAAGATATGGAATTTCACTCCAACACATATGGTCCAATATACATTCTTCAATCACCATCGTAACTTTTAGGTGTGTTGAAGTTTGGATGTAATGAATGATATATCCTAGAGTATGTCCTGACTAATCGCTAACTGAAATGAATATTATGGAAGGATTTTCCATAACATGCTAGAAATCAAAAAAACTAGATCAAAGGTTAATATCAGTGTTCGTCCAATTTGTACAATAACTCAAGGAATCAAACTTTATCGAAAGAAATCGAGGTGCATTACCGGAAAATGAAGATGAAAAACGTTAAATGTTGTAGAAATCGTGGGAGAAAGGAGGAGTGATGGCACAGCGAGAAGCCATAGTTTGAATCACGATAGTGGAACAATATATTGAAAAATGTCAATTGCTCAATTTTAGAAACCGTGGGAGAAAGGAAAAGTGATGGCACAGCGAGAAGCCCTAGTTTGAATCACGATAGTGGAACGATACATTGAAAAACTTAATGTAACACCCTGAAATCTCTGGCCGAAAAGAAGTTGGGAAAATGTCAGCAGTGTTCCACGCTTCTATTCACGCGGGTCGAACCACGCTGTAATCCATGTGAGGCTCTATCCAGAGAGCGGCATGCCTCTCCGCTCGAGTCGGTCCATGCCACCACACGTGCGCGACCACTGTGCACACATAAAAAGAGGGAAACTAGCCTCCAACCCCGATTTCTCACAAAAACCACATATATCTCCCCCTTTCTCTCCCAAACCGACCTTGATCTTCTCAAATGAACCCTAAATTATTTTTGGGGGGGTTTTACTCCTAAAACCAAGTGATTCTTCATCATCTAGAAAGTTTTGGAAGCTAGAACTATGACCCTTTCATCTTCATCTTCCTCACCAAGTTTCTTAGGGTTTCATCGAACCATTTTCATCATTTTGAAGATTTGGAGTTTGTGTCTCATTTTGAGGACCTAGAAGAGTTTTGTTGATGGATTCAAACAGTGGCAAAGGTAATATTCTCTTCTCTTCAACTATGGAAATTAGGGTTTTGGGATAAGATGAGATCTTCAGGTAAAATGTTTGGGGAACAATTCTATATGGTTGAAAATGATTATTCATGGTTGGAAACTTGTGGATCTAGGTTTTTGGATAGATTTTCTTGTGAATTCAAGTTTTTTAAGGAAGCTCAAGTTTGGGTAAAATCTAGATTTAGCCTAAATCTAGCAAGGTGAATTCAAGTTGATTTGTGTAAATGGTGTACATGCCAAAATGTTCATTTCAAAGTATTTATGTGTTTACATGAAATTATCAACTGTTGAGTTATTTAGGGAGTTTTGATTATTTGAAGTGTTTAGCTTTATAAACTTTGTAAAACACCCACATTTGGGATTTTTGGGTATTTTGATAAATAAGTCATAAATGAAAGTGTTTTGGTGATTTATTGCATAATGGATATTTGGTCAAAATTCACTTTTAGTGTTTGTCGAATTTATACATTGTTTATGTAATGGGACGTTTTGAAAAGACGAACGTGTGAGTTATTTGATTTTCGTTATTCCCAGCCTCGAGAACATTCTAGAAATTGTAAACCTTTTTGGATTGGGACGAAGGCCAATTGTGTTTTGTGAGACAAAGATTTTGGGAAAAGATGCATGTATTATGCCTTTGTGCTTGATTTATACTCAGATGAGTCTTTGGAGTATTCATTCAGTTTTAGTAGATCGATAAGGAGCCTTTCACGTATGGTGTATTTAGTTGCATATTATTTGAGAGTTACATGTTTTGATTACGTTAGTTCATTCGTTGGAGTCATGTAATGTTTTAGACTGTGATGCATTGGATCCATAGGCATATGAGTCAGTCAGTTGGTTTAACAGGGAACTTTATCCTTGTTTTGGAACTGGAAATATTTATGGTTAGCGGGGACTCGGGGTATAGATCGTGGGTGGTTGAACTCGATGACCGTGTAACCTTTAGCGAAGGGCTCGAGGTATAGATCCTGGGTGGTTGAACTTGATACCCGTGTAATCCAGTCTGGTTATTCATAGTGGAATTTTAGTGTCCTCTTTTGAAGTCTAGTGAGTGGTCCCTAAGTCATGTTTTTATGTAAGCTTGCGGTGGTGCTCTGCAGAGCCGTATACGGAGCTAAGTCATGCGGTGGTGCCCATGGTGAGCCAGATACGGGGACTTGTGGCTTTTGTGGTGACACTCATCTAGAGGTCGAGTAGACACTAGGTTCATTTGGGTATCTTGTGGTGGTTGCTCAGAGGACCCGTGTACGGGGATCCGTGGCCCTATGTGAATCTCGAGAACATTGATAAGTGGCTTAACTATGTGTTCCCGCCACATTCAAGGGAATTCGGGTCTCCCCCGTCACCGAAAGGTGTTGTTTTGGGTATTGAGTTTTAATATCCATGTTTTTGGTGACATTTTACATATACAAATTTTATATATGATTTATGGGTTGAGTATTATGCCCCACCCATGTTTAGGGTGTTTCGGGATATAAAGTTTTATCTGGGTTTCATAAATTGGAAGTTTGATTTCTATTCTCGTTTTGAGTGAGTTTTGGGTTGAATTTAATTTACGAAAGAACGTTTTATATTGGGATATTTGTCCTTAAAATAGTTTGGATTGGGAAAACGTTTATATTGGTGTTTCCTTCGCCTAAATGTATATTATTGGAAAATGGGACGTTTTCATATCAAATGAGATCATTTTGAAATATTTTGATTTAAATTGCATTCTTTCATTTTTACGAGATATTTACTCATATTGAAAACTCTTGAACTCACTAGGTGTTAGCCTGTAATAGTCGTGTTTAAAGTGTAACAGTTCAGAGTTGGAGGATTTGTGCTCAAAACCCCAAATCTGAAGGGGGCTAGTTGTAATTTTGGTAATAAAGGAGCTATACTAATACCCTAGCCGCCTACCTCTATCATTTGGGGGAAATTAAGCTAGAGGTCAGGAGAAATCTTGGTGTGTGTTCTTGGAGAAAAGGAAATCAAGAGCTTGGAAGGAAGATCAAACATCAAATCCCATCAAGGTAAGTTCATAGTTATCCCTCTTGTTGATTGTTTGGAGTAATTAACTTATTATAGGTTGATTTGGATTCTAATCTGTGTGAAATCCATGTTTTATGTAAATAGGAAGTTGTCGGGATCTTGGGGTTTGATTGTCGAGTGATTTGGGAAAGGGAAGTAAAACCCTATCTGTTGCGTCTTAGCATCGACTAGGGGAGGGGGTTAGGGTTGGATTGGAGAGTTTTGTTTGGGAAGAAATCCCCGACCATCTGTGGGTCGAGGGGTTTGGTGTTCGCAACGGCCGGGGAATATCCTTGGTTACGACTTTCGCCGACGTAGGCGCTAGCGGGGAGACCACCGAGTGACCCCGGGCTTGTTCCAACTAGGCAAACTCGAGAAGGTGGAACCTAGGTGACCCCGGGCTTGTTATATCTGGGTGATCCCGGGGAAACTAGTACCGGGAAATCCCGGGAGAGTTGGTACCGGGTGATCCCGGGTGACCCCGGAAGTGCGGTGATCGAGTGATCCCGGTGTTGTTCGACCCGGGAGATCCCGGGAAAGTCTCGACCGGGTGAACCCAGAAAACTTTTAACCGGGTGATCCCAGGAGTATAGATACCGATAGTTTTAACATATGCTGTGTCTGGACCGGTTATCTGTTAAGTCGATCTTCGTTGAGCATGGAGGTTTTCTAGATCATTAACCTTAGTGGTGGTGAAGTGAGTTTCCCTTGCATGTTGAAAATAACCAAGTGACTTACTGTATGATCCTACTTTATGCCTTAGGGAAGCCGTTGCCTGACAATCTCAAGTATTAGGATTTAAGCACAGGACGACAGATGAGTTTTCTAATCAAAAGCTTTTGCGATGTTTAAGTGGTTAAAGACATGTGAAAGATTATTTAAAGCATTTTATTATTATGTGAGATTTATACATGTGAGATTTATTTTAAATATGGTTTAAAATTTTGTTGTTGGTTAAAGGTATGCATACATTATTGTGAACAAGTATGGCCAAAGTCGGGGGGGGGGGGGGGGATGTCCCATTTATGCCAATGGGGGGGGTGTCTCAGTTAAGGCAGTATGAGTCAGACATACGGTCATTTTCGTGTGACGGTAGTGTGAGCCAAAAGCGTGGTTGTAAGTGGGGTGTTAATTTTATAACTGAATTGGTTTATGACTATTGTATATCTTTTCGACACATCTATTGTTGAACTGTTGTTATAGGGGACTCACTAGACCTTCGGTCTAACCCTCGTTCTTTCAAAACTAAAATCCTTTTTAGGCAGGTGTGAGGTAGGAGGATCGGGCAAGGGTAAGGAGAAGGTGTGATTTGGAGCTGAATTAGAAGACCTTCATTTAGTTTTATTTTCTTTATTCTCAGTTGTGTACCAGGTTGCCTTATCGCAAACCTTGAATTTATATTGTTGACTTGGGGCTGTTTTGGCGTTGATTTTCTATAGACTGTTTATGTTTGTTTCTCGTAAGTTTGGGTTGTTTCATAGCCTAACCTTTTTATTTGTCGGCATGTGCATCAGGTCCAGATTGGGGAAGGATACTAGCGACCCTATGAAGAGATGGGTACTAGTTATATGCACGAGGGTGAGTAGCTTGGTAAAGTCTCCCACAAATATCTTGGGAATAGCAACATGTATTTGGGTTTAGTAGCACCCGACCTTCTTATTAATCTTTATGTAAGACTCTATCCATTTTGTTGATGGTTAAATATAGAATAATATTTCAAGTCAGGACTTGATGTAAGAGATTTTATCTTTCTTTGAGGCCTTATTGAAAATTTTAAATTAGTTGTTATTTCCAATTTCGAGGGTGTTACACGTCAACTGGTCAATTTGAAGAAATCGTGGAAGAAAAGAGTTGCAGTGGATAAAGAAATTCATTAAGGCAATCGTATGGAAGATTATTGTAATACCCATTATTAATAAAAAAATTGAAAAAAATATAAATTAAAATCAAGGGTGGATAAGGGAAACGTATGCAGCATGTTGTGAGGGTCAACAATGGTACTGTCAACTCCAGAAATTGACTTCTTTCTGAAAGGTCAACAACTTCTCAAGAAATTAAACAAATTGACAACAAGGTGAGAACCAATCCTCTAATTGTAGAAACACCCAACATTTTTTTTTTCTGAGTTGATAAAGATCAAGAGAATCAAAACCCCAGTAGCAAAAACAGAGGGGTTTCCTGATTTGGGTGCAAGAAATTAAAGAAGGTTCATAAAGATTTCAATTTTGGGGAAATTAAGGATAAAGATTCATGGGTTTGATAGTTCGATTCCCATCTTCTATCAAAACCCCAGAAGCAAAAACAGAGATAATTCCTTATTTGGGTGGTAGAAATTAAAGAAAGTCGATGAAGACTTTGAATTTTGGAGAAATTAAGCAGAACGATTCATGGGTTTTGTGTACTGATTTACCGAAACTACTCTTTATTAACAAAAAAAACTGAAAAAATATAAATTATATATATATGGATGGAGACGAGTCAACCAACTTTTGGGTTGATCTGGACCGTTTAAAATCATCCAATTTTTGATCTGGGTCGTTCAAATTCATTCTGCCCAAACCTTATAACTACCGGCCTCTCCTTTAGCCCACTCACTATCCCCTACCCTGATTTCTCTCTCACGTCTCTTCCAAATTTCTCTCCCCTCACTTAGCTATTTTATATCGCACGACTTCCCGCCTCAACCTCCATGGAGTTCCAACTCCCCAAGTTGCAGCTATAAAATTGCCTCTGGTGAACCGGTGGAATGGACGCCCTTACTCGCATCGTTATTACGATATATTGGAGAAGAAGAAGACCTTACCAGTTTGGCATTAGAAAGAAGAGTTATTGAAAGAACTCGAGGACATCAAACGCTTATTTTGTCGGTGAAACTGATAGTGGTAAAACTACACAGGTTAGTCATTGCCTTATGTTTAACTAACACTTAGTTTTTGCTACTTTCATATCGCCATTACTCTCGATTCTAAGTTCATCTGTTGTTTCATTCATGTGCCTTTTTCTCTGTCGAGATTTGTCGTTCTTGTGTATGTATTGTTTTAATTTTCTGATTCTCTGAATTGCTTCTGTTAGTACATTAATGGTACAAGGTATGTGTTATTTAAAAGTATTATGTTTTCAATTGAAAATTTTGTTTGCTAAAGAGCTTATAGAGCGTTTAATTGTTAAATTGTGGCCAACAGATTCGTCAACTTGTGTTGGAAGCAGTTGATGTAGAGAGTGCGGATAGATGGAAAAAATTCATGGTTGGTTGCACCCAACCTCGCTACAAAGGCTTAATGGATAATTAAGTTGAGTTCAGCTGGAGCATAAGATTCAACAAAAATAGAAATTGGGTACAAATTTCATCAAATAATTCTAGGTTACCTTGAATAATCATCTATAAAAGTAGTAAAACTTTAAAAGATTAAAAGACTTGACCTGCAATCCCTAATGAATTAAATTAGACAAGCTTCTGAATGTAGGCACTATCCTACTTGTGTCAGACAAACATTTTTTTCTAATTCACAAAATTCAAAAAATTAATCTGAAAGAAAGTCAATTTTTAGTTGCAATTTCTAATTTTGCAGAAGATGGTTGATCAAATCAATGTGGATATCCTGCACATTGCTTCCACTAAGATAATCATGTGGGGGACATAGACATCTATGGATACAAACCTCACTCATGGTCATCCTTTGACAGGAACCCAAATATTGGAAAGGATATCACAGCAGCTCAAGATTTTAGTCTTGCTGATAGTTGGGAGATTTTTTTAGTAAATATTGGCATATAAACACATTTCAAACATTCTTGTAAGTTGTAACTGGTATGACTTAAACATCTTGATTAGGTTTGTTGGAACCATATTCTATTCAAATCTGGAGGATATATAGAGGGAGAAAACAATTTTCTTCTATTCATTCACATGATCATCAGATGCACTTTGATATATTATCCAAGATGAGACACATGCAAAAAACAATTCACCTCCTTAAGTATGCTATGCAAGTATGAGGGATAAAATGCATGAAGAAGCACGAAACACCTAAATAGGTTTAGTGCACAGCAATAACCGAATTCTAAGAAAAAATATAGGTTTTCATAAGGCTAACAAGTATACAACAAATCTATATCTTTCCATAGCCTTTGCCTGACTGAGGACAACATCCTATCAATGAATCTCTACCATAAGAGCAAACCATGTTTGCCTAAGTACCAAGTGAAAACTTCTATTAGACTATTTAACAATATATAAATATAGTAAGATAATAGAATAAATATATACAAGGGTATGTAGAGCGGGTAGCATGAGTCAAACCTATATCGTTAGCTTGGAAGGCTAGGGGTTATAGTTGGCGTCGGTTTGTCACTTTTAACATTTAATTCAAGGATCCAGGGGATGGTGCATGACAAATGATAAAACACCACTAATAGTGCCACCTGAGAAACCCATCAACGTTTTGTTTGAAGGGATTACAATACTAGGTAAGAGTTGGAGTGCCCTTACCACAAAATTAGTGGGAGAAAGACTAAGCAACTAACTACACAAAGCCTGAAGCCTTGAAGCAAAACTATTTGCAGCATGTCATAGCACAGTAGCAAAGTAATGCTCCCATGGGTTCCTAAACAGTAAATTTATTCAACTATCAACAACAATTCGCTCCTTACCAGTCCCAGGGGAGGGATCCACAGTCAAGTACCCATGTAGCAGTGCCAGAACTGTATTGAAGTAAGCTTTAAAAACACTTGTATGATTCCTTCTACAAATGAATTGCTGAATTACCACATTGATTTAAAATGTGAAAGATGGGTAAAAAAGGGTTATAATTAAGAATAAAAACTGAAAGAGGTTTATTTTCATAATGAAATTCTATGATTTTGAGATCAATAGTTCTTGTATGATTTAGCATAGTAAACATTTATGTTCTTGGATATGATGCTCAAAAACCAACCTGATTTGGATATGAAATTGTATGTATACGAGTCCGATCCTAAATCCATTCTAAACCCGTTATTCCCCTAGATTCTGTTTTGTTTGTGATTTCTTCTATTTTGTATCTGGAATTTTTGGACCTCTGATTTCTTCTTTTTTGGACCTGTGATTTCTCCTCTCAATTGACCTGTGATTTGTGTGAATGACCTAATAGACATGGTGACCAAAGTTTCTATGGAAAAAATCATCGAGAGGGATGCAACTGGTGTTCATCCTCTCCCGGTAAAATCTGTAAGCGTGACCAAAGTTTCTATGGAAACAAGCATCGAGAGGGATGCGGCTGGTGTTCGTCCTCGCTTGGAAAAATCTGTAAGTGTGACCAAAATTTCTACGAAAACAAGCATCGAGAAGGATGCAGCTGGTGTTCATCCTCAACCGGAAAAATCTGTAAGTGTGGAGATAGTATCATTTGGTGAGGCTTTTCAACCTTACCAATCCCACATAGCGCGCGAGCTAAGCGATGAGGTAATTTCACATATATATTCCATCCTCATATGCAGATTTGACGTACTAATAATAATGTAGAACTTTTGCAGTGGCATCTTTTTCAAAAGCAAGCAAAACGTGTGTGGGATCTCATCAAATGGAAGTGGGATGAAGTCATTGATCTGGATCCAGACGTTGATGAGGATTTGATCGACACTGCCGATTCGGCATCAACATGCGTTCAAGTCCCTCGGGTCATTGTTCATACTCGTGGTTCGATCCACCGTGTTAGGGTTACGTCTGGTGATGACAATTACATATCTTTGTAAAAACATGGTTGGTAGTATAGGAATTTAGAAACATTTTCTGATTGTATATATCACAGTTGCTTATAAAACCATATTTTCATCTATTTTTTGTTCTTTTTGACAACTTATGATTAGATTACTACAAATTTGGTTTGGATTTGGTGACAACAGTTATCCTCCTGTTTTTCTTGTGGTTGATCTGACATGCTTGCTTTTGTTGATTTATATTCCTTGATAATATATTCAAAGTGTATTATGATAATATTCAGATCACCAAAGGTTGCTTCTGAAACCAATAACACCATAAATTATGTTAATCCTCCTTTTTAAATGTGGTGTGAAAGTATTACAGGAAGGCAATAAATGATGTATTAACTCCTTTAATATCAACATTTCCATCGATTAAATCAACAACATACTTCATAGAAACTAATAATCAAGATGCATCCTACATGCATACTTCCAAACATTTCAAACAGGAAGCATAGAAGAATAACCCAAGCTAACAAATTACAATATCTTATTCTTTAGACTAATGGTTCTGAAACATCTAAAAGCAAAGAAGTACAAGATTGGTAGTTAACCTTCTCATGGTGTTAACTTCAACAATTTTATCTCACCGGAGGATAAATTGAATGCTTTATATTATTTCCACGGATTCAAGCTGAAAACGCCTCAAGTTCAATAGTGAATATGAGACATAAGATGTTTCCCTTATTAACCTACATATTATGACTTATGAGATTCACACAATGGTGTTGCAGATGAAAGTGCTATGGTCCACTTTACAATAAGAGGCAACAATAATCACTGAAAAAGACATCAAATGAAAGCATCATAAAAAACATAGGTCAGAAATAAGCAAACGGCGGCAGAGAGATGACACCTTTGTTGCAAATATCACAATGTCACTGGTTGGTTAATTGAATGGACAAAGACCAGGTAACAATAGAGCACCCACCTCTAGAAAAATTTAAACTGAGAGAGAGATGTTAGAGATCGGGGAAAAGTAGTCGATCAGTTGACCGGATTTCTTGAGAATCGTGTAAGTCACTTTCTGAATTGGTATTTCGACCCTACGCCTGGGTTGCACGAAGTCCAATATGGGATAAGACTCAAGAACACTCACGTTTTTAGGCACAAAAACGAGAGCAAATTTGCTGGAGAGTATATATGATTATTTAAAATCGTGTGTCTAAAACATAAGTATATACGGTATATATACTAGTCTCATTTGTAAAATAGGAAATAACGGAAATGGAAATGATTGTAAATCACTATCAATTATAGTCGGTTACAATCAATTTAGCTAAAATTAAGGGCAGGAAATAACTTAGCATTAAATGTTCAGTAAATGCAGATTTAGTCCAAAAATAGACACCAAGAGCTTCTGGTCCAGAGACGCCCATCAGAGGCTCTGACGTGCCTTAAGAGGCTCTGACATCTATCAGAGGCTCTGTCGTGCCTTAAGAGGCTCTGACCTGCCTTAAGAGGCTCAGTCGTGCCTTAAGAGGCTCTGACGTGCAATCAGAGGCTCTGACGTGCCATCAGAGGCTCTGACGTGCCTTAAGAGGCTCTGCCATGCCTTAAGAGGCTTTGATGTGCCTTAAGAGGCTCTGTCATGCCTTATGAGGCTCTACCATGCCTTAAGAGGCTCTGACGTGCCTTAAGAGGCTCTGCCACTTGGATCACCGCCAGGGGCGTTACCCCTTAACCCCCCTGCCATTTCATCGTGCCCGGGATCAAACTCGTCTTATAACAAGTGTGCACTCCGCACCACCTAACTCGTATTAAATCACAGTTTGAAACCCATTAGTACTCGTGTTATAACCAATTACACTTAAATGCCTGGTGACACTAAAATCACCAACAATCCTCCCCCATTTTAGTGTAACCCATGAAATAACATATTAAATTAAACAAACCAAACTTGCACATAAGTGAAAATATCAAAACGATTGAATTTCCACATTAGTATTTTACACATTCCAAATATTCGAGAATCAAGGTGTCCCAAGGATTGAACCCATCAACTCATTTGAATACCTGAAGATAAAATACATACAAATTTCATATATGTCCAACAAATTAAAACGTGAGACAATTATAAAGTCGTGTGTCCTAATCCTCTCATGATTGTATAAAGGCCAAGTCCCAACCTTTTGAAATGCGACTACACTTCACAATCACATAGGTAATTCATTTACTTCGTGTACCTGTAAATACACTTTATCAAAGGAATTATTAAGAAGATAAACTTCACCCTAACCACTGCAGGACTGAACACATATCTGGGATGATTCAACTTGTGTTCCAATTTATAAGTGTGAGCTTTTCACATTGAATTCAACTTATAATGTCATATTACAAGGGAATTGGGTGTCTCACCTTTATAAATTTATAAGGACTTTAATCCCATCCCAATTGCAGACTTGTGCACTAAGTCTCTTGTCAGACCTTTAGTTAAATGATCTGCCAAATTTTGTTGCGTTCTGTTAGGTCCTGAGATCATAGATTGATTGATTCATAAACAATTAACAAGGAATTAGGAAACTGAATCTATAGTTTTATTAACAAACACAATCTAAACTACAGAGAACGTTTACAAGTCGTATGTCTACATTTCTGAAATGAAACTTACACACCTAAACACAATACATACTCTATTTATACCCCATATCCCTTGTTACACATTTAAGCCCAAACCCATTACAAGGCTCAATACACACTAAGGTTTATTACTTTACTAAACTTATAGTAAGAGCATAAATTATGTTCTAACATTCTCCCCCTATGTTTTGTAAAGTAATCATAATCTTTTAAGCTCCAGCTTCAACTCTTCTCCCCCTTGATTTCTTTATAAAACTTAGCGTTGCATAAACTTCAAAGCTCCTCTAGCTCCCCCTTGAAACTAGCTCTTATCCTTGGAGTATCAACTGAAATATCAGATCTATTGTAGACCATAACCTCGACTGAGTGCACATAAAGACAACTTTTGACTTTAGTAAACCCAACACATTCCTTAACGCCCACAAGAATGATATGTGTGGATTATGGAGTGACACCCAAGTGCATCTTTGATGTATAACATCTGATCTGTCTGTTAACCATGAGTTGAATTAGGAATTCAGCTTAAGAACTTCGTCTGATAAGCATACGGGTGGTAGCATCTGGTAGCAACACTAAGGCAAGGGTTAGAAGGCAAGTAATGTTCAACAACTGATGAAATGTACTCATTTTCTGACTGCTTTCTAGAATAATGAACTATCAAACCCAGAACTCCTTTCTTCACGAATCAGCTGGATGATTATAAGCACTCAGGTTTCTGAATCACAACTCAAGCATCAGAACAATGATTGCAGTCGCTCACACTACTGATTGATCAGGTCGGAAGAATGATAAAGTGCTCTCAACAGTCTAATAACTCAAGAAGCTTTCCAGACTGATGATTGCAGATGCTCCGGCAACTAACTCAGTCCAAGCAGAGACCAAATCATCAAATCCATAATCTGAAAATCTTGAAAAGCATGAGCACTTGTGAAATTTAGATTAGTTGCTAATGATATGTGACCAACAGAAGATAGGAGTGATCTCACATATGCATTCCGTGTATAAAGTTCAGGAACAAGTCCAACTTGTATGAAATAGGGTTCAGAACAGTCAAAATTCTCAAAAATCATCAAACTTTTCGCAAAACACCAACAATTCGCAGATCGCTGTAGCAAATCAGCACAATTCGCAAGATAGACTAAGCTGAAAACCACAATTCGCAAAGGCTTATTCTTTTAATTCTTAACTTTTCTCAAGCCTCACATTTGCGAATTCCTCACATTTCGCAGATCATAAGTCATCGTTCTTACTCCCCTTAAACTTTGGATGCCTGCAACACATGTTTAGCTTTTGGTATTTGGATCCTGATTTGTTGGTTGAAGTTTTAATAGGAGAGATAAAATAAGAACCATACCAGCTATTTTCAAAAAATTTATTCACAAAATCATTTGAACCACAATAGGAACAGCTAATTTTTTTTGAGCTAACATGATTAGTTGATTCACAGTGTAGATCAGATCAGGTTTGCCAAAAGATTTACCTTTCGAAGCATAGTTCCTTTTAGCATTTGGTGTATGCTCAAATGATTTATCTTCTTTCTTCTTCTCCTGCGAATATCCTTTAATTCTCTACACCCAATTCTCTTTATCTTTCTAATCTTTCTTTCTCCAGTTCATTTTCTTCTGAGACTTATTCTTCTTGAAGTTACCTGAACCATCGACATTTTTATCAAAGAATAGGTTAGAAGGACGAATCTGATCATTTGATTTAGAAGTGTGACTGTCAGTTGAATCAAATAAAGGATTAATAGAAACATGTGTTAAAATTGAACTTGTTGCTGATTTGAATGAGCATTCTGATGCAGCTAGATCATCTCTCGGTGATTGAGCAATTGATTCTGGCGTTTTGTGCTCAGTCAGCTTCACCTTGAACATGATCTCCTCAAGTTCTTTGATCTTTGTGGACAGACAGTTTCTTTCCTTTGACAATTGGTCAAACTTCTTATGCAATTCAACTTTCGCATTCTTCTCCTTCAAAACATTCTTCTCCTTCAAAATAGTTGATGATAGCTCAGATAACTTTCCATTCAACTTCTTTATCTCAGCTTCAAATACTTTCTTTTCTTCACAAAAGTCTTTCTTCACAATCTTTTGATCAATTATCTTCTTCTTTTCTTTCTCAAACTTTTCTCTTTCAAAGATGATAACTTTCTCAAAATCTGACACTTGTTGAGAAAGTTTAATGCATTTCAGCTCCACTGTTTTCTTCTCTTCAAAAGTTTTTTCTTGAGAATTCAGAAAACTTTTGAGCAAAAGATTTCCTTTCTTTCTCAGACCCTTCTTTTTTTTTCTTCTCTTTATTCACTTGATCTCCTAGTTCAGAAACTTTCTTTCTCAGCTCAGCATTATCTTTCTAATTCCTTTCTCTTCTTCTCAATCTTTTTCATTTCATCTTGAGCTTTTGTGTTGTCTTTGACTTGGGTTGATTTTTCCTTCATCATATTAATCTCAACCTCAAGACTAAAGACTTGATCTTTCAGTTTATCTCTTTCCGCAAAGACTTGAGAATTTATCTGTCTCAATCCATTACAAGTATCACTTGCAACATTTGCTCTTCTTCTAAAGTCATCAAGCTCTTTTTGCATTAACTTCTTCTTTGACCAAGTAAAGCTTGAAGTAAGATTTTCAAACTTCTTCAGATTTGCTTGAAGAATTGAAATCTCTTTCTCTTTTACTTCGATAATACCTGCAAAATCAGTTTTGGAGTTAGAGATACAATTTGAACAGATAAAATCTTTCTTTGAATCTTTTGAATTTTCTTTCAACATATTAATCTGATTGAGAAGAGATGAGTTTTGAATTATCAGATTCTTCATTTCAGATTCCATGGCAGGAATCTCTGGCATGTATGCTAAAGCACAATCTCTGTTGGTTAGCAGCAGATTTCCTTTTTCATCTGTGTAAGGCATGATGAGAAGATGTATTAAACTGCACACAAGAAAGATATTAGCTAGTAAAGATATTTGAACCCAACAATTTGATAAAAACTTGAAAAATATTCATAAAATGAAATTTCTAAAAAATTCAAGTTCAAAATTCGCAAACAGGCTTAACACAAGAACAATTCGCAATTCAATATAAAACAAGTTCAGAATTCGTAAACTTCAAGAAATTCGCAACACAAGCTGAGCAATTCGTAAAGGCAGGAATTCGCAAGCAAGAGACAATTCGCAAACCTTTCTTCAACGAATTCTATACTTGTACAAATTTTGAAAACACAATTCGCAAACCAATCAAGAATTCGTAAGAGAAATTCGCAAAAGGAATTCGTAAACCATAGAGATACGAATCATTTACTTAGAATTTTTTTTCAAAAAATACACTACGAATTCTAAACAATTCGTAAGATAGTCTTATAAGAATTCTCACTTTTCGCTATAGACACATAAACGAATTCTTCAGAATTCGTAATAGACACATTAGCGAATTCTTCACTTAAGCTTTTAAAAACACAACTTTTCGCAAAATCACCCTTTACGAATTCTAGCTTTTCGTTATAGAGAGAGATATGAATTATGTCCTTAAGATTTTTCAAAAATATCTTGCGAATTCTTCTACAATTCGTAATATGCACTGTTACGAATTCTACACTTAAAAAAATTTAGAAATGAAATTTTGCGAAATCTATATGTGAATTCTGTAAATTTAACGAGTTCTTCATACGAATCCTTTAAATCTTGCGAGTTCTTGACTACTTAGTCCAAAACTATCGATTTTGATCCAAAAATCGATCCAAAACTTCAAATCCAAGGCTGTAACTTCACATAATCAACAAGATTAGTCCAAAGTACAATCCGATGCAATACTAAAAACAAATTCACATATTTACACCATCAATCCAATCAAACAGTGACCGATATTCATTCAAACTAAAAACCAACACAAATATGAAATTCACAATTATAAATTGTTTTTCAGTGAAATTTAACCCGACAAACTTGTTTTAAAACACTATGAGACCACTAATCCATCATCAATTTCAACAAAAACTCACTATTTGTGCAAAAATCAATCAAGAAATACTTCAACAGAACTCGACTTTTCGAAAACTTCAAATCGTTGGATTACTAGCTCTGATACCACTTGTTAGGTCCTGAGATCATAGAATGATTGATTCATAAACAATTAACAAGGAATTAGGAAACATAATTTGTAGTTTTATTAACCAACACAATCTAAACTACAGAGAGCGTTTACATGTCGTTTGTCTACATTTCTGAAATGAAACTTACACACCTAAACACAATACATACTCTATTTAGACTCCATAACCCTTGTTACACATTTAAGCCCAAACCCATTACAAGGCCCAATACACACTAAGGTTGATTACTTTACTAAACTTCTAATAAGAACATAAATCATGTTCTAACACGTTCTAATAAACTCAACGGAGATTACACCATTCATGATTAATTCTCTAATCATACTATGTCTAACACCTAGGTGTCTAGTCTTACCATTGTAAACTTGTCTATAAGCCTTAGCCAAAGTGGCTGCACTATTACAATGGATTGAAATAGGTGCAATTGGCTTTGGCCACAATGGAATCTCATAAATTAAATTCCTTAGCCACTCCGCCTCTTTACCGGCGGAGGATAGTGCAACAAACTCATATTCCATTGTTGAGTTTGTAATAAAAGTTTGCTTTTTAGATGCCTAAGAGATGGCACCTCCTCCAAGCAAAAATACCCAACCACTAGTTGAGGAATGATCCTCCATGTGGGATATCCAACTTGCATCCGAATAACCTTCTAAAACTGAAGGATATCCTAAATAACTCAAACCATAATCCATGGTTCTCTTGAGATATTTGAATACTCTTTGAGCCGCTTGCCAATGTTGAGTACTAGGATTACTAGTATACCGGCTCAATCGTCCCACGGCATAAGCT
This sequence comes from Arctium minus, assembly GCA_954870635.1. Lineage (NCBI taxonomy): Eukaryota > Viridiplantae > Streptophyta > Magnoliopsida > Asterales > Asteraceae > Arctium > Arctium minus. Next base: position 129,643,691 of record OX941081.1, on the reverse strand, counting down.
ATATCGGGCCTGGTGCTTGTCATGGCGTACATCAAGCTACCAACGACCTTAGAGTATTCAAGTTGTGAAATAGCCTTGCCTTTATTAGGCATTAATTTCACACTTGGATCCATGGGAGTGCTTACGGGAGAACACTCACGGTAATTAAACTTATTGAGAATTTTCACAATATAATGATATTGCGTCATAACAATCGCTTTGTTAACCCGTTTAATCCTTATACCAAGGATTACATCAGCCTCTCCCATGTCTTTAATGGAAAATTTAGATGACAACAATTTCTTAGTCGTGTCTACATGATTTTGGTCAGTCCCAAAAATTAACATGTCATCTACAAACAATCAGATGATCACACCCGCACCAGTAGCATCAAATCTACTATAAACACATTTGTCACATTGGTTTAAAGCAAAACCACATGACAAAATAACTTCATCAAACTTTTGATGCCATTGTTTAGGTGCTTGTTTCAACCCATACAAGGATTTCACAAGTTTACACACCTTATGTTCGTTTCCAGGCATAACGAAACCTTCTGGTTGTTTTATGTAAACTTCCTCTTGAAGATCACCATTCAAGAAGGCTTTTTTCATGTCCATTTGATGGATAATCAGATTGTGTATTGCCGCCAAGGCAATTAACAATCTAATAGTCGAAATACGTGCCACCGGAGCATACGTATCAAAATAGTCAATACCGGGTTTTGCCGAAACCCTTGAATTACTAACCGGGCCTTGAATTTATCAACTGTCCCATAAACTTTCATCTTTTTTTGAAGATCCATTTGCATCCAAGTGGTTTAGAACCTGGAGGCAAATCCGATAACACCCAAGTGTTATTCTCAAGGATTGATGATATTTCGTCATCAATTGCTTCTTTCCAAAAGGCGACATCTCGATAATCCATCGCTTCTTTGAAAGTCTTTGGGTCATTCTCAATACTTTAACAATAAGAGTATTGAATCCCAAGTTCATCCCTTGAACCTTCCACCAAATACAGTTGGAATTCGGGACCGAAATTTTTGGCAATTCGACCTCTTTGGCTTCTCCGGACCTGTTGTGTTTCTGTACTTGAAACACCATCCAAACTTTCTGGATTTTGCACTTTATTGGTGCTAGGAAACAGGTCCTTAGGCCTTTGAATTGATGAAAATCGTATCTCATCAAAAATCGCATCACGTGACTCGATTACGGTGTTAATCGACACCGAATCATTAGACTCGATAACGTAGAACCTATAAGCCTTGGAATTTTCTGCATATCCAATGAATATACAATCAATTCCACATTCACCCAAGGGTTTCCTTTTGGGTTCGGGTAGTTTTACAACAACCCGACAACCCCAAATTCGAAAATAATTCAAATTCGGAGTTTTCTTGAACCAAAGTTCATATGGGGTTGTTTTGTTCCTTTTATTTGGAACTCTATTCAAGACATAACAGGCCGTTAACATGCCCTCTCCCCAAAATCCCTCACTCAATCCCGAGTAAGAAAGCATCAAGTTTACCATTTCCTTTAAAACTCGATTTTTACGTTCGGAAACCCCGTTTTGTTGAGGTGTGTATGGTGTCGTTGTCTCATGCATGATACCAACTGATTGAAAATATTGGGGATCCATATATTCCCCTCCCCGATCAGTTCTAAGACATTTAACCGAATTACCCAATTGTAGTTCGACTTCGGTTTTGTAAATTTTAAACTTATCTAAAGCTTCATCCTTTGCCTGCAAAAGATATACATAACAAAACCTAGTATTGTCGTCAATAAAAGTGACAACATATTTCTTATTTCCCAAGGAAGGAGTGGAGTGGAAATCACACAGATCACTGTGTACAAGCTCCAAAACATTCGTATTCCGTTTAACGTTCGGAAAAGGTTGTTTTGTAACTTTTGTGAGCATGCAAGTTTTGCACCTCTCCGCATTAATGTCAAAGGTTGGAATTAATCCATATTTTGACATTTCATGCATCCTTCTAAAATTCACATGCCCCAATCTAGCATGCCATAACATTGAATCAACAATTTTAGAAGAAGACGATGACGATATAAAAGCAGAATTTTTAGAACATAGAATTTTATTAACCACATTTAAACAAAACATGTGATTACACAAATAACCAAATCCAATAAAACAACCACCTCGAGATAGGATAAACCTATTCGATTCAAATACTTGTTTAAATCCAAGATTATCCAAACAACTACCACTCACTAAGTTCTTACGAATTCTAGGCACAAACAAAACATCAAACAGTTTAACTTTATTTCCAGAAGAAAATTCTAAATATACTACTCCAACTCCACAAACTTGTGCACTCGAGTCGTTTCCCATATTCAGCACCGAACCATCTTCAACCAATGTCAATTTCTCGAACCACCGACGATCCTTGCAAATATGGCTTGTCGCTCCCAAGTCGATCCACCATGCACAGTCATCATCCTGCACATAAAAGGACTCAGGTATAAGTGAAACATAATTCTGGACAGAATTATCAAAGTTATTCAAAAACTGACCTCCTTTCACTTGATCGTGATCATTAGACCCTAATCCACTTCCACTCAAACCAACACCATTATTGTTCAACTCACCCAACAATCATGTTTGTGATGACTCACCTTGTTGCATCTCCAATACACCAAATCCTTTTTCTTTTTAACGGATTTGGTGGGTCCATCAAACTTACGTTTCTTGCCTTTTTCGTTGTTGTTGATGTGGGCTTTCTTCTCCTCAACCATGTGAACAGAGGGCTGTCCAGATTCAACTTTCCCCTTGGATTTGTCATTTTCTTGCACCCGAAGAGATTCTTCGATGTGCAAATGACTCCCAAGTTGAACCAATGACAATTCCTCTTTTTGATGTTTCAAGTTCTGCTTAAAATCTTTCCAAGAAGGTGGTAGTTTGTCAATCACACTCGACACAGCAATAGATTCATCCATATGCATGTTGTGTAGTGTAAATTGACCCAAGATAGGAAGAATTTCATTATATTGTTCCATTACGGGCCTCAAGTCCACCATTTTATAACTGTAAAATTTCTAACCAAGAACTTCTTACTAGAAGCATCTTCAGCGACGTGCTTGGACTCGAGGAAATCCCATATTTCATTCGCACTTGCCACATTTTGGTAGGTATCAAAAAGGGAATCACACATACAGTTTAAGATATGTCCTCTGCAGATATAGTCATCATTCTCCCACTTTCTCCTTCTTCTTGTGTACTCTAGCGTCTCATCCTTCATCACTTCTGCCATGGGTGTACTCAACACATACACTACCTTCAGAGCGGTCAGCAGAAAATGCATTATTTTTTGCCAACGTCTGAAGTCAGTGCCTTCAAACTTCTCCAGCTTTCCAAACTTTGAAGTCATCTCTTGCACATAATCTTCCATGATCGACATGTCAAAAAATACCAATTCGATTGTTAGAGATCGGGGAAAAGTAGTCGATCAGTTGACCGGATTTCTTGAGAATCGTGTAAGTCACTTTCCGGATTGGTATTTCGACCCTATGCCAGGGTTGCACGAAATCCAATATGGGATAAGACTCAAGAACACTCACGTTTTTAGGCACAAAAACGAGAGCAAATTTGCTGGAGAGTATGTATGATTTTTTAAAACCGTGTCTAAAACATAAGTATATACGGTATATATACTAGTCCCATTCATAAAATAGGAAATAACGGAAATGACAATGATTGTAAATCACTATCAATTCTAGTCGGTTACAATCAATTTAGCTAAAATTAAGAGCAGAAAATAACTAAGCATTAAATGTTCAGTAAATGCAGATTTAGTCCAAAAATAGACACCAAGAGCTTCTGGTCCAGAGACGCCTATCAGAGGCTCTGACGTGCCTTAAGAGGCTCTGACGTCCATCAGAGGCTCTGTCGTGCCTTAAGAGGCTCTGACGTGCCTTAAGAGGCTAAGTCGTGCCTTAAGAAGCTCTGACGTGCCATCAGAGGCTTTGACGTGCCTTAAGAGGCTCTGCCATGCCTTAAGAGGCTCTGATGTGCTTTAAGAGGCTCTGTCATGCCTTATGAGGCTCTACCATGCCTTAAGAGGCTCTGACGTGCCTTAAGAGGCTCTGCCACTTGGATCACTGCCAGGGGTGTTGCCCCTTGACCCCCCCTGCCATTTCATTGTGTTCGGGATCAAACTCGTCTTATAACAAGTGAGCACTCCGCACCATCTAACTTGTATTAGATCACAGTTTGAAAACCATTAGAACCTGGAGGCAAATCCGATAACACCCAAGTGTTATTCTCAAGGATTGATGATATTTCGTCATCAATTGCTTCTTTCCAAAAGGCGACATCTCGAGAATCCATCGCTTCTTTGAAAGTCTGAAGTCAGTGCCTTCAAACTTCTCCAACTTTCCAAACTTTGAGGTCATCTCTTTCACAGAATCGGCCATGATCGACATGTCAAAAAATACCAATTCGATTGTTAGAGATCAGGGGGAATGTAGTCGATCAGTTGACTGGATTTCTTGAGAATCGTGTAAGTCACTTTCCGAATTGGTATTTCGAAACTATGCCTGGGTTGTATGAAATCCAATATGGGATAAGACTCAAGAACACTCACGTTTTTAGGCACAAAAACGAGAGCAAATTTGCTAGAGAGTATATATGATTATTTAAAATCGTGTGTCTAAAACATAAGTATATACGGTATATATACTAGTCCCATCCGTAAAATAGAAAATAACGGAAATGGCAATGATTGTAAATCACTATCAATTATAGTCGGTTACAAACAATTTAGCTAAAATTAAGGGCAGAAAATAAATGAGCATTAAATGTTCAGTAAATGCAGATTTAGTCCAAAAATAGGCACCAAGAGCTTCTAGTCCAGAGATGCCCATCAGAGGCTCTGACGTGCTTTAAGAGGTTATGACGTCCATCAGAGGCTCTGCCTTGCCTTAAGAAGCTCTGACGTGCCTTAAGAGGCTCAACCGTGCCTTAAGAGGCTCTTACGTGCCATCAGAGGCTCTGACGTGCCTTTAGAGGCTCTGTCATGCCTTAAGAGGCTCTGATGTGCCTTAAGAGGCTCTTCCATGCCTTAAGAGGCTCTGACGTGCCTTAAGAGGCTCTGCCATGTAACACCCTGGATTTTCATTATATTTCATCGTTGTATCCTTGTGTTAAGCTGTTGTCGTTAGCACCGTGTTTGGTTTGAAGTTGAGTTGGATTTGGAGAATTTTGGGGGACAGGCAGTGAACTACGCGAGTTGCACCGCGACAAGAGGTCGCGGCACAACCCGCGTAACTCACTGTTCATTGGGACACGGGCGAGTTATGCCGCGAGTTGAAGTCGCGGCATAACCCGCGTAGTTGCCTGGCCGACTTAAGAGTTTTTAACCCAAAATATCTTCTCTTTCTCAGGATCTTTCTCTCTCTCTCGAAATCTCTTTTCTCTCTCTCTAAATCGTTCCCTCTCTCTCTCTCTAGAGTTTGGTGGTTAATGTTTGGTGTTAGATCCGAGGTTTCGGTGTTTTAAGCTTCACTTCTACGACGTGATCGTTATCTGGTTTTCAGGGTTTTATTCTGAAACCTACTAGTGAGTTCCTACTACCATTTTACAAACTTTATACATGTCAAAACTCTTATTTGCGAAATCCGAAGTATTTCTACGGTATGATTTCATGTTCTATACATTTGGATATAAATGGAGTTTTTGGTGATTTTTGGGGTTCCCGATCAGTTTTGACTAAAAGGATGGATCTTATCTTATTGAAGTAAAATGATGGTTTACTTGCACATTATGTGGATATGTGAAAATAATGTTTAAGAACTCATTTTTAATGATTTTCATTCTCACCAGAAGTTGAACTGGAAATGACATTTTGTTTATAAAATGTGTTTATACCATATGTTTATTTATGGTTGGTCACATATGTTGTTGTGACGAGTTTGTACCATTACTAGCAGATCCCTAGGTTTTGAGTCGACTGTATTATTGGGATGTCATATTCCCCATGCTGTAGCTATGGATGCATATGATCCTCAGGGGCAACTTGGTACGGTTATGTGAGGCCGGATACTAGCCATGGTTCATAGTGATCCTAGTGAAGGAGTATACATTGGTTTTGCTTAGGGCTAGATCTCACGTTGTAGCACGGACTTATGTGTTCGTATCCTCGGATTCCAATCGTTTAGCTCATAACTCGGATTGTGGCTTACTTAGTGTTATGCCACAATCCTTGGTAAAATGTTTTATCATGGGTCATTTGATAGTATGTTTATAACGGAAAAGCCCAGTCGAGGCAAAGGTTTCAATTGTAAAATTTAACCTCTTTGGAAATATTATCTTTTGATGCAAATATTTATATCTTTTGTGCTTTATAAACTGTATGTTCTCACCAGGCTTTAAGTCTGACACTTTTTCTCAAATGATGTGTATAACAGGTTTCCCTTAGCGGTGGGTTGTCGGGGTTTTTGAGAGACGGGTTGGTCTCGAGGCATTTTGAGATGACTAGTATTGTATCTGGGCATTTGTTAAGTCTCATTCTTTTGATGAATTATGGTTTGTCAACAGATGTAATCTTGGTAGAAGTGTCTAGATTAGTTTATTGATGAATTCCATTTATGTACAGGTTTTGTAAAGTCAAACTGACTGATCCCCTTTATGGGAGGTTTATATCAATGCGAACGTCATGTTGCTAGTTTTCCCAGGTTTTATTTTACTCTGATTTTTAGGGCGTTACAGGTTGGTATCAGATCTCTAGTTTAAGCGAACTAGGCATGAATGTAAGATGTCTAGACTTAGACCGAGTATGATAATAATTGATCCGTGAGATTGGGTAGAGCTTCTAAGATGGGTTAGTCTTAGAGTCAACGGAAAGTACGTTTATCAGGCGTTGTGGTGATCGTGACGAGAACCTTTATGTGTTATATGTTCATAATCTCACTTAGCTAATGTTATTATGAGGATATAGTACGTAAGAGTACTTGAATTTCTATTGCTATGACGATTGGTAATGTGGTAGTACGTTTCCTTTGTGTTTATTCAATCTCTCTCTTATCTCTTTCTCTGTTCTGTCAAGCAGTTCAGTATGGTGAATACGCGTGGTAGACCGCGTACGCATGTTGATGGTTTGGAAGCGACAGCCTCCACCGCTGACTAGCCGGAGGGAGTTGAGGTTGTTGTGCGTCCACCTGTTCAACAAATACTAGGTGGGGGCCAAAGGTCATTCCGCGTGTAGACCTGGCTTCGTCCCACCCAGTCATCAGGGATGCAAGTTCCCCGTCTGAGTTGATGTCCATCATGATGTTGGCAATGATGGAAGAGATGGAAAAGCAGCAAGAGTTTCTGCTTAAAGTGATTGAGGACCGCGATGTGAACAATCGGAGGAGTGAGACGGTTGTGGAAAACATTGTAGCGGCTCCTGGAGGCGTTGCTGCTGGGGTTAGGGCTGAGGAGCACGGGTTTGTTGGTGCTCCGGGAAATAGGAAAAGTTGTTCCTACATGTCCTTTCTGGGTTGCGGACCGCCAGAGTTCTCTGGTTCCGACGATCCAATATTGTGTGTGAAGTGGATTCGAGCGGTCGAGCAAGCTTTTGGCTCTTCCGAATGCGAAGATGATCAGAGAGTGCGATTCGGTACCCAACTGCTGAGGGATACTACGCTCATTTGGTGGAATGTCGTTCAATCCACCCTATCTTCTGTTGTGTTGGCTCAGTTGTCTTGGGCCGAGTTCAAGAAAAAGTTGTTAGAAGAGTTCTGCAATGAAAGAACAATGGACCGAATTGAGAAAGAATTTTGGTCTCTGGTAAAGGGAAGCCTGACGGTGAGGGAGTACACCCGTCAGTTCATGGAGAAGCTTGATCTGGTGGGGCACGCTGCCCCAACAGAGAAGGATAAGATGAAGGCCTATCTGAATGGCCTACCCGCGGACATGCAATCTATGGTCCATAACTCTAATGCTTCTAACCTCCGCGAGATGATTGAAGAAGCTCAGTACATGGAAGAGATGCTCGCAAGGAACAAAGTTGAGAAAGCCATTGTGGTGTCTGATAAGAGAAAGTGGGAGAGCAATTCTGCTCACCCCAAGAGATCACGACCTTTTGGCGGAAACCGAAACTTCAGCAATCAGCAGGAAGCTAGGTGGTGCAACAAGTGTCGAACTAAACACCACGGTGACTGTAATACCACTTCTCAAACTTGTTATAAGTGTGGGAAGCCTGGTCACACTATCAGAGATTGCCCGGTCAGAGGACTCGTCTGTTATGAGTGCAAGGCACCGGGGCATGTGAGAAGAGATTGCCCGAAGCTTGTGTCGGGTAGCACGCCAGCAAGGAAGGAGAACCCTCCTAGGGTTCCGGGTCGAGCATTTCAGATGACGGCCGATGAGGCCAAGGCATCCGTTGATGTGGTATCGGGTACTTTCCTTATAAACTTTGTACCTGCTCGCATTTTATTCGATACAGGTGCCAGTTTCTCTTTCGTATCTAAATTGTTCCGTCAGAAAATTTCTATGCCCACTACTAGTCTTGAGGATTCATTAGTGGTAGAAATAGCCGATGGTAGTCAAGTTCTGATACACAATGTTCTGAAGCAGTGTACTCTTAGTATCGAAGGGAGAGAATTCTCGATCGATCTACTGCCGATGTTAATCGGGGGTTTTGATGTTGTGGTCGGCATGGATTGGTTGTCAAACAATCACGCCGAGATCGTATGTTCCAAGAAGTTGATTCGACTTCCCAACCCCTCTGGCGAAGTCATTGTCATCTATGGTGAAAAGAGAAAAGGTGAAGTGGCAATAATCACAATGGCAAAGGCACGCAAGTGCTTAGTAAAAGGATGTTCGTCTTTCCTAGCCTATGTGATCGATGCCAAGTTAGAGAAATCAAAGCTAGAAGATGTGAAGATTGTGTGTGAGTTTCCAGATGTCTTTCCGGACGACTTGCCCGGGTTACCACCCGATCTTCAGTAAGAGTTTCGGATTGATCTTGTGCCTGGAGCAGCACCAATTGCTAAAGCTCCTTACCGTTTAGCGCCGTCAGAGATGTAAGAAATGATGGCACAACTCCAAGAGCTTTTGGAGAAGGGCTTTATAAGACCGAGTTCGTCACCCTGGGGAGCTCCGGTCTTGTTTGTAAAGAAGAAAGATGGCACGATGAGAATGTGCATTGACTATCGTGAGTTGAACAAAGCTACAGTGAAGAACAGGTATCCGCTTCCGAGAATAGACGTCTTGTTCGATCAACTTCAAGGAGCGGGTTGTTTTTCCAAAATCGACTTACGTTCGGGATATCAACAAGTGAAGGTAAGAGAAGAATATGTTCCGAAGACAACTTTCAGAACGCGTTACAGCCATTACGAATTTCTTGTAATGCCTTTTGGTCTAACGAACGCACCGGCGATATTTATGGACTTGATGAATAGAGTGTGCCGACCATTCCTCGACCAGTCGGTCATTGTATTCATTGATGACATACTCGTGTACTCCAAGAGCGAGTCAGAACACGAACAACATCTACGAGAAGTGCTTGAAGTCTTGAGAAAGGAAAGATTGGACGCCAAGTTTTCCAAGTGTGACTTTTGGCTTAAAGAAGTACAATTTATGGGTCACGTTGTCACTCGAGACGGATGAATTGGGAATCTCCCAAGAGTCCGTCAGAGATCCGAAGTTTCTTGGGTCTGGCGGGGTACTACCGGATATTTATCCAAGACATTTCGAAAATCGCTTCTGCCTTGACAGTTTTGACTCGGAAGAATGTGAAGTTTGAATGGACCGAAACACAAGAGAAGGCGTTCCGAATACTTCAAAAGAAGTTGTGTGAAGCTCCGATTTTGTCGTTACCTGAAGGGTCAGAAGACTTCGTGGTTTATAGCGACGCTTCAAAAATGGGTTTAGGTTGTGTGTTGATGCAACGGGGCAAGGTAATCGCTTACGCCTCGAGGCAGCTTAAAATACACGAGGAGAACTATCCTACCCACGATTTGGAGTTAGCAGCGGTGGTGTTCGCCCTGAAGCTTTGGCGACACTATCTCTATGGCACGAAGTGTACACTCTACACAGATCATAAGAGCCTGAAGTATGTCTTTGATCAGAAAGAGTTGAATATGAGACAACGGCGATGGCTCGAGTTACTTAAAGATTACGACTGTGAGTTGCTTTACCATCCTGGTAAGGCAAACGTGGTAGCCGATGCGTTAAGTCGAAAGGACTATAGCGGTTGTATTCGGGCTACCCATTCGAGAATCGAGTTGGTGTATAGTCTTGTTGAAAAGATCAAAGCATCGCAAGTTAAAGCATTGTTAGAAGAGAATCTCAAAGAGGAAGTCATGACAAAACAGCGTTTGCTCTTAACGGAAGATAGCCGTGGGGTAAAACTGTTCAACGGTCGCGTGTGGGTACCCAAGATTGGGGATAACTGCGATCTGTTGCTTGAAGATGCACACAAGTCCAAGTATTCCATTCATCCGGGGAGTACAAAGATGTACAGAAACTTGAAGCTACACTATTGGTGGCCGGTAATGAAACTTGATGTGGCACGTTACGTTGAGCGTTGTGTGACGTATTCGCAATTTAAGGCCGAACATCAGCGACCGTATGGGAGTCTTTAGTCTCTAGAAATTCCCGAGTGGAAGTGGGAGCATATCACTATGGACTTCGTGACAAAGTTACCTAAAACTCTTCGAGGTCACGATACCATCTGGGTGATAGTTGATAGATTGACAAAGAGCGCTCACTTCTTGGCCATGCGCGAGACATTACCGATGGACAAATTAGCAAAACTGTACATCGATGAGGTGATCTCGAGGCACGGCATACCCTTGTCGATCGTGTCGGATCGCGACAGTCGGTTCACTTCGAACTTCTGGGATGGGTTTCAGAAAGAGCTTGGTACGCGAGTTAAGTTGAGTACGGCTTACCATCCACAAACCGACGGGCAAAGAGAGAACGATCCAGACATTGGAATACATGTTGAGGTCTTGTGTCATCGATTTCGGGGGTAGCTGGGACTCTCACTTACCTTTGGTGGAGTTCGCCTACAACAATAGCTACCACTCGAGTATTGGGATGGCACCTTTTCAAGCATTGTACGGGCGAAAGTGCCGAACTCCCGTGTGTTGGCTTGAAGCGAGAGAAAAGCAGTTCGCCGGACCTGAAATCGTGCAGGAGACGGCCGATAAGGTCAAATGTATTCGTGAAAGATTGAAAGCGGCTCAGGATCGGCAGAAGAGTTATGCCGATAAAAAGATGCGGCCGATGGAATTCCAAGTAGGCGATCGAGTGTTGCTTAAAGTATCGCCATGGAAGGACATTATTCGGTTCGGAAAGCGAGGGAAGCTGAGTCCCCGTTTCCTCGGACCTTTCAAAGTGCTCAAGAGGGTGGGTTTGCAAGCCTACCAATTAGAACTGCCGCCAGAGTTGAGCAGAATACACAACACGTTTCATATTTGTTACCTTCGGAAGTGTTTGGCGGAAGAGGAAAGCATTATTCCTCTCTCCGAGTTGACAGTAGACGAAGGTAACCGTTGTGTAGAAGAGCCTGACGCCATCTTAGAGAGAAAGTCTAAGAAGTTGCGTCACAAGGAGGTCACTATGGTCAAGGTGCAGTGGAAGCATCATCGGGGAGCCAATGTGACATGGGAAGCTGGAGAGGATATGAAGCGAAGATATCCTCATCTTTTTGTATAGTTGGGATTTCGGGGACGAAATCATTCCCAAGTTGGAGAGGATTGTAACACCCTGGATTTTCATTATATTTCATCGTTGTATCCTTGTGTTAAGTTGTTGTCGTTAGCACCGTGTTTGGTTTGAAGTTGAGTTGGATTTGGAGAATTGGTTTTGCTTAGGGCTAGATCTCACGTTGTAGCACGGACTTATGTGTTCGTATCCTCGGATTCCAATCGTTTAGCTCATAACTCGGATTGTGGATTACTTAGTGTTATGCCACAATCCTTGGTAAAATGTTTTATCATGGGTCATTTGATAGTATGTTTATAACGGAAAAGCCCAGTCGAGGCAAATGTTTCAATTGTAAAATTTAACCTCTTTGGAAATATTATCTTTTGATGCAAATATTTATATCTTTTGTGCTTTATAAACTGTATGTTCTCACCAGGCTTTAAGTCTGACACTTTTTCTCAAATGATGTATATAACAGGTTTCCCTTAGCGGTGGGTTGTCGTGGTTTTTGAGAGACGGGTTGGTCTCGAGGCATTTTGAGATGACTAGTATTGTATCTGGGCATTTGTTAAGTCCCATTCTTTTGATGAATTATGGTTTGTCAACAGATGTAATCTTGGTAGAAGTGTCTAGATTAGTTTGTTGATGAATCCCATTTATGTACAGGTTTTTTAAAGTCAAACTGACTGATCCCCTTTATGGGAGGTTTATATCAATGCGAACGTCATGTTGCTAGTTTTCCCAGGTTTTATTTTACTCTGATTTTTAGGGCGTTACATGCCACTTGGATCACCGCTAGGGGCGTTACCCCTTAACCCCCCCCCCCCTCGCCATTTCATCGTGTGCGGGATCAAACTCGTCTTATAACAAGTGTGCACTCCGCACCACCTAACTTGTATTAGATCACAGTTTGAAACCCATTAGTACTCGTGTTATAACCAATTACCCTTAAATGCCTGGTGACACTAAAATCAGCAACAAGAGATATACTCATAAGTTAGCCCTTACAGAAGATGAAACTTTATGGTCACAATATATAATGAAGTAACATTTTGAACATATTATCGGCTTATACAGAAGGACATTTGAAAACTTCGTCTGTTCATCCGGTAATAGATTAAGCAAGCATATTTACAATAATTTAACTCATTAAAACGGATAAAGTTTATGTTTTTAGAGCCACATGCGTAAGAAAGAACTTATACTTCATTGATCAACTATTCAATCAAATGATATTAAGCATCTTCCTAATCTATTCTCAAGAAACAGGTGGGTTATTTGTTATCAATAATGGGATTAATTTCAAGTGGCAGTTCCACCAAGGTCATGTACACTGTTCTGAAATCGCCAAACAAACTTTGTAGGCATGCAATAAGTTTCAAGAAAAATCAAAGGCCTCCTACATATTGAAGTCATACACCAGAAACAAAAACCTTGAATTTTTTATTTAATCACTAATTAATATTTTAAATAATAATTGTTTGTCTTAATTTATTGACTAGATAGTAGGACATGAATGGACATGGATGATCAGGTGTAAATGTGGTCGCTTTGTAATTATTAATCCAATTATATATGCTTCTATGGCAATTTGATACTCGAAAATTAACACCAAAAGCACATTGAATTGTATAGTACAACCCTTATTAGTTCAACTTCAATGTTAAAAATGTATCAAGACGATTAATCCAATCAAGGTTACTCATTCCGATCAGATTTCATGAAGTGGATGCTTCTAGGCAAACACCCCATAGTAAAGAAAAAAGGAAAAAACAAGCCGAAAGCCCATGGGTATGTAATTCAACGGGCTAAAACAATTATTCAATAACAAGGAAGAAAAACAAGTTTAAACAATCAGAAAATCATTTATTATTTTGAATTTATTTAGAAATAAATAATTTGTTTGTCTACACCTATCTCCCCATCTGAGAAGCCCCATTTGAAAAGAGACGTACGTAAAAGTCCCAGGTCACTCCACGTTCCTCCCCCACTCCCCTACATATTCCGATGACTTCGGCCTCCAGCCTACTATCTTCTCCGACGATGGAAGTTTGCCACATTTGGAGTTGGCGCTCTGCATATTGGCATCTGCTCATTGAGAATTTTTCCCAAATACGATTTCGCACAGGTGAGGTATTCAATTGGTATCCAATTTTGAAATTCATAAATGAATTATGTTGGTTTGTATTCTTTGTTTTTTCTTTTTGAATACTGTGGTTTGAAAATGAGTAGTGATGAAAGGATTTAAGTTTTCATTATGTAAATCTTCTATGATGCATGCTACATCTCAATTCTTTATGTGACGGTAATGTGGCATATGTTTGGTCTGTACACTTAGAACTCGATTTATCTTCTAATCAGGTTCAATCATCTTAGAGAAGCAGCAGAAGAGGTGGGATAAGGACACTCCACACTCTCAGCTCCTTTTTGCCATTCAATCATCTCAGGTGAGTGATTTTCATTCACATTCCATTTGAGTATCTGGAGTTTTATTTATGAAATTTGTAGCTTGTAGTTTATTAAACTGGTGAATGACTTCGTGTCTGTGTGATTGTGCTGAAACATATATAGTATATATATATATATATATATAAAGGTTAAAATTTATGTCTTAACACACAATTTTCATTATAATTAATGGCATTTCCTGCTTAGTGTCATTCAAGTAAATCTATCCATATAGGCCATTACAGTTTGTGAGCTTTGTCATCTTGTGGATATACCTACTGTCATATAGGCCATTACATGTCTTCATTGAATGATGGTTCAGTTGAGAGTAAAACATTATTATCAAATTATATGTTTAGTCAAACTTTGCAAATTTTTGGGATGGAGATAATGTTGTAAGAAATATTTCCTTTTTTACACATTTTCCAAACTATAATTACCCATTTCACCCATAGTTACCATGACAAAAAAAGTCATTATTGGACATATTAAGGCTTTTACTATGGTTACAAACATAAGAAATTGAACCACAATTTAGAACTTTTTCCACGATTTTTTTGTCGATGCCATCCTTCCCTAAGTCGCTCCGTGTTTCTATGACAAATGAATGTTAAAGAAGATTACAAAGTTGTGCAGGTTACTTAATGTTTAGAAAGAGAACAAATACCATTGATAAAATGCACATATAGGCATAAACCACAACAAAGACAACCAAGAGTGAGCCTTTAAAGATAACTTAGTCCCGACAATTGTATATGCACCGTCTCCAATATTAGGATTCATAACACAGACACAATAATAGTTGTGGGATAAGAATATAAGCACATGGTAACTACACAGTTCAACTATCCAAATATCCATGGTTATTGCTAGGATTCTTACTATATCTCGTGAATTTTATGTTGTATACATCAAGAAAAGACCTGTTGCTTTTATATGAAGAAAATGTAACTGCAAATGGGTAAGATATGAAAACTGTTGTCCTAAATCGTTTATAGTCATGAGCATACTTTCACAATTTTGGCCGGCAAGTAATGCCCCTAAACCCCACCTTCCGAGCAAAAGATACACAGATGGTTTTTTAATAAAATCTCACCGGAGTTTGATAAAGAAAATATGATTCAATTCATGAAAAAAGAGTCGATTTGGAAGTCAAGGTAGAAGTTAGGTTTTGAAATGCACCATGCCATACTGAAGTAGCAATTTACCAAACATAGAAGTGAAAACATTTAACATAGATTTATCTTTCTTTTGTAAAAGAAAATGAATCATCTTCAAACACAGACTTAATATTGTCGACTCGAGCCGGCCATTGATCATTATCTATGGCTCAACGAAACCCCTACACAACCATATCACATCCAATTTCCTTTAATAACATTCTCATGTAAGCAACTAAATCTTTTCACTAAGACATACCTGAACACCAATTATGGTGACAACGACTGAATAACGTGTGTCAACAAAAGCAACAAACCATGCGTGCATTCCTGCATGAACGAGCAATATTTTAGTATTTATGAAATAATTACATTTTATAATGATTTCAGGCATTTCTGTTTACTAAAATGAACATTTAATTTGAGTAAGATCTGAGTGCTAGCGGAACACCACTTAAGATACTAAACTTGTGAAATACTTAAGCTACTGCACTCATAGCATGCCACTGTGTTCCATCGCTGCAACCGTTTGTTGTAATTTAGTTGCAGTTTTTCGAATTTAAGTGAGTTGTCTTGCATATTGGATTCTTGATTTTTCATTCATAGACAGTAACACATGTATGTTATCTATCTTTTTTTTCTAGGAAACCTGGTTTAGTCATTTTTATATATTTTAACAGATGCCATTGAAATTCATTCTATTTTAGGGAGTTATATCATATCACTTTTGAGTGGCTTGGTTCACCTTGTGTGCTCACTGTTGTCAATATTCTTACTATAAGCATATGTTTGCCATTTTTCTTGGTTCACCTTGCCTATCGATTCAATTGTGTTCTGATTGTTGCGGTTTCCGTTTTTTTGTAATTAGAATGTTTAAGATCATTAATGTTAACGATATAGGTATGGATAATCTGTGAGAAGTTTACACCAGCTACTACAAGGTGAGTAACTGCCTCTAATCCTCTTTTATGTTAGCATAGAACCTTATTAAGTTGTTGATTGTATGTATCCTTCATAACCAAACTGAGAAAATGAGCAACAGGAACTTTGCGTATTTTTGCGTGGATCAATTGTTAGGTTTCAAATACTTTGATTGAACAAAGTTTTTGTGGTTTTTGATTCATTACATGATCCATGTACGGTTTGACCACTTTGCAATTAGGGTTTTATTCTTCCAGAAAGGATTTCCATTAAAAGAAGTAAAAGAGCTAAGGTTATTGTTAATATCAACATATTTGTTTCAGAATTCATACGAGTCTTGAATTTTGTTGCCAATTACATCAAGTTCATGATAGGTATTACAAGTAGATTGATCTTATGTTAGATTAGCAACAAAATATGTATCTTGAAAGTGCTAGATTTGTTCTCAAAATCTCAGAATCATGTTCTTTCTTATTATTTTGCTTTAGCTTGAAAACTATTTAAAATCAAATGATCTTATTCTCCATTCTACTTTTGTTTTGATGGGAAAACGCATGAAGAACTTGCCAATGTCAAGTCCTGGTTCACCTAATAGTATTCTCGGGAGATTTTTAGAATCATCGACCAATAGTATTCTAGAATATTCTAGAAAGAATGGGTAAATTAGAACTCCGAAAAACACCCACTCTGGAAGTCAGAAACGCTATGCTGACAAGTTCTCCCCAGTATCAGTTGACAGCAAAAACTCAATTGAATCAAAATCCGGTAGATTTTTGGATGACGGAATACATGGACTCTCTTCGGTGGAAGAGTTGGGATTTGCAAACGTTGGAAGAAAGAACTACTTTGTACACATAGAGAGGGTTAATGGGAAGAACGTGAATGTGTTTCAAGGGCTTGATATACACACTCGAGTCTTCAATGCTGAGGAGCAAAAGAAGATTGTTGAATCCGTGTATGAGTTTCAACGTATGGGCCAAAGGGGACAGCTTAGAGGTTTGTGACATGTGTTTTCTACATAAATCGTATATTATAAGAACTAAACACTAAACCCGATCCATTTCTTTGTACTGATAAAGATCGAATGTTTGCAAAAAGGACATACTCAGAACCTGTAAAGTGGATGTGAGGAAAAGGGCGTGTTACCATTCAATTTGGTTGTTGTTATAACTATGCAATCGTATGGATTCATCTTCTATTGGGTTATTTAGCTAAATGGCCACATAACAAGTGCTTTCTTAAATCCATGACTTTTTGACAAGTTTGTAGTGACATTCTCAAAACTGCTAGAATGTCATAGATTTAGAAAGAACTTGTCATTGGTCATTTAACCAAATGATCGTTTTATTGATTTCTTACTTTTATGGTATATGGTTTAGTGTTTGTACTGACTTTTAGTCATCTTTTTTCAGGATAAATATGGAAATCCTCCCGGCATACTTAGAAACGAAGAAGTTGATCCCCCTACCTCCGATATTCAAACAGATGATCAAAAGAATGGTTCGGTGGCATGTTCTGCCTCCAACGTGTGTCCCTAACAGCTGCATTAAGAACATATACGACGAAGGAGATAGCATTCCACCACATATCGATCATTATGATTTTCTTAGACCATTCTACACAATATCATTCCTGACGGAGTGCAATATATTATTCGGTTCAAACCTCAAGATCGTCGGTCCTGGAGAATTTGCAGGCCCTGTTTCCATACCCTTACCCACAGGGTACAAAAACGTTTCTTCTCTTTTTTCATTTACACAGATCAGTGCTCATATTGAAAGGCAATGGTGTTGATGTTGCCAAACAATGCGTCCCTTCTGTCCCTGCCAAAAGGTACCATTATGAACCATAATCACAAAAATAAGCCCAAGCCCAAAAAAGTGTCGAGTTTAGGCCTACCACCCGCCTTAAAGTGAGATTAGTCAAGCTTTTTTTTTCAAGGCCTGCTTGAAAAATCCTGAGCAAGCAAGCCCTCTTTTAACACCAAAGCCCAAGATTTTTTTGGTTCACTGAAAACGGGATTGGGAAAAAAAATCCTAGGCCTTGTACCTCTCTCCATCACCAGAAGTTCTAATGTTGAATTCATCATTACATTTGCATCTTGATTTCATTATTGGATTGCAAGATTTCAATCACTTTCAGGAGAATGGACGAGAGTAAGATTCCGTATTGTTATTCACCTGATCCGGAGTTGCAAGGTCTATAGACGATGGTCTCGACTCCTTCACGTAAAGCACCATTGCAACACAATCAGATTGTAACAAAATAATCCTCTTCTCGTGCTGCTGCTCCTCCTCCTCGTGTTGTTTTAAAACCGAGCGGTGGTTCATCTTTTGTGATCGAAGAAAACAATTTCCCGCCTCTGGGTGTCAGAAATGCAAGTCAACAAAGGGGTCACAAGAAGAATGGTTTCAGTAGTCAACAAAGGGGTCACAAGAAGGATGGTTTCCGGAGTCAACAAAGAGGTCACAAGAAGAATGGTTTCAGGAGTTGAGGAACATTAGATGGTAGTTATTTGTGTTCAAGCATTACTTGCTATCTCTAAGTCTTTTGCACTACTTATATGCATGTCAAATTAAAGTCTGTCATCTTTTTTACTTTGTGTTTTTAGACATTCTGGTGATCTTTGGTTTTTGTTTTCGTTTTCGTTTTTCAACCTTTTTGTTCATGATAGCATCTAGGCATTCTGGTGATCATTGTGTATGGTGCCCCTGACGTGATGGATTTTGGTATATGGTTTGAGGTTCAACATATGCTCTTTATTTTGGTTTTTTGATGTTCAAAGCTATCAAAATTATTCCAGGCAGAACACTTAGGGGATGTTTGATTTTTAATCCGTTAAGTTCTGAATCTATTAAGTTGTCTTTACGCATTAATATGTAAATTAAGATAAATTGTTTTTTATTTTTGTTTTGAATAAATAGTCTGAACAACAAAAATTACCATTTTGACCTTATGTCTACATAAGTGTTGAATGAAAATAAATTGTTTGTAAATATTTAAAATGACAAAAAATATAAAATAATATGAATTCAATGAGTTCATAACACAAAACTTAATAACTTAAAATATATTTAAAACAATTTTGATTACAATTTTTTTAATTTATGCATGTTGGTAAACTATTTATTTTTTAATGAGACGTATGATTAGAAATTGTAGGACAAGGAGATTTGGAAAAGATTCTAACTTAATGCATTAAGATATGATGGGCTAACATAACATGTTAAATCAATCTTTTAGTATTAAGTTAAAATCAAACACCATTGATATAACTTAACCAATTAAGTTAACCACCCATTAAACTTATTGAGTTGAAAACAAACACCCC
This sequence comes from Arctium minus, assembly GCA_954870635.1. NCBI lineage: Eukaryota > Viridiplantae > Streptophyta > Magnoliopsida > Asterales > Asteraceae > Arctium > Arctium minus. Next base: position 129,624,194 of record OX941081.1, on the reverse strand, counting down.
CTTACATTTTCTAAACAGATTCATACAACATGAAAATTGTAAAACATTTTTCTTGAATTTTCTATGACGTACTTCTCCTCAACTTCGATCTTTTGGATAATATCATCAAAATGTTATTTGGCACCAAACACGTCTTTGGCTTCTCAGATGAAGCAATGGTGTTGTCCGAAGATGCCTTATTGCAAGGTACAACTCATTTTTACACTACCTCATCCCCCTGCTTCCATGAGTTGTTAATGTTAAATATGCCCTTTTCTACTGACTTATTTACGAAGAGGTTTAAGGATAACATCCATAAATGATAAATAACTGTGTAGCCACATATTTTCTGCACCTGTTGGATAGAAAAATGATGCTTGAATACTACACGAAACAGTGTCACTCGAATGGCACAAATCCTCATGATTGGATCATATTTCCATGAGTAGCTTGTATGAGGAAATATGACATTTTTGTTATCATATTAGGTGTGGAATATTATTGAAGGGTCCTTGCGTATCTTTCATAATAGAACATAGACAAAGAAGCGATCGAAATCGAATTACCCTTCTTGGTTTTAAAAATTTTGTCATTTCAAGCTCGAGTTTTTCATGTGAACCGGGTGAAAACGCAGTTTGATCATCGAGTTCGTTTAAATTAAAATTCGATATCGATTGTACATGAAATAACTTACAATTATTGTCATGTTTACAATGCCCTTTACTGAAATAATGGCAAATCTTTAATGAGATTCCACTTCTTCCTCTATCTAAAATTCCCATTTGGTGTATAACAATCTTCCGAAAAACTTGTAATTTCTCGACTAAAAGGTCTGAATTGAGCTCCTAATCCTATAAAGAAATCTTAATTTTGGTACCTATAATCACCGGAAATCATATTATTTGTTACGGTAACGACATCGGAGACGGGATAGGACAAAAAGGGTCTATTCGGATGCAAAGTCGGTCGAAATTGAAGCGATGGCAGTATCAGAGGCGAAGGAACTAGTTTCGTGACTAAATTGAGCTTGATTTTGGCATTTTGTATCAGGTTATCGAGGCCGAAAGCTAATCGAATATAAGACTCAATATAAGCTTTTGTCACTCAATGGTACATGTCATGATCCTATATAACAAACAAAGAAGAATTCACTAAAATAAAGGATCTCCACCCTTGAATGCACATTAGGATGAGATGAAGGATATGCAAATGATCAATTCCCATATCAAGTGTGAGGTGGGTTTGAGATTAAAACAAAGACTTGACCATAAAACAATGACGGATAGTGAAAATCCATGGTCTTTAAAGTTTTCATCGCTGCCACCTTGCCCGCGAAGGAATATCGGTTCATTGCTATACGTAATAGCATCAACCCAGGTCCATTCAACATGAAGGAGCATGTCATAATCACCATGTTTGCCAACTGCATAGTCTCAATGGGTGGAGGTGATACATATTCCATTAGAGCCATTACTATTATGAAAGCTTATTATAGACAATTATGGTAACTGAGGTTTAATCAAGGTCTGATATCTTACAGTCGTAATTTGCCAAGGGATTAATCTAGGCATAACATATGACACCCTTTACCGAAACAAAAACCTTGAATTTTTTATTTAATCACTGGTTAATATTTTAAATAATAATTGTTTGTCTTAATTTATTGACCAGATAGTAGGACATGAATGGACATGGATGATTAGGTGTAAATGTAGTCCGTTTTGTAATTATTAACCCAATTATATATGCTTCTATGACAATTTGATACTCGAAAATTAACACCAGAAGCACATTGAATTGTATAGTACAACCCTTATTAGTTCAACTTCAATGTTAAAAATGTATCAAGACAATTAATCCAACCAAGGTTACTCATTCGGATCAGATTTCATGAAGTGGATGCTTCTAGGAAAACACCCCATAGTAAAGAAAAAGGGAAAAACAAGCCGAAAGCCCATGGGTATGTAATTCAACGAACTAAAACAATTATTCAATAACAAGGAAGAAAAACAAGTTTAAACAATCAGAAAATCACTTATTATTTTGAATTTATTTAGAAATAAATAATTTGTTTTTCTACACCTAGCTTCCCATCTGAGAAGCCCCATCTGAAAAGAGACGTACGTAAAAGTCCCAGGTCACTCCACATTCCTCCCCCACTCCCCTCCATATTCCGATGACTTCGGCCCCCAGCCTACTATCTTCTCCAACGATGGAAGTTTGCCACATTTGGAGTTGGCGCTCTGCGTATTGGCATCTGCTCATTGCGAATTTTTCCCTAATACGATTTCGGACAGGTGAGGTATCCAATTTTGAAATTCATAAATGAATTATGTTGGTTTGTATTCTTTGTTTTTTCGTTTTGAATACTGTGGTTTGAAAATGAGTAGTGATGAAAGGATTTAAGTTTTCATTATGCAAATCTTCTATGATGCATGCTACATCTCAATTCTTTATGTGGCATATGTTTGGTCTGTACACTTAGAACTCGATTTATCTTCTAATCAGGTTCAATCATCTTGGAGAAGCAACAGAAGAGGTGGGATAAGGACACTCACACACTCTCAGCTCCTTTCTGCCATTCAATTATCTCAGGTGAGTGATTTTCTTTCACATTCCATTTGAGCATCTGAAGTTTTATTTATGAAATTTGTAGCTTGTAGTTTATTAAACTGGTGAATGACTTTGTGTCTGTGTGATTGTGTTGAAACGTATATAGTATATATATAAAAAAGGTTCAGATGTTTTTTTGATAAAGAAAAGAACTTTGAACTCCAAAATTGATAAGAACCCTTCAATTGTTTTAGAAATTTTCATAGGTATACTTAATTCATAGTAGCTACAACATATTACATCCAAAAATCCATCCAAAATAGGTCATTCACAAAAATGGACACAGAAGTTATAAGCATTTAAAACGAAATTAACAGTCATACCTAATGATGAAGATATCAACTTTTAAAATCGATCAAAAAGCATAACATAAATTCTTGAAAGCCATCTTGATGGGCTCTGGGTCACCAAGCCAAAAAAGGGTCAAGAAACAAACTGATGTACACATATCTGCCTACATGTGTGTATGAAATACTTTTACTCCTCTTTTCCCATGTGCTTGAAGTAACCAGATCCAAGGCCAAAAAACAGCAGTCTAACCAAAAAAAATCGAACATATCAGATGCGAATAATAAAAAAAAATCTAACCATAATCATAACATGGAAGACACATAGGAACCAGTACCTATTGTCACAAATCAGAAACAATAAACACATAAAATCCATCCATCTATGATTGTTGGTCCTCATATTCCAAGTCTGAGCAATATCAGAAGAAACTAATTCTCAGAAATATTGAAATATTAAATAATTGATTATTTTGAGATGCTTAGCACAAAATAAAAGATCATGAACTAAAAAGTTCGATGGTCTATTTATTTTTAAAAAATGTTCATGAACTTGATCTTTCTAAATAAGAAAGTTATAGAACTTTTCCCCAAGTTGTAATAATTAAATTATCAATAAATTTCAATTACTTAAAAAATAATGCTAACATGATGTAATATAATAGTTAAACAAGAAATATTAACTATTCCGTTATTTGTGATGTGCAAACAGACGATGTAAAGGTAGAAACATGTAAAACTAATGTTGACAACAAAAGAGTACACCATGAAGTGAAGTTTTGGCATCTTTACAGAGTTGTTGATGAATTAAAAAGACAAAAGATGATATACAATCTCATGTCAGGAAATGCTAATCACTCCTCTTTGACACAAACATAAACATATCCATGAAAACTTGAACCAAATGGGAAATGAAATGTAAAAACTACCAAAAAAGTTGGTCAAAAATACCAGCTTCTTTTATATCAAAAAGTCCCTTAATTAAGCTTTACCTTACTTGCTGCTAGTTGAAGTAAGCTTTATCTGCATTAGCAAGTCGATCTTGGAACAATGCCCACTCACTTCTAGACCTATCTCTTACCTGTTGTCAATTAAAAACAAGTAAACAAATACTCCTCCCACTCATATCTATAAAATCCACTTCTAAAAACGTACCCCTTTCCATGGAGCTTGGACATTCTCAGAGTTACCCTGAATCCACCCAAAAACAATCATAGTTATCATAATTATTTATCAAACACTAGCATATGAATTGCTTCATTAATTCACTTAAAATGATTATGCCTCACCTGGCCTCCCAACAAAGGAACGACTTGATGAATGATCCACTGTGAATCAACCACGCCAATTTTCTCATGTGTAGGTTGTGAGAAGAAATAAGTTTGCAAAGTATTTATCAGATTAAGCAGTATCATACTGTGTAGATATTCTGTGCTAATGATCATGTGTAGGCTCTTCTTCTTCACAGCACGATAGTCCAAAAAGTAAACTGAGTCTCACTCTCCAGGTATCCTTTCCCTCGATATCCTTAATTTTATATATATATATATATATATATATATATATATGGATCTATTTAGAAGAACAGATTGCAAAATATATGATCCACATGGGAGAAAAACGTACCGGTTCCATGATACAAGAAAAGGGTCAACACGCTTTTGAGTAAATAACAAAGCACTTGATGCATATCTCAGTAACCGTTACTTGAGACCAGATTCATAAGTTAAGCTGCAAAATTGTGTTTTTAATAAGCTTCAAATCAAACCATTTTATACTAAATCTTAAAAAAGGTATTGCTTTCTCACCTTTCCCACATGCCATCAAATTCCTTGGCAGGAAGGGCCCATTCACTAAAGCTGGAAAGTTGGCTATCCCCATCTATATCTTCACTAGGTCCCTTTTCACTAAGCTGAAAAGGTAACAACATATCCACATGACCATGGGTGATAAATAACTGAATACATAGAAACATATGGCAAACAATAAGTGAACTAATGGAATAATTGCAATACCTAATTTTTACATGGTTAACAACCCTTAATTCGTTTTCCACTGAGGGTACTTTGATACATGGTAAAAGGCGTAACTGTGTCAGAAACACATATTATTTGCACATTATCTACAAGAAAGGTGTCATCGAGTGGAATATCAAATGGACCATCCACATAGCTTAAACTCCTCTTTTCCAGCATTCTGAACATAGCATTCTGAACATAGTCTGGTAGTGAGTCTCAACTTATTCATGATTATTTAATATTTATCAAAAAAATCAAGTTCATTTCCCCAAATCAAATCATGATTGAAGATCAACAACATTTCATATTCCGAACTCAAATCAACAAACAACCGATTGGATATAGCTTATACGAACAACATACATCAAACGATTGAAACAAATTTACATAAAAGTTCATCCATCCATACCTGAATGAGGAACAATTGCTTGAAATTAGTGAACCGTAAATGCAAATTTAAATCTTCTGAATTTAAGAAGCTTTTGTAGCAATAGTGTCGGTCCCTTATTTATGAACAAGATCTTACCAAACAATAACAAACACAAACATATAAGATTCACCAACCTGTTTGATTAATAACCAAGGATTACAGAGTTTGAATATGATTTCTCTTTGAAGCTCTCTCTCACTTTTTCTCTGTATGAACAGTTATGTTCTTGGCTTGATAATTATATTATTAGATAATAATTCTAATATCTAACATAATATCTAATTATAATATCTAAAACTAAATATCCTAAAATATCTAATAAATAGATATTTAGGAATAATAATAAAATACTAAAAACAAACTTTGACATTTTATTACAAACTAACATTAGACTAATATTGAGAGTGATTTTTCAGCATTAGCTTCAGATTGGATGATCTTGAATCCAATAAATCTGTGATCTAACAATCTCCCCCTTTGGATCAAGATCATTACTAAAAGGATTTAGCAATTCAGTCTTCTCTTTCAGCTCAGAAGATGCAATCTCCTTCTTTGTCTTCAATATATAATAATCTCCAGTTTTAGCTCAGAATGCTTTAGCAAAGTATCTTTAAAGAAAATTTCTCTAAAATTAGCATGTCTTCAGAATACTTTGTCTTTGAATAATTCGATCTTGAACATTTCTCTAAACTTTTGATCTCTCCCATTTCTTGGTTAGCTCTTCTCCCCCTTTTTGATGAAAAGAGCAACGATTTCATCAAAACTTTGAGTAAGAAATGTCTTTCATAAGGAGCCTCTGATTCGTCAATCCAAAAGATATTCATCTAGATCTTTGCAAATCCAGACAAAATAATCGTGTAACACCTGAATCAACAAATGAATCAGTTAACATGCCTGTCAGTAACACAAAGGTACTGTGTGTAACGAATACACATTGGAAAGGAGCTTTTTGATGTTCACTCCCCCAGGGCTTCCATTCAATCATCGAAACACCACAAAGGTAATTTCTATGAACGTTATGACAAAGAAACAAAGTCCTTGTGTGTTCGTGCATGTGATAGAAAGAATTAAGCACGGATGATTGCTTATAGGCTCAAAATTGTGTAAACTACTGAGACAACAGTAAGTATAAACACAGACTCAATGTGAATGATTGAAGTGCGAAGGTGGGGCAGACTTCCTTCTTTTCAATATCCAGATTTTCCAAATGAAAATCAGATAGCAAATGTGTTGCATCCCCTTTGAAAATGTGAAACACTTTCCTATTAAGAAGAAAATGAGTAGCTGGTGAGGTTTGATCAAGAGTTGGAATGGGATAGTTGCCTGTTTCAATAATGATCACCAAAGAGTTGTGAAACATTAGAATTGTGGTTGCCCGGCTCAGAAAAAGTTGGTGCACAGTTCTGATATTCTTTTAACTCTGTTCTCACACCCTCTTTCTTTTAAACATTTAGCTCACTCTAACCAAACTCTCTTTTTCTGATTTACGTCACCACACATCCCACACTCATTTCTTCTGACTCCTCACACTCAATCACCATGGATTAACCTCTTGGGTAGGAAACACTGGTTAACGTGTATCCATAAAGTTGTGTTAAGTCCTAGCACAAAGAAATCCTATTTTCCTAGAAAGCATGTGATGCTCAAAATGGTTTAACTATATCAGTTAAAGCACAAAGTAGAGCATGAAAACATTGAGAATCACACTTCCAATTCATGAAATCGGTTTGAGAATCAGGAAGTGGTTTGAACATTTGAGAACATGTTTTCAATGATTGAAAGTTGTCCTTCTTTCAACCATATATGAGATTAAGATAAAGAATTATACCTTGACGTGCAATCTTACATCTCATGAAGTTAAGCGTAAAGTCATAAAGATATGATCTTGTAAGCATCTCTCAAATTGCAAAAGTCTTACGTCATAGTCAAAGCAATTTTATTCACTGAAATTAAAAAGACAAAAAGCAGTAAAACAATGAAAGTACGAGTTCTGATCAGAAATAATCAGAAGTCATAGCTCTTTTACTCCCCCTGAAATTATGCATCAGAAAAATTATCAGAAAAAAGATATGCATTAACTCATTCAGCAAATGTAGATCATCATATCTGTTGGATGCATAAAATTTCAGACAAATATGTACTCCCCCTTGATGGTTGATTTCCTCATTCAAGTATTGGAGTACAATCTCTTATCAGCACAGGAGTAAGGTCTTTTGATCACTGAAGTACGAGTTCTAAATTGTTGTGTTTAGAAGTCAAGCTTCGTTGAAGTACGGGTCCTAAGCTGATTTACTTAGAAGCCTTTGTTCTCTTACTCCCCCTTGACAGTAGATGCCTGCAACACAGATTCATCCCTTTTCTTTGGTACCCATTGGTATTTGGGTCCAACTGTGTTAGCACATGATTTTGGTGCCCATTGAAATTTGGGTACTCTTTGCTTTTGAGAATCAAATGAAGAATTAGAATGATAAGAGTGTACATGATATGTGCCAAACCAAAAAGCAGAATCTTTACGAGAAGCATAATCATGTCTATCATAATTTGAAAACTTTCTAGTAGACAAACGTAACTGGAATAATTGCTTCATAGAATATTTCTTGCGTGAAACGACAATATTTGGTTTTATATTAGCAACATTCGCAATCAAAACATCTCTACTAGTCGTAGTCTTATTACAATCAACACTTGAAAAAGATTTAGCAGACTCGTGAATCTCCTATTTTGGTTGCCATTTAGATTTAACTCCAAGCTTTTTCTTGCTCAAATCTGAAACATTTGAAACTTTTGAGTTAGAATTGTGAGAATCAAATGAATGCTTCTTCTTTGGCTTCTTCACAACAAAAGACGAATGATTAGGAAGTTTGGCACTAAAATCAAATTGATCAATACAATCATCTAAAACACCATCAGGGTTTAGAAAATCAAACCCTCCATCAGTTAGACCAAAAAATCATCAGATTTTGAAGCCTTAGTTGATTTAGAAAGAACAGTATTCTTAAGCACAGTTGAAAACACTTTTTGTTCAATATCAATCAAAAGTCTTTCATCTGCTAAAAGTTTCTCAAGTTCAGAAATTTTACTTTCCAAAATGAGAGAAGGGACGTAACGTTTACCTTCAATAGGCTTAGCCTCCATTTCTTTTACAGAATAACTTTAAAAAAAATCATTTTAAAGAGATTTTGATTGAACAGAACTATAACTATGATTCAACTTCCCATAACAAAATGGAAGTTGAAATTTGGATTTGTTCTTTCATTTTTCTGTTTCCTTGGCTTCGTCCTCTTTAGACAGTCCATTCCAGAAAACTTTAAGTTCAGGGTATCGTTGAGAAAGTCTTAAGAATGTAAAATCATAAAGTGCTAGCACTTCAGATATATGCTTTTTAAGGTAATGAGGATTCTCATAACCAAGTCCCCAACTCTTTTTATTCTCTTTAGGTTTGTTTAAATGAATGGTTTGTTCAGTTTCACCCAATGAGTATAACTTCCCTTCCAAAGCTTTTAATTTTGCATGTAAAGATTTGTTTTCTTCGGAACGCGAAGAATGCATTCTCGTAAGCTCTTTGAAATCAAACTCAGACATTCTCAATTTAGAATTTGTTTCAACAATCTCTTTAAGAATTATGGTCTTTTCTTTTACGCTGGTGTCAATGTTTTTATGTAAAGTCTCAATCAATACTTTCTTCTCAGCAATATCCTCGCTAAGTTTCTGTATTGATTGGTTTTTGTCATTAATAACACCCTTTTCACGTTTAAGTTTAGACTCTAATTCTTGGAGTTTTATCATCATGGCATGCATTTGATTTAATAAATCTGATTTAGTTAAATCACATACCTCTTCGTTGTCCTCGTCATCGGAATCAGCATCAGCTTCTATTTCCAGCTTGCTCATGAAGCATAGGTGTGCTGTCTCGTTCTTCTCTTCATTTTCATCTTCTTGGTCTGAATGATCTATCCAGAACTCATCTTCTGCCATCAATGCCTTTCCAGCTTCCTGTTGCTTGGCTAGAAGCATTTTGTTCTTGTAGTAGTCAGAGTTTCGGACTTTGGGTCTTCGGCAGTTTTTGGCAAAGTGTCCAAGTCTGTTACAGTTGTAGGATTTTGGAGGTTCTTGTTGATTGGTCTCTTCAGCTTTATACCTTTTCTCTTCTGGATTCCTTTCCTCTAACTTCTTTCCTTCAAATCTCTCCTTGTGAACATAGTTACTAGAACCAGATGAATACCTATGACTGTTCGAGCTAGTCTTTTTGTAGAACTTCTTTTGAAAATCCTTGGTTAACATAAGCATAGCCTGCTTTAGTTTTTCACAGTCGTCAGAGTTCGCTTCACTTTCAACCTCTTCTGATTCAGACACAATCATCTTCTTCTTCTTCTTCTTCACAACAAGAGCAACTGAATCAGCAACTGTCTTCTCACCATGTCTCTTTTCATCCATGATCTCATCCACCTCTTCCTCATTCTGCTTGAGGGTTTCATATACCTCGTGAAGTGGAATATCGTTTAGATCTTTTATTTGCTTCATCTGCCTTGTAAACCTTTTCCATTCAGGCTGAAGGATGATGAGGAATTTGACATTCAGCTCTATCTGTGATTTATTGACCTTGTTCTTGCTTAACTCATTCAGCAAGGTCACAAATCTGTCATATGTTTCTGCTAGAGATTCTCCAACTCTGCCTTTGAACTCTTCATAGTTGTTAAGGCAGTTGGATATCTTGAGCTGGTTTCCAACTTTTGAACCAAGCATCATTTTCTCTAGTTGATCCCACATCTGTTTGCCTGTAGCTTTGTAGTTGTCAATCTTCACATATATTTCATTAGTAATGCCTTGAAGAATGAAAGACTTTTCTAATCTATCAGCTCTTGCTCTCTTTAGGTCTTCACCATCGAGTTCATCAAACTTAAGTTGATATGGTATCTCCACAGTCCCAACCGTATGAGTCTTCATAACAGGTGGCATAACTCCTTCCTCTAAAGATTTCCTGATATATTCACCCAAATCATGTCTTTCTATGAAGTCCATGAACCGATCTTTCCACTGCTTATACTCTCCCCTGAAGAGTACTGGTGGCTTTGTGTCAGTTCCGATAGCTAGGGCTTCTCTTGATGTCATCCTTTCAGAAAGACTAAGTCAGGAACTGGCGCAAAAAGCACAGTTTGCGCTAAAAGTTGTTGGCACAAAAGTCACTTCAAGTAAACTTTGTGCGAGGAATGGGTCGCACGAACTGGAGGTTTACGTGAGTAGTATGTCGCGCGAAATGGAGTTTGCGCGAGAGGTGGGTGGCGCGAAAGTTACTTTGCACGAGAAGAAGGTCGCGTGAACAGGAAGTTTGCGCGTGACGTTGATGGCGCAAAGTGGAGGTTTGCGCGAGTAGTTGATGGCGCAAAGTGGAGTTGTGATTTTCCCTCTGACCGGTATGCTCGACCGGTATGTTGTTGCGACCGGAGTGTTGCTCGACCGGTCCTGCGACCGGAGTGAAGTCCTTCGACCGGGGCCTTGTATGTACCGGTGTCTACGACCGGGATGAGCTGTGACCGGAGTCCTGTTGTGACCGGTGTGGACCGGTGTCTAGTTTTGACCGGTGTCGAACGGTGTCGTGTATGGCGTAAAAGAAGGTTTGCGCGAACAGTATGTGGCACAAAACCACTATGAACTGGCGCAAAACAGTACTTCGCGAGTTCTTCCCAGCTGGTTCGAAAAACAGCTGTAATTCTCAAATAAACCTATCTAGACTTCGATTAGCAGTCCCAAAATATGACAAATTGACCACTAATACTTCTAGAACAGATTACAAGCTTTTGATCTAAAAAACAAGCACTTTTTGAAAATTTGATCAATGGAACAGTGAGATGAACTCGTGAACTGTTAGACACTAAAATCACAGAATTGAAATCGATTAAAGTGCTAAACTAAAATTAAACAATACCCAAACAATCTAGAACACTTTTCGATCACAACCTGGTTGATTTCAACACCAAAAACACTCTAAAATGATTTTAAAGATGAAGAACACAGAGTCGAGGTTTTTTTTTTTTAAACTTGATTTGAATCTGATTTAAGCTCTGATACCAATTGTCGGTCCCTTATTTATGAACAAGATCTTACCAGACAATAACAAACACAAACATATAAGATTCACCAACCTGTTTGATTAATAACCAAGGATTACAGAGTTTGAATATGATTTCTCTTTGAAACTCTCTCTCTCTCTCTTTTTCTCTGTATGAACAGTAATGTTCTTGGCTTGATAATTAGATTATTAGATAATAATTCTAATATCTAATTATAATATCTAAAACTAAATATCCTAAAATATCTAATAAATAGATATTTAGGAATAATAATAAAATACTAAAAAACAAACTTTGACATTTTATTACAAACTAACATTAGACTAATATTGAGAGTGACTTTTCAGCATTAGCTTCAGATTTCAATATTCAGATTGGATGATCTTGAATCCAATAAATCTGTGATCTAACAAATAGCACAACCAAAAGAATGTTGTTGTACTTCACTTATAAAGTGAAACATAGTTTCATTGCACAAACACCCAACTTAACACCAACAAAAAATTATAGAAATACACGATCTCAAAAATGATGGGTTGCAATGCCATTAATTATTCTTTTGTATCTAAAAATAACAATAACAAATAAAACCAACATTACAATTAATGGAATTTGCTGCTAACCGAGTCAACATCACATGAACAATTTTATACAAACACAAACACAAACCCTATCTCTAACTGAACAACTCGAAACAACTGATTCAAAAATACATCAACAAATTACAAACTTTAATGACACAACAAAACAGACCGAATACTTCCAATCAAGTTGATGTTCCCTTTTCAAACCATCATACTGACCTTTTAAGCAGCCAATTACCATGTAAGGCATAAAGATTATAAAATCTCGTATTCTAAAATAGTTAATTTATTTAAGGATTTGAGATTTAAATTTAAAAGACAATTAAGGCAACCAATGGCAACTATGGGAACTTCTAGACTTTTCCGGGGAAGATGTACACTTTTAGTTTCTATGTCAACTTATTGCATGCATATTCAAATTTTGAAGTATTTATTCACACTTGAAAACCAACTATATATTCTTACAACACTTGGTTTCGAAACTAAATAGTTGTGGTTATTATGTATGATTTATAGAAATCATATCAATAACACGTTAAAAATGTGTGCCAGCCGCAAACAAAATAACAGCCTCAATAGAAAACTATCATACTTTAGCATCTTAGTTAAAGTATGTTTTCTCTTTTATCTACGCATATAGTTTATTCTATGTTTTCTCTTTGTTTTGTCTTATACATTAACTTTTATGTGTGTAAACATTACTTTTTATATTAATACACACAACTTTTTTGCCGGCTATCATAGTCTAATACCCAACTTAGATGTAATTTTCTTATATTTTAGTTGCTAGGAGTGACCACATACACAAGTACATGATCAGACATAATGGATCATGTTACCTCAACTGATGATACTGGTATAGTCTCACCGACACCGGGTTCATCCGTCTCAACTTCAAGTTACTCTGGTACCCCTCAAGTCGGGAGACATCGAGGTCGTCCCCGTGTAAGAAGATGACCTGCTAATTTCGACGATCATATTACAAATGTCCCAAGACGTCGTGTTAACCCAAGTCATACTGATATAGTCTCACCAACACCTGATTCATCCATCTTAACTTCAAATTACTCTAAATCCTCTGAAGTCAGGAGATGTCGAGGTCGTGCCCATTTAAGAGTATGACCTACTACTTTGAACGATGATAGAACAAATGCCCCAAGACGTCGTGGTGGTACGGGCTCCTCTCTCGTGCCTTCTTCGTCCGTTGGTCAGTGTGTTGGATGGACTTCATAACATGCACCTGTAAACGACGAACAAACTACAATTGTTTCACATTCTCCAGGTTTGTAAAACTTTATTCCTAGGTTCATTAAGTAGATTGACAAGAAAATTTGTAACCCTTAGTTTATATCTTGCATTCTAGGTTTAGCTGTGAATAATGAGTACATCTGTGATTCAAATCGGCCAACCCCTCAGATGATTGTTTCTTCACGTACAGTAGTTGATATTGATGGGAATCCATTACATTTGGCCAATGTAACTAACATTGTACGATTCCCAATAAGTTCCTCAAATTTACATACAGCTACTGTGACAGCCAATCTGGACATCCATACACGTTCTGATCCTGAATACTCACGACGTAATATCCGCAGAACTACAAATTTATTATGATTTTTCAATATGTAACATGATTTTCATATTAGTTTGTACCTGTTTACATCATGTCATTGCAGGCCATAAGTTGTTGTACTGGGATTGTGGCAATGTAAATCACACATGTATACATTGTCAAGCAATGGTGTGGTATGAGGAGCAAAACATTAAAACATATTCCCCATCTAATCCTAAATTCTCCATATGTTGTAGTAAAGGAAAGGTGACCCTCCCTTTCCTTCAACATCCTCCTCAACCATTACAAGGATTGTTGGATTACAACGGTGAACAACGATCCAAAGTCTTTAGACAATAAATCAAACTACTAAATGCAATGTTTTCGTTCACCTCCACAGGAGGAAATATAAATATGTCCGTAAATGATGGTCGAGGACCTTATACATTTTGTTTGAATGGTCATAACAATCATAGGATTGGGACGTTGTTACCTACACACGATGATGGTCGTCCTTGATTTGCGTAATTATACATTTATGACACTGACAATGAGATCGACAATCGATTTTATGAATTACATAGAGGTCTTCCTTCAACTTCTAAGGATGTCATTCTTCGATCCTTAGTTCAAGACCTCATTGTTATGCTTGATCAGAATAACGCATTAGTCCAAGTCTTTAGAATGGCTAAAGAGCGTTTTAATGCATCATCAATGCAACCTGTTACACTTCGATTGATTGGTAAGATAGAAAAATATGGAAGACAATATAATTTACCAACTGCTTCCGAAGTAGCTGCATTGATTCCAGGCGATGGTAATCCAACAGACTTTTGTGATGTTCTTATCGGAGAGCGAGGTAGCGGAAACATAAAAAGAATATCTAAACTTCACGCAAGTTTTATGGCATTGCAGTATCCGTTACTTTTCCCATATGGAGAAGATGGATTCCATCTAAATATACCTCTAACTGCTACTACAAGGCCATCGGCGAGGAGAAAAAATGTTAGTTTGAGGGAATACTATTGCTTTCGTTTGCATGTTAGGAACAACGAGGGTAAAACATTGCACAAAGTAGGCCGTTTGTTTCACACATATGTTGTTGATTCTTATAAATCGGTGCTTGATAATGATCTAGATTGGTATTAGAGAAACCAAAATAAAATTCGATCGAATTTGTATAATGGTCTGCATGACCGTGTCTGTAATGGAGAAACAAGTTGTGAATCTATCGGTCGATGGGTTATCTTACCAGCATCATTCACCGGTGGACCTAGGTATATGATATAACAATATCAAGATGCAATGGCAATATGTCATTGGGCTGGAACTCCTGATCTGTTCGTTACTATAACGTCTGATATGCCTTGAGAAATCAACGCATATTCACTCTTTTTCTCTCTTTTAGATAGCTATTTTATTTTCAATATCCTTAATTTGAGTCTTTTTCTATGTTACTTTCTAAATCTTTTTATGAGGCTTAATGTGGTAGTGAAACTTATCTTTATGTTAAATAGTTGTTTATTTTATCTTTAATGTTTAAATATTGCAGCAGTTATTCACAGCATCCCCGTAGCATTGAGGGGCAGCAGGCTGATGGATGGGCTTCATGGATCCAGCTGTCACAGTTAATGGGTCAGGCTTTATTTGAAGATGTGGGCTGCTACTTTTGAAGAAAAGAATCAGATTTCTTTTTATTATTAAAAAGATGACAATGTTACTTGGTTTATTGTACTTTTATTTGACTTTTGTGTCATCTTGGCCTCCAAGTTTGTCTTTACCCGTTGGACATTACCCAATTTCTTTTGTATAAATAGGTGGGTTTAGGTGCTTGTTTAGGACATATTCTAAGTCTAATTTTTAGTTGTATTAGTAGAAGCTAGCTAATCTTTTGAATCTCCAAGTATCTAGATTGCAATCTTTTGGGCATCAAGATCCAATCGGTTTCACAACCGATTGTTACATTTTCGTTAGTCATTTTAATACAAGTCTCGCATTTACTTTACTTCTCGCTTTCTCGTATTTATTTATTTACGCTTATCGCATTTACATTCCGTTAATTTATTATCGTTATTTACTTTACGCAATTTACTTTATGTCTTTAATTTCCGCTCTTTACATTTTCTCGCAATTTAATTTCCGTCATGAGTAGCTAATTTTATTAGCTTGGGTGTGAGGCAAATGGTGAGTTTTTAAACCAAAAGAAAGAGGACGTCGTTTCTCAATAACGATGTTCCACCGCTTCATTCTAAGTTTTATAAATCCAAACGCACTTCCTGACGAATTGATCGCTTTGAAAGTGGTAAAGTGTAGTGGACTCAGAGATGAGACACATAAATACACGTCAATTCGAATGACATAGTGTTAGACTGAAATTGTATTCAAGATTAAATGAGGGTCTTTATTGTATTTGTTGTTAGTGTAAGTGTGTCTTGAATTTGTGTTTAAAAGGTTTGACCTTGCTTGGTCATGTTGACCTATATATAAGCAAATCTTTGTGTTTGTAGTAAGAAAGTGTGTGAAAGTGAAGGTGTAATTGTGGTGGTGATTGAGAGAGAGTATGAACACATAGTTGCACACATTGAGAACACACACAAACAACCTCTGTATTGAAAAGTCTATCACAAATAGGTATATGGCTTGATGTAATCTTTGTGATTAATAAAACAAAAGTGTTTTGTATAGATTTGTATGTGTTTATGCTAGTAAATCTTGGCCCACAATTGGTATCAGAGCCAAATCCATTTCAAAATCAAGAAAGTTTTTGAGTCGACACTGTTCGTAGTTACTGTTCAAGAAGTCCGAATTGATTTTGAGTTTTAGTGAAAATTTCGAGTTGAAATTGATCAGGTTATGATCATATTATGAAATCGATCGAGTCTGTATCTTTTGATTTTTGAATTGCATGTGAATTGATCATCAATTTTGAAGATTTGTTGCTTTTCGAGTTCACGAGTTCACCGTACTGTTCTTGAATCAAATTGTCATTTTGAGTGTTTTTAATCGAAATTCATTGTCAGAATTAGATTCGAGATGTTTAGGTGAGTGAATTGTCAAATTTTTCAGATCGAAATTCGAGGTCTAGATGAATTTTTGGTGAAGATTTGTTCGAGTTTAAAGGTTTGCGTAAGATTCAAACTTTGCGCAAGTTCGTTGTACTTTGCGCAAGTTCATCCTGGTTTGCGCAAGATTCATCGAGAAAATTCTTCAAGTGGTTGTTCTGTAGCTTTGCATATTCAATGACAAACGCAAAGTGATCTTTGCGTATTCAACAACAAACGAAAGTTGAACTTTGCGTATTCCACCAGAAACGCAAAGTGTATTTTGCGTAAACAGTGTTTATCGTAAATTCGGTGTTTGCGTATCAGTATTGTTAATGAGAATTTGATGTTTGCGTATTACACTTGTCACGCAAAGTGTAGTTTGCGTCACACACTGAACACGCAAAGTATAGTTTGCATCACACACTGGACAAGCAAAGATGGTTTACGTAACACGACAATTATGCAAAGTAAAGTTTGCGTATCACGACACTTACGCAAAGTAAGGTTTGCGTATCACGACACTTACGCGATGTAAAGTTTGCGTATCACTACAATTACTCAAAGTCATGTTTGTGTAATACACTGGTCACGCAAAGTCAAGTTTGCGTAACGCACTTGTCACGAGAAGTGTGGTTTGCACAATAGACTGTTCATGAAATATTCTATTTTGCGCAACATTCTATCTTGCGTTTCATACTGTGTTGTACTTAAAGTTTTTTTTTGAAGTTTTCTTGATTTGTTGGATTTAAAGATCTTTACTAGGTAATATTTTTTTCATCTTGTATAGGTTTATACATCTTTCAATCATGGCGAATGAATTACTCTCTATAGGATCTCATCTGAAGCCTCTGGTCTTGTCTATCGGAGAATACTCACAATGGAAGAAAAGGATGACTCAGTTCTTGAATCTAAAGAACAAAGATCATATGGAGTCTATCATAAATGGTCCAATTGTGCCAGAAACGCATGTACCTGGACAAGTAGCCACAACTACATCTCCAGAAATTCCAGATCGATATGTACAAAAACCATATCAATTCTTCAGTGATGAAGAAAAGGCAAGACACAAAATAGATGAAGAGGCACTTATCTATCTCACTATGGCAATACCTAATGATATCTACAATCGCGTAGACAGTAGGGAATCTGCAAAAGCTTTATGGGATGAACTGGAGAGACAATTTCAGGGAACAAAGAAGTCAATTCAGACAAAGCTGAATCAAAGTATAAATGCGTATGAAGGAGAGACTTTGTTGGAGACATATACACGTTTCAATGTGATTCTGAATGATCTAAGGAGAAATGGAATGAACAAGTCAGTATCAGAGATCAATTATAAGTTCATTAAGAACTTGAACCCAGAATGGAAAAGCTATGCTATCAACATTCAGATGACTAAAGACATGGCTCAAGAAGAAGTCAATGATATCTTCACAACTTTGTCTCAGCATGAGGATGAAGTAAAGCAGTTGAGTGTTGAAAAGAAGATGGTCAAGGATTCTCTAGCCTTAATGTCTGAACGAAAGAAAGGGTCAAGTTTCAAGTCCAGTTCTTCTTATAAGACAAAGTCAAGGAAATCCAAAGCTCTTCTCACTGAACTCGCTGATTCAAGTACTATTGAATCTTCTACTGAAGTTGAAGAAAACTCAGATGAGGATATTCAACGATTTGCTGAAAATCTGGCTCTTCTAACAAAGCAGTTTCAGAAAACCTTTGGTAAGAACAGATTCTCAAGCCGAAATATGAGAGTTACAAGAAAGACAAGTACAAACCAAGGTTTGAAAAGAAGTTTGAGAAAAGAGGAGAGAAAAGAGATGAAAAGAGAGAAGAGAAGAGAGAAGAGAAGAGAGAAGGCAAGAAAGAAGAGACTGAGCCGAAATATGAAAGATGCTATAACTGTGGAAAACCAGGTCATTTTTCCAAAGAATGTAAGTTCAAGCGAACAAAGAATTCAGAATACTATGCTCGGAAATCACTGATTGCAAAGAAGGTGGAAGATGGTCAAAACTTAATGGCGGAAGAGAAAAATTGGTTCTACAAGAGTTCTGATGATGAAATGGCACATTTTACTCAGGTGTGTATGATGGCCAAAGTGAATGAGGACACTGAATCATCTTCTGATCATTCCGACTATGGTTCTGAGGTAAGTACTCTGTCTAACAATGAACTTATTCAATCGTTAAAAGCTCAGGTTCAATTCATGAAAGAAGAGTTTGAAACTTTGAAAGTCAGACTTAGTCACAAACAATGTTGAATTTTCGTGATGAAAATGCAATGTTGAAAGATGTTGTTAAGGATAAAGAATCTGAGAAAGAGATTTTGAAAAAGGACAAAGATGTTTTAAAATCAAAAATATCTGAGCTTGAAAGAGATCTTGTAAATTTAAATGCTGAAAAAGGTGATTTTAAAATCAAATTTGAAGCATGTTTTCAAGAAAGAAACGAGGCATATTGTAAAATCAAGCAACTGGAGGATTTAAATCTGAAACGAGGACAAACTGAGCAAACATTAAATCTTTTAACAAACAAACTCCAAGATGTCAGATTTTATGATGTAAAAAAAGGTTTAGGTTTTGAAGCAAATAATGTTTTGAAAAGAGCACCAGAAAATTTGTATAATTTTGATAAGATGGGCTCTACTTCTACAAAACCTAATATTCATGATACTTTTGTTAAAGGTAAAGTTGTGAATGATGATGACACTTCCTCTTGTGCTGATTCAATTTCAAGTTTTAAATCTGTTAGTTTTTCTTATAAAGATTTAAACGAAAGTTACAAAACAAGAAAGCCAGAATTTAGTGAATTTTCTTTACTATTTTCTCCTTGTTTACCAACAGAGTCAGCCAAGGTTGAAGCAAATAGTACTGAATCTCAGTGTCAGTATGATGAATCTGATTCAGAAACTGATGTTGAGAATCAAATTCCTTTATCTAATTCATTCACTTCTAATTCCACAAAAGAATCAAAAGATGAAAATATCATGAATCAAAACCTTAATTCTGATTTGTCAAAAATTATGACTGAGGAGATCTTTACAGAAATGATGAATGCTTCAGATCCTGTTCCTATAATAGAAAAGATGGAATCAAACTCTGAGGTGAATCTAGCATCTATCTTTGAGAAACAAATCACATATCTTCAAAAGACGATTGAAGAGTTAGAAGATGAGAACATTGATCTCAAATTCAAACTTGACAAGTCTTCTGAAGAAAACAAAGAACTCTCTAAAGAGTTAACAGTTTTAAAAGTTGATTTGTTTAAACAAAATCTAAAAGAGAAAAAGATGTTTGAGTCTCCAAACTGGAATGTTCATTCTAATCCAGAGTTTGAGACTATTAATTCTAAAACTTCAGTTGTTTACACTACTACTCCTGAATATCCTCCGAGTATTTTTGAAAATGGAGAAACTTCTTGTACTTCAAAGACAAAATCATCTTCTTCAAAGAAAGCTAACAAGATTCTGTTTCCTGTTTCAGATATAAAAAGGGAGAATGTTAAAGGAGAATGGATGAAGAATGTGAAGGAAAATAAAGTTGCTAAAAATAAATGTAGTATCAGTGATAGTGGTATTTTGATGTGTAAAAATTCAAACGTTTCCAAATGTCAAAGTTGTATGAATGCTTGTACTTCATTGGATAAATCTAAGCTTTTGACATTTGCACGTAAGAATTTTATCTGCAAACACTGTCATGATAATGCATTTATCATTCCTTCTATTCATTCTAAATCTAAAGTTGCCAGAAAAACATCTCTTGTCAAATCAGTTTCCAAATCCTTAACACATCAGGCTAAAGTTTTTCATGCTAAGATTGATCATTTTTCTAAAAAGAAAAGATTTCATGAGCTTAATGTGAAAATGACATGGAAATGGTTACCTAAGCCTCGCTATGAGTGACGAATTAAGGCTAAGGTAAATGATATTGATAAACTGGAAAAATCATTAAAAAGGGGGAGAATAATCAAAGTTCAAGATCAGATTGAAGTTTTAAAGATTTCAGGGGAGATAAATATTTTTCAGATGATCAAAGTCAAAGGTTAAAGAAAGCTTGTCAAAGAGAAAGTGAAAGAAAGTCAGAGTTTGAAAGTAAAAATGACTATTCAGAGTATTCAAAAGGAAGAGACAAGTTTGAAGAATTGTCAAAGATCATACAAAGTGTAAAATGACTTCAAGATATCAAAGTTATGAAAGAACAAGAGCTAAAAGTTGAAGATAATTCTGAAGAAAAGAAGACCTGAAGATTATTGCCAAAAAAAATTTAATCTTGAATCCAAAGGGGGAGATTGTTAGACTGAAATTGTATTCAAGATTAAATGAGGGTCTTTATTGTATTTGTTGTTAGTGTAAGTGTGTCTTGTATTTGTGCTTAAAAGGTTTGAACTTGCTTGGTCATGTTGACCTATATATAAGCAAGTCTTTGTGTTTGTAGTAAGAAAATGTGTGAAAGTGAAGGTGTAATTGTGGTGGTGATTGAGAGAGAGTAAGAACACATAGTTGCACACATTGAGAACACACACAAACACTCTGTATTGAAAAGTCTATCACAAATAGGTATATGGCTTGATGTAATCTTTGTGATTAATAAAACAAAAGTGTTTTGTATAGATTTGTATGTGTTTATGATAGTAAATCTTGGCCACACATAGGAAGTATACTTGGAAAAGTTACTTACCAAGAAATTTGGTAACTATGTTTTTCTAATCGATATATTCTCGACGAGTTGATCACGAGTCAAAGTGTTAAAGTGTAGTGGACTCAGAGATGAGCCACTTGGAACACGTCAACATGGATGATATGAGAATCGGCTCGAGAGAGTGATTTTTAACAAATTATTTTGTTTATCCATATACTTTGAGAGCACCGTTCGACACTATCACTGGTTCTGATACTGCACAGAGATGTGTCTGATAGAAGCTAAATACAAGTGTTACAGTAGAATCCGAGAGGATCATTCTCAAAGTAGGTGGTGGAACTAGTTGTTGAGAGACACGATGCTGTAGCATCCCTACAGCATCGGTCCACAGAAACTTGTGTTTGATACTCACCACAAGTCTTACACCCTTGGTATCTTTATTCTCTGTTATCTTAATTTAACTGTCAACCAAACCAAACAAAGTCTTCAAATTTGCCATCTGAAATCATATCTTTCATTACACTTTTATTGCACTTTTACAACAATCTTTGTGGGACGATATTCGGTATTTTACCACTTTATTACTTGAAAGACGATATTGGGTCTCATTGTATACTTGCCTTGAGATTCAATTATCACATGTCTTAGTGGTGTGCAAACATCCGCATAAAGTTTTTGGCGCCGTTGCCAGGGATTGGCTCGCTAAAAGTCTGTAAAAGTTTTCTAAAAGATTTGATTTTTCTAACACCGTTTGAATCACCTTCTCTTGGTGTATGCCAAGAATACCACGTGGGGAGTTATTTGAGTTCGACCCGGACATAGAAAGAACATTCCGAAATAAAAGAAGGACTCAAAGAATTTCATTGATCATAGGATCTCCAATCATGGGACCACCCCCAACAGGTTTCGAAAATAGGGTGCCTAGGCTAGAAAATCAGCAAAGGCAACAACCGATATTTCACGATGCACCACCCATTTTTGGAAATCCACCCAAATTCCTTTTTCAACAAATGCCAAATCAAGAGAACAATAATCATAACCATAACCGAAATCAACACCCTAATGATGATGCAGAATCCAATGGTAACAATGAAAATAGGGATGAAGCTCCGAACATCATAAATCTTGCAAATTCTAAAGAGGGAAAAATTATGGACTACATTATCCCGGATTTTGAGCAATTGAACTCGGGGATAGTTAGACCCCATATGGCCACCCTCCATTTTGAGATAAAACCTATCATGTTCCACATGTTATAAACAAATGGACAATTTGCCGGAATGCCATCGGAGGATCCTCACTCTCATTTAAAATCTTTTATGGAGATCACCGATGCATTCTTGATCCCTGGGGTATCTAACGATGCCCTAAGACTCACTTTATTTCCATTCTCTCTAAGGGATCGGGCAAAGTCATGGTTTAATTCATTGGCACCTGGTTCTGTGCCATCATGGAACAATATGGCTGAGAAATTTTTGCGAAAGTATTTTCCACCTACCCATAATGCTAAGTCCAGAAACGAAATTTGCATGTTTAAACAAATGGACGATGAAGCAATTCCCGATGCATGGGAAAGGTTTAAGGAGTTGTTAAGAAAATTCCCTCACCATGGCATTCCCTACTGTATTCAACTCGAGACGTTTTACAATGGGTTAAACCCCATGGCTAAACAAATGCTCGATGCGACATCAGGAGGGGCCTTTACATCAATTACCTATAATGACGGGTATGAAGTTCTTGAAAATATTTCAACAAACCATGGATATTGGGCTGATCCACATGCCCAAACGCAAAAGAGGACTACTGGAATTCATGATATAGACGCATACATCGCATTGACAAGTCAGCTTGCTTCCATGACAAATATGCTCAAAAATATAACTTCTGGTCAAGGAGCACAGCCGACTGTAACTACACCTATTCCAACAGTACTCTCGGTACAATGTGTTTGTTGTGGTGGGGAACACTCTTATGAACATTGTCCTCATAATTCTGAATCTATAAACTATGTTCATAACAGATCTGGTCCCTACAACAACACTTACAATGCCAGTTGGAAACAACACCCGAACTTTTCTTGGAACAATCCATGTTTAAATCCACCCGCACAAAAACAACAAGGAATTTCAAATTTTCAACCACAACATCAAACAAGTAGCTCTCAACATCATCACCAAGGTTTTCAAGCTACTCAACCATTTTTTCAAAACAACCCACCTCCACAAGCTGATTCATCATCTTCTTTGGAAGCAATGATGAAAGGGTTTATGACCCAAACACAAGCTTTCTTAACGCAACAACAAACCCAAAATCAAGTCTAACAACAACAAAATCAATCTATGTTTAATCAGCACAGTGCAATACTTAGGAATTTGGAAACCCAAATCAGTCAACTCGCACTCAACCAGACCAATAGGGCTATGGGCACTTTGCCCAGTAACACGGAAGTCCCAAGAGCCCTAGGAAAGGAACATGTGAAAGCACTGACCCTTAGAAGTGGTAAGAAATTGACAGAGGTTGTGCAAAAAAAATCTGGACCTATAACCAAAGTTGAATTTGAAAAAACAATTTTGTCAGAATTTGAGGCTACAACATTGCTTCCTGTTTATGAAATACCACCCAAGCCACTAGGAAACCAAGAGTCAGATGAAGCCAGTCCTATACCTCAAAGGTCTGACTACCCTGTGTTATTCCCAGAAGAAACTTTGAAGAAAAAGACAGTAGAAAGTAGTGTTCCAACCACACCACAAAAGAGTGCACCAAAAGGCATAAAGGATCCATCTTGCTCAACACATTCAAGCAAAGTTGTCATAAAACCAATTCCTCCCTATGTACCTTTTCCCCAAAGGTTAGGGAATCAAAAGGAAGAATTGCAATTTAAAAAATTATTGGATGTGTTTAAAGAGTTGCATATCAACATACCCCTTGTTGAAGCAATTGAGCAGATGCCCAGTTATGCCAAATTCCTCAAAGACATTTTAAGTAAGAAAAAGAAGTTAACTGAATATGAGACTGTTGCCCTTACTGAAGGATGTAGTGCTCTCTTGACCAACAGAATACCCCCTAAGCTGAAAGACCCAGGGAGTTTCACCATTCCCTATTCAATAGGTGGGAAGGAAGTTGGAAAAGCTTTGTGTGATTTAGGAGCCAGTATAAATCTCATGCCATTATCTGTCTTTAACAACTTAGGAATAGGAGAGGCCAGACCCACCACAGTCATTCTCCAATTGGCTGATAAGACCATTGCCTACCCAAAGGGAAAAATTGAGGACGTCTTAATTCAGTTTGACAAGTTCATCTTTTTGGCAGATTTTATTATCTTAGATTTTGAGGTTGATAAGAATACTCCCATCCTTTTTGGAAGACCCTTTCTAGCCACCGGAAGAACTTTCATAGACGTCCAAAAGGGAGAGTTGACCATGAGACTCCAAGACCAAAAAGTCACATTTAATGTTTTCAATTCGTTAATATACCCTGATGATGTAAAGGATTGTTCAACATTGAGTGTGATTGAATCAATGTGTCATGAGGAGGAAGTGAGAAAATTCTGTGAGTTGGATGAAGAGAATGATGAAAGCTTGACCATAGAAGAAGAAATTAATGTTGAGGAGTTTGCCTTAAGAAAAGAGGAAGTTGTCCCTGTGAATGTTGTAGCAATTGAACCATTGGAAAATAATGAGCAAAATCCTTTCAGACCATCTATTGTTTCACCACCTGACTCGGAGTTAAAACAACTCCCATCTCATCTTGAAAATGCTTTTATAGGAGCAGAAGGCAAATTTCCTGTCATAATCTCATCTACCCTAGATCTGCATCAAGAAAAGAAATTGGTGGACACATTGAAATGGCATACAAAACCCTTAGGACAGACCATCGCTGACCAATTTGTGATGACTATGACAGAAGACTTATTTGCACAAAACAACATGTACATGAATGGGTTGATTGATCAAAGAAGGAAGTTCATGGACAAAGTAAAGATGAGGAAGGCGGAGTTGGTGGACAAAGGGCAAAAGAAAGTCAGAACAGAAGTAAAAGAACTCAAAGCTGATTTGGAAGCCAACACACGAAGCAAGATAAGGATTCTGGGAGCAAAGTTAAAGAAGCTGAAGGAGGAAAACTGGAGGATAACCGAGGAGAATGCACGATTGAGAGAAGAGTACATCAAGATCAAGGTTGATGCTGCAGTTGCGAATGATGCAGCATCCGATGGCAGTTCTGAGGATACAGAGCCTACTCCTTCGGAGTAGGGCAAGTTTCTTCTACTACTTTAAGCCTTATTATTTTTTTCTTTTTTGAGTCTAGGGATAGTTTTTATAACTTTTTTAGGTTTGTTTTTAATCAAGATTGCATGTGTTAGAATGTTCCACTTTTGTGTCTATAGCCCAAATAATTCCTTGGTTTAAACACAAACTCACCTAGTAGTTGTTCTTGCTAGAACTAGCTGCATGTTTTTGGGACACATATGATCACACATCACCATAAGTTCTAAGGGATGAGATAGGCCATCACTTCCTTTCTCATTTGTTGCCACTTGACACCTTCATACACTATATCCTTAGAAACACATCCAATGAGGACATTGGACATTCCAAGTTTGGGGATGTGAGGGTTACCCCTCATTTAAAAAGCAAAAAGATCAAAACAAAAGGAGCAAAGCTCTAATATGATACTTTGTTGTGATTGTGTCAAGATGCACCAAAAATGTCCCATAGGGGAAAGGTGCACACTTTCAATTAAAAGAGCACAAAAGTGCCAAAATTTTGAACAAAGTTCAAAATGACAGCTATGTTGAGAGGAAAAGGCAAAGTGAGGAAAAGATGTGCCAAAATTAGTGAACCTAAATGTTAAAGTCCTATTGACCTTAGAAGTGGTATGTGTTTGAGCAAACAAAGATAATGTGTAGCTAGCTTATGGTTCATACACTTCTAGGAAATGAGTTTGTCACTAAAGATTTATGAAAGGCTATGGATTACAATTGTTGGTTGATTATTCATGAGTGTGCACTTAATGCCATAATCTTGAAATTTTCAAAATTGAGTCATTTTAGTTGTTTCTTTTAGTTGCTTGGGGACAAGCAACATTTTAAGTTTGGGGATGTGATATGCCTTGAGACTCGCCGGTCATTATGGATCTAGTGGCATGGCGGGGCAAAAGAAAAAGGGGGGGGGGGAAGCAACTACGAAGCGAATGCATATTCACTCTTTTTCTCTCTTTTAGATAGTTAGTTTATTTTCAATATCCCTAATTTGAGTCTTTTTCTTTGTTACTTTCTAAATCTTTTTATGAGGCTTAATGTGGTAGTGAAACTTATCTTTATGTTAAATAGTTTCTTATTTTATCTTTAATGTTTAAATATTGCAGCATTTATTCACAGCATCCCCGTAGCATTGAGGGGCAGCAGGCTGATGGATGGGCTTCATGGATCCAGCTGTCACAGTTAATGGGTCAGACTTTATTTGAAGATGTGGGCTGCTACTTTTGAAGAAAAGAATCAGATTTCTTTTTATTATTACAAAGATGACAATGTTACTTGCTTTATTGTACTTTTATTTGACTTTTGTGTAATCTTGGGCTCCAAGTTTGTCTTTACCCATTGGACATTACCAAATTTCTTTTGTATAAATAGATGGGTTTAGGTGCTTGTTTAGGACATATTCAAAGTCTAATTTTTAGTTGTAGTAGTAGAACCTAGCTAATCTTTTGAATCTCCAAGTATCTAGATTGCAATCTTTTGGGCATCAAGATCAAATCGGTTTCACAACCGATTGTTACATTTTCGTTAGTCATTTTAATACAAGTCTCGCATTTACTTTACTTCTCGCTTTCTCGTATTTATTTATTTACGCTTATCGCATTTACATTCCGTTAATTTATTATCGTTATTTACTTTACGCAATTTACTTTATGTCTTTAATTTCCGCTCTTTACATTTCTCGCAATTTAACTTCCGTCATGAGTAGCTAATTTTATTAGCTTGGGTGTGAGGCAAATGGTGAGTTTTTAAACCAAAAGAAAGTGGACGTCGTTTCTCAATAACGAAGTTCCACCGCTTCATTCTAAGTTTTATAAATCCAAACGCACTTCCTGACGAATTGATCGCTTTGAAAGTGGTAAAGTGTAGTGGACTCAGAGATGAGACACATAAATACACGTCAATTCGAATGAAATAGGAAGTATACTTGGAAAAGTTAATTACCAAGAAATTTGGCAACTATATTTTTCTAATCGATATATTCTCAACGAGTTGATCACGAGTCAAAGTGTTAAAGTGTAGTGGACTCAGAGATGAGCCACTTGGAACACGTCAACTTGGATGATATGGGAATCGGCTCGAGAGAGTGATTTTTAACAAATTATTTTGTTTATCCATATAGTTTGAGAGCACCGTTCGACACTATCACTAGTTCTAATATTGCACAGAGATGTGCTTGGTAGAAGCTAAATACAAGTGTTACGGTAGAATCCGAGAGGATCGTTCTCAAAGTAGGTGGTGGAACTAGTTGTTGAGAGACACGATGCTTTAGCATCCCTACAACATCGGTCCACAGAAACTTGCGTTTGATACTCACCACAAGTCTTACACCCTTGCTATCTTTATTCTCTGTTATCTTAATTTAACTGTCAACAAAACCAAACAAAGTCTTCAAATTCGCCATCTGAAATCATATCTTTCATTACACTTTTATTGCACTTTTACAACAATCTCTGTGGGACGATATTCGGTATTTTACCACTTTATTACTTGAAAGACGATATTGGGTCTCATTGTATACTTGCCTTGAGATTCAATTATCACATGTCTTAGTGGTGTGCAAACATCCGCATGAACGTCCAACCCAAGATGGCCTGAGATTGAACGTCATGTTCAAGAAACCATACCTGGCCAACCAACATGTGATAAACCCTACATTATTGCACATATGTTTAAAATTAAACTTGACGAGCTTATGTAAGACATAAGAAGAATTATCATTTTGGTCGAGTAAAAGTTGGTACGTATTTTTTTAAAAATATATTATTGTCGTAATTATTTACAAATCCCTCTTCATTCCTTTGTAACCTTACGTCAATGTCTCTATGTAGTTATTTACACAATTGAGTTCCAAAAACGTGGTTTGCCCCACTGTCATGCTCTCGTGTTTCTTCAGCCTAACGATAAAATAACTACAACTGATAAGATTGATCAATTCATCTCTGCAGAGTTTCCATCTGAATTAAATGACCCTTGCGGTTTTGAAGTTGTTCGTACTCATATGATGCATGGACCATGTGGTCAGCTTAACCGTTCGAGTCCGTGTATGTACAACAGACGGTGTTCGAAAGGATAACCAAAGATGTATTGTGATGAAACAATCATCAGGCGTGATGGGTGGCCCCGTTATAGAAGGTCTAATAATGGAGCAAAAGTGCAAGTTGGTCGTCATGATATCATGCTTGATAATCGATTCGTTGTTCCACATAATCGTGATTTGCTTGTCAAATATGGTTGTCACATAAATGTTGAGTGGTGTAACCAAGGAATGTTGGTTAAGTACCTTTTTTCTTACCTTAATAAAGGTCCGGATCGTGCTACCGTTCTTTTAGAAAGTCAAAATAGTAGAACACCTTTCAGTTCACTATTGAACCACGATAACGAGATTGAGGCATATATTAACTGTCGTTACATATCAGCATCAGAGGCATGTTGGAAATTGTTTGCATTTGACATACATTATCGTTCGATACCGGTTGAAAGACTACCATTTCATGAAGAAGGTTGTAATAGAGTCTACTTCTGTGATAATGACCAACTTGAATATGTTGTACAAAGGACTACATCTGCGATGTCAAAGTTTACTGAGTGGATGGTAGCAAATCAGTTGTTCCCAGAAGGACGATCTTTAACGTATGCCGAGTTCCTAACTAGATTCACATGGCATGGCGACGCAAAATCATGGATGCCACGGAAAAGTGGGTTCGATATTGGCCGAATCTATTATGTAAGTCATTCTATGGGAGAAACGTGTTATCTTCGCATGCTATTAAATGTTGTACGGGGGCCGTTGACTTTTAAAGATATTCACACAGTTGATGGTGTTGAGCATCCAACATACATGTCAGCTTGCAAAACGTTGAGTTTATTAGGAGATGATGTTGAATGGAGTGAATCAATACGAGATGCATGCCAATGGCAGTTCGGGAATCAAGTTCGTGAACTTTTTGTTACAATTTTGCTATTCTGTATGGTAAATGATCACACCAAGTTTTTTTCGGATTGTTTCCCCTACTTATCAGAAGATCTTGTGTATAATCAACGTAGATTGCTTCAGAATGAAGATGTTCAGTTCTCAGATGATGAAGTGCTAAACTACACTTTGCTTGAGCTGGAGAAGGTTTTAAAAGGAAACAATAGATCGTTGGTCGATTTTCCAAATCTACCTTAAATTAACCATCTTGTGATGATTATTGGCCAGAATAGGTTGATTGCAGGTGAGCGGACATACAATGTTCACGAAGAGAGAACGAGGTTTAATGATCTTTATGGTCGTTTGAATACTCGCCAGGAGGAGGTATACACTACTATCATGAATGTTTTCAGTACGAAAAATGGAGGAGTTTTTTTTGTATCTAGTAGTGGAGGGACCGGGAAAATGTACTTATAGAAAACACTTATTGCTTCCATGCGTTCACATAGGAAGATTGTTTTGTCTGTAGCATCTTCTGGCATTGCTTCTTTGTTATTGCCTGGTGGTCGTACAACACACTCAAGATTTCGTATCCCGTTAGCTATTGATGGGTACTCGTGTTGTTCAATCGACATCGGCTCAGATCTTGCAGAGTTGATCAACGTTTCAGAACTTATCATTTGGGATGAAGCGCCTTTACAACATCGGTATGCATTCGAAGCTGTTGATCGCACGTTACGAGATCTGTGTCATCATAACGTACCCGGGGCTGAACTTCAAGTTTTCGGGGGGAAAGTTGTAGTTCTTGGAGGTGACTTTCGACAGATTCTTCCGGTTATTCCGTTTGCACCACGTAGTGAGATCGTTGCTTCTGTTGTCAACAAGTCATCAACTATATGGGATGCATGTAAGGTTTTCGTTTTAACAACAAATATGTGTTTGCATGATCCAACAATAGAGGGTGATGATCTCATACAGATGCAACAATTTAATAAATGGATTTTAGACATGGGGGCGGGTCGGCTTCCTGCAATTGCACTGCCAGGCGAAGACGATGCTACGTAGATCACTATACCCGATGACCTTCTTATTCCTATCGTTGATGATCCTATTGAAGATGTTGTATCCAATATATTCCCTGTTATTTCAGATAGGCTCGACGACATTTCTTACTTAAAGGAGCGATGCATTCTGTGCCCACCAAATGATGATGTTGACATGATTAATTCACATGTTCTTATAAAGATGCCATGTGAAATGCATGAATTGTTAAGTGCTGATGAGATATGTGTGAGTACGGACAACTTGGAAGAAATGCAGATTATGTATCCTTCTGAATTTCTTAACACATTACGTTTTTCTGGGATTCCAAACCATATGTTAGAGTTGAAGGTCAGTGCACCAATTATATTGCTACGTAACATAAACTTGCAAAAAGGGTTATGTAACGGTACTCGGTTAGTGGTAACTCAAATGAGTCAAAGGGTTATTGAGGCTATTATTATTACTGGTACTCATGTTGGAGAAAAAAACTTTCATTGGTAGGATTGATATGACTCCAACTGATACATCTTGGCCTTTTGATTTTAAGAGAAGGCAGTTTCCCATAAAGGTTTGCTTTTCTATGACAATCAACAAAAGTCAAGGGCAAACATTTAATCATGTGTGTGCATACCTGGTGAATCCTGTTTTTACACATGGTCAGCTTTATGTGACCGCATCTCGAGTAACTTCTCGCGCTGGTCTTCGGTTTTATGTTGACAACGGTGGCAAGTGTGATAATAACCTATCAAGAAATGTTGTCTACAAAGAAGTTTTCTATAAGTTTCCACTTGATACAACGAACGATAACGTTTGATTTGGCTTGTCACAATTGCAACAGATGTGGAATCTTTTATTCACCCGTTTGTATACATGTAAAGTACATACAATTTATTTGATATTTGATTAATTCAATATTAAATTTCTAAACTATTGAACTATTTATTTATTTACTTTTGACAAGTATATGAAACTTTGTATTGTTTGTGAGTGTAGGTTTGATCTATAAGAATGGCCTCTGCTCTTCGTTTTGTCCGCGATGTACGACCTAATATTACGGACAAGTGGCAAGTACATGTCATGGTTTCACGTGCATGGACCATGTATAACCCTATCACCAACCATATTTTCTCTTTTGACCTGATACTAGGGGTGTTCGCGGTGCGGTTTGGAGCAAAACCGCAAACCGCACCGCATGTGCGGTTTGAGCATTTTCCCAAACCGCAAACCGCACCGTATATACCTCAAACCGCACTAAACCGCACCGCGAAATGCGATGCGGTTTATGTGGTTTGTCCCTATCGCACTTTATGCGTACAATCCAAAAAATTATAAGTTTAAAATACATTAGAAAATCAACGATTTAGTGACCGTAGTTCAAAAAAATAAAAAGTTTGAATATAACCAACTCCAAAATGCATAATTAAAAATAGTCAAAAAAAATAAATTGTTTCAATACGATAAACGGATAAAGTGATGTCTCCAACTTTTTCTTTCGTCTTCATCTTGACTCCCAATTGCCAATGCCCAATTTTTTTCATTTGTTGGGCCTTAAACTTTTAAGAAGACTTATAAATACTTAAAGTCCATAATTAAAATTTAAAAACACAAGCCCAATTATATAAATATTAAATTAAATTATATATATATATATATATATGTTTAGAATTAAAATTTTAAAAGTAATATAAAAGGTGCGGTACGGTTTGAACCGTGGTTTGAAAACTCAAAACCGCAAACCGCACCGCATAGTGCGGTTTGGTAAAAATGCAAACCGCACTGCGAAAGTCCTAAACCGCGTTTTACGGTGCGGTGTGGGCGATTTGTGCGGTTTAGGGGTTTGGATGAACACCCTTACCTGATACTATCTGATGAACAAGTAAGTATACTTCAACATATCCATATTAGTTAACATTAATTTAACATTTTAGGTTTTAACACTAACTCTCCTTATTTATAGCATTCTTCCATTCACGCAAGGATTCCTGATAAACTGATTGACACATTTAAGAATCATGTGATGGAGGGTGCGTTTATAGGATTCATAGATTTATGGTTCCCCCATACCATACATTATATCGACCAGTGCACGGTGAGAACTTTGTTCAGTTTTCCCGCGACACGAGGATTTATGTCTCCCATATTCAACCGACATCATTTGACCGATATGTTTTTGATTTGATTCCGTTTAACATGCTTCGTTCGCGTGTTTCGAACGACAAGTATCTAACAGGTAAACATTCTTTTATTAGTTGTTTTATTCAATTACATCTATATTTGTAACTTTTATCTAATTGTAGACGTAATCGGAGTTGTCCGAGAGTGGGGATTACTTGAGAAACAAGTTGGAAAATTAGCATCATGTAATCCCGAAACACGAAAAGTCGTTATATCTGATAAGAGGTACCTTATTTTAAACACTTTGCATACTTTTATGTGAAGTTGGTCACTTACTGATGGACCCTTCATTAATGACGTGTAGTGGTATGGAAGTTCGTATAACGCTATGGGGAAAGTTGGCGAAGAAGTACACCGATGAACATATCCAAACTTACAAAGATAATAAAATCATTGTGATTTTAACATCTTGCAAAGTTAGACTTTTCAGTGGTATGTTTTATTCAAATATGTTATTTTCATTTACGTCTATGACATATATTGTGTATATCTATTTCTTCTTCTATTAGGTGCTCCAACTTTACATACAACGGTTGTGTCTCAACTCTACTTGAACCTTCCGGTGGATATTGTCGCTTCATACAAGGAAATATTAATAAATACATATATACACGGTCATTTACGATGTTATAAGACGATTACCAATTTATATTACTTACATGTTGCTGTATTTTAATAGTGAAGCACCGCCTATATCTTTTCAATCAGATCAAACTGAAAAGATTGACGATTTTCGCCTTACCACCATCCCAGATATTTATAGTTCTTTACAGAAAGGTGTCACTGAGGTAGTATCTTATTACTATCTATAATAGAAACGTGTATGTTACTCGAATTAATTTTTTTTCTTATATATTTTTAAAAGGAACATCGTATACTATTGACGTAGTCATCATCGATGTCGATATGGTTAATGATTGGAAATTCATCCAGTGTAGTACATGCTTCAAGAAGGCCACGTGGGTTGATGTTCGCTACTTTTGTTGCGCCTGTAAAAAAGATATAAGCAACCCACGTCAAGCGTAAGTATTTAACATATTGTCATTATTTCTCTATGCTCTTAGTAACGACATTTATATAGGTACAAACTGGTTATCCGAGTGATTAACAACCAAGAGGAAATGTCGTGTGTTCTTTTCAATCAAGCCGCTATTGATCTTCTCGATCTTACCGTTGACGAATTACTTTCGAAGAGTTCCTTGGAGGTTTGTTTCTATATAAATCCGTACATTATATATATAAATATAGATATGTGTGTATGCATAATAACATTTTTTTATGTATATATAGGGTGGTGAGGATCCTCATTGGGTACATGATTTTCTTGTTGAAAGTTTTTGTGCTCGAAGGGTCATTCTTACTATTAAGGTCGACCAATTCAATTTGGCACCTCAATATGTGCATCGGTTTACTGTAACAAAATACCATGGTGAGGATATCAGTATGCCAAACAACGTTATAGATACAGATGAAACTGGAACCAGTACCATTCTTCCAAAACATGGTCAGGATTATTGTGATGTCAAAAGTGAAGATGAAGCTTGGTTGAATAGCATCACAAACGATGAATGGGAGATGTCAGCGGAATGTATGTGGGGCCTATGTACTGCAACCATGGCCCCCACAACATCAACAACATCGGTAATTATTGTTACATTTTGTGTCATATCTTATAATAGTTACCTTATATTTCTTAAATTTGTTGTCATGTAATCCAATTAGGTTGCCGGAGGTATTCATGAACTTGATGATTGTGATGATTCTGGAAAGTCTAAGTCTGAGGTAAATAATTTTGAAGATGAAAATATTTACCTTATATTTCTTATATTTGTTGTCATGTAATACAATTAGGTTGTTGGACGTAATCACAAAGTTGATGATTCTGGAAAGTCTAAGTCGGAGGTAAATAATTCTAAAGATGAGGAAGTAGGTAAGAAGGTATGATTTTAAATTTACATATCTCTCAATGTTACTGTAAATAGCTTACTTTAGTTTTATTCTAAGTTTTGTGTTGTTTTATTTGTTTTGTGTTCTTGTAGAATGAAAATTATGATGATTGATGTGGGTGTTATAATTCGACTATTTGCGTGGTGGGATTATTGTTTTGATTACCTTTTTTGTTCCAAACTTCTTATTTTGAATGATTTGTGGTTTCTACTTTCTGTGCTAACGTAGTCTTTTGGATCAGTGTTGGACTTTTGTTTCTTGGTGGTTACAAACTTCGATATTTTGTTCAAACATATTTCGAATTTTGTTTTCTATTGTTCTTGAAAAACAACATTTGACAATCATGATGTTACCTTTTGTCTTTTTGATATGTTTTGTGATGCTTCTATACATGTTGTAAGAATACTCAATAGTTACTGCACATTTCTTGTCTTTGATCATATTGATATATTGGGACTAACTACAAGGAAGCAAGTTAATAACGTAATTTTTCTACTAATTAAGGATAACATTTAATTTCCTTTCTGAATTAAAATCATTAATCAGTTTGATTTAAAAATATAACGAAATTTAATTAATTAATTTGTTCCGACCAGCCGGATTATGTTCTTTGGTTTTAATCCTCCACTTGTGGGTACCAAGCTGGCTACAACAATTACTTATAAAAGCATCATATCCATGTAAGTTTTCTTTTCGTTACTTTGAGTTGATTTTCTTAATTAGTTGACCTCTTTTGAACTTCATGATGTTGACTTTTTCAGTCCTCTTTTGTGGTTTACGTTATTTGGGTGAATATAAAATCATTATTTTTAACTGTTCGGGTGTAGGGATCAAGATTAACGGATTTTGAGTTGGTGCATGACAAAATACC
Source organism: Arctium minus (assembly GCA_954870635.1). NCBI lineage: Eukaryota > Viridiplantae > Streptophyta > Magnoliopsida > Asterales > Asteraceae > Arctium > Arctium minus. Next base: position 129,588,784 of record OX941081.1, on the reverse strand, counting down.
AACCCCTCTTACAGCAGATTTTACAACTGTTGCTTTAATGAAAGTCGGACGCGTGCATGCTGTCATCGTTGGAGCTGATCATGTTGCTTCTAATGGTAACTTCTTGGTATAATACGAATAACGTAATGAAACCTATAATTCACACACAAACGTAAAACTTAATTGCAGGTGACACCGCCAACAAGATTGGAATATATAGCCTTGCCTTATATGCTAAGCATCACGGCATTATGTTTTATGTCGTTGCACCCTTGACTTCGATTGATTTATCTCTGTCTTGTGGAGACGAGATTGTTATAGAAGAAATATCCGCCAAGGAGTTGCTGAACACCGTGGAGGTCTCAAGGAACAAGTTGAACTCCCAAGGTAATTGTTGTTTGGAATCCAGCTTTTCATGTTACATTTTCTAATCAGCTCAAGGGTATGAACCTGTTATTTTTTTGTACATTTGTTGTGTTACAAGGGTGGAAACATGCTATATTAAAGGGTAGTATTTATAGTATTTATCTTCATGATCTGGATTTAAGTTGGTTGCTCATCTTCTAGGTAAAACAATGGCGATTCTTACGCATCACAAGAAATCTGTGCATGCATTGACCCAATAGGTTTATTATCATAATCCGACTATTTTGTTTTTTGTTAAGAGAATATATAACATGAATTTATGATTGCATTTTTGAAATTTATGAAATTTATTTTATGAAACACATTTTGATTAACTGACTATACATAATCTTTTTGATGAAAGGCGATAATGGGAGTTTGTGGTTTTGGGACTGGAAAAACGGTCATAGTTTCCAAAAATCTCAAACAATCGTTCAACCTGGTACGTGCCTTTCTTTTATCCGTTCAAATATCAATCTACTTTTGCATGTACATGACTAATATCCAAATCTTGTATTTCATTTTTAGGTTCACCGGATAGTGAGACTACTGGAATTTACGTGTTATCTTATGACGTAACGGGCTCGAGGCTCATTACATGTGAAGCCTTACATGTGAAGCCAACAAAACGATCAAAATGTGGAAAGAAGACGAAGATGCATCCCTTGAAACTCATCCTGTCAACTTCAAGCCACCGAAAGACATTCGTAGGTTTTAAATGCAAACTCTCCCTATCAAGTTGAATCCCCCTAAAGCAATCATGGGTTATAAGTGTGTTTTACATCATGCCCAAAAGACTGGAATGAAGTTGATCCATCATCGGGTCCCTTGCAGGGCACAATTCAGAAGAAATTTTCGGTTTTCTAATTGTAACTTTCAGTTATTTAGTACCTGAAAAAGTGTTGTACAAGGGTTTTAGATAAAATAATAGTGACACTAATGGGACGAGTGTTTAAGAAAGGAGTGCATTTGCATGTTAGTTTTGAAAATATGCTTCCTGAAAGCCAAGTGGCATGCATGCTCCTCTATGTATTTACTCATGTTATAAAGCATGTTTCACTTGGTCGAAGAAAACTTTTTGAGGGGCCAAAGTCATATCGTGTATCCGACCAACATATGGGTGTCACACTAGATTAAATGATTGAAATGGTAAAGAAACATAGAATACAATAAAGAAACATAACTTTTGAAATGGTAAATATCAAATAACGGAATCTAGATTAAAATCGTGTCGTCTACTCGACCAACGGACGGGTATAAAACTAGTTAAAATCAAGAGTGGATAAGGGGTTGTATTGGTTGCAACATTTAGAGAGGTTGCATATGAACAATGCTTTATATATATATATATATATATATATATATATATATAGGGAGATGTTCATTTGAGAAATGGTAAATATATGAGAAATAGAGAAGTAATCTTAGCCATTCATCTGGTCAACATTTGCGGCTTTGACCACGAAGCACCGGATAATTTCTTGTGTGGTCCATAGAAGGTAGAGGGGCAATTTCGTAAAATACACGAGATGAGTTCATATATGAATCTGTATGAATCACAAAGATTCATATATGAATCTGTTAATTAGTTCAACTGATTCATATATGAATCTTTGTGATTCATACAGATTCATGATTCATATATGAATCTTTGTGATTCATATATGAATCTTTGTGATTCACAAAGGTTCATATATGAATCTTTGTGATTTATACAGATTCATATATGAATCTTTGTGATTCATACAGATTCATATATGAATCTGTTAGTTAGTTCAACTGATTCATATATGAATCACAAAGATTCATATATGAATCAGTTAAAAGAGTTCAGTTGTGAATTGCACTGATTCATATATGAACATATAATTCATATGTGAATTATACATGTTCATATATGAACACAACCCGTGTGTTTTGTAAAATTTACGAAACTGTCCTTCTATTTTTGGGGTAGCCGCAACTTTTGACCGGTCAAAGCCGCAACTTTTGACCGGTCAAAGCCGCAATATTTGACTAGTCAAATCCGATCTTGACCATATGAATGACTAGGATTACTTCTCTATTTCTCATATATTTATTATTTCTCAAATGAACCAAACACTATATATATATATATATATATATATATATATATAGAGAGAGAGAGAGAGGGGGAGGGAGGTTCAAGGGAAAACCTCAAAAAAACGGAAAACTGAGGAACACTCGTGATAGTCTTTAATCTGGACGGTATGCATTTGTGCATACAAGTAATTTAGAACATGCACATGTGCATATGCACAAATGCATAATACGCACTTGTGCATAAAAACCAAAAAATAAATTAATTACTTGTATGCACAAGTGCATACCGTCCAGATTAATTAAAGGCTACCAGAGTGTTCCTCAGTTTTCCGTTTTTTTGAGGTTTTCCCCTGAACCTGACTCTCTCTATATATATTAATTCGTGCAAAAGTTAATAAATTAAATCGAAAAATTGATTTAAAGGAACGTCAAATTCAATAAGCAGTTTGGCAATAGTCCAAATATTAACCGAAAATTGAATCCATCTGATCATGAATATAATAAATCTAAAAGTTTTTTTTTTTTTTGTAATCAATTATTATGTATTACAATTTGTTACATATAATTTAAATAAAGCCACCTAAGAAATGCTTATATGAGTTGGTACTATACAAACTAACCAAAATTATTCTCTAGTTTTCAAGGGTCCACATGACCATTGTTATCTTGGTGTACAAATTGTTTGGCCGGTTTAATTGAATTGGAAAGTTAATCGAATAAAAAAAAAATTATATATGTTGAATCAGTTTTGATTAGTTTTAACAGATTACTATAATGAACGTATTATATATTTGTCGTGCATACATGGTATTGTCACTTTTAACGTTAAGACATCTTTTATGAGTTATCACTTTCCTGGTTAATTTGTATCGAATTTTACGGTGCATTTTACCCTTTTAAGCATAGTTTCACACATGGGCACAAAACAATTTTAAAAACACAATAAGAGATTTCAAAATATATATACCATATGTAGAGTTTTGGTAAGGGTCATCTAAAATTTTCTTTTAAGACATTCAATTTTGAATTACAAGACATATTATAATCCAAACTATATATGTATATTTTTTTTTGGAAGGCATAGCGGCATCGAACCAACGAACGACTACCACGAACACACGCACACCTACTCGGCGGTATCGGGCATCCACGGGCAGCCCACTAATCCGCCGCTGTCCCGGCCCAGCTTACGCTGAACCTAGAGCCCAACCACAGTCTAAGACTGGACCAGCCCAAGGACTGGGTACTCCTCATGCCCTCAAATTGATTCCCCTTGGATTCGAACCCGGGTAGATTGGGATATATACCATCCACAATCCTCCCAGGATGTTACCGCACTTGGAAAAACCAACTGAGCTAGACATGATTTGTTCAAACTATATATGTATATGCACATCCCTGTTACATATATACGTGTGTACATATATAATAATTTGTTTATAAACGTAAGCATGTGTGGCTTTGCATATATATGGCAAACAAGTGCAGCCGTTTTCCTTTTCTATTTGTGCTTTCAACCAAATTATTTGATGTTGAGAAATAGATATTAATGTAAAAATCAAAAAATTGGTGTCAAAATAGACCCCAAAAAATAAATTCTAACCTATATATATATATATATATATATATATATATATATATATATATATATGTGCCTATGGTATACACTACTTTGCAAACCATTTTTTGTGCATATATATACATTGATCCATAGTTGTGGATATAGGACTTTGTTCATGTATATATACGTATATATAAATGTATATACATATAAGTAATTTATGTGTGTATGTTAATTAGAAAAGATTTTGGAGCAGGGTCCAAAACACAAACAGAACAACACTAAGGGGCACCACCTCTTATTAATCATAATTAAAATAAGTCTTCAGACTTTAGACCTATTAAAAAACAAACGACAGCTAAGAATACAAAGACAACTAGAGAAGATGAGGAAGCAATCAAACACTATTCCCCCCCCCCCCCCCCCCCCTTCTCTCTCTCTCTCTATATATATATAAAGAGAGACTTAAGATCATGTGTGACCGGACTATTTTCATAAGATCCGTGAGATAAAAAAATAACACTAAACTTTCTCAGCAAAAGACTGTTAGGGTATTATAAAGGTAAACCTTCACATTGTTTTTGCTAGGTTCGCTGTTTTTCATTTCTTCACGATGAACAACTGTGAAGTTTTAGTGTTATTTTATGGTCTCACGGCTCTTACAAACACATGTTGGTCTCACGTGAACCCAATCTTATATATATATATATGTACAATCTCTCTAGTCTCGCTCGTTCTCTCTCTCATATGTGTATATCATATATATATATATATAATCTCTCTCTCTCTCTCTCCCTGAAGCAGCTGTCAATTGTTACAACAAAGCCATAAACTCACCCCACCCCTCACTTCTGATATACAGCAAATAATAGTTTGCAAGTGTCGGATTCTCTCTCATCTCTCCCCACCACTCTTTTTCTAGGTTTTTTTATTAACACCCTTTTCATCAAACACCTTGTTAACCACCACCAGAAACAATCTTCTCTTTCTTATATTCATTCATGGAGGTTGACGAGAGAGAGAGAGAGAGAAAAGAAGAAGAAGAAGATAGCTTTGATTCTGCATGATCAACAACCCCCAGGCCAACTTCTACTTCATTTCAGAAATTAAGCTAGCTAGCAAGAAGCTTCTCATTTCAACAATCAATATATACATATATAGATAATGGCGTACCAACATTATAGATCTCCCTTTGGTGACACAACTTTAACCAAAGTGTTTGTAGGTGGACTTGCTTGGGAGACACAAACCGATGAAATGCGTACATATTTTCAACAGTTTGGTGACATTCTTGAAGCTGTTATCATCACTGATAAAATCACAGGCAAATCTAAGGGTTATGGATTTGTAAGTTATTTATTTCATCTTCAATTCTTATATATTTTATAATATTTACTTGCATATACACAAATCATTAAGTTGGTTAAATGTTAGAATCACACATATTCATGTATGAATATTAACCCCGTTCTTTGAATAGGTGACTTATCGGGACCCTGAATCCGCGAAAAGGGCTTGTGACGATCCAAACCCTATGATCGATGGGCGAAGAGCCAATTGTAATATTGCATCACTCGGCCGACCTCGATCATCTTCTCAAGGTCTTCGATCGTATATTATCTTTAATTATGGTTTTTTTTTTAAAATCCATTTTCGTAACCGTGGAATGATCAGAAATGAATTAAATTTTATTAAAATAATAAGAGTTGATTATAAACCCAACAAATAATTTAGTATTATAATCATTTTTGATGAAACCCCACCCTAGGAAGGAATCAAGGTGCCAATATTGCGTTTCAAGGGACGAATACAATGGGGCAAGGTGCATCATCGTCGTCTTATGGTGGAGTAGCACCACCGTTAGGTCCTCCTCCGCCACCTCCACCACCACCTTCCGTCATGTATCCGCCGTTTGGGTGAGTTTTTATACGCTTTGTAAATTGGGTGAAAAGGTGAAGTCAAAAATCATTTATATATTGAAGGACAGTTGGTCTTGACAGAAGAGAAGTGGGTGTGGGGGCATATATATATATATATATATATATATATATATATATACACATAAATGAGTTGGCAACAGGAAAGTTTTCCGGTAGTTAAATGGCATGCAGTGTTGACTTTTATAATTATGTGGAATCAATTTATAATTATAAATTAATTTACCAAATTATTATATAAAGTTAAATATAATTAAGCTAAGTCATTGGTTTTTTTATTTTTTTTTATTTTTGTATTTTACAACTGATAATGGATCATTTAAATCTATAAAACTTTGTATTCATACTTGATTTATAAATATTAAATAGATCATTTGTAAACCAATTCTTTTACCTTACATAATAAATAAATTTTAATAATTATTTTGAGTAATTTTAAAAAATTACGTTCTAAAATAATAAAGATAAAATATTTTTCAAGGTGAATTCTATCCATACTTCTTTTTATAGGGTGTATGTGAGTGAGAGAGGGGATATGAGGGGTTTTGTGATTGAGGAGAGGGTAAATTTTTCAAAGGCGTAACTTTATTGCCAAGTTGGCTGCCATTGCAGGCTTACATAAAACTCCAGACAACCTTCAGCTTTTCCAGATTTTAAATGGTCCCGTTTAAAAATTTATTTTAATCATTAAAGTTTACCATTAGCAATTTATTTATAATTTTGTTTAGAAACATGGATATCTTGTAAGAAAAATGAAATTGAGAATTAAACAATTTCTATAGAATCTTAAAGAATTATATTGAAACTAATAAATTCGTTTAAGTAAGGGAATGGATTATTTTATACTTTTATGATATAATTCAAGTTCATTCTAATCAAATTCATCATTATTATTATTAAAGTGTAATTTTTTATTTAAATTATACAATTTAAATTTTAATGTTACATTTTACGAATCAATCATATTAGAGGGATTGAATTCATTTAAAAAATATTACTAAACATGCATGTCTTTGATTTTGTTTTGAAAGAATATTTGTCTTGAAGTTTATTGTTTATGCAGGTATGCTACTTACGCACCTGATTATGCTTACCAACAAGTAAGTTCTACGTTCTTTGAATCAGTATATTTTAAAAAATATACTTTAAGGTAAAGAACATGGTGAAGAAAATTATTCCAAAATCTAGTTGTTGATTTAGGGATTCTAACTTGATTATGTGTTATCAATTTATCATAACAAATTATATTAAATATTGCTATATCTTCTACGGAAAAAGGTAATAAAACTATTATAGCTGTTATTGTTTTCTTCTTAACTATGTAATGTACTTGGTCTCCAAAACATTATAACATACATTACCGAATAAATCTTATTGATGCGATACTTTAAAAAAATCAGTTTTAAAAGGTTGTCATGACAGTCGTTGTGGCATACGGTGATTCAAGACTTGTTTTCAACGCCACGTTAAGCTTATATATGACATGCAAATTATGTGTGATGATTGATTTTTACAACGCATTTTGTTCTTATTTTTTAGTTTTTTTTTTTTTTTTTTACTATATAACTTAATTTACTTTGTTCAATGAATATTTAGTTTTTAGTTTACAAAACATTGTTATTTTATATTTTATATGTTATGGAAGTTTGTACATAGTACCTTTTACAACCAATACTCATTGGTTTAAGGCTAGAGAAAGTACAAGTGATAATAACATGGAATTGGATGGGAGTATGTTTTAGCAGGCAATGTACAATCCAGCACTTCAGCAGCCATACTATCATCAAGTGTATGGGCCCACACCTCCAACAGTCTCCACACCTTATTATTATGGGTATTCCACCACCCAAGCACCCACACCCAGAGGAACATTTGCTGCTCAGGCGCAACGTATCCAAGGACCTTCTTATCTTTACTATCCTACGCCGCAGATGGATCCCTCAACATTCTCCGGCTATCTTACACCACCTCCTCCCCCTTTACTACTCCCCACGAGGCATCCTTTTCCTTCTCCCTCCCCCACCGGTAAGTCCAACATTATCTTTTAATTTTATATATACATTGATTTTTTTCTATCATAATTTTATTATATAAATTTATTGGTCCTTACGAAAACAATAGTTCTACTTGTTAGGAACCAGGTATGGTATCTACACATTCATTGATATTTGAGATGAAATTATACATACTGAATAATTGTGTTTCAAGAAAACTATATATCTATCATATTCATTGTTTAATTTCTAAACATAAACATCAAGTGTCCCCACTCGTAGAACCCATATGTGTTGTACATGTGAACTAATATATTTGTATCGTAACAGAAATATGGATTAGTAGTCTTTTATTTTTACAAAAGAAAACAATTAACAATTGTCCCACATAGAAATTATTCTATCATCCGACAATCAATGGCAGTAGTTAACGTAGTATTGGACATAGTACATTAGAATCTTCAAGTACCAGTGTTTGCTGTTTAGTGTTTACACACAACTTGTAGGACCCATTTCGTGAACGCTATTTATTTAATTATTTTACCATACATTTTCTTGTACACACATTTCACTATTAGAAAAAAAAAAATCTTCCCTTTTTCTTACCATACATGAATCATGTCCATGCAATGGAGCATATATATACCATCGTCATCATCATATTACCAAATAGTATCTGATCTTAATTATGCATCGATCAATTCAGTTTTAATTAATAATTTTGAATCATAGATTCAATTATCAATAAAAGATGAATTCTAAGATACTACATTGATGTACATTAAACATAGATATGTATGTGGTAATGGTAGGGTCCATAGGAGCCATGTGAGATGAGCTGTAAGGGGGTGATGGGGTCAATGGGAAAATGATGCCAGATGTACAAAATGAGTAAACCAAAAACAGTCAAACAGTTGTAATGCATGTGAATTCAAGATTCATATGTCTATGTAGGATATGTGGTGCAAGGGTAGATTTGTCTTTTGACACCTAGCTTGGTGTTTATATCTTTTAAACTTGTGATTGTAGACTGATATATGCATTCCCATTGTTTTCCTTTTAAATTCTCAACATTTTTTGTGAATTTTGTGACTAGAAAATATGTATTTCCTTTTGTACCCTTATGATCAATACCTGCACATATACATACAAACATATGAATGCATGTTACCCACTTGTTTACAATGAGGAGTGACCACTTTTCAAGGAATGGTTGGTCTGTTTGTTTTTGCATTATTGAGTTGTACATTATAAGTGAGGGAATAATGTATGTGCATTATTGAGTAGTACATTTTCAAGTCAAAGGATTTATCTTTGACCACATATATGTGTGTGTGTCTGTGTTATATTGCTTTCAGGTTCCCAGACTCCACAAAATACAACAACTGAAACAGAAGGTGGTGCAGTAACTTCAGAGAGCCCAAACACCTAAAACATGGTGGCCACAAAGCAAACAAAATACAAATATTGACAAAGTTTCATCAATGGTCCTTCAACTCTCTGTATTCTTCAATTTTTCTGAAAGAATCATAAATAATTTCTTTCTGGTCAAAATGATGATCTGCTGCTGATTATTCTTTTTCCTCACATTGAGAGTAATTATTCTTTTAGCCACTCCTTTTTTTTATTTATTATTATTATTTTATGTCGTTAATTATTGTATTTATTTTCTTGAATGAAGATTAATTTCTCGGTTTAATATTGTGGGCAAAACCGACACTACTATAAGTTGAAATTTTGAGCTCGTCATTTTGTTCCTCATGAAAGATGGGTTTTCCGGTGTCGAATGGATGGTTTTCGTGACATCTTTGTCGGTCACAAATGGTTGGTTTTCTTAGGGCACCTACAATGCAAATTAAAGTATGAGTAAAAGATTTGTATGATTTTAATTATCCTGTATGTGGAATTAAGGGTTAATAGTAGTGGAGGAAAAATGTTCCAAAAAAAATGTTTGTTGATGAATCGGTTACACAATACCACTAACAGTTGGTGATTTTTTTTTAACTTGTTACAACTTCTTTAGTTATTCATATTTTTTACTTTAAACTTTGTTCCATATTTATTAATTAATCAAATTTATTTAATATTCAACATAAAACTAAATATTTGTTATAACACAACACATCATTAAAAAAGTTCTCATTTTGACGATTAAAGTATAAATATCATATAATATTGGCATTGTCTTTTATTTTTTAAATTACACATATGATATATATATATATATAGGGTCCCCTTCTTTTGTTAACCATAACATTGATATTAATCGTGTTAACCAATATTCACCGTTGATTATTTACATCCATGGTTCACATTTAATTAGAAATTTTATTTTAGAAATAATAAATTAAACGGTTTGGGAAGAAAGAAGTATATGAGGACAGGGGTAAATATGTAAAATAACAAATATCATCCAATTAATGTTCACGAGTTACCAAATAAACATGAGAGAAATTAGGGATTTGAACATCAACCAATTACTCTATTTAATAAAAGAAAAGATAATTATCAAATAAAGAAATAATTACCAAATTAAGTATTTTTGTCAATATTATAGATAAAATTGTTTAATATGCATAAGTTCATAATGTGAGTAATATGCATACGTGCACATGTTGTAGAATGTGCATACGTGCACTGTCAATGTGTATAAAGTGTTAGGTCTTTTTGTGCATATGTGCATAAAGTATAAAATGTCAATGTTGTAGAATGTGTCTGCGTGCACTGTCAATGAGTTTAAAGTATTAGATCTTTTTGAATTTATCAACAAATTAATATGCATAAATGCATATCCATATTAAACAATATGCACATATGCACAAATGCATATATGCACATTCTTACATATGTGGATATGCATGTATGCACATTCATGCATATGCACATATGCACAAAATTTAAGTGTAAACGACACCGTCGTGGACGAGATAGGTGATCGGAATAGGGTTTTGGCGAGCCGGTGAGTGAGGTCGGAAAGTGTGGTGTGGCAGTCTACGATGATGATACGTGTATCGCCGCCGACGTAACATAGGGATTTGTCGTGAGGACGAGGGACTATGTGACCACCGTAGCTGCACATAAGCCGGAGCTTAGTCAAACCACCAGCCGTCGTCGTTGTTGGACCGTTATTTGGGGGGTATAGAGGATTTTCTTCGTCCCGTGAACCATTTTTTCGGGAACGAGGTGAGGAGTCTGTAGCTGCCGTTGTGGTAGTGGTGGTGGTGGTGGCGGAGATTGGCGGTGGTTGTAGCGGAGCGACGGTTGCTCCATTTTTTTAGAAAGAGATATGCATTGCCTTATTAAAATCTGCTGAAAATATAGAAAAGTAGATAACTTCCAAATTAGAGATAAGTTATAATTTTAATTTTTAAATTATTATATTTAATAAATAAATATATCAATACCAATTTAGAGACTTCCTTTAAATATATATGGAAAGGTAGTTATTAGGCGTGAAAAAGAAAATTCCAATATTACCCCTTTGTTTGTGATTAGGCGTGTATATTAACATGCAATTAAGAATGAATCTGATTGGTTGATAATTGGTTAACACGGTTAATACAAATGTCATGGTTAACAAATGAATGAGACTTTCTCTCTCTCTCTCTCTATATATATATATATATTGAGAATGTAATAAAATATAAAAATATAAATGTATAATACATAAAATACAAAATATAAATATACATATAGTTTACAGTATAGATTTGGTCCATGTGGTTTGAAAAATGGTAAAAATAAAAAAAAAATCTACTAAAAAGTCATAATTAACGAAAAGTTTAATGGTCGTTAGTGTGAGAGACCAAATCCATAAGAATATGCATATCTGGAGGTTTCTTATGTAATAAATGAAGTTAAGGGACAACATCCGTAATTTTTGACATACCTTAAAGACCAAATCCGTAATTACTCTTTAAGTTATTATATACTTTCGGGAAAAACTTACACCCATACCTGCTTTTTATTATTTGTCATTTAAATCATCAACATTCTCTAAAAAACAATTGAATTTTTAAATCTAACTTTTCACCGAAAGTTCGTGAAATCTCAAATTATTAGTATGACCAATCCTTGTGGATATGATTTCTGGTACCTTACCATTATATTAATTGTAAGCAAACTCAATATTTGGTGTGCACTTGCATCGCTATTGTGCCACATTTACGTGTGTGTATTTTTGCTATTAGTGGTCAATTTGCGAGAAAGCGAGAAACAACTTGAATCACATAATCAATTGAAACTACCGTTAATAAAAAAATGAAAAATAATTTTAGATATCAGGATAATTATCATTTTTAATTAGGTCAAATATTCTGTTAAGGACATAATTGTAACAAAACTACTATTTGAATCTCTTAAAAATCTTATTATGTCTTTTAGGTTTATTTATTTTTAGTTTTAATTAATTCATCATTTTTTTATCATGTTTTATATGATTTTTTTCACTATTTTTTAGATACACTTTTGATAAGATTTTTTCCCAATTTTCATCAAATATCATATTGATATTCACAATCAATCCATTATCTTTTTCTGGATCCACGTTTTAAATCATATTTGATTAGTTACGTTTTAACATATGATATGTTATATATCACATATGATTCATTCTGTGAATTTTTGTACATATTACATATAATAGTATGAGTGTGAGTATATTATTATCACATGAGACAATATGTGTATAAGTGACATGTTACCAGATGTGATTATATATGCATCTCAATAATATCTATAAATCTAAATATACATAATCACATATGATTAATAAAACTATCAACAATCTAGAGAGTCAGCGACTAACGATCCCGAAGCACTGTTCGAGCCTCCTCCTTATCTCTCAGTTCTTGATCTATCCCTGCCTCCTGGTGGTCCATTCATCCCAGAGCAAGTTTTGAAGAACCCTTTTGGAATCTTCTTCAGAGATGATGAAGGTCAGCTCAGATTTGAAAGAGTCTCTGAAATCCCTCTCTACCCTCTAAGTCATCTCAAGGACCTTCTATGCTTATGGTGTACTTACTCTCCTTCAGCTGAACCGATCAAGACTCTCATCCGACAAGAATCAGCTGATCGAAGACAAAAAGGAGAAGAAGTACCAGATTATATGATCAAGGTACTGAAATCCTATCTAGATAGCTAATAGATTTTTCTTTCTTGTAATCTGTTAGTTAGATTTACAGTAGTTAGATCTTCACTTGTACTTATAATTTTCATCTCTCTTGTAATTCTTTCTTTGAATTAATGAAAGTTTCAGTGAGGTACTTAACTCCATCAGTATTGTAAAAGTTCCCTCAAAATAGTAATTGGGACATGTATGTTATGAGTCCTGATTATCCTTTATTTTGACTTAAAGTAATTTTCTTCATAGTTACTTTGTCATCATCAAATAGGGGAGATTGTTGATCCATACTCTCTCAGTGATTTGATAATGATCCTTTTCTATACTTAGTGAAAATTACGTTTAAATATTATGTATAAGTGTTTCATCATCAGCGATCATACTGAGTCTGTTCAGCTATCGCTGATGATCTCTCTTGTAAACATTCATATGTATTAGTGTTTCACCATCAGCAATCTAATACTGAGTATGTTCAGTATTGCTGATGATTTCTAATGTAAACAGTTGGACGTAATCCCTGAAGACAAGTTTCGCGACAAAAAATGTTCACTGCTGAATCAAAGACAAAGTTGCTGAACAAAGACAAGTCTACTCATGACCTGATGTGGATATCAGTGAAGCCAAGACAAGTCTACACACGCGAAGAAACCTGAGGAAAAGCTTCAGCGATAGCTGAACTTCTTTGTATCTCTAAAGGAAGAGATATTCAGCGATTGATGATCACTTAGCTTATACCTCAAGTCTCTTTTGTCTTAATCCTTGCACACATAGTACGATTGTCAGAAAAGACATACCTCTGCAACAATTTGTACAACAACTCTGTCAACTACATTATTCATCATACGGCCGAAAGCATGTCTCCTAAAGTCAGACTCATGCAACCAACCAATGAAGGACACGTGTAAAGTACTCTGCCATGCATTTAATGCATAGGGTATAAATAGAAAGATCAACACTCCATCTGAGTGTGGCCTTCATCTTTCTAAACATATAGAAACCTTTGTTTTCTATATTCTCCCAATCCCCTATTCTCTATTTCTAGTGCAACCTTCTCTGGTTAATTGCAATTGCATCAATCTTATGATCAAATTAAAGAATCACTTATCTGGTCCTCATTGCTTTATGAATGGGTCTCAAAAGAAGAAAACTTCAGAGACTCATCCTCTGAAGCATCAGAAAGATCAATCTAGCATATCTTCAAAGGATGGAATGCCAAGAGTTGAAAAGAAAACCCCAGCACCTAACAAAAATGGACCTATTATGAGATAGGTACCTAAAAACCTTTAATCTGTCTTGCAGAAACAACATATGTCCATCCGGTATCTGGATTGTGGATGTTCAAGGCATATGACTGGGGATAAAAGGTTACTATCCTCATTCAAAGAAAAACTTGGAGGAGCAGTAACCTTTGGAGATGACAAACAAGGACAGATCAGAGGATATGGGCAGTTATCAAGAGGAAATGTTTCTGTTTCAAAAGTTGCTTATGTTGATGGACTAAAGCACAACTTACTCAGCATAAGACAACTATATGATCATGGTTTTGATGTAAAATTCCAAAAGAAGTATTGTTCTATGTTACATTCAAACACAGGCCAGGAAATGCTCAGAGCTGATAGTAGAGGTAATCTCTATCGCATGAACTTCACAAAGCACATAGACATTAATTCAGATAAACTCTGTTTAGTATCTATAAACAATGGAGATGCCTGGCTCTGGCATAAAAAGTTCTTACATTTGAACTTTTCATCACTTAACCAATTGGTAAAACTAAATTTGTTAAAAGGACTACCATCTCTAAAGTTTGACAAAGACCATCTTTGCTCTGCTTGTGAGATGGGAAAGCTGAAAAGAGCATCTCATAAAACCAAAAGTGATAACAATTGTCCCAGACCTTTGCACATGCTACATGTTGACCTCTGTGGTCCAATCTCTGTTCAAAGTCTATCTGGAAAGAAGTATATACTTATACTCATTAATGAATACTCAATATATACGTGGATTGAGTTTATCAGATCAAAATCTGATGTTCTAGAAATTCTGATAAATTTGTTGAAGAGATTACAGGTTTTGTTTAATAGCAAAGTTCAAAAGTTGAGAAGTGATAATGACACATAATTCAAAAATGCAAAGATCAACTCTTATCTTTCAGAAGAAGGCATTTCCCCAAACTTCTTTGCAGCTAGGACACCTCAACAAAATGGTGTTGTTGAGAGAAAGAACAGAACATTGGTTGAAGCTGCAAGAACTATGCTTGCAGGATTTGATCTACCAACAAATTTTTGGGTTGAAGTAGTATCAACAGCCTGCTTTACTCAAAACAGAGCTACAATAGAAGAAAGTTTGACCAAATGTTAAGCACTTTCATGTTTTTGGTTATAGATGTTTCATCTTGAATGACAGAGATCAACTTGGAAAGTTTGACAAGAAGGGTGATGAAGGAAAATTCATTGGTTATTCCTTAACCTCCAAGGCTTACAGAGAACCATTCAATAAAGCATCAATGTCTCTTTTGATGAAAAAGACTCCAGAAGCTCTGATTTTCAAAATTCTCAATGAAAGACCAAAGAAGCCTCTGACTCCTCAAAACTCAGAGAGTCAGAACTAAACAGAATATTTAAAGACTTCTTTGATGATGAAGACAACTCTAAGTTTATATTCAGAGATAATCAAAGAGCACAATCTGAAAGAACCTCATACCTCATGTACAACTCTTTCTGGTCCTTCTGACAATCCACCATCTACTTCAGCAACTGAAGGTAAAAATGATTATAACAGACAAAGTGCTGAAGAAGAACAGTATGAGTCTTCTGAAGAAGAAAGAGAACCAGAGACACCTGTGGAAGATACTCTAGAGCCATCATCACCATCTTTGGAAAATTCTATAGAGCCAGTGCACAACACAGAGATCCTACACACTGTCATCTATGAACCTCAAATACCTCCACATGTTCATGCTCCTATCACAAGATGGACAAAGTATCATCCTCATGATCAAATCATAGGTTCTCCCTCTGATGGTGTGAAGACAAGATCTGCATCAATCAATGAATGTTTATTTTCTAATTTCTTAAGCATCATTGAACGAAAGAAGGTAAATAAAGCTCTTGCAGATCCAAATTGGATTAATTCCATGCAAGAAGAGATTTAAGAATTTGAGAGAAACAAAATCTGGACTCTGGTTCCTCTTCTCAAAGGAAAATTTGCAATTGGAACCAAATGGGTATTCAGAAATATAAAGGATGAAGATGGAATCATAATCAGAAACAAAACCAGGCTGGTTGCTTAAGGATATTGCCAGGAAGAAGGAATTGATTATGATGTAACCTTTGCTCCTGTAGCTAGGCTAGAAGCTATGAGAATATTCTTACCCTATGTTGCACACAAAGGATTCAAAGTATATCAAATGGATGTTAAATCTGCCTTTCTTAATGGCAAACTCCATGAAGAAGTATATGTCCAGCAACCACCAGGATTTGAATGTTCAGAGTTCCCAGACCATGTCTATTACCTTGATAAAGCTCTGTATGGCCTTAAATAAGCACCCAGAGCCTGGTATGCAACTCTGTCTAACTTTCTGATTGAAAATGACTTTGAAAAATGAACCGTGGATACCACTATGTTCATCAAAAGGTATAAAAATGAGCTAATTCTGGTACAAATCTATGTTGATGATATTATTTTTGGGTCTACTAACCAAAACTATTGTGACAAGTTTTTAGAAAGTGAATTTGAAATGAGTCTTATGGGAGAACTAACCTTCTTCTTAGGACTCCAAATAAAACAAATTTCAGAGGGCACAATTCATAAATCAAGCCAAATATGTATCTGATATTTTGAAAAAGTACAAGCTAAATGATTCAGCTCCTATGAAAACTCCTATTGCCACTGGAGTTAAACTTGACTCTAATCCCTCTGGTAAACCAGTGGATGTCAAGAGCTACAGAGGCTTGATAGGTTCACTCTTATACTGAACAACTAACAAACCTGATATAATGTTTGTAACATGTCTCTGTGCTAGATATCAAGCTAATCCCAATGAATCACACCTATCTGCTGTCAAAAGAGTGTTTAGATATCTCAGAGGCACACCATCTTTTGGCCTCTGGTATCCAAAGTACTCTGGTTTTGAGTTAACTTCTTACACTGATGTAGATCATGAAGGATGCAATTTAGATAGAAAAAGTACCTCTAGATGCTGTCATCTTTTGGGAAACAAGTTGGTTAGTTGGTCATCTAAGAAGCAAAATTGTATGTCAACCTCTACAGCAGAAGCATAATATGTTGATGCTGCCAGCTGTTGTTCACAAGTCATATGGATGAAAACTCAACTCAAAGACTATGGTCTTGACTTTGACATAATTCCCTTTTTATGTGACTTCAGAAGTGCCATTGCCATCTCTGTTAATCTAGTGCAACATTCCAAAACCAAGCATATTAATGACAGGTATCACTTCCTTAAGGATCATGTTGAAAAATGCACAATTGAGATGCATTTTGTCCCGACTGATTACCAACTTGCTGATATTTTCACAAAGGCCTTAGATGAACGAAGGTTCAACTTCTTGATCATCAAGGTAGGCATCCTAAATATGTCTACTTGATCTAAACACAGATTAGAGCCTCTGATACTCTAACGTAGCATATCCTTGATAATCATCAGAGCCTCTGATACATCCTTTAGAGTCTCTGCATTTTTATCAAAGCATGTCCTCTAATACACAAACACATCTCATTTTTGAAAACCCTAAGCACAGTTTAAGGGGGAGAGACAAAAGATCCATTCATCTGTTGAGGGGGAGCTAAAAAGCAAAGGAAAGGTGATGCAAACTTTATCAGAGCCTTTGTTCTCTCATTAGAAGGTCTTTTGTCAAATCACAAGGGAAGGTAAGCACTCCACTCCTATTGTAAACTTATCTTTTCCAAATAAAACGAAATTTGATTCTAAACTTTTGAATAAACTCCAGAGTCTATCATTTAGTCTCTAATAATGTTCTCCAGAGCCTCTGTTTTCATATGCTCTGAAGATACATCAGAGCACGTTATACTAGTGTTCTTGGATTTTCTTCCAATCAAATTTTGGATTTTACAAATGATTTTAAGCTATCAAAAGAAGGTTGAATGTTTGGAGCATAATTGTCAATTTTTCAGAAGATATGACTGTTCATTTCTTTCTCTAAAAAGGCTTTACACTTGTAAGTTATTCTAAAATTGAGTTGTGCAGTTTATTTACTTGGGTGACTGTCATGTTTCAATATCAACTGCAAGATGACAGTTGTCTGACGTATGCGTCCTTTCAAACGCGGTCCTCTCTACGTGTCACTGTGTGAATAGTTCGATGATGGAACGTTTTCTGACATGGGTACTCACAAACGCCGTTTCTATAACCTCTCTCACACTCCTCACGCCCATAAAAACCCATTTAAAACCCCCATTTTCTCTTTACTCTCTCAAAATTTCTTTCTTAACTCTATCTTCTTTCTCTAAGCGTTCAAAATCTCAAGAACATCAAACCTGCAACAATGGCACAACACTAAAGCGGCTCAGACGATTCGAGTAGAATAATCCCACACCAAGCCCCTCCTCAGTTCAATATCCCTGTCAAGGGCAATAACTTTCATCTGGACCTAACTCCCACCAAGATTGACGAACAATATCGACCCATGCTGGAATTCTTTAATAACTGTGAACTAAAACATGCACTGCCCCTTTTTGACGCCAAAATTCCTCTCAACTTTGTTAAATAATGATGGTACACTAGTGAGTACAATGAAGAGGCCAAAGGAATCATTGGATATGTTGACGTAAACAATGAAGCAGGTGGCTTCATCAAGATTTCACCTGAAACCCTTCGTCATCATCTATTTCTTCTTAAAACAACTGACCTAGGGATTGCCAAGTTCGAGAAACCCCCAAATCAAGAAACCCTCCTCCAATTTCTCATTCATCTTGGCTACAATAAAGATATATCTATGTTGAGTGAGTTTAGAAGACAACAACTTCCACCTATGTGGAATTTCGTGTTTAGTGTGCTCAACCGCACACTAACCTGCAATATTGGAGGTCAAGATCAGGCCAACCCTACTCTTCTCGCCATAATGTACGCCATTTTCTTCAACAGGTACATTAATATGGCACACCTCCTCTACTATGAACTTTACGTTGTTGTTGATCGAAAGAACAAGGCTTTGGGTAAAGAAAAACACCTTGTCTCTGTTCTGTTTCCTAGATTTATTTCCGTGGTCATGAGAGGAGCCATGACCAAATTTGAGCTAACAGAGGGAGGACCTAAGACACCACTATTTGTGATGAATAGTTTCAATCCAACAATTGTTCCTCCTTACCCAAACGCCAGAAGGTTCCCTCAGAGCATGTTGAAGTTCATTCCAGAGAACCACCCAACCCTTCTCATTCTTAGTCATGTTGCCCAATCATTAGAACCGATGGTGGGATCCTCAACACATTTAGGATCTGAACCAGAGCCTGAGTTTGACATTGAGGACTAATATTAAGTCCCAATTTATCAAGTTCTAATTGCAATTAAACAATCACAGTAACAAGATGAGAATGATTTCAATCCATTAACCTGTTTTCCAATTCAACAATGGATTTGTATACAGACTCTGTCACTTTCTCTCTCTAGAACTCAGTTCCACGTACAATTACTTCTCAACTAGCAACTAACTAACAACGACTCTAACCACTAAGCTAGTCATATGTCTATTAAAGGAACACACACGCTTACAAAACAAATACCAAACAAAATACAAATTTACAAGACTTTGACTTTGACTTTATTACAAAAGAACTTTGCTTTGAGAGTTCACTTTGAGCTTTGACTTGGTTGACTTTCAGTCTTCCATCTTCATGATCTTGTATCCAACAAATATGCTCTAACAATCTTCCCCTTTGGATTCAAGATCATCTCTAAAAAGATTTTGTAAAACAATCTCCCCCTTAAGCTCAATTTGTGCAATCTCCCCCTTTCAGTACAAAACAAACTATCTCCTCTTTGATGCACAAAACAATCTCCCTTTCTTGAATAAAATTGTTTTAAAAAATTTTGTAATCTCCACAAAGTCTGTCTTCAAGAACAATAACATTCTCCCCCAAGGTTGTAAAAACCTATTTCAGACATCGGAAAGAAATTATCTTCAGATTCAACTCGGATTGCTTTAGCAGATTGTCTTCAAAGAAAATTTCAGTAAAATCCATCTTGCTTTCAGAAAACTTTGAATCTACTTTTTCAAACTTGTACAAACTTTCTTCAAAATAACCGTCTTGACACAAACTCCTTATTTCAGCTCCAACTTTTCTTTATCAAACCAATAATTATTGATCACCTCAAACATTTCTTGAAACTCCCTCCCCCTTTTTGATGATAGAGCAATGAAATCATCAAAACTTTCACAAGAAATGTCTTTGATCTGTCCTAACCACTGATCTTTTATATTGAGCCTCTGATTATCTATCGATCCAAAAGGATATTCATCCGAATCTTTGTAAATTCAGACAAAATATAAGTGAAACACCTGAATCAACAAATGAATCAGTTAAAATGCCTTTCAGTAACACGAAGTCACTGTGTGTAACGAATACACATTGGAAAGGAGCTTTTTGATGTTCACTCCCCTAGGTCTTCCATTCAATCATTGAATAACACGAGGTTAAACTATGAACGTTTTGACAGAAAAACGAATTTCCTGTGTGCTCGTGCTTGTGTTTGAAAGATTTAAGCACAATTGATTGCTTTTATAAGGCTCAAATTTGTGTAAACCATTGAGACAACAACAGTAATACACAAACTCAATTGTGCATGATCAAAGTGCGAAGGTGGGGCAAACTTCCTTCTTCTTAAATATCCAGTTTTTCCAAATGAAAACCAGATACATTATATGTTGCGTCCCCTTTAAAATATGAAACATCTTCTTTTTAAGAAGAAAATGAGTAGCTGGTGGGGTTTTTATCAATAGTTGGCATGGTCTAGTTGCCTGTTTCAATGATGTTCACCAAAGAATTGTGAAACACCAGCAATGTGGCTGCCCGACTCAGAAAAAGTTGGCGCAGAGTTTGATAATCTTTTACTATGATCTCTCACCCTCTTTATTTTTAAACATTGAGCCCACTTCTAACCAAACTCTCATTTTCATTTTACCTCATCATTCAACCCACACTCAGATATTGACTCCTCACACTCGATCACTCAAGGATTAACTTCTTGGGTAGGAAACACTGGTTAACGTGAATCCTTAGAAGTTTCAGTTAATTTCTCACACAATGAACCCATGTAATCCTAAAAGAACAATGTTGATTAACTTGGTTTAACTTTGCAGTTAAAGCACATATATAGAATACAAGTCAAATATCTGTATGCTCATTTAAATAATCATGAAGATTTGAGCATTTTAAACATTGAACATATTTCAAAACAAGTATATTGAATGAATAAAATGAATACAAGAAACTTGTTTGAAAATCTGACATTGTATTAAATAGATCAAAATCGGAATGATTTATCGATTAAGGCTTAGGTCAGCAAAAATTGGATATTGTCTATACGAATCAAAATATAGACACTCTTGAAAGAAGCGTTTTGAGATGAAATCACACTCAAACTTTGAATAACAAGCGGGGTGTATCACAATCGAAAAATATGTTCAATTTGAGACATGGTGATAACATATTCAACAAGAATTTAAACCGATGTGTGTGAATACTTGAAAGTATATAGAAAAGATAAAACACAAGTATTTATCTTTGGAAACACACGGTTTATTTAAGCATTAAAGCACAAATAACATGAAAACATTTTAAAATCACACTTCTATATTCATGAAATCGTTTAAGAATCAGAAGTGGTTTGAACATTTAAGAACATGTTTTCATATCTGAAAGTTGCCCTTCTTTCAAACATGTATGAGATTAAGATTAGAAATAAACCTTTTCACTCAGTCCTAAATCTCAACAAGTCAGCTCAAAATCATATTAGATATGATCGTTTAAGCTCTCTCTCAATTCTGCAACAGTCAAAAAGTCTGTCAAAGTACAAAGCTTTATTCACAATATTTATTGAAAAGTAAATGACACAAAGCAATAAAACGTTTAAAATACGAGTTCTGATCAGATGTAATCAAAAATCATGTACTCCCCCTGAAATATTGCATTTACAATATTTAATTATCAGAAAAAATATGTACTCCCCCTTGAAGGTTAAACTTCTCATTTAAGTATCGGAGTACAATCTCATATCAGCACGGGAGTATCATCTCTTTTGATCATTGAACAACGAGTCCTAAACGTTGTGTTTAGAAGTCAAACTCTTAATCTTTGAGGAACGGGTCCTGAACTGTAGTATTCATAAGCCTTGGTTCTCTTACTCCCCCTTGACTTGAGGTGCCTGCAACACAGATTCATCTTTTGGCTTTGGTACCCACTGGTATTTGGGTCCATGTTTGTGAGTTGCAGTTCTATTAGGAGTAATATAATAAGAACCATACCAGTAATGATCACTTGTTTTATGAACAAAATCATATGTATGACAATAAGAACAATAATTCTTCTTATTAGCTAACCTGATTAATTGATCTCTCGAGTAAACAAGATCAGGTTTACCTTTCCGCATACTGTTCTTCTTGGCATTTGGTGCATGTACACATGATTTCTTACTTTTCTTCTCTTCATACTTTTCATCATCAACTGGTTTCACTTTCTAAACCAACTTTTCATAACCATTTCTTCTTCTTCTTCTTTGTGTACCTGAACCATCTACATTTCTATCAAAGAAAATGTTAGTAGTACAAATCTGATCATATGAATTAACTGACCTTTTTAAAGAAATAGTTCTTTGATGTGAGCTTGTGGCTGTCTTTTTAGAGTCAGCTGAATCATTTCTAGGTGTGTGGATAAATGACTCTGGAGTTGTTTGCTCAGTCATCACCACCTTAGAAACAATTTCTTGAAGCTCTTTTATCTTTGAAAATAAACTCTCTTTCATTGACAAGCAGGTCAATCCTTTCTTGAAATTCAGACTTCGTTTTCTGATCTTTCAAAGCACTTGTAAACAGTTTAGATAGCTTCTCAGTAAGCTTCCTTATTTCTGCCCCAAATATGTTTCTTTCTTCTTCAAAGTCCTTCTCAGCATTTGTTCTCTGACCGGATATTTCTTTGAAGATTCCAACATTTTTTTGTTCAATGGCCTTCTTCTCCTTAGCAAACTTGTCTCTTTCCATTATGATTACTTTTTCAAAGTCAGTCACTTGTTGAGAAAGCTTGGAACATTTAAGCTAAACAGTTTTCTTCTCTTCGAAACTCTTCCTTGAAAACTCTGAGAATTTCTTTGCAAACTCTTTCCTTTCTTTATCAAAATCATCTATGTTTTTGGCCATATTTAGCTCCAGATCAGAAATATTCTTATTCAGCTCTTCATTAGAAGTTTCCAAACTCTTTATCTTCTTCTCATTCTCATTGCAATTTATAACTTTCTCCATTTCTGACATCTTTTGCATTAACTCAGAATTCTCAGTCTTCAATTTATTAACTTCCAACCATTTATCTTCTTTCAAAGCTTAAAGAATTTCTCTTTCAAGTTGTTTTAGATGTTGTTTATATCCAACAAAGAATTATGAATATTTTCCCGAATCAGTTGCCTTTTTCAGTAAAGCCATATGAGCATGCATCCATTCTTTAAGACTATTGAAAGTAGCAACTCGGTCATTTTCTTTCTTCTGATAGTAATCAATCTGATTCATCCTTCCAGCCAAAGATTGGTAATAGCTTTCACGCTTTTGTACAATCTTTTCTTCGAGAGAAACAATTTTGGCCTTAAGTTTAGTAATCTCTTCTTTTGATGACATCTTGAGCATTACACTGTTTTACAAAAAGAACTTGAAAATGATCGTTAGTCCAAGTGAAATCCCAAAATTCTGAAAAACTTAGAAAGAATTTTCAGAAATTAAATTTCCAAAAAAAATTCCAAGTATGGAATTCGCACGACACTGTTACACACACAATTCGCACGACACTGTTACACACACAATTCGCATTAAGAATTCGCAAACACAATTCACATACAAGCACAAATAACAAAGATTTCACACACTACACACTCCAACCTAAGAATTCGTACACAAGACAATTTTAGAATTCACATGCAACAGAATTCGCATGAAGTTTTATGCGAGTTCTAGGAATTCGCATACAACTCTATGCGAGATCTAGACTTGGAAAATGTTTGAAAATTAAACTTTTCGCATACACACTTTTCGCATAAACAATTCGTATAACAAACACATACGAATTCTGAACTTTTGAAAATTTTAAAACTTTTTATGCGAGTTCTGAGGAATTCGTATAACACTCTAATACGAATTCTTAACTTTTCGCATACAAGTATATACGAATTATGTCCTTGAACTATTTTCACAAAACTTTTCGTATCAAAGACTTATGCGAATTCTGACAATTCGCATATAAGGTCGTACGAATTCTGAAGAATCCTCAACACACACACATGCGAAATCTATGCAATTCGCACAACACACAAGTACAAATTCTACACTTGTGAGAATTTTCAGATAACAAAATATGCGAAAACTAAAGATCTGCGAATTCTAGATGCGAATTCTCGAAATTCTATGCGAGTTCTTCAGGATATGAGAGTTCTTCATGTATTTATACGAGTTCTTGAGATCTCGATGAAAACCCACTCTGTTTGGCTCAAAAATCCATCAATTATTCGAATTTCGATCTCAAACTTCGACAATTTGCTCACCAATACTTCTAGAATCGATTACAATCACTGAATTTCCAAGAAATCCAATTACACATACAATTTGATCCAATACAGTGCTTTACGAACTCGTGTTTCTAAAACCAACAAAATCATCAAAATTAATGAAAATTACAGTGCAATTCTACTACAAACTATTACAAGATTGTTCTATTTTGCTATACGAACTCAATCTAATCACTCGCAAAAACACATAAAGATTCGAAATTCGATCTAAGACTCAAAAACAGTGCGAACATTCATATTTCTTGATTGATTTCAACTTCAATCTGCTCTGATTCCAATTATTAAGTCCCAATTTATCTAGTTCTAAATGCAATTAAACAATCACAGTAACAAGATGAGAATCATTTCAATCCATTAACCTGTTTTCCAATTCAACAATGGATTTGTATACAGACTCTGTCACTTTCTCTCTCTAGAACTCAGTTCAACATACAATTACTTCTCAACTAGCAACTAACTAATAACGACTCTGTAACACCCTACAAATAGGGATAACAAAAGTCCAAAAAACGGACATGCGGTATTTAAAATTGCCAAAGCAAGAGCCTCCCAACAATGGGAAAAATACACAAACCTGTTTAAATACAGTCGTAAATAAACGGACAGTAAATAACCACCAACTAATCTAATTTCCATAACTAGAAAAGGGATTACAAATAAGGGTGTCATTTATAAACCCAAAGGTTCTACTACCAAAAGTAAGTCCAATTGCGATATTCTCAAATCTCTCACCCAAGTAAATGCCCACTTAGAACCGGTGCCGCTAAAACCTGAGATACACATCGACACCAAACAAGCGTTAGGCCAAAAAGCCTAGTGAGTTGAACAATAAATAGCATGGTAGAACATATACAATTCTTATCAGCAGTTAACCACTTTTCAACATGTATGGAGTCAACGGGGGAGAACATAGCACCAATCAATTCCACTCCAAAGAGTCGATGCACCTTGATGCCCTTAACAAGGAACACCCCAAAGGATCGGCCCACCCGGAGATCAGACCGTACAGGAAACTTTCCGAGTGGAGGAGGTCTACTGGGCACATACCATCACAGTGGCACCCCGAGACTACATCCTCCTAGTGAACTTGCCTTGGTTCGTCCAACATAATGCATATAGGAGGTCCTTAGGTATATATATCTACCAATGCATTTCGATACCAACCATGGGTACTATGCTACCATCCTCACATAAGTCCCATTTAAGACTCAAATTCCAACATATTCAATGTTCAATAATTAAATCGCCAAGAAGGCATTCCAAGTAGAATTTATCATCTGCTATACCACATATAATCCATATCATGCCAAAATGCCAACAATGTACATTCATGGAGCAAGTTCCAAATATTCGACCAATAGAGCAAATCATGGCAAATACTCATAAAAGATAACCCCAAGATACCCATTGTGGGTGTACATAATGAAAACCCCAAATACTTTCACAAAATAAAGTAAATCATGGGATGATACTTGTTAAAACATATTTCTCATATAATCTCATGAAAACACCATCAAATACTTAAACCCGTAAAGATGAACATTTTGAGTAAATATGTGATAATAACAACAAATAAGCAAATATGATGTGTATCCAGTTTTAACAAAAGTTTAGTAAACTCACCTTGCTAGATTTAGACTAAATCTAGATTTTACCCACTTAGAACTTTCCTTGAAGAACTTGATTCTTCAAACTAAATCTTCCAAAACCTAGATCCACAAGGTTCCAACCATAAATATACATATTCTACCATAAACAATCATTTCCCAAACCATATACATGGATACCTCAACTAATACCGAAACCCTAACTTCCATAACCGAAGAGAATAGAAGATTACCTTAAGCCAAGCTTGAATTCACCAACCAAAACACTTCTAGTTCACCAAAATGATCACAAACCTTCAATCTATGAAAGGGAGAACAAGGGGTGGATGAAACCCTAGAATATTTTGGGTAAGAAGATGAATAGGGAGAGATGAGAAGCTTACCACCACAAAATGATCTAGTATACTTCAATAGACTTCCAATATCTTGATAGATCCTTAAAAAGATCTCAAAAACGAAACCGTAGCAACTTGAATCACCCAAATCGGAGCTCTGGATCAAAAGATATGAGGAAATGAAGTTTTTGGGTGAAATGAGGTTGAACCAGGCTTTTAACCTGCGTCTCTGACCCCAACGCACGGCCCGTGTGCCCCCTCCAGCACGCCCATGATTTCCTAAAAACCGTTTTGGTCATAACTTCTTCGTTATAGCTCCGTTTTTGCTCCGGAAAGAACCGTTGGACTCGTAATTGAATCCTTTATCCATCAAGACTATAAAATCAAGGATTCAAGCCCAAAATCAAATATCTTATTTTTCCTTAATATATCGGTTTCTGTATTAACATGAATTGATATCTTTCGAAAATCGGGGTGTTACAATCCTCCCAACCTTAAAAGATATTTCGTCCTCGAAATCTGACACTAATAAAGAACCCAACATAACACTTGGCAAGATCGATTGGTTTCCCATAAAAATGCCTTAATGAAGCCTTACCTCGTATATGAACTCAAATACATCCCGGTTGAGGTTGTTACTGCACTTCTCGTAAAGAGTCATCACAATTCAATCCCAAGGTTCGACATAACTCACCGATGACGGAATGAACATCAAGTCCTTGCTTAATCATTTTCTTAACCAATAAATCTCGGTTGCCTCCCAACGTTATGTTGCTCATATTACCTCAGGATTAACTTACGACCTTATTCAGTCATTTCCATCAAGAATAACCCAAAGCAAACATTTCCTTTGGATACCTCTAAATACGACACATCAAGGTCTCCTTGATAATCGATTTGTACTTAATGTCCACCTCGACATTCTCACCAATTGTCTCCAATAAACATTACCACTAAACTCTCACCATGCACTCAAGCATCGATCTCCAAATCAACGAAAAATGCTGACAATTATCCAAATACCAATGGTTGATTTCTTAATTACCAACATCTAATTTCCTTGAGTTCACCGCTCGTCCTGTAGATGTACCAGATCTAACGGAATTACATTGAAGCACACCAACAGTTATTGTCCTCAAAATAGTGTGTCACCTATCTACGGAATGACCATTATGCAAACGTGGGTATACTACCAAATATTTCATTCCCGATTAGCAATGTCGATTTCAAGGTTGACACCTACTCTTCAAAGTAGCCACCCAAATCTAACATCCTTACCAGTCAACCTTAACATCATCATTATTCACGAATACCCAACAACATAGTACACCACCGACATATAACCTGCATTCGTACCAAATTCCTACAATTCCGAAACCAACCATACCCGAACAACCGAACACGATTTTAATCCGTAGGTTTAACGAAGCATAAAGATCGTCACTTAACTAACTGGAAGAAAGCACATGTCTAACACCTCAATACTCCGAGGACTCCTTTAATCCTTAGTATAGACTTCTAACACAAGGGGGCTTACACCTATAACCCAATGAGTTCATGGTTTTTCACACTACTAAGCCAATTTGAGATTTATAAAACTCTCAAATACATATGTTTTATAACAATTAAACGTGCGGTGAAAATACACTATCGTGCATTCGATAGGTTTCAAAATTGATCACCAATGCCACACATATAAAACCATTTTCAAAACTCATTTGAGCAGTACTTACGCTAGTAAAACGATAACGAAAGGTGCGTAAATTTTTTTTCAAATGAACTACCAGGGTCTTAGTATGCCTCAAT
Organism: Arctium minus; assembly: GCA_954870635.1. NCBI lineage: Eukaryota > Viridiplantae > Streptophyta > Magnoliopsida > Asterales > Asteraceae > Arctium > Arctium minus. Next base: position 129,560,180 of record OX941081.1, on the reverse strand, counting down.
TTATGCTATGCATATGAAAATAACTTTCCGTCCTATAACATGAGCAATAAAAGTTTGTACAACTCACAAAAGAGGATTTCACAACTTCAACTTTAAAATCTTTTAATTTAACACAAAAAGTCGGAAGATAAAATTTCCAACAAGACCTATATACGTCCGATCATTTCCCAAATCTAACAACACAATAGGAACAAAAATAAACAAATAAATATATATGTATATATATTTTTATTTGCGTTTCAAATTTAGGCCGCACCGATAAAACGTTCTTGCCCAAAATCGAAATTACTACGACATGCAAACCGAAAATTCATTTCATGCATTGCGGAAAACTCCTATCAGTAAAATCAATAACTGAAATATGTTTTGGGCAAAAGTTCCATCCGAAATAACATAAATCTTTTATAAGATTACTCACACCAACAGTATAATTTATGTAAAGAACGAGAAATAGTTTCATGTACTAAAATAGTGTATGACAAGACTTTCATACATAACTACGGAAGGGAAATTCACGAAATCGAACCCCAAAATTTAGTAAATAAATATGCATGCGATTTGAGCAATTGTAAGAGTAATTTAGTTTAATTCCAAACTGTATAAATAAAATGTTTGCAAAATCCAAGACCACATGCTCAATATCAAACTCTTAAAGTTTTCTCTCTTTTAGTCACAATGCGGCACGAAATAAGATTTCACAACAAAACTTGCATACGACTGTTTATTTCACAAAGCTAGTAGATTGATATGCGTATGCACCCGGTTAAAACATGAAATACTTTATGCCATTTTCGAGTTCACAGCCAAATATAAACATGCTCTCATCGTTCTAAAACATTGGCTAAAATACCATGACAGAAATTTCCAATAAAATATGCATACATGACCAAAAGTATAATTAACTAAAATCTCATTGCTGGTTGAGACAAACCATTTTTCAAAGGGACTCATATTCTTATGTTTTTAAAATGCCTCATAACACAATAATATGTGTTTTCTGAAAAAGGTTTATAAGATCAAATACACGAAATGACACTTACGTCAATTGAACTCCAATTATATATGTAAAATTATCGAGGAAACATCTCAACGTGATTTATTTACCAAAATACCCAAAGACTCCAAAATGGGTGACTCGACATGTTCATAAAACTAAACATTTCAAAACAATCAAAACTTCTCATTGGTTGCAACAAAATGTTTTCCAAATGAACTCTTTCTCTTCATGTTTCCAAAACGACTCCTAGTTCAATGACATGAATTTTTCAACGGTTTATAAAATCGTATGCACCAAATGGACAATTAAATATCCAAAATACAGCGACCAATAACGGGGATACCCGTATCCGTTGAGAGTGGAAGAGCACGAAGTATGCTACTCCAACAACGTTCATCGTATGACACCTAACGACATGAAAGCCCAAGTGTCCCTACGAATCCTTGACAAGTTCCACCCAAGAGACGAGATACCTTGATGCCACAAAGGACACCTGAAAGGCCCGACATGTCCGAGGACTACAACTGAGGAAATTCCCTACGGCGGAGATCTAGGCGCACATCCACATAGTGTCGCCCAAGACTACCTCATCCTAGTGCCTACTTGTCAAGTTTTGGTCATAAAACATGAGTCCTGGAGTCCAACCCCTTACTACTCAATTGACCATCCAATAAGACTGACTCACGTGCCTATGGATCCAATGCAACACAGCCTAAAAAAATACGCGACTACACATGAATGACAAAAGCACTCGAGCGTGTAATGATTTTGCATATGCAATGAAATGCATTAAGATGTACGTCATAAATTGGATTCTACATCGAGCCATTAAAACCGGACAAATGTCCACAGGACTCTTTTAAGCCAACACCGAGCTAAAATGCTCAAAATCCATTTGACCAATAATTATCGGTCCCCCAAATAATGAAATGTCTTTAAGCGACGTTTATAAAGACACATGCCTCAAAGACGTGATTAACCCAAAACTCAACACGTATTGGGACCAAAGAGTTTCAAAAGGGTTTATGAATGCAAATACACAAAAATGCATACAACATGTAATAGTCTTCATTTGTACCAAGATTACCAAGATGCTTAAGTCATGAAAAGGACTCTGTTTGTACAAAATCCAAAATACTATAATCATGCTATTACTTATCAACATGTCCAAATTCCAAATATGAGTATTTTATAGAACTAAAATAAGCCAAGTATATCAAATATGAAAACTCATTAAAATACTCACACTTTGACAAATACCAAGTAAAATACATTTTTACTTCAAAATACTCAAAACTTATCAGTAGTTAACCATTTCATGTAAAACACTTTAAAATAACCATTTTCGCATGTGTACCGTTTTAACAAATCAACTTGAACTCACGCTCCTCGATTTCTATAGTTACACTATCGTCTTCCAGTTGCTCATCATCTTAAGGCAAAGCCACAGACTTCATAGGTTCACCTTACCATTTCTCCTCGAATACATCGATTCAAAAGTCATTGGTTCTAATCCAACCAATTAATCCGACTCGAAACTGTCCACTTAATGCAATTACCATACTTACCGTTACTCCAAGTAACGAATAATAAAATCATCAACTTTTTCTAATGGTTACGCATTCAGAAACTTTCTTACCACCCCAACGGTCGACATACCAAGGTCGTTCATACAAGCACGAGGATGAATAAGAAAGAGATTAACAGAATTGAACACGAAGGAAACGTACTACCACGTCTACTAAATATCATAACATTAGTATAAACCAAATACAAGAGAACGTACTACTACCTTACCAACTGTCACAGTAACGGCACCTCAAGCACCATCACGTATAAATATCCTCATAATAACATTAGCTAGGTGAGATTATGAACATATAATACATGAAGGTTCTCGTTACCAAAGCCACAACACTTGATAACCATAGTTTCCGTCGAATCTAAGACTAACCCATCTTAGACATTCTACCCGTCTCACAAATCATTGCCTAACGTACTCAGTCTAAGTCTAGACATCTTACATTCATGCCTAGTTCACTTAAACTAGAGTTGTGATACCAACTTGTAACACCCTAAAAATAGGGATAACAAAAGTCCAAAAAACGGACATGCAGTATTTAAAATTGCCAAAGCAAGAGCCTCCCAACAATGGGAAAATACACAAACCTGTTTAAATACAGTCGTAAATAAACGGACAGTAAATAACCACCAACTAATCTAATTTCCATAACTAGAAAAGGGATTACAAATAAGGGTGTCATTTATAAACCCAAAGGTTCTACTACCAAAAGTAAGTCCAATTGCGATATTCTCAAATCTCTCACCCAAGCAAATGCCCGCTTAGAACCGGTGCCGCTAAAACCTGAGATACACATCGACACCAAACAAGCGTTAGGCCAAAAAGCCTAGTGAGTTGAACAATAAATAGCATGGTAGAACATATACAATTCTTATCAGCAGTTAACCAGTTTTCAACATGTATGGAGTCAACGGGGGAGACCCATAGCACCAATCAATTCCACTCCAAAGAGTCGATGCACCTTGATGCCCTTAACAAGGAACACCCCAAAGGTCCGGCCCACCCGGAGATCAGACCGTACAGGAAACTTTCCGAGTGGCGGAGGTCTACTGGGTACATACCATCACAGTGGCACCCCGAGACTACATCCTCCTAGTGAACTTGCCTTGGTTCGTCTAACATAATGCATATAGGAGGTCCTTAGGTATATATATCTACCAATTCATTTCGATACCAACCATGGATACTATGCTACCATCCTCACATAAGTCCCATTTAAGACTCAAATTCCAACATATTCAATGTTCAATAATTAAATCGCCAAGAAGGCATTCCAAGTAGAATTTATCATCTGCTATACCACATATAATCCATATCATGCCAAAATACCAACAATGTACATTCATGGAGCAAGTTCCAAATATTCGACCAATAGAGAAAATCATGGCAAATACTCATAAAAGATAACCCCAAGATACCCATTGTGGGTGTACATAATGAAAACCCCAAATACTTTCACAAAATAAAGTAAATCATGGGATGATACTTGTTAAAACATATTTCTCATATAATCTCATGAAAACACCATCAAATACTTAAACCCGTAAAGATGAACATTTTGAGTAAATATGTGATAATAACAACAAATAAGCAAATATGATGTGTATCCAGTTTTAACAAAAGTTTAGTAAACTCACCTTGCTAGATTTTTACTAAATCTAGATTTTACCCACTTAGAACTTTCCTTGAAGAACTTGATTCTTCAAACCAAATCTTCCAAAACCTAGATCCACAAGGTTCCAACCATAAATATACATATTCTACCATAAACAATCATTTCCCAAACCATATACATGGATACCTCAACTAATACCGAAACCCTAACTTCCATAACCGAAGAGAATAGAAGATTACCTTAACCAAAGCTTGAATTCACCAACCAAAACACTTATAGTTCACCAAAATGATCACAAACCTTCAATCTATGAAAGGGAGAACAAGGGGTGGATGAAACCCTAGAATATTTTGGGGAAGAAGATGAATAGGGAGAGATGAGAAGCTTACCACCACAAAATGATCTATTATACTTCAATAGATTTCCAATCTCTTGCTTGATCCTTTAAAAGCTCTCAAAAACGAAACCGTAGCAACTTGAATCACCCAAATCGGAGCTCTGGATCAAAAGATATGAGGAAATGAAGTTTTTGGTTGAAATGAGGCTGAACCAGGCTTTTAACCCGCGCCTCTGACCCCAACGCACGGCCCGTGCATTTTTGTGAAGGGCCCGCGCACGGCCCGTGCGCCCTTTCCAGCGCGCCTATGATTTCCCGAAAACCGTTTTGGTCATTACTTCTTCGTTATAGCTCCGTTTTTACTCCGGAAAGAACCGTTGGACTCGTAATTGAATCATTTATCCATCAAGACTATAAAATCAAGGATTCAAGCCCCAAATCAAATATCTTATTTTTCCTTAATATATCGGTTTCTGTATTAACATGAATTGATACCTTTCGAAAATCGGGGTGTTACAGACTCTAACCACTAAGCTAGTCATATGTCTATTAAAGGAACACACACGCTTATAAAACAAATACAAAACAAAATACAAATTTACAAGGCTTTGACTTTATTACAAAAGAACTTTACTTTGAGAGTTGACTTTGAGCTTTGACTTGGTTGACTTTCAGTCTTCCATCTTCATGATATTGTATCCAACAAATATGCTCTAACAATAAAGAATGTAATAACCCGTAATTTTTAAGAAAATATATTCAAATAAATGTATTATTTTGATTTTGGAAACCTTAGAAAATTAGAGGGACTAATTATGTCATTAATCAAAATTTGGAATTTATTTTTTGGATGACCTTAGAAGACACGTTGCATACCAAGTAGGATTTTATATATAGATATATATTATACTAGAAAGAAAAGGACAAAAAAAAGATATTTGATATCTCTTTTAGGGTTTGGTGGTGTGATAATGTACATGAATTAGGATTAAACTTTTTTTTATTATTATCTTATGAATGTTCTATGGGTGATGAAATCATAAGGAAGAAAAAGAAATCGAGAAGGAAGGTTGAAATTCTTGGAGTTTCAATTATCAGTATTAGGGTCTGAGGTTGGATTGATGTTGGAAGTTATGATCATGATTAGACACTCGTTGAAGAAATTTGATGGATTTTTCATTAGTGGTTTTCAGATATTAGTTAAAGGTACGGATTCCTTATTTTTCCCCTCATTAATCTGCGTTTATTTGAGTCGTTATATATATGTGTACGGATTCTTTATGTTCCCATCTTTTGAGCTTATTTGATACGTTATATACGTGTACGGTTCATTGTTTTTCTTTCGAGTCATTCCATTCGGTTCGGTGAATAATGTGTTTTTACTTCAAATCAAAATTATTTTGCGTTTCTATTCATTTAGTTGATCGCTTGATCGTGTGTATTCTTTCGGTTTTACATATCATAAATCGAGATTCAAATACTCTAGAAACAACAAACTCTATTTATAATCCGCTGAATTTTAATCTGAAAATTTTGTGTTATTTGTAAAAATCATAACAAAACGCTCGTTTATCGGATTAAGGCATACAATATGGTTTTGAAAAGTTGGAGATGTGTACTATGAATTGTTGTCACACGAGCAAACTGTGATTCTTATTCTAAAGTGTCTAAAATCGATGTTTTCCGAAACTGGTCTCGTTTTATACGAGAACAGCACATCTGTTTTCAGAAATTCGTGAAAAATCTATTTTAAATCCAATTCAGTCCATTCTTGATTCATTGGAATCCTAAGACATTTATTTAAAATTTGTGTTTAGATATAGTTTTCTAAAACCTACGGGAAATATGATAAATTGTTGGATTTGTAAACATATAAAGTGCTGAAACTGATATGACTCGACTTTGTAAAGTTGTCAGTGTGAAATTCATGGTCTATGTTTGGATTTAATTCACCATACGTTTTTTTTTCAAATATTTTGTAAGGGTTCGTATACGCTCATGCCATTCTAACTCTTTTCTGATTCGTAAGTCTTTCAATTTAGTTTGTTCGAAAAATAAAGCTTTTAAAGAGAGCGGTCAATATTTTTATATAGTCAAATACCTTTTTAATTTGTTATGTAATTAGTATGATTTAATATTCATTTAGTGTGATCACATGTGTTGTGACATACTTTTGAAGTTTATACGTTAAGGTGTACCGAGCTACTAACCACCTATGGGGGTACCATAGGCACGTCATTGTGGCACCAATGGCGTGACACCATCCGTGGCGGTGTGATCATTTCACGAGGTCTCCTTTCGATTTATTTTTGTGCTATGATGAGAGTTGGCCATGGTGTGATGGGTGATTTTGTTTAGGAGGCGTATGGGTCGGCCCTGGCATATTTGTTTTATTTGTAGGGTGGATGGCGGCGTAGTGCCCAACACCGCATCTTACATTATTTGGTACAGTTGGATGTGCATGTCCAATGTACATGCCTGTGTGGCTTATGTCTATGTGTGACATGAAACGCAAGCGTATGCGATTATTTGTTCGAGCTTGGTATGCAATCTTATGATATGACTTTGATTTAAGCTTCTCAGATTCATTTGATATTTAGTTGACGATATTTGTTTGATTTGACAGTCCTGAACTTTGAAAAAATTTACTGTCTCGGTATAATGAATTTGGATTTATTGATTTTGTTATGAACTTTGATTAAACAATTCAATTTGAGTCATTTGGTCTAACTTCTTTTGGTTTCGTTTTCTTTGTTTTGGGGTATTTCGTCGGTTGTTGAAGTTAGATGTGAAATAGATTATACTCAATTTAGCTTTCATGAACACTCAGAAATTTGATTCTCGTGTCCAAAATTCAGATTTTTATTATATTCGGTAATGAGTTCACTTATTCGTTTGTTATCTATTGTATATGTGCACTGAGCGTTTGGCTCAGCCGTTTTTCTTTCTTCGCGGAAGGTATTCAAGGATAAACTAAGGAGTAAGGGGTCCAAGTATCTAAGAGGTTTGTTGATTTGTATTTATAGGTTTTGTTAATGTTTTGAAGCAAGTATTAGAAGGAAAAAAAATGTCTCATTTGAGATGACTGTTATATTCGATGGTGTTTATTTTAATTAAGGTTTAATAATGCTCTGTATACTCTTATTTGGTGGTTTGTTTTAGGTTCAGATGTAACCTCCTTTTCCATCTAGGGAAGGGGGTGTTATAAAGAAGCTACTTTGGATGAGATCAGAGGGCAACCAGAGGGTGCCTCTGAAGAGAGAGAATCAGAGAGTGCTTCTGACTCTGGTGAAGAGAGTAGATCTACTAGAGCAGAGGAAAGTGAGACAGAGCGCTCCTCTGAGAGAGTGAATTCTGAAGCCATAGGAGACGAGAGAAGTAAGGTAGCAGAAGATGCCTAAAGAGGCACACATGTGTATTTCCACACCCCAACCCCCAGTGCAAGAATGCAATCTATCCCTGGTGGTCCAACACTAAGAGATATTGAAACAGAGGTGCACACCTCGAACCCACACCAAGCTAACCGCACAGAGGCATTTTCTTCTACCTCTGATGCTCACACCCTATGGGATGCCACACATATAGACTTGTCCTCTCAAAAGGACTTGTCTATTGAAAAGATAAGTATCCAATCACCCCGGGGTATGCCACTTAAATCCACACACGATGATGCCTTTGTGGCTCATCATATAGAGGACCCTTCCCTAGTACCAGAGATCTTTACGATCTCACGTAGGGACTACCTAACTTAGGGGTAGTGGCAAGACATAGTGGCATAGAGGCGTACTTGTATGGATAACAAGTCTTCCTATCACCTCTACTTCACTTCCTTTGAATCTGAGTCAGAGGAAGCTGAGAAGATCAAAAGACCAGTAGAGAAGTCACCTTCCAAGGATTCTCGATGATCTGGTGGAAGTCCCTTTAGAGGCAACATTCCTTCACCTCTGAAGAAGGGCGCCTCTGAACTCGAGGTTGACTTGGACTCCTGTGTTGGGTCCAAGGTTCCCCTCTCTGATTTTGTCACCAAAGAAGAGTTCAAAATCTTTGGTGATGAAATCAAAGGATCCATGCATGATCTAAAACTGACAATCGAGAAGACCTTAGAGGCCTTTGCCTCAAACTCTGAAGTGATGAAACTTACTTTAGAGGTCTCTGAGTTGAAGACACAGTTGAATGCCAACAAAAACAAATTGGAAGCCCTGGAAGCCGTTGTTGTAGGTCGCTCTGATCAAATCACAGAGCACCTGACAACAACAAAGAAATGAACTCCTCCAGGCGATTCCAGAGCAACCCTCAGCGACACCATCAACCATAACATCTGCAGATCTGGAAACCTTAAAAATAGAGATGAAGCAGATGATTTCTAAAGCCAAAGCCGCCATACCAGTCTCTGCAGCTCCTCAAGCTCAAGTCCAACCTCCAAGGACTGCAGAGGACCTGGTCACAAAGTCTGACCTCCAAGATTTCTTCAAGCAACTCACAAGCTGAATGCTCACTTTATCGAGAAAATTCGTGGTTAAATATGGGGAGACAACTAAGGCTATCAAAACCTTTCTTGGTGTCCACAAATTCAACGTGAACGACCAAGTAAATGAAGTTCTCATGGGAACAAGTGAAGCCAAAGAGATAATTGAAACTGTGGTGGACAAACTTCATTCCTCCAGCATGCTTCCACCTGAGCGTAAATTCAAGAGGAAGTTTGCTGAGACTTCCTGTGTAGAGGAGGCCTCTAAGAAGGCCAGGTTTGAGGACTCTGAAGACAAAGATGATGATGATATGCTTGATGGATCTTCAGATTTTCAAAAGGGGGAGAAAAGCCTCAGAGCTCAAAACATCAAAACAGAGGAAGCAAATGCTTCTTACCCCTCCTCCTCTGCAAACCAAAATCAACCTACTGATGCTGAAGATGTCCAGAAGACAACAGTCCAAGAAACTCCTTAATTTGGTATAATCGAACTAGAGAGGAACCCCAGTTCTGCTGAAGACCAATCTTCTACAATTCTACAATCACCAGTTCCAGTGATCCTCCTTGCAGCTGTAACTCCAAAGCTTCCATTAGTACCAGTTGTCACTGCTGTTCCAGAGACCATCATCCCTGAAACTCACTCTAAAACCCTTGCTACTAAAAATGAAGATACTCAGCTGGTGGACTACTCAAGCACTTCCTTAGAGGATGCATTCTCGTCACCTAAAAGACATACAATTGTGATAAGGGATCATTTTGGAGATGAATTAGAGGTTGGTCCATCAGAAGTCCATGAGAAAGTAAAAGACATCTCTCAGCAGATGGACACATTAGAGGCTGGTCCATCATGATCAAATGAATACAGGGTCAAGAAAAATCACTCAGCAAATGGAGAATTTGATCAGACCTCCCCAAGCTAAACCTCCAAGACCCAAAGAACACGTGATGAATGAATATGTCTTCAGATATATTCTGACAGAGAAGATATCACAAGTATTAACAGACCTCTGAACTCAAGGCTAAATGCCCCAACACTTAACCTTGTCAGATAAAGATTCATCAGAGATATGACTTAAGACAAAAGCAAGGTCTACTCTGATGAAGGAATCAGAATGATGTTGAATGTGAAGTTTAGACAGTTTAGCTACAATCAAGTTCACAATCTTGAGTACACTGTATAAAGGGCTAACAATGCCATCTACGTATTCAATGATAATGATCTTGTGAACTTGAATTCATATGATCTGACTTACTTACATGGGTACTTTTACAACAATGCTGACAGAGGAAGGAAGTTTAATGTGGGATTGGGTGAACTAAATATGGCCATGGAGAAACATGTGGAGATGAGATCCAAGAAAGATTTTCATATTGCAATGAAGCTTGGAGTTGATCAGTTATCGTGACTGCTCCGAATGAAGATCTGGAAGGTTTGGACAAACTATAATGCGGGACAGGTCTGGCTGAGCTACTTGGATTTGTCTATAGATATGAAGAGAAGAAGAAAAGATTATTCAGAGCATAAAATTCTTTCAAGTACTCCTCTCTGACTCTCAGGTACTTCAGAGAGAAAATAATTAAATCCAAAAGCCAAGACAAGTGCTTACCAGAGATAGCTGTTGGTCCCGAAGGTGCTTAACAAGTTTGTAGAAGGGGGGGTTGAATACAAACACAGAAATTAAAGTTTAATAAATTGTTTATTGATAAATCAAAATACAATTTACAAGTTTGTTGCGGAATAAGATTAAGACAGACTCAATCTAAACAAACTTAAGAAACACTAAGATGGTTGCACAAGAAATTCAGAGAATGGGGGATTTTTAGAAAGATAGAAAACAAGGGTTTCTATTTTGGAGTTCAAGGATTGAGCACACCTTCAGATGAAGGAGTGAGCTTCCTATTTATACCCTATGCATTAAATGCATGGCAGGGTACTTTACACGTGGCATTCATAGATTGGCTTTGGTAGTCTCACTTTTGGAGACATGCTTTTGGCCGCTTTATGAATAGTGTAGTTGACAGAGTTAGTGTACGATTTGTGGCAGAGACGTGTCCGTTCTGACACATTGTACTGGTTGTGCAAGGTAAGACAAAAGAAAACTTGAGGCATAAGCTTTGTGATCGTTGATCGCTGAGTATCTCTTCTTCCAGAGATAAAGAAGTTCAGCTATCGCTGAAGCTTTTCCTCAGGCTTCTTCGCGTAAGTAGATTCGTCTGGTCTTCGCTGATATCCGCATCAGGTCACTAGTAGACTTATCTATTGTTCAGTGGCTTCGTCTTTGATTCAGCTATGAACTATGTTGACGCGAGACTTGTCTTCAGGGATTACGTTAACTGTGTTACATAGGAAACGATCAGTGATGACTGAACAGACTCAGTTTGATCGCTGAAAGTGAAACACATACATATTAATGTTTACAGAAAGGTCATCAGCGATAACTGAACAGACTCAGTCTGATCGCTGATGATGAAACACTAATACATATAATAACGTAATTTTCACTAAGTATAAAAGAGGGTCGTTATCAAATCACTGAGAGAGTTTGGATCAACAATCTCCCCCTATTTGATAATGACAAAGTAACAAAAGAAAATTACTTTGATTCAAAATATAGGAATAAAAAGGACTCATAGAATGCATGTCCCAATTACTATTTTGAGGGATCTTTTACAGTACTGATAGGGTTAAGTACATCACTGCTATTTTCATTTAATTCAGGGATGGAATTACAAGATATGAAAAACATTACAAGTGAGTAACTAACTACTGTAAGTACAACTAACAGATTACAGAGAAGAGAACTAATCTATCAGCTATTAAAAGAAGATTTAGGAGGATTGATCATATACTCAGGTATTTCTTCTCCTTTCTGTCTTCGTTCCAAAGATTCTTGACTGATAATTTCTTTAATTTTTTCAGCAGCAGGGAAGAAGTCACACCATAAGCATAAGAGATCCTTGAGATGATTCAGAGGACAGATAGGAATCTCAGAGATTCTTTGAAATCTGAGTTCCACATCATCATCTCTGAAGAATATTCCATAAGGATTGTCGATTACTTGACCAACTTGGAAAGGACCACCAGGAGGCAGAGATAAATCCAGAACTGAAAGATCAGGAGGAGGACCAAACAGTGCATCTCTTGAAAATTTGATAGAAGTTTCATTCCTGATGATGGCGACATCTTCAGAGGAGGAGGACCCAATTTTTCTCTTTAGTTTCAAAGATTTGGGAGGAAGAGGAGATGGCAGCTTTAGTACAGAAACGACTCTATTTATGAGGGCTTCAAGAAGTCCTTCAACGTAGCCTCTGTATGTAGATTTGGATTTCTTCAGCGCATCCCAGAACTCTAACCATTCCGTAAATCCGAAGCTTTCAAGTTTTGATACATACATTGCTTTTTGGGTTCCATCCTCTCTGGTAATCTCCATGGTCACTGAGAGTTGATCTTTCTTCTTGCGACCAGAGATAGTCCCGGCTGATATTGGAAGAAGATCAGAACGATAATCCATCTTTTGTTTGCACCATTCGATAGACTTATCGTTGATCTCTTGTTCTTTGAAGTGTTCCTCTTCAATTTCTTTCAGTAGTGCTGCTTGAACTTCCACAGGTTTGCTTTTCAGCTTTTTGTCCCTAACTTGAGAGGATTGAATCTTTAAAGCGAGTTGGGCATCTCGTTTGCATTCAGCGATCAGCTTCTCAGCTTTGGCAGATTCTTCTCTTTTAGCTTCAGTGAGGAAGTCGAGCTCTGAGAAGGATGTTTGAAGAGGGATTTTCAGCCGTTGACTTTCTAGTTGAGCGATCATTTCAACTCTTTTCTTCAGCACTTCCTCTGACCAATGAGATGGTCAAGAGGGCCTTCCTGGATGGACCAGGGAATCTTCTTCTTCTTCTTCATCAATCTCAGCGATAGAGATTGGGATTATTTCTTCAGCGATAGCAGCTGGAATTATTTGTAGTTCAGAACCCTTAAGCAGGGGTGAGAACTGTCTGGTTAGAAAAAGAAGGAAAGAAGGGATAAGTGTATTTTTAGAACGAGAGAGATAAAGGCTAGAAAGAAATAGGGGTTTGGAAAGAGTAGGAGAGTGGTACAATTGAAAGACATACCTGAGAAGGATGCTCCCCCTCAGATTGTGATCCAGTCCTCAAGCATTCTTCAGCGATTGGTTGCTTGTCTTTGCTTTGCGAAGGAACACTTGAAGATGTATCACCTCTCACCCCTGTTTTGACAACCTCTTGCGAAGTTGTCCCTGATACGACGTTCGGCTTAGAGAACCACATAGATTGGTCTTCATCGTCGTCGTCGTCATCGGAGGGCTGATCCTTTTCTTGATCATCAAGATCTAGATCATCTTCCTCTTCATCGTCTTCTTCCTCATCCTCTTCAAAGAGAATGGAGTGAATTGATGAGGATTCTTTTGCCTTCTCCCCCTCAGATTGAGAGGGAGGTTCCTTTGGAGTCTTAGCTTCCCCAGCAGCGATAGAAGTTTCTTCAGCTTTCTCCCCCACTTTGTCATTATCAGCGGTAGGGGATTGTTCAGCTGCTGGAGTAGCTGTTGAAGCTTTTAGCACTTGAACGTCAGCCTCCATACGCTTAACCCGGTCTTCAACCGCAGGGATATCGCATGTGGCATCATGAATGAATTCCACAGCGATGTTGAGGTTGGTACGATCATCTTCAGTGAAGGAGGGAGGCAGCGCTGGAGCTGGTGCATTCACTTTTTGTAGAATTTGCTGAAGAAGGGACGTGCAGAGGTCAACCTTTGAAGAGAGACCCTGACCTTCAGCGGTAAGAGACTCAAATCGCCCTTGAAAGAGTCGAGAGGACTCTCTGAGTTGGACGACTTGTTCTTCAACAGCTGAAAGTTGAGAGTTTTCAGCTTTGGATGAGCAAGTGGCGGTCAACTTCTTCAGTTCCTCACCAGCCTGATTTACGGCGCTGGTGGTTTCATTGATGGTGTTGGTGAGTGCGTCCACCTTTTCTCCTAGACTGTTGACATACGTGTCAACAGACGCCAAGCTAGGACCTGAAAATAATGTTAGTTCAGATATGGGCTTATTTGGAGAGGGGGGGAGAGAAGTGTTTAGGATTATAGGTGTACCTGACGTATCAAACATTTTGTAGAACTGCATAGATTCCTCAAAAGTTTGATGCTCAGGTCCTATAGGGAAAGAAGAGGTGGCGGGTTCAGAGACCAAGTGAGGAGAGATAGGAAGAGTTTTGGGGATAGAAGTAGGGATGGGGTTAATCTCAGGGAATGAGATAGTAGGTGGGGTTACTGATGATGTGACAGCGAGTGAGATCGCTGACACGGCAGTATGAGTGACTGCTGAAGTTGTGGAGGAAAGACCCACAAATGCATCTAAGGTAGCTTGTTGAGAAGCTCCCTCAGGTATAGTACTAGAGGGTGTACTTTCCTTAGTCTTTTTGGCCTTTTTGGAAGGACCAAGCGGACTAGCTGATGGTCGTTTAGAAGTAGTGGTAGCGACAGGGATAGCAGACGAAGGAAACGTCTGCGTGGTCGCTGAAGATGAAGAAGAATGGAGAGAGAGACGAGAGCGAAGGAGAGAGATACTTACCTCGTCGGCGAGTGGCTTGACCTCCAGTGATCGTTGACCTACCCTGGCAAAGGTGCCATCATCTTTGGTGGGATAGGTGTTGGGATAGAGGAACTTGATATACGTACATATGAAACGTACGTATGAGATCTTGGGATCTCGTTCAGGCTTCTCTAATATCGACCTCAGATCTTCAAAGATGGCTGTGGCGTAGTCAAAGTTTTGACCAGCGATGACGGAGTAGGCCATCTGCAGTTGTGTTTTGCTGGCTTGATCCAGCGAACCACTCTTCCCACTCATGCACTGAATTATGTGCGAGAAGATAAAGTTCAGTTGTGATGGCATCTGAGCTTTTAGGATCTTGGTGAGCTTCTTGTTGGGAATTGAAGATCTTGGTTTGTTTTCCCAACAATAGCCCATTGCGTCCAGGAAGGATATCAGCTCATCATCAGTGGGGAGTGCGTCGAACCCACTCTTTGGTTTGTCAGGGAATCTTAAAGATTTCCTGAGGCTAAGAGCGGTCATGCTCCCTGGTCCTAATTCCGTGCTGAACGAGATAGCAGGGACTCGTTCGCCTTTCCTGTTGGTAAGTTCAGTTGCATCAGCAGTGAACCAGAACTGCTGAAGTAGAGTCTTGGAGGGCTTAGGATCCACAGTGATCGCGTAAGCTATGCATGACTGCTTGAGGAATTCAGCAGCTTCCACCAGATGTGGGTATTTGTCAGCTTTGAAGTCGAGTCTGGCCAAATGATTACATTTAGTAATCTCAACTTCAGTGAGAGCGAATCGTACATGCTTGGAAGCAACGATTGAAGACTGTGTCATTTCTGTTATGGAAAGAGGCATAATAGAAGAAATGATTTAGATTAAAAATAATATGATTACCAGTTTCCATAGAAGAAGGGAAACTGGAAAACTATCAAGTTATTTTTAGGAGAAAAATAGTGTTCTGGGTAGAAAGAATGAAGAACACTTTAAAACCAAAAGTTTTTTATTGAAAAACATAAAATCAGAAAGAATGATCTTTAGTTTTTTTTTTTTTTTAAAAAAACGTTTAATAAAATCCATAGAAATCGAGTAGGATTTTAAAAAGAATGAACACGTACGAACAAAGCATATAAACATGAAATAAACCTGTGTATCTTGAAGAAAAAGAGTTGCAGATTCAATATTCTGGGTTTACTTGCTTGAGTGTTCTTGATAGAATGCTTCTTGCTTTGAAAGATTTGAAAGCGTAAACCGTATAAAGGAGAGAAGAATACCTTTTATACGATGAGATAGAAGAGAGAGAAGAGAGAGAATGAAGCGGGAAAAGAAATCATCATGACATTGACACGTTCCACGAAGTTGATTGGATAGAAGGGCAACGGACGAACGTGTCAGAAAAGGCATGTCGTGGATTGTCGGTTCAAATGACGTCATAGAGGAGAGAGACTGTACATTTGTTCGTTGAAATGATCACTGAAGAAAAGTCAGCGATAGATTTTCCTTTTTAAAAGTATCCCTTTTAGAAAAGATAGGGATAGTTTTTCCTTTTAAAGGATCACTGACTAAAAATATCAGTGATTAATGTATTTTTCAAAAAGCTTTTAATCATTTGAAGAAAGTTCAGTGATTAAAGTTTTAAAAAATTTTAAGGGAAAGGAGAAAACATACCTGAGAGTCAGAATGTTTATCAGAGAGAATGATGAGAGGGGAACTTTTGATTACTAACATAATACATGAACGCTGAAGAATTATTCTTCGAGGTTCAGCATTCCAAGCTCACTGATGAGAAAGTTGAACCTTGTCTCATCAAGAGGTTTGGTGAATATATCAGCAAGTTGAAAGTCAGTAGGGATAAAGTGAATTTCAATATCACCATTCATCACATGATCTCTGATAAAGTGATATCTGATCTCTATGTGTTTTGTCTTTGAATGTAGCACTGGATTATTTGCTATAGCGATAGCACTAGTGCTGTCGCAATAGATAGGAATTTTTGACAGCTGAAGGTCATAATCTAATAGTTGATTTCTCATCCATAAGATTTGTGAACAACAGCTTCCAGCGGCTACGTATTCAGCTTCAGCTGTGGAAGTGGACACAGAATTTTGCTTCTTGCTTGTCCAGCTTACCAGCTTTCCACCCAAGAGTTGACATCCACCAGTGGTACTTTTTCTGTGAAGTTTACAGCCTGCAAAATCACTATTAGAATAACCAGTTAGATCGAACCCTGAGTCTTTGGGATACCAAAGACCGAGGTTAGGAGTTCCTTTCAGATATCTGAAAATTCGCTTTACAGCGATCAGATGGGATTCCTTGGGTTCAGATTGATAGCGTGCACATAAACAAGTAGAGTACATGATGTCAGGTCGGCTTGCTGTAAGATACAGCAATGAGCCTATCATTCCTCTATAGGCAGTGACATTAACAGGTTTTCCAGATGGATCCTTGTTAAGTATCAGCGGTGGTGCCATAGGAGTTTTCATCGCTGAAGTTTGTGTGAGTTCAAACTTCTTTAGCATATCTTTAACATACTTACTTTGGCAGATAAAAGTACCTTTGTCAGATTGTTTAATCTGAAGACCAAGAAAATATGTCAGCTCACCCATCATACTCATTTTATATTCTTTCTTCATTCTTTCAGCGAAGCGAGTACATAGAGATGGGTTTGTAGAACCAAATATTATGTCATCGACATATATTTGTACAAGAATTATATGACCTTTTATCTTCCTGAAAAATAACGTGTTATCAATCTTGCCACGTTCAAAATTTTCAGAGATAAGAAAAGATGAGAGAGTGTCATACCAAGCACGAGGGGCTTGTTTTAGACCATAGAGAGCCTTATCCAATTTATAAACATAATTTGGATGCTTAGGGTCATAGAACCCTGGTGGTTGTTCTACATAAACTTCTTCATTCAGCTTTCCATTCAGAAAAGCTGATTTTACGTCCATTTGATAAACGATGAAGTCTTTATAGACTGCATAAGCTAAGAATAGTCGAATTGCTTCGAGCCTGGCCACAGGGGCAAAGGTTTCATCATAGTCTATGCCTTCCTCTTGTCTGTATCCCTGAGCAACAAGTCGAGCCTTGTTGCGGGTTACAGTTCCATGTTCATCTAACTTGTTTCTAAACACCCATTTGGTGCCTATTACAGTTTTATCAGATGGTCTAGGAACGAGATTCCAAACTTTGTTTCGAGAGAATTCAGTCAGCTCTTCTTGCATAGCGCTGACCCAGTTTGGATCTCTGAGGGCATCATCAGTCTTCTTTGGTTCTATTAAGGAGAGAAAGTTTACAAAGAGACAGATATTACCTGAGCTTCGTCGTGTCTGAATACCTGCATCTGGATCACCAAGAATTTGAACTATGGGGTGATCTCTGGTCCATCGCTGAGCAGGAGCAAGATTGCTTATTTCAGCGATAGGATCAACAATAGGAGCAGTCGCTGATGAAGATGCTTGAGGTTCATCAGCTAGTAATTGTTGAACATTAGATACACCAATGCTTTCAGAAGGGTTTTCAGACGTAGATGGATTTGATGGTAGAAGTATGTTTAGAGGTTCAGCTGAAATCCATGAGTTGGATTCAGCGGTGGGAGGTATGATACTTGGTTCTTCATCAGCAGCTGGAGTTTCAGTGTGCTGTTGGTTTGAGAAGAAAGGTTCAGTTTCTCTATAGTGAGAGATCATCCAAGTATTCAGTTCTTCATTGTCAGCGATTGGTTTAGAGTTCGCTGAGCGCGTTTCATCAAACGTGACATGAATGGTTTCTTCTACAGTTTGTCTTCTTTTGTTGAAAACTCTGTAGGCTTTGGAGATGGAGGAATATCCTAAAAATATTCCATCATCGGCTTTTGGGTCGAACTTTCCAAGTTGATCTTTGTTGTTTAAGATAAAGCACTGACAACCAAAGATATGAAGAAAGCTGATAGAAGGCTTCCTTCCAAGAAAGAGTTCATAAGCTGTCTTCCCAAATCGCTTTATTATCAGTGATCTGTTTTGAGTAAAACATGCAGTGTTTACAGCTTCTGCCCAAAATTGAGTAGGGAGGTGAGAATCGCTGAGCATTGATCTAGCAGCTTCTATGATCGTTCTGTTTCTTCTTTCAGCGACTCCATTTTGCTGAGGTGTTCTTACTGAGGAGAAGTTGTGAGAGATTCCCTTGTTCTCAAAGAAATTGTTCAGGGAACCGTTTTTGAATTCAGTTCCATGATCACTCCTTATTGATCGAACAGTAAGATTATTCAGCACTTCCATCTTTTTGACAAAAGATATTAGTTCTTCTGGAGTATCATTCTTACAGCGAAGAAAAATAACCCAGGTGTAGCAAGAATATTCATCTACAATGACAAGCGTATATTTCTTTCCAGCTATTGATTGGATATTGACAGGGCCAAATAGATCCATATGCAAGAGCTGAAGAGGACTTGTTACTGAGGAAACTTGTTTCGACTTGAAACTAGCTTTTGTTTGTTTTCCTTTTTCACATGCTGAGCAGAGAGATTCTTTAGCATATGAGTGCTGAGGAAGACCAGAAACCAGTTCCTTAGACGAGAGAGAATTCAGGGTTTTGATGTTTAGATGAAAGAGCCTTTTATGCCATAGCCAGTTGACATCAGAAGAGGCCTTAGAGAGAAAACATAAGTTATCAGTGATAGTAGAGTCCATATCTATTACATAGAAATTTTCTTTTCTATAACCACTGAGAGCAAGTTTTCCTTTTTCATCTACCACTGAACATGCTTTCTTAGAAAAGCGAACTTCGTAGTCTTTGTCACATAGCTGACTGATGCTTAGAAGATTGTGCTTCAGTCCATCTACATAAGCGACTCTTCGAAAGGTAGTTGTCCCATTGCTGAGGACACCAAACCCACGGGTAAATCCTTTTCCATTTCCACCAAAGGTCACAGAGGGACCTTTCTCTTCCTTGTATTCAGTGAGCAGGTCTCTTTGTCCAGTCATATGACGAGAACATCCGCTATCGAGATACCAGATGCCCTTTGATCCCTGCATACATAAGGAAGATTAAGCTTTGTTTGGTACCCACTTTTCAATGGGTCCTTCAGAGTAAGTGGATAAGGAAGATTCAGCAGTCTTCACCGCTGATGAAGATTCAGCTTCAGTGGTAATCTTCACTTTGGTTAATTTCTTAACCTTAGTGATATTTTTCACTTTGGTGACTTTATTTGCCTTAGAGGCATTTTTCTTCACTTTGGCTGTTTTATCAGCTTCGGTGGTATTTGGACATTTGCTCGCAATATGGTCAGTGAATCCACAGTGATAACATTTTCTATATCTGATGGTGGTTTTATAACCAAAAGGTTTTGAAAACTTAAGATGAGCAGGTCCAGCTCCAAGAATGCCTTTAGCACGAGATCTGGGAGGAATTTTTATTTCTTCAGATTTCACGGGCTTTAGATCAACCTTCAGCTTTGGAGGACAGATATCAAAGATTTATGTCACTGAGCTAAAAGGTTTATCCACTGAAGGTTTGGAGGGAACTTTCAGTTTGGTTTTCTTAGAAGCCTTCTGAGGGAGAATAGACTTTCCTTTATCTGCAGGCTTAGATTTTGCAGATATCTCCTCAGGGATGGGATTAGAAGAAGAACAGGGATAGAATTGATTATAAGAAGTGTCAAAGAAAGATGTGACAAAAGTTCCAAACTTAAGCAAGGAACTTTCTTCTTTAGGATCATCCTGTGGTGTCCAAAAACCAAGACCAGTTTTATCACTTTCAGGAGTTTGAGCATTTATTATCTCATAGATCTTTGTTGATGATTTGCACCATTTTTCAACATGAGCCTTTTCTGCTTTTAGAGCAGCGATGGCTTGTTCGCGTTCAATGCTGATGATTTCATTTATAATGACTTGATCTTTTAGCTTTTCTTCTAAAAGATTTAGTTCACTGATCTTTTCATGACATTTCTCTAGCTCTTGTGTTAAATAAACATTTTTATTTTCAGCTTGAGTTTTGTCGTTTAGAGCATTATAAAGGTCAATCGTCAGCACATCAACAGTGCGACTTCTCTCAGCTTCAGGCAGAGAGGGATTTGTTGAGATAGATACCTGAGATGATATGTAGCTCATAGAAGGTTCACATGGTTCTTCTACTTCTTCTTTAATCTCAGCCATGAGGCAAAGATTAGCGACTTCTTCTTCATCAGAAGATGATTCTTCTGATTCAGCCCAGTCATGTTCTTCAGCGATGAGACCTTTACCTTTTTGCTGATAGCTTTTCAGCTTTTGATATTTGTTTTTCAGCTTATGGTATTTGTCCTCACTGGATCTTCTTGAGGTAGAAGGTTTGAAGACCTTTTTAGACCTGCACTCACTAGCAAAATGTCCAATTTTTTCGCAGTTATAGCAAGTGGCTGTAGCCTTATCAACCGGAGTTGATTTTGGCTTTTCAGTAAGAGAGAGAGGTTTACTTCTTCGGAAGTTACTCTTTCTTGCAAATCTCTTAAAAGAGTTTGTCAAGAGTGCTAAGGACTCATTAAACTCTGAAAGATCAGGGTCTGATAAATCCTCAGATTCAGAATCTAACTCAGTGATGGTGAGAGTAGATCGCTGGGATGGAATTATCTCTGATGAGACTAAAGCAACAACAGTGCTTTTGGAGTCTTTAGAATCTTTTACAAGATTCTTCTTCAGGAGATTAGATTGCTCATAGTTGAGCAATATTCCATACAGAGTGCTTAGAGAGAGAGAGTATGTAAGTCCTTTGTCAGCTTAAGACATATTGAATAACTGTCCCAGCTTTCAGGAAGACTTTCCAAGAATTTTGTTAGGACCTCAGAATTAGAATAGGTCCTTCCAACAGTTCTTAGGTCAATGATCAGGCAGTTAAACCGCTGATGAATGTCAGAAAGAGATTCATTCTTACCAGCGATAAAACTTTCATACTGTCTTACCAAGTTAATCTTTCGGGTCTCTTGGATTTCAGTGGTGCCCTCATATTGAACACATATGGTTTCCCACATTTCTTTAGAAGTTTTTAGATGCATGATGGAATGGAAAACTTCATCAGGCAGAGCCATTGATATAATGGTCTTTGCTCTTGCATCTATGCCTACCTTCTTTTTATCTTCATCACTCCACTGTCTTATTTCCTTAACGACATATCGTTCAGGGACAGCTTCAGTGGTGGCAGTAGCGGGAACTGCAGCTATAATTCTAACAGGTTCATAGGGTCCGTTTTCTATATATTCAGGTATAGTAGGATCCGCACCTTCAAGAAATAGCATCATTCGATTTTTCCATAGAGAAAAGTTATCTCTGCTAAATCGAGGAGGTTTAGAAAGTGAACCATTATCATAGTAGTTTGTGTTTGTGTTTAGTGCCATTTTAGAATAGCAAGGAAGAGTATACAGCAAGATCTTGTTTATTAGATTAAACAAACTGCTCTGATACCACTTGTTGGTCCCGAAGGTGCTTAACAAGTTTGTAGAAGGGGGGGGGGGTTGAATACAAACACAGAAATTAAAGTTTAATAAATTGTTTATTGATAAATCAAAATACAATTTACAAGTTTGTTGCGGAATAAGATTAAGACAGACTCAATCTAAACAAACTTAAGAAACACTAAGATGGTTGCACAAGAAATTCAGAGAATGGGGGATTTTTAGAAAGATAGAAAACAAGGGTTTCTATTTTGGAGTTCAAGGATTGAGCACACCTTCAGATGAAGGAGTGAGCTTCCTATTTATACCCTATGCATTAAATGCATGGCAGGGTACTTTACACGTGGCATTCATAGATTGGCTTTGGTAGTCTCACTTTTGGAGACATGCTTTTGGCCGCTTTATGAATAGTGTAGTTGACAGAGTTGGTGTACGATTTGTGGCAGAGACGTGTCCGTTCTGACACATTGTACTGGTTGTGCAAGGTAAGACAAAAGAAAACTTGAGGCGTAAGCTTTGTGATCGTTGATCGCTGAGTATCTCTTCTTCCAGAGATAAAGAAGTTCAGCTATCGCTGAAGCTTTTCCTCAGGCTTCTTCGCGTAAGTAGATTCGTCTGGTCTTCGCTGATATCCGCATCAGGTCACTAGTAGACTTATCTATTGTTCAGTGGCTTCGTCTTTGATTCAGCTATGAACTATGTTGACGCGAGACTTGTCTTCAGGGATTACGTTAACTGTGTTACATAGGAAACGATCAGTGATGACTGAACAGACTCAGTTTGATCGCTGAAAGTGAAACACATACATATTAATGTTTACAGAAAGGTCATCAGCGATAACTGAACAGACTCAGTCTGATCGCTGATGATGAAACACTAATACATATAATAACGTAATTTTCACTAAGTATAAAAGAGGGTCGTTATCAAATCACTGAGAGAGTTTGGATCAACAATAGCTGAGAAGGTCATAATAGAGATCAAATCCATGGTAGTATAGAGATCTCATTATGAAGTTTCACAAAATATGTACAGGAGGATTACCTTAGTTTAGTCATGTTTATCTTTTCTTTTGCAATGTAATCTTCCTTTATATTAGTGATTTTTTGTTTAAAGAGGATGACTTTCTTCTCTGTGTCTCAAGTAAGCTTGTCTAAAAACTGTTCATTTTTTATTTTCAATATTTAGGGGGAGATTGTTAGCCCCATTTCAGAATGTAAAAAGTATTGAAAATATTCTAAGTCTTTTCCAGAACACTTCCAGAGACAGCTTCCAGAGATAGAAAGCCTCCTCTAAAGACATTTCAGATATTGATTCTTCAGCGTAGAAGACATCAGAGATTGCTTCATCAGAGACACTACATCAGAGCTCTGAAGACATTCTCTCTAATGTTATAGCTGAAGAATGCTACAAGTATAGGTGCAAGCTCAGAAGACACGTCATTAAATGACAAGATTTACCTTTTAGGTATTTTACTGTTCACACATGTCTTTTGTGTCAGGAAAGTACACTGTTCACCTTTTAGTCCTATAAATAGGACATGCACCTCATCATTCTAAAGTGTGTTTTTCCTACCTGTTTGTATAAAGAAATACTATTTTTGTACGGTGAATTGTACAAGAAGATATTGTAAGATTTAAACCACCTTTATGGTGTTCTTGATAATCTACATTATTGTCCAGTAATATTAGACTTGTTCTTTATTTATACATTGGATATATCTTCTTTACTGTGAGTACGGATCAAACATATGTTTTAAGCAATCTTTGCTTCCTCTATAATCTTATATGTTTATTTGTTTAAATCATTAAGAAAGAATCTGGGATCCAACAATTATTGTGATGCTATTTATTCACTATGAATTTTTAATAATCACTTTTCATTCACTATGAATGATATAAACTTACTCACCCTGAATAAAAGGCAACATCCAGAACAAGTCTTAAATCACTTTGAATATAACCTATTATTCAGAGTGAATAAAATTACATGTTTTTTTACTATCAAAGTAATAGATTTATTCACCTTGGATAAAAGGCAATATTTATTATTCAGAATGAATAAAATTATATGTACTTCCATTATGAATTTAATAGATTTATTCACCATTAATATATATCTCTATTCAGTCCTAACAAGTTATATTCATTTTGAATATTATTCTATTTCAATCCTTACATATTTATATATGATATTATGTGTAGAAAATAACCATCACATCATTAACAAATTTCTATTTGTGAATGTAAATATATGAAATCAACAAAAACCAACATCAACATTGCTATATTTCTACAATCCATGAAAACAACCATTGTTTAATTGTTCCAACCCATTTAAAGAACCTATCAAACCAACCACAAACTACGACTATTGTTCAACCACAAACTACGACTATTGTTTAACCAAAAAAAATGATGTAATTGTTCTTACATACCAACCCACGAAATCATATCATACGAACCCACTGAATAATTGTTCAGGTTAACCCACCGAATGATATCGTACTGAGAAATATGATACCTGTTGGAACCCAGATTTAATCTTACGATAATAATGATATAAACAACGAGAGTAATAACAGCGGAAGCAATATAGTTTAATATCAAAAGCAGATTCAAATATCACTGTTCATATAATAAGATAAGCAGTAAGAACAAGATCTTCTAAAGATATATTCAGTTCATTCTTCTAATACAAGATATCAAAAGCACACTTTTGTCAAAGGAGTGATGGTCCTATTTATAGGACCATAAAGTAAACAGTGTACTATTCTAACAAATAGAAGCGTGCTTGAACAGTGTCTTACCTAAAAGGTAAGCTCAAAACATGCTTGAACAGTAACCTACTCTATAAAGTAAATCTTATTACTAAGTGATTGGTGATCTGTTATGATACTTCAGAAAAATGCCTTCAGCGCCTTCTTCAGAGAGAATGTCTTCAGAGCTCTGATGTAGTCTTCAGAGCCTCTGATGAAGCCATCTCTGATGTCTTCTACTGAAGGTGTTCATCTCTGATGTGTACTTCAGAGGCATCTTTCTCCCTCTGAAGTCTTCGTCCTCTGAAAGCTTTGTTCTCTGAAGTCTGTCTCTGGAAGTCCTCTGAAGTAGGACTTATATATTTTCAACACTTTAACAAATGAAGATTTGGAGCTAACAATCTCCCCCTAAGTGTTGAAAATAAAAGATGCAAGAATAGCAGAGAACAGAAAACTTAAACTAGAAAGCATAGAGGAGAAAATCATCCTCTTAAATATTACTCGAAATATTTGAAAATTCATTACAGAGAAAGTAATACTCAAAAATAAGTAAACACACTAAAATTTGTCACTAGAACAGATTCCATGGAACTTCATGATCAGAGCTCTGAAGTTGATCATCGACCCAATCTCCAAGTCAAGTTTTGCCAGTAGATCTGCTCTGTGCCTTTCTTCCTTCACATGGATCATTTTCTGTATTCCTCTCAAATTTCAGCAGAGTACTTTGAAACTTCCGAAGCTAGAAAGATCTTCTTTTTTTGGTTTACTCTGAAGACGAAACCCAGAGGTTCTGCTATGATTGATCCAGTCTTCTGTTCGTCAAGATTTTCGATTGACTCCACAGGTTCAGTCACGTTCAGCTTCTCTTCTCCTAGGTTCAGAGCAATCTGGAAGTCACGTTTTGCTCTATGTTTGACGTAGGCCTCCATTGCCCATCTGACTTCAACCATGCCCATTCTGATTTCTCTTTTTCCATGATCATATTTAGCAGAGCAATAAGCATATAAATAAGGTAAATCATATGGATTTAGATTTACGAGATCATTATCGTTGAACTCGTAAATCTTCTGATCAGAGCGAGTTACCACATAGTGCCTATATATTATCTTGTTGTAAGAAAAGGTCTTCTTAGAGATTTTGTTGATTTTGATGATTGGATCATCAGAGAGGACCTGTGCTCTGGGTGTGGTTTTATCTCTGACGAATCTTCGCTCATAGTCCGACATGTTTTCTCTGATCCTTGGATTCAGAGGAATGACTAGAGTGTCTGCCAAATTGAACTCACAGTAGATGTATCTGAAGTGGTCTTCTATGGAGGCTTCGGGATTGGATGCAAGGAATGTAGGAGGTTGAGTAAAAACTTTGGCTGGTAGACCAATGCTTGCCTTCTGAACAGGATTCTTTGAAGGAGCCTGTTCATCAACAACCATGGTCTTTGGTTCCTTTGTCTGTGGAGGATCTTCTTTTGTAGGTTCAGAGATGTACCCATCTATCTCTGGTGATTCTCTCAATTCTGTTGCTGTTGAAGTATGATGAGGTTAAGCGTTTTTGAAAACGTATTCTTCGACATCAATTACTTCAATTTGATCTCCAACAACTTCTTCCGCTCTTTCAGAATCTGCCTTCTGTTCTTCCTCAGACTCTGATTCGTAAGCATCTCTCATCACTTAAGTTGGTCTTTCTGGTGATGAGAATGCATCTTCTGAAGAAGAATAATCTATCAGTTGTTCGTTATCTTCTTCCAGAGCCCCAATCGTTTCTGGAGTTGCATCTATGATTGGTATTATTGGATCTCCCGAAGTAGATGGTGCTAGAAATGTCACTAGTACAGCGGAGCGTTGAACTGTTTGATTATCATCAACATAGGTTGTGTTCCTCTCTGGTTCCTTCTCTTGAACTCCTTTATCGGTTGCTGTTGGTGGAGCAGAGGTATGTGCTGTTGTATCTCTGATCTCCCCCTTTTGTGATTCAGAGGCTTCATCATCATCTGAGCCCTCTGAATCTTCAAATCTGGCCCTCTTCGCTGCTCCGCTCCAAGTCTCATCAGGAAACTTGCGTTTGTATTTGGGGAACTCTGGTTCAGCGATGCCCTTTCCTCTGGGGTCAAGAGCAGCCTTCTGAATTGATTCAATTGCCTCTGAAGCCACACTTCGGATTTCAGCGACCTGGTCCTCTGATTTATAGCGATGAAGTTCCAGAGTGGCTTTAACCTGCTTCTGAACGACGGTAGAGATCTCTGAAGAGCATGTCAGGATGCGGCTCATAATTGCAGACTTGAATGAGGCCAGATCATTTTTGGTGACGAGGTCCTCAGCAGTGTGTACTCGTGGAGTGGAAAGCTCTGAGGATGCGCCTGTGGAGGGTAGAGAGGTTTGAATGGTTGTTTTGATGATGTCAGAGATAGTAGTCAATTGCTCTGTAGAGAGTGTAAGTGATCTGTTGGCTACCACCTCGTCCTTGAGCTCCTTGATATCTTTCTTTATGTCGGCAACGGAAGAGGATTGCGTCTGTAGGGTAGCAACCAAAGCTTTTAGTGCTGCAATTTCTAGAGAAGAAACTGCTCTGAGCTGAACCAGTTCCTGTTCCAACCCTTGAACCCTCTGAGAGGAATCAAAAAGTTGGGTCTTCAGAGTGGAGACCTCTGCTCTGAGTTTGGTATTTTCAGAGCGTAGAGCAAAAGTCGTTGAACCGTCAATCCGCTGAAATTTATGCTCATTCATGGAGCCTCTGATTTCCTCACAGAATCTCTGGAACTCAGATTTTGTGAGAAGTTCATTGAGGGGTACATTGGTTACAACACATGTAGCCAATTTTTCCTTGAGTTCAGAGGAGCCTTCGTTCAGAGTTGTTTTGATGTTGGCTCTGGAAGGACTTCCGCTCAATCCTTGATGTTTCGGAGAATCATCTCTGAGCGTCCTTTTCTCAACCAAGTCCTCCTCCTCATAATCAGAGGACTGGAAGTGAATGTGGGAGTTGATCTTGCGATCCAGGAAAGTCAATCCTTGTGCTTATAGGTCAAGCCATTGTCCCTGAGTTGGACAACTTCTACGAGATAGCCTAAAAGGTGAGAGATGAGCCACAGAGGCATCATCGTGTGTAGGAATTTCTGTTGTACTCTGAAGCAGCTGAGTACTGATTATATTGGCTAAGTCCTGTGAAGAGGACTTATCCAGAAACTAGGTTTCCTCAGGTTTGTGAACTTCAGGGTAGAAAAAGGTTCCTCTGAAGTGGCTTGTTGGTTTGGGTTCGAGGTGTGCACCTCTGATTCAATAACCAATGCCTCTGGATCAGGGAGGTTAGATTATGTAGTTGCACTGGGAGATGGGGTAGGGGTCCTAAAATAGATGTGCATTTGGGCATCTTTTTGTGTTGAGGGGGAAGAACTCTCAGGTTTCTCCAAGTCCATAAAGGACTTGCTCTTCTCTCTCTGAGAATCTTCAGAGCTAGTCTCTGAAGATTCATCCTCACTTTCCTCAGAGCTAGTAGAGTTATTCTCTTCACTAGCAGATGAGGTTTCTTCTATAACTCCCTCGTTGATAGCCCCTACATGTGCGCCGTCATCTCTCTGAACTTCGTTTCTCTAGCAAGAGTACTCGCTGGTTCACTCTTTGGAGAACTCTGAACTTCAGGGTCCTTAGATCCCTCAGAAATAGAGTTGCTCTCACTCTCCATTTGAGGCTCAGGACCTAAGTGTGTTGGGGTTCCCATGACTGGCTCTAGTCCTTAGGCAACACTGAGATAAGAAGCTAAGGCTAAAGATTGAGGATTTACCTGATTCAACATGTGGTGAGATATCCGCCTTGATTCTGGATAGCCTTCAGAGAGAATCGTCGGTTTGAAACTGTTCATTATGTAGAATGGAGTCTTTGGTTGATCAGAGTTGGTGATTATATGAAGTTTCTCGATGGCAACATGGATGATCAGAGATAGAAATCTGGGGAAGGTTATCAAAGGAACCTTGGATGATTGGGTCGTTTGTTCAGGGTCCTTTGTCAAGCATTTGTTCTTCTTCTCTACGGATGCCTGTGTTAGCCCCAAATCTGAACGATGAAAGTATTGAAAATAACTGTCTTCAACTAAAGACTTTCAGAGTCAGTCTCGGAGAAAGCAAGTCTGTCTCTGAAGTCAGTTCAAAGACAGTCTCACGGTAAGACATTAGAGATCTCCTCATCAGAGATCCTATTTCAGAGCTCTGAAGATGTTCACTCTGAATTTCATGACAAGTGTTAACAGAAGAACAGATGACACGACACCTAGTGATAAGATTTACTTTCTAGAGTAGGTCACTGTTCAAGCATGTCTTGATCTTACCTTTTAGGTAAGACACTGTTCAAGCATGCTTCTATTTGTCAGATAAGTACACTACTTACTTTATGGTCCTATAAATAGGACCATCACCTTATTGTTCAAAGTGTTCTTAAGAAGTCTTATATCTGATAATATAAGTTGAATATTTTATTCCAAGAATATCTTGTTTATCTATTATCTGCTTTATGAACTGTGATATTTGAATCTCCTTTGATATTAAACTATATTCTTCCGCTGTTATTACTCTTATTGTTTATATCATTGTTTTGAGATTAAATCTGGGATCCAACAATTGGTATCAGAGCCTCCTTTGTTTTCTAAACAAAGAAAGATCGCATCTGCATACTCGGATAGATTTACATCTCATTGATTCTAACTTTCAATATCTGTGCATGTTCATATAAACCTGGTTTATTAAAGAACACCATATGCTCAAGATTTTATAGTAAATCACTGTTCAATACAAAAGGCATCAGTTCTTTAAATCTTCATCTTTTTCTTCAAAAAATGGCAAACTCAAGCATAAGTGTCATTTATACAGCTGGGTCATTAACAAAACCTCCTACACTTTTAAGGGATGAATATCCCAGCGGAAGATAAGGATGGTAAATTTTTAGAAGGTATCGATAGGGATCTTTTTAGATCAGTGAACGTTGGACCTCACATTCCAATGGTGTTGGTACCAAGAGTTCCTGCAACAACAGATACTGCTGAAATACCTGCATATTATGAAAAGAAAACCACAAACTTCACTGATGAAGAAACTAATATGATGGATAATGACTCAAAAGCTGTTAGATTACTTATAATGGCCATTCCTAATGATATCTTTCAAGAACTTGATTCTTGTAAAACTGCAAAAGAGATATGGGATCAATTGTTAAATCAACTTAAAGGAGGCCTACAAACCCAGAAAAATAGAAGAAATCTATGAATCAATGAATATCATGATTTTCATGCTCTACCAGAAGAAATATTACACCAAACTTACTCAAGATTCAACATTCTTATCAACAAATCCAGAAAGTTTGGAGTGATAAGAACTAAAGAGGAAAACAACGTTCTTTTCTTGAAAAGCTTAAATGAAGAATGGTCACAACTGTCTATGTCTATACAAGCCAATCAAGATCTTGAGTCATGGTCATTAACTGACATTTATGGTACTCTTGTTGCACATGAAAAGGAAGTTATGAAGCAAACATCAAAAACCTCTTTAGGTGGACCCCTTGCACTTGTTTCAAAAC
This sequence comes from Arctium minus, assembly GCA_954870635.1. Lineage (NCBI taxonomy): Eukaryota > Viridiplantae > Streptophyta > Magnoliopsida > Asterales > Asteraceae > Arctium > Arctium minus. The sequence continues at coordinate 129,529,925 of OX941081.1, read as the reverse complement.
AAATATCGAAAGAAAACAACTGTGAAGAGTCACAAAAAGGTTTGGAAACAAAAAGAAGATCCAAAAAGGTCTTAATGGTAGAAGAAAATCATACATATTCAGACTCAGAAGATGATATCAATGCCTTCGCCAAATCTCTTGCATTAATCACTCATCAATTTAACAAGAAATTTGGCAAGAAAGTATTTGAAGGAAGGAGAGAGAATGAAGAAAGAAGAAATCCTGAAAGAAGATTTCAACAAGAACCCAGATTCACTCCATATAGTGATCAAAAGGGTACAAACTTCAACAATAATGATGCAACACAACAATCAAGACCTCAACAACCATTTCAACCAAGGTATCCACAGCCACAGAGATACTTCAAACCTCAAGAACAGAAGCCAGAGACAAGTATTGCCACTCTTCCAACAAATCAAAATGATGGAAGATGTTTCAGATGTGGAAAACTAGGCCATTTCTATGTAAACTGCAGAGGAAAACTTGTCAAAGATCAAGATTACTACAAGAACAAATACAAGTACAATGTAAAAGAAAGAGTTCTTCTAGCAGAAATGGAAGACTGGCTATCAGACTCAACAAGCGACGACGAGGAAAAGCTTACCAATCTCTGTGGTATGGATTTTTCAGATGGAAATCAAACTAATGGAGCATCAGAAGACAACTCTGAAAAGGTAAAGTCTCTTTACACCTCTGACAGTGATCCTGAAATAGATGCTTTTAAACTAATTAATGAACTTTAGGATCTAGAGCAAAAGTTTCTTGAAGAAAAAAAGAAAAGAGAGCAAGTGACAAAAGAGTTCATTTTTTTCAAAAGAGAAAAGAATCTTCTGGAATCAGAAAAGAAAGAAATTTTTCTTGAAAAAACCAAACTTGAAGAAACTCACAAGCAAAAAGAAAAATCATTTTCAGAAGAAATAAGAGAAATTGAGAAAGTTTTAAAAGGAAAAGAGGAAGAAGTATAGAAATCTGAGTATGAAAGGCTCAATTATATTGCCTTAACCAAATTTTTTCAAAAGGAAAGAGAAATCCTACATCAATCTCTAGATAGAAAAAATATTCGAATCAAAAGCTATGTTAATGCACAAGGTGTTTTCGACAAAATAAAAACTCAAATGGACTCTCAAGGGCTGGGATTCAATGAGTTAAATTCATTCACTGGATTGGAGAAAACTTCACTTTCTTCCACTTTCTGTATGGGAAATGTCCAAAGCTTTGAAGGTCCATCTCTGAATAATTTCAAAAGAATGAAAACATCAGAGGGATCAAAAACAAGAGCTTTGAATTTCAAAAATACTACATACTCTGAAGTAAAAAACTTTCAAAAGTCTGTGTTATAGATAAAAGGAGAAACTTCAGAGGTACTCTTCACAAAACCTCAAAGCAATGATCCCAAAGAAATTTTCAAATTTGATGCTTTCATCTCAAATGAATCAGAGACATCTGAACCAAGTTCCTCTGATACAAGTACTTCTGAAAATGAATCTCAGAGTTCACTTAATCCGGATGCTCCTCTGTATTCACCAAGTTCAGATGAAAACATCAGAACTACATTTGAAGATGATGTTAACAAGATATGGAAATAAAATGTCATGGAGAACTTAAAAAGAAAAGAAAGCATGAAACGGATCATTAAAGTCTCTAGAACAAAAGAAATTAAAAAACCAATAGATGTAGCTATCTCTATTAAAACTAAGAGAGACTTTCTTGACTCTGATTCAGAATCTGATCAAGAGATTGATGAACAGATTTTTTGTAAAACAGGGAATGTAATTCACAAAAAAATAGAAACTGTTGGCTCTGGTATTTTGAATGTTCCAATTTCAATTTTGAAAACCAAAACCAGAATACCAATAAGTCCTGATTTTGAATATATGTGCTTACAAGCAAAAACGTCTCTGGAACTTAAAAAAGAGTTACAAGAAAAGGCAAAGAATAAAACAAACACTTCTGGATCTTACACCTATAAAACAATAAAATTCTCTCCTGAACAAAAAGGAAAATGGACAAAAATTAACCATATTGATCCTGTTTGTGCAGTAAGCAACAAAGAAGAGAAGATGTTTTTGAACAAGAAAAAGCAACTTGAAAAGAAGACTGTCTTTCAAGCAAAAAGAAAAGAAGTAGTTAGGGATACATGTAATATTCCTAGTGCTAGTTTCAAAAGAAGTCAAAATGTAACAAATGCTTTTATTAAAAAGAAAAACTTTGCTCCTACTTCTTCTTGTTCTATTAATTGCAACTGCATTCATCTCTTGATAAAACTGAAAAATCATTTTAGAGGATCGCATTGTCTTTTTAATCAATCTCTGAAAAATATTTCAGAGACAAAATTTCAAAAGAAGACAAGTAAAGGCAAGACATCAAAAGATGAGATGCCAAAAAAGTCATACAAATCCACCAAAGTCTAACATAAAAGGACCCATAATGAGATGGGTACCTAAGAAACAATAATCTGTCTTGCAGAATCAGTCAATGCCAATCTGGTACTTAGATTCTGGATGTTCAAGGCATATGACTGGAGATAAAGAACTGCTATCCTCATTCAAAGCAAAATCTAGAGGAGCAATTACTTTTGGATACAATATGCAAGGACAGATTAAAGGATATGGTGAGTTATCAAGAGGAAATGTTTCAGTATCAAAGGTTGCTTATGTGGATGGATTAAAACACAATCTGATCAGCATAAGTCAACTTTGTGATCATGGTTTTGATGTGAAATTTCAAAGAAAATATTGTTCACTTCTTCACTCAAAATCAGGTCAAGAATTACTCAGAGCAGACAGAAAAGGTAACCTCTACAGGATGAATTTTACCAAAATCAAAGAAACTGATTCAGAGAAACTTTGTCTTGTATCTTTGAATAGTAAGGAAGTCTGGCTCTGGCATAAAATGCCAAAATCAATTCATATCTATCAGAAGAAGGCATTACTCCTAACTTTTCTGCAGCAAGAACCCCTCAGCAAAATGGAGTAGTTGAAAGGAAGAACAGAACACTTGTTGAAGCTGCAAGAACAATGCTTGCTGGATCTGATCTTTCAACAATTTTTTGGGCAGAAGCAGTGGCAACAACCTGCTTTACTTAGAATAGAGCTACAATTGTCAAAAGATTTCAGAAAACATCCTATGAACTCATTAACAATAGGAAACCTAATGTTAAATATTTTCATGTTTTTAGATGCAGATGTTACATTCTGAACGATAGAGAATCTCTTGGAAAGTTTGACAAGAAAGCTGATGAGGGCAAATTCATTGGATATTCATTATCCTCAAAATCTTTCAGAGTGTTCAATCTTAGAACAAGGACCATCCAAGAGAGCATCAATATCACTTTTGATGACAATAAAAGCTCTGAACAACAAGAAAGTTTCTCAACACCTATCTCTGAATCATCAAGGAAATCTGAATTAAACAGAATATTTGAAGATTTCTTTGATGATGAAGATAACCCAAAAGTTATCTTCAGAGATAGACCAAGAGAGAATTCAGAAGGACCTCAAGAAACAGGTACAACCCTTTCTGGACCCTCTGAATTAACACCTTCTGCTTCACCAAATGCAGATCAGCAAAGTGAATCAGAAGAAGCTGAAGATCAAAAAGAGGATGATCATGGAGTGTCTGAAGTAACTCCAGAAACAAATAGTGAAGAAATTCAAGAATCTGCTTCACCATCTCGGGAACCAACTTCAGAGCCTCTGAACAGCACAACAGAGATGTCACCAACTGTCATCTCTGAAGCTCAAATGTCATCTCCACCCCAAATTTTTGCTCCAATCTCAAGATGGACAAAAGATCATCCAATTGATCAAATCATTGGATCCTCATCAGAAGGAGTTAAAACAAGATCTGCCACAATCAATGAATGCTTCTATGTAAACTTTTTGAGCATTATTGAACCAAATAAGGTAAAAGAAGCTCTTGAAGATCCTCATTGGATTTTTGCAATGCAGGATGAACTTCAAGAGTTTGTAAGAAACAAAGTCTGGACCCTAGTTCCCCTTCCCAAAGGAAAATTTGCAATTGGAACAAAATGGGTTTTCAGAAACAAAAAGGATGAGGATGGAATAATAATCAGGATAAAGCCAGGTTGGTTGCTAAAGGATATTGCTAAGAAGAAGGTATTGATTATGATGAAACCTTTGCACCTGTAGCTAGGCTAGAAGCAATCAGAATCTTCTTAGCCTATGCTGCACACAAAGGATTCAAAGTTTATCAAATGTATGTTAAATCTGCCTTTCTACATGGTAAATTAAATGAAGAAGTTTATGTCCAGCAACCACCTGGATTTGAAAGTAAAGAGTTTCCTAATCATGTTTATTATTTGGATAAGGCTCTGTATGGACTTAAACAAGCTCCAAGAGCTTGGTATGCAACTCTGTCCACTTTTCTGATTAAAAATGGATTTGACAAAGGCACAATTGATACAACATTATTCATCAAAAGGTACAAAAATGAGATGCTATTAGTACAAATTTATGTTGATGACATTATATTTGGCTCTACAAATCAAAAGTATTGTGACAAGTTTTCAGAGTTGATGAAGAGTGAATTTGAGATGAGCCTCATGGGAGAATTAACTTTTGTTAAAGCACATATTTATTGGATTCAAGATCATAATTATCTGAAGATGGAAATCTGAAGTCATAGCTGATAAAGTCGTCTCAACAAATAGTCTAGGGTCCTTTTGTAATAAATAGTCAAAGTATGTTTTCGTATTTTATTTATTAGTTAGTTTTAATTTTTAGTTAACTTAGTTTGTTTTTGGGCCAAGCATTGTAAAGCCCATTACCAAGCCTTCAAAGCCCATTAGGCTAATCAAGCCTAAGTTTAAATTAAGTTAATTTAGTTGTAATTAGAGGTTAATTTCAAGGCCAAGACATGTTCAGTACGCACTGAAGAAGGAAAAGAACTCATGGTCGGATCTCGCAAGTCAAACCTCTACACCATCAATTTGTCAAAGGTCCAGGCTGAAAATCCGGTCTGCCTACTATCAAAGGCCTCGATGCAACAAAGCTGGTTATGGCATCGACGGCTTTATCACCTCAACTTTCGCTACATCAACAAGCTGGTCAGTGGCAAGCTAGTGAAAGGTCTTCCAGAACTGAAGTTCGAAAGAGAACATCTATGTGCAGCGTGCGAAAAGGGAAAGATGAAGAGAGCCCCACACAAACCAAAGCCTGAACCGAGTACCAGCTCTCCATTAGAGTTGTTGCATATGGATCTATGCGGTTCTATGCGAACGCAAAGCTTAGGAGGAAAGAAGTATGTGCTGGTTATCGTGGATGACTATACGCGATACACTTGGGTTAAATTTCTACGGTCTAAAGATGAGACTCCCGATGTTCTCATTACGTTTCTGAAGACGACCCAAGTCAATCTGCAAAAACAAGTCAAGATTCTCAGGACTGACAACGACACAGAGTTCAAGAACAAGATAGTTGAAGAATATCTCGAATCGGTCGGGATATCACATCAATACTCTGCTGCTCGCACGCCTCAACAAAACGGAGTCGTCGAAAGGCGAAATCGTACACTTGTCGAGGCCGCTCGGACAATGCTCAGCCAATCTGACTTACCTTTATTTTTGTGGGCTGAAGCTGTCTCGACTGCATGTCACACTCAGAATCGCTCCATGATACACCGCAGATTTCAGAAGACTCCGTATGCGTTGATAAACAACCGAACACCAACCATTAAATATTTTCATGTTTTTGGTTGTACGTGTTATGTTCTAAACGACCGAGAGAATCTGAACAAGTTCAGTGCTAAGGCGGATGAAGGCATCTTTGTTGGTTATTCATCTACATCGTCTGCATATCGTGTTTATTTGAAGAAGTCGAAGATTGTGATCGAGAGCGTTAATGTTACATTCGATGAGGAAATGGCTTCTGAGCACATCAGTTCAGAACCCGTCATTACCGGAGTACTAGCTTCTGGACCAACCAGTCCAGGACCTGCACCTCAAGAGAACAAATCAGATGGCGCTTCGTCGTCTACCTCTAATTTATCTGATTTGGATTTATTATTTGAACTGTTCTATGATGAATTTCTTGGTTCTAAATTGCCTAACTCTGTTGTGGTTGACAGGATAGAAGACTCGATGACTGCTCATCCGACCACTTCCGATATCTCTACTGAATTTGGTACCCCTATTTAGCAAGAAGTTTCAGTTCAAAATCCTACTCCGACAGTTGAAGTTGTGACCAACAATGCCGAGACAGAAGTAGCTGACTCCGTAGGATGTACTGTAAGGACTGATCAACAGATTGACCAAGTTGTACCTACTGCTACTTCTGCAACGACTACTTCAACTGAATCCCCCGTTAATTCTGAACCATATGAAGGAGATACAAGTGGATTCCTAGATGCGGAAAATGCTCAATCTACATCTACTCCACTCCCTCATGAACATAAGTGGACCAAAGAGCACCCGGTACATCAAATTATTGGAGATCCATCTGCACCGGTGCAAACTAGGTCTGCAACATCAAATCTATGTATGTATGAATCCTTTCTGAGCAAGATCGAGCCTACACGCGTATCTGAGGCCCTTGCCGATTCAGATTGGGTAACTGCGATGCAAGATGAGCTGAATCAGTTTGAAGCACTGAAAGTCTGGAGACTCGTACCCAAACCACAAGGTAAAACCATCATTGGTACGAAGTGGGTGTTCAAAAACAAGAAAGATGAAGATGGCATCGTTATCCGAAACAAAGCACGACTTGTCGCCAAGGGATATAGGCAAGAGGAAGGGATAGACTACGATGAGACTTATGCTCCAGTGGCACGTATAGAGGCAATTCGGATGTTCTTAGCCTACGCAGCCCACAAGAACTTCACCGTCTATCAAATGGACGTGAAGACAGCTTTTCTGAATGGAGTACTCAAGGAAGAAGTCTACATCTCACAGCCAGAAGGGTTTGTAAATCCAGATAAGCCGAACCACGTCTACATCTTGGATAAAGCTCTTTATGGACTAAAACAAGCTCCTCGCGCCTGGTATGATATTCTATCTCAATTCTTGGTTAAGTCGGGTTTCACAAAAGGTACGGTTGATACCACTCTTTTCATTAAAAAGGATAAAGGCGATATCATTCTTATTCAAATATATGTGGATGATATTATTTTTGGTTCTACAAATCCTAAGTACTGTAAGAACTTTGCAAACCTCATGGTGTCACGTTTTCAAATGAGCTTGATGGGAGAGATGAATTTCTTTCTCGGATTGCAAGTCAAACAATTTTCAACGGGGATTTTTATCAATCAATCTAAATACATTCTGGATATTCTTCGGAAGTTCAAAATGGAAAATTGTAAACCAATTGGTACCCCAATGGCACCTGATACTAAGATTGGCACCGATCTTTCGGGAAAGGCTATTGATGTTAGGACTTATAGAGGGATGATAGGTTCTTTAATGTATCTTACTTCTAGTAGGCCGGATATAATGTACTCTACATGCTTATGTTCTAGATATCAGGCCAATCCTAAAGAATCCCATTTGTCTGCTGTAAAGCGGATTTTCAGGTATCTGAAGGGGACTGCAGATCTTGGTCTGTGGTATCCTAAGGATACAAGCTTTGAACTAACATCTTATTCAGACGCAGATCATGCTGGTTGCATGTTAGACAGGAAGAGCACCTCGGGTCATATACAATTCCTCGGAGATAAACTCGTCAGTTGGGCTTCGAAGAAGCAATTATGTATCTCCACATCAACGGCCGAAGCGGAATATGTAGCTGCTGCTAGCTGCTGTTCTCAGGTCCTGTGGATGAGAACACAACTGCGAGACTATGGATTTAATTTCAATAGAATCCCGATCTATTGTGATTCGAAGAGCGCTATTACGATTACCGCTAACCCTGTTCAGCATACTAAGACCAAACACATAGATGTCCGGTATCATTTTATAAAAGATAATGTAGAAAAGGGGACAATTGAACTTTACTTTGTAAGAACCGATTATCAACTTGCAGATTTGTTTACCAAACCTTTAGACGAAAAGAGATTTAATTTTCTTGTCTCAAGACTTGGTATGCTAAATCTTAAGACCTAATCGGTAGTTACCTATTAAAATTTCTTATTGTATCTCTTTATCATTTCTTTATTATTATTTCCGCATGATACCTGCTCTTTCACAGTTTGTTCATGATCTCAGGGGGAGTGTGAGAAGTATTTCATTGATGGTCAATGTTAGTTTGAGGGGGAGCATATTTAAATGCATTGTGCTTACTGATAATTGTTAGTGATGCATGATTCTAGGGGGAGCATACCAGTAAAGAGTATGGCTATGACTTCTGATTACTTCTGATCATAACTCGTACACTAAGTGTTTTACTGCTTTATGTTATTTCAATTTCTGTGAATAAAGTTACTTTGACTAGACTTTTAGACTTTTGTAGGTTGAGAGATGCTTCAAAGATCATATCTTTATGACTTTAAGCTTGACTTCGTGGGATGTAAGACTGCACTCAAAAGGTATAATTCCTTTTCTTCATCTCATTCATGGTTGAAATAAGGACAACTTTCAATCATAAGAAAATATGTTCTTAAATGTTCAAACCACTTCCCGATTCTCAAACAGCTTTCTTGAATTGGAAGTGTGATTTTAAATGTTTTCTAATTCATCTTTGAGCTTTAACTGAAAAAGTTAAATCATCTGAGCATTATATGCTTCATAGGAAAACATGGGATCAGTGTGCTAGGACTTCAAAAAAACTTCTATGGATTCACGTTAACTAGTGATTCCTACCCTAGAAGTTAATCCTTTAGTGATTGAATGTGAGGAGTCAACAGAAATGAGTGTGGGATGTGTGATGAGAGAATATGTCAAAAGAGAGTTCGGTTAGCTGTGAGCTTAAAGATTAAAAGAAAGAGGGTGAGAGAAAAAAAAAATAAAAAAAATATCAAACTCTGCACCAACTACTTTCTGAGCCGGGCAACCACATTTCTAATGCTTCACAATTCTTGGTGAACATTATTGAAACAGGCAACTAGCCCATGCCAATTCTTGAGATTACCCCACCAGCTACTCATTTTCTTCTCAACAAGAAAATGTTTCATTTTCAAAGAGGACGCAGCACATATGCTATTTGATTTTCATTTGGAAAATCTGGATATTGAAAAGAAGGAAGTTTGCCCCACCTTCACACTTCACTAATGCACATTGAGTATGTGTTTAACTACCTGTTGTCTCAGTGGTTTCCACATTTTGAGCCTTATAAGCAAACATCATATGCTTAATTTATTCTATCACTTGCACGAACACACAAAGAATTTGTTTCTTTGTCATAACGTTCATAGAAATTACCTTTGTGGTGTTTCGATAATAGAATGGAAGCCCTGGGGGAGTGAACATCATAAAAGCTCCTTTATATTGTGTATTTACACACGGTGACTTTGTGTTACTGACAGGAAATTTTAACTGATTCATTTGTTGATTCAGGTGTTACACTTCATTTTCTAAATTGTCTAGATTTGCAAAGATCTGGATGAACATCTTAATGAATTGACGGATAATCAGTGGTTCTGTTTGCAAGATCAATGGTGGAAGAAATTTCTTGAAGACAAGTTTTGATGAACTCTTTGCTCTTTTCATCAAAAAGGGGGAGAAGCGTCAATCAAGAAATGCGGAGATCAAAAGTTTTTGAAAGAATTTCTGAAGATATTATGAAGATATGCTGAAATGAAGAAATTTTCTTTGAAGATGATTTGCTGAAGCATTCCGAGCTGAAACTGGAGATAATTTCTTTCCAAAAGATATTCTCATTGATTGGGGAGATTGCTACATTTTTAAAGACAAAGAGGAAGATTACATTTTCTAAGCTTAAAGAATGATCTTGATCCAAAGGGGGAGATTGTTAAAGCACATATTTATTGGATTCAAGATCATAATTATCTGAAGATGGAAATCTGAAGTCAAAGCTGATAAAGTCGTCTAAACAAATAGTCTAGGGTCCTTTTGTAATAAATAGTCAAAGTATGTTTTCGTATTTTATTTATTAGTTAGTTTTAATTTTTAGTTAACTTAGTTTGTTTTTGGGCCAAGCATTGTAAAGCCCATTACCAAGCCTTCAAAGCCCATTAGGCTAATCAAGCCTAAGTATAAATTAAGTTAATTTAGTTGTAATTAGGGTTAATGAGAGAGAGGCTTAATTAGAGAATTAATTATTGGAGAGGAGGCTGTTGGTGTGGGTGGTGCGCCGTGAACAGAGAAACAGACCGAGAGATAGATCGATTTCAATCCTGTAACCTGTTGAATCTATTGCTTAATCAATATCAGGTTTGCATTATTGTGTTAATTATTGATTTACTTGATTGAATGATTGCATATTGGGACACACAACTTTCTTTCTGGGCTTACAAGTAAAACAAACTTCAGAAGGTACTTTCATAAGTCAAACTAAATATGTCTCTGAAATTTTGAAAAAAATACAAACTCAATGATTCAACTTCTATGAAAACGCCTCTAGCCACCGGAGTCAAACTTGACTCTGATCCTTCAGGACAATCTGCGGATATAAAAACCTACAGAGGCATGATAGGTTCACTATTATACTTAACTACAAGTAGGCCTGACATAATGTTTGCAACATGTCTTTGTGCTAGATATCAAGCAAATCCAAAAGAATCTCATTTATCTGCTGTCAAAAGAATTTTCAGATACCTGAGAGGGTCACCCTCATTAGGCCTCTGGTATCCAAAACTTTCTCGTTTTGATCTAACAGCTTACACTGATGCAGATCATGCAGGATGCAAGCTTGACACAAAAAGTACCTCTAGGTGCTGTCAGTTATTGGGCAATAAGCTGGTAAGTTGGTCATCCAAGAAACAAAACTATGTTTCAACTTCAACTACAGAGGCAGAATATGTTGCTGCTGCTAGTTGTTGCTCTCAAGTAATATGGATGAAAACTCAGCTCAGAGATTATGGCCAACAATATGAAAGAATACCAATTCTCTGTGATTCAAAAAGTGACATAGCCATCTCTGCCAATCCAGTACATCATTCAAAGACAAAGCACATTGATGTAAGGTATCATTTCTTAAAAGATCATGTTGAAAGGGGAACAATAGAAATGTATTTTGTACCAACTGATCTCCAACTTGCTGATATTTTCACAAAAGCTTTAGATGAACGGAGGTTCATTTTTTTAATTAGCATGTTAGGAATGTTGAATATGTCTACCTAACAAGGAAGAAACTCAGAGTCTATGATCAAATTATCAGAGCCTCTGGACCAAGTAGCATATTTCAATATCAGTCTCTGAATGTTCTCTAAACACATGACAAAGGGAAAAAATAAAAAGTTGTTCTTTTGTCAAGGGGGAGAAAAAGAACTTTTCAACTATCATCTCAGAGTCTCTGAATTTTATCTCAGAATCTCTGAAATTCATCTCAGAGTCTCTGAAATTCATCTCAGAATCTCTGAAATTGAGGATTCTCATTTTTTTTGTCTCACTAGTCATCTGTCAAGGGGGAGTCAACAACTTTCATACCAGTCATTCCTCAAACAAGAACTTTTTAATTAATTAGCAATTTTTGATATCATTTGAAATTAAAATTTCAGATTATCTGAACCTTTTTATTACAAGTGATATCTTAAATTACTTCTCAAGGCGAAAGGTTTGTCTAGTCAGAAAAAAGAAGTTATTCAATTTAATATTGAAATATGGCGCCCCATTCCTATTTTCTTGGAACCTACACGCGTAGGTACAACAGTTTTCGAGGCCACGTGTCACAAGAGGGATGAGTGAAAGGTCAAATGGCTTTATCAAAAGGGTCAAATCACTGCAGTTTCACCTTATGCACTCAAGTGTCTCTTTTTCTAAATTTGGATACAAAACCAATTTTACTTCCGGATATTCATTTTTACAAATTACTCTCGAGAACCCTCTCTCTCTCTCTCCAAATAGAATTTGAACTTCATCTTCTTCACTTCAACTCAAAAATGGCGTCTTCAAATGAATGCTGCAAGCTTTTTCCCAAATCTGGCGAATCTTCAAGACTGTATCGTTTTCCAATCAAAGACAACAATCACATGATTCAGCTTGATTCTCCAAAGTTTGAGGAACAATACAGAATAATCTGCGAGTTCTTCTCCAACTGTGAACTACCTCAAGCCTTAACTGCCTTTACCAATGAATGTCCGCTCTCGTTTGTTCAAGAATGGTATTCTTCCAGTCACTACAGCGATGAACATAACGGAATAATCGGCGAGTTTGACATATCTCGAGTCATAAAATGTCGAATACTCATCACTCCTACTGTTCTACGAGAAGTTCTCCCTCTCTTAACAACTAAGGAACTTCAAATCACGCGTTTTGAAAAACTCCCAACTTCCGAAACCCTGCTCCAGTTCATCCGAATGCTAGGTTACAACACTGAAATCACCAGATTGAGTAACTTCCGACGACAACATCTACCACCAATCTGGAACTTCATGTTCTCTGTACTAAACCGCACTCTCACCTGCAAACTGGGGAGCATGGATCAAGAAACACCTGAAATTCTGTCAATCATGTATGCCCTATTCTTCAATCGCAACTTGGACATGGCCGGCATAATTTTTGATATGATTCTGACATCCATAGAGAAGAAGAACAAATGTTTGTCAAAGGACCCTGAACAAACGACCCAATCATCCAAAGTTCCTTCAATAACATTCCCTAGATTTCTGTCTCTAATCATCCATGCGACGATCGAGAAGCTTCATATTTTGATCGCCACTGAACAACCCAAAACTCCTTTCTACATAATGAACAACTTCAAACCGACGATTCTCTCTCAAGGCTATCCAGAAGCAAGGCGGATCCCTCACCACATGCTGGATCAGGTAAATCCTCAATCTTTAGCCTTAGTTTCTTATCTCAATGTTGCCCAAGGACTAGAACCAGTTCTGGGAACCCCAACACACTTAGGTCCTGAACCTGGAATGGAGAGTAAGAGCAACTCGGCTTCAGAGGGATCTGAGTACCCTGAAGTTTAGAGCTCTCAGAAGAGTGAACCAGAGGGTACTCTTGCTAGAGAAACCGAAGTTGAGAGAGATGACAGAGCACTTGAAGGGGCTGTCAATGAGGGACTTATGGAAGAAACATCTTCTGCTAGTGAAGAGAATAGCTCTACTAGCTCTGAGGAAAGTGAGGATGAATCTTTAGAGACTAGCTCTGAAGATTCTCAGAGAGAAGAGAGCAAGTCTTTTAAGGACTTAGAGAAACCTGAGAGTTCTTCCCCTTCCACACAAAAAGATGCTCTAAGGCACATATATTTTAGGACACCAACCCCATCTCCCAGTTCAACCACACAATCTAACCTACGTGATCCAGAGGTAATGGTTATTGAATCAGAGGTGCACACCTCGAACCCAAACCATCCAACCACTTCAGAGGTACCTTTTTCCCTCTCTAAAGTTCACATACTGAGGAAACTCAATTTCTGGATAAGTCCTCTTCACAGGACTTAGCCAATACATTCAGTACTTAGTTGCCTCAGAGTACATCAACAATTCCTACACATAATGATGCCTCTGTGGCTCATCACTCACCCTTCAGGATATCCCGAAGTAGCTGTCGAACTCAGGGACAATGGCTTGACCTACAAGAACAAGTATTGACTTGCCTGGATCGCAAGCTCAACTCCCACATTCACTTCCAGTCCTCTGAATCTAAGGAGCATGACTTGGTTGGGAAAATAACACTCAGAGATGATTCTCCGGAACATCAAGGATTGAGTGGAAGTCCTTCCAGAGACAACATCAAAACAACTCTGAACGAAGGCTCCTCTGAACTCGAGGAAAAATTGGCTACATGTGTTGTAACCAATGTACCCCTCTCTGAACTTCTCACAAAATCTGAGTTCCAGAGATTATGTGAGGAAGTCAGAGGCTCCATGAAAGAGCATAACTTTCAGCGAATTGACGGTTCAGAGACCTCTGCTCTTCGCTCTGAAAACACCAACCTCAGAGCAGAGGTTTCCACTCTGAAGACCCAACTTTTGGACTCCTCAAACAGAATCCAAGAGTTGGAACAAGAATTGTTCAAACAGAAGGCTGAATCATCCCTGGAAGTAGCCGCTCTTAAAGCTCAGAATGTTGCTCTTAAAAATCAAGCAACTACAACCATTGATGTTCAGAAGGCTCTGCAAGAACTAAGGGACGAAGTAGTAGCCACCAGATCATATTCACTCTCAACAGAACAAATGGCCTCTATCTCTGACCTCATCAAAACAACAATTCAAGCCTCTGTTCCAGCAGTCAGCGTACCATCAACATCACCACAACCACCATCCCGGACTACTGAAGACCTCATCACCAAAAGTGATCTGGCCTCATTCAAATCCGCAATCATGAGCAGAATGCTAACATGTTCTTCCAAGATCTCTACTATTGCTCAGAAGCAGGTCAAAGCTACTCTGGAACTTCATCACTATAAATCATAGGACCAGGTTGCTGAAATCAGAACTGCGGCTTCAGAAGCAATTGAATCCATTCAGAAGGCTCTTCTTGACCCCAAAGGAAAAGGAATCGCTGAACCAGACTCTACCAAATACAAACGCAAGTTTTCTGGTGGTACTTGTAGCGAAGCAGCGAAGAAAGCCAGATTTAATGATTCTGAGGACTCAGATGATGATGAAGCCTCTGAATCACACGGTAGGGAGATTAGAGATACAACCGAACACACCTCTAAAGATGCTCCCTCTTCACCAATAAATGAAAGTGCCTCTGCTCCACCAACCAAAGGAGTTCAAGAGAAGGAACCAAACTTTTCAAACATTCACAACACCGGTAATACTTTTCGCATCATCAACACCAGGTGTTCCAATCACTCCAGTAACCAATGCAACTCCAGAGAAAATTGGAGCTCTGGAAAAGGAAGAAAACGAACAACTTGTAGACTTCTCTATGACCTCTGAAGATGCATTCTCATCACCCGAAAGACCACCAATGGTGACAAGATATGCCTTCAACTCAGAGTCTGAGAAAGAACAGAACTGAGATTCTGACAGAGTGGAAGAAGCTGCTGAAGATCAGATTGAAGTAATTGATGTCGAAGAATATGTTTTCAAACATGCTCAACCTCATCATACCTCAACAGCTTCAGAATTAAGAGAATCACCAGATATAGATGGATATATCTCTGAACAGCCTTCAGAGATAACTCAGTCACAACCCAAGGAAAAAGAAACCATGGTTGTTGATAAACAGGCTCCTCAAGAGAATCTTGTTCAGAAGACAAGCATCGGTTTACCAGACAAGGTATTCACTCAACCTCCCACATTCTTAGAATCCACTCCTGAAGCATCGATAGAAGATCACTTTCAGCATATCTACTGCGAGTTCAATATGGAAGACACTCAAGTAATCCCTCTGAATCCAAGAATCAGAGAGGATATGCCATACTACGAACGAAGATTCATACAGGCAAAGACATCACCAAGAATGGCGGTTCTCAACGATACTCCCATAATAAAAGTTGAGAAAATCAGTGAAAAGACATTCGCCTACAACAAAATCATATATAGACATTATGTGGTGACTCGATCTGATCAGAAGATTTACGAGTTCATTGATAATGATCTCGTAAATCTAAATCCATATGATCTCACTCATCTATATGCCTATTGCTCTGCGAGATACGATTCAGGAAGAAGGGAGATAAGAATGAGCATCGTTGAAGTAAGACAGGCAATGGAAGCTTATATCAAACACAAAGCCAAACGTGACTTTCAGATTGCTCTAAACTTGGGTGAAGAAAAGCTTGGAGTGACTGAACCAGTGGAAACCATCGAAAACCTGGACAAACAGAAGACTAGATCAATCATTGAAGAACCTCTGGGTTTCATCTACAGAGTGAACCAAGAGAAGAAAATCTTTCTATATTCGCAAGTAGAAAAGTATTCTGATGAAACCTCGAAAGGCATACAAAAGTTGATTCAAGTAAAGAAAGAACAGCACAAAGCAGACCTACTAGCAAAACTAGACTTGGAAATTGGCTCAATGATTAACTTCAGAGAGCTTATCATGAAGTTTCATAGGATATGTTCTAGTGATAGGTTATGATCAATTTTTGAATATTATTCTCTTTTGTAATTTCAAATTATTATGAGAAGTAATATTTACAGAGGATAATTTTCTCCTCTTTGCTTTCTAGTTCAAGTATTCTCTGTGTCCTTTGTTTATTTTCAGTACTTAGGGGGAGATTGTTAGCCCCAAATCTGAATGATGAAAGTATTGAAAATAACTGTCTTCAACTAAAGACTTTCAGAGTCAGTCTCGGAGAAAGCAAGTCTGTCTCTGAAGTCAATTCAGAGACAGTCTCACGGAAAGACATCAGAGAACTCCTCATCAAAGATCCTATTTCAGAGCTCTGAAGATGTTCACTCTGAATTTCATGACAATTGTTAACAGAAGAATAGATGACACGACACCTAGTGATAAGATTTACTTTCTAGAGTAGGTCACTGTTCAAGCATGTCTTGATCTTACCTTTTAGGTAAGACACTGTTCAAGCATGCTTCTATTTGTCAGATAAGTACACTGCTTACTTTATAGTCCTATAAATAGGACCATCACCTTATTGTTCAAAGTGTGCTTAAGAATTCTTATATCTGATAATATAAGTTGAATATTTTATTCCAAGAATATCTTGTTTATCTATTATCTGCTTTATGAACTGTGATATTTGAATCTCCTTTGATATTAAACTATATTATTTCCGCTGTTATTACTCCTGTTGTTTATATCATTGTTGTGAGATTAAATTTGGGATCCAACAGCCTGCCATGTCCAAGTTGTGATTGAAGAATAAGGCATACATTATTGACAAAATTTCGGGTGTCGCTTGATCCATGCTCCCCAGTTTGCAGGTAAGAGTTCGGTTTAGTACAAAGAACATGAAGTTCCAGATTGGTGGTAGATGTTGTTGTAGGAAGTTGCTCAATCTGGTGATTTCAGTATTGTAACCTAGCATACGGATGAAATGGAGCAGGGTTTTAGAAGTTGGGCGTTTTTCTAAACGCTGGATTTGAAGTTGTTCAGCGGTGAGAAATGGAATGACGTCTCGTAGAATAGAAGGATTGATGAGGACTCGACATTTCACAACTTGAGAGATGTTGAACTCTCCGATGAGTCCGTGATGTGCATCGCTGTAGTGACTGGAAGAATACCATTCTTGAACAAACGAGAGGGGGCATTCAGTGGTAAAGGCAGTTATGGCTTGAGTAAGTTCACAGTTGGAGAAGAACTCCAAATGATTCTGTATTGTTCCTCAAATTTGGGCGAATCAAACTGAATCATATGATTGTTGTCTTTGATTGGAAAACGATACAGCCTTGAAGGCTCACCAGTTTTGGGAAAAAGTTTGCACCATTCACCAGAGGACGCCATTTAGAGAGTTGAAGCGAAGAAGATGAAGTTCAAATTTTTTTAGAGAGAGAAAGAGTTCTTGAGAGTAATTAGTAAAAATGGATATCTGGATGTAAAATTGTTTTTATATCCAAATTTAGAAAATGGACACTCGAGTGCATAATGTGAAACAGCGGAGATTTAACCTTTTCGAAAAAAGTCGTTTGACCTCTTACTCTTCCCTTTTGTGACACGTGGTATTAGAAACTTTTGCACTTACGTGTGTACTTACCAAGAAAATAGGAAGGGGGCGCTAGTAGGGATTTTGAAAAGAAACGAATGATTATCCAAAAGATTTATTATTAAAAGAATTTCCTGGAATATTCGTTTAATAAGAAAAGATCAGAGACTCTGATATGAGTATCAGAGAAGCTCACTTGCTCCCCCTTGAAAGATAAAAGGTTCTTTGTCTCCCCCTTGACCAAAGAACAATGTCTTTTTATCTTCTCCCCCTTGACAGATGCGTAGAGATACAAAAGAATGATTTTTACCATTTGTGAAAAGTCAAGAGGCTCTGAAATTAGTATCAGAAGCTCTGGTTGAATATACTACGTATGTCAGAGGCTCTGATGAATAGATCGAAGACTCTGATGTTTTCCTGTTTTAGGTAGACATGTTCAACATTCCCAACTTGCGGATTAAAAAATTGAACCTTCATTCATCTAAAGCTTTTGTGAAAATATCAGCAAGTTGTATATCAATTGGTACAAAATACATCTCTATTGTTCCCTTTTCAACATGATCTTTCAGAAAGTGGTACCTTACATCAATGTGCTTTGTTTTGGAATGCTGCACTGGATTGGCAGAGATGGCTATGGCACTTTTTGAATCACACAGAATTGGAATTCTGTCATATTGTAAGCCATAGTCTCTTAGCTGAGTTTGCATCCATATGACTTGAGAGCAACAACTAGCAGCAACAACATATTCTGCCTCTGCTGTGGAAGTTGAAACACAGTTCTGCTTCTTAGATGTCCAACTCACCAGCTTATTTCCCAATAATTGACAGCATCTTGATGTACTCTTTCTGTCGAGTTTGCATCCAGCATGATCTACATCAGTGTATGTTGTTAAATCGAAGCTAGACAGTTTTGGATACCAGAGACATAAAGAAGGTGTGCCTCTGAGGTATCTAAAAATTCTTCACTGCAGACAAATGAGATTCTTTTGGATTTGCTTGATAACGAGCACAGAGACATGTTGCGAACATTATATCAGGCCTGCTTGTAGTTAAGTATGAAAGTGATCCTATCATGCCTCTATAGGTTTTGACATCTACAGATTTTCCCGAAAGATCAGAGTCAAGCTTGACTCCTGTTGCAATAGGTGTTTTCATAGAGGTTGAATCATTGAGCCTGTATTTTTTTCAAAATGTCAGAGACATACTTAGATTGAGTTATAAAAGTACCCTCTGATGTTTGCTTTACTTGTAAGCCTAGAAAGAATGTTAATTCCCCCATGAGACTCATCTCAAATTTACTCTTCATCAACTCTGAAAATTTATCACAATACTTTTGATTTGTAGAGCCAAATGTAATGTCATCAACATATATCTGTACTAGAAGCATCTCATTTTTGTACCTTTTTATGAACAAAGTTGTATCACTTATACCTTTTTCAAAACCATTATTTATCATAAATGTGGACAGAGTAGCATACCATGCTCTTGGAGCTTGTTTAAGTCCGTATAGAGCTTTATCAAGATAATAAACATGGTTAGGAAACTATGTATTTTCAAATCCAGGTGGTTGCTGGACATAAACTTCTTCATTTAATTTATCATTTAGAAAGGCAGATTTAACATCCATCTGATATACTTTGAACCCTTTTTGTGCAGCATAGGCTAAGAAGATTCTAATTGCTTGTAGCCTAGCTACAGGTGCAAAGGTTTCATCATAATCAATATCCTCTTCTTGGCAATATCCCTTAGCAACCAACCTAGGTTTGTTTTTTATTATAATCCCATCCTCATCCTTTTTATTTCTAAAGACCCATTTAGTTCCGATTGCAAATTTTCCTTTAGGAAGGGGAACTAAGGTCCAGACTCTGTTTCTTTCAAACTCTTGAAGCTCATTTTGCATTGCAGAGATTCAATGAGGATCTTCAAGAGCTTTGTTTACCTTCTTTGGTTCAATGATGCTTAAAAAGTTTACAAAAAAACATTCATTGATTGTTGTTGATCTGGTTTTGACACCCTCTGAAGGTGATCCAATGATCTGATCATGGGGATGATTTTTTGTCCATCTTGTGAGTGGAGCATGAATATGAGGTGGAGTTTGAGCTTCAGAGATGATGGTAGGAGACATCTCTGTTGTGCTGTGCAAAGGCTCTGAAGTGGGTTCCAGAGGCTCTGAAGGTGAAGCATGTTCTGAAATTTCTTCAAGAGAGGTCTCTGGAAATTCTTCAGATGTCTCTTGTTCATCTTCTTCTTCTGAAGTTAATTGACCTGTTTGTCCTGGTTCATTTCTTGGATCTGAATTCAAGGAAGCAGGAGTTGTGACTTCAGAGGGACTAGAGAGATAAGTACCTGTCGTTTGTGGTTGCTCTGAAGTTTTTCTGTGAATATCTCTGAAAAGAAACTCTGAGTTTTCATCATCAAAGAAATCTTCGAATATTTTGTTTAGTTCAGATTCTCTTATCTTTGATGCTTCAGAGATATTTTTGGCAGTTGGATTGATATCTTTGTTAGTTGGACTTTTGTCTTCATCAAAAGACACATTGATACTCTCTTGGATTGTTCTTGTTCTTTGATTGAACACTCTGAAAGCTTTTGAGGCTAATGAATAGCCAATGAATTTGCCTGCATCTGCTTTCTTGTCAAACTTTCCAAGAGACTCTCTATCATTTAGAATATAACATCTGAATCCAAAAACATGGAAATATTTAACATTAGGTTTCCTATTGTTAATGAGTTCATAAGATATTTTCTTGAATATTTTGACAATGGTAGCTCTGTTTTGAGTAAAACAGGCCGTTGCCACTACCTCTGCCAAAAAATTTGTTGGAAGATCAGATCCAGCAAGCATAGGTCTTGCAGCTTCAACAAGTGTTCTATTTTTCCTCTCAACAACACCATTTTGTTGAGGGGTTCTTGCTGCAGAGAAGTTTGGAGTTATGCCTTCTTCTGAAAGATATGAGTTGATTTTGGCATTTCTGAACTTTGTTCCATTATCACTTCTCAGCTTCTGAACTTTGCTATCAAACAGAACCTACAATCTTTTTAACAATCTTATTAAAATATCAGGGACATCAGACTTGGCTCTGATGAATTCTATCCAAGTATATCTAGAGTACTCGTCAATTAAAACGAGAATATACTTTTTACCTGATAAACTCTGCACGGATATAGGACAACAGAGATCCACATGAAGCATATGTAGAGGTTTTGGATAATTATTATCATTTTTGGTCTTGTGGGAAGATCTTTTCATTTTTCCCATTTCACAAGCAGAACAAAGAAGATCTTTGTTAAACTTCAGAGATGGTAATCCCTTAACCAGATTTAGTTTGACCAACTTATCAAGTGAAGAAAAGTTCAGATGTGAGAACTTTTTATGCCAGAGCCAAACATCTTCACTGTTCAGAGATACTAGACAGAGTTTCTCTGAGTCAATTTTTATGTGTTTGGAAAAATTCATTCTGTATAAATTACCTTTTCTGTCAGCTCTGAGCATTTCTTGACCTGTTTTTGAGTGAAGTAATGAACAATGTTTTTCTTGAAATTTCACATCAAAACCATGGTCACAAAGTTGACTTATGCTGATTAAGTTATGCTTTAACCCATCAACATAAGCAACCTTTGATACAGAGACATTACCTCTTGTAAGTTCACCTTAACCCTTAATCTGCCCTTGCATATTGTCTCCAAAAGTTACTGCTCCTCCAGATTTAGCTTTGAAAGAGGATAGTAACTTCTTATCTCTAGTCATATGCCTTGAACATCCAAAATCTAAGTACCAGATTGGCATAGACTATTTCTGCAAGACAGATTAGATTTTCTTAGGTACCCATCTCATTATGGGTCCTTTTTTGTTAGACTTCTGATTATCTATTTGAAATTTTGCCTTCTCATCATTTGATGTTTTGGCAGAGTTGTCCTTTTTCTTTTGAGGCTTTGTCTCTGAATTTTTATTCAGAGACTGATTTAGAAAACGGTGATAACCTCTGAAGTGATTTTTCAGTTTCATCAAGAGTTGGATGCAATTGTACTTCACAGAACAAGAAGAAGTAGAAGCAAAGGTTTTCATTTCATTAAATGCATTCGTTACATTATGATTCCTTTTTGAATTAGTACTAGGAATATTACAAGTATTCCTAACTACTTCCTTTCTTCTAGATTGAAAGACAACCTTCTTTTCAAGTTGTCTCTTCTTGTTTAGAAACATCCTTTTCTCTTTGTTGCTCACTACACAAACAAGATTAGAATGGTTAATTTATTGCCATTTTCCTTTTTGTTCAGGAGTAAACTTGATTGGTTTATAAGTGTAGAGTTGAGAAGTGATGGTTTTATTCTTTGCCTTTACTTGTAATTCTTTTTCAAGATCCAAAAAAGTTTTTGCTTGAAGACACATTTCTGCAAAGTCAGGACATATTGGTATTCTAGGTTTATTTTTCAAAATAGAAATAGGAATATTCAAAATTCCAGAACCAACAGTCTCTATTTTTTTATGAATTGCTTTCTCTGATCTGCAGAAAATCTGTTCATCTATCTCTGGATCAGATTCAGAATCAGAGTCAAGAAAGTCTCTTTCAGTGTTACCAGAGATAACTACCTCTGATGGTTTCTCAATTTTCTTGGGTCTTGAGACTCTGATGATTCTTTTCATGCTCTATTTCTTCTTCAAATCATCTATAACATTTTCTTTATTTATTCTTTTGATGTCATCCTCAAATGTAGTTCTGATGCATTCATCAGAGATTGGTGAATACAGAGGATCATCTGGATTAAGTGAACTCTGAGGTTCATCTTCAGAAGTACTTGTTTCAGAGGTACTTTGTTCAGATGTCTCTGATTCATTTGTGATAAATGCATCGAACTTGAAAATCTCTTTGGGATCATTGCTCTAAGGTTTTGTGAAAAATACCTCTGAAGTTTCTTTTTCTATTTTTAAGATAGAATCTGGAAAGCTTTACACTTCAGAGTATGCAACATTTTTAAAGTTCAGAGCTCTTGCTTTTGATCCCTCTGAGGTTTTTATTCTCTTGAAATTGTTCAAAGATGGACAGTCAGAGCTCTGGACCTTTCTTATACAGAAAGTGGAAGAAAGTGAAGTTTTCTTCAATCCAGTGAATGGATCCGATTCATTGAATCCCAACCCTTGAGTATCCATTTGAGAGTTTATCTTTATATGCACATCCTGAGCATCAAGATAGCTTTTGATTTGAAGTTCTTTTCTTTCCAGAGATTGATGTAGGACTTCTCTTTCTTTTTGGAAAAAATTGGTTAAGGCAACAAAATTGAGTCTTTCATACTCAGATCTTTTTACTTCTTCTTCTTTAACTTTTAAAACCTTCTCAAGTTCTTTGAATTCTTCAGAAAAATATTTTTCTATTTGTTTCTGAGCTTTTTCAAGTTTAGATTTCTCAACAAAAATATCATTCTTTTCTGACTCAAGAAGATCTTTCTCCCTTTTGTAAAAACTAAGATCTTTTGACATTTGTTTTCTTTTTTCTTTTTCATCAACAAGTTTTTGCTTTATGATTTGAAATTCATCTGTTAGCTTAATAACATCCAATTCAAGTTCATTGTCAGAGGTGGAAGGAGAGTTTACCTTTTCAGAGTAGTCCTCTGATGACCCATCATTCTGATCATCGGTGAAATCCATACCATAGAGATTGGTAGGTTCTTCCTCTCCGTCACTTGTTGAGTCTGATAGCCAGTCTTCCATCTCTGCAACAAGTACTCTCTCTTTGACGTTGTACATGTATTTGTTTTTGTAGTAGTATTCATCTTTGATGAGCCTACCTCTGCAGTTTGCAGAGTAATGGCCTGGCTTTCCACATCTAAAACATCTTCCATCGTTTTGGTTTGATGGAAGACTAGTATCTGATTCTGTCTTTTGTGCTTATGCTGATGGTTGTGGCTTGAAGTACCTCTGAGGTTGAGGATACCTTGGCTGAAATGATTGTTGAATAGAATCATGAATGGTGAAATGAACGCCCTTCTGATCACTATGCAGAGTAGATTTGGGCTCTTGTTGATAGTCAGCTTTCTGAAATCTCCTTTCCGGATTTCCTCTTCTTTCTTCATCCTCTCTTCTTCCTTCAAAAACTTTCTTGCCAAATTTCTTGTTAAATTGATGGGTGATTAATGCAAGAGATTTGGCAAAGGCATTGATATCATCATCTGAGTCCGAATATGAGTGTTCAACTTCTTCAAACATCATAACCTTCTTGGATTTTCTTTTAGATTCCCTCTTTAAACAGTTATTTGTTTATGTATTTCTGCTTTCTTGTGATACACCTTTCTGTTTTGACATGAGTGCAAGTGGACCACCTAAAGAGGTTTTTGATTTTTGTTTAACAACTTCTTTTTCCTGTGCTACCAAGGTGCCATAAATGTCAGTCAATGACCATGATTCAAGATTTTGATTGGCTTGTATTGACATTGACAGTTGTGCCCATTCTTCATTTAGACTTTTAAGAAAGAAAACATTGTTTTCTTCTTTTGTTCTCATGACCCCAAATTTTCTGCATTTGTTGATGAGGATGTTAAACCTTGAGTATGTTTGGTGTAAGGTTTCTTCGGATAATGCATGAAAATCATGATATTCATTGATACAAAGATTTCTCCTGTTCTTTTGAGTTTGTAGGCCACCTTCAAGTTGATTTAACAACTGATCCCATATCTCTTTTGCAGTTACACAAGAATCAAGTTCTTGGAAGATATCATTGGGAATGGCCATTATAATTAATCTAACAGCTTCTGAATCATTATCCATCATGTTAGTTTCTTCATCCGTAAAGTTTGAAGTTTTCTTTTCATAGTAAGCAGGGATTTCAGCAGTATCTGTTGTTGCTGGAACTCTCGGTACCAACACCATTGGTTGGTGAGTTCCATCATTCACTGAACTTAACAGATCCCTGTCCATGCCTTCTAAGAAATTTACCATCCTTTTCTTCCATTGAGGATATTCATCCCGTAGAAGTGTAGGAGGTTTGGTTAATGATCCAGCTGTATAAATGGCACTTATGCTTGAGTTTGCCATTTTTGTGAAGAAAAGATGAAGATTTGAAGAACTAATGCTTTTCTATGAAGATCTTCTATCAAATGATGTAACTGTGATTTACTTTTAAATCTGGAGCATATGAAATTTAATAAACCAGGGTTTATATAAACATGCACAGATAATAAAAGCTTGAATCAGTAAGAATTAAATCTATCCGAGTATGTAGTTATGATCTTTCTTTGTTTAGAAAACAAAGGAGGCTCTGATACCAATTGTTGGAACCCAGATTTAATCTTACGATAATAATGATATAAACAACAAGAGTAATAACAGCGGAAGCAATATAGTTTATGTTAAAGCAAAGTTTTATTGGATTCAAGATCATCATTATCTGAAGATGGAAATCTGAAGTCAAAGCTGATAAAGTCGACTCTCAATAAATAGTCTAGGGTCTTTTGTAATAAATAGTCAAAGTGTGTTTTCGTATTTTCATTTTTAGTCTTTTTCTTATTATTGATTAAGTTTTAGTTAGTTGGGCCTATGCCAAGCTCATTTGGTTATAAGCCTAAGTATAAATTAGTTTAATTTGTGTTAATTAGGTTTACTTAGTTTTGGTGAGAGTTGTAGCCGTACACAGAGAGATATATCGAGAGAGAGAGAGAGAGCTGCGTGAAGAGAGATAAAAGCAGAGAGAGATTGATTTCTTCTTCAATAACCTTGTAATCGTTTGATTAATCAATACCAGGTTTGCATTATCGTAGTATTTATCTGTTTACTTGATTGAATCGTGAATCACAGGGACACACAGTTTAATATCAAAAGCAGATTCAAATATCACAATTCATATAATAAGATAAGCAGTAAGAACAAGATCTTCTCAAGATATATTCAGTTGATTCTTCTAATACAAGATATCAAAAAGCATACTTTTGTCAAAGGAGTGATGGTCCTATTTATAGGAACATAAAGTAAACAGTGTACTATTCTGACAAATAGAAGCATGCTTGAACAGTGTCTTACCTAAAAGGTAAGCTCAAGACATGCTTGAACAGTAACCTACTCTATAAATTAAATCTTATTACTAAGTGATTGGTTATCTGTTCTGATACTTCAGGAAAATGTCTTCAGCGCCTTCTTCAGAGAGAATGTCTTCAGAGCTCTGATGTAGTCTTCAGAGCTTCTGATGAAGCCATCTCTGATGTCTTCTGCTGAAGGTGTTCATCTCTGATGTGTACTTCAGAGGCATCTTTCTCCCTCTAAAGTCTTCGTCCTCTGAAAGCTTTGTTCTCTGAAGTCTGTCTCTGGAAGTCCTCTGAAGTAGAACTTAGATATTTTCAACACTTTAACAAATGAAGATTTGGAGCTAACAATACCAACCCACAAAATAATTGTTCAGGCCATTAAAACAACCAAAACCAAATGTTCAAACAACCTTACCAATCTTCATCCATCTTCTTAACGCCTACACTATGTTGCTATGGCGTTCTTCCTTCGTCTTCTATGCTTTATCTTGTATCTGTTTCAGTTTATCATGTGGCAGTTCTCCAAATTCAGTTGCATCCTTCATCACCCATTCTTTTCTTTCATTTATATTTGACAAAAGCATTTTTGTCACATATTTGTATCGTAGTTTTCTCAACTACAATCTTGCTATTGACTCCTCCTCCAATCCAGAATCCCAATTCTTTATTGGTTTTCCCATGAATGTGTCCATGTGTCTCATCATGAATACAACACAATCTTTGTGATTTTCTTTTGTTCTACATTTCATTGCTTCTCTTTTAAGATCTATTCAACTGAACTTCTTTGATCTTCCATCTCCAAGTTTTCCAAGAACTCGATAAACAGTTTTTGCTGCATTATATTTATATCATATATATTATTCATATTAGTAAATAACATAATTATTATTAAATTTATATTAGATAATATAATATTCTACTTACAATTGTTTTTGGTACAATGCCGTATTTTGCATAATCTGGTACATCATTTGCACTGTTGTCCAATATGTGCGATCCTCCATTTTTCATATAAAAAAATAATACATAATAATGTTCATGCTTTACAACTGGGAAAAATACTTACACGAATATTTTATGCAATGTATATATTATATATGACATAAAAATAATGAAATGATTGTTGTTAATGTATTTGTTTCATACCAATTCAACTTTCTTCAAACTTCCAACTCTGCATTCCCCCTTTATGTTTTCACAAAAGTTGTTTGTGAAGAGCTTTAAATTCTTATCCAAAGGAACTTTGACTATGAACATTTCATCTGGTTGTTGAAAAAAGAAAAGAAATGATAATTTAATATTATTATATTTTTTGTAATTTAGTTTAAAAGTTTAGTGAACTTACAAGAATTTCTGTCGTGCGGAATAATCTTTTTGGAGAATCCTTGCTCTTTAATATTTCTTCATGATTAAGTAGGACCGACCAACCATCAATAACATTTGCAAATGGTTCTGATTCGAGAATCAGACTTTCAAACATTACTGTAAAACTGGTATGTCCATCCTTTGTTTGAAAGACAACATCCCTATTAAAAATTCAATTAAAATATGATACAAGACGATGATGAATGCATATGATATTCATAATGAATATCACTAGTTATTCATTATGAATATTTAGTTTTATTCATGGTGAATAAGAGGTGAAAATTCACCATGAATAAAAGATAATAATCCACAATATGAATATTTAGTTTTATTCATACTGAATATTTAATTATATTCATACTGAATATTTAGTTATTGATTATGAGTTTTATTCAGTGATAATTCACCATGAATAAAAGATAATTGTCCACGATATGATAATTCATCAAACTTATTCTTATTGTATCAATTAGCATACATATATAACTTATTCATACTGAATAATCAATGCATTCATGATTAACACAATACCTGATCTATCAATTAGCATGCAAATCACACTTATTCATACTGAATAATGAATGTATTCATGATTAAAACATTCCATAATCTATCAATTACCAAGCATATCAGACTTATTCATACTGAATATTTAGTTTTATTCGGACTGAATAAAAGATGATAATTCACCATGAATACAAGATAATTTTCCACAATATGATTAATTTTTATACTTACAATTTGTCTCCCTGAAGTGAAAATATCCAATTGCCAACCTTGTTTTCTGTTGTTGTTGTATTCCTTGTTGGATCCACTTTTCTTTGAAGATAAGGTGATTTTAGTTGATCACCTATATTTTCTATCCTCTTTTCTTTTTTATCCGGGTCATTCACATCCTTTTGTTTTTATCTTATTACAAAGGACCCTATTTTGCTTGTAATCTCTTCTCCAACATCTTTTTCATTTTGTTTCTTTGGTGTATCCACATGTGATATTCCCAGACTAAAGTGTGGAGTATCTGAAACTTGTGGCTCAACTACCTTCTCTTGATTTACCTTCTCCTTCTTTTTTTCTTCTGTCTCCTTCTCTTCCTACTTCTTCTCTGTCTCCTTCTCTTCTTGTTTATTTTCTTCTTCCTTCTCCTCCTTGTTCTCCTCTTCCTTGTTCTCCTCCACTTTCTTCTATTCCTTGTTCTCCTCTACCTTCTTCTCTTTCTTGTTCTTCTCTATCCCCTCATCATTCACTTTTTCGTTTTCAGTAACTTGTCGTTGCATCTCAATATCTGCAACAACATCTTCTATATCTGTTGCTTCAATTTCCAAACTTTCTTAAACTGCATGTTAGGTTTCTTCATTTGCATTCTTAAATGCATTATCAATATTTGCTGATGTTGCCAAGTCATTCCAATACTGTGTGTCGGCAAGCCATATAATATTCTTCCCTTCTTCATTCTCTTTTTTTGATGTTCCCTCTGTAACATCATCCTCTATAATCTGCTTTGTATTGTTTCCATGTCATCTGCTTGCTTTGCTTCTTCACAAGCTTCCTTCTCTTCTTTCTCTTTTTCTTCACAAATATTTGCCTCTTCTTTCTCTTCTTCTACCGATACTATATGCTTTTTATTATTTTCATTCTTATTTCTCTCTTCTGTATTGTCTTCATTCTGATCTCCTTCTCTATTATCTGCAACTCCACCAATCTTTTCTCCAATGAGAATATTCTATTCAACAATCACTTGATCCAAGAACCTGGGAGGAGCGGCGCCGTTTTTGGTGGCTAGCGGAAAACCAGTGGCCTTCGGTGTTTCTCTCGTTTTGAATCATTGGCGGAGCTAGGGTTACGCGACAGGTCGGTGCACCAAATCTCAGGTGGAGGAAACGGTGATTGCAAGGGTTTCGTCTGACAAGGCGGCTAGGGTTTTATTGGATTTTGCTTGAAGATACGGTTCCGCTACACTACGTTCTACTATCCCAAACTGCCGTGTGTTTCTAGCGTCTCCGTAGGTTGTACTAGGACCCCTTAGTGTAGTTACAGCATCACGGACAACTGAGATCTTTGTAGCTGCATTAAGGGCTATCTCTGTACGACTTGCAGCACACTAGCTCCACGGCGTGATTTCGGTAAGCAAGCGTAGGGTTCTCATGGGTTCTGCCATGAAGGAGAGGGACGACCCCATGCTCGCAGAAGCAGCGGGGATCCCACCACCTAGGGTTTTGCATGAAAATAGTAAAGAGACCTCTGAGTCTCTGCTCCTGCTAGGGCTACGTCATCAAAGGGGGCCATGCATGCAAACCCCCCAAATGGGGAGGCCACATAGGGGACAAGGAAGTCTGTCTTTGATGGCTCTCTGGTGACCCAGCGGGGAAGAATGTGACCCTAACATACGGCAATGTCACGTTATTAAGGCATGACAAAAACTTTGTGGAAGTTTTGGGCAACAAAGAATTGAACTCGAACTTGTTGGAGTTTTTCCCACCGGTCGATAAAAAGCAAACAAGTGTGGCTATTCCGATCGACCTAGCAAAGGAGGTAATCAAATCCTTTCATACTACTCTATATGGCTATTTCTGGGGTCCACGGATCTCGTTTCCTATAGTAAGTCGATAAGTCAAACAAGCATGGAGTAAGTTTGGTTTGGTGGACTCCATGCTCAATGACAATGGGGTCTTCTTTTTCAAATTTAATGACTATGGCGGCTATAGCCAAGATGTTGAAGGAGGGCCATTAATGGTAAAAGGGATTCCAATTTTTGTTTACTATTGGGACCCAACTAAGGGCCTACGCAAGCCTGAACACTCATCGTGCCCCCTATGGGTTAAACTCCACAATATACACCTCGTTGCGTTCAACAAAGAAGGGTAAGCCGCATAGCTAGCGCCCTTGGATTCCCAAAACAAATGGACGCGTGCACCGCATTGATGTGCGATACACTACAGGGAAGGCCAGGATTTGCAAAAGTTCTTATCGACGTATGGGTGGTTGGGGATCTTAAAAAACAGCTGGAGGTTGTTATTCCAATCCTAACCGGAGATAAGGTGGAAAAGGTCCTCATGAATGTGGAATACCTTTGGGAACCATCACAATGCTCACATTGCTGCCTCTTTGGCCATAAAACAGGATCCTGTCCAAAAGCTATGGCCACTCGTAATCCTAAAGAAGTGCCCTGGAAAAATATGGTGGATGAGGAGGGTTTCATTAAAGTGGATAAAAAACAAAGGAGGAAAAAGGAGAAAGATGCTAATAACCCCTCCCCCACCCCACCCCCCATATCCATAAGGCAGTTCATGAAAGCCTAAATGGGAATGAAACCATTGAAAAAAAACATACGGCTAGCTCGTCGACTAGCTCATTGAACCAAAAAGAAAATGTGGCTGGAACTAATTCGGTAGAAGTGGTAGCCGAACCCAAGGAAAAATCTCATGAAGGAAATAGCCAAGGGACGGGGAAGAATCAAAATTGTTTGGATGGGGGAACACAAACACATGGTCGGAAAGGAGATGGGAATGGAAAAACCTTGATAACCCCTCTTTTTGCCTCTGTCCTTAACTCGTTTAAACCGAGAAGAGAGGTTAGCACATCGCAGACCCATTCCAACAGGTTCTCTTCTTTATCTTGTGACGAATGTGGGAGCAATGAAGTGAATTTCCAAAAAGGGGTTTATACCTCTTGTTGGTTAACCTTGGATTCTGGAACATAAGGGGTTTAAATTCACCTATAAAACAGTGGGAAGTGAAGGATTTCATTCGTGTTCAAAATATCAATTTTTTCACACTTGTTGAAACACACGTGGTGGGAGATGCTCTCCAAACGATAGGCAATAATATCTTTGGGAGATGGGAATGGGCGTCTGTGATCCTAGTATCTAGCTCAACATATACACACAATCATGTAAGAATCAATTTGTATTCATTTAATCAGATATTACATCGATCTTATTAGCCACAAGTATATATAGTGCCACATATCTCACTTGATGAACTGTCTCTGTCTCTATGCGAAATCTCTGTGTGTGTGTGTGTGTTTTTCTGAATGAATGTGTATCTGACTTATGCATGTGCCTAAAGATTATAAAGGCAAAACTATTTATACTAAGTCAACAAAGGTTTACTTTACAACACAAACCTTATACTTTACAACAATTACAAATTAGACCCTCCATTTAATCTTGAATACAATATATATCTAACAATCTCCCCCTTTGGATTCAAGATTAAAAATAAGTTGACAATAATCTTCAGGTCTTCTTTTCTTCAAAACAATCTTCAACCATCAATCTTTCACAACTTTAATGACTTCAAATCTTTGTCAATTTGATCAAACTTTGACTTTGATAGAACTTTCAGATTAATCTTCCTCTTTGAAATAGCTTTGAGTAGACCTTTAACACTTTTTGCATTCTCCCCCTTTGTTTTCAACAATACCACATACTCTTCAGAAAAATTCTCTTTAACCCAACAAACTTTGCTTCAGCTTTCCATCTGACTTTAAATTCTTCCCCTTTCATTTCATCTCATTAGACATTGCTTTAGCTTTGAAATAAATCAAACTTTGAAACCTCGAACAATCTCCCCCTTTTTCTTGCTTTTTCATAACTTTGCTCTCTTTTTAAAAATTTATCTTTGAAGACTTTCCCTCTTTCTGATACGATCAACTTGAATCAGACTTAAACTTTGAAACTTCTCCCACTTTTTGATGAATTTTGAGAATCAAAATCATCAAAACTTTCAAGATCAGTTCTATCTTTGAGACTTCTCCCCCAAATAATCAGATAAGCATAGTCTTCATGATGAACAAAAATAATCTCCTCCTTTGATAGGATGTAAATAATCTCCCCCGAGGAATAACATGAAAATTCTCCGTCTGATCTGATAATGACCGTCAATTCATGAATGTATTCATCTGAATCTTTTCAAATTCAGACAAATTATGAATGGTAACCCTGAATCAACGAATGAAAACAGTTAAAGTGCCTGTAAGTAACACGAAGTTACTTAGTACAACAGATGTACTTTATAAGGAGCTTGGGTGATGTTCACTCCCCAGGACTTCCATTCAATCATCGAAAAACACAAGGTTAATCTATGAACGTTCTGACAGAAAAATGAATTTTCTGTGTGTACGTGCTTGTGTATGAAAGAATTTAGCACAATGATTGCTTTTCATAATAAGGCTCAAAATTATGTAAACCATTGAGACAGCAATAGTTATACATAGACTCAATGTGCATGAGAAAGAGTCGAAGGTGGGGCAACTTTCCTTCTGGTTCAATATCAGCATCTTCCAAGTGAAGATCCAATAGATGATGTGTTGCTTCCCCTTTAAAATTGAAACATTCTTTTATTGAGAAAAGAATGAGTAGCAGGTGGGGTTTTATGCAAGAGTTGGCATGGGCTAGTTGCCTTTTTCAATGAAGGTCACGTAGAATTGTGAACCAATAGATTATGTGACTGCTCGGCTCAGAAAAAGTTTGGTGCATAGTTTAATATTCTTTTACTCTGACCTCTCACCCTCTTTCTTTTAAACTTTTGA
Source organism: Arctium minus (assembly GCA_954870635.1). Taxonomy (NCBI): domain Eukaryota; kingdom Viridiplantae; phylum Streptophyta; class Magnoliopsida; order Asterales; family Asteraceae; genus Arctium; species Arctium minus. Next base: position 129,497,437 of record OX941081.1, on the reverse strand, counting down.
TCTCACTTTTAACCAACCTCTCTTTTCCATTTTACCTCAGCAAACACCCACTCTCAATCTTTTGATCCCTCTCCCCTCAATCACTCAAGGATTACTTCCGGGGTAGGAAACACTGGTTATCGTGAATCCGTGGAAGTTCTTTTAAGCACTCACACTGAACCCCATGTATTTATCCTAAAAGAATGTGTTGCTCAATGATTATCTTGACAATTAAGCACAAGAAATCATAGTCAGTGTAAGTATGCTCATTAAAGATAAGAATGAAATTTGAGCATTTTAAACATTTAAGATCTCTCAAAACAGTAAAGTGAATGAATTAAATGAAACCAATTTAAGTGTTTTGAGAATCTGACAATGATAAAATCAGATCAAATATTCGTGAAGAATAATAATTTGGGATATCAAAGACGTAAGATGTTTATATGAACAAGATATAAACATATTATCAATGAAAGCACATATAAAGAGAAATGACGTCTGATCTCAAACAATTTAGAGTTCAAACAACGGGAGTATTACCATCGAAAGATTAAACTTTTAGAGACATGGTAATAATAAAGTCAATTAAAATGTACTTAACTGATGTGTGTAAGAATACTTGACAGTATATGACAAGATAATACACAAGTATTGATCTTTTGGAAACACACGGTCAGATAGTCATCAAAGTATCCAATTGAAAAATCACTTAAAAGCACACTTATCAATTCATGAAAACATTTTAAGAATGTGAAAGTGGTTTGAACTTTTGAGAAAACTATTTTCACAAGCGAAAGTTGTTCTTCTTTCCACAAGTGATAGAGTTTAAGAGTTTAGAAAAATATACCTTCGATGCAGAAATCTAAACTCCCCCTAAAATGAATATTATCATTTAAGCTTCCTTGACAAAACTTCAGATATGCTCCCCCTAGATATTTGTAAAAATTCAAGTCATCAGAAAAATATAATAGTTAAAGTCTAATAAACTTCTTTTATCTTCTCCCCCTAAAATATATGACAGTGCAATTCTCAGTAACTCCCCCTCGAAATAAAAAACTCCTTGAAAAGATGTTATCTAGTAAGCATCCTTCAGAAGAAAAAACATTTGAGTACGGGTTCTGAACTGAAGTATTCAGAAGCCATAGTCACCGGTAATAACCTGCAAAAGAAAAGATATTGGTAATCATTATATAAATGATTTCGCCTTGGTCAGTAAAAGATGAATAGTAATCATTGTTCTTGACTTCCAAAACACATAGAAAATAAGATTGAGATACACTCCCCCTTGGATCATGGACTGGCATTCAACATAGCTAATTTGTTGATTAAGAATTTGAAACGTTTTTCATCTAACGGTTTAGTGAAAAGATCAGCCAATTGGTAGTTAGTTTGAACAAAATGCATTTCGATATCGCCCTTTTCCACATGATCTTTGATAAAATGGTACCGTACATCAATGTTTTTATCTTCGAGTGTTTAAATGGTTTAGCAGTTATCGCTATCGCGCTCTTGGAATCGCAGTAAATAGGAACTCTTTGGTATGAATAGCCAAAATCTTTTAACCGAGTCTTCATCTAGAGGACTTGTGAACAACAGCTATCCGCAGCTACATATTCTGCCTCAGCGGTGGATGTAGAAACACAGTTTTGTTTCTTTGAAGTCCAGCTAACCAATTTGTCTCCTAGAAACTAACAAGATCCAGACGTGCTCTTTCGATCCATTTTGCAACCTGCATGATCAACATCCGTATAGGCAGTTAAATCAAAACCATACCAAAGGCCTAACTCGGGAGTGCCTTTGAGGTATCTAAGAATTCTTTTAACAGCGACCAGGTGAGATTCCTTAGGATTAGCTTGATATCTAGCGCAGAAGCATGTGGCAAACATTATATCAGGTCTGCTAGCTGTTAGATACTGTAATGATCCAATCATACTTCGGTACACTTCCTAATCAACATATTTTCCTAACAAACCAGTCTAAAAGTGTTCTGGTAGCCATCGGCGTTTTCATTACTGAACTGTCAATCATATTGAACTTTTTCAGGATATCTCTAATATATTTCGACTGCTTTATAAAAATTCCTTCGGGTGACTGTTTGACTTAAAGTCCAAGGAAAAATGTTAGTTTACCTATCATTGACATTTCAAAACGAGATTCCATGATTTTAGAAAAGTTCTTACAGAATTTTGGATTAGTAGAAGGGAGAAGGTTGTGAAGGTGGCCTCGTTATCCACACCTCCGGTCGGATGAATGGAGGACCGACCAACCCGGGTTTTCACGAGCGTTGGCGGGTTCTGGAGTGCCTGTCAAGGGCGCTAGCGCATACCCCAGGGTGATCATCACCACCTGCACCTCACATCTCGGCACAGTGGAACGTGTAACCCGCCTGCTGTTCCATTCAACTACATTTGTTCCTGTAATCCATAGCCTAACAGAACGCAGCAGCGAGGGACAACCCGCCCATATAGCCAGCGGGGAGGATGGCACTACTCGCAAAGACCGTCTGGCGAAAACGCCGCAGGCGCGAAGCATGGTAGGCCTGCGCCGGAAGAGCATAGGGAGGAAAGGGAGCCCGGACGGTGGAAGAGCTTGGAAACGGAACACGAACCAATTTCATCTATTCTGGCTTCTTATTGAGCGTAGCGAAATCAAGGTTTATGAGAAAGTCAGCGAAGTTTCTATGATGTTCTACCTTTGCGTAGTCTCGGTCCACAGTGACAGTGGCGGCTAATACTAATCTAATAAGTGAAGTAGTCGTCGTCTGACCAATCGGCTCGGACACCAGACCGCCCGTGCCCGCCCATTTTGTCTCGCCCTAAATGGAATCCCTTAGTTACGCTGCGCCCCGACCCGAGTCCCCACGTCCGCTTTTCTCCGCCCGAAACCCAAGAAGTTGGCTTTGCCAACACAACATTAGGGCCGTCCCCTTCATTCTATACTGACCCCGGCCCGGGCTGGCTTTTTGGGAAGCCCGTCCCCACCGTGCTCACGGCCCGGCTGGCCTGCCAGCGGTAGTGGGAATTATCCCGTTCCCTGGTCAAAGACTTGGTTGGATGCGGGATCTACTCCACGAGGAGCGGTACGGACGTAGATGATATCATCACGACCTCTCTTTTCGTACCGCTAGGGATGCTTAACGCCACTTCGCCAACTGGCGTTACCTGCGCTTTCGTGTCTCTCAGTGTGGTCAGCACTAGGTGTTTCCGAGCAGCGAGGCTTACACCCATTCGCATTAGTTCATCCAAAGTTCCTTACCCTTATGCACGAATTCTTGAATAAGCCATCTTCCTATCAAGGTTAAGGAGTCAACTGAGCATCTCAGCGGCGGGACGTTCGAAAAAGATGATCTCACCGGGCCGGGCGAAGGGGAAGGAAGGGAGGGGTAGTCCGGGAACAACAACGGGAGAGGGATCGTAGCCCCCCCTCTTTCCCTCTTCCACACGCCTATTTGTTCCCCCAGCCCCGGAGAGATGCAGCACTCTTTTTTTTTCTAAAGCTTGGGGTACCCGCGAGAGAAGCTCCACCTACAACCCTCTCGTCACGAGGCGAGAGAGGAAAAGCTTCTCAATCAAGACGGAGGGAGGTCACATAGGTCCTTCTAGCTGAGCTCGTTGATAAGGAGTCAAAACCTAAAGACTCCTGGTACCTCGACATCTTCCATTTTTTCTAACCAAGACAAAGATGGATCCTTCTCAGTTGGTCTTGTTTAATAGATGTCGAGTGCCGCTTTTCCCCGTCCGAGAATCTCCATCTGCTCTAAGTGGGCGAGCTAGAATCCTTATGTCAGGTTGGTTGTTCAAAAGACTTTCTCTTTACCTTACCCTTTGCATATTCATCTTTTCGAAAGCCCAGACCCATTCTTCTGGATCTGCATACAACAGCTGCGTGCCTGAGTCCTTCTTCCCCAAAAAGGATTGTTCCTTCTTCGTTGGTACGAGCTTTTCTTGTTCTCTTCTACCGTGGGATTGAATTGTTTTCCTAATGTTGTAAGGGACTCCCTTCTCTCCCCCGTCTACTAAGAAAGAGAAGTTAGTGAGAAGATTCGCTTAATTGAATTGATCGTAGATGTATTGGGAATAAACCTTGAATTGAGAGGAAGGGAAGTCAAGTAGTAGCATCGTGTTAAGACAAGGGCGGTGGGTAGGTCAAGACAGACAATAAGAAAAGGGATATAGGTGTGATAGGAGGGCACGGTTAAACAGGTAAGCGAAGGCTCTCATATAATATCGTCCACATAAATCTGTATTAGAATTAAATCATCACCTTGCTTTTCAGGAACAGGGTTGTATCGATTGTACCTTTTTTAAAACCAGAGGTGACTAGGAACTAAGTTAAAGTTTCATACCAAGCTCTTGGTGCCTGTTTTAAACCATATAGCGCTTTGTCTAGAACGTAGACATGATCAGGGTTTTTCGGATCAAAGAAACCTTCAGGTTGAGCCAGTAAACCTCCTCATGCAGAATATCGTTAAGAAATGCTGACATTATGTCCATTTGATAGACAATAAAGTTCTTATGAGCTGCATAAGATAAGAAGATTTTGATGGCCTCAATCCTTGCTACAAGGACAAACGTCTCGTCGTAGTCGATGCCTTTCTGTAGGCAGTAACCCTTAGCTACCAGGCAAGCTTTGTTCCTAACCACTACTCCAGCCTCATCCCTTTTGTTCTGAAAAACCCACTTCTTGCCTATCACAGATTTACCTTTCGGTAGTGGGATTAGTCGCCATACCTTGTTCCTTTCAAATTGTAGAATCTCATCTTGTATGACAAGAATCCAATCGGGATCGCGCAAAGCTTCTGAGACTTTTTTAGGCTCCAAGGAACTAAGAAAAGGCGTTTTGACACCACTGTGTACGTCACCAATGATATTGTGTAGGAGGTGATCTTTTGTCCAACGTGTTATGCTCGGAAGTGGTTGAACAGTTTCTTGCGTGTTTTGCTAATCGTATTCATCATAAATGGAAGGCATAACCTCGAATGTAGACGGGACATCTTGTACATTTGTTTCTGAAGCAGGTAATTCTGGAACGACAAAGGAAGTACTCGGGACTTCTTGTCCAGAATTTGTATCTGCAGAAGCAGAATCAATATTAGCATTTTCAGAAACATGTGGTGTAGATGTACCTGAGGTTGTAGTAGTGACTGGTTCAGATGGTCCAGATATGTCTTCAATAATGATTGGGACCTCTGAATTAGATGCGGACGCTCCATATTTGTCAAAATCTGCACAAATGTCCATAAAAGCATCAAAAAATAATAAATCTAACTCAGATGTGACAGTTGATGAGTTAGAAATCTTAGTCTGTGAAGATTCAGGTTTTATTCTGTTTTGAATAGAAGCCTTTTCTTTAAGCTTGAGTTCTGAACTGTCTTGTTCAGAAGTCAATGTAGAATTCTCATCAAATGACACGTTCACATTTTCCATGTTACTCTTGGTCCGTCTGTTGTATACACGATAGGCTTTAGACATTAAAGAATATCCCACAAAGTAGCCTTCGTCAGCTTTCTTGTCAAACTTTCCAAGGTTATCACAGTCATTTAGTATGTAGCACCTGCAACCTAAAACACGTAAAAGTTTTATGTTTGGATTTCTTTTATTAATAAGTTCATATGCTGTTTTATTGTGTCTTTTAACCACAATCATCCGGTTCTGAGTGAAGCAATCGGTTGCAACGACTTCAGCCTAGAGATACATTGGAAGACCAGAATATGCCAAAATCGTTCTTGCAGCTTCAACCAAGGTTTGATTTTTCCTTTCGACCACGCCATTTTGTTGCGGGGTGTAGGTAGCAGAGAAGTTGTGAGAAATCTCAACAGATGTGAGATAACTCTGAAGAGTATCGTTTTTGAACTCTGTGCCGTTATCACTACGCAATGTTTTAACTGGCAGTTGAAGTCGAACTTGGATCTTCTTGATGAAGGCAATGATTAGATCTGGTGCATCAGATTCGTTTCGCAGAAACTCCAACCAAGTGTATCTCGAATACTCGTCTATCATCACAAGAATGTACTTTTTGCTGTTAATAGACCGAGTATGCATTGGGCCACAAAGGTCCATATGAATTAGTTCCAGAGGTATTGAGCAGGAAGATTCAGTCTTTTCTTTGTGTGAACTCCTTTTAATATTTCCCATCTCGCAAGCGGGACAAAGTGAATCTTTCTCAAACCTCATCTCAGGTACACCTTTGACAATTCCTTGTCTTGCTAGTTGATCAATAGCTTTGAAGTTTTAATGAGACAGGCGCCGATGCCAAGTCCAACTTTGAGCTTTCGAAGCTTTTGCAATTAAGCATATAGAACGTGTAGTCGAAAGCGTTGGAAAGTTCACCGCGTAAAGATTTCCATAGCGTTCAGCTCTAAAAATCTCATTACCGTCCGAATCTTCAATAAAACAACGATCAATGGTAAACCGAACTTGATACTGACTGTCGCAGAACTGTCTGATACTGACCAAATTATGATCAAGTCCTTCTACGTACAATACTTTCTTTATAGTTACAGTGCCATTCTTTAATGAACCATGTCCTCTGATGATTCCATGAAGCTCAGAATTTGCGAAGCAAACTGTTCCAGCAGGTTCTTCAATGTAATCATGCAATAAATGCTTAAATCCAATCATGTGTCTAGAGCATCCTGAGTCTATGTACCACAAATGACAGGCCTGCAAAAAGAACATATCACTTCTTTTTAGGTACCCATATCCAGATGGGTCCTTTCTTGTTTGCCTCATGCAATTTCTTTATATCATCTACCTTAACCTTAATTCTCCATTCATATCTAGGCTTTGGTACCCATTTCCAAACCATTTTAACATTCAAATCATGAAATTTCTTTTTCTTAGAAAAATGAGCAGGCTTAGCATGAAACACTTTAATTTGTTGCGTTGAGGATTTGAATTCAGTTTTAGCTTTAGATGCCTTTTTAACAAATTTTGGCTTAGGAGGAATGGAGTGAAATGAAAAAGCATTGTCACCACAGTGTTTGCATATGAAGTTCTTACGAGCAAATGTCAACATTTTTTATTTATCAAAAGGAGTACATTTATTCATACAACTTTGACATTTATTTTCATTCGAACTTTTACATGACAAAACAGCACTATTGGTAACAGTACAATCATTTTCAATAACTATTTTCTCACTTTCTTTCTTCCTCCATTCTCCTTTACCATCACTCTTTCTCAGATCTGAAACATGAAAACAAACTTTGTTATTTTTCTTCTTCAAAGATGAATTTTTCTTTAAAATTCCCGAAGTCTCGCATTTTTCAAAGATATTGGGTAAGTATTCAGGACATTCAGAGTAAACAACAGAGGTTTTTGTTGTAAGAGATGATGAATAGTTAACTAACGGACTTCCATTAGTCCAGTTAGTTTTCTAACATTTTTGGTCCAACTTTTGTTAGTTTGATCCAAAATTGTTCCTCGACCCTACCGTGTAGTGTATGCTTTATTGTTCCTCCTTCAAGAGAATTGTCTACGACTCTCAAGCCGAATTCCTACTCGACTCGCGGTTAACGACGAATTCTTTGTTATTAACTAAGATTGCACTCGGTTTGTCACGTCAAACTCACTCGTTATCATTCTTGTGGGCTTATCAGAACGAGTTGGGTTTCTACATTTCGAGATGATGTCCGTGCACTTAGTCGAGGTTACAGTGTACAATGAATCCGGTTTTAAAGTCGAAAATACGAAGAATGAGAGAAAATTTCAAGGGGGAGCCGAGCCTACAATTGAAGATGCATCACTAAAGTTTTTTCAAGAAAATCAAGGGGGAGAGGAGTTTAAAGACTTGAGGATGATTTACTTTCCAAAACCTTAGGGGGAGAATAATTTGTAAAAGGCCTTGGGCCTATTGGGCTTTAATGTTGTATGGGCTTGGGCTTAATGATGTAACAAGGTAGTAGGTAGGTGATGGACTATAAATAGTAGTTAGTTTGTAATAATTCATTTGATAATTCCATTTTTCACAATGTAGCCCTTAAATCATTCTCTCTCTCTAGATTAGATTTACTTTCTCTCCCTAGAATAAATAGTCATCTCTTATACTATCTAGTTACTTAAACATGAAATGATCTAGATCTTGGACCTAACAGTGTCAAACTTAAGTGTGTCTCCGAAAGGTACGCGAATTTTGTTCGCATGGGACTTAAGAAGCATGGACGTTGTAGTGGTAGAAAGCTACAACCAATCTATGCATTGACAAATTAGATTGAGAGGAGACAATGAACCATTCTTTGTTACCATAGTTTATGGTGCAAACAATGGCACTGATCGGCGAGCTCTATGGTCTGGCATTCGGAAATTTAAAGTTTTCATGGGTGACAAACCTTGGATCATGATAGGTGACTTCAATGCTATTCTCTTCCCACATGATGCCATAGGATCTTCCTCTTGCCGAAAAGGGAAAATGGTGGAATTTCATGCCTGCATAGAAGATGTCGACCTCTTTGACGTTATATACAATGGAGTTCAATACACATGGTGTCAAAAACCCTCCGGCGGCCATGGGATTTTGCACAAACTGGAACGTATTATGGTTAACACTTATTTCCTTGACCGTTTTCAGGATGTATCAGCGGTGTTTCACCCGAGACTTATCTCGGACCATACGTCGGGGGTTATATCTTTCAAAGAAGGAAACCGAAAGCATGTAAGTGGTTTCAAATTCCATAATTTCATAGTTGAGCACCCAATATTTTTGCAGGTATTCCAGACATCTTGGATTGCCACGTATAGGGGTTCCTTTATGTTCCAACTCTTATCCAAGCTCAGATCGCTGAAAAAACGTGTGTGTCCCACAATCAGTGCAAACAATCAAGATGACAAATGATTATGAATTGAACAATTTGTATTTCAATCTCAATTCAATTACAAAAGGCTCTCATAGTATTTCTCTCTCTAAAACGCGCTTGATACCAATAGCCTCACTTAGTCATATGCTTCTACAGATAGAAAAATCAATTTATACTAGAAACACTCAAAATACAAAACTTTGACTTTGACTTTATTACAAAGACTTTGACTTTCAACTTGAGAGTTGACTTGAGCTCTTTGACTTGATTTTTGTCTCCAATCTCTATGATCTTGTATCCAACATATATTTTGCATTAACAATCTCCCCCTTTGGATTCAATATCATCTTTCAAAAAGATTTGCAATACAATCTCCCCCTTTAGCACAAATTTATACAATCTCCTCCTTTGTAAACTTCTTTCAACAAGAATCATCTTCAGAAAATAAGCATTGAACCACAATCTCCCTTTTAGAATAAACAGTCTTCAAAATTTCTACAATCTCCCAAAAGTCTTTGAACAACATCTTTTTCAATAAGCTTTAACAATCTCTCCAAAAAGGTTGTAGAAACCTCTTTCAGACTCCAGAGAGAAATTATCTTCTGATTTAGCTCAGTTTGCTTCAGCAAATCATCTTCAAAGAAAATTTCAGTAAACTTCAACAATCTCTCCAAAATCTCTGAACTTTCTCTTTCAATTTTGTAAAATCTTCACATAATTTGCACTCTTTGACAAAATCTTGCAATGAGCTTTCTCCAAATCATCTTTCTTGAAATATTTTCTCCAAAAACCGTTACAAGCTTTTCTTCAACCAACATTTCTTGAAATTAACTTCTCCCCCTTTTTGATGATGAAGCACAAAAATCATCAAAACTTCACCAAGAAATGTCAATTCATATTCTGACCATTGATCTTTGTCACATGAGCCTCTGATCATCCATCAATCAATAAAGTATTCATCTGAATCTTTTCAAATTCAGACAAATAAGAGTGTAACACTTGAATCAACAAATGAATCATTTAATAATGTCTGTCAGTAGCACAAAGCCACTGTGTGTAACAAATACACATTGGAAAGGAGATTTTTGATGTTCACTCCCCCATGTCTTCCATTTAATCATCGAATAACACAAGTTTATTCTATGAACGTTTAGACAGAAAAACAAATTCTCTGTGTGTTCGTGTTTGTGTATGAAAGAATTAAGCATGATGATTGCTTTTAATAATTGGCTCAAAATGTGTAAACCATTGAGACAACAATAGTAATACACGGACTCAATTGTGCATGATCGAAGTGCGAAGGTGGGGCAGACTTCCTTATTTTTCAATATTCGCATCTTCCAAATGAAGATAAGATAGATTATGTGATGCGTCCCTAAGAAAATTGAAACATATCTTTGTTGAGAAAGAAATGAGTGGCTGGTGGGGTTTGAAACAAGAGTTGGCATAGGCTAGTTGCCTGCTTCAATGATGTTCACGAAGAATTGTGAAACAACAGTAATGTGGTTGCCTGACTCAGAGAAAGATGGTGCATAGCTTGATTTTCTTTTACTCTGATCTCTCACCCTCTTTATTTTTAACATTGAACTCACGTCTAACCAAACTCTCTTTTACATTTTACCTCATCACACATACCCAGACTCAGATATTTTGACTCCTCGCCTCTCGATCACTCAAGGTTAACTTCTTGGGTAGGAAACACTGGTTAACGTGAATCCATAGAAGTTCTGTTAAGTCCTCACACAATGAACCCATGTTGTCCTATAAGCAAGAATGTTTCTCAATTGATTTAACTTTTTCAGTTAAAGCACATAATGAAATACATGTCAGATAAATGTATGCTCATAAAGATAATCATGAAGATTTGAACATGTTAATCATGGAAGATATTTCAAAAAAAGTATATTGAATAAATGAAATGAATACAAGAAACTTGTTTGAAAATCTGACATTGTATGATAAGATCAAATATGAATGATGTATCAATCAAGGCTTAGGTCATGAAAATTGGATGTTGTCTACAAGAACAATTATAGACATTCTTGAACGAAACGTTTTGAATCAAAACGCGCTCAAGTATCAATGAAGTTCAAACGTGGTGTATCACCATCGAAAAATTGGTTAATTTGAGACATGGTGATAACATAAGCAACAAAATACTAAACTAGTGTGTGTGAATACTTGAAAGTATATGGAAGAGATAATGCACAAGTATTTATCTTTGGAAACATACGGTTTGTGAATCATGACAGCACATGTAAAATGAAAACATTTAAAATCACACTTCTAAATTCATGAAATCATTTTGAGAGTAAGAAGTGGTTTGAACATTTAAGAACATGTTTTCATATCTGAAAGTCATTCTTCTTTCAGACATGTATGAGATTAATTTTAGAATGAACCTTACGCTCAACTTAAATCTCATACAGTCAGCTCAAAAGTCATATTGAATATGAGCATTTAAGCTCCCCCTCAAAATTTGCATTCAGTCAAAAATCTTCAAAGCACAAAATCTTTTTCACAAAATTTATTGAAAAATAAAAATATGAAAGCAATAAAACTTTTTAAGAACAAGTTCTTATCAGATGTAATCAGAAGTCATTTACTCCCCCTGAAATATTGCATTCACAATATTTAACAACAGGAAAAATATGTACTCCCCCTTGAAGGTTGATCATCTCTTTTATGCATCGGAGTACAATCTCACTAATGCATCGGAGTATAATCTCTTTTGATCGTTGAAGTACGAGTCTTAAATTGTTGTGTTTAGAAGTCAAACTTCTTATCATTGATGAACGGGTCTTGAACTGTGTTATCCAAGAGCCATTATTCATTGAAGTACGGGTTATGAATTGTTGTATTAAGAAGCCTAGGTTCTTTTACTGCCCCATAATTTGAGGTGCCTGCAACACAGATGAATCTTTTGGCTTTGGTACCCACTGGTATGTGGGTCCATATTTGTTAGTTGCAGTTCTATTAGGAGTAATAGAATAAGAACCATACCAGTAATGATCAGAAGATTTATGAACAAAATCATTTGCACGACAGTAAGAACAATAACTCTTCTTATGAGCTAACCTGAGTAATTGATTTCTCGAATAAACATGATCAGGTTTACCTTTTTTCACATTGTTCTTCTTGGCATGTGATGTATGCACAAATGATTTCTTACCAGTCTTCTCATCATTCTTCTCATCAGAAGATGGTTTGACTTTCCAAATCAACTTCTCTTCTCCATCCACATTCCTATCATAGAAAATGTTAGTAGTACGAATATGATCTTTAATATTGTTGTCTTGAATGAACATTCAGACTCATCCGAATCATCTCTAGGTGTTTGAAGAATTGAATTTGGAGTCTTCTGCTCATTTAAAACCATCTTAGAGACAATTTGTTCAAGTTCTGTTATTTTAGAAGATAAATTGTGCCTTTCTGCAATGAGTAGGTCAATCTTCTTCTGGAATTCAAATTTCGTGTTCTGTTCTTTCAAAGCACTTGTTGATAGTTCAGATAATGATTCTATAAGCTTCTTTATTTCTGACTCAAAAATATTTCTTTCTTCTTCAAAATCCTTCTTGACATTCTTTCTCTGACCAGATATTTCTTTGAAGATTCCAACATTTTTCAGTTCAATCATCTTCTTCTCTTTTGCAAACTCTTTTCTCTCTTCTTCCAACTAGCTCTCTAATTCATAAATCTTTCCTTTGAGAGATTTTCCTTCATAACCAAATTCAGATTTTTCTTTCTCAAGCCTGTTTCTTTCAACAATGATTATCTTCTCAAAATCTGATATCTGTTTTGATAACTTTTCACATTTCAGCTCAAAAACTTTCTTCTCTTCGAAAGTCTTTCTTGAAAAGTCAGTATATTTATGTGCAAACCCTTTCTTTTCTTTGTCTTTGGAAATCTTCTCTTCCAAGTCTGAAATTTGCTTTTTCAGCTCTTCATTAGCACTTTCTAAATTCTTTTCTGTCTCCTCATTCCTACTGACAGAATCTTCTTGTTGCATTTTGACAATTTGAGCTTTCAAGTTTGAGATCTTACTTTTCAACTCAGTATTCTCAGCTTCCAAACTCTGTACTTTCTCTTCAATGCTCTTACCATCCTTTAATTGTTGAGAATCAGAGATCTGCTTCAGAAGATCCTCATTAATGTTCTTTAATGCATTGACTTCATCCATTAGCAATCTCTTTTCATCGTGATATTTCTTTGATCTCTTTGAGTAATAATCAACAGATGAGATGAGATTTTTAATCTCTGTTTTGAGCTTAAAAATCTGATTTTCTTCATCATCATCAAAATATCCCATCTTGAACTTTGCACTGATTTGAAATGATCATCAGAAATTCAGAAATACTAAGTTTTTCACCTCGAATTCGATCCAAACCTTCACCCAAAGATCTGAAACTTTGTAGATTAGCTCAAAAACAAACCTCGAACAGATTAGAATTGAAAGATTTTGATCAAAAACACTAAAATTTACAACTTCGATCTAGAACAGTGCGATTCTAAACTTCGAACAAAAATCCTACAAAATCCAAAATTCACAGAAAAGAAATGTGAATTAGACTAAACATTACAAATCAAATGTGTTTGATATTGTCCCAAATTATCAAGTTCTTATCAAATCAAACAAACATACAAGATGATTACAGATTTAAAACTCAACCTGTTATTCAATCTCAATTCAACAATTCGTACATGAACTTTCTCTCTCTAACTTTCTCTCTCTACAAGCTCTGCGTACACTTCAAGTTCTAGTTGCACGTATGTTACCACACTTACTTTCAACACAACTCTAGCCATTTATCTATTAAAACAGGAAACAAACAAATAACATGCGCTAAAAACATAAAGTAAATACACTTTGACTTTTGACAAAATACAACTTTGACTTTCACTTTCACTAAGAGAGATGACTTTCATCTTTGACTTTCTTGAAATTTGACCTTCAGTCTTCTATGATCTTGCATCCAACAAATATGCTCTAACAATCTCCCCCTTTGGATTCAAGATCATCTGTAAAAGATTTAGCAATACAATCTTCCTCTTTGTAGATCTTTAACAAGAATCAACACTTAAATTCTATTTCCTTATTTATACTCAAAACAATCTCCCTTTTACTTTGACGTAGAGTCTTTACAACTTTTCTGAATTCTTCCCAAAGTCTATCTTCAAAAGTAGTAACAATATCCCCCAAGGTTATAAAAACCTCTTTCAGATATTGGAAAGAAAATTATCTTCAGAATTCGCTCAGAATGCTTTAGCAAATAATCTTCAAAGAAATTTTCAGAAAACTTTAGCACATCTTCAGAAATCTTTGAACTATTCTCTTTCAAGCTTTCAATCTTTAGCAAACTTTGCAATTCTTTAAACTTTGCTTGATCATCTCTGACATTTCAGATACAAACTTTACTTTCCAGACATTTCTTGAACAAAACTTCTCCTCCTTTTTGATGAATAAGGCATGAAATCATCAAAACTATATAAGAAATGGCTTTGATAATCTGATTTGACCACTGATCTTTTATACCGAGCCTCTGATTATCTGCCGAACCAAAGAAAATATTCATCTAAATCTTTTCAAATTCAGACAAAATAAGAGTGTAACACCTGAATCAACAAATGAATCAGTTAGAAGTGCCAGTTAGTAACACGAAGTCACTGTGTGTAACGAATACACATTGGAAATGAGCTTTTTGATGTTCACTCCCCCAGGTCTTCCATTCAATCATCGAAACACCACAAAGGAATTTCTATGAACGTTATGACAAGAAAACATATTCCTTATGTGTTCGTGCAAGTGTTAGAAAGAAATAAGCACTTGATGATTTCTTTTATAAGACTCAAAATTGTGTAAACCATTGAGACAACAACTGTTAAACATAGACTCTATTGTGCATGATCGAAGTGCGAAGGTGGGGCAGACTTCCTTCTTTTTCAATATCTAGATTTTCCAAATGAAACCAGATAGATTATGTGTTGCGTCCCCTTGAAATATGAAACATTTTCTTGTTGAGAAGAAAATGAGTAGCTGGTGGGGTTTTTTTCAAGAGTTGGCATGGGCTAGTTGCATGTTTCAATAATGTTCACTAAGAATTGTGAAACACTAGTAATGTGGTTGCCCGACTCAGAAAAATTTGGTGCTGAGTTTAATATTCTTTTACTCTGTTCTCACGCCCTCTTTCTTTTAATCTTTAAGCTCACGTCAAACCAAACTCTAATTTACATTTTACCTCATCGCTCAACCCACACTCGGTATTTGACTCCTCACACATTTAATCACTCAAGGATTAACATCTTAGATAGAAAACACTGGTTAACTTAAATCCATAGAAGTTTCAATTATGGCTCACACGAAGAACCCATGTAGTCTTAAAAGTATATGTTGCTCAACTGGTTTAACTTTGCAGTTAAAGCACATAGAAATACAAGTTAGATATATGTATGCTCATAGATATAATCATGAGGATTTGAGCATTTGTAAACATTAAAGACTTTTCAAACAAGATAATTGAATGAATGAAATGAATACAAGAAACTTGTTTGAAAATCTGACATTGTATGATAAAGATCAGAATCGAAATGATTTATCGATTAAGGCTTAGGTCAGCAAAAAATGAATTTTGTCTATACGAACCAAAATATATACATTCTTGAAAGAACGTTTCGAAATGAAATCAACGCTCAAAAAATTTGAATTTCAATCGGGGTGTCTTACCATCAAAAAATTGTTTCAATTTAGAGAAATGGTAAGAACAAATTCAACAAAGATATGAAACCGATGTGTATGAATACATGACAGTATATGGAAAAGATAATACACAAGTATTTATCTTTGGAAACACATGGTTTGTTGGCATTTAAGCACAAGTTAAAAATGAAAACATTTAAAATCACATTTCTATATTCATGAAATCGTTTAAGAATCAGAAGTGGTTTGAACATTTAAGAACATGTTTTCATATCTGAAAGTTGTCCTTCTTTCAGACATGTATGAGATTAAGATTAGAAATAAACCTGTTTGCTCAGTCTTAATTCTCATGAAGTCAGCTCGAAGTCATAAAAAATATGATCCTTTAAGCTTCTTCTCATTTCTACAAAAGTCGTCAAAGTGCAAAGCTTTATTCACAATTTTATTGAAAAGTAAAAGACATAAAGCAGTAAAACTTTTAATGTACAAGTTCTGATCTGAAGTAATCAGAAGTCATATTCAGAACTCCTTATTCTTACTCTTACTCCCCCTGCATTTATGCATCAAAAAAATTTATCAGTGAAAAACATGTAAGATCTTTAAATTCCCCCTCAAATGAATGTAGATCATCTTTTCATCTTATGTCACTCCCCCTGAGATCATGAAGATACCTTAAAGTGCAGATATCTTTTTATATTAAAAATAAAGAAATGAAGAAAAGTAACAATAACGAAAACTTTAGTAGGTAATCACAGATTATGTCTTGAGATTTAGCATACCAAGTTTCGAGACAAGAAAATTAAATCTCTTTTCGTCAAAAGGCTTGGTAAACAAATCAGCAAGCTGATAATCAGTGTTTACAAAATAAAGTTCTATTGTACCTTTTTCCATATTGTCTTTGATAAAGTGATATCGTACGTCTATGTGTTTGGTCTTTGAATGTTGCACAGGATTTGCTGATATTACAATGGCGCTCTTAGAGTCACAATATATCAGGATCTTGTCGAATTTGAAGCCATAATCTCGCAGTTGTGTTCTCATCCACAAGACTTGAGAGTAGCAGCTCGCAGCAGCAATATACTCTGCCTCAGCCGTTGACGTGGAAACACAAAGTTGTTTCTTTGATGCCCAACTAACGAGTTTATCTCCAAGAAACTGTATATGACCCGATGTACTCTTCCTGTCTAACATACAGTCTGCATGATCTGCATATGAGTAGGCTGTCAGTTCAAAACTAGTATCTTTAGGATACCACAGACCAATATATGCAGTCTCCTTCAGATATCTAAAGATCCTTTTGACCGCAGACAAATGGGATTCTTTGGGATTAGCATGATATCAAGCACATAAGCATGTAGAGAACATAATATCTAGCCTACTTGAAGTTAAATACTTTAAAGAACCGATCATCCCTCTATAGGTTCTAACATCGACAGCTTTTCCCGAAGGATCCATGCCGATCTTAGTTCCCGGTGCCATCGGGGTTCCAATTGTTGTACAATTTTCCATTTTAAATTTTCTAAGAATATCAAAAATGTACTTTGATTGATTAATGAAAATCCCCATTGAAAATTGTTTGACATGTAATCCGAGAAAGAAGTTCATCTCTCCCATCATACTCATCTGAAATCTTGACACCATGAGTTTGAAAAATTCTTACAGTATTTAGGATTTGTTGAGCCAAATATGATGTCATCCACATATATCTGAATAAGAATGATATCGGCTTTTTTCTTTTTAATAAACAAAGTAGTATCGATTTTACCTTTCGTGAAGCCCGACTTGACCAAAAACTTTGATAATACTCCGTACCAGGCTCGAGGTGCTTGTTTCAGACCATAAAGTGCTTTATCCAGAATATAAACGTGATCTAGTTTCTCTGAATTGATAAATCCTTCAGGTTGTGATACATAAACTTCCTCCTTGAGTATGCCATTTAGAAAGGCAGTCTTCACGTCCATCTGGTAGACTGTGAAGTTCTTGTGGGCAGCATACGCAAGAAACATTCTGATCGCTTCGATGCGTGCCACTAGAGCCTAAGTATCGTCATAATCAATTCCTTCCTCTTTCCGGTATCCTTTTGAGACAAGTCGTGCTTTGTTTCTAATCATGATACCATCTTCATCCTTTTTATTCTTGAATACCCATTTTATGCCGATTATTGATTTACCTTCCGGTCTTGGCACAAGTCTCTAAACTTTTAAAGCTTCAAACTGATTCGGCTCCTCTTGCATTGCAGTCACCCAATTTGAGTCAGCTAGAGCTTCTGATACGCGAGTGGGCTTTATCTTACTCAGGAATGAGTCATGCATACACATATTCAAAGTAACAGACCTAGTTTGCACCGGTAAAGTTGGATCTCCAATGATTTGGCATATCGGGTGCTCTTTGGTCCACTTATGTTCGTGAGGGAGTGGATTCAATTTAGATTTATCATGGTTATCATCTAAGTATCCACTGTCTTTTTCTTGTTCAGCATTTGTTGGGGGTGCAGTTGAAGCTTCTTGTACTGAAGTTTCAGTTAGGACTGCTTGTTCAGTCTGTTGATTATCCATCACAATGTAACCAACTGAAGTAGGAACTTCTGGTTCAATAGTTTCTTGTACATCTTCAACCGTAGGAGTATTTGTTTGAATCTGAGTTTGTGTCTAAACCGGGCGAACGAGTTCAATTAACACTTCTGAAGTGATTGGATGTTGACAGCTTAATTCTTCAGACCTGTCAATCACAACAGATTTAAGCAGTTTAGTTCCAAGAAACTCATCGTAAAAGAATTCAAACAACAAATCTAATTCAGATAAGTGAGATGTAGAAGTAGATGCTTTATCCGAGTCTCATTAGCCACAGGTTCTGGACTGATCTATCCATAAACTAAAACTCCAGTAAGTATGGGTTCTGAACTGTGTTGTTCAGAAGCTACCTCTTCATCAAATGTAACATTTACGCTTTCGATTACTGTCTTGGACTTCTTTAAGTACACAAGGTATGCAGCAGATGTTTGAGAATAACCAATAAAGATGCCTTCGTCGGCTTTCGATCCGAACTTGTTCAGGTTCTCTCTGTCGTTTAATACGAAACACCTGCATCCAAAAACATGAAAGTGTTTAATGCTAGGTGTACGATTATTTATCAAAGCATAAGGTGCTTTTCCAAACTGGCGATGTATTATGGACCGATTCTGTGTATAGCATGTAGTTGAAACAACTTCTACCCACAGAAACAGAGTTAGATCGGATTGACTCAGCATAGTACGAGCGGCCTCTACTAGCGTTCGATTACGTCTTTTTACTACTTCGTTCTGTTCTGGCGTTCTAGCAGCAGAAATTGATGTGTTATCCAGACCGATTCGAGATAATATTCAACAGTTTTGTTCTTAAACTCTGTGCCGTTATCTGTTCTAAGAAGCTTTACTGGCTTTTGCAGATTTACTTGAGTAGTCTTTAAGAAACTGATGATGAGTTCGGGTCTCTCATCCTTAGATCTTAGAAATTTGACCCAAGTATATCGCGAATAATCGTCCACAATAACTAAAACATATTTCTTGCCGCTTATGCTTTGCATTATCATTGGACCACATAGATCCATGTGTAGCAATTCCAGTGAAGAACTAGTACTTTATTCAGGTTTCGACTTATGAGCAGCTCTCTTCATCTTTTATTTCTCACATGTTGCGCATAGGTGTTCTTTCTCATACTTAAGTTTAGGAAGTCCTTTGACCAATTTGCCCGTTATCAGTTTATTGATGTAACGAAAATTCAGGTGAGAAGGCCTTCGGCTCCATAACCAACTTTGTTGCAGCGAGGCTTTTGACAGTAGACAAACCTGATTGTTAGTCTGGACTTTTGCAAGATTGATCGTGTAGAGGTTAGACTTTCGAGTGTCGACCAAGAGTTCCTTACCATATTCAATATGTATAGAACAACGCTTGGCCTTGAAATTTACCTCTAAATCTTTGTCGCAGAACTGGCCAATACTGAACAGGTTATGTCCTAAACCTTCCACGTAACTCACCTTCGTAATCGTCACATTATCTTGAATGATGTCACCGTAGCCTAGAATCGGTGAAAATTGGTCGTTGCCGAATCTCACATTCCCGCAAAATTTCTCTGTATAATTAGACAATAAAGCTTTTTGCCCGGTCATATGCTTGGAATACCCTCTATCCAAGTACCACATATGACGGATCTGCATAAGAGAAATAAGGGAATAACAACTTTAGGTACCCATTTAAAAGTGGGTCCTAACGGATTAGTACAAGATTTTGGCATCCATTAATATATGGATCCTCTTAACTTTTGAAAAGTCTTTGAAACATATGGCTTATAAGAATAGACATGATAAGTACCAAACCAATCATCAGAATATCGGTGAGAAACAAAATCATTCCGTCCATAATTAGATGACTTAGTAGCAGACCAAGATAATTGGAGTAATTGCTTTATTGTATATCTTTTGTAAGAAGTTACAAGGTTTTGTTTATTCAAAGCAACATTACCAACTACATCAAACACATTACCAGTAGATCTATTACAAAAAAATATCAGGAATGGATTCTACTTTCTCATCAACTTTTTGTTTAGGTCGCCACTCTTTTCGTTCTCCAGACCTTCTATTTTTCAAATCTGAAACACAAGATTTAGATCTGCTTGGAAAATCATATTTCTGAAAATGTCTTTTCTTAAGCTTGCCAGTGTTTTTCCTTTTCTGTGAGTGTTGTTTGTTTTGCTTCTTACCTAACTGATAGTAATCAGTACTCACAAAAACTGATTCACCAACCTTAGTCGATGATTCACCAATTTCATACACACTTGGTAAAACTTCACCATTTATAACAAAAGTAGAATGATCTGAAAGTTTAGCATTAAAGTCAAACATATCAATCTCATCAACACACCCATCATCAGAATTTAAAAAAATCATTTGCAGACGCAAATAAGTCATCAAAATCAACTTCTGAAGATTAATGTGCCTTAGAAGATGTTGAACACTCATTTGATTCAGTTTTAAATACGGTGTTCTTTAAAACAGTAGAAAATACAGTTTGTTCAATGTCATCCAAGATTCTTTCATCAGATAAAACATTTTCAAGTTCAATTATTTTGCTTTCTAAGATAAGTGGAGAAACATAAATTTTTGCTTTTACATGTTTTTCCTCAAACTCAGTAACGAAATAGCTTGCAAAATAATCATTTGAAAGACATTTTGGCTGTTCTGAAATATAACTATCATTCAACTTTTGATAGCAGAATGGTAGTTGCATTTTCTTTAAATTATTTCTTTTCTCATCTTCTTTTGCCTCAATATCATCCGATGACTTGGTAACAAATTTGGGTTTTAAATGATGATATTTACCAGCAGCAAAAAGAAAATCAAAATTATACAGTGCTAGTTGTTTTCTGATGGCTTTCTTTAAGTAATGGGGGTTTTCATAATCAAGTCCCCACTTTTCTTTAAAATCAGCCTCTTCGTTAGTTGTGTTTAGGAAAATGGTTTGATCTGTTTGGCCTCGAGCATATAATTTTGCTTCCAAACCATTTACCTTTTTCTCTAAGTTCTTGTTTTCTACCTGCAAAATATGAGCTTTTAGAACCACTGTTCTAAAAAACTCGCCGCACAGTCGCCATGGCGCGCCATGGCACCAAGGCTTGTGTCTCACGCCATGTTAAGCTCATGGCACGCCATGGCCTAATGCGCAGTTTTTGTAATGCAATATTTGGTATTTTTTATGTTTTTAATGTCTTATTTGCGGGTTTTTAATATATATAACCTAATTTAACTTGTTTATTATTATTGACTCATTGAATAACATGCCAAAACATATGTTTTTATATAAAATATTATATATAAATTAGAAATTTGACGCCATAAGTCACGCCTTAAAAACGCTAAGGCTTCGCCATGGCTCCTAAGGCTTGAGGCTTAGCCTCGCCGCCATGCCACGCCTCACGCCATTTAGAACCTTGTTTAGAACACATTCTTGCTTTTTTAGATCAGACTTAGAAATCTTAGAAACAAATTCAGAAATCTTACTTTCAAAACCATCTTTTTCTTGTTTAAAATTAGATACAGATTTGTTCCGAGAGTCAATAAGATCCTTGTGCCCAACAATTACCTTGTTAAGTTCAAAAATCTTTTGATTTTTCTTAGCAACTCTGCTCCTTTCCTTTTTCAGTTTGGTTTGAAGATCTTGAAGTTCGATCATCATGGCTTCCAATTTGCTTATAAAATCAGATTCAGAAAGATTAAGTACCTCATCAGATGTTTCTTCATCACTTTCATCAAACTTAACAGTATAACCCATGCACATGTGTGTTGTCTCTTCTCTTTCTTCTTCATCTGAATGATCTAACCAGAACTCGTCTTCAGCCATCAGTGTCTTGCCAGCCTCTTGCTGCTTAGCCAAGAGCATCTTGTTCTTATAATATTCTGAGTTTCGAACTTTGGGCTTTCGACAGTCCTTGGCATAATGACCATTCTTTCCACAGTTTTAACATTTGATCAGGTCATCTGTTTTCTGTTCAGCTCCATAATCATTCAGATATTTCTTCTTCTCATCTGGTTTTCTCTCCACATATCTCTTCTCCTCAAACTTCCTTCATTATATTCTTTCTCGGTGCTCATGATTCTTTAAACTAGAAGAAAAGTACCTCTGAGAATTTGACCCCGGTTTCTTGTAAAACTTTTTCTGAAAAGCACGGGTTAATAACAACATGGCTTGCTTAAGGTTCTCCCCGTTGTTACTGTCAGAATCATAACTAGAGTCATCTGAGCTTGGGAGTACAATCTTCTTCTTCTTTTTCTTCTCTTTCTTCTCTTTTTCCTTCTGACCAGCTACCAAAGCTATGGGATCAGCAACCTTCTCAGCTTTCTTTTTCTTCTCACTCCTTTTCTCTTCAACCTCTTCCTCATTTTGTCGCAAAGTCTCATAGACTTCATGTAGAGGTATGTCACTCAAGTCCTTCATCTGTTTCATTCTGCAAGTGTGCTTTTTCCACTCGGGCTGCAGTATACTGAGGAACTTGACGTTGTTCTCGATTTGCTTCTTCTTTACCTTATTCTTTGAAAACTCATTTAGAAGAAGAACAAACCGCTCATATGCATCCTCAACGCTTTCATCCTCTTTCGCCTTAAATTCCTCGTACCTGTTGATACAATTCGCTACTTTGATCTGGTTGCCAACTTTTGAACCCATCATCATCTTTTGCAGTTGATGCCACATCTTTTTGGCATTTTCTTTGTAGCTGTCAATCTTTATGTAAATCTCATTTGGAATACTCTGAAGAAGAAGAGATCTGGCCTGTTTATCAGCTTTATAACGGCTTTTCTGTTCATCTATGTACTGGGAAAAGTCCTTAGGAACAGTCTTTGTTTTTCTCACCCTGTCCTCGTCTCCATCCTCACTATCGGAAGACTCCTCATCCGGTATCTCAATAGTAGTTAGTACCATAGGACCTTCCATGATAGATAGAAGTATGTTTTCTCCATTTGCGTGTCGGTCAACGAAGTCAAGAAATATGTCCTTCCAATGTCATATTCTCCTTTGAATAGAACAGGAGGTTTGACATCCGTACCAATCGAAAGAGCATCCTTTAAAGTCATCATGTTATTGAAAATATTCAATAAGAAACTTGAAAATGATCGTTAGTCCAATTTGAAATCACAAAAATACAGAAAACTTGAAAGAAAATTCAGAAATGAAATTTCCAAAATTCTACAAGTCTAGAATTCGCACACTAGAATGGAGAATACAGAATTCGTATGCTACAATTCGTACGCTTATAGAATTCGCACACTTTACACAAATCAGAATTCGCATGCAATAGAAATTCAAAATTTGTATAAACAGAATCCGTAAACAATATCAAATCAGAATTCGCATACACCTTTTCGCAAGATAGACACACACGAATTCAAAACTTAGAAAAATTTAAACACTTTTATGCGAAAACACAAGAATTCGTAAGATACTCTTCTACGAATTCTAAGGAATTCGCATATGATACTTATGTGAGTTCTATCCTTAAAATATTTATGAACAACTTTTCGCAAAAGAAAGGTCTGCGAATTCTATCCTTGAAATAATTTTCTGAAAGCTTTTCGTAGATAAGACTTCTGTGAATTCTTTAGGTTTTATAAAATCACTTTTCGTACACACACTTATGTGAATTCTTTCAATTCGCACGACTCTGCTATGCGAAATCTATTCAATTCGTACCACTCCCATCTGCGAATTCAACACTTATAAAATTTCAGAACCAAACTTATGCGAAATCTAAAGATTAAGCGAAATCCAAGGGTTGTGTGAGTTCTTTCTGCAAGTTCTTGAGAGGTTCTGCGAATTCTTGAGAAGATCTGCGAGATCTTGAGATCTCGAAGAAAAATATCACTGATTCACTCAAAAAACTTATCTAAACATCGAATTACAGCCTGAGACTTTGACAATTCGACCTCTAACACATATAGATTCGAAATCTACCAAATAATTTCAACTAAAACCACTCAAGAATACAAATTCGATCCAATACAGTGCGACTAAACTCGTGAAAACAGAAACTCGAATAATCTTAAAATTCACAAAAATTACAGTGCAAATGACTAACAAACCAATACAAGAATGATCTAATACACTGTACGAACCTAATGAACTCGATTACAACCTGTTATTCTCACAAAAACTCAAAATCAATCAAGACTCGATGAACACATTGCCGAAGACATATTTTTCTTGATTTCAATCGGATTTGCTCTGATACCAATTGATATTGTCCCAAATTATCAAGTTCTTATCAAATCAAACAAACATACAAGATGATTACAGATTTAAAACTCAACCTGTTATTTAATCTCAATTCAACATTTCGTACATGAACTTTCTCCCTCTAACTTTCTCTCTCTACATGCTCTGCGTACACTTCAAGTTCTAGTTGCACGTATGTTACCACACTTACTTTCAACACAACTCTAGCCATCTGTCTATTAAAACAGGAAACAAACAAATAACATGCGCTAAAAACATAAAGTAAATACACTTTGACTTTCACTAAGAGAGTTGACTTTCAGCTTTGACTTTCTTGAACTTTGACCTTCAGTCTTCTATGATATTGCATCCAACAAATATGCTATAACAGTGTTCTAGATGTATAAATGAGTACTATAGCACCAAAATCAGATCCAAAACATCACTGGACTTCGACAATCGAATTTGCGCAGTCGTTTTTGCGAGTTCTTAAAAAATCGACCACGAATCTTGAAATTAAACCATGATTCTGAATTCTTTCTCTGCTCTGATACCAATTGTGTGTCCTACAATCAGTGCAAACAATCAAGACGACAAATGATTATGAATTGAATAATTTGTATTTCAATCTCAATTCAATTACAAAAGGCTCTCACAGTATTTCTCTCTCTAAAACGCGCTTGATACAAATAGCCTCACTTAGTCATATGATTCTACAAACAGAAAAATCAATTTATACTAGAAACACTCAAAACACTAAACACTCATAATACAGAACTTTGACTTTAACTTTATTACAAAGACTTTGACTTTCAGCTTGAGAGTTGACTTGAGCTCTTTGACTTGATTTTTATCTCCAATCTCTATGATCTTGTATCCAACATATATTTTGCATTAACAAAACCTCTAAGGCGCTTACGATCAGGTTATGGAAATTTGGCAAATAGAGTGGAAGCTTTGAAAGTTGAACTGGATGGTATTCAAATAGCGTGTGATGTTGATCCTTTTAATGACACACTCCGTGAAGACCTTGCATATCTCTTGCTTGCTTATCAACAAACTTGAATTGATGAGGTGAGGGATCTTCGACAAAAGGCTAAGATACGATGGCTAAATGAAGGAGATGGGAACACTAAATATTTTCACAACGCCATGAAAGAAAGACGTAACAGTAACTTCATCCACATGGTGTCCGACTTAGCATGTACTTTCTTCTTTGGTGATGATGTTGGTACCGATATTCATCGACTATTTCAAAGGTATTCTTGGTACGGCCGATACGAATGTTAACTCTTACATGCAACCGTCTCTTTTCGATAAAAAATTAATGTTGCATTAATCTTTAGCTATGATTCGGCCTATTGAGGATGATGAGATCCGAAAGGCGAGTTTTCATATTGGCACTGATAAGGCATCGGGATCTAATGGCTTTACTTCAAAATTCTTCAAATCAGCTTGGGGTATAGTTAGAAATGATGTTACGGTGGGTATTCACAACTTCTTTTATATGGGGATCTTGGCCAAGGAGCTGAATCATACCTTGCTTTGCCTTATACCAAAATCCCCTAATGCTACCAAAGTAAGTGAGTATCGTCCCATCGCATGTTGTAACGTTCTCTATAAATGCATTAGTAAAATCATTGCCAATAGAATGAAAGGGTCCTTGGACTATCTGGTAAGTTCTACGCAATTGGCGTTTATTCCGGGGAGGAGGATTGTGGACAATATACTTATGGCTCACGAATTGGTTTTCGGATACCAAAGTGGGACAGGTCCACCACGTTGTGCTTTAAAGATTGACATAAAGAAAGCTTATGATACGGTGGATTGGGGTTTCCTGCTTACTATGCTTCGGGGATTTAGTTTTCATCCAACTTTGATAAAGTGGATTCAGGAAATGGTGTCGACTGTCTCTTTCTCGGTGGCTATAAATGAAAATACAGAAGCCTTCTTTAAAGGTGAACGCGATATCCGGCAAGGGGACCCACTATCTCCATACCTTTTCACCTTGGTCATGGAGGGTTTTTCTATGCTATTTAAGCAATGTATAAATGAAGCTCAACATTTTGGTTACCATCATACTTGTGAGGAGATGCAAATTACACATTTATGTTTCGCGGATGACCTTTTTGTTTTTACAAGAGGGGATGTTGAGTCGGTGGAAATTCTTAAGAAAACACTCCACTTGTTTAAACAAAAATCGGGTCTTTCTCCAAGCTCGGAGAAAAGTGAGGTGTTCTTTGGTAATGTGGGAGAATCGGAGAGGCATGCAATTCTAGAATGTCTTTCTTTTCATGCAGGTACCTTTCTTATCCGCTACTTGGGAGTTCCTCTTTCTCCTGTTCGATTAAAAATCGCGGATTTTGGAACCTTGGTTGATAAAGCACGGAATTGGATTCATAATTGGAAGGCGAAATATATTTCGTTTGGGGGTCGTGTCCAACTTATTAAATCGGTTCTTCTCTCTATGCAACTTTATTGTCTCTCAGTTTTTCTACTTCCGTCAGGGGTAATTCATGATCTAGAATCTATGTTCCAGGAGTACTTATGGGCGCAAGGAGAAAGTGCATGTGGCAAATGTCGTGTCGCATGGGAAGATGTCTGTAAGCCAATGCATTGTGGAGGCTTGGGTCTTCGCAAACTCTCTCTTTGGAACCGAGCATTGCTATCGAAGCACATTTGGGACATTGTGTCCAAGCGCCAGTCCCTGTGGGTGCAATTGTGTTACATTCATAGATTTGGAGTGACTAACTTCTAGGTGGTAAAACAGCGCCCTAAATGGTCATGGCTTCTCCGGAAATTTCTTACCATACGGACGCAGGTTCGTGGATTTTTTATATCAACTATTGGTGATGGGGAAGGTACAAATGCATAGGAGGATGCATGGTTACTGAGGGGAAGGTTGTCTGCTTATATATCCTATAGAATGATCCATGCTTAAGGTTTCTCGACTAATACGACGATTAAGGATGTTGTGAGTGTGATTGATGGAGTTTGGTCACAATCGTGGATTGATAGGTATCCGGCCCTATCGACATACCTTCTACCATCCTTAAATATTTCGGTTCATGATAAAGTTTTGTAGCTAAATTATAAGAATAAACTTAACTTCACGGTTAAGGAGGCTTGGCGATCCCTATCCACATATGGGGTTGCGTGTGATTGGTGCAAAGTAGTATGGTTTTGAGGATGTATTCCCCGACATGCTTTTTTCTTGTGGCTTGTTTTCTTGAAGAGGCTTCTAACTCAAGATCGTGTTCTTATTTGGAAGCTTAATCCCCCGGATCTTGCTTGCCCTTTGTGTGAAACTTGTATAGACTCACACCACCATCTTTTTTTTTAATGCACCTTCTCACAAGAGGTGTGGAATGCTATTAAAGTGGATACCGATATGGTTATGTTTGATAACTCATGGGATTTGATTGTCCATGGTATTACGAATAGCACTTGCTTTCCTCGTTGGTCAATGCAAAAGTTATTTTTAGCAGCTGTGGTTTACTATATCTGGCAGGAAAGGAATACCCGCCTATTCCAGGATAAGAAGAGATCTTCGGCTGATGTTGTGAAGATGATCAGGGAAGTTGTTCTGAATAGATTGGCGTGGAAGAATAGAGCATCTCTTATTTCTGCTGATTAGATGTCTCTTTTTCTGTTTTGGTTATTTTGTTGGGCGTTGTGGTGTTTTCTGGAGCTTAATTTATGTATGGCTTTTATGGCCTATGGTTTAGGTGTTTTTTTTTATTTTGTTGCTTCTTTAGGCCTTTGTTTGGCCTTTACATTTTGGTGAGGCTTTTGCCTTGACCTTCTCTTTTGTATTCTTTTGTTGTTTTTTTTAATATTGCCTGATTTTCACTCCAAAAAAAAATCACTTCTGATTTTATGAAAAATGATTTTTCATAACTTGACTTCCACTCTGTTAAAGAACTATCTTCTGGATAGAACTTTATTGCTTGCTTTAGGTTGTATTCAAGTTCTGCCTTGTTTGCATAGAGTTCTTCTAATCCTTCATCAAGCATCTTCAAATAACCCTGTTTTTTTTAATTTTTGATAGAGATTTCAGTTATCAAACTAAGTACTATAATGCAAATGTAAATATATATTTACCTTGACTGTCTTCTTCTTTGTTGAAGTCTCTTCTGTTTCAACATACTTTTCTGCCAATTCCTCTCTTCCAAAACCTCCATTACTTAATTCCATTTTCTCCCTCATCTTCATTTTCTCTGTATTCCATGCTTTCAGTGCAAGCCTTATCTTCTTATGCTCCATTCCATTGCATGTTGTTGAGTCAATATAAATAAGGTACATTTTGTATAATTCAGATATGTAAATTTCAAAAATGTTATGATATTCAGAGTGAATATCAAACTTATTCATCCTGAATAATGAATGCATTCATGATTAAAACATTCCATATCAATTAGCATGCATATCAAACTTATTCACACTGAATATTGAATGCATTCATGATTAACCCAATCGATAATCTGTCAATTAGCATGCATATCAAACTTATTCATACTGAATAATGAATGCATATCAAACTTATTCATACTAAAAAATGAAAGCATTCATGATTAACACATTTCATAATATGTTGATTAGCATGCATATCAAACTTATTCATACTGAATAATGAATGCATTCATGATTAAAACATTCTATAATCTATCGATTAGCATGCATATCAAACTTATTCACACTGAATATTGAATGCATTCATGATTAACACAATCCTAACTAGCATATTAATCTTGAATAAAAAGAGATTAAAGTTGATTACATACCGTCAAAAATGTTATTGGCCCTATGTAGAAGCTTGCATCTGATTCAATGTTCCAGCCAATCTTGCATTCTTTTGCACAATCTATAATGTATTTGCACCATTTGACATTTTTTAAATCCAAAACTTTTCCATGCTGTGAAAGAATGGAAAGATTGCATGTCCCCATCTTCATAGATACTGCTATTGTATTCACAAACAAAACACTGAAATTTATCTTGAAAAAACAGTTTGCACTGTTTGAATCAATTATCTTCATAATATCCTTTGGTCTAATCAAGGGTTTCTCAAAATGTGCTCTCTAATCTTTTAATATCCCATTCCACTCCATGTTTGTCTTAATTTCATTAATATCAACTCCTTCATCTTTGAGTCATAGAATGTGATTCACTGACTCCTTTGTTACATGAATAGGCCATTTTCTTGTTCTGATCGCCATGTGTATTGGGTCAAAATTATCCATAATGTGATGTGCCAACTTTGCTGAAATTGAATCAATATTCATATCTAATAAGCTTCCAAAACCCATCTGCTTTATGTAGTTGATTTGGGCCATTCTCATCTTTCAAGTTACCATCAGTAGATTTTTTGGTGTTGTTCTTATTGAAAGAGCTTTGTGTTCTAGCTTCTTTTTCCCCTTTTCTTTTGTTTTAGGGTGTTCTTCAACTTTTGTCTTCTTCTTTTTGTTGCTCACATCTTCTTCATCCTTCTTTTTTTCTTGGTGTTGTTGCCTTCATCTTTCTTCTTCTTTTTTAATGACAAATAAGAAGTTTCCTTCTTCTTTTTACCTATAAACAATTTTGATATTCACAACAAAAAAGTTTAATATATGCATTTTGTTAATTTTTATCAATATCTGTAAAATGAATCATACCTTTTTGGTCTTCTTTGATTCTCTTTTTTGATGAAAATACTTCATCTTCATTTTTCCTTTTTGTTCCTATTGTATTTAAATCCAGAAAGATAATAAACATATGATTTAATCAGTCTGAATAAAAAAGTTTAGATTAAGGTTTGATGTGATATTCAAAATGAATATAACTCCTCCCGAACATAAGAACAACGTTTTAGAAGTCATAATCAATCATATCTCATTTGTTTTATCCACTATGAATAAAAAGTTTAGATTAAGGGTTGATGTGATATATTCAAAATTAATATAACTCATCCCAAAGATGAGAACAACGTTTTAGCAGTCATAATCAATTACATTTAATTTGTTTTATCCACTATGAATAGTTTAAGGGTTGAAGTGATATGAATATGTACCTTTATCAAACTGATTAAAGGTAGATATTCAAAATGAATATAACTCCTCTCCAACATGAGAACAAATTTTTTGTAGTCATAATCAATCATATTTCATGAGTTTTATCCACTATGAATAAAAAGTTTAGATTAAGGGTTGAAATGATATTCATACCAAATATCTACCTTTATTCAAATTGAATAAAGGTAGATATTCAATATGAATATAACTCTTCTCCAACATGAGAACAACGTTTTAGCAGTCACAATCAATCACATTTCATTTGTTTTATCCACTATGAATAAAAAGTTTAGATTAAGGGTTGATGTGATATTCATACTGAATATATACCTTTATTCAGTATGTAATAAGATCTAACAAAATATTTATGTTTTTTAGTAAAAAAAATTCTTGAATAATGTTTCTAATAATCATTTTTACATATAATCCATTTGTTTATAATAAAGTATTTTGTATTCATAATTATTACACTTCATTTCAAACATTTATTCATGAAATGTAACAATATCTAACAATATATCTTCTCATAAACAGATGTCTATTGTACCAATAAAATAAGTAAAATCTATTGTGTTCTTCATTTTTTCCGTTTTACTGTTTTCGAATGAGATTTTGCTTTTATTTTGCATCACTTCCAACTTTATCTACTAATCATTAATCAGTAAAAATTTAATAGAAACCCTAACTATTCAGGATATATAGATTTTTAGACTTTAAGGGGGCGTTTGGTTCGCAGAATGTGATGGAATCTAGTAGAATTGGAATGTTGAATTCCTTTGACCAAATTCCATTCATTTGTTTGGTTCAAGTTTTTCAATGGATGGAATCTTTGAATTCCATTAAATTCCATAGATATAGGATTTGAACATTCCATCATAAAACTCAAGGATTTCACTGGAATGGAATCTCATATTTTGATAATTCCAAAGTTACCCTTTAGCCCAAACTAAACCCTACTCATATCTCTCTCTCCCTCTATCCCTCTCTCTATCTCCCTCTCTCTCCCTCTCTCCTCTCTCTCCCTCCCTCCATCTCTCTCCCTCTCTATCTCTCCCTCTCTCTCTCTCTTTCTCATCTCCCTCCTCTCCCTCTTTGTCTCTCTCCTCTCCCTCTTTCTCTCTCTCCCCCTCTCTCCCTCTCCCTCTCTCTCTCTTTCTCTCTCTCTCTTTCTCCTCTCTATCTCTCCTCTCTCTCCTCTCTCTCCCTCTCCCTACTCTCTCTTCTCTCTTTCTCTCTCTCCTCTCTCTCCCCCTCTCTCCTCCCTATCCCTCTCTATCTCTTCTCTCTGTCTCTTTCTCTCCCTCCTCTCTTTCTTTCTCTCTCCCCCTTTCTCCTCTCTCTCTCATGTCTCTCTCATATCTCTCTCTCCTCTCTTTCTCCCTCTCCTCTCTCTCCCTCTCCCTCTCTCTCCTCTCTCTCTCCCTAAAACTTTAGTTAAAATTAAACTATTTACTGACTATTTCATTAAAATAATTTATGTTTAAAAAATTAAAATAATCAAAATGGGTATTTTGGTCATTTACCAAAATTCAATTCCAATTCCGAAGCTACAATCTGTGAACCAAACAGAAAAATTCCAATTCATTTAACAGATTTCATTCTAATTCTATCAACAAAACAGGTGGTCAAACCTGACAACATTCCATTCCAATTCCATCCAAAAACATTATGCGAACCAAACGCCCCCTAAAAGTTACATCTTCTAAAGACCTGTGCAATCAGAACGTTATCTTGATGTTCTTCAGTTGATTCGCTCATATTTGTTTCTTTTTTTCAGTAAGAATTCTTCATAAATGATCGACAACAATGGCGGATTTAGTGAGAGAATTTTCGTCGATAACGGAGGTTTTTAGTGACAGAATATACGGCGAGAATTTCTGAAGAAGCCGTTTTAGAGTCTATGCATTATGATTATGGTGTATATCTGATTTTTTCCCGTCAATGAATTTTTACAATATTACTCCTACGAGCTAACTATTCATTAAGCCATGGACAGAGTTTTGATCTTATTTACAAAATTGCCACCGTGTTTTTAAACCTTTGATCTATTCACTTTTTTTTAATCTACGACTCTAATTTGTCCTCATGTGCACAATGGAAAATGAGTTTTCATTTGAACCCACCTATATATATATATATATATATGTGTGTGTGTGTGTGTGTGTGTGTGTGTGTGTGTGTGTGTGTGTGTGATGATAATCAAATGAGAAGCCTAAAAATTTTGAGAATGTAAGAACAGATCTCAACCATTAAATGAGATTTTTCAATTGACAAAATATTAATAGAGAAATATATAAATATAGATAAAATTAGGGGTGCTCAAAAAACCGACCAACCCGATCAACCCGGGAAAAAATCAACCCGGGGTAACCCGACATATAATCGATACAAAATTAAGACAACCCGAAGCTATTGTGTTGATATTGGGTTAGGCTCAAAGTAACCCGACCAACCCCGATAACCCGATAAACGTTTTCACGACTTCTCTAAAATTATTTATATTTCCCTCTAATATGTATAAATTACCAAAAACAACTCGACAATAACGAGCAATGGAACTCAGAAGAGGATATTATTGGAAAGTTATATGTAATATCTAAATATTTGATGAACTTGTATATTCTTTTGAATGATGGATCATATTCAAAGAAAAATTTCCTTATTTTTATGTTTTCAATATTGTTTTTACTTTGTTTAAACATAACCCAACTAAACCGACCACCCCGAACGGGTTGGGTTGGGTTGCATTTTTGTTTGGGTTGGGTTGAGTTGAAAATTCTCAAACCACCAACATTTGATTGGGTTGTTGAAACGTCTTCAACCCGATCAACCCAACCTGTAAGCACCCCTAGATAAAATTATGATTAATTTAAATAACATAAGTACATTGAGGGACGCATTTTGAAATTTTCTTGTAAGTAAATCCCTAATCAAAGCCATTAAATCACTAATTCTACAATTCACTCACTTTTCAAAAATATTACCTAATTTCTTTTTTAAATTAAAATTAGATTACACATTTTATTTTAAATTAAATTATCTAAGTGTAATCAAATCTATTATTTAAATAAATTAAACCAAAAATACGAAAATGTCATTATTTTTAATTTAAGATATATATATATATATATACTTAAGATTCATATAAAAATCTTAAATTGTATCAAAATCTCGATTATAAATTGTAAATTGATTCACTTACAAGTTATAATTAAAATTTACTTGTGAATCTATGTTGGTATTCACATGTTTACATATGAATCTGATTCAGAATCTCGGTTATAAATTTTAAATTGATTCACGTACAAATCATGATTAAGATCCATATGTGAATTTATGTTAGGATTCGCATGTTCACATATGAACCAATATACACCTAATTAACCGTCTGGTAGTGGTTTGTTGAAATCTTTTGCATTTGATTACATTTCTAACGACCAATGAAGAACATCGATGTTTGTTGTAAATTGTAAATTTGCCAATGATTTCATGGTGGAAATTTGGATAAGAAATAGATGATTATCAATATCCAAAAAAACTTATTGAAAAACTAGGAGATAAATTAGGATATTTGATTTTTTTTTTAAATAGTTTTCTTAAGAGTAAATTCTAATTTGGGTCCTTGAGTTTTAGCGAAAACTTTGAAAGTGGAACCTGAACTTTGATAAAGTATCCTTGTGATTTTCATTTTGCGCTGAAAGTGGTCCCTCGTCTCTAACCCTGTTTGTTTTCTCTGTTAGAAGCAGGGGCATTTTAGTATCTTTCATCTTTTTTATCTTTTTCACTTTTGTCTTTTTCTATTTATATATATATATATATATATAGGGTCCCCTTCATTTGCTAACCACGACATTGGTGCTAACCAATTTTCGACCAATCAAAAGCTTCCTAGAGATTATGTCATGCGATTAATGATTTTGAAATATCAAAGGGCAATATTGGTATTTACCAATTCACGCCCCATCCAATCTCATTCCATATTTTGAGGAGTTTGTTATGGTAATTATCTATTCTTTAAATGTAATATTTTTAAATTAAAATTTGATGTCTATCAAGTTAATATGGAAGTTATCTTCTACCTAATTTTAAGCATCCAATAACTTTCAAACTGCATGAACATGTGCTCATATGCACAACTCCTAATGATAACTTCTTACCATATTCCCATATGCACAATTACCAAACAATGCACATATGCATATACAAAATTATAAAAGTAGTTATCTATGTGCAAAAATCCACAACAATGCATACATGCACTTTCAAAATTCAATAAAATATGCTTATACGCACAGATTCCAAACATAGTTCTATTTTCCATGCCTATATGCAGAAATCCATAACAAGGCATACATGCACTTTCAATTTTCAATAAAACATGCTCATATGCAGAGACCATCCACAAATACATAACAATGCATATATGCACCATAATAATTACTATTTGAATCCATAAGTTGCATTATTTAACATTCAAAATTCCAGATGAATGGGACTCTAAACAAAAAAACCATAAGATTGTACAATTCATCGAAATAAAGTCGTTTTGATGGGTTTTGAAATTTGTTGGGTTTTGAAATACTTCGATGTCTTCGACATTGACATCTTGTGCGATCACCTTTCGTTTGCTGGTGGCGGTATCTTCGACGGTACCGACGGGCATGGCGGCCGAGTTGTGTTCTTCCGTTTGGACCGCCGGCGGCGGTAGTGTTCTTCCGTTTGTTGGGTGATTTTCCGGCGGGCGAAGTGGGAGGTTTTGGGTGAGGTGGTGGTGGGGAGGGTGGGGAGTGAAGTGGATCCGCCATTGGAGATGAAATTGGTGGTTTTTATCGATTGTTTTCAGTAATTTTCAGAGAGAATTTGTGGAGAAGATGAAACTGTTGAGAAATTTGTGGGGTAATTTAAAATTGCCCTAATTTTTAGCTTATTTCTTTTGTGTTTATTTAATGAATGGATATGCAAATTTACAATTTTGACCCTATGCGGTTATGCACATTAATTTCATAACGTTTTTATTTTTTTTTATAAAATTAAAATTGTCATTAATTGTTAACCATTGATCTAAATAATCAACGGTTTAGATGGGTTAGCATGGTTAGCACCAATAGTTTGGTTAGCAAATGAATGACCCTCTCTATATATATATAGAGAGAGAGAGAGATAGGTTCATACGAGAATGGTAACGATTTAAAGGAATAAATGGACAATTCTGGACCAATCATAATTAAGAAATTAATAATTAATTTTTTAAATAAAAAAGTTTATAAAAGGGTATTTTGGTCTTTTTTTACTCATGATTATTTTAGGATAATATTTTATTTTAGGATAATCTTCTAACTCATAAATATAAATGATTTCCTAATTATTAGCTCTATCTCTCTATCTCTCTCTCTCTCTCGATTTAAACCTAAAACCCTTGAGTTCTTCTGATAATCGAAGACAGCAAAGTTCGCAAAGTCGCCGGAAAATCAAAGACGGCAGCGGGTATTGAAGAAAAATCAGTCATGAATCCTTCTTCTTCAGTGAAATATTCTTGTAAATGCGACCTCCGGCAGCCACCTCCACCGCCATCGTCAACAGAAGAAGCATTATCACCGGCAGCACCATTGTTCCGGCCTTTGCCGCCAGCCTCCTCCTCCGCCTCGGCTGCCGTAGGCGGTATCATGTTCATATCGATCCCCTTCAGGAACGATCTCTTCTCCACTCTAAACGTGTTAAAGCACATATTTATTGGACTCAAGATCATAATTATCTGAAGATGGAAATCTGAAGTCAAAGCTGATAAAGTCGTCTCAACAAATAGTCTATGGTCCTTTTGTAATAAATAGTCAAAAGTGTGTTTTTCGTATTTTATTTATTTGTTTTATAATTAAGTTAATAGATTGTTTTAGTTGTTGGGCCTAAACCTTGCCAAGCCCATTAGACTTTTGCCTAAGTATAAATTAGTTTTGTTTAGGTTAATTAGGTTAGAGAGGTGATTAGGGATCTTAATTGCAAAATTAATTATTGAGAGGTTAGTGTGGTGGTGGTGTGCGCCGTGAACAAGAAGCAGAGAGAAAGAGATCTATTTCATCAAGAACAATTGTAATCTTTTGATTAATCAATATCAGGTTTGCATTATCGTTGTTGCTTAATTGTTTACTTGTTTGAATGATTACGTATTGGGACACACAAAACGCATCACCGTTGTTCCGATCTGCATGTAACAGATCCGATCAAAAAATCAGATCTAAGATCTAAAAAATGTTGAAGTGTGTTTTTTTTTCAATCCAGAATCATCTATGGTTCAAATGGTTTTAGTTGTGTTTTGTTCATTCTATAATCATATATTTAAGTTGAATGAAGAATTGACATTTCATGTCTTCCAGATTTCATATGGTTATTATTAACAGGATCACCTGTAATGTTGTATTGTACATTGATGGTAATTACTTATTTTAGTTTGTCTTCTTTCAGATGCATTAAATTTACAATGATAATACCAGTAGATCACTTGTGATTACCTTGATAAACCAATTTTGAATTCATTATACTAGGGATCACTTGTGATTACACCATGATAAACAAATTTTTGAATTCATTATACCAGCAGATCACTTGTGATTAACATGATAAACCAATTTTGAATTCATTATAGCAGCGAATCACTTATGATTACCATGATAAACGAATTTTGAATTTTATAGCAGTCGATCACTTGTGATTAACATGATAAACCAAATTTGAATTCATTATAGCAGCGAATCACTTGTGCTTACCATGATAAACGAATTTTGAATTTATTTTCAGAAAAAATGGGGAGAGATTGAGACGTGTTGAGATAAATTAGGAAGGGATTTTCTTTATTTGAATTAAATATTATAATCCCTGTTTTTTTGGAAGTTAATACTATTCTAGTATATCCATAACATAATATGACTTTATTGCCCTTTTACTCTTAATTTTAGAAACTATTATTTTTGGAATTAATTTAAAAAATGATTGGCTGAGAATCGTCACTTTATTCTTTTAAATACACTATGTTCTCGTTTGAACCCTATATATATATATATATATATATATATATATATATATATATATATATATATATGAGGGAGAATCAAATGAGAACGCTAAATATTTAAGAAAACAAGAGAACGACCAAATCCACATGTGATTTTACATTAATGGTCAAAAAAGGCGTTGCGGGTGACTTTGACCGCGTCTTCAGGTCGTGGGGCAAAGTTGTGTGAATCACATATGATTTTGTATGTGATGTTAGTGTAAAATCACATGTGATTCGACCATTCTCGTGTGTTCTTAAATAGATATCGTTATTGTTTGAACCCGACTCTATTATTATTATTATTATTATATTAATTAACTAAATATTCATTCATATATAATTAATTTTCAACTAGTTGAGTGCCCGTGCAATGCGGCGGGATGTTAAGGTTCTATCAAGATACATTTAACTTTTAAATATCAATTTTTTGTAAAATATCTTTGAAATTTTGGTGGTTCACATGTTCTATCAGGATACATTTATTCAATGAGTTTATTATTAACAATGTAAATTATGTTATATATACCAAAAACTAAAATGTAAAACACAAAAAAGTTAAAAAAAAATCATATATCACGTTTCAAAAACCACATTTGAGCCATGACATGCCATAGACTTAGAAAACTAATGAAAAATAAGCATCTATCAACAATAACATTATATTTTCTATTACGCAAAATGTAAGATAAGATCACCCATCACAATTACAAAATTAGCATTTCCAAAATAATATTTTTAGATACATTGTATTTTTCTAATACCAAAAGTAATACACAAGAGGAACCCAAGGAAAAATTGTAAAATAAAAAAAAAGTATAAAACAAATAGTGGAAAAAGACAACATAGAGAGCAGTGTGAAGAAAGATCAACCCGATGGCTTCTCATTGGTTTTCGCAACTTGCTCTCTCTTTTAACTCTTCGATCTCTGTTTCTGCATTATTATGCTTACTTGGAAGATCAAACCTGTCGGTTTTGACTTAATCTTCTCTCTGAACCATCCAGAGAAGCAAAACAAAACAATTAGGCTAGCACCATCATGAAACATATTGTCTGTAATTCCAGTCCGCTTGCTCTAATCACCCAACCAATTTCAAGGGAAAAGAGCACTTGAAACACTAAAAAAACATACGATACAAGATGGGAAAACTGTCGAGTTATCAACGAATAAAAAGATGAACACGAAATGTAATTGAAAATTACCACTTATCTTTACGATGATATGTGGTAGACTGATGGTAAATCAAGTATGCATTGAACAAATATATATAATAATCAATAGACGGGACAAACCCCAATGTTGATATGCACTAATCCAAAATTCTAAGCATAAGTGATTATAACATCCTATGCACCACATGACCAATAAGCAAAATAAAATAAACACAAGCAATAAAAGAGTAGCCACAAAATAAAATAAACACAAACAACATACATAAACAATAGGGAAGTATAAAAAGAAAAAGTAAATCATGATTTTACCAGGTTGCAAGCCTGCAGGGTCTTCCTTCTGCTCTTGATCCTGCTTTTCAATAAAAAAACGAGCATAATTTCAACTTACCAACTCTGCTTTATTGTTTCATTGTTTCATTATCCTCTCTTTCCATTGATTTACTCCTTGCTCTCTCTATTGCTTGATGTGGTCTCGTCTCGTTGGTCTCGTTCTCTATTTGTCAATTGTTGTTACTAAAGAGTTGAGAGAAAAAACTATAGTGTAATTCTCATGGTAAAACCAATTTTAAACCTGCAAAAACAATTTTAGACAACCATTCCAAAGAGACAACTTGCAAACACAGTTCTAGACATCAATATTGATTATGAAGATATGACCAATCAAGGTTCCCAAAATAATTAAAGGTACATACATCTTTGACAACTTACAGATATGAATAAAAGATCGAGCAGAAAAGTTCAACCATAATGATTTGGGTGTACGAAAAGCCTTTAACACATACCTTGTGCTGAGAAATCACTTTATTAGCTAGTTCAAAGATAACTATTAGAAAACTTTAAAACCCATGTTTGATTTGAGATCCATAGAGCAAATAATTAAACTTGTCAATCAAGACAAAAAAAAAACATGTACTTCTTTGACAGTAAAGAAAACTCCATCATCCCATTGTTTACCTGCATAAGTCCATCAAGGACAGAGGTCATGCCTCCCTGTGGCGTTACCATTGTAGACATACAGGCATTTCAAAGAGATAAAATGAACATAACTGCAGTTTCAAAATTGAGCACAAGCTTATGTGTTATTTATCTTTTTATTTTTTATCATTAGCATGTATCTAAAAAATGCAACTTAATGCACAAAGCTCGTCTT
This sequence comes from Arctium minus, assembly GCA_954870635.1. Lineage (NCBI taxonomy): Eukaryota > Viridiplantae > Streptophyta > Magnoliopsida > Asterales > Asteraceae > Arctium > Arctium minus. Next base: position 129,457,818 of record OX941081.1, on the reverse strand, counting down.
CTCTGAAATGTTAGGGGAGGGATATCTTTATAAATAGTCTTTCTTTTGCATTAAGCAAAAAGGATGTTTCCATCATAAACATATCCATGCATATGATGATGATATCTATTTCTTCAATTCTCTTGTCTAAAATTTATTAAACAGGATTAAAAGCACACTTGAAATTACCTGATACAAAAAGCTAGAACTATAGAGTCTATTACGTCTTTTTAGAGAAACACCAAATTTTATTAACAAACTAAAGCATAACAAAAACAAACACCAAATCAAACAAAATAAAAGCATATAAAGATCAAAAAAGTTATTTACAACAGATTTAGGTACACAAATATATATTTACATACTTTAACTGTTATGTTCTTCCATTCCAATTCCTCATTATTTTCCCACCTGCAGTATCAAATTCCTAATAGAAAATCTCATATCCAAACTGATCATTTTTTTATAAACATAAAATGCACACATTCTGTTGGTATTGGCTTTGTTATTATGCAACAAAATCATTTAGAAAATGGTTAATTTGCCTTTAGAGTAGAAAATAACATGATAAAAGGTGAGCCAAAAGATGATCCATAAATTGTGGAACCTGCTTCCTTTTAGTGAAATCGTACCTAAGCCAAAAATTATGAACCTGCCATAAACCCAACAACAAACAACAAGAGAAAAAGGTTAAAGAAACCTAAATCGATGGTGTTGGTGAAATCGTACCTGAGACGACGATGGTGATGGTAAAACCCAAATCAAAAGATGTTCTAACTCAAATCAGAAATTGTACCTGAGAAACCCAAATCGATGGTGATGGTGAAACATAAATCAGATATCGATGGAGATGGAGATGATGAAACCTAAAGAAATGTTATAACGTGAGAAACCTAAAGAAATGTTCTAACGTGCGAAACCCGAAGTAATTGTACCTGAGAAACCCAAATCGATGGTGATGGTGAAACATAAATCAGATATCGATGGAGATGGAGATGATGAAACCTAAAGAAATGTTATAACGTGAGAAACCTAAAGAAATGTTCTAACGTGTGAAACCCGAAGTAATTGTACCTGAGAAACCCAAAGATGTTCTAACATACAAACATAAATCGACTTGAGAAACCCAAATCGGAAACCGATGGTGTGGTGAAATCGATTGAGATGTTCTAACCCAAATTTGAAACCATACCTGAGAAACCCAAATCAATGTTAACTTTGTGCAACACCAAAGATGTTCTGACCCAAAAATGTTGAAATGGATTTACCACAGTATAAAAATGTTACCTGATTTGTAGAAATCGTGGAAGGAACAATGAAATCGTTTATGATAATGAGAAGAGAATGAATCAACTGAATCATCTTCTTGATTCTAAAAAAGAAGAGAGAGTAACTTGGAAAAGCGCAATGCCTCCTCGGGAGTATGAATCGTCTTCTTGATTAGAGTGTTTGGGAGCGGGAATACATTGGGAGCAGAAATGAAGCTTAAATAACCTTGTACATGGTGCATCAATGTTTGTAATTAAGATATTTTCAAAAAGTGTGCTTGAAGGTGTTGTCTTTAAGACTTTTCTCAAATCTGATTTATAAGATAGTATAGATAAATCACAAAAATAATCATATTTTCGTTATTTTAGTAAGTTTGTGATCCAAAACATTTCTCTTCACATATACTGTTGAATAAAAATTGTAATTATGTGCAATTTTTTTTTCTTTATGAGGGAAAAATTCAGAAAAAACAATTTAAAAATTTTGTATTTTAAATGAAAGTTTGAAAAAAAATTAAACAAATAAAATCATTGAATTTTTTCATTTTAAATGTTTAATCTCTTGAACATATTTTTGGAATAAATTATATATGTAACTTTTAAAAGTTGGGTACCTACGTTATTTTAACCAAAAAAAACTATTTGTAACTAGTTGGAATAACATTTATAAAACTCAGAAAGCAATTGAACAAAGACGATATATATCGTAGAAGAAAGGTTCAAATGAGAACGCTAACTATTTAACAAAACACGAGTACAACAAATCATATGCAAAATCATATATGATTCGACATTAACGGCCAAAAAAATGGACGCGGGTGACTTTGGCAGCGACTTAAGTCGCCCGCAATCATATATGATTTTGTATATGATTTGATGTTCTCGTGTTTTCTTAAATATATATTATTCTCGAATGAACTCACCTCTATGTACATATTATATATATATATATATACACACATAAATATATATAGTATTAGGTTCATTTGAGAAATGGTAAATATATGAAAAATAGAGAAGTAATCCTAGTCATTCATACGGTCAAGATCGGATTTGACTGGTCAAAAGTTGCGGCTTTGACTGGTTAAAAGTTGTGGCTATTCCAAAAATAGAAGGATACTTTCGTAATTTTTACAAAATACACGAGTTGTGTTCATATATGAACCTGCATAATTGACATATGAACTATATGTTCATATGTAAACCAGTGTAATTCACATCTGAACTCTTTTAACTGATTCATATATGAACCTTTGTGATTCATATATGAACTAATTAACTGATTCACATATGAACTAATTAACTGTAAGTTCATATATGAATCAGTTGAACTAATTAACAGATTCATATATGAACTTTTGTGATTCTCATATGAACTAATTAATTGATTCACATATGAACGTATAGTTTATATGTGAATCATATAGGTTCATATATGAACTCATCCCGCGTATTTTACGGAACTACCCATCTACCTTCTATAGACCATGCAAGGAATTATCCGGTACTTCACGGTCAAAGCCGCAAATATTGACCAGATGAATGGCTAAGATTACTTCTCTATTTCTCATACATTTACCATTTCTCAAATGAACCTTATATATATATATATATATATATATATATATATATATATAGGGGAGCGATCAATTGGAAACCAGTATTACATTGGAAACTTTGGAAACCGAAATCAACCAATCAGTGATTTTTTTTTTATTTTTTTTAATTGAAAAGGTTATTTTTGTCTTTTACATTATTTCATAATATATATGGTAACTGTTATTATTATTATATTAATAATTATTTAATTTTAATTTAGCTTATATATAGTAATAATAATCACTGATTAATTTAAAAATGAGATATTTAATTTAGGTAAATTATTTAATTTTAATTTAGCTTATATATGATAATAATGAAACAATAATGCTAACACGATGAACCTGATAAATATATTTTCATTATGAAACAATAATGCTAACACGATGAACCTGATGAATCTATTTTCATATACGAATATGCAACTAAACAGGTAATGAAACAAAAATGGGAAGTTAACAAAAATGACACAAATTCATCATGTTTCATTATGAAACAATAGTGCTAACACGATGAACCTGATGAATCTATTTTCATTATGAAACAATAATGCTAACATGATAAACCTGATGAAATCTGTAATCCAATGAAATATGTAATCCACAAATTCATTCTGTTTCATCACAATATTAGATTGCGTGAGAAATTTTATAATAGAATGAAATTAAAAAAAAATATTTTATTACATTTTAAAAGAAAAATAATTTTTTTGATGAAAAGACAAATGCTCCACGTTTTCATAGTAAAAAAAATAACAAAATTTAGATTGCGTGGGAAATTTTATTTTGGTTTCAAGTAATCTAAATAATATAAACCTTTCTTGCCATATTTGAGACACAAAATCAAAAGACATATTTACCCTTTTCATCTATTATTTTTATTTATTATTAATAAATTATTTAATTTACTACCATATATAATTCAAATGAATCTTAACCATTGATTATAAAGATCAATGGCTGAAATTTAGTTTCCAAAATTTCCAATGAAAGTTGGTTTCCAATTGATACCACCCCTTTATATATATATATATATATATATATATATATATATATATATATATGAATTAATTATGAAGTTAGTCTGAATAATTTGAGGTTTGTTACAAAAGTAGAAAAAGACTAAAAAGATGAAATTGACTAAAATACCCCTCTTAACTCAGAAAACAAACGGAGTTATTGACTAGGGACCACTTTCAAAGCAAAATGAAAACCACAAATATGCTTTCTAGATTTATCAAAGTTCAGGTCCCACTTTCAAAATTTTTGTTAAACCTCAAGGACCAAAATTAGAGTTTACTCGTTTTCTTAATTGGTGAAAAAATACTTAAAAATAAAATTTTAAACTAGTGGTTGAGATTGCTTATTTCATTCTTAAAATTTTAGGCTTCTTATTTTAACCAAAAACTCTCTCTCTCTCTCTCTCTCTCTCTCTCTCTCTCTCTCTCTCTCTCTCTCTCTCTCTATATATATATATATATATATATATATATATATATATATATATATATATATATATATATATATACACACACGTATGGTCATTCATGAGAAAACCGAACATTTTGTGAGATCTATCAAATTCAATTGCAACCCCAAAATAATTTAAATCAATAGTTGATATAATAATATTGTAATTTTTGGAATCCCTCTATCTTCTATCCTCTTTTTAGAAATGATATAATAGTCCTTCATTGGTTTTCGTTGGATATTACACATTGTGAACACATGTTTTAGTTAAACATTATGAACTCTTGTATCTTATATTATTATGTTGTGAACCACTTTCAATATATAGTTTTTTAAAACAATGTGAACACTTATTTCAATTAGACATTTTGAACATATGTTTTAATTAAACATTAGATACTTGAATTATACATTGTAAATACATTTTTTGATTAAAACATTGTGAAAACGTGCATCTTGTCATATCACATTGTGAACCACTCTCAATATCATTTTTAAAAACTGAAACTCAACATCCTGGTGGATGGTAGACCGATCAAAATGGCGAAACAGAAACAAGAGGTGATGGGGGTCGGGATGAAGATTGTCGGAGAAAGAGAGGAAAGAAGATGGTGACGATGTTTGATCGAGGGTAATAGTAAAGAAGGGGGTTCAGTTCATTATGTTGGTGTTCATGGTTGGTCGGAATTAGATACGAAAAAGAGGGGATTTTAGGTTCATGTTTAAGGGAAAGGAAAAATGGAAACGATTGTGGTGGTTTTTGGTGGTCACTTGGTTTTTACAATGAAGAACAAATAGGGTGGAGATCAGTGGATAAGAGGAAATGAAACAAGCTTAAGAACAATTCTATCAGCTAATAAAGCGTCTGCTCTGAAAATCTTAAAGAACAATTTTATCGGTTGGTGATTTGATGAAACTTTATTAGATAAAGATAGGACCTGATGCAGACAAGTACCAGTCTCGCAACAATATTGGTGGCACAAAACAAAAGGATCGGTCCTTCAAGGGGGTGTCAACCGGTAATAGAAAGCAATTAACTTTCTGCTTTCTTACAAGATCTAAGTCACTAGTAGTATAGTTGTTCCTCTAAGCAAAGGTGATGCAAGAGGGAGAATCAATATGGGAGAAGCAGGGATTCGATGCTTGGTGGAGAAGAAACGAACAAAGGTAAGCTCTCTTGCTATCTTGTTCTCTGTCGCGAACTAGGATCCAGGTAGATTAATACAGATCAACTCACAAGTGTTGAACATCGGATGAAAATATTAGATGGAAGCCTAAAACCCGGATTAACCTAAACTCATTTACAAGCGTCAGACAATCCTGACCAACTGATGAAGGCGTTGATAGATGGGCTGAATCATCAACTGAAGATAACAACACAGGATGGTCCATTAGCTGAAGATGTTAGTTTTGTCTAAAGGCAAGAAGAACAAAGATACATTGTCATAGGTACAACAAAAGTTTATTTCTTGCCTCAAAAGTCAACCATGTAAGGATAATAAGCATGCTTAGCATGTATTGGGGCGTAGTATGCATTAAATGCGCCATACTTAACATTAAATGCATTATGGGCGTCATTACCTCAACAGATGAGACATACATCACGTAACTTGAAGAACTTGGTAAGGAAAACAGTAAAAGGACAATCTTCTCTTGATTTTCCCTCCTGCAAATCATTCTCAGAGTGAAGGATGTTCATAATAAATATCAATGAAGACCTTGAAGATAACTATGCGGAAAAACAAGCTTCATAAGAATACCTTGTTTTTCAAGCTCACATAGTTCATCAGTTGATCACTTACAATCTCGCGAGAAACTTAAATCTCTTTAGTAGAATAACTTTATTAGTTGTGTGATTTCATTGTATTGAGTGATTTAGAGAAAGAATACATTTGTCAAATAGAGAAAGATTGTTATAGGTTGTTGATCACTTGTTGATTTTTAGCTTATATTCTGCAACAATATTTTGTTTTTGTAAAGTCTTATCACTACAAAGTTCAGGCCCTATCAGTAATGGACAAGACCATCGCTAATAGTGATTTCCGTTGCTAATCCATCGTTGATAGTCCGTGGGGCAAAGGGTCGTGGATGATGCAATCAGCAACGGATTAGCGACGGAAATCAACGACGGATTAGCGACGAACCCTATTAGTGATGGAATAGCAATGAAACATATTAGCGACAGAATACTGACGACCCTTATTACTGACGGAATAGTGACAAACTTGCGACGGGCCCACCCACTTTTAGCGATGGATTTTCGTCACTGATCCGTCGCTGGTTTTTTTAAGTTTTTAAAAAAAATGAAAATTTAGTATTTGTTGTATGTTTTATACAAAACCTGACCATAAATTAAAAAATAACAAACCAAAACAGCCCAACAAATTCAAAATCACCAATTTATACAATTCAAAATACAGTAAGGGAGATACACAATCGAACTAAGAGGAGGGTCAAGATGGGGAAATGTATCTCTGGTGCCACATAAAAGTAGTAAACTGTTATGACAAAGTTACTTGCTCAGCTAACTAGGCAGCATGTCTGGTCTATTGGGCCTCCAGATTTGTGTTACATTTCCTTTCGGTCTCCAACTGGGCTATATAGCGCTCCTCCCGCTGCTTCGCCACATTTACCTCCTGCTCTGTCCTTGCCATTTTCTTTCTCAACTCAGCTACATGTAATAATATTCGACAAAAATCAGTATTTGTTGATAATGAAAAGTAACAACATGATACATAACATTATGTTGGGTCATCAAGGATTTGAAGATGACCTCCCCTTTTCGATTTGTAATTATATATCTATAAAATGTTGTACACCTTCATACTTAGATTATTTTATGGTTCTTTGTAATAGCTTGGTTGTGCTTAAAAGATCGATGAATCGAAGACCAACCGAATTCAACATGAAGCAAGTATACTGATGCGGATCAAGTTGAACTTCACAAGAACTAAGCTACCTCTGCCGAAGATATGCAACATCTTCGTCAGATCACTCCTCTGCCGATTTCTCTTCTGTTCGGCAGAAGACACCCTTGCCAATTCCTCTCTATCGGCATCCTTCTGTCGAAGTTTCGGCTTCACAAAAACTAAGCTACCTCTGCCGAAGATATGCAACATCTTTGGCAGATCACTCCTCTGCCGATTTCTCTTCCGTTCGGTAGAAGACACCCTTGCCGATTCCTCTCTATCGACATCCTTTTGCCGAAGTTTCGGCAGATAATTCATTGTCGAATTATTCCTTAATTCGGTGATACCCTTTATAGCAAATCCTCATCATTTGACTATACTACCTCTTTCCCAACATTCTTCTGACTAAAGGAATGGAACCTTATATTGCATAGAGGATCTTTACTTAAGCTCTGATCTGATAGAGACTTTCTTCTAAAAGATATCAAAAAGATTTGTACCATGTATATTTTATTGGGATATTGTCTTATCATAGTACAAAAGTTAACTTTTGTATTTTGATAAGTCACTTCAAATATCTCATAATTTATTGAAGAAATATCAAAGATCCACTTAACATATGACAAGTGTCTTTTGCATTTAATGCATTAGGTAGTATAAAAAGGGTGAAGACCTCCTCCATGCAACTCATGCTTTCAGCTCAAGAGATCTGTATGTACTCAAGAAAAGTTAATAGTTATTTTCTTTCCTCATAGCTTTTTAATCTTTGTGCTTTCAAATTTGTATTCTAAAAGTTTCTAAGTGCTAGATTGTTAGAATAGTTTTATTGTTCTTTTCTGCAACAATCTTTGGTTTTCTAAGTGTAATTCTTGATATTGTTTTTTCAATAAAAGAATTAAAAATTAAGTGAAATATTTGTGTTTTGTATTCAACCCCCCCCCCCCTTCTACAAAACTATTTTGCTTATCATGGACCAACAAGTGGTATTAGATCGGTTGGTTTAATTTAATAAACCAGATCTGCAATGGCATCATCTTCCTTTACTAAGGTTGAGTCCTCTTCTAAAAACTCATTTCCTACTGACAATGGCTCTATTGCCAAACCTCCAAAGTTCAATCCAAACAACTTTTCCCTTTGGAAAAGTCGGATGATGTTGTTTCTTGAGGATGTTCATAGTCATTTTCTTACTGTTCTTTGTGAAGATCCCATAATTCTTAAGGTATGGGACCGTTTTCAAAAAGCTCGCATTTCTAAAGACAAAGACAAAGATGTTACTTACAGTGATTCTAACTCCTCTAATGAGGAACGTACCTCTGCTACTGGGAGGTACATCCTCAAAAGGGCAAAGGACTACACTGAAGATGATAAACGTCTCATTGCTCTTGAATCTAGAGTTAGAGCAATCATCGCCCTCTCTCTTCCTGATGAAGTATACCACTCTTTGGTGAATCTTTCCACTGCCAAAGAAATGTTGACTACTCTATGTGTTTTTTACGAAGGTACAGATGAGGTCAAGAAGAGCAAAAATATCTCTCTTGTTCGTAAGTATGAACTCTTCTCCCATGAAAAGGGAGAATCTTTGTCTGACTACTATAATCGCTTTAATAGTCTTTTAAACGATCTCAAACTATTAGGGAGATTATATGACAATAAGGAAGTGTTGTGCAAGTTTATGGATGGTGTTCCTGATTTTTGGGAAAACATTTGTACTTGCATCAAGACGACCAAGGATCTTGATAATCTTCCTCTCACTGTTCTCTATGGATCTCTTTTTAATTAGGAGCAAACAAGGATCCAAAGGAAAACTATCATCAAGGAAATAAAAGCCCCTTCCATGGCTCTTATTGGTGATACTTCCAAGAAATTTGTATGTATTCCTCGTATCACCTATCCCTCAGACTCATCTAACCAAGAGAGTCATTATGACTCGGCTCACCATTCGAGCAACTGTCTCATGGCCAAGCTAGATGATATGGCCGAAGTCAAAGACACTGATATGGCAATGGCATTAGTGTCTAATGATTGTTCATCTTCATCTTCTCAAGTACATCCCTTTCATTCTCTCACCAATGATGAAAAGCTCCAAGCATATGATTCTTTGACTCTTGAATATTATAATGAAAGGCAAATGCTCATATCAAGTCTCTTTCTTCCCAACTTCACATATGTCTATCACAACTTAAACATTTTGACAAAATCAAGGTTGAGTTAGAAGATCTAAAAACCATCAACTACATCTTGGCCAAAGAGAAAAATAAGATGTTTAAACGTCTCAAAAAATAACAAGAAATAGTCAGCAAATGGACTACTTCCTCTAAAAACCTTGAAAGAATTTTTCAAGACCATGTAACAGGTAACTGGTGATGATAAGTTTGGACTCAGTTATGGCAAAATGGATGTCGGTGGTTCCTCTTCTCAAATTCCCTCTACTTCTTCTAAACTTCCTTCTTACTCTCCTGAGTACACTGAATCTGACTCGCAAGATTCTGGCTCTGTTCATTCTATGGATCTTCGTGATTCTAGAAAGTTTGGAATTTTTGTCTCTGGTAAACAATCCAAACCTCAACATGAGGAAGATCAAGATTCAAATGATATTGTAAAACCTATGAATGATCTTTTCAAAACTTTGAATCTTGATGAAGCCTCTTCTTCTTCTTCTTCTTCCAAAAGGCCTTCTTTTCTTAATAAAGGAAAATCAGTTACCTATGATCTTCCTTTAAAACTAAAGATGTCACCTCCTTCCAAAGGTGAATCTTTTGCTCCTCCAAACAAGTTTATTCCAAGATATGTCAACTTGAAGAAATCCAAGGGAACTTCAAATTTCTCCATCCCTTCTTCTGAAAAGGGAATCCTTGGACCCGTGCCTTGTCCTCCACCAACTTCGTCCAAACCTCTCAAATCTAAAGGAAAAGGACAAGAGAAAATGTTACAATTATGGGGACACTTTTCATCTTGCAAAAATTGTCCCAAGGAACGGATTGAAATAGAAAATCCGAAAGTCTCTTCTTCTAGCTCTCCTAACCTTAAAGGACCCACTTCAAAATGGGTACCAAAGGACTGATTTCTTTGTGATTGCAGGTCATTGAACATCAACATACATGGTATCTAGACAGTGGATGCTCACGTCATATGACCGGCAATAAATATCTTCTAATTAACTATGTGAGTGAAAAAGGACCTACCGTGACTTTTGGTGACAACTCTAGAGGTTCCACCAAAGGTTATGGAACTCTCTCAAATGGTTCTATCAGCTTCAACAAGGTTGCCTATATGGAAGGACTGATGCACAATCTTCTAAGCATCAGTCAGCTATGTGATCTGTGATACTATGTGATCTTCAGAGTAGATAACAGTCTTATTACCGACAGAAGCTATTACATTGTCCTATCTGGTTACAGAAAGGACAATGTGTACGTCATCAACATAAGCCATGAATCGACAGTAGAAGAGAGCATATGTTTCATCTTTGAAGATTTTGTAAAGAAGAACTGGCTCTGGCATATACGTCTCTCTCATCTTAACTTCAAGACGTTAAATGCTCTCTCCAACAAAGAGCTAGTTGTTGGAATGCCGAAGCTATCTTTCGTTAAAGAAAAGCTATGTGTAGCTTGTGAGAAAGGAAAATTGACAAAATCTTCTTTCAAAACCAAGCAGTGTTTCTTTATCACTACTCGTCTTCAGATGCTGCATATGGATCTATATGGGCTAGTCAGCACTTTAAGCCTAGGTGGAAAAAGTTATATTCTTGTAATAGTTGATGAATTTACACGTTACACTTGGGTATATTTTCTCAGGTACAAAAGTGATACATCAGAAGAAATTATCAACTTTATCAAGAAATCTGAAGTGCTCAATGGTGAACTTGTACGATCTGTCAGAAGTGATAACGACACATAATTCAGAAGTGCCACCATGGAAGCTTTCTTCAATGACAAGGGAATCTCTTAGAACACCACAACAAAATGGTGTTGTGGAAAGAAAGAATAGGACTCCATGTGAAGCTGCCCGTTCTATGCTAAGTGAATCCAATCTTCCCACCTATTTTTGGGCCGAAGCTATCAACACAGCTTGCTTTACCAAAATAGATCTGTCATTGTTAAGAGGCATAACAAAACTTGTTATGAAGTATTCTATGGACGAAAACCTAATATCAGCTTTCTTCATGTTTTCGGTTGTGTTTGCTTCATTCTTAATGACCGAGAACATCTTGGAAAATTCGATCATAAGGCTGATGAAGGAATCTTCATGGGCTACTCTCTCAGTTCTAAAGCCTATAGAGTCTATAACCCCAAAAGAAAATGTATTGATGACTCAATACATGTAAAATTTGATGATCAAAAGTCATCATCTCTCTCATGTGATGACAATGAACTATATCAGTGGATCTTTTCGTGTGTAGGAGAAGATGCCGAAAAGCCAAATTCGATAGGACCTTCTTCTATCCCCTTTTCAGCAGATCTTCCTTCTCAAAGTAATCAACCCTCTACCTCAGCTCCTTCCAAACCGAACCTTCATATTGTAGTATCTGAACCTCCTGCCGTACCAATATCCCAAAGTACCCCTCATCAACCTACCTATAATTCTCCTACAGAACCCTCTTCTTCCTTTTTGCACCTCTTCGACCAGCCACTAAATGGACAAAAGATCACCCTATTGAACAAATCATTGATGATCAACAGGCAGGTGTTCAAACAAGAAGAGGGATTGGAAATATTTGTCTCTATGTGAACTTTCTCTCAATCATGGAACCCAAGAAAATTGAAGAAGCTCTATCTGATCCATGTTGGATCACTGCCATGCAAGAAGAGCTCTCTCAATTTGAAAGAAACAAGGTCTGGAGACTTGTTCCTCGTCCCTCAGGAAAGACCATCATTGGCACTAAGTGGGTCTTCAGAAACAAGATGGATGAAGAAGGGACTATCATTCGAAATAAATCTAGGCATGTTGCTCAAGGATATCGACAGGAGGAAGGAGTTGGCTATGATGAAACCTTTGCTCCTGTTGCTAGACTTGAGGCAATAAGAATCTTTCTAGCTCATGTTGCTCATAAAAACTTTCGAGTTTTTCAAATGGATGTTAAAAGTGCTTTTCTCAATGGAGAGTTTGCTGAAGAAGTCTATGTGAAGAAACCTATTGACTTTGAACATCCTGCTCATCCAGACTATGTGTTCAAGCTGGATAAAGCTCTCTATGGTCTCAAACAGGCTCCTCGTGTCTGGTATGATACTTTATCAGACTTTTTTCTCTCCAACAAATATACCCTAGGTAAGATTGATAACACTCTCTTTCTCAAGAAGACCAGAGGTAATATTATTCTTGTTCAAATCTATGTGGACGATATCATTTTCGATCATACTGACGAATCTCTTTGTCAGGAGTTTGCCTCTCTCATGAAGAGTATATATGAGATGAGTATGATGGGTGAGCTAATATTCTTTCTTGGTCTACAAATTAAACAAACTTCTAAAGGTATTTTCATAAATCAAAGTAAATACATTCGTGACCTTCTCAAGAAGTTTAATTTTGAAAATTGCTCTCCCATGAAAACTCCCATGGCACCACCTCTTAAAATTCATGTTGATCCAGCTGGTAAATCAGTTGGCATCACTAATTATAGAGGAATGATTGGTTATCTTCTTTATCTTACTGCTAGCAGACCAGATATTATGTTTGCTACCTATCTATGTGCGCGTTATTAGACCAATCTTAAGGAATCTCACTTGGCTGCTGTAAAACGCATCTTCCGGTATCTAAAAGGTACCATGAATTTGGGTCTTTGGTATCCCAGAGACTCAGGTTTTGATCTAATTGGCTATTCAGATTCTGATTTTGCAGTGTCTAAAGTAGATAGGAAGAGCACAACTGGAAGCTGCCAATTACTAGGTGGAAATTTGGTCAGCTGTTCTAGCAAGAAACAACATTCAGTCTCCACTTCTATAGCTGAGGCTGAATATGTTGCAGCTGGAAGTTGATGTGCTTAGATCCTGTGGATGAAGAGTCAACTACAAGACTATGAACAGTTATACTCAAGAGTCCCCATTCTGTGTGACAACTCAAGTGCAATAGCCATTGCAAATAACCCAGTGCTTCATTCCCAATCCAAGCACATAGACATTCGATATCACTTCATCAGAGATCATATATCCAAAGGCGATATTGAACTACATTTTATTCCTACTGACTTTCAGTTAGCAGATCTCTTTACAAAGCCTTTGGATGAAACAAGATTCAACTTTCTGATTGGATCTCTAGGTATGTTAAATTTTGAGTAAACAAATCTAAGTCCTTTTCTACCAAAGTCTTGTTTCGGTACCTTTTACCACCGAATGCCTTAAGACCTTTCGGTAAGACTCTTCTCTATCGAAGTTCTATTTTCGGAAATCCCTTACATCTACCGCATCTCCCTTCGGCAAACATTCTATGCATCCTTTGCACCTTTTCGGTAATCCCCTTTCGTTCAAACTCATCACTTTTCGGTAAGTGGGAAGTTTGCTTTGCCGAACCGAAACACTACCCTTTGTCGAACATCAATCGGCACCTATGCTAACGTGTTTTGTCCTTATCCTCTTATTTTACCGAACTCTTTTCGGTACCTCTGCTATACCCAATCCCTTCTTGACACGTGTCATGATTTGATATGGCATGTAAGGGACAAGACGTTTGGCACTCCCCATGTTCCTCACATAGCCGTTTTGAGTCTATTCCACTTTCCCACAACCTATACACCCTAACCACCATCATTACCCCTTCAATTTCATTTAATTTTATTAACTCTCTTTTGAAATCCGCTTTCCCCCCACTATATATATCTGAGCCTATCCTTCTCTTTTCTTTTTACCATCTTCTTCTTCAAGTTTTCTTTCTTTCAAAACCTGCAAAAACAATTCTTAAGCTTTCATCAATGACATCTTCCAAGTCTTCAAAGTCAAACAAGAGCACCCCTCTTACAAGGGAATCTCTTCTATTTCCCGTATGCAACCACATTGCATGTCTAAGTGCAGATATCGATCACACAAAATTTAACCAAGTATCCACCTTTTTTCAGAGACTACCTATCCAACACGCCCTTACTACTTCTCCCAAAATTAGCAAAATGCTCCTTGGGAGCTTCTGGCTCACTTACTCGTATAATGAAGAAACTCATATGGTTTTCGCCTCCATTCTCTCGGATTCTGAACATTCGGACCTTACCTTCAGAGTTGTAGATGTCCATTCAATCCTTCAACTTCCGCTCTTTACTCCATATGCTTCTTTCCCTACTAATCACGAGCAAGAGGAAGTCATCGATGCCCTGAACTACATTCACGACGGAAAAACGAAGGGTACAAACACTCTCCTACGCAAGAACATGGGGGCGTGTGGAACTTCTTCTTCGCCCACCTCAACTACTGCATCTCCCACAAGACCTCCGGGTGGGATCAGTATCCTACACACGTGACAAGGTTGGCCCATGCTCTGATGTTCATCCGGCCTATTGACTTTGCTCAAGTAGTTTTCGACTCCATTATCACTGTGATTACTCCACTCGCTCTGTCCATCTAGCTCTTCCCCGCTTTCTCTCCTTAATCCCCAACAACAAGTTGAAGGCTCTTCTTGATGATGATGCAAAATTACCGGAGACGACCATTTCTTTTTATCTGCTGCCAAGTCAAGTTGGCAACCAGGTTATGAACAAAGAACCGAATGCTACGGAAAAGCCCCTAACTTGAGGTATGATTTCCTTTGCCACTACTCCCAATCTGATTTGGGGTGCCTTTGTAGACTTGGTTGCTGAAAGGCCCCATCATACACTAGGTCACAACATTCCGGAGGCCCCTATTCCCCCTTATTCTTCCCGTGCCAAAACGGTAGCCAAGAAAAATAAGAATACAAAGGCTACCGGTGCCGCCACACTTGCTGCGATGACACTGTCTCCGAAAAAACCTTTAGAGACTACCCATGTCAAAACCACTTCTTCTTTGAAGCGACGGGGCTCCGAATCCCCTCCTAAGTCTCATTCTAAGAGACTTAGTAAACCTCACCTGGACAAGCCTCCCACACCTTCTACCGATTCTCAACAATCGGTAGAGGTTGAAATTGTCCCATTTGGGCCAAGGGAATCTGCTATCCCCAAACCTACCTCCTCTATTCCCTCTACAAAGGGTTTGGTTGTACAATCGGGGGGCCTTAGTAAACCTTCACGAACATTTCAATTGTTGGATGAAGATGAGTTGGTTTCCTCCCTGAACCAACGCTTCTCTTCTCCACAACACGACCTTACATCCGAGTCTATGCCCGATGATTCTGCACGATTCAATGAAGAATCGGCCTTTCCAGGGGTCGGTTCCAAGGGTCACGGTGACTTTCTAGAAATGTTGTTTCAGGATACAACCTCTTATGATGCTACCGAACAATGCTCTCCCTCTCCCCTTAAAAACCAAGCTTCGACAGCCCTACACTCTGTCGATCAATCTATGCAGATCCCATCACCGAAACAACCATCTCCCAAGCAACCATCACCGAAACACCCTTCATCGAAAGTCTCACCCAAAACGCCAACCCCTTATCCCACATCCACTCCTAAACACTCACCCCAACACTCCCACTCATCCTCAAGCGACTCCTCTCTTGATTTCCCCACACAAGACAACCGTTTTCTCCCCACCAAATCTTGCCTCACCACCCACTAACACCGACTGCCGAAAGACCAGGCCCTTCGGCAACACCACCTCCACCTTTTATGTCGAACTCTTCTAAACCTCATCTTCCTATCACCTCTGATGTGCTTGCCGATATCCTGGATACAAATCGACAACACAGGTTACTTGGCGCTCAATTTGCCAACTTGCAGAAGGAGTTTGATCGGTTCCTTGCTGCTACGGGTCATTGGGTCACTCTTCTTGAGCGGGGGTCTGTCTGAGATCAGGAGTTATCTGGTGCTCTTGAGGCCACCAATAAATTTCTTGCTTAACTCCTTGGTCTCCTCAAGGAGCAGAATACCGAGCTTCTCAAGGTTCAGACCGATTTCTTCAAATGCATGGATTCCATGCAACAGGATATTCAAAATCTGGCTAATCCTCTTGGGGATGCATTGGACGCTGTCATCAAACATTTGCTGCAGTTGATTCAAGACAATACAAATCTGATTATGTCTGTAGTTGCTCTCAAGGCGGCATCTGATGCTCGGGATCAAGAACTGGCCTCTCTCCGGCAGCGGGCCAACACTCAAGATCAAATCAATGCTCAACTTGTTGAGGCTCTCGCTCAAATCAACAAGTAACTTGATTCTATGCCTGCTTCAGTGGCTCAATATTGTGTTGATTCTTTAAACATCGACATCAGTGATGTTTTTTTAGAGCTGATGATCGCGTTTGTCTTCGCCAAATTGATCGACGTATAGGTCGTGTGTCGGCTAAGGCAGGTATTTCTTCTTCGCCGCGCACTGAAGGGGAGAAATAAACTAAGGGGGAGCAACATACTCCTAATGTTACTATTACCAGTGCAAGGCGAGAAGAATACCGTATTGCTCAAGATGTGAAAAATGGGCAAGTGGGTCCTTCTGTTGAGACGGAGGAACCGAAATACAAAGAACCTGATACTTCGGTAGCTGCCGAAAAAGAGAGAATTGAGGAAGAAGCCGCTACCAAATCCGTCGACGGTAAGGGAACTGACCATCTTTCTAAAATGGTCGAAGAGTCTAAGGAGGAGCCTGAACCAAAGAAGGATAAAGGAAAGAAAAAACTCTCACCAAAAGAAGAAGTTGCCGAAGCCAAGCGACTTAAATAAGCTCGGACCAAGCAGTTTGCCGATGGTGGTGGGTTGAAACTTGCCCCTCCTACAAAGACTACATCTGATCTTGGGCTCTCTACTGAAGAGCTCAAGAAAGTTGAGCTAACTCAAATTGAGCACGATAAAACTAAAGAGTTAGCTTAGAAGTTGGCAGAGGAAGAAGCTGAGAAGGCCAAAGTGTCAGCTGATGCCATTGGAGCTCAGAAATTGGAACTTGGTGCCTTAGAAAAATCGGCTAAGAAATCTGAGGAAACACGGGAGAAATGCATTAAATGGTATCACTCCGCCATTTCCAACCGAAGAAACTCCCTTAAAATCATTGATGTCAAAATCATCAAACCTTCAAAAGATGGCGAACTTATTCATCTCTACGTGACAAGGTAGGATCTTTCAAGACGACTTGAGAGTATTGACAAGCTCAAAATGCTTAGTCTTACCGAATGGATGGAGATTTCAGATTGCCTGCACAAAAGTAGGAATGCTCTCAAATACGAAGTGGAGAAGGCCATTTTTTATCTTCAAAACAGATTCAACTCCTACCGCAAAAATACAAGATTGTGCATACCCATGCCGAAGAGGAATTCATCGCCAAGATTCGTGCCGAAAATCCTCCTCCCTCCTCCTCAAAGCCGAAAAGGTCCAAGTCCTCCAAGAAAGAAGAAGTATTCTCTCTGATGGCCAAGGAAGGAAAAGTTCCAAACACTTCCAACCTTGATCTATCAATACCGACCTTGGTACCTCAACCTTCCACCACTGTTATTCTTAGGCCTACCTATGGAATCTTCTTCAATGATGGCCTCGGCCAAATCCGATTCTTTAGAGTCGATCAGATCTCGCTCGCTGACAGTGTCTTTCTTAGTGGAATTCTTCAAATTATCCCCATGGGTGGCGTGGATCTCTACAAAGCTGTCACCGATGAATTGAAGAAGAGAAACTTCATTCCACGCCTTCCTTTTGAAGGATTTTAGCCTTTCTATCTTTAAATTTCTTTGTACTTATTTTCTTTTTGACTTGTATTGTAATCTTCTCACAAGATTAATATAATGTACAATTTTGTTTTGAAGTAAATAGTGTGTATAGTTCATTATTTCATTCTTTTATACTTGTAAATGTCGGATACTCTAAAAAATCCAAAAAGAAACAAAAAGAATGGTCTATGTGAAAAATAACCCAAAAGAGAAAGAACAGGGTTAAAAATGCATTATTCATGTAACCTTCTCTTTTGTCTAAGTATGGGATGTCATCATCAAATAGGAGGAGATTGTTGGGTCATCAAGGATTTGAAGATGACCTCCCCTTTTCGGTTTGTAATTATGTATCTGTAAATGTTGTACACCTTCATACTTAGATTATTTTATGGTTCTTTGTAATAGCTTGGTTGTGCTTAAAAGATTGGTGAATCGAAGACCAACCGAATTCAACATGAAGCAAGTCTACTGATGCGGATCAAGATGAACTTCACAAAAACTAAGCTACCTCCGCCGAAGATATGCAACATCTTTGGCAGATCACTCCTCTGCCGATTTCTCTTCCGTTCGGCAGAAGACACCCTTGCCGATTCCTCTCTATCGACATCCTTTTTGCCGAAGTTTCGGCAGATAATTCATTGTCGAATTATTCCTTAATTCGGTGATACCCTTTATAGCAAATCCTCATGATTTGACTATACTTTCTCTTTCCCAACATTATTCTGACAAAAGGAATGAAATATTCTATTGCACAAATGATCTTTACTTAAGCTCTAATATGATAGAGACTTCTAAAAGATCTCAAAAAGATTTGTACAAGGTATATTTTATTGGGATATTGTCTTATCATAGTACAAAAGTTACCTTTTGTATTTTGATAAGTCACTTCAAATATCTCATAATTTATTGAAGAAATCTCAAAGATCCACTCAACATATGACAAGTGTCATTTGCATTCAATGCATTGGGTGGTATAAAAAGGGCGAAGACCTCCTCCATGCAACTCATGCTTTCAGCTCAAGAGATCTCTGTGTACTCAAGAAAAGTTGATAGTTATTTTCTCACCTCATAGCTTTTTAATCTTTGCGCTTTCAAAGTTGTGTTCTAAAAGTTTCTAAGTGCTAGATTGTTAGAATAGTTTTACTGTTATTTTCCGCAACAATCTTTTGTTTTCTAAGTGTAATTATTGATATTATTTTTTCAATAAAAGAATTAAAAATTAAGTGAAATATTTGTGTTTTGTATTCAACCCCCCCCCCCCCCCCTTCTACAAAACTATTTTGTTTATCAGGGACCAACACATTATAATCAACATACCTCTATTGTCGATCCAGTCACAAATGATCTCTCGGGTCTACTACTACAATCACCGATCATAACTAGTATCCTGGGTGGTCCCGAACCAAAAAAGACGAATCTTCCTCCGTCCTTCGACACTCTGCTCCCAAAGAGATGACTCATAAGTAGGGGTGCTCAAAAAAGCGATCAATCTGAGGTAACCTGCCATATAATCGATACAAAAATAGGGCAAACCAAATCTATTGGGTTGAAATAAGGTTAGGCCCAAAGTAACCCGATAACCCGACGAAAGTTTAGCAACTTCTCTAAAATTGTTTGTATTTCTATTTAATATGTATAGGTTACCAAAAAACGACTCGACAACAACGAGCAATGGAACTCATAAGAGGACATTATTGGAAAGTTATATATAGTACCTAAATATTTGATGAACTCGTATATTCTCTTGAATTATTGATGGTATTTCAAAGGAATGTTTCCTTTATTTTATGTTCTCAATGTTGATTTTACTTTGTTTAAACCCAATTCGACCAACCCTAACGGGTTGTGTTCGGTTGGGTTAAAAGTTTTCAAACCGCCAACATTGGGTTGGGTTGTTCAAATGCTTTCAACCCCCATCAACCCAACCTATGAGCACCCCTACTCATAAGGAGGAGGGATGTCGGGATCTTAGCGAGGGATTAGCGACAGATAAACCACAAACCCCATTTCGTTGTTAATCCATCGCTAATTAGCGAAGTATTAGCAACATAATGGTTTTGTGGTCTATACGTCGCTAACCTCTCGCTAATTAGCGACGCATTGGGGCCGTCACTAATGCCCCTTTTTCTAGTAGTGTATAGTTTATTAAAATTTTGAAAAACATTGTATTCACCCTCACCCCTATTGTGTTAATGATTCTCATGGTTAAAATAAAAATTATAGACCAAAATACCCCTAATGTAATGTCAAAGGGACCAAAAGCAAAACAATATGACAATAGCAAATTTAATGGATGTTAGTCAAAGAGACCAAAAGCATAACAATATGGCAACCATAAGTACCACAATGTATTATATGAAATTCATGAACACAAATTGCCAATAGGTGGCACCATAGAGACCAAAAGTATAATTTACCCTAAAAATTATAAAGCACATAGACTAAACATGTAATTCACTTTATATATGTATTGTTATAAAACCGTCATCAACAAAATATTGAATTATATTGAACTTGCTTTTCTCGAACCTTGATTAAAATAGGAGGCTGAGTAATAAATTATGAAAAAACAATTAAATATACTTCTAAAATTGTCATCTTATCATGTATACGAAAGTAAGTAGTATAAGAATGAATTTGTGTAAGGCAAGAAAGGTGTAATTACATACGATCTATATTAGACGGTACATGAAATAAATACTTTACTAAGGTTCTGTTATAGACTATTTTAATTCTTATATAACCTTGTACTCAACAACTACGTTATTATTGACTATATTTTAAATACGTGAGTAAAGAAATATTTATTCATTTTATTTACTTAATTTTTACGCATCATTACTATTTATTCGATTGTATAAAATTAAAGTATTGAACCAATCAACCATCACTTTTAATCAAAAATGTGATTAGGATACTTATGTCTTTTTCCATGCAAACTCATATATATTAAAATGTCAGTTAATTAAAAAAATCTACTAGAAATGTATAACGATATGAATACACGACGTTAGAAAAAGGGATGTTAAATATCACCCGGAAATCATTTTCCATAACTCGCTTTAATGACCTTCGAATGATAGTGTAAGGTAACATCCTGGGGGGGTCAGTGGATGGTATCCCTGACTACCCAGGTTCGAACCCCGTGGTGAGCATCCTGTGACATCCATGATCATGGTGGTACCCTTAATTGGGCTGGGTCGTGGTCGACGGGGATTAGTCGGGTGACACCCTTAAGTGGGAGCCCGGATACCCCGGGAACGTGTGCGTGTGTTAACTTGCCGTTCAAAAAAAACAATTTTATATACTCGTAAATCTTTTTATGGAAAATATCTTTAATTAACACTTGATTACGACTTAGAAGCATTTTAAACCAGTAATTCTAAATGATCCATCTTTTATACGATACGATGTTTATACATCTCCTTACATATTTACTCTGAAACACGTCAATATCAAATTTACTTTTTTATATTTTTGAAACTCTAGTTTAATTCTAAAACGGGTTCAAATAACAACACGCATTTTAGAACTACTTAAAATCGATCATTACCAAAGAGTTTGTGCCCTTCTGTGGCAAAATTCTTACCAATTTAATTACAAATGGGGGCCATGGTATTTAAGGTATTTACTTTTGATACCCAAAAGTAGATTAATTTTACAAAAGTAGACCAAATTTATTACATCCATTTCGTTCCAACCAACTCATTCTCTCCAGCTACTATCCCTCCTCTAATCCTATTTACTCCCATTCTTCAACTTCACCCAAAAACACCATCATTTTCATGAAACCAATGGACCTCTTTGCTTCTTCGAGTAAACCGAACAACACGGTTTCCGAGCCGTTCCATTTCCTCAAGACCAAAGCTGAAGAGTCAGCAAAACCGATACCGTTTTTGAGCTTTCTTTCTCTCGAACCATGCAAGCTCGAGGGGAATCCAAGTTCATGCGATTTAGTGGAGGATGATGAAGATTCATCTGTGGCATTACATATCGGGCTTCCTAGTGGAAACAATAAGAAGATTATCGTAGTTGATGATGATGATGATGATGATGATGATGATAATAATAATAATCGTCGTCATACTGATAATAAAATAGTTGGAAATATGTCGGCTAATGCCGAGTACTGGATACCTAGTCGTGCTCAGATATTAGCCGGATTCACTCACTTCTCTTGCCAAATATGCAATAAAACGTTCAATCGCTATAACAATCTTCAGGTGACGTCTATTTTTCTTTGTACTCGTTATGCCACAATTCGATAGTTTTTAAACCCTTTTAGGATATATCATCAAGTGATGACATTGCATGATTGAAGATACGTTTTGATTGTATTATGTAGATTTTGTGGTTAAAAACATGCACTTTAAGTGTCAATTTATGTATCAGAAATATATTTAATACACGGATTCTGATAACTGTAGATGCACATGTGGGGTCATGGATCGGAATACAGAAAAGGAGCGGAGTCGCTTCGGGGAACGCAACCACGAGTGATGATCGGGGTGCCGTGCTATTGTTGTGAAGAAGAGTGCAAGAACAACATTAACCATCCGAGGTCGAAGCCTCTCAAGGATTTCCGGACCCTCCAAACGCATTACAAAAGGAAACACGGGACGAAGCGTTTCTCGTGTCGAAAGTGCGGGAAGAGTTTTGCGGTGAAAGGCGATTGGCGAACGCACGAGAAGAATTGTGGCAAACGGTGGCTGTGTGTATGTGGTTCCGACTTCAAGCATAAGAGATCACTAAAAGACCATATTACTTCGTTCGGTTCGGGCCATGGGCCCACACCACCGTCGTTTCAACCGGTGGATCTTCGATTTGGTCGGGAGGTAATTAATTGAAAGGCAAGAAGGGTGAAGTATTTCTTGTTTACATGAAACTTTAATACGATGGATGTGTCCATGGTTCAGCTTGTTTTGGTTTTAAATCACGTAAATTTTAACAATTATGGGCTTGATTCTATTGAATTGGGTTAGGTACTTATACAAGTTAGAGCCCACTGTGACAGTCGGTTTATTCGGTTTTCAATATTTTTTGAATTAAACGATATCAATTTGGTTTCAATAGTTTTGGCTATTTAGTTTTATTATCTCGTAAAATGAATTAAGGGTTTTATTTTAATAAGGTTTTTTTAATGTTAATAAAATTAATATTTTAAGTATAGGCTTGAAACTTTGAATTAAAGAGACGGAAAAAGTCTAGATTATAATTAATATTTTGTTAAAGAAAAATCCAAACAGAACAATAATATATGGAGAGAATGAATCTGTAATTCTCATTAATTAAAAGCCCTTTAAATAGGGATGAGTTACAAGTATATAGTTATGAGATATTTCAGTTCTAATCTAACTCTGATATACTTATCTCTATCGTCATATCCTTTAGACGATGACACACTTATCCTACAACACTCCCCCTCGTGTTGAGTTAAAGGAGTGACGGTTCATAATTGTTGCCTCGTTAAAACCTTACGCCAAAATAAAAACCCAGTGGGATAAAAAATAGGACGAAGGAAAGAGTACAACGCACCAGTTTCTTTGCAATATATAGACTTTTCCTTCAATCTAGTTTTCTCTTAGATTCGTACATTAATCATGAGAGTTAGGAAAGCATGATGGTATATAAACAGTTGCCTCACTAAAACCTTACACCAAGGAATAAAACCCAATGGGAAAAATAAAACCTTGGTTGAAGGAAAGAGCACAACATACCAATATCACAAATATAGTAGACTCCCCCTTTTGTCTACTACTCCCCTGATTCATGCATTAATCAAGGGAGTTTGGAAAACATGTGCACTTACTTTCTACATGTTTCCCAATATATGGTTTTAGGTAATGATTTGGTAAAATGTGTCATGTTCTCCTGACATCTTACTTGATTCAATTGAATCTCGAGGAGAGTTTTCTTATTGTTGATTGTATAAGACTTAAGCAGAATATGATTTGTGTTATCACCTTTGATGTATCTTACGTTCATTTCTTCGATACATGATGCATTATTTCCATATATGCAATATTGGTTGAACCCAAAATACTAGCTCCTCTAATATATGTAATGATAGTCCTTAATCATATACATTCTTTAATTATCTCATGGAGAGTAATATTCTTGGAATAGTTCATGGAGGTAGTTACAAGGGTTTGCTTAGCTTACTTTCAAGCAATCTGGGTGTTCATTGTGGTAATTCCTTATCCAGTTTGAGAACAACCTTTCTATGAGTCAGACATATACCTAATATCAACAAACACATACCAAGACATTGTTTGG
Organism: Arctium minus; assembly: GCA_954870635.1. Classification (NCBI taxonomy): domain Eukaryota; kingdom Viridiplantae; phylum Streptophyta; class Magnoliopsida; order Asterales; family Asteraceae; genus Arctium; species Arctium minus. The sequence continues at coordinate 129,433,582 of OX941081.1, read as the reverse complement.
TGTTTTTCTATAAGAGCTAGTACTTTTACTGCTTATATTTTAAGTAGGTATTGAAGTTCCATTATCAATCCCATTTTTCTTTCTATAGGGAAAGTAAAAGCCCATATCAATGGTTCCAAAATATTAATTTGATTTCATTGCAATGACGTTGCTTTGGCGCTGAGCTAAATCTAGCTAACAAGTCATTGAGAAATATAATATATGGTCAAATGTATTATGCTAAGTACGATAATGCGCATATTGTACTTAGATAGGGAATTCCAGCTCCCAGCATTTTTCGCCATCATCCTTTAGACGAAATGGATCTTTTCTTTTATCCGACACTTCGACCGATCATGGGAGTGCTAACCAGATGCGCTTTGTCCATATTAAATTGCCTGATTATTTTCTGGACATATGCGATCGGTGAATTAATATTTCACAAACTCGGTATCTTAGCTCAAATATCTAGACAAAACCAAGTTTTCCCAAGATCTTTCCTCTCAAAATCAGATTTCAAGTAACTTGTGGTTCCTCTTATTTCATCAAGAGTGCCTATTATGTTCATAACATTGACATATATAGCTACTTTGAAAATCTAGAACTTGTTTTCCATAATAAATACGTAAGGGAACAGTTCATTGATCTTATATATCATTTCCCAATCAAGTATTCCATTAGGCGGGTATACCACATCCGCTTAGATTGCTTTATTCTATAAAGTGGGCGTTTCAATTTTATTGCAAACGCATTTCGTGGTTTAGAGTTGCTTGATTTTGGTAATGTAATATCATCAAACACTTTTATATATCTCTAAATCTAGATCCCCGTAGAGATATGTGGTAACCACATTCATGAGTTGCATTTCCAGTCCTTCGGAAACTACTAGGCTAGCAAATTATTCGGATGTCATAACATCCATCATGAGAGAGTAAGTCTCCTTGTGATCAATCCAGGGCGTTGTGAGAAACCTTGCGCCAAAGGAGAGCCTTACATATTAGGACTTCATTATTCTCGTTACGCTTTCTGACAAAGACTCAGTTATGTCCTGCGGGCTTTACACTTGGTAGGTTAGCACTACCTGACCAAATACCCGATCCTTTGTCAAAGAATAGAATTCTTTCTGAATTGTTTCTTTACATTTAGGCCAATATGCTCTTTGTTGATACTATTCAACTGAGCCTGGTTCGATGTCGTCGTGCTCGATCATTTTATGAGCCATCGTATATGCGAATAAATCATCAATGATTATATATGATTTGTCCATCGACTCATATGTACTCTCATAGTTCATTTGAGATTAATGTTCATCTATAGAATCAATATTAACTTCGGAGCGTCCCCTAGTGATGATTCATGGACATAATTATAATTAGAGACAATCTCTTGAGAGTTTTGTGTATTGATGATAAATGGATGTGCCTCACTATCATCTTCCTTTAGAATAGTATCTATCGAACCAAGTAGCTTCCACCACTTCCATTTGGTAGCTACGACCTCAACCACACCTCCACTATGTGTGATTGCAACGCACTTTTCAATGGTGTTGGCCCCTGTTAGGGACTTTTTAACCTTGCGAGTATATTTGCAGCTTGTATATGTGATCTTGTCACTTTTGGAATAATATTAAACGTATCAGGTATCGAGTCTGATTCGTTTGACTTCAACATTACGTTGTGAAGTTTTGGGTATCAAAATGAGACAGAGTGGGAATATTCAATGACACTTCCTGTAGTTCCCATGGAAAATTCTTTTTTCTATCTCCCCCTAACGACGGGAAGACTGTCTCATGAAAGTTACAACCCGCAAATCTAGCGGTAAAGAGATTACTAGTCAAATATTCTAATTAGCGGATAATTGTTGGGGATCCATATCCAACATATACCAAGTCATTTTTACGGACCCATTTCGATGCGCTGTGGGGGCGCAATTGTCACATATACTACAGGACCAAACATGCGTAATTGTAAACTATCAGGCTTATATCCAGTTACCAACTAGTACGCATGAGGCTGTTTAGCAAGCAGTGGGTCTAAAAACGAAAAAAACTGCATATAATAATTGCATAATCCAAGGTAGATGTGGGTAAATTGGTGCGTATTACTAATACCCTATATGTCATCATATTCTTTTGATAACAACTTCTATGAGACTATTTTATATATACACGTGGGGTATAGGAAACTCTACATTGATCTTAATACATATGCAATTAACATCAAATCCTTATGATGTAAATTCTCCAGCATTCCAAGTCATGTAGCCTTGATGAAATAATCGGGGTGGTGAGCCCTTAAACGTATAGCTAGTGCTAAGAGTGCAGTATTTCATGTGGACAATAATACGACATGCGCTCATCGTGTCGAAACCAGAACCATAAAATACTTTAATGGCCTGCATTCTGGATGATTATGTCCATAAATATCACCTTGTATTCGTTATAACAATGGAATATTATTGTATTATATATCATTAGCTTTAGGATGGTCTCATTCCTGTCTTGGCTAAGGATCAGGGTATACAAAACTTTTAAGTATTTGAGAGGGCATATTATGATGGCAGTGTTGCTTCTTATGCTTCAGAAATCAACAATTGCAATTTGCCTCGTTTTGCCTTTCACTCGAAAGAGAATGTGTCTATGTGTATTTTACAATACACGTATCACTATGTCATAACCATGGTGTCCCACATGGTCATGTCGACACATATATGTGTCATGCCCCCAAAGTTCTTTATTGGTGACAAAAAATGTTTCGATGACCCAATAATCTACTAGTTTGACACATTAGTTTCCATGATATATGTTTTCTTTCATATTCATTAGAATTTATGTATATATGCTCATTTCCATTTGAGACAAATATCTTTACAAGGTTCCTATTAATCTTGTACCAACAAGAAAATGACAGTACATCGTCTAAGTATTTGGTTGGAGGAAAATTATTAATTCAATGAATAATAATCTATTTCTTGTATGAGATGTCATAAAAACAATCAAGTTCTCCTCGATACATTCCTACACGGAACGAAGAACATTGAGAGTTTTGTTTTGTTTTTGATATATTTCTTTACATGTATATATAATGGTTATAAACTCGAGTGTATATTTTGCAGAAACAATTAATTTGATAATTAAAACACATTCAAATGTAATTATATTCAACCAATCTTAGATATAATATATTTCATTTTCAATTTGTTCCTTTTTCGAAAAGAGCACTCTTTAGTGCATTTCTTATTTGACTATCCATTATCACCTGGGGCAGTAGTTGTATCTCTACTCCAGATGTTGAAAAAGCATTCCCGACTCTTACCAAGACCCTGACCCGTTCAAGGGTTTCGTCCACATAGTGCATAAATGTCACATGTGTGAAATTGTTTTTAACTCTATGTTATATGAAGTTGTTTCCACCTTTAATGCTTTCATTATTGATCTCGAGAATTTTCTTTGTCTCGACATATATCGTGTTGTTATTCGAAAGAACCTTGTTATGTCTCTCAACCACTTGCAGTAGGTTGATGAGTTTGTCTAAAGGTTAAATTCCAACTTATATTAGTTCATTAATATTTTTGATATATGAAAGGTGGAAATAATGTTAGGAATCATGTCATCTTCTGTGAGTTCCTTGCCACAGAGATTGAGACGTGTTTTGGATAAAACATTTCTTTGTTGAAATCAGTTACCTTTTTGTAATCGAGTAAGTGGGTTTCATTCCACTGTACGATTAGTTCGGGAAGTACATATTCATGCGTACTCCCGATTATCCCTTTCGGGACATCCCACATTTCTTTGGGGGTTTCTAGTAAAGGTATTCCTATGAAACTTAGGATTTATATGTCGTCTCATAACATGAGGGTATTTGCTTGTACCTTTTCAAGAGGTTGGTTTTAGAGTCTATTGAGAGTTGATGGAATTTAGGTATTTTCTTGTACCTTTTCAAAAGGAGGTTTATATACTCATTTATGATATTCAGATTCTTTTGAGTTTACGACGTTGATTTTGGGATGAGTTGTTTCAACCATTTACATATATAAGGGATAATATATGATTTTCTGTTTGATAAGACAGTGGATTGCGGTTACAATTATTATTTCATTATCATAACCATATTGGATTTTTGTATGCTTAATTTTATTGATAATACTTCATCAAGAAATCACTCAATCTATTGGATTTCCAGGTAGTATGGGAATCACATGGATTTCTTAAATCCCCACAAACCTTAGGGCTATTTACACATGTTTGACAAAATCCAGTCGATATTTTGCGATTTATTTAATTTGAAGATAACATTATTAATTTATAGAGTTTTTGACATGAGGCCAAAATATGTTGGCGTATGAAGCCAAGTTCAATATTTATTTAAAGAGATTACTCTTAAACAAATAAATATTGTTTTGACATAAAGTCAACTTCAAATCTTTAACATCTTAATAATATATTTGGAGCTTTTGGTAAAAACCAAAAGATGAGGTTGGAAGTGTAACTTCCTGTTGCACGCGTCGTTAAACGCACAACAAGGTTTAGATTTATAAACATAACTAAAACCTAGTGATAGGGTAAGTAGGGCAAGGTTTTAAAAAACGGAATCGTGCCTCGAGGCGTTTTCCCTCAATGAGGCGAGGCGTAAGCCTCGAGGCGGTCTGAGGCGTAAGCCTTGAGGCAGAAATATATTCACTGTACACAATATATATATATATATATATATATATATATATATATATATACATACACCAATCTGCATTCCACTGCTTCTGCTCATAAATATATGCAATATATATACAAGCACTTGACACTTGAGTGCTAGACAACAAAATATATATCATACTAAATTACTAAAAGAATTTACATATACTTTTTTCAATCACGAAATATAGATGTACATATACTAACAAAGAAAAAAATTATTGATCTATTCATAACACACACACACATATATATATATATATGTATATGTATATATTAATATGCTTACAACTCATAAAGAAAAAAAATATTAAATATCAACAAAGTGTGAGTAGAAGTGTGACTGTGACCCTCACACGTAGTAGAGACTAAATATAAAAGAAATGTATCCAGTAGATACATATACATTGGGCTGTGTTGCTGCCCACGATTGCTCTCCCTCAAAATTGAATCCATGGCTTCATTTTATTACCATTACTTTCCCTCTTTTCTTTCCTTCCCACTCATGGCAACAACCACCAAAATTACGAAATACACTCTTTTTTTTTTTTAAATATTCTTTCCAAAATTCCAAAAAATCATTGCTATCCTTTCCTCTTTTCAAAAACCAGCCCAAATAACAAGCCCACCATTTGATTTTATATTTAGAGAACCCAATTAAAAGTAAAGAGCTTATGTGTTCTGACTTTGATGTCAATTTCGGCCTAGATTCGTTCTGGGTTTACAAAAACTCAAAACTTCAAAGTCGTAGGCCCGTTTGTTAGGATTTCAGATCATCTTGAATCACCTTAAACGGACCTTGGAGTGAGATATGGTCAAAACACTGCAGTCGTGCAAATCTGTCAAAAATTGTCCTTTTGTTCTATTTCGCTTCAAATTATTCCGAACCTATACAAATATAAAAACGCATCAATGTAGTTCGGTTTTACCATTTTTATGCATTACTTGATGGTGATTGACGAGAAAATAAAGTACAACTTAACGACCGATCACTTCCGAAAATTTATTATATAATTTAAAATTATGAGTAGGAACTCACAATCAAGATAAATGTTTGATTTTAACATTTTCATTTTATTTTTGGACCTTTTGGCAAAATAACAAAAGTTATGGAGGTAAGAATTGTAAATTCCAAAGATAATTTATAAGATTGGGGTTAATGAGTAGGAACTCATAACCAAGATAAGCATTTGAACTATAACAATTATTAATTAGGATAAACATTTGAGTATGATATGGATAAATCAATTCAAAAACTATACATGATTAAATTAATAAACATTTAAATAAAATAATCAAATACTCATATAATCTCATTCAAATATGACTATCCATCCATAATATTAAATCAACCTACCAAATAAGTTAATATAAAAATATGGTGAAATTTTAAACTTAAACATATAAATGTTACCTAAAATATCGAATTTTTTAGCTTGATTTCATAATCATAGTTGAAAGTACATCTTTCAAAAATTAATAATATTATAAAAAATTATAAATAAAACTTTATTAATATAATAATAATTTGAATATTGGATAAAGTTATCAATTTAAAAGAACAATTAAAACTTTAATTAAATGAATACAACATAACAAATTGAGTGGATAAGCATAAATAGTTATATGGTAATATCATGTTTAAGTTTTATCATACCAATCAATAATTTAAATTATTTACAACATGTTAATATGTAAAGATGCACATTTAAATGTTTAATAAATAAATCAATCAATTAAATATCGGTGCTTTGATTTAAAATGACAACAACTAAATAAGTTAATAAAATTAAAGAGAATAGCCTTGTGGTTTAGGGTAAATATGACTAAACAATTACAAAACACCTAAATAGGACATTTAAAAAAATGGAGAACAACCGTGCAACTTTTTTTTTTAACTAGGAAACATGAAAATAGGTAATTAAGTTGTATGTAATTTGATCACATATATTGTCGTATTAAACAACATTGTATCAATCACATAATTAAACATTACAACAAGAATCTTAATAACATGAATAAAAACTGGACAAAACAAAAGGCAAATTATGCTTACTTGGATCATGGTTGCAGCATCTGTAGTTGGAGCAGAAAATCATTTGGTTCCCGAGCTTACGTGCTGATAACGTGTTAAAGAAAAATCCAAACAGAACAATAATATATAGAGAGAATGAATCTGTAATTCTCATTAATCAAAAACCCTTTAAATAGGGATGAGTTACAAGTAGATAGCTATGAGATATTTTAGTTCTAATCTAACTCTGATATACTTATCTCTATCGTCATATCTTTTAGACGATGACACACTTATCCTACAATATATTTTTAAATTTAAAGATAATATATAAAAATAATATTATAACTTCTTATTCGATTTAATCAAAGTCATATAAAAATATAATCGAGCAAAAAATCGGATAAACCAAACTTCATTTTGTTTGGATAAGTTATTTGGTTTCTGGTTTTCCTAACACCTGTATCTTCCCCCAATGGTCTGTTAGGTTTCAAACAAGTTATTGTAATTTAATGTTTTTTTTTTTGAAAAACAAATATATTAAAACTAAAGAGGATTTTACAAGTATAAACAATCGAACTAAAAGTATAAATTGTAAAACTATCAATAAATGAAAACTACAAAAACAATCTCTTTCAAAATTGTACATTTAAGTCCAACTAGCAATACAAATTTTTTTATTGAAATAACATTTAGGTTTGGACTTTTTCTTATAGGTCATCAATTAGAGTTTCTTTAGAGCACCGGAGATTTTGTGACTGTTATCTTCAAGGGCCCATGAAATTAGTTTAATTTGAACTTGGAATGATTCTTTCAAAGAAAAATATCATCCGTTGCATTGGCCCGGTCGTATAGAATTTTTAACTGAAAATCCACCAACAATCAATTAGCTATTAAGGTCTAATAAATAATTTTGTAAAAACAAATATTGAGTACATCAATTTATTAATGACTTAAATATATAATTTATGTTCAATCGACCCAAAACGATCAAATTGATAACTTGTGATTATTTTATAATTAAAATAAATAAAATTTATTAAGATTTTAGATTGTATTAAATTTTGGTTTAGCGATATCTGATAATCTAACCTTTCTAGAGGTCAAGAGACCAATTATACTATTGAACTATTAAGAAACCTAAATGATATTTACTTGAATACATTGCTATTTATCGCCTTACTTGATGCGGAACTTTGACAATAAAAATGGATGGAGAATATGTGATGGTCTTTCTCAATCAAAAACCTTTGGTATTCTACGAAGAATGAAACATCTCTAATAGATGGGGATTAGGAATCGTATATATTGTTTTTGGTGTTTTGGGAATCATTGCCATTTTGTATGTCAGTCATTAGAATTCCATTAAACCCAAATTATATAAACGAAAGATCTTTACCTATCTATTTACATCATCTTCAAATAAGCGTTAAAACAATAAAAGTCTTACGCCTATTAGATAGAACATTGTAATAGCCAATATATTTTAAAGTATTTAAGCTTGTTTAATTTGATTAGAAATCTTAACATGATTTTAAATATAATCATTGAATTTAATCAAGTTGAGTATAAAAGTGAATGAAGTTGAAACAAAGACAAGAACTTTATTTGAAGTAAGTTCATAGGGTTAAGCCCAAGGCTTAACAATAATTTTTACTTAAGTATTTAATGCGAATTTAGGTAGCGTTTGGTACGCAAACTGGATGGGACGGGACGGGACCGGGACTAACTGTCTGTCCCACGTTTAGTTTAGGTTTAAAATCATATGTTAATTTGAAAGAGGGTAATATTGTAATTTTATATTTAGTCCCATGTTGTTCCACCTATTTTGGTGGAACTAAAAAACTTAAATTTGGTCCCATGAAATTTGATTTTTGTCCCATGTGATTTTTGTCCAATGACATACCAAACATGGGACTATTTTTTTGTCTCGTCCTGTCCCACCCAGTCTGCGTACCAAACGCACCTACGGAATAAACATAAAAAAGCAATCAATGATTATGCCTTAAAAATTGCATAGAGTAAATTACATATTTGGTCCCCGGGGTTTGGTGGTTTTAACAGTTTGGGTCCATAAAATGAAATATCTATGGCTTGCATCCTCGTGGTTTGCATTTCATAACGTCTTGGGTCCCTGATTTCTAATTCCGTTAAAAATTTCAGTTAAACAGGTTAATTAAAAGGGTATTTTAGTCATTTTAATTGTATTTTTTAATTTTTATTAAAACCACATGGACTAAACACGTAATTTAATCTAAATAATAAAAACCACATGGACCTAACCTAGCTCCATTTATATAGCTCCCTCTCCCCCTCCTGCGTACCCCTCCCTTCTCCTAGTCCCCGGTGTCAACATCCCCCACCATTCGGCGTATCCCTCCCTTTTCTTGGGGTTTTCGGCTCTGTTCTTCGCGGAAATTGTCCACAAACGACGGGGTGTGGTGTTTTGAGAGGGACAGCGAGACCCAAAATCGGAGCCAATATCAATCTGGGTTGCTTTTATCTGGTGGGTATGCCAGTGGCAGTGGTGTTAGGTGTCTCTATGGGGTTCGATTTCGAAGGTGTATGGATGGGGATGCTGGCGGCGTAGATGTCGTGCGTGGTGACGATGTTAGTGGTTTTGGGTCGGACGGATTGGGAGTTTTAGGAGGAAAGATCCAAGTATTTCTCAAATTCCGTCCGTGATCGAGTCTTTGGAGGTTTTCAATTCCTAATGATTTTGGCAAATTGCAGAAATTGGAGGTTTTCAATCTCTATTCAAATCGATTTTCAGGACAGATTCCAACTAGTATTTCTCAAATTCCATCAATCATGATCTATTTTTTATAGGTTTGAGGGTTCTTGTTTATTTCAAAGATCTAGGCTATGTAAAAATCTTGTGTTTTTTTCCCAACCAGATTTGGATATGTGGTTTGAGGGCTTTTTGTTTGAGTTCGGTTTAGGTATTTTGATTATTTGCATAAATTTGTTATTTGTGTTATGTTTATTGTAATACTCGTCAAATTGTTTGGGTTATTTGTTATTTATAAGAAAAATGGTGTAATTGTGAAAAATAAGGAAGTTGAGGGGCCATATTGAAAGTTTGGCATAAAAAGGCTTAGAACCCTAGACTATTCATTTGGGAAATATCTTGGTGTGGGTTTTGTGCGGTGTTTGAGGAAGAACAAAGAAGAGCAGATCGAAGCCTATCTTGGGGAAGAATCGTTCCTTTGAAAGAGAAAGTTAATCAAGGCGCTTCTAGGAGAAATTCTTCTTGCTCAAGGTAAGAAATCTAACCTTTAATATTTTGTTTAGAAATCTTAACCCTGGATTATATTTCCCTGTGTAAAATCTCATTGGGAGATGATAGGATAAAATCTTATCGGGAAGTTAAGAGGTAGTTTGATTAACTGGAGATGAGATATTATTGAGGGTAAAACCATGATTTAGAAGGGTTGAATCTGACTTTAAGTTAAGAAGAAATCGATGGGTTGTGCATTTGTATATCGCCGTTGGGTTATCTTTCGTAAGTTAAGTGTCGCCCGGTCTGGTCGACCGGGGTTCAATCGGTTCCTCCCGGTAGTTGAATAACCAAGGTCTCCCGGTATGACGTAACCGGGGTCTCTCAGTAGGTAGGACCGGGGCCGACCGACGATTGGGTGACTGGGGTCGCCCGGTGGTTGGTTGACCGGGATCGACCGATGGGTAGTCGACCGGGACCCTTCGTCCGAGGCATCCCGTGGAGTCTTCGACCGGGTCAACTTGTTCCTTAAATCTTCAATTGAGAGACTTCGTTCCCACCTGTGTCGTGGTCATAGTGGGTTCTTAAACCTTATCAGAAATTTTAATGTTCGTATTAAATTGGTATGTAGGGGTTTGACTTATCTGAGGCTAGCTGTGTGCGTTGTGTCATCATCCCATCAGGTGAGTTCCCTTATCTTCAAACTATGAACATATCTTTGAAATGGAGATGGATCTATTTTACATTATACATTATGGTTATCGTTGATCTTTGATAAGATCATATTCTCAATATCGCTGTGAGATACTGTTAGTTATAAAAGCTTTATTTTATTTCATTGTTTTATTGAAAGTTATGATGACGTGATGATTTGCATGGATGTTGGTCATGGTTACATTCAACCATCGAGGATGGTGGAACCGTGTGTTTGGAATTTGTTTCCCTACACACGAGAACGATATCGACTAGAGGGCCGTATGGGGATCTACTGGGGGGCCCCGAGGACGAGTAGTGCTGTTTCTTGACGATGGAGCTCGGTGTGGATCTGGTCACTTCTTGTGACTCAATGTTGTGAGATCAATCTTGTTAAATTATATATGTTTTCTATTTGTATAAAGGACGAGTTTGGGAATTCACTAGACCTTCCGGTCTAATCCTCGTCTCCTCTTTTTCTTAAAACCCATTTTTAGGTAACAGGGTTGTTGCTCGACCTTCCAAAGGGAAGGAGAAATGTTATGAGCTACATTGTTGGAGAGCGGGCCTTAGTAGCGGCGTAGACAAAAATATTAATATTAGTTTCTCGGTTGTAATAGAGTTGATGTTTAGACTATGTTAATCCTTTCTTTACCAAATCTTGTAATGGGATCAGATTTTGGGAGTTTGCCTCAATTTAAATTGTTATGCTTTTGTTATTGCTATGTTGATAAGTGGGTTATTACATTTGGTATCAGAACCATAGTTTAAGGGATTTAGGCGACCGATTGGGCCTAAACTTAAACTTTAGGACATGGGATGCAACCGAGAAATAGGATGTCCTAGGAGTCACCGCTATAGGAACGTGTATTTTGAGAGGTGGGGACAAACATATGAAGTAAATTTGGAATTACATCTGGCCAATGTAATTGCGAATTTACAGGCACATGTATGTGCTCGGATTACCTCTCTATGCGTAGAAGTCAATAGAATGTTGGGTGTGCGTGGATAGTTTAGTCCTCGTCGCAATCGGAAGGTTATTATTGAGGGGTCAGTCTATGAAGGGGTGATGGAAGGGAATAAAGTTTTAGCCATGCGTTGTTGGCAATAGTTTGGTGCGGTGCGTGAGGTTTCTTGTGGTGAAATTGATGATAAACTCTAGAAAGAGTATTACTCAAAACAATAACAGACCGACCAAGGAAGAACTTTATGTGTTCGAAACGGGTGAAGGATGGATTTGAGGGAACTTTCAATGTCAGGTAAGTTCTCATGATGATATTTGGTGTGTTTGTCTGTTCGGACAGGAGAAAAAGGTTTGGGTTAGGATTCTAAAAGGGTTAAATTCAAGGTTGGGGGAAAGATGGAATCTCATGACTTCCCAAATAGGGATTGAAGTAAATTATTTGAGAAACCGACCGAGGAGAAAAAGTGATTGGTTTATTGGCCTGTAGGGGTCAAAATTTGAAATCGTACGAATTATACATCAGGGCTCAAGGCGAGAACTTGGTGGGGTAATCAATTAGCTAGGGTGTGAAACACCTGAACTGCAAGTTGTTGTTGTTATGAGAAAGTGAACGGTAGCTAAAGGTTGGATGCCGTGATGATTGGGTGAGTGTAACAGTTGACCTCGATTGAGTGAATAGCCTTCAATTGCAAGTGAGTTCATATATTGTGTCTGTAAAGGTATCTCGAGAACTCAGTCATGATTTAAAGGTTGATGCGCATATAACGAATTTCATGTTTTGGAAATAATTCGACGCGTGCAAGAGGGTGTTTAAAGAGGAAAGACAAACCTATCTTAGTTGCGTAATAAAATTTTCCTTAAACTTAGTGATTTGTGAAGTATATCACTTCTTTTCATGTTGAGATAAATTTGTTGCGATACCCATGAACACATTTGGCAACAAGCCTTTATAACCAAAATGAGTTTGAGACGATATCTTATAAAAGAGTGTGAGAGTCGTTTATTTTATTTCGTGCAAGCGGTTTCATTTAGAACTTTTCTAGTCGTATAAGGAAGTTTTCTCTCCATATTACGATTGTCGTGACGTCGTTTTAGTTGATCAAGGTGATGTTTTACCAAAGGATTGCACGCAAACGATTCTTGAGATCGTTGTGCATGACTTTGAAGTTATGAAAGTGTTGAGTCATGTGTGATCAAAATGTTTTCATGTGTTTTGCCCTTTGAGTGTTCAATTGTGAGAAATGATTATTTATTTATTTATTTATCGAGTCATCATGCATAAAGGCTATTAACTCATGAAGTCGTGAAAGTTATTGGATTAGGGACAAGGAACGGTTCGAGCGTGGGGAATGCGTCGGTCGAGCTAATGTTAGATGATTTATGTCTTCGGTGTTCTTACTAAGGAAGAGGTGGGGGATATGGAAAATGTCAAAAATGGACTATGACATTGATGGTATTATGGGAGTTCGAAATCTTGCTTGGTAAATTTGGTCTGCTGTTGTAGGTGAATGGTCGTATTTGGGGTGAAAGACTCGAAGTCGTCGAAATGCCGATGTTATTGAATAATAATACTTGAAATGTTAAAGAGTATTGAGCCTAAGCTGGTTGGAATGGCCCTGTAAGTTAGACCTTGCATCATGTAGACCTTGAACCACCTTCAGATAAGGATGGGGAAGTGTAAAACAAAATGCAGTGTGTTTGGGAAAGGAAGATGGCATTATAAATTCTTGTTGCCAGATATACAGGGGAAGTACTATCATGTCTATTATTTTTTTTATGATTGAAGTAGAAGATGTTTAAAATGTGCCGAGATAAGGGCGTCGACAGGAGTTGGATTTTACGAGTTTATCTTGGTGATTCATAGACGGAGTAAGTCGTTCAGGGATGGTGTATACTTGTTGGGTATTGGATAACCTTGCGGAAACATTGTGATAATGAAAGATTGATGCGTGGAGTGTTTTCCCTGCGAGATTCTAACGTTTCGTAAATGAGGAAGTTATTAGTACAATCAAAGTGAGTGAATGGATATTATCAGGAATTGGGAGACGTGATTCATTTGGATTGGAGAAGAGATGGAACCAGGAGATGGACTGGGTCTTACATATGAGTAGGTGTATATGAAGGCAGGTTTGGATATGTATGCGGATGACCATGAGGACTTGGACTCGCCTCCCAATATATTCAAGTGTAACTGTGTTATGTTGCTGAGCACAAGGTTCTAAATGTCGTGAGGCATGGCGTGGCGGCGAGGCCAAGCCTCAAGCCTTAGGAGCCACGACGAAGCCATGTCGTTTTCAAGGCATGACTTATGGCGTCAAATTTCTATTTCATATATAATATTATATATAAAAACGTATGTTTTGTAGTGTTACTCAATGAGTCAATATTATTAGGGAAGTTAAATTAGGTTGTATATATAAAAAACTTGCAAATAAGACATTAAAAACGTAAAGAAAATCAAATATCTCATTACAATAACCGCGCATTAGGCCATGGCATGCCATGGGCTTAACGTGGCGTGACACACAAGCCTTGGTGCCATGGCGCGCCATGGCAGCTGTGCGGTGAGTTTTTTAGAACATTGGCTGAGCATGAGGGGGTGTCTAGGTTATATAAAGAGGATCGCGAAGGACGAGTTAATGGTATGATCAAGTGGGTGATATGTTATGTCAGATTAAACGTGTAATTCCGCAACGTAATAATGAACTATCGTTATAACTGAATTATGAATTTTAGATCGTAATGTGTGGCAAGGGTAAGCGTAAATCTTGATTGGGAAATTTAGAAGGGAGATTCAATTGGCGACAACCTAGAAGAAGAACTTGTATTCTTCTCGGCTGTGGTTAACTCCGGCTGAGTTCATCTGTTTCCAACAAAGCGTTGATGAAAAAGTTTTATGTGGTTGGTTGTAGTTCCTTGTTGTGGATTGAAGTTCGACCGAGGAGGTGAAGCATTATTGGAAATAAGTAAATCCCGGTAGTCAGATCGAATCTGTTAGTTGAGAAAATGAGGCTAGTATGTCGCCATAAGGGAGTAAGCTGGATCTGAGAAGCTCGCCCAGTGGAACAGAAGAATGTGGACTATGGCTAAGAGGGTAACTTTGCGAGAAAATGAACAACACACGAGAATATGAGGAGTTTTTCGGTTATGGTTTGGGTTATTATCATTTGTGTCTGGTCCAAAGCTTGCAACCTTGAGTAAGCCTTTCCTTGAAAGTGGGTGATATATGTTTTCATAGAAGCAAAGTATAGTGATTGATCAAGATGCTCGAAGGGAAGGATCGGAGGATGTAAGGGTTAGTGTGATAAGCATTGTGGGTGAGCATTGAGTTTGACGTCAGGCAAATTAAACTTGTATTGTGAGAAAGTATTGCTCCTCTTGTAGGGCAATTGAAACCGGAATAGGACAAGGAGAGTTATGAGTACGAGTGGGTTCGGTAGTAAACGGTTATGTGTATGGGGGGGGGGGAGCTAAACTCTTCGGAGGACTATTTGGGCAGTGAATATGTGGAAAGTTTATGTTCTTAAGTATATGCAAATATGCAAAGGGATAGGTGGAAATGATATTTCGGTCGAGATGTCCATAGTATGGATAAATTGGTTATCATCAAAGTATTAGTAATCGATGTTGGGGGTGGGAGTAGGTACTAATGCGATGTATATTTCCAGGGAGTATTGTGTTTAATATTGTGTAAATTGGGATATTGCTTGGGGTTGTGTCGCTTTACGTTGTAAAGAAGTAGACGCTGAAGAGATTATAAATTTATGGGATTTCATAGGTTCAGTGGTGTACTGTTTTGTGCCTGTCGTACTGACTCAGCTTGACAGGGGAATAAATTGGCAATAGATCGAAAGTTGGTGTAAGGTTAAAAATAAATATGTGGTTATCCAAAGGAATAAGTGGGTATGATGTTTTGGTTGACGGGTGCACTGTGTGGTTGAATTGTTACCATCAGAAGAATTAGTGATCAACGTTGTGTTATAAGTCGATGTGTTAGTAGGGTTGGGTGCGATTATAGAGGGCCTTGCTAAGTATTATGTGTTGAATACAAGAATTCTTACCTATAGCCTTAGGGGGAAGATCAAGATTGACCCTGTGTCAAGTTGGCAAGGTGGGTATTTGTTATTTTAGTCAGGAAAGGTTGAAGGTGACTCGTGATTGTCGTAAGAGCTACGCGGTTAAACGGTGGGAATACGTAGGACTTCGGGTCGGAGTTGTATGTTGCTTAAAGTATCCCCTTGGGAAAGGAGTGGTGCGATTTAGAAAGAAGGGAAAGTTGAGCCTGCGTTACATCGGACCATTCGCGAGTGTGAAAAAAGTGGGGAAGTATTGAACAAACTTGACCTACCGGATAAATTGCGAGGAAATCCGCAGTGTACCTTCACAAGTTGAACGTATCGGAATAGGGGCGTATAAGTTGGACTTACCCTAAGAGCTGAAGGGCATTCACAATACATTTCATGTCTCCAACCTGAGGAAGTGTCTAGCAGATGTTGATATGGTTGTGCCTCTACAAGACCTACAAGTGGATGAGAAGTTTAACTTCGCCGAAGAACCTGAGTCTATGGTGGATCGTAAGGTTAAACGTTTTAGGACAAAGGATATTAATCTAGTGAAAGTTCAATGGAAATTCCATAAAGGGCGGGAAGCAACGTGGGAGTTAGAATCATATATGATGTCCAAATACCCGCACCTTTTGTCAATGAAATTCCGAGGACGGAATTCTTCTAAGGGGGGAGTGTTGTAACACTCGTCAGATTGTTTGGGTTATTTGTTATTTATAAGAAAATGGTGTACTTGTGAAAAATAAGGAAGTTGAGGGGCCATATTGAAAATTTGGCATAAAAAGGCTTAAAACCCTAGACTATTCATTTGGGAAATATCCTGGTGTGGGTTTTGTGTGGCGTTTGAGGAAGAACAAAGAAGAGCAGATCAAAGCCTATCTTGGGGAAGAATCGTTCCTTTGAAAGAGAAAGTTAATCCTAGGACAAATTCTTCTTGCTCAAGGTAAGAAATCCAACCTTTAATATTTTGTTTAGAAATATTAACCCTGGATTATATTTCCCTGTGTAGAATCTCATTGGGAGATGATAGGATAAAATCTTATTGGGAAGTTAAGAGGTATTTTGATTAACTGAAGATGAGAGATTATTGACGGTAAAGCCATGATTTAGAAGAGTTGAATCTGACTTCAAGTTAAGAAGAAATCGATGGGTTGTGCATTTGTATATCACAGCTGGGTTTTCTTTCGTAAGTTGAGTGTCGCCCGGTCCGGTCGACCGGGGTTCAACCGGGTCTGCCCGGTAGTTGAGTAACCGGGGTCTCCCGGTATGACGTGACCGGGGCCTCTTGGTAGGTAGGACCGGGGCCGTCCGGTGATTGGGTGACCGGGGTCGTCCGGTGGGTAGTCGACCGGGACCCTTAGTCCGGGGCATCCCGGGGAGTCTTCGACCGGGTCAACTTGTTCCTTAAATATTCAATTGAGAGACTTCGTTCCCACCTGTGTCGTGGTCATAGTGGGTTCTTAAACCTTATCAGAAATTATAATGTTCGTATTAAATTGGTATGTAGGGGTTTGACTTATCTGAGGCTAGTTGTGTGTGTTGTGTCATCATCCCATCAGCTGAGTTCCCTTATCTTCAAACTATGAACACATCTTTGAACTGGAAATGGATCTATTTTACATTATATATTATGGTTATCGTTGATCTTTGATAAGATCATATTCTCAATATCGATGTGAGATACGGTTAATTATAAAGCTTTATTTTATTGCATTGTTTTATTGAAAGTTATGATGACGTGATGATTTGCATGGATGTTGGTCATGGTTACATTCAACCATCGGGGATGGTTGAACCATGTGATTGGAATTTGTTTCCCTGCACACGAGAACGGTATCGACTAGGGGGCGTATGGGGATCTACTGGGGGGCCCCGAGGACGAGTAGTCCTGTTTCTTGACGATGGAGCTCAGTGTGGATCTGGTCACTTCTTGTGAGTCAATGTTGTGAGATCAATCTTGTTAAATTATATATGTTTTCTGTTTGTATAAAAGGACAAGGTTGGGATTTCACTAGACCTTCCGGTCTAATCCTCGTCTCCTCTTTTTCTTAAAACCCATTTTCAGGTAACAGGGTTGTTGCTGGACCTTTCAAAGGGAAGGAGAAATGTTAGGAGCTATACTGTTGGAGAGCGGGTCTTAGTATCGGCGTAGACAAAAAATTTATTATTAGTTTCTCGATTGTAATAGAGTTGATGTTTAGACTATGTTAATCCTTTCTTTACCAAATCTTGTACTGGACCAGATTTTGGGAGTTTGCCTCAGTTTAAATTGTTATGCTTTTGTTATTACTATGTTGTTAGTATGTTGTTAAGTGGGTTGTTACATTTATTGATGTTATCGGTTTAATGTTATTTGATTTCAATTCAAGGTTCTTGATATATTTATGGATCTTAAAATTGATTTGGTTTTATAACTTGTTAAGTATCATGATAATGAACTGTAATTTTCTTAATTGGGTTTGAATGTGGATAATTTTTTTTTGGATAGAGGATGGTGTTAGTGTCTCGTCGGAGAAGATGACAGGTGCTAGGTCGCCGGAGAAGATGACCTGATAGGGGAGAGGTCAAAGTTACACTTGTCATCATTTGAAACTAAAGAGACATGTGGCACCATTTCATTGGTGAGAAAGAGAGGTGGGACCAACTAATGATAAATAATAGAGTAAATTACCTTTTGGTCCCTTTGATTTTAAATGAAAATAAACAAATAATTAAATGACCAAAATACCCCTCTAAGCTAAATGAGTTAACATAACTTTTTGGATAGAGTTAGATTTTGGGACCCAATACGTTATGAAATGCAAACCACGAGGATGCAAACCATAGATATTTCATTTTAGGGACCCAAACTGTTAAAACCACCAAACCCTAGAGACCGAATATGTAATTTACTCAAATGTATATAACTCTTATGGATTTAACTCAAACCATTGGCAAAGAAAGTTATAATGGTTTTCCATAGCCCAATGGACTCAACTCAAAGTTAGCAAAGATGATACATAAGTGTGGGAAACAATTTGTTGTTTTTAAAATAATTAATAGAAACTACATTGTTATTTTTTTGTAATACTATAATAATAAAAGAAGTGAAGTGTATGTTTCATCCTTATGGTTTGGTGTTTTCAACGGATCTTGTCTCTATTTTGAAAAACGAAACGTATTTTTATGGTTGTATTTTTTTAACAAGTTGGGTTATTGTGGTTGTATCACGTAACGAGTTACGTCCATGTGGTTGTATTACTTAACGAGTTGGTTCCATATAGTTGCAGTTTTTTAATGAGTTGGGTCCCTGAATAAATTAACAAGTTAGGCCCATGCGGTTACATTAAGGACCTAGCTTGTTACAAAAATGTAATCACAGGACCGAACATGTTCTTATTTCAAAATAAAGACGGGAACCGTTAAAAAAAAAAACCCCAGGGACGAAAAATGTAAGCCAGTCTAAAAAATACAAAGTACATTGTTAGTTTTTGTATTCCGCTATTTGTTTATTGAAAGAACATCCTCACAAATGATAAACGATTAGGAATTTTTTGAATTATTAATAAATTCTACAAGGATCTATGTATAATTTTTCAATGTATTAAACCTTGGCTTTGGAATCTATTGAAGGAATTTGACTTTGAAGGAATTGGAATGGAATTTGACCACACATTTGGTTGGTAGGATTAGATGGAATTCAATTCTTTCACTTTAGGCAAGGAATGTTGAATTCCTTGATTTGTGGAATTCAAGGGATTCCATCATGATCAATATGTGAACCAAATAAATGAATTGAAATTTGGTCAATGGAATTAACCATTCCAATTCCTTTCAATTTCTTCAAAATCCATGAACCAAACACCCCCTAACCTTTGCAAACTTGTTATGATCACATATGTTTAAGAGAATTTAGGTTTCATCGTTAACAAAGGAACTTAACTAATGTAGTGATATGTTGTCATGATTATGATAGGGTACAAATGGAAGGAAGTATTTGCTTCCTTGTTTATTTGACCCCCTACTTCTTTAAGTTCCACTTTGCTATAATTCCGTCATAGATATTGTATAATAATAGATATAATAAAATTAGTTTAGTGTAGAAATTAAGTAGAAATAAATAATATTAGATATATTTAGGTTATTAAGGGAACTAGTGAGATACAAATAATTTGTATATCAGGTATGACTCATCAAGGGCATGAGAGATATGGTTATCTTATAGGCAAGGACGAAACAGTTCATGATGAACCTGTGACTTACCAGGAGGCCATAGCAGGTCTGGAATCTGATAAATGGCATGATGCCATGAAGGTTGAGATATAATCCATGTCGGATACCTAGGTTTTAAACTTGGTGGATGCGCCTGTCGGTTGCAAAGTCATTGAGTGCAAATAGGTTTTTAAGAAGAAAACCGACATGGTGGGATTGTGCATATTTATAAGGCTAGGTCGGTAGTAAAAGGCTTCACTCAAACTTACGGAGCTGACTATGATGAAACTTTTTCTCCGGTAATCATGATGAAATCTGTAACACCCATATTTTCGCCTTGAGAAGTGTTACGTTATCTAAAACAATTTCTCCAAAATAACGGCTAAGTTAAAACCGTTTACAACGGAAGACTTTAAAATATTTGTAAGGATCGAATTCTTAACAAGAATTAATACTCAGAAACTAATATCAAAGAAGTTGCGGAAAAACACTTTGATATTTGATAAAACAGTAATCAAAAACAGTATATAATTATCAAACAGTAACCTTGTATTTAATGCTTAAAACTACAAGATTACACACTCAACCTCAATATTGATGAACAGGCTCACCAATACGAATTCTACTTCTCTAGAATTAGGATCTATGCCTTGAGGTTGATTTTTCTCTCTTGAAAAACGATTATCAAAAGTTATTTCTATCTATTCTAAACATTCTATACATATACTGATAAAAAGATAATTACAAAGAATAAACAAATCTTTAGTATATCTTCCATGTATATCTTCTAAGTATATCTTCAGTATATCCAGCTGTAGTACATTCCATCCGGATCTCTTTAGCAGCACTAATAATGCTCAGCAGCATTAACTTCAACTAGCAGCATTAACTTCAAGCAGTACTAACTACTAGCAGTACTAACTAGCTAAGCAGTACTAAACTTTGTTCAAGCAGTACTAACTTTAACTAGCAGTAGTAATTCTACTAGCAGTAGTAACTCTTAGCAGTATTAATCTTCAACTTGTTCTGGCAGTAGTAACTACACTTGTACTAGCAGTAGTAACTACACTTAGTAGAATCTTCAGTTCCCAACAATCTCCCCCTAACTTGACTTTTAGAAGAGAAGTCAAGTTCTTCAGATATTCTTCCCGATGCTCTTTTTGATGCTCCCAAAACTTCCAAGATCATGCTCCTAAGTCTGGATTCAGTCCCAAACTCTGATTGATTATCCTCTGAATTAGATACTTGGCCATTTCTGAATTTGGTGCACAACCCAACTTCTTCTTTAGCATGGCATGAACCTTCAGTCTGGTGTGATTATATACTCTATCCACTAGGAAGTATTCTGTGTGATTTCTATCCAAAGTCACTGCATATACTCCACTAGTTTCATATAGAGTCCAACTTGTGACTTCTTTAAACACACTCTTGATGACCTGGTCCACTTCTTCAGGTTTGAACATCATGCATAGATACTCCATCACCAGTTTTGTAAGAGAAATTCCTGGAGTATTCAGATGATCTGTATACAGCTTAATTCCTATGTCAAACATCTCTTCTATATCAGATCTAGAGCATGTTCTGACAATCTTGACCCAAGTGTTGAATACTTCATACTTATCACCCTTCCTCTTGAGTCTGATGTAATCTTTCCCATCCATTGTCAGTACATCCCAGTGAATGATCTCAGGTGGCTTAACTCCAACAGGTTCTGCAGAAATAGGTTCAGGCACTTTGTCCATCACTACCATATATAAGCTTACATCATCTTTGATTGATGACACTTGCTGACTTGATGACTCAGGTGCCCCTTCTTCTTCAGCAACATTTTGTTCTTCTTCTATTCTGGGCTTCTTATCTTTCTTTCTTTTGGCCATCATCTTGGTTCTTTTCAAAGTCTTTTGAACCTGTACTAGAGTAGCTTCCTTCTTCTTTTCTTCCTTTTCCCTTGCCATTTCTTTGATAGGAGTTCCCTCTTCACTTTCAGGGAATGGTTGATTCATATCTATATCATTACTCTCCTTGGCCTTCTTTTCAAACTCTACTCTTTTCTTTTCATTGCTCTTCAGATTCCCCATTTCTTTTTCATAGAGCTCTCTGATCTGATCAAAACTCATCTTCACAAACATTTCTTTCTTTACCCCAATTGCACTCCTCAAGAAAGTTATCATTTTGTTTCTTTCCTGAGTGGCTTGGTAAGTTTGTGAAGGTCTTCTTTTCTTTGCACTTGTATTAGCCATCATAGCTTTTCTCAGACTTATAGCCCTTTGTTTAGCCTTTTCAGTTTCAAGCCCCTTTTGATAGGCTTTATTTAGCTCAGCAGCTAAAGCCTTTGCCATTTCCCTGTCCTTCTCCACCTGAGCTCTTTCTTCTTTTTCCATCTCCTTCTGCATTTTCCTTGCTAAAGCTTCATCTGATTCAACCAACCTTTGCTTCTTGATTGGTTGATCAGATTCCACTATCTTTTCTTTTCCCTTATTCTTTGATTCTGCAGCTTTGTCTTTCTGTTCTGATTTTCTGTCTCTCCCTTCATTTATGACCACTCCCTTTGCTTTGGGAGTGTCATTCTTAGCTTTGATTAGCACTTCAGCTACTTCAATTTCTGTTGGTGTTAACTCTGTTACTGCTGCTTGTGAGGTTTCAGCAGCATTAACAGTTTCTGCTTCTTTTTGTACTGAACCTCTTTCTGTTTCTGCTTCCTTCTCCCCCTCAACTTCAACTCTCTCTTTATCAATCTCCCCTTCCCTTGATGCTTCTTCCATGTTGATCTCCCCCTTTTTGGGAGCATCAGTCACTGGTTTCCTCCTTCTGAGCACAAATTGTTTCTTCTTCTTTTGCAGAATCAGTTTCCTTACCATTTGCTTCAACTTGATGATTTGTTCTTGTTGTGACAGTACTATGAGTTTTAGCTCTTCTATATCTTTGCCCTGTTTGAGTACATCCATGTTGATGTTGCCCATTGCCTCCATCAATTCATCATAGTTATATCTGTCCTCACCCTCTCCAGGAGTGTTACCCCCTATTGAAGGATCATTGGATCTGTTAGTAGTGGAAGTCTTCTGCCTAGCAGAAGCACTATCCACCCCTGTGGTTTCTTGGCACCAGGGACCTTCAAATGATTGCACATTCAAAGTTGCCATGGGGGAGGTCTTATTGATGTTACCACTTTCCTCCTCTGTGTTAGCAGGAGTAGTGGCAGCCTCATCACCCATATGCTCTACCTCCTCCTCAGAGAGCACCTCCTTTGGGTTGGGAGACCCCCTTGTGGTTTCCCTTTGGATATTCTCTAAGGGAGAATTCTCCCTTAGAGGGCTTAAAGGCTGTGTGGGTGATGGTACAAGAAGGGAAGGAGCCTTCTTTACCTGTTTTCTTTGATAAGTTTGGGTAATTGGAGAAGTGGGTTTTGTAAGAATGGACTGGGGAATTGTTTTTGAGTGAGAAGGTTGGGCTTGGCTAGCAGTGGGATGGTCTAATGAGGGCCTTGACCCTGCTGCCATACCTTCAGTGTTTTGGGACACCACCATCATTGTAGAGAACAATGGGGTGTCAACTCCTTCCGAGTCCCCAGCAGATCTTCTCATATTTGAGAAAACCTTGCCTTTGGGGGGTTTAGGTACATATACCCCAACAGGTTGAGGTATATCCGTCAATTCATGGTTAATTACTTCCTGAACAAATCTGGGATACATAAAGAAACTCTTTTTGTTTCCCATATTTGATACAAGATCACTGAAAATCATCTTTGAGAAATTGTACCTTCTGGATGTAGCCAAGCATACCAAAGCATATGCAATTGGACTGCTGAACTCACTCCATCCAGTGGTCTTTTTGGAGATGCAATGCATCAGGGTATGAACAAGAAAACGCCATTGGGGTGAAAACTTTGCTTTTGAGAATTTGAAAACACCCAATGGGCCTCCATACCCCATTCTAGTAAGATTAGAAAACAGTTCATCATTAGAGATAGACGTTATACCAGAGGCATCGTCTAGACGTAGACTGATGCGTATAACCTCTTCAGTAACTGTTAGTGGTTGATCACAGATTCTTGTCTTGATCATTTGCACACCATTTTCCACAACAATGGTTGCATTGGCCCAGAACTGCCTTTGATGCTCAATGTAGATTGTAGGGGATACAGTAAGAGCATGAGCAATGTGGCTTGACTTGAGGAAATCCACAATCTGATGAAAGCCTTCTGCTTGTTTTGGCTTTTGGAGCATTGCGATTTCATTGTGCTCGTCAATGAACGCCATTGATGCCATTGACCTTGAAGATTTTTGCCTGAAAACTTTGAACTTTGAGAGAGAAAGGGTTTAGAGCGCAAGGGAACAGTATGCAAAGAGTCGTTATGAACTTTTAGGCGGGCAAAGAGTATTCATAGTATTCGGAATATAAGCAGTAGTAACCTAGAGCAGTATTAACTACTAGCAGTAGTAACGGCTAGCAGTATTAACTAACTAGCAGTATTAACTGAAAGCAGTATTAACCACTAGCAGTATTAACTGAAAGCAGTATTAACTGAAAGCAGTATTAACCACTAGCAGTATTAACTGAAAGCAGTATTAACCACTAGCAGTATTAACTGAAAGCAGTATTAACTGAAAGCAGTATTTAACACTAGCAGTATTAACTGAAAGCAGTATTAACCACTAGCAGTATTAACTGAAAGCAGTATTAACCACTAGCAGTATTAACTGAAAGCAGTATTAACCACTAGCAGTATTAACTGAAAGCGGTATTAACTACTAGCAGTATTAACTATACTTACTCCTTTTAAACTTTGCTAAACACTGAGTACTGCTATGCATATCCTGAAAAAGAAGATTAGTAACACCAAGAATAAAAATATACAGGTATAAAACCACTTTTTAAGAAGAAGATTATTCAGAGTTTATCATTCCCACACTTGTTACCAAGAAAGTGAATCTACCCACATCAAAAGCTTTAGTGAATAGATCAGCAAACTGATTATCAGTGTGAACTTTGACAACTTGAATGAGTTTCTTTTCATTACAATCTCTTATAAAGTGATACCTGATTTCAATGTGCTTTGTCTTTGAGTGCTTGACTGGATTATTTACAATGCTAATAGCACTGCTGTTGTCAATAAAGATTGGAGTGTGTAGAAAGGTTACCCCATAATCCAACATTTGATTCTGAATCCATAAGACTTGAGAACAGCAACTTGCAGCTGCTATGTACTCTGCCTCTGTTGTAGATGTGGATACTGTGGTTTGTTTCTTGCACTGCCATGAGACTAGTCTAACACCCAAAAACTGACATCCTCCAGAAGTAGATTTTCTGTCCAAGTTTGCCCCACCTAGGTCACTGTCTGAGTATGCTATTAGATCAAAAGGTGAGTTATGAGGATACCAAAGTCCCAATCTGGGTTGCCCTTTGAGATATCTGAATATCCTCTTAACAGCTTGAAAGTGAGATTGCTTTGGCCTAACTTGAAATCTTGCACATACACAGACGGGAAACATAATATCTGGCCTTGATGCTGTGAGATACATGAGAGAGCCAATCATGGATCTATAAAGATGCACGTCCATATCCTCCCCCTCAAGATCTGCTGTGATCTGCTTGTGTGTTTCCATAGGTGTGCTGGCAGGTTTTGATTCTGAGAAACCAAACTTGGTTAGAATATCCTGCACATACTTGGATTGACATATAAAAATGCCATCTGACTTCTGTTGAACTTGGAGTCCAAGGAAGAAAGTAAGTTCCCCCATGGAGCTCATTTTGAACCTTTGATGCATTAAATCCTCAAACTCCTTGCACATGTTGTTTCTTGTAGAACCAAAAATAATGTCATCAACATATATTTGGACCAGCAAGATATCCTTCTTCTTCCTCTTGATAAATAGAGTCTTATCAATGACTCCTCTTTCAAAGTCATTTTCCAAGAGATAGGATGACAGGGTGTCATACCATGCTCTTGGGGCTTGATGTAGTCCATAAAGTGCTTTCTTTAATTTGTATACTCTGTCTGGATAGCTTGGGTTTTCAAACCCTGGTGGTTGGCAGACATATACTTCTTCTTCAATTGATCCATAGAGAAAAGCACTTTTTACATCCATTTGATAGACTTTGAAGTTCATGTAAGAAGCATAGGCTAGGAATAGTCTGATTGCTTCTATCCTAGCCACAGGTGCAAACACTTCTTCATAATCTATACCCTCTTCTTGAGTATAGCCTTGAGCCACCAGCCTTGCTTTGTTCCTTATGACAATACCTCTTTCATCTCTCTTGTTTCTGAAAATCCACTTTGTGCCAATTGCTCTGTGACCTTTAGGAAGGTCTACTAGATCCCACACATCTTGTAGCTTGAACTGTAACAATTCTTCTTGCATTGCTTCTATCCAGCTAGATTCTTTCATAGCATCATGTGCCTTTTTAGGCTCAAGCTGGGATAGAAAACATGAGAGCACTGTATGTTGTTGATCTTGCATTTCCTGAAGCCTGCTTTGATGTCTAGTCATCATGGGAGAAGAGATATCTCCTATTACCAGCTGTGGAGGATGATTCTTTTGAACTCTGGTGTTATGACTAGGTTCTTCATTCAGTCCAGCCTCTAGATTAGAGTCATGCAACTCAACTGAAGTGTCTTCAGATGTCACTTCTGATTCTTGAGTCTCCTCATCTCTAGTGTCTTCTTCACTCTGACTTGGTTCAGTAAATGATTCATTTTCACAGTCTTCATTTACTGTGGGTATGGGAAAAATCACAGATTTAGATATACTTTCTTGAACTTGTGTGATCTCTGATTCTCCACCATCTGTTCCTGTATACTCATTACTGAAACCAAAAGAGTTAGTTAGTGAATCAATGTCAAATAGCCATTGAGGTCCAGACCCAACAGGATTTGGTGTGTTCTCATTGCATTTGACATTGTCACTTTCTTCAATTATTCTAGAAGAAGAGTTAAAAACTCTGTAGGCCCTACTCTGAGATGAATATCCAACAAGAAATCCATCATCTGCTTTGCTATCAAACTTACCTAAGTGAGATTTGGTATTTAGAATTGTACAAGGACACCCAAAAGGTTTGAAGAAACCAATAAAAGGTTTTCTTTGATTTAAAAGCTCATATGGGGTCTTGTTCTTTTGCTTGACCACTAGAACTCTGTTTTGGACATAACAAGCAGTATTAACTGCTTCAGCCCAGAATGTAATTGGCAATTTTGAATCAGCCAACAGAGATCTAGCAGCCTCTATTAGTGTCCTATTTCTCCTTTCAGCAACACCATTCTGTTGAGGAGTCCTAGGAGCACTATATTGTCTCTCAATACCTTTTCCTTCACAAAAAGTGTTTAAATCATGATTTTTAAATTCAGTTCCATTATCTGATCTAATGACTTTTACTCTTTGATTAGTTTGGTTTTCAATTCTTAGAATAAAGGATTTGATAAGATCACTTGTTTCATCCTTAGTCCTTAGAAAATATACCCAAGTAAATCTGGAGTAATCATCAACAATAACTAAGCAGTAAGATTTCTTGCCTATACTCATAACATTTGTAGGACCAAACAGATCCATATGCAATAACTGGAGACAAGAAGAAACAGAATTTAACTCTTTGGTCTTATGAGAAGTTTTGTGTTGTTTGCCTTTAAGACAAGCAACACAATGATCATCACATGAAAAGACTTTTGAAGGTAAACCTCTTACAAGGTTATTTTTAACAAGATTGTTCATAGTCTTGAAATTCATGTGACACATCCTTCTGTGCCAAAGGGAGGATTCATCTATAGAAGCTTTTGAAACAAGACAATTTAAAGATGAATCACTATTGACATTGTCCAAATCAAGACAGTAAACATTGTCTTTTCTTTGAGTTCTAAGTAGTATCATGCTTTCATCAACTACCTTGAACCCTGGAGCAAGAATCATACACTCAGTGTTAGTAAATAATATACTATGTTGTTTGTCACAAACCTGTGATACACTTAACAGGTTGTACTTTAATTGATCAACATAGTAGACATCCTCAAATGTCATCTTACCTTTGGTGACATTACCTTTTCCACTTATCTTACCACCAGTAAGATTGTCTCCAAATGCAACATGTCCTCCATTAATTTGCTTGAAATCCTGAAGGCATGACATGTTGCCAGTCATGTGCCTAGAGCAACCACTATCAACATGCCATATGCTCTTTCCCTTGAGCTGTTGGTTGCCCTGCACATTAAATAAATCAGTTAGTATGATTGGGGACCCAAGCCAAAGTGATCTTGGGTCTTCCTTTCTCATCAAAGTATTTACATTCCTTTTTAATGAGGTTTTTAAACTCAGAGCACTCTTTATTAGAGTACTTTGTCAATATGATTGGCTTAGCAGAATCAACACTAGAAGCAGTACTAACCTTAGAAGTACTAACAGAGTTAGCAGTACTAACAGGTGTAGCAGTACTAACAGGTTTAGCAGTACTAACCTTGTTAGCAGCATTAACATTGTTAGCAGTAGTATTACTTCTAGCAGCACTATCATTGTCAGCAGCACTATTTGTGATAGCAGTACTAACAGTTTTAGTGCTTTTAGGAATCCACATATTGACACTTTCTTTAACAGAATACTTTTTCTTCATATGGCTTTTAGTTTTAACAGTTTTCTTAGCCACATGGTTCTTTTCAATTTTCTTATAACCAAAGGGTTTTTGCATGGATCTTTGGAAATTCATTCTTTGGTTCATAGGATTGAAATAACAGAATTTTGCAAGATGATTCAATTTGCCACAGATAAAACAAGGTTTTGGTCTATTGATTTTACTCAGATCAACCCCTTGTTTATGTGCCCATTGATTATTCCAGTTTCTTTGATTTCCTCTCTTTTTGTCCTGTTTTTGGGGCTCATTCTTCTTACAAGCACACTGTTTGCAAGGACCTGGATTCACAACTGTGGTCTGTTTATAATGGACCTTACCAAACTTTTCCTCTGTCTTCTCTATGTTCTTGGATTTGATCCAAGCCCTTCCACAATCCTCATTGGTGATAATGTTGTTTTCTATAGAAATCTCACCACTCACCTTGTTCTCCTTACTCTTGCCAACCTCTTTCTCAGTCTTATCCTCAACAATTACCTCATCTAAGGGATCTATTTCAGTGGCTCCCTCAGGCAAGTCCTTCCTATCTTTGGTGTCTAACAGGTCTGAAGTAGGAGGAATGTAATTGTTGTTATATGGTGGAGGTGTGGCATTATACCCAATTCCTCTTCTCAACTTATCATGAATCTGATTTTGCAGTAAGGAGTCCATTGCTTTAGAAGCATTGGAAAACTTTTCCACATCAAGCTTAACCTTGGTTAACTCCTCTTTCAGTTTTTCACTCTCCTCTTTAGATTTGGTCAGTTTAAGTTCTAAATCCTTTTTCTCCCACTGCCAGTAATTAGTGTCATATGAGTGTTGTAGTTCATTGGCTTGAAAACCTTTGATTTGATCTTCAAATCTCTCTACTATCCTCACATAGTCTTTTATATCCTTTTCTAGTCTCTTCAGGTCATCACTCATCTTCTGATTGTGATCCCTGTACCTTTTAACAGTGTCTATGCAAGTTTTAGAGCAGAGATTAGAACTTACCTCAGATGGGAGATCAGATACTTTAGCCATAAGAGCTTGATTCTGAATAGCTTCTTCTGCTTGATCACTCCAATCAAACCCCATTCCTTGTTGAGAAACAAGGGCTTGAGCAGAGTTTCTGTTGTTATTGAAGCTTCCAGATTGAGCTTGTTGATGGTTGTTGTTGTGAGACATTCCACTTCTGCATTCTCTAGCAAAATGTCCCTTCAGATGGCATTTGTAGCATTCTACCTTTGATTTATCAAACCCTGCTCCATCTTCTCTTCTTTGTGAGAAGTTGTTTCTTCCAGTCCTCTTTATAAACTTTTTAACCCTCATGGAGAGCATGGCCATCTGCCATTTAATATCCATCTCTTCCAGATCATCAGGATGAAGTTGTTCTAAGTCATCATTGATCAAAGAAGAATTTCCATGATTAGAAAGAAGAGCTTCAAATACATAATCAGTGCCTTTATCTAAATTTGATCCATTAGCAGCATTAACTGATTCAGGGTTAGCAGTAGAATCAATTGATGCTGATAGGAGTGCAGCATTATGAACATATCCAGAAGGCTTCTTCTTTGCCTCCACCTCAGCTTCAAATACTCTAAGATCATTGTACAGATCATCAAGTTCTTTGTCTTCCAACTGATCATTCTGTCTGAATGACACAGTGTACATGGTCCATTCATCTCCAAGGGACCTTAAGAACTTTCTGTTCACATCATCTTGATCAATCTGTACTCCCATAGTAGCTAGTTCACCAATTAGTTTATTAAACCTGTCAAAAGTTTGAGTCATGGACTCATTCTTAGTTGAGATGAAGTTTTCATACTGTTGTTTTAAGATTGCCTTTTGATTTCTCTTGGTACTTTTAGTACCTGAGAATCTCTTCTCTAGAGCATTCCAGAGCATCTGTGCATCAGTACAATTGCAGAATTGGTGTTGATACTCATTTGGAATGGCCAAGAGCAGTGTGCTCAAGGCTTTCATCTCTGTCTGTCTTGATTTCCTGTCTGTATCTGTCTTTGGAGGAGTTCTTTTGCCATCTTCACCAATCTTTCCTCCATCAGATGGGCCATTCTCAATGATGTCCCACATAGAGTAATCTGTGAGGAGAATATATTGCTTGATTCTGATTTTCCACATGTCAAATTCATTGGATCTGAGCATTGGAACTTTTGAGACCAAAGTACTGCTTGATTCTGTAAGATTTTCCATGATGAATAACTGTTTCTGAGAGAATTTGCTCTGATACCACTTGTAAGGATCGAATTCTTAACAAGAATTAATACTCAGAAACTAATATCAAAGAAGTTGCGGAAAAACACTTTGATATTTGATAAAACAGTAATCAAAAACAGTATATAATTATCAAACAGTAACCTTGTATTTAATGCTTAAAACTACAAGATTACACACTCAACCTCAATATTGATGAACAGGCTCACCAATACGAATTCTACTTCTCTAGAATTAGGATCTATGCCTTGAGGTTGATTTTTCTCTCTTGAAAAACGATTATCAAAAGTTATTTCTATCTATTCTAAACATTCTATACATATACTGATAAAAAGATAATTACAAAGAATAAACAAATCTTTAGTATATCTTCCATGTATATCTTCTAAGTATATCTTCAGTATATCCAGCTGTAGTACATTCCATCCGGATCTCTTTAGCAGCACTAATAATGCTCAGCAGCATTAACTTCAACTAGCAGCATTAACTTCAAGCAGTACTAACTACTAGCAGTACTAACTAGCTAAGCAGTACTAAACTTTGTTCAAGCAGTACTAACTTTAACTAGCAGTAGTAATTCTACTAGCAGTAGTAACTCTTAGCAGTATTAATCTTCAACTTGTTCTGGCAGTAGTAACTACACTTGTACTAGCAGTAGTAACTACACTTAGTAGAATCTTCAGTTCCCAACAATATTAAATATGTAACTTAAATGCTAATTCGTCTCATACGGGATTGCATTACATATTTATTTATCATATATGCGTGAACATAAATATTGAAATTAAATGGACAAAGCAAGTCACTATGTGTGCCCATTTTACATTTATCCAACCTGAAACCTCATGTCTATGACATGCATACTAGAGTCAGCTTATAAAGCTCAGTGAGTTCATGGTTTGCGTGAATAAAATTATATCACATCATACATATCAACTTGTAAACTCTGTACCAAATAGTATTCTTTTTCTGAAAATATGCAACACTGAAAGAAAAGAGATCTCATAAACTATTTCGTCGGGTATGGGTCATTTTGTCACTGGCATTCCCTGGGATGTCCTACCTACACCCGTCTGGACACCCATTACGGGGTTGTGCCACTTGTCATGTTTTGAAATAACATACTAGAGTTATTTGAAATCAAGATAAACACATAGCGTGCAAGTGATCATAAAGAAAAGACGTGTAAAATATATTATATCATGCATACGTACACATCACCATAAAAATTATATAATCTTGAAAATAAATTTGTATATAGGTATGCATCCCATTGTAAGTCTCATGAAGACTCACATGATTGTGTGTAGACAGGCTACTGCTAGCTCTTGACTGAAAATCTACATATTTCATACCAACATATTCAATTAATGACTTATTTTCTCCAAAAGTAAACTATGGTCAACCTGACTTGACCTAAAGTCAAACTCCAAAATCGGGTCTCTTATGGACTCAAGTATCTCCATTTGATCTCATCGTCAAAATACTTATGGGTCAAACAAGGTAAAAGTCAACCATTGATCAACCTCGACTAACTTTAGTCAAACTCCAAGTCTTAAACTCGACGACGTCCTAAAACGTCCAAATAATCGTTTTATAAACTTATAAATCAATCTTTCTAAATTAAAACATTCCAATAATTATTTAACCCAAATATGACGCTTTAATCTCATTATAAACCAATAGAAATAGTTTAATAAACCTCTAAGTGATACACTTGATAACGACTCTTAACGTCGGTTTATCATTTTAATAACTAAGAGAATCATTTGTCCCACATTAAATCGTCTCGATAATATTTAACCAAAAAATCGACACTTAAAATCCATCATTTGGATTTAATTAAATACATTAATAAACATCTCCTTAGGATATAATTAATTAATTAATTAATTAATTAATATTCTATGTAACACCCCCTACCTACTAGACATAAAAATGGGGCATGTCACAACCGAAAGCGGATCAAAGGTCTACAATTCAAAGTACAGAGCTCTAACAGAATTCCCAAAAGATTGCATTACATCCACCAGTAATTATACGGGTAACATATTTATATATTTATATAACAAAAGCCTTGAATAAGCAATTAGTCTTTAAGCATCCCAAATCATCTCGTCCGATCATCCTGCCCCTAGGTTAGATCCTGAACCTGCCGAGGTAAAATAAAACAAGCCTCGGCTGAGCAAAATTGTCCATTGAACGAATAATAACACAAGAAATACCGAATAAGAAATAAGTAAGTTAAAAGAAACAATATGATAAAAGTTGAAATCGGTTTAAGTGTAAACTCTAAAATTGAAACTTATATAATTAAAAATTCAAGGCAAGAAGGCCGTTCGTATTATGAAGACACGTTATTCATGATGGATGATCAGTCTTATCAGGCGTCTTAATGGAATGGAAGTGTTGGGCACTACACCGTCTCATTCCCTGGTAACTAGATATCGATATCTGGTATTCGGCTCTATCCGATAACCAATATACTTGGTATTTGGCTCTATTTGGTAAGCCATATAAATGGTATTCGTATTTAAGGATGCATCCAACGTTCTCTATATGGCTTGGCCATAGGCTTCACAAGAACGCCATGACTATTTTAGCCATCATGGATGCGTCTCAACATTCGTGCCGCGATTGTTGAGCCTAGTCAAAGCGAAATTCAATAATTCAATAACCAAATCTAATGAATAAAATTTGGATAACAAGTTCAACAAACTCATTGAGATTTATAAATCAAGTAATCTGAAGGAATTTAAAAACATACCGGTCTCAGGTCAAAGTTCTCAAGGACTCAAAATCATTAAACAAATCATCATATAAAACACCAAAGTATTCCGGATAACAACTTGATAACATCCACTTTTGCGGGTGTATTTCATGAACAATGATTTATGGAACGGATAATCACCACAATTGATTACCCAAGTATTGAAACGAATCAAATATTCGTACCTTGGAGGTGTTTTAGAAATGATCACACAAAACTTGATGCCTATGAACGGTTCTCTCCTTCCGGTTTACCTATACTTATTAGTAAAATGCTTTTAGATGGTTTTCGGTAACAACTTTTATCAATTATAAGTTCCTACAAGCCCTAACATTTTAAAATATCCTACAAAGCTTAAAACATGCTTACAATACCCCTACGACACTTCATAAACATTTAACACAAAAATCCAATTTTACACACCAAAACAGTAGCAAACAGATTATGCATACTTAAAGTTTAAGACTTTTTCTCAATGTTAGAGGCTGAACCAAACTTTCTTGTGAAAATGAAAGTTGTAAATAATCCTCTTAGGATTTCACATAAACTAGATTCACATTATTTGGAGCCCTGCTCTATTTTCTACATAGTTTATACAAACAGTGCACAATTTCGAGTGTCTGCAGAATAGGTCTAGAAAATCAGTGATTTCGAGTCACTTAAAGTCCGAACTAGACTTTGGTGTAAACTACAAAGTTGTAATACACTCATAGAGATTTCTATCAATATAAAGAACACCTCATTTGGACAAATAATTGATTTTATATGAATTGTTAAACTTACTGGAGTGAATCTGTCTCTCTAACAACACCAATCTTGAAGAACATCCCCTTCGAATCATCAAATTCATCTCCTATGATTCATAGATAATCTTAGGGTTTAACCCATTTAACCCAACATTGAAGAAATCATTAAATTTAACTATGAACATACCTTATCTTGAGCCCCTAGTTCCATTTCTAACATCGAATCTTCAAGAACACTAAGAGTTTAAGGAGAATTTTGGAGATTTAAAGATAGGATGAAGGTTTTTTTAGAGAGAGGTAGGAGAAATCGTTGAGTTAGAGAGAGAGAGAGAGAGAGAGATATAGAGAGAAAGAAGATGATTATGGATTTTGATAAAAAAATCAATTAATTATATATATATATATATATATATATATGTTGTAGGATAAGTGTGTCATCGCCTAAAGGATTAGAGATAGAGATAAATATATCAGAGTTAGATTAGAACTGAAATATCTCCTAACTATCTACTTGTAACTCCTCCCTATTTAAAGGGCTTATGATTAATGAGAATTATAGACTTCTTCTCTCTGTCTTAATGTTTTTCTCTCCATATTGTTGTTCCATTTGTTTTTCCCTTTAACACGTTATCAACACGTACGCTCAGTCAATTCACGAATAGTTCGGCTTCCAACTTCATCAATCAGTCTCGAATACTTCTACAATCCAAGTAAGAATTTTTCGAGTTCTAACTCGAATATTGTTAGTATATTTGTCTTTAATTCACATAAATCTTGAAAATTAATACCATAAGAAATAAATATGGTCATTGTTTTCATTAGAATAGTTATGACATAATGCAAAACTCTTATGTTTTGATAATATAATATAGATAATCATGTATTTTGATGATGTTGCTTTGTCAATCTCATGATTCGTAACCGATGTATTGTTTTTGTATGCTTACGGAACTTGAATATAAATTTATTTGCTTCTATTTAAATTTATGGTTAATATTTATATGATGACAATCAAATATGGTGATAAATATACATGACTATAAATATATGAAAATATTTTTTTTCTTTTATTCATCTGATTGAGCCTTAAATATAAAAAAAGATTTTTTTTTCTACGTAGCAATTTATAAGAAGATACTATTTTATTGAAAAAAATGGGATGAAATTCGTTGTGTTCTTTTTTATTATTTTATTTCCTTTAGAAAAAGGTCAACTCATGTCTCTAAACATAATTATAAAATTATTTTAATATTTTATGTTACACTTGTTAACTACGATTTTAATTTTATCAATAAATCAATAGAGTCGGGTTCAAACGAGAACAATAACTGTTTAAAAGAACACGAGAACTAACAAAATCATTAGTGATTTTACATTAACAAATGAAAAAAGGATTTTGGCCGCGGCTTCAGGTCTACGTGGTTTTTTTGGGCGTTAATGGAAAATCACTAATGATTTTGTTAGTTCTCGTGTTCTTTTAAATAGTTATTGTTCTCGTTTGATTCTTCTTCTAAATCAATATGTGTCATCTATTAAATATGATTTTATTAATTAAAAAAAAGATATTTATTATAAGGAATTGATAACTAAATATCATTCCTTATTTTTCTTTTTTTTTTCTTTTTTTTTTAAATTGATTGATTATTTCTTTTGGTATGTATATCTTTAAGATTGTAACCAACTATAAAATATATTTTTTACGCTTATCTCTCCTAAATATTATTTAATATATTTATTGTTATTTTTATCTCAATTGATATCTATATACTAAAAAAAATCTATTTTTTTAAGTCCTTGTTTTTATCATACATGAACTCTTTTGGCAACTAGATATAGAATTATTGTAGGAGAATATTTGAGTATTTTAATTATTGTATCTAAATGCTTATCACTTTAATCATATATTAATTTTTACATTGATTTATGTATATATTATTCAAATGTTTATTTAAATGTTACTTTAAGGATTTAACATTTGAATTTGAAATATATTCAATGGATACCTTAATTATAAGTTACTACTTATAATTTCAATCATAAAATTAAGTTTTTGGAAGTTACACTTGTAACCCTTAAATATTTTGGTTTCTACCAAAAGCTCCAAAATGTTATTAAGATATTAAAAGTTTGAATTTGACTTTATGTCAAAACCAATATTTATTTGTCTAATGACAAAATCTCCTAAAATACTATTAAGGTATTAAAACAGTGAAATTGGTTTCATATGTCAATTCATTTTGGCCTCATGCCAATAGCCCTATAATTATCAATGTTATCTAAAATTAAATAAATCGCAAAATATTGATTGGATTTTGTCAAACGGGTGTAAATAGCCCTAAGGTTTGTAGGGATTTAAGAAATCCATGTGATTCCTCTACTACCTGGAAATCCAATAGATTGAGTGATTTTTTTTTTGCAAATTGAAATATTGATGAAGTATTATCAATAAAATTAAAGCATACAAAAATCCGATATGGTTATGATAATGAAATTTCATACATAAAATAATAATTATAACCACACTCCACTGTCTTATCAAACAGAAAATCGTATATTATCCCTTATATATGTAAATTGATGAAACAAAACTCAAAATAATCTGAGTACCATAAATGAATATATAAATCTCCTTTTGAAAGGTACAAAAAAAATACCTAAAGTCCATCAACTCCTATTGACTCTAAAACCAACCTTTTGAAAAGGTACAAACAAATACCCTCATGTTTCGATACGACATATAAATCCTAAGTTTCATAGGAATACCTTTACTATAACCCCCCAAAGAAATGTGGGATGTCCCGAAAGGGATAATCGGGAGTACTCATGAATATGTACTTCCTGAACTAATCGTATAGTGAAATGAAACCCACTTACTCGATTACAAAAAGATAATTGGTTTCAACAAAGAAATGTTATATCCAAAACGCGTTTCAATCTCTGTGGCAAGGAACTCACAAAAGATGACATGATTCTTAACATTAATTCCACCTTTCATATATCAAAAATATTAATGAACTAATATAAGTTGGAATGTAACCTTTAGCCAAACTCATCAACCTACTGCAAGTGGTTGAGAGACATAACAAGGTTCTTTTGAATAACAACACCACATATGTTGAGACAAAGAAAATTATCTCAATAATGAAAGCATTAAAGGTGGAAACAACTCTAAAGTATAGAGAGTTAAAAACAATTTTACACATGTGAAATTTATGCACTATGTGGACGAAACCCTAGAACGGGTCAGGGTCTTGGTAAGAGTCGGGAATGATTTTTCAACATCTGGAGTAAATATACAACTACTGCCCCATATGATAATGGGCAGTCAAATAAGAAATGCACTAAAGAGTGCTCCTGTCGAAAGGGGAACATGTTAAAAATGAACTATATCATATTAATTTAAGAATGATAAATCATAGGTTTCTTTGAAATTTATTTTATAGCATTTTAATTAATTTCTTTTGCTTAAGTAAAATCGAATATGTAACCATTATAGATGTAAAGAAATACATCAAAACAAATACAAAACTTTCAATATTCTCCGTTCCGTACATGAATGTATCGAGGAGAACTTGATTTTTTGTAGGGCATATTGCACACAATCTAAAATGATAGACAAATGCTTATTTTATAATTCATCCAATCGAAATACTTAGACGATGAACTGCCATTATCTTGTTGGTACAAGATCAATAAGAACCTTGTAAAGATATTTGTATCAAATGGAAATTATAATGGAAATGAGCATATATACATAAATTCTAATGAATATGAAAGTAAACATATATCATGGAAACTATGTGTCAAACTAGTAGATTATTGAGTCATCGAAACATTTTTGTCACCAATAAAGAACTTTTGGGAAATGACACATATATGTTTCGACATGACCATGTTGGACACCATGGTTATGACATAGTGATCCGTGTATTGCAAAATACACATAAACACATTCTCTTTCGAGTGAAAGGAAAAACGAGACAAATTGCAACTGTTGACTTCTGCAGCATAAGAAACAACATTGCCATCATAACATGCCCTCTCGAATAACTAAAACTTTTGTATATACCCTAATCCTTAGCCAATACAGGAATGAGATCATCCTAAAGCTAATGACATAATACAAAAATATTCCATTGTTACAACGAATACAAGGTGATATTTATGGACATAAACATCCAAAATGCGGGCCATTAAAGTACTTTATGGTTCTAGTTTCGACACGAAGAACGAATGTCGTATTATAGTCCACATGAAATCCTGCACTCCTAGCACTAGTTATACGTTTACGGGCTCACCACCCTGATTATTTCATCAAGTCTACATGACTTGGAATGCTGGAGAATTTACATCATAAGGATTTGATGTTAATTGCATACGTATTAGGATCAATGTAGAGTTTCCTATACCCCATGTGTATATATAAAATGGTCTCATAGAAGTTGTTATCAAAAGAATATGATGACATCTAGGGTATTAGTAATGCGCACCAATTTACCCACATCTACCTGGGGTTTTGCAATTATTATATGAAGTTTTTTGTTCGTTTTTAGACCCACTGTTTGCTAACCAGCCTTATGCGTACCAGTTGGTAACTGGATATAAGCCTGATAGTTTACATTTACGCATGTATGGTTCTGTAGTGTATATGCTAATTGCGCCCCCACAGCGCATCGAAATGGGTCTGTAAAGACGACTTGGTATATGTTGGATATGAACCCCCAACAATTATCCGCTAATTAGAATATTTGACTAGTGATTTCTTTACCGCTAGATTTGCGTGTTGTCACTTTCATGAGACAGTCTTCCCGTCGTTAGGGGGAGATAGGAAAAAGGATTTTCCATGGGAACGACAGGAAGTGTCATTGAATATTCCCACTCTGTCTCATTTCGATCCCCAAAACTTCATAACGTAATGTTGAAGTCAAACGAATCAGACTCGATACCTGATACGTTTAATATTCCAAAAGTGACAAGATCACATATACGAGCTGCAAATATACTCGTAAGTTTAAAAAGTCCCCAACAGGGGCACAACGCCACTGGAAAGTGTGTTGCAATCACACATGGTGGAGGTGTGGTTGAGGTCGTAGCTCCCAAACGGAAATGGGGGAAAATACTTGGTTCGATAGATACTCATCTAAAGGAAGAGAAAAGTAAGGCACAACTATTTGTCATCAATACATAAACCTCTCATGAGATTGTCTCTGATTAAACTATGCCTATGAATCATCACTGGAGGACGCTCCAAAGTTAATATTGATTCTAGAGATGAATATTAATCTCAAATGAACTATGAGAGTACATATGAGTTGATGGACAGATCATATATAATCATTGATGATATATTTCGCATATATTGTTGCTTATGAGGTGATAGAGCACATTGACATCGAACCATGCTCATTTGAAAAATATCAACAAAGAGCAAATTGGCCTAAATAAGCAATCTAGAAGAATCATATTATTTGACAAATGAATAGGTATTTGGTTTGGTAGTGCTAACCCACCAAGTGTAAAGCCTGTAAGACATAGATAAATAATTTGTCCTAAAGCGTAATAAGAATAATTAAGTCATAATGTATGAGACTCTCCTTTGGTGCAAGGTTTCTCACAATGCCCTGGATTGACCAGGAGAAGACTTACTCTCCCGTGATGAACGTTATAACGTTCTGCTAATTAATTAGCCTAGTAGTTTTCGAAGGACTGGAAATGCAGCTCATGGATGTGGTTACTACATATCTCTATGGGGATCTAGATTTAGAGATATATAAAAGTGCTTGATGATATTACATTACAAAAGTCAAGTAACTCTAAACCACGAAATGTGTTTGCAATAAAATTGAAACGCCCACTTTATAGATTAAAGCAATCTAAGCGGATGTGGTATACCCGCCTAATGGAATACTTGATTGGGAAAGGATATATAAGAATGATGAATTGTTCTCTTACGTATTTATTATGGAAAACAAGTTCCAGATTTTCAAAGTAGCTCTATATGTCAATGTTATGAACATAATAGACACTTTTGATGAAATGAGAGGAACCACAAGCTACTTGAAATCTGGTTTTGAGAGGAAAGATCTTGGGAAAACTTGGTTTTGTCTAGATATTTGAGCTAGGACACCGAGTTTGTGAAATATTAATTCACCGATCGCATATGTCCAGAAAATAATCAGGCAATTTAATAAGGACAAAGCGCATCCGGTTAGCACTCCCATGATCGGTCGAAGTGTCGGATATAAAGAAAGATCCATTTCGTCTAAAGGATGATGAAGAAAAATGCTGGGAGTTAGAATTCCCTATCTAAGTACAATATGTTCATTATCGTACTTAACATAATACACTTGACCATATATTGTATTTCTCAGTGAACTTGTTAGCTAGATTTAGCTCAGCGCCAACGCAAAGTCATTGGAATGATATCAAATTAATCTTTTGGAACCATTGACATGGGTTTATACTTTCCCTATAAAAAGAAAAATGGGATTGATAATGGAACTTCAATACCTACATAGAATGTAAGCAACAAAAGTACTAGCTCTTATAGAAAAACACCAAACAATGTCTTGGTATGTGTTTGCTGATATTATGTATCTGTCTGACCCATACAAAGGTTGTTCCCAAACTGGATAAAGAATTACCACAAGGAACACGTCGATTACATGGAAGTAAACTAAGCAATCCTTTGTAACTACCTCCTTGAACTAATCCAAGAATATTACTCTCCATGAGATAATAAAATAATGTATATGGTTAAGGACTATCATTACATATATTATAGGAGTTAGTAATTTTGGGTTCAACCAGTATCCTACTTGCATATATGGAAATAATGCATCATGTATCGAAGAAATGAACATAAGATACATCAGGGGTAATAACACAAAGCATATTCTGCTTAAGTTTCTATACAATCAACAATAAAAGACTCTCCTTTAGATTCAAGTGAATCAAGTAAGGTGTCAAAAGAATGTGACATATTTTACCAAGTCATTACCTAAAACCATATATTGGGAAACGTGTAGAAAGTAAATGGAAATGTTTTCCAAACTCTCTTGATTAATGCACGAATCAGGGGGAGTAGTAGACAAAAGGGGGAGTCTACTATATTTGTGATATTGGTATGTTGTGCTATTTCCTTCAACCAAGGTTTTATTTTTCCCATTGGGTTTTGTTCCTTGGTGTAAGGTTTTAGTGAGGCAACTGTTTATATATCCTCATGATTTCCTAATTCTCATGATTAAAGTACGAATCTAAGAAAAACTAGACTGAAGGAAAAGTTTATGTATTGCAAAGGAAACTGGTGCGTTGTTCTCTTTCCTTCGTCATATTTTTATTTTTTCCCACTGGGTTATATTTTGGCGTAAGGTTTTAACGAGGCAACAACTGTGCACCATCACTCCTTTAACTCGGCACAAGGGGGAGTGTTGTAGGATAAGTATGCCATCGTCTAAAGGATATGACGATAGAGATAGAGATAAATATATCAGAGTTAGATTAGAACTGAAATATCTTCTAACTATCTACTTGTAACTCCTCCCTATTTAAAGGGCTTATGATTAATGAGAATTATAGACTTCTTCTCTCTGTCTTATTGTTATTCTCTCCATATTGTTTTTCCATTTGTTTTTCCCTTTAACAATATATATATATATATATATATATATATTTTTTCAACATTTACAAACTAACCATTGATCTTTAACTTATATCAATATAATCCTAACTTGGTAATTCCTTTACAATTTTGTTTCTAGCCAAGATTGTTTCATCCAACATTAGCCCTTGATCAATTTCATAATATAAACTTGGACTAATGTACAACTCTTGAAGACTAAGGTACAAGTCATTAAAGCACGATCTCATAACTTAAGCATAAATTGGTGTCACGAAATTAGGTTTACTAAACACGGGATATTATAATTCTCCCACCCTTAAAAAATTTTCATCCTCGAAAATGAGTTAGAGTCATAAACTTATGTACCTTCAAAAAGTTATCTATATTTCCTTATCATCAATTCCTACGTCTCCCATGTCGCTTCACTTTTAGAATGATTCCGCCACAAGACTTTAACAAATGGAATCGATCAATGCCACAATTTTCTTTTATTTACGTCTGGT
The DNA here is from genome assembly GCA_954870635.1 of Arctium minus. Taxonomy (NCBI): domain Eukaryota; kingdom Viridiplantae; phylum Streptophyta; class Magnoliopsida; order Asterales; family Asteraceae; genus Arctium; species Arctium minus. The sequence goes on along the minus strand of OX941081.1, from coordinate 129,391,330 downwards.
AATAGCTTCGGGCTCCTCAACATAAGATAAATCTGGCTCAATCTTTTCAAGCTGATAATCGATGACATGCAACGGATGATATCGATAACCACGGAGCGCCGACACATGGAAAACATTATGAACATGAACTAACTGTGGAGGTAACGCGAGACGATACGCTACTTCACCAAATCGCTCTAAAATTTCAAAAGGTCCAATATAATGTGGGCTAAGTTTTCCTTTAACCCCAAAACGGCGTGTTCCCCAAAACGGAGAAACTTTAAGGAAAACATGGTCACCTGACTGAAATTCCAATGGTCTACGATGTCGGTCCGCATAACTCTTTTGGCGCGATTGTGTGTAACACCCTCAAATTTGGTAAGAACAACTAATGAAAACTTTCGATATGACATCAAATAAATCAACACATCATCCTACAATTTAAAATACGCTCCAATTATGAAGTTCGATAAATAACCTCAACAAATACAAACTCCAATAATACACAAAGACTAAACCACAGTCGGGTGCTACTTAACCCCCAAACACAAGTTGCTTTAAATGCGGAAGACTTCACTAAGATATCCACTCCTCGAGCACACAACTAGCACTCTTCGCTTCACAGTGACTAGGACTATTCCCAACCGGAACCTGTTGCACATGCCGATAAATAAAAAGGTTAGGCTAACGTCTAGTGAGTTCAAGAGTTTTCAACATGGATAAAGATATCGTTAAAAAGGAGTAATGCAATTTAAATCATAATCTTTCAATTTGATATGTCTTAAATATGAAAACGACTCGTTTTCCAATAATATGCATTTTAGGCAAAGAAACACCAATATATATGTTTTCCAATCCAAACTACTTCAAGGACGAAGATCCTAATATAAAACGTTCATTCGTAAATTAAATTTAACCTAAACTCACTCAAAACGTGAATAGAAATTGAACCCTCCATTTTATGAAATGCGGATAAAACATTATATCCCGTAACACCCAAAAACACGGGTGGGGTATAATACTCAACCCATAAATCATGGATAAGATCCATATATACAAAACGTCACCAAAAACTTGGATAATAAAACTCAATACCCAAAACAACACCTTTCGGTGATGGGGGAGACCCGAATTCCATCGAATGTGGCGGGCACACAAAGTTAGGATACTTATCAATGTTCTCGAGCTTCACATAGAGCCATGGATCCCCGCATATGGCTCCCAACCGAGCTACCACCGCAAGATACCCAAATTACCCTAGTGTCTACTCGACCTCTAAATGAGTCTCACCACAAAGTCATAAGTCTCCGTATACGGCTCTTCAAGAGCACCACCGCAAGACTTAGCTCCGTATACGGCTCCCAAACCGAGCTACCACCGCAAGCTTACATAAAAACATGACTTGGGGACCACTCACTAGACTTCAAACGCGGACACTAAATTCCACGATGAGTAACCAGATTACAAACGGGCATCGAGTTCAACCATGCACCCACGATATCTACCTCGATCCCTTCAACAAAGGTTACATGGTTATCGAGTTCAACCACCCACGATCTGTACCTCGAGCTCCCGCTAGCCATAAACAATATCCTGTCCCAAAACGGGGATAAGGTCCCCAACTAAACCAACTGACTAACTCATATGCCTATGGATCCAATGCATTACAGTCTAACACGTTACATGACTCAAAAGAATGAACTAACGCATTCAAAACATGTAACTCTCAAATAAGATGCAACTAAGTACACCAAACGTCCAAGGCTCCTTAACGAGCTACAAAAACTGAACAAATTTTCCGAATACTTATTTGAGTGTAAACCAAACCCCAAAAGGCATAATGAACGTTTGGCTAAAAAACGTGAGCCAATAGGGTTACATAAACCAAAATACATTTTCCCCAAAACTTTGTTTCTCAAATCACAATTGGCCTTCGGCCCAAAACCCAAAAAGGATTATCATTTTCTAAAGCGTTCCCAAAGTCAGGATCGACGCAAAACCAAAGGACTCACACATTCGTATTTTCCAAAACATCGCATTTCCTGAATGATGCATAAAACTCGACAATCACTTAAAAGTGCGTTTTTGACCAAATATCTATTTATGCAATAAATCGTCAAAACCCATTCATTTATGACACAATTATCGAAATGCTCAAAAATCCCAAATGTGATGTTTTACAAAGTTTAATAAACTAAATACTTCGAATAATCAAAAGTTACCAAATAACTCAATAGTTGATAATTTCATGTAAAACACATAAATGCTTTAAAATAGACATTTTGGCATGTACAACGTTTTCACAAATCAACTTGAACTCACCTTACTAGATTTAAGTTAAATCTAGGTTTTACCTCCAAAACTTTAAATCTCCTTTGATGAAGGCTTGAAATCTCCAAGAAATATCCCTATATCATAGATCTAACACCTCTACAACATCACCTTCACCACACAAGTCATCAAAATCACACCCAAGTTGAAGGATAAATGGGAAAAGGATGAAACCATCAAACCCTAGCTTAACATAATTGATTAGTATATATGGATCTTTATTTCAAGCTACAGGTATAATAAATGCAATTTTACTCTTGCTGAAGGTACAGAGCCAACTTCTAATCAACATGATGAGAAACAAAATCCTAAGAAGAGAAAGAAAACCTATATTACTGTCAGCGAGTTACAAAGGCCGAAGCATACGAGTAGTTTTAAGAAGCAAAAATCTACTATATTAGAGAACTAGTTGAGATAAGTTTGTTACCGGTGTTTTTATACTTTATTCATATGAACATTAATACGCTTGTTTGATGTTTTTCAAATAATTATTATATTAAACTTTTTAAAAAGAGTTATTTATTATTTTGCCACACATTATTAAAACCGTTGCCAAATATCATCATTGTTGTGGTCAACTTCTATAATGATCATATCATATTCAATTTAAACTGTTACTATAAATAGTTTATGGCCATAGTTTAGCTATTGTCACACATTAAGTTATTTTGTGTGACCAAAAGGAAACAAATAGCCACGGTAATTAAAATTCAACATAACCGTACATCATGATACAGTCATGTTTACTATAAAATTAGTGACTATAACTAGTTTATTGTTATGATTTTGATTATTTCATGTGACAAAAAGGTGACTAACGGCCACGGTTTTAACAATTAGTATAACCATATGTCACGAATTAGCCACGGTTGATATGAAATTTCCGTGGTTATAAGTAGTTTATGGCCATGTTTTTAATTATTTCATGTAACTAAAAGGTAATCATTAGTCACGGTTTTAACAATTAAGCATCACCATGTCATTAAAGAATAACGGTTAATTTAAAATTGTGTGGCTATAAATAGTATATTATCATGATTTTAGCTATTTCGTGTAACCAAAAGGCTACCAATAGCCACGGTTTTTAACAATTCAGCGTAACCATATGTCATGAAATGACCACGGTTAATATAAAATTTGTGTGACAATAAATAGTATATGATCACGATATTAGCTATTTCGTGTAACCAAAAGGCTACCAATAGCCATGGTTTTTAACAATTCATCGTAACCATATGTCCTGAAATGGCCACGATTAATGTAAAATTTGCATGGCTATAAGTAGTTTACGGTCACGGTTTTAATTAACTCATGTGACCAAAAGTTAATCAATAGCCACATTACTAACAATTTAGTATAACCATATGTTATCAATTGGCAATGGTTAATATAAAATTTGTGTGGCAAAAACTGATTTATAGCTATGGTTTTAGTTGGTTCATGTGACCAGAAGGTAACTAATGGTCACGCTTCAAAAGTTTAAGTTTAACCATATGTCATGAACTGCATGTCTATAAGTTGTTTATGGCCACATTTTGAGTTATTTTCTATGACCAGAAGATAACCAATAGCCATGGTTTTAACATTTATGGTAATCATATGTCATAAATTGGTCACGGTTAATATAAAATTTGTGTGACAATAAGTAGTTTACGGCCACATTAAGACAAATATACGTGATTATAGGGTAATCATTGCCCACCTTAAAAACAAATTGTGTGGCCATTAATAGTTTATTGTCATGGTTTTCTTTATTTTTTGTAACCAAAAGATAACTAATGACCACGTTTAATGTGAGTTTGTGTGGCGATAAATAGTTTATTGCCACGGTTATAGTAAAAATACTCCAGTACATTAAATATTAGATACGTTTATAGCCACGGTTTTAGGCTATGGCTATGGTTTTTTATTTGAAATGGTGACACAATTTAAATGTGGCGAAAAGCTATCAATGGTCACGCAAGAATAGACTACGGTTTGATTGGAAAAAAAAAATTGTGGCTAAAAGCCTATGGCCACAGTTTTTAACCGTGGCAAATGTTAGTTTTTGTACTATTGTTTTTTGGAATAGTCGCAACTTTTGACCAGTCAAAGTCGCAATTCTTGACCAGTCAAAGACGCAATATTTGACCAGTCAAATCCGATCTTGACTATATGAATGGCAAGGATTAGGGGTGAGCAGCGAAACTGGGTACCCGCTTTTGGAATCGGAACTGCTCTGGAACTGTCGGTTCCGGAACCGGAGCCAATGCGAGTGGTTCTTGTTCAGGTTCCTAAAACACGGAATCGATTAAGACTGATTCTGGTTCTGGTTCTCATTTTTTTTGGAACTGATACCCGCTGGGTACCCGGTCCTTCTGGGTACCCAAAACCGGAACCGGTGGGTACCCGCTGTTTTTTATAACTATTTTTATATATTAAATTATTAATCAAATATTAAATTCTATTACCATAATACCATTTACTCATTTAGGGTTTGCTTCTTTCACGACATTCAGATTAACATTTTTCCCAAACTATTGCCGCCTCCCACCTCCATCGATTATAGATTGAACACGATTTCTCCATCGATTTCTTTTACCAAATTTGCAAATCGATGAAACACTTTTACCAAATGTGCGAATCAATTCTGCAGATTTAAGAGTTCTCCATCGATTTTGCATCATCTCTATCGATTTCTTCAAATCATCTCCATCTATAGGTTCGAATAATCTCCATCGATTTCTTCAAATCGATTTCAGCAAAGGGATTTTTGCAGGTTAATCATCTCCATCGATTTTGCAGGTTCTTCAAATCGTTTTCTACAAAGGGATTTCTGCAAACGGATTACCATATGTGCATCTAACAGACTAAAACCATGTGGTGCTTATTGCTTGGGACAATGACAAGAAACCTTCAAGGTATCATACAGTTGTTTTCATTCTAATAAAGTAATAATGGATTAATGGTAGTTGCTATTTGCTAATAACTTAATAAGTCATATAGTCGTTTGTTATTTGCTTGACTGTTTGCTAATTGCTAATTTGCTATAATGCTATTTGCTAATAAGTCATATAACTGTTTCATTCTAATAAAGTAAGAATTGTTATTGTTGAAATAAAGTAAGAATGGTAGTTGATTTCATTATTGTTTTTTGTTTCTTGAAAACATTACTGTTGGTTTATGATTTTGAGCAGATTGAGTTACTCTTGTCTGTTGGCATTTGTTTATCACGGTCAAGACTCGAAAGTGTCATTTGTTTATGTAATAGTTAGCTTTATCGGATTCGTTTTCAACATTTGTTGTATTTATTATTTTAGGTTGGTATTTTGTTGTTTGCATTACATTTAAAAAGTTAAAATTGTCTTTTTATTATATTAAATGTTAATTTAAAATATATATATATATATATATATATATATATATATATATATATTGTAACCGGGTACCCGGAACCGGAACCAAAAAATAGAGAATTGATGCATCCGGTTCTGGTTCCTCCATCCCAGGAACCGCCGGTTCCGGTTCCGGTTCCGGGAAATATAGTCGGGTACCCCAGTTATGCTCACCCCTTACTAGGATTACTTATTTATTTCTCACACACTTAGCATTTCTCATATGAACCTATGGATATATATTTATATATATATATATATATATATATATATATATATATAAGGTTTAAACGAGAACCCTACCTATTTAAGAAAACAAGAAAATAATAAATCATGTACAAAATCATATGTGATTTTAAATTAACCAGAAAAAACCGGATGCGGGCGACTTTAGCCGCGACCTAAAGTTGCGGGCAAAGTCGCGTGAATCATATATGATTTTGTACGTGAACCATATATGATTTTGTATATATGTACTCTGTTGTTTTCATGTTTTGTTAAATAGATATTTTTCTTGTATGAACCTACCTCTCTCTCTCTCTCTCTCTCTATATATATATATATATATATATATAAAGAATGAAAATTATGGTGAGAAGGGTAAGAAGCCGCCTTTGGATGCACATTAGGATGAGATGCACCGAGATGCACCGGATGATCAATGCCCGTATCAAGAACGATTCATGGTGAATTTGAGATTAAAAGTGATCAAGGGTCTAGATCCCTTCTTACCTTCTCAGCTTAACTTTCTTCTCACACGAACCTTCGTCTCTCTCTCTCTACATGTATATATATGTGTGTGTGTGCCACTTACACTACTACAAAAAAAAATTTTACATGGTTGTAAAGCGCTTTTTAAGCTCACCATGTAAGAAAGTGACTGACCTTTTTACACGGTTTTGGAATCATGTAAAAATGTCCCTTTTTTACACAATTCCAAAACCGTATAAAAAGATGGGAAAAACATGTAACAAAGGCTCAATTTTACATGGTTGTTAGTTGAACTATGTAAAAGGATATGACTTCTTTACACGGTTGTTTGGCAAAACGTGTTAAAAGGTCCCGTCTTTTTACACAGTTTTGCCAAATAACCGTGTAAAAAATGTCCTATCTTTTTACACAGTTCAACTAACAACCGTGTAAGAAAATGTTCTTTTTTAATTTTGTATCGATCAGGATCCAAAATATCATTATATGAATCCATTACAAATAACATCTAATTAAGAGAAATGCAGAGATAGCTAGCTAGGGTCGGCCCTCCTCCTTTATCCAGGCTTAGGACCGACAATGTCGTGTGTTGACATGAGTGGAGTTACCTAACCCACCCCCATCTAGAAATAAAGAAGAAAACATAAAAGCTCAGGACTTTCCAAGCCTATTTAACTCAAGACTCATAATCAACTCAACACTTATGCAAGTGAGCACTACACTACGTACCAAATGAACTAAATAAATGAAGATGCAAAACAAAACCTTCGTCATTGTAGATCTTGTCACTATTAGTACGTAGTTGTAGCTACCTATAATGACAACATATAAGACGATAGAAAAAAAAATCAATTTTGGATCAGTAGTGGCTTGTATCCATTAGCCTCAATGGCAATATCTGCATTTTCAGTATAAAACATAAAACTTCTAAATTAGTCACAAATATTGATAGAAGGAAAAGGATGGAATAAAATGAACCATTAAAATATGGCATGCAACATATAAAAGATAACATACATAAATCAAAGAAAATCATAGATGAAAACATGCTTATGTGAGATGTATCCCTTTTGTAGATGATGATAATGCTAATAATGATAAAAAATCATTTTAAGGAAAAAGATAATCAAGAAGAAATTCTAAGATGAGAAGTCTTATTAGAACCATAACTTAGTTAGGTCACTTTTTTTTAACATGATGAGTTTCATATCGAGAATTTCAAACTAAAGAATCAAGCACCTACCTAATGCACAAGTTCAACCTTCGTAATCCACTACACTATCCTCTTGATATAACCTAATCAATAACAACCCATGTAAAGCTAGAAAGACCTTCTAAAAGTGATTTCATGAGTCAGTTATTCTCAGGGTGTAGTCTGGAACCTCGCTTGCTTTTACAACCCTTCCCAAAATCTGATAAAAAGAGAGAATTTCAAACAAAATTTCACAAAAATAACCATAAACAGGAAATTCAGCTAAAAATTTTAATCTTAAAAATGTTTAGTAAACAAGAGAATAGTTTCACATCCTTCTCTTAAAGGGTCATCCCCATGATAACTACAGAAAGTAAAAATAAACATGCCTAACAATTGGAACAATGTATGTTAAACTGGAATTGTAATAAACTTCAACAAAGAAAAAGAGCGGGTCAAATTAAAAAAAATGTCAATGTCTGACCTTATCAGAATCCAGTAAAAAGAAGAAAGAGGAAAGTAAGAACCTGAATGGTGAGCAAGAATTCCAACTGCATTATGGAACTTCCAAGCAGCCAAAGATGAAAGCAATTAGAATCATTAGATATGTTAGATGATTAAGTAAGTATGATAAATGAGAATGGATAAAAATAATGTACCACAAAGCATAAAAAAGAAATCAAGTCAGAATTCCAAATTTAACAAACATGAGAAACACAATTTCAAAAGATGATATGGGAATTAGGAAAGCATTACTTCAACATCAAAACAATAAAAGGTACAATAAAAGTAAAACCAAAGGAAATCATATGAACTGTTGATTAATTGAATAATTTGAACTTGTGTTATCTCTTTGAAACAGGAGCAGGAGACGGGAGCTTGAAGTTGCTGAATGCGGTGTTGGGTCCGAACACTTATGGTGGTAAGGGGGTTGGAATGGTTGAGGCGATCGATGGCTAGTGGTGCTCGTTTGTGGTCACAGTTGTGTTGATTTGCCGGTGGTAATAGTGACAACTGGAGGGGAAGGGGGGCTTCTTGCTGATGGATGGAGAAGGGGGACGGTGGATAAAGGAGGGTAAGTAAACCTTAGGTTTTACACGTACGGTTTAAACCAAAATTCAGTAATATTATTATTATTATTATCTTCATGTTTTTTTAAATACCTTTTTACACTATATTTTGCAATGAAACAGTGTAAAAAGGCTGGTAGATCTTTTTACACGGTTTGCTTGGATACAAAGTCAAGCAAGTCAAAGCCAAAGTCAACTCTCAAAGCAAAGTCAAAGTTTATTTTGTAATAAAGTCAAAGTCAAAGTCTTGTATTTTGTTTTATTTGTGTTGTAAGTGTTTTGTGCGTGTGTGTTTAAATAGGTATATGAGTAGTTGTGTTGTGTGGGTTAGCAGTTAGAAGTTGGAAGTTGACATTGTACGCGAACTGAGATTCTAGAGATAGAAATTCCACAAAGAACCTTTGTACGAATTCTTCATTTTGAATTGAAACAGGTTAATTGTCAGATTGATTAATTCATATTATCTTTGCGTGAATTGAAATTAGAACTTGAATCTAAGGATTAATAATTGGTATTAGAGCAGAGTTCAAGTTGAAATTTTCACGAATATGGGTTTTCGCACCATTTTCTGAGTCTTGGATCGAATTTCGAATTTTTCTGTGTTTTTGAGAGTTTGTTTGATTCAATTGAGTTCGTATAGTGGAATAGGTCGATCTTGTATAGGTTTGTTAGAATATTGCACTGTAATTGTTTGTTAATTTTGACATTTTGCAATTTCACGAGTTCACGAGTTCGATAGCACTGTTCAATCTCAATTTGTATTTTTTACAGAATTTCTTTGAAATTCTTTGGTTGTAATAGGTTCGAATAGTGTTTGTGATCATATTGTCAAAGTTTCAGATCAAAAGGCGAAGATTTGATGGGTTTTTGAAGAGATCAGAGTGAATTTTCGACGAGATCTCAATAACTCGCATAATCCCAAGATCTCGCACCAAGAACTCACATATCTATTGATTTCGCATAATTGTTTTGCTTGAAAATTTTGATAAGTATAGAATTCGCACATGTGTGTCATGCGAAATGAGCAGAATTCGCATGTGTGTGTGTGTTAAGAATTCCTCAGAATTCATATAGGTTCATATGTGAAATGTCAGAATTCGCATAAGCCCTTTATACGAAAAGTTTTTGTGAAAATCGTCCAAGGATAGAATTTGCATATACTTGTATGCGAAAAGTGTAGAACTCTATAAGGAAGGATACAAATTCTTAAGAATTCGCATCTAACTTCATACGAATTCCTCAGAATTCGCCTAAGAGTGTTATACGAATTCCTCAGATTTCACATAAAGAGTTTCAAATTTTTCTAAGTATAGGATTCGTATGTGTTTGTCATGCGAAAAGCTAACTTTTCAAATTTCTAAGTCAAGAGTTCGCATAAGTGTTGTATGCAAATTTCAAGAACTCGCATATAACTGTGTGCGAATTCTGTGCATGCGAATTCTGAATTGTACTTGTATGCGAATTCTGAAAGGTTGCTTGGGTGCGAATTCTAAGGTTAGTGTGTGTGCGAATTCTTTGTGTTTCATTGTGTGGTGCGAATTCCATAATTAGGAGATTTTTGGAAATTTAATTTCTGAAAATTCTTTCTAAGATTTTCTGTATTTCTGATTTCACTTGGACTAACGATCATTTCAAGTTCTTTTTGAAACAGGTTATTCAAGATGTCATTTTCAGATGATGAACAAGATATTGCCAAGCTCAGAATAGAGAATAAAAATCCAGTTCATCAGCTTCATACTATTCAAAGCATTTAAAGAAATATCATGATGAGAAGAAATTTCTAAGAGAAGAAGTTGATGCATTGAAGAAGATAAATGAAGATCTTCTGAAGCAGATATCTGGTTTGGAAGGAGGAAAAGGACAGATTTTGGAAATTGAGAATACTGAGCTGAAAAGAAAGATTTCAGACTTGGAAGATCAAATTGTCCAAATCCAGCAAGTGGATTCTATTGGTAAAAATGAGGAGATGATAAAGAGTTTGAAAAGTTATAATGAAAAGCTGAATAAGAAGATTTCTGAGCTAGAACAGCAAATTGCTAAAGAGAGATCATAATTTGATAAAGAAAAGAGAGGATTTGTTCAGAAGTTCTCAGAGTTTTCAAGGAAATGTTTTGAAGAGAAGAAAGTTGTGGAGCTTAAATGTACAAAACTTTCTCAACAAGTAATGGACTTTGAAAAAGTAATCATTTTGGAAAGAGCAAAGTTTGCAAAAGAAAAGAAGGTCATTGAACAGAAAAATGTTGGAATCGTCAAAGAAATATTTGGTCAGAGAAAGAATGCCGAGAATGACTTTGAAGAAGAAAAAAACATTTTTGAGGCAGAAATAAGAAAGCTTACTGGCAAGATATCTGAACTGTCTACAAGTGCTTTGAAAGATCAGAAAACGAAGTCTGAATTCCATAAAGAGATTGACCTACTCATCAAATAAAGAGACAGTTTATCTTCAAAAATAAAAGAGCTTGAAGAAATTGTTTCTAAGGTGGTGGTGACTGAGCAAAGAATCCAGAGTCAATTATCCACACAAGTAGAAATGATTCAGCTAATTTTGAATGTTCATTCAAGACAGCTGCAAGTTCACATCATAGAACTGTTTCAACAAAAAGGTCAGTTAATTCATATGATCAGATTCGTACTACTAACATTTTCTATGATAGAAATGTGGATGGTTCAGGTACATATAGGAGAAGAAGGTATAGATAAGAAAAGTTGGTCTAGAGAGTGAAACCAGCTTCATATGAAAAGAATAATGAGAAGAAGGAGGAGAAGGAAGGTAAGAAATCATTTGTACATGCATCACAAGCCAAGAAGAACAATGTGCGAAAAGGTAAACCTGACTTTGTTTATTCGATAAATCAATTACTCAGGTTAGCTCATAAGAAGAGTTATTGTTCTTATTGTCGTACATATGATTTTGTTCATAAAACAAGTGATCATTACTGGTATGGTTCTTATTCTATTACTCCTAATAGAACTGCAATTAACAAACATGGACCCAAATACCAGTGGGTACCAAAGCCAAAGGATGAATCTGTGTTGCAGGCACCTCAAGTCAAGGGGGAGTAATAGAACCAAGGCTTCTGAATACTACATCTCAGGACCCGTTCCTCAAAGATAAAGAGTGTGACTTCTAAACACAACAGTTTAGGACTCGTACTTCAACGATGAAAAGAGATTTTACTCCAGTACAACAATGAGATTGTACTCCGATACATAAATGAGATGATCAACCTTCAAGGGGGAGTACATAATTTTTTACTGAGAATATGCATTCATAATATTATCTGAAAGATATCTGCACTCAACATTGTTCATGTTTTCAGGGGGAGTGTGAGATAAAATCTGATGCAATATTTCAGGGGGAGTATATGACTTATGATTACATCTGATCAGAACTCGTACTTTCAAAGTTTTATTGCTTTATGTCGTTTTATTTTCTATAAATTTTGTGAATAAAGCTTTGTATTTTGACAGACTTGTGACTTTTTTGCAGAATTGAGAGAGAGCTTACATGATCATATCATATAAGACTTAGAGCTAACTTGATGAGATTTAAGATTGAGCAAAAGGTTTATTTCTAATCTTAATCTCATACGTGTCTGAAAGAAGGACAACTTTTAGATATGAAAACATGTTCTTAAATGTTCAAACCGCTTCTTATTCTTAAAAAGATTTCATGAATATAGAAGTGTGATTTTCAATGTTTTTACTTTTACATGTGCTTTAATGGTTAACAAACCGTGTGTTTTCAAAGATACATACTTGCGTATTATCTTTTCTATATACTATCAAGTATTCACACACACCGGTTTAATATTTTGTTAGATATGTTCTTACCATGTCTCATACTGAAACATATTTTCGATGGTAAGACACCCCATTTGCTATTCAACGTTTGAGCGTGATTTCATTTCAAAACGTTTCTTTCAAGAGTGTCTATATTTTGATTCGCATAGACTATATACAATTTTTGCTGACCTAAGCTTTAATTGATAAATCATTCAAATTTTGATCTAGTTCATACAATGTCAGATTTTCAAACAAGTTTCTTGTATTCATTTCATTCATTCAATATACTTGTTTTGAAATATCTTCAATGATTAAAATGCTCAAATCTTCATGATTACATTTAAGAGCATACATACATCTGACATGTATTTCACTTTGTGCTTTAACTGCAAAGTTAAACCATTTTGAGCAACATTTTATTTTTAGGATTACATGAGTTCTTTGTGTGAGCTTAAATAGAACTTTTATGGATTCATGTTAACCAGTGTTTCCTACCCAAGAAGTTAATCCTTAGTGATCGAGAGGCGATGAGTCAAAATATATAAGTGTGGGTGTGATGAGGTAAATGAAAAGAGAGTTTGGTTAGAAGCGAGCTCAATGTTTAAAAATAAAGAGGGTAAGAGAATAGAGTAAAAGAATATCAAACTCTGCACCAACTTTTTCTGAGCCGGGTAGCCACATTGCTGGTGTTTCATAATTCTTCGTGAACATCATTGAAACAGGCAACTATCCCATGCCAACTCTTGATAAAAAAAACCCCACTAGCTACACATATTCTTCTCAACAAGAAGATATTTCAATTTTTCTTGGGGATGCAACACATATGCTAACTGATTTTCATTTGGAAAATCTAGATATTGAAACAGAAGGAAGTCTGCCCCACCTTCGCACTTCGATCATGCACAATTGAGTCTGTGTTTAACTATTGTTGTCTCAATGGCTTACACAATTTTGAGCCTATCAAAAGCAATCATCAAGCTTAAATTCTTTCATACACAAGCATGTTCACACAGGAAATTAATTTTTCTGTCTAAACGTTCATAGAATAATCTTGTGTTATTCGATGATTGAATGGAAGACCTGGGGGAGTGAACATCAAAAAGCTCATTTCCAATGTGTATTCGTTACACACAGTGACTTTGTGTTACTGACAGGCATTTTAACTAATTCATTTGTTGATTCAGGTGTTACACTCATATTTTGTCTGAATTTGCAAAGATTCAGATAAATATCTTATGAATTGATGGAGAATCAAAGGCTCAGTGGAAAAGTTTAGTGGTCAGACTAATGACATTTCTTGAGAAATTATGATGATTTCAGTGCTTTATCATCAAAAAGGGGAAGATGATCAAGAAATGTGAGATATGATAAAGAAAAGTTGGAGCTTAAAGAAGAAATTTATGTTAAGAAAGTTAATTTGAAGAAAGATTGTTGAAAGTTGAAAGAGAAAGTTCAAAGATTTCAGAATGGTTGCTGAATTTTACTGAAATTTTCTTTGAAGACAATTTGCTGTAGTAAACTGAGCTGAATTTGAAGATAATTTCTTTCTGATGTCTGAAAAAGATTTTACAACCTTGGGAAGATTGTTACTATTTTTGAAGACAGACTTTGGGGAGAGTACAAAAAGTTTTTGCAGACAGATTTATCAAAGAAAGGGGAGATTGTTTTAAGCATAAAGAGGAGACTAAGCTTCAATTTCTATTTTGCTAAAGATCAACGAAAAGGGGAGATTGTATTGCAAAATCTTTTAGAGATGATCTTGAATCCAAAGGGGGAGATTGTTAGTGTACATATTGGTTGGATACAAGATCATGAAGATCGAAGACTGAAAGTCAAGCAAGTCAAAGTCAAAGTCAACTCTCAAAGCAAAGTCAAAGTTTATTTTGTAATAAAGTCAAAGTCTTGTATTTTGTTTTAGTTGTGTTGTAAGTGTTTTGTGCGCGTGTGTTTAAATAGGTATATGAGTAGTTGTGTTGTGTGGGTTAGCAGATAGAAGTTGGAAGTTAACATTGTACGCGAACTGAGATTCTAGAGAGAGAAATTCCACAGAGAACCTTTGTACGAATTCTTCATTTTGAATTGAAACAGGTTAATTGTCATATTGATTAATTCGTATTATCTTTGTGTGAATGGCAATTAGAACTTGAATCTAGGTATTAATAGTTTCTCTTCAAAAAAACCGTGTAAAAATGTATATGTTTTTACATGGTTATTATAAAAAACCGTGTGAAAATGTTCAAGACCTTTTGAAGCTCAAGAGAAAGCTTTCCAAACTCTTCAAAGGAAACTGTGTAAAGATCCAATCCTCTCGTTGCCGGAGGGATCTGAAGATTTCATGGTCTACAGCGATGCATCCAAGATGGGTTTAGGTTGCGTTTTGATGCAACGAGGCAAAGTGATCACCTATGCGTCGAGACAACTCAAGGAGCACGAGAAGAACTATTCGACCTACGACTTGAAGCTAGTGGTCGTGGTCTTCTCTTTGAAATTATGGCGACACTACTTATACGGAACCAAATGCACCTTGTTCACGAACCACATTAGTTTAATGTATGTGTTTGACCAGAAGGAGTTGAATATGAGGCAGCGACGTTGGTTGGAATTACTGAAAGATTATGACTGTGAGCTACTCTATTATCCGGGAAAGGAAAATGGAGTGTAGATACCTTAAGCCGGAAAGAGTGTAGTAGTGGCATTCAAGCTACGCTCGCAAGAATAGATGTGGTGTCCAACCTGATTGATCAGATAAAGACGTCTTATAGAGACCTTACGCGAAGAAAATCTGAAGGGCGAGGTAATGGTGAAGCAACAATCACTATTGACCGAAGACGACCGTGGTTTGAAATTGTACCAAGGTCATATTTGGGTGCCCAAGATCGAAGGTAACCGGGAATTTCTATTGGAGGATGTGCATAAATCCACGTACTTTATCCATCTGGGAAGCACCAAGATGCATAGAGACTTGAAATTGAGATATTGGTGGCCCGTCATGAAGTTGGATGTGGAAAACTATGTGGAATGGTGCGTGACATGCTTGCAAGTGAAAGGGAAACATCAACGACCCTATGGGAGCTTCCAATCTTTAAAGATCCTGGAGTGGAAGTGGGAGCTTATCACGATGGACTTCATGACCAAATTGCCGAAGACTCTTAGAGGGCATGATATGATTTGGGTAGTGGTAGACTGATTGAAGAAAAGTTCTCACTTTTTGGCGATGTGAGAGACGTTACCCATGGATAAACTTGCCAAGTTGTATATTGATGAAGTCATTTAAGGCATAAGGTATCGTTATCGATCGTGTCCGACCGAGACAGTCATCTCACTTCCAACTTTTGGGATGGTTTGCGAAAAGAGTTGGGTACAAGAGTGAAGTTGAGTACGACCTATCATCCCCAAACTGATGTCTAGAGCGAACGGACAATTCAAACATTGGAGGACATGCTGACATCGTGTGTTATCGATTTCGGTAGTATTTGGGACTCTCACCTACCTTTGGTGGAGTTTGCTTACAATAATAGCTACCACTCCTGTATCGGGATGGCGCCGTTCGATGCCTTGTATGAGCGGAAATGTAGAACTCTGGTTTGTTGGCTCAAAGCCGGAGAGAAACAGTTTGTCGGTCCTGAGATCGTCCAAGAAACCATCGACAAAGTGAAAGGGATCCGAGAGAGGTTGAAGGCATCTTAGGATTGACAAAAGAGTTACGCCGGCAAGAATAGAAGGCCAATAGAATTCCAAGTGGGTGACCGTGTCATGTTGAAGGTGTCACCTTAGAAAGGCATTATACGGTTTTGAAAACGCGGGAAACTAAGTCCCCGTTTCCATGGACCATTTACCATTCTGGCTAGGATAGGACTCCAAGCCTATAATTGGAGTTACCACCTGAGATGGTCGAGATTCATCACACTTTCCATATCTTATATCTATCCAAATGTTTGGCAGAAGAAGTGAGCATGATACCCCTCTCGGAGATAAGAGTCGATGTGGGGAATCGTTGTGTGGAAGAACCCAATGCCATCTTGGAGCGGAAATCAAAGAAGCTTCACTACAAGGAGATGACAATGGTCAATGAACAATGGAAGCACCATCGCGAGGCCAATGTGACATGGGAATCCGAGGATGGCATGAAAAGGAGATACTCGAACTTATTCGCATAAATTGAGATTTCTAGGATGAAATCATTTCCATGTTGGGGAGGATTGTAGCACTCGTATTTTTCCCAAGTAAGCTTTAAGATTTCTTTTATCTTAAATTATGATGCTTAGCTGATATTTAAGGTGAGGAAGCTTATTTATAATTTATCGTTATTGGAGTGTCGGGTATACGTGAAAAATGGGATTTTCGGACTCCGGATTGGGTAGGGCAAGTATGCCCAGCTATCACTATCGCTAAGGGCACAGTCGTGGGGCTCCTAGGACTCTCAGTATATATTTTGCGAGAGTATCTGGCGATTGTGACACTGTCAGTCTCGCCGTGGCACAATCATTGAGGAGAGGTGACCCGCGGTACATTTACCATGATAGTGACTCGCGATTGGCATTGTCGTCGTCAGGGTCTAGGGCTCAATAAAATCCGATTTTTGACTATTCTCTCATTCATTCTCAACCATTTACTCTCAAGAACAGTTCCCTTGCTCTCCCTCTTCATTTAAATCGCCCAAGTACATTAATTCCTCCATTTCTACACTACTTTGAAGATTTCCATCATCTCACTAAGATTCTTAGAGGCTAGGATTAAGGGTTTTTCATCCACCATTTTGTCAAAGCTCTAGGTTTGGGGAATATTCTAGGTTTTCATAACAAACCTAGAATTGTGAGTCATTCTACAAACCTCCTTCATTAAATGCATGTCTTTATGTCATTAAATGTTTATTTCAAAGTTATTAATTCATTTTACTCTCATTTGGTGGTTTTGGAAATTTAGGTCAAAAACTAGGGTTATGGGCAAAATGGGTATTTGTAACACCCGTAAATTCTTAAGGTAAATATTTTGTCTCCCTTAATGCATTAATTGCGCTTATGTGAGAATATGTGTCCTTGTGTGCATTTTATGATCATTATTATGTTAAAATGTCATATATTGATTTACCATCTTTAATCGTACAAACCTTGTGCTCGTTATCGTTTTCGGTTGAGTTTTCGGGCTGTTTTGGGGTTGGCGCGATTGTGCCTGGCGATTGTGCCATTGGCACTATCGCCGGAGGCACTATCGCCAAGGATGTACCGTAGGCTGGGGGATGCCAGCGATTGTGCCCCGCGATTGTGCCTTGGCACTATCGCCGAAGGCACTATCGCCGAATTTGTACCGTGAGCGGGGAAGGCCTCGCGATTGTGACTCGCGATAGTGCCCTTGGCACTATCACCGGGCATTATCGTCCGCATGGTCCAGTCTGTGGTTTTAAATGAAATTGAACACATCATTTCAAGCATTTTATCATCAAAAATGGGAGAGCATCCTCTTTGGGCGATTTTTAGGTCTCCATCACCTACCTCCATAAATTTCTAGGGTTTGGGTTGGTGAGAGTATTAAGTTGTCATCAAAGCTCCATTCAAGTGTTCTCATTGAAGTGTTCTTCGAGATTCTCATCTCTCATCTCCAAGTCTCATCTTCAACTTTTAGGGTTTCCATATTTTCTAGGTTTTGGGTTCAAAACCTAGATTGTGAGTTTACTAACCCTTTGTTAAAACTAGATACACATCATAATCTCCTATTTGTTACTTTATCTCTATGTGTTCAAATATTTGGGGATTCTTCATGATAATAGTTGGAAGATGTATATATATATGGGTGATTTGCCATGATTATTGTTATATGTATCATTATTTGGGATTCGTCTCATAGATACATAATGTGGGTACCTTGATATGTTAAATGTATGCATATATGGGCATGATGATGATTCTAGTTGGAACACCATCTTGGTAATATGTTTATATGTATGATGAGCATGATTTACATTGGGTCTTTTGTTAGACATCATGAGGATAAGGTGGTAATATTATACCCGTAGTTGGTATTGAGTTATGTGGGTTGAAACATACCTAAAGGACCCCTTATAAATGTTATGTGGACGAACCAATTCAGTACACTAGGAGGATATAGTCTTGGGTGCCACTGTGATGGTATGTGCTTAGACCTCCGCCATTCGGGGAATTTTCTTAGCGATAGTCTTCGGGTGGGCCGGGCCTTTGGGGTGTTCCTTGTTAAGGGCATCAAGGTATATCGACTCTTGGGTGGGACTTGATTGGTGCTATGGGTCTCCCCTATTGACTCCACATTTGTTGAACTATGGTTAACTGCTGATAAGAATTATGCCTGTTCATGCATGCTTATTATTGTTCAACTCACTAGGCTTTTTGGCCTAACACTTGTTTGGTGTCGATGTGTATCTCAGGTTCTAGCGGCGGTGGTCTTAAGCAGGTTTAGTTGCATTGGGGTGAGAGCTTGGGGGATTGCTTATGGACGTGTTATACTTTTGGATATAGACCGTTTGGGTCTATAGATGACAACCCTTTTTGTAATCTCTTTTCTAGATGTAGAAATTAGATTAGTTGGTTGTTGTTCTATGTCCGCTAAATTACAATTGTGATTAAAAAAGTTATTTAAATATATATTCCCCATTTTTGGGAGGCTCTTGCTGTGGCAATTTTAGCATACCTCATGTCCGTTTTCCGGATTTTTGTTATCCCTATTTTTAGGGTGTTACAAGTTGGTATCAGAGCTTTAGTTTAAGTGAACTAGGTATTGTTTAGCATATCTAGACTTAAGCTTTAGACTTTATGACTTCACTGTCCACTTGGGGTGGAATCCTAGGTGGGGAGAGCGTTAGGATTACGGAATTACTGTAATTGAAAGTTGTGATGATGGTGACCAGAATACTTGTGTATGGTTCGTTCATAATTTCACTTAGCTACTGCTATTATGAATGCATTGTTACGTGAACATACTTGGTTTACTATTATTATGATAATTGATGAAAGTAGTAGTACGTACAATGAGTTCAACTCGCTTAGTCTTTTCTCAATCTATTTCTCGTACGTGCATTACAGATTTTTATGGTAAACACTCGAAGTAGATTACCGGACATGCCAGAAGGGCAGCCAGAAGGGCAACCAGAAGTGGAATCTGCAACAGTACGACCCCCGGTGGGGGAAACCTCCGATGACATACCTATACCCAGAATCTTGGCAGGAGGGCCTGAACACATTCCATGTCGGAACCTCAACACAGGTGACGCAATTATGGAGGAAGTTACCATGGAGACCCGGCTTCGGGATAACATGATGTTGGCCATGAATGCGGCTTTGGCTCAACAACAGTTGGCCATGACTTCGGCCATGACCCAACAGCAAGAGTTTTTCATGAAACTTCTAGAGGATCGAGACTTCAGTAACCGTCAACCCGAGACTATGGCTGAAAACGTTATTGTGGGGTCGGGTGGACCGAATGTGGTAACGATTGAAGAACCATCTGCTGAGGGAATCAAATCGAAGACTAAAGGGTGTACCTACAAGACGTTTCTGGGGTGTCACCCTAAGGAGTTTGCGGGTTCAGACAACCCGGTTGCTTGTATGTACTGGCTCAAAGAATTAGAGATGGCCTTCGAGTCCAGTGAATGCGATCCTTCTCAACGGGTCAAGTTTGCTTCTCAGCTACTTCGGGGAGAGGCTCTGATTTGGTGGAACCTCACCCGATCCGCCCTCACCCCGGAAGTTCTGGCTAAGCTAACTTGGACGGTGTTCAAAGAAAAGATCATGGACAAATACTGCAGCGAGCGGTCGTTGGACAGGTTGGAGCGGGAGTTCCGAGATCTAAAGAAGGGGAATATGTCGATTGTTGGCTACTCCAAGCTCTTCTTGGAGAAGCTAAACTTGGTGGGACATCTAGTCCCCGACGAAAAGTCGAAGAAGAAAACAATTCGCCGGGCCGGAAATAGTGCAAGAGACGGCGGACAAGGTGAATGAGATTCGAGAGAGGCTAAAGGCGGTACAAGACCGACAAAAGAGTTATGCGGACAAGAAGAGAAGGCCGGTTGAGTTTCAAGTGGGTGACCGGGTCATGTTGAAGGTGTCTCCGTGGAAGGGGATCATACGTTTCGGGAAGCGTGGGAAGCTTAGTCCTCGTTTCCTTGGACCATTCGTCATTTTGGAAAGGATTGGGTTGCAAGCCTATCGATTGGATTTACCACCGGAAATGGATGGAATACATCCTACATTTCATGTATGCTACCTTCGGAAGTGCCTAGCCGAGGAGGAAAGCGTTATCCTTTTGACAGAAATTCGGGTGGACAATGGGAATCGTTGCGTTGAGGAACCAGAGGCGATCTTGGAGTCAAAGGTAAAGAAGTTACGACATAAAGACGTAGTCATGGTTAAAGTCCAATGGAAGCACCATCGGGGTGCTAACATTACTTGGGAGTCGGAAGATGATATGAAGAAGCGTTATCCTCATTTGTTTGCCTAGGGTAAGATTTCGGGGACGAAATCCCATTTAGGTGGGGAGGATTGTAACACACGTAAATTCTTAAGGTAAGTATTTTGTCTCCCTTAATGCATTAATTGCGCTTATGTGAGAATATGTGTCCTTGTGTGCATTTTATGATCATTATTATGTTAAAATGTCATATATTGATTTACCATCTTTAATCGTACAAACCTTGTGCTCGTTATCGTTTTCGGTTGAGTTTTCGGGCTGTTTTGGGGTTGGCGCGATTGTGCCTGGTGATTGTGCCATTGGCACTATCGCCGGAGGCACTATCGCCAAGGATGTACCGTAGGCTGGGGGATGTCAGCGATTGTGCCCCGCGATTGTGCCTTGGCACTATCGTCGAAGGCACTATCGCCGAATTGGTACCGTGAGCGGGGAATGCCTCGCGATTGTGACTCGCGATAGTGCCCTTGGCACTATTGCCGGGCACTATCGCCCGCGTGGTCCAGTCTGTGGTTTTAAATGAAATTGAACAGGCACTATCGCCCGCCTGATCCAGTCTGTGGTTTTAAATGAAATTGAACACATCATTTCAAGCATTTTATCATCAAAAACGGGAGAGCATCCTCTTTGGGCGATTTTTAGGTCTCCATCACCTACCTCCATAAATTTCTAGGGTTTGGGTTGGTGAGAGTATTAAGTTGTCATCAAAGTTCCATTCAAGTGTTCTCATTGAAGTGTTCTTCGAGATTCTCATCTCTCATCTCCAAGTCTCATCTTCAACTTCTAGGGTTTCCATATTTTCTAGGTTTTGGGTTCAAAACCTAGATTGTGATTTTACTAACCCTTTTTTAAAACTAGATACACATCATAATCTCCTATTTGTTACTTTATCTCTATGTGTTCAAATATTTGGGGATTCTTCATGATAATAGTTGGAAGATGTATATATATATGGGTGATTTGCCATGATTATTGTTATATGTATCATTATTTGGGATTCGTCTCATAGATACATAATGTGGGTACCTTGATACGTTAAATGTATGCATGTATGGGCATGTTGATGATTCTAGTTGGAACACCATCTTGGTAATATGTTTATATGTATGATGAGCATGCTTTACATTGGGTCTTTTGTTAGACATCATGAGGATAAGGTGGTAATATTATACCCGTAGTTGGTATTGAGTTATGTGGGTTGAAACATACCTAAAGGACCCCTTATAAATGTTATGTGGACGAACCAAGTCAGTACACTAGGAGGATATAGTCTTGGGTGCCACTGTGATGGTATGTGCCTAGACCTCCGCCATTCGGGGAATTTTCTTAGCGATAGTCTTCGGGTGGGTTGGGCCTTTGGGGTGTTCCTTGTTAAGGGCATCAAGGTATATCGACCCTTGGGTGGGACTTGATTGGTGCCATGGGTCTCCCCTATTGACTCCACATTTGTTGAACTATGGTTAACTGCTGATAAGAATTATGCCTGTTCATGCATGCTTATTATTGTTCAACTCACTAGGATTTTTGGCCTAACACTTGTTTGGTGTCGATGTGTATCTCAGGTTCTAGCGGTGGCGGTCTTAAGCAGGTTTTGTTGCATTGGGGTGAGAGCTTGGGGAATTGCACAGGGACGCGTTATACTTTTGGATATAGACCGTTTGGGTCTATAGATGACAACCCTTTTTGTAATCTCTTTTCTAGATGTAGAAATTAGATTAGTTGGTTGTTTTTCTTTGTCCGTTAAATTACAATTGTGATTAAACAGGTTATTTAAGTATATATTCCCCATTTGTGGGAGGCTCTTGCTGTGGCAATTTTAGCATACCTCATGTTCGTTTTCCGGATTTTTGTTATCCCTATTTTTAGGGTGTTACAGTATTTGGATGAAATGGTTGTGAAAAATGGTTTTATGCATATGAATGATAATCTCTTTTGATTTTTGATGGGTTTTGGTGAACAAAAAACAAAATAGTTATACTTATGTTTCAATGAAAAAATGGGGGTTTCCCCTCATTGAAAGTATAATATTTACAAATGGTACATGGTAGATATACTATGAGATGTTGAAATTATGATTGAGATATACTATAGTGTAATGGATCCATAGGCACTAGTCATTTTATATGAATTGTGTGACGGTATTTTAGTTGGCTAGATATGGGGTTTTAATACTTGGGAGCTCGTGCTATAGACCGTGGGTGGTTGAATGCGATAACCTTGTACTCCATAATATTTATATTCTAGCAAATGAGTCCTTCTTAGACCATTGGGAGCTCGAACTATAGACCATGGGTGGTTGAACTCGATAACCTTTGGTGTTATAATAGAAGCTCCATAACATTGATACGTGACCTACTTTTGTGTTCTCACACCTCAATGGTAACCCGGGTCTCCCACGTTACTTGTTGAAACCTTACTTCCTCCCAAGGGAGTTTAAGGTTTGAATCCATGAATGAAATTTGATTAAAATCTTGTATTGGCAATAAATCTCATTTTCATTTTATACATGTTTGAACTCACTAGGTGTAAGTCGTCCTAACACTCGTTTCTTAAATGACATGTATACACATGTTCCCTTAGTGGCGGGGCTCGTAAAGATTGAGAGTCTTTAGTCAAGCGGATAACGGAGACTTTTGGAGTAAACTTTTGAGGGATTGGCATACAGATTGGGATAAAGTCTTTTGGGTAATTTGGTGACAATTGTATAATCTACATGATTACGGTCTAGATTAGCAAGTTGTCATTTATAATTTCCAATTATAGATGTTGTATCCAATCTTACTATTTCTCTCCTTTTCGGTTGATCTCCGTTATTTAAACTTGTTATTACGTAAGAAACGAGTTTTAAATTACCCATTTTAGGGTGTTATAAGTTGGTATTAGAGCAATAGTTTAAGTGAAGTATATATGAATGTAAGATGCCTATACTTAAGATAAATCGATTAAGCTATGATTGGTGAGATTAGGTAGAACTCTTAAGGTAAGATAGAGTTAGAGTCGACATAATTGCATTAATTGAGAATTGTGATAATGATGACGAGAATTCTTATGTGTGACGTGTTCATAATTTCACTTAGCTAATGCTATTATGAATATATTATTATGTGAGCATGCTTGATTTGCTACTGTCATTATGATTGGTGAATGTAGTTGTACGTTTCTTTGTATCTCTTTAGTGTTCTCACCCACTTTCTCGTGTGTGTGACAGTCTCTAATGGTTAACACACGGAGTCGATCGGCGAATGAGGTGGATGGTCAAGAATCAAGTGTATCCAACCCGAATCAGTTGGATAGGACCGTGAACGCTCTTCCTCCACCTCGGCCGCCATTGGCAGTGGGAGAGTAGAACACATTCCACGGATGACTTTGGCTTCCTCCAATCCCGTTATTTAAGAGGTGAATCCACAGGCGGAGATGATGACCAACGTGATGCAAATGGTCACCTCCGCAACGGAAAAGCAACAGGAAGTGTTTCTAAAGATGTTAAAAGATCGGGATGCCAGTCTTCGAAGGCATGAGACCGTCGCCGAGAACGTAGTGGCGGATTCCGGAGGCATTAGGAATGTTGCTAGAACTGAGGAACAGGTGGTCGCCGACGCTAGGTGGGGTGGAAGGGTTTGTTCATATAAGGCCATTCTCTGTAGTAAGTCGCCATAGTTTTCTGGGTCCGATGATCCGGTCGTCTGTATGAATTGGCTTCAAGAAACGGAGCAGGCCTTCGACTCATAGTGAATGTGAAGAGAGACAGAAGGTGAGTTTATCCTCCAGATGTTGAGGGGTCCTGCTCTTAGGTGGTGGAATATCACCAAGTCTACTCTAGATGCCACCATTCTAGCTCAACTGTCATGGGTTATGTTAAAAAAGAAGATAATGGAAGAGTATTGTAATGAGCGGGCTATTGACCTTATTGAAGAAGAGTTCTGAGACCTCAAAAAGGGTAACATGACGGTGAGGGAATACATCTGTCTCTTCATTGAAAAGCTCGATCTTGTGGGGCATGTGGCCCCAAGTGAGAAAAAGAAAATCAAGGCCCACCGGTTGGTATGATGGCCATGGTTCAAAACTCCAAGGCCTACACTCTCCGTGAAGCCATCGAGGAGGCTAAACTCACGGGAGATGTTTATGCCCGCAATAAGGAAGAAGAGTCATTGGTTGGTGATAAGAGGAAGTGGGCAGGAAATTCCAGATATTTCAAACGACTAAGACCGTTCAACAACAACAACAGCAGAAGCAACGATTCAAGGAGGGAGGCTAGGTGGTGCCCAAGGTGTAGGAGCAAACATTTGGGCCCGTGCCGCTCTAGGCCCGACTCCTAATACAAATGTGGTAAGCTTGGTCACATTCAGAAAGATTGCCCAATTAGAAGGCCAATTTGCTTCGAATGTAAAGAACCGGGCCACTTCCAAAATGAGTGCCTGAAACTCAAGTCGGGAGGAAATCTCGGGAAGAAGGAGAACACACCAAGAGTGTCAGGGAGGGCCTTCCAGATGATAGCTGAAGAGGTGAAGGCATCAACAAATGTGGTGTTAGGTACGTTCCTTCTAAACTCCGTACCTGCGCATATTCTTTTCAACACTTGTGCAAGTTATTCCTTCGTATCTACTTCATTCCTATCAAAACTGGTTGTGACCGCTAGTACTTTATAAGATGCTCTAGTGGTGGAAATAACTAATGGTAGTCGTGTCATGGTTAGTCAAGTCTATGACAATTGCGTGTTGGAGATCGATGGGAAGGAGTTTCTAATAAGACTCTTTCCAATGCCCGTTGGTGGATTTGACCTGATAGTAGGAACGGATTGGTTGGGGGAGAACCAAGAGGAAATCCTTTGCTCGAAGAAGTTGATCTGAATCCCGTTGGCGGGGGAAGACGTGGTGCTTGTGTACGGGGAAAGACGGGAGGGGGACGTAGTAGTCATCTCTATGGCAAAAGCACGTAAGTGTTTGGTGAAGAGATGGTCTTCATACTTGGCATACGTAGTGTATGACAAATTGGAAAAGAGAAGCTAGAGGACGTTAAGGTTGTTCGTGAATTTATGGATGTGTTTCCCGACGCTTTGCAAGGATTTCCACCCGACCGGCAGGTCGAATTTCGAATAGACTTACTTCCGGGGGTTGCTCCGATCACTAGAGCGCCTTACCGATTGGCACCATCTAAAATGCAAGAGATGATGTCGCAACTACAAGATCTCTTGGAGAAGGGATTTGTGAGACCGAGCTCGTCACCTTGGGGAGCTCTGGTTCTCTTTATGAAGAAGAAGGATGGTAGAATGAGAATGTGCATAGACTATCGAGAACTGAACAAGGTTACCGTAAAGAACAAATACCCACTCCCGAGAATCGACGATCTTTTCGATCAACTTCAATGGGTGGGGTGCTTCTCTAAGATCGACCTTCATTCGGGATACCATCAAAGGAAGGCAAAAGACGAAAACGTGGTGAAGACCGCCGTTAGAACACGATATAGCCACTATGAATTCTTAGTGATGCCATTCAGGTTAACAAACGCGTCGGTGGTGTTCATGGATTTGATGAACCGGGTGTGTCGATCATTCCTCAACAGATCGGTAATCGTATTCATCAATGACATACTTGTCTACTCCAAGGACGAGACACAACATGAGCAACACCTTCAGGAAGTTTTGGAAGTTTTAAGGTAGGAGAAGTTGCACGCAAAATTCTCCAAAATGCGACTTTTGGCTAGAAGAGGTCCAATTCTTAAGCCATGTAGTCAACCGCGACGGGGTGAAGGTGGACCCGTCCAAGATCGAGGCGATGATGAATTGGAAGCCACCCAAGATCCCGTCTCTTAGTCCCAAATTCAACAATCAAACAAGAAATCAACCACAAATCTCATATGTTCTTCATTGAATTTCAAGATCTCACAATATTTCTCTCTACAAATTGGAAGCGTATAAATCTTTCTCTCTCTCTAACTTTCTCTCACTAAGATGTAACAATGAAAGCTTTTAACCAAATTACAAAACAAACAAGGTATTTATACCTACAAGTTACAAAGGAAACTAAAGCAACAAGACTTTGACTTTTAAACAAAGAAGCTTTGACTTTGACTTTCTTCAATTAACATGTTGACTTCTCACATGAACTTTGACTCTTTGATCTTCAAAGAGTAATCCTCGTTTCACGATCTTGAATACAAAAATATTGTTCCAACAATCTCCCCCTTTGGATTCGAGATCGTTCTTAAAAAAATAAATTCAGCTTTAACGGTCTTTTCTTTTGAAGTCAAACAATAGTTGAATACAATCTCCCCTTTATTTGGAACGATTTCAGACTTTAACAATCTCCCCCAAAGTCTGTAACAAACTTCTCTTTTCATATAATCTTCAGCAAAGAAATTATCTTCAACTTTTGCTCACTTTTCTCTTTCAAACAATCTTCAAAGAAAATTTCTGTAATCTTCACTAAACTTTCTGAATTCTTTGAATCAACGTATTTTGAACCGTCTTTCTTTCTTTGAAATCGCTTTATCTTTCTCTTGTTACGCTCAGAAATTGCTTTGTCATTCTATATCTTCTCCCACATAAACCATTTCTTGATATCATTTCCCATAATCTGCTTTTTCATTCATGATGTTCTCCCCCTTTTTGATGAACGCGAGCATCAGCATCAGCATCATCAAAACTTGGCATGAAAAAGCATTCTTCCCTCTTTCAAACAAATGACCATCTGATCTTTCAACTGGTATACGTAACATCCATCAATTCATAATGATTCCGAATCTTTTCAAATTCAGAATTGAATGGTAACCCTGAATCAACAAATGAAACAATTAAAATGTATGTAAGTAGCACGGAGCCACTTAGTATAACGAATGTACTGTACAAGGAGTTTTATTGATGTTCACTTCCCATGTCTTCTATTCAATCATTGAAAAACACAAGGTAATTCTATGAATGTTCGGACTGAAAAAAAAAATTATGTGTGTATGTGCTTGTGTATGAAAGAATTAAGCAATAAGATTGCTTTATCAGGCTCAAAATGTGTAAACTGTTGAGACACAACAAGTTTCCCACGACACAATGTGCATGATCGAAGTGCGAAGGTGGGGCAAACGTCCTTCTTTTTCAATATCCAAATCTTTCGAGTGAAGATCAGATAGCATATATGTTGTGTCCCCATGAAAATATGAAACATTTCTTTTGTTAAGAAAGAAATAAGTAGCTAGTGGGGTTAAGTCAAGAGTTGGCATGGGATCATTGCCTGTTTCAATGATGTTTACGAAAGAATTGTGACACAACGGTAATATGGTTGCCTGGTTTAGAAAGTGATTGGTGCAGAATTCTGATATTCTTTTAACTTTGTTCTCACACCCTCTTTCTTTTTATCATTATGCTCACTTCTAACCAAACTCTCTTTTTCATTTTTCCGCTCATCGCACTGAGGTTGTTCAACAGGATGAACTTCCTCCCCCACTCTTTGATTTATGACCCCTAGCCTCTCGATAACTCAGGATATCTTCTTGGGTAGGAAACACTGGTTAACGTGAATCCACATAAGTTCTTTAAGTTCTCACACTGATCACATGAAATTTATCCTAAAGGAGTAATGTCCAACAGTTTATCTTGAACATTCAAAGATCAGTAACATGAATACAAAGTCAGATAAATGAATGCTCAGCTAAAAATTGCATGATTATTTGAGCATTTGAAACTTTGAAGATTTTCTCATAACAAGTATATTGGATGAATGAAATGAATACAAAAAACTTGTTTGAGAATCTGACAATGTATCGAAAGATCAAATATGAATGATAATCATTTAAAACTTAGGTCATGAAATGATTGGAATGTGTCAATATGAACAAATATAGACATTCTTGAAAGAATCACTTATGATTTGAAATGAATGTAACGCTCAACAAACATTAAAATCAAACGGGGTTTATTACCATCGAAAAATTGTTTCAATATGAGACATGGTAATAACAAAATCAATAAGAAAGACTAAACCGGTGTGTATGAATACTTGACAGTATATGGAAAAGATAATACACAAGTATTAATCTTTGGAAACACACGGTTAGTTAAACAATAAAGATCATGTATGAAAACATTTAAAATCACACTTCTAAATTCATGAAATCTGTTTAAGAATCAAGAAGTGGTTTGAAAATTTAAAAACATGTTTTCATATCTGAAAGTCGTCCATCTTTCAAATACGTTGAGATTAAGATTAGAACATATCAAACCTTATCCTTTCTCAAGTCATGAGATATGATCGTGTAAGCTCCCCCTCAAAATTTGCATTCAGTCAAAAAGTCGTCAAAGTAACAAAGTCATAGTCAAAGACAGAAGTCAGAATTTAAGTAACGAGTTCTGATCTGAAGTAATCAGAAGTCAAAAAAATCTTTAAAGATTGAGTTCTACACTGATATATCTATAAGTCATTTACTCCCCCTGAAGTATTATATTCACAATATTTTTCAGTAGGAATAATATGTACTCCCCCTTGAAGGTTGATCATCTCATTTTATTCACCGGAGTACACAATCTGTTTTGTTCTTTGAGGTACGGGTTCTGAACTGTAGTATTCAAAAGCCAAAGTTCTTTTACTCCCCCTAGACTTGAGGTGCCTACAACACATATGAATCTTTTGGCTTTGGTACCCACTGGTATTTGGGTCCAGGTTTGTTAGTTGCACTTCTTTTAGGAGTAATAAAATAAGAACCATACCAGTAATTAACAAAATCTTTACCAATAAAATCATTTGAGCCACAGTAAGAACAATTAATTTTCTTTCTAGCTAACCTGATTAATTGATTTATGGAATAAAAAAGATCAGGTTTACCTTGATGCACATTGTTCTTCTTGGCATTGGATGTATGCTCAAATGATTTCTACTCATTCTTCTTGTCAGAAGATGCTTTCACTCTCCATACTAACTTCTCAATACCATTCCTTCTTCTAAATGACTCTGAACCATCAACATTACTATCATAGAAAAGGTTAGTAGTACGAATCTGATCTATAGGATTAATTGACCTTTTTGTAGAAACAGTTTTATAATGTGAACATGATGATGTCTTGATTGGGCTTTCAGAATCAGCTGAATCATCTCTAGGTGTTTGAAGAATTGAATATGGAGTCTTATGCTCAGTCAAAACCACCTTAGAGACAATTTCTTCAAGTTTTGTTATCTTGGAATATAAATTGTTTCTTTCCTTGGTGAGCAGATCAAAATTTTTCTGAAATTCAGACTTAGTGTTATGTTCTTTCATTGCCTTTGTTAACAGTTAAGATAACTTCTTTGTAAGCTTCTTAATCTCTATCTCAAAAACCTTTCTTTCTTCTTCAAAATCTTTCTCAACATTCTTTCTTTGATCAGATATTTCTTTGAAAACTCCAACATTTCTCTGTTCAACCATCTTCTTCTCCTTTGCAAACTTATCTCTCTCTATAATGACAATTTTCTCAAAATCTGACACTTATTGAGAAAGTTTTGCACACTTAAGCTCAACAACTTTCGTCTCTTCAAAAGTTTTTCTCGAAAACTCAGAAAACTTCTGTGCAAATGACTTTCTTTCAATCTTTCAATCTTCCTTTTCCTTGTCAAACTCTACTCTGTCTTTAGCAATCTGTTGTTCTAAACCTGATATCTTCCTTTTCATTTCAGTATTTTCACTGTCTGAAACCTTAGATTTCTCTTCACTCTTCTTAGTAGCATCTTCTTCTATCTCAAGTAGCTTCTTCTTTAATTTAGCATTCTCAATCTCCAACGCTTTTGCTTTTTCTTCAATCATCTTAATCTTATCTTGGCCTAAATTTTCAGCTTCCAACCATTTATCACATTTCAAAGCTTTAAGAATTTCTATTTGAAGCTCTTTTATGCGCTCTGTATATTCAGCAAAGAACATTGAATATTGTCCAGAACTAATTGTCTTTTTTAAGTCTGCAATATGCAGGTGAAGCCATTCTTTAAGTTTATTGAAAGAAGCAATTCGGTTATTCTCTGTCTTCTCATAGTACTCAATCTGATTTGCCTTTCCAACAAGAGTTTGCCATAGCTTTCTCTGATTTGTACAATCTTTTCTTCAAGAGAGACAATCTTAGCCTTAAGTTTAGCATTCTCTTCTTTTGAGAAGACATTGTTACCTGAAATCAAGAAATGATAGTTAACCAAATACTTCGATTAGAAACTGAATTGTGCAAAAATGATCAATGAAAATCACTGATATAATAGCACAACGACTAGAAATGTACAACCTTCCAAACTTGAAGTTCAGGGACTAACCTTGACAAGATATGAAAATTCAAAATGCAAAGACCAAAAGTGACAACAAGTGAAACTTGAAAGATTAGGGGTCACAATTAACAAACTTTGAAACTTTAAAGTACAAGGACTAAAAATGACAAAAACTAAAAACTGCAAACTAGAAGGACAAAAAGAGTAAAATTTGAAACTACTAACGGACTTAACGAGACTTAACGGAAATTTGGACAAAAAAATGTTAGAAAAAACTAACGAAACTAACGAAATCCGGTTAAGTCACTATTCATCATCTTCTCCGATGAGACGACCTACAAAAAATTCGAAACGATTAGATTTATTCATTACAAAACAATAGTTAAAGCTCCCTGGTCACTTCCTTACTGATTAAAATCCGAACGATCAACCCACGACGAAGAACGAATCAACCGAAAACTTTTCGAAAAACGATCGAAAGTTTAAAAATTCTACATGGGCTAAAACTTTTCGACCAAAAGAAATTAACACCCGCTGTCATCAAATGTAAAGCCGCCGCACACATATATGTTTCCACCGTCCCATGAACAAAATAATCAATCACTTTGAATGTCAATATGATTTTGAATTGAATCACAACCCCTGTTTGCAAACAAATTCACTTTGATTCTTTTTTTCATTTAACAAATATAATCGCTGGTTCTAATGTGACTCCACCTCCCCATTACTTTTATAGCAACCAATCATAATGAAATCAAAAATATCCCTTGGCGGTTCCCATGGCTTAACAATACAAATTTGGACAGACCCGGGTGTGGGGGTTTTGATGTGGGTGTTAATTAACAACATCAATTTTGTTCAAGACCCGGGTGTGGAAGGGATGCGTCATCAACAAATTAATCAGCCGGTTGATCACAAGATTGAAACCACCGTCAATTGATAATCAACAAAACACTCAGCCGCCGGCAATTGAAAAACACCACCAAATTAAGTTCCACAAAAAGCAGCCGGTCATCAAGGGTAATGATGTCAGACCCGGGTGGTGTGGTGATGCGGGTGTGGGGGGGATGCAGAAATGAGGTGTAAAAAAATTGTGATGACACCCGGGTGATGCTAGGACCGGGTTTCAATCGGTACACGAAACTCGATTCAAGAAAATGCAAAAACTCCAAATTTATGAAATTGATTCAAAATAGATTATCACAAATCATTTCTAACCACAAATCATCAAATCCTTTTCAATCTAATTGAACAAAAAATGAGAAATTTATTGAATCTTCAAGAAATCTCAAGAACACAGTGTCGATAAAAAAATTCAAAAACTCATATCTAATCCAAATTCACCAACATTTGTTGAAATTAACAACAGAATGATGATTACAAAGTGTTTTTAATCACAAGTCATCACACCTTTTGCAATCTAATTGATCAAATCAAGAGAAATTTGATGAAATCCATATGAACTTTGATCCTACTCTGATACCAATTCTTAGTCCTAAATTCAACAATCAAACAATAAATCAACCACAAATCTCATATGTTCTTCATTGAATTTCAAGATCTCACAATATTTCTCTCTACAAATTGGAAGCGTATACATCTCTCTCTCTCTCTAACTTTCTCTCACTAAGATGTAACAATGAATGCTCTTAACCAAATTACAAAACAAACAAGGTATTTATACCAACAAGTTACAAAGGAAACTAAAACAAAAAGACTTTGACTTTTAAACAAAGAAGCTTTGACTTTGACTTTCTTCAATTAACATGTTGACTTCTCACTTAAACTTTGACTTTTGATCTTCAAAGAGTAATCCTCGTTTCACGATCTTGGATACAACAATATTTCTCCAACACCGTCTGAGATCCGAAGTTTCTTGGGTTTAGCAGGATACTATAAGAGCTTCATCCAAGATTTCTCCAAAATCGTTTCCTCCTTGACAGCCCTACCTTGAAAGAATGTGAAGTTCGTGTGGGCGGAATCTTAAGAGAAAGCCTTCTGAACTCTTCAAAGGAAACTATGTGAAGCTCCAATCCTCTCTTTGTCAGAAGGATCTGAAGATTTTGTGGTCTACAGCGATGCATCCAAGATGGGTTTGGGTTGTGTTTTGATGCACCGAGGCAAAGTGATCGCCTTATGCGTCGAGACAACTCAAAGAGCACAAGAAGAACTATCTGACCCGCGACTTGAAGCTAGCGTCCATGGTGTTCCCTTTGAAATTATGGCGACACTACCTATACGGCACCAAATGCACCTTGTTCACGGACCACAAGAGTTAGAAGTATGTGTTTGACCATAACGAGCTGAATATGAGGCAACAGCGTTGGTTGGAACTACTGAAAGATTATGACTGTGAGCTACTCTATCACCCGAGAAAGACAAACATAGTGGCAGACGCCTTGAGCCAGAAAGAGTATAGTAGCGGCATTCAAGCTATGCTTGCAAGAATAGATGTGGTGTCCAACCTGATTGATAAGATAAAGACGTCTCAGAGAGAGGCCTTACGCGAAGAAAACCTCAAGGGTGAGGTAATGGTGAAGCAACAATCAAAATTAACCGAAGACGGTCGTGGTTTCAAATTGTATCAAGGTCGTATTTGGGTGCCCAAGATCGAAGGTAACCGGGAATTTCTTCTGAAGGATGTGAATAAATCCAAGTACTCCATCCATCCGGGAAGCACCAAGATGTATAGAGACTTGAAATTGACATTTTGGTGGCCCGTCATGAAGTTGGATGTGGCAAACTATCTGGAAAATTATGTGACATGCTTGCAAGTGAAAGTGGAGCATCAACGACCCTACGGGAGCCTCCAATCCTTGGAGATCCCGGAGTGAAAGTTGGAGCACATCACGATGGACTTCGTGACCAAATTGTCGAAGACGTTTAGAGGGCATGATATGATTTGGGTAGTGGTAGACAGATTGACGAAAAGTGATCACTCTTTGGCGATGCGAGAGACGTTACCCATGGATAAACTTGCCAAGTTGTATATTGATGAAGTCATCATAAGGCATAGGGTACTGTTATCGATCGTGTCCGACCGAGACAGTCATTTCACTTCCAACTTTTGGGTTGGTTTGCAGAAAGAGTTGGGTACAAGAGTGAAGTTGAGTACGACCTATCATCCCTAAACTGATGGCTAGAGTGAACGGATAATTCAAACATTGGAGGACATGCTGAGATCGTGTGTTATCGATTTCGGTGGTAGTTGGGACTCTCACCTATATTTGATGGAGTTCGCTTACAATAATAGCTACCACTCCAGTATCGGGATGGCGCCGTTCAAAGCCTTGTATAGGCGGAAATGTAGAACTCTGGTATGTTGACTCGAAGCCGGAGAGAAACAACTTGTCGGTCCCAAGATCGTCCAACAGACCACCGACAAAGTGAAAGGGATACGAGAGAGGTTGAAGGCAGCTTAGGATCGACAAAAGAGTTACGCCAACAAGAAGAAAGGCCAATAGAATACCTAGTGGGTGACTATGTCATGTTGAAGGTGTCACCTTAGAAAGGCATTATACGGTTTGGAAAATGCGGGAAGCTAAGTCCCCGTTTCCTTAGATCGTTTACCATTCTGGCAAGGATGGGACTCCAAGCCTATAAGTTGGAGTTACCACCTGAGATGGTCGGGATTCATCACACTTTCCATATGTGTTATCTACGCAAATGTTTGGCAGAAGAGGAGAGTGTGATACCCCTCTCGGAAATAAGAGTCGATGAGGGTAATCGTTGCGTGGAAGAACCTGATGCCATCTTAGACCGAAAATCAAAGAAGCTTCACCACAAGGAGATCACAATGGTCAAAGTGCAATGGAAGCGTCATCGTGGGGCCAACGTGACTTGGGAAATCGAGGATGACATAAAGAGGAGATACCCGAACTTATTCGCATAAATTGAGATTTCGAGGCCGAATCATTTCCATGTTGGGGAGGATTGGAACACCCGTATTTTTCCCAAGTAAGCTTTAAGATTTCTTTTATCTTAAATTATGATGCTTAGCTGATATTTAAGGCGAGGAAGCTTATTTATGATTTATCGTTATCGAAGTATGGGGTATAGGTGAAAAGTGGGATTTTCGGACTCTGGGTTGGGTAGGGCAACTATGCCCCGGCTGTCACTGTCGCCAAGGGCACAGTCATGGGGCTCCTAGGACTCTCAGTACAGATTTCGCGAGAGTGCCCGACGATTGTGACACTGTCATTCTCGCCATGGCACAATCGCTGAGGAGAGGTGACCCACAGTACATTTACTGTGATAGTGACTCGCGATAATGCCACAGGCACCATCGCTTGGCATTGTCGCCGTGAGGGTCCAGGGCTCAATAAAATCTGATTTTTGACTCTTCTCTCATTCATTCTCAACCATTTACTCTCAAGAACATTTCCCTTGCTCTCTCTCTCTCTTTCTCTCTCTCTCTCTCTCTCTCTCTCTCTCTTCATTTAAATCGCCCAAGTGCATTAATTCCTCCATTTCTACACTACTTTGAAGATTTGCATCATCTCACTAAGATTCTTGGAGGCTAGGATCAAGGGTCATCCACCATTTTGTCAAAGCTCTAGGTTTGGGGAAGATTCTAGGTTTTCATAACAAACCTACCTAGTATTGTGAGTCATTCTACAAACCTCCTTCATTAAATACATGTCTTTATGCCATTAAATGTTTATGTCAAAGGTATTACTTCATTTTACTGGTGGTTTTGGAAATTTAGGTCAAAAACTAAGCTGTTGGCCAAAATGGGTATTTTGATGAAATGTTTGTCAAGAATGGTTTTATGCATATGAATGATAATATCTTTTGATTTTTGATGGGTTTTGGTGAACAAAAAACAAAATGGTTATATTTATGTTTCATTGGCAAAATGGGGGTTTCCCCTCATTGAAAGTATAATGTTTGCAAAGGGTACATGGTAGATATACTATGAGATGTTGAAATTATCATTGAGATAGACTATAGTGTGATGGATCCATAGGCACTAGTCATTTTATATGAATAGTGTGACGGTATTTTAGTTGGCTAGATATGAGGTTTTAATACTTGGGAGCTCGTGCTATAGACCGTGGGTGGTTGAATGCGATAACCTTGTACTCCATAATATTTATATTCTAGCAAGTGAGTCCTTCTTAGACCATTGGGAGCTCGAACTATAGACCGTTGGTGGTTGAACTCGATAACCTTTGGTGCTATAATAGAAGCTCCATAACATTGATACGTGACCGACTTTTGTGTTCCGTCTCCTCAATGGTAACTCGGGTCTCCCCCGTTACTTGGTGAAACCTTACTTCCTCCCAAGGGAGTTTAAGGTTTGAATCCATGAATGAAATTTGATTAAAATCTTGTGTTGCTAATAAATCTCATTTTTTTCATTTTATACATGTTTGAACTCACTAGGTGTAAGACTAACACTCCTTTCTTCATTGACTTGTATACACAGGTTCCCTTAGTGGCGGGGCTCGTAAAGATTGAGAGCCTTGAGTCGAGCGGATAACGGAGACTTTTGGAGTAAACTTTTGAGGGATTGGCGTACAGATTGGGATAGATATTCTTTTGGGAGATTTGGTGACAATTGTATAATCTAGATGATTACGGCCTAGATTAACGAGTTGTCATTTATAATTTCCAATTATACATGTTGTATATGCTCTAACTATGTCTCCCCCTTTTGCGTGATCTCCGTTATTTATACTTGTTATTTCGTAAGAATTAAGTTTTAAATTACCCCTATTTTTAGGGTGTTACAGTATTAGAGCAGGTCACGGGTTCGAATCACATGGAGTGCATTTTAATGCCAAAAGGCATGATGGGCAGCCATCGTCTTCTAGCGAAGATCTTGTTAGTGCTAGCAGATGCTGAGAGGGGGGTTGTTAGGTCATTGACCAACATCTTCCTAAATAAAAACGTGATGTTGGCTGCTACGCTATATGTAAATAAGTTGTCACACAGAGATGCTACTAACGAGTATGCAAACCTATAGGATCACACACAAAGAATATATTTGCTTCAATTTTAAAGAAACCCGAATTAAAGTCATGTTGATTGTTAAATATTTATTTTTGAAAATTAATTATAAAATATGTTAAAATGTAATTATGATAATTACAACATGTTATCTATATATATATATATATATATGTATATTAATATTAATGATTTAAGATAATTATATATTTATTATAGATAATCACTAAACCTTATTTGAGTTATGGACCAACTATAATACAATCCATATAAATAAGGTGATAGGAAAAATTAATTGAATTAAGTTTAGCTATCAGAGAAAAATATTGAAAATAAACTCTTTTTTTGTAATACAGTTATAGATTTAGGGTTCTTGGACTAGCACCTGGTGGGAGGAGTTAATAGTGTGTTCGTGTGTAGAGGAAACCTACTTTGGTTTCTAACTGTTGCATCAAATTATCGTCTGATCTGTAAAGGTACAACTCTAAAGACCCTATGGTGTATTTTAATATTCCTTATAATATGTTATTGGATCCGGTTTGGGTTTTAATTCTTTTAGAAATGTTTTCTATAAATGTAACCTAAAATATTTCCGATGTGTTTTAAATGGTTACAATTGCATTAAAAACCTACAGTTGTTTTGAGGTCCCAAACGTGCCTGAATGACCAGAAAAGGCCCCCACATGACGAAGTAATGAGTTTGAGACCGTTTCACTTCTAGAAACAAATTTTAATAATCAAATGAACACCGAACGACAAATCTAAAGAAACCGGGATTTGTCCGACAATGATCAATATTTTTTTTCTATATCTACCAACAACGATTAATATTCTATTCATAAAATACGAGTCAAGAACCCTAATTATCAAAAACGTACCAAAACAAGTTATTCAAAACAGTGACTATTTGAAGGACTAAAGGAACGATTATTATGTTTAAAAAATCAGTCGAACTAAAAATACCAGAATTAAGATATCCATCTTAACAAAGTTAAATGTTTGTTTAAGGCAATTTTATATCCGACTTTGCTTTTATTAATGAAGTTTAAACCAGTATTTTGAATTATAAATAATTATTGTCAACAATAAATATCGATATGAACTATTTAAAGAGATGGCTATATAGGATTTAATTAGACAGAAATTCTAATAATTTTATATATAGGACCAAGCAACAATATAATTATACAAAATAAATAAATTAAAATATTAAGAATAATAAATTAAATTACAAGTGAGGTAAACCATTGTCTACGGGCAGCGAAACAAGGGACCTCTGATCTAAACAACCCCCTTAACACACGTTTTATTTAATTAATTTATTTATTTTATGTCACGCTGCACCAAGCAACTTACCACATACATAATTCGTATTATAATTTTTTTTATTAATATATATCTACAAACATTCAAATTTGAAAATACATTTTGAGTAATTATTTTTTATAGAGTAAACTACGATGTTCGTCCTTATGGTTTGTTGTTTATAACGATTTTCATCCCTGGTCTTTAAAAATTGTTTTTTTAATTTTTGTGGTTTTCCATTACTTTCAGTTTTAGTCCTTGGTACTAACTCTGTTAAAAAAGCAAGTTAATTGAAGGGCATATTTGTCCTTTCACTTTTTTGTTTTTTTCTTATACTTTTATTAAATATTGTACTGAATTAATTACCCTTGCCGGTCGATCGTTCCCTGTTCCCACATCCCCTTCACCGGCGCAACCAACTTTACCGGTGGAACCAACTTGCCGGTGCTACCAATCAGAACCACCACCATCGTCCCTTCCCAATCATAGTGTATCAGAAGAAGAACAATCGCAATCGTGAATCACTACTGCCCCTATTTCTCTCTGTGAACTAAAACACCGCCATCGGTCCTTCCCCATAACCACCCCAGCCTCCAATTGACTGCAGCAGCTCCACCGAGTTCATTTAAGAACAAACCAACAAGACCCATCTCAATATTAGAGTTTTTTGAAAGCTAGTAACGAAAGGTTGATGCTGGAAAGGGCGGCAGGACGCGCGGTGATGGATTTGATTGCGTGTTCGCCGACGGAGTCGATGGAGTGGCGGGAGACGACGACGCGGTGGTCAAGCATGATTATTAATATCATTTCATTAGCATGATTATTAATATTATTATAGTCACTCAAGCATATTTATGTAATCCCATGATTAGATATATCTGATCTCAGCATGAATGAGTTCATATGATTCCATAATCACCAACACAAGCATACACAAATCCATCAAAACTTGATATCTGATTTCAGAAGCTTGTTTCTATGCATCAAATTGGTATATATACGCTACTATAGACAAATGAATCTTCATAATTAAAAAAACTAAGTCCAGACACATTAAATTCAAAACTCAAACCTGACAACATTTTCTAGAAAACTTACCAAAAGAAGAAACATGATTCAGTTATTAATGATTCGCATTTCCATCTTTCTCACTGCTATGCCCACTAGTATTACTACTGTTATTAATCTTATTATAACTACTATTTACAAGCCCTTCCACATCATCATCATCCTCATTACCATTCGATACATCTGCCAGAATTTGAACCCCTCCCATTTCCACCATTCCAATTCTGCAAACCACGGTGGTGGACCGGGCCGGAGTTGTACACACTCTGCCGGAACTTAGTCGTACCTTGCGTCTGATAATATCGGTGTCGGTGATCAATGAATCCGGTAAGCTCACGAGTGGCTTTACCGTTGTTGTTGCTAGTAGTGGTCGCACCAGGACGATCAGGTCCAGAACCGGGCCGTTGGGTGGGTGGGTTGCAGACGAAACCTGAATTGGAGTCGTTTTGGAAGAGGAGCTGACGATGGTTCGTGTCGAGACGGTGTGACAAGACTAATCCTTCATCAAGTTGGTATTCACCATGAGATTTTAGGGAGAAGGGGTGGTCTGGAGGAGGTAACCGACGACAAGGGGGTGGGACGTTGTCTGGGTAAGGTATTAAGATTTTGCTTTTTATTGTTTTATAATTGAAAGTTTTAAAGATAAAATAAAAAAAATGTAAAAAGACAAAATTATCCTTGATTTAACAAATATTCTAACGTCATCAGTCCTAGGGACGAAAAAGGAAAGAAAAATGGAACCACAAGGACCAAAAAACAGTTTTTAAAGATTAGGGACGAAAATCGTTATAAACAACAAACCATAAGGACGAAAATCGTAGTTTACTCTTTTTTATAAGATGCAATAGATAATCAGTGATGACTGATTATTTAATGTTACATAATCGTTTTTTAAACACATATCCAATCATCTGTAAAAAGCTATGAAATTAAAGTTTGAAAACTAAGGAGGCGTTTGGTTCGCAGAATGATTTTGGATTAAATGAAATATGTCAAAGAAATTTGACTTTGGAAGAAATGAAATGAAATGAAATGTTATCAAGTTTCACCACATGTTTGGTTGACATACACTGGATTGAAATCTATTAAAAGGAT
Source organism: Arctium minus (assembly GCA_954870635.1). Taxonomy (NCBI): domain Eukaryota; kingdom Viridiplantae; phylum Streptophyta; class Magnoliopsida; order Asterales; family Asteraceae; genus Arctium; species Arctium minus. The sequence goes on along the minus strand of OX941081.1, from coordinate 129,350,835 downwards.
TGTAATTTGTCTGTTTGGTTCATATAATGTAGCATTGGAAATATGCAATTGGAATGAAATATTGGTAAATGACCAAAATACTCTTTTATTGAAAATTTTGAAACCAAAATCCAACTATTGTGGTTAAGATTGGTAGTTTAGATTGATGGTGGTCGACGGTGGATAAGAACGGTGGTGGTTGGTGGTGGTTCAAAATGGTGGTGGTCGACGGTGGTTTTGATTGGTGGTACTCGGTGATGGTTAAGGTCGGTGGTGGTCAGCGATGGTTCGGATCGGTGGTGGTTGACGGTGGTTCAGATTGGTGGTTGTCGACAATCGTCAGACGTCGACGGTGGTTCAGATCGGTTGTGGTCGACAGTGGTTCAGATCGGTTGTAGTCGGCGGTGGTTCAGATCGGCCGACGATGGTTTAGATCGGTTGCGGTCGGTGGTAGTTCATATCGGTGGTGGTCGGCGGTGTTTTAGATCAATAGTGGTCGACGATGGTTTAGATCATTGATGGTTGATGATGATTCAGATCAGTGGTGTTCGGCGGTGGTTCAGATCGGTGGTGGTCGGCGATATTTCAGATGAATTGCGATCGGTGGTGGTCGACGGTCGGTTGTGGTTCAGATGGTTTGTGGTCGGTGTTGGTCGACGGTGGTTCACAACGATGGTGGTCGACAGTGGTTCAGAACGGTGGTGGTCAGTGGTGGTTCAGATCGGTAGTCGATGGTGGTTGTTACCAATGGTGACCGACAATGGTCGGAGGTGGTTCACATTAGTGGTGGTCAGCTGTGGTGGTTAAGATCGGTGGTGGATGGCGGTGGTTCAAATCTGTGATTGTCGGCAGTGGTTTAAATCGGTGGTGATTGGCAGTGGTGAGTAGTAGTTCAGATCGGTGGTGGTCGACAACGGTGGTTCAAATCGGTGGTGATTTGCGGTGGTTCAAATCGTTGGTGGTCGACGATGATAGTCGGGCTAACTTAAGTAGGGAAGACGGGGATAATTTTGTCTTTTTGAGAAAATGGATGGAATAGAATTGAATTGCTTCTCAGTTGTGATGGAATGACCAAATCCATGAATAGTGGTATGTGTTGAATTCCATTCCATAGATAAACCAATCGTCTAAACGATTTGGTCAATGGAATTGGTCATTCCAATTCCTTCGAATTCCGTCATCGAGAACACTAAAGATAAGCCCTTAGGTAAACGAACTCGTTCTCACAACATAAGAACACTAAAGATGGAGACATACACTAGAAAGACATGTCATCGAGAACTAAGATAAGCCCTTACAAAAATAACGTTTTCTTAAGACAAATATGAACCGTTTTACGCAACATTTTTTTAAACTTAGACTATGTTTAACCATGGACGGACCCAGCTTGGTGGCGACGATGGCACGTGCCACCATATTATTTCTTCGACAAAGGGTAAAATTTTTAGGTTCGTGAAAGGTGTAACCATATCGTTTTGGAAGGTGTTATCGTATTATTTTGGAAACTTCAAGAAGGTGCAATTGTACCTTTTTTTTGTTTTTGGAAAGGGTGTCCTGGGCCTTTGGCCCAGACTAATCCATTGGCAATGAAACCGATTACTAAAGCATGCAGCCCTGAGGTTATACCCAGTGGCCACAAAGTAGCGAATGCAGGGAATCGAACCCGGGTTGAGCGCTATGAACTCCCCAGGTGATTACCGCTACACCACAAGCCTTGTGGTTGGTGCAATCATACCTTGCAATCAACAAAAAAAACTTTTGAAATCAACCAAAAACCGACGAAAACTCTTGACATCAACCAAAAAAATCAAAAAAAATCCCTCGAAATCGAAAAAAAAATTAAAAATCCGTCGAAATCAAGCAAAAAACTTTAAAAATTTCTCGAAATGGTGGAATTAAGCTAAAAACACATCAGACAATATTTAACGTCGGTAAAAAGATGAAGACACATCAATAAAAACCGTGTTTTTTGTAATTATTTTTTGTCTATATTATGAAGGTAATTTTTTGACAAATTACTTTAGATAGTTTCATTACTAGGTTTTTTTTTTCTTTCCACTTTTCCAATTATGTCTCTTTTTCAATTTATTTTGCATAAAAACTAACTTATCATATTATAAGAAAATGAGGACCAAACTTGTTTCGAACGTGCCATGGTATTTGATGAAAATATAAGAAAATGTCAAAATAAATGGTCATAAATATCGTCTATCTCATTGCAAAATACTAATTAATTTACAAATTGAAAATGTAAATTATTGATGAAGATTCTTGTCTCTAATATTATTAATTAAAAAAAGTACCTCGTGAATTGAATACAAGTTATTTTAAGTAGTTGTTAACAGAAACCAAGCATTTTGATGGCTCGTGAATTTAGGTTCATGCTTAGCTGACGATGCCTTTCGGTTCAAACGTATAAATTAATTTTTCCTCTCAATTAATTTATTCAATTGTGCTACCATCCCAATGATCACAAGTAATTCCATAACTCATTTATAAAATGTATATCTTTAATTTTTTTTAACGGTAAGTTAACGCACACACATGTTCCAGCGGTATCGGGCCTCCATTGTTGGGAATTTGCCTTGTATTTGATCCCACAAAGGAAGGACAAGGAAATTTTGATAGGCTTATATGGCTTGTTCCATATGCCTTATCAAATTGGATCAAAGCTCATCTAATGGGGTTTGGGTTGGATTTATAGCTTGACACATAAATATTTAAATGGTCAAAGATTGACCCTTGGAGTCTCTTGATCTGAATCCGATTTTTTAGACATCATCAGATGTCTTGCGGGTTATCACGCGGGTTAGAAGTCGCGTGGCTTCCCGTGTAACTCACTGGATTGATTCTACGAACAGATACTTACGCGACTTCTCACGCGGCCTCTAAGTCGCGAGGCTTCCCGCGTAACTCTCTGTTTGTATACGACACAGTGACTTGCGCGGCTTACGCCGCGAGCCAAACCGCGGGATTGTGCAGATTCGTGAAAATTCGGTTTAACAACCGAATTAACTGCCAATCCTATATATATCCGATTGTATCCCTCCAAAAATGACCCAATCATTATTTCCCACGTTTTTACTCTGGTTTCTCTCTAAATACGATCCATGAACGCATAAGAAACTCGACAGATTCTCGTTCTCGTGCAAGAACGTGAATTGATAGTTGTATCCTAGAACGGACGCTCGGACTATGCACGAGTAGGGGCGAAATTCTGTTTAAGGACACTGCTTTGCAGGCCGCTATCGATCATCGATCTAATCGTCGATTTCAAGTTAGTATTTTTGTTAATCTTGTTAAGAATTTCGATATATCTACATATATATATATATATATATATATATATACATTTTTGTTTGTTTATTCAATATTATCGTATATTTTGCACAATAAATATACACGATTTTCTGGATTCTCGTGATTCGATAACATTGGTTCTAACAATCTTAAACAGAACTTGTGATGGATCCATCATCCATGATAAAGAACCATGTGGAGAAGCCGGAAAAGTTCAAGGGAATGGATTTCCGACGATGGCAACAAAAGATGTTGTTTTACCTAACAACTCTTCATGTTTCTAACGTTTTGACGGATGACGAACCCACGAATCCACCCGTGAGTCTTGGATAAAATGTTCCTACCGCCGCCCAAACGCCACAATTTCAAAAGGCGGTGGAAAGTTGGAGAAGCAACGAGTATAATTGTCGAAACTATATACTCAATGCTCTCGATGACTCCCTTTATGATATCTACTCGACCTTTAAAACCGCGAGAGAGATATGGGAGTCGTTGGAGAGAAAATATAAAACTGAAGTTGCTTGCTCCAAACGATTTGTGGTAGGAAAATTCCTACACTACAAAATGAGTGATTCGAAATCAATCATCAAACAAGTCGAGGAACTACAAGTCATTACTCACGAGATGGAAGTGGAAGATATGGGAATCAATTCTAACTTTTTAGTCGGGGCTATAATTGAGAAGTTGCCTCCTTCTTGGAAGAACTTCAAATTATATCTCAAACATTTAACTGATGAAATGAGCTTTGAACAACTTGTCCTCAAACTTCGAGTTGAGGAGGACAATAGGCTTACTGATAAAGCCGATGCTAGTTCCCTTGAGCCTAATGCAAACATTGTGGCTGCAAGCACATCAAAGGGAAAGTTTCAGAAATTCAAGGGCAAAGGCGTTGCCCCTAAACCATCATTCAAGACCTCTCTTGCCCCTCAAAAGAAATTTTTCAAAAAACCACATATCCTAAGTTGTTGGGTGTGTGGAAAGCCCGGTCATAGGGCTAAAGATTGTAGGCACAAGAGAGATCATGGTGGTGGAAACGGTGGTGGAGGTGCAGGTCCTTCTCACCAAGCAAACATGGCCGATTCTGAAACACAGTTCATCGGAGTGGTGGAGGCAAATCTGGTGACAAATACCGTAGATTGGTGGTATGATACCGGAGCCTCGAGACACATATGCAACTCCAAAAGCTCATTTGCAACCTATCAAAAAGTTAGTGATGAAGAACTGATGTCAATGGGGAATGCATCGACAGCAAGGGTAGAAGGCAAAGAGAAAGTGATATTGAAGCTCACTTCCGGAAAAGACCTTGTTCTTACAAACGTGCTACATGTGCCGGACATAACGAAGAATCTCATTTCTGGTCCTATGTTAAGCAATAAGGGATTCAAGGTAGCATTAGAATCCGACAAGTTTGTAATAACTAAGGGAGGATTGTATGTTGGGAAGGGTTACCTTAGCGAGGGACTCTTCAAGATAAGCTCTGTACATAATGACATTGTAAATATCGATAATAAAATGGCGGGCTCTAGCTCGACTTCTATGTACATGATTGAGTCTTCTACTTTATGGCATTCTCAACTTGGGCATGTCAATTTCCGTTGTTTGCAAAGAATGACGAAACTTGGCATGTTACCATCTTGTGCAATGAACAAGAAAACAAAGTGTGAAATTTGCATCGAATCTAAATTCTCTAGTCATCCACATAAATCCATTGAGAAAAATAATGAAGTGCTTGGTCTAATACATAGTGACTTATGTGATTATAAAGCAACTCCTACACGTGGGGGAAAGAACTATTACATATCATTTATTGATGACTGCAGCAAATTTTGCTATGTGTATCTAATAAATACCAAAGATGAGGCTTTGAATATGTTTAAGACTTACAAAGCCGAAGTTGAAAACCAACATGATAAACGGATCAAAATCCTAAGATCCGATAGAGGAGGAGAATATGAATCTAATGACGTTGCTGAATTTTGCTCCTCTCATGGTATTGTACACCAAAAAACAACTCCCTATACTCCTCAACAAAATGGAGTAGCCGAAAGGAAAAACCGGACATTGAAAAATATGATCAACTCTATGTTGATCACATCGGGAGCACCACATAGCTTATGGGGAGAGGCTTGCCTCACCGCAAATATGATATTGAATAGGGACCCTCACAAAAAGAGTAATAAATGTCCTTATGAATTATGGAAAGGAAGGTTACCTACCTTCAAAAGAATGAAAGTGTGGGGTTGCTTGGCTAAGGTTCAAGTACCTTTGCCTAAAAGAACGAAACTTGGACCCAAAACCATAGATTGCATCTATCTTGGTCCAGCCAAGAATAGTGCAGCCTATACGTTTCAAGTTCACAAATCAAATGTCGATGACATACACGTCAATACTATTCTAGAATCTGCGGAAGCAGAATTCTTTGAAGATATTTTTCCTTATAAGGACAAAGAGGGTCAATCCTCTAATCCAAGGAAAAGGGCATGTGAAGAAATGAGTCATGATGTATTAGATCAACGTGCACAAAACATTCAAGATGATGCTTCTAAGGTCCAACAAGATATGGAACCTAGAAGAAGCAAACGAGGAAGGATAGCCAAAGACCTTGGTCCCGACTATATGACCTTCAATGTGGAAGGTGAACCTTTATCCTATAAAGCCGCCATGGAATCTTCCGAGGCACCTTATTGGGAAGAGGCTATTAATAGTGAGATAGATTCAATCATCCAAAACAACACCTGGAAATTGGTTGATCTACCTCCGGGACACAAACCTATTGGCCATAAATGGATCTTTAAAAGGAAACTTAGACCCGATGGTACCATAGAAAAATATAAGGCTAGATTAGTAGCCAAAGGGTATCGTCAAAAGGAAGGTCAAGATTTCTTTGATACCTATTCTCCAGTTACTAGAATCACGTCCATTAGGACTTTGATTGCAATAGCAGCAATTCACAATCTGGAAATTCACCAAATGGATGTGAAAACTACTTTCTTAAACGACGAGTTAGATGAAGAGATCTATATGCAACAACCTGAAGGGTTTGTTGTCAAAGGTCAAGAACATAAGGTCTGCAAATTGGTGAAGTCCCTCTATGGACTTAAACAAGCACCAAAGCAATGGCATGAAAAGTTTGATAACACATTGTTATCAAATGGCTTCCAAATCAATGAATGTGATAAATGTGTATATGTTAAACAATGCAAAAATGTGTATGTTATTATATGTTTATATGTCGATGATATGCTTATCATGGGAACTAACTTGGATATAATAAATCAAACCAAGAAGATGCTACACTCCTCATTTGATATGAAAGATATGGGAGTACCCGACGTTATCCTTGGGATTAGAATTCAATGAAGTTCTAATGGATACATCCTATCGCAATCCCACTATATTGAGAAAGTTCTCAGAAAATATGGACACTATGATGATAGACCAGTGGTCACTCCGTTTGACCCATCTAGTCACTTGAAGAAAAATCAAGGTGATAGTGTCTCTCAACTTGAATATACTCAAGTGCTTGGCAGTTTAATGTATATTATGAATTGTACTAGACCTGATCTAGCATATTCGGTGAGTAGACTAAGTCACTATTCACACAATCCTGGAAGAGGTCATTGGTTTGCACTAGTAAGAGTGTTGCGATATCTCAAATATACATTGAACTATGGATTGAATTACACGAAATATCCTCCTATCATGGAAGGATATTGTGACGCCAATTGGATTTCCAATAATTCAGAAAGTAAGTCCACAAGTGGGTATGTATTTACACTTGGTGGAGCAGCAATGTCTTGGAAATCATCAAACAAACAGTGAATACACGATCCACAATGGAAGCAGAACTTGTGGCTCTAGACAAAGCGACTGAAGAAGCCGAATGGCTTAAAAGCTTTTTGGAAGGGATTCCCTTGTGGCCAAAACCAGTACCAGCCATTTGTATTCACTGTGATAGCATGGCAGCTCTTACAAGGGCAAAGAATCAAATATACAATGGTAAGTCGAGACACATAAGGCGTCGCCATAACACAATTCGGGATTTACTCAAGAATGGAATCATATCTATTGATTATGTGAAGTCAAAGGAAAATATATCCGATCCTTTGACGAAAGGGCTAAACAGGGAGCAAGTCATATATACATCGAGGGGAATGGGCTTAAAGCCAACTCAATGAGTTATTACCCGACGGAAACCTAACCTAGCAACATTGGAGATCCCATGGTCTAGGTTCAACAGGCAAACTAGTTGGGGAAAACTCAAGACGTATGACAACACACACACACTAAGGTATGCACATTCCTATGATAATCTTTGTGTGTTTCCGTTGACGATAAAGGGTTGAATATTGATTCTTAATAATGCTAATAGCTTTGACAGTGGAACAATACGGACTGTTCTTGATTGGCATTACCTATGTGAGATTGATGTGTGGTCGCATCTATGAGGACCGAGATGGCTAAGTTCTCTAAGAATCTCATGAAGAAAGGATACGTTCAAGACCGAAATGAACACAACCGTAAGAGTAACATTATGTGCTATATATGTTGTATGTGATACTTATTATCTAGATTTACTACACAATGTGGTTAGTTCAAGACTTTTTTCACTACCCACAAAGTAGATCCGATTTGTACTCACTATGAAAGGTTCAAGTCCAAAAGACTCCTTTTCAAATGTATGTCATATCTTATTTCATGGAATAGAAAACTATTTGAATATTACTTATTTTCTATTCAAATGTGGGGTATTGTTGGTGTTTGAATAGAAAACGTGGGGTATTGTTGGGAATTTGCCTTGTATTTGATCCCACTTAGGAAGGACAAGGAAATTTTGATAGGCTTATATGGCTTGTTCCATATGCCTTATCAAATTGGATCAAAGCCCATCTAATGGGGTTTGGGTTGGATTTATAGCTTGGCACATAAATATTTAAATGGTCAAAGATTGGGCCTTGGGCCTTGGGGTCTCTTGATCTGAATCCGATTTTTTAGACATCATCAGATGTCTTGCAAGTTATCACGCGGGTTAGAAGTCGTGTGGCTTCCCGCGTAACTCACTGGATTGATTCTACGGACAGAGACTTACGCGACTTCTCACGCGGCTTCTAAGTCGCGAGGCTTCCCGCGTAACTCTCTGTTTGTATACGACACAGTGACTTGCGCGGCTTACGCCGCGGCCTGAAGCCGCGAGCCAAATCGCGGGATTGTGCAGATTCGTGAAAATTCGGTTAAACAACCGAATTAACTGCCAAACCTATATATATCCGATTGTTTCCCTCCAAAAATGACACAATCATTATTTCCCACGTTTTTCCTCTGGTTTCTCTCTAAATACGATCCATGAACGCATAAGAAACTCGATAGATTCTCGTTCTCGTGCAAGAACGTGAATTGATAGTTGTATCCTCGAACGGACGCTCGGACTACGCACGAGTAGGAGCGAAATTCTGTTTAAGGACACTGCTTTGCAGGCCTCTATCGATCATCGATCTAATCGTCGATTTCAAGTTAGTATTTCTGTTAATCTTATAAAGAATTTCGATATATCTACATATATATATATATACGTTTTTGTTTGTTTATTCAATATTATCGTATATTTTGCACAATAAATATACACGATTTTCTGGATTCTCGTGATTCGATAACATTGGTTCTAACATCCATTACGGGCAAACCCACTAATCCGCTGCAACCCGACCCAGTCTTTGGTTGAACCCGACCGGCAGGGTATAGGGTTCCATAGACTGGACCCACCCGGACCCGAAGGACCAGACCCAGAGTCTGGATATCTCAGGAAAGTGTCGCTCGTGGTAGTCGAACCCAAGTAGTGTGGCTTTCACCCCACACCCCCCCAGGATGTTACCTATCCAACTAAGCTAACCCCTTTGATATAGGTTTTTCTCAAGAATTTGATTTGATATAGGTTTTTCTCAAGAAAAATTGAAAATAATAATAAAACTTAAAATTAGACCGTTTGAAAGAAAACATATTATAACTTGTTTTTGTTGTGCATTATTCAAAATTTATGACAATTTTTAAACTGTTACAAAAACATCTAGAACCAAATTTTACATAATAATAGTGATTTTTTAAATTATATAAAGCAATGTATAAGAATTAAGGTGACCTCAAAATGGAGTAATACAAAGATTGCAATAGACATTTTTTTTTCATAATAATATTATATTGACATGATTAACATAATTATTTTTAAAAGTTTTGTCTTTATAATATATAAGAAACTAGAAACACTTCTTATTTTAGAAAATGGAAATAAAATAAATTTTACTTAAATTTTTTATTTTGAAAAATATGAATATGATCATATAATCCTTTAATAAAAATATTACTTGACATTTTATATTTGTAATTATTCTATGTAACAATCCAGAAATCGTTAACAATAGCTTAAAGGTAAAATTGAAAGGTCCTAAATGCTAACTACAATCACTACAACATACTAAACACAACGATACAACGTCACTACAACTGAGATATACTAGGTCTACCAAAACTTCGGGCTTCCACGACGACTTTTCCACGGTACCCCTCCTATCGATCCCATGAGCGAACTTCTACTAAACTTTTGCCTGAAAAGGTTTTAGTTTTGAAAAGCGAGGGTTAGACCATGAGGTCTAGTGAGTTCCCTCTAGAACAACAATCACACAGCAACAACATTTAAAACAGTTTAAAGACATTTATAATAAACTCCAATTGATAACATTTAATCTTTCAATCACAAAACCACATATGTGATCGGCACACTGAAGTCACGCCACTTGTGACAACGTGTCAGTCTCACACTGCCTTAACTGGAACACACCCTCCATGGCATAAACGGGACACACCACCGACGTGAACACCGACGGAACACACCCTCCGACTTAGCCGTTACACACATCCCTCCCAAAGGTATGCATACAAAATATCTCAACAATAACAACATAACAGCATGCAGTTCATATAAAGACCAACATGCAATTTCATAGTATCTCACGCATTTTATTATGAAATACAATTCAACATATTTTCGGTTAGAAAGACTCACCTGTTGCTCCTCACTTAGATCCTCACGCTAGCGCTACTGTCCGGTAACGAATGACCGGTAACGATCCCCTACGGTATAAATATGATAGAGTGGTGAGTCTTCTACGAACCCCTCTCCGAAAACTCTCTCAAAGAAACTAGACTTTCTCTCGAATTTAAAATCTCGGGAAAGAACGAGACTTGATTAAGGATTTGCCAGGTCACGCAGATAACACTGGGTTGGGCACTCCCGGGTTACCCGATTGCTAGCTTCTCGGGATCACCCAGTCGCTAGCTTCCCGGGATTATCCGGTCTCTGACTACCCAGGGTACCCGGTTGAAGCCTCCCGGGATCACCCGGTCCTTGGCTCCCGGGGTCACCCGGTCCTTGCCTCCCAGGATCACCCGGTCGAGGGCTTTCCCGGGTCCACTCCCGGTTTGGCGACGACGACAATGGGACAAAGCCAACCTTCCCGACAAGTGGGTTCTCGATTTCGCCCGCTAAGTCTCCTTCTCTAATAAGGTTAATCCCACTCCCTCCCTTAACAACACCAAACGATCTAAAAGATTAGGTTTCAACTTCTATCAATACGTAAAGAAGATGAAATCCAAATCCCTCCCCAAGAGAACACAAGGGCACTAAACCTCTTTATTCTTAACACAACCTAAGCATAGAATTCTATCTTACCAAAAATGAATCAAAAGGAGAGTCCAAGCTTACCTTAGAGAACAAGTTTCAAGAACCCCTTTGATGCCCACCTCTTCTTCTCTTTCTCCCACTCGATTTCTCCTTCCAACTCCCTCTCTCTCTGGATTCTTTAGTCGCCACCAACATACCAAAATGAAATTAAGGTAGAGTATAGGGTTTAATCCCTTTCTACTCAAATTACAACCATCCCCTCCTACTTAAAGTTTTCACAAACAAACCCCCACACTCTCTACTTTAATAATTAAAAACACAGTTATTACAATATCTCCCCCTCAAAAGAATTTCGTCCCCAGAATTCCATCGCTGAACAAACTGGGGTATTGGGACCTCATGTCCGCCTCCACCTCCCACGTTGCCTCTTGTCCCTTAGGATAACGCCATTGAATATTCACAAGGCAGATCCCTCTGATCCTTAACTTCTTAACCTTACGGTCAATGATTTCCTTAGACCCTATGATAAAGGTTAACTTCTTATTTGCTTGCATACCTTGTAAAGGTATCGTCGCCTCAACTTCCCACAAATGCTCTCAAATAGAGGCGTGAACCTAATACGAATTTTCCAAATTCTCATCGAACACTTCCAGATCATACACTAACTCTCCAACTCTTTCCATCATTTCAGTGGTCCCCAATACGTGGCACAACACTAGCTTTCGCTCGAATGCACCACTTCATTCTATGGGGACGACTTCCGCATCAAGTTGCGCCCTCTTATCTTGAGATTCACAAGGCTCGCGTTCTTTCAATCATATCAACTTAACTTCACCTAGTTGCCCAAACCATTCTGATAAAAACAAAACCGTACCATCTGAAACATCCCGGGCCAACCGTACCAGATATTGTCCGCTTTGTACACACACCCGGACTCACGGTTTTAAAACGCGTCAAAATATGAATTTCACACACAACTTTCCCCTTTAAAGAACAACTTTTACCGAAATAGCACCACATCAACATGCATTCTTTACAGAGCACAAAATATGTATAACCATTCAAATCGCCAGGTTAGCACCAGGTCAACCTTGAGTATCCCAAAAACTTACAGTTATGAGTTTCTTCATCGGATATCATGCATTTCTACAATCACTTACCCCAATCTGACCTACGACCAATGCAGATAACACCTTCTTTACCGAAACCCACTAACCACAACCCATAAATATTAATCAATTCATACGCTTCCACCACGTTATCACTCCACACTTATGCATAGATAAATAATAGGAGACCTCCACAATCCTTCACCCGAAGCATCCAACAATCCAAACTGAACTACTCCTGAAAACACCATTCACACTCTCTTTGCAACCAACATTCGCCCACCCATAAGAAAATAAACTCAAGTTTCACTCGTCCATCAAGAAGTGTGACCATGCTCACACAAAACCATTCTCGCTAACTTAACATTATATGACAAGTTCTCTTGGAACGTTACCCACAATAATACCAAGTCTAAACCAACGGTCCTTCATGTCGAGCACTACATTCAGTTACCCCTTTCGATTCCTCTTTGAAAACATCCACATGTTTCCAAAGCATGGCTCACTAATAGGTGCACGCTTCCGACCAACCACACGAGATAGTTTTCCTCGACCCTTGCACCATAACTTACACACAAACCCCATGTTCATACTCTCACTAGGAATTAAGGTACCCTAATACGATAACCTAAAATTAGTGCTTCACACTCCTCTAAGTCACTGGACAACTTCTTACTGCCAATTGTCCACTCAATTCAACATGTCATCTTCACTTCCTCAAGCTATCATAGAATATTGCTTACTCCATCTCCGACCAATTCAAAAGTGTTGGAAGCACATTTACGTTATTGTGCCAACCACTTTCACCACAAATCTCCCTCAAGAATGTAATCCGAGCATTCCGAAATAACACCCAAGGTTCGAATCCACCACACACTTCCCATCCACCAAAACGGGGTGGCCTACTCATGAGAATCCCCTTTACACCCATTGTCTAATTCAACATTCCCACTGATCTCATATCTACTACTGAACATCATAACCAACCTATTCAACATCTTCATCAATATAACAAGGGTGCAAGATAAACTCTCCAATCAACACATCGCAATCCAAGTGCACACGACTCTTCCTTTAAGGCATCCCCTAACTACCACTCCACCCCCTCCAATTTGAAGATGACAATACCATACCCTACCTTAAAATCCAAAAATCTCAACAACATGCTTAACACCTTGCTTGACTCAACAGACATCTCTGAGCAAGGATTTCCACCCACACCTATTCTTCATCAATGTCACAAGCCCACCACTTTACATCATAGATCTCTTCACCACATCAATGACTCGCACCACTACATGGTCATAGAACGTCACTAGTTATCCACACAACCACTATCCCACAACATCCAAAACACAATCAAAAGCTTCACCATGACTTTGCACACATCACATATATTGCCTTCTCCATGCCAACTATAAAATAAGGTTATCTCACGAGTTTGGATGAACCACAAAAATCATGCTCATCAAATTTAATCGAATAAGTTTTTGTTCCTAGACAACTCATCGCGATCTATAAGAACCAGTTCATATAGCCCATACGATAATGTGTACTACCTCGCAAACCATTGCACTCAAAGCGCACCCGCTTCATTTGTGCTAAGTACTTCATTCTTAAGAAACTCATCAGAACCCATAAGAAAACACCTATCCAACTGGCAACCTTCCGCTTTCATAACGCCCACACAAGGTGGTTCAACGTCATGCCAGGTACACCTTTCCCCAAATGACCTCTTATACCCTTTTATAATCTCAACCAATAACCACACTCTAGTTACTTCCTGAATTTTCAGTGTCCGGACAACGATCTCAACGAACATTCGTTGACTTCAATAACGATAGTCGACCTGGCGATCCTTCAACAATGTCCCGTCTAACAAGGATCCTCGATGGGACCTACTTTTTCCAACGCACCCTAGCTAACTCTGCGTCCCACTGACTTTACCCATTGTAGGCACAAGGTTCACTTGTTACGTAATCTAATTTCAAGACCACCTCAAAACTCCAGCTCGACGCTGATAACCTTTCATCAAGGTGTCACAATGCTACTAATCGACATGGTGCCCAAAAAGTATCTTGATGACTTAATTTCCGCCCTGCCATCACCACCCGCCGACTACCATATCTCAAGCTACCGAACAGGGTGCATGCTACCACAATACGAACATTTTTTAACGCCAAGGCTAAGGCTTCCGTTATTCCCTGCCTTTCCCTAGTGGGAACACCCAGGTCATGAATTGACCAACAACGACTCGAACGCCGCACTTCCACTCTCCACACCTTCCCTTATCCTTAAATGTAATGCTTCCTTACGACCTAGCGAGTTCATAGCCTTCATGCATGACAACACATTAATTTGAAATCATTTGACACATTTGAAATTCGACAAGTACCGCAGTACGATACGAGCTTGAGTATTCACAACACTACTCCGGCATAAATAAATAGCCATGCACGACGATCTCGAGTATCGTTCTCACTTGACCCCACGATACAATGAACCTTATCCGACCAAAATCGATATTGGCACAATTGAAAGTACTTTCAACGAAACTTTACTCATGCGATTTATGAAACTATGACAAAATTACTTACACTGAGCGAGTCAGTCGACTCTCATTCTCGTTAGCATGACGAACATGTCCATACCAACCCCTCTTATGAAACCATGCGATTAAATGATATTATAATTTCCACAAAAAAAATTAACTCATTTATAAAAGATGTGAAATAATTCTCCAATTATCGAGTTCAAGATTTAACACACCATGAAATAAAATTGCCCTTTTCAATCCCAAACACATGTTTACACGCGTCAACTCATTTTCAAACGAATGACTCGCAAGGCGCACACACACATAAATATATTTGACATGAAAGACTCAAGAAACTTGTTCGAAAACACAATGCATGATACTCCTTTTACATTGAAGGATATTCACTCTCGCAAGGTCGACCGCTTACACTTACAACAATTAATCACAGACTCCTTACTTCTGACCAACCAGTCAGGTCCCTCACAATTGCATCAACCTTCAGCACCAGAGTTTCCCAACAGGCTTGCATGTCCAATTACTCTGTTACCAATGCGACTAATGATTTGCAGATCCTGCGACTTACTTGACCCAAGTAGGCTAACCAACAGTAGCCCCTTTTTATTCTATTCTTACCCCTAAATACCAAACAACACTGCTATCATTCCTCAACCACCCTTTTATTGATAAAATAGACAAAAGGCTCACCTCTGCTACTCGATACTTGAGCTAAAACTCTCAAGATCCCAATTGATCGACGTAACACATTGTCATAATGGAGACGCACTAGAAACTAGGAACCCACCCCTAAATGGTTATTCTTCCCTCTTGGACCCAAGAAGTTCTTCCTCAAGTCGAATTATATACATCCCGCACAGTGCTTACCCCAAAAGATGCTAGCCTTAATACCACAAATGAGCTCACACAACACTCTAGAACCAACACTATCGTTTCAATGATAGTACTCACTACCCAAAACTACACCCGTCAATCATCCCAACAATGGTAATCGAGTTTACTCATGCACCTGTAAATTCATAATGGCATTGGCAAGATGCAATTATGAATTTACCTTACATGAGAGTCCTCACTACCATTGTCACAATTCTCGAGGATAAAAATCTACCATAATGGCTTCCTATATCTCAGTTGTGTCACTCAACCCCACAGTTTAAGTTTAGGCCGATCCGGTCACCTAAATCCCTTAAACTATTGCTCTGATACCAAATGTAACAACCCAGAAATCGCCAACAATAGCTTAAAGGTAAAATTCCATCGGAAAGGTCCCAAATGCTAACTACAATCATTACAACATACTAAATGCAACGATACAACGTCACTACAACTGAGATATACTAGGTCTACCAAAACTTCAGGCTTCCACGATGACTTTTCCACGGTATCCCTCCTATCGATCCCATGAGCGAACTTCTACTAAACTTTTACCTGAAAAGGTTTTAGTTTTGAAAAGCGAGGGTTAGACCATGAGGTCTAGTGAGTTCCTTCTAGAAAAAAATCGCACAACAACAACATTTAAAACAGTTTAAAGACATTTATAATAAACTCCACTTGATAACATTTAATCTTTCAATCACAAAACCACACATGTGATCGGCACACTGAAGTCACGCCACCTGTGACAACGTGTCAGTCTCACACTGCCTTAACTGGAACACACCCTCCATCGCATAAACGGGACACCCCCCCCCCCCCCGACGTGAGCACCGGCGGAACACACCCTCCGACTTAGCCGTTACACACATCCCTCCCAAATGTATGCATAATATCTCAACAATAACAACATAACAACATGCAGTTCATATAAAGATCAACATGCAATTTCATAGTATCTCACGCATTTTATTATGACATACAATTCAACACATTTTCGGTTAGAAAGACTCACCTGCTGCTCCTCGCTTAGATCCTCACGCTAGCGCTAATGTCCGGTAACGAATGACCGGTAACGATCCCCTACGTTATAAATATGATAGAGTGGTGAGTCTTCTACGAACCCCTCTCCGAAAACTCTCTCAAAGAAACTAGACTTTCTCTCGAATTCAAAATCTCGGGAAAAAACGAGACTTGATTAAGGATTTTCCAGGTCACGCAGATAACACTGGGTTGGGCACTCTCGGGTTACCCGGTTGCTAGCTTCCCGGGATCACCCGTTCGTTAGCTTCCCGGGATCACCCAGTCGCTGACTACCCGGGGTCACCCGGTTGAAGCCTCTCGGGATCACCCGGTCCTTGGCTCCCGGGGTCACCCAGTCCTTGCCTCCCGGGATCACCCGGTAGAGGGCTTTCCCGGGTCCACTCCCGGTTTGGTGGCGACGACAATGGGAGGAAGCTGACCTTCTCAACAAGTGGGTTCTCGATTTCGCCCGCTAAGTCTCTTTCTCTAAAAAGGTTAGTCCCACTCCCTCCCTTAAAAATACCAAACGATCTAAAAGATTAGGTTTCAACTTCTATCAATACGTAAAGAAGATGAAATCCAAATCCCTCCCCAAGAGAACACAAGGGCACTAAACCTCTTTATTCTTAACACAACACACGCATATAATTCTCTCTTACCAAAAATGAATCAAAAGGATAGTCCAAGCTTACCTTAGAGAACAAGTTTCAAGAACCCCTTTGATGCCCACCTCTTCTTCTCTTTCTCCCACTCGATTTCTCCTTCCAGCTCCCTCTCTCGTTGGATTCTTTAGCCGCCACCAACACACCAAAATGAAATTAGGGTAGAGTATAGGGTTTAATCCCTTTCTACTCAAATTACAACCATCCCCTCCTACTTAAAGTTTTCACAAACAAACCCCCACACTCTCTACTTTAATAATTAAAAACACGGTTATTACATTCTACAATAAAAAAACATTAGATAACATTATTCATTCTAATCCAATTTCATCATTTTACTAAATACAAATCCGGTTATGATGTGATACCATAATTTTAGACTATGTTTATAAAAGATGTTAAAATTGGGAAATTAATTAAAATATCCATTTTTCACTAATGGTTTTATCTCTTAATTATTTCTCTTTATTTTTACCAAAATAGCTATAGGTCTGTAACAACCTACCTTCGCAATTGTGGAGGTAGCTTTTTGCAGGTATAAAGTGTAAATTTTGAAAGTCTAGGGGTCAGATCCGTAATTGCAGAGGTAGTTTTTTGTGGAAAGGGGTAAAAAATATAATTACTTTTTGTCTTTTAGTTATGTCCGTAATTACAGACCTAGTTCTTTGTGGACCTATGGCTATTTTGATAAAACTGGAAAACAAATGATTAAGAAGTAAAAACAGTAGTGAAAAGTGGCTAAATTTTCCGTTAAAATCTATCCAAAAATATAAAAGAAATAAATGATATAAATAATTAATTAGGTGGTCCTAAAGTTTTTTTGTTTTTAAAAAAGAAAAGAAAAGTAAAAGAGCATGGAGTTACGTGATTGTGGGTTCAGTAAAAAAAGTGAAAGAGGAGTTCAGATGAGATGCCAAGTTCAATGGATAAGCACTCAACGGTCCACACTTTCATGTTCACATGTGAATACTGCTATTATTATATTCATTCGTAAATACTTTAAATAACAGTTAACCATTATTGTTACTATTATTATTTTTATTATTTATTACTTGGTCCACTGTTTTCAGGAAAATATATATATTTAAACTTAATTTAACAGTCTCTTTAATGTCTTACAGTTTCCATTTTTATTTTTACGATTTCTAAAATCTAAAGTTTGATCAAAGTTACTTTTTTCTAAATTTATTATAAGATATATTATATATTAGTTACTTCTATAGACAGGAATTTAGGGGCTGTTTGGCAGTTGCTGAATGATTTAGTACAGAATGATTAAGTGGTCAGAATGATTAAGAGACTCTTATGATATAGTGCAAAATGAAATATGTTTGTTTGGTAATTGCTCAAAATGAAATTAGGGCGCTTAATGGTTAAAGGAGACCCATGATACAAAATCATTCAGAGGGTTTTGGAACCATTAAGAGGCAGACTCTTTTTTTTGTCAAACATTATTCACTTTTTAACGATTCAGATGTTGTCTCTTAATTGAATCATTAGACGTGTTGGATAGGTTGTATAACAAGAGAAGATGGCTGACTTTTTTAAAATAAATAAGCGACCGATTTATTTATTTTATTTGAAATGTTATGAACAATTATTGTAATATATTAGATATAATTAATAATGTTTTAAACAATTAACAACACAATTATAATTTATACTATATTATAAAGCACGGATAAAAAACTCTTAAATACAAATTATTAGACACAAGGTACCATCATTTTATGCAAGATTTTAAAAATCTCTTAATTTAAAAGTATCAAAGCACAAGATATATATTACTACTGGAGGCTTTTAACACCCACCAATTTGGTATGTGCAGGACTTTCCTTTTATGCAGACCTTTTCATGTATCACTATTAATTAATATATTATATTACTATAAATTTGTTTTAATTATATTATTAAATATGTAATTGATAATTTTTTTTAGATGTCATTAAAATATATAAGATAATCATTGAATTCTAACATAATACTTAATTTTTTTATACTATTAAGCCTAAATTAAACAAATTTATAAAAAAAACATTATCACTTTCTCAAAACCATCCAAAATCGTACTATAAATTGACAAAAAAATAAAATGAAACATTAAAATCGTGATGAATCTCGCTGCCTTGCGCGAGAATGCTTCTAGTGTTTAACAATTATGTAAATTTTAAGTGATTTCTAAGTCATTCAACTTATTTAAGCGTTTTAAAGCTAATTCCTTTTAAATTTTGTTTTATTAATCTGCTTTAAGTAAATATTATTAAGTTGACATTTTTGTATAAATAGGTTGTATTCAGTGCCATAAATTGTGATTAATAAGTTTTCATAATTTTTTATAATTTTTTAATATTAAAAAGCAATTTAAATATTTGTTATAAATTAAATTTTTTGTAAACTATATATTGATATATATATGAAAATGAATCTCTAAACTTGATGTGTAGTTTATTAAAAATATTTTATCTTTAACCACAATTAAATGTATCTTAAAAATATTTAAGAATTTAAAATACGTATTTCCATAATAATTTAAAAATTATATATAAAAACTTATTATTATTTTGAATGATTTATAATAAATAAAAATTGCTCCTTTTTTTATTTTTTCTATTTCTGAGTAAATTAATCCTGATTAAGTTTTTCCTTGAAATGATAGTGGCATTTTAGCAGTACTGTTGTTACATGTAAGCTTGATGCAGTTTGACAACCTGTTGTCCTACCATTCTAGTCACGAGGTAGAGGGTGCGTTTTGAAGTCGGGTATTCATATCCCCACATTTAAGATGCCACTCACAATGGATAACACATCTACTGTAACAATATATTAAACTACTTTTGTCTTCATTTACAAGATTTTATTTTTATTCATTTTTTATTGTAAAATATTTTCATAATTCATAATTTTCACTTTATTAAGATGATATTTTTAACTTTTGAACCACAGTGGTTGATTTGAATTATTATTTGGTCTTTAATAATATTTGTTACGTTGAACTTGAATTATTTTTTTCAATGTACGTTATTTTTTAGAAGC
Source organism: Arctium minus (assembly GCA_954870635.1). Classification (NCBI taxonomy): domain Eukaryota; kingdom Viridiplantae; phylum Streptophyta; class Magnoliopsida; order Asterales; family Asteraceae; genus Arctium; species Arctium minus. The sequence continues at coordinate 129,330,630 of OX941081.1, read as the reverse complement.
TTTTTCTTGAAAAAAAAATTCTAATATGTAATATATGTTAGATATTTAATTAGTTGTTGGCTCATGGTTTTTAAATTTCGTTTATATTTTGTTATTAATTAATAATTGAAAAAAATATTTACTGAATATTGTTTAAAATAAGATATTACTCCCATATATATATATTTTTAATATAAATATGATGTATTTAATTGCCTAGGAGTACACGGATATATTAAATAAAATAACAGTGTCGTGGTATATGGGACAGCTTCTTCACCTCCATAACCATTAAAAACCCTTTTTTTAAATCAATTTATTTATAAAATAAATCCAATAAATAAATAAATGAAGCCACCCAAATTCAGTCCTATAAATACCCCAATTCCCATCTCCATCTTCATCATCAAACATTGTCACTTCATCTAAACCCATATATATATATATATATATAATATATATATATTCTTCTTCTAATTAACAATGGGTTCCAGTCGTAGTTTTCTTGTGCTAATTGTCTTTGTTCTATTGTCTGTGTTCCACGTCTCCTTTGCAGCTAGGAGACTGAGTGAGGACGACTCCTCTACAGATATAGTCTTGCAGTACCACAATGGCACCCTCCTCACCGGAGATATCTCCCTTAACCTCATTTGGTATGGAAACTTCAAGTCCTCCCAAAAAGCCATCATCACCGATTTCATCTTATCCCTTTCCTCACAGTCACAGTCTCATATCATCCAACCATCTGTAGCCACGTGGTGGAAGAAGACGGATAAATTATACTTCTCCATATCCAACAAAAAGCCCTCCTTTCGACTCGGGAAGCAAATATCCGACGCCGATTGCTCACTCGGGAAATCCCTCACGGATAAACACCTGCTCCGCTTGGCGGCAAAGGGTGAACCAAGTAACGCCGTCAACATCGTCTTAACGGCAAAGGACGTGGCGGTTGATGGTTTTTGCTCTACCAGGTGTGGGACCCACGCTGCTTCCCATCATGTTAATAGTGGTAATAAGAGTTACAGATTTGCATACATCTGGGTTGGTAACTCGGAGACTCAATGTCCGGGTCAATGCGCCTGGCCTTTCCACCAACCAATCTACGGACCACAGGTGGCACCCTTGGTCGCACCCAACAACGACGTGGGTGTAGACGGGATGGTCATAAACCTGGCTACCCTCATGGCTGGTACGGCTACAAACCCATTTGGAAATGGATATTATCAAGGGGATGCAAATGCACCATTAGAAGTTGCATCCGCATGTCCAGGGGTGTATGGAAAAGGAGCATATCCAGGGTATGCAGGGGAGTTGTTGGTTGAAGAGGGTACAGGTGCAAGTTATAATGCACATGGTACAAATGGAAGAAAGTATTTGCTTCCTGCCTTATTTGACCCCTCTACTTCTTCATGTTCCACTTTGCTCTAATTCCTAATTACTTAATGAATTGATTGTATAAATATATAACAAAAATAAAAAAAATAAAATGGTTTAGTTTAGTGTAGAAATTAAGAAATCTATGTATTCGTTTATTCTTTTTCAATTACTATTTGATTTATGTCATTTGCAATCTTTTTTTAACATACTCCTTCTTTTCAATTATATTTTTTCTAAATTCTTTCACATTAATGATGTTAATTATTATTTACTTGATAATTGGGATTCACTTATGCTACCAAAATGTTTTAAACCACTTTATTATTGGTGGTATATATAATGTATATGTATAATTGATTCTAACTTTAGAGACATTATTTTAAATAGAATATACTAACTTCATTCGATTTGTTTAATGAGAAATTAATTAAAATGACCGTATTTCAATATCGTATTACCGAAATGCACTAAATCTCTTTTGTTTTGCCGAAATACCCTTTTTGGCCGGGATGAGACCCATCCCGGGGTTATGGAGCTTCGTGGGGCTGAATAGTACAATCCCGGGGTTAGGGCCGGGATGGAAAGGTTTCCCGGGGTGATGGCCGGGATGCGCCAAAAGTAACAAATTAATATAATTTTATAAGATTTTAATATAGAGTTACACTTTGTACCCCTAAAATTATTTAGTTAGTTTACTTTATACATTTAACTTAAATATTTTTTATTTTACACTTTCACCATATTAACACATATAATCGTATATTAACTAAAATACGTTAAAAAAATACGTTTTAATTTTAACAAGTTACACCATTATAATCGTCTCTTCGATACCTTCGAAATGAGCCCAATATTGAATATTTTTGGATTTAATTATTATATCATATATCATATATACTACATAGGTAATATTTTTAAATATCATTAAACCACTACAAAAAATCATGTAAAACTAACAAATAAAGTGGGACTCCCATTAAGCATATTAAGATGCTAACAAACATGTCTTAAATTTGGTCAATCATTTCACCTTATGTTTTTATCTGATTTTTTTACCATTGACTCATTAAACATAAAAATAAAAATAAAATTCAAATATTCTCATTTTAAAAATAAATGAATTGAAATTGTCGTATCTGTATAATCGATAATTATTAAAAGAATTTACAATAATAATGATATTAAAACTAAACCAGATATAATATATAATATAAAAATAAAATTCAAATATTCTCATTTTAAAAATAAATGTATTGAAATTGTCGTCTCTGTATAATCGATAATTCTTAAAAGTTTTTACAATAATAATGATATTAAAACTAAACCAGACATAATATATAATAAATAATTAAATCCAAAAATATTCATTATTGGGCTCATTTCGAAGGTATCGAAGAGACGGTTATAATGGTGTAACTTGTTAAAATTAAAACGTATCTTTTTAACGCATTTTAGTTAATATACGATTATATGTATTAATATGATCAAAATGAAAAATGAAAAATAGAAAAGTAAAAGATATAAAGTAACTAACTAAATAATTATAGGGGTATAAAATGTAAATATATATTATCCCTTTCGAATTGAATTTACTTTATACTTTATACTTTTCTATTTTTCATTTTTCATTTTCATCATATTAACACATATAATCGTATATTAACTAAAATGCGTTAAAAATATACGTTTTAATTTTAACAAGTTACACCATTATAACCGTCTCTTCGATACCTTCGAAATGAGCCCAATAATGAATATTTTTGGATTTAATTATTTATTATATATTATGTCTGGTTTAGTTTTAATATCATTATTATTGTAAAATCTTTTAATAATTATCGATTATACAGATACGACAATTTCAATTCATTTATTTTTAAAATGAGGATATTTGAATTTTATTTTTATTTTTAATGAGTCAATGGTAAAAAAAAATCAGGTAAAAACATAAGGTAAAATGATTGACCAAATTTAAAACATGTTTGTTAGCATCTTAATATGCTTAATGGGAGTCCCACCTTATTTGTTAGTTTTACATGATTTTTTGTAGTGGTTTAATGATATTCAAAAATATTACTTATGTAGTATATATGATATATGATAAAATAATTAAATCCAAAAATATTCAATATTGGGCTCATTTCGAAGGTATCGAACTGACGATTATAATGGTGTAACTTGTTAAAATTAAAACATATTTTTTTAACCGGCTCTCACCCCGGGAAACCTTTCCATCCCGGCCCTAACCCCGGGATTGTACTATTCAACCCCACAAAGCTCCATAACCCCGGGATGGGTCTCATCCCGGCCAAAAAGGGTATTTCGGCAAAACAAAAGAGATTTAGGGCATTTCGGTAATACGATATTGAAATACGGTCATTTTAATTAATTTCCTTTGTTTAATCTATATTAAAATATATGTATAAAAGTGATTGAGTTTTAAATCTCGGTTGTTAGACCCTTAAAGTGATACCAAAATTCCTTCAAGAGTAAACTATGATTTTAGTCCCTGTGGTTTAAAGTTTATAACGATTTTCGTCCCTGGTCTTTAAAAACTGCTTTTTTAGTCCTTGTGGTTTCCCTTTTGGTTCTCTTTTCATCCTTCATCAGATGCCGTTAAAAATTGGGGGTTAACCCATGTGCCAACAAGTTTGAAAATCCAAAAAGTGAAGGAAGTATATTACATATTTAGTCCTCACGGTATATAGATTTTTACAAGTTTATCCTTTAAATTTCATTTATTACATTATATATTCTACTTTTGTACTTTTCTTTCTTTATTATATTTTAATACTACATTATATATATAACGTACTCGCGCAATGCAGCGAAATAAATCACGATTTTAATGTTTCATTTTATTTTTTGTTTTTCTGTCGATTTACAGTACGATGTTGGATGGTTTTGAGAAAGTGATAATGTCTTTTTTAATAAATTTTGTTAAAATTTAATGATTATCTTATATATTTTAATGACATTTAGAAAAAATAACCAATTACATATTTAATAATATAATGAAAGCAAATTTATAGTAATATAATATATTAACTGATAGTGATACATGAAAAAGTCTGTATAAAAGGAAGGTCCTGCACATACCAAATTGGTAGGTGTTAGAAGCCTGCAGTAGTAATATGTATCTTGTGCTTTGATACTTGTAAATTAAGAGATTTTTAAAATTTTGCATAATATGATGATATCTTGTGCCCAATAATTTGTATTTAAGATTTTTTTATCTCTTCTTTATAATATAGTATAGATATATATTATTAAACAAATTTAATTAATTAATAAAATATAGTTGATAAATTGTAATTTGTTTTACATTTATTCTAATTTCTATTATGGGTTAAATATTCTAATTTATATATATATATATATATATATATATCACTTTAATTTTGAAAACCATAGAACCATCGATTTTACTGGTTAAGTTAATAAAATTGTTTCATTATTTGTAAGATTTGATAAGTTGTTTTATATAATTGTTTTCTTGATGAAATTGTTTTATATATTTGTATTTTTTATGTAAAAATAATGATAAAGTTTTATCAGAATGAGAAAATGCATGAAACAATTTCACCAGAGTGATAAAAATACATGAAACAATTTCATTTTTACATAAAAAACACAAATATATGAAACAATTTCATCAACAAAAAAATTATATAAAACAATTTCATCAAATTAAACATTTTTACATAAAAAATTGATGAAATTGTTTAATTTGATGAAATTGTTTTATATAATTCTTTTGTTGATGAAAATTGTTTAATATATTTGTGTTTTTTATGTAAAAATGAAATTGTTTCATGTATTTTTATCCTGGATGAAATTGTTTCATGCAATTTCTCATACTGATGAAACTTTATCATTTTTACATAAAAAATACAAATATATAAAACAATTTAGTCAAGAAAACAATTATATAAAACAACTTATCAAATCTTACAAATAATGAAACAATTTTATTAATTTAACCAGTGAAATCGATCGTTTCTATGATTTTCAAAATTAAAGTGATATATATATATATATATATATATATATATATAAATTAGAATATTTAACCCATAATAGAAATTAGAATAAATGTGAAACAAATTACTATTTATCAACTATATATTATTAATTAATTAAATTTGTTTAATAATATATATATATATATATATAAAATGTAGTATTAAAATATAATAAAGAAAGAAAAGTAAAAAAAAAGTAGAATGTATAAGGTAATAAATGAAGTTTAAAGGATAAACTTGTAAAAATCTGTATACCATGAGGACTAAATATGTAATTTATTTTCTTCACTTTTTGGATTTTCAAACTTATTGGCACATGGGTTAACCCCCAATTTTTAACGGGCGTGGGATGAAGGATGAAAAGAGAACCAAAAGGGAAGCCACAAGGACCAAAAAAGCAGTTTTTAAAGACTAGGGACGAAAATCGTTATAAATTTTAAACCACAGGGACTAAAATCATAGTTTACCCTTCCTTTAATGATGCTATTGTGTTGGCTATTGTAAATTTCAATTTTGTATGTGTTTCAAGGTTCAAAACATATTACATGATGAAAGCCAAATCAAAATGACTCAATTTATACCTAATTTTTTTTGAAATAAATTACAAACATTATGTACTTTACAAACTACTAACAACCGTCCAACACAACATAGAAACAAACCTTGGAATTTGTGGAGAGTAACTGAATAGCTTGAAAATACATTTACAGTAGTCTTATATTAACCTCAAAGAGGCTCACAACAACCATGAAAGAACCTCGTCAAAGGCTACTTAAAAGGACAAATAATGCGCAATGAAATATACAAATTGTACAATCATGTCTAAGGTATACATGTACATCCACAAAGTATTTAGTAGATGTGTTACACATCAGATCATTTGCAATAATAAAGATGCAATGGAAATCAATAATGTATTGCTATGATGACGAAAGAAATTAAAATAATATATGAATAAAATTTGAACAAGAGAATGAAAATGGATGAATAAATGGATTACTTATAGCGGAAAACCGTATAGTTCTATACAGTGGCCACAATGTTCCCACAGTGGGGGCGTAAGTATACACCTCAACTATGATCGCTACAAGTAATAAAGTGGTAAGTATTACCAAAGATCGTTTCCGCAGGGACTGAACTATTGAGAATCAGAGAGTTTCATGAATTTCTTGAACACGTTTTGGTTGTGAGAAAATTGTTGTTTTTGTTGGTGAAATAACTTAAAAATACAAAATGTTACTTTGAATTAAAGAATGGGTACGGGTGTAAGCTTCTCTTGAGGTAAAAGTAGTAACAAAATGGTCAGGCACTCGAGTGCATAAAACTGTTTATAGAAATCCCGATCTCTCGAAAACGAATTTTATAAACTATGCCCACAAGTGCCCACAGAGCGCCTACAATCACATACTCTTAATTTTGCCGATTTAACGAAGTTTGACTCAAAACGTCAAGTTCTAGCAATATGAAGATTTATACACATATCTCTTTGTGATATAAATGTCGACCGACATTTGAACCTTAGTAAATCATACAAAACCTGGATCTCTACGTGGTTATCAAAGATTTTCTCAAATCTTTGTGCATTACTTAAGCCATATTTCGAATTCGCCCTTTCGAGGTCAAGATCTAATATTAACACTTCAAAGTGATCAGCTTATCCGCATTGAGTTATGTCCCGACTCAAGTGACCAAATTTAAGAGCAAGTAATTATGGTCACACCCAAGTGTTGCCTACTAGTCTCAAATTCACTCACACCTACACCCAATGGGGTGCTTAGCTCATAATTAAAATGAAAGACATAATAAAAGAAGAGAAGTACTTGTAAACTAGTTGCTTTAAAATAAAATACAAACTACTTGAAAGTTAAAGACTATAAATTAAACTACACTAAAACTACAACTAAAATGAAGAGAGATAGACTTCTACATTGTTTCTTGCTTTGTTTTATGGATGTCTTAATGCTTACCCCATGCTTCTTATATATAGTCCAATAAAGTGAAACAAACCATTGGACTTTTCCTTAAAATTCTTTGGGTAAATACCAAGCACTATTCACCCCATAACCAAGAGGATTTTCAGGATTTTCCAGATCTTCCATGCTTCTAAAATCTTCTTTTTACTGCTCCTATTATCTAGATAAATGCAGCGTCCAATGATGTCCAAAAGTGGTTCGCCCGTGCTCACAGCCGGATGGTTCCTGTCCACAGTCCAACAGTGCAGTATCTTCCAAAAAAATAAACTTTTGGTAATTCATCAGTTCTTTATCACATTATAGACAAAATGAATGAGATAGAAGCAAAGTGGGTATAAAAATAAGATTAAATCCCAGAAAATGAGTACTAAATAACTCTAAAAAATAAGAGTTATCGCACCTCTAAACTTGAGGTTTTACTTGTCCTCAAGTAAAATAAAAATGAAACAAAAAGAATTTTATGAAGGGGAGAGAAAGAACGAAACTTACAAAAGAGGTGCTTGAATGTTTTCTTTTGTCGATAATTGTACAACTTTCTCGCTTGACTTCATTGACGTTGAAATTGATTGGTAGGGTTTTTTGGGGTAAGTATTTGAGTCTTTTCAAAAAAAAATCGTCCCCCCTCACCCAAACTTGTACTAAACTACAAAAGGATGTGAGCTATTTCTTTCTTGCTTTTCCTTTTGAGTTCGTTTTTTTAATCATAAAACCTAAGTTTTGTGATTTTTTGGTTTCTTCAATGAACTTTGGGTTTTGATTGCCTCCCTATTTTTTGAAAGGTCGTCTTCCAATTTTTCGAAGACTTATTATTTTTGTATTTTTTAAAGATTTGCCCACCCCAAACTTTGAAGTGGACAATGTCCCCATTGTCGAGCGTAACGGCTAGGGCAAGGAACTAGGGAAAAGTGTTTAGGCCAAACAAACGAGAGGGCCTACGTCCTCACAATTTCAACCTCCAAAAAGTCAACCAAAGAAGATGTACCTGAAATGAAAATAAGTAAAGGAAACCAAAAGAACTTCAAGGAAACCAAAGAGTTACGATACGATTAAAGCATAAAACCACCCACAAATAATACACAAAAGGCGGGGAGGAATGAGTTTAAAGTTTTATCAAATACCCAAAAGATAGCAAACCAAGATAATGTTCAAAAGATCATGATGATTAACCAAAAGTTACTTTGCCGGATCATGCTGCCCACTTGAGACTGAGAGGGTTGTAGGCTTTTAAAGGTAGAGGGGGTTTCTAAAATCTTCGGCTTGGTTAAAGGGATTCAGTTGAGGGGTTAGTAGTGGTACGGTGGTAGTGATAGATGGGATAGGCAAGGTAACAAAAAAAGGGTATTTGGATGTAGGTGATGGTGGTGGTGAGATCGGTGGTTGAAACGGGTGATGAAATCACTGGTGGGTTTGTGAGGGGGATGAAAGGTAGAGAAGTGGTTATAGTAGGAGATGGTGGGAGAAGACGAGGGAATGAAAGTTACTCGAGTGATGACTTCATAACTCTCGATAAAACTGTGAACATACACCGGAAAAGACGGTGTTAGAGCCTCGTCGGTGGTGGCGATGAGGGTCCCTCCCGAGGTATTGATCGCCATGATGGAGGAGTCAGTGATCTACGCCAGCATTTCAGCGGTCATCGACGATCACCCAGCGGTGGTGATGGCGTCGTGGGCCGGAGTGTTTTTCGGCGGAGCGACGATGGTCGATTGTCGGCGACAGGATTGACGGGCAGGCTGTTGAGGACGGGAGACCAAATATTTTGTCTTTACATGGTGATGAATAAGGAAGAAGATGAATAGTTATTCAAAAAGAGAGTCATTTGAATAACTCCTTAAACCAAAAACCACCTCTTCTTTTGAAAAACTACCTTTGTAAACCACCAACCATTTTGAAAAACCACTTATTCAAAAACCATCAACAAAACCCATTTTTTTACCTGGTTATTGAATATATCCAAAAGGTAGGTGTTATCCCAGTTTAATCTAGTTGATAATTAACACACAAACACAATAAAGATCAAGAGATATAAAGATTAGAATAACATACCAATCCCTTGAATAAACAGTTAAACCTTGTGTGTTCTTGATACCCTTGAATACAGAGAATACGTACGACTACTTTAATCTCTAAACAATAATTATCAAAGGTTCTTAACCTAAAAACTAATTAAATAAAACTTTAAATACCTAGGCCATATGGGCTTTAACCTTAATGGGCTTTCTAACAGGCTTTAGGCTCATTTACAAATAACTATTAACATATTACACTTTAAACCCTCTAATCTTTAACTATCAAACAAATACGGTTTAGACCCTCTAATTTAACTTTAATCTTGAATACAATTATTTGATCCAACAATCTCCCCCTTTGGATTCAAGATTAAAAAAAATTTGGCAATTGTCTTCGGGTCTTCACTTGTCTTCTCTTTTCTTGAAAAACTTCAGATATGACGTTGATAGCTTCAAAAATTTATATATTTAAATAGTCTTCAAATCTTCAAATCTTTGATATCTTTGAAAATCTTCAGCAGTCTTCAGATTATATTCTCCCCCTTTTTGATGAGTGGTGAGAATCATCATCAAAACTTGTCAAAACAATCTCCTCCTTTGAATATGGTCATCATGTAACGAGCCCTGTATGGAAATAAGAGCAGTCTCTCCTAATGGAGAAAGTGATTATTTCAATCTTTCCAGATTCAAATAGTCAGTAGTAACTGTTTAAATCTTTGCAAATTCAAACAGTTTAAGAGTTGTAACCCTGAATCAACAAATGACTCAGTTAGAATGTCTGTCAATGACACAAAGTCACTGAGTAACACAAAGTTACTATATAAGGAGCTGGTTTTGATGTTGGCTCCCCAGGTCTTCCATTCAATCATCGAATACACATGGTTATCTATGAACGTTCTGACAGAAAACAAATTTCTGTGTGCTCGTGCATGTGTATGAAAGAATTTAGCATAGATGATTGCTTTTCAATATAGGCTCAAAATATGTAAACTTGTTGAGACAACAACAAATTATACAAAGACTCAATGTGCATGAGAAAGGGTTCGAAGGTGGGGCAACTTTCCTTCTTTTTCAATATTAGTATCTTCCAAATGAAGAACCAATAGCATATGTGCTGCGTCCCAGAAAATGTGAAACATTCTCTTTTTGAGAAAATAATGAGTAGCTGGTGGGGTTGTATGCAAGAGATGGCATGGGCTAGGTGCCTTTTTCAATGATGGTCACCAAAGAATGTGAACCAATCAGATTATGTGGCTGCCCGGCTCAGAAAGTGGTTTGGTGCAGAGTCTAATATTCTTTTACTCTGTTCACTCACCCTCTTTCTTTTAATGCTCACTTCTAACCAATCTGTCTTTTCCATTTTACCTCTTCAAACACCAACACTCAATTCTTTTAACCCCTCTCCCCTCAATCACTCTTAGAATACTTCCTGGGTAGGAAACACTGGTGTGGGTCCAACTATACTATATCAAGTTCTTTGAATAACAACACATAAAGATTACCAACCTGTATTGATTATAAGAAATGGTTACAAGGTTGATCTGATTCAAGCTATAGATGTGTGTTCTCTGTTTTCTCTCTATTACACCCTTAAGTGTGTGTTTTGTTGTGTCTGATAATATCTGATTCTATTGAGATACTAGAGATACACCTAATATCTAACATAGTGTGTTTTACACACTTCCTAATCAACTTGCAACAACAAGTTGTAATATAAAACTATTATAACTAAATAATATCTAACACATAGATATTATATCTAACTAATAACTAACTAAATTACTAATATCTAACAAACTAGAAACTAACTAAGTTAAAATAATATCTAACAAACTAGATATTAATTTAACTAGTACAATAATAAACAAATACATTGACATTTATTACACACGACATAGACTTTAATATTGAGAGTCGACGTTTCGGCTTTAGCTTCAGATTGCGATCTTCAGTTTGGATGATCTTGAATCCAATGAGACTGTGTCTTAACAATCTCCCCCTTTGGATCAAGATCATTACGAAAATGATTTTAGCAATTCAGTCTTCTTTTTCAGCACAAAAGATGCAATTTCTTTCTCTAGCTTCTGAAATCAGCATGTCTTTTTCTAACAATCTCCCCCTTTGAAGAGTGGACGCGATTCTTGAAACATGTGATCTTTGCCATTTCTTGTGTAGTCATTCTCCCCCTTTTTGATGATAAGTGTAAAAACTTCATCAAAATTATTTGTAAGAAATGTCTCTCTTGCGGTTAGAGCCCCTGATCCGTCAATTCAAAAGATATTCATCTAGATCTTTTCAAATCCAGACAAAATAGTCGTGTAACACCTGAATCAACTAATGAATCAGTTAACATGCCTTTCAGTAACACAAAGTCACTGTGTGTAACGAATACACATTGGAAAGGAGCTGTTTGATGTTGACTCCCCCAGGGCTTCCATTTAATCATCGAAACACCACAAAGGTTATTTCTATAAACGTTATGACAAAGAAACTAATTCCTTGTGTGTTCGTGCTTGTGTTAGAAAGAATTAAGCTCTTGATGATTGCTTATTTGGCTCAATATTGTGTAAACCACTGAGACAACAGTAAGTTAAACACAGACTCAATGTGCATGATTGAAGTGCGAAGGTGGGGCAAACTTCCTTCTTTTCAATATCCAGATTTTCCAAACGAAAATCAGATAGCAAATGTGCTGCATCCCCTTTGAAAATGTGAAACACTTTCTTGTTGAGAAGAAAATGAGTAGATAGTGAGGTTTGATCAAGAGTTGGCATGGGTTAGTTGCCTGTTTCAATAATGATCACTAAAGAATTGTGAATCACTAGAATTGTGGCTACCCGGCTCAGAAAAAGTTGGTGCAAAGTTGTGATATTGTCGGTCCTTTAACAATACTACTACTATCAAGTTTTATAGAAACAACAACACAATAACGATTACCAACCTGTATTGAATATATCAAACGATTACAAGGTTGATCGATTAAGTTCTTGATGTGTTCTCTATGTTTTTCTCTCTTTTACACCTTGATGTGTGTGTTTGTGTGTGTCTGTTCTTATCTGATCTTGTTGAGAGCAACTAGAGATACACCTAATATCTAGCAAGTGTATTGAACACACTATCTAACTTAATATCTAGATATTAAATCTAGATATTATTTCCTAATAAAGTAAACTAGAAACTAACTAAACTAACTAAGTTAACTATTACAATACTTATAACTTAGATATTAAATCTAAGTAATCTAATATAATAAACAAACAATTACATTGAATTACATTGACATTTATTACAAATAGACATAGACTTTATTATCAAGAGTCGACGTTCCGGCTTTAGCTTCAGATTGCGATCTTCAGTTTGGATGATCTTGAATCCAATGAGACTGTGGTCTAACAATCTCCCCCTTTGGATCAAGATCATTTAATAAAAAGATTTATCCAATTCAGTCTTCTTGTTCAGCTCAGAAGATGCAATCTCTTTCTTCAGCTCTTAAATCAGCATGTCTTCAATCTAACAATTATCTCCACCTTTGAAGAGTGGACGTGATTCTTGAAACATGTGATCTTTGCCATTTCTTGTGTAGTCATTCTCCCCCTTTTTGATGTTAAGTGCAACGACTTCATCAAAATTTGTAGTAAGAAATGTCAATCTTGCGGTTAGAGCCCCTGATTCGTCAATTCATAAGAGATTCATCTAGATCTTTGCAAATCCAGACAAATTAGATGTGTAACACCTGAATCAACTAATGAATCAGTTAGAATGCCTGTCAGTAACACTAAGTCACTGTGTGTAACAAATACACATTGAAAAGGAGCTGTTTGATGTTGACTCCCCCAGGGCTTCCATTTAATCATCGAAACACCACAAAGGTAATTTCTATAAACGTTATGACAAAGAAACTAATTCCTTGTGTGTTCGTGCTTGTGTTTGAAAGAATTAAGCACTGATGATTGCTTATTTGGCTCAAAATTTGTGTAAACCACTGAGACAACAGTAAGTTAAACACAAACTCAATGTGCATGATTGAAGTGCGAAGGTAGGGCATACTTCCTTCTTTTCAATATCCAGATTTTCCAAATGAAAATCAGATAGCAAATGTGCTGCATCCCCTTAGAAAATGAAACATTTTCTTTTTGAGAAGAAAATGAGTAGATGGTGAGGTTTGATCAAGAGTTGGCATGGGTTAGTTGCCTGTTTCAATAATGATCACCAAAGAATTGTGAATCACTAGAATGGTGGCTACCCGGCTCAGAAAAAGTTGGTGCAGAGTTGTGATATTCTTTTAACTCTGTTCTCACATGCTCTTTCTTTTAAACTTTTTGCTTTCTCTAATCACACTCATTTCTTGTCTATTTGCACACTCAATCACTAAGGATCAACTTCTTGGGTAGAAATCACTGGTTAAGGTGATTCCATAGAAGTTGTGTTAATTCCTAGCACAATGATTCTTTGTTTTCCTAGATGCACGTGATGCTCAGATTGGTTTAACTATTTCAGTTAAAGCACAATTTAGATCATGAAAACATTTAAAATACACTCCCAAAATATAAAATCTGTTGAAAAATCAGGAAGTGGTTTGAACATTAAAAAAAACAATGTTTTCTATGATTGAAAGTTGTCCTTCTTTCAACCATATATGAAATTAAGATAAAGGATTATACCTTAACGTTTGATCTTACATCTCATAAAGCTAAGCTTAAAGTCATAAAGATATGAACTTGTAAGCTTCTCTCAAAAATTCTGCAAAAGTCTAATGTCAAGTCAAAGTAAAATTTATTCACTTAAATTGAAAAGACAAAAAGCAGTAAAACTTTTAAAGTACGAGTTCTGATCAGAAATAATCAGAAGTCATATCCGAACTCCCCTTTTATCTTGAAGAGCTCCCCCTAAATTCTTGCATTACAAAAAATTTTTTGCATTAAAAGGTACATGCAAAATTTTATGAGCTCCCCCTCGAAGTAATATTGACCAGATATCTTGCACATAAGCATGTTGAAAACATTATATCTGGCCTACTCGACGTAAGATACATTAAAGAACCTATCATCCCTCGATAAGTCCTAATATCAACAGCCTTTCCCGAAGGATCGCTGCCAATCTTAGTACCTGGTGCCATTGGGGTACCAATCGGTTTTGAATTTTCCATTTGGAACTTCCGAAGAATATCCCTAATGTACTTTGATTGATTGATAAAGATACCCGTAGAAAACTGTTTGACTTGCAATCCGAGAAAGAAATTCATCTCTCCCATCATGTTCATCTAAAATCTAGACACCATAAGGTTTGCGAAATTCTTACAGTACTTAGTATTAGTAGAACCAAAGATAATATCATCTACATAGATTTGAATTAAAATGATATCGGCTTTCTCCTTTTTAATAAACAAAGTGGTATCCACCGTACCTTTGGAAAACCCAGACTTGACTAGAAAATTAGAAAGGACATCATACCAGGCTCGATGTGCTTGTTTCAGACCGTAGAGTGCTTTGTCGAGAATGTAAACGTGATTTGGCTTCTCTTGATTGACAAATCCCTCTGGCTGAGAGACGTAGACTTCCTCCTTCAGAATTCCATTGAGGAATGCTGTCTTCACGTCCATTTGAAAGACAGTGAAGTTCTTGTGGGCTGCGTAGGCTAAAAACATTCTGATTGCCTCTAATCGCGCCACAGGAGCATATGTTTCGTCATAGTCTATTCCTTCCTCTTGTTTGTATCCTTTGGCTACTAGTCGTGCCTTGTTTCTGATGACGGTTCCATCTTCGTCTTTGTTTATTTTGAACACCCATTTCGTACCTATTATGGTTTTACCTTGAGGTTTCGGTACGATTCTCTAGACTTTAAGTGCATCGAACTAATTTAGCTCTTCTTGCATTGAGATCACCCATTCTGGATCAGCAAGAGCTTCTGATACTCTTGTTGGCTCAATCTTGCTCAGAAAGGAGTCATGCATGCACATGTTCATTGATGCTGACCTAGTTTGCACCGGTTTTGATGGATCGCCAATAATCTGGCTTAGCGGGTGCTCTTTGGTCCATTTATGTTCATGAGGCAGTGGATTAGATGATTGTATGTCGGTTGTGTCATATACAAATCCACTTGTACCTTCTTCTATTTGTTCATGAGGAGTGATTTCAGTTGAAGTGGCAGGTTCAGAAGGCTCAGCAGGTACAGCTTGTTCTGGCTGTAGATTGATCTGTACAGAACATCCTACTGTTTCAGCTACTTCTGTCTCTTCTTGATTTGTTACTTCTTCAACTGTTGGAGTCGGCATTTGAATTGTTATCTCTTGTTGAATCGAGGCGTTTCATTCAATTGTAACATCTGAACTGGTTGGATGAGTGGTCGTTAAGTCTTCCATCCTGTCAACCACAACAGATTTCTTTACATTAGATCTGAGATATTCATCATAAAACAATTCAAATAATAAATCTAAATCAGATAAATGGTTAGTAGAAGTTGATGCTTCATCTGATTTATTCTGTTGAGACATAGGTTCTGGACTGAGTTGCCCAGAAGCTAGTATTCCTGTTATAACGGGTTCTGAACGTTGTTGTTCGGAAGCCATTTCTTCATCAAAGGTGATATTGATGCTTTCAATCACCGTCTTTGTCTTCTTTAGATAGACACGATATGCAGTTGAAGTCGAGGAATATCCAATGAAGATTCCTTCATCTGCCTTAGCGCTGAATTTGTTGAGATTCTCCTATCGTTTAATACGAAACACTTACATCCAAATATATGGAAATATTTGATTGTCGGTGTTCTGTTGTTGATTAACGCGTAAGGAGTCTTCTTGAATCTCCGATGTATCATGGATCTATTCTGTGTGTAGCACGCGGTCGAAACAGCTTCTGCCCACAAAAATAGAGGTAAGTCCGAATGACTTAGCATAGTATGAGCAGCCTCGACTAGCGTTCGATTTCTTCTTTCAACCACTCCATTTTGTTGAGGCGTTCGAGCAGCAGAGTATTGATGTGAAATCTCGACAGATTCGAGATATTCTTCAACTTTGTTGTTTTTGAACTCTGTGCCGTTATCTGTTCGTAGAAACTTGACCGGTTTCTGCAGATTCACCTGGGTCATCTTCAGGAATGTAATGAGAACATCAGGTGTCTCATCCTTTGAACGTAGAAACTTGACCCATGTGTATCGCGAGTAATCGTCCACGATCACGAGTATGTACTTCTTTCCGCCTAGACTTTGAGTTCGCATCGGACTGCATAAGTCCATATGCAATAACTCTAACGGAGCATTGGTACTTGGTTCAGGCTTCGGTTTATGAGGTGCCCTCTTCATCTTGCCCTTTTCACAGGCTGCACATAGATGTTCTCTTTCATATTTCAGCTCTGGAAGTCCTTTGACGAGCTTTCCACTGACCAGATCGTTGATGTACCGAAAGTTGAGGTGATAAAGACGTCGATGCCATAACCAACTTTGTTGCATCAAAGCTTTCGATAGTAGACAAACTTGCTTGTCAGTTTGGACATCTAATAAATTGATTGTGTAGAGGTCTGATTCTCGTTTACCGACCAAAAGTTCTTCGCCTTCTTCATTGCGAACGGAACATCTTTTGGCTTTGAAGTTGACCTCTAAGTCTTTGTCACAGAACTGACCTATACTGAACAAGTTGTGTCCTAAGCCTTCTACATAGCTCACCTTCTTGATAGTGACATTGTCATGTTGTACATCACCGTATCCCATGATTGGAGAAAACTGGTCGTTTCCAAATCTTACTGTTCCACAAAATTTGTCTTTAAAGTTGGACAATATCTCTTTTTGCCCTGTCATGTGCTTTGAACATCCGCTGTCCAAGAACCATGTATGACAAGTCTGCATAAGAGAAAATAACATAATTTAGATTTTCGTATGACAACATTGGAATTTACACTTTGATTCTCGAAGTGTGGGTCTTGAACTGATTTGTTCAAAAGCCTATTTCGACTTTGATGTTCGGGTTTTGAACTGCATTATCCAAAAATCTATTTTTGACATTGAAGAACGATTCCTGATCTGTACATAATCAGAAGTCGCTTTCTCTTTAATCTTTGTGTGCCTGCAACACAGATTTAGCCTTAGGTACCCACTGGAATTTGGGTCCTGCTGTGTTAGCACAAGATTTTGGTATCCATTTCAAATTGGATCCTTTGTTCTTTTGAAAAGCATGAGAGTTGGTATGAGATGAATGCACATGGTAATTTCCAAACCAATCTCCAGAATCTTGACAAGTAATAGAAACATGTTTATTATAGATAGAGGACTTTCCAGCAGATAAAGATAACTGAAATAATTGATTCATTGTATATTGTTTACGAGAAACAACAAGTTTTGGATTCAAAACAGCAATTTCAGCAATCACAACATCTTTAGTAAGCGAAGTCTTATTACAATTAACACTACTAGACGATAAAACGGCCTTGTCAAGCTTCCGTTTTGGTTGCCATTGAGAATGGGCTTCAGGTCTTGACTTGCTCATATCTGAAACATGTAAAACTGGTGAGTTAGACCTTTGAGCAACAACTGAATGCTTCTTCTTAGAATTACCAGTAGTGGTTGGTTTCTGTGAATGCTGAGATATTTTCTTACCTTTAGCACTCTTAGCGTTCACAGAGACTGATTTATCAACGAAAGCTTTCGTTGATTTTGCACTGAACACAGGCAAACTGGTTTTTCTTGAAGTTTTCTTAACAAAAGATGCATGGTTAGGAAGTTTCGCATTAAAATCAATTTGTTCAAAACAACCATCTAAACCACTGTCAGAATTAAGAAATTTAAACTCTTCGTTTGATGAACCAAACATGTCATTAGAAGTAAAAGCCTTTGTAAAAACAACATTTTTCATAACAGTTGAAAAAACCTTTTGTTGAATCTCAATCATAAGTCTTTCATCTGATAAAGAGGTCTCGAGTTCAGAAATTTTACTTTCTAACACGAGAGAAGGGACATAAATTTTACGTATAACAGGCTTCGCCTGCATCTCTTTTTCAGAATAACTTTGAAAGTAGTCAGTTGAAAGAGATTTCTTCTCATCATTTGGAAAGTCATAACTATTATTCAACTTCGCATAATAAAATGGAGCGTGAACTTTAGTTGACTTCATCCGTTTTTCAAATTCATTGGCTTCATCCTCTTCTGATAGTTTAGTATTAAAAACTTTAAATGAGGCGATTCGGTGAGAAACAAGCATAGAGGTATAGTCATAAAGTGCGGGCACTTCTCTTATACCCTTTTTAAGACATTGAGGTTTCACATAACCGATTCCCCAATTTTCTTTATTCTTTTTCGGTTTGTTAAGATGAATGGTTTGCTCACTTTGACCTAATGAGTATAGCTTCTTTTCCAAATCATCTAATTTAGCAATTAAAGTCTTGTTTTCTTTAATACATAAAGAATGCATATCAGAAAGCTTATAAAAATCAATCTCACTTTTTGTCAATTTAGACTTGAGCTCACTATTCTCTTTTAGAATTATAGTCTGTTCTTTTGCGTTGGTGTCAGCGTTTGTATGTAAAACCTCAACTAATACTTTCTTCTCAGCAAGTTCATCGCTAAGTTTTTGTATCAATTGGTTTTTATTAATAATAACACCATTTTCTCGCTTAAGATTAGATTCTAATTCTTCTTGTTTTAAAACCATAGCATGCATTTTATTCATTAAATCTTTATACGATAAATCACATACCTCCTCTTCTTCATTTTCTGAATCAACTTCAGTATCTGATTCGATTTTGCCCATCAAGCACATATTGACGGCTTCATCCTTTTCTTCTTCATCTTCTTCTTCATCTGAGTGATCCAGCCAGTATTCATCTTCAGCCATCAGCGCCTTGCCTGCCTCCTGTTGCTTTGCAAGAAGCATCTTGTTCTTGTAGAAGTCGGAGTTTCTAACCTTTGATATTCGGCAATCCTTGGCAAAGTGACCGGTTTTGCCACAGTTGTAGCACATGGGTGGTCCTGGCTGACTTGATCCTTCAGCTTTGTTTTTCCTTTCTTCCGGTTTCTTCTCTTCCAATCTGTTTCCTTCTGTCTGATATCTTCTCTCATCAGATTTCTTCTCCTCTTGTCTCTTCCCTTCAAATCTCTTCCCTTCAAATCTTTTCCCTTCAAATCTTTTCCCTTCATACCTATTTCCTTCATATCTGCTTCCTTCAATTCTTTCCTTGTGAGCATAGTTGTTGGGTCCAGAAGAGTACCTCTGACTGTTTGACGTTGGATTCCTGTAGAACTTTTTCTGAAATGCATTTGTTAGAAATTGCATTGCTTGCTGCATTTGTTCATTTTCATCCGAGTCAGAGACAACATCAACTTCAGCTTCTTCTGATTCATACACAATCGTCTTGTTCTTCTTCTTCTTCACAACAAGAGCGACTGTGTCTTCAACTGTCTTTCCTTTTCCCTTTTCTGCTAGAATTTCATCCACCTCATCTTCATTTTGTCGGAGGGTTTCATACACCTCATGAAGTGGAATCTCATTCAGGTCTTTTATCTGCCTCATCTGCCTGGCAAAACTTTTCCATTCTGGTTGTAGAATACTCAGGAATTTGATATTCAGCTCGATTTGAGATTTGTTGACCTTGTTCTTGCTCAATTCGTTTAGCAATGTCACAAACCTATCATATGTTCCTTCTAGATTTTCTCCAGTTCTGCCTTTGAATTCTTCAAAACTGTGCAGGCAGTTAGAGATTTTCAGTTGGTTCCCAATCTTTGAACCCAACATCATTTTCTCTAGTTGATCCCACATTTGTTTGGCTGAGGCTTTGTAGCTGTCAATCTTTACATAGATTTCATTTGTAATCCCTTGTAGAATGTATGACTTGGCTAACCTGTCGCCTTTTGCTCTTAGCTTAGCATCACCTGTTAGATCTGTATAAGAAAGTGCAACTCTTACTTCTTGAGTACCTGCTGCTGGCTCCCTATACTGTGTTTCCATTAGACCTTCTTCTAGGGATTGTATAATGAAATTACCCAAATCCTGTCTTTCAATGAAGTTTAGAAACCTATCCTTCCACTGTTCGTATTCCCCTCGAAAGAGAACTGGTGGCTTGGTGTCGGTTGCTATTGCGAGAGCTTCTTTGGATGTCATCCTGTATTGAAAGAAAACTTGACAGATATGATCGTTAATCCAAATAAAATTTGATCACACAAGAAATTTTGTCCCCCTAGGCAGACTTAGCACGGGGGTCCCGCTACAGTTTAGAAAAAAATCTCAGAAAAAAAAATTCCAAGTCTGGTTTGCGTTTCAAGGTTTGCGTGTCAAATGGGGTGCGCAAACTGAGGTTTGCGTTTATAATGGGATGCGCAAAATGAGGTTTGCGGGTCTAGTGGGAAGCGCAAGGTTGAGGTTTGCGGGTCTAGTTGGACGCGCAAGATGGAGGTTTGCGGGTCTAGTTGGACGCGCAAGATGGAGGTTTGCGATTGTCTTGAGATGCGCAGAGTTTGAGCTTTGCGTTTCTAGTTGGGAGCGCAAAGTCGACTTGTCTTTTGAAGAGATGAACACAAAGGCTTGAGGTTTGCGGGTCTTTTCAGAACCGCAAAGTATGCTTTGCGTTTGAAGTTGGAGCCGCAAAGTATGCTTTGCGTTTGAAGTGGGACGCGCAAAGTGGGACTTTGCGTGTTATTCTTCCTCTGGTTTGCGGGTTATTCGACCTGTACTTCGAAAATTCGTCTAAAATCTGTATTGAAACGATTTAGCAATAACAATCACTACCCTTATGTCTAGAAACACTTCTAGAACAGATTGTAGGCACTCGATCTCACTAAAACACTCTTTTTAGAAATTAATCTGATCGCACAGTGACTTACTCTTCTCAACTCTTTTCTCACAAAAACCACAAATTGGAACTCGATTTAAGCTTTAACGTGAAATTAAACACATACAACTCGATCTAGCATGTATTTCGATCACACTCTGATCGATTCTAACACCTAAAACACTCTTACACTTGAAATCAATTTTTCTTGAAGAACACAGAGACGTTTTTCTGAAAAACTTGTTTTGATCTTTATCAGGCTCTGATACCAATTGTCGGTCCTTTAACAATACTACTACTATCAAGTTTTATAGAAACAACAACACAATAACGATTACCAACCTGTATTGAATATATCAAACGATTACAAGGTTGATCGATTAAGTTGTTGATGTATTCTCTATGTTTTTCTCTCTTTTACACCTTGATGTGTGTGTTTGTGTGTGTCTGTTCTTATCTGATCTTGTTGAGAGCAACTAGAGATACACCTAATATCTAGCAAGTGTATTGAACACACTATCTAACTTAATATCTAGATATTAAATCTAGATATTATTTCCTAATAAAGTAAACTAGAAACTAACTAAACTAACTAAGTTAACTATTACAATACTTATAACTTAGATATTAAATCTAAGTAATCTAATATAATAAACAAACAATTACATTGAATTACATTGACATTTATTACAAATAGACATAGACTTTATTATCGAGAGTCGACGTTCCGGCTTTAGCTTCAGATTGCGATCTTCAGTTTGGATGATCTTGAATCCAATGAGACTGTGGTCTAACAGATATTCTTTTAACTCTGTTCTCACACGCTCTTTCTTTTAAACGTTTTGCTTACTCCAATCACACTCATTTCTTTTCTTTTTGCACACTCAATCACTAAGGATTAACTTCTTGGGTAGAAATCACTGGTTAAGGTGATTCCATAGAAGTTGTGTTAAGTCCTAGCACAATGATTCTTGTTTTTCCTATGATGCACATGATGCTCAGATTGGTTTAACTATTTCAGTTAAAACACAATTTAGATCATGAAAACATTTAAAATTACACTCCCAAAATATAAAATCTGTTGAAAAATCAGGAAGTGGTTTGAACATTAAAAACAATGTTTTCTATGATTGAAAGTTGTCCTCTTTCAAACATATATGAGATGAAGATTTAGAATTATACCTTGACTTATGATCTTCAATCTCATGAAGCTAAGCTTTAAGTCATAAACATATGAACTTGTAAGCATCTCTCAAAAATTCTGCAAAAGTCTTATGTTAAGTCAAAGTAAAATTTATTCACTTAAATTGAAAAGACAAAAAACAGTAAAACTTTTAAAGTACGAGTTCTGATCATGAATAATCAGAAGTCATATCTGTACTCCCCTTTGTATTGAAGAGCTCCCCCTAAATTCTTGCATTACAAAAAAAAATTTGGCATTAAAAGGTACATGCAAAATTTTATGAGCTCCCCCTCGAAGTAATATTGACCACTTGTCAATTTCTTCTCATTCTCCCCCTTGGATTATGAACATTATATAGAAGTGCATATATCAATCAGAGTTAAGAATGAAGAAATGATGAAAAATTATACAATTTAGAAAACTTTTATAGGTAAATACTGATTAGATTTTAAGATTTAGCATACCAAGCTTAGAGATAAGAAAATTGAACCTCTTTTCGTCTAAGGGTTTGGTGAACAAATCGACAAGTTGATAATCAGTTTTTACAAAGAAAAGTTCAATTGTTCCTTTTTCAACATGATCTTTAATAAAGTGATACCTGACGTCTATGTGCTTAGTCTTGGTGTGTTGAACAGGATTCGCTGATATTGCGATGGCGCTCTTGGAGTCACAGTATATCGGGATCTTGTTGAAGTGGAAACCGTAGTCGCGCAATTGAGTTCTCATCCGTAAGACCTGAGAACAGCAGCTAGCAGCAGCTACATATTCTGCTTCGGACGTGGAAGTTGAAACACAAAGTTGCTTCTTCGATGCCCAACTTACGAGTTTGTCACCGAGGAACTGTACGTGTCCTGACGTGCTCTTCCTGTCTAACATACAACCTGCATGATCTGCATCTGTGTAGGCTGTTAGTTCAAAACTAGTATCTTTAGGATACCACAGACCAAGATCTGCAGTGCCCTTTAGATACCTAAATATGCGCTTCACAGCAGACATATGGAGTTCTTTAGGATTAGCCTGATATCTTGCACATAAACATGTTGAAAACATTATATCTGGTCTACTAGAAGTAAGATACATTAAAGAACCTATCATCCCTCGATAAGTCCTAACATCAACAGCCTTTCCCGAAGGATCGCTGCCAATCTTAGTACCTAGTGCCATTGGGGTACCAATCGGTTTTGAATTTTCCATTTGGAACTTTCGAAGAATATCCCTAATGTATTTTGATTGATTGATAAAAATACCCGATGAAAATTGTTTTACTTGTAAACCGAGAAAGAAATTCATCTCTCCCATCAAGTTCATCTGAAATCTAGACACCATAAGGTTTGCAAAATTCTTACAGTACTTAGTATTTGTAGAACCAAAGATAATATCATCTACATAGATTTGAATTAAAATGATATCGCCTTTTTCATTTTTGATAAACAAAGTGGTATCTACCGTTCCTTTTGAAAACCCAGACTTGACTAGAAAAGTGGAAAGGACATCATACCAGGCTCGAGGTGCTTGTTTCAGACCGTAGAGTGCTTTGTCAAGAATGTAAACATGATTCGGCTTCTCTTGATTGACAAAATCTTCTGGCTGAGAGACGTAGACTTCGTCCTTCAGAATTTCATTCAGGAATGCTGTCTTCACGTCCATTTGAAAGACCGTGAAGTTCTTGTGAGCTGCGTAGGCTAGAAACATTCTGATTGCCTCTAATCGCGCCACAGGAGCATATGTTTCGTCATAGTCTATTCCTTCCTCTTGTCTGTATCCTTTGGCTACTAGTCTTGCTTTGTTTCGGATAACGGTACCATCTTCGTCTTTCTTTATCTTGAAAACCCATTTCGTACCTTTAATGGTTTTACCTTTAGGCTTTGGTACGAGTCTCCAGACTTGAAGTGCATCGAATTGATTCAACTCTTCTTGCATTGAGACCACCCATTCTAGATCAGCAAGTGCCTCTGATACTCTTGTTGGCTCGAACTTGCTCAGAAAGGAGTCATGCATGCACATATTCATTGATGCTGACCTAGTTTGCACCGGTTTTGATGGATCGCCAATGATCTGGCTTAGCGGGTGCTATTTGGTCCATTTATGTTCACGAGGCAGTGGATTAGATGATTGTATGTCGGTTGTATCATCTACAAATCCACTTGTACCTTCTTCTGATTGTTCAGGAGGATTGATGGTTTCAGTTGAAGTGGCAGGTTTAGAAGGCTCAGCAGGTACAACTTGATCTGGCTGTAGATTGATTTGTATAGTATCTCATACTGTTTCAGCTACTTCTGTCTCCTTATCATTTGTCACTTCTTCAACTGTTGGATCCGGCATTTGAATTGTAATTTCTTGTTGAATCGGGGCGTTTGATTCAATAGGAACGTCTGAACTGGTTGGATGAGTAGTCATGAAGTCTTCCATCCTGTCAACCACAACAGATTTCTTTACATTAGATCCAAGAAATTCATCAAAAAACAATTCAAATAATAAATCTAAATCAGATAAATGGTTAGTAGAAGTTAATGCTTCATCTGATTTATTCTGTTGAGACGTAGGTCCTGGACTGAGTTGCCCAGAAGCTAGTATTCCTGTTATAACGGGTTCTGAACGTTGTTGTTCGGAAGCCATCTCTTCATCAAACGAGACGTTGATGCTTTCAATCACCGTCTTTAACTTCTTTAGATAAACACGGAATGCAATTGATGTCGAGGAATAGCCAATGAAGATTCCTTCATCCGCCTTAGCACTGAACTTATTTAGACTCTCCCTATCGTTTAGAACGAAACACTTACACCCAAATATATGGAAATATTTGATTGTCGGTGTTCGGTTGTTGATTACGCATAAGGAGTCTTCTTGAATCTTCGATGTACCATGGAGCGATTCTGTGTGTAGCACGCGGTCGATACAGCTTCTGCCCACAAAAATAGAGGTAAGTCTGATTGACTTAGCATAGTACGAGCAACCTCGACTAGCGTCCGATTTCTTCTTTCGACCACTCCATTTTGTTGAGGCGTACGAGCAGCAGAGTATTGATGTGAAATCCCGACAGATTCGAGATATTCTTCAACTTTATTGTTCTTGAAGTCTGTGCCGTTATCTGTTCGTAGAAACTTGACCGGTTTCTGCAGATTCACCTGGGTCGTCTTTAGGAATGTGATGAGAATATCTGGTGTCTCATCCTTTGAACGTAGAAACTTGACCCATGTGTATCGCGAGTAATCATCCACGATCACGAGTATGTACTTCTTTCCGCCTAGACTCTGAGTTCGCATCGGACCGCATAAGTCCATATGCAATAACTCTAAAGGAGCGCTTGTACTTGGTTCAGGCTTTGGTTTATGAGGTGCCCTCTTCATCTTGCCCTTTTCACAAGCTGCACAAAGATGTTCTCTTTCATATTTTAGTTCTGGAAGTCCTTTGACGAGCTTTCCACTGACCAGATTGTTGATGTACCTAAAGTTGAGGTGAGAGAGCCTTCGATGCCATAACCAACTTTGTTGCATCGAGGCTTTCATCAGTAGACAAACTTGCTCGTCAGTCTGGACATTTGATAAATTGATTGTGTAGAGGTCTGATTCCCGAGTACCGACCAAGAGTTCTTCGCCTTCTTCATTGCGAATTGAACATCTCTTGGCTTTGAAGTTGACCTCTAACTCTTTGTCACAAAACTGGCCTATACTGAACAAGTTGTGTCGTAAGCCTTCTACATAGCTCACCTTCTTGATCGTGACATTGTCATGTTGTACATCACCATATCCCATGATTGAAGAAAACTGGTCGTTGCCGAACCTGACTGTTCCGCAATATTTGTCTTTAAAATTGGACAGTATCTCTTTTTGCCCTGTCATGTGCTTGGAACATCCGCTGTCCAAGAACCATGTATGACTAGTCTGCATAAGAGAAATTACAAATTTAGATATTTATACGACAACATTGGAATATTCACTTTGATTATCGAAGTGCGGGTCTTGAACTGATTTGTTCGAAAGCCTATTTTGACTTTGATGTTCGGGTTTTGAACTGCATTATCCAAAAACCTATTTTGACATTGAAGAACGAGTCCTGATCTGTACATTAATCAGAAGTCGATTTCTCTTTAAGCTTTGTGTGCCTGCAACACAGATTTAGCCTTAGGTACCCATTGGAATTTGGGTCCTTCTGTGTTAGGACAAGATTTTGGTACCCATTTCAAATTGGGTCCTCTTTTCTTTTGAAATGCATTTGAAGGATTAGTATGAGATGAATGCACATGGTAATTTCCATACCAATCTTCAGAATCTTGACAAGAGATAGAAACATGTTTATCATAAATAGAAGACTTTCTAGCAGATAAAGATAACTGAAATAATTGATTCATTGTATATTGTTTACGAGAAACAACAAGTTTTAAGTTCAAAACAGCAATATCAGCAATTAGGACATCTTTACTAAGCGAAGTCTTATTACAATTAACACTACTAAACGATAAAACGGTCTTGTCAAGCTTCCGTTTGGGTTGCCCTTGAGAATTTGCTTCTGGCCTTTGCTTGCTCAGATCTGAAACATGTGAAGCTGTTGAGTTAGACTTTTGAGCAACAAACGAATGCTTCTTCTTAGGATCACCAGTAGTGTTCGGGTTCTGTGAATGCTGAGATATTTTCTTACCTTTAGCATGTTTAGCTTTCACAGAGACTGAGTTATCAACTTCCGTTGATTTTGCACTGTTAACAGGCATACTGGCTTTTCTCATAGATTTCTTAACAAAAAATGAATGGTTAGGAAGTTTTGCATTAAAGTCAAATTGTTCAGAACAATCATCTAAACCACCGTCAGAGTTAAAAAAATCAAATCTTTTATTTGATGAACCAAACATATCCTCAGTGTCTGAAGCCTTAGAAATTATAACATTTTTGAACACTGTTGAAAAAACCTTTTGTTAAATATTCATCAAAAGTCTTTCATCTGATAAAGAATTCTCGAGTTCAGAAATTTTACTTTCTAAAACGAGAGGAGGGACATATAGTTTACCTAGAATAGGCTTCGCCTCCATTTCCTTTTCAGTATAACTTTGAAAGAAATCACTTGAAAGTGTTTTCTTCTTTTGATATATTGGATTTTCATCATAACTATTATTCAATTTCGCATAATAAAATAGAAGATGAACTTTAGATGATTTCAAACGTTTTTCAGTTTCGTTGGGTTCATCCTTTTCAGATAGTTTAGTCCAGAAAGTTTTAAACTCATGGATTCTGCGAGCTAATTGCATTGAAAGATGATCATAAAGTCCTGGCACTTCAGACATCCCTTTTTGTAGACAGTGAGGATTCTTATAACCGATTCCCCATCTCTCTATTTCCTCTTTGGGTTTGTTCAGAAAAATAGTCTGTTCAGTTTGACCCATTTTGTATAACTTCTCTTCCAAATTTTTTAATTTTCCCAATAAAGAAAAGTTTTCTTTGATACAAGAAGCATGCAAATTTTTAAGCTCATATAAATCAATCCCACCTTTTAGCAGTTGAGACTTGAGTTCAGAATTCTCTTTAAGAATTATTGTCTTTTCTTTTGCGTTGGTGTCATTATCTTTTTGTAAAATCTCAATCAATACTTTCTTCTCTGCAAGTTCATTGCTAAGTTTCTGTATCAATTGGTTTTTGTCAGTTATGACACCATTTTCTTGCTCAAGATTAGATTCTAACTCTTTTTGTTTTAAGCTTATGGCATGCATTTTATTCATGAAATCTGAATCTGATAAATTACATACCTCCTCGTCTTCATTATCTGAATCAGCTTCAGCATCTGATTCTATTTGGACCATCAAACACATGTTGACGGCTTCATCTTTTTCTTCATCCTCTTCTTCATCATCTGAGTGATCAAGCCAATATTCATCTTCAGCCATCAGTGCTTTGCCAGCCTCCTGTTGCTTTGCAAGAAGCATCTTGTTCTTGTAATAATCGGAGTTCCTGACTTTTGGCCTTCGGCAGTCTCTGGCATAGTGACCTGTTTTACCACAGTTGTAGCACGTTGGTGGTTCTTGCTGACTGGATCCTTCAGCTTTGAACTTTCTTTCTTCTGGTTTCCTCTCCTCTAATCTCTTCCCTTCAGACTGATACCTTCTCTCTTCAGGTTTCCTCTCTTCTGTTCTCTTCCCTTCAAATCTCCTTCCTTCAACCCTTTCCTTGTGGATGTAGTTGTTCGGACCAGAAGAATATCTCTGACTATTTGAACTTGGCTTTGTGTAGAACCTTTTCTGAAAAGCACTTGTCAGCATAAGCATTGCTTGCTTCAGTTGGTCATTTTCATCTATGTCAGAGTTTGCATAACCTTCATCTTCTTCTGATTCATATACAATCCCCTTGTTCTTCTTCTTCCTGACTACAAGAGCGACTGTGTCTTCAACCGTCTTTCCTTTCTGTCTCTTATCTTCTAGAATTTCATCCACCTCTTCTTCATTTTGTCGGAGGGTTTCAAACACCTTGTGAAGTGGAATCTCATTCAAATCTTTGATCTGCTTCATCTGCCTAGCAAATATTTTCCATTCCGGTTGAAGAATACTCAGGAATTTGATGTTTAGCTCAATTTGAGATTTGTGGACTTTGTTCTTGCTAAGTTCGTTCAGCAAAGTCACAAACCTGTCATAGGTTTGTTCTAAAGTTTCTCCCACCCTGCCTCTAAATTCTTCATAATTATTTAGGCAGTTGGAGATTTTCAGCTGATTCCCAACCTTCGAACCCATCATCATCTTTTCAAGCTGATCCCACATTTCTTTGCCGGAGGCCTTGTAGCTGTCAATCTTTACATATATTTCATTTGGAATTCCTTGTAAAATGTATGACTTAGATAATCTGTCGCCTTTGGCTCTTCTGAGGTTATCATCTCCTAGCTCATGAAACTTAAGTTCAACTTCAGTAGGCACATTTCCAACTACACGAGTCGTCATGACTGGTTTCATAACCCCTTCTTCTATAGATCTCCTGATGAAATCACCCAGCTCATGTCTGTCAATGAAGTTCAGAAACCGATCCTTCCACTGTTCGTATTCTCCTTTAAAGAGAACTGGTGGCTTGGTGTCAGTTCCTATAGCAAGGGCTTCTCTGGATGTCATTTTGAAGAAAATTTCAAGTCTGGATTGGAGCAGAGAGGTTTTTGCGTGTCTAGCACAGTGCGCAAAGTGAGGTTTGCGGTTCAAGAGGTTTGCGTTTCCTACTTGTGAGAAGTGAGGTTGAGGTTTGTGTTTGCTTGAGATCCGAGAAGTAAGCTTTGCGATTCACTTGAGGAGCGCAAAGTGAAGCTTTGCGTTTCACTTGAGGAGCGCAAAGTGAAGCTTTGCGTTTGATGTGGGACGCGCAAAGTTGGACTTTGCGTATGTTCGTCTTGTGGTTTGCGCTTGTTCGTCCTGGACTTTGAAAAATTGTCTAAAAACTTGTTCCTGAAACGATTAGCAATACCAAACTCTACCCTTATGTCTAGAAACACTTCTAGAACTGAATATAAGCACTCGATCTCAATAAAACACACTTTTTAAAAATGAAATCGATGGCACAATACGTTTATCAAACTCGACTTTTTCTCACTAAAATCACAAATTGGAACTCGATTTATGCTTTATAGTGAAATCAAATAACAACAACTCTTTCTAGCATGCTAACGATCACAACCTGATCGATTTTAACACCTAAAACACTTTAAATCTCAAAATCACTTTTTCTTGAAGAACATAGAGTCGTTTTTGCAAAAGAACTTGATTTTGATCTTAATCAGGCTCTGATACCAATTGTGGGTCCAACAATACTATATCAAGTTCTTTGAATAACAGCACATAAAGATTACCAACCTGTATTGATTATAAGAAATGGTTACAAGGTTGATCTGATTCAAGCTATAGATGTGTGTTCTCTATTTTCTCTCTATTACACCCTTAAGTGTGTGTTTTGTTGTGTCTGATAATATCTTATTCTATTGAGATACTAGAGATACACCTAATATCTAACATAGTGTGTTTTACACACTTCCTAATCAACTTGCAACAACAAGTTGTAATATAAAACTATTATAACTAAATAATATCTAACACATAGATATTATATCTAACTAATAACTAACTAAATTACTAATATCTAACAAACTAGAAACTAACTAAGTTAAACTAATATCTAACAAACTAGATATTAATTTAACTAGTACAATAATAAACAAATACATTGACATTTATTACAAACGACATAGACTTTAATATTGAGAGTCGACGTTTCGGCTTTAGCTTCAGATTGCGATCTTCAGTTTGGATGATCTTGAATCCAATGAGACTGTGTCTTAACAACTGGTTATCATGAATCCATGGAAGTTCTGTTAAGTTCACACACTGAATCCCATGTATTTTCCTAAAAGAACATACTGTTCAACAAGCTTTTGTACATGAAAGCACAAAGGAATACAATTACATGAAGAATAAAACTTGGAGAAGTCAAAACATTTGTGTTTGACGATGCAATTCTCCCCCTCAAACTAAAAGAGTTTGACAATTAAGCTCTAAGGAGTTTTTTTTCAATTAAGCTTTTTGACATTTAAGCTCCCCCTCAACTGAAGATTTTTTTTTAATTTTTTTAAACAGTTGAAGCAGAAAAATAAAGCACTGAAGTGCGGGTTCTAATCCGAATTGAATAGAAGCCATCTTTTCTTTGAGGTACGGGTTCTAAGCTGATTTACTTAGAAGCCTTGGTTCTTTCTCCCCTTAAACCTTGGGTGCTTGCAACACATATTTAGCTTTTGGTACCCATTGGTATTTGGGTCCTAATGGGTTAGTTGCAGTTCTAATGGGAGATATGATGTAAGAACCATACCTGTTATTAACGTAATCTTTTCTTACAAAGTCATTTGTACCACAGTAGGAACAACTAATTTTCTTTTGTGCTAACCTGATCAATTGATTGATGGTGTAAACCAGATCAGGTTTGCCAAAAGTTTTAACTTTCGGAGCATTGTTTCTTTTAGCATTTGATGTATGCACAAATGATTTGTCTTTCTTCTTTTCCTCTTGAGATTCTTTAACTCTCCAGATCCAATTTCCTCTATCTCTTTCTTCATCTTCTTTTCTCCAGATCCTTTTCTTCTGAGACTTGTTCTTCTTTAAGTTACCTGAACCATCAACATTTTTGTCATAGAAAAGGTTAGAAGGACTAATTTGATCAGTATATTTAGAAGTAAGACTATCATCTGAATCACAGAAAGGATTATAGAAAACATTTGAAACATGTGAACTTGAAGCCTTTTTGAGTGAACAATCTGAATCAGTTTGATCATCTCTCGGTGATTGAGCTATTGATTCTGGCGTCTTGTGCTCAGTCAACTTCACCTTGAACACGATCTCTTCAAGTTCCTTTATCTTTGAAGACAAACTGTTTCTTTCCTTTTCAATCAGATCAAACTTCTTATGCAACTCAGAGTTTGCATTCTTCTCCTTCATGATGTTTGTTGACAATTCAGATAGCTTTCCTGTCAGCTTGGCTATCTCGGTCTCAAATATTTTCTTTTCTTCAGAAAAGTTTGTATGTATATCCTTCAGCTCAGCTTTCTTCTTCTCATTCTCAGCCTTTTATCTCTCAAGAATGATAACTTTCTCAAAGTCTGAAACTTGTTGAGAAAGCTTAACACATCTAAGCTCTAATGATTTCTTTTCTTTAAAGGCTTTTCTGGATAAATCAGAGAATTTCTTGGCAAATTCTTTTCTCTCTTTCTCAATCTTCAACATCTCATCTTGAGCTATTGTATTGTCTCTGTCTTGGGTTGCCTTTTCTTTCATCTTTTCAATCTCAACCTCAAGACTGATAACTTTATCTTTAAACTTATCTCTGTCCGCACAGAGTTGAGAATTTATCTGTCTTAGCCCTTTACTAGTATCATTTGCAACACTTGTATTCCTTCTAAGCTCCTCAACCTCTCTTTGCATTGCATCCTTCTTTGACCATGTAGAGCTGGACTCAGATCTTTTCAACTTTGCTTGAAGATCCAAGATCTCTTTTTCTTTAGACTCAATTATTCCTGCAAAGTCAATTTTAGAAACAGGATCTTTTGAATTTTCTTTTAAAACATTGATCTGAATAAGAAGAGATGAGTTCTGAATCTTTAGATTTTCATTTTCAACTTCAAGAGGTAACATCTCGGATTTGAGCTTTTTAATCTCCTTTTCACAATCATCAACCCTGTCCGTAAATCTTGACAACTGTCTAGCAAGTCGTTTAGCATTTTCTTTTGCTTCAGAATGTGTCATCTTTTCAAAATCAAGGCTGTAACCTTCAGACATCATTAGCTGATTCGACATCCTAGCTGTATGGTTAGTAATCAAACTTTTCTGTACCAAGACAATCAACTAGAAGAGATCGTTAGAATCAAGAATAAAGATAAAAACTACACTCAAAAATTTTAAAAATTTTCTTTTTTTTGGACCGGGGTACTGTTCACCGGTACTGTAGCGACCGGTACTGTTCACCGGTACTATTCGACCTTTTTTTTTGATCGGTAAAGTTCTTCGACCGGTAAAGTGCTTCGACCGTAAAGTTCTTCGACCGATAAAGTGCTCTACCGGTAAGATGTTGGACCGGTATAATGCTTTGACCGGTAAACTTGCTTCGACCGATAATCTGTGGTCGACCGATATGTTCTTGACAGTGTTCGACCCAGATAACAATAATTGACCCAGAACATACCACAAACACAGAAATTGAATGCCAGAAATAGACTTTTATACCCTAAAACATATATCGAACAAAACCCAAGCAAGCTTAATGATTAAAATCAACTTTTTGTCAATCAATTTGAAGAACACATTGTTCGACCGATATGAAGTTGTCGAACCCAGATTCTTCAAAATCCTCCAAAAACCAATTGATTAATGAACTAAAGCTCAATTAAACAATGAGATAACATTCAGAAGCATGAACCACATATAATCATATCAATTTTAGGCATAAAAACTCATAAATCATGAACTTGATTTTCACTTGATGAACCCAAAAAAAAATCGATCAACAGTTAAACCATAAACAGTAAAATCAATAAAGTTGATTCTTTTGGCTCTGATACCACTTGTTATCCCAGTTTAATCTAGTTGATAATTAACACACAAACACAATAAAGATCAAGAGATATAAAGATTAGAATAACATACCAATCCCTTGAATAAACAATTAAACCTTGTGTGTTCTTGATACCCTTGAATACAGAGAATACGTACGGCTACTTTAATCTCTAAACAATAATTATCAAAGGTTCTTAACCTAAAAACTAATTAAACAAAACTTTAAATACCTAGGCCATATGGGCTTTAACCTTAATGGGCTTTCTAACAGGCTTTAGGCCCATTTACAAATAACTATTAACATATTACACTTTAAACCCTCTAATCTTTAACTATCAAACAAATACGGTTTAGACCCTCTAATTTAACTTTAATCTTGAATACAATTATTTGATCCAACAATAGGTTTATCACAAAAATCCATTGGGTAAAGGGGGGTTATCCAACTTTTAGTACCATCTTGTATTAAAAAATAATAATTTTACATCTTTTTATGTACTAACTCTCCTTTACTTTTGAATTTTTTAATTGTTTTCAATTTCCCCACGCAAAAGGTGAGATCACATCAGCCTCCCATCTCAAGAAAACCATCATGACAACCAGACCCATGCCTATCTTTAATTTTGAATTTTTCGTGGGCACAAGGAGCCCACAGTGGCCACAAACGCATAATTTTCTTGAAATGCAGAATTAAAAATAAACTGTAGATCCCTGTGTGTCCCTGATTCTAACAAGGATCTTTACCAGATAAATCAAATAAACGATTACCAACCTGTGTGTATTGATAAAACAACGATTACAAGGTTGATCTTTGATCTTTTATAAGCTCTCTGTGTTTTACACCTTTTGTATGTGTGTTGTGTGTGATCTATATTTTACCTGATACTTGCTTCTCTTACACACTAACATACCAACTTGCAAGGCAACTTGCAAGATATATAATATTAAACTAAAACTAAATAATATCTAGATATTTAGATATTATCTAACTAACTAATTAAAACATAATAACAAACTAACAACTAACTAAACTAATTACTTAAACACAATAAACTAACTTTGACATTTATTATAAACGACTTCAGACTTATATTTAAGAGTCGACTTTTCTGCATTAGCTTCAGATTGGATCTTCAAATTGTATGATCTTGAATCCAATGAGACTGTGCTCTAACAATCTCCCCCTTTGGATCAAGATCATTCTAAAAAGATTTATCCAATAGATCTGTTTAATTCAATCTTCTTCTTTTTCAGCTCAGAAGATGCAATCTCCTTCTTAGTCTTCAGAATGTAATAATCTTCCCCTTTGATGTAAATAAACACTCTTTCAGATGATGGGAAGAAAATTGTCTCTAGCTGTAGCTCAGATTGTTGTAGCAAAGTATCTTAATAGAAAATTTATTGCAATTCAGTATGTCTTCAGAATACTTGCTCTAATCTTGTGTCGTTCCACATTTCTTGGTTCGGCTCTTCTCCCCCTTTTTGATTAAAAGAGTAAGAAGTTCATCAAAACTTTATGTCAAGAAATGTCTATCTTTCGGAGCCTCTGATTCGTCAATTCATAAGATATTCATCTAGATATTTGCAAATCCAGACAAATTAGTCGTGTAACACCTGTATCAACAAATGAATCAGTTAAAATGCCTGTCAGTAACACTATGTCACTGTGTAACGAATACACATTGGAAAGGAGCTTTGTGATGTTCACTCCCCCAAGGCTTCCATTCAATCATCGAAACGCCACAAAGATAACTTCTATGAACGTTATGACAAAGAAACAAATTCCTTGTGTGTTCGTGCTTGTGATAGAAAGAAGTAAGCACTTGATGATCGCTTATAAGGCTCAATATTGTGTAAACCACTGAGACAACAGTAAGTTAAACACAGACTCAATGTGCATGAGTGAAGTGCGAAGGTGGGACAGACTTCCTTCTTTTCAATATCCAGATTTTCCATATGAAAATCAGATAGCAAATGTGCTGCTTCCCCTTAGAAAATGTGAAACACTTTCTATTTGAGTAGAAAAATGAGTAGATGGTGAGGTTTGATCAAGAGTTGGCATGGGCTAGTTGCCTGTTTCAATAATGTTCACCAAAGAGTTGTGAAACACTAGTAATGTGGCTGCCCGACTCAGAAAAAGTTGGTGCAGAGTTGTGATATTCTTTTAACTCTGTTCTCACACGCTCTTTCTTTTAAACATTTAGCTCACTCTAACCAAACTTTCTTTCTTTGTTTAACACACTCATTTTCTTTTGACTTTTCACACTCAATCACTATGGATTAACTTCTTTGGTAGAAATCACTGGTTAAGGTGATTCCATAGAAGTTGTGTTAATTCCTAGCACAAAGAAATCCTGTTTTCCTATGATGCATATGATGCTCAGATTGGTTTAACTATTTCAGTTAAAGCACAATGTTGATCTTGAAAACATTTAAAGTCACACTTCCAAATTTATGAAATCTATTTGAGAATCGGGAAGTGGTTTGAACATTTAATAACAATGTTTTCAAATGATTGAAAGTTATCCTTCTTTCAACCATTTATGAGATTAAGATAAAGGATTGTACCTTTACGTGCGATCTTACATCTCATGAAGCTAAGCGTAAAGTCATAAACATATGAACTTGTAAGCTTCTCTCAAAAATTCTGCAAAAGTCTTATGCCAAGTCAAAGCAAATTTATTCACTTAAATTGAAAAGACAAAAAGCAGTAAAACTTTTAAAGTACGAGTTCTGATCAGAAATAATCAGAAGTCATCACCTTTACTCCCCATGAAATTATGCATTTGTAAAATTATTATTGAAAAAGATATGCATTTAAAACTTCAAAAAAGTATGTATGTACTCCCCCTTGATGGTTGATTTCCTCATTCGAGTATTGGAGTACAATCTCTTATCAGCTCGGAGTAAGGTCTTTTGATCATTGAAGTGCGAGTCCTAAACTGTTGTGTTTAGAAGTCAAAACTTCGTTGAAGTCCGGGTTCTAAGATGATTTACTTAGAAGCCTTAATTCTCCTACTCCCTCTTGACAGTAGGTACCTGCAACACAGAATCATCCTTCTTCTTTGGTATCCATTTCCATTTGGATCCAACTGTGTTAGCTGCAGTTCTTATGGGAGTTACTGAGTAAGAACCATACCAGTAATGGTCACTCGTTTTATGAACAGGTTCATGTGTACGACAATAAGAACAATAGAGTTTCTTACCTGACAAACTGATTAATTGATCTCTCGTGTAGACAAAATCAGGTTTACCTTTACCCGCATTGTTCTTTTTGGCATTCTGCGTATGTACACATGACTTCTTACTTTTCTGCTCATTTTTAACTGGTTTCCTTTTCCAGGCCAATTCTTCTTCTTTGTAGCTTCTTCTCTTTCGATGTGTACCTGAACTATCTATATTTCTATCATAGAAAAGGTTAGAACTACGAATTTGATTAGAAGATTTAACTGACCTTTTGGAAGAAGCAGTTTTGGATGTTGAACTTGTAGCTGACTTGAATGAGCATTCTGAATCAGCTGAATCATCTCTAGGTGAGTGGACAATTGACCCTGGAGTCTTGCGCTCAGTCACCACCACCATTGAAGTAACATTTTCAAGCTCGTTAACCTTTGAAGAATAACTGTTTCTTTCTTTGACAAGAAGGTCAATCTTCTTCTCAAGCTCACACTTCTTCTTCTTCTCTTTCTGTGCATTCTTAGAAAGTTTAGATAGCTTTGCATTAAGCTTTCTAATTGCAGCTTCAAAGGTGCTTCTCTCTTCTTTAAATTCCTTTTTAGCACCCTTTCTTCCATCTGATATCTCTTTTAAGAATCCAACGTTCTTCTGATCAAATGCCTTCTTCTCCTTGGCAAACTAATCTCTTTCTAAAATGATTAC
Organism: Arctium minus; assembly: GCA_954870635.1. NCBI lineage: Eukaryota > Viridiplantae > Streptophyta > Magnoliopsida > Asterales > Asteraceae > Arctium > Arctium minus. The sequence continues at coordinate 129,293,414 of OX941081.1, read as the reverse complement.
TTTCTCAAAGTTACTAACTTGTTGAGAAAGCTTTATACTTTTAAGCTCTATGACCTTCTTCTCCTCAACACCCTTTTTGGAAAGATCTGAGAACTTCTTCTCAAACTCAGATATTTTCTTTTGAAACTCAGTGTTTGTACTCTCTAAGTCCTTTTATTTCTTCTCATTGCTCTCAACAGACTCTTGCTTCTGTATTTGAGCATCAAGACCAAAAATCTTTCTTTTTAGCTCTGAGTTCTCAGCTACCAAATCTTTTGCTTTTAAGAAAACCTTTCGGTCAGAGACAATCCATTCAGAGTTTAATTCAAGATAGTCCCATATCTCTTTCCCTGAAGCTCCAGGAATATCCATTAAATCAAATATTTCTTTAGAAATACTCTTTTTCAGATAAACTCTAGCTCTATTATCATCTCTCTCTCTTTGCACCTGTGCTCCTTCAGACAATGATAATCTCATGTAGTGACCCAGATCATAGCTATCTACAAAGCTGAAAAAAATTAATTTTCCACTTTTCGTATTCTCATTTATTCAATATAGGAAAATAGGAAGTCATTCTGTTTGATAAGAAAAACTTGAATATGATCGTTAGCCCAAATAAAATCAAATAAATACTGAAAATCTTAGAATGAAATTCAGAAAAATTTGATCACGAACAGAACTTTGACCCCTTCGCAGACTTAGCACGGGGGTCCCGCTAAGTATGGAACAGTGATTGGCGCAAAACCCAGAAATGCGCTAAAGGCAGTGGCGCAAAAGGATGGTTTGCGCGAACTGAGGGTGGCGCAAAAGGGTGGTTTGCGCGAGCAGTGTCTGGCGCGAAACACGGTTTGCACGAGAAGTTGATGGCGCAAACTGAGGTTTGCGTGAGGTGAGGGTCGCGCGAATTGAGGTTTACGCGAGACGTGTATAGCGCAAAGGTAGGTTTGCGCGAGCAACTTGTGGCGTAAAGTATGGTTTGCGCGAATAACGTGAAGCGCAAATAGATGCTATGAACTGGCGCAAAAGTGAACTTTGCGCGAGTTCGTCCCTGTACTTCAAAAAATCGATCTAAAAACCTGTTTTGACTTCGATTAGCAGTACCAAACTCTAGCAAAATGACCACTAACAGTTATAGAACAGATTACAAGCACTCGATCGCAATAAAAATCACTTTTTCAAAATTAAATCGATGGAACAGTGATCTTTTTGACGTGAACAGATGGACACAAAAATCTCAAAATGAGACTCGATTGCAGAGTTATAATGAAATCAAACAACATCAACTCGATCTAGCACCCTATTCGATCACAACACTATCGATTTCACACCCAAAAACACTCTTAAACTCGAAAAAGATTTTGAAAGTGAGGAACACAGTGTCGAGTTTGAAAAATTGATTTTGATCTGGTTTCAGCTCTGATACCAATTGTGTGTCCCTAATTCTAACAAGGATCTTTACCAGATAAATCAAATAAACGATTACCAACCTGTTTGTATTGATAAAACAACGATTACAAGGTTGATCTTTGATCTTTTAGAAGCTCTCTGTGTTTTACACCTTTTGTGTGTGTGTTGTGTGTGATCTATATTTTACCTGATACTTGCTTCTCTTACACACTAACATACCAACTTGCAAGGCAACTTCCAAGATATACAATATTAAACTGAAACTAAATAATATCTAGATATTTAGATATTATCTAACTAACTAATTAAAACATAATAACAAACTAACAACTAACTAAACTAATTACTTAAACACAATAAACTAACTTTGACATTTATTACAAACGACTTCAGACTTATATTTAAGAGTCGACTTTTCTGCATTAGCTTCAGATTGCGATCTTCAGATTGGATGATCTTGAATCCAATGAGACTGTGCTCTAACAATCCCAGAAACAGTGCAATAACAGATAATAATCAAGAAACAATAAGGATTGAATCACAACTGCTGGTCATATGATTAGATTTATCAATAAAGGGTTTAAGGTTTATAGATACAATTTCTGATACGACTAAGTAAACCCAAATAAAACAACCATTCACTTCTCCTCTCCTCAAAGTAGGTTTTGCAACCTATTTATACTCCAACCCAAAACCCTAAGGCCCAAGGCCCAATAAACACACAAAGCCCAATTACAATAATTAAGGCTTATTACAACGCTTTTAATAAAATCAATTAAACTCTATAAATGTGTTATACAACTTTCAACGCACTAGGACTTTCAGTCCTAACAATCTCCCCCCTAAAGTTGAATAAGGAATTTATCATCTTGAAATCTTCAGGCCTTGATCTTCTCTCATTCTTGAATCTTTGAAAAACTTTGGTGTTGCATGTCTTCATGTATTTCCAAGATCCCCCTTGAATAAAGCTCTTGGTCTTCATAGTTTCAACTTTGTAACCAAATTCAATGTACAATAGTCTTGACTGAATGCACTATTGGGCAACTTTCAACTGTAGTGACTCAACACATCGGATCAACACACAAGAAAGATAATGTGCGAGTTACGTGACATTCCACGGTGCATCTTCAGTTTAAAAACAAAGAATATGTCTTTGAAACCTCGAGTTGAATATGCTTTCAGCTTCAGACCTTGTTTCAACCTTGGATAAGAAATATTGTTACTCCTGCTCAACTTTTGCTAACTCTCCCTTAACGCGATAATCTGTGTCTTTGAAATGTGTGTCGTTCTCCCTTAGGAGCATCCTAAGCTTCATGTATCTTTAAAGAATCATCGGATGATTAGCAAAAGATTAGATAAGACAATTTAGTAACCAAGGGTAACAACTAACACAGAAACACATTAGTCACTGTTATCACAATAATTAAAAATAATTGTGTGGCCTATGTTCAGAGTTGGCAAAGGGGTATCTCTGATAGGACTTTCAGTTATCACCGAAGTAGAATATTAAAACTTACTTCTCAAACTGTTCCGGCAATATCACAAAGATATGCGATTGGAATCACAAAGATTCGTGCGTGTGTGAAAGAAATATAATCATGTCGATTAGGCTCAAAGATTGATTCAACCTAGGATGCAGGTTAGAAATCAATAGACACAGTGAGATGAATATGAAGTTCGGAGACCGGAGCTGATGTCTTCCTTTTTCAATATCTAAGACCTCCGAGTGTGGAATAGATAGATTATGTGCTAAATCTCCGTGCATATATGAAACAAGTATCTTTTGTGAGATACTTGAGTGGATGGGTGGGGTGACACGAGTTATTGACACCGGGTCCACGTCTATTTCAATATCCATCTCCAAAGAACGAGAATGAATAGATTATGTGGTAACCCAGATAACTGACTCGGTTTGGTAAGAACCAATAATTCTTTTAAGTCCTGTCATATCCTCACCATATTCTTTTCACTCTGAACTCATCTATTAAGCTAGACCCCTTACTGATATCTATGAATTGGATGTGTTTCTTGGGTAGGTTCTTCCGATTCTGGATAGACCATAGAAAATGTATTTGACCTAACACTCCTTTAACTCGCCAAAATAGAACATTCAAGTAAACATTAAAATACGAGTCCTAAACTGATTTGTTCAGAAGTCAATATGAAAAATTTAAAAACATGGTACTCCCCCTCAAAAGTGGCATAACCTTTGATTTTAGTCATGTGATGTGAATAATATGAATTAAATCACACATGACATTCCTGCAAAACAGATTAGAGATATTTTGGTATCCATGCTTTGATGGATCCTTGATGGTTAGTTGCCTTAGCTTTGAAACTATTAAACTGAGGATTGGGGATGCTATAAGTACCATACCAATTATTAACATACCTTGAATGCACAAAGTCACTATTTCCACAGTGAGTGCAACAGATCTTTGCTCGGTTTAGACTGGTCAACTTTCCTGTAGAATAAACATAAGTAGGTGATTCAGTCTTGGAAATAGATGACTTTGTATCAACAACAGGAGAATCATGAGATTGTTTCCTTCACTGTCTTCTGTAGTTGGTTTCTTTCTCCAAACCATCTTTTCTTTTCTGAAAAAATGATTATATGAAGAATCATTAAGCTCACAATCAGAAGAATTGAAGTAGTAAGTATGTCTTTTGTTAGAGGTCCCGGTCTTTCTCTGTTTCTGTGAATGTCTTTTAGATTTTTTCTTTGAAGATTTGTTCACAGAAACCTTTTGAGAGGCAGATGTAGAACATTCTCCTTTATAAAATTTGACCGGTGGCTCACCAGTTGAATCCAAAAAATCAACATGACTTGGAAGTTTTGGATCGAAATCAAACTGGTCTAACTTACTGTCTGAACATACCTCTAAATTCAAGAACATTGAGAATTCCATTTCCTCATCAGATGTGACATTATCACTCGTGGGAGTCGGGAAACTGGATGGATGTGTGCTTTTCAAAGGATCATTTGCGGAAGCATTTTGAAAATCAGAATGGTGATCCATTTTGAAACACTTCAACTGAGGCTCTTTTCCTTTAGTAGAGGATTTTGGTGAAGAATCACCCATAAAAGCTTTACAGGAAGAGGTATCTGAGGGTGGAGAAGAATGTTCTGACAGATTAATTTTCTCCCCTTTGAGTAAGTCAAGCTTAGCTTGAAGCTCAACTTTGTGAAGTTGTTCTTTCAGTAGATCTGCTGCCAAGGCAGACAATTGAGAAGTGAGCTTGTTTATCTCTGTCTGAAGATATTCTTTTTCCTCCCTAGATCCAAATTCTTTTTGATCGAAATTGAGGCAATCAAGTTTGAATAGTAAGTCTTGTTTTTCCCTTTGAAAATTAGTTCTTTCCTGTTCAAATGACTCTTCTAGCTGAACAAATTTCTTTTCTAAAATCAGAGGTGGAACATAGATTTTATGATCCATCGATTCCTCCTCAGGTTGAACGGTTTTTGAATCAAGTTCAGCCTGAGAATAGCTTCGAAAAAAGTCATTTGACAGAAAAATAGGTTTATCGATGTTATATGACGCATTCAATGAGTCATACACAAAAGGAAGTTGCATCGTGGTAGTATTTTTCCTTCTCAAGGTTTCCAGTTCCAGATCCTCATTATCAAGTGGCTTGGTCCATCTGATTTTGTACTCTGGGTAAGTCTTGTTCAATCCCAAAAATTCGAAAGCATATAAAGTGGGTACATGGGACACGACTTTTTTCAGATAATGAGGGTTGTCATATCCGATTCCCCATTAGGGATTGGAGTACTTGAACTCTTTGGGTGTGTTTATATGGAACGTTTGATCAGTTTTACCAGGTTTGTAAAACTTAAGTTCAAGATCCTTTAACTTTTCAGTCAAGTTTTTGTTTTCATTTTTGAAGAAGATGTTTTTATTGACAATCTCAGACCTCTCATTTTCTGACATACGAAGCTTGTCAGTCAGTTCATCTACTTTCGTCTTTAACTCCTTGGACTCTTTTGAAAAGATCTCACATCGTTCCTTTAGACTTGAAATTTCGCATAATTGTCCAGCATTTTCTACAAGTAGATCCTCAAGGGTCTTATGTTGAGTTTCAACCCTAACATCTAAACGAGAAACTTTCTATTTTAGCTCAGAATAAGTTGGATGAGACATTGTTACCTGAAACACTTGAAGTCCAGGGGTTAAACTTGACAAGAGATGAAACTTAAAAGTGCAAGGACCAAAAGTGACAACGAGTGAAACTTGAAAGTTTAGGGGTCAAAATTGACAAAAAATTGAAACTTTAAAGTTTAGTGGTCAAAAATGACAAATTTTGAAACTTTGAAATCAAAGTGCACTTTTATGATCGTGAGACAACATATTTGATCCGATCAAGGACCCAATAATTGCAAGGACCCGAGAGACGCAAGGACCCAGAAGACCAAGGACCCGGGAGTTGCTAGGACCTGGGAGTTGCAAGGACCCGGGAGATGCCGGGAGTGCGAGGACTCGGGAGATGCCGGGAGTTGCAAGGGCCCGAGAGATGCCGGGAGTGCGAGGACCCGGGAGATGCCGGGAGTGCGAGGACCCGGGAGATGCCGAGAGTTGCAAGGTGCCGGGAGTTGCAAGGACCCGGGAGATGTCGGGAGAGGGTGGTATCGGGAATTGTAATGTTCCAGGAGACCTGTAGACCCGGGAGTTCGAAGCCTTTACAGCTCTTCGCTAAAATCGGCAACAAACCCAAAAATTCGACCAAGAACAGGTTTTAACTCAAGAATTTATCAAATATTTTACTTATTAACTACAAACCAAGACTTAATTCAACAGAAAAATCACCAAAAACACGAATTAACCACTTCAATTTGATGAACTATGGTGAAAAACCAAAAAATTATGGGTTAATCAGAAATCGAGAAATCGACCCAGAACCTATCTTTTAAAACAAAAATCGAATACTGACTTTGCTTATCAAATCCAAACAAACACAAACACATATTCGATTTAATGGCTAAGCAACTAAAACTTCAAGAATTCGATTATAAAGAACACGATCCAAGGAAGTCAAAAAATCGATTAAGTCGATTAAGCATAAAATCGATAAGCATAAGGGTTTTTAGACAAACCTTTTGGATCAAAAATCTTGTCTCTTTGCTCTGATACCAATTGTAGATCCCAGAAACAGTGCAATCACAGATAATAATCAAGAAACAATAAGGATTGAATCTCAACTACTGGTCATATGATTAGATTTATCAATAAAGGGTTTAAGGTTAAAGAGACAATTTATGATACGACTAAGTAAACCCTAATAATGACCATTCACTCCTCCTCTCCTCAAAATAGGTTTTGTAACCTATTTATACTCCAACCCTAAACCCTAAGGCCCAAGGCCCAATAAACACACAAAGCCCAATTACAATAATTAAGACTTATTACAATGCTTTTAATAAAATCAATTAAACTCTATAAATGCGTTATACAACTTTCAACGCACTAGGACTTTCAATCCTAACATAAACTCAGATAAAAATACGAACAATATTTACAATGAAACACATCCTCTTTCAGTCTTCAGAGTTAGTGAGTTTGGGTACTTCAATAGGAATAAAGTGCTTAACTCAATGCCCATTAACTTTGAAAATGCTTTCGTCTTGTGGGTTTAATAAATCAGTCGTTCTAAATTTTCCCACATCCACGATGGTAAAAGGGTCCGACCATCATGATTTCAATTTTCTAGGAAATAACTTCAATTGAGGATTAAAAAGGAGCACTTGTTGATTTTTTTTTCCCGAAAATCCTTTGGTGATCCTACGGTCATGCCAAATCTTTGATTTTTCTTTATAAATCTTGGCATTCTCGTAGGCGTGATGCCTTAGTTCCTCTAATTTATTCAATTGAAGTTTCCTTTTCTTTCCGGCTACATACCCCCTTAAATTGATTTCTTTTATTGCCCAAAATGCCTTGTCATCGGAAATTGTTAAGTCTGATTTTATAGTAATCATTGTATTTATAGGCTTGGTCTTATACTGTGTTTTGTTGTCTCATACTGTGTTGTATCTGACTAGGGTATTTAAGTCCCTTTGGTCCTTGTTCCTTGTAACACTTCACACATATTCATCTAATAGAAATCATCTTGCGCCTTGAACTCTTTCTCTCTCTACTTTCTCTCTCTAGGATTTAGAGATCTTGGATTCACAATTGGTATCAGAGCCAATCTAGATCTTGAGAGAATTGTTTTCGTTTCTGAATTTGTGCATTAATTCGAAAATTTGATTGATTTTCTTGAATTTTTTCAAGAAAAATCTTGTTTTTGGATTTTTCATCAAATTCGGCCTTGTTTGTGATTGAATTTCGTTGATTTTTGGTTTGTTGAATTCGATTTTTCAAGTAGAACACTCTTGATTCACACCAATTTTCAAGAAAAACGGTTTTTGATCTTCAATTTTGAGAAATTTCGATTTTTCTGGAAACTCGTTTTTGACGTACTGTTCTTTACTCGAATTGGTGATTTTGTGGTTTTTGATCGAAATTTTTGATTGATATATGTTAGAAAGTTGTTTTCGATCTTGTCTTTTGCTTTGCTGTTCTAGCTCCGATCTTCACTATTATTTCAAGGGTCATCTAAAAGAGGTGTGTCGTCTAGAGCACAAGCTGATGAACCAATTGTTTTTTCAAGCATACTCAAACTGGTCCAGCCTTGTCAAGACAGCAAAGATATCTCAAACTGAAAAATGCTGAGAAGAAATTTGTTTTAAAAGTCAGAAAGCTTCGCAAAGTCGCTTAGATGGTCCATGCTGTTTTTGAAGATGTTTCTGAAGACCACAACGCCAATGATTACTAAGGGGAAGATTGTTAAGTCTGATTTTATAGTAATCATTGTGTTTATAGGCTTGGTCTTATACTGTGTTTTGTTGTCTCATAGTGTGTTGTATCTGACCAGGGTATTTAAGTCCCTTTGGTCCTTGTTCCTTGTAACACTTCACGCATATTCATCTAATAGAAATCATCTTACGCCTTGAACTCTTTCTCTCTCTACTTTCTCTCTCTAGGATTTAGAGATCTTGGATTCACAGAAATTTTAACCGTGGTCTCAACAAGCGGAGGCGAAGGCAGAGGTGGTGGACCTCCGTCAAGAATGGTTTGATTTAAAGGTGGGTTTTGCCGATTTCCTCTACTCTCCTACGTCTTTTTACGGTTTTTCGATCTCGAGATCAATAGGTAAAAGTTAACTGTGTTGTAGCCGTGGCTTACAACACGGAAAATTGGCTTTGAAATGTGTGACAAAGGCTCAAATGATAATAAATATCTCATGATATAAAATCACGCCAGTCCCCGACAACGACACCAAAAACTTGATAGCGGAAAACCATATAGTTCCACACAGTGACCATAGAGTTCCCACAGTGGAGGCGCAAGTATTGATGCGATTAATTTATTAACCTTATTTATATCATTTTTTTTTAGTTTTGAGCTAATTTTTATGTCCCCATTGAGTCTTTTCTTTAGTAATATTTCATATTTGCATAAATAAAGGAGTTCAATACATATAGTAGGAACTTAACCTCTTTTTTCTTCGTGAAAATATGCAAAAAAGTACAAATGGTTTAAATATAGTCATGCAGGGTTGATTTTTGGTGCTAAATGGAGTCTAATAGGACCATGCAGCAGTTTTGAAGACTTGAGCTTCGAGCAGAATTTGGGCCTGATCTTAGGCCTCGTTTTTGGATTAAATTTTGGGCTTGGCAACCAACCTTGTGGACTTAGTTAACTAGATTTTGGGCCCCCTTTTTATGTACGTCTTGGTCCCCAAGCCTCATTATGCTCCTATAAGTACATTACCTTAGTTAACCATGAGGATCATCCCATCCATCCCTATTATTTTATTTCTCATTTGGAGGAACAATTATACTTAGAAATTTATACTTAGAAATTTATACTTAGAAAATTTTCATCATCAAAACTTTTCGTATCGATGCGAATTCTATACATAGAAAAATTTTCATCCTGGAAACCACTTTTCGCATACAACGTCATGCGAATTTTTGACTTTTCGCACCAAGTGGCTTGCGAATTCTATCTTTTCGCACACAACTTAAGCACAGTAGCATGCGAATTCTTCACTTTTCGCATCCAGCTACTTGCGAAATCCTGTCTTAGAAAATTTTTTTGTGTCCAAGGATGATGTGTCATGCGAATTCCTCGATACTTAGCCATGCTAGTTCTTCAGTTTCATGCGATTTTTGTAGATCTTGCGAATTTTGAAATCTGGGAAATTTTCAAATCTTCATCATATCTTCGAATTAAGAGATAAAACTTGATACACATGTTCGAAATTAACTCCTAACCACATTTGTAGTTGATGATCTTTAACAATAATGCCTCTAAGATGGAAATCGATCTCAACACAGTGAATATCAATTTTCGAACCAAAAATTCTTCAAACTCGATCAATTCTTCCAAATCTGTTGAAATTAAATCATGTAATTGAATCCATATGATTCGAATTTGATCTCTGAATCAATTTATCATCATAACTCGAACAAATCAGCATCCAAATGAAAAAATCAAACATTCACAGTACTGTTCATGCGTAAGTGGTTACTGTTCCATTGAATAAATTGCGATATTGATCATATCGATGATTAATTCTTCGATTTAGGCTCTGATACCACTTGTTAGTTCTAGATTCAAGCACAATCAATCAAGATATGACAATTTAAAATCAATCTAGAGAGATAGTGTAGAGAGAGAAAGTTCCTTAGTCATTGATCTTACAAATCTTACAAGTCTTAGTAACTACACAATGACTCCTTCCTTGCTACACAAAACATACAAGACTATTTATATGGTCAAATGACCATGTACAATTACAAGGTAAAACAATATGAACTCTACAAGACTTGACATTGTTTTACTTTACACATCTTGACTTTTACTCTTAAATCTTGGATACAATAATACACTAACAATTTTTACACTCATGTCTTAATACTCTCTCTTTGGGAAGCTTTAAGCCTTTTGTTTTTGGTCTTCATCTCTTGAAGATTTATTTTATATTTTAAGCTTGTGGTACCCAAAATTCCTTGTTATTATTTAAATTTTCATTTACGCATTATTATTATGTTTCTCTTGCTACTCAACATCTCTCACGGTTTTTACACATTCAACATTTCGCAATTTTACTTGCAAAAGAAACCCAAAGATCCGAATCTTTTACATTGGGCTGAAGCCCAAATATGGTTCAAGGTTTATTTTGCCATGGTAACATTGTTGAAAGTTGAAGTGTTTAAAAATCATTTTACGACACTTTTCTTCAATTAATAGTTTTTGATTGAGTCTTTGGATTTTAAATGAAGTAATGATTACCATAGTGTAAAGATTGAGGTTAAAAATACACCAATGGTTATTTACTTTACAAATCTAACGTATGCATCGCTTAAGTAATCCATACAATAATTTCACATTTGAAACAAGACTTTTCGCACAAATTTCCGATTATGTCTTTTATTTTTAGCTTTATAATTCATGCTTTATTTTATTGTATTTACTTTATGCAATTTAATTTCTGCACTTTATTTTATGTAATTTAATTTTCTGCAATTTACTTTACGCAATTTTTTTATTGTTGTTTACTTCGAGCAATTTAATATTCACATTTATTTTTATAATCAGTTATTTGAGCGACAAGTTTCCGTTTCTTAATTTGGACTATTGTAATTTACTTGATGCATTTTCCATCTCCATTATTTGTTTTTAAAGTCTTTACATCTCTTATAATAGGAAACCGAGCAATGATAGGCTAACCGCCTTAGCTTGGGGTATATAGTGAAATTAGGACTGAGACCGGTGAAAGGATAAAAAGGTGTATCGTGAAACATGATTGTCCGATGTTGTTTAAATCAAAGTTATATTTTATATTACAACTAATCAATTGACAACTGGTTCGTTGTATGAAGGTTTATTTATGTTACATAAAATATCGACTTTGAGATTACAAAGGAATGCTTTCTCATCTTTTTACCCGATCATTTGTTTTATCCTAATGCATCTTTATACCCCATGCTTCCCTTTATAGTTAATTTTTCAAAGCAATTGTTAAACCAAACCACCAACAAAAGATTTTCTCCAACTTCGCCATCTGAAACTAATTTTTAAAGACTAGACTTTAAGAGGAACTTACACGCTTCCCTGTGGGATCGATGTTCGATACTTTGTACCATTATAACTTGTTACAAAACGATAATAAATCAAGATGTATACTTGCGTTAAGATTTATTTGCACGCATTTTGAGGTTTCATATAACCACAACAAGTTTTTGGCGCCGTTGTCGGGGAAGCAAGTCAAGTTTTTCTCTTTCAAAGTAAAGTTTTTAAAAGCTAGTTTTTCTACCACCCTTATTCAGAAAATCTGGTTTATGCCACAAATACCCTACAATGAACTTTTTCAACTTGATCCTGATATCGAAAAAACTTTCAGAAATAGAAGAAGATTACAAAGGGCTAATTTAGCTCTAAACTCTTCTGATATTTCTAAACCTCATCACAGGATGGCCAGACAAGCTAAAGAAGGTATTCTTGGTAGGGAACCAAATAAAAAAGAAATAAATCTCGAAGATGAGGAACAAAACATTTTTCGATTTGCAAATTCAAAAGATGGAGGAATTATGGCTTATGTTATTAATGTTTTAAACTAGTTGCATTCGGGGATAAGCAAGCCGACAATTACTGCCACCCAATTCGAGCTAAAGCCGATAATGTTTTAGATGTTGCACACTAACGGCCAGTAAGCTGGTTTGCCATTTGAAGATCCTCATTCGCATTTGAGATGTTTCACGGAAATCACATATTCTTTCCTAATTCCCGGTGTACCAGACAATGCTCTAAAACTTAAACTTTTTCCATACTCACTAAGAGATAGAGCAAGGTCCTGGTATAATTCTTGGCAACCAGATTTTGTGACTACATGAAATGAAATGGCATAAAAGTTTTAAGAAAATTATTTTCTACCCACGAGGAATGCTATGTCTAGGAATGAAATTTGCACTGTTAAACAAATGGACGATGAGAGAGTTCCTGATACATGGGATAGGTATAAAGATTTTTTGACAAAATGCCCACACCATGACATCCCATACTGCATTCAGCTAGAAACGTTTTACAACGATTTAAACATTGTTGCAAAACAAATGTTTGACGCTACTGCAAGAGGTTCTTTCACAACTACTACCTACAATGAAGGTTATGACATATTTGAAAAGATTTCCAACAATAATGGACAATGGTCTGATCCATGTGCAACTTTACCTAGAAAAGCAGTAGGGGTACAAGATGTTGATGCTTATGCAACATTGGCTACACAACTTGCTAACATGGCTTCTTTAATTAAAAATCTCACTGCAAATCAAGTTGTACGATCAAATGTCAATACCTCTATCCCTACTGTCAACTCTGTATAATGCACCTATTGTGGTGATGGTTATTCTTTTGAACACTGTCCTGGAAATACTGAACAAGTGAGCTATGTCAGTAACAACAAGAGTGGACCTTTTTCTCAAACTTACAATCCAGGATGGAGAAATCATCCTAATTTTTCATGGAACAGTCCCACTCTTAAACCATAATTACCAAGACTCCAAGGGCAATCAAACCTTATGTCACAACATGGACAGTCCAATTTTCAATCACAAGGACAGTCCCATTTTAATCAACAGTCTCACCACAACTCTCAAAGCAACCAATAGACGGATTTTCAAAATCACCAACCTTCTTTCTAACATAAACCCAACCAACATGTTTGTTGGGTCTGAATGTGCTAAGGATAGATACTACTGCTAATTGAAAGATTACTACTTCTAGTAGAATTAATACTGCTTGAAGAGTTAGTGCTGCTACTTGAATAGTTAGTACTGCTTGGAGAGTTAGTACTACTAGTAGTTAGTACTGCTGAAGATTACTACTGCAAGTGAGGAGTTAATACTACAAACATGGTTAGTACTGCCAGAGACAAAGTTAATACTGCTATTGAGTTAATGCTGCTTCTGAAGATAAAGATGGATTGATGCGAAAGCATAGGAGATGAAGATAATTATGGACTGGATTCTAAAGAAAAATATCTCTTTTGTAATTATCTTGTAATCTGTTTTGTATATATAGTCTAGATAATTGATAGTCTTAGATATACGGATGAGTTGTTTTTAAGAATTAACCTCAAGACTAGTATTGATCCTTTCTATAGAGAAGTATAGAACGTCTGTTGAGTCTTGTTCAACAGATTGAGGTTGTGTTTGTAATCATTAAGTTTTATGCAATATAAACTTATGATTTGAGTTCATATTCTGTTTTTTGATTAATTGTTAAAGTGTTATTCTACGACTTCTTTAACATTGTTTCTGAGTTTGTATTAAATTCTTGTTTAGAATTTTTCGATCTTGACAAGTGGTATCAGAGCTAGAAAACTCAGAAACCTATAATCATGGACAGTTCAAGCGATAGCGTTTTGGTATCAAAGGTTCCCATGCTAAAACCTAATGAGTTTGACATGTGGAAGATCAGAATCAGGCAGTACATTCTTCTCACAGACTTCTCAATGTGGGACATCATTGAGAATGGTCCCTCAGATGGAGGAAAGATGGATGCAGAAGGCAAGAGACCTCCACCAAAGACCGATGGAGAAAGAAAGATGAGGCAGACAGAGATGAAAGCCTTGAGCACTCTGCTCTTGGCTATTCCTAATGAGTACCAACATCAATTCTGCAACTGTTCTGATGCACAAATTCTATGGAATGCACTGGAGAAAAGATTTTCTGGTACCAAAAGTACCAAGAGAAATCAGAAGGCCATCCTGAAGCAGCAATATGAAAACTTTATGTCTACAAAGAATGAGTCCATGACTCAAACTTTTGATAGATTTAATAAGTTAATTGGTGAATTGGCTACTGTTGGTGTCCAGATAGATCAAGATGATGTCAACAGAAAATTTTTAAGATCTTTTGGTGATGAATGGACTATGTACACTGTCTCCTTCAGACAGAATTACCAACTAGAGGACAAGGAACTGGATGACCTCTATAATGACCTTAGGGTGTTTGAAGCAGAGGTAGAAGCAAAGAAAAGGCCCTCTGGATACTCATACAATGCTGCTCTTTTATCATCTTCTACTGATTCTGCTGCTAATACATAATCAGTTAGTGCTGCCCATGGATCAAAGCAAGATGGATCTAATGACTCAGTTTTAGAAGCTTTTGTAGCCAGTCATGCTAATTCCACTCTAATTAATGATGACTTAGAATAAATAAATGCTGATGATCTGGAAGAAATGGATATCAAGTGGCAGATGGCTATGCTCACAATGAGGGTAAAAAGATTCATCAAAAGGACTGGAAGGAACAACTTTGCTCAGAAAAGAGAAGATGGGGTTGGATTTGATAAATCCAAGGTTGAATGTTACAAGTGTCACAAGCTGGGGCACTTTGCAAGAGAATGCAGAAGTGGAATGCCTCAACAACATACTAGCAACCATCAACCATCACAGTCCACTAGCTTCAACAACAGAAACTTTTCTCAAGCTCTTGTTTCCCAATAAGGAATGGGATTTGATTGGAGTGACCAAGCAGAAGAAGCAGTTCATAATCAAGCTTTAATGGCTAAAGTTTCAGAGTCAGCAAGAACTGATATTCCCACAGAGGTAACATCTAATCTTTGCTCTAAAACCTGTATTGAAACTGTTAAAAAGTACAGGGATCACAATCAAAGCATGTGTGATGACCTTAAAAGGTTAGAGAAAGATAGAAGAGAGTATGTTTTGATTGTTGAGAGATTTGAAGAACAGATTAAGGCATACAAAGCCAATGAACTTCAACACACATATGATACTAACTACTGGAAGTGGGAAAAGAATCAGTTAGAAATTAAGCTTAAAAAGTCTGAAGAGGAATGTAAGAAGATAAGGAGTGATTTTGAGAAAGCCAAGCTAGACATTGAGAAGTTTTCCAATGCCTCTAAAGCAATGGACTCACTTCTAAAATCTCAAGTCCATGACAACCTGAAAAGAGGTTTAGGATACAATAGTACCCCTCCACCCTACAACAATAACTATATCCCTCCCACCTCAGATCTCTTAGAAAGCCAGGACAAAAAGGAATTACCTGAAGGATCCACTAAAGTAGATCCTTTAGAAAAAATAGTGGTTGAAGCAGATTCTGAAGAAGAGGACTCTGAGAGTAAGAATGAGGAAGACCACAAAGATATTCCCTTAGAAAACCACATACTGACAAATGAAAAGGGGGGGTAAACCTTTTGTCAAGAGTGAGAAAGTGAAGTCTAGGGAAGAGACTATTAAGAATGGAAAAGCTGAGACCTCTAAGAGAGGAAAGGGAAAGGTACAGGGAGTCCATTACATGCAAACCACTGTTGTTAATCCCTGTACTTGTAAACAGAATCAGCCCCAACAACATGATAAAACAAGGGGAAATCAAAGAAACAGGAATAATCAGTGGGCTTTAAAACAAGGAATTGATCTGAGAAAAATTAACAGACCAAAGCCTTGTTTTATCTGTGGCAAGTTAAATCAGCTAGCCAAACACTGTTATTTCAATCCTATTAACCAGAGGATCACTTTTCAAAGAAATATACAAAATCCTGTTGGTTATAGGAAGCAAATAAGGAATCATATGGCTGAGAATGTGAGGAGGGCACCTATACAATCTCATGCTCAGAATGAGTTTGCTAATTCAAGGAAAAATACTCCAAATAAGCCAAGGAGTAACTTAAAGAAAAAGAAAGCAAACAACTTTGTCCAGGTTTGGGTTCCAAAAGTAAAGAAATCTGTTAGTACTGCTACTTCAAATAGTACTGCTGACAGAAATAGTGCTGCTGCAAGCAATACTAATGCTAATCCAGTTAGTACTGCTAACAAAATTAGTACTGCTAATCCAATAAGTACTGCTAATGATATTAGTACTACTAATCAAGTTAGTATTGCTTTCAGTGATAGGCCCATTCTTCTGACAAAGTATTCAAGCAATAAGATTCCTCAGTTTGATAATCTCATTAAGTCTGAATATGAATATGTTGATGAGAATGGGAAACCCAAGACCACTTTGGCTTGGGTTCCTATTAAAAACTAACTGCTTTATTTTATGTGCAGGGCAACCAACAGCTCAAGGGAAGGAGAATTTGGCATGTTGATAGTGGTTGTTCCAGGCACATGACAGGTAACATGGCCTGCTTTCAAAACTTCAAAATAATTGATGGAGGACATGTTGCTTTTGGTGATAATCCAGCAGGTGGAAAGATAAGTGGAAAAGGTAATGTGTCAAAAGGTAAGATGATCTTTGAGGATGTATACTATGTTGAGCAATTGAGATACAACCTGTTAAGTGTATCATAGGTCTGTGACAAGAAACATAACATATTAGTCAATGATACTGAATGTATTATCCTTGCTCTAGGGTTCAAGGTAGTTGATGAAAGTATGATACTACTTAGAACTCTTAGAAAGGACAATGTTTACTGCTTAGACTTGGAGAGTGTAGTTTCTGATTCATCTTTAAATTGTTTATTTTCAAAAGCTTCATTGGATGAATCATCTCTTTGGCACAGAAGGATGTGTCACATGAACTTTAAAACAATGAACAAACTTGTGAAAAACAACCTTGTAAGAGGTCTGCCACAAAAGGTATTTTGATGTGATGATCATTGTGTTGCATGTCTTAAAGGCAAACATTACAAAACTTCTCATAAGTCCAAAGAGATAAATACAATCTCTTCACCTCTTAATTTACTGCATATGGATCTGTTTGGTCCTACAAATGTGATGAGTATTGGCAAGAAAGCTTATTGCTTAGTTATTGTTGATGACTTCTCTAGATTCACTTGGGTCTATTTTCTGAGAACTAAGGATGAGACAAGTGGACTGATCAAATCCTTTGTTCTTAGAGTTGAAAACCAAACAAATCTAAGAGTTAAAGTCATCAGGTCTGATAATGGAACTGAATTTAAAAACAATGACATAAACAACTTCTGTGAGGAAAAAGGCATTGAGAGACAATACAGTGCTCCTTGGACTCCTCAACAGAATGGTGTTGCTGAAAGGAGAAATAGGACTCTGATAGAAGCTGTTAGATCTCTGTTGGCAGATTCAAAACTTCCAATCACTTTTTGGGCAGAAGCAGTTAATACTGCCTGCTATGTTCAAAACATAGTTCTAGTAGTGAAATCTCAAGACAAGACACCTTATGAGCTTTTTAAAAAGAAGAAACCTTTTATTGGATTTTTCAAACCATTTGGGTGTCCTTGCACAATTCTCAATACCAAAACTCACCTCGGCAAGTTTGATAGCAAAGCTGAGGATGGGTTTCTTGTTGGATGTTCATCTCAAAGTAAGGCCTACAGAGTTTTCAACACCTCTTCTAGGATTATTGAGGAAAGTGACAATGTCAAATGCAATGAGAACACACAAAATCAACTTGGTTCAGGTCCTGATTGGCTATTTGACATTGATTCACTGACTAATTCTTTGGGTTTCAGTAATGAGCATAATCCAGGAACAGGGACAGAAAATGTACAAGTACGAAGACAAGAGTTTGTGCTGTTCCCAACACCTACTGCTGATCCTGTTGAATTCTGTGACCAAGATAAGAAAGATACTTCAGATTTAAAGGACACTGAACCAGCTCAGAATGAAGAGGACAGAGGTGAAAAGGAATATCAACCCTCAGATTCAGGAATCAAAGGTCCTGAAATGCCATGTTTGGAAGAAGATGACACTGAGGATGATAACTCTTCAGTTTTTGGTGGCAGCACTCCTGAAAAGAATGACTCTAATCTGGAAACAGATATTAATGAAGAGGGTGTTCATCAAACATGAGTTAAGAAAAATCATCCTCCTCAATTGGTGATTGGTGACATCAATTCACCTATAATCACAAGGAATCAAAGTAAGTTGGGAGGATTGAAAGATATACAATCAGGTTTACTTTCTTGCTTTCTATCTCAGGTTGAACCCAAAAAGGCATATGATGCAATGAAGGAACCAAGCTGGATAGAAGCAATGCAAGAGGAGCTACTGCAGTTTGTGCTGCAAGATGTATGGGATTTGGTTGACCTTCCTAAAGGACACAGAGCTATTGGCACTAAATGGATCTTCAGGAACAAGAAAGATGAGAGAGGAATAGTAATAAAGAACAAGGCCAGATTAGTGGCATAAGGGTATACTCAAGAAGAGAGAATTGATTATGAAGAGGTATTTGCACCAGTGGCCAGGATTGAGGCAATCAGGCTATTCTTAGCCTATGCTTCTTTCATGAAGTTCAGGGTCTACCAGATGGATGTAAAGAGTGCTTTTCTGTATGGGAGAATTGAAGAAGAAGTGTATGTCTGTCAGCCTCCAGGGTTTGAGAATCCAAATTATCCTGACAGAGTATACAAATTGAAGAAGACACTCTATGGGCTACATCAAGCACCAAGGTCATGGTATGACACTTTGTCTACCTATCTCTTGGAAAATGGTTTTCAAAGAGGAATCATAGACAAAACTCTGTTCATTCAGAGGAACAAGAAGGACATCATTATAGTGCAAATCTATGTGAATGATATTATCTTTGGATCCACAAAAGATTAAATGTGCAGAGATTTTGAAGAATTGATGCACAAGAGATTCAAGATGAGTTCTATGGGTGAACTTACCTTCTTCCTTGGGCTACAAGTTAAGCAGAAGAAAGATGGGATATTTATAAGCCAATCCAAGTATGTGCAGGACATTCTTACTAAGTTTGGATTCTCATATTCAAAGCCTACAAGCACACCCATGGAGACACACAAACAGATCACTGCAGATCTTGAGGGGGAGGATGTGGATGTTCATCACTATAGATCCATGATTGGCTCCCTCATGTATCTCACTGCTTCAAGACCAGATATCATGTTTCCTGTTTGTGTGTGTACAAGATTTCAAGTAAGGCCTAAGCAGTCACACTTTCAAGCAGTCAAGACGATATTTAGATATCTCAAAGGCCAACCTAGATTAGGTCTTTGGTATCCTCATGACTCACCATTTGACCTACTTGCTTATTCAGATAGTGACTTGGGTGGTGCAAATTTGGATAGAAAGTCAACTTCAGGGGGATGTCAGTTTTTGGGTGCAAGACTAGTATCATGGAAGTGCAAGAAACAAACCACAGTGTCCACCTCTACAACAGAAGCAAAGTATATAGCTGCTGCAAGCTGCTGTTCACAAGTACTCTGGATTCAAAATCAAATGCTGGACTATGGTATGACTTTTCTTCACACTCCAATCTTCATAGACAATAACAGTGCTATTAGCATTGTTAATAATCCAGTCAAGCACTCCAAAACAAAGCATATAGAAATCAGGTACCACTTTATCAGAGACTGTAATGAAAAGAAGCTCATTCAGGTTGTGAAAGTCCATACAAGTAACCAATTTGCTGATCTATTCACCAAAGCTTTTGATGTGGGTAGATTCACATTCTTGGTCACAAGTGTGGGCATGATAAACACTGAATAAGCCTCCTTTGATCTGTTTTATGTACCATTTCTGCATAAATTCCTTTCTGTCTACTTTCTCATATTGTTTTGTGCATGGTGCTGCTAACCTTGTGTGTTTAAGTGTTTCAGATTACTTAAATTGAATGCTTGGTACTTCTAGTTACGTTAATACTGCTCTCTATATTACTCATGTTGACAGTTCAAATATGGTTAAGCATGATTACCACTGCTACGGAGTTTATACTGCCAGTGCAAAGTTACTACTGCTTACCTTGTTTCTAATGCTAATCAGTGTTATTACTGCTGCCATGTGTTAATACTGCTAGTCTGAGTTAATACTGCTAGTCTGTGTTAGTACTGCCAGTATGTGTTACTACTGCTAATATGAGTTAATACTGCGAGTTGGTTAATACTGCTAGGGTACTTAGTACTGCTTCTAACTGAAACCCTCCACCTATAAATACCCTCTGTGACCGCCAAAATACAAACGGCTCTTTGAACTTCCATTGCTTCTCTTTCTCTCTCTCTCTCTCTCTCTCTCTCTCTCTCTCTCTCTCTCTCTCTCTCGATTTCTTGCTCACCAGTGTAAATCACTAGTTGCGATTCGAACCCTAGAATCAATCAGAACGATGGCAGGACTATAATTCTTTGATGAACACAATGAGGTTGCTATGCTGCAAAAACCGAAACATGCTGAAGGCTTTCATCAGATTGTGGATTTCCTAAAGTCCTCACACATCGCCCACGCATTAACTGTCAATCCCACAATCTATGTGGAACATCAAAGACAGTTCTGGGAAAATGCTTCAATTCAGCCTGTGCAAGGAGGGCAGGTCATCCAATAAAGGGTTTGTGATAAAGCCATTACCATATCAGAGGACAACATACGTGCACATCTACGCTTAGATGATGCCTCAGGTATTACCTCTCTTCCTAAGGAAGATCTCTTCCATGCTCTTAGTCAAATGGGGTATGAAGGTCCCACTGATGTCTATAAGTTTTTCAAGAACAGATTTTCACCTCAGTGGAGATTTATTGTTCATACTCTACAACACTGCATTTCACGAAAAGCAACTGGATGGAGTGAGTTTAGCAGTACCTTAGCTTATGCTCTAGTCTGCTTAGCTACCTCCAGAAAGTTTAATTTTGCTCAAATGATTTTCAATGATTTAATGTCAAACCTGGATACCAAATCAAAAAGCTTTTTTTATGTATCCAAGGTTTGTACAAGAAGTACTTGATAAGGAATTGATGGATTTACCTACCTTCAAGGAGGTATATGTACCAAAACTCCCAAAGGGGAAGGTGTTCTCAAATATGAAGAGGCCCAGTAAGGACTTCTCAGGTAGAGACACTCCATTGTTCTCTACAATGATGGGTGTGTCTCATTCCCATGGTGAGGCATCAGGGTCATAGCCCACATCTGACCACCCAACTGATGACCTACCCACACCACTCATTTCTATCAATATCCCTCAGATTCCTATTGACAATCCACAATCCCCCATCACCAAAACTTACACAACGAAAAAGGTACAGAAGGTTCCTTCCCTTCTAGTATCTTCACCCTCAAAGCCTTCAAGCCCCCTAATGGAGCATTCTCCATTAGAGATTATCGATAGGGAAACCACAGGGGTGTCTACCAACCCCAAGAAGGTGCTCACTAAAGAGCAGGTTGAGCATGTGGGCAGTGAGGATAACACTACTGACTTTGCACAAAGTGCAGGGCAGGACAGTGTGAACATCCCTAAGACCTTCCCTACGGCAACTTTGGGTGAGCAATCATCCAAAGGTCACAGGTGCCAAGAAACCAAGGGGGTAGTAGGTGCCTCTGCTAGGCAGAAAACCTCTACTAAAAGATCCAAGGATCCTTCAAAGGTGGTAAAAACACCTAAAGGAGGTGAGGACAAATATACGTACAATGAATTGATGGAAACCATTGCAAATGTCAACCTGGATGTCATCAAGCAGGGCTCAGAAATAGAGGAGATGAAGAAGGTTATTATATCTCAACAAACTCAGATAGTAAAGCTCAAGAAAATGGTGTTGAAACTTATGCACCAAAAGAGAAGGAAGCAATTCATTCTAAAGAAAAGGAGAAGTGTCCATGCTGCTTTCAAAAAGGGGGAGAGTCAGGAAAAACAGGATGAAAAGGAGAGTACAAGTGAGATGGAATTCCAGTTTGAGGGGGAGACTGGTGCTGATAAAGAAGAGAAAGTTGGTGCAGAAGCAGAAACCTTTGAGAATGGAGAAGATATTGCAAAAGCAGCAGTAACTGAGGCTGAAGTAGTAACAAATGAACCTGAAGCAGAAACATAATTTTCCAGAGAGGAAATTGAAATTACGGAAACCCTTGTGAAAGCTAAGAATGACACTCCCAAAGCCACTCAAAAGGCTAAGGGAGTGATGATCGAAGAAGGAGGATTAGAGAAGAAAACAAAAGAGGTCAGTGTGGAGGATGCAAAAAAGAAGGAAAAGGAGAAGTTGGTTGAGTCTGAGCAACCATTGAAGAAGAAGAAACAGATTGAGTTGGATGAATAAGTGGCCAAAAAGCTTCAAGAAGAGTTGGAAAAGGAGGAAGAAATTCAATCTGCTAAAGACAGAGAGCTTGCATTGGATATGGCTAAGAAGATCAATGAAGAATATCAAAAGAGTTTGAAGTCTGCAGCTGCTGCTAAGAAAGTCACAAAGAAGGCTTCAAGGCAAAGGCTACCACTGAAGACTAGACAAAGACAGCCTTCCAAGACATTTTTGGCTAATCAAGAGAGAAGGAAAATGATAAACTTCCTGAAAGTAGATCTTGGAGTTCCTAAAGGAATGTTTACCAACATGCCTTATGGTAGGATAGAGGAGCTGTATAAGAAGGAGAACACCAATCTGAAAGGGGACTTCACTCACAGGGTAGAGGTTAAAAGGAAGATGAAGGAGAGGCATGACCTCAACATACAACAGCCCTTCCCTGACAGTGAAGAAGGCACTCCTAGCAAAGACAAGGAAGAGGTGAAGCAAGAAGAGACATTAGCTCAAAAGATTGGTGATATTAAAAGAAAGAAGTCCATTGCTACCAAACCAAAAGCAAAGAGACTTGGAACTGAAGAAGCAGAGAAGGAAAGTGAAAGAAGGGAAGATGAACGTACAACAGAACAAGAGCAAAATGAAGAACAACCTAGCCAACAAACTCAAGAGCAAACAAAGATGCAGTTTGACTTGTACATGACAGTGACAGATGATGAACGAATGAAAGTTGACCCTATCTCAGTGAATGCTCCAGAAATCATTCATTGGGATATGATGATAGATCAGAGAAAAGAATACTTCAGGATAAAGAGAATGGGGGAAAATATGAGGTCTACTCAACCTGGGCAAAGATAATCAGAAGTTGTTCTAGATCTGATTTAGAAGAAATGTACAAGGTTGGAATGAATTTATATGGTGAAGTGCTGAAAGGAACTGAGATGAGCCTACTAAGGATAACCATGGAATACTTGTGTATGATGTTTGATCCAGAGAGAGTGAAGCAAAGGATAAAAGACTTGCATCATGAGTATGGGTTTAAAAGGATTGATTACTGGATGCTGTATGAAAATTGTGGAGTGTA
This sequence comes from Arctium minus, assembly GCA_954870635.1. Classification (NCBI taxonomy): domain Eukaryota; kingdom Viridiplantae; phylum Streptophyta; class Magnoliopsida; order Asterales; family Asteraceae; genus Arctium; species Arctium minus. Next base: position 129,269,954 of record OX941081.1, on the reverse strand, counting down.
TATGATAACTATTGATAAGAGTTATCATGAATACTATCTAGTGGATAAGATCTATGACCACAGTAAGGCTAAACTGCAAGCAATGTTGAAAGCAAAGTTGGTATGTCCAAAGAACTCAGAAATGGCAAGGATAGTAGTTAAGAGAACCATCAATCAAAGTCTAGGTCTGAATCCTGATTTGGGAATCTAAGCTGAAGTTTTGAAAGCATCATGAAGACTCTATGTTGAAGAACTTAACTTCTCTTTTTGAAAAGTTAAGTTAGGGGGAGATTGTTGGGTCTGAATGTGCTAAGGATGGATACTACTGCTAATTGAAAGATTACTACTGCTAGTAGAATTAATACTGCTTGAAGAGTTAGTGCTGCTACTTGAATAGTTAGTACAACTTGGAGAGTTAGTACTGCTAGTAGTTAGTACTGCTGAAGATTACTACTGCAAGTGAGGAGTTAATACTGCAAACATGGTTAGTACTGCCAGAGACAAAGTTAATACTGCTATTGAGTTAATGCTGCTTCTGAAGATAAAGATGGATTGATGCGAAAGCATAGGAGATGAAGATAATTATGGACTGGATTCTAAAGAATAATATCTCTTTTGTAATTATCTTGTAATCTGTTTTGTATATATAGTCTAGATAATTGATAGTCTTAGATATACGAATGAGTTGTTTTAGATAATTAACCTCAAGACTAGTATTGATCCTTTCTATAGAGAAGTATAGAACGTCTGTTGAGTCTTGTTCAATAGATTGAGGTTGTGTTTGTAATCATTAAGTTTTATGCAATAAAAACTTATGATTTGAGTTCATATTCTGTTTTTTGATTAATTGTTAAAGTGTTATTCCGCGACTTCTTTAACATTGTTTCTGAGTTTGTATTAAATTCTTGTTTAGAATTTTTCGATCTTGACAATGTTGAATCATCTACTTCCTTAGAAGCTATGATGAAAGGGTTTATGACCCAAACTCAGGCTTCTATTAAGAATCTTGAGACATAAATGGGTCAAATGTCTTTAAAGATTAGGAAAAGGCCAACAAGTTCTCCACCCAATGACACATAGACTCCTCAGAGGGCCGGTTAAGATCATGTTAAGGTTGTAACTTTAAGGAGTGCAAATAATTCACCAGAAAATACCCTAAAAGAGTTAGAAAAACCACACAAAGCAGAGCCTGAAAAGAATCCTATAACATCAACTTCTGTTACAGTACCTTTGGAACAATCTAGTGATACCACACCTATTCCAAAGAGGTCAGACTTCCAATCATTGTTTCCAAATAAACCCAAGAAAACCCATAAGCCCATAGAAGGAACGGTGGTGGATGTGTCACCATCTGGTGTGTTGATCCATACTCTCTCAGTGGTTTGAAAATGACCCTTTTCTATACTTCGTGAAAGTTACGGTTTAACATTATGTATAAGTGTTTCATCATCAGCAATAAAACCGAGTCTGTTCAGTTGTCACTGATGATCTTTCTTGTAAACATTCATATGTATTATTGTTTCACTATCAGCGATCAAAAACTGAGTATGTTTAGTATCGCTGATGATTTATCATGTAAACAGTTAGACGTAATCCCTAAAGACAAGTTTCGCGACAAAAGATGTTCAATGCTGAATCGAAGACAAAGCTTCTGAACAAAGACAAGTATACTCATGACCTGATGCGGATATCAGTGAAGCCAAGATGAATCTACACACGCAAAGAAACCTGAGGAAAAGCTTCAGCGATAGCTGAACTTCTTTGTATCTCTAAAGGAAGAGATATTCAACAATCGATGGTCACTTAGCTTATGCCTCAAGTCTCTTTTGTCTTACCCTTGCACATATCGTACGATTGTCAGAAACAAACATACCTCTGCAGCAATTCGTACAACTCTGAAAACTACACTGTTCATCATACGGCCGAAAGCATATCTCCTAAAGTCAGACCCATGCAGCCAATCAATGAAGGACACGTGTAAAGTGTTCTGCCATGCATTTAATGCATTGAGTATAAATAGAAAGATTTCAACTTGTTAAACCCAGATTAATAGTTGATAAACAATTAAGTGGCGTTTTTTTAAGAGGTGCTGAAGTCTGAAGTCTGATTTCACTTCTGATTTTTAAGAGGTGGTCCTGAAGTCTGAAATCTGAAACAATAAGACTGTTTGTTTTTGTAAACTGATAAACTTCTTAAATCTGAATCAATTATTTTTAATTAAATTATAATAAAACCCAAAATCAACCCAAAAATAATTAAATTATTTTTAATTAAATTATCATAAAACCCAAAATCAACCCAAAAATAATTAATTTTTTTAATTAAATTATCATAAAACCCAAAATCAACCCAAAAATAATTAAATTATAATTAAATTATTTTCAATTAAATTATCATCTTCCCATTGTTGAAGATGGAAAACCCAAAAAAACCACTGTCGTCAGCAACCCCTTTGGTGCATGCTTTGGATTAGAACCGTCGGCGACCCCTTCACTCTATAATTTGGTGCACGTTTTGGAACATAACCGTCGACGATCCCTTCACTCAAGCAATTAATTAAGGAGAAACAGGAGGACGTCGCATCAAACCCTTAACCCATAAATGGTTTGTCAACAGAACCAGTGATTCTGGAGAAGCAGGAGGATGTCGGTGTTGATTTAGAGATCGAGATCGGAAACTCAAAAGTCAAAATTAAACAAAAAAATGGTGTGATGTAGAGGATAAGAGGAGGAGGTCGGCGTCGATTTGGAGAGATGTGTGAAAAGGCAGCCATGAGAAATAAGTGAAAAAAGTGGTAGGGTTATCACTTTTTCGGTAAGTGGAAAATAAGTGATAAGTGCATCTGAATTTATGGAAAAAACAAACACACTTTTTTGGTGTACCTCTGACCGAAAAAGTTATAAGGGGCTGATAAGTACTTATTTTTAAAAAACAAACAAGGCATTACACAACACAATAATAACAAGAGATGAATATAAATCAAAACAATATACCACATATCTCTTGATTAATCAGATGAATTCGTGTGTGTGTGTTCTTGGTGTACAGATACCTCGTGTGATGTTCCTATTGAGCGTATAAATCAGAGTATACGACCTTCTTAATCTTCTGTTCACCTTATGACCTAAATCTAGAAAACAATGCCTTTTATACGTAGGTCAACATGACCTAGGCATTATTAGTAATCTGCTAAAACACCCCCTAAGGTATTAAACACTATTACAAACTATACCCCTTTTACAATTTAATCTTGAATACAATTACTGATCCAACAATCTCCCCCTTTGGATTCAAGAAAAAAAATTTGGCAATAACTTCGGGTCTTCACTTCTCTTGAAAACTATAGCAGATATGACATTAAAAGCTTCAAAGCTTGTATCTTTACACAGTCTTCACAACTTTAAGGAAACACATATCTTCCTCTTTCTTTAAATGAAGTGTCCTTCTGACGATCATCTTCAGTCAGGCTTTTTATAAATCAGATAAGTTCAGACACTTTGATATCTTTGAATTCTTCAGCAGTCTTTCAAAAATTGATCAATTTCAGCCTTCAACAATGTAGCCGCTTCTGCCTTTGTGTATTCTCCCCCTTTTTGATGAGTGGTGAGAATCAACATCATCAAAACATTTCAAAACAAACTAGGAATTTTCTCCCCCAAATCAAAAATTAAGCGTAGTCTTCATGTATAGATCCCTTTGTGGAAATAAGATCAGTCTCCCCTAGATAGAGAGAGTGATTATTTCAATCTTTGCAGATTCAAGTAAGTAATAAGTGGTAACTTTGAATCAACAAATGACTCAGTTTGGAATGCCTTTCAGTAACACACAGTTACTGAGTAACACAAAGTTACTATATAAGGAGCTGGTTTTGATGTAGGCTCCCCAGGACTTCCATTCAATCATCGAATAACACATGGTTATCTATGAACGTTCTGACAGAAAACAGATTTCTGTGTGCTTGTGCATGTGTATGAAATAAATTAAGCACAGATGATTGCTTTTCAATGTAGGCTCAAAGTATGTAAACTTGTTGAGACAACAACAAATTATACAAGGACTCAATGTGCATGAGAAAGGGTCGAAGGTGGGCCAACTTTCCTTCTTGTTCAATATTAGTATCTTCCAAATGAAGGACGAATAGCGTATGTGGCGCGTCCCCAGAAAATGTGAAACATTCTCTTTTTGAGAAAAGAATGAGTAGCTGGTGGGGTTTTATGCAAGAGATGGCATGGGCTAGGTGCCTTTTTCAATGTCGTTCACGAAGAAATGTGAAACAACAGATAATGTGGCTGCCTGACTCAGAAAGAAGTTTGGTGCAGAGTCTGATATTCTTTTACTCTGTTCTCTCACCCTCTTTCTTTTAATCTTTTAAATCTCACTTCTAACCAATCTCTCTTTTCCATTTTACCTCTTCACACACCAACACTCAAATCTTTTGACCCTCTCCCCTCAATCACTCAGGGAATACTTCCGGGGTAGGAAACACTTGTTATCGTGAATCCATGGAAGTTCAGTTAAGCTCACACATCAAATCCTATGTATTTTTTCCTAAAAGAATGTGTTGTTCAACAGTCTTTTGTACATGAAAGCACAAAGGAACACAAATACACATGAAGAATAAAGATTTGGAGAAGTCAAAGACATTTCGTGTTTGACAATACAATTCTCTCCCTCGAAACAAAAAAGTGTTTGACAGTTAAGCTCCCCCTCAACTTAAAAATTATTATTATTATTATTTTTTTTTGAATAAATCAAATAAAATAAGAAACCATTGAAGTACGGGTTCTAATCAGATGTGATTAGAAGTCATTGTCACTTGAACTATCCTGCACACAAAAGAAATTGTGGTAATCATTTTTGAAAATGATTCCTCTATCGTTAGCAATAGTTGGAGAATTAATATATAAACCGCAAGATTAAGATTCAGAATACTCCCCCTCGAATCATGAGTCAGGTCTAAGAAGACATGTTCAACATTCCAAGTTTGCTGATTAGAAACTGGAACCTCTTTTTATTCAACGAATTGGTGAAAAGGTCAGCTAACTGGAAGTCAGTTTGAACAAAGTGCATTTCGATATTACCTTTTTCTACATGATCTTTGATGAAGTGATAGCGTACATCTATATGCTTGGTTTTTGAATGCTGAACTGGGTTAGCTGTTATGGCAATTGCGCTCTTGGAATCGCAACAAATAGGCATGCGCTTGTAGTTGTACCGAAAGTCTCTTAGCTGTGTCTTCATCCAAAGGACTTGCGAACAGCAGCTAGCAACAGCTACATATTCTGCCTCAGCAGTGGATGCTGAAACACAGTTTTGTTTCTTTGAGGTCCAACTCACAAGTTTGTCACTTATAAATTGAAATGATCCAGAGGTGCTTTTTCGATCTAGCTTACATCCTGCATGGTCAGCATCTGTAAAGGCAGTTAGATCAAAACGAGAATCCTTTGGATACCAAAGGCCTAAATTAGGAGTGCCTTTGAGATATCTAAGGATTCACTTAACAGCATTAAAGTGCGACTCTTTAGGATTAGATTGATATCTCGCACAAAAACATGTGGCAAACATTATATCTGGGCGACTGGCAGTCAGATAAAGTAAAGAACCAATTATGCTACGATACACCTCTTGATCTGCAGCTTTACCAGATAAATCTGCATCTAAGAGTGTACCGATAGCCATTGGTGTTTTCATGACTGAACTGTCTGACATATTGAACTTTCTTAACATGTCTTTTATGTATTTGGCTTGATTAATGAAAATGCCTTCGGGTAATTGCTTTACTTGTAAACCAAGAAAGAAATTTAACTCACCCGTCATAGACATTCCAAACTTTGTTTCCATGATTTTAGAAAAGTTTTTGCAAAATTTCTAATTTGTCGACCCAAATATTATGTCGTCAACATAAATCTGAATGAGAATCAAGTCCTCACCTTGCCTTTTGAGAAATAAGGTAGTGTCCACCGTACTTTTCTTGAAACCAGAAGCAAGGAGAAATTTAGTAAGAGTTTCATACTAGGCTCGTGGTGCTTGTTTGAGACCATACAACGCTTTTTCTAACACGTAGACATGATCCGGGTGATGAGGATCAATGAAACCTTTAGGTTGTGCCACGTAGACCTCCTCATGCAGAACGCCATTTAGGAAAGCTGACTTTACGTCCATTTGATAGACTGTAAAGTTTTTGTGCGCTACATATGCTAAGAAGATTCTGATGGCTTCGATCCTTGCAACAGGGGCGAATGTTTCGTCATAATCAATGCCCTCCTGTTGACAGTACCCTTTTGCAACCAATAGAGCTTTGTTTCTCACAACTACTCCAGCCTCGTCTTTCTTGTTTCTGAATACCCACTTAGTTCCAATAACAGTTTTACCTTGAGGTAGTGGGATCAAGCACCAAACCTTGTTCCGTTCAAATTGCAGGAGCTCGTCTTGCATAGCAGAAATCCAGAAGGAATCACGTAGAGCTTTTGATGCTTTCTTTGGTTCTAGGGAACTAAGGATGCATGAAAACATGAAGAAATTTGCTGACGCAAACCGTGTCATGACATCAGATTGTACGTCGCCTATCACGTTATGCATGGGATGATCCTTTGTCCATCGGTGAGTGCTTTGCAAGGATTCAACTGTTTGTTGCGTATTTGATGCATTATATTCATCATGAACTGCAGGTAGATCCACAGATGTGCTCGGGACATCTTGTACATGAGTTTCTGATACTGAAGCTTCTGGAATTGTAGCTAAAGTACTCGTGACTTCATTTCCAGAAGGAATATCTACAGAGACAGATTCAACATTAGTAGAGTCAGAAACTAACGGGTTAGTTGTACCTGATGGAGATGCAGTTTCAGTGACTTTTTCGGACGGTCCAAACATGTCTTCAGAAATAGTGGGGACCTCCGAGCTTGGTGTTGATGTTGATATGCCTTTGTCAAAGTCTGCACAAATTTCATCGAAGGCATCAATAAACAACAAATCTAACTCAGATGTGATAGAGTTAGTCATAGAAGAAGTAGACGCTTTAGACGCTGGTTCTATTTGGGATTGAATAGAAGCTTTGTTCCTGAGTCCGAGTTCTGAACAGTTGTGTCCAGAATTCTGAGTATAATTCTCATCAAAGGATACATTCATGCTTTCAACAATCGTCTTGGTTCGAATAATGTAGATTCGATAAGCTTTGGATGTCAGGGAGTATCCAACAAGATATCCTCCATCCGCTTTCTTATCAAATTTTGATAGTCCTTGACGCTCTCGTAGAATGTAACACCTGCAACAAAAAACACGAAGGAATTTGATATTAGGTTTACGATTGTTGATCAACTCATATGTTGTTTTATCAAAGCGTTTGACCACAATGGTACGATGCTGAGTGAAGCAAGCTGTTGCGACTGCCTCATCCCAAAGATACATGGGTAGATCAGCATAGACAAGCATAGTGTGAGCAACTTCAACAAGAGTGCGGTTCTTCCGTTCAACAATGCCATTCTGCTGTGAAGTGTAGGCTGCAGAGAAGTTGTGTGAAATTCCCATAGAGATAAGATAACTTTGCAAGGTGTCATTCTTGAACTCCGTGTCGTTATCACTGTGAAGAGTTCGGACTGGCAATTGAAGACGTACTTGAATTTGCTTAATAAAAGCGATAATCAGTTCTGGTGCATCTGACTTGTTGCGAAGAAGCTCGAGCCATGTATATCTTGAATAGTCATCTATCATTACTAAGATGTATTTCTTGCCGTTGATAGACGCTGTTCGCATTGGGCTACAAAGGTCCATATGAATAAGTTCCAGTGCAGATGAGGTTGAGGATTCAGATTTAGACTTGAATGAGCTTCGCTTTATTTTGCCCATCTCACATGCAGAACATAGTGAGTCTTTCTCAAACCTCATTTCTGGTAGACCTTTGACCAGACCTTGTCTCTGTAGCTTAGCTATTGATCTGAAATTCTGATGAGACAAGCGGCGATGCCACGTCCATGATTGTGCTTTAGATGCTTTGGCTAATAGGCATACTGGACGTGTGGCGGACAGTGTCGGAAAATCTACATAATATAGATTTCCATGGCGTTCAGCTCTGAAGATTTCGTAACCATCTGGATCGTCTAGATAGCAATGGGATGTTGTGAAGTGAACTTGGTATTTCATGTCACAGAAGTGACTGGTGCTAAACAGATTATGATCAAAACCTTCAACATATAACACTCTCTGTATTTTCACAACGCCATTATCAAGCATTCCATATCCTCTGGCACGTCCTTCTACTTCTGAATTTGCAAACCTAACTTCTCCAGCAGGCTCCTCCACATAGTTATGTAGGAGGTGCTTGAATCCTGTCATGTGGCGTGAACAGCCGGAATCTATCACACACACTCGACAGTCCTGCAAAAGAAACAATTAGTTTTGCTTTGGTACCCATATCAAAATGGCTCCTTCGCTGTTAGCTTCAAGCAATTCAGGAATATCAGCAGGTTTAACTTTCACTCTCCATTCATATCGGGGTTTTGGAACCCATTTCCAAACCATTTTAACATTTAATTCCTGAAAATGCTTTTTAGATCTTGGATGAGTAACCTTAGCACGAAACACTTTGGGTTTTGTGGAAAAATTTGAGTTAAGATTAAGTTTAGCTTTTCTTTTACTCTTTTTGGACTTAGGAGTGGAGTACTATTTGAAAGAATTATCCCAACAGTGTTTGCAATATAAATTCTTTCAAGCAAATGTCATAAATTTAGATTTATCGGAACAAATCTGACATTTATGTCTATCAAAATAAGTACATTTCAAAACATCACTGTCTGTAGTACAATTGTTTGCAACAAAAGTTTCACAAAAAGTCAAACTATCATTTTTATTCAAACTATCATTTTTATTCTTCTTACTCCTCCCAACTCCATTTCCTTTCATATCTGAAACAGAAACATGAATCTTGTTAGTATCTTTCTTATAAGGTGATTCTTTTCTTGAGATACTTGAAGTTTCACCCTTTTCAAAAGTTCTAGGTGGATATTCAGGACAATCAGAGTAATTGACAGAAGGCTTTGCAGAATCATCAAATTCTGGATTAGTTCTTACCTTCCAGCTTGGATCATTAAACATCTGTTTATCATTTGAAGCATTCTTAAACAAAGTTATTTTCAAATCATTGATCTTTGTGCAAAACTCTTGATTATCTTTCAAAGATTTTTCCAGTTTAAAATTGAGATCATAGTTTTCATCTTCAATCTCATCAAGAGACTGTTGCAACATATCAATTTGTTTCATCAATTCAGATGTATGATCACTCACAAAATTTGACTCCTTTGAAATAGAAACAGGATCAGAGTCTGAAGCATTCATCATTTCAGAAAACATTTCTTCAGTCATGTTCTCAATAAACTCCATTTTGTCATTTTTGAAACAAGATCCATTCGTGATGACAGTTTCTTCTTCAACCTCTTCAACAAGTAAAGGTTTAGGAGCAATGGGATTTGAGACTGATGGTGTATTTGATGGATCGGCATCCGATTCATACTCATCATATTTGCATTCAGTCTCAGGTGGAACTGTGTTGTTGCTGACTGATTCTTTTGAAGGTATGGTAAATAGTGATTCAGACTCAGCAAATTCGATCTTTCGAGTCGCATAGCTTTTGTTCAAATCACTATATTTGAAACCAACTAATTTAAAAGAATTTTGAGAATCAGTGCCACAAGACTTGTTCTCTCCCATTTCTTCTTTACCTTTGGTCTCTGTAAAGGGTTTAGAAGTACTTGCTCCAACAAAAGTTGCACGAATGTTAGGAATGGGTCTGATTGTGGAGCCAAGTTTATCAAAATTATACAAGTGCTCCGGTGCCTTTTTCAAAACATCGTTAATTGGCAAACCCAAACCTGGTTTAACTTTATAAAATCTTTCATCTTGGAGTTTATTGGTCACTAGATTTAAAGTCTGCTCAGTCTGACCTCGTTTCATGTTAATATCCTCCAATTGCTTAATCTTCGTGTAAGCTTCATTTCTCTCTTGAAAACATACTTCGAATTTGATTTTGAAATCACCCTTTTCAGCATTAAGATTTACAAGATCCTTTTCTAAACCAGATATTTTTCCTTTTAAAGATTCTTTTTCAGCTTTTAAACTTTGTTTCTCTTTTTCCTTTTCTTCCACAACAACTTTCAGCAAAGCGTTTTCATCACGAAAACTCAAGGTTGTTTGATGTGCGGAGCTAAGTTTACCTTTCAACAATGCAAACTCATCTTTCATTGTTTGTATTTGGACCATCAGAGATTCAATAAGTTCAGAATTTACCTCAGAGTTGTCATCTTCGGAATGGGCCTCAGAAGCTTCATCATCACCATCAAGTTTTGCTTGAGTGAAGTGCGCCTGCTCCTCCTAATCAGAACTTTGGAACAACCAATTTTCCTCTTCAGCCATAAGCACTTTTCCCTCTTCCGCTTTCTTAGCAATTAGAGACTTCCTTGCATAGTACTCTGAGTTCTTGACTTCTTGAACTTACAGTCTCTGGAAAAGTGTCCAAATTTTCCACAGTTATAGCATCTGCCCGGTTCATCCTTTATCTCTTCTTTCTTCTCCTCTCTCTTTTATTCTCTTCTATCTTCCTTCCTTTCATCTTTCCATTCTTCTCGTTTTTCCTCTCTCCTTCCATACTTTGTCTTGTATCGTATTTCAGACTTCTCTTTCTGATACCCTTCATACTTTGGCTTTGAATAGTACTTTTTCTTGCCAAAGGTCTTCTTGAATTGACGTGTAATAAGGGTCAATTTCTCAGAGAACTTTGGTATATCATCATCAGAATCAATCTCCAGTTCTTCATCACTCGTAGCAGAATCGGACTCAGTAACCTCTGTAACAAAAGCTTTAGACACTTTCTTCTTTGACCTTGCAGAAGATACAGGACCAGAACTTGGACTTTTTCCTTTGCTAGCTATGAGAGCCACAGAGTCCTTCAGATTCTTGGACTCATTATTGATAGTTCTCACCTCTTCTTCGTGCTGAGAAAGAGTATAAAATATATCAGTTACGTTCTCCTGAGCCATGTTCTTTGACATCTGAAGGTTGATGACAAAGTTCTTCCTTTCAGGATTCAAGTTCTTGATGAACTTATAGTTTATCTCGGAAGCAGATTTAGAGATATTGTTCCTCCTTAGGTCATTCAGAATAATATTGTATCTGTTATAGGTATCAAGCAGTGTCTCTCCTTCCCTTGCATGAAATCCCTCATAGGCATTAATGCACATATTTTGCTTGGCTTGAATTGAAGCTTCACTTCCCTCAAATTGTCTTGCTAGTTCATCCCAGACTTCCTTAGCTGAATTTCGACTGTCTACCCGATTGTAGATGTCATTTGGGATGGCCATCGTTAGGTAAATGAGAGCCTCTTCATCTATCTTGTACATATCTTTCTCCTTTTCTGTGAAGTATTGATATGGTTTGGGAACATATCTGTCAGGGATTTCAGGAAAAGTTTCAGTTTCAGCTTGACCAGGAACTGTGATCATTGGATTTACTGGACCAGTAATGATTGATTCCATATAATCTATGCTTTTGTGATTCAGACACTGAATCATTCGTTTCTTCCATTGCTGATACTCATTTGCCAAGAGGACAGGAGGTTTGGACTGAGAGCCCATGAAGAGAAGTTGGTTCGACATCTTTAGCTGTATGATTAGAAAGCAAACTTATCTGTACAAAGAGAGTCAACTAATAAGATCTTTTGAATCAAGAATTGGAAAAACTCTACACTTAAAAATTTCAGAAAAATAAATCTCCAAAAAGCTCAAGTGCAGAATTCGCAAACAGTAGAAATCACAAAGGAGTTCGCAAAAGAGATAAATACTTCACGATTCACAAGCAAGAATGATTAGGATTCGCAGATAAGTGAAATTCACAACTTAGATTCCTGCGAAACTTAGAAATTCGCAACCAATAGCCTACGAAACCTTAAGAATTCGTAAGGTAGAGTCCAGCGAATCCTTCCCTTAGAGAAAATTTAGAAAACGAGCTTTCACAAGTAGAATTCGCAGTGTATAGATTAGCGAGTTTTATACTTAAGGAATTTAAGAGCACTCAACTTTCGCAAAAACAAAGAATTAGTAAATAAGAATTCGCAAACGATAATGCTTTCGTAAGCAAGGATTCGTAGACTATAGACTCACGAATTCTGAACTTAAAAAAATTTTGAACTTGTATCTTCAACTTTTGTAAACTAACTTTCGCAACCTAAGTGAATGATCAATTTTAGAAACCTGCGAATCCTATACTTGGTGAAAATTATAAATGCTAAGGAGACAAGGATTTGTAGATATCACTTGAGAATCTTAGGGAATTCGCAAGTCACTGATATGCGAGTTCTTTAGAATTCGCAGACAAGGATTCTGCGAAACTTACACTTAGTCAAAATTTCAAATATTAAGAATCCTGCGAATCTTAGCTTTTGTATATTAGTGATTAGCGAATCCTGAGGTTTTCACTACTCAAGCACCTGCGAAACTTATACTTAGACTAATTCAGCACCCTGCGAATTTTTGTGGTGCTTTGCGAGTTCTTCATAGAACTTGCGAGTTCATCACTGTTAGAGCACATAATTGTTGGATTCAAGATCATAAAGATTGAAGACAAAAGTTCAAGAAGTCAAAGCTGGAAAATTCAACTCTCACTTAAAGTCAAATCTTTTGTTAATAAAGTCAAAGTCAACATTTGTATTTTGTTTGTTTCCTTGTAATTGTTGAGGGTATAAATACCTTCTTGTCTTAGTAATCAGTATGTACGAAAAGATTGTAAGAGAGCAGATTAGAGAAGAAGTTCCTTGATATATGATTCTAGTGAGAGAGTATAGAGAGAGAAAGTGAGAGAGTTTGTAATTCTTGATGAGTTAATCAATGACATATGATTTCGAATTTTCATCTTGATTGTTTGTTAGCAATTAGAGCTTGAATTTGGGAATAACAATTGGTATCAGAGCAGATCCAAATCGAAAAATCAAGAAAATCAGAATGTTCGTATCTGTGTTCTTCGATGTCCAGGTTGATTTTGAGTTTTAGTGTGTTTTTGGAGTTGTAAATGATTAGGTTTTGTTAGAAAAGTGTTATCGATCGAGTCTGTATAAGTTTTAGATCAATTTGCATTGTAATCGATCGTTAATTTTGATTTTAGTTGAGTTCAAAGTTCACGAGTCCTGTGCACTGTAATTGAGTCGATTTATACATTTTTGTGTATTTGATCGAAATTAGTTGTTAAGATTGTGTTCTAGATGATTAAACGATCAAATTGTCGAAGTTTCGAGTTAGATTTCGAGGTCTAGATGTCTTTTTGGTGAAAATTTGTTTGTTTCAGAGGTTTGCGTTTCATTCATCAAGGTTTGCGTTTCATTCTTCAAGGTTTGCGTTTCATACATCAAGATTTGTGTAAGTTCTTCAGATACGCAAAGTAATGTTTCATTCATCAGAGGTTCGCGTATTCAATGAGAAACGCAAAGTGATGTTTGCGTCTTCAACGAGACACGAGAAGTGAGATTTGCGTCTTCAACGAGAACCGAGAAGCAAGCTTTGCGTCTTCAACAAGAAGCGAGAAGTGAGCTTTGCGTCTTTAACTACAAACGCAAAGTTGGGTTTGCGTCTGTAACTACAAACGCAAAGTTGGGTTTGCGTCTTTAACTACAAACGCAAAGTTGGGTCTGTAACGGGAAACGCGAAGTTCATCGTTATGCCTTTTTCACGACACGCAAAGTCTGGTTTGCGTTAGCTTCTTGTCACGCAAAGTGTGTCTTGCGCCTCACACTAATAACGCAAACTACCATCTTGTGCCAGTAACGTGTAACGCAAACAATGTTGCGATTTTTCAGGACTTAGACAAAATTTTCAAAATAGTATTATGGCTTTTAATAGTGAAAAAGAAGATTGAAAAATCTGATTGTGATCAAAATTTCTGAATTTTTATTTCAAGTTTTTCTGTATTTTTGAGATTTCAATTGGATTAACGATCAAGTTCAAGTTTCTTTTTGTAACAGATATTCAAGATGGGATATTTTTCTGATGATGATGAAAAGAAGATTGAAAAGCTCAAACTAGAGAAAAAAAATCTTGCTTCCTCAATTGACTACTACTCAAAGAGATCAAAGAGATACAATGATGAAAGGAAGATACTGAGAGAAGAAGTTAGTGCTTTAAAGACTATTAATGAAGATCTACTAAAACAGATTTCCGGTCTTAATGAAGAAAAGGTCTTGTTTTTGGAAGCTGAACATACTGAGTTAAAATGCAAGATCTCAGACTTAAAAGATCAAATTGTCAAGTTTAAGCAAACAGGGTGTGCTAATGAAAAGAAGATCTTTGAATTAGAATTTCAAATTGTTGAAGAAACATCAGTTTTTGAGAAAGAAAAGAAAGAGTTTGCTAAGCAGTTCTCAGATTTTTCCAGAAAATGTGCTGACGAGAAGAAGACGGTTGAGCTGAAATGTATAAAACTTTCTCAACAGATTTCTGACTTTGAGAAAGTAATCATACTGGAAAGAGAGAAATTTGATAAAGAGAAGAAGTTAATAGAGCAAAAGAATGTTGGGATATTCAAAGAAATATCTGGTCAGAGGACAAATGCTGAAATGGGCTTTGAGGAAGAAAGAAGCTTATTTGAAGCAGAGATAAAGAAGCTAACTGCAAAGCTATCTGAGCTATCTACTTGTGTGCTTAAAGAGCAACAAACAAAGTCTGAATTTGAGACGAATATTGATCTTATTGTAAAAGAAAGAGACAGTTACTCTTCAAAGGTAAAAGAGCTTGAAAAGATTGTTTCAAAGGTGGTGGTGACTGAGCAAACGACTCCAGAGTCAAAAATCCACACACCTAGAAATAGTTCAGCTGTTTCTAACAAGACCGCCTCAAGTTCACATAAGAAAACTGTTTCTACAAGAAGGTCAGTTAAATCTTTTGATCAAATTCGTACAACTAACATTTTCTATGATCAAAATGTAGATGGTTCAGGTGCACATAGAAGAAGAAGAAGATATCAAGAAGAGAAGCTGGTTTGGAAGATAAAACCAGTTAAAGATGAGAAGAAGGTAGAAAAGAAAGGAAAGAAGGAAGAGAAGAAAAGTAACAAATCATTTGTACATGCATCAACAGCCAAGAAGAACAAAGTGCTGACAGGTAAACCTGATCTTGTTTATTCGAGAGATCAATTGATCAGGTTATCTAAAAAGAGGTATTGTTCTTATTGTCATACTTATGATTTTGTTCATAAAGCTAGTGA
Source organism: Arctium minus (assembly GCA_954870635.1). Classification (NCBI taxonomy): domain Eukaryota; kingdom Viridiplantae; phylum Streptophyta; class Magnoliopsida; order Asterales; family Asteraceae; genus Arctium; species Arctium minus. The sequence goes on along the minus strand of OX941081.1, from coordinate 129,254,741 downwards.
TCATTACTGGTATGGTTCTTACTCAGTTACTCCCATTCGAACTGCAACTAACACACATGGACCCAAATACCAGTGGGTACCAAAGCCTAAAAATGAATATGTGTTGCAGGCACCTACTGTTAAGGGGGAGTAAGAGAACAATGGCTCTTGAATAATACAGTTCAAGACCCGCACCTCAATGTCAAGAACCAAGGCTTCTAAGTAAATCAGCTTAGGACCCGTACTTCAACGGAGTTTGACTTCTAAACACAACAGTTTAGGACTCGTACTTAAAAGTTAAAAAAAAAAAGAAATGCTACTCCCGGGCTGATAAGAGAGTGTACTCAGATACTCGAATGAAGAAATCAACCGTCAAGGGGGAGTACATTATTTTTCTGAACATTATGCATTAGAAAGATATGACGAACTACATTCCAGAAGGAGTTGTAGATCTCTATCATGTGCTTTTCACTGATAAATTTCTTGATGCATAATTTCAGGGGGAGTAAAAGGATTATGATTTCTGATTATTTCAGATCAGAACTCGTACTTTAATAGTTTTACTGCTTTATGTCATTTACATTTGAATAAATTTTGTGAATAAAAGTTGTTTTGACTAGACTTTGAGACTTGTGCAGGAAGAGAGGAAGCTATCAAGATCATATCTTAATGACTACAGTTGACTTCATGAGATTAAAGACTGTACTCAAAAGGTTAATTTCTTATCTTAATCTCATATATGGTTGAAAGAAGGACAACTTTCAATCATAAGAAAAAATATTCTTAAATGTTCAAACCACTTCCCGATTCTTATTCAGATTTCATGAATTGGAAGTGTGATTTTAAATGTTTTCATTTTTATTTTTGAGCTTCAATGTTTAACAAATCGTGTGTTTCCAAAGATAAATACTTGCGTATTGTCTTTTCATATACTTTCAAGTATTCACACACACCGGTTTCATTTTCTTGTTCAAATTGATCTTACCATGTCTTATATTTAACCATATTTTCGATGGTAAGACACCCCACTTGTATTTCAAATATTTTTGAGTGTTATTTCTTTTTGAAGCGTTCATTTCAAGAATGTCTATATCTTGTTTCATATAGACAATATCCGTTATTCTTGACCATAAGCCTTGATTGCTATATCATTTCATTTATGATCATTTTTCATACAATGTCAGATTTTCAAACAAGTCTTTTGTATTCATGTTCATTCATTAAGTATACTTGTTTGAAAATACTTCAATGTCTAAAAAATTCTCAAATCTTCATGATTATATTTTATGAGCATACATTCCTCTGACATTTGTATATGAGCTTTAACTAATAAAGTTAAACCATTTGAGCAACATTATGCTTTCATAGGATTATATGGGTTCTTTGTGCTAGGACTTGCATGAACTTCTATGAAATCACATTAACCAGTGATTTCTACCCAAGAAGTTAATCCATAGAGATTGAGTGAGAGGAGTCTAAAAGAAATGAGTGTGGGTTGTGTGTTGAGGGAAAATGGAAATGAGAGTTTGGTTAGTAGTGAGCTTAATGATAAAAAGAAATAGGGTGAGAGATCAGAGTAAAAGAATATTAAACTCTGCACTAAATACTTTATGAGCCGGGCAACCACACTACTAGTGTTTCACGATTCTTTGGTGAACGTTATTGAAATAGGCAACTAGTCCATGCCAACTCTTGACTAAACCCCACCAGCTACTCATTTTCTTCTCAAAAAGAAAATGTTTCATATTTTTCTAGGGATGCAACATATAATCTATCTGGTTTTCATTTGGAAAATCTGGATATTGAAAAAGAAGGAAGTCTGCCCCACCTTCGCACTTCAATCATGCACATTGAGTCTGTGTTTATCTACTGCTGTCTCAGTGGTTTACACTATGTTGAGCCTTAAAAAGCAATTATTCGTGCTTAATTCTTTCTATCACATGCACGAACACACAAAGAATTTGTTTCTTTGTCATAACATTCATAGAAATTGCCTTTGTGGTATTTCGATGATTGGATGGAAGCCCTGGGGGAGTGAACATCAAAAAGCTCATTTCTATTGTGTATTCGTTACACACAGTGACTTTGTGTTACTGACAGACATTTTAACTGATTCATCTGTTGATTCAGAAGTTACTTTCCTATTTTATCTGGATTTGCAAAGATCTAGATGAATACTTGATTTTGGATCAGCGAATCAGTGGCTCTTCAATGATCAGTGGTCAGAATGGTCAAAGACATTTCTTGGTGAAAGTTTTGATGATATCGATGCTCTAATCATCAAAAAGGGGGAGAAGAGTTCAAGAAATGTTTGAGAAAGCAATGAAAAAGAAATGTCCGAATCAAGAGTTTGAGTTAAAGGTGGGAGACAATGTTCAAGAATTGGTTGTTAAAGAAAGATTGTTGTTCAAAGCCGAAATTTTTTTTTCAAAGATTTCAGTTTGTTGAAGATAATTTGCTGAAGAAATCAGATTTGTGTCTGAAAGAGGTTTGTTTACAACCTTTGGGAGAGAATGTTATTTTGTTTAAAGATCACGTTTAGAAGATTGCTGAATGTTTTTGAAGACAAAGCTTATTAAAGAGAATTTCATTGTGTTAAGGGAGAGTTTGTAAATCATATTTGTATAAAAGGGGAGATTACAAGAGAAGATAAAGGTTGATCAAAGGGGGAGCTTAATCAAATCGAGCTTAAAGAGAGAAGATCGTATTGCTAAATCTTTTAGTAATGATCTTGATCCAAAGGGGGAGATTGTTAGAGCACAGAATTGTTGGATTCAAGATCATAAAGATTGAAGACAAAAGTTCAAGAAGTCAAAGCTGGAAAAGTCAACTCTCACTTAAAGTCAAAGTCTTTTGTTAATAAAGTCAAAGTCAACATTTGTATTTTGTTTGTTTCCTTGTAATTGTTGAGGGTATAAATACCTTCTTGTCTTAGTAATCAGTATGTACGAAAAGATTGTAAGAGAGCAGATTAGAGAAGAAGTTCCTTGATATATCATTCTAGTGAGAGAGTATAGAGAGAGAAAGTGAGTGAGTTTGTAATTCTTGATGAGTTAATCAATGACATATGATTTCAAATTTTCATCTTGATTGTTTGTTAGCAATTAGAACTTGAATTTGGGAATAACAATCACAGATCACGTCCCTGCACTCGATTTTCAGACCAGAAACTCATCCAAAGGTTAACATACAGTGTAAAAATCATGCAATATATCCACAAACATTCTACTAACAAAACCCAATCGAAATCAATAACCAAAAACAACTTTTGTTCACAAAATTGAATGGAACAGTGTTCGGCCTTTTTATGAACAAAACTTCAAAAATCTTCAAAATACCAATCGATTTGTGTTTTTAAAAGCAATTAAGCAATCTGATGATGTTCTTTAGCATTAAACACACCTAATCAAATCAGTTTTATGCACAAAAACACAGTAAACAATGAAATCGATTTTCACACAGTAAAGGTTTTCGAAAAATACTGTTTAATACAAAAAGCTTGATTCTTTGGCTCTGATATCACTTCTTAAACCCAGATTAATAGTTGATAAACAATTACACAACACAATAATAACAAGAGATGAATATAAATCAAAACAATATACCACAGATCTCTTGATTAATTAGATGAATTCGTGTGTGTGTGTTCTTGGTGTAGAGATACCTCGTGTGATGATCCTATTGAGCGTATAAATCAGAGTATACGACCTTCTTAATCTTCTGTTCACCTTATGACCTAAATCTAGAAAACAATGCATTTTATACGTAGGTCAACATGACCTAGGCATTATTAGTAATCAGCTAAAACACCCCCTAAGGTATTAAACACTATTACAAACTAGACCCCTTTTACAATTTAATCTTGAATACAATTACTGATCCAACACAACTCCATCTGAGAGTTTCCCCTAAGCCTTCATCTTTCTAAAGATATAGAAACCCTTGTTTTCTATACTCTCCTAATCCCCATTCTCTAATTCTAGTGCAACCCTTCTTAGTGATTCTTAAGTTTGTTTAGATTAGGTTTTACTTAATCTTATTCCACAACAAACTTGTAAATTGTGTTTTGATTTATCAATAAACAATTTATTAAACTTTAAAATTATGTGTTTTTATTCAACCCCCCTTCTACAAACTTGTTAAGCACCAAAGGGACCAACAAGTGGTATCAAAGCAGACTGTTTAATCTCATAAACAAGATCTTGTTTTATTCTCTTCCTTGCTATTCTTAATATGAAACTTAACACAAACACAAACTACTATGATAATGGTTCACTCTCAAAACCTCCTCGATTTAGCAGAGATAACTTTGCTCTCTAGGAAAATCGAATGATGCTATTTCTTGAAGGTGTAGATCCCACTATACCTGAATACGTAGCAAATGGCCCGTATGAACCATTTACAATCATAGTTGCCGTTCCAGCTAATGCCAACACTCTTGCTGTCCCTGAACGCCATGCTATTAAGGAAATAAGACAATAGAGTGATGAAGACAAAAAGAAGGTTGGTTTAGATGCAAAGGCAAATACCATTATCTCTATGGATTTGCCTGATGAAGCCTTCCATTCCATCATGCATCTTAAAACTGCTAAAGAAATGTGGGACACTATATGTGTTTAATATGAAGGCAACACTGAAGTCCAAGAAACTCGAAAGATTAACTTGGTAAGACAGTATGAAAGTTTGATCGATGGTAAGAACGAATCCCTATCTGATGTTCACCAGAGATTTAACAGTTTAATCATTGATCTAAGAACTACTGGTAGCACCTATTCTAATTCTGAGGTCTTAACTAAATTCTTAGAATGTCTTCCTGAAAGCTGGGACAGTTATTCAATGTGTCTCAAGCTGACAAAAGACTTAAATTCTCTCTCTTAGCACTTTATATGGAATATTGCTCAACTATGAGCAATCAAATCTTCTGAAGAAGAATCTTGTAAAAGATTCTAAAGCCTCTAAAAGCACTCCTGTTGCTTTAGTCTCTTTAGAGATCATTCCATCTCAGCGATCTACTCTTACTATCACTGATTTAGTTTCTGACTCTAAGGAATTATCAGACACTAATCTTTCAGAGTTTGATGAATCCTTAGCACTCTTGACAAACTCCTTCAAAAGGTTTGCAAGAAAGAGAAATTTCAAAAGAAATAAGCATCTCTCCATATCTGACAAACCAAAATCAACCCCTGTTGATAAGGCTACTGCTACTTGCTATAACTGTGAAATGATTGGACATTTTGCAAGTGAGTGCAGGTAAAAGAAAGTCTTCAAACCTTCTACCTCCAGAAAATCCAAAAATAACAAATACCTTAAGCTGAAAGAGAAATATCAAAAGTTGAAAAACTTTAAAAGAAAAGGCAAAGGTATTATCGCTGAAGAACACGACTGGGCTGAATCAGAAGAATCTAGTTCTGATGAAGAAGAAGTTGTTAATCTCTCTCTTATGGCTGAGATTAAAGAAGAAGTGGAAGAATCAACAGAAACTTCAATGAGCTATATCTCCTCTCAGGTATCTATCTCTACCAATCCCTCTATCTCTCTGAAGCTGAGAGAAGTCGCTCTGTTGATGTGCTGACAATTGATCTATACAATGCACTGAATGGCAAAACTCAAGCTGGAAACAAAAATATTGATTTAACTGAACAACTAGAAAAATGTCATTAAAAGATCAGAGAATTGACTATTTTAGAGGAAAGTTTGAAAGATCAAGTCATTGTTAACGAAATTATCAGCATTCAACACGAACAAGCCATAGCTGCTTTAAAATCAGAAAAGGCAACTGTTGAAGGTTGGTGTAACTCTTATACCAAATAACTCAAATCATCATGTCTCAAATCCCTGCCAGTGATAAAACCGGTCTCGATTTTTGGAAAGTGTAACACCCTAAAATCCAGAGTGAATTTAAAACGCGGAAACTCAACACTTGGTATAAACCTCCCAAAAAGGGGAAAATGTACTTAATCTTTACAAACCTGAATACTGATATTGAACTCAACAACAAACTAATCTAAACTATCTAGATTACATTAGTTGCTTATCCAATATCACCAAAAGAATGGGACTTAAACAAATGCCCAACATCAATACTAATCATCTCAAAAAAACCCCGAGACCAAGCTCGTCACTCAAGCCCTTAGCAACCCACCGCTAACGGGAACCTGTTATACACATCATTTGAGAAAAAAGTGTTAGGCTTAAAGCCTAGTGAGAACATACAGTTTATAAATTTCAAGAGATATAAACAATTGTATCATAAGGAAATCTTTTCAATAAGGTTTAATTTTCAAATGAAACCTTTGCCACAACCAGGCCTTTTAAATGTAAACTCATCATACGATGACAAAGATAACCAGTTTAACCAAGGATTGTAGCGTAACACAAAGTAGGTCACAATCCGAGTTATGAGTCGATACACTTGGAATCCATGGCCACGAACTATAAAGCTCCGTACTACGATGTGAGGGAGGGCCCCCGAGGAAACCAATTCAAAACTCGTTCACTAGGACTACACTATGACCCATGGATAGTAACCGGTCTCACATAACCGTACCAAATGGCCCCGAGGACCACATGCATCTATAGTTACAAATAAGGGAAAATATGATCCATGGCTAGTAACCGGTCTTACATAACCGTACCAAATGGCCCCCGAGGATCATATATATCCATTTACAAAGAGGGGAAAAGACATCCTAATATAAGTCGACTCAATACCTAGGGATCCACTAGTAATGGTACAGACTCGTCACAACAACATATGTGACCAACCATAGATAGTCATATGGTATAAAATAACATTTATAAACAAAATGCATTTTCAAGTTTAACTTCTGGTAAGAATGAAAATCATCAAAAAATGAACTTTAAACATTCTTTCAAGTAACCCACATAAATGTACAAGTAAAACATCCTTTTACTTCAAATAAGATGCCCATCATTTTAATCGAAAATGATCAGGAACCCTAAAATCTCCCAAAACTCAAGTTATATCAAAATTTAGTAAACTTAGATCTGAAACCATGGAGATATATAGAAGTTCAAAATATAAGTTTTGACATGTATAAAGTTTAGATAAAGGTAGTAGGAACTCACCCAATAGGTTTATACGAACACCTGAAAAACCAGATATCGACCACCAGGGAAAGACGAAGCTTTCAATACCGAACCCTTGCTAGATGTACTTAATACTAGCAACAACGACAACCGAAGAAACCAACCAAGAACACCAGAGAGAGAGAAAGAGATTTGAGAGAGAGAGAGAGTATGAGATATTATGAAAACAAAACCAAATGAAGATATTTGTGAAGAAATCCACCTAAGTCGGCCAGCCAGCCTCGCGGGTTATGCCGCGACCTCAACTCGCGGCATAACTCGCCCGCTAACACAAAACCCTAACCAAATAGGGGGTTTCGCGGGTTGTGCCGCGACCTCAAGTCGCGGTGCAACTCGCGTGGTTCACTGTGGTTCGTTCAAAACCACCAAAATCCAAACTCAAACTCCCAACCACACGCGGTGCTAACAACAACGCTTAAACACAAGAATAACAAGATTACATAACGGAAATTCGGGGTGTTACAATCCTCCCAACCTTAAAAGAGATTTCGTCCTGGAAATCTGGAACCACCAAGCACCCAACATCACACTTGGAAAGATAGATTGATTTCCTATCCCAAAGGGATGCCTTGATGAAACATCACCTCATAAACGGACCCGATTACATTTCGGTTGAGGTTTTTGCTGAATTTCTCATAATGTGCCGTTACAAACTAAATCTCAACGTTCAATATATTTCACCGACGTTAGGATGAACATTGAGTCCTTGATTAATCATTGTCTTAATCATTAAATCTCGGTTGCCTCCCAGCCTTAGATTGCTCGCATTACCTCACGAGTAATTTACGACCTTATTTAGTCATTTCCACCAAGCATACCCCAAATCAAACCTTTCCCTTAGATATCTCTAAATGCAACGCGTCAAAGTCTCCTCGATAAACGATTTGTACTTAAAGTCCACCTTGAAATTCTCACTAAATGTATCCAATAACCATTACCACCACACTCCCACCATGCGCTCAAGAATCGATTTCCAAATCAGCGAAAGTCCTGACAATCATCAACATAACAATGATTGATTCTTAATTAACAACATCTAATTTCCTTAAGTTAACCGCTCGTCCTACAGACGCGCCAGATCTAACGAAAATACATTGAATCACACCAACACTTATTGTCCTCAAAATAGAGTGTCGACACCTATCCTCGGAATGACCATTTTGCAAACGTGGGTATACTACCAAATATTTCATTCCCGATTAGCAATCGTCGATTCAAAGTTGACACCTACTCTTGGAAGTAGTCACCAAAATCCAACATCCTTACCAGTCAACCATAACATCATCATTATTCACGAATACCCAACAATATAGTACACCACCGACACATAGCATGCCGTCGTACCAAATTCCCACAATTCCAAAACCAACCATACCCAAACAACCGAACACGATTTTAATCCGAAGGTTTAACGAAGCATAAAGATCGTTACTTAACTAACTTGGAGGAAACACATATATAACGCCTCAAACTCCGAGGACTCTTTTAATCCTTAATATCGACTTCTAATACGAGGGGGCTTACACCTATAGCCCAATGAGTTCAAGTTTTTTCACACTACTATGCCAATTTGAAATTTATAAAACTCTCAAATGCATAAGTTTTATATATTAAATGTGCGGTGAAAATACACTATCGTGCATTCGATAGGTTTCAACATTGATCACCAATGCCACACATATAAAACCATTTTCAAAACTCATTTGATTAGTACTTACGTTAATAAAACGGTAACGAAAGATGCGTAACAAAATTTTCAAACGGACTACCAGGGTCTTAGTATGCATCAATTTATGCTATGCATATGAAAATAACTTTCCGCCCTATAAGATGTGCAATAAAAGTTTGTACAACTCCCAAAAGAGGATTTCACAACTTCAACTTTAAAATCTTCTACTTTAACACAAAACGTCGGAAGATAAAATTTCCAACAAGACCTATATACTTCCGATCATTTCCCAAAAGTAGCAACACAATAGGAACGTAAATAAATAAATAAATATATATATATATATATATTTTTTTATTCGCGTTTCAAATTTGGGCCGCACCGATAAAACGTACTTACCCAAAATTGTAACTACTACGACATGCAAACCAGAAATTCATTTCATGCATTGCGGAAAACTCCTATCAGTAAAATCAATAACTGAAATATGTTCTGGGCAAAAGTTCTATCCGAAATACCATAAATCTTTTATACGATTACTCACACCAACACTTTAATTTATGTAATGAATGAGAAATAGTTTTACGTACTAAAATAGTGTATAACAAGACGTTCGTACAAAACTACAGAAGGGAATTTCACAAAATCGAACCCCAAAATTTCTGCAATTAACCATGAAATGTCATGAAATAAAACTTCCCAACGTGACTCGCATACATCGGTTTATTTCCAAAATTTAGTAAAGACATATGCATGCGATTTGAGCAATTGTAAGAGTAATTTAGTTTAATTCCAAACTGCATAAATAAAATGTTTGCAAAACCCAAGACAACATACTCATGATATCGAACTCTTAAGGTTTTCTCTCTTTTAGTCACAATGTGGCACGGAATAAGATTTCACAACAAAACTTGCATGCAACCGTTTATTTCACAAAGCTAGTAGATTGATATGTGTATGCACCCGGTTAAAACATGAAATAATTTATGTTTGTTTCGAGTTCAAAGCCAAATATAAACATGCTCTCATCGTTCTAAAACATTGGCTGAAATACCATGACGAAAATTTCCAATAAAATATGCATACATGATATGTGCAACTGAACTGCTCCCACTAACTCAAAAGGGAAACAATACCACTAGACACTAATAAAATTTCCACCACTGTTTTTAAACCGGACAAATTTCCTCAAGACTCCATTTAGTTAAAACCGAGCCAACGACCCAACATTTTACATAAATACCCAATAAAAGGTAGTAGAGATATCGAAATACGTTTGACCAACAATTAAACATCAACACTTGGTATAAACCTCCCAAAAAGGGGAAAATGTACTTAATCTTTACAAACCTGAATACTGATATTGAACTCAACAACAAACTAATCTAAACATAAACTATCTAGTTTACATTAGTTGCTAATCCAATATCACCAAAAGAATGGGACTTAAACAAATGCCCAACATCAATACTAATCATCTCAAAAAACCCCCGAGACCAAGCTCGTCACTCAAGCCCTTAGCAACCCACCGCTAACGGGAACCTGTTATACACATCATTTGAGAAAAAGTGTTAGGCTTAAAGCCTAGTGAGAACATACAGTTTATAAATTTCAAGAGATATAAACAATTGTATCGTAAGGAAATCTTTTCAATAAGGTTTAATTTTCAAATGAAACCTTTGCCACAACCGGGCCTTTTAAATGTAAACTCATCATATGATGACAAAGATAACCAGTTTAACCAAGGATTGTAGCGTAACACAAAGTAGGTCACAATACGAGTTATGAGTCGAAACACTTGGAATCCATGGCCACAAACTACAAAGGTCTGTACTACGATGTGAGGGAGGGCCCCCGAGGAAACCAATTCAAAACTCGTTCACTAGGACTACACTATGACCCATGGCTAGTAACCGGTCTCACATAACCGTACCAAATGGCCCCCAAGGATCACATGCATCTATAGTTACAAATAAGGGAAAATATGATCCATGGCTAGTAACCGGTCTTACATAACCGTACCAAATGGCCCCCGAGGATCATATATATCCATTTACAAAGAGGGGAAAAGACATCCCAATATAAGTTGACTCAATACCTAGGGATCCACTAGTAATGGTACAGACTCGTCACAACAACATATGTGACCAACCATAGATAGTCGTATGGTATAAAATAACATTTATAAACAAAATGCATTTTCAAGCTTAACTTCTGGTAAGAATGAAAATCATCAAAAAATGAACTTTAAACATTCTTTCAAGTAACCCACATAAATGTACAAGTAAAACATCCTCTTACTTCAAATAAAATGAAACCCAATCATTTTAATCGAAATTGATCAGGAACCCTAAAATCTCCCAAAACTCAAGTTATATCAAAATGTACTAAACTTAGATCAGAAAGCATGGAGATATATAGAAGTTCAAAATGTAAGTTTTGACATGTATAAAGTTTAGAAAAAGGTAGTAGGAACTCACGCAATAGGTTTATACGAAAACCTGAAAAACCAGATATCGACCACCGAGGAAAAACGAAGCTTTCAATACCGAACCCTTGCTAGATGTACTTAATACTAGCAACAACGACAACCGAAGAAACCTACCAAGAACACCACAGAGAGAGAGAGACTTGAGAGAGAGAGAGAGTATGAGATATTATGAAAACAAAACCAAATGAAGATATTTGTGAAGAAATCCACCTAAGTCGGCCAGCCAGCCTCGCGGGTTATGCCGCGACCTCAACTCGCGGCATAACTCGCCCGCTAACACAAAACCCTAACCAAACAGGGGGTTTCGCGGGTTGTGCCGCGACCTCAAGTCGCGGTGCAACTCGCGTGTTTCACTGTGGTTCGTCCAAAACCACCAAAATCCAAACTCAAACTCCCAACCACACGCGGAGCTAACAACAACGCTTAAACACAAGAATAACAAGATTACATAACGGAAATCCGGGGTGTTACAGAAAGAACAGGATGAACCTAAAGAAGACAGTTCCATGCTTAAGTTTGGAATGTTTGTCTTTTCTATCCCTGACACCTCTTCTATTCAGTGTTCTTCTTCTTCTAATCCTATCCCTGATGAATTATCAAAAGGCTCTAAACCTGCAGATAAAGGGAAATCCATTTCCCATCCTCAGAAGGCTGTCAAGAAAGCAAAACTGAAAGTTCCTTCTAAACCTTCAGTGAAAAAATCTTTTAGCTCTGAAACAGAAATCTTTGATATCTGTCCTCCAAAGCTGATAGTTGATCTTAAGCCTAAGAAATCTGAGGAACTGAAAGTACCTCCCATATCTTATGCTAAAGGTATTCTTGGAGCTGACCCTGCACATCTCAAGTTTTCTAATCTTACTGCTCATGGTCCTAAGCCACCATTAAATATAGAAAATGCTATCATTCTGGACTCGCTAACCATATTGCAAGTAAATGTCCAAATGACACAAAAGTTGATAAAATAGCTAAAGTGAAGATGAATGCCCCCAAGGCTGAGAAGGTCACCAAAGTTGAGAAATCTACCAAGGTGAGAAATACCACTAAGGTTAAGAAATTAACCAAAGTGAAGGTTACTATTGAAGCTGAATCTTCAACTGCCGTGAAGATTGCTGAACCTTCCATCTCCACTAACACCACTGGACCCATTAAAAAGTGGGTACCAAACAAAACTTAATCTTCTTTATGTTTGCAGGGATCGAAGGGTATCTGGTATCTAGATAGCGGATGCTCTCGACACATGACTAGACAAAAAGACTTGCTTACTGAATACAAGGAAGAGAAAGGTCCATCAGTGACCTTTGGTGGAAATGGAAAAGGATATACCCGAGGGTTTGGTGTCTTCAGCAATGGGACAACAACCTTCAGAAGAGTCTCTTACGTAGATGGACTGAAGCACAATCTTCTAAGCATCAGTCAGCTATGTGACAAAGACTACGAAGTTTGCTTCACTAAGAAAGCATGTTCAGTGGTAAATGAAAATGGAAAACTTTCTCTCAGTGGTTATCATATGGAAAATGTCTATGTAATAGATATGAACTCTACTAACACTGAAAATGTGTGTTTTCTTTCTAAAGCCTCCTCTGATGTCAACTGGCTATGGCATAAAAGGCTTTCTCATCGAAATTTCAAAACCCTGAATTCTCTCTCTTCCAAGGAACCGGTCTCTGGTCTTCCTCAACACTCATATGCTAAGGAATCTCTATGTTCAGCATGTGAAAAAGGAAAACAAACTAAATCTAGTTTCAAATCTAAACAAGTTTCCTTAGTGACAAGTCCTCTTCAACTCTTGCATATGGATTTGTTTGGCCCTGTCAATATCCAATCCATAGCTAGAAAGAAATATACACTTGTCATTGTAGATGAATACTCTCGCTACACCTGGGTTATCTTTATTCGCTGCAAAAGTGATACTCCAGTTGAACTTATATCTTTTGTTAGAAAGATGGAAGTACTAAATAATCTTACTGTTCGCTCAATAAGAAGTGATCATGGAACTGAATTTAAAAATAGTTCCCTGAACAATTTCTTTGAGAGTAAGGGAATTTCTCACAACTTCTCCTCTGTAAGAACGCCTCAGTAGAACGGAGTTGCTGAAAGAAGAAATAGAACAATCATTGAAGCTGCCAGATCAATGCTCTGCGATTCTCATCTCCATACTCAATTCTGGGCTGAAGCTATCAACACTGCTTGCTTTACTCAAAACAGGTCTCTGATAGTAAAGCGATTTGGAAAGACAACTTATGAACTATTTCATGGAAGAAAACCCTCTATCAGTTTTATTCATATCTTTGGTTGTCAGTGCTTCATTCTAAACAACAAAGATTCTCTTGGAAAGTTCGACCCAAAGGCTGATGATGGAATATTTCTTGAGTATTCCTCCATCTCCAAGGCCTACAGAGTCTTCAATAAGAGAAGACAAACTGCAGAAGAAACAATTCATGTCACCTTTGACGAATCCCGTTCAGCGAACTCTAAACCTATCGCTGACAATGAAGAACTAAATGCTTGGATGTTTTCTCATTATAGAGAAACATAACCTTTCTTCTCAAACCATCAGCACACAAATCATTCAGCTGCTGATGATGATCCAAACATCATCCCACCTAATGCTGAATCCACCTCATAGGTTTCAGCTGAGCCTCTAAACACACTCCCTTCATCAAATCTTCCCTCGTCTGAAAACCTCTCAGAAAACAATGGTCTGTCTGACACTAAACAGTTAATAGCTGATGAACCTAAAGCTTCTTCATAAGTGAACATTCCTATTGTTGATCCAACTACTGAAGTGAGCGATCATGCTCCTGCTCAGCGATGGACCAAAGAACACCCCATAGATCAAAACGTTGGTGATCCCGATGCATGTATTCAGACTCGACAAAGTTCAGGTAATATCTGTGTCTTTGTCAACTTTATTTCTTTAATAGAGCCAAAGAAGACTGATGATGCCCTTAGAGATCCAAACTGGGTCAGTGCTATGCAAGAAGAGCTGACAGAGTTTACTCGAAACAAAGTTTGGAATCTCGTTCCAGGACCATCTGATGAAACTGTTATAGGCACCCAATGGGTGTTTAGAAACAAATTAGATGAACATGGAACTATAACCCGCAATAAGGCTAGACTTGTTGCTCAGGGATATAGAACAAGAGGAAGGCATAGACTATGATGAAACCTTTGCCCCTGTGGCCAGGCTCGAAGCAATTCGACTCTTCTTAGCTTATGCAGTTTACAAAGTCTTTATAGTATATCAAATGGATGTAAAATCAACATTTCTGAATAGAAAACTAAAGAAAGAAGTCTATGTTGAACAACCCCCAGGGTTCTTTGACCCTAAGCATCCAAATTATGTATATAAGTTGGATAAGGCTCTCTATGGTCTAAAACAAGCCCTCAGAAAGATAAAAGGTCACATTATTCTTGTGCAAATATATGTCGATGACATTATATTTGGTTCTACTAACCCATCTCTGTGTACTCGATTCGCTGAAAGAATGAAGAAAGAATATAAAATGAGTATGATAGGTGAACTAACTTACTTCCTTGGACTTAAGATCAAGCAAACTGAAAAAGGTACTTTTATCAACCAAGGTAAGTATGTTAAAGACATGTTGAAGAAGTTTGATCTCACTCAAACTTCAGCGATGAAAACTCCTATGGCACCTCCTCTGACATTAAACAAGGATCCAACTGGAAAACCTGTTAATGTCACTGCCTATAGAGAAATGATAGGCTCCCTGCTGTATCTTACAGCGAGCCGACCTGGCATCATGTACTCTACATGTCTTTGTGCACGCTATCAATCTGAACCCAAGGAATCCCATCTGATCTATGTAAAGCGAATCTTCACATATCTGAAAGGAACTCCTAACCTCGGTCTTGGTATCCCAAAGACTCAGAGTTCGATCTAATTGGATATTCAGATAGTGATTTTGCAGGTTGTAAACTCGATAGAAAGAGTACTATTGGTGGATGTCAATTTCTAGGAGGAAAACTGGTAAGTTGGACCAGTAAAAAGCAAAATTCAGTGTCCACTTCCACAACTGAAGCTGAATATGTAGCTGCTTGAAGTTGTTGTGTTCAAGTCTTATGGATGAGAAATCAACTATTAGACTATGATCTTCAGCTATCAAAGATTCCAATCTATTGCGACAACACTAGTGCTATCGCTATAGCAAACAATCCAGTACTACATTCAAAGACGAAAAACATAGAGATCAGATACCATTTTATCAGAGATAATGTGATGAATGGCGATATTGAACTCCACTTTATCCCTACTGACTATCAGCTCGCTAATCTTTTCATCAAACCTCTTGATGAGACAAGATTCAACTTTCTCATCAGTGAGCTTGGAATGCTGAATCTTGAAGATTAACTCTTCATCTTTCACGCATTATGTCAGTCATACTGAGTTTCCCTTCATCATATACTCTCTGTCCAAATATCTTTGACTCTCAAGTATGTTCTCTCTTTCTCTATCACTGAATATCTCATTCAGTAAGACGTTTTTCAAAAATCAAAACTTCAATCACAGATTTCCTTCAAGTGATTAAAAGCTTTTTGATAAACAAATCTTATCACTGATATTTCTCATCAGCGATTTTTTGGAAAGAAAATTTATCTCTAAATTTCTATCAGAGATTCTTTCAAAAGAAAACCTATCTCTGACTTTTCTTCAGAGATACTTTCTAAAAGGAAAATGAAACGTTTTCTCTCTCTCTCCTATGACGTCATTTGAACCGACAATCCATGACATATCTTTTTCTCTTACACGTGTCCGTTGCCATTCTATCAAATCAACTTCGTGGGACGTGTCCATGTGATGATGACCATTTGTTTTCCCGCCTCATTCTTTCTCTCTCATAGTATAAAAGGAATGTATTTTTCCATTCTTATCTTTTTACGCTCTCTTAAAACTTCCTAAGCAAGAAAAATATCTCAAGGCATTCAAGCAGACAAAAACTCAAATCTTCAAATCTTCAAGATTTCCAGGATTTTGTTCTTCCCATTCTTTCATCTTCAACACATTCTTAAATCCTAAATATTGTATTATTTTGGACTTTAAAATGTTTCTTAAATCTAAAATAATTTATTTTTATTTTATCAAAACTCTAAAAACATCTGTTTTTTTTCAACACGTTCTTTCTTTTTCACAAAGAACACTTTTTACTCTAAAAACAACCTTTTTTTCTATGTTTCTTTTTAAAAACAGAAACTAGTAAAATCTTAATTGTTTTTAGACTCTAAACCCTTTTATTCTATTCTACTTCTTTCTACTCAGAAATGGCCCAAGCTACTCTAATTGCTTCCAAGAACGTGAAGTTCTCCATCACCGAATCCCAAATCCTAAAGAACAACCACCTGGCTAGGTTGGACTTTGATGCTGAAAAGTACCCACATCTGGTGGAAGCCACAACTTCTTTGAAGCAATCATGCATTGCTTATGCTCTCAATATGGATCCCAAACCATCAAAGACCTTGCTTCAACAATTCTGGTTCACTGCTGATGAGACCACTATGATAAACAAAAATGGTAAAGTGGTCCCTGCCATATCATTTGCTACTGAACTAGGTCCTGGATTCCTTACTGCTTTTGGTCTTAGGAAGGCTCTTCGATTTCCTACAAAGACCAATGCTGGCTTCGACTATCTTCCAACTGACGCTGAGCTCATCAAGTTTTTAGATGACATGGAATACTCATGGGAAGACAAGCCTCACTCTAAAATTCCAAACAAAAGGCTGACAAAGATTCAGAAGGGGAACATGCCTTCACAGCTGAACTATATCTTCACTCACATCATTTAGTGCATGAGTGGGAAGATAGGGTCTCCAGACCAGGCAAGCAAGATGCAGCTCCAGATGGGTTACTTTGTAATAGCCGGAAAACACAACGATTATGCTGGAGCAATCTTTGACGATCTAAAGTCAAAGATCGAGAAGACTAAAAAAGATTCCAAGATCCTAAACGTTCGGTTTATCTGCATCTATCTTCAGTTTCTATACGCTGAGAAGTACCCCACTTCCAATGATGGTACTTTCTCAAAGATAGGCCAATGAACGTTGGAGATCAAGCCTGCTGACAATGAGGTAAGTCTTTCTACCCTACGTTCCCGCCTCTCTCTCCATTCTTCTTCAGTGGCCACGCAGGAGGTTGCTTCTTTTGCTACCCCTGCCGCTACCACCATTTCAAAAAGACAATCAACTACTCTTTTTGGTCCTTCAAAAAAGGCCAGAAAGACCAAGGAGTCAACCTCTTCGGGAACAATACCTGAAGTAGTTTCTCAACAAACTACTTTAGAAGCTTTCATGGGTATCTCCTCCACATCAGCTGCTACATCAACTGTGTCAGTGATGACTACTGCTGACACCGCACAAGTGACAACCCTGATTCTATCAGTGCCTCAAGCTTCGCACACTGAGGTAAATCCTACTATCCCTAGTGTTGTCTATTCTTCTATCCCCCATTATATATCTTCTCCTATTTTCTTGGTCAAAAATCCTCCCATCATATCACATCAACCTCTTCCTGCTGCATCCGTAGGACCTGAAACTCAAAATTTTGAAGGAGATATGCAATTCTTCAACATGTTTGACATATCAGGTACTCCTCAACCCAAATACACATCTCCCATCTCTCCACATAAGACTGAGCAACGTTTGGCTCAATCACTGTCTTTTCTTTCAGGTCCTAATTTGGGAACAGTTGACGTCCACGTCAATAAACTTGCAGACAAAGTGGACACTCTTTCCTCTTCCTTGAACAACACCACCAGCATTGCTAATCATGTTGGTGAGGAGCTGAAGAGACTGACCGTTGCCTTCACTTCTAAAGATGAAGCCTCTAAGATCACTACGCTTCAAGAGGAGATCGTCAAAGTAAAGGAGGACTTGGTTGTCAATCATCAACAAATTCAATTCCTTCAGGGACGATTTGGCTCCCTCAGCGCTGATGTTCGGGGTTTATCGTCAAAAATAGACTCCTGCACAGCTGTCCTTCATCAAGTCCTGACAAAGCTGAGTGAACCAGCTCCAACGCCGACACCTTCATTCATAGAGAATGATTGAACATCACTGAATATAGCCGTTGAATTCATTCATCATGCTACTTTCGATATCCCTAATGTTGAAGGAAGTTTGGAACGCTTGGAGGCTGAAGTACGTTCTTTGGCCACTGTTAAAGCTGCTCCAGAAACTGCTGAACTCCCCCTTGTAGATAATGACAAAGAGGGGGAGAGAACTCTTGAAGAAGAGAATTCAAAAGCAGCTGCAGCTGAGGTTAAGACGGAAGAACCTCCCTCTCAGGTTGAGGGGGAGAAGGTCGCTGAAATTCAAGACCCTCCCTCTTCTTCACTAGCTCAAATTCTCGAAGAAGAAGAGGAAGAGGAGGACGAGGAAGATGATGAAGAGCTTGATATTCATGATCAAAATGATAAAGCTGATGATGACGAAGACGATGATGAAGAGGACCAATCTCTGTAGTTCTCAGCTACCAATGCCTCATCAGCAACAACATCCAAAGGAGTTGTCATTTCTGAAGCAGGGGGGAGAAAGGAAACAACTTCAGGTGCTCCATCCCTAGGCAAGCAGAAGGGAATAGCTGCCGAGGGAAACATGAAACTTGTCTCACCATCTGAGGGGGAGAATCCTTCTCAGGTATGCCAATCCATTGTCCCTCTTTCCTTCTATACCTACCAATCCCTCTCTCATTCTAGCCTTTATCTTTCTTCTTCCATATAAATAAACACTAACTCCTTTCTTCTTTTTTGATCTGCCAGTTCTCTCTTCTGCTTAAGGGAACTGAACTCCAAATAATCCTAGCTCCAATAGCTAAAGATCAAATAATCCCAACCTCATTCAATGAGGTTGATGAACAAGAAGAAGAAGAAGAAGCCCTGCACCATCCAGGAAGGCCCTCTAGACCAGCTCAATGGTCAGAGGAAGAATTAAATAAAAGAGCAGAGATGATCTCTCATCTGGAGAGTCAATGGCTAAAGATCCCTCTTCAACCCCCATCAAAAGAGCTCGACTTCCTGACTGAAGCTGAAATTGAAGAATCTGTCAGAGCTGAGAAGCTGATTGTTGAATGCCAAAAAGATGCAACTATAGCTCTCAAGGTTCAGTCTTCTCAGTTTAAAGATAAGAAACTAAAGAAAAATCCAGTGGAAGTTCAGGCTACTCTATTCAAAGAAATTGAAGAGGAGCGCATAAAAGAAAAAGAGGTCAGCGATAAAACACTTGAATGGTGTAAACAAAAAATCGACTATCGCTCTGACCCGATAAAAATCATATCCGTTGTCATCTTTGGGAGAAAGAAGAAGGATCGAATATCAGTGACAATGGAGATAACCAGAGAGGATGGAAGCTCAAAGGCTATGTTCATCTCAAGACATGAAAGTTTTGGCTACATGGAATGGTTAGAGTTTAAGGAAGCACTGAAGAAATCAAAGTGAAACTACAGAGGCTATGTTGAAGGTATCATTGGAACCCTCATCAACAGAGTCACTGTTGTACTAAAGGTACCTTCCGCTCTTCCTTCAAAGCCAAAGCAACCCAAAAGAATGCCTGCATCCTCCTCCTCTGATAATGTCGCTGCAATCAAGAACGACACCTCCATCAAACTTTCAAAAGAAGCACTGTTCGGGCCTCCTCCTGATCTCTCAGTTCTTGATTTATCCCTGCCTTCTAGTGGACCATTCATTACAGGACAAGTGCTGAAAAATCCTTTTGGAGTCTTCTTCAAAGATGATGAAGGTCAGCTCAGTATTAGTGTTTCATCATCAGTGATCATACTGAGTCTGTTCAGTTATCACTGATGATCTTTCTTGTAAACATTCATTTGTATTAGTGTTTCACTATCAGCGATCAAATACTGAGTATGTTTAGTATCGTTGATGATTTCTCATGTAAACAGTTAGACGTAATCCCTAAAAACAAGTTTCGTGACAAAAGATGTTCACTGCTGCATCGAAGACAAAGCTGCTGAACAAAGACAAGTCTACTCATGACCTGATTCAGATATCAGTGAAGCCAAGACGAATCTACACATGCGAAGAAAGCTGAGTAAAAGCTTCAGCGATAGCTGAACTTCTTTGTATCTCTGAAGGAAGAGATATTCAGCGATCGATGGTCACTTAGCTTATGCCTCAAGTCTCTTTTGTCTTACCCTTGCACACATCGTACAATTGTCAGAAACATATATACCTCTGCAGCAATTCGTACAACAACTCTGAAAACTACACTGATCATCATACGGCCGAAAGCATGTATCCTAATGTGAGACCCATGCAGCCAATCAATGAAGGACACGTGCAAAGTGCTCTTCCATGAATTTAGTGCATTGAATATAAATAGAAAGATTTCAACTCCATCTAAGAGTTGCCCTAAGCCTTCATCTTTCTAAAGATATAGAAACCTTTGTTTTCTATACTTTCCTAATCCCCATTCTCTAATTCTAATGCAACCCTTCTTAGTGATTCTTAAGTTTGTTTAGATTAGGTTTTACTTAATCTTATTCCGCAACAAACTTGTAAATTGGGTTTTGATTTATCATTAAAACAATTTATTAAACTTTAAAATTTTGTGTTTGTATTCAACCCCTCTTCTACAAACTTGTTAAGCACCTACGGGACCAACATGGTGACAATCCCAAAATTCCTTGTGAAACAAGACCTTTAAAACTAGTTAAGGTCACACCATCCATTAAAGTAGAACCAGTCTTACAACAATTTCCAGCACCTACTCTTCAAAAGACTACATCTTCTACTACAGTACCTATCTATATTCCTTATCCACAGAGATTAAGGAATCAAAAGGAGGAATTACAATTTAAAAAGTTTTTGGATGTTTTTAAACAGTTGCATATCATTATATCTTCAGTGGAAGCCAATGAACAAATGCCAAGTTATGCAAAGTTTCTTAAAAACATTTTGAGCAAAAAGAAAAAGTTGACTGAGTATGAGATTGTAGCCCATACTGAGGGGTGTAGTGCTTTGTTATCCAGTAAGATCCCTCCTAAGTTGAAAGATCCCGGAAGTTTTGCAATCCTATGTTCAATAAGAGGTAAATGAATAGGAAAGGCTTTATGTGACTTAGGTGCCAGCATAAACCTTATGCCTTTATCTGTTTTCAACACTTTAGGCATAGGTAAATCTAGACCCACCACAGTTACTCTCCAATTAGTAGATAAATCCATAGGTTTCCCAAAGGGAAATATTGAGGATGTGTTAGTTCAGGTTGATAAGTTTATCTTTCTTAGACTTTAAAGCTGATAAAGATGTCCCCATCATTTTTCGTAGACCTTTCCTAGCTATCGGAATAACTTTGATAGATGTACAGAATGGAGAGCTAACCATGAGAGTCCAAGACCATAATGTGACTTTTCACGTGTTGAATTCCCTTAAGTATCCTGATGAGTAGAAAGAGTGTTCTACTTTGAGCTTAATTGAATCATGGTGTCAAGAAAAAAGTTTGGGGGAGATCTTGGGAATAAATGAGTCTGATAGTGATAACGATGAAGCATATTTTAAGGTTGTGGAAGGACCACAGGAAACTGCTGCTTTTGAGATTTTGGAAAGTGAGGATAGGAAAATCCTTGTTCCTTCCTTAGAGTGTGCCCCAGAATTGGAGTTGAAACAACTTCCCTCCCATCTAAAGTATTCCTTTGTAGGTGATCCTGGGAAGTTGCCAGTCAATATTTCATCATCACTATAATCTGATCCAGAGGTAAAATTGGTCAATATGTTTAAACTACACACCAAAGCCATAGGATGGAGCATTGTTGATTTAAAGGGCATATTCCCTACCATTTGTCAACATAAAATCAGTTTGGAAAACAAAGATTTCACCTATGTGGATCCTCATAAAAGGATCAATACTGTGATGAAAGAGGTTGTCAAAAAGAAAATATTAAAGTGGCTTGATGCTGGAATAATCTATCCTTTTGCAAGTAGTACCTGTGTCAGTCCTGTACAGTGTGTACCCAAGAAGGGAGAAGTTACTATGGTAACAAATGAGAAGACTGAACTTGTTGTTTCCCAAATTTTACTTGAATTCAATATGTATAAATATATAAAGAGTTTACGAGTGGAAGCTTTAGATATCTATTAAACTAGATCAATCACAATAATGTAGGAAATATAAATGAACAAGAATAATACTTGAAGAAGCGTGGTCATATGTATTTTAATATTTCAGGAGATAAACATGAACACCAAGAACACACATTAAATGTGTGAAAATATCTCACTAAAATATTTCTCTCTCAAGATAGTATAAGACACGATAATATGATAGTGGAAGTTTTGTGTGCGTGCTCTAATACTGTATGGTAGTCTTGTCCGCTATATATAGCCTATAACAGGAAGGTACAAATGGTACTACCTAGTCCCGAGGTTCCAGGTGTAAAGGTAAGGTGGTCGCTTTTAGTGTTGACGTGGCAGGCTAGAGGGAAGACTCCACACTTGAGAGATTTAAGCAGTTGAACTTCAGAGCAGAGATCAGAGGGGGCCTTGGTGCTCTGACACTGGATTATCCTCTGGTTAGGCGTCCTCTGAGACATTGTCTCTGATGGCGCGGTCTCTGAAGTTAACTTGTGTTTCTGAAGTAGTCTCTGATGTTTCAGGACTCGATGATTTTCAATGCTTTTCTATCAGAGCTACTTGAGGCTAACAATCTCCCCCTAAGTATTGAGTATCAAAAATTTCAAACTTAGCTAGACTAATTACTTAAAAACATAGAGGAGAAAACCATCCTCTAAAAATATTTCACTAAAATGAAAGGAAATTACATTGCATAATTTAAAGACATAACTAAACTAAGGTAATTCCCCTGTACATATCTTATGAAAATTCATAATGAGATCCCTATACTCTAACATCGAGTTGATCTCCATTATGATCTTCTGAGCAATCTCTGTTGGGCACTTGGGTTGTCCTTTGGCTTTGTGAATCTTTTCTCTGAAGTATCTGAGAGTAAGAGAGGAATATTTGAAGGAGTTAGAGGCTCTGAATAATCTTTTCTTCATCTCTGTAGACAAACCCAAGTGGCTCAACTAGAGCAGTTCCACTGTGAAGCTTTTCCAGGTATTCTAAATCTTCTTTTGGAGCAGTCATAGAGAGCTGGTCAACTTCCTTTTCCATAGCAATCTGGAAGTTAGTCTTTGATTTCAGTTCCACATGCTTTTCCATCATCATTTTTACTACACTCAGCCCCACATTGTAGTATCTACCCTTCTCAGCCATGTTGTAGAGGTACCCGTGCAGATGGGTCAGATCATAGGGGTTCAAGTTCACTAGATCATTATCGTTGAACACCCATATGATGTTGGCTCTTTCTATAGTTTATTCAACATAATGGATTTGGTTGTAGTAGTAGTTCCTGGATTTCACATCCATCACCCTTCTGATCCCATAATCGGAGTAGACAAATCTTTTGTCTCGTGTTTTGTCTCTGATGAAGCGTTGTCTGACCAGATCAAGTGTGGGAGCATTGAGTCTCGTATTCAAAGGTCTGGTCAGACTGGCTATTTCATCTCTGTAGGAGTACATATATCTGAAGACATACTCATTCATGATGTACTCTTTTAGCCTTGAAGGTTCAGCTTGTGGAGGCCTGATTAGAGTTTCCATTTGCTCGATTATTTCTTTGAATCTATCTGCATTTACCTCTGATGGTCCTACCTCTGGTTCATCTTCAAAAAGGTCTCTCATAACATATGTTTGTCTTTCTGGTGAGGAGAAGGCATCTTTTGAGGAGGTGTTAGAGTAGTCCACCAATTAGGAATCCTCTAGGGATTCTTCATTGTTGGTTGCAGAGTGAGTGTTGGTGATTATGGCTTCTGGAACTGCAGTGGAGACTGGTATAATTGGTAGCTCTGGAGTTGAAGAATCTAGAAGGATAACTGGAACTGGAGACTGCAGAATGGTGGGGGTTTGGTCTTTAGCAGAGGTAGTGTTCCTCTCTGGTTCAGTTCATCCCATTTCTGAAGTATCTGCTCTGATAGGAGACTCTGCTCTGAGGGCATCCGCAGGGGATTGACCCTTGTATTGATTTTCTTGGTTTGGTGCAGAGGAGGAAGGAGGAGTAGAGGAATTAACTGGCTAAGCTCTAAGAATGTTCTCCCTCTTTTGAGGACTTGAAGACCCTTCTGGAATTTCCACATCATCTATGTCTTTAGGGTCTTCAAACCTTGGCTTTTTAGAAAGCTCCTCTGCACAAGAAGTCTTGCCCTGTTTCCTCTTACCTCACCGGACTTTGCAACAAAGTTGCTGCAGACAGTCAGCATCCGAGAAGTGATCTGCTTGCTGAAGTACATGAGGTTTTTGTAACTAGGTCCTCTATAGTTCTAGGTGGTGGAGGTGGTGCTTGAACTGATGGGGCTGCAGAGACCTGTATTGAGGCAATAGTTTCAGAGATGATCTGCTTCATTTTCGTCTTGAAAGATTCCAGATCTGCAGATGTGATTTATGGTTGTGCTTTAGAGGTAGGGGATTGCGCTGGAATGGCCCTGATGATATCTATCTTTGTAGTTCTCAGGTCCGTTGTGATTTGCTTAGAGCGACCTGCGACAAGGGATTCCAGAGTTGCCAATCTGGATTTGTTGGCTGCAAGCTGACCTTTCAACCCAGAGACCTCTAATGTTAACAATGTAATTTCAGAGGTTGGAGTGGAGGTCTCTGAGGTATTATCCAAGATAAGTTTTATATCTTTCAAGGATCCTCAGACTTTATCACTAACGCTTTTTAACTCTGCTCTGGTAATGTAGTCAGAGAGGGGATCCTTGGATCCAACACATGAATTGAAGTGTAATTCGAGTTCAGAGGTGCCTTTCTGCAGAGGAAGTTGATGTTACCTCTAGATAGACTTCCACCCAATCCTTGAGAGTCCTTTTTAAGGGAGTTCTCTATAGGTGTTCTGATCTATTCCACCTCCTCTGAGTCAGATTCAGAGGAAGGGAAATAGATGTGATCGATAGACTTGTTGTCCAGACAAGTCTGCCCCTGTGCCGCTAAGTCTAGCCACTGCCCCTGAGTTGGGCAGTCCCTATGCGAGATCTTAAATATCTCAGTTCTAAGGGGAGGGTCCTCTAAGTAATGAGCCACAGAGGCATCATCTTGTGTCATTTGAAGTGGCGTACCTCGAGGTGAGTGGGTAGTTATCTATTTAATGGAAATTTCCTTTTGAGAGGACAAGTCCAGATGTTCGGTTTCCCCTTGTTTGTGTGCATCAGAGGCAGAAAGAGGTGACTCTAAGCGGTTAGCTAGGTTCAGGATCAAGGTGTTCACCTCTTTTTTAATATCCTGTGGTGCTGGACCACCAATGATAGGTTGTGTGCTTGCACTGGGAGTAGGGGTTTGGAAATACACATGTGTGCTTCTTAGAGCATCTTTTTTTACCTCACCCCTCTCAGCTTCCAGGTCTTTAGAACGCACACTCTTTGAGGAACTCTCAGCCTCACTGCTCTCTAGACTTGTAGAGATACTCTCTTCACCAGTGCCTCTGGCACTCTCTGATTTTCCCTCATTAGAGGCACCCTTAGGTTGTCCTGTGCTCTCTTCAACCGAACCTCTGAGTCCTCACTGCCCGACTCAAGGATTGAATCAGGTCCTAAATGTGTTGGGGATCCCACCACTGGTTCTAGTTGTTGGGCAACACTTTTATAGAGAAAGAGTGATTGGTGGTGCTCTTGAATAAGTGCAATCATGGTTTCTGGAAGTCTTCTTGCGTTGGGGTATGGGGGCACAGTTGTGGGCTTGAAACTGTTCATCACGAAGAGTGGTGTCTTTGGTCCTTCCTCTGTGATCTCGAACTTGGTCAAGGATCCTCTCATAACCAGAGATATGAATCTTGGTAAGAGGATTAAGACAGGGGGTTTCCCTTGGCCAAGGCCTTGTTCTTTAGATCCACGGCTACGTAGAGTTCAGAATAGAGGAGATGAGCCATGTCTATGTTCCTGTTGAAGAACATGGCGAACATGATGGACAAAAGGGTAGGGTTGGCCTGATCCTGACTTCCTATCTTGCAGGTGAGTGTGCGATTGAGCACATTGAACATGAAATTCCACATAGGTGGAAGATGTTGATGGCGGAATTCGCTGAGTCTTGGGATTTCTTTGTTGTACCCTAAGTGAACAAGGAACTCTAAAAGGGTTTCTTGGGTAGGGGGTATCTCGAATATTGCAATCCCACGATCACTGGTCTTGAGCAGGAGGAGGTGTCGTCGAAGAGTCTCCGACGAAATTCTTATGGAGCCACCTGCTTCATTTCTTGCGTCAACATATCCAACAATGCCTTTTGCTCATTCGTTGTATTCGCTCGTGTACCATCATTGTTGAACAAAGTTTAGAGGGATCTTATAGTCAAAGCTGGTGAGCGCATGTTTCAGTTCACAGTTGTTAAAGAAGGCCGGTATGACCCTGTATTGTTCCTCAAACTTGGTGGAGGTTAAGTCTAGATGAAAGTTATTTCCCTTTACAGGGATGTTGAATTGTGGTGGAGCTTGGTTTGGGACGATTCTGCTCGAGTAATCTGAGCCATTTTGGTTGTTTGCCATTTTTGCAGGTTTTGAGTGTTCTTGAGCTTGAAGATCAAATGAAGAAGATGAAGTTTGGGAGGGAATAATGAAAGCGTAAAAAAGAAATGGGGTTTTATGGGCGTGATGGTACGTGAGTGAGATAGTGGAACGGCGTTGAAGTGAATGAGGTTTGAGACGTTCCGGCGTCCATCAAATCTCACAGTGACACGTGGAGGATTTTGCACACGTCATAAAACTGTCATCGAGGGGGTTATATAGAGACATGACACTAACCCATGTAAATAATACGCACAAGACAATTTAGAAAAGGAAAAACACATAAGTGTTGATCCCATCAGAGAAGGAAATGATCAGTCATAACCTCTGAAAATTGACAATTGTGCCCTAACACTTCAAGATTCTTCATTGAATGCTCAAAACATTAAAATCCATCTGATTAGAAAAAATCCAAGAACACTAATATATAGTGCTCTGATGTATCTTCAGAGCCATAGTTACCAGAGGCTCTGAAGAAAAGGATCAGAGACTAATTAATAGGCTCTGGAGTTCATTAAAAAGGTTTTAAACCAGATTAGATTTTGTTTTGGAAAAAAGGAGTGGAATAGAATGAAAGTGAAGTGCAAACCTTTCTTCTTGACTTGTTAGAGGTACTTCTAATGAACATACGAAGGTTCTTATAGTGATATCATAGGTTCTGATCTTGATCTTTGTACATTACCTTTCTTCTGCTTCTATCTCCCCCTTGACTAATGATGGTATTATTTTCTCCCCCTTAAATTTTGGTTAGGCCATACAAAATAAGATATGCTTGTGTGTAAATGAAACATGCTTTAGTGATGTGCAGAGTCTCTGATACATGTATCATAGGCTCTGATGATTATTGGGAATATGCTACATCAGAGTATCCGAGGCTCTGAAGTGAGGTATCAGAGGCTCTGATCTGTATTGAGATCAAGTAGACATATTAAGCATGCCCAGCTTACTGATTAGAAAGTTGAACCTTCATTCATCTAAAGATTTGTGAATATATCAGCAAGATGGTAGTCAGTTGAGACAAAATACATCTCGATAGTGCCTTTTTCCACATGATCTTTAAGGAAGTGGTACCTGACATCAATGTGCTTGGTCTTGGAATGTTGCACTGGATTAGCAGAGATATCAATGGCACTTCTGGAGTCACATAAAATGGTAATTTTGTCAATCTCAAGACCCTGAGCTGAGCCTTCATCCATATCACTTGTCAACAACAATTGGCAGCAACGACATATTCTACTTCTGCAATAGAGGTTGACACACAATTTTGCTTCTTGGATGACCAACTTACTAACTAGTCTCCCAGAAGTTGACAACATCCAGAGGTGCTTTTCCTGTCTAATTTGCAACCTGCATGATCTGCATCAGCATATGTTATTAATCCAAAACTAGAGTGCTTTGGACACAAGAGGCCCATTGATGGAGTGCCTCTGAGGTATCTAAAGACCCTTTTGACAGCAGATAATTGCGATTCCTTGGGTTTAGCTTCATATCGAGCACATAGACAGGCTGCTAACATTATATCAGGTCTGCTAGCAGTTAAGTATAAGAGTGACCCTATCATGCCTCTGTATTTCTTGACATCCACTGGCTTGCCAGAGGGATCATAGTCAAGTTTAACTTTAGTGGCGGTAGAAGTTTTCATAGGAGCTAAATCATTTAATTTGTACTTTTTCAGAATGTTAGAGATATATTTTGCTTGATTTATGAAAGTTCCCTCTGTAGTCTGTTTTACTTGAAGTCCTAGGAAGAAGGTTAATTCTCCCATAAGACTCATTTCAAATTCACTTTTCATCAGCTCTGAAAACTTGTCACATTATTTTTGGTTAGTAGACCCAAAGATAATGTCATCAACAGGAATTTGTACCAGAAGTAGTTAATTCTTGTACCTTTTGATGAACAGAGTAGTATCGACTGTACCTTTTTCAAAGTTGTTGGTAATCAGAAAGTTTGAAAGTGTTTCATACCATGCTTTGGAGGTTTGTTTAAGGTCATACAAAGATTTGTCTAGATAGAAGACATGGTTTGGAAACTCAGAGCTTTCAAACCCAGGGGGTTGTTGAACATATACCTCTTCATTAAGTTTACCATTTATGAAGGAAAATTTCACATCCATTTGGTAGACTCTGAAACCTTTGTGGGCTGCAAAGGCTAAGAATACCCTTATTGCCTCAATTCTTGCAACAGATGCAAAGGTTTCATCATAGTCTATTCCTTTTTCTTGGTAGTATCCCTTTGCAACAATCCTGACTTTGTTTATGATCACTGTCCCATCCTCATCCTTTTTGTTTCTGAAAACCCACTTAGTTCCAATGGCAATTTTACCTTTGGGAAGGGGAACTAGAGACCAAACCTTGTTTCTTTCAAATTTTAGAAGTTTTTATTGCATAACTTCAATCCAGTTTGGGTCATCCAGGGCTTTAAAGACCTTCTTGGGTTCAACCATGCTAAGAAAATTCACAAAGAATGCTTCATTAACAATGGTTGATCTAGTCTTTATGCCATCATTGGGATCACCAATGATTTGATGACAAGGATGTTCTTTGGTCCACCTAGACACAAGAACATGTATTTATGGAGGAGTTTGAGCTTCAGAGATAGGTGAAGGCCTTTCTGACATAGGGCTCTGAAAGGGAGTAGTGTGAACTTCTGATTTTGGACTTTGAGTAGGTGAAGTATTAACTTGTTTCTCTTCAGATGAATGTCCAGGTGTAGGATCTTCATTTGGACCTGTAGACATTGAGACAAATGGTGAGTTATCAGAGGGTCCAGATAGAGATGTACTTGAAGCTTGGGGTCCCTCTTGGGCTCTTCCAAAGTTACCTCTGATGATAGGATCAGAGGCATCGTCCTCATCAAGTAAGTCTTCAAATAACAGATTTAGTTTAGTCTATCTGATTTTGGAGGATTCTGGAGTTTCTTGATTTAACTTGAGTTCAGAGCAAGAGAACTCTAAAGTCATCGACTCGTTATCATCAAAGGAAACATTGATGCTTTCATTGATGAGCTTGGTTCTGAGATTGTAAACTCTGTAGGCTTTTGAAGTAAGAGAATATCCAACGAATTTTCCTTCATCAGCCTTTTTGTCAAATTTACCAAGCTGATCTCTGTCATTCAAAATGAAGCACTTGCATCCAAAGACATGAAAGTACTTAACATTACTACATTAGGTTTCCTTTGATTTATGAGTTCATAAGCAGTTTTTTTAATCTATTCACTATGATTGCTCTATTTTGTGTGAAACAAGCTGTAGAAACTGCTTCTGCCCCGAATGTGGTAGGTAATCCAGAGGCTGCCAACATGGTTCTTGCAGCTTCAACTGGTGTTATGTTCCTCCTTTCAACAACTCCATTTTGTTGAGGGGTTCTAGCAGCAGAGAAGTTATGTGATATGCCTTCACTTGTGAAATATTCATCAAGTATGGCATTTTTTAATTCAGTCCCATTATCACTTCTTAACTTCTAAATCATATTGCTGAGCAGTACCTGAATTCTTTTCAACAGATTTATTAGTACTTCTGGGACATGAGACTTTGCTCTTATGAATTCAATCCATGTATATCTTGAATATTCATCAATCAACACAAGAATATACTTTTTGTCAGCCAGACATTGCATAGATATGGGACCACAGAGGTCAACATGGAGCATGTGCAGGGGTCTTGGGCAAGAGTGACTACTCTTTGTCCTGTGGGAGGTCTTTTTAATTTTTCCAATTTCACAAGCAGGACAAAGATGATCCTTATCAAATTTCAGAGTGGGCAATCCTTTGACAATCCTAAGTTTAACCAATTTGTATAGAGTTGAAAAGTTCAGATGAGAGAACTTCTTGTGCCAGAGCCATGCATCTTCATTTTTCTTAGAGAGTAAATAGAGAGTCTCTGAATTATTCTTTGAGGTAAAATTCATCAGATAAAGATTTTCTTTTCTGTCTGCTCTGAGTAGTTCCTCACCTGTATTGGTTAATAAAGAACTTTATTTTCAATGAAATTTGACTTCAAACTCATTGTCACAGAGTTAACTTAAGCTGAGCAGGTTGTGTTTTAGTCCATCTACATAAGCGACCTTTGATATAGAGATATCACCTTTGGAAAGCATTCCATAACCTCTGATCAGACCTTGTCTATCATCTCCAAAAGTCACAGAGCCTCCAATTTTGTCTTTGAATGAGGATAGTAACTTTTTGTCTCCAATCATGTGCCTTGAACATCAAGAGTCAAGGTACCATACAGACACATGTTGTCTCTGCAAGACATTTCAAAGTTTTCTTTTAGGTACCCATTGTATAATGGGTCCTTTCTGGTTAGACTGAGGTTTTCTTCCCTTGTCCTCTGGTTTTTTAGACTTAGCTAGACTGCCAGGTTCCTTCCTCTTCCATTTCTGAATAGGGGTCTTAGGAATCTTTTCCCTTTCTGGTGACCCATTCATAATGCAGTGAGGGCCAGAGAAGTGGTTTCTTAACTTAAGCAATAGATCAAGACATTTGGAGTTATGTGAACATTGAGATGAAAGATTAAAATTTCTGTTTTTATTCAAAAACTCTTGAGACTTAGCCTTTTTAAAAGTATGTACTCTAGCATCAAATGTTCCAAGGAACTTTCTATCTAGCTTAGATTTATTTTCGTGAGGTTTGGCTTTCTCTGAAACTTTTCTTTCCTACGTTTGATGCTTGCTAGTATACCTACTAGGATAATGTCAGGTTGGAGAATATGCATGGACTATAGGAGTCTTAACAAAGCTACCCAAAAAGACCATTTCCCATTACCCTTCATTGACCAGATGTTATACAGACTAACAGGAAAAGAGTTATATTGTTTCTTAGATGGTTACTCTGGTTATAACCAAATTGCCATTGCACTGGATGACCAAGAAAATACCACTTTCACTTATGCATCTGGAACTTTTGCCTTTAGAAGGATGCCTTTTGGACTTTGTAATGCCTATGCCACTTTTCAATGTGTATGATGTCCATTTTTTCTGACATGTTGGAACACTCCATGGAAATTTTCATGGATGAATTTTCTGTATATGGGACATCATATGATCTATGTTTACAAAACCTTGAGAAAAGTCTTAAAAGATGTGAAGAGATAGATTTGGTTTAAACTGGAAAAAATGTCACTTTATGGTTAAAGAGGGCATTGTGCTAGGGCATCTCATTTCCAAGAGAGGCATTGAAGTTGACAAAGCAAAGTTGGAAGTAATTGAGAAATTATCTGAACCAACAACTGTAAAAGGAATAAGAAGTTCTCTAGGACATGAAGGTTTTTACTGGATGTTTATTAAAGGTTTTTCAAAAATTTCAAAGCCTCTCTGTATACTACTGCAATAGGACCATGTCTTTAACTTTAATGAAGATTGTTGTATTTCTTTTCAAATTTTGAAAAAGGCATTGATCACTGCCCCTATAGTAGTAACCCTTGATTGGTCCCTACCTTTTGAAATCATGTGAGATGCCAGTGACTAGGCAGTAGGAGTTGTGTTAGGACAAAGGAGAAATAAAATATTCCACACTATTTACTATGCCAGTAAAACTCTCAATGAAGCACAAATCAGCTACACCACTACTGAAAAGGAATTATTAGCTGTGGTGTTTGCTTTTGAAAAATTCAGGTCTTATTTGATGGGAACCAAAGTAGTTGTTCATATTGATCATGCTGCCATCAAATATCTTATTTCTAAAAAAGATGAAAAACCTAGGCTAATAAGGTGGATCTTGGTACTACAAGAATTTGATTAAGAGATCACTGATAGGAAAGGTGTGGATAATCAGGTAGCAGACCATTTATCTAGGATGGAAAAACAAGACAAACTAATGCAAGGTGGAGACATTTGTGAAGTATTCGCAGATGAGAGAATTTTGTCTTTCCAATATTCTACACCACCCTGGTTTGCCGATCTTGAAAATTATTTAGCTTGTGGGATCATTCCCCGGAAGCTAAATAAACATCAAAGAAAAAAGATCATTTTTTACTCCAAGAAATATCTATGGGATGACCCATTTCTGTTTACAATTTGTGCATATCAAATGATAAGAAGATGCATTTCAAGGGAGGATGTGACATCAGTTTTGCAGCATTGTCATGCAGGACCATGTGGAGGACATTTTGGAGGAAATAGGTCAGCAACAAAAGTTTTACAATCAGGGTTCTATTGGCCTACTTTGAATAGTGATGCTCATAATTTTGCAAAAAGTTGCAATGAGTGTCAGAGAGGTGGACACATTTCTCAAAGAAATGAAATGCCTCTAAACGGAATTCTAAAAATAGAGTTATTAGATGTTTGGGGTATTGATTTTACGGGACCTTTTCCCATTTCCAACAATTGTTCATACATACTTGTTGTTGTGGACTAGGTGTCCAAATGGATGGAAGCTATGGCTTGCCATACCAATGATG
The DNA here is from genome assembly GCA_954870635.1 of Arctium minus. NCBI lineage: Eukaryota > Viridiplantae > Streptophyta > Magnoliopsida > Asterales > Asteraceae > Arctium > Arctium minus. The sequence continues at coordinate 129,221,534 of OX941081.1, read as the reverse complement.
TGTCAGGATCTAATTCTTAACAAGAATAGTGAACTCAGAAACAATATTAAAGAAGTTTGCGGAATAACACTTTAATATTCAGAATATCAATGAAACAGTGACTATGAATCACAACTTGTAAACTTTATTGAAAGATTAAAATTACAAGATTTCAAACAAAACCTCAATATTGATGAACAGGCTCACCAATACGAATTCTACTTTTCTAGAACTAGGATTCTAAACCTTGAGGTTAATTCTCTCTATCAAAAACAAAAACTCAGAATTATTGTGTATCAAACTAATCAAACTAATTCTCTCTCTCTATATATATATACTAAAGATAAAAGATAATTACAAAATATAAAAGATCTTCAGTATAATCTTCCATATTTATCTCCAAGCTTTCCATGAATATCTTCAATCAATACAACTGTCTTCATTGCCATACGAAGTCTTCATCTCATAAGCAGCACTATCTTCATGAGCAGTATTAATACACAACAGTATTAACACTCGGAGCAGTATTAAGTTCAGCAGTACTAACTTTGCTTAGCAGTAGTAACTTCATCAAGCAGTATTAATCTTGGTTAGCAGTATTAATCTGTCTCAAAAGTAGTAACTATGTTGTGCTAGCAGCATTAACCATACTTGTGCAAATTCTGACTTCCCAACAATCTCCCCCTAACTTGACTTTTAGGAAGAGAAGTCAAGTTCTTCATTTATGGTCTTCAAGATGCTTTCAATACTATAGCTTAGTTGCCCAAATTCGGATCCAGACCCAGACTTTGATTGATTGTTCTTCTTACCACAATTCTGGCCATTTCTGATTCCTTTGCACATACTAGCTTAGCTTTCAGCATCCCATTCAGCTTCTCCTTTCTATGATCATACACTTTGTCCACTAGGTAGTATTCATGATAACAGTTATCTATTGTGATCATGTATACACCACAGTTTTCAAAGAGTATCCATTTATCAATCTTCTTAAACCCATACTCATGATGTAGATCCTTGATCCTGTAAACCACCTTTTCTGGATCAAACATCATACAAAGATATTCCATTGCAATCTTGAGTATGCTTTCTTCAGTTCCTTTCAAAACATGTTCATAAAGCTTTATTCCCACCTTATGCATTTCTTCTAGATCTGCTCTTGAACAACTTCTGATTACTTTCCCCTAGGTTTAATATACTTCAAATACATCACCAACTCTTTTAAGCCTGAAGTAATCCTTTCTGTTGTCTCTTAGAATGTCCCAAAAGAAGACTTCTGGTGCTTTCACAGAAATGGGAACAGCCTGAACTGGTTCTATTACAGTCAGATAAAGACCCACTTGCTCATCAGATTGCTTATTGGACTGCTCTGGGTTCTGCACAGATTCTGTTGAAGGTGTAACTGAAGGTTCTGCCTCTTTTTCAGCTTCTTCAACCCTTGGATTCTTGGACTATTTCTTGGAAGCTATGGTCTTTACTCTCTTTGCAGATTTCATTTCCATACCAACATTCTCTTCTTTAGTGTCTTCAGCTTTTTCTTTGGTAGGAGTGACTTCCTCAGGGAATGGTTGTTGAATGTTTAGATCATGTCTCTCCTTTATCCTTCTTTCAGCCTCTTCCCTTTGTGAGGAGTCCCCTTGAAGCTTAGCCATTTCCTTTTTATAGAGCTCCTCAACTTGACTGTATGCCATATTAGTAAACATCTCTCCTTTGACACCAATTGAACCTTTCAGGAAATTTATCATTTTTCTCCTTTCCTGATTGGCCAAAAATGTCTTAGAAGGTTGTCATTTCTGCTTCTTGAATGGCATTCTTTGCTTTGATGCTTTGACTGCTATTTTCTTGGCCTCAGCTGCTGCTTTCATGTTCTTTTGATACTCTTCATTGAGTGTTCTTGCCATATTCAATGCAAGCTCACTGTCCTTCTCTGATTGGAGTTGTTCCTCCTTTTCCATCTCAGCTTGGAGTTGTTTTGCTTCTTCTTCATCTAACTCAATCTGACTCTTCTTCTTTGAAGGTTGTTCAGGTTCAACCATCTTTCCCTTTCCCTTTACATCCTTCAAACTTGTCTCAGTGCTTTCTTTTCTTTTCTTTGAAAGGCCTCCTTCTTTAATGACCACTTCCTTGGCCTTTTGAGTAGCCTTAGGAGTGTCATTCTTGGCTTTTACCAAAGTTTCTGCTATTTCCAATTCTTCAACAGATAGCCCTGTTACTGCTGCTACCTGTTCTGTTACTGCTGCTGCTTGAACTTCTGTTTCTGCTGCTTGTGCTACTGTTTCTGCAGCTTTCTCCCCCTCAAACTCGAATCCCATCCCAGATGTACTTTCCTTTTCTACTTCAGCCTCTGGATTCTCCCCCTTGTTGAAAGCATCATTAGCATTTTTCCTCTTCTTCAAAACAAACTGCCTTCTCCTATTCTTTTGCACCAATCTTGTCACCATTTGCTTCAATTTGGTAATCTGTACTTGTTGAGATAGAATTACCATTTTCATTTCTTCTATGTCTTTGCCTTGCTTGATGACATCCAGATTAATGTTGCCCATTGTTTCCATCAATTCATTGTAGTCATATCTGTTCTCACCTTCTCCAGGAGTGTTACCCCCTTTTGAAGGATCATGGGATCTTTTAGTAGTGGAAGTCTTCTGCCTAGCAGAAGCACCCTCCACCCCTTTGGTTTCTTGGCACCTGGGACCTTTGAATGATTGCTCATTCAAAGTTGCCATGGGGGAGGTCTTATTGATGTTACCACTGTCCTCCTCTGTGCTAGCAGGAGTAGTGGCAGCCTGCTCACCCATATGCTCATTCATCTCCTCATTGAGCACCTCCTTGGGGTTGGGAGACTCCCCTGTGGTTTCCCTATAGATATTCTCTAATGGAGAATTCTCCATTAGAGGGCTTAAAGGCTTTGTGGGTGAAGGTACAAGAAGGGAATGAGCCTTCTTTACCTTTTTCCTTATGTAGGTATTGGTGATTGGAGAAGTTGGTTTTTGAAGAAGGGACTGAGGGATTGATATGCTGATTGAAGGTTGGGATTGGCTTTCAGTGGGATGGTCTAATGAGGGCCTTGACCCTGAAGCCATACCTTCTTCATTGTGGGACACCACCATCATTGTAGAGAACAATGGGGTGTCAACTGCTTCCGAGTCCAATGGAGATCTCTTCATATTTGAAAAGACCTTATCTTTGGGGATTTTAGGTACATATAGCTCATCAAATTGAGTCATATCCGTCAATTCATTGGTTATAACTTCCTGTACAAATCTTGGGTACATATAAAAACTCTTTTTGTTTCCCAAGTTTGACACAAGGTCATTGAAAATCATTTTTGAAAAATTGTACTTTCTGGCAGTGGCCAAGCAGACCAAGGCATAAGCAATGGTACTACTGAACTCACTCCATCTAGTAGTCTTTTTGGAAATACAGTGCATCAGGGTATGGACAAAGAAACGCCATTGGGGAGAAAATTTGGCTTTTGAGAACTTAAAAACACCCAATTGGCCTCCATACCCCATTCTAGTAAGAGTTGAAAATAGTTCATCATTAGAGATAGATGAGATACCTGAGGCATCATCTAGACGTAGACTAATGCGAATTACCTCTTCAGAAACTGTCAAGGGTTTGTCACACACCCTTGTATTGATAACTTGCACACCATTTTCAGTAACAATGGTGGCATTTGCCCAGAAATGTTTTTGGTGCTCAATGTAGATGGATGGTGACATTGTAAGGGCATACGCGATATGGCTTGTTTTGAGAAAATCGACTATCTGGTGAAATCCATCAGCCTGCTTCGGCTTTTGAAGCATCGCGATTTCGTTGTGCTCATCAATGAACGCCACGGATGCCATTGAGCTTGAGTGTTCTTGCCTGAAACTTACTCGGTGCTTGAGAGAAAAAGGATTAGAGAGAAGATGAATAGTATTCAAAGAGTCGTTATGAGCTTTTAGGAGGGCAAAAAGGGTATTTATACAATTTGGGACATAAGCAGTATTAACCACTAGCAGTATTAACTAACTAGCAGTATTAACTGAGAGCAGTATTAACTGAGAGCAGTATTAACTAATAGCAGTATTAACTAACTAGCATTATTAATTGAGAGCAGTATTAACTACTAGAAGTATTAACTAACTAGCAGTATTAACTGAGAGCAGTATTAACTACTAGCAGTATTAACTAACTAGCAGTATTAACTACCTTAGAATAATTAAGTACCCAATCAAAATAACCTGAAACACTTAAACACACAGGGGTTAATAGCACCAATTTAGAGAAAGTAACTAAGGAGGAATCTATGTAGGTACATAAAGAGAATGAGAATATACTTATTCATTGTTCATCATGCCCACACTTGTGACCAAGAATGTGAATCTACCCACGTCAAAAGCTTTTGTGAATAGATCAGCAAACTGGTTAGTTGTATGTACTTTCTGAACCTGAATTAGCTTCTTCTCATTACAGTCTCCGATAAAATGGTACCTTATTTCTATATGCTTTGTTTTTGAATGCTTGACAAGATTATTAACAATGCTAATAGCACTGCTGTTGTCTATGAAAATAGGAGTGCGAAGAAATGTCATATCATAGTCCATCATTTGATTCTGAATCCATAGCACTTATGAGCAGCAGCTTGCAGCAGCTATGTATTCGGCTTCTGTTGTTGAGGTGGACACTGTGGTTTGCTTCTTACACTACCATGATACTAGTCTTGCACCCAAAAACTGACATCCTCCAGTTGTAGACTTTCTGTCAAAGTTAGCTCCACCCAAATCACTGTCTGAATATGCAAGTACGTCAAATGGTGAGTTATGAGGATACCACAGTCCTAATCTGGGTTGACCTTTGAGATATCTGAATATCCTCTTGACTGCCTGAAAATGTGATTGCTTTGGCCTAACTTGAAATCTTGAACACACACAAACAGGGAACATGATATCTGGTCTAGAAGCTGTGAGATACATGAGAGAGCCAATCATGGATCTGTAGTGATAAACATCCACATCCTCCCCCTCAAGATCTGCAGTTATCTGTTTGTGTGTCTCCATGGGTGTGCTTGCAGGCTTGGAATCTGAGAATCCAAACTTGGTTAAAATGTCCTGCACATACTTGGTTTGGCTTATGAAGATTCCATCTTGTTGCTGCTTAACTTGTAGCCCAAGGAAGAAAGTAAGTTCACCCATAGAACTCATCTTGAATCTCTTATGCATTAATTCTTCAAAATCTCTGCACAATTGATCTTTTGTGGATCCAAAGATGAAGTCATCCACATAGATTTGTACTAACAGGATGTCCTTCTTCTTCCTTTGAATGAACAGAGTCTTGTCAATGATTCCTCTCTCAAAACCATTTGCCAAGAGATAGGTAGACAAAGTGTCATACCAAGCTCTTGGTGCTTGATGTAGTCCATATAGTGCTTTCTTCAATTTGTATACTTTGTCAGAATATCTGGGATTTTCAAACCCTGGAGGCTGACAGACATATACTTCTTCTTCAATTTTAACATACAGAAAAGCACTTTTCACATCCATTTGGTAGACTTTGAACTTCATGAAAGAGGCATAGGCTAAAAATAGCCTAATGGCCTCAATCCTGGCCACTGGTGCAAAAACCTCTTCATAATCAATTCCTTCTTCTTGAGTGTACCCCTGTGCTACCAATCTAGCCTTGTTCTTGATCACTATCCCTCTCTCATCCTTCTTGTTTCTGAAAATCCATTTTGTCCCTATAGCTCTGTGTCCTTTAGGTAGTTCTACCAAATCCCATACATTTTGTAGTACAAACTGCAGCAGCTCCTCTTGCATTGCTTCTATCCAGCTTGGGTCTTTCATTGCATCATGTGCCTTTTTGGGCTCAACCTGAGATAGAAAGCAAGATAGTAAGCCTGATTGTATGTCTTTTAATCCTCCCAACTTACTCTGATTCCTTGTGATGATTGGAGAATTGATGTCACCAATCACCAACTGAGGAGGATGATTCTTTTGAGTCCTTGTAGCATTTACAGCCTCTTCCTGAAGATTGACTTCAAGATTGGTGTCATTCTTTTCTGGAGTGTTGCCACCAAACATTGAGGAGTTCTCATCATCAGTATCATCTTCTGCCAATGCAGGCATCTCAGGTTCTAGCTGTTCTGAAGTCAAAAGTTGATTCTCCTTTTCACCTCTCTCCTCTTCATTCTGAGCCGTTTCAGTATCCTTTGAATCTGCAACATCTTTCTTCTCTTGAACACAGAGTTCAATAGGATCTGCTGTAGGGATTGGAAATAGCACAAACTCTTGTCTTTTGTCTTGTACTGATTCTGTCCCTGTTCCTGTATTATTCTCATAACTGAAACCCAAAGAATTAGTTAGTGAATCAATGTCAAAAATCCAATCAGGGCCTGTACCAAGTTTATTTGGAGTGCTCTCATTGCATTTGACATTGTCACTTTCCTCAATTATTCTAGAAGAGGTATTAAAAACACTGTAAGCCTTACTTTGAGATGAGTAACCAACCAGAAATCCATCTTCTGCTTTGCTATCAGACTTGCCTAAGTGAGTTTTGGTATTAAGAATTGTGCAAGGACACCCAAAAGGTTTGAAAAATCCAATAAAAGGTTTCTTCTTGTTAAAAAGTTCATATGGTGTCTTGCCTTGAGATTTAACTATTAGAACCCTGTTTTGAACATAACAAGCAGTATTAACTGCTTCTGCCCAAAATGTAACTGGCAGTTTTGAATCTGCCAATAGAGATCTTGCAGCTTCAATCAGTGTCCTATTTCTCCTCTCAGCAACTCCATTCTGTTGAGGGGTCCTAGGAGCACTGTATTGTCTCTCAATACCTTTTTCCTCACAAAAGCTGTTTAGGTCATTGTTTTTAAATTCAGTTCCATTATCAGACCTGATGATTTTAACTCTTTGATTTGTTTGGTTTTCAACTCTGAGAATAAAGGATTAGATCAGTCCACTTGTCTCATCCTTTGTCCTCAAAAAATAGACCCAAGTGAATCTAGAGAAATCATCAACTATAACTAAGCAGTAAGATTTCTTGCCAATACTCATCACATTTGTAGGACCAAACAGATCCATATGCAATAATTGGAGAGGTGTAGAGATTGTATTTATCTCTTTGGACTTATGAGAAGATTTGTGTTGTTTGCCTTTAAGACATGCAACACAATGATCATCACATGAAAATACCTTCTGTGGTAAACCTCTTACAAGGTTGTTTTTCACAAGATTATTCATTGTTTTAAAGTTCATGTGACACATCCTTCTGTGCCAAAGAGATGATTCATCAACAAAAGCTTTTGAAAATAGACAGTTAAATGATGAATCATTAGATACATTCTCTAAATCCAAGCAATAAACATTGTCCTTTCTTGGAGTTCTCAGTAGTATCATACTTTTATCAACTACCTTGAACTCTTTAGCAAGGATAATACATTCAATATCCGTAAACAATATACTATGCATCTTGTCACAAACCCGTGATACACTTAACAGGTTGTATCTCAATTGCTCAACATAGTAGACATCCTCAAATGTCATCTTACCCTTTGATACATTACCTTTTCCACTAATCTTTCCTCCAAATGGATTATTACCAAATGCAACATGTCCTCCATCAACTCTTTTAAAGTTTTGTAGGCAGAACTTGTTGTCTGTCATGTGCCTAGAGCAACCACTATGAACATGCCAAATGCTCTTCTCTTTTAGCTGTTGGTTGCCCTGCACAAAAAGTATAACAATTAGTTTTTAGTAGGAACCCAAGCCAAAGTGGTCTTGGGTTTCCCATTCTCATCAACATATTCACAATCAGTTTTGATGAGCTTTTTAGACTAGGGAATCTTATGGCTTGAATATTTTGTCACAATTATGGGTCTGTTACTGGAAGCAGTACTAACTTGATTGGTAGTACTAACATTGTTAGTAGTACTAACATCATTAGCAGTATTAATTGGATTAGCAGTACTAATTTTGTTAGCAGTACTAACTTTATTAGCAGTACTAATTGGATTAGCAGTACTAACATTGTTAGCAGTAGTATTGCTTGCAGCAGTATTATTTCTGTTAGCAGTACTATTTGAAATAGCAGTACTAATAGATTTCTTTATTTTTGGAACCCATACTTGGACAAAGTTGTTTGCTCTCTTTTTCATTAAGTTACTCCTTGGCTTAGTTGGAGTATTTTTCTTAGATTTTGCAAACTTGTTTTGAGCAAGAGCTTTTAAAGGTGCTCTTTTTACATTTTCAGCCATATGATTCCTTCTTTGATTCCTATAACCAACAGGATTTTGTATATGTCTTTGAGAATTTATCCTCTGGTTCATAGGATTGAAATAACAGTATTTGGCAATATGGTTAAGCTTTCCACAAATAAAACAAGGTTTTGGTCTATTGATTTTACTCAGATGAACCCCTTGTTTTTGTGCCCACTGATTATTCCAGTTTCTTTGATTACCCCTTGTTTTATCATGTTTTTGGGGCTGAGACTGTTTACATGTACAGGGATTCACAACTGTGGTCTGCATATAGTGGACTCCCTGTACCTTACCCTTTTCTTTCTTTGAGTCTCTACCTTTTCACTCTTGATGAATGGTTTACCCCCCCTTCATTGGTAAGAATATGATTTTCTACAGGAATCTCTTTTGCATTCTTACTCTCAGACTTCTCTTCCTCATTCTCTTCTTTAACCACCACACTATCTATAGGATCTACTTCTGTTGCTCCTATAGGTAATTCCTCCTTATTTTGGTTCTCTAAGAGATCTGAGGAGGGAGGGATGTAATTATTGTTATCAGGTGGAGGTGTTGCATTGTATCCTATACCACTCTTGATCTTATCATGAACTTGAGCTTTAAGCAAAGAGTCCATTGCTTTGGAAGCATAAGAGAACTTCTCAATGTCAAGCTTAGCTTTCTCATACTCACTCTTTATCTTCTCACACTCCTCTTTAGACTTTTCTATTTGACTCTTTAATTGATTTTTCTCCCACTTCCAGTAATTTGTGTCATACATGTGCTAAAGGTCATTGGCCTTGTAAGCCTTGATTTGATCTTCAAACTTCTCAACAATCACCTTATACTCTTTTATATCTCTTTCTAACCTTTTAAGGTCGTCACACATGCTTTGGTTATGATCCCTGTACTTTTGTACAGTCTGAAGACAATCTTTGGTGCACAGTTTAGTTTTTACCTCAGTTGGAATATCTGTGCTGGAAGATTCTGAGACTTCTGCCATCAGGGCTTGATTCTGAACAGCTTCTTCTGCTTGATCACTCCAATCAAATCCCATTCCTTCTTGAGAAACAAGAGCTTAAGTGGAGTTTCTGTTGTTTTGGAAGATTGAGGAATGTGCTTGCTGATGGTTACTGCCATGTTGTTGAGGAATTACTCCTCTACATTCTCTTGCAAAGTGTCCCATTTTGTGACACTTGTAGCACTCCACCTTTGACTTGTCAAACCCAGCAACATCTTCTCTCCTCTGAGAAAAGTTTTTCCTGCCAGTCCTCTTTATGAATCTCTTGACCCTCATAGTTAGCATGGCCATCTGCCACTTTATATCCATCTCCTCAAGGTCATCTGCATTAATTTGTTCAAGATCATCATTAATTAAACCAGAATTAGCATGACTAAGAAGAAAAGCTTCTAATAAAGAGTCATTAGATACATCCTGCTTAGATACATAAGCAGTACTAACTGATTCTGCATTAGCAGCAGAAACAGTAGAAGAAGAAGATGATAAGAGAGCAGCATTATGAGTGTATCCAGATGGTCTTTTCTTGGCTTCAACTTCAGCCTCAAACACCCTTAAGTCATTATAATGATCATCTAGTTCTTTGTCCTCCAACTTGTCATCCTGTCTGAAAGAGACAGTATACATGGTCCATTCATCTCCAAGGGACCTTAAGAACTTTCTGTTTACATCATCTTGATCAATCTGCACTCCAACAGTAGCTAGTTCACCAATCAACTTGTTAAACCTGTCAAAAGTTTGAGTCATGGACTCATTCTTAGTAGACATGAAGTTTTCATACAGTTGCTTCAATATAGCCTTCTGATTTCTCTTGGTACTTTTGGTACCAGAAAATCTCTTCTCTAGAGCATTCCAAAGCATCTGTGCATCAGTGCAGTTGCAGAATTGGTGTTGATACTCATTAGGAATAGCCAACAGTAGTGTGCTCAAGGCTTTCATCTATGTCTGCTTTATCTTCCTCTCTCCATCTGTGTTTGGTGGGATTCTTTTTCCATCTGTTCCAATCTTTCCTTCATTAGATGGGTCATTCTCAATGATGTCCCACATAGAGTAATCTGTGAGAAGGATGTATTGCCTGATCCTAATCTTCCACATGTAAAATTCATTAGATATGAGCATTGGAACCTTTGAGACCAGAACACTATCACTTGAACCGTCCATGATGATTGAAGGTTTCTGAGAAAGAATGATGATTGAAGGTTTCTGAGAATACTAGCTCTGATACCACTTGTTAGGATCTAATTCTTAACAAGAATAATGAACTCAGAAACAATATTAAAGAAGTTTGCGGAATAACACTTTAATATTCAGAATATCAATGAAATAGTGACTATGAATCACAACTTGTAAACTTTATTGAAAGATTAAAGTTACAAGATTTCAAACAAAACCTCAATATTGATGAACAGGCTCACCAATACGAATTCTACTTCTCTAGAACTAGGGTTCTAAACCTTAAGGTTAATTCTCTCTATCAAAAACAAAAACTCAGAATTATTGTGTATCAAACTATTCAGACTAATTCTATATATATACTAAAGATAAAAGATAATTACAAAATATAAAAGATCTTCAGTATAATCTTCCATATTTATCTCCAAGCTTTCCATGAATATCTTCAATCAATACAACTATCTTCATTGCCATACGAAGTCTTCATCTCATAAGCAGCACTATCTTCATGAGCAGTATTAATACACAGCAATATTAACACTCTGAGCAGTATTAAGTTCAGCAGTACTAACTTTGCTTAGCAGTAGTAACTTCATCAAGCAATATTAATCTTGGTTAGTAGTATTAATCTGTCTCAGAAGTAGTAATTATGTTGTGCTAGCAACATTAACCATACTTGTGCAAATTCTGAATTCCCAACATGATGCCAAAGCTGTTGTCAATTTCTTATACAAGCATATTTTCACAACATTTGGTACACCACGTGCCCTGATAAGTGATGAGGGCACATACTTCATAAATAATAAGTTGGAAGAAGTTCTAGGAAAATATGACATCAAGCATAAGGTAGCCACAACCTACCATCCCAAACCAATGGACTAGCTGAGTTATCAAACATGGAAATAAAAGGAATTTTGTCCAAAGTGGTCAAACCACACAAGAAGGACTACGCATCCAAACTGGATGATGCCCTATGGCTTACCGAACCGATTTCAAAACTCCTGTTGGAATGTCTCCCTACAAGTTGGTCTTCGGAAAAGCTTGTCATATACACTTGGAATTAGAACATAAAGCTTACTGGGCTATCAAAGAGTTCAATTTGAATTTAGATTGTGTCGGAAAGAAAAGATTGTTACAACTCAGTGAATTGGAAGAGCATATGATATTTTCCTATGAGAATGCCAAACTTTATAATGAAAATACAAAAAAGTGGCATGAAAAAAAAAAATTATTCCAAAAGAATTCATTGAGGGGCAATAAATTCTAATGTTCAATCTAGACTCAAATTGTTTCTAGGAAAACTGAATTCCAGGTGGACAGGACCATTTCAAATTACAAAAGTATACCCTTATGGTGTGATTGAAATAATTGATCCATAAAGGGGAACTACTTTTAAAGTAAATGGGCAAAGGGTAAAATGTTTTTTCAGACGTTCAGCAGTAAACCAACAAGCTCTGGAGGTTGTTCATTTCTCAGAATAAAAAGTTTTGTGGATATTTGGGTTTTTAATTAAACCCAAGAAAGAAGTAAATATTTTCTTGCTAATATATATATATATATATATATATATAATAGTAATAATAAAGTTGTGTTAAAAAGTGTCGGATTTTTACTGTTGGAATTCGGTTTGGGATTAAAAGGCTTAACAATTTGGCCAAGAATGAAACTTGAAATTACCAATTTTCGGCCCAAAAAAAAATATTAGGACCCTTTTTCTGTGAGGTGGTCTGGCCGAATGGGGCAATCCAACAAACCCAATTTTGGGATGATTTCTTTAACCTAGGTCCAAATTTGGTTTTAACAAGTGTTGTTTTATCTAATTTGGAGATTTATCTGATTTTAAATAATCTTGAATAAAGAAATTGTTCCCCAAGTACATCTCATTTAATGACAAGACAACTTTCAATGCAGGGTACTTGATCTCTGATACATGCAAAATGTCAGTGAAGAAACAACCTCTTCAAAAACAAAAACTCAATCTTCCTTTCTATATCTCTCTTCTTCTCTCTTCCCCTTTCCGTCAGAGTACATCGTCACCATCGATTGCTCTGACATAGTCCGTCCCTCAGCTTCTGATTAAAAGCTTATCCTCTATTGACCTACTCGACTCCCAATCTCCCACAATTGCCCCACTGAAATTTTCTCATAGGTAAAACTCGGAAGAACCAATCTCGTTTAAAAACCAAACCGATGACACAAGAAGAGGGACCATTTATCGCACTCTCCTCCGATGCTTCGATTTCTCAAAACCCCTCTCGATCACTCACAATTCAAGAAACCTCATCTTTACCTACACTCGCAGAAGCCATCGGAACCCTAACCCTTTCTCCTACTCCCTCACACTCAACTTCTGAAAATTCCACCACTAACGAACCACCCTCATCCCCTGAGATGACTCATCACTCCTCTACCCATGATTTGAACCTATACTTGGGCGATTCATCGGGAACAAAGACTCCCCCAGAAGCTCTTATGATCGCACCTTCATTGCCACTATTGAATTCTTGGGACTCCGGGGAACACCGACTGCCACTCATAAAGACCACCCAGTGCCACCCATGGTTACCCCATCCCTCATTACTCCTTTTGATACCCTGGATAGAATCCTCGAACTTCAGTCCCTTGTGTCATTGTCCTAAATGCTCAAGGAGAAGCAATTTCCAACCCGCCGTCGACTTTCCATCCTATTCGCACCATTCTTCGACAAAAACCAAACCTACCTCCCCTCTCTTCCTCAGCGATTCCATTTAGTTAGCGAGGACAAACTGTGACCCTAACTTCAACTCCCCAACCCATGCGGTGATACAAAATATTAGCTATGAAAAGAGTCTAACCATTGAAATGACAGAGACTCTCACCAAGGATTGAGGAGAATGCTGAGCAGTCGGAGGAAGATGAGACACCGACAGTGAACACCCACACTCAACCACAGGCCCTCGGAGCCTCTACCTCTGACAAGGGTTAAACTAAAGTGTGTACTTCCTCTTCTACCCTTTCTATATTTGATTTATTTAGTTGTCATGAGCCTCTCGCCAAGCACCCTACATTTGCACAAAAGATTGGTGTTGGGTCTGAAATGAGCCAAGGATGATTAATACTGCCAGATACTACTTCTTACATAATTAATACTGCTAGTTGAACATTACTACTGCTGGTGAGATTAATACTGCTAGCATGTTAGTACTGCAAGATGGTTAATACTGCTGGGAGAATTAATACTGCTTATGAAGATTAAAGCTGCTGAGAAGATAATGATGGAATGATTAGATTAATGGAAAGTCAGTGAGATTTGAAGATAATTATGGACTGGATCATGAAGATTAAATTTTCTTTTATAATTATCTTGTAATATGTCTTGTATATATACTGTATATAAGGCATAGTTTAGTAGAGATTAATAGTTTTTCATATATGTTTGCTCTAGAAAATTAACCTCCAGATTCATTGTAATCCTTTCTTTAGAGAACTATAGAACGTCTGTTGAGCCTGTTAAACAGATTGAGGTTGAGTTTGTAATCATTAAGTTAATCAATATAACTTGTGATTTGCATTCAAGTACTGTTTCATTGATTGAGTGTTAAAGTGTTTTTCCGTAACTTCTTTAACAATGTTTCTGAGTGTGTTAATTAAATTCTTCATTAGAATTTTTCGATCTTGACAAGTGGTATCAGAGCTTGTGTAACTCAGAAAGAAAGAATCATCATGGACGGATCAAGCGACAGTGTTCTTATTTCAAAAGTCCCCATGCTCAAACCCAATGAGTTTGACATGTGGAAAATCAGAATCAAGCAATACATTCTTCTCACAGACTTCTCAATGTGGGACATCATTGAGAATGGTCCCTCAGATGGAGGAAAGATGGACGCAGAAGGCAAGAGACCTGCACCAAAGACTGATGGAGAAAGGAAGATGAGGCAGACAGAGATGAAAGCCTTGATCACTCTGCTCTTGGATATACCTAATGAGTATCAACACCAGTTCTGCAATTGCACGGATGCACAAATTCTATGGAATGCACTGGAGAAAAGATTTTCTGGTACCAAAAGTACGAAAAGAAATCAGAAGGCCATCCTGAAGCAGCAATATGAAAACTTCATGTCTACAAAGAATGAGTCCATCACTCAAACTTTTGATAGATTTAATAAGTTAATTGGTGAATTGGCTACTGTTGGTGTCCAAATAGATCAAGATGGTGTCAACAGAAAATTTCTAAGATCTCTTGGTGATGAATGGACTATGTACACTGTCTCCTTCAGACAGAATGACCAACTGGAGGACAAGGAACTGGATGACCTCTATAATGAACTTAGGGTGTTTGAAGCAGAGGTAAAAGCAAAGAAGAGGCCCTCTGGGTACTCATAAAATGCTTCTCTTTTATCATCTTCTACTGATTCTGCTGCTAATACAGAATCAGTTAGTGCTGCCTATGGATCAAAGCAAGATGGATCTAATGACTCAGTTTTACAAGTTTGTCTAGCCAGTCATGCTAATTCCACCCTAATTAATGATGACTTAGAACATATAAATGCTGATGATCTGGAAGAGATGGATATCAAGTGGCAAATAGCTATGCTCACAATGAGGGTAAAAAGATTCATCAAAAGGACTGGAAGGAACAACTTTGCTCAGAAAAGAGAAGATGGGGTTGGATTTTATAAATCCAAGGTTGAATGTTACAAGTGTCACAAGCTGGGGCACTTTGCAAGAGAATGCAGAAGTGGAATGCCTCAACAGCATACTAGCAACCATCAACCATCACAGTCCACTAGCTTTAACAACAGGAACTCTTCTCAAGCTCTTGTTTCCCAAGAAGGAATGAGATTTGATTGGAGTGACCAAGCAGAAGAAGCAGTTCAGAATCAAGCTTTAATGGCTAAAATTTCAGAGTCAGCAAGCATTGATATTCCCAGAGAGGGCAACCAACAACTCAAGGGAAGGAGCATTTGACATGTTGATAGTGGTTGTTCCAGGCACATGACAGGTAACATGGTCTGTCTTCAAAACTTCAAAAGAAGTGATGGAGGACATGTTGCTTTTGGTGATAATCCAGCAGGTGGAAAGATAAGTGGAAAAGGTAATGTGTCAAAAGGTAAGATGATCTTTGAGGATGTATACTATGTTGAGCAATTGAGATACAACCTGTTAAGTGTATCACAGGTCTGTGACAAGAAACATAGCATATTATTCAATGATACTGAATGTATTATCCTTGCTCCAGGGTTCAAGGTAGTTGATGAAAGTATGATACTACTTAGAACTCCTAGAAAGGACAATGTTTACTGCTTAGACTTGGAGAGTGTAGCTTCTGATTCATCTTTAAATTGTTTATTTTCAAAAGCTTCATTGGATGAATCATCTCTTTGGCACAGAAGGATGTGTCACATGAAATTTAAAACAATGAACAAACTTGTGAAAAACAACCTTGTAAGAGGTTTGCCACAAAAGGTCTTTTCATGTGATGATCATTGTGTTGCATGTCTTAAAGGCAAACAACACAAAGCTTCTCATAAGTCCAAAGAGATAAATACAATCTCTTCACCTTTTAATTTACTGCATATGGATCTGTTTGGTCCTACAAATGTGATGAGTATAGGTAAGAAATCCTACTGCTTGGTTATTGTTGATGATTTCTCTAGATTCACTTGGGTCTATTTTCTGAGGACTAAGGATGAGACAAGTGGACTGATCAAATCCTTTGTTCTTAGAGTTGAAAACCAAACAAATCTAAGAGTTAAAGTCATCAGATCTGATAATGGAACTGAATTTAAAAATAATGACCTAAACAGCTTCTGTGAGGAAAAAGGCATTGAGAAACAATACAGTGCTCCTAGGACTCCTCAATAGAATGGTGTTGCTGAAAGAAGAAATAGGACTCTGATAGAAGCTGCTAGATATCTGTTGGCAGATTCAAAACTTCCAATTACTTCTTGGGCAGAAGCAGTTAATACTGCCTGCTATGTTCAAAATAGAGTTCTAGTAGTGAAATCCCAAGACAAGACACCTTATGAGCTTTTTAAAAAGAAGAAACCTTTTATTGGATTTTTCAAACCTTTTGGGTGTCCTTGCACAATTCTCAATACCAAAACTCACGTAGGCAAGTTTGATAGCAAAGCTGAGGATTGGTTTCTTGTTGGATATTTATCTCAAAGTAAGGCCTACAGAGTTTTCAACACTTCTTCTAGGATTATTGAGGAAAGTGACAATGTCAAATGCAATGAGAACACACCAAATCAACTTGGTTCCGGTCCTGATTGGCTATTTGACATTGATTTGTTGTCTAATGCTTTGGGTTTCAGTAATGGGCATAATGCAGGAACAGGGACAGAAAAGGTACAAGTACAAAGACAAGAGTTTGTGTGGTTCCTAACACATACTGCTGATCCTGTTGAATTCTGTGACCAAGATAAGAAAGATACTTCAGATTCAAAGGACACTGAACCAGCTCAGAATGAAGAGGACAGAGGTGAAAAGGAAGATCAACCCTCAGATTCAGGAATCAAAGGTCTTGAGATGCCATGTTTGGAAGAAGATAACACAGATGATGGTACCTCTTCAGTTTTTGGTGGCAGCACTCCTGAAAAGAATGACTCTAATCTGGAAGCAGACATTAATGAAGAGGTTGTTCATCAAACAAGAGTTCAGAAAAATCATCCTCCTCAATTGGTTATTGGTGACATCAATTCTCCTATAATCACAAGGAATCAAAGCAAGTTGGGAGGATTGAAGGACATACAATCAGGATTACTATCTTTCTTTCTATCACAGGTTGAACCCAAAAAGGCATATGATGCAATGAAGGATCCAAGCTGGATAGAAGCAATGCAAGAGGAGCTACTGCAGTTTGTGCCGCAGGATGTATGGGATTTGGTTGACCTTCCAAAAGGACACAAAGCTATAGGCACTAAATAGATCTTCAGGAACAAGAAAGATGAGAGAGGAATAGTAATAAAGAACAAGGCCATATTAGTGGCACAAGGGTATACTCAAGAAGAGGGAATTGATTATGAAGAGGTATTCGCACCAGTGGCCAAGATTGAGGCAATCAGGCTATTTTTAGCCTATGCTTCTTTCATGAAGTTCAGGGTCAACCAGTTGGATGTAAAGAGTGCTTTCCTGTATGGGAGAATTGAAGAAGAAGTGTATGTCTGTCAGCCTCCAGGGTTTGAGAATCCAAATTATCCTGACAGAGTATACAAATTGAAGAAGTCACTCTATCGGCTACATCAAGCACCAAGGGCATGGTATGACACTTTGTCTACCTATCTCTTGGAAAATGGTTTTCAAAGAGGAATCATAGACAACACTCTGTTCATTTAGAGGAAGAAGAAGGACATCCTTATAGTACAAATCTATGTGGATGATATTATATTTGGATCCACAAAAGATCAAATGTGCAGAGATTTTGAAGAATTGATGCACAAGAGATTCAAGATGAGTTCTATGGGTGAACTTACTTTCTTCCTTGGGCTACAAGTTAAGCAGAAGAAAGATGGGATATTTATAAGCCAATCCAAGTATGTGTAGGACATTCTTACTAAGTTTGGATTCTCAGATTCAAAGCCTACAAGCACACCCATGGAGACACACAAACAGATCACTGCAGATCTTGAGGGGGAGGATGTGGATGTTCATCACTATAGATCCATGATTGGCTCCCTCATTTATCTCACTGCTTCAAGACCAGATATCATGTTTCCTGTTTGTGTGTGTGCAAGATTTCAAGTAAGGCCCAAACAGTCACACTTTCAAGCAGTCAAGAGGATATTCAGATATCTCAAAGGCCAACCTAGATTAGGTCTTTGGTATCCTCATGACTCACCATTTGACCTACTTGCTTATTTAGACAGTGACTTGGGTGGTGCGAATTTGGATAGAAAGTAAACTTCAGGGGGATGTCAGTTTTTGGGTGCAAGACTAGTGTCATGGCAGTGCAAGAAACAAACCACAGTGTCCACCTCTACAACAGAATCAGAGTATATAGCTGCTGCAAGCTGCTGTTCACAAGTACTCTGGATTCAGAATCAAATGCTGGACTATGGTATATCTTTTCTTCACACTCCAATCTTCATAGACAATAACAGTGCTATTAGCATTGTTAATAATCCAGTCAAGCACTCCAAAACAAAGCATATAGAAATCAGGTACCATTTTATCAGAGACTGTAATGAATAGAAGCTAATTTAGGTTGTGAAAGTCCATACAAGTAACAAATTTGCTGATCTATTCACCAAAGCTTTTGATGTGGGTAGATTCACATTCTTGGTCACAAGTGTGGGCATGATAAACACTGAATAAGCCTCATTTGATCTGCTTTATGTCTCATTTATGTATAGATTCCTTCCTGTCTACTTTCTCATATTGTATTGTGCATGGTGTTGCTAACCTTATGTGTTTAAGTGTTTCAGATTGCTTCAATTGAATACTTGGTACTTCTAGTTCAGTTAATACTGCTCTCTATATTACTCATGATAACAGGTCAAAAAGGGTTAAGTATGGTTACTACTGCTAGGTCGTTTATACTGCCAGTGCAATGTTACTACTGCTTGCCTTATTTATACTGCTAATCAGTGTTACTACTGCTGGTAGGTGTTAATACTGCTAGTCTGTGTTAGTACTGCCAGTATGTGTTACTACTGCTACTCTGAGTTAATACTGCAGGCTTGTTAATACTTCTAGGGTACTTAGTACTGCTTCTAACTGAAACCCTCCACCTATAAATACCCATTTGTGACCGCCAAAATACAAACGGCTCTTTGAACTTCCATTGCTTATATTTCTCTCTCTCTCTCTCTCGATTTCTTGCTCACCAGTGTACACCCTAGTTGCGATTCGAACCCTAGAATCAATCAGAACGATGGCAGGACTAGAATGCTTTGATGAACACAATGAGGTTGCTATGATGCAAAAACCCAAATAGGCTGAAGGTTTTCATCATATTGTGGATTTCCTCAAATCGTCACACATTGCCTATGCCCTCACTGTCAATCCCACAATCTGTGTGGAACATCTACTACAATATTGGGCAAATGCTACCATCCACACTGAAGATGGCACTCAGGTCATCAAAACAAGGGTGTGTGATAAACCACTGACCATCTCAGAAGAGTGTATTCGCATCCATCTACGCTTAGATGATGCCTCAGGTATTACCTCTCTTCCTAAGGAAGATCTCTTCCAAGTTCTTAATCGTATGGGGTATGAAGGTCCCACAGAGGTATTCAAGTTCTTCAAGAACAGATTTTCACCTCAGTGGAGATTCTTTGTTCATACCCTACAACACTGCATTTCAAGAAAAACAACTGGCTGGAGTGAGTTTAGCAGCACCATAGCCTATGCTTTGGTCTGCTTAGTGACCTCTCGAAAGTTTAATTTCTCTCAAATGATCTTAAACGATTTAATGGCAAACCTGGATACCAAATCAAAAAGCTTTTATATGTATCCAAGGTTTGTACAAGAAGTACTTAATAAGGAATTGACGGATTTACGTACCTTCAAGGAGGTATATGTACCAAAACTCCCAAAGGGGAAAGTGTTCTCTTATATGAAGAGGCCCAGTAAGGACTTCTCAGGTATAGACACACCATTGTTCTCTATAATGATGGTTGTGTCCCACTCTCAAGGTGAGGCATCATGGTTAAAGCCCACATTAGACCAACCCACTGATGACCTACCCACACCTTCCACTACAAAACATACCCCTCAGTCCCTTCTTGTTGATCCAAACTCTCTCAGTGATTTGATAACGACCCTTTTCTATACTTAGTGAAAATTACGTTTAATATGTATTAGTGTTTCACCATCAGCGATCAGACTGAGTCTGTTCAGTTATCGCTGATAGTCTTTCTCATAAACATTTAATATGTATTAGTGTTTCACTATCAGTGATCAAACTGAGTCTGTTCAGTTATCTCTGATAGTTCTGATGTAAACAGTAACGTAATCCCTGAAGACAAGTCTCGCGTCAACATATGTTCATAGCTGAATCGAAGACGAAGCTGCTGAACAAAGAGAAGTCTACTAGTGACCTGATGCGGATATCAGTGACGCAAAGACAACTATACTTATACGCGAAGGAACATAAGGAAAGCTACAGCGATCGCTGAACTCTTGATGTCTCTGAAGAAAGAGATATTCAGCGACCGAATGATCACTTAGCTTATACCTCAAGTTTCCTTTTGTCTTACCTTGCACAACTCAGTACGATGTGTCAGATAGGACATGCCTCTGCCACAATTCGTACAACAACTCTGTCAACTACACTGTTCATGATCCGGCCGAAAGCATGTCTCCCAAAGTCAGACTTTCAAAGCCAATCAAAGAACGCCACGTGTAAAGTGCCCTGCCATGCATTTAATGCATAGGGTATAAATAGGAAGTTCACCCCTCCATCTGAGGGTGTGCTCAATCCTTGAACCCCAAATAGAAACCTTTGTTTTCTATATTCTAAATTCCCCATTCTCTGAAATTCTTGTGCAACCATCTTAGTGTTTCATAAGTTTGTTTAGATTGAGTTTGCCTTAATCTTATTCCGCAACAAACTTGTAAATTGTGTTTGATTTATCAATAAACAATTTATTAAACTTTAATTTCTGTGTTTGTATTCAACCCCCCCCCCCCCTCTACAAATTTGTTAAGCACCTTTGGGACCAACAAGTGGTATCATAGCAGTTTGTTTAATCTAATAAACAAGATCTTGCTTTATTCTCTTCTTTGCTATTCTAAATGGCACTTAACACAAACACAAACTACTATGATAATGGTTCACTTTCTAAACCTCCTCGATTTAGCAGAGATAACTTTTCTCTATGGAAAAATCGAATGATGCAATTTCTTGAAGGTGCTGATCCTACTATATATAGAAAATGGACCCTATGAACCTGTTAGAATTATAGCTGCAGTTCCCGCTACTGCCACCACTGAAGCTGTCCCTGAACGCTATGTCGTTAAGGAAATAAGACAGTGGAGTGATGAAGACAAAAAGAAAGTAGGTACAGATGCAAGAGCAAAGACCATTATCTCAATGGCTCTGCCTGATGAATTTTTCCATTCCATCATGCATCTGAAAACTTCTAAAGAAATGTGGGAAACCATATGTGTTCAATATGAGGGCACCACTGAAATCCAAGAGACTCGAAAGATTAACTTGGTAAGACAGTATGAAAGTTTCATCGTTGTTAAGAATGAATCTCTTTCTGACGTTCATCAGCGGTTTAACTGCTTAATCATTGATCTAAGAACAGTTGGTAGGACCTATTCTAATTCTGAGGTCTTAACAAAATTCTTAGAATGTCTTCCTGAAAGCTGGGACAGTTATTCAATATGTCTTAAGCTGACAAAATACTTAAATTCTCTCTCTCTAAGCTTTTTTTATAGAATATTGCTCAACTATGAGCAATCGAATCTCCTGAAAAAGAATCTTGTAAAAGATTCTAAAGACTCTAATAGCACTCCTGTTGCTTTAGTCTCTTCAGAGATAATTCCATCTCAGCAATCTACTCTCACCATCACTGAGTTAGATTCTGAATCTGAGGATCTATCAGACCCTGATCTTTCAGAGTTTGATGAGTCCTTAGCACTCTTGACAAACTCTTTTAAGAGATTTGCAAGAAAGAGCAACTTCCGAAGAAGTAAGCCTCTCTCTCTTACTGAAAAGCCAAAATCAACGCCTGTTGATAAGGCTACTGCCACTTGCTATAACTGTGAAAAGATTGGACACTTTGTTAGTGAGTGCAGGTCGAAAAAGGTCTTCAAACCTTCTACCTCAAGAAGATCCAGTGATGACAAATACCTAAAGCTGAAGAACAAATATCAAAAGATGAAAAGCTATAAGCGAAAAGGTAAAGGTCTCATCGCTGAAGAACATGACTGGGCTGAATCAGAAGAATCAAGTGCTGATGAAGAAGAAGTCGCTAATCTTTGCCTCATAGCCGAGATTAAAGAAGAAGTGGAAGAACCATCTGAACCTTCTATGAGCTACATCTCATCTCAGGGATCAAAGGGCATCTGGTATCTCGATAGTGGATGTTCTCGTCATATGACTGGACAAAAAGACCTGCTCACTGAATACAAGGAAGAGAAAGGTCCCTCTGTGACCTTCGGTGGAAATGGAAAAGGATATACCCGAGGGTTTGGTGTCCTCAGCAATGGGACAAATACCTTTCGAAGAGTCGTTTATGTAGATGGACTGAAGCAAAACCTTCTAAGAATCAGTCAGCTATGTGACAAAGACTACGAAGTTCGCTTTTCTAAGAAAGCATGTTCAGTGGTGGATGAGAAAGGAAAACTTGCTCTCAGTGGTTATCGCAGAGAAAATGTCTATGTAATAGATATAGACTCTAATACCACTAAAAACTTATGTTTTCTCTCTAAGGCCTCTTCTGATGTCAACTGGCTATGGCACAAAAGCCTCTCACATCTAAACTTCAAAACTCTGAATTCTCTCTCTTTTATGGAACTGGTTTCTAGTCTTCCTCAGCACTCATATGCTAAAGAATCTCCCTGCTCAGCATGTGAAAAAGGAAAACAAACAAAAGCTAGTTTCAAGTCTAAACAAGTCTCTTCAGTGACAAGTCCTCTTCAGCTCTTACATATGGATCTGTTTGGCCCTGTCAATATCCAATCAATAGCTGGAAAGAAATATACGCTTATCATTGTAGACGAATTCTCTCGCTATACCTGGGTTATCTTTCTTCGCTGTAAGAGTGATACTCCAGAAGAACTAATATCTTTTGTTAAAAATATGGAAGTGCTGAATAATCTTACTGTTCGTTCAATAAGAAGTGATCATGGAACTGAATTGAAAAACAGTTCCCTGAATAATTTCTTTGAGAATAAAGGAATTTCCCATAACTTTTCCTCAGTAAGAACACCTCAGCAAAACGGAGTCGCTGAAAGAAAAAACAGAACGATCATTGAAGCTGCTAGATCAATGCTCAGCGATTCTCATCTCCCTACTCAATTTTGGGCAGAAGCTGTAAACACTGCATGTTTTACTCAAAACAGATCGCTGATAGTAAAGCGATTTGGAAAGACAGCTTACGAACTTTTTCATAGAAGGAAGCCTTCTATCAACTTTCTTCATATCTTTGGTTGTCAGTGCTTTATCTTAAACAACAAAGATCAGCTTGGAAAGTTCGACCCAAAAGCTGATGATGGAATATTTCTAGGATATTCCTCCATCTCCAAAGCCTACAGAGTCTTCAACAAAAGAAGACAATCTCTGGAAGAAACAATTCATGTCACATTCGATGAAACTCGCTCAGCGAACTCTAAACCAATCACTGACAATGAAGAGTTAAATGCTTGGATGTTTTCTCACTACAGAGAAACAGAACCTTTCTTCTCAAACCATCAGCATTCAGATCCTCCAGCCGCTGATGATGTTCCAAACATTATACATCCTAACGCTGAATCCACCTCATGGGTTTCAGCTGAACCTCTAAACACCTTACTACCATCAGATCTACCTATGTCTGAAAACCTCTCTGATAACAACAGTCTGTCCACTACTCAACAGTTAATTGCTGATGAACCTCAAACGTCCTCATCAGTAAACATCCCGATTGTTGATCCAACATCTGAGTTGAGCGATCATGCTCCTGCTCAGCGATGGATCAAAGATCATCCAATAGATCAAATTCTTGGTGATCCAGATGCAGGTATTCAGACACGACGAAGCTCAGGTAATATACGTCTCTTTGTCAACTTTCTATCTTTAATAGAACCAAAGAAGACTGAAGATGCCCTCAGAGATCCAAACTGGGTCAGCGCTATGCAAGAAGAGCTGACTGAGTTTACCCGTAACAAAGTTTGGAATCTCGTTCCTAGACCATCTGATAAAACTGTTATAGGCACTAAATGGGTGTTTAGAAACAAGTTAGATGAACATGGAACTGTAACCCGCAATAAGGCTCGACTTGTTGCTCAGGGATACAGACAAGAGGAAGGCATAGACTATGATGAAACCTTTGCCCCTGTGGCTAGGCTCGAAGCAATTCGACTATTCTTAGCTTATGCAATATATAAAGACTTCATCGTTTATCAAATGGACGTAAAATCAGCGTTCCTAAATGGAAAGTTGAATGAAGAAGTCTATGTAGAACAACCACCAGGGTTCTATGACCCTAAGTATCCAAATTTAGTTTATAAATTGGATAACGCTCTCTATGGTCTAAAACAAGCCCCTCGTGCTTGGTATGACACTCTCTCATCATTTCTTATCTCTGAAAATTTTGAACGTGGCAAGATTGATAATACGTTATTTTTCAGAAAGATAAAAGGTCATATAATTCTTGTACAAATATATGTCGATGACATAATATTTGGTTCTACTAACCCATCTATATGTACTCCCTTCGCTAAAAGAATGAAGAAAGAATATAAAATGAGTATGATGGGTCAGCTGACATATTTTCTTGGTCTTCAGATTAAACAATCTGACAAAGGTACTTTCATCAGCCAAGGTAAGTATGTTACAGATATGCTGAAGAAGTTTGATATTACACAAACTTCAGCGATGAAAACTCCTATGGCACCACCCCTGACACTTAACAAAGATCCTTCTGGAAAACCTGTTAATGTCACTGCCTATAGAGGAATGATAGGCTCCCTGCTGTATCTTACAACGAGCCGACCTGACATTATGTACTCTACTTGTTTATGTGCACGCTATCAATCTGAACCCAAGGAATCCCATCTGATCGTTGTTAAGCGAATTTTCAGATATCTGAAGGGAACTCCTAACCTCGGTCTTTGGTATCCCAAAGACTCAAGGTTCGATCTAACTGGTTATTCTGATAGTGATTTTGCAGGCTGTAAACTTGACAGAAAGAGTACCACTGGTGGATGTCAACTCCTGGGAGGAAAGCTGGTAAGTTGGACAAGCAAAAAGCAAAATTCAGTGTCCACTTCCACAGCTGAAGCTGAATATGTAGCCGCTGGAAGCTGTTGTTCTCAAATCTTGTAGATGAGAAATCAACTATTAGACTATGACCTTCAACTGTCAAAGATTCCTATCTATTGCGACAGCACTAGTGCTATCGCTATAGCAAATAATCCAGTGCTACATTCAAAGACGAAACACATAGAGATCAGATATCACTTTATCAGAGATCATGTGATGAATGGTGATATTGAACTTCACTTTATCCCTACTGGCTTTCAGCTTGCTGATTTATTCACAAAACCTCTTGATGAGACAAGGTTCAACTTTCTCATCAGTGAGCTTGGAATGCTGAATCTAGAAGAATAAATCTTCAGCATTCATGCATTGTGTCAGTAATCATAAGTTCCCCTTTTATCATTCTCTGATAAACATTCTGACTCTCAGGTATGTTCTCTCAATCCCTACAACTGAATCATCATTCAGTTAAGATGTTTTTCAAAATATAAACCTTAATCACTGAACTTTCTTCAAATGATTAAAAACTTTTTGAAAAAGAAATTTATCACTGATATTTCTAGTCAGTGATCTTTTAAAAGAAAATCTATCCCTATCTTTACCATCAGGGATACTTTCAAAAAGAAAAATCTATCGCTGACCTTTCTTCAGCGATAATTTCAAAACGGACAAATGAACAGTCTCTTTTCGATGACGTCATTTGAACCGACAATCCACGACTTGCCTTTTTCTGACACGTTCGTCCGTTGCCCTTCCATCCAATCAACTTCGTGGGACGTGTCCATGTCATGATGAGCATTTGTTTTCCCGCCTCTCACATTCTCTCTCCTTTCTCACACGTATAAAAGGAATGTTTTTCCATTCTTATCACTTTACGCTTTCTGGAAATACTTTCAAAACAAGAATTCTCTCTCAAGCATTCTAGCTTTCTCAAGCATTTGTATCATCCTCTTCAAAGATCAACAGGTTATTCTTGATCTTTTTCTTATTCTTATCTTAAATCTTTTTACATAAAACTTCATTTATGGTCTACCATTATGGGTTTATAAGATTCTTATCACATAAAATCATTTTCATTTTTGATTTTATTCTTTAAAAACCATTTTATTTTGACTATTCTTCATTCAAAATCCTTGGTTTTTCTTCATGTTCTTAAATCTTGTTCTAAGATAACCTTTTTAATCTTCAAATTTGTTGATTTCTCTATGTTTCTTTCCTCAAATAGAAACTAGAAAATCTTCTTTATTTTTAGACTAAAACCGTTCTTCTACTCTTTTATCTACTCATACTCAGAATGGCTCAATTTGCACTTGTCGCCTCTAAGAACGTCAAGTTCGTCATCACTGACTCGGAGCTTCCGAAGAACAATCATCTCGCTCGCCTCAATTTTGACGGTGTTAAGTACCCACATATGAAGGAAGCCGCAATGTTTCTAAAGCAATCCTGCATTGCTTACGCTATCACTGTGGATCCCACACCCTCCAAAACTCTTCTCCAGCAATTCTGGTTTACCGCTGAAGAAGCCTCTATCACCAACAAAAAGGGTGAACAGGTTCCTGCTATCTCTTTCAGCACTGAACTAGGATCAGGGATGATGATTGCCTTAGGCATGAGGAAAGCTCTGCGTTTTCCTGACAAACCCAGGAATGGATTCGGCGCCTTGCCAACTGATGCTGAACTCATCCAATTCCTGGATGCCATGGAATACGCTTGGGAACCCAAGCCAAGGACGACGATTCCCAACAAGAAGCTGACTCTTGTGAAGAAGGCACTGATGCCTTCTCAGCTTAACTACATCTTCTCACACTTCATTCAGTGTATGAGTGGGAAGAGTGGGTCACTGGACAAAGCCAGCAAGATTCAGGTCCAGATGGCTTACTCAGTGATCGCTGGAAGAAACTTTGACTACGCAACCGCTATCTTTGACGATCTAAAGTCAAAGATAGAGAATACCGAAAGGGATCCCAAGGTCCCCTACGTACGCTTCATCTGCGCGTACCTGAAGTTCCTCTACCCTGCTACTTACCCCACTAACTCGGATGCATCTTTTCCAAAAGTGGGTCAGCGCTCCCTGGAGGTCAAGACGTTCACCAACGAGGTAAGTATCTCTGAACTTCGCTCCCGACTCTCTCTCCTCACTTCTTCTTCTTCAGCGGCCACGCAGGAGGTTCCTTCTTCTACTATCCCTGCCGCTACCCCTTCCAAACGACCATCAACGGGCTCCCTTGGTCCTTCGAAGAAGGCCAAGGTGACCAAGGAGAAAGCTACCTCTACCTCTATACCTAAGGATGTTTATCAACAAACTTCCTTGGATGCTTTTGTGGGTCTCTCCTGCACATCCTCAGTGATAACCACTTCAACCGTGCCAGCGATCTCGGTCGCTGTCACAACAACAGTGACGCAACCTACAATCTCAGTTCAACAACAACCTGAGGTAACTACCCCTATCCCTACATCTTCTATCCCGATCTCTAGTCCTACTATTTCTTTGATCTCTAACCTTCCATCTATTTCTACTCCACAGTTTGGACCCATAGGACCTGAACATCAATCTTTTGAGGAATCTTTACAATTCTACAAAATGTTTGATAATTTAGGTATCCCTATAACCTTAAACACTTCTCCCAACTCACCATATAAGCCTGTTTCTCAAAAACTAACTTATATTTCAGGTCCTACTTTGGCGACTGTTGACACCAATGTTAACAATTTGAGTGCAAAGGTGGAATCTCTGACTGCCTCTCTCAACAACAACACCAATGCTGTTCAATCAGCTGGTGAAGCACTAAAGACGCTGACAGCCAACTGCGCCTCCAAAGCTGACGTTTCTCAAATCACTACTCTCCAAGAAGCTATTGTCAAATTCAGGGAAGACTCACAGCAACTGTTTGCAGCCCTGGCTACAAAGGTTGATTCCTGTGAAGTCCTTCTTCAGTAAATCCTGACTCACCTGAAGGCACCAGCTCCGACTCCTACTCCCTCATTCACAGAGAACGATCGTACATCGCTGAACATTGCCGTGGAGTTTATTCATCAGGCTACGTCTGATTTTCCTGCGTTTGAAGGCCGTCTGGACTGTTTGGTGGCTGAAGTTCAGGTGTTGGCTGCTGCAAAAGCTTCATCTCCTTCCAAAGATCTCTCCCTCAATGATAATGACAAAGAGGGGGAGAAAGCAGCTGAAGAAAATACGGAGTTTGAAGTCACTGCTGAGGTCCAACAGAAGGAAACTCCCTCTCAGGTTGAGGGGGAGATAGCTGCTGAAAAAGCCCCTCCTTCCCTCGAAGATTTAATCGATGATGAAGAAGAAGAGGACGATGATGATGAAGACCTTGATCTTGAAGATCAAGAGGAAGATCCTCATCAAGATGATGATGATGACGATGAAGAAGATCAATCTCTATGGTGTTCTTCAGCCGTCACTTCATCAGCGATAGCTTTGAAAGAAGTTATCAAAGCAGGGGGAAGTCAAAAGACACCTTCAGGAACCCCTTCCCAAAGCAAAGGTGCAACTGCTGAGGGAACCCTGAAGATGATTTCACTACCTGAGGAGAATCCTTCTCAGGTATGCCTTACTCTTGTTCCCTTATCATTCTATAAAAATCCAACCCCTGTTTCTTTCTAGCCTTTATCTCTCTCCTTCCCTAAAAATAAATCTAACCTTTTTTCTTTTTCTGACCAGATAGTTCTCTCCCCTGCTTAAGGGTAAAGAACTCCAAATAATCCCAGCTGCTGAAGATGATGAGCAAATAATCCCAATCTCTGTAAGAGAGATTGATGAAGAGGATGAAGAAGAGTCCCTCCAACATCATGGAAGGCCCTCTAGACCATCTCATTGGTCAAAGGAAGAGAGAAAGAAAAGAACGGAGATTATCTCTCATCTGGAGAGTCAAAGACGAAAGATCCCCTCTCAATCATCAGATCTGGAGTTCCTGACTGAAGCTGAAATCGAAGAATCCGTCAGGGTTGAGAAGCTGATTGCTGACTGTCAAAGACAAGAAGCTGAAAAGCAAACCAGTGGAAGTCCAGGAAGCTCTTTTGAAAGAGATTGAAGAGGAACGCTCGAAAGAAAAAGCGGTCAGCGATAATACAGTCGATTGGTGCAAGCACAAAATTGACTATCGCTCTGACCCAATGAAGATCATAGCTGTTGCTATCTCTGGGAGAAAGAAGAAGGATAAACTCTCTGTCATCATGGAGATTACCAGAGAGGATGGAAGCTGCAAGGCTATGTTCATTTCAAAGATGGAAGACTTCGGCTACATGGAATGGATTGAGTTCAAAGATGCGCTAAAGAAATCAAAGTCAACATACAGAGGCTATGTTGAAAGGGTAAATGATGCCCTCATCAACAGAGTCGCTGCTATACTAAAGGTGCCATCTACTCTTCCTCCAAAGTCCAAGCAAATCAAGAGAAAGCCTGTCTCCTCCTCATCTGATAATGTCGCAGTGATAAGAAATGAAACCTCCATCAAATTCTCAAGAGAAGCTCTGTTCGGTCCTCCTCCTGATCTTTCAGTTCTGAATCTATCTCTGCCTCCTGGCGGACCATATGTTGCGGGACAAGTACTTGAAGAACCTTTTGGAATCTTCTTCAGAGATGACGAGGAACAGCTCAGATTTCAAAGAGTCTCTGAAATCCCTATTTGTCCCCTCGCTCTTTTCAAGGATCTCATGTGCCTATGGTGTACTCTATCTCCTGCTGTTGAGCCAATCATAGCGATCATCTGCAAAGAATCTTTAGAGCAAAGGCAAAAAGGAGAAGAAATACCTGAGTATTTGATCAATCCTCCTAAACCCTCTTTAGATAGCTGATAGATTAGTTTTCTTTCTTGTAATCTATTATTTTAACTTACAGAAGTTAATACATCACCTGTACTTGTAATTTTCATACCTTGTAATTCTTTTCTTGGATTAATGAGAATTTCAGTGAAGGACTTAACTCTATCAGTGCTGTAAAAGATCCCTCAAAATAGTAATTGAGAATTTCAGTGAAGTACTCAGGTATTACCTCTCTTCCTAAGGAAGATCTCTTCCAAGTTCTTAATCGTATGGGGTATGAAGGTCCCACAGAGGTATTCAAGTTCTTCAAGAACAGATTTTCACCTCAGTGGAGATTCTTTGTTCATACCCTACAACACTGCATTTCAAGAAAAACAACTGGTTGGAGTGAGTTCAGCAGCACCATAGCCTATGCTTTGGTCTGCTTAGCGACCTCTCGAAAGTTTAATTTCTCTCAAATGATCTTAAACGATTTAATGGCAAACCTGGATACCAAATCAAAAAGCTTTTATATGTATCCAAGGTTTGTACAAGAAGTACTTAATAAGGAATTGACGGATTTACCTACCTTCAAGGAGGTATATGTACCAAAACTTCCAAAGGGGAAAGTGTTCTCTAATATGAAGAGGCCCAGTAAGGACTTCTCAGGTATAGACACACCATTGTTCTCTATAATGATGGTTCTGTCCCACTCTCAAGGTGAGGCATCATGGTTAAAGCCCACATTAGACCAACCCACTGATGACCTACCCACACCTTCCACTACAAAACATACCCCTCAGTCCCTTCTTGTTGATCCAAACTCTCTCAGTGATTTGATAACGACCATTTTCTATACTTAGTGAAAATTACGTTTAATATGTATTAGTGTTTCACCATCAGCGATCAGACTGAGTCTGTTCAGTTATCGCTGATAGTCTTTCTCATAAACATTTAATATGTATTAGTGTTTCACTATCAGTGATCAAACTGAGTCTGTTCAGTTATCTCTGATAGTTCTGATGTAAACAGTAACGTAATCCCTGAAGACAAGTCTCGCGTCAACAGATGTTCATAGTTGAATCGAAGACGAAGCTGCTGAACAAAGAGAAGTCTACTAGTGACCTGATGCAGATATCAGTGAAGCAAAGACAACTCTACTTATACGCGAAGGAACATAAGGAAAGCTTCAGCGATCGCTGAACTCTTGATGTCTCTGAAGAAAGAGATATTCAGCGACCGAATGATCACTTAGCTTATACCTCAAGTTTCCTTTTGTCTTACCTTGCACAACTCAGTACGATGTGTCAGATAGGACATGCCTCTTCCACAATTCGTACAACAACTCTGTCAACTACACTGTTCATGATCCGGCCGAAAGCATGTCTCCCAAAGTCAGACTTTCAAAGCCAATCAAAGAACGCCACGTGTAAAGTGCCCTGCCATGCATTTAATGCATAGGGTATAAATAGGAAGTTCACCCCTCCATCTGAGGGTGTGCTCAATCCTTGAACCCCAAATAGAAACCTTTGTTTTCTATATTCTAAATTCGCCATTCTCTGAAATTCTTGTGCAACCATCTTAGTGTTTCTTAAGTTTGTTTAGATTGAGTCTGCCTTAATCTTATTCCGCAACAAACTTGTAAATTGTGTTTGATTTATCAATAAACAATTTATTAAACTTTAATTTCTGTGTTTGTATTCAACCCCACCCCCCTTCTACAAACTTGTTAAGCACCTTCGGGACCAACACTTCTAAAGAAGCCAACATCACCCATTACTCATACATACACAAGGAAAAAGGAACAGAAGGTTCCTTCCCTTCTAGTATCTTCACCCCCACGGCCTCAAAGCCCTCTGATGGAGCATTTTCCATCAGAGAATATCCAAAGGGAAACAACAGGGGTGTCTCCCAACCCCAAGAAGGTGCTCAATAAGGAGGAGGAAGAGCATGTGGGCAGTGAGGCTCACACTACTGACTTTGCACACAGTGCAGGGCAGGACAGTGTGAACATCTTTAAGACCTTCCCCACGGCAACTTTGGGTGAGCAATCATCCAAAGGTCCCAGGTGCCAAGAAACCAAGGGGATATAGGATGCTTCTGCTAGGCAGGAGACCTCTACTAAACGTTCCAATGATCCTCCAAGGGTGGTAAAGACACCTAAAGGTGGTGAGGATAGATATACATACGATGAATTGATGGAAACTATTGCCAATGTCAACCTGGATGTACTCAAACAGGGTGCAGAAATAAAGGACATGCAAAAGGTGATTATCTCCTAACAAGAGCAGATTACAAACTTCAAGAAAATGGTTCTAAAGTTAGTGCACAAGAAAAAGAAAACCAAATTTGTGCTGAAGAAGAGGAACATTGCTCATGATACTTCCAAAAAGGGGGAGACTAAAGTTGAAACTGCAAAACAAAGTAATGATGGGATGGAATATAAATTTGAGGGGGAGATGGGTACAGAAGAAGAAATTAGCAGAGAAGCAGAAACATTTAAAGTAGCAGCAGAAATTGGCTTAGCAACAGTAACTGAAGCTGCAGTAGAAACTGAAAAAGCAGCAGAAACAGGGCTGACAGTTGAAAAGATAGAGATTGTTGAAACTCTGGTGAAGGCAAAAACAGACACTCCCAAGGCTACTCAAAAGGCCAAGGGAGTGGAAATCAAAGAAGAAGGATTTGAAAAGAAGAGAAAAGAAATAAGTGATGCTGAGGTAAAGAGAAAAGGAAAAGAAAAGATAGTGGAACCTCTGAAGAAAACAAAGAAGTCAGTCCAAGTAGCTCTAGATGAAGAGGTAGCCAAACAGCTGCAAGCTGAAATAGAAGCAGAAGAAGAGTCTCAAACTGCCAAAAGTAGGCAAATTTCTTTAGATCTGTCTAAAAAGCTCAATGAGGAGTACCAAAGGAGTTTGAGGGATGCAGCTGAAGCCAAGAAAGTTCAAGAAAAAGCATCTATGCCAAGGCAGCCAACATTGACAAAGAAAAGACAACCTTCAAAGACTTTTGTTGCCAACCAAGAAAGGAGGAAAATGATCAATTTTCTAAAAGGATCAGTTGGTGTTAAAGAAGGCATGTTAACTGGTATGTCTTATGGCAGAATTGAAGAGTTGTACAAGAATGAAATGACCAAGCTACAAGGAGACTTTACTCAAGGGGTTGAGGTTGAAAGGAAAATGAAAGAAAGGCATGACCTGCATATCCAACAACCTTTTCCTGAGAATGAAGAAACCACTCCTACAAAAGAAGTGGAAGAAGAACAAAAAGAAGAAACTCTTGCTCAAACAGTCAAAGCTGTCAAAAGAATGAAAACCATTGCTTCAAAGAAACAGACCAAAAGGCCAAGGATTGAAGAAGTGCAAAAAGAAGTTGAACCTGTTGTTGCAACCCCTGAAGAACAATCAAGTCAACAAGGTGCAGAACAATCTAAACAATCTGAGGTACATGTTGGTTTGTATATGATAGTGACTGACAGTGAACTTGTAAAAGCTGACCCAATATCAGTCCAAGCCCCTGAAATTATCCATTGGGATATCCTGGAAGATCAAAGGAAAAAATACTTCAGGATTAAAAGGATGGGAGACAAGTATGAAGTTTACTCTACTTGGGGAAAAATCATCAGAAGTTGTTCCAGAT
Organism: Arctium minus; assembly: GCA_954870635.1. Classification (NCBI taxonomy): domain Eukaryota; kingdom Viridiplantae; phylum Streptophyta; class Magnoliopsida; order Asterales; family Asteraceae; genus Arctium; species Arctium minus. Next base: position 129,187,862 of record OX941081.1, on the reverse strand, counting down.
CTGACTTAGAAGAAATGTTCAAGGTTGGAATGAGCTTGTATGAGAAGGATTTGTCAGGAGCAGGAATTAGCTTAATAAGATTAGCCATGGAGTACTTATGCATGATGTTTGATCCTAGCAAAGTTCAACATGTTGTCAGAGATCTGCATCTGGAGAATAAATTCCAAAGAATAGACAATTGGATGCTATTTGAAAGGTGTGGAGTCTATGTCATCACCATTGACAGATCTTATCATGAGTACTACCTGGTGGATAAAATTTATGATCACAGCAAAGCCAAGTTGCAAGGTATGTTGAATGCTAAGATGGTATGTTCAAAGGATTCTGAAATGGCCAAGATAGTAGTCAGAAGAATCATCAATCAAAGCTTAGGTTTGGATCCTAATCTTGGAAATTGAGCTTATGTTTTGAAAGTATCATAAAGACCAAAGTTTGAAGAACTTAACTTCTCAATCTGAAAAGTGAAGTTAGGGGGAGATTGTTGGGTCTGAAATGATCCAGGGATGATTAATACTGCCAGATACTACTTCTTGCTTAATTAATACTGCTAGTTCAACATTACTACTGCTGGTGAGATTAATACTGCTAGCATGTTAGTATTGCAAGATGGTTAATACTGTTGGGAGAATTAATACTGCTTATGAAGATTAAAGTTGCTGAGAAGATAATGATGGAATGATTTGATTAATGGAAAGTCAAGAAGATTTGAAGATAATTATGGACTGGATCAAGAAGATTAATTTTTCTTTTATAATTATCTTGTAATCTGTCTTGTATATATACTGTATAGAAGGCATAGTTTAGTAGAGATTAATAGTTTTTCATATACGTTTGCTCTAGAAAATTAACCTCAAGATTCATTGTAATCCTTTCTTTAGAGAAGTATAGAACGTCTGTTGAGCGTGTTCAACAGATTGAGGTTGAGTTTGTAATCATTAAGTTAATCAATAGAACTTGTGATTTGCATTCAAGTATTGTTTCATTGATTGAGTGTTAAAGTGTTTTTCCGCAACTTCTTTAACATTGTTTCTGAGTGTGTTAATTAAATTCTTCATTAGAATTTTTCGATCTTGACAATTGGTCAGATACCTAAAGGGTTCCATGACCATGCTCTGATTGCACACCCTCATTTTAGAGAGACCATTAAGATTTTTGGATGGGAACTACTATGTGTTGTCCCAAATCCTTATAACATCAACTTGTTAAGGGACTTCTACACTGAATTGGCAGTCACCAATGGCGTAGAGCTCTTAGTGAGGAAAAATGAAGTAAGCTACTAAGCCACTGTCATTAATGCACTCCTGGGCATGAACCCACCGGCACACTCTAAGTTAGATCGATTGATATATCATGCCACTGATAAGGATCTTGAGCCTGTCCTTAAGAGAATTTCTCATGAAGGGTCTGGGTGGTCATTTAAGGGAAAAGCGAGAATTTTGAAAACTCATTATTTAAAACCAGAAGCATACGTTTGGTTTTACTTCATGAGGCATACACTGCACCCCAAAACTCATGATTCCAGTTTATGTATGCAACGAGTGTTTATTCTTTATTGCATCATGGAGGGGCATCGATTTAATGTAGGTTTGATCATCTCCAAGAATATACATGGAGGTGTAGATAGGGCTAATGTGCGACTGTTGTACCCCACCATAATCCAATTCACTCATGGCAAAGGCCAAGGTAGTTACACTTCCCTCTGACCATTTTTCAAGGAACAAAATGGTTATGGACAAACCCAATCTAGAGAGAATATTGAGAAACAATGCATACATTGATTAAGAAAATGCACAAGAGGGTAATGGCTTTGCCTCCTTGGAAGCAAGCATCAATTCCCTAAAGGGTTAAGGACTTTCTGACCAGGGAGAGGACATTTCTGACCAGGTTAAGGACTTGAGGAAGAGCTTGAGAGAGTTGAAGGAGAAGAGGTTGAGTTAGATGAAATATGAGAAACCTCGTGATGATTTGATGAGATCCATCTGGGTGAAAGAACATCCCCAACTGATGAAAGGACTTCCCCCATTCCCCATCCACTTGTTATAGCAGTCGGTTGGGTGCCCACCTACTCGGAGTAGGCCAGGTTCCATACTCTTTCTCCCCCCCCCTTTTTTTAGTTCTAGTAATCAATTTTCATTCTCTTGTTTGAATGTTTTCTAATCTGTGAGTCTAGGACAATTTTTGTTTGCAACTGCGCTTGTTTTCAATCATACGTAGTATGCACACCAATAAGTCAATAAATTGTTGCTAGTCTAGTCTATTGTATGATAGCCTGAATAAACTGCTTGTCTCTCAATTTTTTCAAACAATCAATAGAACTAGCCCCATTTTTTCTTTGCCTCCCAATTTTTGTTAGAATCATTGCAAAAACCAAACACTTTGGCCATCTCTCATAACATGCCTTTTTCATTCGGTTTTATTCACATTTAATGAGGACATTGAATCCTCCAAAGTTAGGGGGAGGATATGGCTATTTCCTACCCATATCATTCCAAATACACAAAGGCCACAATAATGCACATTCTTCTTTGCATGTGCCTCATAAAAAACGTGCACAAAAGTTAAAACTAAACCAATAACAAGGAGCATATCTCCACTGCTATTTTTGTGCATGCTAGGAAAAGTGTCAAAGACACTAAAAAGACCAATGGGTCCACATACATATATCAAAAGAAAATAGGGCAGAAAACAGGGGTATGCATCGGTCGGGTCGGGTCGGGTACCCAAACCCTAAACTGAATCGGATATTCGGGTAGGCTGGAATGCCCCGAAATCCGACCGTATGAAGTTCGGGTTCGGGTGGTTCGGGTTGGGCCTCAATGGGATTTTTCCTTTTTGACATGTTTTCTCAAACTACAAATTACAACTTTAAAATTTAAATTACAAAATACGAATAACAACTTTAAAGTTTAAACTATAAACTACAAATTACAACTTTAAACTACAAATTACAAATTACCAAACAAACTACAAACTTACAAATGAACAATTTCCAAAGTATTACAATTTAAACTTTTAAAGTACCAAACATATGGTAACCAATTAACCATTAACCAAACTACGAAAGTATCAAGATCAAATATCAAGTTTGAACTTTGAAGTATCAACCCAAGTAACCAAAATCCAAAATATTACATTTCAAACAAACAACCAAACCAAAGTACCAATTACCAAAGTATTACCAAAGTCCAAAATATCATATTTTACCTTACCAATTACCAATCCGATCCACGTCCAAGTTCCAACATTCCAACTTCAAACTAACCTTTCCAAGTTCCAACCAACTTCATTTGAATCCTATAAAATTAAACTAACAAATCATGAAGCTAACTTCAAATCATTTATCATGTAAAATTAAAAGTACCTTTCTCAAATCTCAGTAATCATGAATCAACTTCAAATTCCCCAAAATCAGCTGATGCTTGTGTAGTAGGAGTAGAACTATCTTCACCACGGGTAAAAGAAGTTCCAATTCTTAAATTATCCATTTCTGCATATAATTAATGATAACTTATAAACTGTCATAATTATAATTTATAAATAATAACTAGCTCATAAATGATAAAATAATGTCGTACTCGTACCTTTCTCAAACATCTCAAGGTCCTCTAAATTTTCTTCCACCGCAAGTGGTTCAGTAGTCCCCCTTAACCAATCTTGCATACAGATAAGTGCCTCAACTATTTTAGGAGTTAGAGAACTCCTAAAATTATCCAACACCCTACCACTTGTACTAAACGTAGATTCGGATGCAACTGTAGAAATGGGTACGGCGAGGACTTCTCTCACAACCTTTGAAAGAATGGGAAACTGTGCGCTATTCATTTTCCACTACATCAGCAAATGAAAGTCATTGCCATTATCATCTACAATGGCCTCACCTAGGTATACGTCAAGCTCACTCCTTTTGCTATCTAAGACCCCACTTTCAAGTTTTTGCTTCTTCAACAAACTTTTGAATTTAGATTGTGACCTTCCAAGAGAGGGGAGACCTTTTCCCGGTTGAGATTGGGATTCAGATTCAGATTGAGATTGAGATTGAGATTGAGAAGGTTCAGAATATTCTTGCACATAATCTTCAAACGAGGTGGAGAGTCGATTACCTTCCTAAATAATGCTTCACCTCTTTCTTCACCAAACAACTGACCGAACTGGGATGATGATAATCCCAGTTTTAATCAAGTTCTTATTGTAGAACAATCAATAACAATCAAGATGATTCAAAAACGAAATCACATGTCATTGATTTAGAAATCACAGATTACAATCACACTCTCTCTACTTTCTCTCACTAGAATGATATACAATGACCTCTTCTCTAATTTGTTCCATATGCTGACTTACAATCTTACTTACGAAGAATACAAGACAAGGACTATTTATACAAAGCAACATTACACTAGGAAATAAAACACAATACTTTGACTTTGACATTTATTACAAAGACTTTGACTTTCTTGCTTTTAGAGTTGACTTTGAGCTTTGAATTGCTTTACTTTGATCTTCAAACTTCATGATCTTGCATCCAACAAATATGTGCTCTAACATTCTCCCCCTTTGGATCAAGATCATCTCTAAAAGATTTTGCAATTTAATCTTCCCTCTTTAAGCTCAATTTATACAATCTCACTCTTTGAAACAATTTTATCTCCCCTTTTGTAGAACTTTAGCAAAATAAACATTGAAGCTCAGTCTCCTCTTTAAGCTCAAAACATTCTTCCCTTTCTTTGATAAAATTGTCTTCAACATTAGTAACATTCTCCCCAAAGGTTGTAAAACCTCTTTCAGACACAACTCTGATTGCTTTAGCAAATTATCTCCAAATAAAATTTCAGTAAGATCCTCAACAATTCTGAAATCTTTAAACTCTTGCAGCTTTGAACAAACTTCAATTCTGAAATCTTTGAACTCTTTCTTTCACAATCAATTCTTGATCATTTCATCCATCTCTAATATTTCTTACTCAAACATTTATTTAACTCTTCTCCCCCTTTTTGATGATTGGAGCATGAAAATCATCAAAACTTTTCAAGAAATGTCCGATATGTTCTGACCAATGATCTTTTACAAGATCCTCTGATTATCTATTGATCCAAAAGATATTCATCCGAATCTTTGCAAATTCAGACAAATTATGAATGTAACACCTGAATCAGTTAGAAGTGCCTCTCAGTAACACGAATTCACTATGTGTAACAAATACACATTGGAAAGGAGCTTTTTGAAATGATCACCCCACAGGTCTTCCATTCAAGCATCGAAGCACCACAAAGGAATTTCTATGAACGTTATGACAAGAAAACATATTCCTTGTGTGTTCGTGCAAGTGTTTGAAAGAATTAAACACTGATGATTGCTTTTGATAGGCTCAAAATTGTGTAAACCATTGAGATAACAACAATTAAACATATACTCGAATGTGCATGATCGAAGTGCAAAGGTGGGGCATACTTCCTTCTTTTTCAATATCTAAATTTTCCAAATGAAAACCAGATAGATTATGTGTTGTGTCCCCTTAAAATATGAAACATTTTCTTGTTGAGAAGAAAATGAGTAGCTGTGGGGTTTTTATCAAGAGTTGACATGGGCTAGTTGTATGTTTCAATAATGTCCACGAAGAATTGTGAAACACTAGAAATGTGGTTGCCCAACTCAGAAAAAGTTGGTGCAGAGTTTGATATTCTTTTACTCTATTCTCTCACCCTCTTTCTTTTAATCATTAAGCTCGCATCTAACCAAAGTTTCTTTTTCATTTTACCTCATCGCTCAACTCACACTCATTATTTTGACTCCTCACACATTCGATCACTCAAGGATTAACTTCTTGGGTAGGAAACACTGGTTAACGTGAATCCATAGAAGTTCTGGTAAGCTCACACAACGAACCCATATTGTCCTATAAGAACATGTTGCTCAACTGGTGTAACTTTGCAGTTAAAGCACATATATACAAGTCAGATGTCTGTATGCTCATAGATATAATCATGAAGATTTGAGAATTTTAAACATTGAAGACTTTTCAAAACAAGTATATTAAATGAATGAAATGAATACAAGAAACTTGTTTGAAAATCTGGCATTATATGAAAAAGATCAATATATGAAAGATTTATCGATTAAAGCTTAGGTCAACAAAAATTGGAATATGTCTATACAAAACAAGATATAGACAAGTCTTGAAAGAACGTTTCGAAATGAAATCAACGCTCAAAATTCATTGAAGTTAAATCGGGGTGTATCACCGTCGAAAAATTTGTTCAATTTGAGACATGGTGATAACATGTCCGATAAAAAGTTAAACCGGTGTGTATGAACACTTGAAAGTATATGGAAAAGATAATACACAAGTATTTATCTTTGGAAACACACGGTTTGTAAAACGATTAAGCTCATGAAAAATGAAAACATTTAAAATCACACTTCTTTATTTATGAAATCGTTTAAGAATCAGAAGTGGTTTGAACATTTAAGAACATGCTTTCATATATGAAAGTTGTCCGCCTTTCAAACGTGTATGAGATTAAGATTAGAAATAAACATTTTGCTCATTTCTAAATCTCATCAAGTCAGCTCTAAGTCATATATATATATGATCGTTTAAGCTCACTCTTAATTCTGCAAAAGTCACAAAGTCGTTAAAGTGCAAAGATTTATTCACAAAAACTTTATTGAAAAGTAAATGACAAAAAGCAATAAAACTTTGAATGTACGAGTTCTGATAAGATGTAATCAGAAGTCATATTTCTTACTCCCCCTGAAATTATGCATCATAAAATATGTTAGTGAAAAACATGTTAGAGATCTATAACTCCCCATGAAGTGTAGATCATCATATCTTCCGAATGCATATTTTCAGAAAAATATGTACTCCCCCTTGAAGGTTGATTTCCTCATTTGAGTATCGGAGTACAATCTCTTATCAACACGGGAGCATCATTTCTTTTGATCATTGAAGAGCGAGTCCTAAATTGTTGTGTTTAGAAGTCAATCTCTTAAACATTGAGGTACGGGTCCTAAATTATATACTCAAAAGCCTTGGTTAATTGAAGCACGGGTTCTGAACTGATTTATTTAGAAGCCCCAGTTCTCTTACTCCCCCTTGACTTGAGATGTCTGCAACACAGAATCATCCTTTGGCTTTGGTACCCACTGGTATTTGGGTCCATGTTTGTGAGTTGCAGTTCTATTGGGAGTAATTGAGTAAGAACCATACAAGTAATTATCACTCATTTTATGAACAAAATCATAAGTACGACAATAAGAACAATACCTTTTCCTTGTATATAACCTGATTAATTGATCTCTCGATTAGGCAAGATCAGGTTTACCTTTCAGCACATTGTTCTTCTTGGCTTTTGATGTACGTACAAATGATTTGTTTTCTTTGTTTTCTTCCTTCTTTCCTTTCTTTTCTTCCTTCTTCTCATCATTCTTTTCTTCATCTACTGGTTTCACTTTCCATACCAGTTTCTCTTCATTATACGTCATTCTTCTCCTTCTTTGTATACCTGAACCATCTACATTTCGATCATAGAAAATGTTAGTAGTACGAATCTGATCAAATGAGTTAACTGGCCTTCTTGAAGAAACAGTTTTCTGATGTGAGCTTGAGGTTGTCCTTTTAGAGTCAGCTTGACCATATCTAGGTGTGTGGATTTTTGACTCTGGAGTCGTGTGCTCAGTCACCACCACCTTTGAAACAATGTCTTCAAGCTCTTTTATCTTTGAAGAATAACTGTCTCTTTCTTTGATAAGAAGGTCAATTTTTTCTTGAAACTCAGACTTCGCTTTCCGCTCTTTCAGTGCACTTATCGACAATTCATATAACTTCTCTGTAAGCTTCTTGATCTCTGATTCAAAATTTTGTCTTTCTTCTTCAAAACCATTCTCAGCATTCTTTCTCTGACCGAATATCTCTTTGAAGATTCCAACATTCTTCTGTTCTATGGTCTTTTTCTCCTTCTCAAACTTGTCTCTTTCCATTATTATTACTTTCTCAAAATCAGTCACCTGTTGAGAAAGCTTGGAACATTTAAGCTCAATACCTTTCTTCTCTTCAAAATTTTTCTTGAAAACTCGGAGAATTTCTTTGCAAACTGTTTCTTTTCACTTTCAAAATAATCTCTGTCTTTGGCCATTTTCAGTTCCAAATCTGATATATTCTTTTGAAGCTCAGTATTAGCATCCTCTAGATTCTTAATCTTCTCCTCATAATTGTCAACAGAAGATGCTTGTTGGATTTGAACAATCTGTTTTTCCAAGTCAAATATCTTTCTTTTTCAGATTAGTGTTGTCAGCTTCCAAAATCAGTACCTTTTCATCATTCAGGCCATAAGTCTGTTTTAGAAGATCTTCATTTATAGTCCTTAAAACACTATCTTCTTCTCTCAGTATCTGTTTTTCTTCATGATACCTTTTTGACCTCTTAGAATAGTAGTCAACTGAAGAAGCGAGATTTTTGTTCTCTATTCTGAGCTTGGAAATCTTCTCTTCATCATCAGAAAAACTCATCTTGAATATATGTTTACAAAAAGAACTTGAATTTGATCGTCAGTCCAATAGAAATCACAAAAATACAGAAATCTTAGAAAGAAAATTTTAAATGAAATTTAAAAAATTCTCTAAGTGAGGAATTCGCACATAAGAGTGAAAGACATGGAATTCGCATCAACAATTCGCATACAAGCAAGAATCAAACAAAATTCGCACACAACACACTTATCAACAGAATTCGCATACAAGTCTCACTACAAAATTCGTATGTAAGATATTTTCAGAATTCGCACAAACTTTTCTTAGAATTCGTATGAAAGAGCAAATCAGAATTCGCATGAACTTTTCGCATACACAATTCGCATAACTAGCATAAACGAATTCTTGACTTGCAAAATTTCAAAAGCTTCTTATGCGAGTTCTTAAGAATTCGTATAACACTCTGGTACGAATTCTTAGAATTCATATGATTCTATCTGCGAATTCTTGACTTTTCGCAAGAGTCAGATATACGAATTATGTCCTTGATAATTTTCAAGAAAAACTTTTCGCAAAAACACTTATACGAATTCTGATAATTCGCATGTCTCAGACAAGCGAATTCTATGCAATTCGCACAAGACACGTATGCGAATTCTTCACTTGTGAATTTTCTGAATCAAACTTATGCGAAATCCAATGGTTCTGCGAGTTCTTTCTGCGAGTTCTTGAGATGTTCTGCGAGTTCTTCAGATCTCGATGAAAACACCCTTTGATCTACTCAAAAACCCACAAAATCTTCGATTTTCATCCTGTAAGTTTGACAATGTGTTCTCTAATACATCTAGACACAAATTCAACCAATGAATTTCAACATGAATGACCCAAACTTACACATTTGATCCAATACAGTGTGACATACTCGTGAATACAAAAACTTGTAAAAATCCAAAATTCGATTACAATTACAGTGCAAGACATTAACAAACCTATACAAGATTCAAATAGAACATAAAACGAACTTAAGAAGATCAATTACAACTCCTAATTCTTACAAATAATCAAAATTGAATCTTCGACTTAAAACACAGTACGAACTTCCATATTTTCTTGATTTCACTATGGATCTGCTCTGATACTAATTGATAATCCCAGTTTTAATCAAGTTCTTATTGTAGAACAATCAATAACAATCAAGATGATTCAAAAACAAAATCACATGTCATTGATTTAGAAATCACAGATTACAATGACAGACTCTCTCTTTACTTTCTCTCACTAGAATGATATACAATGACCTCTTCTCTAATCTGTTCCATACGCTGACTTACAATCTTACTTACAAAGGATACAAGAGAAGGACTATTTATACAAAGCAACATTACACTAGGAAATAAAACACAATACTTTGACTTTGACATTTATTACAAAGACTTAGAGCAGATTACTTACTATCCAAAATCCAAATTTAGCATAATTAACATAATAAACATAAAGACACATAAAGACATATGTCCAAATTTAACATAATTACATAAAGACACATAAAGACATACTGTCCAAATTTAGCAGGTTACAGCCTACAGGTTACTTACTGGGTTACTGTCCAAATTTAGCATAAGTCCATAACTGTTCAAATTTAGTTTCAACTTTCAACATAGCATTCTGAACTAATTACTAATCAACTAGAAATAGGTAATAGCATATTAGTTTCAATTTCAACATAAAGACAGTTATTGTCCAAATTCCAAAATTCCAACCAAAATTCCAATCAAGAATTCAAGATAACACTCATAGGAGTAAGTAAATTACCAAATGAAGTCCAACATAACAATGAATTTCAGTACCAAATGAAGTCCAACATAAGTAACAATAACTCGGTAAGTAAATTACCAAATTTCGATTCCACCAAAATAACAATTAAAACTAGAAAACTAGAACTGAGAGAGAAGAGTGTAGAAACTAGAAAACTAAGAAGAAAAGTAGCAAAGGCGATGGTCGATTACCAAAGAAAAGGAGCAGGGCGATGGTCGACTGATTATAGAGACAGAGAGAGAGGTCTGGAGAGTGGAGACTAGAGCAGGGCGGTCGCCGGTCCGAGGCTGGAGCAGGGCGGTAGCCGGTGGTCAAGGAGTCGTCGAGGAATCGAGGTCGACGCTGAAGAGTGAAGCCTGAGTCAAGGAGTTTTCGACGTTGATGAGGAATCGAAATTAAGGCTGAAGACAGTGAAGAATAATTTAGGATTTAGTTTATTAGGTATTTAGGTTAGTTTTATAAAAGAATAAAATTGATTTAAAAAAAAATCGGATATTCGGGCGGGTCAGGTTTGGGTTTTGGGTACCTAACCCGATCCTACTTTACCCGATAAGTTATATCAGATCGGATGGTTTGGGTTCGGATAATTCGGGTCTCGAATTTTATGCTAGATATTGGGTCGAGTCGGGTCGGTCGGGTCGGTCGGGTTTTGCTCACCCCTAGCAGAAAAATTGGGCCATTTGAGAAGAATTGCATTGCAAGACATGAAAGAGCCAAAGTCATACCCACCAAAAACACCATTTTGCATAGATGATTCTAATTAGGCAAAGAAAGGTTAGGCTAGCTTATGGATTGATGTGTTTTGTGCAAACATTGAAATTAAACAGTTTCAGAAGGGCTATCACCACATACTTCTTAGTCTTGTAGAAAAACTATCAAAAATTCAATAAGGTGCATAATATGGTCATGTTGAAAATAAACTCAAATCTTCTTGCAAAAAGGTATGATTAGCTCTTTTTTTTTCTTTAGTCTTTTGTGTTTCTTATTTTAAGTTGCTTAGGGACAAGCAACGATTCAAGTTTGGGGAATGGTTTAAATATGCCAAAAAGGAAAAATGGTTTAAATATGGTCCTGCAGGGTTGATTTTTGGTGCTGAATGGTTTCTTACAGGACCATATAGCAATTTTGAAGACTTGGGCTTGGAGCAGAATTTGGGCTGGATCTTAGGCCTCGTTTTTGGTTTCAATTTTGGGCTTGACAACCAACCTTGTAGACATAGTTAACAAGATTTTGGGCCACCTTTTTGTGTACATTTTGGGCCCCAAGCCTCTTTATGCTCCTATAAATACATTACCTTAGTTAACCATGTGGATCATCCCATCCATCCCCATTACTTCATTTCTCATTTGGAGGAACAAGTAATTTTTACTCTCATGTCTTAATACTCTCTATTTGGGAAGCTTTAAGCTTTTTGATTTTGGTCTTCATCTCTTGAAGATTTCTTTTATATTTGAAGCTTATGGTACCCAAAGTTCCTTGTTATTATTTAAAATTTCATTTACACATTATTATTATATTTCTCTTGCTACTCAACATCTGTCACAGTTTTTACACATTCGGCATTTCGCAATTTTACTTGCAAAATAAACCCGAAAATTCGAATCCTTTACATTGGGCCGAAACCCAAGTATGGTTCAAGGTTTATTTTGCCATGGTAACAATGTTGAAAATTCAAGTTAAAAATACACAAATGGTTATTTACTTTACCAATCCAAAGTATGCATCCCTTAAGTAATCCATACAATAATTCCACATTTGAAACAAGACTTTCTGCACAAATTTCCGATTATGTCTTCTATTTTTAGCTTTATAATTCCTGCTCTATTTTATTGTATTTACTTTATTCAATTTAATTTCTGCACTTTATTTTATGTAATTTAATTCCCCGTAATTTACTTTAAGCAATTTATTTATTGTTGTTTACTTCGAGCAATATTCTCATTTATTTTTATAATTAGTTAATTGCACGAAAAGTTCCGTTTCTTAATTTGGACTATTGTAATTTACTTCATGCATTTTCCATCTCCATTATTTGTTTTTAAAGTCTTTACATCTCTTATAATAGGAAACCGAGCAATGATGAGCTAACCGCCTTAGCTTGGGGTATATAGTGAAATTAGGACCGAGACCGGTGAAAGGATAAAAAGGTGTATCGTGAAGCTTGATTGTCCGATGTTGTTTAAATCAAAGTTATATTTTATATTATAATTAATCAATTGACAACTAGTTCGTTGTATGAAGACTTATTTAAGTTACATAAAATATTGACTTTGAGATAACAAAAGAATGCTTTCTCATATTTTTACACCATCAATTGTTTTATTCTAATGGATCTTTGTACCCCATGTTTCCCTTTATAATTAATTTTTCAAAGTAGTTGTTAAACCAAACCACCAACAAAATATTTTCTCCAACTTCGCCATCTGAAACTAATTTTTAAAGACCGGACTTTAAGAGGAACTTACACGCTTCCCTGTGGGATCGATATTCTGTACTTTGTACCATTATAACTTGTTACAAAACGATGATAAATCAAAATGTATACTTGCGTTAAGATTTATTTACACCCATTTTGTGGTTACATAAAACCAACAACAAGTATACACCTCAATTATGATCGCTATAAGTATTAAAGTGGTAAGTATTACCAAATATCATTTCCACAAGGACTGAACTACTGAGAATCATAGAGTTTCATGAATTTCTTGCACACGTTTTGGTTGTGAGGAAATTGTCGTTTTTGTTGGTGAAATAACTTAAAAATACGAAATGTAACTTTGAATTAAAGAATGGGTATGGGTGTAAAGCTTCCCTTGAGGTGAAAGTAATAACAAAATGGTTAGGTACTCGAGTGCATAGGATTGTTTATAGAAATCATGATCTCTCGAAAACAAATTTTTATAAATTATGCCCACGGAGTGCCCACAATCACATACTCTTAATTTTGCCGATTTAACTAACTTTGACTCAAAACGTCAAGTTCTACCAGTATGAAGATTTATATACTCAAATCTCTTTGTGATATAAATCTCAACCGACATTTGAACCTTAGTAAATCATACAAAACCCGTATCTCTATGTGGTTATCAAAGACTTTCTCAAATCTTTGTGCATCACTTAAGCCGTATTTCGAATCCGCCCCTCTCGAGGTCAAGATCTAATATTAACACTTCAAAGTGATCAGCTTATCCGCATTGAGTTATGTCCCGATTCAAGTGACCAAACTTAAAAGCAAGTAATTATGGCCACACCCAAGTGTTGCCTACTAGTCTCAAGTTCACTCACACCCACACCCACACCCACACCCAATGTGGTGCTTAGTTCATAATTAAAATGAAAGACATAATAATAGAAGAGAAGTACTTGTAAACTAGTTGCTCTAAAATCTTCTTTTTACTGCTCCCATTATCCTGATAAATGCAGCTAAAAAATGAGAGTTATCAATTACCTACATAGAGAGAGGTTCAAAAGAAAATCTCAAAAAAATAGAAAACTGAGGAACACTCTGGTTGTCCTTAATTTGGACGGTATGCACTTGTGCATACAAGTAATTAAGTTGTTTATCAGTTTTATGCACTTGTGCATATGCACGTGTGCATTATACACTTGTGCATATGCACGTGTGCATTATACACTTGTGCATATGCACGTGTGCATGTTACAAATTACTTGTATGAACTAGTGCATACCGTCCAGATGAAGGCTATCAGTGTGTTCCTCAGTTTTCTATAAGATTTTCCCCTAAACCCCCATAATTTTAACAAGAAGGATTTCAACTATGCATCCTCTCGTAAGATGTAATTATTTCCATAACCACATTTTATATGATAAATTGTTTAATCTTTAATATGATATAAACCTAAATTAGCTAATAACGAGAAGATAGTTCAAGTTTTCATGAAAAAGGAACAATGTCATATAAAAACTTTATCTTTCTCGTTTCTTACATAGAAACTTTATCTTTCTTGTTTCTAAACCAATTTTAACGATTTTTTTGTTCATGTTCTAACTAGATCTATTATGTACATAACATCATTTTTAACATTAAATAACAATTCCAACATCATTTCATGCATTAATTCGGGATTAACCATAAATGCATATAAACTCTATTTCTATATCATTTCTTGCATTCTACTCCCAATTCCATGTCATAATCGAGGTTGAAGATTCCCAAACAACATGGCACATATACATAACTAATACCTAAATTGGCATTGTTGCTTACCTTGAACACCCACTTCTCTTTTTGATCTTCTGTTCGAAATCCCGGGTATATTTAAAACCGATTCTAAACAAAGAAGCATAAAATAATGCGTAATGGAAAAACAAAAACATGTGTAAATTGAATTTCAAAAGCCATGATCCAATTGAGTAAAATAGATCAAGCAAAAGAAAAACTAAAACATTAAGATTTAATTTTTACCTCTTAAATCGATGAAATGTTGATATAGAACCAAGTGTTCAAGTTAGAACACCTCTACGAGTATCCACACGAGCAACACCAATCGAATGCTAGTCCATTCTTCAATCAAAACTATCAATTTTTGCTCCTTGAACAAAAATCAATCCAAAGAGAGGGAAGGAGGAGGATATTATCTTAAAACACTAATCTCCTAATCCTTTCTTTTTTATATCAAACTTGGGCTTTCCTTATTTTTAGGACTTAAAAGTCCTTTTATTTATTCAATCCAACTAAATAAATCATTAAGCGCATAATTATTATTTAAACTCTTTTAAATAATAAAACATTTTAATTAATTAATCACATAGATCTAATTAATTTTTCCACTTTATTTCTTAGACATTATTTAGTCTCACTTAGCCAAATAATTCCGAAATAAATTTTTATTCTTTTGATTGAATAATTTAATTATATCACATATATAGTATTTAATTGATGTATGTATTGCTCTGTAATTAACCATATAGTTAATATTGGAAACTTATTTGCACATAAATCCAACAAACCCCCGCTTGCGCATGGTACAAGCTCAATGAACTATATAGATTGCAGTAAGCGTATAACAACACGCCACATCCCTATCTACATATGAATGTCAGTTTCTAAAAAATATACATTCATTGGCACAATGATCTTTTGTCTTAAGTCCCTTTGTTACTGATATCAATTTGAAGATGAGGCATGGATCTAATCATCCTCATATTAGTTCAATATTAGGTTTCTTGGTTTAGGATTCGACTATAATCATCAAACTAGATTGGCCAACTGTCTATGTTGTTTAGGTATGGTCGTACACTCATATCTATTCGATTCGGGCCCTGGTGATATCATACTCTCAGCTAGTATAGCAACAAATCTCATCTTGACTGTATGCGATTATCATGATATTCACACTATGTCCAGTAATAGCCTATTTAACTTTCTTGTTTAGAACAACGTATGACTACCTCAAAACATAATGATCCACTCATTCTAGTGACAACATATATCTCAGGTCTAAGGATATACAAACACAATCATTTTCAAGATTCACCAATGACGTCGATCCATGAAGTTACATCTTGAGGTTGGGTCAATCCAACATTCACCAACAGTGAACACATATGAGTTTGGCTCTCAACAAGATACATATTCATCCCTATGAATATTACCAACAATCACATTAACCTTCATTCATAATTACTCCCGTAACATGACCGACTATGGATGTTTAGAATAACCAACAGTTAATCATGGATTAAACATGCTAATATCGAACACAATAATATTTGATGAAGATGATCATACCAACTATATCAATTCATAATTTAAATAATATTGCTTATGTTCCAAATACTAAAATTTATAAATCAAATAAGCTACTAGCAAAACGAAGTCTTATGCCTCTAGCGTGATCATCATGCTTAGCATGAGGTATGGGATTTGTAAATAGGTCTGCTAGATTATGATTTGTATGAAGTTTAAGAACACTAATCTCATTTGTTCAGATAACTTCTCGTTTAAGATTTTGTCAATCTATATAGTTTGACTGAGACCTATTAGCCACTTCGATCTATCCATATAGATCCTGATCCCAAGAATATATGCTGCTTCTCCCAAATCTTTCATGGCAAAGAATTTTTAAAGCCAAGACTTAACTTCTTGCAAGGTTGGAATATCATTGCCAATGAGTAGTATATCATCAACATACAGGATCAGAAAGATTACAGTGCTCCCACTAGCTCTAATGTAAACATATGGCTCATTATGGTTTTGAGTAAACCATACTCTTTGATTTTCTTATCAAACTGAAGATTCTAGTTCCTAGATGCTTGAAGCTTAGACACTCTTTTATGGTACTTTGAATTCACAAACCCTTCTGGTTGCACCATATATACGTCCTCGCCCAAGTGACCATTCATGTAGGCAATTTTGACATCCATTTGTCATATCTCATAATCATAGTACGCAACTATGTGAATAAGTATCCTAATAGCTTTAATGTTGGAGACTAGATATAAGGTTTCTTCATAGTCAGTACCATGACTTTGTGTGAAACATGTCGGCATGAGACAAGCTTTAAAGGTGTGTGCATTTCCATCCATGTCGGTCTTCTTCTTGAAGACCCATTTACACCCAACAGACTTGCTATTTGGTGGAAGATCAACTAAGTTCCAAACTTGATTGTCTTTCATGGATTGCACCTTTGCATTCATGGCATCAAGCCACTTGTTGGATTCAGACCCTATACAGCTTATCGGTATCTAACATGCTCACAA
Organism: Arctium minus; assembly: GCA_954870635.1. NCBI lineage: Eukaryota > Viridiplantae > Streptophyta > Magnoliopsida > Asterales > Asteraceae > Arctium > Arctium minus. The sequence goes on along the minus strand of OX941081.1, from coordinate 129,170,855 downwards.
TGATTCCCTAGTTCAACTTCCTCAGTAGTCACAAGAAATCCATATTTTTCGGATTGTTGGGAAATCCTACCAGATCTGCGAATGACATGTGTTTCATGTTGTGCCTCAGTAGATGAGTGTTTGGCCTCAACAAGTTGTTCGCTAGTGCCGTTAGAAGTTGTTTTATCTTGTGGTCCTCGAACCTCTTTGAGATATACATTTCTCCCACTTGCTTGTTGTAATAAGAGATTTCTCTCAAAAAACTCAGCACCCCGAGCAACAAAAACTTTGTTCTCAGTGGGGTTGTAGAAACAATATCTCATCGTTTCCTTAGGATATCCCACGAAAATACACTTGATGGTCCTAGACTCTAGTTTGATAGAAGTATCACATCGTACATGGGTTTGGAACCCCAGACTTTCAAGTAAGACAACTTGGGAGATCGCCCATGCCATAACTTGTATGGTGTCTTGGTTACCTTCTTGGTCAGAACCATATTGAGTATGCGGGTTGCAGACTGCAAGTCATTACCCCCAAAAGATAAAGGCAAGGTAGTTTGACTCATCATAAATTGAACCATATCAAGTAAGCTTCGATTTCTCCTATCTGACACACCATTATGTTGTGGTGTTCTGGGTGGAGTGAACTATGAGACAATCCCATGATCCGTTAGATGATCCAAAAACTATTAGCTCATATATTCACCACCTCGATTAGATCGGATGGCTTTTATGGTTTTTTCAAGCTAATTTTATAATTTATTTTGGAAGGCTTTTAAACGTTTCAAAAAACTTCATGCTTATGCCTATACAAGTTGTAACAACCCCAAATCTCAGAATTTAACCATAAGATAGATAGATACCAAAACGGTTCAAAATACCAAGTCAAAACATGAATTACAACCCAAAGTCTAATGTAAATGACCATTCACAGCTGAGAATTTTAACCAAGCGTCCAAGTCTGGAAAATCTAAACAGGAGACTACAAAGCTTCACTATCTCCCAGCTCTCACATCTTTCCCTTTCCTTTACTTGAGCTTACACTAACCTGCTTGCCTGAAAATGGTTTTCAGTTTTATAACAAGTAAGGGTTAAACCGAAGGTCTAGTGAGTTTCCCTCAAGTAACAACATTACACCACAAACATTGTTCAAAACGAGTTATAAAAACATTTGCAACGATTCTCACCTTTAGACTATCATGCACACACACCACATGTGGTTGGCACACGCTTAAGTCACGCACACCTGTGACACATGTTCAGGCTCACATCTGCCCTCGATCGGCTTACATGAAACGAATTCATGCATCCCCAATGGGTCACACCTCCCATATAACCATAAAATTCCCCACCCACAATGAATGCATACTTTGAATTATTAAGACAAGACAAGATAAAGGCATACGCAATTGTAAAACAATCAATTCAATCTCGAAGCGTATAAAAAAAGCTTTCTTGCAAATAGGGGTAAGTAGGAAAAACTCACCTTCCGTCCACGCTTAAATTTTTGCACTCGAAGCTATGAGGGTCCAAACCGAACACCTAATCACACGACACACAAGGGTATTAAACCACTCGAAAGCCTCTCTAAAAATACTCCTTATCATCCCTAAGACAAACCCGAATTACTAACCCGTTCCTAGGCCCATACAGTGGACGAAACAACAAGAAAGTTGTCCAAACAGAGCCTGGTGCAACTTTCCATGCGACCAAACCCGCATCACAACCCACACCAGACACTGAACAATGTCAGGAGAAACTTCTAGGGAGACCTAACCAGCCCCAGAAACCGCATGGGTCTCTGGTCCTACCCTGCATGCATATTCAGCTCGAAAATCATCCTTTCTCGAATCCCTAACCATTTCCAAATCGATTTTAAGCTTCTAAAATGTGGGAATCAATATTCTAAACATTTCCCAACAATAACCAAACATCAAAACATCAAATGACCCATTAATCCATCCATTGTAAAACCATAACTTTTCTCAAAAACAAATAAATGAAGTACTCATGAAGATAAACACCATTAATTGTGATTTTAACCCAAAACTCAAAATCAACAACCAATATCTAGAGAAAACAATCTCCCCATAGAGTTTTCATTCCAAGAACACAATAAGAAAGAGATTCTACACCCCCAACCATGAATCCCATTAAAACTAGAAATTGTGGACATGGGAGAAGATGATTACCTTAAGGGTGAAGAACATGAATCCTCTTCCAAAATCCTTCTTCCTCCAAGACTCCAAGCACACACACTTCACACACCGATTCTTCTCTCAATTGCTCTCTAAGCCTCTAAAATCATAAGAATGGGAAATGAGAGGGTTTAGGACCCAAGTCCCTGAAATTGATGAGGTTCCCCTTAACACCCTACAACTCCTCAAAACTTCAAAATTAAAGGTTTAAGGTTATTACACAAGTAGACATAACCATATCGACATAAATCATCGGTAAAGGTAATGAAGTAGCTTTTACCATTTCTTGACATGGTTCTAAAAGATTCACATAAATCAGTATGTATAAGTTCTAATAGATCCTTAGCCCTTTGGCCTTGACCATTGAAAAGGGTATTATTCATCTTTCCACTTAAGCAAGACGCACATATCAAACGACTCAGAGCTAGTTGATTCCAAAATTCCATCTGATTGAAGTTTTGCTAAACTCTTGTTAGTTATGTGACCAAGACGACAATGTCATAGATATGACTTATTTAAGTCAGGCTTATATCTTTTGACATTACAAGTATAGACAGACTTACTATTTCAGACATCATTATGCATAACAACTTCATGAATACCATTACGAAGAATAACGTCAAAATAAAATAAGGTATCTTTATGAATTGAAATTCCATAATCTGTAAAAGCAGGTATAAAACCTGATTAACTCAAATGGTACTGAAATAATTCCAACAGAAATACTTGGACATAATGACAATTGTCCAAAATTAATGTAAGACCAATTGGTAATTTTACCTCATGGTTTCTGATGGCTTCAACAGAAACACGTGTCTTATTGCCAACGAATAAATCCAAGTCTCCTTATTTCAGTTTCCTACTTTTTCTCATTCCCTGCACATTATTACAATTGTGAGTTCCAGAACCGGTATCAAATACCTAAGAATTTGATGAAAAACCATAAAGTTCTATCACATAGATACCCGATTTTTTGGATTCTCCATCTTTGCCTTTCTTCTGTTCAACAAGGTAGGCAAGACAGTTCCTGCAGTTACCTATTTTCTCATAATGGTAACATTCGACATCTTTAGCAGGGTTTTCCTTTCGTCTTTGGTCGAACAACAACCCTTTTGCTTTTTTCCTTCGAATGCAGCCTTTTCATTGACCTAGCGAGAACGTTTAGTTCGGCAACTTGCATCAGGTGCAACTCGGACTCGACATTCTCCCACTTATTCCAAAGCTCCTTTTCAGCTTGCTGTCGAAGCCTTGTCTTCAGCTCCTTGATAATTGTAAAAGGTTCATACGGTTCTAATTCCTCTTGGAGGTCAAGGATCATGCTAGAACCCATACATAAGGGATGCAACTTCATGTTGCTCATCGAACATTCTAACCCAAGATTTATGTCTATGGCTAGGGGATCGGTTAGATGGTTGTAAAGAAAATGGTTTATCGAGAATGTGTAACTTGTTCTCGTACCTATGGACCAATCCTTAAGGTATGATACCAATCAACAAAGTTATCACCGTTAAATTTCTCTTTCTCCAACAGAGAACAAAGTGACAAGTTGTTTACGGGTGTGGTCGACATCCACAAAACAAATTAAGTTCTTTTATTTTAGTATTTTCAATGTTAATTCTTTAAAAACTAATTACCCTCGTTTTATCCAAAAACATTAATTTTGTAAAGCTAATATCCTAATTGAAGTTTGTTAGCATATACAGTTGATCATACATACAATACTAAGTTCAATTGGTAGGTAACGGGTAGCAATTGCATTACAAGTGCAACTCTTAGGGCTTTATGAGACTCGGGACAAATAGTGTCCAATTGGAATGCTTAGTCTCATCATTGTCCCAAACTTAGGTTTTACTATGGTACAAATTTATCACATTAGGACAATAATATGACTGACTCTTAGCACTACCCAAAAATTACTGTGCCAAGTATCCTAACGATTGGCTGGTGTGATATTAAAATTTAAAAATGGTATTATTATGTATAATCGCTATTTTAAAAAAAATGTGTTATGAAAATTTGCATGCAGCCAAATATTTGTTACACTTTTGTTAAAACCAATTTTAACTTATCATTATTGAAATAATGAGTTTTTGTTAGCTTTCTATAGAAAAACTCAATCTTGTGTTTTATTTTAGTTTCCAAAAACTAAATAATGAGTTTTTGTTAACTTTCCATTTTGGGAAAAAATACTCAATCTTGTGTTTTATTTTAGTTTCCAGAAACTTTTTATATGAATATAATCGACAATTATATCATACACGCATATAACAATTATATCAATAAAACACACATATATGCATATCCAAGCCCAACGTAAAATCGATGGCCAAAGTAAAGACAAAACCTTTTTCCTTCGTCTTTGTGTTGGTCGTCTTCTTCGATCTTCCCACGCCTTCAATCTTCGTCTTTATGATTTTACAAAATTGAAAAAAAAAATACAAACATCCTATCTATATACTTACAATTTAAAAGAAAATACACTATAACAAAATCGAAGTCTAACTCAGAATTTAAATTACAAATTGCACCAAATTGCCAATAAAATTTAAATTACAAATGGAACAAAATTGTCAATAAAATCAAAAATCAACCAGACACAATCATAGGTCAAAATGGCTAAGATGACTATGCATAAATAACAATTTATATCAACAATATAAACCAAAAATGGCTTGATTCATGGATAATCTTGGATGCTCAAAGCCATGAAGAGAAAAATACAACATATAAATAAAAATCAAACATTTTTCATGAATATCAACAATATTTATTAAAACATTGGATGTTGGTTATTTCAATTTGTTGTAATCAAACAACAAAACAAATAAATCAAAATTTAACCAGTAATCTATTTACTCAAGAGTGGATCTGATACCACTATTGGAAATTTCGGGTATGTTTAAAACCAATTTTACACAAACAATATAAAATAATCCGCAGTGGAAAAACAAAAACTTATGTAAAAGGATTTCCAAAAGCCATGATCCCATTGAGTAAAATAGATCAACCAAAGGAAAAACTAAAACATCAAGATTCGATTTTACCTCTTAAATTGATAAAGAGTTGATTTAGTACCAAGTGTTCAAGTTAGAACACCTCTACGGGTATCTGCCCAAGCAACACCAATTGAATCTAGTCCGCTCTTCAATCAATAGAATAAAAATCGATCCAAAAAGAGGGGAGGAGGGGGCAATTTTTAGAGGGAAGAGGAGGAGGTTAGGTTAAAACCCTAACCTCTTAATCATTTCCATTTTATATCAACTTTTATGGGTTTTCCTTATTTTTAGGCCTTAAAGCCCTTTTATTTACTTAGTCTAACCAAATAAATCATTAAACCTATAATTGTTATCTAAACTATTTTCATTAATAAAACATTTAATTAATTAACCACATGGATCTAATTAATTTCTCCACTTTATTTCTTAGAAATTATTTAGGCTCACTTAGCCAAATAGTTCCGAAATAAATTTTTACTCTTTTGATTGAATAACATATAGATCACATTTTTTATTATTTAATTGATGTCTTTATTGTTTTTTGTGTATGACCCCATAGGTTCATATGTAATTAGCAATATAGTTGATACCGAAAATTTTGTTTCTTGCACTTCACTACACAATGTTTTAACTTCAAATGTGTAACACCCGAATTTTTTTATCCATATATTCCTTGTTTAAATCTTTCATATTTCAAGTTAAAATATGTGTTTTTAGCGATTTTTGGTTTTAATTAAGTTTTAGTAGAAGGCCTCGCGAGAAAAGTCAAAAATCAAGCCAGAAAGGGGACGCAAAAATTTGTGTGGTTTACTTCCCGACTTCAAGCCATGGGACAAAGTGGCCAACTCTCTGATTGAGTTGGGTTTGGTGACACTCACGGTTTACTCCATGGTTTGAAGCCACGGGATAAACCGCTCAAGTGGTTGTTTGCACTTAAAAGTCCCTATTTTTGACCTTTTCCCCATTCTCTTCTCCTACACTTCTCCTGCTCGTTTTTCTTCATTCCCTCCTCATTTGCGATTTTGGGAGCATTAACTCCACTTATCCAACCATATTAAGATGTTTCGTCACCATCTAAGCTTGGAATCAAAGCTACGACTCAAGATTCAAGCTTCTCATCTCTACTTTTGAGATTTTCTTGATTTCTAGGTTTTCATCCAAAACCTAGCATTGTGAGTTCATCCTACACTTCTACAAAACTATATACATGTCAAAATGTTGTATTTTAGCTCCTCTAAGCTTTTATTTCATGTATTGATCATTTGGTTGATTTTGGACCAACTACGTCAAAAATGGAGATTTTGGTATTATATGGCTTTTGATTATACAAATGAAATGGATGGTTTTTCCCTCATGGAAAGTGATAATTTCAGAATTTTGTATGAATAATGGAACCCTACATATTATTGGACTTAGTTTGGTTTATTGGTACAAAACGGAGATTTTTCCCACTTGTTGAGTATTTACATACAATTGTTCATATGTTGGACATGGTTGAACACTTTTAAGAGATTAAATACTTTATACTAGATGTAATGGATCTATAGGCATAAGAGTCAAATTTTAGTGATAAAATAGGTTAATTATTCCCACACCGTGGCTATATACGGGAAGTATATCATCGGAGGACTCGAACCACATACCGTGGGTGGTTGAACTCGATAATCGTGTGACACGTAACAATCTATTTCTAGTGAAAGAGAATTTCATTTTTTATTGGAGGACTCGAACTACAAACCATGGGTGGTTGAACTCGATGACTAGTGTTTCATAATAGAAAGGTCTATAACATTGTAATGTGGCTTACTTTTGTGTTCCATCACTGTCAATGGCAAATTGGGACTTCCCCGTCATCTTATGATGTTCTATGTCCTTCCAAGGGTAAATGTGATTTTAATGTGTGAAATATCTTGATTAAAGTTATGTTTTCAGTTTTAACATTTTTTAGGTTTACTCTATAAATTTTTGAACTCACTAGGTGTTAAGCCTAAAACTTTTGTCAAATGACATGTATATCAGGTTCTTATAGCGGTGGGGCTCCAAAGGCTTTAGCGGAGCGACTAATTGCCATTAGAGGAATTTTTGGGATGGTAGCTTTTATTAGTTGGTGTTGCTTGATGATATAATTCTTTTGGTGATGATAGCGACATCCATCTATATTCTAAATTTATATTAGCTTAGATTAGTAGGTTATTGATTATCATCCATCTTTATGAGTTGTACAAGCTTTACGATTTCCCCATCTTGGGTGAAGTTATTTATATAGATGTCATTTCTATCATTAAATCTAGGTTTAAATTTACTCTTATTTTTGGGGTGTTACAAGTTTGTATCAAAGATTTAGTTTAAGCGAACTAGGTATGAACCTAAGATGCCTAGACTTAAATTGAGACTTTAAGTCATGATTTATAAGTTATGTGTAGAACTCTTAAGATAGGAGGTCTATAGAGTCGACGTAAATGCACTAATTGAGAATTGTGATAGTAGTAATGAGAATTCTTATGTATAGTGTGGTCATGATTTCACTTAGCTAATGCTATTTTGAATAAACTGTTACATAAGCGTGCATGACCTTACGATTATTACAATGATTAATGAATGTAGTAGTACGTTTCAATTGTTATTATATTTATGGTAATGTCATATCCTCATTCTCGTTTGTGACAGTCTAAGATGGTTAACACGCGGGGTTGACCATCGACTCAAGGAGACTGGAAGCGGCGAGAGAGTCATATTCAATTCAAGTGGAAATGGCCGTTAATGCAAATCCCCCACCTCTACCGCCAATGTTGGGCGGGATAATAAAGCATGTGTCGAGGGTCACACTGCATCCTCCAACCCGATAATGCAAGAGGTGAACCCTCAAACGGAAATGATGGCCAGTGTTATGCAGATGGTAACCTTGGCCATGGAAAAACAACAAGAGGTGTTTCTGAAGATGCTAGAGGATAGAGATGCTAGGATTCGAAGGCATGAGACCATTGCAGAGAATGTGGTGGTAGGTTCCGGGGATACCGGAAACGTATCCATGACTGAAGAATATGTTATTGCAGATGTCAGGCGAGGCTGGAGAACTTACTCCTACAAGACTTTTCTATGCAGCAAGCTGCCAAAATTTTTGGGGTCTGACAATCAGTTTCATGTATGAACTAGATTCAAGAGATTGAGCAAGCGTTTGATTCTAATGAATGTGAGGAGAGCCAGAAAGTGAAATTTTCCTCTCAGATGTTAAGAGGACCAACTCTCAGGTGATGGAACGTCACCAACTCCACCCTCAATGCTACTATTATCGCACAACTGACTTGGACCACGTTCAAGAAGAAAGTCATGGATGAGTAATGTAACGAGCGGGCGATCAATCTTATCGAGGAGGAATTTCGGGCTCTCAGAAAAATAAGAAAGGTCGTGAGAGAATACTCCAACCTTTTCATGGAGAATCTTGACCTAGTGGGACATGTGGCCGCAAGTGAAAAGGAGAAGATTAAGGCTTATCTCAGAGGCCTACATGCTGATATGATGGCCATGATCTGAAACTCCAAATCCTCCACCCTCCGTGAAACTTTGAGGAGGCCAAACTTATGGTGGATGTGTATGCTCGAAAGAAAGAGTAAGAGATCGTGGTCGGAGAGAAGAGAAGATGGGAAGGAAATTCTGAGTCCTTCAAGCGACCAAAACCATTCAACAGCAACCGAGGGAACGACTCTAGATGTGAGGCTAGGTGGTGTCCCAAATGCAAGAGTAACCACTTTGATCCTGGCCACTCAAGGCTCGATCTTTGCTACAAATGTGGGAAGTTCAGTCACACCTTAAGGGATTGCCCAGTGAAAGGGCTAGTTTGTTTCAGATGTAAGGAATAGGGCCATTTCCGTAGTGACTTCCTGAAGCTAAAGTCGGGAGGAAATCTGGGAAAGAAGGATAGTTCTTCGAGAGAGCCAGGGAGAGAATTTCAGATGACGGTCGAGGAGCCAAAGGCATCGACGGATGTGGTGTCAGGTACGTTTCTTGTTAACTCCATACCTGCACATGTTCTTTTTGATTTCGATGCAAGTTGTTCTTTCGTATCGATTATTTTTTGTCAAACACTATATATGCCTGTTAGTGCTTTAAAGAATGCCTTAGTAGTAGAGATAGATAACGGTAATCAAGTCCTCATTAGTGAAGTTTATAGGATTGTGTTTTGAATATCGAAGGAAGGAAATTCCTGGTGAATCTTTTACCAATGTCTATCGGTGGGTTTGATATTGTGGGCGGAATAGATTGGTTGCTAGAAAACCAAGCCGAAATTCAATGCTACAAGAAGTTGTTCTGAATTCAATTGTCGGGAGGCGATGCGGTGCTTGTCTACAGGGAGAAAAGAAAAAGAGACGACGTATATGGTGATTACACATAAGTGCTTGGCTAAGGGGTGTTCTTCCTACTTGGCATACGTGTTGGATGACAAGTTAGAAAACAAGAAACTAGAAGATGTCAAAGTCATTTCTGACTTTCCTTACGTATTTCCCGATGAATTGCCTGGTTTGCCACCCGATCGGCAAGTGGAGTTCCGAATCGATCTACTTTCGGGGGCCGCTTCTATTGCTTGAGCTCCGGTCTTATTCGTGAAGAAGAGAGATGGCACTACGAGGATGTGCATTGACTATCGCATTATCAGAGCCGAGCCAGGAATGGCCGTTAGTGGACACCCACCTTCACCGGTTAGAGAAACCCTCTTTAATACATTAAGAAAAGATGTTCACATAGGCTGTTAGAGCATAAATCTGTTGGATACAAGATCAAGAAGACTGAAGGTCAAAATACAAGAAGTCAAAGCTGAGAAAGTCAACCTTTATCAAAGTCAAAGTCTTCTGTAATAAAAGTCAAATGTATTTTGTATTTGTTTCCTTGTTTTAGTTGTAGGTATAAATAGTTTCCTTTCCTTTGGTAATTAGGGAAGAACTTAATTGAATCATTATTCAGTTGTATTTTAGAGAGAGAAATATCAGAGAGAGAGAGAGAGTTCATTAGAGAGAGATTGTAGAGAGAGAAAGTGTAATCTTGGAATTGAATTGAAATCAAACAGGTAATTTGATTGTTAATCTTGTTTGTTTGATTAATCTTGATTAGAAACTAGAATCTGGGAAAATCAATTGCTATCAGAGCAGATCCAAATCGAAAATCAAGAAATTCAAAAAGTTCGTATCTGTGTTCTTGAGCGAGAATCGAATTTTGAGTTTTAGTGCAAATTAGGTGCTGAAATCGATTAGGTTTTGTTTACTAAGTGCTATCGATCGAGTCTGTATAGTTTATTTTGTGAATTACACTGTAATCGATTTGTAATTTTGTTTTTGAAGAAGTTTGAGTTCACGAGTTGTCACGCACTGTATTCATATTGATTTGTATAGTTCTGTGTTTTTAGATCGAAATTAGTTGTTTGTATTGTGTTCGTAATGAGTAGGTGATCAAATTGTCGAAGTTTAGTGTTGAAATTTTAGGTCTAGATGAGACTTTGGTGTGATTTTGATTGATTTTAGAAGTTTGCGTTTCATTCATCAAGTTTGCGGGTCATTCTTCAAGGTTTGCGTTCCATTCAAACAGGTTTGCGGGTCATTCATTAAGTTTTGTGTAAGTTCTTCAGAGGTTCGTGTATTCAACGAGACACGCAAAGTGATGTTTGCGTCTTCAACTAGAACCGAGAAGCGACCTTTGCGTCTGTAACTACAAACGCAAAGTTGGGTTTGCGTTTGTATCGTGAAACGTGAAGTTCATTGTTTGTCTTTTTCATGACACGCAAAGTTGTCAAATGCAAAGTAGAAGTGTATCTAGAAACGCAAAGTTGAGTTCAGAGATAAGTTGTGGTTTGCGTTTCCCTCTTGAACCGCAAAGTAGTGGTTTGCGTTTCCCTCTTGAACCGCAAAGTAGTGGTTTGCGTTTCCCTCTTGAACCGCAAAGTGTGGTTTGCGCTTGCAACTAGAAATGCAAAGTGTATCTTGCGTTTGTAACGAGAAACAGAAAGTGTGGTTTGCGCTTGCAACTTGAAACGCGAAGTGTATCTTGAGTCTGCAACGTGAGAAACGCAAAGTATAGGTTTGCGTTCCCCGTGTGAAACGCAAAGTATAGGTTTGCATTCCCCGTGTGACACGCAAAGTATAGGTTTGCGTTCCCCGTATGACACGCAAAGTCAAGATTTGCGTTTCCCACTTGAAGCGCAAAGTGTGGAGGACTTAGTCAAATTTTTTTTTTCAAAACTATATTATGCCCTTTAATAGTGAAATTTTTTTTCTCTAGGGACCCCCGTGCTAAGTTTGCGAAGGGGGACATATTTCTGGTTGTGATCAAAATTTCTGATTTTATATTTCAAGTTTTCTGTATTTTCTTGATTGTTTCATTTGGACTAACGATCAGTTTCTAGTTTCTTATTGCATATATTTCTCAAACAGGTTTAAACAAGATGACTTCCAAAGATGCTCTTTCAATTGGCACTGATGTCAAGCCAACTGTACTGTTCAAAGGAGAGTATGAACAGTGGAAAGACAGATTCCTTGATTTTATAGACAGACATGCAAATGGAGAAAATATTATGCTGTCAATCACAGAAGGTCCTATGACACCAATCATGGTTCAAATACCAGATGATGATTCGTCTGATAGTGAAGATGGTACTGAGGAAAAAGATCAAAAGATGAAAACAGTCGCAGTGGATATCTCTCAGTATTCTGAAGAACAGAAAAGCCGATACAAAGCAGATAAAAAAGCAAGATCTTTACTTCTTCAAAGTATCCCGAATGACATCTACATCAAAATAGACAGCTACAAGGGAAATGCTAAAAAGATGTGGGATCAGTTGCAAAAGATGATGATGGGTTCCAAAGTTGGCAATCAAATGAAAGTGGCTAACTGCATAAATAGCAACGAGGAATTCAAAGCCAAAGAGAATGAAAGCTTAGAAGATACTTATGAACGGTTTGTTTTGCTTCTGAATGAATTGTCCAAGAATAAGGTGAAAAAGAAGCAACTTGAGAACAATGTCAAATTCCTGAGCATCCTACAACCTGAATGGAAGAAGCATACACGTAGGATGAAGCAGATGAAGGATCTGAATGATATACCATTACATGAGGTATATGAGACTTTGAGGCAGAATGAAGAAGAAGTGGAAGAGAAAAGAGCTGAGAAAAAGAAGGCTGAAAAGGTTCCTGATCCGATTGCATTGGTAGCCAGAGAGAAAAAGAAAGAAAAGAAAGAGAAGAAGAAAAAGAAGAAAGTGATTACCAGTTCTGATTCTGAATCTGAATCAGATAGTGATGATGGAGAAAGCCTCAAACAGGCTATGTTGTTATTGACCCGTGCATTCCAGAAAAAGTTTTATAAGAAGCCGGGATCTAACTCACAGAGGTACTCTTCATCAAGTTCCAAGAATCATGAGCACCGAGAAAGGGTGGAAGGAAGGAGATATGAAGAGAACAGATATGTTGAGAAGAAACCCGATGACAGGAAGAAGTATGTGAACGACTACACTTTTGTAGAAAAGCCAGCAAGTGATTCAGTCAAATGCTACAACTGTGGCAAGATTGGTCATTTTGCAAAAGATTGTAGAAAGCCAAAAGTTCGCAATTCTCAGTATTATCAGAACAAGCTGTTATTAGCCAAACAACAAGAAGCAGGCATCGCTTTAATGGCTGAAGACGAATTTTGGCTGGATCATTCAGAAGGTGAAGAGGAAGAGAAGGAAGAAACTGCTCATCTCTGTCTCATGGGAAAAGAAGTGAAGTATGATGAGTCAGATGACGAGACAGCTGATGAGGTATTAAACTTAACTGAAAAAGATTTTGTAACCAAAATGGAAGCTATGATGGTTGAGCTTAATGATCTTCAATTAAAACTGAAGAAAGAAAAAGGTAGAGTTGCTAAAAGAAACAATAAGATATTTGAACTCAATAAGTCGGTTATTGGGAACAAAAATCTGATTGATTCTTTACGCAAGTCTGCTTCTGATTCTAAATCTCAAGTAGATTGTTTTGAAAAGAAGATTTCTGATTTTGAAGTTAAAGTTTCTAAATATGAGTTTGAGAAGAAAGAATCTGCACTAATTGTTTATAAACTGCAGGTTGAAAACAAGCTTTTGAATAAGAAGGTAAATGGTCTGGAAGCCAAACTTTACGCAAGAGGCCAAACAGATCAAACCATTTTTCTTAATGCACCTGATGAAGAGGCTGATGTTAAGGAAAAATGGGGACTTGGTTTTAAAAACCCCCATTACTTAAAGAAAGCCATCAGAAAACAACCATCATTATATAATTTTGATTTTCTTGCATGTGCTGGTAAACATACTCATTTAAAACCCAAATTTGTTACCAAATTATCGGAAGAAGTTGAGGCCAAAGAAACTGAAAATAGAAAGAATGTAAAGAAAATGCAACTACCATTTAACTATGCAAAGTTAAATGATAGTTATCTTTCAGAAACACCAAAAGTTCTTTCAAACGATTATTTTGCTAGTTATTCTGTTTCTGAGATGAAGGCAAAACCTGCAATTGCAAAGGTTTATGTTCCTCCACTCATTCTTGAAAGCAAAATAATTGAGCTTGAAAATGTTTTATCTGATGAAAAACTTTTGGTAGATATTGAACAAAGTGTGTTTTCTACAGTTTTAAAGAACACTGTTTTACAATTTAAATCAACAAAGTGTTCTACAGTTTCAAAGGCACCTCAAACTTCAACTGATAACTTTGATGACTTATTTGAGTCTGCAAATGATTTTTTAAACTCTGATGGTGGATGCATAGAAGAAATTGATATGTTTGACTTCAATGCTTCTCTTCCTGATCATTCTACTTGTCTTATAAATCAAAAGGTGTTACCAAGTGTTCTTAAAACTGCTAAATCATCAACTAAAGTTGGTGAATCCATTTCTGTAACTGCTGATTATTATTCTCAAGGTAAGAAACATAAGAAACAGCGATTACAGAAACAAAAAATACTGGTACACAAAAGAAAACTCAGTCTCAGAAATCTGCTTTTCCTAATAATTCTACATCTTATGTTTCAGATATAAGCAAGAAAAGGTCGAAAGCTCGAGCTGAATGGCAACCAAAAAGGAAGGATGATGAGATAGCTGAATCAGTTTATGATAATTCTTGTACTAGATCTGTTAGTAGTGATTCAGATGTAGTTGGTCAATATGCTTCTCATCAACAAGACCTTGTAACTTCTTACAAGCGATATTCAATAAAGCAATTGATTCAATTATCTCCTATTTCTACTACATCTTATCATTATCGGAGAAATGATCTTGCTTACTCTCATAATTCTTCTGATTGGTTCGGATCTTATCATGTTCATTCTTCAAGATCAAATATTTTTAAAGTTTTTCAAAAGAACAGAGGGTCCATTTTCAAATGGATACCAAAATCTTGTGCTAATCTGTTAGGACCCGTTTTTAAATGGGTACCTAAATCTATTGTTTCCTGATTTCTCGTGCAGACCCGGCATATGTGGTACTTGGACAGTGGATGTTCCAAGCATATGACTGGGCAAAAAGCTTTATTGTCTAACTATACAGAGAAATTCAGTGGAAATGTCAGATTTGGAAACGATCAGCTTTCACCTACCTTAGGATATGGTGACATTATTCAAGACAACATAACGATCAGTAAAGTGAGTTATGTTGAAGGCTTGGGGCACAACTTATTCAGTATTTGTCAATTCTGTGATAAAGGGTTAGAGGTCAACTTCAAAGCTAAGAGAAGTTCCGTTCGTACGGAAGATGGCAATGAACTCTTAGTCGGAAATCGAAAGACGAACCTCTATACCATCAATCTTTCAAAGGTACATAATGACAATCAAGTTTGCTTGATGACAAAGGCTTCATTGCAGCAAAGTTGGCTCTGGCACAGACGTTTATCTCATTTGAACTTTCGTTATATCAATAAGCTGGTTAGTGGGAAATTGGTAAAAGGACTTCCTGAGATGAAATACGAGAAAGAACACTTATATGCTGCATGTGAGAAGGGTAAGATGAAGAGAGCTCCGCATAAACCGAAGCCTGAACCAAGCACTAGTTCTCCGTTAGAATTGTTACATATGGATTTGTGTGGTCCAATGAGAACTCAGAGTTTGGGTGGAAAGAAATACGTGTTGGTTATTGTGGACGATTACTCAAGATATACATGGGTCAAATTTCTTCGATCAAAAGATGAGACACCCGAAGTTCTCATTACTTTCTTAAAGACGACCCAGGTGAAAATGCAGCGACAAGTCAAGTTTCTTCGAACGGACAACGACACAGAGTTCAAAAACAAGATAGTTGAAGAATATCTCGAATTGGTCGAGATATCACATCAGTAATCTGCTGCTCGAACGCCTGAACAAAATGGAGTAGTCGAAAGGCGAAATCGGACGCTAGTCGAGGCCGCTCGGACTATGCTTAGCCAATCTGATCTACCTCTATTCTTGTGGGCAGAATCTGTGTCGACTGCATGCGATACTCAAAAGCGATCCATGATACACCGCCGTTTTCAAAAGACTCCATATGAGCTGATCAACAACAGAACACCAACAATCAAGTATTTTCACATATTTGGGTGTAAATGTTTTGTGCTTAACGACAGAGAGAGTCTGAACAAATTCAGTGCTAAGGCGGACGAGGGTATCTTTATTGGTTATTCTTCAACATCGGCAGCATATCGTGTTTATCTGAAGAAGTCAAAGACAGTTGTCGAGAGCGTCAATGTAACATTCGATGAAGATATGGCTTCTGAACAACTCAGTTCAGAACCCGTGATCACTGGAGTATTAGCTTCTGGGCAGATCAGTCCAGAACCTGCTTCTACAGCCAATAATTCGAATAATGCTTCTACATCTATTTCACATTTATCTGATTTAGATTTGTTATTTGAATTCTTTTATGATGAGTTTCTAGGATCTAATGTATCTAAATCTGCTGTGACTGACAGGTCTGAAGACACAAGTTGCAATCATTCAGTCAATTCAGAAGTCATAACTGAACAAGAATTCCCCGTTCAGTCAGAAATTCACATTCCTACAATTACTCCTACAATTGAAGATGTACAAGTAAATGCTGAGCCAGAAGTAATACTTTCAGTTGGGTGTAACACACTGTCAACTCAACAGCCACAATCTGCTATTCCAACTGATGCTTCTACACCTGAAACTTCAACTGCAAACCTCCCTCCTGTTATTCAAACTTAAGATTCTGATAGTGGATTTCTAGATGATGATCATGTTCAATCAGTATCTACTCCACTTCCTCATGAGCATCGCTGGACCAAAGATCATCCATTACACCAAGTAATTGGAGATCTCAACAAGCCTGTACAAACGAGGTCAGCGACCTTTAATCAATGTATGCATGACTCATTTCTCAGTAAGATTGAGCCAACGCGAGTATATGAGGCTCTTGCTGATTCGGACTGGGTATCTGCTATGCAAGAAGAGATCAATCAGTTTGAAGCCCTAAAGGTTTGGAGATTAATTCCAAAACCAGAAGGTAAAACAGTGATAGGAACTAAATGGGTATTCAAGAATAAAAAGGATGAAGATGGTATCGTCATTAGGAACAAAGCTAGACTTGTTGCCAAAGGTTACCGACAAGAGGAAGGCATAGACTACGATGAGACGTATGCTCCAGTAGCGCATATAGAACAATCCGCATGTTTCTAGCCTACGCAGCTCATAAGAATTTCACAGTCTTTCAGATGGATGTGAAAACAGCCTTTCTGAATGGAATTCTTAAAGAGGAAGTGTACGTGTCTCAACCAGAAGGGTTCGTCAATCCAGAGAAGCCAGATCATGTTTATATCTTGTACAAAGCCCTCTATGGATTGAAATAAGCCCCTCGAGCATGGTATGACGTTTTATCTAAATTCTTGGTTAAGTCCGGTTTTTCTAAAGGTAAGGTTGATACCACTTTATTCATCAAAAAGGATAAAGCTGATATTATTCTTATTCAAATATATGTTGATGATATAATATTTGGTTCTACAAATCCAAAATTTTGCAAAAACTTTTCTAACCTCATGGTGTCACGTTTTCAAATGAGTATGATGGGAGAGATGAATTTCTTTCTCGAATTACAAGTTAAGCAGTTTTCTACGGGGATTTTCATTAACCAATCTAAGTACATTTTGGACATTCTTCGGAAGTACAAAATGGAAAATTGTAAACCAATTGGAACCCCGATGGCACCAGGTACTAAGATTAACACTGATCCTTCGGGTAAAAGTGTTGATGTTAGGACTTATAGAGGTATGATAGGATCGTTAATGTATCTTACATCTAGTAGACCAGATATTATGTTTTCAACATGCTTATGTTCTAGATATCAGGTGGCTCCTAAAGAATCCCATTTGGCTGCTGTCAAACGGATCTTTAGATATCTGAAGGGCACTGCAGATCTTGGTCTGTGGTATCCTAAGGATACTGGGTTTCAACTGACTGCCTATTCAGATGCAGATCATGCAGGTTGCATGTTGGACAGAAAGAGTACTTCTGGTCACGTTCAATTTCTTGGAGACAAGCTCGTTAGCTGGGCATCAAAGAAACAATTATGCGTTTCCACATCGACTGCTGAAGCTGAGTACGTAGTTGCTGCCAGTTCCTGTTCTCAAGTCCTGTGGATGCGAACACAGCTACGATACTATGGATTCAAGTTCAACAAAATCCCAATATATTGTGACTCGAAGAGTGCAATTGCCATATCTGCTAATCCTGTCCAACATACGAAAACCAAACATATTGATGTCAGCTATCATTTTATAAAAGATAATGTAGAAAAAGGAACAATTGAACTTTATTTTGTAAAAACAGATTATCAACTTGCAGATTTATTTACCAAACCCTTAGATGAAAAGAGATTTAATTTTCTTGTCTCTAAGCTTGGTATGTTAAATCTTAAGACATAATCGGTTGTTACCTAATAAAGTTACGTATTGTTATTTTTTTTTTTCATCATTTTTCTTTATCTTTATGTCTGAAGGATATCTGCACTTTAATTGTTTGCTCATGATCTCAGGGGGAGTAAAAGAAGATTTTAGATGATCGACATTCATTTGAGGGGGAGCATAACTAATTTATGCATTTTACTTAAATGACAATTTTTTTTTTGTGATGCATGATTTTAGGGGGAGCATATAAGGCAATTCAAAAGGAGTAAGACTATGATTTCTGATTATTTCAAATCAGAACTCGTTCTTTAATCGTTTTACTATTTTATGTTCTTTTAGTTTTCGAATAAATTTTATGAATAATTTTTTGACTAGACTTTGAGACTTATGCAGGATGAGAGAGGATGACACGATCATATTATTTTGACTTAAGCATGACTTCATGAGATTTAAGACAAAGCTAAAAGGTAAATTTCTTATCTTAATCTCAAATATATCTGAAAGAAGGACAACTTTCAGATATAGAAAACATGTTCTTAAATGTTCAAACCACTTCCCGATTCTTAAACAGATTTTATAATTTGGAAGTGTGATTTTAAATGTTTTCATTTTATTTTGTGCTTAAATGTTTCTACAAACCGTGTGTTTCCAAAGATAATTACTTATGTATTGTCTTTTTTCTATACTTTCAAGTATTCACACACACCGGTTTGATTTTTTGTTCTAAATGTTCTTACCATGTCTCATATTGAAACATATTTTTCGATGGTAAGACACCCCGCTTGTATTTCAAAGATTTTGAGCGATATTTCATTTCGAAACGTTATTTCAAGAATGTCTATATTTTGTTTCATATAGACAATATCCATTATTCTTGACCATAAGCCTTAATTGCTATATCATTTCATTTCTGATCATTTTCATACAATGTCAGATTTTCAAACAAGTCTTTTGCATTCATTCCTATTCATTCAATATACTTGTTTGAAAATACTTCCATGTTTAAAAATGCTCATATCTTCATGATTATTTTCTGAGCATACACATATCTGACCCATGTTTTCCATATCTTAAATGTTCAAGATAAACCATTTGAGCAACAATATGCTTTATAGGACAGGGTTCTTTGTGCTAGGAATTAACTGAACTTCTATGGAATCACGTTAACCAGTGATTTCTACCCAAGAAGTTAATCCAATAGTGATTGAGTGTGAGGAGTCTAAAAGAAATGTGTGTGGGTGTGATGAGGTAAAATGGAAAAGAGAGTTTGGTTAGTAGTGAGCTTAATGATTAAAAGAAAGTGGGTGAGAGATCAGAGTAAAAGAATATCAAACTCTACACCAACTACTTTCTGAGCCGGGCAGCCACATTACTAGCGTTTTACAACTCTTTGGTGAACGTTATTGAAACAGGCAAATAGCCCATGCCAACTCTTGTTAAAACCCCACCAACCACTCATTTTCTTCTCAAAAAGAAAATGTTTCACATTTTCAAGGGGACGCAACACATAATCTATCTGATTTTCATTTGGAAAATCTGGATATTGAAAAAGAAGGAAGTCTGCCCCACCTTCGCACTTCAATCATGCACATTGGGTCTGTGTTTATACTACTGTTGTCTCAGTGGTTTACACAATGTTGAGCCTTACTTAAAGCAATCATCGTGCTTAATTCTTTCTACACGTGCACGAACACACAAGGAATTTGTTTCTTTGTCATAACATTCATAGAAATTGCCTTTGTGGTATTTCGATGATTGGATGGAAGCCCTGGGGGAGTGAACATCAAAAATCTCCTTTATATTGTGTATTCGTTACACACAGTGACTTTGTGTTACTGACAGGCATTTTTTAACTGATTCATTTGTTGATTCAGGAGTTACATGTTCTTATTTTGTCTGGATTTGAAAAGATCTGGATGATTACTTGGTTATGGATCACAGAATCAGAGGCTCTTGGACAGATCAGAATGGTCAAAGACATTTCTTGGGAGAAAAGTTTTGATGATATAGATGCTCAAATCATCAAAAAGGGGGAGATGATATCAAGAAATGTTAAAGTTTTGTAGTTTGGGGGAGATGGTATTAAGAAATGATAAAGTTTTGAGAGAAGATTTTCCGAAATGTCCAAGTTAGAAAAGTTCAAAGTAAAGATTTGAAGACGATCAAAGTATTTCTGAAGATTTGAGGAAATTTGCTTTGAAGATTATTTGCTAAAGCAATCCGAGCTGATTCTGAAGATAATTTCTTTCCAA
The DNA here is from genome assembly GCA_954870635.1 of Arctium minus. Taxonomy (NCBI): domain Eukaryota; kingdom Viridiplantae; phylum Streptophyta; class Magnoliopsida; order Asterales; family Asteraceae; genus Arctium; species Arctium minus. The sequence continues at coordinate 129,150,550 of OX941081.1, read as the reverse complement.
AATCTGAAAGTGTGTTGTGAATGTTTTGGGGAGATTGTTATTCGTTTGAAGACAGTTTTGGAAAGAATACCGTCAAAGAAAAAGGGGAGATTGTACTGACAAAGCTTAAAGTGAAGACTGAATTGCTAGATCTTTCAAAAGTGATCTTGAATCCAAAGGGGGATATTGTTAGAGCATAAATATGTTGGATACAAGATCAAGAAGACTGAACGTCAAAATACAAGAAGTCAAAGCTGAGAAAGTCAACTTTCATCAAAGTCAAAGTCTTCTGTAATAAAAGTCAAATGTATTTTGTATTTGTTTCCTTGTTTTAGTTGTAGGTATAAATAGTTTCCTTTCCTTTGGTAATTAGGGACGAACTTAATTGAATCATTATTCAGTTGTATTTTAGAGAGAGAAATATCAGAGAGAGAGAGTTCATTAGAGAGAGATTGTAGAGAGAGAAAGTGTAATCTTGGAATTGAATTGAAATCAAACAGGTAATTTGATTGTTAATCTTGTTTGTTTGATTAATCTTGATTAGAAACTAGAATCTGGGAAAATCATAGGCCAAAAAGATTCGGTCATAGGAACTTAGACCACCAACGCGACTGGTGAAAACCACCTCAAGAACTGACCAAGGTAACTGTGAAAAACAAATACACACTCCCGAGAATCAATGACCTGTTTGATCAACTTCAAGGAGCGGGTTGTTTCTTGAAAATCGACTTTCGATCAGGGTAGCACCAAGTGAAGGTGAAAGATGATGATGTGGAGAAGACCTCCTTTAGGACACGATATGGTCATTACGAGTTCTCATTGATTCCATTAAGATTGACGAACGCACTGGTGGTGTTCATGGATTTGATGAACCGGGTTTGCCGACCTTTCCTTGACAAGTCCGTAATCATGTTCATTAATGATATACTCGTTTACACCAAGAACGAGTATAATCATGAGTGACACCTACGGAAGTCTTAGATTTGTTGAGAAGGGAGAAGTTTTATGCAAAATTCTCCAAGTGAGACTTTTTTGTTGGAAGAAGTCCAATTCTTGGGTCATGTAGTCAACCGCGACTGAGTGAAGGTGGATCCGTCTAAGATTGAAGCGATGATGAATTAGGAGCCACCCAAGATTCCATCAAAAATCCGAATTTTCTTGGGTTTGGCGGGCTACTATAGGAGATTTATTCAAGATTTCTCCAAGATTGCTTCTTCTTTGATGACTTTGATTCGAAAGAATGTAAAGTTTGTTTGGACCGAGACTCAAGAGAAAGCCTTTCGGACTCTTCAGAAGAAGTTGTGTGAAGCTCCATTTATGTCGATACCCAAAGGGTCCAAAGACTTCTGATGTATAGCAATGCGTACAAGATGGGTTCGGTTGCGTTTTGATGCAACGAGGCAAATTGATCGCCTATGTATCAAGACAACTCAAGAAGCATAGTTATGCAATCCATGACTTGGAGTTAGCGGCGTTGGTTTTCGCTTTAAAATAATGGCGACACTACCTTTACGATACTAAGTGCACGCTTTTTATGTAACATCCCCCGTTCCCGTGGTCCGGAACGGGTGATGTCACGAACGGGACTTAACATAATTACACAACTAAATCAGAGCTACTAATAAACTCCGAACATATATTACAATCCAAAATCTTACACTTCAAAAAGTGTTTATAAACTTAGAACATTTATATAATAATGTGAGTCTAAGAACTCCAAAATTTCACGCTTGATCTCAATTCCCGTCCCCGTAAACGTCACTTCGAACCTGCCGTGTCAGAAAACAAAAACACGGCTGAGCATAGGGCTCAGTGAATGGATTATAATATAAATTCGTAAATAATAATGAAAACATCAATAACGAAGCAGAAGACATAAAAATTTGATTCGAAGAAAGTTCTTGAGACTAAAGTTCATAGTTCATTTAAATCAAGAGAAACGTTTGGTAATATAATCAAAAGCAATAATCTCAAGAACATTTCACACTTTAACTTCAAAACGAAATATAAATAAAGTCCGTCAATTCCAGTCGTGTTCGTGGAGTGATCAGCCACACGAACTGGGCCGACATGCGGGCACACACAACGAGGCCCCCGTGAATTTAACCACTGTCACATACTCTGTGGGTAAAGTTCTAGAATTGATTCATCCGCCCTGGAGCCAACAAAGTTAGCCAAGTCCCCCAGAGTGGGTTCACGTAAGCCACATAGGCTTAACTCTGGTGGACCATCATCCGCAGGACGCTATGAAAACAAAGCCGCCATAGAAGGCATCCCAAATAATGTGCCCATTTATTGGGTTCTTCTAAAATCAATGAAAACTAAACATATGACACTTACCCAAATGGCAATCACAGAAATTATAATCTATATACTTCACATTTTTCATAAACAATCTCATACGAGACACATTTTAATAAAACATCAAAATGTTCAAACAATTGATTCAATAAAACCAAAACCAATGTGTATGTGTGTATACAATTTCGTATTTGTTGATCACGTTCGGTTGATCAATCACAAGGTGGTGAACCACCTTTAAGAAGGGTCAACTACAACAAATAGTTGCCCACGATTCAAAAGAAATGAAATCCATACCTTAACCAAATTGAGACGTATCACGCGATCGACCGAGACTCACGACGAAGCTTAACCCGATCGATTGCCTATTTAAACCATAAATTACTATTACTCGCATAACATAAAACTTAAAGGCTATCATCTTAAGTTTAATCATGAATTTTTATTTTCTTATACATTAAACCGAACACTTGGTGTGCGGTTAAAAATCTAAATACAAATATCACCATTTTGATTCTAAACTTTACCCTTTTGTAATTTTGACAAACCTAAACATTTCTAAACATATATTTAATCATAACTTTGCAATATGAATTCATAACCTACCAACCAACTTCAACTACCCAAACTTACAAACTTAAATAACTTAAGAAGAAATTTATACCTCTAGAAAGGTTCGTCGCGTAGATTCCAAATATGTAATTATTTCTTTGATTAACTTTAAGAATTGAGAGAAAATTTTAGAGAGAAGTATGAAAGTTTAGAGAGAGAAAATGAAATTGAGAATGGCGGTGTGATATGAGATGGAAGGGACGATGACTTACGGATTTGGTTTCATGTTTGTTTTTTTTTTACATTATATATATATAATATTAATAGAAGTTAAGTTAAATTACAGTTTTAACCCCTCAACTATCTTTGATTTGTCATTTTAATTACGGTTAAATTCGGGTAAGAATAATTACACGTTTTTTTTAAACGGGGTCTTACAATTATTCCCCCCCCTTAAAAGAGATTTCGTCCTCGAAATCGAATTTAGACAGGAAACTTATATTGATTAAAGAACTCGGGGTACTCCCGTCCCATGTGCTCCTCAGTTTCCCACGTCGCCTCACGTTCAGAATGATTTTTCCATAGAACTTTTACGAAAGGAATCACTCTCTTTCGTGTACCTCTCTCATCACGATCAATAATCGCTTTAGGTTCCTCGCGATAAGAAAGATCAGGTTCTATGTGTTCCAAGGGATATTCAATGATGTGTAAGGAATGATAGTTTCACCCTCAGAGTGAAGAGACATGAATACGTTTTGTACGTGAGATAATTGCGGGGGTAAAGTTAATCGATAAGACACAACTCCAACCCCTTCAAGAATTCCGAAGGGATTAATGTATGTCGGGCTCAACTTTCCTTTGAGACCAAAACGTCTGATGCCACGAGTTGGGGAAACCTTTAAGAAAACTTTATCTCTCGGTTGGAACTCGATAGGTCGTCGTCGCTTGTCGGCGTAACTCTTTTGACGAGCCTGAGCCTCTTTCATCATTTGACGTGCAATTTCGACCTTCTCGGTAGTAACTTGTACCAATTCTGGACCTTCGAGAATACGTTCTCCAACTTCATTCCAACAAGTCGGTGTTCGACATTTTTGGCCATAAAGAGATTCATACGAGGCCATGCTGAAACTCGACTGCCAGCTATTACTATATGAGAACTCTATTAGGTACAAGTAACTATCCCAACTTCCATGCCATTCCAACACACATGCTCGGATCATATCCTTCAATGTTTAAATCGTACGTTCAGATTGCCCATCAGTTTGCGGATGTAAGGTTGTACTAAAATTCAAACGTATGCCCCAAGCTTTATGTAAACCTTCCCAAAATCGAGATGTAAAGTGTGGGTATCGATCGGAGGTAATCGATACAGGAGTGCCATGGAGACGTATAATCTCACGTTGGAATACTTCTATCAAATTATCAATTGACCAAGTTTGTCAGATAGGAAGAAAATGAGCTGATTTCGTCAGTCGGTTAACCACTACCCAAATTGCATCGTGTTTCAAGGTCGTGCGGGGTAGTCCGACTACAAAATCCATAGTTACATGTTCCCATTTCCTTACGGGAATGTTCAGCGATTGGAGAAGATTACCCGGATGTTGATGTTCGCTTTTAACTTGTTGACCAGTGAGACAACGAGATACAAAGTCGACGATATCTCGCTTCATTCCAACCCACCAGTAATGGTTCTGTAAGTCGCGATACATTTTTGTTGTACCCGGGTGAACATAAAACATAGATTTATGAGCTTCGGTCAGCATCTGATCTTTAAGATCCGAGTTATTCGGAACACAAAGACGATCCCGGAACCACAACACGAGATCATTATCGATCCTGAATTCCAAACTAACATTCTCTTGTGCTTGCGGGAAGTTTGCCCATAATTCACTGTCTTCTTCTTGGGATTCTTTGATCCGAGAAGTTAGAGTCGGTTATACCATTAGATTCGATAGAATTTCTATTTGCAAACTCGGATAGATTTACAGTCCGAACCGTTCAATTTCCAAATCCTACTTTGTAGGAACAAGTAAAGAAGAAACATGTTCCACGGCTTTACGACTTAAGGCGTCGGCGACTACATTAGTCTTATCCGGATGATACTGTATATCAACATCATAATCCTTTAGAAGTTCGAGCCACCTTCGCTAGCGCATATTTAGTTCTTTTTGAGTAAATATATATTTAAGGCTCTTGTGGTCGGTGAAAACTTCACATGTCTCACCGTATAAATAATGACGCCAAATCTTGAGTGTGAAGATAACCACAACCAATTCAAGATCATGAGTAGGATAATTGACCTCATAAGGCTTTAATTGACGTGATGCATATGCGATCACTCTACCGTTTTGCATAAGAACACCACTGAGACCTTTCTTTGAAGCATCAATGTAAACTTGAAAACCATCGGTGCCAGATGGTAATACAAGAACAGACACGATAACCAATCGATGCTACAGTTCCTCGAAACTAGATTCTTGTTCGGAACCCCAATTGAATTTGACTCCTTTTTGGAGTAATCGGGTTAATGGTAAAGATATTTTAGAAAATCCTTCAACGAATCGTCTATAATAACCAACCAGACCCAGAAAAGCACGAACTTTAGATACATTCATAGGTCGAGGCCATTTAGTGACAGTTTCAATTTTCGTTGGATCGACTTTAACACCTTCTGCAGAGATTACGTGTCCTAGAAAAGATACTTGATCAAGCCAAAATTCACATTTGGAACATTTTGCGTATAACTTTTTCGTTCGAAGAGTTTCCAAATCAATGTGAAGATGTTGATTATGTTGCTCTCTTGACTTTGAGTATATCAATATGTCATCAATAAACACGATACCAAAGTCGTCGAGATAATCTTTGAAAACCCGATTCATTAGATCCATAAAGACCGCTGGAGCATTTGTTAGCTCGAAAGGTATTACTAAAAATTCCGAGTGCCCATAGCGAGTTTAGAATGCGGTTTTCTGAATATCACAATCTCGGATACGAAGTTGATGGTACCCAGACCGAAGATCAATTTTGGAAAAGTATCGTGCCCCTTGTAATTGATCGAACAAATCGTCGATTCTCGGCAACAGATACTTGTTACGAATCGTTACTTTATTAAGCTTTCGATAATCAATACAAAGACGCATTGTACCGTCTTTATTTTTGACAAAGAGAACCAGAGTTCCCTAGGGTGAGACACTAGGTCTAATGAAACCTTTCTTCAAGAAATCATCAAGTTGAGTTTTGAGTTCCTTCATTTCAGTTGTAGCCATTTGATAGGGAGCCTTGGAAATAGAAGAATCTCCCGGGACTAAATCAATGGTAAATTCGACTTCCCGGACTGGTGGTATACCCGGTAGATCGTCGGGAAACACATCAAGATATTCGGAAACAACAGGTATGGTACAGAAGTAGGGATTACCTGTTCGGGATCTTGTAACGAGGCCAAAAAACTTTCGTTACTTTGCCAAGTATACTGCTTCACAGTGATAGATTTTAAAGCACTAACATCTTCTTTTGGAGTACCTCCTTGGAAGATTTCCTCTGCTTTGCCAATATCCCCACATAATATTTATTTGTCATTACAGTCTATAGTTGCACGGTGGTGTGTCAACCAGTCCATACCCAATATTAATTGAAAGTGGGACATATGCATTGGAAGTAGAGTGACCTCCCGTATGCGGTCTCCAATAAATAACGAAAAATTTGAAAATCGAGTTAACACACAGATTGAACCACCCATTGGGATAGATATCACCACTGGAAATTCGGTTGTTTATACATAAGGTTTTAACTGGGATTCTAATTGTTCAGAAACAACAGAGTGTGTTGCCCCGGTATAAAACAAAACATAAACATATATGACACTAGACATGGTCAGACGAACCACATCAGCAATATTAGGCTCACTTGTACCCCTTTCTGGGTTGGGGTTGGGGTTACCCTCAAATTGAGATCTGGATTTGCATGGGTGACCACGTCTCGACATTCTAACACAGTACAATATCAAAATCAGAATTCAAAGCACCTACAGATTGATAATCAATAAATAGAGTTAAATTCTACTCTACCCTTTCTAATGTCTACCCAATCCTCACAGGTCAAGCCTATTTAATCTACAAGTCGATACCTATGCTCTGATACCATATTTGTAACATCCCCCGTTCCCGTGGTCCGGAAAAGGTGATGTCACGAACGGGACTTAACATAATTACACAACTAAATCAGAGCTACTAATAAACTCCAAACATATATTACAATCCAAAATCTTACACTTCGAAAAGTGTTTATAAACTTAGAACATTTATATAATAATGTGAGTCTAAGAACTCCAAAATTTCACGCTCGATCTCAATTCCCGTCCCCGTAAACGTCACTTCGAACCTGCCGTGTCAGAAAACAAAAACACGGCTGAGCACAAGGCTCAGTGAATGGATTATAATATAAATTCGTAAATAATAATGAAAACATCAATAACGAAGCAGAAGACATAAAAATTTGATTCGAAGAAAGTTCTTGAGACTAAAGTTCATAGTTCATTTAAATCAAGAGAAACGTTTGGTAATATAATCAAAAGCAATAATCTCAAGAACATTTCACACTTTAACTTCAAAACGTAATATAAATAAAGTCCGTCAATTCCAGTCGTGTTCGGGGAGTGATCAGCCACACGAACTGGGTCAGCATGCGGGCACACACAACGAGTCCCCCGTGAATTTAACCACGGTCACATATTCTGTGGGTAAAGTTCAAGAATCGATTCATCCGCCCTGGAGCCAACAAAGTTAGCCAAGTCCCCCCAGAGTGGGTTCACGTAAGCCACATAGGCTTAACTCTGGTGGACCGTCATCTGCAGGACGCTATGACAACAAAGCCGCCATAGAAGGCATCCCAAATAATGTGCCCATTTATTGGGTTCTTCTAAAATCAATGAAAACTAAACATATGCCACTTACCCAAATGGCGATCACAAAAATTATAATCTATATACTTCACATTTTTCATAAACAATCTAATACGAGACACATTTTAATAAAACATCAAAATGTCCAAACAATTGATTCAATAAAACCAAAACCAATGTGTATGTGTGTATACAATTTCGTATTTGTTGATCACGTTCAGTTGATCAATCACAAGGTGGTGAACCACCTTTAGGAAGGGTCAACTACAACAAATAGTTGTCCACGATTCAAAAGAAATGAAATCCATACCTTAACCAAATTGAGACATATCACGCGATCGACCGAGACTCACGACGAATCTTAACCCGATCGATTGCCTATTTAAACCATAAATTACTATTACTCGCATAACATAAAACTTAAAGGCTATCATCTTAAGTTTAATCATGAATTTTTATTTTCTTATACATTAAACCGAACACTTGGTGTGCGGTTAAAAATCTAAATACAAATATCACCATTTTGATCCTAAACTTTATCTTTTTGTAATTTTGACAAACCTAAGCATTTCTAAACATATATTTAATCATAAATTTGCAATATGAATTCATAACCTACCAACCAACTTCAACTACCCAAACTTACAAACTTAAATAACTTAAGAAGAAATTTATACCTCTAGGAAGGGTTCGTCGCGTAGATTCCAAATATGTAATTATTTCTTTGATTAACTTTAAGAATTGAGAGAAAATTTTTGAGAGAAGTATGAAAGTTTAGAGAGAGAAAATGAAATTGAGAATGGCGGTGTGATATGAGATGGAAGGGACGATGACTTATGGATTTGGTTTCATGTTTGTTTTTTTTACATTATATATATATATATATATATATAATATTAATAGAAGTTAAGTTAAATTACAGTTTTAACCCCTCAACTATCTTTGATTTGTCATTTTAATTACGGTTAAATTCAGGTAAGAATAATTACACGTTTTTTTAAACGGGGTCTTACATTTTACCCATCACAAAAGCTTGAAGTATGTGTTCGATCAGAAAGAGCTGAATATGAGGTAGCAGCGATGGTTGCAATTGCTTAAAGACTAGGACTGCGAATTGCTCTACCACCCGGGAAAGGAAAATGTGGTGGCAGATGCGTTAAGCCGAAAAGAGTACAGTAGCAGTATTCAAGCTACTTTTACAAGAATTGACTTGGTGTCTAGTTTAGTCAAGCAAATAAAAGTGTCTCAGAAAAAAAAAGCACTACTTAAAGAAAATCTCAAGAGTGAAGTGATGGTGAAGCAACAATCGCTCTTAACCGAAGACATTCGTGGCTTGAAATTATACTTGAGTCATATTTGGGTGCCCAATATTGGGGGCAACTGGGAATTGTTGTTCGAATATGTGCACAAGTCCAAATATCCTATCCATCCGGGTAGCACCAAGATGTACAGAGACTTTGAGGAGTCACGACACAATTTGGGTGGGGGTAGATCGTTTGATGAAGAGTGCTCATTTCTTGGCATTCCAAGAAACTTTGCCCATGGATAAGCTCGCTAAGTTATATACTGATGAAGTTGTCTCGATACACGAAGTGTCTTTATCAATTGTGCCTGATAGAGACAGTCGTTTGACTTCCATCTTTTGGGATGGCTTACAGAAAGAATTGGGTACAAAAGTGAAGTTAAGCACGACTTATCATCCAAACTGATGGCCAAAGTGAGCAGATAATTCAAACCTTGCAAGACATGTAAGGTCGTGCCTCATCGACTTTGGTAGTAATTGGGACTCTCACCTACCTCTTGTAGAGATTGCCTACAATAATAATTACCATTCTAGTATCGGAATGACACCATTTGAAGCTTTGTATGGTAAAAAATGTAGGACTCCAGTGTGTTGGCTCGAAGCGAGTGAGAAACAATTCTCCGGTCTCGATATCATCCAAGAAATTGCCAATAAAGTGAAGGGTATTCGTGAACGTATGAAGGCGGCTTAGGACTAACAAAAGAGATACACTAATAAGAAAAAAAGACCGATAGAATTCCAAGTGGGTTACCGCGTAACGTTGAAAGTGTCATCTGGGAAAGGTATCATACGGTTCGGAAAGCACGAAAATCTTAGTCTCTGTTTCCTTAGATCGTTCACCATTTTGGGAAGAGCGGGACTCCAAGCTTACAAATTGGAGTTGCCACCTAAGATGGATGGAATTTATAACACTTTTCATGTGTGTTAAAGGCTATAGAAACTGACAAATCATGCAAGTATACATGACTCACTAGTATCGTCCAAAACAAGTAATAATGGTAAGTAATACCAGATATTGTACCTCAGGGAATTTCAAATCAAGAAGAGTAACCAAAGTCAACATTAAAATAAGATTTCAAGAGTAAAAACGAAGCAATATCTTCGGAGTGTTGGTAACTAAAGTTCTGAAATGCAACAATAGGTAAGAGGTAGTATGGGTGTAAGCTCAGGTTGGATTTCAGCAAACAGAGTGCAGTGAACATTGCTACAGTATCACAATGGTGCTGCAACAATAGCTCTCTACTAACACTACTAGATTGAATGGCCTTCCAAGGAATTGCAGATTAGACCATATGTTGGCAGTGCACATGGTGATGCATCAAGAACCAAACTAGTACAGATCTTTCCTTTTCTTCCATATAGTTTTGCAACCCATAAGTTATTGCAGCTCTCTGTAGCCTTTATAACACAACTAGTAAAAACAATTGAGTTGTCTTAATTTTAAGTCCAACTCATATAAGCAATATAACATGTGTTAATTTGTCAAAGATTACCAGATGAAACCTTTATACCACTTGTGAATAGTGAAGTAGATTGCTATTAACAAGCAAATATCCACCAAGACTTTGGCTTAATCTCACAACCTTCATTTACACCCACACTAATGTTTTTAGCCTAGCATGGTTGAATGTAAAAGCTCAAAAGTAAATGACATAAAGATAAAAGACCTGAATGTAAATGACTTAAGTAAATGACTTGAAAAATGAACTTGCAAGAAAAGTGAATGAATACTGTAAAGGTTGCTGTATCAACTAAAAGAAAGTAAGAACAGTTTTCAAAAGATTGCAATGTATTAAAACTACTAGAATACAAAGCTTGTAAGAAGCTTTGATTCAGCTGATGTTATGCCTAAGCATGAGGATAATTTAAACTACAATCATTACTTCCTACTAATACTAAGCTAATGGAATCAAAAGATGCTTAAAAGTACAAAAGATAATTGTCCACTGGTTATTAACCAAGCATATTAAGTACTTTAATTAAAAAGTAAAGATGCTTAAGGAAACAAATCAAGGCATGTTCCATCACCCTCCTCTAGATCTTGTACTTCCAAGATGCCTTCAAAAGTCTCCAACAAAAAGAAACTCCTTCATAGAATGACTTCGTTGCTGCCAATATCAATGTTGTAGCAGTACCTGCTGCAGCAACAGTCTGTTAGCATTGTATTCATCAATAATATATAACATTACCATTTTCTACATCCTAGCTCCAATCAAAGTAAAAGTGTAAAATAAGACAAAAGGACTCAAGATAGGATTAGGAAAGATGTAAAATTAGGTAAAATGAAGTCCTAAATGGTACTAAAGTGTATACTTTTATACACTTATCACATCCCCACACTTAAACTGTTGCTTATCCATAATCCACTAAAATGAAAACTAAAAATAACTCAATTCCATAAAAAAAAATTAAGGGGTGAAATGAAAAATTCACTAATGAGATTAAAGACAAAAACAGGACCATAGCCTAGCATAATTATGTGTTCATTCCTTTCTTTCATTTCAACTCCATAGGCCAAATCCATATTTCCTATTGTGAGACATTAATCATACATAGAGACTCATAATTTTTATTTGATGGTTTGATCTTTTAGGCACTTGGGTTTTCTTTCTCCCGGTCTTTCAAGTGTATGTATAATGCAGTAGCAATATGTATACTATGCATATGTTATCTTTTCCACTTTGACTTGAATTCTTTTGACTCATTTTTTAAAAAAAATTGAGCAATTTTGCTGCCCTATGGGCTTTTGTGCTTTTGTTTCCTACTCATGAGTCCTCACGATCCCCTCCCCACACTTAGAAATGGTTAATGTCCCTATTGACAACATAGAATTATTTTGGCTTTGAGGGAGCAAAGGATGTGTATAAACTGGTGTATGTGAAAGAATGGCTTAAGTCATTTTCCAAAAGTCATAGTATGAATGTTTGTTTGCTTCCCAGGTGGGTGTACATGGTTCTGGTTTAAATTTTGAACAACAAAATTACTTGGGATATGAACTATTAAGGACTAATCTCATTATATACAAAAGAAAAATTAAAATTTCCCAAACTCAAGTGTATAAAACTGCAAATAAAAACTAAAATCTATAGAGCTAAACTAGAGAAATGGACCTGACCTACTCATTGGGAGTAGGTGGTGCTACAGCAGTGGATAGGAACTCCTCTGCTTCAAGGATCATCTCTGGTAGGTAGGGTCCAATGCTAGCATATTCATCTGGATGCTCAGCAACCCATTCAGCTTCCATAACCCCTTTTCTTTTCATCTGATAATTCATGTGTAGGGCCGCGAGTCTTCTCATCTGTTGCACAACCTTATCCTATTCTTTCAAACAGTCCAAATGGCATCTCTCTGCTCCAGCTTCTTCATCAAGATGTCCTGGTTCCTTTCTAGAACCTTAACTAGGTAGATGAAAGAGTTTGTTTCAAGCTTGGACTGTGGTGGGTGCATTGGTGCAAACTGTGGGCTTCTCACAGGTTGAGAAGTGCCAACAACAGTTGCTGCAGTACTAACAACAGTTGTTGCAGTATTGGAAGTTCTCCTCATTGCCTTCTTTGTATTCTTCTTGACTCTATTCACTGTCTGAATCTCTATCACTGCTTTTCCTAAAACCATCTAATCAGTAGGCAAAAACCTCACGTTAGCCTTTGTGAGCAAGGCATGGATGAGTGAAGGGTGCCATAAGTCTCCCTTGGTCTTCTCTACACATGATTTGATGCTCCTACTGATCACTTCTCCCACACTGAACTTCTTTCCACTCATGATACAATAGAGGATGACCATCCTCTCAAAGGTGATGTTAGTGTCATGAGTGGTGGGCTGTAGAGTGATCCTAATGAAATAGAACCAAACATTCATAATAGGGAATAAGTCCCTATTGTTCATGGTCCTATACATCCTGTTCTACTATATGGTTCAAGGTTGGGATATTGTCATAAGTACCTTCCTTGCATCCTCCTCTGTGGCTTTGTTGACTATGATGTTATACACACTGTTGGTGGGTGCAACTATTACAAAAAGATTATCAATGGTTGTTAGTTTATAAGACACATCACAACCGCTAACCTTGACCATGTGGCTTTTGGAAGATGCATCCTTAGCATAGAATTCCCATATGAGGGAGAGGTTGAATCCACAGGGCACTACACAGAATAAATCCCAATCCATTCTCCTGATGGTCTCATCCAGAAATGGGAATTTTTTCAAGCATTCAGGGCTAAACCCTTTATCAGCCAAGGCCTCCTTTGAAGCCATATGACCAAACTGGTCATATGCTTCCTTGCTACTAAAAGTGAAAAAGGAGACATTGAGTCTCCCGGACTTATTTTGGCTAGGGTCAGGTGAGAGTACCTTCTTTCCCTAGCTTTCTCTCTTCTTTGGTGTCTTGAAAATTTCATCCAAAGTTTCTTCATTGTCTTCTGCTATTGCTGCAACAACCTCTGCACTGCCTATAGCAACATTTTCATCCATTGACTCCTCATCATCAGAACTCTCCTTAGTTTCCTCCTCCTCACTGCTTTCCTCTCTGATTTCCTTCCCTTCATTGCTTCCTACTGCACTCCTACAACTGTCCCCTCCCTCCACAGTGACAGTCACAGCCTCATGCTCCATGGGTTTCCAACTCTGAAGTGGGTGTAGGTAGTGTAGTGTGGCTTTGTGTTGGTGGTGGGATTTGAATGGTAACATTCATGGTGGTGGTCACAGTAGACATTAATAGTGGAGCAATGTTGGTTTCTCCCAAAATGAAGGCCATGGAAACATCAGCCTCATCAAGGGGATTGGTTGTTTTAGGATTTGGTGTGCTTTGGGATGGTGTTCCAGAGGTGTTGGCTGAGTTTTCAGTGGTTTGTGGGCTTCGAGTCAATGGAAACTTACCATCAAGTAAAAGGACCTGTGGTGGATCGTTTTGAGGGGATGAAGGCTCCTTTTTGATGTCAATGTTCAATGATTTATGGCTAGAGGATGCCGAAGAAATAAATTTGGATGATGTTTGGGTTGTGGTGGCCTGGATTTTGGCTTTCTCTCTTTCCCCTATTTTCTGCTTCCTCAATGGAGGCTTGGTTGTTGAAGATGGCATTGCCACAACCTTTCTCTTCGATTCTTTGTTCTTCTCCTCCATTCTTTCCTCTTGTTTTTGCTTTCGAGTGCTCCTCTGAATGGTTGGACCAGCCCCTATTTTTGTTGCTTTCCTTGCTTGCGATTTAACCCTCTTCATTATGCACTCCTTTGAATAAGAATAGAGTAATCTACATAACAGTGTTCTAGCCGACTGTATATCTTCCCAAATGATAAAATAATGAGATGTAAGGCAGTTATGGGTTGTGATCGTGGGTATTTCAGTTGAGGGAACCGAATTGTGAGTAGTTTAAAAGGTTTTTAGTTTAAAATCACCTAAATGGTTAATTAGAAGATTTGAAAAGATTATTTGTAATGATACCATTTTCTTGGAACTAAAAAGAAATGATACTTTTGTCCTGCAAAAAGGTGATTTAAAAAGCATCTTTACAGATTATCTGGGCTTTTTTCGACTGATAATATTGTTAGGGTCTAGTGCTGGTTGTTGCAGCAACTCATAGAATGTTATAGCAACTTGCAGTTTTCTCACAACATCATGTTATTCTTAACAACTCATTTTCGACCAAAAGTTAAATCTAAACTACTGTATTTACATATTTACATTCTCAAAGGTTGTTATAGCCTTCCAAATCATATTCTTAAGCCTGAGTGAGGTGTACCACAGATGTGGTACTTGTGGTTGCTGCAGCATCATTGTAGGACTTTACTTCTTTGACCATTCACTTTAAAAATGGATCCATTGTTGGGATTGTAAATCAATAAATCCCAAACATATCAAGCAATTACTCAAAATATGAAGAACTAGAGAGAGAATATAGAGAGAGAAAGTAGATCTTGTATTAGTCACAAATCTCACACATACAAATACGTCAATAGTTCTCTAGCTACGTTACAAGATTATGAAAGCCAAACCTATATAAACCCACTATCTAAACACAAGACTTAAGGACTAAGTAAACTAAACATGCTTTGACAATTCTAATACAAAGACAATATTGACTTTTACATCTTTGACTTTCCTATTAAATCTTGAATAAAATATTTAGACTTAACAATCCCCCCCTTTGTATTCAAGATTTAAAAAAAAATGATACTGAAATTCAGCTCTTGATTCTTCAGCATTTGTCTCTTTGAAGCTTTCACAATCTGAACTCTTTCAGTCTTTTGAATAATCTTGAAAAGTCTTTTTAATCCTTGAAGCTTTGGAAAGTCAACATGCCTTGAACATGAATCTGAAATTCTTGAAACAACTTTGAAACAAACTTTTGAAATCTTTGAAAAATCTCTGAAATTGTATCTCCATCACTTTGATCTCAGAACCATCTTTGGAAGAACAAACTTTCACGAATCATCTTGAATTAACTTTGAACATTCTTTATCAGACTTGAAAAATAAAACAGCGGAAGCAATTTGAATTTCTGACTTGAACTTTGAACTTGAACTTTGAAATTGATCTTTGTATAATTCTCCCCCTTTTTGACGATTGAGAGCATCATAACCATCAAAACTTCGTCAATTTCGGCACAGACTTTGATTTCCCCCTTTTGTGAACAAATAACAATCTCCCCTTTTGACAGTTGCCGCGCTTTGATCTGAGAGCCGTCAATTCATGAAAGATATATATATCTGAATCTTTTCAAATTCAGACATAATGAACGTGGTAACCCTGAATCAACAAATGAAACAGTTAGGAATGCCTGTCAGTAACACAAAGTTACTGTGTACAACAAATGTACAATTTAAGGAGTTGGTTTGATGTTGACTCCCCAGGACTTCCATTCAATCATTGAAAAACACAAGGTAATTCTATGAATGTTCTGACAGAAAAACAAATTCTCTGTGTGCTCGTGCTTGTGTTTGAAAGAATTAGCACAATGATTGTGTTTCATAAGGCTCGAATTATGTAAATCACTGAGACAACAATGACTGTACATGGACTCAATGTGCATAAGAAAGGGTCGAAGGTGGGGCAACTTTCCTTCTTTTTCAATATCAGTATCTTCCAAGAGAAGAACCAATAGATTATGTGTTGCTTCCCTAGAAAATGTGAAACATTCTCTTTTTAAGAAAATAATGAGTAGCTAGTGGGGTTGTATGCAAGAGATGGCATGAGCTATTTGCCTATTTCAATGATGATCACCAAAGAAATGTGAATCAATCAGTAATGTGGCTGCCCGGCTCAGAAAGATGTTTGGTGCAGAGTTCTGATATTCTTTTAACTCTGATCTCACACCCTCTTTCTTTTTAAACATATAAGCTCACATCTAACCAATCTCTCATTTCCATTTTACCTCAACTCACTCCCACACTCAATTCTTTTAGACCCCTCTCCCCTCAATCACTCAAAGGATTTCTTCCGGGGTAGGAAACACTGGTTATCGTGAATCCATGGAAGATCTATTAAGCACTCACACTGAATCCCATGTTCCTAAAAGTACATGTTGGTCAATGATTTTCTTGATATGTAAAGCACAAGAAATCATATGTCAGTGTATGTATGCTCATAAAAAATCAGAAATGAAATTTGAGCATTTTTAAACATTTAAGATTTCTCAAAACTTTATATGGATGAATAATCAAGAAAGAATAGAAATGTTTTGAGAATCTGACAATGATTAAGATCAGATCAAATGAAATAGCTAGGGTAGCAAAGAATTGGAAATTTTGTTTATAAGAACAAATATAAACAATTTAGCAATAAAAGCACAAATATGAAAAAGATGAATGATGCTCAACAACTTTGAAATTCAAATGGGGGTATTACCATCGAAAAATTGGTTCGTTTAGAGACATGGTAATAACAAATTCAAATAAAATACTGAACCGGTGTGTATGAATACTTGACAGTATATGGACAATATAATACACAAGTATTGATCTTTGGAAACACACGATCAGTTAAACATTAAGCTCAAAAATGAAAAACATTTAAAAGCACACATCTAAATTCATGAAATCGTTTGAGAATAGAGAAGTGGTTTGAATATTTAAGAAAGTGTTTTTCATGCTTGAAAGTTGTTCTTCTTCCAAACAATCAGAGATCTAGGATCAGAAGATATTTACCTTTTCAGCACCCCCTCAAATCATGATTAAATGATTTATATCTTTTGAGCTCCCCCTGGATATTAGCAGAATATCCTTCTTTGATCATTGAAAAACGGGTCCTGATCTGTTATATGATCAGAAGCCATCACCTGTACTCCCCCTATAATTTATGCATTAGTAGATATATCAATTAAAACAAGATAGAGATCCACAACTCCTTCTGGAATGCGGTCCGTCATATCAGGAAAATCTATCAATGAAAAGTCTAGGATAGAGATCCACAATTCCTTCTGGAATGTAGTCCATCATATCTCTCTATTGCAGAAAGAGTGTACTCCCCCTTGAAGGTTGATATCCTCATTTGAGTGTGGAATACGATCTCTTATGATATCATGGGAGTAGAGGGCTTTAAACCTTTGAAGTACGGGTCATAAGCTGATGTACTTAGAAGCCATAATCTTTTCAGCTTTGAAGTCTGGGTCTTGAGTTGATTTACTCAAGAGCCATAATCTTGAAATTGAAGTCCGGGTCTTGAGCTGATTTACTCAAGAGCCATATTCTTCTTACTCCCCCTTGGCGTGAGGTGCCTGCAACAAAGAATCAGTTTTCTTCTTCGGTACCCACTGGTATTTGGGTCCAGAAATGTAAGTTGCAGTTCGTGTGGGGGATACAGAGTAAGATCCATACCAGAAATGATCACTGGTCTTGTGGATATGATCATGTGTAAAGCAGTAAGAACAATAAAATTTATTACCTGAAAACCTGAGTAATTGGTCTTTTGAGTATTTAAGGTCAGGTTTACCTTTATGCTCTTTGTTCTTCTTTGCTTTGAGAGAATGTACACATGATGTCTTCTTTTTCAGCTCATCTTTCTTGTCATCTTTGTCTGATTTCTTCATCCAGACCAGTTTCTCTTTCTTGTAACTTCTTTTCCTTGGAAATGTATTTGAACCATCTAAATATTCATCAAAGAAAATGTTAGATCGACGAATCTGATTAAAGGATTTAACTGACCTTTGTGAAGAGACAGATTTCTGATTTGAACTTGAAGCATACTTTTCAAGTTCTTTGATCTTTGAAGCAAAGATGTCTCTTTCTGTCACAAGTAGATCAATCTTCTTTAAGAACTCGGACTTCGTCTTCTGTTCTTTCAGCGCAGAAGCCGACAGTTCAGATAACTTTGAATTCAGCCTTTTGATTTCAGACTCAAAGATGGATCGTTCTTCTTCAAATCCTTTCTCATAATCGTTTCTCTGGCCAGATAGTTCTTTGAAGAATCCCACACTTTTCTGTTCTATGGCCTTCTTTTCCTTTGCAAACTTCTCTCTTTCCAATATAAGTACTTTCTCGAAATCGGAAATTTGTTGAGAAAGCTTTATGCATTTAAGATCCACTATCTTCTTTTCTTCAAAGCACTTCCTTGAGAAATCTGAGAACTTAGTTGAAAATCCTTTCTTTTCTTTCTCAAAAACAGCTTTTTCTTCAACAAGCTTTTGCTCAAAATCAGATATATTCTTTCTGAGTTCCGCATTCTCAGATTCCAATCTCTTTATCTTCTCATCATTCAACCCAGAAGATCTTTTCAAAAGATCTTCATTGAGAGTCTTTAAAACACTGATTTCTTCTTTCAGTCTTATGCTTTCTTCATAATGCTTTTTTGACTTTTGTGAATGAAAGTCATTTGTATGACCCAGATTAATTTTCTCTAAATTCAGCTTTCTAATCTTCTCTTCAAGTTCTGCAAAATATCCCATTTTGAATGAGTTCATTAGCTTGATATGAATTGAAATCTTGCACAAAAAAGAACTTTTGTCCCCCTCCGCAGACTTAGCACGGGGGTCCCGCTACCCGGTTAGCGGGTGGGGTCAAGGGGCAACGCCCTTGCAGGATCTGGGGGCAGCGCCCCGAGAGAAAAAAATTTCACATTTGACTAAGTATGGAAATGACACTGTTTGCGCAAGATTGAGTTTTGCGTAAGTAATGAGTTGCGCAAACCAAGCTTTTCAGAATCAACGTGATGCGCAAAGACAGGTTCTCGTAAGCAAAGAGTTGCGCAAAGTAAGGTTCTCGGGATAAGCGTGTTGCACAAAGTAAGTTTGCGTAGGAGCCTTGATGCGCAAAGTGAACTTTGCGTGTTAGCCTTGATGTGCAAAGTGAGCTTTGCGTACGCCGAAGGATGCGCAAATGTGACTTTGCGTATTTGCCTTGAAACGCAAAGTAGCTTTTCGAGAAGATTACAAGACACAAAGTGTAATTCTCTTGATCATTGTATTGCGCAAAGTACACTTTTCGGAACCCATGGATTACGCAAACTGGACTTTTCGTAATAACGAAGACGGCACTCGATGATTCTTGCGCAAACCAGATGAACTTGCACAAACCAAAGATGAATCTTGCGCAAAGTGTATGAACTTGCGCAAACCGTGTTCTTGGCAGATTCTTTCTCAAATCTATTCAAACCTGCAAATTTGATCTAAAAAAAATTATCAGGATCATCGAAAAACAATACTAACCACAATTATACAATCAATTTTCGATTAAAACCAACAATTCACACAAAAACAATCAAGAACAATGTTCGAACGAAAACATCCAGAGAACTCAAATTTCGAAAATTAACATTGAATTAGTTGAAATCACAAGATGTAATCAATACAAGAATCAATCCTAATCATAAAACGAATACAATGAATCCATTTTCTTGCATTAAAACCGATTTTTTTTAACCAAATTCGGATGAAACAGTGAAAACACGAGTTCTTGAAATTTTTTCAGAAAATCTCAATTTTTCGATCTAAAATTCCATATTTCAACTCAAATCATGATCAAATCTTTTCTAAAAAGTTTGGTTCAGCTCTGATACCAATTGTAAATCAATAAATCCCAAACATATCAAGCAATTACTCAAAATATGAAGAACTAGAGAGAGAATCTAGAGAGAGAAAGTAGATCTTGCATTAGTCACAAATCTCACACATACAAATATGTCAATAGTTCTCTAGCTATGTTACAAGATTATGAAAGCCAAACCTATATAAACCCACTATCTAAACACAAGACTTAAGGACTAAGTAAACTAAACATGCTTTGACAATTCTAATACAAAGACAATATTGACTTTTACATCTTTGACTTTCCTATTAAATCTTGGATACAATATTTATACTTAACAGGGGTCAATGAGTTCAACAACCCTATAGTGATGGACTTTGTGAACTATAAATGGCCCTGTCCACTTGGATATTAGTTTTCCTGGGAACAGTTTAAGCTTTGAGTTAAAGAGTAATACCTTTTGTCCAGCTACAAAATCCCTTTGTGAGATTCTCTTATCATGCCATTTTTTGGTTTTGTCCTTATAGATCTTGGCATTTTCATAAGATTGGTCTCTTAATTCTTCAAGTTCATGGATCTGTAGCTTTCTTCTTTCTCCTGCAGCATTAAGGGCTTGTTTGTTTGCAACTTAATTAGCTTAATGAGACTCACAACTTATTCAGTCAGCTATATATGACTATTTGGTAGTGGCTTAATGATATAGAAAGTGACTTATTCAGTAAGATTTCAAGGGGAGCTTTATGCAGAAAGCCAAGTTTTTTCCAAACCAGTCTCTCTCATTAAAAAACACGTTCCTTCCATCTATGAAAAAACTCTCTCAAATAAAAATCTTCTAAATCTATACAGACAGATTAATCCACACAGACAACTTTATCCATACAGAACTTAATGGAAAACCAACCAAACAGCCCCTAAGACACATGTTTAGTTCTTTCATAGGCCAAAAAGTTTTATGCTCAAGTTCAAGTGGTAGGTGACAAGCTATTCCAAAGACTAAATTATAGGGAGACATTCCAATTGGTGTTTTGAAGGCTGTTCTATAGGCCCATAAAGTATCATCAAGCTTGAAGGACCAATCCTTCCTGGTTTCACCACTTTTTCTAGAATGCTTTTGATCTCCCAATTTGAAAGCTCTGCTAAGCCATTTGTTTGAGGGTGATATGCAGTAGCTATCCTATGGCTTATGTTATTCTTCTCAAGAACTCCTTTCATCATGTTATTTAAAAAATGGGTACCCTCATCACTAATCATAGCTTTGGGAGTACCAAACCTTGTGAAAATGTTTTTATGCAAGAATTTCACTACTGTTTTTTATTCATTGGTGTGGCAAGTTGCAGCCTCGACCCACTTAAATACATAATCCACAGTTACCAATATGTATTGACAATTTCCAGACATGGAAAATGGTCCCATGAAGTCAATACCCCACACATCAAACACTTCTACTTCAAGAATGCCATTCAGGGGCATTTCATGTCTTTGACAGATGGATCCAACCCTCTGACATTCATTGCATCTTTCCATAAAACCATCTGCATCTTGAAATAAGGTAGGCCAAAAAATTCAGATTGAAGAACCTTGGCAGCAGTTCTTTGGCCACCAAAGTGACCACCATATGTTGCAGCATGACAATGTTGTAGCACTGCAGACACTTCTTCTTGAGGTATACACCTCCTTAGGATATGGTCAGCCCCTACTTTGAACAAAAAGAGGTCATCCCATATATAACTCTTTGAACCATGAATAAATTTCTTTCTTTGATTTATGTTTAGTTCAGGTGGTATGATCCCAACAGCCAAGTAGTTTGCAATGTCTACAAACCATGGGGCTATAGAATGCTGCAGCATCAAGAGCTGCTCATCAGGGAATTTCTCATTGATCTCATTAGAACTTGATTATACAAGTGATATGTAACTTGGTTGTTTATGCCTTTCCTATCCATTATTTCAATGTCAAACTCTTGCAACAAAATAACCCACCTTATTAACCTTGGCTTGGCATCTAGTTTAGAGATCAAATATTAATGGCAGCATGGTCAGTGTGAACAATGACCCTTGTTCCCATCAAGTAAAATCTAAAATTTTCAAATGCAAACACCACAGCCAAAAGTTCTTTCTCAATGGTTGTGTAGTTTATTTAAGATTCATTAAGAGTCTTACTGGAATAGTAGATTGGATGAAAAATCTTTCCTTTGACTTGTCCTAAAACAGCACCAACTGCTCAATCACTTGCATCACACATTAATTCAAAGTCTTGTGTCCAATATGGTGTTAGAACAATAGGGGTAGAAATAAAGGCTTTCTTCAAAGTTTCAAAAGTTGATTTGCACTTCTTGTTGAAATTGAATGGTTGGCCATGTTGCAGCAACAAATAGAAAGGTTTGAAAATTTTGGAAAAGTCTTTTATGAACCTTCTGTAGAAGCCAACATGACCAAGAAAACTTCTTATTTCTTTTACACTTGTGGGTTCAGGTAGGCTCTCTATGACCTCTAACTTGGCTTTGTCTACCTCTATCCCTCTTTTTGATATCACATGGACTAACACAATCCCATCCTTAACCATGAAATGACATTTCTCCCAATTTAGAACCAAATCAGTCTCATCAAATCTTTTGAGACTTTGTTCTAAGTTTTTCAAGCATTCCTCATAGGAATATCCATACATATAAAAGTAATCCATGAATATCTCCGTAGAGGTCTCCAACATATTAGAGAAAATCGACATCATGCATCTCAGGAAAGTGGCAGGAGCATTGCATAGTCCAAAAGGCATCCTTCTAAAGGAAAAGGTACCAAAAGGGGAAGTGAAAGTGGTTTACTCTTGATCTTCGGGTGCTATAGCAATCAGATTATAACCTGAATAACCTCTAAAAAGTAATAGTATTCTTTTCCAGCTAACCTATCCAACATTTGGTCAATGAAAGGCATGGGGAAATGGTCTTTGTGGGTTGCTTTGTTAAGCTTCCTATAGTCCATACAAATCCTCCATCTTGACACTACCCTGGTTGGGATTAGCTCGTTTTTCTCATTTTCTATCACAGTCATACCTCCTTTCTTAGGCACACATTGGACAGGACTTACCCAAGAGATACTAGCTATAGGGTAAATAATTCCAGCATCTAGCCATTTTAGGATCTCTTTCTTAACAACCTCTTTCATCACAGGGTTTAATCTCCTTTGAAGTTCAACTGTGGTATAGTCATTGTTTTCCAAAATGATTTTATGTTGAAAAATTGATGGACTTATACCCTTGAAATCAGAGATTGTCCAAACTATGGCTTTGGTGTGTTCTTGAAGCATTTTCACTAACTGTTTCTCTTGTTCTTCTTCTAAGAAGGCTAAAATTATCACAAGCAATTTACTATCATCTCCCAAAAAGGCATATTTAAGATCGATAGGAAGTTGCTTCAATTCTAGTACTGGTGTTTCTTTTATGGATGGTAGGGGTGTGCTGAAAGTCAACCGATCCAATTACAACCAACCGACAATGATCGAATATTCAATTGTAATTGGATCAGATCGGATGAAAAAATTCAACATCCAATTTGGATCGGTCATTTCTTGGATGAAAATCCAAAACCGACCGGAACCGAATCGATTACCATATAAACGAACCATCCAACAATTCATCCAATTGAATTAATAATTAATAATATAATATATTTATAAAATTATATTCAATATAAATTTATAAAAGTAAAAAGTAGAAAGTATATTGACTTGCACGTGACCACATCTAAAACATTTCAAATTTCAAATTTAAGTCAAAATTGAAATTTGAAAATTAAAAAACTAAATTGACAAGACAACTTCTTTTCATCTTTTGTTCGGTGGCAGACTGGTAGTAAGTAAGAAGAAATCAAATAGAAAAGTTGAAACCCTAATAATTAAACTCTCATCTTCTCACGTCTCTCTATCTTCTTCGTCAAAGCAACACCGCAACAGCACCGCCTCCGCCACCGCAGCAAGCCAACAACACCGCCGGAGCACCATCTCTCCTCTCTTGTATCGATTAGCACCCGTCGACAGCTCCTTTTTCCGATTAGAAGCTTTCTACTCTCTCCTTTCGTGTAGCAACTTTTTAAAACGACTTCTACTTCAAGCTCAGTAAGTGTGCTACTTTTATTGTTTAGAAAGTGTGCTACTCAGCTGCTTTGATGTTTACTTGTTTAGAAATCATTAGTTCTCATGACTTTTAGGTTTTATTTACTTGATCAATGTTGGGTGGATGTACTATGTTAAAAAACGAAACTGTTATTATTTACTTGATCAATGTTGGTTGAATGTACTATGTTAAAAAAACGACACTGTTACTTGATTCACTGATGGAACTTTTTAATGAATATTAACTTTGTTTTTTCTAATGTTTATAAGCTAGGCTTTAATTTCTGGAAACCTATGTGATGTGTTGCAAAATAGACCAACTAGTTTGATTGATTTTTAATAAAATAATAATGTAAAACCAACAATTAACTAGCAAATTAAAGTTTATAATTGTAAACCAACATTTAATTGTAAACTAACATTTCTAACAGTAAAGTTTATATTTGTAAACTAACATTTACTTGCAAAAAAATCTAACATTTAAATGTGTTTTACTTGCATTTATGGTTCATATTCATATATGGTTATTTACTTATTTACTTACTTGATATTCTTTGTAATTGGAGTTTATGTTTATTGTATTAACAGATGGCTTCCACGGCGAACATCATTAAACCTATATCCCTCATCGATAAAGAAGATCTCAGCATTGAGCATGCACATAACCAAGAAAATGTGCCCATTCATGGTGATGAAAGTGCAACACCACCGTCCAATATGCCGACCGATAACACCCAAGGAACTCAAAAGCCAAAGTCGACTCGGACAACATATTTGGTTTGGAACCACTTCACGAAGGTATGTGATACTAAAGGTACCGAAAGAGCTAAATGCAACTATTGCGGTAAGAAAACAGTTTGCTTAGATGTTGCTACTCATTGGAATTCAACGTATTTGATGTTGGAGGTTGCCGAAAAATATCAAAAGGCATTTGAGAGAATGGAGATGCATGACGTAGGCTATGTCAAAGAGTTTTGCACGGGCGAGGTGAAAAAATGTCCGAATGAAAATGATTGGCAAATTGCTAGGTTATTTGTGAAGTTATTGAAGATTTTCTATGATTGCACTTTAAGATTCTCCAGGACTAAGTTCGTCACATCTAATAAATTTTTAGACCGGGTTTCTTTTATTCATAGTAGTTTGGAATTTTGGAGCGGGAATAGACTTGATAATAAGTTGAGGGAAATGGCCAATTCAATGAATAAAAAATATGACAAGTATTGGGGAAAAATTGAAGATTTGAACCCATTTCTACTTGTGGCGATTTTGCTTGATCCTAGATATAAAGAACCTTTTTTGAATGTGTGTTTTGAGTTGATGTGTGGTAACAAATATGATGCTACAAATCATTGTAAAAATGTTAGAATGACTTTGGATGCCATGTACAAAGAGTATAGTCAATTGGAATCAGGTGATGGCATGTGTACGACTTCCATTAATGTTGACGATGATGGTAGAGATGTTGAAGATGATGTGGATGAGTACGCCTTATTTGACCAAATTCGCAAAAAAAAAGTTGAAGGTTGTTGATTCCTCGGATAACAAAACCGAAGTTGACAAATATTTCATTGAAGCCTGTGAAAATACCGATCAGGTTTGCATATTTGTTTTCATTTTTTGCATTTCTAATATGATTTTAGTAGTGTTTTATTTTTTGTTTTAACTTTGTTTTGTATACCTATCTATAGCATGATTTTGATGTGTTGAATTGGTGGAAAAAGAACGCGAGTAGGTTTAAGGTTCTTTCTATGATTGCTCAAGATGTATTTGCTATTCCCATATCGACAGTTGCATCAGAGTCGGCATTTTCTACCGGTGGCCATGTTAACGATCCATATAGGAGTTGTTTGAATCCTAAAACGGTACAAGCATTAATTTGTACCCAAAATTGGATCCGACAAAAAATATCCTTTGATTTTGATGCCACAATTACAAATGAAGAAGTTGAAGCGTTGGAAGCCGGTAAGTAAATATGTGTGTGTGTATATATATATATATATAAATATATATCCATTTGTTTTATAAGTGTTTAGTCATGCGATATTAATATAATAATTTTGTTTTATACTTTTTAATTTTGTAGAAATGTTGGTTGAAGATGGATAAATAAGAATGGATTGAGATGTTGCAGTCTTGCGGTTGCGGACAACGTTTATTTTTTCTTCTTGCTTGCTTAATGTTTCCACTTTCCAATATGTATGGGTGAAACTTTGTTATTGTATGTTTTTAGATTTTAGTACTAGTTGTTGAACAGATGAAATTAAAAATTATGGAATATTATATGAATTATTGTTATGTTGTAGATTGGATTTAAAACATTGGATGGATCTCATCCGATGATCCATTGGATGTCGGATGGATCCAATCCGATCATCCATTGGTTGAATCCAATTTGATCCAATGAACATCCAATAAAAATATCCACTGGATGGAACCGAACCGATCCAATCATCCATTGGATTGAAAAAATCCAACATCCAATGGATGACTGGATCGGTTTAGTTGGAAAAATCCAACATCCAATAGATGAATGGATCGGTTCGGTTGGGCTCACATCCATTGGATGTCAACCGATGAACACCCCTAATGGATGGTAATGGTGTTTGTTTGGGCTCATCTTCTAGTAGCTCATATGTTGCAGCTTGCTGCAGCAACTCACTACTGTCAAAGGATTCACCAGGCTCATCATCACTCTCTTCCAAATGCACAATCTTTCCTCCTACGATTTCTACTAGGGCTTCATCAGGACACATTGATTCAATAGTGCTTAAGACAGAACATTCCACTTTCTCCTCAAGGTATTTCATTAAGTTAAAAATATTAAAAGTGACATTTTGATCTTGCACTCTCATTGTTAACTCTCCTTTGTGGACATCTATGATAATTCTTCCCGTGGCTAAAAAGGGTCTTCCTAAAAGAATATGAGTGTCTTTAACTGCCTCAAAATCAAGGATTATAAATTAGCTAGGAATATGAACTTATCTACTTGGACCAAAACATCCTTTACCTAGCCCTTAGGAAATGTTATGGATTGTCAGCTAATTGTAAGATGAAAATAGTTGGTTTATCCTCTCTTATCCCTAAGGTATTGAAAATTGATAAGGGCATTAGGTTAATGGTAGCACCAAGATCACATAGAGCTTTTCCTATATGTTTCCCACCTATAGAACAAGGAATTGTGAAACACCAAGGGTCTTTAAGTTTAGGGGAATCTTCTTTTACAAAAGAGCACTACATCCTTCAGTAAGGGTAATTATTTCATACT
Organism: Arctium minus; assembly: GCA_954870635.1. NCBI lineage: Eukaryota > Viridiplantae > Streptophyta > Magnoliopsida > Asterales > Asteraceae > Arctium > Arctium minus. Next base: position 129,123,200 of record OX941081.1, on the reverse strand, counting down.
ACGTCAATTTCTTTTTCTTACTCATAATATATTTCAGAAATTTGGCATAGATGGGCCTATTCTCAATAGCTTCAACCAATGGGATGTTGATGTGCATATGTTTGAATACAACCAAGAACTTTTTGAACTGAATGTCCTCCTTGTAATTCCTCAATCTATGTGGGTAAGGAATGTATTGGGGAACATGGTTTATTTCTGAATTTCTCTCAGTGGTTGTTTGGATAGGGGTTCATATGTCTGCTGGTTTGGATGGTGCTGTAGCAACATGATTTGTGTGTGGTAGATCTATGGCAACATCATTTTGGCTTGATTTTGTGGTTTTTGGATCTGGTTCTGAAAATTCCAATTCAAGCCTTGATTAAACAATTCAATACAAAACAATCAAGATCAGATCACAAAGTAGAGAGGGAAAGTAGAATGTCTTTCATTAGTCATATGTGTACAAACTTGATAAGCGCACAACTCTGAATGACATGTTACAACTAAAACTCTCAAAGGCTATTACATATTTATATCTCACTACACTTTCTCTCAAAGCAAGTAAAGTACAAATACAAGAAAGTAAAAGACATTACGAAAGTCAACCCAACTTGATCTAAACTATGCATTAACAATCTCCGCCTTTTAGATCAAGTGTTGATGATAGACCTGCCCCAGCGAGATAACCTTCCTTGACGGATTCCAAGCAGCGACTCAAAATTCCTGATCCCACGCCTGAAGTTAAAACGATCATAGATAGCATCTACAATTCTTTCAGTACGGACCTTGACAAACTTGTTCATTCCTTATTCTCCTTGCTTCAGCTTCTCTTTGTTTTCTTTAAGCCTTTTCTCCAATTGCATTTTGATCACTTTCAAGGTTCCATCTGAAAACTTGGCGATTTTGATCACTTTGAAGTTTGCATTTTGATCACTTTCAAGAACCTCCTTTTGTTCTCAGTGTTCTTGTATACTACACTAAGTTCAGGTTTGTCTAGCACAGTAAATAGACTATAATCATCAAGATCATCCAGACTAAGATCAGGCTTCTTCATGTTGACTTTCCTCTGATTCGTCTCTATACCGAGTTGGAAGTCATAGCAGTACGTGTAGTTTACCTGTCTCTTCATAAATCTTTTCACAACATCCAATGCAACAAGAAGATTATCTTTCCTAATAGTCATATTTCTGAAAAGATGGTACAGGTACTCGATATCATCCACATTCAGAAAGCAAAAATCAGCTTCAGAAAAAGTATATTCTGTCAAGTCTCTCCTTTGAACATGGAAAACTGGATACCAAACATGTACAAACTGTACAACTCTCGCTTGCTTCACTATCACTATTCCTGACTTGTTTTTCACTACATTCTCATGACTTCTTAACTAGTTCATCATCCGAGCATATTCCTCTTGATACTCCAAGGGTTGAACTGAGACACCCAATACTTTGAATTTATCCATTTCTCTGATCCTGTGTACAAATATGTTCTTCATCTCCTCTTCCAGAAACGGTTGCCTCAAAGTATTCCTCATTTTCCTGATTTGAGCTTCATAAGGTGCAAGAGGTACTTGAGGTTGGTCTGAGGGACCGGTTTTCCTTTCGGATGGGTTGGAAGGAAAGAAAGGTTCAGGTTCAAGTTCAATGTTTATGTTGGGTAGATTTTCAAAGCTATGTTGTTCATCATGATTTGGGCTTGGAAATCTGTGTGGGCTAGGTAAATTGGTTTGGGTAGTTGGAATAGGTTGGCTAGTTGAAATTGGTTGAGTAGTTTGGGTAGCTTGGCTAGGTGTAGCAGTTTGAGTAGATTGGGTAGTTTAGGTAGGTTGTTTTTCTGGGCTTGATGGAAGTTGGTTTACTAAGCTAGGTAGGTTGGTTGGAAGGTTTGGTAAGATTTATTTCTTTGAAGGATGGTATTTCGGGTTGTTCACGGGTAGTTTCTAGAAGGTCATAAGTCACAGGACTCAGCTGGATATCTTCTTGAGAACATGCAAGGTTGTCCAGAATACTCTCTTCTCCTTCTCCTATCACATCTCTTTCCTCCTCCTTGATCTTCCAGAAGTTGTCATACTTTTCAACTGATGTTTCTTCATCATCGGAAGACAAGTTTATTGCATATATTTCCTCCAATCCAGTAATCCTTATAATCTCTTCTCTTGTAGCAACCATGGGCTTTTCAACCAATGGTTATACATCTTCGTTAACGTACAAGATTAACTCCCTACATTATCCTTCACCCATATTTCCTTGCTCCTTGTGTGTTCCAGATTCTAGTTTCTAAATCAAGATTAATCAAACACACACAAAATAAGAATCAATTACCTGTTTGATTAATTTCTCAATTCCAGGATTACAAGATTCTCTCTCTACAATCTCTCCAACGAACTCTCTCTTTCTCTCAAACTTTCTCTCTCTAAAAATACAACTGAATAATTCTCCAATTAAGTTCTCTACAGAAATTACAAAGAGAAAAAGTATTTATACTACCACCTAATACAAGAAAACTAAAAACAAAAACAAATACAACTAAGTTTGACTTATTACAAAATAGACTTTGACTTTTAATGATATTTGACTTTAGCAGCTTTGACTTTCTCAACTTTGACCTTCAGTATTATTGATCTTGTATCCAACAGATTTATGCTCTAACAATCTCCCCCTTTGGATTCAAGATCACTGTTGAAAAAGTCTAGCAATTCAGTCTTCACTTTAAGCTCTGTCAAAATAATCTCCCCTTTTTCTTTGACGGTCTTCTTTTCAAAAACTGTCTTCAAACGAGTAACAATCTCCCCAAAACTTTCACACAACACTTTCAGACTTTGGAAAGAAATTATCTTCAAATTCAGCTCAGATTGCTTCAGCTAATAATCTTCAAAGAAAATTTCTTCAAATCTTCAGAAATTCTTTGATTATCTTCAAATCTTCCCTTTGAACTTTCTGACTTGAACATTTCAGAAAATCAACTTCACAAAACTTTACCACTTCTTGATATCATTTCTTCCAAACTTCAAAACTTTAACATTTCTTCATATCATCTCCCCCTTTTTGATGATTTAAGCATCTATATCATCAAAACTTTTCGTCCAAGAAATGTCTTTGACCATTCTGATCTTTTCCAAACTGAACCTCTGATTCTGTGATCCATAACAAGATATTCATCTAGATCTTTTCAAATCCAGACAAAAGTAAGAACAGGTAACTCCTGAATCAACAGATGAATCAGTTAAAATGTCTGTCAGTAACACAAAGTCACTGTGTGTAACGAATACACAATATAAAGGAGCTTTTTGATGTTCACTCCCCCAGGGCTTCCATCCAATCATCGAAATACCACAAAGGCAATTTCTATGAATGTTATGACAAAGAAACAAATTCCTTGTGTGTTCGTGCATGTGTAGAAAGAATTAAGCACGAATAATTGCTTTATTAAGGCTCAAAATTGTGTAAACCACTGAGACAACAGTAGATAAACACAGACTCAATGTGCATGATTGAAGTGCGAAGGTGGGGCAGACTTCCTTCTTTTTCAATATCCAGATTTTCCAAATGAAAATCAGATAGATTATGTGTTGCGTCCCCTTTAAAATGTGAAACATTTTCTTTTTGATAAGAAAATGAGTAGCTTGTGGGGTTTAGTCAAGAGTTGGCATGGGCTAGTTGCCTGTTTCAATAACGTTCACGAAGAAATGTGAAACATTAGTAATGTGGATGCCCGGCTCAGAAAGTAGTTGGTGCAGAGTTTGATATTCTTTTACTCTGATCTCACACCCTCTTTCTTTTAATCATTAAGCGCACTACTAACCAAACTCTCTTTTCCATTTTACCTCATCACACAACCCACACTCATTTCTTTTTGACTCCTCACACTTAATCTCTATGGATTAACTTCTTGGGTAGAAATCACTGGTTAACGTGATTCCATAGAAGTTCAGATAATTCCTAGCACAAAGAACCCATATTTTTCCTAGAAAGCATGTGTTGCTCAAATGGTTTAACTATAGCAGTTAAAACTCAAATACAAATGTCAGATATAAGTATGCTCAGTAATATAATCATGAAGATATGAGCATTTTAAACCAATGAAGTATTTTCAAACAAGTATATTGAATAAATGAATATGAATGCAAAAGACTTGTTTGAAAATCTGACATTGTATAAAAATGATCAGAAATGAATGACATAGCAATTAAAGCTGATGGTCAAGAATAATTGATATTTGTCTATACGAAACAAAATATAGACATTCTTGAAATAACGTTTCGAAATGAAATATCGCTCAAAATTCTTTGAATACAAGCGGAGTGTCTTACCATCGAAAAATTGTTTCAATTTAGAGACATGGTAAGAACATTTTGAACAAAAATTAAACCGATGTGTATGAATACTTGAAAGTATGTAGAAAAGACAATACACAAGTATTTATCTTTGGAAACACACGGTTTATTTATCAATGAAGCACAAAAATAAAATGAAAACATTTAAAATCACACTTCCAAATTATAAAAACTGTTTAAAATTCGGGAAGTGGTTTGAACATTTCAGAACATGTTTTCTATATCTGAAAGTTGTCCTTCTTTCAGATACATTTGAGATTAAGATAAGAAGTTTACCTTTTCGGTCAATCTTAATACTCATTAAGTCAGCTGAAGTCAAAAATAATATGATCGTGTCAGCTTCTCTCATCCTGCATAAGTCTCAAAGTCTAGTCAAAAATTTATTCACAAAATTTATTCGAACAATAAAAGAATATAAAACAGTAAAACGATTAAAGAACGAGTTCTGATCTTAAGCAATCAGAAATCATAGTCTTACTCCTTTTGATAAGCTCCCCCTAAAATCATGCATTACAAAAATTTTGTCAGTTAAGTAAAATGCAGAAATTAGTTATGCTCCCCCTAAAAATAATGTAGATCATCTAAAATATTCTCTTACTCCCCCTGAGATCATGAGCAAACAATTAAAGTGCAGATATCCTTCAGACATAAATATAAAGAAAATGATGAAAAATAACAATACGTAACTTTATTAGGTAACAACCGATTATGTCTTAAGATTTAACATACCAAGTTTAGAGACAAGAAAATTAAATCTCTTTTCATCTAAGGATTTGGTAAATAAATCTGCAAGTTGATAATCTGTTTTTACAAAATAAAGTTCAATTGTTCCTTTTTCTACATTATCTTTTATAAAATGATACCTGACGTCAATGTGTTTGGTTTTCGTATGCTGGACAGGATTAGCAGATATCGCGATTGCACTCTTCGAGTCACAATAAATTGGAATTTTATCAAACTTGAATCCATAGTCTCGCAGCTATGTTCGCATCCACAAGACTTGAGAGCAGCAACTGGCAGCAGCTACGTACTCTGCTTCAGCAGTCGATGTAGAGACGCATAACTGTTTCTTTGAAGCCCAACTAACGAGCTTGTCTCCAAGAAATTGAACGTGACCAGAAGTACTCTTTCTGTCCAACATGCAACCTGCATGATCTGCATCTGAATATGCAGTCAGTTGAAACCCTGTATCCTTAGGATACCACAGACCAAGGTCTGCAGTCCCCTTCAGATATCTAAAAATCCGTTTGACAGCAGCCAAATGGGATTCTTTGGGAGCATCTTGATATCTAGAACATAAACATGTTGAAAACATAATATCTGGTCTACTGGATGTAAGATACATTAACGAACCTATCATACCTCTATAAGTCCTAAGATCAACACTTTTACCCGCAGGATCAGTGTTAATCTTAGTAACTGGTGCCATCGGGGTTCCAATAGGTTTACAATTTTCCATTTTGTACTTCCGAAGAATATCCAAAATGTACTTAGATTGATTTATGAAAATCCCCGTAGAAAACTGTTTAACTTGTAATCCGAGAAAGAAATTCATCTCTCCCATCATACTCATTTGAAAACATGACACCATAAGGTTAGAAAAGTTTTTGCAATATTTTGGATTAGTAGAACCAAATATTATATCATCAACATATATCTGAATAAGAATAATATCAGCTTTTTCTTTCTTGATGAATAAAGTGGTATCAATCTTACCTTTGGAGAAACCAGACTTGACCAAGAATTTGAATAAGACATCATACCATGCTCGAGGGGCATGTTTTAATCCATAAAGGGCTTTGTCCAAGATGTAGACATGATCTGGCTTATCTGAATTGACGAACCCTTCTGGTTGAGACACGTACACTTCCTCTTTAAGAATGCCGTTCAGAAAAGCTGTTTTCACATCCATCTGAAAGACTGTAAAGTTTTTATGAGTTGCGTAGGCAAGAAACATTCTGATTGCCTCTATACGCGCTACTGGAGCATATGTCTCATCATAATCAATGCCTTCCTCTTGCCGGTAACCTTTGGCAACAAGTCTAGCTTTGTTTCTTATGACGATACCATCTTCATCCTTCTTATTCTTGAATAGCCATTTAGTTCCTATCACGGTTTTACCTTCTGGCTTAGGAACTAATCTCCAAACCTTTAGGGCTTCAAACTGATTGATTTCTTCTTGCATAGCAGATACCCAGTCCGAATCAGCAAGAGCCTCAGATACTCGTGTGGGCTCAATCTTACTGAGAAATGAGTCATGCATACATTGATTAAGAGTCGCTGACCTAGTCTGAACAGGCTTGTTGAGATCTCCAATTAATTTGTGTAATGGATGCTCTTTGGTCCAGCGATGCTCATGAGGAAGTGGAGTAGATGAAATTTGAATATGATCATCATCTAGAAATCCACTTTCAGATTCTTCAGCTTGAATAACAAGAGGGGGTTTTGCAGTTGAAGACTCATGTGCAGAAGTATCAGTTGAAACAGTAGATTCTGGCTGTTGAGTAGACAATATATCACAACCAACTGAAACAGTTACTTCTGGCTCAGCATTTGCTTGTGCATCTTCAACTGTAGGAGTAACAATAGGAATGTGAGTTTCAGACTGAACGGGGGATGCTTGTTCAGTTATGACATCTGAAGTGACTGGATGATTGCAAGTTGTGTCTTCAGACCTGTCAGTCACAGCAGATTTAGATACATTAGAACCTAGAAACTCATCATAAAAGAATTCAAATAACAAATCTAAATCAGTTAAATGTGAAGTAGATGTAGAAGCGTTATCCGAATTTTTCGCTGTAGAAACTGGTCCTGGACTGATCTGCCCAGAAGCTATTACTCCTGTGATAACGGGTTCTGAACTAGTTTGATCAGAAGCCATCTCTTCATCGAATGTGACATTAACGCTCTCAACAACTGTCTTTGACTTCTTCAGATAAACACGATATGCTGCAGATGTTGAAGAATAACCGATAAAGATGCCTTCGTCCGCCTTAGCACTGAATTTATTCAGACTCTCTCTGTCATTAAGCACAAAACATTTACACCCAAATACGTGAAAATATTTGATAGTTGGTGTTCTGTTGTTGATCAACTCATATGGAGTCTTTTGAAAACGACGATGTATCATGGAACGATTTTGAGTATGGCATGCAGTCGACACATCTTCTGCCCACAAGAATAGAGGTAAGTCCGATTGGCTAAGCATAGTCCGAGCGGCCTCGACTAGCGTCCGATTTCGCCTTTCGAGTACTCCATTTTGTTCAGGCATACGAGCAGCAGAGTACTGATGTGATAACCCGACCGATTCGAGATATTCTTCAACTATCTTGTTTTTGAACTCTGTGCCGTTTTCCGTTCGAAGAAACTTGACTTGTCGCTGCATTTTCACCTGGGTCGACTTTAAGAAAGTAATGAGAACTTCCGGCATCTCATCTTTTGATTGAAGAAATTTGACCCACGTGTATCTTGAATAATCGTCCACAATGACCAACACGTATTTCTTTCCTCCCAAACTCTGAGTTCTCATTGGACCACACAAATCCATATGTAACAATTCTAACGGAGAACTAGTACTTGGATCAGGCTTCGGTTTATGTGCGGCTCTCTTCATCTTACCCTTTTCACATGCTGCGCATAAGTGTTCTCGTTCATATTTCAGCTCAGGAAGTCCTTTGACCAATTTCCCACGAACCAGCTTGTTGATGTAACGAAAGTTCAAGTGAGATAAACGTCTGTGCCAGAGCCAACTTTGTTGCGTTGAAGCTTTTGTCATCAAGCATACTTGATTGTCAATCTGAACTTTGGTCAAATTGATGGTGTAGATATTTGTCTTTCGATTTCCAGATAAGAGTTCTGTTCCGTCTTCAGTACGAACTGAGCAACTCTTAGACTTGAAGTTGACCTCTAACCCTTTATCGCAGAATTGACCTATGCTGAATAAGTTGTGCCCCAAGCCTTCTACATAGCTCACCTTAATGATCGTTATATTGTCTTGAATAATGTCACCATATCCTAAGATAGGTGAAAGCTGATCGTTCCGAAATCTGACATTTCCACTGAATTTCTCTGTATAGTTAGACAATAAAGCTTTTTGCCCAGTCATATGCTTGGAACATCCACTATCCAAGTACCACATATGTCGGGTCTGCAAGAGAAATCAGGCAATAACAATTTTAGGTATCCATTTAAAAATGGGCCCTAACGGATTAGCACAAGATTTTGGTATCCACTTGAAAATGGACCCTCTGTTCTTTTGAAAACTTTGAAAAACATTTGATCTTGAAGAATTAACATGATAAGATTCATACCAATCATAAGAATTATGAGAATAAGCAAAATCAGTTCTCCGATAATTAGAATAAAATGTAGTAGGAATAGGAGATAATTGAATCAATTGCTTTATTGAATATTTCTTGTAAGAAGTTACAAGGTTTTGTTTATTTGAAGCAAATTGATCAATTACATCATTATCACTACTAACTTGACTAGTAAAAGAATTATCAGAAACTGATCCGGCTATCTCATCCTCCTTCCGTTTTGGTCTCCATTCAGATTGAGCTTTCAACTTTTTCTTCCTTAAATCTGAAACATAAGATATAGATTTATTAGGAAAAGCAGATTTCCGAGACTGAGTATACTTTCGTGTACCAGTGTATTTCTGTTTCTGTAATCGCTGTTTCTTATGTTTCTTACCTTGAGCATAGTAATCAGCAGTTACAGAAACTGATTCACCAACCTTAGTTGATGAGTCCACAGTATTTACACCACTTGGTAACACTTTGTCATTTTTAAGACAAGTAGAATGATCAGGAAGTGTAGTATTGACATCAAACATATCAAATTCTTCCATGCACCCATCATCAGAATTTAGAAAATCATTTGCAGACTCAAATAAGTTATCAGAATTATCAGATGAAGATTGAGATGTCTTAGAAACTGTAGAACACTTTGTAGATTTAGTTTGAAAAACAGTGTTCTTTATAACTGTAGAAAATACATTTTGTTGAATATCAGCCAAAAGTTTTTCATCAGATAAAACATTTTCAAGCTCGACTATTTTGCTTTCAAGAATAGATGTAGGAACATAAACCTTTGCAGTCGCAGGTTTTGCCTTCATCTCAGAAGCGGAATAACTAACAAAATAGTAAGTTGAAATAACTTTTGGTGTTTTGGAAAGATAACTATCATTTAACTTTTCATAGTTAAACGGTAGTTGCATTTTCTTTTTATTCTTTCTATTTTCAGTTTCTTGGTCCTCAACTTCTTCTGGCAATTTGGTAACAAATTTGGGTTTTAAATGAGTATGTTTACCAGCACAAGCAAGAAAATCATAGTTATAAAGTGCCGGCTGTTTTCTGATGGCTTTCTTAAGATAATGGGGGTTTTCAAAACCAAGTCCCCATTTCTCTTTAACATCAGCCTCTTCATTGGGTGTATTGAGAAAAATGGTTTGATCTGTTTGACCTCTTGCATAAAGTTTTGCTTCCAGACCATTTACCTTCTTATTCAAATTCTTGTTTTCAACCTGCAGTTTATAAACAGTTAGTGCAGATTCATTTTTCTCAAACTCATATTTAGACACTTTACCTTCAAACTCAGAAATCTTCTTTTCAAAACAATCTACTTTAGATTTAGAATCAAAATCAGATTTGCGTAAAGAATCAATCAGATCTTTGTTTGAAATAACAAACGTATTAAGCTCAAAGATCTTCTTGTTCTTTTTAACAACTCTTTCTTTTTCCTTTTTCAGATTATTTTGTAAATTTTGTAGCTCAACCACCATGGTTTCCATTTTGGTAATAAAATCTTTTTCAGATAAGTTTAATACCTCATTAACTGTCTCATCATCTGACTCGTCATCCTGTACTTCTTTGCCCATGAGACAGATATGAGTTGTTTCTTCTTTCACTTCTTCTTCTCCTTCAGAGTAATCCAGCCAAAACTCATCTTCAGCCATTAGAGCGACACCCGCTTCTTGCTGTCTTGCCAAAAGCAACTTGTTCTGATAGTACTGAGAGTTGCGAACTTTCGGCTTTCGACAATTTTTTGCAAAATGACCCATCTTGCCACAATTGTAGCATTTGATGGAATCAGTTGCTGGCTTTTCAACAGCGGTGTAGTCATTCATAAACTTCTTCTTCTCATCGGGTTTCTTTTCCACATATCGTTTCTCTTCATATCTCTTTCCTTCCACTTTTTCCCGATGCTCATGGTTCTTGGAACTCGAAGAAGAATACCTTTGAGAATTTGACCTCGGCTTCTTATAAAACTTCTTTTGAAACGCACGGGTCGGCAACAGCATGGCTTGTTTCAAATTCTCTCCATCATCACTATCTGAAACAGAATCTGACTCAGAACTGGTAAGAACTTTCTTCTTTTTCTTCTCTTTCTTCTCTTTCTTTTCTTTCACCTTCTCTCCAGCTACTAAGGTAATAGGATCAGGAACTTGTGCTGCCTTCTTCTTCTCAGCTTTTTTCTCTTCAACCTCTTCTTCATTCTGCCTCAAGGTCTCAAATACCTCATGTAGTGGTATTTCATTCAAATCCTTCATCTGCTTCATCCTTCTTGTATGCTTTTTCCATTCCGGACGTAGGATACTCAGAAATTTGACATTGTTTTCCAGCTGCTTCTTTTTGACTTTGTTCTTTGTCAGCTCATTCAGAAGCAATACAAACCTCTCATAGGTATCTTCCAGACTCTCATTCTCCTTAGCTTTGAATTCCTCATAACTATTAATGCAGTTCGCCACTTTCATCTGATTTCCGACCTTTGATCCCATCATCATCTTTTGCAACTGATCCCACATCTTCTTAGCATTGGCTTTATAACTGTCAATCTTGATATAGATCTCGTTTGGGATGCTTTGAAGAAGTAATGATCTTGCTTGTTTATCTGCTTTGTATCGGCTTTTCTGCTCTTCAGAATATTGAGAAATATCCACTATCACTGTTTTCATCTTTTGCTCTCTTTCCTCAGTTCCATCTTCACTATCAGAAGAGTCAACATCAGGTACTTGAACTGTTATTGGAACCATTGGACCTTCGGTTATAGACAAAAGAATATTCTCTCCATTTGAATGTCTGTCTATGAAATCCAAGAATCTGTCCTTCCATTGTTCATACTCGCCTTTGAATAAAACTGGAGGCTTAACATCGGTTCCAATTGAAAGAGCATCTTTGGAAGTCATCTTGTTTAACCTGTTTGAAAAATATATGCAATAAGAAACTAGAAACTGATCTTTAGTCCAAATGAAACAATCAAGAAAATACAGAAAACTTGAAATATAAAAACAGAAATTTTAATCACAAAAAGAACTATGTCCCCCTAGGCAGACTTAGCACGGGGGTCCCGCTTTGCGTTTGTAACATGGAACGCAAACCCTAACTTTGCGTTTGCAGTGTGGAACGCAAACCACACTTTGCGGTTCAAGAAGGAAACGCAAACCACACTTTGCGTTTGTAACATGGAACGCAAACCCTAACTTTTCTGATCAACCAATCACTTTGCGTTTCTAGATATACTTCTTCTTTTCGTTTGTCATGAATTTTGCGTGTCAACGGTACATAAACAATAAACTTTGCGTTTCACATTACAAACGCAAAACCAACTTTGCGTTTGTAGAAACACCCGCAAAGCTCGCTTCTCGGTTGTTGATGAAAACGCAAATATCACTTTGCGTGTCTCGTTGATTACACCCGCAACCTTTGAATGACCCGCAAACCTCTGAAGAACTTACTCAAATCTTGATGAATGACCCGCAAACCTATTTGAATGAAAAGCAAACTTGAAGAACACCCGCAAACCTCTAAAACCAAACAAAATATCACCAAAATCTCATCTAGACCTAGAATTTCAACACTAAACTACAACAATTTGATCACCTAATCATTACGAACACAATACAAACAACTAATTTCGATCTAAAAACACACAACTATACAAATCGATGTGAATACAGTGCGTGACAACTCGTGAACTCAAACTTCTTCAAAATCAAAATTACAAATCGATTACAGTGCAATTCAAGAAATAAACTATACAGACTCGATCGAAAGGACTTAGTAAACAAAACCTAATCGATTTCAGCACCTAATTTACACTAAAACTCGAAATTCGATTCTTGCTCAAGAACACAGATACGAACTTTTGAATTTTCTTGATTTTTTTTTTCAATTTGGATCTGCTCTGATACCAATTGTGTGTTTCAGATTCTAGTTTCTAAATCAAGATTAATCAAACACATACAAAATAAGAATCAATTACCTGTTTGATTAATTTCTCAATTCCAAGATTACAAGATTCTCTCTCTACAATCTCTCCAACGAACTCTCTCTTTCTCTCAAACTTTCTCGCTCTAAAAATACAACTGAATAATTCTCCAATTAAGTTCTCTACAGAAATTACAAAGAGAAAAAGTATTTATACTACCACCTAATACAAGAAAACTTAAAACAAAAACAAATACAACTAAGTTTGACTTATTACAAAATAGACTTTGACTTTTAATGAGATTTGACTTTAGCAGCTTTGACTTTCTCAACTTTGACCTTCAGTATTATTGATCTTGTATCCAACAGATTTATGCTCTAACACTCCTCACTATCAAAATAAACCATTTCGGTAACCTCTCCTCTATCTGATCCACCAATACCATGTTCAGACTCTGTAGCGGTTTTTTGACGTTTGATCATCTCCCCCTCATGGTCATGATCTGAATCATGATCATGTCTCTTTTTGGAACCTGCTTAAGCTTTGCATGAATCCTGAACTTCTTTCGTCAACTCTTGAATGTTTTGAATCATTTATGTCTTGAATGCTTTAAACTCTGATACATAAATTGATTCAGACGATACCTGAGGTTGTTGATCCCTTAAAAAACTAACCAGATCAACATCAGATGCATCAGCGGGTGCCTGCGATAGAAGCTTTGCATACAACAGAGATTTCATCTCCTCCACACTTAGCTCAACGGACTGAACTAGTGATGGTGGAGGTGACTGAACAGGCTCGTCCACCGCTGGGCCTTTTCCTTCTAATAGGCTCTTTACCTTTGCAAACTCCTCCTGAAATTTAGCATTTAAGCTCTCAGTAATGCGGTTTTCAACAGCTTTTAAGGCGCCGTCGAGGTACTCCTTTGACACGAAGTCGGGTAAAGTAACGTCGGGGTCACTTAGACTTCCCGTTTGCACAACTGTTGAAGATGCAACAGTGTGGCCTGTGTTCAAAGCTGGAATATTGATAGCAATGACAGGACTTCCATCCGATCCTCGTAGTCCGGATTGCGGATCTACTATGGATGTTCCGATCGGGTCACTCAGACGTCCGATGGTAGCAGAAGTATGAGTTTGTGTCCTAGGAATAAGAGATGATAAATCAATAGGCTCTAGACTCAATGGTGCACTGAAAGAAATTGAGCTCTGGGGCAACTGAGCTCTAATTTCAATACCCAAGTTTTCCGAGTGAAAACTTGATAGAATTTGTGCTAAAACCTCGTGTGAAGTTGAGACTATGGCCTGTTGAGAGGCTATAGAATGGATGGCAGAGGTGTGAAATTGCATAAGTGGGTAACTAATGACTTGTACTTCCGACTGTAACACATGCAACGGAGCACTGGATTAGGTTGCCCTTTTGGAACGGTAGGTTATGTTGCACTCTCTCTCACCATATTCTTTTTCTTCATTCTCTCTTTGCCTCACATTTTCAGTATTATCAACTATAACTCCCTCAGATCTCCTTATGTCTCCCAAAACTTGCGCAATTTCAGTACCAGCACTGTCAATCTCCATATCATCATGTTGTAGATATACATCATCTAAGAAACCAAAGTTGTGTTGGAGATTTTCATCTTCAACATCAGCATTAAGTATAAGTTCTTCTACTTGATGATCCGAAGTTGCCGAAGGAATTGTCTCTATTGAGTTGGTACGCCGATCCAACTTTGTTTCAGAATTCAGACCTTCATCAGCTATCCCTTCCTGAGGACTTTCTTGGCGAATAATAGTCCTTTCAGGTTGGGATGTGAAAACCTCTATACATGTGGCATTATGTGTCAAGGTCTCCACTACTTCAGATCTAGAAAGCTGACCCTCGCCTGTTCCACTCTCAGTATTTTCCCTCAGCTCTCCCCGTTCCTGGACCCCCGTAGTCTCAGGAATTCTCACCGACTCCTCTCGCCTAAGGGTGGAGTCTGGGGTAGGGATAACCGTTGTTGGTAATCCCATAGACTCTCTATAATCTATGACACACTCCGAGTTCGGATTTGCGTAAGAGTGTAGATCTACTGGAATTGGCATAGAGTATGCAAACTGCTTTCTTTGTTTCTAAAGATACTTCATCTCAAATTCTGGTGCAATCTCATGTTGAGATCTCTTTGGTATATCTCGGTTGGAGCGGATCATGCTGATAAGTAGTTGATATAATTGAACTGGAGAAATCTATGATATCAACTGATATCGTACGTAGATCGGCCTCTTGGAAGTATTCTTACTGGTGACTTTTTCGTATATTTCAGTCCAGAAAACCACTGAGTAGTCAACGTGTAGATCGTACACGACAGCATGAAAGAGCCTCAGTGTGTGCATATTCATATTATCAAGACCGGAATTTCTGGAGGTTAAACATCAGTTGATCATGGAGAACATCTGGTAATAAAATGGTGGAAGATTAGTCTTCTTAAACTCACCGATCTTTGTTAGTGAAACAGCATAACCCAAGGCGCAAATGCCTTCAAATACTTCTAAGTCGACTGGTATGAATCAAAGCTGGTTCTTCCCTCTCGTGAATTAGCTTCAGGTAAGTCTAATATCGATCTGAGTCTCAGATATGTTAGAACAGAAGTGAAGTTATCAATTCTGACCCGAAAGTATTTATTTGTGTTACTCTCAACCACGTATTCTATCGACTTCCAGGCTTGTTGTAGATAGATCAATGGAATTGAAGCAATATATGTCAAAGCCTGATGAAGTGGATGACCCTTCAGTATTTCCACAACATGTGGATTGACATTAAGACTGTCAAAGTCCAGATGATGATTGTTTGGGTAGAGCAACAGATACTCAGACGGACTGATCAGGGCAAGATCAGGATCTACACCAACTTCAGACTGAAAGTGAGATCTAAAGGATGGCATAGGAGTCTCTTTTGACATTTTTGGATCATGTTCATCCATATGGACACTTGGATTATGTGAGATTTCTTCCGCCATTGTTTACTTGGAAAAAAATAGAAAGTATTGGACAGAATCCAATATATTAGTCAATAAGCTCAAAAACTTGAGTTTAGAAAATATTTTGATACACAAAGTATCAAGTACAGAATGATTGCACTTTAAGCTCAAAAAGATAAGCACAGAAAGTTACATTAAGCAAAATGTAACTTGAACAAAAATTACAAAAATATTCCAAAAATGACAGAAACTTGAACAAGATACTTGTTATTTTGAAGTTGTTCTCGCAAATGAAGTAGTAAAAAAAACTTCTAAGTCCAGAACTCTCATGTCATTGAGAGGAATATAACTCGCAAATCATGAAAACTCACAAGAAACCCCATAACTCGCAGAGTATTCAAACTCGCATGAACTGGCATAAGACTTAGAACTCGCATGTCTAAGAATTCATAAGAACACTCTCATTACTAAGTGTTCAAGATCAAGAACACTCAAAGTACTATTCTTTGAAAATTTTGAATATCAAATTCCAAGTTCAAATATTTAACCCAACAAACTGAAATTAGTCTTTTATAATGTTCGAATTAGGTTAAAATGTTAAGATTTTCATGATGAAATCCTTTTAAAGTCAAGATTTTAGTTTGATTATGTTCAACACGAATCCAACAGTTCGAATGGTTTCGAAAGTCCAACAGTCCATAGATTCAGTTCATAGTATCGAGTTCAAATATCCAAGAGTCAAGATACCCTGCAAGTGAACATTATCGAGCAAACCCAGATAGAAATTGAGTGCTAATAACAATACCAACAACATTTCGTAAGAACAATTTCAAAATAATAAGTATCATTCAAAGGAAGATGCACAGACACAAGATGAAAAAAAATCGAAAATCAAAACCCTAGAAAACGAAATCACATACGAAAAATGACAAAGAAAGATATTAGAACAAATTAAACATAAGAATCAAACATGAAATCATTTCCATCTACACTGATTTTAGATGAAATAGCTCTGAAATCGAAAGACGCATAAGAAAGGTCGAGAGGAAAAGTTTCTATGTGAAGAACTCACAATGAAAGTCTGAGAGAAGTGATCGAAAATGTGAAAACTCGCAAATTTATACTCAGAGAGTGAAATGACACGTGACACAAATTGAGTGAATGATACACTTCTCGCAGAACGAAGTAAGAGAACTTTCCGCACAAAGAATAGCAAGTCAGTGTGTGCATTTCGCGCATGAACGATGTGCGCGAAGTGTAACACTCGCAAGCTGTAACGTATGCGAAGATGAAACTCGCATGACATTACGTGCGTAAAGTATTATGAACAGTAAGAACTCGCACGCTTTGATGTGCGGGAAGTGGAAACTCGCAAGCTATAGTGTGCGCGTTTTGTACTTCACGCAACCTTTACTCTGCGAGAAGTGTAAACTCGCATGACACTGTCTACGCGTTCTACACTTTGCGCATGCAATGGTTTGCGCGTTTTATAAACTCGCACAACACCATGCACGTTTTATACTTCGAATTTTTTTTGAGAAATTTCCAAAAAAGAAACTTTCCAAAAAATATTTTGTTCCACTTTCCAAAAATAGCAAGTTTACTCAAAACACTTTTAAGCCCAAAAATTTAACTTTTTCTCTGAAAAAAAATCTTTCTGATTTCAAAAACTTTTTCAAACACAGACTCACACACCCACTTACAGACTTTTACAGTTCTACTCCCCCTTGAAGTGTGCATGTCTGTTTTCTCCCCCTTGATGTATGCAATATGCTCAGCATACTAAAGTACGATTCCTGATCTGACTTGATCAGAAGTCAAAGTCCATAATATCAGTATTCTATACACATCAAAAATCTATTACACTACAACACAGAATAAACTTTTGGTACTCACTGTACATGAGTCTACATATGTTAAAAGTATCAAACTTTGAGAAAATGTAATTACCAAAAACACTTAAACAGATAAACTCAGATTCGACTCCCCCTCAACAACAGGTATAGAATTCAGAAATAAAAATATAGTTATGCATCAAGGTTCAACATTCCAAGTTTTCTGACCAAGAAATTAAATCTCTTTTCATCAATAGGTTTTGTAAACAAGTTAGCAAGTCATCAATACCTGATGTCGATGTGTTTTGTTTTGGAGTGTTGTACCGGATTAGATGTGATTGTTATGGCACTTTTTGAGTCACAGTAAATGGGCACTTTGTTGAATGTATAACCATAGTCCTTCAGTTGTGTCTTCATCCACAATACTTGTGAGCAACAACTTGCAGCTACAACGTATTCTGCTTCAGTTGTAGAGGTTAACCCACAAGTCTGTTTCTTCGACGACTAGCTTACTAGCTTATCACCCAAGTATTGACATGATCCGGAGGTGCTCTTCCTGTCTAACTTATTCCCTGGATGATCTGCATCCGTGTAAGCAATCAGTTCAAAACCAGAATCCTTCGGATACCAAAGGCCCAAATTTGGAATGCCTTTAAGGTATCTTAGGATTCTTTTAACAGTAGACAGATGGGACTCTTTGGGATTTGCCTGATATCTTGCACAAAAACAGGTAGCAAACATTATGTTCGGTCTACTTGATGTCAAACCACTGTGTTGTGGCTGTGAGTCCAAGATCACTGAATCTCTAGAGAGAGAAAAAGAGAGAGAGATCAATGTAAGCGCAAAAGTAACTATATTTTGAATATGCGTGAAGGTTCTTACAAACAAACAAGACCAAAGGGACTTAAATACCCTTGGTCAAATACAACACAGTATTTGACTTTAGACACAGTATTTGACCAAGCCTATAAATACAATGATTACTATAAAATCAGACCTAACAATCTCCTCCTTAGTAATCACTGGCGCTTTGGTCTTCAAAATTCATCTTCTATATCAGCACGGACCATAAAAGCGACTTTACGAAGCAATCTGACTTTTAAAAGAAAATTCTTCTCAGCATCTTTCAGTTTGATTTGTTTTTGCTGCCTTGACAAGTCTGGATCAGAAGCTTGTGCTCTAAATGACACACCTATTTTGAATGACCTTGAATGAACTGTGGTAGTCGGAGCAGGAACAACAAAAAAATTAGTTGAAGCTGATATAATAGAATCTTTGAGCGAATCTTGATCAGCAGATAAACATTTGAGTTCTTTGTCTCTTAATCATCTCCTTTAACTTCTCTTAATTCTCCCCCTCATGACCTTGATGATCTGGATCAACTATTTCCATTTATTCATCAAAAGAAACGTCCCTTTTGAAGCAAGAATTGATTTTCCTCTTGGTCATGCCAATGTTGGAGAGGATATAGCTTAAGATCTGCAAAATCAAAGAAACGGAGAAAACAGGAGAGGTTTGTGCGACACGCTGGTGGCGCAAAGTAAGGTTTGCGTTACACCAAGGTTGCGCAAAGTGAAGATTGTGTTACACCAAGGTGGCGCAAAGTGAGGTTTGCGCAAAGCGAAGGTGGCGCAAATCAAGGTTTACGCGACCAACTGATGGCGCAAAGCTGACTTAAACTTAGAAATTTTTTTACCTTTTTAAGTTCTTTGACTCCCCCTACACAAATGCATTAGATATGACAATTCAAGTTAGCATTCATATAAAGAAAATCAGATATTCCCTCTCAAAAACAGATATGATCATTAAGAAAAAATCTCCATTTTCACTCCCCCTTGAATAATGCTCAAACCCATTTAAAAGAATATGAGAACACAATTAATGTAAACATCAATGTAGAAAGAAAAATATTCTGAATATGTATTTTGAAACGAGTAAATATATAAAAAATTTAAACAGAAACAAATAAAAATCTACTTAGTAAAATATCACAATAAAATCCATCAGATGAAATCAAATGTATGTGTTTGGATACAGAACCAAGTTTTATTGCATATCAAGTTAAGACATGTTCAGTTTCAAAAACTTTCATCAATCTATTCAGTGTGCTCGCATGTGAACTTCGACTAGCTTCAAGAAAATGCAATTCTAAAAATATAATAGAGAACTTTGCAAATAATCACACTAATCCATCAAAAATTCAGACTTTCACAAATTTACAGGTTTATTGCAACTCAAAAATATCACCAAGTATCATGAGATGTGTGCTCAGTGGCATCTTTTAGCATTGTGCACTATGGCATCTTTACATGAGTGTGCTCTTTGGCATCTTTTAAGCATGTGCACTTTGGCATCTTTTGAATCAAAAAGTTTATTAAGTAAAGAACATGCCGTAAACGTAACTTTCTATCTGACCATATTGCAGGATTTGGGTCAGCCACTCCCAGACCAGTTGGCCTTAGGGGACTAGGTGTCAAGCACCCCTTGGAACTTACTCTCCCAGATCAGAAAGGCTACATCGACACATCCTAAACCCATTCATACCAGTAGAACATGACTTTCGATCTGATTCTATAGAAGGATTTGGGTTCGATCACTCCCGGATCAAATGACATTAGGGGACCAGATGACAAGCATCCCACAGAACTTACTTTCCCAAACCAGAAAGGTCACAGGTATAAACTTTTAAACTTAGAGATTTCTGATTTATAAGAATTTAAAAATCATCTTAAACACAAGGTTTTACGTCTAAGTGCTTAGCCCATATTTTCATTACGATCCGAAATTCCGACTTTTTAGGTTTTCTAAGCATTGTAAACTATAAATATTCCGAATCACACAATTTTAAAGCAATATCAAAAGCTACAAACATGTTGCTGACTTTTTGACTTTTAAAAAAATTGAAATTTGAACATATAAAACTTCAATATAAACAAAGCAACTTGAAAATTTATCCTAGACACACATTTTATTCAAAAGAAAGAAAAATTGTAAAACTTTTACTTTATATATTAAAATTTGTAAAGGTTTAAACTTTTAAAACAACATGCCGAAATTTTAAAAATAGAAATATTTGATCGGCAAGTTTATATTCAGTTGAAACAAAATATAATTCAATAATATCATCTTTCACACAAAAAAATAAAAATTTGTGTCTCATTTGTAAAAATTGGGTTGAATAAATTCAGGGGTTGAATTGAAAAACTCAGATTCTTTTAAAACATTGGAGAAAACTGGAACATCATTATCAGATATAAATGCAGCGGAAATTAAGTAGATGTACTCACAGTTTCTCATTAGTCAGAAGCTTAATGCATTGAATAACGAGTCCTAGACTGATATGTCTAGAAGTCATATTATTTGAAGCACGGGTTCTGAGCTGAATTACTCAGAAGCCAAAATATTGACATTGAAGTCCGAGTATTGAGCTGAGATACTCAAGAGCCAATTTTTCTCTTACTCCTCCTTAACATTAGATGCCTGCAACTTTGAATCAGTTTGAAATTTGGGAACCCACTTGAATTTGGGCCCGTGTTTGTTAGTTGCAGTTCGTATGGGGAAATAATTATAAGATTTGACATTATAAGCCCGAGAAAAATAATCACACGAATGAACAGAATCATTAGAGGAAGAGAAAGCATAATCATCCGAACTAGAATCCGAGGAAGAACATGAGACATGTTTTGAAATTCGAATCATTTGTTTTATAGAATATTTTGAAATTTTATTACATGTAGCAAATGACTCACTTTTATAAAGTCTGTCTACACATTTATCCTCATCAATCATAGAATCAGTAGATGTCCGCTTCGCTTTCCAGATCTGCTTCTTTGATCGAGTTCTCAAAGTCCTACCTGTATGAATTGAATCGGAAGAATTAGAACTGTCAGAAAGAACTTTATCTTGTTTCTTCGACTTCTTTGACCGTCTTCTTTTATGCTTAGGTTTATAATATTGATCATTGAGCGTAACAGAAACATCAAGAATTTTAGACGAAATATTTAAATCAAAAGAAATAATTTTATCCAAGCAACCAATATGATCAACTAATAAATCTGAATTTACTTCGGAGTTTGAAGAATTTTGAGAAAAGATTTTAAAATTTGAAACTCCCTTTTTATTCTCCTTAGAATCAGAAGAAAGGTCAGAAATAGAAACTGAATCTTGTTTTTGAGAAAATAAATTTTCTTCAAAACTAGAAGTCATGAAAGAAAGAATAATATCATATTCAATTTCCTTTAAAATATTTTGATCTTCTATCTTATCTTCAAGATCGATGATTGTATTCTCCAATACTAATGGAGGAGTATATTTCTTAGAATCATAAATGATTGGAGAAATATTTTCCTTATCAGAATTAGAAGCATAAGGATCAATAAAATCATCAGATATTGAAGATTTGACAGGAGATATATCATTTAAACAAAAGGAATTTCCTTTTTCTTCCTCTCCATGATTTTTCTGAAAAATATTTTGCATTTTCGCTTGTGTAAACAAAAGGAATTTCCTTTTTCTTGTTATTTGTTCTTTTCTCATTTTCGATTTCTAACACTTGCTTCTCATTCATCCAATCAATTTTAAACTGAGGAGCATAATGAGCAAGAGTCAGATAATCGTATTTATATAAAGTTGGGGATTTTTCAATCGCATTTTTTAAACAATGAGGATTGTCAAAACCAAGTCCCCACCTTTGTTTTAAATATTTTTCACTCCTCGGTTTGTTCATAAAAATTGTTTGTTCAGATTGGTTTCTTCGATAAAGCTTTTCTTCTAACTTATTTATTTTATCCGAAAATTCATCTTTTAATTTGGTCATGTCAGTCAAAGATTCAAGATAAGTCTTATTTGAATTTTCCAAATCATCCAATTTCTTTTGAAAGATGTCTTTAGTATTTTCCAAAATAGATTTTTCTTCTTTCAAAGAAACTTTCAATTTGTCAATCAAATCTGACTTTTCGAAATTTGAATTCTTTTCAGATAATAACTTTAAGCGAAGATCAGATATAGTAGAAATAATAGTATTCATCTGTGAGGCAATAAAGTTGTAATCAAAATCAGAATATACCTCATCTTCATCAGTTTCAGAATCGTCTGACTGATCATCTCCAACCAAGCACATCTGAGCGATCTCTACGTTTGCAGCTTCATTGTTAGAGTGATCCATCTAGAATTCTTCTTCTGCTAGCAAAGCAGTTCCGTTCTCTCTCTTTTCAGCCAGTTCCAGTTTCTTCCGGTAGTAAGTTGAGTCCCTAACCTTCTTCACTCGACACTCTTTTGAAATATGCCCCGGTTTCCACAATTGTAGCAGGTAGTAGTCTTTGGCTCGGGTACTTTGGCTTTAGACCCAGAAGTGAAGCGAGAAGAGTTGGAACTAGATCTTGGTTCGAACTTTTTCTGATAATGCTGAGAGAGAAGGATCATAGCTTTCTGCAATGCCTCACCATCATCATCAGTTGACCCGCTGTAAGCGTTATCAGACAACGCTTGTTCAGCCAGTTGACTCGTAAGGAGTGCAACCGGGTCTACTGACTTCTTGTTCTTTTTGTCTAGTTTGGTCTTCTTTTCTAGCACCAAGTTCTCATCAGTCATCAGAATTTCATATAATTCCTGGATCTGCATTGTGGAAATTCTGACATCATTCCTCAGTCTATGACAAGATTTGTTCCATTCAGGCTGAAGAGCATTGAGGAATTTCAGATTCGTCTCAAGATCAGTCTTTTCCACTTTAATCTTTCTCAGATCATTAATCACAGTGCATAATCGGTCAAAGATAACCTTTAGAGATTCATTGTCCTTTGCCTTAAATTCCTCAAAGTTATTCATGAAACGTGTCTGGCGTATTTGAGTAGCAACTGATGACCCAAGCATGATCTTTTCTAATTGAGTCCACATCATATTTGGATCATGTTTGAAACAATCAATTCGATTGTAAATCGAGTTAGGCAGTGCTAGCATCCAATTCGACTTTGCTTCTCTATCGGCTTTTTCACGTTTGATTTCATTAGTAGTCAAAGGAGTTTCATTTTTCGGTCTGATGAATGATCCTTCAGTAAATGACTTCATCATATTTTCTCCGTTATCCTGACGCTCAATGAAATTAATGAACCTATCTTGCCACTGTGTAAACTCATCTTCATTGATTAAAACAGGTGGACGAGTATCTGTTCCCAATTGCATCATTAGATCATTCTTGTAGAACTGATCTTGGAAAGCAAACTTTGCAGAATCCATCTTTCAGAAAAAAAAATTCTAAGTTTGAGACTGGCGCAAAGTAGAGCTTTGCGTGAGAAGCAGAAGACGCAAACTGAGCTTTTCGCAAACGGTTGAAGACGCAAAGTAAGCTTTGCGTGAGCAGGCTGTGGCGCAAAGTTGCTTTAAGTTATGTGAAAGAGACGCAAACTTAAGTTATCGTGACCTGAAGGAGACGCAAACCAACTTTTCGTAAGTAACGGGAAACGCAAACTGGACTTTGCGTAGGCCAAGTGATACGCAAACAGAACTTTGCGTGAGTAGAAGGTTACGCAAACTAAGCTTTGCGTGATGAACCTATCTTGCCACTTTGCGTGCGTAGGCCAAGTGATACGCAAACAGAAATTTGCGTAAGTCAAGTGATACGCAAACTTATCTTTGCGTATGCCTAGTGATACGCAAACTGAGCTTTTCGAAAAACACTAGATACGCAAAATTTGCTTTGCGTGAATAGCCCAAAGTGAAAACCTGAAATACTAACACACAGATTAGAACAACATTATAAACTTGTGCAAAGTAGTATGAACTTGCGCAAACCTATATGAACTTGCGCAAACGTACATGAACTTGCGCAAACAGTAGAAAATCAAATAAAATTCGCAAGATCAATTATAACCAAGAAATTAATGCAAGAAATTCACACACTGATCATCGAAAAGAACTTTCTTACACTTTTCCAACAAGAAATTCGATTAAAAACCTCAAAAACTCAAAATCGAGAATGTAACAGTACGTGAAATACGAGTTTCCAGAAAATCACAAAAACTCAAAATCGATGATCTAAAACTGTTTTTCTTGCAAAATTGTATGAATCAAATATGTTATCCTATCAATTTCGAATCCAACAAACCAATTTGCAAATAAAATCACTCAAAAAACAGATCGAATTTGATGAAAAATCTAAAAACGAGATTTTCTTGAAAAATTCAAGAAAATCAATCAAATTTTCGGATTAAATCACAAATTCAGAATCTAAAAACGAATTCTCTCAATCCTCTCAGATTCAGAATAACTCTGATACCAATTGTGAGTCCAAGATCACTGAATCTCTAGAGAGAGAAAGTAGTGAGAGAGATCAATGTAAGCGCAAAAGTAACTGTATTTTGAATATGCGTGAAGGTTCTTACAAACAAACAAGACCAAAGGGACTTAAATACCCTTGGTCAAATACAACACAGTATTTGACCAATCCTATAAATACAATGATTACTATAAAATCAGACTTAACAGTGGCGTACTGGTAAAGCCTTTGGGGGATGTAGTGGAATATCTCATCTACTCAGGGTTCAAATCCAGGCGCTGCCAAAGCCCTTGTGGCCATGGAGGTTCACCTGCGATGACTCGAGGCCATTCGTGGTCGCCCGGGGATTAGTCGGTGTGCTGGCCCGGAAACCCACGGTTACCAAAAAAACATATAGAAGACATCCTGTAATGC
This sequence comes from Arctium minus, assembly GCA_954870635.1. Classification (NCBI taxonomy): domain Eukaryota; kingdom Viridiplantae; phylum Streptophyta; class Magnoliopsida; order Asterales; family Asteraceae; genus Arctium; species Arctium minus. The sequence goes on along the minus strand of OX941081.1, from coordinate 129,098,202 downwards.
TTCTGTAAGTCCGTTGATCCACTGATTTTCCAGAGATATCAAGATCCAACAAACTTCCAGTCTGCATACGAGTCTTCATAGGTGATGAAGAGTTCATGTCAAATTTCTTCAACATGTCTCTTATATATTTGACTTGATTAATAAAAATCCCTTGCGGGGTTTGTTTGACTTGCAAGCCTAAGAAAAAATTAAGTTCACCCATCATTGACATCTGAAATCTATTCTTCATGATGTTTTGAAATTCATCACAAAGATCAGAGTTCGTAGATCCAAATATAATATCGTCTACATATATTTGTACAAGAATCAAGTCCTCACCTTTCTTTTTAAGAAATAAAGTGGTGTCGATAATCCCTTTTCGAAAACTAGACTCAGTCAGGTAAATTGACAACGTTTCATACCATGCACGTGGAGCTTGTTTCAATCTGTTGAGTACTTTATCCAACACGTAGACATGGTCTGGGATCTTTGGATCTATGAAGCCTTCAGGTTGACTTATATACACTTCTTCGTGTAGTATACCGTTGAGGAATGCCGATTTGACATCCATCTGATATACCTTGATGTTTTTATGTGTTGCGTATGCAAGAAAAATCCTAATAGCCTCGATCCTTGGAACGGGTGCGTAGGTTTCGTCATAATCGATTCCTTCTTGCCGATTGTAACCTTTCGCCACTAACCGTTCTTTGTTCCGTAAAATTATACACTCTTCGTCTTTCTTGTTTCGAAATACCCATTTAGTACCGACTATGGTTTTATCCTTGGGTCTTGTTACTAACCGCCACACTTCATTTCTCTTGAATTCATTTGGCACGTCTTGCATCGCGTTTATTCAATCTGGATATTTGAGTGCCTCAGACGGCTTTTTCGGTTCCATGCTGCTTAGGAAATTTGAGAACATACAGAAGTTAGAAGATGCCGATGCAGTCGCGGATCTTGTAGACATCTTAGTTTTTAGATCTCCAATTATGTTTTCTGAAGGGTGACTCTTTGTCTATTTGTGTGTACATGGAAACACATCTCTTTTAGTCTGATCATTTGAAATGTCAAATTCATCCTGTATAGGAGGTAAATCAGTTTCTGCTTCAGTTGGACTTTTTGCACTTGGAGATTGATCAGCTTCCTCTATTGTAGGCTCTGACTGATTTTCTCCAGATACTGCTGAAGTAGATCCTGGTTCATTCAGTGGTGATACTATCTCAGTTGTACTGTCTGAATTAGCTTGTTCAGTAACCTCTTGAGTTCGACTTGTAGAAGCTTCACCAATTGCTTCAGAGGGACATGATATATCTACACTAGTAGGATGTGAGTCAGTATTGATTAAATTTTCTTGACTGTTATTTTCATTTGATAAATCATTAAACGCATAAAAAATAACATATCAAGATCAGATTCAGTGAGAGGTTCAAAATTGTTATTCTTTTGTTGAGTAGGTTCTACAGTTGATGAAGTAGAATCTTTATCTTTAGATCCGAGTTCTGAACTGCTTTGTTCAGAAGTCCTTGTCTTAAATTCATCAAAGGTTACGTTGGTGCTTTCAATCACAGTGTTTCTCCTTGAATTGTAGACTTTGTACGCTTTAGACTGAAGATAATATCTAATGAATATTCCTTCATCGGCTTTGGGTTGAAACTTGGACAGGTTCTCTCGATCATTAAGCACATAGCACCTGCAACCAAACACACGAAAGAATTTAACCGTAGGTTTACGACCATTAATAATTTCATATGAAGTTTTATTAAAGCGTTTATTTATAATGGTCCTGTTTTGTGTGAAGTAGGCAGTGGCTACAGCTTCAGTCCAGAGGAACAAAGGTAGTTCTGAATATGCCAGCATTATCCGTGCAACTTCAAACAATGTTTTGTTCTTCCTTTCAACTACCCCATTTTGTTGAGGTGTCATGGCCGCAGAAAAGTTATGTGAAATTCCAACGGAGTCCAGAAAAGTTTGCAGAGTTGCGTTCTTGAACTCTGTACCATTGTCACTTCTTAGTTGTTGTACCGGGCTTTGCAGAAGAACTTGGATTTTCTTGATGAACTTGATTATCAGATCGGGAGCTCGCCTCAGATTTCTTCCGTAGGAACTCTAGCCATGTATACCGTGAGTATTCATCCACCATAACTAGTATGTACTTCTTGCCATCGATGGATTGAGTCCTCATCGGTCCTCATAAATCCATATGAATGAGCTCCAGACATTTATTACAGTTAGATAACATCTTGAGTTTGTGTGAACTTCTCTTCATTTTTCCTTTCTCACATGCAGAACAATGAGAGTCTTGTTCTATCTTTAGTTCAGGAAGTCCCGTCACAAGATGTTGTGTCCTTAGCTTATTCAGATCACGGAAGTGCTGATGAGATAGTCTCCGATGCCACAACCAACTTTCTTCTGTAGATGTCTTAGAAATGAGACATACTGGCTTTGAAGCTTTGATTGTTAGGAAGTGAACACCATATAATAATCCCATTCTTCTAGCTTTGATGAGTTTTGCTCCACTTTGATCTTTGATGTAACAATAATCAGCATCAAATTCAATCTTACATTTCTTCTCAGCAAACTGACTGATCAAGAACAGATTGTAGGCTAAACCCTCCACGTACAAAACCTTTGAAATAGATATCATGTTGTTCCTGATAGTGTCGTAACCTCTGACATATCCTTTCATTTCATTTCCAAAATGGATTGTACCTGCGTAATGATCTACATAGTCGAATAGCAGGTGCTTATGCGCTGTCATGTGTCTTGAAGCTCCAGAGTCAATGGTCCACACATGACACGCCTGGAAGAAACAGTCACTTAGATTTAGGTACCCATATGAATATGGGTCCTTTCTTGTTAGTATCTTTAACACTTTTCAACTTTGCTGATGACCCCTTAATTCTCCATTCAAATCTTGGTCCTTTTGGTTAGGTTTGTGTGTTAAGTTCAACTTTCGGAATCCATTTCTACACAAATTTTACATCGGCAAGTTTATTAATTTGAAAAACATTATTTTTCTTCTTTAAAGAATAAACTTTAGCTTTGTTGACTTTAGAATGATTAGAAGAGTTCTTGTTCTTGAACTGGATTTTTTTCTTTTTCTTAGAAGACTTGGGTTTCAAAGAGAATGAACTTTTGAGACAGTACCAACATTGCAACTTAGTAGTAGCTTATGTCAACAACTCTTTTCGGGAAAAGATTTTTGTTTTATTGAAACTGAGTTGACTAACATCATTACAAGCATCAACTACTCTATTACACTGACAACTATCAGAATCATTCACATCCTTGTTCACTTCAGTCTTCTTTTTCTCCAAGCTTTCATTCTTCAACTTTTCATCTGTGACACAATCAGATTTAGAAACATTAATGAATGAAGAATTTTAACATTCACCTTTTTCATTAATTGACTCGGACTTAATCTCAACACTTTGATTTATAGAAATTGGAACATCTTTATCAATGTAAGCTTCTTTCCCTTTTGAGAATTTGAAAATTTTGGATTCTAGACTCCTTATCTCTTTTTGCAAATATTCATTTTGAATAAAGCAAGAGTCTAGTTCCATTCCAAAATTTTCATTAGCTTATTCCAATTCAACAATTAGATTGTTGAGATGTGAAATCTGCCTTTCCAACTCTTCAATTTTGTTCAAAGCTTCTTGATGTTCGAGGTCAGTAAATTTAAATGAATTTACAGAAACAAACTTTTGCGATATTACTTCTTCATCCTTATCTTCTTCGATTGAACAAGTCAGAATAGTTTCAGTTGAGTCATAATTTGAACTGGCTTTAGAAGACTCAGGTTTTGTTGAAAAAATATTTTCATATTCAACAAATGAATTCTTTTTACTTTCGTAAGAAGAATTTAATTCAACATATGAAAATTTAACTGAATTAAAACCCTGAGTTTCTGAGTCAGTGTTAATATCTGGCTTCACTTCCACTGATTCTTCCTTCTTCATCTTAGGAGATTCTGGCAAAGAAGTCTCTGGTTTAACAAAAGTTTCCAGAATGTGGGGTATTAAAATAATAGGTTCATCACCCGACTTTTTAAAATTGTAAAGATTTTCGGGTGCCTTTTTCAAAACATCCACATCTGATAAACCCAAACCAGGTTTTGCTTTGTAAAATCTTGTGTCTTTTTGGTTATTTGTCAAAAGCTTCAATGTTTGTTCTCTTTGACCTCTCTTGAAATTCAGATCTTCCAATTCCTTAATCTTGGTGTAAGCTTCAGTCCTGTCTTTCAAAACAATGTCATACTGAACTGTCAGATCTAAATTCTTATCCTTTAATGTAACTATTTCTTTTTGTAGTTCGGAAATTTTAGTTTGAGGTTTTGATTTATCCAATTTCATAACATTTTTCTCTTCTTCTCTTTCTTCAGCCAATGTTTTATAAATGAAAGCCTGATCTTGATGTCCTTGAATAGTACTATTTTTTTGTTTGAAATTTTCTTTCAATTTCAAAAATTCAGAGTTCATCATATTTAACTGGGACATCAAGTTTAGTACCTCTTCATTTTCATAACAAGAATCAGAGTTGTCATACATAGAATTTACCTGGGAATTTGACTCTTCATTCAGATGTGCCATCAAGTTGTAATGCACCTGAGTCAGATTCACTTTTGCTTCTTCCTCTTCTTCATCTAAATATTCAAACCAGATTTCATCTTCAGCTTTTAATGCTTTGCCCTTTTCCATTGCTTTTGCCAGCTGAGCTTTCTTCTTGTAGTATTCATAATTCTTTACTCTTTTCTCTAGGCACTCTTTGATGAAATGGCCACTCTTGCCACAATTGAAGCATTTATCTGACTTCTCTTTTTCTTTCTCTTCTCTTCTTTCTTCTCTTCTTTCTTCTCTTCTTTCTTCTCTTCTTTCTCTTTCTCCTTCTCATATCTGCCTCTATACTTGTTGGACTTGTAAGAATCATACTTCGGCTTGTTGTAGAATTTTTTCCTACCAAACCTCTTATGGAAGCTCGAACTCAATAGAGCAAGTTTTTCTGCAAATTCCGTCAATTCATCATCTGACTTTTCTTCAATCTCGTCATCTGAACTGTTTGAGCTTTCAATCAAGCTGGTCATCAATGCTTTCTTCTATGAACTCTTTGCAGAACCAGAACTTGTCTTGACTAACTTACCCTTTCCCTGAGCCAGCAGTGCCAAGGAATCCTCTACCTTTTTCTGCTTATCCTTGAGTTGATGTAGTTCCTTATTCACTGGAGCTTGTTCTTTCACTTTATCCTCATGTTGGTTAAGGGAACAAAACAAATCATTAAGTTTCTCCTCGTCCATATCCTTGTTGATCTGCATTTGGATAGTATAGACGTCCCATTCGGGTTGTAGATTCTTAATAAATTTGTAGTTGATCTCCGACTCAGACTTTTGCACTCCGTTCCTTCGAAGATCATTAAGGATGATGTTGTATCAGATATTCCCCTTCTTTTGCTTTAAAGCCCTCATAAGCATTGATGCTTTGATTCCTTTTAGTCTTTATTGACTTTGCTGAACCCAAAAACTGTTTCTCTAGCTCATCCCAGATATCATTTGTTGATTCTCTGCTGTCAACCCTGTTGAAGATATCATTTGGAATGGCCATGATGAGAAAGGTCAAAGTTGTAGCATCTCTTTCAACTAGGTCTCTGTCCACATCACTGTATTGAATGGGATCTCTTGCCATAATTCGCTCAGGAATTTCAGGATTTGTGTCTGTGGCTGGAATCCTGGCAACTGGGACATGAGGAAAGTGAGGACCGTTCAGAATAGAATCCATCAATTTCTTGTCCTGATTGTTCAAGAAATTGATCATCCTTTTTCGCCATTGTGGGTATTCGTCAGCTTGCAGAACTGGAGGCTTTGATTTTGAACCCATGCTCAGAAAATCACGAGACATGATTATCGAATTAGAGAAAGATATCTAATTGAAGGATTGAACACAAAAGATCTCCCAAACGAATCAGAAACAGTTGACTTGTAAACTCAAACCCAGAATATCACTTGAAAACGATCTCTGAAAAACACTAAGTCTAGAACTCGCAGACAACAGAAACTCGCAGATCATAGAACTCACAAACCACTGTACACTAAACTTCGTGCTAAACGTGTTGTGTGCGTTTGAAAAAATCACAGACCACTACTAGCCCGTATCGAGAAACTCGCAAGTAGTGTTGTACGCGAAGTGACTTCTCGCAGATCACTTCGTGCGCGTTTCAGACTTAGAAAAAGTAGATCAAATGCACTTCTCGCAGATTCAAACTCCCAGATGAATGCAAACTCGCAAATCAATACTTAGCGCGTTCCATACTTAGAAATTTTCTACAAAATCAATACTCGCTAAATGTGAAATCGCACGATCGGAAACTCGCACAACCCTTATGCGCGAACCACACTTAGAAAAAATTCGAGAATCCAAGAACTCGCTAAATGTAAACTCGCAAGGACTAGAACTCACAGAAGCTTTGAGTGCGAACCATACTTAGAAAAAATTCACAAAACTTCAAACTCGCAGAATCAAAACTCGCACATCTTCAAGAACTCGCACAACAAGAACATAGAACTCGCATCAATACTCTGTACGAACCTTCTTCTCGCAGACCGAACTATGCGTGAACTAGCTCAAACTCATAGAGAGAACACAAAGACCATCATCTTGCGTGTTCTTCCAAACCGGTCCAAAGTTCGAATTATCCTGCAAATTTCTTTACAAACAGATCCAATATGTTTGAAAAGTTAAATCGAACACTTTCTAATCAAACAACAATGATTAGACACAAGAAATTATAGTGAGATCTTCGTAATTACAGTGTTCGTGTGGTTTTCAAGAAAATTCGACTAAAATTCAAAATTGAAACAGATTAAGTGAGAAATTCATGAAACAATGTGAATGAAAAGTGATCACTAATAGAAATCGAACACAACTAATCCATAATGACACTCTAATTTCAACAAAACAATATGAATTCGATCCAAATAGATGAAAAATAGAAGTCGTCTACGTGTTCTTGAAATTTCAAGAAATCGATCCAATTCAGTAACCAAAACTTTATGATTTTGATTGGTTCGGATCTGATACCAATTGAAAAGTCCAATTCAAGCCTTGATTAAACAATTCAATACAAAACATTCAAGATCATATCATAGAGTAAAGAGAGAAAGTAGAATGTATTTCATTAGTCGTATGTGTACAAACTTTATAAGCGCACAACTCTGAATGACATGTTACAACTAAAACTCTCAAAGGCTATTACATATTTATATCTCACTACACTTTCTCTCAAATCAAGTAAAGTACAAATACAAGAAAGTCAAAGACATTACAAAAGTCAAACCAACTTGATCTAAACTATGCATTAACAGGTTTACTTGGAAAAGGTGAGGGAAAGTTCGACTTCTTAGGTATGGTCACAGACTGCTGAGGTGCTACTGGGTCAAGAACAATAGTAGGTGTTGCTACAGCAGCCATCTCAGTCACAGGTTGTACAACAGTCATGTGGTTTTTTGGGTTACTATAAACTACGTCCTTTCCACTTCTTAAACTTACTGTCTTCACATGTTCTTTGGTTAAATTCCTAGGGATTTCAGTATCACTACGGAGTGTTCCAACAGGTCTATTTCTCAACTCAATGGCCATTTGTCAAATTTGTGTTTCCAAATTCCTAATGGTTGCATTTTGATGACTCATTGATGAAGTTGTTTGATTTATGAACCCTTTCAACATGTTTTCAAAAGAAGGTGATGAGTCACTTTGCTAATTAGGATTCTTTTGAAAAGCTGGTTGATTTTGATGAAAATGTTGTTAGTTTTGAGAGCTACTTGGTTGAAAATTTTTCCTTGTTTCTTTTACAATGGGAGGATTCAAACATATACTATTCCAAGAGAAGTTGGGATGTTGTTTCCAACTTGAGTTGTAAGTGTTTGAAAACTGAGCAGGTCTGTTGTGCATATAGTTAATAGATTCAGAGTTTATGCTACATTGGTCAAAATTATGACCTTCACCATAGTACACACATTGGACAGGCAAGGATTCAGAGACAGATGCTGCAACAATAGTGTTTGCAGCAGGGACAACTAAGTTTTTCATCAAGCTAGTCATAGCTGAAAGCTGTGCAGTGATAGAAGTGTACGGATCTATCTCATGAACACCGGAAGCCTTTTTAGGTACTATTGCTCTAGGATCTGCCCAATGACCATTGTTGTTTGAAATCTTTTCTAGAATGTCATAGCCATCATTATAGGTACTAGAAGTAAAGGCTCCATCTGCAGTAGCATCAAGCATATGTTTTGCAGTGGTATCAATACCATTGTAAAATGTCTCAAGCTGTATGCAGTATGGAATGCCATGATGTGGGCATTTACTTAAGAACTCCTTATACCTCTCCCAAGCATAATGAACTGCCTCATCCTCAAGTTGTTTAAACAAACAAATTTCATTTCTGAATTTGGCATTCCAAGTTGGTGGGAAGTATTTTTTTTTTAAAACATTTCAGCCATGTCATTCCATGAGATTACAGAATTTGGTTGTAAAGAATTGTACCAAGATTTTGCTCTATCCCTTAATGAAAATGGAAATAACTTCATCCTTAAGGCTTAATCAGTAACTCTATTAAGGTGAAAAGAGTCTGTGATTTCCATAAAGGACTTAAGATATAAGTGACGGTCCTCTGATGGGAATTGTTGGATCAAATAATTGTATTCAAGATTAAAGGGTCTAAACTGTAATTGTTTGATAGTTATAATTAGAGGGTTTAAAGTGTAATAAGTTAATAGTTTATTAGTTATTGGGCCCAAGCCCATTAGAAAGCCCGTTAAGCTTAAAGCCCATAAGGCCTAGGTATTTAAAGTTTTGTTTAATTAGTTTTTAGGTTAACTCTGATAATTTTCTAAATAGTAATCATACGTTTTCTCTGTATTCAAAGGGTATCAAGAACACTCAAGGGATTGGTATGTTATTCTTAATCTTTATTATCTCTTGATCTATATGTGTTCTGTGATAATTGCTTATCAACTAGTTAAATCTGGGATAACAAGTGATATCAGAGCCTAAAGAATCAAGTTTTAGGATTAAATCTGTGTTTTGTGATTTCACTATTCATCGAAATCACTGTTCATTGAAATCACTATTCATCGAAGTTACTATTCATCGAAATTTTTTTGTTCATCTGATTTCATGAATTAATGTGTTTATTGGTTCAAAGTTGATCTGATTAGTTGAGGTTCATGCTTCTGAATGCTATATGATTGATTAATTGAATTAGAAAGTATCAAGTGATTGAATTTGTGATTTTGTGTTTTCTGGGTTTGCATGAATATCGAAACTGTGTTCTTTAAATTTGAATGCATGAAAGTTGATTTTAATCTTTGTTATTTATTGAGTTGTGATCGTTACATGTTTCTGAGTGAAATAGTCTGATTTGTGCATCTGTTTTTGAATTCGTAATTGCTTTCTGGGTTGAGTACTCATCGTGTTCATCGCTTCTGGGCTGGTTAAGAACACACCGGTCGAACAATATATCGGTCTAAGACACTATCGATCCATACCTTGTATCGGTCGAAACCAATACCGGTCAAAGCACTCTACCGGTCGAATCTTTACCGGTCGAGCATAAGACCGGTTGTTACATCCTACCGGTCTAGGGAAGTCCCGATCGAAGACCCTTACCGGTCAAACACCTCTATCGGTCTAAGCATACTTCCGGTCGAACAAGTTACCGGTCGAATCAATTTTACCGGTCAAGCATAGTTTCGGTCTTACCATTCGACCGGGTACTTGTATTCTCCGGTCTTGCCATTCGACCGGGTACTTGTTACTCCGGTCTTGCATTCGACCGGGTACTTGCTTACTCCGGTCTTTCCTTCGACCGGTACGGTTCATTGTCCGGTCTTACGTTTGACCGGTCGAAGCACTTTTTCCAGAGCTAGACAAATTTTTGCAAACTGTAATATGGCCTCTCAAAGTCAAAAAAATTTTCTCTAGCGGGACCCCCGTGCTAAGTCTGCGAAGGGGGACAAAGTTCTGTTCGAGATCAACTGTTTCTTTTTGTTCAATATTATTTGAAGCTTTACACTGATTGAAAGGACTGCATTTAATTATTTTCGGGAATTTATTTTTCTGAAAATTTTTTAGGGTGGTTTTCATTTTGATTCTAACGATCTCATCTAGTTGGTTGTCTTGGTACAGATAAGTTTAATTACTAACAAGTGGTACAGCTAAGATGTCGAACCAGCTTCTCTCGATGGGCTCTCAGTCCAAACCGCCTGTCCTTATGGCTAATGAGTATCAGCAATGGAAGACCAGAATGATTCAGTTTCTGAATCACAAGAACAGAGAATTCATGACAGTAATCATTGAAGGTCCTAAAACTCCAATGATCACAGTAAAGGGTCAACCTGCTACAGATTCCTCTCCTGAAATCCCTGACAGAGAGATTCCTAAACCTGTTCAGTTCTTCACTGAAAAGCAGAAAGAACAGCTCAAGTTAGAAGAAGAGGCTCTAATCTATCTGACAATGGCAATTCCAAACGACATCTACAATCGTGTCGACAGTCAGAGAACTGCTAAAGGAATCTGGGATGAACTAGCAAGGCAGTTTGAAGGAAGTGAAGCCTCTATACAAGCTAAGCAGAATCTGTGCATAAATGCTTACGAGGGATTTCATGCAAAAGAAGGAGAGCTGATATTAGACACCTACAATAGGTACAACATTATTCTCAATGACTTGCGGAGGAACAACATCGCCAAATCTGCTTCTGAGATAAACTACAAGTTCATCAAGAATCTGAATCCAGAATGGAAGAACTTTGCTATCAACCTCCAGATGTCGAAGAATATGGCTCGAGAAAATGTCACCGATATCTTCTCTACTCTAGCTCAACATGAGGATGAGGTGAGATCTATGAATAATGAGTCTAATCATCTGAAGGATTCTGTGGCTCTCGTAGCCGGCAAAGGTTCTGTATCCTCTGCAAGGTCGAAGAAAAAGGCGTCTAAAGCTCTAGTTACTGAAGTTACTGACTCTGACTCTGATTCGAGCGATGAAGAACTGGAAGTTGATTCAGATCCTGATATTCAAAAGTTCTCTGAAGACTTGGCTCTCATTACACGACGATTCAAGAAGAGCTTTGGCAAGAAAAGATTTTACTCAAAGCCAAAGTATGATGGATACAAGAAAGAGAAGTCTGAGATGCGATACAAGCCGAGGCATGGAAAGAGAGAGGAAGGACGAGAAGATCGGAAGGAAGATAGAAGAGAAGGAAAGAGAGAGAAGAAGCGAGAAGAGAGAAAGGATGAACCAGGAAGATGCTACAACTGTGGCAAATTTGGGCACTTCTCAAGGGACTGCAAATTCAAGAAAGTGAAGAACTCAGAGTACTACTCAAGAAAGTCACTAATTGCCAAGAAAGCTGAAGAAGGAAAAGTACTAATGGTTGAAGAAGAGAACTGGCTGTTCCAAAGTTCTGATGACGAGGAGCAAGCACACTTCACCCAAGTTTCTTACATGGCAAAGCTGGAAGGTGACGATGAAGAGTCTGAGACACAATCCGAAGAAGCAAACTCTGAGGTTAGTGAAAATTCTGAACTTATTGAATCTTTAATGGCCCAAATACATGGTATGAAAGATGAATTTGCTTTACTAAAAGGCAAACTTAGCTCTGCACATCAATCTGTTTTCAGCTTTCGTGATGAAAATGCTATTTTAAAAGTTGTTGTGGAAGAAAAGGAAAAGGAAAAAGATGATTTAAAATCCGAGAAAGAGTCTTTAAAAAAAAAATATCTGGTTTAGAAACAGATCTTGTGAATCTTAATGCTGAAAAGGGTGAGTTTCAAATCAAATTTCAAGTTTGTTATAAAGAAAGAAATGAAGCTTACACCAAAATAAAGCAACTGGAGGACATTAATATGAAACGAGGTCAGAATGAACAGACATTAAATCTGTTGACCAATAAACTCCAAGACGAAAGGTTTTACAAACTTAAACCAGGTTTGGGTGTGCCAATTAACGAAATTTTGAAAAAGGCACCGGAGCATCTATATAATTTTGATAAATTCGGCTTCGCAATTAGACCCATTCCTGACATTCGTGCAACTTTTGTTGAAGCAAGTACTCCTACACCTTTATCTGAGACCAAAGGTCAAGAAGAAATGGGAAAGAACAAGTCTGGTGACACTGATTCTCAAAATCTTTTTAAATCAGTTGGTTTTCAATATGGTGATTTAAACAAAAGCTATGCGACTCGAAAGATTGAATTTACTGAGTTTGAATCACTATTTACCACACCTTCCAACGAATCAGTAAGCACCAACACAGTTCTACCTGAGACTGCATGCAAATATGATGAGTATGAATCGGATGTTGATCCGTCTACTATGCCATCAGTCTCAAATCCTATTGCTTCTAAACCTTTACTTGTTGAAGAGGTTGAAGAAGAACACGCTATCACGAATGGCTCTTGTTCTCAAAATAAAAAACTGGAGTTTATTGAGTCCATGACTGAAGATACATTTTCTGAAATGATGAATGCTTCAGACTCTGATCCTGTTTCTAATTCAAAGGGATCAAATTCTGTGAATGATCATACATCTGAATTGATGAAGCAAATCGATTTGTTGCAACAGTCTCTTGATGAGGTTGAAGATGAAAACTTTGATCTCAAACATAAACTTGAAAAGTCTTTAAAAGTAAATCAAGAGCTTTGCATAGAGATCAATGACTTGAAAGTTACTATGTTTAAAAATGCTTCAAGTGATAAACAGATGTTCAATGATCCAAGTTGGAAGGTAAGAACCAATCCATAATTTGATGCTCCTGCAAAACCTACAGTTGTTTACTCTGATTGTCCTGAATATCCACCGAGTATTTTTGAAAAGGGTGAGACTTCAAAGAGCACTAGAAAAGAACCACCTTCTAAGTTAGAGACTAACAAGGTTCCTGTTTCTGTTTAAGATATAAAAGGAAATGGAGTTGGGAGGAGTAAGAAGAATAAAGATCTTAGTTTGAATAAAAATAATAGTTTGAATTCTAGTAGTTGTCCTACAGCCAGTGTTATTTTGAATAGTACTTCTTTTGATAAACATGAATGTAAGATTTGTTCCGATAAATCTAAGTTTATGAATTTTTCTCGAAAGAATCTTTATTGCAAACACTGTTGGGATAATTCATTCAAATACTACTCCCCTCCTAAGTCCAAAAATAATAAAATCAAAGCTAAGCTGAACTCTAAGTCTAATTCTAATTCTGATTCTTCTACACAACCAAAAGTGTATCGTGCTAAGGTTGCCAATCCTACTTCTAAAAAGCACTTTCAGGAATTAAATGTTAAGATGGTTTGGAAATGGGTTCCAAAACCGCGTTATGAATGGAGAGTGAAAGTCAAACCAGATGATATTCCTGAGTTACTTGATGCTAACCGCGAAGGACCCATCCTGATATGGGTGCCTGAGCAAAAATAATTGTCTCCTTTGCAGGCCTGTCGATTGTGGGTAATAGATTCCGGATGTTCACGCCACATGACAGGATTCAAGCACCTCTTGCATAACTATGTGGAGGAGCCTGCCGGAGCAGTTAGATTTGCAAATTCTGAAGCCGAAGGCCACGTCAGAGGATATGGAATGCTCGATAACGGTGTTGTGAAGATTCAAAGAGTGTTATATGTTGAAGGACTTGATCACAACTTGTTTAGTACCAGTCACTTCTGTGACATGAAATATCAAGTCCGCTTCATAACCACTCATTGCTATCTAGAGGATCCCGATGGTTACGAAGTCTTCAAAGCTGAGCGCCATGGAAATCTATACTATGTAGATTTTCCTACACTGTCTGCCACACGTCCAGTATGCCTACTAGCCAAAGCTTCTAAAGCACAATCGTGGACGTGGCATCGACGCTTGTCTCATCAGAATTTCCGATCTATAGCGAAGCTACAAAGACAAGGTCTGGTCAAAGGTCTACCAGAAATGAGGTTCGAAAAAGACTCACTCTGTTCCGCATGTGAGTTGGGCAAAATGAAGCGTAGCTCATTCAAGTCCAAATCTGAATCATCGACCTCATCTGCACTGGAACTTCTTCATATGGACCTTTGTGGCCCAATGCGCACAACATCTATCAACGGAAAGAAATATGTGTTGGTAATGATAAATGACTACTCAAGGTATACATGGCTCGAGTTTCTTCGCAACAAGTCAGATGCGCCAGAGTTGATTATCGCTTTCATCAAGCGCATTCAAGTACGTCTTCAACTGATAGTCAGAACCATTCATAGTGATAATGGCACGGAGTTCAAGACTGACACCCTGAAGAGTTATCTTACTTCCGTGGGTATTTCACATAATTTCTCCGCCGCCTACACTCCGCAGCAAAACGGCATTGTTGAACGGAAGAGCCGCACTCTGGTTGAAGCAACTCGGACTATGCTTGCTTACTCAGATCTACCCATGTACCTTTGGGCTGAGGCAGTCGCTACAGCGTGTTTTACACAGAACCGTACCATTGTGGTCAAGCGCTTTAATAAGAGAGCATATGAGTTAATCAACAATCGTACACCTAACATCAAGTTCCTTTGTGTTTTTGGTTGCAGGTGTTACATTCTAAAAGAGCGTCAAGGATTATCAAAGTTTGATAAGAAAGCGGATGAAGGATATCTCGTTGGATACTCTCTGACATCCAAAGCTTATCGAATTTACATTATTCGAACCAAGACGGTTGTTGAGAGCATGAATGTCTCCTTTGATGAGAATTCTACAAGGACTTCTGGACACAACAGTTCAGAACTCGGTCTTAACGACAAAGCTTCTATTCAATCAAGAATAGAACCAGCACCTAAAGGATTCAATTCTTCAAACTCTAACTCTACTTCATCTGAGTTAGATTTACTGTTTATTGATGCCTTTGATGATATATGTGCAGATTTTGAAAAAGGCATATCAACATCAATAACAAGTGGTACAGGCTCGGAGGTCCCTACTATATCTGAAGACATGTCTGGACCGTCCGAAGAAGTCACTGAAACTTCATCTCCATCAGGTACGCCTACAAAGTTAGTTTCTGACTCTACTAATGCTGAATTTGTCTCTACAGATAGTTCTTCTGGAAACGAAGTCCCGAGCACTTCAACTGCTAGCCCTGAAGCTTCAGTATCAGAAACACCAGTACAAGATGTCCCGAGTACATCTATGGAGCAACCTGCCGTGTATGATGAAAACGATGCGTCGAATACGCAACAAACAGTTGAAGCTCTACCAAGCACACATCGTTGGACTAAGGATCATCCCCTGACCAATGTGATAGGTGACGTACAATCTGGTGTCACGACAAGGTCAGCAACAGCTAACTTCTGCATGTTTTCAAGCTTCCTCAGTTCCTTAGAGCCAAAGAAAGCGGCTGAAGCTCTACGTGATCCATTCTGGATTTCTGCTATACAAGACGAGCTTCTACAATTTGAAAGGAACAAGGTATGGCGCTTGATCCCACTACCTAAAGGTAAATCCGTTATTGGAACAAAGTGGGTTTTCAGAAATAAGAAAGACGAAGCCGGCGTAGTAGTGAGAAACAAAGCTCGTTTGGTCGCAAAAGGGTATTGTCAACAAGAGGGCATTGACTATGACGAAACATTCGCCCCGGTTGCAAGGATCGAAGCCATCAGAATCTTTCTAGCCTATGCAGCGCACAAAAACTTTACCGTCTATCAAATGGATGTAAAGTCAGCTTTCCTTAACGGCGTTCTGCATGAGGAGGTCTACGTGGCTCAACCTGAAGGTTTCGTTGATCCTCATCACCCTGATCATGTCTATGTTTTAGACAAAGCGCTTTATGGTCTTAAACAAGCACCACGAGCCTGGTATGAAACTCTCACTAAATTTCTACTTGCTTCTGGTTTCAAGAAAGGTACTGTTGATACAACCTTATTTCTTAAAAGGCAAGGTGAGGACTTGATTCTTCTTCAGATTTATGTTGACGACATAATATTTGGGTCGACAAATCCGAAATTTTGCAAGAACTTTTCAAAGATAATGGAAACAAAGTTTGAAATGTCGATGATGGGTGAATTGAATTTCTTTCTTGGTCTTCAAGTAAAGCAATTACCCGAAGGCATATTTATTAATCAAGCTAAATATATAAACGATATTTTGAAAAAGTTCAATATGTCAGATAGTTCAATCATGAAAACACCAATGGCTACTGGTACACTCTTAGACGCGGATCCCTCCGGGAAACCTGTTGATCAAAAGGTGTATCGTAGCATGATTGGTTCTTTACTTTATCTGACTGCCAGTCGCCCGGATATAATGTTTGCCACATGTTTTTGTGCGAGATATCAGTCTAATCCTAAAGAGTCGCACTTATCTGCTGTTAAGCGAATCCTTAGATATCTCAAAGGTTCTCCTAATCTAGGCCTTTGGTATCCAAAGGATTCTCGTTTTGAACTAACCGCCTTTACAGATGCTGATCATGCAGGATGTAAGCTAGATCGAAAGAGCACCTCTGGGTCATGTCAATTCATAGGGGACAAACTTGTAAGTTGGACCTCAAAGAAACAAAACTGTGTTTCAACATCCACTGCCGAGGCTGAGTATGTAGCTGCTGCTAGCTGTTGTTCTCAAGTCCTCTGGGTGACGACACAGTTAAGGGACTTTGGATACAACTACAAGCGTGTTCCTATTTATTGTGATTCCAAGAGCGCAATATCTATAACTGCTAATCCGGTACAGCATTCGAAGACCAAGCATATTGATGTACGCTATCACTTCATTAAGGATCATATTGAAAAAGGTAATATTGAAATGCACTTTGTTCAAACTGACTTCCAGTTAGATGACCTTTTCACCAAGCCGTTGGATGAAAAGCGTTTTCAATTTCTAATCAGCAAACTTGGTTTGTTGAACATGTCTTAAACCTTCATCATGATTCTAGGGGGAGTATTCCTAGTTTTGATCTTGTGTGTTATTTTCCAACTGTTGCTAATGATCAAGGAATCATTTTCATAAATGATTACCATTATTTTTTTTATTTATGCAGGTTTGGTCAAGTGACTATGGCTTCTAATCACATCGGATTAGAACCCGCACTTCAGTGCCTTATTTTTCTGTTTTTTTCTTAATCTTTATTAAAAAAAAAAGGTTAACGGAGAATATCTGTGATATTAACAGATTTTTGGATACTTAAATGCTTATCTGACCGTGTGTTCTTCAAGATAAATACTTGTGTTTTATCTTGTCAATATACTTTGTCAAGTATTCATACACATAACGGTTCAGAACATTCTATTTGACTTTGTTATTACCATGTATCAAAAGTTAAATCTTTCTATGGTAATACTCACGTTCTTTATATTCACTGTTGATTGAATCAAATTTCATTTCATGTGCTTTCATTGAAAATATGTTTATATATTGTTCATATAAACAACATTCGTTTTTGATTCTCCAAAATCTTATTTTTCATGACAAAACTCCTATGAGCTTAATTGTCAAACTCTTTTAGTTTGAGGGGGAGAATTGCATCGTCATACATAACTGTTTTGACATCTCCGAAAGTCTTATTTCTCATGTAACAAGTGGTATTTGTGCTTACATGTACAATAGCCTGTTGAATAGCATGTTTCTTTTAGGAAAATACATGGGATTCAGTGTGAGAACTTAACAGAACTTCCATGGATTCACGATAACCAGTGTTTCCTACCCAGGAAGTATTCCCTGAGTGATTGAGGGGAGAGGGGTCAAAAGATTTGAGTGTTGGTGTGTGAAAAGAGGTAAAATGAAAAAGAGAGATTGGTTATAAGTGAGCATTAAAAGAAATAGGGTGAGAGAACAGAGTAAAAGAATATTAAAATCTGCACCAAATTTCTTTCTGAGCCGGGCAGCCACATAATCTGATTTGTTCACATTCTTTGGTGACCATCATTGAAGAAGGCAACTAGCCCATGCCATCTCTTGCATACAACCCCACCAGCTACTCATTCTTTTCTCAAAAAGAGAATGTTTCACATTTTCTGGGGAAGCAGCACATACGCTATTGGTTCTTCATTTGGAAGATACTAATATTGAAAAAGAAGGAAAGTTGCCCCACCTTCGAACCCTTTCTAATGCACATTGAGTCATTGTATAATTTGTTGTTGTCTCAAAAAGTTTACATACTTTGAGCCTATATTGAAAAAGCAATCATCTATGCCTAATTTGTTTCATACACATGCACGAGTACACAGAAATTTGTTTTCTGTCAGAACGTTCATAGATAACCATGTGTTATTCGATGATTGAATGGAAGACCTGGAGAGTCTACATCAAACCAACTCCTTATATAGTAACTTTGTGTTACTCAGTGACTTTGTGTTACTGACAGGCATTCTAACTGAGTCATTTGTTGATTCAGGGTTACATCTATTAAACTGTTTGAATTTGAAAAGATTCAATTGGTTACTACTTTCTATTTTAATCTGAAAATATTGAAATAATAACTCTTTCCATCTAGGAAGACTGCTCTTATTTCCATACAAGGCTCGTTACATGATGAAGACTGTGCTTACATGATCATACACAATGGGGGAGATTGTCTTGAATAGGGGAAGATTTTTTTGAAAAGTTTTGATGATGATGCTTCTCACCATTCATCAAAAAGGGGGGAGAAGATACAAAAAGGGAGAATACTCAAAGAGGGAGAATATAATCTGAAGACTGCTGAAGATTATCAAAGTTTTGAAGTGTTGAAGTTTTGAAGCTATCAACGACATATCTGAAGAAAAGAGAATACAAGAGAAGACCCGAAGACAATTGCAAATTTTTTTTTAATCTTGAATCCAAAGGGGGAGATTGTTGGATCAAATAATTGTATTCAAGATTAAAGGGTCTAAACTGTAATTGTTTGATAGTTATAATTAGAGGGTTTAAAGTGTAATAAGTTAATAGTTTATTAGTTATTGGGCCCAAGCCCATTAGAAAGCCCGTTAAGCTTAAAGCCCATAAGGCCTAGGTATTTAAAGTTTTGTTTAATTAGTTTTTAGGTTAACTCTGATAATTTTCTAAATAGTAATCATACGTTTTCTCTGTATTCAAAGGGTATCAAGAACACTCAAGGGTTTCATTGTTTATTCAAGGGATTGGTATGTTATTCTTAATCTTTATTATCTCTTGATCTATATGTGTTCTATGATAATTGCTTACCAACTAGTTAAATCTGGGATAACAGTAATCCATCATATTGACCATTTGTTTGTAACTTGTGAAACATTATGGGCTTGAACTCGAAATGGTCAACTTCAATGGTGGGCCTACGTATCCCTGTGTGCAACTGCTTGAATACAGGAACAACATAGCTCATGATGCCTTCATTTCTAGAGTTAGCAAGTCTGATTACTTCTTCCTCAGGGTTGGGCCTTGGAGAAGGTCCAAATTGAGCATCCATGGAAGGAGAGGTTAAATCTGAAAGCAATTTTCTTTGCACCCTCCTTCTTCTTCTGAATGTTATCTCACTATCAGGATCTAACTAAAAAACTTCCCCGTGAGGTAATCTTGGCATAAACTGTTGGTCCCGAAGGTGCTTAACAAGTTTGTAGAAGGGGGGGATGGTTGAATACAAACACTGAATTTTAAAGTTTAATCAATTGTTTATTGATAAATCAAATTACAATTTACAAGTTTGTTGCAGAATAAGATTAAGTAAAACCTAATCTAAACAAACTTAAGAATCACTAAGAAGGGTTGCACTAGAAGTAGAGAATGGTAGATTAGGAAAGTATAGAAAACAAGGGTTTCTATATTTTTAGAAAGATGAAGGCTTAGGGGCAACTCTCAGATGGAGTTGAAATCTTTCTATTTATACCCGATGCATTAAATGCATGGCAGAGCACTTTACAAGTGTCCTTCATTGATTGGTTGCATGGGTCTGACTTTAGGAGACATGCTTTTGGTCGTATGATGAACAGTGTAGTTGTCAGAGTTGTTGTACAAATTTCTATAGAGGTATGTCTGTTCTGACAATCGTACGATGTGTGCAAGGGTAAGACAAAAGAGACTTGAGGCATAAGCTAAGTGATCGTCAATCGCTGAATATCTCTTCCTTCAAAGATATAAAGAAGTTCAGCTATTGTTGAAGCTTTTCCTCAGATTTATTCGCATGTGTAGACTTGTCTTGGCTTCGCTGATATCCGCATCAAGTCATGAGTAGACTTGTCCTTTTTCAGCAGCTTTGTCTTCGAGTCAACAGTGAACATCTTTTATCGTGAAACTTGTCTTCAGGGATTACGTCTAACTGTTTACTTGAGAAATCATCAGCAATACTGAACATACTCAGTATTTGATCGCTGATAGTGAAACACTTATACATATGAATGTTTACAAGAAAGATCATCAGTGATAACTGAACAGACTCAGTGTGATCGCTGATGATGAAACACTAATACATAATGTTGAACGTAACTTTCACTAAGTATAGAAAATGATCATTATGAAATCACTGAGAGAGTATGGGTCAACAATCTCCTCCTATTTGATAATGACAAAGTAACTGTTAGAGCAGAAATATGTTGGATACAAGATCATGAAGACTGAAGGTCAAAGTTTCAAGAAGTCAAAGCTGGAAAGTCAACTCTCATTAAAAGTCAAAGTCTAAGTGTTAATAAAAGTCAAAGTCAACATGTTGTATTTTTTTTTGTTTCCTTGTATTTTAGTTGCTAGGTATAAATAGTTTGCTTTGTTGTTTAATAGATAGATGACTAGAGATATTGTATACGATTCTGAGAGAAAGTTTTAGAGAGAGAGAAAGAGAGTTATAGAGAGAGAAAGTTGTAATCGTTTGAATTTGGAATTGAAATTCAAACAAGTAGTTTTAATCATCTTGTTTGTTTTGATTGTTGTGAATTAGAAACTTGAAATACAGGGATACACAATTGGTATCAGAGCAGATTCAATTGACTTTCTGATTCGATTCTGAGTTTGAGTCAGTTTTTCGTGTTGTAATTGAGTAGTTAATGATCGAATAGGATACTAGAACGAGTTTGTATAGTTTAATTAGTCTTTTGCACTGTATTTGATTGTAAATTGATGAATTTGGTGTTTTTAGAGTTCACGAGTTCAAAGCACTGTTTCATAGATCGATTCTGTATATTTAATGTTTTTCATTGAAATTTTTGTATTGTAATGGGTTCGAGATAGGAAGTAGAGGATATCTGCAAAGTTTAAGATCATTTGATGGAGTATTGAATCAAATTCGGTGTGAAAAATCAAGTTTTTGGACCGAAGATCTGAAGAACACGCAAGTTCTTCAAGAACACGCAAGATCTATAAAACGCGCAAGGTTCATCGGAAGAACGCGCAAGCAGAAGAATTTTGATTTTGGCCGAAAAACGCGCAAAGGGCCGTTTGCGAGTTCTAGAAACGCTCAGATCGACGCCTGCGAGTTTGGTCTTCAATCTGTGAGTTTAATCACTTGCGAGTTTGAAAACTGGGAAAAATTTTCTAAGTATTGAAACACGCAACCATTGCGAGTTTCATCTTGAGAGTTTAGTCTGCGAGTTCAAGAAACGCGCAAGTAGGCATTTGTGAGTTCAGGAAACGCGCAAGTAGGCATTTGCGAGTTCAGGAAACGTGCACGCCTCTATCTGCATGTTTCAGCGATTCTTTCAGTCTGCGAGTTTGTCAAAACGCGCAACCCTTTGCTTACGAGTTTCACAAACACGCACGCCTAAGCCTGCGAGTTTCTCAGTAAATAGTATTTTGCGAGTTTTGGAGTCTGCGAGTTTCAAGCTTCTTTAGTGATTTGAGAGTTTCAGTACTTAGTCAAAATTTTGCAAACTGTAATATGGCCTTTAAATGTGAAATTTTTTTCTCTAGCGGGACCCCCGTGCTAAGTCTGCGGAGGGGGACATATTTCTGATTGTGATCAAAATTCCTGAATTCCTATTTCAAAATTTTTGTATCTTTGTGATTTCATTTGGACTAACGGTCAATTTCAAGTTTCTTATTGCATATATTTTACCAAACAGGATGACATCAAGAGAAGCTCTCGCTATTGGAACTGACACAAAGCCACCAGTACTTTTCAAAGGAGAGTACGAGCAATGGAAAGATAGGTTCATGGATTTCATAGATAGACACGCATTGGGTGAACTTATCAAGATATCTTTGGAGCAAGGAGTTATGCCAATTCCAACAACGACCCGTACTGTTGAAAATGAGCAGATAGAATATCAACTGAAATTTAATGAATTCACTAATGAGGAGAAAGATAGAGCAAGAGCTGATAAATTGGCAAAGTCTTTCATTCTTCAAGGCATACCAAATGAGATATATGTTAAGATTGACAGTTACAATGCTACCGGAAAGCAAATGTGGGATCAACTGGAGAAGATGATGCTTGGATCAAAAGTTGGGAACCAACTCAAAATATCCAACTGTCTCAATAACTATGAAGAGTTCAAGGCTAAGGAGGGTGAATCACTGGAGGCTACTTATGACCGATTTGTGACTTTGTTGAACGAACTCAGCAAGAACAAAGTGAATAAGTCACAAATTGAGCTTAATGTTAAGTTCCTTAGTATCTTGCAGCCTGAGTGGAAGAGATTTACTAGGAAAATGAAGCAAATGAAGGACTTGAATGAAATACCACTCCATGAAGTCTATGAAACTCTTAGACAAAATGAAGAAGAGATTGATGAGATTATGAGTGAAAAGAAAAAGGCTGAGAAGGTAGTTTTTGATCCAGTTGCTCTAGTTGTGAAAAAGAAGAGTGTGAGCCTTAAGAAGAAAAAGAAAGTCATACTTTATTGGGAACTGAAGATGTGAACAAGTTTTTAATGCTGCTAGTTCAGAATTAGCACTGCCAGAAGATCTCAAAGTTAATACTGTTAGGTATTACTACTTCTAGTAGAATTAATACTGCTAGTCAAAGTTAGTGCTGCTTGAACAAAGTTAGTACTGCTTAGCTAGTTAGTACTGCTAGTGGTTAGTGCTGCTTAGTAGTTAATGCTGTCAAGACTCAGTTAATGCTTCCAAGGTGATCAAGGTGATTAATGCTGCTTCTGAGATAATTTGAAGATAATGTTAAAGAGATCGTGTCTGGAGATAAACATGGAAAGCTTGGAGATAATTATGAAGATTATTTTGAAGATCTTTTTAAGTTTTGTAATTATCTTTATTTTCAGTATATGTATAGAATTGTTTAGAATAGTTAGAATAATTATTCATTCTGAGTTTTTGTTCTAGAGAGAAAATCAACCTCAAGGCATCGTTCCTAATTCTAGAGAAGTAGAATTCGTCTTGAAAGAGTCTGTTCTTCAAGATTGAGATTGTGAGTGAAAAGCTTGTAACTTGAATCATTAAATAAAGTTTGCAAGTTGTGATTCATACTGTTTCTTTCAGTTTATTGAATACTAAAGTGTTTTTCCGCAACTTCTTTAATATTGTTTCTGAGTATTTATAATTCTTGTTAAGAATTCGATCCTGACAAGTGGTATCAGAGCCTGTTTTCTCATAAACATTCATTCATTCATCATGGAAAACTTTGCAGAATCAAACAGTACTCTTGTCTCTAAGGTTCCAATGCTCAAACCCAATGAGTTTGACATGTGGAAGATCAGAATCAGGCAATACATTCTCCTCACTGACTACTCAATGTGGGATGTCATTGAGAATAACCCCTCTACTGAAGGCCAGATTGGACCAGATGGGAAAAGATCTCCACCAAAGACAGATGGTGAGAGGAAGATCAGGCAGACAGAGATGAAGGCCTTGAGCACTCTACTCTTGGACATCCCCAATGAATATCAGCATCAATTCTGTAACAGCACTGATGCTCAGATTCTCTTGAATGCTCTAGAGAAAAGATTTGCTGGAACAAAGAGCACCAAAAGAAATCGAAGGGATGTTCTGAAGCAGCAGTATGAGAACTTCACTTCTTCAAAGAATGAGTCTATGACTCAAACTTTTGACAGGTTCAACAAGCTTATTGGTGAACTGGCTACTGTTGGAGTGAAGATGGAGCAAGATGATATCAACAGAAAGTTCCTCAGATCTCTTGGGGATGAATGGACTATGTACACTGTCTCATATAGACAGAGTGACAATCTGAAAGAGAAGGAACTAGATGATCTGTATAATGATCTAAGAGTTTTTGAATCTGAGGTAGAATCTAAGAAGAAGCCCATTGGGTATTTTCATAATGCATCACTTCTATCAGCATCTACTGATACTACTGCCAACCCTGAAGCAGTTAGTGCTGCTAGTGGAGTGAATTCAGAAAAAGGCAATGAAACTGTCTTTGAAGCCTTTTTGTCCAGTCACAGTAACAACTCCTTGATTAATGATGATCTGGAACAACTTCACCCTGAAGATCTGGAGGAGATGGACATTAAATGGCAGATGGCCATGTTATCTATGAGGGTGAAGAAGTTTATTAAAAGAACTGGGAGGAACAACTTCTCTCAAAGAAGAGAAGATGGAGTTGGTTTTGACAAGACAAAGGTGGAATGCTATAAGTGCCACATGAAGGGACACTTTGCTAGATAGTGTAGAAGTGGTGTGCCAAATAACAATCACCAACAAGCTCAGAATGGAGGCTACAATCAAAACAAGAACTCTGCTCAAGCCCTTGTTTCTCAACAAGGAATGGGGTTTGACTGGAGTGACCAAGCTGAGGAAGCCATTCAGAATCAAGCTCTTATGGCAGAGGTGTCTGATCTCCCCTTTGAGGTAATTTCTAATCTTTGCACTCAATCTTGCATAGACACTGTCAAAAGGTACAGGGATCACAACCAAAACATGTGTGATGACCTCAAAAGATTAGAAAAGGACAGAAGAGATTATGTGTTGATAGTTGAGAGGTTTGAAGAACAAATCAGAGGCTTCCAAGCCAATGAACTTCAACACTCTTATGACACAAACTACTGGAAGTGGGAAAAGAATGAGTTAGAGACCAAACTGTCTAAGTCAAAAGAAGAGAATGATAAGTTGAAAGAAGAACTAGCTAAGGTTAATCTTGATATAGAAAAGTTTTCATATGCTTCAAAAGCAATGGATTCTCTTCTAAAGGCTCAGATTCATGATAAGATGAAGCCTGGTGTTGGATACAACAACACACCCCCTCCTTACAACAACAACTACATCCCTCCTACATCAGACTTGTTAGATACCAAGGAGAAAAAGGACTTATCTGAGAAAGCATTTAATATAGATCCTTTGGATGAGGTGGTTGTTGAGGATATGACTGAGAAAGAAGCCAGTGAGAATAGGAACAATGCTGTGAGTAAAGAGATACCCTTAGAAAACAACATTATCACCAATGAGGGATGTGGAAAAACCTGGGTCAAGTCTAAAGAGATAGAGAAGACCAAAGGAAAGGCCAACAAGGTCCATTACAAACAGACCACTGTTGTGAATCCTGGCCCTTGTAAACAGTGTGCTTGCAATAAAACTGAGAGCCTAAATTCTGGTACAAAGAGAGGTAATCAAAGAAACTGGAATAATCAATGGGCTCAGAAACAAGGAGTTGATCTGAGTAAAATAATCAGACCAAAACCTTGTTTCATATGTGGCAAGTTGAATCATTTGGCTAAGTATTGTTTCTTTAACCCTATTAACCAAAGGATGAACTTTCAAAGATTTGTGCAAAAACCTGTTGGTTATAGGAAGGCTGGAAAGAAACATGTGGCTAAGAAATCTGTTGAAACCAAAGCCCAAATGAAGAAAAAGGTTTTAAAAGAGAGTATTAAAATGTGGGTGCCTAGAAGCACTAAAACTGTTAGTACTGCTACATCAAATAGTACTGCTGACAGGGATAGTGCGGCCAGAAGTAATACTGCTGCTACCAGTGTTAGTACTGCTAAGAATTTTAATGCTTCTAACACTGTTAGTACTTCTTCAAAGGTTACTACTGCTAACACAGTTACTGCTGCTGACACAGTTACTACTTCTAACAAGGTTAGTACTGCTAAGCATGCAAGTGCTGCTAATGCAGTTAGTTCTTCTAAAACCAGTACTACTTCTAGCAAATGTGCAGCCAAACCCATTATTGTGACAAAGTATTCCAGCAATGAGGAGTCAAAGTTTAAAAATCTTGTCAAGAAGGAATGTAAATATTTTGATGAGAAAGGGGTACCCAAGACCACTTTGGCTTGGGTTCCTAATCAATACTAACTGATTTATCTTATGTGCAGGGCAACCAACAGCTCAAGGGGAAGAGCATCTGGCATGTTGATAGTGGTTGCTCTAGGCACATGACAGGAAACATGTCATGCCTTCAGGATTTCAATCATATCAATGGAGGACATGTTGCATTTGGAGACAATCTTGTAGGTGGAAAAATAAGTGGAAAAGGTAATGTTACAAAAGGTAAGATGACATTTGAGGATGTCTACTATGTTGATCAGTTAAAGTACAACCTGTTAAGTGTATCACAGGTTTGTGACAAACAACATAGTATATTATTTACCAATACAGAATGTATGATCCTTGCTCCAGGATTCAAGGTAGTTGATGAAAGCATGAGACTACTTAGAACTCCAAGAAAGGACAATGTTTATTGTCTCGATATGGACAATGTTTCAAGTGACTCATCCCTGAACTTTCTTGTTTCAAAAGCTTCTGTGGATGAATCCTCTCTTTGGCACAGAAGGATGTGTCACATGAACTTCAAGACAATGAACAAACTTGTTAAAAACAATCTTGTAAGAGGTTTACCATCCAAAGTCTTTTCATGTGATGATCATTGTGTTGCTTGTCTTAAAGGCAAACATCACAAAACTTCTCATAAGTCCAAAGAGTTAAATACAATTTCTTCTTGTTTCCAGTTATTACATATGGATCTGTTTGGCCCTACAAATGTGATGAGCATAGGGAAGAAATCATATTGCCTAGTTATTGTTGATGATTACTCTAGATTTACTTGGGTATATTTTCTAAGGACTAAGGATGAGACAAGTGGACTGATCAAATCCTTTATCCTAAGAATTGAAAACCAAACAAATCAAAAAGTAAAAGTCATTAGATCAGACAATGGAACTGAATTTAAAAATCTTGATCTAAACACCTTTTGTGAAGAAAAAGGCATTGAGAGACAATATAGTGCTCCTAAGACTCCACAACAAAATGGAGTTGCTGAGAGAAGGAATAGGACACTAATTGAGGCTGCTAGATCTCTGTTAGCTGATTCAAAACTGCCAATTACTTTCTGGGCTGAAGCAGTTAATACTGCATGTTATGTCCAAAACAGAGTTCTAGTGATCAAGCCAAAGAACAAGACTCCTTATGAGCTCTTAAATAAAAGAAAACCCTTTATTGGATTTTTTAAACCATTTGGGTGTCCTTGTACAATTCTCAATACCAAATCTCACTTAGGAAAGTTTGATAGCAAGGCAGATGATGGATTTCTTGTGGGTTACTCATCTCAAAGTAAGGCCTACAGAGTTTTTAATACTTCTTCTAGAATAATTGAGGAAAGTGACAATGTCAAATGCAATGAGAACACACCAAATCCTATTGGGTCTGGTCCCTAGTGGCTGTTTGACATTGATTCACTAACTAACTCTTTTGGTTTCAGTAGTGATGCTTATGCAGGTTCAGGTAGTGGAGGATCAGAGGCTACACATGTTCAAGACAACATACCTCAGTCTGTGACTTTTCCCATACCTACAGTGGATCCTGTTGAAGACTGTGAAAAGGAGCCATCTACTGAACCAAATCAGAGTGAAGAAGAAAGAAGAGATGAGGAGAGTCAAGAAAATAAAGAACCAGAAGTAGCTGCTGAAATCACCTCAGTTGAGTTGAATGACTCCAATCTAGAGGTGGGACTCAATGAAGAACCTAGTCATCAAACAAGAACACAAAAGAATCATCCTCCTCAGCTGATAATAGGAGATATCTCTTCTCCTATGATGACTAGAAATCAAAGCATGCTGCAAGATATGGAAGACCAACAGCATACAGTGCTTTCTTGCTTTCTATCCCAGCTTGAGCCTAAGAAGGCTTATGATGCTATGAAAGATTCCAGTTGGATAGAAGCCATGCAAGAAGAGCTGCTACAATTCAAGCTGCAAGATGTTTGGGATCTGGTAGACCTTCCTAAAGGTCAAAGAGCAATAGGCACAAAATGGGTCTTCAGGAATAAGAGAGATGAGAGAGGAATAGTAATAAAGAACAAAGCAAGGTTGGTGGCACAAGGGTATACACAAGAAGAAGGAATAGATTATGAAGAAGTATTTGCACCAGTGGGTAGGATAGAAGCAATCAGATTATTCCTGGCCTATGCTTCTTATATGAAGTTCAAAGTCTATCAAATGGATGTAAAAAGTGCATTTCTATATGGCTCAATTGAAGAACAAGTATATGTCTGTCAACCACCAGGGTTTGAAAACCCAAGCTATCCAGATAGAGTATACAAACTGAAGAAAGCACTTTATGGACTGCATCAAGCACCAAGAGCATGGTATGACACTCTGTCATCCTATCTCTTGGAAAATGGCTTTGAAAGAGGAGTCATTGATAAAACTCTGTTCATCAAGAGAAAGAAGAAGGACATCTTGCTGGTCCAAATCTATGTGGATGATATCATCTTTGGATCCACAAGAGACAATATGTGCAAGGAGTTTGAGGACCTAATGCATCAAAGGTTCAAAATGAGTTCCATGGGGGATCTTACTTTCTTCCTTGGACTCCAAGTCCAACAGAAGTCAGATGGTATTTTTATTTGTCAGTCCAAGTATGTGCAGGACATTCTAACCAAGTTTGGTTTCTCAGACTCAAAGCCTGCCAGCACACCTATGGAGACACACAAGCACATAACAGCAGATCTAGAGGGGGAGGATATGGATGTTCATCACTATAGATCCATGATTGGCTCTCTCATGTATCTTACAGCCTCTAGGCCAGATATAATGTTTCCAGTCTGTGTGTGTGCTAGATTTCAAGTTAGGCCAAAGCAATCACACTATCAAGCTGTTAAGAGGATATTCAGATATCTCAAAGGGCAACCTAGATTGGGACTTTGGTATCCTTATGACTCATCATTTGACCTACTTGCATACTCAGACAGTGACCTAGGTGGAGCAAACTTGGACAAAAAATCCACTTCTGGAGGATGCCAGTTTTTGGGTGCAAGACTAGTATCATGGCAGTGCAAGAAACAAACCACAGTGTCCACATCTACAACAGAAGCAGAGTACATAGCAACTGCAAGTTGCTGTTCTCAAGTCTTATGGATTCAGAATCAAATGCTGGACTATGGGTATCCAGTGCTCGCTAGTCAAGAATCTTTGCGTACAGATGGCTTCAATTGTGTTTATTGATGAGCACAACGAGATAGCCATGCTCCAAAAGCCAAAACAAGCCGACGGTTTTCACCAGATAGTAGATTTTTTGAGGACAAGCCACATCGCTCATGCTCTCACTGTGTCTCCTACCATCTACATAGAGCATCAAAGGCAATTCTGGGCCAATGCCACTACTAGCACTGAAAACGGAGTGTCGTGCATCAAAACAAGGGTTTGTGACAAACCCTTGACAGTTACTGAGGAGACCATTCGCATCTGTCTACGTCTAGACGATGCTTCAGGTATATCTTCTATTCCAAATGAGGATTTGTTTTCAAACCTTACCAGAATGGGGTATAAAGGCCAATTGGGGATTTTCCAGTTTTTCAAAGCTCAATTTTCACCCCAATGGAGGTACTTTGTTCATACCCTGATGCACTGTATTTCTAAGAAAACTACTGGCTGGAGCCAATTTAGCAGTCCCATTGCCTATGCTTTGGTATGCTTAGCTACTGCTCAAAAATATAACTTTTCAATGATGATCTTCAATGATCTTGTCTCAAACCTGGACAACAAGAAGAGTTTCTTCATGTATCCCAGGTTTGTACAGGCAGTTATAACAAATGAATTGACGGATATACCTCACTTTGATGAGGTATATGTACCTAAACCCCCTAAAGGCAAGGTCTTCTCAAACATGAGAAGATCTGCTAGGGACTCGGAAGGAGTTGACACCCTATTGTTCTCAACAATGATGGTGGTGTCCCAACCACAAGAAGGTATGGCCTCAGGGTCAAGGCCCTCATTAGACCAACCCACTGAGAGCCAATCCCAACCTTCCCTCTCTCAAATTTTTCCTCAGTCCTTTGCTGCTAAACCTACTCCTATGATATCCAAGACATATGTCAAGAGAAAGGTACACAAGGCTCCTTCCCTTGTTGTACCTACTATTAACCAAGAGCCTCAAAGCCCTCTATTGGAGCATTCTCCAATAGAGAATATCCAAAGGGAATCCAATAGGGTGTCTCCCAACCCTGAGGAGGTGCTCTCTAAGGAGATGGATGAGCATGTGGGTAAGAAGGCTGCCACTACTTCTGCTAGCACAGAGAAGGACAGTGGTAACATTTCTAAGACCTTCCCCATGGCAACTTTAGGTGAGAAATCAACCAAAGGACCTTGGCGCCAAGAAACCAAGGGGGTAGTTGGTGCTTCTGCTAGGCAGAAGGCCACTACTAAAAGATCCAAGGATCCCTCAAGGATGGGCAAAACATCCAAAAAGGGTGAGTACAGATCTGAAACTGATGAATTGATGGAAAACTGTTCCAAGGATCCTTCAAGGGTGGGTAAAACACCTATAGAAGGTGAGGATAGCTATACTTACTTGGAATTGATGGAAACAATAGCCAACATCAATGTTGATGTTGTTAATCAAGGAAAGGAAATCAAGGCATTGCAGCAAGTAGTCATCTCCCAACAACAGCAGATTTCAAAACTCAAGCAACTAGTGGGAAAGCTCATTGCCAAGAAAAGAAGAAAACAGTTTGTTCTAAGGAGGAAAGAGGGGGCAAACAAAAAGGAGGAGGTAAATGCTTCCAAAAAGGGGGAGAGTTCTAGCTCAGAAAAGTTAGATCAGCAGATTGAAGGGGAGTTTGTTGAAGCACAGGGAGAGTTTGTTGAAGAAAAAGTTGAAGGTGTAATAGAAACAGAAAGTGCCAAAGCAGCAGAAACAACACCAGCAGCAGTAACAACCCCAGCAGCAGAAATTGTTAGTGCTGCTGAAACTTCACAAGCAGCAGTAACAGGGTTAACACCTGAAGAAGTTGAAGTAGCAGAGATGCTTGTAAAAGCAAAGAATGACACTCCCAAAGCAAAGGGAGTGGTCATAAATGAAGGGGGGGCAAAGAGAACAGAAAAGAAAGACATGGTTGCAGATGCAAAGAGAAAAGGGAAAGAAAAGATGATAGAATCTGATCAACCAACCAAAAAGCAAAAGATGGTTGAGTCAGATGAAGCATTAGCCAAGAAACTGCAAGAAGAGTTAGATCAATCAGAGAAAGAGAAGGTTGAGAAAGACAGAGAGATAGCCAGAGCACTAGCCAATGAATTAAATGAAGCATTTCAGAAAGGGTTGGAAACAGAGAAAGCAAAGCAAAGAGCAATAAGCTTGAGAAAGGCTATGATAGCCAGATCAAGTGCAAAGAAGAAAAGGCCTTCACAGACTTACCTTGCAACTCAGGAAAGAAACAAGATGATAACTTTCTTGAGGAGTGCAATTGGTGTGAAGAAAGAAATGTTTGTAAAGATGACTTTTGATCAAGTCAAGGGCTTATATGAGAAAGAAATGGGAAAACTGAAGAGTAATGAAAAGGACAGAGTGGAGTTTGAAAAGAAAGCCAAGGAGAGACATGATGTGAACATTAATCAACCCTTCCCTGAAAGTGAAGAGCGAACTCCTACAAAAGCAAAGGTATTGATAAAGAAAGAAAAGAAGAAGGAAGCTACTATAGGGCAAAGTCAAAGGATTCTGAAGAGAACCAAGATGATGGCCAAAAGAAAGAAAACTGACAAGAAGCCCAGAGTAGAAGAAGAGAAAAAGGTTGCTGAAGAAGAAGAGGCACCAAAGAATGAAGAAAAGAGAGTTGAATATCAGGAAGTACCACAGAGTTCAGATGTAAATATGTACATGGTGGTAATGGATAAAATTCCAAAGCCTATCACAGCTGAACCTGTTGGAGTCAAACCTCCTGAAGTCATCCACTGGGATATTATGATGGTGGATGGTAAAGAGTATATCAGATTGAAAAGAAAGGATGAGAAGTACTATGTGTTTGCAACATGGAACAAAATTGTCAGAGAATGTTCAAGATCTGATTTAGAGGAGATGTATGAAGTTGGTATGAAGTTACATGCAGATCAGTTGAAAGCTCCAGGATTACCAATTGTGAAGCTGGTTATGGAGTATTTGTGTATGTTATTCAATCCAGAAGCAGTAAAGCATATAATCAGAGATGTGTTTAAAGTTGTTAGAGGATGGACTCTGTATGAAAGGAGTGGAGTCTATGAATTGGCCTTGGATACTTTTCACATGGAATATTACTTGGTGGATAGGGTCTACAATCACACACGTCTGAAGCTTCATGCCATGTTAAAGAAGAAACTAAGTTGTGCACCAAATTCAGAAATGGCAAAGTATCTAATTCAGAGAACTATCAATCAGAGCATGGGACTGGATCCGAACCTTGGACTGAATCAATGAAAGTTTTGGAAGCATCTGAAGAACTTGACTTCTCTTTCTAAAAGTCAAGTTAGGGGGAGATTGTTGGGAACTGAAGATGTGAACAAGTTTTTAATGCTGCTAGTTCAGAATTAGTACTGCCAGAAGATCTCAAAGTTAATACTGCTAGGTATTACTACTTCTAGTAGAATTAATACTGCTAGTCAAAGTTAGTACTGTTTGAACAAAGTTAGTACTGCTTAGCTAGTTAGTACTTCTAGTGGTTAGTGCTGCTTAGTAGTTAATGCTGTAAAGACTCAGTTAATGCTTCCAAGGTGATCAAGGTGATTAATGCTGCTTCTGAGATAATTTGAAGATAATGTTAAAGAGATCGCGTCTGGAGATAAACATGGAAAGCTTGGAGATAATTATGAAGATTATTTTGAAGATCTTTTTAAGTTTTGTAATTATCTTTATTTTCAGTATATGTATAGAATTGTTTAGAATAGTTAGAATAATTATTCATTCTGAGTTTTTGTTCTAGAGAGAAAATCAACCTCAAGGCATCGTTCCTAATTCTAGAGAAGTAGAATTCGTCTTGAAAGAGCCTGTTCTTCAAGATTGAGGTTGTGAGTGAAAAGCTTGTAACTTGAATCATTAAATAAAGTTTGCAAGTTGTGATTCATACTGTTTCTTTCTGTTTATTGAATATTAAAGTCTTTTTCCGCAACTTCTTTAATATTGTTTCTGAGTATTTATAATTCTTGTTAAGAATTCGATCCTGACATACTTTCTGAATCATAAGAGGTAGAGAGTGAAGATAACTCTGATTCAGATGACTGTGAAAGTTTGAAGCAGGCCAGGATGATGTTGACAAAAGCTTTTCAGAAAAAGTTTTACAAAAAGCCTAGCTCAAACAGTCAGAGGTACTCTTCTGGATGAAGCTGAGTCAGATGAAGAAGAGATTGAAGAGGTATGTGACATGACTGAATCTGATTTTATAAATCAAATAAATGTCATGATGATTAGACTTCAAAAGTTAGAGTCAAAGCTTAAGCATGAAAGAGGTATCAATAAAGACAAAAACCAATCAATACATAAACTTAGCGAGGATATTGCTGAGAAGAAAGTATTGATTGAGACTTTACATAAAAATATTGATACCAGTGGTAAAGAAAAGACTCTAATTCTTAAAGAATTAGCTGAAACAACTTCACAATATAAACTGTGTAAGTTTGATTCAAGAGAACTTACTAAAATGCATTATTCGCTTTCAAAAGAAAACAAATCTTTACTTGAAAAAGTGAATGCTTTGGAAGGAAAATTATACACATTGGGTCAAACTGAACAAACCATTCATCTAAACAAACCCAAAGAGAACAAAGAGTGTTGGGGACTCGGTTATGAGAATCCACACTATCTTAAAAAGGGTATATCTGAAGTGCCTGCACTTTATAATTTTACATTTTTAAGTCTAGCATCAAGATACCTTGATCTTCATGTTGAGTGGACTAAACTATCTAAAGAAGATGAAGCTAAGGAATATGAGAAAAGAAAGAACACAATTAAAGTTCAACTTCCATTTCGTTACGAGAAGTGGAATAGTAGTTATAGTTCTGATAAAACAAAATTTCTTTCAGATGACTATTTTGAGAGTTATTCCTCAAAAGAGTTGGAAGCAAAGCCTATCGAAGGTAAAATTTACATTCCTCCTCTCGTATTAGAAAGTAAAATTTCTGAACTTGAGAATACTCTAACAGAAGAAAGAATTTTGATGGATTTAGAACAAAATGTGTTTTTAACTGTGTTGAAAAATTTTGATTTTTCTAATTCTTCTAAAGCTTCAAATTATGATGATATGTCTAGTTTATTTAATGATGGGTTTGATTTTTTAAACTCTGATGGTGATTTAGATGAATGTATTGCTCAATTTGATTTTAATTCTAAACTTCCTGATCATTCATCTTTTGTTGTTAATTCTTTTGGATTACCAAGTGTTTATGAAAAAGGTGAAACATCATCAAAAGTTGATAAATCTGTTCCTGTGAAAGCCAAAGTTGCCAAAGGTAAAAAGAAGAAATTTGGGCATTCACAGAAACTGATCACCACTGGTAAGTCAAAGAAGAAGCATTTGTTTGATTCTCACCGTTCTAACTCTGAAGTTTCAAATTTTTCAGATATGAAAAGGAAAAGGCATGGAGTTAAGTCTGAGTGGCAACCAAAGCAGAAGAAACATGAGAATGCTAAATCATTTTCTAGTGCTGATTGTAATAAGAATACTACTAGTAAAGATGATATAATTGTGGATGTAGCTAATTCTAACACAAAACTTGTAAAT
The DNA here is from genome assembly GCA_954870635.1 of Arctium minus. Classification (NCBI taxonomy): domain Eukaryota; kingdom Viridiplantae; phylum Streptophyta; class Magnoliopsida; order Asterales; family Asteraceae; genus Arctium; species Arctium minus. Next base: position 129,063,447 of record OX941081.1, on the reverse strand, counting down.
TATTACAAGAAATATTCAAGACAACAATTATTCCAGTTATCTTTGTCTACTAGAAATTTTTCCAATTATGATAGACATGATTATGCTTCTCGGAAATATTCTGATGTTTGTTTTGGGACATATTATGTATATTCTTATCGTTCTAATTCTTCATATGATTTTCAAAAGAAAAGTGGACCCAAGTTTAAATGGGTGTCAAAATCATGTGCTAACTTTGTCAAGTCAAGGTTGAGTGAAAGAACTGATGGCTCTTGAATACAACAGTTCAAGACCCACACTTACATGATCAAAAGATTTTACTCCTGAGCTGAATGATAATGTACTCCTACATACATATCTGAGGAATTCAATATTCAAGGGGGAGTATATATATATTTGTCTGAAATTTTATGCATCCGACAGAAATGATGTTCTACATTTGAGGGGGAGTTAATACATATCTTTTACACTGATAATTTTTCTGATGCATAATTTCAGGGGGAGTAAAGGTGATGATTTTTGATTACTTCTGATCAAAACTCGTACTTTCAATGTTTTACTGCTTTATGTCTTTTATTTTTCAATAAATTTGTGAATAAAGTTGCTTTGACATGACTTTGAGACTTGTGCAGAATGAGAGAAGCTTACAAGATCATATCTTTATGACTTAAGCATGACTTCATGAGATTTAAGACGAAGCGAAAAGGTTAATTTCTTATCTTAATCTCATATATGGTTGAAAGAAGGACAACTTTCAATCATAGAAAACATGTTCTTAAATGATTCAAACCACTTCCCGATTCTTAAACATATTTCATGAATTGGAAGTGTGATTTTTAAATGTTTTTCAAGATTTATTTGTGCTTACATGATTACAAACCGTGTGTTTCCAAAGATAAATACTTGTGTATTGTCTTTTCTATATACTTTCAAGTATTCACACACACCGGTTTGAATTTTTATTCATTATGTTCTTACCATGTCTCAAATTTGAAACATATTTTTCGATGGTAAGACACCCCGCTTGTACTTCAAAGAATTTTGAGCGTCATTTCATTTCGAAACGTCATTTCATTTCGAAACGTCATTTCAAGAATGTCTATATTTTTGTTTCGTATAGACAATATCCATTATTCTTGACCATAAGCCTTGATTGCCATATCATTTCTGATCATTTTCATACAATGTCAGATTTTCAAACAAGTCTCTTGCATTCTTGTTCATTCATTCAATTTACTTGTTTGAAAATACTTCAACGTTTTAAATGCTCAAATCTGCATGATTATATTCTGAGCATACATACATCTGACTTGTATTTGCGCTTTAACTGATAAAGTTAAACCATTTTGAGCAACACATGCTTTCTATGAAAACATGGGATTTCTTTGTGCTAGGACTTAAATGAAACTTCTATGGATTCACGTTAACCAGTGTCTCCTACCCAAGAAGTTAATCCTTAGTGATTGAGTATGAGGAGTCGAAAAGAAATGAGTGTGGGTTGTGTGTTGAGGTAAAATGGAAAAGAGAGTTTGGTTAGATGTGAGATTAAAGATTAAAAGAAAGAGGGTGTGAGATCAGAGTAAAAGAATATCAAACTCTGCACCAATTATTTTCTGAGCAGGGCACCACATTACTAATGTTTCACAATTCTTGGTGAACATTATTGAAACAGGCAACTAGCCCATGCCAACTCTTGATATAACCCCACCAGCCACTCATTTTCTTCTTAAAAAGAAAATGTTTCATATTTTTCTGGGGACGCAACACATAATCTATCTGATTTTCATTTGGAAAATCTGGATATTGAAACAAAAGGAAGTCTGCCCCACCTTCGCACTTCAATCATGCACATTGCGTCTGTGTTTATACTACTGTTGTCTCAGTGGTTTACACAATGTTGAACCATTTATAAAAGCAATCATCATATGGTTAATTCTTTCTACACTTGCACGAACACACACGGAATTTATTTTCTTGTCATAATATTCATAAAAAAAATTCTTTGTGGTGTTTCGATGATTGGATGGAAGCCCTGGGGAGTGAACATCAAAAAACTCATTTCCTATGTGTATCCGTTACACACAGTGACTTCGTGTTATTGACAGGCGCATTAACTGATTCATTTGTTGATTAAGGTGTTACATTCCTATTTTGTCTAGATTTGCAAAGATCTGGATGTATACATTGTTCGAATTGGCAACGAATCAAAGGCTCATTATCAAAGATCAAAACAATGACATTTCTTGATGAGAAAGTTTTGATGCACTAGATGCTCGTTTCATCAAAAAGGGGGAGATGATTTACAGAAATGTCCGGATCAGAAATTTCAAAGATTTGAAAGTTTGAAAGTTTGGATAATGAGTTGAAGAAGATAAAGTTTAAAGTTTGAAAGATTGTTCAAGCAAAGTCAAAGTTGTTTGAAGATGTGCTGTTTTTATTGAAATTTTCTTTCAAGATTATTTGCTGAAGCAAGTTGAGCTAAATCTGAAGATAATTTCTTTCTGAAGTCTGAAAGAGTCTTGTGATAATTTTGGGAGATTATTGAAGATCGTTTCTATCATATTTTGGAGAGATTGTTAATTTTGTTCAGAGACAAACTTGGAAAGAATAAAGTTAAACAAAAGGAAGAGATTGTCCAGATTGAACCAAAGGGGGAGATTGATTTGCTAAATCGTTCTAAGATGATCTTGAATCCAAAGGGGGAGATTGTTAGAGCAGAAATATGTTGGATACAAGATCATGAAGACTGAAGGTCAAAGATTGAAGAAGTCAAAGCTGGAAAGTCAACTCTCATTAAAAGTCAAAGTCTAAGTGTTAATAAAAGTCAAAGTCAACATGTTGTTTTTGTTTTTGTTTCCTTGTATTTTAGTTGCTAGGTATAAATAGTTTCCTTTACTGTTTAATAGATAGATGACTAGAGATATTGTATACGATTCTGAGAGAAAGTTTTAGAGAGAGCGAATGAGGGTTATAGAGAGAGAAAGTTGTAATCGTTTGAATTTGGAATTGAAATTCAAACAGGTAGTTTTAATCATCTTGTTTGTTTTGATTGTTGTGAATTAGAAACTTGAATTATAGGGACATACAGTAACTATGAAGAAAATTACTTTAATGTCAAAATAAAGGATAATTAGGACTCATACATACATGTCCCAATTACTATTTTGAGGGATCTTTTACAGTACTGATAGAGTTAAGTACTTCACTGAATTTTCATTAATTCAAATAAAGAATTACAAGGGAAATGAAAATTTTAAGTACAAGTGAATAACTAACAGATTACAAGAAGTAACAAGAGAATCTATCAGTTATCTAGATAGGATTGTAGGACATTGATCATGTAATCAGGTACTTCTTCTCCTTTTTGTCTTCTATCAGTTGATTCTTGTCTGATGATTGATTTGATCGGTTCAACTAGAGGAGAGTAGGTACACCATAAGCACAGGAGGTCCTGGAGATGATTAAGAGGACAAATAGAAATCTAAGATACTCTTTGGAATCTGAGCTGACCTTCATCATCGTTAAAGAAGATTCCAAAAGGATTTTTCAGCACTTGTCATGCGATGATTGGTCCACCAGGAGGCATGGATTGATCAAGAACCGAGAGATCAGGAGGAGGCCCGAACAATGCATATTTTGAGAACTTGATGGAGGTGTTGTTCTTGACTGCAACAACATTGTCAGAGGAGGAGGAGGCAAGCTTTCTTTTGGATTGCCTTGGCTTTGGGGGAAGAGCAGAAGGCACCTTTAATACAGCAGTGACTCTGTTGAGGAGGGATTCAACGATACCTTCAACATAGCCCCTGTAGGTTGACCTTCATTTCTTCAGCCCTTCCTTGAACTCTAACCATTCCATGTAGCCAAACTTTCAAGTCTTGATACGAACATTGCCTTTAAGCTTCCATCCTCTCTGGTTACCTCTATTGTTACTGAAAGTCGGTCCTTCTTCTTTCTCCCAGAGATGACAACAACTATGATCTTCATTGGGTCGGAGCGATAATAAATCTTTTATTTGCACCATTCAAGTGTTTTATCACTGACCTCTTTTTCTTTTGAGCGTTCCTTTTGAATCTCTTTTAGCCATGCAGCTTGAACCTTCACTGGATTTTTCTTGAGTTTCTTGTCTATGAACTGATAAGACTGAACTTTGAGAGCTAGAGATGCGTCTTATTGGCATTCAGCAATTAGCTTCTCAGCTCTGAAAGATTGTTCGATTCAGCTTGAGTCAGGAAGTCAAGCTCTTTTGATGAGGATTGAAGAGGGATCATTAGCCTGTGACTCTCTAGGTGAGAGATCATCTATGTTCTTCTTGTGATTTTGTCCTCTGACCATTAAGCTGGTCGCGAGGGCCTTCCTGGATGGAACAGGGGTTCTTCTTCTTCTTCTTCATCTTCATCAACCTCATTGAAGGAGGTTGGGATTATTTGGTCTTCAGCTGATGAAGCTGGGATTATTTGAAGTTCATTTCCCTTAAGCAGGGGAGAGAACTGACTGATAAAAAAAGGAGTTAGTGTTTACTTATATGGAAGAAGAAAGATAAAGGCTAGAATGAGTGAGGGGTTTGGTAGGTATAGAAGGAAAGAGGCACAACGGATAGGCATACCTGAGAAGGATTCTCCCCCTCAGATGGTGAAACAAGTTTCAGATTTCCCTAGCTATTCCCTTCTACTTTCATTGGGATGGAGCACCTGAAGCTACTTACCTTCTCCCCCCCTGCTTCAGAAGTGAAAATGCCTTTGAAAACTTACGTTGACGAGATGTTTGTACTTGAGAACCAAAGAGATTGATCCACTTTATTATCATCTTCGTCATCATCAGTAGCATTGTCTTTCTCTTGACCAGGGAGGTCAAGGTCTTCTTCATCGTCATCTTTCTCTTCCTCATCTTCTTCTTCATCAGCGAGAGCCAAGGAAGAAGAGGGATGGACCTGATCATCAACTGCTGATATTCCATAAATCTTCTCCCCCTCAACTTGAGAGGGAGTTTCCTCCGTTTCCTGTTCATCAGTTGTGATTTCTTCAAGTGATCTCTCCCCCTCTTTGTCATTAACAGCGTGGGGGAGGTTAGCGTTAGTAGCGACAACATCAGCGGCAGGAGTTGAACGGGCATCAGCCTCTAACTTTTCCAGACGTCCTTCAATTTCTGGAAGTTCTGAAGTAGCCTAATGAATGAAGTCAACGACTATATTCAGTGAAGTCCTGTTAGTGTCCGTGAAGGAAGATGTCGGCAGTGGAGCTGGTTCATTCAACTTGGACAGGATCTGAGTAAGTAGGTTTGTGCAGGCATCGATCTTTGAAGATAAACCCTTAACCTCAGTTTGCAGAGAGCCAAAATGTCCCTGTATAAGTGCTCATTTTTACAACCTCTCCATGAAGAGTAGTAACCTGAGAAGCTTCAGCTTTTGAAGTAGAAGCAGCTGTAAGTCTTTTCAGGTCTTCACCAGCTTGGTTGATAGCGTTGGTGGTGATGTTAAGGGGAGTGGAAAGAGATTCCACTTTGTCAGCAAGCTTGTTGACGTTGACGTCGCCCGTTCCCAAATTAGAACCTGAAATAAAAGTCAGTGATTGAGCCAAACGTTGCTCAGGCTTATGTGGAGAAATGGGAGATGTGTATATGGGTTTAGGAATACCTGATTGATCAAACATGTTGTAAAATTGCATATCTGCTTCAAAATTAGAAGGACTTGTTTGAGTATCAAGTCCTAAGGATGCAACATGAAGAGGTCGATACAAAATGGTTGGAGGGGTATTGACCAAAGAAATAGTAGAAGAAGAAGGAGTAATGGGGATAAAAGTAGAGGTATCACTTGTGATAGTAGGATTTACCTCAGTTTGTGGAGCTTGAGGAATTGAGAAAATAGGTGTTGTCACAGGTGCGGTGTCAGCAATGGTCATCACTGTCATGGTTGTTGTAGCAGTTGATATGGAGGAGATACCCACAAAAGCATCCAAAGTAGTTTGTTGAGAAACTACTTCAGGTATTGTTCCCGAAGGGGTTGACTCCTTGGTCTTTCTGGCCTTTTTAGGACCAGAGAGAACAGTTGATTGACGTTTGGAAGGGGTGGTAGCGGCAGGGGTAGCAGAAGAAGGAACCTCCTGCATGGCCGCTAAAGTAGAAGAGTAGAGAGAGGCGAGAACGTAAGGTAGAGAGACTTACCTCGTTGTCAGCAGGCTTGATCTCCAGTGCTCGTTGGCCCACCTTTAAGAAAGTACCATCATTTGAAGTGGGGTACTTCTAAGCGTAGAGAAAATGGAGATATGCGCAGATGAAACGAACGTAAGGGATCTTGGAATCCCTCTCGGACTTCTCGATCTTTGATAAGAGATCATCAAAGATTGCACCAACGTAGTTGTAGTGCTTGTTGGCGATCACTGAGTAGCCCATTTTTCTGGCCTGATCCAGCGATCCTATCTGTTCACTCATACATTGAATAATGTGAGGAAGATGTAGTTGATCTATGAAGGCATGTTCGCCTTTTGAATCTTGGTCAGCTTCTTGTTGGGAATCTGGGAGCGAGGCTTGCTGTCCCATGAGTATACCATGTCTTCCAAGAAACAGATGAGCTCAGCATCAGTGGGTAGGGAGTCAAAACCAGCGTTGGTCTTTGTAGGGAATCGGAGAGCCTTGCGGAGATCAAAAGCAATAAGTAATCCGGGGCCATTTTCAATAACGAAGGAGATGGCAGGGACAACTTCACCTTTCCTGTTGGTGACCGAGCTTTTATCAGCTGTAAACCAGAACTGTTGAAGGAGTGTCATGGAGGGATTGGGATCAACAGTGAGTGCATAGGCTATGCATGACTGTTTCAAAAAAGCAGCAGCTTCCACCAGATGTGGGTATTTGACAGCTTCAAAGTCCAACCGAGCTTGATGGTTGTTCTTTGGGATTTCAGATTCAGTGATTGTGAACATGACATTTTTGGAAGTAGTGAGAGTGTGAGGTCCATTGAGATCATAATTTAATGATTGATAAAGATTAACAAGGATAATTGGGATTGAATGTATAGTTTTATTCACAAACAATAAACTACACTACAGAGAGCTTAAGGATTCGTATGTCTACATGGTTACAATGAAAGTTACATACAAATGAACTAAACAGATCCTATTTATAAGTCCCAATACCCTTGTTACATTTAAGCCCAAACCCAAGTACAAGGCCCAATTACAAATACAATTGGATTACTTTACTAAACTTCTAAAATAGAACATTTATGTTCTAACATTCTCCCCCTAAGTTTTGTAAAGTAATCATTCTCTTTTCAGCTCAACTTCAGCTCCTCTCCCCCTTGATTTCTTTAGAAAACTTAGCGTTGCATAAACTTTAAAGCTCCTCTAGCTCCCCCTTGAAAGTAGCTCTTATCCTAGAAGTTTCAACATTAATATCAGATCTGATGTAGACCATAACCTCGACTGAGTGCACATAAACACAACTTTTGACTCTTGTAAACCCAACACATTCCTTACGCCCACAAGAATGATATGTGTTGAATTATGGAATGACAACCAAGTGCATCTTCAGTGTATAACATATGATCTGTCTTTGAACCTCGAGTTGAAATAAGAGTTCAGCTTAGGAACTTATTTTGATCAACTTACAGGAGGTATCATCTGGTAGCAACACTACAAGGCAAGGGTTAGAAGGAAATTACTGTTCAACAACTGATGAATGATGCTCATTTTCTAATATCTTTCCAGAATACAGAACAATCAAACTCAGAACTCCTTTCTTCACGAATTAGCTGGATGATTATAAGCACTCGGGATTCTGAAACACAACCAAAGCATCAGAACAATGATTATAGTCGCTCACACTATTGATTGATTAGGTCAGAAGAATGATAAAGAGCACTCAAAGTTCTAACAACAAATAGAAGCACTCCATACTGATGATTGCAGATACTCAGGCAGCTAATTCAATCCAATCAGAGATTAAATCCTCACATCCAGTATCTGAAAATCTTGACAAACATGAGCACTCGTGAAAATTAGATCAGTTGCTAAGGATATGTGACCAACAGAATATAAGAGTGATGTCACACATGCATTACGCGAAAAATCTCGGGAACAGGGCAAACTTGTAGCAAAATGGGTTCAGAACAGTCACAATTCGCATAAAATCACGAACTTTTTGCATAACTTCAACAATTCGCAAATCACTGTTCAAGTGGAGCACAATTTGCATGAGGCTTAGCCTAAAACCTCAGAATTCACATAGGCCTGCGTGCGAATTCTAGCTTCTCGCACGCGCCTATGTGCGAAATCCTCACTTCTTGCATGACCCTTTAAACTAATTCTTCTTTTTCGCATCACTCTAGCATGCGAAATCTAGACTTCTAGCATATCTCTTCTGTACGAATTCCATTCTTTTCGCATATGACTTCATGCGAAATCTGTACTTAGAATTTTTTTTATGCTCAAGGAATTCGTATGAATGCTTTTCGTATCTCACTGATAAGCAAATTCTATACTTCAAAATTTTTATCTTCAAGGTCTTTCATCGTGCGAATTCTAATCATGCGAAATCTTAATCTTTTCACCATGCGAGTTCTTCCATGCGAGTTCTTCAATATCATGCGAATTATGTGGATCTCGATTGTTTTTCTAGATTTCTTCGAATTCAACCTCAATACATCGAAAACTATAGTGGAACACAATTTATGTTGATGATCTAATCCATAAAACGTCTCTGTAGCACACTTTGATCTCAACACAGTGAAACATGTTTTCGAACATAAAAATCTCAAAAATGATCAATTCGTTCAAAATTGATGAAATTAAACAATGTAACTGATTCCATATGATTCGACTATATCCACAGAATCAATTTAGCATCAAAGATCATTCAAATTAACATCAATTTCTAGAATTCGAAGTTCTTCACAGCGATTGTTCCTTCAACCAACTCGATCTCGGTCGTACGTAGAAAAGTTATTCGTTAGGCTCTGATACCACTTGTGAGATCCATTGAGATCATAATTGAATGATTGATAAAGATTAACAAGGATAATTGGGTTTGAATCTGTAGTGTTATTCACAAACAGTAAACTACACTACAGAGAGCTTAAGGATTTGTATGTCTACATGGTTACAATGAAAGTTACTTACAAATTAACTAAACAGATCCTATTTATAAGTCCCAATACCCTTGTTACATTTAAGCCCAAACCCAAGTACAAGGCCGAATTACAAATACACTTGGATTACTTTACTAAACTTCTAAAATAGAACATTTATGTTCTAACAGAGAGTAGCTTGGGCCATTTCTGAATAAAGAGAAGTAGAATAGAATAAAGGGTTTAGAGTCTAAAAACAATTAAAATGTTTTACCAGTTTCTCTTTTAGTAAAGAAACATAAAAAAAACAAAGTTGTGTTTTTAGAGAAAAACAATGTTCTTTAATGAGAAAGAAAAAACATTTTGAAAAACCAAATGTTTTTAGAGAAAGTTAAAATCAAAAGAAATGATTTTAATGTAAGAAACACTTTAAAGTCCAAAATAAGAAAATATTTAGGCTTTAAGAGTGTTTTTAAGATGAAATTATGGGAAGAACAAAGACCTGATAATCTTGAAGTTTTGAAGATTTGATGATTAGTGTTTTTGTCTGCTTGAATGCCTTGAATGATTTTTCCTGCTTAGGAAATTTAAGTGAGCATAAAAGATAAAAATGGAAAAGGGCATTCCTTTTATATGAGGAGAGAGAAGGAATGAGGCGGAAAAACAAATGCTCATCATGACATGGACGTCCTATGAAGTTGATTGGATAGAAGGGTAACGGACGAACGTGTCAGAGAAAAAGGCATGTCATGGATTGTCGGTTCAAATGACGTCATAAGAGAGAGAAAAAACTTTTCATTTGCCTTTTAGAAAGTATCTCTGAAGAAAAGTCAGAGATAGATTTTCTTTTGAAAGAATCTCTGATAGAAATTCAGAGATACTATTTATTTCCAAAGGATCATTGACAAGAAATATCAGTGATAAGATTTGTTTATCAAAAAGCCTTTAACCACTTGAAGAAAATCAGTGATTGAAGATTTGATTTTTTGAAAAACGTCTTACTGAATGAGATATTCAGTGATAGAGAATGAGAGAACATACCCGAGAGTCAGAGATATTTGGACATAGAGCAGATGATGAAGGGGAACTCTGTATTACTGACATAATGCGTGAAAGATGAATATCCAATCTTCAAGATTCAGCATTCCAAGCTCACTGATGAGAAAGTTGAATCTTGTCTCATCAAGAGGTTTGGTAAATAGATCAGCGAGCTGATAGTCAGTAGAGATAAAGTGAAGTTCAATATCACCATTGATCATATGATCTCTGATAAAATGATATATGATCTCTATGTGTTTCGTCTTTGAATGTAGTACTGGATTGTTTGCTATAGCGATAGCACTAGTGCTGTCGCAACAGATTGGAATATTTGATAGCTAAAGGTCATAGTCTAATAGTTGATTTCTCATCCATAAGACTTGAGCAAAACAACTTCCAGTGGCTACGTATTTAGCTTCAGTTGTGGAAGTGGACACTGAATCTTGCTTTTTACTTGTCCAACTTACCAGTTTTCCTCCTAGAAGTTGACATCCACTATTGGTGCTTTTTCTGTCGAGTTTGCAACCTGCAAAATCACTATCTAAATATCCAGTTAGATCGAACCCTAAATCTTTGGGATACCAAAGACCGAGGTTAGGAGTTCTTTTCAGATATCTGAAGATTCGCTTTACAGCGATCAGATGGGATTCCTTGGGGTCAGACTGATAGCGTGCGCAAAGACATGTAGAGTACATGATGTCAGGTTGGCTCGTTGTAAGATACAGTAGAGATCCTATCATTCCTCTATAGGCAGTGACATTAACAGGTTTTCCTGTTGGATCCTTGTTTAATGTCAGAGGAGGTGCCATAAGAGTTTTCATCGCTGAAGTTTGAGTGAGATCAAACTTCTTCATAATGTCTTTAACATACTTACCTTGGTAGAGATAGATACCTGAGAGGAGATATAGCTCATGGAAGTTCCTGTTGGTTCTTCCGCTTCTTCTTTAATCTCAGCCATAAGACTGAGATTAGCAACTTCTTCTTCATCAGAACAAGATTCTTCTGATTCAGCCCAGTCATGCTCTTCAGCGATAAGACCTTTACCTTTTCTTTTAAAGTTTTTCAACTTTAGATATTTCTCTTTCAGCTTCAGAAATTTGTTATCGCTGGACTTTCTAGAGGTAGAAGGTTTGAAGACTTTCTTTGACCTGCACTCACTTGCAAAATGTCCAATCTTTTCACAGTTATAGCAAGTAGCAGTAGCCTTATCAATAGGGGTTGATTTTGGCTTGTCAATTATAGAGAGAGGCTTATTTCTTCTGAACTTGCTCTTTTTTGAAAACCTTTTAAAAGAGTTTGTCAAGAGTGCTAAGGATTCATCAAACTCTGAAAGATCAATGTCTGATAATTCCTCAGAGTCAGAATCTAACTCAATGATAGTAAGAGTAGATCGCTGAGATGAAATGATCTCTGAAGAGACTAAAGGAACATGAGTGCTTTTGAAGTCTTTAGAATCTTTTACAATATTCTTCTTCAGGAGATTTGATTGCTCATAGTTGAGCAATATTCCATATATAGTTCCAACAGAGAGAGAATTTAAGTCTTTTGTCAGCTTAAGACACATTGAGTAACTATCCCAGCTTTAAGGAAGACATTCTAAGAATTTAGTTAAGACCTCAGAATTAGAGTAGGTCCTACCAGAAGTTCTTAGATCAATGATTAAACAATTAAATCTCTGGTGAACATCAGATAGGGATTCATTCTTACTAGCGATAAAACTTTCATACTGTCTTACCAAGTTAATCTTTTGAGTTTCTTGGACTTTAGTGGTACCTTCATATTGAACACATATAGTGTCCCACGTTTCTTTGGCAGTTGTAAGATGCCTGATGGAATGGAAAGCTTCATCGGGAAAAACCATAAAGATAATGGTTTTTGCCTTTGCATCTAAGCTAACCTTCTTTTTGTCTTCATCACTCCACTGTCTTATTTCCTTAATAGCATAACGTTCAGGAACAGCAGGAGTGGTGGCAGTAGCTGGAACGATAGCTATGATTGTGCAAGGTTCATACGGGCCATTTTCTACGTATTCAGGTATAGTAGGATCTACACCTTCTAGAAATAGCATCATTCAATTTTTCTAGAGAGCAAAGTTATCTCTGCTAAAACGAGGAGGTTTTGAGAGTGAACCATTATCATAGTAGTTTGTATTTGTATTGAGTGTCATATTAAGAATAGCAAGGAAGAGAATAAAGCAAGATCTTATTTATGAGATTAAACAATCTGCTCTGATACCACTTGTTGGTCCCAAAGGTGCTTAACAAGTTTGTAGAAGGGGGGGGGGGGATGAATACAAACACTAAATTTTAAAGTTTAATAAATTGTTTATTGATAAATCAAATTACAATTTACAAGTTTTTTGCGGAATAAGATTCAGTAAAACCTAATCTAAACAAACTTAAGAATCACTAAGAAGGGTTGCACTAGAAGTAGAGAATGGGTGATTACAAGAGAAAAGAAAACAAGGGTTTCTATATTTTTAGAATGATGAAGGCTTAGGTGCAACTCTCAGATGGAGTTGAAATCTTTCTATTTATACCCAATGCATTATATGTATGGCAGAGCACTTTACACGTGTCCTTCATTGATCGGCTGCATGGGTCTGACTTTTGGAGACATGCTTTCGGTCGTATCATGAACAGTGTAGTTGTCAGAGTTGTTGTACGAATTACTGTAGAGGTATGTCTGTTCTGACAATCGTACGATATGTGCAAGGGTAAGACAAAAGAGACTTGAGGCGTAAGCTAAGTGATCGTCAATCGTTGAATATCTCTTCCTTCAGAGATATAAAGAAGTTCAACAATTGTTGAAGCTTTTCCTCAGATTTCTTCGCATGTGTAGACTTGTCTTAGCTTCGCTGATATCCGCATCAGGTCATGAGTAGACTTGTCTTTGTTCAGCAACTTTGTCTTCAATTCAGCAGTGAACATCTTTTGTCGCAAAACTTGTCTTCAGGTATTACGTCTAACTTTTACATGAGAAATCATCAGCGATACTGAACAAACTCAGTATTTGATAGCTGATAGTGAAACATTTATACATATGAATGTTTACAAGAAAGATCATCAGTGATAACTGAACAGACTCAGTATGGTCGTTGATGATGAAACACTAATACATAATGTTAAATGTAACTTTCACTAAGTATATAAAAGGATCATTATCAAATCACTGAGAGAGTATGGATCAACATAAACCACTAAAAATACAATGATGGTAGATAAATCATATTTTAAAATGACTTAACGAAAACTCTTTTTGGGAAAAATCCCCGGTAGAGGCGCCAAAAACTTGGTGTGGATTAGATATAACCCCAAAAGGCTAAAGCAACTTGCAAATCATGCAAGTATACATGGCTCACTAGTATCATCCAAAGCTAGTAATAATGGTAAGTAATACCAGATATCGTACCTCATGAAAAGTAACCAAAGTCAACTTTAAAATAATATTTGAAGAGTGTTGGTAACTAAAGTACTGAAATGTAACAATAAGTAAAAGGTAGTATGGGTGTAGATCAGCTTGGATTTCAGCAAACAGAGTGCAGTGAACATTACTACAGCATCACAAGGGTGATGCAGCAATAGCTCTCTACTAACACTACTAGATTGAATGGCCTTCCAAGGAAGTGCAGATTAGACCATATGTTGGCAGTACACATTGAGAGTTCCAAGATCACTGATTCCTTAGAGAGAGAAAGTAGAGAGAGAAAATATTGAAGCGCAAAGTATGAAATCTGATTAATGTGTGTGTTCAAAGTTACAACACAAAGGCTATAAGGGGACTTAAATACCCCAAGCCTTAAAAAATAGATTACACTACTGAAAGCAGTAAAAGCTATAAAATAAATACAATGCTTACTACAAAATTAGACTTAACAATCTCCCCCTTAGTAATCATTGGCGCCGTAGTCTCCAAAAACAATCTTCAATAACAGCATAGACCATTCAGGCGACTTTGTAGAATTACTAACGCTCTTCTCTTTGACGTAGTCTATTCAACCCGATTAACACTTCCAATCGTCGCAGAGTAGAACGGAAATTCAACCTCTCATTGATTTTATCCAATGCATTTCGTAGAAGTTGAATCTCATCATTTGTTATCTGAATCCTACTTGTTCGCGTTTCCATAAATCTTCTAACAGCATCTTTCAATCTTTGATCTAACTGCAGCCTGATCACTTTCAAAATTCCATCAGAGTAATGGCTTATCTCTTCAAATCTGAGGGAGCACTTTCGACCTGATGCATTCCTGTATACAACTCCATGTGGATCCTGAAGAATAGTGAATAAGGAGTAAGAATCAATGTTTGGCAGGCTACGGTTAAGTCTTAGCAAATTCACCACAGGCTGAAAGCTTTCGGCTGCCATTTGAAAATCGAAAACCCTGAAGAACCTGATCTGGCGCCTTATAAACCTTTTGATTACAAACAAAGCTTGAGAAAGATCATTTGATCTGTAGTACTGATTCCTTAATTCATTGTACAGAAACTCAACGTCGTCAATGGATAAATCATTAAAGTCAGCCTCTGAGAAGATATAACAGTTGCAGTCTCTTCTTTCAACCTCGAAAACTAAATACCAGATATTAACCAACCTCTGAATTTCAACTTTAATAACCCGAACTATCAGATGAGGAGAAGAAACCAAATCCCTTCCACGATGTTGACATCTGATAAGCATTACATATTCATATTTATAGGCATCTGATTCCTTTTCTACACCAAGAATGGCATGGATGTTGATCGGTCTTCTTCTTGAAACAAAAATATTGCTCTGAGAATCTTCAAGAAAGGCAGATCTTTGTTGTGAAGCCATATAACGTTGTTGTAAATTTCTTCGTCTCTCCCGTCTTGACAAAGTTGGTCCTTCTTCTAGAATACTTGGATAAATTACAGGTTCAGCAGGAGGATCAACAGCTTGTGCTCTAGACGACTGACCTACTTCAAATGTACCTGAAGGAGCAGAGGTAGTCGGAGCATTGGCAGCAACAGGAGATGAAGAAACAGGAGTAGCTTCAGGAACAGTAGAAATTTCAGGAACAGTAGAAATTTCAGGAACAAAAGTCTCTTCAGGAACAGTAGAATCTTCAGGAACAGAAGTCTCTTCAGGAACAGTAAAATCTTCAGGAAGGTCATCTTTTGAAGGAAGATCTCTGTACAACATATCTGTTATCTCTTCATCCTTAACATCCATGAACACTGAGTCATCTTCTGTGTCTGATATGATAACGATGTCATCACAGTCTTCGTCATTTACTTGACATATCTTTTCCAATCTGACATCTTCATCATCATCAGAATTAATCTCGATGAAGTTAGCGAAGAATGACCTCATGTCATTTGCTGCTTCAGATTCTTCAACTTCATGAAAATTTGCTGAAACATCTGGATCCATGTAGACAACAATTTGCATATTATCATTAATGTTGCTTTCAGAAATGTTCAGTTCATTATGCAAAGAAGACAGATCAACATTCTCAATCATAATATTCACTAAGTCCTGAATGTTGCAGTCTTCAACAGATCCTCCACTCTTTCCTCTATCACTAGAGGCTTCTTCCTGAATATCCTCTCTTGCTTCAGAAGATCCTTCAACTCTTGGTCTCTTTGCCATCTCCCCCTCATGGCCTTGATGATCAGGATCATCTTGGTCATGTCTGCGTTTAAGAGACGGGCCGGCCTCAGTTCTGCAGCTTTGTTCATGAATATCAAGCCTGGAAGATAAATCAGAGAAGGCTTGAGACATAAACGATTTGAGATCAGTAAAACTTGATTGAACTTCTGATCTGAATGCTTGAAACTCAGTAGATAAAGCAGAGATCCTGTCAGATTCAGACGAAGGAACTGGAGGCGGCGTAGGTTGGAAGTTCCGAAGCAGAGAAAGAAGATCTTGATCCTGATGTTCTGGTGGCGACATAGAAAGAAGTCTAGCATAGAGTAGATCTGTTAACTCTGAAATAGGAAGATCTGATACTGGAGTGTTAGAAGAAGACACAGGAATACGGGTAGATGAAGAAACACCAGTTGACTGTGTAAACAACAGAGGTAGAGGAATAGACATGATTGCTGGAGCAGAAGATTGAACAGCATAAGACGGCTCTCTAAGAACAACCCCTGATGGGCGTCTTAACGGAATCTCTGTAGGAATCACTGAAGTATCGATCTCAATCATCTTTCCTTTGAAAAAATATTTTAACTTCACAATCTGTGCTTCCTTTTCAGCATCCATTTTCTCCGATAACTGCCGAATTACATCATTCAAAGTAGAAAATTTGTCAGTGGAAACCCGAGCTTGATCAGAAGTAAGCTCTACAGCTGATGGAGTAGACTGAATAACTGCAAGTGTAGTTGCTGGAGCTTGGCTTTGAACCGATGTTGTGGCTTGATCAAAAGTTGTATCCAATTCATCTACTTGAAGATATACAACTGAAGGATTAACTAGAACAGAATCATCATCAGAGATAACTTCTGTTGAGACAACCACTTCCGGTGTCTTGGACTTCCTTTCATATACCTGAATAAACGATCGATCAGCATGATCACTATCATCATCATCATCAGAATCACTTTCATCCTCATCTTTATCACTAGCAAGAATATCATCAGCAGCATCCTCTACATCTTCAAAATCAAAAACAATAGCATCAGAAGCTACAGTACCAATATCAGTAATAACATTCTCAATTTGTTGAGAAGCAGCATCCTCCTGAACTACTTCTGTTTCAACAATAACCGCAACTTCTTGATCATCTTCAGCCTCTTGTTCAACTTCATGTTCTTGTTCAGGAATAGTTGCTTCAATTTCAACATTTTGTTCAGCAGCTTGATTATCATGAGAGGGCTCTTCTTGTACAACTTCCATGAACTCATTCTCCATACAGTATTCTATGACATCCTCGTTTGCAACATCAGCGTAGTTGGCAATAAGAGCATAAGGAATAGTCATAGAATAGTTTAAATCTTCTTCTGCTTCTGAATGTAAGACATTTCTGAATCTGAAACCTGAGGCCATGACAACCTGCGAGGAATAGAGGGATTGCTACGGAGCATGCTTCGAACAATAAGCTTCATAAATCTGACAAACGGAATAAACTTTCGTTTCCTGTTGGTGAACTTGTCATGTACCAGCTCTGAGAGTTCTGTCCAAAAGATAAACGTATAGTCGACATGCAAGTCATAGACGACTGCATGGAACAATCGGAGATACAGTAGACTTGCACTGTCAGTGCCAGAATGCTTTGATGTCAGGCACCTGATGAGAACAGAGAACAGTGCGTACCAAACTGGAGGTAGATTGGACTTGTCAAAATCTGTAGGTTTGTTCAAAGTACCCACATATCCAATATTCCGAATCCCTTCATAGACTTCTTCTTCAGATGGAAAAGTGTCATATGTATTTCTGCCTGGTCTGGAGTTCGGCTCTGGAAGCTCCAGTATCAATCTCAGTCTTTTGTAGGAAAGGAAAGATTCAAACTGATCTACTTGAAGCTCAAATCGATGCGGACGAGCCAGTTCATTCTTTGTTATAGTATTCCAAGCTTGCTGTAGATATACTTCAGGAACATCTGGACAGTATGAAAGAGCAGGCGCAAGTGGATATCCTTTGAGAATTGCTCGTATCACGGGATGAATCTTGATTCTGTCAAAGTCCAGGTGATAGTTGTTTGGCTTGTATGGCATGTACATGATGGTTGGGAACACATCATTTGGTGTACATCTAGAAGCAGAAAGATCGGCCCCTACAGAAGGATGTGACGGCATTGGAGTATCATGAGAGGCTCGATCAGATGGATCGTCGAGAATGGCATTTTCATCTTGAATCATGGGATCAGTATTAGTTTTGGAAGCCATAAGAGATCTGGAAAACAAAATGAAAAAAAATTAGAAAAATAAAAAATAAAAAAAAATTCTAAATATGGTTTGCGGGTCAAGCTAGAAGCGCAAAGTAGACTTTGCGTTTCTAACTAGACACGCAAAGTTGACTGTGCGTTTCTAGTTAGACAAGCAAAGTAAACTTTGCGGGTCTAACATGATCCGAAAAATTATACTTAGAAATTCAAAAGAAATACAAAAACACTAAAAAAGAAGGTTTGCGTATCAAGTTAGAATCACAAAGTACACTTTACGTTTCCAGAGAGAACCGCAAACCTGAAAAAAAAATTCTAACACAAGAGTTAGATCACCATTTCTAATAGTGAAAGAATGAGACGCAAAGCATAAGAATCATATGCAAACAAGTTTGAATAACACGCAAACTTTCTTTCATAGAAATGCAAAGTTCATGAACACAACTAAATTCATGTAAACTAAGATAGACGCGCAAAGAAACAATTATGATTGATTAGTAAAAACGAAACAATTAAGTCCAAAAACAACACAAATTGATCAACAAACAGTCCAAATTTGATGAATAAGCAAAAAAACGAGATTTTCTTGAAAAATCAAGAAAATCGATCGAGTTTTCTGCTTCAATTCACAAATCCAGAAACTAAAACACTAATCTCTCTATCTCTCAAGATTCAGATTGCTCTGATACCAATTGAGAGTTCCAAGATCACTGATTCCTTAGAGAGAGAAAGTAGAGAGAGAAAATATTGAAGCGCAAAGTATGAAATCTGATTAATGTGTGTGTCCAAAGTTACAACACAAAGGCTATAAGGGACTTAAATACCCCAAGCCTTAAAAAAACAGATTACACTACTGAAAGCAGTAAAAGCTATAAAATAAATACAATGATTACTACAAAATTAGACTTAACACACATGGTGATGCATCAAGAACCAAACTAGTACAAATCTTGCCTTTCTTTCCATATAGTTTTGGAACCCATAAGGTTGTTGCAGCTCTCTGTAGCCTCTATAACACAACTAGTGAAAACATTTGCATTGTCTTAATTTTAAGTCCAACTCATCTAAGCAAAATAACATGTGTCAGTTTGTCAAAGATTACCAGGGGAAACCTTTATACCACTTGTGAATAGTGAAGTAAATTGCTACTATCAAGCAAATATCCACTAACACTTTGGCTTAATCTCACAACCTTCCCTTACAACCACACTAAGATTTTTAGCCTAGCCTTGCTGAATGTAAAAGCTCAAAAATAAATGAAATAAAGATAAAAGACATGAATGTAAATGACATAAAGTAAATGACTTGAAAAGTAAACTTGCAAGAAAAGTAAATGCATGTTGTAAAGGTTGTTGTAGCAACTAACAGAAATTAAGAACAATTTTCAAAAGATTGCAATATATTAAAACTACTAGAATACAAAGCTTGTAAGAATCTTTGATTCAGCTGATGTTATGCATAAGCATGAGGATGATTTAAACTATAACCATTACTTCCTACTAATACTAAGCTAATGGAATCAAAAGATGTTTAAAAGTTAAAAAGATAATTGTCCATTGGTTATTAACCAAGCATATTAAGTACAATAATTAAAAAGTAAAGATGCTTAAGGAAACAAATCAAGGCATCTTTAGGGCATCTTCCATCACCCTCCTCCAGATCTTGTACTTCCAAGATGCCTTCAAAAGTCTCCAACAAAAAGAAACTCCTTCATAGATTGAGATGGTTGCTGCCAATATCAATATCGCAGCAGTACCTGCTGCAGAAACAATCTGTTAGCATTGTTTTCACCAATAACATAAAACATTACCATTTTCTACATCCTAGCTCCAATCAAACTAAAAGTGTAAAATAAGACAAAAAGACTCAAAATAGGAGTGGGAAAGATGTAATATGAGGTAAAATGAAGTCCTAAATAGGTGCTAAAGTGTATCCTTCTATACACTTATCAGTTTTCTATGTAAATGTTTGGCAGAAGAAAAAAGTGTGATTCCTCTCTCGGAAATCCGTGTGGATGAGGATAACAGATGCGTTGAAGAACTAGAAGCAATTTTAGAAAGAAAGTCCAAGATGTTGCGTTATAAAGATATCGTCATGGTCAAAGTCCAATGGAAGCATCACCGGGCACTAATGTGACGTGGAAAGCAGAAGAGGATTTGAAGAGGCGTTACCCACACCTTTTCGTTTAGTCTAAGGTTTCGAGGACGAAATCAATATCAAGGTTGGGAAGATTGTAACACCCGCATTTTTTTACCCATCACTTCCTTGTTTAGATATTTCATGTTTCGAGTTAAAATATGTGCTTTTAGCGAGTTTTGGCTTTAATGAAGTTTTAGTATAAAGCCTCACGAGAAAATTCAAAAATCAATCCAGAAATGGGATGTAGAAAGTTGTGCGGTTTACTTCGCGGCTTCAAGCCATGAGACAAACCGCCTAACTCTTTGATTGAGTTGGGTTTTGTGACACACACGGTTTACTTCGCGGTTTGAAGCCACGGGACAAAGCGCCCAAGTGGTTGTCTGTACTTAAAAGTCCCGATCTTTTACTTTTTCCCCCGTTCTCTTCTCCTACACTTCTCCTCCTCGTTTTTCTTCATTCCCTCCTCATTGAATGTGGCTTTGGGAGCATTAAATCCACTTCTCCAACCACATTAAGAGGTTTCATCATCATCTAAGCTAGGAATAAAAGCTAGGACTCAAGATTCAAGCTTCTCATCTCTACTTTTGGGGTTTTCTTGATTTCTAGGTTTTCATCCAAAACCTAGCATTGTGAGTTAATCCCACACTTTTACAAAACTATATACATGTCAAAATGATGTATTTTAGCTCCTCTAAACTTTTATTTCATGCATTGATCATTTGGTTGATTTTTGGCCAACTAGGTCAAAAATGGAGATTTTGGTATTTTTTGGCTTTTGGTTATACAAATGAAATGGGTGGTTTTTCCTATCATGGAAAGTGATTAATTCAGATTTTTTATGAATAATGGAACCCTACATATTAATGGACTTAGTTTGGTTTATCGGTATAAAAAGGGATTTTCCCCACTTGTTGAGTATTTACATACAATTGTTCAAATGTTGGACATGGTTTAACACTTTTAAGAGCTTAAATACTTTACACTAGATGTAATCGATTCATAGGCACGAGAGTCAAATTTTGGTGATAAAATTGGTTATTTATTTCCACACTGTGGCTAGATACTAGAATTATATCACCGGAGGACTTGAACTACAGATTTTGGGTGGTTGAACTCGATGACCGTGTGACACATATCAATCTATTTCTAGCGAAAGAGCACTTCTTACTTCATTTAATGACTCGAACTATAAATTGTGGGTGGTTGAACTCAATGACTAATGTTCCATAATGGAAGCTCTATAACATTTTAACGTGGCTTATTTTTGTGTTTCGCCACTGTTAATGGCAAATCGGGTCTCCCTAGTCATCTTGTGATGTTCTATGCCCTTCCAAGGGTAAATGTGACTTTAAATGTGTGAAATATCTTGATTAAAGCCATGTTTTCAGTTTTAACGTTTTATAGCTTTACTTTATAATTGTTTGAACTTACTCGACGTTAAGCCTAACACTTTTCTCAAATGACATGTATATCAGTATAGCGGTGGGGCTCCAAAGGCTTGAGCAGAACGACAAATTAACATTATAGGCAATTTTGGGATCGATAGCTTTTGTTAGTTGGTGTTGCTTAGTAATGATAGTGACACTCATCTATAATCTAAACTTAGATTAGTAGGTTGTTGATTATCATCCATCTTTATGCGTTGTAAACGCTTTACGAATTACGATTTCCCATCTTGGGTGAAATTATTTATATAGATGTCATTTCTACGATTAACTTCATATTTAAATTTACTCCTATTTTTAAAGTGTTACAAAATGGTAACCACTTGAAACATTTTCTTTTTGATTTGCTTTTGCCACTTTTCCCCAACTTAGAGAAATGGAAAATGACAAAAAAATAAAAATCAAAAACACATCTTGTGTGGGGTCTTAACCGTCCCTTGAAATGTTCCCTCGAATTCTTGGTTTCGAAAACCAACATACGTTTCATACATTAGAGTTTGGATTTGTTAGTGACTAGCCCCTAAACCTATATTTCAACTAAAATAACCATGTAGTCCACACATTTCTTTTAAATAAAAATTTGAACTCACATGAACCATCAAGGAAACCTTTGTGTTCACTTCTTAAAATATAAATAAAAAATCATTATATATTTATAACACTTTGAATAATTAGACATGCATGGTGATTTACCCTTACCCAATCGGGAATCCTATTAATCCAGGCTGACTAGGGTCGGGGATTCCATATATATTCATGTACAGGGGCGGAACACATGTCTTAGAACCTAAAGGGCCGAACATGCTTGCTTTCTTTTTGAACTTTTTATACGGATTCTCAATTATTGGAAAACTAGATATAGGCAGGGCCGGTCCTGAGAATTAATTCGGAGGCTCTGTGCTAAAGCATAAATGTGACCCTACAAATAAAATTTTGTCTATATAATCATAAACAAAGTTTAAATAAAATGTAATTTGCAAATTGATGGTTGCATCGTTAAATTCATTCTCGTATATTTTTTTATAATTAATTGGTTGCTAAAAAATAATTAAAAACAAAATGAGAAGTAATCAAATGAAAATGAGAAATTTTAATTAAAAAACTAACCTATTAAGCTTATTGTTGGATGATTGAACATTTCGTTTGAACATTTATTGCAGATTGCGAATTCGAAATATAGAGATAAAATTATTAAAATGGAATTGGAAGAAACTACCGTAAACCTTAAACCGTAAAAAAAGTCCATGTTTTAGGAAATAAAATATAATCTTTTGAAATATATTCATACTAATATACTAAACAAAATATTAATTAAATTAACTCTAATTTTAAATTTTTTGATTGATAATTGAATGTGTTTCTTCTGCTGAATATTTGTAATTCGAATTATAGAGAAAGTAAAAGTTTTTAATAGGTATTATAGAGAAAACTCATGTAAGTCCTAAATTGTAACGAGCAAAAAAACTAGATATAGTTTGTAAATCAATTATTGCATATGTTTCTTTGAATATTTGTGGAAATTATAATTTCAAATCATGGAGATATAACATGTTTAAAATATATTAAAGAAAAAATCAACGTATACCTTAAAAATAAAAATAAAAAAACTAAATATAAAAAATTGATTTTTTAAATTAAATTTAGAAATAACTTTAAGTAAAAAATATAAAAATAAAAATATTAAGTAAAAATGAAAAACTAAATTATCAACATAAAATCTTAAATTAGATTTCAAAAAACGAGATTACCAACTAATAGCTTGGGACCTTGGGTTATTAAATCTAAAATTAGATTTTCAAAAAACAAAATTGGAAATTGAGTGTCCCAAAGACTCAAACACAACATCTAATGCATGACTAGTAAGCACTTTTACCATCCAACCCACCCTCATTTTGATTCTTCTATTGCATTGACTTTTATATATAATAGGTTTTATAAATTTATAATATTAAAAAAAAACTATTAGAGGTCCTGTGCGGCTGCACCATCGGCACACCCCCAGAGCCGCCCATGAATATAGGGATATTGTCAATTTATGTTTTTCGTTTAGGATCTTAAGAAAAAATTGCATGTCATCTTTTAAATAAACCCATGAACATTAGATTGAATTTTAAGTTGATCTACGTGTCAAACTTAAAGTAACAAATAATATGAATATTTCAATATATCATCCTCTTATTTTGAAGGATAATGTGTTACATATTAGAAAATTTAATTAAAGTAGCCATATCTTTCCTTCAACTTTCTGAAATAGCCACTTTCACCCCAAAATTATCAAACTAGCAAACAACCTTGTGAAATACCTCTCAATTGTGATCTACCCCATGAACCCAACCCTAAAGTTACACTTTTGGTCCCTCCCCCTCGTGAAAGTGAAACCCCTCTCCTTCACGAGTTTTTTTTTTCATTTTAATTTGAATATTACACTTAATACCCTTGTAATTAGTTATTAAATTTACTTTTAATCCCTAACTTTTTCATTTTTCATTTTTATACCCTTAGTATATAAACTAAAATATATTAAAAATACAATTTTTTTTACAAATTATACCATTGTAATCACCTCGTCAATACCTTCGAAATGAGTCAAATATTGAATATTTTTTTATTTAATCATATTGTTAAATATCATGAATTTATATACGAATATTTTTGTTTTATATTCCTTATGATTTCATTTTTCAGTTTACACATTTATCATATTAAAAATACATGATCATGGATTAACTAAAATATTTTTTAAGAATGATTTAATCATCTATAAATAATGAATCCACGCCAGCACCCGCTCCAGTACCTGGCGCTACTTGTGGGAAGGCCTAGCCTGTGCCAGGACCCGTGCGGGGCTCTGGTCCTGCTCTGCACAAATTTTCAGCCCAAAAATCACCATTTCTCAAACCCTAACCAAAACCAAATCGATTTTTAAGCTTCTAATTTGAGGGAATCAATATTCTATCCTTTCCCATCAATAACCAAACATTAAAGCATCAAATGACTCATTAAATCCATCCATTGAGGGATCATAACTCTTTTCAAGATTAAAGGAAATGAAGAAATCTTGAAAATAAGCACCAACAATTAATGATGTGTTATTGCCCAAAACTCAATAAACGCAAACAATAATTAGACCAAATCAATCCCCTTTACGGTTTTCATTCAAGGAACACCAACAAGAAAGGGATTCTATACTCCCAACCATGAATCCCATTACACAATCGAAATAAAGAGTATTGGGGATGATGATTACCTTAGAGGATGAGAAAGATGGATCCTCCTCCCAAGTCTTCTTATTTAAAGCCTCCAAGCATACACACACTTCTGACACAGATTTCTCTCTCAAATTCTCTATAAGCCTCCACAACACTGAGAATGGAAAATGAGAGTTTAGGAGGATTTTACCCCTCTTATTCCATTTTACACCATAGTCCCTGAAATTGATAAAATTTCACTTAACACCCCACAACTCCTCAAAACTTCAAAATTATGGATTAAGGTTATTACAAGATCAAAACCCTTGTTACCGAAACACTTGCCCCCCAACTCCGGCTCCTAAGATGAATGTTCCCACCCTCAATTTCTCTCTGTAAATCGTTACTTACCCTTCCCTTGATCTAATTTTATTTAGTTTTTTAGGTTTCAAAACTATTTATGTTGGTCTATGGAATTAGGTTTGCCTACAAACTCTACAAATTATTTTTAGATGTAGTAATTTTAGGGGGAGGGTGAAGTAGATGTTGGAGGATCGGTCGGAGAGGGAAGGTCAGCGGGGTTAGCTGGTCTTGTGGCTGATCGGTGGAGAGGGAAGAGGGAAAGAGTAGAGAAAGAGGAGGGTGGTTTTGATCGCATCTGGGTAGGAGAGGCGAAGAGGGAGTTAGGATGTCGGCGAAGAGGAAGGTTGACGGAGAAGGTGGCTGCCGGAAAAGAGTGCCACAGCCGGCAAGGATAGTTTTTTTTCTCTCTCTCTTTGTTATTCCCAAATTATGCAAGATTATCAAGATGAACAACAATTAATCTCCAAATATCATATGTATTGATCAACAAATATGATTACAATCACTTTCTCTCTATACAATGATTTCTCTCTCTTTCTAGAATATTTCTCCAATTACAATTCTCACTTACAATTACAAAGACCAAGCTATTTATACCTACCACTTACAAGGAACAAAAGCAACTAATAAAACTAAATCTAAGCATGACTTTGACTTTCAATTAAGCTTGTTGACTATGACTTTTGCTTTGAGGCTTTGACTTGAGAGTTAACTCATGATCTTGAATACAACATATCTTGCACTAACATTCTCCCCCTTTGGATTCAAGATTATCTTCAAAAAGAATTTCAGCATCAAAGAACAATCTTTCCCTTTTCAGCTTTGTGAAATATTCTCCCCCTTTGCAATACCA
The DNA here is from genome assembly GCA_954870635.1 of Arctium minus. Classification (NCBI taxonomy): domain Eukaryota; kingdom Viridiplantae; phylum Streptophyta; class Magnoliopsida; order Asterales; family Asteraceae; genus Arctium; species Arctium minus. The sequence continues at coordinate 129,037,542 of OX941081.1, read as the reverse complement.
TTCTCCCCTTTTAGCTCTTTTAGATCTTTTAGCTTTGAAATACATTCTCCCCTTTATAATAGTCTCTTCAAATTCTTTAGCAATCTCCCCCGAAACCTTTAACAAACTTCTTCAGCTTTTAGTAAAGAAATTATCTGCAGCTTTAGCTCACTTTTCTTCTTCACACAATATTTAAAAAAAAAATCTGTAAACTTCAACAAAACTTTAGAAATCTTTGAATCAACTAATTCTGAATTGTTTGTCATTGTTTGAAACTGCTTTATCTATCTCTTGATACAAATCATCTCCCAAACAAACCACTTGGGTTGTGGCGCACTTGTAAAACCTTTGGGGGATGTAGTGGAAAATCTCATCTACTCAGGGTTCAAATCCAGGTGCTGCCAAAGGCCTTGTGGCCATGGAGGTTCACCTGTGATGATTCCAGGCCATTCGTGGTCGCCCGGGGATTAGTCAGTGCGCGTAAGCTGGCCCGGATACCCACGGTTACCAAAAAAATCATTTCTTGATATGTTATCCCTCATAAATGCTTTTACATTCATGATTTTCTCCAAATTGCTTTTTCATTTTTCATGTTCTCCCCCTTTTTGATGAATGCGAGCATCAACATCATCAAAACTTTTCATTAAAAAACTCTCTTTCAATTTCAAACCGATAACTGCATCTGATCTTTCCAACTGATTTAGTAACATCCATCAATTCATAAGTGATTCTGAATCTTTTCAAATTCAGAATTGAGTGTAACCCTGAATCAACACATGAATCAGTTAACATGCCTGTAAGTAGCACGAAGCCACTTAGTACAACGAATGTACTATACAAGGAGTTTTATTGATGATCACTCCCCATGTCTTCCATTCAATCATCGAAAAACACAAGGTAATTCTATGAACGTTCTGACAGAAAAACAAATTTTCTGTGTGTACGTGCTTCTGTATGAAAGAATTTAAGTATTATGTGCTTTATTAGACTCACATTGTGTAAATTGTTGAGACACAACAATTTTTTCACAGACTCAATGTGCATGATGAAGGTCGAAGGTGAGGCAGACTTCCTTATTTTCAATATCCAAATCTTCCAAGTGAAGATCAGATATGTGCTACTTCCCATTAAATAATTGAAACATTTTCTTTTTAAGAAAGAAATGAGTAGTTGGTGGGGTTAAGTCAAGAGTTGGCATGGGCTCACTGCTGTTTTTAATGATGTTCACGAAAGAACTGTGAAACAATCAGTAATGTGGTTGCCCGACACAGAAAGTGGTTGGTGCAAAGTTCTGATATTCTTTTAACTTTATTCTCACACCCACTTTCTTTTATTATTTTGCTCACTTCTAACCAAACTCTCTTTTCCATTTTACCGCTCAGCACAATGAGGTTGTTCAACCGTATGAACTTCCTCCCCCACTCTTTGATATTGACCCCTCGCCTCTCAATCACTCAAGGATAACTTCTAGGATAGGAAACACTGGTTAACGTGAATCCATAAAAGTTCTTTAAGCTCACACACGGATCCCATGAAAATATGTCCTAAAAGAATGATGTTCAACAGTTTATCTTGAACATTTAAAGTTGAGTAAGATGAAAGTACAATGTCAGGTATATGTATGCTCAACAAAATTATCATGAAGATTTGAGCATTTTGAACTTTGAAGATTTCTCACAACAAGTATATTGAATTAATGAAATGAATACAAAAGATTTGTTTGAGAATCTGACAATGTGTCAAAAGATCAAATACGAATGATATTCATTAAAATCTTAGGTCATGAAAGAATTGGAATATGTCTATATGAACAAATATAGACAATTTTTTAAAGAATCGCTTAGTTTTAAATGAATGTAGCACTCAACAACATGGAAATTAAAACAGGGTGTATTACCATCGAAAAATTGTTTCATTTTGAGACGTGGTAATAACAAAATCAATAAGAAATACTAAACCGATGTGTATGAATTCTTGACATCATATGGAAAAGATAATACACAAGTATATATCTTTGGAAACACACGGTTAGTTAATCATGAAATCTCATAAAATGAAAACATTTAAAATCACACTTCTAAATTCATGAAATGTTTTTGAAAATCGAGAAGTGGTTTGAACTTTTAAGAAACATGTTTTCATGCTTGAAAGTCATCCATCTTTCAAACAGTATGAGATTAAGTTAGAAATATCCTTATGCATAGCTTAAATCTCATAAAATCGCCTCAAAGTCAAGATTGAATGAAATCTTGTAAGCTCCCCCTCAAATTCTGCACAAAGTCACAAAGTCGTCAAAGTAACAAAGTCTTATTGAAAGTAGAACATTGAAAAATAAAACATTGAAGAACGAGTCCTTATCTGAATTGATTAGAAGTCATTATTCTTACTCCCCTGAAAATATACATTTATATAAAAATATGTAAGCACACATCATATGCAAAATATCTAACTGTAACTCTAACTCCCCCTTAAATAAGGATCATCTTTTCTTATGAGACACTCCTTCTGAAATCATGAACAACCTTCAGTGCAGATATATTTCAAATTAAAAATAAAAACATGAAAAAAATTATAAAATCAAACTATACGAGGTAAAGACATATTATGTAAACATTAAGTTTTAAGATTCAGCATGCCTAATTTCGAAATGAGAAAATTAAATCTCTATTCGTCCAATGGCTTGGTGAATAGACCAACAAGCTGATAATCAGTGTTTACAAAGTAAAGTTCAATCGTACCTTTTTCGACATATCCTTGATAAAGTGATATCGCACATCAATGTGCTTCGTTTTTGTATGTTGGACAGTGTTTGCAGAAATAGCGATAGAGCTTTTTGAATCGCAGTAAAGCATCCGCATCCACAACATCTGAGAACAGAAGCTAGCGGCAGCTATATATTCTGCTTCCATTGTTGAAGTAGATATGCACAGTTGTTTCTTTGAAGCATAACTCACGAGTTTATCTCCCAAGACCTGGATGTGTCCCGAAGTACTCTTCTTGTTTAACATGCAACTTGGATGATCTACATCTGAATATGTTGTTAGTTGAATCCTGTATCTTTAGGATACCACAAACCAAGATCTGCGGTGCGCTTCAGATATCTAAAAATTCTTTTGACAGCCGCAAGGTGAGACTCTTTGTGCTTGGCCTGATATCTCACACACAAACATGTCAAGAACATAATATCAGGTCTATTGGTCATCAAGTACATCAAAGAACTAATCATACCTCGATAAGTCTTTTGATCAACAACTTTCCCATTCACGTCAGCTCCGATCTTAGTCCCTGGTGCCATCGGGGTGCTAATATGGGTACAATTTTCAATTTTAAATTTCTTTAAAATGTCACAAATGTACTTAGCTTGATTTATAAAAATCCCTGTGGAAAATTGACGAACATGTAATTCGAGAAAGAAGATCATATCTCCCATCATACTCATTTGAAAACGTGACACCCTTAAAGCATAGAAATTCTTACAATACTTAGGGTTAGTCGAACAAAAAATTATGTCATCAACATAAATTTGTATGAGAATAATATCGCATTTTTCTTTCTTGATGAAAAGAGTAGTATCGATTTTACCTTTCAAAAACCCAGACTTGACTAAGAACTTCGAAATTACTTCATACCATGCTCGAGGGGCTTGTTTTAAACCATAGAGGGCCTTGTCAAGAATATTTACGTGATCTGGCTTTTTAGCGTTGACGAACCCTTCTGGTTGTGAAACGTACACTTCTTCTTTTATAATGCCATTCAGAAAAGTTGTTTTCACATCCATCTGATAGAATGTGAGGTTCTTGTGTGTAGCATAGGCGAGAAGCATTCGGATTGCCTCGATGCGTGCAACTAGAGCATACGTTTCATCATAATTTGCCTTCCTCTTGCTGATATCCTTTTGCTACAAGTCGAGCTTTGTTACGAATTACGATACTATCTTCATCTTTCTTATTTTTGAACACCCATTTAGTGCCAATGATTTCCTTTCTCTCTGGACGTGGAACGATTCACCAAACTTTCAGTGCTTCAAACTGGTTAAGTTCTTTCTGCATGGTTGCGATCCAGTCAGGATCTTCAAGAGCGTCAGATACATGTGTCAGTTCAATCTTGCTCAAGAAAGATTCGAACAAGCACTCGTTGGCTGTTGCAGACCGAGTTTGCACCGGTTTCAAAATATCTCCGATAATTTGATATACCAGGTGCACTTTGGTCCACTTTGTTGTGTGAGGGTGTGGTACATAGTTAAACTGGTTACTTTCATTGTCTAAGAATCCTTTATCTAGGGGTTCAGTGGAAGTATCAGGTGCAAAAGTTTCAGCTGCTGGAACACTTGATGTCTGTTGAATAGGCAATTCAATATTACCAACTGAGTGTGTAACTTCTGACTGATCAACATTCTGTGCATCTTCAACTGATTGAGTATTTGTCTGAACTTGAGTTTCTGTCTGAACCGGGGAAACTGGTTCAGTTGATATATCTGATGTGATTGAATGATGTTCGCTTAAATCTTCAGAACTGTCAATCACAACAGGTTTAGATATTTTAGTTTCACGAAACTCGTCATAAAAATGTTCAAACAATAAATCTAATTTTGTTAAATGCGAAGTAGACGTTGAAGCTTTATCAGAATTAGGAACACTAGAACCAGGTTCAGGACTGATGTGTCCAGAAACTAATACTCTTGTAAGAACGGGTTCTGAACTGCTTTGTTCAGAAGCCACTTCCATTGCTTCATCAAAGGTAACATTAACGCTCTCTACAACAGTCTTTGATTTTTTCAGATAGACTCTATATGCCATAGATGACTGAGAATAGCCAATGAATATTCCTTCTTTAGCCTTCGGACTGAATTTTGCAAGTGATCCTTGTCGTTAAGTACAAAGCACCTCCAACAAAATATATGAAAGTGTTTAATGCAAGGTATCCTATTATTTATAAGAGCATACGACGTTTTACCAAACCGAAAATGGATGATGGAATGATTTTGCATATAACATGCAGTCAAGACAAGTACTGCCCACAAAAATAGAGGTAAATCGGATTGGCTAAGTGTCGTACGTTCAACCTCAACAATAGTTCGATTTCTGCATTCAACTACCCTATTTTGTTCTGGCGTTCTAGCATCAAAAAACTGATGTGTTATCCCGACTGATTCGAGATAATCTTCAACTATTTTGTTCTTATATTTCGTGCCATTGTCTATTCGAATTAGCTTCACTGTTCGTTGCATGTTCACTTGGACACTCTTTAGAAATGAGATGATGACATCAGGAGTCTCATCGTTTCATCTTAGAAACTTGACCCAAGTGTATCGTGAGTAATCATCCACTCTCACCAGTACATAACACTTTTCGTTAATACTCTAAGTATGCATTAGACCGCATAAGTCCATGTGTAGTAACTCCAAATGATCACTTTTATATGGTTCAGGCTTTTGCTTATGTGCGGCTCTTTTAATCTTCCATTTTCACATGCGTCACATAGATGTTCTTTTTCAAATCGAAGCTCTGGAACTCCTTTCACCAAATTTCCTTTCACCAACTTGTTGATGTATCTGAAGTTGAGGTGAGACAGTCGTCTATGCCATAACCAACTCTCTTGCATAGAGGCTTTCAATAGTAGACACATAGCATTATTAGGCTTCACATTGGATAGGTTGATTGTGTAGAGGTTTGACTTTCTAGTGCCGACCAAAAGTTCGTTACCATCTTCTGTTCGGACACAACATCTCTTGGCCTTAAAATTCACCTCTAAGTCTTTGTCGCAAAACTGACCAATGCTGAATAAGTTGTGTCCTAAACCTTCAACATAACTCACTTTCTTAATCGTGACGTTCTCTTGAACCACATCTCCATATCCCAATGGTTGTTTCCAAACCGCACGGTGCCACAAAATTTCTCTGTATAATTAGTCAGTATATCTTCCCTCCCGGTCATATGCTTGGAACAACCTGATTCCAAGTACCACATATGACGGGTCTGCAAATGAGAAATCAAGCAACAACAGGTTTAGGTACCCACTTGTAAATGGTCCTTTCGTGTTAGTCTCAGATTTTGGCTCCCATTTGAATTTGGGTCCTCTTTTCTTCCGAAAACCATTTGAACTATCAGAATAATATACATGATAAGATCCAAACCAACTATCAGAATATTAACGAGCAACAAAATCATTTCGGCCACAATTGGAACACTTAACTGTAGAATGAGATAATTGGATCAATTGCTTTATTGTATAAACCTTGCATGGAAGTACAAGTTTTGATTTATCATAAGCAACTTGATCAATTACATCACTACTACTATTAGTAAACCTATTACAATCAGAAACTGATGATGATTTTGTTGACTCTTCAACCTTCTTTAGTCTCCATTCTAGCTTCACCTTAGATCTTTTAATTCTCATATACGAAACATAATATTTATGCTTGTTAGAACCATGATATTTCTGAGTTTGTCTTTTCTTAGACTTACTAGTGTTGGTCCGTTTCTGTGAGTGCCTTTTCTTCTGACGTTTAGCATAGTAAGTACTCACAGGAACTGTGTCATCAACCTTGGTTGACGATTCACCAACTTCAAAAATAGTAGATAATTCATCAGACTTGATAACAACGTTAGAATGATCAGGAAGTTTTGCATTAAAGTCAAAATTTTCCACACATTCATCAAAACAATCTTCGGAATTTAGAAAATCTACTTCATCATCAAACATATCATCATCATCTAAAGAGGTTTTGGAAGATTTTAGATACATGAAATTATTAAATTCTTTGAAACACTGTTTTTGATATGGTGTCTATTCATATATGAATCTTTGTGATTCACATATGAACTATACGTTCATATACGAATCAGTTAATTAGTTCATATGTGAATCACAAAGGTTCATATATGAATCTGTTAATTGATTCAACTGACTCACATATGAACCTATAGTTAATTAGTTCATATGTGAATCAGTTAATTGGTTCATATATGAATCAGTTAAAAGAGTTCATATGTGAATTACACTAGTTCACATATGAACATATAGTTCATATGTGAATAATACAGGTTCATATATGAACACATCCCGTGTATTTGTAAAAATTACGAAACTGTCATTCTATTTTTGGAATAGCCACAACTTTTGACTAGTCAAAGCCGTAATTGTTGACCAGTCAAAGACGCAATATTTGACCAGTCAAAGCCGATCTTGATCGAATGAAAGGCTAGGATTACTTCTATATTTCTCATATATTTAGCATTTCTCAAATGAACCTCTCTCTCTCTCTATATATATATATATATTTATATATATATATAAGGCCAGGTTCAGGGGAAAACCTCAAAAAACTGGAAAATTGAGGAACACCCTGGTAGCCCTTCATCTGGACGGTATGTACTTGTGCATACAAGTGATTTGTAACATGCACACGTGCATATGCACAAGTGCATAATTCACACATGCATAAAAACCAAAAAAACAACTTAATTTACTTGTATGTACAAGTACATACCGTCCAAATCAAAGGCTACCAGAGTGTTCTTCAGTTTTTTATTTTTTTTTGAGGTTTTCCCTTGAACCTTCCTCTTTATTTATATAGGTGACACCATATGATCCATTCACCACACCTCTCCTAAAAAAAATGGAAAAAGACATTGAGAATTAAGAAAGCTCTTAAATGCACCCAAATTCTCCATATATCCGACATTCTCCAAAACCAACGAATTTTCCATTTTTTTCCTACATTCCACAATATCCTCCAAATTTTCCAAATGTTACTCAACCTCTAATTTTTAATCCTTGTCCTCGATATTTGTCTAATATACCAAACCAAATTGGTACGACAAACAATTATTTTCCATATCAATTTCAACAACCATTTCTTATGTCTTCCAATGAAGTACGAAGTACTAGTGTTGATGTCTCAAGAAATGATGAAGAGTTTATATCACCATCACCAATCGAAGACTATCAATTCCCTCCACACTCGACACAAATTGGTTTGGATTCAATTGATCAAAATAAAAGCGTAGGAATGGGTGATGACAAATCCAAAAAAATGATCGATTACCTTAGTAAGTTGAAGAAGACAAGGTGCTTGCAATGGTGTGGGTTATGATTAGAAGCGATCCTATAATCGGTAACGATCAAAAGAATATCTTTCTAGAAACACATCACATCGTACTACAACGACCATCGCCCAGAAAAAACTTCAGAGAAAATACTGTCAAGACATTTTTATTAAATGCAGCCTCAGGTAAACGAATTTTTTGCAATTTATAACAGTTTGTATAACAATTGTGCAAGTGGTTGGAGTGATGTGAATGTTCTTGATAAAACAAATGAACAATGGAGAGAAAAAAATTATTAAAAAAAAAGAAGAAAACTCAAGGTCTTCAAGTACGAACATGTGAGGAAATTTTTAAAAAATTGCGAAAAGTTTGTCGCACAACCTCCTTCTCATAATGTTTCGAAAAAAAAACCCTAGAATCAGGGGTTCACTCATCTTCCTCCAATCCGGATACTAGTGTTGATTTTTACGACTATGAAGTCCGTCCACGTCCAATGGAAAAAATGGCAGCAAAACGAAAGGTAAAATCCAAAGCCACGGAGAGCATCTTGTCAGAACTAAACACAAATTGGGAAGAGATCAAGGAATTCCAGAGAAAAAAATTTGAATTGAAAGAAGTTATGAAGGATACTAGTGTCATGACTGCTCTTCAACTTTCTTTACACGAACAAATTTGTGTAAATATCAAAGAAAGACATGGTTACTGTCATTTTCAATTTGAAATATGATTTTTGATTCTCTTGTAATGAATTTCAATACAATTATTGAATTTCAAATATTTGGCCGATGCGATTTTTTGCGTCACATATCCTATATCCCATGTAAATATGTCAAATATATCATGTAATGATTTTTAAAATTTTTTTTTATATTTATTTATTTGCCAAATTTGTGAAATTTCCTCTCAATAAGAGATTTTCTCCCATATCCTATATCCCATGCAAATTGTTGGATCCCAGATTTAATCTTATAACTATTATATAAACAATAACACTAAGAACAGCGGAAGCAATATAGTTTAAATATCAAAGCAGATTAAATATCACAGTTTAATAATAAGATGTATAAATCGTACTAGATCTTCATTGAAATGTTTTCCAATATATTAAAAGATGAATCAGATACAAGATTATAAAAAGCACACTTTTGTCCAATGAGTGATGGTCCTATTTATAGGACCATAAAGTGAACAGTGTACTATCTGATATAAGAAGCATGCTTGAACAGTGTCTTACCTAAAAGGTAAGCTCAAGACATACTTAAACAGTGACCCACTGTAAAAAGTAAATCTTATCACTAATAACGTGTCATCTGTTCTTCTGTCAATACTTGTATTAATTAACATCGCTTTCTTCAGAGAGGAGGTCTTTAGAGCTCTGATGCAGGTGCCTCTGATGAAGCCATCTCTGATGTCTTCAGCTGAATCTCTGGAATCTTCTTCAGAGGTAGGTTGTCCTCTGAAGTCTAACTTTTGAAGTCCTCTGAAATAGGACTTAGTATATTTTCAATACTTTTACAAATTACAATTGGGGCTAACAATCTCCCCCTAAGTATTTAAAATAAAAATTTGCAAAAATAGCAGAGAAAGAAAATTTAATCTAGAAAGCATAGAGGAGAAAGTCATCATCTTTAAATGTTACTTCTTCAAATGATGGATTTTACAAACAGAGAAGATAACAATAGCCACAAAAAGTTGGAAATAAAGAACTAATTGCTTTCACCAGAGCATATCATATGGAACTTCATTATCAGCTATATGAAGTTAATCATTGAGCGAATTTCCATGTCTAGCTTTGCCAGTAGGTCAGCTCTGTGTTGTTCTTCCTTTGTATGAATCATCTTCATTACACCCATTAGAGTTCCATCTGAATATTTAGCGACCTCTGAAGCCAGGAAAATCTTATTGACTTGATTTACTTTGTAGATGAATCCCAGAGGTTCTGGAATTATTGAGCCAGTCTTGTACTTGTCTAAATCAGGAATCTTCTCTATTGGTTCAGTGACTCCAAGCTTTTCTTCACCTAGATTCAGAGCTATTTGAAAGTCCAAATTTGCTCTTAGCTTGATGTATGCGTTCATGGCACGTTAAACATCATACTTACCTATTCTGTACTGTCTCCCTTGATCATGTTTTGTTACACATCATGCATGAAGTTGAGGCAAATCATACAAATTTAGATTTACAAGATCATTGTCATTGAACTCATAAACCTTTCTGTCAGCTCGGATCACCATGAAATGCCTATATATGATTTTGTTGTAGGCAAACTTCTTTTTAGATATATCATTTATTTCAATGATGGGTGACTCTGAATAGACTTGCTCTACAGGCTGTGTTTTTGACATTATGAACCTTTTCTCATAATCTTGGATATTTTCCTTGATCCTTGGGTTCATAGGAAGAACTTGAGTGTTTTCAAGATTGAATTCAGAGTAGAGGTATCTGAAATGATCTTCAATAGAGGTCTATGTCTCTGAAGCAAGAAAGCTTGGAGGTTGGGTGAACCTTGATAGGGCAGGAATACCAATGCTTGTCTACTGAACAGGTTCCTTTGGAGGGGTTTGTTCATCAACAAACAAGGTTTCTTCTTCAGCAGATAATTGAGTTGTCTCTGATTCCTTTGCTTGAACTTTTGGAGATTGTGGAGGGGTATCATTGATAGTGGATGAGAAGATGACTTCAAGATCTGCAGTGTCCGGTATTTTGAGCTCTGCTTATGAAGTATAGTATAGGGATGATGAGGTTGAGCATTTTTGTATACATACTCTTCCACATCAATCACTTCAATTTCTTCTTCTTCTTCAGCAGCTTCTTCATTTGCAGCTTCTGCTTCTTCAGATTCTAATCCAAAAACATCTCCCATCATAATGTGTGGTCTTTCTAGTGATGAGAATGCATCTTCAGAGGTTGAGAAGTCCACTAGTTGCTCATCTTCTTCTTCGTCTAGAGCACTAATGGTCTCTGGCATAACATTTATAACTTGAATGATTGGGGCTTCTGAGGATGATGGTGCTAAGAATACAACTGGTACTGGAGATTTTAGTACTGTTTGGTTGTCTTCACCAGAGGTGGAGTGCCTCTCTGGTTCCTTTTCTTGTACTCCTCTGTCTTTGTTGGATGGGGAAAGAGTTGAGTCTTTCTTCTTTTCAGCTTCTTTTGAATGAGCCTTCTCCCCCTTTTGAAGACGTGATAACCCTTGGGGTTGATCATCCTTGTCATCAGAGTCTTCAAACCTAGACTTCTTCCTTGCCTCTTCAGAGCATGCTGTCTCTGGAGTTTTTCTTTTCATCTTTCCTTCTGAAGATAGGGCATTCTTCAGAAGGTCTTCAACTGTCTTGGTCTGGTGGCTTGCTTTAGCAACAAACTTGCTTGGAATTTTCATCATTTTGTTCGTGACAGATTTGGAGAAGTTTTGCAAGTCAGCTTTTGTTATTAGCTCTGAAGGCATGGGATTGAATGGAGCAGCAGTAGGTACTTGAATTTTGGCGATTGATTCTGCTAAAATCCTCAAGACTTCCTCTTTGAAATGAGAGAAGTGTTTATAGGTAGTGGAAGGAGCAGAGGGAGTTGGTATTGGCTTTAGGAGTTCTGTCTTTGCTTCTTCGAAGGCAGATTTAACATCCATTTGATATACTTTGAACCCTTTGTGTGCAACATAGGCTAAGAAGATTCTAATTGCTTCTAGTCTAGCCACATGATCAAAGGATTCATCATAATCAATACCCTCTTCTTGGCAATATCCCTTAGCAACCAATCTAGCTTTGTTTCTGATTATAATGCCATCCTCATCCTTTTTATTTCTGAAAACCCATTTAGTTCCAATTGCGAATTTTCCTTTAGGAAGGGGAACTAGGGTCCAAAATTTATTTCTTTCAAACTCTTGAAGCTCATCCTGCTTGGCATTGATGCGATTAGGATCTTCAAGAGCTTCATTTATCTTCTTTGGTTCAATAATGCTCAAAAAGTTTACAAAATAGCATTCATTGATTGTGGCAGATCTAGTTTTGTCATTGGAGCATGAATGTGGGGTGGAGTTTGAGCTTCGGACATGATAGTTGGGAACATCTCTGTTGTGCTATTCAGAGGCTCTGAAGTTTGTTCCAGAGATGGTGAATCAGGCTCTTGAATTTCTTCAGCAGATGTCTCTGGAGTTTCTTCAGAAGTCTCTTGTTCATCTTCTGCTTCTGAAGATACTTGTTCTTCAATTTGTCTTGATTCCTAGCATGGTTCTGTATTTAAAGAAGCAGAGGGAGTGACATCATAGGGACCAGAAAGTGTTGTACCTATAATCTGTGGTTCCTTTGGAACATCTTTGTTGACATCTCTAATATAAATTCAGAGTTATCATCATCAATAAAGAAATCTTCAAAGATTTTGATCAACTCAGATTCCCTTAACTTCAATGATTCAGAGATATTTTTAGTTGTTGAATTGACATCTCTGTTGTCAAGGCTTTTGGTATCATCAAAAGAGACATTGATACTCTCCTGGATTGTTCTTTTGAACACTCTGAAGGCTTTTGAGGCTAATGAATAACCAATGAATTTTCCTTCGTCTGCCTTCTTGTCAAATTTTCCAAGAGATTCTCTGTCATTTAAGATATAGCATCTGCATCCAAAATCATGAAAATATTTAACATTAGATATAACACCCTAAAAAAATTAGAGTAATTTAAAATTCGAAAATTTGGCAATATGACGTTTGTATTTGGAATAAACCACCCAACTTGGGTAAATGTATAAGGCATTTACAAAAACCTGCGAACGAATATATAAATCGACAACAAACTAATCTAAACATATTCTATCTAGATTACATTTGTTGTCAACCCAAATCACCAAAAATAAGTTAGTAAAAATGCCCATCGTCTAATACTAATCATCTCAAAAATGCCTCATGCCCATGCTCGTCACTCAAACCCTTGGAAACCCACCGCTAAGGGAACATGTTTTACACCTCATGTGAGAAAAAGTGTTAGGCTTAAAGCCTAGTGAGAACATATAGTTTATAATTTGAAGAAATATATGCAATTGTAACGAAAGGAAAATCTTTTCAAGAAAGTTGAGTTTACAATGGAACTGTTTGCCACATAAGGCCTTTCGGTCTAAAAATTCATCTTGCGATGACAGGGGATACCCGATTTACCAAGGATTGTAGCGGAACACCGAGTAAGCCACAATCCGAGTTATGAGCTAAATACTTGGAATCCATGGCCACGAACAACCCCGGTCCTTACTAAGATGTGGGGGAGGGCACCCGAGGAAACCAAGTCATACTCGTTCACTAGGACTACATTATGATCCATGGCTAGTAACCAGTCCAACATAACCGTACCAAAGGGCCTCCGAGGATCAAATGCATCCATAGCTACAAAGGGGAAAAACATCCCAAAATATAAGCCGACTCAATACCTAGGGATCCACTAGTAATAGTCTAGACTTGTCACAATTTCATTTGTGACCAACTATAGTTAAACATATAGTTCCCAATAACATTTATTTCTAAAATGCATTTCCAAGTTTAACTGCTGATAAGAATGACAATCATAAAATGAGATCTTACGCATTCTTTCAAGTACTTCATCAAAATGTGCAAGTACTACTATGTTTTACCACATATAAAATGGAACCCTTCCTTTTATCAAAATATAGCAAAAACCCTAAAATCTCCCAAAACTTAAGTTAGGTCAAAATGTAATAAATATGAATCCAAAAACCAAGGAGATATATAGGAGTTTAAAATATAAGTTTTGACATGTATAAGGTTTAGAAAAATGGTAGTATGAACTCACCAAGTGGGTTTTTGAAGAAAACCCAAACTGTAGTTGATCCCTTAGAGAAGATGACAATGGAGGTGATGACTTTAATACCCAAAACTTGAACTCTTGATTGATACACAAAATCTCTAAGCAATAAATGGATGGATTTGAGTTGGTGAAACCCTAATAACTAATGGTGGAAGAATAAATGCTTTGAGAGAGAAATGGAGAAGATTGAAAAAAAAATGAGGAAAAAGGGTAAGGAACCAGTATTTGGGCGATCTGGGGAACCTCGCGGCTTTGGCCGCGACCATGAGGCCGCGGCGTAGCCCGCGCATGCCATAAGACTGAAGACCTCTAGTATGTTACGCGGCTTACACCGCGGCTTCCAAGCCGCGGGGTAGCCCGCGCAAGCTTTTGCCACACAACAAAAACCCAAATTTAAGGATTCAAACTTGGCTCAAAAGCACGATGCTAACGACTAACGGTAAACGCAAGGAAACTAAGACTTAACAATAAATAAGATTAGAAGTCTAACGATAGGATTATTACAACGAAAATTCGGGGCGTTACAATCCTCCCCAACTTGGGAATGATTTTGTCCTCGAAATCCTATTTACTCGAAAAGATGAGGATATCTTCGCTTCATGTCCTTTTCGGCTTCCCATGTCACATTGGTCCCACTATGATGCCTCCACTGCACCTTGACACAAGTGACCTCTTTGTGACGCAACTTTTTAGACTTCTTCTCTAAGATAGCGTCGGGTTCCTCCACACACCGGTTACCCTCGTCCCCTCTTATCTTGGAAAGAGGAATGACGCTTTCTTCCTCCACCAAACACTTTTGAAGGTAACATATATGGAACGTGTTGTGGATTCCGCTCATCTCTGGCGGCAGTTCCAATTGGTAGGTTTGCAGGCCCACACGCTTGAGCACCTTGAATGGTCCGAGGAAACGAGGACTCAACTTCTCATATTTTCCGAACCGAATGATGCCCTTCCATGGAGACACTTTAAGCATCACGCGGTCGCCCACTTGGAATTCCATCGGTTGTCTCTTCTTATCGGCATAGCTCTTTTGCCGATCTTGAGCTGCCTTCAACGATTCCGGAATGCCTTTAACTTTATCGGTTGTCTCTTGCACAATTTTGGGTCCGGCGAATTGTTTCTCTCCTGCCTCTAGCCAACACACGGGAGGTCCACACTTTCGCCTGTATAAGGCCTCAAACGGTGCCATTCCGATGCTCGAGTGGTAGTTATTGTTGTAAGCAAAATCCACCAAAGGTAGGTGAGAGTCCTAACTACCCTCGAAGTCGATAACACAAGAACTTAGCATGTCTTCAAGTGTTTGGATCGTTCTCTCGCTTTGACCGTCGGTTTGTGGATGGTAATCCATACTCAACTTCACTCACGTACCAAGCTCCTTCTGAAAGCCATCCGAAAATTTCGATGTGAACCGACTGTCGCGATCCGACACGATCGACAAAGGTACTCCATGCTTCGAGACCACTTCATTGATGTAGAGTTTTGCTAACTTGTCCATCGGCAAGGTCTCGCGCATAGCTAAAAAGTGAGCGCTCTTAGTTAACCGATCGACTATTACCCAAATGATATCATGACCTCGAAGAGTTTTAGGCAACTTTGTCACGAAGTCCATGGTAATATGCTCCCACTTCCACTCGGGGATCTCAAAGGACTGCAAACTCCCATACGGTCGTTGATGTTCGGCCTTCACTTATAAGCACGTCACACAACGCTCCACGTAACGCGCCACATCAAGTTTCATCACTGGCCACCAATAATGCAACTTCAAGTCCCGGTACATCTTTGTAATCCTCGGATGAATAGAATATTTAGATTTGTGGGCATCCTCAAGGAGTAATTCACGGTTACCCCCAACTTTGGGCACCCATACACGACCATTGAACAGTTTCACTCCACGACTATCTTCTATTAAGAGCAAACGCTGCTTTGTCATGACCTCATCCTTGAGATTTTCTTCCAACAAGGCTTCCACTTGAGATGCCTTGATCGTCTCAATAAGACTATACACTAACTCGATTCTCGAAAGAGTAGCCCGAATACTTCCGCTATAATCCTTCCGACTTAACGCATCGGTCACTACGTTCGCCTTACCGGGATGGTAAAGCAATTCACAATAGTAATCCTTGAGCAACTCGAGCCACCACCTTTGCCTCATGTTTAGCTCTTTTCGATCAAAGATATACTTTAAGCTCTTATGATCCGTATAGAGTGTACATTTCGTGCCATAGAGGTAATGCCGCCAAAGCTTCAAGGCGAACACCATCGCTGCCAACTCCAAATCGTGAGTAGGATAATTCTTCTCGTGGATTTTGAGTTGCCTCGAGGCATAGGCGATCACCTTGCCTCTTTGCATCAACACGCATCCTAATCCCATTTTCGAAGCAAGGCCATAGACCACGAAGTCTTCCGACCCCTCGGGTAGAGACAAGATCGGAGCTTCACACAACTTCTTTTGTAAAGTCCGGAACGCCTTCCTTTGCGCTTCGGTCCAAATGAACTTCACATTCTTCCGAGTCAACGCCGTCAAGGAAGAAGCGATTTTCGAAAAGTTTAAAATATAAGTTTTGACATGTATAAGGTTTAGAAAAATGGTAGTATGAACTCACCAAGTGGGTTTTTGAAGAAAACCCAAACCGTAGTTGATCCCTTAGAGAAGATGACAATGGAGGTGATGACTTTAATGCCCAAAACTTGAACTCTTGATTGATACAGCCAACCTCTAAGCAATAAATGGATGGATTTGAGTTGGTGAAACCCTAATAACTAATGGTGGAAGTATAAATGCTTTGAGAGAGAAATAGAGAGGATAGAAAAGAAAGAAATGAGGAAAAAGGGTAAGGAACCCGTATTTGGGCAATCTGGGGAACCTCGCGGCTTTGGCCGCGATCATGAGGCCGCGGCGTAGCCCGCACGTGCCATTAGACTAAAGACCTCCAGTAGGTTACGCGGCTTACACCGCGGCTTCCAAGCCACAGGGTATCCCGCACAAGCTTCTGCCACATAACCAAAACCTAACTTTAAGCATTCAAACTTAGATCAAAAGCACGGTGCTAACGACTAACAGTAAACGCAAGGAAACTAAGACTTAACAATAAATAAGATTAGAAGTCTAACAATAGGATAATTACAACGAAAATTCAGGGCGTTACATTAGGTTTCCTATTGTTAATGATTTCATAAGATATTTTCTTGAATCTTTTGACAATGGTGGCTCTGTTTTGAGTGAAACAGGCTATAGCCACTGCTTCTACCCAAAAGTTGGTTGGAAGATCAGATCCTGCAAGCATTGTTATTGCAGCTTCAACAAGTGTTCTATTTTTCTGTCAACAACACCATTTTGTTGAGGGGTTCTTGCTGCAGAGAAGTTGGGAGTGATGCCTTCCTCTGAAAGATAGGAGTTTATTTTGGGATTTCTGAACTCTGTCTCATTATGACTTCTCTGCTTCTGAATTTGCTGTTGAATAGAACCTGCAATCTTTTTAACAACCTTATTAAAATATCAGGTACATCAGACTTAGCTCTATTGAATTCTATCCAAGTATATCTAGAGTATTCATCAATCAAAACAAGAATATACTTTTTACCTTATAGACTCTGCATAGAGATAGGACCACAGAGGTCCACACAAAGCTTTTGTAGAGGTCTAGGACAATTATTATCACTTTTGGTTTTATGGGAAGATCTTTTCATTTTTCCCTTTTCACAAGCAGAACAAAGATGATCTTTGTTGAACTTCAGAGATGCTAATCCCTAAACCAGATTAAGTTTGACTAACTTATCTAGTGATGAAAAATTCAAATGAGTGAACTTTTTGTACCAGAGGCAGACATCTTCACTATTCAGAGATACTAAACAGAGTTTCTCTGAGACGGTGTTTATATGCTTGGTAAAATTCATTCTATATAAGTTACCCTTTCTGTCTGCTCTCAAAATTTCTTGACCTGTTTTTGAGTGAAGAAGTGAACAATGTTTTTCTTGAAACTTCACATCAAAACCATGGTCACACAGTTGACTTATGCTAATTAAGTTGTGCTTTAGTCCATCAACATAAGCAACTTTTGAAACATATACATTACCTATTGTTAATTCACCATAACCTTTAATCTGACCTTGCATATTGTCTCTAAAAGTTACTGCTCCTCCAGGTTTTGCTTTGAAAGAGGATAGCAACTTTTTATTTCTAGTCATAAGCCTTAAACATCCATAATCTAGATACCATATGGGCATATAATGTTTTTGCAAAATAGATTAGAGTTTCTTAGGTACCCATCTCATTATGGGTCCTTTCTTGTTAGGGTTTTGAGGATTTTGATGAACATTTGGCATTCCATCTTTTGATGTTTTTCCAGAATGGTTTTTCTTTTGCTTCCGAGTCTTTGTCTCTAAAGTTTTATTTAGAGACTGATTCAGAAAACAATGAGAACCTCTTAAATGATTTTTCAGTTTGATAATGAGTTGAATGCAATTACAATTAACAGAGCAAGATGAAGTAGAAGCAAAGCTTTTGATTTCATTCAAAACGGTGGGTACATATTTCTTTTGAACTTTCATAGAATTACCACTAGGAATATTACAAGTATTCCTAACTATTTCTTTCTTTTTGGCTTGAGAAATGGCCTTCTTTTCAACTTTCTTTTTCTTGGCCCAAAACATCTTCTTCTCTTTCTTGCTCACTGCACAACCAGGATAAGAATGGTTAATTTCTTGCCATTTGCCTTTTTGTTCAGGAGTGAATTTGATAGATTTATAGGTGTAGAATTGAGAAGTGTTAGTTTTATTCTTAGCCTTTTCCTTTAATTCCTTTTCTAACTCTAGAGAGGTTTTTGCTTGGAGACACATGTCTATAAAATCAGGACATATAGGAATTCAGGGTTTTTCTTTTGGAATAGGAACAGGGATGTTCAAAATTCGTTGTTTTATGAATTACCTTCTCTTGTGTATAGAAAATTTGTTCATCTACCACTGTGTCAGATTCAGAATCAGAATCAAGAAAGTCTCTTTTAACCTTGTCAGAGATGATTACCTCTGAAGTTTTCACCATATTTTTAGGTCTGGAGACTTTGATTATATTTTTCTTACATGATTCTTTGATAAAATCAGATATGGCATTTTCTTTCTAAATTTTTCTAATGTCATCCTCTAATGTGGTTCTGATGCATTCATCTGACATTGGAGAATACAGAGGTGCATCTGGATTGAGTGAACTCTGAGGTTCATCTTCAGAAGTACTTGTTTCAAATAACTCTGATTCTTTTGTGATAAAAGTATCAAACCTAAAAGTTTCTCTGGGATCATTGATCTGAGGTTTTGTAAAGAATACCTCTAAAGTTTCTTTTTCTATCTTTAAGATAGGTTCTGGAAATGTTTTTGCTTTAGAGTATAAAACATTTTTAAAATTCAGAGCTCTTGTTTTTTTATCTTTCTGAGGTTTTTGTTCATTTAAAATTGTTCAGAGATGGACAGTTAGGGCTCTGGACCTTTCCCATACAGAAAGTGGAGGAAAGTGAAGTTTTCTTCAATCCAGTGAATGGATCCAATTCGTTGAATCTCATTCCTTGAGTGTCCATTTGAAAATTTTATCTTAATATGCACATCTTGAGCATCTAGATAACTCTTGATCTGAAGTTCTTTTCTTTCCAGAGATTGATGTAAGATTTCTCTTTCTTTTTGAAAGAATTTAGTTAAGGCAATATAATTGAACCTTTCATACTCAGATTTTCTCACTTCTTCTTCTTTTGCCTTTAAAATCTTTTCAAGTTCTTTGAATTTTTCAGAAAAATATTTTTCCTTTTGTTTCTGAGAATTTTCAAGTTCAGATTTTTCAACAAAAATTTATTTCTTTTCTGACTCCAGAAGATCCTTTTCTCTTTTATAAAAGTTTAGATCTTTTGTCATTTGCTTTCTCTTTTCTTTTTCTTCAAAGAGATTTTGCTTTAAACTCTGAAACTCATCTGCTAACTTAAGAACATCCATTTCAAGTTCACTTTCAGAGGTGGAAGAAGAGTTTACATTTTCAGAGCAGTCCTCTAATGATCCATCAGTCTGATCATCTGCAAAAGCCATACCACAGAGATTGGTAGGCTCTTCCTCTCCATCACTTGTAGAGTTTGATAACCAATCTTCCACCTCTGCAACAAGTACTCTTTCTCTGACATTGTACTTGTACTTGTTCTTGTAGTAGTCTTGATCTTTGACAAGTCTACCTATGCAATTTGAATAGAAATGGCCTATTTTTCCACATCTGAAACATCTTCCATCATTCTGGTTTGGTGGAAGAGAAACAACTATTTCTGTCTTCAGAACTTGTGGTTGGGGCTGGAAGTACCTCTGAGGTTGAGGATACTTTGGTTGAAATGGTTGATGAGTTCTTGATTGTTGAACAACTTCATGATTGTTGAAATGAACACCCTTTTGATCACTATGCAGAGTGGATCTGGGCTCTTGTTAATAATCAACTTTCTGAAATCTTCTTTCTGGATTTTCTCTTCTTTCTTCATCATCTCTCCTCCTTTCAAAAACTTTCTTGCCAAACTTCTTGTTGAATTGATGAGTAATTAAGGCAAGAGATTTGGCAAAAGCATTAATGTCTTCATCTGAGTCTGAGTTTGAATGGCCATTTTCTTCATCTATCATGGCCTTTTTGGATTTTCTTTTTGATTTTTCTCTAGAGTTCTTTGATTCTTCATTATGATTTTCTTTTGACTCACCTTTTTGTTTTGAAATGAGGACAAGCAGTCCACCTAAAGAGATTTTTGACTTTTGTTTAGCAACTTCTTTTTCCTGAGCAACAAGAGTGCCATAAATATATGTCAATGACCAAGATTCATGATTTTGATTGGCCTGTATTGACATGGACAGTTGTGACCATTCTTCATTTAAGCTTTTAAGGAAAAGAACATTGTTTTCTTCTTTTGTCCTCATAACTCCAAACTTTTTGCATTTATTGATGAGAATGTTGAATCTTAAGTATGTTTGGTGCAAGGTTTCTTCAGGTAATGCATGAAAGTCATGGTACTCATTAATGCTAAGATTTCTTCTATTTTTTTGAGTTTGTAGGCCACGTTCAAGTTGATTTAACAACTGATTCCATATCTCTTTTGCAGTTACACAAGAATCAAGTTCTTGAAATATATCATTGGGAATGGCCATAATTAGTAATCTAACAGCTTTGGGGTCATTTTCCATCATTTCAGTTTCTTCATCAGTGAAGTTTGAAGTTTTTTTTTCATAGTATGCATGTATTTCAGCAGATCTTAAAAGATCTCTGTCCATACCTTCCAAGAAATTTACCATCCTTATTTTCTATTGGGGATATTCATCCCTTAGAAGTGTAGGAGGTTTGGTTAATGATCCAGCTGTATAAAAGACACTTATACTAGAATTTGCCATTTTTGAATAAAAAGACGAAGACTTGAAGAACTGATGCTTTTATAAGAAGATCTTTTTAACAACAAGTGAAACTGTGATTTACTTTCAAAACTGGAGCATATGGAGTTCCTTTTAAATAAACCAAGGTTTATATGAACATGCACAAATATTTGAAAGCTTGAATCAGTTAGATGTAAATCTTTTCGAGTATTCAGATATGATCTTGTTTGTTTTAAAAACAAATATGGCTCTTTTCGAGTATTCAGATGTAAATCAACACTTTCTTCATAGAGGAGGTCTTCAGAGCTCTGATGCATGTGCCTCTGATGAAGCCATCTCTGATGTCTTCAGCTGAATCTCTGGAATCTTCTTCAGAGGCACGTTGTCCTCTGAAGTCTAACTCTGGAAGTCCTCTGAAATAGGACTTAGTATATTTTCAATACTTTTACAAATTACAATTGGGGCTAACACAAATGTGTCATGAGATTTTCTTATGATTTTTCCCATATCTCATGCAAATGTATGAAGGGATTCTCTTATGATCACTACTAGGAAAATGCTTAATACCGACCAAATATTACCGACGGACCCAAGCCATCGGTAATTTTCTACGGAACACCGACGGAAATAAGTTATTTGCGACAGATGAACTATCCGTCGGTAATCCGTCGGTAATCCGTTGGTAATCCGTCGGTAAATATAATCATTTCCGACGGATCACCGACGGACAAAAAATTATTTTATTTTTGATTTTTTTAATATTGCAATCCATCGGTAATCCGTCAGTAAACTTAATAATTTAATTAATAATTATTTTTCTTGCAATCCGTCCGTAATCCGTCGCAAATTACCGACGGATTTCCTACGACCGTTAGGAAATCCCTCGGTAATCCGTCGGAAACTAATTTTTTTCCAAGATCATTATGTATGTAAGTATGTATGTATGTATGTAAGTATGTATGAATGTATGTATGTGTATGTATGTATGTGTATGCTTGTATGTATATAGTACATATATATGTATATCATGTATATATGTGTACGTCGTAAGTGTGTGTGTGTGTGTGTGTGTGTGTCCGTGTGTATGTCTAGATCATGTATTGTATACATATGTATTGTTTGTATGTATATGACACATATGTCTATATCATGTCTAGCTATATGTATATATATATATATATATATGTGTGTGTGTATATATGTCTATAGATCATGTCTATGTATGTCTATAGATCATGTCTATGTATGTCTATAGATCATGTTTATGTATGTGTACGTGTATGTATATATGTCTATAGATCATGTCTATGTATATGAGTATGTATGTCTATAGATGCATGTATTGTATACATATGTATTGCTTGTATGTATATAGCACATACGTCTATATCATGTCTATGTATGTGTGTATGTATGTATGTATGTATGTATGTATGTCTATAGATGTATTGTATACATATGTATATTGCTTGTATGTATATAACACATACGTCTATATCATGTCTAGCTATGTATATATGTCTATAGATCATGTCTATGTATGTATATAGATCATATGTATGTATGTGTATATATATGTATGTATGTATGTATGTATATAGATCATGTCTATGTATGTGTGTATGTATGTTAGTATGTATGTATGTATGTCTATAGATGCATGTATTGTATACATATGTATTGCTTGTATGTATATAGCACATACGTCTATATCATGTCTATGTATGTGTGTATGTATGTATCTATGTCTACAGATGTATTATATACATATGTATATTGATTGTATGTATATAGCACATATGCCTATATCAAGTCTATATATGTATGTATGTATTTATGTATGTATATATGTATGTATGTTTATAGATGTATTGTATATGTATATCATGTTTATGTATATGTCATATGCCTGTGTATATCATGTGTATATATGTATGTCTATAGGTGTATTATATACATATGTATTGCTTGTATGTACATGTATATGTCGTATGCATATAAATGTATGTATGTCATGTACATGTCTATATATGTATGTATATATGTCTATAGATGTATGTATGTATGTATGTATGTATGTATATATGTATGTATGTCTATATATGTATATATGTAAGTCAATAGATGTATGTATGTGTGTATATATAACACTTTTAGTCCCTGATCTAACTGGAATTTACCGAAAAAGATAACGGTCGTTAACTGTTTCCGTTAAGTCCAGTTAGTTTAGGCGTATTTTAGTTAATTTAAATATAGTTTGATAAATTAATAATTTATTTAATAATTTTAATATTAAATAATATATAATAATTATTAATAATTTTAAAAACAATATAATTTAATAATTATTAATAATCTAATAATTATTAATAATTTAAAAGTAATTATTTTAATTTTAAAAAAAGGATATCCGTCGGAAATCCGTCAGTAATCACCGACGGTTAAGTTCCATCGGAAATCCGTCTGTGATTTTACTGAATCTCTTAAAAAAAGAGCGGGCATAAAGCCCTAAATTCTTAAACTCTCTCGATTTCCCTCTCCTCTCTCTCAACCTCACTCCGGCGACTCCACTGGATATCCGGTGATTTCACTCTCCCTCCGACCACCTCTTCACTACTACTCTCCCTCTCGTCGACCTCCACAGCCCTCCCTTGCTATCGATCTCTCGAACCTCCACAACCCTCACTACTACACCTACGTCGGCCACCACATCGTCGCTCACCTCCACAACGTCGGCCACCTACAGAGCGCCTCGACGACCACACCACTTTGACGACCACAGTGTAATCATCTGTTTAGTTTTTCTTATTTTTATCAATTTTCTTCTTTTATCAACTAACATCCCTGTGATTGATCGATTCCAGCCTCCACAACCTCTGTGATTCCACTCCGGCGATTCCGCAGCCCTTTCCGGCGATTCCACAGCCCCTGTGGTTCGATTTAGGTTTAAGTTCCTATGCTTTCTATATGTACAATTTTTAAAGGAATGATGGTTTCTATATGCTTTCTGTGGTTTGTATCTACATTATGTTAATGAATCATGTGTGTGTGTATGAATCTGTGTGCGACATAATCTCTGTGTGTGTGTGTTAATTTGTTTGTGTATGAATCTTTGTGTGTGTTTGTTTGTTTGTGTATGAATCTGTGTGTGTATGAATATGTTTGTGTGTGTGTGTGTGTTTGTTTGTGTATGAATCTGTGTGTATTCATCAAAACATTCAAACAGTGAGTTATTGGAAGTATGTATCAAGGAAAATCGATAATTGCAATTACGATCTTGAGTTTTTTGAAGTGATTACTAATTTTAAGTTCAAGTAAGAAGAACAACAATAAGTGTAAGCAAGGAAAATCATTAATTGCAATTACGATCTTGATGTTAAACTTGAGTTTTATCTCTAGCAAATTCCTCTTTATGATGTTGATTTACCATACTTCAATTTCTTGTAGAGGAAGGATAATTGCTTATTGATTAATTAGGAGTTGTATGGGTGGTAATGTTCAAAATTCTACGATTTTAATATAAGTGTTCATATGGTTAAAGAGAGGCTTCGAGGACACTAACTTGTAAAAAGATACAACCATATGTTGAAATAGTAATTAAAGGTATCATATTGATGCATATTGGGTGTTAAATTTGTTGTGTAAAAGTGTTTATGATTAGATTCGTATATTATTAGTATTATTATGCAAAACATTAATTATGCTTGATTTTATTTATTTATTTTAGTTGGGTTGCCAATTGTTGGGCAAATATTAGGTTGATAAATGGAAATATTCATTTTATAGTCTTTATATTGCCGAAATTTTAAAAAACATATGTTTGTGTTTTAAACTCTTTTCTTTCATTTCAAAACACCTCTCTTTGATTTTAACCTACGGAATGTGCGTCTTGGCTTATCCACCGACGGTTTTAACCCGAATAATTGAAATTCGAATCCGTATTCACTATGGTTGGTGTTTCTTACCATCTACAATTTACTTCCTTGGTTGAGTTTGAAAGATTCATATGTTAAACTTGCATTTGGTCATTCCTGGTAGAAAGAGCCCCGGTCAGAATTTGGATGTGTTTCCAAGGCCGCTAATAGATGATCTCAAGATGTTGTATACAGTGGGTGCTCTTACGTATGATGCTTATCATAAGAATAATTTTGAGATGAGAGTTATACTTCTATGGACCGTCAGCGACTTCCCTGCCTACGCAATGTTGTCGGGTTGGAGCACGCACGACAAGCTAGCCTATCCGTTATGCATGGGTACAGGCGATTCGTTTCAGTTAAAAAATGGAGGTAAATCTTGTTGGTTTGACTGTCATCGGAGATGGTTACCTAATGCACACCCCTCCCGACGTGATCGAACAGGATTTTTGGACGGATCTAGGGAGTTAGTCGGTCCACCACCGAGTTAACCGGTGAAGAAATATGGGAGCAGGTCCGTCATCTTCCAACTGTTTACGATGGCTCCCCGTTTCAATCGACCAATAGAAAAATTACCGGCTTCGGAATCACTCATAATTGGGTGAAGAGAAATATCTTTTGGGAGTTTCCATATTGGAAGAAGTTCTTAATCTGACATAACCTGGATGTCATGCACATTGAGAAGAACGTCTTTGAGAATCTCTTTAACACTGTCATGGACATGTCAAAAACGAAAGACAATATACAAGCAAGGAAGGATGTAGAGATTTATTGCAACCGATCACAGTTGCACATTGCCACGTCAGGCAATAAAGTAGTGAAGTCGAAGTCGTCGTACACTTTGACCAAACAACAAGTAAAACAAGTATGTGAATGGTTGAAGAGACTGAAGTTTCCGGACGGGTATGCTTCGAATATTGAGGGGTGTGTAAACATGGCAAACTACAACTTTTATAGCATCAAGAGTCATAATTATCATGTATTTATGCAACGGTTGCTCCCTATTGCCTTACGAGGGATGATACCGACTCCCAAATGGGATACGATAACGGAGTTATGCACATTCTTTCATGCAATCTGCTCAAGGGTGTTACACCTAGAAGACTTGATTCAATTGAAAACAAGTATCGTTCAAACAATTTGTAAGTTGGAAAAAGTCTTCTCGCACGGATTCTTTGATTTTATGGAACACTTAGTGATACATTTGTCAAGGTTCTAAATGGCGTGAGGCGTGGCGTGGCGATGAGGCCAAGTCTCAAGCCTTAGGAGCCACGGCGAGGCCATGGCGTTTTCAAGGCGTGACTTATGGCGTCATTTTTCTAATTCATATATATCATTATATAGAAAAACATATGTTTTGTTGTGTTACTCAATTAGTCAATAGTAATAAGCAAGTTAAATTATAGTATATATTAAAAAACTTGCAAACAAGACATTAAAAATGTAAAAAAAATCAAATATTGCATTACGAAATTGTACATTAGGCCATGGCGTGCCACGGGCTTAACATGGCGTGAGACACAAGCCTTGGTGCCATTGCGCGCCATGGCGGCTGTGCGACGAGTTTTTTAGAACATTGCATTTGACACGAGAAGCCATAAAGGATGGGCCGGTCCAATATAGGTGGATGTATCTTTATGAGAGGTAAATGAACTTTTCCATTCAAATACTTTTCATTCAAATACTCACCCATTTATTTTCTAACACGTATTTCAATCGTTGTTTAGGAAACTTGGGTCGTTGAAGAGGACTGTTAGAAACAAAGCAAGGGTGGAGGGGTCTATTGTTGATTCTTATCTAGTAAATGAACTCTCCACCTATTGTTCCCTGTATTTTGATCCACAAATAGAAACTCGGCATAATCGCGAGTCAAGAAACTTTGCCACAAATATTCCTAGTTCTTCAGGAACAGATGATCGATTGGTCATATTCAAGGTTCCATCTCGTAGATTATTCGAGAAGGGGGGGGGGAAGACTATCTTGACTCAAGTCGAGATTTACAAGATCCACACATATGTGTTGTTGAATTGTGAAGAAGTTCGACCTTCTCAATGGAACGAGATAAAGCTCGGGATGAAAGATTTTCTACTTGGTTTGAACAACACGTGAGTACAGAAATATGAAATTTACATATGTAATGTTACACATATGTAATTTATTTCTTATTTTTAGTTTTATAGGTCATGCTCGGATCAACCGATTTCTCCAATCATATGAAATCCCTAGGACGTGGACCGGGCCGATATGCTTGGTCGCATAAGGGATATTTTGTCAATGGTTACAAGTTTCATACGGTAACACATGCGGTTGGGCGTGTCATACATAATATTGGCGTATGTGTGAGAGGATCTTGTTATGACGACTCCGAGTTTGACTATTACGGATTGTTGCACGACGTGTTAGAGGTGGAGTATTACGGTATGGGCTATTGTGTTGTAGTTTTGTTCAAAGGTACATGGTTTGATAGTCTAGAGGGATTTAGAGTCGACCCTAAAATGGGTTGGTTGATATCAAATACAAGTCCAGACTCAGAAGTGAGGACTATTACGTCCTAGCATCACAAGCGGAACAAGTGTATTACACACCCTATCCTTCAAGTAGTAAGGATTTAAAGGACTGGTAGGCAGTTTTGAAGACCAAAGCTCATAGAATATATGAAGTTGTAGAAAGGGCTATCGATGAGTTGGATGATGATAACGTGGATGGAGAACCGTTCTTTCAAATCAACGAATGGGTAACTCATAATACAAACAATTGGGTAAATGAGGACCTCGATTTTGTCCCTCTTGTCACTAAGGAGCTCAACGTAGTCGCCACAAATGATGAATCTAGCGACGAGGAAGATTCATCAGATCACGAAGCTAGCGACGAGGAAGAATATTTTGAAGACGTGGACGATGATGAGGATAACGAAGACGAACTTATATTATCGATTCAATCGTCAGATCACTAGTGTGCCTTCTTATGTAGACATTATTCATAATAATTATATCATTATTATATGTTTGTACACTCATATTTTTGTGTCTTATGATTTATCTACACTTATATCATTGTGTGCGAAACATTCTCTATTTTTAGATGGTGGGACGCAACATTAGGGGTAGGGGTTGAGGCGCTAGCACGGGCAGTAGCAACTCTGCTGAGTGTGGTGACCCCCGCGCCGACGAGCCTCTGGACGATTCCACCTTTGTTACAGCTACCGACGAGGGACTAGATCAGATCCAGCCTGAGGACGGGTTTGAGACGTCGTCGGCTGGAGCGGGCTCGATATTGCATCACAGATGCCCCATCCGAGTCAACGACTAACGCTTGTGTTGTCTGCCACCGGCGGTGTAAGTAGATGTGATATATTATTAATTTTAGTACATAATAAACCGATACTAATGTTTTTTATGTTGTATATTTTGCAATTGTGGAGGTTTAAGGACCAGTCAGTGGTCCGGAGGGCCACTGCTGTCTTTCGGTCCACGTTCGCTGGTCCATAGGCTCATATTACGGGTAGGTATTTTACTCTATTTAACTAATTGAGTGGATTTTATTTTTACTTAATCCAAACAATATGTATGTAGTTGTATTATAGTTGGCCTCCTGAGATGGACGCCGACGTATTATTTGCATTCCGACATACCCTGACGAATAGGTACGCGGACATGATGAGATATGCTCGTAATGGGGACAGAGATAGGGCTTTAGCTATTGATGGTGTCTGGTTCGATGGAGATGACTACACGGTTCTTCACGCATACAATCCAGAGTGGATCCGACATGATTTTTGGGTCGAGACTATTGATCAGGTTTGTTTTGTTTTGAATACTTGTATCAGGTTGTACTAGGATTTATATTAATTTATTTCTTGTTTTTAATAGGTATGGAACACCGATGCGTTCAAGCGTGTATCGGCGGCCAATACGGCCATCGGGCCACCGAGTATGAGAGGATGACATCCAGACACTGTACCGGATCTATTAGTACCGCTATGCATCGGGACCGCATAGTAATTTATTATCCACTAGCCTAAATGTATATAATTGATGAATATATATATATATATATATATATATATATACATGATTTTGTTACTTACTAACAATTTAAGTTGTCTATTGTATAGAGATGCATGGGGCTGTGAGCCTACTAGCGACGAGGTTTGGGAGGCTACACAATGCACCAACAGGAAGCTTGTTCCGTGTGCGACTGGTCTGCCCATGGATCCTCTGATCTACGTTTACCCAAAGGCGGCTCGTATGGCGGTAAGTTCAATTATGTATGTCTAGATTTTTGTTTGTTTTATAAGATAGATAGAAATTATAGCAAACTTAGTTTGAGCTGCCATTGTTGGGCAGACGATAGGATTGTTTTGATAAAAGCAGGTAATGGATATATATGTTCAAATTACAGTTGAAATGTTGCCGAATTTTCTATAGGTTAGTTGACTTGACAATGTATAATTTGGTAAACTGTAGGATAATTACCATCGGATTAGGGAAGAGGACTACCCATACTTACCTCCCAGCATTGTACCTCCCAATGACGCCGAGTTGTGGTAGCGCAGTGTCGGAGGACGGTGTAAAGGCCGTATTTTTGGATGGGGGACCAGTAAGGATCCCTATTATGCTATAACGGTGATTCAGGTGACAGTTCGAGCAGGAGCTCGCGCGACCGTCGCGATGAGGATGTATGATTCTCAAATGCTGTTTAACATTGTTAATTATATGTTTGTTAAATGTTGTCTAACATTGTTATATATATGTTTGTCAAATGTTGAATTTCAGTTGGATGAGCAAAGACATAGGCTAGAGAGTGAAAGCAGAGATGATCCAGATGCGGGAGCGACCAGAAAGAGAGGAAACAGAGAGGATCCAGATGCAGGAGCAACTTGACCATTTTGAGGCGTTCATGAAGAAGTTTCAAGATCACCCCTTCCCCCCCCCCCTCCCTGATGTAGGATAGTTTGTATTACGTTTTAATTTTTAGATATTACATTTTAATTTCTAGATATTAAATGAAAAATGGGCAGGTTTTGTACAGTTTTAAACTGGATATTAAATGAAAATTTGACAGGTTTTGTACAGGTTAAAAATTGGCATTTATTAATTTTTAATTATTTTTTATTAATAAGAATTTAAATTTTCGACTGATTATCCGTTGGTAATCCGTAGGTAAATCTATTTTAATTTAATTTTTATTTATTAATCATCCGTAGGAAATCCGTCGCTAACTCCGTCGGAAAATATCCGTCGGTAATTATTCGTCGGTAATCCGTCGGTAAATGGAGACCATCGGTGATCCGTCAGAAATAACCCAGGCCATCGGGGATCCGTCGGAAAATGTAGCCGTCGGTGATCCGTCAGTAATATCCGTCGGTGATCCGTCAGTAATATCCATCAGAAATATTAACTTCGACCACTGAATTTCCGAGGGTCATTTACCGACGGATCACCAACGGATATGACCTTCACCGACGGATTATCGACGGATTTTTCCGTCGGTGATAGACCTCTGTTTTGTAGTGGATATTGGCAAAAATTCTTTCACAAATTGACATGTTATTCTCTCAAGATATGCATCATTCCTTCCTATTATCAAATTATAATATACATACATTGGCGTTAAACAAGAGCGTTCCAATTAACCATCAAAAACTAAAATACTCTAATTTGAGTAGAATGTTGCACGATGTAAATCTTCCTACAATAAAAGACATTGTGGAGTTTTGGATAAATGAGTTCAAAAATAACATTAAAGATGAAATTGAATAAATTCAGCTACAACTTTTTAAGCAATAACAAAAATATTTTGAAGAAAGTCGAGGTTCTTCGAATATGTCGAACCGAAGAAGGCATTACAATTGTAAGGTGGGATGTTATCCCAAAATTCAAGTATATGATAACAAGATTAAGAGAGAAAATCAAGAAATCAACAATAAATCAACTGTCATATGTGTACTGAGAGAGAAAGTAGTTTACACCTTTGAATTAGACACACATAAGCTTTAGAATGAATACAAAGTTAACAAAAATAGCTAAAACAAGAGCTTTATATACCCCAAAGGTATTTACAATTTAGCCCAACTACTTGAATGCAACATTTTCAAGTCTAACATCCACCCCTGTAATTCATGCAGCTATTCTTCTTCTTATTTTCCACAACATAAAATAAGTTTCACATCTTCATATGGCATTTCTATAACTTAACCTGTCTTGGATAGAATCAAGTACTCTGATAATTAAATCTATGTCTCTCTGATCCATTTTTAGCTTGCTCTTTCTTTTCAATATCTAGTTTGTTATTCATCTTGAGTCTAATCATCTTCAAAGTACCATCTGAATATTTTTGTATCTCACCAAACCTTAGGAAATACCTTTCTCCTCAGGCATTCTGGTAAACCACTCCAAACTCTAGTTATTCTAAGATCATCATCATTGGAAAGTTCTCTATGTCTGGTAAGTTTTGATCAGGCTTTAGCAAATTTACTTTCCTCTGATTGCTCTTACACCCAATCTGGAGATCTATGATGTAGGAGTATTTCACCTGTCTTCTCAAAAATCTTGTTACAACATTCAGTGCAATGATAACATCTTCAAGTCTGATGGTTCTTTGACAAATCTCATAATAAAGGAATTCTAGGTCATCTAACTCAAGTGAAAATTATGCTTTAGTAAACATCCACTCTTTACTATCTTGTCTAGTAACATGGAAAACTAGATACCATACATTCAACAGCTTCTTTATATAAATCTTCTTTATAGACATAATCTTATGCTTGGTCTTTACTAGTTGGTTTGGTTGAATCTGATAATTCATCATATAGACATACTCAAACTGAAAGTCTTTGTTGTCCTGAGTTATCCCTAACACTCTGACTAGATAAAGCTCTTTAATTCTTCTCACAAAGATCTTTTCAGAATCCTTAAGAAAGGCAACTCTTATGACATTGTGCTCCCATCTGATAACATGGTCTGACTGTGTCGGTCCACTGTCAGATGTTCTTAGTCTGGATGGCTCAGTCAGTGGTTCTGCCACAGAAGGTTCTGGTTGTGGTTTCTCTCTTGGTTGAGATTCAGGAACTGGTTCAGTGAATAATTTAGTATGTCTATGTCTCCTTATTCCACAAATATCGCATCAGAAAAGGTAAAGCATTCCTCAATCTCTTCCTTGATCTTGAGCTTTATAGATTCCGACTCCACCTAATCTGAGTCAATATAGATCATATCCACAATCAGATTATCTGTCATTCTCACATCTGCCTCCCTTATAACTGCAACCTTAGGCTTCAGAATCATCGGTTCAATGTTATGATCAACATACACAACTAATTGCAAGTTATTCTCATCAGCTCTCGTAACAGATTCTTTTTACAACTCCAGCATCTTGTACATTATTAGCAGTTTCACTTTGAGTTGTGCCTTCGACATATTCAAACCCCTCACATGCACCTTCAGTCACTTTCTGTCTTTTGTTCTCCCCCTCATGGTGATATGGATCATCCGGATCATCATGTCTTCTTTTTCGAATTCTGGCTTGTGCTTTACATGTATCCTCCAAGGTTTGCACCCTTTTGAATAATGTCAATAAGGTCTTCTGAAGTGATTCTGTTGAAGTCTTCACAATATCGGCAAAACTTGCAAAACTTGACTTAACATCATCTTTGAAAGAAGTGAACTCAGCTTTTGTAACAACATCAATAGTTGCTTCATATTGTCTCCGTAATAGTTCATTCAAATCAACATCTACTGACTCTACCTCATCAGCTTGAGACAAAGGCTTTGCATAGAGCAATGACTTCAGCTCATCTACCGATAAATCATCCAAATGAGTAATTTCTCTTGTTTCATAACTTTCATTTAGTTCTTTATAGTGAAAAGGATGTTGCATTTTATTAGATCTTTTTTTATTCAAATCTTCTTGTGCTTCGAAATCATCAGATGATTTTGCAAAATTCATCATGTACCAGGACCAAAACCCATATATCTGATGTCATATATGGTAGGAACTTTAGAAACAGCATTCTTCAGATATTTAGGATTGTCAAATCCTAAACCTTCTTTCGAATTGAAAATTTTGAACTCTTTTGGTTTGTTCAGATGAATGTCTGATCTGTTTGACCTCTTTTTAAAAAATTTAACTCAAGATGTTTGATTTTTGCATATAAGTTAGCTTTTTCCACAAAAATGGATTCATATACGAGCATATTTACCACTCTCACTTTTTGAAATCTTAAGTTTTTTTGTTGATTCGAATATCTTCTTTGTCAATATTCCATTTTTTCTTTAAGTTCTCTCTTCTCCTCTTTCGAAGAATTTATAAAACTCAAATTTTGAGCATTTTCAACAGAAAATCTTAAATTTATATCATGCTCCTTCTTCAATTAGTTTCCAAAGAAGTAACTAAATTTTTTCTCCTTTTTAAGTTTACGTTCAAAGTCTTGTATTTTAAGCATCATGTTGGTCAATTGTTCCTCAAAATCATTAAAAGGAATATAATTTACCACGTATGCTTGTTCAAAATAACATGAAGCATGATCATCATTGTCAGAATCATATTGCTCATTCCGTCTAGCCATGAAACACAGGTGAGCACGGGCATCAACTTCTTCATCATCATCAGATAGATTCAGCTAGTGGTCATCTTCAGCCATCAGTGCTTTTCCAAATTCCTTCCGTTTAGCCAAGAGCATCTTGTTCTTATAGTATACTGAGTTCCTTTCCACTATTTTACGACATTCTCTTGCATAGTGTCCTGGCTTTCAACAATTATAACATTTAGGAGCCTCATCAACAACTTTCTCTTCTGTCTTCTTCCCTTCAAACTTCCTTCCTTCATATTTCTTACCCTCATACTTGTCCTTGTAAGCATGTCTCTTTGAACTGAAGGAATACCTTTGCTAATTAGAAGAAGGCTTCTTGTAAAATTTCTTCTGAAAAGCCTTTGTGAGTAAGACTATTGCATGATTCAAATCTTGCAATTCAGAATTCAGAATCTTGAAAAGCCTCCTGAAAATTCACTCTGCTCTTTTTCGTGTCTGGAACCTCTTGAAGAATACCTATATTTCTTCTCAGCAGGTAAAGGCAAAGGATCAACTGGTGGCTTCACTATCTTTTTCTGAGCTTCCATAATATCAAACACATTTTCCTGATATTGACTAAAATTCTAATACACAACATGAATATCCAATTCAGATAGATTTTTTTTTCTAAATGATATTTGCAGCAAATCTCTTCCATTCAGGATGTAAGTTGTTGACAAACTTGACATTATTTTCAATGTTTGTCTTTTATATTTCATTCTTCCTCAACTCCCTTAACAAATTACAGTATATGTCATATGTACTTTCTAGCATCTCTCCTTCTCTAGCCTTGAAACCTTCATAAGTTGTTATACAACTGGTTATCTTTATATGTGCTCGAATGTCTATTCCCATCATATGTTAGAAGTCTATTCCCACATTTTCTTAACAGTCTTATGACTATCAATACTTGTATATATCTCAGTTGTCATGCCTTGTAACAAGTAAGACCTTGCCAATTTGTCAGCTTTAAGACGACTCTTTTCTTTCTCAGTAAGCTTTGATGGATCTTGAGCAACTCTCTTGGCTGGAAATGGTGGATCTCCATCAGTTACTGTAGGAATATCAATCATGAATTCAGTTGGAACCTCTTCTAAGGATTTAAAAAATTTCAGCACCTAGTTCTTGTATGTCTATGAAGTCTAGGAATCTATCTTTTCATTTAGAGTAGTCTCCTATAAAAAAGACTGGTGGTTTCTGGTCTGAGCCTATAGTCATTGCTTCCCTTGAAGACATATTAATATACTTGAAGTGATCGTTAAAACAGAATTATTTGAAATAAACAAAACTTTTGAAATCAACACTCAGAAGTCAACCCTTGAAAAGTCAAAGACTGAGTCAAACTGTCAAAGTCAAACTATCTTAGAAAAAATCAAGATATTGCAAAACAATGTAAGATATCACATAGGCATGTAAGATATCGCAACCTTAATGTGTGATAACCCTTGAATCTCGTACAAGGGTTGTGCGATGAGTTCACTTGTCACACACTGTATTATGTGATAAACTGACTTGTCGCACGAATATTGTGTGATGAAATCCAATGCAGAAGTCTTATGTGACAAACCAAAACTTCACTCTTTTGGCATGCGATAAAATTCCTTGTCGCGGATAAATTGTGTGATGAAAATTCAGACTCCAACATTTGTTGTGCGATAAACTTGAAGATCAAGACCTTAATCGTGCGATGACTTTGAAGAATTCATCCTGGTCGAAAACTGATCTTTCCAAAATCAACAAAACTCGATAATCTTCTAGATTTAAGGAAGAATTGTGATTACAAACACAATTGAAACAAGTTCTAATAACAAATTCGGATCAAAACACTCAAATTTTACACAAATTGTCCAAGAATTTCAAGAACAATTCGTGAAAACAAAATCTTCAAAAATTCCTGATCTCGTCTTGAATTATCGGAATAAAATTAAATCAGATCAATTTGTAATTGAAAATTGAGATGATTAGGACACAAAATCAATTAAGAAAATTCAAATCTTTGAGAATCCAAGAACACACAGTCAACTACTTTTTCACGAACACAATTTCTTCAAAATCTTCAATTCTTCCAAAAATGTTGTCTGGATCAAATCAAATCGTTTTCTTCTCTGATACCAATTGTTATCCCAAGATTCAAGTATATGATCACAAGATCAACAATGGCAATCAATTGTCATATGTGTATTAAGAGAGAATGTAGTTTACACCTTTGAGTTACACACACATAAGCTCTAGAATGAATACAAAGTTACCAAAAACAACTAACACAAAAGCTTTATATACCCCAAGGGTATTTACAATTTTAGCCTCTCTACTTGAATACAAAATTTTAAATCTAACATGGGACACATGCAACTTTACAATGATTATTTCTCCCCCAAGCCGATTTATGGAAGTGAAATGTTTCGAAGACGTTTTCGCATGTGAATAGAGTTATTTCTTCATATAGTAATTAAGTTAGAAACTCATTATTCATATTTTCAACAATAAGTAGATGCGAGTGGTAAGAAGGATTGTAACCACTACAAAAGTGTCTCATGGCTATCTACTAACAAGCATATGGATCTCTCGCTAATCATTACAATGAGTATCTACGTGTTGCTGAAACAACTGCACTTGAGTGTTTCAAGTTTTTTGTCAACGTGGTATACAAAAATTTGGTGGACAATATCTAAGAAGTCCAAATGCTACACACATCGAATGCTTGCTTCAAATGCATGAACAAAGACACGTATTTCATGGTATGTTGGGTAGCCTTGATTATATGCATTGGGAATGGAAGAATTGTCTCGTTGCTTGGAAAGGCCAATTCACTCGAGGAGACCACGGGTCTCCGACAATTATACTTGAAATTGTTGCATCTATAGATTTATGGATATGGCACACATTTTTTGGGATCGTTGGATCACGTAATGAGATCAACGTATTAAATGAATCAAACTTATTTAATGATGTCTTACGAGGGGAGGCACCACCAGTCAATTTTATGGTAAACGATACACATTATACTAAAGGATATTATTTAACTGATGGTATCTATCCAGAATAGTCTACTTTCGTCAAGAGTTTTTTGCGCCCACAAGATCCAAAAAGGAAGTTGTTCAAACAACGGCAAGAGGGTGCAAGAAAGGGTGTGGAGCGTGCATTGGAGGGCTTCAATCCCATTGGGCGATAATTAAAGGACCATCACAATTGTGGTATAAGGATGAGTTAAGGGATATTATGCATACATGAATAATTTTACATAATATGATTGTTGAAAATGAAGGTGATATGTTGATCAATTGGATCAATGAAGAGGTAGATAATTCGACACAAATATTTCAAGGTTCCACCCATGAATTCCAATAATATTTTCAAAGAAATTTTGAGATGCGCTCAAATGAAGTTTATCATGCATCAACTCCTCCCAGACTTGGTTGAACATATTTGGTCGAATCAAGATTACGAGTGATCTATATTACTATATATTATTTACTCGTACTTTTTTGAAGATTAATATTTGTCTAATGTTGCACTTTTTCTAATTCTAGTATAAAATTATATTTATGTTTTAGTTGTTTTTCAAGTATGTTAATATATAAATTGAAAAACTAAAATTAATAAATTATATTTCATATTTTTTATAATTTTATTATATACATATAAGTTATATATTATAATAAAAAAAAGGAAAATGAGGCATTTGTAAGAACCTCAACTGTGGAGTTTTATTAAGGTTCTCAATTTGTTGAGATGAGAATGATGTAGTAGAAAAAATATGACAAGTGAAGTTCTTAGAGGTTCCACCCCTGTGGATGCTCTTACTCAGTTGGTAAGAACCTCACTTTACATATTTACTTCATGTCACATCATTGCCACATCAACATAATAAGAACCTTAATAAAATACCACAATTGAGGTTCTTACAAGAACCTCATTTTCCATTTTTTATTTATAAAATATAACTCTATTATTATATAAATTATATATATATATATATATATATAAATTAGTTTTCACTTTTTTATATTAATTTTAATTTGTTAATATCGAGGACGAGGATCAAAAATTTGAGATTGGGCAACATTTGGAAAATTTTAAGGACATTGTGAAATGGAGGAAAATTTTGGAAATTCGAAACATGTCGAGGATATAGAGAAATTGGGTAGATTTGAAGGAGAGTTGTGAAGAATGAGTCATATGGTGTCATCTATAGATATATAGACAATTTGGTATATTTTTTAAAAATAGAAAAGATATTTTACTATTATTAATTTACGATCTAAAAGTCATTTTTAATTTATATGTATCAAAGTATTCGAAAAATATTCCCTAAACATAATAATATAAGGGGATAATTAAAAATAAAATGCAAAAGTGGTATTAAATTTTACAACAAAAGAAAAAATAAATTAATAAATATATTTTATTATAATTAATTAAAAAAAATTTATCATTTTTTAACTTATATGTTTTATAGATTTATTTAAACAAAATAGAATGGTTAAGAAACAATAAAAAATAATAAAAAAATGAAGGTAGACAAGAACCCGGATTCTTGTTCAAGTAGTTGGGTTCTTACTAGAACCCGTTGTGACAACCAGATTTTTGGTAAGTGTTTATGTCCTTTTCAACTTTGTATCATCTAGAATTCGAGAAAATCTGGTCGAAAACACTTCGTTTTAACCTAAGACCGACCCCGAGCAGTTCAGGCAAGAAAAACCCAAAAGTTTGGGCTCGGTACACTTTAGGTGACTATGCCCGACGACAGTGCCAGGGGTATAGCTGCGTGGCACAATCACGACCTGAGTATCACCCGCGGTACTAGTAGGATGACAGTGTCGGCGATTGTGACATATGTCACTCTCCCCTGGCATTCTCGCGGTGTTGGATCCCATATTTAATCTTAAAACAATGACATAAACAAATAATAATGAGAACAGCGAAAGCAACACAGTTTAAATATCAAAGCAGATTCAATATCACAGTTCAAACAAAAAGATATCCAATTGTGTAAAAATAAGAACAAGCTTATTGTTTACTGGATAATCAAGGTACATTAATAAGAACACCAAGAAGGTGGATAAATCGTTCAAAATCTTCTTAAGAATATTTTCCAATTTATTAATTATAAATCAGATACAAGATATAAGGAAAAACACACTTTTTGTCTATGGAGTGATGGTCCTATTTATAGGACCATAAAGTGAACAGTGTACTATCCTGATATAAGAAGCATGTTTGAACAGTGTCTTACCTAAAAGGTAAGCTCAAGAGATGCTTGAACAGTGACCTACGATCTAAAAAGTAAATCTTATCACTAATGACGTGTCATCTGCTCTTATGCCAATACTTATAGAAATCATCAGGGATTTCTTCAGAGCTCTGATGTAGGTGCCTCTGATGAAGACATCTATGATGTCTTCTTGCTGAATCTTAACTCTATAATGTACTTCAGAGGCAGGTTTGCTCTCTGAAGTCTATCTTTGGAAGTCCTCTGAAATAGGACTTAGAATATTTTCAATACTTTTACAATTTAGAATTGGGGCTAATAATCTCCTCTAAGTATTGAAAATAAAAATTTGCAAAAATAACAGAGAAAGAAAATTTAATCTAGAAAACATAGAGGAGAAAATCATCCTCTTAACAATAGCAACAAAAAAAAGCAGAGAAGATAACAATAGCAACAAAAAAGTTACAAATAAAATAACTAATTACTTTCACCAGAGCATATCCTATGGAACTTCATTATCAGCTCTCTGAAGTTAATCATTGAGCGAATTTCCATGTTTGATTTTCAGATAAATATAAGGTAGAATTTGAGAATGAGAAGCATGCCTTTCTTTCTGAAATGATCATTTCATGAAATGAGCAGAGACTCTGATGTGAATATCAGTGATAAGATTAAAGGCTATGATATGAAGAGCAGAGACTCTGAAACTTCCAATATTTCTAGCTACCCCATGATAAATGATGGATACTTTTCTTTGCTCCCCCTTGATTGATGCTTCGATGTATAAAATGAGATGATGTTGACCATGCTTGGTTAAAAGTCTAGCGTCTCTGAAACAGGTCTCAGAGGCTCTGACTTCTAGTATGTTACTCCAGTGTTAGAGGCTCTGATGTAGAGATCAGAGACTCTGAAGTTCTTTTGAGTTAAGTAGACACATTTAGCATTCCCAACTTACTAATCAAGAAATTGAACCTTCGTTCATCTAAGGTTTTTTGTGAAAATATCAGCAAGTTGGAGATTAGTTGGTACAAAATACATCTCAATTGTGCCTTTTTCAACAGGGTCATTAAGAAAATGATACCTGACATCAATATGTTTTGTCTTGGAATGTTGCACTGGATTTGCAGAGATGGCAATGGCATTTCTGGATTCACATAGAATGGGAATTTTATTGAATTGCAGGCCATAGTCCCTAAGTTGAGTTCTTATCCAAATGACTTGTGAACAACAACTAGCAGCAGCAACATATTCTGCTTCTGCAGTAGAAGTTTACATAATTTTGCTTCTTTGATGACCAACTCACTAGCTTGTTTCCCAAGAGTTGACAAGTGCTCTTTCTATCTAATTGGCATCCTGCATGATCTGCATCAGTGTATGCTGTTAGCTCAAAACAAGAGAGTTTTGGATACTAGAGACCTAGTGAAGGTGTGCCTCTAATGTATCTAAACACTCTCTATACTACAGATAAGTGAGATTCCTTTGGATTTGCTTGATATCTAGCAAACAGACATGTTGCAAAATATCAGAGACATACTTGGATTGAAATATAAAAGTGCCTTCTATTGTTTGTTTTACTTGTAGTCCTGGAAAGAATGTTAATTCTCCCATAAGACTCATCTCAAATTCACTCTTCATCAACTCTGAAAACTTCTCACAATACTTTTGATTGGTAGAACCAAAGAGAATGTCATCAACATATATTTGTACTAAAAGCATTTCTTTTTTGTACCTCTTGATGAATAGTGTGGTATGAATTGTTTCTTTGTCAAATCCGTTATCAATCAGAAAGGAGGACAGAGTTGCATACCATGCTCTAGGAGCTTGTTTAAGGCCATACTGAGCTTTATCAAGGGGATAAACATGGTTTGGAAACTCTGCACTATCAAATCCAGGTGGTTGCTGGACATAGACTTCTTCAATTAATTTTCCATTAAGAAAGGTAGATTTAACATCCATTTGATATACTTTGAACCATTTGTGTGCAACATAGGCTAAGAAGATTCTGATTGCTTCTAGCCTAGCCAAAGGTGCAAAGGTTTCATCATAATCAATGCCTTCTTCTTGACAATATCCCTTAGCAACCAGTCTAGCTTTGTTTCTGATCATAATGTCATTTTCATCCTTTTTGTTTTCTGAAAACCCATTTAGTTCCAATAGAAAATTTTCCTTTAGGATGGGGAACTAGGGTCCAGACTTTATTTCTCTTAAATTCTTGAAGCTCAGCCAGCATGGCATTGATCCAATCATGATCTTCAAGAGCTTCATTTACCTTTTTGGGTTCAATTTTGCTTATGAAATTTACAAAAAGACATTCATTGACAGTAGTTGATCTTGTCTTAATTCCTTCTGAAGGAGATCCTATGATTTGATCATGGGGGTGGTCTCTTGTCCATCTTGTCATATGAGCATGAATTTGGGGTTGAGTTTGAGATTCAGAGATGACAGGTGGTGACATCTCTGTTGTGCCATTTAGAGGCTCTGAAGTGGGTTCCAGAGATGGTGAAGTAGGCTTTGGAGTCTCTTCAATAGATGTCTCTTGTTCACCTTCTGCTTCTGGAGATTCTTGTTCTTCAACTTGTCTTGATTCATTACTTGGAACTGTATTGAAGGAAGTAGAAGGTGCAATATCAGAGGGATCAGAAAGTATTATACCCATGGTTTGTGGTTCCTCTGAAGTAGGTCTGTGGGCATCTCTAAAGATAAATTTATAGTTATCATCATAATCAAAGAAATATTCAAATATTCTATTTAGCTCAGACTCCCTTAATTTTGATGATTCAGAGGCAGTTTTGGTTGTGGTTTTGACAGTTTGCTTGTCAGAGCTTTTAGTATCATCAAAAAATACATTGATACTCTTATGGATGGTTCTTGTTCTCACATTGATCACTCTGAAGGATTTTGAGGCTAAACAATAACCAATGAATTTGCCTTCATCTCCCTTTTTGTCAAATTTGCCAAGAGACTCTCTATCATTCAATATGTAACACCTGCACCCAAAAACATGAAAATACTTTACATTTGGTTTTCTGTTCTTAATGAGTTCATATGATGTTTTCTTGAATATTTTGACAATAGTAGCTCTATTTTGTATAATACAGGCTATTGCCA
This sequence comes from Arctium minus, assembly GCA_954870635.1. Classification (NCBI taxonomy): domain Eukaryota; kingdom Viridiplantae; phylum Streptophyta; class Magnoliopsida; order Asterales; family Asteraceae; genus Arctium; species Arctium minus. Next base: position 128,995,538 of record OX941081.1, on the reverse strand, counting down.
CTGCTTCGGCCCAAAAGTTGGTTGGAAGATCAGATCCTGCAAGCATTGTTCTTGCAGCTTCAACTAGTGTTCTGTTTTTCCTTTCAACAACACCATTTTGTTAAGGTCTTCTTGCTGTAGAGAAGTTGGGAGTTATGCATTCTTCTGAAAGATAGGAGTTAATTCTGGCATTTCTAAACTCTGTTCCATTGACACTGCTCAGTTTCTTGATTTTGCTGTTGAACAGAAGCTGCAATCTTCTTAACAACTTTATCAAAATTTTAGGTACATCAGACTTGGCTCTGATGAATTTTATCCAAGTATATCTCGAGTATTCATCAATTAAGACAAGAATATACTTTTTACCTGACAGACTCTGCACAGAGATAGGACCACAAATGTCCACATGAAGCATATGCAGAGGTTTGGGACAATTATTATCACTTTTGGTTTTGTAGGAAGATCTTTTTATTTTTCCCATTTCACAAGCAGAACAAAGATGATCTTTGTTGAACTTTAGAGATGGTAATCCCTTAACCAAATTAAGTTTGACTAACTTATCAAGTGATGAAAAGTTCAAATGGGAGAACTTCTTATGCCAGAGCCAAACATCTTCACTATTCAGAGATACTAGACAGAGTTTCTGTAAGCCAGTGTCTATATGCTTGATAAAATTCATTCTATATAAGTTACCTTTTCTATCTTCTCTCATCATTTCTTGACATGTTTTTGAGTGAAGAAGGGGAACAATGTTTTTCTTGAAATTTCACATCAAAACCATGGTCACACAGTTGACTTATGCTTATTAAGTTGCTCTTTAGTCTATCAACATAAGCAACTTTTGAAACAAATACATTACCTCTTGTTAACTCACCATAACCTTTAATCTGACCTTACATATTATCCCCAAAACTTACTGCTCCTCCAGATTTTGCTTTAAAAGAGGATATCAACTTTTTATCTCCAGTCATATGGCTTGAGCATCCAGAATCTAAGTACCAGATGGGCATATACTGTCTCTGCAAGACAGATTAGAGAGTTTTAGGTACCCATCTCATTATGGGTCCTTTCTTGTTAGGCTTTGAAGGATTTTATCAACATTTGGCATTCCATATGTTAGCTCCAATCACATTTTATAGAAGTATTGAAAAAATAGGCTAAGTATAGGAACCACAGAAGTCTGTCCCAGAACATCCAAGTGCACCACAGAAGATACAATCACAGAAGACATCTGTCGACTTTCTGCCAGAGGACACGAAACCTGATTATGCTCTTCAGATCACAGAACCTCTGTGATTGCTAACCTCTGGAGACAGTTCAAAGATTTATGCAAACTCAGTTCTAGACAAGTTCACATGTAGATCACGTGATGCCTGCTGTACTAAGATTTCCAGATCACCTTGGAGCGACACATGATGGTTTTACTTTCCAGGTGGCATTCCGTTTATGGAATGTCAGCCTTTGTATTGTACTACGGGGTGCATCCTCCTTGTATATTATGGGAGCACCACCTTAGAGTTTAATATGTGAGCACACACAAATTGTCTGAATACAGATCATATTTTCAAGAGAATATTTGCACATATCAGTACGTGTTCTTGGTGTTCTTCAGTAATCAATGAAACAGTGCTTTGAGTAATTTCTTGCAATACTTTATTAATCTGTTTATTGATTACTTGTGTGTTTACTACCTTGCATGTTCTACCTTTTCTACATATATTAAACGCTTCCGCACTCTCATCATTTCAAACCAGTGTGTAGTAAAAGGTCAATCAAGTTAAGAACATCGTTAATTGGGATCAACAATTGGTATCAGGACAAACTTTCATTCTCAATATCAAAGGATCCTATTCTATACTTGATTTCCACGCTCCAGGTAGTAGTTTGAAGTCTGTTTCTTCATCTCAATCCCCACTCACAAACATACTCTGTTTTATGGAGCTACTTCAACTAGTTTGACGTAGATTCAAAGGCATGTGTGTTTAACTCTTTGAAGACAGATTCAAAGCTCAGTTAGTTAGTTATCACCTTTCTCATACCAAAAATTCATCCTTGCTAGACACATTCCCTATCTTTCTCAAAAGAAATCCTCATACTATGTTTTACTCTTCATTTAAAAATGGCGAACCCTATTAACTATTTCAGTGCAGGATCTCAATCAAAACCTCCCACTCTACTGAGGGATGAATATCCTCAGTGGAAGATCAGGATGGTGCATTTTCTTGAAGATGTGGATCCTGGTCTGGTTGAGTTTCTTCACAATCCTCCTTTCATCCCAATGACAACCGTTCTTCGTGTTCCTTCCACTGCAAACACCCCTGAAGTTCCTGAGTATCAGCATCCCAAACCAATCATCGAATGGACTGAAGAAGAAAAGGCATTACATGAACTTGCAAAGAAATCCAAAAGAGTAATCATTATGGCTATCCCAAACGATATCTTCCAGTCCCTTGATTCCTGTGAAACATCGAAGGACTTATGGTTGGAGTTGGAGAAACAGCTTGAGGGTGGTGCTAAAACCCTCAAGAACAACAGGGCTCTATGCATAAATGAATATTTTGCATTCAAGGCTCTGCCAAGTGAATCCATTCAAAGCACATACAATAGGTACAATTCCTTATTAAACAAGTGCAAAAGGTATGGTATCCACAGAACATCTGAAGAAAACAATGTCAGATTCCTTCTGAGCCTGAATGATGAAAGGCTTCATCTAACCATGTCCATGCAAGCTACACTAGATCTTAATGTTTGGTCTATCTCAGACCTCTTCGGGACTTTGATAAGTCAAGAAAACAGGATATCGAAGCTAATGACCCCTGTCGGTGGTCCTCTAGCATTGGCGGGAAGCACCACAGAGGGTCAGGACAGAGGAAAAGAAAAAGTGACAGAGGATGCTCAAAGGAAGAAAAAGAAGAAAAAGGTCCTAGTGGCAGAAAGCGAGAGTGAGGAAGGATCGGAGGAAGAGATTGATATGGCTGCTTTGGCCAAGACTCTTGCACTGATGACCCGACAATTCAATCGTGGTCTCAAGAAAAAGACAGAGTACAGAGGAGGAGAGGATAGAGATGAAAAAGGCAGAAGATTTGGTGAGGTGAGAAAGTATGGAAGGGGAGAATTCGAGGAGCAGAGACAAGAAGAGAAGAGGAGCGGACAGAGGCCAGATGGCAGAAGTGGTGACATAGTCCCGAAGCAAACTGAAGGATGCTTCAAATGTGGAAAACCAGGTCACTTTGCCGAAGAGTGCAGGTCCTCTTCCATCAAAGGAAAGCCCACAAGAGACGCTGCTTTCTACAAGATGAAGGCAGAGTACTACACGCAGACGTCCCTAATGGCAGAACAACAAGACCTTGAGACTGATGAGTCCTCTGATGAAGGGGACAACAACGCACTCTTCTGTGGAATGACAGAAGTCCACTCTTCTGACAACAAGAGTGAGGTATCTACTTCTAACTTCTATGTCTCTGACTCTGAAAACAAACTTCTTACAATACAAAATGAGCTTCTTGCCTACAAAAACATGTGCTCATAACTAGAAAAGAAATTGGCCTTTTTTGAGAGAGAAACAAGACTTCTCACTCAAGAAAAGGACAAGCTCTATCAAGAAAGAAAAACTCTTGTGTCTGAGCATGTTGTTGAAAAGAAAGGGTTGAAAGAGAAAATTTCTAAACTCGATAAAGCCCTGAAAGACAAGGTGAAAGAGCTAAAGAACAGTGATAGTGATCGATTAAATGCCATTTCCTTGAAAAACGTTTTCCAAAAAGAAAGAGAAGTTCTTCATCAAGATCTGTTCGACAGAGATCTCCTAATTAAGAGGTATCAGGATGCTCAAAAGGTCCATGAAAAAGTCCACACCCAGATCGGCAGAAGAGGGATAGGGTTTCGAGGATATTGTTCCGGCTTCTGTGGAAGAAAAACTTTTTAAAAGATTTTTGGAAAGTGACTTAAGAAGAACCTATGAAAATCATTTTCTCAACCATCCTGATCTTACCTCTGAAATAAGAGAAATCTTTGAGCAAGATCTTCTAAATTGTCTTAGTATTCCTATGGTCATTCCTTGCATTTCAAAAGATTTTAACAATCCCAAGGACACTATGTATGGACAAAGAAACGTATCTCCAGAAAGTCACGATCATATTCACAGGGACTTCCTTGACACTGACTCTGAATCAAAATCTGAGTCCTCTGTCGAATCAGAGACAAGTTCTGTGGAACTTGACATGGTCATCGGTGGTCCAGAGGATAATAAACTACCCTCTGGCATCCTTAACAGGATAATTGCTCCCAAAAGGAGAACCATAGGAATACCAATCTGCCCTGACTTCTGGGACATGTGTTTTCAAGCAAAGACTTCTCTTGAGCTTGAGAAATTGAAAAATGAAAAGATCAAGATCACTCAAACTCCCAAAGTTTCAAAACCTGTCTTTGCATCAAAACCTTATCAAGAAAGGCTCACCTGGCAACAGAAGGCAAAATGGCCCAAAATTGACAAAAATAACGCTTTTGTGGCAGTGAATGCTCAAAAGGAAGGTCGTCGAGGGAGAGTACACAAAGAGAACCATCCAAGTGGAGTTTTTGACAAAAGACAACCTAGATTAGACAAAGTTTTCTGTAAAAAGAAACCCGAATCTAAAATGGGTTGTTGTAAAAGTTGCTATGTACGCTCCTTTGACAATTTCAATGAAATATTTAAGAAGTTTGCTTCCAAAGTTCCTCATTGCAAATGTTTTGATCTTGTGCATGCATTGAATCAACACTTCTCTAGGCCCTCCTGTCTTATATCTCACCCAAAACCAATGAATGCCAAACTCAAAGGTGAGAAAGGACAAAATGGTACCTCTATTAAAGAGGATAAAACCAAAATCAAAGATGTTAAGGAATATTTAAAAACTCCTAACAAGCCCAGACCCATTTGGAAATGGGTACCTAAATCCTCTTGATCTGTCCACAGTAGAAACAACATGTGCCCATTTGGTACCTAGACTCCGGGTGTTCAAGGCACAAGACTGGCGACAGAGGGTTGCTTTCCTCCTACAAAGAAAAATTTGGAGGTGGTTCTGTAACCTTCGGAGAAAACAAGAAGGGATAAATCAAAGGCTATGGAGTAATAGCTAACGGAGACATCGATGTCAACAGAGTTGCATATGTGGATGGCCTTAAGCACAACCTGCTAAGTGTTAGCCAACTCTGTGATAATGGACTCGATGTAATGTTCAAAAAGAAATACTGCTCACTGTTCTGAGAAGACACAACCACAGAGCTTCTGCGAGCCAAGAGATGAGGTGATCTATACCTCATGGACTTCATGTCCATCAACAGAGATGAAAAGCTCTGTCTCGTCTCAAGTAAGATTGAAGAAGCTTGGCTATGGCACAACAAGTTATGTCACTTAAACTTTCATTCTTTAGACAAACTTGTGAAATTAGGCCTAGTGAAGGGGCTACCTAATGTAAAATTCAACAGAGATCATCTATGCTCTGCATGTGAAATGGGCAAACTCAATAGAGCTGCCCATAAGACCAAGACAGACATGTCTTGTACTAGACCTCTGCAGATGCTTCATGTAGACCTCTGCGGTCCCATATTTGTGCAGAGTCTAGGTGACAAGAAGTAGATCCTTGTACTCATAGATGAATTCTCTAGATATACTTGGGTAGAATTTGTTTGAAAGAAATCAGATGTTCCTGAGGTACTAATCAATCTTCTTAAGAGGATACAAGTTCTTCATGATTGCAGGGTACAGAGAGTTCAAAGCGACAATGGGACAGAGTTTAAGAACTCAACAATAGAAGCATATCTCACAACAGAGGACATCTCACAGAACTTCTCTGCTGCAAGGACTCCACAACAAAACGGTGTTGTTGAACGCAAAAACCGAACACTTGTGGAAGCTACAAGAACCATGCTCACTGCCTCAGGACTTGCAATCTCCTTTTGGGCAGAAGCCATATCCACAACATGTTTTACCCAAAATCGTTCATTGGTGGTAAAAAGACATGAAAAGACCCCTTACCACCTACTAAATCAAAGAAAGCCAAACATCAAGTACTTCCATGACTTTGGCGGCAGATGCTTTGTGTTGAACGACAGAGAGCAGATAGGGAAATTCAGTCCCAAAGCTGATGAGGCCAAATTCGTTGGATACTCATCAAACTCCAAGGCTTATCGAGTCTATGTGCTCAAATCAAAACATATACTTGAAAGTATTAATGTTTCATTTGATGACTCATTACAGGTGACTTCTGACTCCAAGATAAAGAAGTCGGTGGATCATCAAGAACAAATGAACTTCGTCATCTATTTGAAGAGATGTTCAACGATGATGGACCCTCAGACGATGACCAAAGAGCCTCTGCAGAACAATCAGGTACCTCTCTGTCAGGTCCTAGCAATACTTCACCTTCTTTCAACACTTTTGCAGATGCAAAAGTCGAGGGGGAGGATTCAGAGGGTAATATTGACCAAGGCTCCACGCTTAATCAAGAACGTGGTCAACTTCAAAACATCTTTGAAGGGTCAACACCAGAATAATCAGAAAACTCTGAACAAGGCACCGCAGAGCTCGTGACCTCAACTCAGAATGACCAAAGTCAAGTGACAAGTATAAATGATCTCCCTTCCACAGAGGGTGATAAGGTTCAAGAAACTGAACATGTTCCAGAAGTGTTCCCAGAAGGTTCAAATGATCACCTACCTCGAATGACTAAGTGGACCAGAAGTCACCCACAGAGCCAAATTATAGGTGACCCCTCTGACATAGTCTAGACTCGATCAAGGACCGGAAATTTTTGTTACTATACAAATTTTGTAAGCATTATCGAGCCCAAAAAGATCTCTGAAGCTCTTGAAGACCCAAACTGGGTAGAGGCTATGCAAGATGAGCTTCTGCAGTTTGAAAGAAACGAAGTATGGACCCTAGTGCCTCTGCTGAAAGGCAAAACCGCAATAGGGACCAAATGGGTCTTTAGGAACAAAAAGGACGAGGATGGCGTGGTGATCAGAAACAAAGCAAGGCTAGTGGCCAAGGGATACTGCTAAGAAGAAGGGATTGACTACGAAGAAACTTTTGCCCCTGTGGCTAGGCTCGAAGCAATAAGAATATTTCTTTCCTTCACATCCCACAGAGGTTTTAAGGTATTTCAAATGGATGTTAAGTCAACCTTTCTGAATGGTCAAATTCGAGAAGAAGTATACGTCCAGCAACAAACACGGTTTGAAAGTTCCAAGTACCCAAATCACGTATATTTCTTGGACAAGGCTTTGTACGGACTCAAGCAAGCCCCCAGAGCCTGGTACGACAGACTTTCAAACTTCCTTCTTGCAAATGGTTTCGAAAGAGGTACAACTGATACAACTTTATTTTATAAAAAGAGAAAAGGTGAGATTCTACTTGTACAGATTTATGTTGATGACATTATCTTTGGGTCTACAAATGAATCTTATTGGAAAAAGTTTGAGTCTTTGATGAAGAGTGAGTTTGAGATGAGCATGATGGGAGAACTTACCTTCTACTTAGGATTGCAAGTCAAACAAACCAAAGAGGGCATTTTTATAAACCAATCTAAATATTTCTCTGACATACTTGAAAAATACAAACTCTCTGACTCTTCATCAATTAAAAACCCTATGGCCACTGGATCAAAGCTTCATGCAGATCCAGAGGGCAAGTGTGTGGAGTGTAAACTCTACAGAGGTATGATAGGGTCTCTATTGTACTTAACCGCGAGTCGACCCGATATAATGTTCGCCACATGCCTCTGTGCAAGATTTCAAGCTAACCCCAAAGAATCTCATCTTCATGTTGTATAGAGGATCTTCAGATACCTTAAAGGGACCAAGAATCTTGGCCTCTGGTATCCGAAGAACTCTAGCTTTGATCTTATGGCTTATACAGATTCAGATTACGGAGGATGCAAGTTAGACAGAAAAAGTACCTCTGGGAGTTGTCAATTCCTTGGAGGGAAACTAGTAAGTTGGACATCGAAGAAGCAGAATTGTGTTTCGACCTCCACGGCAGAAGCGGAATACGTTGTTGCTGCTAGTTGTTGTTCGCAATTTCTATGGATGAGAACCCAACTCAGAGACTATAGATTTGACATCGAGAAAATCCCCATCCTCTATGACTCCAAAAGCGCCATTGCGATCTCTGCCAATCCTGTTCAACACTCCAAAACAAAGCATATCGATATCAGGTACCACTTTCTGAAACATCATGTGGAGCATGGGACGATAGAAATGTACTTCGTCCCTACAGATTACCAGTTTGCCGACCTTTTCACTAAGGCATTAGATGAGAAAAGGTTCACTTTTCTTGTTGGCAAGATTGGCATGCTGAACATGAGTTGATCCACAGTGCCTCTGTACCCTTGCACAGAGCCTCTGTAAGTATATACTGTATATTCGCACTTACTCCCTTTTGTACATTACTTTTGTTAAAGTAGTCCTCTTGCTCTGTGTCTTGCTCAATCGTCCATTTTTAAACCCAAGCACAGATCAAGGGGGAGCTGAGATAAAAGACCTTGACACTTCAAGGGGGAGCTCGACATATTTTGTCAAACATGTCGCTCTGTCCCTCAAAAATGCTTTCACAACTATCGAGTGATCACTAACTCAGATCATTTCCTAAATTAGAAGTTTTGGATCTCAGAGCCTCTGAGGTCCTCCACAGATCCTCTGTGACCCTTCACAGAGCCTCTGTACCTCACAAAGGGGTCTCTCGTCCATTACTCAATTGGATATGTGTTCGATCACCTCGTACGCTCTTTCGAAAGTCTTGGTCATCTCAAAGTATTCTAAAACCTCATGATGACCACAGAAGCTCTTGACCCACAGAGCTTCTGCCAAATTTAACTTCAATACTTTTTACCATTCGGTCATTATGTGCGGGTTATTTTTCAAAATCACCATCATGTGGGAATAGTAACTGCCATGCGCGTGAGAATAGAGGGAGGCACACATACTCGATCGTGCACCGCCTATCCTGACGTGGCACATTCCTATTGGTTCGTATCTGTACCGTCGCTTTTTGAAAACTGCTACTTATCCATTTGCACTCATCATGATTTCAAATTTTTATCTTTTACCGCTAATTCTTTTCACCCTCCACAATATATAAACCCCTCTATGCCTTCCCTTTTCATTTTCACCTGCAACTTTTGCTCAAAAGAACATCCTTGCAAAATTTCTTCTATTGTTTTTTCAAGCAATGGCCTCCCACTCACACTCTTCCAAGAACTCCAACGGCTCCAAGAAATCAAACCAATCCCATCACTCCGCAGCTCAAAAAGCTGATTCAACCTCCATTAGACAGGAACAGATGCTTACAAGCAGAATGCTCTCTTTTACGAGGAATGACTGTTAGCGCACAGATCTATTGGATTCAAGATCATCCAATTTGAAGTTTGCAATCTGAAGCTAATGCTGAAAAGTCGCTCTCAAGATTAGTCTAATGTTAAGTTTGTAATAATTGTCAAAGTTAATTATTGTCTTAATATTTGTATTATGTATTATTCCTAAATATCTAACTAATAGATATTTTAGGATATAGTTTAGATATTATATTTTTAGATATTATGTTGTTTAGTTGATATTAGGTAGATGAGATTCTAATATCTCATATCTCTCTTATAATATCTTAATCATCAACACTGTTCATCAGAGAAAAACCAACCGAGATCTTCAAGAGAGAAATCGCAAATATCAAACGTTGTAATCATGTGTTAATAAAAGAAAGGTTGGTAAATCATTTGTGTCGTTGTTTTGATAAGAACTTGATAGTATTGTGGACCGACAATTGGTATCAGAGCCTGAAAACAGATTCAAATCAAGTTTTAAAAGAACGACTCTTAGTTCTTCATTTGCAAAATCATTTTCGAGATTTAAAGGGTCTTAGGTGTTGAAATCGATTAGGTTGTGATCGATAAGTGTATTAGATCGTTGTGGTATACTTTAATTTCATTTTTGCACTTTAATCGATTCCCATTTTGCGATTTTAGTGTCTAACTGTTCACGACTTCAAACAGCACTGTTCCATCGATTTAAACTTCAAAAAGTGTTAGTTTTCGAAATCAAAGGGTTGTAATCTGTTCTAAAACTGTTAGTGGTCAATTTGATAGAATTTGGGACTGCTAATCATTGACAAACAGGGTTATTTGAGAGATCAGATCGATTTTTCAAAGAACAGGGACGAACTCGCGAGAGTACAAGTATTTGCGCTAGTTCATAGTCAGTTTTGCGCCATCAACGTCTAGCGCAAACTTGACTTTTGCGCCATCAACACTTCGCGCAAACTTCCAATTTCGCGCGACCAACGACTCATGCAAAACTCAAAACGCGCGACCTTCGACTCGCGCAAACCTCAGCTTGCGCCACCTTTGTCTCGCGCAAATCTCCAAAAACTCGCAAGCTCCATTTACGCGCAATTTTTCAGATCACAAATTCGCGAAGTCACTTTTGCGCCAACTCCTTGTAGCGGAAACCATCTTTTGTGCCAGCTTCTTCTAACGCAAAGTTGATTTTTGCGCCACCTTCGTTTAGTGCAAAGCAGTCTTTTCCGCCAGCCTCCTTTAGCGCAAAGTTTGCTTTTTGCGCCAGTACCGGAATTAGTATTTTTCAAAAGATGTCTTCAAGAGAAGCTCTGGCTATCGGAACTGACACAAAGCCACCAGTACTCTTCAGGGGAGAGTATGAACAGTGGAAAGATCGGTTCATGGACTTCATAGAAAGACATGAGTTGGGTGTTTTAATCAGGAAATCCTTAGAAGAATGAGTTATGGCACCTGTAATGAGGACTCGCACGGTTGATACTGTGGAGATACCAATTCAACTTAAGTTTGATGAACTAGATGGTGAAGACCTAAAGAGAACAAAAGCTGATAGATTAGCAAAGTCTTTCATTCTTCAAGGCATTACTAATGAAATCTATGTGAAGATTGACAACTACAAAGCTACAGGCAAACAGATGTGGGATCAGCTAGAGAAAATGATGCTTGGTTCAAAAGTTGGAAACCAGCTCAAGATATCCAACTGCCTCAACAATTATGAAGAATTCAAAGGCAGAGTTGGAGAATCACTAGCAGAAACTTACGACAGATATGTGACCTTGCTGAATGAGTTAAGCAAGAACAAGGTCAATAAATCACAGATAGAGTTGAATGTCAAATTTCTGAGCATGCTTCAGCCTGAATGGAAAAGATTTACAAGGCAGATGAAGCAAATCAAAGATCTGAACGATATTCCACTTCACGAGGTGTATGAAACCCGCAAGCAGAATGAGGAAGAGGTGGATGAGATCATGGATGAAAAGAGACAGGGTGAGAAGACAGTTTCTGACTCAGTTGCTCTTGTTGTGAAGAAGAAGAAGAAGAAAAAGATGATTATGTCTGAATCAGATAATGTGGAAAATAAAGCGAACTCTGACTCTGACGACTGTGAACAACTAAAGCAGGCTATGCTTATGTTGACTAAAGCTTTTCAGAAGAAATTCTACAAAAAGCCGAGCTCAAACAGTCAGAGGTATACATCTGGTCCAAGCAACTATGCTCACAAGGAAAGGTTTGAAGGAAAGAGAATAGAGGAAAGGAAGCCAAAAGAGAGAAGGTATAAAGAAGAAGAGATCAAACATCTAGAACCTCCAACGTGCTACAACTGTGGTAGACCTGGACATTTTGCAAAAGACTGCCGAAGACCCAAAGTCCGGAACTCCGACTACTACAAGAACAAAATGCTTCTAGACAAGCAATAGGAAGCTAGAAAAGCATTGATGGCAGAAGATGAGTTCTGGCTGGATCAATCAGACGAAGAAGATGAAAATGACGAGAAGAATGAAACAGCACATCTATGCTTCATGGGCAGCTGGAAAAAGAAGCTGATGCTGATTCGGATGAAGAGGAGAATGAAGAGGTATGCGATTTAACTCAATCAGATTTCTTAAATCAAATGCATGCCATGATGACAAAACTCTAAGAATTAGAGTCGAAACTCAAGCGTGAAAAGGGTGTTATTCTTGTACAAAACCAGTCAATACAGAAATTTAGCAATGACCTTGCTGAGAAGAAAGTATTGATTGAGACTTTACACAAAAACATTGACACCAGCGCAAAAGAACAGACCATAATTCTTAAAGAGGTTGATGAAACAAAGTCGAAATTAAAAAAAGAGTGAGTTTGATTTCAAAGGGCTTACGATAACGTATTCTTCGCGTACCAAAGAAAACGAAACTTTACATGCAAAATTAAAAGCTTTGGAAGAGAAGTTATACACATTGGGTCAAACTGAACAAACCGTTCAACTAAACAAACCCAAAGAGGAAATAGAGAAATGGGGACTCGGATATGAGAATCCACACTATCTTAAAAATGGTATATCTGAAGTGCCAGCACTTTATGATTTTACATATTTGAAACTAGCTCGAAGAATCCCTGATCTTAAAGTTTTCTGGACTGGACTGTCTAAAGAGGATGAAGCCAAGGAAACTGAAAAACGAATGAAATCATCTAAAGTTCACCTTCCATTTTATTATGCGAAGTTGAATAATAGTTATAATGATGATCCAAAATATCAATCAAAATCTCTTTCAAATGATTTCTTTGGAAGTTATTCTGTAAAAGAAATGGAGGCGAATCCTATTAAAGGTAAACTTTACGTCCCTCCTCTCAGTTTGAAAAGTAAAATTTCTGAACTTGAGACATCTTTAGCAGATGAAAGACTTTTGATTGATATTGAACAGAAAGTATTTTCAACTGTGTTTTCAAATACTGTTCTTTCTAAGGCTTCAAAATATAAAGACAGTTTTGGTCTAACTGAAGGAGGGTATGATTTTCTAAACTCCGATGGTGTTTTAGATGATTGTTTTGATCAGATTGATTTTAATGCCAAACTTCCTAATTATTCATCTTTTGTTGTGAAATCCTTGGGAAAATCTAGTATGCTTAAGAAAGGTAAATCAACGAAAGTTGATAAATCAGTTTCTGTGAAAACTAAGAATGCTAAAGGTAAGAAGAAATCTCAGCATTCACAGAAACCGATCACTACTGGTAACCCAAAGAAGATGCATTCAGTTGTTTCTCAAAGATCTAACTCAAAAGTCTCAAATATTTCATATCTGAGCAAGCTAGGAGTTAAATCTCAACGGCAACCAAAACGGAAGATTGATGAGACTGCTAAATCTTTTTGTAGTGTTGATTGTAATAAGACTCCGACTAGTAAAGATGTTTTGAATGCGAATGTTTCTACTATTTTGAAACCAAAACTTGTCGTTTATCGCAAGAAATATTCTATAAAGCAATTATTCCAGTTACGTCTATCTACTAGAAAGTCTTCATATTATGATAAACATGCTTATGCTTCTTGTCAAGATTCTGATGTTTGGTTTGGAAATTATCATGTTCATTCTTATCATTCATATGATTCATTTGATTCTCAAAAGCAAAGAGGACCCAAATTTCAATGGGTACCAAAATCATGTACTAACACTGTAGGACCCATTTACAAGTGGGTACCTAAATCTCTTGTTTCGTAATTTCTCTTATGCAAACCCGTCATATGTGGTACGTGGATAGCGGGTGTTCCAAGCATATGACAGGGCAGAAAGGGATACTGTCCAATTTTACAGATAAATATTGCGGGACAGTTAGATTTGGGAACAACCAGTTTTGACCAATACTGGGATATGGTGATATGGTACACGAAAACGTCATGATTAAGAAGGTGAGCTATGTTGAAGGATTAAGACACAACCTTTTCAGTATAGGCCAGTTCTGTGACAAAGGCTTAGAGGTAAATTTCAAGGCAAAGAGGTGTTCTGTTCGCACTAAAGAAGGCAAGGAACTCTTGGTAGGCACTCGAAAGTCCGACCTCTACACAATTAATTTGTCAAACGTCCAGACTGACAAGCAGGTATGTCTACTCTCTAAAGCCTCGATGCAACAAAGCTGGCTATGGCATCGACGGCTCTCTCACCTCAACTTTAGGTACATAAACAAGTTGGTTAGTGAAAAGCTAGTTAAAGGACTTCCAGAGCTGAAGTATGAAAAAGAACACCTGTGTGCAACATGTGAAAAGGGAAAGATGAAGAGAGCTCCACATAAACCAAAGCCTGAACCGAGTACAAGCTCTCCGTTAGAGTTGTTGCATATGGACTTATGCGGTCCGATGCGAACGCAAAGTCTAGGCGGAAAGAAGTACATACTAGTTATCGTGGACGATTACTCGCGATACACTTGGTTCAAATTTCTACGTTCAAAAGATGAGACAACTGATGTTCTCATTACATTCCTGAAGACGACCCAGGTAAATCTGCAAAAACTGGTCAAGCTTCTAAGAACAGACAACGACACAGAGTTTAAGAACAAAACCGTTCAAGAATATCTCGAATCGGTCGGGATATCACATCAATACTCTGCTGCTCGTACGCCTCAACAGAATTGAGTGGTCGAAAGAAGAAATCGTACGCTAGTCGAGGCTGCTCGTACTATGCTAAGTCAATCTGAATTACCTCTATTTTTGTTGGTTGAAGATGTATTGACTGCGTGTTACACTCCGAATCGTTCCATGATACACCGCAGATTCAAGATGACTCCTCATGCGTTAATCAACAACCGAACACCGATAATCAAATATTTTCATATATTTGGGTGTAAGTGTTATGTTCTAAACGATAGAAAGAGTCTGAACAAGTTCAGTGCCAAGGCGGACGAAGGCATCTTCATTGGTTATTCCTCTACATCTACTGCATTCCGTGTCTATCTGAAGAAGTCAAAAACAGTTGTTGAAAGCGTCAACATCACATTTGATGAAGATATGGCTTCTGAACAACACAGTTCAGAACCCGTGATAACCGGAGTACTAGCTTCTGGGCAAATCAGTCCAGAACCTACGTCTCAAGCGATCAAATCAGATGAAGCATCAACGTCTACTAATCATTTATCTGATTTAGATTTATTATGTGAACTATTTTATGATGAATTTCTTGGATCTAATGTGCAGAAATCTGTTATGGTTGACAGGATGGAACACTCAACGACTACTCATCCAACCAGTTCAGATATCTCTACTGAATCCAACTCCCCGATTCAGCAAGAAATTCCAGTTCAAATGCCGACTCCAACAGTTGAAGCTGTGACAAATAATGAAGAGACAAAAGTTGCTGTAACAGTAGGAGGTTCTGTACAGACTGATCTACAGACGGACCAAGTTGTACCTGCTAAGCCTTCTGCACCTACTACTTCAACTGCAATCATCATTCCTCCTGAACAACCTGAAGAAGGTACCAGTGGATTCCAAGATGATAATATTGATATATATTCATATAATCCACTCCCTCATGAACACAAATGGACCAAAGCGCATCTGATAAGCCAGATCATTGGTGATCCTTCAAAACCAGTGCAAACTAGGTCAGCTTCAATGAATATGTGTATGCATGAATCCTTTCTGAGCAAGATCGAGCAATCTCGCGTATCCGAGGCCCTTGCCGATTCAGACTGAGGGACTGCAATGCAAGAAGAGCTGAATCAGTTCGACGCACTTAAAGTCTGGAGACTCGTACCCAAACTTCAAGGTAAAACCATTATAGGTAGGAAATGGGATTTCAAAATCAAGAAAGATGAAGATGGTACCGTTATCAGAAACAAAGCAAGACTTGTTGCCAAAGGATACAGGCAAGAGGAAGGAATAGACTACGACGAAACTTATGCTCCTGCGGCGCGTTTAGAGGCAATTTGAATGTTTTTGGCCTACGCAGCTCACAAGAACTTCACTGTCTTTCAAATGGACGTGAAGACCGCCTTTCTGAATGGCATTCTAAAGTAAGAAGTCTACGTCTCGCAGCCAGAAGGCTTTGTCAATCAAGAGAAACCGAATCATGTCTACATTCTCGACAAAGCACTCTATGGACTGAAACAAGCTCCTCGCGCCTGGTATGATGTCCTATCTCAATTTTTAGTCAAGTCTGGTTTTACAAAGGTACGGTAGATACCACTTTGTTTATTAAAAAAGAGAAAGCCGATATCATTCTTATTCAAATCTATGTGGATGATATTATTTTTGTCTCTACAAATCCTAAGTACTGTAAGAATTTTTCAAACCTTATGGTGTCAAGATTTCAGATGAATATGATGGGAGAGATGAATTTCTTTCTCGGATTAGAAGTCAAACAATTTTCATCGAGGATTTTTATCAATCAATCAAAATACATTCTTGATATTCTTCGGAAGTTCAAAATGGAAAATTCGAAACCGGTTGGTACCCCCATGGCGCCAGGTTCTAAGATTGGCAACAATCCTTCTGGAAAGGCTGTTGATGTTAGGACTTACAAAGGGATGATAGGTTCTTTGATGTATCTTACTTCTAGTAGCCCAGATATAATGTTCTCTACATGCTTATGTGCTAGATATCAGGCCAATCCCAAAGAATCCCATTTGTCTGCAGTTAAGCGCATTTTTAGGTAGCTGAAGGGGACTGCAGATCTTGGTCTGTGGTATCCTAAAGATACTAGCTTTGAACTAATAGCATATACAGATGAGATCATGCTGGTTGTATGCTAGACAGAAAGAGCACGTCAGGTCATATACGGTTCCTCGGTGATAAACTCGTTAGTTAGGCATCGAAGAAACAACTTTGTGTATCAACTTCAACGGTCGAAGAAGAATATGTAGTTGCTGCTAGATGTTGTTCTCAGGTCTTGTAGATGAGAACACAACTACGTGACTACGGTTTTCACTTCAACAAAATCCCGATCTACTGTGAATCAAAGAGCGCCACAGCGATAACAACGAATCCTGTTCAGCACACCAAGACCAAACACATAGATGTCAGGTATCATTTTATCAAAGATAATGTCGAAAAAGGAACAATTGAACTTTTCTTTGTAAAAATTGATTATCAGCTTGCAGATTTGTTTACCAAACCTTTAGACGAAAAGAGGTTCACCTTTCTTGTCTCTAAGCTTGGTATGCTAAATCTTAAGACATAATCAGTAGTTACCGATCAAAGTTTTCTAATTGTATACTTTTTCATCATTTCTTCATTCTTATTTCTGAATGATATCTGCACTTCAAATATTCTGTTCATGATCCAAGGGGGATGATGAGATGAAATTGACAGATGGTCAATATTAATTTGAGGAGAAGACTCACTAATTTATGCATTTACCTTTTAAATGTCAAATTTTTGTGATGCATGATTTTAGGGGGAGTTTTACAAGTCAAAGGAGTTAGGATATGACTTCTAATTATTTCAGATCAGAACTCATACTTTCATTGTTTTTCTGCTTTTTGTCTTTTTATTTTCAGTGAATAAATTTTCTTTGACTATGACATAAGACTTTTGCAGTTTTTTTTTAGAGACGCTTACATGTTCATATCTTTATGACTTTAAGCTTAGCTTCATGAGATGTAAGATCGCACGTAAAGGTATAATCCTTTATCTTAATCTCATATATGATTGAAAGAAGGATAACTTTCATTCATAGAAAACATTGTTCTTAAAAGTTCAAACCACTTCCCGAATCTCAAACCGATTTCATGAATTGGAATTGTGCGTTTAAATGTTTTCTAGATCTACTTTGTGCTTTAACTGATATAGTTAAACCATTTTGAGCATCATAAGCTTTCTAGGAAAACATCGGATTTCATTGTGCTAGGACTTAACACAACTTCTACGGATACACGTTAACCAGTGTTTCCTACCTAAGAGGTTAATCCATAGTGATTGAGTGTGAGAAATCAAAAAGAAATGAGTGTGGGTTGTGTGATGAGCAATAATGAAAAAGAGAGTTCGGTTAGAAGTAAACTTAATGTTTAAAAGAAAGAGGGTGTGAGAACAGAGTTAAAAGAATATCAGAACTCTGCACCAACTACTTTCTGAGCCGGGCAGCCACATTTCTAGTGTTTCACATTTCTTTGATGAACATTATTGAAACAGGCAACTAGCCCATGCCAACTCTTGATTAACCCCACCAGCTACTCATTTTCTTCTTAACAGGAAAGTGTTTGACATTTTCAAAGGGGAAGCAGCAGATTTACTATCTGATTTTCATTTGGAAAATCTGGATATTGAAACAAAGGAAGTCTGCCCCACCTTCGCACTTCACTCATGCACATTGAGTCTGTGTTTAACTTATTGTTGTCTCAGTGGCTTACACAATATTGAGCCTTATAAGCAATCATCAAGTGCTTAATTCTTTCTATCACTATCACGAACACACAAGGAATTTGTTTCTTTGTCATAACGTTCATAGAATTTACCTTTGTGGTGTTTCGATGATTGAATGGAAGCCCTGGGGGAGTGAACATCAAAAAGCTCATTTCCAATGCGTATTCGTTACACACAGTGACTTAGTGTTACTAACAGGAATTTTAACTGATTCATTTGTTGATTCAGGTGTTACACGATTATTTTGTCTAGATTTGCAAAGATCTGGATGAATATCTTTTGAATTGACGAATCAGAGGCTCCAAAAGAAAGACATTTCTTACTCAGAGTTTTGATGAAATCGTTTCTCTATTCATCAAAAAGGGGGAGAACCTAAAGCTTGAAGAAATGTCCATTGCATTACAAGATTGGAAAAGAGAAGAGCTAACCAAGAAATGCGAGAGATCAAAGTATTCTGAAGACATGCTGATTTTAGAGAAATTTTTCTTTGAAGATACTTTGCTAAAGCATTCTGAGCTAAAACCTGGAGATTATTACATATTGAAGACAGAGAAGGAGATTCCAACTTCTGAGCTGAAAGAGAAGACTGAATTGCTAAATCATTTTAGTAATGATCTTGATCCAAAGGGGGAGATTGTTAGCGCACAGATCTATTGGATTCAAGATCATCCAATCTGAAGTTTGCAATCTGAAGCTAATGCTGAAAAGTCACTCTCAATATTAGTCTAATGTTAAGTTTGTAATAATTGTCAAAGTTAATTATTGTCTTAATAATTGTATTATGTATTATTCCTAAATATCTAACTAATAGATATTTTAGGATATTTAGTTTAGATATTATATTTTTAGATATTATGTTGGTTAGTTGATATTAGGTAGATGAGATTCTAATATCTCATATCTCTCTTATAATATCTTAATCATCAACACTGTTCATCAGAGAAAAACCAACCGAGAGCATCAAGAGAGAAATCGCAAACATCAAACGTTGTAATCTTGTGTTAATAAAAGAAAGGTTGGTAAGTCATTTGTCTCGTTGCTTTGATAAGAACTTGATAATATTGTGGACCGACAATGACTATCACATGATTCAGATGAATAACAAGCCAAACAACCACTTTGTCACTCTTACTCCTTTTGGATTCCCTAATGAAGCAGCACCCCTGATAAACATCCTTAAGAACCATTTTCTGTTCAAAGACCTAACTCTGAAAACGAAATGACATCCCTGAATCATACATTCAGCAGTTCTGGCTGAGCGCTCATCATGCCAAGATGGAGAAATATGGTCATTGTATCATTGGCTATGCCACCCATCCATCGACAACAAAGATCCTGGACTTAGGCATCAACCGAAGAAAATTATCTGAAGTTTTTGAACTCCCTACTAAGGCAGATCTCAATCTGCGGAAATCCTCAGAAGAGCCCACAGAGGAAGAAATACTGGAGTTTCTGAAGTTCATTGGATACGCAGTTCCAAACACCAAACGTACAAACTTCAGAAGACAAAACCTACCCCCTCGGTGGAATGTGCTCTTCTCAATCCTGAACAGAGGTTGTAGCCGCAGAGGCACAAGTGAGTGAGACAGAGGAAGCGATAGTTAGAGGGGAGGGGAGTGAGAAAAAGGAGAAAAAGAAAAGTAAGAAAAAGAGAACCGAAGACGTAGAGGTTTCAAAGTCCTCTGAGAAGAAGAAATCAAAGAAAAAGAGGACCGCAGAAGCATTACCAAAAAGGAAAGCTGCAGAAGAGACTACAGAGGTCAAATCCTCTAAGAAAAAGAAAAAGCGAAAACTGCGAAGGCTTGCAGAAAGTGCTAGAACAGAACCTGCAGAGGGTGGCGAAAAACCTCTGCAGAAGACAAAAAGAGCACTAGTCTTTGAAGAATCCCCTGAGGATAGACCTCAGAGCCCAATAAAATTGGCCTCTAACATAGCAAGAGAGGTCTTTCTTAGGTACTCACGGGACCTAGGCGAAACCGTGGCTTTAGAGATTGAGGATGTGACTGAAAAGTCACAAAGTGAAGACGAGAGAGATGAAAGCAAAACATCGTTGGAGGAGAGCAGAAGAAAAGATGCCTTGGGCACACAACCTGAGCCAACTCCCCGTGCAACCCACACCACTACCTCTGCAGTTCTAGTGCAGAAAGGTATTGAACAAGGACCGCACAGTCCGATCCCAACCCCAGCCATCCGGATAGAGGATATTTCTGCATCCTCTGTACCACCATCCGGGGAAGCCAAATCCACCTCACCCTCTCAAAAGGGTGAGAGTGTTGTTTTCCGGGTCCATTCGCCCTAGGACACAACTCCACCACACACAGAGGCATTTTTTACCTCTGTCATGCACACGAGTGACCACCAAACTGCTTCAGAGATGGCAGTGCGAGATCACACTAGTTATGTGGTTCTAGAACAGCCACAAAACCTAATCACTAGGACCCTCGGGGAAGCCTCTAAACCCTTCCTCAAGAAGCCTACTGACAGAACTTCCATAGATGATTCCTCTGTGGAACATCGAGGATTGGAAGGAAATCCTTCAGAGCTCAACCTCATCAAAGGCTATGAAGGTGCTAAATACTCGTTGGCTAAATCTGGAACATGTGTTGTTCCAGAGGTCACCACGGACACTTTCATCACAAAGGGCGAGTTTCAAACCTTTGTTGACATGGTGTTCCAAAAATTTGACGAGTTGAAAAGCTCTGTCACAAAGGAATATCAAGCGAACTCCCAAGTCCTTGCAAAGGCTTTCCAAGCAAACACAGAGGCTCTGAAGCTCTTCATCAGTCTTCAGTACAACATACTATAGAGATCAAGAAGCTGACAGAGAACTCTGTAACTCGAGCTGACCTTCAGGAATGCGGACGATCGATCAACATCCAGACCGATGCAGTTAAAGTTCTGGGGGATATCTGCATGGAGGAAATGGGTACGTTTGCAGCTAAAGTTGTTCAGTCACGGGTGGATAACCTGACCAAGCTTCGAGATGAAATCAAGGATATAACTCGCAGTGTTATAGTCCCTTTACAACCACAGGCGTCCACTTCTGCACCCCCACCCTCAACCTCTGCCACTGACATCTCTGCCTTAGCTACAAAGAAGGAATTAGAAACAATGGGGAGAATGGTTCTCAGAAATCTCAAACTTATTGGATCTGACATCACTCAACAAGGCAAGAAAGTCGCAGAAGATCTGAAGAAGACTGTAGCCACGATCAGGTTCAAGTCCGATCTGGAAGTCAACAAAATGTCGTTGGCTATAGAGGATGTTTTAAAGAAGATCTCGAAGCATGTCGACGATCATCTCTGCAAGAGAAGAAAGAGGAAGGCACCTGCGACTTGCCAAGCCGAGGCATCGCAGAAGAGGGCAAGGCATGAGGACCAGGATCCTGATGCCTCTGGTCCTCATGAGGGGAAGATCATGCCATCAGAAGTGAATATTTCAGCTGAACCCCTGAACCAAGTCCCTACAAGCTCAGAGCCTGGACCTCATAAGTCAGATCAACAACAGGTCTCTGCAGCTTTATCATCTCCCACAGTCCAAATCCCCAAAATCTAAATGAAAGCACCACCCACCGCGAAAGATAAAGGCAAGGTTATTGCCACAGAACCTCTTAAGAAGAAGGCACCTCCTAGAACTGAGAAGCTCCTCCAAAATTCCATGGATGCCATCAGAAGTGAGGCTCTGAGAAGCATAAAACCTAAAGAAGAAGAAGACTGGCAATTGATCTGCAGTCCCTCTCTGAACTCCCCGTCCTTGACCCTATTGAAAATTCGTCAAAGGGTAGAGTTTCATAGGTAATACAAGGCTTTGAGAGCTTGATAAGACCCTTCCCCGTTCCCTAGAAGAAGAACCTAGAAGAAGACGTCTACAAGTATCTCTATAGCCAAGGGGTCCATGATCAGCCCTCTATAAAGCTCTTAGAGGAAATTATTTCAGAGGAGAGGAGGAGATTCTATAAGTACAAATCCAAGCCAAGAGTTCAAGTCTTCTCCATGGCCAAAATCATAGAGGTTGTGTCAATCAAGCTGAGCCATACAAAATGCAAGAACTTCTGGTTCAGTCAGTATGCCGTGAAGAGAGAGGATGGGGAGATATGGACGTTCACCGATGTAGATCTGACAACTCTCCATCCCCACGATCTCCCAGAGCTACTAAAATGGACAAAAGACAAATTCGGGTGGAAGAAGGAGTACCAAGAAGCCCACCTCACAATTAAAAGAACTATGAGGGAAAAGTTGCTCTTCTACAGCGTGGTCGACTTTCAGGTGGCACTTGACCTAGGGGTCAAAAAGGTGAACTTTCCTCCACCAGAGGATAGTCTACCAACCTCTGCCATGATTCTTCAGAATTCCATAGTCAACTCACCTTCCTTTGGCTTCGTGTACATAAATCCCATGGGCGAAAAGAAGATATTTATGGGAATTGAAAGTCACAAGTACTCGACTCAGTCTCTGCTGTTCATCCAAGAACTCATCATCAAGCATATAGGAACACCACTTGTCCCCATAGAACCTGCAAACGTCCATCTGGAAAATATAGATGCAACCATTAACTTCAGAAACCTGTGCGTGTTCTATTACAGAGAACTGAAGAAGGAAGGAGGGTTTGGAAGAAAAATAAATGATTTCCCAGACGCCAAAGTATAGGCTCTGAAGAAATGTAATTTTTTCTTTCACTTTTATTGTAATCAAATGAAAATTGCCTTCTGGAATTTATCTTAGAATGAAAGAAAGTAGACAGAGGTTGAGTTCCTTTCACCTCTTTGAGTTTCTAACTTAGCCAAGCTCTCATTTTTCCATTTCTTTATTTTTCAATACTTAGGGGGAGATTGTTAGCTCCAATCACATTGTATAGAAGTATTGAAAAAAATAGGCTAAGTATAGGAATCGCAGAAGTCTGTCCCAGAACATCCAAGTGCACCACAGAAGATACAATCACAGAAGACATCTGTCGACTTTCTGCCAGAGGACACGAAACCTGATTATGCTCTTCAGATCACAGAGCCTCTGTGATCACTCACAGAGCCTCTGTGATGGCTAACCTCTGGAGACAGTTCGAAGATTTATGCAAACTCAGTTCAAGACAAGGTCACACACAGATCACGTGATGCCTTTTGTACGAAGATTTCCAGATCACCTTGGAGCGGCACACGATGGTTTTACTTTCCAGGTGGCTTTTCGTTTATGGAATATCAACCTTTGTCTTGTACTACGGGGTGCATCCTCCTTGTATATTATGGGAGCACCACCTTAGAGTTTAATATGTGAGCACACACAAATTGTCTGAATAGAGATTATATTTTCAAGAGAATATTTGCACATACCAGTACGTGTTCTTGGTGTTCTTCAGTAATCAATGAAATAGTGCTTTGAGTAATTTCTTGCAATACTTTATTCATCTGTTTATTGATTACTTGTGTGTTTACTACCTTGCATGTTCTACCTTTTCTACATATATTAAACGCTTCCGCACTCTCATCATTTCAAACCAGTGTGTAGTAAAAGGTCAATCAAGTTAAGAACATCGTTAATTGGGATCAACACCATATTTTGATGCTTTGCCAGAATGGTTTTTCTTTTTCTACTGAGGCTTTATCTCTGATGTCTTGGTCAGAGGTTGATTCAGAAAGCAATGAGAACCTCTGAAATGATTTTTCAGCTTAATCATGAGTTGAATGCAATTTCAATTAACAGAGCAAGATAAAGTAGGAGCAAAGTTTTTCATTTCATTTAAAACATTTGGTACATGTTTCTTTTGAAACTTCTTAAAACTATCACTAGGAATATTACAAGTATTTCTAACTACTTCTGACTTTTTAGCTTGGAAATTGTCCTTCTTTTCAATTTGCTTTTTCTTGGCCCAAAACATCTTCTTCTCTTTCTTGCTTACTGCACAAACAGGATTAGAATGGTTAATTTCTTGCCATTTGCCTTTTTGTTCGGGAAGTGAATTTGATAGGTTTATAGGTGTAGAACTGAGAAGTGTTAGTTTTATTCTTAGCCTTTTCCTTTAACTCTTTCTCCAACTCCAGAGAGGTTTTTGCTTGTAGGCACATGTCTGCAAAATCAGGACATATTGGAATTCTGGATTTATCTTTTGAAACAGAAACAGGGGTGTTTAAAATTCCAGAACCAATAGTTTGTTTTGTTTTATGAATTACCTTTTCTGGTGTATAGAAAATTTATTCATCTATCTTTGTGTCAGATTCAGAATCAGAATCAAGAAAGTCACTTTTAACCTTGTCAGAGATGACTACCTCTGAAGTTTTCACTATATTTTTAGGTCTGGAGACTTTAATTATCTTTTTCTTGCATGTTTCTTTGATAAAATCAGATATGACATTTTCTTTATAAATTCTTCTAATTTCATCTTTAAAAGTGGTTATGATGTATTCTATCTGTTCCAGTAGAATACAGAGGTGCTTCTGGATTCAGTAGGCTCTGAGGTTTTATTTCAGAGGTACAGGCTTCAGAAACCTCTGGTTCTTTAGCGATGAATGAATCAAATTTGAAAATCTCTTTGGGATCATTACTCTAAGGTTTTGGAAAATAAACCTCTGAAGTTTCTTTTTCTATTTTCAAGACTGGTTCTAAAACAGTTTTTACTTTAGAGTATGTGATATTTTTGAAATTTAGAGTTCTTACTTTTGATCCCTCTGTAGTTCTTGTTCTTTTGAAAATGTTAGAATTATCCAGAGATGGAAAGTGAGGCCTCTGGACCTTTCCTATACAGAAAGTGGAAGAAAGTGAAGTTTTCTTCAATCAAGTGAATGGATCCAATTCATTGAATCCCATCCCTTGAGTATCCATCTGAGAATTGATTTTAATGTGCACATCTTGTGCATCTTGATAACTCTTGATATGAATTTCCTTTCTTTCCAGAGATTGATGCAATATTTCTCTTTCCTTTTGAAAGTAATTAGTTAAGGCAACAGAATTGTCCTTTCATACTCATATTTTCTCACTTCTTCTTCTTTTGCCTTTAAAACCTTTTCAAGTTCTTTGAATTTCTCAGAAAAAGATTTTTCCTTTTGTCTCTGAGATTTTTCAAGTTCAAATTTTTCAACAAAAAATTCTTTCTTTTCTGACTAAAGAAGGTCTTTTTCTCTTTTATAAAAGTTTAGGTCCTTTGTCATTTGCTTTCTCTTTTCTTTTTCTTCAATGAGTTTTTGCTTTAAACTCTGAAACTCATCTGTTAATTTAAGAACATTCATTTCTAATTCACTTTCAGAGGTGGATGAAGAATTTACCTTTTCAGAGAAGTCCTCTGATGATCCATCAGTCTGATCACCATCATCAATTGCCATACCACAGAGGTTGGTAGGCTCTTCCTCTCCATCACTTGTGGAGTCGGACAACCAGTCTTCCATTTCTACAACAAGTACCCTTTCTCTGACATTGTATTTGTACTTGTTTTTGTAGTAGTCTTGATCTTTGACAAGTCTACCTCTGCAGTTTGCGGAAAAATGGCCTGATTTTCCACATCTGAAACATATTCCATCATTCTGGTTTGGTGGAAAAGCAGCAACTGTTTCTATCTTTTGAATTTGTGGTTGGGGCTGGAAGTACCTCTGAGGTTGAGGATACTTTGGTTGAAATGGTTGATGAGTTCTTGATTGTTGAGCAATTTCATGATTTATGAAATGAACACCCTTTTGATCACTATGTAGAGTGGATGTGGGCTCTTGTTGATAATCAGCTTTTTGAAATCTTCTTTCTAGATTTCCTCTTCTTTCTTCATCATCTATCCTCCCTTCAAAAACTTTCTTGCCAAATTTCTTGTTGAATTGATGAGGAATCAAAGCAAGAGATTTAGCAAAATCATTACTGTCTTCATCTGAGTCTGAGTCTGAATGATCACCTTCTTCAGCTATTAAGACCTTTTTAGATTTTCTTTTTGACTCTCTTCTCAAGGAATTTTTTTTGAGTTTATTGATTCTTCATCATGACTTTCTGGGCAAGTGGTCCACCTAAAGAGGTTTTTGACTTTTCTTAAACAACTTCTTTTTCCTGGGCAACTAGGGTGCCATAAATGTCAGTCAATGACCAAGATTCAAGGTTTTGATTGGCCTGTTTTTACATGGACAGTTGTGACCATTTTTCATTTAAGTTTTTAAGGAAAAGAACATTGTTTTCTTCTTTTGTCCTCATAACTCCAAACTTTTTGCATTTATTGATGAGAATGTTGAATATGGAGTATGTTTGGTGCAAAGTTTCTTCAGGTAGTGCATGAAAGTCATGGTACTCATTAATGCAAAGATTTCTTCTGTTTTTCTAAGTTTGTAGGCCACCATCAAGTTGGTTGAACAACTGATCCCATATCTCTTTTTCAGTTACACAAGAATCAAGTTCTTGAAAGATATCATTGGGAATAGCCATAATTAGTAATCTAACAGCTTTGGAGTCATTTTCCATCATTTTAGTTTCTTCTTCAGTGAAGTTTGAAGTTTTCTTTTCATAGCATGCAGGTATTTCAGCAGTATCTGCTGTGATGGAACTCTTGGTACCAACACCATTGGATGGTGAGGTCCATCATTCACTGATCTTAAAAGATCCACGTCCATACCTTCCAAAAAATTTACCATCCTTATTTTCCATTAGGGATATTCATCTCTTAGAAGTGTAGGAGGTTTAGTTATTGATCTAGATGTATAAATGTCACTTATACTAGAGTTTACCATTTTGAAGAAAAGAGGAAGATTTGAAGAACTGATGCTTTTCAAAGAAGAGTTTTTATCAACAAGTGAGACTATGAGTTACTTTCAAATCTAGAGCATATAGAGTTCTTTAAATAAACCAAGGTTTATACAAACATGCACAAATTTTTGAAAGCTTGAATCAGTAAACAAAAGCAGGATCTGATACCAATTGTTGGATCCCAGATTTAATCTTATAACAATGATATAAACAAATAATAATGAGAACAACGGAAGCAATACAGTTTAAATATCAAAGCAGATTCAATATCATAGTTCAAACAAGAAGATATACAATTGTGTAAAAATAAGAACAAGCTTATTGTTACTGGATAATTCTGGTAGATTAATAAGAACACCAAGAAGGTGGATAAATCATACAAGATCTTCTTAAGAATACTCTCCAATTTATTAATGATAAATCAGATACAATATATAAGGAAAAACACACTTTTGTCTATGGAGTGATGGTCCTATTTATAGGACCATAAAGTGAATAGTGTACTATCCTGACATAAGAAGCATGCTTGAATAGTGTTTTACCTAAAAGGTAAGCTCACTTGAACAGTGACCTACTCTAAAAAGTAAATCTTATCATTAATGACGTGTCATCTGCTCTTATGCCAATACTTGTAGAAATCATCAGGGCTTTCTTCACAGAGGATTTCTTCAGAGCTCTGATGCAGGTGCCTCTGATGAAGCCATCTCTGATGTCTTCTTGTTGAATCGTAACTCTGGAATGTACTTCAGAGGCAGGTTTTCTCTCTGAAGTCTATCTCTGGAAGCCCTCTGAAATAGGACTTAGAATATTTTCAATACTTATACAATTTAGAATTGGGGCTAACACATGGGGAATGTACCGAGAGGCATCCAACCCGAGAGATTATGCCGACGATTGTGACATATGTCACTCTTGACGGGCAAGGTCGCGGACGAGCCCCGGGCCTTAAATATTGGTAGACGCGTTTTTCTTCATTTTATCTGATTTTGGAGCTTCATAGATTTTTTTTCTTTGCAGATTTCTGGTGTGCTCCTCTTCCCTACCGTCTCACTTCATCTACTCCTCAAGCTATCATTAATGTGATCATTTATTGCTCCCTCCTAGATTTAGATCATAAGTGTAACAGATTTCTAGTCTCAAGGAATACTCTCAAAACCTAAGGTGAGTTCATCCACACTTTTAAACTTTATACATGTCAAAACCTTTGTATGTCGACCTTCTAAACATCTCCTCTATTAAAATTCTTGATTTGATGAACTTTTAACCTAAAGCTTATTTTAGGGATTTTTAGGGTTTTGCTTGGATGAAATTGTTTATAAAGATGAAATACATAGTATCAAATGCTTGTTTGTGGTATCTAATTATGTCGGGTTTCATCCCCCTTGTTTTATGAGCTTGAGAATGTTAGGTCATAATCTAGGGTTTTGGAATACTTGATGATTTTCATGTGAGCTTTATGCATATTGGTTTCCTATGTTGAAATAATGCTTAATATGGTATTTTGGCATTTATGAGAATTATGGCTAAATAATAAATTTTAAGCCAAAACATCATAATGAGAAAACTTACTTATGGGTATGGATTGATACTAATCTTGTCTATCATATTTGGGATAACGATTTGTACGTGTTGAGTTTGTTGTCTTACTTGGTGTTAGTGTAATGGATCCATAGGGACTTGAGTCTTTGTGTTCAATGATGGGACGATAGTTTCCCTCATTTTAGCACGGATTAGGCATCGAGTCTCATGGTAAGTAAGATGTGGAACCATATGGTCGGGCATTGTCCCATGAGTGGTAAGGTGTAACTCCAAGGTACTTGCTTGTTTTCTTGGATTTGGGTATCTTAATGTATAGGCCTAGAGGGGCTGAAATTGGGAATCCACGAGAAATAGACTTAGAGGAGTTGAGCTTAAAGTCCACTTGCTTATGTTATATGCATTTTACTTATTAACACATCATGTAGCTTTACTTTTGCGTTATGTCGCTATTTGACAAACGGGTATCCCCCGTCAACGCTTGAGGTATAGTACAAATGTTGGTTTTCCCCAAGGTTAATATGATGGTTTCCGCATTTCACATTAATGAGTTTATTTTACTATTATTCAATGTAAGTGCTTGTTCTCACTAGGCGTTAGCCTAACACTTTTTCTTAAAATGACATGTATATCAAGTCATCATAACGGCGGGGCATCTCGGGTTTGCGTGGACGACCAAGTGGTTGGGAGTAGCATTTTCGGAGAAGTATAGATTTGGTGTAATTTGACTTGTTAGAATTCTTTTGGAAAGGGATAGTGGTGTGGATTGGATATAACCCCAAAAGGCTATAGCAACTGGCAAATCATGCAAGTATACATGGCTCACTAGTATTGTCCAAAGTAAGTGATAATGGTAAGTAATACCAGAGATCGTACCTCAGGGATTTTCAAAGTAAGAAGAGTAACCAAAGTCAACTTTAAAACATGATTTCAAGAGTAAAAACAAAGCAATATCTTTTGAGAGTTGGTAACCAAAGTACTGAAATGTAACAATAAGTTAAATATATTATGGGTATAAGATCAGGTTGGATTTCAGCAAACAGAGTGCAGTGAACATTGCTACAACATCATAAGGGTGTTGCAACAATAGCTCTCTACAAACACTACTGGATTGAATGGCCTTTCAAGGAAGTGTAGATTAGACCACATGTTGGCAGTGCACATGGTGATGTATCAAGAACCAAACTAGTACAAATCTTGCCTTTCTTTCCATATAGTTTTGCAACCCATAAGGTTGTTGCATCTCTCTGTAGCCTTTATAACACAATTAGTAAAAACATTTGTGTTGTCTTAATCTTAAGTCCAACTCATCTAAGTAAAATAACATGTGTCAATTTGTCATCACTAGATGAAATGTTTGTACCACTTGTTAATAGTGAAGTAAATTGCTATTAACAAGCAATTATCCACTAACACTTTGGCTTAATCTCACAACCTTCCCTTACACCCATACTAAGGTGTTTAGCCTAGCATGACTGAATGTAAAAGCTCTAAAGTAAATGATATATAACTATAAGACATGAATGTAAATGACTTAAAGTAAATGACTTGAAAATTAAACTTGCAAGAAAAGTAAATGAATGTTGTAAAGGTTGCTATAGTAATTGACAATAAGTAAGAACAATTTTCAAAAGATTGCAATATATTAAAACAACAAGAATACAAAGCTTGTAAGAAGCTTTGGTTCAACTGATGTTATGCCTAAGCATGAGGATATCTTCAAACTAGAACCATTACTTCCTACTTATACTAAGCTAATGGAATCAAAAGATGCTTAAGGGTACAAAAGTAAATTGTCTATTGGTTATTAACCAAGCATAATAATTACAATTATCAAAGGTAAAGATGCTTACGTAGACAAATCAAGGCATCTTCAGGGAATCTTCTATCACTCTTCCCCTGACCATGTACTTCCAAGATGCCTCCAAAAAGTCTTCAACAAAAGAAAATATTCCATGGATTGAGTCGGTTGCTGCCAATATCAGTGTTGTAGCGGTACCTGCTGCAGCAATTGTCTGTTAGCATTATTTTCACCAATAAACATAGAACATTACCATTTCCTACATCCTAGCTCCAATCAAACTAAATGTGTAAAATAATACAAAAAGACTCAAGATAAGATTGGGAAAGATGTAAAATGAGGTAAAATGAAGTCCTAAATGGGTGCTAAAGTGTATACTTCTATACACTTACCAGATAGCGACACCCATCCATAATCTGAACTAGTTTAGTTTAGACTAGTAGGTTTTCGATTTATATCTCTTATTTTGTCATTGGATATGTAAACACCTTACTATTTCCTCTCTATTGGGTGATTTACTTATTTATAGAATGTCCTTTCCGCATTTATTCAGGTTTAAATTAACCCCTATTTTTAGGGTGTTACAAGTTGGTATCAGAGAAGTAGTTTAAATGAACTAGGTATGAATGTAAGATGCCTAGACTTAAGATGAAAGCGATTAAGTTATGAATTGTAAGATTGGGTAGAAATCTTAACATAGGACGGTCTTAGAGTCGACGGAATTGCACGAGTTGAGAATTGTGACAGTGGTAACAAGAATCCTTATGTGTAATATGCTCATAATCTCAGTTAGCTAACGCTATTATGAATATATTGTTACGTGAGCATGCTTTGTTTGCTATCGTTATGATGATTAATGAAAGTAGTAGTACGTTTCCTTATGTTTGAGTTTTATAGCCTATCACTCACCTCCATTCTCGAATGTGTGTGGCAGACTATAATGGTTACTACTTGAAATAAGTCGGATGGCCATGAAGCGACGGCATCCACGGTCGATCAGCTGCGGGTGACTGTGGTAGAAGTGATTGCACCTTTGAACGATGTGTTGGGCAGAAGGGTTGAGCATATACCAAGGCACAATCTGGAAACATCTAAACCCATTATGGAAGAGGTAACAGCAGAACGAGGATGATGGATCGAATGATGCTGGCCATGAATAAGGCCATGGCCCAACAACAAGAGTTATTTCTGAAGCTGTTGGAGGTAGGGGTGAGCATTGAAAGCGGGTACCCACTTTGGAACCGAAACCGCTTCAGAACTGCCTGTTCCGGAACCGGAACCGATGTGATTGGTTCCGGTTCTGGTTCCTAAAATATGGAACCGATCGGGACCGGTTCTGATTTCGTTTCTCTTTTTTTGGAACCGTTAACCGTTGGGTACCTGCTGGGACCGGTTCAGGGACCGGGTACCCAGTCACGCTGGATACCCAGAACCAAAACCGGCGGGTACCCGCTATTTTTTTAATAAAATATATTTTATTTATTTGTAAAAAAAATTAATAAACTAACTTTTAGGAAAGCACCGTTTGTAGTATTTATTAGCATCAACTAATTTTAATGACGTGAAGTATTTTGGAAGCACCGTGTGTAATATTTATTTGTTTTGGAAGCACCTTTTGAAATATTTATTTGTTTTGTAAGCATCGTTTGTAGTATGTATTAGTTTTAGTTTTTATCGAATTAGTTTTCACGTTTGTGGTATTTATTTTTTTACGTTTGGACTTTGTAATATATTAATATTTACTTTTTTATAATATGAATGATAAAAAATATTAAAAATTAGACGACGGTTACCCGGTACAGGAATAGGAACCGACGGTTCCGGGACCGGTTCCCAGATATAAAGAACCAGTGTAACTGGTTCCGGTTCCGGTACCTTCATTCTAGGAACCGCCGGTTCCGGGTCCGGTTACGGAAATTGTAGGCAGGTACCCGCCTTTGCTCACCCCTAGTTGGAGGACAGAGACACCAACAATTGTAGGCATGAGACGGTTACCGAGAACATCGTTGTGGAGAGATCCGGGGCCGGGGGTACCGGAAATGAGATTCCCACTGACGGCTCAGTGACTTTGGACACGAGACAAGTGGTGAAATCTTGCTCTTTCAAGACTTTTCTCAGTTGCAGGTCACCCAAGTTCAAGGGTACCTATTATTCCCTAAAATTCAAGTCCTCATTACAGTTTATGATCACAAAGATTCTAAGAAGCAATTCAAAAACTTAACCTGTTTTACAATTCTAATCAAGAATTCGTACAAATGTCTCTGATCAAATCTTTCCATTTCAATCTACAACAATACTTGCAATCTTTAATACAATCTTCTCCCATAACAAATATAAAGTCTTCTTCATCAAACATTTCTTTGATCAAATCTCTCCATTTCTTGAAACTCTCCCCCTTTTGATGATTGGAGGATTGAAATCATCAAAACTTTCACAAGAAATGTCCGTAACATTCTGATCTGACCACTGATCTTTCACAAGAGCCTCTGACCATCTATCGGTCCAAAGATATTTATCTGAATCTTTGCAAATTCAGACAAAATATGAGTGTAACACTTGAATCAACAAATGAATCAGTTAGAAATGCCTGTCAGTAACACGAAGTCACTGTATAACGAATACACATTGGAAATGAGCTTTTTCATGTTCATTCCCCCAGGTCTTCCATTCAATCATCGAATAACACAAGGTAAAACTATGAACCTTTAGACAGAAAAACAAATTTCCTGTGTGTACGTGCTTGTGTATGAAATAATTAAGCACAGACGATTGCTTTTGATAGGCTCAAAATTGTGTAAACCATTGAGACAAGAATAGTATAACACAGACTCAATTGTGCATGATCGAAGTGCGAAGGTATGGCAGACTTCTGTTAGGTCTGATTTTATAGTAATCATTGTATTTATAGGTCTTGGTCAAATACTGTGTTTAGTGTCCTATACTGTGTAGTATTAACCAAGGGTATTTAAGTCCCTTTGGTCTTTGTCTTGTGTAAGAAACACACGCACTATTCATTCAATACACTGTTTGCGCTCTCTTGTTACTCTCTCTCTACTTTATCTCTCTAGGATTCTTAGATCTTGGATTCTCAATTGGTATCAGAGCCAACTGAATCTTGAGAGGATTGAGAGATTGCTTTTTATAATCTGAATTTGTGATTGAAATCGAAAATTTGATCGATTTTCTTGAATTATTCAAGAAAATCTCGTTTTCTTGATTTCTCATAAAATTTGGATCTGTTTGTGATCGATCTTGTGTGAATTTGATTTCTTTAGACTCGTTTTTGATAATCGATCATGTTTGCTTCATATTGTTTTGCATAAAATTCTAGTTTAGATCATCAATTTTGTGAAATTGAAGTTTTCTAGAAAAATTCGAGTTTGGAACTGTTGCATTCACAAATTTGAGCTTTAGTGTGTTTTAATTGAATTTGCTAGTTGATTTGTATAAGAAAGTTGTTTTCGATAATTAGAGTGAGGATTTATTGCTTTTATTTCATTGTTAGAATAGATTTTGAGTGTTATTTGTGATTTTCTGAACTTTGCGTTTCATTCATAATCTTTGCGTGTCATTCATATATTTTGCGTGTCTAACTCGTGTATTAGTGAATTTTCAGGTTTGCGATTCACGTTGGAAACGCAAAGCTTAAAGTTCTCGGCTCTAGTTTAACACGCAAAGTCATAGTTTGCGTTTCTCAAAGCAAACGCAAAGTTCACTTTGCGTTTCTCAAAGCAAACACAAAGTTCACTTTGCGTTTCTCAAAGCAAACGCAAAGTTCACTTTGCGTCTCTCTAAGCAAACGTAAACCTCTAGTTTGCGGTTCAGTTCAGTTCGCGGTTCTATCTTGAATCGCAAACCTCATCTTGCGTGTCCTCTGTGATCCGAAAACCTCATCTTGCGAGTCTGGAAATTTTTTTTTAGTGTGTCATCTTTATTTTTTTTTAAACTTTGTATTATAACAAGTGTTTTTCAAATTTTCAATTTTTAATATTTTTCGAATTTTTTCAATTCAATCTGATTTTTGATTTTCTGGTACATCAGCAATGGATTCTGCCAAGTTTGCTTTCCAAGCTAGGTTCTACTCAAATGATCTGATGATGCAATCTTATTTGAATTTGACTATAATTTCATTACCTCTCAGTTTGATATCATGATAACTGCTTTATCTGATTTGCGTTCAAAGATTTTATCTGAAAAGAATTTAAATTCTGAAAAGTCAGATTTGATTGACAAACTGAAAATTTCTTTGAAAGATGAAAAATCAATTTTAGAAAACACTAAAGACATCTTTCAAAAGAAATTGGATGATTTGGAAAATTCAAATAAGACTTATCTTGAATCTTTGACGGCTATGACTAATTAAAAAGATGAATTTTCAGATAAAATAAATAAGTTAGAAGAAAAACTTTATCGAAAAGACCAATCTGAACAAACAATTTTTATGAACAAACAATTTTTATGAACAAACCGAGGAGTGAAGAGTCTTTAAAACAAAGATGGGGACTTGGTTTTGACAATCCTCGTTGTTTAAACAAAGTGATAGACGAAGTTCCCACTTTATATAAATATGATTATCTAACTCTTGCACACTATGGTCCACAGTTCAAATTTCATTGGACTAGTGAAAAAGAAGTGTTAGATCTCGAAAATGAGAAAAGGATAAATAACAAGAAAAATGAAATTTCTTTTGTTTATACGTCTGAAAATGCAAAATATTTTCCTGAAAAATCAAGAAGAGGAAGAAGAGTTTTAAATGATATATCTCCTATCAAATCTTCAATGTCTGATGATTTTATTTCTCCTTATGCACCTGATTCTGATAAAGGAAATATTTCTCCAATCATTTATGATTCGAAGAAAATATACTCCTCCATTAGTATTAGAAAGAAAAATCATAGATCTTGAAGATCAGATAGAAGATCAAAATATTTTGAAGAAAATTGAATCTGATATTATTCTTTCTTTCATGACGTCTAGTCTAGAAGAAAATTTATTTTCTCAAAAATCAGATTCTATTTCTAGCATATCTTCTGATTTTAAGAAAAATCAAAAGGAAATTTCAAATTTTAAAATCTTTTCTCAAATTTATTCAGACTCCGAGGCTAATTCAGATTTATTAGTTGATCAGATTGGTTGCTTGGATAAATTTATTTCTTCTGATTTAAATATTAAGTCTAAAATTCTTGATGATTCTTTTACGCTCAATGATCAATATTATAAACCTAAGCGTAAAAGAAGACGGTCAAAGAAGTCGAAGAAACAAGATACAGTTCTTTCTGACAGTTCTAATTCTACTAATTCTATTCTTTCAGATAGGAGTTTGAGCAAGTCATCAAAGAAGCAGATTTGGAAAGCAAAGCGGACATCTACTGATTCTATTTTTGATGGAGTTCGATATGTAGACAAACATTATAAAAGTGATTCATTTGCTTATTGTAATAAAGTTTCAAAATATTCTATAAAGCAAATGTTTCAAATTTCCAAAAATGTCTCATATTCGTCTTCTGATTCTAGTTCAGATGATTATGCTTTGTATTCATCTGATGATTGTAATCATTTGTCTGATAATACTTCTTATGCTTATACTGTCAAATTTAACAAGTATTTCCCCATACGAACTGCAACTAACAAACACGGGCCCAAATTCAAGTGGGTACCCAAATCTCTATCTGATTCAAAGTTGCAGGCATCACATGTTAAGGGGGAGTAAGGGATAATGGCTTCTGAGTACTTCAGCTCAGGACCCGTACTTCATAGACTACGACTTCTAGACATGTTAGTCTAGAACTCGTTCTTCAATGCTTTAAGCATTCTGACTAATGAGATACTGTGAGTACATCCACTTCTATTTCCGCTGCATTCATTTCTGATTATGATGTTATTCCAGTTTTTCTCATTAATTTTTTCAAGAATCTGAGCTTGTTTATCTATCTCGTCAATTTGTATAACCCAATTTTTTTTTAATATGAGACACAAATTATTTTTATAATGTGAAAGATGAAATAACTTAATTTTATTTTCTTCCAACTAAATATCAATTTGCCGAATTCTTTACATTTTGTCGTTAATGAAAATTTTTAATATCGGCATATTGAGTTTAAAAGTTTAAATCTTTACAAATTTTATTCTATAAAGTAAAGTTTTAAATTTTTTCTTTCTTTTGAATAAAATATGTGTCTAGGATAAATTTTCAAGTTCTTTTGTTTATATTAAAGTTTTTATATGATCAAATTTCAAGTCTTACAAAAGTTGAAAAGTCAGCAACATGTTTGAAACTTTTATTACTGCTTTAAAGTTGTGTGATTCGGAATATTTATAGTTTACAATGCTTGGAAAATTCTAAAAAGTCAAAATTTGGATTATAATGAAAATATGGGCTAAGCACTTAGATGTAAAACTAAGTGATTGAGATGATAATTAAATTCTTATAAAACAGGAATCTCTAAGTTTGAAAGTTTGTACCTGTGACCTTTCTGGTTTGGGAAAGTAAGTTCCTCGGGATGCTTATCATCTGGTCCCCTAAGGTCATTTGGTCTGGGAGTGATCGAACAGAAATCCTTCAATAGAACCAGATCGAAAGTCATGTTCTACTAGTATGAATGGGTTTAGGTTATGTCGATGTAGCCTTTCTGATCTGGGAGAGTAAGTTCCAAGGGGTGCTTGACACCTAGTCCCCTAAGGCCAACTTGTCTGGGAGCGGCTGACCCAAATCCTGCAATAGGGTCAGATAGAAAGTTACGTTTACGACATGTTCTTTACTTAATAAACTTTTTGATCAAAAGATGCCAAAGTGCAAAAACTTAAAAGATGCCAAAAAGCACACTCATGTTAAGATGCCAATGAGCACATTGCTAAAAAGATGCCAATGAGCACACATCTCATGATACTTGGTGATATGTTTGAGTTGCGATAAACCTATAAATTTGTGAAAATCTTAATTTTTGATGGCTTAGTGTGAGTATATGCAAAGTTCTCTATTATATTTTTAGAATTGCATTTTCTTGAAGCTAATCGAAGATTCGCATGTGAGCACACTGAATAGATTGCTGGAAGTTTTTGAAACTGAACATGTTTTAACTTGATATGCAATGAAACTTGTTCTTGTATCCAACAACATATGTTTGATTTCAACTGATTGATAAATTTGTGATATTTTACTGAGTAGAATTTTATTTGTTTAGTGTTTAAAATTTTATATGTTTAGTCGTTTCAAAATTTACATTCAGTATATTTTTCTTTCTACATTAATATTTGATCATTGTGATCTCATAAATATATTTTAATGGGTTTATGCATTAGTCAAGGGGGAGTGAACAAAGAGAATGTTTTTCAAAGATTATATCTATTTTTGAGGGGGAGTATCTGATTCTTTATACGAATGCTAACTTGAATTGTCAAATTTAGTGCATTTGTGTAGGGGGGGTCAAAGGGCTAATCAAGTAAAATTTTCAGACTCCAAGTCAGATTTGCGCATCCAGCGTGAAGCGCAAACTGTGCTTTGCGCTTCCTGCATGAAACGCAAACTGTGCTTTGCGCTTCCTGCATGATACGCAAACCCCAGTTTGCGCATCCTTCATGACGCGTAAACTTTCCATGTTTTCTCTGTTTCGTTGATTTTGCAGATTTTTGTTTGTCTCGTCTCCAACATTTGCATGACCAAGTTGATCAAGATCGTCAAGGTCATGAGCGGGAGAAGTCAAAGAGATTTTAAAGAGACAAAGAGCACAAACGTTTATCTGCTAATCAAGATTCGCTCGAAGATTCTATTCTCTCAGCTACAACAAATTCTTTTACTGTTTCTGCTCCGAACACCACAGTTCATTCAAGGACATTCAAAAGAGGTGTATCGTCTAGAGCTCAAGCAGCAAAGTCAACTTAATCTGAAAGATGCTGAGATGAATTTTTTCTTAAAAAGTCAGAAAGCTTCGCAAAGTCGCTTTATTGGTCCGTGCTGATTTAGAAGATGATTTTTGAAGACCAAAGCGCCAATGATTACTAAGGGGGAGATTGTTAGGTCTGATTTTATAGTAATCATTGTATTTATAGGTCTTGGTCAAATACTGTGTTTAGTGTCCTATACTGTGTAGTATTAACCAAGGGTATTTAAGTCCCTTTGGTCTTTGTCTTGTGTAAGAAACACACGCACTATTCATTCAATACACTGTTTGCGCTCTCTTGTTACTCTCTCTCTATTTTCTCTCTCTAGGATTCTTAGATCTTGGATTCTCAACTTCCTTCTTTTGTTAATATCCAGATTTTCCAAATGAAAACCAAATAGAATATGTGTTGCATCCCCAGAAAAAAATGAAACATCTTCTTGTTGAGAAAAAGATGAGTGGCTGGTGGGGTTTAAATCAAGAGTTGGCATGGGCTAGTTGCCTGATTCAATGATGTTCACCAAAGAATTGTGAAACAATCAGAAATGTGGCTTCCCGACTCAGAAAAAGTTGGCTCAGAAATAACTTCCTTCTTTTACTCTATTCTTTCACCCTCTTTCTTTTTAATCATTGAGCTCGCTTCTAACCAAACTCTCTTTTTCATTTTACCTCATCACACATACCCACACTCAGTTATTTTGACTCCCCACTCTTCGATCACTCAAGGATTAACTTCTTGGGTAGGAAACACTGGTTAACGTGAATCCATAGAAGTTCTATTAAGTTCTCACAGAATGAACCCATGTAATCCTATAATGTGGCCCAGTGATTACTAGCTATAACACATTTAGATTGACACAAACACTTTTATTAGATCAAACACATGAATTACAATTAATCACAGATCTAACAATTAGTCACAGATCTCACGAATATGTGTGTGTTCTTTGTGTGTGTGTTCTTACTCTCTCTCACACACTTACTCTCTTGCTTACACAAATCTCTCACTTAGAAACAACACAAGGACTTGCTTATATATAGGTCAACATGACCAAGCAAGGTCAAACCTTCTAAGCTCACCTTACAACACACACAAACAACTATTACAACAATTACAATAATGACCCTCATTTAATCTTGAATACAATTATAGTCTAACAATCTCCCCCTTTGGATTCAAGATTAAAAAAAATTGGCAATAATCTTCAGGTCTTCAAATCTTCAGAATTGATCTTCAACTTCGAATCTTTTCTGGCTTTGACATCTTGAAAACTTTGACAATTCTTCAAACTTGTCTCTTCCTTTGAATTAGCTTTTGCATATTTTTAATAAACAACCTTTCTTTCAAACTCTGACTTTCTTCCACTTTTTCTTTGACAAGCTTTCTTTAATCTTTGACTTTAAACATCTGAAAACTTTATCACCTCTGAAATCTTTAAAACTTCAATCTGATCTTGAACTTTGATTATTCTCCCCCTTTTTAAAGATTTGTAAGAATCAACATCATTAAAACACTTCAAGGTCAGATCCATCATTGAATGAACTTCCCATCATCTGATAAGCACAATCTTCATGAACTGTTATCTCCTCCTTTGGATAATAGACAATCTCCCCATATAGGAAAATCATTCTCACATCTTATCTGGATTGGCCTTTGATTCACGAACATATTCATTTGAATCTTTTCAAATTCAAACGAAATAAGAATGGTAACCCTGAATCAACAAATGAAAGAGTTAGAAGTGCCTGTCAGTAACACGAAGTTACTGTGTACAACGAATGTACAATATAAAGAGCTTGTTTGATATTGACTCCCCAGGACTTCCATTCAATCATTGAAAAACACAAGGTAATTCTATGAATGTTCTGACAGAAAAACATATTCTCTGTGTACTCGTGCTTGTGTTTTGAAAGAATTATCACAATGATTGTGTTTCATAAGGCTCAAAATATGTAAATCACTGAGACAGCAATGATTGTACATGGACTCAACGTGCATGAGAAAGGGTCGAAGGTGGGGCAACTTTCCTTCTTTTTCAATATCAGTATCTTCCAAGTGAAGATCCGATAGATTATGTGCTGCTTCCCCAGAAAATATGAAACATTCTCTTTTTAAGAAAAGAATGAGTAGCTTGTGGGGTTGTATGCAAGAAATGGCATGGGCTATTTGCCTATTTCAATGATGGTCACCAAAGGAATGTGAACCAATCAGTAATGTGGCTGCCCGGCTCAGAAAGATGTTTGGTGCAAAGTTCTAATATTCTTTTAACTCTGTTCTCTCACCCTCTTTCTTTTAAACATTTAAGCTCACATCTAACCAATCTCTCATTTCCATTTTACCTCAACTCACTCCCACACTCAATTCTTTTAGACCCCTCTCCCCTCAATCACTCAAAGGATTTCTTCTGGGGTAAGAAACACTGGTTATCGTGAATCCATGGAAGATCTATTAAGCACTCACACTAAATCCCATGTTCCTAAAAGTACATGTTGTTTGACATGTAAAGCACAAGAAATCATATGTCAGTGTATATATGCTCTCAGAGTTTTGATGAGCATTTTAAGCATTTAAAATTTCTCAAAACTTTATATTAATGAAAAGAATAGAAATGTTTTGAGAATCTGACAATGATTAAGATCAGATCAAATTATCATGAAGAAAAATATTTGGGAATTCAAAGACGTATGTTGTTTATATGAACAATATATAAACATATTATCAATGAAAGCACATTTAAAATGAAATGACGTTTGATTCAAACAACTGTGAATACCAAACGACGGGAGTATTACCACAGAAAGATATATCATTTGATACATGTTAACAACATAATCAATTTGAAAATACTGAACCAGTGTGTGTATGAATACTTGACAAAGTATATAGAAAAGAAAATACACAAGTATTATTCTTTAAAGAACACACGGTCAGATAAACATATAAGACTCTCAAGTATCCAAAAATCATTTAAAATTCACACTTCTCAAATCATAAAAACATGTTAAGATCGTGAAGTGGTTTGAACATTTTAAAAACATTTTTCACAAGTAAAAGTTGTTCATCTTTCACAAGTGTTAGAGTATAAGTATTAGAATGTTATACCTGTGGATTGAAATCCTTAATTCCCCCTGGAATGAATATAGCAATTAAAGTATCCTTGACTAGATATCCTCCCCCTTGATATCTGTAAAATATCAATCTTTTTAGAGATATTTTTATAAAAGTTATAGCAATATAATATCTAAACTCCCTTTCAAACAAAAACTTCTTGAAAAGATGTAATCTTCAAAGC
Organism: Arctium minus; assembly: GCA_954870635.1. Lineage (NCBI taxonomy): Eukaryota > Viridiplantae > Streptophyta > Magnoliopsida > Asterales > Asteraceae > Arctium > Arctium minus. The sequence goes on along the minus strand of OX941081.1, from coordinate 128,954,206 downwards.
ATCCTTCAGAAGAAAACATTTGAATACGGGTTTTGAACTGAATTGTCCAAAAGCCAATGTCACATAAAATATCCTGCAAGAAAAAAAATTTGGTAATCATTATAAAAATGATTCCGCTTTAGTCAGATAGCATATGATGAAATATCTAAAATATATGCAAATAAAGTACAAGATTAGAAAACTCCCCCTAGAATCATGAATTGGCGTTTAACATACCAAGTTTGCTAACTAAAAAGGTAAACCTCTTTTCATCCAACGGCTTGGTGAAAAGGTCAGCCAACTGGTAGTCTGTAGTCACAAAGTGCATCTCGATATCGCCCTTTTCGACATGATCCTTTATAAAATGATAACGCACATCGATGTGTTTCGTCTTGGAATGTTGTACTGGATTAGCTGTTATCGCAATCGCACTCTTAGAATCACAGTAGATAGGGACTCGTTGGTAAGTATATCCGAAATCTTTTAACTGTGTTTTCATCCAGAGGACTTGTGAACAGCAGCTTGCGGCAGCTACGTATTCAGCCTCGGCGGTGGATGTAGAAACACAATTTTGTTTCTTAGATGTCCAACTAACCAACTTATCACCTAAGAACTGACAAGAACCAGAGGTGCTCTTTCTATCCAGTTTGCAACTGCATGATCAGCATCAGTATAGGCAGTTAAATCAAAAGACGAACCCTTAGGATACCAAAGGCCTAACTCAGTAGTTCCTTTAAGATACCTAAGAATCCGTTTTACAGCGACCAGGTGTGATTCCTTCGGATTAGTTTGATATATCGCACAGAAACATGTAGCAAACATAATATCCGGTCTACTTGCAGTTAAATACAGCAATGAACCAATCATGCTACGGTACACTTTTTGATCTACTGATTTGCCAGAAAGATCTGCATCTAAAAGTGTGCCCGTTGCCATCGGTGTTTTCATCACTGAACTGTCAGTCATGTTAAATTTCTTTAAAATATCTCGAATATATTTTGACTGATTAATGAAAATGCCTTCGGGTAACTGTTTCACTTGAAGACCAAGGAAAAAATTCAGTTCGCCCATCATTGACATTTCAAAACGAGATTCCATGATTCTTGAAAAGTTTTTACAAAACTTTGAATTTGTAGAACCGAAAATTATATCATCTACATAAATCTGGATTAGAATCATATCATCACCTTGCTTTTTCAGAAAAAGAGTAGTATCAATTGTACCTTTCTTGAATCCTGAAGCGAATAAGAATTGAGTTAAAGTTTCATACCAAGATCTTGGTGCCTGTTTGAGTCCATACAAGGCTTTGTCTAAGACATAGACATGATCATGGTTCTTTGGATCAACGAATCCTTCTGGTTGAGCAACATATACTTCTTCATGCAATATTCCATTTAAGAATGCTGATTTTACGTCCATTTGGAAGACCGTAAAATTTTTATGCGCTGCATAGGATAAAAAGATTCGTATCGCTTCCAGTCGTGCCATAGGAGCAAATGTTTCTTCATAATTAATCCCCTCCTGTTGACAATAACCCTTTGCAACAAGGCGAGCTTTATTTCGAACTACAACTCCAGATTCATCTCTCTTATTTCTGAAAACCCACTTTGTTCCAATAACGGATTTTCCTTCTGGAAGTGGTATAAGTCGCCAAACTTTGTTCCTTTCAAATTGCAGAAGTTCATCTTGCATTGCCAGTATCCAATCTGGATCGCGCAAGGCTTCTGAAGCTTTCTTTGGCTCGATGGAACTTAAAAAACTTGAATACAGACAAAAATTAGCCGATGCTGCACGCGTTTGTACACCAGACTGTGCATCACCAATGATATTATGAAGTGGGTGATTTCTTGTCCATTTCATTGTACTTGGAATCGAATGAATTTCAGCTTGAGTATTATCTTCCTCATATTCATCATATACTGCAGGTAAGTCTTTATCAACCCCAGATGTGCTCGGGACATCTTGTACAGTCTCTTCTGAAGTAAATATTTCCGGAGCAATAGAAGAATCACTCGGAATTTTTGTTGTAGAATTTGGATCTGCATGCACAGAATCAACATTAGTATCTTCAGAATGTATATTTGTAGATGTACCTGATGTGGTTGATATTGTGACATTTTCAGAAGGTCCTGAAATATCTGCAAGTATAATTGGAACCTCTGAAGTTGATGCGGATATGCTTGATTTTTCAAAATCTGCACAAATATCCATAAAAGCATCAAAAAATAATAAGTCTAATTCAGCTGTAATGTTATTTGAATTAGAAGACTTATTCTGTTTGACTTCAGGTTCTATTCCGTCTTGAATAGAAACTTTCTGTTTAAGCTTGAGTTCTGAACTGTTTTGTTCAGAAGTCAACGTTGATGATTCATCGAATGACACATTAATGCTCTCCATGATCGTCTTGGTTCGTCTATTGTAGATCCGATAGGCTTTATATGTTAACGAATAACCAATGAAATAGCCTTCGTCAGTCTTCTTGTCAAATTTACCAAGATTGTCTCGATCATTGAGAATATAACACCTGCAACCAAAAGTACGAAAAAATTTAATATTCGGTTTTCGATGATTAATAAGTTCATACGCTGTCTTTTTATGTCTTTTGATGACAATCGTGCGGTTTTGTGTGAAACACGCAGTGGCTACGGCTTCAGCCCACAGAAACATTGGCAATTCGGAATAGGCTAACATTGTCCTTGCAGCTTCCACCAGTGTTCGATTCTTCCTTTCAACTACACCGTTTTGCTGAGGAGTGTAGGAAGCAGAAAAGTTGTGAGAGATCCCAACAGATATGAGATAACTCTAAAGCTTTTCATTCTTGAATTCCGTGACATTGTCACTTCTCAAAGATATAATCGGTACTTGTAGTCGAACCTGAATCTTCTTTAAAAACTCAATGATCAGCTCTGCTGCATCTGATTTGTTCCTTAAGAATTCCAGCCAAGTATATCTGGAGTACTCATTTATCATGACCAAAATATATTTCTTACCATTGATAGACTGATTCCTCATCGGGCCGCAAAGGTCCATATGTATCAATTCAAGAAGTGTTGACGAAGAGAATTCTGTCTTTGCTTTATGAGATGTTCGCTTCATCTTTCCCATTTCACAAGCGGGACAAAGAGAATTCTTCTCAAACCTTAGTTCTGGTAGACCTTTGACAATACCTTGTCTCGCCAATTGATTAATCGCATCAAAGTTTTGATGAGACAAACGCCGATGCCATATCCAACTTTCAGCTCGTGAAGCTTTTGCAATCAGACAAACAGGTCTTGATGCAGAAAGTGTTGGAAAATTCACAGAATAAAGATTTGCATTCCGCTTGGCTTTAAAAACTGAACGACCATCTTTATCTTCAATATAACATCATTTATCAGTAAACCGAACTTGAAATTGACTATCGCAGAATTGACTTGTACTGAAAAGATTATGATCAAGTCCTTCTACGTATAGTACTCTTTTGATCATCACGATGCCATTTGTTAACGATCCGTGTCCTCGAATGTATCCAGTAACCTCAGAATTAGCATAACTTACAGTACCGGCAGGTTCCTCAACATAATTATGAAGTAGATGCTTAAATCCTGTCATATGGCGCGAGCATCCTGAATCTATATACCATGTATGTGAGGCCTGCAAAAAGAACAACTCATTTCTGTTTAGGTACCCATATCCAAATGGGTCCTTTCTTGTTAGCTTTTCGCAACTCATCAACATCATCTACCTTAGCCTTAATTCGCCACTCATAGCGAGGCTTAGGTACCCATTTCCATACCATTTTAACATTAAGCTCATGAAATGTTTTCTTTTTCAAAAAATGATCAAACTTAGCATGAAAAATTTTAGCCTGATGAGTTAAGGATATTGAAACTAAATTGACATGATATGTTTTTCTGGCAACTTTAGATTTAGGATGAATAGAAGGAATGATAAATGCATTATCATGACAGTGTTTGCAAATAAAATTCTTACGTGCAAATGTCAAAAGCTTAGATTTATCCAATGAAGTACAATCATTCATACAACTTTCACATTTGGAAACGTTTGAATTTTTACACATCAAACTATCACTATCACTGATTTTACATTTATTTATAGCAACTTTATTTTCCTTCACATTCTTCACCCTTTCTCCTTTACCATTTTGCCTTTTTACATCTGAAACAGGAAACATAATCTTGTTAGTGTTCTTTGAAGAAGATGATTTTGCCTTTGAATTACAAGATGTTTCTCCTTTTTCAAAAATACTCGGAGGATATTCAGGAGTAGAAGTATAAACAACTGAAGATTTAGAATTAACAGTATCAAACTCTGGATTAGAATGAACATTCCAGTTTGTATAGTCAAACATCTTTTTCTCCTTTAGATTTTGTTGAAACAAATCATTTTTTAAAATATTTAACTCTTTAGAGAGTTCTTTGTTTTCTTCAGAAGACTTGTCAAGTTTAAATTTGAGATCAACATTCTCATCTTCTAACTCTTCAATTGTCTTTTGAAGATCTGTGATTTGTTTCTCAAAATTAGATGTTTGATTTACCTCAGAGTTTGATTCCATCTTCTTTATAATAGGAACAGGATCTGAAGCATTCATCATTTCTGTAAAAATCTCCTCAGTCATAATTTTTGAAAAATCAGAATTAAGGTTTTGATTCATGATATTTTCACTTTCTGAACCATTTGAGGAATTTGTCGTGAATAAATCAGATGATAACACTTGATTCTCAACATCAGTTTCTAAATCAGATTCATCAAACTGACACTGAGATTCAGTATTATTTTCTTCAACCTTGGCTGATTCTGTTGGTAAACAAGGAGAAAATAGAGAAGTAAATTCACTAAATTCTATCTTTCTTGTTTTGTAACTTTCATTTAAATCTTTATAAGCAAAACCAACAGATTTTAAACTTGAAATGGAATCAGCGCAAGATGAAATGTCATCATCATTCACAACTTTACCTTTTACAAAAGTATCATGAATATCAGGTTTTGTAGAAGTAGAGCCCATTTTATCAAAATTATACAAATTTTCTGGTGCTCTTTTCAAAACAGTATTTGGTTCAAAACCTAAACCTTTTTTAACATTATAAAATCTGACATCTTGGAGTTTGTTTGTTAAAAGATTTAATGTTTGCTCAGTCTGTCCTCTTTTCAGATTTAAATCCTCCAGTTGCTTTATTTTACAATATGCCTCGTTTCTTTCTTGAAAACATGCTTCAAATTTTAGTTGAAAATCACCTTTTTCAGCATTTAAGTTTACAAGATCTTTTTCAAGCTCAGATATCTTTGAATTTAAAACATCTTTGTCCTTTTTCAAACAATCTTTTTCAGATTCCTTTTCCTTAACCACATCTTTCAACATTGAATTTTCATCACGAAAATTCAACATTGTTTGTCTTTCATAACTAAGTTTGCCTTTTAAAGATTTAAATTCTTCTTTCATGAACTTAACTTGAGCCTTTAAGGATTGAATACGTACCTCGGAACCACAGTCAGAATTATCAGAAGATGATCCAATGTCCTCATCTACTTTGGCCATCATACACACCTGAGTAAAGTGTGCAGATTCGTCATCAGAACTCTTGTACAACCAATTCTCTTCTTCCGCCATTAAGTTCTGACCTTCTTCCACCTTCTTTGCTAACAGTGTTTTCCGAGCATAATATTCAGAATTCTTTGTACGCTTGAACTTGCAATCCTTGGAAAAATGACCTGGTTTTCCACAATTGTAGCATCTTCCATATTTCGGCTCAGTCTCTTCTTTCTTTCCTTCTCTCTTCTCTTCTCGCTTTTAATACTTCTTTTCAGATCTCGGTTTGTACTTGTCTTTCTTGTAACTCTCATATTTCGGCTTCTACTTGTTCTTTCCAAAACTTTTAAATTGCTTTGTGAGAAGAGCCAGATTTTCAGCGAATCGTTGCATATCCTCATCTGAATATTCTTCACTTTCAGTAGAAGAGTGATCAGTGCTTGAATCAGTGACTTCAGTTAGGAGAGCTCTGGATTTCCTTGACTTTGACTTGTAAGAAGAATTGGACTTGGAACTTAACCCTTTCTTACGTTCAGACATTAAGGCTAAAGAATCTTTGACCATCTTCTTTTCAGCACCAAGCTGCTTTACTTCATCCTCATGCTGAGATAAAGTTGTGAAGATATCATTGACGTCTTCTTGTGCCATGTCCTTGGTCATCTGAATGTTGATAGCATAGCTTTTCCATTCTGGGTTCAAGTTCTTGATGAACTTATAATTGATCTCTGATTCTGACTTGTTCATCCCATTTCTCCTTAGATCATTCAGTATCACATTGAAACGATTGTATGTTTCCAACAAAGTCTCTCCCTCTTTTGCATGGAAGCCTTCATATGCATTTATACTCTGATTCAGCTTTGTCTGAATTGACTTCTTTGATCCTTGAAACTGTCTCTCCAATTCATCCCCTAAATCTTTTGCAGATTCCCTACTATCTACGCGATTGTAGATGTCATTAGGAATTGCCATAGTAAGATAGATAAGTGCCTCTTCATCTATCTTGTGTCTTGCCTTTTCCACATCAGTAAAGAATTGATATGGTTTTGGCACGTATCGATCTGCGATTGCTGGAGATGTAGCTGTGGCTGCTTGTCCAGGTACAAACGATTGTGGATTTCCCGGACCATCTATGATAGATGTCATATAATCTCTGTTCTTTAGATTTAAAAACTGAATCATTCTTTTCTTCCATTGTGAATAATCTCCAACAGATAAGACCGGAGGCTTTATATGAGATCCGTTAGAGAGAAATTCATTTGCCATGATTGAAAGATGTATGTACCTTCACAAGATGAAAAATATTAGCTAGTAAAGATCTTTAAATCCAATCAAATCAAGAAAATTACAGAAATCTTAAAAAAAATTCAGAGATTTTGATCACAGAAAGAACTTTTGTCCCCCTCCGCAGACTTAGCACGGGGGTCCCGCTAACCAAGTGTGAAACGCAAACCAGACTTTGCGTTTGTAGTGTGAACCGCAAACCTTAGTTTGCGTTTGTAGAGTGACCCGCAAACCTTAGTTTGCGTTTGTCGAGTGACCCGCAAAATTTAGCTTTGTGTTTGTGCTGTGAAACGCAAACGATACTTTGCGTTTGTGATGTGGTTTATTTGTGTGTTCAGTTTGTGAAACTCAAATGCCACTTTGCGTTTATAGATTGGAACGCAAACGACACTTTGCGTTTGTGTCGAGAAGTGCAAACCTACACTTTGCGTGTGTAGTGTGAAACGCAAGACTCAATGTACGTTTGTGAAGTGATACGCAAAATACAAATCAAGCACAAAGAAACATTTGATATGCAAACCAGTATGAATCACACGCAAACCAAGATGAACACCCGCAAACTCTGATGATCACACGCAAACCTGGATGAATCAAACGCAAACCTCAGATGAATGAAACGCAAACCTGATGAATGAAACACAAACCTATAAAACCAACAAATTTGCACCAAAAACTCATCTAAACCTCGAATTTCGATCTGAAAGTTTTACAATTCATTCACAAACACATTTCGAACACAATCATAACAAGCAATTTCGATTAACAACACACAAATCATCACATTTAATTCAAGAACAGTACGTGAAACTCAAAAACTCGAAAAACTCCAAATCTTCAAATTGATGATCAAAACACATGCATTTCAAGAATTAAAACATACTAACTCGATCGATTTCACAAAACGAACATAACCTAATCGATTTCAACTCAAAATTTCCACTAAAACTCAAAAGCGATTTGGACTTTTATGAACAGTGACGTGAACAGTACGACTCAAAACATTTTCTTGATTTTCAAACGGATTTGGCTCTGATACCAATTGTGGCCCAGTGATTACTAGCTATAACACATTTAGATTGACACAAACACTTTTATTAGATCAAACACATGAATTACAATTAATCACAGATCTAACAATTAGTCACAGATCTCACGAATATGTGTGTGTTCTTTGTGTGTGTGTTCTTACTCTCTCTCACACACTTACTCTCTTGCTTACACAAATCTCTCACTTAGAAACAACACAAGGACTTGCTTATATATAGGTCAACATGACCAAGCAAGGTCAAACCTTCTAAGCTCATCTTACAACACACACAAACAACTATTACAACAATTACAATAATGACCCTCATTTAATCTTGAATACAATTATAGTCTAACATATAAGCATAAGTTGCTCAAACGGTTTAACTTTTCTATTAAAGTACAATGTGAAATACAAGTCAGATATATGTATGCTCGTAAATATAATCATGAATATTTGAGCATTTTTAATCATGAAGATATTGCAAAACAAGTACATTGAATGAATGAAGTGAATACAAGAAACTTGTTTGAAAAGCTGACATTGTATGATAAAGATCAAAATCGAAATGATTTATCAATAAAAGCTTAGATCAATAAAAATTGGAATTTGTCTATACGAATCAAAATATAGACAAGTTCTGAATGAAACGTTTGAAACGAAATCATGCTCAACAAACATTTATCAAGCGGGGTGTCTTACCATCGAAAATATGTGTTAATATGAGACATGATAAGAACATATCCAATAGAATATTAAACCGGTGTGTGTGTGAATACTTGATAGTATATGGAAAAGATAAAACACAATTATTTATCTTCGGAAACACACGGTTTATTAACATTTAAGTTCATGAAAAATGAAAACATTTAAAATCACACTTCTAAATTCATGAAATCGTTTTAAGAATAAGAAGTGGTTTGAACATTTAAGAACATGTTTTCATATCTGAAAGTTGTCCTTCTTTCAGACACGTATGAGATTAAGATTGGAATTAAACCATTCATTCAACTTAAATCTCATTAAGTCAGCTCAAAAGTCATAATGATATGATCTTGTAAGATCCCTCTCAAATCTGCAACAGCCAAAAAGCCTGTCAAAGTACAAAGCTTTATTCACAAAACTTTATTGAAAAATAAAGACAGAAAGCAATAAAACGTGTTAAGAACGAGTTCTGATCAGATGTAATCAGAAATCATAGTTCTAACTCCTTAACTCCCCCTGAAATTGTGCATCAGAAAAATATGTCAGTTAAGAATATATGCAAAAATACGATGAACTCCCCCTCAAATGTATGTAGATCATCTTATCTTGTCTCACACTCCCCCTGAAATCATGAATACCTTTCAGTGCAGATATCTATCAAAATAAAAATAAAGAAATGAAGAAAAATGAAAAACTAAACTTGAATAGGTAATCACATATTAAGTCTTCTTCTTTTAAGATGCCATTAAGAAAGGCAGTCTTCACGTCCATTTGGTAGACGGTGAAGTTCTTATCGGCCTGTATATGCAAGAAACATCCGTATAGCCTCGATGCGCACCACTGGAGCATAGGTCTCATCATAGTCAATACCTTCCTCTTGCCTATATCCTTTAGCCACTAGTCTTGCTTTGTTTTTGATAACGATACCATCTTCATCTTTCTTGTTTTTGAACACTCATTTTGTACCAATAATGGTTTTACCTTCTGACTTAGGCACTAGTCTCCAGACTTTGAGTGCTTCGAACTGATTCAGCTCTTCTTGCATCGTAGTTACCCAGTCTGAGTCGGCTAGAGCTTCAGATACGCGTGTTGGCTCTACCTTGCTCCGAAATGAGTCATGCATACATTGATTAAGTGTAGAAGACCTAGTTTGCACCGATTTAGATGGATCTACTATGATCTGATGTATCGGGTGCTATTTGGTCCACCTATGTTTATGAGGGAGTAGATTTGATGTAGATTGATCATGACTTTCATCTAAAACTCCACTTTCAGCTTCATCAGTTTGTTCATTATTTGGTAGGGGTACAGTTGAAGTGTTCTGTGCAGAAGCTTTAGTTGGTTGGACATTTGCTTTGTATTGAGTAGTCCTTATAGTGCATCCAACTGACTCAGTAACTTCTGGCTCTTCATGAATGTTCACAGCTTCAACTGTTGGAGTAGGCGTTTGAATTGAAATTTCTTGCTGAACCGGGGAATTGGATTCAGTAGATATCTCTGAAGTGGTTGGATGATTATGCGTTGAATCGTCCAATCTGTCAACCACAACAGGTTTAGTCACTATACTACCAAGAAATTCATCATAAAACAATTCAAACAATAAATCTAAATCAGATAAATGATAATTAGACGATGACGCTTCATCTGATATCTTATAAGTAGGCACAGGTTCTGGACTGATCTGCCCATAAGCTAGTAGACCAGTAATAACGGGTTCTGAACTGTCTTGAATAGAAGTCATCTCTTCATCGAATGTAACATTTACGCTCTCGACTACGATCTTGTACTTTTTCAGGTAGACTCTGTAGGCTGCAGACGTTTGAGAGTAGCCGATAAAGAGGCCTTCGTCTGCCTTCGAACCGAACTTGTTTAAGTTCTCCTTATCAATCGGTACAAAGCAGGTGCATCCAAAAATATGAAAATGTTTAATGCTATGTGTACGATTATTAATTAAAGCATACGGCATTTTACCAAACCGGCGGTGGATAATGGAGCGATTATGAGTGTAGCAAACAGTCGACACAACTTCAGCCCATAGAAATAGAGGTAGATCTGATTGACTTAGAATAGTTCGAGCGGCCTCGACAAGCATTTTGTTTCGTCTTTCTACAACTCCATTTTGTTCAGGCGTTCTGGCAGCAGAAAACAGATGTGTTATCCCAACCGATTCGAGATAATAATCAACAATTCTGTTCTTGAATTCTATGTCATTGTCTGTTCGAAGAAGCTTGACTGTCTTTTATAGATTCACTTGAGTAGTCTTTAGAAATGTGATGATGACATCGGGCGTCTCATCTTTTGATCTCAGAAATTTGACCCAAGTGTATCTCGAGAAATCATCCACAATCACTAAGACATACTTTTTTTCCATTTATGCTTTGAGTACGCATCGGACCACAGAGATCCATATGTAGTAACTCCAAGGTAGAACTTGTACTTGGCTCAGGCTTTGTCTTATGAGCGGCTCTTTTCATCTTGCCTTTCTCACTCGCTGCACAGATATGTTCTTTAACATACTTGAGTTGTGGAAGTCCTTTTACCAAATTTCCCGTGACCAGCTTGTTGATGTAACAAAAATTCATGTGAGAAAGCCTTCGATGCCATAACCAACTTTATTGCAGCAAGGCTTTTGACAGTAGACACACCTCATTGTCAGTCTTGACTTTTGAAAGATTGATCGTGTAGAGGTTAGACTTTCTCGTCCCCGACCAAGAGTTCCTTACCGTCTTCAGTACGCACATAACACTTCTTGGCCTTGAAATTAACCTCTAAGTCTTTGTCACAGAACTGTCCAATGCTGAACAGGTTATGTCCTAATCCTTCAACGTAGCTCACCTTCTTAATCGTTATGTTCTCTTGAATCATATCACCATAACCCAGAATAGGTGAAAACTGGTCATTTCCGAATCGAACTGTTCTGCAATATTTCTCTGTATAATTAGATAATAAATCTTTCTGCCCAGTCATACGCTTGGAGCAACCTGAATCCAAGTACCACATATGACGGGTCTGCACAGGAGAAATCACGAAACAATTGGTTAGGTACCCATTTATAGATGGGTCCTACAGTGTTAGCACAAGATTTTTGGCACCCATTTAAACTTGGGTCCTCTTTTCTTTTGAAAATCATTTGAAGCATAAGAATGAAAAGAATAGACATGATATGTTCTAAACCAAACATCAGAATATTGCCGAGAAGCAAAATCATTTCTACGATAAGTAGAAAACTTTCTAGTAGACGGAGATAATTGGAACAGTTGCTTTAGTGAATAACGCTTGTAAGAAGTTACAAGTTTTGGTTTTTGAAAAGCAGCATTGCCAATTACATCAGTTGTACTATAAGTATTTCTATTACAATCAGAATCAGAATATGATTTAGCAGTCTCGTCAATCTTCTTCTTTGGTAGCCACTCTGATTTTACTCCAGACTTTTTCGTTCTCACACCTGAGACATTTGAAACTTTAGAGTTAGAACTGTGAGATTTGAAAGATTGCTTGTTCTTTGGTTTACCAGTGGTTGTCCGTTTCTGTGAATGCCTAGATTTCTTCTTCATACCTTTAGCACTCTTGGTATTCACAGAAACTGGTTCATCAACTTTCGTTGATGTTTCACCTTTCTCGAACACATTAGGTAATCCAAAACAATTTATTATAAATTGTGAATGATCAGGAAGTTTTGCACTAAAATCAAATTGAGCAACACTATTATCTAAATCACCATATCATCTTTTCAGTTATCCTGATAATATGATTAGTAGAATAATACATATCAGGTGTAGCAAAAGATTTACGTTTACGAGTTGTGTTCTTTTTAGAATTGGATGTGGTTACAGATGATTTCTGAACAACTATGCTATCTGAAGAACCTTTAACAACCCAAACCATCTGATCTGTCCTTGATTGCTTTCCAGGAAATTTGTTGTTAGATTTAACTGTGCCATTAATAGTATGATTATAAAACAGATTAGTAGGACGAATCTGACTTGTATCAACAGTTTTTGTTTTGATACTATTCTTTCTTGAAACTTTTCCAGATATAAAACTGGAAGCAGTTTTAAAAGAGCAAACTGATTCAGTTGACTTGTCAATCAGTGATTGATCAATCACATCTGCAGAAATTTTTTTCAGACAACTCAACGTTTGGAACTTCCAGATCTTTTATCTTTTTAGATAAAAGATTATTTTCTTCAAGAATTGTGTCAAACTTCATCTGTAAGTCAGATCTAGCCTTTTGTTCTTTTGACATATCAGTTGATAGAGCAGTTAATCTGTCAGATTTCTTCTTTTCAATCTCAAAAGACTTCTTCTTTTCTTGAAATATTTTCTTTTCCTTTTCAAGTAAGTCTTGTAAAACTGAGATTTGTTTGGGAAATTCAACTACGTTTTCATCAAGAACTTTCCTTTCCTTAGCAAATGTGTCTCTTTCAGTAATCAAGATTTTTTCAAATTCAGACACTTGCTTGGAAAGTTTGATGCATCTCAGCTCTAAATCTTTCTTTTCTTGGAAAAATCAGACAATTTTTCGTTGTAAATTTTCTCCAGATTGGCTTTCTCTTCAGGTTTCTCTTTATCTACTGGAAGACTTTTCAGTAATTAAACATTCTTCGCTTCCAAAGCAGAAATCTTTTCTTCAAACTCTTTCATCTTTTTGAGTAGACCAACGGATTCAACTTTACTTTCTAAAGAATTCTTCTCAGTTGTCTTTAATTTAGTTTGAAGAAGATGAATCTCTGTTTCTCTCAATTTGATTTCTTTCTCTTTTGTATTGAGAATACCTGCAAAATCAGATTTAGAATTATTAGCACATTTTGTACAATCAGGAGTTATATCAGATTTTAACAATTTATTTTTAAACTCCTGAATCTGATTAAGAAGGGTTGCATTCTGAATTTTCAGCTTATCTCTTTCAGTTTCAATTGCTGGTATCTCTGGCATGTACATAATAGCAACATCTCTCCCAGCTAAAACAATTGACATCTTGAACAGATTAAGAAAGAATACTGATAATAGGCTTGATACTAGATCTCCCAAACGAATCAGAAACAGTTGACTTGAAAAGTCAAACTCAGAATACCACTTGAAAACGATCTCTGAGAAACACCAAGTCTAGAACTCGCAAGTCATTATTCACAAAACTTTGCGCTGAATGCTTTGTGCGCCAACAAGGAACTCACAGAACACTACGTGCACGAAATGAGAAACTCGCAAGAAACGTCGTGCGCGAAGTTACTTTTCGCAAGGCACTTTATGCTCGTTTTTGACTTAGAATATTTTCGAATGTTAGAACTTCTCGCAGATGAATGTAAACTCGCAAGCTAGGTAGATTACGCACGACCGTTTGCGTGTTCCATACTTAGAAAAATTTGAGAATGTTAGAACTCGCAAAACGTAAACTCGCACGATTACAAACTCACAGAAGACATTAGCGAGAACCACACATAGAAAATTTCAGAGAACCTTCAAACTCGCTAAATCAAAATTCGCACCCTTCAAGAACTCACATAACAAGGCCAGAAACACTTTGCGCGAACCTACCTCTCGCAGAATGAATGATGCGCGCACTAGCTAGAACTCGTAGAAAACATGAAAATCTTCATCTTGCGTTTTCTTCCAAATCTTGCGTGTTCTTCCTTAGCGCGTTTGTCAGATCTAAGCGCGTTCTTGACTTGTAGTTCAAAATCGATCCAAAAATTTGAATATCCTGCAAATTACTTCACAAACAGATCCAACATGCTCGAAATGTGAATTTGAACACTTTCTTAACAAGCAACAATGATAAAAAACAGAAAATTACAGTGCGAATTCAAATTTATAGTGAGTCTGTTCGTTTTAAAAAAAATTACGAAAATCAAAATTCAAAACAATTGAGTGATTAAATCGTGAAGATTTGTGAATACAAAATGATCACTAATACAAATCGAACACCACTAATCCATTTCTATGATCAAAACATAACAAATTAGAACGAATTTGATCATAATTGAAAAAATCGAGAAATGCGTTTGCGCGATCCAAGAAATCCAGAAATCAATCCAAAAATGGTAATCCAGGCAGTCTGATTTCGATTGGAGTGGCTCTGATACCAATTGTTGAGTCCAATTCAAGACATATTCATTCAATTCAAATACAAATCAATCAAGATCATATCACAGAGTAGAGAGAGAAAGTCATATGTATTTCAATAGTCACAAGGTTACAATAGGCGCACAACTCTTAGTTCCAAGGATCTCTCATAAAGCATAAACTATTTATACAAAGACACTTCTCTCAAAGCAAAGAAACTCTCAAGACAATAGTTCTCTTAAAGACTATATAAAGTCAAAGTCAAACAATTATAAAAGTCAAACTAACTTGATCTAAACAATGCATTAACAAGTTTGATTTCGTGAGTCTGCTCACAACTGGTATGGTACTTACAGAATAACTTCTCAGAATAGTGTAGTTAAAAGATATAAACCTATTGAGAAGTGTATTCCTAAACCTGAAAAACCAGGACCCAAGTATATATGCGTACCAAAACTTGTGAAATTTGGCTTCACAAGTATATATTCGTAAATCTGTTTTGCAAGATATTCATAAATCTGTTTTGCAGGATGCACAGGTTTAGGGGGAGCAGGTAATCTGGCTTCTGATGATATCAGATCAGAACCCGGACATCAATGTCAATGAATATGACTTCTGATCACATCAGATTAGGACTCGTACTTCAGTATGCTGAGCTGATTAGAAAACAAACATGCACAGATCAAGGGGGAGCAATAATAAAAAGTCTGTAAGTGAGTGTGTGAGTTGGTACTGTTAAAAGTTTTTGAAATCAGAAAGAATTTTTCAGAGAAAAAGTTAAATTTTTTTGGGCTTAAAGGGTTTTTCATAAACTTGCTATTTTGGGAAAGTGGAACAAAGTATTTTTGGAAAGTTTCCATTTTTTGGAAATTTCTCAAAAATTTTCTAAGTGTAGAACGCGCATAGTGTAATGTGAGTTTCTACTTTGCACAAACCATTGCATGCGCAAAGTGTAGAACGCGCACACTGAGTCGTGCAAGTTCTCACTTCGCGCATAGCAAAGGTTGCGCGAAGTACAAAACTCGCAAGCTATGTCATGTGTGTTTCTACTTCGCGAACACAACAGTTTGCGAGTTTTCACTATTCATTATTCTTCACACATGTAACGTCTTGCGCGTTTCATCTCCGCGTACGTTACATCTCATGCCCGACCCTACGGGTCCACATCTTACTTACCATGAGACCCGATGCCTATTTCGTGCTAATCCAAGAAAGCATACAAGCACATTAGGATTACACCTTACTGCTCATGGGACAATGCCTGACCCTACAGGTTCACATCTTACTTACCATGAGACCCGATGCCAATTTTGTGCTACAATGAGGAAACTAACGTCCCATCATTGAACGTAAAGACTCAAGTTCCTATGGATCCATTGCATTACAATCCAAAACATTACATGACTCCAAACAAATGAACTAGCGCATTCAAAACATGTAATTCTCAAATAAGATGCAGTAAATGCAAATCATATCCAAATGCTATACATTGAGCTATTAAAATCGGAAAATTTTCCCTAAGATCAAATAAGGTCCAAAGTGAGCCATAGGCTCAACTAATCCAAATACCAATTGTTAAAAGTCATAAAATAAAATCAAACGTAAACAACCCTCATTTATTCAAACCTATGATCCAAAATGCATAAATAACTCCAACATGGTTTAGATTAGGACAAATCATTTTCCAATTGAGTTTATACCATTTATTCTTTCAAAAACGTCCCATAACACAAAATCAAGCGTTTCTCCAAAACACACACTAAAAATACCTTTATACTCAAAAATCTACTTCCATAAAATAAATCATTAAAATACCAATATTTATGATTTATTTATCAAAATGCCCAAAATCCCAAATGTGGGTGTTTTACAAAGTTATAAAGTTAAACATTTCAAGTAATCAAAACTCACCAAATAACTCAACAGTTGATAATTTCTTGTAAAGCATATAAACATTTTAAAATGGACAATTTGGCATGTACACCGTTATCACAAATTAACTTGAACTCACCATGCTAGATTTAGGCTAAATCTAGACTCCTCCCTAACTTGAGCTCCTTTGAAGAATTTTGAATCCTCAAGCCAAAACTTCCAAAATCTAGATCCATAAATTTCCAACCATAAGTATTCATATTCCACCATATAGAATCGTTCCCCAAACATTTTACATGAAGATCTCAACTTATACCAAAACCCTAATTTCCATAGTTGAAAAGAATTGAAGATTACCTTTACCATAACTTTAATCCATCAACAATACACTTCCAGGTCACCAAAATGTTCCACAAACTTCCAATCTTTAAAATGGTGAAAAAGGTTGGGTGAAACCCTAGAAATTTTGATGAAGAAGATGAAGATGATAGGAGCTTAGTTCCAGTCTTCCAAAACCTTGTTAGATGTTGAAGAATCACTTGGAATCTCAAGTCTTGGTGCCTCAAATGTTCAAATTTAACAATGGTAGTAAAGGGGTTCGGTTGGGAGAAAGTGGAAATGGGATTGAGGAAGTAACAAATGAGGAAGAATGGCAAAAACTCGATTTTAAACATCCTGGGGCCGACCGCGATTGTTCCCAAGGCACTCTCGCCAAGGCACTCTCGCATGGAGTGTACCGCGGGCTCCCAGCTCCCCGCGATTGTGCCAAGCGATAGTGACCAATGTCACAATTGCGAGGCACTCTCGCTAAAGGTGTACCGAGAGGCTTTGGCCCTCGACAACCATGACGCGGCGATAGTGACCCTGTCACTATCTCGGGTCCCTATCGCCCAACTTGTACTGAAGTCTAAAAGTCCACTTTTCTCGCCTGAAACGTTTTCGACGCTTTTAGAGATCCAAGGAAAGCCCTCCCGTACGCGAGGATTATATTTATAAGCTTCTACATCGGCCCGGGGCCACTTTTACTAACTAAAGAAATTTACAGGTGTTACACAAAGTCGGAGGCAACCGGGAGCTACTTCTAGAAGAAGCTCACAAATCCAAGTATTCCATCCACCCGGGTAGCACCAAGATGTACAGGGACTTGAAACTACACTATTGGTGGCCTGTAATGAAATTGGATGTGGCAGGCTACGATGATCGATGTGTAACTTGTCTGCAAGTGAAGGCCGAGCACCAAAGGCCTCATGGAAGTCTCCAATCCTTGAAGATACCATAATGGAAGTGGGAGCATATCACAATGGACTTCATAACCATGTTGCCGAAGACCTAGAGAGATCATGACACTATTTGGGTGATAGTTGACCGACTAACCAAAAGTGCTCACTTTTTGGAAAAATTGTACATCGATGAAGTGGTTTCCAGGCATGGGGTACCTTTGTCCATTTTCTCGGATCGTGATAGTCGATTCACCTCACAATTCTTGGATGCCCTACAAAAGGAATTGGAAACGAGAGTAAATCTAAGCATGACTTAGCACCTCGAAACAGACGGCCAGAGTGAAAGGATAATTCAAACACTGGAAGACATGTTGAGATCTTGTGTCATCGACTTTGGGGGAAGTTGGGACTCTCATTTTACCAATGGTGGAATTTGCATACAAAAATAGCTATCACTCTAGAATTGGCATGGATTCGTTTGAAGCTTTGTACGGACGAAAATGTAGAACCCAGTGTGTTGGTTGGAAGCAGGAGAAAAACAATTTGTTGGCCCAAGCAACCGCTGACAAGGTTAAGGGCATAGGCAAAAGATTGAAGGCGGATCAAGATCGGCAAATTTGTTATGCCGACAAAAAGAGAAGACCGATGGAATTTCAAGTGGGAGACCGAGTAATTTTGAAGGTGTCTCTTTGGAAAGGCATTATTCGTCTTAGATCGTTTACCGTGTTAAAGCGTGTTGGACTTCAAGCCTACCAATTGAAACTTCCACCATGAAAAACCCAAACACACATATCTCAATCACAAATCTCAAATTTATTTATGAATCTTGACTTTCTCTCTCTACAAAGTAGTTTCTCTCTCTAGAAACTCTCTCTACAAACGTATATGACAATATTAAGAATCCTCTCTATCTACAACTAAACAAAACATATTTAAACCCTTAATTACAAACTAACTAAACTTTGACTATCTAACTAAAGTAACTTTGACTATTGTTGACTTTGACAAATACAATGACTTTTACAACTCTTTGACTTTTCAATTACAAACAAATACAATTTGACCTTTTAATCTTGAATACAATTCTGATCTAACAATCTCCCCCTTTGGATTCAAGATTAAAAAAAATTTGAAAGTTATCTTCAGGTCTTCTTATCTTCAAAAATATCTTCAGCATAAATCTTTTTCAGCTTTAAACCTTGAAATCTTTGATGTGTTGAAAATTCTTTGAAAGCTCTTTAAATGAATCTCCCCCTTTGGATTAGCTTTTAGAAGCTCTGAATAGTCAACCTTTTCTTCAACCTCTGACTTTCTTCAAATTCAGACTTTGATAAATTCTTCACTATCATTGAACTTTTCAAACTTTGACAAACTTCAAAACTTTCAAACTTTATCATTCTTCAAACTTACTTTCTTTTTCCAGCTCTTTCAAACGACTTGTAACTAACTTGAACTTTTAACAACTGAAACTTTCTAACTTTCAAATTCTCCCCCTTCTTGATAATTTCCACTTTAATCTGACTTTGAAAACTTGATATATCTCCCCCTTTTTGATGAATTGTGAGAACCAGAATCATCAAAACTTTTTCAATGTCAGCATACTCTTTGAATGATCTCCCCCAAAACATCTGATAAGCACAGTCTTGATGATTAACAATCTCCCCTGTTGGTAGAGTAAGAACATTCTCCTCCAACTGATCTGATAATGAGCCGTCAATTCATGAAATTATTTATCCGAATCTTTTCAAATCCAGACAAATTATGAGTTGTAACCCTGAATCAACATATGAAACAATTAGAAATGTATGTCAGTAACACAAAGTTACTATGTACAACGAATGTACAATGTAAGGAGCTTGAAATGATGTTCACTCCCCAGGACTTCCATCCAATCATCGAAAAACACAAGGTATTTTCTATGAATTTTCTGACAGAAAAACAGATTTCTGTGTGCCCGTGCTTGTGTTATGAAAGAATTAGCGCAATGATTGTTGTTTAGGCTCAAAATTATGTAAACCAATGAGATAACAAAGGTTATACATAGACTCGGCGTGCATGAAAAAGGGTCGAAGGTGGGGCAACTTTCCTTCTTTTTCAATATCAGTATCTTCCGAGTGAAGAACCAATAGCTTATGTGCTGTTTCCCAAGAAAATGTGAAACATTCTGTTTTTATGAAAAGAATGAGTAGCTAGTGGGGTTGTATGCAAGAGATGGCATGGGCTAGGTGCCTTTTTCAATGCCGTTCACGAAGAAATGTGAAACAACAGTAATGTGGTTGCCCGACTCAGAAAGATTTGGTGCAGAGTCTGATATTCTTTTACTCTGTTCTCACTCCCTCTTTCTTTTAATCATTTAAGCTCACTTCTAACCAATCTCTCATTTCCATTTTACCTCTTCACACACCACTCTAAATCTTTTGACCCCTCTCCCCTCAATCACTCAGGGAATACTTCCTGGGTAGAAAACACTGGTTATCGTGAATCCATGGAAGTTCTGTTAAGCTCTCACACTGAATCCCATGTATTTGTCCTAAAAGCATGCTTTGCTCAATGATTTTCTTGACATTAAAGCACAAGAAATCAATTGTCAGTATTTGTATGCTCATCAAAAATCAGAATGAAATTTGAGCATGTTAAGCATTTAAGATTTCTCAAAACATTGTATGAATGAATAATCATGAAAGAATAGAAATGTTTTGAGAATCTGACAATGATTAAAATCAAATCAAAATTCATGAAGAATAATAATTTTGGGAAATCAAAGACGAATGTTGTTTATATGAACAATATATAAACATTTTAACAATGAAAACACATTTCAGTATAGAACTGACGTCTGATTCAAACAACATAGAATACAAACGGAAGTATTACCATAGAAAGATTTATCTTTTGATACATGGTAATAACAAGTTCAAGAAATGTATTAAACCAATGTGTGTATGAATACTTGACAGAGTATATGAAAAGAAAATACACAAGTATTTTTCTTTAAGAACACACGGTCAGATAAACATGAAAGAATCCAAGTAAAAATCATTTAAAATCGCACTTCTCAATTCATGAAAACATTTTAAGAATAAGAAGTGGTTTGAACATTTAAAAAACCATTTTTCACAAGTGAAAGTTGTTCATCTTTCAACAAGTGATAGAATTTGAGATATAGAAGATATACCTGTAGTATATAGTATCTCAACTCCCCCTCGAATGAATATCATCATTTAAGTATCCTCGACAAAACATCAGATATTATCCCCCTTAATATTTGTAAAAAGTCAATTCATCAGAAATATAACAATGAAAGTACAACTAGCTATTATCTACTCCCCCTAAAAAATATAGCAGTTTAATTCACTAACTCCCTC
Source organism: Arctium minus (assembly GCA_954870635.1). Taxonomy (NCBI): domain Eukaryota; kingdom Viridiplantae; phylum Streptophyta; class Magnoliopsida; order Asterales; family Asteraceae; genus Arctium; species Arctium minus. Next base: position 128,933,167 of record OX941081.1, on the reverse strand, counting down.
TCAAATCAAAAAACTTCTAGAAAAGATGTTATCAGTTAAGCATCCATCAGAAGAAAAACATTTGAGTACGGGTTCTGAACTAAAGTATTCAGAAACCATTATTACATATTCACCGGTGAGAATAGTAATGTTCAATTTACCAAATAAGATCGGGTCCTGATCTGATGTAATTAGAAACCATAATTCTTTGACTTTGAAGTCCGAGTCCTGAGTTGATTTATTCAGAAGTCATTGTTTGACATTGAAGTGCGGGTCTTGAACTGTAGTATTCAAGGGCCATAGTTCTTTCTCCCCCTTAAACCAGAGGGTGTTATTCCCCTCTATGAGATGAGGGTGGACGAGGGAAACCATTATGTGGAAGAAACCGACACCATCCTAGAGCGAATGTTGTAGAAACTTCGTCACAAACAAGTCACCATGGTCAAAGTGCAATGGAAACATCATAAGGGTGCCTATGTGAATTGGGAGGCCGAGGAAGACATGAAGCGGAGACACCCTCACTTATTCGTGCAATGAAGATTTTGAGAACGAAATCAATTCCAAGGTGGCGAGGATTGTGACACCCAGATTTTTGGTAAGTGTTTATGTCCTTATTTTCAATTTTGTATCCTCTAGAATTCGAGAAAAGTTGGTCGGAAACACTTCGTTTTAACCTAAGACCGACCCTGAGCAGTTCAGGGATCCATAGGGACTTGAGTCTTTGTGTTCAATGATGGGACGATAGTTTCCCTCATTTTAGCACAGATTAGGCATCGGGTCTCATGGTAAGTAAGATGTGGACCCGTATGGTCAGGCATTGTCTCATGATCGGTAAGGTGTAACTCCAAGGTGCTTGTTTATTTTCTTGGATTTGGGTATCTCAATGTATAGGCCCAGAGGGGCTGAAATTGGGAATCTACAAGCAATAGACTTAGAGGAGTTGAGCTTGAAGTCCACTTGCTTATGTTATATGCATTTGACTTATTAACACATCATGTGGCTTACTTTTGCATTATGTCGTTACTTGACAAACGTGTCTCCCCCGTCAACGTTTGAGGTATAGTACAAATGTTGGTTTTCCCCAAGGTTAATATGATGGTTTCCGCATTTCACATTAATGAGTTTATTTTACTATTATTCAATATAACTGGTTGTTCTCACTAGGCGTTAGCCTAACACTTTTTCTTAAAATGACATGTATATCAGGTCATTTTAGCGGCGTGGTTTCTCGGGTTTGAGTGGACGGCCAAGTGATCGGGAGTATCATTTTTGGAGAAGTATAGATTTGGCGTATTTTGACTTGTTAGAATTCTTTTAGGAAGTGATAGCGACACCCGTCCGTAATCTGAACTAGTTTAGTTTAGATTAGTATCTTGTCAATTTATATATCTTATTTTGTCATTGGTTATGTAAATGTTTTACTATTTCCCCTCTATAGGGTGATTTACATATTTATAGAATGTCATTTCCGCATTTATCCAGGTTTAAATTAACCCCTATTTTTAGGGTGTTACACCCGTGATTGGACAAGAACTTCTAGCCAAACTCATTAAGAACCTCCATTGTGGATGCTCTAATATTCATCCATCTTGGTAGCTTGTTGTCACCTACTGCTTCCCCTACAGCCGAGACCTATGTTTCGAGCCTAGCAAGTGTAATATCTTCATCTACAACAACAAATCCTCGCGTTTATCGTCACTTGTTTCCTTGTTCATTAAAGATTACATGAACAAAGAGAGTCGTGTCATTCTTCTTGTAAGTTTCATGGCTACCTATTATATATTTTTGTTGTAAGTCTAATGGGCCATTTACCAAACGTTTAGCGGCTAAGCATGTACCGATAAGACTCATCAATCTCATTTATCTTATGGTTAACATTCACGACCATTAAAATGAATTGATGGTAACGTTTATTAACTCGGTAAGTGCTTATCGGGTAAGAGTCATCACTCTCACTTACCGGATAAGACTCTCGATCATTATCTTCCCTTTTACCGGCTAAGATTCTCGGTCCTTATTATATTCACCTGGTTAGGTGATTGATTCGGTAAGCGCTTACATAGGTAAATGTTTAGTAAACGGCCCCTAAACCTTCTTAGCATTAAACTTAATTCCTAATTGAATTATAAACAATGTTAATTACTAAAATTATTGAATACATTTGAAAAAAACTTGAAGAACATTTGGGGTTACTTCATACTTTGATACAATAGTTAATTATTCCACTAAAAGGATCAAGAACAAACATTCTCTTGGAACACATCATTGATCCCATAATCGGGAAAAAAAATTAAATAACATATAGTAATAACTTAATAATCAAGGATGAACATGACCTTAAAAGACCTATCAAACTTACAAAAGAAGTGTCATCGATAAAGATTGAAAATGTATTGGATAATAATAGTCGATTACAACAATTCATGCGTAGTATAAACAAATCAGGGATAACATATAATTTATAAACTTATTACAACAAAAAGAAAAATTAAGGGTTGAACTTGTAAACATCTAATAAATATAAGGTTATGAATGAAAATCTATATAAATTAAGAATTAGAAGTATACTTGAAATATTATATTTGGTGTTAAAATTAGTGTAATGGATTGAAAACTAATTACTGTATGCACCGAACTTTACACTATTTTTATGCAATAAATTATGAAAACACTAGGAGATAGTCTAATTATAATATTTAACATCTAACCTCCATCATCATGTTTTTGCTATATGAAAAAATAAATGAAAGTTCTAAACACTTATAGTGTGTTTGGTTCATGGAATTGGATGGAATTGGATGGAATTGGAATGTCCAATTCCATTGACCAAATTCCCTAGTTATGTTTGGTTCACAGAATTAAGCCAAAGGAATCCTTCAAATTCCATCCAAATCATTAAACGACCGATTTCACAAATCCACGGGATATCCCATAGAATTCGACGGAATCTTGCCCTAATCCAATCATCGGTCTCTCTCTCGCGGCTCGTCTACCATCTTCTCCGGTCCATTCTCCATTCTCGACAGAATCTTGCCCTAATCGCACATCTGGTAACACTCTTTCTCTCTCGCTTTCTCCATTATCGATAGCTTCTGTCCATTTCTAAATCGATCGCTTCTGGGTCGATCACTTCTGTGCATTTCCTCCTTTCTCGATTTGTTATTTTTGGAGGCTAGAAGTAGTAGAGTTTCTTGTAGAAATTAGGTTTTGTAGATGAAATTGAATGGGAGATAGATACCTAATCTGACGCCAATTTCACAAAGAATACGCACAAGCACAACACACTTTGCCCCTTTTATCGGTGATAGAAGTCAGAGATAGGAAGCAATCGCACACCAACTCAAATCTTTGGATTTGAGTTAGATGAGCTGTATACTCCAAGAATAATTTGATAAGGACTTGTATTTAGTTTTATATTGATGTCAATTCTTGTAAATTCTTGATGGGAATACAAATTCAACTTTAGGATATATGTTTAAATCACAAGTCCAGTTTTTTGAGATGTATACTCCAAGACATGCTATTTTTCTTTGGCCGACTATTATGGGAAAGCTGAGAATCTTGGACAGACTGTCTGCTTGGAGAGTTAACAGTGACAGATTGTGGGTATCCAGCCATGATGCCTGCAATCCCACCAAATCCACCAGCCACAAATTCTTTACCCCAACTGCTTGCAAGAAACTCTGGCCATAAATCCATCCCAAATCAAGTTTTGGATTTGGGGTTAGATTGAATTTGGATCTTTTGTTGTTCAAGGTAAAAATACCCACAAAAAGATTCAAAAAGAAGCAAAAAATGGTTTTTATAGAAGTTGAGGAACCTGTAAAGTAATTATTCACAGGTATGAACTTTTTATAAAAAATGGTTTTTATGAGATAGATACCTAATCTATTTTTCATCAAACCTCCAGCTTCCTGCTTCCATATGTTTCCACCTTGTCGATGCTGCAGGGTACATCTTCAAATTTTGAGTTTAGAGCAGGGCCAAGTTTACAAGTTCCTGATATAAATTAATATCACACAAAATATGTAAAGCCTGCTGCAAATTCTTTTGATCATCATAACCCTTTCACTTTATACTACTTGGATTCCCACAAAGAAACTGCAACACACAAATAGATTATTCCTTTAATAATTCCATAATGCTGGGTGGGTGGATGAAACCATTGAACTTGACTTTAGGAAAGTGTGGTCACTTTGCATATAGGAAAAAAAGCATAAGCATTAACTTGGTTTAGATCAATTTAGTGCATTTTTATTTATTTTATGTTGTTTTATTTAATTAAATGATAAAATTTTATTTTTTATTTAATGAACGGAAATTTATATAATTTAACATATTGAATTATAACTTTACTGATATTTATAATTTTAAAGAAAATGATAGAAAAATCATAAAATGTCATTTGTTGATATTTAATTCCAATTCTAAAGTCTTTTCAAAAAAAAAAATCCAATTCCAATTCCAATTCTAAAGTCGAATTCCGTGAACCAAACAAAAATTTCCAATTCCAATTCCATCCAACCAAACGCGACGAAACTACGTGGTCAAATTCCATCAAATTCCATTCCAATTCCATCGAAGTCAAATTCCTTGACGAATTCCAATTCCTTCGAATTCCATTCCACGAACCAAACGCCCCCTTAGGTGGCGTTTGTTTTTTAAGAGGTCTAAAGTCTGAAGTCTTATTTTAGTTATGATTAATAAGAGGTGATGTGTAAAAAGGTCTGAATGATTCAGACTTAAGAGTCATTAAGAGTTTTTTTTTAAAAAACAAACAACCCCTTAAATATATTTCAGACAACTTTTAATGAAGTTAATCCCTTGATTTTTTAGATGTGCATATCTTATATCAAGTCTTAATTAATTAAAAAAATTTAATTTTAATTTTTGCTGCAAATATACCATCTTTACAAAAAAAACTATATGGTTTGAATTTACCTTATTGAAATTTATCTAGTGCAATGTTGGAAAACAACTTGTAACACACACAGTAAGGACACAAAAACAACCAAACAATTAGTGTGACACCTATATTCAATTGACTACAATATAATAGAAGTTAATAACTTATATATATAAGTCCATTTTATAATATAGATAGCATGCACATTTCTAGATTGGTTTTTATGAAATTCATTTTTGTTGTAACAAACATCTTGTTGGAAATAATTTAAATATAGAGTAAACTACATTTTTGGTCCCTGTGGTTTCCCGAAAGTAACACTTTTCGTCCTTGCAGTTTTGAAATTACAGTTTAGCAATTGTGGTATGTAAAAAGGACCGGATTTGATCGCTGCCTCAACGGCCATTAAATAATCTCGTTAGATGAGGGGTATTTCAGACTTTTTCCAAAAAAGTTGTCATTTTCTTTAAAAATACAAATATATTAATTATATAATATAAACACACAAACCCACATATATATATATATATATATATATATTAATTATACAAATATATTAATTATATAATATAAACACGCACACACACACATACACATATACATATATATATATATATATATATATATATATATTAATTATACAAATATATAAAGAAATATGCTTTCTTTATATTCCAATGAATGAAAAATACAACCGAAAGGAAAAATATATACAAGATACAAGGCCAGCAAACTAGGAAACCTAAATTACAGGAGCTAAAAAAGAAACGATACAACAAGATGATAGGAGGAACATAAGGAAAAGATAACAATGAAATTCTATACTCCCCCTCAAGATGGAGCATGTAGGTTTCTCATGCCCAACTTGCTAAGTAAAGACTCAAGTTGTTGAGTTCCTAAAGCTTTGGTGAAAAGTTCTGCTATCTACATCTTTGTATCAATGTGAAGTGGATTTATTTCTTGAGTTTCGACCCGTTCTTGAACGAAGTAACAATCCATCTCTACATGTTTAGTGCACTCATGGAAGACTGGATTATTAATGATATGTCGAGTCGCCTGATTATCGCAAAAAAGTGGTGTAGGACCACTTTGCTCAGCTTCGAGATTCTTTAGGAGCCAACACATCCAAATGATTTCACTAACGGTGGTCACCATGGCATGGTATTCGGCTTCAGCCGAGGAACGAGAAACAACCAACTGTTTCTTTTACTTCCAAGATACAGGTGCCCCCCCCCCTCCTAAGAGTAAGACATAACCCGTTCAAGACTGTAACACCCCAAAATCATTGGCCGAAGAGATTACGAAAGAAAACATCCACAGCGCCCCGCGCGGCTCTCTGCGCGAGTTGAGCCGCGCCATGAACTACGCGAGGCTCTGTTTCCTTGCACCTCCAGTGGTCTGCACGACTCTCCGCGCGGGTCAGGCTACGCCACCATCCGCGCACGCACACTGTGCGCATTTAAAAGAGGGAAACTGGCCACCAAACCTCATTTCTCACCAAAACCCTAAATCTCTTCCCCTTTTCTCTCCCAAATCGACCCCCATACTCCCCAAACAAACCCTAACCTATTTTGGAGCTTTTTCTCCTAAAAACATGTAGTTCTCCTCCATCTAGCAAGTTGGGAACAGGAACCATAAAACCTTCATCTTCATCTTCCTCACCAAGTTCTTGGGGTTTCATCCAACTATCTCCATCATTGGAAGATTGGGGAGTTTGTGGTTTATTTTGGTAACCTAGAGGTGTATTGGTGGCGGATTCAAGATATTGGTTAAGGTAAGCTTCTAATTCTTCATCTATGGAATTTAGGGTATTTTGGGTATGGATGATATCTTCATGTAAAATGTTGGGGAACGATTTTATACGGTTGAATATCTATGTTTATGGTTGGAATCTTGTGGATCTAGGTTTTGGAGGTTTTGACTTTGAGGATTCAAGTCTCTTCAAGGAAGCTCTAAGTGGGAAAAATCTAGATTTAGCCTAAATTTAGCAAGGTGAGTTCAAGTTGCTTTGTGAAAACTATGTACATGCCAAAACGTGTATTTTGAAGTAAAAATATGTTTTACTTGGTAAATTGCAATGTGTTGAGTATTTGGATAAGTTTTCATATTGGATAAACTTGGGTTGTTTTAGTCTCATAAAATGCCCATATTTGGATTTGGAGACCTTGATAAGAAATAACATGACTTATGCATTTTTTTGTGATTTTGTCCAATAAAGTTTATTTAATGATTTATGCATTTTGGTGATTTTTGTGTACAAATGAAGCCTAACTCTTGATCTATGCATTTTTGGTGTATTTGATTTCATAAACCAATTTGGAAAATCATTTGTCCCAATCCGTGTTGAGTTTTGGTTTAATCACATCTTTGAGGTATGTGTCTGCATAAACGTCGTTTAAATGCGTTTTTCTATTTGGGGACCGACATTTGTTGCTCAAATGGATTTTGAGCATTTGAGCTCGGTATTGACTTAAAAGGAGTCTTGAGGACATTTTTCCAGTTTTAAATGGCTCAATGTAGAGCCCGAGATATGATTTACATATTAATGCACCTTGTTGCATATTGACGATAATTACATGCTCGAGTGCGTTGGTCATTCTTGTGTAGTCATGTAATGTTAGACTGTGTTGCATTGGATCCATAGGCACGTAAGTCAGTCTTTATTTGATTGTCAAATGGGTATTAAGGGGTTGGACTCCGGAACCTATGTTTTATGACCTTAACCTTTCAAGTGTACACTAGGAGGGCTGAGTCCGGTTGTGCTATCATGATTGATGGGCGTTTTGGACCTCCGCCATTCGGGGTAATGCCATGGTTGTAGTCCTCGAGTGTTGCCGAGCCTTTGGCGGTATTCATGGTAATATTCGCTCAGGTCAGTAGTCTCTTTCGGTGTAGCTTGAAGGGAGTCGTAGGGGCACTTGAGCTTTCATGTCGTGAAGTGTCATACGATTAACGTTGTATGAGTGGCATACTTTTGTGTTCCTCCACTCTCAACGGATACGGGTCTCCCCCGTTGTCGGCCAGCAGTATTTTGGATATTTAATTGTCCATGTTTTAACATTGGGTCTCATCCCATTCTATGGTTGCGTGAGTATTGGATTTTAGTTCCATGTTCCCGATGGCCTATTACATTTATATGGAATGCTTTCCATGATTTACGAATTGAGTGTTACACTCCACCTGGGTTTTTGGGTGTTTCGGGATGCAAAGTTTTATCCGCGTTTTTATAATTGGGAGTTTGTTTTCTATTCACGTTTGAGCGAGTTTTGGGCGGTATCATTTTATAAAGAATATTTTGTATCGGGGCGTTTGCCCTTAAAAATGCATGTTATTGGAAAACACTCGTTTTCATATTTGAGGTAAATCATCTTGAAAGATTATGATTTAAATTGCATTCTTTCCTTTTAACGATCTATTTATTCATGTTGAAAACTTTTGAACTCACTAGGCGTTAGCCTAACCTTTTTATTTGTCGGCATGTGCATCAGGTCCCAGTTGGGTGTGGTACTAGCGACACTGTGAAGAGATGAGAAATATATTATGCTCGAGGGTGAGTAGTTTGGTGAAGCCTTCCCCCGTTATCTTAGGTTATAGCATTTTGTATTTGGGATTAGTAACATCCGACTTTTGATTAGTCTATGTGTAAGGCTTTATTTATATTTGTTGATGGTTAAATCTAGAACAATATTTCATGAATAGACTTGTTGTAAGATACTTTGTCTTTCTTTGAGGCATTTTAGAAAACTTTAAACTAGTTGCTCCTTTCTGATTTGAGGGTGTTACAGGGACCTTCTTGTGAAAGGACATCCAAGCCAGTCGGCATCACAATATGAGACCAAATTGGTTCCTCCTTACTTGGGAAAGAGGACACCTTGTCCTGGTGTCACCCTTAGATATCTCAAAACCCTTGTCGCTGCATCCATGTGCTTTAGGCGTAGATCAGAAATAAATTGACTTAAAACATTTACCGAATACGTGAGGTTTGTCCTTGTGGCTTGGAGGTATAACAACCATCCCACAAGTCTTCTGTACTTTCAAGTTTTGCTCCATGGGAAAGGAGCATGGTCGTCACCCTAGCATTCCACTATCGGCTAAAATGTCTAGGGTGTATTTTCTTTGACTCGGGACAAGTCCATCCTTTGTTCGAGCCACCTCTATCCCAAGAAAATACTTCAAAGGACCAAGGTCTTTGATGCTAAACCTTTCGTCAAGATGCATCTTCGTTCCTTGGATTTGTTTTGATCATTTCCCATGACAATCACATCATCGACATATATAAGGGAAGCAACAAAAACTTCCTTTTCTTTGTATATAAAGAGAGAGTGATCTGCATGAGATTGTTTAAAACCAAGTTCGAGGAGAGCCGATGTGAATTTTTTATACCAGTTCCTCGAAGCTTGTTTCAAACCATAGAGTGACTTTCTTAACCTGCAGACTTTGGTTCCTCCCCCTTTGTCGTAACCCTGTGGGATTTTCAAGTAGACCTCTTCTTCCAAGTCCCCATGCAAAAACGCTTTATTCACGTCTAACTGGTGAATGATCCAGTCCTTTTTTAATAGCAACCGCAAGAAGGCTTCTAACGGTGACCAACTTGGATATCGAAGCAAAGGTGTCATGGTAGTCCACTCCCTCCATTTGAGTAAAGCCTTTCGCAACGAGCCTTGCCTTATACCTCTCTATTTCACCGTTAGGTTTGTACTTTATTTTGTAGACCCATTTCGAGTCTATGACTCGCTTTCCATCCAGTAAGTCTTGAATGGTCCAAGTCCCATTTTCTTCGAGTGCATGAATCTCCCTTTTCATAGCATTTCTCCAATTTTCGTCCTGCAAAGCTCGATTAAATTTTTTTGGCTCATCATTAGAACTGATGGCCGCTAAGAAAGCTTTGTGTGAGTCCGAGAATTTTTCATAAGAGATAAATTTTGCCAAGAAACATACCTTGAGGATTGTTGATCGGAGACGGGATGTGCATGGTCTATGGATGGGGGAAGCTTTACAATGTAGACTTCCAAATGTTTGGGTCTAGACCTACATCTTTTTTCTCTGACTTGCTCAACGTTGGTCCCTTCCACTTCATCGGTCTCATTTTGATTAGCTTCATGTTCATCATCTTCAAACTCATTTGTTGCGTTGGCTTCTTCCTTGAGATGTGACTCCACTTGATTGGAGGGGAGGATTTACGTTGTTGTTCAAGTCATCCATTTCAATCGGTTCTTTGTCACCCTCATTTGGTTCATCATTCACGTTTCTTGGCTAACAACATGCTCTTCATTGGTGGGGATACGAGGAATCTTGAAAATATCTTCTTCTTCACATTTATCTTGTTTGAGATTGGCGGCAAAAGGGAAAACGTTTTCGGCGAACTTTACATCCCTTGACACAATGATCTTATTGTGTCTTGGATCATAAATTTTGTACCCTTTCTTCTCGTGTGGATAACCTATGAAAACCCCCGGTCTCCCCCTTACTTCAAACTTGTCACCTTTGGTTTATGTGCTTCGGTAATATACCAAACACCCAAATATTCTCATGTGATCATAATCGGGTCTCCCAAAAAACAAAAACTCATATGGGGTTTTCCCTTCAATGACCTTGGATGGTAATCTGTTGATGATATAGGTTGTTGTCAAGAGACACTCGCCCCAAAACCTAACAGGTAGGCTTCCTTCAATTTTCAGCGCTCGAGCCGTCTCGAGCAAATGTCTGTGTTTTCGCTCGACGACTCCATTTTTTTGTGGTGTATGTGGGCGAGTTGTTTCCAAGATTATTCCTTGCTCGGCATAAAATTTCATCATTTGATTTGAACTGAATTCTCTACCATTATCACATCTAATTTTTTTGATATTCTTTTCAAATTGTACCTTAACCATCTTGTGGAAATCGATCAAGCATACACTTGCTTCATGTTTATGTTTAAGAAGAAAAATCCAAACGACTCTACTATAATCATCCACAATAATCAAGAAATAATTAGCCTTTGAAAAAAAGAGTGTTCGATACTTTCCCCATATGTCACAATGCAATAAATTGAAACAAGCATTTGTTTTGGTAACACTAGTAGGAAAAGGTTGTCTCGTTAATTTAGAATTAGCACAAGAATCATAAACATGGTCTTTACTCTTATAAGAAATGCTACTAAGAAAATCTATTTGAGATAACTTTTCTTCACTAGCATGCACTAACCTCTTATGCCACATGTCCACTGTTGTCATCATCGCCTTCCTTTCGCTTCCAAACATCCCCATTTGATATAGTCCACCATTGCACTTACCCACTCCAATCAATCTCCTCGAACGCATGTCCTACATGACAAAAAAATCAGGAAAGAAGGTTACGGTACATTGTAAATCCTTTGAAAGTGTGATCCCAGTATTTTAGCAAGTAATATGCACATAGATTATCCAAACATCTTTCTTTTATTGATCACACAACTTACAAATATTCATATCCCTATTTAGTGCATTCAACAATAAAACTCTTTGTGTGTGTGTGTGTGTGTGTGTGTTTCACAATGTAAACTTACTCAGACTTCGCGTGTGTGTTCTCATTAGAAACTAAACTATGACTTGCTATTTATATGGTTAACATGACCTTTTAGCAATAGTCAACACTTAATCAAATTTACAATGACCACCACACACTTTACAAACTTTACACTTTTGACCCTTCTTTTAATCTTGAATACAATTTAGCTCTAACAATCTCCCCCTTTGGATTCAAGATTAAAATTTTTTTGGCAATAATCTTCAAGTCTTCATTTCTTCAGAAAAATCCTCAAGAACGAATCTTTCACAGCTTTCACATCTTCAAATCTTTTTAAGCTTTGATCAAACTTTGATAGCGCTTTTAGATTAATCTCCCTCTTTGAATTCCTTGATTACTCATGACATTCTTCACCTTTAATTACATCAATACAATAAGCTTTTCAGAGACATCATCAGCTTTGACAACTTTTCTTTCACTTTATCACATCTGACTTTGCTTTGGCTTTTATCTCTTGACAAGAATCTGACTCTAGTATCTTCCCCTTTTTTTAAACATAACTTGCTTGTCATAGCTTTCGCGTTGAAACTGGTCTGACTTTATCTCCCCCTTTCTGATAAGATCAACTTTAATTTGACTTTGAAATCTTGAAATTCTCCCCCTTTTTGATGAGTTATGAGAATCAGAATCATCAAAACATTTCAAGGTCAGCTTTTTCTTTGAAGTATCTCCCCCAAATATCAAATAAGCACAGTCTTCATGAACAATCTCCCAATGTAGGAAAATAATCAATCTCCCCCAATCTGATCTAATATAAAATGATTTTGCCGTCAATTCATAAATGTATTAATCCGAATCTTTTCAAATTCAGACAAATTAGGAGTGGTAACCCTGAATCAACGTATGACACAGTTATAATGCCTGTGAGTAACACAAAGTTACTTAGTATAACGAATGTACTTTATAAGGAGCATGTGTGATGTTCACTCCCCCGGACTTCCATTCAATCATCGAATAACACAAGGTTAATCTATGAACGTTCTGACAGAAAAACAAATTTTCTGTGTGCTTGTGCTTTTGTATGAAAGAATTAAGCACAATGATTGCTTTTAAAGGGTCAAATATGTAAACCATTGAGACAACAACAGTTATACATAGACTCAATGTGCATGAGAAAGGGTCGAAGGTAGGGCAACTTTCCTTCTTTTTCAATATTCGAGTCTTCCAAATGAAGATCAAATAGATTATGTGCTGCTTTCCCTTGAAAGTATGAAACATTCTTTTGTCAAGAAAAGAATGAGTAGCAGGTGGTGTTTTATGCAAGAGTTGGCATGGGCTAAGTGCCTTTTTCAATGAAGGTCATGAAGAAGTGTGAACCAACAAATTTTGTGGCTGTCCGACTCAGAAAAAGTTTGGTGCAGAGTTTGATATTCTTTTACTCTGATCTCTCACCCTCCTTCTTTTAAACGTTTGATCTTACATCTAACCAACCTCTCCTTTACATTTCACCTTAGCACACACCCACACTCAATTCTTTTGATCCCTCTCCCCTAAATCACTCAAGGATTACTTCCGGGGTAGGAAACACATGTTAACGTGAATCCATGGAAGTCGTTTAAGCACTCACACTGAGTCCCATGTATATTGTCCTAAAAATAATGTGTTGCTCAACAATTATCTTGACATTTAAGCACAAGATATCATAGTCAGTGTATGTATGCTCATTAAAGATAAAAATGAAATTTGAGCAATTTGAACATTTAAGATCTCTCAAAACTTTGAACATTTATGATCATTCAATTTCATTGTTTTGAGAATCTGACAATGATTTAATCAGATCAAATATCATGAAGAAAAATGTAATGGGGTATCAAGAACGAACATTTGTTTATATGAACAAGATATAAACAAATTATCAATGAAATCACATTTAGTATGAAATGACGTCTGATCTCAAAGAACATTGAATTTCAAACGGGAGTATTACCATCGAAAGATTTATCTTTTGAGACATGGTAATAACAAAGTCAATGAGAATGTAGTGAACCGATGTGTGTAAGAATACTTAACAATATATAGACAAGATAATACTCAAGTATTGATCGTTAGGAAACACACGGTTAGATAGTCATCAAAGTATCCAAATGAAAATCATTTAAAATCACACTTCGGAGTTCATAAAACATTTTGAGAACGCGAAGTGGTTTGAACATTTAAGAAAATGATTTTCACAAGCGAAAGTTGTTCGTCTTTCAACAAGTGATAGAGTTGAAGAATTTAGAAATGTATACCTGTAGTATATAAAACTCAACTCCCTTAAAATGAATATCATCATTTAAGCATCCTTGACAAAAACTTCAGATACTCCCCCTTGGTATCTGTAAAAAGTCAATCATTAGAAAAATATGACAATTAAAGTATAATGAAATTTATCTTCTCCCCCTAAAATATATGACAGTGAAACTCTCATAAACTCCCCCTCAAAATAAAAACTTTTTCAGAAAGATGTTATCTATTAAGCATCCTCTAGAAGAAAAACATTTGGGTACGGGTTCTGAACTGAGTTATCCAGAAGCCATTTGTACATATTCTCCGGTGAGAATAGTAACTCTTCATATTTACCATTGAAGACCGAGTCTTGAACTATTTTGTTCAAAAGCCAATGCTCTTAAACATTGAAGACCGGGTTCTGATCTAGTATAATCAGAAACCATTTTTCGTTGAAGTACGAGTTCTGAACTGTTGTATTCAGAAGTCTACTTTGATCTTTTAGATACGGGTCCTAAACTGTAATGTTTAGAATCCATGCTTTGATCTTTGAAGATTGAGTCCTGATCTGGACACAATCAGAAGTCATGTTCTTTTCCCCTTAGTCTATAGATGCCTGCAACACAGGTTTAGCTTTTGGTACCCACTGGTATTTGGGTCCTGATTTGTTAGTTAAAGTTATATTAGGAGAAATGTAATAAGAACCATACCAGTTATCCACATAATTTTTGCAAACAAAATCATTTGTACCACAGTAAGAACAATTAATTTTCTTTTGTGCTAACCTGATCAATTGATTGACAATGTAAACAAGATCAGGTTTGCCAAAAGTTTTATCTTTAGGAGCATTGTTCTTCTTTGCAATCGGTGTATGCACAAATGATTTATGTTCCTTCTTCTCATCTGAAGATCCATTCACTCTCCAAATCCACTTTTCTTTTTCTTTCTCATCTTTCCTTCTCCAAAAAATTTTCTGCTGAGGCTTGTTCTTCTTGATGTTACCTGAACCATCAATAGATTTGTCATAGAAAAGGTTAGAAGGACGAATCTGTTCTATATGTTTAGAAGTATGATTATCATCTATAATAACAAACAAAGGATTATTAGAAACATTTGTAAAAATTGAACTTGCAGCTGATTTAAATGAACATTCTGATGCAGCTGGATCATCTCTCGGTGATTGAACAATTGATTATGGCGTCTTGTGCTCAGTCAGCTTCACTTTGAACATGATCTCTTCAAGTTCTTTGATCTTTGATAACAAATTGTTTCTTTCCTTTGAAAGTAGATCAAACTTCTTGTGCAATTCAGACTTCGTCTTCTTCTCCTTCATAACAGTTAATAACAGTTCAGACAGTTTTCCATCATAACTCAAATTCTTTCTCTACAGATATTCTTTGTTCAGATATTTCTTTGAACACACCAACATTTTTCTATTAAGCTTTCTTCTTCTCTTTCTCAAATTTGTCTCTCTCCAAGATAATAATTTTCTCAAAGTCTGACACTTGTTGAGAAAGTTTTGTACATTTGAGTTCAATCAACTTCTTCTCTTCAAAGGACTTTCTTGAGAAGTCAGAAAACTTTTGAGCATAAGCTTTTCTTTCTCTTTCAAACTCTTCTCTTTCTTTCTTAACAATCTTTACACCTTGAGAAAACCTTTCTTTAATTTCTGTAATCTTTCTTTGAAGTCCAATATTTTCTTTTTCTAACTTGCTTATCTTATCTTGAACTCCTGAATTTTCTTTCTCTTGTAGAGATTTCTCTTTCAACTTGTCTCTTTCAACTCTAAGATCTGGGCTTTCAGATTTGTCTTTCAGACCTTTTATTTCTGATTCAAGAGTAGAGACTTTGATTTGCAACTCAGCTTTTTCAGCTTTAATCTTTGTATTTTCTCTGTCACAGTCATTGGCCATTCTGGTGTATATTGATAACTGTCCAAGAAGACGTTGAATATCATCTTTAGCCTCATACATAATCATTTTACTAAAATCATAATTGTAATCTTTAGACATCTTGAAATTTGAAAAAAAAACAAATTTAGCTAAAATTGATCGTTAGTCCAACAAAATGATTTAACAAATGCAGAACTTAAAAATTTTCAGAATATAAATTTTCCAAAAACTTCTAAGTGTAGAATTCATATGCAATAGAGATTAAAAAACAATTCGCATGAAGTTAAGTACCAGAATTCGTATATCAAGGTGAGTTCGTACAACAAATATCAGAATTCGCATGAACTCACAATTCGCATACAAAACAACAAAACAATCACTTTTCGCATGAACTAGTATGCAAATTCCAAGAATTCGTATATAGCTACCTGCGAAATCCTTGCAATTCATATAAACCACTCAAGCGAATTCTTGCCTTAGAAAAAAATTTGAGAGATAAACCTTTTCGCATCAAACTTTTCGCATGAAGATTTCGTGTCAGGATGATGCGAATTCTTTACTTAAAAAAATTTCAAAATTTTTAAAAACTTTTCGCATCGATACGAAATATGGACTTAGAATTTTTTTGAAAAGATAAGCGAAATCCACAAGAATTCGTACAAGAGCTTGTGCGAATTCCTTACAATTCGTATCTCACTATATACGAGTTCTTCACAATTCGCATGAGGACTCATACGAATTCTGTCCTTGGAATTTTTTCAAACACATTTTTCGAATAAGAGACATTTGCGAATTCTTACTTTTCGTACAAAGAAGTATGCGAATTCTGCACTTAAACAATTTTCAAACAAAGAATATATGTGAATTCTATGTGCGAAATCTAGTCCTGCGAGTTCTTCATACGAAATGTTAAGATCTTGCGAGTTCTTCAAGTATCGGTCCTAAAAATTAAATTCTAGTCCAAAAATTCACTCAAATCTTCAAATTTGAAGCTGTAAACTCATAGAAACAATCAAGTTAGTATAAGAAACGATCCAAATCCATTTATTAGCACAAAATTACACCCAAATTCAAAAAAATTTATTCAACAATGAGTGCGACTTCGTTCGAACAAAAAAATTTCAAAAATCGAAATTTGATGATCCAATTCAATTCACCAATGAAATTCACTGACATAAACTCATTCTAACACATAATTCGACCATTTTCCAATCAAAGATTTTATCAAAAATACTTTTAAATTCAAAAATCCGATCGAGAACTCAAGAACAGTTTACGAACTCTTTTTCTTTCAAAATTGTTGTCTTTAACTCTGATACCAAATGTGATCCTAGTATTTTAGCAAGTAATATGCACACAGATTATCCAAACATCTTTCTTTTATTGATCACACGACTTACAAAGATTCATATCCCTATTTAGTGCATTCAAAAATAAAGCTCTATGTGTGTGTATTTTTCACAGTGTAAACTTACTCAGACTTTGCGTGTGTGTTCTCATTAGAAACTAAACTATGACTTGCTATTTATATGTTCAACATGACCTTTTAGCAATAGTCATCACTTAATCACATTTACAATGACCACCACACACTTTACAAACTTTACACTTTTGACCCTTCTTTTAATCTTGAATACAATTTAGCTCTAACAGAGAGTTTTCTAGCAGACAAAAGATTACAATTAAACTTTGGAACATGCAAGACATCTTGCACTTTTGTTCCGTTTAGTAAGGTGGGGTTCCCTCTTCCCGCTACCGGCACGGTTTCTCCGTTGGGAATGGTAATATGTAACACCCGAGAATTTAAGGTAAGTGCTTATTAATTCTAAATTACCTTTATTGCTCTAGAAATATTGGATTTTATACATATAAATGGAGAATTGTTCGTATGTCATCCTATGATTTTTATATCTTGAGTTCCTTATGCGTATAATGTATCGAAAACGTCGAAAAACCGCAGGTCTGGAGGCTGGGGCGATAGTGACCAGCGACTATGACAATGGTCATAGTCGCGTGGCAAGATCGCGGGCCGGGGGATGGTCTCGGTACACCCCCGACGAGAGTGCCCATGCGAGAGTGACAAGGGCACAATCGCCCTGTCACAATCGTGGGCGGTGTACCGTGGGGTATGGAGCGGGCGCGATTGTGCCCTGCGACAGTGCCATGGGTACAATCGCCAGGCACTGTCGCCGATGGGCTCTGAGGGTATAAAATGCAACCTTTGACCATTTTGACTAGTCTTCTCAACTCAATCATTTTTTGTCAACCTAGATCATTGAAGGAACATAAAGAAGAGCATTTAAGAGCTTAAGCCAAGTCTTCATCTTCTCACCATCTCATCCAAGTTTTCTAGGGTTTTGCATAAAACCTAGATAGTGAGTTTTTACTAAACTTTTCAAATGAGATACATATCTTGTGTGCTATTTATCATAGTTTCATATTCATGTACAGATTTGATCACCTGATAAGTTTGACCTAACTTATCTTTTGAGATTATTGGGGTTTTGGTTATTATGCTTCATGTAGACTTTAATGGGATTGTTATTGACATCATTTGGTCATGATTATGTGTTATCATGGGAACTATGGATATCATTCTAGAACTTACAAGTTTTAGATTTTTGTACCTAAAATGTGATTGGGACTATGTGAAGTCTTATACATGCATCTTGTTGACATGGGTTATGTTTGAAGATGGAAATTTCATGTATGTTGGATGAACTATGAGTAAACGCTAGGAGGATGTAGTCTTAGGGTGCCACCATGACGGTATGCATCTAGACCTCCGCCATTTGGGGTAATGCCTGAGAGGTAGTCTTTAAATGTGTCGGGCCTTCGGGATGTTGCTCAAGCGAGTGAACATCAAGGTGCATTGACTTGAGGTGGAACTCATTAGTGTGATGGGTCTCCCCCATTGATTCCTGTATGGTCTTTATGTTTATAAATGATTTAAATTATTATGCCATGATTATTGGTGAACACACTAGGCTCGTTTGACCTACCACTTGATTGATTTGATGTGTATCTCAGGTTCTAGCGGCGCTACCGCTAAGAAGGTTTAGCGGGCCTTTAGAATGTGAGCTTGGGAGCTTTTGGGACGCCATTAAAGAAGACGATTATTTTGGACGTAGATAACAACCAATTGTAATCTTATTTCTCGTTTAGGAATTAGATTGAGAGGTTGTTATCCTCATTGTTTTGTTATTACAAACTTGTTATTATACAGGCGTATATTGTTCTTTTTTTTTTTTAGCGAGCTCATGCCTTGGCATTAAATTGATTACCATATTTCCATTTTCCGTAAATTTT
Organism: Arctium minus; assembly: GCA_954870635.1. Taxonomy (NCBI): domain Eukaryota; kingdom Viridiplantae; phylum Streptophyta; class Magnoliopsida; order Asterales; family Asteraceae; genus Arctium; species Arctium minus. The sequence continues at coordinate 128,914,330 of OX941081.1, read as the reverse complement.
TGTTTCTCATTTTTGGGGTGTTACAAGTTGGTATCAGATCTCTAGTTAAAGTGAACTAGGTGTCAGCTCTAGTATGCCTAGACTTAGACAGTAGGTGCCTATGACATCACTGTCCATACGGGTAGAGCATTCCTAGGTGGGGAGAGTATTAGGATTACGGAATTGCATTGATTGAAACTTATGATGATGGCAACGAGGGTTCTTATGTAAAATATGTTCACAATCTCACTTGGCCAGTGTTGTTCTGAATTTATGATTACGTGAGCATGCTTGGAATTGTTATTATGATGATTAATCTTTGTAGTAGTACGTATTGAACCGTTTATCTTTTAAAGAATTAACTGGTATGACCTTTATCATGTGTGACAGTTCACAATGGTAAACACGAGGAGTCGGGTTGGGGCGACCGAGGATGCAAATGAGGCGAGTGTAACTGCCCCGGAAATTACAAGACCAACAAACCCAACGGCAAACCGAGTCATTCCACCGGTTCCCCAAATGCTAGAAAAGATCATAGACAAGGTTCCTGAAGTGAAATTGGAAACCGAGAATCCGGTCATTCAAAAGGTGGACCCTCAATCAGTCCTATTGGCTAGCATAATGCAGATGATGAACTCCGCGATGGACAAGTGGGATGAGAAATTTATGAAGTTGTTGGAAGACCGAGACACGAGTAACCGGAGACATGAAGTTGTGGGGGATAATGCGGTGAATGGATCGGGCGTTGCCGAAAATGCAATTGGAACAGAGGAGCACACAATTAGAACCGAAAAGAAGAAGGAAGGGGGTTGCTCTTTCAAATCCTTCCTATGTAGTCGAGCTCCAAAATTCTCTGGGACGACCAATCCAGTGGCGTGTATGAACTGGATTCAAGATGTAGAGATGGCATTCGAGTCAAGCGCGTGCGCGGACTCTCAAAGAGTCAAGTTTGTGTCCCAATTGCTTAGAGGGGATGCGCTGAGTTGTTGGAATGTGACCCCAAGGGCACTTACACCGGAGGTTTTGGCGAAGCTCACTTGGCCAACCTTCAAGAAGAAGATCATGGAGAAATATTGCAACGAAAGAGACCTAGATAAAATAGAAGAAGAGTTCCGCAATCTGAAGAAGGGCAATTTGTCTATTGTCGACTACGCGAAACAATTCATGGACAAGCTCAGTCTGGTTGAGCATATGGTTTCTGAGGAGGGGTCAAAGATAAAAGCGTTCATGAAGGGATTACCGACAGAAATGAAGACGGGAGTGAGGAACGCTCGGGTGAATACCTTGCAGGAAGTTATAGAAGCAACTCAGTTGGTGGAGGACGACATCATACAAGAGAGAAAGAGAGAGAGAGGAGAAGAAGCGACAAGGCGAGAAGCGGAAATGGGAAGGGCCAATCGGGATCGCACGACCGTCCAAACCCTTTAACGGGGGGAGGAACATTGAACCATGACGGGAGGCGAGGTGGTGCCCCAAGTGTAAGAGTTAGTATTTCGGTCCTTGTAATCCGAAACCTTTCTCTAACGCTATGTAGTGTTTCAAGTGTGGGAGAAAGGACAACATGAGTCGGGATTGCCCCTCTCGGGGATTTTGTTACGAGTGTCGTGAACCGGGGCACATTAAGAGAGATTGCCCCAAGCTAGCAAGGGACAACCAAGGAGTTTTGAGCGGGGTTATGCCAAAGAAAGAAATTCAACCGAAGGCGCCAAGTCGGGCTTTCCAAATGACGGCGGATGAAGCGAGAGTGACGACGGATGTCGTGTCAGGTACGTTTCTAGTGAACTCTCTACCTACCCACGTTTTATTTGATTCTGGCACGAATCGATCCTTTATGTCCACTTCGTTTTGCAAGAGTTTCTCTATTTCTGCTAGTTCGTTACCTGATGCCTTAGTAGTAGAGGTAGCCAATGGGGAACACATGTTAGTACGGGAATGCTATGTTAGGTGTACTCTAGAACTAGATAGGGAGTCCTTTGTAATAGATTTGTTACCGGCGGATATCGGTAAGTTTGATGTGATCGTTGGGATGGATTGGCTAGCTAAACACGATGCCGGTATATTTTGTTCCAAGAAACTAATTCGAGTACCCTTGCCTAAGGGTGGAGAAGTGATAATCTACGGAGAGAAGAACCGAAAATCCAACATGATTATCTCGTCACTCAAAGCACGAAAGAGCCTAGCCAAGGGGTGTGCTTCGTACTTAGCTTACGTAATTGACGCGAAATTAGAAAAGAAGAAGGTGAAAGATGTGGACGTGGTGTGTGAATACCCGGATGTCTTCCTGGAAGATCTACCCGGACTACCGCCGGAACACCAAATGTAGTTCCATATCGACCTCACTCCGGGTGCCACACCGATCGCTCATGCTCCTTATCGTCTAGCCCCGACGGAAATGCAAGAGATGATGACGGAATTACAAGAACTTCTTGAGAAGGGATTCATACGATCGAGCTCGTCGCCGTGGGGAGCTCTGGTGTTATTCGTGAAGAAGAAGGACGGGTCTATGTGAATGTGTATCAACTACCGTGAACTCAACAAGGTCACCGTGAAAAACAAGTATCCACTTCCTACGATCGACGACCTCTTCGATCAATTTCAAGGAGCGGGATGTTTCTCCAAGATAGATTTGTGGTCCGATTACCATCAAGTATGGGTGAAGGTAAGCGATATTCCGAAGATGGTGTTTCGGACTAGATACGGTCACTATGAGTTCATAGTCATGCCATTCGGATTGACTAATGCTCCGGCCGTATTTATGGACTTGATGAACCGAGTATGTCGACCTTTCTTGGACAAATCAATTATAGTCTTTATCGATGACATTCTGATATACTCGCGGGATGAGGTGGAGCATCGACAACATTTGCGGAAGGTTTTAGAGATTCTACGAAGGGAGAAGTTATTCGCGAAATTTTCAAAGTGTGAATTTTTGCTACAAGAAGTCCAATTCTTAAGCCACGTGGTGTCGAAGGATGGGGTGAAAGTGGATCCGGCAAAGATTGAGGCAATGATGAATTGGGAACCACCGACGAGCCCAACGGAGATAAGGAGTTTCTTGGGTTTGGCCGGCTACTACCGACGATTTATTCAAGACTTTTCGAAGATCGCCTCTCCGCTTACATCATTGACAAGGAAGAACGTGAAGTTCCTATGGACCGAGACTCAAGAAAGAGCCTTTCGAACTCTGCAAAGGAAACTATGCAAGGCACCAATCCTATCCTTACCCGAAGGATCCGAAGACTTTATTGTTTATAGTGACGCCTCTAAACGTGGGCTCAGGTGCGTTTTAATGCAAAGGGGGAAGGTAATCGCGTATGCATCGCGACAACTCAAGGACCATGAGAAGAATTATTCTACTCATGATTTGGAGCTAGCGGTGGTGGTATTTGCTTTGAAACTATGACGGCACTACCTCTACGGGACGAAGTGCACACTATTCACTGACCACAAAATCTTGAAATACATATTCGACCAAAAGTACCTCAACATGCGGCAAAAGGAGGTGGTTGGATCTTTTAAAGGATTCTGATTGTGAATTGCTTTACCACCCCGGTAAGGCCAATGTGGTGGCAGATGCGTTGAGCTGAAAGAGTTACGGGAGTGAAATCAAAGTAACCCTTACTAGAATTGATGTGATGTCAAGTCTAGTGAAGAACATCAAGAGGAGTCAAGCCGAAGGACTTCGTGAAAAGAACCTCAAGGCCGAAGTCATGGTCAAACAACGGGAGATACTAACGGAAGATAGTCGCGACCTTAAGCTTTTTCAAGGAAGGATTTGGGTACCGAAGATTGGAGGAAACTGTGAGTTGCTCTTAGGGGAGGCTCATAATTCAAAGTACACCATACATCCCGGTAGCACCAAGATGTATAGGGATTTGAAACTTCATTATTGGTGGCCGGTGATGAAGCTCGATGTGGCCAACTACGTGGAGAGATGTGTCACTTGCCTTCAAGTCAAAGCGGAGCATCAAAAGCCTTACGGAAGTTTACAACCACTAGTCATCCCGGAATGGAAGTGGGAACATATCACGATGGACTTTGTCAAAAAGTTACCAAGGACCTTGCGGGGACATGACACTATTTGGGTGGTAGTGGATCGACTCACAAAGAGCGCGCACTTTCTAGCGATGCGAGAGACGCTACCAATGGACAAGTTAGCCAAGCTCTACATTGATTAAGTAGTGTCACGTCATGGTGTCCCACTATCCATTGTGTCGGATTGGGATAGTCAGTTCACTTCCAAGTTTAGGGATGGGCTACAGAAAGAGTTGGGCACGAGAGTCAAATTGAGTACGGCTTATCATCCAAACACTCGAGGACATGATTCGCTCATGCGTCATAGACTTTGGGGGAAATTGGGATTCGCATCTACCGCTAGTGGAGTTCGCCTACAATAATAGTTATCACTCGAGCATCAGGATGGCACCGTTCGAAGCGCTTTATGGACGGAAATGTAGGACGCTAGTGTGTTGGCTCGAGCCGGAAGAAAGGCAATTTGCGAGACTGGAAATAGTACAAGAAACAGCGGATAAGGTGAAAAGTATCCGAGAGAGGTTGAAGGCGGCCCAAGACCAACAAAAGAATTACATAGACAAAAAGCGAAGATCGGTCGAGTTCCAAGTGGGGAAATGGGTTATGTTGAAGGTGTCACCATCGAAGGGGATCATCCATTTCAGGAAGTGCGAAAAACTTAGCCCTTGTTTTCTTAGACCCTTCACCATTTTGGAGAAGATTGGACTCCAAGCTTATAGACTGGACTTGCCACCAGAAATGGACAGAATCCACCCTACATTTCACGTGTTTTACCTTCGCAAGTGCCTAGCCGAAGAAGAAAGTGTTATTACTTTGACGGAAATTCGGGTGGACAACGGCAACCGATGCATGGAAGAATCGGAAGCTATATTGGAATCAAAGAAGAAGAAACTACGACACAAGGAGGTAACTATGGTCAAGGTAGAATGGAGGCACCATCGGGGTACCAACGTGACGTGGGAGTCAGAGAAGGAAATGAAGAAAAGATACCCTCATTTGTTTAGTAAATAAGATTTCAGGGACGAAATCCTCATTAGGTGGGGAGGATTATAACACCTGAAAATTTAAGGTAAGTGCTTATTAATTCTAAATTATCTTTATTGATCTAGAATTATTGGATTTTTACATATAAATGAAGAATTGTTGGTATGTCATCTTATGTTTTTATATCTTGAGTTCCTTATGCGTATAATGTATCGAAAACGTCGAAAAACAGCAGGTCTGGAGGCTGGGGCGATAGTGACCAGTGACTATGACAATGGTCATAGTCGTGTGGCAAGATCGTGGGCCAGGGGGTGGTCTCGGTACACCCCCATCAATAGTGCCCATGCGAGAGTGACAAGGGTACAATCGCCCTGTCACAATCACGAGCGGTGTACCTTGGGATATGGAGCAGGCGCGATTGTGCCCCGCGATAGTGCCATGGGCACAATCGCCGGGCACTATCGTCGACGGGCTCTTAGGGTATAAAATGCAACCTTTGACCATTTTGACTTCACTTCTCACCTCACTCATTTTTGGAGCCAATTTGGAGAACCCTTAGGGCGATTTTCCACAATTACACCCCTTTGCACATTCATTGAAATCCAAGTTCTAGTTGGGAGCATTTATGGTCAACCTAGAGCATTGAAGGAACATAAAGAAGAGCATTTAAGAGCTTAAGCCAAGTCTTCATCTTCTCACCATCTCATCCAAGTTTTCTAGGGTTTTGCATAAAACCTAGATAGTGAGTTTTTACTAAACTTTTCAAATGAGATACATATCTTGTGTGCTATTTATCATAGTTTCATATTCATGTACAGATTTGATCACCTGATAAGTTTGACCTAACTGTTACTTTTGAGATTATTGGGGTTTTGGTTATTATGATTCATGTGGACTTTAATGGGATTGTTATTGACATCATTTGGTCATGATTATGTGTTATCATGGGAACTATGGATATCATTCTTGAACTTACATATTTTAGACTTTTGTACCTAAAATGTGATTGGGACTATGTGAAGTCTTATACATGCATCTTGTTGACATGGGTTATGTTTGAAGATGGAAATTTCATGTATGTTGGATGAACTATGAGTAAATGCTAGGAGGATGTAGTCTTAGGGTGCCACCATGAAGGTATGCACCTAGACCTCCGCTATTTTGAGTAATACCTGAGAGGTAGTCTTCAAATATGTCGGGCCTTCGGGATGTTACTCAAGCGAGTGAACATTGTTGATCCAACTCTCTTAGCGATTTGATAATGACCCTTTATAATACTTAGTGAAAATTACGTTTAGCATATGTATGTATTAGTGTTTCACTATCAGCGATCAAATATTGAGTATGTTCAGTATCGCTGATGATTTCTCATGTAAACAGTTAGACGTAATCCCTGAAGACAAGTTTCGCGACAAAAGATGTTCACTGCTGAATCGAAGAGGAAGCTGTTGAACAAAGGACAAGTCTACTCATGACTTGATGTGGATATCGGCGAAAACAAAACAAGTCTACTCACACACAAAGAAGCCTGAGGAAAATCTTCAACGATAGCTAAACTTCTTTCTATCTCTGAGAAGGAAAAGATATTCAGCGATCGATGATCACTTAGCTTATACCTCAAGTCTCTGTTGTCTTATCTATGAACAAATAGTATGAGTGTCAGAAAAGACATACCTCTGCAACAATTCATACAACAACTCTGATATCTACACTGTTCATCATACGACCAAAAGCATGTCTCTAAAAGTCACACTCATGCAACCAACCAGAGAAGGACACGTGTAAAGTACTCTGCCATGCATTTAATGCATAGGGTATAAATAGAAAGATTACAACTCTATCTGAGAGTTTCCACCAAGCCTTCAGTCTTTAATCTTTCTGTAAAATATAGAAACCCTTGATTTTTATATTCCCTTATTCTCCTTTCTCTAATTCTTGTGCAACCATCTTAGTGTTTCTTAAGTTTGTTTAGATTAGGTTCTTCCTTACTCTTACTCCGCAACAAACTTGTAACTTGTATTATGATTTATCAATAAACAATTTGTTGATCCAAACTCTCTCAGTGATTTGATAACGACCCTCTTTTATACTTAGTGAAAATTACATTATTATATGTATTAGTGTTTCATCATCAGCGATCAGACTGAGTCTGTTCAGTTATCGCTGATGACCTTTCTGTAAACATTAATATGTATGTGTTTCACTTTCAGCGATCAAACTGAGTATGTTCAGTCATCACTGATCGTTTCCTATGTAACACAGTTAACGTAATCCCTGAAGACAAGTCTCGCGTCAACATAGTTCATAGCTGAATCGAAGACGAAGCCACTGAACAATAGATAAGTCTACTAGTGACCTGATGCGGATATCAGCGAAGATCAGACATCTACTTACGCGAAGAAGCCTGAGGAAAAGCTTCAGCGATAGCTGAACTTCTTTATCTCTGGAAGAAGAGATACTCAGCGATCAACGATCACAAAGCTTATGCCTCAAGTTTTCTTTTGTCTTACCTTGCACAACCAGTACGATGTGTCAGAACGGACACGTCTCTGCCACAAATCGTACACCAACTCTGTCAACTACACTGTTCATAAAGCGGCCAAAAGCATGTCTCCAAAAGTGAGACTACCAAAGCCAATCTATGAATGCCACGTGTAAAGTACCCTGCCATGCATTTAATGCATAGGGTATAAATAGGAAGCTCACCCCTTCATCTGAAAGTGTGCTCAATCCTTGAACTCCAAAATAGAAACCCTTGTTTTCTATCTCTCTAAAAATCCCCCATTCTCTGAATTTCTTGTGCAACCATCTTAGTGTTTCTTAAGTTTGTTTAGATTGAGTCTGTCTTAATCTTATTCCGCAACAAACTTGTAAATTGTATTTTGATTTATCAATAAACAATTTATTAAACTTTAATTTCTGTGTTTGTATTCAACCCCCCCCCCCTTCTACAAACTTGTTAAGCACCTTCGGGACCAACAAGTGGTATCAGAGCAGTTTGTTTAATCTAATAAACAAGATCTTGCTGTATACTCTTCCTTGCTATTCTAAAATGGCACTAAACACAAACACAAACTACTATGATAATGGTTCACTTTCTAAACCTCCTCGATTTAGCAGAGATAACTTTTCTCTATGGAAAAATCGAATGATGCTATTTCTTGAAGGTGCGGATCCTACTATACCTGAATATATAGAAAACGGACCCTATGAACCTGTTAGAATTATAGCTGCGGTTCCCGCTACTGCCACCACTGAAGCTGTCCCTGAACGATATGTCGTTAAGGAAATAAGACAGTGGAGTGATGAAGATAAAAAGAAGGTAGGCATAGATGCAAGAGCAAAGACATTATATCAATGGCTCTGCCTGATGAAGTTTTCCATTCCATCATGCATCTAAAAACTTCTAAAGAAATGTGGGAAACCATATGTGTTCAATATGAGGGCACCACTGAAATCCAAGAGACCCGAAAGATTAACTTGGTAAGACAGTATGAAAGTTTTATCGCTGGTAAGAATGAATCTCTTTCTGACATTCATCAGCGGTTTAACTGCCTGATCATTGACCTAAGAACTGTTGGAAGGACCTATTCTAATTCTGAGGTCCTAACAAAATTCTTGGAAAGTCTTCCTGAAAGCTGGGACAGTTATTCAATATGTCTTAAGCTGACAAAAGACTTACATACTCTCTCTCTAAGCACTCTGTATGGAATATTGCTCAACTATGAGCAATCTAATCTCCTGAAGAAGAATCTTGTAAAAGATTCTAAAGACTCCAAAAGCACTGTTGTTGCTTTAGTCTCATCAGAGATAATTCCATCCCAGCGATCTACTCTCACCATCACTGAGTTAGATTCTGAATCTGAGGATTTATCAGACCCTGATCTTTCAGAGTTTAATGAGTCCTTAGCACTCTTGACAAACTCTTTTAAGAGATTTGCAAGAAAGAGTAACTTCCGAAGAAGTAAACCTCTCTCTCTTACTGAAAAGCCAAAATCAACTCCGGTTGATAAGGCTACAGCCACTTGCTATAACTGCGAAAAAATTGGACATTTTGCTAGTGAGTGCAGGTCTAAAAAGGTCTTCAAACCTTCTACCTCAAGAAGATCCAGTGATGACAAATACCATAAGCTGAAGAACAAATATCAAAAGCTGAAAAGCTATCAGCAAAAAGGTAAAGGTCTCATCGCTAAAGAACATGACTGGGCTGAATCAGAAGAATCATCTTCTGATGAAGAAGAAGTCGCTAATCTTTGCCTCATGGCTGAGATTAAAGAAGAAGTAGAAGAACCATCTGAACCTTCTATGAGCTACATATCATCTCAGGTATCTATCTCAACAAATCCCTCTCTGCCTGAAGCTGAGAGAAGTCGCGCTGTTGATGTGCTGACGATTGACCTTTATAATGCTCTAAACGACAAAACTCAAGCTGAAAATAAAAATGTTTATTTAACACAAGAGCTAGAGAAATGTCATGAAAAGATCAGTGAACTAAATCTTTTAGAAGAAAGGCTAAAAGATCAAGTCATTATAAATGAAATCATCAGCATTGAACGCGAACAAGCCATCGCTGCTCTAAAAGCAGAAAAGGCTCATGTTGAAAAATGGTGCAAATCATCAACAAAGATCTCTGAGATAATAAATGCTCAAACTCCTGAAAGTGATAAAACTGGTCTTGGTTTTTGGACACCACAGGATGATCCTAAAGAAGAAAGTTCATCGCTTAAGTTTGGAACTTTTGTCACATCTTTCTTTGACACTTCTTATAATCAATTCTATCCCTGTTCTTCTTCTAATCCCATCCCTGAGGAGATATCTGCAAGATCTAAGCCTGCAGATAAAGGAAAGTCTATTCTCCCTCAGAAGGCTTCCAAGAAAACCAAACTGAAAGTTCCCTCCAAACCTTCAGTGGATAAACCTTCTAGCTCAGTGACAGAAATCTTTGATATCTGTCCTCCAAAGCTGAAGGTTGATCTAAAGCCCGTGAAATCTGAAGAAATAAAAATTCCTCCCAGATCTCGTGCTAAAGGCATTCTTGGAGCTGGACCTGCTCATCTTAAGTTTTCAAAACCTTTTGGTTATAAAACCACCATCAGATATAGAAAATGTTATCACTGTGGATTCACTGACCATATTGCGAGCAAGTGTCCAAATACCACCGAAGCTGATAAAACAGCCAAAGTGAAGAAAAATGCCTCTAAGGCAAATAAAGTCACCAAAGTGAAAAATACCACTAAGGTTAAGAAATTAACCAAAGTGAAGATTACCACTGAAGCTGAATCTTCATCAGCGGTGAAGACTGCTGAATCTTCCTTATCCACTAACTCTGAAGGACCCATTGAAAAGTGGGTACCAAACAAAGCTTAATCTTCCTTATGTATGCAGGGATCAAAGGGCATCTGGTATCTCGATAGCGGATGTTCTCGTCATATGACTGGACAAAGAAACCTGCTCACTGAATACAAGGAAGAGAAAGGCCCCTCTGTTACCTTTGGTGGAAATGGAAAAGGATTTACCCGTGGGTTTGGTGTCCTCAGCAATGGGACAACTACCTTTCGAAGAGTCGCTTATGTAGATGGACTGAAGCACAATCTTCTAAGCATCAGTCAGCTATGTGACAAAGACTACGAAGTTCGCTTTTCTAAGAAAGCATGTTCAGTGGTAGATAAAAAAGGAAAACTTGCTCTCAGTGGTTATAGAAGAGAAAATGTTTATGTAATAGATATGGACTCTACTATCACTGAAAACTTATGTTTTCTCTCTAAGGCCTCTTCTGATGTCAACTGGCTATGGCATAAAAGGCTCTCTCATCTAAACTTCAAAACCCTGAATTCTCTCTCATCTAAGGAACTGGTTTCTGGTCTTCCTCAGCACTCATATGCTAAAGAATCTCTCTGCTCAGCATGTGAAAAAGGAAAACAAACAAAAGCTAGTTTCCAGTCGAAACAAGTTTCCTCAGTAACAAGTCCTCTTCAGCTCTTGCATATGGATCTATTTGGCCCTGTCAATATCCAATCAATAGCTGGAAAGAAATATACGTTTGTCATTGTAGATGAATATTCTCGCTACACCTGGGTTATTTTTCTTCGCTGTAAGAATGATACTCCAGAAGAACTAATATCTTTTGTCAAAAAGATGGAAGTGCTGAATAATCTTACTGTTCGATCAATAAGAAGTGATCATGGAACTGAATTCAAAAATAGTTCCCTGAACAATTTCTTTGAGAACAAGGGAATCTCTCACAACTTCTCCTTAGTAAGAACACCTCAGCAAAATGGAGTCGCTGAAAGAAGAAACAGAACGATCATAGAAGCTGCTAGATCAATGCTCAGCGATTCTCACCTCCCTACTCAATTTTGGGAAGAAGCTGTAAACACTGCATGTTTTACTCAAAACAGATCGCTGATAATAAAGCGATTTGGGAAGACAGCTTATGAACTCTTTCTTGGAAGGAAGCCTTCTTTCAGCTTTCTTCATATCTTTGGTTGTCAGTGCTTTATCTTAAACAACAAAGATCAACTTGGAAAGTTCGACCCAAAAGCCGATGATGGAATATTTTTAGGATATTCCTCCATCTCCAAAGCCTACAGAGTTTTCAACAAAAGAAGACAAACCGTAGAAGAAACCATTCATGTCACGTTTGATGAAACGCGCTCAGCGAACTCTAAACCAATCGCTGACAATGAAGAACTGAATACTTGGATGATCTCTCACTATAGAGAAACTGAACCTTTCTCAAACCATCAGCACACTGAAACTCCAATTGCTGATGAAGAACCAAGTATCATACCTCCCACCGCTGAATCCACCTCATGGGTTTCAGCTGAACCTCTAAACACATTACCTCCATCAAATCTGCCTTCATCTGGAAACCTCTCTAGTGAACCTACTCAACAGTTAATTGCTGATGAACCTCAAACATCCTCATCAGTAAACATTCCAATTGTTGATCTAACCTCTGAGTTAAGCAATCATGCTCCTGCTCAGCGATGGACAAGAGATCACCCAATAGATCAAATTCTCGGTGATCCAGATGCAGGTATTCAGACACGACGAAGCTCAGGTAATATCTGTCTCTTTGTAAACTTTCTCTCCTTAATAGAACCAAAGAAGACTGATGATGCCCTCAGAGATCCAAACTGGGTCAGCGCTATGCAAGAAGAGCTGACTGAATTTTCTCGAAACAAAGTTTGGAATCTCGTTCCTAGACCATCTGATAAAACTGTAATAGGCACCAAATGGGTGTTTAGAAACAAGTTAGATGAACATGGAACTGTAACCCGCAACAAGGCTCGACTTGTTGCTCAGGGATATAGACAAGAGGAAGGCATAGACTATGATGAAACCTTTGCCCCTGTGGCCAGGCTCGAAGCAATTCGACTATTCTTAGCTTATGCAGTCTATAAAGACTTCATCGTTTATCAAATGGACGTAAAATCAGCTTTTCTGAATGGAAAGCTGAATGAAGAAGTTTATGTAGAACAACCACCAGGGTTCTATGACCCTAAGCATCCAAATTATGTTTATAAATTGGATAAGGCTCTCTATGGTCTAAAACAAGCCCCTCGTGCTTGGTATGACACTCTCTCATCTTTTCTTATCTCTGAAAATTTTGAACGTGGCAAGATTGATAATACGTTATTTTTCAGGAAGATAAAAGGTCATATAATTCTTGTACAAATATATGTCGATGACATAATATTTGGTTCTACTAACCCATCTCTTTGTACTCGCTTTGCTGAAAGAATGAAGAAAGAATATAAAATGAGTATGATGGGTGAGCTGACATATTTTCTTGGTCTTTAGATTAAACAATCTGACAAAGGTACTTTTATCTGCCAAGGTAAGTATGTTAAAGATATGCTAAAGAAGTTTGAACTCACACAAACTTCAGCGATGAAAACTCCTATGGCACCACCGCTGATACTTAACAAGGATCCATCTGGAAAACCTGTTAATGTCACTGCCTATAGAGGAATAATAGGCTCATTGTTGTATCTTACAGCAAGCCGACCTGACATCATGTACTCTACTTGTTTATGTGCACGCTATCAATCTGAACCCAAGGAATCCCATCTGATCGCTGTAAAGCGAATTTTCAGATATCTGAAAGGAACTCCTAACCTCGGTCTTTGGTATCCCAAAGACTCAGGGTTCGATCTAACTGGTTATTCTGATAGTGATTTTGCAGGCTGTAAACTTGACAGAAAAAGTACCACTGGTGGATGTCAACTCTTGGGAGGAAAGCTGGTAAGCTGGACAAGCAAGAAGCAAAATTCTGTGTCCACTTCCACAGCTGAAGCTGAATACGTAGCCGCTGGAAGCTGTTGTTCTCAAATCTTATGGATGAGAAATCAACTATTAGATTATGACCTTCAGCTGTCAAAGATTCCTATCTATTGCGACAGCACTAGTGCTATCGCTATAGCAAATAATCCAGTGCTACATTCAAAGACAAAACACATAGAGATCAGATATCACTTTATCAGAGATCATGTGATGAATGGTGATATTGAACTTCACTTTATCCCTACTGACTTTCAACTTGCTGATATATTCACCAAACCTCTTGATGAGACAAGGTTCAACTTTCTCATCAGTGAGCTTGGAATGCTGAACCTCGAAGAATAATTCTTCAGCGTTCATGTATTATGTTAGTAATCAAAAGTTCCCCTCTCATCATTCTCTCTGATAAACATTCTGACTCTCAGGTATGTTTTCTCCTTTCCCTCAAAGATGTTTTTTTTTAATATAAAATTTAATCACCGAACTTTCTTCAAATGATTAAAAGCTTTTTGAAAAATACATTAATCACTGATATTTCTAGTCAGTGATCCTTTAAAAGGAAAAACTATCCCTATCTTTTCTAAAAGGGATACTTTTAAAAAGGAAAATCTATCGCTGACTTTTCTTCAGTGATCATTTCAAAACGGACAAATGTACAGTCTCTCTCTTCTATGACGTCATTTGAACCGACAATCCACGACATGCCTTTTCTGACACGTTCGTCCGTTGCCCTTCTATCCAATCAACTTCGTGGAACGTGTCAATGTCATGATGATTTTTTTTTCTTTTCCCGCTTCATTCTCTCTCTTCTCTCTTCGTATAAAAGGAATTCTTCTCTCCTTTATACAGTTTACGCTTTCAAAACTTTCAAAGCAAGAAGCATTCTCTCAAGAACACTCAAGCAAGTAAACCCAGAATATTGAATCTGCAACTCTTTTTCTTCAAGATACACAGGTTTATTTCATGTTTATATGCTTTGTTCGTATGCTTTTTATTCTTTTTAAAATCCTACTCGCTTTCTATGGATTTTATAAAACGTTTTTTTGTAAAAACTAAAGATCATTCTTTCTGATTTTATGTTTATAATAAAAACCTTTTGGTTTTAAAGTGTTCTTCATTCTTTCTACCCAGAACACTATTTTTCTCCTAAAAATAACTTGATAGTTTTCCAGTTTCCCTTCTTCTATGGAAACTGGTAATCATATTATTTTTAATCTAAATCATTTCTTCTATTATGCCTCTTTCCATAACAGAAATGACACAGTCTTCAATCGTTGCTTCCAAGCATGTACGATTCGCTCTCACTGAAGTTGAGATTACTAAATGTAATCATTTGGCCAGACTCGACTTCAAAGCTGACAAATACCCACATCTGGTGGAAGCTGCTGAATTCCTCAAGCAGTCATGCATAGCTTACGCGATCACTGTGGATCCTAAGCCCTCCAAGACTCTACTTCAGCAGTTCTGGTTCACTGCTGATGCAACTGAACTTACCAACAGGAAAGGCAAACGAGTCCCTGCTATCTCGTTCAGCACGGAATTAGGGCCAGGGAGCATGACCGCTCTTAGCCTCAGAAAATCTTTAAGATTCCCTGACAAACCAAAGAGTGGGTTCGACGCACTCCCCACTGATGATGAGTTGATATCATTCCTGGACGCAATGGGCTATTGTTGGGAAAACAAACCAAGATCTTCTATTCCCAACAAGAAGCTCACCAAGATCCTAAAAGCTCAGATGCCATCACAACTGAACTTTATCTTCTCGCACATAATTCAGTGCATGAGTGGGAAGAGTGGTTCGCTGGATCAAGCCAGCAAAACACAACTGCAGATGGCCTACTCCGTTATCGCTGGTCAAAACTTTGACTACGCCACAGCCATCTTTGAAGATCTGAGGACGAGATTAGAGAAGCCTGAACGAGATCCCAAGATCTCATACGTACGTTTCATATGTACGTATATCAAGTTCCTCTATCCCAACACCTATCCCACCAAAGATGATGGCACCTTTGCCAGGGTAGGTCAACGATCACTGGAGGTCAAGCCACTCTCCGACGAGGTAAGTATCTCTCTCCTTCGCTCTCGTCTCTCTCTCCATTCTTCTTCATCTTCAGCGACCACGCAGACGGTTCCTTCGTCTGCTATCCCTGTCGCTACCACTACTTCTAAACGACCATCAGCTAGTCAGATTGGTTCTTCCAAAAAGGCCAAAAAGACTAAGGAAAGTACACCCTCTAGTACTATACCTGAGGGAGCTTCTCAACAAGCTACCTTAGATGCATTTGTGGGTCTTTCCTCCACAACTTCAGCAGTCACTCATACTGCCGTGTCAGCGATCTCACTCGCTGTCACATCATCAGTAACCCCACCTACTATCTCATTCACTGAGATTAACCCCATCCCTACTTCTATCCCCAAAACTCTTCCTTTCTCTCCTCACTTGGTCTCTGAACCCGCCACCTCTTCTTTCCCTATAGGACCTGAGCATCAAACTTTTGAGGAATCTATGCAGTTCTACAAAATGTTTGATACGTCAGGTACACCTATAATCCTAAACACTTCTCTCCCCCCCTCTCCAAATAATCCCATATCTGAACTAACATTATTTTCAGGTCCTAGCTTGGCGTCTGTTGACACGCATGTCAACAGTCTAGGAGAAAAGGTGGACGCACTCACCAACACCATCAATGAAACCACCAGCGCCGTAAATCAGGCTGGTGAGGAGCTGAAGAAATTGACCGCCACTTGCTCATCTAAAGCTGAGAACTCTCAACTTTCAGCTGTTGAAGAACAAGTCGTCCAACTCAGAGAGTACTCTCGACTCTTTCAAGGGCGATTTGAGTCTCTTACCGCTGAAGTTCAGGGTCTCTCTTCAAAGGTTGACCTCTGCACGTCCCTTCTTCAGCAAATTCTACATAAAGTGAATTCACCAGCTCCAGCGCTGCCTCCCTCCTTCACTGAAGATGATCGTACCAACCTCAACATCGCTGTGGAATTCATTCATGATGCCACATGCGACATCCCTGCGGTTGAAGACCGGATTAAGCGTCTGGAGGCTGACGTTCAAGTGCTAAAAGCTTCAACAGCTACTCCAGCAGCTGAACAATCCCCTACCGCTGATAATGACAAAGTGGGGGAGAAAACTGAAGAAACTTCTATTGCTGCTGCTGGGGAAGCTAAGACTCCAAAGGAACCTCCCTCTCAATCTGAGGGGGAGAAGGCAAAAGAATCCTCATCAATTCACTCCATTCTCTTTGAAGAGGATGAGGAAGAAGACGATGAAGAGGAAGATGATCTAGATCTTGATGATCAAGAAAAGGATCAGCCCTCCGATGACGACGACGACGATGAAGACCAATCTATGTGGTTCTCTAAGCCGAACGTCGTATCAGGGACAACTTCGCAAGAGGTTGTCAAAACAGGGGTGAGAGGTGATACATCTTCAAGTGTTCCTTCGCAAAGCAAAGACAAGCAACCGATCGCTGAAGAATGCTTGAGGACTGGATCACAATCTGAGGGGGAGCATCCTTCTAAGGTATGTCTTTCAATTGTACCACTCTTCTACTCTTTCCAAACCCCTATTCCTTTCTAGCCTTTATCTCTCTCGTTCTAAAAATACACTTATCCCTTCTTTCCTTCTTTTTCTAACCAGACAGTTCTCACCCCTGCTTAAGGGTTCTGAACTACAAATAATTCCAGCTGCTATCGCTGAAGAAATAATCCCAATCTCTATCGCTGAGATTGATGAAGAAGAAGAAGAAGATTCCCTGGTCCATCCCGGAAGGCCCTCTCGACCATCTCATTGGTCAGAGGAAGTGGTAAAGAAAAGAGTTGAAATGATCGCTCAACTAGAAAGTCAACGGCTGAAAATCCCTCTTCAAACATCCACAGAGCTCGACTTCCTCACTGAAGCTGAAAGAGAAGAATCTGCCAAAGCTGAGAAGCTGATCGCTGAATGCAAACGAGATGCCCAACTCGCTTTAAAGATTCAATCCTCTCAAGTTAAGGACAAAAAGCTGAAAAGCAAACCTGTGGAAGTTCAAGCAGCACTACTGAAAGAAATTGAAGAGGAACGCTTCAAAGAACAAGAGATCAACGATAAGTCTATCGAATGGTGCAAACAAAAGATGGATTATCGTTCTGATCTTCTTCCAATATCAGCCGTGACTATCTCTGGTCGCAAGAAGAAAGATCAACTCTCAGTGACCATGGAGATTACCAGAGAGGATGGAACCCAAAAGGCAATGTACGTATCAAAACTTGAGAGCTTCGGATTTACGGAATGGTTAGAGTTCTGGGATGCGCTGAAGAAATCCAAATCTACATACAGAGGCTACGTTGAAGGACTTCTTGAAGCCCTCATAAATAGAGTCGTTTCTGTACTAAAGCTGCCATCTCCTCTTCCTCCCAAATCTTTGAAACTCAAGAGAAAAATTGGGTCCTCCTCCTCTGAAGATGTCGCCATCATCAGGAATGAAACTTCTATCAAATTTTCAAGAGATGCACTATTTGGTCCTCCTCCTGATCTTTCAGTTCTGGACTTATCTCTGCCTCCTGGTGGTCCTTTCCAAGCTGGTCAAGTAATCGACAATCCTTATGGAATATTCTTCAGAGATGATGATGAGGAACTCAGATTTCAAAGAATCTCTGAGATTCCTATCTGTCCTCTGAATCATTTCAAGGATCTCTTATGCTTATGGTGTGACTTCTTCCCTGCTGCTGAAGAAATTAAAGAAATTATCAGTCAAGAATCTTTGGAACGAAGACAGAAAGGAGAAGAAATACCTGAGTATATGATCAATCCTCCTAAATCTTCTTTTAATAGCTGATAGATTAGTTTTCTTCTCTGTAATCTGTTAGTTATACTTACAGTAGTTAGTTACTCACTTGTAATGTTTTTCATATCTTGTAATTCCATCCCTGAATTAAATGAAAATAGCAGTGATGTACTTAACCCTATCAGTACTGTAAAAGATCCCTCAAAATAGTAATTGGGACATGCATTCTATGAGTCCTTTTTATTCCTATATTTTGAATCAAAGTAATTTTCTTTTGTTACTTTGTCATTATCAAATAGGGGGAGATTGTTGATCCAAACTCTCTCAGTGATTTGATAACGACCCTCTTTTATACTTAGTGAAAATTACGTTATTATATGTATTAGTGTTTCATCATCAGCGATCAGACTGAGTCTGTTCAGTTATCGCTGATGACCTTTCTGTAAACATTAATATGTATGTGTTTCACTTTCAGCGATCAAACTGAGTCTGTTCAGTCATCACTGATCGTTTCCTATGTAACACAGTTAACGTAATCCCTGAAGACAAGTCTCGCGTCAACATAGTTCATAGCTGAATCGAAGACAAAGCCACTGAACAATAGATAAGTCTACTAGTGACCTGATGCGGATATCAGCGAAGATCAGACATCTACTTACGCGAAGAAGCCTGAGGAAAAGCTTCAGCGATAGCTGAACTTCTTTATCTCTGGAAGAAGAGATACTCAGCGATCAACGATCACAAAGCTTATGCCTCAAGTTTTCTTTTGTCTTACCTTGCACAACCAGTACGATGTGTCAGAACGGACACGTCTCTGCCACAAATCGTACACCAACTCTGTCAACTACACTGTTCATAAAGCGGCCAAAAGCATGTCTCCAAAAGTGAGACTACCAAAGCCAATCTATGAATGCCACGTGTAAAGTACCCTGCCATGCATTTAATGCATAGGGTATAAATAGGAAGCTCACCCCTTCATCTGATAGTGTGCTCAATCCTTGAACTCCAAAATAGAAACCCTTGTTTTCTATCTCTCTAAAAATCCCCCATTCTCTGAATTTCTTGTGCAACCATCTTAGTGTTTCTTAAGTTTGTTTAGATTGAGTGTGTCTTAATCTTATTCCGCAACAAACTTGTAAATTGTATTTTGATTTATCAATAAACAATTTATTAAACTTTAATTTCTGTGTTTGTATTCAACCCCCCCCCCCATTCTACAAACTTGTTAAGCACCTTCGGGACCAACACAATTTATTAAACCTTAAACTTTGTGTTTGTATTCAACCCCCCCTTCTACAAACTTGTTAAGCACCTTCGGGACCAACAAACATCAAGGTGCATTGACTTGAGGTGGAACTCATTAGTGTGATGGGTCTCCCCCATTGATTCTTGAATGGTCTTTAAATGATTTAAATGCTTATTCCATGATTATTGTTCAACTCACTAGGCTCATTTGGCCTAACACTTAATTGGTTTGATGTGTATCTCAGGTTCTAGCGGCGCGACTGCCAAGAAGGTTTAGCGGGCCTTTAGAATGTGATATTGGGAGCTTTTGGGATGCCATTAAAGTAGACAATTATTTTGGACGTAGATAACAACCAATTGTAATCTTATTTCTCGTTTAGGAATTAGATTGAGAGGTTGTTATCCTCATTGCTTTGTTATTACAAACTTATAATTATACAGGCGTATATTGTTCTTTTTTTAGCGAGCTCATGCCTTGGCATTAAATTGATTACCATATTTCCATTTTTCGGAAATTTTTGTTTGTAACATTTTTGGGGTGTTACATAATAGGCGTTTCATTGATCAAAGCAGCTTTATCCTCAAGAATATCGGCTCTGTGGGTCATGTGCTCGGTGGCACTTGAGTCGACAATCCATTTATCATTACGACTAAGTTTACCTACCATGTTTTCCGTTGGTGGTTCATCATCTTGAGTTTCTTCGTTTTCAGAAAAATGCTTCAAGAATTGCTGGTATTGTTCCTTCGTTAAACCTGCAACTGAACTTGATTCAACCTGAGCACAGGTTGCCCTAGGTCTTGGCTTTTCTCGTTTATTCTTCCCCGACCAACACTCCGGATAACCGATCCGTTTAAAGTAGCCATCACGGGTATGACCGTCTTTATCACAGAAACTGCAATGTTCTATTTGCTTCCCATCTTTCTTCATGAACTTGTTGATTTGTTGTCTCGAACCTGTATCGCGTTTAATGAAAGCTTGGAACGTTGTTGCTTCCGCATTGGGTCTTTTGGCATTGGTTATGGACCTTTGTTGTTCATCTTCAGCAACTAGATTATATAGGCGATTCCCAAGGATGGTGTAGGTTTCATAGCAAGTATTTGTGTTCTCACGATTGAGAAGTCGTTGTCTAACCCCATAAGAAACTCATAGATCCTTTCCTTTTCTTTGAGTTCATTAAGAGATTTTCCAATGCCACATGAACATCTATTACAAGAGCATTGGGGTACTAGAAGAACACACTGTATTTCGTCCCATAACACTCGAAGTTTCATATAGTAGGCCGAAACCGTCATACCATCCTATCGAGTGTTGGAGATCGCCTGCTTTAATTCGTATGCGCGGGGTGCGCTTTCTTTCCAAACCTTTCTTGTAGGTCTGACCATATTTCTGCAGCGATATTTTCGTATTTCACGCTACTCCGGATGTCCTTTTCCATGGTCGTAGTAAGCCATCCTTTAATCATTGCATCACATCGCATCCAAGACATGTAATCGGTAGCGGTCAGTTCTGGTATCTTGATCGTTCCATTGACGAAGCCAATCATGTTTTTAGCAAACAAGAAATTCTCCATCTCTTGGGCCCAATCGATGTAGTTGTTGTCCGTCAAGGCATCGATTAAGTGAATTTGTCTCGGATAATCGGATGGATGAATGTAGTAGGGAGAGATCACATCGGGAGTGGTCTGGTTTTTGTCAGTCTTGTCGCTGGCCAGGGCGGCAGCGAAGTTTTCTAGGTTAGAGCGATCGAGCGGTGTCAGACCCGCTCTGATACCATAAATAAATCTGTTTTCTTTATATTTCAATGAATGAAAAATACAACCGAAAGGAAAATATATACAAGATACAAGGGCAGCAAACTAGGAAACCTAAATTACAGGAGCTAAAAAAAGAAACGATACAACAAGATGATAGGAGGAAAATAAGGAAAAGATAACAATGAAATTCTATAATATATTAATTATATATTATCAACACACACACACACACGCACATATATATATATATATATGTATGTGTGTATATAAAACCAGTAACCCACCTTATCATATAACCATTTGAGAACCTTTGCCCTACATGGATAAATCGCCGAGAAAACACAAGACTACCAAATTGGTGAGAGTCGCCGCCGTGAAAACACCATACTCTTCGAACTTCCACAAAATCCCAACACGTTAGTACCATTTCTCTCATGGCGATGATACCCACGAGGTAAGTTACAAGCAACCTTCTTCCACCTCCGGTGATCCAAGCACAATAGGTCTAATGAATCAACGACGGTGAAGCAATAAGTGTCCTTTTTCAAACTCCGGCGACCCACCCTCCCTTCCTCCACGCCTAGACATCTACGATTCTACAAATGAAATATGGGTATGAGATGGTTTTAGTTTTAGTTTTAGTTCGGATTTTGATTTTGATGTTTGAGATTTAGATTTAGATTTTGGTTTTAAGGTTTGGATTTGGGTTTTAGGAGGTGACTGGAGGTTTGCCTGAGAAGATGACCAGAGGTTCGCCGGAGAAGATGACCGGAGGTTTCACCGGTGGAAAGGGGTTAATGGTTTTTTCATTTGGTGTTGCTCCGATGTGGTTATCGTCGATGTGTGAAGAGATGCATCAATCTTTCTAGTGTTACTCCGATGTGGGTGAAGGCAAGGGGCAACAGGCCTGTACTTTGGTGACCACATCGGAGGGTGGTGGTTTGAAGTAGGACAAAGGAGTCGAAGGGGCGATAGAGGTGAGTGGTAGTCGAAGGCACAAAATCGGCGTTCCTTGTTGTCGAAGAAACATCCGGTGATCAAAGACAACAAAAGGTTAAAGTACTGCTTTTTTCTGCATTTGAGGTTTGGGTTTGGAGTTAAACTGAGACGATGATCGGAAAATTCACCGGAGAAGATGATCGGAAAGTTCACCGGAGACGATGATCGAAAAGTTCACCGAAGACGATGGTCAGAGGGTATGTCGGTGCCAATTAGTTATTTTTACAAAAGGATTTTCTATTTTAAATAGAAAATAAGACAATAATAAAAAAAGGTTAAAAAGACGAAAATACCTCTCATCTAACGAGATTATTTAACGGCCGTTAGAGGCAGGGACCAAATCCGGTCATTTTTGCATACCACGATGGCCAAACTGTAATTTCAAAATTGCAGGGACAAAAAGTGTTACTTTCAGGAAACCATAGGGACCAAAAGTGTAGTTTACTCTTAAATCTATAAGTAATTTTGACAGTAATTTTATAAAATAGAAAGATCAAATTGGAAATGTTGAGTTGCAGACGAGGTCTCTTCTTTAAGGTGAATTTCGGCGTTATGGGGATTGTGCTACAATTACGTCTCCTTCAAGATCAAACATGTCACTCGCGATTAAATTGACAATCTAATCGATATCTCTCTATATTGTATTTCGAATCTCTCTGCTCAAGGAAACTGAAAACCTCGAAAAATGTTTCTGTTTTTTTCTTAAGAGTAAACAACGATTTTCGTCCTTGTGGTTTGTTGTTTATAACCATTTTCGTCCCTGATTTTAAAAGTTGTTTTTTTGGTCATTGTGGTTTGAAATTTCTTTCCATTTTCTTCCCTACAACTAATATTTTCAGGGACTAAAAGTGAAAGGAGTTGCAAACCACAAGAACTAAAAAAACATTTTTTAAAGATCAGAGACGAAGATGGTTATAAACAACAAACCACATGGACAAAAATAGTAGTTTACTCTTTTCTTAATGAAGAAAAGGATAAACCTTTTCACCATGTCAAACTTTTTAATCAGAAATTATAAAATGTTTTAATTGATTTGGTAGTCAAAATCTAAAAATATCAAAAATGGTTTATCTTTGAAAAAGTTAAAAATAGCAAAATTCATTTTCTAAATCCAAATGTCCGGCCTTTAAATTCCCTAGGATTTAAATTCCTCTAACTTCCATCAAGTTTAGCCTTTAAACGGCCTCGTGAGGGACATTTCAGTCTTTCTTATGTTTTTTAATTAAAAAATATATTGTCCATGTAAATAAAGTCTTTTAAAGCATCTATAAAAATACAAAACAAAATAAAATAAAATAAACCCAAACCCTCTACAGATCTGCAACTTCCGATGAATCCATTAAGTTTTGAGTGTATTACCAAATACAAAACAGATGAACAAAATGCAATGTGATTGTATAAGCATATAACCCTCTAAAATCCGATTCTAATGCAATGTGCTTCAAACCAAAAATCAAAATCCAAAACCCATTTCGTAGTGCTTCATCTTATTTTACAGCAAACCAAAAACCAAAATCCAATCCATTATGCTTCATCTTCTTGCTTCCAAAACACATTTCGTACATCTAAAGCCCCACATAAACATAGGTAAAGAGAGAGAAGGAAATTTTTTATGTTCATCATGGTCCGACCGGTTCAAGATCTTGAAGAAGATTGGTGGTGGTGGTGGGTGGGGGTTCTTGAAGTTGAAGGGAGGGAGGGGGTGGCCAGTTGGGGAATAAGACAAAGGGGTGGGACTTGGGGAAGATGGGGGAGGGGTTGTGAAAACTCACTGATGTTAATAAAATATTATTTATCTCTCCTAAACACGCAACTTCAATGTTTTATATTGGTGAAAAAAAAATCTCTCTTAAATATGGAGTTTTAGAGATTTCTTCAAATTTGGAGATTTTTATCTACTCTCTCTTCTTTTTTCTATTTTAGCATACGATATAGCATAGTTGTTGGAGCAAAAAAGTTGTTAAAATCTCACTTTTTTTCTATTTTAGCATAGATGTTAGAGATGCTCTTAGGTATTTCTTTTGTTTTTTGTTCTTTTAATTTTGCTTTGTAACTTAATTATACCTAAGCTATACATACTTGTATCATTAAATTAGTTGTTTAAAAAATTTGAAAAAAGATAAAAATGCCTCTCACATGACTAGCACGCAAGGATACTAACAGAAATTTTAACGGATTTAAAGGTCAGGAACTACTAGTGAAAGCAAATTTAAACCATGAGGTGTCTGATACGAAATTAAAACAATAATAATAATTGGTAGTAAACGTGATAACAATTTATGTAATTCGTCCATTTAACATTGAGGAACATCACATTTTTGTATAATATTTCAAAGAATATAAAGAAAAATGGATTCCGTATAATACTCAACAAAATTGAAGATAACTTTAAATTCATGTATGAAGAATTTGACTTTGATAAGTTTAGACAGCTGGATCCTCAAATAAAACCTTCTCCTAGTAATCCAATTTGTGATGCTAAAACCTAAAACATCAAACACCAACTTGTATAATATATATTAAGAGTAGATTATATTTTTGGTCCAGATAGTTATCACTTATTATTAACTTTAGTCCATATTTTGAACTAATTACAGTTTTAGTTATTGTGCTTGTCCATTTGTTTCACTTTTGGTTGCTCTAACTAACTTTTTATTAAAAAAACTAGGCATATACTCGCGCGATGCAGCAGAATGTAAGTAAAGAACGAACAATTAATGCTACTTCCTTATATACATGTCATCAACAATCAACCATGATTTAAGAATCACAACTTATAAAACCTAAACCCATAAAGATATTCAATAATTAGTTTATATTACAATTATTGACGAAAAAAATTATAATGATATAATTTATAATAAGAATGAAACGTATTTTACGATTATGTATTTTTAACGTGCTAACGGTGGAAAAAAATAAAACGTATGGATAGAAAACAAATTATTTCGTAGATATTCATGATATTTAATATTACGGTTAAATTAAAAAATATTCAATATTTGGCTCGTTTTGTAGGTATTGACGAGACGATTATAATGGTATAAGTTATAGAAAAATGAACGTATTTTTTCATTTCATTTTTGTTAATATATATGATTATTTGAGTTAATATGATAATAGTGTAAAATGAAAAATGAAAAAGTAAGAGATATAAAGTAAACAAAATAAGTAATTGTAAGGGTGATAAATGTAACATTGTAAAGTTGGTAAATTTAATTGTACAAAAGTTTGTACAATTTTTTCATTATATAGTATAGATAAGTAAACTACAAATTTTGTCCCTGTGGTTTGTCAAAAATAACAATTTTCGTCCCTACAGTTTTAACATCTTAAATGACCATCATAGTTTGCAATAAAACGTCCGGATTTGGTCCCTCCTTCTAATAGCCATAAAAATTATGTTAAATGAAGGGCATCTTCGTCAAAAAAAAAATTGTCTTTTACACAATCAAAACCCACACGGACCAAAATTATAGTTTACTTTTTTTATTTTTATTTTTGTATTTTTTTCGATCTTTATGATATTTTAATACTATATATAATAGTATTTTGTCATACTACACGTATATAACCGTGTGGTGGTGACGATGAAACCTGTGGGCTTTATTTAATGTTTTTATTTTTATGTGTTTTTATTATACTATGTTATAGATATTATGTTAAAAATGAACCGTATTTTGTTTTGATTCTTATTTCAGTAACCTACTTATAATCTCTATTTTCGTCTATACATAAAACATTGCAAACAAAAAGAAAGCTTAACATTATTATTTCTGAAAAAAAAATTGTTTAAAAAAATATAATGCATTCTCATTTTTGTTCACAGTAAATATAGTATATTTCCTAAATCAAATCAAACTAGAAACCGAAACAAAATTCTTTTCATTGTAATTCAATTTCTTTTAAAAACTACTATTTAATAAAACAAAACAAAAATTTGCATACCACCTAATTAGTACAAACTTTGCAAACTTATTTAAACCGTCAATTTCATTGATCAAGGGCCAAGGTCAATTATACCTATTTATATGTCTATTAAAAACGTAATTAAAATTTTCATTAAATGGAAAAAAGCATTGAAGAGTAATATGGTCCAAAAAATTTCAAAGTTTATTCCTATATTTTACGGATAAATAGGGTAGGTAACCTATCCCTATTATTTTAGGATTTGCATTAAAATAACCGTTTATTTTGGGCAAATACTAAGACCCATATTTTTTAAGTAGCACGTTTATTCGATGAATTTTTTTATTTTTATTTTCATCAAATTCAAAGATAGATAAAATGCAGTTTCAAGCCAATGTTTTGGTTAATCACATGCACTCTAAGTTGCACAGATGTGTTGCCCATCGAGTTTCATCAATGTAGCTTGAGTTAAATGCAAAGTTTCATCAAATGAACAGTTTCATCAAAGGCAATTTTTTTCAAGTAGCAAAGTTTTATCAAATAAAAAGTTTCTTCAATTGAACAGTTTCATCATGCCACTGTTTTGATTCATCAAATACAAACTGAGTGGCATCAATGTGTTGGCCACTACAAATGAATAGTTTCATCAAAGTCAGTTTTATCAAAATAAACCGTTTATTTTAGGATTTGTTTTTGTAACACCTAAAAAAATGGTATTTTCTTTTAAATAAAAGGTTTATATATATAGATATGTGTGCGTGTGAGTTTTTGTGAAGGAAGATATGTATAAAAAAATTTATATTAATAATAGTTGATAAATTTTGTAGATCGTGTTAATTAGAACTTGGTCAATGGACCAAAATGTAAGATGGCTGGATTTTGAAGGACCTGATATGAAAGTATATTTAAATTTTGAAATTGGATAATTAATTATCTCGTTTTTGTGGGATGGAAGTTGATGGTGCAAAGCATAGATAAATCCTGGAAATTAACCCGTTGAGTTCATCCATTATCAATAGCTCGAAATCTCTCTGAAAGTGTGAGAAAAACTTAAGAGTCGAGTGAGGAATCGGCCGAAGAAGCAAGCTATAGTTTTCGAGTTTTCGATCGATTTGAGGTAGTTTTCTGATCCAGACTTATAGTTAAGTTTTTCTATACGATATATTATGTCCTGAAATCGTTTTCGTAGAGATCGAGTCGTGTAAATGGCTTGAAAGCTACTGTTTTGGTTGAGTCGGTAAAAATTGACGGTTTGATATAAACCCAAAGTAAAACTCAAAATTTTAGTTGTATAGTCCAGTTTAGATGTAAAATTTTATGTCGATTAGTAGTATTAAATGTTATTAATGATCTTTTATAAAAAGAACGAATTAAAACGATGAAAAACCGAGTCAAAACGACCCCCAAATAGGTCTCGTTGCTGTTGCCGAAACAGAGGCTGCATGAACTGCTGGTTAAGTTTTTTTAAGGGGTTGTTCGGTTCGTTTTCCATTAAGATCTGTATGGATAAAGTTGTTTGTGTTGATAAAGTTTTCTGAATGGTATCAGATAAACTGGTGTTCGGTTGTTGTGCTGAATAAACAGTCTAAATGTCAAAGATTACCATTTTACCCCTCAGTTTGTAAATAGTTATCTGCTAAAATGTTGTAAATCAAATTTTATAAATATAACATTCACAACAATTATTAGTATTTTAGTACAGCAAAGTGTAGATCAAACAAGAACAAACAAATTGTAAAACAACAACTTCATTAACAAATCATAAACAATTTTTAAATCAATCTTATTACATCAAACACCCATATAAAAACAATAAGCAAATCAGATGAAACCCCCAAAATAAAAAATAAGGAAAAATCAGATTTGTTTGGAGAAACCCCCAAAAACCTGTGGGTTTGAGGGTTTTCAAGTGTTGGTGCCCTAATCGCAGAATATGAACCAACCTACCAAAAATCAGAAAAAAGAAGCAAATGAGGCGACGACCGGCGATGTTTGGAGACGACGATCGGCGATGAATGGAGGCGACGAACGGCGATGTTTGAAGGCGACGACCAGCGATGTTTAGAGACGAAGACCGGCGATGAATGGAGGCGACGATCGGCGATGTTTAGAGGCGACGACCGGCGATGGCGATGGGGAGACAGAGGCAATGAATGGTGATGAACTCTGTTAGGATTTTCAAGAGAGGGTGGAAAATGGGTTAAGGAGATGAGGGGTAGGATGTGTCTTTTGAACGGCTGAATGCAAAGGAGTCAACCAGGTATAACCGAACAACCAGGTATGGCTTAGCGAATAAGTCATATCTGTTATATAGCCCATTAATCCATTACCGAACAACCCCTAAATATGCTTGTGCTATCATGTGTAGTAGCCGCCAACTAGCCATGGGTTTAAATTCCCTTTATCCAACTTTTTTTCATTCATTTAAAATGTAGAATTGTTGGATCAAGACAATGACAATAACCAAAGTTTATAGATAATTCTGAGAAAATTCACACTTTGAAATGTACATAATCAAACCTATTTATAGACACCGAAAGGGTGCCATCAAACCATCACAATGGTTCGGTAATGGTTGTGTTGTTTCATGAACAATCACACCTTTTCAATAATAACTACCTATAACTACCATATATATACTATTTACATATTAATTATCGAGATTAATCTAACATTCACCCCCTTAATCTCGATCATATTGTAGAAGATCTTTAACTCTAAGTGGTTGCCTCATGATAACAAATCTTATCCTTGGTAGTGGGTTTGTCAGGATGTCAGCTCGTTGTAGTTCTCCACTGATGTGTTCAACTGCTAAGTCTTCTTTCTCGACACATTCTCGTATAAAGTGATACTTTGTATCAATGTGTTTGCTTCTTCCATGAAACACTGGATTCTTCATTAGTGCTATTGCTGACTTGTTATCCACATATATAGTTATCTTTTCTTCCTTTGTATCGGTAATCTTGCTGAGTAGTCTTTTTAACCAAAGTGCTTGTGTTGCTGCTTCTGTTGCGGCAATAAACTCTGATTCACATGAAGATAAAGCTACTGTACCTTGTTTCTGAGTGCTCCAACTGATACGTGATTTTCCAAAATAGAAAACTATTCCAGTTGTACCTTTTCCTTTTTGTGTGTTAACACCGTAACTGCTGTCACTATAGCCTTGTATCTTGTTTCCTCCTTCATGTCCATAAGTTATGCCATAGTCTTTTGTTCCCTTGATATAACGCAACACTTTCTTGATTGCTTTCATATGCTGCTCTTGTGGATCTTGCATGAAACGGCTAAGTAATCCCACTGAAAACTTAGATCAGGTCTTGTGTGTAGTAAGTATCGTAAACATCCAATTAGGCTTCGATATTCGGTGGCGTCTACGGATTTTTCTTTAGTTTCTTTTGTAAGTTTAAGACCTGGTTCCATAGGTATCTTTGCTTCATTGCAATCTGACAGCCCTGTGTCTGTGAGTATCTTGTTTGCGTAGCCAGTTTGCTTTATTGAGATTTCACCTTCTTTCTGTGTAACCTCAATGCCAAGATAATAAGTAAGTAATCCTAGATCACTCATGTCGAACTTCTTCTTCATTTGATCTTTAAACCCTTAAATATCTTTCTTTGATGATCCAGTAACTATTAACTCATCAACATATACTCCGATCAATAGTGTTGATGCGTTGTTCGTTCTTGTATAGACTGCTTGTTCTAAAGCGCACTTCTTAAAACCAAGTATCTTTAATGTGTTATCCAACTTGGTGTACCAAGCTCGTGGAGCTTGTCTTAATCCATAGAGTGCTTTCATGAGTCTGTAAACTTTTCTTTTGTCTCCTTCATTTATAAAACCTTCTGGTTGTGAGACATAAACTTCTTCCTTCAATTCTCTTTGCAGAAATGCTGATTTTACATCTAAATGATGTACTTACCATTTGTTGTATGCTGCCAGAGCCAATATTAATCGTATTGTATTGATTCGTGCTACTGGTGCGAAGACTTCATCAAAGTCTATGCCATGTTCTTGAATATATCCTTTGGCTACTAGTCGTGCATTGAGCTTTAATATCCTTCCGTCAGCATCCCTTTTTGTCTTAAATACCTATTTTAAACCAATTGTTCTATGATTCTTTGGCAAGGTGGTTAGCCTCCAAGTATTGTTCTTGTTGATAGAATCAATTTCTGCTTTCATAGCTTCAATCCACTTGTCATCCTTTGTTGCTTCCTTGTAGTTTCTTGGTTCGTCTTCTACCAATAATAATTCATCTGTATTGGCATATATGTCACTTAAGTTTCTGTAACCTCTTACAGGCGTATGATCAATTCTTGAATCTGTTGTAGAAGGTGCATCAATTTCTGAATCTGGTGAATTGATGGTGGATTGTTGTGGGCTATATTCATGAGTAGACATCTGGGAATTGGGTGTAGTAGGTACTTCTTGATCTAAGTCATTGTTACCATGTGTAACATCATTTTGGAAACCTTCATTTCCATTCGATATATACTGAGTACCAGATGTTTCATTATTCCCTATAATGAAATTAGTCCATTCCGGTCTATCTAGATCGAAACCTTTAGTAAATTCTTCCCAATTCCATGTTTCATCTTCCTTGAATTTTACGTCCCGACTGACGCAAATTCTATTCTTTATTGGATCAAACAGGCGGTATGCTTTTGATCCTGGCTCACTGCCTAAGTATACCATTCGTTTACTTCTATCATCTAATTTTGTCAAGTGTTGTGAAGGTACCTTTGCATATGTGATGCAGCCAAAAATCCTTAGATGATGTAGGCTTGGCTTTCTTCCCTTCAATGCTTCGTATGGAGTAATGTCATCAAGTGACTTTGTTGGTGTGCAATTCAATATCAGTATGGCATGTCTAACTGCTTCTGCCCAAAAAATTTGTGGCAAATTTGTTGCCTTCATAATGCATCTTGTTGCTGAAAGAATTGTCCTATTCTTTCGTTCAACAACTCCGTTTTGTTGAGGTGAATAGGGTGCAGTTAATTGCCTTGAGATGCCATTGTCTTTGCAGTATTGTAAGAATTCATTTGACGTGAATTCTCCTCCTCTGTATGTTCTAAACATCTTCAACTTGATTCCAAGTTCATTTTCCACCCTTTGCTTAAATACTTTGAAGATCTCAAAAGCCTGATCTTTTGATTCTAGAAAGTATTCCCACATATATCTTGAATAATCATCTATTAGTAGAAATATGTACCTTTTGCCGTTTGGTGTAGGTGGTGATATTGGACCACAGAGATCTCCAAATACTAAATCCAATGGTGTTTCTGACCTTGATTTTGTTTGTTGTGGAAATGGAGCTCTGTTGTGTTTTCCTATTAAGCATATGTCATAAATATTTGTCGTATGTTTGGTGGGAGGTATTCCGTGAACCAATTTCTTTGAAACCATTTTCTTCATTGAGCCAAAATTCAGATGACCCAGCCTTGCATGCCATAACCATGCCTTGTCTTGTAGATTGGCTAATAAGCAAACGCGTTTGCCTAAATTCAGATTTGCCTTATATAGTCGGTTCTTCGATCGCGCGACCCTTAGTAGGATTTTGTTGCTTGAGTCATATAGTAGTAGTAAGTCCTCTTCCATGACTATCTTACAACCATTTTTTGTCAATTGACCTAGGCTTAGTATATTACTCTTTAGACTTGGAATGTAATATACCTGTGAAAGGACCCGTTGCTCTTCATTTTTGCATTCCAACAATATAGATCCTTTTCCTTTGATCTCTACGTATGATCCATCTCCGAATCTTACGTTCCCGGTAGTCCTTTCGTCAATCTCGTTGAAATGATCCTTGACTCTTGTCATGTGATTTCTTGCACCATTGTCTAAATACCATAGACTTTCATCATTTGAATTCATTTTGCTTACTTCGAGATTCCTTTCGTTCAAGAGAATTTTCTTGTCCTCTTCAATAGTCGCCATGAGTAGCGTTGGTTCTAAGTCTTCTTCAATGAGATTAGAGTGTTACGGTTCTTGATCCTTTTCTGGACATTTAGTTGCATAATGTCCATATTTTTTGCATTTGAAGCATTGTGCTTTACTCTTATCAGGAGTAAATTTCTTTGTATTACTAATAGTTTCTCTTTTGAAACTATTTTGTGAGGGTTCCCAGTTTTTTCTTTCTGATCTGAATCTGTTACACCCTCGACCTCGTGATTGATTAAATCTGCCACAGCCACGTCCTCTGTAAGATTGGCCTCGATGTTCATGTCGTGTGAACATCAATCCTTCTTGAGTGTCCACGACTCTTTCGTTCTTATGTTTGAGTCTTTCTTCAAAAGTCTTCAGTCTCCCGATTGCTTCGTCTAGAGACATAGTATCTAGGTTCGAATATTGTTCAATGGATGCAACAATTTGAAGAAAGCGATCGGGTACTGCGTTTAGTAACTTCCGAACGAGAGTGGAATCTTCATATGTTAGTCCCAAGCATGCTACTTTGTTCATAATACCCGTTCACTTCGTAGTGAATGAATCAATTGATTCATTTTCTTTCATCTGTAACATCTCAAATTCCGTCTTGAGTGTTTGTAATCTTGCCTTTTGGACACTGGTTACTCCAACGTGTCTGGCCTTCAGTGCATGCCAACTGCCTTTGCAGTCATGTATTTTGAAATGAGAAGCAGCTGATCTTCTGGTAGCGATTGATAGAGATAAGCAGTAGCGGTTTTATCTCTTCTCACATCGTCTTTCGTTGTTGGTTGTGGTTCGATTGCTTCCTAAAGATTGTTTGCTTCCAAAAGAATTTGCATTCGAATTTCCCATGTTGTGTAATTTGTTGAATTTAACATCGGACATTGAAAATGGACACTAGGACTCATTTCCTTGCAAATTTTGGAATTTTCTCCTTGATCTTTGTTTCCTTTCCCGGTCATAATTTTATGTAAAATTTCTATTGAAAATTTTGTTTGTTTTGATTTTAATAAATTACTAAAGAACAATTTTAGTAATAGATTAAAACAATAAACAAAAATTATTTTAAAAGGGTTTTATTTTCTTTTCCTTTAAAAACAATAAAAGAAAAGAAATTTGGTTTTTTTGTTTATAAAAAATGGGAAAAGAAAAGATAAAAGAAAAGGGGAAGGGTGTACGTTTTCTAGATGGTGTCGATTCCCTTAGATGGCGTTTCGGTTTCTCCTTGCGCCGATTGCAATTTCTTCGATTCTCCTTCTGAATCGATGGTTACTTATTCGATTCCTCTTTCTTGGATGTTGATGCTTTGGTGTTGATTCGGATTTGTACCGATTTTGGTGTCGATTCCTCCTGAATCGATGGTTGTGTTCGATTTTTCTTTCTGAAAATCGATGGGGTCTTCTCGATTCTTTTTGAATCGATTAATGATCTTCGATTTCTGATAAGGTCAAAGGTTTCTGGTTTGAATCGATCGGTGGTTACTCCTTTCTCCGATCTGATTTCGAATTTGAACAATTGATTTTCTATCAATATGTTCTATGAAGCGACGCTTGCTGCATTTTCTGCTTCAAAAAAAACGATGGTCGTTCTGACCAAATGATTTTGCCGGATGTTGTTCCGGTACCGATTTGATGCCAGCAGAGGGTAGACTTTTTTCTGATTTCGACCGCCCTGGGTGTTCTCCCTGAGATTCTGATTATCCCAAATGATACTTTGATGGTGATAAATCGTTAATCTTCAGTGGTTTCGGTGACTATCTCTATCTCTCTATCTCTCTCGATTTTTGTATGGAAATCGGTAGATGATGAGAACTTTGGTTGATAAACCAAACACTTTGATACCAAATGTTGGATCAAGACAATGACAATAACCAAAGTTTATAGATAATTCTGAGAAAATTCACACTTTGAAATGTACATGATCAAACCTATTTATAGACACCGAAAGGGTGCCATCGAACCATCACAATGGTTCGGTAATGGTTGTGTTGTTTCATGAACAATCACGCATTTTCAATAATAACTACCTATAACTACCATATATATACTATTTACATATTAATTATCGAGATTAATCTAACAAGAATTGTTTTTATAGTTCATGATTTATTTAGCTAAATATCATATTTGATTTATTTATGTGGTTATTATTTGACGAAAATCCAATTATTTTATGTCGAGAACTTTTAGATGATAAAAGATTTAGAATATATACTTTTTTATATTTTGAATGATTGTAAGGATTTGATCAATGTTTTTAAACGTTTACATAATTAAATATTGATTCTTACGAGATTTTGAAAGTGATTATGTTTTGACTTTTAAGATCAATAGTCTTTCGAAATTGGTTGAGACTTATAATTATTATTTAGTTCGAAAATTTCTACAAATACATTTATATACAAATGTATATCATTTGTAGGAAATATTTTGAAGAAAGTATATATTTATAATGTGTCGGGTGAGCTGTCGATAGAACCTGACAATTAGTCAACTGAGTCGACTTAGGGATTTAGCCTAAGTTTTATGTAATTAGCAAAGATTTTGTTGGCTGACCAACATCTCACAGAGATACTTAGACTTATGTTATGACGTTTGTAGGTAGGATTGTCGACGAATCAGGAACGCTTACACCCAAAGGTGAGTTTCATGTGATTTTGATGTTGGGATACATGCTTATATGAAAAGATGTTTTACAAACGATTTATTAGTTTAAGATGTTTTATGCAACTTCATAATTGATGTGTTATATTTTAGCATGAAAGAAGTATTTTGAAATGCATGAAAAGTTTTAAGATATTTTTGGGTCGGTAAAGATAGCGGGAAACTGCAATGATGTTTTGACCGGTATATGTTGCAAAGTACCTCTGTACCGTGCCGATAGATGTTATCCGGTACATGTATCACGAGTTATACCTCCGTACTTAGAGATTCGATGTTAGTGATGATGTTTCGATTGGTACATATTGCGAAGTACCTCTGTACCGATTCGATTGATTAGATGTAGTACATGTATCGTGAGGTATACCTCTGTACTTAGAGATTTAATGTTATCGACGATGTTGACCCATATAGTACTTGATGTATGATATGTCAAAGTGATTTATTTGCATGCATGATTTTGACGATGATGTTTTCTCAAAGCTTGCTTTATATCTGAAATGTTTTTATAGGAAAAGTTTTGTTTATGTAAACCATGAACTCACAAAGCATATGTAACACCTTGAAAATTCTGATTTAATGAAATCTTCCCGGAGCTCCTTTTCTCCTTTCTTTTGGATTTTTTCCTTACCATACCCGTATTTGATCTTTAGTTTTCGAGATCCATCGATCGAGTGAGAAAATCTCATTTTCGGAGTCCCGTTAGGGTTCAGCGACAGTACCTGGCGACTTTGCCAAGGGCAATGTCGCCATGGTCACAATCGCCGAGAGGAGCTGAGTCTCGGTACAAGCGCCGCGGAAGTGCCCCGCGATTGTGACATGGGCAATGTCGCCCTGTCACTATCGTGCCAAGGGGGTTACTTGAGGTACGTTTCGGGAGATTGTGCCCGCGAGAGTGCCAAGGGCAAAATCGCATGGCACTCTCGCCGACGCAGTCTGAGGGCTTAAAAATGAGATCAACGGGCCATAACTCATTTTATCTGATTTTTAGCAGATTGGAACTTGTTTTCTCTCATCCTTTTGGTAGGTTTTCTTCTCCAAACTTCTTCCCTCATTAACTCCTCCTAGCTACCACTTTTGTAACCATTTATTTCTCTTACTAGGGTTATTTAAGCCTTAAGTGAGAATATCTCAAGTATTCCCCAAGCTAAAGATCTCCATCTTCTTCATCTAGGGTTTTGCTAAGGGTTTGTGAGTACATTCTTAACTTCAAAAACTTTATACATGTCAAAACCAAGATTTTAGACCCTTAACCATCTCCTTGTTTGTTTATTTATGTTTTGAAATGATTTTGACCTAACTTGACATTTTGGAGATTTTTAGGGTTTCATACCATTTTGTGAGATGATGAAGTATATACACATGAACTATGGAAATATATTTTATCTTGAAAAACTTGTGGTTAATTAACTTTGAGGATAAATGCATCATAGCTATATTTTGATTTATCACATGATGAGAGATGTTTGATAATGGTATTTTGGGGAAAATTGAAATATGATTTGATATTGGTTGTAATAATGTTTGTTGGCATGACCTTGTCCAATGATAAACTTATTTGGGTAAAGATAAGCAAATATTTTATGGAGGACATAATATACATCATATGTGTGATTATGGTTTGAGTCACTAATGAAATGATGACAAGCTTTAGACTATTACCAGTGGATCCATAGGTATTGAGTCAGGTTATTTTTTGGGATGTATTCCCCTTTGTAACTAGTTGAGACATTGGGTCCTCGGAGGCAACTTAGTACGGTTATGTGGGACCGGTTACTAGCCATGGACCGTAAATGTAATCCTAGTAAATGAGTATGACTTGGATCCTCGGGTTCCCTCCCCCACATCTGAGTACGATTCGGCGTTGTTCGTGGCCATGGGTCCAAGTATTGAGCTCACAACTTGGAGAGTGGCTTACTTTTGTGTTCCGCTACGATCCTTGGAAATCGGGTATCCCTGTCATCGCAAGATGTATTTTGGACCTAAAGGTCACTGTGTGGTTGTTATTTCCTTTGTAAACTCAACTCTTTGGTAAAGATTACTTATTGTTGCAATTAAATTATTTCACAAAATTATTATATAAACTGTATGTTCTCACTAGGCTTTAAGACTAACACTTTTTCTCAAATGACATGTATAACAGGTTCCCTTAGCGGTGGGTTGCCGAAGGTTTGAGTGATGAGCGTTGGCGCTTGAGGCATTTTGAGATGATAGATGATTTGGAGTTTTGGCGTTAAACTACTTTATTATTTTGAAAATTTAGGTTGACAACCAGTGTAATCTAGATAGGCTGTGTTTAGATTAGTTTGTTGTTGATTCCATATTCATGCACAGGTTTTGTAAACATTTTCTTACATTTACCCTTTTTGGGTGGTTTACTCCAAATACAAACGTCATATTGTCGAATTTTCAAAATTTTAAAATTACTCTAAATTTTAGGGTGTTACAGCATAAAGCTGACCCAAGCATGTATCTCAGGGTTCGATAAGGCTGAGAGCTCGAAGGGAAAGGAGAATATCTAGTCAGTGTTTAGTTTTATTCTTTTCATATTGTAAGTTCCATATTCAAGCAAATCAATCAATAAGCACAAGATTATGATAAAATCTAGAGAGAGAATGTAGAGAGAGAATTTGTCATATATCTCACAAAGCTTAATGGTTTGAGCACATGTTACTTACTTACAAAGCTTAAAGGAAACAAAACACTTATATAGGGTCAAACAATCCTTGACCTCTACACAAGCACATTAACAAAAGTCAAAATATTGAAAGAACCTATTTGATCTAAACATTACATTAACAATGTCCCCCTTTTAGATCAAATAACAAAAACATTATTTGCCCCACCTTGTAACTCTAGCTTGCCTAATTCCCATAAGTGATTCAAATTTTCTAATTCCTCTTCTGAAGTCGATTCTGTCATCAATAGCTTCAAGTATCCTCAGCATAACTAGCTTTACCCTTCTAGGCAAATGATCTTCACCTAACTGTCTTCTCCTTTCACTTTCTTTGTACCTGGAGTCAAGCTGCAGTCTAATCACTTTGAGTGTTCCATCAGAGAACTTAGCAATTTCAGAAACTTTGAAGAACCTCTTCTCATTTTCACCATTCTTATAGACTACCCCCAACTCAGGTTCTTCAAGCACAGTGAAAAGATCATAGTTGTCAATGTCAGATAAGGTCAGATTTGGCTTGATCATGTTGACCTTCTTCTAATTCGTTTCAATTCCCAGCTGAAAATCATTACAGTAGGTATAGAAGATATGCCTCCTCATAAATCTTTTGATAGATTCCAGTGCAAAGATGATGTTCTCCCTTCTTATGAACAAATTTCTGAAGTGATGATATAGAAACTCAAGGTCATCAATATTCAGAAAGCAGAAAACAGCCTAAGTAAATCTTCACTCAGTCAAATATCTTCTTTGGACAAAGAATTCAGGATACCAGATATGCATGAACTTCTTCTGTCTAACCTCTCTGACTGTGACTCTTCCATATTTGTTCTTTACAACATGCTCTACCTGTCTTAGCCAATTCATCATATTTGCACACTCTTCCTGATATTCTTTAGGTTGATTATGAACACCCAAAACTTTGTACTTGTCCATTTCCCTTACTCTGAGAATAAAAAATTTCTTCATCTGTTCCTCCAGAAATGGAACGCTGAGAGCATGTCTCATGTGCCTTATTTCAGCTTCAGTGAGCACAAGAGGTGCTTCAGGAACATTTGAGGGACCTGCTTCTTAAGGTATGATTGGAACATGAACTGCTTCATCATCTTGCTTTTCACCTTCACCTTCAATTGGGTCACCTTGAACTGATTAGACAATTTGCTCTGGGCTTTGAACATTTTTCATATCTTGCATTGGGCTAGGAATTCTTGTTGGACTGGGCATACTCTGACTAACATGAAGTTCAAAATATTCAGGAAAGTTGATTTCTTTGAAGGACGGGATAATATGAGCTTCACTTGTAACTTCAAGAATGTCATTGTGAACGGGACTTAGCTGAATGTCCTCAGGAGATTCTAGTAACGTATCTAGGACATTAGCTTCGTCGGCTGGAATATCATCATCATCATTCATCAAATTTTCTTGTTCTTCCTTCCAGAATTGTTCATACTTTTCATTTGAATTCTCATCCTCATCAGAAGAAAGATCTATAACATCATCAACATTGAGACCTGTAACCAACAAAATTTCCTCCCTTATAGCAACCTTAGGCTTTTCAACCCTTGGTTCTACATCTTGATTCATATATAGAAAAATCTACGTGCATTCTCTTTGATAAGCTTGCTCATTCTTTCTGTCAACATTCTCATGAGTATTCTGATTTTCTTCTTCCACAATCACAACTTGAGCAACATCAGAACCTCCAGCAGTTTTCTGTCTTTTGTTCATCTTCCCCTCGTGATCCTGATTAGAATCATGATCATGTCTTTTTCTCAAAATTTCTTGAGACTTGTAAGATTGTTGAACAGCCTTTGTCAATTCTTGAATATTCTGTACAACTTCTTCCTTAAAAGCTTGAAACTCATAACTGGGGACAACATTTTGTGGAACAGCAGGAATAGCAGGTTGAGATTGCTGAGACCTTAATAATCCAACCAAATCAGCTTCTGTCTGATCAGCATATGCTTGAGATAACAATTTGGCATATAGTAATGATTTTAGCTCTTCCACAAAAAGATCTACAGGTTGAACAGGTGGAGGTGGAGGTGGAGGTGGAGGTGGAGGTGGAGGTGGAGGTGGTGGTTGTAGAATTGGCTCCTCTGTCACTGGATTTTTCCCTTTCAGCATTCTCTTTACATCACCAATCTCTTGTTGAACTCTCTCAAACAACCGATCCTCGACAGTCTTTAAGGCACTGTCTAAATGCTCCTTGGACACAAAGTCCAGGAAACCAACACCGGGGCTACTTAAGTTCATCGTTGGCACAACAATTGAAGATTAAACAGTGTGGCATGTGTTCACAGTTGGCATGGTGTTAACTGTGACAAGACTTCCATCTAATCCTCGTAGACCAGATTGTGGTGCTACTATAGATGTTCCGATCGGAGCACACAGACTTCTGATGGTAGCAGACTGTATTAGTATCCTAGGAATAAGTGATGGAAAAACAATTGGCGCTAGACTCGATTGTGCATGCAAAGGAAGTGAGATATGGGGCTGATGATCTCTATTTTCAATATCTATACTTTCCGAGTGAAAGCTAGATAGAGTTTGTGCTAATTCCCCGTGCATATCTGAGACTAAAGCCTGTTGTGAGGAAATAGAATATGTGTCTAGGGTGTGCAAATGCATTAGTGGGCTACTAAGGTCTTTTTCAACACCTGCTCGCAACACATGCGGCGAGGTGGTAGATGTGGCTGCCCTTCTGGATACATAGGTTTGGGTACACACACGCTCCCCATATTCTTTTTCTTCATTCACTCTCAGCCTCACATTTTCATTATTTTCAAATAGATCTCCCTCAGTCTGCCTTATATCACCAATCACATTTTCAACAGTGGTATCAACAACTGTCATATCAACTTCCATAGCATTATCATGTAAAGAAACATCATCTAAGAATCCAAAGTTGTGGCCCATATCATCATCATCATTGTTATCATCATCTGGACCAGGTGTACCAGATGGAACTGTGTCACTTGAAGAACTTGTTGCCCGATCCGACTCAGTTTCAGAGTTCAAGCCTTCATTAGCATTCTCTTCCTGAGGGCCCAATTCTTGAATGATGACCTGCTCAGGTTAAGATGTAGAAACTGCTTGATGT
The DNA here is from genome assembly GCA_954870635.1 of Arctium minus. Classification (NCBI taxonomy): domain Eukaryota; kingdom Viridiplantae; phylum Streptophyta; class Magnoliopsida; order Asterales; family Asteraceae; genus Arctium; species Arctium minus. Next base: position 128,874,011 of record OX941081.1, on the reverse strand, counting down.
ATGGAAAAAGCATCCTGAGTCTCTACAGCCTCTAGTCTTGAAGACTGACCCCCTTCGTTTCCCCTCTCGGAATTTTCCCTCTCCTCTCCCCGTTCAATTACCACCCCGGTAGATTGAACCCTCACTGACTCCGCTCTCCTAAGGATTGAGTCCTGGGTAGGGATAACCGGTTCTAGTAATCCCATAGACTCTCTATACTCCCTAACACTCTTAGAGTTCGGATCAGCATAAGCAAGTAGGGCCTCGGGTACTGGCATTGAGAATGTGAAGGATTGCTTTTGTTTTTGCAAATACCTCATGCAGAATTCAGGTCCAACTTCATGATGTAATCTTTTGGGAATGTCTCTGTTGGATCTGATCATACTTCTAATGATGAGTTATAGAAATCTCTGGTAGGGCACAAATATAGGCTTCTTTGATGTTCTCTTGAGCAGCACTTTGTCATACAACTCAGTCTAAAAGGAAACAGAATAATCTACGTGCAAATTGTACACAATAACATGAAAGAGTTTGAGTGTATGCATGTTGGTGTTGTCCAAATCAGAATGCCTTGAAGTCAAAAACCGGTTGATGATGGAGAATAGCTTATAATAAAATGATGGTAGATTTGTCTTCTTGAACTCACTGATCTTTGTAAGTTGACCCACATATCCTAAGGCTCAGATGCCTTGAAATATTTCTGAATCAACTGGATATGGGTCAAAAGTTGTTCTCCCTTCTCTTGAATTGGCTTCCGGAAGATCAAGAATAAGTCTGAGCCTTTGGTAGGTCAGAATGGAAGTGAAGTTGTCTATCCGGATCTCAAAGTACTTGTGATTGTTGTTATCCACCACATAGTCAATAGTTTTCCATGCTTGTTGCAGATAGATAAGTGGCACATTTGTAGTGCCCGTCAGTGTATAGAAAATTGGATGGCCTTTCAGAATGTCCAAGACCAATGGATTGATATTGAGAGTATCAAGATCCACATGGTGGTTGTTTGGAGAGAGCAACAGATATTCTGAAGGGTTGATCAGTGCAAGATCAGGATCACCACCAATGGTTGATTGAAAGTGTGATGTGGATTAGGGCATGGGAGTGTCTTTTGATACATTGGGATCATTCTCATCCATCTGAACAATCAGGTTAATGGAATTTTCACTTGCCATTGAGAATACCTAAAAAGATTAAAAGTATTGGATGGAAATCCAATATGTCAGTTAAAATCCAAAAATATTGATTTTCAGAGAAACTTTTGAAAATTTTCAAAGTCCAGAAGTCTTTAGACTAAAGAATTAGAAAATTGACAAAGTACAGAAAGATGTAATTTAAGCACAACAAGAAACAACTCAGATTGTTGCAGAAGACAAATGCAACAAAGTTATTTGAAAAAGATTAACACATCAAAGAATAGCAAAAACCCTTGTGAGTTTGAATTGGACCTCAAAATGATAAAAATATGTCAAGAACTCTCAAAACACATGAACACTTAGAATCCATTGTCAAGAACTCGCAGAGTGTGATGTTCTTGGCAAGAACTCGCAGAGTTCAACAAGTCAAGAACACGCACAACCTACTGTTCATGCCAAAAACTCTAAAAAAAACTGTTCATGTGAAGAACACTCAGAGTTCACAATGTTCAAATTTTGAAATTTCAAACATCAAATCCACTGATTTACTTGTAAGCTTAAAAAATTTAGATTAAGATTGGTTCGATTTAGTGTATTATACTGATTTAAGATATAAATTTGAACTTTTTAATATTATATTAGTTCCAAAATTAGTCCAACAGTACTTTATTCATTCGAAGTCCAATAGACTAATAAATCGATATCCCAAGTCAAGGTAAACCTTCAAACAAGATAAGAATGTATATTTGGATTCGATTTTGAAATCCCAAACATAAAAACAAGTTTTAATCAAGATATTATCAACACTTATCAGTCCTAAATTCAAAAACACAAAAGGTTCAGTTCAACAGGGGTTTAGAATATGAAGAGACAAAAGATCAAAACCCTAAAATCGAATGAAATTGTTATTCCCAAATTCATCAAGTTCTAATTGTAAAACACAATCAAGATCAAGAATCGTAATTACAAGTCATTGATTCAATCTCAATCAATTACAAACTCTCTCTTTCTCTCTCTACTTTCTCTCACTAGAATGATATACCAAGGAACCTCTTCTCTAATCTGCTCACTCAATTACAATCTGAAATCTCTACAAATGACATACACACTTGTTACAAAGACTTACAAAGGTATTTATACCTCAAGATATACAAATAAACAAAATACAAAATACAAATGTTGACTTTGACTTTATTAACAAAATGACTTTGACTTTCCATGAGAGTTGACTTTCCAGCTTTGACATCTTGTACCTTTGACCTTTGGTCTTCATGATCTCGTATCCAACATATTTTTGCTCTAACAATCTCCCCCTTTGGATTCAAGATCACTGTTGAAAGATCTAGCAATTCAGTCTTCACTTTTAAGCTCTATCAGTACAATCACCCCTTTTATTTGACGGTATTCTTTCCAAAAATGTCTTTAAACGATTAACAATCTCTCCAAAACTTTCACAAAATACTTTCAGACTTTAGAAAGAAATTATCTTCAAAATGAGCTCGGATTGCTGTAGCAAATAATCTTCAAATAAAATTTCCTCAAAAATCAGCACAACTTCAGAAATTCTTTGATCTTCTTCAAATCTTTACTTTGAATCTTCTGACTTGGACATTTCTGAAAATCATCTCTCAAAACTTTATCATTTCTTGATACCATCTCCCCCTTTTTGATGATCTGAGCATCTATATCATCAAAACTTTTCTTCCAAGAAATGTCTTTGACCATTCTAATCTGTCAAACTGAGCCTCTGATTCTGTGATCCATAACCAAGTATTCATCTAGATCTTTGCAAATCCAGACAAAATAAGAACATGTAACTCCTGAATCAACAAATGAATCAGTTAGAATGTTTGTCAGTAACATGAAGTCACTGTATGTAACGGATACACAATATAAAGGATCTTTTTGATGTTCACTCCCCCAGGGCTTCCATCCAATCATCGAAACACCACAAAGGCAATTTCTATGAATGTTATGACAAAGAAACAAATTCTTTGTGTGTTCGTGCACGTGTAGAAAGAATTAAGCATGAATAATTGCTTTTATAAAGGCTCAACATAGTGTAAACCACTAAGACAACAGTAGATAAACACAGACTCAATGTTCATGATTGAAGTGCGAAGGTGGGGAAGACTTCCTTTTTTTTCAATATCCAGATTTTCCAAATGAAAACCAGATAGATTATATGTTGCGTCCCCTTGAAAATGTGAAACATTTTCTTTTTGAGAAGAAAATGAGTAGCTGGTGGGGTTTAGTCAAGAGTTGGCATGGGCTAGTTGCCTGTTTCAATAATGTTCACCAAGAAATGTGAAGCATTAGTAATGTGGCTGCCCAGCTCAGAAAGTATTTGGTGCAGAGTTTCATATTCTTTTACTCTGATCTCACACCCTCTTTCTTTTAATCAGTAAGCTCACTATTAACCAAACTCTCTTTTCCATTTTGCCTCATCACACCCACACTCATTTTATTTTCGACTACTCACACTCAATCACTAAAGGATTAACTTCTTGGGTAGAAATCACTGGTTAACGTGATATCATAGAAGTTTCAATTAAGTCCTAGCACAAAGAACCCATATAATCCTAGAAAGCATGTGTTGCACAAATGGTTTAACTATATCAGTTAAAGTTCATATACAAATGTCAGATGAATATATGCTCATAAAATATAATCTGACATTGTATGAAAAATGATCAGAAATGAAATGATATAGCAATTAAGGCTTATGGTAAAAAAATAACAGATATTTTCCATATGAAACAAAAATATAGACTTTCTTGAAATGAACGCTTCGAAATGAAATGATGCTCAAGATACATTGAAGTACAAGCGGGGTGTCTTACCATCGAAAATATGTTTCAATATGAGACATGGTAAGAACAATTTGAACAAAAAAAAATCAAACCGGTGTGTGTGAATACTTGAAAGTATATAGAAAAGGCAATACACAAGTAATTATCTTTGGAAACACACGGTTTGTTAAACATTCAAGCACAATATAAAGTGAAAACATTTAAAAATCACACTTCCAAATTATAAAATCTGTTTAAGAATCGGAAAGTGGTTTGAACATTTCAAAACATGTTTTCTATAACTGAAAGTTGTCCTTCTTTCAGATACATTTGAGATTAAGATAAGAATTTTAACCTTTCTATGCAATCTTAGATCTCAAGAAGTCACGCTGAAGTCATAAAGATATGATCTTGATAACTTCCTCTCATTCTGCACAAGTCTCAAAGTCTAGTCAAAGCAACTTTATTCACAAAATTATTCAAATACAAAAGACGTAAAGCAGTAAAACGATTAAAGTACGAGTTCTGATCTGAAATAATCAGAAATCATAATCTTTTACTCCCCCTGAAATCATGCATTTAAAATTTATCAGTGAAAAATCACATGATAGAGATCTACAATTCTCTTTTGAATTATAGTTCGTCATATCTATCCAATGCATAAATTTCAGAAAAGTATGTACTCCCCCTTGAAGGTTGATTTCCTCATTGAGTATCGGAGTACATCCTCATATCAGCCCGGGAGTAACATCTTTCATCATTGAAGTACGAGTCCTAAACTGTTGTGTTTAGAAGTCAAACTTCGTTGAAGTACGGGTCCTGAACTGATTTGTTTAGAAGCCTTGGTTCTCTTACTCCCCCTTGACTTGAGGTGCCTGCAAAACAGAATCAGCCTTTGGCTTTGGTACCCACTGGTATTTGGGTCCATGTGTGTTAGTTGAAGTTCGAATGGGAGTAACGGAATAAGAACCATACCAGAAATGATCACTTGTTTTGTGAACATGATCATGTGTACGACAATAAGAACAATAGTGTTTCTTACCTGACAACCTGATTAATTGATCTCTCGTGTAGATATGATCAGGTTTACCTTTACGCGCTTTGTTCTTCTTTGCTTTCGTCTCATGTACACATGATTTCTTACCTTTCAACTCTTCTTTCTTCTCATATTCAACTGGTTTCTTCTTGCAGACCAGTTCTTCTTCTTTGTATCTCCTTCTTCTTCTTTGATGTATACCTGAACTATCTATATTTCGATCATAGAAAAGATTAGTATTACGAATCTGATTGAAAGATTTAACTGACCTTCTTGAAGAAACAGTTTTCATATGTGAGCTTGATGCTGGCTTGTTAGAACCAACTGAACTATTTCTAGGTGTGTGGATTTGTGACTCTGGAGTCGTTTGCTCAGTCACCACCACCTTTGAAACAATATCTTCAAGCTCTTTAATCTTTGAAAAATAACTGTTCTTTTCTTTGATATGTAAGTCAATTTCTTTCTTTAATTCAGACTTCACTTTCTGCTCTTTCAGTGCACTCTCAGATAATTCAGATAACTTTACAGTTAATTTCCTTATCTCCTCCTCAAAAATACTTCTTTCATCTTCAAAACCCTTCTCAGCATCCTTTCTTTCATCTGATATCTCCTTAAAGAATCCAACATTCTTTTGCTCAATAGCCTTCTTTTCCTTGGCAAACTTTTCTCTTTCTAAAATGATCACTTTCTCAAAATCAGAAATCTATTGAGAAAGCTTAGAACATTTAAGCTCAATCACCTTCTTCTCTTCACAACTCTGCCTGGAAAGCTCTGAGAACTTCTTAGCAAACTCTTTCTTTTCAATGTTAAAAACAGATCTTTCTTTGGCAATCTTTGTCTCCAGATCAGATATTTTCTTTTTAAGTTCAACATTAACATCTTTCAGATTCTTAATCTTCTCCTCAAAACTTTCAACAGATGCTGCTAACTGGAGTTGCTCAATCTGTTTCTCAAAATCAGAGATTTTTCTGTTCAGCTCAGAATTCTCAGATTCCAAACTCAGTACCTTCTCTTCACTAAATCCAGAATACTGTTTCTTTTCTTCAATGCTTTCATCATCTTTCAAATGCTGAGATTCAGAGATTTGCTTCAGAAGATCATTATTGATCTTTTTCAATGCATTGACTTCTTCTTTTAATACCTTCTTTTCATCATGATATTTCTGTGATCGATTTGAATATCGCATAGTTGATAAAGTAAGATTTTGAATATCTGATAAAGTAAGATTTTCATCATGATACCAATTGTTATTCCCAAATTCATCAAGTTCTAATTGTAAAACACAATCAAGATCAAGAATCGTAATTACAAGTCATTGATTCAATCTCAATCAATTACAAACTCTCTCTTTCTCTCTCTACTTTCTCTCACTAGAATGATATACCAAGGAACCTCTTCTCTAATCTGCTCACTCAATTACAATATGAAATCTCTACAAATGACATACACACTTGTTACAAAGACTTACATAGGTATTTATACCTCAAGATATACAAAGAAACAAAATACAAAATACAAAATACAAATGTTGACTTTGTCTTTATTAACAAAATGACTTTGACTTTCCATGAGAGTTGACTTTCCAGCTTTGACATCTTGTACCTTTGACCTTTGGTCTTCATGATCTTGTATCCAACATATTTATGCTCTAACAGAAAAAAACTTACAAACATGAATACAAACATAAACGATATACAAATAAACAAAGAAACAAAGATTTAATCTTGAAACCTACACTGAATCGATGATTGAAATAATCGAAGTCTGAAAGTCGCAAAAATGTTGAGAGAAATATTTCTAAGTGTGAAAAGCGCAGAATGAGTTTTGAGACAAGTGAGGGTAAAAAAAATGAGAAACACTCATATTTATACTCAGGATTGGGTTGGACACGTGGTACGAATAGATTGGATATCCCATTTGTCGCAAAAAATGACAAGGTGTGTGTGCACTTCGCGCAAGAAGCTATTTGCGCGAAGTGGTGACCTAGAAAGAACTCGCAAAGCATATCATGCACGAAGTCAGAACACGCAGACCATTGTGTGTGCGTTCTGTACTTAGCACAGCCTTTGGTGTGTGCGAAGTGAGAACTCGCAGAATGAAGAGTGCGTGTTCTTCACTTAGCGCAGCCTCAGGTTTGCACGAAGTAGGAACTCGCAGACCACATGGTGCGCGTTATGTACTTAGAATTTTTTTTGAGATTTTTCCAAAAATGGAAACTTTCCAAAATATACTTCCCACTTTCCAAAAATAGCAGCTTTCCATAAAAATCCTTTTAAGCACAAAACTTGATATTTTTCTCTTGAAAAACTTTTCAGATTTCAAAACATTTTAACAAACACACACACACTAATAGACATTTAAGTAAGATCCCCCTTGAAGTGTGCATATATCTGAATACGTCCCCTTGAATTTTGCATTCATCTCAACATACTGAAGAATGAGTCCTGATCTGATGTGATCAAAAGTCAATGTCCACATTATTGACTTGACAATACTGCAAGAAACTGTTAGACCTACAAAACAGATTAAAATTTGGTCCTCATAGAACATGAGTCCTCATTTGTTAGTTGTATCATATTTAACAACAAATTTATGGACCAACACACTTACACAAACAAACTCAGAATAAACTCCCCCTTAACATCAGATAGGATAATATAGCTATGCATTTAGGTTCAACATTCCAAGTATACTGACCAATAAATTAAATCTCTTTTCATCATGAGGTTTTGTGAATAAGTCAGCAACCTCAAAATATGTTGATACAAAATGCATTTCTATATTCCCTTTTCCCACATGATTCTTAATAAAATAATATCTGATGTCTATGTGTTTGGTTTTTGAATGTTGTACCGGATTAGATGTGATAGCAATTGCACTCTTTGAGTCACAGTAAATGGGAACCTTGTTGAGTGTATATTAATAATCTTTTAGCTGAGTCTTCATCCACAGAACTTGTGAACAACTAGCAGCTGCAACATATTTTGCCTCAGCTGTAGATGTGGAAACACAGTTCTGTTTCTTAGAAGACCAACTCACCAACTTTTCTCCCAAGAACTAGCATGCTCCGGAGGTGCTCTTTCTATCCAATTTATTTCCTACATGATCTGCATCTGTATATGCAATCAGTTCAAAACGAGAATCCTTCGGATACCAAAGGACCAGATTTGGTGTGCCTTTGAGATATGTGAAGATTCTTTTCACAATAGCTAAATGAGATTCCTTAGGATTAGTTGGATACTGAGTGTCCCTGAAATCAAGATTCTAATTGCAAAAACAAATCAAACAAACAAGATTTACAAACTTGTTTATCAAATTCAATTCAAGAATCAACCCTTTACAACTTTCTCTCACTACAGATCTCTTTCTCTCTCTAGAATTCTCTCTCTGTGAATTCGTATACAAAACACTTAACCATCTATCTATTAAACAACAAATAAAAGTATTTATACCCACAAGCTAAAACAAGGAAACAAACAAACACAACTAGACTTTGACTTTTATTACAAAATGACTTTGACTTTTAATGAGAGTTGATTTTTCAGCTTTGACTTCTTGAATCTTTGACCTTCAGTATTCTTGATCTTGTATCCAACAGATTTATGCTCTAACAATCTCCTCCTTTGGATGCAAGATCATCTTTGAACAATTTAGCAAATCAATCTCCCCCTTTGGTTGCATTGAAGAACTTTAAATCTCCCCTTTAAGCTCAATCTGAGTACAATCTTCCTCTTTTGGTTGATCTTTAACTTTAATCTCTCCAAATTCTATCTTCAAGAAATATAACAATCTCTCCAAAATATGATAGAAACAATCTTCAATAATCTCCCAAAATTATCACAGGACTCTTTCAGACTTCAGAAAGAAATTTTCTTCAGATTTAGCTCGACCTGCTTCAACAAATAATCTTCAAAGAAAATTTCAGTAAAAACAGCACATCTTCAAACAACTTTGATTCTTCTTTCAAAACTTTAACTTTGAAATTTCTGAATTGGACATTTCTTTAAATCATCTACCCTTTTTTGATGAATAGAGCATCTGGTTCATCAAAACTTTCTCATCATGAAATGTCATTGTGTGTTCCGACCACTGATCTTTCACGAGCCTCTGATTCTTTGCCAATTCGAACAATGTATTTATCTAGATCGTTGCAAATCCAGAAAAAATAGGAATGTAACACCTGAATCAACAAATGAATCAGTTAATATGCCTGTCAGTAACACAAAGTCACTGTGTGTAACGAATACACATTGTAAAGGAGCTTTTGTTATGTTCACTCCCCCAGGGCTTCCATCCAATCATCGAAACACCACAAAGTCAATTTATATGAATGTTATGACAAGAAAACAAATTCCTTGTGTGTTCGTGCAAGTGTAGAAAGAATTAAGCATATGATGATTGCTTATATAAGGCTCAACATTGTGTAAACCACTGAGACAACAGTAGATAAACGCATACTCAATGTGTATGATTGAAGTGCGAAGGTGGGGCAGACTTCCTTCTGTTTCAATATCCAGATTTTCCAAATGAAAATCAGATAGTATATGTGCTGCGTCCCCAAAAAAATATTAAACATTTTCTTTTTTAGAAGAAAATGAGTGGTTGGTGGGGTTATAATCAAGAGTTGGCATGGGCTAGTTGCCTGTTTCAATGATGTTCACCAAAGAGATGTGAATCACCAGAAATGTAGTTGCCCGACTCAAAAAGAAGTTGGTGCAGAGTTTGATATTCTTTTACTCTGTTCTCTCACCCTCTTTCTTTTTAATCAATGAGCTTACATCTAACCAAACTCTCTTTTCCATTTTACCTCAACGCACAACCCGCACTCATTTCTTTTAGACTCCTCACACTCAATCACTATAGATTAACTTCTTGGGTAGGAGACACTAGTAATCGTGAATCCATAGAAGTTCATTTAAGTTCTAGCACAAAGAACCCATATTCCTATGAAGCAAATGTTGTTCAAGATGGTTTAACTTGAACAGTTAAAGCTCAAATATACAAATGTCAAATGTATATATGCTCAGAATATAATCATGAAGATATGAGCATTTTTAAACATTGAAGTATTTTCAAACAAGTAAATTGAAAGAATAATCATGAAGACAAGAGACTTGTTTGAAAATCTGACATTGTATGAAAAATGATCAGATAAGAAATGATATTACAGTTAAGACTTATGGTAAAGAATAATGGATATTGTCCATATGAATCAAAATACAGACATTCTTGAAATGAACGCTTGGAAATGAATTGACGCTCAAAGTTCATTGAAGTACAAGTGGAGTGTCTTACCATCGAAAAATATGTGTCAAATATGAGACATGGTAAGAACAATTTTAATAAAAATTCAAACCGGTGTGTGTGAATACTTGAAAGTATATAGAATAGAAAATACGCAAGTATTTATCTTTAGAAACACACGGTTTGTAATCATGTAAGCACAAATAAATCTTGAAAACATTTAAAAGCACACTACCAATTCATGAAATCTGTTTTAGGAATCGGGAAGTGGTTTGAACATTTAAGAATATGTTTTCTATGATTGAAAGTTGTCCTTCTTTCAACCATATATGAGATTAAGATAAGAAATTTAACCTTTCTATGCAGTCTTAAATCTCATGAAGTCATGCTTAAGTCATAAAGATATGATCTTGTAAGCATCTCTCAAACTGCACAAGTCTCAAAGTCATGTCAAAGCAACTTTATTCACAAATTTATTGAAAAATAAAGACATAAAGCAGTAAAACAATTAAAGTACGAGTTCTGATCTGAAATAATCAGAAGTCATAATTCTTACTCCCCTGAAAATATGCATCTGAAATTTGTCAGTAAAAGGCACATGATAGAGATCTATAACTCCTCCTGAAGTGTAGTTCGTCATATCGTCCGAATACATATATCCAGAACCATATGTACTCCCTCTTGAAGGTTGATTTCCTCATCTGAGTATCGGAGTACATCTTCATATCCGCCCGGGAGTATCATCTCTTTCAACGTTGAAGTACGAGTCCTAAACTATTGTGTTTAGAAGTCAAACTCCGTTGAAGTACGGGTTCTAAGCTGATTTACTTAGAAGCCTTGGTTCTCTTACTCCCCCTTGACAGTAGGTGCCTGCAACACAGAATCAGCTTTCGGTTTTGGTACCCACTGGTATTTGGGTCCATGTATGTTAGTTGCAGTTCTTATAGGAGTAACTGAATAAGAACCATACCAGAAATGATCACTAGCTTTGTGAACATGATCATGTGTACGACAATAAGAACAATAATTTTTCTTACCTGATAACCTGATTGATTGATCTCTCGTGTATATATGATCAGGTTTACCTTTACAAGCTTTGTTCTTCTTTGCTTTTGTCTCATGTACACATGATTTCTTTCCTTTCAGCTCATTCTTCTTCTCATCTTTCTTTTCATCTTCAATTGGTTTCTTTTTCCAGACCAGTTTTTCTTTTTTGTATCTCCTTCTTCTTCTTCTTCTTTTGAATGTATCTGAACCATCTACATTTTCATCAAAGAAAATGTTAGTAGAACGAATCTGATCAAATGAATTGACTAACCTTCTTGAAGAAACAGGTTTCAAGTGTGAGCTTGAGGCTGTCTTCTTAAAGTCTGTTGAATTATTTTTAGGTGTGTGGATTTGTGACTCTGGAGTCGTGTGCTCAGTCACCACCACCTTTGAAACAATCTTTTCAAACTCTTTTAACTTTGATGAATAACTGTCTCTTTCTTTGACAAGAAAGTCAATCTTCGTCTCAAACTCAGACTTCATTTTCCTCTCTTTCATTGCATTCTCAGATAGTTCAGATAACTTCTCTGTCAGCTTCTTTATTTCTGTCTCAAATATATTTCTTTCTTCTTCAAATCCCTTCTCAGCATTGTTTCTCTGGCCGGATATTTCTTTAAAGAATCCAACATTCTTTTGTTCAATGGCCTTCTTTTCCTTGGCAAACTTTTCTCCTTCCAAGATTATTACTTTCTGAAAATCAGAAACTTGCTGAGAAAGCTTTATACACTTAAGTTCAATCACCTTCTTTTCTTCACAACTCTTTCTGGAAAAGTCTGAGAACTTCTTTTCAAACTCATCTTTGTCCTTAGCAATTTTTATCTCCAAATCTGATATTTTCTTCTGAAGCTCAGTATTCTCAGTTATCAAACTCTGTTCCTTGTCTTCAATTCTTTCATCATTAATGACAAAAAGAGAATGATCTGGAAGTGAAGCATTGAATTCAAGCAAATCAATTTCCTCTACATACCCATTATCAGAGTTAAGAAAATCATTTTCAGACGCAAACAAGTCATCAAAATTATCAGTTGAAGTTTGAGGTGCCTTTGAAAATTTAGAACACTCTGTATATTTAGATTGAAAAACAGTGTTCTTTATAACTGTAGAAAATACACTTTGTTCTATATCAACCAAAATTCTTTCTTCAAATAAAACATTTTCAGGCTCAACTATTTTGCTTTCTAGAATGAGTGGAGGAACATAAAATTTTGCAGTTGCAGGTTTTGCCTCCATCTCAGTAACAGAATAGCTAACAAAATAGTCATCTGAAAGAACTTTTGGTGTGTCAGGACGGTAACTATCATTTAGCTTTTCATAGCGAAATGGTAGTTGCATTTTCTTTACATTCTTTCTCTTCTCAGTTTCTTTGGCCTCAACTTCTTCTGGTAATTTGGTAACAAATTTGGGTTTTAAATGAGGATATTTATCAGCAACAACAAGAAAATCAAAGTTATACAACGCTGGTTGTTTTCTGATGGCTTTCTTTAAGTAACGGGGTTATCGAAACCAAGTCCCCATTTCTCTTTAACTTCAGCCTCTTCAATGGGTGCATTTAGAAAAATGGTGTGATCTGTTTGACCTATCGTATGAAGTTTAGCTTCCAAATCATTTTCCTTTTTCGTTAAGCTCTCGTTATCAACCTCCAATTTAGAAACGTTTAGTACAGATTCTATATTTTCTAAAACAGACTTAGAAAGTTGAGATTCAAAGTCAGAAATCTTCTTTTTTAAACAATCCTTTTCATGTTCAAAATTCGAAGCAGATTTACGTAGAGAATCAATTAGATCTTTGTTAGGTCTGATTTTATAGTAATCATTGTATTTATGGGGCTTGGTCAAATACTGTGTTTAGTGCTTATTCTGTGTTGTATTGATCAAGGGTATTTAAGTCCCTTTGGTCTATGTGTCTTGTAAGTTTTGACACGCTCATTAATCTGTTTTTACACTTTGCGCTCCAAGTCTCTCTCTCTACTTTCTCTCTCTAATAATCAGTGATCTTGGACTCTCAATTGGTATCAGAGCCAACTGAATCTTGAGAGAATTGAGAGATTGTTTTTCTAAATCTAAATTTGTGATTGAAATCGAAAATTTGATCGATTTTCTTGAATTTTTCAAGAAAATCTCGTTTTCTTGATTTCTCATAAAATTTGGATCTGTTTGTGATCGAATTTGGTTGTTTTTGGTCTCATTAGATTCGTTTTTAATAATCGATCACATTTGTTTCAGGTTGTTTTTCAAGAAAAACAGTATTCGATCATCGATTTTGAGTTTTAAAAGTTTTCTGGAAAAACGAGTTTGGTTACTGTTCTATCGTCGAAATCTCGTTTTTATGGTTTTTAATCGAAATTTTTGGTTGATTTGAGTTGAAAAAGTGTTTTCGATCTTATTTGTAAAAGGAAATTTCATAAAATTCAGTGTTGAAATCGATTCTTTAGAAGTTTTTGTGTTTTGCGTTCGGTTTGTTCAAGATCTAAACTTTGGGTTTCATTCATAGTCTTTGCGCGTTATTCATAATACTTTGCGTATCAAGTTCAACCCGCAAAGTGAAGTTTGCGTTTCCCTCTACAAACACAAAGTTTGATTTGCGTTTCTGCCTTCGACCGAAAAAGGACAAGTTCTCGTTTCAAGTCACACCCGCAAAGTTTACTTTGCGTTTCCCTCTTCACACGCAAAGCTAACTTTGCGCTTCCTCCTACACCCGCAAAGTCATACCCGCAAAGTCTTCACAAACGCAAAGTGTCATCTTGCGTTTCTCTAAGCTAACGCAAACCTCCCGTTCGCGGCTCTCTCTTGAAACGCAAACTTCTAGTTTGCGCGTCTCACTTCAATCGAAAAGCTTCTCTTTGCGAGTCTGGAAATTTTTTTTAGTGTGTCATCTTTATTTTTTTTAAACTTTGTGTCATAACAAGTGTTTTTCAAATTTTCATTTTTTAATATTTTTCGAATTTTTTCAATTCAATCTGATTTTTGATTTTCTGGTACATCAACAATGGATTCTGCCAAGTTTGCTCTCCAAGCAAGATTCTACTCAAATGATCTGATGATGCAATTGGGAATTGATACTCGTCCACCAGTCTTAATCAACGAAGATGAGTTTACACAGTGGCAAGATAGGTTCATAAATTTCATTGAGCGTCAGACAAATGGAGAAAATATGATGAAGTCGTTTACTGAAGGACCATTCATCAGACTGAAAAATGACATTCCTTTGACTGATGATGAAATCAAACGTGAAAAAGCCGATAGAGAAGCAAAGTCCAATTTGATGCTAGCACTACCTAACTCAATCTACAATAGAATTGATTGTTTCAAGCATAATCCAAACGTGATGTGGACTCAGTTAGAAAAGATCATGCTTGGGTCATCAGTTGCTACTCAAATACGCCAGACATGCTTCATGAATAACTTTGAGGAATTTAAGGCAAAGGACAATGAATCTCTGAAGGTGACTTTTGACCGATTTTGCACTGTGATTAATGATCACAGAAAGATTAAAGTGGAAAAGACTTCTCTTGAGACGAATCTGAAATTCCTTAATGCTCTTCAGTCTGAGTGGAATAAATCATGCCACAGATTAAGGAATGATGTCAGAATCTCCACAATGCAGATTCAAGAACTTTACGAGATTCTGATGACTGATGAAAGTTTGGTGGTAGAAAAAAAGGCCAAGATGGATAAAAAGAAGAAAACAGTAGATCCGGTTGCTCTCATCACGAAGCAACTGACTGAACAAGCGTTGTCTGATAACGCTTACACCGGGTCAACTGAAGATGATGGTGAGGCATTACAGAAAGCGATGATCCTTCTCTCTCAGCATTACCAGAGAAAATTCCAACCAAAGTCGGGTTCCAACTCTTCTCGCTTCACTTTCGGTCCTAAAGTGAAAGTACCTGAGCTAAAGAATGATGCTTGCTACAACTGCGGAAAGCCGGGTCACATGTCAAAGGAGTGTAGAGCAAAGGTGGTTACGGATTCGGCATACTACAGAAAGAAAGTGGAATTAGCTGAAAAGAGAGAGAACGGAACTGCTTTGCTGGCCGAGGAAGAATTCTGGCTAGATTATTCCGATGATGAAGCATCAAACTTCGAGATCGCTCAGATGTGCTTGATCGGAGATGATCAGTCAGATGATTCTGATTCTGATGCTGACGAGGTATATTCTGAATTTGATTATAATTTCATTACCTCTCGGATGAATATCATGATAAATGCTTTGTCTGATTTGCGTTCAAAGATTTTATCTGAAAAGAATTTAAATTCTGAAAAGTCAGATTTGATTGACAAACTGAAAATTTCTTTGAAAGATGAAAAATCAATTTTAGAAAACACTAAAGACATCTTTCAAAAGAAATTAGATGATTTGGAAAATTCAAATAAGACTTATCTTGAATCTTTGACAACTATGACTAATTTAAAAGATGAATTTTCAGATAAAATAAATAAATTAGAAGAAAATCTTTATCGAAGAAACCAATCTGAACAAACAATTTTTATGAACAAGCCAAGGAGTGAAGAAGCTTTAAAACAAAAGTGGGGACTTGGTTTTGAAAATCGTCATTGTCTAAACAATGCGATTGAAAAATCCCCAACTTTATATAAATACGATTATCTGACTCTTGCTCATTATGCTCCTCAATTTAAAATTGATTGGATGAATGAGAAGCAAGTGTTAGAAATCGAAAATGAGAAAAGGATAAATAATAAGAAAAATGAAATTCTTTTTGTTTATACGTCTGAAAATGCCAAATATTTTCCTAAAAAATCAAGGAGAGGTAGAAGAGTTTTAAATGATATATCTCCTATCAAATCTTCAATGTCTGATGATTTTGCTCCTTATGCACCTGATTTTGATAAAGGAAATATTTCTCCAATCATTTATGATTCGAAGAAATATACTCCTCCATTAGTATTAGAAGGAAAAATTATTGATCTTGAAGACAAGATAGAAGATCAAAATATTTTGAAGAAAATTGAATCTGATATTATTCTTTCTTTCATGACGTCTAGTCTTGAAGAAAAATTATTTTCTCAAAAATCAGATTTTATTTCTAACCTTTCTTCTGATATTATTCTCTCAGCTACAACTGATTCTTTTGTTGTTCCTGCTCCGAACACCACAGTTCATTCAAAATCATTCAAAAGAGGTGTATCGTCTAGAGCTCAAGCAGCAAAGACAACGTCATCTGAAAGATGCTAAGAATAATTTTTTTCTTAAAAGTCAGAATGCTTCACAAAGTCGCTTTATTGGTCAGTGCTGATTTAGAAGATGATTTTTTGAAGACCAAAGCGCCAATGATTACTAAGGGGGAGATTGTTAGGTCTGATTTTATAGTAATCTTTTTATTTATAGGGCTTGGTCAAATACTGTGTTTAGTGCTTATTCTGTGTTGTATTGACCAAGGGTATTTAATTCCCTTTGGTCTTTGTGTCTTGTAAGTTTTGACACGCTCATTAATCTGTTTTTACACTTTGCGCTCCAAGTCTCTCTCTCTACTTTCTCTCTCTAAGAATCAGTGATCTTGGACTCTCAATCTTTGTTTCCAATAATTGACTTGTTGAGCTCAAAGATCTTTTGATTTCTCCTAGCAACTCTGTCTTTTTCCTTTTGCAATTTATTTTGAAGGTCTTCAACTTCAACCATCATTTCTTCCATTTTGGTCATGAAGTCATTTTCAGTGAAATATGTTACCTCCTTAGCTGAAAAACTCATCTTGAATATTTGTTACAAAAATAAACTTGAAAAAATGATCGTTAGAAATTCAGAAACTTTGATCACAATAAGAACTTTGCCCCCCCCCCCTCCACAGACTTAGCACGGGGGTCCCGCTAAATGTTACAGTTTTGAAAATTTTTGTCTAAGTATTGAAACTCGCAAACCAAAGAAACCAGAATAAAACGCGCAAATGCCTTCGTGCGAGTTTGAGAAACGCGCAAATGCCTTCTTGCGAGTTTGAGAAACATGCAAATGCCTTCTTGCGAGTTTGTAACTTCAGTTTCAAAATAGTCTTCTGCCATTAATGCCTTGCCTGCCTCCTGTTGCTTGGCCAAGAGCATTTTGTTCTTATAATACTCTGAGTTGCAAACTTTTGGCTTCCGACACTCTTTTGCATAATGTCCGACCTTGCCACAGTTTTAGCATTTGATCAGATCATCACCTTTCTTTTCAGTACTGGTGTAATCATTCACAAACTTTTTCTTTTCTTCCGGATTCTTCTCAACAAATCTTCTTCCTTCCACTCTTTCTCTATGCTCGTGGTTCTTTGAGCTTGATGAAGATAATCTCTTAGAATTAGACCCCGGTTTCTTGTAAAATTTCTTTTGAAAAGCACGGGTCAGTAAAAGCATTGCTTGCTTAAGATTCTCTCCATCATCTCCATCAGATTCAGACTCTGATTCAGAATTAGACATCACTATCTTCTTCTTTTTTCTTCTTCTCTTTCTTTTCCTTCTCTTTTTCTCCAGCCACCAATGCTATGGGATCAACAGCCTTCTCAACTTTCTTTTTCTCAGACCTTTTCTTTCTTACATCTGAAACAAAGAATTTAGATTTATTAGGAAAATCAGATTTTTGAAATTGATTTTTCTTGTGTTTACCAGTGTTATTTTGTTTCTGTGAGCGTTGTTTCTTATGCTTCTTACCCTTAGCATAGTAATCAGCATTCACAGAAACTGATTCACCAACCTTAGTTGATGATTCGCCTTTTTCATAAACACTCGGTAAAATTTCTCCATTTATCACAAAAGTAAAATGATTTGGAAGCTAAACTTCATACGATAGGTCAAACAGATCACACCATTTTTCTAAATGCACCCACTGAAAAATCATTCTAAACTTCATTCAATTTACTTGTTTTGTTGTTGTATTTTGTTTGTTTTTCTTTATAATTGTGTGAGGGTATAAATACCTTGTGTCCTTGTAATCAGTTGGTAACAAGCAAGTTGCAGTAGAGAGCAGATTAGAGAAGAGCATTATAGAAAATCATTCTAGAGAGAGTAGTGAGAGAAAGTGAAAGTTGTGAGATTTGTAACTTTTTGATTCATCAATTACATATGATTTCTCATCTTGATTGTTTTGTTTGATTAGAACTTGAATATTGGGAATAACAGATACCGTGCACAAAAGCAAGTAGCAAACATTATATTCGGTCTACTTGATGTCAAATATAGAATAGATCCAATCATGCTTCTGTAAGTTCGTTGGTCAACTGATTTTCCAGAGATATCAGCATTTAACAGACTTCCAGATTGCATAGGAGTCTTCATGGGTGTTGAAGAATTCATGTCAAATTTCTTTAACATGTCTTTAATGTATTTAGCTTGATTAATAAAAATCCCTTCCGGGGTTTGTTTGACTTGCAAAAAACCTACTCTTCATGATGACTTGAAATTCATCACAGAGTGCAGGATTCGTAGATCCAAAAATAATGTCGTCTACATAGATTTGTACAAGTATCAAATCCTCACCTTTCTTGTTTAAAAATAAAGTGGTGTCGATTGTATCTTTTCGGAAGCCAGACTTAGTAAGATATACTGTTAGAGTCTCATACCATGCTCGAGGTGCTTGTTTTAGACCGTATAGAGCTTTGTCGAGCACGTACACATGGTCTAGAAACTTTGGATCAACAAAGCCTTCAGGTTGACTCACATAAACTTCTTCTTGTAGAATACCATTCAGAAATGCAGACTTTACATCCATCTGGTAGACTTTGATGTTTTTGTGTTCAGCATATGCGAGAAAAATCCTGATTGCTTCTATCCTTGCTACATGTGCATAGGTTTCATCATAATCTATAACCTCTTGTTGATTATAACCTTTTGCAACTAACCGAGATTTATTTCTAACAATAATCCCTGCTTCGTCTTTCTTGTTCCGAAAAACCCATTTGGTACCAACAATTGTCTTGTCTTTGGTCTCGGTACTAATCTCCACACTTCATTTCTTTTAAACTCATTAATCTCGTCTTGCATAGCATTAATCCAATCTGGATCCTTTAGAGCTTCAGATGACTTCTTTGGTTCCATGCTACTTAGAAAATTTACAAACATATAGTAGTTTACAGAAGCAGATGCAGTTGCAGATCGAGTTGACACCTTCGCATTCGGATCACAAATTATGTATTCTAGAGGATGATTCTTTGTCCATCTATGTGTGCTTGGAAATAAATCAATCTCAGCCTGATTATTTGAGTCTTCAAATTCATCATGCACTGCAGACAGATCAGATTCTTTTGCAATTGGACATTGTGCACTTGATAATGGAGTAGCTTCCGCAGATGGAGTTTCTGACTGAATTTCTCCAGACACAACAGATGTAGAAGATGGTTCAACCAAAGGTGAAAGCAGATCACATGAGCTGTCTGGTGTAACATTTTCAGAAACTACTTGAATTTGACTTGTTGAAGCTTCACCATTACCTTCAGATGGTCCTGATATATCTGCACTAGTGGTAAGTGTGTTAGTGTTTATTAAATTTCCTTGTTTGTTATCTTCAGCAATTATGTCATTAAAAGCATTGAAAAATAACAAATCAAGATCAGATTCAGATAGGGTTTGAGAAATCTTAGTCTGATGTATCTCAGGTTCTACACTTGTTGATGTAGAAGCTTTATCATTAGGTACGAGTCCTGAACTGGATTGTTCAGAAGTCATTGTCTTTGATTCATCAAAGGAAACATTGATGCTTTCAAGAACAGTCTTTGTTCGGGTATTATATACTCTGTATGCCTTGGATTGAAGCGAATATCAAATGAATATTCCTTCATCAGCTTTTGGTTGAAACTTTGACAGGTTTTCCCTATCATTGAGCACATAGCATCTACATCCAAAAACACGGAAAAATTTAACTGTTGGTTTACGACCATTAATAATTTCATAAGAAGTTTTATTTAAACATTTATTAATAATGGTCCTATTTTGCGTAAAGCATGCAGTTGCTACTGCTTTGACCCAAAGAGACAGAGGTAGATCAGAATATGCTAGCATTGTTCGAGTTGCCTCTACCAAAGTTCTGTTCTTCCTTTCAACAACACCATTTTGCTGAGGTGTCATTGCAGCCGAGAAATTATGAGAGATCCCAACAGAGTCAAGATAACTTTGAAGCGTTGCATTCTTGAACTCAGTTTCGTTGTCACTCCGTAATTGTTGATCTTGGCTTTGTAGAAGTGTCGGTCCACATCGTTTATCAAGTTTTATAGATTAACAACACAAAATGATTACCTACCTGTATTGATTAATAATAATGGTTACAAGGTTGATCGATTCAAGCTTTGGATGTGTTTTCTCTGTTTTCTCTCTTTTACACCTTTTGTGTGTATGTTCTAATAATATCTTATGTAATCTGATTGTAGAGAGTTGAGATATCTGATAAAAGATCTTGTGTGTCTAACACACTACCTAAACAACCACTTGCAATATTAAACAATAATAAACTTAATAATATCTAACATTTAGATATTATATCTAACTTATAACTAACAAACTAAACTAAACTAACTAATAACAATAACAAACAACTTTGACATTTATTACAAAGTAACATTAGACTTTATATCGAGAGTCGACGTTTCTGCTTTAGCTTCAGATTGGATCTTCAGATTGGATGATCTTGAATCCAATAGAAATGTGATCTAACAATCTCCCCCTTTGGATCAAGATCATTACTAAAAAGATTTAGCAATTTGGTCTTCTCTTTCAGCTCAGAAGATGCAATCTCTTTCTCTAGCTCAGAATGCTTTAGCAAAGTATCTTCAAAGAAAATTTATCTGAAATCAACATGTCTTCAGAATACTTTGATCTCGCAGTTCTTGGTTAGCTTTTTTCTTCTCCAATGTCTTGTAATGTAATGGACTTTTCTTCAAACTTTAGATTCTCCCCCTTTTTGATGGAAAGTGCAACGACTTCATCAAAACTTTGAGATAGAAATGTCAACCACTTGGAGCCTCTGATCCGTCAATTCAAAAGATATTCATCCAGATCTTTTCAAATCCAGACAAAATAGTCGTTTAACACCTGAATCAACTAATGAATCAGTTAACGTGCCTGTCAGTAACACTAAGTCACTGTGTGTAACAAATACACATTGGAAAGGAGTTGTTTTATGTTGACTCCCCCAGGGCTTCCATTTAATCATCGAAACACCACAAAGGTTATTTCTATAAACGTTATGACAAAGAAACAAATTCCTTGTGTGTTCTTACTTGTGATAAAAAGAATTAAGCACTTGATGATTGCTTATAGGCTCGAAATTGTGTAAACCACTGAGACAACAGTACGTTAAACACAGACTCAATGTGCATGATTGAAGTGCGAAGGTGGGGCATACTTCCTTCTTTTCAATATCTAGATTTTCCAAATGAAAATCAGATAGCATATGTGTTGCATCCCCTTTAGAAAATGTGAAACACTTTCTTTTTGAGAAGAAAAGGAGTGGATGG
Source organism: Arctium minus (assembly GCA_954870635.1). Classification (NCBI taxonomy): domain Eukaryota; kingdom Viridiplantae; phylum Streptophyta; class Magnoliopsida; order Asterales; family Asteraceae; genus Arctium; species Arctium minus. Next base: position 128,852,354 of record OX941081.1, on the reverse strand, counting down.
TGGGGTTTGATCAAGAGTTGGCATGGGCTAGTTGCCTATTTCAATAATGTTCACCAAAGAAATGTGAAACACTAGAAATGTGGCTACCCGGCTCAAAAAAAGTTGGTGCAGAGTTGTGATATTCTTTTAACTCTGTTCTCTCACGCTCTTTCTTTTAAACATTAAGCTTACTCTAACCAAACTCATTTCTTTTCGACTTCTCACACTCAATCACTATGGATTAACTTCTTGGGTAGAAATCACTGGTTAAGATGATTCCATAGAAGTTGTGTTAATTCCTAGCACAATGAAATCCTTGTTTTCCTATTAAGCATATGATGCTCAGATTGGTTTAACTATTTCAGTTAAAGCACAAATATGATCTTTGAAAACATTTAAAGTCACACTTCCAAATCATGAATTCGGTTTAAGAATCGGGAAGTGGTTTGAACATTTGATAACAATGTTTTCTATGATTGAAAGTTGTCCACTTATCAACCATATATGAGATTAAGATAAAGGATTGTACCCTTACGTGTGATCTTACATCTCATGAAGCTAAGCGTAAAGTCATAAACATATGAACTTGTAAGCTTCTTACAAAAATTCTGCAAAAGTCTTATGTCAAGTCAAAGTAAATTTATTCACTTAAATTGAAAAGACAAAAAGCAATAAAACTGTTAAAGTACGAGTTCTGATCAGAAATAATCAGAAGTCATCACCTTTTTACTCCCCCTGAAATTATGCATCAGTACATTATCAGTTGTAAAAGATATGCATAAAATTTCAGACAAATATGTATGTACTCCCCCTTGATGGTTGATTTCCTCATTCGAGTATCGGAGTACAATCTCTTTTTTTCAGCACAGAGTAAGGTCTTTTGATCATTGAAGTACGAGTCCTAAACTGTTGTGTTTAGAAGTCAAACTTCGTTGAAGTACGGGTTCTAAGCTGATTTACTTAGAAGCCATGTTCTCCTACTCCCCCTTGACAGTAGGTGCCTGCAACACAGGTTTAGTTTTCTTTGGTACCCACTGGTATTTGGGTCCATGAGTGTTAGTTGCAGTTCGTATGGGGGTTATGGAATAAGAACCATACCAGTAATGATCACTAGTCTTGTGAACAGGATCATGTGTACGACAATAAGAACAATAGAATTTCTTACCTGACAACCTGATTAATTTTTCTCTTGTGTAGACGAAATCAGGTTTACCTTTATGCGCAATGTTCTTCTTGGCATTATGCGTAAGTACACATGAGTTTTTACATTTTAGCTCTTCTTTAACTGGTGTCTTCTTCCAGACCAGTTCTTCTTCCTTGTAGCTGCTTCTCCTTCTTTGATGTGTACCTGAACTACCTCTATTCCTATCATAGAAAAGATTAGTAGAATGAATCTGATTAGAAGATTTAACTGACCTTCTGAAAAGAGCAGATTTCTGATGTGAGCTTGCGGCTGGTTTGTTAGAACCAACTGAATTATTTCTAGGTGAGTGGATTTTTGACTCTGGAGTCGTTCGCTCAGTCACCACCACCATCTTTGAAATAATATCTTGAAGCTCTTTTACCTTTGAAGAATAACTATCTCTTTCTTTGATAAGGAGGTCGATCTTTGTCTCAAACTCACACTTCTTTTTCTTCTCTTTCTGTGCAAATTTAGACAATTCAGATAGCTTTACATTAAGCTTCCTAATTGCAGCTTCAAAGGTGCTTCTCTCTTCTTCAAATCCTTTCTTAGCACCCTTCTTTCCATCTGATATCTCTTTTAAGAATCCTGCAATCTTTTGTTCAGTTGCCTTCTTCTATTTGGCAAACTGATCTCTTTCTAAAATGATTACTTTCTTAAAGTTACAAACTTGTTGAGAAAGCTTTAAACTTTGAAGCTCAACCACCTTCTTCTCCTCAACACCCTTCTTGGAAAGATCTGAGAACTTCTTTTCAAACTCAGATATTTTCTTTTGTAGCTCAGCATTTGCACTCTCCAAATCTTTGAATTTCTTCTCGTTGCTCGCAACAGACTCTTTCTTCTGTATTTGAGTTTCAAGAGTAGAGATCTTTCTTTTAAGTTCAGAGTTCTCAGCTTCCAATGTCTTAACTTTTGATGACATTTTTGATCATGTCATACACTTCTCTATATGTTCCCATATCAGCTTTCCTGTAGCCCTTTCGCGATCTAATGTGAGAAAAATCTCTTTTGAAATCTCTTCAGTCATTCCTTTTAATAGGAAAGATCGGGCTAACTGGTCAGCTTCATGTCTCTTTTTCTGCTCATCAGTGTATGCATCAAGTCTTAATTGAAGCTGGATTTTTATTATTTCTCCATTCTCCTTCTTATGAGTAGAAGGTTTTGATGGAACTGTCATTATTCCTTCCTTCAAAGATTTTCTAATTAAATCCTTCATTTCATGTCTTTCAATGAAATCTATGAACCGACTTTTCCACTGATCAAAGTCTCCCCTGAACAGAATTGGTGGCTGAGAGTCGGTTCCAATAGTGAGGGCTTCTCTGGATGTCATTCTGAATAAAAAAGATCGAAGTCTTGTATTGGCTCAAAGAGAGGTTTGCGTGAAGAGTTGATCGCGCAAAATGAGGTTTGCGCGAGTCGTTGGATGCGCAAAGTAAGGTTTGCGCGAGACGTTGGTAGCGCAAATTGAGGTTTGCGCGACGAGCTTGAGGCGCAAAGTGAAGTTGTGCTTTTTGTGAGGAGTTGATCACGCGAACTGAGGTTTGCGTGATGAGAGGGTTGCGCAAACTGAGGTTTGCGTGACAAGAGGGTTGCGCAAACTGAGGTTTTCTTGAGCTGTTGGTATGAGTTGAGGTTTGCGTTTGCTTGTTGTTGCGAGAAGTGAGCTTTGCGTGTGTAGAGTGTTGCGCAAAGTAGAGTTTGCGTGATACGTTGGTTGCGCAAAGTGGGCTTTGCGTTATACGTGGGTTGTGCAAAGTAGACTTTGCGTGTTCAGTTGGTTGCGCAAAGTGGAGTTTGCGTGATACGTTGGTTGCGCAAAGTGTGTCACGCAAAGTGAAGTTTGCGTGATTTCTACCCTGTGTTTGCGCAAGTTCGTCCTGTACTTCAAAAATCAACTAAAACCTGTATCTACGTCGATTAGCAGTACCAAACTCTACCAATATGACTAAAAACACTTCTAGAACAGATTGTGACCACTTGATCTCGATAAAAATCACTTTTTCAAAGATAAAATTGATGGCACAGTAACTTTTTCAAACTCGACATTCAGACCACTAAATCACCAAAAAGGAACTCGATTAAAGCTTTATACTGAAATCAAACCACTACAACTCGATCTAGCAAGTATATCGATCACAACCTGATCGATTTTAACACCTAAAACACTCAAAATCTCGAAATCGAATTTCAAATAAGAACACAGAGTCGAGAGTTTTTAAAAACTTGATTTTGATCTATTATCAGGCTCTGATACCAATTGTCGGTCCACAATGTTTATCAAGTTTTATAGATTAACAACACAAAATGATTACCAACCTGTATTGATTAATAACAATGGTTACAAGGTTGATCGATTCAAGCTTTGGATGTGTTTTCTCTGTTTTCTCTCTTTTAGACCTTTTGTATGTGTGTTCTAATAATATCTTATGTAATCTGATTGTAGAGAGTTGAGAGATCTGATAAGAGATCTTGTGTGTCTAACACACTGTTGGATCATAATTGTATTCAAGATTAAAGGGTCTAAACTGTATTTATTTGATAGTTGAAGTTAGAGGGTTTATTGTATAATAAGCTAATAGTTATTAGCTATTGGGCCCAAGCCCATTAGGCCTTAAAAGCCTAAGTATTTAAAGTTTTAGTTATTTAGTTTTTAGAAAAATCCTCTCATTATTATCATTATCATAATTATTGTTTAGAGAGAGATAGCCGTTTTCTCTGTATTCAAGGGTATTAAGAACACACAAGGTTTAACTGTTTATTCAAGGGATTGGTATGTTATTCTAATCTTTATATCTCTTGATATTATTGTGTTTGTGTGTTAATTATCAACTAGGTTAAACTGGGATAACAAGTGGTATCAGAGCCTAAAGAATCAAGTTTTAGGATTAAATCTGTGTTTTGCGATTTTACTATTCATCGATTACTATTCACGTGGTTTACTGTTCATCGAAATTTTTTTTACTGTTCATCGAATTGTGAAATTCGATTGCATGAATTGATGTGCTTATTGGTTTAAAGTTAATCTGATTAGTTGAGGTTCATGCTTCTGAATGCTATCTGATTGATTAATCGCAGTATATATAATCAAGTGATTAGATTTTTAGGATTTTGTGAAATCTGGGTTCGTATACATATCGGTCTCTGTGTTCATCAAACTAATGCATGATAATTGAAATTAATCTTTGATTTTGATTGAACTGTGATCAATACTTGTTTCTGAGCGTAATAGTCTGATATGTGCATTTGATTTTGAGTTTGTGATTGTTTTCTGGGTTGATTATCGGTTCTGTTCATCGACTTTCTGGGTTGGTCAAGAACATATCGGTCGAACATATTTTATCGGTCTATTTCATTTATCGGTCAATATATTCTATCGGTCAAATTAATACCGGTCGAACTCTATACTGGTCCTAACACCACCCCGGTCGCCCGGTACACACTCAGTTCACCCCGGTCGAACACTATATCGGTCAAAACATCTCACCGGTCGAAAGGTATATCGGTCCAATTTTTGTTCCGGTCTTAGTCTTTTACCGGTCGAAGCACCAATACCGGTCATTACAAGTTCCCGGTCGAACGTCTTACCGGTTGAAGAAACATCCCGGTCGAATCTGCTTTGCGTGACAAACTGCTCACGAGAACCACGGTTTGCGCAATCCACTAGACGCGCAAACCTCTACTTTGCGCAACCCACTAGACGCGCAAACCTCTACTTTGCGCAAGTCACTGTTCACTTCACTATTCACAGTTCGGTTTGTTCAGTATTATTTGTGCTTTATTCTGATTGAAATGACTGGATTTAATTATTTTCGGGAATTTATTTTTCTGAAATTTATAAGTGTAGTTTTTATTTTGATTCTAACGATCTCATCTAGTTGGTTGTCTTGGTACAGAAAAGTTTGATTACTAACCATACAGCTAGGATGGTGAATCAGCTAATGATGTTTGAAGGTTACAGCCTTGATTTTAACAACATGACTCTTTCTGAAGTAAAAGCAAAGGCTAAACAACTTGCTGGACGGTTATCAATATCTTCTCGCATGGTTGATGAGTATGACATAGAGGAAAAAATGTTCAAATCCGAGATATCATCTCTTAAAGCTGAGAACAAGGCTTTACAGATTCAGAACTCATCTCTTCTTATTCAGGTCAACGCTTTAAAAGAAAATTCAAAAGATTCTGATTCTATAATTGACTTTGCAGGAATGATTGAGTCTAAAGAAAAAGAGATCTTGGATCTTCAAGCAAAGTTGAAAAGATCTGAATCCAACTCTACATGGTCAAAGAAGGATGCAATGCAAAGAGAGCTTGAAGAGCTTAGAAGAAGTACAAGTGTTGCAAAGGATACTAGTATAGGACTAAGACAGATAAGTTCTCAACTCGGTGCGGACAGAGATAAGTTTAAAGATAAAGTTCTCAGTCTTGAGGTTGAGATTGAAAAGCTGAAAGAAAAGGAAACCCAAGACAGAGACAATACAAAAGTCCAAGATGAATTGCTGAAGATAGAGAAAGAAAGAAAAGACTTTGCCAAGAAATTCTCTGACTTCTCCAGAAAAACCTTTGAAGAAAAGAAATCATTAGAGCTTAGATGTGTTAAACTTTCTCAACAAGTTTCAGACTTTGAGAAGGTTATCATTCTAGAGAGAGAAAAGGCTGAGAATGAGAAGAAGAAAGTTGAGCTGAAGAATACAAATATAGACTTTTCTGAAGAAAAGAAAAATCTAGAGACTGAGATAGCTAAGCTGACAGAAAAGTTATCTGAATTGTCAACAAACATCATCAAGGAGAAGAATGCAAAATCTGAGTTGCATAAGAAGTTTGATCTGATTGAAAAGTAAAGAAACAGTTTGTCTTCAAAGATAAAGGAACTTGAAGAGATCGTATTCAAGGTGAAGTTGACTGAGCACAAGACGCTAGAGTCAATAGCTCAATCACCAAAAGATGATCTAGATGATTCAAATAGTTCATTAAAAACAGCTTCAAGTTCACATTTTTCAAATGTTTTCTATAATCCTTTCTGTAATTCAGATGATAGTATTACTTCTAAATCTCCCGATCAGATTCGTTCTTCTAACCTTTTCTATGACAAAAATGTTGATGGTTCAGGTAACTTCAAGAAGACTAAGTCTCAAAAGAAAAGCTTATGGAGAAGGGTTGATGAGAAAGAAAGAGGAAACTGGATCTAGAGAGTTAAAGGATCCTCGGAGGAGAAGAAGAAAGAAAAATCATTTGTGCATACATCAAATGCTAAATGGAACTATGCTACAAAAGGTAAAACTTTTGGCAAACCTGATCTGGTTTACACAATCAATCAATTGATCAGGTTAGCACAAAAGAAAATTAGTTGTTCCTACTGCGGCTCAAATGATTTTGTAAGTAAAGATTATCTGAATAACTGGTATGGTTCTTACTTCATATCTCCAACTAGAACTGCAACTAACCCATTAGGACCAAAATACCAGTGGGTACCAAAAGCTAAATCTGTGTTGCAGGCACCCAATGTTTAAGGGGGAGAAAGAACGATGGCTTTTGAACAAAACAGTTCAAAACCCGGACTTCATTGTCAAAAAGGAAGGCTTCTAAGTAAATCAGCTTAGAACCCGTACCTCAACGGAGTATGGCTTCTAATCCCATCAGATTAGAACCCGCACTTCAGTGCTTTATTTTTCCTGCTTGATCAAAAAAAAATCTTCAGTTAAGGGGGAGCTTAATTAGAAAAAGAGCTTAATTGAAAAACTCCTTAGAACTTTATTGTCAAACTCTTTTAGTTTGAGGGGGAGAATTGCATCGTCAAACATCTAATGTTTTGACTTCTCCAAATTTTATTCTTCATGTAATTGTATTCCTTTGTGCTTACATGTACAAAAGCCTGTTGAACAGCACGTTCTTTTAGGATAATACATGGGATTCAGTGTGTGAGCTTAACAGAACTTCCATGGATTCACGATAACCAGTGTTTCCTACCCAGGAAGTATTCCCTGAGTGATTGAGGGGAGAGGGGTCAAAAGATTGAGTGATGGTGTGTGAAGAGGTAAAATGGAAAAGAAAGATTGGTTAGAAGTGAGCATTAAAAGAAATAGGGTAAGTGAATAGAGTAAAAGAATATTAGACTCTGCACCAAACCACTTTCTGAGTCGGGCAGCCACATTATCTGATTGGTTCACATTCTTTGGTGACCATCATTGAAAAAGGCACCTAGCCCATGCCATTTCTTGCATACAACCCCACCAGCTACTCATTCTTTTCTCAAAAAGAGAATGTTTCATATTTTCTGGGGAAGCAGCACATATGCTATTGGTTCTTCATTTGGAAGATACTAAAATTGAAAAAGAAGGAAAGTTGCCCCACCTTCGAACCCTTTATCATGCACATTGAGTCTTTATATAATTTGTTGTTGTCTCAACAAGTTTACATACTTTGAGCCTATATTGAAAAGCAATCATCTATGCTTAATTCTTTCATACACATGCACGAACACACAGAAATTTGTTTTCTGTCAGAACGTTCATAGATAACCATGTGTTATTCGATGATTGAATGGAAGTCCTGGGGAGCCAACATCAAAACCAGCTCCTTATATAGTAACTTTGTGTTACTCAGTGACTTTGTGTCATTGACAGGCACTCTAACTGAGTCATTTGTTGATTCAGGGTTACGACTCTTAAACTATTTGAATTTGAAAAGATTCGAATGGTTACAATTTTCTATTTTAATCTGAAAAGATTGAAATAATCACTTTCTCCATTTAGAGAGACTGCTCTTATTTCACAGGGCTCGTTATATGAAGACGGTGCTACATTGAAGTCTATAAAGACAAAGGGGGAGATTTTTTCATAAAGGGGGAGATTGTTTTGACAAGTTTTGATGATGATGATTCTCTCTACTCATCAAAAAGGGGGAGAACATAATCTGTAGACTGCTGAAGATTTTCAAAGATATCAAAGTGTTTGCATTCAAAGAAAGATTTTAAAGATGAAGATTATTTAAAGATATCAAGTTTTGAAGTTTTGAAGCTATCAACGTCATATCTGAAGTTTTTCAAGAAAAGTGAAGACCTTAAGACAATTACAAAAAAAAAAATTAATCTTGAATCCAAAGGGGGAGATTGTTGGATCATAATTGTATTCAAGATTAAAGGGTCTAAACTGTATTTATTTGATAGTTGAAGTTAGAGGGTTTATTGTGTAATAAGCTAATAGTTATTAGCTATTGGGCCCAAGCCCATTAGGCCTTAAAAGCCTAAGTATTTAAAGTTTTAGTTATTTAGGTTTTAGAAAAATCCTCTCATTATTATCATTATCATAATTATTGTTTAGAGAGAGGTAGCCGTTTTCTCTGTATTCAAGGGTATCAAGAACACACAAAGTTTAACTGTTTATTCAAGGGATTTGTATGTTATTCTAATCTTTATATCTCTTGATATTATTGTGTTTGTGTGTTAATTATCAACTAGATTAAACTGGGATAACACACACTACCTAAACAACCACTTGCAATATTAAACAATAATAAACTTAATAATATCTAACATTTAGATATTATATCTAACTTATAACTAACAAACTAAACTAAACTAACTAATAACAATAACAAACAACTTTGACATTTATTACAAAGTAACATTAGACTTTATATCGAGAGTCGACGTTTCTGCTTTAGCTTCAGATTGGATCTTCAGATTGGATGATCTTGAATCCAATAGATATGTGATCTAACAAGAAGAACTTGAATCTTCTTGATGAATTTGATTATCAGATCTGGAGCTTCCGATTTCTGCCTCAAGAACTCTAGCCAAGTATATATGGAATATTCGTCGACTATGACCAGGATATACTTTTTGCCATTTGTGGATTGTGTTCTCATAGGCCCACAGAGATCCATATGAATAAGCTCAAGGCATTTTGTGCAACTTGATAACATCTTCAGTTTATGAGAGCTTCTCTTCATCTTGCCTTTTTCATAAGCAGAACAAAGTGAGTCTTGTTCTATCTTCAGTTCCGGTAGACCAGTGACAAGATTCTGAGTTCTTAGCTTATTCAAATCTCTGAAATGTTGATGAGATAACCGACGATGCCATAACCAACTTTCATCAGAAGAATTCTTAGAGATAAGACAGACAAGCTTTGAAGCTTTCAGTGTTGGAAAATGAACACCGTACAATAATCCCATTCTTCCAGCTTTGATTAATTGTGCTCCACTCTGATCTTTGATGTAACAGTAATCCTCATCAAATTCAACTTTACACTTCTTTTTTGTGAACTGGTTTATACGGAATAGATTGTATGCTAAACCCTCCACATACAGAACTTTAGATATTGATATCATATTGTTTTCTATCACACCATATCCCCTGACGTAACCTTTCATCTCATTACCAAAATTGACTGAACCTGCATAATGATCTACATAGTCGAATAGCAGGTGCTTATGTGTTGTCATGTGTCTTGATGCACCAGAATCTATAATCCACACATGACAAGCCTGCAAACAACAGTCACTTCAAGTTAGGTACCCATATGAATATGGGTCTTTCTTGTTAGTATCCTTTAATTTCTTCAAATCAGTTGACGACCCTTTGATACGCCATTCAAATTTGGGTTCTTTCGATAAAATTTGTGCTTTAAGTTCAGACTTTGGAATCCATTTCCACACAAATTTTACGTCAACTAATTTGTATATTTTCAGCTCATTATTTTTCTTTTTAAATGTATAAACTTCAGCTTTATGATTAACAGTGGAATGAGCAGAAGTTTTCTTGTTTGTAAACTGAACAGATTTTCTTTTCTTGGAAAACTTTGGTTTCAAAGAGAATGAACTTTCATGACAGTTTGAGCATCGCAATTTTGTAGTAGCTTGTGTCAACAACTCATTTCGAGAAAGAGTATTTGTTTTATTCAAACAACGTTGACAAGCTTTATTACAAACGTTGACTACTCTATTACAGTTCAAACTATCATAATCATTCATCTTCCTTTCCACCAGCATCTTCTTTTCATTCGTTCTTTCCTTCTTCACTTCTTTATCTGAAGAACAACAATCATTAGAATCATTGAAAGTAAATTTCTCAAAAGAAGAATCAGAAGAAATGTTAGAAACTGAATTGACTTTAGTTTCAGAACACTCTCCTTTTTCACTAACATTAAACTCCTTTTCTGAAGATTTTAAAATCTTTAAAGATGTTTTCATTTGTGGAGTTTCAGTATTAATTGTTGAAGAATCAGATTCTATATCAGCACATAGATTTTCAGAAAAAGAAGAATCTTTATCAGAACAAGCCTCTTTGCCTTTTGAAATTTTGAAAATTTGGGATTCCAAATTCCGGATTTCTTTTTGTAAAACCTCATTTTGGATCAGACTTGAGTCTAATTCCATCCCAAAATTTTCATTTGCATCTTCCAGTTCAGCAATAAGAATATTGAGAGCTAAAATTTGCCTTTTTAAGTCTGCAGTGGTTTTTAAGGTTGTTTGATATTCAAGATCAGTAAAATTTGAAGTCTTAACAGGAACAGACTTTGTTGTAGAATGAGATTTCTCATCTTTATCTTCAAAAATAGAACAAGTAATAACAGTTTCAGTTGTGTTAGAATTAGAACTGGATATAGGAGTCTCATGTGATTTCGGAAAAATATTTTCAAATTCAACGAAATTTTGCTTTTTATTTTTATAAGAATAATTTAAGTTGTCGTATTTGAAATTTACAGATTTAAAATCAGCAGAGTTCGCATCAGTTTTAATATCTAGTTTCACTTCAACTGGTTCTTCTTGTTTAATTTTAGGAGTTTTAGGTGAAGAAGTCTCAGACTTAACAAAAATATCAAGAATGTGAGGTATTAAAACAATGTTATCACTTACACCCTTTGATTTAAAATTATAAAGATTTTCGGATGCTTTCTTTAAAATCTCAACATCTTGAAGACCTAAGCCAGGTTTAGCTTTATAAAAACGAGTATCTTTTTTATTATTAGTTAAAAGCTTTAATGTCTGTTTTGTTTGACCTCGTTTGAAATTTAAATCCTCCAACTCCTTAATCTTTGCATAAGTTGTAGTCCTGTCCTTCAAAACAATATCATACTGTAGAGTTAGCTCAACATTTTTATCTTTCAAAGAGACTAATTCTTTTTGCAGTTCAGATATGTTAGTTCATAAATATGTTAGATACAAGATCATAAAAGACTGAAGATTGAAGTCAAAGCTGAAGTCAACTCTCGAGCATCAAAGTCAAAGTTTAGTGTAATAAAAGTCAAAGTCAATATTGTAATGTGTTGTAAGAGTTTTGTAGTTTGTTTTTTTTAGTTGTTTGCGCGTATTAGAAGTGTGCGTGTTTTGTTATTTGTATAAATAGGTAGTGTGCGTGTATTAGAGTAGGAGTACATCAGAAATTGCTTCATACGAGTTTCAGAGTTAGAAAAAGAAAGGTTGAGAGCGTATTCTAATTGAAACTTGTGATTGAAATAAGAAGTGAGATTTGTTGAATTTGATTGCATTTTGTGAATTACATTGTTATCTGGGATAACAATTGGTATCAGATCAGTGAGAAATTCAGAAAAAAATTGGATCAATTCGAGATTTTTTTATTGCATTTTCGCGAACTCGCAAAACGGACTGTGGAATTTAGATTTTTGTATATGAGTGATGTTTTTTATTCTAGATTTGTATCTTTGTAATCGATTTAGCATTTAGAACACATTTCGTTTGTATTACATAATCAAATTCATACTTGTTAGGATGAATTTTTGAATTTTCTTTCGTTTGTGTTCAAATTGTTCAACGTACTGAACTTGGATCAAATTAGTAATCTAAGTGAGTTTTGATTGTTATCATTTGCTTGTAATATGTTCGAAATGAGTTTCTGAGCTTTCCTACAAAATTTCAAAGCAATTGAAGAAGGTCTGAATCGAATCAGTTGGAAAAATAGAGTTTTTGGACTATACAAGGCACAAACTCGCAAGATCCGAAGAACGCGCTAGTGAAGAACACACTAAGAGGAAGAACTCGCAAAGGCTTAATTTTGTGTTTGAAGTGAAGAACTCGCAAACAGAGTCGTGCGAGAAGTAGAAACTCGCACAACACTAGGTGCGAGTTTGTACTGTTCCCTCTCTTTATTGTGCGCGAACTAATCTCTGCGAGAAGTTCAAGTTTGCGCGTTTGTGTTTTGCGCGAATTATCCTTGTTCAAAATATTCTAAGTCCAAAACTCACAAGCCCTGTTCTTACGCGTTTACGTTTAGCGCATTTCAAGTTTCGAAAAATTTTCTAAGTGTGTAACTCGCAAACTTTTGCGCGAAATCTTAGAACTCGCACATAGTTGTGTGCGAGATCTAGAAACTCGCATAAGTCTTTCGCGAATCTTGGTTCTTGAAATCTTTGTTGTGCGCGAAGCACAAACTCGCACATCATTGTGTGTGAGAAGTGAGTTCTTATAACCTTCCTTGTGCGTGAAGTTCAAAACTCGCATAAAGGCTCTTGCGCGAAATTTTCCTTTCTTTGTTATGCGCGTTCTTTACTTAGTGAATTTTCTGATTTTTCTGAAATTTAACTGAGTTTGATTGTAGATCCAGTTTGTTTTCTGAATTTTGACGATCACAGTAAGCAGTGTAGATCCAAGATGACTTCCAAAGACGCTCTCTCGATCGGTACTGACGTAAAGCCTTATGTTCTATTCAAGGGTGAATATGAACAGTGGAAGGATCGTTTTCTCGACTTCGTCGACCGACATGCAAATGGGGAAAACATTTTGTTATCCATTACAAAAGGTCCTATGATACCACCTACTGTCAAAATACCGGATGATGACTCTTCAGACAGTGAGGATGGAGACGAAGAAAGGGTGAGAAAAATGAAGACTGTTCCGAAGGAATTTGCCCAATATTCAGATGAGCAGAAAAGTCGTTTCAAAGCTGATAAACAAGCAAGATCTCTTCTGTTACAAGGTATCCCGAATGAGATTTATATTAAGATCGACAGCTACAAAGCGAACGCAGAAAAGATGTGGGATCAGTTACAGAAGATGATGATGGGTTCCAAGGTGGGAAATCAGATGAAAGTGGCAAATTGTATAAACAGTTATGAGGAGTTTAAAGCTAAGGACAATGAGAGCCTGGAGGAAACTTATGAAAGATTCGTGCTTCTTCTGAACGAGTTGTCAAAGAACAAAGTCAAGAAGAAGCAGATCGAGAACAATGTTAAGTTCCTCAGTATTCTGCAGCCGAGTGGAAAAAGCACACTCGTAGAATGAAACAGATGAAGGATTTGAGTGACATTCCACTACATGAGTTTTATGAGACACTAAGACAGAATGAAGAAGAGGTCGAAGAGAAAAGGGATGAGAAGAAGAAAACTGAGAAAGTGTCATATCCCATTGCCTTAGTAGCTGGTGAGAAAGAGAAGGAAAAGAAAGAAAAGAAGAAGATTGTGATTCCCAGTTCTGATTCTGAGTCTGAATCTGATAGTGACGACGGAGAGAACCTAAAGCAAGCTATGCTTTTATTGACTCGTGCTTTTCAAAAGAAATTCTACAAGAAACCAGGTTCTAATTCTCAGAGGTATTCGTCTGGTTCAAAGAATCATGAACATCGGGAAAGAATTGAAGGTAAAAGATTTGAAGAGAAAAGATATGTGGACAGAAAGCCAGAAGAGAAGAAAAAGTATCTGAATGACTATATTGGTGCTGAAAAGAAGACAGATGACCCGATCAAATGCTACAACTGTGGTAAGGTCGGTCACTACGCAAAGGACTGTCGGAAGCCTAAAGTTAGAAATTCAGAATATTACAAGAGCAAGATGCTATTGGCCAAGAAACAAGAGGTTGGCAAGGCACTTATGGCTGAAGATGAGTTTTAGTTGGATCATTCAGATGAAGATGAAAGAGAAGAGTCAGCACACATGTGTTTGATGGGCAACACGGTGAAGTATGATGACAGTGATGAAGAGACAACTGATGAGGTAATTAATCTTTCCAAATCTGATTTTATGACCAAAATGGAAGCCATGATGGTCGAACTTCAAGATCTTCAAAATAAGCTGAAAAAGGAAAAGAGCAGAGTTGTAAAGAAAAATCAAAAGATCTTTGACCTTAACAAAGCAGTTGTTGGGAACAAAGATCTAATTGATTCTCTAAACAAGTTTGTCTCTAATCTTAAACAAGAAAAAGAATGTTTTGAAAGTAAGATTTCTGATTTTGTTTCTAAGATTTCTAAGCCTGATTCAGAAAATCAAGAATGTATTCTAAAAGCTTTTAAACTACAGGTTGAGAACAAGACTTTAGAGAAAAAGGTAAATGGTTTGGAAGCAAAATTGTACGCACGAGGCCAAACAGATCAAACCATTTTCTTAAACACCCCTAATGAGGATGCTGATTTTAAAGAAAAGTGGGGTCTCGGTTACGAAAACCCACACTATCTTAAGAAAGCCATCAGAAAACAGCCTGCTTTATATAATTTTGATTTTCTTTTTGCGGCTGCTAAATATCCTCATTTAAAACCCAAATTTGTTACAAAGTCATCGGATGAGGTAGAGGCAAAAGAGGATGAGAAAAGAAAGAGTTTAAAGAAAATGCAACTACCATTCTGTTATCAAAAACTAAATGATAGATATCTTTCAGAACAGCCAAAATCTCTTTCAAATGATTATTTTGAAAGCTATTCGACAAAAGAGTTGGAGGCAAAACCTTTAAAAGCTAAAATTTATGTTCCTCCACTCATTTTAGAAAGCAAAATAATCGAGCTTGAAAATGTTTTATCTGATGAAAGAATATTGGCTCACATTGAAAATGTTGTATTTTCAACTGTTTTAAAGAACACGGTTTTAAATGTTGAATCTCAAAAGTGTTCTACATCTTCTAAACCACCTCAAACTTCTGAAGTTGATCTTGATGACTTATTTGCGTCTGCAAATGATTTTTTAAATTCTGATGAAGGGTGTGTTGATGAAATTGATATGTTTGACTTTAATGCTAAACTTCCAAATCATTCTACTTTTGTCATTAATGGTCAAGCTTTACCAAGTGTGCATGAAGTTGGTGAATCATCAACTAAGGTTGGTGAAACAGTTTCTGTGAGTACCGATTATTATGCTAAAGGTTAGAAGCAAAAGAAATGGCACTCACAGAAACAGACTAAGACTAACACTGGTAAGCTAAAGAAAAGACATTCCCAGAAATCTGACTTTTCTAACAAATCTAAATATTATATTTCAGATTTGAAAAATAGAAGTTCTGAAGAAAGACAAGAGTGGCGACCTAAACGGAAGATTGATGAGAAAGCCAAATCATTTCCTGATATTTTTTGTAATAGATCTACTGGTAGTTCTTCCAATGTAGTTGGTAGTGTTGCTTCCAATAAAGAAAACCTTGTAATTCCTTACAAGCGATATTCAATAAAGCAATTACTCCGATTATCTCGATCTACTACTATGTCATCTAATTCTAGACGGAATGATTTTGTTTCTCTCTGATTTTTTGATGATTGGTTTGGTACTTACCATGTTTGTTCTTCTAAGCCATATGTTTCAAAGATTTTTCAAAAGTTCAGAGGATCCATATACAAATGGATACCAAAATCTTGTGCTAATCCGATAGGACCCACTTTTAAATGGGTATCTAAAGTTGTTCTTCCCTTATTTCTCTTATGCAGACCCGTCATATGTGGTACTTGGATAGTGGGTGTTCCAAGCATATGACTGGGCAAAAGGATTTATTATCTAATTATACAGAGAAATTCTGCGGGAATGTACGTTTTGGCAATGACCAGTTTTCACCAATGCTCGGCTACAGTGACGTGATTCAAGATAATGTGACGATTACGAAGGTGAGTTACGTAGAAAGATTAAGACATAACCTATTCAGTATTGTCTAGTTCTACGACAAAGATTTAGAGGTAAATTTCAAGGCCAAGAGGTGTTTTGTACGCACTGAAGATGGTAAAGAACTCTTGGTCGGCACTCGAAAGTCTAATCTCTACACCATTAATCTGTCAAAAGTCCAGACTGACAATCAGGTTTGTCTACTATCGAAAGCCTCGCTGAAACAAAGATGGCTATGGCACCGAAGGCTTTCTCACCTGAATTTTCGCTACATCAATAAACTTGTCACGGGTAAGTTGGTCAAAGGACTTCCTGAGCTGAAATACGAGAAAGAACACCTATGCGCAGCATGTGAGAAAGGAAAGATGAAGAGAGATGCTCACAAGCCTAAGCTTGAACAAAGTACTAGTTATCCACTAGAATTGATTCACATGGATCTCTGTGGTCCAATGAGAACGCAAAGCATAAGCGGTAAGAAGTATGTCTTAGTTATTGTGGACGATTATTCACGATATACTTGGGTCAAATTTCTAAGATCAAAGGATGAAACGCCTGATGTCATCATCAGTTTCTTAAAGACCACTTAAGTAAATCTACAAAAACCAGTCAAGCTTCTAAGAACAGACAACGGCACAGAGTTTAAAAACAAAACTGTTGAAGATTATCTCGAATCGGACGGGATAACACATCAATTCTCTGCTGCTAGAACACCAGAACAGAATGGAGTAGTAGAACGATGAAATCGAACACTAGTCAAGGTCGCTCGTACTATGCTGAGTCAATCCGATCTACCTCTGTTTCTGTGGGTAGAAGTTGTTTCGACTGCGTGTTATACATAGAATCGATCCATAATACATCGTCGGTTTAGAAAAACTCCTTATGCTTTGATTAATAATCGTACACCTAATATCAAATACTTTCATATCTTTGGATGTAGGTGTTTCGTACTTAATGATCGAGAGAACTTGAACAAGTTTGGACTAAAAACTGATGAAATCATCTTCATTGGTTACTCTCAAATATCTGCTGCATACCGGGTGTATTTGACAAAGTCCAAGAATGTGATAGAAAGCGTTAATGTTACATTTGACGAGGAGGTGGCTTCTGAACAAAGCAGTTCAGAACCCGTACTAACAGGAGTTTTAGCTTCTAAACAGATCAGTCGAGAACCTGTACCTAATGAGACTAATTCGGATAAAGCATCTACTTCTACATCTCACTTATCTGAATTAGATTTATTGTTTGATTTTTTCTATGATGAGTTTCTAGGATCTAAACTTCCTAAATCTGTTGTGGTTGACAGGTCAGAAGATTCAACGACTAATCATCCAACCACTTCAGATGTATCTACTGAACTAGTTCCCCCAGTTCAGACAAAAACTCCAATTTAGACAAATACTCCTTCAGTTGAAGTTGCACATGAACATGTTGAACCAGAAGTTACTACTTCAGTTGGCTGGACTGTGATGGATAATCAACAGACTGAACAAGTTGTTCCAACTGAAACTTCTGTACAAGAAACTTCAATTGTACCCCCAACAAATGATGGACAAGAAGAAGCTGACAGTGGATACTTAGATGAGAGTTATGATCAATCTACATCGAATCCACTCCTTCACGAACATAAGTGGACCAAAGAGCACCCGATAAGCCAGATAATTGGAGATCCAACTTTAGCGGTGCAAACTAGGTCTGCTACATTGAACATGTGTATGCATGACTCATTCTTGAGTAAGATAGAGCCTACTTAAGTATCAGAAGCTCTAGCTGACTCGGATTGGGTGACTGCAATGCAAGAGGAGCTGAACCAGTTCGAAGATTTAAAAGTCTGGAGACTTGTACCAAGACCTGAAGGTAAATATGTAATTTGTACAAAATGGGTATTCAAAAACAAGAAGGATGAAGATGGTATCGTAACCAGAAACAAATCACGACTTGTCGCAAAAGGCTACCGGCAAGAGGAAGGCATTGATTATGACGAGACTTACGCTCCAGTGGCACGCATTGAAGCAATAAGAATGTTTCTTGCGTATGTTGCTCACAAAAACTTCACAGTTTACCAGATGGACGTGAAGACTGCCTTTCTAAACAACATTCTTAAGGAGGAAGTCTATTACTCACAACCTGAAGGCTTTGTGAATCCAGATAAACCGGAGCATGTCTACATCTTAGATAAAGCACTTTATGGCCTTAAACAAGCGCCTCAAGCCTGGTATGAGGTATTATCAAAGTTTTTGGTCAAGTCGGGCTTCACAAAAGGTAAAATCGATACTACTTTGTTCATTAAAAAGGAAAAATCCGATATCATTCTTATTCAAATATATGTGGATGACATTATATTTGGCTCAACTAATCCTATATACTGTAAGAATTTTTCGAATCTCATGGTGTCACGTTTTCAGATGAGTATGATGGGAGAGATTAACTTCTTTCTCGGATTACAAGTCAAGCAATTTTCAATGGGGATTTTTATAAATCAATTCAAGTACATTTTCGATATTCTAAGAAAATTTAAAATGGAAAATTGTACAACAATTGGAACCCCAATGGCACCGGGAACTAAGATCGGCATAGATCCTTCGGGAAAACCTGTTGATGTTAGAACCTATAGAGGGATGATTGGTTCTTTGATGTATTTAACTTCAAGTAGGCTAGATATTATGTATTCTACATGTTTATGTGCGAGATATCAGGCTAATCCAAAAGAATCCTATATGTCTGCAGTTAAGCACATTTTTAGATATCTGAAGGGGACTGCAGATCTTGGTCTGTGGTATCCTAAAGATACTGGTTTTGAACTAACAGCCTACTCAGATGCAGATCATCCAGGTTGTATGTTGGACAGGAAGAGTACATCGGTTCATATACAGTTTCTTGGAGATAAACTCGTTAGTTGGGCATCAAAGAAACAATTGTGTGTTTCCACTTCAACGGCTGAGACAGGATATGTTGTTGCTGCAAGTTGCTGCTCTCAAGTCCTGTGGATGAGGACGCAACTACGAGATTATGGTTTCAAATTTGACAAGATTCCGATTTACTGTGACTCTAAAAGAGCCATTGCAATATCAGCAAATCCTGTACAACATACAAAGACCAAACACGTAGGTGTACGATATCATTTTATAAAAGACAATGTTGAAAAAGATACAATAGAACTTTATTTTGTAAACACTTATTATCAGCTTGCAGATTTATTCACCAAGCCTTTAGACGAAAAGAGATTTAATTTTCTTATCTCTAAACTTGGTATGTTAAATCTTAAGGCATAATCAGCGATTACCTACTGAAGTTTTTCTTATTGGTATTTTTCTTCATTTCTTTATTTTTAATCTGAAAGATATCTACACTGAAAGGTATTCGTGGTTTCAGGGAGAGTTAGAGAAGATGTTTAGATGATCTACATCCATTTGAGGGGGAGTTAACCATTTTTTGCATATCTTTGTCAGTGACATATTTTTCTGATGCATAAATGCAGGGGGAGTAAGAGTATAAGAGTAAGGAGTGTGAATTATGATTTCTGATTATTTCAGATCAGAACTCGTACATTCAATGTTTTACTGCTTTATGTTATTTTATTTTTCAATTAATGTTGTGAATAAAGTTGCTTTGACGGACTTTCTGACTGATGCAGATTGAGAGGATGCTTACAAGATCATATATTATATGACTTTAAACTGACTTCATGAGATTTGAGACAGGTCGAAAAGGTTTATTTATATTCTTAATCCCATATATGGTTGAAAGAAGGACGACTTTCAATCATAGAAAACATGTTCTTAAACGTTCAAACCACTTCCCGATTCTTAAATAGATTTCATGATTTGGAAGTGTGATTTTAAATGTTTTTCATTATTTGATGAGCTTAAATGTTTATAAACCGTGTGTTGCCAAAGATAAATACTTGCGTATTGTCTTTTCCATATACTGTCAAGTCTTCACACACACCGGTTTAATATTTTGTTGATTTTGTTCATACCATGTCTCAAAATTGAAACAAATTTTTTGATGGTAAGACACCCCGATTGAACTTCAAAGAATTTTGAGCGTTGATTTCATTTTGAAACGTTCTTTCAAGAATGTCTATATATTGGTTCGTATAGACAAAATCCAATTTTTGTTGACCTAAACTTTATTTGATAAATCATTTGATTCTGATCCTTTTCATATAATGTCAGATTTTCAAAACAAGTTTCTTGTATTCATTTCATTCTTTCAATATACTTGTTTGAAATATCTTCAATGTTCAAAATGCTCAAATATTCATGCTTATATTTCATTGAGCATACAAATATCTGACTTGTATATTTTGTGCTTTAACTAACAAGTTAAACCAGTTGAGCAACATATACTTATAGGATTACATGGTTTCTTTGTGTGAGCTTAACAAAACTTCTATGGATTCACGTTAACCAGTGTTTCCTACCCAAGAAGTTAATCCTTAAGTGATCGAATGTGTGAGGAGTCAAATACGGAGTGTGGATTTGCGATGAGGTAAAATATAAATGAGAGTTTGGTTAGCAGTAAGCTCAATGTTTAAAAGAAAGAGGGTGAGTAATCAGAGTAAAATAATATCAAACTCTGCACCATCTTTTTCTGAGTCGGGCAGCCACATTACTAGTGTTTCACAATTCTTCGTGAACATTATTGAAACAGGCAACTATCCCATGCCAACTTTTGATAAATAAAAAAAACCCACCAGCTACTCATTTTCTTCTCAATAAGAAAATGTTTCATATTTTCAAGGGGACTCAGCACATATGCTATCTGATTTTCATTTGAAAAATCTGGATATTGAAAAAGAAGGAAGTTTGTCTCAGCTTCGCACTTCGATCATGCACAATTGTTGTTGTCTCAATGGTTTACACAATTTTTGAGCCTTATAAGAAGCAATCATCATGTGTTTAATTCTTTCTAACACTTGCACGAACACACAAGGAAATTTGTTTTTCTTGTCATAACGTTCATAGAAATTCCTTTGTGGTGTTTCGATGATTGAATGGAATCCTTGGGGAAGTGAACATCAAAAAGCTTCTTTCCATTGTGTATTCGTTACACACAGTGACTTTGTGTTACTGACAGGCATCTTAACTGATTCATTTGTTGATTCAAGTGTTACAATCCTAATTTGTCTGAATTTGCAAAGATTCAGATAAATATCTTTTGGATCGATGGAGAATCAGAGGCTCTTGTTGAAAGATCAGTGGTCAGAACAGATTTCAGAGACATTTCTTGTTGAAAGTTTTGATGATCTCGATGTTGCAATCATCAAAAAGGGGGAGATGATATAGTTTAAGAACTGTCTGAAATCAAAAGTTTGTATCAGATATGAGAGAAGATATTCAAGAAATGTGGTTTGATAAAGAAAGTTTGGATCTGAAAAGAGAAACTTATGTCAATTTAATGAAAGTTTGTTGAAGACTATTGAAAGCTGAAAGCAAAAGTTCAAAGAATTCTGAAAGAGAGCAGATTTTACTGAAATTTTCTTTGAAGATATTTTGCTGAAGCATTCTGAGTGAATTCAGGAGATAATTTCTTTCTGGAGTCTGAAAGAGGTTTTTGTTAATCTTTGGGAGAGATTGTTATATGGTTGAAGACAGACTCTTGGAAGATTACAGATTGTTATAGATCAAAGAAAGAAGAGTTTGTTTCAAGTATATATATAGAAGATTGATTTTTCTATGCAAAAGTTGATCAAAAAGGGGGAGATTACATTTCTTAAGCTTAAAGAGAAAGATTGAATTGGTAAAATCTGTTACAGATGATCTTGAATCCAAATGGGGAGATTGTTAGTTCATAAATATGTTGGATACAAGATCATAAAAGACTGAAGATTGAAGTCAAAGCTGAAGTCAACTCTCGAGCATCAAAGTCAAAGTTTAGTGTAATAAAAGTCAAAGCCAATATTGTAATGTGTTGTAAGAGTTTTGTAGTTTGTTTTTGTTTTAGTTGTTTGTGCGTATTAGAAGTATGCGCATTTTTTTATTTGTATAAATAGGTAGTGTGCGTGTATTAGAGTAGGAGTACATCAGAAATTGCTTCATACGAGTTTCAGAGTTAGAAAAAGAAAAGTTGAGAGCGTATTGTAATTGAAACTTGTGATTGAAATAAAAAGTGAGATTTGTTGAATTTGATTGTCATCTTGTGAATTAAATTGTAATCTGGGATAACAATATATTTTATTTTGAAGATTTATCTTGTCCAGTTTCAAAACATTCTTTTCTTCTTCTCTTTCCGCTGCTACAGTTTTATAGATCAAAGCTTGATCTTGATGTCCCTGAATGGTACTCTTTTGTTGTTTAAAATTTTCTTTCAACTTTTGAAATTTAGAGTTCATTAAAGTTAATTGGGACATCAAGCTCATTACTTCTTCATTTTCAGAGAAAGTTTCAGAATTGTCAGAGAGAAAGTGTACCTCAGAGTCAGAGTCCTCTTGAAGATGAGCCATGAGGTTATAATGAACCTGAGTCAGATTGACTTTTACTTCCTTATCATCATCATCAGAGTATTCAAGCCAGATTTCCTCTTCAGCTTTTAGAGTTTTTCCCTTCTCCAAGGCTTTGGCTAACTGTGCTTTCTTGGCATAGTACTCGTAGTTTTTCACCCTCTTCTCAGGACATTCTCTGACAAAATGACCTTATTTCCCGCAGTTAAAGCATTTGTCAGCTTTCTCTTTTTCTTTCTCATTTATCTTCTCCTATTTCTTCTCATCTCTCTTCTCCTCTTTCTTCTTATCCCTTCTTTCTTTGTCTTTATCAAACTTCCCTCTGTACTTGCTGGATCTATAAGAATCAGATTTGGGCTTGCTGTAGTACTTCTTTCTACCAAACTTCTTATGAAAGTTTGATGTCAGCATGGCAAGTTTCTCAGCAAACTCCGTCAATTCATTCTCGGATTCCACTTCCTCTTCCTCCTCGGAGCTATCAGATGACTCAACCAGACTGGATACAAAAGCTTTATGCTTGGCAACCTTAGCAGAAACTAAACTTCCTTTGATCAACTTTCCTTTGCCTTGTGCCAGAAGAGCTAAGGAATCTTCAACTTTCTTCTGCTTATCTTTAAGTTGAAATAACTCTTTGTTTACAGCTGCTTGTTCCTTAACTTTATCCTCGTGTTGATTCAGGACACAAAACAGATCATTCAACTTTTCCTCGTCCATATCTTTATTCATTTGCGTCTGAATAGTATAGACATCCCATTCCGGTTGAAGATTCTTTATAAACTTGTAGTTGATCTCAGATTCTGATTTCTGAACTCCATTCCTCCGCAAGTCATTGAGAATAATGTTGTATTTGTCAGAAGCATCCCGTAGTGATTCCCCTTCTTTAGCCTTGAAACCCTCATATGCATTGATGCTCTAGTTTCTCTTAGTCTTGATTGACTTGGCAGATTCCTGAAACTGTCTTTGCAGTTCATCCCAAATATCCTTTGCAGAGTCCCTACTATCAACTCTGTTAAAAATGTCGTTCGGGATTGCCATGATCAAAAATGTTAAAGCCTGAGCATCTCTTTCTACCAATTCTTTGTGTAGCTCACTGTATTGTATAGGGTCTCTTGCAGCAATTCTTTCAGGAATTTCTCGATTTGTATCAGTTGTCGGGATTCTTGCTACAGTTACAAGAGGAAAATGTGGTCCATCAGTTATGGAGTTCATCAGCTTCTTGTCTTGGTTGTTCAAGAAGTTTATCATTCTCTTCCTCCATTGAGGATACTCGTCAGCCTGAAGTATCGGAGGCTTAGACTTGGAACCCATATTTAGCAAATCTTTTGACATCTTTACTGAATGAGAAGAAATACTGAATATAATGCTTGCTTGAAGTGATCGTCCAAAATATTCAGAAACACACTTGACTTGATGAGTCAAACTTGGTCAATACAGGAAAAACTCAGAAAAAGTTTCTAAGTGTCAGAACTCGCAGAACCCAGAAAATGAACTTCGTGCAGAAAGGGTTTTGCGCGTTCTAGGTTCGTGCAGAAAGAAGTCTACACGTTCTGAGAAAGCACTTCGCGCAATCACATTACGTGTTATATACTTAGAAAAAAGTTTGCAAAACAACTTCTCGCAGAAACACTTCTCGCATATCAAGAACTCGTAGATCACTGAAACTAACAATCAAGAACTCACAGAGAGGCTTGTATGCGTTCTAACTTCTCGCAAACAGAACCTTGCGTGTTTTGTCCTTAAAAAAAATTCGAGAACAAGAATTTCACTTTGCGCGTTCTTGACAAGAACTCGCAGAGAACATAAAAACACCAAAATTCTTAAGTCCGTGTGTTCTTCACCCTTTGCGTGCTCTTCAGTTGCGCGAACAATAGATCTTGCGTGTTCTTCAAAAACACACAAGGAATTCGATCAAAAACTTTAATACCTGCAATCAAGGCTTGAAAATGCACAGGGTTGATCGCAATATCAAATGGAACACTTTTCTAATACATGATTTTATCTAAAAACAACAAAATTACAGTGAATCGATCCAATACAGTGTTCGAACAAGTTTAAAACCGAAAACCACAAAAATCCAAAATTGGATGTGATTAAGTGCGAATTAGATGATGCTATCAAAACAAGAATGAATCAGAAACACTAATCGATCACTTTGGTTCCATTTTCTTGCATTAAAATCAAAAAAAAATTCAAGTGAAATTCGAATCAAACAGTAACTTTCTATTTTCGTCCTGCGTGTTCTTCCAAATTTTGCAAAAAAAAAAATGTGAAATTGAACCAATCAAAGTGTGTTTAATCCATAATTTGAATAGGATGGTTTGCTCTGATACCAATTGTAAGTTCCAGATTCAAGCAAATCAATCAATAAGCACAAGATTATGATAAAATCTAGAGAGAGAATTTGTCATATATCTCACAAAGCTTAATGGTTTGAGTACATGTTACTTACTTACAAAGCTTAAAGGAAACAAGACACTTATATAGGGTCAAACAATCATTGACCTCTACACAAGCACATTAACAAAAGTCAAAATATTGAAAGAACCTATTTGATCTAAACATTACATTAACACATATTAGGCTTCTTTATACGATGTTATTTATTTTAGTATTTTTTATATTGATTTTCTAATTTAAGTTACTTTTCGATCAAGGTATATTTTGATTGTTAAGCCGTCATAGCCCTTGGTTTTTGGGGTGTGACAGTTTTATTAATGAAAATAAAAATAAAAAAAATTCTTCCATAAATAAATGGTTACTTTAATGCAAATTACAAAATAATAGGGATTGGTCACTTACTATATTTATCTGTAAAAAATGGAAATGACGAATTAGCCCTTGAAATTTTTTTTTTTTTTTGAGAAATAAGAAATTTTGTGATCGGCTGATTTTGGTGGACATAGTTTGTACAAATTGGGAGGTTTGCTAATGATCTCTCCCCTATATAATATCATGTGTGTGGTTATATATATCTAGTATTTATATTAGGGGTGCTCACGGGTTGGGTTGATCGAGTTGTAGGCATTTCAACAACCCAACCCAATGTTGGCGGTTTGAGAATTTTCAACCCAACTCAACCCAAACAAAAGTGCAACCCAATCCGTTCAAGTTGGTCGGGTTATGTTTAAACAAAGTAAAAGCAATATTGAAAACATAAAAATAAGGTATTACGAGCTCATCAAATATTTAGGTATTACATATAACGTTCCAATAATGTCATCTTATGAGTTATACTTCTCGTTATTGCCGAGTTGTTTTTGGTAACTTATACATATTAAAGGAAAATATAAACAATTTTAGAGAAGTTGCTAAAACGTTTATCGGGTTATCGGGTTGGTCGGGTTACTTTGAGCTTAACCCAATATCAATCCAATAGATTTGGGTTGTACTAATTTTGTATCGATTATATGTCGGGTTACCTCACGTTATTTTTTTTCGGGTTGGTCGGATTGGGTTGGTCGGGTTGGTCGGATTGGGTTGGTCGGGTTGGACGGGTTGGTCAGTTTTTTGCGTACCCCTAATTTATATATCATAAAAAGACAAAACAAAAAAACAAAAAAAAAGTAAAAAAGAGTAAACTACAATTTTGGTCCTTGTGGTTTTTGATTGTGTAAAAGACAAAAAAACTAGTAAAAGGACAAAAACGCCCTTCATTTAACAGATTTTTTAATGACCGTTAGCGAAGGGACCAAACTCGGACGTTTTTGAAAACCATAATGATCATCTTGTAATTTCGAAACTACATGGACAAAAATTGTTATTTTTGAAAAACCATAGGGACCAAATTTAGGGGGCGTTTGATTCGCTGGATTCTGTCTGAATCTGATGGAATTGGAATGGTCAATTTCATTGACCAAATTTCATCCAGCTGTTTGGTTACCAATGGAATGAAATTGAATTCCATGAATTCTTTCAATCATGGATTTGGTCATTTCTTTTTAAAATTGATGGAATTGAATTCCATTCCTTCAAATTTTCTCAAAATGACACAAATACCCTCCTTACCTTTTCTAAACACCCTAGTCGCTTCTCTCTCTCCTCTCTCTCTCTCTTCTCTCTCCTCTCTCTCTCTTCTCTCTCTATCTCCTCTCTCTCCTCTCCTTCCTCTCTCTCTCTCCTCTCCCTCTCTCTTCTCTCTCTCCTCTCTCTCCTCTCTCTTTCCTCTCTCTTCTCTCTCTCTCTCCTCTCCCTCTCTCTCCACTCTATCTCCTCTCTCTATCTCTCTCCTCTCCCACCTCTCTATCTCTCTCCTCTCTCCCTCTCTCTCCCCTCTCTCTACCTGCTCCATATCTCACAATCTCTCTCTCTCCTCTCTCCCCCCTCTCTCTCCTCTCTCTCGGCATTTAAAAAAATAAAAATAAAAGAAAGGGTATTTTTGTCATTTTTCATAATTTCATTTCAATTCCTTTGCAAACCAAATAGACATATTCTAATTCATTTGACTGATTACATTTCATTACTGTCAACCAAAACTTGGTCAAACCTGATAACATTTCATTTCAATTCCTTCCAGATTCCAATTCCTTAGACAGATTTCATTCATTCAGAAATCATTCTGCGAACCAAACGGCCCCTTATAGTTTACTCTTTCTTTAACAATTGTTAGTCGAGGGACCAAAAGTGAAACAAATTAACAACCAAAGTTGATATGGCAACCATAGGGACAAAACATGTAATTTATTCTAATATTGATTTCCTCTTAAAAAATTCAAATTGAAATAAAGAAGAATTAATTAATTAGAAAAATATCTTAATAATTTTATATACGATCATAATCTATACTATATTATAAAGCATCTATAAAAATTTCTTAAAAATAATTGATAAAGTTTAATGTACCGCTATTTAATATTAATTACTTAAAATCTGTTAAAAACAATCATTAAAGTTTTATGTACTATATTTAATGTGATTTATTAATTTTCAATTCTTATCTTTAACTCCTTAAAATCATTCACCACTTCAACTCCCCTAAAATCACTCCTCGCATAACTAAATACAGTATAAAATCAAATTTTAGATATAAAAAATCTAAAATACAATTAAGAAAATCTAACAGAATATTTAATGTTTATTTTATTAAAAAGATTATATTATTAAACATAAAATAAATTACAATATTATTAAACTATCGCTTAAACTCTTAAAAACAAATTTTTATGCATTAAGTACTGTTTATTGATACACATTACTTACAATTCAAGATTACAAGTCATGATGCATGAGTACAAATTTCTAAAGCTATATGTTTGAATTCATAACTAACTGATAAACATAATTAAAACAGGATAAACATCTCAATTTAAATATAAAGAATTTAAAATATATAAGATAATCATTGAATTCTAACAAAATACTTAATTTTTTCTTATATAAAAAACATTATATTATTAAAGATAAATAAAACAAATTTATAAAAAAAATCATTATCATTCTCTCAAAACCATCCAAAATCGTGCTGTAAATCGATAAAAAAATAAAAAAGAAAATAAAACATTAAAATCGTGATTTATCTCGCTGTATTGCCCGAGTACGCTTCTAGTGATTCTTAAAACAAAAATCTTTATTTCGAAATGTGTAATTTATTTATTAAATTTTTTGAAATATAATGTCTTTTAAAAGAAAAAATATATGTTGAAATTATTGTTCAAGACTAATGGATGTAAACTAAACATAACTTATGTATCACATCTAAAATTAGGTTATGTAGATCTTCTATTTAAATATTTATGAATAAATAAACATTGCTTTTGTTTAAAATCAATGAAACTATTGATTGGTTTGATATTGGCAACAACAAAATCGAAGTTGGTAGTGTTTTCAATGTTCTTATTTTCTATTGGTGAATATATATATATATAGAGAGAGAGTCGGGTTCAAACGAGAACAATAACTATTTAAAAGAACACGATAACTAACAAAATCATTAGTGATTTACATTAACACACGAAAAAAGGACTTTGGTCGTTGCTTTTTTTACGTGTTAATGTAAAACCACTAATGATTTTATTAGTTCTCGTGTTCTTTTAAATAGTTAATGTTCTCGTTTGATCCTCTCTCTCTCTCTCTCTCTCTCTATATATATATATATATATATATATATACTACATTATAAAGTACGGATAAAAAATCTCTTAAATACAAATTATTAGGCATAAGGTATCATCATTTTATGCAAGATTTTAAAATTTTCTTAATTTACAAGTATTAAATCACAAGATACATATTATTACTACATGCTTCTAACACCCACCAATTTGGTATGTGCAGAGTCTTCCTTTTATGCAGATATTTCCATGACGGATAAAAAACTCTTAAATACAAATTATTAGGCATAAGTTACCATCATTTTATACAAGATTTTAAATTTTTCTTAATTTACAAGTATTAGAGCACACAAGATACATATTATTACTGCAAGCTTCTAACACCCACCAATTTGGTATGTGCATAGCTTTCCTTTTATGCAGACATTTCCATGTATCACTATTAATTAATATATTATATTATTATAAATTTGTTTTATTTTATATTATTAAATATGTAATTGCTTATTTTTTCTAGATATCATTAAAATATATAAGATAATCATTGAATTCTAACAAAATACTTATTTTTTTATATATAAAAAACATTATATTATTAAGCCTAAATTAAACAAATTTATAAAAAAAATATTATCACTTTCTCAAAATCATCCAAAGTCGTACAGTAAATCGACAAAAAAATAAAATGAAACATTAAAATCGTGATGTATCTCGCTGCATTGTGCGAGTACGCTTCTAGTATATCTATACTATATTATAAAAACGACATAAAAAACTCTTAATTACAACATTTTAAGCACAAGGTACAACTAATTAAAGCCAATTACTTAATTTACAATTTCTTAATGCTTTGGTACAACATTTCCAAGCACAGTATCTCACATAATCATCTATTTGTTGAATGAATACTCATTTATTAATATAAATATTTGTTTTTTTGGTGGAGAATTTTATAAAATAGATTTTATATTAGCATAATCTATTTTAAATGTAGATTTTACATTTAAATCTATATTAATGAGATGTAATATAAAATCTTTTTTCTTCCGTATTTTTTTATATTACATCTCATAATGATTTTTCCATATTTTATTTTATAAATCTTTTTCCATATTTTATTTTATAAAATATTTTTACATAATGAGATGTAATATAAACTCTTTTTTCTTCCGTATTTTTTTTGCTAATATAAAATCTATTTTATTTTATAAAATCTACACCTATTTTATATTAGCATAATATAAAATCTACACGTGGTTTTTTGCTAATGTAAAATCTACACGTATTTTTTTTCAAGAGCATTAAAAAGAGAAAAAAGAAGGTTGATATGAATTAAAAATAAAAAATAACGAGATACACTAATAAATTATCGTATTATTTAAAATAAAAATATTCCGCAATACTTTCCAAATTAACCAAGTGTAAAAAAAAAAATAGAAACGATGTAGATATAAAAATATTCTTCCATATTTTTAATATATTTACATTTAAATGTAAAATCGAAAATGAAAATAAAAGATTTTAAAATATTTTCTACATTCACTATAAATATATATAGCTTCTCTATGTATCATCCGAGTACAAGAAGAAAACGAATGGTCGGGTGTCAATGGCGGAACCTGCAACTGAACAAAAGTTATTCTACTATATTTTTGTTTCTTTGAAAAACTACTTTTTTATATTTTATTTTATTTACTGAGGATTTGTTTATATTTTTCAAAACCCACAATCATATTTTTCGAAGTAGGGAAATAACATATATATACATATCTTTATTTTTATCGACTAATACTATGAGGTCTTGAAGTCAATAGTCAGATAAATTTTCAAGTAGTACTGAGTGAATTTGAACTATACCAGTTGAGTTGTCGATTACAAAAGATAGAAATTATTTATCAACCAAATATTGAATTCATACAACAAAATGTACTATTAAAGCGTTCAACTATTCTAATAAAATATTTACCAAAGCTTTATAAGAACAATAACTATATGTATTATTCAAAATTGTTAAAATAATTTTTTATAATGAAGTTGGATAAATCAACAATTTACATTAGTTTTTTAGAACAAAGTTAAATAACCTAGTATGACTCAAAAAATAAATCGTCCTATTATAAGACACTCTCAAAAATTTTATATGAAACACCAAAAAAAAATGTTTTATAAAAATTGAATATGACGATTTACTTATTCAATATATTAAGTTGTTTAACTTCATCTTGACTAGAATTGATCAACTTGTACAGTTGTATATATAACTTCGTTTTCATCACTACTACAGAAATAGATATTTTAAACGGTTGTTTTGGACATTTTTAAACGGTTTTAAAACCGTTTGAAAGGCTACCGTTTGAAAAAGTTAGGAGCTTTTTAAACGGTTCAAAAACCGTTTAAAAAAGTCACATTTTTAAACGGTTTTTAAACCGTTTAAAAAATAAAAGAATGCTATTTGCTGCACATAGGACTCGGTCTCGGAACCACAACTATGTAAACCCACGACACTTAACATTCCATCACATCTTCTTTTGTGTTTATAAAAACACATTTAATTATTTTATTCATTTTCTGTCCAGCTTTGTACTCTCAACTTCAACTTCAAATTCGGCCTAGATTTACTCCAAATTACCAACAACTCAAAAAACGAACATTGTAGATATGTGTGTTGGGTTTGCAGATCATCTTGAATCACTCAAATCGGAGATCGGACGAGTGAGATATGATCAAAATGCCAAAGTTTTGCAAATCTGTCAAAAATTATCGTTTTGTTATTTTTTCGCTCCAAATTGTTCCGAACCTATCAAAATATAAAAACGCATTAATGTAGTTCGGTTTTACCCTAAATTTTTAAAGGCCTTTTAAACGGTTTTGTGATAGTTAAAGCGTTTAAAAAAGTGTTTGGCCTTTTTAAACGGTTGTTTCTAGAGAACCGTTTAAAAAGATGTATGTATTTTAAACGGTTGTATGAAAAAACCGTGTAAAAAAGTTAGGCGGCTTTTTAAACGGTTTTGTTCAATTATCCGTGTGAAATACGTATCCCTTTTTAAACGGTTTTTTATAACAACCGTTTAAAAAGGTCATATGACTTTTTTAAACGGTACCACAACCGCAGAACCGTTTAAAAAAAGTCTTAAAAAACGCGGCCACCTTTTTAAACGGTTTTTTTGAATTTTTTTAAAAACCGTTTAAAAAATTGCGTTTAAAAAAGTCATTTCTGTAGTAGTGCATATAATTTATTGCACATATCAATATAAAATACATAATTGTTTATTATATAATTTAGAGTGAATTACATAAATGTTCCCTCGTGAATGTCTGGATTTCACTAATCGTCCCTCCAGTTCTGAAAGTACATCGGTGGTCCCTAAAAGTGAGATATGGTGCCCAAACTCGTCCCTAGCGCTAACGTCGTCCACTGAGCTGCCGTTAGAGGCAACATGAGCCCCTCACGTGAGGGGCATTTTTATCATTTCACCCTTTTCCTCTATTTCCTCTTCATTATCAAACGGCTCCCCAACGTTCATAAATCATAATCGTCCTCATCGACCTCCCTCCTCTCCGTCTCTCTCTTTCGCACTCTACATCTCCAATCGACCATGGTTCGTCCGATTGTTCCACCCACGGTGTACTGCAACTGCGGTTTACCTGCCATCACTCGAACATCGTGGACAGAAACAA
This sequence comes from Arctium minus, assembly GCA_954870635.1. NCBI lineage: Eukaryota > Viridiplantae > Streptophyta > Magnoliopsida > Asterales > Asteraceae > Arctium > Arctium minus. The sequence continues at coordinate 128,820,227 of OX941081.1, read as the reverse complement.
ATCCAGGGCGTCGATTCAACTGTTGTTCGAGAAATGTATGTCGCCCTGTTCCACATTTTTGGTCTTATTTTGTTGTGATTATGGGGTAATTTGGTCTGATTTTGATTTGTTTTCTTGATTAGGTATGGAATTGTGGTTTCTTTAGTTGGGTTGACCCTCCAATTTCTTCACGTTCTATGGCAATCATAAATGGCCTATTGAAATCAAAGGAGAAGCTTGAAGGTGACATTCAAGAAATACAGAAGCAGAGACAAAGATGGAAGCTTTTTTGTTGTTTCACCTGGATAGTGATGTTTGTTTCCTACTTTTTTATTTGATGTAAAACAGTGTTTGTTTGTTTCCTAAGTAATGTAAACAGTTTAATGTTTAACTAAATTATTGTTCTTCAATCTGAGTTGGGTGTTAGTGTCACTGTTATGCATTTATTGTTCTTCAAAAAGGACACAACCTTAGATACAAATCCATTTACACAATAGTCAAAATTCCATATAAAACAAAGAGTACTATAAAACAAATTAATGAAGAAAATTCATCCAAAATTAATGTAACACAGTAATAAATAGCCAAACCATTTCATACCAAATATCACCAAAAAGGGCATTGAAGCCCATGTTGTCCATTACATAACCTGCATCTGCAAATTCACCATATGGCCAAAAAGTGGTACAAGTTTCCCAAAATAAACAACATTACACAGAGCTTTACAAAGTTTTTCCATAGTTAAATGACCTAAGCTTGACTTCCACTAGCCTAGGCCTTACATGTCCTTGCATTGTGGCCTTGGAGCTTGCATTTGGTACACCTGCTTCTCATCCCAGTCCTTGGTACCTTGTTGGAAGCTTGGATCAACTCTTCCACAGTCTTCTTTCTCTTCTTTTTTGGCCTCCCTATCTGAGCATGATGATTTGGTGGAGTAAGTGTTGTGGGACACTCAGATTTAGGCCACATCATTCTTCCATTGATTGGTTTAAGCTTGAAGCTGTACATACTCCTCCATGTCTCCAACCAATAGGTCTTGTTGACCAATTCTTCAGGTGCTACACATGCAAGTCCATTGCTTTCCATAATCCAAAGCACAACAACAAAATGCTTACATGGAAGGCCATTTAGTTCCCACCTTCTACAAGAACAATACCTGTTTTGAAAGTCAACAATGCATTGGTCATAACCTGGACCACTTACTTCATACATCTCATCCCCATTCCATATCACTGTATACTTTGAGGCTTCTTGCTTGATTGAATTTAACAGCTTTGTGGTTGTTGGTGTAAGGGGTCCATCAGCTGAATTTATCAACTTTTGAACTTTAATAATCCTTTTCATCATATATTGCCTGATGAACTCTAAGGCTGTGATGATGGGTTTGTCCCTCCCATCCACCAATTGCTTTTTGAATACCTCACACATATTGTTTAGAAGAACATCACTATGACACCTACCTGTAAACATATATGTATCCACATTAGAACAAAAATGATTCTCATGTTACTTGCATAACAGTTTAAGGATGTACCTGTGAAATGAGATTTGCTCCAATGTTCAAGAGGGATTTGCCTTAACCAATTATGTACATCTATCCTCAAATTCTTCATATCTGCCATGGCTTGTTCAAACTCTGGTTCAGTAGTAGCTGTGGCACACTTCCAAAGTTGATCTTTAAAAACCTTTCCCTTCCATTGAAGCTTCATGTTCTCACTGATATGTCTAAGACAGTACATGGAAAAACCTTTGTATTTGCTGGAAGAATACCCTGCAATTAGTTCATACCAAAATTAGCAACATATTCCATTATGGGTAAGTAACAAACAAAATGTAAAGGTACATACCTTCTGCCTGCCTGAGATAAATGTGAAGTTAGCATTAGGACACAAATCCAAGTCATCTCTGAGGTATTCTAGAAACCAACTCCAGGAACTTGTTGTTTCAGCCTCAACAATGGCATAAGCCAGTGGATAAATTCCATTGTTACCATTAGGCCCAACTGCAGTGAGTAATTGCCCGGGAAATGGTCCTTTCATGAAAGTTCCATCTAACCCTAACAGATCCCTTAACGCAGCCTTGAACCCTTTCTTTAATGCCCCTGGGCAGATGTAGATCCTCTTAAACTTTCTTGTAGGTTCATTAAGATTAGGCTCAACCTCTACCTCCAACTTCACAGTGGTATCAGGGTTTGTTCTTTGAATCTCACATAGGTAGTCCCTTAGAACACTGTATTGACCCACATAATCACCTCTAAGCTGGTTCAGAGCCATTGTTTTAGCTCTAAAAGACTTCATGTGGGAGATCTTCACTTCATACTTTTGCTCCATGGATTGTTTCAGGGTTGCACTTGGTATTTTTGGGTTATGCACCAGTTGGTCAATGATCTGTTGGGAGAGGAAAGAGGCAGTACAAGCTTTAATTGTTCTAGACTGCAGGCATTTATGTGTATCCACACAAGTCTTGACCATCCACGTGTCATCATGCTTGCCTTTGGATATGTGTAGGACCCATGGACATCCCTTCCCACTTGCCTTGACTTCTTTGCCTTTGCTATCATCTCCTTTGTCTTCAGGTAGTGATGGTATTATCCCCTTACACACTGCCCTAATCCTTTTGCTTTCATTTTTTACAATGCTAATTTGTCTTCTTGTGTTAATGGAATGGAGCTGAAGTGCCTTTTTAATCCCCTGTTTTGTGCCAAAACGTTTCCCAATATAAAACCCACTGTGAGACTCACTTCCTTCTCTTGGTGCTTTTCCCCTTAACTTTCTCAAGCCTGCTTTCCTATCAACCTCACAATCATCTTCCCGCAATGGACTGTCAAAGTCTTCAAGATCTGCTGCAAATGCTTGGTCATCATCCCGCAATGGACTATCATCTTTTGTCACTCATATCCACTCTACATTTATGTCAATGTTATTCTTAAATTCTGACATATCAATTTCTATATCATCTACTCCAGCTTCATTACCCAAAGAAATGTCTTCATCAGATTCATGTCCCTCACTCAAGGCAATATCTTCATCTACTCCACCTTCATCATACTCAGGTTGGCCCACATTTACTCCAGGTTGTTGACCCATGTTGATTTCATTACCAATGTCATTGTTTCCATCATCAAAAGGAGTAAAGTCATTAAATATGTCCAAATCATTTAAGTCTATGTCATTAAGGTCAAAATCTAATCCACCCTGACCACCTACCTGACTTTTATTCATATTTACTCCTTCTTGACCACCTACTTCACTCCTATCCACAGATTCCCTTGTTGTGTTAGTTGGATCAGTATTAACCCCCAAACATTCATTCTCTACTATAGTTTCACCTATACCCCATATTGTGTGAGTCTCATCAACATGCTTTTCATTAACCCAGCCAAGAAATAATTTTTTCTTACAAGAACTACCATCCGCATGGACAGACTTCTTTGGTCTCCTATTGAGTTTAGGTGACACATCCTCATCAAGCTCCTCTATTACAACTTTTACAACATTGGGTGAGGTAAAATATATTCTAAGGTTTGTCCTCCAATGTTCAATAAACACATCAGCAAGCTTATGTTTTGGAAAGTATTTAAAAAAGTGCAACACATCATCATCATTCCCTAAAGGCCTTAGACCGTAATCTAAATCCATATCTGGAACTTTAAAGTGATAATACTTAGGCACAGGGTCTTTGTAACCCATGTCAGCAATCATTGCACTTAGCTCATGTACAGAGAATTCATCAGTATCAACTAAGTGTACAAAGTTTATTTTACCACTCACGTATAGCCTTCCAGCTTTCTTTGTGAACAAACCTCCATGATGTATCTTCAACGTGATTAGGGTATTATAAATACCTGAAATTTACAGTAAGATCCATTTAATCAAAAACCTAGCTCAAATCATTGTGTAATCAATGATGAAAAGATTCATAACTGAAATTCTACATACCATATATCTCTGGATAATCAGTATCATCTGAGCTACTTCGTATTTGCCATTCAGTTCGTCCCATTGCATTTAGTCGTAAGTGAAATCGAGTGCAGGTGATGAATGAGATAGAGGATGAAACGTCGTTTGGTAATAAAACATAAATAAAAAAAGGAAATAGAGGGAAAGGGTGAAATGACAAAAATGCCCCTCATGTAAGGGGCACATGTTGCCTCTAACGACTAACGGCAGCTCAGTGGACGTCGTTAGCGCCAGGGACGAGTTTAGGAACCATATCTCGCTTTTAGGGACCACCAATGTACTTTCAGAACTGGAGGGACGATTAGTGAAATCCAGGCATTCACGAGGGACCATTTATGTAATTCACTCTATAATTTATAAGAGTTTCAAACACAAGTTCATGTTGGAAAGAGCACAATAACCTAACAAAAAATTTGGAGTAGATTACAAGTTTGGTCCCTGTTGTTCATACCTTCTACTCACATCGGTCCCATAATCAAAATAAATACAAATATGAGCCTCGTGGTTTACATTTTCGCATTCCCTGAGACTCATGGTTTACATTTTCACACGCCTTGAATCCCTGCCACTAACGAATAAAAAATATCGATTTTCCATATTACATTATTAAGAAAAAAATGATACATTTTTTTAAACCCAACTTCAATTAGAAAATGTTCTTTGGTTTTGTGTAGATGGATCTGCATACATACATATATTACATTAAAAAAAATATACATCTTTTGAACCCAACTTAAAAATCGTTTCCGGCCATCATTTTTTGAAAACAAAATTTATATGTCTATTAATCAAAGTTCTAAATGGTGTGAGGTGTGGCGTAGCGGCGAGACCAAACCTCAAGCCTTAGGAGTCATGGCGTTTTCAAGGCGTGACTTATGACGTCATTTTTCTAATTCATATATATATATATATATATAGGGGTGGTATCAATTGGAAACCAAGTTTCATTGGAAACTTTGGAAACCAAATTTCAGTCATTGATCTTTATAATCAATGGTTAAAATTCATTTGAATTATATATGGTAGTAAATTAATTAATTTATTAATAATAAATAAAAATAATAGATGAAAAGGGTAAATATGTCTTTTGATTTTGTGTCTCAAATATGGCAAGAAAGATTTATTTTATTTAGATTACTTGAAACCAAAATAAAAATTTTCACGCAATCTAAATTTTGTTATTTTTTTTACTATGAAAACGTGGAGCATTTGTCTTTTCATCAAAAAAATTAATTTTCTTTTAAAATGTAAGAAAATATTTTTTTTAATTTCATTTTATTATAAATTTCCCACGCAATCTAATATTGTGATGAAACATAATGAATTTGTGGATTACAGATTTCATTGGATTACATATTTTATCAGGTTCATGGTGTTAGCATTATTGTTTCATAATGAAAATAGATTCATCAGGTTCATCGTGTTAGCATTATTGTTTCATAATGAAACATGATGAATTTGTGCCATTTTTGTTTCATTACCTGTTCAGTTGCATATCTGTATATGAAAATAGATTCATCAGGTTCATCGTGTTAGCATTATTGTTTCATAATGAAAATAGATTCATCAGGTTCATCGTGTTCATCGTGTTAGCATTATTGTTTCATTATTACCATATATAAGCTAAATTAAAATTAAATAATTTACCTAAATTAAATATCACATTTTTAAATTAATCAATGATTATTATTACCATATATAAGCTAAATTAAAATTAAATAATTATTAATATAATAATAATAACAGTTACCATATATATTATGAAATAATGTAAAAGACAAAAATAACCTTTTCAATTAAAAATAAAAATAAAAAAAAGAAATTCACTGATAGGTTGATTTCGGTTTCCAAAGTTTCCAATGTAATACTGGTTTCCAATAGCGATCAATTGGAAACCAGTATTACATTGGAAACTTTGGAAACCGAAATCAACCAATCAGTGAATTTCTTTTTTTTTATTTTTATTTTTAATTGAAAAGGTTATTTTTGTCTTTTACATTATTTCATAATACATATGGTAAATGTTATTATTATTATATTAATAATTATTTAATTTTAACTTAGCTTATATATGGTAATAATAATCATTGATTAATTTAAAAATGAGATATTTAATTTAGGTAAATTATTTAATTTTAATTTAGCTTATATATGGTAATAATGAAACAATAATGCTAACACGATGAACCTGATGAATCTATTTTCATATACGGATATGCAACTAAACAGGTAATGAAACAAAAATGGGAAGTTAACGAAAATGACACAAATTCATCATGTTTCATTATGAAACAATAATGCTAACACGATAAACTTAATAAATCTATTTTCATTATGAAACAATAATTCTAACACGATGAACCTGATGAAATCTGTAATCCAATGAAATCTGTAATCCACAAATTCATTCTGTTTCATCACAATATTAGATTGCGTGTGAAATTTTATAATAAAATGAAATTAAAAAAAATATTTTCTTACATTTTAAAAGAAAAATAATTTTTTTGATGAAAAGACAAATGCTCCACGTTTTCATAGTAAAAAAAATAACAAAATTTAGATTGCGTGAAAAATTTTATTTTGGTTTCAAGTAATCTAAATAAAATAAACATTTCTTGCCATATTTGATAAGACACAAAATCAAAAGACATATTTACCCTTTTCATCTATTATTTTTATTTATTATTAATTAATTAATTAATTTACTACCATATATAATTTAAATGAATCTTAACCATTGATTATAAAGATCAATGACTGAAATTTGGTTTCCAAAGTTTTCAATGAAACTTGGTTTTCAATTGTATATTAAAAAACTTGCAAATATGACATTAAAAACGTAAAGAAAAATCAAATATTGCATTACGAAATTGTACATTAAGCCATGGCGTGCCACAGGCTTAACGTGTCGTGAGACACAAGCCTTGATGCCATTGCGCGCCATGTCGGCTGTGCGGCGAGTTTTTTAGAACATTGCTATTAATAAAAAAAAATGTATCGTTTTCAGATTCTAATTTAATTAAATGTTTCTCTAAATGTGTATCAAACAAAAACTTCATAGTATAATTATTAAAATTTTAAAAAAATTATCAACTTAAATTTATGTAATAAAAAATGAAATATCTGAAACGATGCATTTTTTTAATTAATAGACATAGATAAATTTTTATCTTCATATTACATTATTAAGAAAAAAAATGACCTATTTTTTGAACCCAAGTTAAAGTAAAAATATTTCTTGCATTAGTGTAGATAGATTTGCTTACATATATATATATATATATATATATATGCATAAAAATTTAAAATATTTAATATTGAACTTATTTTACAGATATCGACAAAAGTTTTTTAGAGAAATAACTTTCAAAATAAAATACATATTTTTAATTAAAAATATCATTAATTAATTAATATGATAAGAGGTATAAAATAAAAAATAAAATTGTAGGAAAGACAAAAATAAAAAGAGACGAACCAAAGGGACTACAATTGTAATTTACTCTATGATCTAATTAGGGGTGTTCAAAAAAACCGGAAAACCGAGAAACCGAGCTGAACCGCTTGATCCGAAGCCGATAAAACCGAAAACCGGGAAAACCGAAAATACCGAAAACCGAAAAACTGGGTAATCACGGGTCGGTTTCGGTTTTAAATTGTAGGTATCCGCGGGTAATCGATCCGAACCGGTACATATAGAACACTTAATAATATTATATTTAATATCAACTATTTAATTTTAAAATAATCATCAACTAAATAGTGGATATTTTTAAAAAAATAAAACTTATTTTAATTTTTTTTCTTGGATTATTTTTATATATTTGTTACGTAACTTGTTTAAATTTTCTATTTTGGTATTATTTTTATATTGTAAATAATATTTTTTTTATAAATTTGGGTAACCGTGAACCAAACCGCGGGTAACCGACTAATTTCGGTTTGGTTTGGTTTAACCCGCGGTTCGGTTTCGGTTCGGGTAACCATGTATCCGCCTCATGCGGTTCGGTTCACATTTTTCTTACTAATCGAGCCGAACCGAACCGTGGACACCCCTAGATCTAATAAGACAAAAAAGAGAAAAAGATAAAAAAAATTAACCACTCTTTTAATTACAGTTAGTCAAAAGGATCAAAATTGAAACAAAACGCAAACCATAGTGACTAATAATGTAATTAGTTTATAAGAGAGACCAAAATTGATAGTGAATGAAAACTATAAGGACCAAAACTGTAATTTACTCTAAAATCTATGGTAAATATATTTTTACAGATCAAACTTCTTTGAGTCTTTCTAAAAGACAAATTACATGTCTTCAAATCTTTCATTTTTGTACACCAAAAATCACTTGAATAATAACGTATATGATTGTTAGTAACACAAAATTTGAGGATATATGAGTTGTAAGTTCTTCTAATCAAGGTTTTAAATGGCGTGAGGTGTGGCGTGGCGGCGAGACCAAATCTCAAGTTTTAGGAGTTACGGCGAAACCATGACGTTTTCAAGGCGTGATTTATGACGTCAAATTTCTAATTAATATATAATATTATATATAAAAACATATGTTTTGTATTGTTACTCAATGAGTCGATAGTAATAAGCAAGTTAAATTATGTTATATATTAAAAACTAGCAAATAAGACATTAAAAACGTAAAAAAAAATCAAATATCCACGAGCCTTGTGTCACGGCACGACATGACAGTTGTGCGACGAGTTTTTTAGAACAGTGCTCTTAATACACATCAATCAAGATAGCTCATAAACATATCTCTAAATAAATAAAATTTCATTTCATTTGCTAGATTTTGCTCTAATTTATATAAAATCCGATTAATTAAACTTGGTACCACTTCCATGGTATTTGAATTGAATCTAAAAATCTTTTGAGCCAAATTAGACGTACGTCACCTATATATTTTTATTATTTTATGGATCCAGTATGTATATCAATGTCAAAACAACGCGGCTTCTTCTTCTTCCTAGCTAGTTAAACATGCATCCCACTCCACCCTCACCTTATATATATATATATATACAATTACAAATACTCAAACTCATCCTGAAAACAACCAACCACCATGCTTTCCAATTCCACCATCTTAGCTTCATTTCTCCTCATTTTCTCCACCCTCAATATCAACTCCTGCTCCGCCACCGTCCCTCGGAGACTCGCCGTCGTTCAAACGCCACCCACCCGCCTCACTTACCACAAGGGTTCTCTTCTCCATGGCAACATCACCCTCAACCTCCTCTGGTACGGCAACTTTTCCCCCGCCCAGAAAACGGTCATCAACGACTTTCTCAAATCTCTAAACACCCGCCTCCCGCCACCGCCTTCCGTTGCTTCATGGTGGCAGACCACCACCAGATACAAAGGTGCCTTGCGGACCATACACCTTGGGAAACAAATCGTCGATCAAAAATGCTCGCTTGGGAAGTCGCTTAAAGAGTCGCATCTGATCTCTTTGGCTTCCAAATCCAAGGGTTTTAATGTGATCAGCGTGGTGCTGACGGCCGCCGACGTGGGTGTCGCCGGGTTTTGCATGAGTCGCTGTGGGACTCACGGGTCGACTCGGGTGAACAAAGGCCACAATTTCGCCTACGCCTGGGTGGGTAACTCGGCAACTCAGTGTCCGGGTCAATGCGCCTGGCCCTTTGCTCAGCCGATGTTTGGCCCAAAACTGCCACCGTTGGTGGCGCCCAACGGTGATATTGGCGTCGCCGGCATGGTCATCAACCTGGCGGCTGTGCTGGCGGGGACTGTGACTAACCCATTTGATGGCGGGTATTTCCAGGGTCCGGCTACTGCTCCATTGGAGGCAGTTACTGCTTGCACCGGTATTTTCGGGTCGGGCTCTTTTCCCGGGTACCCAGGAACAGTTTTGACGGACAAAAAGACGAAAGTTAGCTATAATGCGCAGGGTGTGAACCAGCGTAAATATTTATTGCCGGCTATGTGGGACCCTAAAACTTCTACGTGCAAGACACTCGTATGATCAAATCAAAGAAATGGAAATGTAATATACGAGGATACGTATTTTCTTTTTTATTTTAAACACTATAATATATAAATACAATCACGGTATTTTTTAACTTACAAAATGTATGGAATGGAAATTTGTAATAAAGGTTTTTTTAATTTTTTAAAAATAATATAATATTTTTTTTTCACAAGTTGTACTATACGTATTTTTATGTCACATTCTTGAATAGTTATTATTTGGAATTAGTAGTTTTGATTGTAAATCACAAGTTTTACATTTTTTATTTGGTAATCGTGAATTTTTGGATTAACTTACAAGTTTTTGGTGGCCGGTGTTGGTAGTCGGAGGTGGTGGTGGTCAATGGTGGCCAGAGGTGGTGGTGGTGGTGGCCGAAGGTGGTGGCCGGAGGTGGTGGTCAATGGTGGCCGGAGGTGGTGGCCGGAGGTGGTGGTGCATATTAGGATGAGGGGCAATTTTGTCCAAAAAAATATATAACATTCCATTCCAATGAAATACCACCTCCTCCCCAAGGAATGTTGAATTCCTTCATTTGTGGAATTCATTGGAATTCAACATTCCAATTCATTAAAAAGAATGAACCAAACGAAGTAATGGAGTCTGGTCAACGGAATTCAACATTCCAATTCCATCAGATTCCATCAGAATCTGCGAACCAAACACCCCCTTAATCTTCTAGAAACCACCATAGACCTGAAGTCATCACAGATGAACCTCTATGGCCACAGGGATTTTAGCAGCGTCTGGATTCAAATTTGGGAAAAAAAGATTTTACAATTTTATTCTTGGTAAATAACATTTTAGATTTTAATTATTATTTAAACAAGTTTTTTTTTTTTATAATTATTATCTGACATATTTTTTGAGTAACGGCATGGCTGAATTACAAACGTTTAATGGCATGTTTTTGCCGTTAAATGTCGAGTCTTGAATTGTAATTGTATGAACTCTTTGAAGTTGAAAATAGAATAAAATAACATATAGTGAAACTCATTAATGTTATGTAGAATCGTAACATTTTGACTATTGTCCATAATAAAAGCAAGTAAAATATAAATTATGATATTTTTAAGTACTTATGTGTCAACAAAAGATTAATACAATTTTGACTTCGCATGGCATGAAAGCTATTAAGCTAGTAATAGATATGGATTAAGTCAAGAATCATTAATTTGTGAACACCATGTTCAACAATATCATGATCAAGGCTTTAAATTGCGTGAGGCGTGGTGTGGCGGCGAGGCCAAGCCTCAAGCCTTAAGAGCCACGGCGAGGCCATTGCGTTTTCAAGGCGTGACTTATGGCGTCATTTTTCTAATTCATATATTTCATTCTATAGAAAAACATATGTTTTGTAGTGTTACTCAATTAGTCAATAGTAATAAGCAAGTTAAATTATGGTATATATTAAAAAACTTGCAAATAAGACATTAAAAACGTAAAGAAAAATCAAATATTGCATTATGAAATTGTACATTAGGCCATGGCGTGCCACGGGCTTAACGTGGCGTGAGACACAAGCCTTGGTGCCATTGCGCGCCATGTCGGCTGTGCGGCGAGTTTTTTAGAACATTGATCATGATACATTAACACGTACTTACTTCTATATATTCTTTTATTTTATATGTAATTATTTTTACTTACAATAAAATGTTTCAAATAAGTCATCAACTGATCCAAACCTCAATAACCTAGTTCTGACGAGATTTTGTTGTCTTCTAGAGAAACATCCTGTTTGTCTACGATTAATGAGTTTATTCCAAAGTCACGTATTATATATATATATATATATATATATATATATAGAGAGAGAGAGAGAGAGAGCGAGAGAGAGAGAGAGAGAGACTTGAGATCATGTGAGACCAGACTATTTCCGTGAGACCCGTGAGACCACAAAAATAATACTAAACCTTCACAACAATAGATTGTGAAGGTATTGTAAAGGTAAACCTTCACAGTGTTTTTGTTGTGAAGGTTTGTTGTTTTTCGTTCCTTCACAATGAATCACTGTGAAGTTTTAGTGTTATTTTCTGGTCTCACCGGTCTTACGAAAACTGGTTGGTCTCACGTGAACCCAACCTTATATATATATATATATATGGATCTAGACAAGTGAACTGTTTGTTGATTCGATCTGAACCATTTAAATTCATCTCAAATCTAATCTGGACCGTTGAAATTCATTTAATAACTCCTCTCCCCTCTAGGCTCCAATGTAACACCCGCAACTTCAAGTAAGCTTCTAGACCCCTCTTATCCTCAAATGTCACTTATGCACGAAAAATAGGATTTTCGGGCTTTAGCAAGGGTGGCGCGACTATGCCCGACGATTGTGACAAAGTCATTGTCGCCAAGGGCAATGTCGTGGGGTATGAAAGGCCTTTGGTACATTTAGGGCGAGAGTACCTGGCGATTGTGACATTGTCACTCTCGCCGTGGCACAATCGCGGAAAGGGGTATGGTCGCGGTACATGTGCCGCGATAGTGACTCGCGACAGTGCCATGGTCACTATCGCATGGCACAGTCGCCGGCGGGGTGTAGGCTTCAATAAATCGGATTTTAGGGGTTTTTCTCATTGATTCTTTCACCCACTTTCTTCTAAAACTCTCTCAACCAAACCCTTTTTGCTTCCACTGTGATTTTGAGCATTTTTGGCACCAAGACTTGGAATTCCAAGTAACCCTTCACCATCTAGCAAGGTTTTGCAAGCTAGAGCTAGAATCCTCTCCATCATCTTCATCAATTTCTAGGGTTTTCACCTAACCATTTTCATCATTTTGGAAGTTTGGGAGTTTATGGCTCAACTTGGTGACCTAGAGGTATTTTGGTTAGTGAATTGAAGTTATGGATAAAGTAACCTCATCTTTTCTTCATCTATGGAAAATTAGGGATTTGACATAAGTTGATGTATTCATGTATAATGTTTGGGGAACGGTTCTAAATGGTTGAATATGATTATTTATGGTTGGAAGCTTGTGGATCTAGGTTTTAGAAGGATTTGCTTGTAGATTCAAGTTTCTCCAAGGAAACTCAAGTTGGGGTAAAATCTAGATTAAACCAAAATCTAGCAAGGTGGGTTCAAGTTGATTTGTGAAAACGGTGTACATGCCAAAATGCCTATTTTAAAGTGTTTATATGTTTTACATGAAATTAATAACCGTTGAGTTATTTGACGAATTTTAATTATTTAAGTGTCTAACTTATTAAACTTGTAAAACACCCACATTTGAGATTTTGGGCATTTTGATAATAAATCATATATTTTGGTATCATAATGATTTATTTCATGGAAGTATATTTTGAGTATAAATGTATTTCATTGTGTGTTTTGGAGAAATGCTTGATTTTGTGTTATGGGACGTTTTGAAAAGATAAATGTTATAAACTCACTTGGAAAATGTTTTGTCTCAATCTAAATTATGTTGGAGTTATCTCCATATTTTGGAGCATGGGTTTTCATAAATGCGGGTTATTTATGTTCGATTTCATTTTATGATTTTTTTACAATTGGTCTTTTGATTCGTTGAGCCTATGGCTCGGTTTGGACCTCATCGGGTCGTGGGGGACATTTGTCTGATTTTAATAGCTCACTGTAGAGCTTTGGTTATGAATTGCATTTATTGCATTTTATTTGAGAATTGCATGTTTTGGATGCGCTAGTTCATTCATTTGGAGTCATGTTAAGTTCTAGACTGTAGTGCAATGGATCCATAGGCATGGTGTTCTTAATGTCGCGTTTTGGACAAGGTCACCACTTTGGCACGGAATAGACATCGGGTCACCATGGTAAGTAAGGTGTGGACCTATATGGTCGGGAAACATCCCATGGACAGTAAGGTGTAATTCCATTGTGCATAAGTTCCCGTTTTGGAACTGAGTTCCCGTTTTGGAACTCTCAAGAATAGATCCAGAGGGGTTGACTTGATGTTTTCGAGCAACAGACTTAGAGGAGTTGAGCTCGATATGTTTTATGAGTATAATCTATACGTTTTGGTTTTCTACATAGTTATGTGACCTACTTTTGTGTTCTGTCACGTGCAATGTAATCGGGTCTCCCCCGTCACCGAAAGGTGTTGTTTTGGATGATAGAGTTTACCCACGTTTTTCAGTGTTCGATTGTTAAAGTATAAATTATGTTTTGCGTGAGTTTTGGGTTTTGGATTTATATTCGAAGGAACGTTTGTATCGTGGTTTTAATCATGAAAATGATGAATGTTGGAAAATATATTGCTTTCACTCTTAATGTATTTTATTTTGGGAAAATCACGTTTTAAATAACACTCTTAAGGTTTATTGTCTTACATATCTATGATGAAAACTCTTGAACTCACTAGGCGTTAAGCCTAACCTTTTTAATTGTCGGCACGTGCATCAGGTTCCAATTGGGGAATGGTTCTAGCAATTCTATGAAGAGATGAGTTCTAGTTTTACATGAGGGTAAGTAGTTTGGTGAAGTCTTCCGTATTTTGGAGATAGTGACTGTTATTGGGTTTTTAGTAACATTCGTCTCTATTATAGACTGTGTGTAAAGATTGAAATGTGTTTATTGAAGTTAAACCTTAAATTGTTGTTGTAGATGAATCAGTTATCGATGTATTTAGAAAATTTTAAATTAGTCGCTATTTCCATATCTGAGGGTGTTACAAGTTGGTATCAGAGCTTAAGTTTGAGAGAATTAGGTACTGATTTTAGATGCCTAGACTCAAACTAGCATTCTTTTAAATGATTGAAAGTGAAATTGCACCATTAGGCACCTTAAGATATGATATTTTGGGGTTGATTGAGTTGCTAGAAACGGGAAACTTGTCGAGGATAGCAAGGATGATCGTGTACGGTACGTTCATAATGGCACCTGGCTAGTGTTATGGTGAACCTACATGCTACATGTGTATACTTGAACTGCCTTGGTATGATGATCGTTGGGGTATTGAGAAAGTTTCTAAGCGAGTAGCCGATAGAAGAGTTGATGCTTATAGCATTGTCATTTTGGAGTGATGGTCAAGCACGACGAATACATTAAGTTGACCATTTTGGGTCAGAGTTGTTGGTTGATTTAGAACCATAGGCTTATTGAATTGACTTAATTTCAAGAAGAAATTGTAAGTTAACCAAATTAGTGTGATCATTGCTTTAAGATGTTTGAGCATCCGGACGACGATAGTGTGACTAGGAAATTGAGAAGCGTGGTTCTACGATGTTGAGTGCCGACCAAAATTCATGCACGATATTTATTTATGAAATGAGTTTGTATCAATTATTTTTCTTGTTTCCCGAATCGTAAAGTGAAATATCTTATGAAATTTTTGGCAAAATGTTTAACACGCATCGGATTTTAAACCGCGAGTTTAAGCATGCATGAAATTGTTCTATTGCACGTGGTTGCAAATTTTTATTGAAAATCCCTTCATCCCCGTTTCGTGTCTAACGCTATTTTCGAATATTGTAACATCCGTGTTTTAATGTTATTGGGGTATTAGGCATGTAACTGTGAAATTTTAACCTTGACATTGGATCTCCTCCACGTATGTTAAGGTTTTAAAGGAAAAGTTATTCCCATGTTCTTGCGTCTGAGTTTTGGGAATTTTAGTCTATACGAGTTGTGTTGATTTGTATAGGGTATTATTTTACGACGTTTTTCTTTCGACGCGTGAGTGAACTTTGAAATGCATAAGTTTTGATTATGTTGTGTGTGAATTTATGAGTTTACTGAGCGTCGTGTCTCATGCAAGTTTTGTTGAAAAGTGTCACCTTATTCTACATTGAGATATAAGGGAAACTCTTAGAACTTTGACATTTTAGACATATCTTAGTCTTATGCTTTTTATGTTGGGAAACGGAGATTTTGGCACCGCTTGATTTTAGCGTCAATGAGTTTTATGAAAATTCAGTTGGGTCTTAGGAGTTTTCTTTTACGACATCTTGTGTCGCATAAGTGAATTTTGAGACACGTATACTGAATTATTGTGTGCGCTAACTTATGAGTTTTGTTTAATATTTTGTCTCATGCGAGTTTTGCACATGTCTTTTCGCAACTGTAAGAGACATCTTGAGAGTTTTGTTGGTAGATATATTTTGGAAGTGTCAATATCATGTGATTTCTCTTTTGGGTTTATACAAAAGTATTTTGTTGTATGCTACTTAGTATTCAAATTGGTTTATACGGTTGGTGTGAGTAAGCATATGAATGATTTATGATGGTTTATACTGAGCTTTTGCTTTATACATTATTCGGTTGTTGGTTTTACTGTTATAAATTTTCCATAATGCATTAAAAGGGTTATCGGTACACTTGTCATTGTAGCCACTATTTTTGGACAAGATCATTTTATTTGTACGGCCTAAAGTTTGAAAAGTGATTTAATTTATTTTACGTTTGGTCAATCACATGCACATTTTGTCTTGCTAAGTTTCGAGAAATGAACTCAGCATGCGGGTCTTGTTGGGGACTTTATTCCACGTCATTATATGGTCAAATGAGTAACTTTTGAAACTTGATTACGTGAATTTCCCTTCTGGAGTTTTGTACAAATGCCTTGTTATATACTTTTGTAGTACGTAAAATTATTCTCATTCATGGCGTAAATTGATGCGTGGTAGGACCATGGTAGTCCATTTGAAAGGTTTGTTATGTATCCTTGTTTATTGTCATTGCAGTGTGAGTAATGATCAAATGTTTTTTTTTCGAAATGGTTTTATATGTGTGGCGGTTGTGACCACTCTGCACACCTATCGAGTAAACAGTAGTGGATTTTCATACGGGTGACTAATTGTTATAAAGATTTTGTGTTTGAAAGTTTTATAAAATTTCAATTGGAATACTTGTTGAGTCCTATAGTTGAAAAGCTTTGAACTTATTAGAGCTATAGATTCAAACCCTCTTGAGAAAGAAGTTGTGATAAGGGTCTAGAGACACCCTTGGGAATTGAAAATGTGAATGATCCGAATTGCTAGTAAATTGGGATTTTGGGAATTCAACCTCAGGAGACCGGATCAGGTATTTCTATGTAAGGGAGTAGATTTATGTCATTACCCCAGTTATGCAAGGGATGATCTTTCCCTTTCGGTAAGTTTTTCGGGTAAAGCTTTGTGTGATTGCCTGCGTGTGGTTGGGTTTGAATTGGTGGGTTGCTTGTGTTATTCCCAGATTCTAGTTCCTAAACACAATTAATCAAACACAAAACAAGATTTCAATCAAATTACCTGTTTGATTTCACTTCAAATTCAAGAATACAACTTTCTCTCTCTAGAACTCTCTCTCTCTCAACAGATTTCTCTCTCTAAAATACAACTGAATAATACGCTTTTTTTTTCTGTCGACTTACTTACGAAATACAAAGAATACAAAACTATTTATACCAACATCTAATACAAGGAAAATAAAATACAAAAACAAATACAAAGACACTTTGACTTTTATTACAAAAAACTTTGACTTTAATGAGATTTGACTTTCTCAGCTTTGACTTTCTGTCTTCTTGATCTTGTATCCAACAGATTTATGCTCTAACAATCTCCCCCTTTGGATTCAAGATCACTGTTGAAAGATCTAGCAATTCAGTCTTTACTTTAAACTCTGTCAGTAAAATCTCCCCTTTTTCTTTGACGATATTCTTTCCAAAACTGTCTTCAAACGATTAACAATCTCCCCAAAACTTTCACAAAATACTTTCAGACTTTGGAAAGAAATTATCTTCAGAATCAGCTCAAATTGCTTTAGAAAAAAAAATCTTCAAAGAAAAATTTCCTCAAATCTTCAGAAATTCTTTGATCTTCATCAAATCTTCAAATCTTTACTTTGAACTTTTCTGACTTGGACATTTCTGACAATCATCTCTCAAAACTTTATCATTTCTTGATACCATCTCCCCCAAACTACAAAACTTTAACATTTCTTGATATCATCTCCCCCTTTTTGATGATTTGAGCATCTATATCATCAAAACTTTTCTCCCAAGAAATGTCTTTGACCATTCTGATCTGTCCAAGAAGCTCTGATTCTGTGATCCATAACCAAGTATTCATCCAGATCTTTTCAAATCTAGACAAAATAAGAACATGTAACTCCTGAATCAACAAATGAATCAGTTAAAATGCCTGTCAGTAACACAAAGTCACTGTGTGTAACAAATACACAATATAAAGGAGCTTTTTGATGTTCACTCCCCCAGGACTTCCATCCAATCATCGAAACACCACAAAGGCAATTTCTATGAATGTTATGACAAAGAAACAAATTCTTTGTGTGTTCGTGCAAGTGTAGAAAGAATTAAGCACAAATGATTGCTTTTCAATAAGGCTCAAAGTTGTGTAAACCACTGAGACAACAGTAGATAAACACAGACTCAATGTGCAGGATTGAAGTGCGAAGGTGGGGCAGACTTCCTTCTTTTTCAATATGCATATTTTCCAAATGAAAATCAGATAGATTATGTGTTGCGTCCCCAGAAAATATGAAACATTTTCTTTTTGAGAAGAAAATGAGTGGTTGGTAGGGTTTTAGCAAGAGTTGGCATGAGCTAGTTGCCTGTTTCAATAACGTTCACCAAAGAGTTGTGAAACGCTAGTAATGTGGCTGCCCGACTCAGAAAGTAGTTGGTGCAGAGTTTGATATTCTTTTACTCTGATATCACACCCTCTTTCTTTTAATCATTAAACGCACATCTAACCAAACTCTCTTTTACATTTTACCTCATCACACATCCCACACTCATTTCTTTTAGACTCTTCACATTCAATCACTAAAGGATTAACTTCTTGGGTAGGAAACACTGGTTAACGTGAATCCATAGAAGTTCAGTTAATTCCTAGCACAAAGAACCCATATTTCCTATAAAAGCATAATGTTGCTCAGATGATTTAACTTTATCAGTAAAAGCTCATATACAAATGTCAGATGAATGTATGCTCAGAATATAATCATGAAGATATGAGCATTTTAAAACATGGAAGTATTTTCAAACAAGTATATTGAATGAATGAATATAAATGCAAAAGACTTGTTTGAAAATCTGACATTGTATGAAAATGATCAGAAATGAATGATATAACAATCAAAGCTTATGGTCAAGAATAATGGATATGTGTCTATACGAAACAAAAAAATATAGACATTCTTGAAATGAACGCTTTGAAATAAAATAACGCTCAAAATTCTTTGAAGTACAAGCGGGGTGTCTTACCATCGAAAAAATTGGTTACAATATGAGACATGGTAAGATCATTTTGAACAAAGTTAAACCGATGTGTGTGAATACTTGAAAGTATATAGAAAAGACAATACACAAGTATTAATCTTTGGATAACACACGGTTTGTTTATCAATGAAGCACAAAAATAAAATGAAAACATTTAAAATCACACTTCCAAATTATAAAATCTGTTTAAAATTCGAGAAGTGGTTTGAACATTTAAGAACATGTTTTCTATATCTGAAAGTTGTCCTTCTTTCAGATACATTTGAGATTAAGATAAGAAATTTACCTTTTCGCTCAATCTTAATACTCATAAAGTCAGCTGAAGTCAAAAATGATATGATCGTGTCATCCTCTCTCATCCTGCATAAGTCTCAAAGTCTAGTCAAAATTTATTCACAAAATTTATTCAAATGTAAATGACATAAAGCAATAAAACGATTAAAGTACGAATTCTGATTAGAAATAATCAGAAATCATAGTCTTACTCCTTTTGATATTATATGCTCCCCCTAAAATCATGCATTACAAAAATTTTGTCAGTGAAATAAAATGCAGAAATTAGTTATGCACCGACACTTTATAATTTTGATTTTCTTGCATGTGCTTGTAAACATACTCATTTAAAACCCAAATTTGTTACCAAATTACCGGAAGAAGTTGAGGCCAAAGAAACTGAAAATAGAAAGAATGTTAAGAAAATGCAACTACCATTTAACTATGCAAAGTTAAATGATAGTTATCTTTCAGAAACACTAAAAGTTCTTTCAAATGATTATTTTGCTAGTTATTCTGTTTCTGAGATGAAGGCAAAACCTGCAATTGCAAAGGTTTATGTTCCTCCACTCATTCTTGAAAGCAAAATAGTTGAGTTGGAAAATGTTTTATCTGATGTAAAACTTTTGGTTGATATTCAACAAAGTGTATTTTCTACTGTATTAAAGAACACGATTTTTCAATCTACATCTACAAAGTGTTCTAAAGTTTCTAAGGCACCTCAAACTTCGTCTGATAATTTTGATGACTTATTTGAGTCTGCAAATGATTTTCTTAATTCTGATGATGGGTGCATAGAAGAAATTGATATGTTTGACTTCAATGCTTCTCTTCCTGATCATTCTACTTGTCTTATACCTGAAAAAGTGTTACCAAGTGTTCTTAAAACTGATGAATCATCTACAGTTTCTGTGACTGCTGAATATTATTCTAAAGGTAAGAATCATAAGAAACAGCAATCACAGAAACGGATTAATACTGGTGAATCAAAGAAAACTCATTTTCAGAAATCTGATTTTCCTAATAAATCTAAATCTTTTGTTTCAGATATAAACAAGAAAAGGTCGAAAGCTCTAATACCAATTGTTATTCCCAGATTCTAGTTCCTAAACACAATTAATCAAACACAAAACAAGATTTCAATCAAATTACCTGTTTGATTTCACTTCAAATTCAAGAATACAACTTTCTCTCTCTAGAACTCTTTCTCTCTCTCTCAACAGATTTCTCTCTCTAAAATACAACTGAATAATACGCTTTTTTTTTGTTGACTTACTTACGAAATACAAAGAATACAAAACTATTTATACCAACATCTAATACAAGGAAAATAAAATACAAAAACAAATACAAAGACACTTTGACTTTTATTACAAAAGACTTTGACTTTAATGAGATTTGACATTCTCAGCTTTGACTTTCTATCTTCTTGATCTTGTATCCAACAGATTTATGCTCTAACAACTTGTTTGTTTGACATCATGTTGTGTGTTGGTGGTGTATCATCCTAATGAGCCTTGGTGAATAAAGAGAATATTGTGGTTCGTTTGTTAGAGATGTAAGATTTGGAATTTTAGTGCCATGTTAGGTGTCAACTTTAACATGACAATGCACCTGGAAGGGAATATTTGACGGTATATCCACGTTTTCGGTATTACCATTTTGGTTTTAGGCGTCGACTTGTTCTTTTGAGGTCAATGAATCTTTGGAAGGTTAGAGGTGCCCCCGTTGGATTATAAGAAGTATTTGCCTCACAATGATAGAATATGTCTAGATTTTTGTTTATTTTATAAGATAGATAGAAATTATAGCAAACTTAGTTTGGGCTGCCATTGTTGGGCAAACGATAGGATTGTTTTGATAAAAGCAGGTCATGGATATATATATATATATGTTCAAATTACAGTTGAAATGCTGCCGAATTTTCTATAGGTTTGTTGACAATGTCTAATCTGGTAAACTGTAGGGTAACTACCGACGGATTAGGGAGGAGGAGTACCCGGACTTAGATCCCGACACTGTACCTCCCAATGATGCCGAGTTGTGGGAGCGCAGTAGAGCTGTTCATGGGCGGTAAGGCCCGCTAGACCCGACCCGCCTAGCCCGTTAGAAAAGTGGGCTTGGACAACCATTTTAGAAAATATGGGCGGGCATGGGCGGGACTGTTCAAGTTAACGGCCGGCTAGGGCTATGAAAAAGAATTTTGGACAGGCCCGCCCGGCCCGTTATACAATTATAACCAATTATTTCTTTTATATAATTAATATTGTATTAAAAAAGTTCAGAAGTGGTTTTTGGTTGAACTCCCTCTACTATGAACAAACCACCGTCTAAATATATATGTGATATGTCATATAATACGTTTATGATCTTGATTTTGAAATATTAGGTGGTTAATATTTTGTTGTTGAGGAATCCGAACTTCGGAGGGTGATAATCTTTGGAGTGGAAAAGTCCATACTCCATATTTTGTGAAAAAATATTTTTCTTACGTTGTGTACATTAGTATATTTACGGTTTTTTAGTTGGAAAAAATTATGTATTGTGGATAATTTTACACAACTTACCATTTTATATAAGTTTTTTTAAATGTAAATTTTCAGGCCTGCTAGCCCGTTGGCAAGCCCGGCCCGTTAATAGGACGGGTACGAGCAAGTTCTCAAGCCCGTAAAAACGGGCTTGGGTTTACTGTATTAGGCCCGTTGGACAGGAAATATATGTTAGGCCCAGCCCGTGACCCGCCCAAGCCCGCAAATGATCACCTCTAGAGCGCAGTGTCGGAGGATGGTGTAAAGACCATCTGTTTGGATGGGGGACCAGTCAGGATCCCTATTATGCTATGACAAGTGATTCAGGTGCCAGTACGAGCGGGAGCTCGCGCGACCATCGCGATGACGAGGTATGCTTGTCAATTGTTGTTTAATATTGTTATATGTTTCTTAAATGTTGTCTAACATTGTTATATGTTTGTCAAATGTTGAATTTCAGATGGATGAGCTAAGACGGAGGCTAGAGAGCGAGACAACAGAGAGGATGTGGATGCAAGAGCAAATTAACGCGTTTGAGGCCTTCATGAAGAAGTTTCAAGATCACCCCCTCCCCCGATGTAGGATAGTTGGTTGTATTACGTTTTATTTTTAATTTTTAGATATTATATGAAAAATGGACAAGTTTTGTATAGTTTTAAACTGGATATTAAATGAAAAATGGGCAGGTTTTGTACAGGTACTAAACTGACATTTATGAATTTTTAATTATTTTTTTATAAAAAATTAAATTATCGACGGATTATCCGTCGGTAAATGTTTTTTTAATTTAATTTTAATTTATTAAATACCGTAGGAAATCCGTCGCTAATTCTATCGAAAATGATCTGACGGTAATGATTCGTCAGTAATATAAGGTCGTCGGTAATCCGTCGGTAATAATCCAGGTCGTCGATGATCCGTCGGAAATCAATACCGTCGGTAATCCGTCAGTAATATCCATCGGAAATGTGGCCGCCGACCACCTATTTTCCGAGGGCCTATTTCCGACGGATCAGACTGTTAGCTCCAACTCACTTGTATAGAAGTATTGAAAAATAGGCTAAGTGTAGGAACTGCTGAAGACTGCTCAGAACAATCAAGCTCACCACAGAAGTCACAAGCTCAGAAGACTCTGTCAAATGTCTACCCGAGGATTCTTAACCTGGAGATCACTTTCAGATCACAGAGCCTCTGTGATGGCTAACCTCTAGAGATGAAAGATGGAAGTTTTCATGACTACAATTCAAGACAAGATCACGTGCAGAACACGTGAAGCCTGTTGTACGAAGATTTTCCAGATCATTTACGCGGCGCACGATTGTTTACCTTTCCAGGTGGCATTCCGTTTATGGAATGTCAGTCTTTGTCTTGTACTACGGGGTGCATCCTCCTTGTATATTATAATAGCACCACTTTTGTTTGTATCATGTGAGCACACACAATTCAGAGAGCACCTTGTAATTCCTGAGAGCTTTTTATCACACTGTAGTGTGTGTTCTTGGTGTTCTTGAGCAAATCAATGAAACAGTGTCTTCAGTAATTTTCTTATTGCATATTATGTTTCTGTTCATTGTTTGCTAGTGTGTCTACTACCTTTCAAGTTCTATTTTCTCTACACATTGTAAACGCTTCTGCACTCTTATTTGTTTGTTTTTTGTGTAGTGAAAAGTATATCAAGTTAAAAACATCACATTTGGGATCAACAATTGGTATCAGAGCAGACTTTGATTCTTAATATCAAAGGATCCTGTTCTATACTTGATTCCTGTACTCTAGGTAGTAGTTTGAGTCTGTTCTTTACTTTGAACTTCATTCATAAACACACTCTTTTTCTGGAACTATTTCAACCAGTTTGATATAAATCCAAAGGCAAGTGTGCTTGACCCACTAAAGACAGATTCAAAGCTTATTTGTTGATTATTAGTTCTCTCTTACCAAATACTTATCATCATTGAGCACATTCTCATTCTATTTATAGTTCATCTCATACTCTGTTTTATTGTCCTATACTCTCCAACTGAAAATGGCGAACCCAGTCAACTATTTCAGTGCAGGATCTCAATCAAAACCTCCTACTCTACTGAGGGATGAATATCTTCAGTGGAAAATCAGGATGGTACACTTTCTTGAAGGTGTAGATCCTGGACTGGTTGAGTTTCTTCATAATCCTCCTTACATTCCAATGACCACTGTTCCTCGTGTTCCTGCTACCGCAAACACTCCAGAAATACCTGAATACCAGCATCCCAAACCTGTTATCGAGTGGACTGAACAAGAGAGTGCCCTGCATGAACTTGCAAAGAAATCCAAAAGGCTACTCATAATGGCCATTCCAAATGACATCTTTCAATCCCTTGACTCCTGTGAAACATCAAAAGATTTGTGGTTGGAGTTTGAGAAACAGCTCAAGGGTGGTGCTAAAACCCTAAAGAACAACAGAGCTTTATGCATTAACGAATATGTTAGAGCACAGATTTGTTGGATTCAAGATCATAATGATTGAAGATGAAAGTTCAAGAGGTCAAAGCTAGAAAGTCAACTCTCAGTGAAAGTCAAAGTCCTTTTGTAATAAAGTCAAAGTCAATGTTGTTGTGTTTTTGTTTCTTTGTAATTGGTAGAAGGTATAAATACCTTGTGGTCTTTGTAATCTATTAGTAAGCAAGTTATTGAGAGAATTCATATTGTAAGAAGTGAAGTGAGAAGATTAGAGAAGAGGTGATTAGAACATTATTCTAGTGAGAGAAAGTAGTGAGAGAAAGTGAGATTTGTAATTGTTTGATTGTTGATTCAATGACATATGACTACGATTCTTGATTGATTCTATTTTACAATTAGAACTTGATGAAATCTGGGAATAACATAATACTTTGCATTTAAGGCTCTGCTAGGTGAATCCATTTAGAGCACCTACAACAAATACAACTCCCTGATCAACTCGTGCAAGAGGTATGGCATCCACAGAACTTCTGAGGAGAACAGTGTCAGATTTCTTTAGAGCCTCAATGACAAATGGCTTCATCTGACCATGTCCATGCAAGCAAACTTAGATCTTGATGTATGGTCTATTTCTGACCTATTTGGGACATTGATTAGCCAAGAGAACCGAATCTCAAAGTTGGTGACCCCTGTCAGTGGACCTCTGGCGTTGGTGGGAAGTGCCACAGAAGGTCAAGACAAAGGAAAGAAGGAGAAGGTCACAGAGGATGCTCAGAAAAAGAAGAAGAATAAGGTATTGGTGCCATAAAGTGACAGTGAAGAAAGCTCAGAGGAGGAGATTGATATGGATGCCCTGGACAAAACCCTTGCTCTTATGACCCGACAATTCAATAGGGGTCTTAAGAAAAAGCCAGAATACAGAGGAAGAGAGGAAAGAGACGACAGAGTAAGAGGGTATGGTGAAATGAGAAAGTTTGGGAGAGAAGAGTTTGGTGATCAGAGGCAATATGAGAGAAGAAATGGACAGAAGATGGACGACAGAGGTGCAGACAAGGCCCCCCAACAAAATGAAGGTTGCTTCAAATGCGGGAAGCCAGGTCACTTTGCAGCAGAGTGCAGATCCAAAGCCATCAAAGGGAAACCTGTCAGAGATGTTGCTTTCTATAAAAAGAAAGCAGAGTACTATTCTCAAAGATCCCTAATGGCAGAACAAGAAAATCTTGTGACCGATGAATCCTCTGATGAAGGGGACAACAATGCACTCCTCTGTGGAATGGCAGTAGTCCACACCTCTGACGGAGATAGTGAGGTATCTACTTCTGATTCATCTAATATAGACTCTGAAAACAAACTTATTGAATTATAGAACGAGTTTCTTGCTTACAAAAACACATGCTTAGAGCTAGAGAAGAAATTAGCCTTCTTTGAGAGAGAAACAAAACTTCTCATCCAAGAGAAGGACAAACTTTATCTTGAAAGAAAATCACTTGTCTCTGAGCATATTTTCGAAAAGAAGGGTGTAAAAGAGAAGGTTTCCAAACGTGATCAAACTCTAAAAGAAAAGGTTAAGGAGCTAAAAAAACAGTGAGAGTGATCGCCTAAATGCTATTTCTTTGAAAAAAAATTCCAAAAAGAAAAAGAAGTACTTCATCAAGATCTGCTCGACAGAGATCTTCTGATTAAGAGATACCAGGATGCTCAGAAAGTTCATGAGAAAGTCATGAGAAAGTTAATACCCAGATTGACAGAAGAGGTATAGGGTTCGATGACACAGACCCCTATACTTGAAATAAAAGAAACAAATCTTTAGCAAACATCTTCTGCCCTGGACAATTTCTAAAACCAAGTCTTCCAAACCTATTGTCCACATTTAAGAGGCGCAAAACCTCTGAAGGACCACATCTGAGGAAACCTCTGCAGATGCCAAATGTATGGTATGAACACAATGATTTACCATCTGCAATCTCTTCAAAGAGGAAATCCTCTCCAAGGAAATATATGTCTCAAAAGCAGATAGGGATCTTCAGATTTGGTCATCCAGAAACACAAACTCAAATGGCTTTTGTGTGCATGATGATTCCTGAAAATAAACTGTCCTCTGATGCACCAGAGTTTGTTCCGGCCTCTGTGGAAGAAAATTTGTTTAAAAGATTTTTGGAAAGTGACTTGAGAAAAACCTATGAAAATCACTTTCTTAGTCGTCGTGATGTAGCCTCTGAAGTAAAAGAAATCTTTGAGGAATATCTTCTTAATTGTCTAAGTGTTCCTATGGTAATCCCATGAATTTCAAAAGATCTAAATATTCCCAAGGACAATACCAATGGACAAAACAATGCACTTACAGAAGGTCATGCTCTCATTCACATAGACTTTCTTGATTCATACTCTGAGTCAGAGTCTGAGCCCTCCTCTGTCGATATTGAGACAAGTTCTGTGGAACTTGAGATAGTCCCCTGTGGTCCAGAAGAAAATAAGCTTCCCTCTGGTATTCTTAACAGAATAATTTCTCCCAAAAGGAGAACTACATGCATACCCATCTGCCCTGACTTTTTGGATATGTGTCTGCAAGCAAAGACTTCTCTTGAGCTCGAAAAATTAAACAGTGAAAAGATCAAGATCTCTCAAGTTTCCAAAGCTCCAAAATCTGTAAAACAATTTCAAGAAAAACTCACTTGGCAACATAAAGGAAAATGGACCAAATTTGATAAAATTGATGCTTCTGTGGCAGTGAAAGCAAGAAAGGGAGGTCATCAAGGGAGAGTACAATCAAAGAGCCATCCAAGAGGAGTTTTTAACAAAACTCAACCTAGATTAGACAAAATTTTCTGTGAAAAGAAACCCAAATCAAAAAAGGGTTGTTGTAAACAATGCTCTGTACCCTCCTTTGACAAATTTAATGAAATGTTTAAGAAGTTTGCTTCTGGAATCTCTCATTGTAAATGTTTTGATCTTATGCATGCTCTTAATCAACATTTCTCAAGGCCTTCCTGTCTTATATCTCACCCGAAGCCAAAAAATGCCAAATTCAATGGTGAGAAAGGACAATTTGGTACCTCTGTTAAAGAGGATAAGACCAACACCAAAGTTGCTAAGGCATATTTAAAGACTCCTAACAAATCTAGACCCATTTGAAAATGGGTACCTAAATACTCTTGATCTATCCGCAGAAGAAACAACATGTGCCCATTTGGTACCTAGACTCCGGGTGTTCAAGGCACATGACTGGCGACAGAGGATTACTCTCCTCTTACAAAGAAAAACATGGAGGTGGTTCTGTGACCTTTGGAGACAACAATAAGGGTCAAATCAAAGGCTATGGAGTCATTACCAATGGAGACATCGATGTCAACAAAATGGCTTATGTGGATGGCCTTAAGCACAACCTACTAAGTGTTAGCCAACTCTGTGATAATAGACTAGATGTGATGTTTAAAAAGCAATACTGCTCTCTGTTGAAGGAAGATACATCCACAGAACTTCTACAAGCCAAAAGACGAGGTGATCTGTACCTCATGGACTTCAAGTCGATCAAGAAAGATGAAAAGATCTGTCTGGTCTCAAGTAAGAATGAGGAAGCTTGGCTCTGGCGTAACAGGTTCTGTCACTTAAACTTTCACTCCCTAGACAAACTTGTGAAATTGGACCTCGTAAGAGAGTTACCAAGTATTAAGTTTGACAGAGATCATCTATGCTCTGCTTGTGAAATGGGCAAACTCAAAAGGGCTGCCCATAAGACCAAGTCAGACATATCTTGCACTAGACCTCTGCAAATGCTTCACGTAGACCTCTGTGGTCCTATATCAATGCAAATTCTTGGTGGCAAGAAGTACATACTTGTACTCATAGATGAATTATCTAGATACACTTGGGTGGAGTTTGTTCGAAAGAAGTCAGATGTTCCTGAGGTACTAATCAATCTTCTCAAGAGAATACAAGTTCTTCATGATTGCAGGGTATAGAGAATTAGAAGTATGGCACAGAGTTCAAGAATTCAACCATTGAAGCCTATCTTACGACATAGGGCATCTCACAGAACTTCTCGGCTACAAGGACTCCACAACAAAATGGTGTTGTTGAACGCAAGAACAGAACACTAGTGGAAGCCGCCAGAACTATGCTCACTACCTTAGAACTCCCGATTTCCTTTTGGACATAAGCCATTTCAACTGCATGTTTCACTCAAAATCTATCTTTGATAGTAAAGAGGCATGCAAAGACCCCTTACCACTTGCTCAACCAGAGGAAGCCAAACATCAAGTACTTTCACGTCTTCGGCTGCAGATGTTTCGTGTTGAACGACTGAGAGCAAATAAGGAAATTCAGCCCTAAAGTTTATGAATCCAAATTCGTTGGTTATTCATCAAACTCCAAGGCATACAGAGTCTATGTACTCAAATCAAAACATATTCTTGAAACTATTAATGTTTCATTTGATGACTCTTTTCAGATGACTTTTGAGAAAATCAGCTCAGGACTCAAACTTCAGGATAAAGAATCTGGTGATTCATCTAGATCAAATGACCTTTATCACCTGTTTGAAGAGATGTTTAATGATGATGGACCCTCTGAAGGTGACCACAGAGCCTCTGAAGCCGAAGCCTCTAAGGACCAAACAGGTACTTCTCTAACTGGTCCTAGCAATACTTCACCCTCTTCCACTATTTTTGTAGGTGCAAATGCCGAGGGGGAGCACACAGAGGATAACACTGAGCAAGGATCCAAGCTCAATCAAGATCAAGATCATCTTCAAGTCACTTCTGAAGGGTCAACACCAGAACAATCAGAGAACTCTGAACAAGGCACCACAGAGCTCATCATATCAACTCAAAATGATCAATCAAGCCCTGTGGCAAGTACAAATGATCATATCTCTCCAACAGAGGGTGATCAACATGAAGATGAACATGCTCCAGAAATACTCTCAGAAGGTTCCAATGATCACCTACCTCGCATGACAAAATGGACCAGAAGCCACCCATAGAGCCAAATCATAGGTGACCCCTCTAACAAAGTGAGGACTCGATGCAGTACTGCAAACTTTTGTTACTATACAAATTTTGTAAGTATTATCGAGCCTAAAAAGTTATCTGAAGCTCTTGAAGACCCAAACTGGGTAGAAGCAATGCAAGAGGAGCTTCAGCAGTTTGAAAGAAACGAAGTATGGACCCTAGTGCCTCTACCGAAAGGCAAAACTGCAATAGGGACCAAATGGGTCTTTAGGAACAAGAAGGCCGAGGACGGTGTGGTGATTAGGAACAAAGCAAGACTGGTGGCCAAGGGATATTGCGAAGAAGAAGGAATCGACCATGAATAAACCTTTTCCCCTGTGGCAAAGCTCGAGGCAATAAGAATACTTCTTGCCTTCGCAGCCCACAGAGGTTTTAAGGTGTTCCAAATGGATGTAAAGTCATCCTTCTTAAATGGGCAGATTCAAAAAGAAGTATATGTCCAGCAGCCACCAGGGTTTGAAAACTCTAAGTACCCTAATCATGTGTACTTCTTGGACAAGGCTCTGTACGGACTAAAGCAAGCCCCCAGAGCCTGGTACGACAGACTTTAAAACTTCCTTCTTGCTAATGGTTTCGAAAGAGGTACAACTGATACTACCTTATTTTATAAGAAGAGAAAAGGTGAGATTCTACTTGTGCAGATTTATGTTGACGACATTATCTTTGGATCTACTAATGAGTCATATTGTAAAAAGTTTGAGTCATTGATGAAGAGTGAGTTTGAGATGAGCATGATGGGAGAACTCACATTCTTCCTAGGATTGCAAGTCAAACAAACCAAAGAGGGCATTTTCTTAAATCAATCAAAATATGTCTCTGACATACTTGAAAAATACAAGCTCTCTAACTCTTCACCAATGAAAACCCCTATGGCCACTGGATCTAAGCTTTATGCAGACTCAAAGGGCAAATCTGTAGAGTGTAAACTCTATAGAGGTATGATAGGGTCTCTTTTGTACTTAACTGCAAGTAGACCCGATATAATGTTTGCCACATGCCTCTGTGCAAGATTTCAAGCTAACCCAAAGAATCTCATCTTCATGTTGTCAAGAGGATCTTTAGATACTTAAAAGGGACCAAAAATCTTGGTCTCTGGTATCCATAGAACTATGGCTTTGATCATGTGGCTTATACAGATTCATATTACGGAGGATGCAAGCTAGACAGAAAGAGTACCTCTAGGAGTTGTCAATTCCTCGTAGGAAAACTAGTCAGTTGGACTTCTAAGAAACAAAAATGTGTTTCAACTTCCACAGCAGAAGTAGAATATGTTGCTGCTGCGAGTTGTTGTTCACAAGTTCTGTGGATGAGAACCTAACTCAGAGACTATGGATTTGACATTGAGAAAATCCCCATCCTCTGTGATTCCAAAAGTTCCATCGCGATCTCTGCCAACCCAGTTCAGCACTCCAAAACCAAACACATCGATATCAGGTACCACTTTCTGAAGCATCATGTGGAGCATGGGACTATAGAGATGTACTTTGTTCCCACAGATTACCAGCTTGCTGACCTTTTCACGAAGGCTTTGGATGAGAAAAGATTCACTTTTCTTGTTGGAAAGATTGGTATGCTTAACATGAGTTGAATCACAGAGCCTCTGTTGTACATACTTTCTGTTTTTACTTTTACTGTCTTTTATTTAAGTTTGTACAGTTCCTCTCCTGTAAATGCTTTTTCTTTCTCAAAGCTCTCTTGCTCTGTGTCTTGTCCAATGCTTATTTCCAAATATCCAAGCACAGATCAAGGGGGAGCTAAAATAGGTGACCTTGACAATTCAAGGGGGAGCTCGACATTATACTCCAAATATGTCTTTCTCTACCCTTCAATTCTTTTCAAAACATGAGTGATCAATACTTTCAAATCTTCCTTAATTAGAAATTTTGGGTCTCAGAGCCTCTGAGGTCCTCCACAGAGCCTCTGTGACCTATCACAGAGCCTATGCACCTCACAAAAGAGCTCTCTCGTCCAATAAGCGTGTATTTGGATTGTGTTCGATCATCTCACAGTTCTTTCAAAATTGTTTGAGTCATCTTTGTGCCTCAGAACCTTGCTCATGACCTCAAAAGCTCTAAACCCACAGAGCTTCTGCCATTTTCATCTCTTGAAATTTTTTACCATATGGTCATTCAATGTGGGTTATTTATGAAAGTCACTGTCACGTGGGTATAGCAAATGCCACGCATGTGAGAATAAGAGGAGGCGCACGTACTCGATCGTGCACTGCCCATTCTGACGTGGCAAAATTTCATTGGTCCGTATCTGTACCTACAATATTTCTTTGAAGAACTCTCAAGCAGAAATTCTCTCTTCTTCTTCCTTCTATTTCAATGGTGTCTCACTCTGCTTCTTCCAAGAACTCTAAGGGATCATCTGCTTCGAACAAATCCATGCATTCAGCTGCTAAAAAGGATGATTCCATGTCTATGGAACAAGAACAACCTCTAACTAGCAGAATGCTTTCCTTCACTCACCATGACTACCACTCTAAACAACTCAACCTAAAGCCAAACAATCACTACGTAGTCTTGGACCCCAAAGGTTACCCAGAAGAAGTTGCTCCTTTAATCCAGATCCTGAAAAACCATTTTCTGACCCAAGCCCTAACCCTAAAAAGGACTGATATACCTGAAACCTACATTCAACAATTTTGGTTGAGTGCTAGGCATACATTGGACAAATACGGGCACTGCATCATGGGTTATGCCACTCATCCTTCAACCACCAAATACTGGACCTAGGCATAAACAGAAGGAAAGTCTCAGAGGCTTTTGGACTCCCAACTAAGACCCAACTCAACCTGATGAAATTCTCCGATGAACCAACTGATGATGAAGTTGTAGAATTTCTCAAATTCATTGGGTATGCAACACCAATTACCAAGAGAACTGAATTCAAACGCCAAAACCTTCCACCTCTGTGGAATGTTCTCTTTTCGATCCTCAACCGCTGCCTAACCTGCAATGTTGAGAGCCCAGATCAATCTAGCCACACCATACTCGCAATCATGTATGGTATATACTATGATTTGCCTCTAGACTATGTTGGACTAATCTTCAGGGAGATCCGAAATGTTGTTATCGCCAAGCAAGATCAGGCCAGAGGCACACCAGATTCTTTGCTATTCTACTAAGGGATGCTCTGCTAGGGGAAGGAAACCTACCTGCAGAGGGCAACACGATCAAAATATACGACATAAAGTCGCACAAACCCACCGTACTGAAGACTGGTTATCCTGCGACAAGACCTCTGTCGGCCCGTATCCTAGCATATTTGGGTAGTGAAGAAGGGGTTAGGACTTACATTCATGGGCACAAGACTCCTGCACCGAGTCTTGCAACCCCACCATGTGTAGGATTCCAAGTGGGAGAGATTGTTATTTACCTTAGAATTGAGATAGCTGAGGGCGCAGAAGTAGAGGTGGCTGAAGAAGCCCATGAGAGAATAGAGAGATTAGAGGCCGAGAGTGGGGTGTGGGGTGAGAGAGCCAAAAAGGAAAAAAATAAAAGAAAACCCAAAAAGAGAGTCGAAGTGGAAGAAGCTCCAAAATCACCCACAGAGACTGCCAAGCCCAAAAAAAAGAAGGCCAAAACGGGATCTGAGGGAATTATGACTAAAGCTACAGAGGCAACAACTACAGAAATCCCTCAGAAGCCTACAAAGAAAAGACTAACTAAGGCAACAAATTCTGAACCAATAGTGCAACATGAAATGGACGGACCTGCAGAGGTTACAGAAGAACATCTGCAGAGGAGAAGGAGGAAAGCCCAAATCATAGAGAGCTCTGAGGAGAAACCCCCTAGTCCTTTTCAAGTGGCCGCAGAGATAGCAAAAGAAGTGGCATCGCTATACTCTGAGGGCCTAGGGGACAGAGTGGAGGTCGAAATAAAGGACATAATAGGGCTCTCTAGCTCTAGTGATGAGGGGGTTAAACGGTAAAAGAAAAATTCGAAGGAGGGGACGGGAGAAAAAGATGCCTTAGGCACACAACCCAACCCAAATACCAGTGCAACCCACATCTCTATCTCTGCAGTTCTAGTGCAACAGCGTATTGAAACAGGACGGCACGGTCCGAACCCTACCCCTACCAACCGGACAGAGGATATTTCTTCATCCTCTGTACCACACTTAGCTGGGGAAATCAAATCCACCCCATCCTCTCAAAAGGATGAAGGTGCAGTCATAAGTGTCCTATTGTCCCAGGACACGACACCACCACACATAGAGGCATTTGTTGCCTCTTTCACACACACACGAGTGACCACCAAACTGCATCAGAGTTGGCAGTGAAAGAACACGATAATTCTGTGGATCTAGAACATCCACAGACTTCAATCGACAGAACCCTTGAGAGAGTCTCTGAACCCTCTCCCAAGAAGTCTGTCGACAGAACATCTATAGATGATTCCTTCGTGGAACATAGATGATTAGAAGGTGTTAGCGCACAGATCTATTGGATTCAAGATCATCCAATCTGAAGATCGCAATCTGAAGCTAAAGCCGGAAAGTCAACTCTTAATATAAGTCTAATGTCGTTTGTAATAAAATGTCAAATTTTAGTTTTTAGTATTTTATTATTATTTCTAAATATCTAATTTATTAGATATTAGTTGGATATTATTTAGTTTAGATATAATATCTTTCTTTAGATATTATGTAGCAAGTGTGTTAGACAATCTCAACAACAAAGAAATCGATCAAACACTGTTTATAGAGAGAAACAGTGAGAGCTTAAACAGAGAACAATATCAACCTTTGTAATCCGCGTTTGTAATCT
The DNA here is from genome assembly GCA_954870635.1 of Arctium minus. Lineage (NCBI taxonomy): Eukaryota > Viridiplantae > Streptophyta > Magnoliopsida > Asterales > Asteraceae > Arctium > Arctium minus. Next base: position 128,786,067 of record OX941081.1, on the reverse strand, counting down.
AAACAGGTTGGTAAATCATATCTTGTTTGTTGTTTGATAATCTGGTAAACGATCGTGTTCAATCACAAAAGGACCCACAATTGGTATCAGAGCTAAAACCAGATCAAAATCAAAAATATAAACTCGACTCTGTGTTCTTCATTTGCAAAATCATTTTCGAGTTTTAGGGTGTTATTGGTGTTGAAATCGACCAGGTTGTGATCGAAATCTGTTGTAGATCGATTTGGTATACTTTAATTTCATTATTTCACTAAAATCGATTTCAATTTTGTGAATTTTGTGTCTGAGTCCACGTTCAAAAACTGCACTGTTCCATCGATCAGATATTCGAAAAATGTTTGTTTTTTAGATCAAGTGTTTATAATATGTTCTAGATTGATTAGTGGTCAATTTGTTAGAATTTGGGACTGCTAATCATTGTGAAACATGTTTATTTGAGCAAACAAATCGATTTTTCGAAGAACAGGGACGAACTCGCGAGAATTGCAAGATTTGTGCCAGTTCATAAGTAGTTTTGCGCCAACTTCGACTCACGTAAACCTTACTTTGCACCACACACTGTTTGTGCAAATCTACCTTTGCGCCATTCAAGCCACCGGTCACATCTCCAATCCGGTCGACACCGGTCCATACCGGTCGAAAACACCACCCCGGTCGCAGGTCCGGTCGAACATCTATCCGGTCGCAAAAACATATCGGTCAACTCTCATCTTTGCACCATTAACTACTAGCGCAATCCTTCATTTCGCGCCATCAACGTCTCGCGCAAAAGTTCTTTTACGCGACCAACTGCTCACGCAAACTTTGTTTTGCGCCAACCATTACTCGCGCAAACTTCCAAAACGCGCGACCTTCTTCTCACGCAAATCTCTGTTTTACGCCAAACACTTATCGCGCAAAGATCCACTTCGCGCGACCCATACCTTACGCAAACCTGACTTTTGCGCCACCTTCACTAAGCGCAAAATTGTACTTTTGCTCCAGTTCCAGACTTGGTTTTATTTTTCAGTCTTTATCTGATTTTATCTGGACTAACGATAAGTACAAGTTCTTATTGCATAATAATCAAACAAAATGAATTCCAGCGAAGCTAATTCAATAAGTATGGATGAGAATACATCTGTACTTTACAAAGGAAAGATTTCTGCCTTGGAAGCAGAAAGAGAGAAGAAAGAGACAACACACTTGTGCTTGATGGGTCAGATGAAGATAAAAAACGAAGTTGATTGTCGATCCACAATATATCAAGTTCTTATAAAAAACAATAACACTTATGATTACCAACCTGTTTAGATTACAAACAATGTATTACAAGGTTGATGTTCTTGAAGCTCACTTTCTCTCTTTTCTCTCTGATCTTTTTTTAATGTATGTTGTGTTTTTGTGAGTTGTGATCTGATTTCTTGGTTAGCTTCCCTAACACACTTGCTACATAATATCTAAAGAAAGATATTATATCTAAACTAAATAATATCTAACTAATATCTAATAACTTAGATATTTAGAAACAATAATAAAATACTAAAAACTAAACTTTGACATTTTATTACAAACTTAACATTAGACTAATCTTGAGAGTGGCTTTTCAGCTTTAGCTTCAGATTGCGATCTTCAGATTGGATGATCTTGAATCCAATAGATCTGTGCGCTAACAATCTCCCCCTTTAGATCAAGATCATTACTAAAAAGATTTTAGCAATTCAGTCTTCTTTTTTAGCTCAGAAGATGCAATCTCTTTCTTTTTCTTCAAAATGTAATAATCTTCAGTTTTAGCTCAGAATGCTTTAGCAAAGTATCTTCAAAGAAAACTTCTCTAAAATCAGCATGTCTTCAGAATACTTTGATCTCTCGCATTTCTTGGTTAACTCTTCTCTTTTCCAATCTTGTAATGTAATGGACATTTCTTCAAGCTTTAGGTTCTCCCCCTTTTTGATGAATAGAGAAACGATTTCATCAAAACTCTGGGTAAGAAATGTCTTTCATTTGGAGCCTCTGATCCGTCAATTCAAAAGATATTCATCCAGATCTTTGCAAATCCAGACAAAATAGTCGTGTAACACCTGAATCAACAAATGAATCAGTTAAAATGCCTGTCAGTAACACTAAGTCACTGTGTGTAACGAATACACATTGGAAAGGAGCTTTTATGATGTTCACTCCCCCAGGGCTTCCATTCAATCATCGAAACACCACAAAGGTAAATTCTATGAACGTTATGACAAAGAAACAAATTCCTTGTGTGTTCGTGCATGTGATAGAAAGAATTTAGCTTGGATGATTGCTTATAGGCTCAAAATTTGTGTAAACCACTGAGACAACAGTAAGTTAAACACAGACTCAATGTGCATGAGTGAAGTGCGAAGGTGGGGCAGACTTCCTTGTTTTCAATATCCAGATTTTCCAAATGAAAATCATATAGTAAATGTGCTTCTTCCCCTTTGAAAATGTGAAACACTTTCTATTTGAGTAGAAAATGAGTAGTTGGTGGGGTTAATCAAGAGTTGGCATGGGCTAGTTTCCTGTTTCAATAATGATCACCAAAGAGTTGTGAAACATTAGAAATGTGGTTGTCCGGCTCAGAAAGTAGTTGGTGCAGAGTTCTGATATTCTTTTTAACTTTGTTATCAATGACAAAAACCAATCAATACAGAAACTTAGCGAGGATATTGCTGAGAAGAAAGTATTCATTGAGACAATGCATAAAAACTTTGATAACTGCGCTAAAGAAAAGACAATAATTCTCAAAGAAATAACTGAAACAAATTCTAAATTGAGAAAGAGTGAGTTTGATTTCAAAGAGCTTACGAAAATGTATTCTTAGTGTTCCAAAGAAAACGAATCTTTACTTGCAAAATTAAAAGCTTTGGAAGAGAAGTTATACAAAATGGGTCAAACTGAACAAACCATTCATCTGAACAAACCCAAAGAGGAAATAGAGAGTTGGGGACTTGGATACGAGAATCCTCATTACCTTAAAAATGCTAAATCTGAAGTGCCTGCACTTTATGATTTTACATTTATGAAACTAGCTCGACGAATCCCTGAGCTTAAAGTTTTCTAGACTGTACTGTCTAAAGAGGATGAAGCTAAGGAAACAGAAAAATGAAATAACACATCTAATGTTCAGCTTCCATTTCGTTATGCGAAGCTGAATTATAGTTATAATGATGATCCAATATATCAAAAGAAATCTCTTTCAAATGACTTCTTTCAGAGTTATTCTGTAAAAGAAATGGAGGTGAAGCCTATTAAAGGTAAACTATATGTCCCTCCTCTCGTTTTGGAAAGTAAAATTTCTGAACTTGAGACATCTTTAATAGGTGAAAGACTTTTGATTGATATTGAACAAAAAAAAATTTCAACTGTGCTTAAGAGTACTGTTCTTTCTAAATCATCAAAGGCTTCAAAATCTGATGACATGTTTGGTTCAACTGATGAAGGGTATGATTTTCTAAACTCTAATGGTGTTTTGGATGATTGTTTTGATCAATTTGATTTAGTGCCAAACTTCCTAATCATTCATCATTTGTTGTGAATTCCTTTGGATTATCCAGTAAGTTTGTGAAAAGAAAATCATCAACGAAAGTTGATGAAACAGTTTCTGTGAAAACTAAGAATGCGAAAGGTAAGAAGAAATCTCAGCATTCACAGAAACCGATCACTACTGGTAACCCAAAGAAGATGCATTCAGTTGTTGCTCAAAAATCTAACTCAAAAGTTTCAAATGTTTCAGATCTGAGCAAGAAAAAGCCAGGAGTTAAATCTGAATGGAAACCAAAACAGGAGATTAACGAGACTGCTAAATCTTTTTCGAATGTTGCTTGTATAAAACCAAAACTTGTCGATTCTCGCAAGAAATATTCCGTACAACAATTATTCCAGTTATCTCAATCTACTAGAAATTTTTCAAGTTATGGTAGATATGATCATGCTTCTTGTAAAGATCCTGATGTTTGGTTTGGCACATATCATGTTCCCTCTTATCATATTAATTCTTCATTTGATTCTCAAAAGAAAAGAGGACCCAATTTCAAATGGGTACCAAAATCATGTGCTAACACAGTTGGATCCAAATACAAATGGATACCAAAGAAAAAGGATAAATCTGTGTTGCAGGCACCTACTATCAAGGGGGAGTAGGAGAACAATGGTTCTTGAATACAGCAGTTTAAGACCCAGACTTAAATGTCAAAACGGGGGTTCTAAGTAAATCAACTTAGAACCCGTACTTCGACGAAGTATGGCTCTTGAATAATGCAGTTCAAGACCCGTACTTCAATGATCAAAAGACTTTACTCCTGTGCTGATAAGAGATTGTACTCCAATACTCGAATGAGGAAATCAACCATCAAGGGGGAGTACATATTTGTCTGCAATTTTAATGCATGTCTTTTTAACTGACATATTTTTGGATGCATAATTTCAGGGGGAGTAAAAGACTTATGACTTCTGATTATTTCTGATCAGAACTCGTACTTTCATTGTTTTTCTGTTTTTTGTCATTTTAATTTAAGTGAATAAATTTGCTTTGACTAAGACATAAGACTTTTGCAGATTTTTTGAGAGACGCTTACAAGATCATATCTTTATGACTTTAAGTTTGGCTTCATGAGATGTAAGATCGCACGTAAAGGTATAATCCTATATCTTAATCTCATATATGATTGAAAGAAGGACAACTTTCAATCATAGAAAACATTGTTCTTAAAAGTTCAAACCACTTCCCGAATCTCAAACCGATTTCATGAATTGGAAGTGTGACTTTAAATGTTTTCAAGATATAATTTGTACTTTAACTAATAAAGTTAAACCATTTTGAGCATCATATGCTTTCTAGGAAAACATCGGATTTCATTGTGCTAGGACTTAACACAACTTCTATGGATACACTTTAACCAGTGTTTCCTACCCAAGAGGTTAATCCATAGTGATTGAGTGTGAGAAATCAAAAGAAATGAGTGTGGGATGTGTGATGAGATATACAGAAAAAGAGAGTTTGGTTAGAGTAAGCTAAAAGATAAAAAGAAAGAGGGTGTGAGAACAGAGTTAAAAGATTATCAGAACTCTGCACCAACTACTTTCTGAGTCGGGCTGCCACATTTCTAGTGTTTCACATTTCTTTGGTGAACATTATTGAAACAGGCAACTAGCCCATGCCAACTCTTGATTAACCCCACCAGCTACTCATTTTCTTCTTAAAAGAAAAATGTTTCATTTTCAAAGGGGAAGCAACACATTTACTATTTGATTTTCATTTGGAAAATCTGGATATTGAAAAGAAGGAAGTCTGCCCCACCTTCGCACTTCACTCATACACATTGAGTCTGTGTTTAAATTACTGTTGTCTCAGTGGTTTACACAATATTGAGCCTTATAAGCAATCATCAAGTGCTTAATTCTTTCTATCACTTGCACGAACACACAAGGAATTTGTTTCTTTGTCATAACGTTCATAGAATTTACCTTTGTGGTGTTTCGATGATTGAATGGAAGCCCTGGGGGAGTCAACATCAAAAAGCTCCTTTCCAATGTGTATTTGTTACACACAGTGACTTAGTGTTACTGACAGGCATTTTAACAGATTCATTTGTTGATTCAGGTGTTACATGATTATTTTGTCTGGATTTGCAAAGATCTGGATGAATATCTTTTGAATTGACGAATCAGAGGCTCCAAATGAAAGACATTTCTTGACCTAAAAGTTTTGATGAAGTCGTTGAACTTTTCATCAAAAAGGGGGAGAAGAGCTACACAAGAAATGGTGAACAACACAAGTTTAGAGCAAGTATTCTGAAGACATACTGATTTTAGAGAAATTTTCTTTGAAGATACTTTGCTAAAGCATTCTGAGCTAAAACTGAAGATTATTACATTTTGAAGAAAAAGAAAGAGATTGCATCTTCTGAGCTGAAAAAGAAGACTGAATTGCTAAAATCTTTTTAGTAATGATCTTGATCCAAAGGGGGAGATTGTTAGCGCACAGATCTATTGGATTCAAGATCATCCAATCTGAAGATCGCAATCTGAAGCTAAAGCTGAAAATCCACTCTCAAGATTAGTCTAATGTTAAGATTGTAATAAAATGTCAAAGTTTAGTTTTTAGTATTTTATTATTGTTTCTAAATATCTAAGTTATTAGATATTAGTTAGATATTATTTAGTTTAGATATAATATCTTTCTTTAGATATTATGTAGCAAGTGTGTTAGACAATCTCAACAACAAAGAAATCGACCAAACACTGTTTACAGAGAGAAACAGTGAGAGCTTAAACAGAGAACAATATCAACCTTTGTAATCCGCGTTTGTAATCTAAACAGGTTGGTAAATCGTATCTTGTTTGTTGTTTGATTATCTGGTAAACGATCGTGTTCAATCACAAAAGGACCCATAGAAGGAAATCCTCCAGAGCTCAACATACCTACAGGCTCTAAAGGTGCCAAAGACTCCTTGGCCAAATCTGGATCATGTGTTGATCCAGAGGTTACCCCGGGCACCTACGTCATAAAGGAGGAGTTTCAAATCTTTGTTGACCAAGTGTTCGACAGACTGGAGGCACTAATCAATCAAGCCCCTGACGTATCTTACATGACGTTACATACCATCCAAGAAGATTGCCAAACCTGTAAAAATTTCTCCTTGGCGTACGCTCTGGAATTATCAAAGTTAAAGGAATCCTCTGTCGCCAAGGATGACTTCATCAAACTGATCGCCGCCATTGAAGCTCAGACAGAAGCTCTGAAGGCTCTCCAAAAAATCTCCAATCAGAACTCTGCCGACATAAAGCAGTTGTTGGAAGCTTCATCTTCACAAGCCACCAAAAACGACTTCAACAATTGTGCCCAATCCATCAATATCCAAACAGACGCCATCAAGACTCTTGGGGATATCTGCAAGGAATAAATGGGCAAGTTTGCAGCCACAGTCACTGCATCAGTGGTGGACGATTTGGCTAAATTGAAAGAGGAAATAAAGGACATGACTCGTAGTGTCATGGTCCCTGTTTAGCCACAAGCCTCAACCTCTGCAACTCCACCACCCCCCTCTGCCACAAAAACCTCCGACCTGGCCACAAAAGAAGAATTACAAGCCATGGGTCGGATGCTTCTGAGGACCCTGAACCTTATGGGATCGGATATCTCCAAAGAAGGGAAGACCGTGGCAGAGGAACTGAAGAAAACGGTCGCGACTCTCAAGTTCAAGTCCGACTATGAAGTGAACAAACTTGGCCTTGCTGCAGAGAATATGATGACCAAAATCATGAAGCATGCAGACTCACACCTCTGCAGAAGGAAAAGGAAGGCACCTGCATCTTGCCAGGCAGAGGCGGCGCAGAAGAGGTCCAACCATGATGATTAGGACCCAGATGCATCTGGCCCTAGCCATCATGAGGAGGAGAAGGCCAAATCATCGACAATGGTAGGCTCTGCTCCTATAGCTGCCACTCCTCTCCAGGACCTACCTCAACAGAAAACCTCAGAGGCATACAACACTCAGAGTCTCATTTCATGTGCCTCTAAGGAAATACACAAAGGAGCTACATCTGTTTAAGGCACCACCTCTGCAGAACTTCAGAAGGGAAATGTGAGTGTTGGCTATGAAGAAATCGTAGAAGGACTTGAAAAAATCGTTGAACCTTCCAGTCTTGAGTTGATGCCCACTGCACCAATCCCCAAAGTTCAATATCAGTCTCTCGATCCAGTTGATGCCTCATAGATAGCAGAGACCCATACATAGAGATCGATAAAGAAACCCTCTGAACCAAAGAAGAAACCCTCAGAGCATATAGAACAAGAGGACAGGGTGAAACAAATTGTTCAATCAATAGATGCCATGAGGAGTCCCATCCCAAGGCCTCTACCGAAAGAATTTAAATTCCACGAGAATATTTACACCTACCTCTATAGAGCAGATCCCGAGGCTGTCTTCATGGCACCAAATCTACATCCTTTAATCAAAGAAGACATCAGAAGATGGTTTGAGCAAACTGCCCAAGAAAAGAATGAGGTATTTTCAACAGAGGACATAAAGACTGTGATGAGGATCTCTCTGCACTTCTTCGCCAACAAGTCCATTATGTACGCCAAGTACCTAGTTGAGAGAAATGATGGGCAGAAGTACACATTCTCAAATGCAAATCTAAAGTACCTCTGTGCCTATGATCTTCCTCAACTGCATGTTTTCACAGAACAAAGACTTGAAAAGAGGAAGGAGTATATGATAGCAAATGGCAGGATCAAAGAGGTCATGCGCGAACACGTGAAGTATCATAGCAAGATGGACTTTGAGGTGGCTTTACAGCTCGGAGTCAAAAAGCTATCGATCACTAAACCAAATGACCAATTCCCCGGAATCGAAGATGTACCTTCAAATTCTCTAATCACAGAGCCTGAGTTCGGGTTTATTTATAGAGACGATGATGGGCCCAAAAAGATGTTCAAGCCGAATCAGAGTCACAAGTATTCGAACAACACTCTGTTGAAGATCAAGTACACGATTCTGAGGAAAAGAGGGTCAGAGACTGTGCAAGAGGGGCCTGCAGAGAGAATGATCAAAGATATAGATGCGCAGATCAAGTACCGGGAGCTCATTCTGTCGATAAAGAAGACCCTAGCTGAAAGCTTCACCAATCCGATAGATGATTTCCCCAGATAATCCTTGTAATAGAATAGCTTTTCATTCTTGTACATGTACTCCAATGTAATTGCCTTATGGCATTTCTTTTTGATTGAAAAACTTGTCTTCAGAGGTTGAGTTCCTTTCACCTCTTTTAGTTTCTAACTTAGCCAAACACCCAATATTGCAAATCTTTATTTTTCAATACTTAGGGGGAGATTGTTAGCTCCAACTCACTTGTAAAGAAGTATTGAAAAATAAGCTAAGTGTAGGAACTGCTAAAGACTGCTCAGAACAACCAAGCTCACCACAGAAGTCACAAACTCAGAAGACTCTGTCGAATGTCTACCCGAGGATTCTTAACCTGAAGATCACTTTCAGATCACAGAGCCTCTGTGATCACTCACAGAGCCTCTGTGATCACTCACAGAGCCTCTGTGATGGCTAACCTCTGGAGATGAAAGATGGAAGTTTTCATGACTACAGTTCAAGACAAGATCACGTGTAGAACACGTGAAGCCTGCCGTACGAAGATTTTCCAGATCATTTACGCGGCGCATGATTGTTTACCTTTCCAGGTGGCATTCCGTTTATGGAATGTCAGCCTTTGTGTTGTACTACGGGGTGCATCCTCCTTGTATATTAGAGGAGTACCACCTTGGTTTGTATCACGCGAGCATACACAATTCAGAGAGCACCTTATAATTCTTGAGAGCTTTTTATCACACAGTAGTGTGTGTTCTTGGTGTTCTTGAGCAAATCAATGAAACAGTGTCTTTAGTAATTTTCTTATTGCATATTATGTTTCTGTTCATTGTTTGCTAGTGTGTCTACTACCTTTCAAGTTCTATTTTCTCTACACATTATAAACGCTTCCGCACTCTTATTTGTTTGTTTTTTGTGTAGTGAAAAGTATATCAAGTTAAGAACATTACATTTGGGATCAACACAGACTTTCACCGACGGATTTGTCCGTCGGTGATAGCCCTCTGTTTTGTAGTGACCATGTTTCTTTGACACCAACATCAAATCGAGGACTAATAACCCCACACTTGTTCAATCTCCCATTCAACCACAATCTTACCGGATATGTGGTCGTCGACGTACTCAAACTCACCAATGTAACCATGCTTTTGCATAAATATAAGGAACTTGATAATAACTTTTGAAGAAGGCCTAATCATGACCTGTCTCTTGCCTCTCTTCTCAGTATTGTACATGCTCTCTTAAGAGCATCATTCAGAACACTAACCCTCACCATCCTCACGAATTCAAAATGCTGGAAGCACAAATGGCAACGGCGTGCGAGGGATTACAAAGTGAAATATGAATTAGGGTTTGGGCTCTTAAAGGGCGTTAGACGGGATTTATTAAATTACAGAAAACCCCTGTAGTGACCATGTTTCTGCCAAGTTTCATTTGAGATCAACTTTATTATCCACTCCTAAATAAAAGTTTTATCCTATTTTTTTTATGTTATTGCATTAGTTTTGTTGTAATTTTAGTCATTTAGAGTTGTTTTTTTATAGCGCCTTTTTAAATGGATATTAGTTTTTATTTCCAATACAACTATTACTGTTCGTTTTCAAATGAATATCAATTGTTTTGTGAACATAGCTTGTGGTTTATTGAACTTCATGTCTAATTGCCAATCATGCATTCTTAGAGGCTTTTTTATGCTGGGATAATTGTCAAAAATCAAGCTGCAGATTCTGATCAGTTTACTTATTATCAGGCTTGGAGGGATAAGGGTGATTTTCATATTTCCATATCACAACAGCACTATGCTTATGTTGGTATTCAAAGTTGGTTAATTCTATTCTTTTTTCAATTTATTGACTTCAAATTAATACTTTGGTTTATGGTGATCAGCTGCAGATTTTGATCTGTTTACTTATCATCAGCTAGTTGTGGCCATTTCTCCACCACTTTTGCCATCTGTTTTCACTTTTCTGCAAGTTTTTCCACCTTCAGACAATGCTTCATCAGTACGATCAGATCTCCTTCATTGTTATTTACTCGTCTCTCTTTCTCGTCACTTCAATTTCATTGCTCTTTTAAGTACTTTCTTCTTGCAAAATGCTTTAGATTTAAGTTTAATTTCTATGAAAGATGATCGAGAATGGAAACAAAGTAACTTAAACGATGCTTAATTGTCTTAGTGGCTTGAAGATATAGGCGACCTGGAATTTTTCTTTCTTTTGTTTGAATAGACAAACTCATAAACACCTTGGTCAATCAACTACAGTTCATGAGATACTTGTCTCAAACTCTCAATAACAAATGGGCATCCTCAAATTTGATCTCAAAATTCGGAAATATCAAAGCCTTGAACAAGGAATTGTGTACATTCTAATTTAACTTCTAATGAGAACTTATTAATGAGATTCTGAACATTATCATAAGTGACATTGTGACAACTTACTTTCTTTAAATTATTTGCAACTACAAAGTGATTACTACAACAAAGTAACTTGACAATAAAATATGTATTTTGTGAATCTATAATGTTATTTCAAATTCAAGCTCAGTTCAAACTAGAGTAGTATTCATGACACAAATCACATTGAGCAAGCTTATTTTGAGTATTGGAAGTTCTGAGTACAATATGAGCATGATAGCTAACTCTAATCCCATGTTTAAGCAAATTTCCAGGCTAAAATTTAATAATTCAAATGGAGCAGAGATGTTTTTATAGCTTCCCTGTTTTGAAGTCTTCTTTTAGTTTGCTTGAAGCTAAAACTTAAGTTACATATGTCAAATGAAAATTAATGTTTGATAAACTCTTTTGGGTGCATGGTGCAACAAAGTAGGGTGGGGAAAGAGGAGGGGTTTTCCAGAGATAGGGTATAACTTTATAAGCACAAGAAGTGTGTTGAGAGTTCTGAATTTGAAAGATGGAGACCTGATGAAGCCAAAACCAAAAGCAACTAATCTGAAGAAGGCAATGGTGTTGAACTAGAAAGCCAATTTGGCCATAGGCCATTGGCATAAGATAAAATATAGGATGCAGTTGGAACCAATTTTGAAACCAAACCACCTTAGAGCAAATAGACTGTTGAAAACATTCATTCAACACACAAACTGTTGAATGAACCAACCTTGAATACTTGGTAGGAAAGAGCACAAACAGTAGAAATAGAAGCCAACATAAAACCACATAGATATGATGTAATCCAATATAAATCCAATTGAGAAAGATCAATCCAGATACCCAAAAGAGAGGCTGCTAAATCTGTTGGGGATAATTGTTTAGAGTCATGGCAGATCCAGCACCACTTACCGTCTGCTCTACAGTCGTTAATGTTGTTCTGGTCTTTTCAGAAACCTGAAATTTCTGGTCTATTTCTTTCACTTTCTCATTCACTATAATGGCAGTCAGCACAAAAATGGTTTAGTGAAGTGGGTATACTCCCTTCGCCCCAAGATACATATTCACTATGAAAAAGGGTTATTATTACACATTTACACTTTTAAATCAATAAATGACAATTTATCCATAATAATATAAGGGGTAATGAATTTCTTTAAGAGTAGAACTGAAAAGCATACACTTATTTTGGGACAAACTAAGTGTCCGTTTACCAAACGCTTATCCATATTGTGATTTAATTCACTTATAGAATGATATTTGATTAAATCATGTGAATTGTAATGAAAATCAATATATAGAATTTTTAATTACCAGAGTTGAGATGTTGCAAGTGATGGTGAGGTGTTTTCAGCAATATGAAAACGATCATTTCATACAACATTTTTTTATTAGATCTGTATTAGGATTATGGCTTAATATTTACAAGGCTATATGATATGGTAGTAATTAACAGAATTCACAATCGCCAATTCAGTAGTAGAGGACAGATAGGCCTTTTGCGGTTTTACCCAAAAAATGATAGGTTTGTAAAGTTCATTATATTTTTTTTCTTTGAATTTCCATGGTTTGGCATATTAGACCCGCGATCTCGATTCTTAAGATTTCTTGGTTGTATGGTAGTGAAAGGAAGGCATGAGCAGGACTGTTTGCTCCCCGACTGATACGAACATCCTTGTTTAGCCACTGTTTTTATTATGTTTAGCTATTGTATACTGTTGTATTTATTTCTTCCATTATGTTTGCATGCTTACTAGGTCATTTATTAGGAAGTTATGCTAACAGATGGTAGGTTGATTAGGAGAATAATTGTAACACCCCGATTTTTGAAAGGTATCATTTTGAGTTAATACCGAAACCGATATATTAGGGGGAAAATAATATAAAAGATATTGGAATTGTATCCTGGATTCTATAGTTTAGGTAGGTGAAGGATTCAATTACGAGTCCAACGGTTCTTTCCGGAGCAAAATCGGAGCTATAACGAAGAAGTTATGGCCAAAACAGTGAACGAGAAGAAAATCGGGCAAACAGTAAACTACGCGACTTATGCCGCGACTATGCCGCGACTTAGGGAAGCGGGCGACTTATGGTCGCGGCATAACCCGCGAAATCCATTGGTCGAGCTTAAAACCCGATTTTCAGCCACCAAACTTCATTTCTTCATCACTTTTGATCCACAACTCCGATTTGATTGATTCAAGTTGCCACGGTTTCGTTTTTCAGAGATATTCAAGGATCTATCAATATATATTGGAGGTCTATTGGAATATGCAAGAGTATTTTGTGGTGGTAAGCTCCTCATCTCTCCCTCTTCATCTTCTTCACCAAAGTTTTCTAGGGTTTCATCCACCCTTTGTTCTCCCTTTCATAGATTGGAGGTTTGTAACCATTTTGGTGAACTAGAGGTTTTTTGGTTGGTGGATTCAAGCTCGGGTTAAGGTAATCTTCTATTCTCTTCAGTTATGGAAGTTAGGGTTTCGGTATCAGTTAAGGTATTCATGTATATGGTTTGGGAAACGATTATTTGTGGTTGATTATGTTTATTTATGGTTAAATATGTATGGATTTAGGTTTTTGGAAGTTTTGACTTGAGAATCCAAGTGTTCTTCAAAGGATCTTTAGTTGGAGGGAAAATCTAGATTTAGCCTAAATATAGCACGGTGAGTTCAAGTTGATTTGTGAAAATGGTGTACATGCCAAAATGTCTATTTTAAAGTATTTAAGTGTTTTATGTAAAATTATCAAATGTTGGGTTATTTGCTAATCTTTGATTATTTGAAGTATTTAACTTTACAAACCTTGTATAACACCCACATTTGGGATTTTTGGGCATTTTGATAAATGTGTCACAAATGAATGGTTTTTGAGGTCTTATTTTATAAATAGATCTTTGGTCAAGGAAATACACTTTTAAATGTTTGTCGGGTTTTATGCACCATTCATGAAATGGAATGTTTTATAAAGTATTACTTTCACTTTTATGTGAGGAACTTGAAAGAATGGTTATAGTCCCATTTTATGATTTTCATTCTTATCAGCAGTTAAATTTGCAAAATGCATATTTTGTGTTATGAGGCAATAGGAAAATATAAGAGTATAAGTTCATTTGGAAAATGGGTGCCTCAACTAATGTCGAGTTTTGAACTAATCTTACTTTTAGTCGTTGTGTTTGCATATCCGTTGGTCGAGTGCGTTTTATCGTATTTTTATTTCATTTATCAATGGGTCAATGGGTTGCTAAGCCTGTGGCTTGGTATTTTTATTTGATTGGGGTCTTTGTACAATTGTCCAGTTTTGGTAGCTCAACTTCGAGCCTTGGTTGAGATATTGGATGAGGAGCTCGACGTAAGGACCCTTCGGGGTTGAACTTGAGTTTCCGTGGGTGTACGTTTAAAGCCACTGAGCCTGACATCCCTTGCACTTGGAATCTTTATGTCCAGTGATGGAACGCTAGTTTTCCACATTGAGGCACGTTTAGGCATCAGATTGGGTTATAAGTCCTACGTGCTAAGTATTACGATATTGGATGAGGGACTCGACGTAAGGACCCTTCGGGGTTGAACTTGAGTTTCCGTGGGTGTACGTTTAAAGCCACTGAGTCTGAAATCCCTTGCGTATACTTTTGTTTATATGACTAGTCTTAACAACATAAAATGGGCTTACTTTGTGGACCATCACATTTTATGGAATCGGGTCTCCCCTATCACCGAAAGGTGTTGTTTTGGGTATTGAGTTTTATTATCCAAGTTTTCGGTGACGTTTTGTATAAATGGGTTTTATCCATGATTTATGGGTTGAGTATTATGCCCCATCCGTGTTTTGGGTGTTCTGGGATATAAAGTGTTATCCGCTTTTCTCCAGTTGGGAGTTTGATTTCTACTCTCATTTAGAGTGAGTTTTGGGTTTAATTTAATTTACAAAAGAACGTTATATGTTGGAATCTTGTCCCCGAAGTAGTTTGGATTTGAAAACGTTTACATTGGTGTTTCCTTGCTCAAAATGCATATTATTGGAAAAGAGTTGTTTTCATGTTCAAACATATCATCTTGAAAGCTTATGATTTAAACTGCATTACTTCCTTTCAAAGATATCTTATTCATGTTGAAAACTCTTGAGCTCACTAGGCGTTAAGCCTAAACTTTTTATTTGTCGGCATGTGCATCAGGTTCCAGTTGGGGGTTCGGACTCTAGTAGCCTCATGAAGAGTTGAGCCTTAGCTTTATGCAAGAGTAAGTTGTTGATGAAGTCTTCCGCAGTTTGGAGATAGTAATTGTTATTGGGTTTTAGTAGCACCCGTCCTTTTCATAGATTGTATGTATAGGATGAATGGGTGTATTACGGTTAATTCTTAAATTGTGTTTGTAGCCGAAGTAATTATTAATGTATATAGAAAAATTTTAAATCAGTTGCTATTTCCAGAATTTAGGGTGTTACAAGTTGGTATCAGAGCTTAAGTTTGAGAGAATTAGATATTGATCGTAGGATGCCTAGACTCAAACTAGCGTTTTTATAAGTGATTGTAAGTAACGTTGCACGTTAGGAACCTTAAGATAAGATATTTTGGAGTTGATCGAGTCGCTAGAAACGGGAAACTTGTCGAGGGTCGCAAGGATGAGCATGTACGGTACGTTCACAATGGCACCTGGCCAGTGTAATGGTGAACCTACGTGCTACATGTGTATACTTGAACTACCTTGGTATGCTGACCGTTGGGGTAGTGAGGAAGTTTCTAAGCGAGTAAGCTAAGGGAGGATTGATGTCTCTAGCAATGTCACTTAAGAGTGATAGTTAAGGGCGATGAACGTATTAAGTTGATCATCTTGAGTCAGATTTCTTGGTGGGATTAGAACTATAAGCTTGTTATACCGTTTTTTTTCGAGGAGAAATTGTAAGCTAATTAATGGGATTTTTGCTCTAAGATGTTTGATGCATCCGGATGACAATAGTATGTCGGGTTATTGAGAAGCGTAATCCTAAGATGTGAGTGCCGACCAAATCCATGCACGACCTTTATTTATAAAATGAGTTGCATTATTTGTTTCCCATGTTTTCAAAGCATCAAGTGAGCCATATTACGAAGTCTTGGTAAAGTATTTAGCATTCATCAAATTTTAAACCGTTGGTTTAAACATGCACGAAAATGTTTTGTTGTTCGTGGTTACAAATATTTTGTTTATTGGAAATCCCTTCATCCTCGTTTTGTGTCTAACTCTATTTTTGGATATAATAAGATCTGTATTTTAATGTCATTTGGGGTATTGGACAAGTGACTGTATCATTTTTAACCTTGACATTGGATCTCCTCCACGTATGTTAAGGTTTTAAAGGAAGAGTTGTCCCCATGTTCTTGAGTCGGAATTTTCTGGACGATTTGGTTTGTGTGAGTCGTGTTTAATTTTATGAGTATAGTTTTGCGGCATTTGGGGTGCGTAAGTGTACTTTGAGATGCGTGGGTTTTAATTTCATCGCGTGTAAATTTACACGTTTATTGGGCGTCGTGTCTCGTCAAAGTCGTGTTGAAAATGGTCATCTTATCTTACGATGTGGTTTTAGAATTTTGACATTTTAGACTTATTGTTGTCTTATACTTTTATGTTGGAAAATGAAAATTTTGACGCCGCTTGCTTTAAGCAATAATGGGATTTATGAAAATTCAATCGGATTTCATTGTGTCCTATTTTACGACATTTTGCGTCGCGTAAATAAGTTTTGGAACGTGTATGAATGCTTTATTGTGTACGTTAATTTATAGGTTCTGTTAATAAATGTCATCCCATGTGCTCTTTTGGGAAGTTTCAAAACCTTATATTTTTCTCTTTCGGTTTATAAAATTGTTAATCGTTGTACACTTTTTGCATTTGGATTAAATTATATTGTTGGTGTGAGTAAGCATATAAACGATTTATATTATTTCAGTTATTGATTTTACTGTTAGAAATTTTATGCAAGGCATTAAGCGAGAAGCGGTATTCATGTCATTGTAGTTGTTATTTTGGTCAAATGTGTTCATCGGTACGACTCAAAGTTTTAAACTCGATTTGAAATTTATTTGCTTTCTCATCGTTCTACCGAGCTTTGAGGAATAAGCTGATGCATATGAGGCTTGTGGAGAATTTTATGCCACAACGTTTTTGGTTAGAGAGGGAAAAATTTTAAAGATAAAAATTGTGAAGTTCTCTTTTAGGGTTATACAAACAGTTATTGCACGTGTTGTGGTGCAGGTATTAATTTTCATATTTATAGTGTAAATTTTGCTACACATCTTTTGTTACCGTTTTATTAACGTAAATACTGATCAATTTTACGAATTTTGGAAACAGTTTTATATGTGTAGCGTCGATGATCAATTTTCAACCTATCGAGTGATCGGTAGTGGATTTTACCGCACGGCTAATTGTTATAAAGCGTATGTATTTGAAAGTGTTGTAAACGTTTAAATTGGCACAGTAATTGAAAAACCTTGAACTTATTAGAGCTGTAGATTTGGACCCCTTACATGAAAGGAGTTGTACTCAGGACTAAAGGAGTCCTTGGAAAATGAAGCGTCGGATTAACCGATTCGTGGTCAGTTTCGAATTTTAGATTTCAGTTTATGAATCAGTACATGCTTGAATGATTGAAGTAGTAGAATTGGGTATTCTCCCAGCTATTTAAGTGATGATCTTTCTGTTTCGGTAAATCCTCGGGTTAAAGTCTTGTGTGGTTGCTTGCGTATGGATGGATTTAAATCAATGGGTTGTTAAACATCATGGTATGTGTTGGTTGCGTACTATCTTAAAGAACCTTCGCGAATAAAGGAAATATTGTGGTTCACTTGTTAGAGACGTAAGGTTTAAATTTTAGTGCCATGTTAGGTGTCAACTTTGAATTAACAATGCAAATCTGGAATGAAATACTTGACGGTTGTTGGATCATAAATTGTATTCAAGGTTAAAAGTTAAAGTTAAGGGTTTAAACTGTAATTGTATTAAAGTTAGTTAGAGGGTTTATTTTGTATTAAGTTAATAGTTGTTAGCTATTGGGCCTCAAGCCCATAAGCCCATTAGGCATTAGTCCTGGGTATTTAATGTTTTGTTTAGTTTAGTTTTAGGTTAACCTTTGATAATTATTCATAATCATAATTATAATCCTATAGAGAGGTAGACGTTTTCTCTGTATTCAAGGGTATCAAGAACACACAAGGTTTAACTGTTTATTCAAGGGATTGATATGTTATTCTTGATCTTATTATCTCTTGATTATTATTGTGTTCTGTGATTGTTAATCAACTAGATTAAACTGGGATAACAAGTGGTATCAGAGCCAAAAGAATCAAAAAAAAAATTTGATATTACTATTCATCGATTACTATTCACGAAAGTTACTGTTCATCGAAAAAAAAAATTGTTGTTCATCTGATTTCATGAATCTATGTGCGTTTATGTTTAAGATTGATCTGATTAGGTGTGTTTTGCGTTATTGAACTCTATATGATTGATTAATTGCTTTGAGAATTATCAAGTGATTGAATTTATTGATTTTGTGTTTTCTGGGTTTGCATGAATATCGACACTATGGTTGGAAAATTGAGTAATCAAAAGTGCTCTTTAATCATTATTGTTAATTGGGTTGTGATCGATACGTGCTGATGAGTACCAAAGTCTGATTTTTGCATTTGATTTTGAGTTCTTGATTATTTTTTGGGTTGATTATTGCTTCTGTTCATCGACGTTCTTGGATGGTTCAATAACATATCGGTCGAAGGTAGTTTATCGGTCTATATCTGTTATCGGTCAATACTTTGTATCGGTCAAAGCCAATACCGGTCGACCGCTTTCTATCGGTCTATCTTATCGGTCGAAGACCAATTCGGGTCGAAGACCATTACCGGTCCATAGATTATATCGGTTCACATTAACACCGGTCGAAAGGTATATCGGTCCATTTTTGGTTCCGGTCTTAGTCTTTTACCGGTCGAAGCACCAATACCGGTCACTGCAAGTTACCGGTCGAATTAATACCGGTCGAATTTACCGGTCAAAGAAAACACCGGCCAAGCACATCGGTCGAGCAAAATTTGTCTTTTTGCATACTTAGACAAAATTTTGCAAACTGTAATATGGCCTCTACAAGTCAAAAAAAATTCTCTAGGGGTGCTGCCCCTTGACCCCACCCGCTAACCGGGTAGCGGGACCCCCATGCTAAGTCTGTGAAGGGGGACAAAAGTTTTGTGTTTTATCAAAATTTTTCCTAATCTCATTCTTCAGTATTATTTCTTTGTGTTTTATATTGTGCAAATTCTGCACTTAATTATTTTTTGGAAATTTATTTTTCTGAAAAAATTTTAGTGTGGTTTTTATCTTGATTTTAACGATCTCATCTAGTTGGTTGTCTTGGTACAGAAAAGTTTGATTACTAACCATACAGCTAGGATGTCGAATCAGCTTCTCTCAATGTGCTCTCAGGTCAAACCTCATGTCCTCATGGCTAATGAGTATCAGCAATGGAAGACCAGAATGATCCAGTTTCTGAATCACAAGAACAGAGAATTCATGAAAGCAATCATTGATGGTCCACAAACTCCAATGATCACAGTAAAGGGTCAAGCTGCAACAGAAACCTCTCCAGAAATCCCTGACAGAGAGGTTCCTAAACCTTATCAGTTCTTCACTGGAAAGCAGAAAGAACAGTATAAGATAGAAGAAGAGGCTCTAATCTATCTGACAATGGCAATCCCAAATGACATCTACAATCGTGTAGACAGTCAGAGCACTTCTAAAGCAATCTAGGACGAACTAGCAAGACAGTTTGAAGGAAGTGAAGCCTCTATCCAAGCTAAGCAGAATCTATGCATAAATGCTTACGAGGGATTTCATGCAAAAGAAGGAGAGCTACTACTAGATACCAACAACAGGTATAACATCATTCTCAATGACTTGCGGAGGAACAATATCTGTAAATCTGCTTCTGAGATAAATTACAAGTTCATCAAGAATCTGAATCCAGAATGGAAGAACTTTGCCATAAACCTCCAGATGTCCAAGAATATGGCTCAAGAAAATGTCACTGATATCTTCTCTACTCTTGCTCAACATGAGGATGAGGTGAGATCTATTAATAATGAGTCTAATCATCTAAAGGATTATGTGGCTCTCATAGCCGGCAAAGGTTTTGTATCCTCTGCAAGGTCAAAGAAAAAGATGTCTAAAGCTCTAGTTACCGAAGTTACTGACTCTGACTCTACTTCAAGTGATGAAGAAATGGAGATTGATTCTGATCCAGATATTCAGAAGTTCTCTGAGGACTTAGCTCTAATTACGCGACGATTCAAGAAGAGCTTTGGCAAGAAAAGATTCTACTCAAAGCCAAAGTATGATGGATACAAGAAAGAGAAGTCTGAGATGCGATACAAGCCGAGGCATGGAAAGAGAGAGGAAGGACGAGAAGACAGGAAGGAAGATAGAAGAGAAGGAAAGAGAGAGGAGAAGCGAGAAGAACGAAAGGACGAACCAGGAAGATGCTACAACTGTGGCAAATTTGGGCACTTCTCAAGAGACTGCAAGTTCAAGAAGGTAAAGAACTCAGAGTACTACGCAAGAAAGTCACTTATTGCCAAGAAAGCTGAAGAAGGAAAAGTGCTGATGGCTGAAGAAGAAAACTGGTTGTTCCAAAGTTCCGATGACAAGGAGCAAGTGCACTTCACCCAAGTATCTTATATGGCAAAGATGGATGGTGACGATGAAGATTATGAGGCACAATCCGAAGATGCAAACTTTGAGGTAAGTGACAATTCTGAACTTATTGAATCTTTAATGGCCCAAATACATGGTATGAAAGATGAATTTGCTTTACTGAAAGGTAAACTTAGCTCTGCACATCAATCTGTCTTAAGCTTTCGTGATGAAAATGCTATATTAAAAGTTGTTGTGGAAGAAAAAGAAAAGGAAAAGGATGATTTAAAAGCTGAAAAAGCATCTTTAAAAGAAAAAATATCTGGTTTAGAAACAGATCTTGTGAATCTTAATGCTGAAAAGGGTGAGTTTCAAATCAAATTTGAAGTTTGTTATAAAGAAAGAAATGAAGCTTTCACCAAAATCAAGCAACTGGAAGATATTAATATGAAACGAGGTCAGACTGAGCAAACATTAAATCTGTTGACCAATAAACTCCAAGACGAAAGGTTTTATAAACTAAAACCAGGTTTGGATGTGCCAACTAATGAAATTTTGAAAAAGGCACCGGAGCACCTATATAACTTTGATAAATTTGGCTCCGCAATCAGACCCATTCCTGACATTCGTGCAACTTTTGTTGAAGCAAGCTCTCCTAAACCTTCTAAAGAGACCAAAGGTCGAGAAGAAATGGGAAAGAACAAGTCTGGTGACACTGATTCTCAAAATCTTTTTAAATCGGTTGGTTTTACATATGGTGATTTGAATAAAAGCTATGAGACTCGAAAGATCGAATTTACTGAATTTGAATCACTATTTACCACACCTTCCAAAGAATCAGTAAGCACCAACACAGTTCCACCTGAGACTGCATGCAAATATGATGAGTATGAATCGGATGTTGATCCATATACTATACCATCAGTCTCAAATCCCATTGCTTCTAAACCTTTACTTGTTGAAGAGGTTGAAGAAGAAAATGTTATCACGAATGAATCTTGTGCTCAAAATGATAAAACGGAGTTTATTGAGTCCATGACTGAAGAGATATTCTCTGAAATGATGAATGCTTCAGACTCTGATTTTGTTTCTGATTTAAAGGGGTCAAATTTTGTGA
This sequence comes from Arctium minus, assembly GCA_954870635.1. Taxonomy (NCBI): domain Eukaryota; kingdom Viridiplantae; phylum Streptophyta; class Magnoliopsida; order Asterales; family Asteraceae; genus Arctium; species Arctium minus. The sequence goes on along the minus strand of OX941081.1, from coordinate 128,764,311 downwards.
ATGATAATACATCTGAATTGATGAAGCAAATTGATATGTTGCAACAGTCTCTTGATGAGGTTGAAGATGAAAACTTTGATCTCAAACATAAACTTGAAAAATCTTTAAAAGTAAATCAAGAGCTTTGCATTGAGATCAATGATTTGAAAATTACTTTGTTTAAAAATGCTTCAAATGATAAACAGATGTTCAATGATCCAAGCTAGAAGGTAAGAACCAATCCAGAATTTGATGCTCCTACAAAACCTTTAGTTGTTTACTCTGATTGTCCTGAATATCCACCGAGTATTTTTGAAAAGGTTGAGACTTCAAATAGCACTAGAAAAGAACCACCTTCTAAGTTAGAGACTAACAAGGTTCCTGTTTCTGTTTTAGATATAAAAGGAATTGGAGTTGGGAGGAGTAAGAAGAATAAAGATAGTAGTTTGAATAAGAATGATAGGTTATCTAGTGAAACTTTTGCTTCAAATAGTTGTACTTCAGGCAGTGTTATTTTGAAAAGTAATTCTTTTGATGCACATGAATGTAAGGTTTGTTCTGATAAATCTAAGTTTATGAATTTTGCTCGAAAGAATCTATATAGCAAACACTGTTGGGATAACTCATTCAAATACTTCTCCCCTCCAAAGTCCAAACAGAGTAAGAGAAAAGCTAAAGTGAATCCTAATTCTAATTCTAATTCTTATGCACAACCCAAAGTGTTTCGAGCTAAGGTTGCCAATCCTACTTCTAAAAAGCACTTTCAGGAATTAAATGTTAAGATGGTTTGGAAATGGGTTCCAAAACCGCGTTATGAATGGAGAGTGAAAGTCAAACCAGATGATACCTGAGTTGCTTGATGTTAACCGCGAAGGACCCGTCCTGATATGGGTGCCTAAGCAAAATTAATTGTCTCTTTTGCAGGCCTGTCAATTGTGGGTAATAGATTCCGGATGTTCACGCCACATGACAGGATTCAAGCACCTCTTGCATAACTATGTGGAGGAGCCTTCCGGAGCAGTTAGATTTGCCAATTCTGAAGCCGAAGGTCACGTTAGAGGATATGGAATGCTCGATAACGGTGTTGTGAAGATTCAAAGAGTGTTATATGTTGAAGGGCTTGACCACAATCTGTTTAGTACCAGTCACTTCTGTGACATGAAATATCAAGTCTGCTTCACAACCACTCATTTCTATCTAGAGGATCCCGATGGTTACGAAGTCTTCAAAGCTGAGCGCCATGGAAATCTATACTATGTAGATTTTCCTACACTGTCTGCCACACGTCCAGTATGCCTACTAGCCAAAGCTTCTAAAGCATAATCGTGGACGTGGCATCGACGCTTGTCTCATCAGAATTTCCGATCTATAGCGAAGATACAAAGACAAGGTCTGGTCAAAGGTCTACCAGAAATGAGGTTCGAAAAAGACTCACTCTGTTCCGCATGTGAGTTTGGCAAAATGAAGCGTAGCTCATTCAAGTCCAAATCTGAATCATCAACCTCATCTGCACTAGAACTCCTTCATATGGACCTTTATGGTCCAATGCGAACCGCATCTATCAACGGAAAGAAATACGTGTTGGTAATGATAGATGACTACTCAAGGTATACATGGCTCGAGTTTCTTCGCAACAAGCCAGATGCGCCAGAATTGATCATCGCTTTTATGAAGCGCATTTGTTAGCTAGTAATTTTATACATATTTTATCTATTAATATAATATGTTTTGCATCTTAGTTTAGCTTAAATTATGCATTTTTAGCTTAAATCGCATTGCATCCATCATTCGTTCCGTGTTTAGATCATATTCAGAAAACTTACGACTTTATTCAAATTTAAGGCTAATTTGATATCGCTCGGTTCGGTTACAATGGATGCCGAATAATGTAAAGGAAGCAAGGTGGAAAAGTGGAGAAAGGCTATTAAAGAACAAAAGTTGGATTCGCCTCTGTGTGCTTGAAAAACGCACGACCCGTGCGCTGTGTCCAGAATGTTTTCTACTTCCTGCAAGATTTGTTAGCTTAATTTCAGATCTTTATGAGATATTTATCGAGATATTTGTCGAGATATTTATCGAGATATTTGTCGAGATATTTATCGAGATATTTGTCGAGATATTTATTTAGATATTTTGGATATTTTGGTTTTTTTTAGTATAAGTAAGAGGCCTCCCTCTCCTTAGAAATATATTTATCGTGTTCTTCGGTTTGGAAGTAAACACTCTCTAGAGGGTTAACTTCCCGGTTTACTCTTCTCTTGAAGGATTTCTGCATTCGTGTTCTTCAATCTAGTATTGTATCTCTTTCTTGTTTATGTTCTTAATTCATAAATATATGTAGAAATGTTGTTTGATGATATCTTTTATATTTTCTGTTATATATTAGTATCTAGTATATATATATATATATATATATATATATATATTGTTTAAGTTTCTTAATTAATAAAAGTCGTTTTTAGTTCCTTTCACATATAAGATTGTGTGGTGATAATCAGCAGTTATATTGAGAAATTGGTTAACTCGAAGTTAAACGGTACGGTTATCGAAGGTTAGTTTTACGGTTCATCCAAGTACGTCTTCAATTGCCAGTTCGAACCATTCATAGCGATAATGGCACGGAGTTCAAGAATGACACCCTGAAGAGTTATCTTACTTCTGTGGGGATTTCACACAACTTCTCCGCAGCCTACACTCCACAGCAGAACGACATTGTTGAACGGAAGAATCGCACGCTTGTTGAAGCAACTCGTACTATGCTTGCATATTCAGATCTATCCATGTACCTTTGGGCCGAGGCAGTCGCTACAGCATGTTTTACTCATAACCGTACCATTGTGGTCAAGAGATTTAATAAAACAGCATATGAGTTAATCAACAATCGTACACCTAACATCAAATTCCATCGTGTTTTCGGTTGCAGGTGTTACATTCTTAAAGAGCGTCAAGGATTATCAAAATTTGATAAGAAAGCGGATGAAGGATATCTCGTTGGATACTCCCTGACATCCAAAGCTTATCGAATTTACATTATTCGAACTAAGACGGTTGTTGAGAGCATGAATGTCCCCTTTGATGAGAACTCTACAAGGACTTCTGGACACAACAGTTCAGAACTCGGTCGTAAGGACAAAGCTTCTAGTCAATACAGAATAGAACCAGCTACTAAAGGATCCACTTCTTCAAACTCTAACTCTACTTCATCTGAGTTAGATTTGTTGTTTATTGATGCCTTTGATGATATATGTGCAGACTTTGATAAAGGCATATCTACATCAATAACAAGTTCGGAGGTCCCTACTATTTCTGAAGACATGTCTGGACCGTCCGAAGAAGAAGTCACTGAAACTTCATCTCCATCAGGTACAACTCAACCATTACTTTCTGACTCTACTAATGCTGAATCTGTCTCTACAGATAGCTCTTCTGGAAAGGAAGTCACGAGTACTTCAACTGCTAGTCTAGAAGCTTCAGTATCAGAAACTCCAGTACAAGATGTCCCGAGTACATCTATGGAGCAACCTGCAGTGCATGATGACAACGATGCTTCAAATACGCAACAAACAGTTGAAGCCTTACCAAGCACACATCGTTGGACTAAGGATCATCCCCTGGACAACGTGATAGGTGACGTACAAATTGGTGTCACGACAAGATCCGCATCTGCCAACTTCTGCATGTTTTCAAGCTTCCTTAGTTCCTTAGAGCCAAAGAAAGCGTCTGAAGCTTTACGTGATCCCTTCTGGATCTCTGCTATGCAAGACGAGCTTCTACAATTCGAAAGGAACAAGGTATGGCGCTTGATCCCACTACCTAAAGGTAAATCTGTTATAGGAACAAAGTGGGTTTTCAGAAACAAGAAAGACGAAGCCAGAGTAGTTGTGAGAAACAAAGCTCGTTTGGTCGCCAAAGGGTATTGTCAACAAGAGGGCATTGACTATGACGAAACATTCGCCCCGGTTGCAAGGATCAAAGCCATCAGAATCTTCCTAGCCTATGCAGCACACAAAAACTTTACAGTCTATCAAATGGATGTAAAGTCAGCTTTCCTGAATGGCGTTCTGCATGAGGAGGTCTACGTGGCTCAACCTGAAGGTTTCGTTGATCCTCATCACCATGTATGGTCTTAAACAAGCACCGCGAGCCTGGTATGAAACTCTCACTAAATTTCTACTTGCTTCTGGTTTCAAGAAAGGTACAGTTGATACTACCTTATTTCTTAAAAGGCAAGGTGAGGACTTGATTCTCATTCAAATTTATGTTGATGACATAATATTTGGGTCGACAAATCAAAAATTTTGTAAGAACTTTTCAAAGATAATGGAAACAAAGTTTGAAATGTCGATGATGGGAGAATTGAATTTCTTTCTTGGTTTACATGTAAAGCAATTACCCGACGGCATATTTATTAATTCAGCTAAATACATAAAAGATATTTTGAAAAAGTTCAATATGTCAGATAGTTCAGTCATGAAAACACCAATGGCCACTGGTACACTCTTAGACGCAGATCCCTCCGGGAAACCTATTGATCAAATGGTGTATCGTAGCATGATTGGTTCTTTACTTTATCTGACTGCCAGTCGCCCAGATATAATGTTTGCCACATGCTTTTGTGCGAGATATCAGTCTAATCCTAAAGAGTCTCACTTAACTGCTGTTAAGCGAATCCTTAGATATATCAAAGACTCTCCTAATCTAGGCCTTTGGTATCCAAAGGATTCTCATTTTGAACTAATTGCCTTTACAAATGCTGATCATGCAGGATGTAAGCTAGACCGGAAAAGCACCTCTGGGTCATGTCAATTTATAGGTGACAAACTTGTAAGTTGGACTTCAAAGAAACAAAATTGTGTTTCAACATCCACTGCCGAGGTTGAATACGTAGCTGCTGCTAGCTGCTGTTCTCAAGTCCTCTGGATGAAGACACAGTTAAGGGACTTTGGATACAACTACCAGCGTGTTCCTATTTATTGTGATTCTAAGAGCGCAATCGCCATAACTGCTAACCCGGTACAGCATTCGAAGACCAAGCATATCGATGTTCGCTATCACTTCATCAAGGATCATGTAGAAAAAGGTGACATTGAAATGCATTTTGTTCAAACTGACATCCAGTTAGCTGATCTTTTCACCAAGTCGTTGGATGAAAAGCGATTCCAATTTCTAATCAGCAAACTTGGTATGTTGAACATGTCTTAGTCCTGACTCATGATTCAAGGGGGAGTATTCTAAATCCTAATCTTGTGTTGTATTCTTCAACTGTTGCTAACGATAGCGGAATCATTTTCACAAATGATTACCATAATTTTTTTATGCAGGTTTGTTCAAGTGACAATAGCTTCTAATCACATCAGATTAGGACCCGCACTTCAGTACTTTATTTTTCCTGCTTGATCTAAAAAAAAATCATCAGTTAAGGGGGAGAATATCTGTGATTTTAAAAGATTATCTGACTGTGTGTTCTTAAAGATAAATACTTGCGTTTTATCTTGTCAATATACTTTGTCAAGTATTCATACACATAACGGTTCAGAACATTCTATTTGACTTTGTTATTACCATGTATCAAAAGTTAAATCTTTCTATGGTAATACTCACGTTCTTTGTATTCACTGTTGATTGAATCAAACATCATTTCATGTGCTTTCATTGAAAATATGTTTATATATTGTTCATATAAACAACATTCGTTTTTGATTCTCCAGCATATTATTCTTCATGACAAATTGATATAAGCTTATTGCCAACCACTTTTAGGTTGAGGGGGAGAATTGCCTCATCAAACACAACTGTTTTGACTTCTCCATATTTTTATTCTTCATGTAACCCTATGCTTATTTGTGCTTTCATAGCCTGTTGAACAACACGTACTTTTAGAACAATACATGGGATTCAGTGTGTGATCTTAACAGAACTTTCATGGATTCACGATAACCAGTGTTTCCTACCCCGGAAGTATTCCCTGAGTGATTAAGGGGAGAAGGGTCAAAAGAATTGAGTGATGGTGTGTAAAGAGGTAAAATGTAAATGAGAGATTGGTTAGAAGTGAGCATTAAAAGAAAGAGGGTGAGAGAACAGAGTTAAAAGAATATGAAAACTCTACACCAAACCACTTTCTGAGTCGGGCAGCCACATTATCTGATAGGTTCACATTCTTTGGTGACCATCATTGAAATAGGCAACTAGCCCATGCCATCTCTTGCATACAACCCCACCAGCTACTCATTCTTTTCTCAAAAAGAGAATGTTTCACATTTTCTGGGGATGCAGCACATATGCTATTGGTTCTTCATTTGGAAGATACTAATATTGAAAAAGAAGGAAAGTTGCCCCACCTTCGAACCCTTTCTCATGCACATTGAGTCTTTGTATAATTTGTTGTTGTCTCAACAAGTTTACATACTTTGAGCCTATGTTGAAAAGCAATCATCGGTGCTTAATTTCTTTCATACACATGCATGAACACACAGAAATTTGTTTTCTGTCAGAACGTTCATAGATAACCATGTGTTATTCGATGATTGAAAGGAAGACCTAGGGAGCCAACATCAAAACCAGCTCCTTATATAGTAACTTTGTGTTACTCAGTGACTTTGTGTCATTGACAGGCATTCTAACTGAGTCATTTGTTGATTCAGGGTTACACCTATTAAACTGTTTGAATTTGAAAAGATTCGAATGGTTACTACTTTTATGTTATTTGAATCTGAAAAGATTGAAATAATCACTCTTTCCATCTGGGAAGACTGCTCTTATTTCACACAGGGCTCGATACATGAAGACAGTGCTAAGTTGAAGTCTATAAAGACAAAGGGGGAGATTTTTCCATAAAGGGGGAGATTGTTTTGACAAGTTTTGATGATGATGATTCTCACCACTCATCAAAAAGGGGGAGAATATTTTAAGGGGGAGAACATAATCTGAAGATTATTTTCAAAGATATCAAAGATTTGAAGATTTGAAGACTATTTAAAGATATCAAGTTATGAAGTTTTGAAGCTATCAACGTCATATCAGAAGTTTTTCAAGAAAAGAGAAGAAAAGTGAAGACCCGAAGACAATTGCAATTTTTTTTAATCTTGAACCCAAAGGGGGAGATTGTTGGATCATAAATTGTATTCAAGATTAAAAGTTAAAGTTAAGGGTTTAAACTGTAATTGTATTAAAGTTAGTTAGAGGGTTTATTTTGTATTAAGTTAATAGTTGTTAGCTATTGGGCCTCAAGCCCATAAGCCCATTAGGCATTAGGCCTAGGTATTTAATGTTTTGTTTAGTTTAGTTTTAGGTTAACCTTTGATAATTATTCATAATCATAATTATAATCCTATAGAGAGGTAGATGTTTTCTCTGTATTCAAGGGTATCAAGAACACACAAGGTTTAACTGTTTATTCAAGGGATTGGTATGTTATTCTTGATCTTATTATCTCTTGATTATTATTGTGTTATGTGATTGTTAATCAACTAGATTAAACTGGGATAACAACGGTGCACCCACATTGCAAGATAGTCACTTTGAGAATAGGCGTTGACACTCCATTTGAGGTCAATAATCGTTGTGGTGCTTTGGTGCACTTCCGATGGATCCAGTGTGTTCGCAATTTAAGTAGTAACCTTAAGGATATTGAGCGTTTGTATTTGGGGATTGATCTTTGGCGTTTCTGTTATTGACAAGACTTTTGTTGGTTTGGCGATCGATGCTTGAGGGCATAATGGGAGCCGTGCAACTTTGGAGTTTGGGAGAAGCGACTATCTGTGGTGCGGGATGGTACGTTTATGGGTGAAACATTAGACTGATGTTTTGATTAAGAGAAGTTGGAGAACCCTTACAGATGTTGTGCCTTGGGAGAACAAATTTATCGTCGATTTGGATCAGACCAAACTAGTGTTAAGAATTTCGTCAAGGAAGGGACGATGAAATCTTTGATGGTATTATTTATTGGAGACAGTTAGTGAGAATTTCGAGGTGAACCTTGAGTGGGAATCGTTTATTGAGGAGACCTGGACGTGTCAGAATCAGAAGTATTTAAACGATAAGTTTGCTTTGGGGTATTCTTGAGGTGTTATATGCAACCTAAGGTTGGGAGACCGTCGAGATTTTAAGGATAGGAAAGTGGTTGATAAGGACTCGATGTTTATTCCATCAGCGGTAAGACACATCGAACCTTGGGATCGAGTTATGACGGTTCGTTACGGGAACTATAGTGATAACCTTAAATGGGATGTGATCGGTTCGTGCATGAGGCAAGGTATCGTGGAGGCATTCTTTTTGGGTAAAGAGTCGATTAACCTTGTAAAGGGCGACGTTGGGTGTTTGATCGGTGCCAGATTTCGAGGACGAAATCTCTTTCAAGGTTGGGAGGATTGTAACACCCCAATTTTTGAAAAGTATCATTTCGAGTTAATACCAAAACCGATATATTAGGGGGAAAATAAGATAAAAGATTTTGGACTTGAATCCTGGATTTTATAGTTTAGGTGGGTGAAGGATTCAATTACGAGTCCAACGGTTCTTTCCGGAGCAAAATCGGAGCTATAACGAAGAAGTTATGGCCAAAACAGTGAACGAGAAGAAAACCGGGCGAACAGTGCACTACGCGACTTACGCCGCGACTATGCCGCGACTTAGGGAAGATTGCGACTTATGCCGCTACTTATGGTCGCGGCATAACCCGCGAAATCCACTGGTCGAGCTTAAAACCCGATTTTCAACCACCAAACTTCATTTATTCATAACTTTTGATCCACAACTCCGATTTGGGTGATTCAAGTTGCCACGGTTTTGTTTTTGAGAGATATTCAAGGATCTAGTAAGATATTGGAGGTCTATTGGAATATTCAAGAGTATTTTTTGGTGGTAAGCTCCTCATCTCTCCCTCTTCATCTTCTTCACCAAAGTTTTCTAGGGTTTCATCCACCATTTGTTCTCCCTTTCATAGATTGGAGGTTTGTAACCATTTTGGTGAACTAGAGGTGTTTTGGTTGGTGGATTCAAGATCGGGTTAAGGTAATCTTCTATTCTCTTCAGTTATGGAAGTTAGGGTTTCGGTATCAGTTAAGGTATTCATGTATATGGTTTGGGAAACGACTCTTTGTAGTTGATTATGTTTATTTATGGTTGAATATGTATGGATTTAGGTTTTTGGAAGTTTTGACTTGAGAATATAAGTGTTCTTCAAAGGAGCTCTAGTTGGAGGGAAAATCTAGATTTAGCTTAAATCTAGCACGGTGAGTTCAAGTTGATTTGTGAAAACGGTGTACATGCCAAAATGTCTATTTTAAAGTATTTAAGTGTTTTACGTGAAATTATCAAATGTTGGGTTATTTTCTAATCTTTGATTATTTGAAGTATTTAACTTTACAAACCTTGTATAACACCCACATTTGGATTTTTGGGCATTTTGATAAATGTGTCACAAATGAATGGTTTTTGAGGTCTTATTTTATAAATAGATCTTTGGTCAAGGAAATACACTTTTAAATGTTTGTCGAGTTTTATGCACCATTCATGAAATGGAATGTTTTATAAAGTATTACTTGCACTTTTATGTGAGGAACTTGAAAGAATGGTTATAGTCCCATTTTATGATTTTCATTCTTATCAGCAGTTAAATTTGGAAAATGCATATTTTGTGTTATGAGGTAATAGGAAAATATAAGAGTATAAGTTCATTTGGAAAATGGGTGCCTCAACTAATGTCGAGTTTTGAACTAATCTTACTTTTAGTCGTTGTGTTTGCATATCCGTTGGTCGAGTGCGTTTTATCGTATTTTTATTTCATTTATCAATGGGTCAATGGGTTGCTAAGCCTGCGGCTTGGTATTTTTATTTGATTGGGGTCTTTGTACAATTGTCCAGTTTTGGTAGCTCGACTTCGAGCCTTGGTTGCGATATTGGATGAGGAGCTCGACGTAAGGACCCTTCGGGGTTGAACTTGAGTTTCCGTGGGTTTACGTTTAAAGCCACTGAGCCTGACATCCCTTGCGCTTGGAACCTTTATGTCCAGTGATGGAACGCTAGTTTTCCACATTGAGGCACGTTTAGGCGTCAGATTGGGCTATAAGTCCTACGTGCTAAGTATTACGATATTGGATGAGGGACTCGACGTAAGGACCCTTCGGGGTTGAACTTGAGTTTCCGTGGGTGTACGTTTAAAGCCACTGAGTCTGAAATCCCTTGCGTGTACTTTTGTTTATATGACTAGTCTTAACAACATAAAATGGGCTTACTTTGTGGACCATCACATTTTATGGAATCGGGTCTCCCCTGTCACCGAAAGGTGTTGTTTTGGGTATTGAGTTTTATTATCCAAATTTTCGGTGACGTTTTGTATAAATGGGTTTTATCCATGATTTATGGGTTGAGTATTATGCCCCATCCGTGTTTTGGGTGTTCTGGGATATAAAGTGTTATCTGTTTTTCTCCAGTTGGGAGTTTGATTTCTACTCTCATTTAGAGTGAGTTTTGGGTTTAATTTAATTTACGAAAGAACGTTATATGTTGGAATCTTGTCCCCGAAGTAGTTTGGATTTGAAAACGTTTACACTGGTGTTTCCTTGCCCAAAATGCATATTATTGGAAAAGAGTCGTTTTCATGTTCAAACATATCATCTTGAAAGCTTATGATTTAAACTGCATTACTTCCTTTCAAATATATCTTATTCATGTTGAAAACTCTTGAGCTCACTAGGCGTTAAGCCTAACCTTTTTATTTGTCGGCATGTGCATCAGGTTCCAGTTGGTGGTTCGGACTCTAGTAGCCTCATGAAGAGTTGAGCCTTAGCTTTATGCAAGAGTAAGTTGTTGATGAAGTCTTCCGCAGGTTGGAGATTGTAATTGTTACTGGGTTTTAGTAGCACCCGTCTTTTTCATAGATTGTATGTATAGGATGAATGGTTGTATTGAGGTTAATTCTTAAATTGTGTTTGTAGTCAAAGTAATTATTGATGTATTTAGAAAAAATTTAAATCAGTTGCTATTTCCAGAATTTAGGGTGTTACAATAATTAGGAGTATTTGAAGGGTCATGGTCTTTATATTTGTGGTACGATTATCTTTTGGGTTTATGCAGAAAAGTTTAGTTCCTGTTCCTCTCCTCTTGTTCTTGGAGATCGCCCATCTCGATTCGGATTATAACACCGACCTTCAGAGAGAACGTTTACGATCAAATCAAGTGTGTCAAGCTCATTGCCAGTGACCGGACAAGAATTGGACTTCACTGGTTTGTTTTTATGTTCATTATCCAATGGATAGTCATAACACTTGCATGCTTAATACTTGTGGTTTGTTATTTAGAATAAAATTGGAAAATAATATAAAGATCAATGTGTTTTCTAAGCCTCTCTTTCATGATGAGAAAATAGTGAAGAGTAATGGTACCTTTACCTAAACGTTTAACTGGTAAGTGCTTACCGGTAAGATTCAACACTCTTAGGGGTTGTTTACCGAACGCTTACCCGGGTAAGCGCTTACCAAGCTTACCAAGTTATATTATCTTAACCAATGAATATGTCAATGAACAGTAATCTTACCCAGTAAGAGCGAAAGCAATGATCGAGAGTCTTACCCGGTAAGTGATGGCGACGGCTCTTACCCGGTTAGCGCTTACCGGGTAAATTGTTGCATAAGATACCGTTTTAATGGACTAAAATCTTACCTAATAAGGTAAGTGATAGTGTTGAATTTAACCGGTAAATGTTTATCTGATAAGTGTTTGGGTAAATGACCCCTTAACTTACTTTACCGGGTAAGATTGTAGTTCATCGAAACGGTATCGTATGCAACAATTTAAACGGTAAGCGCTTACCGGGTAAGAGTCATCACCCTCACTTACTGGGTAAGACATCCTTATCATCACTCTTACCGGATAAGATTATCGGCCCTTGCCATATTCATCCGGTAAGGTAAATGATCCAATAAAGCGTTCAGTAAACGGTCCTAAGTGAAAATTATAAGTTGGATTTTTGTACAGTTGTATTAGTTTATCTCATAAGGGTATGACTTGTATTTCTGTCCAATAAGTATTAATAAATGTTAATCCATGAAGGCAGAAAAAAAAGAAAGGATCGACTCAAACTCAAGTTGGAAAAAGTTTTATCAAATATTTCTCCTACAAAATTTGGTTCTCCTACATACAACAATATTATCTAATCAAAAGATCTTTCACACCATTGCTAATATAGCATTTTTGACTAAAGTTTCATGCCATCGTGAGAATATTTCATTTCAGATGCTATGGGAAGTGGGTTAGTTCTCATAGTCATGGATTATGTAAAACTATAATACCTAGCAGGGTTCGAACTCATCAATGATGCGATTGAAAGATGGAAAAAGATTGCAGCATATTTGGTTTAAGAAGATTTCTTTTGATGAGCCTGCAGCCTGCATATTTGGGTTCGAACTCATCAATTATTTTCAAGTTTGTTCCAACATATATTTTGGATTTTATTTTTGTAAACAATTTGCAAAAAAAGAAAACAAATTGTTAATGCCTACATTGCTCTTTTAAATCTACAAAAACAAATGTTATCGCATTGAATATTCCGCTATCTAGCAATTTCGAACATATCAACATTGAATTTATATATCATATGAAACCATGAAATTAACATCGTTAGTGGCAGAAAATAGTAGACATGAATTTAAAAAAAGGAAAGATTATAAGCAAATAGACTGACACTTAGGGATTTACACTTGAATCTAGATTAAACTTACGCCGTGTACCCGACCAACGGACGAGTATAACACTAAGTTCAAGTGATCCAAATCATCCAAATGAACCCTCTGTTGTTAAACCAAAACTGATGGGAACCCATAATGTTGTTAAGACAATTATAACTGATGTCATAGAACCAAACCAAGTTTGGGTACACAGGTTGTTCAAATAAAGTCTTAGACCACCACTGATTACATATTTGTTCAACTATCTCATCAACTATAGTTGATTGACGAAGGTGTTTATGAGTTTGTCTATTCAAACAAAAGGAAGAAAAATTCCACGTCGCCTATATCTTCAAGCCAAGTTAATGTTCAAATAAAGTCTTAGACCACCAAGTTTGGGTATACAGGCTTCTTTGCCTATGATCTATGATGAAAGATACAAAAGGATTATTCAAGCCGAAGGGTACCTAACCGAGAGTCAAAGGCACGAAAATCCAATTATAGTTTGACTAAACTTCTTGTCGATTGACATGCAACATTCGACAATGATGAAAAGAGTGACCAATCAAAGAAATGAATCTACATTAAAGTCATGTTGTATATAAAGGATTTCAAGGTACAAAATCGCTTGTCTTTATTTCATAAAACCAAAGCCATATATAAATACAAACCAGGAAGACAAACTTCCATAACAAAAGAAGATATAAAAGGATATAAGAGCCTAAAATATATGATTTCTTTCACTCCCCCTCAAGTTGGAGCGTGAAGGTTTCGAACGGCCAGCTTATCAGTTAGGAACCGAAGATGTTCCCCTCCCAAAGCTTTGGTAAAAATGTCAGCGATTTGATTTGTGGTGTCTACTTGTACCATCGTGATCTCCTTCATCTCAACCCGTTCACGAACGAAATAACAGTCCATTTCAACATGTTTGGTTCGCTCGTGGAAAACCAGGTTGTTTGCAATATGTCGGGTTGCCTGGTTATCACAATATAACGGAGTGGGACCAGTTTGTGTTCCATCTAGGTCACGAAGCAGCCAACGTAGCCAGAGAATTTCACTCACCGTCGTAGCCATAGATCTATATTCCGCTTCGGCTGAGGATCGAGAAACTACCGACTGTTTCTTTATTCGCCAAGATATCGGTGCTCCTCCTAATAGAACAACATAACCTGTTCGTGACCGTCTTGTGAAGTTGCATCCTAACCAGTCGGCATCACAAAATGCCACCATGTTGAGGCCACCTTTTGCAGAAAGGAGAATACCTTGACCGGGAGTCGCTTTCAAACATCGTAGCACTCTTACTGCTGCATCCATGTATTTCTGGCGTGGATCTGACATGAACTGACTGAGCATGTTCATGGCGAAAACAATGTTCGATCTTGTGACCTGCAAGTATAATAACCTTCCAACCAATCGTTGATATTGAGGAGCATCAACCGAAGGACTATCTGTCGACTGATCGAGGTGTAGGTTTTGTTCCATGGGAAAAGCACTAGGACGACATCCCTGTTGCCCACTGTCAGTAAGAATATCGAGAGTGTACTTTCTTTGGCTAAGTAGAAGACCCTCTGTTGTGCGTGCAACTTCGATACCTAAAAAATACTTTAAAGGGCCTAAGTCTTTGATGCTAAAACGATCATCAAGATGGGATTTTACTTCTTTAATTTTTGCGTCATTGTTGCCCAAAATGATCATGTCGTCGACGTATATGAGAGTCGCAACGTACATTGTATTCCTCTTGTAAATGAAAAGAGAATGGTCGGCCTTTGATTGTCTAAAACCGAGGCTTAGTAAAGCACCAGTGAACTTTTGGTACCAGTTTCGAGAGGCTTGTCGAAGGACATAGAGGGGCTTACGAAGACGACAAACCCTTGAATCTTCGTCTTTGGCAAAGCCTTGAGGAATCTTCATGTACACTTCCTCGGTTAAGTCCCCATGTAAGAACGCATTGTTCACGTCTAATTGGTGTATGGACCAATTTTTCTTGACTGCCACAGCAAGTAAGGTTCGCACAGTCACCAACTTGGCAACCGGAGCAAAGGTCTCATGGAAGTCGACCCCTTCCATTTGCGTGAATCCCTTCGCAACTAAACGCGCTTTGTATCGTTCCACCTCCCCTGTCGGCTTATACTTGATCTTATATACCCATTTTGAATCGATGGTGTGTTTTCCCGGCGGTAGAGTTTCAAGTGTCCAAGTTCCGTTTTGCTCGAGAGCATTTATTTCCCTTTGCATAGCTTCTCTCCATCTAACGTCTTTAACTGTGTGATTATAGTGCTTTGGCTCATCATGCATGGAGATGGCCGCAAGATAAGCCTTGTGAGCAGCATAAAACTTATCATAAGAGATAAAGTTAGAAATATGGTGTACCATTGAAGAGCCGTGATTGGACATGGGTCGCGAATGGTCTAACGAAGGGGGCAGACTCGTAACAAAATCATCTAAGCGCTTTGGTTGAGTCTTCACTCTTTCGCTTCATCCTCTAACCGGGGTCTGATTCTCGATCGTGGACTGACTCGAGTCATTTTGATTAACAACGTTTTCTTCTTCTGCGGTCTGAAGTGGTTCCTGGTTTGCTCACTTGTTCAGAATTTTCAGCCCATTCGTTTCCATCAGACTCTGATTCCAATTCGCAATTTTCTTCAGGGATTCTGTGACTTGAACACGTACTTGGCATTTCACTGGTGGTCATTGGTGCTTCATCATCTTGGGTTGTCTTTGAATTCTTTTGCTTGTCAAGTTCCATGTTTTTTAATGGAAAATCACTCTCAACAAAGACAACATCTCTGGATACACTTATTTTCTTTTCCAACAAGTTATAGACTCGATACCCTTTGTGGCCTTGAGGATACCCAACAAAAACATAAGGCCTCCCCCTCTCTTTGAATTTATCCCCTCCTGTTTTATTGTTTTTCATGTATGTCAGACAACCAAACACACGCATATGGTCATATGTGGATTTTTGTCCGAATATCACTTCGAACGGGGTTTTGTTTTCGATTGCCTTTGATGGGGGTCTGTTTATAATGTAGGTGGTTGTCATTACACATTCTCCCCAAAAGCTAATCGGTAGACCAGCCTCAAATCTCAAGGCTCTTGCAACCTCAAGAATGTGTTTGTGCTTTCTTTCAACAACCCCATTTTGTTGTGGGGTGTAAACACACGACGTTTCTAAGATAATCCCATTTTTCGCATAGAACTTTTGCATGTGGCTCGAAGTGAACTCCCCCCCATTATCACTTCTCAATCTTGTAATACTCTTACCAAATTGTGTCTTTATCATGTTGTAAAAGGTTATCAAGCATTCACTTGCTTCATATTTGTGTTTTATCAAGTAAATCCACATAGCACGACTATAGTCATCTACAATGGTTAAAAAATAACGAGCCCCAGAAGATGAAGCAACCCGATAACTTCCCCAAATGTCACAATGTACCATGTCAAAACAAGCAAGAGTTTTTATTTCACTAACAGGAAATGGTAATCGAGTTTGCTTAGCCTTCATGCAAGAATCACAAGTCTTACTATTTAGACCACTAAAAGATTTGCTCAAAAAATCTATCTTACGAAGTTTCGATGCGGAAGCATGCCCCAACCTTTTATGCCAAACATCTTCATGACTCGAGACCGCTAACGCCACCCCTTTATTCGTTGTTGACTTCATGTAGTAGAGACCATTGTTGCATTCACCCATGCCAATCAGGCTCCTAGAACGTAAGTCCTGTAAGACAAAGAAATCCGGAAAAAAAATTGCGGCACAGTTAAGTTCCTTTGTTAATCGATTGACAGATAAGAGGTTGCACTTAAATAACGGTATATGTATAACATCTTTTAATTCTAATCCATTAGCCAATGTTGTGTTCCCGATTCCCTTTGTGGGCACGATTTCTCCATTGGGAATGGTAACATGATTTCCATGGTGATGCTCTTTCCATTCCTGAAATATTTCATGGTCATTGGCTATGTGTGTTCGGTTACACCACTGTCTACAACCCACATCTTACCCGATTCAGTCTTACCAGCCATGTTCACGGTAGGCGGTCCTGCATCTGACTGGTCGGTCTCAGAAAAAAATTGACCAACTTAGCATACTTTTCAGCGGTCAGACCTGGTATTGGGCTTGATTCAAGGTTGACCTGGGCTGCCTTTGGTCGAGCCTTATTCTCTGCATGACGGCTACCGTCTTCCTTCTTCGACTTCCCTGGCCACCATTCTGGGTATCCTATGCGTTTGAAGCAACCTTCATAATTGTGACCATATTTATTGTAGAGGGTGCAATGGTCCAACTCCTCTCCACGTTTGGCCTCCTTGTGTTGATTTCTTTGGCCTGGGTTATTATCCTTGCTCAAGACACGATTGCGAGAGTATGCTTGAAACGCAGTTGTCTCCATGTTTGATCCTTTTGTTGCAGAAATGGCTCTTTGATGTTCATCTTCTGCCACTAGATGGTATGCCGATCCAAGGCTCGGCGTTGGTTTCATTGCTAAGATATGGGTCTTGATGGTCCCGAATTTGTCATATAATCCCATCAATAACTCGTAGAGGTGTTCCTTTTCTCTTTCTTCTACCATCTTCTTTCCTGCCCCACATGTACAGTTTCCACATGTGCACCTTGGTGTAGGTGAGACGGACTGAATCTCGTCCCAAATTCCAACTAGTTTCGTATAGTATGTTGATACGGAGACTTTGTCTTGACGAGTCGAGGTAAGAGTTTGCTTTAATTCGTAAGCTCGCGGTGCATTTTCCTTGCCAAATCGTTCTTCCAGATCTGCCCATATTTCTTTGGAAGTGTTGGCGTACTTCACGCTGTTTCTGATATCCTTCTCCATGGCGGTAGTGAGCCATCCTTTGACCATCGCATCACATCGTCGCCATAGCATCAGGTTCGGTTTCCCTTCGTTAGGGGCATCGATGGTTCCATCAATGAAACCAATTTTGTTCTTGGCAAAGAGAAAGTTCTTCATCTCTTGTGACCAATCGGGGTAGTTGTTGTCGTTTAAGAGATCGTTTACATGCATCTGCCTCGGATAATCAGATGCATGTATATAGTAAACTGAGTTTGAATCGACTGGGAGTAGGCTCGAGCCATCTTTCGGTTCGTTCATGATGTTTTTGTCGGGCTTCTCTGCCATTGAAGGAGCAGAGACGACTGTATTAGGGTTTACACTGCTCTGATACCATAAAGGATTTCAAGGTACAAAATCGTTTGTCTTTATTTCATAAAACCAAAGCCATATATAAATACAAACCAGGAAGACAAACTTCCATAACAAAAGAAGATATAAAAGGCAATAGATAAGAGCCTAAAATATATGATTTCTTTCAGTATACCCGACCAACGGACGGGTATAACACTAGTTTCAAAGATGTTATGTAACAAGCATACTTCTTGTTGCAATATCATAGTATCACGATTCACGACTATTGCAACATGTTTTGTTTTATATAACCTTTTCCAAGCAAAGGTGAATAAGGAACCTTTCAAATACTTTTTTTGTTATCATATTTTTGGGAAGAATGTGACTTTTAGGTGGCGTTTGTTTTTTAAGAGGTCTAAAGTCTGAAGTCTTATTTTAGTTATGATTAATAAGAGGTGGTGTGTAAAAAGGTTTGAACGATTCAGACTTAAGAGCCATTAAGAGGTTTTTTTAAAAAAACAAACAACCCCTTAGATTCCAACTTTTTCAATTTGTATACATGAAGTCAGCATTATATGTTTCTTAAAGTTTACACTAGATAAGTCATTATCTTTTTAAAAGCTATCTTTGAAACTACAACACTTTGAGCTTATCTAAACAATCTCCAACCTTTTTATCATAATAAAAAAAAACTTCTTAAGAAAGAACCAAAACAAAACTAATTCAAAAATATTGTTGGCTTAAAAAACCCCTCGACAATAACCGAGGGATCAAAGGGCCCTTAGCTCAACGGCAATGCAGCATCCAATAAGTCGTTAATCGAACCTTTTTAGAGGTCAATGGTTTGAAACCACACCAAATGAGGTGTTGTATATTTGAGCTCGTGTCCTAAGTGGAATAGGCCTAAATTAACCAACTAGTCCATTTCATTTAAATGGATAGGATTATATTAGGGTTTTATAGTGAAGTAAGCCTTAAGCAACCAAAAAAAGGGAAAAACAAAGAGAAGAGAAAATTCTCATCTTTCATATAGTTGTTAGCTTGTCACCATACAATCATTATCAAAAATTTGTTAATCGTTGGATCAGGCTAAAATTTGGATAGGCGCTTTGTAAGGCGTGGTTGTTTGTTTTTAATAGTTGAGATCATGTTTAGAGGGCTAAAACATGAGATAGGTCTCAGATAAAAACTCTGTTTTGAGGGGAGGTGCTTTCTCAATTGTTGGTACTATTTATGTGTAATTTATTATTGTTTACACGTTATATACCTTGTTTTGGTTAGTACAATTTGTTGCTAAGTTGGCAGATAGCTTGTTGGCATGATTTGTGCATGTATCATGAACTCTCTTATACGATAATTTAATCACAGTACAACTAGTTCTTGTTTCGTGATTTTTCCATTTCTTTGAGGGCTTTTTAAGCTAAAAAGCTCGATGTCCTATTGTTTATTTGTCGTATACTTTGTTATGGCTCTTCAGGATTACGACATGTATGTGGGAATATGTTGTTCTTGACATAAGAAATGTTTAATGAATTACGATTTAACACTTTTGTTTCTACTTATTGTTTTAAATTGGTAATTCCCGAACATGGCGGTATTAGAGTTGATTAGTTTGAGTTATTTAACTTGCTTGAATGATGAAGACAAATACAAAGATGGTTTACTTGAATGGTACTAATTACCATAGAAGGGGACTATTCATATTGTTACTTTTACCCTATTTTTGGAGAGCTTTTTTAGAAACTATGAAAGGAGGTGTCCTTAGTGAGGAGATGAGAAGGATGACACAACATAATTTATCTCAATTTGAGGTACTTGTTGAAAAAATGAAAAAAGAAGTGGGTTTTTTTTACTCATTTCTAACTGAAAAACAAAGTCGACTTTAAACACGAGTTGAAAGATGTTTGTGATTTTGTGTAGTCCTATGTGAGAGTCATTGTCATATATTACTGGTGTAAAATACAATTTGAGTGAAATGCAAAATGTTCATTTCTAACCAAAAAAAAAAAGTCGACTTCAAACACAAATTGAAAAGATGTTTGTGATTTTGTGTAGTCCTATGTGAGGGTCATTTTCATGTATTACTTGCGTAAAATACAATTTGGGTGAAGAATAAATTAATCGTCAAAGTGTTGCAATTGAGATAAATGTCGTGTATGAAAACCATTATCCCACATAAGTGGAAAATAAAACAATTAATAGTCCATATACAACTTCCTAGTTCGAAAAGTAGATTATCATGGCTAGAACGCTCTCTCCTTGGGAGTGCGTTGGGCGGGTGCTAAACATGGATCGAAATAAGTTTGAACCCCAAAACTTGTGTGCATGTGTACGTCTTGCAGGTGCAAACGTGCACAGGCTACAATCGTAACGAGACTTTTAGCTCTATGGTAAGCCGACCACCAATCTCACAGTCTTGAGCCTTCATCTATCTTCTTTTTGGCCGATTTATCAACAGAAATTCTTTCTTCATGGGGATTTTCGAAAAACTTTGTACATACATCATGGCCTAGTTTTGCTCTCAATATGCCAACATGTTCACTTAAGGCTTGCCATCTTCACTTTTTCTTGGAATTTCACTAGTCTCAAGTTCAACATCCACACTCCTCCCATTTCTCGACTACAGAGATGTGATATAGTTAACATAATTTTATAAATTGTTCGATTTGTTTCCTAATTTGTATATATGATATTGTTTGTATGTACAAGATTATATATTGAAGAATGCAATAAAACCCTTCTCAAGGATTCACAAACACTACTATCACTGTGAATAATATAACAATGTCTTATTTGTCCAGCACAACAAAGAAACTAGAAAACCAACCAAAAATTTAAGAATCAAGATTGATGATCTCTATAAGCTATTCGCAAGGACCAAGTCGAACCTTGTTACGATGGTCTATTTTAATTTAGCAGTTATTACCTGAATACCACCCATGAAAGGCCTTAATGGTTCTGGGATAACAACAGATCCATCTTCTTGCTGGTAGTTCTCAAGCAAACACACAATCATGCGAGGAACTGCACACGCAGTCGCATTCAGCGTGTGCACAAATTCTGGTGGGCTTAGATTGCGGCTTTTACCTTTCTTTGTATTTGTGGCCGGATTTGTTGATTCCGGACGATATCGTATTCCCAATCTTCGGCTCTGATAGTCTGTACAATTTGATGCACTCGATATCTGCAAAATACAAATTCAATTACACAAAAATTGATTCATAATGACAGCACCAGGTTTCATCTTCTACCAGTTCAGTAATAGGTACTTTTTGCAAAAAAGTATTTTATAATTTAAGTTTTGGATTTGCATCCAGTTTATTATGGAACACAAATTTGTCTTGCTAAATTTTGAAACAAGACTTTGTAGGATTACGAAATGGACTCTTTCCTTGGGACGGTGAGGGTAGCGTATAGATTCATAAAAATGAAAAGATGGCAAGCAACTAGGACACAAATTTGCTGTACCAGCATCCAATGAACTTGAAGCATATTTTTAACATGGTTCAACCCTATTGGCTATGTTTGGCAATCTAGTTGATAAGCTAGTTGGCTAATAAACTAATCATGTTTGGTAAAAACTAGCTCATAAGCTAGATGACAGTGTAAAACAACCTAAAAGGAAATGTTGAAAAATTAATTGGAAAAATATAATTGGGAAAAAGTGGAAAAAAAAAACTCTTCGAGCTTATTGAAATGCTAATTGGGAAAAAGTAGAAAAAATATAAGTAGTTTTTCAAAAAGTTTGCTTATGGCTAACCAAACAAGGCTATTTAAATAAGCTCAAAAAATAAGCTAGTTTATGGTTGCCAAACATGGTCTTCATATAGGATCATCTAGGATTTGGTGACTGCAAACATTTAGGTGCCGTTTGTTTTTTAAGAGGTCTAAAGTCTGAAATCTTAATTTAGTTATGATTAATAAGCGGTGATGTGTAAAAATGTCTGAACGATTCAGACTTAAGAGTCATTAAGAGATTTTTTTTTAAAAACAAACCACCCCTTACTCTCCCTAAATAAATAAATAAAGATTGACATGATTAGTAGATATGAAATCCATGGTTCACTTTTTTGGTGTCCCAACACAAGTTTTTATGTAATAGAATTTGTTAGGAACATTTTACATTGACATGATGTTTATAGAAATTTTGCAAAAAAATATTTAGTATAGTAAGGATGCATGTCATAATAACTGGCCTTCTAATTTAAATTCTAACACAAAATTTAGGGAGCAAAAAGCATGCAGCCGGTAGAAGTCATATAGATCATACCTCACCATACCGTCCCAAGCCTGGCATCCAGGCTTCAATATCATATTTACGATAAGCAGGTGCACCTAAATCCCCAGTCGCCATATCCAACGTTCTGTTGTGAAACCATTAAACTAATAATCAAAATTCCTGATTAAACTGATGAAATTCTAAATCATAAGAGGTGAGGGGGAATTAAAAGCCCCACTTGAAATGAAGTCCTAGTTTTGAAAAGAGATCCTCTTCGATTTCAATTAGCTCTTCATGGTAGGCATTACTTTCCTCAGGTCGGCACAGTATGAACATCTCCACCTTGCTAAACTGGTGTACTCGGTATAGTCCCCTGCTCCCAAAAAAACACTAATGAATCAAACATCAAATATAATAAAAATTGTACCAAAGCTTGTAAACTCAAAAGTGTGTTGGTGTCAACAAAATATATAAGGATGTATACAATAGCAAATGCTACCATAATCAAATACTCTACCAATGCATATAAACTAAATGCATATAAACTCAATGCATTGATATCATCAACTTAATGTAATAAACATGCATACAATGCAAGTGCCATGGAAATCAGAGTCTATCCGATCCCATGAAAATGAGAACATTTAAGCTGCACATAGGTTCATGAAATTATTTAACTACCAGTCAAATGTCTAAAATGTTCTTACTGCCATTCAAAAAAGAAGTCCAAGATGTTGAAGTCGTAATGGAATCTTATGGATTAAAATCGATAGTATCAATAATTTGTAATGGAAGCAAATAGGAAACTCTAACACTAAAACTTCCCAAAATGGAAAGTACTACAATTTCATGGCAGAGTACCGGTATGTAAAATCTGTAATTTACTGCACATCTACAGTACCAGTGTAATAAGTTTCTGATCCCTTGGTTGGAAGCAAAACAATGTAGCTTTGATTTAGATAGAGCAAAAGGAGGGTGTGTAAGATAAACAAATCCTACTTAAAGATAAAATTTATAAAGGATAAAAAGAAAATGGTTTAAACCATCAATCATGTAGTTAAAAAGTTTGATTTAGTTCAATTAATAAAAACAGAGATCTATGATCAAGATGTCTCCAACGACAAATACCTAGTAGCAGCTCCAGCTGCACCAGCTTCTGTACGAAAGCAATGGGAATATGCTACATACTTTAAAGGTAACGATGAGTCAGCAAGAATAGAGTCCATGTGTATTCCCCCAACAGGTTGGAAGCAAAACAATGTAGCTTTGATTTAGATAGAGCAAAAGGAGGGTGTGTAAGATAAACAAATCCTACTTAAAGATAAAATTTATAAAGGATAAAAAGAAAATGGTTTAAACCATCAATCATGTAGTTAAAAAGTTTGATTTAGTTCAATTAATAAAAACAGAGATCTATGATCAAGATGTCTCCAACGACAAATACCTAGTAGCAGCTCCAGCTGCACCAGCTTCTGTACGAAAGCAATGGGAATATGCTACATACTTTAAAGGTAACGATGAGTCAGCAAGAATAGAGTCCATGTGTATTCCCCCAACAGGGATCTCTGCGGTTCCAATCAGACATTGATCAGTGCCCTCAATAGAGTAAACCTGTAGCATAAGGTAATAGATTTCAGTGGAGAGTAACTCAACTAACCCTCAGATCATAATCACAATAAAGACTTGTCATGATTATATAATCATGGTTTAAAAAAGCGTTCGAGGCGCACGCCTCGAGGCGAGGCGGTGTAAAAACGCCCCCGAGGCGCCGCCTCTCTGCCCAGATGCGAGGCTTACGCCTTGTTACGTTGAGGCGGTGAGGCGGTGAGGCGTAAATGAGGCGTACGCCTCTAAGATTACTAAATTTTCCTGAATTAAGTTTACAGCTGTAAACCACAACCTGAAAAAGCCTATTTACAGCCTGGAAAGTTACCACAGGCCACTTTTACAGCCTAACACTTAACTTATTAATAAGAAGACCAAAAGTTGTCTTCTACATATTTTCTCTACGTTTCCAACAAGCAACAACTTCTCCTCTTTGCATTCAAAGCTCTTTCCCACTGGTCACACTCACAGGAACTGCTCTGTCTTTATTTTTTTTATTTTTTTTGGAGTTTTTTTAACAAGTACACAGTGTACTTTACACTGTACACTGAACGTTAAGTGAATATACTGAGTTTTTTTTATTACATACTGTTTGTATGTTACTGTTGTACATTGAATATGTTTAAAGTTTTTCTTTACTGTTTTTCTTTAAAGTTTTATCATTTAAAGTTTTTTTTCTTATAATTAGTAGTATTATTGAATTATGGATTCTATGGTTTGGATATTTTGGTATGGATATATAAAATTATGTCTTTTTCTTAAGTGTTGTGAATTTATGATTTTTTTTGTTTTATTTTTTTGAGGCTTACGCCTCGACCGCCTCGAGGCTTACACCTCGAGGCTCGTTTCCGTTTTTTTAAACCTTGTATATAATAGTGATACATGGCATGCATATGCGAGAAGCATTTAGGAAATGCCCAATCTAACATGGCCCACTCAAGAAAATGTATGTATATCGAGGTAAGTGTTACATTAAGGACATAATGATAAAATAAGTGTTAAAAGAAGCAACATACTGAGACTTAAGTCATTTGATTATATTACCTATTGATAAATACCCAATGGTTATACGGGTATCCAAAATACAAAGGGAAACTCTGAATACTAGATATGACCTCAAAATAACAGGGGTCAAGGTCTCAAACTTCCCATGTAAATTTTTTCCATGTTCATATACTTAAGAGATTAGTTTTTTCCTTGTAGAAATTGGCCTCAACATTATTCCATAACAAATCAGTAACTGGGTATATATACTTGTATATGAATGTGTCAATGAAAAAAGTGTCAGATACGGACTGATGAGCTTTATGATATTACATAAACTGAGACCGAAAAGAATTTAATGAATAACTAGGGTCCAAATAATGTATTATTGGGTTGTTTTTGTATTAGGTAGTTCAAGTCTGTTGAATTAATACCAAACAAATAGAGATATGGTGTACTTACTACCATCTTATATAATTCATTTAAAAATTATAGCCTAGGACAATTTCCATGGTGTTTACGAAATGTTCGCATTTGAAAGTGGGAATAAATTAAGACCCTAATTATTCTTTTTAAAAAGATGTAAGTTATTTATCTGTCTATTTGGTTGAGCAATGTTCTTGGAGGTGGCAATGTGGGGGTGTGGCAGTGGAGATTTGGAATGCAAATGAATTGTTATGATGTGGTAGGTGAGTAAACTTGTTGATATGATGGTAGAGATATAGATAAATGGCATAGAGAGAAACCGAGACCGAGAGAAATTTCAATTCAACTTGTGGACCGGTGATGTGGGCCATTGGTAGGATATTTCAAAATTGAATTCATGGACTAGTGAATTTGTGGAACTTTCTTACTATTTCCAAGAGGGTTATTGAAGAAATAAAAGCAAACTACATTATTATAAGAATATTTCTACAATTTACAATGCATCATTTCTCCAATACTTCCAAAAAACCAAATTGAGGGAATAACAACAGGACCACTAGTATAAGGCTAAAGGACGTGTTTATGTTTATATGATGTTTTTAAGATATTCAACTAGTAGGAATACAGTAATTAGAGGATTTTGTTTATAATCAGGGATTTAGACTAGTTTTGTTTATTTAATAGCTAGTAATGGTGTTATTGCTTTGGTATGGTGAGGTGGCAACCGATGGTTTGTTGACCAACCTAGTTATATATTGCTAGTAATGGTGTTTTAGATTTGGTATGGTGAGGTGGCAACCGATGGTGTTTGACTAACCTAGTTATATATTGCTAGATAATATTGATCCAAAATTCTATTATTAATGATTTTGCATATAGAAATGTTAGAAAAAGATGTTCTGTGTGAATTATGTATATTTCTTATATTCAATTTTATTTTTGATAATAACAAAGCATTTGTTTAAGATCTTTTTTGTACTTGTGAGGGCCAACTTTTTCCAAAATTCACAGGACCTATAAAATGTCATGAACGGACCTGCTCCTCATGAACCAAGTCATGAGTTGGCAGCACTAAAGAATATCAAGAACTTGCAGAGTAACTACTGAACCCATTCAATGAAAATCTTGTAAGCACTTTCAAGCTATAGCCCTAGTAGAGGCTAGTCGAAGCTACTGAACAAAGCCCAGCATGCATTAATACGAGTATTTAGAGATGCACACAACAGCCATTGACCAAAGCACAAATCTATATACCTGAGTGTTATCTCCACGAGGTTGGAAGCCACACTTTTCAACCACCAAGGACCTAGCAATTTCTGGGGTTGTAAGAGGAGTAAAACCCCTTTTCATGACTTCTGACAGCGTCCAGTTTATAAGACCCATCTCTAGTAGAACTGCTTCATTCTTGAGGTAATAGAATTTTGATCCACTAACCTATCGAAACAAATGCAAACTTAAGTCACAATGTAATTTCTCTCTTAAACATCTTCTGCAGTTCGTATTTCCCAAACGAGACGGGCTTATCTAGTCTGACACAAAGTTTAGAGAATAATAACAAATAATATAAATCTAAAACCTTGCTTTAATTAAAAAGAACAACTATATCTGAGAGTGCCCATTAACATTGTTTCAAATGTTAGCTTTAGCTTGTTTAAAGGAACGAGTTTTCATGCTAAAGAAATAGTTCTTATTGTAGAAGAAAAAATCACGCTTAACATGCACTAAAACTTGTGCAAATAATACTTGACATTGATCACAACAGAATCTTGTTCAACCACACTAGAAAAAGAGATTTAAATATAACATAGAACGAATTTCCATGCAATAGATAAAATAGTTCCCTGGCTATGAAAGGGGTAAGCAAAAAAAATGGAGAAACTTGTGTTGTCCTCCATTTCTGCACACAAGAAGAATAGTAATAAAAAGAGTAAACTACTATTTTCGTCCCTGTGGTTTGTTGTTTATAACTATTTTCGTCCCTGATCTTTAAAAATTGCTATTTTGGTCCTTGTGGTTTGCAACTCCTTTTGCTTTTAGTCCCTGAGAATATTAGTTTTAGGGACGAAAATGGAAAGGAATTGCAAACCACAATGACCAAAAAAGCAACTTTTAAAGTCTAGGGACGAAAATGGTTATAAACAACAAACCACAAGGACGAAAATCGTAGTTTACTCAAATAAAAATAACCAAAACAAATTAAAACCAGTAAGATATTAGGTAACAACTTTAAAAACAGTAAAGACGCATCATGCATGATTGAACACCAGACATTGAATCAAACTTCTAACACTTTGTATGAAATGTTTGCTAAGACAAAACGGAAGGGAACAAAAGTTGAGCCTCCACATATAAACATTATAATAACACGAGCTAGAAATAATACCTCAGCAGCAGCATCAAAATCAAAAAGATCTAGTTCTTTCCCAAGTTGTACATGGTCCTTGATAGGAAAGGTTAACTGATGGGGGGCACCAACCTACAATATCATGGGGAAGTTGAGATTCCAATGCAAGAGAGAGAGAGAGAGAGAGAGAGAGGGTGGGATGGGGAAGAAAGAGCGATACCGTTTTCCTAATTGTTGAACTATCTTCCCCTCCTATTGGAACATCTGGATGTGTCATATTTGGGATACATTGTGCTTCCCGTTGAAGTGCATCAGTAAGTTTGACAAGATCTTCTTCCAGTGTAAGCAGTCTTTCCTTCAAACTCTTTCCTGGAGAAGTTCCATTGGAAGTCTGAGGACAAAGGGGGGTAAGAACCATACATTTAGAACATGAAACAGAAATCTGCATATACCTTCTTCTATGAGTTTTTGACGCTCCAATGGTTCCACTTTTCCTTTCATCTTGTTTGCAACTGTATTTCTCTCATAACGGAGCTCTTCAACTTCCTGCTATCTGCGAGCAACAATTAGCTACAAGACAATAATCCAGTCTTTCTGAGAAATGTGAACTTGCAATGATTCAATCTATATTGCAGGAAACTATTGCCCGTCCACTAGTCATATCTGAAAAAGAAGACTACTATTGAGATAATGCATCTTTGCTAAAAGCATTAAAGCACAGTATGGATGCAACAAATATGAAAATACTATGTGAAGTAGGGTGTTCATCAAATTCAGTAGGGTATTAATGTATAACTGAGTTTGAAGTTAAATCAGAATTTGACAAGAAAGGTTTTTACAAGAGTATGTTCCGTCTGTTTAACTGATTTTATCAATATACAAAATCACCGGCTGCATAGCAAGAGTGAATTGCAGAATTTAGTGTGTAAAGCACTATATTTGTGCTTGGACACGGTACGAAGAGATGGCTCGATGATCCGTGACAGCTTGCTTCTCGGGTGGCTCGCACCCTGGGTGGTTGTTATGTACCCACCTTAGGCCCAAGCCCATCCATAGTGGTTATTCTAGAAGGGGTTAGAAAGGGTATTTGGGGTAGTTGCTTTCAATAAATCTAGTATAAATAGGGGTGTGGAGAGGAGTAGTGTAGGCAGAAAATTAGTAAGTTCTATTTGGGAGAGTCCTAGCCTCTCGAATGCTAGTTTGTTCTTTGTTTTCCTTGGTTAATTGAAGCTTTTGGTAGTGTCCTTGTCATTTGATTTTCAATTCAATTGTTCAATCGATTCGGTTCATAACAAATGGTATTAGAGCAGTCCCGATCCATGGCTCTGGATATGAGTTCACATAGGCTTGATTCTACGAAGAAGGTGATCGCAATTAAATCAATAGTTTCTGATTTTCAGCAATCTCTCCATCAACTATTCAGTGACCAGATGGCGTTGTTCGACCAGAAATTGGAAGATATGAGGGAAGAAAATCGTCGTTTTTGTTCAACCTTCCGAGAAGAGGTACGTAGCACTGTACCCCAAACAGTCCTTCACGCTCCTCCACCGAAACCATGCAGTTACCCACAGTTGGAGATCGAATCTGGTGGTTTCACCTTGAATAGTGAGAAGGTTGCGTATGGACCGATTTCTGATCTCGGTGATAACAAACCCGTCATCACGACAACGATCATAAATAAAAGAGATGAATATAAGGAGAAAACCGAAGGAAAGGGAGATTCGGTAGATCATTGTGGAAGCGATTCAGTTGGGGTTGAATATGGATTACGGTCGGGACCGATTCAACCAATCTTCTCTCCACGGTCACAACCGATTTCTCCAACCAGTGCATCAAGCCAATCGATCATTAGGTTAGACAACCATTTAGAGCCACCGTTATTGTTTCCTCCACGATCGAACGCAACTAAGAGAAGATCGAGTGTAGGATTCCAATTTGTAACCGCTGAGGATGAAAAAGCAGGGAATAAAGCCCATTTTCGTTATCATCCTGTGGCCGAAACCCAATCCTGTTATTTTAAATTGGCCGAAGGTTGGGCCTAACATAATTCGTATTCCCAGTTTCACGACATACTCTATATTGCCGACTATGGGAGATATGGTTGGAGCGACGATCAACAGGAACGGCCTCCACCACCACCGCCCCCACCTCCGCTGCTACCACCGCCGCTACCACCACTCTCGCTGCCACTGGCACCAAAACTACGTGTGGTGACTCGATTGACGCCTAATACCCATGGTACGTCGTGCAACCAATGGTTGGAAAAAGATAGCAGGACCGCAAAGTTTGATACATGTTCTCTGGTTAAAGAAATCGAGAAGAAAAATCAAAATAGTGAAGAAGAGAATCAAGGGGTGTATCGTTTTTTAAAAGAGAAAGGTCACGAAGTGGAGCATTTTAGGGATAAAAATAAGAAAATGGGGGTTTTCTTTAACTTCATAGTGGGTGTTTGGGGAATTGTTTTGGATTCAAAAATTATAAAATTGGAGGGGTTATCTAGTGGCGAGTTGGGAGTTGTTCAGTGGGGAAGTTTATTAAGATCTATTATGGACATTTTGGAAATAAAAACACATAGTGGATATCTTCAACAACACCAAATTGGGTATAGTGTTGGACCCATTTCAACATTATCCACAGGGTTTTCTACTCTTATTCAAAGTTCCAACTTCTATGCTACTCAGTTTACTCAATTTGCTGCTATTTTGAATGAAGGAGGGAAAGACAAGGTTTGGTGTCGGAGTTCGTTAGTCCACTCAACACAGGAGACAAAAGGGGTCTCTATGTTTCAAATTGCAGAACTTGATTGTTGGTCTTTGACTATGATTTTGAAAAGCAAAGGTGAAAGGATGTTGAATTGCAAGGGTTTGATTTTAATGGCAGTTGGTTGGAGAGTTGTGGTCACCGGGCAGCAACGGTTCTTCTATTTTTTCTACCCACCTTGAGGACAAGGTGGTTCTTTGGGGGCGGGGTAATGTTATGTACCCACCTTAGGCCCAAGCCCATCCATAGTGGTTATTCTAGAAGGGGTTAGAAAGGGTATTTGGGGTAGTTGCTTTCAATAAATCTAGTATAAATAGGGGTGTGGAGAGGAGTAGTGTAGGCAGAAAATTAGTAAGTTCTATTTGGGAGAGTCCTAGCCTCTCGAATGCTAGTTTGTTCTTTGTTTTCCTTGGTTAATTGAAGCTTTTGGTAGTGTCCTTGTCATTTGATTTTCAATTCAATTGTTCAATCGATTCGGTTCATAACAGTGGTGCGGCTGAGCCAGCGCAGTAATGTGGGTTGGCTTGGATAACTTAGTGTTGTGCGCCTAGGAGGGGCCCTACAGATACCCCCACATCCAAAAGGCTGATTAGAATTAGAGATCAAAAAATATGAGATGCAGCGGGATTTAGCGTGACCTGCCACTACCTCAATATTATAAAAAGAAATGGTTCGTCGTCGTTGAATCCATCATTCAACTTAACCTCGCTTCACGGAAAATTGTTCAGCAACATTTGACAATAATTGAAATATAGCAAAGGGAATTCCAAATAGTTGGCACAGCTTGATCCTATGCAATCTTTGCAAAGATAACAAAACTCAAATTCTGCTTTAACGCAAACTTTTATTGTTGAATTGATAGACCCCTAACCTTTTGAAGTTCCAACAACCTCTCATACAGCTCAATAACTAATTCCAGGTTGGCATTAGAATTCCTGTTATTTAGGTTTGCTGCCACTGCCGTTTTATTCTCTAGAATTGACTTGAAATCTATAGCTGCTTTCCATTGAGGTTTTACGGCTGCAACATATCATTGACAAAAATGAGTCAGAATACAACTTGGAGATTGTAAAAAAGCAAATGTCTAAATCCCACATTCCCACCTCTATGCCCAACCCATTTTCTTCAAATATCAGATTATAAATTGTGCATTGATATTGATGGCAATTAACATGTAGCATTAAAATTTCCATGCACTTTTTCAGATATCCAATCCCAGTACTGGCTAGAAAGCTCAACTAAAAGAAAGTTTTGAGAAAGAAAAGGAGCACACCAGCAGCAATCAAACTAATGAGCTATCTGACTTAACTCCCATCCTCTACAATCCCCTCGTACTACCTTTTTGTTTCCCTCTCGAAACATATAAAAACGTCTATCAAACCCAACCTGCTTACAATAGCATGCCTTTCAGAGCCTCAAATCAATGTTAGCCGGAAAAAGGAGGCATGCCTTGTCAAGACGACCTGGTGGCAATGCTTAACGCTGTGTTCTTGAAACCTTATTTTACGAAGGAAAGGAAAGGGATGGAAAGTAGAAAAAACTCTTGTTCTCGAAACATTCTTAGGAGAGAAAGGAAACTGAATGAAAATAATGATAAGTTTCCTCCCAAAACTTTGCCGTAACAGAAAAAATTAAAACAATTATTAAAATTACATAACTACCTCACCTTTCATTACAAAGGATGTATTTTTAACCAGACATCTTTCCATTCCTTTTATCTCCGGTTAAGAACATCAAAATTTATTTTCTTTCCTTTCTCCCCGAATTCGAGAACACAACGTAACCAACCTGCCTTACTATGCAAGGGAAGGCATGACATCAAGTACATACTATAGCCATCACATTTTCACGGTTAATTCTCACAAAGGAGCCGAACCGGAGGGACACTCCATTCACATTCATTCCTTTTCGGGTTCAAGCTCGGAGCACTCAAGACCAGCAGGCAAGACCACAAAGATTTACCACGGATACGAATTCTTCCTAAAGTCCAGCTTTGGCAACATAGAACCAGGGAAAGACAAAAATGTATAGCAGAAAGGAAAATGACAAAATAAATTCAGAAAATATTACAGTAATCCAATGAAGCGGTGGTGGTGGAATCGACAACCGATTGCGCTGCAGCGGCCGGAGAGGACAGCGCTCTGATGAGAAACGGGAACCGGCGTATCGAGTTGCGTGAGAGAGTTACGGTTAGGGTTTTGAAGAGAGTTAAGCGTCTAGAAATGGCAGTGGAGGATCGCAATGATGATGATGATGAATACATCCTGGATGGAATGGATGCGAGTTTTAGGGCTTGAATCGTGGTTCCACCAAAACAACACTGCAGACTCATCTCTACTTCTAGTGTGTGAAGAAAGACGAAACTCAGAGATGCAAATACACTGCCATTCTATCCTCTTATATATATACTTTAACGACAAAAAAACAGTGTAATTTACAGATTTAGTCCCTAATCTATTGATTAGTATGTAGATTTTGTCTAAACTTTTGTTTTATTACAATTGTTACCAAATTAAGTTGATAAACATTGACTTTATGTAATAGGTTTGACTCGGGTAAAAGGTCTAATCAAGGTAAGTGTTACCGAGAATTGTCGTTTACCAAAATGGCATGTAGTAAGCAAGAAGTTTGTTAACCAACTATAGTTATCAAATTATGAACAAAAATTACTACGATTCAACTGTTATTTCATGATTTGAGGTGTCAATGGGATCACTGCCATGAAACTAATCATCATTATGTTTCATAATTCATATTCAGAAAGTCAGATCATCATATAATCAAGATTGATTATAGAATATGTAGTTGCCTTTTGGATAAGGCCCACAGAATCATCTTAATACATCATGGTAATAACAATTCATGATAAAATTTTAAATGCTTTGAACAATGGCTAGTTACCAACAATCGATTAACAATAGAAACAGAGAAACGATGAGAGGAATCGATTAACAGAAACATATAAATCAATTAAAGGAGAAAGTTACCTGAGGAATTGGTTCATAAGAAATTACCAACAGAAATTGATTTTCAGACTTGAAATCGATTGAGAAAATGTACCATCAGAATCGCTGAGAAGAAGCTACCATTAGAAATAAATTGAGAAAATGTTACCAATAGAAATCGGTTGAGAAAACGTTACCTGAGGATTAGATCGAGACGATGAGAGATGGAGATGAGCAAGAGGGGGGTTATAAAGGAGGCGTAAATGAGAGAGCGTGAATTAGGTTTTCTAAATTTCAAGGGGGGTATGTTAGTAAAAAGTTACCTTGTTCTATCTAGTTTCAAGGGGTTGAGATGGAACATGTGTGTTCCACTTGTGTTCTAGCGTCTTCCACATAAAGACACACCAAACACGGGACAAGTATCTCTTGTTATGTCATATCTCATCCTGTTATGCATATCAAATGCACCTTAATTGAATGAAAATGACTATTGTATCCTTTTGCTTAGCATAAACCAAAGACTATCAAATAAACATCTTTATCAGAAAATTAAATATTTATTTGAAGTAAATAGTTTTATTCTATTGTCGGTTGCCATTAATTGAAAAAAGATCTTTTCTTTTTAAATCTAATAATTTTAATTACTTAATAAAATATTTTTAAAATAATATATATATATAGGGTGCATTTCTTTTGCAAACCAAATAATTTGTACAAACTATGCAAACCACTATATTAGGAAACAATAGATATATTTATGGATAATGATTATGATTCATTAATAATGATTGTGATATATATGGAAAATGTTAAGTTTATTTATTATAATCATGATTTTAAATTAGGAAATGTTAAGTTTATTCATTATAATCATGATTTTAAATTAGGAAACATAATAAAATCATATTTTCATTAGACTTGATGAACGGCTAAGATTGGTTTGCATAGTTTGTACAAATTGTTTGGTTTGCAAAAGAAACGCATCCTATATATATATATATATATATATATATATATGAGAATAAGGGTTAGGTTGAACCCCAAATCTATTATATCTATTGGAAAATTGCATTAAAATGAAACCAACTTTTAAAATTATTATTTAAGGGCCTTAAGCAAACTTTTGTAACAACCCACCTTAACATATGTCATGTAACATATAATATATGCAAATATATACAATGCAAAGATTTACCATAATACATATTGGGTCCCTTAAGTTCGAAACTATATAAACTAAATAATACCATACAAACTTTTATGTTTCCAATACATACATAAATATTAATTCTATTAATGCACAGATCAAAACGAGTATCACGCAGTCATCTTCTTCATATCAGTAACAAAGTTCCACAAAAGATCATCACTTTTCCTTCCCTTTAATCATACTTTTCGCCCGTCCTGGAATACATATTTTGAAAACATGTGAGGGTTAGACCAATTGGTCTAGTGAGAAAATCCCTGATAGTTTGTAAATCACATTATAAAAACAATGGTATTAAACCATAAACAATATATCAAACCTTGATACTCATAACATGTACATAATATATTCCACCGGTCTTTATCACTTTTACACCATTGTATCTTAATTACAGTCAACTCCGTTGATCTTTAAGTACAACCAACTCCTTCAACCTCTAAGTTCGGCCAAAGTACAATAGTATACTATGATACTCAAACATATATCATCTCATCTCGTTAACCATAGTCCATCATATCACAATCATGATTATATGCATTCCATAATAATCAATTATTAATATAGGTATTCCAGTTTGAAAATGGTTGAAAGAAAAACTCACCTTGTACAAAATCACGAAATCAGCAAAACCGAACAACTAACTATAACCGACAACCAGCACTACACACAAAACTTTGAAACTGTCATAAACACATAATAACATGTTCTAGATCATTAAATTATACATTAGAACTTATTATAACAACTGATGACACTTCACGATGTCCCGAAACAGCACAAATGAGCAAAACCGGCAAAATATCATTACAACCGAACACCACCAATGCTACACGTCACCAATGAGTAATAGAGTCGATAATATATACACATTGATGTAATTTACACAATTACATGCATAAAAGACTCACTACAACAATTTACGACCTTATACGACCCACGGGAGTCCCCCTAATGGC
This sequence comes from Arctium minus, assembly GCA_954870635.1. NCBI lineage: Eukaryota > Viridiplantae > Streptophyta > Magnoliopsida > Asterales > Asteraceae > Arctium > Arctium minus. Next base: position 128,729,086 of record OX941081.1, on the reverse strand, counting down.
AACCGAGCTAGAAACCGAACAACTGACACCAAACAAAAGACTTGAAGTTTGTGATAAGCACTTAATAACATGTCCAAAGTGTTCAAACTCTATTCCACACTCAAAACGAGTACCCATACCCCTATATTACTCCCATAAACGACACGAGAGCACAACGAACGAAAAAAAACCTAAAAATGTTGAAACAGCGACTTGCGCGGCTTATGTCGCGACCTAGAGGTCGCCCAATAAGTCTCCCAAGTCGTTGGACAGGGATCCTACACCTGAAACAACCCCTGTTCAACTCCAAACATTTTCATACTCAAAACACACTTCAACACGACTTCAAATTTGATCTTTTAGCAAGGAAATCATGAAATTGACATGGTCTAAGCTTGAATGAGCTACCAAGAACATCTAAACAACATTTAAACTTAAGTCACAACATCTAGAATGAAACTCAAAGCATGTGTCAGGATCGAATTCTTAACAAGAATTAATACTCAGAAACTAATATCAAAGAAGTTGCGGAAAAACACTTTGATATTTAATAAAACAGTAATCAAACACAGTATATTATGATCAAACAGTAAACTTGTATTGAATGCTTCAAGTTACAAGATTACACTCTCAACCTCAATATTGATGAACAGACTCACCAATACGAATTCTACTTCTCTAGAATTAGGATCTATGCCTTGAGGTCGATTTTTCTCTTGAAAAACAATTATGAAAAGTTCTATCTATCTATTCTACACATTCTATACATGTACTGATAAAAAGATAATTACAAAGAATAAACAAATCTTCAGTATATCTTCCATGTATATCTTCTAAGTATATCTTCAGTATATCCAGCTGTAGTACTTTCCATCCGTATCTCTTTAGCAGCACTAATAATGCTCAGCAGCATTAACTTCAACTAGCAGCATTAACTGCAAGCAGTATTAACTACTAGCAGTACTAACTAGCTAAGCAGTACTAACTTTGTTCAAGCAGTACTAACTTTAACTAGCAGTATTAATTCTACTAGCAGTAGTAACACTTAGCAGTATTAATCTTCAACTTGTTCTGGCAGTAGTAACTACACTTGTACTAGCAGTAGTAACTATACTTAGTAGAATCTTCAGTTCCCAACAATCTCCCCCTAACTTGACTTTTAGAAGAGAAGTCAAGTTCTTCAGATATTCTTCCAGATGCTCTTTTTAATGCTCCCAAAACTTCCAAGATCACGCTGCTAAGTCTGGATTCAGTCCCAAACTCTGATTGATTATCCTCTGAATGAGATACTTGGCCATTTCTGAATTTTGTGCACACCCCAACTTCTTCTTTAGCATGGCATGAACCTTCAGTCTGGTGTGATTATATACTCTATCCACTAGGAAGTATTCTGTGTGATTTCTATCCAAAGTCACTGCATATACTCCACTAGTTTCATATAGAGTCCAACTTGTGACTTCTTTAAACACACTCTTGATGACCTGGTTCACTTCTTCAGGTTTGAACATCATGCATAGATACTCCATCACCAGTTTTGTAAGAGAAATTCCTGGAGTATTCAGATGGTCTGCATACAGCTTAATTCCTATGTCAAACATCTCTTCTATATCAGATCTAGAGCATGTTTTGACAACCTTGATCCAAGTATTGAATATTTCATACTTGTCACCCTTCCTCTTTAGTCTGATGTAATCTTTTCCATCCATTTTCAGAACATCCCAGTGAATGATCTCTGGTGGCTTAACTCCAACAGGTTCTGCAGAAATTGGTTCAGGCACTTTGTCCATCACTACCATATATAAGCTTACATCATCTTTGATTGATGACCCTTGCTGGCTTGATGACTCAGGTGCCACTTCTTCTTCAGCAACATTTTGTTCTTCTTCTATTCTAGACTTCTTATCTTTCTTTCTTTTGGCCATCATCTTGGTTCTTTTCAAAGTCTTTTGAACCTGTACTAGAGTAGCTTCCTTCTTCTTTTCTTCCTTTTCCCTTTCCATTTCTTTTATAGGAGTTCCCTCTTCACTTTCAGGGAATGGTTGATTCATATCTATATCATGTCTCTCCTTTGCCTTCTTTTCAAACGCCACTCTATCCTTTTCATTGCTCTTCAGCTTCTACATTTCTTTCTCATATAGATCCTTGATTTGATCAAAATTCATCTTCACAAACATTTCTTTCTTTACCCCAATTGCACTTTTCAAGAAAGTTATCATTTTGTTTCTTTCCTGAGTGGCAAGGTAAGTTTGTGAAGGTCTTCTCTTCTTTGCACTTGATCTGGCCATCATAGCCTTTCTCAAGGTTATTGCTCTTTGCTTGGCTTTCTCTGTTTCCAACCCTTTCTGGAATGCTTCATTTAACTCATTTGCTAGTGCTCTGGCCATTTCTCTGTCTTTTTCAACCTGTTCCTTTTCTGCTAGATCTAACTCTTCTTGCACTTTCTTTGCTAATGCTTCATCTGACTCAATCATCTTTTGCTTTTTAGATGGTTGATCAGATTCTATCATCTTTTCTTTCCCTTTTCTTTTTATATCTGCAGCCATGTCTTTCTTTTCTGATTTCTTGTCTCTCCCTTCATTTATGACCACTCCCTTTGCTTTGGGAGTGTCATTCTTAGCTTTGATTAGCACTTCAGCTACTTCAATTTCTGTTGGTGTTAACTCTGTTACTGCTGCTTGTGAGGTTTCAGCAGCATTAACAGTTTCTGCTTCCTTCTCCCCCTCAACTTCAACTCTTTCTTTATCAATCTCCCCTTCCCTTGATGCTTCTTCCATGTTGATCTCCCCCTTTTTGGGAGCATCAGTCTCTGGTTTCCTCCTTCTGAGCACAAATTGTTTCTTCTTCTTTTGCAAAATCAGTTTCCTTACCATTTGCTTCAACTGGATGATTTGTTCTTGTTGTGACAGTACAATGAGTTTTAGCTCTTCTATTTCTTTGCCCTGTTTGAGTACATCCATGTTGATGTTGCCCATTGCCTCCATCAATTCATCATAGTTATATCTGTCCTCACCTTCTCCAGGAGTGTTACCCCCTATTGAAGGATCATTGGATCTTTTAGTAGTGGAAGTCTTCTGCCTAGCAGAAGCACTATCCACCCCTGTGGTTTCTTGGCACCAGGGACCTTCAAATGATTGCTCATTCAAAGTTGCCATGGGGGAGGTCTTATTGATGTTACCACTGTCCTCCTCTGTGTTAGCAGGAGTAGTGGCAGCCTCATCACCCATATGCTCTATCTCCTCCTCAGAGAGCACCTCCTTTGGGTTGGGAGACACCCTTGTGGTTTCCCTTTGGATATTCTCTAGGGGAGAATTCTCCCTTAGAGGGCTTAAAGGCTGTGTGGGTGATGGTACAAGAAGGGAAGGAGCCTTCTTTACCTGTTTTCTTTGATAAGTTTGGGTAATTGGAGAGGTTGGTTTTGTAAGAATGGACTGGGGAATTGTTTTTGAGTGAGAAGGTTGGGCTTGGCTAGCAGTGGGATGGTCTAATGAGGGCCTTGACCCTGCTGCCATACCTTCAGTGGTTTGGGACACCACCATCATTGTAGAGAACAATGGGGTGTCAACTCCTTCCGAGTCCCCAGCAGATCTTCTCATATTTGAGAAAACCTTGCCTTTTGGGGGTTTAGGTACATATACCCCAACAGGTTGAGGTATATCCGTCAATTCATGGTTAATTACTTCCTGAACAAATCTGGGATACATAAAGAAACTCTTTTTGTTTCCCATATTTGATACAAGATCATTGAAAATCATCTTTGAGAAATTGTACCTTCTGGATGTAGCCAAGCATACCACAGCATATGCAATTGGACTGCTGAACTCACTCCATCCAGTGGTCTTTTTGGAGATGCAATGCATCAGGGTATGAACAAGAAAACGCCATTGGGGTGAAAACTTTGCTTTTGAGAATTTGAAAACACCCAATGGGCCTCCATACCCCATTCTAGTAAGATTAGAAAACAGTTCATCATTAGAGATAGACATTATACCAGAGGCATCGTCTAGACGTAGACTGATGCGAATGACTTCTTCAGTAACTGTAAGTGAGTGATCACAGATTCTTGTCTTGATCATTTGCACACCATTTTCCACAACAATGGTTGCATTAGCCCAGAACTGCCTTTGGTGCTCAATGTAGATTGTAGGTGATACAGTAAGAACATGAGCAATGTGGCTCGACTTCAGAAAGTCGACTATCTGATGAAAACCTTCAGCTTGTTTTGGCTTTTGTAGCATCGCAATCTCGTTGTGCTCGTCGATGAATGTCATGGATGCCATTGATCTTAGTGAAAACTTGCCTGAAAACTTCGAACTTGAGAGAGAAAAGGTTTTGAGCGCAAGAGAACAGTATGCAAAGAGTCGTTATGAACTTTTAGGCGGGCAAAAGGTATTTATATTATTCGGAATATAAGCAGTATTAACCTAGAGCAGTATTAACCACTAGCAGTATTAACTGAAATAGCAGTATTAACTACTAGCAGTATTAACTAACTAGCAGTATTAACCGCGAGCAGTATTAACCACGAGCAGTATTAACTGAACTAGCAGTATTAACTGAAATAGCAGTATTAACTACTAGCAGTATTAACTACGAGCAGTATTAACTGAACTAGCAGTATTAACTACTAGCAGTATTAACTGAAAGCAGTATTAACCACTAGCAGTATTAACTACTAGCAGTATTAACTGAACTTACTCCTTTTAAACTTGCTAAATACTAAGTACTGCTATGCATATCCTGAAAAGAAGATTAGTAACACCAAGAATAACAATATACAGGTATAAACTCACTTTTTGAGAAGAAGATTATTCAAAGTTTATCATTCCCACACTTGTTACCAAGAAAGTGAATCTACTCACATCAAAAGCTTTAGTGAATAGATCAGCAAACTGATTATCAGTGTGAACTTTGACAACTTGAATAAGTTTCTTTTCATTACAGTCTCTTATAAAGTGATACCTGATTTCAATGTGCTTTGTCTTTGAGTGCTTGACTGGATTATTTACAATGCTAATAGCACTGCTGTTGTCAATAAAGATTGGAGTATGTAGAAAGGTTACCCCATAATCCAGCATTTGATTCTGAATCCATAAGACTTGAGAACAGCAACTTGCAGCTGCTATGTACTCTGCCTCTGTTGTAGATGTGGATACGGTGGTTTGTTTCTTGCACTGCCATGAGACTAGTCTAGCACCCAAAAACTGACATCCTCCAGAAGTAGATTTTCTGTCCAAGTTTGCCCCACCTAGATCACTGTCTGAGTATGCTATTAGGTCAAAAGGTGAGTTATGCGGATACCAAAGTCCCAATCTGGGTTGCCCTTTGAGATATCTGAATATCCTCTTAACAGCTTGAAAGTGAGATTGCTTTGGCCTAACTTGAAATCTTGCACATACACAGACTGGAAACATAATATCTGGCCTTGATGCTGTGAGATACATGAGAGAGCCAATCATGGATCTATAAAGATGCACATCCATATCCTCCCCCTCAAGATCTGCTGTGATCTGCTTGTGTGTTTCCATAGGTGTGCTTGCAGGTTTTGATTCTGAGAAACCAAACTTGGTTAGAATATCCTGCACATACTTGGATTGACATATAAAAATGCCATCTGACTTCTGTTGAACTTGGAGTCCAAGGAAGAAAGTAAGTTCCCCCATGGAACTCATTTTGAACCTTTGATGCATTAAATCCTCAAACTCCTTGCACATGTTGTTTCTTGTAGAACCAAAAATAATGTCATCAACATATATTTGGACCAGCAAGATATCCTTCTTCTTTCTTTTGATAAATAGAGTCTTATCAATGACTCCTCTTTCAAAGTTATTTTCCAAGAGATAGGATGACAGGGTGTCATACCATGCTCTTGGGGCTTGATGTAGTCCATAAAGTGCTTTCTTTAATTTGTATACTCTGTCTGGATAGCTTGGGTTTTCAAACCCTGGTGGTTGGCAGACATATACTTCTTCTTCAATTGACCCATAGAGAAAAGCACTTTTTACATCCATTTGGTAGACTTTGAAGTTCATGTAAGAAGCATAGGCTAGGAATAGTCTGATTGCTTCTATCCTAGCTACAGGTGCAAAAACTTCTTCATAATCTATGCCCTCTTCTTGAGTGTAGCCTTGAGCTACCAGCCTTGCTTTGTTTCTTATAACAATACCTCTTTCATCTCTCTTGTTTCTGAAAATCCACTTTGTGCCAATTGCTCTGTGACCTTTAGGAAGGTCTACTAGATCCCATACATCTTGTAGCTTGAATTGTAACAGTTCTTCTTGCATTGCTTCTATCCAGCTAGATTCTTTCATAGCATCATGTGCCTTTTTAGGCTCAAGCTGGGATAGAAAACAAGAAAGGACTGTATGCTGTTGATCTTTCATTTCTTGAAGCCTGCTTTGATGTCTAGTCATCATAGGAGAAGAGATATCTCCTATTACCAGCTGTGGAGGATGATTCTTTTGAACTCTTGTGATATGACTAGATTCTTCATTCAGTCCAGCCTCTAGATTAGAGTCATGCAACTCAACTGAAGTGTCTTCAGATGTCACTTCTGATTCTTGAGTCTCCTCATCTCTAGTGTCTTCTTCACTCTGACTTGGTTCAGTAAATGATTCCTTTTCACAGTCTTCATTTACTGTGGGTATGGGAAAAATCACAGATTTAGATATACTTTCTTGAACTTGTGTGATCTCTGATTCTCCACCATCTGTTCCTGTATACTCATTACTGAAACCAAAAGAGTTAGTTAGTGAATCAATGTCAAATAGCCATTGAGGTCCAGACCCAACAGGATTTGGTGTGTTCTCATTGCATTTGACATTGTCACTTTCTTCAATTATTCTAGAAGAAGAGTTAAAAACTCTGTAGGCCTTACTCTGAGATGAGTATCCAACAAGAAATCCATCATCTGCTTTGCTATCAAACTTACCTAAGTGAGATTTGGTATTTAGAATTGTACAAGGACACCCAAAAGATTTGAAGAAACCAATAAAAGGTTTTCTTTGATTTAAAAGCTCATATGGGGTCTTGTTCTTTTGCTTGACCACTAGAACTCTGTTTTGTACATAACAAGCAGTATTAACTGCTTCAGCCCAGAATGTAATTGGCAATTTTGAATCAGCCAACAGAGATCTAGCAGCCTCTATTAGTGTCCTATTTCTCCTTTCAGCAACACCATTCTGTTGAGGAGTTCTAGGAGCACTATATTGTCTCTCAATACCTTTTCCTTCACAAAAAGTGTTTAAATCATGATTTTTAAATTCAGTTCCATTATCTGATCTAATGACTTTTACTCTTTGATTAGTTTGGTTTTCAATTCTTAGAATAAAGGATTTGATAAGATCACTTGTTTCATCCTTAGTCCTTAGAAAATATACCCAAGTAAACCTGGAGTAATCATCAACAATAACCAAGCAGTAAGATTTCTTGCCTATACTCATAACATTTGTAGGACCAAACAGATCCATATGCAATAACTGGAGACAAGAAGAAACAGAATTTAACTCTTTGGTCTTATGAGAAGTTTTGTGTTGTTTGCCTTTGAGACAAGCAACACAATGATCATCACATGAAAAGACTTTTGAAGGTAAACCTCTTACAAGGTTATTTTTAACAAGATTGTTCATAGTCTTGTAATTCATGTGACACATCCTTCTGTGCCAAAGGGAGGATTCATCTATAGAAGCTTTTGAAACAAGACAATTTAAAGATGAATCACTATCAACATTGTCCAAATCAAGACAGTAAACATTGTCCTTCCTTGGAGTTCTAAGTAGTATCATGCTTTCATCAACTACCTTGAACCCTGGAGCAAGAATCATACACTCAGTATTAGTAAATAATATACTATGTTGTTTGTCACAAACCTGTGATACACTTAACAGGTTGTACTTTAATTGATCAACATAGTAGACATCCTCAAATGTCATCTTACCTTTGGTGACATTACCTTTTCCACTTATCTTACCACCAGTAAGATTGTCTCCAAATGCAACATGTCCTCCATTAATTTGCTTGAAATCCTGAAGGCATGACATGTTGCCAGTCATGTGCCTAGAGCAACCACTATCAACATGCCATATGCTCTTTCCCTTGAGCTGTTGGTTGCCCTGCACATTAAATAAATCAATTAGTATGATTGGGGACCCAAGCCAAAGTGATCTTGGGTCTGCCATTCTCATCAAAGTATTTACATTCCTTTTTAATGAGGTTTTTAAACTCAGAGCACTCTTTATTAGAGTACTTTGTCAATATGATTGGCTTATCAGAATCAATACTGGAAGCAGTACTAACCTTAGAAGTACTAACAGAGTTAGCAGTACTAACAGGTGTAGCAGTACTAACAGGTTTAGCAGTACTAACCTTGTTAGCAGCATTAACATTGTTAGCAGTAGTATTACTTCTAGTAGCACTATCATTGTCAGCAGCACTATTTGTGGTAGCAGTACTAACAGTTTTAGTGCTTTTAGGAATCCACATATTGACACTTTCTTTAACAGAATACTTTTTCTTCATGTGGCTTTTAGTTTTAACATTTTTCTTAGCCACATGGTTCTTTTCAATTTTCTTATAACCAAAGGGTTTTTGCATGGATCTTTGGAAATTCATTCTTTGGTTCATAGGATTGAAATAACAGAATTTTGCAAGATGATTCAATTTGCCACAGATAAAGCAAGGTTTTGGTCTATTGATTTTACTCAGATCAACCCCTTGTTTATGTGCCCATTGATTATTCCAGTTTCTTTGATTTCCCCTCTTTTTGTCCTGTTTTTGGGGTTTATTCTTCTTACAAGTACACTGTTTGCAAGGACCTGGATTCACAACTGTGGTCTGTTTATAATAGACCTTATCAGACTTTTCCTCTGTCTTCTCTATGTTCTTGGATTTGATCCAAGTCCTTCCACAATCCTCATTGGTGATAATGTTGTTTTCTATAGAGATCTCACCACTCACCTTGTTCTTTTTACTCTTGCCAACCTCTTTCTCAGTCTTATCCTCAACAATTACCTCATCTAAGGGATCTATTTCAGTGGCTCCCTCAGGCAAGTCCTTCCTATCTTTGGTGTCTAACAGGTCTGAAGTAGGAGGAATGTAATTGTTGTTATATGGTGGAGGTGTGGCATTATACCCAATTCCTCTTCTTAATTTATCATGAATCTGATTTTGCAGTAAGGAGTCCATTGCTTTAGAAGCATTGGAAAACTTTTCTACATCAAGCTTAACCTTGGTTAACTCCTCTTTCAGTTTTTCACTCTCCTCTTTAGATTTGGTCAGTTTAAGTTCTAAATCCTTTTTCTCCCACTGCCAGTAATTGGTGTCATATGAGTGTTGTAGTTCATTGGCTTTAAAACCTTTGATTTGATCTTCAAATCTCTCTACTATCCTCACATAGTCTTTTATATCCTTTTCTAGTCTCTTCAGGTCATCACTCATCTTCTGATTGTGATCCCTGTACCTTTTAACAGTGTCTATGCAAGTTTTAGAGCAGAGATTAGAACTTACCTCAGATGGGAGATCAGATACTTTAGCCATAAGAGCTTGATTCTGAATGGCTTCTTCTGCTTGATCACTCCAATCAAACCCCATTCCTTGTTGAGAAACAAGGGCTTGAGCAGAGTTTCTATTGTTATTGAAGCTTCCAGATTGAGCTTGTTGATGGTTGTTGTTGTGAGACATTCCACTTCTGCATTCTCTAGCAAAATGTCCCTTAAGATGACATTTGTAGCATTCTACCTTTGATTTATCAAACCCTGCTCCATCTTCTCTTCTTTGTGAGAAGTTGTTTCTTCCAGTCCTCTTTATAAACTTCTTAACCCTCATGGAGAGCATGGCCATCTGCCATTTAATATCCATCTCTTCCAGATCATCAGGATGAAGTTGTTCTAAGTCATCATTGATCAAAGAAGAATTTCCATGATTAGAAAGAAGAGCTTCAAATGCATAATCAGTGCCTTTATCTAGATTTGATCCATTAGTAGCATTAACTGATTCAGAGTTAGCAGTAGAATCAATTGATGCTGATAGGAGTGCAGCATTATGAACATATCCAGAAGGCTTCTTCTTTGCCTCCACCTCAGCTTCAAAAACTCTAAGATCATTGTACAGATCATCAAGTTCTTTGTCTTCCAACTGATCATTCTGTCTAAATGACACAGTGTACATGGTCCATTCATCTCCAAGGGACCTTAAGAACTTTCTGTTCACATCATCTTGATCAATCTGTACTCCCATAGTAGCTAGTTCACCAATTAGTTTATTAAACCTGTCAAAAGTTTGAGTCATGGACTCATTCTTAGTTGAGATGAAGTTTTCATACTGTTGTTTTAAGATTGCCTTTTGATTTCTCTTGGTACTTTTAGTACCTGAGAATCTCTTCTCTAGAGCATTCCAGAGCATCTGTGCATCAGTACAGTTGCAGAATTGGTGTTGATACTCATTTGGAATGGCCAAGAGCAGTGTGCTCAAGGCTTTCATCTCTGTCTGTCTTGATTTCCTGTCTGTATCTGTCTTTGGAGGAGTTCTTTTGCCATCTTCACCAATCTTTCCTCCATCAGATGGGCCATTCTCAATGATGTCCCACATAGAGTAATCTGTGAGGAGAATATATTGCTTGATTCTGATTTTCCACATGTCAAATTCATTGGATCTGAGCATTGGAACTTTTGAGACCAAAGTACTGCTTGATTCTGTAAGATTTTCCATGATGAATAACTGTTTCTGAGAGAATTTGGCTCTGATACCACTTGTCAGGATCGAATTCTTAACAAGAATTAATACTCAGAAACTAATATCAAAGAAGTTGCGGAAAAACACTTTGATATTTAATAAAACAGTAATCAAACACAGTATATTATGATCAAACAGTAAACTTGTATTGAATGCTTCAAGTTACAAGATTACACTCTCAACCTCAATATTGATGAACAGACTCACCAATACGAATTCTACTTCTCTAGAATTAGGATCTATGCCTTGAGGTCGATTTTTCTCTTGAAAAACAATTATGAAAAGTTCTATCTATCTATTCTACACATTCTATACATGTACTGATAAAAAGATAATTACAAAGAATAAACAAATCTTCAGTATATCTTCCATGTATATCTTCTAAGTATATCTTCAGTATATCCAGCTGTAGTACTTTCCATCCGTATCTCTTTAGCAGCACTAATAATGCTCAGCAGCATTAACTTCAACTAGCAGCATTAACTGCAAGCAGTATTAACTACTAGCAGTACTAACTAGCTAAGCAGTACTAACTTTGTTCAAGCAGTACTAACTTTAACTAGCAGTATTAATTCTACTAGCAGTAGTAACACTTAGCAGTATTAATCTTCAACTTGTTCTGGCAGTAGTAACTACACTTGTACTAGCAGTAGTAACTATACTTAGTAGAATCTTCAGTTCCCAACAGCATGAACTTCATCATCCATGGAAAAACTCAAAACCATGAACTTGTTGAAGCATAAACTTTTAAAACTATGGAGACCTCTAAACCAAGTTGAGCTAAACTCAAACAATACTTGGGATAAACTCAAAGAATCAACCAAAGAGGAATACTTACATAAAAACTTAACAACTAAAGAATAATAACTCATATCTTCCAAAATTTAGAACACAAAATATAAAGGATAAAAAGGAATTCATACCTTAAGATGTTCCTCTAAAAACCCTATTTTTTCTTGCTTCTTCCCTTTGAATCGCACCCCTGGAACATATACACATAAAACTCTATTTCTTATCCACTAACTTGACTTAAAACTTATCAAATATCATGACTCATCAACAACAAAAGCCTCTAGGACTATTCAACCCTCTAACTATTGATTGTTGACCAATAAACCCCTTAACTACAAAAGAAGGATAAGGATACTCCTAAAACTTAAATAACACATAAAATCATATAATAACAAATAATAAGATACTTACCGGGTTATAATAATATCTCCTTCTAAAAGGAATTCCATCCCAGAATTCGGTCAATCAAACAAATAGGGGTATTTGGTTTTCATATCGGACTCCAGTTCCCACGTAGCATCTTGCCCTTTGTGATACCGCCACTTTACCTTTACTAAACTGATTTCTTTATTTCTGAGTACTTTAACTTTCTGATCAATAATTGCTTCCGGTTCTTCGATAAATGATAATTTTTCATCAATCTGAATTTCTGGTAACGCTATTGCCTGATCAGGAGTAACTAAACACTTTCGAAGATTTGAAACATGCAAAGTATTATGAATACCACTTAGCTCAGATGGAAGCTCTAACCGATACTCCACTTCGTCGATTCTTTCAATAATAAAAAATGGTCCAATATACCTCGGACTCAGTTTACCCATTTCCCAAACTGAACTACTCTTTTCCACTGTGAGACTTTTAACATAACATTGTCCCCAATCTGAAATTCTAACAGTTTCCGACGTCTGTCGGCATAGTTTTTCTGTCTGTCTTGAGCCACTTTCAGTCGTTCCCGGATCTGTCTAATCTTATCAGTGGTTAATTGTACTATTTCTAGCCCCGCTAACTGTTTCTCTCCCACTTCATTCCAACACAAAGGAGTTCGACACTTTCAACCATACAATACTTTAAAAGGCGCAACTTGAATACTGGAATGATAAATGTTATTGTATAAAGATTCAACTAAAGATAAATGTTGTAACACCCGACAATTTAAGGTAAGTATTCACACCTCGTACTTTAGATATCATAGTAAATTGTGAATATGGAAATCCTTGGTGTGTAAAATTTACATTTTGAGTTTGATCATGTTATACCTTTTTAGAATGTTTTAACATGCAAGCAACGTAGTGATTAGATCAAGAATTTCGGGCCTCGGGGGTGTGGTGCGAGATTTCCACGCTACAATGCCCTTAGGTACAGTCGCTGGTCACAATCGCCGCCCATGTACCATAACATGGGGAAGGGGCGCGACATTGCCCTCACGATAGTGACATGGGCACTATCGTCGGTCACTATCGCTAGATCTTTACCGTGATTCCTTTGGGGAGCGCGACTATGCCCCTACGACAGTTCCAAGGGCATTGTCGCCGGGCACTGTCACCGGCGGGGCTAAGACTATAAAAATCCGATTTTAAAAATCACTTTGACCTCATTTTCTCACTTCACTCGTTTTAGAACCGATTTAGGAGAGCTTTTGGGTGATTTTCTTCCACCTCAAACCCTTCCCACATTTATTGAAACCCTAGTTTAGTTGAAATTATTCATTTATGATCAAAGGGGTTTGGAGGAGCATTTAAGTGGAGCATTAAAGGCATAAATCACGTTTCCGCCTTCTCATCACCTCATCCAAATTTTCTAGGGTTTTTAAATAAAACCTAGTTAGTGAGTTCCTACTAAACTTTTGAAATGAGATACATATCTAGAAATGCTACTTGTCATTATTTCATACTTATGCATATATCTGATCACCTGATAAGTTTGACCTAATTTCTATTTTGGGTATTTATTGGAGTCTTGATTATTATTCTTCATGTGGGTTTTGATGAGGTTATTATTGGCAATATTTTGGTCATGATTGTGTATTATCAAGGGATTTATGGTTATTGTTGGTGAACCTGCATGTTTTAGGGTTTTGGACCTAAAATGGGGTTGGAACTATGTGAGGTCTTATACATGTATCTTGTTGATATGAATTATGTATAAAGATGGATATTGTATGCATAATGGATGAACTATGAGTAAGCACTAGGAGGATGTAGTCTTAGGGTGCCACCATGACGGTATGCACCTAGACCTCCGCCATTTGGAGTAATGCCTAGGAGGTAGTCTTCAAATGTGCCAGGCCTTCGGGATGTTGCTTATGCAAGTGAACATCAAGGTACATTGACTTGAGGTGAAATTCATTAGTGTGATGGGTCTCCCCTATTGATTCCTTTATGGCTCAAGTGTTATAATTGTTTAAATGATTGTGCCATATTATTGTTGAACTCACTAGGCTCGTTTGGCCTAACATTTGATTGGTTTGATGTGTATCTCAGGTTCTAGCGGCGAGACCGCCAAGATGGTTTAGTTGACCTTTGATGCGATCTTGGGAACATTTTGGGACGCCAATTATAGAAGACACGTTTTGGAGTTTGGATGAAAACTTGAGTTAATCTTTTTCCTAGATAGGATTTAGATTAGAGGGTTGTTTTCCCTCGTTGCTTATTTATTACAAACTTGTAATTATAACAGGCGTATATTGTTTCCCTTTTTGGGATGAGCTCGTGCTTTGGCATATTTTTATATATCACATTTCCAATTTCGAAAATTTTTGTTTATCCCAATTTTGAGGTGTTACAAGTTGGTATCAGAGCTCTAGTTTAAGCGAACTAGGTGTCGACTTTAGTATGCCTAGACTTAAACTGTTTGTGCCTATATTATCACTGTCCATACGGGTAAAGCATTCCTAGGTGGGGAGAGTGTTAGGACTACGGAAATGCATTGTTTAAGAGATGGTGATGATGGTGACAAGAATTATTATGTAATGTACATTCACGATTTCACTTGCCCAATGCTATTATGAATTTATAAATACGTGAGCATGCTTGAAATTGTTGTTATAATAATTAATCCTTGTAGTAGTACGTATTGAACCGTTAATCTTTTAAAGAATTAACCGGTATGAACTCATTCATGCGTGACAGTTCACTATGGTAAACACGAGGAGTCGGGTGGCGGTGCCCGAGGAGGGTAATGAAGCAAGTGTCACAGTTTCAGAGACTTCAAGGAGGGTAAATCCAACGGGTGTTCCAATTGTTCCGCAAAGGACTACTCTGTTGGAGGGAGTTGTGGACCAAGTTCCCCAAGTGAATCTAGAGACCGAGAACCCGATTGTTCAGGAAGTGAGCCCCAATCAGCCTTATTGGCAAGCATAATGCAGATGATGAACTTGACGATGGACAAGCGGGATGAAAGATTCATGAAGATGCTAGAAGATCGCGACACAAGCAACCAGATATATGAAGCGGTATGAGACAATGCGGTGATTAGGTCGGGTGGTACCAATAATGCTGTTGGGTCATCTAAGATTTGAAGATGACATCTCCTTTAGTTCGTGTTTACTCTTCTATAAATGATTGTACATCTTAAGAATAGTATGGTTCTTTGTAATAGCTTGGTTATTCTCAAACAGATCGGTAAGTCGAAGACATACCGAAATCAACTGAAGGAAGTCTACTTTACGGATTGAGATGAACTTCAAGAAGACCAAGCCTTGTATGTCAAACCCTCCTCAGTTCGGCATCCTTCTGCCATTCTTTCGACATAATCTATCCTTGTTGATCTTCTCTATGTCGGCAATATCCCATTATGTCAAACCCTCTTGATTTGACATACTTCATCATTCCCAATGTACTTCTGACAATGGGAATGGAAGCTTCCTTCTCCTAGAAGATATTCACTTGAGTTCTGATGTTGATTGAGACGTTTATTTCTTAAAATATCTTAAAAAGATTTGAATCAAGTATATTTTATTAAGATATTGTACTTTCATAGTACAAAAGTTACCTTTTGTATTGTGATAAGTCACCTCAAATATCTTATAATTTATTAGCAATATCTCAACCACCCTTGCTTTAAATGATCAATGTCCTTTGCACTCATTGCCTTGTGTTGGTCCACAATATTATCAAGTTCTTATCAAAACAATAAGGGAGCGTTTGGTTCGCAGAATGTGATGGAATCCGGTGGAATTGGTATGTTGAATTTCTTTGACCAGATTCCATTCCCTTGTTTGGTTCAAGATTTTCAATGGATGAAATCTTTGAATTCCATTAAATTCCATAGATATAGGATTTTAACATTCCATCATAAAACCCAAGGATTTCAATGAAATGGAATCTCATATTTTGATAATTCCAAAGTTACCCTTTAGCCCCTACTCATATCTCTCTCTCCTCCCCCTCTCTCTCTCCCTCCCTCCATCTATCTCCTCTCTCCCTCTCCCTCTCTCTCTCTTCTCTCCCTCTCCCTCCCTCTTTCTCTCTTTCACTCTTTCTCCTCTATCTCTCCTGTCTCTCTCCCTCTCCTGTCTCTCTCCCTCTCCTCCTCTCCTCCTCTCTTCTCTCTTTCTCTCTCTCCCTCTCCCCCTCTCTCTCTTCTCTCTTTCTCTCTCTCATCTCTCTCTCTATCTATCTCTCCCCCCTCTCTCTCTTCTCTCTCTCTTTCTCTCTCTATTTCTCTCTCTCCCTCTCTTTCTCTCCTCTCTCTCCTCTCTCTCCCTCTCTCTCATGTCTCTCTCCTCTCTCTCCCCTCTCTCTCTCCCTAAAACTTTAGTTAAAATTAAACTATTTAATAACTATTTCATTAAAGTAATTTTTGTTTAAAAAATTAAAATAATCAAAAAGGGTATTTTGGTCATTTACCAAAATTCAATTCCAATTACGAAGCTACAATCAGTGAACCAAACAGAAAAATTCCAATTCATTTAACAGATTCCATTCCAATTCTGTCAACCAAACAGGTGGTCAAACCTGATAACATTCCATTCCAATTCCTTCAAAGTCAAATTCCTTTAACAGATTACATTCCATCCAAAAACAATATGCGAACCAAACGCCCCCTAACACATATATTAACCAACCTGTTTCGATTAATAACAAAGATTATAGGATTGATGTTTGTTCTTGAAGCTCTCGACTTTCTCTCTGATGAACAGTAAAGTGTGTGTGTGTTGTGTTCTGATTCTTACAACTTGCTTGACACACTACTCAATACATAATATCTAAACTAAGATATTATATTAACTAAACTAATATAATAACTAACTAAGTATCTAAATTAATATAATATCTAGATATTTAGGAACTAATATAAAACACTAAAAACAATACTTTGACATTTTATTACAAACGACATTAGACTTATATTAAGAGTGGTTTTTCAGCTTTAGCTTCAGATTGCGATCTTCAGATTGTATGATCTTGAATCCAATAGATCTGTGCGCTAACAATCTCCCCATTTGGATCAAGATCATTACTAAAAAGATTTTAGCAATTCAGTCTTCTTTTTCAGCTCAGAAGATGCAATCTCCTTCTTTCTCTTCAATTTGTAATAATCTCCAGGCAAATTATCTTCAAAAAAAATTTCTCTCAGATCAGCATGTCTTTAGAATACTTTGAAGAATTCTCTAAAATTTTGATTTAGCTCTTCTCTTTTCCAATCTTGTAATGTAATGGACATTTCTTCAAGCTTTAGGTTCTCCCCCTTTTTGATGAATAGAGAAACGATTTCATCAAAACTCTGGGTAAGAAATGTCTTTCATTTGGAGCCTCTGATCCGTCAATTCAAAAGATATTCACCCAGATCTTTGCAAATCCAGACAAAATAGTCGTGTAACACTTGAATCAACAAATGAATCAGTTAAAATGTCTGTCAGTAACACTAAGTCACTGTGTGTAACGAATACACATTGGAAAGGAGCTTTGTGATGTTCACTCCCCCAGGGCTTCCATTCAATCATCGAAACTAGTGATGGCCAAAAATCGGGCTCGGGCCGAGTCGGGCCGGGCCAAAACGGGCTTCGGGCCTCTACAGTGAAAGAAAAAACCGGGCCAAAACGGGCTTCGGGCCGGGCCGGGTTTCACCCGAAAAGGCGTGGCCCGGTTAGGCTTGGGGTAAACCGGTTTAACCAAAACCGGGCCGGGCCAGGCCCAAACCGGGCCGTGATCGGGCCGATGATTTTTTTCGTATTTTTTTTAAAATAATTTATTTATATAATGGAACACTAAAATACACTTTAAAAATACGTTTTATTTATAATAAATCACTAAAATACACTTTAAAAATACATTTTATATATAATTTTAAGTTACAAACTTACAATACAAGTATTTATAGGGGTTTGGGGGGTAAAAAATACAAAAAATGGTCAAAAAAACGTATATAAACGGTAACATAACGTCTTTTTTTTAAAGTACGAATCGGGCCGGGCTGGGCCAAAAACCGGGCCGTGAACCGGGCTCGGGCCGAGCCGGGCCAGGCCGCCAAAAACGCCAAAAACCCAAACCGGTCCATGATTTCGGGCTTCAAACCGGTTTGGCATCGGGTTGGGCCGAGCTTTCAGGCGGGTCGGGCTCGGTTAACCGATCGGGTCGGGTCGGGCCAAGATGGCCATCACTAATCGAAACACCAAAAAGGCAATTTCTATAAACGTTATGACAAAGAAACAAATTCCTTGTATGTTTGTGCATGTGATAGAAAGAATTAAGCACTTGATGATTGCTTATAAGGCTCAATATTGTGTAAACCACTGAGACAACAGTAAGTTAAACACAGACTCAATGTGCATGAGTGAAGTGCGAAGGTGGGGGCAAACTTCCTTCTTTTCAATATCTAGATTTTCCAACTGAAAATCAGATAGCAAATGTGCTGCTTCCCCTTTGAAAATGAAACATTTTCCTTTTAAGAAGAAAATGAGTAGTTAGTGGGGTTTGATCAAGAGTTGGCATGGGCTAGTTGCCTGTTTCAATAATATTCACCAAAAATTTGTGAAACACTAGAATTGTGGTTGCCCGGCTCAGAAAAAGTTGGTGCAGAGTGCTGATATTCTTTTAACTCTGTTCTCACACCCTCTTTCTTTTAAACATTCAGTTTACTTCTAACCGAACTCTCTTTTGCATTATATCTCATCACACAACCCACACTCATTTCTTTTTTATTTCTCACACTCAATCACTATGGATTAACCTCTTGGGTAGGAAACACTGGTTAACGTGTATCCATAGAAGTTGTGTTAAGTCCTAGCACAATGAAATCCGATGTTTTCCTAGAAAGCATATGATGCTCAAAATGGTTTAACTATCTCAGTTAAAGTACAAATTATATCTTGAAAACATTTAAAGGCACACTTCCAATTCATGAAATCGGTTTGAGATTCAGGAAGTGGTTTGAACATTTAAGAACAATGTTTTCTATGATTGAAAGTTGTCCTTCTTTCAACCATATATGAGATTAAGATAAAGGATTATACCTTTACGTGCGATCTTACATCTCATGAAGCTAAGCTTAAAGTCATAAATATATGAACATGTAAGCATCTCTCAAAAACTGCAAAAGTCTTATGTCATAGTCAAAGCAAATTTATTCACTTAAATTAAAAATGACAAAAAGCAGAAAAACAATGAAAGTACGAGTTCTGATCAGAAATAATCAGAAGTCATATCCTAACTCCTTTGATTTGTAAAACTCCCCCTAAAATCATGCATCACAAAAATTTGACATTAAAAAAGGTAAATGCATAAATTAGTGTGTCTTCTCCTCAAAATAATATTGACCAACTGTCAATTTCTTCTCATACTCCCCCTTGGATCATGAACAGACTATTTGAAGTGCAGATATCATTCAGAAATAAGAATGAAGAAATGATGAAAAAATATACAATTAGAAAACTTTGATAGGTAACTACTGATTATGTCTTAAGATTTAGCATACCAAGCTTAAAGATAAGAAAGGTGAACCTCTTTTCGTCTAAAGGTTTGGTAAACAAATCTGCAAGCTGATAATCAGTTTTTACAAAGAAAAGTTCAATTGTTCCTTTTTCGACATTATCTTTGATAAAATGATACCTGACATCTATGTGTTTGGTCTTTGTGTGTTGAACAGGATTCGCTGTTATCGCGATGGCGCTCTTTGAGTCACAGTAGATCAGGATTTTGTTGAAGTGAAAACCGTAGTCGCGCAGTTGTGTTCTCATCCACAAGACCTGAGAACAGCAGCTAGCAGCAGCCACATATTCTGCTTCGGTCGTTGAAGTTGATACATAAAGTTGCTTCTTTGATGCCCAACTTACGAGTTTATCACCGAGGAACTGTATATGACCAGACGTGCTCTTCCTGTCTAGCATACAACCAACATGATCTGCATCTGTATATGCTGTTAGTTCAAAACTAGTATCTTTAGGATACCATAGACCAAGATCTGCAGTCCCCTTCAGATACCTAAAAATGCGCTTAACTGCAGACAAATGGATTTCTTTGGGATTGGCCTGATATCTAGCACATAAGCATGTAGAGAACATTATATCTGGCCTACTAGAAGTAAGATACATCAAAGAACCTATCATCCCTCTGTAAGTCCTAACATCAACAACCTTTCCAGAAGGATCGGTGCCGATCTTAGTACCTGGTGCCATTGGGGTACCAATCGGTTTAGAATTTTCCATTTTGAACTTCCGAAAAAAATCAAGAATGTATTTTGATTGATTGATAAAAATCCCCGATGAAAATTGTTTGACTTGTAATCCGAGAAAGAAATTCATCTCTCCCATCATATTCATCTGAAATCATGACACCATAAGGTTTGAAAAATTCTTACAGTACTTAGGATTTGTAGAGCCAAAAATAATATCATCGACATAGATTTAAATAAGAATGATATCGGATTTCTTCTTTTTAATAAACAAAGTGGTATCTACCGTACCTTTTGAAAAACCAGACTTGACTAAAAATTGAGATAGGACATCATACCAGGCGCGAGGAGCTTGTTTCAGTCCATAGAGTGCTTTGTCGAGAATGTAAACATGATACTGTTTCTCTTGATTGACAAAGCCTTCTGGCTGCGATACGTAGACTTCTTCCTTTAGAATGCCATTCAGAAAGGTGGTCTTCACGTCCATTTGAAAGACAGTGAAGTTCTTGTGAGTTGCGTAGGCCAAAAACATTCGAATTGCCTCTAAACGCGCCACAGGAGCATAAGTCTCGTCGTAGTCTATTCCTTCCTCTTGCCTGTATCCTTTGGCAACAAGTCTTGCTTTGTTTCTGATAACAGTATCATCTCCACCTTTCTTGATTTTGAAAACCCATTTCGTACCTATAATGGTTTTACCTTGAGGTTTGGGTACGAGTCTCCAGACTTTAAGTGCGTCGAACTGATTCAGCTCTTCTTGCATTGCAGTCACCCAGTCTGAATCGGCAAGAGCCTCAGATACACGAGATGGCTCGATCTTGCTCATAAAGGATTCATGCATACACATATTCATTGAAGCTGACCTAGTTTGCACTGGTTTGGTTGGATCACCAATGATCTGGCTTATTGGGTGCTCTTTGGTCCATTTATGTTCATGGGGGAGTGGATTATATGAATATATATCAATATTATCATCTAAGAATCCACTTGTACCTTCTTCAGGTAGTTCAGGAGGAATGGTGATTGCAGTTGAAGTAGTAGGTGCAGAAGTCTCAGTAGGTACATCTTGTTCAACAACTTCTGTCTCTTCATTATTGATCACAGCTTCAACTGTTGGAGTCGGCATTTGAACTGGAATTTCTTGCTGAATCGAGGAGTTGGATTCATTAGAGATATCTGAATTGGTTGGATGAGTAGTCGTTGAGTCTTCCATCTTGTCAACCACAACAGATTTCTTCACATTAGATCCAAGAAATTCATCATAAAACAATTCAAATAATAAATCTAAATCAGATAAATGATTAGTAGACGTTGATGCTTCATCTGATTTGTTCGCTTGAGAAGCAGGTTCTGGACTGATTTGCCCAGAAGCTAGTACTCCGGTTATCACGGGTTCTGAACTGAGTTTTTCATAAGCCATATCTTCATCAAATGTAACGTTGACGCTTTCAACAACATTCTTTGACTTCTTCAAGTAAACATGGTATGCATTAGATGTAGATGAATAACCAATGAAGATGCCCTCATCCGCTTTAGCGCTGAACTTGTTCAAACTCTCTCTATCATTGAGAACATAACACTTACACCCAAATATATGGAAATATTTGATTATCGATGTTCGGTTGTTAATTAACGCATAAGGAGTCTTTTTGAATCTACGGTGTATCATGGATCGATTCTGAGTGTAGCACGCAGTCGATACGACTTCAACCCATAGAAATAGAGGTAAGTCTGATTGACTTAACATAGTACGAGCAGCCTCGACTAGCGTACGATTTCTTCTTTCGACCACTCCATTCTGTTGAGGCGTACAAGCAACAAAGTATTGATGTGATATCCCAACCGATTCAAGATATTCTTCAACCTTTTTGTTCTTGAACTCTGTGCCGTTGTTAGTTCTGAGAAGCTTGACTGGTTTCTGCAGATTCACCTGGGTCATCTTCAGGAATGTAATGAGAACATCAGGTGTCTCATCTTTTGAACGTAGAAATTTGACCCACGTGTATCGCGAATAGTCGTCCACGATAACTATAATGTACTTCTTTCCGCCTAAGCTTTACGTTCGCATCGGACCGCATAAGTCCATATGCAACAACTCTAACGGAGAGCTTGTACTTGGTTCAAGCTTTGGTTTATGCGGAGCTCTCTTCATCTTTCCTTTTTCACATGCTGCACACAGGTGTTCTTTTTCATACTTCAGCTCTGGAAGTCCTTTAACTAGCTTTTCACTAACCAGCTTGTTTATGTACCAAAAATTTAGGTGAGAGAGCCGTTGATGCCATAACCAGCTTTGTTGCATCGAGGCTTTTGAGAGTAGACACACCTGCTTGTCAGTCTGGACGTTTGACAAATTGATTGTGTAGAGGTTGGACTTTCGAGTGTCGACCAAGAGTTCGTTGCCATCTTCTGTGCGAACAGAACACCTCTTGGCCTTGAAATTGACCTCTAAGCCTTTGTCACAGAACTGGCCTATACTGAACTTGTTGTGTCGTAAGCCTTCAACGTAGCTCACCTTCGTAATCATGACGTTGTTGTGTACCATATCACCATATCCCAGAATTGGTGAGAACTAGTCGTTCCCAAATCTAACTGTCCCACAATATTTATCTGTATAATTGGACAACATCCCTTTCTGCCCTGTCATATGCTTAGAACATCCGCTATCCAAGTACCACATATGACGAGTCTGCACAAGAGAAATTACGAAACAAGAGATTTAGATACTCATATAACAAAATATAACATTGAATGAGAAGAGACTGTTGAACATTGAAGTACGGGTCTTGAACTGTTGTATTCAACAACCATTGTTCTTTGAGGTACGAGTCCTAGACGGTTTTGTCTAGAAGTCATATTTCGTTGAAGTACGGGTTCTAAGCTGATTTACTTAGAAGCCATTGTCATGACATTTTAGTCCGGGTTTTGAACTGTTTGTTCAAAAGCCTACGTTCTATGCTCCCCTTTAAACTTTGGGTTCCTGCAACACAGATTTAGCTTTTGGTACCCATTGGAATTTGGGTCCAACTGTGTTAGCAAAATATTTTGGTACCCATTGAAATTTGGGTTCGTTTTTCATTTGAAATTCATTGGAAGCATTAGAATGATAAGAGTGCACATGATAAGTTCCAAACCAAACATCATAATCTTTATGAGAAGCATAATCATGTCTATCATAATTGGAAAACTTTCTAGCAGACAGACGTAAATGGAATAATTGCTTCATAGAATATTTCTTGCTATAAACGTCGACCCGCAAGTTAAGAAACTTGGAACCTTCGTATGAGGTAGTTTAGGAAGCGAATATCCCAGGTATAGGAATCTTCATCTAACCTAGAGCAAATCCTTGACCCGTTAGTTATATAACTAAGAACCAAAGGAATCCGAAACGCCACAAGATCGTGCTCACAATCTTGATAAGTTCTTGAACTATGAACGCTCTCGCAAGGAATCACAGCTCACAAAATGAGATCAACTCAAAAGAAAGTGTTTATATTACTTGGATGATGATCTCAAATGATTACAAATGGCTCCTATTTATAGGGTTCAAAAGACTCTCCATAAAGTCTAAGACTTCAATTTCAATCAAGAATTAAAGGCATACCTTTAATTCATGAATCTAGACATACTCTAAATAACTATTCAAAGACTTCTAAATACCTAGACTTTAAACATAGGCCTAAAAAACGGATTGGGCCTTATACACTAGTTTATTGGGCTCAAATTCAACATAAACAAAAGAAAATATATCAATTTTGGGCTGCCAAAATAATGCTCACGGGTTAATTCTTTGAAATGGCCCAAAAGCTTGCAATCTTCAAAACAAATGCTTTTTAAGCTCCATCATTGATCCAAAGCTTCTATAAGCATGATATCGTGCGTTACATGCACATCTTCAATGGACTTTACTTGAATCTCCGCAACTAAGCTCATCAAAGCTTCCTTGATCAATTTCGATCTTGATCTTGTAACCGGGCCATCTTCAATCGCCAAGGGATCTTTTATGTGGTTGGATGGTCCTCCATCATTCTCTCCCCCTTGAAAAGGATTCGTCCACGAATCATCACCTACATCATATGGAGAAAGATCAGCAACATTAAAAGTAGAGCTTACTTGATACTCACCAGGAAGATCTAGCTTGTAAGCATTATCATTGATTCTTTCGAGGACTTGGAATGGTCCATCTCCTATAGGCTGCAATTTTGATCTTCTCTTGGCTGGGAATCTCTCTTTCCTGAAGTGCAACCATACCCAATCACCAGGTTCAAATACAACTCTCTTTCTACCTTTGTTTGCTTGCTTCAGGTATTGATCTGTTCTCTTCTCAATGTTGAGTCTTACCTTCTCATGCAATTGTTTCACCATCTCAGCCTTCCTCTTTCCATCTAGACTGGTACGCTCTTCAATGGGGATAGGAACAAGATCAAAGGGACTCAAGGGATTGAAGCCATACACAGTCTCGAAAGGAGAATAGTTAGTAGCAGAATGCACACTTCGATTATAAGCAAACTCAACAAACGGCAAGCAACTCTCCCAACTTTTCAAGTTCTTTGAAATAACGGCTCTAAGTAATTGAGACAAAGTTCTATTAACTACTTCAGTCTGCCCATCAGTTTGTGGATGACTTGCAGTAGAGAATAAAAGCTTAGTACCCAGTTTACTCCAAAGCACACGCCAAAAATGACTCAAAAATTTGACATCCCTATCACTCACAATAGTGCGTGGCACACCATGTAGACGCACTATTTCTTTAAAGAACAAATCAGCAATGGGTGAGGCATCATCTGTTTTATGACAAGGAATAAAGTGTGCCATCTTGGAAAATCGATCAACAACAACAAAAACAGAATCTCGGCCATTCTTTGTCCTAGGCAATCCTAGCACAAAGTCCATGGATATGTCTACCCAAGGTTCATAAGGAATTGGTAGCGGGGTATACAATCCATGTGGCTTCGATTTTGATTTGGCTTGTTTACAAGTTAGACATCTTTCACAAATTTTATTAACATCTTCACGCATTTTTGGCCAAAAGAAATGTTCTTTTAAAACATCTAAAGTCTTTTGAACACCAAAGTGACCCATCAAACCTCCCCCATGAGCCTCACGCACAAGTAATTCACGCATGGAACACTTTGGAATGCACAACTTGTTTTCTTTAAACAAATAACCTTCTTGTTTATAGAATTTGTCAATTGATCCATGTTCACATGCAACATATAGAGAAGAAAAATCAGAATCATCCTCATACATTTCCTTAATTGATTCAAATCCAAGAAGTTTAGAACTCAAAGTGGTGATGAGACTATGACGTCTAGACAACGCATCGGCCACAATGTTTTCTTTTCCTTTCTTGTATTTAATCACATAAGGAAATGACTCGATAAACTCAACCCACTTGATATGCCTTCTACTTAGCTTACCTTGACCCTTGAGATACTTAAGAGATTCATGATCCGTGTGAATCACAAACTCTTTTGGTCTCAAATAATGTTGCCATGTTTGTAAAGACCTTACCAAAGCATAAAGCTCTTTATCATATGTTGAATAATTCAATTGTGCCCCTTTTAGTTTTTCACTAAAATATGCAATGGGACGGCGTTCTTGAATTAAAACAGCCCCAATACCCACCCCAGATGCATCACACTCAAGTTCAAACATCTTATCAAAATTTGGTAATGCAAGAATAGGAGAAGAGGTCAACCTTTCCTTCAATAAATCAAATGCAGCTTGTTGCTTTTCTCCCCAATGAAAACTTACCTCTTTCTTCACAAGTTCATTGAGTGGGGCGGCTATGGTGCTAAAGTCACGAACAAATCTTCGATAGAAGCTAGCTAGCCCATGAAAGCTTCTTACCTCCGAAACCGTTGTTGGAGTTGGCCATTCTTGGATTGCCTTGACCTTCTCAAGATCCACTTCAATTCCCTTGCCACTAACAACAAATCCTAGAAAAACAACTTTGTCCATACAAAATGTGCATTTTTTCAAGTTAGCATACAAAGATTCATTTCTCAAGGTGTCCAAAACATCACGTAAATGCATCATGTGATCTTCCATATTTTTACTATAAATCAAGATGTCATCAAAGTAAACGACGACAAATTTACCAATAAACTCACGCAACACATGATTCATCAATCTCATGAATGTACTAGGTGCATTAGTTAATCCAAAAGGCATAACTAACCACTCGTACAATCCAGATTTTGTTTTGAATGCGGTTTTCCATTCATCTCCTTCTCTTATTCTAATCTGATGATACCCACTTTTAAGATCAATTTTGGAAAAAATGACAGCCCCATGCAACTCATCTAGCATGTCATCTAACCTAGGAATAGGATAACGATACTTTACCGTGATTTGGTTGATGGATCTACAATCGGTGCACATTCTCCATTCTCCATTCTTTTTGGGCACCACAATCACGGGAACAGCACAAGGACTCATGGATTCTCGAATCCTTCCTCTTGACAATAAATCTTCCACTTGTCTTTGGATCTCTTTTGTCTTCTCGGGGTTGGCTCTATAAGCTGGACGATTTGGAAGAGTAGCCCCTGGAATGAAATCAATTTGATGCTCTATTCCTCGTAGAGGTGGCAATCCACTTGGTTCTTCCTTCGGAAAGACATCATCATATTCCTGCAAAATATTCACAACAAAACTCGGAAGATTTTGGGTTAGCTCACTAGTACTCACACAAGCCTCCTTGAAAACCAAAACCATCACCCTCTTGTTTTCAACTATCACCCTCTTGACTTCACTCGATTTTGCAAAAAAATTCGACTTGGTTTTCTCTCTTTTCTTGTCTTTCAAATTGTTTTCATCACTCTGTTTTTCCCTCGATCCACCACACTCATTATTTTTCTTTTCAGCCTCTCTCGCTCGCCTTGCGGTGATCATTTTAATTTGATCCTCATGAACTTGTTGTGGAGATAACGACACAAGAACAACTTTCTTGTCATGATGTTTGAAAGTGTATTGATTATGAAAGCCATCATAGATAACTCTTCGGTCAAATTGCCACGGCCTCCCCAAAAGTATGTGACTGACATGCATTGGAACAACATCACACATTACTTCATCTTTGTATTGACGAATGGAAAAGGAGATCAATACCTGTTTGGTCACTTTCACTTCCCCACATTCATTTAGCCATTGAAGTTTGTATGGTAGTGGATGTTTTAGAGTGTGCAATTTTAACTTCTCAACAACTTCGGTACTTACAACATTTGCACAACTCCCACCGTCAATGATTAAAGTACATACCTTGCCTTGCACCAAACATCGTGTATGAAATATGTTTTCCCGGTGTTGCGTGTCATCCACCTTCACTTGCAAGTTCAAAGCTTTTTTCACCACCAATAGTTCACCATTTTCTGCCTCGGTTTTCTCCAAGTCCTCTTCCTCATCCTTGGAATCATCTTTTTCACTTTCAGACTCCACTTCACCACTTTCATGAAGAATCATGACTCTTTTGTTTGGACATTGTGATGCAATATGTCCCATACCTAAACAACGAAAACACTTAATTTCACGAGATTTAGAATGGGTAGAACCAATACCTTTACCCTTGTCCACTTTGTTGCCTTCATTTTGGGATTTTGAAGTGGATGAATTGGTACCCTTGAATGCCTCTCCCTTATGTTTATTTTGGGGCTGGAAACTAGATGTTTGGCCCCTTGAATAGGTATTTCTCTTCTTTAGTTGCCTCTCAACTTTCATGGCCGTATGCACCATGTCTTCAAGCTCCACACAGTATTGAAGTTCCACCACATTGGCAATGTCACGATTTAGGCCACTCAAAAACCTTGCCATGGTTGCCTCCCTATCTTCTTCAACATTTGCTCGAATCATAGCAATCTCCATCTCCTTGTAATAGTCCTCAACAGATTTGGTTCCCTGATTCAAAGATTGTAATTTGCAATACAAATCTCTAAAATAGTGAGAAGGAACAAACCTCTTCCGCATAACCGCTTTCATTTCATCCCAAGTAGAAATAGGCCTCTCACCATATCTCCTTCGGTTTGTTACCATTTGATCCCACCATACAATTGCATATTCCGTGAATTCAATGGCAGCTAGTTTTACCTTTTTATCTTCAGAATAGTTGTTGCAGTCAAATATGAGATCCACCTTTTTTTCCCATTCCAAATAAGCTTCCGGATCACTCTTCCCTTGAAATTGTGGAATCTTCATTTTGATGTTGCTAAATCCTCCATCAGCCCTTGGATTTCGTCTTCTATTACCATGTCTTCTTCTTGGATGTCGTGGTCCATCTTCATACTCTTCCTCCCCTTCGTACTCCTCTTCTCGATAAGAACGCGACATAGGAGGTTCTTCTTCCGTCCTTCTTTCAATTCTATCCAATCTTTCCATCACACCTTCTAATACAACTCCAAGTCGTTGAAACTGTTGTTGCATGGCTCGAACAGTAAAATCATTCTCCCTTTCATCGTTGGATGGATTTCCCTGTGAATTAGGATCTTTTTTCGACATACTTAATTATTAGTATAAAACAAATTATTCTCCTCACAAATCCCTCGTGTTTGCACTCAATATGGCTTTTACCTCCCCTCAATTGTTCTTACACACTCAATGCCTTTTACCTCTTAATCCCTTGTAGAGCTCAATTGGTAAAAGAACAAATCAAATTTGAACACAAATCTCGGCGTTCAAGCAATCCTATAAGAACTTAATTCAACAAATGAGTCTTGGCCTTTGCAAGAAATAGAATGAATGTCTCCAGAAAAACAGACCTTAGAAATTGGAATTTCGGGTGATTACGCGATCAATATTGAGATGAGAATAGCCAAGAATACAACTCTTTTTTTCTTTGTTTGAAACAAATATTGTAATTTTTTTTTCACGCTTTCCTTCTTTTTTTTCTTTTTTTGGCACTTTTGTTTTTTTGTTTTTTTTTTGGATCTTTTTTTTTTTTGTTTTTTTTTTCTTTGAGAGAATAGAAGATGAAGGAATAGATTTAGGAAGAAGACGGTGAAGAAGCAGAAGTAGGAAAACAAGATAAAGATATAAGGAAATATATAAGAAAGATTGATTAGAAGAATCCGAACCTTAGCTCTGATACCAAATGATGCGAAAACGTCGACCCGCAAGTTAAGAAATTTGGAACCTTCGTATGAGGTAGTTTAGGAAGCGAATATCCCAGGTATAGGAATCTTCAACTAACCTAGAGCAAATCCTTGACCCGTTAGTTATATAACTAAGAACCAAAGGAATCCGAAACGCCACAAGATCGTGCTCACAATCTTGATAAGTTCTTGAACTATGAACGCTCTCGCAAGGAATCACAGCTCACAAAATGAGATCAACTAAAAAGAAAGTGTTTATATTACTTGGATGATGATCTCAAATGATTACAAATGGCTCCTATTTATAGGGTTCAAAAGACACCCCAAAAGACTCTCCATAAAGTCTAAGACTTCAATTTCAATCAAGAATTAAAGGCATACCTTTAATTCATGAATCTAGACATACTCTAAATAACTATTCAAAGACTTCTAAATACCTAGACTTTAAACATAGGCCTAAAAAACGGATTGGGCCTTATACACTAGTTTATTGGGTTCAAATTCAACATAAACAAAAGAAAATATATCAATTTTGGGCTGCCAAAATAATGCTCACGGGTTAATTCTTTGAAATGGCCCAAAAGCTTGCAATCTTCAAAACAAATGCTTTTTAAGCTCCATCATTGATCCAAAGATTCTATAAGCATGATATCGTGCGTTACATGCACATCTTCAATGGACTTTACTTGAATCTCCGCAACTAAGCTCATCAAAGCTTCCTTGATCAATTTCGATCTTGATCTTGTAACCGGGCCATCTTCAATCGCCAAGGGATCTTTTATGTGGTTGGATGGTCCTCCATCAAAGTTTGGCACTAAAATCAAATTGATCAAAACAATCATCCAAACCACCGTCAGAGTTTAGAAAATCATACCCTCCATCAGTTGAACCAAACATGTCATCAGATTTTGAAGCCTTTGATGATTTAGAAAGAACAGTACTCTTAAGCACAGTTGAAAAAACTTTTTGTTCAATATCAATCAAAAGTCTTTCATCTGTTAAAGATGTCTCAAGTTCAGAAATTTTACTTTCCAAAACGAGAGGAGGGACGTAAATTTTACCTTTAGTAGGTTTCACCTACAATTCTTTTACAGAATAACTTCCAAAGAAATCATTTGAAAGAGATTTCTTTGATTGATATTGTGGATCATCATTATAACTATTATTCAACTTGGCATAACGAAATGGAAGTTGAACTTTAGTTTGGTTCTTTCGTTTTTCCGTTTCCTTGGCTTCATCCTCTTTTGACAATCCAGTCCAGAAAACTTTAAGATCAGGGATTCTTCGAGCTAGTTTCAAAAATGTAAAATCATAAAGTGCAGGTACTTCAGATATACCATTTTTAAGATAGTGTGGATTCTCATATCCGAGTCCCCAACTCTCTATTTCCTCTTTGGGTTTGTTTAGATGAATGGTTTGTTCAGTTTGACCCAATGTGTCTAACTTCTCTTCCAAAGCTTTTAATTTTGCAAGTAAAGATTCGTTTTCTTTGGAAGTTGAATAATGCAATTTCGTAAGCTATTTGAAATCAAACTCACTCTTTCTTAGTTTAGAATTAGTTTCAGCATTCTCTTTAAGAATTATGGTCTTTTCTTTTGCGTTGGTGTCATTGTTTTTATGTAAAACCTCAATCAAAACTTTCTTCTCAGCAAGGTCATTGCTAAGTTTTTGTATTGACTGGTCTTTGTTTTTAATGACACCCTTTTCGCGCTTAAGCTTCGACTCTAACTCTTCGAGTTTAGTCAACATGGCATGCATTTGATTTAAGAAATTTGATTGAGTTAAATCACGTACCTCATTTTCTTCATCATCGGAGTCAGCTTCAGCTTCTGATTCCTGCTTGCCCATCAAGCACATGTGTGCTGTCTCGTCCTTCTCTTCATTCTCATCTTCTGAATGATCTAGCCAGTACTCATCTTCTGCCATCAATGCTTTTCCAGCCTCCTGTTGTTTGGCTAGAAGCATTTTATTCTTGTAGTAGTCTGAGTTTCTGACTTTGGGTCTTCGGAAGTCTTTGGCAAAATGACCTATTCTGCCACAGTTGTAGCACTTTGGAGGTTCTGGATGATTAGTTTCTTCAGCTTTATACCTTCTCTCTTCCGGCTTCCTTTCCTCGAACCTTTTACCTTCAACCCTCTCCTTATGAACATAGTTGCTTGGACCAGAAGAATACCTCTGACTGTTAGAACTTGGCTTCTTGTAGAACTTCTTCTGAAAAGCCTTAGTCAACATAAGCATAGCCTGTTTCAGTTGTTCACAGTCATCCGAGTCAGAGTTTGCTTCATTTTCAATTTATTCTGATTCAGACACAATCATTTTGTTCTTCTTCTTTTTCACAACAAGAGCAATTGAGTCAGCACTTGTCTTTTCAGCTTGTTTCTTTTCATCGATGATTTCATCCACCTCTTCTTCATTCTGTTTGAGGGTTTCATACACCTCATGAAGTGGAATCTCGTTCAGATCCTTGATTTTCTTCATTTGTCTGGCAAACCTCTTCCATTCAGGCTGAAGGATGCTTAGGAATTTGACATTTAGTTCTATTTGTGATTTATTGACCTTGTTCTTGCTTAACTCATTCAGCAAGGTCCCAAATCTTTTGTATGTTTATGCTAGAGACTCTCCAACTCTGCCTTTGAATTCTTCATAGTTGTTTAGGCAGTTGGATATCTTGAGCTGGTTCCCAACCTTTGAACCTAGCATCATTTTCTCTAGCCGATCCCACATCTATTTGCCAGAGGCTTTATAGTTGTCTATCTTCACATATATTTCATTTTGAATGCCTTGAAGAATGTAAGACTTTGCTAATCTATCACCTTTTGCTCTTTTTAGGTTATCACCTTCGAGCTCATCATACCTATGTTGATACTATGTTTCCACAGTTCCCTCCTTTCGAGTCTCACAAACTGGTGCCATAACCCCTTCTTCTATGGATTTCCTGATGAATTCACTCAACTCATGTCTTTCAATGAAGTCCATGAACCGATCTTTCCACTGTTCATACTCTCCCCTGAAGAGTACTGGTGGCTTTGTATCAGTTCCGATTGCTAAAGCTTCTCTTGAAGTCATTTTTGATTGAAAAAGACTAAGTCTGGTATTGGCGCAAAAGACACACTTTGCACAAAATGCGGCTGGCGCAAAAGAGTTTTGCGTGAGGTGAAGGTGGCGCGAAACAGAATTTTGCGCTATGAGGTGTTGGCGCAAAAGTGACCGCTTGAGATCTGAGATTTGCGCGAAATATTTGCGCGAGACAAAGGTGGCGCAAGCTGAGGTTTGCGCGAGTCGAGGGTCGCGCGAATTGTGGTTTGTGCGAGTAATGGTTGGCGCAAAACAAAGTTTGCGTGAGCAGTTGGTCGCGTGAAAGAACTTTTGCGCGAGACGTTGATGGCGCAAAAGTCAAGTTTTGCGCAAGACGTTGATGGCGCAAAACTGACTATGAACTGGCGCAAATTTGAACTTTGCGCGAGTTCGTCCACAATAAACCTATCTAGACTTCGAATTTGCATTCCCAACTTTGACAAATCGACCACTAGCACTTCTAGAACAGATTACAAGCCTTTGATTTCTCAAACAAACACTTTTTGATGATTTTGATCCATGGAACAGTGAGATAAAGACGTGAACTGTTTTGCAACAAAATCCCAAAATTTGAATCGATAGAAGTTCTATACTGAAATCAAACAACACCAACTCGATCTAGACCACAAATCGATCACAACCTGATCGATTTCAACTCCTAAAACACTCTCAATCACGAAAATGATATTAAAATGAAGAACACAGAGTCGTTCTTTGAAAAACTTGATCTGAATCTATTTTAAGCTCTGATACCAATTGTTGGTCCACAATATTATCAAGTTCTTATCAAAACAATAACACATATATTAACCAACCTGTTTCGATTAATAACAAAGATTACAGGATTGATGTTTGTTCTTGAAGCTCTCGACTTTCTCTCTGATGAACAGTAAAGTGTGTGTGTATGTGTGTTGTGTTCTAATTCTTACAACTTGCTTGACACACTACTCAATATATAATATCTAAACTAAGATATTATATTAACTAATATAATATAATAACTAACTAAATATCTAAATTAATATAATATCTAGATATTTAGGAACTAATATAAAACACTAAAGACAATACTTTGACATTTTATTACAAACGACATTAGACTTATATTAAGAGTGGCTTTTCAGCTTTAGCTTCATATTGCGATCTTCAGATTGTATGATCTTGAATCCAATAGATCTGTGCGCTAACACCTTGGATAGTATATAAAGGGTGGAGCTAGCTTATTGCTCCTCACGCTTTCAGCTCAAGATTTCTCCTTTGCAAGATATCAAACAGGTTGTTAGCTATTCTCTCTCTAAGATTTAGTGTTTGTGTTCTATAAGTCTTTCTTGTATTAGATTGTTTGAGTAGTTCTTAGTTATTCTATTCCGCAACAATCTTTTGTTTCCTTTGTGTAATTCTTGATATTTATATCAATAAAAGAATTAAAAATTAAGTAAAATTTGTGTATTGTATTCAACCCCTCCCCTTCTACAATACTTGTTTTGCTATCTCGGGACCAACAAATGGTATCAGAGCGGTTGATTTAATTTCATAAATCAGATCCGTAATGGCATCTTCGTCTAAAGTTGATCCTTCTTCTATTTCTTCTCAAACTAATAATGGATCTAAGGTCAAACCTCCTAAGTTCAATGCTAACAACTTTTCTCTCTGGAAAAGTCGAATGATGCTATTCTTAGAAGGAGCTGACAGTCGTTATCTGACCATTCTTCGTGAAGGTCCTCTTGTCCCTAAAGTATGGGACAAATTTATCAAAACTTCTAAAAAGAAAGACAAAGAAAAAGATCCTCTTTTCCACGTTTCCGATCACTCTTCTGATGAGGAACGAAGTTCTGCTACTGGTAGATATATTCTAAAGCTTGAAAAAGAATACACTGATGAAGATAGACGCATCATTGGACTCGATTCCAAAGTGCGAGCAATAATTGCTCAATCTCTTCCAGATGAAGTGTACCACTCTCTTGTAAACTTCTCTACTACTAAAGAGATGTGGTCAACCCTATGTGTTCTGTACGAAGGTACAGATGAAGTTAAGAAGTCTCGAAAAATCTATCTTGTACGTAGATACGAACTTTTCTCTCATGAAAAGGGAGAATCTCTTTCAAACTACTATAATCGTTTCAATAGCCTTTTAAACGATCTAAAACTTCTGGGGAAGCTGTATGACAATGAGGAAATCTTATGTAAGTTTATGGATGGTCTTCCTGATTTCGGGGAAAACCTCAGCACTTGCATAAAGACAACCAAGGACTTAGAAAGCCTACCTCTTACTAATCTCTATGGAACTTTCTACAATTACGAACAAACTCGTCTTCAAAGGAAGACCATTATCAAATAGATAAAAGACCCTTCTATGACTCTTATCTGTGATGGCTCCAAGAAATATATGTTTGTTCCTCGTATCACTTACCCTTCTGATGACTCAGAAAGAGAAAGTCATGATGAAAAAAATCACTCCTTGGAGGCCTATCTTAGTGAAGCCGATGATGAAGGAAAAGACATCTCTGTTGATCAAATGATGGAGGAGATGAGTATGCTTGCAAACTTTTCTAAATATAGGAAAAATCCTTCCTCCAACCATTTTAGAGGCAACTGGAAATTTTCTACTTCTTCTTCTAAAAATTCCTTGAACAAATCCAAGGAGGATTGCTATGCATGTGGTAAGAAAGGCCACTTTGCTTCTGAGTGTGGAAGCAATCCTCCTAGGATCTCTAAATCCAACTCTTCTAATTCTTCTAAGAGAAGAAATCTCAAATCTGTTTCTACAGGTAGATCGCAGCCTCGAAAACCTTCTCCTTCTTCTTCCTTCAAAGAGCTCTCCGACAAAGCTGATAAGTACAAGGCTAAGTACAAAAGAGAAAAGGAAAGGAACTTCCACTCTCAACGACGAGGAAAAGGCTTAATGGCAGAAACTCTAGACTGGGCCGATGAGCCTACCTCCGACAGTGAAACAAAAGTGTCAAGTAAATGCCTTATGGCAAAACTTGAGACTCCTGCTCTAGGATGGACTTTACAGCTGAGTGCTCTTCCTCCTCTTCTCAGGTCCTTGGGCATCATCATACATGGTATCTTGATAGTGGGTGCTCACGACATATTACTGGAAACAAATCACTTCTCTTAAACGTTGTGAAAGAAAAGGGACCAACCGTAACTTTTGGTGACAACTCTCGTGGTTCCACTAAAGGTTATGGCACTCTTTCAAATGGATCTATTACTTTCAACAAAGTCGCCTATGTGGAAGGACTAATGCATAATCTTCTGAGCATTAGTCAACTGTGTGATTTAGGTTACTACGTGATTTTCAGAGAGCACGATTGTCTCATTACTTATAAACAATTTCACACTGTCCTATCTGGCTTTAGAAAGGACAATGTGTATGTCATCAATATGAGTGTCAAATCAACTGAAGACGAAAGCATATGTTTCATTTTTGAAGACTCAGAAAAGAAGAACTGGCTCTAACATAAACGTCTCTCTCATCTCAACTTCAAGACGTTTAATGCTCTCTCTAACAAAGAGCTAGTTGTCGGTTTGCCGAAAATCTCTTTCTGTAAAGAGAAGCTATGTGCTGCATGTGAGAAAGGCAAGTTGACAAAATCCTCTTTCAAGTCAAAGCAGTGTTTCTCTATCTCTACTCCTCTGCATATGCTGCATATGGATCTTTGTGGGCCAGTCAGCACACCTAGTCTTGGTGGTAAAAGGTACATTCTTGTCATTATTGATGAATTCACACGTTACACTTAGGTATTCTTTCTCAAGTACAAAAGTGATAAAACTGAAGAAATCATCAATTTCATCAAAAAATCTGAAGTTCTCAATGGTCAACTAGTCAGATCTATCAGAAGTGACAACGAGACCGAATTCAGAAATGCTACCTTAGATGCCTTTCTTAGTGACAAAGGTATCTCTCAAAACTTTACAGCAGTCAGAACTCCGCAACAAAATGGTGTTGTGGAAAGGAAGAATCGTACACTATGTGAAACTGCAATGTCTATGCTAAGTGAATCAAATCTACCTACCTACTTCTGGACTGAGGCTGTCCATACAGCCTGCTTTACTCAAAACCGATCTATTATTGTGAAAAGACACAACAAGACTTCCTATGAAGTCTTCTATGGCCGAAAACCAAACATCGGTTTTCTTCATGTTTTCGGCTGCTTGTGTTTTATCTTAAATGATCGAGAACATCTTGGGAAATTCGATCCCAAGGCTGATGAGGGTATCTTTATGGGCTATTCTCTATCTTCTAAAGCCTATAGAGTCTACAATCTAAGAAGAAAATGTATTGACGAATCAATACATGTGAAGTTCGATGATCATAAGACATCTTCCTTATGTTGTGATGATAATGAACTTCATGAGTGGATCACTTCGTGTGTTGGAGAAGATTCCCCAAATCTTTTACCTGCAGGACCTCCCTATGTTCCATTTTCGGCAACTTCAACTTCCTTTAACCATAGTTCGGCAGTTCCCCTACCGATTGCCGAACCTATTGCCCCTGCCGAACCAACCTTGCATTCTTCTCCTCTTCACCATACTCATCCTATACCGACCGATCCTTCACCCTCATATTCTCCTTAAACATTTCCTGCACCTCTTCCTCCAGCTCTAAAATGGACTAAGGATCATCCAATTGATCAGATTATTGGTGATCAGCAAGCAGGTGTCCAGACTAGAAGAGGTGTTGGAAACATTTGCCTCTATGTGAACTTTCTCTCCATAATAGAGCTCATGAAAATTGAAGAAGCTCTAGCAGATCCTTGTTGGATCATTGTCATGCAAGAAAAGTTGTCTCAATTTGAAAGAAACAAAGTATGGAGACTTGTGCCTCGTCCGTTCGGTAAGACTATTATCGGCACTAAGTGGGTCTTCCGAAATAAGATGGATGAAGTCGGTACTGTTATTCGGAACAAAACCAGACTTGTTGCTTAAGGATATAGACACGATGAAGGTATCGATTATGACAAAACCTTTGCTCCTGTTGCTAGACTTGAAGCAATAAGGATCTTTCTTGCTCATGCTGCTCACAAAAACTTTCGGGTTTTTCAAATGGATGTTAAAAGTGAATTTCTCAATGGAGAACTTGCTGAAGAAGTCTATGTGAAACAACCTCCTGGTTTTGAAGATCCAACTCATCCTTACTATGTGTACAGATTAGACAAAGCTCTTTATGGTCTGAAACAAGCTCCTCGTGCCTGGTATGACACTTTGTCAGATTTCCTTCTCTAAAACCGATATACCAGAGGTAAAATTGACAATACTCTCTTTCTGAAGAAAATCAATGGTAATATCATTCTTGTCCAGATCTATGTCGATGACATCATCTTTGGTGCCAGTAATGAATCTCTTTGTCAGGAGTTTGCCTCTCTCATGAAAAGCAAATATGAGATGAGTATGATGGATGAGCTTACATTCTTTCTTGGTCTTCAAATTAAACAAACTTCTGAAGGTATTTTCATAAATCAGAGTAAATATATTCGTGATTTATTGAAGAAGTTTGATTTTGAAAATTGCTCTCCCATGAAAACTCCAATGGCACCACCTCTTAAGATTCATGCTGATCCAGCTGGTAAGTCAGTTGATATCACGAATTATAGAGGGATGATAGGGTCTATTCTTTATCTAACTGCTAGTAGACCTGACATCATGTATGCCACATGTATATGTGCGCGTTATCAAGCCAATCCCAAGGAATCTCACTTGGCGGCTGTGAAACGCATTTTTCGGTACCTAAAGGGTACTATGAATCTGGGTCTTTGGTATCCCAAGGACTCAGGTTTTGATCTCATTGGATATTTAGATTCTGATTTTGCAGGGTCTAAGGTAGACAGAAAAAGTACAATTGACTGCTGTCAATTACTAGGTGGAAATTTGGTCAGCTGGTCCAGCAAGAAACAGAATTCGGTATCTACCTCTACTACTGAAGGTGAATATGTTGCAGCCGGCAGTTGTTGTGCACAGATCTTATGGATGAAAAATCAACTGCAAGACTATGACAAGTTCTACTTTCATATACCTATCCTATGTGAAAACTCCAGTGTAATAGCAATTGCTAACAATCCGGTGCTGCACTCCAGATCTAAACACATTGATATTCGGTATCACTTTATAAGAGATCATATCTCTAAAGGTGATATTGAACTTCATTTCACCTTTACAAATCTTCAGCTTGCCGATCTCTTCACTAAACCACTGGATGAAGCCAGATTCAACTTCCTAGTGGATCCTTAGGTATGTTAAATTTTGTTTAAGTAAAAAAAATTGAGTTTCGGTATATCTCTTTCTTACCGACTATCTTAATTTCGGTAAACCTCTCAAAAACCGAAACTTCCTTTCTTCGGTACATCTCAAATAAGTATCCCTTGCCGAAATCCTTCTTCGGTATATCTATCTTTTATCGACTTCTTTCGGTAAACCTCTCATATACCGAAACTTCTCTCTTATCCCTCCCATAACGACTTCTTTCGGTACCTCACGACTACCGAACCTCTTTCATGCCGAATTTAGTTTACCGTACTCTTCCCAATTTTCGGTCTCTGATGTGCCATCCTTATCCACATCTCTAATACCGAAAACCTTTCGGCACCTCTCTCTCCACATATCAGATCATGCCACGTGGCTTCACAGGGTTCGTGTGTCAGTTGATTGGACGTCTATGATTCTGACATTAGCCGTTTTCGGCCCTTCCACTACTCCATGACACACGTTTTCGGAGTCCATCATTACCATTTATTATATTTAATTTCTTTTAAAATCAAATCTTTCCCTCCAAGTTTCTTTTTAACCCTATATATATATATATATCTTCTTCTTTCTTTTCTTACCTTTTTACTCTCTCGATCTACTGTTTCATATTCTAAAACCTGTAACTCCATTTTCTCATCTTTCTTTCTTCATCAATGGCATCTTCAAGAACTTCCAAGGTTTCCAAGCCCACTCCTCTCACCAGGGAAACTCTTGCATTCCCTGCATGCAACCAGGTTGCATGACTTTCTGCTGATGTGGATCACCCGGAGTTCAATTAAGTCTCACTTTTTCTTCAGAAAACACCTCTACAACATGCTCTTACGTCCTCTACAAAGATGAGCAAAATGCTACTTGGTAGCTTCTGGCTAACTTGTAAGTATGATTCTGAGACTCACCAGGTCTCTGCCTCTGTCCTCTCCTCTGAAGAACACACCGACCTTTCTTTTGGGGTCGAGGATGTTCGATCGATTCTTCGGATTCCGGAGTTTGATGTCTATGCTCCTTTCCCCACTGGTCGGGAACATGAGGAGGTAGTTGCTACACTATACTATGTGCACGAAGGGAAGACCAAGGGTTCTGGCACTCTCCTTCGCAAGAACATGGGTATTGTTTGGAACTACTTCTTCTCTCATCTCATCTACTGCATTTCCCACAAAACGTCTGGGTGGGATCAATCACCTGCTGCTATCACCAGGTTGGCACATGCCCTCATCTTTATGAGGCGCATCGACTTTGCCCAGGTGATTTTTGATTCCTTGGTCACTGCCATCACGCCACCTAGGACTCACAACGTGGCCCTTCCACGGTTCATTTCTCTCATCATCAATGAGAAACTTTCTGCATAGCTTCGTGTCGATGCAGGTATGTCCGAACCGACCATCACATATGACTTGCCTATCGACACTCCAATCACCTCAGGTATGATCTCTTTCCTTACTTCTCCCAATCCGATTTGGGGTACTCTTTTGGAGAGTGGTACCGAAAGGCTCACACTTTTTCAAAGTGCTTCCCACTCGGTGGTCCCTTCTGCCTCCAAAACTACCCGAGCTAAATCGGTGGCCATTAAGAAGAAAAAGGCCACCGGTAACGTCGCACTTGCTTCTATGACTATGCCACCGAAACAACCTTCGGTGGCTACCCCGGTCATTTCATCTTCTTCTACTAAGCGACGGGGCACAAAATCCCCTCCTAGGTGTCGTTCTAAGAGGCTTAGGAAACTAATGGCCGAACCACACACGCCTTCTACCGATTCTCAAAAATCGGAGGAAGTTGAAATTCCCCCATTTGGGCCGCGGGGATCTTTTGAAACCCATCCTACCTCCTCCAAATCTTCTTCACAAGGTTTTGTTGTACAGATGGAGACCCTTGTTATCCCTTCTACTCAATTTAAATTGAGAGATGAAGATGAGTTGGCCTCCTCTCCAGACCAACACCCCTCTTCTCCACAGCACAACCTATCACCCGGGGTCACACCCGAAGATATTTCACATATCGGTAGAAATACCGTTGACATGTTTGATTTATTATTTTCTGATTCAGGGGACGTTTTTCCCCCTCCATCCGAAAATATAGCCTCACCAAAACGGTCTCCTTCTCCCAAACACTCACCCTCTTCCTCAGATTCCTCTTCGGATAGCTTCCATCCAGATTGTCCACCAAAGAGGCAATCTCCACCGAAAGAACGCATCTTGCCCCATTATCCCCCTTCTCCCACTACCGACAGGGTTGGGCCTTCAACCTCTTCTTCTTCAGCACCACAGGTGTCGATCTCCATACCTGCCGATTTCTTTTCCAAAATTATTGATACCAATCGGCAGGTAAGGATGCTCGGTACTCAGTATGAGTTGCTTTGCAAGTCTTTGCGTAAGCCTGAGCTGCTCAATTCTATGGACATCACCAACACTTCCCTTGCTGAGCTCGTGCAGCTAATCAAATAGCAAAATTCTAAGTTCTTAGATCTGAACAGAGACATCTTTCAGTGCTTGGATGTTCTGCATCATGAAGTTGATGGTCTACGTGCCCCTCTCTCCGACGCTCTGGATGCCATACTCAAGGAGGTTATCAGGATAATTGATAACAATACCTCCTTTACTCTTTCTGTGGCCGCTCGCAAAGCTGCTTCTGATGTAAGGGATCAGGATTTTATTCGTCTTCGGTAGCAAGCTACGGATCAATATTCTGTCAACTCTCATATTCTAAGTGCTCTGCAGGGTATAAATCAACGACTTGACTCGATGCATGCCGCTGTAGCTCAGTACTGTGCTGGGTCACTGGATATTGACATCACGGAGTCAGCCTTCACTCCAGACGACAAAACTACTCTTGATCGGATAGACCGACGACTTGGCCGTGTGTCGGCTAAGGCTAGTTTTTCCTCCCCGGCACGTACTGAGGGGGAGAAACAAGTTGAGGGGGAGCAAATTACCCCTCAAATTATCATTACCAGTACGAGTCGGGGAGAACCTTCTACTACTGCTGCCGCCTCTACCGAAACCGAAACCACCAAAGTATCGGCATCTACCGAAGAGGAAGGAACCGACCACCCAAAAGTGGTCGAAGAATCTGAGGGGGAGAAATTGCCCAAGAAAGATAAGGGCAAAGGAAAACTAACACCAGATGAAGTAGCTTCATAAGAAAAGCGTAGTAAAGATGTCATGATAAAGAAAGTTGCCGATGGTGGTGGAATTCATCTTCCTCCCCCAAAGATTACCTCTCCTGATTTGGGCTTATCTGAAGAAGAATTGAAAGCTGCTAAATTGGCCCAAATGGCTCGAGATAAAGATACCAAGCTAGCTTTAAAGTTGGCTGAGGAAGAAGCTGAAATCACAAAATCACCTGCCGACGCTATCAAAGCTCAGATGAGTGCTCTGGAGGATTCAGCTAAAAAGAATGAAGAGATTAAATCTTTGTGTATCGATTGGTACCATAAAGTACTCACCAAACGCCGATCCTCCGCCAATATCACAGATGTTAAAATCATCAAACCATCTTCCAGCTGCAAAGACATTCGGCTAACGATTACAAGGGATGATGCTTCAAGAATAGTTGACAGGCTGGATTCTCTTGTTCGGTTTGGGGTTTCGGAATGGATGGAAATTGGTATCTGCTTGGTAAACAGCAGAAATGCTCTCAAGACTGAAGTTGATAAATACCTTGCAGATCTCCAAACAAAATTTAGAACCTACCGAAAGACCTACAACATTGTCCACACTCCAGTCGAAGAAGAGCTCATCAAGAATCTAAAGACTGGTCTCCCTCCTAAATCGAAGCCGAGATCTAAAAAGGAAGATGTTTTCGTGCAAATGGCAAGGGAAGGAAAGGTTCCAGATGTTTCAAATCTCGATCTGTCTCTACCGACTCTGGTTCCTCTCCCTTCCACCACTATGATTAATGAGCCTACTCATGGGATCTTCTTCAACGATGCATTTGGGCAGATCAGTTTCTTCAGAACAATTCAGATCCCTCTTGCCGATATTGTCTTTCTTCATGGGATTATTTCAATAATTCCACTTTCTGCAAAGGATCTCTATGTGGCGGTAACAGATGAACTCAAAAGAAGGGATGTCGATCCTCATCTACCTTTTGAATAGTTCCTTGTTGTTTAATTTCTTGTACATAATTTTCTTTTATCTTGTATTGTAATTTTCTTACAAGATTAATACAATGAGCTTTTCTAGTTTAACGTAAATAGCTTGTACAATTTATTACTTCATTCTTTTATACTTGTAAATGTCGGATACTCTAAAAAATCCAAAAAGAAACAAAAAGAATGGTCTATGTAAAAAAGAACCCAAAAGAATATAAACAAGGGTCAAAATGCATTACTCATGTTTTATCTTTTAAAATTCTAAGTATGTGATGTCATCATCAAATAGGGGGAGATTGTTGGGTCATCTAAGATTTGAAGATGACCTCTCCTTTAGTTCGTGTTTACTCTTCTATAAATGATTGTACATATTAAGAATAGTATGGTTCTTTGTAATAGCTTGGTTATGCTCAAACAGATCGGTAAGTCGAAGACATACCGAAATCAACTGTAGGAAGTCTACTTTGCGGATTAAGATGAACTTCAAGAAGACCAAGCCTTGTGTGTCGAACCCTCCTCAGTTCGGCATCCTTCTGCCATTCTTTCGGCAGAATCTATCCTTGTCGATCTTCTCTATGTCAGCAACATCCCATTATGTCAAACCCTCTCGATTTGACATACTTCATCATTCCCAATGTACTTCTGACAATGGGAATGGAAACTTCCTTCTCCTAGAAGATATTCACTTGAGTTTCGATGTTGATTGAGACGTTTATTTCTTAAAAGATCTCAAAAAGATTTGAATCAAGT
Source organism: Arctium minus (assembly GCA_954870635.1). Classification (NCBI taxonomy): domain Eukaryota; kingdom Viridiplantae; phylum Streptophyta; class Magnoliopsida; order Asterales; family Asteraceae; genus Arctium; species Arctium minus. Next base: position 128,685,742 of record OX941081.1, on the reverse strand, counting down.
ATATTTTATTAAGATATTGTACTTTCATAGTACAAAAGTTACCTTTTGTATTATGATAAGTCACCTCAAATATCTTATAATTTATTAGCAATATCTCAACCACCCTAGCTTTAAATGATCAATGTCATTTGCACTCATTACCTTGGTTGTATGTAAAGCGTGGAGCTAGCTCCTTGCTCCTCACTCTTTCAGCTCAAGATTTCTCCTTTGCAAGATATCAAACAGGTTGTTAGCAATTCTCTCTCTAAGATTTAGTCTTTGTGTTCTATAAGTCTTTCTTGTATTAGATTGTTTGAGTAGTTCTTAGCTATTCTATTCCGCAACATTCTTTTGTTTCCTTTGTGTAATTCTTGATATTTATATCAATAAAAGAATTAAAAATTAAGTAAAATTTGTGTATTGTATTCAACCCCCCTTCTACAATACTTGTTTTGCTATCTCGGGACCAACAAATGCAATTGGGATAGAAGAGCAAGCAATAAGAGTGAAGAAGAAGAAAGAAGGGGGTTGCTCTTACAAGTCGTTCTTATGTAGCCGATCTCCAGAATTCTCTGGGACAACCAATCCAGTGGCGTGTATGAACTGGATACAAGATGTAGAGATGGCATTCGAGTCAAGTGAATGTGGCGACTCTCAGAGGGTCAAATTCGCGTCCCAACTGCTTAGAGGGGATGCATTGAGTTGGTGGAACGTTACCCAAAAGGCGCTTACACCGAAGGTTTTGGCCAAGCTCACTTGGCCAACCTTCAAGAAGAAGATCATGGAGAAATACTGCAGTTAAAGGGCTCTCGAGGAGTTTTGAAACCTTAAGAAGGGTAGTCTGTCAATCGCCGACTACTTAAAACTATTCATGGAGAAGCTTAGTCTGGTTAAGCATTTGGGGACTGATGAGAAGTCGAAGATAAAGGCCTATTTAAGAGGTTTACCGGTGGAGATGAAGATAGGTGTTAGGAATGCCCGGGTGAGTACATTGCAAGAGGTTATCGAGGAGTCCCAGTTAGTGGAGGATAATATCCTCCAAGAGAGGGTAGAGAAGAAGCAACAAGGAGAGAATCGGAAATGGGAATGGCCAACCGGGCCCGCTCGACCATCCAAACCCTTCAACTGGGGGAGGATCATAGAGCCACGACGGTAGGAGAGGTGGTGCCTCAATTGTAAGAGCAAGTACTTCGTGCCTTGTAATCTGAAGCCCTTCTCTAATTCAATGGAGTGCTTTAAGTGTGGGCGGAAGGACCACATGAGTAGAGATTGCCCCTCCCAGGGAGTTTTCTATGAGTGTCGGGAGTCGAGGCACATCAAGAGAGATTGTCCCAAGTTAGCAAGGGGCAATCAAGGAGCTTCCAGCGGGGTTGTGCCAAAGAAGGAGATCCCACTGAAGGTTCCAAGTTGGGCCTTCCAAATGACAGCGGATGAAGCAAGGGAAACAACGGATGTGGTGTCGGGTACGTTTCTAGTGAACTCTCTACCTACCCGCGTTTTGTTTGATTCCGGTGTGAACCGTTCCTTTGTGTCTACCTCTTTTTGCAAGAATTTTACTACTCCTGTTAGCTTGTTGTCTGATGCTCTAGTAGTACAGGTAGCCAATGGGGAATACTTGTTAGTTCGGGAAGGCTTCGTTGGGTGCACCTTAGAATTAGATGGGGAGTCCTTTGTAATAGATTTTCTACCGGTGGATATCGGGGGGTTCGATGTGATTGATGGGATGGATTGGCTATCTAAGAACGATGCTGGTATATTTTGTTCCAAGAAACTAATTAGAGTACCCTTGCCTAAGGGTGTAGAAATGATAATCTACGGAGAGAAGAACCGAAAAGCCAGCATGATTATGTCGTCAATCAAAGCACTAAAGAGCCTAGCCAAGGGGTGTACTTCATACTTGGCCTACGTGATTGATGTAAAATTAGAAAAGAAGAAGGTGGAAGATGTGGACGTGGTGCGTGACTACCCGGATGTCTTCCCGGAAGATCTACCCGGACTGCCGCCGGAACGACAAGTAGAGTTCCATATCGACCTCACCCCAGGTGCCGCACCAATCGCTCGTGCTCCTTATCGTCTAGCCCCGACGGAAATGCAAGAGATGATGACGCAACTACAAGAACTTTTCGAGAAGGGGTTTATACAACCGAGCTCGTCGTCGTGGGGAGCCTCAGTTTTATTCGTGAAGAAGAAGGACGGGTCCATGCAGATGTGCATCGACTACCGTGAACTCAACAAGGTCACCGTTAAGAACAAGTATCCACTTCCTCGAGTCGACGACCTCTTCGATCAATTGCAAGGATAGGGATGTTTCTCCAAGATGGATTTGCGGTATGGTTACCACCAAGTGCGGGTGAAGAAGAGCGATATTCCGAAGACAGCATTTCGGACGAGATACGATTATTATGAGTTCCTAGTCAGGCCATTCGGGTTGACTAATGCTCTGGTCGTATTTATGGATTTGATGAACCGAGTATGTCGACCTTTCTTGGACAAATCGGTTATAGTCTTCATCAACGATATTCTGATCTATTCGCGGGACGAGGTCGAGCACCGACAACATTTCCGGGAAGTTTTGGAGATTCTTCGGAAGAAAAGGTTGTTCGCGAAATTCTCAAAGTGTGAGTTTTGGTTACAAGAGGTCCAATGGCCATGTAGTATCCAAGGATGGAGTGAAGGTAGACCCGGTGAAGATCGAAGCGATGATGAATTGGGAACCACCGACGAGTCCAACGGAGATCAAAAGTTTCTTGGGTCTAGCCGGCTACTACCAACGATTTATTCAAGACTTTTCGAAGATCGCCTCTCCGCTCGCGTCATTGACAAGGAAGAACGTGAAGTTCTTATGGACCGAGACTCAAGAAAAAGCCTTTCGCGCTCTACAAAGGAAGCTATATGAGGCACCAATCTTATCCTTACCCGAAGGATCCTAAGACTTCGTGGTTTATAGTGACGCCTCTAAATTGGGTCTCGGGTGTGTTTTGATGCAAAGAGGGAAGGTGATCGCGTATGTGTCGCGACAACTTAAAGACCACGAGAAAAATTATCACACTCATGATTTGGAGTTAGCGGCGGTGGTATTTTCTTTGAAGCTATGGCGGCACTACTTCTATAGAATGAAGTGCACACTATTCACCGACCACAAAAGCTTGAAGTACATATTTGACCAAAAGGACCTCAACATGCAACAAAGGAGGAGGTTGGAGATTTTGAAGGATTATGATTACGAATTGCTTTACCACCCCGGTAAGGCCAACGTGGTAGCGGATGATTTGAGCCGGAAGAGTCATGGGAGTGGAACCAAATTAACTCTTTCTAGGATCGATGTGGTATCAAACTTAATGGAGGACATCAAGGTGAGTCAAGCCGAAGCGCTTTGTGAAGAGAACATCAAAGCCGATATCATGGTCAAACAACGGGAGATACTAACGGAAGATAGTCGCGGCCTTAAGCTATTCCAAGGAAGGATTTGGGTACCGAAGATTGGAGGAAACCGTGAGTTGCTCTTGCCGGAGGCTCACAAATCAAAGTACTCCATACATCCCGGTAGCACTAAGATGTATAGAGATTTGAAGCTACATTATTGGTGGCCGATGATGAAGCTCGATGTGGCCAACTACGAGGAGAGATGCGTCACTTGCCTTCAAGTCAAAGTAGAACATCAAAGACCTTATGGGAACTTGCAACCATTGTCCATTCCGGAATGGAAGTGGGATCATATCACGATGGACTTTGTCACCAAGCTACTGAGGACCTTGAAGGGACACAACACCATTTGGGTGGTAGTGGACAAAGAGCGCGCACTTCTTGGCGATGCGAGAGACGTTTTCGATAGACAAATTAGCTAAGCTCTACATTGATGAAGTAGTGTCACGTCATGGTGTTCCACTATCTATAGTTTCGGATCGGGATAGTCGGTTTACTTATAAGTTTTGGGATGGGCTACAAAAGGAGTTGGGCACGAAGGTCAAGTTAAGCACGATTTATCATCCTCAAATCGACGGTCAAAGTGAGAGGACGATCCAAACTCTCAAGGACATGATTTGGTCTTGTGTTATCGACTTTGGGGGAAATTGGGATTCGCATTTACCCTTAGTGGAATTCTCCTACAACAATAGCTACCATTCGAGCATCAGGATGGCACCATTCGAGGCACTTTACGGTCGAAAATGTAGAACATCGGTGTGTTGGCTCGAGGCAGGAGAGAAACAATTTGCGGGGCCGGAGATCGTGCAAGAAACGACGGAAAAACTGAAAAATATCCGGGAGCATTTGAGAGTGGCTCAAGATCGAAAGAAGAGCTATGCGGACAAAAAGCAAAGACCGATCGAGTATCAAGTGGGAGAGCGGGTTATGCTGAAAATATCACCATGGAAGAGGATCAACCGATTCAGGAAGCGCATGAAGCTTAGTCCCCGTTTCCTTGGACCCTTCACAATATTGGAAAAGATTGGACTTCAAGCTTATAGATTGGACTTACTACTGGAAATGGACGAGATTCACCCTACATTTCATGTGTGTTACCTTCGCAAGTGCCTAGCTGAGGAGGAAAGTGTTATACCTTTGACGGAGATTCGAGTGGACAACGGGAACCGATGCGTGGAGGAGTCGGAGGCCATCTTAGAGTCGAAGATGAAGCAATTGCGACATAAGGAAGTCACAATGGTGAAGGTTCAATGGAAACATCATCGGGGAGCAAATGTGATGTGGGAATCGGAAGAGTGAAGAAAAGATATCCCCATTTGTTTAGTGGATGAGATTTCGGGGACGAAATCCTTATTAGGTGGGGAGGATTGTAACACCCAACAATTTAAGGTAAGTATCCACACCTCGTACTTTAGATATCGTATTAAATTGTGAATATGGAAATCCTTGGTGTGTAAAATTTACATTTGGAGTTTGATCATGTTATACCTTTTTAGAATGTCTAAACATGCAAGCAACGTTATGATTACATCAAGAATTTCGGGCCTCGGGGGTGTGGTGCAAAAGTGCCACGCGACAGTGCCCTTGGACACAGTCGCTGGTCACAATCGCCGCCCATGTACCGTAACATGGGGAAGGGGTGCAACATTGTCCTCGCGATAGTGACATGGGAACTATCGCCGATCATTATCGCTAGATCTGTACCATGAGTCCTTTGGGGCGCACGACTATGCCCCTGCGACAGTGCCAAGGGCATTGTCGTCGGGCACTGTCGCCGGCGGGGGTTGAGACTATAAAAATCCGAATTTGATCACTTTGACCTCATTTTCTCACTTCACTCGTTTAGAACCGATTTAGGAGAGATTTTGGACGATTTTCTTTCACCTCAAACCCTTCCCACATTTATTGAAACCCTAGTTTAGTTGAAAGTATTTATTTGTGATCAAAGGGGTTTGGAGGAGCATTTAAGTAGAGCATTAAAGGCAAAAATCAAGTTTCCACCTTATTATCACCTCATCCAAATTTTCAAGGGTTTTTAAATAAAACATAGTTAGTGAGTTCCTACTAAACTTTTGAAATGAGATACATATCTAGAAATGTTACTTATCATTATTTCATACTTATGCATATATCTGATCACCTGATAAGTTTGACCTAATTTCTATTTTGGGTATTTATTAGAGTCTTGATTATTATTCTTCATGTGGGTTTTGATGAGGTTATTATTGGCAATATTTTGGTCATGATTGTGTATTATCAAGGGATTGATGGTTATTGTTGGTGAACTTGCATGTTTTAGGGTTTTGGACCTAAAATGGGGTTGGAACTATGTGAGGTCTTATACATGTATCTTGTTGATATGAATTATGTATAAATATGGATATTGTATGCATAATGTATGAACTATGAGTAAGCACTAGGAGGATGTAGTCTTAGGGTGCCACCATGACGGTATACACCCATACCTCCGCCATTTAGAGTAATGCCTGGGAGGTAGTCTTCAAATGTGTCGGGCCTTCGGGATGTTGCTTATGCGAGTGAACATCAAGGTACATTGACTTGAGGTGAAATTAATTAGTGTGATGGGTCTCCCCCATTGATTCCTTTATAGCTCAAGTGTTATAATTGTTTAAATGATTGTGCCATATTATTGTTAAACTCACTAGGCTCATTTGGCCTAACATTTGATTGGTTTGATGTGTATCTCAGGTTCTAGCAGTGCGACCGCCAAGATGGTTTAGTTGACCTTAGATTCGAGCTTGGGAACATTTTGAGATGCCAATTATAGAAGACACGTTTTGGAGTTTGGATTACAACTTCAGTTAATCTTTTCCTAGATAGGATTTAGATTAGAGGGTTGTTTTCCCTCATTGCTTATTACAAACTTATAAATATAACAGGCGTATATTGTTTCCCTTTTTGGGATGAGCTCGTGCTTTGGCATATTTTTATATATCACATTTCCAATTCCGAAAATTTTTGTTTATCCCAATTTTAGGGTGTTACAAATACCTTTCCCACGATCCACCAAAATCAATAATATAAGCTTGTAACATATCTTCCAGTATCTGAATAGTTTGTTCGCTTTGACCGGCTGTCTAAGGGTGATAGGCAGTGCTTAGCTTTATCTGTGATCACATCTCTCGCTGAAAGCTCTTCCAAAACATAGAAGTAAAACAAGTGTCACGATCAGAAATGATTGATAACAGAATACCATGTCAGTCACTATCTCAACAATATATAACTTGGCTAATCTTTCCCGAGAATACGATTCTTTCATTAGTAAGAAATGAACGGACTTTGACAATCTATCAACGATTACCCAAATAGCATCAAAACCTTTCGGAGTTCTCAGCAACTTCATAATGAAATCCCTTGTGATATGATCTCATTTCCAAACTGGTATTTCTAATGATTGCAACTTTCCAGACAGTTTCTGATGTTCAACTTTAACATGCAAACATGTTAAACAACGATCCACATACTGAGCAATTTCTTTCGTCATACCCGGATACCAATAGAATTGTCGTAAGTCCCTGTACATCTTGTTAGTGCCAGGATGAATAGAAAAACAAGATTTGTGAGCTTCCTTTAATACTCTGTCACGTAGATCACCCAAACAAGGTACCCATATTCGGTTTTCGAAACATAAAGATGACATACCTACGAGACGTTCCCGTTTCAAGTGTTCTTCTTCGAAAGCTTTGATCTGACATTTCTTCAAATTTTCAAAGATGTTTGGTAGTAGCTCAGCTCGTAATGCGATGGCTTTTTCGTTATACTTCTTTCTTTACGGCTTAATGCATCGGCCACCACATTTGCTTTCCCCGGATGATACATAATTTCACAATCGTAATCACTCACTAATTCTAGCCACCTTTGTTGTCGCATATTTAGTTCCCGCTGATTAAATAAATGTTGAAGACTTTTATGATCAGTGTAAATCTGACACTTGGTACCGTAGAAATAATGTCTCCGAATCTTCAAAGCAAAAACAATTGCGGCAAGCTCCATCTCATGTGTGGGATACTGTCTTTCATGATCTTTCAAATGTCGGGAAGCATATGCAATAACTTTCCTACGCTGCATCAAAACACATCCCAAACCCAAATTTGAAGCATCACTATAAACGACAAAATATTCTGAACCTTCGGGTAAGGATATAATCCGTGTGCTGCAAAGTCTTTCTGTAAGAATTTTGAAGGATTCAAATTGTTTCTCTTTCCACTCATATTTTACATTATTTTTCTTCAATTTGGTAAAAGGTGTTGCAATGCGAGAAAAATCCTGTATGAACTTCCGATAATAACCTGCCAACCCTAGAAAACTTCTTACCTCTGTCGGTGTTCTCGGCGGTTCCCAATTTTCAATTGCTTCAATCTTAACTAGATCAACCTGAATACCTTTTTTAGAAACAACATGCCTAAGAAACTGTACCTCTCATAACCAGAACTCACATTTAAAAAACTTAGCATATAACTGTTCACTTTTTAATAACTCCAAAATCAAGCGAAGATGAGAAGCATGTTCTTCTTCAAATTGAGAATAAATGAGAATATCATCGATAAAAACAGTTACATATTTATCGAGATACGGTTTACCTACCCAGTTCATCAAGTCCATAAAAGTTGTCGGTGCATTTGTCAAACCAAAAGGCATTACTAAAATTTCATAGTAACCATAACGAGTACGAAAAGCAGCTTTCAACACATCCTCTTCTCTGACCTTTAACTAATGATAACCTGATCGTAAATCAATCTTTCAAAAATAACTGGCCCCGACTAACTAATCAAAAAGGTCGTCAATTTTAGGAAGTGGATATTTATTATTTTTTGTCAGTTTGTTCAGTTCCCAATAATCTATACATATTCTCATTGATCCATCCTTTTTCTTAACAAACAAAACCAGTGCACCCCACAGAGAAGTACTTGGTCTAATGAAACCCTTATCAGAAAGTTCTTGTAACTATGACATCATTTCTTTCATTTCAGAAGGAGCCAAACGGTAAGATGTACGAGCAATAGGAGTGGCTCCGGGTGTCAAACCAATCCTAAACTCAATATGACTATCGGGAGGAAGGCTAGTCAAATCATCAGGGAATATTTCTGGGAAATCACTAACTACCGGTATATTTTCAATTTTACCCTTTTCTTTCATGGTGTCAATTACAAAAGCTAAGAAACTCTGACAACCTTTACTAACACATTTACGGGCCTTTACCATAGAAATTAAACAAGAGTGACAGTTTTTATGGTCACCATAAATTACAACCAGTCCTTTCCCAGGTAAGTCAATATTAATCAACTTTTTATAACACATTATATTAGCTTGGTTCTCAGCGAACCATTCCATTCCCACAACCACATCAAATTCATGTAAAAACATTGGAAACAATTGAATTGGTACATGACACCATTCCACAGCAATATAGAAATCATCAAATACCTCTCTAACCGACACTTGATTATCATTAGTAGTTTCTACTACTAATGCATAATCTAACACTTTTGGTTTCACATGCAAACAGTTAACAAAAGAAGGAGATACGAATGAACGGTTTGCACCGGAATTAAATAACACCTTTGTAACACCCATAAAAATACAAGTAAATGATGTCGGAAATCTTGTTTTATTATTCATGTAAATATCACTTTGGATAAGTCTAGTAGTTGGAGAAACACCATAAACACTCAACCGGAAGATCGGATGCTTGAAAATCGACGAAACAAGTGAAAACGGATTCGGCCTGGGGTCTGGGCGACCTTGCCAAGCGACTGGTCACAACCGTGGGAACCAAGCAAGCCGCGGTACATACCGCACGATTGTGACAGCGAAAGTGCCATGGGGCATACTCGCCTGTCACTCTTGCCAGTATTATACCTAGAGAGGGGAGTGCTCCGCAATAATGCCAGTGATAGTGCCCAATGGCATTGTTGCCAGGCACTATCGCTGTCGGGGTCTGAGGGTATAAAATGACCCTTGACTGACTTTGAACCCTATTTTCTCCCCATTTTCAGTTTGGATGCGATATTGAGAGAGTTTGGAGATGATTTTTCTCCTCTCAAAGCCTTCCCTCATTTAATTCAAGCTAGGGTTTGGTAAGATCATTTATTGAGCATTAAATCTTCTTGGTGGAGCATTCGTTTCAAAGAATATACAAGTGTTCAAGCATCAATCCCTTCTTCCTCTCAACCTACTAGGGTTTTCTACTTTTCTAGGCTTTCTCACAAACCTAGATTATGATTTTTCTAACCTTTATAAAACTAGATACATGTCATTATATGTTGTATTATCATTATTTGTTCATCTTAGCATAAATATCTCATGTGTGATAATATTTTCATGAATCCATATGTGGGGACCCTTGGAAGTTTTGGTCTAACAAAGTTGTTAGTTGGAATATTGAAATGTAATGACATGTAGTCCCTTAATAAAAGTAAATGGGTAATTTCCATGTACACAACTACATTTTATAGCCCTAAATTGGATTTGGTCTTAATGAAAGAATTTGTATGTTGTTGATTATTGTAAGTATAGTCATTATGTAACTACATGCACATGGTATGATTATTTACTTATTATCTCATATGTGGGGAACTTGTACACCTAACCCTAACCTTGAGGGTCTTGGGGACTTATGCGGACAAAAATGCATATTTGTATGGTGCTTGTACCACGCATGCCCATATTGATGTTGTGCGTACTTTACTTCGAGTAAGATGTATTGGGATGCCTATATATATGTTGCAATTGGGATGAACCGCAAGTAGGCACTAGGAGGATATAATCTTGGGGGCCACCTTGGAGGTATGTGCCTAGATCTCCGCCATTCGGGGTAATACCTTGGAGGTAGTCCCAAATGTGTTGGGCCTTTGGGGTGTTGCTCGTAAGAGTGAACACCAAGGTGTATCGACTCTTAAGGTGAAACTTGTTGGTGTTTTGGGTCTCTCCCATTGATTCCTTATCTAAACCATTATGATACTTGATGTCCCTCGCTTTAATTTGTGATTTATATCTTGTTCAAATTCACTAGGCTTTTTGGCCTAACACTTGTTTGTTGTCGACATGTATCTCAGGTTCTAGCGGTGTTGTCTCTAAGAAGGCCTAGACGAGTATAAAGTGAGCTTAGGGAAAGGATTTTTGGGGCGCTATACTTTTGAGGATTTGTCCGATTTTTTTGAAGACTTAGAGGACACCCGAAATTGTAATCTTATTTCTAGAGAAATTAGATTATTAGGTTGTCTTTTCCAAAATACTTTGAGTTACAATTTGTAATTAACAGGTGTTTATTATTTCCTCTTTTGGGAGGCTCATGCTTTGACATTGTATAAATACCTTTTTTCCGTTTTATGGAAATTTTTGCTTACCCCAATTTTTGGGGTGTTACAACCTTATCACGTATTGAGTTTACCAAGAATGTACCCGTCACTACATCAGGGTTCTCCTCGGCCTCAACTGTTGTCATCTGAAAGGCACGTCCCTTAGCTTTAGGTGGTTTAGGCTTTTGAGTATCTCCCTTATTACCCTGAGCATTTCCAAGCATATTACTTCCCTGAGCTTTCATTTGTGGACAGTCGTATTGTAGATGATTCGGAGAATTACAATAGTAACAGAATATGATACTGTCGGCGATGTGATCCGACTTTTCACATTTATAACAATTTCTTGGATCAATACTACACTCACCTCGGTGAACTTTATTGCATTTGGGATAAGGTCTTTCATTGGTTCTAAAGGTTGGGCGATTATCAAATTTAGTAAATCTTGACTTTTTGGGATCAAAAGATGGTCCCTCCCACTTTCTCTTTCCAAAACTTCTCTCACTCACATCCCTTCCCCGGTCTCTTTCAGTTGTTTCTGCTGCATCAACTGTAGAGGTAAATGTGTCTAGTTTCATAGCAATAATCAATCCTCTAATTTCAGAATTCAGTCCATAAATGTACCTTTCACCTGAATACGTTGGAGGTTTACAAGTCAAAAACATTTAGTAATCACATTTCTTCTAAACAGGCACAGTAACAGTCGGATTATGTACCTCTGTTACCAGAATAGATTCAGGTTCTTTCGGTTCCTCAGTTTCTATATCATGAGGTTGTCCAAACATTGCTTGCAAATTAGACTAAAGTTTACCCATTTCTGCAACGAGGTCAGCTCGAGTAACATAACCAGTGTCTTGTGATCGACCCTTACCTTTGGGTCCCCTGCCTTTAATCCGACCACTACTTGAACTTTCCTGTATAGAACGTTCCTGTTCAAATTGAATTCCCCGGCTCGACTCCCATCTCCGACCCCGACTTCTTCCTTGTATATGCAGAGTCATTTCATTGATATTCCCTGTTCATAAATTGGCTCTGTTTGGATTCTCTGTTTCGTCTTTTTCCATCCGACGAGAACCGTTGGCCATCTTGTCAATTCATAAATATGGATATACATTTCATCACATACCCAATATAATAAGGTATTCCAGTTCAAACATGCCACATGTAATTTGAAGTTACCTTACATGCTGTTCTTTTTACCCAATTATATTTAACATTCCATGGTTCTAGAGATAATAGAGACATCCTATTTCACAGAAAAACATGCAGTTTAAGTCTAGGTATGGATTCGAATACCTAAATCCCTTAAACTTAGGCTCTGATACCTTTTTGTAACAACCCACCTTAACATATATGATGTAACATATAATATATGCAAATATATACAATACAAATATTCACAAAATACATATTGGGTCCCTTAAGTCCAAAACTATATAAACTACATAATACCGTACATATTTTTATGTTTCCAATACATACATAAATATTAATTCTATTAATGCACATATCAAAACGAGTATCACTCAGTCATCTTCTTCATATCAGTAACACAGTTCCACAAAAGATCATCACTTTTTCTTCCCTTTAATCATACTTTTCGCCCGTCCTGGAATACATATTTTGAAAACAGATGAGGGTTAGACCAATTGGTCTAGTGAGAAATTCCTTGATAGTTTGTAAATCACATTATAAAAACAATGGTATTAAACCATAAACAACATATCAAACCTTGATACTTATACATAATATATTCCACCGGTCTTTATCACAACTTAAAATAGACTAAATAAAGCACTAAAATACAATTAACGGTTTCATATTTGAATTATCGATTTAACGTAAACCATTGAAATAACAAATTTCAACTACATTTCCATATTCTACTTCACTACAAGTTATATCTAAAAATCCACAAAAATTCAATCCTACATAGGCCAAACAAACTACATCAACAGGAACATTCTAGGTCATCAAAGTAGATTGTTGGTAACCATCTTAAACCAGGTAAGCGCTTACCGGGTAAGAGTCGTTTCCCTCATTTACAGGTAAGACTATTAGGGGTTGTTTACCAAATTCTTACCGAATCAGCGCTTACCGGCAAGAGATTCACCTTCATTTACCTTATCGTGTAACATCCTTGGCCATGGGATTGCTGGTAAGCATTTTAAACCCGATAATCACTTACCAGGTAAGAGTCATTTCCCACACTTACATGGTAGGACTATCGGTCTTTCCCTTGTCTCTTACCGGGTAAGCTTCTTGGTCCTCATCATGCTCAATCAATAAGGTAAATGATATTGGTAAGCACTTACCAGGTAAGCATTTAGTAAATGACCCCTTAGTCCTTGTTATGCTTCTTATCGGATAAGATTCCCGGTTCTTTTATTCTCAATCGGTAAGATAAGTGATATCGGTAAGCGCTTACTCGATAAGTGTTTAATAATCGGTCTAGGGTCTTCAAATATGATCTTCTTTGGTGCAGGCTCATTACTTCCCACATGTTTATCATATCCAACAAACATCGACTTCAAAGACAACAAATGTACAGATTGTTGATAAGCAAGGATCAATATATTCTTACGATTTATGGGCACTCATAATCAATACCAGCAAGACCTATGAAAAAGGTCTCGAGAACATAGCATAAGAGGGTGTTCAAAATCAAGAAAATTTTAAAACTTCCAAATATGAAAATATCACTCGAATCAAGAGTTGTATATAAGAATTCCCATTGATTTATCCCACGATGATGAGAAAGAGAAATATTATAAAATGAGTTGTGTATATGAAAGGAGGGCGATAACTTGAAAATCAACATCAATATAAATATATAAAGGAAAGTTATGATGTATTAAAATGCCACAATAAGAATTTAGCAATCTTAATTTATGAATTGTAGTTGAGTTTGGGTTATCCCACATTGATAAGTAGAAGAAACACATATCTATAAATGAATGTTATAAGGTATTATCATGGCGAATGAGAAGTTAATATTCTCAAATTGTGGTTGAATTTGGTTATCACATATTGATGAGAAAGAGAAATATTGGAAAATATAGTTAAATATATAAAATACAATCAATACAACCATGAATATAAATATAAATACAATAAAAATCAATATGAAAGAAGTGTTGGCCAGAAAGTATTGACATGACACATCAGTATTTTTCAAATAATGAATTGTAGTTGAGCTTTGTTTATCGCACATCAACAATAATTTAAAATATTGAAATAGACACTTGAATATATAAAAGAGAGAGATGTCATTCAAATATTGGAAAAGTATTGACAAATGTACAATGAGAATTTAGTATTCTCAAGTTTTGAGCTGATATAACACCATAACATTTTGATATCTTACTTGACATGTATTTTGATCATTGTGCAACGCACGATGTCGAACACTAGTATTAAAGTAAGAACTAAGATGACTTTCTATCATATTGTTGGTAACTGATATGGGGACTAAGTATTCATCAACTCAAACATGCAGTAGTTTCATACATGATCATATGAAGAAATATGAACATTATTACTTTTAATTATTATATTCATATGAAGAAATATGAACATTATTACTTTTAAGTATCACCTCTAACATGTGTTAACTTTATGTTACCTTAATTGACATCATATTCATATGAAAAAATATGAACATTATTACTTTTTAATATCACCTCGAACATGTGTATATGCACTTACATACAAACCACCTTAACTGAACATCATATTCAAATGAAAAATATGAACATTATTTCTTTTAAAAGTTGAAATTTTGACCAAAAATGCGGTGCCTTATGATTTTATATTAGAGTTCACATAATTTCATTTGAGTGGTTTAAAGGGACAATCATACATGGATTTGTAGAAATCAGCATACTCAATCGGTGGACAAAAGATTTGAATTGAAACAACTAGCTACTAGACTTTTTGTGATGTTATACGATTTTAGCAATTGATTATAGAAAATATTTTGAAATCAAAGAATTAGCTAGGATTGTGGAATTTAAATTTTTGTAACTCCCACATAAGTATAATAAATATTGTATATATTAAGATTTATCTTTCTACCTTTTGTCATTAATGGTTAAAGGAATAAAAACAACATATCAATGTGTAATTCTATTGGTTGGATTAGGTTCACAAAGTTAACAACAATTTGTTGGTTAACAAATAAACCTCCCCCCCCCCCCTCTCTCTCTCTCTCTCTATATATATATATATATATATATATATATATATATTTGTGTGTATCAAATTATTGTTTTTTACTTTTTTATAGGAAAAAGACAAAAAAAAAAAGAGAGGCTAAAACGACCCTTGATTTAACGGAGTTAACAAAGACGTTAATGAAAAAGACCATGACCAAGACAAATTAAATACCACAAGAATCAAATCCACAATAAATATACTATAGGCACCCTAGTAAAAAAATATCAAAACATTAGAACGAAATCCACAATTCACTCTAATTAATATTAATGAATATTTTACAATTAAAATTTATTAATAATTATTAATAACTAATAATTAAATAAATAAAAATTAATATTAATCAGATATAAAATTGGAAAAAATCGGCAAAAAACTCGTCGAACTTATTGAAGCGCTACTTTTTTGTCAATCAAAACGGGGCTTCTAACGATAAGCTCAAAAATTTAGCTAACTTATGTTTGCCAAACATGGCCTAATTACAAGATGAAGAAATTTTTTCTCTATTATTAAACGTAAATTGTCTTTTGGTTAATTAAAAATGTAATAGTTACACATTTCCAAAAGTAAAGTATGTACCTTTTTCATTGTAGCCATTTATGATGGAATGGAGGGAGTAGTTCATCAGTTGTATAGGAAAAAAAAATGAATTAAAAAGATGGCATAAAAAACCATTAGTAATCCTTATTAAGCATACTTTTTTGAAGAATATTATGTCCAAACATATGATATTGGTGGTTCCCTTAATGTCACAAACAAAGCATTAAGATTAAAACATACACAGCTAAATGAATGTTTTATTAACTCTCAAACCATTTCATTTGTTCTACAGACTAGAGAGGACCAGGAAATGTCCCATTCTCCCTTTGCTCATTCCATCTGTCTATCTGCATATTTAGTTAAAGGAAACAAATATAACATCAGATTCAATGCATGCACCTATATCTTCATCAAAAACAAATCCAACAATTCACATGATTTCCATTATTTTATTAGTATTGAACAGACCAACCATTTTCATCAAAGTAACTATTTGCTATTATATGGGACCAAAAAGTTCTTCTCAAAAGGATATTTTAGACATTTGAAACAAATAGTCAAACACTTCCTAAGTTGTGTGTTGAGTCAAACATTGCAATTTCAAAGAGACTAGGTTTTTATGCATACATGTATATATATATATACATAGAGAGAGAGAGAGAGAGTGAGAAGGGGAGGATCAAACGAGAACGCTAACTACTTAAGAAAAAATGAGAACAACAAATCATGTGCAAAATTACATATGATTTTACATTAATGGCAAAAAATTGGACGGGGGCGACTTTGGCTGTGACTTAAGTCGCAGGGCAATGTCACGTGAATCATGTATGATTTTGTACATTAACGGCCGTTCTCGTGTTTTCTTAAATAGTGTTTTTCTCGTTTGAACCACCCCTATATATATACACACATGGTCTTTGTGGTAAAAAGATTACATACCCACTCGCCCGGGCAAAGTGACCGGTAGTATTTTGCAAACTTATCACATTCGGGAGCACCTTCTCCCTTAGCTGCAACGCACCTGATGTAACAATAATATATCAAGATTAACCACAAGTTATGAAAGAATGTTAAGGTGAATATTTTAATTTGCAGATCCCATTAAGTCGATGAAAAATTAATTATAGATTTTGATAGAGGAGATAACGATTTGGAAAACAAGACAGGAATTCTCTACATTGACACTGTAGGCCAATGGAAGGAATGTAACGCAACTTGGTAGCGTGTTTGTTTTAAGTACAAAATATCACGGGTTCAAATCCTGTCATCCCTACCTATTACTGGTCCTTTGAGCATGCATTTTCATTTGTGGGTCCTATTTATATAATGTGAATAAGTATAAGATGCAATTATACCATTACCAAAAGGAGAAAGAAAGATGGTACCGTACCGACAAAAGGAATGAAAATGGTACAAATGAATGGAACCTATAATATTGTGGTTGGTTTTGAAGAAACAAAAAGAATAAGGACCTTGAGGGCTACCTCAACCGGCAAATAAAGGTCAAGCCTTGGGACTCCTCTCTATAGGTCGCCAATTTGAGTATCCCTAGAGCTACTGGGGATTTTCCAGGCTGTTATCATCAGGGCCCCCATTGGATTAAAAAAAAAACATAGCAGGTGGAATCATCAAGGAGACTCACCGATGGTACTCCACATAGCGGGTAAAGCAGTGCCTGCTTTGATTTGTAGTTGGGAATCGATAATCTCCTGGTGCTGTCTCCAACTGTTTCCAAAATAATCATATCAAAGATATGTACACAAAAGTAAATATTTGTTCAACAAACAAGACAGCATTTCAAGTTGCATCACAAAGCTGCTTGGAGCATAGGCTTATTAAATTTTGCTGTTGTAAAATTCAATAAACATTATATTTCATTCAAACTGTTTTCAATTTCCACATAAGATTCTAATGGGTCATCCAGTTTCAAAAGGGGGCAAAGGCAAACGTCCAGAAAACATTGTTCAATGGTTTATTTAGTTCCTTGGATTCATTTTCTTAGATCAACTCATATTAGAAACATCACAATTAGTGATCCAATCCTACCATTAGTAGAAAAGCACTTGATATCAAAATGATGATGTGGGCTGATAATAGTAAATTGTTAACTACTGGTTTGACCAAGCTTACCTTAATTTCATCATCCGCGTTTTCTTGGTCAGCAGTTTCACTGCTTTCTTCATTAGAAGTTACAGGAGCAGTTTTAGTGGCAGCAGTTGTGATAGAGGCCTTCAACGGAGCCTCTTTTACAGGATCCTCATCACTAGGTTTAGAAAGCTTCTCTTGTACATCCTTAAGAAGATAATGCTGCATGAAAATAGTTTTGGCAAGAAATTACAATGAGAATAAAGTTACCTTAAACAAGTACCACAAAGTATATATATTTGGATCCCATCATACATACAAGATGCCTTTTTTTTGAAGAAGAAACTAGCAAGCAGGGTACTTTTGATTGTAAGAAATACCATAAAGCAAGTAGATAGAAAGAAACACAAAATATGGTCGGATTTTCTTTTAATGTTTACTACAATTGGAGATGCTGCAAATAAATCAAGGATCCACTTTATTATATCATTTTCATTTTCCCCCATGTCTTCCATCCTCCATTTTGTGGGTCATATTTTCAATTCTCTCTAATCTCTCCCCTCCTCACCCCATTGACCATCACACTTTCTACCCTCCTCTCCGACGCCGTCATCTCTTCCGTGAACTTGTCCAAACCACCTTAATTTCTCCCCTCTAGATATATGTAATACATATCTAATAATAATAATAATAATATGCAATTACAACATCAAAACATAAAGCTTTCCATGATATAGTTTTAAAATCAAAACATTAAAACAAATCAAATAGCTGCAAATTTCGGTCAAACAAAGACAAATGGCGAATAGTGATACCATTTTAGACCAGGTGAATTGATGAACAAAACAACACAACGTAGCACTATGCTTATATGATTCATATCAATAATTCTTCCAATTAAGTAGTGATTCACTTGTTACTATAAAATGGAACTCCCAATGTGATAGAAGAAGAAAAAACCTATCAGCAGACACAACAATTACTTTCTAAAACTCACAAAGGTTGAAGATGCACGTTGAACAGAAAACCTGATAGGATAGTAACACCAAATGGGACTCATTTTTGCAATTAAGAGCTTTGAAAATAAACTCTGATATAGAACACATAGATAGAGTATATCATATTAGACACCAAGTGACCTTTGGCCGAATGCTGTAGGTGGATCTCAACAACCGATGACTGTGGAGTTCAGTCATCGGTTTCTTGACCGTTTAGAAAAGATAATAGTAGACGAACGATATTTCTCAGAAAGAGCTAATGGACTAATCATTTCGTGTCTCAAAACCAAAAGAATTTAGAACGAAATCAAAATACGATGCTAAATCAAACCAACGCCATATAAGTCCGGTCGCCTTCAATTGGGATTCATACAAAATCTCATAACGATAGAAACAGAAAAAATCAACAAACTTTGATCCAATGAATTTACAAACAACACATTTACGAAATCATGACGTCAAGAAATGGAAACAGATGGCGATGAAAGAAGGCGAAGAGGTATAGCGAGTGTACCTCCGATAGAGATTTTGCGTTACCGGATTCTGCCATTGATCGAAGTTTCCACCAGCTGCTGCTGCTACGAGGGACGGCGAAAAACAGAGAAATTTGTTAGGTTTTTTAAATGCAAATGATCGTAGGCTTTTAGCGAGAAACAGAACAACAGAGTTATATAAAAGTGTTTAGGTAAGAAGCTTAAGCAATTGGGGTGGTGGCGCAGTTGGCTAGCGCGTAGGTCTCATAGCATCTCTTGAGTTATCCTGAGGTCGAGAGTTCGAGCCTCTCTCACCCCATTAAATTTTTGTTAAAATCAAGTCAGCATTCAATTACTTCTTAAAAGTGATACATCTATCTATATTATAAAAACGACATAAAAAACTCTTAATTATAACATTTTAAGCACAAGTTACAACTAATTAAAGCCAATTACTTAATTTACAATTTCTTAATGCTTTGGTACAACATTTTCAAGCACAGTATCTCACATAATCATCTATTTGTGGAATAGATACTTATTTATTAATATAAATATTTGTTTTTTTTTAAATATAAAAATATTTACATTTAAATGTAGTTATAAAAATATTCTTCCATATTTTTAATATATTTACATTTAAATGTAAAATCGAAAATGAAAATAAAAAATTTTAAAATATTCTCTACATTCACTATAAATATATATAGCTTCTCTATGTATCATCCGAGTACAAGAAGAAGACGAACGGTCGGGTGTCAATGGCGAAATCTGCAACTGAACAAAAGGTATTCTACCATATTTTTGTTTATTTGAAAAACATTTTTTTTATATTTTATTTTATTTACTGAGGATTTGTTTATATTTTTCAAAACTCACAATCATATTTTTCGAAGTAGGGGAATAAGATATATATATATATATATATATATACATATCTTTATTTTTATCGACTAATACTATGAGGTATTGAAGTCAATAGTCAGATAAATTTTCAAGTGGTGCTGAGTGAATTTAAACTATATCAGTTGAGTTGTCGGTTACAAAAGATAGAAATCATTTATTTTCTTTGTCATATTTGATGTGGGTTGAATGTTGTTAATTAATCTACATATTTATACGTTCAAAGTGATTGTCAAGTGTTGTCGAGGAGGTTTCAGAAAAATTGCAAAATCTGTAAAAACGTATGTTCATATTTATAATTATTTCAATAATAGTGATATGTTATGAGACATGTCGTTTGAGTTTTAAATAATATGATACAAAACTATTACCAATATTATTGTACAAACTCATAACAACAAACGATTAAGAATATATGCAAGTTAACCACTTATGAAAATACATTCGTTTTTCACATTGTATTTCATTAACTGTTAACAGAGAAATTACGTTTCATTTTAATTCGGTTCAATATTCCAACAAAAAATTTATCCTCTCGTGCAATGCACGGGCCCAACACTAGTGCATTATAATAACCAAAAATTAATTAGTGTATCAATAAATTTTTAAATGTCATCTTAACTTAAAAGTTATATAATCAATTAAAATTATTTGAAATTTTCTATTATAATTTAATATCTATTAAAGGAAAAATGAAATAGAACAATGGTAAGAGATAATGAAATATATATTTTCATTAATCATAAGCCCTTTAAATAGGAATGAGTTACAAGTAGATAACTATAAGATATTTCAGTTTTAATCTAACTCTGATATATTTATCTCTATCTCTATCATCATATCCTTTAAACGATGACACACTTATTCTACAACGCTCCGCCTTGTGCCGAGCCAAAGGAGTAGTGGTGCACAAATGTTCCCTCGTTAAAACCTTACGCCAAAATAAAACCTAGTGGGAGAAAAATAGGACGAAGGAAAGAGTACAACGCACCAATATGTTTACAATAATAGACTTTTCCTTTAGTCTAATTTTCTCTTACATTCATACATTAATCAGGAGAGTTAAGAAAACATGATGGTATATAAATTGTTGCTTCACTAAAATCTTACACCAAGGAACAAAACCTAATGAGAAAAATAAAACCTTGGTTGAAGGAAATAGCACAACATACCAATATCACATGTATAGTAGACTTTCTCTTTTGTCTACTACTCCTCCTGATTCGTGCATTAATCAATGGAGTTTGGAAAACATTTTCTTTTACTTTCTACATGTTTCCCAAAATATAGTTTTAGATAATGATTTGGTAAAATGTGTCACGTTCTCCTGCATCTTACTTGATTCACTTGAATCTAAAGAAAAGTTTTGTTATTACCAATGTTCTAAAAAACTCGTCGCACAGTCGCCATGGCGCGCCATGGCACCAAGGCTTGTGTCTCACGCCACGTTAAGCCAGTGGCACGCCATGACCTAATGCACAATTTCATAATGTAATATTTGATTTTTATTTACGTTTTTAATGTCTTATTTGCAAATTTTTTAATATATACCATAATTTAACTTACTTATTACAATAGACCCATTGAGTAACACTACAAAACATATGTTTTTATATATAATGATATATATGAATTAGAAAAATGACGCCATAAGTCACGCCTTGAAAACGCCATGGCTTCGTCGTGGCTCCTAAGACTTGAGGCTTGGCCTCGCCGCCACGCCACACCTCACGCCATTTAGAACCTTGGTTATTACTGATTGTATTAAGCAGGATGCGCTTTGTCAGGGCCGGTCCTGAGATTTTGGAGGCCCTGTGCGAAAAAACTAAATATACGTTTAATTTTTTTAATTATATCACCTATTAAGTTATTTTTTACTATATTTTGACATTGTCTTATAATAAATAAGCCAATAACTTACATTTAAATCTAAACAAATTGTTTATCTTTTATTTATTTTTTTGACATTAAATTTTATTTTTTAATGTTATTATGTTAGACGGTATGGATTCAAAATTTATTAGTGCTCTATTAATTTTTAATGTTAGTGTTTTAAACTTTCATAACCATATTTATATAGATGTTTTTTTTAACGGTTGTTATTGATTCGTCTATCAGTGAGGTAGGAGGTATATTGTTTGTAAGTGAGGAGGGGATATGAATAACAACCATATCAACAAGAACCTTTTATTATTTTATTATCATTAATTAAAAAACAATATATTAAAAATTAAAAATGTACAAAAAACATATAAGAAAAAATCACAAATACTAAAAAAATCTAAATTTTAATAAATATTCTAAGAAAAAAAATATAAGATAAATCATTAAAATAACACTAAACAACTAAAGTTATTTAGAGCATCTCATTCTATAATTTTTCTAAAATATTGAATCTAAATTTAAGTTCTCTATAAAAAAAAATTACATCAAACTCCAACAACTATTCTAACTTTAAAGTTTCTAAAAATATTATAAAAACATGTAGTAATACATTCAATCTCATTAGTAAAAACAATTAAAATAATATATCTCTCTTCCAAAAAATAAGTTTTAAAGATTTTTTTTTTTTTTTCTATTTTATCATATACTATAGTATAGTTGTTGCAGATGGTCTAAATCCTTATACTTTGAACTTTTAAAAAAGAAATGCGAAATAGAGACATTATTTAGTGGATGATGATGAATGGAGATTGAAAATAAAATTAAACATTAAAATATGAAATAAGAGTTTTATTTTTGAATTAGGAGGAAAATATATATATATATATATATATATATATATATATATATATATATATACACTAGCCGTGTACCCGCACGATGCAGCGCGGGTGAATGACAATTCCGGTGAACGGCAATTCCAAAGAAATAATTTATCCCTCAATCATGTTTCTTCGTCCATCTCGATTTAACTTATAATGCCACGTAAAATTCTTCATGCTAGAATACTAATTTATATATATATATATATATAAAGGTAGGGCATTATCTATCCTAAGCTTTATTGATTTTAATACCAAAAGCAATAATCAAGTCAAAATGCAATGATCAACCCAAACACATTGCAAGTTTTCGTTACAATAAAATAAGTTAAAATCGTCAAAGAGAACAACATATAATGTCTCTCAAATATGTATGTATTGTTCATGATTTGGCGAGAGATATCCATTTTATTGGGACTGGAATTTCTTCTCCATCCAAGAGCTCTTGCTATTGAATACAACAACCAACTCTCCCATCTTTAAACAATGCTAACTGCTTCTTGTTTTGGTCGACATACGGCAACAACATATTGTTGTGCTAAGCTACTTCAGTTTTACATGTTGGTTGTTAACAAACTACTCTGCTTTAGCTTAAATGTGTTGTGATTGCTATTAGATTCTAATAGCAATACAAGAAGCAGGGACGAACCTGCCTTGGTGGTTACGGTGGCACGTGCCATCGTATTATTTCTCCGACGAAGGGTAAAAAAATTTAGGTTTGTGAAAGGTGCAACCGTATCGTTTTGGAAGGTGCTACCGTATTATTTTGGAAATTTCATCAACCAAAAAAAAACTCTTGAAATCAACCAAAAAACCGGGAAAAAAACTCTTGAAATCAACCAAAAAAATCCCTCGAATTCGATAAAAAAAACTTGAAAAATACTTCGAAATCAAGCAAAAAACTTTAAAAATCCCTCGAAATAGTGGAATTAGGCTAAAAATACATCAGGCAATATTGAACGTTGATAAAAAGGCAAAGACACATCGATTAAAACCGTACTTTTTGTAATTATTTTTTTATATTATATGGTGCCACCATATGAATTTTTTTTTGGGTGCGTCCCTGACAGGAAGTACAAACAAGTACAAACCGCATAGCCAGCTGAAACCCCGTAATCATGCACGGATGATAGATGTGGTATATAGGTATGACGATGGGTTCACTTTTCCAGGAAAGACCCTTAAAGAGTATATTAATCTATCATCCGTGCAAGATTAAGAATTGGGGCAAGCAAATCCATCGAGACTTCTCGTGGCTTGAGACATCCCTCGTTTATATCTTTCCATGCATTTTCAATCATTTTTTTGAGCTCATCAATAGCTTCATTTTCTGATACGCCAAAGGTCTTGATATATGCATCAACACCGATGGCTGATTGCCCTCTTTCACACTCAAACTGCATATAGAGAATATGCAAAATTGTTAAAATACGATTAAGCCACATATAATTTCGATTGTAATTCGCTTTATAAGAACAAAAAGACTGATAATTGTTCTTTTATGCCATGTTTTTCACTTGCTCGTTATTTTACTTGAAAGATAACAGGTTTGTGGAATAGTTCTGATAACAAAGTACGAAAATGGCGAATTTTACCTGCTATGTCATGACATCATCTTGGAGTCTTGAAATTAGCTCTGAAGCTTGCAAAGTCTTTGGATGACTTTCATACCAAGCCAAAGCATCTTTACTATCTCCCCCATACCAACTAAAGTAGATTTCGAAATAACATTGTAGGAAGAAGTGACTAAACCATTCTTCATATATTCTTGAAACGATGCCACATATCCACTGTTTGTCCACTCAGCCTCTTCAAGGTAGCCTCTAGCTATGTCTTGAAACTGGATTTCATAGCAGAAAATGCAAAATTAAAACATTAACAGTTGCACAAGACTAACCTGAAAATCGAATTTAAACAAAACGTATGATGAACTCATACCGCTTCTTTTGAGGTAATAACGCTATTTGCTCTTCCTTCTTTAGCTAGTTGTTTCTGTTGATCCAAACTCTCTCAGTGATTTGATAACGACCCTCTTTTATACTTAGTGAAAATTACGTTATTATATGTATTAAGTGTTTCATCATCAGTGATCAGACTGAGTCTGTTCAGTTATCGCTGATGACCATTCTGTAAACATTTAATATGTGTGTTTCACTTTCAGCGATCAAACTGAGTCTGTTCAGTTATCACTGATAGTTTCCTATGTAACACAGTTAACGTAATCCCTGAAGACAAGTCTCGCGTCAACATAGTTCATAGCTGAATCGAAGACGAAGCCACTGAACAATAGATAAGTCTACTAGTGACCTGATGCGGATATCAGCGAAGACCAGACAAATCTACTTACGCGAAGAAGCCTGAGGAAAAGCTTCAGCGATAGCTGAACTTCTTTATCTCTGGAAGAAGAGATACTCAGCGATCAACGATCACAAAGCTTATGCCTCAAGTTTTCTTTTGTCTTACCTTGCACAACCAGTACGATGTGTCAGAACGGACAAGTCCCTGCCACAAATCGTACACCAACTCTGTCAACTACACTGTTCATAAAGTGGCCAAAAGCATGTCTCCAAAAGTGAGACTACCAAAGCCAATCTCTGAATGCCACGTGTAAAGTACCCTGCCATGCATTTAATGCATAGGGTATAAATAGGAAGCTCACTCCTTCATCTGAAGGTGTGCTCAATCCTTGAACTCCAAAATAGAAACCCTTGTTTTCTATCTCTCTAAAATCCTCCATTCTCTGAATTTCTTGTGCAACCATCTTAGTGTTTCTTAAGTTTGTTTAGATTGAGTCTGTCTTAATCTTATTCCGCAACAAACTTGTAAATTGTATTTTGATTTATCAATAAACAATTTATTAAACTTTAATTTCTGTGTTTGTATTCAACCCCCCCCCCCCCTTCTACAAACTTGTTAAGCACCTTCGGGACCAACAAGTGGTATCAAAGCAGTTTGTTTAATCTAATAAACAAGATCTTGCTGTATACTCTTCCTTGCTATTCTAAAATGGCACTAAACACAAACACAAACTACTATGATAATGGTTCACTTTCTAAACCTCCTCGATTTAGCAGAGATAACTTTTCTCTATGGAAAAATCGAATGATGCTATTTCTTGAAGGTGCGGATCCTACTATACCTGAATATATAGAAAACGGACCCTATGAACCTGTTAGAATTATAGCTGCGGTTCCCGCTACTGCCACCACTGAAGCTGTCCCTGAACGATATGTCGTTAAGGAAATAAGACAGTGGAGTGATGAAGATAAAAAGAAGGTAGGCATAGATGCAAGAGCAAAGACCATTATATCAATGGCTCTGCCTGATGAAGTTTTCCATTCCATCATGCATCTAAAAACTTCTAAAGAAATGTGGGAAACCATATGTGTTCAATATGAGGGCACCACTGAAATCCAAGAGACCCGAAAGATTAACTTGGTAAGACAGTATGAAAGTTTTATCGCTGGTAAGAATGAATCTCTTTCTGACATTCATCAGCGGTTTAACTGCCTGATCATTGACCTAAGAACTGTTGGAAGGACCTATTCTAATTCTGAGGTCCTAACAAAATTCTTGGAAAGTCTTCCTGAAAGCTGGGACAGTTATTCAATATGTCTTAAGCTGACAAAGGACTTACATACTCTCTCTCTAAGCACTCTGTATGGAATATTGCTCAACTATGAGCAATCTAATCTCCTGAAGAAGAATCTTGTAAAAGATTCTAAAGACTCCAAAAGCACTGCTGTTGCTTTAGTCTCATCAGAGATAATTCCATCCCAGCGATCTACTCTCACCATCACTGAGTTAGATTCTGAATCTGAGGATTTATCAGACCCTGATCTTTCAGAGTTTAATGAGTCCTTAGCACTCTTGACAAACTCTTTTAAGAGATTTGCAAGAAAGAGTAACTTCCGAAGAAGTAAACCTCTCTCTCTTACTGAAAAGCCAAAATCAACTCCGGTTGATAAGGCTACAGCCACTTGCTATAACTGCGAAAAAATTGGACATTTTGCTAGTGAGTGCAGGTCTAAAAAGGTCTTCAAACCTTCTACCTCAAGAAGATCCAGTGATGACAAATACCATAAGCTGAAAAACAAATATCAAAAGCTGAAAAGCTATCAGCAAAAAGGTAAAGGTCTCATCGCTGAAGAACATGACTGGGCTGAATCAGAAGAATCATCTTCTGATGAAGAAGAAGTCGCTAATCTTTGCCTCATGGCTGAGATTAAAGAAGAAGTAGAAGAACCATCTGAACCTTCTATGAGATACATATCATCTCAGGTATCTATCTCTACAAATCCCTCTCTGCCTGAAGCTGAGAGAAGTCGCGCTGTTGATGTGCTGACGATTGACCTTTATAATGCTCTAAACGACAAAACTCAAGCTGAAAATAAAAATGTTTATTTAACACAAGAGCTAGAGAAATGTCATGAAAAGATCAGTGAACTAAATCTTTTAGAAGAAAAGCTAAAAGATCAAGTCATTATAAATGAAATCATCAGCATTGAACGCGAACAAGCCATCGCTGCTCTAAAAGCAGAAAAGGCTCATGTTGAAAAATGGTGCAAATCATCAACAAAGATCTCTGAGATAATAAATGCTCAAACTCCTGAAAGTGATAAAACTGGTCTTGGTTTTTGGACACCACAGGATGATCCTAAAGAAGAAAGTTCCTCGCTTAAGTTTGGAACTTTTGTCACATCTTTCTTTGACACTTCTTATAATCAATTCTATCCCTGTTCTTCTTCTAATCCCATCCCTGAGGAGATATCTGCAAAATCTAAGCCTGCAGATAAAGGAAAGTCTATTCTCTCTCAGAAGGCTTCCAAGAAAACCAAACTGAAAGTTCCCTCCAAACCTTCAGTGGATAAACCTTTTAGCTCAGTGACAGAAATCTTTGATATCTGTCCTCCAAAGCTGAAGGTTGATCTAAAGCCCGTGAAATCTGAAGAAATAAAAATTCCTCCCAGATCTCGTGCTAAAGGCATTCTTGGAGCTGGACCTGCTCATCTTAAGTTTTCAAAACCTTTTGGTTATAAATCCACCATCAGATATAGAAAATGTTATCACTGTGGATTCACTGACCATATTGCGAGCAAGTGTCCAAATACCACCGAAGCTGATAAAACAGCCAAAGTGAAGAAAAATGCCTCTAAGGCAAATAAAGTCACCAAAGTGAAAAATACCACTAAGGTTAAGAAATTAACCAAAGTGAAGATTACCACTGAAGCTGAATCTTCCTTATCCACTAACTCTGAAGGACCCATTGAAAAGTGGGTACCAAACAAAGCTTAATCTTCCTTATGTATGCAGGGATCAAAGGGCATCTGGTATCTCGATAGCGGATGTTCTCGTCATATGACTGGACAAAGAGACCTGCTCACTGAATACAAGGAAGAGAAAGGTCCCTCTGTGACCTTTGGTGGAAATGGAAAAGGATTTACCCGTGGGTTTGGTGTCCTCAGCAATGGGACAACTACCTTTCGAAGAGTCGCTTATGTAGATGGACTGAAGCACAATCTTCTAAGCATCAGTCAGCTATGTGACAAAGACTACGAAGTTCGCTTTTCTAAGAAAGCATGTTCAGTGGTAGATGAAAAAGGAAAACTTGCTCTCAGTGGTTATAGAAGAGAAAATGTCTATGTAATAGATATGGACTCTACTATCACTGATAACTTATGTTTTCTCTCTAAGGCCTCTTCTGATGTCAACTGGCTATGGCATAAAAGGCTCTCTCATCTAAACTTCAAAACCCTGAATTCTCTCTCATCTAAGGAACTGGTTTCTGGTCTTCCTCAACACTCATATGCTAAAGAATCTCTCTGCTCAGCATGTAAAAAAGGAAAACAAACAAGAGCTAGTTTCAAGTCGAAACAAGTTTCCTCAGTAACAAGTCCTCTTCAGCTCTTGCATATGGATCTATTTGGCCCTGTCAATATCCAATCAATAGCTGGAAAGAAATATACGCTTGTCATTGTAGATGAATATTCTCGCTACACCTGGGTTATTTTTCTTCGCTGTAAGAACGATACTCCAGAAGAACTAATATCTTTTGTCAAAAAGATGGAAGTGCTGAATAATCTTACTGTTCGATCAATAAGGAGTGATCATGGAACTGAATTCAAAAATAGTTCCCTGAACAATTTCTTTGAGAACAAGGGAATCTCTCACAACTTCTCTTCAGTAAGAACACCTCAGCAAAATGGAGTCGCTGAAAGAAGAAACAGAACGATCATAGAAGCTGCTAGATCAATGCTCAACGATTCTCACCTCCCTACTCAATTTTGGGCAGAAGCTGTAAACACTGCATGTTTTACTCAAAACAGATCGCTGATAATAAAGCGATTTGGGAAGACAGCTTATGAACTCTTTCTTGGAAGGAAGCCTTCTATCAGCTTTCTTCATATCTTTGGTTGTCAGTGCTTTATCTTAAACAACAAAGATCAACTTGGAAAGTTCGACCCAAAAGCCGATGATGGAATATTTTTAGGATATTCCTCCATCTCAAAAGCCTACAGAGTTTTCAACAAAAGAAGACAAACCGTAGAAGAAACCATTCATGTCACGTTTGATGAAACACGCTCAGCGAACTCTAAACCAATCGCTGACAATGAAGAACTGAATACTTGGATGATCTCTCACTATAAAGGAACTGAACCTTTCTTCTCAAACCAACAGCACACTGAAACTCCAGCTGCTGATGAAGAACCAAGTATCATACCTCCCACCGCTGAATCCAACTCATGGATTTCAGCTGAACCTCTAAACACACTTCTACCATCAAATCCATCTACGTCTGAAAACCCTTCTGAAAGTATTGGTGTATCTAATGTTCAACAATTACTAGCTGATGAACCTCAAGCATCTTCATCAGTGACTGCTCCTATTGTTGATCCTATCGCTGAAATAAGCAATCTTGCCCCTGCTCAGCGATGGACCAGAGATCACCCCATAGATCAAATTCTTGGTAATCCAGATGCAGGTATTCAGACACGACGAAGCTCAGGTAATATCTGTCTCTTTGTAAACTTTCTCTCCTTAATAGAACCAAAGAAGACTGATGATGCCCTCAGAGATCCAAACTGGGTCAGCGCTATGCAAGAAGAGCTGACTGAATTCTCTCGAAACAAAGTTTGGAATCTCGTTCCTAGACCATCTGATAAAACTGTAATAGGCACCAAATGGGTGTTTAGAAACAAGTTAGATGAACATGGAATTGTAACCCGCAACAAGGCTCGACTTGTTGCTCAGGGATACAGACAAGAGGAAGGCATAGACTATGATGAAACCTTTGCCCCTGTGGCCAGGCTCGAAGCAATTCGACTATTCTTAGCTTATGCAGTCTATAAAGACTTCATCGTTTATCAAATGGACGTAAAATCAGCTTTTCTGAATGGAAAACTGAATGAAGAAGTTTATGTAGAACAACCACCAGGGTTCTATGACCCTAAGCATCCAAATTATGTTTATAAATTGGATAAGGCTCTCTATGGTCTAAAACAAGCCCCTCGTGCTTGGTATGACACTCTCTCATCTTTTCTTATCTCTGAAAATTTTGAACGTGGCAAGATTGATAATACGTTATTTTTCAGGAAGATAAAAGGTCATATAATTCTTGTACAAATATATGTCGATGACATAATATTTGGTTCTACTAACCCATCTCTTTGTACTCGCTTCGCTGAAAGAATGAAGAAAGAATATAAAATGAGTATGATGGGTGAGCTGACATATTTTCTTGGTCTTCAGATTAAACAATCTGACAAAGGTACTTTTATCTGCCAAGGTAAGTATGTTAAAGACATGCTGAAGAAGTTTGATTTAACACAAACTTCAGCGATGAAAACTCCTATGGCACCACCACTGACACTTAACAAGGATCCATCTGGAAAACCTGTTAATGTCACTGCCTATAGAGGAATGATAGGCTCATTGCTGTATCTTACAGCAAGCCGACCTGACATCATGTACTCTACTTGTTTATGTGCACGCTATCAATCTGAACCCAAGGAATCCCATCTGATCGCTGTAAAGCGAATTTTCAGATATCTGAAAGGAACTCCTAACCTCGGTCTTTGGTATCCCAAAGACTCAGGGTTCGATCTAACTGGTTATTCTGATAGTGATTTTGCAGGCTGTAAACTTGACAGAAAAAGTACCACTGGTGGATGTCAACTCTTGGGAGGAAAGCTGGTAAGCTGGACAAGCAAGAAGCAAAATTCTGTGTCCACTTCCACAGCTGAAGCTGAATATGTAGCCGCTGGAAGCTGTTGTTCACAAATCCTATGGATGAGAAATCAACTATTAGATTATGACCTTCAGCTGTCAAAGATTCCTATCTATTGCGACAGCACTAGTGCTATCGCTATAGCAAATAATCCAGTGCTACATTCAAAGACAAAACACATAGAGATCAGATATCACTTTAGCAGAGATCATGTGATGAATGGTGATATTGAACTTCACTTTATCCCTACTGACTTTCAGCTTGCTGATATATTCACCAAACCTCTTGATGAGACAAGGTTCAACTTTCTCATCAGTGAGCTTGGAATGCTGAACCTCGAAGAATAATTCTTCAGCGTTCATGTATTGTGTCAGTAATCAAAAGTTCCCCTCATCATTCTCTCTGATAAACATTCTGACTCTCAGGTATGTTCTCTCTCCCTCAAAGATGTTTTTCTTCAAAATATAAACTTTAATCACTGAACTTTCTTCAAATGATTAAAAGCTTTTTTTTGAAAAATACATTAATCACTGATATTTCCAGTCAGTGATCTTTTAAAAGGAAAATCTATCCCTATCTTTACAATCAGGGATACTTTTAAAAAGGAAAATCTATCGCTGACTTTTCTTCAGTGATCATTTCAACGGACAAATGAACAGTCTCTCTCCTCTATGACGTCATTTGAACCGACAATCCACGACATGCCTTTTCTGACACGTTCGTCCGTTGCCCTCCTATCCAATCAACTTCGTGGAACGTGTCAATGTCATGATGATTTCTTTTCCCGCTTCATTCTCTCTCTTATCTCTCTTCTCTCTCTTCGTATAAAAGGAATTCTTCTCTCCTTTATACGGTTTACGCTTTCAAAACTTTCAGAGCAAGAAACATTCTCTCAAGAACACTCAAGCAAGTAAACCCAGAATATTGAATCTGCAACTCTTTTTCTTCAAGATACACAGGTTTATTTCATGTTTATATGCTTTGTTCATATGCTTTTTATTCTTTTTAAAATCCTACTCGCTTTCTATGGATTTTATAAAACGTTTTTTTGTAAAAACTAAAGATCATTCCTTCTGATTTTATGTTTTTAAATAAAAACCTTTTGGTTTTAAAGTGTTCTTCATTCTTTCTACCCAGAACACTATTTTTCTCCTAAAAATAACTTGATAATTTTCCAGTTTTCCTTCTTCTATGGAAACTGGTAATCATATTATTTTTAATCTAAATCATTTCTTCTATTATGCCTCTTTCCATAACAGAAATGACACAGTCTTCAATCGTTGCTTCCAAGCATGTACGATTCGCCATCACTGAAGTTGAGATTACTAAATGTAATCATTTGGCCAGACTCGACTTCAAAGCTGACAAATACCCACATCTGGTGGAAGCTGCTGAATTCCTCAAGCAGTCATGCATAGCTTACGCGATCACTGTGGATCCTAAGCCCTCCAAGACTCTACTTCAGCAGTTCTGGTTCACTGCTGATGCAACTGAACTTACCAACAGGAAAGGCGAACGAGTCCCTGCTATCTCGTTCAGCACGGAATTAGGGCCAGGGAGCATGACCGCTCTTAGCCTCAGGAAATCTTTAAGATTCCCTGACAAACCAAAGAGTGGATTCGACGCACTCCCCACTGATGATGAGCTGATATTCTTCCTGGACGCAATGGGCTATTGTTGGGAAAACAAACCAAGATCTTCTATTCCTAACAAGAAGCTCACCAAGATTCTTAAAGCTCAGATGCCATCACAACTGAACTTTATCTTCTCGCACATAATTCAGTGCATGAGTGGGAAGAGTGGTTCGCTGGATCAAGCCAGCAAAACACAACTGCAGATGGCATACTCCGTTATCGCTGGTCAAAACTTTGACTACGCCACAGCCATCTTTGAAGATCTGAGGTCGAGATTAGAGAAGCCTGAACGAGATCCCAAGATCTCATATGTACGTTTCATATGTACGTATATCAAGTTCCTCTATCCCAACACCTATCCCACCAAAGATGATGGCACCTTTGCCAGGGTTGGTCAACGATCACTAGAGGTCAAGCCACTCGCCGACGAGGTAAGTATCTCTCTCCTTCGCTCTCGTCTCTCTCTCCATTCTTCTTCATCTTCAGCGACCACGCAGACGGTTCCTTCGTCTGCTATCCCTGTCGCTACCACTACTTCTAAAAGACCATCAGCTAGTCCGATTGGTCCTTCCAAAAAGGCCAAAAAGACTAAAGAAAGTACACCTTCTAGTACTATACCTGAGGGAGCTTCTCAACAAGCTACCTTAGATGCTTTTGTGGGTCTTTCCTCCACAACTTCAGCAGTCACTCATACTGCCGTGTCAGCGATCTCACTCGCTGTCACATCATCAGTAACCCCACCTACTATCTCATTCCCTGAGATTAACCCCATCCCTACTTCTATCCCCAAAACTCTTCCCTTCTCTCCTCATTTGGTCTCTGAACCTGCCACCTCTTCTTTCCCTATAGGACCTGAGCATCAAACTTTTGAGGAATCTATGCAGTTCTACAAAATGTTTGATACGTCAGGTACACCTATACTCCTAAACACTTCTCTCCCCCCCCCTCTCCAAATAAGCCCATATCTGAACTAACATTATTTTCAGGTCCTAGCTTGGCGACTGTTGACACGCATGTCAACAGTCTAGGAGAAAAGGTGGATGCTCTCACCAACACCATCAATGAAACCACCAACGCCGTAAATCAGGCTGGTGAGGAGCTGAAGAAGTTGACCGCCACTTGCTCATCTAAAGCTGAGAACTCTCAACTTTCAGCTCTTGAAGAACAAGTCGTCCAACTCAGAGAGTCCTCTCGACTCTTTCAAGGACGATTTGAGTCTCTTACAGCTGAAGTTCAGGGTCTCTCTTCCAAGGTTGACCTCTGCACGTCCCTTCTTCAGCAAGTTCTACAGAAAGTGAATGAACCAGTTCCAGCGCTGCCTCCCTCCTTCACTGAAGATGATCGTACCAACCTCAACATCGCTGTGGAATTCATTCATGATGCCACATGCGACATACCTGCGGTTGAAGACCGAGTTAAGCGTCTGGAGGCTGACGTTCAAGTGCTAAAAGCTTCAACAGCTACTCCAGCAGCTGAACAATCCCCTACCGCTGATAATGACAAAGTGGGGGAGAAAACTGAAGAAACCTCTATTGCTGCTGGGGAAGCTAAGGAACCTCCCTCTCAATCTGAGGGGGAGAAGGCAAAAGAATCCTCATCGATTCACTCCATTCTCTTTGAAGAGGATGAGGAAGAAGATGATGAAGAGGAAGATGATCTAGATCTTGTTGATCAAGAAAAGGATCAACCCTCCGATGACGACGACGACGATGAAGACCAATCTATGTGGTTCTCTAAGCCGAACGTCGTATCAGGGACAACTTCGCAAGAGGTTGTCAAAACAGGGGTGAGAGGTGATACATCTTCAAGTGTTCCTTCGCAAAGCAAAGACAAGCAACCAATCGCTGAAGAATGCTTGAGGACTGGATCACAATCTGAGGGGGAGCATCCTTCTCAGGTATGTCTTTCAATTGTACCACTTTTCTACTCTTTCCAAACCCCTATGTCTTTCTAGCCTTTATCTCTCTCGTTCTAAAAATACACTTATCCCTTCTTTCCTTCTTTTTCTAACCAGACAGTTCTCACCCCTGCTTAAGGGTTCTGAACTACAAATAATACCAGCGGCTATCGCTGAAGAAATAATCCCAATCTCTATCGCTGAGATTGATGAAGAAGAAGAAGATTCCCTGGTCCATCCAGGAAGGCCCTCTCGACCATCTCATTGGTCAGAGGAAGTGGTGAAGAAAAGAGTTGAAATGATCGCTCAACTAGAAAGTCAACGGCTGAAAATCCCTCTTCAAATATCCACAGAGCTCGACTTCCTTACTGAAGCTGAAAGAGAAGAATCTGCCAAAGCTGAGAAGCTGATCGCTGAATGCAAACGAGATGCCCAACTCGCTTTAAAGATTCAATCCTCTCAAGTTAGGGACAAAAAGCTAAAAAGCAAACCTGTGGAAGTTCAAGCAGCACTACTGAAAGAAATTGAAGAGGAACGCTTCAAAGAACAAGAGATCAACGATAAGTCTATCGAATGGTGCAAACAAAAGATGGATTATCGTTCTGATCTTCTTCCAATATCAGCCGTGACTATCTCTGGTCGCAAGAAGAAAGATCAACTCTCAGTGACCATGGAGATTACCAGAGAGGATGGAACCCAAAAAGCAATGTACGTATCAAAACTTGAAAGCTTCGGATTTACGGAATGGTTAGAGTTCTGGGATGCGCTGAAGAAATCCAAATCTACATACAGAGGCTACGTTGAAGGACTCCTTGAAGCCCTCATAAATAGAGTCGTTTATGTACTAAAGCTGCCATCTCCTCTTCCTCCCAAATCTTTGAAACTCAAGAGAAAAATTGGGTCCTCCTCCTCTGAAGATGTCGCCATCATCAGGAATGAAACTTCTATCAAATTTTCAAGAGATGCACTGTTTGGTCCTCCTCCTGATCTTTCAGTTCTGGACTTATCTCTGCCTCCTGGTGGTCCCTTCCAAGCTGGTCAAGTAATCGACAAGCCTTATGGAATATTCTTCAGAGATGATGATGAGGAACTCAGATTTCAAAGAATCTCTGAGATTCCTATCTGTCCTCTGAATCATCTCAAGGATCTCTTATGCTTATGGTGTGACTTCTTCCCTGCTGCTGAAAAAATTAAAGAAATTATCAGTCAAGAATCTTTGGAACGAAGACAGAAAGGAGAAGAAATACCTGAGTATATGATCAATCCTCCCAAATCTTCTTATAGCTGATAGATTAGTTTTCTTATCTGTAATCTGTTAGTTATACTTACAGTAGTTAGTTAGTTAGTCACTTGTACTTATGATTTTCATATCTTGTAATTCTATCCCTGAATTAAATGAAAATTGCAGTGATGTACTTAACCCTATCAGTACTGTAAAAGATCCCTCAAAATAGTAATTGGGACATGCATTCTATGAGTCCTTTTTATTCCTATATTTTGAATTAAAAAGTAATTTTCTTTTGTTACTTTGTCATTATCAAATAGGGGGAGATTGTTGATCCAAACTCTCTCAGTGATTTGATAACGACCCTCTTTTATACTTAGTGAAAATTACGTTATTATATGTATTAAGTGTTTCATCATCAGTGATCAGACTGAGTCTGTTCAGTTATCGCTGATGACCATTCTGTAAACATTTAATATGTGTGTTTCACTTTCAGCGATCAAACTGAGTCTGTTCAGTTATCACTGATAGTTTCCTATGTAACACAGTTAACGTAATCCCTGAAGACAAGTCTCGCGTCAACATAGTTCATAGCTGAATCGAAGACGAAGCCACTGAACAATAGATAAGTCTACTAGTGACCTGATGCGGATATCAGCGAAGACCAGACAAATCTACTTACGCGAAGAAGCCTGAGGAAAAGCTTCAGCGATAGCTGAACTTCTTTATCTCTGGAAGAAGAGATACTCAGCGATCAACGATCACAAAGCTTATGCCTCAAGTTTTCTTTTGTCTTACCTTGCACAACCAGTACGATGTGTCAGAACGGACAAGTCCCTGCCACAAATCGTACACCAACTCTGTCAACTACACTGTTCATAAAGTGGCCAAAAGCATGTCTCCAAAAGTGAGACTACCAAAGCCAATCTCTGAATGCCACGTGTAAAGTACCCTGCCATGCATTTAATGCATAGGGTATAAATAGGAAGCTCACTCCTTCATCTGAAGGTGTGCTCAATCCTTGAACTCCAAAATAGAAACCCTTGTTTTCTATCTCTCTAAAATCCTCCATTCTCTGAATTTCTTGTGCAACCATCTTAGTGTTTCTTAAGTTTGTTTAGATTGAGTCTGTCTTAATCTTATTCCGCAACAAACTTGTAAATTGTATTTTGATTTATCAATAAACAATTTATTAAACTTTAATTTCTGTGTTTGTATTCAACCCCCCCCCCTTCTACAAACTTGTTAAGCACCTTCGGGACCAACAGTTTCTCAAGTTCAGCATACTCATCAAGGAGAATTTTGTAGAATGGTCTAATATATTCTGGAATTTGCTCCACAACACTAATGTCCCATCTGAATGTAGGTAGATAGTATATATGTTAATATCAAAAGATCATTAAGCATTAATCAACTTTTTGATAGACCCAAAGAACCCTCAAAAAGAAATAACCAAAAAACTCATCCAAGCCGTAAGATTACAATGATTCAATGGTTAGATTAAATTAAAAGGGTGGTTATAAACCACCTTTTTTAAAAAATAAAAAAATCTCAGTATATGTAGAATACTTAATTTGCAACCTAGATGTGTTTTAATCACAACTCCTAAATTTGGGCAACTTCAATGAAAGACTGCTCACTTTAAACAATCGTATTAAACTGTAAATCGGTTTAATTTCCAAACGTTTTCTACACAGATTCTCGATTCAAATAAACACTTATCTAACACACAAGAAAAGAAGCCAAAACAATAATGAATCATAAACACCAACTTTTATCACCATTCAACAACACAACAAACCAAAGCTGCAAGATCAAATGATGCAATAAAGATTCGAAATTTTCATTAAAACCCAATTAAACATTTTCACTGATCATATCTATTTTATAGCATAAAACTGAATACAAAACCTCAACCTCCAAACCCATAAAGAGTTCGTCCCTGCCTCTTCAGAGCATACACAACATCCATGGCGGTTACCGTTTTTCGGCGAGCATGCTCTGTGTAAGTCACCGTATCACGAATCACATTTTCCAAGAAGATCTTCAAAACACCTCGAGATTCTTCATAGATCAATCCACTGATTCTCTTAACTCCACCTCTTCTCGCCAGCCTCCGAATCGCCGGCTTTGTAATCCTCTAATTGTTATCCCGGAGAACTTTTCGGTGACGTTTTGCTCCGCCCTTTCCCAATCCCTTTCCACCCTTTCCACGCCCAGACATTTTTCACACAAATTTGCAAGAATCAAATGGGTTTGAATATGATGGTGAAAATCGATTGTGGGATGCTCTTTTAAACGTGAAATTTTCAGAGGGAATTTTAAGATTTTGGCGGTTGAATTTATGATCCGTGTGAATGGGTTGAATTTTCAGAGGAGAATGGGTTACACAAAAACATGATGAAATTTTTGGAATGAATGCCAGACAAAATACAAAATCTCTTTTTCTCTCTCTCGATATTGATAACCCCTTCGTTTGAAATTTGAAATTTTGACATATGTAGAGTAGAAAAAGGGGGGAGGGGGGGGGGGGGGGAATTGCCGCTTCTTTTGCTAAAACAGGAACAACAAAATTCTGATGAAAGAAAGGGAGTTATGAAATTATCAAAATTGGGTTTGGTGTTGGTTGAAGATAAGGTATGCATTTATAACTTGTACCTTGTGCTTCCAAACATGTAATTCATAGTTTTTAAGTTTTATGCATAAAAAATCAGTACATTGTGCATTGTAAGTTGTCTTTAAGAGTTTTTCATTAAATGCATTATAAGGTAGTATATATATATATATATAACTTATTAAATTTCAATTATGTATTTAAGTCATTATTAAAAAACAGAATTTTAAAAACTAAAGAAGTTAGCACACTAGAGGATTCGACCCTGATATGGCCTGGGAGGCTGGGACAAACACGGAAGGCAAGGCATATTGCCACTGCGCTAAATGCTTTTTTGCTTTACTTATTGTACTAAAATATATATAAGGTAAGTTTATAATAAGTAAAAAACTAAAAAATATTCCGAGGCCCCCGACGATCGGGGGCCCTGTACGGTTGCACCACTCCGCACACCCCCAATGAACGGACCTGCGCTTTGTGTTATCACCCTTGATGTATCTTTCTTTCATTTCTTTGATATATGATGCATTATTTTCATATATACAAGTAAGATATTGGTTGAACTCAAAATTACTAGCTCCTCTAATATATGTAATGATAGTCCTTAATCATATATAATTCTCTAATTATCTCATGGAGTGTAATATTCTTGGAATAGTTCTAGGAGGTACTTACATGGGTTTGCTTAACTTACTTCCAAGCAATCTGAGTGTTCCTTGTGGTAATTCCTTATCCAATTTGGGAACAACTTTTGTATGAGTCAGACAGATGCCTAATATCAGCAAAGAAATACAAGACATTGTTTGGTGTTTTTCTATAAGAACTAGTACTTTTGTTGATTCCATTATCAATCTCATTTTTCTTTCTATAAGAAAATTATAAGCCCATGTCAATGGTTCCAAAAGATTAATTTGATATCATTCCAATGACTTTGCGTTGGCTCTGAGCTAAATCTAGCTAACAATGTTCACTGAGAAATACAATATATGGTCAAGTGGTTTGTGCTAAGTACGATAATGCACATGCTGTAATTGGATAGGGAATTCCAGCTCACAAAACTTTTTCATCACCATCCTTTAGACGAAATGGATCTTTCCTTATATCCAACACTTCGACCGATCATGGGAGTTTTAACCAGATGCGCTTTGTCCATATTAAATTGACTGATTATTTTTTGGACATATGCGATCGGTGAACTAATATTTCACAGGCTCGGTGTTTAAGCTCAACTAGCTAGACAAAAGCAAGTTTTCCCAAGATTATTCATCTCAAATTTAGATTTCAAGTAGCTTGTGGTTTCTCTTATTTCATCAAGAGTGTCTATTATGTTCATAACATCGACATATAAAGTTGATTTGAAAATCTGGAACTTGTTTTCTTGAAATAAATACGCAAGGGCACAGTTCATCGTTCTTATATATTCTTTCCCAATTAAGTATTCACTTAGGCGGGTATACCACACCCACATAAATTGCTTTAATCTATAAAGTGAGCATTTCAATTTTATTGCAAACGCATTTCGTGGTTTAGAGTTAATTGATTTTGGTAATGTAATATCATCAAACACTTTTATGTATCTCTGAATCTAGATCACCGTAGAGATATGTGGTAACCACATTCATGAGCTGCATTTCCAGTCATTCAGAAACTACTAGGCTAATTAATTAGCAGAACGTTACAACGTCCATCATGGGAGAGTAAGTCTTCTCGTGGTCAATCCAGGGCGTTGTGAGAAACCTTGCTCCAAAGGAGAGCCTCATACATTATAGCTTAATTATTCTCATTACGCTTTATGACAAATGATTTATCTATGTCTTACAAGCTTTACACTTGGTGGATCAGCACTACCAAACCAAATACCTGTTCATTTGTCAAATAGTATAATTCTCCTGACTTGCTTCTTTTCATGTAGGCTAATTTGCTCTTTGTTGACATTCTTCAACTGAGCATGGTTCGATGTCAATGTGCTCTATCATCTCATGAGCAATAGTATATACGAATATATCATCAATGAGTATGTATGATTTGTCTATCGACTCATATGCACTCTCATAATTCATTTGAGATTTATTTGATCTCTGGAATCAATATTAACTTCGGAGCGTCCTCCAATGATGATTCATAGACATAGTTATAACCAGAGACAATCTCATGAAAGGTTTATGTATTGATGATAAACAATTATGCCTTACTCTTTTCTTCCTTTAGATGAGTATCTATCGAACCAAATAACTTCCCCCATTTCCTTTTGGGAGCTATGACCTTAACCACACCTCCACCATGTGTGATTGCAATGCACTTTCCAGCGACGTTGTGCCCTTTTTTGGGGACTTTTGACCGTGCGAGTATATTTGCAGCTCGTATATGTGATATTGTCACTTTTGGAATAATATTAACGTTTCATGTATTAAGTCTGATTCTTTGGCTTCAATATTACGTTGTGAAGTTTTGGGGATCAAAATGAGACAGGGTGGGAATATTCAATGACACTTCCTGTCGTTCCCATGAAAATCTTTTTTCCTATCTCCCCCTAACGACGAGAAGATTGTCTCATGAAAGTGACAATCCGCAAATCTAGCGGTAAATAGATCACTAGTCAAGAATTCTAATTAACGGATAATTGTTGGCGATTCATATCCAACATATACCAAATCGTCTTTACGGATCCATTTTGATGCGCTGTGGGGGCGCAATTGGTACATATACTACACAACCAAACAAGCGTAAATTTAAAATATTAGGCTTACATCTAGTTACCAACTGGTACGCATGAGGCTGGTTAGCTAGTAGTGGGTCTAAAAACGAAAAAAAACTGCATATAATAATTGCATAACCCTAGGTAGATGTGGGTGAATTGGTATGCATTACCAATACCCTAGATACCATTATATTCTTTTGATAACAACTTCTATGATACCATTTTATATATATACATGGGGTATAGGAAACTCTACATTGATCCTAATACATATGCAATAATCATCAAATCCTTATGATGTAAATTCTCTAGCATTCCAAGTCATGTAGACTTGATGAAATAATCAAGGTGGTGAGTCCTTAAACATATAGCTGATGGTAAGAGTGCAATATTTCATGTGAACAATAATACGATATTTATTGTCGAAACCAGAACCATAAAGTACTTTAATGTCCCGCATTTTGGATATTTATGTCCATAAGTATCACCTTGTATTCGTTGTAACAATGGAATATTTTTGTATTATGTCCTTAACTTTATGATGGTCTCATTCCTGTCTTGGCTAAGGATCAGGGTATACAAAACTTTTAGGTATTCAAGAGGGCATATTATGATGGTGGTGTTGCTTCTTATGCCGCAGAAGTCAACAGTTGCAATTTGCCTCATTTTGTCTTTCACTCGAAAGAGAATGTGTCTATGTGTATTTGGCAATACACGAATCACTATGTCATAACCATGGTGTCCCACATGGTCATGTCGAAACATATATGTGTCATTACCCCAAAGTTCTTTATTGGTGGCAAAAATTGTTTCGATGACCCAATAATCTACTAGTTTGACACATTAGTTTCCATGATATATGTTTCCTTTCATATTCATTAGAACTTGTGTATATGCTCATTTCCATTATAATTTCCATTTGATACGAATATCTTTACAAGATTCCTATTAATCTTGTACCAACAAGAAAATGACAGTCCATCGTCTAAGTATTTTGGTTGGATGAATTATAAAATAAGTATTAGTCTAAATCTTTTTTAGATTGTGTGAGAGGGAAAAAAATCAATTCTCCTCGATACATTCCTATATGGAACGGAGAATATTGAAAGTTTTCTATTTGTTATGATGTATTTCTTTACATCTA
Organism: Arctium minus; assembly: GCA_954870635.1. NCBI lineage: Eukaryota > Viridiplantae > Streptophyta > Magnoliopsida > Asterales > Asteraceae > Arctium > Arctium minus. The sequence continues at coordinate 128,643,600 of OX941081.1, read as the reverse complement.
TAATGGTTACATATTCGATTTTACTTTAGCAAAAATATTACTTTTGATACTTAAAATAAATTTCAAAGAAACATATGCTTAATCAATATTAAATTAATATGATATATTTCATTTTCAACTTATTCCCTTTTTTATAGGAGCACTCTTTAGTGCATTTCTTATTTGATTGTCCATTATCACCTGGGCTAGTAGTTGTATCTCTACTCCAGGTGTTGAAAAATCCTTCCTGACTCTTACCAAGACCCTGACCCTTTCTAGGGTTTCATCCATATGGTGCATAAATGTCATATGTGTGAATTGTTTTTAACTCACAATCCTTTAGAGTTGCTTCCACCTCCAACGCTTTCATTATTGATATCGGGAATTTTCTTTGTCCCGACATATGTGGTGTTGTTATTCGAAAGAACCTTGTTACGTATCTCAACCACTTGCAGTAAGTTGATGAGTTTGTCTAAAGGTTATATTCCAACTTATATTGTTTCATTAATATTTTCTGATGAAAGGTGGAAACAATGTTATGAATCATGATATCTTCTGTGAGTTCTTTGCCACGAAGATTGAGATGCATTTTGAGACACAACATTTTTTTGTTGAAATCAGTTACCTTCTTGTAATTGAGTAAGTGAATTTCATTCTACTGTATGATTAGTTTAGGAAATACATGGTAATGAATATTCCAATTTTCTTTTTGGTACGTCTCGCGGTTCTTGGGTACTTTTAGTTAATAGTATTTCCTGCGAAGGTTGGGACGGGTGTGTCGGGTCAAAAAATTCAAGGTATTTGCTTGAACCTTCAGATGATTGGTTTTAGGGTCAATAGGGAGTTAATGCTCTTTAGGTATTTTCTTGTACCTTTCCAACTATATTGGATACTGATATTTGTACTCAAGTCCCTTTTAGTTTAGGACATCAAATCACATATGAGTTGTTTCAACATTTAAGTATATAATGGATAATATATGATTTTCTGTTTGATAAGACAACGAATTATGGTTATAATTATTATTTTATGTATGAAATTTCATTATCATAACAATATTAGATTTTTGTATGCTTACATTTTGTTGATAATATTTTATCAATATTTCTATTTTCGAGAATAAATCACTCAATATATTGGATTTCCAGGTAGTAGGGGAATCACATGGATTTCTTAAATCCCTACAAACCTTAGGATATTTACACCCGTTTGACAAAATCCTTTCAATATCTTGCAATTTAATTTGAAGATAACATTGTTAATTATAGAGCCTTTGACATGAGGCCATATGAAGCCAATTTCAATGTTTTAATACATTAATAGTATTTTAGGAGATTTTGTCATTATACAAATAAATATTGGTTTTGACATAAGTCAAATTTAAACTTTTAACATCTTAATAGTATTTTTGGAGCTTTTGGTAAAAGACCAAAATATATTGGGGTTGAAAATATAACTTCCAAAAAGTAGTTATAAAGTTGAAAATTATGAGTAGAAACTCACAATGAAGATAAATATTTATATAAGATAAACATTATAATATTATATGGTAAAATAAATCAAAGAGTACATCCTTAATTAAATTAATAAATGGTAATTGACTCCTATAATTAAATAAAACGGCAAAACCAGTTAAATGAATTCATTGTACATTTAAATAAGAATTGATTATCACTTTTGGAACAATAAATATATAAAATTGATATGATAAACAACTTGCATAATATTAATAAACATTTGAGTAAATAATTGAAGTACTCATATAATTTGAGAGAAACAACAAACCCATGTTTAAATAAACAACATTAGCAAATCCAATATGATTAAATAAACTAGTCTAATTTAATATTAAATCAAATAATTATGCTTGTTTTAATAAAATTAATGTATACATGAAATTGTTGTTGGCACATTCAACACATAGATACATATATTTATGGATAGTGGAGAGATTATAATCAAAATTTCAATCCACATAATTATCTTTATCTATATCGTATTCATCATCCAAGAATGTAGTTGTAAAAAGAATAACTATTGTCATTTAAAAAAAAGCTAAAAGGGAGAGTAAATATTGACCTAAATCATGGTCAAGTTAATTGAAGGATCCATGTTATTAAACCAAAATTCAAACGGAACATATGAGTTAGGGTTGTTTAGTTTTCACAATTTAATTTTACTCGTGAAATAAAATATATCAATCATCCAAATTAAAGTTAATATAATTATGCTTGAAAAATAAATGAATAAAGTAAACCTTAAAACAATTACATCAACAATAATAGTCGAAATCAATAAAACTATATTGGCCATTGCATAAGTTTCTATTTTGAATACTAACACAAAAATCTTTTATGAAGATATGATGTTTTTCTTCAAAATAAAGTAAAAATGAATTTTATGGATAAATATCATGGACAAAGGTGAAGACATACGGAAACCTGTGGGGTCAAAATTCGATTATGCAAAACAAATATATCTCAAAATGCTGGATATATAGTTGTATTATGTAAACTTTTAGATTTACCCTCAAAATAATAGATATCAATATTTAAACAAAAAGAATTAAAGAAGCCACTTACCTCGTCATTAAATTGATGAATCAATTTTAAGAGTACCGACTTCATCCAAGTTGGTCTTCTGGTTCTTCCCATTCATAAACCATCTTTTATAAGGTGTTGTATTTGATAATATTTCTAGAACATACTTGCTGATAACGTGTTAAAGAAAAAAATGAATTAGAACAACGGTAAGAGAGAATAGAATCTATATTCTCATTAATCATAAGCCCTTTAAATAGGGATGAGTTACAAGTAGATAGTATGAGATATTTCAGTTCTAATCTAACTCTGGTATATTTATCTCTATCTCTATCGTCATATCCTTTAGACGATGACACATATATCCTATGATATTAATGTAATAAATTCTTTACTTTAAAACTAAATTATGTAATAAAAACATGAAATAAAACAATTATTAAAATATGCATTACAATAATTATTTAATTTTTTTTATTTTTAATTCATGAAATAATTTGACGATTAATACATTTATATAATTTGTCTTTCTTTTAAAAATGAAAGATCTGACGATTGATTTCTAGGATAGTAATGAAACCTAAGTTCGGTTTTTATAAATGTAAGAAATAACAATACATTTTTTCTTCATATTTTTGTATTATAACATCATAATATTACTAGTGTTGGGCCCGTGCATTGCACGGGAGGATAAATTTTTTGTTGGAATATTGAACCGAGTTAAAATGAAACGTAATTTCTCTGTTAACAGTTAATGAAATACAATGTGAAAAACGAATGTATTTTCATAAGTGGTTAACTTGCATATATTCTTAATCGTTTGTTGTTATGAGTTTGTGCAATAATATTGGTAATAGTTTTGTATTATATTATTTAAAACTCAAACGACATGTCTCACAACATATTTATCTGACTATTGACTTCAAGACCTCATAGTATTAATCGATAAAAATAAAGATATGTATATATATCTTATTCCACTACTTCGAAAAATATGATTGTGGGTTTTAAAAAATATAAACAAATCCTCAATAAATAAAATAAAATATAAAAAAGTAGTTTTTCAAAGAAACAAAAATATAGTGGAATACCTTTTGTTCAGTTGCAGATTCCGTCATTGACACCCAACCGTTCGTCTTCTTCTTGTACTCAGATGATAATAGAGAAGCTATATATATTTATAGTGAATGTAAAGAATATTTTAAAATCTTTTATTTTCATTTTCGATTTTACATTTAAATTTAAATATATTAAAAATATGGAAGAATACTTTTATATCTACATCGTTTCTATTTTATTTTCTTTACACTTGGTTAATTTGGAAAGTATTGCGGAATATTTTTATTTTAAAGAATACGATAACTTGTTAGTGTATCTCGTTATTTTTTATTTTTAATTCATATGAACCTTCTTTTTTCTTCTTTTAATGCTCGTGAAAAAAAATACGTGTAGATTTTATATTATGCTAATATAAAATACGTGTAGATTTTATAAAATAAAATAGATTTTATATTAGCAAAAAAATACGATAATTTATTAGTGTATCTCGTTATTTTTTATTTTTAATTCATATCAACCTTCTTTTTTCTTCTTTTAATGCTCGTGAAAAAAAATACGTGTAGATTTTATATTATCAAAAAAATACGTGTAGATTTTATATTATGTTAATATAAAATACGTGTAGATTTTATAAAATAAAATAGATTTTATATTAACAAAAAAAATACGGAAGAAAAGAGTTTATATTACATCTCATTATGTAAAAAGATTTCATAAAATAAAATATGGAAAAAGATTTTATAAAATAAAATATGGAAAAATCATTATGAGATGTAATATAAAAAAATACGGAAGAAAAAAGATTTTATATTACATCTCATTAATATAGATTTAAATGTAAAATCTACATTTAAAATAGATTATGCTAATATAAAATATATTTTATAAAATCCTCCACCAAAAAAACAAATAGTTGTATTAATAAATGAGTATCAATTCCACAAATAGATGATTATGTGAGATACTGTGCTTGGAAAGGTTGTACCAAAGCATTAAGAAATTGTAAATTAAGTAATTGACTTTAATTAGTTGTAACTTATGCTTAAAATGTTGTAATTAAGAGTTTTTTATACCGTTTTTATAATATAGTATAGATATAGATAATTTTATTTTTTTTCCTTAATACAACATTGTAATTTTTTTAATCTTATTTCTTTTAAAACATTTATACATTGAAAAATCAACCCATTATAAAACTAGTTGCGTACACACTGCAATGCAAGGGGATGTAAAATTTTATGACTTGGTGAACCATTTTGTCATTTTCCTACCTCCGTAGTAGAGTGGACTTCTATCCAACAAGATACAAACCAACCAACGAGAAATGAACAATCACAATTGCACATTTTCGATCTATATAAAATGTAGAAGTTGTACCAACAATAGTATTTATGCATTGGATTACTATATCCAAATGAAGTTATTAGTTATGAAACTATAATGACTTATAGTGTAACAAGAATGACTATAGGCAAGCACCGACCACCTTAATCTTTTTGCAGTCACACAGGCTCACGTAAAACCACTTGCTAATTCACATACCCCTATAGTTGACGAACGAATACCTCGTACATAGACATAATAGTTGATTTGGTCATCCATATGTTGATCCGTTGAAAAGAACTCTTGAACAAAGTCCAAATGTTGGTTTTGAGACCAGATGTACCTAAATTGCAACATAAGAGAAGTAAACATTGCTTTCTAGCATGTAAGTGCAGTTTTTCAATTATTCTACATGGTTCACATAGAAAAAGAAGAAAAATAAAGGATAAAAAGAGAGATAAAAGTAAACGTTGCTTTCGAGCATGCAAGTGCAGTTGATTGGTAAACATCTGTGCCAAGAGCCATTAGCTTGGTCTCTATTTTTGTATTGGCCTGTTAACTATCGTCCCTCACCGTCTTCAAACTAAAATCACCCAAATGGTCAATCAAAAACCCAAAGACAAACAAACAAACACAAACACATATCTAAGGATGAGAACAACATCCCTTAATCTTACTTAGTTTTTTCCTCTATTTGATTGTAATTATGTTATTCGATCAATCAAATACAAAAGGTTGAAGACGAAGGATGCAGGTTGAAGACAAAATTTGTAGGTTTATAGGTGGAGGTTGTAGGGGGTGGGGGGAAGAGACCCTCGAGGTGGGGAGGGGTTAAGTTTTCTTTTATTTTCTATTTTAAGTTGTTTTACATACTTGCACTAAGGCATAAGCAATTGTACAATAAAATTATTTTCTAAAAAAATATGGAAAATGACCAAAATATCCATCAGGTGAAGGCACTTAACGGATGGCTTTAACGGGTATTAAGGCTGGGGACATTTAGTGAAAGAAAATTAAAATGATGAGGATGGTTGGTGTAATTTCGAAACTAGAGTGGTAATTGGTAGAGTTTGTACAAACTACATGGACGATTGATATAATTTACTCTATTAACTATTTTTAAGACTAGGACCAAATTATAAATGAAATAAAAATAATAAAAATTTCCTTTGAAAATTGATTTCAATTATAAAGAAAGTGCATTAAAAGAAATCGTTTCCTTTATCTTCAAAAGCCGTCATTTAGGGTGCGTTTGGTACGTAGAATAGGATGGGACATGACAAAACAGAACATGCTTGTCCCATGTTTGGTGTGACTTTAAGAGGAAAGAACATGAACTAAGTAGAACATAGGTGGAACACCCCAAAAATTGGGATAAACAAAAATTTCCATAAAAAGGAAACATGGTAACAAAAGATGCCATATCATGAGCTCCTCCCAAAAGGGGAGACAATAAACGTTTGTTAAGATTACAAGTTTGTAATGTGTAACGATATGAGGGAAAACAACCCTTTAATCTAAATCCTATCTAGGAACAAGATTAACAGTAGTTGTGGACCAATCCAAAAATAAGCTTCTAAACTGACGTCCCAAAAATGTGCCCAAACTCGCATCTAAACCCTCTAGCCTTACTTGACGGCCGCATCGCTAAAACCTGGGATACATATCAACCAAACAAGTGTTAGGCCAAACGGGCCTAGTGAGTTGTACAAAAGCATGTCATGACAATCAAGAGGCATATTAAAGCATTAATAACGACTCAGTCCACTTGGCCATACTGGAATCAATGGAGGAGATCCATCACACCAATGAGGTTTACCTCAAGTCAATGTACCTTGATGTTGTTTGTATGACAACACCCCAAAGGCCCGGCACACCATCCCGGTGGCGGAGGCCTTAGGCGCATACCGTCCCGGTGGCACCTAAAGCTACATCCTCCTAGCACCTGCTCACTGTTCATCCAACATACACATATACACATATGCTATCCATCTCTATACACATCCCGCATCAACAAGATACATACATACATATTATCCATTTCCATACATATCCCGCATCGACAAGATACATATATATATTATTCACTCTATACATATCCCGCATCGACAAGATACCTACAAAGACTACACATGATTTCAATCCCATATTAGGCTTAAACATTCAAACATGTAGATTCAATGTAAATCTTCACAAATTCCATGATATTACGTCATCATACTCAACAATATAAGTATTAATCAACTCAACAAATCCACATGTAGATCAATAGCCAAAATCCCCAATTATCATATAAGTAGGAGTTAGGTCAAACTTATCAGGTGATCAGATTTGTACATGTATATGAAATAATACAAGTAAGCATTCAAGATATGTATCCCATTTAAAGATTTTGGTAAGGTAAACTCATAATCTAGATTTTATAGAAAACCCTAGAAACTTAGCAAGAACCCTAGAAATGGATGGAGGAGGAAGATGATCTTGAAGCTTGAAGTCCTTGGTTGAAATCTTTGGTTTAGGATGATTGATCCTTGCAATGAATGTGGTAGATGGTGGTTGGGAAGAAGTTAGGTTCGATCTTAGGGAGAAGTAAATGAAGAGAGAGTTTTGAGAGAAGAAGAGTTGGAGAGTAAATGAGAAATGGGGGCTGAAAGCCCTAATAAATTCGTCAGGCCTTTCTCGCGGGTTGTGCCGCGGGTTTAACCCGCACGGTAACTCGCGACATCCACTGATTCTACTCGCGGACAGTGCTTGTCGCGACTTGTGCCGCGGCTTAACTCGCGCGGTAACTCGCGACATTCACTGTTTCTTGTATTCACCCACTATAACAAAATTTAGAGTGTTACAATCCTCCCCACCTAATAAGGATTTCGGGGACGAAATCACGACTGCTGGAATAGATGAGGGTATCTTCTTCTCATGTCCTCTTCCGACTCCCACGTGACGTTTGTACCCCGGTGGTGTTTCCATTGAACCTTTACCATTGTTACATCCTGATGTCGCAATTGCTTCGTCTTCGACTCCAAAATGGCTTCCGGCTCCTCAACGCACCGGTTGCTGTTGTCTACCCGAATCTCTGTTAACGGTATAACGCTCTCTTCTTCCGCCAAGCATTTACGAAGGTAACATACGTGAAACGTAGGATGAATCCCGTCCATCTTCGGTGGCAAGTCTAGTCTGTAAGCTTGAAGTCCAATCTTTTCCAAAATCATGAAGGGTCCAAGAAAACGGGAACTGAGCTTTCCACGCTTCCCGAAACGAATGATCCCCTTCCATGGTGACACCTTCAACATAACTCGTTCACCCACTTGAAACTCGACCGGTCTCCCCTTCTTATCCGCATAGCTCTTTTGGCGATCTTGTGCCGCTTTCAAACGTTCTCGAATTCCTTTAACCTTGTCCGCCGTTGCTTGAACTATTTCCGGTCCCACAAACTGTTTTTCTTCTGCCTCGAGCCAACACACCGGTGTCCTACATTTTCGCCCGTACAGTGCTTCGAACGGTGCCATCCCAATGCTCGAATGGAAGCTGTTATTGTACGCAAATTCCACTAAAGGCAAGTGCGAGTCCCAATTTCCTCCAAAGTCTATGACACATGACCGCAACATGTCCTCAAGTGTCTGAATCGTCCTTTCGCTTTGCCCGTCGGTTTGGGGATGGTAGGACGTGCTCAATTTGACTTTCGTGCCCAACTCTCTTTACAATCCATCCCAAAACTTGGATGTGAACTGACTATCCCGATCCGAAACTATGGATAGTGGAACACCGTGTCAGGACACTACTTCATCAATATAGAGCTTAGCTAGCTTGTCCATCGACAATGTCTCCCGCATCGCCAAGAAGTGCGCACTCTTCATGAGTCGATCCACCACCACCTAAATAGTATCGTGACCCTTAAAAGTCTTCAGCAATTTGGTGATGAAGTCCATTGTGATGTGTTCCCACTTCCATTCCGGAATGGCCAAAGGTTGCAAACTTCCATAAGGTCTTTGATGTTCTGCTTTGACTTGAAGGCAAGTGACGCATCTTTCCACGTACTTGGCCATGTCGAGCTTCATTACTGGCCACCAATAATGAAGTTTCAAATCCCTATACATTTTGGTGCTACCGGGATGAATGGAGTACTTAGACTTGTGAGCCTCCGCCAATAACAACTCGCAGATCCCCCCAATCTTCGACACCCAAATCCTCCCTTGGAAAAGCTTAAGGCCATTACTATCCTCCGTTAATGTTTCCCCTTGCTTCACCATGATCTTATCTTTAAGGTTCTCTTCCCGCAGTGCTTCGGCTTGGCTCCTCTTAATGTCCTCCACTAGACTGGACATCACGTCAATTCTAGTAAGTGTTACCTTGACTTCACCCTCGTAGCTCTTCCGGCTCAACGCATCCTCCACTACGTTGGCTTTACCGGGGTGGTAAAGCAACTCACAGTCGTAATCCTTCAAAAGCTCCAACCACCGTCGCTGCCGCATGTTGAGGTCCTTTTAGTCGAAGATGTACTTCAAACTTTTGTGATCGGTGAGTAACGTACACTTCGTCCCATAGAGGTAGTGTCGCCATAGCTTCAAAGCGAACACTACTTCTGCTAACTCCAAGTCGTGCGTAGGATAGTTCTTCTCGTGATCCTTGAGTTGACGCGATGCATACGCTATCACTTTTCCCCTTTGCATCAAAACACACCCGAGCCCAAGCTTAGAAGCGTCACTATAAACCACAAAATCTTTGGATCCTTCGGGTAAGGATAAGATTGGCGCCTCGCATAATTTCTGTTGAAGAGTCCGGAATGCCTTCTCTTGTGTCTCGGTCCATAAGAACTTAACGTTCTTCTTCGTTAGAGCCGTGAGTGGAGTTGAGATCTTCGAAAAGTCCTGAATAAACCGTCGGTAGTAACTGGCCAAGCCCAAGAAACTCCTTATCTCCGTTGGGCTCGTCGGTGGCTCCCAATTCATCATCGCTTCTATCTTTCCCGAGTCCACTTTCACCCCGTCCTTGGATACTACATGGCCCAAGAATTGGAGCTCTTGAAGCCAAAACACGAATTTCGAAAACTTAGCAAATAACTTCTCCTTCCGTAGAATCTCTAAAACCTCTCGTAAGTGTTGTCGATGCTCCATTTCGTCCCGAGAGTAAATGAGAATGTCGTCGATAAAAACTATTACCGACTTATCTAATAAAGGTCAGCATACTCGGTTCATCAAATCCATAAAGACGGTCGGGGCATTAGTTAATCCGAACGACATGACTAAGAATTCGTAGTGACCGTATCTCATCCGAAACACCGTCTTTGGTATATCGCTCTCCTTCACTCGTACTTGATGGTAACCGGATCGCAGATCTATTTTGGAGAAACATCCCGCTCCTTGGAGTTGATCGAAGAGATCGTCGATCCGGGGAAGCAAATACTTATTCTTCACGGTGACCTTGTTGAGTTCACGGTAATCGATGCACATCCGCATAGACCCGTCCTTCTTCTTCACAAATAAAACCGGAGCTCCCCAAGGCGATGAACTCGGTCGTATGAACCCTTTTTCGAGAAGTTATTGAAGTTGCGTCATCATCTCTTGCATCTCTGTCGGGGCTAGACGGTAAGGAGCACGAGCTATCGGGGGGGCTCCCGGAGTGAGGTCGATGTGGAACTCCACTTGTCGCTCCGGTGGTAGCCCGGGTAGATCCTCCGGAAAGACATCCGGGTATTCGCGCACCGCATCCACATCTTCCACCTTCTTCTTTTCTAACTTCGTGTCCATCACGTAGGCCAGGTACGATGCATATCCCTTGGCTAAACTCTTCCGTGCCTTGAGGGACGAGATGATCATGTTGGCTTTTCGGTTCCTCTCACCATAGACTATCACTTCGCCACCCTTCGGCAAGGGTACTTTGATTATTTTCTTGGAGCAAAAGATACCGGCATCATTCTTGGATAGCCAATCCATCCCGACGATCACGTCAAAACCCCCGATGTCTGCCGACAATAAGTCTATAGAGAAAGATTCCCCATCTACACTTAAGGTACAACCAAAGTAGCATTCCCGGACTAGCAACTGTTCCCTGTTGGTTACTTCTACCACTAACGCATCACTCAATAGGCTAGGAGGAGTAGTGAAATTCTTGCAAAATGAGGTAGACACAAAATATCGGTTTGCACCCGAATCAAAAAGAACACGGGTAGATAGAGAGTTCACTAGAAACGTACCCGATACTACATCCCCTGTCTCCCTTGCTTCATTCGTCGTCATTTGGAAGGCCCGGATCGGCGCCTTCGGTTGGGTTTCCCTCTTCGGCATTACCACACTTGGAATTCCTTGGTGATTCTTTGCTAACTTCGGGCAATTCCGCTTGAGGTGCCCCGGTTCTCGGCATTCGAAACAAACTCCCGCTAGGGAGAAACAATCCTTACTCAAGTGGCCCTTCCGACCACAGTTGGAATATTCAATGGAGTTAGATAGAGACCTATGATTGCAGGGCCCGAAATGTTTACTCCTGCACTTGGAGCACCATATCGTGTCGCGCCTCGGCTCCCCGTTCCTTCCCCCGCTAAAGGGCTTGGATGATCGCACGGGCCTGGTCGGCCCTTCCCACTTCCTCTTTTCCCCCAGTTGCTTCTTCTCCTCCTTGTCTTGCATCATGTCGTCTTCTACCAACTGCGACGCCTCAATCACGTCTTGCAAAGTACTCTTGTGAGCGTTCCTCACATCCGTCTTTATGTCCGCCAGTAAACCCTTCACAAACGCCTTTATCTTTGATTCCTCGTCGGTTGCCAAGTGTTCCACTAAGCTAAGTTTATCCATGAACTGTTTCGCATAATCGACAATAGACAAATTGCCCTTCTTCAGATTACGAAACTCTTCTTCTATTTTGTCAATGGACCTCGCATTGCAATATTTCTCCATCATCTTTTTCTTGAATATGGGCCAAGTGATTTGGGATAGAACCTCCAGTGTAAGCGCCCTTCTGGTAACATTCCACCAACTTAGTGCATTCCCTCGGAGAAGTTGGGACGCAAACTTGACTCTCTGAGAGTCCGCACACTCGCTGAACTCGAATGCCATTTCAACATCCTGAATCTACTTCACACATGCGAGTGGGTCGGTCGTCCCGGAAAATTCGGGAGCTCGACTACAAAGGAATGTCTTGAAGGAACAACCACCATCCTTCTTTTCTTCTCGACCCTAACAACATGCTCTTCAGTCCCAACAACGGCCGGTCCACCACCTGACCCATTGACCACATTCTCCGCTATCGCCTCGACCCGTCGGTGACTGGTGTCCCGGTCCTCCAAGAGCTTTATGAAAAACTCTTGTTGTTGCGCCATAGCCGAATTCATGGCTTGCATCATACTGTTTCGGATTCTCGTCTCCATCGTTACTTCCTCTATAATCGGATTCCTATCTAGGAACAATATTAATAGTAGTTATGGACCAATCCAAAAATAAGCTTCTAAACTGGCGTCCCAAAAATGTCGCCAAGCTCGCATCTAAACCCTCTAGCCTTACTTGACTGCCGCGCCGCTAGAACCTGAGATACATATCAACCAAACAAGTGTTAGGACTAGGGGTGTTCGCGGTCCGGTTTGGGCGGTTTAACCCCTCAAACGACAAACCAAACCGCTAGTGGCGGTTTGTTGATTTTTCAAACCGAGCGGTTTGACATCAAGTGCCCAGACCGGTCAAGTCGGACCGCTGTTTAGGTGGTTTGGTCGACCGGTTTAGGCGGTTTGGGCCTTTTAGTGAGCTTTAAAGTTTAAACATAAAAAACATATAAAAATTTAAACTTTAAAGGTTCATTAGCTTGAGTTCATTTGAAATAAATAAAAGTCTACAACAATGTTAACAAAGTCCACAAAAGTTAACAAAATATCCCAAGACAAAACACAAAAAAAAAAGTAATATGCAAAGTGCAAATAAAATCCACGGCGATTTAAAATTATATTTGGGCCTTTTTGTATATATTTAAGTTTAAAGATTAATTAGATATTTGGGCTAAACAATAGATGATATAAAGATGTATATAAAAAAAGAAAAAAATACATATAGACAAAAAAACCTCTAAACCGCAAACCAGACCAGACCGCCCGGTTTGGCGATTTTTCAGACCAAACCAGACCGCCAGACCGCCTAAACCGCCAAAAACGGTCTGGTTTGACTTGGTTCGACCGGTTTGAGTGGTCCAACGGTTTTTGTGAACACCCCTAGTTAGGCCAAACGGGCCTAGTGAGTTGTACAAAAGCATGACATGACAATCAAGAGGCATATTAAAGCATTAATAACGACTCAGTCCACTTGGCCATACTGGAATCAATGGAGGAGATCCATCACACCAATGAGGTTTACCTCAAGTCAATGTACCTTGATGTTGTTTGTATGACAACACCCCAAAGGCCCGGCACACCGTCCCAGTGGCGGAGGCCTTAGGTGCATCCCGTCCCGGTGGCACCTAAAGCTACATCCTCCTGGCACCTGCTCACGGTTCATCCAACATACACATATACACATATGCTATCCATCTCTATACATATCCCGCATCAACAAGATACATACATACATATTATCCATTTCCATACATATCCCGCATCGACAAGATACATATATATATTATTCACTCTATACATATCCCGCATCGACAAGATACTTACAAAGACTACACATGATTTCAATCCCATATTAGGCTTAAACATTCAAACATGTAGATTCAATGTAAATCTTCACAAATTCCATGATATTACGTCATCATACTCAACAATATCAGTATTAATCAACTCAACAAATCCACATGTAGATCAATAGCCAAAATCCCCAATTATCATATAAGTAGCAGTTAGGTCAAACTTATCAGGTGATCAGATTTGTACATGTATATGAAATAATACAAGTAAGCATTCAAGATATGTATCCCATTTAAATATTTTGGTAAGGTAAACTCACAATCTAGGTTTTATAGAAAACCCTAGAAACTTAGCAAGAACCCTAGAAATGGATGGAGGAGGAAGATGATCTTGAAGCTTGAAGTCCTTGGTTGAAATCTTTGGTTTAGGATGCTTGATCATTGCAATGAATGTGGTAGATGGTGGTTGGGAAGAAGTTCGGTTCGATCTTAGGGAGAAGTAAATGAAGAGAGAGTTTTGAGAGAAGAAGAGTTGGTGAGTAAATGAGAAATGGGGGCTGAAAGCCCTAATAAATTCGTCAGGCCTTTCTCGCGGGTTGTGCCGCGGGTTTAACCCGCGCGGTAACTCGCGACATCCACTGATTCTACTCGCGGACAGTGCTTGTCACGACTTGTGCCGCGGCTTAACTCGTGCGACAACTCGCGACATTCACTGTTTCTTGTATTTACCCACTATAACAAAATTTAGAGTGTTACAACGTGTTCCCCTCTTACCCCCTAGAATAAACTAGAACAAGCTCCATTGTACCAATATGCCCCTGACCTAATACAATTCATGTCTCTCTCTCTCTCTCAAAATCGCAGAGACGCAGATCATCTCCACCTCCGTCCTTAAGATCGGTTCACGCATCTCCACAGATCATTGCTCTCATCTCCCTCGTTCAAATTGTTGCTATCTGTTTGATTCAGGCCTCCATTCCACAGATCGATTCCATAGATGGTTTCTCTCGTCTCCCTAATAATTTCTCCTCAAGTAAATTTGAAATATCCAACAACAAGAGGGTTACTGAGGTGAATAGGTCCAGAGGGACAAGGAAGGTATAATTTCAGCACTCTTTTAGGGCTTCTTTTATTCACAACCTAAACTTGAGAGGGGACCTTTGCATTTTCTCTTCGATTGAGTTTGAGCTAATGGGAACCGTTCACTAAAGAAGGTCTCTAAATAATAGAGAGTTTCTAGTGAGGGTGAATCAACCATTTCCTTTGCTTGCTCGATCAAACACAACCACACTGCACTGATTCTTCTCCAATCGGGCTGATTTCTCCTATATAAATCAAGTTTCTTGGTCTGGTAATCGATCGATGTTGTTTTCTCTCTGATCTGTTATTTCGTGTACATCTATCGATTCCTTCAGAAATCATTCCTGGTTTTTTACGATATGTGATTTTTGGTTCGGTAATCGATCGATCGAATCCTTCAGAAATCAATTGATTTATATGATATGTGATTTCGTCTACATCGATTAACCCATTGTTAATTTCTGATTTTTGTCTCTGATTTGATATCTCTCTGATTGTTGTTAACAGAGAATCAATTTCCTTTGTTAAAAACCGATAACATTTTTTGTTAGCAAGAAAATCGTTTCATTTGTTAGAAATCGATAGCAATTTTTGCCTACATAGATCAATAGCATTTTCTATATGATGTTCAATTATAGAGGTTTCATTAAGGTTTACAATGTATTTGCTTTTAGCTTTTCTGCAAAACCCATGTATTTGCAGTAAGAAGGTTGTTGATTCTATTTGCATTACCTTTGTTACATATTTCATTTGTTACATATCCTAACTAGGTTGTTGATTTTATTTGCAGTAAGAAGGTTGCACCAACAATCTAGAAAAGGAAGACATGCATGTGGTGGATTTGCAGTTTGATGATATGATCCCTTTGTATATGTTCTCTTGTTTAATTCTATCATCTTAGTTTCTCTTATTTCTTGGTTATAATGTTGAAGACAAGTACGCAATTTGGTTGTCAAAAAAAAAAAATCACTTGCTTGATTAAACTAGTAGCCCAGTTATGCAAGTTTTGCTATAAATTAATTATTTATTAATTTTCATTTTGATTGATTCTTTGGTAAAAAAAGCACTAAACAACTCACTAGGGGTAAATTGGTCATTTGACCTGTCTTGTCTTGTTTTGTCCAGTCCTGTCATGCCTTACCAAACGCGGAACAGTTGTCATGTTCTATCTTGTTCTGTCATGTCTGCGTACCAAACGCACCCTTATGGAGTTTCTTCTTTATGTGTCATATCTCTCTTCGTCATTTACTTCCTCTTTGAATCGCTTCAAACATAATCAATCATTACTACACAAATGCAAATATAACCCTCTAAATACAACCCGGGGTTATGGAAAAAACCGGGTAGTATTATACTAATAGTTGCATGTTCTTATAAAACTACCCGGTGCTTTTCAAACAACCGGGTAGTATTTGATTATTTGGTAGCATGTTTTTATAAAACTTCCCAGTGCTTTATAAACAACTGCTTAGTATTTGATTACTTATTAGCATGTTTTTATAAAACTACCCGATGCTTTACAAACAACTGGGTAGTATTTGATTAATTGTAAGCATGTTTTTATAAAACTACCTGGTGCTGTACAAACAACCGGGTAGTATTTGGTTACTTGGTAGCATGTTTTTATAAAACTACCCGGTGCTTTACAAACAACTGTGTAGTATGTGTGTGGCTTGTATTCATTAAACTACCCGTTGTTATACAAACAACCGAGTAGTATGTGTTTTTTTAGGGTTCCATGTTTTTATTATACTACCCGGTGTTATATAAACAATCGGGTAGTATGTGACATAACATTAACTTGCTAGCTGCCAAACACCCATTTGAAGAAATTTACATCTTTTTTTTTCTCTCTTTCTCTTCCTTTTCTCACTTTCTTCAAGATATTCTTCAAGATATTCACATTCTTCAAGATTTTCTTAAAAAATGTTCTTTTCTTTTTCAAATACAAAGATGCATATGCATATTATATTCTCTAAATTCATCATCAATTTGTTTTTATATATGTATTTGTTATTATGATATATATATATATATATATAGGGGGAGTATCTTTTGCAAACCACCTAGTTTGTGCAAACTTTGTGAACCCTTCTCAGCCAATCAAAATAGGTGAATTAATTATAAATTTAATTAATTAATTATAAACCGTTAGGGGTATTCTTGTAATTCTCTATATTAAATTAATAAACCATTTTTTAATATTTTAACCATGGCAGTGGCGTATATTTAGGGATTGCAGTATTTTCTTTGATTTTCTCCTATGCGGTTAATTATCGTTATCCCATATTCGTTTAAGAGATTTTGATGGAGCAATCAGGGTTTCAATGGATGATTGTTATCCGATGAACGAAACATATGCTTATAAATTGCATGTTTCACCGAATTTGTTTTCGATGGTAGAAGGTGTCGTCGGTGATGACAACGACATGGGTTCGTCTGGAACCGTTATCCAGTGACGAAGACGATGGTGTTCATTCCGATCGTGAAATTGATGATAGTGGTATGGTTTTAAAGATGTACACCGGTTGTTTTTATTTACCATATTAGAGGCAGTTTTTTTTTTTTTTTTTTTTTTTTTTTTTGTTGTTGTAACTAGTGTTCATGAATAATGTATCAAGATGGGCTCATGAATCTGTCCTTAGCCTTTTCTATGTGAATTGTGATTGTATGTTATCAATGTAGTAAAAAGTTCAACGATGTTTGTTTGTTTTTTTGCAAAGTTCAGTGATGTTATGGAGTTTGTATGTTATTTTTTTTATTAATCCATAAATAATTGTTTTGGATATGGTTGCTGTTTTTGTTTCAAGAGTTCATATAGCTTCATGATGGTTGTGCCTTTTTTTCCTTAATGAACCCAAACATCATGATACCAAGATTATTCATTGAGCTTGTTCCTCAATTCAGTGTTAATTCTACATGATGGATACCAAGATTGTTTATTCTACATGATGTATTTATTCATGAATACAAGGATCATTAACAACGATTAAAGAGGAAAACTATGTAGTGATAATGAACAACACATTGTTCATGATGGTTTTACCCAATGTGCCCATTTTACATCCTCCACATAATTGCTTCAATTTATATTTCTGTTTTATGTATTAAATTTCAATTATTTTGGAACATATTGTGCCGTGAAAGCATACGGAATACGAAAAATAATGTTTTGGTTATGTAGGAGCATGCATTTGTGCCAAATGTTTCATGATTGGATGTTGTTCATGGGGTGTGTTTTAGGATGCATCTGTTACCAACATTCATTCTACATGATGGATTTATGCATGATTACAAGGATCATTAACAAAGATTAAAGAGTAAAACTATGCAGTAATAATGAACAACACATTGTTCATGACGGTTCAGATGCATCGCTGTTTTCCTGGGAATGAAATCTTCGCCAAATGGTATGAGAATATGGGATTGATCTCTATATTCTTGGTGATTTGCTCAATCGAAAACCACTTCATTTTCGTCAGAGGTATTTTCGGAAGCCATGAATTTTGGGAATCAGTTATAATTTTGAAACATGGAACATGAATTTTTTATTCTAATTATGCCCTTTAGCTTGTCAACAAAATGAATTAAAAAAAATATTAATTACAAATGTTACAGCTGATTTAATCTTGGACGTTGATTAATGAATTGGATGGTGTTGATTAGGTTGTATAGTTTGTACAAAATACTAGGGTTCATGAATTGTTAATTAAAATTTGTGTTGGTTTTATATTTTATAGAATGGTTTGACCAATCAGAGGTCAAGGATTACTTTGTTCATTTGATTAATCAAATCGACGATACACGGTAATTTTTTGTCATTTCAACGTTTTGTTCTTTTATTAGTAATCATACCATAATAACATTCATTTAGTATAAGTATATTGCACATGCACTTAGGTTTATACCCGTCCGGGATAGTCCCCGTTTTGGGACTGCTTTTTGAATACTTGGTCTCATTTAGGATGTGAATGTGTATTAGTGGATTGAGTATTTAAGAAAAATTTGGTAGGCGTTTCCCATTGCTCCTACGAGTATGTGTATCACACACATACTTGGGGAGTCAAGGGGAAATGTTGCCGATTTTTTTCTTAAATATCCAATCCATTAATACACATTCACATATGAGACAAGGTATTCAAAAAGTGGGTTAGGATGATCACCAACCATTTATTCTATAAATAAATTCCATGCATTTCATTAATAATTCATTTTCTACATTACAGATGGATTGTAGTACTTGGATGTAAAAAATACAACTTGCTACCGTTGAATATTTGGCGTATTTGGTCGAGTTTATTAAAGTTGCTGAGAATAATCGGTGAACAAAGGAGAAAGTTATATTTGGTGTCCCTGTAAAGACTGTCAAAATTTTCATAAGTTTACGAAATATCATGTAATTCAAGGGCATTTAATACGTCGTGGGTTTATGGAAGGGTATACAATTTGGTCACGACATGGAGAGAAATTTGATGATCGTAACATATTTGTTTGTGATTGTGATTGTGATGACGATGATAATGATTATTTAGATGAGGATAATGATGATTTATACAATGATAGCCATGATAATTTAAATGACATGTTACATGATGTGGAGGATAATGTTGCTGATAAGGATTATGAAAAATTTCAGCAGTTGTTTGCCGACTCTGAAAAACCATTGTATCCTGGTTGTATAAAATCTACCAAACTCTACCGTTTTGAAATTGTTTAACCTAAAACCAAACAATAGTTGGAGTGATAAAAATTTTTCTAGTCTATTAGAGATCTTGCATTCCTGTTGGTCCCGAAGGGGGTTCTACAAGAGTTAAGTTTGTAAAAAGGGGGGGGGGTGAATACAAACACAAATTTATACTTTTTCAAATTTGTTTATTGATCATAGAGAAAGTAAAAAAACACAATTAATAGTTTGTTGTGGTAATAGATAAGGTAAACCTAATCTAAACAAACTAAGAATCACAAAGGTTTTTCTTGCACTAGAGGATTGAAAGAAGAGAGTTTGCAAAAAAAAGGTTTCTACAAATAAGCTTAGAAGAGAAGAGGAGGATAGAGAGATTTTTGGATCTACTTCAAGATGAAGGGATTCACTTCTATTTATATCATATGCATATTTTGCATGCCATAAGGTATAATCCACGTGTCCATTTGTTGGGGGCTTCATGATCTTGACTTTTTCCTTTTCATGCTTTTAGCCATAACTATGAACAGTGGAGACAGAGAGAAAGTGTACGATTAAGGACAAAAGGAAACTTTTGCTTTTGTACCTTCATACTATTTTGTGCAGAGGATAGGACAAACAAATATTGTTTCCTAAGCTTCATGACCAGCTTATAGCTGATGATTGATGTTCAACTATCGTTGAAGCTTGATCTAAATTTGTCACACATTGTAGACTTGTCTTGGTTTCACTGAGTACCACTTCAGATCATGAGTAGACGTGTCTTTATCATCAGCTTGATCTTTGACTTCTGCTAATGAGTTTCTTTTCAGCATGAGGCTTTGTCTTCAGGGATTACATATAAGGGTTTACATATTAAGTACTCAACGATCACTGAACAGACTCAGTGGCTTATCGCTGATAACTAAATTTGTTAATGTAATTTTCACTAAGTACGAGCGTCATCATTAAATCACTGAGAGAGTTTGGATCAACACTTCCATAAGGTAATGAGTTGCCTGTTTCTTTATACCAATAAAAAAATTGATGTGTCCAATGGGATTGGAAATTGAAAGGATACATGCATGTCCAAATGATTGTATGTTATACAGAAATGAGTATGCAAACCTACAAGAATGTATAAGATGTGGTACATCACGATATAAACGGAAAGAACATGCGAAAGAAAACATTGATGATATGAAGAATGCCCCCCTGCTAAATTATTGTGGTATTTGCACATCGTACCATGATTGAAACGATTATTTGCAAATGATAAAGAAATAAAATGGTTATGTTGGCATGTCGTAGATCATAAAAGAGACGGGAAGATGAGACATGTGGCTGATTCTCCTCATTGGAGGAATATTGATTCTGATTTTGAAGAATTTGGAAAGGAAATTAGAATTATACGGTTTGAGCTTAGTTCAGATGGAGTTAATCCGTTTAGAAACATGAGTAGTTGACACAACACATGTCGAGTTCTTCTATGCATCTACAATCTTCCACCTTGGTTATGCATGAAAAGGAAACATCATGATGTCATTGCTAATTCAAGGTCCCAAACAACCCGGGAATGATATTGATGTGTATTTGGCCCTGTTAAATGATGACTTGAAAGAATTATGGAGTTCAGGCGTCCAAGTGTATGATGCATACGGTATGGAGAATTTCAGACTGAGAGCCATGATATATTGCACCATAAATGATTTTCCAACGTATGGCAAATTTGTCAGGATATAGTACAAAAGGGGCAAAAGCATGTCCTAGTTGTGAGGATGACACACATTCATTGAGGTTGAGAAACTGCATGAAAAATGTGTTCATGGGACATCGAAGATCACTTCCAAGAAGTCACCCGTACCGTAAATTGAATAAAGCATTTGACGGAAAAACTGAGCATGGAGTGGTAAGACCACCATTGGATGGACCAACTATATATTCTTGAGTTCAAGATCTAAACATTGTGTTCGGGAAAAGTGGTACAACTCCTAAGAATATTTGGAAAAATAAGTCTATTTTTGGGAATCATATTGGGAGCACTTGCAAGTCCAACATTGTCTTGATGTTATGCATATTGAGAAAAATGTATGTGATAGCTTGCTAGGCTTGTTGTTGCACATCCAGGGGAAGACAAAGGATGGGGTTAAAGTTCAAAAGGACATGTTTGAGATGGGAATTAGATCACAACTTGCTCTTGTTGAGACCAGGAGTCGCACATATCTACCACTAGTTTGCTATACATTGTCAAGAGCCGAGAAAACTAGATTTTGTTAATGCTTGCATGGTGTTAAGGTTCCATCAGGGTATTCAGCTAACATTAAGAAGTTGGTATCAATGAAGGAATTGAAATTGCTTGGTATGAAATCCCATGATTGTCATGTACTAATGACACATATGATTCCTATTGCAATTCGTGGAATCTTGCCAGAATGCATCCGACATAAAATCACGAAGCTCTGTTTGTTTTTTAACATGATAAATTCAAAAGTGATTGATCCTGAGGTGTTGGACTCATGGCAAAAGGATATTATTCTTAGCCTCTGTTAACTCGAGATGTACTTTCCACCTTCCTTTTTTGATATCATGGTTCACCTGATATCTCATATTGTCAGAGAAATAAAGGCATGAGGTCCTTTTTTCCTACGGTACATGTATCCATTCGAGAGATATATGAGATTTTTAAAAAGGTATGTAAGGAACCGATATCGACCAGAGGGTAGTATCATTGAAGGATATGCTTCCGAAGAGGTGATTGATTTTTGTACAGACTATCTTACCGGTGTAAGGAATATTGGTGTTCCATAATCTCGACATGAGGGTAGACTTGGAGGGGTTGGGACAATCGGATTTAAAGCGACCATTCCAGGCCGGGATGAATTGTAACAGACACATTTTTTCATCCTACAGAACATGATAGTTATTGCTCCCTACGTACATGAACACATCACCATGTTACAAGAGACGCACAAATCAAGAAATGGAAAGTGGCTAATTATGGAGCATAATAGAACATCGCCAAGAACTCTTATTTCGATGTCATTCAAGAGATTTGGGAGCTTGATTACAAATTTTTCACTATACCTCTATTCAAGTGTAATTGGGTCGAAACCCAACGAGGTGTTAAAGTTGACAATGATGGTTTCACAATCGTCGACCTTTCCACACATGGCTATTTACCTCAACCATTCATTCTAGCCAAGTAAGTCTCCCATATATTCTTTGTTGAGGACCCAAAAGATTCCAAATGGCACATTAATGTTCTACATGGTAAAAGACATATAGTTGGTGTTGAAAATGTTGAGGACGAGGAAGAATACGATAAGTTCGATGAGCTACCTCCATTTTTGGCCGGTATTCCATCTTCAAATGTTGATATTCATGATACAACTTACCTAAGATCCGACCACAACAATGATTTTGGGTTGATGAAAACCGCATGACGTGAAGGTAATCAGCCATCTATTCTATATTGAGAAAACTGATTTTGTATATAAATCATATCAACTTATTAAAATAATATATTAACTCGTCTTTTTTTTGCTGCAACAAACAACAAGAAGAAACGAAAAAAGACTGGCTGTCTGATTTATTAATATTTATCATTTCTGTTTTTCATCGTTTTCAAATAGATTTATGTGATTTGTCGAACAATTTTAAGATTTAATATGCTATTTTAGCCTCTTATTTTTCAGTTAATCTTGAAATACATACATTTCACTTAGGTCCAAAAACTAAAAGTTACCCTTCACGATCAAAGGGTATTTTAGACATTTGTGTATTATCAAAATACCTACCTTTCACTTAGATAATTACTAGTTTTATAGACTTTTTTAAAGTTTATTACAAGTTTTATAGAATTGGATTCATGCACACCTTTTAAATTTTTTAGCCCAATTCTAATTTTATATGGCCCAACCTTTTAAAACTTTTAGCCCAAGGCCCGTTCACCCTATTCACGTACCGTTCACCCTACACCAGACTCCCGTTCCCGTTTCCATTCACGTCGTCGATGTAAGTTTTCCAATGCCGTCGATGTAAGATGGATCCACCGATACTACATGTTATGCTTTATAATTTGCAGAAATTAACTTAAATCCTAGATCTCTTCATCTACATTCATGTAAATTCTCATCTACTCTCGATCCACTTTTTTGTTTGTTTTTTATACTTATATGGTAGATGTTGAAGTTTGTTTCTATTGAAATCTCCTCATTTGCATTCCTAATGTTCTTTTTTGTTATTATATTTAAATTTTGAGTATTGAAATCGAACTTTAATTTGTATGTGGGAATCTGTTTGATACATCATACATATACTGATTGGGGATTTGTTGTTGATTGTGTGTTGGATTTTAGTTTGATGTTTGTATTTATGGTTTTTAATTTGCCACAATCAAAACGAAGCAAATACTACAACCAAAACGAAGCAAATACGAGATTTTGTAAGAGCTTGTTTGATGAGGCAATACATGAGCTTTTTAACACATTACAATTATGTGATAATGATGAGCTGGATGAAAAGATTTGTGAGCAGTTATTGCAGATTTTGGAGTCAGTTAATTGTATATCTAATCTAGGAACCAGGAATTGTATGTTAAGGACTACAAATATACAAACCAATGAAATGGAGTGTATGACTTACAGTAGTTATTCATGAATTGTGGCAGATTTTGATCATGTATTACAATCTCCGATCATCTATGTTATTTGGATTATTTTTCTTCTTATTTTTCTAGGATTTGATGTAGGTGAATTCCAGATAACGATGTGAATTGAGTCTGTATTTAACTGTTAGAACATATTTTATGTTCAGTTTAGAAGTTTTATAAAGTAATCAACATATTGTATTGGGCCTTGTATTGGGTTTGGGCTTAATTGTATACAAGGGAGTATGAGGGTATAAATAGGAATCATGTAGCCTTGTTTTAGGGTTAACCTTTCATTTTGTAATTTTCCAATCAGTAATAATGTAGACAATACGACTGTGTTGTTCTCTTAGTGTAGTTTTACTTTCTAGTATAATAAACTACTGATTTCTACCTTCCAATCTCTTGTTTATCTTATCAATCAATACCAATCATGATCTCAAATGGACCTATCAAGTGGTATCAGAGCTAAACAGAGATATACTTTTCTGAACGATCGAGATCTGATTTGGTTATTGAATAGAACAGTACTGTTGAATATTTCGATTTCTGGATTTGTGTTGATTTGAATGTTATTTGTTGTTAAATTGATTCAGAAGTTATTGTAGATCATTATTGAATCAATTACTAGTATCAATTTCATTCCAGAAAATCGAATTGATCGATTTTGAGTATTTTCAGTTCGAAAACTTTTATCATTGTGGTTGGATCGATTTGTGCTTTAGAGTCAGATTTAGACAAAATGATCAACTACAATTGTGCTCAAAAGATGTTTTCGAACCTGTGGATAAAATCTCAACTCAAAAATCGATGTATTGAAAGTTTTGTTGAAGATTTTGTGAAAATCAGTTCGAGATCCATAAAATTCGCAAGATTCAAGGAAGAACTCGCAGATGGTAGAAGGATTCGCAGAAAGAAGAGTTATTGGAAAGAATTCGCAGAAAGAACATTTGGACACAACAAAATTTTACAAGTATGGAATTCGCAAGTAGTTATATGCGAAAGTTGAAGGATTCGCAGACTACTGTGCAATACGTTGTGCGCGAATTCTAAGGAATTCGTAGGCCACTAATGGTTTCCAATATGAAAAATGTTCTAAGTAAAGGTTTCGCAGAAGAGAGTATTGCGAAAAGTCCAGAATTCGCAGGTTAGTGTGTTGCGAATTCTGAGGATTCGTGAATTAAAAGGTCTGTGAAATGCGAGGATTCACATATATGAGGCTTGCGAAAGTTGGGAATTCGCAGAAGAAGCCTTTGCGAATTTTGTGATATAGGCTATGCCATCTTGCGAATTGTGCTTCATTGTCAATAAGGATCTGCGAATTTTGGTTGTTTGCGAAAGTTGGTGAATTTTTTGAGAATTATGACTGTTCTGAACCCAGTTTCATACAAGTTTGCCCTGTTCCTGAGCTTTTTATGCGGAATGCATATGTGACATCACTCCTATCATATGTTGGTCACATATCATTAGCAACTGATCTATTCTTACACGAGTGCTCATGTTTTTCAAGATTTTCAGATTCTGGATTTGATGATTTGGTCTCTGCTTGGATTGAGTTAGCTGCCTGAGCATCTACAATCATCAATCTGGAGAGCTTCTTGAGTTGTTAGACCGTTGAGAGCACTTTATCATTCTTCTGAACTGATCACTCAGTAGCGTGAGCGACTACAATCATTGTTCTGCTATTTGAGTTGTAATTCAGAATCTTGAGAGCTTATAATCATCCAGCTGATTCATGAAGAAAGGAGTTCTGGGTTTGATTATTCAGTATTTTGGAAAGAAGTCAGTATGAGTATCTTCTAGCAGTTGTTGAACATTGCTTGCCTTCTATCCCTTGCCTTGTAGTGTTGCTACCGGATGCTACCGCCCGTATGCTTATCAGATGAAGTTCTTAAGCTGAATTTAATTTCAACTCATGGTTCAAAGACAGATCATATGTTATACACTGAAGATGCACTTGATTGTCATTCCATAATCCGCACATATCATTCTTGTGGGCGTTAAGGAATGTGTTGGATTTACTAGAGATAAAAGCTGTCTTTATGTACACTCAGTCGTCTACATCAGATCTGATATTTCAGTTGATACTTCAAGGATAAGAGCTACTTTCTATGGGGAGCAAGAGGAGCTTTGATGTTTATGCAACACTAAGTTTTCTAAAGAAATCAAGGGGGAGAGGAGCTGAAGCTGGAGCTGAACAGAGAATGATTACTTTACAAAACTTAGGGGGAGAATGTTAGAACATATTTTATGTTCACTATAGAAGTTTTATAAAATAATCAACATATTGTATTGGGCCTTGTATTGGGTTTGGGCTTAATTGTATAGAAGGGAGTATGAGGGTATAAATAGGAATCATGTAGCCTTGTTTTAGGGTTAACCTTTCATTTTGTAATTTTCCAATCAGTAACAATGTAGACAATACGGCTGTGTTGTTCTCTTAGTGTAGTTTTACTTTCTAGTATAATAAACTACTTATTTCTACCCTTCAATCTCTTGTTTATCTTATCAATCAATACCAATCATATGGACCTATCATTAACTGTTTATGGTAATTAATTGATGATTCTCTATCTTCTTTACCTGATTTGATGCTATTATAGCCAGATTGTTTCGAATGTACATGTTTCTTTCATAGTTGATACTCTGATTTATTTCACTTCTGCCTGTTGCGTTTGTCTACTAAAATGGAAAGTGATCATGCATTACTTCTGTTTCTTCAATCGTCATCTCAAATCTCAATAATGGGGGATTTTGATCATGTAGTATGATCTCTCGATCGTATGTGTTAACTGTTATCTGGATTTTTCCCTTTTTCCGCGATTTGGTGTAGGCAAACCTTAAATGTCAGCTAAATTTGTATATATGACTATGTGTTTATGCGGATTTATGATTCTCTATCTTAAACGTGCGCTAGTTCTGAACTGAGTATCCATATTGTTTCAAATGTAGATGTCTGTGACTATGTATACTTGATTCATTTCATTTCTGCTTGTGGAGTTCCTTTAAATTTAGTGAAGTTCAGTACTAAAATGGAAAGTAATATCCAAATCACTTTTGGGCGCCTGAAAATATTTCATCACTTGGTTTGAGTTGAAATATTGCACCAATGAAATGAAGTTTAAAATCATGTATTTGGTTTTGTCTCGGAATACAAGCAGTCATCTAGGCGCTTCAACTTCTCATAGTTAGACATGTTGGACAAAAGCGAGTCATCGACATTAGAGGGGAGCCAAGGTTCTCAACCAAGTTACATGGAGGCGAGCCATTGTTCTCAACCAAGCAACATAGGGATCCATGATTCTCAGCCGAAACAAGAGAGGCGTAAAAGAAACATCACATTGATGAAAAACCATAAAAAACGAAAGATTTGCATATCGAGTTCGATAAGAATGGTGGGGCTATTGGAAAGTATTATACAATATTCAAGTCTTGGGTATAAAATTGACCTTTATTTTGATTTTATTTAACACTAATATTGTTTATGTTTCTTTTAGGGCTGTTACAAGGTATCATGAAGAAAGAGGGTCGTGTGAAGCGGATAAATCAGGGCCATTTAGATGGGAGTTCTCACATGTAATTCATCTTACTCTACATTCATATAACTTTTTTCGTAGTTGAATATCTCTAATACACACTTCTCTTTTTCTAACTTAGTGCAATCAACAAGAATCCGGTTGGGAGTGTGGGTATTATGTTATGTACTTCATGTTCCAGTTTTCCTCATATCAACAATCAATTTTCCCGAAAAGGGTATGTATGTGTTAATAATGTTTTCATTATTTCTATTGCACTCAACCTTGTGGTTATAACAATATGTATTTTATTTTGCATCTAGGTACCATGGAACGACCAAACACCCCTTATAAAAAGGATGGTGGATGATATGCTAAGACATGGGCTACCCACTTTCGAGTGTTTATCTAAAACATCTGGTCAACTGATATTGGTATATTGTTCATTCATGAGTAGTTTATATATATAGCACAATACACACCTTATAGATGTTAACTTTAAACTTGGTTAGTTGATTTATTTTTCATTCATGATTATGATAAACTACATAAAGTAGGCCATTTTATAGTTATATGTTTTGTTTTTCAGTCAAATTATACAATGTAACAACAACAAGCATTCATATGCAGATGTAAGATTGAAAGTTCTTGCAAACTCACGTGGATGTATGTTATGTGGATATGGTAGCTCGATTATAACGAAAGTGTATACGTAGATAAAGTGTGTGTTTTGACGTTGCAATAAGTTTGTCCTTTTTGAGATGTGAAATTGCTTAACAAATCTACATATATGTTTAATTTATCTACATTTTCGTTCATTATTGTGGTATACCAAGTCTAATTATGGGTCTTTTTTTATTTTTTTATTTTAATATTACTCGTAATCTGTGATTTTCTAGTATCGATCCGATCAGATGCTTCTGCTTCTTTGATAATAGAAAAACATACTAATACTACCCGGTTTCTTAAAAAACCGGGTTCAATTAGTCATAATTGACAAAGATACTACCCGGTTTCTTAAAAGAACCGGGTTCCATTAGTCATATCGACAAAGATACTACCCGGTTTCTTAAAAGAACCGGGTTCCATTTGTCATATCGGCAAAAATACTACCCGATTACTTAAATAGAATCGGGTTATATTAAGCAATATTCATGCCAGTTCCTACCTAGATACTACCCAGTGGAATAATAAAAACCGGGCTCTATTAGGCAAATACAACCCGATTGTTCAATCGGGTAGTATAATAGTGACGTTACTACTGCCCCCTTATAGGACCCGGTTATATAACCAGGTAGTATATCATTTTCCAACCAGGTAGTATAACCATTTATTTAGTTGTGAATTTCAAATAAATTTATGTAGAGTAAGGACTATGATTTTGGTCATCTTCAATTAGAATTGAAGTTGATATAACTATGAATTTGTTTAGATTTTAGTCACAATTGGATTATAATTTCATTTGACTTTTACTTCATTTCAATTTGATTTATAGTTGATTTTTTTATTCAAATTATTAATATATGGGTTGATTGTTTGGTTTGATTTGATTTGATTTTGATTTTTTTGTTGTTGTAATGTTTGTTCCATGTTTGAGTCAATTATTTAGTTGAATAGGAATAAGGTTCAAAATAAATTTACACCTGTACCATTTACGATTCGATGTTTTTCAGTCTTCATATTGATTGCATTTAAGGTATGTAGGATGTCATTTTACACCACATGATGTAACACTTATATTAGTGTAACTATTGATATAGTGATCTAAAGGGATGTATTGACTAGGAAAATAAAGTCACTAATACCGACTTAAGGGTCGTTTACTAAACGCTTACTTTACCGGGCCATTTACCTTACCAGATGAACATGGGAAGGTCCGAGAATCTTACTGAGTAAGAACTATGATAAGGTTGAAGAGTCTTACTCGGTAAGTGAAGGCGACGAATTTTATGTAACAACCGTAATTTCTGGGAAAACGGTCGGGGAATGGCTGGGAAAACGGTCGAAAAACGGTTGAAAACGATTGAGAACGGTCGAAGAACGACCGACCGGCTGGGCGAACTAGGCAGTATGCCAGGCGCCCTAGGTAATGGGTCAAGTGACTTTTGGTGAGACTTAAGTCACCCAAAGGCGGTCTCTCACGTCCCTATCGGTTTTTAAGCTGATTTTTAGGGCTTTCTTCCCCATTTCCATTATTCTCTTCATTTGACGATTTAGGACACTTAGGGTCAATTTTTAGAAAGTTTTTGGAGCAAATGGAAAGTAGATCTTAAGGATTAAAGTTCTACGGAAGGAGATGCAAAATTTTGAGGAGGTAAATTTCTTTTGGATATTTTGACCTTTATGTTCGGAATTTTTGGTGTGTTTGAAGTTAGTGAAAATATTTGGTGTGTCTCAAGGTTTGAATATTGTTCATGTGTTCTTGAGGTGTTCTTGGGGATGTTTGCTTGTGGATGTCAAGTCTCCACCATTGGAGCTAAAGATTGGGTTTGGAACCTATGTTTAACCTAACCTCGCAAGGTTAGTTTGTAACACCCTAAAAATAGGGATAAAAAAAATCCGAAAAACGGACATGCGGTATTTAAAATTGCCAAAGCAAGAGCCTCCCAAAAATGGGGAAAATACACAAACCTGCTTAAATACAATCGTAATTAAACGGATAATAAATACAACCAACTAATCTAATTTCTATAACCAGAAAAGAGATTACAATCAAGGGTGTCATTTATAGACCCAAAGGATTCTCTACCAATAGTAAGTCCAAAGCGATATTCCCAAATCTCTCACCCAAGCACTACGCCAGCTTAGGATCGATGCCGCTAAAACCTGAGATACACATCGACACCAAACAAGGGTTAGGCCAAAAAGCCTAGTGAGTTGAACAATAATAATTATGCAGAACATATATGACTCTTATCTGCAGTTAACCAATTTTCCAAATGTGAGGAGTCAACGGGGGAGACCCATAGCGACAATCAATTCCACTCCAAAGAGTCGATGTACCTTGATGCCCTTAACAAGGAACACCCCAAAGGCCCGACACACCCGAAGATCAGACCGTAAAGGAAACTTTCCGAGTGGCGGAGGTCTTCTGGACACATACCATCACGGTGGCGCCCCGAGACTACATCCTCCTAGTGAACTTGCCTTGGTTCGTCCAACATAATGCACTTAGGAGGTCCTTAGGTATATTTCAACCAAATATAATTCAATACCAACCGCGGGTACAATATCACCCTCCCAATAGCAGGAGTCCATCATAAGACTTAAATATCCACATAGCCACGTTGTAGATACAATAACACCAAGAGTGTATTCCGAATGGAAATCATCATGTTATACCAAACATATATTCCTTAATCATGTCAAATACCCATTGTGGGCACACATAATGTAAATCCCCAAATAATTACACAACATAGAGTAAATCATGGGATGATACTTCATATACATATATCTCACATAATCTCATCGAAATACCATCAAATACTTAAACCCGTAAAGATGACCATTTTGAGCAAATATGTGATAATAACAACAATTAAACAAATATGATGTGTATCCAGTTTTAACAAAAGTTTAGTAAACTCACCTTGCTAGATTTAGACTAAATCTAGATTTTATCCACTTAGAGCTTTCCTTGAAGAAACTTGGTTCTTCAAACCAAATCTTCCAAAACCTAGATCCACAAGGTTCCAACCATAAATATACATAATCAACCACAAAGAATCGTTTCCCAATCTTATACATGAATACTTCAACTGATACCGAAATCCTAACTTCCATAAATGAAGAGAATAGAAGATTACCTTAATCCAAACTTTAATCCACCAATAAAAACACCTCTAGTTCACCAAAATGATTACAATCCTTCAATCTATGAAAGAGAGAACAAAGGGTGGATGAAACCCTAGAAAACTTTGGTGATGAAGATGAATAGGGAGAGATGAGAAGCTTACCACCACAAAATGCTCTAGTATACTTCAAGAGATTTCCAATATCTTGCTAGATCCTTGAAAAGATCTCAAAAACAAAACCGTAGCAACTTGAATCGCCCAAATCGGAGCTAGGATGAGAAAGATATGAAGAAATGAAGTTTGAGGCTGAAAATTGCGACTTTTAACACTCTGGTACCCGTAGGCTATTGTGCCAGGCTATAGTGACAATGTCACAATCGCCGGGCACAATCGCCAAGATTGTACCGAGAGTGTTTGGACTCTGGCGATTGTGACAGGCTATAGTGACAGTGTCACAATCGCCGGGCACTATAGCCGAGCACGTAGAGAACACTGTTTTGGCCATAACTTCTTCGTTTTAGCTCCGATTTCGCTCCGGAAAGAACCATTGGACTCGTAATTGAATCATTCATATATCAAGACTATAAAATCAAGGGTTCAAGCCCAAAATCAAATATCTTATTTTTTCTTTAATATATCGGTTCCTGTATAAACTTGAAATGATACCTTTCGAAAAATCGGGGTGTTACAATCCTCCCAACCTTAAAAGAGATTTCGTCCTCGAAATCCAGCACCAACCAATCACCCAATATCTCCCTTGGCGAGGTCAAATGATTCTCTGTCCAAAAGGAATACCTTCACTAAACCTTACCTTATATACGAACCCGATTACATCCCCGTTGAGGTTGTCACTGCGTTCTTTATAACGAACCATCGCCAACTCAACCTCAACTTTCCATATAACTCACCCAAAGCGGGATAAACGTTAAGTTTTGGCTTAATCACATTCTTAACATTAAATCTCGGTTGCCTCCCAACCTTATGTTGCTCATATTATCTCAAGAGTAACTTACGACCTTATTCAATCATTTCCACCAAGAATACCCCAAAGCAAACCTTTCCTTTAGATACCTCTAAATACGACGCATCAAGGTCTCATTGATAATCGATTTGTACTTAAAGTCCACTGCGACATTCTCACCAAATGTATCCAATAACATTACCACCAAACTCCCACCATGCGCTCAAGCATCGATTTCCAAATCAGCGAAAGTCCTGACAATTCTCAAAATACCAATGATTGATTCTTAATGATCAATATCTAATTTCCTTAAGTTTACCGCTCGTCCTGCAGACGTACCAGGTCTAACGGAAAATACAATGAAGCACACCAACAATTATTGTCATCAAAATAGAGTGTCGACACCTATCCTCGGAATGACCATTCTGCAAACGTGGGTATACTACCAAATATTTCATTCCCGACTAGCAATGTCGATTCAAAGTTGACACCTACTCTTGGAAGTAGTCACCCAACTCCAACATCCTTACCAGTAAACCATAACATCATCATTATTCACGAATACCCAACAACATAGTACACCACCGACACATAGTATGCCATCGTACCAAATTCCCACAATTCCAAAACCAACCATACCCAACCAACTGAACATGATCTTAATCCGTAGGTCTAACGAAGCATAAAGATCGTTACTTAACTAACTGGGAGAAAGCACATGTCTAACGCCTCAAAATCTGAGGACTCTTTTAATCCTGAATATCGACTTCTAACACGAGGGGGCTTACACCTATAGCCAATGAGTTCAAGGTTTTTCACACTACTATGCCAATTTGAAATTTATAAAACTCTCAAATACATAAGTTTTATAACAATTAAACGTGCGGTGAAAATACACTATCGTGCATTCGATAGGTTTCAAAATTGATCACCAATGCCACACATATAAACCATTTTCAAAACTCATTTGATCATTACTTACGCTAATACAACGATAACGAAAGATGCGTAACAAAATTTTAAAACGGACTATCAGGGTCTTAGTATGCATCAATTTATGCTATGCGTATGAAAATAACTTTTCATTCCATAACATGTGCAATAAAAATTTGTACAACTCCCAAAAGAGGATTTCACAACTTCAACTTTAAAATCTTTTACTTTGACACAAAACGTCGGAAGATAAAATTTCCAACAAGACCTATATACGTCCGATCATTTCCCAAATGTAGTAACACAATGGGGAAATAAATAAATATATATATATATATATATATATATATATATATATATATATATTTATTCGCGGTTCAAATTTGGGCCGCACCGATAAAACGTACTTACCCAAAATTGTAAATACAACGACATGCAAACCGGAACTTCATCTCATGCATTGCGGAAAACTCCTATCAGTAAAATCAATAACTGAAATATGTTCCGGGAAAAAGTTCTATCCGAAATACGAAAAATCTTTCATACGATTACTCACACCAACAATATAATTTATGTAACGAATGAGAAATAGTTTTACGTACTAAAACAGTGTATAACAAGACTTTCATACAAAATTACATAAGGGAAATTCACAAAATCGAACCTCAAAATTTCTGCAATTAACCATGAAATGTCATGAAATAAAACTTCCCATCGTGACTCGCATACATCTGTTTATTCCTCAAAATTTAGTAAAGACATATGCATGCGATTTGAGCAATTTCAAAAGTAATTTAGTTTAATTCCAAACTGTATAAATAAAATGTTTGCAAAACCCGAGACAACACGCTCATAATATCGAACTCTTAAAGTTTTCTCTCTTTTAGTCACAATGCGGCACGAAATAAGATTTCACAACAAAACTTGCATGCGATCATTTATTTCGCAATGCTAGTAGATTGATATGCGTATGCACCCGGTTAAAACATGAAATAATTTATGTCGTTTTCGAGTTCAGAGCCAAATATAAACATGTTCTCATCGTTCTAAAACATTGGCTGAAATACCATGACGGAATTTCCAATAAAATATGCATACATGATATGTGTAACTGAACTGCTCCCACCAAACTCAAAGGGGAAATAATACTACTGGACGCCAATAAAATTTCCACCACTGTTTTTAAACCGGACAAATTTCCTCGAGACTCCATTTAGTTAAAACCGAGCCAACGACCCAACAGTTTACATAAATACCCAATGAAAGCCAGTAGAGACATCGAAAGACGTTTGACCAACAATTATGCAAACACCACGACCCAAAAGGTAATTAACTAAAATCTCATCGTTGGTTGAGACAAACCATTTTTCAAATGAACCCATACTCTTATATTTTTAAAATGCCTCATAACACAATAATATGTGTTTTCTGAAAAAGGTTTATAAAATCAAATACACAAAATGACACTTACGTCAATTGAACTCCAATTATATATGTAAAATCATCGAAGAAACATCTCAACATGATTTATTTACCAAAATACCCAAAGAATCACAAAGATGTGTGTTACATAAGTTTATAAAGTTAAATATAATCCAAATAACCCAAAACCTATCAGCAGTTAACAATTTAATGTGAAACACAAACACTTTAAAATAAGCAACTTATAAATAATAGCCCATTTTCTTTTTAAATAATAAAGACCGACTCATATGCATATGAATCCACTGCATTACAGTCTAAACAGTACATGACTCAAATTGAATGACTAACGCACTCAAAACATGTAAATCTCAAATGATGCGCATTAACCGCCATCATACTTGGTATTTCACAATTGAGCTATTAAACCGGACCGAAGTCCTAAAGACTCATTTATTTTCAAATATGCATTTCCAAATTTAACTGCTGATAAGAATGGAAATCATAAAATGAGACTATATACACTTCATAAAACATTCCATTTCATGAATGATGCATAAAACCCGACAAACATTTAAAAGTGTATCTCTTTGACCAAAGATCTATTTATGAAATAAAACATCAAAACACATTCATTTGTGACCCTTTATCAAAATGCCCCAAGATCCCAAATGTGG
This sequence comes from Arctium minus, assembly GCA_954870635.1. NCBI lineage: Eukaryota > Viridiplantae > Streptophyta > Magnoliopsida > Asterales > Asteraceae > Arctium > Arctium minus. Next base: position 128,608,405 of record OX941081.1, on the reverse strand, counting down.
GTGTTTTACAAAGTTTACAAAGTTAAATACTTCAAATAATCAAAGAATATCAACTAACCCAACATTTGATAATTTCATGTAAAACACATAAACACTTTAAAATGGACATTTTGGCATGTACACCGTTTTCACAAATCAACTTGAACTCACGCTCCTCGATTTCTCTAGTTACACTATCGTCATCCAGATGCTCAACATCTTAAGGCAAAAATCACGGACTTCATAGGTTCACCTTACAATTTCTCCTCGAATACATTGATTCAAAAAGTCTATGATTCTAATCCAACCAATTAATCCGACTCGAACAGTTCACTTAACGCAATCACCATACTTACCGTCACTCCAAGTAACGAATAATAAAAACATTAACCTTTTCTAATAGTTACTCATTCGGAAACTTTCTTACCACCTCAACGGTCGACATACCAAGGCAGTTCATGCAAGCACGAGAATGAATAAGGAGGAGATTAACAGAATTGAACATGAAGGAAACATACTACTACGTCTACCAAATAACATAACGTTAGTAAACCAAGCACAAGAGAACGTACCACTACATTACCAATTGTCACAGTAATGGCACTTCAAGAACCATCACGTATAAATATCCTCATAATAACATTAGCTAGGTGAGATTATGAACATATAATACATAAAGGTTCTCGTTATCATTGCCACAACGCTTGATAACCATAGTTTCCGTCGACTCTAAGACTAACTCATCTTAGAAATTTCTACCCATCTCACAAATCATTGCCTAACGTACTAAGTCTAAGTCTAGACATCTTACATTCATGCCTAGTTCACTTAAAGTAGAGCTCTGATACCAACTTGTAACACCCTAAAAATAGGGATAACAAAAATCCGAAAAACGGACATGCGGTATTTAAAATTGCCAAAGCAAGAGCCTCCCAAAAATGGGGAAAATACACAAACCTGTTTAAATACAATCGTAATTAAACGGATAATAAATAACAACCAACTAATCTAATTTCTATAACCAGAAAAGAGATTACAATCAAGGGTGTCATTTATAGACCCAAAGGATTCTCTACCAATAGTAAGTCCAAAAGCGATATTCCCAAATCTCTCACCCAAGCACTACGCCAGCTTAGGACCGATGCCGCTAAAACCTGAGATACACATCGACACCAAACAAGGGTTAGGCCAAAAAGCCTAGTGAGTTGAACAATAATAAGCATTCAGAACATATATGACTCTTATCTGCAGTTAACCAATTTTCCACATGTATGGAGTCAACGGGGGAGACCCATAGCACCAATCAATTCCACTCCAAAGAGTCGATGTACCTTGATGTCCTTAACAAGGAACACCCCAAAGGCCCGACACACCCGAAGATCAGACCGTAAAGGAAACTTTCCGAGTGGCGGAGGTCTTCTGGGCATATACCGTCACGGTGGCGCCCCGAGACTACATCCTCCTAGTGAACTTGCCTTGGTTCGTCCAACATAATGCATTTAGGAGGTCCTTAGGTATATTTCAACCAAATATAATTCAATAACAACCGCGGGTACAATATTACCCTCCCAATAGCATGAGTCCATCATAAGACTTAAATATCCACATAGCCACGTTGTAGATACAATAACACCAAGAGTATATTCCGAATGGAAATCATCATGTTATACCAAACATATATTCCTTAATCATGTCAAATACCCATTGTGGGCACACATAATGTAAATCCCCAAATAATTACACAACATAGAGTAAATCATGGGATGATACTTCATATACATATATCTCACATAATCTCATCGAAATACCATCAAATACTTAAACCCGTAAAGATGACCATTTTGAGCAAATATGTGATAATAACAACAATTAAACAAATATGATGTGTATCCAGTTTTAACAAAAGTTTAGTAAACTTACCTTGCTAGATTTAGACTAAATCTAGATTTTATCCACTTAGAGATTTCCTTGAAGAAACTTGGTTCTTCAAACCAAATCTTCAAAAACCTAGATCCACAAGGTTCCAACCATAAATATACATAATCAACCACAAAGAATCGTTTCCCAATCTTATACAAGAATACTTCAACTGATACCGAAATCCTAACTTCCATAAATGAAGAGAATAGAAGATTACCTTAATCCAAACTTGAATCCACCAATAAAAAACATCTAGTTCACAAAAATGATTACAAACTTTCAATCTATGAAAGGGAGAACAAAGGGTGGATGAAACCCTAGAAAACTTTGGTGAAGAAGATGAATAGGGAGAGATGAGAAGCTTACCACCAAAAAATGCTCTAGTATACTTCAAGAGATTTCAAATATCTTTCTAGATCCTTGAAAAGATCTCAAAAACAAAACCGTAGCAACTTGAATTGCCCAAATCGGAGCTAGGATGAGAAAGATACGAAGAAATGAAGTTTGGGGCTGAAAATCGCGACTTTTAACACTCTGGTACCCGTAGGCTATTGTGCCAGGCTATAGTGACAATGTCACAATCGCCGGGCACAATCGCCAAGATTGTACCGAGAGTGTTTGGACTCTGGCGATTGTGACAGGCTATAGTGACAGTGTCACAATCGCCGGGCACTATAGCCGAGCACGTACCGAACACTGTTTTGGCCATAACTTCTTCGTTTTAGCTCCGATTTCGCTCCGGAAAGAACCGTTGGACTCGTAATTGAATCATTCATCTATCAAGACTATAAAATCAAGGGTTCAAGCCCAAAATCAAATATCTTATTTTTCCTTAATATATCGGTTCCTGTATAAACTTGAAATGATACCTTTCGAAAAATCAGGGTGTTACATAGTTCAAGTTGCTTTGTAAAAACCATGTACATGCCAAAAATGTAAATTTTGAAGTGTTATATTTGATATTTATCAAATGTGTTTGATTATTTGATGTTATTTGCATCTTGGCTATATTTGATTTTATAAATCATGTAAAATGCCTATATTTTAGATTTTGGACATTTTGATATATAAATCATAAGATTGTGTTCTTTCCATGTTTATTTTATATTAGAGGTTATTTGACGTTAATGCACTTTAAGTTTGTTTCATTTTATAACCCGTTTGAAAAACACATATTATTATGTTATAAAGCATTTTGGAAAGATAAATGGTATGATTTCATTTGAAAAATGATTTGTCCCAACCAATAATGGGTCTTTGAGTTAATCATATTTTTGGAGCATGTGTTTGCATAAACATTGGTTAAATGCGTTTTTATTGCTTATGTTGATTTATATTGAGCAGTCAAGTAAGTGTGGAGTATATTGCATTGATTTTGTCTCATTTGAGTCTTGGGGACATTTGTCCAGTTTAATTTGCTCTATGCTGCACTTTGAACATGATATGTATTTATTGCTTTTTTATTTGAAAATAACATGTTTTGAGTGCGTTGATCATTGACTCCAGAGTCATGTAATTTAGACTGTAATGCATTGGATCCATAGGCATGTGATTCAGTCATGTTTGATAAGTGGGGAGTCTTGATGTCCTCACTTTGTGGTCGTCTCGGTATTGTGTAGGTGAATTCTTATGAGTTGGACTTCGGGATAGAGAGTATTGTGGTTTTGATGTTTTAACACTTATGCATAGGGGGTTAAATGCCATGTATTGCAAAGTAGGAAATTTGATGTTCCTATATTAAATGCTAGTAAGTAGACTTTAAAGTTTGAATAAAACCTTGAGGTTAGAATTCAACTAAAGAATGAATGGCACTAAGATCTTGTATCCTTGAGGTGATGCCTCGGTAGGGAGTGTGCAGTAAAGGTACTGTGATCTTGAGGTGACTTCCGGTATGGGTGTGCATTAAAGGTATTGAGGACTTAAGGTGACACTTGATATAGTGTGCACTAAAGTCAATGGATCTGAGTTGTACTTTGATAACATAGACACATGACATATTTTTGTGTACCCGTCATGTTCAATGGAACAAGTCTCCCACATCACTGGAAGGTGTTGTTTTTGGATATAAAGTTTATCTATGTTTTCGGTGTCATTTTGCTTATGGAACGTTATCCATAACTTATAGTTTTAAATATTTTACCTTATCTATATTTCGGTGTTTTGGATAAAGAGTTATATCCATGTTTTTGGTATTTGAATATTATGATATATTCACGTTTGATGAGTATTGGGTTTTGTTTTCATATTTAAATGAGTGTTTCGATTAATGAGTTTTCATCACAAATAATGTGGGTTTTGGGAAAGATGTTACTTTTATATTAAATGCATTTCACTTTGGCAATGGTGATTTAAATAACATTCTTTCCTTTTTACCATTTGAGATTAATGATGAAAACTGCTTGAACTCACTAGACGTTAAGCCTAAATTTTTATTTGTCGACATGTGCATTCGGTACTTGTTGGAGAATGGTACTAGCAACACTATGAACAGTTGAGTGCTATTTAGAGGCACAATAAAGATTTAGCTATTTGGGGACGCCTTTCGTACCTTGGAGATAACGACAGTTAATGGGTTTTAGTAACATCCGTCCCTAGTCTAGACTTTATGTAATGTTAAATCCTAGATTGCCATTATGGGTAATCATGTGTTGACATTTAGAAATGCATTAATTCCTTATTTGATGGTTTATCGAAAATTTTAAATTAGTCGCTTTTTCCATATTTGAAAGTGTTACATTTTACCCGGTAAATGCTTACCCGATAAATTGTTGCACACGTTACTGTTTTAATGACTACAATATTATCCGATAGAGTAAGTTAGAGTGTTGAATTTTATCGGTAAACGTTTGGGCAAACGGGCCCTTAGTCAGTACCAAATTTAGTCCATATCTTCTTACATTTGACATTGTAGTACCCTGATATTTCTTCTTTTATTTATTGACTATTATGATCTTTCTCTTTAAATATTCTTACAAGTTGGCTCAACTTTTGGCGTGTTACATTATTTTATTCTTTTCTTTCTTGCTATTGTTGTAGAGTGTAGAAATATGAATTAAATATTTGAAGGATGTAAGTTTGGCTGGGATGGTTTGGGAGACTAGTCTTTGTGATTATAATAACTAGTATGGCAACCGCGCGTTGCGCGGTAGTGATACATTTTTATGAAAATATTGGATTGAATTAAGATATTGCTAATATATACTCACATTTTCTTACTAATGTATATTGTAACCAAACTTTTCTTATTTCAAGATTTTAAAAATTATGACCTCACCTTGAGAAATCATGAATCATCTCTTTTATATAATATCCATCCTTTTCAGCTCATTGTCATTCTCCTCCTTAATTAAGTTAAAGGAGAGATAATTCTATACCGGAATGATGTTCTAAGGAGGTCTTTAACTGCATATACACATTTTGGGTACCCAACACCGACTTCTATCCCTTATATATGCCTTTGGACATTTTTAGTGGCAAAATGGATTCGGAGTTACACACTAAAGAGTTTTATTTTGCAAATCAAAACATTGCAAGATTATATATATATATATATATATATAACTACTAAAATATTATTATCATTAATATAACAAAATACATATAAAACCATCAGAACATTATAGAAACCTGTGATTTGCAGAAACCCAAATAAAAAATGAAAAATAAAACATAAAAAAGTATTTGGATATGCGGATGGAGATACAACAGGGGTACTTTTCCTTCACCATTAAAAAACCAACCAAATCCTCATGGTTCTTCCTCCATTTTTCGCCTTCTCATTGTTGTCCATACCACATACCCAATAGTCGTGCAACTCTTCCCTTAATCCCCCCCCTCCTTCTCTAAGGAAGCCATAAACCAATAATCCTTGTCAAACAATAGAACATTTTAAAACAGAGTAGTAACTTCAATTTGAAAATATACAAATCTATTCTTTAACATCATGTCAGAACATCTTGCAACTAGTGTAAGAGATGAACTTTTTTTGGCTTTAATTCTCTTTCAATAGCATTCCTCCATTCTTCTTCCTCCTTCCTTTCTAATTCTTCAAGAAAAATCCTCTCTCTCTCTCTCTCCTTTCTTTCCTCTCTGGTAATCATATATCCATGAAAACAAACTAAAAGAAATCACAAAAGTATTTTGGGTATTAATATGTATATTGTACATACAAATAAAATTTAAATGTTAAATATAATAATCTATAAATCATATTCAAATTATTTAGTAGAACTAATTACTGAAAAAAGAATATATAAAATGAGTAACATTAACGATGGGGCATTTATGCATTATTTGTATAATTAATGATGTTCCATATAGTTTTTTATTTTTGTAAAGAAGACGATACTTCTGTTGATCTTATTAAGAAATAAACAAATTTATACATAAATGACACGGTAACTACCGCCTGAATGCACGTCCATTATCCAAATAGGACATGCCCCAAATATTAACGTGAAATGCAGTAATCCAAACATATAAATAGAAGTGGTTGAAACACTTTCAAACCACAAAACAATAACCAAAATAAAGTCTAATACATAAAGAAACAACTAAGATAAACCAAAACAACCTATGTAGATCCTTCTGCATAAGGTTCAACATGGTCAGTAGTCGAAACCTTTACTTGGACATTAATCGATGATAAATGGAGAGGGCAAACGAAAAGATTTGGAAGAAGAGAAGACAGAGAGAAATAAATATTGAGGTGGGAGAAAGCTTGAAAAAAGGAGAAAAAAGATAGAGTTGTTTCAAGCTTTGAGAAGAAGCCACGTCAATGGACGTGGTTTTTTCTTTAATATATATATATATAGATAGATTGTAATCCTTGGATGAATCTGTTGAATGAGAACAATGGAACTCATAAAAGAACATTATTGGAAAGTTATATGTAATATCTAAATAGTTGATGAACTCGTATATTCTTTTGAATAATGGATTGTATTTCAAATAAAAATTTCCCTATTTTTATGTTTTCAATATTGTTTTTACTTTCTTTAAACACAACCCGACCAAACCAACCAACCCGAACGGGTTGGGTTGGGTTGGGTTGCACTTTGTTTGGGTTGGGTTGAAAATTCTTAAACCGGCAACGTTGGGTTGAGTTGTGGAAATGCCTTTAACCTGATAAACCTAACCCGTGAGCACCCCTATCCAAACATAGTACACGAATCGCAAAAGCTACTTATTCCAAATTCAATCATCAATTTTGCTCGTTCCAAGCTTATTTGGTGGGCGAAAAAAGAGGCTAAATCAATAAAAGTAAAAACATAGTAATTCTTGCTATCAAAACATTCATAAAAGCATTTAGCTACATATTAGCTACGATGATTACTTAGTTTTTTCATTTATTTGTAGTCATGCTAGGTCTAGAACTCCAAAATGTTAGAACGATTTCATTATTCTGCTTGTTCAGAATAATTATCAACTGTAACATTTAGCTACAATAGTTAACATAATTAGTCTGAGCAAAATATTTTAGTCTCTTTTGTGACGTCTTTTGTTTTTCTCACCAATTTATAACATTTCTTTGTCATTTCCTACACTATCAAAGGTAAAACCTCGAATTTTCAAGTTTGGGAGGAAAGAAATATAAAGATGAAGATCAATATACCACACTGGAAACTACTGTAAACACTTCCAGCTTACTGGGAATTACTTCACGGTCCAACAAACCATCATCCCTTCCAGCGTTCTCGTCTACAGAAGAAGATATTTCATCAATGTATACAGGCTGGAAATCATTAGAAGGTCTATCAGATCTAGAAATCTTTCTGAGCCATTTAGGGACACCACATCTTGCATATATATATATATATATATATATAAACTGAAAATTGGATATAGAGAAAAGTACCATCAAGAACACTTTGGAAATCTTCTTCACTCCAGTCTGATTCAAGAACAACAGCAGAAACATAAAATAACTCACCAGTGCTCCCTGCGTATTAAAAAAAAGAATGAGATAACTATTAGGAAGCTAATACATTTATAAAAACTAAATAAATATTGGGAAGTAACACCACCAAAAACAGGGCAAGTCTTACAAACAACCTAAAATTTTTAAGGCCCTACTGTTTAGGTCGCTTTAATGTTCGTCCCATGGATCCATTTATGCAAAGAAAGTAGATTGAAGATTTGAATGTTAATAGCATTTAACTTTGTGGCGAAAAGAAATGAAGATTTGTCTACAAACTGAGAATGGAGAATGATATATATTATATAATAATGTCAACAGATGACCTCAACTATGAACTCATGTTCCTTAGTTCAAGCTTCTTTCAGAAACCATCTAGCTGCTCATTCTTCAAGCAATAGCTATGATTTGGCTTTGGATATCAAAATATCATATGGGTTTCTTATCAACTTCAACATTTATAAGGATCATAAACTTTCCCTAAAATTCTTGGTAATTGCAGTAAACTTCATAATACTTTGAAGGTGTTAAATTTACAACAATGTCGTTTCAAAAGCCCTAGGTATGACGATGAATATAAAATGTATCCCTTTATAGAAGTGGATATAGTACATGCAAAATTGTAAGAGATCGAATATTCAAGAGCAACACCACCGAATAATTGTGCCAAATTTTTTTTCCGCAAATCCATAATTTCCCATCAATTAGCAGAGGAGAATGGAATAATCCACAGACAATGTCAACTTCCAATTGGTCTTCATTGATATCGTAAAGAAAGAGGAGGGGAAGGAGTGATGATATAGGAGAAGGAGATAATTGGGGTTCTTCTTTGCCATTACCGAGTTGGCCTGAAGAGCCTCGGCCACATGAGAGTAGCAATGGAAAAAGAGAAGGACCAGATGATGAATTTGACAGATGGAGCGCCTGCCTATTAGAGACAGTATAGATCTGAAGAATGGAAAAAGAGACGATAGATTTGTTATGTGTCTTATTGATGGCTAATGTGTTAAACTTGAAATTGATATGTATTTTTGGATTTGTGAAAGTATAAATGGTTTGAGTTTATTTATAAAAATACACTTATATTTCTAAATTATGTATATCATACTAAAAATATGATTCTGATACAATTACTTTTTTTTTTAATTATCCATTTCATGGTTCATCAATTACACAAAAAGGAATGAGAAAAAAACCCATTTATGAAAGTTATTGAATGTGGCTTTAATCCTTATGCATGATAAAATTGTTACCTTGCCTCCAATTTCCCTTAGAAGCGTTGCTCCAATTTGGATCCTCATCGCTTCCATCTTTCTTGAACCAATTAACCAAAAAGCATATTGAAGCCATTGTTAGCTTTATCATTTAGTTGTTAATATTTAACAAAAAAGGTGAAGATACTCACAGTATGATGAGGGCGACTGGTTTGGTTATTTGGAGAATAAACTTTTTGGCCACCATAATAAATGGATGAACTCAGATAGCTTGGTTCTACTGTTCCATTTTGGTAAATGGGATTCTCCTGTTTTTCACCATTGCCTCTTTGTGTCTCTTAATCTATTATTGCAAAAAATTTGAGCTAATTGATAGAAGTGACATGTAAGTACAACTAAACTATATGAAAAAAACTATACCAACCTAGTGTTGAATTCTTGCTCTTTTGATGATCATGTGTTCTTAGAGTGGGATGAGTCTCTTCGTAGACCCTGAAATAGAAATAGTAAAAAGATGAGGCTACTAAAATCACATTGATTTAACACAAACACCAAATACAAAAAAGTTTGATTGATTTTGTTCGAGTATGAAGTAAAAACACAAATACCGTGGAGGAGGGACCAAAAACAGAGCTGAAAGGCCAGAGGAGGAGGTGGAGGTTGCATCCTTAGGGCCAAAGAGATTCTCAGTAAATAAAGAGGATGAAGAACCTTCTCCTTGTCCGTATTGCTGCTCCTGTGATCCATTATCAGTTGATTATTGAACAAAATCGAATCCGTACTGTTTTCGGGTTGAGATTGATGGAATTATGGAGTGAGAGAGATAGGGAAAGGACACGTCGAGCAGAGGAGTGGTGACGAAGAAAATGAAAAGGGGATGGGGGTTATTTATAGGGGCCACAATCAACATATTTATTATTCAAGACGACACTTTACCCTTATGCCAAAACTACATATGGGTAAGCTAAAAATTGAAAATTTCCAGCAACAACAAATCCAAGAACTGCTACAATCATACAAATCATATTGGATCTGTTTATATTTCACTCTCAGTCATCTACTTCATCCCAAATTCAATGAAATGGATATGCTGTAGCCATTGCAATATTGCATAAATTAAGGCAAGCCAATCAAAGATTTCCCTTGTCAACGTGATTGTAATCAATCAAAATCCATAGAAGCCATTTCTTTACATAATTTCTATTAATGACTCCAAAAATGGAAGAAAATGTAAAGCTCATAAAGCAATAAAGTTATCTACTTTTTGGTTTTGTGAGAGAAAAAACTTAAAGAGATTTGATTTGTATATTTTACAAATTGTATGTAGTTTACCATTTGATGCATATCAATATTCTGGACACTGACCAGATTCAGTTTGAAATGTTTTTCCTCGCCATATTTCTACCATATATTGGTTGTTAAAAAAAATGAACTTGGACTTCCATTATGTTAATGAGACCTGACATTGTGACCACAAAAACAAAGAATTGAAGCCTCTTCCGACTGATAGTCGTTTGCATTTATTTATTTTTTTCATTTGCTATGAGTGTCAATGTATGTATATGCATATACATACACGGACACATGTATATTCATCCAAAAACCATAAAGAAAAAAGTGGAGTTCTACAGTTTATTAATCATAAAGTAGTTGTACTTAGTGTCTCTTGTATTTAGGCTTTGTGCTGGAGAAAACGGGTATAGTAACAAATGAGTTCTGTGTTTTAAACACAGAAGTGTAGATTGAATTGGGATGCCAAGCAGACTAATTGGTAATTCTAACTTTAAAATCAATGCAGGTTCTATACGTAATTATAGAAGCGAGTATTTCAAAGATTAATATCCACCGGATCCCAAAATATAGAGAGTCCTACTGTTAAGACACAGTCTCATTGGATTCAAGATCATCCAAACTGAAGATCGCAATCTGAAGCTAAAGCCGGAACGTCGACTCTCAATATTAAAATCTATGTTTGTTTGTAATAAATGTCAAAGTAACTGTTTATTTTGTATTTTATGTTTAATCTAAATATCTTATAAATAGATGTTGGGAACTGAAGATTCTACTAAGTGTAGTTACTACTGCTAGCACAAGTGTAGTTACTACTGCCAGAACAAGTTGAAGTTAATACTGCTAAGTGTTACTACTGCTAGTAGAATTACTACTGCTAGTTAAAGTTAGTACTGCTTGAACAAAGTTAGTACTGCTTAGCTAGTTAGTACTGCTAGTAGTTAATACTGCTAGTAGTTAATGCTGCTACTTGAAGTTAATGCTGCTGAGCATTATTAGTGCTGCTAAAGAGATACGAATACTACAGCTGGATATACTGAAGATATACATGGAAGATATACTGAAGATTTGTTTATTCTTTGTAATTATCTTTTTATTAGTATATGTATAGAATGTTTAGAATAGATAGAGAGAACTTTTTGATAATTGTTTTTCAAGAGAAAAATTAACCTCAAGGCATAGATCCTAATTCTAGAGAAGTAGAATTCGTATTGGTGAGCCTGTTCATCAATATTGAGGTTGAGTGTGTAATCTTGTAACTTTAAGCATTCAATACAAGTTTACTGTTTGATCATTATATACTGTGTTTGAATACTGTTTTATTAAATATCAAAGTGTTTTTCCGCAACTTCTTTGATATTAGTTTCTGAGTATTAATTCTTGTTAAGAATTCGATCCTGACAAGTGGTATCAGAGCAAAATTCTCTCAGAAACAGTTATTCATCATGGAAAATCTTACAGAATCAAGCAGTACTTTGGTCTCAAAAGTTCCAATGCTCAGATCCAATGAATTTGACATGTGGAAAATCAGAATCAAGCAATATATTCTCCTCACAGATTACTCTATGTGGGACATCATTGAGAATGGCCCATCTGATGGAGGAAAAATTGGTGAAGATGGCAAAAGAACTCCTCCAAAGACAGATGCAGACAGGAAATCAAGACAAACAGAGATGAAAGCCTTGAGCACACTGCTCTTGGCCATTCCAAATGAGTATCAACACCAATTCTGCAATTGCACTGATGCACAGATGCTCTGGAATGCTCTAGAGAAGAGATTCTCAGGTACCAAAAGTACCAAGAGAAATCAAAAGGCAATCTTAAAACAACAGTATGAAAACTTCATCTCAACTAAGAATGAGTCCATGACTCAAACTTTTGACAGGTTTAATAAACTAATTGGTGAACTAGCTACTATGGGAGTACAGATTGATCAAGATGATGTGAACAGAAAGTTCTTAAGGTCCCTTGGAGATGAATGGACCATGTACACTGTGTCATTCAGACAGAATGATCAGTTGGAAGACAAAGAACTTGATGATCTGTACAATGATCTTAGAGTTTTTGAAGCTGAGGTGGAGGCAAAGAAGAAGCCTTCTGGATATGTTCATAATGCTGCACTCCTATCAGCATCAATTGATTCTACTGCTAACTCTGAATCAGTTAATGCTACTAATGGATCAAATCTAGATAAAGGCACTGATTATGCATTTGAAGCTCTTCTTTCTAATCATGGAAATTCTTCTTTGATCAATGATGACTTAGAACAACTTCATCCTGATGATCTGGAAGAGATGGATATTAAATGGCAGATGGCCATGCTCTCCATGAGGGTTAAGAAGTTTATAAAGAGGACTGGAAGAAACAACTTCTCACAAAGAAGAGAAGATGGAGCAGGATTTGATAAATCAAAGGTAGAATGCTACAAATGTCATCTAAAGGGACATTTTGCTAGAGAATGCAGAAGTGGAATGTCTCACAACAACAACCATCAACAAGCTCAATCTGGAAGCTTCAATAATAATAGAAACTCTGCTCAAGCCCTTGTTTCTCAACAAGGAATGGGGTTTGATTGGAGTGATCAAGCAGAAGAAGCTATTCAGAATCAAGCTCTTATGGCTAAAGTATCTGATCTCCCATCTGAGGTAAGTTCTAATCTCTGCTCTAAAACTTGCATAGACACTGTTAAAAGGTACAGGGATCACAATCAGAAGATGAGTGATGACCTGAAGAGACTAGAAAAGGATATAAAAGACTATGTGAGGATAGTAGAGAGATTTGAAGATCAAATCAAAGGTTTTCAAGCCAATGAACTACAACACTCATATGACACCAATTACTGGCAGTGGGAGAAAAAGGATTTAGAACTTAAACTGACTAAATCTAAAGAGGAGAGTGAAAAACTGAAAGAGGAGTTAACCAAGGTTAAGCTTGATGTAGAAAAGTTTTCCAATGCTTCTAAAGCAATGGACTCCTTACTGCAAAATCAGATTCATGATAAGTTGAGAAGAGGAATTGGGTATAATGCCACACCTCCACCATATAACAACAATTACATTCCTCCTACTTCAGACCTGTTAGACACCAAAGATAGGAAGGACTTGCCTGAGGGAGCCACTGAAATAGATCCCTTAGATGAGGTAATTGTTGAGGATAAGACTGAGAAAGAGGTTGACAAGAGTAAGGAGAACAAGGTAAGTGGTGAGATTTCTATAGAAAACAACATTATCACCAATGAGGATTGTGGAAGGGCTTGGATCAAATCCAAGAACATAGAGAAGACAGAGGAAAAGTTTGGTAAGGTCCATTATAAACAGACCACAGTTGTGAATCCAGGTCCTTGCAAACAGTGTGCATGTAAGAAGAATGAGCCCCAAAAACAGGACAAAAAGAGGGGAAATCAAAGAAACTGGAATAATCAGTGGGCACAAAAACAAGGGGTTGATCTGAGTAAAATCAATAGACCAAAACCTTGTTTTATCTGTGGCAAATTGAATCATCTTGCAAAATTCTGTTATTTCAATCCCATAAACCAAAGAATGAATTTCCAAAGATCCATGCAAAAACCCTTTGGTTATAAGAAAATTGAAAAGAATCATGTGGCTAAGAAAACTGTTAAAACTAAAAGCCACATGAAGAAAAAGTATTCTGTTAAAGAAAGTGTCAATATGTGGATTCCTAAAAGCAATAAAACTGTTAGTACTGCTATCACAAATAGTGCTGCTAACAATGTTAGTGCTGCTAGAAGTAATACTACTGCTAACAATGTTAATGCTGCTAACAAGGTTAGTACTGCTAAACCTGTTAGTACTGCTACACCTGTTAGTACTGCTAACTCTGTTAGTACTTCTAAAGTTAGTACTGCTTCTAGTGTTAATTCTTCTAAGCCAATCATATTGACAAAGTACTCTAATAGAGAGTGCTCTGAGTTTAAAAACCTCATTAAAAAGGAATGTAAATACTTTGATGAGAAAGGAAGACCCAAGATCACTTTGGCTTGGGTCCCTAATCATACTAATTGATTTATTTAATGTGCAGGGCAACCAACAGCTCAAGGGAAAGAGCATATGGCATGTTGATAGTGGTTGCTCTAGGCACATGACTGGCAACATGTCATGCCTTCAGGATTTCAAGCAAATTAATGGAGGACATGTTGCATTTGGAGACAATCTTACTGGTGGTAAGATAAGTGGAAAAGGTAATGTCACCAAAGGTAAGATGACATTTGAGGATGTCTACTATGTTGATCAATTAAAGTACAACCTGTTAAGTGTATCACAGGTTTGTGACAAACAACATAGTATATTATTTACTAACACTGAGTGTATGATCCTTGCTCCAGGGTTCAAGGTAGTTGATGAAAACATGATACTACTCAGAACTCCTAGGAAGGACAATGTTTACTGTCTTGATTTGGACAATGTTGATAGTGATTCATCTTTAAATTGTCTTGTTTCAAAAGCTTCTATAGATGAATCCTCCCTTTGGCACAGAAGGATGTGTCACATGAATTTCAAGACTATGAACAATCTTGTTAAAAATAACCTTGTAAGAGGTTTACCTTCAAAAGTCTTTTCATGTGATGATCATTGTGTTGCTTGTCTTAAAGGCAAACAACACAAAACTTCTCATAAGACCAAAGAGTTAAATTCTGTTTCTTCTTGTCTCCAGTTATTGCATATGGATCTGTTTGGTCCTACAAATGTTATGAGTATAGGCAAGAAATCTTACTGCTTGGTTATTGTTGATGATTACTCCAGATTTACTTGGGTATATTTTCTAAGGACTAAGGATGAAACAAGTGGTCTTATCAAATCCTTTATTCTAAGAATTGAAAACCAAACTAATCAAAGAGTAAAAGTCATTAGATCAGATAATGGAACTGAATTTAAAAATCATGATTTAAACACTTTTTGTGAAGAAAAAGGTATTGAGAGACAATATAGTGCTCCTAGGACTCCTCAACAGAATGGTGTTGCTGAAAGGAGAAATAGGACACTAATAGAGGCTGCTAGATCTCTGTTGGCTGATTCAAAATTGCCAATTACATTCTGGGCTGAAGCAGTTAATACTGCTTGTTATGTCCAAAACAGAGTTCTAGTGGTCAAGCAAAAGAACAAGACCCCATATGAGCTTTTAAATCAAAGAAAACCTTTTATTGGTTTCTTCAAACCTTTTGGGTGTCCTTGTACAATTCTAAATACCAAATCTCACTTAGGTAAGTTTGATAGCAAAGCAGATGATGGATTTCTTGTTGGATATTCATCTCAGAGTAGGGCCTACAGAGTTTTTAACTCTTCTTCTAGAATAATTGAAGAAAGTGACAATGTCAAATGCAATGAGAACACACCAAATCCTGTTGGGTCTGGACCTCAATGGCTATTTGACATTGATTCACTAACTAACTCTTTTGGTTTCAGTAATGAGTATACAGGAACAGATGGTGGAGAATCAGAGATCACACAAGTTGAAGAAAGTATATCTAAATCTGTGATTTTTCCCATACCCACAGTAAATGAAGACTGTGAAAAGGAATCATTTACTGAACCAAGTCAGAGTGAAGAAGACACTAGGGATGAGGAGACTCAAGAATCAGAAGTGACATCTGAAACCACTTCAGTTGAGTTGCATGACTCTAATCTAGAGGCTGGACTGAATGAAGAACCTAGTCATAACACCAGAGTTCAAAAGAATCATCCTCCACAGCTGGTAATAGGAGATATCTCTTCTCCCATGATGACTAGACATCAAAGCAGGCTTCAGGAAATGCAAGATCAACAGCATACAGTGCTCTCATGTTTTCTATCCCAGCTTGAGCCTAAAAAGGCACATGATGCTATGAAAGAATCTAGCTGGATAGAAGCAATGCAAGAAGAATTGTTACAGTTCAAGCTACAAGATGTGTGGGATCTAGTAGACCTTCCTAAAGGTCACAGAGCAATTGGCACAAAATGGATCTTCAGAAACAAGAGAGATGAAAGAGGTATTGTTATAAGGAACAAAGCAAGGCTGGTGGCTCAAGGCTATACTCAAGAAGAGGGTATAGATTATGAAGAAGTCTTTGCACCTGTGGCTAGGATAGAAGCAATCAGACTATTCCTAGCCTATGCTTCTTACATGAACTTCAAAGTCTATCAAATGGATGTAAAAAGTGCTTTTCTCTATGGATCAATTGAAGAAGAAGTATATGTCTGCCAACCACCAGGGTTTGAAAACCCAAGCTATCCAGACAGGGTATACAAACTAAAGAAAGCACTTTATGGACTACATCAAGCCCCAAGAGCATGGTATGACACTCTGTCATCCTATCTCTTGGAAAATGACTTTGAAAGAGGAATCATAGATAAGACTCTTTTTATCAAAAGAAAGAAGAAGGATATCTTGCTGGTCCAAATTTATGTTGATGACATTATCTTTGGATCTACAAGAAACAACATGTGCAAGGAATTTGAGGATTTAATGCATCAAAGGTTCAAAATGAGTTCCATGGGGGAACTTACTTTCTTCCTTGGACTCCAAGTTCAACAGAAGTCAGATGGCATTTTCATATGTCAATCCAAGTATGTGCAGGATATTCTAACCAAGTTTGGTTTCTCAGAATCAAAACCTGCCAGCACACCTATGGAAACACACAAGCAGATCACAGCAGATCTTGAGGGGGAGGACATTGATGTGCATCTTTATAGATCCATGATTGGCTCTCTCATGTATCTCACAGCATCAAGGCCAGATATTATGTTTCCAGTCTGTGTATGTGCAAGATTTCAAGTTAGGCCAAAGCATTCTCACTTTCAAGCTGTTAAGAGGATATTCAGATATCTCAAAGGGCAACCCAGATTGGGACTTTGGTATCCTCATAACTCACCTTTTGACCTAATAGCATACTCAGACAGTGATCTAGGTGGGGCAAACTTGGACAGAAAATCTACTTCTGGAGGATGTCAGTTTTTGGGTGCTAGACTAGTCTCATGGCAGTGCAAGAAACAAACCACAGTATCCACATCTACAACAGAGGCAGAGTACATAGCAGCTGCAAGTTGCTGTTCTCAAGTCTTATGGATTCAGAATCAAATGCTGGATTATGGGTTCAAAGTTTTCAGGCAAGAATCTTCAAGGTCAATGGCATCAATGGCGTTCATTGACGAGCACAATGAAATCGCGATGCTCCAAAAGCCAAAACAAGCTGAAGGTTTTCATCAGATAGTCGACTTTCTGAAGTCTAGCCACATTGCTCATGCTATCACTATGTCTCCAACTATCTTTATAGAGCATCAGAGGCAATTCTGGGCTCATGCCACCATTGTTACTGAGAATGGTGTGCGAATGATCAAGACGACAGTATGTGGCAATCCATTGACAGTTACTGAAGAGATAGTTCGCATCAGTCTACGTCTAGACGATGCCTCGGGTATAACTTCTATCCCTAATGATGAACTGTTTTCTTCTCTGACAAAAATGGGGTATGGAGGCCCATTGGGTGTTTTTAAGTTCTCAAAAGCTAAATTCTCACCTCAATGGCGTTTTCTTGTTCATACCTTGATGCACTGCATTTCTAAAAAGACCACTGGATGGAGTGAGTTCAGCAGTCCCATTGCTTATGCTTTGGTCTGTTTGGCCACTACCAGAAGGTACAATTTTTCACAAATGATTTTCAATGATCTTGTCTCAAACATGGGAAACAAAAAGAGCTTTTATATGTATCCCAGGTTTGTTCAAGCAGTTATCAACCATGAATTGACGGATATACCTCAACCTGTTGGGGTATATGTACCTAAACCCCCCAAAGGCAAGGTTTTCTCAAATATGAGAAGATCTGCTGGGGACTCGGAAGGAGTTGACACCCCATTGTTCTCTACAATGATGGTGGTGTCCCAAACCACTGAAGGTATGGCAGCAGGGTCAAGGCCCTCATTAGACCATCCCACTGCTAGCCAAGCCCAACCTTCTCACTCAAAAACAATTCCCCAGTCCATTCTTACAAAACCAACCTCTCCAATTACCCAAACTTATCAAAGAAAACAGGTAAAGAAGGCTCCTTCCCTTCTTGTACCATCACCCACACAACCTTTAAGCCCTCTAAGGGAGAATTCTCCCCTAGAGAATATCCAAAGGGAAACCACAAGGGTGTCTCCCAACCCAAAGGAGGTGCTCTCTGAGGAGGAGGTAGAGCATATGGGAGATGAGGCTGCCACTACTCCTGCTAACACAGAGGAGGAAAGTGGTAACATCAATAAGACCTCCCCCATGGCAACTTTGAATGAGCAATCATTTGAAGGTCCCTGGTGCCAAGAAACCACAGGGGTGGATAGTGCTTCTGCTAGGCAGAAGACTTCCACTATTAAAAGATCCAATGATCCTTCAATAGGGGGTAACACTCCTGGAGAAGGTGAGGACAGATATAACTATGATGAATTGATGGAGACAATGGGCAACATCAACATGGATGTACTCAAACAGGGCAAAGACATAGAAGAGCTAAAACTCATAGTACTGTCACAACAAGAACAAATCATCAAGTTGAAGCAAATGGCAAGGAAGCTGATTTTGCAAAAGAAGAAGAAACAATTTGTGCTCAGAAGGAGGAAACCAGAGACTGATGCTCCCAAAAAGGGGGAGATCAACATGGTAGAAGCATCAAGGGAAGGGGAGATTGATAAAGAAAGAGTAGAAGTTGAGGGGGAGAAGGAAGCAGAAACTGTTAATGCTGCTGAAACCTCACAAGCAGCAGTAACAGAGTTAACACCAACAGAAATTGAAGTAGCTGAAGTGCTAATCAAAGCTAAGAATGACACTCCCAAACCAAAGGGAGTGGTCATAAATGAAGGGAGAGACAAGAAATCAGAAAAGAAAGACATGGCTGCAGATATAAAAAGAAAAGGGAAAGAAAAGATGATAGAATCTGATCAACCATCTAAAAAGCAAAAGATGATTGAGTCAGATGAAGCATTAGCAAAGAAAGTGCAAGAAGAGTTAGATCTAGCAGAAAAGGAACAGGTTGAAAAAGACAGAGAAATGGCCAGAGCACTAGCAAATGAGTTAAATGAAGCATTCCAGAAAGGGTTGGAAACAGAGAAAGCCAAGCAAAGAGCAATAACCTTGAGAAAGGCTATGATGGCCAGATCAAGTGCAAAGAAGAGAAGACCTTCACAAACTTACCTTGCCACTCAGGAAAGAAACAAAATGATAACTTTCTTGAAAAGTGCAATTGGGGTAAAGAAAGAAATGTTTGTGAAGATGAATTTTGATCAAATCAAGGATCTATATGAGAAAGAAATGGAGAAGCTGAAGAGCAATGAGAAGGACAGAGTGGAGTTTGAAAAGAAGGCAAAGGAGAGACATGATATAGACATGAATCAACCATTCCCTGAAAGTGAAGAGGGAACTCCTATAAAAGAAATGGAAAGGGAAAAGGAAGAAAAGAAGAAGGAAGATACTCTAGTACAGGTTCAAAAGACTTTGAAAAGAACCAAGATGATGGCCAAAAGAAAGAAAGATAAGAAGCCCAGAATAGAAGAAGAACAAAATGTTGCTGAAGAAGAAGGGGCACCTGAGTCATCAAGTCAACAAGGGTCATCAATCAAAGATGATGTAAGCTTATATATGGTAGTGATGGACAAAGTGCCTGAACCAATTACTGCAGAACCTGTTGGAGTTAAGCCACCAGAGATCATTCACTGGGATGTTCTGAAAATGGATGGAAAAGATTATATCAGACTAAAGAGGAAGGATGATAAGTATGAAATATTCAATACTTGGATCAAAATTGTCAAAACATGCTCTAGATCTGATATAGAAGAGATGTTTGACATAGGAATTAAGCTGTATGCAGACCATCTGAATACTCCAGGAATTTCTCTTACAAAACTGGTGATGGAGTATCTATGCATGATGTTCAAACCTGAAGAAGTGAACCAGGTCATCAAGAGTGTGTTTAAAGAAGTTACAAGTTGGACTCTATATGAAACTAGTGGAGTATATGCAGTGACTTTGGATAGAAATCACACAGAATACTTCCTAGTGGATAGAGTATATAATCACACCAGACTAAAGGCCCATGCTATGCTAAAGAAGAAGTTGGGTTGTGCACCAAATTCAGAAATGGCCAAGTATCTCATTCAGAGGATAATCAATCAGAGTTTGGGACTGAATCCAGACTTAGCAGCGTGATCTTGGAAGTTTTGGGAGCATTAAAAGGAGCATCTGGAAGAATATCTGAAGAACTTGACTTCTCTTCTAAAAGTCAAGTTAGGGGGAGATTGTTGGGAACTGAAGATTCTACTAAGTGTAGTTACTACTGCTAGCACAAGTGTAGTTACTACTGCCAGAACAAGTTGAAGTTAATACTGCTAAGTGTTACTACTGCTAGTAGAATTACTACTGCTAGTTAAAGTTAGTACTGCTTGAACAAAGTTAGTACTGCTTAGCTAGTTAGTACTGCTAGTAGTTAATACTGCTAGTAGTTAATGCTGCTACTTGAAGTTAATGCTGCTGAGCATTATTAGTGCTGCTAAAGAGATACGAATACTACAGCTGGATATACTGAAGATATACATGGAAGATATACTGAAGATTTGTTTATTCTTTGTAATTATCTTTTTATTAGTATATGTATAGAATGTTTAGAATAGATAGAGAGAACTTTTTGATAATTGTTTTTCAAGAGAAAAATTAACCTCAAGGCATAGATCCTAATTCTAGAGAAGTAGAATTCGTATTGGTGAGCCTGTTCATCAATATTGAGGTTGAGTGTGTAATCTTGTAACTTTAAGCATTCAATACAAGTTTACTGTTTGATCATTATATACTGTGTTTGAATACTGTTTTATTAAATATCAAAGTGTTTTTCCGCAACTTCTTTGATATTAGTTTCTGAGTATTAATTCTTGTTAAGAATTCGATCCTGACAATAGATATTTAGATATTATATATTAGTTAGTTAGTTAGTTAATAGTTAGATATTAGTTTAGTTTTAGATATTAGTTTTATTAGTTTAATATTGCAACTTGATGTTGCAAGTGGTTGTAAGTTAGAGTGTGTTAGAAGCTAGAGAGAGATCTGAGATCAGATATGATCTTATCTCTCAACAAGTCTTTTAACACACAATCAGATCATAGAACACACACACTCACGGTGTAAAAACAAAGAACACAGAAAAGCTTCAAAAGATCAAACCTGTAATCGTTGAATGTTATATAAAACAGGTTGGTAATCATATTGTGTTGTCGTATTCTATAAACTTGATAAACATTGCTGGACCGACAATTGGTATCAGAGCCTGATTTAAGATCAAAATCAAGTTTTAAGAAAAACGACTCTGTGTTCTTGTTTGAAAATCGAGTTTGAGATTTTGAGTGTTTTAGGTGTTAAAATCGATCAGGTTGTGATCGATATATATGCTAGATCGACTTGTTGTAGTTTGATTTCAGTATAAAGCTTTAATCGAGTTCCATTTTGGGATTTTAGTGCAAAACTTTTCACGACCAAAAAGTCACTATGCCATCGATTTTTTCTTCAAAAAGTGATTTTTATCGAAATCAAGTGGTAACAAACTGTTCTAGAAGTGTTTGTGGTCATTTGTTAGGAGTTTAGGACTGCTAATCGTTGTGAAAAAGGTTTTAGTTGAAATTCGAAGTTGCAGGGATGAACTTGCGCAAACCTCAACTTTACGCAACCCAAGTGATACGCAAAGCTCCACTTTGCGCTACCAACGTGATACGCAAACCATACTTTGCGCAACACTCGCATCACGCAAAGTCTACTTCTCGCATCCAACAGCATACGCAAACTTCGAACTTCACTTCTCGCAACAAGAAGGAAACGCAAACCTCAGTTCAAGTAATCAACTCTTCACGAAAAACCAAGTCAAGTTTGCGCAACCCACTCGAAACGCAAAGTTCACTTTGCGCATCCCGCTTGATACGCAAACCTCACTTTGCGCATCCCGCTTGATACGCAAACCTCACTTTGCGCATCCCGCTTGATACGCAAACCTCAGTTTGCGCAACCCGCTTGACACGCAAACCTCCATTTGCGCATGCAAACCTTGATACACAAACCTCTCTTTGCTCCAATCCAGACATAGAATTTTCTTCAAAATGACATCCAGAGAAGCCCTTGCAATCGGAACTGACTCCAAGCCACCAGTTCTCTTTAAAGGAGAATACGAACAGTGGAAAGATAGGTTCCTGAACTTTGTTGACAGACATGAGCTGGGTGATTTCATCAGGAAATCTATAGAAGAAGGGGTTATGAAACCAGTCAAGACGACTCGTTTGGTTGGAACCGTGCCAACTGAGGTTGAACTTAAGTTTCATGAGCTAGAAGATGATAACCTCAGAAGAGCTAAAGGCGACAGATTAGTTAAGTCATACATTTTACAAGGAATTCCAAACGAAATCTATGTAAAGATTGACAGCTACAAGGCCTCCGGCAAAGAAATGTGGGATCAACTTGAGAAGATGATGTTAGATTCAAAGGATGGGAATCAGCTTAAAATCTCCAACTGCCTGAACAATTATGACGAATTTAGAGGCAGAGTGGGAGAAACTTTAGAAGAAACCTATGACAGGTTTGTGACCTTGCTGAACGAACTAAGCAAGAACAAGGTCCACAAATCTTAAATAGAGCTGAACGTCAAATTCCTGAGTATTCTACAACCTGAATGGAAAAGATTTTCCAGACAGATGAAGCAAATCAAGGATCTGAATGAGATTCCACTTCATGAGGTGTATGAAACCCTCAGACAAAATGAAGAAGAGGTGGATGAAATTCTAGATGAGAAGAGGCAGAAAGGAAAGACAGTTGAAGACACAGTTGCTCTTGTTGTCAGGAAGAAGAAAAACAAGACAATTGTGTATGAATCAGAAGAAGATGAAGGTTATGCAAACTCTGACATGGATGAAAATGAACAACTGAAGCAAGCAATGATTCTGCTGTCAAATGCTTTTCAGAAAATGTTCTACACGAAGCCGAGTTCAAATAGTCAGAGATATTCTTCTGGTCCGAACAACTACATCCACAAGGAAAGGGTTGAAGGAAGTAGAAATGAAGGAAAGAGATTTGAAGGGAAAAGAACAGAGGAGAGGAAAACTGAAGAGAGAAGATATCAGTATGAAGGAAAGAGAATAGAGGAGAGGAAACCAGAAGATAGAAAGTTCAAAGCTGAAGGATCCAGTCAACCAGAACCACCTACGTGCTACAACTGTGGCAAAACAGGTCACTTTGCCAAGGATTGCCGAAGATCAAAGGTCAGAAACTCCGATTATTACAAGAACAAGATGCTTCTTGCAAAGCAACAGAAGGCTGGCAAGGCACTGATGGCTGAGGATGAATACTGGCTTGATCACTCAGATGAGGAAGAAGAGGATGAAGAAAGAGATGAAGCCGTCAACATGTGCTTGATGGGAAAGCAAGAATCAGATGCAGAAGCTGATTCAGATGATGAAGAAGAAGAGGTATGTGATTTATCGTATACAAATTTCATGAATAAAATGCATGCCATGATTTTAAAACAAAAAGAGTTAGAATCGAATCTTGAGCGAGAAAATGGTGTTATAACTGACAAAAACCAACTACTACAGAAACTTAGCCATGAAATTGCTGAGAAGAAAATATTGGTTGAGGTTTTACATAGAGATAATGACACCAACGCAAAGGAAAAGACAATAATTCTTAAAGAGAATTCTGAACTCAAGTCTAAACTGACAAAAAGTGAGATTGATATATATGAGCTTACAAAATTGCATTCTTCATGTACCAAAGAAAACTTTTCTTTACTTGGAAAATTAAAAAGTTTGGAAGAGAAGTTATACAAAATGGGTCAAACTGAACAAACTATTCATCTGAACAAACCCAAAGAGGAAATAGAGAGATGGGGAATCGGTTATAAGAATCCTCACTGTCTTCAAAAAGGAATGTCTGAAGTGCCTGCACTTTATGATCATCTTTCAATGAAATTAGCTCGACGAATCCCTGAGTTTAAAACTTTCTGGACTAAACTATCTGAAAAGGATGAAGCCAATGAAACTGAAAAACGGTTGAAATCATCTAAAGTTCACCTTCCATTTTATTATGCGAAGATGAATAATAGTTATAATGAAAATTCAATATATCAAAAGAAGAAAACTCTTTCAAGTGATTTCTTTCAAAGTTATTCTGAAAAAGAAATGGAGGCGAAGCCTATTCAAGGTAAACTATATGTCCCTCCTCTCGTTTTAGAAAGTAAAATTTCTGAACTCGAGAATTCTTTAACAGATGAAAGACTTTTGATGAATATTGAACAAATAGTTTTTTCAACTGTGTTCAAAAATGTTATTATTTCTAAGGCTTCAAACTCTAAGGATATATTTAGTCTAACAAATAAAGGGTTTATTTTCTGAACTCGGACGGTGGTTTAGATGATTGTTTTGAACAATTTGACTTTAATGCAAAACTTCCTAACCATTCATCATTTGTTAAGAAATCTTTAGGAAAAACCAGTATGTCTGTTAACAGTGCAAAATCAACGAAAGTTGATAACTCACTCTCTGTGAAAGCTAAAAATGCTAAAGGTAAGATTACATCTAAGCATTCACAGAAACCGAACACTACTGGTCATCCGAAGAGGAAGCATTCGTTTGTTGCTCAAAAGTCTAACTCAACAGTTTCACATGTTTCAGATCTGAGCAAGCAAAGGCCAGAAGTTAAATCTCTGTGGCAACCAAAACAGAAGTTTGACAAGACCGTTAAATCGTTTTGTAGTGTTAATTGTAGTAAGACTTCGCCTAGTAAAGATGTCTTAATTGCTGATGTTGTTATTTTGAACTCAAAACTTGCTGTTTCTCGTAAACAATATACAATGAAGCAATTATTTCAGTTATCTTTATCTGCTAGAAAGTCTTCTATTTATGATAAACATGTTTCTACTTCTTGTCAAGATTCTGAAGATTGGTTTGGCAATTATCATGTGCATTCATCTCATTCTAATTTTTCAAATGCATTTCAAAAGAAAAGAGGACCCAATTTGAAATGGGTACCAAAATCTTGTGCTAACACAGAAGGACCCAAATTCCAGTGGGTACCTAAGGGCTAAATCTGTGTTGCAGGCACACAAAACTTAAAGAGAAATCGACTTCTGATTATGTACAGATCAGGACTCGTTCTTCAATGTCAAAATAGGTTTTTGGATAATGCAGTTCAAAACCAGAACTTCAAAGAGAAATGGTTCTTGAGTAAATCAGCTCAAAACCCGAACATCAAAGTCAATTAGGCTTTTGAACAAATCAGTTCAAGACCCGCACTTCGATAATCAAAGTGTTTATTCCAAAGTTGTCGTATGATTATCTAAATTTGTAATTTCTCTTATGCAGACTCGTCATACGTGGTTCTTGGACAACGAATGTTCCAAGCACATGACAGGGCAGAAAGAGATGCTGTCCAATTTTAAAGAGAAATATTGCGGAACAGTCAGATTCGGCAACGACCAGGTTTCTCCAATCATGGGATAGGTGATGTACAACATGACAATGTCACTATCAAGAAGGTGAGCTATGTAGAAGGATTACGACACAACTTGTTCAGTATAGGCCAGTTCTGTGACAAAGACTTAGAGGTCAACTTCAAAGCCAAGATATGTTCAGTTCGCAATGAAGAAGGCGAAGAACTCTTGGTCGGTACTCGAGAATCAGACCTCTACACAATCAATTTATCAAATGTCCAGACTGACAAGCAGGTTTGTCTACTGACGAAAGCCTCGATGCAACAAAGCTGGTTATGGCATCGAAGGCTCTCTCACCTCAACTTCAGGTACATCAACAATCCGGTCAGTGGAAAGCTCGTCAAAGGACTTCCAGAGCTCAAATATGAAAGAGAACATCTTTGTGCAGCATGTGAAAAAGGAAAAATGAAGAGGGCTCCACATAAACCAAATCTTGAACCAAGTACAAACACTCCGTTAGAGTTATTGCATATGGACTTATGCGGTCCGATGCGAACTCAGAGTCTAGGCAGAAAAAAGTACATACTCGTTATCGTGGACGATTACTCGCGATACATATGGGTCAAGTTTCTATGTTCAAAAGATGAGACACCAGATGTTCTCATCACATTCCTAAAGACGACCCAGGTGAATCTGCAGAAACCGGTTAAGTTTCTACGAACAGACAACGACACAGAGTTCAAGAACAACAAAGTTTAAGAATATCTCGAATCTGTAGGGATTTCACATCAATACTCTGCTGCTCGTACGCCTCAACAAAATGGAGTGGTCGAAAGAAGAAATCAAATGCTAGTCGAGGCTGCTCGTACTATGCTAAGTCAATCAGACTTACCTCTATTCTTGTGGGCTGAAGCTGTTTCGACCGTGTGCTATACACAGAATCGCTCCATGATACATCGCAGATTCAAGAAGACTCCTTATGTTTTAATCAACAACCGAACACCAACAATCAAATATTTTCATATATTTGGGTGTAAGTGTTTCGTGCTAAACGATAGGGAAAGTCTCAACAAGTTCAGTACCAAGGCGGATGAAGGCATCTTCACTGGTTATTCCTCGACATCAACTGCATTCCGTGTTTATCTGAAGAAGTCAAAGACGGTGATTGAAAGCATCAACGTCACGTTTGATTAAGAGATGGCTTCCGAACAACACAGTTCAGAACCCGTTATAACCGGAGTACTAGATTCTGGGCAACTCAGTCCAGAACCTACGTCTCAACAGAATAAATTAGATGAAGCATCAACTTCTACTAACCATTTATCTGATTTAGATTTATTATTTGAATTGTTTTATGATGAATTTCTTGGATCTAATGTAAAGAAATCTGTTGTGGTTGACAGGATGGAAGACTTAACGACTACTCATCCAACCAGTTCAGATGTTCCTATTGAATCCAACGCCCCGATTCAACAAGAAGTTCCAATTCAAATGCCGACTCCAACAGTTGAAGAAGTTCCATGTGATGAAGAGACAGAAGTAGTTGAACCAGTAGGATGTTCTGTACAGATCCATCCACAGCCGGAACAAGCTGTACCTGCTGAGCCTTCTGAACCTACCACTTCAACTGCAATCATCATTCCTCCTGAACAAGATGAATAAGGTACAAGTGGATTTATAGATGATACAACTGACATACATTCATATAATCCACTACCTCATGAACATAAATGGACCAAAGAGCACCCGCTAAGCCAGATCATTGGCGATCCATCATAACCGGTGCAAACTAGGTCAACATCAATGAACATTTGCATGCATGACTCCTTTCTGAGCAAGTTCGATCCAACACGCGTATCAGAGGCACTTGCTGATCCAGAATGGGTGATCTCAATCCAAGAAGAGCTGAATCAGTTCGATGCACTTCAAGTCTGGAGACTCGTACCAAAGCCTCAAGGTAAAACAATAATAGGTACGAAATGGGTTTTCAAGATAAAGAAAGACGAAGATGGTACCGTAATCCGAAACAAGGCAAGAATAGTAGCCAAAGGATACAGACAAGAGGAAGGAATCGACTACGACGAAACATATGCTCTTGTGGCGCGATTAGAGGCAATTAGAATGTTTCTAGCCTACGCAGCCCACAAGAACTTCACGGTCTTTCAAATGGATGTGAAGACAGCATTCCTGAATGGAATTCTGAAGGAGGAAGTCTACGTCTCTCAGCCAGAGGGTTTTGTCAATCAAGAGAATCTGAATCACGTCTACATTCTTGACAAAGCACTCTACGGTCTGAAACAAGCTCCTCGAGCCTGGTATGATGTCCTTTCCAATTTTCTAGTCAAGTCTGGGTTTTCAAAAGGTACGGTGGATACCAGTTTGTTTATCAAAAAGGAAAAAGCCGATATCATTTTAATTCAAATCTATGTAGATGATATTATCTTTGGCTCTACAAATACTAAGTACTGTAAGAATTTTGCAAACCTTATGGTGTCTAGATTTCAGATGAATATGATGGGAGAGATGAATTTCTTTCTCGGATTGCAAGTCAAACAGTTTTCTACGGGTATTTTTATCAATCAATCAAAATACATTATGGATATTCTTCGGAAGTTCCAAATGGAAAATTCAAAACTGATTGGTACCCCAATGGCACCAGGTACTAAGATTGGCACCGATCCTTCGGGAAAGGCTGTTGATGTTAGGACTTATCGAGGGATGATAGGTTCTTTAATGTATCTTACTTCTAGTAGGCCAGATATAATGTTCTCAACATGCTTATGTGCACGATATCAGGCCAATCCTAAAGAAATCCATATGTCTGCTGTGAAGCGCATATTCAGGTATCTAAAGGGCACTGCAGATCTTGGTTTGTGGTATCCTAAAGATACTAGTTTTGAACTAACGGCCTACACAGATGCAGATCATGCAGGTTGTATGTTAGACAGGAAGAGCACGTCGGGACATGTACAGTTCCTCGGTGATAAACTCGTAAGTTGGGCATCGAAGAAGCAACTTAGTGTTTCAACTTCCATGGCCGAAGAAGAATATGTAGCTGCTGCTAGCTGCTGTTCTTAGGTCTTATGGATGAGAACTCAATTGCGCGACTACGGTTTCCACTTCAATAAGATCCCGATATACTGTGACTCCAAGAGCGCCATCGCAATAACAACGAATCCTGTTCAGCACACCAAGACTAAGCACATAGACGTCAGGTATCATTTCATTAAAGATCATGTTGAAAAAGGAACAACTGAACTTTTCTTTGTAAAAACTGATTATCAGCTTGCCGATTTGTTTACCAAACCTTTAGACGAAAAGAGGCTTAACTTTCTTGTCTCCAAGCTTGGTATGCTAAATCTAAAGATTTAATCAGTAGTTACCTATCAAAGTTTTCTAATTGTATACTTTTTCATCATTTCTTCATTTTCGCAAGATATCTGCACTTCTATATACTGTTCATGATCCAAGGGGGAGTATGAGAAGAAATTGACATGTGGTCAATCTTATTTTGAGGGGAAGCTCATAAGATTTCTGCATTTACCTTTTATGTCAAATCTTTGTAATGCAAGATTTTAGGGGGAGCTCTTCAAGTCAAAGGAGTTTGGATATGACTTCTGATTATTTCTGATCAGAACTCGTACTTTAAAAGGTTTTACTGCTTTTTGTCTTTTCAATGTAAGTGAATAAATTTTACTTTGACTTTGACTTAAGACTTTTGCAGAATTTTTGAGAGAAGCTTACAAGTTCATATGTTTATGACTTAAAGCTTAGCTTCATGAGTTGAAAGATCGTACGTAAAGGTATAATTCTAAATCTTCATCTCATATATGGTTGAAAGAAGGATAACTTTCAATCATTGGAAAACATTGTTTTTAATGTTCAAACCACTTCCCGATTTTTCAACAGATTTTATATTTTGGGAGTGTATTTTAAATGTTTTCATAATCTAAATTGTGCTTTAACTGAAATAGTTAAACCAATCTGAGCATCACGTGCATCATAGGAAAACAAGACTTTAATTGTGCTAGGACTTAACACAACTTCTATGGAATCACCTTAACCAGTGATTTCTACTCAAGAGGTTAATCCTTAGTGATTGAGTATGAGAAGCGAAAAGAAATGAGTGTGTCAAACAAAGAAAGAAAGTTTGATTAGAGTGAGCTTAATGTTTAAAAGAAAGAGCGTGTGAGAACAGAGTTAAAAGAATATCACAACTCTGCACCAACTTTTTCTGAGCCGGGCAGCCACATTACTAGTGTTTCACAATTCTTTGGTGAACATTATTGAAACAGGCAACTAGCCCATGCCAACTCTTGATCAAACCTCACTATCTACTCATTTTCTTCTCAAACAAGAAAGTGTTTCACATTTTCTAAGGGGATGCAACACATATGCTATCTGATTTTCATTTGGAAAATCTAGATATTGAAAAGAAGGAAGTCTGCCCCACCTTCGCACTTCAATCATGCACATTGAGTCTGTGTTTAACTTACTGTTGTCTCAGTGGTTTACACAAATTTTGAGCCTAATAAGCAATCATCAAGTGCTTAATTCTTTCAACACAAGCACGAACACACAAGGAATTAGTTTCTTTGTCATAACGTTTATAGAAATTTACCTTTGTGGTGTTTCGATGATTAAATGGAAGCCCTGGGTGAGTCAACATCAAACAGATCTTTTCCAATGTGTATTAGTTACACACAGTAACTTAGTGTTACTGACAGGCATGATAATTGATTCATTAGTTGATTCAGGTATTACATGATTATTTTGTCTGGATTTGAAAATATCTGGATGAATAACTATTGAATTGACGGATCAGAGGCTTCAAGTATTTGACATTTCTTACTCATAAGTTTTGATGAAGTCGTTGCACTTTCCATCAAAAAGGGGGAGAATGACTACACAAGAAATGGCAAATATCACATGTTTCAAGAATCACGTCCAAGATTGAAATCTTCAAAAGCAAGTATTCTGAAGACATGCTGATTTCAGAGCTAGAGAAAGAGATTGCATATTCTGAGCTGAACAAGAAGACTGAATTGCTAAAATCATTTTCGTAATGATCTTGATCCAAAGGGGGAGATTGTTAAGACACAGTCTCATTGGATTCAAGATCATCCAAACTGAAGATCGCAATCTGAAGCTAAAGCCGGAACGTCGACTCTCGATATTAAAGTCTATGTTTGTTTGTAATAAATGTCAAAGTAACTGTTTATTTTGTATTTTATGTTTAATCTAAATATCTTATAAATAGATATTTAGATATTATATATTAGTTAATTAGTTAGTTAATAGTTAGATATTAGTTTAGTTTTAGATATTAGTTTTATTAGTTTAATATTGCAACTTGATGTTGCAAGTGGTTGTAAGTTAGAGTGTGTTAGAAGCTAGAGAGAGATCTGAGATCAGATATGATCTTATCTCTCAACAACTCTTTTAACACACAATCAGATCATAGAACACACACACTCACGGTGTAAAAACAAAGAACACAGAAAAGCTTCAAAAGATCAAACCTGTAATCGTTGAATGTTATATAAAACAGGTTGGTAATCATATTGTGTTGTCGTATTCTATAAACTTGATAAACATTGTTGGACCGACACCTACACTATGATTTTCTTATGTACTATACTTAACAAATGCACCATTAATAAATATGTGTTGCAAATATAACATCAGAGTAGCTTATTCAAGTCGGCAGTTATAAAATACAATGTAGCAAGCACTTTTTCATCGTAAATAAACACTCTCTCATCACGGACACAAAGCGTATCTTGATTTCGAAATGTCAAAGAAGTTACTCAATTAACATCATCAAGCAAAAAGTAAAAAAATTGACCATTATGTTGGACTATAAAATCAAGAACATTTTCCAACTACAAAGTTTATATTATATTTTTAAATTTTGAAGACAGGAGGCTGAATTTTCAAAACTAAAAGTGGGCCTTTTAGAGTAGGAGGGTGTGAATTGAATCAAAATTAAACAAATAACAAAAGGCATATACGAAGATTAAGAATCAGATACCTCATCATAGCCATCTGGCTTATTCCGAAACCAATTGATGTTCAAAACCTAAACCCCATAAAATGAAGTTGATCAATTGCCTAAAAATCCAAAGAAACCTAACAACTTATCTAGTCAGAAGAATTATCAGATGTTACGTTGTAAAGATACAAAAAGAGGGGAAAAGAAAGACTTGGACTTGGGAGGTGGGAGATGGAGAGTTGAAATTATTGGAGACAGAAGCCATGACACATACGGTTAGTATTGTAATGGCGAAAGTGAGCAAAATGTTAGCTCGATATCGAATTAATGCATCTTGAGTTGGGACGCACTGCAAATTCCGATTGGGGGTTTTGGTTTCATTTCTCCGATTCAGTTTAACCTAGAATGAAAGTTTGAGTATATAAATATGCTTGTATATAATGTATTGGGTCAGATAAGTAATACAAACCCCTTTGATCTTGAACGGGAAACCTCTGCTTGCAAGGAGATATGTGGGGTCACACTAAATTAAACTTACAGTCTTTGAGGGAAATCTTTGCTTTGGTGAACACCCGTCTGGATCTGAAGATTATAGGGATACCTTTACTTGGACATTAATCGATGATAAATGGAGAGGGCAAACGAAAAGATTTGGAAGAAGAGAAGACAGAGAGAAATAAATATTGAGGTGGGAGAAAGCTTGAAAAAAAGGAGAAAAAAGATAGAGTTGTTTCAAGCTTTGAGAAGAACAGTCTTTGAGGGAAACCTTTGCTTTGGTGAACACCCGTCTGGATCTGAAGATTATAGGGAAACCTTTACTTGGACATTAATCGATGATAAATGGAGAGGGAAAACGAAAAGATTTGGAAGAAGAGAAATAAATATTGAGGTGGGAGAAAGCTTGAAAAAAAGGAGAAAAAAGATAGAGTTGTTTCAAGCTTTGAGAAGAAGCCACGTTAATGGACGTGGTTTTTTCTTTAATATATATATAAATATAGATTTTTCACATGGGCGAACCTATATAAAGCCTTGTGTGTGGTCCCATGCACATGCTCAACTTATTTACGTAAGTAAATTTTTTTGGGTAGGAAATATGCACCTGCTAAACTTTAAGGGGTGCTACAGGATATTAGAAAATATAAGAAACATCAACCAAAAAAAAAAAAAACAACCAAAAGTTCCTTGAAAAATACCAAAAAAACTTACAAATCACTCAAAATAAACCAAAAAACTTAATAAATCCCTTGAAATGGTGGAATTCAGCTAGAAACACATCGGACGACTTCTGGTCCTTTGCAAGGGCAGAGGCCTGTGAGGGCTACTAGGGGCCCTGGCCTGCGCTTTAAAAACTTCCAAGAAGCAGCCAAAAAAATTTAGTGTAAAAAGAAGGTTTTATATAATTTGCCCCCCCCCCCCTTAAGTCCAATCCACTTATATGAGAATTGGGAAGTCCAAAATTAAAATTGAAGGTTGTCTGCTGATAATGGGAATTGGGAAGTCCATCTCCATCGAGTTCGGCTCTGACAAAAAATGAAAACTCAAAAGTGAAGGCTGCTACGATTGCCGACTCTCCTGACTCCTGAGTCTTGTCTCAAATTTATTTCTTTTAAGAATGATAACTTTCTCGAAATCTGTCACTTGTTGAGAAAACTATACACATTTAAGCTCCACTGATTTCTTTTCCTCAAATGCTTTTCTGGAGAATTCAGAAAAATTCTTAGCAAATTCTTTTCTTTCTTTCTCACTCTTCTTTTCATCTTGGGCTTTTGTGTTGTCTCTGTCTTGAGTTGCTTTTTCTATCATCATATTAATCTCAACCTCAAGACTGAAGACTTTGTCTTTCAAAGAATTTCTTTCAGCAAATATTTGAGAATTCATTTTTCTCAGCCCTTCACATGTTTCATTTGAGATGTTTGCTCTTCTTCTAAGTTCATCTAGCTCTTTGCTTTGATTCCTTCTTTGACCAACTTGAGCTAGAATTAAGACTTTTACATCTCTTCAACTGTGCTTGTAGATTGGAAATCTCCTTCTATTTAGATTCAATTATTTCTGCAAAATCAATTTTAGAATTAGTAATGCATTATGAGCAAACAAAGTCTTTCTTTAAATCTTTATCATCTTTCAATCTATTAATTTGATCAAGAAGAGATGAGTTCTAAATCTTCAGATCTTTATTCTCAGCTTCCAGTGCTGGAATCTCTGGCATGTACGCTAAAGCACAATCTCTGTTTGTAAGCACCAGATTTCCTTTCTCATCTGTGTATGGCATCTTTAACAGTTGGATTAGTAAGCAAACTTATCTGTACAATTTAAATCAACTAATAAGATCTTTGAATCAAGACTTGGATAAAATCTACACTAAAATTTTTCCAGAAAGATAAATTTCCAAAAATACTTGAGTGTAGAATTCGCAAGCAACAAGAACTACAAAAGACTCGCTAAATAAAGGAAAACACTTCAAAATTCGCAAACAAGATGATTAGAGTTCGCAGACAAGTGGAATTCGCAACCTGGCTTTCTGCGAAACCTAGAAATTCGCAAACAATAGACCTGCGAGACCTTAACAATTCGCAAAGTAGCACCTAGCGAATCCTTTCCTTAGACTAATTTCAGAAAACAAATTTTCGCAAGTAGAATTCGCAGAGTATAAATTTGCGAGTTCTATACTTAAAAAGAATTTCAGGTTTCAAGATCTCACAATTCGCAAACAACAATGAGAAATTAACTTTTAAAAACTTGCGAGTTTTAGACTTAGTGAAATTCAAGGAACATTAACTTTCGCACACAACTTTCGTAAGCAGGATTCGCAGAACATAGATTCACGAATCCTAGACTTAGAAAATTTTGACCTTTTCTCTTCAACCTGAAAGATGTTATAAATATAAGCACCTGCGAATTCTGTACTTGGTGAAAATTTTAGATGATAAGAGTCAAGGATTCATAACCACCACTTGAGAATCTCAGGGGATTCACAAGCTATCAATCTGCGAGTTCTTCAGTTTTCGCAGCCAAGGTATCTGCGAAACCTACACTTAATAAAATTCTCAACTTTCAAACTATCATGCGAATTCCAATTTTCGTAGACAAGGAACTAGCGAATCCTGAGATTTTCGTAACACAAAGACTAGCGAAATCTATACTTAATCAAAAACAGAAATCTCTACGAATTTAGAGATCTTACGAGTTCTTCATAGAACTTGCGAGTTCTTCACAGATACGTCCCTGTACTTCGATTTTCAATCCAGAAACACTTCAACAGGTTAAGACACAGTGTAAAAATCACACAAATCATCCACATACATACTGCGAACAAAACCCAATCGAAATCAATAACCAAAAACAACTTTTGTGCACAAAATCGAATGGAACAGTGTTCGACTTTTATATGAACAAAACTTCAAGAAATCTTCAAAATACCAATAGATTAATGTTTTTAAATGCAATGAGGCAATCTGATGATGTTCTATAACATTATACGCACCTTTTCAAATCATTTTTAACCTAAAAAACACAATAGATCTCAAAATCGATTTTTCACACAATGAACTTTTCGAAAAACACTTTTCAATCCAATAATATTGATTCTTTGGCTCTGATACCAAATGCTAAACCCAGATATTAGTTGATAAATAAACAACACAACTCAATAAAGATAATATGATTCAAACAAAATAGTCACAAATCTCTTTAGTCACAAGTAAATGTGTGAGTGTGTGTTCTTGGTGTAATCACTACCTTGTGTGTGTAATATTCAAATGATGCCCTAGGGATTCTAAAAGAAATAATGCCTTATATAGGTCCACATGACCAAGGCAAGGCGTAGCCTAAAAGACTAATAAAACACTCCCTAGGAAAATATAAACATTTACATTTAAGATCCCTCTCAACATTTTAATCTTGAATACAATTACTGATCCAACACCAAAGGCCCGACACACTCGGGGGTTACAACGTAGGCATTGCCCTGAATGGAGGGGGTCTAGGTGCATACCCGCACGGTGGCACCCAAGACTATGTCCTCCTAGTGTCTACTCGCCTTGGTTCGTCCAACATTTCCGTGATGCCAGAATGCAACTACTCAAATAGGAGTACTACATGTATTGCTATGGTAATAATGATCCAAAGCCCCAAACGTAGGAACAAAACCCACTTACCATTCCAACATACCCATAATAGTATATTTACCATAAAATAACACGAAATATATCCCGACTTCAACTCATCAGGGTCATTTAATACATTCATGGTTTACTTTGCGAAATAAGAAATAAATGCACTTTAGGTCAAATTTCACCATAAAGTAGGTTGAGTGATCAAACACACCCCTCGTCTCTAAGGGGGTCATTCATAGCATTTTATTCACCAACAAGGTTATCTCATACTCAAGACCCATCATTTCTTCACATAGATTCATAATATTGGTCCTTCATGACAAAGGAGAAATTCTTAGCAAGTAAGTAGCAAATAACAAGTAATAATGCAGATAATGATGTGTATCTAGTTTTGTAAAAGGTTAGAAACTCACAATCTAGGTTTTTGTAGAAAACCTAGAAACTTGCTCAAGCCCTAGAAATGTAGGAGAGATGAATGTTTGAATAATGGCTTGACTATCTTGCTTGAAATCTCTTCAATGAATGCACCTAAACCACTCTTGATAACCACCAAATGATGAAATTCAAACCCTAGACTTGCATTAATGAAGGGGGAGGTTTGGAGGGTGAGAAATCGC
Source organism: Arctium minus (assembly GCA_954870635.1). NCBI lineage: Eukaryota > Viridiplantae > Streptophyta > Magnoliopsida > Asterales > Asteraceae > Arctium > Arctium minus. The sequence goes on along the minus strand of OX941081.1, from coordinate 128,571,946 downwards.
TTTTAATGAGCTCCAAATCGGGTAGGTTGAAGAAAAAATGTGTTAAATCCCGAAATCCGGCTTTTTATACCCAAACAACATCAGGGCGATAGTGCCACAAGGGCACTACTGCCGGGAATATCGCAGCCCAACACCCCCATTCGGTACAAATGGGGCGATTGTGACACGTGAGAGTGCCCAAGGGCACAATCGGTGTCACTCTCGTCGGGGTGGTACCGCAAGTCCCTTAAACCCCGCGACTATGACCTGCGACAGTGCCCAAGTGGCACAGTCGCAGTCGCTGTCACTGTCGCATGGGTTGTCCGGGGTCATTTTTCGAGTGATTCTTCATATATTCGCAAGGTCCACCATGAAATGAGAGAATAATAGTTTGCATATATAGATGAGATTTAATTAACATAGAATTATATCAGGTATGAGTTAAAGGCTCTTTAACGAAACAAGAGTGTTACAGTATGTCCCCTTTACAGTTGTTACGCTGTCAAACCGAACCTTATATGTTCTATATGCCTGGTTTGGGTTTCAAATAACCTAATATGTGCATTTAGGGCCTTTATGCGCACAAACCCAACCTTATATGTTCTATATGCATGGTTTGAGTTTCAAATAACTTAATATGTGCATTTAGGGTCTTTATGCGGACAAACCCAATTTTATATGTTCTATATGCATGGTTTGGGTTTCAAATAGCCTAATATGTACATTTAGGGTCTTTATGCGCACAAACCCAACCTTATATTTTCTATATGCATGGTTTGGGTTTCAAATAGCCTAATATGTGCATGTAGGGCCTTTATGCGCACCAACCCAACCTTATATGTTCTATATGCATGGATTGGGTTTCAAATAGCCCAATAGGTGTGTCCTATTTACAGTCGTTATGCTCTCGAAATTTACTTGTATGTATTTTGTAAAAACCACAAGGTGGATATTCGACAGGCCTCAACCAGAGGCACGACGATGACCCCAGCCAGCATCCGACTTTTGATACTAAGTTGTGGCAGGAGGTTGCTGGGGGAGAGAAGAAAGGTCGTACGTTTGGGTTCGGGTACCACACAGATCCCAACACGATCTTGATTGGGACACCCTCACAGGGTGGTGCTTCTTCTTCTTCTTCTTCCTGATAGGTGCGTACCACATTTCATTATATGAGCTTTATCAATTTATTTTATAATTCATGTTAAACTTGTTATAACGTCTTTTTTTTATTTTATAGGAAATTGAGGATCTAAGGACCCAACTTAGGAGTTAAAGGAGTGGGAAGAGATACGTGCGGCGGAGGAAGCGTCATGTCGGGCGGAGGAAGAGGCACGTCAGCGGGAACGTGATGCCCAGTACAAGCATATGTGTGAAATGGTAAGGCATTTCTGTTCTTCAATAAATCACTAAACTTCGAATCCTTGATCTTCGTTCCACAGAAAACCTTAGAAAAAGTAAAAAAATATTTTTTTTTTCAACAAGAGACAACAGCAAACTTGCGTTTGGCTTCCCCCCTCCCATGTTTTTTTTTTCCTTTTAATAACCTAATATTGCCATAATCACAAGTTGGGCCAAATTTGGTGAATTGGGCCGAAGTGGTATGTCAGTAAAAGAAATAAAAGAATGCCAACTGCTACACATAAGACTCGATCTCGAAACCACAACCATGCAAACCCATGACACTTACCATTCTGCCACAACTTCTTCTGTGTTTATAAAAACACCTTTAATTCTTTTATTCATTTTCTGTCCAGCTTTGTACTCCCAACTTCAACTTCATATTCGGCCCATATTTACTCCAAATTACCAAAAACTCAAAACACGAACATTGTAGATCTGTGTGTTGGGTTTCCAGATCATCTTGAATCACTCAAATCGGAGATCGGACGAGTGAGATATGGTCAAAACGCCACAGTTGAGCAAATCTGTCAAAAATTATCGTTTTGTTCTTTTTCGCTCCAAATTGTTCCGAACCTATCAAAATATAAAAACGCATTAATGTAGTTCGATTTTATCATTATGGTGCATTAAAAAGAGATGATTGACAAGAAAATAAAGTGGAATTTAACGACCGATCATAATGATATTCAATTAATACATATCTTGCAATATTTAATATCTTTCAATTGATCGATATTGGCTCCTCAATTTGTGTGTAGAGAATGAATAAAGAAGATAGGGAGACCTTTTAGGCAAAAAACGGCGGCCATGAATATATAAAAAAATCCTAAATTTTTAAAGGCCTTTTTAAACGGTTTTGTGATAGTGAAAGCGTTTGAAAAAGTGTTTGCCTTTTTAAACGGTTGTTTCTAGAGAACCGTTTAAAAAGATGTATGTATTTTAAACGGTTGTATGAAAAAAACTGTGTAAAAAAGTTAGGCGGCTTTTTAAGCGGTTTTGTTCAATTATCCGTGTGAAATACGTATCCCCTTTTAAACGGTTTTTTATAACAACCGTTTAAAAATGTCATATGACTTTTTTAAACGGTACCATAACCGCATAACCGTTTGAAAAAGTCTTAAAAAAACGCGGCCACCTTTTTAAACGGTTTTTTCGAATTTTTTTAAAAACCGTTTAAAAATGTGCGTTTAAAAAAATCATTTTTGTAGTAGTGACCGCCACCGCCACCCATGTGACGAGACATTTGATTTTGTTGAACAAGTTGTTGAATTTGTTGTTGGAACGTATTTTGGAACAATACTTGAACAATGTATTTGGATTTCAGACGTTAAATTATGGAACGTTCGCTGTATTTTATGTTTTTTATAGTTCATACGTTAAATTATAGTTTTTACAGTATTCAGTGGATTTTTACAGTTTTTTAGCAGGTTTTAATTGTTTTTTAGCAGGACTTTTAATGAAAAAACACGATTTTTCTATTTCTGGTTTTTAATTTTTTTTGGTGGATTTTCGGCAGATCCATCCGTCGAGAATAATTAAACAAATAAATATATTAATAATAAATAATTAAAATAAATAAATAATTAATTAATTATTTTTGGCGGATATATCCGCCGAAAATCCGCCAAAACATTTTGCCGAAAATATTTTTTTCTTTTATAAAATATAAACAAAAAAAAGATTTTAAATATTTTCGGCCAATTTTGCCGCCGAAAATCCGCCGAAAATCCGTAAAGTTAATTGTTTTGATTAGAAAAAGATCAAATTCGGCTACTTATTGAAATATGATTTCGGCAGCCTAATCCGCCGAAAATATTGGTTCCGCCGAAAATTCCTCCGAAATGATGAGTTTCCGGCGCCTATTCTTCCGACCGGAAAATCCACCTAAAATTCAGATTTCCGGCGGATTTTTCCGCCGGAAAAACTGGTCTGTTTGGTAGTGTAAATTACTGCAAGTCAGCAGTAAGTGGTCGTACCAAATACAAGATAGACAACTTGTTGAATCCTGTCATGTCTAGGTATCAAATGATACCTTAATGAGTACCAAATTTATATCATAATTGCAAGTGCGGACTTGTCAACTCACTGTCTATTTTGGCCAGAAAATTGAACCAGCAAGCAGAAACTGGTTGGAACATGAGATAAAACAACAAAGTAAAAGATATATGTTCCCAAACTTATTTCAGTCTCGGTTCTTCTTTATGATTGATATTGTATCATTTAATCTTATTCTGCAGGTTTGATTTTATTTTACCTTCATACTTGGCTTTCTAGTTTCTACATAGTCTTTGAAAGATTTGATCATATTATAATTCTGCAGTGTTCTCAAAGAGAATTGTATCTTTGAAATTTGGCTATTAAAATTTTCTAAAAAATTTAGAAAGTCGATAAGCCAATATTCTGGTGACTACTTCTTTCTCTCCAACAACCATATATAAAATCTAAGATGTACTTCAGATTTCTTGCGTTGGTTTATAATCTTATTAATTGTGGATTTTCATGTCTCCCTTTACTTTAACAAGTAATGGAAAAAGGTTAACCAAAAATGGCTTGCAACCTATCCTATGTATGGGGAATTAGAGGGTGCACGTTCAAATCCTTTTGTCCGTCTTTTAGGTTTTTGGTAACGATAACGAAATAGAAGAAAAAATCCACTTGGGTGTTGAAAAATCACTTGTATGTTATAAAATGAATTTCTCTTTTATTTTATATTTTGCTATTTATACGAGGAGCATAGACTATCACCATAGCTTGTTGAATTACAAGCAGAAACAAATAAAACACCATCTTATTTTGTTCCAGAACTTCCAATTTATGTTATTCTGCAGATGGCTTTGACCTGGTGGGTATTTCTATCGTGTATGGCTGAAGAGACACTGAATACTCGGTAAGATCATTATTTCATGACTAGAAGATTATGAGTTCGAATCGATTTGCAAAATATATACAGTTTACAAACATTAAGTAGATAGTTTAGTATCTGGCAAATGCTAGCATACCTTTCTAATCAGACAAAATAGGAAAATCTATCGGGCAATAACAACGTTTTCTAACACGCTGATTCAAGGCCAAACAATTTCCTGGCGTTACCATATAGTAGTATTCATCGCTACTCGTGATAAATAAAGCATCCGTGGCCCTTTTGATCTCTCAGAAATTTTATAAAACGGACTTTCTAGAGCCCCCAATGACTAAGGATTTAATAAGTCCAACATTTATTCATTCACATGTGTCGAGTAAATACGCCCATAGTGATCAGGATGAATATCTCGTATTGGAAAAGTAGCGGTTTACACAGTCACCCCGCTCCTATGGGTACCCAAAGGCTAAAGAAGCTGGCTAGCCTAATAATTTTTAACATCGATTCATCGTAGGCGTTATTGGTAGATCCTACAACTTGAGGGTTATAAGGAGCTCAATCTCCCTCACTTAAAATTCTGACTTCCAACATACTATTTGTTTATCGGCAATGTGGGATTCGTTTAAGATGTTACATACTCACCCCCCCCCCCCCTCTCAAGGACTCATTGTGTTCCATGAGGTTTGCCTCACCATCTCAATGGTTCAAGGATTGGATCCAATATAATTTCTAACACCCTAAAGCCCAAAACAATAGCTTGGACCGATAACTTCAGCATGGTTTTAAGTTGATTTAGAAACGTTATCAGACTAGTTTATTACTTTGAACTTTGGGGCGATACCTTATCGGTCAAAATTAATGTCATAAAAAAGATGGCAATAGGTTAATTGGTGGTTTTAAGATGAAATTTTGTTTATAAACAATTAACAGTTATTAGTTTTTTATATAAGACGGTATTTTAATTCATATTTTGTTTTCTTAATAAGCAAGCATGCTCATATATCATTGAGCCTTAGGTTAAAAGGGAAATATTGCAACCACTTGGGTTATGGCGCAGGGCCGTGCCTGGGGGAGGGCAGGTCGGACGTATGTCCAGGGCCCATGAGAAATAGGGGTCCAATTTTTTAGTATATATTATATAATAGTAGTAAAAAATAGCAAATAAAAGAGATAATTTCTTTTAGCATCTAATATGACCTAAAGAATTTCTTATTATATTAGGGTCCAAACATATATTAATTAATTACATTGAAAAAAAATATTTTAAAAGTGAATTGGTTGTACAATTTATAGTATTGTTTATTATTTATTTAAGTTTTTTATCTGATACCACCGTCTAAAAATATTTGCCTAAAAAGATTTAATATATTCTCCATCATTCATCTCCCACTTGTCGTATTAGAAATCCAAAGTCTAATGGAATCCAAAGAATTTGTATTATATTAATGCCCAAACATATATTAATTAATTACATTGAAAACAAAAATATGTAAAAAGTTAATTGGTTGCTCATTTTATAATATTGCCTATTGTTTCACTAAGTTTTTTTCCTATCTAGTATCAGAGTCTAAAACTACTTACCTAGAAAATATTTTGATATAAAATATTTTGATATATTATCCATCGACCATCATTCATCTCCTACTGACTCTTTTAAGTATCTCATCCACATGAATTCTATATTTGTATTAGAATATAACATATTTTTGTTATTAATTAAGAGAGCACGACCCTACCTTTTGAAATAAATTATCAGCCATATGAGATATGAGACGGTTTTAACTTAATTTTTTTTAACAACGAGAAAAAGATCACATTATTAAACAAAGAATGGGCCTAGCGAGGGATAAGGACACCGGGAGAACCAAAAATTACAAGATACCCACCCACACATCTCTCAGATTACTATACCAAGAATCCAAGAATTCCAGCTTAAAACCTGCCCCGATTTAGATCTAGAACAAAGCCATTGGAAGGAACAAAGTTGGACGTTTTTAACAATAAACCAGTGATGAAAAACATTAAACCTAAGATGAGATGAAAACCTAATTGATTGATATTGATTTACATAAATTATTACTACTACGAATAGTTACGATTTTGACCCAAAATTATGTCATTTTATATATTAAATGTACATCATAAGGATGTTTTTGACGGTGAAACAAATTAACGATGATATGTAAAATTGATATGGCAGAAAATATTAATTCAGAAGTAAATTATTGATTGATTTTGCGTCTAAGCATACTCGAAAAAATGATTTTATATGAATTATTAATATTTCTTGAATTGAATTTTATTTTATTTCTTACGATAAAAACAATACTCAAAGATTTTAATTTTTATAATTATTGAGGGCCCTTTTTCTACATCTCGCCCAGGGCCTATAAAATGTCAGGAACGAGCCTGTTATGGCGTACTCATTAACGCTCTAAGGATGTAGTGGAAATCTTATCTTCTCTTGGTTCGAATCCAAGCTGCACTTTGTGCCATTCTTGGTTGACCGGAAGATTAGTCGGTGCACGTAAATGGTCCGAACACCCCAGTTACCAAAAAAAGAAAAAAATTATAGTCCCATTTGATAGCCTATTTAAAATAGGAAAGAGATGGAGTTAAAAGTTAGGAATTGATTACCTAAGAATAAGCATTTGATTATATTCTATTGGTAGGGTGTTAAATGAAAGTGAAACTACTCTGGCTCAAAAGATCCTTATCTTTTTTCCCAGAATTCTTTAAACATCGTGAACGAGTATCGTTATTACAATAGCATACAAACATTTGAAGGTTGTAGTTTTCAAATCTCATATATAATATTCTTTATACTTTATCATATCATATACCAAAAGTTATGGTCAAAATGAGATATATAGAGTTGGGTTTTGATTGACATATTTCTTTTTAAATTTAAAGTAAGATATTCTTATATTGTGTAAAAGTTTGTGGTAAGAACTTTGAATGTATATTTATATTGCATGAAAGTTACCACAACCGATCACACGATATTTGTTAACTCTCATAACACGGTTAAAGATGATGGGAATGTTAAATTTACGTACTAACATACACGTTGTAAAACCTTCACTTGTTCTCATATTTTTAATGAAAATGAAATTTTTATCATTTGATCCTCACTATATTGTGTGTTGGACTTGTTTAAGTGATTACAATACTTTAAAAAAAGGGTAGACGTTATCTGTTGAGGCGTCTCTACCGTACCGGTTTCACGGTCATTAAGATACAGGTATGTATATACATATGGGTGAAAAAGGGTTTCGTTTGTAATTTTAAGGTAAGTTTACTTGCCTATTAGAAATAAAAAAAATAGAGTGAATTACATTCCTGTACGTGAAATATCCTAAAACTCTACCAATTGTCGTTACTGTTTTAATTTCGTAGCACCTCCAACCTTTGAATTTGCTTTTACCAATCGTCCCTCCCCTAACAAACATTAAAGGGGGTGTTTGAGATTGCTTATTTGAGGTGTTTTTTTAGCTTATTGCGGTGTGGCACCGGAGATAAGCACTTTCTAGTGTTTGGATGGAGAAAAAATCAAAGTGCCTATAGCGGTGCCAAACCGGAGATAAACACTTTTTCATAAGTCATTTTGTTTTAACTTGTCAACTTATTTGAAAAGTGCTTATGACTTTTTTGGTTATTTTATATGTATAAGTAATCTCAAACACATTTAAATAACAACTTATTAGCTTATTACGTTTTGGTACCACAATAAGTTAATCCAAACACTTTTTAAAAAACTCCGATTTAACAATTCATAAGTTGATAAGCACTTTTCAAAATAAGCAAATCCCAAACACCCTAAGGGTGCGTTTGGTTTGCGGGAATGGATTGAAATGGATTGGATTTCAAGTAAGGATTTGGATTTGGAGGGATTTGGATTTCGGGGGATTTGAAATCCCTTCATGTGTTTGGATAAGAATTTGAAATCCATCAGACTTTAGAATCCATCAGATTTGGATTTCAAATCCAGTCTCATTGCAACGGATTTTGAAATCCATCATGTAAGGGATTTTTAAATGGTCAACGGATTTCAAATCCGATCAACGAAATCCATTCCTGCAAACCAAACACAGGATTGGAATGGATTTGAAATCCAAATCCCTCCAAATCCATTCCAATCCCGCAAACCAAACGCGCCCTAAGTGCATCCGTTAGGTTGAGACATTTCTGTCATTTTATTTTTTGCATTAAAAAGAAAACAAGACCTAAATCCTAAAACTACCCTGCCGGCCCACGTCACAGCACCTCCATGGTTTCCGGCATGTTCGTCCCTCACTACGTACCATCGTCTTCTCCAGCTCTCCATCGTTCCTCACCACCATCCGACATCATGCGTTCAAGAACAACAAACTTAGAGAAGAACACATGGTTTTACTTTTAACCATCACTCTCTCACACAAACAACACCAACACAAATAAAAGGCATAAACCAGTGGGTTTTGATTTTGATTTTTTTTTTCTTTTCAAAAATGGGTTTTGTTGTTTAATGTTTTTTAAAAATGGGTTTTCTTGAAAGTGTTTTTCGGAAATGAAGAAAAGGAAAGAAGAAGAGCACATGGGTTTCATAACCATCTTTCTTTTTCATACACACAACAACAACAACAACAACATCAACAACAACAACAACAAACAAACATGAAGAGTCGGTTTTACAAATGGCTTTTTAGTTTTGGTTTTTTTTTTCTTTTCAAAAATGGGTTTTAGTTATTTGTTTAGAAAAAATATTGAAAAGAATTTTGATTTGTTGGAAAATATATTGAAACAGGACGGAGATAGATATGTGAATTAATAGCTATGGAGAAAACGAATGGGAGGGGGATGATGGTGGTTGTTCTTGAGTTGGAGATGGAGAAAGATCAGAGATTGGGGAAAAACATGTAGGGGATAGGGATTGGTAGGGAGAGGACGGTAGGTAAGAGGAGGGTGTTAGTTTTTTTTTTCCTTAATTGCACTGCAACTTGTACACAAGCTTTAAAGACTTGTACTGTTTTTAGCAGTGTTTAAAAAGGCGCGCCATGAAGGCCACCATGGCATGATATGTTGCAAGACGTGTCTCCACCGTTATGAAATGACCCATAACATTCCTGTAAGATGTGACTCACGCTAGGGGTGTTCATCCAAACCGCAAAAAACGCTTACATCACACCGCACCACAAAGGGCGGTTTAGAACTTTCGCGGTGCGGTTTGCCGTTTTGCATTTTTACCAAACCCACTATGTGGTGCGGTTTGTGGTTTTAAGTTATCAAACCACGGTTCAAACCGTACTGCACACATATTTAGTATTTTTTTTAATTATATATATATATATATATAGAATAATTTAGTATTTATGTAATATTTTTTATATGTATGTAATGTTTTTGGACTTTGTTTGTATTAGTATATATGTAATATTTTACTTCTTATACTATTTTTAATTATGCAATATGTATTTGAAAATCGAATATATTGAATATCTTTAATTTTTTTTGGATTACGGTTACTTTATCGTCGATTTTATAATGTATTTTTAAACTTATAATTTTTTGGATTGTAAGCATAAAATGCGATAGGGACAAACCGTATAAACCGCACCGCATTTTGTGGTGCAGATTAATGTGGTTTGAGGTTTATGCGGTGTGGTTTGCGGTTTGGGAAAATGCTCAAACCGCATATGCGGTGCGGTTTGTTGTTTGGCCCCAAATCTTACCAAATTAACCGCACCGCGAACACCCCTAACTCACGCCATGGCGCCTTGAGACGTGCCGCAACGTGCGCTTTTTGTAAGTTGTGACTTTTTTCAAAACAAAATTTCTTTTAGTTTTTTTATACACTTTTAACTTTAGATTTTATATTTTTTAGATTTATCTAATCACATCACTCCCAATTTCACGAATTCATAAACCTTATGCATTCACGATTAAAACTAAGGTGGCGTTTAGTTCGCAGACTATAGAGAAATCTAATGGAATCAGAATGTTGAATTTCGTTGACCAAATTTCATTCCTTCGTTTCGTTCGTTCTTTTTCACAGAAAGAATCTCTGAATTCCATCAAATCCCACAAATGAGGGAATTTGACATTCCTTAGCAACTATGGGGTATTTTGATAGAATGGAATGTTGTATTTTGTAACACCCTCAGATTTGGAAAGAACAATTAATTTTAAATTTCCAATAAAACATGAAATAAATGATAAATACCTCCCTCTAATTCAATACTTGGTTTCCTCAAATAGCAAATCTAGATTTAACATCAACAATTGATAAATTAAGCCTTACATAAAGACTAATTAAAGGTCGGGGGTTACTAAACCCATCAACCATTGCTATCTCCAAATGTGCAGAATAATTCACCCAAGCTACTATCTCTTTCTCTCGTCCACTACATTTTTTTTGGGTAACTATGGGTTTTCGGGACAGCTTACACGCACCGTCTAATCCTCGGGCGACCACGAATGGCCTGGAGTCATCTCAGGTGAACCTCCATGGCCACAAGAGCTTTGGCAACGCATATAACTATCACTCATCTCTTCACAGTGTCACTAGTACCATTCCCCAATCAGAACCTGATGCACATGCTGACAAATAAAAAGGTTAGACTAACGCCTAGTGAGTTCAAAAGTTTTCAACATGAATAAATATATCGTTAAAAGGAAAGAATGCAACTTAAATTATAATCTTTCAAAATGATTTACTTTAAATATGAAAACGACCCGTTTTCCAATAACATACATTTTTATAGATGAACGCCCCAATATAAAACATTCATTCATGAAGTGATGCAACTCAAAACTCACACAAAACGTGAATAGAAATCGAACTCCCAATTTATGAAAACGCGGATAAAATTTCATATCCCGAAATACCCAAAACACGGGTAAGGCATAATACTCAACCCATAAATCATGGATAATAATCCATATATATATAACGTCACCGAAAACATAGATACTAAAACTCAATTGTTGGGAATTAAAGAATTGCTTAAGTGTGGTTAATGCTGCTAGCTCAACTGATTACTACTGCTAGTAGATTTAGTACTGCTTGGAGAGTTAGTACTGCTAGTAGTTAGTACTGCTGAAGTTAGTACTGTCAGATCAAAGTTAATACTACTGAACACAATTACTACTGTTGAGGATTTTAATGCTGCTGAAGATGGTTAATATCTTTGAAGAAGGTTAGTGCTGCTTATGAGATGAAGACTCAGTATGGAATGAAGACAGCTGTATAGAAGACTTGCTAAAATAAAGAAGATAATTGTGGACTGAAGATCAATTGTATTTTGATAATTATCTTGTAATATGTCTTGTATAAATAGTATAGAAGTCTATGATAGAATTAACTTTTGTTTTCATACGTTTTAGAGAGAATTAACCTCAAGGTTTAGAACCCTAGTTCTAGAGAAGTAGAATTCGTATTGGTGAGCCTGTTCATCAATATTGAGGTTTTGTTTAAAATCTTGTATTTTTAATCATTCAATAAAGTTTACAAGATTGTGATTTCTGATTCACTGTTACATTGATTGTTGAATATTAAAGTGTTATTCCGCAACTTCTTTAATATTGTTTCTGAGTTCATTATTCTTGTTAAGAATTAGATCCTGACAAGTGGTATCAGAGCAAGTATTCTCAGAAACCTTTATTCATCATGGAAAACACAGTTGAATCAAACAGTACTCTTGTCTCAAAGGTTCCAATGCTCAGATCTAATGAGTTTGACATGTGGAAGATTAGGATCAAGCAATACATTCTCCTCACAGATTACTCTATGTGAGACATCATTGAGAATGGCCCATCTGATGAAGGAAAGATTGGTGCAGATGGAAAAATAATTCCACCAAAGACGGATGCAGAAAGGAAGACAAGGCAGACAGAGATGAAAGCCTTGAGCACACTGCTCTTGGCTATTCCCAATGAGTATCAACACCAATTCTGCAATTGCACTGATGCACAGATGCTTTGGAATGCTCTAGAGAAGAGATTCTCTGGTACCAAAAGTACCAAGAGAAATCAGAAGGCAATATTGAAGCAACTGTATGAAAACTTTATGTCAACTAAGAATGAGTCCATGACTCAAACTTTTGACAGGTTTAACAAGCTGATTGGTGAACTAGCTACTATGGGAGTACAGATTGATCAAAATGATGTAAACAGAAAGTTCTTAAGGTCCCTTGGAGATGAATGGACCATGTATACTGTTTCATTCAGACAGAATGAACAATTGGAAGAAAAGGAACTGGATGATCTGTACAATGATCTGAGAGTGTTTGAATCTGAGGTGGAAGCAAAAAAGAAGCCAATTGGATTTGTTCATAATTCTGCACTCCTATCAGCATCAATTGATTCTACTGCTAACCCTGAATCAGTTAATGCTGCTAATGGAGCAAATCAAGAAAAATGCACTGAATCTGTGTTTGAAGCCTTTCTTTCCAGCCATGGAAACTCCTCTTTAATCAATGATGACTTGGAACAGCTTCATCCAGATGATCTTGAAGAGATGGATATTAAATGGCAGATGACCATGCTTTCTATGAGGGTGAAGAAGTTCATCAAAAGGACTGGGAGGAACAACTTCTCCCAAAGAAGAGAAGATGGTGCAGGCTTTGATAAGTCAAAAGTGGAGTGTTATAAATGTCATCTGAAGGGACACTTTGCCAGGGAATGCAGAAGTGGAGTGTCTCACAACAACCACCAACAAGCACAGACTGGAAGCTTTAACCAGAACAGACACTCTGCTCAAGCTCTTGTTTCTCAACAAGGAATGGGGTTTGACTGGAGTGATCAAGCTGAAGAGGCCATTCAAAATCAAGCTCTCATGGCAGAGGTATCTGATCTTCCAACTGAGCTACTTTCTAATCTCTGTTCTCAAACTTGCATAGATACTGTTAAAAGGTACAGGAATCACAACCAGAAGATGAGTGATGACCATAAGAGATTAGAAAAAGATATAAAAGACTATGTGAAAATTGTTGAGAGGTTTGAGGAACAAATTAAAAGTTTCCAAGCCAATGAACTGCAACACACATATGATACCAATTACTGGAAGTGGGAGAAGAATGATCTAGAAATCCAACTGACAAAGTCCAAGGAGGAGAATGAAAAGTTAAGAGGAGAACTAGACAAAGTTAAGCTTGATATGGAAAAGTTTTCCGATGCTTCTAAAGCAATGGACTCTTTACTACAAACCCAGTTTCATAACAAACTGAGAAGAGGAATTGGGTACAATACCACACCACCACCATATAACAACAACTACATCCCTCCTACATCAGACTTACTAGAGACCAAGGATAGGAAAGACTTGAATGAGGGAGCCACTAAGATAGATCCCTTAGATAAAGTAGTTGTTGAGGACAAGACTGAGAAAGAGGCTAGTAAGGGTAAGGATAATACTGTGAGTGGTGAGATTCCTTTAGAGAATAATATTATCACCAATGAGGATTGTGGAAGGAACTGGATCAAATCTAAGGACATAGAGAAGACAGAGGGAAAGTCCAAAAAGGTTCATTACAAGCAGACTACAGTTGTGAATCCTGTTCCTTGCAAACAGTGTGCATGTAATAAGTCTGAGCCCCTAAAATATGATAAAAAGAGGGGCAATCAAAGGAATTGGAATAATCAGTGGGCTCAGAAACAAGGAGTTGATCTGAGTAGAATCATCAGATCAAAACCTTGTTTCATATGTGGCAAATTGAATCATCTTGCCAAGTACTGTTACTTTAATCCTATTAACCAAATGATGAATTTTCAAAGAGCTATGCAAAAACCTTTTGGTTATAGGAAGGATGAAAGGAACCATGTGGCTAAGAAACATGTTAAATCTAAAAGCCACATGAAGAAAAAGACTGTGAAAGAAAGTGTCAAGATGTGGATTCCTAAAAGCACTAAAACTGTTAGTACTGCTACTACAAATAGTGCTGCTGACAAAGTTAGTGCTGCCAGAAGCAATACTACTGCTATCAATGTTAGTGCTGCTAACATTGTTAGTACTTCTTCAAATGTTAATACTGCTAACTCTGTTAGTGCTTCTAACAAGGTTAGTACTGCTAAACCTGTTAGTGCTGCTAACTCTGTTAGTACTTCTAAAATTAGTACTGCTTCTAGTGTTTGTGCTGCTAGGACTATTATCTTGACAAAGTACTCCAGTAATGAGTGCTCTGATTTTAAAAATCTCATCAAAAAGGAATGTAAATACTTTGATGAGAAAGGGAGACCCAAGACCACTTTGGCTTGGGTTCCCAATCAATACTAATTGATTTATCATATGTCCAGGGCAATCAGCAGCTCAAGGGAAAGAGCATCTGGCATGTTGATAGTGGTTGCTCCAGGCACATGACAGGGAACATGGCTTGCCTCAAGAATTTCAAGAAAATTGATGGAGGACATGTTGCCTTTGGTAATACTCCAGATGGAGGTAAGATCAGTGGTAAGGAAGATGTAACAAAAGGTAAAATTACCTTTGAAGATGTTTTCTATGTTGAGCAGTTAAGATACAACCTGTTAAGTGTATCACAGGTTTGTGACAAAAAGCATAGTATATTGTTCACAGATACATAATGCATTATCCTTGCTCCTGGATTCAAGGTAGTTGATGAAAAGATGATACTACTAAGAACTCCCATAAAGGATAATGTCTATTGTTTGGATATGGAAAATGTTTCAACTGATTCATCCCTAAATTGTCTTGTTTCAAAAGCATCTTTGGATGAATCATGACTTTGGCACAGAAGGATGTGTCACATGAACTTCAAAACAATGAATAAACTTGTTAAAAACAACCTTGTAAAAGGTTTGCCTTCAAAAGTCTTTTCAAGTGATGATCATTGTGTTGCCTGTCTCAAAGGCAAACAACACAAAACTTCTCATAAGTCCAAAGAGTTGAACACAATCTCTAATTCTCTTCAGTTGTTGCATATGGATCTGTTTGGTCCTACATATGTTATGAGTATAGGTAAGAAATCATACTGCTTAGTTATTGTTGATGATTACTCTAGATTTACTTGGGTATATTTTCTTAGGACTATGGATGAGACAAGTGGATTGATCAAATCCTTTATTCTAAGAATTGAAAACCAAACAAATCAAAAGGTAAAAGTCATCAGGTCAGATAATGGTACTGAATTTAAAAATCATGACCTAAACACCTTTTGTGAGGAAAAAGGAATTGAGAGGCAATACAGTGCTCCTAGGACTCCACAACAAAATGGTGTTGCTGAGAGAAGGAATAGGACACTGATTGAGGCTGCTAGATCTATGTTAGATGATTCCAAACTTCCAATTACTTTCTGGGCTGAAGAAGTTAATACTGCTTGCTATGTCCAAAACAAAGTTCTAGTAGTCAAGCCTAAGAACAAGACACCTTATGAGCTTTTAAATAAAAGGAAACCATTTATTGGATTTTTCAAACCTTTTGGGTGTCCTTGTACCATTCTTAATACCAAAACTCACTTAGGAAAGTTTGATAGCAAGGCAGATGATGGTTTTCTTGTTGGTTACTCATCTCAGAGTAAGGCCTACAGAGTATTTAATTCTTCTTCTAGAATAATTGAGGAAAGTGACAATGTCAAATGCAATGAGAACACACCAAATCCTATTGGTTCAGGTCCTCAGTGGTTGTTTGACATTGATTCACTAACTAACTCTTTGGGTTTCAGTAGTGATGATCATGCAGGTTCAGGAAGTGGAGGATCAGGGGATGTACAAGTACAAGACATTATTCCTCAGTCTGTGGTCTTTCCCATACCTACAATGGAACCTGTTGAAATCTGTGAAAAGGAGACTGTTACTGAACCAATTCAGAGTGAAGAAGAAAGAAGAGATAAGGAGAATTCAGAGCATGAAGAACCAGAAGTAGCTGATGAGATCCCCTCAGCTGACTTAAATGATTCCAATCTAGAAGTGGGAATCAATGAAGAACCTAGTCATCAGACTAGAACACAAAAGAATCATCCTTCTGAGCTGGTAATAGGAGACATCTCTTCTCCTATGATGACTAGGAAACAAAGCAGACTTTAAGACATGTAGAATCAGCAGAATACAGTACTCTCTTGCTTTCTATCTCAGATTGAGCCTAAGAAGGTTTATGATGCATTGAAAGATTCAAGTTGGATAGAAGCCATGCAAGAAGAGTTACTACAGTTCAAATTGCAAGATGTTTGGGACTTGGTGGACCTTCCAAAAGGTCATAAAGCAATTGACACCAAGTGGATTTTCAGGAATAAAAAGGATGAGAGAGGAATAGTAATCAGAAACAAAGCAAGGCTAGTGGCACAAGGGTACACTCAGGAAGAAGGCATAGACTATGATGAAGTCTTTGCTCCAGTTGCAAGGGTAGAGGAAATTAGGCTATTTCTAGCCTATGCTTCATATATGCAGTTCAAGGTATATCAAATGGATGTGAAGAGTGCCTTTCTTTATGGAACAATTGATGAAGAAGTATATGTCTGTCAGCCACCTGGATTTGAGAATCCATCATATCCTGACAAAGTATACAAACTGAAGAAAGCTCTCTATGGTCTACATCAAGCTCCAAGAGCATGGTATGATACTCTGTCTACCTATCTCTTGGAAAATGGGTTTGAAAGAGGAATAATTGACAAAACCCTTTTCATTAGAATAAGAAAGAAGGACATCCTACTTGTTCATATCTATGTGGATGATATCATCTTTGGATCCACAAAAGATCAGATGTGTAGAGACTTTGAAGAGTTGATGCACAAGAGCTTCAAAATGAGTTCAATGGGTGAACTTACTTTCTTCCTTGGGCTTCAAGTGAAACAGCAGAAAGATGGGATCTTCATAAGTCAATCAAAGTATGTGAAAGACATCCTGGATAAGTATGGTTTAACAGACTCAAAGCCAGCAAGCACACCAATGGAGACTCATAAACAGATCACTGCTGATCTTGAGGGGGAGGATGTTGATGTCCATCTATATAGATCAATGATTGGATCTCTCATGTATCTCACTGCCTCAAGACCAGATATCATGTTTCCATTGTGTGTTTGTGCCAGATTCTAAGTCAAGCCAAAGCAGTCACATCTACAAGCAGTTAAAAGGATTTTCAGATACTTAAGAGGGCAACCTAGATTAGGTCTTTGGTATCCTTATGAATCCAACTTTGACTTGATTGCATATTCAGACAGTGACTTAGGAGGTGCTAATATGGATAGAAAGTCTACTTCAGGGGGATGTCAGCTTTTGGGTGCAAGACTAGTATCTTGGCAGTGTAAGAAGCAAACCACATTGTCCTTATCAACAACAGAAGCTGAGTACATTGCTGCTGCAAGTTGCTGCTCTCAGGTTCTATGGATTCAGAATCAAATGCTGGACTATGGGGTAACCTTTCTTCACACTCCAATCTTCATTGACAATAGCAGTGCTATCAGCATTGTTAACAATCCAGTCAAGCACTCTAAAACAAAGCACATTGAGATCATGTATCACTTTATTAAAGACTGTAATGAAAAGAAGCTAATTCAAGTTGCTAAAGTTCATACTGACAACCAGTTTGCTGATCTATTCACCAAAGCTTTTGATGTGGGTAGATTCACCTTCTTGGTCACAAGTGTGGGCATGATCAACTCTGAATGAGCTCATATTTAAAAAGTGATTGTATACCTGTTATTTGGTTATTTTTTGGTGCTACTAAACATCTTTCTCAGGAAGTGTATTGCCTTGCTCAGACTAACATAAGCTTCAAAAAGTGTAAGTTTAGTTAATACTGCCAGTGGTTAATACTGCTCTAAGTTAATACTGCTAGTTAGTTAATACTGCTAGTGGTTAATACTGCTCTTAGTTAATACTGCTAGTTAGTTAATACTGCTAGTGGTTAATACTGCTCTCAGTTAATACTGCTAGTTAGTTAATACTGCTAGTGGTTAATACTGCTAGTTAGTTAATACTGCTAGTGGTTAATACTGCTCTGAGTTAATACTACTTCTTTCCCGAATCATATAAATACCCTTTTGCCCGCCTAAAAGCTCATAACGACTCTTTGCATATTGTTCATCGTCTCTCTAATCTTTTTCTCTCAAGCACCTAGTGAGTTTCAGTCCAGTTTAGCTCGATGGCTTCAATGGCTTTTATTGACGAACACAAAGAGATAGCAATGCTTCAAAAGCCTAAGCAGGCTGATGGATTTCATCAAATAGTCGACTTTCTCAAGTCCAGCCATATCGCGTATGCTCTTACAGTGTCACCATCCATCTACATTGAGCACCAGAAGCAATTTTGGGCCAATGCCACTGCTATTACTGAAAATGGTGTAAAGGTTATCAAGACAAGGGTGTGTGACAAACCCTTGACAGTTTCTAAAGAGGTAATTCGCATCTGTCTACGTCTAGACGATGTCTCAGGTATCTCATCTATCTCTAATGATGATCTGTTTTCCACTCTCACTAGAATGGGGTATGGAGGCCCATTGGGTGTTTTCAAGTTCTCAAAAGCTAAATTCTCACCCCAATGGAGTTTCTTTGTCCATACCCTTATGCATTGTATTTCTAGAAAAACTACTGGATGGAGTGAGTTCAGTAGCACCATTGCTTATGCTTTGGTCTGCTTGGCCACTGCCAGAAAGTATAATTTTTCAAAAATGATTTTCAATGACCTTGTGTCAAACTTGGGAAACAAAAAGAGTTTTTATATGTACCCAAGATTTGTCTAGGCAGTTATAACCACTGAATTGACGGATATGCCTCAATTTGATGAGGTATATGTACCTAAAATCTCCAAGGGAAAGGTCTTTTCAAATATGAAGAGATCTCCCATGGACTCAGAAGGAGTAGATACCCCATTGTTCTCTACAATGATGGTGGTGTCCCCCAATCAAGAAGGTGTGGCTTCAGGGTCAAGGCCCTCATTATACCATCCCACTGAAAGCCAATCCCAACCTTCAATCAGTATATTAATCCCTCAGTCCCTTCTTCAAAAACCAACTTCACCAATAACCAATACGTACATAAGGAAAAAGGTAAAGAAGGCTCCTTCCCTTCTTGTACCTTCACCCACAAAGCCTTTAAGCCCTCTAATGGAAAATTCTCCATTAGAGAATATCTATAGGGAAACCACAAGGGTGTCTCCCAACCCCAAGGAGGTGCTCACTGAGGAGATGAATGAGCATATGGGTGAGCATGCTGCCACTACTCCTGCTAGCACAGAGGAGGACAGTGGTAACATCAATAAGACCTCCCCCATGGCAACTTTGAATGAGCAATCATTCAAAGGTCCCAGGTGCCAAGAAACAAAGGGGGTGGAGGGTGCTTCTGCTAGGCAGAAGACTTCCACTACAAATTGTTCCAATGATCCTTCAAAAGGGGGTTACACTCCTGGAGAAGGTGAGGATAGATATAACTACCAATAATTGATGGATACAATGGGAAACATTAATTTGGATGTCATCAAACAAGGCAAAGACATAGAAGAGATGAAATTGGTAATTATGTCTCAACAAGTACAGATTACCAAATTGAAGAAAATGGTGACAAAATTGGTTCAAAAGAAGAGAAGACAACAGTTTGTTTTGAAGAAGAGAACAAGTGTTAATGATGCTTTTAACAAGGGGGAGAATCAAGAGGCTGAAGCAGAAAAGGAAAGTACATCTGAGATGGGATTTGATTTTGAGGGGGAGAAAGTAGTAGAAACAGATGAGGTTCAAGCAGCAGCAGTAACAGAACAGGTAGCAGCAGTAACAGGGCTATCTGTTGAAGAATTGGAAATTGCAGAAACATTGGTAAAAGCCAAGAATGACACTCCTAAGGCTACTCAAAAGGCCAAGGGAGTGGTCATTAAAGAAGGAGGCCTTGAAAAGAAAAGAAAAGAAATGAGTGAGGCAGATTTGAAGGATGCAAAGGGAAAAGCTAAGATGGTTGAAGCTGAACAACCCTTAAAGAGGAAGAACCAGTTGGAGTTAGATGAAGAAGTGGCAAAACAGCTTCAAGCTGAGATGGAAAAGGAAGAACAACTCCAATCAGAAAAGGATAGAGAGTTTGCACTGGAGATGGACAGAAAGCTCAATGAAGAGTATCTAAAGAGCATGAAAACTGCAGTTGAGGCCAAGAAAATACCAGTGAAAGCTTCCAAGCAAAGAATGCCAGTCAAGAAGCAGAAAAGACAACCTTCCAAGACCTTTTTGGCCAATCAAGAAAGGAGAAAAATGATCGACTTTTTGAAAGACTCAATTGGTGTAAAGGGAGAAATGTTTACTAACATGGCATACAGCAAAGTAGAGGAGCTGTATAAGAAGGAAATGGCTAAGCTTGAAGGGGACTCCTCTCAAAGGGAAGAAGCTGAAAGAAGGATGAAAGAGAGGTATGATCTAAACATCCAACAACCATTCCCTGAGGAAACCACTCCTTCAAAGGAGAAAGCTGAAGAAAAGAAGGAAGAGCAAGAGAATGTTGGAATGGAAATGAAAACTGCAAAGAGAGTAAAGACTATAGCTTCCAAGAAACAATCCAAGAAGCCAAGTATTGAAGAAGCAGAAAAAGAGGCAAAATCTTCTGTTCCACCTTCAGCAGAACCAAAGAAGAATCCAAAACCATCTGTGGCAGATCATATAGAGCAACCTAGTCAAAGTGAACAGCAAACTAGTCAGTCTGATGAACATGTGAGGCTTTATATGACTTTAATAGAACCAGTACAGGCTGTTCCCATTTCTGTGAAAGCACCAGAAGTCATCTTTTGGGATATTCTGAGGGACAACAGAAAGGAGTACTTCAAACTCAAAAGAGTTGGTGATGTGTTTGAAGTCTACTCAACTTGGGGCAAAGTGATCAGAAGTTGTTCCAGGGCTGACCTAGAAGAAATGCATAAAGTGGGAATGAAGTTATATGAGCCTGTGATGAAAGGAACTGAAGAAAGTCTACTCAAGATTGCAATGGAATACTTGTGTATGATGTTTGAACCAGAAAAAGTGGTGCATAGGATAAAGGATCTACATCATGAGTATGGATTCAAGAAGATTGATAAGTGGATACTCTTTGAAAACTGTGGTGTGTACATGATCACAATAGATAACTGTTATCATGAATACTACCTGGTGGACAAAGTATATGATCATAGCAAGGAGAAGCTGAATGGGATGCTGAAAGCTAAGCTAGTGTGTGCAAAGGAATCAGAAATGGCCAGAATTGTGGTAAGAAGGACAATCAATCAAAGTCTGGGTCTGAATCCAAATTTGGGCAACTAAGCTGTAGTGTTGAAAGCATCTTGAAGACCATAATTGAAGAACTTGACTTCTCTTCCTAAAAGTCAAGTTAGGGGGAGATTGTTGGGAATTAAAGAATTGCTCAAGTATGGTTAATGTTGCTAGCTCAACTGATTACTACTGCTAGTAGATTTAGTACTGCTTGGAGAGTTAGTACTGCTAGTAGTTAGTACTGCTGAAGTTAGTACTGTCAGATCAAAGTTAATACTGCTGAACACAATTACTACTGCTGAGGATTTTAATGCTACCGAAGATGGTTAATATCTTTGAAGAAGGTTAGTGCTGCTTATGAGATGAAGACTCAGTATGGAATGAAGACAGCTGTATAGAAGACTTGCTAAAATAAAGAAGATAATTATGGACTGAAGATCAATTGTATTTTGATAATTATCTTGTAATATGTCTTGTATAAATAGTATAGAAGTCTATGATAGAATTAACTTTTGTTTTCATACGTTTTAGAGAGAATTAACCTCAAGGTTTAGAACCCTAGTTCTAGAGAATTAGAATTCGTATTGGTGAGTCTGTTCATCAATATTGAGGTTTTGTTTAAAATCTTGTAGCTTTAATCATTCAATAAAGTTTACAAGATTGTGATTTCTGATTCACTGTTACATTGATTGTTGAATATTAAAGTGTTATTCCGCAACTTCTTTAATATTGTTTCTGAGTTCATTATTCTTGTTAAGAATTAGATCCTGACATCAATATCTAAAACAACACCTTTCGGTGACGGGGGAGACCCCATTCCATCGAATATGGGGGGCACACAAAGTTTAGTCACTTATCAACGTTCTCTAGTTTCACCTCGGATCATGGATTCCCGTATACAACTCCTCTAAGCAACCACAAAATACCCAAATGACCCTAGTGTCTACTCGACATCTAGATGAGTGTCACCACAAAAGTCACAAGTCTCCGTATCCGGCTCACCATAGGCACCATCGTAAGACTTAGCTCCGTATACGACTCTCCAATAGCACCACTGCAAGCTTACATACAAACATGACTTGGGGACCACTCCCTAGACTCAAACGCAGACACTAAATTTCCACGTTGAATAAACAGACTGGATTATACGGACTTCGAGTTCGACCACTCCCGATCTATACCTCGAGTCCCCGATTAACATAAATATTCTAGTTCTAAAACAGGGATAAAGTTCCCAATTAAACCAACTGACCGACTCTTATGCCTATGGATCCAATGCATTACAGTCTAAAACCTTACATAACTTAAATGAATGTCTAACACACTCAAAATGTAATTTCAATCAAAACGCAATTAAATGCATCGTAAAACCCAAAGCTCCTCATCGAGCCAATAAAACTGGGCAATTGCTCCTAAGACCCCTTTGAGTCACAAACGAGCCAAAAACTCCACAAATCAATTGGCCATTTGTCAAAAATCATAAAAGGCAATAAAACACAATCGACTAGAGTTTTTCATGGGCGATACGACCTGCTAGACCGGACCCGCTTGGCCCGTTAAAAAAACGGGCTTGGACAATCATTCTCGAAAAAATGGGCGGTCTCGGGCTGGACCACTAAAATTAGTGGACGGGCTCGGGCAATGAGAATAGGAATTCGGACAAGCCCGTCCGGCCCGTTATATTATTATAATTGATTAAACTATATATATAATTAATAATTTTTGCTTTATCAAAAAGATTTAGAAGTCGCTTTGGGTTGGATTCCCACTACTGAGTACCAACCGTCACCCAATATATATAATATGTGTTATGTTATATAGTACATCTTGAATCTCGATCCTGAAGGTGGATACTTTTTTTAATTGAAAAAACCTGGACTTTGAAAGTTGATAAATCATTAGAGTGAAAATGCCCATGCTTCATATATTGTGAAAATATTGTTTTCATATGCTATGTACATTATATATTTTACCTCTTATTTTATGTACGAAAGAACTTACATAATTTAAATGATTTTACATAACTTATGAATTTGTATAAGTTTTATTTTTCAAACGTAAAAAATGCCTGAGCCCGTGGGTAAGCCCGACCCGTTAGGCAAGTCCATAAGCCTGTAAAAACGGGCTTGGTTTTGCTATATTAGGCCCGACCTGGGACTGACCTAAGCCCGCAAATGATCACCTCTACAATCGACCCACGTTTATGCAAACACATGCTCCAAAATACATGAATAAACTCCAACACAAAAGTTAGATTGAGACAAATCATTTTTCAAATGAGTTTATACCATTTATTCTTTCAAAACGTCTCATAATACAAGATCAAACATTTATCCAAAACACACTAAAAGTGCATTTATACTCAAAAGATCTACGTCCATAAGAGAAATCATTAAAATACCTAAGCTTATGATTTATTTATCAAAATGCCAAAATCCCAAATGTGAGGGTTTCACAAGATTTATAAAATCAAATATCCCAAATAAGTACAACTCATAAAATATTCCAACATTTGATGATTATCAAGTAAGACATATAAACACTTTAAAATAGACATTTTTGGCATGTACATCATTTTCACAAATCAACTTGAACTCACCTTGTTAGATTTAGGCTAAATCTAGATTTTACCCGAACTTGAGCTCCTTTGAAGAAATTTGAATGCTCAAGCCAAATCTTCCAAAAACCTAGATCCATAAGCTTCCGGCCATAAATATTCATATCCAACCATTTAAAATCGTTTCCCAAACATAATACATGAAGATCTCAACTTAAACCAAAACCCTAATTTCCATAGATGAAGAAAAAGAGAAGATTACCTTAACCATAACTTGAATCCACCAACCAAAATACCTCTAGGGTAACCAAAATGAACCACAAACTCCCAATCTTCAAAATGGGGAAAAGGGTTGGATGAAACCCTAGAAAACTTGATGATGATGATGATGAAGTGAAGAGACTCTAGTTCTAGCTCCCAAAACCTTGCTAGATGATTGTAACATCCCAGGCCAATCGAATCAGATACTGTCCGCTTTGTCCACACACCTGGACTCACGATTTTAAAACGCGTCTGATAGAGGAGGTTTCCTGTCCCTTATAAGGCAACTTTCGTTCCCCTCCCTAACCAATGTGGGATCTTACAATCCACCCCCTTGGGAACCCAGCGTCCTCGCTGGCACACTAGTCCGGTTTCTGGCTCTGATACCATCTGTAACATCCCAGGCCAACCATACGAGATACTGTCCGCTTTGTCCACATACCCAGACTCATGATTTTAAAACGCTTCTAATAGAGGATGTTTCCGGTCCCTTATAAGGCAACTTTTGTTCCCCTCCCCAACTAATGTGGGATCTTACAATGATGAAGGGTCTCTTGAAATCTCAAGTGTTGGTGTCTAAAATGCTCAAAAAATCAACTATAAATGTTAAGGATTCGGTTGGGAAAGAAACTAGGAAGAAGGGTTTGATTGTTAATGAGAATGGGAGGAAAATCGCATTTAATAACCAGTTTGTCCCTCGCCGGCGACAGTGCCTCGCGAGAGTGACATCCTGTCACAATCGTGGGCACAATCGCCCTCCATTCCCCACTCTCAGTACGAACACCACGAGAGTGCCCCGCGAGAGTGACATCATGTCACAATCGCGGGCACTATCGCCTGTTACCCCTTGCTCTCAGTACAAGAACCGCGAGAGTTCCACGCGATAGTGACACTTTGTCACAGTCGCAGGCACAATCGCCTAGGCTGTACCGAATACCAAATTTGACTTTTGACCCGACGCGCTCCCGATACAAAAATCCAATTCCACAATAAAGAATTCTAACTAAGGTTTAAACTGATGACAAATAAATAAGAAGGGAACAAGATGAGGATTTACTGAAATTGTGGGTGTCACAATCCTCCAAACCTTATAATGATTTCGTCCTCAAAATCTATTTCTCACGCAAGACATTTCATTACCACCCTCGGCACTTATTGGGTCTCGTCGGTTCCCAAGAGGTAACAAACTAATCGTCGACCTCAATAAAGTCATTCTCACAAAAAAACCGTTTCTCTTCCCAGGGAGTTGTCTCTAACCAATTTCATCCTTGAGCTAAAACTCGTTAACTTTCTTACAAAACTGCCATATTGATTTTCGTGAAGACTCTCACATCTAATATCCACCTTGATATGTTACATTCATACCAGAGTGAACATCGAACCTTACTGGAGCAATTTCTATCCATATGATCTTGGTTGCCTCCCAACCTTAGGTGACACGTACTACCTCAAGGGTAGCTTGTGACCTCAACTTCTCACTGGCTAGTTCACCCCAGCTCAACACGATTCTGAATCCGTATTACAAGGATGAATACTAAACCCAAAGAATTCCCACAATTCCTTAATAATTCACCCTCATTATGGGTAGAGCCTCCCTTCCAGGGACGTGCCAATACGCTTTCCAGGGTGTCAGTTTATTCAAATTAGGAGATTGCGCAACTCTAAACTATATTCAAACATCAAACATTCAGTCGATAAAATCTTTACCATATCAAGAAAATCTTACTCATCGATACTATCTAATCTTCTTAAAGTTCCACCACTGTGAGGCTAACATTTCTTATGATCCAACAGGAGTACCTCCAAACATTCCACAGATCATCAAAAGGACAAGTCGATGCCTAAAATCAAAATGGCCATAACGAAAACGTGGGAATGCCAAGGAGCATTTCATTCCTGGTAACACTGCGTCGATCCCCAAATAAAGACTTAAAGTTGACACCTGATATGGATATAAAACCCCAAATCTTACCGCTTTATCAAACGAACCACAACATCTCCTTCATTCACGAAGACTCATTAAGACAGTACACCACCAACACATAACATCTTTTAGAACAAATAACCATCAATTAAAATCCAACCATATGCAAGCAACCACCCAAGGCTTTAACCCGAAGATTTACCAAAAAGGAAAGATCGCCACTTACATAACTGAAATGATAACATAAATCTACTACCTCAATTATTCACACCTGAACAAACTCATGAGGCCGAATTCCCAAAATTCAAATTTGCCCACATTTTCGATCATCCGTCGTTTCAATTCCCAAGGACTTCTGTAGTCCTTAATTACATCTCCTTTCACAAAAAGGGGGTTTTAATTTATAGCTCTAATGAGTTCAAGGTTTTTTAAAGCAAAATCTTTGTAACAATTAATCATACGTGTAAAAGAAATCCACTACTGTTTACTCGGTAGTTGTGCAAAGTGGTCACAACGCTACACATAGAAAACTATTTCGAAAACCATTTGATTATTATTCATGCTAATAATGACAATGACGAAAGATGTTCAACAAACCCTTCAAATGAACCGTTATGGTCCCAACATGCATCTTATTTGTGCCATGTATGAAGAAAAATTTTATGTACTAAAATAATGTGTAACAAAGCGTTTGTAGAAAACTCCAAAAAGGAGAAATTCACGTAACCAAGTTGCATATAATGACATGGAAGAAAACTACCCAATAAGACCCGCATGCCTGGGTTCATTTCTCAAAACTTAGCAAGACAAAATGTGCATGTGATTGGTCGAACCGTAAAATAATTTATATCGACTTCAAATTTTAAGCCGCACGAACAAGACACTCTTTGCTCCCTACAATGGCATGCATACTAATAAACCAATAAAATGCATTGCGTGAAACAACAACAGTAAATTCAACAACCGAAGAAGGTACGAAGAAAAAGTTCAGCACGAACCATCATAGGTCCTTCATATGATTACTCACACCAAAAGTATAAATCAATTCAAATACTTAGTGTACAACGAATTATACTCATATAAAACTCAAAAGTGCAATAATGCGATATCAAGACCCTCAAGTCGTCTCTTGCGGTTGCGTAAAGACATGGGTAAAACTCGCATGAGACCATTACGCTTAATATGTAACACCCTCAAATTTGGAAAGAGCAACTAAACAAAAACATCGACAAATAACCAAATAAAAGATAAAATCCTTTCTACAAACCCATCCTTGGATATACTTCAACTTTAAAACATAAAATTAACACCAACATTCAACAACTTAAGTCACATACGAAAACTAAATTGAGTCGGGTGTTACTTAACCCAAATACAAGTTGCTATTCCCAAAATAAATGTGGAAGACTTCACCAAGATACTCTCACTCGTGCATATAACTAGCACTTATCTCTTCATGATGTCGCTAGTACCATTCCTCAATCAGGATCTGATGCACATGCCGACAAATAAAAATGTTAGACTAACGACTAGTAAGTTCAAGAGTTTTCAATACGAATAAATATAACGTTAAAAGGAAAGAATTCAACTCAAATCAATACCTTTCAAATGATTTACTTTAAATATTAAAACGACCATTTTTCCAATATCATGCATTTTTGGTGATGGAAACACCAATATAAACGTTTTTCTAACCCACACTATTTTAAAGACGAAAACCCAATATCAAACCTTCCTTCGTAAAGTAAATTCAACCCAAAACTCACTCAAAACGAGAACAAAAATCGAACTCCCAATTTATGAAAACGCGGATAAAACATTATATCCCGAAACACCCAAAACACGGGTGGGACATAATATTCAACTCATAAATCCTGGATAATAATCCATATATATATATATATATATATATATATATATATATATATATATATATATATATATAATGTCACTGAAAACATGGATAATATAATTAAATACCCAAACAACACCTTTCGGTGACGGGGGAGACTCGCTTCCATTGTACGTGGCGGAACACAAAGTTAAGCCACATATCTATGTTATCGAACTACACCTCAGATCGTGACCTTATTGCCTGCTTTAATAAGCTACACCTCAAGTCGGACTTTATTTCCTGTTTTAATAAGCTACACCTCAAGTCCCCAATGACACCGTATCTTTTATTGCCTGCTTTGCCAAACTACACCTCAAGGATACACGATCTTATTGCATGTTCATTTTCTAGTAAGCGTTAGATCATCTAAACCATAAAACTCCTTACTAGCATTCGAGATAGGAGTCTCAAACTCCTTACTTGATGACCCCAAGATGTTTAACCCTCGTGCACAAGAGTTAGAGCATCTAAACCATAAAACCCATGGTCCTGGAGTACAACCTATAAGGGTTTATCTCTACGAAACTGGGACAACAACAATGCCAATACGACATATTTCCCAAAGTGAGAATATCAAGACTCCTCATTATTAAATATGACTGACTTACATGCCTATAGATCTAATGTATTATAGTCTAAAATACATGACTCCAAATGAATGACACACGCACTCAAAACATGTATTCTCCAAATAAGGTGCAATAAATGCAATTCAAACCCAAAGCTCCACATTGAGCTATTAAAACCGAACAAATGTCCCCAAGACATGATAAAGACAAAAACTGAGCCTTAAGCTCAACCAATCAAATTACCATATGTTTAAATCCATATCTTGTGATAAAATGTAAACAACCTACGTTTGTGAAAACACATACTTTAAACTCATGAATAACCCAAACACAACATTGGGTTACGACAAACCCTTTTTCCAACAGAACTAACACCATTTACACTTCCAAAATGTCCCATAACATAATCTATTCATATTTCCAAAACATACGTTAAAAGTGCATTTCTACCAATTACTCTCCATATATAAGATAAATCATCAAAACACATTCATTTATGATTTATTTGTCAAAGTGTACAAAAATCCCAAATATGTTGTTTCACAAGGTTTATAAAATCTTATTAGTTTAGATAGCAAAACTTATCAAAGATTTCAACAATTGATAATACTCATGTAAAACACATAAATACTCTAAAATGGACATTTTTGGCATGTACATCGTTTTCTAAAATCAAATTGATTTCACCTTGCTAGATTTAGGCTAAATCTAGATTTTTCCCTAACTTAAGCTCCTTTGAAGAGTCTTGGATCCTCAAGCCAAAACTTCCAAAAACCTATATCCATAAGTTTCCAACCATAAATATTTATATCCAATAACTTAGGTTAAGGCCCTGGGGGATGTGGTGGAATATCCCATCTATCCAAGGTTCGAATCCAGGCGTACACAACAATTGTGGCCACTGAGGTTTAATCAAGGCTGATGTCTTACAGTCATAATTTGCCAAGAGATTAGTCTAGGCATAGCTTAGGAACCCTTCCAAAAACAAAAAAACAAAAAACAAAAAAATATCTCCATCTTGTCCCAAAACCCCAATTTGACCTAACTTTTCTCAAAATAACCGAATTTGGAGAAATAAAACACTAGGAAGTCATCAATGAAGCATTTATAACTCATAAGGAAGTTTGGAAATGGAGGAAATAAACTTACCACCTAAGTTTGGTGAATACCTAGGAAATCCTAGCCACAACCTTGAAGAAATGGATGAACATGATGAACTCCAAACTCTTGCATCCAATCCCTAGCTTGATGATGAAAACCTCCTTAAGATTTCAAAGAATGGAACCTCCATTGCTCATGAACCATAAATAAGTGGAGAGGGCTCAGTTTGAGAGAGAGTGAAGGTGAATAAGAGAAGTGGTAAATGAGAAGGGATGAAAAACTATACAATTAAAAACCCTAGGCCGATGGTGATTGTGCCCAGGCAATAGTGACAATTTAACTATCGCGGGCACTATCGCACATATGGTACCATGGGCTATAGGCTCTCCGCGAGAGTGACACGACAATAGTGACCCTGGCACTCTCGCCCCACCTCCTCCGGCTCCGAAACTCGACTTTTCTTAATCATTTGATTCCCGACATAACTCAACCCAAAAATACGAGTGTTACACAATAAAGCTCATAAATTTACATACACGGTAATTAAAGTCTACTCATTTCAAAGTTCATTCATGCGTCGCAAGACGACGTAAAATAATGCTCCATAAAACTCAACAAAACTCGCATAAAATAAAATTCCCAATAAAACTCAAACACCAAATCATGGAAATAACTTTTTCCTTTAAAACCATAACATATGTGGATGAGTTCCAATGTCAAGGTCATAAATCGTAGTAACTTGCTCGAGAACCTAAACAATGTTAAAGCATGGATACTACAATATCCAAAAATAGTGTCCAACAACAACGGGGATAAAGAAAATCTTAACAAAGTTTGCAACCATGTGCAATAAAACAATTTTATGCATGTTTAAACTCATTGTCTAAAATCTCATGTGTGTTAAATGTCTTTCTAGGAACTAACTGTTTGGTTCAATGACACAATATATATCGGTCATGAATTGTACTTACTTGATCATTAATAAGAACCTTCAATGCATGACTACATAGGAATCCATTGCGAATGAAGAAATTACATTCGTATTCGACATTGTTTTTCGATTCACCTAGAATAAGTACGTTAACAATCACCAAATCATTAGAAAAAATGTATGAAGTTCCCTACATGTTTAGCTTAAACTAAAATAAATAGTGTGTACATCAGTTGGGCATGTGATACTTGGGCCTATGACTTATTTCGAACGTCTTCAATTCTCCCCAACATTCGATAAATCTATCACACAACCACAAAGAGCCTTCTTTATTTCGTATTGGAAATCGAAAAAAATGTTCGACTATAAATCTATACCGGGCGGCGAAACAAAGTGGATGTAAATGGTCCTCGTTACGTTCTCATGAATAGATTGTTGGTATCTTAGCGTCTCGATCGCAATATCATAATTATTAAGGAATTCCACCAAACAAAGAAAAAGTTTTCGTATATGTTAATATACGCATTCAAACTCTCGGATCTTGATGTCATTTTCATAAGGCCAAACATCAGGGTGTCCTTGTAAAATGCAATAATTCAAGACCGGCGAAGATATACATTTCACTAAACCACTTATCACCAACCATATTAAATTGCTAATCATGATCTGCCACTGAGCTTCAAATTCTTGAGGACCAATGTGGACATTCCAAACGAGTTTGTTTATAACCCTCTTAAACTCAGGATCTACATTCAATGCAACACTGACCTGAAGAAAATTTGCAGGAAACACAATTTCATCATTTAAATCATTAAACGTTAAAACAAACAACTTTCCTTAGAAGGAACTTGTTAGAGCAATATTTGTTATCTTCAAGATCACTAGAATGAAAGTCAAAGTCCAAGTTAAAGTCATGCTAATTGAAGAGAAGTCAAAGTCAAAGTCAAGCCTAGTTAGTTTGTTTTGTTAGTTTCTTTCCTTGTAATAAGTAGGTGGTATAAATAGGTTTGTTTTTGTTAATCTTGCAACTAATAAGAAAAAGTGCTTTCATAGAGAATATTCTTAGAGAGAGAAATATGGTGAAAGAGAGAGAGATTTATACGAATTATAATATGAAAAATAATAATCAATACATATGGATTATTGAATTGAATTTTGTTGTTCATCTTGATTATTTGCACAGATTTGGTACACAAAATTGGTATCAGAGCAAGCAAACAATCAGAAATCATTCAAGAATTTGGAAACTTGGTCAAATCCTCAAGAACTCGCAAAGAACTTTGTCAAGAATCTAAGTTGTTGAATTCATGATGTTTTTGTTTGGATTTTGATTGTAGTGTACTCGTATTGAGTAATAGAACAAGTTTGATTTGTATATCGTTATCCAATTCACAACATAATTGTGTGAATTTGGATTTTTTGTTGGATTTTTGTTCGAGGGTCTGTACGTAGTGTTTAAGATCAAAGTTATGATTTTGTTGTTCTTTGTAGAAATCATGTATTAGGATTGTGTTCAAGTTATAATCATGGTCAAATTTGCAAAATTTCATAAGCTAATTTTGAGTTTTTGAAGAATTTTTGATCGAAAAAGGTGATCTCAGGCTTGAAAAAGAGAAGAACTCGCAAGATCTAAACTTTTCGCAAGCTTCAAACCAAAGAACTCGCAGGGTGCATTAATCTTTATGTATGTGTTTCTTGAATTTTTCACCAAGGAAAGAATTCGTGAGTCTCTTTGTGCAAAAAGTTTAGTATCCGCAGAACATTGTCTAGGGATAGTTAGAATCCGTAGAAAGCTTCATGCGAAAAGCTACTGTTTAATTGCTCTGGTTTACGAAAAGTTCCAGAATCCACAAAGAGATGTCTACGAAAAGTTGTTCATTTTTTTGTGGTTTATTTTTCCAAGTCAAGAATCCTCAAGACTTTGCTCACGACAAGTTCATCATATTCCTTGTTTTTGTCCAAGTAAAGAATCCGCAAGTCTTTGTTTGCAAGAAGTCAGGAATCCGCAAGATTCAATCTGAGGAAAGTGAGAATCCGCAGTCTATAGCCTGCGAATTAATCACTTCTTGGATTCTATTCTCTGCGGAAAGTGGGATACCAGTGCTTTGCGGAAAGTGACTTTAAGTGATCTACGAATTCCATACTTAGTCATTTTTGGCTAACTTTTCAAAATTTTGAAAAATTTCTAATTTTTGTTAACGGTCAGTGCAAGTGATATCAAGATGCCTATCGATTTTGAAGATGAAGTCAGAACTCTCAGAGAGGAGAATGAAAATCTAAATTTATCAGTTGATTATTACTCAAAAAGATCTAAGAAATATCCTGCTGCAAAGAAATTGCTCATTGAAGAGGTCAGTGCGTTAAATAAAATAAATATAGATCTCCAGAAGTAGATGTCCGATGCTCAACATGTAAAAGTTTGCAAGAAGGAAGAAAAGTACGGGGTTTGGAAAGTGAAAACACTGAGTTAAAAAGAAAGATCTCAGACCTGGAAACTCAAATTGTCAAAGACAAGCAAGATTCTGTCAAGAAGAATGAGAAGATAGTAAAAGGCTTAGAAAGTGCCAATGATGAGTTGATAAAGAAGATTTCAGATTTGGAACAGAAGATTTCCAAAGACAGAGCTGAGTTTAGAAAACAAAAGACCGAGTTTGAGAAGGAAAGAAAATCTTTTGCACAGAAGTTCTCTGATTTTTCTAGAAAATCATTTGAAGAAAAGAAAGTTGTTAAGATTAAATGTGCAAAACTTTCTAAACAAGTTTCAGACTTTGAGAAAGTTATTATCATGGAAAGAGATAAGTTTGAAAAAGAAAAGAAGATAGTTGAACAAAAACAAGCCAGAGTTTTCAAAGAAATATCAGATAAAAGAAAGATTGTAGAAAAGGATTTCGAAGAAGAAAGGAAGGTTTTTGAGATAGAGATTAAAAAGCTTATAATGAAATAGTCTGATCTATCAACAACATCATTGAAAGAAAAGAATGCGAAGTCTGCATTTTAGAGAAAGATTGATCTACTTTCAAAAGAAAGAAACAGTATGTCAACAAAGATCGCAGAACTTGAAGAGATCGTCTTTAAGGTGAATTTGACTGAGCAAAAGACTCCAGATTCAATTGTTCAATCACCTAGAGATGATTCAGCTGACTCTGAATGTTCATTCAAGACAGCTTCAAGTTCATATCATACACATATTTCTTCAAAGTGTTCAGTCAATCCAAAAGATCAAATTCATTCTACTAACCTTTTGTATGATAATAATGTTGATGGTTCAGGTACATTTAGAAAGAGAAATGGTAAAGAAAAGATGGTTTGGAGGGTAAAAGGCTCTTCTCATGAGATGAATGATCAGAAATCATTTGTGCATACACTGAATGACAAGAATAATAATGCTGCTCAAGGTTAATGTTTTGGTAAACCTGATCTTGTTTATTCAATAAATTAGTTAATGAGGTTAGCACAAAAGAAAATCAGTTGTTCTTACTGTGGCTCAAATGATTTTGTTTGTAAAAATTATATTAATTACTGGTATGGTTCGTATTATATTACTCCTAAACGAACTTCAACTAACAAATTTGGACCCAAATAGCAGTGGGTACCAAAAGCTACTTCATCTGTGTTGTAGGCACCTAAAGTGTAGGGGGGGTAAGATTAAAAAAAACTTCTGAATACATTAGTTCAGAACTCATACTTCAGAGACAAAGAATAATGGTTTCTGAATACTACAGTTCAGAACCCGTATCTTAAAGATCAAGTTTGACTTCCAAACACAACAATTTAGGACTCATACTTCAAAGATCAAAAGATTTTGTACTCCGATGCATAAGAGAGTTCTTTCTAATTTTTCAAAGGGAGAAGTAGATAATAAAATGTTGATGTCTTACTTTGATACTTTGACAACTTTGTGACTTTTTGCAGAATTTAAGGGGGAGCTTACAAGATTTTATTCAATTAATCATGATTTGAGGGGGAGTTATGAGATTTAAGCTGAATGTAGGTATTTCTAACTTTAATCTCAAATTGTTTGAAAGATGGATGACTTTCAACCATGAAAATATATTTTCTTAAACGTTCAAACCACTTCTCAATTCTAAGGATTTAGAAGTGTGATTTTTAATGTTTTCATTTATGAGCTTTATTGATTAACTAACCGTGTGTTTCCAATGATTAATACTTATGTATTATCTTTTCTATATAATGTCAAGTATTCACACACACCAGGTTAGATTTTTTGTTGACCTTGTTATTAACATGTCTCAAAATGAAACAATTTTTCGATGGTAATAAACCCCGTTTGACTTTCAATGTTTATTGAGCGTCTCATTCATTCAAAACTAAGCGATTCTTTCATAAATGTCTATATTTGTTCATATAGACAAATTCCAATTCTTTCATGACCTAAGCTTTCAATGTTTATTATTCATATTTGATCTTTTGATACATTATCAAATTTTCAAACAACTCTTTTGTATTCATTTCATTCATTCAATATACTTGATGTGAGAAATCTTCAAAGTTCAAAATGCTCAAATCTTCATGATAATTTTGTTGAGCATGCATATATCTGACATTGTGATTTATATTTCTGAGATTTAACTGTTTTAGGACAAATTTTATGGGATCAGTGTGAGAACTTAAAAGACATGTATAGATTCACGTTAACCAGTGTTTCCTACCTAAGAAGTTATCCTTGAGTGATCGAGAGGCGAGGGATTAAAAATCAAAGAGTGGGGGTGTGATGAGGTAAAATGAAAATGAGAGTTTGGTTAGAAGTGAGCTTTATGTTTAAAAGAAAGAGGGTGTGAGAACAGAGTTAAAAGAATATCAGAACTCTACACCAACTACTTTCTGAGTCGGGAAGTCACATTACTGATTGTTTCACAATTCTTTCATGAACATCATTGAAACAGGCAATGATCCCATGCTAACTCTTGACTTAACCCCACCAGCTACTCATTTCTTTCTTAGCAAAGAAATGTTTCATATTTTCATGGGGATGCAACACATATGCTATCTAATCTTCATTTAGAAGATTTGGATATTAAAATAGAAGGAAGTTTTCCCCACCTTCGATCATGCACATTGAGTCTGTGGAAAATTGTTGTTGTCTCAATAGTTTACACAATTTTGAGCCTGAAAAAAAAAGATTAAGTATCTTCAATCATTCTACACTTACACGTATACACAAGGAATAAGTTTTCTTGTCATAATGTTCATAGAAAATTCCTTTGTGGTCTTTCGATGATAGAATGGAAGCCCTGGGGTAGTGAACATTAAAAAGCTCCTTTTCAAAGTACATTCATTGTAATAAGTGTCTATGCATTACAACTCAATTCTGAATTTGAAAAGATTTAGAATCTTTATGAAGTAACGGATGGTTCAAAATTTCGAAGGGAAAGATCAGTGGTCAGATATTGAAAGATGCATTTCTTGCAAAAGTTTTGATGAAGTTAATGCTCACTTTCATCAAAAAGGGGGAGAAGATGTCAAGAAATGGACTATGGGGGAGAAAATGAAAAATGGCTCAATGTTAGAATAAGAGGAGGAGATACAGAATGGGAGATAGTATCAATAAATGACAAAGTGTGAAAGTTCATTTTCAGAGATATGGGGAGAAATATACAGAGTGAAAAAGAAAGTTCAAAATTTCAATAAAGTTTGTTGTAGTTTACAGAAATTTTCTTTGAAGATTATTTGCTAAAGCAAAGTGAGCTAAATCTGAAGATAATTTCTTTTTTGAAGTCATTTTCAGTTAAGAAATGAGGATATTGTTAAAATTTGATTTCAGTTCAAAAGCAAAAGCTTATCTAGAAGGGGAGATTGTATTTCTGTTGAAGATGATATGAAAGAAAAGACTTTTACATAATTTGGGGGAGATTGTTAGATAAAGCTGAAAAAACAGAGATTGCAATAAAGAGTAAGATTGTTCTTTGTTGCTGAAATCTATTTGAAGAAAGATCTCTGATAGTCCAAGAATCACTAAATCCTAGAGAGAGAAAGTAGAGAGAGACAATGTAGCGCAAAATAGAATGATATTGAATATGGCGTGAATGTGTTCTTACAAACAACCAAGACCAAAGGGACTTAAATACCCTTGGTCAATACAACACAGAATTAGACACTAAACACAGTATTTGACCAAACCTATAAATACAATGATTACTATAAAATCAGACCTAACAATCTCCCCCTTAGTAATTGTTGGTGCTTTGGTCTTCACAAACCATCTTCTAAATCAGCATGGACCATCTAAGCGACTTTGCGAAGCATTCTGACTTTTAAAACAAATTTCTTCTCAGCATCTTTCAATTTGAGTTTTCTTTGCTGCCTTAACAAGATTGGACCAATTTGAAATAATCTTGAAAGAATAGTCGGTTCATCAGCTTGTGCTCTAGACGACACATCTCTTTTAAATGACCTTGAATGAAATGGTGATGGTCGGAGCAGGAACAGCAAAAGATGTAGTATAACTGAGAAAATAAAAATCTTGAGCAGCAGAATCTTGATCAGCAGATTAACAATTGAACTTTTTGTCTCTTTATCATCTCCTTAACTTCTTTTAACTTCTCCCCCTCATGACCTTGATGATCTGGATCAACTTGGTCATGCATATGTTGGAGACGAGACAGCTTAAGATCTGCAAAATCAAAGAAACGGAGAGAAGAGGAAGGTTTGGGCTAACCATTGGTGGCGCAAAGTAAGGTTTGCGCTAACAGAAGAAAGCGCAAAGTGAGGTTTGTGCAACATGAATGAAACGCAAAGTTTGCTTTGCGCTAGAAGCTGTTGGCACAAATTAAGATTTGCTCTACCAACTGGTGATGCAAATCTGACTTGGAGTCTGAAAATTTTTACCTGATTAGCTTTTTGACTCCCCCTACACAAATGCACTAAATTTGACAATTCAAGTTAGCATTTATATAGAAAATCAGATACTCCCCCTTAAAAACAGATATGATCATTAAGAAAAATTCTCCTTTTTCACTCCCCCTTGAATAATGCTCAAACCCATTTAAAAGGATATGAGAACACAAGAATTGAAAAATCAATGTAGAAAGAAAAATATACTGAATATGTATTTTGAAACGACTAAATATATAAAAATTTAAACAGAAACAAATAAAATTCTACTTAGTAAAATATCACAATAAAATCCATCAGATGAAATTGAATGTATGTATTTGGATACAGAAACAAGTTTTATTGCATAGTAAGTTAAGACATGTTCAGTTTCAAAAACTTTCATCAATCTATTCAGTATGCTCGCATGTGAATTTCGATTAGCTTCAAGAAAATGCAATTCTAAAAATATAATAGAGAACTTTGCAAATAATCACACTAATCCATCAAAAATTCAGACTTTCACAAATTTACAGGTTTATTGCAACTCAGAAATATATAACCAAGTATCATGAGATGTGTGCTCATTGGCATCTTTTAGCATTGTGCTCTATGGCATCTTTACATGAGTGTGCTCTTTGGCATCTTTTAAGCTTGTGCACATTGACATCTTTTTAATCAAAAAGTTTATTAAGTAAAGAACATGTCGTAAACGTAACTTTCTATCTGATCCTATTGCAGGATTTGGTTCAGCCACTCCCAGACCAGTTGGCCTTAGGGGACTAGGTGTCAAGCACCCCTTGGAACTTACTCTCCCAGATCAGAAAGGCTACATCGACACATCCTAAACCCATTCATACCAGTAGAACATGACTTTTGATTTGATTCTATAGAAGGAGTTGGGTTCGATCACTCCCAGATCAAATGACCTTAGGGGACCAGATGACAAGCATCTCATAGAACTTACTTTCCCAAACCAGAAAGGTCACAGGTACAAACTTTTAAACTTAGAGATTTCTGATTTATAAGAATTTAATAATCATCTCAAACACAAGGTTTTACGTCTAAGTGCTTAGCCCATATTTTCATTACGATCCGAAATTCCGACTTTTTAGGTTTTCTAAGCATTGTAAACTATAAATATTCCGAATCACACAACTTTAAAGCAAAATCAAAAGTTACAAACATGTTGCTGACTTTGAAAGATGAACATATAAAAACTTTAATATTAACAAAGCAACTTGAAAATTTATCCTAGACACACATTCTATTAAAAAAAAAGAAAAATTGTAAAACTTTTACTTTATAGAATATAATTTGTAAAGGTTTAAACTTTTAAAACAACATGCCGAGATTTCAATAATATCACCTTCCACATAATGCAAAATGAAAATTTGTATCTCATTTGTAAAAAAAATTGGGTTGAACAAATTCAGGAGTTGAATTGAAATGCTCAGATTCTTTTAAAACATTTGAGAAAACTGGAACAATATCATTATCAGAGATAAATGCAACAGAAATTAAGTAGATGTACTCACAGTTTCTCATTAGTCAGAAGCTTAAAGCATTGAAGAATGAGTCCTAGACTGACATGTCTAGAAGTCATAGTCTGTGAAGCACGAGTTCTGAGTTGAATTACTCAGAAGCCATAGTCTTGACATTGAAGTCCAGGTTTTGAACTGCTGTGTTCAAAATCCATGTTTCTCTATTACTCCCCCTTGACATGAGGTGCCTGCAACTTTGAATCAAATTGAGATTTTGGTACCCACTTGAATTTGGGCCCGTGTTTGTTAGTTGCAGTTCTTATGGGGAAATATTTATTAGATTTGATAGTTAAAGCATGAGAAATATCATCAGAATAATAAGCACAATCATCAGATGAATACAAAGCATAAACCTCTGAACTAGAATCAGAAGAAGAATATGAGACATTTTTGGAAATTTTAATCATTTGCTTTATTGAATATTTTGAAATTTTCTTACAAACAGCAAATGAATCACTTTTATAATATTTGTCTACATATCTATCTCCATCAGTCTAAGATTCATCAGATATCCGCTTCGCTCTCCAAATTTGCTTCGATGACTTGCTCAAAGTCCTATCTGAAAGATTAGAATTGGAAGAATTAGAATTGTCAGAAAGAACATTATCTTGTTTCTTCGACTTCTTTGACGTCTTCTTTTACGTTTATGTTTATAATATTGATCATTTAGCGTAAAAGATTCATCAAGAATTTCCGAATTAATATTTAAATCAGAAGAAATAATTTTACCTAAGCAACCAATCTGATCATACAATAAATCTGAACTTACGTTGGAGTCAGAATTATTTTGAGAAAATATTTTAAAATTGGAAACTTCCTTTTTGTTTTCCTTAGAATCAGAAAAAGGCCAGAAATAGAAAATGAATCTTGTTTTTGAGAAAATAAATTTTCTTCAAGACTAGACGTCATGAAAGAATGAATAATATCATATTCAATTTCTTTTAAAATATTTTGATCTTCCATCTTATCTTCAAGATCGATGATTTTGCCTTCTAAAATTAAAGGAGGTGTATATCTCTTAGAATCATAAATTATTAGAGATATATTTTCCTTATCAGATTTGTTTGCAAAAATATCAACAAAATCATCAGATACTGAAGATTTAACAGGAGATATATCATTTAAACCTTTTCTACCTCTTCTCGATTTGTCAGGAAAATATTTGGCATTTTCAAACGTGTAAAAAAAAGGAATTTCCTTTTTCTTGTTATTTGTCCTTTTCTCATTTTCGATTTCTAACACTTGCTTCTCACTCATCCAATCAATTTTAAATTGAGGAGCATATTTAGCAAGAGTTAGATAATCGTATTTATATAAAGTCTGGGATTTTTCGATCGCATTGTTTAAACAATGTGGATTTTTAAAACCAAGTCCCCATTTTTCTTTTAAAGCTTCCTCACTCCTTGGTTTATTTATAAAAATTGTTTGTTCAGATTGGTTTCTTCGATATAACTTTTCTTCTAATTTATTTATTTTATCCAAAAATTTGTCTTTTAAATTGGTCATAGCAGTCAAAGATTCAAGATAAGACTTATTTGATTTTTCCAAATCATCTAATTTCTTTTGAAAGATGTCTTTTGTATTTTCTAAAATAGAATTTTCATCTTTCAAAGAAATTTTCAATTTATCAATCAAATCTGACTTTTCAGAATTTAAATTCTTTTCAGATAATAACTTTAAGCGTAAATCATGTAAAGCAGTAATTATAACATTCATCTGTGAAGATATGAAATTAAAATCAAACTCAGAATATACCTCGTCTTCATCTGTTTCAAAATCATCATCTGACTTATCATCTACAACTAAGCACATCTGAGCTATCTCGACATTTGCAGCTTCATCGTCAGAGTGATCTATCCAGAATTCTTCTTCGACAAGTAAAGCAGTTCCATTCTCTCTTTTCTCGGCCAGCTCCAATTTCTTTCGATAGTAAGCTGAGTCCCTAACCTTCTTTGCTCGACACTCCTTTGAAATGTGCCCCGACTTTCCACAGTTGTAGCAGGCAATAGTCTTTGGCTCGGGCACTTTGACTCTTGAACCGGAAGTGAAGTGAAAAGTGTTGGAACTCGAACGTGGTTGGAACTTTTTCTGATAATCCTGAGAGAGAAGGATCATTGCTTTCTGCAGAGCCTCACCATCATCATCAGTTGACCCATTGTAAGCATTATCAGACAATGCTTGTTCTGTCAATTGCTTCGTGAGGAGTGCAATCGGGTCCACTGACTTCATGTTCTTCTTCTCTAGTTTGGCCTTCTTCTCAGATACAATGCACTCATCAGTAAGTAAGATCTCAAACATCTCTTGGATCTGCATTGTAGATATTCTGACATCATTCCTCAGTCTGTGGCAGGATTTATTCCACTCTGTTTGAAGTGCATTGAGGAATTTCAAATTTGTTTCAAGTTCAGTCTTTTCTACTTTAATCTTCCTCAGATCATTGATAATGGCACAAAATCTGTCATACACAGTTTTCAGTGGCTCCCCGTCCTTGGCTTTGAATTCTTCAAAGTTATTCATATAACGAGTATGTCGGAGTTGAGTCGCAACTGAAGAGCCAAACATAATCTTCTCAAGTTGTTGCCACATAAGATTAGGATGAGTTTTGAAACAGTCAATCCTGTTGTAGATAGAGTTTGGCAAGGCTAGCATCAGATTTGCCTTTATATCACGATCAGCTTGATATGCCGACAACTGTTCAGGTGAATATTCTTTAGTAGGCTTATATAATCCGGAAGCCAACTTGGGTTTTTCAAACGGTCCTTCTGATAGAATGTTCATCATGTCATTTCCATTTTTTTTTACATTCTATAAAATTCAGGAACCGATCTTGCCATTGTGTAAACTCATTTTCATCTATCAGCACTGGTAGACGATTTTCTGTACCCAAAGACATCATAAGATCACTTTTGTAGAACTAAGCTGGATAAGAAAACTTGTCAGAATCCATAGCAGAAATCCAGAAAAATGCTAAGTCTTGACTGAGATGGCGCAAACTTGAGATTTGCGTGATGAGAAGCTAACGCAAACTTATATTTGCGTGATACTGAGTTGACGAGAACTAGGCTTTGCGTGAAATACTGAATACGCAAACTTTAACTTGCACGATGAAGAGGAGATGGAAAGTTGAATTTGTTAAGTCTGAACTGGAAGGCTGGTGCAAACAGAAGGTTTGCGTGAATAGTGAGAGACGCAAACGAGATTTGCGTAAGCCAAGTGATATGCAAAACGAACTTTGCGTTAGCAGAAGGTCGCGCAAATAGAACTTTGCGTGTGACGAGTAAGACGCAACCTGAGCTTTGCGTGTGTCGTTGAAGACGCAAACTAAGCATTGCGTGATGCGCTGATAACGAGAACTGAACTTTGCGTAAGTAGCTTGAAATGCAAACTGAAGTTCTCTCGAACAGAAGGAGACGCAAATGGTACTTCTCTTGAGCCGAGGAATATGAAAACTTTACTTCTCGTGAAACACGGGAGACGCAAAGTTAGCTTTGCGTGAATAACCCAATGCGAAAACCTGAAACACTAGCACAACGATTAGAACAATGAAACTAGCACAAACTGATATGTACTCGCGCAAACATGTATGAACTCGCGCAAACTGTTGATCTAGCGCAAACCGAAGAAACCAAGTAAAACTCGCAAGATTCGATTATAACCATGAAATTAATGCAACTAATTCAAACAGAAATGAACGAAAACAGGTTTCTAACACATT
Source organism: Arctium minus (assembly GCA_954870635.1). Lineage (NCBI taxonomy): Eukaryota > Viridiplantae > Streptophyta > Magnoliopsida > Asterales > Asteraceae > Arctium > Arctium minus. The sequence continues at coordinate 128,529,242 of OX941081.1, read as the reverse complement.
TCAATCAACAAAAACGATTAAAAACCACAAAATCACGATTTCAAGAATGTAACAGTTCGAAAATACGAGTTTCCAGAAAATCAAGATTTCTCAAAATAAACGATCAAGAGTTGTTTTTCTTGAAATTTGGTGTGAATCAAAAGTGTTCTACTTGTAAAATTGAATCCAACAAACCAAAAATCAACGAAAATCAATCACAAACAGGGCCGAATTTGATGAAGAATCTAAAAACGAGATTTTCTTGAAAAATTCAAGAAAATCGATCAAATTTTCAGATTATTTCACAAATTCAGATACTAAAATCGATTCTCTCAATTCTCTCAAGATCTAGATTATCTCTGATACCAATTGATAGTCCAAGAATCACTAAATCCTAGAGAGAGAAAGTAGAGAGAGAGACAATGTAGCGCAAAATAGAATGGTATTGAATATGGCGTAAATGTGTTCTTACAAACAACCAAGACCAAAGGGACTTAAATACCCTTGGTCAATACAACACAGAATTAGACACTAAACACAGTATTTGACCAAACCTATAAATACAATGATTACTATAAAATCAAACCTAACAATCTTTACAGGCTTATACAAAGGAGGAGATTAATTTACCCAAATGGGGAGATTGATTTACAAAGGGAGATTATCAATTTTCATCTCAAAAAAAAGGGGGAGAATGTTGATTTTCTAAGAAGAATAGATTGTTTCCAAAAGGGGAGCTTGTTTGACAAATCTGACGAAGGGGGAGAATGTTCTTTAATGAGAAGAATGTGTGTTAAAGGTGAAATTCCTTTTGAAAATGATCTTGAATCCAAAAGAGGAGAATGTTAGAGCAATATTTGTTGTTTTCAAGATCACTAGAATGAAAGTCAAAGTCCAAGTCAAAGTCTTAGGAGCAAAGGTCAAAGTCTTGCTAATTGAAGAGAAATCAAAGTCAATGTCAAGCCTAGTTAGTTTGCTTTGTTAGTTGCTTTACATTGTAATAAGTAGGTGGTATAAATAGGTTTGTTTTTGTTAATCTTGTATCTAATAAGAAAAAGTGCTTTCATAGAGAATATTCTTAGAGAGAGAAAAGTTGTGAAAGAGAGAGAGATTTATACGAATTGTAATCTATGAAATCATAATCAATACATATGGATTATTGAATCGAATTTTGTTGTTCATCTTTATTGTTTGCACACATTTGGGACACACAACACTTTATTCATAATGTGCCAAATACACAAACGGTGTTTTGATTCCGTGAACACCAACGCGATAGCTTGCCTCATAGCCGCACATTGATTTGTAATCACGAAAATAGGTTGCTTCTCATGACACTTCAAGAAAAATTTGAGTACCCAAGTGAAGCTATCGATCGTCTCGCCACTTATCAGAGCCAAACCAACAACTACAGACGCTTTATGGTTGTCAACAACCAGAAAATGAACAAATACCATTGCATACCTACAATTAATGTAAACATACATCGAAATTATATACATAAGCTATGAAAACGTTTTCTAAATTAATGTAAACCATTGACGCACTTGTTGGTATGGAAAGTTCCATCGAAGTATTACGTCCCCAAACTATTTGTAGTTAAGATGAGCTACTTCATTGGCCCAAAAAATCTCACTTAACTCCCGACCATGGCATTTTTATTCATAAAATAGCTCCCGTCTATTAGACAATTTATTTATCAACATTTTTACATCCTTGTTACCGACAAATGAAACAACATCCCTCTTAAAAATTTCTTGTAGTCGAATGGAGTACAACGAGATTGCTCAAAACTACCTTTCAGTATAATTTGGTAACGATGAGCTCTTGTCGCACCAACCTTTTAACTGGAACTATTCAACATAAGTTTGTAGTCTGTATGTTGTATTTGTCTATTCTTCTTTGAAAATCGACGGTCATTAACATGGCTATGCTCTTCCACAAACTCATATATCTCACAACGAGACTTATCCTTGGTCAAATGAGTTTTAATACATGCCTCACATCCTGACTGTTTCACGTTTGAATTAGGAGAATGCCTATCATCGGGTCTCATATCAAGAGAGTTGAAGGCCTCTTTCTTGGGAATGTCGTCCTTACTACATACGAACTACCTCGTCTGAATATCACCATACTTATTGGTCTTATTTGCGTTTAAGCGAACATCAAAACCCCCTTATCGGTGTACTTCTTGTACATTGCTTCTGCATCTCTTAAGGAGTTAAACATTTCATTGACCTTTGGTTTTACATCATCGTCTACATTTGGGATAAAAAACTTTAACCCGGTCGAAGACTCGACAATATAATATCCTAGTTCGTAACTTAGCAAACAAAAATATGCGATTATCAGTCATCCGTTGATTTAGTCTTGATACGTAGATTTGGGTACAAACAATGAAATATCACACATTATGCATGATCAAATATTTTTAATTCGTACCCACCCTACTGAAATATCACAGATAAACACCCATTTTTAGTTTTCCATTCGAACACACTTAAAACATAGACAGTTGAACACATATGGACACTAAAGTTGAACCACATTGACACCTTACTGACAACTTCATATATAGTTCCCCAACTATGTTATCACATATGTTATGGATACATGAACTTGTGTGAATGTATAAACATACAAGTTTGACGGATGAAGGAAATGGAGATCTGTAATAATCAAAGTTCATGAACACTTATGAACATTCAAGTTCTTACACATAATAACTTACTATCAAGTTCATATATTCTTATGTTGTTATGAACAAATATCATTGATACATGGACAAACTGCGAGCATACAAACACAAAGGTTCACGAATGAACACACAAGATTGATGCATATATGTGAACACACAAGATTGATTTTTCCAGGACATGGTCATGAACACTTATGAACACTCTCAAGAATAGTTTATAGAGACGACAGGTTTTAACAACGACTTTTGTCATCGCTAAAAGTCAATTTATGATCAAAAATAGTTTATAGAGACGACATGCCGTCGCAATAGCCTCTTGCTGAAACATTTTGTCACTAAAGGCCCGTCACTGAAACTCATTTATCTAGTACATAATAACTTACTGTCAAGTTCATATATTATTATGTTGTTATCAACAAATATCATTGATACATGGACAAACTACAAGCATATGAACATAAAGGTTCACAAATGAACACAAAGGTTGACAAATGAACACATACAAAAAACCTTACCCATACAAGTATTTTGATTGGATTCAACGTTTTCCACTCTACATTTCTCCGTGCTCGTAATCTGATTTATATAATTTTCAACTTGATTGAGACGCGTTTCATCATCTACATCCGTTGTTATTGTTATCAATGTCGAACGATCATCTACATCGACTCGTACAACGACATCGTTCAAAACCCCGAAATTCATAACTCCATTCGTATAATCTTATTGGCTATGCTCATGTTGCCAAACCATTTTTGTTACACTAATTTGCTGCACATCGAACATGAATCTGACCAAAAATTTAAAAATTAAAACTACAACTAAAATTAAGGAGAATAATAGTTTTGTAATACCTCACTAAAGGGTGTTACAAAAAAACTAAATATAAAATTCCACATATAACCCTAGATATTAATTGCACATGTATGCCAAACAAGGATTGAAGATGTATTCTTATCAGCCAATCAAGGTTAATAAAGTTAACAACAATGCTTAGGTTAACATAATATCCTTCCCCTATATATATATATATGTATGTATGTATGTATGTATATATATTCATGATGAATTTTATTGTAAAAACGTATATTTATGATGAATATCATACTAATATATAAAAATTGAAGAGTTGTTGTATATACGTATTGTACATGAATATTCATGATAAATAGTATTTATATTCAGTATGAATGTTATAGTGAAAATGTATATTAATTATGAATATCATAGTGATGAATGAATATTGAAGATTTGTAGAATACACATGAAAATACATAACTATTCATGATGAATGTTATAGTAAGTTGTATATATTCATGATTAATATCATATTGATGTATAAATATTAAAGAGTTTCTATATATATTTGAACGTGAATAAATATTCCTGATGAATATTACACAAATATACTATTTCACAAAAAATTGGTTAAAAAAACTACATTGAGATGGATGTCAAATCGAAGAGAATAAAATGCTCGATTTTTTAATGTAATTTGTTTGATTAAAAGATTAGTTATTTTTAAGATAATATAGTTTAAAGTTTAAGGAGGTAATTTTTTTAATTAGAAAAGAAATTAAAAAGTCAAATAAGGTAGGCGTGTGATTCAGTTTTGAAATTAATACCATTTTTTGCCTCTAATCACTTCTTAATTAACCATTTTATGTTTTAACCATTAATTAGTTTTCTTAATTTTGATCAATGGACATGATTTGTCCCTTGGTGTACAATCGAAAATTCATTTTTATTTGAACATAACCCTATATTATATATATATATATATATATATATATATAGAGAGAGAGAGAGAGAGAGAGGAAGGATTGTGTAAGAAGAAGAGTTAAGCTGAGAAGGTAAAAAGGGATCCAGACCCTTTATCACTTTTAATCTCAAACCCACCCATGAATCGCGCTTGATACACGAATTGATCCGGTGCATCTCATCCTAATGTGCATCTAAGGGTGGAAATCCCTTCTTACCATTCTCACCATAACTTTCATTCTCATCGAAAGACATCTCTCTTTCTCTCTCTCTCTCTCTCTCTATATATATATATATATATATATATATATACGAATGAGCATGTGAGAAGAAGAGTTAAGGTGCGAAGATAGAAGGATTTGGACCCTTGATCACTTTTAATCTCAAACACACCCATGAGTCGCACTAGGTACAGAAATTGATCGGTGCATCTCATCCTAATGTGCATCCAAGGGTGGAGATCTCTTCTTATGTGTCTCACCGTAACTTTCATTCTCACCGAAACCTAACCATATATATATATATACATATAATAAATAAGTAACGGAAGTGACACGTGTCATCTTCTAGTTAATCCATTTTTTCATTTTCCCGCTTAAACATGAACCTGGACGCATTTTACACTATACGTTCATTTAGCAAATCCACATTCATTTCTTATTTAATCTTTCCTTAATTCAATTTTTTTAATTTATACCTTACAATTACTACCCTTATAATTCGATATGTAGTTTACTTTTAATCCATTAATTTTTTATTTTTCATTTTAAACTCTTATCATGTAAACATAAATAATGTATATGTACTAAATTGCATTGAAAAAAACATTTTTATTTTTAACAAATTATATCATTGTAATCGTTTCGTCAATACCTTCGAAATGAGTCAAACATTGAATATTTTTGGATTTAATTATATAATTAAATATCATAAATATATACGAATTAATATGTCGTGATTACTATGGAATTTTACGAAATTAGTATGAGATAAAAGTTGAAAATGAGATTGCATATGTTCGGAAATCCAATTTAGAAATCAAAATTGCAATATGAATATCTTTTATTGAATTAAAATATATTATATTTTTTAAAAATAAAATAGAATATATTTTGTTCTAATACAAATTGAAAATCAAATATTATTTCGTATTATTTTTTTTGTAATACAAATTGAAAATCAAGTATTATCGAACATATGCAAATCCTTTTACAAAATTAATTTCAACTTTTATCTCACAAATTTTAATAATTGATTTTCAAAATCAATTATTAATACAAAGTTTTCACTAATTTTGGAAATACAAATTGAAAATCAATTATTAAAATTTGTGAGATAAAAGTTGAAATGAATTTGCATATGTTCGGAAATCCAATTTAGAAATCAAAATTGTTATGAAAAATTGAAACAATTAATTTTGGAAATACAAATTGAAAATTAATTATTAAAATTAGTGAGATAAAAGTTGAAAACGAATTTGCATATATTTGGAAATCCTTAGAAATCAAAATTGTGATATGAATATATTTGATTGAATTAAAATATATATATTTCCAATAGCCCTCCCTCCCATAGTCCCATTTCTTCTGCACCAAACCAAAATCACACGCCGCCATTCATACCTCTCCGAATCAACCACAACTCTCTCTGTTCATCATCTTATTCTCCATCAACTTTTTCGTTTTTCCTTTGCAGGGAACCTCTCTCTGCATCGGTTTCATCGCCAAATCCCCAAATCATTCAGTTTCTTTGCGCTCTAAAAGTAATGTAAGATCTCTTCTTCTCAACTAACCTAATATATGCACCAAATTATTTGATTTCTCTGCACCTTTATTCTGTAAAGTTTTAATTTATTTCTCAAAGTCTTATTGATCTTGGTGCGTTTCTTGTAGCGTTCTTCATCATCTGATTCCTTTAATATCTAGTAATGTTATTTCCTGTTGTTCTTTAATGTTTGTTGTCTGTTTGTATTATTATTAAAATAATAGATATTTTTGTTAGTTTAAAGATATAAGCGATAGTTATATGTGTACACTTAGCTATTGGCATAATAGATATTTTTGATTCATCTCTTCTCTCCCCTCCCCTCCCCTGCTATAAATTTCAAATCAAGTATCGAAAGAAGTTGAGAAATATCTTGATTCTCGCAAATATCTAATCAAGTTTTTAAATTACCCCATGAATACACGGGTTCAAACCTAGTATATATATATATATAGGCGAAGGATCATGTGAGAAAAGTTGAGTTATCAGTGAGAAGCATGAGAAGTGGATTTGAACCGTTGATCTCTTTTAATCTCAAGCCCTCCCATGAATTGCGCCTTAAAAGGGAATCAATGCATCTTATCTTGCTGCATCTCATCCTAATGTGCGTCCATTTCTCATCTAACGGTTGATAACCACTTCTCACGATTCTCTCCTTTAACTCAACTTCTCACCGGAACCTAACTCTCTCTCTCTCTCTCTCCCTCTCTCTCTCTCTCTCTATATATATATATAGTGTTTGGTTCATTTGAGAAATGGTAAATATATGAGAAATAGAGAAGTAATCCTAGTCATTCATATGGTCAAGATCAGATTTGACTAGTAAAATATTGCGGCTTTGACCGGTCAAAAGTTGCGGCTTTGACTGGTCAAAAGTTGCGGCTATCCCAAAAATAGAAGGACAATTTCATAAATTTTACAAAATACACGAGCTGTGTTCATATATGAGCATGTATAATTCACATATGAACTATATGTTCATATATGAACCAGTGCAATTCACAACTGAACTCTTTTAACTGATTCATATATGAACCTTTGTGATTCATATATAAATCAGTTGAACTAACTAACAGATTCATATATGAACCTTTGTGATTCATATATGAACTCATCCCGTGTATTTTACAAAATTACCCCTCTACCTTCTACAGACCACACAATGAATTATCCGGTGCTTCGCGGTCAAAGCCGCAAATGTTGACCAGATGAATGGCTAAGATTACTTCTCTATTTCTCATATATTTATCATTTCTCAAATTAATCTCTCCCTATATATATATATATATATATATATATATATATATATATTCGGATGGTTTACTTTGCAAACCACCATACTCTTACAAACCGTACAACCAACCTTCCTACTTGGATCTCAATGACTATAGGTCAAGATGAGATTGAGTTATTTATGTTAATAAAATAAAAGATTAATATATTTCACAAATTAAAAAAATGGGGAAAGGACAAGATAGTCAAAATTAATAGCGCCCCTTAATTATGGTTATAACTATCTTAATGTTATTTTCTCATACTATCTATTTATAACCTTTTAATTATAGAAAATGATTTTAATTCAATATCATTTAATTTTAATTGATCTATTTTATCTTTTATAATTTATGTTATTTATTAACTTATTGGGTGTGCTTAATTTAATTGTTAATTTTATTACTTACATTAGTTTAACTTATTTCAAATGTTTTATCTTACTCAAATGTTTATCTTAATTAATAATTGTTATAATTCAAATGTTTATCTTATTTATGAGTTCCTACTCATTAATCTCAATCTTATAAGTTATCTTTGGAATTTACACTTCCAACCCTCATAACTTTTGTTATTTTGCCAAAAGGTCCAAAAATAGCATGAAAATGTTAAAATCAAACATTTATCTTGATTGTTAGTTCATATTCATAATTTTAAACTATATAATTAATTTTTGGAAGTTACACTTCCAAGCCCATATATTTTGATCTTTACCAAAAGCTCCAAAAATACTATTAAGGTATTAAAATATTAAAATTGGCTTCATATGCCAAACTCATAGTCATTTTGGCTTCATGTCAAATGCTCTATAATTAATGATGTTATTTTTAAATGAAATAAATCACAAGATATTGACTGGATTTTGTCAAACTGGTGTAAACAACCCTAAGGTTTCTAGGGACTTAAGAAATCCATGTAATTCCCCTACTACCTGGAAATCCATGTGATTCCCATACTACCTGGAAATTCAATAGATTGAGTGATTTTTTTTCACAAATTGAAATATTGATGAAGTATTATCAGTAAAACCATTTTTTCAAAACCATGAACATTCTTGTGAAAAACAACCTTGTAAGAGGTTTACCTCAAAAAGTATTTTCATGTGATGATCATTGTGTTGCTTGTCTTAAAGGCAAGCAGCACAAAACTTCTCATAAGTCCAAAGAAATAAATACAATCTCTTCACCTCTTCAGTTATTGCATATGGATCTCTTTGGTCCTACTAATGTGATGAGTATTGGAAAGAAGTCCTATTGCTTAGTCATTGTTGATGATTTCTCTAGATTTACTTGGGTATATTTTCTGAGGACTAAGGATGAGACAAGTGGACTAATCAAATCCTTTGTTTTTAGGATTGAAAACCAAACTAATCTAAGAGTTAAAGTCATCAGATCTGATAATGGAACAAAATTTAAAAACAATGACTTAAACAACTTTTGTGAGACTAAAGGTATTGAGAGACAATACAGTGCTCTAAGAACTCCTCAACAAAATGGTGTTGCTGAGAGGAGGAATAAGACACTAATTGAGGCAGCTAGATCTCTGTTGGCAGATTCAAAGCTACCCATCACTTTTTGGGCAGAAGCAGTTAATACTGCTTGTTATGTCCAAAACAGGGTTCTAGTAGTCAAATCTCAAGGCAAGACACCTTATGAACTTTTTAACAAGAAGAAACATTTTATTGGATTTCCAAACCTTTTGGGTGTCCTTGCACAATTCTCAACACCAAATCTCACTTAGGTAAGTTTGAAAGCAAAGCTGAAGATGGATTTCTTGTCGGATACTCCTCTCAGAGTAAGGCATATAGAGTATTTAATAGTTCCTCAAGGATTATAGAGGAAAGTGACAATGTCAAATGCAATGAGAACACACCAAATCAAATTGGTACAGGTCCTAATTGGTTGTTTGACATTGATTCACTAACTAATGCTTTGGGTTTTAGTAATGTGCAAAATGCAGGAACAAGCTCAGAAAAGGTACAAGCACAGAGTTCAGAGTTTGTGCTATTTCCAATACCTACAGTAGATCCTGTTGAATTTTGCCAGCAAGAAAAGAATGATGCTTCAGAATCAGAAGATTCTTATCCAAACCAGGATGAAGATGCTAAAGCAGATGAAGAGGACAAAAGTGATGAAGAGAATAAGAGTGATAAAGAGGATGCTCATAATTCAGGAAACACAGGACCTGAGATGCCCATACTGTCAGAAGATGACACTGATGATGACAATTCTTCAGTGTATGGTGGAAGCACTCTAGAAAAGAATGACTCCAATTTTGAAGCAAATCTTAATGAGGAGGCTGTCAATCATACAAGAACACAGAAGAATCATCCTCCTCAATTGGTGATTGGTGACATCAATTCCCCAATGATCACAAGACAACAAAGCAAGTTAGGGGGATTGAAAGACCTACAATCAGGCTTGCTATCTTGTTTTCTATCCCAGATTGAACCCAAAAAGGCTTATGATGCAATGAAAGACCCAAGCTGGATAGAAGCAATGCAAGAGGAGCTGCTGCAGTTTGTGCTGCAAGATGTATGGGATCTGGTTGAACTTCCACAAGGACAAAGGGCAATTGGTACAAAATGGGTTTTCAGAAATAAGAAAGATGAGAGAGGAATTATGATAAAGAATAAGTCCAGGCTTATGGCACAAGGGTACACACAAGAAGAAGGAATAGACTATGAAGATGTATTTGCTCCAGTAGCCAGAATTGAGGCAATTAGGTTGTTTCTAGCCTATGCTTCTTTCATGAAGTTCAGAGTTTATCAGATGGATGTCAAGAGTGCATTCTTATATGGGACAATTGATGAAGAAGTATATGTTTGTCAGCCTCCAGGGTTTGAAAATCCTAACTTTCCTGACAGAGTATATAAATTAAAGAAGGCACTCTATGGGCTACATCAAGCACCAAGAGCATGGTATGACACTCTGTCTACCTATCTCTTGGAAAATGGTTTTGAAAGGGGAATAATAGACAAGACTCTGTTCATCAAAAGGAAGAAGAAGGACATCCTGCTTGTGCAAATCTATGTGGATGACATCATCTTTGGATCCATAAAAGATTATATGTGCAAAGAGTTTGAGGAGCTGATGCACAAAAGATTTAAGATGAGCTCTATGGGTGAACTTACATTATTCCTTGGGCTACAGGTTAAACAGAAGAAAGATGGTATCTTCATCAGCCAATCCAAGTATGTGCAGGATATACTTACAAAATTTAGATTTTCAGATTCAAAGCCTGCAAGCACACCTATGGAAACACACAAACAGATCACTGCAGATCTTGAGGGGGAGGATGTAGATGTTCATCACTATAGATCTATGATAGGCTCCCTCATGTATCTAACAGCTTCAAGGCCAGATATTATGTTTGCTGTCTGTGTGTGTGCCAGATTTCAAGTAAGACCTAAGCAATCTCACTTTCAAGCAGTCAAGAGGATCTTCAGATATCTCAAAGGACAACCTAGGTTGGGTCTTTGGTATCCTCATGACTCACCATTTGATCTACTTGCATATTCTGATAGTGATTTGGGTGGTGCAAACTTAGATAGAAAGTCTACATAAGGAGGATGTCAGTTTTTGGGTGCAAGACTAGTTTCATGGCAGTGTAAAAAGCAAACCACAATATCCACCTCTACAACAGAAGCAGAGTACATAGCTGCTGCAAGCTGCTGCTCTCAAGTACTATGGATTCAGAATCAGATGTTGGACTATGGTGTTACTTTTCTTCACACTCCAATCTTCATTGACAACAACAGTGCTATCAGCATTGTTAATAATCCAGTCAAGCACTCTAAAACCAAGCATATAGAAATAAGGTACCATTTTATTAGAGATTGCAATGAAAAGAAGCTAATTCAAGTTTTGAAGGTACACACAAGTAACCAATTTGCTGATCTATTCACCAAAGCTTTTGATGTGGGTAGATTCACATTCTTGGTCACAAGTGTGGGCATGATAAACACTGAATAAGCCTCTTCTGATTGTCTTTATGTACCATTTCTGTATAGATTCCTTCCTGCTTACTTTCTCATATTGCATTGTGCATGGTGCTGCTAAATATGTGTGTTTAAGTGTTTCAGATTACCTTGCTGATTAGAAACTTGGTACTTCTAGTTAAGTTAATACTGCTCTCCCTATTAATCCTACTGCCAGCTCAAATATGGTTAAGTATGGTTACTACTACTTGGTGGTTTATACTGCTAATGCAAAGTTACTACTGCTTACTTTATTTCTACTACCAGATAGTGTTACTACTGCTGGTATGTGTTCATACTGCTAGTCTGTGTTAATACTGCTGGTATGTGTTACTACTGCTAGTTTGTGTTAATACTGCTAGTCTGTGTTAATGCTGCTAGTATGTGTTACTACTGCTTATATGGGTTAGTACTGTGGGCTTGTTAATGCTGCTAGGGTACTTAGTACTACTTCTAAATGAAACCTTCCACCTATAAATACCCTTTCTGACCGCCAAAATCCAAACGGATCTTTGAATTTCCTACGAGTGTTCATCCTCTCTCTCTCTCTCTCTCTCTCGAATTCTTGCTTCCCAGTTCATAAACCCTAGTAGTGATTCAATCCAAGAACGATGGCAGGACTGGCGTTTGTTGATGATCACAATGAGTTGGCAATGCTACAGAAACCCAAGCAAGCAGAGGGTTTTCATCAGATTGTGGATTTCCTAAAATCCTCCCACATCGCCTACGCTTTAACTGTCAATCCCACAATCTATGTGGAGAACATGCGTCAGTTCTGGGCCAATGCCTCTATACAGATTATTGATGGCAATCAGGTCATCAAATCAAGGGTTTGTGATAAACCTCTAACCATCACAGAAGGTTGTATTCGCATTCATCTACGACTAGATGATGCCTCAGGTATTACATCTCTGTCCAAGGAAGATCTCTTCCAATCAATTAGTCGAATGGGGTATGAAGGTCCCACTAAGGTTTACAAGTTCTTCAAGAGAAAATTTTCACCTCAGTGGAGATTCTTTGTTCATACCCTTCAGCATTGTATTTCTAGAAAAACAACTGGATAGAGTGAGTTCAGCAGTACCTTAGCTTATGCTCTAGTCTGCTTAGCTACCTCTAGCAAGTTTAATTTTTCTCAAATGATTTTCAATGATTTAATGTCAAACCTGGATACCAAAACCAAAAGCTTTTATATGTATCACAGGTTTTTACAAGAAGTACTTAACCAAGAATTGACGGATTTACCCTCTTTTCAAGAGGTGTATGTACCAAAACCTCCCAAAGGGAAGGTATTCTCCAACATGAAAAGACCAAGTAAGGACTTTTCTGGACAAGAGACACCATTGTTCTCTACAATGATGGTTATGTCTCATTCCCATGGTGAGGCATTAGTGTCAAAGCCCACATCTGACCACCCAACTGATGACCTACCCACACCATTCATTTGAATTGATACTCCTCAGATCCCTATTGTCAAGCCAAAATCCCCCATCACCAAAACATATAACAGGAAAAAGGTACAGACGGTTCCTTCCCTTCCTGTATCTTCACCCCAACAGCCTCCAAGCCCTCTAATGGAGCATTCTCCATTAGAGAATATCCAAAGGGAAACTACAGGGGTGTCTCCCAACCCCAAGAAGGTGCTCTATAAGGAGAAGGAAGAGCATGTGGGCAGTAAGGCTCACACTACTGATTCTGCACAAGGTGTGGATCAGGACAGTGTGAACATCTCTAAGACCTTCCCCACGACAACTTTAGATGAGCAATCATCTAAGGGTCCCAGGTGCCAAGAAACCACGGGGGTAGAAGGTGCTTCTACTAGGCAGAAGGCCTCTACTAAAAGATCCAAGGATCCTTCAAGGGTGGTAAAAACACCTAAAGGAGGTGAGGACAGATATACTTATGATGAATTGATGGATACTCTTGGTACAATAAGTCTGGAAGTTCACAATCAAAATTTGGAGATACAAGAGATGAAAAAGGTGATCACTTCTCAACAAGTGCAGATTACCAAAATCAAAAAGATGGTCCTCAATTTGGTACACAAAAAGAAAAGAAAGCAGTTTCTCTTGAAGAAAAGGGGGCATGATGCTTCCAAAAAGGGGGAGACTCAGGAAACTGAAGGTGAGAAGGGCATGGAATTTCAGTTTGAGGGGGAGACTGGTGCTGAAAAAGAAAAGGAGGATGGTGCAGAAGCAGAAACAAGTGTAAAGGAAGCAGTATCTGAACAAGCAGCAGAAACCTTTGCAAAAGCAGCAGAAATAGGGAAAGCAGCAGTAACTGAGTCTGCAGCAGAAACTGAACAAGAAGTAGTAACTGCAGCAACAGAAACAGAATTATCCAGGGAAGAGATTGAAATTGCTGAAACACTAGTAAAGGCAAAGAATGACACTCCCAAAGCTACTCCAAAGGCTAAGGGAGTGGTAATCAAAGAAGTTGAAACAGAGAAGAAAAGAAAAGAATTCAGTGTAGCTGAGGCCAAAAAGAAAGGGAAGGAGAAGATGATTGAGCCTGAGAAGCCATCAAAGAAGCAAACTCAAATAGAACTTGATGAAGAAATGGCCAAAAAGTTGCAAGAAGAGTTGGAAAAGGAGGAAGAGATTCAATCTACAAAAGACAGAGAGCTTGCATTGGAAATGGCTAAAACGATTAATGAAGAATATCAAAGGAGGTTGAAGACTGCTGCTGCTACTAAGAAAGTGACATTGAGAGCAACTAGACAAAGCCAAAGAAAGCCTTCAAAGACTTTTCTAGCCAATCAAGAAAGAAGGAAAATGATAAACTTTCTGAAAGGAGCTATTGGAGTTCCTGAAGGAATGTTTACCAGCATGTCTTTTGGAAGAATAGAAGAGCTATATAAAAAGGAGATGACCAAACTAAAAGGGGATTTCACTCAAAGGGTTGAGGTTGAAAAGAAGATGAAAGAGAGGCATGACCTCAACATACAACAACCCTTCCCTGACAGTGAAGAAGGCACTCCTATCAAAGAAAAGGCAGAAGTGAAGCAAGAAGAGACTTTAGCTCAACAGATTGGAGCCATTAAAAGAAAGAAGTCCATTGCCACAAAACCAAAGGCAAAAAGGACTAGGACTGAAGAAGGAAAGAAAGAGCTGGGAAGTGAACAAACAGAAGCAGATGTTCAATCTCAAGAGCAAAGATCAGAGCAAACAAGCGAACAATCTTCAGATCAACCTAGACAATCGGATGAGCAGGTGAATTTGTACATGACTGTGACTAATGAAGAACCTATGCAAGCTGACCCTATCTCAATGAAAGCACCAGAGATTATTCATTGGGATACTCTGAAGGATAATAGAAGAGAATATTTCAGAATCAAGAGAATGGGTGATCAGTTTGAGGTTTATTCAACTTGGGGCAAAGTAATCAGAAGTTTTTCCAGAGCTGACTTGGAAGAAATGTACAAAGTTGGGATAAAACTGTATGAGAATGTGTTGAAAGGGACAGAAATGAGTCTAACCAAGATAGCCATGGAGTACTTGTGCATGATGTTTGAGCCTGAAAGAGTGCATCATAGGATCAAAGATTTTCATCATGAATATGGATTTAAAAAGATTGATCATTAGATGTTGTTTGAAAATTGTGGAGTCTACGTGATTACAATTGAAAAAAGTTATCATGAGTATTATCTGGTTGAGAAGGTGTATGACCACAGCAAGGCAAAGCTGCAAGGGATGCTGAACGCAAAGTTGGTCTGCCCTACAGGTTCTGAAATGGCAAGAATTGTGGTCAGAAAAACCATTAATCAAAGTCTGGGACTGGATCCAAATATTGGGAATTGAGCTGGAGTTTTGAAAGCATCATGAAGACCCTATGCTGAAGAACTTAACTTCTCAATTTGAAAAGTTAAGTTAGGGGGAGATTGTTGGGTCTGAAATGTGCTAAGGATGGATACTACTGTTGGACTTAAAGATTAATACTGTTGATTACATTAATACTGCTACTTGAATGATTACTACTGCTAGAGGTATTAATACTGCTTGAAAGTTAATACTGCTAGTAGTTAGTACCGCTTGACGAATTACTACTGCAAGCATAGTTAGTATTGCAAACATGGTTAGTACTGCTGAGGAAATTAATGCTGCTAGAAGATTAATGCTGCTTCTGATGATAATGTTGATAAAGATGACTTTGAACGAAAGACTAGGATCTAAAGATAATGTTGAAGATAATTATGGAATAGATGCTGAAGATTATTATTTCTTTAGTAATTATCTTGTAATCAGTTCTGTATATATGGTCTAGAATTCTTTGATAGTTAGAGATAGTTTTTGATAGTCTTATTCATACAGAATACGTTTAGAGAGAATTAACCTCAAGATTCTTAGAAATCCTTTCTTTAGAGAAGTTTAGAACGTCTGTTGAGTCTGTTCAACAGATTGAGGTTTTGTTTGTAATCATTAAGTTAAATCAATATAACTTGTGATTTGAGTTCATACACTGTTTGTTGATTTACTGTTAAAGTGTTTTTCCGCAACTTCTTTAACATAGTTTCTGAGTGTTTAGTTTAAATTCTTGTTTAGAATTTCGATCCTGACAATAACAATACAACATATGTCAGGACAAAGAAAATTCCCAAGAACAATAATGAAAATGCTAGAAGTGGAAACAACTCCAAAGGACAGAGAGTTAAAAACAATTTCACACATGTGACATTTATGCACTATGTGGACGAAACCCTAGAACGGGTCAGGGTCTTGGTAAGATTCGGGCATGATTTTTCAACATCTGGAGTAGAAATACAACTACTGCCCCAGGTGATAATGGACAGTCAAATAAGAAATGCACTAAAGAGTGCTCTTGTCGAAAAGGGAACAAGTTAAAAATGAACTATACTATATTAATTTAAGAATGATGAAGCATAGGTTTCTTTGAAATTTATTTTATAGTATTTTAATTAATTTTCTTTTTCTTAAGTAAAATCGAATATGTAACCATTATAGATGTAAATAAATACATCAAAATAAATACAAAACTTTCAATATTCTCTGTTCCGTATAGGAATGTATTGAGGAGAACTTGATTTTTTGTAGGACATATTCCACACAATCTAAAATGATAGACACATACTTATTTTATAATTCATCCAACCAAAATACTTAGACAATGGACTGTCATTTTATTGTTGGTACAAGATTAATAGGAACCTTGTAAAAATATTCGTATAAAATGGAAATGAGCATATATACATAAATTCCAATGAATATGAAAGGAAATATATATCATAGAAACTAATGTGTCAAATTAATAGATTATTGGGTCATTGAAACATTTTTTGTCACCAATAAAGAACTTTGGGGAAATGACACATATATGTTTCGACATGACCATGTAGGACACCATGGTTATGACATAGTGATCCGTGTATTGTCAAATACACAGACACATTATCTTTCGAGTGAAAGGCAAAATGAGGTAAATTTCAATTGTTGACTTCTGCAACATAAGAAACAACATTGCCATCATAATATGCCCACTCGAATACCTAAAAATTTTGTATATACCCTAATCCTTAGCCAAGACAGAAATGAGATCATCCTAAAGCTAAGGACATAATACGAAAATATTCCATTGTTACAACGAATACAAGGTAATATTTATGGACATAAACATCCAGAATACGTGCCATTAAAGTACTTTATGGTTCTGGTTTTGACACGATGAACGCATATCGTATTATTGTCCACATGAAATACTGCACTCTTAGCACTAGCTATACGTTTAAGGGCTCACTACCCTGATTATTTCATCAAGTCTACATGACCTGGAATGCTGGAGAATTTACATCATAAGGATTTGATGTTAATTGCATATGTATTAGGATCAATGTAGAGTTTCCTATACCCCATGTGTATATATAAAATGGTCTCATAAAAGTTGTTATCAAAAGAATATGATGACATCTAGGGTATTAGTAATGCGCACCAATTTACCCACATCTACCTGAGTTATGCAATTATTATATGCAGTTTTTTTCCTTTTTAGACCCACTGCTTGCTAACCAGCCTCATGCGTACCAGTTCGTAACTGGATATAAGCCTGATAGTTTACATTTACTCATGTTTGGTTCTGTAGTATATGTGCCAATTACGCCCCCACAACACATCGAAATGGGTCCGTAAAGACGACTTTATATATGTTGGATATGAATCCCCAACAATTATCCGCTAATTAGAATATTTGACTAGTGATATCTTTACCGCTAGATTTGCGGGTTGTCACTTTCATGAGACAGTTTTCCCGTCGTTAGGGGGAGATAAGAAAAGGATTTTCCATGGGAACGACAAGAAGTGTCATTGAATATTCCCACTCTGTCTCATTTTGATCCCCAAAACTTCACAACGTAATGTTGAAGTCAAACGAATTAGACTCGATATCTGATACGTTTAATGTTATTCCAAAAGTGACAAGATCACATATACGAGCTGCAAATATACTCGCAAGGTTAAAAAAAAGTACCCAATAGGGGCACAACGCCATTGGAAAGTGCGTTGCAATCACACATAGTGGAGGTGTGGTTGAGGTCATAGATACCAAATGGAAGTGGTGGAAGCTACTTGGTTCGATGGATATTATTCTAAAGGAAGAGAATAGTTAGGCAAATCCATTTATCATCAATACACAAAACTCTCATGAGATTGTCTCTAATTATGGTTATGTCCATGAATCATCACTAGAGGACGCTCCGAAGTTAATATTGATTCTAGAGATGAATATTAATCTCAAATGAACTATGAGAGTACATATGAGTCTATGGACAGATCATATATAATCATTGATGATTTATTCGCATACACGATGGCTCATAAGATGATCGAGCACGACGACATCAAACCAGGATTAGTTGAATAATATCAACAAAGAGCATATTGACCTAAATGTAAAAAAACAATCCAAAAAGAATTATATTCTTTGACAAAGGGTCGGGTATTTGGTCTGGTAGTGCTAACCTTCCAAGTGTAAAGCCCATAGGACATAACTCAGTCTTTGTCAGAAAGCGTAACGAGAATATTGAAGTCCTAATATGTAAGGCTCTTCTTTGGCACAAGGTTTCTCACAACGCCCTGGATTGACTACGAGGAGATTTACTCTCTCATGATGGATGTTATGACATCCGAATAATTTGTTAGCCTAGTAGTTTCCGAAGGACTGGAAATGCGGCTCATGAATGTGGTTACCACATATCTCTACGGGGATCTAGATTTAGAGATATATAAAAGTGATTGATGATATTACATTACCAAAATCAAGTAACTCTAAACCACGAAATGTGTTTGCAATAAAATTGAAACACCCACTTTATAGATTAAAACAATATAAGCGGATGTGGTATACCCGCCTAATGGAATACTTGATTGGGAAAGGATATATAAGAATGATGAACTGTTCCCTTGCGTATTTATTATGAAAAACAAGTTCCAGATTTTCAAAGTAGCTCTATATGTCAATGTTATGAACATAATAGGCACTCTTGATGAAATAAGAGAAACCACAAGCTACTTGAAATCTGATTTTGAGAGGAAAGATCTTGGGAAAACTTGGTTTTGTCTAAATATTTGAGCTAAGACACCGAGTTTGTGAAATATTAATTCATCAATCACATATGTCCAGAAAATAATCAGGCAATTTAATATGGACAAAGCGCATCCGGTTAGCACTCCCATGATCGGTGGAAGTGTCGGATATAAGGAAAGATCCATTTCGTCTAAAGGATTATGACGAAAAATGCTGGGAGCTGGAATTCCCTAAGTACAAGATGCACATTATCGTACTTAGTATAATACACTTGACCATATATTATATTTCTCAATGAACTTGTTAGCTAGATTTAGCTCAGCGCCAACGCAAAGTCATTTGAATGATAATCTTTTGGAACCATTGACATGGGCTTATACTTTCCCTATAGAAAGAAAAATGGGATTGATTGTTAGGTCTGATTTTATGGTAATCATTGTATTTATAGGGCTTGGTCAAATACTGTGTTTAGTGCTTTTCTGTCTTGTATCTGACCAAGGGTATTTAAGTCCCTTTGGTCTTGGTCTGTTGTAAGAAACACACGCACACATATTGAATACATTGACTTTGCGCTTCCTGTCTCTCTCTACTTTCTCTCTCTAAGGATTCATAGATTCTGGACTTTCAATTGGTATCAGAGCCAACCGGATCTTGAGAGGATTGAGAGATTGAATTTTCTGAATCTGAATTGTTGATTGAAATCGAAAATTTGATTGATTTTCTTGAGTTTTTCAAGAAAATCACGTTTTCTTGATTTCTCATCAAATTTGGATGTATTAGAGATCGAATTGTGGTGATTTTTGGTTCATTAGTCTCGTTTTTGATAATCGATCATGTTTGCTTCATATTGTTTTGCATAAAATTCAAGTTTAGATCTTCAATTTTGTGAAATTGAATTTTTCTGGAAAAACGAGTTCACGTTCTGTTACATACATGATTTTCAGTTTTAGTTGATTTTAATCGAAATATGTGTTTGAAATGTGTTGAAAATCTGTTTTCGATCAAGTTTGTAAAAGGAAATTTCATCAAATTCGGTGTTGTATTTGAGTTTTTAGAAGTTTTTGAGTTTTGTCTTCAGTTTGCGCATGTTCTTCCACTTTGCGCTTCATTCATCATCGTTTGCGCGTGTTCTACTAATTTTGATCTTGTTTTTCAGGTTTTCGCTTCAAGCCTCAAACGCAAAGCGTGGTTCGCGCTCCCTTAGGCAAACGCAAAGCTTGGTATGCGCTCCCTTAGGCAAACGCAAAGCTAACTTTGCGTTCTCTCCTTCACACGCAAATCTTCAATTTGCGTTTCAGTCTTTACCCGCAAAGTTCTTGTTTGCGTTTCACGTTCAACACGTAAAGCTCTAGTTTGCGTTTCTGCCTACATCCGCAAACCTTCTCTTTGCGCGTCTCCCTAACTTGGTTTAAAAAAAAAGTGTTTTTTCAACTTTGTGTCATAACAAGTGTCAAATCTGGAATTTTTTTTTTCAACTTTGTGTCATAACAAGTGTTTTTCAAATTTTCAATTTTTAATATTTTTTGAATTTTTTCAATTCAATCTGATTTTTGTTTTTCTGATACATCAGCAATGGATTCTGCCAAGTTTGCTTTCCAAGCTAGGTTCTACTCAAATGATCTGATGATGCAATTGGGAACTGTTAAAGCACATATTTATTGGATTCAAGATCATAATTATCTGAAGATGGAAATCTGAAGTCAAAGCTGATAAAGTCGTCTCAACAAATAGTCTAGGGTCCTTTTGTAATAAATAGTCAAAGTCTGTTTACGTATTTTATTTATTAGTTTTAAGTTAAATAAGTTTAGTTTTAGTTGTTGGGCCTAAACCTTGCCAAGCCCATTAGGCTTATGGCCTAAGTATAAATAAGATTAGGTTAGTGGTTAATTAGGTTAAGGATCTTAATTAGAGAGAATTAATTATTGAGAGAGGCTAGCTGGTGTGCGCCGTGAACAAGAGAGAAGCAGAGAGAAAGAGATCGATTTCATCAAGAACAATTGTAATCTTTTGATTAATCAATATCAGGTTTGCATTATTGTGTTAATTATTTGTTTACTTGATTGAATGATTGCGTATTGGGACACTTGGGAACAGATACTCGTCCTCCAGTCTTAATCAACGAAGATGAGTTTACACAGTGGCAAGATAGGTTCATAAATTTCATTGAGCGTCAGAGTAACGGAGAAAATATGATGAAATCTTTTTCTGAAGGACCTTTTGTCAAGCCAAAAGGTGACATTCCTTTGACTACTGATGAAATCAAACGCGAAAAAGCCGATAGAGAAGCAAAGTCCAATTTGATGCTAGCTCTGCCTAACACGATCTACAATTGAATTGATTGTTTCAAACATGATCCAAATATGATGTGGACTCAATTAGAAAAGATCATGCTTGGGTCATCAGTTGCTACTCAGGTTCGACAGACACGATTCATGAACAACTTTGAGGAATTTAAGGCTAAGGACAATGAATCTCTGAAGGTTACTTTTGACCGGTTTTGCACTGTGATTAATGATCTTAGAAAGATTAAAGTGGAAAAGACTGATCTTGAGACGAATCTGAAATTTCTCAATGCTCTTCAGCCTGAATGGAACAAATCATGTCATAGACTGAGGAATGATGTTCGAATCTCATCAATGCAGATTCAAGAACTGTATGAAATTATGCTAACTGATGAGAGCTTGGTGATAGAGAAAAAGGTCAAGATGGATAAAAAGAAGAAAACAGTAGATCCGGTTGCTCTCCTCACGAAGCAATTATCTGAACAAGCATTATCTGAAAATGCTTACACCAGATCAACTGAAGATGATGGCGAGGCATTACAGAAAGCGATGATCCTTCTCTCTCAGCATTACCAGAAGAAGTTCCAACCAAGATCGAATTCTAACTCTTCTCGCTTCACTTCCGGTCCTAAAGTAAAAGTACCCGAGCCAAAGACTGTTGCTTGCTACAACTGTGGAAAGCCGGGTCACATCTCAAAGGAGTGTAGAGCAAAGAAAGTTAAGGATTCAGCTTATTACAGAAGGAAATTGGAGCTGGCTGAGAAAAGAGAGAATGGAACTGCTTTGCTGGCCGAGGAAGAATTCTGACTAGATTATTCCGATGATGAAGCATCAAACGTCGAGATCGCTCACATGTGCTTAGTTGGAGATGACCTGTCAGACGATTCTGATACAGACGAGGATGAGGCATATTCTGAATTTGATTATAATTTCATTACCTCTCAGATGAACATAATAATTAATGCTTTGTCTGATTTTCGCTCCAAGTTTTTATCTGAAAAGAATTTAAATTCTGAAAAGTCAGATTTGATTGACAAACTGAAAATTTCTTTGAAAGATGAAAAATCTATTTTAGAAAATACTAAAGACATATTTCAAAAGAAATTGGATGATTTGGAAAATTCAAATAAAACTTGTCTTGAATCTTTGACGGTTATGACTAATTTAAAAGATGGTTTTTCAGATAAAATAAATAAGTTAGAAGAAAAGCTTTATCGAAGAAACCAATCTGAACAAACAATTTTTATGAACAAACCAAGGAGTGAAGAAGCTTTAAAACAAAGGTGGGGACTTCGTTTTGACAATCCACATTGTTTAAACAATGTGATAAACGAAGTTCCTACTTTATATAAATACGATTATCTGACACTTGCTCATTATGCTCCTCAGTTCAAATTTCATTGGACTAGTGAAAAGGAAGTGTTAGATCTTGAAAATGAGAAAATGATAAATAACAAGAAAAATGAAATTCCTTTTGTTTATACAAGTGAAAATGCAAAATATTTTCCTGAAAAATCAAGAAGAGGAAGAAGAGTTTTAAATGATATATCTCCTATCAAATCTTCAGTGTCTGATGATTTTGTTCCTTCTTATGCCCCTGATTCTGATAAGGAAAATATTTCTCCAATCATTTATGATTCAAAGAAATATACTCCTTCATTAGTTTTAGAAGGCAAAATCATCGATCTTGAAGATCAGATAGAAGATCAAAATATTTTGAAGAAAATTGAATCTGATATTATTCTTTCTTTCATGACTTCTAGTCTTGAAGAAAATTTATTTTCTCAAAAATCAGATTCTATTTCTAGCCTATCTTCTGATTCTAAGGAAAATAAAAAGGAAGTTTCAAATTTTAAAATCTTTTCTCAAAATTATTCAGACTCTGAGGCAAATTCAGATTTATTAGTTGATCAGATTGGTTGCTTGGATAAATTTATTTCTTATGATTTAAATATTAAGTCTAAAATTCTTGATAATTCTTTTACGCTCAATGATCAATATTATAAACCTAAGCGTAAAAGAAGACGGTCAAAAAGGTCAAAGAAACGAGATACAGTTCTTACTGACAGTTCTAATTCTTTCGATTCAATTCTTACAGATAGGGCTTTGAGCGCTCGATCAAAGAAGCATATCTGGAGAGCGAGGCGGACATTTGATGAACATATTGTTGATGGGGATAAATGTGTAGACAAACTTTATAACGGTGATTCATTTGCTAAATGTAATAAAATTTCAAAATACTCTATAAAGCAAATGATTCGAATTTCAAAACATGTCTCATGTTCTTCCTCAGATTCTAGTTCAGATGATTATGCTTTCTCTTCTAATAATTGTGCTTATTATTCTGATGATATTTCTCATGCTTCTCGTTTCAAATCTGCTCATTATTTCCCCACAAGAACTGCAACTAACAAACACGTGCCCAAATTCAAGTGGGTACCCAAATCTTTATCTGATTCAAAGTTGCAGGCATCACATGTTAAGGGGGAGTAATAGAATGTTGGCTTCTAAGTACTTCAGCTCAGGACTCGTACTTCATAGACTCGACTTCTAAACACAACAGTTTAGAACTCGTTCTTCAATGATTAAGCTTCTGACTTAATGAGATACTGTGAGTACATCAATTTTAATTCCGCTGCATTTATCTCTGATAATGATGTTATTCCAGTTTTTCTCAATGTTTCAAGAATCTGAGCTTGTTTATCTATCTCATGAATTTGTGTTACCCAAAATTTTCTTTTAATATGAGACACAAATTTATTTTCTTCAATGTAAAAGTGAAATAGTTGTATTTTATTTTGTTCCAACTAAATATCTATTAAAAGTTTAAATTTTTACAAATTTTATTATATAAAGTAAAGTTTTTACATTTTTTCTTTTCTTTGAATAAAATATGTGTCTAGGATAAATTTTCAAGTTTTTTGTTTATATTAAAGTTTTTATATGGTCAAATTTCAAGTCTTACAAAAGTCGAAAAGTCAGCAACATGATTGAAACTTTTATTACTGCTTTAAAGTTGTGTGATTCGGAATTTTTATAGTTTAATTTGCTTAGACTACCTAAATGATCAGAATTATAGATCGGAATGAAAATATAGGCTAAGCATTTAGACGTTGATCTGAGTGATTGGGATGATTATTAAATTCTTAAAATACAAAAATCTCTAAGTTTAAAAGTTTGTACCTGTGACCTTTCTGGTTTGGGAAAGTAAGTTCCTCGGGATGCTAGTTATCTGATCCCCTAAGGTCATTTGGTCTGGGAGTGATCAAACAGAAACCCTTCTATAGAATCAGATCGAAAGTCATGTTCTACTGGTATGAATGGGTTTAGGATATGTCGATGTAGCCTTTCTGATCTGGGAGAGTAAGTTCCAAGGGGTGCTTGACACCTAGTCCCCTAAGGCCAACTGGTCTGGGAGCGGCTGACCCAAATCCTGCAATAGGGTCAGATAGAAATTTACGTTTACGACATGTTCTTTACTTAATAAACTTTTTGATCAAAAGATGCCAAAGAGCACACTCATGTTAAGATGCCAATGTGCACAATGCTAAAAGATGCCAATGAGCACACATCTCATGATACTTGGTAAAATGTTCGAGTTGTGATAAACCTGTAAATTTGTGAAAGTCTTAATTTTTGATGGCTTCGTGTTAGTACATGCAAAGTTCTCTATAATATTTTTAGAATTGCATTTTCTTGAAGCTAATCGAAGATTCGCATGTGAGCACACTGAATAGATTGCTGGAAGTTTTTGAAACTGAACATGTCTTAACTTGATATGCAATGAAACTTGTTCTTGTATCTTACAACATATGTTTGATTTCAAATGATTGATAAAATTGTAATATTTTACTCTATAAAATTTTATTTGTTTAGTGTTTAAAATTTTATATGTTTAGTTGTTTCAAAATTTACATTCAGTATATTTTTCTTTCTACATTAATATCTGATCATTGTGTTCTCATAAATATATTTTAATGGGTTTATGCATTATTCAAGGGGGAGTGAACAAAGAGAATTTTTTTTTCAAAGATTATATCTGGTTTTGAAGGGGAGTATCTGATTTTCTTTATATGAATGCTAATTTGAATTGTCATATCTAGTGCATTTGTGTAGGGGGAGTCAAAGAGCTTCAAAAGGTAAAATTTTTCTGAGTTTAAGTCAGCTTTGCGCATACAGCATGACACGTAAACTTCGGTTTGCGCATCCTTTGTGAAACGCAAGCCTTGTTTTGCGTATCCTTCATGAAACGCAAACCTTGGTTTGCACATCCAACATGAAGCGCAAACCTCCCTTTTTTCTTTGTTTCTTTGATTTTGCAGATTTTTTGCTGTCTCGTCTCCAACATTCACATGACCAAGTTGATCAAGATCATCAAGGTCATGAGGGGGAGAAGTCAAGGAGAAGTTTAAGAGACAAAGAGCTCAAAAGTTTATCTGTTGATCAAGATTCGCTCAAAGATTCTATTCTCTCAGCTACAACAAATGCTTTTGCTGTTCCTGCTCCGAACACCACAGTTCATTCAATATCATTCAAAAGAGGTGTATCGTTTAGAGCTCAAGCAGCAAAGTCTTCCTTAATCTGAAAGATGCTGAGATGAATTTTTTCTTAAAAGTCAGAAAGCTTCTCAAAGTCGCTTTAATGGTCTGTGCTGATTTAGAAGATGATTTTTGAAGACCAAAGCGCCAATGATTACTAAGGGGGAGATTGTGAGGTCTGATTTTATAGTAATCATTGTATTTATAGGGCTTGGTCAAATACTGTGTTTAGTGCTTTTTTGTCTTGTATCTGACCAAGGGTATTTAAGTCCCTTTGGTCTTGGTTTGTTGTAAGAAACACACGCACACATATTGAATACATTGACTTTGCGCTTCCTGTCTCTCTCTCTCTCTACTTTCTCTCTCTAAGGATTCATAGATTCTGGACTTTCATTGATAATGGAACTTCAATATCTACTTAGAATATATGTAACAAAAGTACTAACTCTTATAGAAAAACACCAAACAATGTCTTGGTATGTGTTTGTTGATATTAGGTATATGTCTGACTCATATAAAGGTTGTTCTCAAACTGGATAAGGAATTACCACAATGAACAACCAGATTGCTTGAAAGTAAGCTAAGCAAACCCTTGTAACTACCTACATGAACTATTCCAAGAATATTACTCTCTATGAGATAATTAAAAAATGTATATGATTAAGGATTATCATTAGAGGAGTTAGTAATTTTAGGTTCAACCAGTATCCTACTTGCATATATGGAAATAATGTATCATGTATCGAAGAAATGAACATAAGATACATCAAGGGTGATAACACAAAGCATATTCTGCTTAAGTTTCTATACAATCAACAATAAAAGACTCTCCCTTAGATTCAAGTGAATCAAGTAAGGTGTCAAAAGAATGTGACATATTTTACCAAGTCATTACCTAAAACCATATATTGGGAAACATGTAGAAAGTAAATGCAAATATTTTCAAACTCCCTTGATTAATACACGAATCGGGAGGTGTAGTAGACAAAAGGGGGAGTCTACTATATTTGTGATATTGGTATGTTGTGCTCTTTCCTTCAACCAAGGTTTTATTTTTTCTATTGGGTTTTGTTCCTTGGTGTAAGGTTTTAGTGAGACAACTGTTTATATATCATCATGCTTTCCTAACTCTCATGATTAAAGTACGAATCTAAAAGAAAACTAGACTGAAGGAAAAGTCTATGTATTGCAAAGAAACTGGTGCGTTGTACTCTTTCCTTCGTCCTATTTTTTTCCACTGGGTTTTTATTTTGGCGTAAGGTTTTAACGATTTTATTGGGATTTTATCGTGAGTTATGGGAGATGAATTTCACGCATGCATGCGAATATACTATTAGTTTCTAATGATCAATTTATATTTTCAAAAAATCAGTGAAACAATTTTTATTAAGTTTCATCAATCAATTTCTTGCATCAATGAAAAAATGTCATTAACGCTGTGTTTTCGAGTTTTTTTATGACGGAAAGGAAGGGAAAGAGGAGGAAAGTAGGAGGGAAAGAAAAAATATTTGTGTTCTCGAGTTTTTTTAAGGAGGGAAAGGAAAGGAAAGAGAAGGAAAATAATGCTTATTTTCCTTCTAAAACTTTCCTCCCAAATGTGGGAGGGAACGGAAGGAAAGGAAATGAAAGAATTTAAAAAAAATAAAAATATTTATAAAATTACACATATACCCATTAGTTACATTGCACTGTTAAATAAATAAGGGTTTATTGGTAAAAGTGACATTTTTTTTTTCCTTTCTCTCCTACTCGAGAAAATGAAAATTTATTTTCTTTCCTTTCTTTTCCTTCAATCTCAAGAACACAAATACAAAGATTTCTTTCTTTTCCTTCCCTTTTTTTTCTTCCAAAACTCGAGAACACAACGTAAAGAGTGTAAACAATTTCATCAATGACACAACTTTATCAAACAATTTCATTAACAAAAGAGTAACTTCTATATTGGTGAAACTTGTTCATCTATTTATAGTACCCTGTAAAACAAAGTTTTCTCAAACATTCAAAACTTATCGATTTCTTTAATGTAAGGAAAAGTTAATAAAACAATGTTCTCCAAAAATAAAATGATGCTAATCAAATAGTTTTGTTTATCAAAATATTTATCAAAAAATTAATGAAAAGAACTTCTTCCAAAATAATTGGAAGCTTATCGAATAGTTTTATTTAAAAAAAATTCTTAAAAACCGGAAAATATTGATAACATCATACTTTAAATCCAGAAATTTCTGAAAAAACATTTAAAATAAAAATATCCTATTTTTACTAATTATCATAAAAATGAAAAAAAAATATTCATAGGGAAAATGTTGATTTCGCTTTGTACGATTATGGGTGGTGACAGAGGTTCAAGGAAAACCTCAAATAAATGAAAAACTAAAAAACACCTTATCAACCGTTAGATTAGATGATCTGATGGATGTGATTAAATGGGCGGTTACAACAATATTTTTTGAATTAAAAAACTCTAGCCCCCTATTTTTTTATTCGAAAAAAGAGAAAATATAAACAAAATTCGAGCGAAATAAATTACACCAAAAAAACAATCATATTTTTCTCGTTAATTTGACATCCATATTGATATACCTTTTCATCCATTTTTTCGTGGTTTTTCGGTTTTCTATTTATTTAGGGTTTTCTCCTGAACCTGACCCTATGAGTGGTTGGTATTATATATATATATATATATATATATATATATATATATATATATATATATATATAGGGGTGAGTTCAAATGAAAACTCATCTTTCATTGTGTACATGAGGATAAATCTTAACCATTGATCAAAACTTAGAAAACTAATCAATGGTTAATACATAATAAGGTTAATTGGGAAGTGATTAATGACAAAATTGTAATTTTGAATCAATGCCTACATTCTTTGACTTTTTATTTTTAATTAAAAAAAATTACCCCCTTAAACTTTAAAATAATTTATCTTAAAAATTACTAATATTTTAATCAAACAAATTACATCAAAAAAACGAGAATTTTGTGCTCTTCGATATGACATCCATCTCGATATAGTTTTTTTTCGTTTTAACCGTTTTTACGTGAAATTCTATATACGTGTTATATTCATTATGAATATGCATGCACGTCTTCGGGTGTCCACATTCAGTATGAATAACAAAGGTGAACGTTCATTCACTATTCATGATGAATAATACCGTATGTAGGATAAATGATACAATATTCAGGATTTTTTCGTTTTAACCGTTTTTTATGTGAAATTCTATATATGTGTTATATTCATTATGAATATGCATGCACGTCCTCGGGTGTCCACATTCAGTATGAATAACAAAGGTGAACATTCATTCACTATTCATAATGAACAATACATTATTCAGGATGAATAATACACGAATCCATGATTCATGTATTATTTATCATGAATCGTGTATTATTCACCCTGAATGTTCTATTATTCATCCTGAATGATACATTATCCATGATGAATAATATATGAATGACCCGTGAAGTTGTAGACACATGGCGCACTCTCTTTTGTTTCCCAATTCATAACCGAAATTTGGTTTAATTCATTATGAATATGTATGCGCATACCCGGATGTCCCACATTCAGTATGAATAACAATGGTGAACGTTCATTCATTATTCATGATGAATAATCTAGTATTCAGGATGAATTACACAACATTCATGACGAATAATACACGAATTCGTGAATCGTGAATTATTCACCCTGAATGTTGTATTATTCATCCTGAATGATACATTATTCATGATGAATAACACATGAATGACCTATGAAGATGTGGAGACGTGACACACTCTCTTTTGTTCCCCTATTCACAACAGAATTACTCGATAGGTTCTCGATTCGTCTTGATGGGTGTTGGGTTACGGTGTTGAAGAAACGTGATGCCTTACGACGTTGAAGAAAAGTGTTGAAGAAGGTGATGTCGAGTTACATACTTACGGTGTCGAGGCGTTTGCACAAACTTGAACGTACATAAATATTCATAATGAATATAACACATATATAGCATTTCACGTAAAAAAACGGTTAAAATGACAAAAACACTATATCGAGATGGATGTCATATCGAAGAACACGAAATTCTCGTTTTTTTATGTAATTTGTTTGATTAAAATATTAGTAATTTTTAAGATAATCTATTTTAAACTTTAATTGGGTAAAAAGTTTTTAATTAAAAAAGAAAATAAAAAGTTAAATATGGTAGACATGTGTTTAAATTTTCTTCCAATTTTACCCCTAAGAATTTTAAAATAAAAAATTCTATTTAATATGAGTTGTTGGATCAAAAGAGATCGAGTGACTGAGATTTGTCCTCACGTGCACAATGAAAAATGAGTTTTCATTTGAACTTTCCTATATATATATATATATATATATATATATATGGGGTTGGGTTCCGGTGATAAGTTGAGGTTAGCGTGAGCAGCATGAGAAGTGGTTATCAACCACTTGATGAAAGATGAATGCACATTAGAATGAGATGCACCGATATGCACCAGATCAATTTCCTTGTAAGCCGCAATTCATGGGAGAACATTTGATTAAAATTGATCAACGATACAGATCCACTTCTCAAGATTCCCAAGTTAACCTCAACTTCCCACACGATCCTTCATATATATATATATGCTAACTACATAGACGAAGGTTCAGAGGGAAACCCTAAATAAATGAAAATTCGAAAAGCACTCCATCAACCGTTACATTAACTGATCCAATGGATGTAATTAAAGAGACAGTTACAACTTTATTTTTTTTTTAAATTAAAAAAATCTCCCAACCCCTATTGTTTAAAACGATAAAAATACAAAATATGAACGAAAGAAATTACACCAAACGGTCATATTTTTCTCGTTAATTTGACATTCATATTAATATACTTTTTCATCCATTTTTTCTCGTTTTTCTGTTTTCCATTTATTTATCGTTTTCCCATGAATGGTTGAACCTGAATCTGACCCCCTCCCCCCCTCTTTCTCTCTCTCTCTCTCTCTCTATATATATATATATATAGTGTTTGGTTCATTTGAGAAATGGTAAATATATGAGAAATAGAGAAGTAATCCTAACCATTCATATGGTCAAGATTGGATTTGACTAGTCAAATATTGTGGCTTTGACCGGTCAAAAGTTACGGTTTTGACCGGTCAAAAGTTGTGGCTATACCAAAAATAGAAGGATAATTTCATAAATTTTACAAAACACACGGGATGTGTTCATATATGAACATGTATAATTCACATATGAACTATATGTTCATATATGAACCAGTGCAATTCACAACTGAACTCTTTTAACTGATTCATATATGAACCTTTGTGATTCATATATGAATCAGTTGAACTAACTAACAGATTCATATATGAATCTGTATGAATCACAAAGATTCATATATGAACCTTTGCGAATCACAAAGATTCATATATAAATCTGTATGAATCACAAAGATTCATATATGAATCAGTTGAACTAATTAACAGATTCATATATGAATCTTTGTGATTCATACAAATTCATATATGAACTCATCCCGTGTATTTTACGAAATTACCCCTCTACCTTCTATAGACCACACACGGAATTATCCGGTGCTTCGCGGTCAAAGCCGCAAATGTTGACCAGTTGAATGACTAAGATTACTTCTCTATTTCTCATATATTTACCATTTCTCAAATGAACCTCTCCCTATATATATATATATATATATATATATATATATAGAGAGAGAGAGAGAGAGAGAGAGAGAGAGAGAGAGAGGGGGGGGATATTTTTAAATGAGAAGTGTTAAATGTATGAGAAGTAGACAAGTGATCACAAAATTTAATCTGGTCAATATTTGCGGCTTTGACTGTGAAGCACCAGATAATTCCTCGCATGGTCTTCAAAAGATAGAGGGGTAGATTTTTAATTTTTACAAACAGACGACATACAAGTTCATATGTGAACCCGGTAATTAGTTCACATGTGAACTATTTAACTGATTCACATATAAACCTGTAGGTTCATATGTGAATCAGTTAATTAGTACATATGAGAATCACAATGGTTCATATGTGTATTTGTTAATTAGTTCATATGATTCACATATGAACCTACGGGTTCATATATGAAGCACTTAATTAGTTCATATGTGAATCATTTAAAATAATTCTATGCGAATTACACGGGTTACATATAAACATATAGTTCATATGTGAATGACACGGGTTCACATATGAATCCGTTTGCCGCATATTTATAAAAGTTACGAAATTACCCCTCTATTTTTGGCATAGCCGTAAATTTTGATTAGTCAAAGCCGCAATTTTTAAACAGTCAAATCCAATCTTGACCGTATGAAAAGCTATGATTATTTCTCTACTTTTCATATATTTAGCACTTCTCATTTAAACCTACGACTATATATATATATATATATTATATATATATATATATATATATATATATAGGAAAGTTCAATTGCAAACTGTATTTCATTGTGAACATGAGGACTGATCTCGGTCGTCCATCTCTATTAATCCAACAACTCAGATTAATAGATTTTTTAATTAAAATTATTAATCAAGGGGATTAGGGTTAAAAAAGAAAGTTAATTTCAATCCCACACCTACCTTATTTAACTTTTTGTTTTTTTTAATTAAAAACTTTTACTCCCTTAAAATTATAAATAAATTATCTTAAAAATTACTAATATTTTAATAAAACAATATATAGTATAAAAAAAAAGATAATTGTGTGCTATTCGATATGACATCCATCTCGATATAGTTTTTTTTCTTCGTTTTAACCGGTTTTCACGTGAAATGATATATAAGTATTATATTCATTATGAATATTCATGTACGTTCAAGTGTATACAACAACTCGATACCGGAAGTCTGTAACTCGATATCATCTTGTTCAACACTTTCTTCAACGTCGTAAGGCACCGCGTTCTTCATCACCGTAACCCAACGCCCATCGAGACCAATCAAGAACACATCAAGATGGATAGAGAACCCATCGGGACCAATCGACAACAATCGAGACTAATCGAGAACCCATCAAGACTAATCAAGAACTCATCCATTAACTTGGTGTGTGGGTGTGTGTCAAAATCATAACCTAACACCTTCATTTTTCATCAAGAACGATTTAGAACCTATTGATTATTTTACGTGTTTGTTTGTGTTAAAACCATAACCTACCACTTTTAACCTTTATCGAGATGGATCGGGAAATCTATCAAGACGAATCGATAACTCATCAAGATCAATCAATAATCCCATAAAAAAAAGAAAGAAAAATGTAATATGTAGAGTTGAAACTATAGTATATTCATTATGAATAATATGTTTATGCATGATGAATATTATGGTGAAAATTAATATTTATGATAAATATCATACTAATATAAATAATAGATGTTTATTGTATACACATGATCATACATATATATTCATGATGAACAATATGTATATTAATGGTGATTAGTATATATATTCATGATGAATGTAATAGTGAAAATGTATATTTATTACGAATATCATACTGATCTATAGATTTTGAAATGTTGTTGTATACATGTGAACACATATAAATATTCATGAAAAAACATGCATAAATATTCATAAATGAATATAACACATATATAACATTTCACGTAAAAAACAGTTAAAACGAAAAAAAACTATATCGAGATGGATGCCATATCGAAGAGCACGAAATTCTCGTTTTTTTATATAATTTTTTTTATTATAATATTAGTAATTTTTAAAATAATTTGTTAAACTTCAAAGAGGTGAAACTTTTTTAACTAAAAAGGAAAATAAAAACTCAAATAAAGTTAGGCCCGTTCCTGACTTTTTATAGGCCTGGGCGAGATGTAAAAATGAGCCCTCGATAACTATGAAATTATATTCAATATATTGTTTATATCATCAAAAATAAATTGAATTCAACAAATACTAATAGTTTATGTAAAACTGTTTTTCCTGGTATTTCAAGCGCAAGATCAATCAATAATTATTTCTAAATTAATATTATCTACCATATCATTTTTATATAACCTCGTCAATTTGTTCCACCATCAAAGACATCTTATAAGATACCTTTAACATATAGATTAAAATCATTTGAGGTCACTATGTTGACCATTTAGAGAAACACTTTAAGTAAATCAACATAAATTAGTTGAATTTCCACATGTTACCTGATGTTAGTGGTTTTCATCACCATTTTAAACTTTTAGAGTTGAAACAAACTTTTTAAGAACAATCAATCTTAGATACAAAAGTCCATGTTGGCTATAATTTGAGTACTTAAGATTTATGCACTTAATATTAGGTAGTAAGGAGTCAATAATTTTTGAAAAAAAAGAAGAAGAAAGATAGTTCTAAAATCCTAAATATAGATATAAGTTGGGTCATCGCATATAGTTGGTAATTGTTTCCAAAAGGTAGGAGTTTTTTTAGTTAATAACAAGAAATCTACTATATTCTTACACAAAAATAAAATTCATACAGATGGGATAATCAAAATAGTATGTGGAAGATGAGTAATAGAGTATATATATGTCAAGGTTTCTAGGCAAAAATAGGTTTTAGATATTAGTTATTAGATAGAAAAAACTTAACAATGTTGATCCAACTCTCTCAGTGATTTGATAATGACCCGTTGTTATACTTAGTGAAAATTACATTTAAACATCTGTATGTATAAGTGTTTCACCATCAGCGATCAAATACTGAGTGTGTTCAGTATCGCTGATGATATCTCTTGTAAACAGTTAGACGTAATCCCTAAAGACAAGTTTCACGACAAAAGATGTTCACTGCTGAATCAAAGACAAAGTTGCTGAACGAAGGACAAGTCTGCTCATGATCTGATGCGGATATCAGTGAAACCATGACAAGTCTAGATACACGCGAAGAAATCTGAGGAAAAGCTTTAGCGATAGTTGAACTTCCTTCTATCTCTGTGAAGGAAGAGATATTCAGCGATCTAATATCACTTAGCTTATATCTCAAGTCTCTTTTGTGTTGCCTTTGCACACATAGTACAAATGTCAGAAGAGACATGCCTCTGCGACAGATCGTACAACAACTCTGATATCTATACTGTTCATCATACGACAAAAAGCATGTCTCCAAAAGTCAGACGCATGCAACCAACCATCGAAGGACACGTGTAAAGTACCCTGCCATGCATTTAATGCATAGGGTATAAATTGAAAGATCAAGACTCTATCTGAGTGTTGCCTTCTATCTTTCTAAACATATAGACACCCTTGCTTTCTATACTCTCTTAATCTCTATTCTCTATTTCTTGTGCACCAATCTGTGTGATTCTTAAGTTTTTTTAGATTAGGTTTTACTTAATCT
Source organism: Arctium minus (assembly GCA_954870635.1). Classification (NCBI taxonomy): domain Eukaryota; kingdom Viridiplantae; phylum Streptophyta; class Magnoliopsida; order Asterales; family Asteraceae; genus Arctium; species Arctium minus. Next base: position 128,494,069 of record OX941081.1, on the reverse strand, counting down.
TATTCTACATAAACTTGTAAATTGTATTTTGATTTATCAATACACAATTTAATAAACCTTTAAGATTTGTGTTTGTATTCAACCCCCCCTTTCTACAAACTTCTTAAGCACCTTCGGGACCAACAAGTGGTATCAGAGCAGATTGTTTAATCTCATAAACAAGATCTTGCTTTATTCTCTTCCTTGTTATTCCAAATATGGCACTCAACACAAACACTAACTACTATTGTAATGGTTCTCTCTCAAAACCTCCTCGATTTAGCATAGATAACTTTGCTCTCTGGAAAAATCGAATGATGCTATTTATAGAAGGTGTAGACCCCACTATACCTGAATATGTAGCAAATGGCCCTTATGAACCCTTCACAATCATAGCTGCAGTTCCTGCTTCCACCGCCACTTCTGTTGTTCCTGAAAGATATGCTATTAAGGAAATTAGACAATGGAGTGATGAAGATAAAAAGAAAGTAGGTTTAGATGCTAAGGCAAAAACCATTATCTCTATGGCTCTACCTGATGAAGCCTTCCATTTCATCATGCATCTAAAAACTGCTAAAGAAATGTGGGACACTATATGTGTTCAATATGAAGGTACCACTGAAATCCAAGAAACTAGAAAGATTAATTTGGTAAGACAATATGAAAGTTTTATCTATGGTAAGAATGAATCCCTATCTGACGTTCACCAGAGATTTAACTGTCTAATCATTGATATAAGGACTGTTGGTAGGACCTATTCTAATTCTGAGGTCCTAACTAAATTCTTGGAAAGTCTTCCTGAAAGTTGGGACAACTATTCAATGTGTCTTAAGCTGACAAAAGACTTAAATCATCTCTCTCTTAGCATTCTATATGGAATATTGCTCAAGTATGAGCAATCAAATCTTCTGAAGAAAAATCTTATGAAAGATTCTAAAGACTCCAAGAGCACTCCTGTTGCTTTAGTCTCTTCAGAGATCATTCCATCTCAGCGATCTACTCTCACTATCACTGAGTTAGATTCTGACTCTGAGGAATTATCAAACGCTGATCTTTCAACGTTTGATGAATCCTTTGCACTCTTGACAAACTCCTTCAAAAGATTTGCTAGAAAGAGCAATTTCAGAAGAAATAAGCCTCTCTCTATATCTGACAAGCCAAAATCAACCCCTGTTGATAAGGCTACTGCTACTTGCTTTAACTGTGAAAAAGTTGAACATTTTGCAAGTGAATGTAGGTTAAAGAAGGTTTTCAAACCTTCTACTTCCAAGAAAACAACGATAACAAATACCTTAAGATGAAAGAAAAGTATCAAAAGCTGAAAAACTTTAAGCGAAAAGGTAAGGGTCTTATCGCTGAAGAGCATGACTGGGCTGAATCAGAAGAATCGAGTTCTGATGAAGAAGAAGTTGCTAATATTTTTCTTATGGCTGAGATTGAAGAAGAAGTGGAAGAACCAACGGGAACTTCCATGATCAATATTCTCCTCTCAGGTATCAATCTCTACTAATCCCTCTATTTCTGAAGCTGAGAGAAGTCGCGCAGTAGATGTGATGACAATAGACTTGTATAATGCACTAAATGGCAAAACTCTAGCTGAAAACAAGAATATTGATCTAACTAGAAAGTTTGAGAAATTCCATGAAAGGATCAAAGAACTAACTCTTCTAGATAAAAGTTTAAAAGATCAGGTTATTGTCAATGAAATTATCAGCATTGAACGCGAACAAACCATCACTGCTTTAAAAGAAGAAAAGGCAACTGTTGAGGGATGGTGTAAATCTTCAACCAAGATCACTGAAATCATCATAGCTCAAATCCCTGCTAATGACAAAACTGGTCTCGGTTATCATCTTGAAAAAGATGAACCTAGTAGAGACTTTTCCATGCTTAAGTTTGGAATGTTTGTCTCTTCTATCCCTAATACTTCCTCTACTCAGTGCTCTTTGTCTTCCAATCCCATTCCTGAGGAATTATCAAAGAGCTCCAAGCTCGCTGATAAAGGGAAATCCATTTCCCATCATCCTCAGAAGGCTACCAAGAAAGCAAAACTGAAAGTCTTTTCCAAACCTTTAGTAAATCAATCTTCCAGCTCTGGAACAAAAATCACTAATATTTATCAAAGATCAACTCCACAGTTGAAATTTGATAATAAGCTTATGAAATCCGAAGAACTGAAAGTTCCTCCAAAATCTTATGCCAAGGGCATTCTTGGAGCTGGCCCTGCTCATCTCAAGTTCTCGAACTCAACTGCTCATGGTCTTAAGGCTAATTTCGTGTATAGAAAGTGCTATCACTGTGGACTTACTGACCATATTGCTAGTAAATGTCCTACTGCCACAAAAGCTGAAAAGACAGTAAAGTGAAGATGATTGCCTCCAAGGCTAAGAAGGTCACCAAACCTGAGAAACCTGCTAAGGTAAAAAATGCCACTATGGTTAATCAATTAACCAAAGTGAAGGTTACCACTGAAGCTGAATCTTCAAATGCCATGAAGACTCTTGAACCTTCCATCTCTACTAACACTGCTGGACCCATTGAAAAGTGGGTACCAATCAAAACTTAATCTTCCTTATGTTTGCAGGGATCAAAGGGTATCTGGTATTTAGATAGCGGATGCTCTCGACACATGAATGGACAAAAAGACCTGCTTACTGAATACAAGGAAGAGAAAAGTCCCTCAGTGACCTTTAGTGGAAATGGAGAAGGCTATACCAGAGGGTTTGGTGTACTTAGCAATGGGACAACTACCTTCCGAAGAGTCTCTTATGTAGATGGACTGAAGCACAATCTTCTCAGCATCAGTCAGCTATGCGACAAAGACTATGAGGTTCACTTTTGTAAGAAAGCATGTTCAGTGGTGAATGAAAAAGGAAAGCTCGCTCTTAGTGGTTATCGTATGGAAATGGTCTATGTAATAGATATGGACTCTACTACCACTGAAAACATTTGTTTTCTCTCTAAGGCCTCTTCAGATGTTAACTAGTTATGGCACAAAAGTCTATCTCACCTCAACTTCAAAACACTGAATTCTCTCTCCTCAAAAGAACTAGTCTCCGGTCTTCCTCAGCACTCATATGCCAAGGAATCTCTCTGTTTAGGATGTGAGAAAGGAAAGCAGACTAAAGCTAGTTTCAAATCAAAACAAGTTTCATTAGTGACAAGTCCTCTTCAACTCTTGCATATGGATTTATTTGGCCCTGTTAATATCCAATCTACAGATGGAAAGAAATATACACTTGTCATTGTAGATGAATATTCTCGCTACACCTGGGTAATCTTTCTTCGCTGTAAAAGTGACACTCCAGAAGAACTGATATCTTTTGTTAAAAAGATGGAAGTGCTGAATAATCTAACTGTTCGCTCAATAAGAAGTGATCATGGAACTGAATTCAAAAATAGTTCCCTAAACAATTTCTTTATGAGCAAAGGAATCTCTCACAGTTTCTCTTCAGTAAGAACTCCTCAGCAAAGCGGTGTCGCTGAAAGAAGAAACCGAACAATAATTGAGGATGCAAGATCAATGCTCAGTGATTCTCATCTTCCAACTCAGTTTTGGGCAGAAGCTGTCAACACTGCTTGTTTTACTCAAAACAGGTCACTGATAGTAAAACGTTTCAGCAAAACAGCCTATAGGAAGATAACCTTCTATCAGTTTTCCCTTAAAATACCCATTTGTATTAACTTGAAATTATATCTTCCTAAAAATCGGGGTGTTACATGAATAGCTTGGTGAAGTCTTCCGCATTTACATTGGATATAGAGACTGCCATTGGGTTTTAGTAACACCCGGCATTAATTATTCTTTATGTAAGACTTTATTCATTTTGTTGACAGTTAAATCTAGAATCGTATTTCTAGTGTGAACTTGTCGTAAGAGATTTTATCATTCTTTAAGGTATTATTGAAAGTTTTAAATTAGTTGCTATTTCCAAATTTGAGGGTGTTACAAGTTGGTATCAGAGCATAAGTTTGAGAGATTTAGGAATTGAATTTGGATGCCTAAACTAAAACTAGCGTGTTACTAAGCAAAGGAAAGCGAGATTGTACGATTAGACACTTTGGGATAGGATATTTTGAGGTTGATAGAGTGACTAGAGTCGAGAATCATGATGCGGGTACCAAGGATCTTCATGTACGGTACGTTCATAATTTCACCTGGCCAGTGTTATGGTGAACATACATGTTGCATGTATATGCTTGAATCGCCTTCACGTGATGATCGATGGAGTAGAGGATAAATTTCTTGGTGAATAGTCATTTGAAAAGTTGATGTTTATAGCATTATCACTTTGAGTGACTATATAAGTATGATGAGTACATTAAGTGGACCGTCTCGGGTCGGAATTGAGGGTTGAATTAGAACCCTAGGTTTAAATCGACCTTAATTTTAGGAGAAATTGTGAGGTTAATTGATGCAGTTTCAGATCATTGCCTTAAGAAGTTTGAGCTTTCAGATGACGATAGTGTGACTGGGAAATTGAGAAGCGTGGTTCTGAGACGTTGAGTGCCGACCAAACTCATGCACAAAGTTTATTTCTAAAATAAATTGCATCAATTATTTCTCATGTTTCCAAATCATCATGTGGATTATATTACGAAATATTGGAAAAATGTTTAGCATACACAAGATTTTAAACATTCATAACATAATTTTATTGCATGTGGTTGCAAACTCTGTTGAGACTTTCTTTATTCTCGTTGTTGTCTAACACTATTTTCGGATATTGTGATGTCCGTATTTTGATGTTGTTTAGGGTCTTGGACAAGTAACTGCGACTTATGACTTTAACATTGGATCTCCTCCACATATGTTAAGGTTTTGGACGAAGAGTTATTTCCAAGTTTTGGTATTTGAGTTTTCTTGAGAATTTTATTCCGTACGAGTTTTGTTGAGTTTTATGGAGTGTTATTTTATGACGTTTTGCAACGCACGAGTGAACTTTGAAATGCGTAAGCTTTAATTATGGTGCATGTAAATTTATGAGTTTTAGTGAGCGTCTTGTCTTATGCGAGTTTTGTCCATGCCTTTTCGCAACTGTAAGAGACGCCTTGAGAGTCTTAATATAGCATAATTGCACTTTTGAGTTTTATACAAGAATATTTCGTTGTACACTACTTAGTATTTGAATTTATTTATGCGTTGGTGTGAGTAAGCATATGAAGGACCTATAATGGTTCGTGTTGAACTTTTGCTTTGTACATTCTTTGGTGGTTGACACCATTTTGATCGGTTGACGCAAATACGTTATATAGGTTTATTGGTATGCATGGTTGTATCCACTATGTTGGGAAAAAAACATTTTATTCGTACGAACTAAAGTTTGAAATCGATCTAAATTATTTTACGTTTGACCAAATCGCATGCACCTATCGTTTTACTAAGTTTGGGAAATAAACTGATATATGCGGATCTTTTTGGAAATTTTATTCCATGTCATTATAGTTAAAGGAGAGAATTTTGGAGCTTGAATTTAATGAAGTTCCTCTTTTGGAGTTTGTACAAACATTTGTTGCACATTGTTTTAGTGCATAAAATTATTTTTACGTATACGACATAAATTGATGCATGTTAGGAGCATAATGGTCCATTTGAAAAGTTAGTTGTGCATCTTTTGTTATTTTCATTATTAGCGTGAGTAATGATCAAATAACTTTTGAAATGATTTTATATGTGTGGCATTGGTATCACTTTGCACAACTATCGAGAAAGCATTGGTAAATTTTTACATGTATGACTGATTGTTATAAAGATTACGTGTTGAAAATTTTTATAAAACTTCAAATTGGCATATTAGTTTGAAAATCCTTGAACTCAATCGGGGCTATAGATTTAAACCCTCTTGCGAAAGGAGTTGTGATTAGGGACTAGAGAAGTCCCTGGGAAATGAAGCGTTGGATGATCCAATTGTGGGCAGATTTGAATTTTGGGAATTCGACCTTATGAGTCTGTTCACATATGAATAATCAAGGTAATAGATTTATGTTATTATCTCAGTTATGTAAGTGATGATCTTTCCATTTTCAGTAAGTCTTTGGGTTGAGCCTTGTATGGTTGCTCGTGTATGGTTGGGTTGAATTGATGGGCTGCTTGTTCGACGATATGTCATGTGTTAGTGGTGTGCCCACTTAATGAGCCTTCGTGAATAAAGGAAATATTGTGATTCGTTGTTAGAGATATAAGATTGGAATTTTAGTGCCATGCTTGGCGTCGACACTCGATTTTGAGGGCAATGACCGTTGGGGTGCTTCAATGTACTTCCGATGTATCTTGTGTGGTTGCAATTTAAGTGGTAACCTTAAGGATATTGGATGTTAGTAATTAAGTATCGATGATTAAGATTTTTCTTGTTATGGTAAAGGCTTTATCAGCTGAATGATGATGATGTTTGAGTATAGTTGGAGTTGCGCAATAACCTAATTTGAATAAACTAACTCCCTGGAGAGCGTATTGGCACGTCCCTGGAAAGAAGACTCTGCCAATAACAAGAGTGAAATATTAAGGATTTTGGGAACTCTTTGAGTTTGGTGTTGATCATTGGATTACGGATTCAAAATCGTGTTGGGCTCGGATGAATTAGACAATGAGAAGTTGAGATCACAAGTTACCCTTGAGTTATTACTTGTCACCTAAGGTTGGGAGGCAACCGAGATCATGTGGTTAGAAATTGCTCTAGTAAAGTTCGATGTTCTCTCTGGTACGAGTGTAACGTATCGAGGTGGATATTGGATATGAGAGTCTTCACGAAAATCATCATGGCAGGTTTGTCAAGTGGTTATCGAACATTATTTACGGATGAATTGGGATAGAGACGCATCCTTGGAGGAAAAATAATTAACCGTTATGCGAAATGATGTTATTTGAGGCTTACATCTTTAGAATGTTACCCTTTTGGGAGGAGTAGATGACAAGACAATTATTGAACATGTGCTCAGTATTATGTAATAAAAATAATTGTATGAACTAGATTTCGAGGAAGAAATCTCTTTTAAGGTTGGGAGGATTGTAACACCCTGATTTTTATCTCAACTTAGGAAAAATGTTGAACTGGATGAATCCGTAAAGGAAGAACCAAGTATGGAGTATGGATATAGTGCCACGTGGTTGTGACATTTGTCACAAAAGCACGGATGGCACTAAGAGTATGGTCGTCTCGACTATAGTGCCATGTGGTTGTGACATATGTCATAATAGCACCAATGATACTAAGAGTATGTTTGTTCCGGCTATAGTGTTATGCAGTTGTGACATATGTCACAATTACACCAGCGTTACCGAGTGTTTGGTCGTCCCAACGAATGTGCTAGGAAGTTACGACAATGGCACGATAACTGGCATAATAGCATCCAATGTACCAAGAAAACGGTCGAGGAACGACCGAGAAAACGGGTGAAAAAGGCTCTCGGTACCTTTTGGGCGAAAGTGCCATGCTAAAGTGACACTGGCACTTTAGCTGGGCAGTTTCACAGAGAAAAACTAGCCCACGGTACATTTTGGGCGAAAGTGACAGCTAAACACTGTCACTTTCTCTTGTCACTCTCGCAGTCGAGGTGCAGTGCATAAATTCAGCCTATTTCTTCATTTGGTCATATCTTTCTCATCTCAACTCCGATTTTGACGATTCTTTTTGCTATGGTTTCTTTTTTGAGATCTCTTCAAGGTGTGAATCCCAGTTGTACAAGTACCAATGTATTAAAATCAACAATTAGTATATTGAATGGCTGAAAAGAGTTACAAACATAGGAATTAAACCCAAACTTTCTCTAGAAACTATTAAGTGCACCACTAATCTTGTCTAATAAGAAACGACTAACCCTAAACCACACTAAAAAAAATTAAATACCAAGGGCCTAAACCTAAAGCCCAAGGTCCATTAAAAATACAAGCCCAATTAACAATAATTAAGGATTTTACAACGCTTTTAAATAAAACAATTAAACTCTATAAATACTTTATATAACTGTCAACCCACTAGGACTTTCAGTCCTAACAATCTCCCCCTAAAGTTGTATAAAGCATTTATCATCTTGAAATCTTCAGGTCTTGATCTTCTCTCCCTCTTGAATCTCTGAAAAATTTTGGTGTTGCTTGTCTACATGTCTTTCCAAGCTCCCCCTTAAATAAAGCTCTTGGTCTTCATGGTTTCAACTTTGTATCCATATTCAATGTACAATAGTCTCGACTGAATGCACAATTGAGCAACTTTCAACTGTAGAAACTCAACACATCGGATCAGTACACATGAAAGATAATGTGTGAGTTACATGACATTCCACAGTGTATCTTTAGTTTAAAAACAAAGAATTTGTCTCTGAATCGCGAGTTGAATATGCCTTCAACTTAAGAACTTTTTTCAATAAGATCGTAAGAGGAAATAATTTGTAGCAAACACCATTTGATAAGGGATAGAAGAACTGCAATCTTTGAATCTAATGACTTTTCAACCTCAGATTTAAGAAATTCTGTTGCTCCACCTCAACTTTTGTTAATTCCCCCTCAACACGATAATCAGTGTCCTTGAATCTTTATATCGTTTCTCCCCCTCATGATGATTAGGAGCATACTAGGCATCATGTATCTTCAAAGACTAACCGGATGAGTAGCAAAATACCAGATAAAATGATTTTGTATCCAAAATGCGGTAATCAACTAACACAGAAACACATTAGTAACTGTTATCACAACAACTAAAATAATTGTGTGGCCTATTTTCAGAGTTGGCATCGATGTATCTCTGATAGGACTTCCAGTTATCACCGAAGTGAAATTTTAAAAATTACTTCTCAAACTGTTTCGGCAATATCACAAAGATATGCAATTGGAATCACAAATATTCGTGCTTGTGTGAAAGAAATATAATCATGTCGATTAGGCTCAAAGATTGATTCAACCTGGGACGCAGGTTAGAAATCAATAAACACAGTGATATGAATATGAAGTTCGAAGACCGGAGCTGATGTCTTTCTTTTTCAATATCTAAGACCTCGAGTGAAGAATAGATAGATTATATGCTAAATCTCCATGCATTTATGAAACAAGTATCTTTTGTGAGATACTTGAGTGGCTAGGTGGGGGTGACACGAGCTATCGACATTGGGTCCATGTTTGCTTCAATATTCATCTCCAAAGAACGAGAAGGAATAGATTACGTGGTAACCCGGATAACTGACTCGGTTTGGTAAGGACCAATACTTCTTCTAAGTCCTGTCACATCCTCACCATATTCTTTTCACTCCGAACTCATCTATCAAACTAGACTTGTCACTGATATCTATGAATTGGATGTATTTCTTGAGTAGGTCCTTCCGGTTCTGGATTGACGATGGAGACTTTATAAATCTCTAACACTCATTTAACTCACCAAAAAAAGCATTGAATTACCCATTGAAGTATGAGCTCTGATTGGATGTAATCAAAAGTAAAAAACATTTAAGAACGAGTTCTGAACTGAAGTGTTTAGAAGTCGAAATGAAAAATTTTAAAAAATGTTACTCCCCCTCAAAATTTGGCATAACCCTTGATTGTAGTCATGTGACGTGAATAATCTGAATTAAATCACACATGACATTCCTGCAAAAACAGATTAGACATATTTTAGTATCAATGCTATGATGGATCCTTAAGGGTTAGATGTCTTAGCTTTGAATCTATGAAACTGAGGATTGGGGATACTGTAAGTACCATACCAACTATTGACATACCTTGAATCCACAAAGTCACTATTTCCACAATGAGTGCAACAGATCTTTGCGCGGTTTAGACTAATCAACTTAGTTGTAGAATAGACATACGTAGTTGAATCAGTCTTGGAAGTAAATGACTTTGTATCAACTACAGGAGATTTGTAAGACGCGTTTCCATCATTGTCTTCTGTAGTTGATTTCTTTCTCCAAACCATTTTGACTTTTCGAAACACTTGATTATCAGTATTATCAACAAGATAATTATAGAAAAGATTAGAAGGGCGAGGGGGGACCCGGGTTAGGGAGGACCCGGGTGAAGTTGCTTCCCGGGTAAGATAAACACCCAGGTTTATCCTTAGACTGGGTTCGACCGAACTTATTAAAAATCGACTATTTTTCGACAAAAAACAAATCTAATGAAATTGTTATCAACGCTAATCACTTTTAATCAATAAACTAACGCCACAAACACTTACCCAACTCGATTTTGAAGCAAAAAATATGGATTTTAATCAAAAATTGAAATTTTTCAAGAGCACAAACCAACCAATTTCAGATTAAAAAAATCTAAAATTTGACTTCGATACTTAGAATTAATCAATGATACTTCACCAAAAGCTTTTACTAACCCAATTAATCAAGACGGAATCGATTAAACACGATAATTTTGCGAAAAAACAAATAACCCAAAACACAAAAACAGAAGTTGTCGACCGAAAGAAAAAGTTAGTAAAAATTGATACCTTTTTTAATCAAATCTTTGTATTTCTGCTCTGATACCGATTGTGAATCCCAGTTGAACAAGTAACAATGTATTGAAATCATAAATTAGTATATTGAATGATTGAAAAGAGTTACAAAAACATAAATTAAACCCAAACTCTCTCTAGAAACTATTAAGCGCACCACTAATCTTGTCTAATAAAAAAACGGCTAACCCTAAACCACACTAAACAACCTTTAAATAACAAGGGCCTAAACCTAAATCCCAAGGCCCATTAAACAAAACAAGCCCAATTAACAATAATTAAGGCATTTACAACGTTTTTAAATAAAACAATTAAACTCTAAAAATATTTTATATAACTTTCAACCCACTAGGAGTTTCTGTCCTAACACAAGAATATATTGTTAGTTTTGTGAATATCCAAGAGTATTTGGTGGTGAATTGGAAGCAAAGGTCAAGAGCTCATCATTATCACCTCCATCTTCAAGAAATTTTGGGTTTTCTATTGATGACTTCCTAGTGTTTATGTTTTCAAATTTTGGTTTGCAAGATTTTGAGAAAAGTTAGGTCAAATTAGGGTTTTTGGCAAAAATGGAGATTTTGATATAAGATGTTTACGAAATGATTCTAAGTGCTTGGATATGTGTATTGATGATTGGAAACTTATGGATCTATGTTTTTGGAAGATTTGGCTTGAGGATTGAAATTTCTTGAAAGTAGCCCAAGTTGGGGAAAAATCTAGATCTAGCCTAAATCAAGCAAGGTGAGTTCAAGTTAATTTGTGAAAACGGTGTACATGCCAAAATATTTGTTTTAAAATGTTCATATGTTTACATGAAATTATCAACTATTGAGTTATTCGGTGAGTTTTGATTTCTCGAAATATTAAAGTTTATAAACTTTGTAAGACACCCACATTTGGGATTTTGGGCATGTTGTTAAATAAATCATAAGTGTTGGTAGTCTAATGACATATTTATGAAAGTAGATCTATTGAGTATAAAAGCACTTTTAGGGTGTGTTTTGGAGAAATGCTTGATTTATGTGATGTTTTTGAAAGAATAAATTGTATAAACCCATTTGGAAAATGATTTATCCTAATCTATCTTGTGTCGGAGTTTGTTCATGTATCTTGGAGCGTGTGTTTGCATAAATGAGGGTCGACTCCATTTTATTGCATTTTATGACTTTTGGCAAATGGTCAACTGATTTGTGGATCTTTGGCTCGATTTTTACTAAAATGAGTCTTGAGGACATCTGTCCAGTTTTAATGGCCCGTTGTAGAGTTTTGAGTAAGATTGCATTTATTGTGTATCATTCGATAATTACATGTTTTGAGTGCTTTGGTCATTCAACTAGAGTCATGTAATGTTTTAAACTGTAATGTAATGGATCCATAGGCATATGAGTCTCTCTTTATTATTTTAAATCGGGCGATTGTTTCATATTGGGACCAGGATTTGTCATGGGGTTATCGAGGGCCTTATGGTGAGGTCTCGTGGAGTCAGACATCTGCCATTGACCTTGTGATGTAAAATGCTGAGTCAGTTTTTATGGGATAGTTATACCCATTTGTAGCTAGTTGAGACATTGGGTCCTCGGAGGCAACTTGGTACGGTTATGTGGATCCAGATACTAGCCATGGGCCGTAAATGTATTCCTAGTGAATGAGCATGATTAGGATCCTCGGGTGCCCTCATCCACATCACTGTACAATTCGGCGAGCTCATGGCCATGGTGCCCTCAATAACTTGGAAAGTGACCTACTTTTGTGTTCCACCACTAACCATGGAAATCGGGTCTCCCCCGTCACCGAAAGATGTTGTTTTGGGTATTTAGTTTTATTCTTGTTTTTCGGTGACGTTTTGAGTTTGGGGTATTCTCCATATGTTATAATTTTGGAGGCTTGAGTTTACTCATATTTTGGTCGTTTGGTTTATAAAGTTTTATTCAAATTTCAATATTTGAGCATTTACCATTATTCATGTTTTGAGTAAGTGTTGGGTTGCATTACTTCATTAAAGAATGTTTTCGCATTGAGGCATTCATCTATAAAATGGATATTATTGGAAAACCGGTTGTTCTAATATTTAAAGTAATTCATTTTGAAGGATCATGATTTAAGTTGCATTATTTTCGTTTACCGATTTTTATAATCATGATAAAAACTTTTGAACTCAGTAGGCGTTAGCCTAACCTTTTTTTTGTTGGCGTGTGCATCAGGTTCCGTTTCGGGATTAGTTCTAGCAACACTGTGAAGAGATGAGTGCTAGTTGAGTGCTCGAAGAAGTGAATAGCTTGGTGAAGTATTTCGCATTTATTTTGGATATAGCGACTGTCATTGGGTTTTAGTAACACCCGACTTTAATTAGTCTTTATGTAAGACTTTATTTATTTTGTTTACGGTTAAATCTAGAATCGTATTTCTAGTGTGAACTTGTCGTAAGAGATTTTATCCTTCTTTGAGGTATTATTAAAGGTTTTAAATTAGTCGATCTTTTCAAATTTGAGGGTGTTACTTTGATCTTGACCACTGGACGTTTTTTATAATTCAGAACCATTTAAAATTGAGTTCGAGTACTACACAATTGATTATGCGTTACAAAAAGGTTCAGTTTGTAAAAGAATGCACATGTTTATTTAATGTAGAAAATATAGGTAACTCAAGACTAAAGTTCAATAGCAACATCCCGATTGTGAGGTCGTACTTGAATAATACTTTAAATATCAAGCTATGAATTGTTTGTTATGAACACTACTTTATTTGAAAGTATCCTAAAAAGTTTGTTAAGACGCTCAAAAGCATCCTATAAACTTATTACAACAGTTTTAGATTGGATACACACATGTTTGGTCATAAAACTTAAGTATTATAAAGTAGTATGTGTTAGTGCAAAATATTGTTGTATTCAAGATCATGAAGGTTGAAGTCAAAGCCTCAAGTGAAAGCTTAATGAGAGAAAGTCAGAGTTAACTTGCCTTAAATGGAAAGTGAAAAGTCAAAGTCTCTTATGTAAAAGTCAATGCTTTGTAGTTAGATTTCCTTTGTTAATCTTGTAGGTATAAATAGTTTTGGTCTTTGTATTTGCAAGGGTGTGCATTTCATTCATACATTTGTAGAGAGAGAAAGTAGAGACAGAAAGTGATCTTTACATTGTAATTTATTGTTAATCAATACAAGTGAGATTTGTGTCGTCGATTGTGATTGAAACACTTGCATCTAGGCCACACAATTGGTATCAGAGCAAACAAAAATTCAGAGATTTTGATCAATCTTCTATCATTTTTGGAAAGTCGCAAACGATACTGTGCATAATTTAATGTCAGTGATTTTTGGATTAGAATTTGTTTGTTTTGTATTCGATTCATGTATTAGAACAATTCCTATATTGATTATATTGTCCAATTCACAATCATTTGTGTGAATTTGGAGTGTCTCTCTGTTACTTGTTGTCTAATGATTTCAACAAGACCAAACTATTTATATGGTCAACAAGACCTTACAATACAATCTAATGTCAAAGTCAAACACTTTGACTTACAAGGTATTTAACAAAAAAATACAACTTTTAACCCTTTACAACATTGATCCCTCTTTTAATCTTGAATACAATTATGGCTTAACAATCTCCCCCTTTGGATTCAAGATTAAAAAAAAATTGACGATAATCTTCAGGTCATCTTTCAGCTGTAAAATCTTCAATACAAAGTCTTTGACAACTTTAAATCTTCGATAATCTTTCTCTTTGGAAACCTTTTCATCACGAATACTTTGTCTTTATTCACAAACTTTAAAACTTCTTCAATCTCTCCCTTTGATTATGAGCATGATTATCATCAGAAACATTGTTGAAATCTTCAAAATTTTGACTTGAAAATCTTGAAATAACTTCGCTTTACGACTTTCTCTTGACTTGACTTTCTTCTTAAATTGAACTTTGAATCATCTCCCCCTCTTTGATGAATTTTGAGAAATCAGAATCATCAAAACTTTATTAATTTCAGCATCTCCCCCTTTTTGATAGGATCTCCCCCATGTATCAACATACACAAATTCTCCATGATAATCAGAAACAATCTCCTCCAATGAATATGATATGCAATCTCCCCGAAGAGAATAGTTTCGCCAAATGATCTAAACAAGGATCCGTCAATTCATGAATGTATTTATCCGAATCTTTTCAAATTCAAAAAAAATATTGGTAACCCTGAATCAACAAATGAATCAGTTCTACTGCCTGTGAGTAGCACTGAGCCACTTTTTGCAACGGATGCACATTGGAAAGGAGCTTTTTGATGTTCACTCCCCCAGGTCTTCCATTCAATCATCGAAAAACACAAGGTAATTTTATGAACGTTCTGACAGAAAAACGAACTTTCTGTGTGTACGTGCTTGTGTATGAAAGAATTAAGCATAATGATTTCTTTAACAGGCTCAAAAATATGTTAACCATTGACACAACAACAGTATTACATGGACTCAATGTGCATGAATGAGGTTCGAAGGTGGGGTAACTTTCCTTTTTTTCAATATCAACATCTTCCAAATAAAGATTTGATAGTAGATGTGCTTCTTCCCCAAAGAAATACAAAACATATTTTTGTTAAGAAAAAGATGAGTACCTGGTAGGGTTTAATACAAGAGTTGGCATGGGCTAGTGCCTGATTCAATGAAGTTCACCAAAAAAAACTGTGAAACAACAAGTTATGTGGCTTCCCGACTCAGAAAAGATTTGGTATAGAGTGTTATATTATTTTACTCTGATCTCTCACCCTATTTCTTTTGAACATTTAAGCTCTCTTCTAACCAAACTCTCTTTCACATTGTACCTCAGCACACACCCACTCTCTTTGATTTTGAACCCTCTCCCCTCAATCACTCATGGATAACTTCTTGGGTAGGAAACACTGGTTAACGTGAATCCATAGAAGTTCTGATAAGCGCACACAATGAATCCCATGTAAGTTGTCCTAAAAAAATATGTTGCTCAACAGTTTATCTTGACAGATAAGTACAAGATATGAAGTACATATGTCAGATGTATGTAAGCTCCAAATAATATCATGCATGTATGAGCTTTTGAACATTAAAGAGTTCTCAAAACAAGAATAATGAATGAATGAAATGAAATCAAGAGAATTGTTTTGAGAATCTGACATTGTTTGAATCAAATCAGATATCATGAAAATAGAACTTGGGGTATCAAAGAAATGGAATTTGTTTATATGAACAAATTTAAACATATTTACAATGAACGTACAAAATTAAGAAATGATGTCTGATATTCAACAACATTGAAAAACAAACGAGAGTATTACCACCAAAAAATTGTTTCGTTATGAGACGTGGTAATAACAAAGTCAATTGAAATACTGAACCGATGTGTATGAATACTTGACAATATATAGACAAGATAATACACAAGTATTAGTCTTTAGAAACACACGGTCAGTTAAACATTAAAGCACTTGATATGAAAAACATTTTAAAATCGCACTTCTGAATTCATGAAAACATTTTAAGAATAAGAAGTGGTTTGAACATTTAAGAAACTGTTTTTCATACCTGAAAGTCGTTCTTCATTCAAAGTATGTTAAAGATTAAGAATTTGAATGATATACCTTCAATGTAGAATTATTAACTCCCCTTGAAATGAATATTTTATCGATTTCGCTCCCTTTTGAGAAAACCTCAAATATTCTCCCCCTTAATATATGTAAAAAGTCAAATTATTAACAGAGAACAATATGAATATAACAATTAACATCAACTATCTATTCTCCCCCTGAAAGTATAACACTGAAAGTTTTAACTATCTCATCCTAAAATCCTGAATAAGATAAATCTTGTTAGCTTCAATAAGAGTGAAAACATTGAAATACGGGTTATGAACTGAATTATCCAGAAGCCATTGTCACATCCTTTTATCCTGAAAGACAAGAAAGATTTTGGTAATCATCTATGATGATTCCGCCTTCGTCAGTAGATTAGAAAAATATAAGCAGATATCAAATTCCCCCTATACATATGCAAAACTAAGATCAACTCCCCCTAGAATCATGCAAGAAATAGCAATAGACTTAAGAAGAAATATTAAGCATACCGATTTTGTTGATCAGAAACTTAAAACACTTTTCATTTAAAAGTTTAGTAAACAAATCAGCTAACTGGTAGTTAGTCTGGACAAAATGCATTTTTGTGTCACCTTTCTCGACATGATCCTTGATGAAATGGTAATGAACATCAATGTGTTTCATTTTTTAGTGCTGAGACGGATTAGTCGTTATTGCTATAGATCTCTTCGAGTCGCAATAGATAGGAAATCGCTTGTAAGTGTACCCGAAGTCTTTGAGTTGCTTCATCATCCACAACACCTGAGAGCAGCAGCTTGTGGCAGCTACGTACACAACTTCGACTGTTGATGTAGACACACAATTTTGTTTCTTTGAGGTCGAACTTACGAGCTTATCGCCTAAAAATTGACAGGAACCCGATGTGCTATTCCGGTCTAATTTGCAACCTGTGTAGTCAGCATCGGTAAAAGCGGTAAGATCAAAATCGGACTCCTTCGGATACCAAAGGCCTAACTCGGGAGTTCCTTTGAGGTATGAAGTATCCATTTAACGGCTATAAGATAGGATTCTTTTGGGTTCGCTTGATATCGCGCACAAGAACAAGTAGCAAACATAATATCCGGTCTACTGGTCGTCAGATACAATAATGAGCCGATCATGCTTCTGTACTTCTTCTGGTCAACAGATTTACCGGCCAAATCTGCGTCCAGGAGAGTTCCAGTAGCCATGGGCATCTTCATTACTGAACTATCGGTCATATTGAACTTTTTCAAAATATCTCTTATATACTTAGACTGGTTGATAAATATGCCATCTGGGGACTGTTTTACTTGTAAACCAAGAAAGAATATCAGTTCTCTCATCATGATCATTTCAAACCGAAAATAATGTCGTCTACATAGATCTGAATAAGAATTAAATCCTCACCTTGTTTCCTCAGGAAAAGAGTAATATCAATTGTACCTTTCTTAAATCCTGACGCAAGAAGGAATTGTGTCAAGGTTTCGTACCATGCTCTCGGCGCTTGTTTGAGATCATAAAGTGCTTTTTCAAGAACATATATGTGGTCAGGATGATGAGAGTCAACAAAGACTTCGGGTTGATTGACATACACTTCCTCATGCAAGATCCCATTTAAAAACGTTGATTTCACGTCCATTTGATAGACTTTGAAATTTTTTTGGGCAGCATGGGACAGAAATATCGGAATAGCTTCTATCCTCGCAACAGGGGAAAATGTTTCATCGTAATCTATACCCTCCTATTGGCAGTATCCCTTTGAGACCAACCTTTCTTTGTTACGAACAACAATTCCGACCTCATCCTTCTTATTCCTGAAGACCCACTTAGTTCCTATAATGGATTTGTCTTTGGGTCGTGGGATTAGCCTCCAAACCTTGTTCCGTTCAAATTGGAGTAATTCATCTTGCATTGCAAGAATCCAATCTGGATCTTGAAGCGCCTCTGAAACTTTCTTAGGCTCAAGGGAACTAATGAAACTGGAATACAAACAAAAGTTTGCTGATGCAGCGCGGGTTTGAACACCATTGTTGACATCACTGATGATATTATATAGGGAGTGATCTCAAGTCCATCTTGTGGTGCTAGGCAGGGGTTGAACATTAACTCTGTTGTTTTGCTCATTGTATTCATCTATAATTGCAGGCACAACTTTTGTTGTTGTTGGAACTTCTTCAACAGGTGATTTTGATTGTGATACTTCTGGTAAGACGGAAAAAGTGATTGGGACTTCATTACCAGAATTTGTAACTGTAGAAACAGAACCAGTGTTAGATTGATTAGAATCAGTAGGCATTGTAGTACCTGAAGAAGTTGTTGTGACAGGTTCAGATGGTCCAGAAATGTCTTCAGTTGTAATAGGGACCTCTGATGTTGATGCGGATGCACTAGATTTATCAAAATATGCACAAATATCCATAAAAGCATCAAAAAATTATAAATCTAACTCAGATGTAGATGTTTGAGAGTTAGAGGCAGAAGACTTAGTCTCATTTGAAAGGGGTTCTACTCGGTCTTGAATAGAAGCCTTTTCTTTAAGTTTGAGTCCTGAACTATTGTGTTCAGAAGTCGATGTTGAATGCTCATCAAAAGATACATTGATTCTCTCCATGACGGTCTTGGTGTGTCTGTTGTAAATACGATAGGCTTAGGAAGTCAAAGAATATCCAAGAAAGTAGCCTTCGTCCGCCTTTTTTTCGAACTTACCAAGATTATCACCGTCATTTAGGATGTAGCATCTGCAACCAAATACACGAATTTTTTTGACTTTATGTTTTCTTTTATTGATAATCTCATACTCTGTCTTATTTAACCGTTTATTGATGATCGCCCAATTCTGAGTAAAGCACGTTGTAGCAATGGCTTCAGCCCACAAATAAATAGGTAGTCCTGAGTAAGCCAACATTATTCTCGTTGCATCCACCAGAGTCCGATTTTTGCTCTCTACAACTCCATTTTGTTGCGGCGTACGAGCGGCAGAAAAATTATGAGAAATTCCCACAGACTGAAGATAGCCTTGTAGAGTCTGATTTTTGAATTCCATACCATTGTCGCTTCGTAGCTTTTTGATTGGTAGCTGTAGCAAGACTTGTACTTTCTTGATGAAAGCAATTATTAACTCAGGTGCATCTGGCTTGGTTCTCAAGAACTCTAACCACGTGTATCATGAATATTCATCAATCATGACAAGTATGTACTTCTTTACACTGATTGACTGAATAGGCATTGGGCCGCAAAGATCCATACGTGTGTGTCCCATAATCAGTTCAAATGATCAAGATGACATGAATTATCAAATGAACAAATTTATTTCAAACTCAAATTTTGATTACAAAAGCTCTCAATATTTCTCTCTCTGAATATGCGTTCAACACTTCTAGTCTTCTATTCTAATGAGTCTACGAACGAAAAACTATTTATACTATAACACTAAAACACTTACAACACTGACTTTGACTTTTTTTTATTACAAATGACTTTGACTTTAGCTTTGAGAGTTGACTTGAACTTTTGACTTTGACATTTCATCTTCATTCACCATGATCTTGTATCCAACATATTTGTGCACTAACAATCTCCCCCTTTGGATTCAAGATCATCTCCAAAAAGATATGCATTGAAACTCCCCCTTAGGATTCAGATTAAATTTCAGAAATTTCAACATCAAAGAATAATATCCGCTTTTGCTCAGAATCATTCTTTCTTTCCTTTGAACTGTCTTCAGAACTTTTTGTAATCTTCCCCAAAGTCTGTGAAAATGTTCTTCAAGAATTTGTAACAATCTCCCCCAAATGTTGTAGAAACCTCTTTCATACTTCAAAAAGAAATTATCTTCTAATCTAGCTCACTTTTACTCAGCAAACATTCTTCAAAGAAAATTTCAGCAAATTCTAGTAAACTTCCCAAAATCTCTGAACTTTCTCTTTCAATTCTGTAAAATTTCCACATAACTTGCATTCTTTGACAAAATCTTGCAACAAACTTTCTCCAAATCATCTTTCTTGAGATAATTTCTCCAAAAACCGTTACAAGCTTTTCTTCAACTAACATTTCTTGAAATTAGCTTCTCCCCCTTTTTGATGATGTTGAGAAAAGAAATCATCAAAACTTTATCAAGAAATGTCATTAATCTTTTCTGACCATCGATCTTTATCACATGAGCCTCTGATCATCCGTCAATTCATAAAGTATTCATCTGAAACTTTTCAAATTCAGACAAATAAGAGTGTAACACCTGAATCAACAAATGAATCAGTTAAGAATGCCAGTTAGTAGCACAAAGCCACTGTCTGTAACAAATACACATTGAAAATGAGCTTTTTGATGTTCACTCCCCCAGGTCTTCCATTCAATCATCGAATAACACAAGTTTATTCTATGAACGTTCAGACAGAAAAACAAATTTTCTATGTGAATGTGCTTGTATATGAAAGAATTAAGCATGATCAAAATGTGTAAACCATTGAGACAACAATAGTAATACACATACTCAAATGAGCATGATCAAATTGCGAAGGTGGGGCAGACTTCCTTCTATTTCAATGTCTACATCTTTCGAATGAAGACACGATAGATTATGTGCTGCATCCCCAGAAAAAAATGAAACATCTTCTTTTTAAGAAAAAAGATGAGTAGCTGGTGGGGTTAAGTCAAGAGTTGGCATGGGCTATTTTCCTGTTTTAATGATGTTCACAAAGAATAGTGAAACAACAGTAATGTGGCTGCCCGACTCAGAAAAAGTTGGTGCAGAGTTTGATATTCTTTTACTCTGATCTCTCACCCTCTTTCTTTTTATCATTTAAGCTCATTTCTAACCAAACTCTCTTTTCATTTTATCTCATCACACATACCCACACTCAGATATTTTGACTCCTCGCCTCTCGATCACTCAAGGATAACTTCTTGGGTAGGAAACACTGGTTAATGTGAATCCATAGAAGTTCTGGTAAGTTCTCACACAATGAACCCATGTTGTCCTATAAGCATAATGTCGCTCAAATGGTTTAACTTGAACAGTTAAAGCACAATATTAAATACATGTCAGATATTTGTATGCTCATGAAGATAATCATGAAGATTTGAGCATTTGATCATTGAAGAAATTTCAAAACAAGAATATTGAATGAATGAATTGAATACAAGAAATTTGTTTGAAAATCTAACATTGTATGAAAAGATCAAATATGAATGATTTAACAATAAAAGTTTAGGTCATGAAAAATTGGATGTTGTCTATAAGAACAAGTATAGACAAATCTTGAAAGAAACGTTTTTGAATGAAATCGCGCTCGAATGTCAATGAAGTTCAAACGGTGTGTCTTACCATCGAAAATTAGTTTCAATTTTGAGACATGGTAAGAACTTGGTCAATAAAAGTACTAAACCGGTGTGTATGAATACTTGACAGTATAAGGAAAAGATAATACACAAGTATTTATCTTTGGGAACACAAGATAGTTAATCATGAAAGCACATATAAAATGAAAAACATTTAAAATCACACTTCTAAATTCATGAAATCATTTTAAGAATCGAGAAGTGGTTTGAACATTTTAAGAACTTGTTTTCATATCTGAAAGTCGTCCTTCTTTCAGATATGTATGAGATTAAGTTTAGAATGACCCTTACACTTAGCTTAAATCTCATGAAGTCAGCTCGAAAGTCATATTGAATATGATCATTTAAACTCCCCCTCAAAATCTGCATTCAGTCAAAAATTGTCAAAGCACAAAGTCTTATTCACAAAATTTATTGAAAAATAAAAACAAGAAATCAATCAAACTTGTTAAGAACGAGTTCTGATCAGATGTAATCAGAAATCATTGTCCTTACTCCCCCTGAAAATATGCATCATATGATATGTTAGTATATAAGAAATATGCAAAAATTTTTAACTTCCCCTAAAATGTAGATCATCTTATCATTATCTCACAGTCCTCCTGAAATCATGAACAAACCTTTCAGTGCAGATATCTTTTAGATTAAAAGTAAAGAAATGAAGAAAAATAACAAAATCTAAACTGTACTAGGTAACAACAGATTAAGTCTTGAGATTTAGCATGCCAAGTTTTGAAATGAGAAAATTAAATCTCTTTTCATCAAGAAGCTTGGTAAACAAATCCGCAAGTTGATAATCTGTGTTTACAAAGTAAAGTTCGATTGTACCTTTTTCAACATTGTCTTTGATAAAATGATATCTCACGTCGATGTGCTTGGTTTTCGTATGTTGAACAGGGTTTGCAGATATTGCAATAGCTCTCTTTGAATCACAGGAGATCGGGATTTTATCGAACTTGAAACCATTATCTCGGAGTTGTGTTCGCATCCACAACACTTGAGAACAGCAGCTAGTCGCAGCTACGTACTCTCCCTCAGCTGTTGAAGTAGATACACACAGTTGTTTCTTTGAAGCCTAACTCACGATTTTATCGCCTAAGAATTGTATGTGTCTCGAAGTAATCTTTCTGTTAAGCATACAACCTGCATGATCTACGTCTGAAAACGCTGTGAGCTCAAAACCAGTATCTTCAGGATACCACAGACCAAGATCTGCAGTGCCTTTCAGATACCTAAATATACGCTTTACCGCAGAGAGATGGGATTCTTTAGGTGAAGCCTGATATCTAGCACATAAGCATGTAGAAAACATAATATCTGGCCTACTATCCGTCAAGTACATCGAAGAACCAATCATCCCTCTATAGGTTCTAACATCGACATCTTTTACCGAAAGATCAACTCCGATCTTAGTTCCTGGTGCCATCGGGGTTCAAATTGGAGTACAATTTTCCATTTTAAATTTTCTCAGAATATCATAAATGTACTTTGCTTAATTTATAAAAATCCCCGTAGAAAATTGTTTGACTTGTAATCCGAGAATGAAATTCATCTCTCCCATCATGCTCATCTGAAATCTGGACACCATGAGGTTTCAAAAATTCTTACAATACTTTGGGTTAGTTGAACCAAATATGATATCATCCACATATATCTGAATTAAAATGATATTAGATTTCTCCTTTTTAATGAAAAGAGTAGTATCGATTTTACCTTTAGAAAAGCCCGACTTGACTAAGAATTTGGATAGAACGTCATACCAGCCGCGAGGGGCTTGTTTCAAACCATAAAGAGCCTTATCAAGGATGTATACATGATCTGGTTTTCTGGATTGACAAAACTTTTAGGCTACGAGACGTAGACTTCCTCATTTAGTATGCCATTCAGAAAGGCAACCTTCACATCCATTTGATATACTGAGAAGTTCTTGTGTGCAGCGTAGGCTAAAAACATTCGGATTGCCTCAATACGCGCAACTGGAGCATAAGTCTCGTCGTAATCTATGCCTTCCTCTTGTCTATATCCTTTAGCAACAAGTCTTGCTTTGTTCCTTATGACGATACCATCTTCATCTTTCTTATTTTAGAAAATCCATTTCGATCCAATGATTGTTTTATCTTCACGTCGTGGCACGAGTCTCTAGACTTTAAGCGTTTCAGATTGATTAAGCTCTTTTTGCATTGCGGTTACCCAATCTAAATCAGCTAGAGCTTCAGATACTCGGGTTGGCTCTATCTTACTCAGAAAGGAGTCATGCATGCACTGGTTCAATGTCGCAAACATAGTTTGCATCGGCTTGGACGGATCTCCAATGATTAGATGTATTGGGTGATCTTTGGTCCAATTATGTTCATGAGGGAGTGGATTAGATGTATATAGATCATGATAATCATCTAAGTATCCACTTTCATCTTCTTGTTCAGTAAGGGGTTCAGTTGAAGTATTCGGTGCAGAAGCTTCAGTTGGTTTGACATTGGATGTTTGTTGAGTAGGCGTTGTAGTACATCTAACTGATTGAGTAACTTCTGGCTCTTCATTAACATTTACAGCTTCAACTCATTGAGTAGGTGTTTGAATTTGAATTTCTTTCTGAATCGGGGAATTTGATTCAATTGAAATATCTGAAGTGATTGATGATGATTACTCGAATCTTCCGATCTGTCAATCACAACAGGTTTAGTCACTCTAGAACCAAGAAATTTATCATAGAAAAATTCAAATAATAAATCTAAATCTGTTAAATGAGATGTCGACGTTAACGCTTCATTAGATTTAGTAACGTTAACCGCAGGTTCTGGACTGATTTGCCTAGAAGCTAAGACTCCGGTAATAACGGGTTCTGAACTGTTTTGATCAGAAGCCATTTCTTCATCAAATATTACGTTTACAATCTCAACAACTATCTTTGACTTCTTCAGATAAACTATGTAAGCTGCAGATGTCTGAGAATAGCCGATGAAAATGCCTTTATCAGCCTTAGGACTGAACTTGTTCAAGTTCTCCTTATCATTAAGCACAAAACACCTGCATCCAAAAATATGAAAATGTTTAATGCTAGGTATTCGATTATTTATCAAAGCGTATGGTGTTTTACCAAACCGACGATGAATAATGGATCGATTCTGAGTATAGCATGCAGTTGACACGGCTTCAGCCCACAGAAATAGAGGTAGATCTAACTGATTCAACATCGTGCGAGCAGCCTCCACTAGGGTTCTGTTTCGCCTCTCTACAACTCCATTCTGTTCTGGTGTTCTAGCAACAGAAAATTGAAGTGTTATCCCGACCGATTCGAGATAATCGTCAACAATTTTTTTCTTGAATTCTGTACCATTGTCTGTTCTAAGAATCTTTATTGTCTTCTGCAGATTCACTTGAGTGGTCTTTAAAAATGAGATGATGACATTGGGCGTCTTATCTTTCGATCTCAGAAATTTGACCCAAGTGTATCTTGAATAATCGTCCACTATCACTAAAACATATTTCTTGCCATTGATGCTTTGAGTTCGAATTAGACCGTAGAGATCCATATGTAGCAATTCCAATGAACAACTTGTACTCGGTTCAGGCTTAGGCTTATGAGAAGCCCTTTTTATCT
The DNA here is from genome assembly GCA_954870635.1 of Arctium minus. NCBI lineage: Eukaryota > Viridiplantae > Streptophyta > Magnoliopsida > Asterales > Asteraceae > Arctium > Arctium minus. The sequence continues at coordinate 128,469,149 of OX941081.1, read as the reverse complement.
TGCCTTTCTCACACGCAACACATAGATGTTCTTTGACATATTTAAGTTCTGGAAGTCCTTTCACCAAATTAACAGTGACCAACTAATTGATGTACCAAAAGTTGAGATGAGATAGCCGTGTATGCCATAACCAGCTTTGCTGCATAGAGGCTTTTGAAAGTAGACACACCTCATTATCAGTCTTGACTTTTGACAAGTTAATCGTGTAGAGGTTTGACTTCCGCGTTCTGACCAATAGTTATTTTCTCTCTTCAATTCCCACACAACAACGCTTGGCCTTAAAATTCAACTCTAAATATTTGTCGCAAAACTGGCCAATGTTGAATAGGTTATGTCGTAGTCCTTCTACATAGCTCACCTTCTTGATCGTTACATTGTCTTGTACAACGTCACCGTATCCCAACATCGGTGAAAACTGGTCATTTCCAAAACGAACGTTCCCGCATAATTTCTCTGTATAACTAGATAAAATATCTTTCTGCCCGGTCATATGCTTGGAGCGATCAGAATGCAAGTACCACATATGACGGGTTTGCACAAGAGAAATCAGAAAACAATTGGTTTAGGTACCTATTTATAGATGGGTCCTACAGTGTTATCACATGATTTTGGTATCCATTTGAAATTGGATTCTTTGCTCTTTTGAAAAACTTTTGAAACAATAGAGTGATAAGAATAGACATGATATGAACCAAACCAATCATGAGAATATTGTCGAGATACAAAATCATTCTGACGGTATTTAGAAGACTTTTTAGTAGACGAAGATAATTGGAGTAATTGCTTTATTGAATATCTCTTGTAAGAAGTTACAAGTTTTTGTTTATGAAAAGCAACTTTACCAACTACATCAGTGTTACTATCAGTCATTCTATTACAAGAAGAATCAGAACATGATTTTGTAGGCTTGTCAATTTTCTTCTTTGGTCTCCACTCTGATTTTACTTCAGTCTTTTTTCTTTTCACATCTGAAACATATGAATTTTGAATGTTAAAACAGTGAGATTTAAAAGATTGTGTAGTCTTTGATTTACCAGTGGTAGTCCATTTCGGTGAATGCCTAGTTTTCTTCTTCTTACCTTTGGCATCCTTGGAACTCACAGAAACTGATCTATCAACTTTCGTTGATGATTCACCTTTCTCGTACACACTGGGTAAACTATTAGAATTAACGATGAATTGAGAATGATCTGGAAGTTTTGCATTATAGTCAAATTGATTAACACAATCATCAAAACAACCATCAGAGTTTAGGAAATCAAACTCTTCATCAAACAGACCATTAATATCATTTGATTTTAAAGCTTTGGAAGTCTTTGAAAAATCAGTATTAATGAAAACAGTTGAAAATACCATTTGTTCTAACCCAGTCAAAATTCTTTCTTCTACTAGAATGTTCTCGAGTTCAGAAATTTTACTTTCTAAAACGAGAGGAAGAACATAAATCTTGCCTTCAACTGGCTTTGCCTCCAATTCCTCTGTAGAGTAGCTTTGAAAAAAGTCATTAGAAAGAAATTTTGATTGTGTAGAACTATAACTAGAATTCAACCTCTCATAACGAAATGGAAGTTGCATTTTAGTTTTTTTCTATCTTTTCTCTATTTCCTTAGCTTCATCCTCATCTGATAGTTTAGTCCATTTAACTTTGAGTTCAGGGTATTGAGGTGCCAATTTTAGAAAACCGAAATCATACAAAGCAAGCACTTTTGAAATACCCTTTTTCAGTTAGTGTGCGTTCTCTTAACCAAGACCCCGACACTCACTACTCTCTTTTGGTTTGTTAAGGTGAATGGTTTGTTCAGTTTGACCCAAAGTATAAAGTTTTTCTTCCAAAACATGCACTTTCTCAACCAAAGATTTGTTTTCTTTCTTAAAAGTTAAACACTTTTTCGCAACCACTTTGATCTCAAGTTCACACAGTTTAAACTTAGAAGTAGTTTCAGACAGTTCATTATGAATTATAGTCATTTCTCTCGCACAGGTATCAATGTTTTTATGTACGTCAATCAATACATTCTTCTTAGCAATATCATTGTTGAGCTTTTGTATTGATTGATTTTTCTCTTTAATGATACCTTTTTCGCGTTTAAGCTTAAACTGCAAATCCTGAAGTTCAATCATCATGGATTGCATTTGAGATAGAAAATCAGATTCGGACATATCACATACCTCTTCATTATCCTCTGCATCAGAATCTGCTTCAATAATATTCTGACCCATGAAGCACAAATGAGCATTTTCATCTTTGTCCTCATCTTCTGAATGATCTAGCCAGTACTCGTCTTCGGCCATCAATGCTTTGCCAGCTTCTTGCTGCTTAGCCAAAAACATTTTATTCTTGTAGTACTCAGAATTGCGGACCTTCGATTTCCGATAATCCTTAGCATAGTGGCCTACTTTCCCGTAGTTGTAGCACTTTACTGGCTCAAATTCCTTCTCTTCATTCTTGTACCTCTTTTCTTCCGGCTTTCTCTCTTCAAACCTTTTACTTTCAATTCTTTCATTGTGCTGATAGTTTCTTGAACCTGGTGAGTATCGTAAGCATTGATACTCTAATTCAGCTTTGCCTTAATAGAGCGGTCGGTGCCCTGAAACTGACGCTCTAACTCATCCCATATAGCTTTAGCCGATTCGCGACTATCCGCACGGTTGTAGACATCGTTAGGGATGGCCATTGTAAGTAAGATAAGCATTTCCTCGTCAATCTTTTCTTGAGCTTTCTCCCTCTCAGTATAGTACTGATACGACTTCATTACATATCTCTATAGAATCTCGGGAGAAGTTTCAGTTGTAGGCTGACCTGGAACAGTAACAACTGGTCTTATTGGGCCTTCAAGGATGGATTTCATGAGCTCCCTATTCTTGTGATTTAGAAATTGAGTCATCCGTCTCTTCCATTGTGGATACTCTTCGACAGATAAGACCAGAGGCTTGGACTGAGACCCCATGGGTAGTAAATCCTTAGACATCTTTGAAATTTGCAAAGTAGTAGCTTGAAATGATCGTTAGTTCAGAAAATCAATAGAACACTATTTAGAAAAATTTCCAGAAAAACTCCAAAAATTTTCTAAGTGCAGAATCCTCACACCACTGAGTTTTATATACTTTTCACACACCAAATACACTGACTTTTCGCACACCAATTGAATTCGCACGCCAAATAACCTTCTATTCGCACAAGAACAAAAATTCTCACGTCAAAGAGCTGAGACTTTAGCTTCTCGCACGAAAAGGGATGCATGAGTTACTTTCCGCATGTAACGGTATACAGATTCTAGTTTTTCGCATGCTATATGATACAGATCATATATAGCCAGATGCGAAACCTTACTTTCCGTATATAGCCCGATGCGAAATTTGTTCTTTTCGCACAAAACACTATACGAATTTCTTCCTTATCTTTCTTAACTTTCACGTTCCATGCGGAATCCTTCCATAATCATGCGAAAAATCTGGATCTTGCGTGTTCTTCGTGGTTTAGCTCAAAAATGTTGAATTCAATCCAAAATCCAATCAAATCTCCAACATAGCTTTTGAAAATGCACGAATTTGTTCTCGAGTACAACTAGAATAGATTACAAACACTTAATCGCAACAAAATTAACACAATTATACATATTGATCGAGAATACAGTGCACAAAACTTCAATCTCGAAAGAATTGAGAAATTGATTGAGAATTACAGTGCAATTGTGTAATTAAAATGAACAAGATTGATCTAATACATTAATCGATCAATGTACAAACAAAAATTAGACAATTTCAACAACAAATCAGTGAGATTGATCACAACACAGTGAACAGATGTGAGTTTTTCATTTTCGGTTGATTTGATTTGAATTTGCTCTGATACCAATTGAAAGTTCCAGATGCAATCTACAATCACACACACCGGAATGTAGAAATCATCATGTATTAATATGATCAACAATTACAATGATTTCCTAGTCAAAGATCTAACTCAGTGCCACAAGTCTCACGTTTGTATATTTCTCTCTCTACAAATCTTGATGTGAGTTCTTATGAATATGTGTGTGTCTCTCTGTTACTTGTTGTCTAATGATTTCAACAGGACCAAACTATTTATTTGGTAAACAAGACCTTACAATACAATCTAATGTCAAAGTCAAACACTTTAACTTACAAGGTATTTAACAAACAAATACAACTTTTAACCCTTTACAACATTGACCCCTCTTTTAATATTGAATACAATTATGACTTAACGGTGATGAACCTAAAGAGCCTAAAACAAAGAAAATTGTTCTTGATTTCAAACTATTCTGCTGAACAGAAAAAGAGATATAAGATGACAAGCAAGCCAAATCTCTATTGCTACAGAGTATCCTAAATGATATATACATCAAGATAGACAGTTACGAGGAGACTGGAAAGAAGATGTGGGATCAGTTAGAGAAAATGATGATGGGATCTAAGATCGGGAATCAGATGAAATTTGCCAATTGCATAAACAACTATGAGGATGTTATCCCAGATTTATCTAGTTGATTAACAATCATAGAAACACAATAATATCAAGAGATATAAAGATTAACAAAACATACCAATCCCTTGAATAAACGATTAAACCTTGAGTGTTTTGGATACCCTTGAATACAGAGAAAACGGCTACCTCTCTAATATGATTATGAAAGTAATTGTAAGGATTAACCTAAAACTAAACTAAACAAAACTTTAAATACCTAGGCCATATGGGCTTTAAGCTTAATGGGCTTTCTAATGGGCTTGGGCCCAATAGCTAATAACTATCAATCAATTACAATTTAAACCCCAAACTTTAACTATCAAATAAATACAGTTTAGACCCTTTAATCTTGAATACAATTATGATCCAACAATCTCCCCCTTTGGATTCAAGATTAAAAAAAATTAGCAATAATCTTCGGGTTTTCACTTGTCTTCTCTTTTCTTCAGATATGACGTTGATAGCTTCAAAACTTGATATCTTTAAATCTTTTAATCTTTGAAAATCTTCAGCAGTATTCAGATTATATTCTCCCCCTTAATATATTCTCCCTTTTTGTATCTTCTCCCCCTTTTTGATGAGTGGTGAGAAGCATCATCATCAAAACATATCAAAACAATCTCCCCCTTTATGGAAAAATCTCCCCCTTTGTCTTTATAGACTTCAATGTAGCACCGTCTTCATGTAACGAGCCCTGTGAAATAAGAGCAGTCTCTCCAAATGGAGAAAGTGATTATTTCAATCTTTTCAGATTACAATAGAAAATAGTAACCATTCAAATCTTTTCAAATTCAAACAGTTAATAGGTGTAACCCTGAATCAACAAATGACTCAGTTAGAATGTCTGCCAGTAACACAAAGTTACTATATAAGGAGCTGGTTTGATTTTGGCTCCCCAGGACTTCCATTCAATCATCGAATAACACATGGTTATCTATGAACGTTCTGACAGATAACAAATTTCTGTGTGCTAGTGCATGTGTATGAAAAAAAAATTAAGCACCGATGATTGCTTTTCATTATAGGCTAAAAATATGTAAACTTGTTGAGACAACAACAAATTATACAAAGACTCAATGTGCATGAGAAAGGGTTCGAAGGTGGGGCAACTTTCCTTTTTGTTCAATATTAGTATCTTCCAAATGAAGAACCAATAGCTTATGTGCTGCTTCCCTAGAAAATGTGAAATATTCTCTTTTTGAGAAAAGAATGAGTAGCTGGTGAGGTTGTATGCAAGAGATGGCATGGGCTAGTTTCCTTTTTCAATGATGGTCACCAAAGAATGTGAACCAATCAGATTATGTGGCTGCCCGGCTTAGAAAAAGTTTGGTGCAGAGTTTAATATTCTTTTACTCTGTTCTCTCACCCTCTTTCTTTTAATGCTTACTTCTAACCAATCTCTCTTTTCCATTTTACCTCTTCACACACCAACACTCAAATCTTTTTACCCCTCTCCCCTCAATCACTCAGGGTATACTTCCTGGGTAGGAAACACTGGTTATCGTGAATCCATGGAAGTTCTGTTAAGATCACACTGAATCCCGTGTATTTTCCTAAAAGTACGTGTTGTTCAACAGACTATGAAAGCACAAATAAGCATAGGGTTACATGAAGAATAAAAATATGGAGAAGTCAAAACAGTTGTGTTTGACGATGCAATTCTCCCCCTCAACCTAAAAGTGGTTGGCAATAAGCTCATATCAATTTGTCATGAAGAATAATATGCTGGAGAATCAAAAACGAATGTTGTTTATATGAACAATATATAAACATATTTTCAATGAAAGCACATGAAATGACGTTTGATTCAATCAACAGTGAATACAAAGAACGTGAGTATTACCATAGAAAGATTTAACTTTTGATACATGGTAATAACAAAGTCAAATAGAATGTTCTGAACCGTTATGTGTATGATTACTTGACAAAGTATATTGACAAGATAAAACACAAGTATTTATCTTTAAGAACACACGGTCAGATAATCTTTTAAAATCACAGATATTCTCCCCCTTAACTGATAATTTTTTTTTAAGATCAAGCAGGAAAAATAAAGCACTGAAGTGCGGGTCATAATCTGATGTGATTAGAAGCCATTGTCACTTGGACAAACCTGCATAAAAAAAATTATGGTAATCATTTGTGAAAATAATTCCGCTATCGTTAGCAACAGTTGAAGAATACAACACAAGATTAGGATTTAGAATACTCCTCCTTGAATCATGAGTCAGGTTTAAGACATGTTCAACATACCAAGTTTGTTGATTAGAAATTGGAATCGCTTTTCATCCAACGACTTGGTGAAAAGATCAGCTAACTGGATGTCAGTTTGAACAAAATGCATTTCAATGTCACCTTTTTCTACATGATCCTTGATGAAGTGATAGCGTACATCGATATGCTTGGTCTTCGAATGTTGTACCGGGTTAGCAATTATGGCGATTGCGCTCTTAAAATCACAATAAATAGGAACACGCTGGTAGTTGTATCCAAAGTCCCTTAACTGTGTCTTCATCCAGAGGACTTGAGAACAACAGCTAGCAGCAGCTACGTATTCAGCCTCGGCAGTGGATGTCGAAACACAGTTTTGTTTCTTTGAAGTCCAACTTACAAGTTTGTCACCTATAAATTGACATGATCCAGAGGTGCTTTTCCGGTATAGCTTACATTCTGCATGATCAGCATCTGTAAAGGCAGTTAGTTCAAAACGAGAATCCTTTGGATACCAAAGGCCTAGATTAGGAGAACCTTTGAGATATCTAAGGATTCGCTTAACAGCAGTTAAGTGCGACTCTTTAGAATTAGACTGATATCTCGCAAAAAGCATGTGGCAAACATTATATCTGGGCGACTGGCAGTCAGATAAACTAAAGAACCAATCATGATACGATACACCTTTTGATCAACAGGTTTCCCGGAGGGATCTGCGTCTAAGAGTGTACCAGTTGCCATTGGTGTTTTCATGACTGAACTATCTGACATATTGAACTTTTTCAAAATATCTTTTATGTATTTAGCTTGATTAATAAATATGCCGTCGGGTAATTGCTTTACTTGTAAAGCAAGAAAGAAATTCAATTCACCCATCATCGACATTTCAATCTTTGTTTCCATTATCTTTGAAAAGTTCTTACAAAATTTCGGATTTGTCAACCCAAATATTATGTCGTCAACATAAATCTGAATGAGAATCAAGTCCTCACCTTGCCTTTTAAGAAACAAGGTTGTATCAACTGTACCTTTCTTGAAACTAGAAGCAAGTAGAAATTTAGTGAGAGTTTCATACCAGGCTCGCGGTGCTTGTTTAAGACCATACAGTGCTTTGTCTAAAACGTAGACATGATCAGGGTGATGAGGATCAACGAAACCTTCAGGTTGAGCCACGTAGACCTCCTCATGCAGAACGCCATTCAGGAAAGCTGACTTTACATCCATTTGATAGACTGTAAAGTTTTTGTGCGCTGCATAGGCTAGGAAGATTCTGATGGCTTCGATCCTTGCAACCGGGGCGAATGTTTCGTCATAGTCAATGCCCTCTTGTTGACAATACCCTTTGGCGACCAAACGAGCTTTGTTTCTCACAACTACTCCGGCTTCGTCTTTCTTGTTTCTGAAAACCCACTTTGTTCATATAACAGGTTTACCTTTAGGTAGTGGGATCAAGCACCATACCTTGTTCCTTTCGAATTGTAGAAGCTCGTCTTGCATAGCAGAAATCCAAAAGGGATCACGTAGAGCTTCAGACGCTTTCTTTGGCTCTAAGGAACTAAGGAAGCTTGAAAACATGCAGAAGTTGGCAGATGCGGATCTTGTCGTGACACCGGTTTGTACGTCACCTATCACGTTGTCCAGGGGATGATCCTTAGTCCAACGATGTGTGCTTGGTAAGGCTTCAACTGTTTGTTGCGTATTTGACGTATCGTTGTCATCATGCACTGCAGGTTGCTCCATAGATGTACTCGGGACATCTTGTACTGGTGTTTCTGATACTGAAGCTTCTGGACTAGCAGTTGAAGTAGTCGTGACTTCCTTTCCAGAAGAGCTATCTGTAGAGACAGATTCAGCATTAGTAGAGTCAGAAACTAATGGTTGAGTTGTACCTGATGGAGATGAAGTTTCAGTGACTTCTTCTTCGGACGATCCAGACATGTCTTCAGAAATAGTAGGGACCTCCGAACTTGTTATTGATGTAGATATGCCTTTATCAAAGTTTGCACATATATCATCAAAGGCATCAATAAACAATAAATCTAACTCAGATGAAGTAGAGTTAGAGTTTGAAGAAATGGATCCTTTAGTAGTTGGTTCTATTCTGGATTGAATAGAAGCTTTGTCCTTACGACCGAGTTCTGGACTGTTGTGTCCAGAAGTCCTTGTAGAATTCTCATCAAAGGAGACATTCATGCTCTCAACAACCATCTTAGTTCGAATAATGTAAATTCGATAAGCTTTGGATGTCAGAGAGTATCCAACTAGATATCCTTCATCTGCTTTCTTATCAAATTTTGATAATCCTTGACGCTCTCTAAGAAGATAACACCTGCAACCAAAGACACGAAGAAATTTGATATTAGGTGTACGATTGTTGATTAACTCATATGTTGTTTTATTAAAGTGCTTGACCACAATGGTACGATTCTGTGTAAAGCATGCTGTTGCGACTGCCTCGGCCCAAAGGTACATAGGTAGATATGAATAAGCAAGCATAGTACGAGCTGCTTCAACAATAGTGCGGTTCTTCCGTTCAGCAATGCCGTTTTGCTATGGAGTGTAGGCTGTGGAGAAGTTGTGTGAAATCCCCACAGAAGTAAGATAACTCTTCAGGGTGACATTCTTGAACTCCGTGCCATTATCGCTATGAATGGTTCGAACTGGCAGTTGAAGACCTACTTGAATGCGCTTGATAAAAGCGATAATCAACTCTGGCGCATCTGACTTATCGCGAAGAAACTCGAGCCATGTATACCTTGAGTAGTCATCTATCATTACCAACACATATTTCTTCCCGTTGATAGATGCTGTGCGCATTGGGCCACAAAGGTCCATATGAAGAAGTTCCAGTGCAGATGAGGTCGATGATTCAGATTTGGACTTGAATGAGCTACGCTTCATTTTGCCCAACTCACATGCGGAACAGAGTGAGTCTTTTTCGAACCTCATTTCTGGTAGACCTTTGACTAGACCTTGTCTTTGTAGCTTCGCTATAGATCGGAAATTCTGATGAGACAAGCGGCGATGCCACATCCACGATTGTGCCTTAGAAGCTTTGGCTAGTAGGCATACTGGACGTGTGGCAGACAGTGTAGGAAAATCTACATAGTATAGATTTCCATGGCGCTCAGCTTTGAAAACTTCGTAACCATCGGGATATTTCATGTCATAGAAGTGACTGGTACTAAACAAATTGTGATCAAGTCCTTCAACATATAGCACTTTTTGAATCTTCACAACACCGTTATCGAGCATTCCATATCCTCTGACGTGGCCTTCGTCTTCAGAATTGGCAAATCTAACTGCTCCGGCAAGCTCCTCCACATAGTTATGCAAGAGGTGCTTGAATCCTGTCATGTGGCGTGAACATCCGGAATCTATTACCCACAATCGACAGGCCTGCAAAAGAGACAATTAGTTTTGCTTAGGCACCCATATCAGGATGGGTCCTTCGCGGTTAGCATCAAGCAACACAGGAATATCATCTGGTTTGACTTTCACTCTCCATTCATAACGCGGTTTTGGAACCCATTTCCAAACCATCTTAACATTTAATTCCTGAAAGTGCTTTTTAGAAGTAGGATTGGTAACCTTAGCTCGAAACACTTTGGGTTGTGCAGAAGAATTAGAATTAGAATTAGGATTCAGTTTAGCTTTTCTCTTACTTTGTTTGGACTTTGGAGGGGAGTAGTATTAGAATGAGTTATCCCAGCAGTGTTTGAAGTATAGATTCTTTCAAGCTAAATTCATAAACTTAGATTTATCGGAACAAACCTTACATTCATGTTCATCAAAAGAATTACTTTTCAAAATAACACTGTCTGAAGTACAACTATTTGAAGCAAAAGTTTCAATAGATAACCTATCATTCTTATTCAAACTACTATCTTTATTCTTCTTACTCCTCCCAACTCCAATTCCTTTTATATCTGAAACAGAAACAGGAACCTTGTTAGTCTCTAACTTAGAAGGTGGTTCTTTTCTAGTGCTATTTGAAGTCTCACCCTTTTCAAAAATACTCGGTGGATATTCAGGACAATCAGAGTAAACAACTGAAGGTTTTGTAGGAGCATCAAATTCTGGATTGGTTCTTACCTTCCAGCTTGGATCATTGAACATCTGTTTATCATTTGAAGCATTTTTAAACAAAGTAATTTTCAAATCATTGATCTCAGTGCAAAGCTCTTGATTTACTATTAAAGACTTTTCAAGTTTATGTTTGAGATCAAAGTTTTCATCTTCAACCTCATCAAGAGACTGTTGCAACATATCAATTTGCTTCATCAATTCAGATGTATTATCATTCACATAATTTGACCCCTTTAAATCAGAAACAGGATCAGAGTGTGAAGCATTCATCATTTTAAAGAATATCTCTTCAGTCATGGACTCAATAAACTCCTTTTTATCATTTTGAACACAAGATTCATTCGTGATAGCATTTTCTTCTTCAACCTCTTTAACAAGTAAAGGTTTAGAAGCAATAGGACTTGAGACTGATGGCATAGTAGATGGATCAACATCCGATTCATACTCATCATATTTGCATGCAGTCTCAGGTGGAACTGTGTTGGTGCTTACTGATTCTTTGGAAGGTGTGGGAAATAGTGATTCAAATTCAGTAAATTCGATCTTTCGAGTCCCGTAGCTTTTATTCAAATCACCATATGTAAAACCAACTCATTTAAAGAGATTTTGAAAATCAGTGTCACCAGACTTGTTCTTTCCCATTTCTTCTCGACCTTTGGTCTCTTTAGAAGGTTTAGGAGAGCTTGCTTCAACAAAAGTTGCACGAATGTCAGGAATGGGTCTGAATGCGGAGCCTAATTTATCAAAGTTATATAGGTGCTCCGGTACCTTTTTCAAAATTTCGTTAGTTGGCACACTCAAACCTGGTTTTAGTTTATAAAACCTTTCGTCTTGGAGTTTATTGGTCAACAGATTTAATGTTTTCTCAGTCTGACCTCGTTTCATATTAATATCCTCCAATTGCTTGATTTTGGTGAAAGCTTCATTTCTTTCTTTATAACAAATTTCAAATTTGATTTGAAACTCACCTTTTTCAGCATTAAGATTCACAAGATCCTTTTCTAAACCAGATATTTTTTCTTTTAAAGATTCTTTTTCAGCTTTTAAATCATCCTTTTCCTTTTCTTTTTCTTCCACAACAACTTTTAATATAGCATTTTCATCACGAAAGCTTAAGACAGATTGATGTGCAGAGCTAAGTTTACCTTTCAGTAAAGCAAATTCATCTTTCATACCATGTATTTAGGCCATTAAAGATTCAATAAGTTCAGAATTGTCACTTACCTTAGAGTTTGCATCTTCGGATTGTGCCTCAGAATCTTCATCGTCACCATCCAGCTTTGCCATATAAGATACTTGGGTGAAATGCGCTTGCTCCTCGTCATCGGAACTTTGGAACAACCAGTTTTCTTCTTCAGCCATCAACACTTTTCCTTCTTCAGCTTTCTTGGCAATAAGTGACTTTCTTGCATAGTACTCTGAGTTCTTTACCTTCTTGAACTTGCAGTCTCTTGAGAAGTGCCTAAATTTGCCACAGTTGTAGCATCTTCCTGGTTCATCCTTTCGTTCCTCTCGCTTCTCCTCTCTCTTTCCTTCTCTTCTATCTTCCTTCCTGTCTTCTCGTCCTTCCTCTCTCCTTCCATGCCTCGGCTTGTATCGCATCTCAAACTTCTCTTTCTTGTATCCATCATACTTTGGCTTTGAGTAGAATTTCTTCTTGCCAAAGCTCTTCTTGAATCGTCGCGTAATTAGAGCTAAGTCCTCAGAGAACTTCTGAATATATGGATCTGAATCAATTTCTAGTTCTTCATCGCTTGAAGCAGAGTCAGAGTCAGTAACTTCGGTAAGTAGAGCTTTAGACACCTTTTTCTTTGACCTTGCAGAGGATACATAACCTTTGCCGGCTATGAGAGCCACGGAGTCCTTCAGATTAGTAGACTCGTTATTGATAGATCTCACCTCATCCTCATGTTGAGCAAGAGTAGAGAAGATATCAGTGACATTTTCTTGAGCCATATTCTTGGACATCTGGAGGTTGATGGCAAAGTTCTTCCACTCTGGATTCAGATTCTTGATGAACTTATAATTTATCTCAGAAGCAGATTTAGCGATATTGTTCCTTCGCAAGTCATTGAGAATGATGTTATACCTGTTGTAGGTATCTAGTAGTAGCTCTCCTTCTTTTGCATGAAATCCCTCGTAAGCATTTATGTATAGATTCTGCTTTAGCTTGGATAGAGGCTTCACTTCCTTCAAACTGTCTTGCTAGCTTGTCCCAGATTGCTTTAGCGGTGCTCTGACTGTCTACTCGATTGTAGATGTCGTTTGGGATTGCCATTGTCAGATAGATTAGAGCCTCTTCTTCTATCTTATACTGTTCTTTCTGCTTTTTAGTGAAGAACTGATAAGGTTTAGGAACCTCTCTGTCAGGGATTTCTAGAGAGGTTTCTGTTGCAGCTTGACCCTTTACTGTGATCATTGGAGTTTGTGGACCATCAATGATTGCTTTCATGAATTCTCTGTTCTTATGATTCAGAAACTGGATCATTCTGGTCTTCCATTGCTGATACTCATTTGCCATAAGGACAGGAGGTTTGACCTGAGAGCCCATTGAGAGAAGTTGGTTCGACATCTTAGCTGTACCAAGACAACCAACTAGATGAGATCGTTAGAATCAAGATAAAAACTACACTAAAAAATTTTCAGAAAAATTAATTTCCAAAAATAATTAAATGCAGTGCTTTCAAACAGTAAAGCGTCAAAGAAATAATACTGAAGAATGAAATAAGGAAAATTTTGATCAAGCACAAAACTTTTGTCCCCCTTCAGATGCCCTATTACAGTTTGCAAAAATCGACCGATATGCTGACCGGGGATGTGCTTCGACCGGTATTGAGTTGATCGGGGTCTTGCTTGGACCGGTACCTTGTAAAGACCGGTAATGCTAAGGACCGATAAAGTGAATTCGACCGGTAAAAGACTAAGACCGGTATAGAGAGTTTGACCGGTAAGTTGCTTGTACCGGTACTTTGCTCGACCGGGAATATAGTTGACCGGTATTAACAATGGCCCGGGCGACCGATAATATGTAAGAACCGGTATGGGCAAAACACTTCGACCGATATAGATTGTGAGTGTGCCGATCGACTGGGAAAAATGAATGGACCGGTATGGCTCGACCGATACAAAGTAATTGACCGATATAGTGTGGTCGACCGGGACAAATTAAGGACCGATATGTTCTTGAAGGTTCGACCGGTATGTTCTTAAGTCGACCCAGAACGATGATGCAGAAACCTAGAAATCACACAAGACACAGAAATTTGATGCGAAAATTATACCTTTGTGCTCCAAAACATAAACCAATCACAATACAATCAAACTCAGAGATCAATTTCAACTTTTAAGCATTCGATTTGATAAGCATAGTAACGGCCGATAGTCAACTTTTGTCGAACCCAGAAAAACAGAAAATTCAAAAAAAAAAAAATCAATCACTTGATAATTCTCAAAGCAATTAATCAATCAGATAGTGTTCAATAACGCAAAATACACCTAATCAGATCAATCTTAAACATAAACGCACATAGATTCATGAAATCAGATGAACAGTAACTTCGCGTGAATAGTGATCGATGAACAGTAATCGATGAATAGTAAACTCAAAATTTTTTTTTGATTCTTTTGGCTCTGATACCACTTGTTATCCCAGATTTATCTAGTTGGTTAACAATCACAGAAACACAATAATATCAAGAAATATAAAGATTAACAAAACATACCAATCCCTTGAATAAATGATTAAACCTTGAGTGTTCTGGATACCCTTGAATACAGAGAAAACGGCTACCTCTCTAATATGATTATGAAAGTAATTGTAAGGATTAACCTAAAACTAAACTAAACAAAAATTTAAATACCTAGGCCATATGGACTTTAATCTTAATGGGCTTTCTAATGGGCTTGGGCCCAATAGCTAATAACTATCAATCAATTACAATTTAAACCCCAAACTTTAACTATCAAATAAATACAGTTTAGACCCTTTAATCTTGAATACAATTATGATCCAACAGAGAAATTCAATGCTAAGGAAGGAGAGAGAGCCTAGAAACAACTTATGATAGGTTTGTATCTTTGTTGAATGAGTTGAGTAAGAATAAAGTGAAAAAGCAACAGATCGAGAACAATGTCAAGTTTCTCAGTATACTGCAGCCTGAGTGGAAGAAGTTTACCAAGAAAATAAAGTAGTTGAAAGATCTCAATGAAATTCCACTGCATGAAGTGTATGAGACTCTGAGGCAGAATGAAGAAGAGGTAGAAGAGATTATGGAAGAAAAGAAGAAGTCTGAGAAACCTGTACCGGATCCAATTGCTCTAGTGGTTGAGAAGAAAGAGAGAAAAAAAAGAGAAGAAGAAGAAGAAGAAAGTGGTTGTTTCCGACTCTAATGAGGTTGATAGTCCTGTTTCTGATTTGGATGATGGGGAAAGTCTTAATCAAGCAATGATTCTACTGACTCAGGCATTTCAGAAGAAGTTTTACAAGAAGCCAGGGTCTAACAGTCAGAGATACTCATCCGACCCACGAAACTATGAGCAAAAGGAAAGATTTGAAGGAAAGAAGAGATACGAGGATAAGAAGTATGATGATAGAAAGACTGAGGAGAAAAGGTATGTGAATAGATATGAGGAAAAGAAGCCAGATGAACCGGTCAAGTGCTATAACTGCGGGAGGATTGGTCACTATGCGAAGGATTGCAGAAAGCCAAAAGTGTGCAACTTAGATTACTACAAGAACCAGATGTTGCTTGCAAAGCAGGAGGCTGGGAAGACACTGATGGCTGAGGATGACCACTAGCTTGATCAGACAGACTCGGAAAGTGAGAAAGATCAAGTTGCCCACTTGTGTCTCATGGGAAAGAAAGTGACTTATGATGAATCTGATGAAGACACATTCGATGAGGTAACTAACTTAATAGAAGCTGAATTTTTAAAACAAATGGAATCTATGATGGTTGAGCTTCAAGATCGTCAGTCTAGGCTTAAAAAAGAAAAAAGGCATTATTGAGAGAAAGCGTCAAACAATATTTAAGCTCAACAAGGATAATTTTGAGAATACAATATTGATTGAATCTTTAAACAACAATGTTAGTAATTTTGAAAAACAAAAGACTGATTTAAACAATCAAAAATCTGAAGCAACTTCGAAGATTAACTTGTGTGAACTTAAGAAGAAATAGGTTATTCGAAAATATAAATCTTTAAAATATGTAAAAAAATCTTTAATTGAAAAGATTAGTGGTTTAGAAGAAAAGCATTATGCTAGAGGGAAAAATGACCAAACCATTCATATAAAAAAACCAAAGGAATTTAAATATTCCAACGCTTATTGGGGAATTGGGTATGACAACCCACATTATTTGAAGAAAGGTATTTCAAAACGGCCTGCTCATTATGATTTTAATTTTCTACAATTGTCCGACAAACAGCCCAAGTTGAAAGTTAGATGGACTAAGTCATCTGAAAAGGTGGAAGCACAGGAAGATTTAAAATGAAAAAACACAGTTAAAATGCAACTACCATTCTGTTATGAAAAACTGAATGCTAGTTACATTTCTGATCAATCAACGTTTCTTTCTAATGATTATTTTAAAAGTTATTCTAATGAAGTGATGGAGGCAAAACCTGTTGAAAGAAAAGTTTATGTTCCACCTCTCTTCTTAGAAAGGAAAATTTCACAACTTGAGAAAATTTTAGAAGAAGAAAGGATTTTGGTTGTATTAAAACATACTATATTTACAACTGTTTTATTGACCACTGATTCAAAATCTAAGTTTAAAGCAGAAGATAAATCCAAGTCAGACAGAGTTTGTGAGAGCAGCTCTACTGATTCAGATGCATCTTCTTGCAAGGCTTTCTTGGTAAATATCTTTTATACTGTAAAACCTCAGATTTGGAACAAACGCCTTATCAAAAACAGTGTTCAAAAGAATTTAATGAGTTTATGTTTCCAAAATATTCTAGTGCATCGGAATTTTGGATGATGAAGATCTGTTTGATGAAGTTGATTTCTTAATCCTGAGGAATGTTCTGATGAATGTGTGGATAAGTTTGATTTCACTGCAAAACTACCAGATCATACTAACTTTGTTGTTAATTCTGAAGAATTACCAAGTGTGTTTGAAGTTGGTGAATCATCAACTAAGGTTGATGACCCAGTTCATGTAAATGCTTATTATGAAAAAGAAGCACTTACAGAAACGGGAAAACACTGGTAAGTCTAAGAAGAAACAAACTCTAAAATATCATAGTTCTAACAATTATAAATCTTTTGTTTCGATATGAGATATAAAAGATCTGAAGTAAAACTTGAATGGAGAAAGAAGAAATCCATTGAAGATGTGGAGTCGGCAAAATCATTTTCTGCTTTTGATTGTAATAGGACAACTGATACATGTTTTGATGTAATTGATCAATTTTCTTCCAATAAACCAAAACTTGTAGTTCCATGCAAGATTTACACAATAATGCAATTGATTCAATTAACTCATGCTACAATTCTTTGTTCTACATGTGCAAGAAATGATTTTTTTTATCGTCTATTTTATGATAATTGGTTTGGCTCTTATTATATATATCATTCTGAAAGATCAAATGTTTTTCGAAAGAAAAGAGGATCCAGATTTTAATGGGTGCCAAAATCAGATACTAACCCGAAAGGACCCATTTACAAGTAGGTACCTAAACCTGTTGTTGAATGATTTCTCTTGTGCAGACCCATCATATGTGGTACTTAGACTCTAGATGTTCTAAGCATATGGCTGGAATGAGAGAAATTTTGTCTAATTATATAGAAATTTTTTGCGGAAATGTGCGTTTTGGTAGTGATCATTTTTCGCCGATACTTGGATATGGAGATGTTGTACAAGAGAACGAAACGATCAAGAAGGTGAGCTATGTTGAAGGATTAGGACACAACTTATTTAGCATCACAAAGTTTTGCGATAAATATTTGGAAGTCAGTTTCAAAGCCAAGAGGTGCTACTTTAGAACAGAAGATGGCAAGGAACTCTTGGTGGGTAGTCGAAAGTCCAACCTCTACACAATCAACTTGTCCAATGTGAATCCTGAAAGCGCAGTGTGTCTACAATCAAAAGCATCTATCCAGCTAAGCTAGTTATGGCATAGAAGATTTTCTCACCTCAATTTCAGATACATTAACAAGCTTGTGAAAGGTAATTTGGTAAAAGGACTACTTAAACTGAACTACAAAAAAGAACATCTGTGTGATGCGTGTGAGAGAGGTAAGATGAAATGAGATTCTCATAAGTCGACGCTTGAACATAACACAAATGCTCCTTTGGAATTGTTGCACATGGATATTTGTGGTCCTATGCGAACCCAAAGCATAAATGGCAAACGGTATGTAATAGTGATTGTGGATGAATTTTTGAGATATACTTGGGTGAAGTACTTACGGTCAAAGGAAGAGACTCCGGAAATAATCATCTCGTTCCTCAAAAGCATCCAAGTCAATTTGCATAGAACAGTCAAGTTTATCAGATCAGATAACGGCACAGAGTTTAAGAACAAGACGGTTGAAGATTATCTCGAATCGGTCAAGATAACACATCAATAATCTGCTGCTAGAACGCCCAAACAGAATGGGGTCGTGGAAAGACGAAACATAACTCTTGTTGAGGTTGCTCGAACAATGTTAATCCAATCCGAGTTACCTCTATTTCTATGGGCAGAAGCTGTTTATACTACGTGTTATACTCAGAATCGAGCAATCATTTATCATCGGTTTGGTAAAACACCATATGCTCTTTTTAACAATAAAACACCAAGTTTGGATGCAGGTGTTATGTGCTCAATGACAAGGAGAATCTAAACAAGTTTAGTCTTAAAGCAAAAGAAGGCATCTTCATTGGATATTCTCAAACATCGCCATCATACAGAGCGTATCTAAAGACATCGAAGATAGTGGTTGAGAGCGTTAATGTTACATTTGATGAAGCCAAGGAATTAGCTTCTGAACATAGCAGTTCAGAACCCGTGATAAATGGAGTTTTAGCTTCTAGGCAAATCAGTCCAGAACTTGGTTTTAATGTTTCTAATTTCGATAAATCTTCAACTTCTACTTCACACTTAACTGATTTAGATCTATTATTTGAACATTTTTATGATGAGTTTCTATGATCTAAAATTTCTAAACCTATTGTGATTGACATTTCAGAAGATTCAAGCGAACATCAACCAATCACTTCAGATGTCTCTACTGAACCTGTTCCCCCGGTTTAGACAGAAACTCAACAAGTGGAAGATACACCGATTGTTGAACAATCAGAAGGTTCACAACCAGTTTCTAGTACGGTATTGCTTATTCCACATACAACAAGTGTTCAACCAGTTGAAACTTCTGTAACTGTACCTTCAACTAAATGCCAGGATAATGGATACATAGACGATCAGAATGATCAAACTACATATGTTCCACTCCCTCACACAAATAAGTGGACCAAAGAGCATCTGGTGTACCAGATTACTGGAGATCCATCTTAACCGGTGGAAACTAGGTCTGCTACAGCAAATAAGTGCTTATATGATTCCTTCTTGAGCAAGATAGAACCAACCCGCGTATCAGAAGCACTTGAAGATCCAGATTGGATAGTTGCGATGCAAGCAGAGTTAATTCATTTCAAAGCACTGAGAGTATGGAGACTCGTGCCCAGACCTGAAGGTAAGACTATTATCGGCACAAGATGGGTATTCAAGAATAAAAAGGATGAAGATGAGATAGTTGTCAGGAACAAAGCCCGAATTGTGGCTAAAGGATACAGGAAAGAGGAAGGGATTAATTATGATGAGATATATGTTCCAGTTGCATGCATAGAGGAGACTAGAATGTTTCCAGCGTATGTGGCGCACAAGAATTTTATTGTCTATCAGATGGACGTGAAAACGACTTTTCTGAATGGCATACTGAAAGAGGAAGTATATGTATCTCAACCTGAAGGGTTTGTCAGTGCTGATAAGCCAGACCATGTCTACATCTTAGACAAATCCCTTTATGGATTAAAGCAAGCACCTCGCGCCTGGTATGATGTCCTTTCCAAATTTCTAGCCAAGTCAGGGTTCTCCAAAGGTAAAATTGACACTATTCTCTTTATTAAGAAAGAAAAAGGTGATATCATTCTTATAAAATTTTATGTAGATGGCATAATTTTTGCTTCTTTAAATCCTAAATATTGTAAGAATTTTTCTTCCTTGATGGTGTCAAGATTTCAGACGGGTATGATGGGAGAGATGAATTTCTTTCTCAGATTACAAGTCAGACAATTTTCCACGGGAATTTTTTTAAATCAATCCAAGTATATCTCTGATATTTTGAAAAAGTTTAAAATGGAGAATTGTACACCTATAAGCACCCCGATGGCACCAAGTACAAAGATTGGAGCTAACCTTAATGGGAAAGTTATTGATCAAAAGACCTACCGAGGCATGATAGGTTCTTTAATGTACTTAACTGGGAGTCGACCTGATATTATGTTTTCGACATGTTTTTGTGCGAGATATCAAGCCAAGCCCAAAACGTCCCATCTTTCGGTTGTTAAAAGAATTTTTAGATATCTGAAGGGCACTGCAGATCTTGGTTTGTGGTATCCTAAAGATACAAGATTTGAACTGACAGCTTATCAGATACAAATCATGTTGAATGTATGTTAGACAGGAAAAGCACATCGGGTCATATACAATTCTTGGGAGAAAGCTCAAAAGCAGGGCTTCGAAGGAACAACTATGTTGTTAGTGCACAAATATGTTGGATCCAAGATCATTGGGATTGAAAGTCAATGGTCAAGTCAAAGCCTCATTGCAAAGTCAAAGTACTTAAAGTGGAAAGTCAAAGTCAAATAGTTTAGATTGTGTTTTTGTCTTTATAAAGCTTGTGGTATAAATAGCTTTTGTTTTTTTGTAATCTTGTAACACATATATGACACACGCTTGATAGAATACATCTTAGAGAGATAAATATTTCTTTGAGAGCATTTTATACTGTGGAATTCATTGATCAATATATGACTTCTTGAATTGGATTCTATTGTTGTGCATCTTGATTAGCACACATTCTGGGATTAATAATTGGTATCAAAGCAAGCACAGTTCAGAAACAAGATCAAAATCTGAGAATTTTTGGTAATTCGTTCAAGAACTCGCAAAGTTAACTATTGAGAATCGATTTCATTGAATTTGATATTTCTTGTTGCAAATTGATTCCATTATGTTCGTTTTATGTACTAGAACAAATTGTGTTTGAATTACTTTAGTGAATTCACAGTTGTTTGTGTGAATTTTGGGATTTTTGATTGAGTTTGTATTCGAACACAAACGCACTGTATCTAGATCAAGTTGTAATTTTCGTTGATTTTTGTTGAAATTGATTGATTGTAACCTGTGAACTGATGAACTCGCATGATAAAGATGAACTCACATGAATTTGTAGTGTGAAGTTTGTTAAGTAAATAACTCGCATCATGCAGTATACGAGAAGTAGAGAAATTCGCATCGCACTGTGGTCTAAGAAATCCTAAGGACAAAATTCGTATCTCAACGTGTGCGAATAGTGAACAATTCGCATCTCAACGTGTGCGAATAGTGAGAAATTCACATCCCTTTACGTGCGAAATCTAAGGAATTCGCATCTCAAGTTGAAAAACTTTCTAAGGCAATAATTCGCATCGATACGAAAAGTTTGAGGTTGTGAAATTTTCTAAGTCCGGAATTCGCATCACAAGCACGTACGAAAAGTTTTCAAGTTGGTGAAACTTCTAACTCCTAAATTCTCATATCACTATATGCGAGAAGTCTGAAATTCGCATTGAACTGCATGCGAAAAGTTAATTTCTCGCATCCTTCAGCGTGCGACTTCTAGGAATTCGCATATTTCAACGTGCGAAAAGTTTGTTTTAAGGTTCTTTGTTGTGCGAATTACTTTGTTATGCGAGAAGTTACTTCTTTGACGTGAGAATTCTATACTTAGTCATTTTTCTGACAGAGTTTTTCAGAGTTTTTGATATCTTCTGATTCTGTGTGTAAAGATCTGTGTTTTTTGATCCAGATGACTTTAAAGGATGCTCTTTCAATTGGTACTGATGTCAAAACAACCGTTTTGTTCAAAGGTGAATATGAGCAATGGAAGGATAGATTTCTAGATTTCATTGACTGACATGAAAATGGAGAATTCATCAACCAGTTTATTGATGAGGGTCTGATGAAATCCACATCAACAGCGGAAGCAAAATATGTAGTTGCTGCTAGTTGATGTTCCCATGTGTTGTGGATGAGGACACAACTACGAGACTATGGCTTCTACTATAACAAAATTCCGATATACTGTGACTAGAAGAGAACCATTGCCATATCAGCAAATCCTGTTCAACATACAAAGACAAAGCACATAGACGTCAGATATCATTTTATAAAATACCATGTTGAGAAAGGTACATCGAATTGTACTTTGTAAATACAGATTATCAACTTGCGGATCTTTTCACCAATCCTTTAGATGAAAAGAGATTTAATTTTCTGATTTTAAATTAGGCATGTTGAATCTTAAAACTTAATCTTCACATAATCTGTATTTGCACAGTATCATTAGGTTTACAGTTTTTATTCATGTCTTTATTTTTCACTCTGAAAGATACCTGCACTGAAGGTTTGCTACTGTTTTTCAGGACGAGTGAGTGACAAGATTAGATGATCAACATTCTACGGGGAGTCCAATATATTTCATACAAACAAATATTTTTATGAATGCATATTTTCATTGGGGGTAAATGACTTATAGATATATAAGTCTAGAACTCAATCTTTATGGAAATTGACTTCTGGTCAATTCAGATCAGGACTCGTTCTTCATTGTTTTAACTTTTGTTTGACTATGACTTTGATACTTTGACGACTTTTTGCAGATATTGAGGGGGCTTATCTGATTTCTAGTCAATTCATAAAGATTTCAGGGGGAGTTATAAGATCACTGTAATTATTTTTCTGATCTTCAAACACTCTGAGATTGTTAAATTGTTTGAAAGAAAGACAACTTTCAGACATGAAAACATGATTTAAATGTTCAAACCACTTCTCGATTCGCAAAAGATGTCATGAATTTAGAACAGTGATTTTAAATGTTTTCATACGTGACCGTTATTGATTAACTGACCCTATGTTTCTAAAGATTAATACTTGTGTTTTATCTTTTCTATATACTTTCAAGTATTCATACATACCGGATCATCTTTTTATTGATCTTTGTTATTACCATGTCTCAAATTGAAACAATTTTCGATGGAAATACACCCGTTTGTATTTCAACGTTGTTGAGCATCATATTCATTCAAACATTAGTGATTCTTTCAAGATTGTTTATATTTGTCCATATAAACAAATTCCAATTCTTTCATGACCAAAGATTTTCATGCTTATCTTTCATATTATTTGATCTTTCTGGTACATTATCAGATTCTCAAACAAGTCTTTCGAATTCATTTCATTCATTCAATATCCTTCATGTGAGAAATCTTCAACGTTAAAAATGCTCAAATAATCATGATATTTTTTAGGAGCATATATTCACTGACAGTGTAATTCATCTTATGAGATTCTTAATTGTTCAAGATAAACTGTTGAACAACGTTATTCCTTTTAGGACAAAATTTCTTGGGATCAATGTGTTATCTTAAAGAACTTTTATGGATTCACGTTAATCAATGTTTCCTACCCAAGAAGTTATCCTTGAGTGATTGAGGGGCGATGGGTCATACATCAAAGAGTGGGGGAGAAAGTTCATACGGTTGAACAACCTCATTGTGCTGAGAGGAAAAATGGAAATGAGACTTTGGTTAGAAGTGAGCAAAAGGATAAAACAGAAAGCGGGTGTGAGAACAGAGTTAAAAGAATATGAGAACTTTGCACCAAATCTTTTCTTAGTCGGGCAGCCACATTACTGATTGGTTCACAAATCTTTGGTGACCACCATTGAAACAAACAGTGAGCCCATGCCAACTCTTGATTTTTAACCCCACCAATTACTGATTTCTTTCTCAACAAAGAAATGTTTCAAATTTTCTTGAGAAAGAAGCATATAATCTATCTAGTCTTCACTTGGAAGATTTGGATATTGAAAAAGAAGGAAGTCTGCCCCACCTTCGCACTTCAATCATGCACATTGAGTCCGTGGAAAACTTGTTGCTACCTCAATAGTTTACACATTCAGAGCCTGATAAAGCACAACATGCTAATTCTTTCATACACAAGCACATACACACATAAAATTTGTTTTTATATCGGAACATTCATATAATTGCCTTGTGTTTTTCAATGATTGAATGGAAGCCATTGGGAGTGAACATCAATAAAACTCTTTCAAAGTACATTCGTTGTACTAAGTGGCTTCGTGCTACATATAGGCATTATGAAAGTCCAATCCAACCTCTATGAATCATAAACTGAATATCTAGAAATCATTCTTTTATTGATAGAACAACAATTACAGTGATTTATTTGAGTCACAGATCTCACAGTGCCACATGTATATTACTATATGCGAATTCTCTCTCTCTCTCTCTCTCTCTCTCTCTAAGATTTATGTGGATTCTTGATTCTCTTATTCATATGTACTCTACACTTACAAAAACCTATTTATATGGTCAAGACAGTTAACCTTACAACTCAATCTAAAATGTCAAAGACAAATACTTTGACTTACAAGCATAACAACAAAAACACTTTCACTATATGTTGGGAACTGAAGAATTTATCAAGTATGGTTAATGCTGCTAGTTCAGAGTTAATACTGCTAGAAGATTTAAAGGTTAGTACTGCTGAGTGTTACTACTGCTAGTACTATTAATACTGCTAGTCAAAGTTAGTGCTGCTTGAACAAAGTTAGTACTGCTTAGCTAGTTAGTACTGCTAGTGGTTAGTACTGCTTAGTAGTTAATGCTGCTAGAAGGAAGTTAATGCTGCTGAAGATTAATACTGCTTATATGATGAAGATTCGTATGAAAGGATATACATGGAAGCTTAGAGATATACATAGAAGATATACTGAAGATATTTTATTCATTGTAATTATCTTTGTATTCAGTATATATATATAGTATTGTTTAGAATAGGATGATAACTTTTAACTTTAAGTTTTCATTATTTTTTAGAGAAAAACAACCTCAAGGCATAGATCCTAATTCTAGAGAAGTAGAATTTGTATTGGTGAGCCTGTTCATCAATATTGAGGTTGAGTGAGTAATCTTGTAACTTCAAAGCATCAAATAAAAGCTTACAGTTTGTTATTCATATTTACTGTGTTGATTTACTGTTTCATTGAATATCAAAGTGTTATTCCGCAAACTTCTTTGATATTGTTTCTGAGAATTAATTCTTGTTGAGAATTCGATCCTGACAAGTGGTATCAGAGCCTGATTTCTCAGAAACAACTATTCATCATGGAAAATCTTACAGAATCAAGCAGTACTTTGGTCTCAAAAGTTCCAATGCTTAGATCCAATGAATTTGACATGTGGAAGATCAGAATCAAGCAATATATTCTCCTCACAGATTACTCTATGTGGGACATCATTGAGAATGGCCCATCTGATGGAGGAAAAATTGGTGAAGATGGCAAAAGAACTCCTCCAAAGACAGATGCAGACAGGAAATCAAGAAAGACAGAGATGAAAGCCTTGAGCACACTGCTCTTGGCCATTCCAAATGAGTATCAACACCAATTCTGCAATTGCACTGATGCACAGATGCTCTGGAATGCTCTAGAGAAGAGATTCTCAGGTACCAAAAGTACCAAGAGAAATCAAAAGGCAATCTTAAAGCAACAGTATGAAAACTTCATCTCTGCTAAGAATGAGTCCATGACTCAAACTTTTGACAGGTTTAATAAACTAATTGGTGAACTAGCTACTATGGGAGTACAGATTGATCAAGATGATGTGAACAGAAAGTTCTTAAGGTCCCTCGGAGATGAATGGACCATGTACACTGTGTCATTCAGACAGAATGATCAGTTGGAAGAAAAAGAACTTGATGATCTGTACAATGATCTTAGAGTATTTGAAGCTGAGGTGGAGGCAAAGAAGAAGCCTTCTGGATATATTCATAATGCTGCACTCCTATCAGCATCAATTGATTCTACTGCTAACCCTGAATCAGTTAATGCTGCTAATGGAACAAACCAAGAGAAAGGCTCTGAAACTGTGTTTGAGGCTTTTCTGGCAAGTCATGGAAACTCTTCTCTCATTAATGATGACTTGGAACAACTCAATCCAGATGATCTTGAAGAGATGGATATTAAATGGCAAATGGCCATGCTCTCCATGAGAGTTAAAAAGTTCATAAAAAGAACTGGGAGGAACAACTTCTCCCAAAGAAGAGAAGATGGAACAGGGTTTGATAAATCAAAGGTGGAATGCTACAAATGCCATCTGAAGGGACATTTTGCTAGAGAATGCAGAAGTGGAGTGTCTCACAACAACAACCACCAACAAACTCAATCTGGAAGCTTCAATAACAACAGAAACTCTGCTCAAGCCCTTGTTTCTCAACAAGGAATGGGGTTTGATTGGAGTGATCAAGCTGAAGAGGCTATTCAGAATCAAGCTCTAATGGCTAAAGTATCTGATCTCCCATCTGAGGTAAGTTCTAATCTCTGTTCTAAAACTTGCATAGACACTGTTAAAAGGTACAGGGATCACAATCAGAAGATGAGTGATGACCTTAAGAGATTAGAAAAAGATATCAAAGACTATGTAAGGATTGTAGAGAGATTTGAAGATCAGATCAAAGGTTTTCAAGCCAATGAACTCCAACACTCATATGACACCAATTACTGGCAGTGGGAGAAAAAGGATTTAGAACTTAAACTGACCAAATCTAAAGAGGAGAGTGAAAAACTGAAAGAGGAGCTAACCAAGGTTAAGCTTGATGTAGAAAAGTTTTCCAATGCTTCTAAAGCAATGGACTCTTTACTACAAAATCAGATTCATGATAAGCTAAGAAGAGGAATTGGGTACAATGCAACACCTCCACCATATAACAATAATTACATTCCTCCTACTTCAGACCTGTTAGACACCAAAGATAGGAAGGACTTGCCTGAGGGAGCCACTGAAATAGATCCCTTAGATGAGGTAGTTGTTGAAGATAAGACTGAGAAAGAGGTTGGCAAGAGTAAGGAGAACAAGGTGAGTGGTGAGATTCCTCTAGAGAATAACATTATCACCAATGATGATTGTGGAAGGGCTTGGATCAAATCCAAGGACATAGAGAAGACAGAGGGAAAGTCTGGTAAGGTCCATTACAAACAGACCACAGTTGTGAATCCAGGTCCTTGCAAACAGTGTGCATGTAAGAAGAATGAGCCCCAAAAACAGGACAAAAAGAGGGGAAATCAAAGAAACTGGAATAATCAGTGGGCACAAAAACAAGGGGTTGATCTGAGTAAAATCAATAGACCAAAACCTTGTTTTATCTGTGGCAAATTGAATCATCTTGCAAAATTCTGTTATTTCAATCCTATGAAACAAAGGATGAATTTCCAAAGATCCATGCAAAAACCCTTTGGTTATAAGAAAATTGAAAAGAAACATGTGGCTAAGAAAACTGTTAAAACTAAAAGCCACATGAAGAAAAAGTCTGTTAAAGAAAGTGTCAATATGTGGATTCCTAAAAGCACTAAAACTGTTAGTACTGCTACCACAAATAGTGTTGCTGACAATGATAGTGCTGCTAGAAGTAATACTACTGCTAACAATGTTAATGCTGCTAACAAGGTTAGTACTGCTAAATCTGTTAGTACTGCTAACTCTGTTAGTACTTCTAAGGTTAGTACTGCTTCTAGTGTTGGTTTTGCTAAGCCAATAACATTGACAAAGTACTCTAATAAAGAGTGCTCTGAGTTTAAAAACCTCATTAAAAAGGAATGTAAATACTTTGATGAGAAAGGAAGACCCAAGACAACTGTTGCTTGGGTCCCCAATCATACTAATTGATTTATCTAATGTGCAGGGCAACCAACAGCTCAAGGGAAAGAGCATTTGGCATGTTGATAGTGGTTGCTCTAGGCACATGACAGGCAACATGTCATGTCTTCAGGATTTCAAACATATCAATGGAGGACATGTTGCATTTGGAGACAATCTTACTGGTGGTAAGATAAGTGGAAAAGGTAATGTCACCAAAGGTAAGATGACATTTGAGGATGTCTACTATGTTGATCAATTAAAGTACAACCTGTTAAGTGTATCACAGGTTTGTGACAAACAACATAGTATATTATTTACTAATACTGAGTGTATGATCCTTGCTCCAGGGTTCAAGGTAGTTGATGAAAGCATGATACTACTTAGAACTCCAAGGAAGGACAATGTTTACTGTCTTGATTTGAACAATGTTGATAGTGATTCATCTTTAAATTGTCTTGTTTCAAAAGCTTCTGTAGATGAATCCTCCCTTTGGCACAGAAGGATGTGTCACATGAATTTCAAGACTATGAACAATCTTGTTAAAAATAACCTTGTAAGAGGTTTACCCTCAAAAGTCTTTTCATGTGATGATCATTGTGTTGCTTGTCTTAAAGGCAAACAACACAAAACTTCTCATAAGACCAAAGAGTTAAATTCTGTTTCTTCTTGTCTCCAGTTATTGCATATGGATCTGTTTGGTCCTACAAATGTTATGAGTATAGGCAAGAAATCTTACTGCTTAGTTATTGTTGATGATTACTCCAGATTTACTTGGGTATATTTTCTAAGGACTAAGGATGAAACAAGTGATCTTATCAAATCCTTTATTCTAAGAATTGAAAACCAAACTAATCAAAGAGTAAAAGTCATTAGATCAGATAATGGAACTGAGTTTAAAAATCATGATCTAAACACCTTCTGTGAAGAAAAAGGTATTGAGAGGCAATATAGTGCTCCTAGGACTCCTCAACAGAATGGTGTTGCTGAAAGGAGAAATAGGACACTAATAGAGGCTGCTAGATCTCTGTTGGCTGATTCAAAATTACCTATTACCTTCTGGGCTGAAGCAGTTAATACTGCTTGTTATGTCCAAAACAGAGTTCTAGTGGTCAAGCAAAAGAACAAGACCCCATATGAACTTTTAAATAAAAGAAAACCTTTTATTGGTTTCTTCAAACCTTTTGGGTGTCCTTGTACAATTCTAAATACCAAATCTCACTTAGGTAAGTTTGATAGCAAAGCAGATGATGGATTTCTTGTGGGATATTCATCTCAGAGTAAGGCCTACAGAGTATTTAACTCTTCTTCTAGAATAATTGAAGAAAGTGACAATGTCAAATGCAATGAGAGCACACCAAATCCTGTTGGGTCTGGACCTCAGTGGCTATTTGACATTGACTCACTAACTAACTCTTTTGGTTTCAGTAATGAGTTTACAGGAACAGGTAGTGGAGAATTAGAGATCACACAAGTTCAAGAAAGTATATCTAAATCTGTGATTTTTCCCATACCCACAGTAAATGAAGACTGTGAAAAGGAACCATTTACTGAACCAAGTCAGAGTGAAGAAGACACTAGAGATGAGGAGACTCAAGAATCAGAAGTGGCATCTGAAAACACTTCAATTGAGTTGCATGACTCTAATCTAGAGGCTGGACTGAATGAAGAACCTAGTCATAACACCATAGTTCAAAAGAATCATCCTCCACAGCTGGTAATAGGAGATATCTCTTCTCCTATGATGACTAGACATCAAAGCAGGCTTCAAGAAATGCAAGATCAACAGCATACAGTCCTTTCTTGCTTTTTATCCCAGCTTGAGCCTAAAAAGGCACATGATGCTATGAAAGAATCTAGCTGGATAGAAGCAATGCAAGAAGAACTGTTACAGTTCAAGCTACAAGATGTATGGGATCTAGTAGACCTTCCTAAAGGTCACAGAGAAATTGGCACAAAGTGGATTTTCAGAAACAAGAGAGATGAAAGAGGTATTGTCATAAGGAACAAAGCAAGGCTGGTGGCTCAAGGCTATACTCAAGAAGAGGGTATAGATTATGAAGAAGTTTTTGCACCTGTGGCTAGGATAGAAGCAATCAGACTATTCCTAGCCTATGCCTCTTACATGAACTTCAAAGTCTATCAAATGGATGTAAAAAGTGCTTTTCTCTATGGATCAATTGAAGAAGAAGTATATGTCTGTCAACCACCAGGGTTTGAAAACCCAAGCTATCCAGACAGAGTATACAAATTAAAGAAAGCACTTTATGGACTACATCAAGCCCCAAGAGCATGGTATGACACCCTGTCATCCTATCTCTTGGAAAATGACTTTGAAAGAGGAGTCATTGATAAGACTCTATTTATCAAAAGAAAGAAGAAGGATATCTTGCTGGTCCAAATATATGTTGATGACATTATTTTTGGTTCTACAAGAAACAACATGTGCAAGGAGTTTGAGGATTTAATGCATCAAAGGTTCAAAATGAGTTCCATGGGGGAACTTACTTTCTTCCTTGGACTCCAAGTTCAACAGAAGTCAGATGGCATTTTCATATGTCAATCCAAGTATGTGCAGGATATTCTAACCAAGTTTGGTTTCTCAGAATCAAAACCTGCCAGCACACCTATGGAAACACACAAGCAGATCACAGCAGATCTTGAGGGGGAGGACATGGATGTGCATTATTATAGATCCATGATTGGCTCTCTCATGTATCTCACAGCATCAAGGCCAGATATAATGTTTCCAGTCTGTGTATGTGCAAGATTTCAAGTTAGGCCAAAGCATTCTCACTTTCAAGCTGTTAAGAGGATATTCAGATATCTCAAAGGGCAACCCAGATTGGGACTTTGGTATCCTCATAACTCACCTTTTGACCTAATAGCATACTCAGACAGTGATCTAGGTGGGGCAAACTTGGACAGAAAATCTACTTCTGGAGGATGTCAGTTTTTGGGTGCTAGACTAGTCTCATGGCAGTGCAAGAAACAAACCACAGTATCCACATCTACAACAGAGGCAGAGTACATAGCAGCTGCAAGTTGCTGTTCTCAAGTCTTATGGATTCAGAATCAAATGTTGGATTATGGGGTAACCTTTCTACACACTCCAATCTTTATTGACAACAGCAGTGCTATTAGCATTGTAAATAATCCAGTCAAGCACTCAAAGACAAAGCACATTGAAATCAGGTATCACTTTATAAGAGATTGTAATGAAAAGAAACTTATTCAAGTTGTCAAAGTCCACACTGATAATCAGTTTGCTGATCTATTCACTAAAGCTTTTGATGTGGGTAGATTCACTTTCTTGGTCACAAGTGTGGGAATGATAAACTCTGAATAATCTTCTTCTCAAAAAGTGGTTTTATACCTGTATATTTTTATTCTTGGTGTTACTAATCTTCTTTTTCAGGATATGCATAGCAGTACTCAGTGTTTAGCAAGTTTAAAAGGAGTAAGTTAGTTAATACTGCTAGTCGTTACTACTGCTAGTAGTTAATACTGCTTTCAGTTAATACTGCTAGTAGTTAATACTGCTTTAAGTTAATACTGCTAGTTAGTTAATACTGCTAGTTAGTTAATACTGCTAGCCGTTACTACTGCTAGTAGTTAATACTGCTCTAGGTTAATACTGCTTATATTCCGAATACTATAAATACTCTTTTCCCGCCTAAAAGTTCATAACGACTCTTTGCATACTGTTCCCTTGCGCTCTAAACCCTTTCTCTCTCAAAGTTCAAAGTTTTCAGGCAAGAATCTTCAAGGTCAATGGCATCAATGGCGTTCATTGACGAGCACAATGAAATCGCAATGCTCCAAAAGCCAAAACAAGCAGAAGGCTTTCATCAGATTGTGGATTTCCTCAAGTCAAGCCACATTGCTCATGCTCTTACTGTATCCCCTACAATCTACATTGAGCATCAAAGGCAGTTCTGGGCCAATGCAACCATTGTTGTGGAAAATGGTGTGCAAATGATCAAGACAAGAATCTGTGATCAACCACTAACAGTTACTGAAGAGGTTATACGCATCAGTCTACGTCTAGACGATGCCTCTGGTATAACTTCTATCCCAAATGATGAACTGTTTTCAAATCTTACAAGAATGGGGTATGGAGGCCCATTGGGTGTTTTCAAGTTTTCTAAAGCAAAATTCTCTCCCCAATGGCGTTTCTTTGTCCATACTCTAATGCATTGTATATCCAAAAAGACTACTGGATGGAGTGAGTTCAGCAGCACTATTGCTTATGCTTTGGTGTGCTTGGCCACTACCAGAAGGTACAATTTTTCACAAATGATTTTCAATGATCTTGTCTCAAACATGGGAAACAAAAAGAGCTTCTTTATGTATCCCAGGTTTGTTCAAGAAGTTATTACTCATCAATTGACGGATATACCTCAACCTGTTGGGGTATATGTACCTAAACCCCCCAAAGGTAAGGTTTTCTCAAATATGAGAAGATCTGCTGGGGACTCTGGAGGAGTTGACACCCCATTGTTCTCTACAATGATGGTGGTGTCCCAAACCAATGAAGGTATGGTAGCAGGGTCAAGGCCCTCATTAGACCAACCCACTGCTAGCCAATCCCAACCTTCCATCTCTCAAATTTTCCCTCAGTCCTTGGCTGCTAAACCCACTCCCATAATATCCAAGACCTATGTCAAGAGAAAGGTACACAAGGATCCTTCCCTTGTTGTACCTACTATTAACCAAGAGCCTCAAAGCCCTCTATTGGAGCATTCTCCAATAGAGAATATCCAAAGGGAATCCACTAGGGTGTCTCCCAACCCAAAGGAGGTGCTCTCTGAGGAGGAGGTAGAGCATATGGGTGATGAGGTTGCCACTACTCCTGCTAGCACAGAGGAGGACAGTGGTAACATCAATAAGACCTCCCCCATGGCAACTTTGAATGAGCAATCATTTGAAGGACCCTGGTGCCAAGAAACCACAGGGGTGGATAGTGCTTCTGCTAGGCAGAAGACATCTACTAATAAAAGATCCAATGATCCTTCAATAGGGGGTAACACTCCTGGAGAAGGTGAGGACAGATATAACTATGATGAATTGATGGAGACCATGGGAAACATCAACCAGGATGTCATCAAGCAAGGAAAAGAAATAGAGGAGATGAAGCTGATTATTCTATCTCAACAAGTTCAGATCACCAAACTGAAGAAAATGGTGACAAGATTGTTACAGAAAAGGAGAAGGAAGCAGTTTGTGCTCAAGAGGAGGACAAATGTTCAAGATGATTTCAACAAGGGGGAGAATTCAGAGGCTGAAGCAGAAAAAGAAAGTATTTCTGAGATGGGATTTGATGTTAAGGGGGAGAAAGCTGCAGAAAAAGAAGCACAAGAAGTAGAAACAGATAATGTTCAAGCAGTAACAGGGCTATCTGTTGAAGAATTGGAAATAGCTGAAACCTTAGTAAAAGCAAAGAATCACACTCCTAAGGCTACTCAAAAGGCTAAGGGAGTGGTCATCAATGAAGGAGACCTTGAAAAGAAGACACAAGAAAGAAGTGAGGCAGGGTTGAAGGATACAAAGGGTAAAGCTAAGATGATTGAACCTGAACAACCTGCAAAGAAGAAAATTCAGATAGAACTGGATGAAGAAGTGGCAAAGCAGCTTCAGGCAGAAATGGAAAGGGAGGAACAACTTCAATCTGAGAAGGATAGAGAGCTTGCACTGAATATGGCCAGAAAACTAAATGAAGAGTATCAGAAGAGCATGAAAACAGCAGCTCAGGCCAAGCAAGTACAAGTAAAAAGAATGCCATTCAAAAAGCAGAAAAGACAACCCTCCAAGACCTTTTTGGCCAATCAGGAAAGAAGAAAGATGATAAACTTCCTGAAAGGGGCAATTGGTGTTAAGGGGGAGATGTTTACTCATATGGCATACTCTCAGGTTGAAGAGCTATACAGGAAGGAAATGACAAAGCTCCAAGGGGATTCATCTCAAAGGGAAGAAGCAGAAAGAAGGATGAAAGAGAGACATGATCTCAACATCCAACAACCATTCCCTGAGAAAACCACACTTTCCAAAGAAGAAGCAGAAGAGAAGAAGGAAGAACCTGGAAATGTTGGTAGAGAAGCCAAGTCTGGAAAAAGAGTGAAAACAATTGCTCCAAAAAGGCAGTTGAAAAGGCCTAGGGTGGAAGAAACTGAAAAGGAAGCAGAACCTTCAGTCACATCCCCAACAGAGCCAGTACAGAGTCCAGAGCAGGTCACTAAGCAAACTGATGAAAGTATGGATCCGTACATGACAATAGTGGAACCTTTGAAAGCTGTTCCAATCTCTATGCAAGCTCCAGAGATCATCTTCTGGGATATTCTGAGAGACAATGGAAAGAATTTCTTCAGAATCAAGAGAGCTGATGGTTCATTTGAAGCTTATTCAACATGGGGGAAAGTCATCAGAAGTTGTTCAAGAGCTGATATGGAAGAACT
This sequence comes from Arctium minus, assembly GCA_954870635.1. Classification (NCBI taxonomy): domain Eukaryota; kingdom Viridiplantae; phylum Streptophyta; class Magnoliopsida; order Asterales; family Asteraceae; genus Arctium; species Arctium minus. The sequence continues at coordinate 128,434,941 of OX941081.1, read as the reverse complement.
ATATAAAGTTGGGATGAAACTTTATGAACCTGTGTTGAAAGGTACTGAAGAGAATCTTCTCAAAGTGACATTGGAATACTTGTGCATGATGTTTGAGCCTGCAAGAGTGCACCATAGGATTAAAGATCATATGCATGAGTTCATATTCAAGAAGATTGACAAATGGATACTGTTTGAAAACTGTGGAGTATACATGATTACTATTGACAATTGTTATCATGAATACTACCTGGTGGACAAAATATATGAGCATAGCAAGGAGAAGTTAGAAGGGATGCTTAAAGCTACACTGGTTTGTACAAAGGATTCAGATATGGCCAAGATTGTGGTGAGAAGAACTGTAAATCAAAGTTTGGGCCTAGATCCAAATTTGGGAAATTGAATCAGAGGTGTTGAAAGCATCTTGAAGAAGATCTGAAGAACTTGACTTCTTTTCCTAAAAGTCAAGTTAGGGGGAGATTGTTGGGAACTGAAGAATTTATCAAGTATGGTTAATGCTGCTAGTTCAGAGTTAATACTGCTAGAAGATTTAAAGGTTAGTACTGCTGAGTGTTACTACTGCTAGTACTATTAATACTGCTAGTCAAAGTTAGTGCTGCTTGAACAAAGTTAGTACTGCTTAGCTAGTTAGTACTGCTAGTGGTTAGTACTGCTTAGTAGTTAATGCTGCTAGAAGGAAGTTAATGCTGCTGAAGATTAATACTGCTTATATGATGAAGATTCGTATGAAAGGATATACATGGAAGCTTAGAGATATACATAGAAGATATACTGAAGATATTTTATTCATTGTAATTATCTTTGTATTCAGTATATATATATAGTATTGTTTAGAATAGGATGATAACTTTTAACTTTAAGTTTTCATTATTTTTTAGAGAAAAACAACCTCAAGGCATAGATCCTAATTCTAGAGAAGTAGATTTTGTATTGGTGAGCCTGTTCATCAATATTGAGGTTGAGTGAGTAATCTTGTAACTTCAAAGCATCAAATAAAAGCTTACAGTTTGTTATTCATATTTACTGTGTTGATTTACTGTTTCATTGAATATCAAAGTGTTATTCCGCAAACTTCTTTGATATTGTTTCTGAGAATTAATTCTTGTTGAGAATTCGATCCTGACACTATACAAGAATTACAACTATGACCCCTCATTTAATCTTGAATACAATCTTGACTTAACAATATCCCCCTTTGGATTCAAGATTAAAAAAAATTAACGATAATCTTCAGGTCATCTTCTAGTTGCAAAATCTTCAATATGAAATCTTTAACAACTTAAAATCTTGAATAAACTCTCTCTTTGAAAAACTTTTCAACACAAATTTGAAATCGTCAGAACTTTGATAATCCCTTCAATCTCCCCCTTTGGTAGATCATGATTTGAAATTTCTCAAAAATTATCTTCAGATAAGCTTCAAACTTTGAACTTTCTTCAACAATCAACTTTCTTTGATATTTTGACTTTCACTTTGACTTTGAAATCTTCTAAAATTGATCTTCGAAAAATTCTCCCCCTTTTTGATAAGATCAATCATAAATCTGACTTTGAAATTCTTGAAATATCTCCCCTTTTTTTATGAATAATGAGAAATCAGAATCATCAAAATATTTCAACGTCAACTTTGTCTTTAAAATATCTCCCCCAAACATTAATATAAGCACAGTCTTCATGAGAACCAAAGATATTCTCCCCTTTTCAAGAAAATGGACAATCTTCCCCAAAGAGAATATGAACTCCATCTGATCTTAGATGAACATTTTGCTTTCAATTCATAAATGTATTCATCCGAATCTTTTCAAATTAAGACAAATTAGGATTGGTAACCCTAAATCAACATATGAATCAGTTAGCATGCTTGTTAGTAGCACAGATTCACTGTGTATAACGAATGTACATTGGAAAGGAGCTTTTTGATGTTCACTCCCCCAGGGCTTCCATTCAATCATTGAAAAACCACAAAGGAATTTTCTATGAATGTTAAGACAAGAAAACTTATTCCTTGTGTGCTCGTGCAAGTGTAGCAATGATTGAAGCATTTAAAGATTGAACATGCTCAAAATATGTAAACCATTGAGACAACAACAGTATTACATAGACTCAATGTGCATGATAAAGGGTCAAAGGTATGGCAACTTTCCTTCTTTTTCAATATCCAAATCTTCCAAATGAAGATCAGATAGATTATGTGTTGCTTCCCCTTTAAAATTTGAAACATCCTTTTGATCAAAAAAGAATGAGTAGCTGGTGGGGTTATATAAAAGAGTTGGCATAGGCTAGTTGCCTGTTTCAATGAAGTTCACGAAAAAATTGTGAAACAACAGATTATGTGGTTGCCCGTCTCAGAAAAGTTGGTGCAGATTTTAATATTCTTTTACTCTGATCTCTTACCCTCTTTCTTTTGAACATTTAAGCTCGCTTCTAACCAAACTCTCTTTCACATTTTACCACAGCACACACCCACTCTCTAATCTTTTGATTTGACCCCTCCCCCCTCAATCACTCATGGATAACTTCCGGGGTAGGAAACACTGGTTAACGTGAAACCATGGAAACTCACATCGAATCCCATGTATTTTGTCCTGAAAAGAGTATGTTGCTCAACAGTTTATCTTGACATATAAACACAAGATATCATTATCAGAAAATGTATGCTCATTAAAAATAAGAGTGAGATTTAAGCATGTTGAACATTTAAGACTCAAAACAATGAAATTGAATGTCAAACATGTTCATTCAATGCAGTTGCAGATAGTTCAGAAATCTTTTTTTAAAGCTTGGTAATCTCTGTCTCAAATACCTTCCTTTCTTCTTCAAAATATTTTTCAACATTTTTTCTTTTATCAGATATTTCTCTGAAAACACCGACATGCTTTTGCTCAACTATCTTCTTTTCTTTCGTAAACTTATCCCATTCCATAATGATCACTTTCTCAAAATCTGATACTTGTTGAGAAAATTTTATACATATGAGCTCCACGGCTTTCTTCTCCTCAAATGATTTCCTTGAAAAATCAGAAAATTTCTGTGTAGAAGCTTTTCTTTCTTTTTCAGTCTCTTCTCTGTCTTTAACAATCTGCATTTCCAAAACTGATATCTTCTTTTGTAGCTTTGCACATGCAAATTCTAAACCTTTTGATATATCTGCACTCGTCTTGACTGAGTCCTCTTGTTTGAATTTAACAATTTGAGCTTCCAATTCCAAGATCTTTTTCAACTCAGTATTTGTTCTTTCTAATTTATTTCTGTTCTCTTCACTCTTCTTTAATTCATCTTGTACACTGGAGTTGTCTTTCACTTGAGACGCTTCCTCTTTTAGCACATTTACTTCACCTTCCAGGCTAAACACTTTCTCTTTCAGATTGTCTCTTTCAGCATTAAGATCTGAGCTTTCAGATTTTCTTTTTAGATCTTTTATTTCAGATTCCAGAGCAGAGACTTTATTTTCCAAATTAGCTTTCTTAACTTTAATCTTAGAGTTTTCTCTTGAGCAGTCATTAGCCACCTTGGTGTGGATTGACAAATGTCCAGCAAGACGCTTAACATTAACTTTAGCTTCTGTAATATTCATCTTTCCAAAATCATAACTATAACCTTGAGACATCTTGAAATATATAAAATAAGAGCTTGAAATGATCGTTAGTTCGAATAATCAACAAACAACAACACAGAAAAATCTTCCAAAATTTTCTAAGATAGAAATCCTCACACCACTGCAGCTTTCAAAATTCGTACACCAAATCTGCAATTTTCGCAAATCCAAAAACAATTCGCACACCAAATAACTCGAAATTCTCACAAGGAATGAAAATTTGCACGCCTTTATATGCGAGAAGTCACTTTTCGCACGCAACTGTATGCGAGTTCTTCCCTTTTCGCATGCTTTGAGATGCGAGTTCTATCTATTTGCACGCTTCGAGATACGAATTCTTGACATGGAAAAAATTTTCAACTTCAAACTTTTCGCACGATGATCTTATGCGAATTCTATACTTAGAAAATTTCACGATCTCAGACTTTTCGTATCGATACGAATTCTATACTTAGAAAATTTTCGACAATGCCATGCAAAAACCTCACAATTCGTATGATCAGAGATGCGAATTCCAGAAATTCGTATGATGAACGATGCGAATTTCTCGCTTCTTGTATCCTTTGAGATGCGAATTGTGTACTTAGAAATTTGAAACCCAACTTTTTGTTTTCAAATGATGTGAAATACTTCTTTTCGCATGAAGGCAGATGCGAATTCCACAATTTTCGTATCTAACGCGATGCGAAATTCACACTTAGCTTTCAAACTTCAACGCCATGTGAATTCTAGACATCTTTATGCGAAAAATCTAGATCTTGCGAGTTCTTCATGCGAGTTCTTCACTTTTTGTCCAAAAAACACTTAGATCAATTAAAAGATCAATCAATCCATCGAATTAGCTTATGAAAATCCACCAATTTGATCAAAAATACAAGTAGAACAGGATATAATTGATGAATTACAATCAAATCGACTCAAAAGTACATTTTGATACAATGCGTAGAACTCAAAATGTTCGAAAAACACAAAAACATCAAATCGAATCCAAAATACAGTGCAAAAGTTCAATTGATCTATACAGGATATGTTTAGAACACTAATCAATCACAAAACAATCAAGACTTTGCACAAAACAACATCAAATCTGCGAAATTGATCCAAAGAACAGTCAACAGGGTGCGAGTTCATCTTTTTGTTGATTTTCTTCGAATTAAGCTCTGATACCAATTGAAAGTCCAATCCAAGATCTATGAATCATACACTGAATATGTAGAAATCATTCTTTTATTGATAGAACAATAATTACAGTGATTTCTTTGAGCACAAATCTCATAGTGCCACATGTATATTACTATATGCGAATTCTCTCTCTCTCCCTCTCTCTCTAAAACTTATGCGGATTCTTGATTCTCTTATTCATATGTACTCCACACTTACAAAAACCTATTTATATGGTCAAGACAGTTGATGTTAAGTCTGATTTTATAGTAATCATTGTATTTATAGGGCTTGGTCAAATACTGTGTTTTGAGTCATACTTTGTTGTATCTGACCAAGGGTATTTAAGTCCCTTTGGTCTTGGTTTGTTGTAAGAATCTCACGCACATTAATCTCAATTCCTACTTGGCGCTCTCTAGTTACTCTCTCTACTTTCTCTCTCTAAAGATTCTTAGATCTTGGACTCTCAATTGGTATCAGAGCCATCTGAATCTTGAGAGGATTGAGAGTTTGTATTTTTCAAATCTGAATTGGTGATTGAAATCGAAAATTTGATTTCTCATCAAATTTGGATGTGTTTGTGATCAATTGTGTTTGTTTTTTATTTCAGTAGACTCATTTTTGTTAATCGATCTCTTTTGTTTCAAGTTGTTTTTCAAGAAAATCAAGTTTAGATCATCAATTTTGAGTTTAAAAGTTTTCTGGAAAAACACGAGTTCGGTACTGCTACATTCATGTTTTTGAGATTTAGTGTTTTTTTATCGAAATTGTTTGTTGAAAGTTGTTTTAAAGTTGTTTTCGAAACTCAGAGTGTGTTTTTCATGCATAAATTTCTTGGTTTGATTTGATCTTGCGAAAATTTGTGAGTTGTTATAGTTTGCGCTTCAGTCATATAACTTTGCGCATCATTCATCCTAGTTTGCGCAAGATTCATATTAAGTTGCGTGTTCTACTAATCTTGTTTCTGTTTTTCAGGGTTTTCGCATCCGTCTACATACGCAAAGTCCACTTTGCGCATCCTTTCTCATACGCAAAGCTCAACTTTGCGTTTCCTTCTACATCCGAGAATCTCAGTTTGCGCTTACGAAAGGCTTGGTTTGCGCTTCCCTCTTCAAACGCAAAGTCTGCTTTGCGCTTCCCTCTACATACGCAAAGCTAACTTTGCGTATCCTTCTTCACTCGCAAAATCCTGTTTGCGTTTCGGTCTTCACACGCAAAGTTGTGTTTGCGCATCTGCCTTAATACGCAAAGCTCTTGTTTGCGTTCCCTTCCTAACACGCAAAGATCTACTTTGCGCAAGCTCCAGACTTAGATTTTAAAAAAAAAAGTCTGGGAATTTTTTTTTTCTTTCATCTATGGATTCTGCAAAATTTAGCTTTCAAGCTAAGTTCTACACGAGTGACCTCATGATGTCGTTGGGTACAGAAACTCGTCCTCCGGTCCTAGTCGACGAAAACGAATTCACTCAATGGCAAGATAGGTTCCTGAACTTCATCGAGCGTCAAGCCAATGGAGAAAACATGATGAAGTATTTATCTGAAGGACCTTTCATAAAGCCTAATAAATAGACTCCTCCAACACCTGAAGAGGCTTCACGAATGAAAGCTGATCGAGAGCTGAAAGCTAATCTGATGCTTGCCTTACCAAACTCTGTCTACAACCGGTTTGATCATTGCAAGGATTATCCAAATCTATTATGGGCAGAATTGGAAAAGATCATGCTTGGTTCTTCGGTTGCAACTCAGCTCCGACATACTCGGTACATGAACAACTTTGAGGAGTTTAAGGCCAAAGAAAGTGAGTCTATAAAGAGTGTTTTCGACAGATTCTGTGCAGTGCTGAATGATCTGCGAAAGATAAATGTGATCAAGACAGAGCTTGAAACAAATCTGAAATTTCTTAATGCTCTTCAGCCTGAATGGAACAAAACATGTCACAGACTGAGGAACGATGTTCGGATCTCCATAATGCAGATTCAGGAACTATATGAGATTCTAATGACTAATGAGAGCTTGGTGCTTGAAAAGAAGGCCAAACTGGAGAAAAGGAACAAGAAGACAGTTGACCCAGTTGCACTCCTCACGAAGCAATTGGCTGAACACGCGTTGTCTGAAAATGCTTACAACGGGTCAACTGATGATGATGGTGAAGCATTACAGAAAGCAATGATTCTTCTCTCTCAGCATTACCAGAAGAAGTTCCAACCGAGATCGAGTTCCAACTCTTCTCGCTTCACTTCCGGCTCTACAGTCAAAGTTCCCGAGCCTAAGACTTCTTCTTGTTATAACTGTGGAAAGTCGGGTCACTACTCAAAGGAGTGTCGAGCTAAGAAAGTTAGGGATTCAGCTTACTATAGGAAGAAAATGGAACTAGCAGAAAAGAGAGAGAATGGAACTGCTTTGATGGCCGAAGAAGAATTCTGGCTGGATCACTCTGACAACGAAGCTTCAAACGTAGAGATCGCTCACATGTGCTTCGTTGGAGATGATCAGTTCGACGATTCTGACACTGATCCTGATGAGGTATATTCTGAATTTGATTATAATTTCATTACCTCTCAGATGAATATCATGATAACTGCTTTATCTGATTTGCGTTCAAAGATTTTATCTGAAAAGAATTTAACTTCTGAAAAGTCAGATTTGATTGACAAACTGAAAATTTCTTTGAAAGATGAAAAATCTATTTTAGAAAATACTAAAGACATCTTTCAAAAGAAATTGGATGATTTGGAAAATTCAAATAAGACTTATCTTGAATCTTTGACGGCTATGACTAATTTAAAAGATGATTTTTCAGATAAAATAAATAAGTTAGAAGAAAAACTTTATCGAAGAGACCAATCTGAACAAACAATTTATATGAACAAACCGAGGAGTCAAGAGGCTTTAAAACAAAGATGGGGACTTGGTTTTGACAATCCTCATTGTTTAAACAAAGTGATAGACAAAGTTCCCACTTTATATAAATACGATTATCTAACTCTTGCACACTATGCTCCTCAGTTCAAATTTCATTGGACTAGTGAAAAGGAAGTGTTAGATCTCGAAAATGAGAAAAGGATAAATAACAAGAAAAAGGAAATTCCTTTTGTTTACACAAGTGAAAATGCAAAATATTTTCCTGAAAAATCAAGGAGAGGAAAAAGAGTTTTAAATGATATATCTCCTATCAAATCTTCAATGTCTGATGATTTTATTGCTCCTTATGCTTCTGATTCTGACAAGGAAAATATTTCTCCAATCATTTATGATTCAAAGAAATATACCCCTCCGTTAATATTAGAAAGCAAAATCATAGATCTTGAAGATCTGATAGAAGATCAAAATATTTTGAAGAAAATTGAATCTGATATTATTCTTTCTTTTATGACGTCTAGTCTTGAAGAAAATTTAATTTCTCAAAAATCAGATTCTATTTCTATCCTTTCCTCTGACTCTAAGGAAAATAAAAAGTTAGTTTCCAATTTTAAAATCTTTTCTCAAAATTCTTCAGACTCAGAGGCAAATTCAGATTTATTAGTTGATCAGATTGGTTGCTTGGATAAATTTATTTCTTCTTATTTAAATATTTCGTCTAAAATTCTTGATGATTCTTTTACGCTAAATGATCAATATTATAAACCTAAGCGTAAAAGAAGACGGTCAAAGAAGTCGAAGAAACAAGATAAAGTTCTTTCTGACAGTTCTAATTCTTCTGATTCAATTCTTACAAATAGGACTTTGAGCAAGTCATCAAAGAAGCAGATTTGGAAAACAAAGCGGACATCTGATGAATCTATTTTTGATGAGGATAAATGTGTAGACAAATTCTATAAAAGCGATTCATTTGTTTCTTGTAATAAAATTTCAAAGTACTCTATAAAACAAATGATTCGAATTTCTAAACATGTCTCATGTTCTTCCTCAGATTCTAGTTCTGATGATTATGCTTTTTCTTCTGATGATTGTGCCTTTCTTTCTGATCATATTTCTCATGCTTTTAATGCCAAATATTATAAATATTTCCCCATACGAACTGCAACTAACAAACACGGGCCCAAATACAAGTGGGTACCCAAGTCTCAATCTGATTCAAAGTTGCAGGCATCACGTGTTAAGGGGGAGTAAGAGAAAGAATGGCTTTTGAACACAACAGTTCAAAACCCGGACTTCAAAGCTGAAAGATTTTGGCTTCTGAGTACTTTAGCTCAGGACCCGTACTTCAAAGACTATGACTTCTAAACAAATCAGTTTAGAATTCGTTCTTCAATGATTTAAGCTTCTGACTATATGAGATAATGTGAGTACATCAATTTTAATTCCGTTGCATTTTATCTCTGATAATGATGTGCTACAGTTTTTCTCTTTATTTTTTCCAGAATCTGAAATTGTTCATCTTTCTTTTGCATTTGTATAATCCAAATTTTTTTTTAATTTGAGACACAAATTATTTTTATAATGTGAAAGATGAAATAATTGAATTTTATTTTGTTCCAACTAAATATCAAATTGCTGAATTCTTTACATTTTGTCTTTAATGAAAATTTTTAATATCGGCATATTGAGTTTAAAAATTTTAATCTTTACAAATTTTATTCTATAAAGTAAAGTTTTACATTTTTTTTCTTTCTTTTGAATAAAATATGTGTCTAGGATAAATTTTCAAGTTCTTTTGTTTATATTAAAGTTTTTATATGGTCAAATTTCAAGTCTTACAAAAGTCGAAAAGTCAGCAACATGTTTGAAACTTTTATTACTGCTTTAAAGTTGTGTGATTCGGAATTTTTATAGTTTACTTTGCTTAGACTTCCTAATTAATCAGAATTATAGATTGGAATGAAAATATGGGCTAAGCACTTAGATGTAGATCCTTGTGTTTGAGATGAATATTAATTTCATAAAATACAGAAATCTCTAAGTTTAAAAGTTTGTACCTGTGGCCTTTCTGGTTTGGGAAAGTAAGTTCCTCGGGATGCTTGTCATCTGGTCCCCTAAGGTCATTTGGTCTGGGAGTGATCGAACAGAAATCTTTCTATAGAATCAGATCGAAAGTCATGTTTTACTGGTATGAATGGGTTTAGAATATGTCGATGTAGCCTTTCTGATCTGGGAAAGTAAGTTCCAATGGGTGCTTGACACCTAGTCCCCTAAGGCCAACTGGTCTGGGAGCGGCTGACCCAAATCCTGCAATAGGGTCAGATAGAAAGTTACGTTTTCGGCATGTTCTTTACTTAATAAACTTTTTGATCAAAAGATGCCAAAGTGCACGCGCTTAAAAGATGCCAAAGAGCACACTCATGTTAAGATGCCAATGTGCACAATGCTAAAAGATGCCAATGAGCACACATCTCATGATACTTGGTGATATGTTTGAGTTGCGATAAATCTATAAATTCATGAATATCTTAATTCTTGATGGCTTAGTGTGAGTACATGCAAAGTTCTCTATAATATTTTTAGAATTGCATTTTCTTGAAGATAATCGAAGATTCGCATGTGAGCACACTAAATAGATTGATGGAAGTTTTTGAAACTGAACATGTTTTAACTTATGCAATGAAACTTGTTCTTGTATCCAACAACATATGTTTGATTTCAAATGATTGATAAATCTGTGATATTTTACTAACTAGACTTTTATTTGTTTAGTGTTTAAAATTTTATATGTTTAGTTGTTTCAAAATTTACATTCAGTATATTTTTCTTTCTACATTAATATTTGATCATTGTGTTCTCATAAATATATTTTAATGGTTTATGCATTATTCAAGGGGGAGTGAACAAAGAGAATATTTTTTCAAGGATTATATCTGTTTTTGAGGGGGAGTGTCTAATTTTCTTTATATGAATGCTAACTTGAATTGTCACATCTAGTGCATTTGTGTAGGGGGAGTCAAAGAGATTAAAAAGGTAACATTTTTTCTGAGTTTAAGTCAGCTTTGCGCATTCCGTTGGTCACGCAAACCTTGTTTTGCGTATCCTTCATGAAACGCAAACCTTGTTTTGCGTATCCTTCATGAAACGCAAACTTTGCTTTGCGCACCCTTCATGAAACGCAAACCTTGGTTTGCGCATCCAACATGAAGCGCAAACCTCCCTGTTTTCTCTGTTTCTTTGATTTTGCAGATCTTAAGCTGTCTCGTCTCCAACATTGGCATGACCTAGTTGAACCAGTTCTTCAAGGTCATGAGGGGGAGAAATCAGAGAAGTCAAGGAGATGATAAAGAGACAAAGAGCTCAAAAGTTTATCTGCTGATCAAGATTCGCTCAAAGATTCTATTCTCTCAGCTACAAATTATTTTTTGCTGTTCTTGCTCCGAACACCACAGTTCATTCAAGGTCATTCAAAATAGGTGTATCGTCTAAAGCTCAAGCAGCAAAGACAACTTAATCTGAAAGATGCTGAGAAGAAATTTTTTCTTAAAAGTCAGAAAGCTTCACAAAGTCGCTTTGTTGGTCCGTGCTGTTTTTGAAGATAGTTTTGAAGACCAAAGCGCTAATGATTACTAAGGGGGAGATTGTTAACTCTGATTTTATAGTAATCATTGTATTTATAGGGCTTGGTCAAATACTGTGTTTTGAGTCATACTTTGTTGTATCTGACCAAGGGTATTTAAGTCCTTTTGGTCTTGGTTTGTTGTAAGAATCTCACACACATTAATCTCAATTCCTACTTGGCGCTCTCTAGTTACTCTCTCTCTACTTTCTCTCTCTAAAGATTCTTAGATCTTGGACTCTCAGTTGACCTTACAACTCTATCTAAAATGTCAAAGACAAATACTTTGACTTACAAGCATAACAACAAAAACCCTTTCACTATACAACATTTACAACTATGACCCTTCATTTAATCTTGAATACAATCTTGACTTAACACATTATAAATGTTTCATTTGTTGATTCGGGGTTACAATTCTATTTCTGAATTTGAAAAGATTCGGAATCATTTTTGAATTGACGGAGGTTACTTATATGGAAGTGGAAGATCAGTTGGTCATTCGTCTGATAGATGGAATGAATGTTTTTTTCTTGCAAAGTTTTGATGATGCTGATGCTCACAATCATCAAAAAGGGGGCAAATACAGAACGAAAAAGCAGTTTCTAAGAAAGATCAATAAAGTAAATGGAGAACTTATCAAAATGACAGGTTGTGAAGGTTCAACTTCAAAGATACGGGGAGAAACAAGAGAAAGATAAAGCAGTTTTGGAGAAAGAAATAAATAGAAAGAAGTTCATGATGTGTTGATTCAGAAAGATTACTAAAAGTTTGTTAAAGATTTAGAAATTTTCTTTGAAGATTATCTAAATAGAAAAGTGGACAAAAGCTAAAGATAATTTCATTGCTGAAGATAATCTGTGCCTCTGAAATGGAAGATTATGCTTTGAAAGATGATAAAGTTTATTTCTTGAGAAAGACTTCATAGAAGAATGTTAAAGTTGATGTTTGATAGAGAAAGGAGGAGAATGTCTTTGCAGAAGTTTACCCAAAAGAAGAAGATTGTCATTAAAGGGGGAGAATGTTCGTTTAAGCTGAAAATTCATTTGAAGGATGATCTAGAATACAAAGGGGGAGTATGTTAGTGCAAAATATTGTTGTATTCAAGATCATGAAGATTGAAGTCAAAGCCTCAAGTCAAAGTTTAATGAGAGAAAGTCAAAGTCAACTTGCCTTAAATGGAAAGTGAAAAGTCAAAGTCTCTTATGTAAAAAGTTAATGCTTTGTAGTTAGATTTCTTTTGTTAATCTTTTAGGTATATATAGTTTTGGTCTTTGTATTTGCAAGGTGTACATTTCATTCATACATTTGTAGAGAGAGAAAGTGATCTTTACATTGTAATTCATTTTTAATCAATACAAGTGAGATTTTTGGCATCATTGTGATTAAAACACTTGAATCTGGGACACACAGTCTGTAGGACCTAAATCAAGCACAACACATGAAAATCCAACAAGAATCTAGAGAGAGATTTTAGAGAGAGAAAGTTTCATATGTATTGCAATGAGTCACAAGATTACAAGATAGTCATATGCTTTACATGAAAATGAGATTCTTAATTAAATGAACAAAGACAAATGCTTATATATGGTCAAGGACAACCCCTTAGACCATTTACAAGGAAAGTGAAATAACTACAAAATGTTGACTTTTAAGACTTTCTTGAGTTGACCTTGTATTCCAACAAGTATGCTTTAACAATCTCCCCCTTTGGAATCAAGGCAAGAAATGTCTTCTTCTAGCTCTTAACCAATGTATGATTCAAACCTCCTCATAGCCATCGTGAACTCAATTCTATCATCCAGTGCCTCCAAAGCTTTGACAAGAATCAACCTTTCTCTTCTAGTCATTCTGTCACCATGTTCTGCTCTTGCTCTCCATTCTGTTGGTGACGGTTGTCAAGCTGCAATATGATCACTTTCAGAGTTCCATCCAAAAACATAGCAATCTCGGAAAATCTTATAAACCTTTTCTCATTGTTGCCATTCTTATATACAACATCAAACTCTAGATCTTGAAGAATCATAAAGAGTGGGTAATTTTCTATGTCTGGAATCTTCATATTAGGCTTCAACATGTTGATCTTAGGTTGACCTCTCTCCAACACAAGCTGATAGTCATAGTAGTAAGTGTAGATGATGTGCCTCCAAATGAATCTCTTGATTATTTCCAATGCAAGGGTGATGTTCTCTTTCTGGTTGGTCAGATCTCTAAAGAGGTGATACATATACTCAAAATATTCAATCTCAAGATGGTGAAAATCAGCTTTAGTGAAAGTGTAGTTGTGGCCATCTTGTCTTTGCACCATAAACACCGGATACTAGATTTTATACAACTTCTTCAGATAGACCTCCTTCATTGACACAATCCTCTTCTTGGTCTTGACATGACTTGCAGGCAGCTTCAAAGAATTGATCATGTATAATTACTCCTCTTGATACTCATTAGTCTTATTCTTAACTCCCAAGACTGAGAATATATCCAATTTTCTGATATAATGCACAAAAATATTTTTGGTCACTTCAAGGAAAAGAACTCTCATTGCATTCTTTAACTGCTTATATTCAGAAGGAGTAGGTTCTGAGTCAGGCATACTAGAGGTAGAAGGAGCATCTTGATCAGTAGAAGATTGAGCATGTTGAGCAGGTTGAGATGATTGAGCAGGTTGGCTTTGTCTTTAACTTTGTGGAACTTGTGCTTCTGGAAAGTTGAATTCAGGAAAATCTGGTATATCATGATGAACAGGGCTGAGGTTGATATCCTTTAGAGGTTCTAGGACATATAATTGAAGTAGAAAGTCCGTCTCTTTCTCATCAAAAATACTGTCCATTCCATCTCCCACATTTTCCTCATCAGATAAGTCAATCAACTCCTCAAACTCTTCTTTTATCTTCCATAATTTGTCATACTTATCTGCTTTCTCATCTTCGTCAGAACTCACATCAATCACATCAATAAAACCATTTGTGGTCTGTAACAACTCCTATTCTGAAGCAACCTCGGGCTTTTCAACCGTTGGTTCAATATCTGGATTGACATACAGTACAAGCTCCTTTCCACTCTCTTCACCATACTGACCACTCTGGAATTTCTGAGTTATCTCATATGCAGCTGATTTTGTGCCATGTACTTGGTCTGAACTATCACCAACTCTCTGTCTCTTGGACCTTTCCCCCTCATGATCATTATCAGAATCATGGTCATGCCTTCTTTTTTAGCCTTGAGCCTGAACCTTGCAGGAAGTATGTACTATGTCCATCTTTGTCGATAAGTCACTGATTGCCTATTACATGGATTGTAAGGTAGTAAGAACTTCACTCTTGAATTGATTGAACTCGGTAGAAGTCACATGATTTGATTGTACTGCTTGGGAAACAGAAGGTTGTTGAGCTCTGAGAAGTCCAACAAGATCAGCTTCAGACTGATCTTCAGGAGCCTGAGATAATAGCTTGGCAAACAATAATGATTTCAGCTCGTCAATTGATAGATCAACAGCAGTCGGTGTTTGAGCTGGTGGAGGTGGAGGTGGTTGCATAGTCTTTACTACTGTATCTTTCCCTTTTAGCATCCGCTTCACTGATGAGAGTTCATCCAACAAATGATCTTCAACAGCCTTTAAGGGGTCATCGAGTATTTCCCTTTACACAAATTCGAGCAAGATAACACCGGGGTCACTTAGACGTCTCATTGACACGAAAGTTGCCGAAGTAGCTTTGTGACCTATGTTCAAAGCTGGAAAGAGTTAGCAATGATGGGACTTCCACCCTGTCCTCGTAGTCCAAGTAAAGGATCTACTCTAGGTGTTCCGATAGGGTCACTAAGACATCCGATGGTAGCAGGAATAGTAGGCAGTGTCCTAGGAAGTGAAGATATTTCAACAACGGGCTCCAGACACACTGGTGCATTGAAATAAGTCGAGAACCGGGGCGGGAGTTATCTTGTTTCAATATCCATATTCTTCGAGTGAGAATGGAATAGATTATGTGTTGATCCTCTGTGAGAAGATGAAACAGTTTCCTGTTGGGAGGAGACTGAGTGGGTAGCTGGGTGAGAAAATGCGTTAGTGGGTGACTAACGTCTTCTTCAATACCTGGACTCAACACATGAGTCCTAGTAGTAGATGCGGCTGCCCATCTGGATATGAGTTTCGGATTTGTACACTCTCACCATGTTCTTTTCGCATCCCTTCACTCGTTCTCACCCTTTTTGAATTTTCAATTGTTTCTCTCTCATTCCTCCTTATGTCCCCTATCACCTGTTAAATAAAATTATCAACATTCAGCTCCAATGCATGATCATTGTGATCATCATCGTTGTCATCATCGTCATCATTTATATCATTGCTATCATCTTCAGTTCTATCTTCATCTGTTGTGGGATCCGACTATGTCTCAGCGTCTGAACTTTCATCGACAATCTCTTGTTGTCGGCCTATATGTCGTGGAATAAGTGTCGCATTAGTTCAAGACGAAGAATCATCATTTTGAGTAGCAGCATGGGATGATTCCATGGCCTCTAGTTTAGAAGGCTGACCCCCTCCAGTCCTCCCTCGGTATTTTCCTTCTACTCGACCCATTCAGGTACTGCCCCAGTACTCTGAACCCTCACAGACACCGCTTTCCTAGGGATGGAGTCGTGGGTAAGAACCGTCGGCTCTAGCTGTTCCATAGACTCAATATATTCTATATTACACTCAGCAGTCAGATCCACATAAGATAATAAGGCTGCAGGAATAAGCATGCTGCAATTGAAGACTTGTTTCTGCTTCTGAAGATATCTCATGTTGTCCGCTGGGCCAAAAATGTAGTTAAGTCTTTTTGGAATCTCTCGGTTTGATCTAAGCATGCTGAAGATAATTGGTTGTAGAAACCTTTTATATGCTACAAACGTATTGGCTTTGTTGGTACGCTTCACTTGAACTTTTCCTTGGAGTTAAATCCAGAAGATAAATGTGTAGTAAACGTGCAAATCACATACCACCGCATGAAATAACCGGAGAATGGGGATGCTAGCATTGTCCATATCGGTGTGCTTGTTGATGACGGAGAATAGGGCATTCCATACCGTTGGCAACTTTGTATTTCTAAACTGACTAATCATGTTCAGCTCTCGAACATATCCTAAGGCTCTAACCTTTTCAAACACCTCAGAGTAATGGATAGGCATCAAAGGTAGTTTTTCCTTCTCTAGAACTGGCTTCAGGCAAGTGTAGTACCATCCGGAGTCTTGTATAGTCCAACACGGTGATGAACTCATTAATCTGTATCTCAAAAGTTGGCCGGTTGTTCTGGTAGGTAGAGGTGATTGTTTTCCATGCTTGCTGAAGATATATCAATGGGACACAAATGTTCTCGGTGAATGCATATGCTAGTGGGTGGCCTTTCAGGATTTCTATGATGATAGGATCTATGTTGAGATGATCCAAATCCACATGGTGGTTGTTGGCCTGAATGAGTAGATATTCATTGTGATGAATTAGTGCATGGTTCGGGTTTTCAGCATTGGCAGAGGATGGGTTCCTTGATCGATTTGATGGAAGTAGGGCCTCCATAGTAGCTTGAGGCATGTTTTCATCAAAGATAACTTGTTGCTCAACGGATTAGCCATCTTAAGCACCTGGAATGAAAAATGATAGGGCATGTGTCCTATGGGTCAGTTAAGAACAAAAACCATTTTTGAAATTTTTTTGAAAAATTCTCTATGTCTGGTTGACGCAAGTAACTAGACCCGAGAAATACATTGAGGACTTGATGCAAGCCACATGATGCGAGAAGTGGACTTGACGCAGAAGGAACAAAAGTCTCACTTATCGCAGGCCACTACTTGCGACAAGTGGACTTAGGAAATTTTAGAGTCCAAAAATCATGAAACTTGACGCATGACCCTTGTTAACTAGAACTTGACGCAAACATCAAAAAACATATGAACTTGTCACAAGTTCATCAATGCCAGAAAACGGTAAGTCCCAG
This sequence comes from Arctium minus, assembly GCA_954870635.1. Lineage (NCBI taxonomy): Eukaryota > Viridiplantae > Streptophyta > Magnoliopsida > Asterales > Asteraceae > Arctium > Arctium minus. Next base: position 128,417,740 of record OX941081.1, on the reverse strand, counting down.
ATCCATTTTTAAGTCCAAAATTTGTCCATAGAAGTCCAAAACAAATCCTCAGATTAGGTCGCTTTTAGTTTCCCATTATGATTTCATCATTAAAAGTCCAAAATTATAGTCCAAATCCAAACCTTAAGTTCATTTTATGATTCCAGTGCAAGAACACTTAGAATATGAACAATTATATACAAAGAATCGATTCAAAGTCCATTGATTTATGGTCGATTATGAAAAATGATGCTGGAAACATGTTCTAACAAACGAAATGATCAACAAATAACCATCAAACTTAAGATTTCCCTACCTGAATCGAAAGATTCAAATGAAAAAAATGAACAGTCACAAGTTCAGTTCGAAGAGCACAGAGAGAATAGTCTAAGTGTGAAAGTCACAAATGTTTGAAAATGAACAAGTGGGAAACAAAAATTTTGAAACGTGTATATATACTCGAGAAAAGGGATGACACGTGGCTCAAGTGGATTCAACCTCCCACTTGACGCAAACATGAGAAGTAGTAACTTGTCGCAAGGTTGACAAGTTGTGAGGAGTACTTGTCGCATGCAACAAGTTGCGACAAGTGTGTAAAGGAAAGTTGTCGCAAGACTCTTAATCTCAGGGTGAACTTGACGCAAACAACGGGTTACGTGAAGTGTACTTGACGTAAGTAATGGGTTGCGTTAAGTGGACTAGTCGCAAATAGTGCAATGCATCATGTATGCTTGTTGCAAGCAACTTGTTGCATCAAGTTACTTGTCGCATGCCATGCCTTGCGTCAAGTGGTCTTGTCACAGGCAATGGCTTGCGATAAGCTTTGCACCCTTTCCAAAAAATGGCAACTTTTCCAAAAATAGAAACATTTTGAGAATTTCAAAACTTATCATTCACACTGCTTTTCAAATGACTCTTTGAAGCTCAAAAACACTTTTCACACTTTTCCAAAAACAAAATTATTTAAAAAAACATTTTCACACCTATAATCACAAACTTTTCCAGATGCTCCCCCTTGAAGAGTGAGTACTTTGATTTCCACATCTATCAAGATATCCTGCAAAAACAAATGTGTCTTGGTACTCATATGAACATGAGTCTACATTGCTTAGACGTATCAGACCTTTTAACAAAATTTACTCCCCCTAAACATAAGCATTATGAAGCACTTACTTAACAGAACATCCAATCTTCAAAAAAAAAATACTTACATTCTCCCTTTATATAAGCATTGAGTTAAGATCTTTGAAGTGTGGGTTCGAAACTGAATTATTCAGAAGCCATAATTCTTTGAAGTATGAGTCCTAAGATGATTTACTCATAAGTCAATATTCTTACTCCCCCTACACATGTGGTGCCTGCAAAACAGATGGAATAGGTTTTGGTACCCACTGGAACTTGGGTCCAGATCTGTTAGTTGCAGTTCTATTGGAAGTAACTCCATACCAATGATGAACATAATCTTTTTGAACAAAATCATTTGTACTACAATAAGAACAATATATTTTCTTTTGAGCTAACTTGATTAATTGATTTACAGAATAGACAATATCAGGTTTAGCAAAAAGATTTACCTTTACGAGCATTTTTCTTTCTTGCATTAGATTTGTGCACAGATAATTTCTGAAATTCTTTTTCATCAGTTAAACCTTTCACTCTCCAGACCATCTGAATTCTCTTAGAATCATGCTTACCTTTAGACTTGAAAGCATAGCTATCTGAACCATCAACAGGCTTATCATAAATAAGATTTAAAGGACGAATCTGATCTGATTTTAAAACTTTTTATTTGACACATCCTTTTTCAAAAACAAATTAATGTATTGAACTGGAAGTATTTTTGAATGAACATACAGACTCAGTTGAATTATCATACGGACATTGAACAATCATATCAGTAGAAACTTTTTCTGATAATTCAACATATGTCACTTCCAGTTGTTTGACTTTATTAGACAATATCTTTCTTACTTCAAAAATTGTGCCATACATCTTTTGCAAATTAGATTTGACCTTCTGCTCTTTCAAAATATCTGAAGCTAGAACAGACAACTTCTTAGTGAGCTTCGAAATTTCTGCTTCAAAAACATTTCTCTCTTGTTCAAAATCTTTTTCCAAGTTTTTGCTCTTAACAGATATCTCTTTGAATATTCCAACATTATTTTTCTCAAAAGAGTTCTTTTCAATTTCAAAAGAACTTTTCTTTTATTGAAACTCTTTTCTTTCCTTTTTCAATAAATCTTTCAAATCAGATATCTGCTTGGAAAGCTCAACAGTCTTTTCCTCAAAAAAATTCTTTTCTTTATCAAAAACATCCCTTTCAGTTATTAAAATCTTTTCAAACTCAGAAACTTGTTTTGAAAATTTAAACATTTCAGCTCAACATCTTTCTTTTCTTGACATGCATTCTTTGAAAAGTCAGATAGTTTCTGGATGTATGCTTTCTCCAATTCTTCTTTATCTGCATTGAATTTCTTCTTTAAATCAGCATTCTCAATTTCCAATGTTGTTGTCTTCTCTTCAGACTTCTTCAATTTATTTTGAAGACTTGTAATCTCTCTCTCTTTGGATGCAACCATATCTGCAAAATCAATGTCAGAATTAGAATTACTTTTATTTTCTAAAATTGTACCTTTTTCTTCCAACTTCTTTATCTGATCTTTCAGCTTTGAGTTTTCAATCTTTAACTTCTCTCTTTCAGCTTCAATAACTGGAATTTCATGCATGTATATGATAGTAACCTCTCTTTTAGATAAAATAGTTCCACTACTTTTGAATAAATGGTTGTAACACCCGTAATTTCCTAAAGAACGGTCAATGATCGGTCGAGGAAACGGTCAACGGCTGACCGAGAGAAACGGTCGAGGAACGGTTTAACAAGATATGCGAGAAGGCATAACAGGTGACAAGCTCGGCTTGGCCCGCGGCCCAAGTCGCGGCTAGGCTCGCGTAAGTCGCTGTGATCCACGGCTCAGGAACACGTACGACTTGGCCCACAATTTGAGGTTGCGGTCAAGGCCACAGGGATGGTCTGGATGATTTAAACCCCATTTTTAGGGTTTTCTCTCATTTTACTCCCACTCCCCTTTTCTCTCTTCTTTGGGACGATTTCGGGGGCTTAAGAACTAATTTTTGGACCACCTTGGTATGAATCTACCCTAGGGAGATCAAAGAGTTGGTGGTTTTAAGCTTGGAAATGGGAAGGGTGAAAGATTTCATGGGAGAGATGTGGTTGAAAGACTTCAAGTTTCGGTTGAGGTAAATCTCTTGTATATTCCAAGTTTTAGTATACGGATCTTTGTAGATCTAAAGGTTTTACTTGATATTGATTCATTTCTAGAGTTGAGGAAAAGGGTTATTCGGAAACCTTAACTCATTGTTGAATATGACATAGAAATGGTGGAATATACACTATTGGAGGCTAATGGTTGGATTTTAAACATAGGTTTAACTTAACCTAGCGAGGTGAGTTCAAGTTGATTTGTGAAAATGTTGTACATGCCAAAATGTCCATTTTAAAGTGTTTACGTGTTTTCCATGAAATTATCAAGGGTTGAGTTATTTGGTGGATTTTGATTATTTGAAGTGTTTAGCTTTATAAACCTTGTAAAACACCCATATTTGGGATTTTTGGGCATTTTGATAAATAAGTCATAAATGGAAGTGTTTTGATGATTCATTGCATAAATGGAGATAATTTGGTAAAAAATTCATTTTAGTGTTTGTTGGAAATATGCTTCGTTAATGAAATGGGACGTTTCGAAGGTACAAATGTGTGAGTCCTTGATTTTGGTCATTCTCGACCTTGTGAACATTTTAGAAATTGTAAAGCTTTTAGTTTTGGGCCAAAGGCCAAATGTGATTTGAGAAACAAAGATTTTGGGAAAGATGTGGTTTGGTTTATGTAACCATATTGGTTCACGTGTTTTAGCCAAACGTTTATTATGCATTTGGGCTTGATTTGTACTCGATAATGAGACTTTGACGTATGGTGTACTTAGTTGCATCTGATTTGAGAGTTACATGTTTTGAATGCGTTAGTTAATTAGTTGGAGTCATGTAATGTTTGAAACAATAATTCATTGGATCCATAGGCATATGAGTCAGTCAATTGGTTTAAATGGGAACTTTAAACCTGTTTTAGGACTGGAAATATTTATGGTTAGAGCGGACTCAAGGTATAGATCCTGGTTGGTTGAACTCGATGACCGTGTAACCTTTAGCGAAGGGCTCGAGGTATAGATCGTGGGTGGTTGAACTCGATGCCTGTGTAATCCAGTTGGTTTACTCATCGTGGAATTTTAGTGTCCGCGTTTGAAGTCTAGTGAGTGGTCCCCAAGTCATGTTTTTATGTAACCTTGCGGTGGTGCTCTGCAGAGCCGTATACGGAGCTAAGTCTTGCGGTGGTGCCCATGGTGAGCCGGATACGGGGACTTGTGGCTTTTGTGGTGACACTCATTTAGAGGTCGAGTAGACACTAGGGTCATTTATGTATCTTGCAGCGGTAGCTCGGTAGGGAGTCGTATACGGGGATCCATGACTCTATGTGAAGCTCGAGAACATTGATAAGTAGCTTAACTTTGTGTGCCGGCCACATTCGATGGAATTCGGGTCTCCCCCGTCACCGAAAGGTATTGTTTTGGGTATTGAGTTTTAGTATCCACGTTTTCGGTGACGTTTTGTATATATGGATTATTATCCATGATTTATGGGTTGGGTATTATGCCCCACCTGTGCTTTGCGTGTTTCGGGATATAAAGTTTTATCCGCGTTTTCGTAAATTGGGAGTTCGATTTCCATTCACGTTTTGAGTGAGTTTTGGGTTGCATCACCTCTTCAACGTATGTTTTGTATTGGACGTCCATCTTTAAATCATGCGTATTATTGGAAATGAGTCGTTTCATATTTAAAGTAAATTGTCTTGAAAGATTATGATTTAAGTTGCATTCTTTCCTTTTACGATATATTTATCCATGTTGAAAACTCTTGAACTCACTAGGCGTTAGCCTAACCTTTTTATTTGTCGGCATGTGCAACAGGTTCCGGTTGGGAATAGTTCTACTGACACTGTGAATAGAAGTGTGCTAGTTGTGTGCTCGAGAAGTGAATAGCTTGGTAAAGTCTTCCGCATTTATTTATAGGATTAGTAACATGTATTTGGGATAAGTAACACCTAACTTCGATAGTACTGGTGTAATTCTGGAATTTATAATTTTGAGGTTAATCATAGAATTTTAAATTTGAGGTATTTGAGTTTTGATTTGTAGGATGAAGTTTTGTCCTTTATTTGATGTTATATCGAAATTTTTAATTAGTTGCTCTTACCAAATTTGAGGGTGTTACAGTGGCCATTTTACTGAATGACTGAACTGTGCTTGAAATGATCGTTCGAAATATCAGAAAATTTTGACTAAGGAAAAAGTTAAACTTTGGTAAATAGTCAACTTGTCGCAGGCCGAACAAGTATACTTGACGCTGATCAAAGAAATCTCACTAGCCGCCGATTAACTTGTCGCAAAACAAAGGAAAAATAAACTTCTCGCAGACAAACTTGACGCGGGAAAATAGAGCTGAGAAGTCAACTTGACGTAGACCTTTTAACCCGAGAAGTGCAGTTGACACAGACAAGGTACCCGAGAAGCAGACTTGACGCAAACAGCTTGATACGAGTAGCTCACTTGACGCAAGAAACGGTACCCGATAAGCAGACTTGACGCAGACTACTTGATCCGAGTAGCTCACTTGACGCAGTCAACGGTACCCGAGAAGTAAGCTTGGCGTCACACTAAGGATCCGAGAAGTAAGTTTGACGCAGACTGCTGGATCCGAGAAGTGAACTTGACGTAAATCAAGGGACCCGAGAAGCAACCTTGACATAAGCTAAAGGATCCCAAAAGTTCACTTGTCGTAATGGGAACCTTGCGAGTACCACACTTAGAATATAAAAACAATCCAAACTATGAACCTTGCATCAACCAGGTGAATCTTGCATCAAGTTCAAGAACTTTCGTCAAGTATAGATCTTACGCAAGTCGAACGAAAATCACATATTTGGTCATATCTTCTTCTGTACTCTGAATTAAAATCTGAAACTTGGAAGGGTTTACCACGAATCAATTCTAAACAGGTTTGTAGAAGGAATTATCACCCAAAAATCGTTGAATTTCAAACTTCGATCCAAACTCAGATTCTTGAAACTTCCGAACCAAAAAGTACAAAAACAAATCCAAAATTCACCAAAATTAATGTGAATTAAGCCCAACAATCTAAACAAGAATCATTGTAAACAATAAAACGAGTCTATTACAACAAAATTCAGGGTCAAAATACACCAAAATCGTGAAAACACCAATTGAATAGTAAACTTTCCAAAAATGGCTTGCGATAACTTCAAAAAATCCAAATTCTTGCCAAAATTCGATCCAATCTTCAATCAATCCATGTTTTCTAAATCCTTCTTTGCCTCTGATGCCAATAGGACCCAAATCAAGCACAAAACATGAAAATCCAACAAGAATCTAGAGAGAGATTTTAGAGAGAGAAAGTGTCATATGTATTGCAATAAGTCACAAGATTACAAGATACTCATATGCTTTACATGAAAATGAGTTTCTTAATGAAATGAACAAAGACAAAGGCTTATATATGGTCAAGGATAACCCCTTGGACCATTTACAAGGAAAGTGAAATAATGACAAAATGTTGACTTTTAAGACTTTCTTGAGTTGACCTTGTATTCCAACAAGTATGCTTTAACATAGTCTATTATAACACTTAAACACTTTGAGCGTCCTATAAACCCAATTTTGTTGTAGTGAACTCAACATGACAAGATTGAACAATCCATTAACTTTTCATAGAGATTTTCAACCCATAAACGTTAAATAGATCTTATATTGGTAGTCATAGTTTTAGAATTTGGATTGCTGATCGAACTGAAACAAGCTTCGCTTGTCAACATGTTGGCAAGATAATATTTTTGGCAAAAGTTCATCTATTTTCGTTTGAATATAACATGTTCCAATTCAAAGAGAAGACAAAACAACTTTTCATTTGCCTTAGCTTTTGCTAGGACCTCAATAAACTAAGCTAATGGTCTAACAATTCCAATGCAATCGTAATCGGTATGTTCGCGTATATTGATTCAAACATTACATCCGGACGCATTGAGCGGGTATACAACTAGTATGTTTATATGCATATGTATATGTGTTGTATATATGTTTATATGTGTATATATATGTGAATTACACATAATGTGTGTGTTGTTTGGTAACCGCATATGGCTTTAATCAGTTCTATTGGGTTTTAAAGGGTTTCATTGGACTTTAATGGATCTGTTGGGCTTTATTCGGTTTTATTGAGCTTTAATGGATTTTGGTGGACTTTAATGGATCCAATCGGCATTATTCGGTTTTATTGAGTTTTAATCGATTTTATTGGGCTTTAATGGGTTTTATTGGGCTTTAATAAATCTTAGTAAACTTTCATCAGTTTTATTGAGTTTTAATGGATTTATTGGGCTTTATTCGATCTTATTGGATTTTAATCGGTTTTATTGGGTTTTAATCGGTTCTATTGGGCTTTATTTGGTTTTATTATTGGTTAATGGGTCTTATTAGGCTTTAATGTATTTTAGTGAACTCTAATTGGTTTTATTGAGCTTTTATATTGGGCTTTTAATGCTTCATTGGATTTTATTCGGTTATATTGACTTTATTTAATTTTTAATAATTATTAAGTAAAAATAATTTATAAATTAATAAATGATAGAACTTTTTAATAATTTATAACTAGTTGTTTGTTATGATTTATAGTTAAAGATTATTTAATAGTGATTAATTAAAAACAATTCATAAACTAATAAATAATAATTTTAAAAAAGTATAATTAATTATTCTGTAATGATTTATTGTTAAATATTATTTAGTAATTTATTAATTATTAAATAAAAATAATGTATAATTTAATAATAATTCTTTCAAAATTTATAATCAATTATTTCTTTAATGATTTATTGTTAAAGATTATTTAAATTTATTTATTAGAAAATAATTTAATAAGTTAATAAATAATATTTTTTTGAAAATTTTTAATTAATTATTCTTAAATGATTAATAATTAAAGATTATTTGTTAATTTATTAATAATAAAATAATATCTTTTTAAAATGTATAATTAATTATTCTTTAATGATTAATAATTAAAGATTATTTACTACTTATTAATCAAAAAATAATTTAATAAATTAATTATTAATAGATAATAATTTAAAAAAAGGTATTAACGATGGAATTTCCCTCGGAAATTTGTTGCTGTTTATAGACTCTTTAATAACAAAAATGGGGCTCCAAAACCTGATTTCAGGTTGAGAGCGAGAGAGACGAAGACAGAAAGTCGTCAACCACCACTAGTTGTCGACCACCACCTGTCGTCGACACCACTAGCCATGGACCACCACTACCTTCGCCACCACCATTGCTTTTGGCGCCGTCGCCACCACTGCTCTCGGCCACCATTTCTACCATCACCGCCGATTATTACTTCTCCAACCATTATGAGTTCGGTATCCCTGATTTGGGTTGTCTTTGCTTGTGTTTACCTAGGGTTTTCTTACATTTTTCTTTCCTTATGGTTTGAAGTTATGTTGAGTTAGATTTTCTTTGTTCTTGTCAGACTATTATGTTTTAGAGGTAAAACCAAACCATTTTGGCATACTATCAACTTTGGATTTGGGATTTTAGTCCAAATGATTTTTGGGATTTTAGACCATTATGTGCTAGAGGTAAAACCAAACCATTTTGGCATATTATCAAGTTTGGACTTGTGATTTTTTATTTGGAATTTAAGACCAAAAAAAGGTCGAATAGAGTATTCTTTGCATATTAGGTCACTTGTGATATATGATGAGATTAGTTGGTGTATTCTTGATAAAACCGAGCGATTTAAAATGCCATATATGATGCAAATTCATCTACTTTCTTATGTGATTCAAAACTTGTATCACTAATTAGTTGGGCTGCCAATTGTTGGGCAAACATTAGGCTTGATTTTATTTATTTGTAGTTGGGTTGCTAATTGTTGGCAAACATTAGTCTTGATTGTATATGGAAATATTCATTCTATAGACATTATGCCGCAAATTTTTTTAAAAAATGGTTGTGTTTTAAACTTATTTCTTTCATTCCAAAACACCTCTCTTTCATTCAAACTTACGATTTGAGTTTTAAATGGCCTAACCAATACACTTAGGAGGAATTTGGTTCACATAATGGAATTTGGTGGAATTGGAATCCATCAAAGGAATTTGACTTTGAAGCAATTGGAATGAAATTTGATGGAATTTGACCATGTGTTTGGTTGACAAGAATTGGAATGAAATCTCGCAAAGAATAGATAATATTAATTGATGGTGGTGGTGGCAGATATGTTGCCGATGGGAGTGGTGAAGGTGGGGCAGGGAGGGGATGGTGGTTAAATTGGATGCAAATGTTACTTTTGTCTTTCTAAAATGAAATGGAATTCAAATTCTTCACAAATGCTAAGGATTGATCATATCCCTTAACCGTGAAATTCGGTGGAATCCAATCAATTCATTCCGCGAACCAAACATCACTAAGGAATTTGGTCAAAGGAATTTGTCATTACAACTCGAACAAATTCCTTTGAATTCCGCGAACCAAACGGTCCCTTAGAGTTTCAAAGTCATTCAAAACTCCTTTAAGCCTATGGTTTGACTTTCAAATAGTCAAACCATTACACATAGTGTTTTCAAGTAATTCAAAAGACTTCTAACTTCATCCACACCTACCGGTTGACCATGAAATAATCAAATCATTACACTTAGAGTATTAAAGTCATTCAAAACACCTTTAAAACCTACGTTTGACTTTCATTTAGTCAAACCATTACACATAGTATTTTCAAGTCATTCAAAAGACCTCTAACTTCATTCACACCTACAGTTTGACCTTCAAATAGTCAAACCATTACACTTTGAGTTTCAAACTCATTCAAAACTCCTTTAAACCTATGGTTTGACTTTCAAATAGTCAAACCATTACACGTAGTGTTTTCAAGTCATTCCAAGACCTCTAACTTCATTCAAACCTACGGTTGACCTTCAATTAGTCAAATCATTACACTTAGAGTTTCAATGTCATCTAAAACTCCTCTAAACCAATGGTTTGACTTTCAAATAGTCAAACAATTACACGTAGTGTTTTTAAGTCATACAAAAGACCTCTAACTTCATTCACACCTATGGTTTAACCTTAAAATAGTCAAACCATTACATTAGAGTTTCAAAGTCATCCAAAACTCCTAAAACTTGTTGCACGCCTCTTTAAACGCACAACAAGATTTAAATTTATAAACCTAACTTATATCAATAAAGATGGTAAGTCGGGTATCGTTTTTATCAGGGAGTCAGTGGTTAAGCTAATGATTTGTATCAAATCGATTGCATGTGTGTCACTTAGATATACCACCCAATTTATCAATTTAAGCTCAAGACTCACTAACTAAAACCGAAAATCTACTTGGCACAAATACATTACTTCAAAAGATTTGAATTTAGAGAGTTGTAATAAATATTAAACGAATAAATAACGAAACTTTATAACTAATATTAAATAACGAAACCAAAACGAGAACTTTATCATATAAATGGAATATTCGTAAAGAAAATAATTTCCCCTAAGACTTTCTTTGAACACTTGGTGTGCAATCCAATGAATAATGAACCAAAACTTCATTAATTAAAGAAAATCGAAGCCAACATCAATCCAATTACAGATCCCGAAAGAAACTAAAGCAATCAATGATCAAAAATCCAATCTAACACTTTCAAAACCAATAACACCAAAAGCAAACAACTCAAAGTTTATTCTAAAACTAAATTTAAAACCAATAAATATATTGTGCCTAATTGAAACTAATGAGAAATAAATGTAGAACTAAACTAAAGCAAACGAAGTAACCTGTTAACTGCAAAACAACCCAAGTTTGCTAAAATAACGCAACAGCAACAATACTTACAATCAAGCCTCAAAATCGGTGTATCTTTGCTTCTATCGAACAGTCCTAACGGAACCTAAAGTCGACTCCTTTCCTGTTGTTTTTCGTCCTCCTCCAGCCTCTGTTTTCTGCAGTAAAACTGTCCCAGAATCATCCCTTCAGCAGCCCCAGAAATCAGCTTTGAAACCCCTTTGATTCACCTTCAATCGATTCTCCAAAACCGAACATGAATATGTGATGTGACCCTTGTTTTTGTGTGATTCTGTTCTCCCCCTTTGTGTGCATCCCCCCAATACCAACTCCCCTATTTCGTTTGAGAGCTTTCAACATTTTTTTTAGGGAGGGGGTCCAGTTGGCGGTTTCGCAAAGTGATTTCATTTATGTGCTCATGATAAGGATTTGGCTTAGTCATACTTGGCAACGTACCCCCAACCCTTCTACTCAGTTGTTCGGCCAGTTGTCCGACTTGTTTTTCTAGAGCAGTAATAGATTGATTACGATGCCCTGAACTTAAAGTTTTTTGGACTAGACTATCAAAAGAGGATGAAGCCAAAGAAACGGAAAAACGATTGAAATCATCTAAAGTTCACTTTCCATTTTATTATGCGAAGCTGAATAATAGTTATCATCAAAAAGATGAAAATAAATCTCTTTCAAATGACTTCTTTCAAAGTTATTCCGTCAAAGAAATGGAGGCGAAGCCTATTCAAGGTAAACTATATGTCCCTCCTCTCGTTTTGGAAAGTAAAATTTCTGAACTCGAGAACTCTTTAACAGATGAAAGACTTTTGATTGAGATTGAACAAAAAGTTTTTTCTACCGTGCTGAAAAATGTTATTATTTCAAAGGCTTCTAAATCTGATGACATGTTTGGTTCATCAAACGGAGGGTTTGATTTTCTTAACTCTGACAGTGGTTCGGATAGTTGTTTTGAACAATTTGATTTTAATGCGAAACTTCCTAACCATTCATCTTTTGTTGTGAAATCTTTGGGAAAAACCAGTATGCCTGTTAACAGTGTTGTGTGTCCCAATACGTAATCATTCAAATAAGTAAACAATAAGCAATAACGATAATGCAAACCTGATATGATTAATCAAACGATTCAACAGGTTACAAGCTTGAAATCAATATCTCTCTTTCTCTCTGTCTTGTTCACGGCGCACCACCACCAAGCAGACCTTTCTCTCTAATTGATATTTTCTAATTAAGCTCCTTAACCCTAATTACAACTAACCTAATCATATTTATACTTAGGCCATAAGCCTAATGGGCTTGGCTTGCTTGGGCCCAACAACTAAAACAACCTATTAACTTAATAATAAACCAAATAAATAAAATACAAAAAACCACTTTTGACTATTTATTACAAAAGGACCCTAGACTATTTGTTGAGACGACTTTATCAGCTTTGACTTCAGATTTCCATCTTCAGATAATTATGATCTTGAATCCAATAAATATGTGCTTTAACAATCTCCCCCTTTGGATCAAGATCATTCTTTAAGCTCAGAAAATGTAATCTTCCTCTTTGTCTTTAGAATGTAGCAATCTCTCCAATCGATGAGAATATCTTTTGGAAAGAAATTATCTCCAGTTTCAGCTCGGAATGCTTCAGCAAATCATCTTCAAAGAAAATTTCTTCATTTCAGCATATCTTCAGAATATCTTCCATTTCTTGATTAACGCTTCTCCCCCTTTTTGATGAAAAGAGCAAAGAGGTCATCAAAACATGTTTTCAAGAAATTTCTTCCACCATTGATCTTGCAAACAGAACCACTGAGTATCCGTCAATTCATTAAGATGTTCATCCAGATCTTTGCAAATCTAGACAAATTAGAAAATGAAGTGTAACACCTGAATCAACAAATGAATCAGTTAAAATTGCATGTGAGTAACACAAAGTCGCTGTGTGTAACGAATACACAATATAAAGGAGCTTTTATGATGTTCACTCCCCCAGGGCTTCCATTCAATCATCGAAAAACCACAAAGGTAATTTCTATGAACGTTATGACAAAGAAACAAATTCTTTGTGTGTTCGTGCAAGTGATAGAATAAATTAAGCATATAATGATTGCTTATAAGGCTCAAAATGTGTAAACCACTGAGACAACAGTTAGTTAAACACAGACTCAATGTGCATGAATGAAGAGTGAAGGTGGGGCAGACTTCCTTCTTTTCAATATCCAGATTTTCCAAATGAAAATTAGATAGCATATGTGCTGCGTCCCCTTTGAAAATGAAACATTTTCTTGTTGAGAAGAAAATGAGTGGTTGGTGGGGTAATGTCAAGAGTTGTCATGGGCTAGTTGCCTGTTTCAATAATGTTCACCAAGAATTGTGAAGCATTAGAAATGTGGTTGCCCGACTCAGAAAGTAGTTGGTGCAGAGTTTAAAAATTCTTTTACTCTGATCTCTCACCCTCTTTCTTTTAATCTTTAAGCTCACAGCTAATCGAACTCTCTTTTGACATATTCTCTCATCACACATCCCACACTCATTTCTTTTGACTCCTCACATTCAATCACTAAAGGATTAACTTCTTGGGTAGGAAACACTGGTTAACGTGAATCCATAGAAGTTTCTTTTAAGTTCTAGCACACTGATCCCATATTTTCCTATAAAGCATATGATGCTCAGATGGTTTAACTTTATCAGTTAAAACTCAATGAAGAATCAGAAAACATTTAAAATCACACTTCCAATTCAAGAAATCTGTTTGAGAATCGGGAAGTGGTTTGAACATTTAAGAACATGTTTTCTTATGATTGAAAGTTGTCCTTCTTTCAACCATGAATGAGATGAAGATAAGGAATTATACCTTTTGAGTGCAGTCTTACATCCCACAAAGTCAAGCTTAAAGTCATAAAGATATGATCTTTGAAGCATCTCTCAACCTACAAAAGTCTTAAGGTCTAGTCAAAGTAACTTTATTCACAAAAATTGAAATGACATAAAGCAGTAAAACACTTAGTGTACGAGTTCTGATCAGAAGTAATCAGAAGTCATAGCCATACTCTTTACTTGTATGCTCCCCCTAGAATCATGCATCACTAACAATTATCAGTAAGCACAATGCATTTAAATATGCTCCCCCTCAAACTAACATTGACCATCAATGAAATACTTCGCACACTCCCCCCGAGATCATGAACAAACTGTTAAAAAGCAGGTATCATGCGGAAATAATAATAAAGAAATGATAAAGAGATACAATAAGAAACTTTAATAGGTAACTACCGATTAGGTCTTAAGATTTAGCATACCAAGTCTTGAGACAAGAAAATTAAATCTCTTTTCGTCTAAAGGTTTGGTAAACAAATCTGCAAGCTGATAATCGGTTTTTACAAAGTAAAGTTCAATTTTCCCCTTTTCTACATTATCTTTTATAAAATGATACCGGACATCTATGTGTTTGGTCTTAGTATGCTGAACAGGGTTAGCGGTAATCGCAATAGCGCTCTTAGAATCACAATAGATCGGAATTCTATTGAAATGAAATCCATAGTCTCGCAGTTGTGTTCTCATCTACAACACTTGAGAACAGCAGCTAGCAGCAGCTACATATTCCGCTTCGGCCATTGATGTGGAGACACATAATTGCTTCTTTGAAGCCCAACTGACGAGTTTATCTCCAAGGAATTGTATATGACCCGAGGTGCTTTTCCTGTCTAACATGCAACCAGCATGATCTGCGTCTAATAAGATGTTAGTTCAAAGCTTGTATCCTTAGGATACCACAGACCAAGATCTGCAGTCCCCTTCAGATACCTGAAGATCCGCTTTACAGCAGACAAATGGGATTCTTTAGGATTGGCCTGATATCTAGCACATAAGCATGTAGAAAACATTATATTCGGCCTACTAGAAGTAAGATACATTAAAGAACCTATCATCCCTCTATAAGTCCTAACATCAACATCCTTTCCCGAAAAATCGGTGCCAATCTTAGTACCAGGTGCCATTGGGGTACCAATCGGTTTACAATTTTCCATTTTGAACTTCCGAAGAATATCCAGAATGTATTTAGATTGATTGATAAAAATCCCCGTTGAAAATTGTTTGACTTGCAATACGATAAAGAAATTCATCTCTCCCATCATGCTCATTTGAAAACGTGACACCATGAGGTTTGCAAAGTTCTTACAGTACTTAGGATTTGTAGAACCAAAAATAATATCATCCACATATATTTGAATAAGAATGATATCGCCTTTATTCTTTTTAATGAAAAGAGTGGTATCAACCATACCTTTTGTGAAACCCGACTTGACCAAGAATTGAGATAGAATATCATACCAGGCGCGAGGAGCTTGTTTCAGTCCATAAAGAGCTTCATCCAAGATGTAGACATGGTTCGGCTTATCTGGATTTACAAACCCTTCTGGCTGTGAGACGTAGACTTCTTCCTTGAGTACTCCATTCAGAAAAGCTGTCTTCACATCCATTTGATAGACGGTGAAGTTCTTGTGGGCTGCGTAGGCTAAGAACATCCGAATCGCCTCTATACGCGCCACTGGAGCATAAGTCTCATCGTAGTCTATCCCTTCCTCTTGCCTATATCCCTTGGCGATAAGTCGTGCTTTGTTTCTGATAACGGTACCATCTTCATCTTTTATGTTTTTGAACACCCATTTCGTACCAATGATGGTTTTACCTTGCGGTTTGGGTACGAGTCTCCAGAGTTTCAATGCTTCAAACTGATTCAGATCATCTTGCATCGCAGTTACCCAATCTGAATTGGCAAGGGCCTCAGATACGCGTGTAGGCTCGATCTTGCTCAGAAAGGATTCATACATACATAGATTTGATGTTGCCGACCTAGTTTGCACCGGTGCAGAAGGATCTCCAATAATTTGATGTACCGGATGCTCTTTGGTCCACTTATGTTCATGAGGGAGTGGATTAGATGCATGTTGATCATTGTACGCATCTAGGAATCCACTGGTATCTCCTTCAGATGGTTCAGAATTAACGGGGGCTTCAGTTGAAGTAGTCGTTGCAGAAGTTGCAGTAGGTACAGCTTGGTCAATCTGATGATCAGTCCTTACAGTACATCCTACTGAGTCATCTACTTCTGTCTCGACGGTGTTGGTCACAACTTCAACTGTCGGAGTAGGATTTTGAACTGGAACTTCTTGCTGAATAGGGGAACCGAATTCAGTAGAGATATCGGAAGTGGTCGGATGAGTAGTCATCGAGTCTTCTATCCTGTCAACCACAACAGAGTTAGGCAATTTAGAACCAAGAAATTCATAATAGAACAGTTCAAATAATAAATCCAAATCAGATAAATTAGAGGTAGATGACGAAGCGCCATCTGATTTGTTCTCTTGAGGTGCAGGTCCTGGACTGGTTGGTCCAGAAGCTAATACTCCGGTAATGACGGGTTCTGAACTGATGTGCTCAGAAGCCATATCCTCATCGAATGTAACATTGACGCTCTCGATCACTGTCTTCGACTTCTTCAAATAAACACGATATGCAAACGATGTAGAGGAATAACCAACAAAGTTGCCTTCATCCGCCTTAGCACTGAACTTGTTCAGATTCTCTCGGTCGTTTAGAACATAACATGTACAACCAAAAACATGAAAATATTTAATGGTTGGTGTTCGGTTGTTTATCAACGCATACGGAGTCTTCTGAAATCTGCGGTGTATCATGGAGTGATTCTGAGTGTGACAGGCAGTCGATACAGCTTCAGCCCACAAAAATAAAGGTAAGTCAGATTGGCTGAGCATTGTTCGAGCGGCCTCAACAAGTGTACGATTTCGCCTTTCTACGACTCCGTTCTGTTGAGGCGTGCGAGCAGCAGAGTATTGATGTGATATCCTGACCGATTCGAGATATTCTTCAACTATCTTGTTCTTGAACTCTGTGCCGTTGTCAGTCCTGAGAATCTTTACTTGTTTTTGCAGATTGACTTGGGTCGTCTTCAGAAACGTAATGAGAACATCGGGAGTCTCATCTTTAGACCGTAGAAACTTAACCCAAGTGTATCGCCTATAGTCGTCCACGATAACTAGCACATACTTCTTTCCTCCTAAGCTTTGCGTTCGCATAGGACCGCATAAGTCCATATGCAACAACTCTAAAGGAGAGCTGGTACTAGGTTCAGGCTTTGGTTTGTGTGGGGCTCTCTTCATCTTTCCCTTTTCACACGCTGCACATAGATGTTCTCTTTCATATTTCAGCTCTGGAAGTCCTTTCACTAGCTTGCCACTGACCAGCTTGTTGATGTACCGAAAGTTGAGGTGAGAAAGTCGTCGATGCCATAGCCAGCTTAGTTGCATCGAGGCCTTTGATAGTAGACAGACCTGATTGTCAGCCTGGACCTTTGACAAGTTGATGGTGTAGAGGTTTGACTTGCGAGTGCCGACCAAGAGTTCTTTTCCTTCTTCAGTGCGTACTGAACATGTCTTGGCCTTGAAATTAACCTCTAAATCTTTGTCGCAGAACTGGCCAATGCTGAACAGATTGTGCCCTAAGCCTTCAACGTAACTCACCTTCTTGATCGTAAGATTTTCATGTACAACATCACCATATCCCAGAATAGGTGAAAACTGATCATTCCCAAAACGAACTGTGCCACAGTATTTGTCCGTAAAATTAGACAACATACTCTTCTGCCCGATCATATGCTTGGAACACCCGCTATCCAAGTACCACATATGACGGGTCTGCACAACACAAATCAAGAAAGAAGAGGTTTAGGAACCCATTTAAAAATGGGACCTCCACTGTTAGTACTTGATTTTGGCACCCATTTAAATTTGGGTCCACTTTTTCTTTGAAAACCAGAAGCATGATAAGACGAATGATAATGATAAGATGAAACATTATATGAACCGTACCAAACATCAGAATATTTATGAGAAGCATAATCACATTCACCATAATTTAAACAAGATTAGATTTAAAAGTAGCAACATTCACAATCACATCATTTTTACTATAAGTCTTTTTATTCAAAATAAAACTAGAACTAGATTTAGCTTTCTCGTCTATCTTCTGTTTCGGTATCCATGCAGTCTTAACTCCAACCCTTTGCTTTCTCAAATCTGAAACATGTGAAACTTTAGAGTTAGAATGATGAGAATTAAGAGAATGCTTCTTCTTTGGCTTACCAGTGGGGATCGGTTTCTGTGAAAGCAGAGATTTTTGTTTCTTACCTTTTGCTTTCTTTGATTTCACAGAAACTGATTTATCAACTTTCGTTGATGTTTCACCTTTTTCAAACACACTGGGTAATCCAAAAGAATTAACAACACAAGATGAATGATCAGGAAGTTTAGAGGTAAAATCAAATTGAGCAACACAATCATTCAAAATACCATCAGAGTTTAAGAAATTAAGATCATTCTCAAGTGAACCAGATCTGTCATCAGAATTTAAAGCCTTAGAGAATTTAGAAAAATCAGTATCTTTGAACACTGTTGAAAATACAGTTTGTTCTAAGTCCATCAAAAATCTTTCTTCTGTAAGAGTATTCTCGAGTTCAGAAATTTTACTTTCCAAAACTAGAGGAGGTACGTAAATCTTAACTTCGATGGGTTTAGCCTCCAACTCTTTTACAGAATAACTCTCAAAATAATCATTTGAAAGAAATTTTGATTTATTAGAACTATAACTGTTATTCAACTTCTCATAGCGAAATGGAAGTTGAACTTTAGTTGTGTTCTTTCTTTTATCATATTCCTTGGCTTTATCTTTTTCAGACAGACTAGTCCAAAAGGGTTTGAGTTCCTGATGTTGAGGAGCAAACAACATAAACCCAAAGTCATAAAGTGCAGGAACTTCAAATATACCCTTTTTGAGATGATGTGGGTTCTTGTAACCAAGTCCCCAAGTATCAGGTTTCTCTTTAGGTTTGTTCAAATGAATAGTGTGTTCAGTTTGACCTAAATAATGTAATATCTCTTCCAAAGCATTCACCTTTTCTATTAAAGATTTATTCTCTTTTGAAGTAGAAAAGTACCTTTTAGCAATCTCTCTAGATTTAAACTCACATTCTTTAAACTTTGAATCAGTTTCAGATAACTCTTTATGAATTATAGTCTTTTCTTTAGCGCTGGTGTCTATATTTTTGTGCAAAGTTTCAATTAATACATTTTTCTCAGCAATATCATTACTAAGTTTATGTATAGATTGATTTTTCTCATTTATGACACCTTTCTCACGCTTCAGTTTCGACTCTAACTCTTGGAGTTTAGACATCATGGCATTCATTTGGTTCAGTAAATCAAATTCAGTTAAGTTACATACCTCATCATTATCTCCATCATCAGAATCAGCTTCAGCTTCTGACTGGTTCTTTCCCATCAAGCACAGATGTGCTGTCTTGTCCTTCTCTCCTTCTTCAGATTCGTCGTCCGAATGGTCGAGCCAGTATTCATCCTCGGCCATTAATGCTTTTCCAGACTCTTGTTGCTTGGCTAGAAGCATCTTATTCTTGTAATGGTCGGAGTTTCGGACTTTTGATTTGCGACAGTCCTTGGCAAAATGACCGAGTCTCCCACAATTGTAGCACTTAATCGGTTCTTCCTTCTTGGTCTCTTCAGCTTCATCCTTCTTCTTGTTTTCTAGTCTCCTTTCTTCAACTTTCTCCTTATGCTTGTAGTTATTAGGACCAGACGAGTATCTCTGACTATTGGAGTTTGGCTTTTTATAGAACTTCTTTTGGAGAGCCTTGGTTATCAACAGCATAGCTTTCTTCAGTTCATTACAATCGTCAGAGTCAGACTTTGCCTCGCAATCAGCTTCTTCCGATTCAGATTCTATCACCTTCTTCTTCTTAGACTTCTTAACCACAAGAGCAACTGGATCAGCAACTGCTTTGTCAGCCTTTTTCATCTCAGCCTTGATCTCTTCTACTTCTTCCTCATTCTGTCTGAGGATTTCATAAACTTCATGAAGAGGAATGTCATGCAGATCCTTCAACTGCCTCATTTGTCGGGTGAACCTCTTCCACTCAGGCTGAAGATTGCTGAGAAATTTCACATTCAGCTCCACGTGAGATTTGCTGATCTTGTTCTTGCTGAGCTCGTTCAGCAATGTGACAAATCTGTCATAAGTGGCTTCGAGTGACTCTCCAGCTTTGGCTTTGAACTCTTCATAATTATTCAAGCAGGTGGATACTTTGAGCTGGTTGCCGACTTTAGATCCGATCATCATCTTCTCCAATTGATCCCACATTTGCTTACCGGTAGCGTTGTAGCTGTCAATCTTGACATATATTTCATTCGGTATGCCTTGGAGAATAAATGATCTTGCCAGCTTGTCACCCTTGTGTCTGTTCAACTGATCTTCCGAATATTCACCAATCGGTAATTTATACACTGTCTCTTCTTCTTGACCATTTTCTCCAGCTACAGTGAGAACCTTGGTCGGAGGTATCATGATCCCGTCTTTCAGAGATTTTCTGATTTCATCTCCCAAACCATGTCGATCAATGAAGTCCAAAAATCTATCCTTCCATTGCTCGTACTCCCCCTTGAAGAGTACTGGTGGCTTCACATCTGTTCCAATAGCAAGAGCTTCCCGAGACATCTTTACTTATACGATTAGTATCAAACTTATCTGATATTGAGACAATCAACTGATTTGAGATCGTTAGAAATCAAGATAAAATCACACAATACTGAAAATCGTAGAATGAAATTCAGAAAAATCTGATCATGAACAGAACTTTGTCCCCCTTCGCAGACTTAGCACGGGGATGTGTTTCGACCGGTATTGAGTCGACCGGATACTTGTAAAGACCGGTAGAGAGTTCGACCGGGAACTTGTTCGACCGGGGAAGTGCAAAGACCGGTAGAATGCTTAGACCGATAATGCTTATAACGATAGTGCTTAGACCGATAGTGCTTAGACCGATAGTGCTTAGACCGATAGAACTTAGACCGATAGTGCTTAGACCGGAAAGGGATAAGACCAATAGAATGCAAAAGCTTCGACCGGTATTGTCTTTGACCGGAACACGGTCTTAGACCGGAATAGGATAAGACCGGGATTGTGTGTGTACCGGTCGAATGCTATAGACCGATAAAAGGTATTCGACCGGAAGTGTAAGGCCCGATATAGTTTGACCCATAATGTGCTTAGACCGGGGTAACCTGTGAGTGTACCGGTCGAATGCTATAGACCGATAAAGAGGTATTCGACCGGAAGTAATCAAAGACCGATAGAGGTCTTCGACCGAAAAAACACAAAGACCGATATTAACAAAGACCGATATGTTCTTGAAACAGTATCGACCCAGAAACCATAAATCAGCCCAGAAAACACTCGAAACCTCGAATTAAACAACCAAACTTTGATAAAACGTTCAAATGACCAACAAGAACATATTCCAATCAATTAATTTCAATAAAAACCATCTATGAAGGATTCGATTGAAGACACAGTGTTAACTCCATGAACGAACCCAGAACAGCAAATTCAACAAATTGATAATCAAAATCGATGCAATAATCAACTCAAACAATACCCAATCACTATAATAGATAAAACAAACACAATCCAACCAATAATAACTTGAATGAACAATCACACAATAAAAATTATGAATCTTTGACAGAAAACAGAACCAAACAAAAAATTATTCAATTCAATCTGTACTTGCTCTGATACCAATTGTGTGTCCCAATACGTAATCATTCAAACAAGTAAACAATAAGCAATAACGATAATGCAAACCTGATATGATTAATCAAACGATTCAACAGGTTACAAGCTTGAAATCAATATCTCTCTTTCTCTCTGTCTTGTTCACGGCGCACCACCACCAAGCAGACCTTTCTCTCTAATTGATATTTTCTAATTAAGCTCCTTAACCCTAATTACAACTAACCTAATCATATTTATACTTAGGCCATAAGCCTAATGGGCTTGGCTTGCTTGGGCCCAACAACTAAAACAACCTATTAACTTAATAATAAACCAAATAAATAAAATACGAAAAACCACTTTTGACTATTTATTACAAAAGGACCCTAGACTATTTGTTGAGACGACTTTATCAGCTTTGACTTCAGATTTCCATCTTCAGATAATTATGATCTTGAATCCAATAAATATGTGCTTTAGCAAGTGCAAAATCAACGAAAGTTGATAACTCAGTCTCTGTGAAAACTAAAAATGCTAAAGGTAAGATTAAATCTAAGCATTCACAGAAACCGAACACTATTGGTAATCCGAAGAAGAAGCATTCGTTTGTCTACTACTGGTAATCCGAAGAAGAAGCATTCGTTTGTCTACTACCGAAAGCTTCAATGCAACAAAGCTGGTTATGGCATCGATGGCTCTCTCACCTCAACTTCAGGTACATCAACAATCTGGTCAGTGGAAAGCTCGTCAAAGGACTTCCAGAGCTCAAATATCAAAGAGAACATCTTTGTGCAGCACGTGAAAAGGGAAAGATGAAGAGGGCTCCACATAAACCAAAGCCTGAACCGAGTACTAACGCTCCGTTAGAGTTATTGCATATGGACTTATGCGGTCCGATGCGAACTCAGAGTCTTAGCGGAAAGAAGTACATACTCGTTATCGTGGACGATTACTCGAGATACACATGGGTCAAGTTTCTACGTTCAAAGGATGAGACACCAGATGTTCTCATCACATTCCTGAAGACGACCCAGGTGAATCTCCAGAAATCGGTCAAGCTTCTAAGAACAGACAACGGCACAGAGTTCAAGAACAAAAAGGTTGAAGAATATCTCGAATCTGTCGGGATTTCACATCAATACTCTGTTGATCGTACGCCTCAACAAAATGGAGTGGTCGAAAGAAGAAATCGTACGCTAGTCGAGGCTGCTCGTACTATGCTAAGTCAATCAGACTTACCTCTATTTCTGTGGGCTGAAGCTGTATCGACTGCGTGCTACACACAGAATCGATCCATGATACACCGAACATTCAAAAAGACTCCTTATGCGTTGATCAACAACCAAACACCGACAATCAAATATTTCGATATATTTAGGTGTAAGTGTTTCGTTCTAAGCGATAGAGAGAGTCTCAATAAGTTCAGTGCCAAGGCGGACGAAGGCATCTTCATTGGTTATTCCTCTACATCAACTGCATACCTTATATACCTGAAGAAGTCAAAGACGGTTATTTAAAGCATCAACGTTTCGTTTGATGAAGAGATGGCTTCCGAACAACACAGTTGAAAACCCGTGATAACCGGAGTACTAGCTTT
The DNA here is from genome assembly GCA_954870635.1 of Arctium minus. NCBI lineage: Eukaryota > Viridiplantae > Streptophyta > Magnoliopsida > Asterales > Asteraceae > Arctium > Arctium minus. The sequence goes on along the minus strand of OX941081.1, from coordinate 128,394,531 downwards.
TGGGCAACTCGGTCCAGAACATGCGTCTCAACAAAATAAATCAGATGAAGCATCAACGTCAACTAATCATATATCTTATTTAGACTTATTATTTGAATTGTTTTATGATGAATTTCTTGGATCTAATGTAAAGAAATTTGTTATGGTTGACAGGATAGAAGACTTAACGACTACTCATCCAACCAGTTCAGATATTCCTACTGAATCCAACGCCCCGATTCAGCAAGAAATTCCAATTCAAATGCCGGCTCCAACAGTTGAAGAAGTGACAAATGATGAAGAGACAGAAGTAGCTGAATAAGTAGGATGTTCTGTACAGATCCGTCTACAGCCGGACCAAGCTGTACCTGTTGAGCCTTTTGAACCTACCACTTCAACTGCAATCATCATTTCTCCTGAACAAGCTGAAGAAGGTACAAGTGGATTTATAGATGATACAATTGACATACATTCATATAATCCACTACCTCATGAACATAAATGGACCAAAGAGCATCCGATAAGCCAGATCATTGGTGATCCATCAAAACCGGTGCAAACTAGGTCAGCATCAATAAATATGTGCATGCATGACTCATTTATGAGCAAGTTAGAGCCAACTCGCGTATCAGAGGCACTTGCTGATCCAGAATGGGTGATCTCAATGCAAGAAGAGCTGAATCAGTTCGATGCACTTCAAGTCTGGAGACTCGTACCAAAACCTCAAGGTAAAACCATTATAGGTACGAAGTGGGTTTTCAAGATCAAAAAGGACGAAGATGGTACCGTTATCCGAAACAAGGCAAGACTTGTAGCCAAATGATACAGACAAGAGGAAGGAATCGACTATGACGATATATATGCTCCTGTGGCGCGATTAGAGGCAATTAGAATGTTTCTAGCCTACGCAGCCCACAAGAACTTCACGGTCTTCCAAATGGACGTGAAGACTGCCTTTTTGAATGGCATTCTGAAGGAGGAAGTCTACGTCTTTTAGCCAGAAGGTTTTGTCAATCAAGAGAAGCCGAATCACATCTACATTCTCGACAAACCATTCTACGGTCTGAAACAAGCTCCTCGTGTCGGGTATGATGTCCTTTCACAATTTCTATTCAAGTCTGGTTTTTCAAAAGGTACGGTGGATACCACTTTGTTTATCAAAAAGAAAAAAGCCGATATCATTCTAATTCAAATCTATGTAGATGATATTATTTTTGGCTCTACAAATCCTAAGTACTGTAAGAATTTTTCAAACCTTATGGTGTCTAGATTAAAGATGAATATGATGGGAGAGATGAATTTCTTTCTCGGATTACAAGTCAAACAGTTTTCATCGGGTATTTTTATCAATCAATCAAAATACAATATGGATATTCTTCGGAAGTTCAAAATGGAAAATTCAAAACCGATTGGTACCCCAATGGCACCAGGTACTAAGATTGGCACCGATCCTTCGGGTAAGGCTGTTGATGTTAGGACTTATAGAGGAATGATAGGTTCTTTAATGCATCTTACTTCTAGTAGGCCATATATAATGTTCTCAACATGCTTATGTGCATGATATCAGGCCAATCCTAAAGAAATCTATATATCTGCAGTTAAGCGCATATTTAGGTATCTGAAGGGGACTGCAGATCTTGGTTTGTGGTATCCTAAAGATACAAGTTTTGAACTAACAGCGTACACAGATGCAGATCATGCTGGTTGTATGTTAGATAGGAAGAGCACGTCAGGACATGTACAGTTCCTCGGTGATAAGCTCGTAAGTTGGGCATCGAAGAAGCAACTTTGTGTTTCAACTTCCACGGCCGAAGCAGAATATGTAGCTGCTGCTAGCTGCTGTTCTCAGGTCTTATGGATGAGAACTTAATTGCGCGACTACGGTTTCCACTTCAACAAAATCCCGATATACTGTGACTCCAAGAGCGCCATCGCAATAACAGTGAATCCTGTTCAACACACAAAGACTAAACACATAGACGTCAGGTATCATTTTATTAAAGATCATGTCGAAAAAGGAACAATTGAACTTTTCTTTGTAAAAACTGATAATCAGCTTGCCGATTTGTTTACCAAACCTTTATGTGAAAAGAGGTTTAACTTTCTTGTCTCTAAGCTTGGTATGCTAAATCTAAAGATTTAATCAGTAGTTACCTATCAAAGTTTTCTAATTGTATACTTTTTCATCATTTCTTCATTCTTAATTCTGATAGATATCTGCATTTCTATATTCTGTTCATGATCCAAGGGGGAGTATGAGAAGAAATTGACAAGTGGTCAATCTTATTTTGAGGGGGAGCTCATAAGATTTCTGCATTTACCTTATATGTCAAATTTTTGTAATGCAAGATTTTAGGGGGAGCTCTTCAAGTCAAAGGAGTTTGGATATGACTTCTGATTATTTCTGATCAGAACTCGTACTTTAACAGTTTTACTGCTTTTTGTCTTTTCAATTTAAGTGAATAAATTTTACTTTGACTTGACATAAGACTTTTGCAGAATTTTTGAGAGATGCTTACAAGTTCATATGTTTATGACTTTAAGCTTAGCTTCATGAGATATAAGATCGCACGTTAAGGTACAATCCTTTATCTTAATCTCATAAATGGTTGAACGAAGGATAACTTTCAATCATTTGAAAACATTGTTCTTAAAAGTTCAAACCACTTCCCGTTTCTTAAATCAATTTCATGATTTGGAAGTGTGACTTTAAATGTTTTCAAAGATCAACTTTGTGCTTTAACTGAAATAGTTAAACAATATTGAGCATCACATGCATCATAGGAAAACAGGATTTCTGTGTGCTAGGAATTAACACAAATTCTATGGAATCACCTTAACCAGTGATTTGTACCCACGAAGTTAATCCATAGTGATTGAGTGTGAGAAGTCAAAAGAAATGAGTGTGTTAAACAGAAAAAGAAAGTTTGGTTAGAGTGAGTTAAATGTTTAAAAGAAAGAGGGTGTGAGAACAGAGTTAAAAGAATATCACAACTCTGCACCAACTTTTTCTCAGCCGGGTAGCCACAATTCTAGTGTTTCACATTTCTTTGGTGAACATTATTGAAACAGGCAACTAGCCCATGCCAACTCTTGATCAAACCTCACCATCTACTCATTTTCTACTTAAATAGAAAGTGTTTCACATTTTCTAAGGGGAAGCAGCACATTTGCTATCTGATTTTCATTTGGAAAATCTGGATATTGAAAAGAAGGAAGTCTGCCCCACCTTCGCACTTCGATCATGCACATTGAGTCTGTGTTTAACTTACTGTTGTCTCAGTGGTTTACACAACTTTGAGCCTATAAGCAATCATCAAGTGCTTAATTGTTTCTAACACATGTACGAACACACAAGGAATTAGTTTCTTTGTCATAACGTTTATAGAAATTACCTTTGTGGTGTTTCGATGATTAAATGGAAGCCCTGGGGGAGTCAACATCAAACAGCTCCTTTACAATGTGTATTCGTTACACACAGTGACTTAGTGTTACTGACAGGCATGTTAACTGATTCATTAGTTGATTCAGGTGTTACACGAATATTTTGTCTGGATTTGCAAAGATCTGGATAAATATCTTTTGAATTGACGGATCGGAGGCTCCAAGGGAAATACATTTCTTACTACAAGTTTTGATGAAAGCGTTGCTCTTTTCCTCAAAAAGGGGGAGAATCTAAAGCTTGAAGAAATGTCCATTACATCACAAGATGAAAGAAGAGAAAAGCTAACAAAGAAATGCGAGATCAAATTATTCTGAAGACATGCTGATTTCAGATAAATTTTCTTTGAAGATACTTTGCTAAAGCATTCTGAGCTAGAGAAAGAGATTGCATCTTCTGAGCTGAATAAGAAGACTGAATTGCTAAAATGTTTTTAGTAATGATCTTGATCCAAAGGGGGAGATTGTTAGATCACATATCTATTGGATTCAAGATCATCCAATCTGAAGATCCAATCTGAAGCTAATGCCGGAAAGTCGACTCTCGATATAAAGTCTAATATCGTTTGTAATAAATGTCGAAGTAAATTATTGTTTATTGTAGTTTTAGTATTTAGTGTAAATTAGTTTAAATATATAATTATGTTAGATATTAGTTTGTTATTTAATATCTAAGTTATTTAGATATTAGTTATTAGATAATATCTAGATATTAGTTAGTTAGTTAGATATTAGGTGTTTGTGTGTTTGAGAAGCAATCGTCCAAGAAGATCAGATCACTTTCACACACACACAAAAGGTGTAATACAGAGAGAACACACACGAGAGCTTTAAAGATCAAACCATGTAACCATTGTTATTAATCAATACAGGTTGGTAATCGTTGATGTTTTTGTATCGATAAAACTTGATATATATTGTGGGCCGACAGTAGCAGCAACAAATTAGGTATTGTTGTTTGTTATTTGCATATAATCTTTCATCATTGCCATCATATCTTGCATTTGATTTTCAATTGGCTATGAACCCTGTCTGTTGTTATAATTATTATTACCACCAAAGTTTTGATTCTGACTTTGATTACCATGGTGGTAATTTTGAGAGTGAGAATGATTGTGATTTTGTCCCTAAAATTTGGGTTGACTCCATTGACCCTCATGATGATGATTTTCGAACCGGGGTTGAATGGAAGGACCCTCTTGATTGTTTTTCCAAGAAAAATTAGGATTCTTTCTCCATCCTGCATTATAAGTGCTTGAAATGGGTCTTGATTATGATTACCAAAACCTTGGGATTGATTTATGTTAGCACCAATTCTGAATTGTAAAAGTATTGAAAATAATTTAAGTCCTATTTCAGAGGACTTCTAGAGATAGCCTTCAGAGAGCTAGCCTGCCTCTGAAGATCATTCCAGAGATAGAGAAATTCAGCAAGAAGACTTTAAAGATAGCTTCATCAGAGGTACCTACATCAGACCTCTGAAGACATTGTCTCTGAAGATCAAGCTGGAGAATTCTACAAGTATTGACACAAGAACAGAAGACGCGTCACTTAGTGATAAGATTTACCTTTCTAGATAGGTTATTGTTCAAGCATGTCTTGAGCTTAGTAAGACATTGTTCAAGCTTGCTTCTTATGTCAGGTAAGTACACTATTCACTTTATGGTACTATAAATAGGACATACATCCATTGCTCAAAGTGTGCCTTTCTTTACAAACTTGTAATATAATTATTTCTTTATGTACTGAAAAGTGTACAAGAAGATCTTGTAAGATTAAACCACCTTTTTGGGTGTTCTTGATAATCTACTTGCATTATCCAGTGAATATTAGTCTATTCTTATATTTACTTTATTGGATATATCTTGTTATTACTGTGAGTACGAATCTTGCTTTGATTTAAACATTATTTGCTTCTGTTGTCCTTATTATTATATGTTTATATCATTGTTAAAAGACTGAATCTAGGATCCAACAATTGGTATCAAAGCCTCTTTGTTTTTCTTAAAACAAACAAGATCAAATTTGTATACTCGGATAGATTCATGTCTTTTTTATTCAAGTTTTCATAATTTGTGCATGTTCATATAAACTTTTGTTTATTCAAGAACTTCATATGCTCCAGGTTTGAAAATCTACTCTCAGTACTTTGTTTTGATAAAAGATCTTCTTTCAAGCATCATCTTTTCAAACTGCATCTTCTTTGCAAAAATGGCTAATTTCAGTATAAGTGCCATATATACAGCTGGATCTTTGACAAAACCTCTTATTCTTCTGAAGGATGAATATCTCCAATGGAAGATCAGGATGGTCAACTTTTTGGAAGGAATGGATAAAGATCTTATGAGATCTGTCACTGATGGACCTCACCTACCAATGGTTTTGGTACCTAGAGTTCCTGCTACAACAACTACAGCAGAAATACTTGCATTTTTTGAAAATAAAATATCAAACTTCACTGAAGAAGAAACAAAAATGATGAAAATGATTCCAAAGCTATTAGACTATTGTAATGGCCATCCCCAATGATATCTTTCAAGAACTAGATTCTTGTGTGACAGCGAAAGAGATTTGGGATCAGTCGTTAAATCAACTGGAAGGTGGCATTCAAACTCAGAAAAACAGATGAACTCTTTGCATAAATGAATACCATGACTTTAAAGCACAACCTGAATAAACACCGCACCAAACTTATTCCAGGTTTAATATTTTGATAAATAAATGCAAAAAGTATGAGGTCACAAGAACTAAAGAGGAGAATAATGTACTTTTTTTAAAGCTTAAATGAAGAATGATCACAACTGTCCATGTCAATTCAAGCCAATCAAAACCTTGAATCATGGTCATTAATTGACATTTATGGCACCCTTGTTGCCCAAGAAATGGAAGTTGTCAAACAAAAGACCAAGACCTCTTTAAGTGGACCTCTTGCACTTATGTCAAAAGAAAAAGATGTTCTAGAAGAAATTCAGGATGAAAGCAGATCCAAAAGATCAAAAGTTCCAAAAGAGAAATCTTCTGAAAAAGAGCCCAAAAGAAAATCAAAAAGGGCCATGATTGCTGAAAATAACAATATTTCAGACTCGGACTCAGATGAAGATGAAGACATAAATGCTTTTGCTAAATCTCTTGCTTTGATAACTCATCAATTCAACAAGAAATTTGGCAAGAAAGTATTTGAAAGAAGGAAAGATGATGAAGAAAGAAAAGGAAATCAAGAAACGAGATTTCAAAAAGAAGATTATCATCAAGAACCCAGATCCACTCTGCATAGTGATCAAAAGGGTATTCTGTACAACCAACATGAAGTTGTTCAACATTCAAGACCTCATCAACCATTCCAACAGAAGTATCCCCAACCTCAAAGATACTTCCAAACCCAATCTCAAAAGACAGAAGCAGTTGCTGCTCTTCCAACAAATCAGAATGATGGAAGATGCTTTAGATGTGGAATACCAGGCCACTTTTCTGCAAACTGGAGAGGTAGACTGATCAAGGATCAGGACTACTACAAGAACAAATACAAGTACAATGTCAGAGAAAGGGTATTTGTAGCAGAAATGGAAGATTGGCTTTCATATTCAACAAGTGATTGAGAGAAAGAGCCAACCAACCTCTGTGGCATGGTTATGGCAGATGATGATCAATCAGATGGATCATCAAAGGATTACTCTAAAAAGGTAAATTCTCCATCCACCTCTGAAACTGAACTTGAATTAGATGTACTTAAACTAACATATGAATTTCCAAGATTAAAGCAGAAACTCTTTGAAGAAAAAGAAAAGAGAAGTCAAGTTACAAAAGGCTTGATGTTTTATAAAAGAGAAAAGGATCTTCTGGAATCAGAAAAGAACGAAATTTTTAATGAAAAATCTGAGCTTGAAAAATCTCATAGATTAAAAGAAAAATCTTTTTCTGATAAATACAAAGAACTTGAAAAAGTTTTAAAGGCTAAAGAAAAAAGAAGTTAAGAAATCAGAGTATGAAAGACTCAACTCTATGGCTTTGACTAACTTTTCCAAAAGGAAAGAGAAGTTTTACATCAATCTCTTGAAAGAAAAGAACTTCAAATCAAATTTATCAAGATGCACAAGATGTACACATTAAGATCAATTCACAGATGGATACTCAGGGCCTAGGATTCAATAATTTAGACCCTTTCACTAGAAAGAAGAAAACTTCATTATCTTCAACTTTCTATATAGGAAAGGTCCAGAAGCCTGACTTTCCATCACTGGAAAATTCTAATATCTTCAAAAGAGTTAGAACCTCAGAGAGATCAAAACTCAGAGCTCTCAATTTCAGAAACACTTCCTACTCTGAAACTAAGATAGATTCAAAACCTATCTTGGAATCAAAAAAGGAAACTTTAAAAACTCATTTCTTAAAACCTTAGAGCAATGTTCCTAAAGAAATCTTTAGATTTGATTCTTTCATCACTCAAGAATCAAAGGTCTCTGAAGCAAGTACCTCTGAAGTCAAATCTCAGAGCACACTTGATCCAGAAGCACCTCTATACTCTCCAAAGTCAGATGAAATTATCAGAACTAGTTTTGAAGAGGATATTAGAAGAGTTTACAAGGAAAACGTCATATCTGATTTTATAAAGAAATCTTGCATGAAAAAGATAATCAAAGCTTCAAAACCCAGAGAGATTGTTAAAAACTCCAGAAGTAGTCACCTTTGACAAAGAGAAAAGAGATTTTCTTGACTCAGACTCTGACTCAGAGGTTGATGAGCAAATCTTTTTCACACCAGAGAAGGTCATTCATAAAAAACACAGACTATTAGATCTGGAATTGTAAACAAACCAATTCCCATTTTAAAAGAAAAACCTAGAGTACCAATAAGTCCTGATTTTTCTTGACATGTGTTTGAAAGCAAAAACTTCTCTGGAGTTAGAAAAATAAATAAAGGAAAAAGCCAAGAGTAAAACTGAAACTTCACAATTCTATGCATATAAACCAATCAAATTCTCTCCTGAACAAAAAGGCAAATGGCAAGAAATTAACCATTATGTTCCTGTTTGTGCAGTGAGCCAAAAGGAGAAGAATATGTTTTGGGCCAAGAAAAAGCATCTTGAAAAGAAGAACAAGAAGTCTAAAATAGTTAGGAATACCTGTAATATTCCTAGTGCTAGTTCAGGCAAATTTAAAAAAAAACATGTACCCACTGTCTTTAATTCAATCAAAAGCTTTGCTCCAACTTCATCTTATTCTGTTAACTGTAATTGTATCAATCTCATGATAAATATGAAAAATCACTTCAATGGTTCTCATTGTTTTCTGAATCAATCTCTGAAAAAGCCTTCAGAGACTAAAACTCAGAAACATCAGAGAAACAAGTCTGGCAAAGCATCAAAAGATGGAATGCCAATCTCTGAAGAAAAAAAAATCCTAAGCCTAACAACAATTGACCCATAATGAGATGGGTACCTAAAACTCTTTAATCTGTCTTGCAGAAATAGCATATGCCCACCTGATATTTAGATTCTAGATTCTCAAGGCATATGACTGGAGATAAGAAGTTGTTATCCTCTTTCATAGAAAAATCTGGAGGAGCAGTAACTTTTGGGGACAATATGCAAGGTCACATTAGAGATTACGGGGAGTTAACAAGTGGTAATGTTTCTGTTTCCAAAGTTGCTTATGTTGATGAACTCAAGCATAACTTAATCAGCATAAGTCAACTCTGTGACCATGGTTTTGATGTGAAATTTCAAGAAAAATATTGTTCATTGCTTCACTCAAAAACAGGTCAAGAAATGCTAAGAGCCGACAGAAAAGGTAATCTGTATAGAATGAACTTTATCAAACATATAGATACTAGTTTAGAGAAGCTCTGTCTTGTCTCTCTGAACAATGATGATGTTTGGCTCTGGCATAATAAGTTTTCACATTTAAACTTCTCATCACTTGATAAGTTAGTTAAACTTAATTTGGTCAAGGGTCTACCATCTCTGAATTTAACAAAGACCATCTTTGTTCTGCATGTGAGATGGGAAAATTGAAAAGATCATCCCACAAGACCAAAGTTGATAATAATTGTCCCAGTCCTCTACACATGCTTCATGTGGACCTTTGTGGTCCTATCTCTATGCAAAGTATGTCAACTAAAAAGTATATTCTTGTTCTAATAGATGAATACTCAAGATATACTTGGATTGAATTCATCAAAACCAAATCTGATGTACTTGATATTCTGATAAGTGATGATGGAACAGAGTTCAGAAATGCCAAAAAAAAATTATTATCTTTCAGAAGAAGGCATCACTCCAAACTTCTCTGCAGCAAGGATACCTTTAACAAAATGGTGTTGTTGAGAGGAAAAATAGAACACTTGTTGAAGCTGCAAGAACAATGCTTGCAGGATCTGATCTTCAAACTAACTTTTGGGCTGAAGCAATCAACTGCATGCTTTACCTAAAACAGATCCATAATTGTCAAAAGATTCAAGAAAACAACATATGAACTCATTAACAACAGAAAACCAAATGTCAAATATTTTCATGTTTTTAGGTGTAGGTGTTACATCTTGAATGACAGAGATCATCTTGGTAAGTTTGACAAGAAGACAGATGAAGGCAAATTCATTAGTTATTCTTTAACCTCAAAAGCCTTCAGAGTGTTTAACCTCAGAACCAGAACTATCCAAGAGAGTATCAATGTCTCTTTTGATGAGACCAAAAGCTCTAATATTCAGAAAGATCAATCAATAAAATATTTGAATATTTCTATGATGATGATGATAACTCTGAATTCATATTCAGAGACATTCACAGAGCATCATCAAAGGAACCACAGACTTTAGTTACAATCCTTACTGGTCCATCTGATAACACACCTTCTACTTCACTCAATACAGGTCCAAGTGAAACATCAAGACCAAATGATGAAGAACAACAGTCTTCAGAAGAAGAAGGTGAACCAGAGACATCTGAAGAAACTCCAGAGCCACAATCACCATATCTGGAAATATCTTCAGAGCCTCTGAACAGCACCACAGAGATGTCACCTCCTGTCATCTCTGAAGCTTAAACTCTACCCCACATTCATGCTCCCATGACAAGATGGACAAAAGATCACCCCCATGAACAGATCATAGGATCTCCCTCAGATGGTGTCAAAACAAGATTTGCCATAATCAATGAATGCTATTTTGTAAAAAATTTAAGCATCATTGAGCCAAAGAAGGTAAATGAAGTTCTTGAAGATCCAAATTGGATCAATGCCATGCAGGATAAGCTTCAAGAATTTGAAAAGGATAAAGTCTAGACCCTTCCACTTCCTAAAAGCAAATTTGCAATTGGAACCAAATGGATTTTCAGAAACAAAAAGGATGAAGATGGCATAATCATCAGAAACAAAGCTAGATTGGTTGTTAGGGGATATTGCCAAGAAGAAGGCATTGATTATGATGAAACCTTTGCACATGTGGCTAGGCTAGAAGCAATTAGAATCTTCTTAGCCTATGATGCACGCAAAGGGTTCAAAGTGTATCAAATGGATGTTATATATGCTTTTCTTAGTGGCAAACTTAATGAAGAAGTATATGTCCAGCAACCACCTGTATTTGAAAGTACAAAGTTTCCAGACTATGTTTATCATCTTGATAAAGCTCTGTATGGCCTTAAACAAGCCCCCAGAGCATGGTATGCAACTCTGTCCACTTTTCTGATTGAAAATGGATTTGAGAAAGGAATTATTGATACCACACTATTCATTAAAAGATATGAAAATGAGATACTTTTAGTACAGATATATGTTGATGATATTATATTTGGGTCTACAAACCAAAAGTATTGTGATAAGTTTTCAGAGTTGATGAAGAGTGAATTTGAAATAAGTCTAATGGTAGAATTAACTTTCTTCCTAGGACTTCAAGTAAAACAAACATGAGAGGGAACTTTTATAAATCAATCCAAATATGTCTCTGATATTTTGAAAAATTACAAACTCAATGATTCAACTCCTATGAGAACTCTTATTGCCACAGGAGTCAAACTTGACTCTGATCCTTCAGGGAAATCTGTGGATGTTAAAACCTACAGAGGCTTGATAGGTTCACTCTTATACTTAACTGTCAGTAGACCTGATATAATGTTTGCAACATGTCTCTATGCTAGATATGAAGCAAATCCAAAGGAATCTCACTTCTCTGCGGTAAAGAGAGTGTTTAAATACCTCAGAGGCACACTATCTCTTGGTCTCTGGTATGTAAAACTCTCTGGTTTTGAACTAACAGCTTACACAGATGTAGATCATGCAGGATGCAAGTTAGATAGAAAAAGTACCTCTGGATGCTGTCAACTTTTGGGAAATAAGATAGTGAGTTGGTCATCTAAGAACCAAAATTGTGTATCAACTTCTACAGCAGAAGCAAAATATGTTGTTGATGCTAGTTGTTGTTCACAAGTCATTTGGATGAGGACTCAACTCAGAGACTATTGTCTTCAGTTTGATAGGATTCCCATTGTGTGTGACTCCATAAGTGTTATTGCCATCTCAACTAATCCAGTGCAACATTCCAAGACAAAGCACATTGATGTCAAGTATTATTTCCTTAAAGATCATGTTGAGAAAGGAACAATTGAAATGTATTTTGTACCAATTGATCTCCAACTTGCTGATATTTTCACCAAAGCTTTAGATGAAGGTTCAATTTCTTAATCAGCAAGTTGGGCATGCTAAATATGTCTACCTTAATCTAAAAAGTTGCATCAGAGCCTTTGATACACATTTCAGAGACTCTGATATTCAGAAATAACATATTTTTGACTTCCGAGTCTCTGATACCTTCTTCAGAGCCTCTGACACTCTAAAGCATGTTCAAATTCATCTCATTTTGTACACCAAAGCTCAATTCAAGGGAAAGAATAGATAAGAAACCATCATCTGTTAAGGGGGAGCAGGAAATGATGGAAAGTAATACAGCCAAAACCTCAGAGTCTCTGATGCTTATATCAGAGCCTCTGCTCCTATCTCTGATACTCATATCAGAACCTCTGATATTTTATCAGAAGATCATTTCAGACGGAAAGGTATGTTCTTCATTCTTATAATTTACCTTACTCTTTTCTGAAAATCAAACTTGATTCTTTCAGAGAAACACATCTAAGAGACTATTACTTGGTCTTTGATAAAATTCTCAGAGCCTCTGCAAAATATGCTCTGAAGATATATCAGAGCACTAAATTCTTAGTGTTCTTGGGTATTTATTAAATCAAGTTTTGGATCTTTTTTTCTTATAAATATTTCTTTCAAATTTTTTTGAAGTTTTGAGAAAAGAATTTAAACAAATTCTTTCAAAAAAAGAAAATTGATTTGTGTGGGTTATTTACTTGGATGATAATCATAAGTTTTAAAACAAATGATCCAAAATGATAGCTATCTGACGTAAGCGTCCTTTCACTCTCACTTACCACGTGTCAATATCTGAGTTGATGGACGATGGAACGTTTCTAACATGGGAACTCATAATCTCCGTTTCTGTAGCCCTCTATCCCACGTCTCACCTCCATAAAAATCCACTCCACACCTCATTTTTCTTTTACGCTCTCAATATTTATTTCCAAACCTCATCTTTCTTTATCTAGCAATTCATCTTCTTCTTCAAGAAAGCAAAAGTTTCCACCTGCAACAATGGCACAAAATCAAGAAGGATCAGATAAATCATGTCTAATAGTTCCTCACTGCGACCATGCCCAGTTCAACATTCCTGTAAAGCCAAACAACTTCTATCTCGAACTAAATCCTCTGAAGTTCGATGAACAATACAGGCCAGTTCTCGAGTTCTTTCAAAGATGTGAACTACATGAGGCAATAACTTGCTTCGACTCAAATGTTCCCTTGAACTACGTTCAACAATGATGGTTCTCAAGTGAATACATCGAAGATACTGGAGGTCTCGTTGGGTATATCGATGCTGGTGACCAAGATGTCACCATTCGCATCTCCCCGAAAACTTTAAGAAGAAGACTGTTCTTATTACAAGCTAGTGATCTGGAAATGAAGAAGTTTGAAAAAACCACTTCCCACGACACCCTCCTAGAATTTTTGTTTCACTTAGGATACAACAAAAATATCACACGACTAAGTGAATTCAGAAGACAGAATCTTTCCCCTATCTGGAAATTCATGTTCAGTGTGTTAAACCGCACACTGACCTGCAAACTAGGGAGCCAAGATCAAGCCAACCCTACCCTTCTAACCATCTTCTATGCATTATTTTTTAATAGAAGTGTAGACATGGTAGACCTGATTTATTCTGAGATTAACACTGCAATCGAAAGGAAGAACAAAGCCCTGCCAATGGGATTCATCCACCCATAGTCTTGTTTCCTAGGTTTATCTCTTTAGTCATCAGATGGGCTATTAGAAAGTTTACCCTTTCTGAAGAAGGAGAAAAAACGCCCTCTGTTTGTCATGAACAGCTTTAAACCTACAACCATTCCTCCATACCACTCTGAAAGACGATTTCCTCAGACCATGACGGTCTACATTACAATAAATAACCCTGATCTTGCCTATCTTAGCAATGTTGCCCAACCATCAGAGCCGATTGTGGGATCCCCAACATATTTAGGTCCTGAGCCAGAGTTAGAAACTGAGAGTGAGCACTCTGGTGCTCCTCTAGATGAGATCAGAGGACAACCCAGGGTGCCTCTGAAGAGAGAAGAAAAGAGGGTGCCTCTAACGTTGAGGAAGAGATTAGCTCTTTCAGAGTAGAGGAAGGTGAGAATGAGAGTCCCAGAGAGGGTGTGATTCTTGAACCCATAAGAGCCAAGGGAAGTGAGGTAGAAAAAGATGCCTCTGACAACACAAATGAGAGTACATGCCAAACTCCCCGTGCCAACAAATCTGTTCTCCTAGGTGGTCTAACACTAAAAGGATATTGAAAAAGAGGTGCACACCTCGAAACCTGCCCAAACTAACCACTCAGAGGCACATCCTTCTACCTCTAAAGCACGCACCCTTGGGGAAACCTCTAAACCAACTATGTCCTCCCAAAAGGACTTAGTTACTGAAACAAGTACTCACTTGCCCCATAGTATGCCACTATCCCACACACATGATGCCTTAGCGGCTCATGACATAGGTGCCCGTCCCATAGTACTAGAGGTCTTTAGAATCTCACGTAGGAATTACCTCACTGAAGGGCAATGGAATGACTTAGTTGCACAAGGACTAACTTGCCTGGACAGCAAGGTGTCCAAACACATTAGGTTCTCATCCTCTGAATCTGACTCAGAGGATGATCAACTAATCAGAACCATCATAGAGAAATCTACTAAAAAGGATTCTCCATGATTGATGGGATCATGGGAAGTCCTTCCAGAGCCAACATCAAGCAAGCTCTGAATGAAGGCCCCTTTGGACTCGAGGGAAAATTGGATCCATGTTTTGGATCCAAGGTTACCATCTCTGATTATTTCACCAAAGAAGAGTTCAAAATATTTGGTGATGAAATCAGAGGATCCCTGAAAGATCTAAAACTTCATTTGGAGAAGACCTCAGAGGCCTCTGCCTTGAACTTTGAAGTTGCTAAATTAACTTCAGAGGTCTCTGAGTTGCGTGCTGCACTTACCTCCACCAACAATCGCCTTGATTCTCTAGAGAAGATGGTCCTCAAAAACTCAACTGCCATATCCAAGGAGATCTCAGAGGCAAAAGCATAGATCATCAGAGCCATTCTAGCTCCCTCTGCTCCAACTCCCTCTGTTAGGGGTGTTCATCTAAACCGCCAAACTGCACAAACCCCCACACCACACCGCACTGCACCGCAAAATGCGGTTTAGGACTTTCGCGGTACTGTTTACGGTTTACATTTTTACCAAACCACACTATGCGGTGCGGTTTGCGTTTTTGAGTTTTCAAACCGCGGTTCAAATCGCACCGCACCGCACCTTTTATATTACTTTTAAATTTTTAATTTTAAACATATATATATATATATATATATATATATATATAATTTAATATTTATATAATTGGGCTTGTATTTTTAAATTTTAATTATGGACTTTAATTATTTATAAGTTTTTTAAAAGTTTAAGGTCCAACAAATGAAAAAAATTGGGCATTGGCAATTGGGAGTCAAGATGAAGACGAAAGAAAAAGTTGGAGACGTCACTTTATTCATTTATCGTATTGAAACAATTTATTTTGTTAGACTATTTCTTTGACTATTTTTAGTTTTGCATTTTGGAGTTGGATATATTCAAATTATTTATTTTTTTGGACTACGGTCACTAAATCGTTGATTTTCTAATGTATTTTAAACTTACAATATTTTAGATTGTACACATAAAGTGCGATAGGGACAAACCGCATAAATCGCACCGTACCGCACCGCATTTCGCGGTGCAGTTTGGTGCGGTTTGATGTATATGTGGTGCAGTTTGCGGTTGGAAAAATGTTCAAACCGCACATGCGGTGCGGTTTGCGGTTTTACCCCAAACCGCACCGCGAACACCCCTACCCTCTGTCACCTATGAGGATTTTTTGAACTTCAAGACTGAGCTGCTCAAAGTGCTCACAGAGAAAATCTCAAAGCTGTCAGTTCTTGCTGCTCGACCTTTAGAGACAACCAACTTGGTCACCAAAGCTGACCTTCAACACTTCTCCAAGTTGGTTACCAACAAAATGTTGACTGTGTCAAGCAAATTTGTTGCTAAGGCAGACCAACAAACCCAGACTGTTCAGAAGCTACTTCAGAGTGCATTCACTCCAGAGGCCGAGTCAAAGTTTAAGAGAAAGGTACCAGAGATCTCATGCATCGAGGAGGCCAGGAAAAAGGCCAAATTTGATGATCGTGATGATCAGAATGATGATGATCCACTCCAAGGATCATCAGATCATCAAAAGGGGGAGAGACAAGGAACTACAAGAACAGCACAAGCAAGTGGCTCTGCTCCCCCCTCCTCTAAAAACAAAGGAAAAGGAGTACAAGAGATGAGTGAACCAGAGAAGCACTCTACCTCTACTGAAGACAACGAATCAACACTCTTAAAATCTCCAATGCCAGTAATATTTTTGGCACCTTCCACCACTTCAGAAGCATCATTACTTCCAGTAATAAATGCCACTCCAGAGACTATTGGTGCTCTGTATGATGATGAAGAAATGGTAGACTACTCAAGTAGTCCTTCTTCAGATGATGGTTTCTCCTCCCCTGAACGTCCTCAAATAACAATGAGAGATGGATTTGGAACTGAATCTGAAGAAGAAAACATTGTTGAAAAAGAGGAGTACACTTATCAAAATGCTTAACCTCACCAGATTGATACATCAAAGGTAGAGCTCCAGAACGAAGACGACATGCAAATTGAAGTGCTACTCTCCTCTGCAATAAATGAAACACCTCCATCATCCCCACAAGTCCAATCGAATGAACCATAGACAGCTCAATAGTTGTATGCTGATGAATCAACAATGGTTGTTGATGAACAAGTACCTCCAGAGGAACCTGTTCAGAAGACAAGCATTGGGATCCCTGCATTCTCAAGATTTACAAAGCCTCCAAAGTTCCTAGCCATAGAAGAAAAGGCATCAGTAGAAGATAACTTCAGATACCTATATTATGAATTCAATATAGATGACACACTTGTCTTTCCTCTAAACCCAAGAATCGGAGAAGGCATGGACAAGATTAAGCAAAGGTTCATCATGGAAAAGACAAGCCGAAGAGTAGATGTTCTCTCAGAGTCACCCATTACAGGAATAAACAAGATCATATACAGGCACTACAACAAGATCTTTGAAAATAAGTTTGCCTACAACAAGATCATATACAGGCACTACGAGGTCATCCGCTCTGATGGAAAGGTCTATCAATTTAATTATAATGACCTTGTGAACCTGAACCCATATGATTTGCCTCTAACTCATGCCCACTGCTCTGCAAAATACGAAAAAGGAAGAGTATTCAGAATGGGTCAATACGAAGTCTGGTGTGCTATGGAAGCTCACATCAAACTTAGAGCCAGATTAGACTTCCAGATTGCTCTAAACCTCTGAGAATAAAGGCTAGGGGTCACTGCTCCAGTTGAGACCTATAAAGACTTGAAGAAATGCAAGACTGGCAAAATCATAACAGAGCCTCTGGGATTCGTCTTCAAAGTCAACAATGTCAAGAAGATCTTCCTTGCATCAGAGGTCGCTAAGTACTCTGATGAGACCTTAAAAGGAGTGCTGAGGATAATAGGTGTGAAGAAGGAAAGACACAGCGCTGACCTATTTGAGAGACTACACTTGGAGATTAGCTCGATGATTGAATTCAGAGAGTTAATCATGAAATTTCATAGGATCTGCTCTTGTGTTAGAATGTAATTTCTTTCCTTGTAATTTTGGTTTGTTATCTTCTCTGAGTTTGTAACGTAAAATGTTTAGTGAGAA
Organism: Arctium minus; assembly: GCA_954870635.1. Taxonomy (NCBI): domain Eukaryota; kingdom Viridiplantae; phylum Streptophyta; class Magnoliopsida; order Asterales; family Asteraceae; genus Arctium; species Arctium minus. The sequence goes on along the minus strand of OX941081.1, from coordinate 128,376,715 downwards.
GTAACAATTAACAGATGATGATTTTCTCCTCTTTGCTTTTTAGTTAATTTATCTCTGCTATTTTGTACTTTTTTTATTTTCAATACTTAGGGCAGATTGTTAGCCCCAATTCTGAATTATAGAAGTATTGAAAATAATCTAAGTCCTATTTCAGAGGACTTCCAGAGATAGCCTTCAGAGAGCTAGCCTGTCTCTAAAGATCGTTCCAGAGATAGAGAAATTCAGCAAGAAGACTTTTGAGATAGCTTTATTAGAGGTACCTACATCAGAGCTCTGAAGACATTGTCTCTGAAGATCAAGCTAAAGAATTCTATAAGTGTTGACACAAGAACATAAGACGCGTCACTTAGTGATAAGATATACTTTCTAGATAGGTTACTGTTCAAGCATGTCTTGAGTTTACCTTTTAGGTAAGACACTGTTCAAGCATGCTTCTTATGTCAGGAAAGTACACTATTCACTTTATGGTCCTATAAATAGGACATACATCCATAGCTCAAAGTGTGCCTTTCTTTACAAACTTGTAATAAAATTATTTCTTTATGTACTGAAAAGTGTACAAGAAGATCTTGTAAGATTAAACCACCTTTTTAGGTGTTCTTGATAATCTACTTGCATTATCAAGTGAATATTAGTTTGTTATTATATTTACTTTATTGGATATATCTTCTTATTACTGTGAGTACGAATCTTGCTTTGATTTAAACATTATTTGCTTCCGTTGTCCTTATTATCATATGTTTATATCATTGTTAAAAGACTGAATCTGGGATCCAACAATTTACGCTCTGAGAATGGAAAACTATGCACTCAATTACAGAATATGAGGAATCCCTACAGTCAGTGCATGCATTTTGAACCTGAAAACATCATTTTTCTTCCCATTCAATCCACCTAAAACAAGATCTATCTTTTTAGACAACTCACCAATCTCATCGTTGAATTCTATCCTCAAATCATTTAACCCTTCAATACTAGATACTAATGACATTGACCTATGAGTCATCCATGAAAAATGATGTGATGCAAGGCTTCAACAGTATGTTTCTATGAATTTCCATGCCTCCTCATCAGTCTTTGTCACATCGTTCCCTCACTAGTGGCATTAACTAGACCTCGGTGAGTCGCCTATAAACAATCCAAGAATGTTTCCACATCATGGTGAAGGCAGGAACGAAGAAGCTCTTTGAGTCACTCAAATGCCTCCTGAAACTCTTCCCCAGGTTGTTGTTGAAAATTGGAGATCTCTCAACGTATCTCAGCAGTTTTCCTTATAGGGAAGTACTCGGCTAAAAAATTCTTCTGCATATCATCCCAGGTAGAGATGCTCCTTGGCTCAAGTGATATAAACCACTGTTTTGCTCGCCCCTTTAGAGAAAAGGGGAACAATATAAGCCTAAGGTGGTCTCGGGTGAGACCTCGAATATTGTTGGTGTTGCAGATGGCAATGAATTCGTATAACTGATTAGACGGTTCTTTTTTTAATAGGCCATGGAAGTTTAGAAGCGACTGAATGAGATGAGGATGAATCTCATAGCAAGTATCACCATCACCCAGTAAGGATATCGGGAATGGGTTCTCGTAAGCACTAGGTTGGAAATAAGTTTCCAAAGGAGGGTGATTTTCTATCTCTTCTTCACTATCACTCATTAAATTTTTGTGACTTTCAATATTAGGCTCCTTGATTACAGGTTTCTTATTTCTAGCTCGCCTTTTTGTGTCTTCTAATTCATGTACTTCGAATACAAGCAAATCTTTCTTAGATCTAGTGTGGTGTATGCAACTTAAGAGAACTAGTTATTGAATTCAATCAGATCAAAACTTAGAACTACGTGACATGCAACCTAATAAACAATTAAACTAAAAAAACGCAATTGAAGTAAAGACTCGACTAAAAAAATAAACACGCCAAAAAAAACTCCTTTTTTGTTCTTTTCTGCTTTTTCTGTGTTTTTTAATAAAGAAAAAACCAACTAAGCACACCCGAAACCCAAGAAGTTGGATTTGCCAACACAACATTAGGGTCGTCCCCTTCATTCTATACAGTGTCATTGTAGAGAATCCCTGCCCTGTTTTCCACATCGGCAATGCACCTCAAAAGGAAGACATTCAAAAAATACTAAACACAAAGAAGAGAAGACTTACCTGACCCACGAGAGATCAAGCAAGCAATATGCAAAACACTATTAGAGTATATCTAGTAACAATCTATCCAAAATATAATGCAAACAGTTAAAACTAATACCAACCAATTAACCAAAGCGCACAACTCCCCGACAACGACGCCAAAAACTTGATGCATGTGTCGATAAACGCACAACAAGGTTTAAATTTATAAACCAAACTCAAACCTAGTGATAGGGTAAGTAGGGTATCGTTCTTCTCAAGGAGTCAGTGGTTAACCTAATGATTTATATCAAATCGATTACACGTGTATCACTTAGATATACCACCCAATTTATCAATTTAAGCTCAAGATTTACTAACTAAAACCGAAAATCTACTTGGCACAAATATATTACTTCAAAAGATTTGAATTTAGAGAGTTGTAATAACTATTAAAAGAATAAGTAACGAAACTTTATAACTATTATTAACTAACAAAACAAAACGGGAACTTTATCTTATAAAAGGAACATCCAATAAAAAAATACAAATTCACCTAAGACTTTCTTCAAACATTTGGTGTGCAATCCAATAAATCATGAACCAAAATTTCATTGATAAAATAAAATCAAAACCAACATCAATTCAATATTTGAATAATCAAATCCCAACGATCAAGAGATTCTATGAATACTATCAATTTATCAAAAACTCAATCTAAACAATGCCAAGAACAAAACTCAACTTTATCCTAAAACCAAACTAAAACTAACAAATGTAAACCAAACAATATCAAGAACAAAACCCAACCTTTACTTTAACACCAAATTAAAATTAATAAATGTAATATGTTATGAATGGAAAATACTTGAAACAAACCTCCATAATCGCTTGTGTTGTTGTTGTGTTGTAACCGAAAGAAAACGATAAAAATAAACCAACAAACAGCCCATGTTCGAGCGTTTCTATTGTTGTAAAACAGTCTCAATCGATGATTATTCTGCTGAAAAACAGCCCTTGTTTGTTCCTTCAGTAGCCCCAAAAATCAATGTTTTTTATGCTATTTTTGTTCTCCTGTTCTCCTGTTCATCTCCTGTTCATCTTCAGAAACCCCCAAAAAGATCGTCGATTTGATGCCCTAACAGTCCCTTTTGCTGCTGTTGGTTTCAACCCCCCCCCCCCACCCCAAAAAAAAGATCGTAGATTTAAACCTACCAAATTCCTTTTTCTAAATCCTATGATTTCCTTCCCTTTTTTCTTTGTTTTCTTTTCACTCACACAAGAAACCATAAAACCAATAAGGCTATTTCTTTTTCTTTAATTTCTAGCCCATTACCCTTTTTTTATTGGATAATAAAGTCCATAGAAAACCCAAGATCCAGCCTCACCTTAACATCTTCTGTTTTGCTGCTATGGCAAGTTGTGCATGTTGTTGTACAGCTTGTAACCTGCGGTCCAGCACCACTGCTTCATCTTCAACATCAATTTCGGCCCAGATGCATTCCGAACATGCAAAAAACCAAAACTTTAAAGTTGTAGGTCCTTCTGTTATATTTTTAGATCATTTTGAATTTCCTTAAACGGAGCTCGGACGAGTGAGATATGGTCAAAACACCACAGTTGCGCAAATCTATCAAAAATTGTCGTTTTGTTCCTTTTCACTCCAAATTATTTCGAACCTATCAAAATATAAAAACACATTAATCTAGTTCGGTTTTTACCGTTTTAACATATTAATGAGGGGTGATTGACGAGAAAAAAAGTAAAACTTAATGACCAATCACCTATAAACCTAGGGTTTGACTTTCAATATACCTCTAAACCTACAATTTGACTTCCAGACAGTCAAATAATTGCTTATAGGGTCTCAAACTCCTCTACACCACCTCTAGCTTGATTATATCGACTAACTAATTCTTTCTTTCTTGTAGTTATTGAATATGTCGATAGATAGAGGATGGAGGATGGATGTATAGAAATAATGACAGTTGGGGGTCTTTTAGAGTTGACTATATTAGATCATTGGACGGTTTATTGGACTTTGCTTATGCCAGCAAGCTTATGTTGAAAGAAAACTACGCATGATGGGATAATCTTCCGTATCAGATGCCCTTGCTCCATGTGTCGAAATGAACATCATAAAGAAAGGGATGATGTGAGACTGCACTTGATGAGATATGGGATAGTGTTCCGTATTAGATGCCCTTGCCCCAAGTGTCGAAATGAACACCATAAATAAAGGGATGATGTGATACTACACTTGATGAGATATGGTTTCATGCCTGATTATACCATTTCGTAGGCACATGGTGAAACCTATTACCATGCATCTCATCAAGATGTAGGTCAATCTTCTAATTCGATAGTAGATCATAGTGAATTGTATGATGAAATGGTGAATGATCACATGGTACACGAAGGCATGACATGGGAAGATCAAACCCCTATCCTCCTGTCCAAAGATTTTATGACATGTTACAAGATGCTGACGAGCCTGTATGGGATGGTGTCCAAACTACTCGAAATTAGGAGTTGAGACGAGATTGTTGAATTGGAAGGAAGAATGAAATGTACCCGAGACGACATATAATCGTAAGGTTTCTATAATTAAAGAGATGTTAACAAAGGGTGATAAACTACCCGATAACTTCTATGAGACGAATAAGAGTTTGAAAAATCTTGCTCTACCAAAGCAAAAGATCGACGTTTGTTAAACCATTGCATATTATTTTATAAGGGTGATTCAGAGTTGACCCATTGTCGAGTGTGCAATGAATATAGTTTCAAGACAAGTGTTCGAAGCAAGGTCCCTAACTTGCAGATGACGTACTTTTTGATTGTTCCTAGAATCCAAAGATTGTATATGTCAAAAAATATTGTGCAAGCGATAACTTGGCATTACGATCATCGGACGAAACCGGGTGTGATAGTACATCCAAGTTATGGTGCGGCTTGGAAGAAAGTATACATGAAGGATCCTGACTTTGCTTCTCAGATCCGATATGTTTGTCTTGGGTTATGCACTGATGGTTTCAACTTGAATAATTCAATTTCGAATTTTTATTCAATATGGCCTGTATTTCTTACCATCTACAATTTACCTCATTGCATGTGTTTGAAAGATTAGTATGTTAAACATGCATTGGTTATTCCTGGTAGAAAGAGCCCCAATCAGAATCTAGATATGTTTCTCGGGCCGCTAAACTTACATTCATCATTTCTGGTTCGAGCATCACGTGCTTGGGTCACCTGACTCAAGCGAACACTTGGAATCACTAGCTCACGGACCACGTCGTTATACTCGATTTCATCAAGGATACTTCGTCAACAGTTACAAGTTTTATACGGTAACCCATGGTGTTGGTCGAGTTACATATAATAGTGGTGAATGTGTAAGGAGGGCCACTATATACTTCATATCCTTCGATGACAAAGGATTTGAAAGATTGGTAGGTGGTTGTAAAGATAAATCCTCGTGGTGTATATGAAGTAGCAAAAACTGTTAATGATGTCAAGGTTGATGATAATGTGGATGGAGAACAATTCTTTTCAAATCAACGAAAGTGTTAGGACTGAAAGTCCTAGTGCGTTGAAAGTTGTAAAAGCCTTAATTGTTAATTGGTATTTGTCTTGTTTTAATGGGCTTGGGCCTTAGGGTTTAGGCCCTTGGTATAAATAGTTTGTGTTTAGGGTTTTAGGAGAGGTGAATGGTCATTTAGGTTTACATACACGCATCAGAAATTCTTTCTGTAAACCTGAAACCTTTTATTGATCAATTCAATCATATGACCAACAGTGTTGATTCGATCTTTGCTTATTGTTGATTATTATCTGTTGATTGCACTGTTTATGGGATCCACAATTGGTATCAGAGCGGAATCGAATTAATTTTTATTCGATACGATCCAAAAGGTTTGTCTAAAACCCTCTTCTATCGATTTTTTTGTTTATCGACTTTGGGATTATACGGTCACTTTTGGTGCTCATCAAAATCAAGTTCTTAGTTTGAGGTTTTAGTTGGTTTTTCTGTCAAAATTAAATATGGTTTGTGATTGATAAACAAACCCATCAATTAATTTTTGATTTAAAAGATTGGTTTTGGGTCGATTTTTTAGTTAGCACCACATTTATCGCAATATATGAAACCCAGTTTACGAAACCCAATTCATCGAATTCTAGGGTGTTCCAAGTTTCCTGGGTTACCCGAGTTTCCCGGTCCCTGCAGTTTCCCGGGTCTCTGTGGTTCCCGGTTGCTGTCGTTTCTCGGGTTCAAAATTGCCAACCGGGAATTAATTGTGATACGGGAGTTACATAGAACCGGGACTTAACATTAACCAGGAGTTGATAACTCATCATCCAGGAGTACATCAGATCATCATCCAGGTTCATTAACTCCCGGGTTTGGTCCCGGGTTCCTGTCCTGAACGAGTTGTAGAGGTTCCCAAAATCAGAAGAGCAGGAAACATTTTTGATTTTGAGTTTTCCCCCTCCGTCACCACACAAGACTTTCATCATCTATTGCAACCGTTCGTTGCACCCCATGCCACCAACGATCAGAACATCTTTCTTATCACAGTGAGCCATCGCTCGTTCTGTAATCTCAATAAGCATCGCAAATAACGTTTCTTGCAAGGAGTAGCATAATTATGCAGGGGTACAAGCAATCGAGTTACTACATCCGGGAAATATAGAGTTGTTGATGTGAGCAGGTAAGGTTTGGAATAAGTTTTTGGGTTGTCTATGATTTTCGGAGAAAAAAAAATCGGTTGACTCGGTAGTGATCGTGGACGAAACTTTTCGAGTTTAACTTGTTAAGGATTGTTTATGAAGCTTAAACGATCATTATTCATCGAAATTTTTTCACCCATGTTGAGTTTTTATGATTTCGTTCGTTTTCCGAAAAAAATTCGGTCACTTCGTTTTTTATCGTAGGTTAATTATTTGGACTATAAACTGTTAAGGCATGTTCACGAACCATAAACGATCGATTTTGGTCGAAATTTTTTTACCCATATCGAGTTTTTAAGTTTTTGATCGTTTTTCGGAAAATTTTCGGTTGGTTCGTTTGTGATCGTGGGTTGACCGTTTGAGTTTTAATCTGTTAAGGAATGATCAGGGAACTTTAACGATTGTTTTGCATTGAATATTTCTAACCCATTCGAAGTTTTACAAGTGCCTCTCATTGGAGAAGATGATGAATAGTGTTTCCATTAAGTGATGGTTAAATTCTTTACATTTTGGTCCTTTTTCCGTTAGTCTAGTTAGTGTCTGTTAGTTTGTTAGATTTGTTAATTTTATTTCATTTTTTGTCCTTTTTCCGTTAGTTTTCAGTTTAGTCTGCAATCCGTTAGAAGTTTCAAGTTTTACACTTTTAATCCCTCTAGTTTGTAGTTCAATATATGTCATTTTTGGTCCTTCTAGTTTTAAGTTATGATTTTTGTCATTTCTAGTCCTTCTAGTTTTAAGTTTCAATTTGTGTCACTTTCAGTCCCCGTACTTCAAAGTTTCAAAGTTTGTCAATTATGACCCCTAAAATTTTAAGTTTCACTCGTCACTCTTGGTTCTTGCACTTTGAATCTTTCATATATTGACAAGTTTTGTCCCTGGACTTCAAGCTTTGCAAGTAACAATGCCTTATGTACCCATTTCTGAACACAAAGCAAAGATTGCAGCTCTCGAAACGAAATTGGAGAGCAGGTTAAAGAATGTTGACAGACTGCTTGAAGAGAAAGCAGGTCTTCAGGTACAGTTGAACAATGTGAAATCGGAAAGTGAATCGTGTCAACAAATTTGCTGGTTACAGAGAAGCAATGACAGGCTCAAAAGTAGGAATTCTGAACTTGAACAGGCAACAAAAAATTGTGAATATTACATTATGTATCGTGTCCAAATATAGTTTTTTAACAAAGAGATTTTAGATCTTGAAAGAGAAGTTGATATAAAGAAAATGGTCCTACATGAAAATTCAAAGAAAATATCTGAACTTGAACGAAAAGTTGCAAATTTTGAAGCCAAAGAAGAGAATAATCGGGCGCTTGAAGAAAGAAGAAACGTGTTGGAGAGTGAAAATATCGACCTGAAGAGAAGACTTTTTATTTTTGAACAAGAAAAAGTCGATTTCTCAAATGAAAGGAAGAATCTTGAAAGAAAGATTCTCGAGCTTTCAAAGAAAGTTTTCGATGAAAGAAAGGTTTTTGAGGCTCAAAATACGAAACTTTCAAAACAGATTTCTGATTTTGAAAATGTTTTTATAATTGAGAGAGATTCTTTTGAGAAAGAGCGAAAAGGATTTGAGAGTGAAAAGAAAAATGCTTGAAAAGAAAATTGTTGCGGTTTTTAAAGAGATATCTGATAAACGCAACAGTATAAAAAAGGATTTTAAAAGTGAAAGAAAGATTTTCGAAACTGAGATTCATAAGCTTTCAAAGAAATTATCTAGATTAGCAACAGAGACTTTGAAAGAATAGAAGGTAAAATCCGATTTACAAAAACAATTTGACTTGATTCTAGAAGAAAGAAATGTTTTATCCGCAAAAGTCAAGAAACTTGAAGAAATAAATACCTAAAGCTGATTTATCTAAACAAGTCAGTCCCGATACTGTTGTTCAGTCTCCTTATTCTTCAAGTTCAACTTCTACAACTATTTCCTCAATGAGTTTTGTCAAATCAAATGAATTTTCAAAAGATCAGATCCGTCCTTCAAATCTTTTCTATAATTCTCTTGTTGATGATTCAAATAATCAAGTGTTTCGAAAAATCAAAATGATTTGGCAAAAGAAACCAATAACAGAAAGTAGTAATGGAAACAAGCCTCATGATTCTCTTGTAGTTGATACAAAGTCATCTGTTTCCAAGACTGATTCACCTACTTATGTCTATTCACAGTGAAGTTGATCAGTCTGAGCCAACAAAAGATCTGTTGCACTCACTATGGAAAGAGTGACTTTGTCCATCCAAGGTATGTTAATAATTGGTATGGTACTTATAGCATCCCCAATCCTCTATTTAATAGCTTCAAAGCCAAGGCAACTAACCATCAAGGATCCATCACAGCAAGGATACCAAAACCAAAATCTTCCTAATATGTTTTGCTGGAATGTCATGTGTGATTTAATTCAGATTATTCACATCACATGAATCCAATCAAGGGTTATGCCATCTTTTGAGGGGGAGTGCCATGTGTTCAAAATTTCATATTGACTTATGAACAAATCAGTTCAAGACTCGTACTTCAATGTTTTGACAGGTACTTCAATGTTTACGTGAATGTTCTATTTTGCTAGTTAAAGGAGTGTTAGGGATTTTAATGTTTCTATGGTCAATCCAGAACCGGAAGAACCTACCAAAGAAACACATCACATTCATATGTATCAGTGAGGGGTCTAGATTGATAGATGAGTTCGGAGTGAAAAGAATATGGTGAGGATGTGACAGGACTTAAAAGAATTATTGGTCCTTACCAAACCAAGTCAGTTATCTGGGTTACCACATAATCTATTCATTCTCGTTCTTTGGAGATGGATATTGAAACAGACATGGACCCAGTGTCGATAACGCATGTCACCCCACCCAGCCACTCAAGTATCTCACAAAAGATACTTGTTTCATATATGCACGGAGATTTAGCACATAATGTATCTATTCCTCACTCGGAGGTCTTAGATATTGAAAAAGGAATACATCAGCTTCGGTCTTCGAACTTCATATTCAAATCACTGTGTCTATTGATTTCTAACCTGAGTCCCAGGTTGAATCAATCTTTGAGCCTAATCGAAATGATTATATATCTTTCACGCACGTACGAATCTTTGTGATATTGTCGGAACAGTTTGAGAAGTAAGTTTTAATATTCTACTTCGGTGATAACTGTAAGTCCTATCAGAGATACCCCTTTGCCAACTCTGAAAATAGGCCACAATTATTTCAATTGTTTTGATGACGGTTACTATTGTGTTTCTGTGTTAGCTGTTACCCTTGGTTACTGAATCGCTTTATCTGATCTTTTACTACTCATCTGGTTAGTCTTTGAAGATACATAATGCTCAGGATGCTCCTAATCATCATGAGGGGGAGAATGTGACACAATTCAAAGACACAGATCGTTATGTTGAAAGGAGCTAGCAAAAGTTGAGGGGGAGTAACAAAATTTCTTAAATCTGAGGTTGAAAAGCCATTGGATTTCAAGATTGCATTTCTGCAATTGATGTGATTGTTTCTTCTTATCCCTTATCATATGGTGTTTGCTAGAAGTTGATTCCTTCTACGAGCTGATTAAAACAAGGTCTGAAGCTGAAAGCATATTCAACTCGCGGTTCAAAGACAGATTCTTTGTTTTTAGACTGAAGATGCAATGTGGAATGTCATGTAACTTGCATATTATCTTTCTTGTGTGCTGATCCGATGTGTTGAGTTTCTACAGTTGAAAGTTGCTTAATAGTGCATTCAGTCGATGCTATTGTACATTGAATCTGGTTACAAAGTTGAAACTATGAAGTCCAAGAGCTTTATTCAAATGGGAGCTTGGAAAGATATGAAGACATGCAACACCAAAGTTCTTCAGAGATTTAAGAGGGAGAAAAGATCAAGACCTGAAGGTTTCAAGATGATAAAAGTTTTAATCAACTTTAGGGGGAGATTGTTAGGACTGAAAGTCCTAGTGCGTTGAAAGTTGTATAATGCATTTATAGAGTTTAACTGTTTTATTTAAAAGCATTGTAAAAGTCTTAATTGTTAATTGGGCTTTGTCTTTTTTTAATGGGCTTGGGCCTTAGGGTTTAGGCCCTTGGTATAAATAGTTTGTGTTTAGGGTTTTAGGAGAGGTGAATGGTCATTTAGGTTTACATACACGCATCAGAAATTCTTTTTGTAAACCTTAAACCCTTTATTTATCAATTCAATCATATGACCAGCAGTTGTGATTCAATCTTTTCTTATTGTTGATTATTATCTGTTGATTGCACCGTTTATGGGATCTACAGAAAGGATAACTCATACAATGTCCGTCAGACTAAATGATGACCTCGATTCCATTCGTCTTATGACAGGGGAGGTAAATGTAGTCGATGCTTGTGACGACAACGATGGACTTGTTAATGTAGATAGCGAAGAAGAAGCAGAATTTAAAGACACGGATGATGATTCAAATAACGAAAATAACCTTGTTATATCTAATCATTCTTCTGATCAACTGCTTATCTTTTGTATGTCTATTTCGCAATTCTATAATTGACATTTGACACTCTCCCTATTTAATATATTAAATAGAATTTTCATTTTCCCAGGCGATGGCACGTCGTCCACGAGGTAAAAGTTGAGGTGGCCCCAACGGAGGTAGGGACAGCAGTAGCACTGGCGGGCGTGGCGACCCGCATGCTCATGACTTAGGGAGTTTTTAGATGAGACCACCCTGACCCTTTGACTCAAGGATCTGTAGTAGCAGGTGGTTATTAGGATTTCGGGTGCTTCAGGGTCGGGGAGAGGCCCCAATCATGAGATGCCGACCCCACGACATCCTAGTCAAAATGTACGGGTCATTCTGGGCAGAGGCGGACAAGTAGATGTGGTATAAATCCTTATATTACGTAATCTAATGATATAAATGACTTTTGTGTTGTATATTTTTTAATTGTGCAAGTTTCTAAATATCCATGTTGTCTGGGATATCACCTCCATTTTTAGGAGTTTGTTTCATGGTTCGTGGTTTCACTAGAAGGAGGTCCCTCAGTTGACTGCGATTACATGTTCGATTGATTTCGGGTTGGTACATGAATCACTTTTAAAGTAATTTTACATATCAGATTATTGTTTTAACCTCGATACAAATCTTGTGTATGTAGGGTAAGTTTCAGTGGGACCTAGAGCAGGAGGGATAGGTGTATGATGCATGGTTTCGTACCATGCTTGGTAAAGGGATTGGATGCGGGGTGTACGCGAATAGGACACAGAACGGACTTTCCTGGCTACTGGTTGCGATGGGATGGTCAGGACTTCACACCCATTAGAGGACACCACCCTCCCTGGATCCCAGAGACGTATTGGCACCAGATGATTGATCAGGTTTTTATCTTATTGTCAGCTTTGTGCATTACGTTTGTTTTATACCGACTTATGTGTTATGTTTTTAATAGGAGTGGAATATCGGCAGTTGGAGAGACCAGTATAGGTCTGGTAGAGCCAATCAGGCGACCCAGTTTGAGGAGGTATCGTCCAAGCACACCAGGGTATCGATCAGTGTTGCACAACATCGACACTATATGGTAAGTCTACCGTTTTTTAATATGTAGTTAGATTTGTATGTTTACTAACAACTTACCTTAATTGTCTATTGTAGAGAGAGACATGTGGTTGTGAGCCGAGTTCTTATGAGGTGTTTAAGCGAATCCACTACTCGAACCAGAAGGTCACTCAGGGTTCGTCCCGCCCGCTTACCGATCCTCCAATGTTCGTTTATCCCAAAGTGACTAGAGTGGTGGTAAGTTTTCTAAAACCATTACTTTATTTTATAGAACAATTTGGTGGGTTTAAAGTAATATATTTTAATAATTGTAGTGATGCTATTAGTTTGGGTTGCCACTATTGGGCAAATGTTTGGTTGTGGCTACGTAGATAGGTTGGATGTTTTGCTGCTGAAATGTCTATAGATATAAGTCACCCATTTTTGTTTTGGTAAACCATAGGATCGGTTTCGAGAGCTTAGGTATGAGGCACGGGCTAGCCAAGACCTTGACACCCCTCATCCTGATGAGTCATCTCTTTGGGAGCAAAGTGTCAGAGGACAGAGGAAGGGTCGTCTTTTTGGGTTCGGGACCACCTAGGATCCCCGTTATGCTATGACCGGTGAATAAGTAGCAGCACCGGGAGATCATCCATGACTGGATCGGCAGCGTAGGTATGTTGGTTATATTGTTATGTATCATGTCGTTACTTTTCATTGTTAACAAATACCGATTTTTATCAAATATTGAATATTTACATGTAGTTGAGTTGAGAGAGAAAATGGCAAGAATAGAGCAAGACGTGAATGAGGTGAAATTACGGGAGAAACACTATATGGACCAGTTGGAGACTGAAAGGAAGCGTAACGTAGATCTAGAGGCCCAACAGGGCAGACATGTTGCCTAGTTAGCTGAACAAGTCACTTTGTCGCAACAATATACTGCTTTTATGCGGCAACAAGGATACATTACCCCCCTCCCGGTCCTCCACCTAGTTAAATTGTGCATTTCTAGTACTGTATATTGAATTGTATGAAATTGAAATTTTGAATAGTATAAATTGGTAATTTTAAATTTCTTGGGCTGTGTTGGCTTGTTATTTTTAATATATGGCAGATTTTGTATAAAAATGACATATAGGAAATATTGATTTTTCATTTAGTTTTTTTTTAATTTTAAAAAAAAATCAGCGTTGAATCAGTGACGAAAATCCGTCGCTAAAAGTTAGTGGATCTGTCGCTAGTACGTCGCTAAAAGTCTGTCACTAATCCGTCGCTAAAAGGATCCGCTGTTAATCCGTCGCTAAAAGGATCCCTCGTTATTCCGTTGCTAATATCGTTCGCTGCTAACCTATCAAAGTATTCGTTGTCTGTCGCTAATCAATCGATGATAGCATCACCCATGACCCTTTGCCCCAAAGACTATCACTGACATATTAGCAAAATAATTCAGTATTAGCGATGGTTTGTCTTGATAGGGCCAATTTTTTTAGTGTTTTGCCGCTATCGTTTGTCACTATGAGGTACGTTTAGTTAGAATGATGTCACGTTATTCATGGTGGAAATGAGAGTTTTATATACAAATTGCTCATCTTTTACTCACAAAGTTATAATATATTTTCTTAACTGCATAAAAATATTATGTTTTTAAAAAATATTATGTTTTTAAAAAATAATATGTTATTTAGAATCAAGTTTTTAAAAGCATGTTTCTCAAAACGCTAACATTTTATAATATAGTAGTTAGTTTGTTATAAAATATTAAAATTATAAATATGATTATTGTAAAACTAATTCAAATCCACATATATTTTACACCAGAGGCAGGCCTATGATCGATGCCCTGAACAAGGTCCCGTACACCTGTTCAACTTATTTTCGCAAGTAGATTTTTTTGGGCATGAAAATTGAAAGATGCACCCGCTAAACAGGGGATACTAGAAATATACAAGGAATATCAACCAAAAAACTGAAAAAAGTCTCTAAAAAAATTAACCAAAAAACCGAAAATGTTTCTTGAAATCAATCAAAAAACCAAAAAAAAAGTCTCACAAAATCTAACAAAAAACTGAAAAAATTCATCGAAATCAACCAAAAAAAATGTAAATATCCCTTCAAATGAACAAAAAAACTAAAAAATCTCTCGAGATGGTGGTATTCGGCTAAAAACACATTTGACGACTTTGCGAATGTTTGATCCACTTTAAAGGTACACTCACTCGGCAAAAAAATGGAGTTTGTCACCCTTACATACACCTGGAAAAAAGGTTATGATAGCAAGGCCTTCCCTAGGTCGGCCTGCTTATTTACACATAAAATTGGTCATATGTGTTGGTTAAACATGTGATTATTTAATTTGCAAGAACTATCATTCTATCGTTAAAGTGTTGTATGAATGATACTTTACACGTATTTTGAAAAATAAATTATACTTTATTAAATTTTAATAGAAAAATAAGACTTCCTTTACTCTTCCACCCTATATTTTCTCTCTTAATATAATAATTATATTTCCTATTTTAGCTGGTTTTATGACGTTAAATTGTTAAAAAGTGTCCATAAATTATGAAACATTTTTATAACAACTTTTTATAACCATATTTTAAAAAGCTTAAACGTTTTGAAATGACATTGAATTGATAGAGAACTCTGTATCGTCCGTTTGTTACACTGAATAGGACAGAACAAAATAGAATAGGGATCACTGTCCCATGTTTGGAAGGATTATTAGGTGAAACA
Source organism: Arctium minus (assembly GCA_954870635.1). Taxonomy (NCBI): domain Eukaryota; kingdom Viridiplantae; phylum Streptophyta; class Magnoliopsida; order Asterales; family Asteraceae; genus Arctium; species Arctium minus. Next base: position 128,361,657 of record OX941081.1, on the reverse strand, counting down.
GACAAAAACATAGTGGAATAAAAGTGGAACATACCTATTTCACCCCCATCCCATGGAACAAGCTGAAATAGACTTATGTTTCAATATAATCTCAAAGTAAAATCTAATTCTTACGCCTTTTTTTTATATTTTATCCATTCTTTAAATTTTATTTATTTTATTTTATGTTCTTTAAATTTTTACTTTATTGTCCTTAAATATTATTTTTATATAGTTACTATGGTTTGATTAATTTATTTAAATTATTAAATATTAATAGTAAAAAATATAGAAAAAATTAAACTATAAAAATTGAAAACTATATAAACTTTTTATTTTGGTTTCACTTTAATCTATCTTAAAGAGAACTTTCTAATACTATATATTGTTATAAAAAAATACTTATTTCGTTATAATTTAATAAGACTATGTTTGACAAACTAGCTGATAAGCTAGCTGGTAGCTGATAAGCTAACTTTTCAAAACGCTACTATGAGTAGCTTTTCAATAAGCTAGTTTATGGTCATCTAAACATGTAGCTTTTTTTGCCAAACAATGCCTAAATTACATAATTAATCAAATATATATATATATATATATATATATATATAGGATTGAGATCTTTTGTTAACCTTGTATTTCTTGTTAACTATGTGAACTAATCCAAGTCATCCATCTATAGATCGGATGGTTGAGATTAAATGTAATTTTTTTTTAATAAAAAACGTTTAATTAAATACAATTGTAAGTGAACATGAATGGAAAAAGGGTATTTTGGGGAAAAAACACTCAAAACATTAAATCCTTGGAAACGCTTTAAACACATTTATTACACTAAATTAGTAACCGACGAGTACCAACATTGATTCTGTAACCGACATATTATGCAACTAATACACATTTATACCATGAACATATATGTTATCATATTATGCAACTATAATGCTTATGTTAACATATTCAATTTATCACGATATGAACAATCATTGACTACTAAAGATGATATCCAAATTGAAATTTGAATTATATGTTAACAAATGTGAACATATATGCATAACATGAACACATTTGTTAACATGGATGCATATGAACACTATGTTAACGTACTTAATTTCACATATTATGAACAATTATCACCTTCTAATGTTCGTAGTTAAATTGAAGTTTAAATTAGATGAACATGTGTGATCTAAAATTGATATTTAAATTGAACGTAATTCCAAATCATATATCGTATATGTTATCTAAAGAAAATTATGTGAATCACATTTTTTGTGATGATACTATAGTTGCATACAAACACTTATGTAAGTTACGTTAACCTCATTTTTTTCATCATGAACAAACTTGAACATATATGCATAACATGAACATATATATGTAAGCATGGTTAACTATGAACAGATATGAATAACATGAACTCATATGTTAGCATAAATACATATGAACGGTTCTGTTGACATTTTTATTTAAACAATATTGAAATGATTCAAAAAAATTATGAAAAAGAATAAATTTGTGAAATCGTAACCTACACAGCAATTTTGGAATCTTCATTTTTGTAACTCCCATATAATTAATTACAAAAGATTACATATCAAAATGACGTCAATACCCTTTTGTATTAAATGAATAAAACATCAACTAACCTTGCAATCCTATTGGTTGATCAAGGTTCACATAGTTAGCAAGAAATACAAGGTTAACAAATGATTCTCTCTCTCTTTCTCTCTCTCTCTCTCTGTCTATATATATATATATATATATATATATATATATATATAATGGGTTGGGTTCACGTGTGACCAGCCTATTTTCGTAAGATCCGTGAGACCAAGATTTTACACTTGAAACTTCACAGCAAAACACCGTGAAGGTAAAAAAAATCTGAACTTTCACAGTGTTTTGCTATGAAGGGTTTTACCTTCACAGTGTTTTGATGTGAAGTTTGAAGTGTAAAAGCGTGGTCTCACGGGTCTCACGAAAACAGGCTAGTCTCACGTGATCCCAAGTCTATATATAATATGAGGAAGGTTCAAATGAGAACGTAACTGTTTATGAAAACAAGAAAACAGCAAAAAACAGCAGATCATGTAAACAATCATATGTGATTTTACACTAACCGAAAAAATCGGACGTGCGATGTCCAGGGTCGCGTGCATAGTCGCGTGAATCACATATGATTTTGTACGTGAATCATATATGATTTTGTATGTACTCGGTTGTTCTCGTGTTTTCTTAAATAGATGTTGTTCTCGTAAGAACTCACCTCTATATAATATATAAACAACTTATAAGGGGTAAATTGTTCATGTCATCTGTTCTGTTTTGTTCAGTTCTGTTTTACCAAACACTGAACAGTTGTTCTGTCATGTCGTGTTCTATCATGTCTGCGTATCAAACACAACCTTAAAGTACTTCTTATGACATAAATATATAGTATCTCTTAAAAACAGTATTACTAATTTTTTCTTACAACATTTTTATAATGTTATAGATGTTTATTATGACAAAATTGTAAAGACGTGAGGGGTTCTATGATTTTTGATGTTTAACATTTCATAAATTTAATAGGTAAAAGAGATAAGAGAGTAGGAGATTAACATATTACATATATCATTAATGGTCGAATCATACCTTAAGTTTTGTTAAAAGACAACTATACCCTTCGAAAATGTGTAGAAATGCATACAAGTGGTATCTGATACATCTGGACCAACGAATCTAGACGCCCATGTAAAACGCTTATTTACATTGTCTGGATAAGCTTTAGAGCTTTCGATCAATGAGCGTCGTCTATATGGAATTGATTTGACAACATGATGTTAGTTTTTGTGTTTCAATAATGCAATATTCATATTCTTTACAGCGTTTTTCTATATTTCTACATCACATAATGATGCATTTAATCTATCCGTTTTCGATTTTCTAAAACATGAATTTGACATAAAAGAGGGTTTAAATTAGAGATGATCATTTGTAAATTTGAGTTGAACACAGGCCGAGCCTAATCTAATTTTCTTTATGCATCCTATTAACGTGTTGTTAATGGGTCTAAAAATTCTTTTGCATTTTTTGGAAAAATAAATTTACATTATAGGTTATGTAAAATGAGTCAAAATACAATTCATTTTCTCAATTTAAAACACAACATAAAAACATTAAAATACACCTGCTTAAAAAATAATTTCATAAAATATAGTATGCACAGTTTCTCTAGAAGAAATTATCAACTTCTAAAGCACAGATTATTCAACAACCAAATATTTCAACACCGTATATTTGGTAAATAACATGTCACATATACTATATATATATATATATATATATGGAAGGTGGTTGGTATTCAGTACAGAGAGCACAACCCAAAAGCAGCCAATTGGGCTTCTGAATTTTTTTAATAAAAGTAATAAAGTTTTATTAATATAAAAAATCTAGTTAATACAAAAAATATAAATTAGTTTGGTAGGCATGTTTGACATATTTTTATCATTGACCCATCCATTAATTTCAATGCTCCATTTTCGACCCATGCATTTTCAAGGATTGTTGTCCAAGCCCTTATAGGAACATACTATCCTTGATAGCTCTAGTTCAAATAGGAGTACCGACAAGATTATATCTTTGTAAATGATATTTCACATAATATAATGATGTTTTGAGTTTCATAGGTGGATTATATGTGTATTCAAGTTATGTCGAATATATTGGTTATAAAATCTATTTGTGGTTAAATTTATATAAAGGCCTATCTAAGCCCTATGATTGTAAAGTTATAGCTCCAAAGCCGGCCTTACCTTCTATGTTTTTAGTAAAGGACCTTTTCAATATAACAATGTTTTTATATTTCTGTTAAGAGTAAAGTTCACTTTTGGTCCTTAAGGTTTCACCATTTCAACAGTTTTCGTCCCTAAAGTTTATTTTAACACTATAGCCCCTCACGATTGACAGCTCGCAACAAATTCCGCCTCTCCTTCTAACGACCGTTATCTTTTTCTATTAAACTCAATTAAATGAAGGGTATTTTGGTTATTTTACTTGTTTTCTTAATTTTCTTGTTTTTACCTAAAAAATCAAACTTTAGGGACCTATTGTGTAATTAACTATAATATATATATATATATATATATATAGGGAGAGTTACGTTTAAGAAATGCTAAATATATGAGAAATAGAAAAGTAATCATAGCCTTTCATTCGGTCAAGATCGGATTTGATCGGTCAAATATTGCGTCTTTGACTGGTCAACAATTACGACTTTGACTGGTCAAAGGTTGCGGCTATTCCAAAAATAGAAGGACGGTTTCGTAATTTTTACAAATACATGGGACGATATATGTTCATATGTGAACCAGTGTAATTCACATATAAACTCTTTTAACTGATTCGTATATGAACCTTTGTGATTCATATATAAATCAATTAATTGATTCACATATGAACTAATTAACTGTAGGTTCATATGTGAATCGGTTGAACTAATTAACAGATTCATATATGTTGGTCCACAATGTTTATATCAAGTTCTTACAAAACAACAACAATAACAAGATTACCAACCTGTTTGATTAATAACAAACGATTACAAGGTTTGGTGTTCAGATTTAGCTCTTGATGTGTTCTCTCTGTTTTTACACCTTTTGTGTATGTGTAAAAGTGATCTGATCTTGAACTACTCTAGCTTCTCTAACACACTACCAAACTAATCTCTAACTTACTAAACTAATATCTAGATATTATCTAACAACTAATATAATATATAACTTAGATATTAATCTAACAAACTAATATCTAACATAATTAGATATTTAAACTAAGTTAAACTAAATACTAAAATTACAATAGACAATAATTTACTTCGACATTTATTACAAACGATATTAGACTTTGTATCGAGAGTCGACTTTCCGGCATTAACTTCAGATTGGATCTTCAGATTGGATGATCTTGAATCCAATGAGACTGTGGTCTAACAATCTCCCCCTTTGGATCAAGATCATTACTAAAAAGATTTTAGCAATTCAGTCTTCTTGTTCAGCTCAGAAGATGCAATCTCTTTCTCTAGCTCAGAATGCTTTAGCAAAGTGTTAGGACTGAAAGTCCTATGTGTTGAAAGTGGAATAAAGTATTTATAAGGGTGTATTTTGTAAAGTTCTTAATAGTTTTATAGCTTGTTGGGCCTAAAAGCCCATAAGCCCATTATCTTGTAAGCCTGAATATATAAAGGCTTTTCTAGTTCATATTTCAGGTTACACAAGTCATTTATTAGATTGCTAGTCTATAGGTTTACATATTCTGATCAGATATTCTCTCTGTAAACCTAAACCCTTTGATTTCATATTAATCATATGACTAGTAGTTGTGGCCATATAATTGTTCATCTTTGATAATATTTGTTGTTGATTGCATTGTACTGGGAACTACAATTGGTATCAGAGCCCTGTGACTAAAGGTTTGATCCAGAAAAAGGTTTGTCTAAAACCCTATAATCAAATATATGTGTTAATCGCTTTTATCTGTTTTAAGTGATTATATGTTTCTGAGTTTTATCGATCTGTTTGATCTACAATCTGGGTTGATTATTTGTTTATCGGTCTTTTGTCAATCTGCATATTTGTTTTCTGATTTTTCATTGAATTCGATTTCTGGGTTTGATCACGATCGAGTTCCAGAAATCATCGAGTTCATCGGTTTGTTCATCGTGTTTATCGGTCTTTAATCATATCGCTTATCGGTTTGGAGTTTATCTGTTTATCGGTGTTTGATTTTATCGGTCTATCTCTTAAGTTGTTATTAATCAGGTTCGACCGATAGGTTGTTTGACCGGGACATAGTCTCTACCGGTCCTTTGGTTCAACCGGTGCATTGTCATTATCGGTCGTTTATTCGACCGGTACCTTGACATTATCGGTTGTTTGCTCGACCGACTCATACCTTCGACCGATACCCTGCATTATCGGTCTTTGGATTTGACCGACACTTTGTATTTTCCGGTCGTTTGATTAGACCTGCTTCGATCGGTACCCTGCTTACCGGTCTTTGTTTCGACCGATTGTTTCGACCGGTATATTGCCCTTATCGGTCATTTGGTTCGACCAAGACATTGTTGTTACCGGTCTTTGGCTTTGACCGATACTTTGTCCTTTATCGGTCTTTTGATTCTACCTGCATTGCTTCGACCGATATTTTGTCTATTTCGGTCCTTTGCTTGACCGGTACTTTGTCTATACCGGTCCTTTGCTTGACCGGTACCCTGCTCGACCGGGTTTGTTAAAAAAAAAAAAGGGGTCAAATTTTTTGTCTCACGATCATTCTGCAGTGCATTTCCCTTAGCCCCCGTACTTCAAGGTTTCAGTTTGTCATTAGTGACCCTAAACTTTCAAGTTTCACACTTTGTCACTTTTGGTCCCTGCACTTTCAAATTTCATCTATTGTCAAGTTTTTTTCAAAAGCTTGAATTAGATAAGTCGAAATGGTATATTTTTCTGAAGTTCAAGGCCTCAAAGTGGAGAACACAAATCTCCAATCATCTTTAACTTTTTACGTAAAGAGGGCAAACCAATATGCTGATGAGAACAACACACTGAAAGAGGAAGTAAGTGCATTAAAGACACTTAATGAAGATCTTCTGACAAAGACTTCTGGGCTGAATGATGAGAAAATACTGAGACTGGAATCTGAGAATTCTGAGCTAAAAGGAAAGATCTCTGATTTGGAGCAAAAGATTGCAAAAGACAAATCCGATTTTGAGAATAAAGAGAAATCTTTTGCAAATGAGTTCTCAGATTTTTCCAGAAAATGTGTTGATGAGAAGAAAGAAGTTGAGCTGAAATGCATAAAACTTTCTCAGCAAGTTTCTGATTTTCAGAAAGTAATCATTCTTGAAAGAGAGAAGTTTGCAACAGAAAAGAAGGCCATTGAACAAAAGAATGTTAGCGTCTTCAAAGAAATATCTGGCCAAAGAAACAATGTTGAGAAGGGATTTGAAGAAGAGAGAAGTAAGTTTGAGGCTGAGATCAAAAATCTTACTAAGAAGTTATCTGAACTATCTGAAAGTGTGCTGAAAGAGCAGAAAACGAAGTCTGAGTTCACGAAGAAGATTGATCTGCTTGTTAAAGAAAGAGACAACTTTGCTTCGACGATTAAAGTGCTTGAACAGACTGCATCAAGTTCAAATCAGAAATCGGTCTCTCCACAAAGGTCAGTTAAATCGTTTGATCGGATTCGTAAAACTAACCTTTTCTATGATAGCAATATAGATGGTTCAGGTACACATCAACGAAGACGAAGATACAAAGAAGAGGAACTGGTCTGGAAGAAGAAACCAGTTGAAGATGAGCTGAAGGAAAAAGAATCATGTGTACATGCGTTTAATGCCAAAAGGAACAATGTGCGTAAAGGGAAACCTGATCATATCTATACGAGAGATCAATTAATCAGGTTATCAGGTAAGAAATACCACTGTTCTTATTGTCGTCCACATGATCACATTGACAAAACCAGTGATCATTTCTGGTATGGTTCTTATTCTATTTCCCCCACAAGAACTGCAACTAACATTCGAGGACCCAAATACCAGTGGGTACCAAAACCGAAAACTGATTCTGTATTGCAGGCACCTACTGTCAAGGGGGAGTAGAAGAACGATGGCTTCTAAGTAAATCAGCTTAGAACCCGGACTTCAACGAATTTGGCTTCTGATCACATGACAGATCAGAACCCATTCTTCAACGTTCAGACTTGGATATTGTGCAAATATCCAGGGGGAGCGTATCTGATCTATATCATTCTATCATGATTTGAGGGGGAGCTTAAAAGTAAGTTTCTTCTAACTCTATATCTCTGACTGTTTGGAAGACGAACAACTTTCCAGCATGAAAAACAGTTTCTGAAATGTTCAAACCACTTCTGATTTTCAAAAGGTTTCATGAATCTAGAAGTGTGAATTTAAATGTTTTTCACTTTTTGAGCATTAATGTTTAACTGACTGTGTGTTTCTAAAGATCAATACTTGCGTATTATCTTATCCTTATACTGTAACGTATTCACACACACAGGTTCAGTACTTCATTTGTATTTGTTATTACCATGTCTCATAGCAAAACAATTTTTCGATGGTAATACCCCCGTTTGATATTCAATGTTGTTGAGCATCTATCATTATTCTAAATTTGTGCTTTCATTGCTAAATTGTTTATATTTGTTCATATAAACATAATATCTAATTCTTTGATACCCTAACCAGTTTATTTGATCTGATTGATACATTGTCAGATTCTCAAAACAACTCTTTTGATTTCATTTCTTTCATTCAATATCTTTGTTTTGAGAAATCTTCAAAGTTCAATTGCTCAAATCTTATGAGCATACATTTTTGACAGTGTTATCATACATTTTGTGCTTAACTGTTCAAGTTAAACTGTTGAGCAAACCATTCTTTATAGGACTTACGTGGGATTTGTGTGAGAACTTAAACATAACTTCCATGGATTCACGTTAACCAGTGTTTCCTACCCAGGAAGTTATCCTTGAGTGATTGAGGGGTGAGGGGTCTTAAATCAAAGAGTGGGGGAGATAACTCATCCGGTTGAGTTTTTCTCATTGTGCTGAGCGGAAAAATGAAAAAGAGAGTTTGGTTAGAAGTGAGCTTTAATGTTAAAAAGAAAGAGGGTGTGAGAACAGAGTTAAAAGAATATCATAACTCTGCACCAACCACTTTCTGAGTCGGGCAGCCACATTTTCTGATTGGTTCACATTCTTTGGTGACCATCATTGAAACAAGCACCTAGCCCATGCCAACTCTTGCATTAACCCCACCAGCTACTCGTTTCTTTCTTAACAAAGAAATGTTTCATTTTCTTTGGGAACGCAACATATCTGCTATCTAGTCTTCACTTAGAAGATTTAGATATTGAAAAAGAAGGAAAGTTGCCCAACTTCGCACCTCTTTCATGCACATTGAGTCCGTGTAATATTTGTTGCTGTCTCAACAGTTTACACAATTTGAGCCTAATATAGCTAAGTATCTTCAATCATTTCTACACTTTCACGAGCACACAAGGAATGAGTTTTCTTGTCATAATATTCATAGAAAATTCCTTTGTGGTTTTTCAATGATTGAATGGAAGCCCTGGGGGAGTGAACATCACAAAAACTCCTTTCCAACGTACATCTGTTGTACAAAGTGGCTCTGTGCTACTCATAGGCATACTAACTGTATCATCTGTTGATTCAGGTTTCTAATTCCTATTATATCTGAATTTGAAAAGATTCGGATATATACATTTCATGAATTGACGGATACTCAGATCACAGGGCGGAGATTGTCATATTATCAAGGGAAGATCAAAGAATGTGTTGAAATTAAAGAGTTTTGATGATCTTGATGCTCACAATCATTAAAGTTCAATTTCAAAGTTTTAAAGAAAGAAAGAAAGTTTGCTTTTCTGAAGACAGTCTAGAGATCAAAGAGATGAAGATATGAGTTCAATGCGGTTTAAATATTCAAAGATGAAGATTTCAAAGATTGTATTTCTTCTATCCCGTATCATATGGTGTTTTCTATATGTTGATTCCTCCTACGAGCTGATTGAAACAAGTTCTTAAGCTGAAAGCATATTCAACTCGCGGTTCAAAGACAGATTCTTTGTTTTAAACTGAAGATGCACCGTGGAAAGTCATGTTACTCTCACATTATTTTTCTTGTGTGCTGATCCAATGTGATTGAGTTTCTACAGTTAAAAGTTGCGTGATAGTGCATTCAGTCGAGGCTACTGTACATTGAATCTGGTTACAAAGTTGATACTATGAAGATCAAGAGATTTATTCAAGGGGGAGCGTGGAAAGTCATGAAGACATGCAATACCAAAGTTCTTCAAAGATTCAAGAGAGAAAGAAGATCAAAGCCTGAAGATTTCAAGTTGTTAAATGCTTTATTCAACTTTAGGGGGGAGATTGTTAGGACTGAAAGTCCTATGTATTGAAAGTGGAATAAAGTATTTATAAGGGTGTATTTTCTAATTAATCTAAAGTTTTATAGCTTGTTGGGCCTAAAAGCCCATAAGCCCATTAAGCCTATAAGCCTAAGTATATAAAGGCTATTTTAGTTTCAATAGAAAGTTTAAGTCTCATAATTTTCAGATTGCTAGTCAATAGGTTTACTCTTTCTGATCAGAAATCCTTTCTGTAAACCTAAACCCTTTGATTTCATATTAATCATATGACTAGTAGTTGTGGCCATATAATTGTTCATCTTTGATAATATTTGTTGCTGATTGCACTGTACTGGGAACTACACAAAGTATCTTCAAAGAAAATTTATCTGAAATCAGCATGTCTTCAGAATACTTTGATCTCACATTTCTTTTCTCCAATGTGTTGTAATGTAATGAACTGAACATTTCTTCAAGCTTTAGATTCTCCCCCTTTTGATGAAAAGTGCAACGACTTCATCAAAACTTTGAGTAAGAAATGTCTGTCATTTGGAGCCTCTGATCCGTCAATTCAAAATATATTCATCCAGATCTTTGCAAATCCAGACAAAATATTCGTGTAACACCTGAATCAACTAATGAATCAGTTAACATGTCTGTCAGTAACACTAAGTCACTGTGTGTAACGAATACACATTGGAAAGGAGCTTTTTGATGTTTACTCCCCCAGGGCTTCCATTTAATCATCGAAACACCACAAAGTTAATTTCTATAAACGTTATGACAAAGAAACAAATTCCTTTTGTGTTCGTGCATGTGATAGAAAGAATTAAGCACTTGATGATTGCTTATAGGCTCAAAATTGTGTAAACCACTGAGACAACATTAAGTTAAACACAGACTCAATGTGCATGATTGAAGTGCGAAGGTGGGGCAGACTTCCTGCTTTTCAATATCCAGATTTTCCAAATGAAAATCAGATAGCAAATGTGCTGCTTCCCCTTAGAAAATGTGAAACACTTTCTATTTGAGTAGAAAATGAGTAGATGGTGAGGTTTGATCAAGAGTTGGCATGGGCTACTTGCTTGTTTCAATAATGATCACCAAAGAATTGTGAAACATTTGAATTGTAGCTACCCGGCTCAGAAAAAGTTGGTGCAGAGTTGTGATATTCTTTTAACTCTGTTCGTTCACGCTCTTTCTTTTAAACATTTAGCTCACTCTAACCAAACTTTCTTTCTTTGTTTAACACACTCATTTCTTTTGACTTCTTACACTCAATCACTATGGATTAACTTCGTGGGTAGAAATCACTAGTTAACGTGATTCCATTGAAGTTCAAGTAAGTCCTAGCACAAAGAAATCATGTTTTCCTATGATGCATATGATGCTCAGAATGGTTTAACTTATCATGTAAGCTCATGTAAAACATTTAAAGTACACTCCCAAAATATAAAATCTGATGAAAAATCGGGAAGTGATTTGAACATTTAAGAACATGTTTTCAATGATTGAAAGTTGTCCTTCTTTCAAACATATATGAGATTAAGATAAAGGATTATACCTTAACGTGCGATCTTATATCTCATGAAGCTAAGCGTAAAGTCATAAACATATGAACTTGTAAGCTTCTCTCAAAAATTCTGCAAAAGTCTTATGTCAAGTCAAAGCAAATTTATTCACTTAAATTGAAAAGACAAAAAGCAGTAAAACTATGAAAGTACGAGTTCTGATCAGAAATAATCAGAAGTTATATCTTTTTTACTCCCCCTGAAATTATGCATCTAAAATATGTCAGTGAAAAGCACATGATAAAGATCTACAATTTCCCTTTTTGAAATGCAGTTCATCATATCTATCCAATGCATAAATTTCAGAAAAGTATGTAACTCCCCCTTGAAGGTTGATTTCCTCATTTGAGTATCGGAGTACAATTTCTCATATCAACACATGAGTAAGGTCTTTTGATCATTGAAGTGCGAGTCCTAAATTGTTGTGTTTAGAAGTCAAACTTCGTTGAAGTACGGGTTCTAAGCTGATGTACTTAGAAGCCATTCGTTCTGACAATGAAGTCCGGGTCTTGAGTTGACTTACTCAAGAGCCATTGATTCTCCTACTGCCCCTTGACAGTAGGTGCCTGCAATACAGAATCAATTATCTTCTTTGGTACCCACCGGTATTTGGGTCCATGTGTGTGAGTTGCAGTTCTTATAGGAGTTATTGAGTAAGAACCGTACCAGTAATGATCACTTGTTTTATGAATAGGATCATGTGTACGACAATAAGAACAATATAATTTCTTACCTGACAACCTGATTAATTGATCTATCGTGTAGACGAAATCAAGTTTACCTTTACGCGCAATGTTCTTCTTGGCATTATGCGTATGTACACATGAGCTTTTACATTTCAGCTCTTCTTTAACTGGTGTCTTCTTCCAGACCAATTCTTATTCCTGGAAGCTTCTTCTCCTTCTTTGATGTGTACCTGAACTATCTCTATTCCTGTCATAGAAAAGATTAGTAGAATGAATCTGATTAGAAGATTTAACTGACCTTCTGAAAAGAGCAGTTTTCTGATGTAGGCTTGCGGCTGGTTTGTTAGAACCAACTGAATTATTTCTAGGTGAGTGGATTTTTGACTCTGGAGTCGTTCGCTCAGTCACCACCACCATCTTTGAAATAATATCTTGAAGCTCTTTTACCTTTGAAGAATAATTGTCTCTTTCTTTGACAATAAGGTCAATCTTCGTCTCAAGCTCAGACTTCTTGTTCAGCTCAGAAGATGCAATCTCTTTCTCTAGCTCAGAATGCTTTAGCAAAGTATCTTCAAAGAAAATTTATCTGAAATCAGCATGTCTTCAGAATACTTTGATCTCACATTTCTTTTCTCCAATGTCTTGTAATGTAATGAACTGAACATTTCTTCAAGCTTTAGATTGCATCTTTGTGATTCACATATGAACCTTTGTGATTCACATATGAACTAATTAACTGATTCATATATGAATGTATAGTTCATATATGAATCACAAAGGTTCATATATGAATCAGTTAAAATAGTTCATATGTGAATTACACTGGTTCATATAAAGACATATAATTCATATGTAAATCATACAGGTTCATATATGAACTCGACCAGCGTATTTTACGAAACTACCCCTCTATCTTCTACAGACCACACAAGGAATTATCCGGTGTTTCACGGTGAAAGCCGCAAATGTTGATCAGATAAAGGGCTAGGATCATTTCTTTATTTCTCATATTTTTAGCATTTCTAAAATGAACCTAATCCTATATAATATATATATATATATATATATATATATATATGTGTGTGTATTTATACAGGGATCTTCTTTCCCGACATCCCTTCCACACCCCACCATCAGCCACCGCCTGCCACCCCTCCTTCACCCTCATTCCTCCATTCCATCTCCAAACCCCATTTCCACCTTCCACCAAACCTACCTCTTCTCACCCCTTTCATGACAGCTCCACCCCCTTCTAACAACAAGAGAGAAGTTTGACAACACAAGTTAAACTTGGACTTCTAGACAAAGGATCTCCAAAGTTCAGTAACAATGCGGTGAAAAAATCATACAAAAATGAAAAACTTAACAGTTTTAATTGAAAACCCATTCAATTCCTCAAATAGCCAATGATGATGGTTTCGATTATGAGTTTTCTCAACATCAACAAATTAACAATTTGAGTTAGATATTCACCACTGTTGCTCAATATATTTCATTTACTGTACTAAACATGCCATTACATGTCGATTGAAATGGTTGGAGACCACATTGGTGGTCAGACGATAGCCCTGGGTCTGCAACCGTCGTGTGACGGTGGAGAGCACCACCAGCAGGGTTTCACCCCTGTCCCCAGCAGGTTTAAAACACAAACAAATCCCCATAACATTTAAGTTAACAAAATTATAGATGGTAGGAACGATTGTAGCATCAATCAAAACAAATAATCCAAAGAAATCTCTACATCAAGCCCTAGTAATGACCAGGCTCAAAACATAGGTAGAAACCGCAGGGCGTTGGACTCACAACTTTGATTTGAAACCATAGATGATGTGTGTTGCTCCTCTAAACATCAGAAGCATATCCTTAACCTGAATCAAGTATTTTGAATGAGAAGCGAAGCTCGAGGCTTCGGTGATGGCACAACGGTTTTGGTGAGTTACATTACTTTCAAGCACTGAAACCGCTTGGAAATGGTGAAATAAATTGAGTATAAGTTAGGAATCGAAGCAAGGTATGTCTCTCCCAAATACATAGGAACTGGAGGCTGGAAGTCGTCGTTGGCGGCGGTGGTACAAGGCGCAACCGAGAGAGAAAAGAGAGATTCAAATACGGAATTGGGGCTTTTAATGGATTCGATTTGGGTTTGGGGGTTGACGACGGAGGTGGGAGGAGGAAGGTATCCCCCTATTCATGGCATGAACGAGTGACATAGACTGAGTGAGGGAGTATCTGATCGAGAGACAGAGAGATCGAAAGAGAGGCAAAGACTGTGGTTTACATTGACGAAATGGCTATGATAGAGTAAATTACATTCTTTGTCCCTGTGGTTTTAATAAAAAATAGGGTGAATTACATTTTCGGTCCTTGTGGTTTTAATGACTAAGAAATAGGTAAAAGACTAAAATATCTTTCGTTAAATTGAATTTAACATAAAAAGGTAACGGTCATTAGAAGGAGGGACGAAATTTGTTGCAAGCTATCAAACGTGAGAGGCTATAGTGTTAAAATAAACTTTAGGGACAAAACCGTTGAAATGGTGAACGTTAAGGACCAAAAGTGAACTTTACTCTTTTGTTAATTTAAAAATTATTTAAGGGGTACTTAACAAAAGTATTAGCAAACATCACACATATGTAGAAAACTACGCATTGCATAATTTTATTGTCTTTCGAAATTCTTTTTATAGACGAATCTATATTTGATGTAAATATTTGTAAAAGAAAAATTAATAATAAAATAAAGAGTAAACTATGATTTTCATCCTTATAGTTTGTTGTTTATAACTATTTTCGTCCCTAGTTTTCAAAAATTGCTTTTTTTGTCCTCGTGGTTTTCATTTTGTTTCCCTTTTCGTCCCTGAGGCTAACAACATTAAGAAAAGTCTGTTAAGTCAAGGTTAATGCGGTCTTTTTATCATTTGTTATTTTTATGTTAAAACTAATAACAATATATATATATATATATATATATATATATATATTATATGTCAGCTCCTTGACAAAGAACCACCTTCATCTCCAGTGAAGGTTAGCAACATCTGCCCCTTCTCCATCTCCGGTGAACTGGTGTCCGCATCGATTAAAAAAAAGAACAAAAAGTACTAGTGAATTAGATTCAAACACATAAATCAAACATCCAAATCCATGAATAACTTAAAAACTCTTCTCACTGCTAGTATAAATCTCGAACAAGTGCGAATCTTGTTGATGAAAACAAGATTTAAACTCCACGACTAAAACTTGTGATCTGGTTATGATGAAAAGTACGTTGTAATCTCACACTTGGAGCTCTTTGATATGTTTATGATGAAAAATACGTTGTGGTCAACACGATTTAAACCCTGAAATAGAAAAGGTTTTAGGTTTTGATGATGTTAAACCTGAACCGTGATTATGGTGAGTTTTAATTGGAGATAGCGAGTTTGGTGGGGTTTGATGAAGATGGAGGATAAGGGTCTGGTGTGGTGGGTGGAGAGAGCCAGAGATGGGTGGAGAAAACGGAGGGGGACAGAGATTGTGGTCGTCGGCATTAGGAGAAAAATGAGAAAATGTCGGAGCTGATTTAGGGTTTCTAGGGGAGAAGATGGGTTTTTCTATTTGGGGGGTGTTCACGTGGGTTGGGATTTTATTTAGGGGTGGGTTATATTAGGTTATTAGGATTTGTTTTATATTATTTTTATAAATGTTATAGTTATTTATATGTAAACTTTAATAACTTGTACATAATATATTATTTAATTAAAAAATAAGAAGAATAAAAAAAGGTCAAAAAGGACCAAGTTATCCTTCGATTTAACCGCTTTTTCTAACTAAGTTAGCTAAAAGGATAAAAATAAAACAAAATAGAAATCACAAAAATGAAAAAAAAAAACAAATTTTAAAGATTATGGACTAAAATAGTTATAAACAACAAACTATAAGGACGAAAATATATTCATTCACTGTATTTGAGATTATGTTTTTAATAGAATATTTTATGAAATGATAAGTTGTAGATGATAGGTGACATCTTGAAAAGACAATCTAAGAATGATTCTTAATTTCAGTAACCAATCATCCCAAAACAAGTGTGGGTGGCCAATCACACTTTGGCGATAAACATTTATGGGTCCCACAAATCTTCTAGATTGCCATAGGATAAGAAAAAGATTTAAAAGTAATTTCCAATCATTATAGTCTCAGAAATGAAAAAACTACCAACCACTTATTGTATTTGGATATAGTATTTTAATAACATAAGTTTAAGTTGTGTATAAAAGTACCTATGTTTTTTATATGCTTAAGGTTGACCTCAGAGTTAATGATTTTCTAAGTACAATATGCACGTTGAGTTCGTTGGAAGTTTCCAAAATAAAGAAAGTGGAGATTTTGAGCAAATTTTTGCTTAACAGTTTCTCTAAAACTTTCTCCGAAATAAAAAAAAATAGAAGAGAGAATATAATTTTCTCTAAATTTGGAGATATCCCAAAAAGTTATTGCCAAGACAGAGAAATGATTTTTTTATTATAACCCACCAATGAGAAACTTTGAAATAAAATGTTTAAATGAGATAAATAATATTTTTTTAAATATATATAATGTTTTGATAATATAATTAACGAGTTATTTTCAAAATGGGGAATCTCTTGGAGATGAATATATTTTTTTTTTGAAAGTTTTGACTATTGTTTCTCCAATTTAGATAAAATTTGGATAATTTGTTGGAGATGCTCTAACATTTTGAGCAACTATTGGAAATTTGAGAAAAGTTTGCTCTAACAGTTAGGATCAGACTCAGGTAGTGCCAATAGTAGCACGTCTCACTATTTCTTTCCTCTGTCGTAGTGTAAATTTGTTTTGTGCCACCATATATATTTTGAGATTACAATGAAGGACATAAGTTTCCCCTCGTAGAATTGGTTTGCAAGGGTTTTTTTTTCACCCTTGACCTGAGTTCAAATTCTATTAGTGTCATTTTCTTAGTTTTTAACTTTTAAGTTTAGATATATTATGCTTCTAATTTTTTTTTTTTGCAGTAAAAGACTTGAATATAGGACCTCACATAAAAAAACAATGAACTAATCTACAGGCCAATGATAATTTTGTATAAAAATATCCCTATATTTGATTTTATAGTCAAATCGTGTTACCACTTGGAAAAAATTCTAGATCCATCTCTACTAATAGTTATGTTAAACTCTTCTCTAAAATAGAGAAAAATAGGAGAGGGAAAGAAGAAATCTCTAAATTTGAAAGAATAAATAGAAAACATAGTATACATGTTAGAGATGTTATATTGTTGATTGTTTATTGAAGACGTTACTTATTTAAGTAAAGGGTCTTATCACATTTCCCCTCACATCGGGAGATGATGAGATTTATGAGATGTTTACAAGCTTGAATTAGATGTTTTTAGATTAGTGCAACACTTTGGACTTTAAAAACATTATTTAAGTAACGTTTATCAAGACTAGGGGTGAGCAAAACCCGACCGTACCCGAAAAATATGAAAAACCAACCCTAAAAATCCCCGAACAACCCGATCCTAACTACCCGATCATACCCGATACCCGAAGTCCGAAATTTAGGTTGGGTATATAGGTTCAGGTAGGGTCTTAATCTCCGTCACCCGATCCGACCCAAAACCCAAATTTTTGTTAACTAAATACAAATACTATTTTTTAATTACTTTTCCTAAAAATACCTAATCATATTTTTTTATCATGTTCAATACTATTATGTAATATAATATGTACTCCTCTTATTTTTTATGTATGCTAAATGCGGAAAACTTAAATTGCAAAAACAATGCATGAGAATGGAGAGGAAGCCTTGGTGTTTTTTTGTGAAATGCTAAAGTAAGGTGTCAAGCCCAATGCAATAATTTTTAGGGGAGTTATTTTTTATTGTAGCTCACTCACATTTGAATTAGACCAACCGACTAACATTGGTTCAAAAATTGGACCATATGTTCTCAATATGATCAGTAATCACATCTTATAGCTTTTTTGTGGTCAAAATCTAGGTACAAACTCACGATACCACTTTGATTTGTTGTCTGTGGTCATCACATTTTTTTCGGCACAACTATCATAGGAGTTCTAAAAATATGGTGGAAAAAGAAAAAAAAATGGATTTATCCGAAATCCGATCCGATCAAACCCGAAACCCGACGAGGCCCGACACCTAAAATCCGATTCACCCGATTACAAATTTCGGAGATTCCATTTCCTACCCGAAACCCGATCGGGTTTTCCATTTTCCCCTTCGGCCCGACCCGACCCGACCCATGCTCACCCCTAATCAGGACCGAGTTTGGTAAGATGCGTATGCCTTGGAAATCGGGTTGTAGGTCTTATATCAATGATTGGTTTAACATGTACTTGGGATACATTCTTTTGTTATTTTATTTCTATTTACTAGATTTGTGGGACCCATCAAAGTTTTATCAATATATTGATATATAGAATTAAACCAATTTCTGAATGTGGTCAGAGTTATTCCAACTAGGGGCGTGTAAGACCCGAATGGTCTGAAAATCCAAACCGAATCCGAACCGTAATTGAGGTCTTTGTATAAAACCTGAATGCTCCGAAATCCGAATTTTTAAGAAGATATTTGGCCCTACAAAACAGAGGGATATCACCGACGGCTAAATCCGTCGGGGAAAGTAGGATCCGTCGGAAATAGGCTCTCACAAAATATATCGTGGGCGATAGAATTTCCGACGGATCACCGACGGTGTGTATTTTCCAACGGATTACAGACGAAACTATATCACCGACGGATTATTGACGGCTAATAGTCACCAACGGATTACCGACGGACAAGGTTTCCGACGGATTTAGCGACAGATTTCCTACGGGTTTAATTTAATATTTAAAAAATAAAAAATTAAATTAAAAACATTTACCGATGGATAGGCCGTCGGTAATCCGTCGGTGAATTAATTTTTTATTCAAAAATAATAAAAAAATGATAATTTTCAGTACAAAACTTGCCCGCAAAAATTGATAATTTTCAGTACAAAACTTGTCCATTTTTCATTTAATATCAAAAATTAAAAATAAAATGTAATTCCAAAATGTATAATTATCAAAAATAAAATATACAAATAGAGCTAATACATCTAACTATCCTAAAAAGTTGGGGGGAGGGCTGGGGAGGGGATTGATATTGAAACTTCTTCATGAAGGCCTCAACCGCCTTCATTTGCTCCTCTAACTGGAGTCTCGCTGATGTCTCTTCCTCTAACTTTTGTTTTAGTTTATCTATCTGAAATTTAATATTTGACAAACATATAATAATGTTAGACAAATTTGACAAACATATGACAATGTTAGACAACATTTGACAAACATATAGCAATGTTAGACAACATTTGACAAACATACCTCCATATCGCAATGGTCGCACGAGCTCCCGCTCGTACCGGCACCTGAATCACCAGACATAGAATATAGGGGATCCTGACTGGTCCCGAATACAAACAGGCGGCCTTTATGCTGTCCTCTGACACTACGCTCCCACAACTCGACGTCATTGGGAGGAACAGTGCCGGGATCTAAGCCCGGGTTCCTCCTCCCTAATCCATGAATACGTACCCTACAGTTTTACCTAATTAGACATTGTTAACTAACCTGTAGAAAATTCGACAGCATTTCAACTGTAATTTGAACATATCCATTACTTGCTTTTATCAAAACAATCCGTCGGAATTTTGGAGTCGGGGTCGAGGGAATTGTGGGTGAAAGTGATTTAGGGCTAAGGCCCGCTCTTTTTTTTCCAGAAATATCAATAACTCATCGACGGATTTCCGACGGAAATTCCGTTGGTAATTACCAAGGGAATTTAGCCGTCGGTGATCACTGACGGATTTCCTTTTTTAAAAATTAAAATAATTTTAAATTATTAATAATTATTAAATTATATTGTTTTTTAAATTATTAATAATTATTAAATAAATTATTATATATTATTTAATATTAAATTTATTAAATAAATTATTAATTTATCAAATTATATTTAAATTGACAAAAATACTCCTAAACTAATTGGACTTAACGGAAACAATTAACGACCGTTAGGAAAAAAAAGACCAAAAGTGGTATGAAATTGTGTCATTTTGTAACAGTTTTTGTCCATCCTTCTAACGGTCGTTATCTTTTCTCGTTAATTCCAGTTAGGTCAGGGGTATACATCTATATACACACATACATACATATGTAGACATGTACATGACATACAAACATACATACATGTAACACCCTAAAAATAGGGATAACAAAAATCTGAAAAAAACGGACATGTGGTATATAAAAATTGACATAGCAAGAGCCTCCCAAAAATGGGGGGAAATATACAAACTTGTTTAATTACAGTTGTAATTTAACGGACAAATAAATAACAACCAACTAATCTAATTTCTATATCTAGAAAAGAGATTACAAAAAAGGTGTCATCTATAAACCCAAACGTCTTCTCCAAAATATATGCCCAAGTGCAAATTTCCCCAAGCTCTCACCCAAAGCAACTACGCCTGCTTAGAAATGGCGCCACTAGAACCTGATATACACATCAACACCAACAAGTGTTAGGCCAAAAAGCCTAGTGAGTTGAACAAGAAATAGCATATAAGATCAATTACAATTTTTATCAGCAGTTAACCAAATTTCTTTAAATGTGGAGTCAATAGGGGAGATCCATAGCACCAATCAAGTTCCACCCAAAGAGTCGATATACCTTGATGCCAACTACTAAGAGTGACATCCGAAAGGCCCGACACACCCGAGGACTACAACCATGACATTACCCCGGATGGCAGAGGTCTAGGTACATACCATCACGGTGGCACCCAAGACTACATCCTCCTAGTGTCTACTGACTTGGTTCGTCCAACACAATTTATAGGAGGTCTTGAGGCATATTACAACCAAGAACATTTTGATACCAACCATGGGTACAATATTACCATCCTATTCAACATAAAGTCCAACGTAAGACTCATATGACAATCATTCTCATCATGTAGGTATTACATCACCAAAAGGTGACCCAAGTAGCATTCAACATATTACCAACATAGGTATGCATTTAATCATGGCAAGCTACACATATACATATTTCCATGAAGAAACCCCAAATACTTAGACATTTAGGGTGCGTTTGGTTTGTAGACTGGGTGGGACAGGACGGGACAAAAATTCACTGTCCCATGTTTGGCGTCACATGGGACAGGACAAAAGTTAACTATCCCATGTTTGGCGCGACATGGGACAGGGACAAAGACTGGACAGGGTGGGACAAGATGGGACAAAAAGGGGTATTTTCTTGTTCCACCAAAATAGGTGGAACAACATGGGACAAAAATGAGACAGAAACTAAAAATCACTGATTTACCACCATTTGATATATAATCCTAATATGGTATTAGTCTTAAGGGTCACCACTACCCATCGTCGCTACTACCACCATCGGCGGACACTAGTAGCCACCGCCAACCACCGTCGGCCACCTCTACCTATTTATCCACCATAACAACCTCCTCCACCACCTCCACAACCATTGGTCATCGCCACCACCACTACCATCGTCGACCACCTCCACTAACACTGATCACCACCACCTATTTTCGCCACCACCATCGACGACCACCCGTAGCTACCACCAACGATCGTCGACCACTTCCACCTCTTCCTTCACTACTACAACAACTTCCTCCACCACCTCCACAACCACCGCCCATCGTCACCTCCACCAATCACCACCACCCATTGCCGCCGCCGTCACCGACGCTCACCGCCAACCATCTTTGGTAACCTCCGTCTCTTCCTCCACTACAATAACCTCTATTACCACTGTGCACCGCCACCACCACTACCTCTATTACTATCTTTCACCTTCTTCACAACTATCGTCTTTCACCGACCACCCATCGTCTTTTATCTTTACTCGTCGCTGCAACTATGCATCCACCAATTCATTAAGATCTTCCAAATTGAATCAACTATTATGTTTTTTATATGAATCGGATTTTTTCGAACTACCATCAATTATTTCAGATTCTTCATTCAAATTTCCTTCTATTGTTTTTGTATGTATTTATATGTATGAAAATTGTGTAAAAAAATTAATAATGTTTTTTAATTAAATTATTTAAAGATATAATTTATTTGTGTTATTTATAACTATTATATGACATATAAAATTATCAAACAACTTTTAGGGAAACTTGTTCAGTCCTGTCCTATCCAGTCCTAGTCGTACCAAACACAAGACAACCATTTGTCTTGTCCAGTTCTGTCCTGTCCAGTCCAGTCCTAGCCTCTTGTCCTGTCCAGTCCAGTCCTGTCCAATAAATGCAAGAACCAAGGATTCAACTACCAAATCTTGTTGGTATTTATGAAGTTTAGGGTTTAGAGAGGAAAGGGTAGGTGTTGGAGCTCTAAAAATCGCCAAAGAAATAAGTGGGAAGTGAGAAATGAAGTTAGAAATCGGACAAGGATTTAATTTAAGCCTCAGACCCCAACGGCGATAGTGCCTCGCGAGTTACAATCGCGCCACAACTCGACCCCGTGGTACAAACCCCGCGATAGTGACAATGTCACTATCGCGCGATCATAGTCGCGCCAATCCCAAAAACTTACGGTACATCCGCTGCGATAGTGACCAGCGATAGTGCCCTTGGCACTATCGCGCCAGACTCCCAACAGCCCAAAACTTTCTTTAAAACGATAACGAGCGCGAGGTTAGACATTTCAATGAATATACAACTCAAATAATATTATAAGAAGGCCATGCATATATATAAAAAACTTAAGTTAACCAAATAATACACTTAATAGGATAAGAGGAGTAAATACTTACCTTTAGGTTTTCCGGGTGTTACAATACATCTATATATAGACATACACACACAGACATACATCTATATATAGACATACATACATACACACACTTATATGCATGTGACATATACATATATGTACTATATACATACAAGCGGTACATATGTATACATATATATACACACATACATACATCTATAGACATACATACATATATAGACATGTACATGACATACACATACATTTATATGCATACGACATATACATATATACATGATATACATATATGTGCTATATACATGCAAGCAATACATATGTATACATATATATATATATATACTTGCATACATCTATAGACATACATACATACTTATATGCATACAACATACACATATATACATGATATACATACATATGTACTATATACATACAAGCAATACGTACATGATGTATAATATATACACATACATACACATATATAGACATGTACATGACATACACACACAATTATATATACATACATACATGATATACATATGTGTTATATACATACAAGCAATAGATATGTATACAATACATCTATATAGACATACATACATGCATAGATACATAGACATGTACACACATATAGACATATACACACACACTTATATGTATACGACATACACATATACACATGATATACATATATATGTACTATATACATACAAGCAATACATATGTATACATATATATATACACATATATACTATATACATCTATATAGACATATACATACGTATATACACATATAGACATGTACATGACATACACACACACACTTATATGCATACGACACACTTACATACATACATCAACAGAATACCGACGAATTTCTTGGAAAAAAATTTAATAATTCATAAATATACCGACGGATGATCCAATGACTGTCGAAAATCCTTCGATAATTTACGACGGATCACCGACGGATTATTGGAATTAAAAACTAATAATTAAATCAAAAAAGTTTACGACGGATTACCAACATATTTCATTATTTAGAAAAATCAAAAATAAAATAATTTTCGGTCCGTAGGCAATCCGTCGGAAATGTTTAAGTGTACTGACGGATTACCGACGGATATGTTGTTCCTCGCAAATAGCTTCAATCCGTCGGAAAGTGGTCGGTGATTACCGACGGATTTATGCCGTCGGTAATAGTTGGTCGGTGTTTAGGGTTTTTCTAGTAGTGTGGGTTTGGGTTGGGTTTGATTTCTCGCCACTCGACCCGTCCTAAAACCCGACATATACATATACACACACACGCACACACACACACACACACACACATATATATATATATATATATTATAAATATATTTATTTAGGGACAGATTCAAACGAGAAGCTAAACATTTTGCGAGAAGATAAGAAGTGTGATATTATATATGATACACAAGCTTAATCATACATGATTAAACACATGTTATATTGCCAATACATAGACGTTTAATCATATATGATTAAACACACCTATAGGCCATGTAATCATATTTGACATCACACTTCTCGCCTTCTCGCATGATCATTTCCTATATTTATTTATCAAATTATCCTTTAAAAATCCTAAATTCTAGTCGGTCGTAGTCTTTTAAAGAGACTAAACCTACTATCCATTTATCAATCCTTTTAACCAATTGAGTTTATCTTAAAAAGCGATCGAATATTATAATTTTTTTTTTGCATATAGTTATACCCGAAACCCGACCGAACTCAATTCGAAACCCGAGGAACCCGAACCCGAATTAAGCCGAAATCCGAGATCCAAAGTTCGGGGCTTGGTTTCCCTATCCGAAATCCGATCGGGTTACTGATTTCCCATCCCGAACCCGCCCGATGCTCACCCCTAGTTCCAACTCCCAAGAAATACTAAAACGTAGAGAGATTTACAATATCATCTACTTCAGATGAAAGAGCAAATCATATATTAACCAAAGAGATAAAATTTGGTATTGATGGAGAATATATGTGTGGTGTATAAAAAGTTAAAAGTTCTTTTACTTGTTTTTGAACTTATGTTAGATCGTTTCACCTTTCATGTAGATTCGAACTTACTAGACAAATAATTAAATTACACCTTTTGTTTATCCATTTTTTTTGCGCACCTTTTTTTCTTCTCTTTAGGTGGGTTTTGGGGTGGGGGGAGGGAGGAGAAGGTTTGAGAGAAGATGTGAAATTTTGTTTTTACAATTATTTTTCACACACAAACAATAAAATGAAATTGTGAGTTTGAATGAAACAAAAACGTCAATAATGAATGGTAAACCAACTTAGCTAATCCATTTCATGAGCCCAATTTGAGACATGTCGATCAACTATGTAATGTTCTTTAATAGTAGAACAAAAAAGTTCAATTTGTACAATGTACAAGTACACCCTTTTCCTTTTGCAAGAGTTTGGATGGATGCAATACTCATAAATAAAGGAAATCACTTGCAAAGATATAGTCAATACCAATGAAGAACATAAAGTGATTCACATTTCAGTTTGGATGAGTGTTTGAGCATTGAAAATCCCTGAAAAGATGAATATTGCTTCTGGAAATGGAGAGAGTGTTAATGAGTTTTTTCAATAGGCAAGGGTTTGAATAAAGACCACTTCGTTTATGATCAATGATTTTTTAAAATGAAGACCTCCAAAATGAGCATCTAGCAAACGTTTGAATTTTGTGTTTTTCTAACATCTGGTTGTTGGACTATAGTAAGTTAAACTACAAAATCTATTTTTCAGATTGCGAACATCCACATTTTTGTTATTGTGGAATTCCGGATCCCTATATATATATATAGTGAGGTTCATTTGGTAACCCAAGATTTTGTATTAACTATGTTAACCCTTTTCAACCAATAGGAAGTCATTTTTTATTTTGGTTTCAAGTGTGTATCCAACAATTAAATAGATGTATGAATGGAAATCCATGTATTTTTATTTTTTTATGTAACATTCATTTATTGAGGGAGTTACAAATATCAAATTTTCCTTAATTATAGCCATATTTTCAACTCTTAAATATTTTGTAACTTTTAGTATCAAATAAGTGTATGAAATTCATATTGTTGCATCATGAACATAGACAACAAAAATATGAATCACAGTGTTTTTAACGATGTTGAAGAGAGAGTAGACATAGATGTTCGTTCGATTGATGAAGATGATGAAACACAGCTCGATCATGAACACAGATGAACCCAACTATACATGAACTTCTATGAATAGGGAAGATCGAAGGATAAACAATGTTCATAAAAGTTCAAATTTTAGTACCATGGTTCATAATTGTTCATATAATTATCTAGGAATAACATTCAATAGTGAGTGATCGTTATATATGTTCACTGTATGTATTCATATTGCATGTTCATCCTTGTTCATAATATATGAACAACTAGACATGAACATAATTAATATCGTTATCTAGGAAAATGTTGTGAATTTCCTCAAATGCCCCTATCACATATGTTCAATATCATTAATTATTAGAAGGCTCATAAATTATAATTAATGTTGATTTGTTTTTAATCTCAACCCTCCATTTCAATATAGGATTTGAGTTCACAAAGTTAGTACAAAATATAGGGTTAACAAATGAACCCGACCCATATATATATATATATATATATATATATATATATATATATATATATATAAGGTTGGATTCCGATGAGGAGGGAAGTTATGGTGAGAAGGGCAAGAAGAGATTTCCACCCTTGGATCAATCATAATTGAAGATCAACACTAATGAGATACACCATATCAATTTCTTTATAAATCACAATTTTTGAGAGGATATGAGATTAAAAGTGATCAAGGGTAGAGATTCCTTCTTACGCATCTCACCTTAACTATTTTTCTCACACGATCATTCGCACGTGTGTGTGTGTGTCTATATATATAGTGTTGAGTTCCGATGAGAAGTTGAGTTAATGTGAGAAACGTGAGAAATGGTTATCAACCGTTGGATGTACATTATGATGAGATGTGAGATAAGATGCACTAGATAATTCCCTTATGAATCACGATTCATAGGTAGGTTTGAGGTTATAAATGATTAAGAGTTCTCAGTTATTATGCAACCTTTTACATGATGCAACCATTGCAACCCCTTTATCCACCACACATTTTACTTTACCTTTTTTTTTAATTACATAAAATGTGTGGTGGATAAAGAGGTTGCACCATGTAGATAGGTTGCATTTGAACACCCTCTCTCTCTCTCTCTCTCTATATATATATATATATATATAGGGGTGAGTTATTATGCAACCTTTTACATGATGCAACCCTTCCAACCCCTTTATCCACCACACATTTTACTTTTACCTTTTTTCTTTTTTTAATTACATAAAATGTGTGGTGGATAAAGGGGTTGCACCATGTAAATGAGTTGCATGTGAACACCCCTATATATATATGTGTATATATATATATATATATAGAGGGGTGTTCACATATATATGTATATATATATATGTATGTATATGTATATATACATACATATACATATAAGGGGTTGGTTCATTTGTTAACCACATTTTTTATGTTAACTTTATGAACCCTTCCAAACCTTTGATATTGGAAATTAATGGTTGAGATTGAATATATTTTAAAAGCTTTAATAAATGTACAATTGATGCAAAATTAGGAGTGAACTATGGTAATGAGGGTATTATGGGGAAAAAATCAATTAAATAGTATGTCTTTATTCTCTCAATTAATAATCCTTCCAAAAGAATCGTAACTCACTAACTCCCATAAAAATTAACTCACAAAAGAATCATAACCCCCAAATGATCCTTCTAAAGAACCGAAATTTTTAACATCTATATGTTCAATCATATTGAGTCCACAAAAATTAACCCTTAAGGAAACTAAGTGTGTATGTCTACACACAAAAATTAACCATCAATGTTCAGTGTGTATTACTGCACACATAATGCAAATCTGAGTTCACCCACATTTATCATGAGTGTATGTAAGAATGACTGCACTACATGAACACATTAATCATGTTGTGCATATAAGAATGAGTGTATGAAAGAATGACTGCACACAATGAACACATTAATCATGTTGACATGTTTTCATCTAAAGTATGTTATGATAGTTTCATCTGAAGTCTGTGTTCACATAGTTTCATCTAAAGTCTGTTATGTTAACATACGCTATAATTCATACATAATGTTCATGTTTAGCCCACAAACAATATGTTCAATCATGTTCAGGTCCCACATTTTGTTAAATTTCCCACACCCAGGTTTTTCATGATTCTTCATAAACAAAGAGACCCACATCCCCCATATAAATAAACCAAACATCTCTTACATAATGAACTTCGACGATTATATACGATTTTGACAAAAGATTGAAATCAAACTTTGAAATTGTTAATATGATTTTAATATGAAATTGAAAATGGAAAAAGTTTTGAAATCAAAACATAAGCTAGAATCATGGGATATTTATTCTTACAACTCTCAAATAAATAAATGAAATATTGGCAATTTTGAATTTACCTTTATACCCTTTAGCATTAAATATACAAACACTAACAACCACACTCTAAAATGCATTTCTATTGATTAGACTAGGTTCACAAAGTTAATAACATTTTATTGGTTAACAAATGATCCTAACTCTCTCTCTATATTAAGATGATTGATTGGTAAATTGTTGAAAAGACGTTAAAAAAGATATCATAACTAAACCTTCTATTTATGGAACAAAATATTGTAATAGGTCCCACAAGACGAAGACAAGCAAACAACTTTTAATACAAAAAGGCTTCCTATTTAATTATTAATCAAATACTTTATTATATTCATTATTGTTTTACGGTTATAAAAAATTGTAAAGTATTTTATATTACTATAAAATGTTGGGTGAAATTTATAAGACAAGGTTGAGTGAAATAAGGAAGGTAAGAAATATGTAGTTATAAGCAAAGTTCTAAATGGCGTGAGACGTGGTGTGGCGACGAGACCAAGACTCAAGTCTTAGGAGCCACGGCGAAGCCATGACGTTTTCAAGGCGTGACTTATGGCGTCAAATTTCTAATTCATATATAATATTATATATAAAAACATATGTTTTGTGGTGTTATTCAATGAGTCAATAGTAATAAACAAGTTAAATTAGGTTATATATTAAAAACTTACAAATAAGACATTAAAAACGTAAAGAAAAATCAAATATCTCATTATGATAACTGCGCATTAGGCTATGGCGTGTCATAGGCTTAACGTGACGTGACACACAAGTCTTAGTTTCATGGCGCGCCATGACGACTGTGCGACGAGTATTTTAGAACAGTGGTTATAAGAGGAATGTGAGTGAAATAAAGAAGGTGAGAATTATGTAGTATGAGAATGAGGGTATGTGGATAGCATCCTCTAAAATGTCAAGTCCAAATCAATGAAAACTCGTGTATAATATATTTCTCTTTTGATTTAATGTACTTATTATTATTATCATCATGTTTTCGAAAACTACTAATAAAATATATACATTTTTATTTTTGTTTGTAGTTAAGAAACTATGTTATACTTGGTCATAAAACAAATAACACGATTTCTTAAATAATGAAGAGTACGATACTTTAAATAAATATAAATAAAGTATTTTAATGTATGGGCTTAATAACTGATTGAAAATATTTGCACAAACATTTTAAGATGCTTACTTGCAGCTTAATGAAAAATAGACGGCTTATTACTACAACCTGAATAGTTCACTTGTCCAGATTCAGCCAAAAAACTTACCTCCTTTGCCCTTAGATAAAATAAGTGCTCCAAAAAAAATTATAACCTACTAATCGCTCCTTTTTCATGCTCTCTTCTCGGCTCCTCTCCTCCCCCCCCCTCCCTTGACCAGATAGCCGGGCTTGGGCAACTTGACAAGCTTCGAACGAGGATCAGCGGGCGTTGCGGGCGTTTTAGGCCTCAGTAGCGTTGCGAGGCTCACAACGCCCAATTCATGGGCCAATTTCGTATACCGACTAGCATCATTCTCACTATACCAACTAACAAAGTCCAACTCGAAAGCATCATTCTCGTATACCGACTAGCGTCCCGACTCGTATCCCGACCATTGGCATCATATACCGACTAGCGTCCCAACTCGTTTCCCAACCTCTCTTTTGGGTGTGGTTGCATGTGAAACCACAAAAATTTAAGGGTTAAACCTAACTTTTTAAAGGTCTTTAAATATGATACCATCAAAATGAATCTACTATTGAAATTTTTTAAATTAATTATATTTTTAATGTTAAGACAAATAAAAATTTTGATCATCATTAAATACACACTTGCCTTGAGGTTGTCGTTGATTCTTAAAATTTTCTAATAAAATTTGGCATGAATAATAAGGTGAAACTTTTTTAATAAAAGTTAATGTGAATACAAATTTTTATTAGGGTTAATTTGTTTATACGTATGTAATAAACTTAGTAACATGTTAACTATAACACCCCTAAAACTGGAAAATAACAAACAATTTAAAACTTCCAAAATCATTCAAAATAACACAACTTTAAAACCAAAATACTTAAAGTTTACGTAAGAAGGAGAACAATATATGTATCAAAGTGCTAAACATGACTATCCAATCACCCAGAGAATTATAATAGGTCGAGGGTTACTAAAACCATCAAGTATGTTATCTTCAAAACTGGATGACGCCTCTAAAGCCATCCTACGAAAACATCTACACAGCTCCAAGCGGCACTAAGATGCCACTAAGACCTGATATATGTGTCGATAAGAAAAAATGTTAGGCTTAATGCCTAGTACATTAAACCAGTTTACCAAATAAACATAAAACGTTTAAACCAAATAATTTACTTTAAATAACGACTCCTTTATTTAAATTATAAATCATTAAAAGAAAATTCTTTCCGAAATTTGTTATCTCCAAATCAAGTTCCTATTTTAGAATCACAACCAATATCCAAACTCACCCAATACGTGTGTAAGACTCATACATCAAAACATCAAATATACAGATAATATTATATATCCAAAGCACTGAAATCATAGGTAACAATATACCCAAAACAACACCTTTCGATGAAGGGGGAAGAACTGCTTCCATCGAATGTGGTGGGAACACAAAAGTAAACCACTTATTAACATCCTCAAGTTTCACTTTGGGCCATGGATCCCTGTATAACTCCATTGAGTTCCACCACAATATCCCCAAATGACCCTGGTGTCTACTCGATCTCTAGATGAGTTTCACCCCAAAAGTCAACGGTCTAGTATGTGACACCAACGAGTACCACCGCAAGACCCTAACTCCGTATATGACTTAATAGAGTACCACCGCAAGCTCCCAAACCATGACTTGGTACCACTCTCTAGACTTAAATGATCACATCAAAAAACTATACATTTAACAACATGACACACTCATATGCCTATGGATCCAATGCACTATAGTATAATTTACATGACTCCAATTGAATGACTAATACATTCAAAACATGTAATTTAAATTAATGCAAACTAGAGCTCAACATTTAAACCAAACAAATGTCCCAAAAATTCATTAGAGTTGTAAAAAAAAAACCCAACACACCCTATAACTGACTTGCCTATACAAATAAAGTTAATATAAACCAACATAAGCCAAAAAGGCGTATTTTCCAAACATTAGGTAACCCATTTAGTTGAAGTAAAATAGTAAAGGTTACAAACCCGCATGGTTGGTACTTTCAAAATTCTCAGAAAGCAATGGTAGGCGTTTATCAAAGATTCATACACTTAAGGCCAATAAGGGAACAAGTGCCCCCATTAATAACTCATAAGTTAGGTTAAATCCCAAAACAAGATTTGACCCAAATTGAAGTCAACAAACCTTTCAAATTGCTTGACTAATTCTATAAAATCGCTAATAGCCGAAAGATATATTTTCTTAAGAATCAAAATAATATCTTGTCCTAAAGTATCCAATTATTTAAGAAAAATTGTTTGATACAATAAATATCATTTGGAAGAACCATTTATGATTTATGTCTCAAGACAACCTTGTTGGAATACGGGAGCCATACACTTAGCGGAAAGTAACCATATTCTTCCAAGAATCCATACGAAACAAAGTAGGATGGATGTTTCAAAATTTTACCAGAACGAGCAACAACCCTTTGATGTTGTATCTGAATCTAAGCTAATAAACTCAGCTCATTGTCTCTACGGTATCCATGAAATGCTCTAAATCTAGTTTATGTCCTACGCTAAGAGAGGAGATCCCCTTTCTTCCCTGAATGCTAGATACAGTCTCCAAATCCTTAGAGACGAGAAGAAGCAACTTGTGGAATATAGATTTGGAAGAATTGATCTGGATGAACAATTCTTGCAAAAATTCTTGCAACCAGCCTTAGCTAGTGTCTCACAATGGGTCTATATTTATATAAGTGTAATGATGGTTCATATAATAAACAAGTATTATAAGTACCACTACAGGAAGAGTGGTTGATGCTTTTAGAAGATCTCATATCTTATAGAGTATGCTTGTCCTTTTTAAACATATTTTATTTTGACAAGTCACTACTTGCCAATTCATACTCCACGCTTGTCAAACATGATAGCTTTGATCTAATTATATTTAATCATATTAAATATCACAAAATCATATATAATAATTAATTATTTGGGGGTAAAACCTAGATTAGGCCTAAATCTTGATTTAGCATAAATCTAGCAAGGTGAGTTCAATTTGCTTTGTGAAAACTTTGTACATGCAAAAATGTCTATTTTGGAGGCTTAAAGTGTTTTCTTTGAGATTTGTCAAATGTGATTTATTTTATGAATGTATTGTATTTTTACACATTTGATTTTATATTACATTGAGAGATGTTTGGATTTGAGACACTGAGACATTTTATAAAAGTAAATCATAAAGGGTGTGGTTTTGATGATTTGATGTGTCTATGTGTATTATATGATGTTTAATATATTTATGATTATAATTTTGGTAATATAAATTGATTGGTCCCCTTTTTTGGGGGATTTTGATTTAAATCATATTTTGAGCATCTGTTTGCGTAAATATTGAGTAAATGCATATTTTGACATTTGTTGAATGTTATTGAGTAGTCATATGAGCGTGGGGTATTTTGACTTAAGTTTTGACTTAAATGAGTCTTGGGGACATTTGTCCGATTATAATATAGCTTATTGTGGAGCTTTAGGTTTGATTTGCATTTATTGCATTCCGTTGAGAATTACATGTTTTGAGTGCTTTAGTCATTCATCTGAAGTCGTGTAATGTATTAGACTGTAATGTATTGGATCCATAGGCATATGAATCAGTCCTATTTGAATAGTGAGGAGTCTTGATGTTCTCACTTTGGGGGAAAATATTCGAGTTGGCATTGTTGTCGTCCCAGTGTTGCGGAGATGAATCTTTATGGGTTAGATTCCGGGACCATGGGTTTTGTGGTTTTGATGCTCTAACTCTTATGCATGAGAGTTAAACATCTTGGGTTATCAAGTAGGGAGTTGAGACTCCTATCTTGAATGCTAGAGAGTATACACTAAAGGTCGAGTGAGAACCTTGAGGTTGGAACTCTACTAGAGAACGAAGATGCAATAAGATCGGGTATCCTTGAGGTGGACCCCAGTGAGGCATGCACACTAGAGGTACTCAGTCCTTGAGGTGACACACAATGAGGGGTGTATACTAAAGGCAATGATGACTTGATGTGACTCTTATTAGAGCGTGCACTAAAGTTAACGATCTAAGGTGTAGTTCAATAACATAAATACGTGGCATACTTATGTTTTCCCGCCACGTTCTGTGGAAACGGGTCTCTTTCGTCACTGAAATGTGTTGTTTTGGGTATTTAGTTTTATCCATGTTTTTTCGGTGACATTTTTAGTATGAATATTCTCCATAAGTTATAATTTTGGGGTTTGAGTCTTACTTATAATTCACGTTTTGTGTGAGTATTGGGTTTTGAATTCATATTTGAAAGAATGTTTTGTATTGGGGTTTTCATCACAAAAATAGTGGGTTTTGGCAAAGATGTTACTTTCATATTTTTGTACATTGTTTTTTAGAAACCGTGATTTAAAAAATATTCCTTAGTTTACCGTTTCATATAAATGTTGAAAACTCTTGAACTCATAAGGTGTTAAGCCGAACCCTTTTTATTTGTCGGGATGTGCATCAGGTCATTGATGGGAGTGGTACCAGCGACACCGTGAAAAGTGAGTGCTAGTTAGACGTACGAGAAGGATATAACTAATGGTGATGTCTTCCGCACATTTGGAGATAGCAATTGTTGATGGGTTTACTAACACTCGATCTTTATTTAGTATTTATATGAGACTTAATTTATTATTTGTTGAGGTTAAATATAGAATTCCATTTGAGGTATTTCAAGTATTGATTTGTAGAAAGAGATTTTATCCTTCATTTGATGTATTATTGAAAATATTAAATTAATTGCTCTTTCCAAATTTGAGGGTGTTACATCAACCCATCAAGAACCTTATATTTTATTTGTTCCTTACTTTTCTTATTCAACCCATTAAGAACACTAAATTCCGTGTTATATTGTACAAAAAACATCCCCTACCTCATATGAAGAAATCACGTAATTGACCAGCACAAAACATTCAAGAACATTTAAGCATTCATAATCCTGAAAATATTTATATGGAAAAACACATTCATAACAAAAATAATCACCTAATACGAAGAACATTTACCAACCTTTTTTTATAACAGACAAACTCCAAAATCTAGAACCAGGAAAGACAAAACCCCTAAAACTCAAAATATAAGCATGAAACTAACTTTTTCTTCCCATTCAAGAGGAAGGTAATATTTGGCGAGGATGGTGTACTGGATTGGATATAACCCTAAAAGGCTAGAGAAACTAGCAAATCTTGCAAGTATACATGGCTCACTAGTATCGTCCAAAGTAAGTAATACCAAATATCATACCTCAGGGATTTTCAAAGCAAGAAGAGTAACCAAAGTCAACTTTAAAACAAGATTTCAAGAGTAAAAATGAAGCAATATCTTTTGAGAGTTGGCAACCAAAATACTGAAATGTAACAATAAGTAAAAGATAATATAGGTGCAAGATCAGATTGGATATCAACAAACAGAGTGCAGTGAACATTGCTACAACATCACAAGGGTGCTGCAACAATAGTTCTCTACAAACACTACTGGATCGAATGGCCTTCCAAGGAAGTGAAGATTAGACCATATGTTGTAGTGCACATGGTGATGCATCAAGAACCAAACTAGTACAAATAATGTCTTTCTTTCCATATAGTTTTGCAACCCATAAGGTTGTTGTAACTCTCTGTAGCCTCTATAACACACTTAGTAAAAACATTTGTGTTGCCTTAATTTTAAGTCCAACTCATCTAAATAAAATAACAAGTGTCAATTTGTCAAAGATTACTAGATGGAATGTTTGTACCACTTATGAATAGTGAAGTAATTGCTATTAACAAGCAAATATCCACTAACACTTTGGCTTAATCTATCAACCTTCATTTACACCCACACTAAGGTGTTTATCCTAGCATGACTGAATGTAAAAGCTCAAAAGTAAATTACTTGAAAAGTAAACTTTCAAGAACAGTAAATGAATGCTGTAAAGGTTGTTGTAGCAACATCGACAAAAATAAGAACAAGTACTAAATATTGCAATTAAAACTACTAAAATACAAAGTTTGTGAGAATCTTCGATCTAGATTTTGTTCATTGCTTACAACTGAAAGTTAAACTCCTACTTATACTAAGCTAAGGGAATCAAAAAGATGCTAAATAGTACAAAAGTAAATTATCCAAAGGGTAATGACCATGCATCTTAAATCTAATTAACAAAAGTAAAAGATACTTAGGGAGACAAAGCAAGACATCTTCAGAGGTATCTTCTATCACTCTTCATCTACATTTTTACTCCAAGATTCCTTCAAAAATCTTCATAAAAATCTTCGGGGATTGAGATGGCTGCTACCAATATCAGTGTTGTAGCATTGCATGCTACTACAACAGTTAGTTTAGAAATGTTTTCACCAATATTCATAGAACATTACCACTTCTTACATCCTAGCTCCAATCAAATTAAAAGCATAAAATAAGACTAAAAGACTGAATAAAAGATTGAGAAAGATGTAAAATGAGGTAAAATAAAGTCCTAAGTGGGTGCTAAATTGTATACTTCTACACACTTATCAGCGAGTCTTCCCTTGCCTACTCAAAAGAAGAATGAATCAGATCTGCTCATTTCATTCAAAGAATAACAAGAAGGTTTTAGAAATAATTGGGTGAAATCAATTTTGCAACATATATTATTGAAGAAATTGTTGGAGAAGAAGAGACGACCATGATCACAGAAATGAAACAGGAGGAAGAAACAATCAAGATAATTATCATCATCCAAGATCTGAATCTAATAATCATAAAAGATCCAGTCACCATCTCCTTCATGTCGACAATAGCAAGTGAACGAATTCCATTTTAAATCCAAATCACCATCATCATGTAATCAAGATTTGATTTTGACAATAGCAGGTATTAAATCCCATGGTGAAAGGGGAGCGTTTGAAGGTCAAGATTTGAATTCAACAATTTTTGACCTAGGGACCAATACCTAAAATTTACACTATATTAATGATGATATGGAAGTCTAAAATACACACGTAATATTTTTTTTAATTTATATTCTTGCTACATCATATTAAGGTAACCGTTACTTACTCAACCGGTTAATGAATCCTTAAATAAATGTGAACTTTGCTTTAGGCCCTTAAATGATAATTTTTAAAGTTGGTTCCACAAAATAGAAATGAGGTCAAAGTTGGTTACATTTTTCTTCAATTTTCCCTAGTTTAATAATTAAACTATATTAATTTAGTAATTTCAAATACAGTTTAATAATTGAACTATATTTAAAATTAAAAACCATTTTTTAAAAATAAAAGTATATAAACATTTGAAGTATAAAACAATGAAAATGTATGGTTTTTAATTCGTTATATTTATTTTTCATTACAATTCAGATTTAAATTGTGAAAGAAAAAATAAGAATTATATTATTAAGTCTTTTATTTGATACACATTTAATAAAACATTTAATCAAATAAAATATATCTAAAAACGATACAATTTTTAATTAATAGACGTAGATACATTTCGATTTTTATCTTACATAATAAAGAAAAAACAACAAGTTTTTTAAACCCAACTTAAAATAGATTTTTTTTAGATTAGTGTAGAAGGATTTGCATATATAAATATATATATATATTTTGGATAAATTGCATAAAAATTAAAAATATTCAATACTTAAATAAATAAGAAAAAATATGTTCTCTCAAACAAGCCAACAATTTCTCCTCGCTCCTCACTACCTTTTCCTCCAATTCTCTCTTTTGTTTATCCATTCTGGCTATCCAAATGGCATCTCTTTCCGCTAGCTTCTTAATCAAGATCTCCTGGTTCCTCTGATTTTCTAACAAAATCATTTGTACCACAACAAGAACAATTAATTTTCTTCTGTGCTAAACTGATCAATTGATTAACAGTATAAACAAGATCAGGTTTGCCAAAAGTTTTACCTTTAGGAGCATTGTTCCTTTTAGCATTGGATGCATTCACAAATGATTTTTGTTCCTTCTTCTCATCTGAGGATCATTTCACTCTCCAAACCCACTTTTCTTTTTGTTTGTCCTTTTATGTTTACCTGAACCATCAACAATTATCATTGAAAAGGTTAGAAGGACGAATCTGATCTTTATGTTTAGAAGTATAATTATCATCTAAATCAAACAAAGGATTATTAGAAACATTCACAAAATGTGAACTTGAAGTTGTTTTGAATGAGCATTCTGAATCAGCTAGATCATCTCTCGGTGATTGAACAATTGATTCTGGCATCTTTTGCTCAGTCAACTTCACCTTGAACATAATCTTTTCAAGTTCTTTAATCTTTGAAGATAAACTGTTTCTTTCCTTTGAAAGTAGACCAAACTTCTTGTGCAATTCAGACTTCACATTCTTCTCCTTTAGAACAGTAGTTGACAGTTCAGATAGTTTCTTTGTCAGCTTCTTTATTTCAGTTTCAAAAAATTTTCTTTCTTCTTCAAAATCTTTCTCCACAAATATTGTCCGATCAGATATTTCTTTGAAGACTCCAACATTCTTTTGCTCAATTTTCTTCTTCTCTTTCTCAAATTTATCTCTTTCCATGATGATAACTTTCTCAAAATCAGATACTTGTTGAGAAAGTTTTGTACATTTAAGTTCAACCAACTTCTTTTCTTCAAAGGACTTCCTTGAGAAATCAGAAATCTTTTGTGCAAAAGATTTTATTTCTCTTTCAAATTTTTCGCTTTCTTTCTCAAACTTCTTTCCATCTTGAGAAATTTGTTGTTTCAGTTCTGTAATCTTTCTTTGAAGTTCAACATTTTATTTTTCAATCCTTTTTATCTTCTCTTTATCTCTTGTGTTGTCTTTCTCTTTCAACATATTTATCTCAACCTCAAGACTAAACACTTTGTCTCTCAACTGATCTCTTTCAGAGAAGATTTGTGAGTTTATCTTTCTCAGTCCATCACAAGTTTCTACAGCAAGGTTTGCTCTTCTTCTGAGATCATCAATCTCTTTTTGCATCAATTCCTTCTTGGACCATGTGGAATTTGCATCAAGACCTTCAGACTTCTTCAACTTGGTTTGAAGATTTGAAATTTCCTTTTCTTTTGACTCAATGATTTCTGCAAAATTAATTTTGGAGTTAGAAATACAATTTGAGCAAATAAATTTTTTCTCTAAAACCTTAGAATTTCCGTTCAGTTTAATAATCTGATCCTGAAGAGATGAATTCAAAATTTTCAGATTCTCATTTTCAGCTTCAAGGGCTGGAATCTCAGGCATATAAGAGATAGCACAATCTATTTTTGTTAAGACAGTATTTCCCTTCTCGTCAATGTAAGGCATTTTTACAAACTGTAGAATAAGAGCTCAGAGTGATCGTTAGTTCGAAAGAAATAATCAACAATCAAGACTCTCAGAAAATTTTCAGAAAAGGTTCCAAAAATTCTCTAAGGTAAGAATCCTCACACCACTGTAAATGAACAATTCGCACACTACAAGTAACTTTCACAAAATTCGCAGATCTCGAGAAATTCGCACACCACAGATGTCAAAATTCGCACACTAGCGCACAACTTGTGATGCGAATTCTTTGAAATTTGCACGCTGCTGTATGCGAATTCTGAGAAATTCTCACACTATTATATGTGAATTCTTGCCTTAGACTTTTCTCAACATTCAAACTTTTCGCATGAACTTTTCGCATGAACTTTTCGCATGAACTTTTCGCACAACAGGGAGATGCAAAATCTATACTTTGAAAATTTCTTGATCTTCAACTTCCCGTATCGATGCGGATTGTATACTTAGAAAAATTTTCAATTTTCTATGCGAAAAGTACAAAATCCGTATGATGTTCTATGCGAATTTTGAGTAATTCGTATGTAGCACGATGCGAAATCCATAAAATTCATACGCTTCCTTATGCGTGTTCTTCACTTTTCGTATCCTTCAAGATGCGAAATCTGTCCTTAGAATTTTTTTTAGCTTTTCATACACAAGCAGATGTGAATTCTTCAACTTTTCGTATATAGGCGTATGCGAACTCCACACTTAAGTTTCAAAACTCATGCTCCATGCGAGTTCTTGATGCGAAATCCATAGATCTTGCGAGTTCTTCACTTTTCGACTTAAAAACACACTAATCGATCTAAAAAGCCATTAATCCTCTGAAATTGAATCTGAAACTTCACCAATTCAACCACGAACAGTGCTAGGATCGATTACAAACAGTGGATTTCAAGGAAATTCATTCAAACATACATTTCAATGATTATACAGTGCGTAGAACTTGTGAACTAAAAAAATCACAAAAACTCCAAATAAATTGAAAATTACAGTGCAATTGTGTTTCTAACCAATACAATTCGATTCTATGATGCTAATCGATCAACATACAATTGAAATTTTATACAATTACAGTGCACAAATCAAAAATCGATCAAACTATAGTGCAACAGAGGTACGCATCCATTTTGTTGATTTCTATCGAATCTGCTCTGATACCAATTGATGTTCCAGTTCCAAGCTCACTAAATCACACACTAAAACATGTAGGAATCGATCTTTTTATTGATTTAACAACAATTACATCAACTCCATAAATCCATATACTTATTTAGTGCATTTTCTCTCTCAAGCATCCGTATGTGTGTGTTTTCTCACTGTGTTCTATGCTGCGTATTTTTAATATGATCATTGACCTTCTATTTATATGGTCAACATGACCAAGTAGTCTATGCTAAGCTAAAGTCAAAGACATTGACTTTACAACACAATTACAATACAACACTCACACTATTACATATTTACACAATTGACCATCATTTAATCTTGAATACAATTCTTGACTTAACAAAAGCGTTGAATTATATTTCAAAGAAAGAACTTGTCATTAGCTTGCTCCAACACTCATATGCTAAGGAATATCTATGTTTAGAAAGAGAAGCAGGCCAGAAAAAAGTTTCAAATCTAATTAAGTCTCTTCAGTGACTACTCCTCTTCATCTACTCCACATGGATCTATTTGTCCTTGTCAACATATAATCCATCGTTGGAAAGAAATATACACCTGTAATAGTGGATGAATTCTCAAAATATGCTTGGGTGATGTTTCTCAGAGCCAAGAGTGACAACCTAGGAGAAATTATTTCCTTCATTTGGAAAATGGAAGCATTAAACAATATGACAGTTCGGTAAATAAGAAGTGATCATGGCACTGAATTCAAAAAACAATACTCAGACTAAGGGTGTCCCTCGTAACTTCTTAGCTATGAGAACACCACAGCAAAACGGAGTCGCTGAAAGAAGAAATCGAACCATCATTGAAGTCGTTCAATCTATGCTCAGTGAATCTCATCTACCAACCCAATTATGGGTTGAGGCTGTCAACACTATGTACTTTACTCAAAATTGATATATGATTATAAAGCGTTTCAAGAAAACATCTTACAAACTCTTCCATGGAAGAAAGTCAACTATCAGCTTTATTTCACATCTTTGGTTGTCGATGCTATATCCAAAACAACATAGATAATCTTGGAAAGTTTGACCACAAAGCTGACGATGGTATTTTTCTCGGATACTCCTCAATATCTAAAGCCTTCAGGTTTTCAACAAAAGAAGACAAACTATTGAAGAAACTATATGTCACCTTTGATGAATCCTGCTCAGAAAATTCAAGACTTATTATTGATAAGGATGAGCTAAATCAATGGATGTTCTCTCACTTTGGTGATCTTGAAGCATTTTTCAGCACTAACCCTCCATCTAAACCACACAACGTTGATGATGATCATATCATCGTATCTTGGATGCAAACTAGTGGAGCTGAGTCCTTCTTATGGGTCTCAGCTGTGCCTATTAACACTATACCCCCTTCTAAAACCATAAATATTGAATCACCCTCAACCTCTAAGCAACCTTTTGTAAATGTCGTTCAATCTGACCCACATCCACTGATTGCTGATGAACCAAATGTTGAAACCTCTTCTTCAGCATATCAACCTCATCCTCCTATTTCTTCAGATATGAATACTCATCTACCTGCTCAGAGATAGATAGGAAGTCACCCAATTGAGCAAATCGTCGGTGATCTAAACGCATGTATTCAGACTCGAAGTAGTTCAAGTAATATATGCCTCTTTGTTAACTTTATATCTCTTCTCGAACCAAAGAAAACTAATGAAGCTCTTCAAGAACCTAATTGGGTTAGTGCTATGCAAGAAGATCTGAGTGAGTTCAAAAGAAACAAGGTTTGGAATCTTGTTCCTCGTCCATCTAGTAAAACTTTTATAGGTACCAAATGGTTATTTCGTAACAAGCTAGATGAACATGGTACTATGATATGGAACAAAGCAAGACTTGTTGCTCAGGGATAAAGACAAGAAGACGGTATAGACTATGATGAAACCTTCGCCCCTGTGACTAGGCTCAAAGAAATTCGACTATTCTTAGCCTATGCAGCTCACAAAGACTTCAAAGTATTCCAAATGGATGTTAAATCAGCCTTCCTAAATGAAAAGTTGGATGAATAAGTCTATGTAGAGCAACCTCCTGGATTCTTCGACTCCAAGCATCCAGGATATGTGTATAAACTGGATAAGGCTCTTTATGGGTTAAAACAAGCTCCTCGTTATTTGTATGAAACCATTACCTCCTATCTTATCACTGAAAAGTTTGAACGTAGAAAGATTGATAGTACCTTATTCCTTAGAAAGATCAAGGCTCATATCATTCTTGTTTTATGACATTATATATGGATCCACAAATCCTTCACTGTGTGTTCGGTTTGTTGAACGTATGAAGAAGGAATATAAGATGAGTATGATGGGAGAACTGACATATTTTCTTGATCTTCAAACTAACCAATCTGAAAAGGGAATATTCATAAGCCAAGGTAATTATATTAATGACATGTTGAAGAAATTTGATCTTACACAATGTTTAGCTATAAAAACTCCTATGACACCTCCAGTGACACTAAACAAGGACCCAAATGGGCAACCTGTGAATGTCACTGCCTATAGAGGAATGATCAGATCCCTTATGTATCTTACAACTAGCCAACCTAATATCATGTATTTTACATGTCTTTGTGCACGATATCAATCTAAACCTAAGGAATCACATCTGATTGTTGTAAACGAATCTTCAGATATCTGAAGGGTACACCTAACCTAGGTCTTTGGTATCCCAAAGACTCAGAGTTTGATCTAACTGTCTACTCAGATAGTTTTGTAGGTAGCAAACTGGATAGAAAAAGTAGCACTGGTGGCTGTCAGCTTCTACGTTGTAAGTTGGTGAGATGGACAAGTAAGAAGCAAAACTCAGTGTCTACATCAACCACTGAAGCTAAATATGTAACTGTTGGTAGCTGTTGTGCTCAGGTCTTGTGGATGAGAAATCAACTCATTGACTATGACCTTCAGTTTTCAAAGATTCCTATCTATTGTGACAGCACAAGTGCTATTGTAATAGCAAACAATCAAATGCTTCACTTAAAGACTAAAATCATTGAGATCAGATATCATTTTATCAGAGATCATGTTATGAATGGATACATTGAACTTCATTTCAGTTCAACTGAGTACCAACTCGCTGATATCTTTATAAAACCTCTTGATGAAACAAGATTTAATATCTTGATCAGCGAACTTGTAATGTTAAACCTTGAAGAGTAAATCTTCAATGCTGAGCATAACTCAATATGAATGATTGCTCAAGTTTCTCCTATTGATTCTTTGAACTCTTACCAAAATAATGTCCAACTCCCAAGGTATGCTCTTTTCTTTCTCCTCATTGAAGATCCTTCAGCGAGACGCTTTGAAAACTGAAAGATAATCAATGACTTTATGTTTAGGTGATTAAAAGTTTTTTGCAAAAATAAATTACTTATCTTTTCTTCAAGTGATTAAAAGATTCTAAAAAAGAATCATCACTGACTTTTTCTTATTAGTGATACGTTTAAAAATCTGAAATTAAATAATTGAATCTGTTCAAGTGATTAAAAGTTTTTTTTTTTTTTTGGAAAATGAAAAGATGCTTTTATTTATGGCATCATTTTTTTATTACCGTTGGCACATGTTCACTGCCATACGATGCCCATTCACATTCTTTGTCCAATCACAAGCCTGTTACATGTCATGGTCCTTATGACTCTTCGTTTTTCTCTTTCCTCTATCATATAAATTCATTCTCTTTCCAAATTCAAACTTTATGCGCATAAAAATCTTCCAGAGCACTCAATCATTTTCTCTCTCAAGAACACCAAGATTACACACTAAATCTATTTATTGTTTAACACTCAACTGCAGGTTTGTTCTTATGTTCATACACTTTTTTCCCTCTTAACACTTGTTTGATATTAATCTTTTCTCAAAACAAGATCAAACAACACGTTTTCAGAAAAGAATCATCTTCTTCATGATTTTTCTTCAAAAACCCAAAAAACATTCCTAAAAGTTTTTAGATATTCTTAATATAAATATTTTTAAAAGTATATATTCTAATATTGGTACTTTCTAAATACCAACATTATTTTTGTGCTTTCCTTTACCAAAATTTGTTATGGTAAATTCTGGGTTTCTAAACCATTGTTTGTCTCCTTCCTTCTTCTTCTTATTCTTTTGTGTTCTTCTTTACAACACATAAATGGAAAACACTGAAGAAACCATGGTGCTACCCCATCCTTCCACTTCCATCTCTCTCAGGTCACCTTCAAGAACAACAACCATTTGGCCCTTCTCTCCATCCTTGAGAACAAGGAGCACTT
Source organism: Arctium minus (assembly GCA_954870635.1). Classification (NCBI taxonomy): domain Eukaryota; kingdom Viridiplantae; phylum Streptophyta; class Magnoliopsida; order Asterales; family Asteraceae; genus Arctium; species Arctium minus. The sequence continues at coordinate 128,317,235 of OX941081.1, read as the reverse complement.
GAAGGAAGATACCGAACTCCTTCAAAACAACTCCATAACTCATGCCCTGACACTTGCTCCTCCTGGAAGCCGAAACCTTCTCCTACAATTCTGGTACACTGCTACATTGATTCAAACGTTCACTGACAAACGCCAGCAAATCACCAAAATTGCCTTCTCCACTAAACATGGACATGGGATCTTTAGCATTCCTACTCTCAGATCAACACTTGTTCTTTCCAAGGCCAAGACATATAACCCTACTCCTTCTGATACTGACTTAATCGAATTCATGGATAAAATCAACTATGATTGGGAAATACTTGATGGAATCAAGCAAAAATCACTGATTAAGATCGAGAGAAAGATAATCTCAACTAACTAGAGCTATATGTTCGCACATTTAATTTAGTGCATGGGCAGGAAAATCGGTTACAATCAAGCTAGCCGAATAGCACTGGATATCGGCTACTCAATGATCCATGCCAGATCAATTGACTTCGCCAAGGTCAGTTTTGAAGACCTTATCTCAAGGCTGAACGCCAAGAAAAGGGAACAAAATGTCTCTTATGCTCGACTCATCTGCGCCATTCTTCAGCGCTTATTTGGTGTTAGCTATCCATCAGTTAGTGACATTTAACTACCAAAGTTGGGAGCTTGCCTACTTGATAGAAAGCCGACTCCAACCGATGTAAGTCTTTCTACATATCTTGCCTCTTCCTCCTCCACTTCTTTTTTGCCTTCATCAGTGGCTACGATTGTGGTTCAGCCTCCACAATCTACCTCAGCCACTACCACCTCATCCTTTTTGAAGAGGACACAATCTGAACCTCACTCTTCAAGGAAGACTAAGAAGATTCGAATGGAGAAACTCAACAAGCAAAGAAGGACTCTCGACAATCCTCTATCGTATAATTCACCATCATCTCCGTTGTATCTACTACAACCTCCCCATCTGCTTCAGTAGCTTTGTCTATTATTGAAGCTTCAATTGCGTCTACCTCATCCACCTCATCATCTCAAATCGTTGATAATGTTGTTTCGAGCATAGCCATTGCTCCTCAGATGAACGTAATCATTGCCCCTCTCTCTGCAACGTTTACTTCTACCACTCCTTTGGTCTCAACTTCAAGTATAGATGACACGTTAATGTTTGTCCACACCGACGTTGATGCAAACCTCCTTACCTCCCTTCAGAACGGTAATGCGACCACAGGACCTGAGGAAATCCCTCAAGGGACTTCTCAGCAACAACAATTTGTGAGTTCTTTTGTCCGCGAATTCGACTTCCTCTTTAGTAATCCCTCAGATACTACAAGAGAGTCCTCAAGTATCAAATCAACCCCACCCACTTCTTTTCATATTCCTAACTTAAGCTATCTTATACTCAAACTTCTAAAAATCTTTCATGTCCAAAGTTGGACGCCATCACTAAAAGCGTCAAAGAGTGAAGCAAACTGTCACATCCATTGTTGATCAGACGTCCACGCTCTCCACTGCCACCAATAATGTTCAGCAGTCCATCAACTAGCTAAAGGATGATGTGGCAAGTAAAGCTGATACAAGCGCCATCTTCTCTCTTCAGCACATGGTCACCAAATTACAGTTGGATGTAGATGCCAACTCAGCTCAACAATAATATCAACACCGGGCTTGACCGACAAGAGGAAATGCTGAAGGATATTCTCAGCCACCTTCAACAACCAACTTTTCTACCACCACCATGCTTCACAGAAGATGATCGTGATAGCTTAAGGATGGTTTATGATTTTGGGATTCTGATGGTCGTTGATTTTGGGATTCTGAAATCCTCCACTTCCACCTCCACCGATGATGACAAAGAGGGGGAGAAGATTAAAGAAAAAGAATCAGCAACTGTTGAGGGGGAGCACGCAGTACCTGAAATAAATGCTCTTCCTCATATTTAAAAAGAGCTTATCAATGATGATGAGGTCAGTGAGGAAGATGATGCGACATTCACTCCAGTCGCGCCTTCCATCCTTTCCATCTCAAATGTTGATGAGGTCAGTGAGGAACCAACTCACCTCAATGAAGATGTTGAAACTGAAGATGAAAAGGATGATGATGACACGATCGACTACTCTGGCAAGGATCTGGACGGGAATGATGATTATGACAATTGTGCATTCATCGTTCAGGCAATCAAATCACCCCCATCCATAGGGTTAGTCATCAAAGAACCAAAAAGTGAGAGAACGTCAGAGTCTCAGTAGCCTACCCACACCAGGAAAGGCAAGAAAATAGATGTTGAGGGAAATCTGAAGATTGTAAATATATCTGAGGGGGAGTTTCTTCAACCGAGGGTATGTCTTGCCTTAACCATATACACTTCTCCCTCCATAACCGACGTTGAACCCCTTTCTACATTTCTCCTACCCCTTCAATGAAATCTCCCATATATTGTGGACTTACCCCCTTCTCCGACAAATGATTCCCGCTCATTCTCTCCCTTGCCTGAGTCCCCGCCAAGGCACATGTCCCAATATGAAGACATCACTATTTGGGTTCTTAACAAAGACTAGAAAAAGAAAATTACATGAAAGAGGAGATATTCTCAGAAGAACTGAAGAAACAACAAACCGACAGTGAGCAATTGGCTCACTCACTCACTATCGAGACTCATGCTGAAGGAAAATTCAAAAGAAAGCCAATTTCAGCTCAAGCTCTAATATTCGACAAACTGAAAGAAATAGCAATGGATCGAGAAGAAGAGCGACAAGGAAAAGAAAAGAAAGAGCTAAATTGGTGCATGGCTCGTGCTGAAACAAGACTGAATAAGAACAAAATCACAAACTTCACGATCTCTGGAAAAACCAAGGATGGAAGAATTCTAGTGAATATGGTCTTCTTCAGAGATTATCAATCACCTATCATGGAATTTCCTTCATTCTTGAAGTTAGATAGATTATCTGAATGGCTGGAGATTAGACATGCCATTTAGAAATCAAAGTACAAGTACAAAGAAGCGGTCGAGCATGTGCTGAATGGTCTACTTGAAAGAATCTCAAAAATTATTGAAGTACCTCCGCTCCCACTCAAGCCATCACGCCGAAGGAAAGCCATCGCTGATGATTTGGATGTTGCTCCTATTCGAGATGAAGCTAGGATCAACTTCTCTAAGGATGATATCCTCAGCCTACATTTGAAATTTCCATGTTTAACCTGATGCTTCCAGTCAGGGAATCATACACAGCTAGTGAAGTGATTGGTACCCCTGAATATGGAATCGTTTTGGTTGATCACATGGGTGAGTACATATTTCAGAGGCACTCCGAGCTTCATATCTGCCCAATTCTTCATCTTGAATACCTCCTTCCCTATTGCAATCTCAACAAATATGGATTATTCTTTCACATGTGCATTAGAAGAGAGCTTTGCAAGAGGAAGAGAAATGGTGAAATAGTTAGTGATTTCATTAGTTTCGATGATATCTAGCTAATAGATGCCTTGTATTTCTTTTCTCATATTTATCAGTTATCAAACCTTTTAGTTATGTAATCTTCACTATACTTGTAATTTCATTTTATCTCTTGTAATATTTTACATATTAATGAAATTTCAGTAAAGTACTTTACTCCATCTTAGTATTGAAAATGATCCCTCAAAACAGTAAATGGGACAAGTATTTTATGAGTCTCACTTTCCTTATTGTTTAACTTAAGCAATTTTGTTATGTTGCTTTGTCATCATCAAATACAGGGAGATTGTTGATCCAAACTCTCTAAGTAATTTGATGATGATCCTTATACTTAGTGAAAATTACTTTTTGTTTTTTAGTTTATAGTTTCAGCTTCAGTGATTAAACACTGAACTAGTTCAGTGATTGTTGAACATTTATTTGTAAACAGTTTGTATAAGTAATACCTGAAGACAAGCCTCACGCTGAAGAAACTCTCAGTAGAAGTCTAAGATCAATCTGATGATAAAGAAAAGTCTACTCATGATTTGAAGTTGCCTTCAGTGACACCAAGACTAGTCTACAAAGCATGACAAATTTGTTCAAGATTTTGCGATAGCTAAAGTTGTTTCTCAATAAATACTGAAGACACTCATCAACGATAGATGATCAAGAATCGTGTTGTACAAGGTTTGTTTGTCTTATCCTGTTGCACAAATAGTACAAAGGTACAAAATCAAACTTGCTTTTTTCTATCTCCGTACAAACCCTCATCTGCTCCACTATTCACAATACGAATAAAAGCATGGTATAGATAAAGTCAAATGCATGCAAACAACAATATGTGGACATGTGGAAAATACTTTCTGACTTGCATTAATTGCATAGGGTATAAATAGGAGTGAAGACCTTCCTCTCCAACGATCCTCTCTTCTGCATCTTTGAAGAAATCTTTTCTTCAAAATCTTCTCTCTTGTGCAAGGAACTTAGTGATTCTCAAAGATTGTTTGGATTAGGTTTCTTTATTTATTTCTGCAACAATCTGTAAATTATGTTTCTGATTTCTCCATAATCAATAAACAAATTTAAAAAGTAAAATTGTGGGTTGAATACCCCCCCTAACAAACTTAAACCCCTTGTAGAACCCTTATTGGAACTAACATTAAGTCTCATCAAATAATCAACACATTTGATAAATATCAAGAAAACAACTTACGACTCCAAAATGAACATTTTTTGCATGTACAAAGTTTTCACAAAATAACTTGAACTCACCTTGCTAGGTTAAGCTAAACCAAGATTTCAACCTAAACTTTAGCTTCATTTATGAAGATTCCACCATCCTCAAGTTATCTTTCACAAGGGTATCTAAACCAACCATACCCTCAAGTCTAAAAATGAATCACAAACAAGCATAAGCTTTAGATCTATGTTAGTGCACAAATATGTTGGATACAAGATCATGAAGACTGAAGACTGAAAGTCAAAGTCAAAAGCTCAAGTCAAAGCCCTTCACGTAGAAAGTCAAAGTCAATTGTAATAAAAAGTCAAAGTAAATGTGTATTGTGTTGTGAGAGTTTAGTGGTGTGAGAGTTTGTATCCCGTGTATAAATAGGGATATGACTAGTGGTGTGCGTGCAGATTGGTACGCATTCATACTTAGAGAGAGAAAGTTTGAGAGCATATACTGTATTGATTTCTAAGTGTGAAATGTAAATGTAAATTGATTGATTAGTTGGTTATCATCTTGTCTAGCACTGTTACTGGGGTTAATAATTGGTATCAGAGCATACAGATTTTCAGAAACTTGATCGAATTCGAAGATTTTTGGCCGATTTTTCAAGAACTCGCAAAATCGTCTGTGGTGATTTGAATTTCGAAATATAGAGATGTTTTGGATCTAAATTTGGTGCTATAGTGCTCGATTACACATATAGAACACATTTGGTTTGTAATACTTTGCCTAATTCACACTTGTTTAGGGTGAATTTTGAATTTTGATGTATTTTTGTTCGAGTTTTGATATCGCACTGTCAATAGATCGAAGGTGTAATTTTGTTGTTTTAATTTGAAATTCGTTGATTGTAATTGGTTCGAGACATGTTCTAGAGGAGTTCTACAAAGTTTTAGGCTACTTGATGAAGTTGTGAATCGAAATTAGTGGAAAAGTTGATTTTTTGTTTGAACAGTTCAAGAACACGCAAGATCCACCAAACGCACAAAGACTAACTTGAAGAACACGCACAACATAGTATCTCACAAAAGAATGAAGAACTTGCAAGCTGTGACGTGCGAGAAGTAGAAACGCGCATAACCCTTTGTGCGAGTTTCTACTGTTTCTACTCTTTGTTCTGCGCGAAGTGAAGTCTGCGAGTTTACGTTTAGCGCGAAGTTGAAATCGAAAATTTTTCTTAGTGTCAAACGCGCAAAGGCATTGCGTGAATTGACAACTGAAAGAACTCGCACGTAGTAGTGAGCGCGAAGTAGAAACTCACACATCCTTGTGTGCGCGAAGTGTGTTCTTACATTTTTTGGTGAGCGCGAACCTCAGAACTCGCACGAGCCTTCTTGCGTGGACTTCAGTTCTCGTATCCTTTGTCTTGTGCGAAGTTCAAACGTGCATAAAGTTGTTTGCGCGAAGTGATCACTCTCTTTGATCTGCGAGTTCTATACTTAGAATTTTTCCAAGTTTTTCCAGATTTGACCAACTTTGATTTTTGTAGGATCTTTTTGTTTCTGAATTTCTGAAGATCATTATACAGTGTAAAGACTAAGATGACTTCCAAATATGCTCTTGCTATTGGCATGGACATCAAACCACCGGTTCTCTTCAAGGGAGAGTACGAACAATGGAAAGACTGGTTCCTCGATTTTACTGATAGACATGTCAACGGGGAAAATATTCTGCTATCAATCAAAGAAGGTCCAATGGTTCCGATAACCATGGAAATCCCGGATGACGAATCCTCTGATAGTGAAGACGGGAATATGGATAGAGAGTAGAAAACAAAAACAGTACCGAAAGATCTTTCTCAGTACATAGAAGAGCAGAAGAATAGATACAAAGCCGACAAACAAGCTAGATCTCTACTCTTACAAAGTATACCAAACGAGATCTACATTAAAATAGACAACTACAAGGCAAATTCAAAGAAGATGTGGGATCAGCTTCAAAAAATGATGATGTGATCCAAGGTTGGAAATCAGATGAAGGTTGCTAATTGTATTAACAGCTATGAAGAGTTCAAATTTAAGAAGAATGAGAGCCTTGAGGAAACATATGAGAGATTTGTTCTATTGCTAAATGAGCTTGCGAAGAACAAGGTGAAGAAGAAGCAAATAGAAAACAACGTCAAATTCCTCAGCATCCTTCAACCTGAATGGAAGAAACACACGAGAAGGATGAAACAAATGAAGGATCTCAGTGGCATCCCTCTTCATGAAGTGTACAAAACACTTAGATAGAACGAGGAGGAAGTAGAAGAGAAAAGGGAAGAGAAGAGAAAGATTGAGAAAGTTGCAGATCCCATAGCTTTAGTTGCTGCAAGGAAATAGAAAGAGAAAGAAAAGAAGAAGAAAAAGAAGGTTGTTATTTCAAGTTCTGATGATTATAATAAGAATAATTCTGATTCTGACGATGGAGAAGAGTTAAAGCAAGCAATGTTAATGCTGACCCGAGCCTTTCAAAAAAAATTCTACAAGAAGTCGGGATCAAACAGTCAAAGGTACTCGTCAGGGTCTAGAAACTATGATCACAAGGAAAATATTGAAGGATGGACATTCGATGAGAAGAGGTATGAAGGGAAGAAGTCGAAAGAGAAAAAGAAATTTGTGAATGATTATGGCAATGAGAAGAGGTTTGATGAGCTGATTAAATGCTATAACTATGGTAAAGTGGGTCACTGTGCCAAAGACTGTTGGAAGCCTACCATGTGATATTCAGACTATTACAAGCACAAGATGCTTCTGGTAAAACAGAAGGAAGTAGGAAAGGCTTTGATAGGGGAAGATAAGTTTTGCAAGACCACTTAGACGATGAAGAAAAGGAAGAGACTGCTCACATGTGCCTGATGGGGAAATAAGTGAAGTATGATGAATTTGACGAAGAGATTTTTCATGAGGTATTAAATCTTTCTGAATCTGATTTTCTAAACAAAATGGAAGCCATGATGATTGAGCTTCAAGACCTTCAAAATAAACTGAAAAAGGAGAAACGTAGAGTTGCTAAGAAGCTGTTGGTCCCGGAGGTGCTTAACAAGTTTGTAGAAGGGGGGTTGAATACAAACACAAAATTTAAAGTTTAATAAATTGTTTATTGATAAATCAAACACAATTTACAAGTCTGTTGCGGAATAAGATTAAGTAGAACTTAATCTAAACAAACTTAAGAAATCACTAAGATGGTTGCAAAAGAATGTAGAGAATGGGGGACTATAGAGTATATAAAACAAGGGTTTCTATAAGGGTTCAAGAATAGAGCACACTCTCACATGGAGAGGTGAACTTTCTATTTATACCCTATGAATTAAATGCATGGCAGGGTACTTTACACGTGTCATTAAGTGATTGAGTTTGGAAGTCTGACTTTTGGGAGACAAGCTTTCGGCCGTATCATGAACAGTGTAGTTGACAATTTTGTTGTACGAATTGTGGCAGAGGTATGTCCGTTCTGACACATCGTACTGGTTGTGCAAGGTAATACAAAAGGAGACTTCAGGCATAAGCTACATGATCGTTTGGTTGCTGAATATCTCTTCCTTCAGAGATACAAAAAAGTTAATCTATCGCTGAAGCTTTTCCTCATGTTCCTTCGCGTATAAGTAGATTCGTCTTTGCTTCATTGATATCCACATCAGGTCACAAGTAGACTTGTCTTTGTTCAGTGGCTTCGTCTTCGATTCAGCTATGAACATCTGTTGACGCGAGACTTGTCTTCAGGGATTACGTTAACTGTTTACATCAGAAACTATCAGCGATAACTGAACAGACTCAGTCTGATCGCTGATAGTGAAACACTAATACATATGAAATGTTTACAAGAAAGGTCATCAGCGATAACTGAACAGACTCAGTCTGATCGTTGATGGTGAAACACTAATACATATTAAAATGTAATTTTCACTAAGTATAGAAGAGGGTCGTTATCAAATCACTGAGAGAGTTTGGATCAACAATCTCCCCCTATTTGATAATGACAAAGTAACTGAAGAAAAATTACTTTATAGTTCAAAATAATGGAATAATCAGGACTCATAACATACATGTCCCAATTACTATTTTCAGGGATCTTTTACAGTACTGATAGAGTTAAGTACTTCACTGAAATTTTCATTAATTCAAAGATAGAATTACAAGGTATGAAAATTACAAGTACAAGTGATGGACTAACTACTGTAAGTTTTAGTAATAGATTACAAGAAGTAGGAAACTAATCTATCAGCTATCTAAAGAAGACTTTGGAGGATTGATCATATACTCAGGTATTTCTTCTCCTTTTTGCCTTCGTTCAGAGGATTCTTGACTGATGATTGCTTTGATTGGGTCAGCAGCAGAAGAGAAGTCACACCATAAGCACAAGAGATCCTTGAGATGACTGAGGGGACAGATAGGAATTTCAAATACTCTTTGGAATCTGAGCTCTTCCTCATCATCTCTGAAGAAGATTCCAAAAGGTTCATTAAGTACTTGTCCTGCAACATATGGTCCACCAGGGGGCAGAGATAGATCGAGAATTGAAAGATCAAGAGGAGGACCAAACAGATCTTCTCTTGAGAATTTGATGGAGGTTTCATTTCTTATCACAACGACATTTTCAGACGAGGAGGAGACAGACTTTCTTTTGATTTGCTTTGGCTTAGAAGGAATAACAGATGACACCTTTAGGATTCCAGCGACTCTGTTGATGAGAGCATCATTTATCCCTTCAACATAGCCTCTGTAGATTGACTTCGGTTTCTTCAGTGCATCTTTGAACTCAAGCCATTCCATGTAGCCGAAGCTTTCCATCTTTGAAACGAACATAGCCTTGCAGATTCCATCCTCTCTAGTAATCTCCATAGTGACAGAAACTTTGTCCTTCTTCTATCTCCCTGAGATAACAACTGCTACAATCTTCATTAGGTCAAAGCGATAGTCGATTTTATGCTTTCACCAATCGACTAAGTTATCGTTGACCGCTAGTTCTTTTAATCTCTTTCAATAGAGCAGCCTGGACTTCCACTGGTTTGTTTTTCAGCTTCTTGTCTTTGACTTGAGAAGACTGAATTTTGAGAGCAAGAGAGGCATCTCTTTGACAATCAGCTACCAGCTTCTCAGCCCTGACAGATTCTTCGATTTCAGCTTTAGTCAGGAACTCTAGATCTGTTGATTGAGTAGGGACCTTCAGTCGTTGTTTCTCTAGATGAGAGATCAACTATGTTCTTCTCTTAATCTCTTCCTCTGACCAATGAGATGGTGTAGAGGGCCTTCCTGGATGTTGCAGGGATTCTTCTTCTTCTTCATCAATCTCATTTACAGAGATTGGGATTATTTCTTCATCAGCTATGGGAGCTGGGATTATTTGTAGTTCTTTACCCTTAAGCAGGGGAGAGAACTGTCTGGTCAAAAAATAGAAAGAAACAAAGTTAGTGTTTATTTTGGGAAGAAGGAAGATAAAGGCTAGAAGAAAACAGGGGTAGGGAATTTATAGTAGGATATGGGAACAAGTGAAAGGCATACCTGAGAAGGATTCTCCTCAGATAGTGAAACTTTCAGGCTTCCCTCAGCTACTTCACCCTTGGATTTGCTTTGGGAAGGGGTTCCTGAGGATGTTTCATGACTACCCCCTGCTGTGACAACTTCTTTCGAAGTTATCACTGAAGATGTGATGACTGTAGAACACCATAAGGACTGATCTTCTTCATCGTCATCATCATCATCTTCTTGTTGAGGTTGCTCGTCCTCTTGATCTTGAAGATCAAGATTTTCTTCTTCTTCATCCTCCTCCTCTTCTTCTTCTTTGACTAAGTTTTTGAAAGAAGGAGGGGCTTTGTCAGCAACCTTCTCCCCCTCAACATGAGAGGGAGGTTCTTCCTGTTGAGCCTCAGTAGCATCTTCCTCTTCCTCTTGATTTTCTTCAGCATCCTTCTCCCCCTCTTTGGTATTATCAATTAGGGAGAGATCTTTGGTTGGAGAGGAAGGTTGTGCAGCGGCCAATTTTCGGACTTCAGCCTCCAGACTTTCCAGTCGTTCTTCAATCACAGGGATATCCGAAGTAGCCTGATGAATGAATTCAACAGCTACGTTCAAAGAGGTGCGATCAGCCTTTGTGAAAGAAGGGGAAATAGTCGGAGCTGGTTCATTCAGCTTCCCAAGGACCTGTTGAAGGAGAGAGGTGCATGAATCGATCTTCACAGATCATCCCTGGACGCCGTTGCTTAAAGAATCAAAGCGTCCCTGAAAAAGTTGAGTAGCGTCCTTCACGTGGACAAGCTCTCCCTGAATAAGTTTAGTATCGTCCTTCACTTGGACAAGCTCTCCCTAAAATGAGGAGATTTGAGAGGCTTCAGCTTTGGTGGAGCAGGTGGCTTTCAACTGCTTCAGCTCTTCACCAGCGATATTAACGGTGCTGGTGGTGTCGTTGAGCGAGGTGGTGAGAGAATCCACCTTGACTCCCAAACTGTTGACATTAGCGTCGACAGTCGCCATACTAGGACCTGAAAGAAAAGTTAGTTTCTGAGTAACAGGCTTATATGTATAGGTGGGAGGTGTATTTGGGGGTTTAGGTATACCTGAACGTTCAAACAAATTGAAAAATTGCATGTCTCTTTCAAAGGTTTGAGCATCAGGTCCTAGAAATGCAACATGAGGTTGTTGCATAATAGATGAAGGGTTAGATACCAAAGAAGTAGGAGGACTAGTAATAGGGATAGAAGAAGTTGGGATTTGGGTATTTACCTCAGTTTGTTGTTGAACTGAGATGATAGGCGGTGTCACTGTTGATGTGACAACGATTGAGATCGCTGGCACGGTTGATGATGTGAGTGCTGAGGATGTGGAGGAGATAACCATGAAATCATCCAAGGAAGTTTGTCGAGAAACTTCCTCAAGACTTGAACTAGTGGCGCTTGTCTCCTTAGTCACTTTAGCCTTCTTCGAAGGACCAAAGGAACTAGTTGATGGGAGTTTTGAAGCGGTGGTAGTGGCAGGGATAGCAGAAGAAGGAACCTCCTGCGTGGCCGCTGAAGTAGAAGAAGTGTGGAGAGAGAGACGAGAGCGTAGGGTAGAGATACTTACCTCGTTGTCCAGCGGTTTGACCTCTAGTGAACGCTGACCAATTTGGCGAAGGAGCCATCAGAAGTAGTGGGTTAAGAGTTGGCATAGAGAAACTTCAGATATGCACAAATGAACCGTACATATGGGATCTTGGGATCCCTCTCCGTCTTCTCTATCTTTGACCTGAGATCGTCAAAGATAGTGGTAGCAAAGTCAAAGTTTTTACCAGCGATCACTGAGTAGGCCATCTGGAGCTGAACCTTGCTGGCCTGATCAAGTGAACCACTTTTCCCACTCATGCACTGAATAAAGTGAGAAAAGATAAAGTTCAGCTGAGAAGGCATGTTCTCTTTCTTGATAAAAGTCATCCGCTTGTTGGGGATGGTTGTTCGTGGCTTGTTGTCCCAACAATACTCCATAGCATCCAGAAACTGGATGATTTCAGCATCAGTGGACAGAGCGTCAAACCCACTCTTGGGTTTGTCAGGAAACCTGAGAGCCTTCCTCAAGCTGAAAGCGGTCATCATTCCTGGTCCTAGGTTAGTGCAGAAAGAAATGGCAGGAACCTGGTCACCTTTCTTGTTGGTGATGGTGGATTCGTTGGCTGTGAACCAAAACTGTTGGAGTAGAGTTTTGGATGGCTTGGGATCCACATTTAGAGCGTAAGCAATGCAAGATTGCTTCAGGAATTTAGCAGCATCCACAAGGTGTGGGTATTTGATTCCATCGAAGTCTAGGCGTCTAAGATGGTTGTTCTTGGGGACTTCAGAGTCAGTGATGGCGAACTTGACGTTCTTAGAAGCAACAAGAGCGGATTGAGCCATTTCTAAATATGGAAATAAAGAAGAGTAGAAGAAAAGTTTAGTCTAAAAATAAATAAGGTTTTACCAGTTTCTATTTGAGGAAAGAAACATAGAAAAACCAGTATATTTGAAGATTAAAACGGTGAGAAAACCAAAGGTTTTGAAAGAATAAAATCAAGAAAAAAATGATTTTATAGGATAAAAAATCTTATAGAAAACCCATAATGATGGAACATAAATGGAGTTAATAACAAGATTGAAATAAGAATAAGATCAAAGTAACCTGGTGATCTTGAATGAGGGTGATGCAGATGCTTTGAAATTGCTTGAGAGAGAATTTCTTGCTCAAAAAGATTTCTAGAAAGCGTAAAATGATAAGAATGGAAAAACATTCTTTTTATACGTTTGAGAGTAGGAGAGAGAGAGAGAGTGAGTGAGGCGGGAAAACAAAAGCTCATCATGACATGGACACGTCCTACGAAGTTGCTTGGATAGAAGAGCAACGGATGAACATGTTAGAAAAAAAAAGCATGTCGTGGATTGTCGGTTCAAATGACGTCATAGAAAAGAGAAAAAACATTTCATTTGTCCTTTAAAAAGCTTTTAATCATTTGAAGAAAATTCAGTGATAGATTTTGTTTATCAAAAATCTTTTAATCATTTGAAGAAAATTCAGTGATTAAGGTTTATATTTTGAAAAACATCTTAACTGAATGAAGATTCAGTTGTAGAGAGTGAGATAACATACCTGAGAGTCAGAGATTAACTAATAAAGGGAAACTTTGAATCACTGACATAATGCATGAACAATGAAGATTTATTCTTCAAAATTCAGCATTCCAAGCTCACTGATGAGAAAGTTAAATCTTGTCTCATCAAGAGGTTTGGTGAATAAATCAGCAAGCTGATAGTCAGTGGGGATGAAATGAAGTTCAATATCACCATTCATCATATGATCTCTGATAAAGTGATATCTGATCTCTATGTGTTTCGTCTTTGAATGTAGCACTGAATTATTTGCTATAGCAATAGCACTAGTGCTGTCGCAATAGATTGGAATATTTGATAGTTGAAGGTCATAGTCTAATAGTTAATTTCTCATCCATAAGACCTGAGCACAACAACTTCCAGTGGCTACGTATTCAGCTTCAGCTGTGGAAGTGGGCACTGAATTTTGCTTTTTGCTCGTCCAACTTACCAGCTTTCCACCTAGGAGTTGACATCCACCAGTGGTGCTCTTTCTATCGAGTTTACAACCTGCAAAATCACTATCAGAATATCCAGTTAGATCGAACCCTGATTCTTTGGGATACCAAAAACCGAGGTTAGGAGTTCCTTTCAGATATCTGAAAATTCGCTTAACAACGATCAGATGGGATTCCTTGGGTTCAGATTGATAGCATGCACATAAACAAGTAGAGTACATAATGTCAGGTTGGCTCGCTGTAAGATACAGTAGGGAGCCTATCATTCCTCTATAGGCAGTGACATTAACAGGTTTTCCAGATGGATCTTTATTAAGTGTCAGAGGAGGTTCCATATGGGTTTTCATCGCTGAAGTTTGTGTAAGATCAAACTTCTTCAGCATATCTTTAGCATACTTACCTTGTCTGATAAAAGTACCTTTGTCAGATTGTTTAATCTGAAGGCCAAGAAAATATGTCAGCTCACCCATCATACTCATTTTGTATTCTTTCTTCATTCTTTCAGCGAAGCGAGTACACAGAGATGGGTTAGTAGAACCAAATATGATGTCATCGACATATATTTGTACAAGAATTATATGACCTTTTATCTTTCTGAAAAATAACGTATTATCAATTTTGCCACGTTCAAAGTTTTCAGAGATAAGAAAAGATGAGAGAGTGTCATACCAAGCACGAGGGGCTTGTTTGAGACCATAGAGAGCCTTATCCAATTTATAAACATAATTTGGATACTTAGGGTCATAAAACCCTGGAGGTTGTTCTACATAGACTTCTTCATTCAACTTTCCATTTAGGAACGCTGATTTTACATCCATTTGATAAACAATGAAGTCTTTATAAACTGCATAGGCTAAGAATGTTGAATTACTTCGAGCTTAGCCACAGGGGCAAAGGTTTCATCATAGTCTATGCCTTCCTCTTGTCTGTATCCCTGAGCAACAAGTCTAGCCTTGTTGCGGGTTACAGTTCCATGTTCATACAACTTGTTTCTAAACACCCATTTAGTGCCTATTACAGTTTTATCAGATGGTCTAGGAACGAGATTCCAAACTTTGTTGCGAGTGAACTCAGTCAGGTCTTCTTGCATAGCGCTAACCCAGTTTGGATCTCTTAGGGCATCATCAGCCTTTTTTGGCTCTATTAAAGAAATAAAGTTGACGAAGAGACATATATTACCTGAACTACATCGTGTCTGAATACCTGCATCAGGATCAGCAAGAATTTGATCTATAGGGTGATCTCTGGTCCATCGCTGAGCATGATCGCTCATTTCAGAGGTTGGATCAACAATAGGAATGTTCATCGATGAAGAAGCTTGAGGTTCATCAGGGATTAACTGTTGAGTGTCAGACAAACCATTGTTTTCTGAGAGGTGTTCAGACGAAGATGGATCTGATGGAAGTAAGGTGTTTAGAGGCTCTGCTGAGATCCATGAGTTGGATTCAGCGTTAGGAGGTATGATGTTTGGATCATCATCAGCAGCAGTAGGATTTGTGTGCTGATGGCTTGAGAAGAAAGGTTTTGTTTCTTTGTAGTGAGAAAACATCCAAGCATTTAACTCTTTATTGTCAGTGATTGGTTTAGAGTTCGCTGAGCGCGTTTCATCAAAAGTGACATGAATTTTTTCTTCCATAGATTGTCTTCTCTTGTTAAAAACTCTGTAGGCTTTGGAGATGGAGGAATATCCTAGAAATATTCCATCATCAGCTTTTGGGTCGAACTTTCCAAGCTGATCTTTGTTGTTTAAAATAAAGCACTGACAACCAAAGATATGAAGAAAGCTGATAGAAGGCTTTCTTCCATGAAAAAAGTTCATAAGCTGTCTTTCCAAATCTCTTTACTATCAGCGATTTGTTTTGAGTAAAAAATGCAGTGTTTACAGCTTCAGCCCAAAATTAAGTAGGGAGGTGAGAATCGCTGAGCATTGATCTAGCAGCTTCAATGATCGTTCTGTTTCTTCTTTCAGCGACTCCGTTTTGCTGAGGTGTTCTCACTGAAGAGAAGTTATGAGAGATTCCCTTGTTCTCAAAGAAAATGTTCAGAGAACTGTTTTTGAATTCAGTTCCATGATCACTTCTTATTGAACGAACAGTGAAATTATTCAGCACTTCCATCTTTTTAACAAAAGATATTAGTTCTTCTGGAGTATCACTCTTGCAGTGAAGAAAGATAACCCAGGTGTAGCGAGAGTATTCATCTACAATGACAAGCGTATATTTCTTTCCAGCTATTGGTTGGATGTTGACAGGGCCAAACAGATCCATATGTAAGAGCTGAAGAGGACTTGTCACTGAGGAAACTTGTTTAGACTTAAACTAGCTTTTGTCTGTTTTCCTTTTTCACATGCTGAGTAGAGAGATTCTTTAGCATATGAGTGCTGAGGAAGACCAGAAACCAGTTCCTTAGAATAGAGAGAATTCAGGGTTTTGAAATTTAGATGAGAGAGCCTTTTGTGCCATAGCCAGTTGACATCAGACGAGGCTTTAGAGAGAAAACATACGTTTTCAGTGATAGTAGAGTCCATATCTATTACATAGACATTTTCTCTGCGATAACCACTGAGAGCAAGTTTTCCTTTCTCATTTACCACTGAACATGCTTTCTTGGAAAAGCGAACTTCATAGTCTTTATCACATAGCTGAATGATGCTCAGAAGATTGTGCTTCAGTCCATATACATAAGCGACTCTTCTGAAGGTAGTTGTCTCATTGCTGAGGACACCAAACCCTCGGGTATATCCTTTTCCATTTCCACCGAAGGTCATAGAGGGACCTTTCTCTTCCTTGTATTCAGTGAGCAGGTCTTTTTGTCCTGTCATATAACGAGAACATCCACTATCGAGATACCATATGCCCTTTGATCCTTGCACACATAAGGAAGATTAAGCTTTGTTTGGTACCCACTTTTCAATGGGTCCTTTGGGGTTAGTGGAGATGGAAGGTTCAGCAATCTTCACAGCAGATGAAGATTCAGCTTCAGTGATAATCTTCACTTTGGTTAATTTCTTAACCTTAGTGGTATTCTTCACCTTGGTAGATTTTTCAGCTTTGATGACCTTCTCAGCCTTGGAGGCATTCATCTTCACTTTGGCTGTTTTGTCAGCTTTAGTGGCAGTTGGACATTTGCTTACAATATGGTCAGTAAATCCACAGTGATAGCATTTTCTATATTTGAAAGTGGTTTTAGGACCAGAAGTGAGAGGTTTTGAGAATTTAAGATGAGAAGGGTCAGGTCCAAGAATGCTTTTAGCATGAGATATGGGAGGGATTTTCATATCTTCAGATCTCTTAGGCTTAAGATCAATCTTTAGCTTTGGAGGACAGAGATCAAATATTTCTATCACAGAGCTAGAAGATTGTTTTACTGAAGGTTTAGAAGGAACCTTCAGCTTTGTTTTCTTGGAAGCCTTCTGAGGATAAAGAATAAATTTTCCTTTTTCTGCAGACTTAGAGCCTTTGGATTTTTCTTTATCTGTATGCTTTGAGCATTTAGATATTTCCTCAGGGATAGGATTAGAAGAAGATGATGAAGAGCACTGAGCCTTTAAAGTGTCAGGAATGGAAGAGACAAATGTTCCAAAATTTTGCATGGAACTGTCCTCTTTGGGTTCATCCTGTGGTTTCCAAAAACCAAGACCAGTTTTATCACTGGCAGGAATCAGATCACTTATAATCTCAGTGATTTTTGTTGAGGATTTGCACCATCCTTCAACAGTAGCCTTTTCTGCTTTTAGAGCAACGATGGCTTGTTCGCGTTCAATACTGATGATTTCATTAACAATGACTTGATCTTTTAAACATCCTCTAAAAGAGTCAGTTCTATGATTTTTTCATGACATTTTTCTAGATGTTCAGTTAAATCAACGTTTTTGTTTTCAGCTAGAGTTTTGCCGTTTAGAGCATTGTATAGGTCAATCGTCAGTATATCAACAACGCGACTTCTCTCAGCTTCAGGTAGAGAGGTATTAGTAGAGATAGATACCTGAGATGATATATAGCTCATAGAAGTGTCAGTTGGTTCTTCCACTTCTTCTTTAATCTCAGCCATGAGGCAGAGATTAGCGACTTCTTCTTCATCAGAACTTGATTCTTCTGATTCGGCCCAGTCGTGTTCTTCAGCAATGAGACCTTTACCTTTTCGCTTGTAGCTTTTAAGCTTTTGATATTTTTCTTTCAGCTTTAGGTACTTGTCATCGCTGGATCTTCTTGAGGTAGAAGGTTTGAAGACTTTCTTCGATCTACAATCATTTGCAAAGTGTCCAATCTTTTCACAGTTAAAGCAAGTAGCAGTAGCCTTATCAACAGGGGTTGATTTTGGCTTGTCAGTGAGAGAGAGGCTTATTTCTTTTGAAATTTCTCTTTATTGCAAATCTCTTGAAAGAGTTTGTCAAGAGTGCTAAGGACTCATCAAACTCTGAAAGATCAATGTAAGATAGATCCTCAGATTCAGAATCTAACTCAATGATGGTGAGATTAGATCGCTGAGATGGAATTATCTCTGAATAGACTAAAGCAACAGGAGTGCTTTTGGAGTCTTTAGAATCTTTTATAAGATTCTTCTTTAAAAGGTTTGATTGCTCATAGTTAAGCAATATTCCATACAAGGTGCTGAGAGAAAGAGAATTTAAGTCTTTTGTCAGCTTGAGATATATTGAATAACTGTCCCAGCATTCAGGAAGACATTCCAAGAATTTTGTTAGGACCTCAAAATTAGAATAGGTCCTACCAACAGTTCTTAGATCAATGATTAAGCAGTTAAACCGCTGATGAACATCAGAGAGTGATTCATTCTTACCAGCGATGAAAGTTTCATACTGTCTTACCAAGTTAATCTTTCGAGTCTCTTGGATTTCAGTGGTGCCTTCATATTGAACACATATGGTTTCCCACATTTCTTTAGACGTTTTAAGATGCATGATGGAATGGAAAACTTCATCAGGCAGAGCCATAGAGATAATGGTCTTTGCCCTTGCATCAATACCAACCTTCTTTTTGTCCTCATCACTCCATTGTTTGATTTCCTTAGCAATATAGTGTTAAGGAATAAATGGAGTGGTGGCAGTAGCTGGAACGACAGCTATGATTTGGACAGGTTCATAGGGTCCGTTTGCTACGTACTCAGGAATAGTGGGATCTACACCTTCAAGAAATAGCATCATTCGATTTTTCCAGAGAGAGAAGTTATCTCTGCTAAATCGAGGAGGTTTAGAAAGTGAACCATTATCATAGTAGTTTATGTTTGTGTTAAGTGCCATTTTAGAATAGCAAGGAAGAGAATAAAGCAAGATCTTGTTTATCAGATTAAACAGTCTGCTCTGATACCACTTGTTGGTCCCGGAGGAGCTTAACAAGTTTGTAGAACGAGGGGTTGAATACAAACACAGAATTTAAAGTTTAATAAATTGTTTATTGATAAATCAAACACAATTTACAAGTCTGTTACGGAATAAGATTAAGTAGAACTTAATTTAAACAAACTTAAGAAATCACTAAGATGGTTGCACAAGAATGTAGAGAATGGGGGATTATAGAGTATAGAAAACAAGGGTTTCTATAAGGGTTCAAGAATATAGCACACTCTCAGATGGAGAGGTGAACTTTCTATTTATACCCTATGCATTAAATGCATGGCAGGGTACTTTACACGTGTCATTAAGTGATTGGCTTTGGGAGTCTGACTTTTGGGAGACATGCATTCAGTCGTATCATGAACAGTGTAGTTGACAGAGTTGTTGTACGAATTGTGGCAGAGGTATGTCCGTTCTGACACATCGTACTGGTTGTGCAAGGTAAGACAAAAAGAGACTTGAGGCATAAGTTACGTGATCGTTTGATCGCTGAATATCTCTTCCTTCAGAGTTACAAAGAAGTTCAGCTATCGCTGAAGCTTTTCCTCATGTTCCTTCGCGTATAAGTAGATTCGTCTTTGCTTCACTGATATCCGCATCAGGTAACTAGTAGACTTGTCTTTGTTCAGTGGCTTCGTCTTCGATTCAGCTATGAACATATGTTGATGCGAGACTTGTCTTCAAGGATTACGTTAACTGTTTACATCAGAAACTATCAGCGATAACTGAACAGACTCAGTCTGATCGCTGATAGTGAAACACTAATACATATGAAATGTTTACAAGAAAGGTCATCAGCGATAACTGAACAGACTCAGTCTGATCGCTGATGGTGAAACACTAATACATATTAAAACGTAATTTTCACTAAGTATAGAAGAGGGTCGTTATCAAATCACTGAGAGAGTTTGGATCAACAGAAGCGTCAAACTATTTTTAATCTCAACAAAGAACTTGTTGGGAACAAAAGTTTGATTGACTCTTTGAACAAATCTGCTATTGAGTTTAAACAACAAAAAGATTGTTTTGAAAATAAGAGTTCTAAAGTTATTTCTAAACTTTCAAAGTCTGATTTTGAGAAACAAGAGTTTGTGCTAAAAGTTCATAAATTGCAGATTGAAAATAAGAGTTTGGAGAAAAAGATCAATGGTTTGGAAGCCAATTTGTATGCTAGAGGACAAACAGATCAAACAATCTTTCTAAACACACCAAATGAGGAAAATGATATTAAAGAAAAGTGGGGTCTCGGTTACGATAACCCACACTATTTGAAGAAAGCAATCAGAAAACAGTCAGCTTTGTATAAATTTTTTTTCTACAAGCGGCTAACAAACATCATCATTTGAAACCCAAGTTTGTTACCAAATCTTCTGATGAGGTTGAGGCCAAAGAAGACGAGAATAGAAACAAAACAATGAAAATGCAATTACCATTCTGCTATCAAAAGTTGAATGATAGTTATATTTCTAAACAACCAAAGTTCCTTTCGAATGATTATTTTGAAAGCTATTCTACAAAAGAGTTGGAGGCAAAAACTATTAAAGCCAAAATTTATATTCCTCCACTCGTTTTAGAAAGCAAAATAATTGATCTTGAAAATGCGTTATATGACGAAAGAATTTTGGTTGATATTGAACAAGTTGTATTTTCTACAGTCATGAAGAACACTGTTTTTAAATCTAAATCTAATGAGTGTTCAAACACTTCCATGGCACCACAAACTTCTGAAGATGATATTGATGACTTATTTGCATGTGCAAATGATTTCTTAAATTCTGATGATCGTTGTATTGATGAAAGTATTGATATGTTTGACTTCAATGCAAAACTTCCAGATCATTATGATTTCATTATTAACTCTGAAGCTTTACCTAGTGTGTTTGAAGTAGGTGAATCATCAACTAAGGTTGGTGAATCAGTTTCTATGAGTACTGATTATTATGAAAAAGTAAAAAGCAAAAGAAAAGGCGCTCACAGAAACGGACCAACACAGGTAAGCAAAAGAAATCACAGACTCAGAAATCTCATTTTCCTAACAAATCTAAATCTTTTGTTTCAAAACCGAGAAAGGAAAGGTTTGAAGTAAGAACTGAATGGTGACCAAAGAAGAAAGTTGGAAAGCTTACGAAGTCATTTTCGGATTCTGAATGTAATAGGATTTCTGTTAGTAGTACTGATTTGGTTGGTAACATTGCTTCTACAAAAAAATCTTGTAACTTCTTACAAGAAATATTCAATAAAGCAATTGTTCCAATTATCTCCAATTACTAATCAGTTGTCTACATATCGTCGAAATTTTTTTGTGACTCGACAAAATTCTGATTGTTGGTTTGGAAATTATTATATACATCATTCTCATGAATTTCAAAACAAAAGAGAACCCAAATTTATATGGGTGCCAAAATCTTGCGCTAACCTGAAGGGACCCAGATATAAATAGGTACCTAAACCGAATGTTCCCTAATTTCTCTTATGCAGACCCGTCATATGTGGTACTTGGATTATGGTTGCTCCAACCATATGATCGGGTAGAAAGATATATTGTCTAATTATACAGAGAAATATTGTGGAAACGTGCGATTCGGAAATGACCAGTTTTCACCAATTCTGGGTTATGGTGACGTTATTCAAGACAATGTAACGATCAAGAAGGTGAGCTACGTTGAAGGCCTAGGACATAACCTATTCAGCATTGGACAGTTCTGTGACAAAGACTTAGAAGTAAATTTCAAGGCCAAGAGGTGTTCTGTGCGTACTAAAGATGGTAAAGAACTCTTGATCGGGACGAGAAAGTTAAACCTCTACACGATCAACCTATCAAAAGTCAAGACTGACAATCAGGTGTGTCTACTATCAAAAGCCTCTATCCAGCAGAGTTGGTTATGGAATAGAAGGCTATCTCACCTGAACTTTCGATACATCAACAAGCTGGTCACGGGTAACTTAGTGACAGGACTTCCAGAGCTTAAGTATATCAAAGAACATCTCTGTGTTGCGTGTGAGAAGGGCAAGATGAAAAGAGATGCTCATAAGACAAAGCCTGAGCCAAGTACAAGTTCATCCTTGGAACTTCTGCATATGGATCTCTGTGGTCCGATGTGAACACAAAGCATAAACGGCAAAAAGTATGTGTTAGTGATTGTGGACGATTACTCGAGATACACATGGGTCAAATTTCTGAGATTAAAGTATGACACACCCGAAGTCATCATCACATTTCTAAAGACCACTCAAGTGAATCTGCAAAAGACAGTCAAGCTTTTTCGAACAGACAATGGCACATAATTCAAGAACAGAATTGTTGACGATTATCTCGAATCTGTCGGGATAACACATCAGTTTTCTGTTGTCAGAACGCCTGAACAGAATGGAGTCGTAGAAAGACGAAACTGAACGCTAGTCGAGGATGCTCGAACTATGCTGAGTCAATTAGATCTACCTCTATTTCTATGGGATGAAGTTGTGTCGACTTCTTGCTACACGCAGAATCGCTCCATAATTCATCGCCGGTTCAGTAAAACACCGTATGATTTAATTAATAATCGAATACCAAGCATTAAACACTTTCATATTTTTGGATGCAGGTGCTTAGTATTGAATGACAAGAAGAACTTGAACAAGTTCAGTCCAAAAGCTGACGAAGGCATCTCTATCGGCTACTCTCAAACGTCTGTTGCTTACAGATTATACTTGAAGAAGTCGAAGATTGTAGTTGAGAGCGTTAATGTGAAATTCGATGAGGAGCTGGCTTCTGAACAATAGAGTTCAAAACCCGTATTTACTGGAGTGTTAGCTTCTGGGCAAATCAGTCCAGAACCTACGGTTAATGTTTTAGATTCTGATAAAGCGTCAACTTCTACATCACATTTATCAGATTTAGATTTATTGCTTAAACATTTCTATGATGAATTTCTTGGTACTAAAGTGACTAAACCTGTTGTGATTGATAGGTTCGAAGAATCAAACAATAATCAACCAATCAGATCAAAGGTATCTAGTTAATCAGCAATCCCGATTCAAGAAGAAATTCAAGTTCAAACGCCTACTCCATTAGTTGAAGATGTGCATGTTAATTAGGAGCCAGAAGTTGCTAAATCAGTTGGAAGCACTGCAACGACTACTGAACAGACAGAAAATGTCCAACCAGCTGAAGCTTCAGCACAACCTACTTCAACTGAACCCCTCCCTCATGTTGAACAAAATGAAGAAGAAAGTGGATTTTCAGATGAAAATCATTATCAATCTACATCTAATCCACTCCCTCATGAATACAAGTGGACCAAAGATCACCCAATACATCAAATCATTGGAGATCCATCCAAACCGGTGCAAACTAGGTCTGCAACACTAAACCAGTGCATGCATGATTCATTCCTGAGCAAGATAGAGCCAACACGAGTATGTGAAGCTCTAGCTGACTCAGACTGGGTGACTACGATGCAAGAAGAGCTGAATCAATTTGAAGCGCTTAAAGTCTAGAGACTATTGCCTAAACCTGAAGGAAAAACCATAATCGGCACGAAATGGGTTTTCAAGAACAAGAAAGATGAAGATAGTATCGTTATAAGGAACAAAGCAAGACTTGTGGCTAAAGGATATAGGCAAGAGGAAGGTATTGATTATGACGAGACTTATGCTCCAGTTGTGCGCATAGAAGCAATCCACATGTTTCTAGCTTATGTCGCACACAAGAACTTCACCGTCTACCAGATGAACGTGAAGACTGTCTTTCTGAATGGCATTCTCAAGGAGGAAGTCTACGTCTCACAGCCTGAAGGTTTTTTCAATTCAGAGAAACCAAATCATGTATATATTATGGACAAAGCTCTTTATGGTCTGAAGCAAGACCCTCGCGCCTGGTATGAACTTCTATCCAAATTTATAGTCAAGTCGGGCTTCTCAAAAGGTAAAATTGATACTACTTTTTTCATTAAAAAGGAGCAAGTTGATATCATATTAATCCAGATATATGTGGATGACATCATATTTGGCTCAACAAATCCAAAGTACTGTAAGAATTTTTCTAACCTTATGGTGTCACGTTTTCGGATGAGTATGATGGGAGAGATGAATTTCTTTCTCGGATTACAAGTCAAACAATTTTCTACGGGGATTTTTATTAATCAAGCAAAGTACATTTTCGATATTCTTAGAAAATTTAAAATGGAAAATTGTACTCCTATTGGAACCCCGATGGCACTGGGAACTAAGATTGACGTTGATCCTTCGGGAAAAGATGTCGATGTTAGAATCTACCGAGGTATGATTGGTTCTTTAATGTACTTAACATCTAGTAGGCCAGATATAATGTTTTCTACATGCTTATGTGCAAGATATAAGGCTTCACCTAAAGAATCCCATTTGTCTGCAGTTAAGCGTATATTTAGATATTTGAAGGGCACTGCACATCTTGGTCTATGGTATCCTAAGGATACAGGTTTTGAGCTCACAGCATATTCAGATGCAGATCAAGTAGGTTGTATGCTTGACAGGAAGAGTACTTCGGGACATATTCAATTTCTTGGCGATAAACTCGTGAGTTGGGCTTCAAAGAAACAACTTTGTGTATCTACCTCAACAGTCGAGACAGAGTACGTAACTGCGGCTAGCTGTTGTTCTCAAGTGATGTGGATGCGGACACAACTGTGAAATTATGGCTTCAAGTTCGACAAAATCCCGATCTACCGCGATTTAAAGAGCGCTATTGCAATATTTGCTAACCCTTTACAACATACTAAAACCAAGCACATAGATGTGAGATATCATTTTATAAAAGATAATGTCGAAAAAGGTACAATCGAACTTTACTTTGTAAACACAGATTATCAGCTTGCTGATTTGTTTACCAAGCCTCTGGATGAAAAGAGATTTAATTTTCTCATTTCAAAACTTGGTATGCTAAATCTCAAGACTTAATCTGTTGTTACCTAATAAAGTTTAGTTTTGTTATTTTTCTTTTTTTCTTTATTCTTTATTCTGAAAGATATTTGCACTTAAGTTTGTTCATGATTTCAGGGGGAGTGTGATACAAAGCTTAGATGATCTACATTTTAGGGGGAGTTCGAGAATTTTGCATACATTTTGTACTGACAAATTTTTATAATGCATAATTTCAGGAGGAGTTGAGTAAGGACTATGACTTCTGATTACATCTGATCAGAACTCGTTCTTAGCACGTTTTATTGCTTTATGTCTTTACTTTTCAATAAATTTTTGTGAATAAAGCTTTGTACTTTGATGACTTTGTGACTGTTACAGATTTGAGGGGGAGCTTAAATGATTATATCTAATCTGACTTTTGGCTGACTTCATGAGATTGAAGATGAGCGTAAGGATATATTTTACTCTTAATCTCATATATGGTTGAAATAAGGACGACTTTCAATCATAGAAAACATGTTTCTAAATGTTCAAACCACTTCTGATTCTTAAACAGATTTCATGAATTTAGAAGTGTGATTTTAATTGTTTTCATTTTTCATGAGCTTAATTGTTAAACAAACCGTGTGTTTCCAAAGATAAATATTTATGTATTTTCTTTTCCATATATTGTCAAGTATTCACACACACCGGTTTACTATTTTTCCTGATATGTTCTTACCATGTCTCAAATTGAAACCAATTTTCGATGGTAAGACACCCCGCTTGATATTCAATGTTTGTTGAGCGTGATTTCATACAAAATGTTTCTTTCAAGAATGTCTATATTTTGATTCGTATAGACAAATTCCAATTTTTCATGACCTAAGCTTTTCATGATAAATCTTTCATATTTGATCTTTTCAATACAATGTCAGATTTTCAAACAAGTTTCTTGTACTCATTTCATTCATTCAGTATACTTGTTTTGAAATATCTTCCATGATTAAAATTCTCAAATCTTCATGATTATCTTCATGAGCATACATACATCTGACATGTATTTTGTGCTTTAACTGCAAAGTTAAACCATTTGAGCAACATTGTACTTTTAGGACAACATGGGTTTATTGTGTGAGGACTTAATTGCACTTCTATGGATTCACGTTAACCAGTGTTTCCTACCCAAGAAGGTATCCTTTAGCGATCAAGATGCGAGGAGTCAAAATATATGAGTGTGGGTATATGTGTGATGAGGTAAAATGTAAAAGAGAGTTTGGTTAGAATCAAGCTTAAATGTTAAAAAGAAAGAGGGTGAGAGATCAGAGTAAAAGATTATCAAACTCTGCACCAACTTTTTTTGAGTCGGGTAGCCACATTTCTGATTGTTTCACAATTCTTTGGTGAACATCATTGAAAAAGGCAACTAGCCCATGCCAAGTCTTGACTTAACCCCACCAGCTACTCATCTTTTTCTTAAAAAGAAGATGTTTCAATATTTTATGTGCATGCAGCACATATGCTATCTTGTCTTCATTCGGAAGATGTGGATATTGAAAAAGAAGGAAGTCTGCCCCACCTTCGCACTTCGATCATGCACAATTGAGTCTGTGTACTACTGTTGTTGTTTCAATGGTTTACACAATTTTGAGCCTAACAAAAGCAATCATCATGTGCTTAATTCTTTCATACACAAGCACGAACACACAAGAAATTTGTTTTTCTGTCTAAGCGTTCATAGTTTAACCTTGTGTTATTCGATCATTGATGGAAGACCTGGGGGAGTGAACATCAAAAAGCTCTTTTTCAATGTGTATTCGTTACACACAGTGACTTCGTATTACTGACAGACATTTTAACTGATTCATTTGTTGATTCAGGTGTTACATTCTAGTTTGTCTGAATTTGCAAAGATTCGGATGAATATCTTTTTGGATCGATAGATGGTCAGAGGCTCTTGTAAAAGATCAATGGTCAGATAACGTTCATGACATTTCTTGTGAAGGGGGAGAAATTTTGCTCAAGAAATGTTTGCTGAAGAAGAGTTTATATCTGTTATGGAAGAGATAATCAAATAAATGTTTGAAGTAGAAAGTGAGTTTCAAGTATTGGATGTGAAAGAAAGTATTTGAAGAAAGTTTATTACAAGATTTTGTCAAAGAATGCAATTTGTGAGAAGACTGTACAAGTTTGAAAGAGAAAGTTCAGAGATTTTAAATTGCGAGCATAATTTACTGAAATTTTCTTTGAAGATAATTTGCTGAAGCAAACCGAGTTGAATTTGAAGATAATTTCTTTCTGAAGTCTGAAAGAGGTTTATACAACCTTTGGGGAGAATACATAATTGTTTTTGAAGATAAGAGGAGATTGTGGTTCAATGCTTATTTGCTAAAGATCAATCAAAGGGGGAGATTGTTTTGCAATCTATGTCAAAGAGGGAGATTGAATGTCAAATCTTTTTGAAGATGATCTTTAATCCAAAAGGGGAGATTGTTAGTGCACAAATATGTTGGATACAAGATTATGAAGACTGAAGACTGAAAGTCAAAGTCAAAAGCTTAAGTCAAAGCCCTTCACGTAGAAAGTCAAAGTCAATTGTAATAAAAAGTCAAAGTAATTGTGTATTGTGTTGTGAGAGTTTAGTGGTGTGAGAGTTTGTATCCCGTGTATAAATAGGGATATGACTAGTGGTGTGCGTGTAGATTGGTAGAATAGTCATCAGAGTGGTGCGCATTCATACTTAGAGGGAGAAAGTTTGAGAGCATATATTGTATTGATTTCTAAGTGTGAAATATAAATGAAAATTGATTGATTAGTTGGTTATCATCTTGTCTAGCACTGTTACTGGTGTTAATAATCTACAAAGATCCTCATACTAGAGTTTGAAATATTTAAGAAACTGTTGGTCCCGAAGGTGCTTAACAAGTTTGTAGAAGGGGGGGTTGAATACAAACACAGAAATTAAAGTTTAATAAATTGTTTATTGATAAATCAAAATACAATTTACAAGTTTGTTGCGGAATAAGATTAAGACAGACTCAATCTAAACAAACTTAAGAAACACTAAGATGGTTGCACAAGAAATTCAGAGAATGGGGGATTTTTAGAGAGATAGAAAACAAGGGTTTCTATTTTGGAGTTCAAGGATTGAGCACACCTTCAGATGAAGGAGTGAGCTTCCTATTTATACCCTATGCATTAAATGCATGGCAGGGTACTTTACACGTGGCATTCATAGATTGGCTTTGGTAGTCTCACTTTTGGAGACATGCTTTTGGCCACTTTATGAACAGTGTAGTTGACAGAGTTGGTGTACGATTTATGGCAGAGACTTGTCCGTTCTGACATATCGTACTGGTTGTGCAAGGTAAGACAAAAGAAAACTTGAGGCATAAGCTTTGTGATTGTTGATCGCTGAGTATCTCTTCTTCCAGAGATAAAGAAGTTCAGCTATCGCTGAAGCTTTTCCTCAGGCTTCTTCGCGTAAGTAGATTTGTCTGGTCTTCGCTGATATCCGCATCAGGTCACTAGTAGACTTATCTATTGTTCAGTGGCTTCGTCTTCGATTCAGCTATGAACTATGTTGACGCGAGACTTGTCTTCAGGGATTACGTTAACTGTGTTACATAGGAAACTATCAGTGATAACTGAACAGACTCAGTTTGATCGCTGAAAGTGAAACACATACATATTAAATGTTTACAGAAAGGTCATCAGCGATAACTGAACAGACTCAGTCTGATCGCTGATGATGAAACACTAATACATATAATAACGTAATTTTCACTAAGTATAAAAGAGGGTCGTTATCAAATCACTGAGAGAGTTTGGATCAACAATCTCCCCCTATTTGTTAATGACAAAGTAACAAAAGAAAATTACTTTATGATTCAAAATATAGGAATAAAAAGGACTCATAGAATGCATGTCCCAATTACTATTTTGAGGGATCTTTTACAGTACTGATAGGGTTAAGTACATCACTGCAATTTTCATTTAATTCAGGGATAGAATTACAAGATATGAAAATCATAAGTACAAGTGACTAACTAACTACTGTAAGTATAACTAACAGATTACAGATAAGAAAACTAATCTATCAGCTATAAGAAGATTTGGGAGGATTGATCATATACTCAGGTATTTCTTCTCCTTTCTGTCTTCGTTCCAAAGATTCTTGACTGATAATTTCTTTAATTTTTTCAGCAGCAGGGAAGAAGTCACACCATAAGCATAAGAGATCCTTGAGATGATTCAGAGGACAGATAGGAATCTCAGAGATTCTTTGAAATCTGAGTTCCTCATCATCATCTCTGAAGAATATTCCATAAGGCTTGTCGATTACTTGACCAGCTTGGAAGGGACCACCAGGAGGCAGAGATAAGTCCAGAACTGAAAGATCAGGAGGAGGACCGAACAGTGCATCTCTTGAAAATTTGATAGAAGTTTCATTCCTGATGATGGCGACATCTTCAGAGGAGGAGGACCCAATTTTTCTCTTGAGTTTCAAAGATTTGGGAGGAAGAGGAGATGGCAGCTTTAGTACAGAAACGACTCTATTTATGAGGGCTTCAAGGAGTCCTTCAACGTAGCCTCTGTATGTAGATTTGGATTTCTTCAGCGCATCCCAGAACTCTAACCATTCCGTAAATCCGAAGCTTTCAAGTTTTGATACGTACATTGCTTTTTGGGTTCCATCCTCTCTGGTAATCTCCATGGTCACTGAGAGTTGATCTTTCTTCTTGCGACCAGAGATAGTCACGGCTGATATTGGAAGAAGATCAGAACGATAATCCATCTTTTGTTTGCACCATTCGATAGACTTATCGTTGATCTCTTGTTCTTTGAAGCGTTCCTCTTCAATTTCTTTCAGTAGTGCTGCTTGAACTTCCACAGGTTTGCTTTTTAGCTTTTTGTCCCTAACTTGAGAGGATTGAATCTTTAAAGCGAGTTGGGCATCTCGTTTGCATTCAGCGATCAGCTTCTCAGCTTTGGCAGATTCTTCTCTTTCAGCTTCAGTAAGGAAGTCGAGCTCTGTGGATATTTGAAGAGGGATTTTCAGCCGTTGACTTTCTAGTTGAGCGATCATTTCAACTCTTTTCTTCACCACTTCCTCTGACCAATGAGATGGTCGAGAGGGCCTTCCTGGATGGACCAGGGAATCTTCTTCTTCTTCTTCATCAATCTCAGCGATAGAGATTGGGATTATTTCTTCAGCGATAGCCGCTGGTATTATTTGTAGTTCAGAACCCTTAAGCAGGGGTGAGAACTGTCTGGTTAGAAAAAGAAGGAAAGAAGGGATAAGTGTATTTTTAGAACGAGAGAGATAAAGGCTAGAAAGACATAGGGGTTTGGAAAGAGTAGAAAAGTGGTACAATTGAAAGACATACCTGAGAAGGATGCTCCCCCTCAGATTGTGATCCAGTCCTCAAGCATTCTTCAGCGATTGGTTGCTTGTCTTTGCTTTGCGAAGGAACACTTGAAGATGTATCACCTCTCACCCCTGTTTTGACAACCTCTTGCGAAGTTGTCCCTGATACGACGTTCGGCTTAGAGAACCACATAGATTGGTCTTCATCGTCGTCGTCGTCATCGGAGGGCTGATCCTTTTCTTGATCATCAAGATCTAGATCATCTTCCTCTTCATCGTCTTCTTCCTCATCCTCTTCAAAGAGAATGGAGTGAATCGATGAGGATTCTTTTGCCTTCTCCCCCTCAGATTGAGAGGGAGGTTCCTTAGCTTCCCCAGCAGCAATAGAGGTTTCTTCAGTTTTCTCCCCCACTTTGTCATTATCAGCGGTAGGGGATTGTTCAGCTGCTGGAGTAGCTGTTGAAGCTTTTAGCACTTGAACGTCAGCCTCCAGACGCTTAACTCGGTCTTCAACCGCAGGTATGTCGCATGTGGCATCATGAATGAATTCCACAGCGATGTTGAGGTTGGTACGATCATCTTCAGTGAAGGAGGGAGGCAGCGCTGGAGCTGGTTCATTCACTTTCTGTAGAACTTGCTGAAGAAGGGACGTGCAGAGGTCAACCTTGGAAGAGAGACCCTGAACTTCAGCTGTAAGAGACTCAAATCGTCCTTGAAAGAGTCGAGAGGACTCTCTGAGTTGGACGACTTGTTCTTCAAGAGCTGAAAGTTGAGAGTTCTCAGCTTTAGATGAGCAAGTGGCGGTCAACTTCTTCAGCTCCTCACCAGCCTGATTGACGGCGTTGGTGGTTTCATTGATGGTGTTGGTGAGAGCATCCACCTTTTCTCCTAGACTGTTGACATGCGTGTCAACAGTCGCCAAGCTAGGACCTGAAAATAATGTTGACCTCTAGTGATCGTTGACCAACCCTGGCAAAGGTGCCATCATCTTTGGTGGGATAGGTGTTGGGATAGAGGAACTTGATATACGTACATATGAAACATACATATGAGATCTTGGGATCTCGTTCAGGCTTCTCTAATCTCGACCTCAGATCTTCAAAGATGGCTGTGGCGTAGTCAAAGTTTTGACCAGCGATAACGGAGTATGCCATTTGCAGTTGTGTTTTGCTGGCTTGATCCAGCGAACCACTCTTCCCACTCATGCACTGAATTATGTGCGAGAAGATAAAGTTCAGTTGTGATGGCATCTGAGCTTTAAGAATCTTGGTGAGCTTCTTGTTAGGAATAGACGATCTTGGTTTGTTTTCCCAACAATAGCCCATTGCGTCCAGGAAGAATATCAGCTCATCATCAGTGGGGAGTGCGTCGAATCCACTCTTTGGTTTGTCAGGGAATCTTAAAGATTTCCTGAGGCTAAGAGAGGTCATGCTCCCTGGCCCTAATTCCGTGCTGAACGAGATAGCAGGGACTCGTTCGCCTTTCCTGTTGGTAAGTTCAGTTGCATCAGCAGTGAACCAGAACTGCTGAAGTAGAGTCTTGGAGGGCTTAGGATCCACAGTGATCGCGTAAGCTATGCATGACTGCTTGAGGAATTCAGCAGCTTCCACCAGATGTGGGTATTTGTCAGCTTTGAAGTCGAGTCTGGCCAAATGATTACATTTAGTAATCTCAACTTCAGTGATGGCGAATCGTACATGCTTGGAAGCAACGATTGAAGACTGTGTCATTTCTGTTATGGAAAGAAGCATAATAGAAGAAATGATTTAGATTAAAAATAATATGATTGCCAGTTTCCATAGAAGAAGGGAAACTGGAAAATTATCAAGTTATTTTTAAGAGAGAAAAAAAATAGTGTTCTGGGTAGAAAGAATGAAGAACACTTTAAAACCAAAAGGTTTTTATTTAAAAACATAAAATCAGAAGGAATGATCTTTAGTTTTTTACAAAGAAAACGTTTTATAAAATCCATAGAAAGCGATTAGGATTTTAAAAGAATAAAAAGCATATGAACAAAGCATATAAACATGAAATAAACCTGTGTATCTTGAAGAAAAAGAGTTGCAGATTCAATATTCAGGATTTACTTGCTTGAGTGTTCTTGAGAGAATGTTTCTTGCTTTGAAAGTTTTGAAAGCGTAAACCGTATAAAGGAGAGAAGAATTCCTTTTATACGAAGAGAGAGAAGAGAGATAAGAGAGAGAATGAAGCGGGAAAAGAAATCATCATGATATTGACACGTTCCACGAAGTTGATTGGATAGGAGGGCAACGGACGAACGTGTCAGAAAAGGCATGTCGTGGATTGTCGGTTCAAATGACGTCATAGAGGAGAGAGACTGTTCATTTGTCCGTTCAAATGATCACTGAAGAAAAGTCAGTGATAGATTTTCCTTTTTAAAAGTATCCCTGATTGTAAAGATAGGGATAGATTTTCCTTTTAAAAGATCACTGACTGGAAATATCAGTGATTAATGTATTTTTCAAAAAGCTTTTAATCATTTGAAGAAGGTTCAGTGATTAAAGTTTATATTTTGAAGAAAAACATCTTTGAGGGAGAGAGAACATACCTGAGAGTCAGAATGTTTATCAGAGAGAATGATGAGAGGGGAACTTTTGATTACTGACACAATACATGAACGCTGAAGAATTATTCTTCGAGGTTCAGCATTCCAAGCTCACTGATGAGAAAGTTGAACCTTGTCTCATCAAGAGGTTTGGTGAATATATCAGCAAGCTGAAAGTCAGTAGGGATATAGTGAAGTTCAATATCACCATGCATCACATGATCTCTGATAAAGTGATATCTGATCTCTATGTGTTTTGTCTTTGAATGTAGCACTGGATTATTTGCTATAGCGATAGCACTAGTGCTGTCGCAATAGATAGGAATTTTTGACAGCTGAAGGTCATAATCTAATAGTTGATTTCTCATCCATAAGATTTGTGAACAACAGCTTCCAGCGGCTACGTATTCAGCTTCAGCTGTGGAAGTGGACACAGAATTTTGCTTCTTGCTTGTCCAGCTTACCAGCTTTCCTCCCAAGAGTTGACATCCACCAGTGGTACTTTTTCTGTCAAGTTTACAGCCTGCAAAATCACTATCAGAATAACCAGTTAGATCGAACCCTGAGTCTTTGGGATACCAAAGACCTAGGTTAGGAGTTCCTTTCAGATATCTGAAAATTCGCTTTACAGCGATCAGATGGGATTCCTTGGGTTCAGATTGATAGCGTGCACATATACAAGTGGAGTACATGATGTCAGGTCGGCTTGCTGTAAGATACAACAATGAGCCTATCATTCCTCTATAGGCAGTGACATTAACAGGTTTTCCAGATGGATCCTTGTTAAGTGTCAGTGGTGGTGCCATAGGAGTTTTCATCGCTGAAGTTTGTGTTAAATCAAACTTCTTCAGCATGTCTTTAACATACTTACCTTGGCAGATAAAAGTACCTTTGTCAGATTGTTTAATCTGAAGACCAAGAAAATATGTCAGCTCACCCATCATACTCATTTTATATTCTTTCTTCATTCTTTCAGCGAAGCGAGTACATACAGATGGGTTAGTAGAACCAAATATTATGTCATCGACATATATTTGTACAAGAATTATATGACCTTTTATCTTCCTGAAAAATAACGTATTATCAATCTTGCCACGTTCAAAATTTTCAGAGATAAGAAAAGATGAGAGAGTGTCATACCAAGCACGAGGGGCTTGTTTTAAACCATAGAGAGCCTTATCCAATTTATAAACATAATTTGGATGCTTAGGGTCATAGAACCCTGGTGGTTGTTCTACATAAACTTCTTCATTCAGTTTTCCATTCAGAAAAGCTGATTTTACGTCCATTTGATAAACGATGAAGTCTTTATAGACTGCATAAGCTAAGAATAGTCGAATTGCTTCGAGCCTGGCCACAGGGGCAAAGGTTTCATCATAGTCTATGCCTTCCTCTTGTCTGTATCCCTGAGCAACAAGTCGAGCCTTGTTGCGGGTTACAATTCCATGTTCATCTAACTTGTTTCTAAACACCCATTTGGTGCCTATTACAGTTTTATCAGATGGTCTAGGAACGAGATTCCAAACTTTGTTTCGAGAGAATTCAGTCAGCTCTTCTTGCATAGCGCTGACCCAGTTTGGATCTCTGAGGGCATCATCAGTCTTCTTTGGTTCTATTAAGGAGAGAAAGTTTACAAAGAGACAGATATTACCTGAGCTTCGTCGTGTCTGAATACCTGCATCTGGATTATCAAGAATTTGATCTATGGGGTGATCTCTGGTCCATCGCTGAGCAGGAGCAAGATTGCTTATTTCAGCGATAGGATCAACAATAGGAGCAGTCACTGATGAAGATGCTTGAGGTTCATCAGCTAGTAATTGTTGAACATTAGATACACCAATACTTTCAGAAGGGTTTTCAGACGTAGATGGATTTGATGGTAGAAGTGTGTTTAGAGGTTCAGCTGAAATCCATGAGTTGGATTCAGCGGTGGGAGGTATGATACTTGGTTCTTCATCAGCAGCTGGAGTTTCAGTGTGTTGTTGGTTTGAGAAGAAAGGTTCAGTTCCTCTATAGTGAGAGATCATCCAAGTATTCAGTTCTTCATTGTCAGCGATTGGTTTAGAGTTCGCTGAGCGCGTTTCATCAAACGTGACATGAATGGTTTCTTCTACGGTTTGTCTTCTTTTGTTGAAAACTCTGTAGGCTTTTGAGATGGAGGAATATCCTAAAAATATTCCATCATCGGCTTTTGGGTCGAACTTTCCAAGATGATCTTTGTTGTTTAAGATAAAGCACTGACAACCAAAGATATGAAGAAAACTGATAGAAGGCTTCCTTCCAAGAAAGAGTTCATAAGCTGTCTTCCCAAATCGCTTTATTATCAGCGATCTGTTTTGAGTAAAACATGCAGTGTTTACAGCTTCTGCCCAAAATTGAGTAGGGAGGTGAGAATCGCTGAGCATTGATCTAGCAGCTTCTATGATCGTTCTGTTTCTTCTTTCAGCGACTCCATTTTGCTGAGGTGTTCTTACTGAAGAGAAGTTGTGAGAGATTCCCTTGTTCTCAAAGAAATTGTTCAGGGAACTATTTTTGAATTCAGTTCCATGATCACTCCTTATTGATCGAACAGTAAGATTATTCAGCACTTCCATCTTTTTGACAAAAGATATTAGTTCTTCTGGAGTATCATTCTTGCAGCGAAGAAAAATAACCCAGGTGTAGCGAGAATATTCATCTACAATGACAAGCGTATATTTCTTTCCAGCTATTGATTGGATATTGACAGGGCCAAATAGATCCATATGCAAGAGCTGAAGAGGACTTGTTACTGAGGAAACTTGTTTCGACTTGAAACTAGCTCTTGTTTGTTTTCCTTTTTCACATGCTGAGCAGAGAGATTCTTTAGCATATGAGTGCTGAGGAAGACCAGAAACCAGTTCCTTAGATGAGAGAGAATTCAGGGTTTTGAAGTTTAGATGAGAGAGCCTTTTATGCCATAGCCAGTTGACATCAGAAGAGGCCTTAGAGAGAAAACATAAGTTATCAGTGATAGTAGAGTCCATATCTATTACATAGACATTTTCTCTTCTATAACCACTGAGAGCAAGTTTTCCTTTTTCATCTACCACTGAACATGCTTTCTTAGAAAAGCGAACTTCGTAGTCTTTGTCACATAGCTGACTGATGCTTAGAAGATTGTGCTTCAGTCCATCTACATAAGCGACTCTTCGAAAGGTAGTTGTCCCATTGCTGAGGACACCAAACCCACGGGTAAATCCTTTTCCATTTCCACCAAAGGTCACAGAGGGACCTTTCTCTTCCTTGTATTCAGTGAGCAGGTCTCTTTGTCCAGTCATATGACGAGAACATCCGCTATCGAGATACCAGATGCCCTTTGATCCCTGCATACATAAGGAAGATTAAGCTTTGTTTGGTACCCACTTTTCAATGGGTCCTTCAGAGTTAGTGGATAAGGAAGATTCAGCTTCAGTGGTAATCTTCACTTTGGTTAATTTCTTAACCTTAGTGGTATTTTTCACTTTGGTGACTTTATTTGCCTTAGAGGCATTTTTCTTCACTTTGGCTGTTTTATCAGCTTCGGTGGTATTTGGACACTTGCTCGCAATATGGTCAGTGAATCCACAGTGATAACATTTTCTATATCTGATGGTGGATTTATAACCAAAAGGTTTTGAAAACTTAAGATGAGCAGGTCCAGCTCCAAGAATGCCTTTAGCACGAGATCTGGGAGGAATTTTTATTTCTTCAGATTTCACGGGCTTTAGATCAACCTTCAGCTTTGGAGGACAGATATCAAAGATTTCTGTCACTGAGCTAAAAGGTTTATCCACTGAAGGTTTGGAGGAAACTTTCAGTTTGGTTTTCTTGGAAGCCTTCTGAGAGAGAATAGACTTTCCTTTATCTGCAGGCTTAGATTTTGCAGATATCTCCTCAGGGATGGGATTAGAAGAAGAACAGGGATAGAATTGATTATAAGAAGTGTCAAAGAAAGATGTGACAAAAGTTCCAAACTTAAGCGAGGAACTTTCTTCTTTAGGATCATCCTGTGGTGTCCAAAAACCAAGACCAGTTTTATCACTTTCAGGAGTTTGAGCATTTATTATCTCAGAGATCTTTGTTGATGATTTGCACCATTTTTCAACATGAGCCTTTTCTGCTTTTAGAGCAGCGATGGCTTGTTCGCGTTCAATGCTGATGATTTCATTTATAATGACTTGATCTTTTAGCTTTTCTTCTAAAAGATTTAGTTCACTGATCTTTTCATGACATTTCTCTAGCTCTTGTGTTAAATAAACATTTTTATTTTCAGCTTGAGTTTTGTCGTTTAGAGCATTATAAAGGTCAATCGTCAGCACATCAACAGCGCGATTTCTCTCAGCTTCAGGCAGAGAGGGATTTGTAGAGATGGATACCTGAGATGATATGTAGCTCATAGAAGGTTCAGATGGTTCTTCTACTTCTTCTTTAATCTCAGCCATGAGGCAAAGATTAGCGATTTCTTCTTCATCAGAAGATGATTCTTCTGATTCAGCCCAGTCATGTTCTTCAGCGATGAGACCTTTACCTTTTTGCTGATAGCTTTTCAGCTTTTGATATTTGTTTTTCAGCTTATGGTATTTGTCATCACTGGATCTTCTTGAGGTAGAAGGTTTGAAGACCTTTTTAGACCTGCACTCACTAGCAAAATGTCCAATTTTTTCGCAGTTATAGCAAGCGGCTGTAGCCTTATCAACCGGAGTTGATTTTGGCTTTTCAGTAAGAGAGAGAGGTTTACTTCTTCGGAAGTTACTCTTTCTTGCAAATCTCTTAAAAGAGTTTGTCAAGAGTGTTAAGGACTCATTAAACTCTGAAAGATCAGGGTCTGATAAATCCTCAGATTCAGAATCTAACTCAGTGATGGTGAGAGTAGATCGCTGGGATGGAATTATCTCTGATGAGACTAAAGCAACAGCAGTGCTTTTGGAGTCTTTAGAATCTTTTACAAGATTCTTCTTCAGGAGATTAGATTGCTCATAGTTGAGCAATATTCCATACAGAGTGCTTAGAGAGAGAGTATGTAAGTCCTTTGTTAGCTTAAGACATATTGAATAACTATCCCAGCTTTCAGGAAGACTTTCCAAGAATTTTGTTAGGACCTCAGAATTAGAATAGGTCCTTCCAACAGTTCTTAGGTCAATGATCAGGCAGTTAAACCTCTGATGAATGTCAGAAAGAGATTCATTCTTACCAGCGATAAAACTTTCATACTGTCTTACCAAGTTAATCTTTCGGGTCTCTTGGATTTCAGTGGTGCCCTCATATTGAACACATATGGTTTCCCACATTTCTTTAGAAGTTTTTAGATGCATGATGGAATGGAAAACTTCATCAGGCAGAGCCATTGATATAATGGTCTTTGCTCTTGCATCTATGCCTACCTTCTTTTTATCTTCATCACTCCACTGTCTTATTTCCTTAACGACATATCGTTCAGGGACAGCTTCAGTGGTGGCAGTAGCAGGAACCGCAGCTATAATTCTAACAGGTTCATAGGGTCCGTTTTCTATATATTCAGGTATAGTAGGATCCGCACCTTCAAGAAATAGCATCATTCGATTTTTCCATAGAGAAAAGTTATCTCTGCTAAATCGAGGAGGTTTAGAAAGTGAACCATTATCATAGTAGTTTGTGTTTGTGTTTAGTGCCATTTTAGAATAGCAAGGAAGAGTATACAGCAAGATCTTGTTTATTAGATTAAACAAACCGCTCTGATACCACTTGTTGGTCCCGAAGGTGCTTAACAAGTTTGTAGAAGGGGGGGTTGAATACAAACACAGAAATTAAAGTTTAATAAATTGTTTATTGATAAATCAAAATACAATTTACAAGTTTGTTGCGGAATAAGATTAAGACAGACTCAATCTAAACAAACTTAAGAAACACTAAGATGGTTGCACAAGAAATTCAGAGAATGGGGGATTTTTAGAGAGATAGAAAACAAGGGTTTCTATTTTGGAGTTCAAGGATTGAGCACACCTTCAGATGAAGGAGTGAGCTTCCTATTTATACCCTATGCATTAAATGCATGGCAGGGTACTTTACACGTGGCATTCATAGATTGGCTTTGGTAGTCTCACTTTTGGAGACATGCTTTTGGCCACTTTATGAACAGTGTAGTTGACAGAGTTGGTGTACGATTTATGGCAGAGACTTGTCCGTTCTGACACATCGTACTGGTTGTGCAAGGTAAGACAAAAGAAAACTTGAGGCATAAGCTTTGTGATTGTTGATCGCTGAGTATCTCTTCTTCCAGAGATAAAGAAGTTCAGCTATCGCTGAAGCTTTTCCTCAGGCTTCTTCGCGTAAGTAGATTTGTCTGGTCTTCGCTGATATCCGCATCAGGTCACTAGTAGACTTATCTATTGTTCAGTGGCTTCGTCTTCGATTCAGCTATGAACTATGTTGACGCGAGACTTGTCTTCAGGGATTACGTTAACTGTGTTACATAGGAAACTATCAGTGATAACTGAACAGACTCAGTTTGATCGCTGAAAGTGAAACACATACATATTAAATGTTTACAGAAAGGTCATCAGCGATAACTGAACAGACTCAGTCTGATCGCTGATGATGAAACACTAATACATATAATAACGTAATTTTCACTAAGTATAAAAGAGGGTCGTTATCAAATCACTGAGAGAGTTTGGATCAACAGAAACTTACCACATCCAAGTCTTAAAGCATTCAAACAAACACTCTTCCATGGAATCTTTCCTACCTTCCAAACATCAAATCTTCGAGCTCTTTAGGGTAGATCCACACTAAGATGCTCCCAAATCTGATACAAAATTCCAAAAATTGCCTTAAAGATGAGATAAGTGGAAAGGGGGAAGAAATGGGAAGAAAACCCCAAAGATCAAACTTTTAGAGTGGTTCAGACAAGTCTTACGCAAACTAGCCCACAATCCCAAATCGTGGAGAAAGTCGCCCATGTCGCACCAAACACACAGAGATCACTGAGACTTGTGCAACCTGTGCCGCGACCCTAGATCGTGCAGCAAGTTGCGTAGGTATCTGTTTTGTTTGTTTTTTCCGCTTTTTGCTTCTGATTCGATCTCCAATAATTCTCAAATGATAATTATATAAAACTCTAATAATTATCCTCTTAGATATCATTCGATAGCGTAATTAAGCATCAACAGAAACCCTGAAATTGCCGGTGTCACATTAATCAATAGAAACAAGATAGTAAAGAAATTAAATAATATAATATGTTAATTAAAAGAATTTCAAATTGATTATTATATATATTATGAATTTTGAATTTGTTAAAACAAATTTTAGAAAAAACTACATTAATCTATGATTTTAAAAAAACATTACATATAATATGAATAAAAATAAAATTAATCAACCTCACATATCCTAATTAATTAATGTTTAAGAAAAATATAATTAATAATTAAATGTTTTATTAAAATCATTTACCACATTTTTCTTATTTGTGAAACAAAAAAGTACAATTTTAATTTTTAAATAACTTACATAAACATTTTTAAAATTATATATTTGCATTTTGATAACTAAATATATTGAATAATAATTAAAAATAATAATATAAAAGTGATTGATATGATTGATAATAATTCTAAATAATTTATAATTTATAATTAATATTAATGTATAATATATAATTAAATTTAATTAATAATCAATTAATATTAATTACTATAAATGATATTTATTAATATTAGTAATAATAAAATTTTATTAATATTATCAATAATTAATATTTATTTATAAATAATAGTAATAAATAACAATTAATATTAATCAGTGTTATAATTTGAAAGTGCTAAAAAGCTCCTAAAATTCTACTCCAACTAGTGTTTCAATAAGCTAGCTGATGTTGCTCAAAAAATAAGCTTATATTTACCAAACAATGCCTTAGTCTCAGTTTCACCTAAAAACTGAGGTTTTTATTGTTAGGGTTTTTTTTACATTTTTACTTAAAAACTGAAACATTTAAAACTAGAAATAAATGTTAATGATAACTTAAATAAATAATTATAAAAATTAAAGAAAAGGAATAAATGATTGCAATAGTGTAAAACTATTAAAGTAAATACTAGAAGATTGAATAATAAATATGTAAAAACGCAATTAATGAGAATTTAAATGCTAGATAATTAAATATGATAACTTTATAATAAAAATGCAAAAGAAATTACTAAAAATATTTAATGTTTCACTACTTAAAAAGAGAAAGCACTATAGATTCCTTCAAAATTCTTGATCAGAAAATTTCAAAGCCACAAATACAATAGATTATCACAAGCTAAACCCACCAATCCTATATTAATAATGTCGAATTCTAACATTATTTATGGTCTTAAACCAAGTAGAAATTGTATGATCCCAAGGAAGATAGTGGTGGGTTTAATGGATTTTTGAAAGAAAGTACTGGTCGAGGCTAACTGATGAGTAAAAGAGAAATTCAAGGTTAAATCAGGCAAAATATGGAAGAAAATAAGATGTGGGAAGGGTCAATTAGTGCAAGAGACTTGGAAGATGAGAATTAAGCTTTAAAGTGGAGGTCCAGGGTCTCTCGCGGTTTCCCACGTGGTTTTCAAGGCCCCGTGCGAGTTTGAGCATAACGGGCGACTTTCCGCATAGGTTTACCCGTGACAATATATGTCTGGTCATAATCGATTCTGTAGCTAGGGTTAAAGGGAGTTACACAATTTGAGGACTGACGGCTAACAATAGGCGATTTTCGAAAGCTCTGGAGCAGATTTTGAAAGGGAAAAAGTGGAGAGATCTCATTGAAATCAAATATCGAAGATACAATCTAATACGTGTGCATGGAGAGTTGATACCTCAGGGGGTTTTGTTATGCTTTTTAGATATTTCTTTAGAACGATGTTTGAGCTTTGGAATTCTTCAAATAGTATCATGTTCTTCACCACCCACAACATGAACTAATCCTTAAATGTTGTGGGTTGGATGATTTTTGGGTTTATTAATCATTTGAACATGTGATTGAGATTTGTATTAGATTTATTTTGATTCAATGAAGCATATGACATGAGTTTATTGCGTTTATTAGTCTGATCAACTAATAACTAATCTCTTGATCTTGAGTTTCTTATTTAAGATTTGATGTTTATGTTGTATGCCTAGGGCGAGAAATTGGATAGAGATATACCAATTAAACCCTAGATTTTGAATAATCCGGTGTTAAAAGAACTTTGGAAGTTAATTGTTGAGGTCGAGAGAGGAAAAGTTCCTTTCCAATTGTTAAGGTTATTATATAATGACTATATTTGTGATTTATTTCATTGATATTTTGAACCCAGATCCTATTCAATTATAATGTTCTATGGTAAAATCAACCCAAGAGGATTCCAATCCCCCAACAGTCTTTTTCCAAATCAGAGTTTGCTTGTATTCTAGATTCAACTTTTATTAGTTTGTTTGCTTTGTCCTTAATTCGAAATTATTGCAATCACCAATCCAAACTTTTACCGTTAAGTTAATAATTGATATAGTTATTGTGATACTCAGTACATGGTTCCTTTGGTTCGATACTCGTACTTCCGTACGTATTACTTGATTCGACGTCGTACACTTATGGTTTAGAAGTTTGAGGGCTATTTGTGTCACTTATTTATTATATAACGTTTAGAGTGAAAGTTGGTTTATATATATATATCTAAAGGTCTTAGGTCTTCTGATTTGTTCCAGTGGATAGTTTTCCTTTACTTTTCAAAGTTTTTTGTGTGTGTATTCGTGGGAGAGTTTCAGCAAAAAAGGAAGAGAAAGTTTTGAACGGTTTTAAGTGGTGATTATCTCCTCTTGAAAGTTTAGGTATGAATCGACCTTATTCTTCTTCTCATCGAAGGTTATTATAGAGTATTAAGTAGAAGTTGGGTATTGGATTTTTTGAATTTTAGGTTGATTAAAAAGTTTGGTTTAGAGGTTCAATCCAATTTCAATTTTGAGTTCTTATAGTTTGGAAGGGTGTATCTAAAACATCCTTAGTGTCCTTCCTATTTGATTTAGCCATCCTTAAATCCAGTTTTTCTTTTTCATATAATGATCTTGGATTTTTTTTTATCTTTGAATTCATCATCTTGGTGAGTTATTGGAGGGTGGATTTAAATCTAGATATATATGTGTGTGTGTGTGTATATATATATATATATATATATATATATATATTTGATTATCCTTATGGTCAAGAAGTTTGATTTGAACATTTGAACTCTAGAATTTTGGTTAGTATTGAAAGTTGTGGATTTCTGGACTGAACAAGGGAGAGAGATCAAACCAGAGACTTACGCGACCTTAGTCGGGACCAAAGTCGCATGGCAAGTCGCATAAGTCACTGTTTAATGACTTTTTGACTTCTATTCCATGTTAGTTTGGGATCTTTCGGGGTATCGTTTTAGAGCCTAATAGATTTATTAAATATAAGGAGTGGGTTTAATTGCTTTGTTGTAACTTTGGCTTATCTTATTCAGATTTGTGCCTTCAATTTTGAATTTTCGAATCGATTAAAGTCTGTAGCATCGTATATTGTGATCGAGGTGAGTTTTCTTATAACCTTTTGAATTGAAATACATATGTTATCAAATGATGATTATTTTAATGTTATACCTTATTCGTATGTTTGGATTTACCATTAACTGTGATACGGTAATTGTTACATGTTGTTGGATAGGAATCCATGTGGCTTGATATTTGATATATGGGTTTAAGGGACTTACACAACAGAAGCTCGTGTGCGTATAAGACTGTAATGCTCCATGCATGGGGGACCATTATATATATATATATATATATATATAATGTTAGCCCATTCGATTTCAAAACATCTTTACTAGGTAAAGTCTTATTACAATTAACAGTACAAAAAGATTTAACGGCCTTGTCAAGCTTCTGGTTCGGTTGCCACTGAGATTTAACTTGTGGCTTTCGCTCGCTCAGATCTGAAACATGTGAAACTCGTGGGTTAGACTTCTGAGCAACAAACGAATTCTTCTTCTTCGGATTACCAGTAGTGTTTGGTTTCTGTGAATGCTGAGATATAATCTTACCTTTAGCATTTTTAGCTTTCACAGAGACTGATTTATCAACTTTCGTTGATTTTGCACTGTTAAGAGGCATACTGGTTTTTCCCATTGATTTCACAACAAAAGATGAATGGTTAGGAAGTTTTGCATTAAAGTGAAATTGATTAAAACAATCATCTAAACCATCGTCAGAGTTCAGAAAATCAAACCCTTTATTTGCTAGACCAAACATATCCTCAGAGTTTGAAGCCTTAGAAATAACAGTATCTTTGAACACAGTTGAAAAAACTTTTTGTTCGATATTCGTCAAAAGTCTTTCATCTGTTAAAGAATTCTCGAGTTCAGAAATTTTACTTTCCAAAACGAGAGGAATGACATATAGTTTACCTTGAATAGGCTTCGCCTCCATTTCTTTGACAGAATAACTCTGAAAGAAGTCATTTGAAAGAGTTTTCTTGTGATATATTGGATCATCATTATAACTATTATTCAACTTCGCATAATGAAATGGAAGTTGAACTTTAGTTGTGTTCTTTCGTTTTTCCGTTTCCTTGGCTTCATCCTCTTTTGACAATCCAGTCCAGAAAACTTCAA
The DNA here is from genome assembly GCA_954870635.1 of Arctium minus. Taxonomy (NCBI): domain Eukaryota; kingdom Viridiplantae; phylum Streptophyta; class Magnoliopsida; order Asterales; family Asteraceae; genus Arctium; species Arctium minus. Next base: position 128,272,813 of record OX941081.1, on the reverse strand, counting down.
GCTCAGGGATTCTTCGAGCTAGTTTAAAAAATGTAAGATCATAAAGTGCAGGCACTTCAGATATACCTTTTTGAAGATAGTAAGGATTCTTATAACCGATTCCCCATTTCTCTATTTCCTCTTTGGGTTTGTTCAGATGAATAGTTTGTTCAGTTTGACCCATTTTGTATAACTTCTCTTCCAAACTTTTTAATTTACCAAGTAAAGAAAAGTTTTCTTTGGAAGTTGAAGATTGCAATTTCGTAAGCTCATATAAATCAAGCTCACTTTTTCTCAGCTTAGACTTGAGTTCAGAATTCTCTTTCGCGCTGGTGTCATTGTTTGTATGTAAAACCTCAACCAATACTTTCTTCTCAGCAATTTCATCGCTAAGTTTCTGTATTGATTGTTTTTTTTTTGTAATGACACCCTCTTCCCGCTTAAGATTCGACTTTAACTCTTGGATATTTAACTTCACGATATGCATTTGAGTTAAGAGATCTGAATACGATAAATCACAAACCTCATCTTTCTTATCCTCTTCTGAATCTGTTCAGCGTCTGATTCCTGCTTTCCCATCAGGCACATGTTGACTGCTTCATCCTTCTCTTCATCCTCTTCTTCCTCGTCTGAATGATCAAGCCAGTATTCATCCTCTGCCATCAGTGCCTTACCAGCCTCCTGTTGCTTTGCAAGAAGCATTTTGTTCTTGTAATAATCGGAGTTTCTGACTTTTGGCCTTCGGCAGTCTCTGGCAAAGTGACCTGTTTTGTCACAGTTGTAGCACGTTGGTGGTTCTGGCTGACTGGATCCTTCAGATTTAAACTTTCTCTCTTCAGGCTTCCTCTCCTCTATTCTCCTTCCTTCAACCCTTTCCTTATGAGCATAGTTGTTAGGACCAGAAGAATACCTCTGACTATTTGAACTTGGCTTCGTGTAGAACTTCTTCTTAAAGGCCTTAGTCAGCAAGAGCATAACCTTTTTCAGTTGTTCATTTTCATCCGAGTCAGAGTTTGCATAAGCTTCGTTTTCTTCTGATTCATACACAATCGTCTTTTTCTTCTTCTTCTTCTTAACAACAAGAGCAACTGTGTCTTCAACTGCCTTTCCTTTTTGCCTCTTTTCATCTAGAATTTCATCCACCTCTTCTTCATTTTGTTTGAGGGTTTCATACACCTCATGAAGTGGAATCTCATTCAGATCCTTGATCTGCTTCATCTGTCTGGCAAATATCTTCCATTCCGGTTGTAGAATACTCAGGAATTTGACGTTCAGCTCGATTTGAGATTTGGTGACCTTGTTCTTGCTTAGTTCGTTTAGCAAGGTCACAAATCTGTCATAAGTTCCTTCTAAAGAGTCTCCCCTTCTGCCTTTAAATTCTTCATAATTGTTTAGGCAGTTGGAAAGTTTGAGCTGATTCCCAACCTTTGAACCCAACATCATCTTCTCTAGTTGATCCCATATCTCCTTTTCAGAGGCTTTATAGCTGTCAATCTTTACATAGATTTCGTTTGGAATTCCTTGTAGAATGTATGACTTTGCTAATTTATCATCTTTTGCTCTCTTTAGGTTATCATCTTCGAGCTCATGATACTTAAGTTCATACTGTGTCGGCACAGTTCCAACCATACGAGTCGTCTTAACTTGTTTCTTAATCCCTTCTTCTATTGATTTCCTGATGAGTTCACCCAACTCATGTCTGTCAATAAAGTTCAGGAACCGATCTTTCCACTGTTCGTATTCTCCTTTAAAGAGAACTGGTGTCTTGGTGTCAGTTCCGATTTCAAGGGCTTCTCTGGATGTCATTCTGAATAAAAAGATCTAAGTCTGGAAAACTTTGCGTTTATAGAAGGTAGCGCAAATGAGGTTTGCGCTAGAGGTGGTTGGCGCAAAGGATGGTTTGCGTTTCGCGAGGCTGGCGCAAGATGAGGTTTGCGTGAAGAGTGGGTCGCGCAAACTGAAGCTTTGCGTTTCAAGTTGATCGCGCGAGTTTGAAGTAGCGCGAAGTAGAGCTTTGCGTTTCAAGGAGTTGATCAAGCGAACTGAGGTTTGCGTGATAAGTTGCGCAAACTGAGGTTTGCTTGAGCTGTTAGTGACGCAAAGTGGGGTTTGCGTGAGTAGCGTGTGGCGAGAGTTGGACTTTGCATGAAGCGTCTGTTGCGCAAAGTGTGTCACGCAAAGTGGGCTTTGCATGAGTTCTTCCCTGTGTTTGCGTGAGTTCGTCCTGTACTTTGAAAATTTGACTAAAACCCTGTTTCGACGTCGATTAGCAGTACCAAACTCTACCAATATGACTAAAAACACCTCTAGTATTGATTGTGACCACTTGATCTCGATAAAAATCACCTTTTCAAAGATAAAATTGATGGCACAGTAACTTTTTCAAACTCGAACTAAGACACAAAATCACCAAAATGGAACTCGATTTAAGCTTTAAACTGAAATCAAACAATAACAACTCAATCTAGCATGTATATCGATCACACCTTGATCGATTTTAACACCTAAAACACTCAAAATCTCGAAAATGATTTTGAAAAATATGAACACAGAGTCGTGAGTTTAAAAACTTGATTTTCAATCACTTATCAGGCTCTGATACCAATTGTCGGTCCACAATATTTATATCAAGTTCTTATCAAACAACACAATATGATTACCAACCTGTTTTGATTAATATTCAAACGATTACAGGATTGATCTATTCAATCTTTGGATGTGTTCTCTGTTTTTCACCTTTTTGTGTGTGTTTTTGTGTGATATGATTTCTACGAATCTTGCTAGCTTCTACAACACACTAAACTAATATCTAACTTACTAAAGTAATATCTAGATATTATCTAGATATTATTACAAACTAAAACTAATAGCTAGCTTATAATAGATATTTTAACTAATTTAAACTAAATACTAAAATTATAATAAACAATAATTTACTTCGACATTTATTACAAACGACATTAGACTTTGTATCGAGAGTCGACTTTCCGGCTTTAGCTTCAGATTGGATCTTCAGATTGGATGATCTTGAATCCAATAGATATGTGATCTAACAAAAGACTATGTTAACTCCTTGTTCACTTTTTTCGGTTGGCCATTTCGTACACTGATTTTCTGAACTAACCATCATGTTTTCAATTTCAGCATGTAATAGCTTTCATGTTCTTCGATTACCCTATCTTTCTGGATTCCGATCTACTTCTTCTTTTATTCTGCCCCTATCATATCTTCTACCCCTACCTTCTTGTTCTCAGTAAGGAACTCAAACTTTCACAAAGTTCCTTCTACGGATATCCTCTCCAAGAATCAGATCTCGAATTCCTTCAAACGTAAGCTTAGCAGTTCCAGTTGAACTATTAACAGTCGTAACCGTGCTAGACCAAATCTAAGGCAGAGAAGATAATAATAATGTTTGTACTTCATTAACGAATTTAATGTTAACAAAGACTAACCTTGTCAATACTGAATTGAATTCATTTACATGATATATGACAGACGCTCATTCCTTCATCTTCATATTCACCGGTTGATGGATCAAAAAAACCTTATTCGAAGCATTAGGTTTTTCATACATGTTGGATAACGCCTTCAGCAGTCCATGTGTAGTCTGCTCTCCAACAATATTGTGCACGACATTCTTTGCTAACGATAATCTGACCACACTCAATGCCTGACAGTTTAACAGGTTCTAATAGGCTTGTTCCAACTTTTCTGGTTAGTCCCACACAGCGATTCATGAAGTGTCTTTTGGTACAAGTAATCTTCGATCTGCATCTTCCAGAATCCAAAATCGTGGCCATCGAACTTGTCTATCTTTATTTTTCCATCTTCTGCATTGTTTCTCTCGAACCCGAAAGCTCTGATACTAGTTGTTAGGAAACGGTGCTCAAACTCACGCACACGAACACGACAATGGTAAAGTAAGAGAAGTAAAACAAAGGAACACACTGAATTTACGTGGTTCACTTGATCGGTTTGATCTAGCTAGTCCACAACCACACTAGTAAGGCTTTTTATTGATATGACGGTTTAGGGTATACAATTACCTGAGGTTTAATTTATAGAGGAGAAATTAGGTTAAACTTCCATGTGGGCTAAGCCTAAAATCTGGAAGGTTCCCTTTCTATAATATTTGGCCCGACTACCAATTAATTAGACTCCATAACTTATCAAAACATAAAACGAATCATGAATTAGAATTGAAGAACATAGAAAAAACTATGAATTAATCAGGGTTCTAGTTCTCAACTTCATAATCAAGATATATTGTGTTACATTACACGGGTACACTTCTAATGTGTATGTGTATATGTATGTGTATGTGTATGTGTATGTGTATGTGTATGTGTATGTGTATGTGTATGTGTATGTGTATGTGTATGTGTATGTGTATGTGTATGTGTATGTGTATGTGTATGTGTATGTGTATGTGTATGTGTATGTGTATGCGTATGAGTATACATATGCGTATGTGTGTGTGGGGAGGTTCAAATAAGAAGTACAAATAATTTAGGAACTTAGAAACCAATCTAATTCACCCAAAAATTTTAATCCAATAACCCTAATTAATTAACCTTGTCAATCAAACAAAAATCAAAAGGTTACATTGGTAATTAAGAAAGTGATTAACTAAAAAAATCCATGTGATGCCTACCACATGCACCCTTCCAGATTTTTTTTCCATTTTCTTTGCTTCATCTCTTACAAAAAGCCACAACCTGTTAGTGCATATATTTGTTGGATACAAGATCATGAAGATAGAAAGCTGAAAGTGAAGCCAAGTCAAAGCTCAAGTCAACTCTCAAAGCAAGTCAAAGTCTTTGTAATAAGAAAAGTCAAAGTCAATTGTAATTTTGTTTTTGTCTTGTTGTGTCCTTGTCTTAAATAGGGATATGACTAGAAAGATTTAGTAGTTGCAAGTTGCAAGTTAGAAGTTAGAAGTTGTATTGTACGCGCATAATGTTCTAGAGAGAGAAAATATCAGAGAGAGAACTGTATACGAATCTTGAATTGAATTTAAACATGTTGATTGTCAAATTGATTTCTATATTGTCATTGTCATTAATTCTGTATTAGAACTTGAATCTAGGGAATAATAATTGGTATCAGAGCAGAGTTCGAGTTGAAATCAATCGAAAATATGGATGTTCGCACTGTGTATTGAGTCTTGATCGAGTTTCGAGTTTTTGTGTGAATTTGTGGTTGTAATTGAGTCTGTTGAGTTCGTATAGTGCAATAGAATAATCTTGTATAGGTATGTTAGTGTTTTGCACTGTAATTGAGATCAATTTGTGAGATTTTACAATTTTAAAGTCACGAGTTCGAAAGCACTGTAACAGAATCAATTTGGGTATTTGATTGAATTTCTTTGAAATTCATTTATTGTAATAGGTTCGAATAGTGATAGTGGTCAAATTGTCGAAGTTATAGATCGAAAATAGAAGGTTTGATGAGTTTTTCAGTCGATCAGAGTGATTTTTAGTCAAAGATCTGAAGAACTCGCATAATCATCAAGAACTCGCACCAAGAACTCGCAGATCTATAGTTTTCGCATATTGTGCTTTGTTTGAAAATCTCATAAGTGTAGAATTCGCATATTTGTGTTATGCGAAATGTGTTGAATTCGCATATGTGTGTTGTGCGAAAACCTCAGAATTCGTACAAGGTTATATGCGAAAAGTCAGAATTCGCATAAGCCTTTTATACGAAAAGTTTTTGTGAAAAAACTTCCAAGGAAATAATTTGCATAAGGCTTCTATGCGAAAAGTGTAGAACTCGTATAAGGAAGGATACGAATTCTTAAGAATTCGCATCTAACTACATACGAATTCTGAGGAATTCGTCTAAGAGTGTTATACGAATTCCTCAGATTTCGCATATGGAGTTTCAAATTTTTCTAAGTATAGGATTCGTATGTGTTTGTCATGCGAAAAGCTAATTTTTCAAATTTCTAAGTCAAGATTTCGCATAAGTGTTGTATGCAAATTCCAAGAACTCGCATATAACTGTGTGCGAATTCTGAATTGTACTTGTATGTGAATTCTAAAAGGTTGTTTGTGTGCGAATTCTAAGGTTAGTGTGCGTGCGAATTCTATGTGCGAATTCTTTGTGTTTCATTGTGTGGTGCGAATTCCATACTTAGGAGATTTTTGGAAATTTAATTTCTGAAAATTCTTTCTAAGATTTTCTGAATTTCTGATTTCACTTGAACTAACGATCATTTTCAAGTTCTTATTGTACAATTTTTTAAAACAGGATGACTTCCAGAGAAGCTCTCGCAATCAGTACGGATGTGAAGCCACCGGTGCTTTTTAAAGGAGAGTATGAACAATGGAAGGATCGTTTCCTGGACTTTATAGACATACACGACTTGGGTGATTATATCAGAATATCACTTAAAGAATGAGTGATGAAACCTCCTACGAAGGTTTATGTGATTAAAACCGGAGGAGAAGAAGATGATCAAAAAGAATACCCACTTCCACTGGAAGAGTACACAGATAAGCAAAGAAAAAGAGTTAAAGCTGACAGATTGGCTAGATCATTCATATTACAAGGGATTAACAATTGGTATCAATTTAGTTTAGTGTGTGTTTGTGTCTGTAATTATTCTATTTCTCACAATACCAATCACCCTTTATCATTTTAGTGTGTAAATTTTTTAATCCACCACATTCATCTTCCATTAAGAACAATTGAGAATCCTTGAAGACCTAATCGAAAAACCCTTCAAGAACATATGAAGGCCCATCAAGATCGATCGAGACCAATCAAAACTGGTAACCGAGGGTTTGTCTTCCATCTATTGTCTTAGTGTATGTTTGTGTGTGTAAAATCATAACCCACCTCATTTATCTTCCATCAAGAACCCACTGAGACCAATTGATACCAATCTAGAACCTTTTAAGATCGATCGAGAACACATCAGTTAATTTTAGTGTGTGTAAAAACATAACCCGCCACCTTCATCTTCCATCGAGAACCTTTCGAGACTGATTGATAACCCATCGAGAATGATCAAGATTCCATTGAGACCAATCGATAACCCATTGAGACCGATCAACACCAATCAAGAACCCAATAAATAAATTTACAGTATATATAGTTGAAACTATAGTATATCATGATGAATAATTGAATATTATAGTGAAAATGTATATTCATGATGATTATGATATTGATACATGAATACTAGAAAATAGTTGTATATATGTGAACATATATAAATATTCAAGATGAATATATTATATTGAAAACGTTTATTTATGCTTAATATCATATTGATATGTGAATACTGAAAAGTTTATACACACGAACGTATATGACTATCTATAATGAATACAACGTAGACACCATTTCATGTAAACGGGTAAAAATTATATAAGATTGATGTAAAATCAAAGAAAATAAAAAAAACTTGTTTTTTATGTAATTTTTTATTAAAATATTATTTCAAAGATAATATAGATTAAATATTAAGGGGGGATAAAACTTTTTGAAGTTAGAAAAAAAATTAAAAAATGGTAGAGATATATGTAGGCTTTTAATAAAAAATTATTTCCATTTTTGTTCTTAATTAACCAACGTTCTAAATGGCGTGAGGCGTGGCGTGACGACGAGGCCAAACCTCAAGCCTTAGGAGCCACGGCGAAGCCATGACGTTTTCAAGGCGTGACTTATGGCGTCATTTTTCTAATTCATATATATCATTATATATAAAAACATATGTTTTGTAGTGTTACTCAATGAGTCAATAGTAATAAACAAGTTAAATTATGGTATATATTAAAAAAACTTGCAAATAAGACATTAAAAACGTAAATAAAAATCAAATATTGCATTACAAAATTGTGCATTAGGCCATGGCGTGCCACAGGCTTAACGTGGCGTGAGACACAAGCTTTGGTGCCATGGCGCGCCATGGCGGCTGTGCGGCGAGTTTTTTAGAACATTGTAATTAACCATTAAGAGCATTTCTAACAGTTTGTTCAAAATTTCTCCAAAATGGAAAATAAAAAGTCAAAATCTCCAAAAAAAAATTACAATTATCTCCAACAGCTTCCCCATTTTTGAGATAAATCATTGATTATATTACTAAAATATTCTATATATTTAATAAAATATTATTTCTCTCACGTAAACAATTTATTTCAAAGTTTCTCATTGGTGCAATGTAATAAAAAATAATTTCTCTCTTATTCTTGGTAATCATTTTTGGGGATATCACCAAATTTAGAGAAAAATGGATTCTCTCTTCTACTTTCTTCATAAAGAAAGTTTTGGGAAGCTGTTGGAGCTTATTTTACATCTAAAATATTCATTTTCTTCATTTTCTCCAAAATAGAGAAGTTGTTGGAGATGCTCTAACTCTATTTTCTAATCCTCGTCCATTATTAAAAATGTTCAAAAACCGAGATCGATTCCAGATTTCTTAATTATACGTGTTTTTTATTTAAACTCGAGAATCGAATATTTTTAGAAAAGATTTTAGAATTTAATGCAATTATTAAAATTTTCAAAATTTCTATTAAATTACTTACGACTTACCGTTCAACTACAAACCATAATAGTTCCATCAAATTTACTATGAAATATTTATGGCTGCTTTTGGTATATTGGACAGGATTGGATGAGATAAAATTCACTATCCCATGTTTAATGTAACATGGGACAAGACAAAAACTCCTCATCCCAAGTTTAGCTGGGACATGGTGGGATAAAAAAAGTTTCTTTCCTGTTCGATCAAAATAGGTGAAACAATATGAGACAAGGGTGGGGTAGAAACTAAAAATTTACTAATCTATCATCATTTGATATATAACTATAATATGGTATTTGTTTTAGTAGTCACCACAACCCCCTTGCCGCCGCCACCACCACCGATAGCCACCACCAACCACCGTCGACCGCCTTCACCTCCTCTTCCACTACAATAACCTCCTCGACTAACTCCACAACCACCGTCGACCACCACTACCGCTACCATCGTCGGCGACCTCCACCTACACCAACAATCACCACCCATCACTGCCCACCACCACCTATACCTCGTCCACATCGGCCACAACTACCTCTTCCACCACTATCGACCGCCACAACCACCATTGTTCATCATCTTGAAGCCCTCCACAACCATCATCGTCCACCAGCCACCATCGCCTCTACCTACACATGTCGCTGCAACAACCTTCACCTTGTCTCCGCTAATTCATAAGGATCTTCCAAACAGAATCAAACATAGTATTTCTTTTGTATGAATTGAGTTTTTTCAAACTACCATCAATTGTATAAGATTCTTCATTCAAATTTCGTACTATTATATATGTTTGTATTCATGTATATAAAAATTTTGTAAAAATATTTATAAATTAAATTATTTAAATATTTTACGTTATTTGTGTCATTTACAACTATTATATGATATATTATATATATATATATATATATAATAACTAAACAACTTTGAGAACAACTTATCTAGTCCTGTCATGTCCAATTCTAATCGTAAGAGTGTCATGTCCAGTTTTGTTCAGTCATGCCCTTTTGTCTTGTCCAATTCTGTTATGTCTAGTTCAATCGAATCATATCTATGTATCAAACGTTACCTATCAATTTTGTCAAAATTATTGAAAAAAAATAAGTTGTATTTTAAAACATACAGGGGTGTTCAAAAAAACCGGAAAACTGAGAAATCGAGCCGAACCGTTTGATCCGAAATCGAAAAAACTGAAAACCGAAAAACTGGAAAAATTGAAAACCAGAAAAACTGGAAACCGAAAAAGCAGGTATTCACGGGGCGGTTTCGATTTTAAATTATAGGTATCTGCAGATAACCGATCCGAAACTATATATATATATATAGTACAATTAATAATATTATATTTAATATTAAGAGGGTGTTTGGGATTGCTTATTTAAACTCATTATTGACTTATAGCTTTTCCTCACCGCTAATAAGCTATTTTTAGTGTTTGAGTTGGGGAAAAAAGTGTTTATAGCTTTTTCACACCGCTAATAAGGAGTTTTTGATAAGTTAAACCATTTAGACTTATCAACTTATTTGAAACAACTTATGATTTTTTTTTTGGTTATTTTACATGTATAAGCAATCTCAAACACCTTAAATAGCAACTTATTAGCTTATTATGTTTTAGTACCACAATAAGTTAATCCAAATACTTTTTACAAAACTCTTTTTATCATCACATAAGTCGACAAACATTTTTAAAAATAAGTATAAGTTGTTTTAAATAAGCAATCCCAAACACCCCTTAATTTTTAAATAGTCATAAACTAAATACGGGATATTTTTAAATAATAAAACTTATTTCAATTTCTTTTTCTTAGATTATTTTTATGTATTTGTTACGTAATCGGTTTAAATTTTCTATTTTGGTATTATTTTTATATTACAAATAATATTTTTCTATAAATCCGGGTTATCGTGAACCGAACCGTGGGTAACCGACTAACTTCGGTTCAGTTCAGTTCATCCCGCGGTTCAGTTCCGGTTCGGGTAACCAGTCTGCCCTCATATGGCTCGGTTCATATTTTTCTTACCAACCGAGTCGAACCGAACCGTGAACACCCTTAAAAACATATTTATTTAGAAATTTTGAAAAGGAAATATATATATTATTTGGGGTGGTTGGTGTGTGGTCTATGCGATTAAATATGTACTGTTTTTATTAAATAAATTTATGTTACCGTTGCATTAATTGACACATCATAATTTATCTTGAAGCTTTCAGAAAAGTACTTCTTTTCACTAAAATAAAGGCACCATTGATTTCCACGTGGAAATTAATATTTATTTATTTTCTTCCATTTCTAATAAACTTATTTTTTATTAGAAAAAAATATGTATAAACAATACTTAAAAAGATATATATTTTTAATTTACTGATAAATATTTTAATATAAGTATGAGTTCAAGATAAATATTTTTTAAGTGGTACTTGGTTAAAAATCTATTATTTACAATTTTGTATCAATTTCTTTTTAAATGGTTCCTTAAGTTTTTTTAGGCATTGTTTGACAAAAATAAGTTAGCTTATTTTCTGGGTACATGTTTGAATAACCATAATCTTTTTGATAAGCTACTTGGAGTAGCTTATGAGGAGCTTTTTATAAATATTCCAATTATGCCTCTTATTAATATTCATTATTATATATTAACTTTTAATTATAAATAAATAATTAATGTCTTTTTTGGTAATTTAAATGATTATAAGCTAGTTTTTGTCAAACGTGATTTTTTCATCAGGTAACTTATCAGCTACCAGCTAGCTTATCAGTTATAAGCTAATTTATCAGGTAGTTTGCCAAACATAGCCTTAGTGAGGATCTTCACTTGAGCTGACTTGAAGACTCTGTCATGACTTTTTCCATATATATAATGTTTTCGTTAAGTATTTAAGGTTTTTCTTTTTATCCCATCAAACCATGTCTAGATAAAATACATGACGTAAACAAACAATTAGTGGTTGTTTTAAGTAATATATAAATTGTCATATATGATATTTATGTCATAAAATGTAAGTAAGTTAATTCATCCTTAAAATTGATACATAATCTTATAATTTTTAATATGTACACAAGCGTAAATAATATGTTTGTTTTTGAATTCTTTATTAACTCATTTGATTCCAAATTTTTACTTGATTGATCAACTTAGTTGCATACATAAATATTGTCAGTGAGAAACATCAGATGATACAACATACTACTAAAAAGATAGGTTACCACCTAACGAAAAAATCCTTTTGTATTTCATCGAAAACGGTTATCATCGACGGATTACTGACACGGAAAATCCAATGGAACCAATCTGGTCAATAATACAACAACGACATATTTTATTGATGGATTTCTAACTTTAACAACAACTATAACCATCATCAATACATCATCAACATCACGTAAAATGAAGTATTAAACTAACTAAATAATTATAGAAATATAAATTTTAAATTCATACATTAAAATCAAGATTTCATGTCCATCCCGGGATTATTAAAATGAAGATTTCATATATCCTGGGGTTAACCCCTCTAAAACCAAAAATCCCGGGGTAACCCCACGATTGTAAAAAAAAAAAATTATAACTCCGGGATATCTCAAATCCCGACCCACAATCCCGGTGTTAATGGGTATTTCGGCAAAAATAGAGAGATTTTGGGTATTTTGGTAAGATACGATTGAAATACGGATAATTTAATTAAATTCCCAATTTCAAATGGCTCGGCATGCCCACATTCTATTAAAAAAATTTATGGAAATTGACTCAAAAAGCCATTTTACACTTTTAAATTTGTCTCCTAGCCATTTCTCTCACACTTTTACCAAAATGTCATTACATCCGCAATTTTTAGGCCCATGCCCACAATTTCCATGCACATGTCCAAAAGAAAATTTAAGAAAATTTGATAAGGTTCATTTTTTTTGTCTTTTAGCTAGGTCCGCAATGCAGACCCAGTTTTTATGGATGTAGTGACATTTTGGTAAAAAGAAGATAGAAATAGCTAGGAGACCAATTTGTTAGTGTAAAATGACTATTTGAGTCAATTTCCCAAAAATTTACATCCACAAAATCCTTAGCATTTATATATATATATATATATATATATATATATAATGGATCGTGTCAGAAGAAGAGCTGATATGAGAAAGTAAGAACTAAGAAGGGATCTGGGGCCTTAATCACTTTTAATCTCAAACCCACCATGAATCCCGCTTGATACGTGAATTGATCTGGTGCATCTCATATTGGTGCATCTAAGCAGTGAAGGATCCAGGATTTTTATCTAGTGGAGGCACATTTAAGGTATATTAAAGGCATGTGAAGTCGACCAATGTGGTTTTAGTCTAATTCCACCTTTTCGAGTGATTTTTAAAGTTTTATGGTTGATATGAAGGGACTTTTTCGATTTTTTTAGTTGCTTTCTCGAGTTTTTTTTTTTTTTTGGTTTTTGGTTGATTTCCATATACTTTTTTTTGTTCGGTGAGGGCACCGGAAAGAAATCACTAGGGGGCTATAGTAGAAAGTTTAAAAAAACTTGAAAAAAAGGGAGAAATTTGATGGGCCCATCCCCCCACCCTCTAAACACTAGATTCGCCCTGTATCCAAGGTTGGAGATCCCTTCTTACCTTTGTCACCATAGCTTTCATTCTCACCGGAACCCAATCCTATATATATATATATATATGTGTGTGTGTGTGTGTGTGTGAAGGATCTTGTCAGAAGTTGAGTTAACGTGAGAAGTGGATCTGAACCCTTGATCACTTATAATCTCAAACCTACCCATCAATCATGCTCATAAGGGAATTGATCTGGTGCATCTCATCTCGGTGCATCTCATTCTAATGTGCATCCAACGGTTAATAACCACTTCTCACGCTTCTCACGTTAACTTAACTTTTCACTTGAACCTAACCCTATATATCTGATGAGAAGTTGAGTTAATGTGAGAAGTTTGAGAAGTGGTTATCAACCGATGGATGAGAAATGAATCCATATTAGGATTCCCTTCTAAGGCTCAATTCATAGGAGGGCATGAGATTAAAAGTGATCAACGGTTCAGATCCACTTCTCACGCTTCTCACGTTAACCTCAACTTCTCATACGATCTTTCGCGTATATATATACGTGAGAAGTACTTTTAAACCGTTGGTCACTTTTAATCAAATACCCTCCCATGAATTGCGGCATAAAAGGGAATTGATCTGGTGCATCTCGGTGCATCTTATCTCGGTGCATCTCATCATAATGTTCATCCATTTCTCATCTAATGGTTGATAACCACTTCTCACGCTTCTCACCAAATTTGACATATCTTAGCGTAACCCAACCATATATATATATATATATATATATATATATATATATATATATATATATATATGTTCGTCCCAAAGGGGGTTCTACAAGGGTTAAGTTTGTAGTAGGGGGGGTGAATACAAACACAAGTTTTATACTTTTTAAATTTGTTTATTGATGAAAGAGAAAATAAAAAAATACAATTTACAGTTTATTGCGGAAATAGATAAGGTAAACCTAATATACACAAACTAAGTATTACTAAGATAATCTTGTACTTAGAAAATAGAGAGAAGAGAGTTTGCAGAAGAGAGTTTCTACAAAAATGCACTTAGGAGAAGAGATCCTTCAAAATGAAGGGTTTCACTCCTATTTATAGCCTATGCATTTAATGCATGTCAGAAGGTACAATCCACGTGTCTATTTGATATAGGCTTCATGATCTTGACTCTATCCTTTCCATGCTTTTGGCCGTATTTATGAATAGTGATGGCAGAGAGTGGGTGCATAATTATGGACAAAATCAAGTTTGCTTTTGTACCTTCATACGAATTATGCAGAGGATAAGACAAACAAATCTTGTTTCACAAGCTTCATGATCAGCTATCGTTGATGGTCAATGATCAGCTACTGTTGAAGCTTGGACTTAATCTGTCAGGTGTTGTAGACTTGTCTTGGTTTCATGAGTACCACTTCAGATCATGAGTAGACTTGTCTTTATCGTCAGCTTGATCTTTGACTTCAGCTGTTGAGTTTCTTTCAGCGTGAGGCTTTGTCTTCAGGGATTACATATAACATTTTACATAAGATGCACTCAGCGATCACTGAACAAACTCGGTGGCAGATCGTTGATGCTAAAATGGCTATACACATCTTAATGTAATTTTACTAAATATAAGGGTCATCATAAAATCACTAAGAGAGTTTGGATCAACAATGTCCCCTTATTTGATGATGACAAAGCAACATAAAGAAAATTGCTAAGTGTCAAAACATAAGGATAAAAAGAACTCATAACGTACATGTCCTATTTATTGTTTTGGATATCTTTTTCAGTACTGATGTTGTAAACTACTTCACTGAAATTTTCATTAATTCGTAAAGAGATTACATAGGGAATATGAAAATTACAAGTACATTGAGTAACTAACTACTGAAAGTATATAAATGATAAAAACAAGATATAGAGGGAATTTATCAGCTATGATTGACCAATCTCCAAAATGTAACCAAGGACTGGTTCTCCTTCTTCCTTTATCTTCTTTAGTCGTTCGAGAACAAGAATATGTATCACTGAACCGAAGCGTGTAAGATCACACCAATAGAGGAGGTGTATTAAGTGAGAAATTAGGCAAAGACGGAGTTCAAAAACTCGCTGAAATCTAGCAGTGCCTTCATGATCCAAGAACACAATTCCATAGGGTTTGCCAATTACATCACCAGGGCTGTAACAACCAGGTCCTGGTAATGACAAATTGAGTGCTGAAAGATCTAGTGGGGGACCGAGGATTGCTTCTTTTGAAAATTCTATACCAGTTTCATTCCCGATGAGAAGGTCCTTCTTTAGTGGCAGGGATAGATTTTATTCTTCGGCTTGGCTTCTAAGGTAGTGGAGGGATATCGACTATCTGAGTGATTCAATCGAATAACTTGTTTAGATGACTTTCCACATATTATTTAAACTTAGACTTGGACCTTTAAATGGCATCTTTGATCTCCAGCCATTCACATAATCCATAGTCGCTGAGCCTTGAAGAACATTCTGTGAGGGTGTTGAAGTCGTCCCTAAAGATGGTTAGATTTACCACCACACCAGTCTTTGTGTTCCTCCCCAGAATTGTGATGTGAGTTATTTTGTGCTGATTACGACGTTTCTCAACTCTATATTTGTGCCATTTCAGCTCACAATCTTGTTTTGCCTGAATCTTCTTGTTTTCTTCTTCTGCTTTCTTCAGTAAATGAGCTTGAAACCTGATTGCATTTGTTTTGATGTTGGCTTAAGAGTTAGTCTGTCCAGAGAGACTGATAGCCATTTTGATGTGTTGCTTGTGGGCTTCAAGGGCTTGTTTAGCTTTGATGGACTCTTCTCTTTCAGCTTGTATTAGAAATCCAAGCTCATCCTGAGAAGCGTCAGATCAAGAGGGAATTTTTATTCTTGATTGATCCAGTTGAGAGATCAACGTTGACATTCTTTTTTATTATTCTACTTCAGACCTTGGGATTAGTCTTGAAGGTTTGTTGGATGATTCAGCATGTCTTCCTCTTGTTCATCAGTCTCTAGGATAGAGACCAGGATTATTATCTCATCAGCAGTTGATGGGATTATTATTTCTTCAGCTTCTGGTTCAGCTGGAATTGGAGAATTATGCAGGGGAGAGGATGGGCTAGAAGCAGGAGGAGAGATGGGTAAGTCCACAAAATATGGAAGGTTGTTCGACTGAAATTGTATTCAAGATTAAATGAGGGTCTTTATTGTATTTGTTGTTAGTGTGAGTGTGTCTTGTAATTGTGCTTAGAAGGTTTGACCTTATTTGGTCATGTTGACCTATATATAAGCATGTCTTTGTGTTAGTAGTGGTTGGAGAAGTTAAAGAAGTTGTAGTCCTTGTAGTAGTTGTGGTTGTAATTGTTGAGAGTGATAGAACACATAGTTGCACACCGTGAGAACATACACAAACACTCTGTATTGAAATGATTATCACAAATAGGTATATGACATGATGTAATCTGTGTGATTAAATAAACAAAAGTGTTTTGTGTAAATCTGTATGTGTTTATGCTAGTAATTCTTGGGTCACAATTGGTATCAGAGCCAAATCCATTTTAAAATCAAGAAAATTTTGAGTCGGCACTGTTCATCGTCACTCTTCACCAAAGTCAGAATCAATTTTGAATTTTAGTGAAAATTTCGAGTTGAAATTGATTGATTTGTGTTCGTTTATCATTTTCGATCAATTCTGTGTGTTTTGATTTGTGAATTGCACTGTGATTGAGTTTTAATTTTGATTTTTGGTTGAGTTTTATTCACGAGTTCATCGCACTGTGTTCGAATCAATTTTGTATTAATTTGTGTTTTTGATCGAAATTCATTGTTAGATTTGAGTTCTAGATGTGTAGGTGAGTGAATTGTCAAGTTTTCAGATCGATATTCGAGGTCTAAAGTGATTTTTGGTGAAGATTTGTTCGTTTTAGAAGGTTTGCGTGAGATCCAAAGTTTGCGCAAGTTCATCATACGTTTGCGCAAGTTCATCTCGGTTTGTGCTAGTTCTTCAAGAAATTCATCGTGGTTCTTCTGAACTTTGCGTCTGCATCTAAATCGAACTTTGCGTATTCAACGAGAAACGCAAAGTGATCTTTGCGTCTTCAACAACAAACGCAAGTTGAGCTTTGCGTCTTCAATGAGTAGCGAAAACCTTGGTTTGCGCAAGTGATAGTTAGCTTTGGTTTGCACAAGTGATAGTTAGATTTGGTGTTTGCGCAAGTGATAGTTATTAGTAGTTAAAGAGAAGTCGGTGTTTGCGTCTTACACTTGTCACGCAAAGTTAGCTTTGCGTTAGTAACATATCACGCAAAGTCAGGTTTGCGTCACACACGGGTTACGCAAAGTCAGGTTTGCGTAACACACTAGACACGCAAAGTCAGGTTTGTGTCACACAACAATCACGCAAAGTCAGGTTTGCGTAACACACTAGACACGGAAAGTAAGGTTTGCGCCATACTCTTCTTACGAGAAGTGTAGTTTGCACTACAGCCTGTTCACGTAATCTTCTATCTTGCGCTACATACAGTATTATACTTGAATTTTATTTTCGAGTTTTCTTGATTTGTTGGATTTAAAGATCTTTACTAGCTAATATTTTTCATCTTGAATAGGTTTATACATCTTCCAATCATGTCGAATAATATTTTTCAATCATCTTCTGATCATTCCGACTGTGGTTTTGAGGTATGTACTCTGTTTAACAATGAACTTGTTCAATCTTTAAAGGCTCAGGTTCAATTTATGAAAGAAGAGTTTGAAATTTTGAAAGTCAAACTTAGTCATGAAAGACAAACAATGTTGAATTTTCGTGATGAAAATGCAATGTTGAAAGATGTTGTTAAGGAGAAAGAATCTGAGAAAGAGATTTTGAAAAAGGACAAAGATGTTTTAAAATCTAAAATATCTGAGCTTGAAAGAGATCTTGTAAATTTAAATGCTGAAAAAGGTGAATTTAAAATCAAGTTTGAAGCATGTTTTCAAGAAAGAAACGAGGCATATTGTAAAATCAAGCAACTGGAGGATTTAAATCTGAAAAGAGGACAGACTGAGCAAACATTAAATCTTTTAACTAACAAACTCCAAGATGTCCGATTTTATGATGTCAAAAAAGGTTTGGGTTTTGAAGCTAATAATGTTTTGAAAAGAGCACCAGAAAATTTGTATAATTTTGATAAGATGGGCTCTACTCCTACAAAACCTGATATTCGTAATACTTTTGTTACTTTTCTTAAAGGTAATGTCATGAATGATGATGACACTTCATCTTGTGCTGATTCAATTTCAAGTTTTAAATCTGTTGGTTTTTCTTATAAAGATTTGAACGAAAGTTACAAAACAAGAAAGCCGGAATTTAGTGAATTTTCTTCACTATTTTCTCCTTGTTTACCAACAGAGTCAGCCAAGGTTGAAGCAAATAGTACTGAATCTCAGTGTCAGTATGATGAATCTGATTCAGAAACTGATATTGAGAATAAAATTCCTTTATCTGATTCATTCACTTCTAATTCCTCAAAAGAATCAAAAGATGAAAATATCGTGAATCAAAACCTTAATTCTGATTTTTCAAAAATTATGACTGAGGAGATCTTTACAGAAATGATGAATGCTTCAGATCCTGTTCCTAGAATAGAAAAGATGGAATCAAACTCTGAGGTGAATCAAGCATCTATCTTTGAGAAACAAATCACAGATCTTCAAAAGACAATTGAAGAGTTAGAAGATGAGAACATTGATCTCAAATTCAAAGTTGACAAGTCTTCTGAAGAAAACAAAGAACTCTCTAAAGAGTTAACTATTTTAAAA
This sequence comes from Arctium minus, assembly GCA_954870635.1. NCBI lineage: Eukaryota > Viridiplantae > Streptophyta > Magnoliopsida > Asterales > Asteraceae > Arctium > Arctium minus. Next base: position 128,253,950 of record OX941081.1, on the reverse strand, counting down.
GATGATTTGTTTAAACAAAATCTAAAAGAGAAAAAGATGTTTGAGTCTCCAAACTGGAATGTTCATTCTAATCCAGAGTTTGAAACTATTAATTCTAAAACTTCAGTTGTTTATACTACTACTCCTGAATATCCTCCGAGTATTTTTGAAAAGGGAGAAACTTCTTGTACTTCAAAGTCAAAATCATCTTCTACAAAGAACGCTAACAAGATTTTATTTCCTGTTTCAGATATAAAAAGGCAGAATGATAAAGGAGAATGGATGAAGAATGTGGAAGAAAATAAAGTTGCTAAAAATAAATGTAGTATCAGTGATAGTGATAGTTTGATTTGTAAAAATTCAAACGTTTCCAAATGTCAAAGTTGTATGAATGCTTGTACTTCATTGGATAAATCTAAGCTTTTGACATTTGCACGTAAGAATTTTATCTGCAAACACTGTCATGATAAAGCATTTATCATTCCTTCCATTTATTTTAAATCTAAAGTTGCCAGAAAAACATCTCTTATCAAACCAGTTTCCAAATCCTTAACACATCAGGCTAAAGTTTTTCATGCTAAGATTGATCATTTTTCTAAAAAGAAAAGATTTCATGAGCTTAATGTGAAAATGACATGGAAATGGGTACCTAAGCCTCACTATGAGTGGCGAATTAAGGCTAAGGTAAATGATATTGATAAACTGCAAAAAGCTAACAAGAAAGGACCCATCTGGATATGGGTACCTAAGCAGAAGTAATTTGCTCTTTTTGCAGGCTTCACATACATGGTATATAGATTCAGGATGCTCACGCCATATGACAGGATTTAAGCATCTACTTCACAATTATGTTGCGGAACCTGCCGGTACTTGGTATGTTAAACGCCACTTCATGATTCTAAGGGGAGTTTTTCTAGTCTTATGCTTTATTTGAATATATCTTGGATATTTCATCAAATGCTGACTGGCGGAATCATTTTTATAATGATTACCAAAATCTTTTTCTTGCAGGATATTTTATGTGACAATGGCTTTTGGACAATTCAGTTCAAAACCCATATTCAAATGTTTTCTTCTGAAGGATGCTTTCATGATTATATCTTTTCAGGAAGTTTTTTGTTTGAAAGAGTGTTTAGAAATTATATTGTTATATTTTTTTCTGATAAGTTGATTGTTTCAGATATCAAGGGGGAGGATATCTATTGTTTGTCAAGGATGCTTTCACTGTTATATTCATTCCAGGGGGAGTTATGGATTATGCAGTACAAGTATAAATTTCTAATCCTTATACTCTAACACTTGTGAAAGAAGAACAACTTTCGCTTGTGAATAATGTTTTTAAAATGTTCAAACCACTTCACAATCTTAAACTGTTCTTTATGATTTGAGAAGTGTGAATTTTAAATGATTTTTGGATACTTAACTGTCTATCTGACCGTGTGTTCTTTAAAGAATAATACTTGTGTATTTTTTTTCTATATACTTTGTCAAGTATTCATATACACACTGGTTCAGTACATTCTTTTGACTTTGTTATTACTGTTAAGTCCAAATATTGTATCCAAGATTTAATTAGGAAAGTCAATGTTAGAAGTCAACATTGTCAATGTATTAGGAATGTCAAAGCATGTTTAGTTTCCTTAGTCGTTAAGGCTTTGTAATAGATAGATGGTATAAATAGGTTGGTGTTAGTAATCTTGTAATAATGTCTAGAGAACACTACATTGTAATATTCAGAGACATGTGATTTGTAATTGAAGATCTACTTTCTCTCTCTAGACTCTCTCTCTAGTTCTTGATCTTTATTGCTTAATCTTGAGTACTTAGCTTGATTGATTGGGATTTTATGATTAACAATTGGTATCAGAGTTGAACTGAACTTTTCAGAAAAGATTTGATCATGATTTGAATTGAAATCTGGTGTTTTGATTTGAAAATTTGAGTGTTTCGAAAGTTTTTCAAGAAAACTGAGTTCTTCACTGTTTCATCTAATTTTTTTGTGATAAAATCGTTTTTAGTGCATGAAAATGGTTTATTTAGATGCGATTTATATTTGTGATTGATTCTTGTTTGTATTACATCTAGTAATTCGAACAAAAACGGTTTCAATTTTTCGAATTTTGAGTTTTTCTTGAACTCGAGTTCGATGTCTGTTCTTGATTAAAAATATATGATTTGATGTTTTTAATCAAAATTTGATTGTATTTTTGTGTTGCGTACTGTTTGTTGTTGATTCTGATAAGTTCTTGAGATCAAATGTGCATGTTTGAATCGAATTGAGAAAGAAACTGTCAAGATTCACGGTTTGCGCAACATTCATACACTTTGCGCAAGCTACATCGACGGTTTGCGCAAGATTCATTAAAGGCATATACGCAAAGGATTGAAAAGTAACATTTGCGCATCATTCAGAATACTCAGTGTACTTTGCGCATCATGTCTCATACGCAAACCTAGTTTGCGTATCACACAGGACCCGAGAATCATTCTTTACGCATCCTTAGGCGTACGCAAAGTCTCATTTGCGCATCCTTCAGCTTACGCAAAGTCCACCTTGCGCATCAAGCCCAATACGCAAACCTTAGTTTGCGCATCACTCAGTTCACACGAAGCTTATCTCACTTTGCGCATCTTGCCCAATACGCAAATCATACTTTGCGTATCTCACTTTGTCCGAGAAACTTACTTTTGCGCATCCTTCAGCGTACGCAAACCTTCATTTGCGCATCAAGGCTGACACGCAAACCATTCTTTGCGCATCTAGTTTGATCCGAAAACCTACTTTGCGCAAGTCCAAATGTTGTTAAAATTTTAATATTTTTCGAAAAAATTTCAATTCAATCTGATTTTTGATTTTCTGATATATAGTTTGGAACGATCATTCATCAAGCTGATTACTTTTTCAAGATGTCAATTTTGTACAAGCCTGATATATCTGTAATAGAAGCTGAACGAAAGACTCTGCAATTTAAAAATTCAGAGTATCTCAGAAGGATTCAGGAGTTGGAACTTAAATTGTTCAATTGTGTTAAAACTCCTGAATGTATAAATTGTACTAAAACTAGATCTAATTTTGCAGGTCTTCTCTATAATAAGGATAAAGAGATAAAAGAGAAAGAAAGAGAGATTATAACTCTACAGAGCCAACTGAAGCCAACTGAACAGAAATCATCTGAGCCACAAGCATAATCATTTGAGCTTCAAAACAAGTTGAAGGCTTTCAAAGAGAAGACGAAGGGATTGGAATCTGAGAACACTGAGATTAGAAAGAATTTGTCTGATTTGGAAAAACAGCTTGTTGTAAATAAAGTTGATTTTGAAAGTGAAAAGAAAAAATTTTCAAAGAAGTTCTTAGATTTCTCAAAGAAGTGCTATGAAGAAAAGAAGTCAGTGGAGCTTAAATGCATCAAGCTTTCTCAACAAATCTCCGATTTTGAGAAAGTACTGATCTTGGAAGGAGAGAAGTTTGATAAAGAAAAGAAGGCCATAGAACAGAAAAATGTGGGATTCTTTAAAGAATTATCCGACCAGAGAAATGAGTCAGAAAAAGGATTTGAAGAAGAACGATCCATTTTTGAGACTGAAATCAAAAAGTTGACTTCAAAGTTATCTGAACTGTCTGCTGCTGCACTGAAAGAGCAAAGAACGAAGTCTGAATTCAAGACAAAGATTGACCAGCTTGTGATCGAAAGAGACAACTTTGCATCAAAGATCAAAGAACTTGAAAAGTCAGTTTCAAGTTCAAATCAGAAATTCGTCTCTTCACAAAGGTCATTCAAATCCTTTAATCAGAATTCGTCGCACTAATCTTTTCTATGATGAATATTTAGATGGTTCAGATACTTATCCAAGGAGAAAAAGTTTCAAGAAAGAGAAACTGGTCTGGATGAAGAAATCAGTCAAGATGACAAGACTGATGAGCTGAAAGAGAATAAATCATGTGTACCTATACACAAAGCAAAGAAGAACAAAGCACCTAACGGTAAGAAATATTATTGTTCTATTTGTTATACACATGATCATATCCATAAGACCAGTGATCATTTCTGGTATGGTTCTTACTCCATATCCCCTACACAAATTGCAACTAACATTTCTGGACCCAAATACCAGTGGGTACCAAAGAAGAAAATTGATTCTATGTTGCAGGCACCTCAAGTCAAGGGGGAGTAAGAGAACAATGACTTTTGAACACAGCAGTTCAAGACCCGTACCTCAATGTCAAGATTATGGCTTCTAAGCACATTAGCTTAGGACCCGTTCTTCAAAGGAGTTTGACTTCTAAACACAACAGTTTAGGACTCGGACCTCAGCGATCAAAAAGACCTTACTTCTATGTTTCTGCATCCGATGGATATGATGGTCTACGTCCCAAGAGAATTGATCTGATCTCTATCCTATACTGCTTCACTGACAGATTTTTCTGATGGTCTACAATTCAAAAGGGAGTGTCTGATATCTATCCTGTTTTAACTGACATATTTCAGATGCTTAATTTAAGGGGGAGTAAAGGTGATGACTTCTGATTACTTCAGATCAGAACTCATACTATAAACTGTTTTACTGCTTTCTGTCGTTTATTTTTGAATAAATGATGTGAATAAAGTGGCTTCTGATCACATGACAGATCAGGATCCGTTTTTCAATGTTCAAAGAAGGATATTGTGCTACTATCCAGGGGGAGCTTAAAAGACATAAATCATTATATTATGATTTGAGGGGGAGCTGAAAAGGTAAAAATCTTCTGATCTAGATCTCAGATTGTTTGAAAGAAGGACAACTTTCGAACATGAAAAACAATTTCTGAAATGTTCAAACCACTTCTTATTCTCAAAAGTTTTATGAATTTAGAAGTGTGCTTTTAAATGTTTTTCTAAAAATTTTGAGCTTATTGTTTAACTGACCGTGTGTTTCCAAAGATCAATACTTGTGTATTATCTTGTCCATATACTGTCAAGTATTCATACACACCGGTTCAGTATTTTATTTGAAATTGTTATTACCATGTCTCAAATTCAAACAATTTTTCGATGGTAATACCCCCGTTTGAAATTCAAAGTTGTTGAGCATCATTCATCTTTTTCATATTTGTGCTTTTATTGCTAAATTGTTTATATTTGTTCATATAAACAAAATATCCAGTTCTTTGTTACCCTAGCCCTTTCATTTGATCTGATTTTAATCATTGTCAGATTCTCAAAACATTTCTATTCTTTCTTGATTATTCATTCATATAAAGTTTTGAGAAATCTTAAATGTTTAAAACTGCTCAAATTTCATTTCTGATTTTTGATGAGCATACATACACTGACATATGATTTCTTGTGCTTTACATATCAAGAAAATCATTGACCATCATGTACTTTTAGGAACATGGTATTCAGTGTGAGTGCTTAATAGATCTTCCATGGATTCACGATAACCAGTGTTTCCTACCCCGGAAGAAATCCTTTGAGTGATTGAGGGGAGAGGGGTCTAAAAGAATTGAGTGTGGGAGTGAGCAGAGGTAAAATGAAAATGAGAGTTTGGTTAGATGTGAGCTTATATGTTTAAAAGAAAGAGGGTGTGAGAACAGAGTTAAAAGAATATCAGAACTCTGTACCAAACATCTTTCTGAGCCGGGCAGCCACATTACTAATTGGTTCACATTTCTTTGGTGACCATCATTGAAATAGGCAAATAGCAATGCCATCTCTTGCATCAACCCCACTAGCTACTTATTCTTTTCTTAAAAAGTGAAGGTTTCACATTTTCTAGGGAAGCAACACATAATCTATTTGTTCTTCTCTTGGAAGATACTGATATTGAAAAAGAAGGAAAGTTGCCCCACCTTCGACCCTTTCTCATGCACATTGAGTCCATGTATAATCATTGTTGTCTCAGTGATTTACATACTTCGAGCCTTATGAGAATACAATCATGGTGCTAATTCTTTCATACACAAGCACGAGCACACAGAAAATCTGTTTTTTCTGTCAAAACATTCATAGATAAACCTTGTGTGTTTTCAATGATTGAATGGAAGTCCTGGGGAGTCAACGTCAAACCAGCTCCTTATATTGTACATTCGTTGTACACAGTAACTCCGTGTTACTGACAGGCACTTCTAACTGTTTCATTTGTTGAATCAGGGTTACACGCTCATTATGTCTGAATTTGAAAAGATTCGGATATATACAGTTCATGATTCGGCTCTTCAGATCAAAGTACAACATCTGTAAAAGGGGAGATTGTTAGTTGATCAAAAAGGGAGAAATCAAAGTTTGTGCCAAAATTGATGAAGTTTTGATGATCATGGTGCTCATATCATCAAAAAGGGGGAGAATTATACAAAGTTCAATTTCAAGTTCAATTTCAAAATGTTTCCGCTGATTTAAAGTTCAAGTCTGATAAAGAAATTCAAAGCCAAAAGATTCTGAAGGAAGAATGTTCAAAGTTTAATCAAGATGGTTTGTGAAAGTTTGTTTCTTCCAAAGATGGTTCAGAGATCAAAGTGATGAAGATACTTGTTTGTCAAAGATTACTTTACCGTCAACATTTCAAAGATGTTTCAAGTTTCAAAATGCACGTTCATGACTTGTTGGCTGTCAAAGCTTCAAAGAGAAAAAGACTTTCCAAGATTCTTCAAGAGCTGAAAGTTTAAAGATTGTGAAAGCTTCAAAGAGACAAAAGCTGAAGAATCAAGGGCTGAAGATTTGTATCAAATTTTTATTAAATCTTGAATACAAAGGGGGAGATTGTTAAGTCCAAATATTGTATCCAAGATTTAATTAGGAAAGTCAATGTTAGAAGTCAACATTGTCAATGTATTACGAATGTCAAAGCATGTTTAGTTTCCTTAGCCGTTAAGGCTTTGTAATAGATAGATGGTATAAATAGGTTGGTTTTAGTAATCTTGTAATAATGTCTAGAGAACACTACATTGTAATATTCAGAGACATGTGATTTGTAATTGAAGATCTACTTTCTCTCTCTAGACTCTCTCTCTAGTTCTTGATCTTTATTGCTTAATCTGGAGTAATTAGCTTGATTGATTGGGATTTTATGATTAACAATTACCATGTATCAAAAGTTATATCTTTCTATGGTAATACTCCCGTTGTTTGTTATTCACTGTTGTTTGAATCAAACGTCATTTCATTTTTAATGTGCTTTCATTGATAATATGTTTATATATTGTTCATATAAACAACATACGTCTTTAAATTCCCATATTTTTTTCTTCATGATAATTTGATCTGATCTTAATCATTGTCAGATTCTCAAAACATTTCTATTCTTTCTTGATTATTCATTCATATAAAGTTTTGAGAAATCTTAAATGTTTAAAAATGCTCAAATTTCATTTCTGATTTTTGATGAGCATACATACACTGACATATGATTTCTTGTGCTTTACATATCAAGAAAATCATTGACCAGCATGTACTTTTAGGAACATGAGATTCAGTGTCAGTGCTTAATAGATCTTCCATGGATTCATAATAACCAGTGTTTCCTACCCCGGAAGAAATCATTTGAGTGATTGAGGGGAGAGGGGTCTAAAATAATTGAGTGTGGGAGTGAGCTGAGGTAAAATGGAAATGAGAGATTGGTTAGATGTGAGCTTATATAGTTAAAAGAAAGAGGGTGTGAGAACAGAGTTAAAATAATATCAGAACTCTGCACCAAACATCTTTCTGAGCCGGGCAGCCACATTACTGATTGGTTCACATTTCTTTGGTGACCATCATTGAAATAGGTAAATAGCCCATGCCATCTCTTGCATACAACCCCACCAGCTACTCATTCTTTTCTTAAAAAGAGAATGTTTCACATTTTCTGGGGAAGCAACACAAAATCTATTGGATCTTCTCTTGGAAGATACTGATATTGAAAAAGAAGGAAAGTTGCCCCACCTTCGACTCTTTCTCATGCACATTGAGTCCATGTACAATCATTGTTGTCTCAGTGATTTACATACTTTGAGCCTTATGAAATACAATCATTGTGCTAATTCTTTCAAACACAAGCACGAGCACACAGAGAATTTGTTTTTCTGTCAGAACATTCATAGAATTACCTTGTGTTTTTCAAAGATTGAATGGAAGTCCTGGGGAGTCAACATTAAACCATCTCCTTAAATTGTACATTCGTTGTACACAGTAACTTCGTGTTACTGACAGGCATTTCTAACTGTTTCATTTGTTGATTCAGGGTTACAACTCATATTCGTTTGAATTTGAAAAGATTAAGATGAATACATTTGTGAATCAAAGGCCAATTCAGATCAGATGTCAGATTGTCTATTTCTTCACAAAGGGGGAAATTGTTTTCATATTTTTCATAAGGGGGAGATGAAAGCTCATGAAGACTGTACTCATTGGTTATATGGGGGAGATCATTCAACGACAGATCTGACCTTAAAGTGTTTTAATGATTTTGATTCTTACAAATCATTAAAAAGGGGGAGAATAATCAAAGTTCAAGATCAGATTGAAGTTTTAAATACTTCAGGCGAGATAACTATTTTCCAGATGATCAAAGTCAAAGGTTAAAGAAAGCTTGTCAAAGAGATAGTGAAAGAAAGCCAGAGTTTGAAAGTAAAGGTGACTATTCAGAGTATTCAAAAGCTAACTCAAAGGAAGAGACAATTTTGAAGAATTGTCATAGATCATACAAAGTGTAAAAAGACTTAAAGATATCAAAGTTATGGAAGAGCAAAAGCTGAAAGCTGAAGACAATTCTGATGATAAGAAGACCTGAATATTATTGCCAAAAAAATTTTAATCTTGAATCCAAAGGGGGAGATTGTTAGACTGGAATTGTATTCAAGATTAAATGAGGGTCTTTATTGTATTTGTTGTTAGTGTGAGTGTGTCTTTTGTTAGTGTGAGTGTGTCTTGTAATTGTGCTTAGAAGGTTTGACCTTGTTTGGTCATGTTGACCTATATATAAGCAAATCTTTGTGTTAGTAGTGGTTGGAGAAGTTAAAGAAGTTGTAGTCTTTGTAGTAGTTGTTGTTGTAATTGTTGAGAGAGATAGAACACATAGTTGCACACCGTGAGAACACACACAAACACTCTGTATTGAAAGGATTATCACAAATAGGTATATGACATGATGTAATATGTGTAATTAAATAAACAAAAGTGTTTTGTGTAAATCTGTATGTGTTTATGCTATTAATTCTTGGGTCACAAAGGTGATAATGTAGGTATAAGGTATTTGAAGAGTTATTGAAGGTAGGGGGATATGGGGTTTTATTGAGAGACATATCTCTGAAGGATGGTTCAACTCCCCCTCAAAAGTTCGTATGATTTTCATATTTCCCTCAACAACTAATCATTTTTGCTTGCCATGTTGAGGGTTCCCCGTATTCTTTTTAGTTTCTGAGGCCCTCCCCCTGGTTCATTTATTGATATCCCTTGATGGGAATGTTAACGGTATTAGGGACGAAGAAACTGCCATCATCATCATTGTCATCATCATTATCATCTCCGATGTTTTTACCATCATCATTGATGTCCAACTGTTCATCATATTCCTCATCTTCATCATCCTTCGCTAATTTGTTTTCAGCCTCAGTGATAATGTGAGTTGGTTCAGTTCTTTGCCCGGTTGTGATAGGGATGAAGGTGGATTCATCTTCCTCATCAGTGATGACAATGCCTTCTTTTCTGTTTCTTTCTCCCCCTCAGCTTGAGAAGGGTATTCATCATTATTCTCCCCTTCTTTGTCTTCATCAACTCGGGGAGACGGGTTAGAGGTAGAGGAATCCACGAGCCCAGCTACCTCAACCACAAGATCCTTGATAGCATCACGGCGAGGACACCAAATTCAGCGACAATTTGCAACGTCTTTCGGTCCTCCGCTGTGAAGGAAGGGGATGGCTGAGGAGGGGTCTTCAGCTAAGCAAGTATCTCTGTCAGCAGACCATTCTGGGTGTCAACCTTTGACGAATGGTCAGTGACAGAGGTTGAGAGATCAACTACTGTTCTGCGGAGATCAGGGAGGGAGGTAGTGTTCACAGCAACATTCGACTGCAGTTTATCCACGACTTGCTGAAGGCCGTGAATCTGTTCACTTTCAGCTTTAGATGTCAGGCTGGCTATCAGATCTTTCAGATCCTGAGAGTGATTCTGAATTGCCGCTGTGTTGTTCACTTCTTCGTCATAAACTGAGGAGAGTGTGCGTCCAATGTCTTCAAGAGTGGTGTGGACGGCGTCCAACTTAAGACCTTAACCAAAGTTAGAATAAATTTGAGCATGAGAGTGTTCGGGATTAGTCACCGAAAAAGAAAAAAGGTAGGCTAGATTGAGTAGTTGAGGGGCCGAAGACAAAATCAGGCTGATTTTTGCCAAACATTTCATCCATGTCTCAGTCAAAAGAACTCGAGAATGATCTTAACTGATTATCTCCGTGAGGGATATCCTCAGGTCTTGTGCTTTGGTTGCCACTCCGAAGACTGTCAATCAATTCGACATCAGCGACAGATAGGACCAAACTTGAAGATTCATTTGTTTGTGTGGAGACCAAAAAAGGAGAAGTAAAGAATGGTACTGATAATGGGGTTGTGTGTTGATACGAAGGAGCACTGGCGATGCGTGAAACATCAGCACCAGTGAGTTGAGTCACTGTGCTGGGCGAGGTAATTGCCAGTGTTACTTCAACTCTAAGAGGAATCGCTGAAGTGGTTGTGGTAGTTGTTCTGGATGTCGTGGAGCGGATAATGAATTTATCAAGTGGGGACTGTTGAGAGTCCATCACTGATGTAGTTGGGGTTTGTTTCTTTGTGATTTTCTTGGCCTTCTTAGAAGGACCAAGGTTGGCATCAGATGGTTTGCGTTTGGATGCAGTAGGTTTGGTGGCCGGGGTGGACTGTGGGGGCTGGGACACAGTCATGGGCACCCTGAAGTCGAAGATAGAGAGAAGAAGGTAGATAAGAGTGTAGAAAAACTTACCTCGTGGGCATCAGTTGTCTGTCGAGGATACGCTTAGCCAATCTTGGTAGGGCAAAGTCGCCTTCAGTGGGGTACAAGTGAAGTAGAGCACTGATAAACCTAACGTAGGGAACAGTTGGTTCCCTCTCCTTGGTTGAGAGTCGGTGGAGGAAGTCTTCAAAAATGATTTTGGCGTAGTCAATCTTACGCCCAGTGAGCACTGAGAACCCAATGTTCAGTGTTATCCTACTAGCTTGCTCCATACCGCCAGTTTTTCCACCCATGATCTGGATGAAATGAGAGAATAGGTATCTCATGACAGTTGGCATGCGATTCTTCACAATCTTCACAAGGGACTTCTTGGGTTGTCCTTTCAGCATCTCCCAATCATACCTCATTGCATCAAGGAAGGCAATAATGTCAGCATCAGATGGTAGAGAATCGAAAACTTTTGCAGAGGAAAGGTTGAGGGCTTGACGGATCGCTGATAGGACAATATCACCTTGGCCATGTTCAATGATGAAGTGAATGACGGACACGTGCCTTCCAAATGGCAGAGTTTTGATTGTGACTTCAGCAGTTAGCCAAAATTGTTGAAGTAGAGACTTGCATCCTAGAGGGTAGACAATCAGAGCATAGTGAATGGGGTTTTGATTTAGAAACTCAACGGCTTCGGTCAGATGTAGCAAGGGTTTGTCCTTAGGAATGGTGAGAAGAGCCTGATGGTTGTTGGATTTGAACTCAATCTCAGAGAGCTTGAACTTCATGTTCGATGCATCGATCAAGTTTACGGCTGAGGATGCCATTTTTGTGGACATTTTAACGGTGTTAAAAGAAAATATTCTTTTGGAAGTTTGGGTAACATTTAGGGTTTTTACCAGTTTCCAAAAGGAGAAAGAAAATGAATAGGAAAGAAATTTAGAAAAGAAATAAGTATTTGGATTAAAACATATGTTCCCAAATGAGGAAATAATGTTTAATAAATACTTTGAAGATTTTAGGAGTTTTGAAAACATATCATGAAGAAGACGATAGTTTTTGAAGAAAAAGGTTCGTTTGATATTTATTGAGCAAAGATTAATGATTCAATCGTGTGTCTATTTAAGAAAATAAGAGCAAAGAAAATGTAACACAAAACTGATCGAAACAAGTGTGTTCTTGGTGTTCTTGCTTGCGAGAATTCTTGCCTTAAGGGTGTTTTATGTTCGTAAAATTTGAATTATGGAAAGAATGTGGTATTTATATGGAAATAGGAGAGAGAAGGTAATGATGACAAGGACACGTGCCACGAATGTGATTGGACATTGAATTATAAAGGGAATCGTGTGTCACACAAATGTGTGCCATGATTTATAAAAAAAATGACGACATAAAAGAAACGTATTTTCATTTTCTTAAAGCAGTAATGATTTGAAAATTAGTCAGAGGTTGAAGAAATGTATCTTTGATAGAAACGTCAGTGATGAGAAGATGTTTTGAAAAAGCTTTTAGTCACTTGAAGAAATCAGTGATTTATCTTATTTTGAAAAAGCTTCTTGCTGAAGAGATCTTCAATGATAGGGAGATAGAGGATCATACCTGATTTTCAAATAGCATTTGAGTCGGAGATTATGAATGAGAAACATTGAAAGTCAATCGCTGATGTAATGCCTAATATTTGAAGAGCTAATCTTCAAGATTTAGCATTCCAAGCTCGTTGATTCAAGAAAGTTGAATCTTGTCTCATCAAGAGGTTTGATAAAGATATCAGGGAGTTGATAATCAGTAGGTATGAAATGAAGTTCAATGTCTCCATTCATCACATGATCTCTGATAAAATGATATCTGATTTCAATGTGTTTGGTATTTGAGTGTAACACAGGATTATTGGCAATTGCAATGGCACTAGTGCTGTCATAATAAATAGGAATCCTTGATAGCTGAAGGTCATAGTCTATAAGTTGATTTCTCATCCATAAGACCTGAGAACAACAACTACCAGTGGCTACATACTCAACTTCAGCTGTTGATGTGTACACTAAGTTTTGCTTCTTGCTTGTCCAACTCACCAACTTTCCACCTAGAAGTTGTCAACCTCCAGTGGTTCCATTTCTATCCACTTTGCAACATGCAAAATCACTATCTAAATAGACGGTTAGATCAAACCCTGAGTATTTGGGATACCAAAGACTTAGGTTGGGAGTACCCTTCAGATATCTGAAAATTCGCTTGACAACGATCAGATGGGATTCTTTGGGTTCAGATTGATATCGTGCACATAAGCAAGTGGAATAAATTATATCAGGTCAACTAGCTGTCAGATATAACAGAGAGCCAATCATTCCTCTATAGGTCGTGACATTAACAGATTTCCCATTTAGATCCTTGTTTAGTGTCAGAGGAGGGGCCATAGGAGTTTTCATAGTTGAGCTTTGAGTAAGATCAAACTTTTTCAGCATATCTTTAACATACTTACCTAGATGAATAAATGTATCTTATCGGTTTGCTTAATCTGAAAACCAAGAAAATATGTTAGTTCACCCATCATACTCATTTTATATTATTTCTTCATATGTTCATCAAATCGAGTACACAACGATGGGTTAGTGGATTCAAATATAATGTGATCGATATATATCTTAACAAGTATGATATGACCCTTAACTTTTCTGAAAAACAAAATGTTATCAATCTTTCGACGTTCCAATTTTTTAGTGATAAGATAAGATGATAGGGTATCATACGAAGCACGAGGGGCTTGTTTTAACCCATAGAGATCCTTATCTAGTTTATAAATATAATCCGGATGCTTAGGGTCTGAGAAGCTGGTGGGTTGTTCAAAAAAAACTTCCTCATTCATCTTTCTATTTAGGAATGCTTCTAAACATCCATTTGATGTACCTTGAAGTCTTTGTGAACTGCATAGGCTAGGAATAATCGAACTGCATCAAGCTTGGCCACAGGGGCAAAGGTTTCATCATAGTCTATGTCTTCCTCTTGTCTATATCCCTGAGCAACAAGTCTAGCCTTGTTACGAGTTACTATCCCATGTTCATCTAACTTGTTTTGATACACCCATTAGGTGCCAATAACAATCTTGTCAGATAGTCTGGGAAGGAGATTCCAAACTTTGTTTCTTTCAAACTCAGTCAGCTCTTCTTGCATAGTGCTAACTTAGTTTGGATCTCTGAGGGCATCATCAGTTCTTTTAGGTTTAATAAGAGAGATGAAATTTACAAAAAGACAGATATTAGTTGAACCACGTCGAGTTTGAATACCTGCGTTTGGATCACCAAGTATTTGTTCTATTAGTTGACTTCTTGTCCATCTCTGAGCGGGAATTTGAGATTCCAACTCTGAGGTAATAGCGGGAGGTGCTGAGGATGAGGTTTCAGCAATTGTATCATCAGGCATCAGTTGTTGAGGTTCATAAAGAACTTCATTTACTAATTATTGAGAGGAGTTTATGAGTTTTCAGAATTTGAAGGTTCATATGGTGGCGGAGATCTATGACAAGGATTCAGCTCCACTTGTCTGTATGCTGGGAATGACAACAGGGTCACCATCATCGTTGTGTGAATCAGTTTGAGGATTAGGGTTGAATGATATTTTAGGTTCTCCAAAGTGAGAAAACATCCATTGATTCAATTCCTCATTTTCAAGAATGGGCCTTGAATTTGATGTACGATATTCATCAAAGGCAACATGAATGGTTTATTTTATGGTTTGTCTTCTTTTGTTGAAGACTCTGAAGGCTTTGGATACTAAAAACTATCCTAGGAAGATTCCATCATCAACTTTGGGATTGAACTTTCCCATATTGTCTCTATTGTTTAGAATGTGAAGAAAACTGAGAGTTGGCTTTCTTCCATGAAAGAGTTCGTATGTTGTCTTCTTAAGTCTTTTGACGATTAACAATTGATTTTGAGTAGAACATGCAGTGTTGTCAGATTCCGCCCAGAATTGAGTAGGTAGATGTGACTCGTTGAGCATAGATCGAGAAACTACAATGATTGTTCGATTTCTTTTTTTAGCGACTCCATCTTGCTGTGGTGTTCTTATAGCTGAGAAGTTGTGAGATATACCCTTACTTTCAAAGAAGTTATCAAGAGAACTATTTTTGAATTCAGTTCCATGATCACTCCTTATTGAGCAAACTGTCATGTTGTTGAGAACTTCCATTTTTCTAACAAATGAAATTATCTCATCTGGAGTGTCACTCTTAAATCTGAGAAACATTACCCAAGTGTAACGTGAGTACTAATCTACTATGACTAGAGTGTACTTCTTTCCCGCGATGGATTGTATATTGACAGGGCCAAATAAATCCATATGGAGTAGATGAAGAGGTGTTGTTACTGATGACACTTGTTTTGACTTGAAGCTAGCTTTGGTTTTCTTTCCTTTTGCACACGCTGAATATAGAGATTCCTTAGCGTATAAGTGTCGAGGTAAAGCTAATGACTAGCTCATTCTTTGAGAGATTTTTCATTGTCTTGAAGTTGAGATGAGAAAGCCTCTTATGTCATAGCCAGTTGACATCTGAAGAGGCTTTTGATAGAAAACAAACGTTCTCAGTGTTTGAGGAATCCATGTTGATAACATAGACATTTTCCATACGATAACCGTTGAGAGCAAGTTTTCCTTCTTTGTCAGTGAGAGAACATGCTTTCTTGGTAAAGCATACTTTATAGTCTTTATCACATAGTTGGATGATGCTAAGAAGATTGTGCTTCAATCCTTCCACGCAAGCGACTCTTCTGAAGGTAGTTGTGTGTGTCCCACAATACGTGCAAATCAATCAAGATGACAAAACAAATCAATTCAATTCCATTTCATTTCAATCACAATTTATACAGGACGCAATCAAATAATTCTCTCTCTACAAGTGAACTCTCACTTAGTCTAATGAGTCTACAAACATAAAAAGACTATTTATACTCTAACACAATACAAGACAAAACACAATATACAAACACTTTGACTTTGACTTTACTTATTACAAAGACCTTGACTTTATGCTTGAGAGGCTTTGACTTGACCTTTTGACTTTGACTTTGACTTTCATCTTCATGATCTTGTATCCAACACATTTGTGCACTAACAATCTCCCCCTTTGGATTCAAGATCATCTTCAAAAAGAAATTTCAGCAATAAAGCACAATCTCCCCCTTTGTTAAGAATCGTTAACAAAACATAATCTTCCTCTTTGGAAATAACACTAATCATCTTCAAAGAATAAGATTTTGAGCACCCCTTTTGAATTAGAAACAAATTATCTTCACCTTTCAGATAAGCAAACTCAACTTTCAGCATTCTCGAGCAATCTTCTCCTTTAAGTTCTATAATCTTCCCCAAAGAATATTTAACAATCTCCCCCAAAGGTTATTACAACCTCTTTCAGACTTTAGAAAGAAATTATCATTAGATTTAACTATCTTTGCTTTAGCAAATAATCTTCAAAGAAATTTTCTGAAATCTTTGAACTTTCTTTCAAATCTTGAACAAATCTTGAATAATCTCTCCAGACTCTAGAAAAATATAACATTCCAGCCCTGTCAATTCTTGATCAACTCGTCATAACTGTTACAAACTTATCTTCAAACAACATTTCTTGAAATTAATTTCTCCCCCTTTTTTATGATAAAGCATAGAAATCATCAAAACCTCCTCAAGAAATGACATGAATCTTTTCTGACCATTGATCTTTGCCACTGAGCCACTGAACATCCGTCAATCCATAATATATTCATCTGAATCTTTGCAAATTCAGACAAATAAGAATGTAACACTTGAATCAACAAATGAATCAGTTAATAATGTCTGTCAGTAGCACGAAGCCACTGTGTGTAACAAATACACATTGGAAAGGAGCTTTTTGATGTTCACTCCCTCAGGTCTTCCATTCAATCATTGAATAACACAAGGTTAAACAATGAACGTTTAGATAGAAAAACACATTTTTTATGTGTTTGTGCTTGTGTATGAAATAATTAAGCATGATGATTACTTTATCAATTAGGCTCAAAATGTGTAAACCATTGAGACAACAATAGTAATACACGGACTCAATTGTGCATGATCGAAGTGCGAAGGTGGGACAGACTTCCTTCTTTTTCAATATCCACATCTTCCAAATTAAGACGAGATAGATTATGTGTTGCATTCCTAAGAAAAATTGAAACATCTATTTGTTGAGAAAAAAATGAGTAGCTGGTGGGGTTTAAAACAAGAGTTGGAATGGGCTAGTTGCTTGTTTCAATGATGTTCACGAAAGAATTTGTGAAACAACAGTAATGTGGTTGTCCGGCACAGAAAAAGTTGGTGCAGAGTTTGATATTCTTTTACTCTGATCTCTCACCCTCTTTCTTTTTATCATTTAAGCTAACTTCTAACCAAACTCTCTTTTCATTTTATCTCAGCACACACCTACACTCAGATATTGACTCCTCGCCTCTCGATCACTCAAAGGATAACTTCTTGGGTAGGAAACACTGGTTATCGTGAATCCATAGAAGTTCTGTTAAGCCCTCAGACAATAAACCCATGTAGTTGTCCTATAAGCAAAATTTCGCTCAAATAGTTTAACTTGAACAGTTAAAGCACAAAATAAAATACAAGTTAGATATTTGTATGCTCATGAAGATAATCATGAAGATTTGAGCATTTTAATCATGAAAGATTATCTCAAAACAAGGATATTGAATGAATGAAATTAATACCAATTTCTTGTTTGAGAATCTGACTATGTATGAAAAGATCAAATATGAATGATTTATCAATAAAAGATTAGGCCATGAAAAATTGGATTTCGTCTATAAGAACAATTATAGACATTCTTGAAAGAAACGTTTTGAATGAATCAACGCTCGAATATCAATGAAGTTCAAACGGGGCTTATTACCATCGAAAAATTGTTTCAGTTTGAGAAATGGTAATAATAAAATCAACAAAAATACGAAACCGAAGTGTGTGAATACTTGACAGTATATGAAAAAGATAATGTTAACCCAGATTAGTTGATTAATTGACACAACACAATAAAGATCAAGAGATAAATAAATCAGATTAACATACCAACGATCCCTTGATTAATCAATGAATAACGTGTGTGTGTTCTTGGTACCTCTTGTGCGTGTACAGAGAATACGGCCTCCTCTACAATAATTATGATTATTGTTAACCCTAAAACTAATAAATAAAACCTATTTATACCTAGGTGAACATGACCTAATTATTATTTACTTATTGCTAAAATACCCCCTAAGGTATTAAACACTATTACAAACTAGACCCCTTATTTAACTTAATCTTGAATACAATTATTGATCCAACAATCTCCCCCTTTGGATTCAAGATTAAAAAAAAAATTGGCAATAGTCTTCGGGTCTTCTCTTCTCTTGAAAACTTTAAATGTAGTGTCCTTCTGACGATCATCTTCAGTTAGAATCTGACGATCATTCTGATAAATCAAATAAGTTCAGATACTTTGTTATCTTTGGATTCTTCAGCAGTCATCATCAAAAATTAAAAAAATCTTTGTATTCTCCCCCTTTTTGATGAATGGTGAGAATCATCATCATCAAAACATAGCAAAACAATCTCCCCCTTGTTTATATAGTCATCAATTAAGCGATGTCTTCATGTATAGATCCCTGTGTGGAAATAAGAGCAGTCTCTCCGAATGGAGAAAGTGATTATTTCAATATTTTCAGAATTAAATAAAATAAATGTGGTAACCCTGAATCAACAAATGACTCAGTTTGGAATGCCTGTCAGTAACACATAGTCACTGAGTAACACAAAGTTACTATAAAAGGAGCTGGTTTTGATGTTGACTCCCCAGGACTTCCATTCAATCATCGAATAACACATGGTTATCTATGAACATTCTGACAGAAAACAAATTTTGGTGTGCTCGTGCATGTGTATGAAAGAATTAAGCACCGATGATTGTTTTTCAATATAGGCTCAAAGTATGTAAACTTGTTGAGACAACAACAAATTATACAAAGACTCAATGTGCATGATAAAGGGTTCGAAGGTGGGGCAACTTTCCTTCTTATTCAATATTAGTATCTTCCAAGTGAAGAACCAATAGCATATGTGTTGCGTCCCCAGAAAATGTGAAACATTCTCTTTTTGAGAAAAGAATGAGTAGCTGGTGGGGGTTGTATGCAAGAGATGGCATGGGCTAGATGCCTTTTTCAATGATGGTCCCCAAAGAATGTGAACCAATCAGATTATGTGGCTGCCCGGCTCAGAAAGAAGTTTGGTGCAGAGTCTGATATTCTTTTACTCTGTTCTCTCACCCTCTTTCTTTTAATCTTTTAAATCTCACTTCTAACCAATCTCTCTTTTTCATTTTACCTCTTAACACACCAACACTCAAATCTTTTGACCCCTATCCCCTCAATCACTCGGGGAATACTTCCTGGGTAGGAAACACTGGTTATCGTGAATCCATGGAAGTTCTGTTAAGCTCACATATTGAATCCTATGTATTTTCCTAAAAGAACATGTTGTTCAACAGCCTTTTGTACATGTAAGCACAAAGGAATAAACATGAAGAATAAAATTTTGGAGAAATCAAAAAACATTTGTGTTGTTGACAATGCTATTCTCCCCTCAAACTAAAAGGTGTTTGACAATTAAGCGCAGATCAATTTGTCATGAAGAATAATATTTTGGAAAACAAAGACGTATGTTGTTTATATGAACAATATATAAACATATTTTCAATGAAAGCACTTTTAACGTAGAAATGACGTTTGATTCAAGCAACAGTGAATACAAAGAACGTGAGTATTACCATAGAAAGATTTAACTTTTGATACCTGGTAATAACAAAATCAAATAGAATGTTCTGAACCGTTATGTGTATGAATACTTGATAAAGTATATTGACAAGATAAAACACAAGTATTTATCTTTTGGAACACACGGTCAGATAAGCATTTAAGTATCCAAAAATCATTTAAAAACACACTTCTCAATTCATGAAAACATTTAAAGAATATGAAGTGGTTTGAACATTTAAAACCATTTTTCACAAGTGAAAGTTGTTCTTCTTTCAACAAGTGATAGAGTGTAAGGATTAGAAATATATACCTGTAAATCAAAATCCTTAACTCCCCCTGGAATGAATATTTTCATTTAAGTATCTTTAACAAAAACTCAGATATCCTCCCCCTTGATATCTGTAAAAAGTCAATTTAATCAAAAAAAAATATGACAATGATAGTAAAAATCATATTTATCTCCTCCTAAAAAATATAACAGTTAACTCCCCTCAAATCAAAAACTTCTATAAAAGATTTTATCATTTAAGCATCCTATCAGAAGAAAACATTTGAGTACGGGTTTTGAACTGAAGTATTCAAAAGACATGATTACTTATTCTCCTGTGAGAATAATATTATTCATTTTTACCAATGAAGATTGGGTCTTCAACTGTGTCATTCAAGAGCCATTCTACATATTCTCCGGTGAGAATAGTATCTAATCTTTTCCTGAAAAATCAGAAAATACATCAGTAAAAGTATAAAGCATATAAGCTCCCCCTTAATATGTGCATAATCCTTAATCATGAAACCGAGTTCTGAATTACTAGGATTAAAGTAAATTCAGAAGTCAAACTCTTTGACATTGAAGTCCGAGTCTTAAGTTGTTGTACTTAGAAGTCATCATTCTTGTCATTGAAGATCGAGTCCTAAGTTGTTGTACTTAGAAGACATCTTTTTGATAATGAGGCAAGAGTCCTGATCTGTAGTAATCAGAATTCATTATTCTTTCTCCCCCTTAAACTTTGGGTGCCTGCAACACAGATTTAGCTTTTGGTACCCACTGGTAATTGGGTCCTATTGGGTTAGTTGCAGTTCTAGTGGGAGATATAAAATAAGAACCATACCAGTTATTCACATAATCTTTTCTTACAAAATCATTTGAGCCATAGTAGGAACAACTAATTTTCTTTTGTGCTAACCTGATCAATTGATTGATTGTGTAAACCAGATCAGGTTTGCCAAAAGTTTTACCTTTCGGAGCATTGTTCGTTTTAGCATTTGATGTATGCACAAATGATTTATCTTTCTTCTTTTCCTCTGAATATCCTTTAACTCTCCAGATCCAATTTTCTCTATCTTTTTCTTCATCTTCCCTTCTCCATAACCTTTTCTTCCGAGACTTGTTCTTTTTGAAATTACCTGAACCGTCAACATTTTTGTCAAAGAAAAGGTTAGAAGGACGAATTTGATCTTTATGTTCAGAAGTATGATCATCAATTACATCAAACAAAGGATTATTAGAAACTTTAGTAAAAATTGAACTTGCTGTTGAATTGAATGAGCATTCGAATGCAGTTAGATCATCTCTCGGTGATTGAGCTATTGTGTCTGGCGTCTTGTGCTCAGTCAGCTTCACTTTGAATACGATATCTTCAAGTTCCTTTATCTTTGACGATAAACTGTTTCTTTCCTTTGTAATCGGATCAAACTTCTTATGCAACTCAGATTTTGCATTCTTCTTCTTCAAGATGTTTGTTGACAACTCAGACAGCTTTCTTGTCAGCTTAGCTATCTCAGTCTCTAGATCTTTCTTTTCTTTAGAAAAGTCTTTATTTACATCCTTCTGCTCATCTTTCTTCTTCTCTTTCTCAACCTTGTCTCTCTCAAGAATAATAACTTTCTCAAAGTCTGAAACTTGTTGAGAAAGCTTAACACATTTAAGCTCTAATGATTTCTTCTCTTCAAAGGCTTTTCTTGAGAAATCAGAGAATTTCTTAGCAAATTCTTTTCTTTCTTTCTTAATTTTCATCATCTCATCTTGAGCTTTTGTGTTGTCTCTGTCTTGGGTTGCCTTTTCTTTCAGCATATTAATCTCAACCTCAAGACTGAAAACTTTATCTTTCAAGGAGTCCCTTTCAGCAAAAATTCGAGAGTTTGTCTTTTTAAGCCCTTCAGATGTCTCATTAGCAATGTTTGCTCTTCTTCTAAGCTCATCAAGCTCTTTTTGCATTAACTCCTTCTTTGACCAGCTTGAGCTAGAATTAAGACTTTCAGACTTCTTCAGCTTTGCTTGAAGATTTAAGATCTCTTTCTCTTTCGACTCAATAATTCCTGCAAAATTAATCTTTGAGTTAGAGATACATTATGAGCAAACAAAGTCTTTCTTTAAGTCTTTATCATTTTTCAATTTATCAATTTGTTCTAGAAGAGATGAGTTCTGAATCTTCAGATTTTTATTCTCAGCTTCCAGTGCTGGAATCTCTGGCATATATGCTAAAGCACAATCTCTCTTGGTCAGCACTGTATTTCCCTTCTCGTCTATGTAAGGCATGATAATATTTTTACCACTTAAATCAACTTGTAAGATCTTTAGAATCAAGAATTGGATAAAAACTACACTAAAAAATTTTCAAAAAATAAATTTCCAAAAATAATCATATATAGAATTCGTAAACAGTATAAGAAAAAAACCTATAGATAAAATCAAGTAAATACAGAATAATACTGAAAAGTAAAACTGAGAAAATCTGGCGTAAAAGTCTAATTTGCGCTAAGTGAATCTGGCGTAAAAGAGTCTTTACGCTAGAAGAGTCTGGCGCAAAAGGAACTTTGAAACCCTTGAGATTTGCGTGAGAAGAGGGTCGCGAGAAGTAGGTTTTACGCTAATAGGAGGTGGCGTAAAAGTGAGATTTGCGCGAATAGACAGTGGCGCAAAGTATTGATTCGCGCGAAGAACTGATGGCGCAAAATAAACCAAGTGTTGCGACCGGTGTCTTGCTTGACCGGTGTCTTGCTTGACCAGGGTGAGTTGCGTGCGACCAGTGTCTCATCGACCGGACCAATGTAACGACCGGACCTTAGTATCGATCGGACTGAGTATCGACCGGACTGAGTATCGACCGGTGTCTGACCGGAGTCCGTCGACCGGAGCAGTGTATGGACCGGTGTCCCGCGACCGGTACGGTGCGACCGGAGAGAACCGGTGTAGTGTGTGGAGCAAACTAAGTTTTGGCTAACAGAGGGTGGCACAAAATACACTTTTGCGCAAAGAGGGACTGGCGCAAACAAAATACTATGAACTGGCGCAAAAGTAACAAATGCGCTAGTTCGTCACAGTTTGACCCTGTGATCGATTTTCAACCCAGAAAATACTCCAATCGATTGATATGCAATGTAAAAATCATACCATATATCCATAAACATATATCGATCAATACCCAATCAAAATTAATGATTAAAAACAACTTTTATGCTTCAATTTTGAATAAGACAATAGTCGCAAGTTTCATGAACTAGTATCCAAAGATCATCAAAAAGCCAATCGATTGATGAATTTAAATGCAATTAGGCAATCAGATGATACTTAATAACATAAAACGTACCTAATCAGATCGATTTTAAGCATAAAAACACATTAAATCATGAAATTGATTTTCACACAGTAAGATGTCGATAAACCTTTTTTAATCCAAAAAGCTTGATTTTTTGGCTCTGATACCACTTGTTAAACCCAGATTACTAGTTGATCAATTACCACAACACAATAAAGATCAAGAGATAAATTATGAGTTCCAAGGTTTCAATCCCTTTTATTGAAAATATTACACAAGTATTAATCTTTGGAAACACACGATTAGTTAAACATTAAAGTCCAAAAATTGAAAACATTTAAAATTACATTTCTGTATTCATGAAATCTGTTTAATAATTGAGAAGTGGTTTGAACGTTAAGAACATGTTTTCATATCTGAAAGTCGTCCATCTTTCAAATATGTATGAGATTAAGAATAGAATTATTCCTTACGCTCGGCATTAATTCTCATGAAGTCAGCTCCAAAGTCATGATTGACACTATCATGTAAGCTCCGCCTCAAAATCTGCATTCACTCAAAAAGTCGTCAAAGTACAAAGTCTTATTCACAAACTTAATTGAAAAATTAAAAATATGAAAGCAGTAAAACTTTTAAGAACGAGTTTTGATCAGACGTAATCAGAAATCAATTACTCCCCCTGAAAATATGCATTCGCAGTATTATCAGTAGAGGTAATATGTATACTCCCCCTTGAAGGTTGATCATCTCTTTTTATGCATCGGAGTACACTTTCTTTTGATCGTTGAAGTATGAGTCCTAAAATGTTGTGTTTAGAAGTCAAAATCTTTGACTTTGAAGTCCGAGTCCTGAGCTGATTTACTCAGAAGTCTAACTTCTTAACATTGAAGAAAGGGTCTTGAACTGTGTTATCCAAGAGCCATTATTCGTTGAAGTATGAGTTCTGAACTGATGTATTCAGAAGTCTAGGTTCTTTTACTCCCCCTTGACTTGAGGTGCCTGCAACACAGATGAATCTTTTGGCTTTGGTACCCACTGGTATTTGGGTCCATGTTTGTTAGTTGCAATTTTATTAGGAGTAATATAATAAGAACCATACCAGTAATGATCAGATGCTTTATGAACAAAATCATTTAAGCCACAATAAGAACAATAATTCTTCTTTTTAGATAACCTGATTAATTGATCTATCAAATAAACAAGATCAGGTTTACCTTTTGGCACATTGTTCTTCTTAGCATTGAGTGTATGCCTAAATGATTTCTGATCATTTTCTCATCAGAATCTTCTTTCACTCTCCATATTAACTTCCCATTTCCATTTATTCTTCTTCTAAAAGTACCTGGACCATCAACATTCCTATCATAGAAAAGGTTAGTAGTACGAATTTGATCTTTAATATTAACTGACCTTTTTGTAGAAACAGTTGTAAGAGGTGAACTTGATGTTGTCTTATCTTCAAGTTCTGTTATCTTGGAAGATAAACTGTCCTCTTCCTTTATGAGAAAGTCAATCTGTTTCTGAAATTCAGACTTCGTGCTCTGCTCTTTCATGGCCTTTGTTGATAGTTCAGATAATGAATCTGTAAGCTTCTTAATCTATGAATCAAAAATCTTTCTTTCTTCTTCAAAATCCTTCTCGACGTTATTTCTCTGGTCAGATATTTCTTTGAAGATTCCAACATTTTTCTGTTCAATTACCTTATTCTCTTTTGCAAATTTGTCCCTTTCAATGATGATCACTTTCTCAAAATCAGTCACTTGTTGAGAAAGTTTTGCACATTTAAGCTCAACAACTTTCTTTTCTTCAAAAGTCTTTCTTGAAAATTCAGAGAATTTCTGAGCAAATCCTTTCTTTTCTTTCTCAAATTCATCTCTGTCTGTTAAGTCAAAATATTGTATCCAAGATTTAATTAGAAAGTCAAATATGTAAAAGTCAACAAAGTCTATGTCAAAGTATTATAAATGTCAAAGCTTGTTTAGCATTCCTTAGTGATTAAGTCTTGTTTAGCATAGGTGGTATAAATAGTGTTGCCTTTGTAATCTTGTAACTACGAAGCACGTCATTTGTAATAATCAGATTTGGGAGATATATGAAATGTTCAAGATCTACTTTCTCTCTCTACTCTCTCTCTTTCTAGTTCTACATTGTTAATCTTGTGAGAATTGCTTGATTTGTTTGGGATTTGTAATTCACAATTGGTATCAGAGCTGAACCAAACTTTTCGGAAATGATTTGATCTTGATTTGAGTTGAAATCTGGAGTTTTAGATCGAAAATCTAATTTTCTGAAATTTTTTCAAGAAAACGAGTTTGGGTATTGATCATCCGAATTTTGTGTGAAAAATTGTTTTTATTGCAAGAAAATGGAATCATTGAGTTCGATTTGTGTTTAGGATTGATTCTTATATTGATTACATCTTATAATTCTAACTAATTCGATTTCAATTTTCGATTTTTGAGTTTTTCTTGATATTTTTGTTCGAACACTGTTCTTCATTGAAAATGTGCAAATTGTTGTTTTTGTTAAGTCTAAATATTGTATCCAAGATTTAATAGGAAAGTCAATGATGTAAAAGTTAACAATGTCTTAGTCAAAGCTAGTTTAGCATTTCCTTAGTTGTTAAGTCTTGTTAGATAGGTGGTTTATATAGGTTGTTGGTGTTGTAAGCTTGTAACCACGTAGCTCATATTGTAATATCAGATTTGTGAGATCAATGACTATTACTTTCTCTCTCTAGTTTCTCTCTCTAGTTTCTCTCTCTAGTTCTTGATCTTTATTGCTTAATCTTGAGTAATTAGCTTGATTGATTGGGATTTTATGATTAACAATTGGTATCAGAGCTGAACCAAACTTTTCAGGAATGATTTGATCATGATTTGAATTGAAATCAGTGTGTTTTGGATTGAAAATTTGAATTTTTCATGAAACTCGAATCTCTCATGTATGATGCTGCCAAGCCTAACCGTTCCCACCCAAAGTTTATTAGTACAGTTTACATGTAGATTAACCCTATTGGACAGTGCATTGACTTTATCTTAGGCTACAAATAGCAATTGTGAACTTTTTGAGTATCACTTTCATATATTTGTAACAAACTAGGGAGATAGAGAATTTAGAGAGATTATTACACACACTCGAGCGAATCAGTGTGAATACTTTGAAGATCAATTCAAGTGTAATCGATCTCAATTCAATACAAATGACGATAGTGATTCAAAAAAAAACTCCCCCTTTGTATTCAAGATTTAATAAAAATTTGATACGGAAATTCAGCTCTTGATTCTTCAGCTTTTGTCTCTTTGAAGCTTTCACAGACTTTACTCTATCAGCTTTTTGAAGAATCTTGAAAAGTCTTTTTAAACTTTGAAGCTTTGAAAGTCAACATGCCTTGAACACGAAACGAAATTCTTGCAACACCTTTTGAACTTGAAACTTCATACTTTGAAACATCTTTGAAAACTATCTTTGAACAACATGTATCTTCATCACTTGTGATCTCTGAAACGTCTTTGGAAGAAACAAACTTTCACGAATCATCTTGAATCATCTTTGAACATTCTTTATCAGACTTAAACTTTAAATCAGCGGAAGCATTTTGAAATTGAACTTGAAATTGAACTTTGTATAATTCTCCCCCTTTTTGATGATTTGAGCACCATGATCATCAAAACTTCATCAATTTCGGCACAGACTTTGATTTCTCCCTTTTTGATCAACTAACAATCTCCCCTTTTACAGATGTTGTATTTTGATCTGAAGAACCGAATCATGAACTGTATATATCCGAATCTTTTCAAATTTAGACATAATGAGCGTGTAACCCTGATTCAACAAATGAAATAGTTAGAAGTGCCTGTCAGTAACACGGAGTTACTTTGTACAACGAATGTACAATATAAGGAGCTGGTTTGATGTTGACTCTCCAGGACTTCCATTCAATCATTGAAAAACACAAGGTTTATCTATGAATGTTCTGACAGAAAAAACAGATTTTCTGTGTGCTCGTGGTTGTGTATGAAAGAATTAGCACCATGATTGTGTTCTCATAAGGCTCGAAGTATGTAAATCACTGAGACAACAATGATTGTACATGGACTCAATGTGCATGAGAAAGGGTCGAAGGTGGGGCAACTTTCCTTCTTTTTCAAAATCAGTATCTTACAAGAGAAGAACCAATAGATTATATGTTGCTTCCCCAGAAAATGTGAAACATTCTCTTTTTAAGAAAAGAATGAGTAGCTAGTGGGTTGTATGCAAGAGATGGCATGGGCTATTTGCCTATTTCAATGATGGTCACCAAAGAAATGTGAACCAATCAGTAATTTGGCTGCCCGGCTCAGAAAGATGTTTAGTGCAGAGTTCTGATATTCTTTTAACTCTAATCTCACACCCTCTTTCTTTTAAACATATAAGCTCACATCTAACCAATCTCTCATTTCCATTTTACCTCAAATCACTCCCACACTCAATTCTTTTAGACCCCTCTCCCAAAAAAAATCACTCAAAGGATTTCTTCCGGGATAGGAAACACTGGTTATCGTGAATCCATGGAAGAACTATTAAGCACTCACACTAAATCCCATGTTCCTAAAAGTACATGTTGGTCAATGATTTTCTTGACATGTAAATCACAAGAAATCATATGTCAGTGTATGTATGCTCATCAAAAATCAGAAATGAAATTTGAGCATTTGAACTTTGAAGATTTCTCAAAACAAGAATATTGAATGAATGAAATGAAGTCAAGAGAATTATTTTGAGAATCTGACAATGAATCAAATCAGATCAAATCAAAAGGTTAGGGTATCAAAGAATTGGTTATTTGTTTATATGAACAAATATAAACAATTTATCAATGAAAGCACAAATATGAAAAAAATGAATGATGCTCAACAACTTTGAATTTCAAACGGGGGTATTACCATCGAAAAATTGTTTGAATTTGAGACATGGTAATAACAATTTCAAATAAAATACTGAACCGGTGTGTATGAATACTTGACAGTATATGGACAAGATAATACACAAGTATTGATCTTTGGAAACACACGATCAGTTAAACAATAAGCTCAAAAATTTTAGAAAAACATTTAAAAGCACACTTCTAAATTCATAAAACTTTTGAGAATAAGAAGTGGTTTGAACATTTTAGAAATTGTTTTTCATGTTCGAAAGGTGTCCTTCTTTTAAACAATCAGAGATCTAGATCAGAAGATTTTTACCTTTTCAGCTCCCCTTCAAATCATGATATAATGATTTATGTCTTTTATGCTCCCCCTGTATATTAGCACAATATTCTTCTTTGAACATTGAAAAACGGGTCCTGATCTGTTATGTGATCAGAAGCCACTTTATTTACATCATTTATTCAAAAATAAAAGACAGAAAGCAGTAAAACAGTTTTATAGTATGAGTTCTGATCTGAAATAATCAGAAGTCGTCACCTTTACTCCCCCTTAAATTAGGCATCTGAAATATGTCAGATAAAACAGGATAGAGATCAAACACTCCCTTTTGAATTGTTAGACCATCAATATCAGAAAAATCTAGCAGTGAAAAAGTATAGGATAGAGATCAGATCAATTCACTTGGGATGGAGACCATCAATATCCATCGAATGCAAAAACACAGAAGTAAAGTCCTTTTTGATCGCTGAGGTTCGAGTCCTAAACTGTTATGTTTAGAAGTCAAACTCCTTTGAAGAACGGGTCCTAAGTTGTGTACTTAGAAGCCATAATCTTGACATTGAGGTGCGGGTTTTGAACTGCTGTGTTCAAAAGCCATTGTTCTCTTACTACCTCTTGACTTGCGGTGCCTGCAACACAGAATCAGTTTTCTTCTTTGGTACCCACTGGTATTTGGGTCCAGAAAAGTTAGTTGCAGTACGTGTGGGGGTTATTGAGTAAGAACCATACCAGAAATGATCACTGGTCTTGTGGATATGATCATGTGTACAGCAGTAAGAACAATAATATTTAGTACCTGAAAACCTGAGTAATTGATCTCTTGAGTATATGAGGTCAAGTTTACCTTTATGCTCTTTGTTCTTCTTTGCTTTGTCAGAATGTACACATGATGTCTTCTTTTTCAGCTCATCTTTCTTGTCATCTTTGTCTAATTTCTTCATCCAGACCATTTTCTCTTTCTTGTAACTTCTTCTCCTTGGATATGTATCTGAACCATCTAAATATTCATCAAAGAAAATGTTAGATTGACGAATCTGATTAAAAGATTTAACTGACCTTTGTGAAGAGACAGATTTCTGATTTGAACTTGAAGCAGACTTTTCAAGTTCTTTGATCTTTGAAGAAAAGTTGTCTCTTTCTTTCACAAGTTGATCAATCTTCTTTGAAAACTCAGACTTCGTCTTCTGCTCTTTCAGTGCAGTAGCAGATAGTTCAGATAGCTTTGAAGTCAGTCTTTTGATTTCAGACTCAAAGATTAATCTTTCTTCTTCAAACCCTTTTTCTGAATCATTTCGCTGGCCAGATAATTCTTTAAAGGATCCTACATTCTTCTGTTCTATGGCCTTCTTCTCTTTATCAAACTTCTCTCTTTCCAAAATCAGCACTTTCTCAAAATCAGAGATTTGTTGAGAAAGCTTAATGCATTTAAGCTCCACTGACTTCTTTTCTTCATAACACTTCTTTGAGAAATCTGAGAATTTCTTTGAAAAAATTTTCTTTTCTTTTTCAAAATTAGCTTTGTTTTCAGCAAGTTGTTGATCCAAGCCAGATATATTCTTTTTAAGTTCAGCATTCTCAGATTCCAATCCCTTCGACTTCTCTTTGAAAGCCTTCAACTTGTTTTGAAGCTCAACTGATTCTGCGTGTAGCTCAGGAGATTTCTGTTCAGATGTCTTCATTTGGCTTTGAAGATTCACAATCTCTCTTTCTTTCTCTTTTATCTCTTTCTCCTTTTCATAGAGAATACCTGCAAAATTAGATCTAGTTTTAGTATAATTTATACATTCAGGAGTTTTAACACAATTGAACAATTTAAGTTCCAACTCCTGAATCCTTCTGAGATACTCTGAATTTTTAGTTTGCAGAGTCCTTCGTTCAACTTCTATTACAGATATATCAGGCTTGTACAAAATTGACATCTTGAAAATGTAAACAGCTTGATGTGAATGATCGTTCCAAACTATATATCAGAAAATCAAAAAACAAATCAAATTGAAGTATTTAGTACAAATTGAAAATTTGAACAACACTTGTTATGGCGCAAAGTTAAAAAAAATTCCATAGATGACCAAAAAAAAGTTCCAGACTCTTTTTTTTTTAAGGACAGATATGAGAATTGTGCAAAGTATGGTTCTCGAAATCAGTGAGATACGCAAAGTAAGGTTTTCGTATGAGTCTTGATGCGCAAAGTGAGCTTTGCGTGTTGAACTTGATGCGCAAAGTGAGCTTTGCGTGTTGAACTTGATGCGCAAAGTGAGCTTTGCGTACGCCGAAGGATGCGCAAATGTGACTTTGCGTATCTACCTTGATGCGCAAAGGATGGTTTGCGTTTCAGCCTTGATGCGCAAAGGAAGTTTCTCGGACCCCGTGTGATACGCAAAGTAAGCTTTGCGTATTGGTCTTGATGCGCAAATTAGCTTTTCCTTGATACCGAAGATGGCACTCGATGAATCTTGCGCAAATCAGATGATCTTGCGCAAACCTTCGATGTAACTTGCGCAAACCATATGAATGTTGTGCAAAGCGTGTTCTCGACAGATTCTTTCTCAGATCGATTGAAACCTGCACATTTAATCTCAAGAACTTTTCAGCATCATCGAAAAACAGTTCTAAACACACAAATACAACCAATTTTCGATTAAAACAAGAACAGAGAACGAACTCGTTTTTTAAGAAAAACTCAAAAATCAAAAATTGACATTGAATTTGATCGAATTACTGTATGGAATCAAAACAAATAACAATCACAAACATAAATCGATCACAATGATTTCATTTTCTTGCACTAAAAACGATTTTACACATAAAATTCAGATTGAACAATGAAAAACTCGTTTTCTTGAAAAACTTTCGAAAAATTCAAATTTTCAATCCAAAACACACTGATTTCAATTCAAATCATGATCAAATCATTCCTGAAAAGTTTGGTTCAGCTCTGATACCAATTGTTAATCATAAAATCCCAATCAATCAAGCTAATTACTCAAGATTAAGCAATAAAGATCAAAAACTAGAGAGAGAAAGTAATAGTCATTGATCTCACAAATCTGATATTACAATATGAGCTACGTGGTTACAAGCTTACAACACCAACAAGGATACAATATTTAGACTAAGGAAATGCTAAACTAGCTTTGACTAAGACATTGTTGACTTTTACATCATTGACTTTCCTATTAAATATTGGATACAATATTTAGACTTAATAGTTTTCAATCTGAATTTGATAGTAACTTTGTGCTTAATATTGTTTTTTGATGATACTGATAAGCCTTTTGAGAACAATTTTGCAGATTTGAATCGATTTGGATCGAAATGTGCATGTCAGATACGAGTTTTCGCTAGATCTACGATTTGCACGAGTTCATATCCATTTGCGCGAGTTCTTCAGCTTTGCGCGAGATGTTCAGGGATTTAAGACAAATTCATTTTGCGTTTTCTTAGAGTCACGCAAATCAAAGTTTGCGTTTCCATCTGGTCGTGCAAAGTCTATCTTGCGCCAACTATATATTGCGCAAAGATCAATGTGCATTATCTCAAGAACTATAAGTTTGCGTGACAAGGCTCTCACGCAAAGCTACCTTTGCACTTCAAGGCTCTCACGCAAAGTCCCACTTTGTGTCTTCAATGGGTCACGCAAAACCCACTTTGCGTCTTCAGTGGGTCACGCAAAACCCACTTTGCGTCTTCAGTGGGTCACGCAAACCTACTTTGCGTCTTCCACGGGTCACGAGAACCATACTTTGCGCCATACACTGATAAGGAGAAGTATACATTACGCTATTCGCTTATCACGAGAAGTTTGGTTTGCGCTTTACATAGCTCACGTAAAACTCTACTTTGCGCTATATCAAGTGTTGTTTTAATTTTTTGTGCTAGATTTCAATTTGATCTGATTTTTGATTTTCTGATATATAGTTTGGAACAATCATTCATATCAATCTGATGAACTCACTCAAAATGGGATTTTTTGCAGAACTTGAAGAGAAGATTAGAAAGCTGAATTTAGAGAAAATTAATCTAGGTCTTGCTGTTGACTTTCACTCACAAAAGTCAAAAGAGCGTTATGAAGAAAGCATAAGACTGAAAGAGGAAATCAGTGCTTTAAAGACTATCAATGAAGATCTTCTGAAAAGATCTTCTGGGCAGAATGATGAGAAGATAAAGAAATTGGAATCTAAGAATGCTGAGCTTAGAAAGAATTTATCTGATTTTGAAAAACAGCTTGCTGAAAATAAAGCTGATTTTGATGCTGAAAAGAAAAAAATTTCAAAGAAGTTCTCAGATTTCTCAAAGAATTGTTTTGAAGAGAAAAAGTCAGTTGAGCTTAAATGCATAAAATTTTCTCAACAAATTTCCGATTTTGAGAAAATACTTATTTTGGAAAGAGATAAGTTTGCTAAGGAAAAGAAGGCCATAGAACAGAAGAGTGTGGGATTCTTCAAAGAACTATCTGGCCAGAGAAATGATTCAGAAAAAGGATTTGAAGAAGAAAGATCCATATTTGAGTCTGAAATCAAAAAGCTAACTTCAAAGTTATCTGAACTATCTGCTACTGCGCTAAAAGAGCAGAAGACGAAGTCTGAGTTCTCGAAGAAGATTGACCAGCTTGTGAAAGAAAGAGACAACTATGCTTCACAGATCAAAGAGCTTGAAAAATCTGTCTCAAGTTCTAATCAGAAATCTGTCTCTTCACAAAGGTCAGTTAAATATTTTGATCAGATTCGTCAAACTAACATTTTCTATGATCGATTAGATGGTTCAGGTACATCTTCAAAAAGAAGAAGCTTCAAGTCAGAGAAACTGGTCTGGATGAATAAATCAGTCAAAGATGACAAGAAAGTTAAGCTGAAAGGGAACACATCATGTGTACATATACTCAAAGCAAAGAAGAACAAAGAGCATAAAGGTAAACCTGACCTTATATACACAAGAGATCAATTATTCAGGTTTTCAGGTAATAAATTTTATTGTTCTTACTGTTGTACACATGATCATATCCGCAAGACCAGTGATCATTTCTGGTATGGTTCTTACTCGGTTACCCCTACACGAACTGCAACTAACATTTCTGGACCCAAATACCAGTGGGTACCAAAGAACAAAACTGATTCTGTGTTGCAGGCACCTCAAGTCAAGGGGGAGTAAGAAGATAATGGCTTTTGAACACAGCAGTTCAAAACCCGAACTTCAATGCTGAAAGACTATGGCTTCTAAGCACATCAGCCTAGGACCCGTTCTTCAAAGGAGTTCGACTTCTAAACACAACAGTTTAGGACTCGGACCTCAGCGATCAAAAAGATCTTACTCCTGTGTTTTTGCATCCGATGGATATGATGGTCTACATCCCAAGAGAATTGATCTGATCTCTATCCTGTACTTTTTCACTGATAGATTTTACTGATATGATGGTCTACAATTCAAAAGGGAGTATCTGATCTCTATCCTGTTTTAACTGACATATTTCAGATGCCTAATTTAAGGGGAAGTATAGGTGATGACTTCTGATTATTTCAGATCAGAACTCATTCTATAAAATGTTTTACCGCTTTCTGTCATTTTATTTTTGAATAAATGATGTGAATAAAGTGACTTCTGACCACATGACAGATCAGAACCCGTTCTTCAATGTTCAGATAAGGATATTTTGCTAATATCCAGGGGTAGCTTAAAAGACCTAAATCATTATATCATGATTTGAGGGGGAGCTTAAAGGTAAATATCTTCTTATCTAGATCTCTGATTGTTTGAAAGAAGAACAACTTTCAAGCATGAAAAACGTTTTCTTAAATGTTCAAACCACTTCTGGTTCTCAAAAGATTTCATGAATTGAGAAGTGTGATTTTAAATGTTTTTCAAATTTGAGCTTTACTGTTTAACTGACCGTGTGTTTCTAAAGATCAATACTTGTGTATTATCTTGTCTTTATACTGTAAAGTATTCACACACATCGGTTCAGTACTTTATTTGAATTTGTTATTACCGTGTCTCATAACGAACAATTTTTCGATGGTAATACTCCCGTTTGCTTTCAAAAGTTGTTGAGCATCATTCATCTTTTTCATATTTGTGCTTTCATTGCAAAATTGTTTATATTCGTTCATATAAACAAAATATCTAGTTCTTTGATACCCTATCCATTTCATTTGATCTGATTGATACATTGTTAGATTCTCAAAACAACTCTCTTGATTTCATTTCATTCATTCAATATCTTTGTTTTGAGAAATCTTCAACGTTCAATTGCTCAAATCTCATGAGCATACTTTTTGACAATGTTTTCATAAATGTTGTGCTTAACTTTTCAGTTAAACTGTTGAGCAACTATTCTTTATAGGATTTACATGGGATTCGTGTGTGAGCTTAAACTGAACTTCCATGGATTCATGTAACCAGTGTTTCCTACCCAGGAAGTTATCCTAGAGTGATTGAGGGGTGAGGGGTCAAAATCAAAAAGTGGGGGAGATAACTCATCCGTTTGAGTTTTTCTCATTGTGTGGAATGGTAAAATGGAAATGAGAGTTTGGTTAGAAGTGAGCTTTAATGATAAAAAGAAAGAGGGTGTGAGAACAGAGTTAAAAGAATATCAGAACTCTGCACCAACCACTTTCTGAGCCGGGCAACCACATCTACTGATTGGTTCACATTTTTTGGTGACCATCATTGAAACAGGCAGTGAGCCCATGCCAACTCTTGCAATTACCCCACCAGCCACTCATTTCTTTCTTAACAAAGAAATGTTTCATTTTCTTTGGGGACGCAGCATATCTGCTATCTAGTCTTCACTCGGAAGATTTAGATATTGAAAAAGAAGGAAAGTTGCCCCACCTTCGTACCTCTTTCATGCACATTGAGTCCATGTATTATCTGTTGCTGTCTCAACAGTTTACACAATTTGAGCCAAATGAAACACAATCATTGTGCCTAAATTCTTTCATACACAAGCACAAGCACACAGAAAATTTGTTTTTCTGTCAGAACATTCATAGATAAACCTTGTGTTTTTCAATGATTGAATGGAAGTCCTGGGGAGTCATCATCAAGCCAACTCCTTCAATTGTACATTCATTGTACACAGTGACTTTGTGTTACTGACAGGCATTTCTAACTGTTTCATTTGTTGATTCAGGGTTACCACGTTCATTATGTCTGAACTTGAAAAGATTCGGATATATATCTTTCATGAATTGACGGCTCTCAGATCAAAGCGTGCCAATTGTCAAAGGGGGAAATCAAAGTTTGTGCTGAAATTGAAGAAATTTTGATGATCATGATGCTCTCAATCATCAAAAAAGGGGAGAATTTTACAAAGATAAATTTCAAAGCTGAATTGTCAAAGTTCAAAATGCTTCCGCTGATTCAAAGACAAATGTTTCTGAAGAAAGATAATTCAAAGTTAAATCAAGATGATTGGTGAAAGATGTTTTCTGAAGACAGTCCAGAGATCAAATAAATGAAGATACAAGTTCAAAGATGTTCAAAGTTTGTGAAAGAAGTTTAATTTCAAGAATTCAGTTTCGCGTTCAAGGCATGTTGACTTTCAAAACTACAATGTATTAAAGACTTTTCAAGATTCTTCAAAGGCTGAAAGACTGAAGATTGTTAAAGCTTCAAAGTTCAATATTGTCAGAAACAAAAGCCGAAGAATCAAGAGCTGAAGACTAGTGTCAAATTTTTTATTAAATCTTGAATACAAAGGGGGAGATTGTTAAGTCTAAATATTGTATCCAAGATTTAATTAGAAAGTCAAAGATGTAAAAGTCAACAAAGTCTATGTCAAAGTATTGTAAATGTCAAAGCTTGTTTAGCATTCCTTAGTGATTAAGTCTTGTTTAGTATAGGTGGTATATATAGTGTTGCCTTTGTAATCTTGTAACTACGAAGCACGTCATTTGTAATAATCAGATTTGGGAGATATATGAAATGTTCAAGATCTACTTTCTCTCTCTAGTTCTACATTGTTAACCTTGTGAGAATTGCTTGATTTGTTTGGGATTTGTAATTCACACTGTCTTTAGCAAACTTTTGTTCCAACTCTGAAATCTTCTTACTCAGCTCTGCATTAGCACTTTCAAAATCCTTTGCTATCTCCTCATTCTTCGTGACAGATTCTGCTTGCTAGATTTTGACAATTTGAGCATCCAAGTATGAGATCTTTCTTTTGAACTCAGTATTCTCAGCTTCCAAACTCTGTACTTTTTCTACTTCCAAACCAGAAATCTGCTTCAGAAGATCTTCATTTATCTTCTTTAATGCATTGACTTCTTCCCTTAGCAACCTCTTTTCATCATGATATCTCTTTGAATAATAATCAACTGATGAAGTGAGATTTTTATTCTCTGTTTTGAGTCTAATAATTTCTTCTTCATCATCAGAATATCCCATCTTGATAAGACTTGCACAAAATGATCGTTAACAAAAATTCATAAATAAACTTTAAAAGTCAAACTTGGTTAACACTCGAAAAACTCAGGAAAAAAATTCTAAGTGTCAAAACTCGTAGAACATTGTAGACCAATCTTCGCGCACACAGTTCTTTGTGTGTTCTAGGATCGCGCAAAAAGAACTATGCGAGTTCTTGGTTCGCGCAAAAAGTAACTTGCGCGTTCTTGGTTCGCGCAGGCTATAGTCTGCGTGTTCTGAGCTTCGTGCAGGCTTCGATGTGCGTGTTCTTGCTCTGTGCACGATTTGATGTGCGTGTTCTTGCTTCGCGCACGCTTTGATGTGCGAGTGTTGAGGATCACTTCGCGCAAACTGTTTGCACGTTTCTATACTTAGAAAAAATTTCAAACTCTAACTTCGCGCAATGCGTCTGTGCGTTCTTCACCCTTTGCGTGTTTTAGCTCTCTGCGTGTTCTTGCCTAAGAATCTTGCGCGTTCTTCAGATCTTGCGCGTTCTTCACCATTTCGACCAAAAACTTCCTTTTTCAACTTGAATTCGATTCCTTTGAAATTGACTCTGAAACTTTGCAGATTTGCTCTAGATCATGTTTCGAACAAGTTACAATCAATTGGTTTAAATCAAAAACACCAAAAAATACAAATTGATCAAGATACAATACATTTTCAAACTCGAACAAGAATTGCAATAAAATCCAAAATTTACACCTAATTGTTGTGAATTAGGCTAAACACTGTAACCAAATATGTTCTAGAAACAAAAACGAGTACAATGGTATCAATTCTATCTCAAAAACATCACTAATTCTCATAAATCGATCTTCAACAGTTGACTTGCGAGTTCTTGAAAATAGTCGACCAAAAATCAAATTCTTGATTGTATTTCTGAATTTTTATAAGTTCTGATACCAATTGTGTGTCCCACAATAAGTGCAAATCAATCAAGATGACAAAACAAATCAATTCAATTCCATTTCATTTCAATCACAATTTGTACAGGACGCATTCAAATAATTCTCTCTCTACAAGTGAACTCTCACTTAGTCTAATGAGTCTACAAACATAAAAAGACTATTTATACTCTAACACAATACAAGACAAAACACAAAATACAAACACTTTATGCGTGAGAGGCTTTGATGTGACCTTTTGACTTTGACTTTCATCTTTCATCTTCATAATCTTGTATCCAACACATTTGTGCACTAACAAGTTGTACCATTTGTGAGTACACCAAACCCTGTGGTATAGTCTTTTCCGTTTCCAATAAAAGTCACTGACGGACCTTTCTCTTCCTTGTATTTAGAGAGAAAGTTCTTTTGACCAGTCATGTGTCGAGAGCATCCACTATCAAGATACCAGATACCCTTCGAGTCCTTCAATCATATAACAACCCAAACAATACTAACAAAGCATAATATCATTAACAGAAATTCATGCCAAGAACGGCCCCAATTCAACAATTAAAATCTCAAGGTTTGCGGTAAGGCAACTTATTACACAACTGAGAACAGAAGAAAAATATACTAAAAGGAGGTCTTCTACTCTGGCACCAGATCACACCTTCTCCTTACCCTTGTCTGAGCCTCCTACCTCACGGCGACCTGAAAAGGTTTTCAGTTTTGAAAGAGAGAGGGTTAGACCGAAGGTCTAGTGAGTCCCCTCAAAACACAGTTCGAAATACATGATACAAAAAAGATTATAATAAAACTCAACCCATTCAGTTTTATAAACATAACCACATTCATAAACTCGCTTTCGACACACACTACCGTTACTCAAAAGTAACAACGTGTCTGGCTTATACTACCTTAGCTGGGTCACACCTCCCAATTGGCTTAAACGGGACGACCCCCCCCCCCCCGATACGAGCACATGCGGGCCACACATCCCGACTTTGGCCATACAGCTCACAACAATGTATGCATACATTTAACCAACAACGAAAACATAAATCACGTTTAAAAAAAAGCTCGCATGTATAAAGCTCACGTAATAAAAGATTCCTTAAAGTAACTTCCACATGTATTTAACCACTTGAAACCACAAATGCGTTCAGTTAGAATAACTCACCTTTGGTCCTTGCTTAAATTCGTGCTCTAGCGATCTCACAACCTACGATAACATCGACATGACGGTAAGACACCCCTTAGGAAAGATAACTAATGAGAGGCGATTTATCTCTCTCTTTCTCACCCTCTCTTGAACTTAAACAGCGATACTCCCAAAAATGGACTATCCAAGCCAACACTAACCACTGGATAGAAAACCCTCACCCAGGCGCCTAAGACTCCCGGGGTTAACCCACCCGGGTAACACAACCCCGGTTCCCCGCCTCCCGGGTCGCCCGTGTTCCCAACCCCCCCCCCCCCGGCTCCCTCTGGGCTCCCCCGTCTCTCGGGGTCAGGGCCTGGGTTACTCAACCCCCACCCTGGGGTCCCCGTCTCCCAAGGCCAACCATCCTCGGGGTCTCGCATACCGGTACGCCCCCGGTACATCCCGTTGCCCGGGACTTCGACCACCACCGGGTGCTCGTCTTCCGAGTTCGCCCGGTTGTAAAATTCTCACCTAGAGGCGATTAAGGGTTCTGCACGAACCCCAGACCTTGAACAAACCCCAAACTCTTTAATTCCACATATTTAAATTATCAGATTTATGTAGGATTTGGACCCCAAACATCAATAATCAACCCATTAACATCTCAAATCATTAGAATGATTTTAAGAAGCAACAAGAATGTTTCCAATCATTTCTTATTCAAACCTAACAATTTATACATCAAACTCCACCCATTAAAGAGGGGTCTTACTCAATCTACAATTTCATATTAGGAAAATACTGATTAGAAAATTTACCTTGAAGAAGCTAAGATGCCAATCCCTTCAAATTCTTTCTCTTCTTCAATCTCCCCAAGACCTTGCTCCCTGCTCTTTCTCTCAAACGATACTCCAGCCGTCAATAATGATAGGAGAATGGGTCCTTTAGGGTTAAACCCCATTTTACCCAATTTTTCACTTTATTCCCCTGTTATTCCCAGATTCTAGTTTCTAAACACAATTAAACAAACAAAAACACAAACAAGAATCAATTACCTGTTTGATTTCACTTTCAAATTCAAGATTACAAACTTTCTCTCTCTAGAACTTCTTATTCTCTCTCTAACGTATTCTCTCTCAACTATATAACTTCTTCCAATCTTACAACTGAATACCACACTTACAAAACAGAAAAACAAAGCTATTTATACCTACAACTAAAACAAGGAAAGTAAAATACAAAAAAAAGCAAATACAAAGACACTTTGACTTTTATTACAAAAGACTTTGACTTTGATGAGTTTTGACTTTCTCAGCTTTGACTTCTGTCTTGTTGATCTTGTATTCAACATATTTATGCTCTAACAATCTCCCCCTTTGGATTCAAGATCACTGTTGAAAGATCTAGAAATTCAGTCTTCACTTTAAGCTCTGTCAGTACAATCTCCCCTTTTTCTTTGACGGTATTCTTTCCAAAACTATCTTCAAACGATTAACAATCTCCCCAAAACATTCACAACATACTTTCAGACTTTGGAAAGAAATTATCTTCAGAATCAGCTCGAATTGCTTTAGCAAATAATCTTCAAAGAAAAATTTCCTCAAATCTTCAGAAATTCTTTGATCTTCATCAAATCTTTACTTTGAACTTTTCTGACTTGGACATTTCTGACAATCATCTCTCAAAACTTTATCATTTCTTGATACCATCTCCCCCTTTTTGATGATTTGAGCATCTATATCATCAAAACTTTTCTTCCAAGAAATGTCTTTGACCATTCTGATTTGTCAAACTGAGCCGCTGATTCTGTGATC
Organism: Arctium minus; assembly: GCA_954870635.1. NCBI lineage: Eukaryota > Viridiplantae > Streptophyta > Magnoliopsida > Asterales > Asteraceae > Arctium > Arctium minus. The sequence goes on along the minus strand of OX941081.1, from coordinate 128,213,293 downwards.
CATAATCAAGTATTCATCCAGATCTTTTCAAATCTAGACAAAATAAGAACATGTAACTCCTGAATCAACAAATGAATCAGTTAAAATGTCTGTCAGTAACACAAGGTCACTGTGTGTAACAAATACACAATATAAAGGAGCTTTTTGGTGTTCACTCCCCCAGGGCTTCCATCCAATCATCGAAACACCACAAAGGCAATTTCTATGAATGTTATTACAAAGAAACAAATTCTTTGTGTGTTCGTGCATGTGTAGAAAGAATTAAGCACGAATGATTGCTTTTATAAAGGCTCAACATAGTGTAAACCACTGAGACAACAGTAGATAAACACAGACTCAATGTGCATGATTGAAGTGCGAAGGTGGGGCAGACTTCCTTCTTTTTCAATATCCAGATTTTCCAAATGAAAACCAGATAGATAATATGTTGCGTCCCCAGAAAAATATGAAACATTTTCTTTTTGAGAAGAAAATGAGTGGTTGGTGGGGTTTAGACAAGAGATGGCATGGGCTAGTTGCCTGTTTCAATAACATTCACCAAAGAGTTGTGAAACGCTAGTAATGTGGCTGCCCGGCTCAGAAAGTAGTTGGTGCAGAGTTTGATATTCTTTTACTCTGATCTCACACCCTCTTTCTTTTAATCATTAAACGCACATCTAACCAAACTCTCTTTTACATTTTACCTCATCACACATCCCACACTCATTTCTTTTAGACTCTTCACACTCAATCACTAAAGGATTAACTTCTTGGGTAGGAAACACTGGTTAACGTGAATCCATAGAAGTTCAGTTAAGTCCTAGCACAAAGAACCCATATAATCCTAGAAAGCATTTGTTGCTCAACTGGTTTAACTATAGCAGTTAAAGCTCATATACAAATGTCAGATGTAAATATGCTCAGAAATATAATCATGAAGATATGAGCATTTTAAAACATTGAAGATATTTCAAACAAGTTAATTGAATGAATGAACATGAATGCAAGAGACTTGTTTGAAAATCTGACATTGTATGAAAATGATCATAAATGAATGATATAATAGTCAAGGCTTATGGTCAAGAATAACGGATATTGTCTATACGAACCAAGATATAGACATTCTTGAAATGAACGTCTAGAAATGAAATAACGCTCAAAATTCTTTGAAGTACAAGCGGGGTGTCTTACCATCGAAAAAATTGGTTACAATATGAGACATGGTAAGATCATTTTGAACAAAGTCAAACCGATGTGTGTGAATATTTGAAAATATATAGAAAAGACAATACACAAGTATTTATCTTTGGAAACACACGGTTTATTTATCAATTAAGCACAAAAATAAAATGAAAACATTTAAAACCACACTTCCAAATTATAAAATATGTTTAAGAATCGGGAAGTGGTTTGAACGTTTAAGAATATGTTTTCTATATCTGAAAGTTGTCCTTCTTTCAGATACATTTGAGATTAAGATAAGAAATTTACCTTTTCGCTCAATCTTAATACTCATAAAGTCAGCTGAAGTCAAAAATGATATGATCGTGTCATCCTCTCTCATCCTGCATAAGTCTCAAAGTCTAGTCAAAATTTATTCACAAAATTTATTCGAAAATAAAAATAAAAATAAAAGACGTAAAACAGTAAAACAATTAAAGTACGAGTTCTGATCAGAAATAATCAGAAATCATAGTTTTACTCCTTTTGATATTATATGCTCCCCCTAAAATCATGCATCACAAAAAATTTGTCATTTAAGTAAAATGCAGAAATTAGTTATGCTCCCCCTCAAATGAATGTAGATCATCTAAAATCTTTTCTTACTCCCCCTGAGATCATGAGCAAACAATTAAAGTGCAGATATCCTTCAGACATAAAGATAAAGAAAAATGATGAAAAATAACAATACGTAACTTTATTAGGTAACAACCGATTATGTCTTAAGATTTAACATACCAAGCTTAGAGACAAGAAAATTAAATCTCTTTTCATCTAATGGTTTGGTAAATAAATCTGCAAGTTGATAATCTGTTTTTACAAAATAAAGTTCAATTGTTCCTTTTTCTACATTATCTTTAATAAAATAATACCTGACATCAATGTGTTTGGTTTTCGTATGCTGGACAGAATTAGCAGATATCGCGATTGCACTCTTCGAGTCACAATAGATTGGAATTTTATCAAACTTGAATCCATAGTCTCCCAGCTGTGTTCGCATCCACAAGACTTGAGAGCAGCAACTGGCAGCAGCTACGTACTCTGCTTCAGCAGTCGATGTGGAAACGCATAATTGTTTCTTTGATGCCCAGCTAACGAGCTTGTCTCCAAGGAATTGAACGTGACCAGAAGTACTCTTTCTGTCCAACATGCAACCTGCATGATCTGCATCTGAGTAGGCAGTCAGTTGAAACCCAGTATCCTTAGGATACCATAGATCAAGGTCTGTAGTGCCCTTCAGATATCTAAAAATCCGTTTGACAGCAGCCAAATGGGATTCTTTGGGAGCAGCCTGATATCTAGAACATAAGCATGTTGAAAACAAAATATCTGGTCTACTAGATGTAAGATACATTAACGATCCTATCATACCTCTATAAGTCCTAACATCAACACTTTTACCCGAAGGATCAGTGTTAATCTTAGTACCTGGTGCCATCGGGGTTCCAATAGGTTTACAATTTTCCATTTTGTACTTCCGAAGAATGTCCAAAATGTACTTAGATTGGTTAATGAAAATCCCCGTAGAAAACTGCTTAACTTGTAATCCGAGAAAGAAATTCATCTCTCCCATCATACTCATTTGAAAACGTGACACCATGAGGTTAGAAAAGTTTTTGCAAAATTTTGGATTTATAGAACCAAATATTATATCATTAACATAAATCTGAATAAGAATAATATCAGCTTTTTCCTTTTTGATGAATAAAGTGGTATCAACCTTACCTTTAGAAAAACCGGACTTGACCAAGAATTTAGATAAAACGTCATACCATGCTCGAGGGGCTTGTTTTAAACCATAGAGGGCTTTGTCCAAGATATAAACATGATCTGGATTCTCTGGATTGACTAACCCTTCTGGTTGAGACACGTACACTTCCTCTTTAAGAATGCCATTCAGAAAGGTTGTTTTCACATCCATCTGAAAGACTGTGAAATTCTTATGAGCTGCGTAGGCTAGAAACATGCGGATTGCTTCTATACGCGCTACTGGAGCATACGTCTCATCGTAGTCTATGCCTTCCTCTTGCCGATAACCTTTGGCAACAAGTCTAGCTTTGTTCCTTATGACGATACCATCTTCATCCTTTTTATTCTTGAATACCCATTTAGTTCCTATCACTGTTTTACCTTATGGTTTTGGAACTAATCTCCAAACCTTTAGGGCTTCAAACTGATTGATTTCTTCTTGCATAGAAGATACCCAGTCCGAATCAACAAGAGCCTCTGATACTCGCGTTGGCTCAATCTTACTGAGAAATGAGTCTTGCATACATTGATTAAGAGTCGCTGACCTCATTTGTACAGGCTTGTTGAGATCTCCAATTACTTGATGTAAAGTATGCTCTTTGGTCCAGCGATGCTCATGAGGGAGTGGAGTAGATACTGATTGAACATGATCATCATCTAGAAATCCACTATCAGAATCTTCAGTTTGAATAACAGGAGGGGGTTTTGCAGTTGAAGTTTCAAGTGCAGAAGCATTAGTTGGAACAACAGACTCTAGCTGTTGAGTAGACATTGTATTACACCCAACTGAAACATTTACTTCTGGATCAGCATTTACTTGTACATCTTCAACTGTAGGATTAATTGTAGGAATGTGAGTTTCTGACTGAACAGGGGATGCTTGTTCAGTTATGACATCTGAAGTGACTGGATGATTGCAACTTGTATCTTCAGACCTGTCAGTCACAACAGATTTAGGTATATTAGAACCTAGAAACTCATCATAACAGAATTCAAATAATAAATCTAAATCAGTTAAATGTGAAATAGATGTAGAAGCATTATTCGAATTATTGGCTGTAGAAGCAGGTTCTGGACTGATCTGCCCAGAAGCTAATACTCCAGTGATCATGGGTTCTGAACTGAGTTGTTCAGAAGCCATATCTTCATCAAATGTAACATTAACGCTCTCGACAACTGTTTTTGACTTTTTCAGATAAACACGATATGCTGCCGATGTTGAAGAATAACCAATGAAGATACCCTCGTCCGCCTTAGCACTGAATTTATTCAGACTCTCTCTGTCGTTAAGCACAAAACATTTACACCCAAATATGTGAAAATACTTGATTGTTGGTGTTCTGTTGTTGATCATCTCATATGGAGTCTTTTGAAAACGGCGGTGTATCATGGATCGATTTTGAGTATGGCATGCAGTCGACACAGCTTCTGCCCACAAGAATAGAGGTAAGTCCGATTGGCTAAGCATAGTCCGAGCGGCCTTGACTAGCGTCCGATTTCGCCTTTCGACTACTCCATTTTGTTCAGGCGTTCGAGCAGCAGAGTACTAATGTGATATCCCGACCAATTCGAGATATTCTTCAATTATCTTGTTTTTGAACTCTGTGTCGTTGTCCGTTCGAAGAAACTTGACTTGTCGCTGCATTTTCACCTGGGTCGTCTTTAAGAAAGTAATGAGAACTTCGGGCGTCTCATCTTTTGATCGAAGAAATTTGACCCATGTGTATCTTGAGTAATTATCCACAATAACCAACACGTATTTCTTTCCACCCAAACTCTGAGTTCTCATTGGACCACACAAATCCATATGTAACAATTCTAACGGAGAACTAGTGCTTGGTTCAGGCTTCGGTTTATGCGGAGCTCTCTTCATCTTACCCTTCTCACATGCAGCACATAAGTGTTCTTTCTCGTATTTCAGCTCAGGAAGTCCTTTTACCAATTTCCCACTAACCAGCTTGTTGATGTAACGAAAATTCATATGTGATAGTCTTCGGTGCCAAAGCCAACTTTGCTGCATCGAAGCTTTTGACAATAAGCAAACATGACTGTCATTCTGTACCTTTGAAAGATTGATGGTATAGAGGTTCGTCTTTCGATTTCCGACTAAGAGTTCATTTCCGTCTTCAGTACGAACCGAACATCTCTTAGCTTTGAAGTTGACCTCTAACCCTTTATCACAGAATTGACCGATGCTAAACAAGTTGTGCCCTAAACCTTCGACATAACTCACCTTCTTAATCGTTATGTTGTCTTGAATGATGTCACCATATCCTAAGATTGGTGAAAGCTGATCGTTTCCAAATCTGACATTTCTACTGAATTTCTCTATATAATTAGACAATAAAGCTTTTTGCCCAGTTATATGCTTGGAACATCCACTGTCCAAGTACCACATATGCCGGGTCTGCAAGAGAAATCAGGAAACAATAGATTTAGGTACCCATTTAAAAACGGGTCCTAACAGATTAGTACAAGATTTTGGTATCCATTTGAAAATGGACCCTCTGTTCTTTTGAAAACCTTTAAAAATATTTGATCTTGAAGAATACACATGATAAGATCCGAACCAATCAGAAGAATTATGAGAGTAAGCAAAATCATTTCTCCGATAATGATAAGATGTAGTAGAAATAGGAGATAATTGAATCAATTGCGTTATTGAATACCGCTTGTAAGAAGTTACAAGGTTTTTTTATTTGAAGCAAATTGATCAACTACATCAGTATCCCTACTAACTGATCTATTACAAGAGTTATCAGAAACTGATTCAGCTTTCTCATCACCCTTCCTTTTTGGTCGCCATTCAGTTCGAGCTTTCGACCTTTTCTTGCTTATATCTGAAACAAAAAATTTAGATTTACTAGGAAAATCAGATTTCTGAGACTGAGTTTTCTTTTGTGTACCAGTGTATTTCTATTTCTGTAATCGCTGTTTTTTATGTTTCTTACCTTGAGCATAGTAATCAGCAGTTACAGAAACTGATTCACCAACCTTAGTTGATGATTCATCAATATTAAAACCACTTGATAACACTTTTTCATTTGTAAGACAAGTAGAATGATCAGGAAGAGGAGTATTGAAGTCAAACATATCAATTTCTTCTATGCACCCATCATCAGAATTAAGAAAGTCATTTGCAGACTCAAATAAGTCATCAAAATTATCAGTCGAAGTTTGAGGTACCTTTGAAACTTTAGAACACTTTGTAGATGCAGATTGAAAAACCGTGTTCTTTAATACTGTAGAAAATACACTTTGTTGAATATCAACCAAAAGTTTTTCATCAGATAAAACATTTTCAAGCTCAACTATTTTGCTTTCAAGAATGAGTGGAGGAACATAAACCTTTGCAACAACAGGTTTTGCCTTCATCTCAGAAACAGAATAACTAGCAAAATAATCGTTTGAAAGAACTTTTGGTGTTTCTGAAAGATAACTATCATTTAACTTTGCATAGTTAAATGGTAGTTGCATTTTCTTTACATTCTTTCTATTTTCAGTTTCTTTGGCCTCAACTTCTTCCGGTAATTGGGTAACAAATTTGGGTTTTAAATGAGTATGTTTACCAGCACATGCAAGAAAATCAAAATTATAAAGTGCTGGTTGTTTTCTGATGGCTTTCTTTAAGTAATGGGGGTTTTTAAAACCAAGTCCCCATTTTTCCTTAACATCAGCCTCTTCATCAGGTGTATTAAGAAAAATGGTTTGATCTGTTTGTCCTCTTGCGTAAAGTTTGGCTTCTAGACCATTTACCTTCTTATTCAAAAGCTTGTTCTCAACCTGCAGTTTATGAACAATTAGTGCAGATTCTTTCTTCTCAAACTCATATTTAGAAACTTTAACTTCAAAGTCAGAAATCTTCTTTTCAAAACAATCTACTTTAGATTTAGAATCAGAAGTAGACTTATGTAAAGAATCAATCAGATCTTTGTTCCCAATAACAGACTTATTGAGTTCAAAGATCTTATTGTTTCTTTTAGCAACTCTGTCTTTTTCTTTCTTCAGTTTTACTTGAAGATCATTAAGCTCAACCATCATAGCTTCCATTTTGGTTACAAAACCTTTTTCAGTTAAGTTTAATACCTCATCAGCTGTCTCGTCATCTGATTCATCATACTTGACCTCTTTTCCCATAAGACAGAGATGAGCAGTTTCTTCCTTCTCTTCCTCTTCACCTTCTGAATGATCCAGCCAAAATTCGTCCTCAGCCATTAAAGCTATGCCAGCTTCTTGCTGTTTGGCCAATAGCAACTTATTCTGATAGTACTGAGAATTACAAACTTTTGGCTTTCTACAATCTTTTGCAAAATGACCAATCTTGCCACAGTTGTAGCATTTGACTGCATCACTTGCTAGCTTTTCGGCAACAGTGTAGTCATTCACGAACTTCTTCCTTTCATCAGGTTTCTTCTCAACATATCTGTTCTCTTCATATCTCCTTCCTTCCACCCTTTCTCGATGCTCGTGATTCTTAGAACTTGATGAAGAATATCATTGAGAATTTGATCCCGACTTTTTGTAGAATTTCTTTTTAAAGGCACGGGTTAGCAACAACATTGCTTGCTTCAGACTTTCTCCATTATCACCATCTGATTCAGATTCAGATTCAAAACTTGTAATCACTTTCTTCTTTTTCTTCTTCTCTTTCTTTTCTTTCTTTTTCTCTCCAGCTACCAAAGCAATAGGATCAAGAACTTTTTCTGCATTCTTCTTTTCAGCTCTTTTCTCTTCCACTTCTTCTTCATTCTGCCTCAAAGTCTCATAAACCTCATGTAACGGTATGTCATTCAGATCCTTCATTTGTTTCATCCTACGCGTATGCTTCTTCCATTCAGGTTGTAGGATACTTAGAAATTTGACATTATTCTCCAGTTGCTTCTTTTTCACTTTGTTCTTTGTCAGTTCATTCAGAAGCAAGACAAACCATTCATAAGTATCTTCCAGGCTTTCATTCTCTTTGGCTTTAAATTCTTCATAACTGTTGATGTAGTTAGCCACTTTCATCTGATTCCCGACCTTGGATCCCATCATCATCTTTTGCAATTGATCCCACATCTTCTTAGCATTTGCTTTGTAACTATCAATCTTGATGTAGATCTCATTCGGAATGCTCTGAAGAAGTAAGGATCTTGCTTGTTTATCTGCTTTGTATCGGCTTTTCTGTTCTTCCGAATACTGAGAGATATCCACTGCCACTGTTTTCATCTTTTGATCTCTTTCCTCAGTACCATCTTCACTATCAGACGAGTCATCATCAGGTATTTGAACCGTGATTGGTACCATAGGACCTTCTGTGATTGACAGCATAATATTTTCTCCATTTGCATGTCTGTCTATAAAATCAAGGAATCTGTCTTTCCACTGTTCGTACTTTCCTTTGAACAGAACAGGAGGCTTGACATCAGTGCCAATGGAAAGAGCATCTTTGGATGTCATCTTGTTTAAACCTGTTTGAAAAATATATGCAATAAGAAACTAGAAACTAATCGTTAGTCCAAATGAAACAATCAAGAAAATACAGAAAACTAGAAATCTAAAATCAGAAATTTTGATCACAATCAGAACTATGTCCCCCTCCGTAGACTTAGCACGGGAGTCCCGCTACCCGGTTAGCGGGTGGGGTCAAGGGGCAGCGCCCCTAGAAAAAAAAATTCACTATTAAAAACCATAATACTATTTTGAAAATTTTGTCTAAGTCCTGAAAAATCGTAGCACTGTTTGCGTTACACGTTACTGGCACAAGATGGTAGTTTGCGTTACTAGTGTGAGGCGCAAGACACACTTTGCATGACAAGAAGCTAACAAAACCAGACTTTGCGTGTCGTGAAAAAGGCATAACGATGAACTTCGTGTTTCCCGTTACAGTCCCAACTTTGCGTTTGTAGTTAAAGACGCAAACCCAACTTTGCGTTTGTAGTTACAGACGCAAACCCAACTTTGCGTTTGCAGTTAAAGACGCAAAGCTCACTTCTCGCTTCTTGTTTAAGACGCAAAGCTCACTTCTCGCTTCTTGTTTAAGACGCAAAGCTCGCTTCTCGGTTCTCGTTGAAGACGCAAATCTCACTTCTCGTGTCTCATTGAAGACGCAAACATCACTTTGCGTTTCTCATTGAATACGCGAACCTCTGATGAATGAAACATTACTTTGCGTATCTGAAGAACTTACACAAATCTTGATGAATGAAACGCAAACCTTGATGAATGAAACGCAAACCTTAATGAATGAAACGCAAACCTCTGAAACAAACAAATTTTCACCAAAAAGACATCTAGACCTCGAAATCTAACTCAAAACTTCGACAATTTGATCGTTTAACCATCTAGAACACAATCTTAACAACTAATTTCGATCAAATACACAAAAATGTATAAATCGACTCAATTACATTGCACAGGACTCGTGAACTTCGAACTCAACTAAAATCAAAATTAACGATCGATTACAATGCAAATTGATCTAAAACTTATACAGACTCGATCGATAACACTTTTCTAACAAAACCTAATAATTTACAACTCCAAAAACACACTAAAACTCAAAATCAACATGGACATCGAAGAACACAGATACAAACATTCTGATTTTTCTTGATTTTCGATTTGGATCTGCTCTGATACCAATTGTTATTCCCAGATTCTAGTTTCTAAACACAATTAAACAAACAAAAACACAAACAAGAATCAATTACCTGTTTGATTTCACTTTCAAATTCAAGATTACAAACTTTCTCTCTCTAGAACTTCTCTTTCTCTCTCTAACGTATTCTCTCTCAACTATATAACTTCTTCCAATCTTACAACTGAATACCACACTTACAAAACAGAAAAACAAAGCTATTTATACCTACAACTAAAACAAGGAAAGTAAAATACAAAAAAAAACAAATACAAAGACACTTTGACTTTTATTACAAAAGACTTTGACTTTGATGAGATTTGACTTTCTCAGCTTTGACTTCTATCTTCTTGATCTTGTATCCAACATATTTATGCTCTAACATCCCCCCAACTATAGACTTTCAAGATCTTACACCCAATTTCAATACTTAATCAAATTTTCAACACGGTTATTACAATAACCGGTGGTTCTGACATCTCAGACGTCGGAACCACCGAGTGACTGCCCATCCCAGTAACCGGTGGTTCCGACATCTCAGACGTGTCCTTCTCTTCACTCTTCTCCTTACTGGCCGATGCTTCCCTAGTCTGATGAGCCAGTAAAGCTTGTAGAGTTTCCTGTAACTTTCCCTTTTCAGTAGCGAAGGTTTCTTGAGTTACAAAGGATTGGGCCCGACCTCCACCACGGCTCCTCATCGGTCTTATTCCTCTTACCGTAGTTGAACTCTCTTGAAGAGAGGGCTCTTGCTCAGCCACCACTTCCACACTTCTTGCTTGTCGGGCAACACTTGTCGTTTTCCTTCCCTGAATTCCCGTTTCCAGCTCGCCCACCTGAGTAGCCTCCTTTCGGGTCATTTTTCCCTTCCCCTTAGGTCGGCCACGACCCTTTCCCCGAGTGGCAGCTGGCCGAGGAGGAAAGATTGGCCCATCCACAATAGCTTTAATCACCGGTGTTGTCTCAGCTACCGGTACCTATCTACTCCTTGTTACCCGCTCCGACATGACTACAGATAAACATACGACATTCAATATGATAGGTTCAACATAATAAGGCAAGTTAAGCACACACATGTACCTGTAAATTCACAATTACACTGGCCAGATGTAATTCCAAATTTACCTTACATGCTAGTCCTCACTACCCTATCACTCGTCTTCCTAAGGCCATCCTACTTCTCAGTTGTGTTTTACTCCCTAAGTTTAAGTCTAGGCCCGCCTCGTCACCTAGATCCCTTAAACTATGGCTCTGATACCAATTATAACAACCAAACAATACTAACAAAGCATAATATCATTAACAGAAATTCATGCCAAGAACGGCCCCAATTCAACAATTAAAATTTCAAGGTTTGCGGTAAGGCAACTTATTACACAACTGAGAACAGAAGAAAAATATACTAAAAGGAGGTCTTCTACTCTGGCACCAGATCACACCTTCTCCTTACCCTTGCCCGAGCCTCCTACCTCACGGCGACCTGAAAAGGTTTTTAGTTTTGAAAGAGCGAGGGTTAAACCGAAGGTCTATTGAGTCCCCTCAAAGCACAGTTCGAAATACATGATACAGAAAATCCTATAATAAAACTCAACCCATTCAGTTTTATAAACATAAGCACATTCATAAACTCGCTTTCGGCACATACTACCGTTACTCGAAAGTAACAGCGTGTCTGGCTCATACTACCTTAGCTTGGTTACACCTCCCAATTGGCATAAACAGGACACACACCCCGATATGAGCACAGGAAAGCCACACCCCCCGAATTTGGCCATACAGATCACAACAATGTATGCATACATTTAACCAACAACGAAAACATAAATCACGTTTAAAAGAAAGCTCGCATGTATAAAGCCCACGTAATAAAAGATGCTTTAAAGTAACTTCCACATGTATTTAACCACTTGAAACCCCAAAAACGTTCAGTTAGAAAAACTCACCTTTGGTCCTTGCTTAAATCTGTGCTCTAACGATCTCACAACCTACGATAACATCGACATGACGGTAAGACACCCCTTAGGAAAGATAACTAATGAGAGGTGATTTCTCTCCCAAAATGGAATTCCCAAGACAACACTAACCACAGGACAGAAAACCCTCACCCGGGCGCCTCCGACTCCCGGGGTTAACCCGCCTAGGTAACACAGCCCCGGTTCCCTGCCTCCCGGGTCGCCCGGGTTCCCAACCCCCCGGGCTCCCCTGCTTCCCGGGGTCACGGCCCGAGTCCCTCGACCACCCTGGGCTCCCCCATCTCCCGGGGTCACGGCCCGAGTTACTCAACCCCCACCCCGGGGTCCCCGTCTCCCGGGGCCGACTATCCCCGAGGTCTCGCTGACCGGTACGCCCCCGGTACATCCCGTCGCCCGGGACTTCGACCACCACCGGGCGCTCGTCTCCCGAGTTCTCCCGGTTGTAAAATTCTCACCTAGAGGCGATTAAGGGTTCTGTGCGAACCCCAGACCTCGAACAAACCCCAAACCTCTTAATTCCACAGATTTAAATTATCAGATTTGTGTAGGATTTAGACCCCAAACATCAATAATCAACCCATTAACATCTCAAATCATTAGAATTATTTTAAGGAGCAACAAGAGAGTTTCCAATCATTTCTTATTCAAACCTAACAATTTATACATCAGACTCCACCCATTAAACAGGGGTCTTACTCAATCTATAATTTCATATTAGGAAAATACTTAATAGAAACTTTACCTTGAAGAAGCTAATATGCCAATACCTTCAAATTCTTTCTCTTCTTCAATCTCCCCAAGACCTTGCTCCCTACTCTTTCTCTCAAACGATACTCCAGCCGCTGATAATGATAGGAGAATGGGTCCTTTAGAGTTAAACCCCTTTTTACCCAATTTTTCACTTTAGCCCCCCCAACTATCGACTTTTAAGATCTTACACCCTATTTCAATACTTAATCAAGTTTTCAACACAGTTGTTACAAATCATAAGGAGGATTAAGTTTGAATTGGTACCCACTTTATAATGGGTCCACAAGTGTTAGTGAAGATGGAAGGTTTAACAATCTTCACAGCATCTGATGACTCAACTTCAGTGGTAACCTTCACTTTGGTTAATTTCTTAACCTTAGTGGTATTTTTCACCTTGGCAGATTTTTCATCTTGGGTGACCTTCTTTGCCTTGGTGGCATTCATCTTCATTCTAGCTGAATTCTCAGCTTTGGTGGTCGTGGGGCACTTACTAACAATATGGTCAGTAAGTCCACAATTATAGCATTTCTTATAGTTGAAGGTAGCCTTAGGACCAAAATCATAAGCATTAGAAAGCTTTAAGTGAGTGGGGCTAGCTCCAAGAATGCCCTTAGCTTCAGATATCAGAGGAACTTTTAGTTCTTCATATTTCCTATGGTTTGATATCAACCTTTATCCTTGGAGTAGATCTATGAACCTGTCGAGAAGTCGTAGCTTTGGAGTATGAGGGTTGACTCGCTGAAGGATTAGAAGGAATCTTCTTTAGCTTAGGTATCTTAGTACTCTTCTGAGGAATATAGGAGATGGACTTGCCTTTCTCCAAGAGTTTGGAACTCTTAGGTATTTCCTCAAGGATAGGAACATAAGAAGAAGAGGAAGAACACTGAGATGAAGAAGTGTCAGGGACAGAAAAGACAAACATTCCAAACTTAAGCATGGAATGACCTCTGCTAGGTTCATCTTTTTCATATTGAAAACCAAAACCACTTTTATCATGAACAGGGATCTGAGCACTAGTTATCTCAGTGATCTTAGCTGAGGATTTGCACCATCCTTCGACAGTATCTTTCTCAGCTTTCATCTCAGCAATAGCTTGTTCGCGTTCGATGCTAATTAGTTCATTTACATATACCTGATCCTTTAAACTTTATTCTATATTAGAAAATTCTTGGATCTTTAAATGGCATTTTTAAGCTATTTAGTTAAATATAGATTTTGTTGTTCAACTTGATTTTTACCATTTAAGGTGTTATATAAATCAACGGTCAGAGAATCGATAGCACGACGTCTATCAGTTTCGATGAGAACCAGATTAGAAGAGATTGATACCTGAGAAGTAGTAGAGGAGGAAGAAGTTTCAGCGGCTTCTTCTTTTACTTCTGAGATCTTGGCCATCAAACATACGTTGGTCGCATCTACTTCATCAGAATCTGATTCTTCCTCGGACTCAGCCAAATCATGTTCTTCAGCGATTAGACCTTTACCTTTTCGCTTGTAGTTCTTCAACTTTTGATATTTTATTTCAGCTTCAGGTATTTTTCATCTCTGTGTCTAGATGATGAAGAAGGCATGAAAACTTTCTTTAACCTGCACTCACTGGCGAAATGTCCTTTCTTTTCATAGTTATATCAAGTGGCAGTTGCCTTGTCAACAGGAGTTGATTTTGGCTTGTCAATGATAGCAAGAGGTTTATTTCTTCTGAAATTACTCTTTCTTGCAAATCTCCTAAAGGAGTTTGTCAATAATGCTAGAGACTCATCAAACTCTAAAAGATCATTGTATCATAATTCATTTGAGTCAGATTCCAACTTAGTGATAGTGACAGAGGTTCACTAAGATGGAATCATCTATGAAGATACTAAAGCAACAAGTGTGCTTTTGGAATCTTTTGAATCTTTGACAAGATTCTTCTTAAGTTTACAAGATTGCTCATGATTGAGCAAAATGCCATAAAGAGTGCTTAAGGAAATATCTTTGAGATCCTTTGATAGCTTGAGACACATTGAATAACTGTCCCAGCTTTCAGGAAGACATTTCAAGAATTTTGTCAGAGTCTCGGAGTTAGAGTATGTCCTACCAACATTCCTTAGATTAATTAATAAGCAATTAAAGCATTGGTGTACTTCAGACAAAGATTCATTCTTACCATAGATGAAACTTTCATTATTGTCTTACCAAATTTATCTTTCTGGATTCTTGTACTTCAGATGTACCTTCATATTGAACACATATATTGTCCCACATGGCTTTAGAAGTTTTAAGGTTCATAACAAAGTGATAAACCTCGTCAGGAAGTTCCATAGAGATTATGGTTCTAGCTTTAGCATCTAGAGCCGCTTTCTTTTTGTCTTCTTTAGTTCACTGATGAACTTCCTTGGTCACTTCTCTTTCAGGGATTGTTACGGTTGTGGCAGTGGTAGGAACAACAACAACAATGATGAATGGAACAAAAGGTCCATTTTCAACATAGTGAGGTATATTAGGGTCTACAACTTCTAGAAAAAGAGTCATTCGATTTTTCCAAAGAGAAAATTTATCTTTGTTAAATCGAGGAGGCTTTGCAAGAGAACCATTATCAAAATAGTTTGTATTTGTATTGAGTGCCATTATTAAAATAGCAAGGAAGAGATGTATAAGCAAGATCTTGTTTATGAGATTAAACAATCTTCTCTGGTACCACTTGTTGGTCCCAAAGGGGGTTCTACAAGGGTTAAGTTTGGGGGGAGGGGGGATGAATACAAACACAAGTTTTATACTTTTTAAATTTGTTTATTGATTAAAGAGAAAATCAAAAACACAATTTACAGTTTGTTGCGGAAATAGATAAGGTAAACCTAATCTAAACAAACTAATAAGCACTAAGATAATCTTGCCCTTAGAAAATAGAGAGAAGAGGGTTTGCAGAAGAGAGTATCTACAAAGATGCACTAAGGAGAAGAGATCCTTCAAAATGAATGGCTTCACTCATATTTATACCCTATACATTTAATTCATGCCAGAAGGTACAATCCACGTGTCCATTTGCTATAGGCTTCATGCTCTTGACTTTATCCTTTCCATGCTCTTGGTCGTACATATATGGACAAAAACAAGTTTGCTTTTGTACCTTCGTACGGATTGTGCAGATGATAAGACAAACAAATCTTGTTTCACAAACTTCATGATCAGCTATCGTTGATGGTCAATGATCGGCTATCGCTGAAGCTTGGACTTGATCTGTCACGCGTTGTAGACTTGTCTTGGTTTCACTGAGTACCACTTTAGATCATGAGTAGACTTGTCTTTATCATCAGCTTGATCTTCGACTTCAGCTGATGAGTTTCTTTCAGCGTGAGGCTTTGTCTTCAGGGATTACCCATAAAAGTTTACATAAGATGCACTCAGCGATCGCTGAACAAATTCAGTGGTTGATCGTTGATGCTAAAATGACTATACACATGTTAATGTAATTTTCACCAAGTATAAGGGTCATCATCAAATCACTGAGAGAGTTTGGATCAATAATATATATATATATATATATGGTTGGGTTTCGGTGAGAAGTTGAGTTAATGGTGAGAAGCGTAAGAAGTGGTTATCGACCGTTGGATGAGAAAGGGACGAACATTAGGATGAGATGCACTATATTAATTCCCTTCTAAGCCGCAATTTATAGGAAGGCTTGAGATTAAAAGAGATCAACAGTTCAGATCCACTTCTCACGTTTCTCACCATTAACTCAACTTCTCACATGATCCTTCGCATATATATATATATATATATATATATATATATATATATATATATATATATACAGAGAGAGAGAGGGTCATCTTTTGTTAACCAATCATTTTGTGTTAACCATGTTAACTAATCTAGACCCTTAATCTTGAAAATTAATGGTTGTGATTAAAATAGATTTTTAAATTAAAAAAAGGAAAAAAAATCGGTGCAAAGATGATGTTCCTATATGAAGAAGGTTAAAAAAGTAAAATTATATTTGTTGATAAATTGGGAAACGTATCATACCCCCAAAATAGTTAGCACCAGTTTCCCTAAACCTATTCCAATGGCGATTTAGAAGGAGGAGATAAAGCTTGGGTCGATTTCTTGCCAAGCAATTGAAGATCTTCATAAACAAACACAAAATCTCAATCATAATGGTGGATTTACAAGGCAGGAACCAGGTCAATCGAGGTAAAATCTCAAAATCTAAGGTTTATAAATCTAAATCACTATATAATGTTCATAACAATTTCGATTTCAGTAAGGAAGAAAAGTTCAAGGATTGCTTTGAAAATCTCCTTCTCGAACTTCAACACACCATGGAAGACCTGGTTGATGTTGAAGCAGATGAGGACACGATGATTCATATATGTTAAAATTGTACAAGGGTGAAGGTGTAGATGTATCGATGAGTAGAGGTTTTTGGTTAATATGTGTTAAAATTCTAGAAGGGTGGGTTTATGGTTTTTGGTTTTTGGTTTTTGGTTTTTGGTTTTTGGTTTTTGGTTCATATATGTTAAAATTGTACAAGGGTGGGTTTATGGTTTTTTGTTCATATATGTGCAAATTCTAGAAGGGTGGGTTTATGGTTTTTGGTTCATATATGTTAACATGTGATTATTTTACAAGGGTGGGTTTATGGTTTTATGTTCATATATGTTAATACATGTGACTTATGTGCATAAATGCGATCTACGTGGTCTGCATATGTGAAAAGTTTATGTCCATTTATGTGCATATATGAAATAGGCATTTGGAAGATTTTATGTATTTGTACACATATGAACCCAAAAGCATTTATTTGTGTGCATATATGTTAATACATGTGACTTATGTGCATAAATGTAATATGTGTGGTCTACATATGAGAAAAGTTTATGTCCATTTATGTGCATATATGAAATAGGCATTTGGAAGATTTTATGTATTTGTACACATATGAACCCAACGTCAACTATTTATGTGCATATATGTTAATACATGTGACTTATGTGCATAAATGTAATCTGTGTGGTCTGCATATGAGAAAAGTTTATGTCCATTATGTGCATATATGAAATAGGCATTTGGAAGATTTTATGTATTTGTGCACATATAAACCCAAAAGCAACTATTTATGTGCATATATGAAACATGGTTAAATCTGGTTCAATTTGATTGTCGTCAATGATAAAAGAAAAAAAAATCAGAAGACAGAAAACGGTTCCTATATTATAGGAAGAAGACACTGTGTGAAAATTAAAAAAAAATTAAATATGCAGATTAGAATAAACATTTAAAATAAAAAGAATAAAATCCATAAAAATCTCAAATTCCATATTTATCTCAACGTGATAATAGATATAATATAATATTAGAAAATTTTAAAATTCCAAATTACTAATTTACCCTTACTAAAAAACTGTTATGATTACTAAACCAACAAAATCTTTACAATCCTATTGGTCTAAAATGGTTAACAAAGTTAACACTAAATTATTGGTTAACAAAAGAATGGGACCATATATATATATATAGGGGACCATTCAAGGGAGAACTTGGTTGTTTGTGATAACCGTGAGATCCAATCTTAACCACAAATCAATGAATAAATTAGGAAATTATTAATTTTGGTAATTTTATCTTATGATTTTAATTAAAGGGCAACTTAGGTATTTTAAAAATATCCCCTCTCCTCCTTCCTCTCTCTTCTCTTCGGCGAACTTTTTCTCGGCGAACTTTATTCCGGCAAAAACATGATGCACACTGTGATACTCTTAATAAAATAACGAAAAGATATAGTGTGATACACTTAGTAAAGCAAAACACTACTTGATACTATGTGATACACTTCATAAAACAAGAAAAATACATTGTGATACCCAATAACTTTTCACAGTAAAACATTACAATGACCATGATACATACTATGATACCCAAATAACTTTGAACAATAAGACATTAAATGACTATGATAAATGTGATACCCAAAAACTTATAACAGTAACACATTAAATGACTATGATACACACTGTGATACCCAATAACTTGTAGCAGCAAGGCATTATATGACTATGATACACAGTGTGATACCCAATATATTGTGGTTTTAAATTAATAAATTACGGTAAATTGAAATAATTTAAATTTGGAATGAGTCAAATAAGAAATTGATTTTTTTATTAAAAGAAATTCAAATTATCAATTTACCAAATTATCCTTTTACATTATTTTAAAAATAAAATTAATTATATTAAATGAGTGCCTCACATTAGATCTCATGGTTAGCACAAACTACCTAATTCTCATTTGATTAGGCCCCTATATATATATACTAGTTGTCTACCCGCACGATGCAGCGCGGGTGAATCGCAATTCTGGAGCAACAACTTAGCCTTCGATCACTTTTCTCCGTTCATCTCAATTTTTTCATGAGTTTGTGTAGAGAGGTTTTTGTCATAGATCGTAATTGCACTACCTGTTTTTTCAAAAGTTTCGTATTTAATAAGTTTTAATTTTGTATAATTTTATAAAAGTTTCGTATTTAATCGGTTTTTATTTATTAATCAATTTTGTTTATTAATATATTTAAAGTAATCATATTTAAATAAATAATATAAAATAAATACATGATTAAAGTAACTATCTTTTGTATATATTTAAATTGATGTCTCAAATTTGACATACTTTATACAATTTTTTCAAATTTTTACAAGTTTCTTAATAATCCTTTTTTTTTTTTTACTTTTTAGTATAGATAATTTTAAATTAACTTTTTAAAATTTTATCGTACACACTTTTTATACAGTTTTTTATACAAATTTATAAATTTTAGGGTGTTTTGAAAATAATTTTTGTACATTTTTTAAAGTTTGAAAAAACTATAAAAAAAAGTTTGGATGAGTTTATTTATGTGAAGGTTTTTAAATTTATAATTTTTCAATTGTGTATGGAAAGAAAAAAGAAAGTTTGATTCTTTTATATGTTAGCAACCTAAAAAATTTGAAAAAACTATAAAAAAAACTATAAAAGAAAGTTTGATTCTTTTATAGAAAGTAATAAAAAAATGGATTCTTTTTCAATGCAATGTTTTGTTATATGAAAAGAAAAAAGAAAAAAGGTTGAAATAATCAAATGGAAGATGGCAGTTTTTATGTGTACAAACTTTACATATTTTTTTTCTTTTACAAGTACAAGAAACATGCATTTAATATCGTAAACAAAAGCAATAAATGAATCATCTATCGATTACTATTCCCTCCCCACTCCGACACTTCCCTCATCTCCGGCCATCTCCCCCATTCCGGCGAAATCCTTTTCTTTTGATCTCCTTCACCCACCACAGATCTGGATTGTGCATCAATGAAGGTGAAGCTGAAATTCAGTGAGGGTGACATAAGGTGGTTTGTTCACCATCTTCAACGACCTTTTTTTTAACAGCCACAATGCACCTTTATTACCGTTTTAAACCAACCAAACGTACAAACAAACTGAAGGTCCGACCAACACAAAGAAATCCAACACAGCAAAACAAAGATAGTTAGACATTTGCATTTTTATGGTGAAAAGTTTTATTATTTCACCTTGGTACATAATTACTATCTTAAAAACTATGGTCCAACTGTCCAATACTTAACTTATTGGGTTCTTCTACCTTCGATCTTTCTTAACTATTGTTGAGTGCCTAAATTGCATATTTGCATTATATATGCTCGTAGGTATATGAATGATAGTACTACTTTAGTAATTATTGTTACAGCTCTAGATGAAAATGGTTAGAACTTAGAGGTATAAAATTCTACGTGTTGGTATTGCAAGTATAATTACACTTTCTACAGGGCCACTAATCTTATGAAATGAGAGGCCCTTTTTATTTATTTTATATTTATCATCTCCATTCTCTTTAACCAGTTAAAGTGAAAAACAGGAATTCTTTACATAGGCATGATGTGATAGGATTTGTTCCCCAACAAGTCTGCAACAAGAAAAGAGCGAAGAGTTTGCGAGCCGCAAACCCATCCAACCTACTGAGAGAACCAAAAAACACCAAACGAAGAGGGCCGAATTATGGAAACCGAAATCAACACGAACCGACCAACGAAAAGGAAGAAAAATAGCAGCTTTTTTGCCCCCTTTTGATACCCGAAAACCCATTTGAACGCCTCTCGACCTGCCCTCTCTTGCTCCGTTGCACTCTTTAGCCGATGATGGGGAACAAACTGCAGATCTTTCTCCCCTTTGACAACCGAAGAACATCAAACACAGCAGCCCGATTACCCTTTTAATATACTCTCGATCTGCCCCTCTTGCTCTGTGAACTCTTTATCCGACGCTGGGTATCGAACAGTAGGTCCATTACCCCCTTTTGACAACCGAAAAACATCACAAACACCACAAACAGCATCCCAATAGCCCAATTGACAGCATCTCGATCTGTCCACTCTTGCTCCGTGCACTTTTTAGCGGCGATGGGGAACAAAATGCATATATTTTGTCCCCTTTTGACAACCGGAAAAAATAAAAAAAAAACACAGCAGCCTGTTAATTCATTTAACAGCCTCTCAAACTCTGCCTTTCCTCGATATCCCTCTCATTAGACCCCTCGGAGCAGCGACTTGAATCATAACCAAAGAATTTCGTCGGCAAGTACAATAAGGTCGGATTTATTCCGACAGGTTTAAATCAACCAAACAAGGGGGACCAAATTAAACTACAAAAAAAACAACAGTCGAGAGGGTGGAGTTTGCGAGTTGCAAACAGCCCCAATCAGCTGGTAATGATCGAGAACCCAGACCGCCGCACCCTCGACCTTCGCGCCTGCACCCACGCCCACTTCCACCACCGAACACACTCGGTCACGCCTGCACCCACGACCACTTCCACCACTGATATGCTACAACCTGTTGTTCGGTGGAACAGTTCTGAAACGGTTAGCTTGGATTTATTACACCTCCTTGCACACACACACACACACACACACTACCACCTTCGAAATCTGCAATTGCTCTAAATTCAACATTTCCAGCTTCAATAATCTTAGTACCTTATTTTATTAATAATGTTGAATAGCAAACAAGACTTACTTTAGAATGGGTATTCTTTAAGCAAAGAGGAACTTCTAACCCAAAACCAATTAAGATTTAAGAGCAAGTGTAGTTGTGAACAATCAATTGGGGATAAATTGGTTATTTTGAGTCCCACAATGAGTTGAGCAACAACAAAACTTAAAGAAAAATAATGGGTCATTAAACAATGTAAGAGAAAATAGACAATACCATCAAATCACTACCATATATATACACATATATGCAAAAACACAACTCCATATCCCATTTTCAAGTTCTATAGAGAAAAAGTAATCCATACCAACTATGATTTTAATGTTCAATATAGAAGATGGGTAACAACAAAACTATGATTTTATAGAAAAGTGATGATTCATATAGAAGTATAGAACCAGACAAAACAATGCTCCCAAGTTTAGACTTTCGAGCTTAGAATATTACCTGTGTGTGTTCGTCTAAAATCGATGATATAGAAACCCCTTTCTTCTGTGAGTTCGTCTGAAATCAGTCACAAACGTTTATAGAGCTCCCAAAACCTAGAATTGTTGTTCCATGAGAAAAAAACAAATGCCTTTGAATGTGGATGGATGAGCAACATAAAACAATCCATTAGCACGTAACACTTGTGTGTTCGTCTAAATCACAAATCGATTAGCACATAAAAGGGTTGGATATCAAAAGGTTACATGTGTGTTAGTCTAAATCCATGAGATGAAACCCTTTTCCTGTGTCTTTTCAACTTAAACCAATCATAAATTTTACAGAGCATACAAAACCCACTACCAGATTTATACGCATATATTTAACCTATGGAGAATACAAAACCTCCTACCAGATTTATACAAAAATCGAAAGAAAACTTGGATTGTAGCATATGATTCGAACCAACATCAATTCAAAGATAATAAACCAAAATCCATTCGAAGATAAACTCATAATCGATTAAAAAATGGAACCCCTAAATTCAAAGTATGAACAAGGATTCAAGCACTCTTATTTAGGGATTCAATAACACATACCTAATGGAAAGATCAAGTAGCTCGTCTGGTTTGTGAGTTGAGATGAGTGAATAGAGAGAAAGAGGGGTGTATGCTAGTGTCCTGGTTTTTTGAATTTTGAAACAAAGCAGAGGATGGTTGAAGCGGGGTAAAGCATGAAACCTCATGTTTGAAATCTGAACTTTTTTGGGAATCTGGGAATCAAAGTGACATGGAGAAGGAAACTCTTTAGCACAATGATAAAGGAGACTCCACACATACGATTAGAAAGTAAAGCTATGAGATATCTTCTTTAAATTTTGAAATTTGAATTTGCAATTGGGAATAGGAGTCTGAAAAGCAAAACCTGTATCTATAGTATACCTGCAAAACTAAAACCTGTAACAATTGAAAAGTCACCATAAAGTCTTATGTATTATTCACTTGTACCTTAAGCATATTATCTTGTAATTCATAGTTTTTTGAATTTTGTGTTTTAAAGGGTTGTACATTATGCCTGAGGGATTGTAATTAAGAGTTTAGGTGTATATGCATTATAAGGTAGTAATATATATATATATATATATATATATATAGCCTTAGGTTCATTTGAGAAATGGTAAATATATGAGAAATAGAGAAGTAATCCTAGCCATTCATATGGTCAATATCGGATTTGACTGGTCAAATATTGCGGCTTTGACTGGTCAAAAGTTGCGGCTATTCCAAAAATAGAAGGACACTTTCGTAATTTTTACAAAATACACGGGTTGTGTTCATATATGAACATGTATAATTCACATATGAACTATATGTTCATATATGAATCAGTGTAATTCACATCTGAACTCTTTTAACTGATTCATATATGAACCTTTGTGATTCATATATGAACTAATTAACTGACACATATGAACTAATTAACTGTAAGTTCATATATGAATCAGTTGAACTAATTAACAGATTCATATATAAACTTTTGTGATTCATATATGGACTAATTAACTGATTCATATATGAACGTATATTTCATATGTGAATCATATAGGTTCATATATGAACTCATCCCACATATTTTACGAAACTACCCCTCTACCTTCTATAGACCATGCAAGGAATTATCCTGTGTTTCGCGGTCAAAGCCGCAAATGTTGACCAGATGAATGGCTAAGATTACTTCTCTATTTCTCATACATTTACCATTTCTCAAATAAACCTCTCCCTATATATATATATATATATATATATATATATGCAAATTGAGCAAATTTATGTGATTTTACACATGCTTCATGATTCATTTGTGTTTACTGATTAACTTAAACTAGAGTCCAAATTAAAATCATATAATACTAGAAAAAAATGCAAAGATAAAATACTCAATAATCCAAAGTTGCAACGAAACACAAATGGAAAATAAACAAAGCCAAGAAAAGTGAACACTCCTGTTGAAGTTTTCAAAATTAATTAATGAAAAATATATAGAAATTTTTAATTATTTTAAATAGTTGGAATTGATAATTGAGTAATTCGATAATCCGGAAGACATATAAACATTGTTTCTTTTGATCCCAATATCTATATATTAGTTGTCTATCCAATAAGTATAATGGATATAAACTTTACTGTAAACAAAGAATGAAAAATTAATCCAATTCCTAATTTAAAAATAAATAATCTGGAATTTATGAAGTATTATGTGTATTAAGAGGGATCAAACGTTTATCTTGTATTTGAACGTGTTTATTGGTTAACTGTCATTTAGTTTCATAAAGTTTAAACATAAAA
Organism: Arctium minus; assembly: GCA_954870635.1. NCBI lineage: Eukaryota > Viridiplantae > Streptophyta > Magnoliopsida > Asterales > Asteraceae > Arctium > Arctium minus. Next base: position 128,189,211 of record OX941081.1, on the reverse strand, counting down.
TTTTTAAAAAAAAATTGTATAATAAGAAATTGTAAACTGCAAGTTTAATTTTTTTTAAAATATAGTCTAAAGACTTTATAATATACTGAATATATATACCAATCATAATTATTTCTGTTGGTATTAATTTTAATTAAATTAACGAACGTAAATAATTGTTTTAAAAAATTATGACAAAATTAATTATCAAAACTATTATTAATCATGTATGTCTTGTAATTTGATTAAGACCAAAGAAAGTAATAAAATATATGCAAAAATATCAACCTATTTTTCATAACAAAAAAATAATAATTTATTTAAACATCTTTTACCAAAAAGTAAGAAAAGAAAATTAATTAAAAAGCCAGTTTGAATGTGCACTTCTATGCATAAAATTTCACATTTTTTAATAAATAAAATAAAATAAAAAGAAAAGAAAAGAAAAAAAGAATATATAACCCAACCCCTCTCTCCGGGCCACCCAACCCCACCTCTCTCTGTTTTTCCGCCGTCCGTCCCGAGACGGAATCTCTAAAGAAATCGGAGAACCCTATTCTTTCTGGGGCAAAGACCCTCGCAATTACCATTCTACCCCTCTCCCCCATTTCTTTCTCACGTTAGGTAGTATTTTCTTTTTATACCCCTTGCTTATTGTCTAATCTACATAAAGAACCCCTCATTTGGAAGAAAGTTGCACTAACCCCCCTCTAACATGTAATATTACACCATTTGACATTTTCTTTTACCAAATTACTAAAAAAGTACACAACTGAAATACCCGTCTAATGTCTTACATATTTTCAATTGATAAAAATGCTTAATACGTATTGCAATATTCTTGTGGATAAAAACCTCATTATTAACATCACGAAATTTTAAAACAAATAGAAACAAAATTTCCACAAACATTTAGAACAACATAATTAAGACGATGTAGGTAAAAGTGATTTAATACAAGGGTTTATTCGTATGTTCTCTTATAATCAAGGAACCTAATTGAAATTTGTCCTTTGACTCCTTATTCGTTAGTTATAACTACAAAAACAAATACAAGTAGACATTTACCACATGAGAGTTACCTAAACACTATGTATGTATACATGTGTAATCTCATTGTGCCAAACCCTTCAGGGCACTCTAAGGACCAACCCATTCACCTAAATGACCAAATTACCCTTTCTGCACCCCCACACCCCAACCCCACTTTGTCTTGTATCAACAATAGAAGTCAATATACAATTTCTTTTTTAAAATTTGTTCACATACACATTTTATTGTAAATTTAGTGTATTTTATTTCATTGTATTTAGTTGTAAGCATCAAGGATAAAAAAGTAAATTTCTTTGAAGGCATTTTATCCCAGTCTTGTATAAATGATATAATCATTCATTGTTTTTATGCTATTACAATCTCGTCTTTACATATTATTGTTGATAAACATCAATAACATAATCAACAATATATGTTTCTTTCATTCTAGAACCTAAAACGTCCAGATAGATACGGATTGTTCATAAAATGACATTTATTTTACATATAAAATTTATTTTTATTTTTGGTTTCATTTTATTGTTTCAACATTGGCATTGAAGAGGTATTGAAGAGAAATGTTATTAGATAGAAAGGTGATAAAATATGCTACTAGTATCCTAAAACCTAATTAAAGCTTGTCTCCTTATAATTTCCAAAACTCAATTTTTAGCATACACCAAGTAGTTTCTGATAAATGATCTGCAGATACAAATATACTTCCATGTATACAGTAATTTTCGGTTTATGTACATGTCAACTGGTTTGAGATACAAATATTTACATGTCTAACACCAGTAGAAAAATATGTACCATATTTCATGGTTATGTGTGTACCCAATTAGTTTGAGATAAAAGATTTACACATACTAATGCAATATCGTGTATGCTGTAATATAATGATTTTTATGGTAATTAAGTTTGAAATAGAAAAGATTCCCGTATACTGATACAACGCCACGTGTACTGTAATTTACCGTTATGTGTACACGTCAATTCTACATTATAAATAAAAGATTCTAGATACCCTCGTTTTATCTGCCGCATTGATGCAAATTTCATTTTTTTTATCTCTAGCATCCACAGTTTTCAGTCCGCAGTTTTCAGTCCGCAGTTTTCAGTCTACGGTTTTTAGTCCACAGTAATCTATGATGTCCAGACAGAAACTCCAACTTTTATTTATTTTCACCAGTTTTACCGCATAGATTAAAAAAAAGTGGCGTATGTGTAAATCAAGACTAAATAACGCAATCGACTCACGTCATACAAACACACTCCAAAATACATATACAGACTCCAATACAGTTTAGATTGTGACTAATGGTTTTCCAGATGGATTTATACTTTTTATTCTTTCAAAACGTCCCATAACACAAAATCAAGTATTCCTCCCAAACAAACACTAAGGGGTTGTTTGTTTTTTTAAAAAAACCTCTTAATGACTCTTAAGTCTGAATCATTCAGACTTTTTTACACACCACCTCTTATTAATCATAACTAAAATAAGACTTCAGATTTTAGACCTCTTAAAAAACAAACGACACCTAAAAGTGTCTTTTTACCAGTTTTACCGCATTAAAAACGCAATTTTATTTAATCAGTATAATTCAATTTGAAACAAGAGATTGAAAAAACAACTTAATAACAAAAATATTAACATCTAAACCAAGACTAATGATTTCCATTAAATAATTTAATTTAAAATCAAACTAAAATAGTATTGCCTTTTGTCTAATTGTGAGAGTATAAACACAAAAATATATATACATGTATATATATATATATATATATATATTCAATCTAAAAAAATACTGTTAAACGTTTTTGTGTTTTTCTAATCTTATTGGACAAAAAGAAATACATGGTAAACATGAAGGGTAGAGTAGTAAACATTTTGGCCATTTAGAGCAAATAGATGGTAAATATGGTAAAAGGGTAAAAAAGTAATTCTTTACAATTTAAAATAAATACATGGGAGTTAACTAACGAGGGTTTGCGGTTTGAAAAATATTTGACCATGGGGTTTGTGCCCTATTATGAAAAGCAAGACTTGCCCACCCATGTGTGTTTCATTTATATATATATATATATATATATATAAACTAAATTTAATTATTTAATTTCTATATATAAAATATATATTCTATATTATATTATAATATATATATATATATATATACATGTATATATATATGTACTGTTTATCTTGTGATCTCTCTCTCTCTCTCTCTCTCTCTCTCTCTCTCTCTCTCTCTCTCTTGTTTGGTTTAACAAAAAGAAAGAGAGAAAGGTGGCGTTTGATACCGAATTAATCACCAATCTACCACTTACCCAGTTAAGCCATGGAAATGTTCCCAGATTACACCCCTGACCTCCTTCATCGTCTCTGACCTCCTTCTTCTTCCTTCCTTGTCACTCTGCTGCTTTCATCATCTCCTAATTCTCTCGATCTCGATCCTTGTCGCTATTATCGATCTCATCCTCCTCACCACTCTGCTCATCGTCTCTCGATCTAAATCAGGTACCTCAAACCTTCATTCATTTTTAGGGTTTTTGGATAATTTGATCCATCTCTTGTCTTTTGGTAGTTGAGACTATATATGATTCCTGATTTGACTGCTCTCAATCAATCAACCCACGCATTCATTCATATGTTTTGGTGCACTCTATCCATCCGATCAAATTTGCCTCACACAATCCAGATAAAAATGAAATCTGCAACTAACAATTTTTAATTTTTTAATTTTTTTTATGCCCTGGGGTTTACAATCTGCATTGGGTTTATACAGTATTTCAGTCACGATTCGTTACAGATTATATGATTTAATATATAAATTATGTGGTTCCTGTGAGGTGAAACAAGTATATAAACCATCTGATTCATTTTCATGCTTAAAAAGTGAGGAAATTGTATGCAATCTTTATGCCTTTTGCGTAGTTGCATTCAACACTTGATTTTTATGTAGATGATACCTTCATGATGAAGTTAGGCATGGCTGATTGATTTGCTGTTATGCTTATGAGCTTATGAATATTAAAACCTGCGGTTTCAATTTTTATTCATTCAGTTCCATTCAACATTTTTTATTTATATTGTAAAAATCATGCATTCAAAACACTTATCAAAAGCTCATATTTTATTGGGTACTAAATCAAAATTTGGTAATTTTATATGTGTGTCAGAACAGTTACTTTACATTTTGCAGGCGGCTTACATGATCACAAGTTTTAACAAACAACCCCAAAGACATTGACTTGTTATCAAGCAAATTTGCACCAAGGGAGATGACAGAGCCAGAGTTCGGTGAGCTCAGATGCACCTGAGATATAATTTGTACTTTTTTTTTTTTTTTTTTTTTTTTTTTAACAAAAACCACAAACAAATAGGCGTGATTCACATTTCCACCCATGAGATCTTATTCGGATTTTGTGGGGTTTAAATCTGATTTCTCTAATCAAATTGAAACCAGCTTTATTCACAATAATTGGAATTAAATCCTCTAAATTAACTCAGATTTACCATTTCTGCTGCTTTTGATTTGGTTGTTTTGATGGAGTTTCAGCTGTCTTCTCTTTCCTATTTTTTTCCATGAATTTTTTATTTTATGGAAAATTATTTGCTGATTGAATCATTTGTGGTAAGGAATCAGGATCGTGGAGAATGACTCCGGTGAGGTCAACATTGATTGGAAATGGACTCGTGGGTCAAAGGGATTCATGCACGACAACCCATCAAGAGAATGGCATTGTGGTGAATGGTGAGAATTGGAATCCAGCAATGCCCACAAAGTCATTTTCTCAAGGGAAAGGGAAAGGGAATACTACTTCTTGGACTCCAGGAAAACCAGTTCCTCAAAGATCAACCCCCCAAAATCAAGTGGAAACTGAGAATTGGGAGGATTTGGTTGAAATATATCAAGACTTGTTGAAAGAGGAAACACTGAATTTGAATAAAGTAGCTCAAAACCTTAATCCTACCAAGCCACCATCAACTGTTGAGAATGTTGGAAATCAAAATCAGGTTGCAACTACACCAAATAGGAATTTGAACTCAACTCCCACCCCTAACCTCAATCACAATTCCCATCAAGCTTCAACCCCCTTTGCATACTTCCCCTCCGAAGACCCTGCAAATTGGGACAGTAGTAGTCTTTTGGCAGCTATAGTACGGCCAAAGAAGAGCTCGGCATCCTTAAATATTGCACAAAACAATAGCCTTCATGCTTTAAATAGAACCCCTGTTCCAAATCCATCTACTCAAGTCGGAAGCAACTCGATCGGTGGTGTTGGTTCCATGGTCGGAATCGGAAATCAACAATCTCACACATTAACTTCCAACAAGCTGATTGGTGGTTACAACTCAAAGCAATTGCCTACAGGTGACCATCTTTTTATTTAGTTACCATTGTTCATACACTCATAAAAGATGCATATGTATGTACCAAAGTTGTAACTATTTTTATAGTAAAACTAGACATAATTTGTTTGTTATGATGAAAATTAGAACATAAAGAATATATTTTGTAAGTTTTACAAACATAAATCAATTTTACGGCAAATAACGACAATAATTGGTATCTTTAACAGATGGATTTCCAGTCCCTTATCGGCCCTGCTATAACCTTAACTCACCACCAAGATCAGAACAAGATGCAGCCTCCTCTGGAATCACAGTGCCATTGCCATTTGCTCCAATTACTCCTGATACTCGGCAAAAGCATATGGGCAGCCAATGGGTACCGGCAAAAGATAGGCATGAGGGTCAAAGGAATGAAGATGGAGATAACCATTATAATGAACAGTTACAGACCATCGGAGACTCCACATCTTCTGCAGTTTCAACAACACAAAAGGAACATCTAGTTTCCGCGGAGGGAGACGAATTGGGGATCGACTTAAACAAGACACCCCAACAGAAAACACCAGCAAGAAGAAAAAAGCACCGGCCAAAGGTAATTAGAGAAGGGAAACCGAAAAAGACTGCAAAACCTAAAGATCCCAAAAACACACCTTCCAATGAGACCCCGGTTAAACGGAAGTATGTGAGGAAAAAAAACTTGAATGTTTCAGAAACTCCACAGGAAAAGGGAGTTGAAATAAGCCAGAATGGGGTTCCTCGAAGCTCTGGTAAAAGGAAGTACGTGCGGAAGAAGGGTGTTGAGAACTCGGACATTCAACAGAAAACCAGGATGGAAGAAGCTACAGCACCAGTTGTGGAGACTCCTGCCAAATCATGCAAGAAACAATTGAATTTTGATTTGGAAATTGTAGCGAGAGACGGGAACCAGATGACAGACGGCCAACGGGATATTAATTTGAATGCCAGTCCTCGTGACATAGAACAAGAAAGAAGAATTAACAGCATACTTGAGAGATCAGCTATGAACATTGCACAAAACAATAGGTATGCTGGTCTAAGTACCCACCAAGAGAGCTCCACAAATCGTATGCAAGCTGGGACTCAAAACATGGCATTGCCTGAGCTAAATGTTCCATCCACACCCATGGCTAAAGCAAGGGACCATGCTTTGAATGTGCTTGCAAGAAACTTGACCATGAAAAACCCGATTCCTGGACAAGATATATGGAGGAATGGATATAACCAAGTGGGTCAACAACAAGTGACTCCAAATCTTGGACCAAGTGGACGAATGGTCAACTTTGATGAAAGAAGAGGCATCAAGAGACCGTCTTTTGAGCAGATGAATCCCCGTAGTCTAAATTCCATGGAATCTCTCCTACTGTACCAGAAACTGTTGTTAGATCGTACTGATGCTAGTAACGATTTGGCCAGCATTATCTTGGAAAGCCACAAGAAAACCAAGACCCAAAGTGACCATCTTCAAGCTTTTGTTTCTAACACACCACCTCTTGAAGATAACTTGAGAGGAGAATCAAGGCGAACCAATGGCGTATATGGAAATGTCTCTGCTTTGCAATTGCTAAATTCTTGCACTGGTAGAGTCAATCCGTCTTATAAGGTCATGAATGCTGGTGGGGGTAATATTAATGGACGCCAATTCCAAACACCCATGGCTACTACACAGAATTTACAGAAGCATCCTGTATCATCTGGAATGCAACCAATCACAGAAAGATCGCAAAGATCCACTCAGGGCCATGGAGTTAACCCTGTAACTGCGATGGTTAGCTGGAACCAACCACCTGCTACTCCACCGAAAGATTACTCCGGATCTGCAGTAGTAACTTACCCTGCTCCTTTGTTAGATACGAAGAGGACTGCAAAACCGAATTCATCTAATCGAAGGTCAAACGGAGCTGGTCAGGTGTTTCTGCAACTAGGCAAAGATGCCTTGGAATTTCAACAGCAATCCTTTAGAAAACCAAACGGTACTTGTTTCAAAACAGATTAGAGGCACTTTTCAGCAAATAAAGTTCTAGTTTATAAAATATATAAGCAAATGTTGCATACCTAAAATCCTGAAACTGATTATTGTGCAGGTGGGCCAAGAAAACAGAAAGTTGAAGTTTTAGTTGAGGATATTACATTTATGTTAGAAGGACTCAGCATCTATGACAATAATGAGAAAAGACAAAATGCACTTGTTCCGTACAGAGGTAATAATGCCATCATTCCATTCGAGCCTATCAAGAAACGGAAGCCTCGTCCAAAGGTAGACCTTGATCCAGAAACAGATAGACTTTGGAGACTCTTGATGGGTAAGGAAGGGAGCGAGACCACAGAAACATTAGACAAAGATAAAGAAAAATGGTGGGAAGATGAAAGGCGAGTGTTCCGTGGTCGAGCAGACTCATTCATTGCCCGTATGCATCTTGTTCAAGGTAAACAAAATCATCTCAAATTGTCAGTACAGTATAACCCAAACTAGAAGCATGTAAAAAGCTATACAGGCCAAACAGAAGTTTTGTACTGGTCTAGATAAAATGATGGAAAGAAAAAAAAACTAGTTAATTACTGTGCTATAATACACCTAAATCATGTCAAAATACCCAACATTACAGGGTAAATCATAACACATAAACACACATAAATAACTATACACCAACATAAGCTTGTTAGTTTAAGTTCTATGAATCCCAGACTGACGGTCTTATTGAAAACAGTTGAAGTTTAGTATTTGATTGTTATTTCATCAAAACTCTTCCTCCAAATGCATTTGCTGCTCAGAATTTTTTTAAATTTTATGCTTAGATTATTAGTGGCTGAAGTACCATGTCAGGTTGAAGGGAATATGAAAGAAGATGCTCAGCAAAATCTACTTCAATGGCAACTAAGAACTGATCACTGAAAGGCTACAACCATAAAATCAAAACAAAAATATACATATCAGGAACCTAAGGAAAACTTCTTCATAAGGTTTCAGGGTGTATAAAGTAGAAAATCGAAGCTAATAGTTATGCTAAACCTACAATTGACAAAGACACAAACTAAAAGGGAAACAAATATATGAAGAACACAATACATTCTAAGAGAAGTTATTTGTTTAAATATATCCTCAAGTATGAACAGAGAAACCAAATCTCTGAAATATTTGTTCATGTTAAATGGTTAAATGGTCAAAATTGGAATATGTTAGTACATGTACTCAACAGTACTTAAATGGTACCCTTTTTCCAGGAGATAGACGATTCTCACGATGGAAAGGATCCGTGGTTGACTCGGTGATTGGTGTGTTCCTCACACAGAACGTTTCTGACCATCTTTCAAGGTAAACTTGTGGTGCTGAATCATATAATACTATAATTATCTTGAGAATAATAAAAACTGATTTCTTATTCCTAACCACTGTCTGCAGTTCCGCCTTCATGTCTCTAGCAGCAAAATTTTCCCCCAAATCCACAAGTACCAATGAAACAAGCTGCCAAGATGGGGCATGCATACTGGTTGAGGAGCCGATTGAAACAGTATTACCAAATAACAGCATGAAATATCATGATAAAATAGGAAGGCAACCTGTTTTCAACCAAAGCTCCTTTTTATCCTGTGAATCATCTGAGCAGATGAGACATCATTACATTTCATCAACAAAAACTGCAGCTAATAGGCAGAACATGACATCAGTAGAAGTGATTCTATCGCAAGATTCCCTTGATTCTTCTACAATTCAAACCGTTGATGAAATCAGATCTAGCTCAGGTTCAAATTCAGAAGCAGAAGATCAAACAACAGGGTTTGAAACCAGCAAGGAGCCTGGTCCAGCAAATCCCATGCAGGCAGAGAAGGTTAGCATGTTCAAAGAACTTTTCAGTCATGACAACCAGAGCCCACCACTAAACGACAGATCACAATACATGCATCATTTACCAAAAACATCTGCGTATCACATGCAAATTCCAATAATTGGTGGAGTCGATAACCTGAACAGTGCATCCGGATTTACTCCACCAAACTCTAGCATCCACCTTGTTCAAGAACAACTTGCTTCGTCTAGTCGGTTTCAAATGAATATGACAATGGGCCTGCAAAATGTGGGCTCCCCCGGTTTTGGTTTGTTAAGAGGAGAAAGCATATCTTCCTTGCCTTCATCCAAGTCTGGAATAACAGAGGCATATCACACAAGTAATGTAACTTATCAAGAAAAAGAAATGCCAAGGTTCCAAGCACCACCACTAGGCCAATACGATTTTCTTAGCAATCATCCAGCTCATCAAAAAAACTTCCGGCAAGGATCTCATACTGGCAGTGTTTTGAAAGGCAATCATCAACAGGGGAGAGGAATATACAGAAACACAACAGGGCATGCTGAAACACTAGCCAAAGCTCAAAATGGTGCCCTCAAGCAGGACTCATGTAGTGAGGACAGAGTTTCTGCAGTAGATAAGCAGAATTGCATTGAGAATGCAGCCGCCGAAGCCAACTCAAAGAAGCAGAGCTATGCTTCTCATGAACCAATAAGTGGGGCAGGCACAAATATTCCAAAAGCAAGAAAGGGAACAGCTGAAGATGAAAAGAAGAAAGCTTTTGATTGGGATAGCTTGAGAAAGAAGGTGCTATCAAATGGTGAAAAAAGAGAAAGAAGCAAAGATGCAAAAGACTCACTTGACTATGAAGCATTGAGACGTGCGCATGTCAATGAGATTTCAAATGCTATAAGGGAACGTGGAATGAACAACTTGCTGGCTGATAGAATAAAGGTACCAACACTTCATTGCCTCATATGTTGGCATTTCACCTATGAGCAAGATAACAATAACAAAGTTTGCAATGGCTATTATTCATATGCAGGACTTTCTTGACCGACTGGTGAGAGACCATGAAAGCATCGACCTAGAATGGTTGCGGGATGTACCCCCAGACCAAGCAAAGTAAGCCCTCCAGCAAAAGTTGGTTCATTTACAGCAATTATAACAGAGGAGTTAAGATGGCATTCATAAATTTAATATATTCTGAGTTCTATACTATTAATTATACTGCAGGGATTATTTGCTAAGTATTCGAGGATTGGGGCTGAAAAGTGTGGAGTGTGTGCGCCTATTAACACTTCATCATCTTGCTTTTCCGGTATGCCGATGGTAAAGCAACAAATATATAAAATTTGATGTCCTGCAAGAGAAATTTACAAAAAAAAAGTTATCTTTTTTCAGGTCGACACAAATGTAGGGAGGATAGCAGTGAGACTGGGCTGGGTCCCACTCCAACCACTACCTGAATCACTCCAACTGCATCTCTTGGAGATGTAAGTAATATACAAATACTAAACATATATCGATTTTGTTACAAAGAGTTGCTGATTTCCCTTTCATACAGGTACCCTGTGTTGGAGTCGATTCAGAAGTATCTCTGGCCTAGGTTGTGCAAGCTGGATCAGTTGACACTGTAAGCAACACTTACCCTAAAATCATTTATATGGGCAAATGAATGAATAAAAAAATTATCTAGTGTATGATGTTTTATGAAAATTTAAAAGATGCTAGTTTTACTAATTAGTGTGTGATTAAATGCAGATATGAACTACACTACCAAATGATCACATTTGGAAAGGTATATATATGACCGTTCACACTTCAAGTAAAGGAATAGGGAGTTTCAAATGTCCTAATTATTTGACATTGATGCAGGTTTTTTGCACGAAGAGTAAACCAAACTGTAATGCATGCCCTATGAGAGCAGAGTGCCGACACTTTGCAAGTGCTTTCGCAAGGTATGCTAACTAATCCATTTTTAAGGTTTACATGAGGTCACGAGCATGCCAAAGAATTTAGAGCCATTAGTCTATTTTTGTAGCCACAATGAATTAGACACCTTAAGCCATTAGCTATGAATCTCACTTCCTCATTTTTCACTAATCGAGTGAATTTGATTTTAAAGACCAAGAGATTAATTGTTGACTTACAATTTTATGACTCACTTGAGATGAAAAATGAAGCAATAGATGGTAACCCATTGAACTATTAGTGGCAGAACACGGCCATCATAACCCAGGGGACCAAAAATTGGCATTATAAAAACCCGGACGGCTAGAAATTGCACTATAAAGGGTTTGTGTGTTCTTGGACCAATGGCAATGGTATGAAGCCAAACTTAGTTTATTTTGTTTTTTGATGTAATCATTCTTCTTTATAAAATGTTTGCAAATAAAAATACTATTGACAATATAAATATTAAATATTAAAATAAATCTACTCATAAATTTCCTGAAAAAATAGGGGCTTGACCCATGAAAGTTCTGAACCCAAAACTTTTTTGTTATTAGCATGACGCTTTATCCAACTAAGTTAATAGCTACAATGAAAAAAAAATTGCTTTCTGCACTCTAAAACATAAATGTAGAGATAGATGACACTTTACCCAACTATAGTAATAGACCATAATGATAATAATTTTGCTTTCTGCACTTTAAAATATAAATATTTCTTAATAAAATAGAAACAAAGTTTGCCCTAGATCTTGAACATGGGCCCTTAATTATCAACAAAAGACTTTAAACCAGCTGAGCTTGAGGGCCATCATGGCAGCTTTTGCCTTATCAAATATATATCTAAAAACAGAAAAAGAGGGGGGGGGGGGGGGGGGGGGATGCCCCTCCCCCCAACTGTCTCCATTGTATTCCGCCCCTGTGAAATGTACAAGAAGTACTTTCAATTGAAAAAAAATTACGCTAAACATATAAAACTATTCATACCGAGTTTTTAAGTTAAAAGGAAGACTCCCTTTATATTTAAAACATATGTAGTGTCCCACTTTTATTAAGCCATGACTCATGAGTACAGTCAGTTGTTGCATATAGTTTGGAATGGAGAGAATAACAAAAAAATGGATGCATCTGAAAAAGTAAAAAGGTGAAGAATAATAAAAAAATAGCTGGAAACCCAATGATGACACAGCTTTTTTTAGAATTATCCTTTCACTTTGCCTCCAGATATAAGTACAAATGCAAATAATATAATCGAAGTGATATCTATATGATGCAGTGCAAGACTTGCCCTCCCAGGGCCCGAAGAGAAGAGAATAGTGACTTCAGATGCACCAAATGCAACACATACAACCCCCCCTGTGACCAGCAGGCCCATGTCACTACCTCCAGCTGAGAACTACAGTAAAGATGCACAATTTTCTGGGAGACAATGTGAACCAATCATTGAAGAACCAACAACTCCAGAGCCAGAAAGTGCAGAATTAACATTAAGTGATATTGAGGATCAATACTATGAGGATGCTGATGAAATACCTACTATCAAACTTGACATGGATGAATTCACAATGAACTTACAGAAAATGCAAGACAGCATGGAAGGTGATATGTCCAAAGCATTAGTTGCATTGAATCCACAAGCTGCTTCCATACCAACACCAAAACTGAAGAATGTTAGTCGGCTGCGGACTGAGCATCAAGTGTAAGTCTCTAGACTCTCTTTATAATACTACCCAAAAAATTAGTAATTGGGATAAAAATGCATATCCATAAGAAGCACCAAAATGAAAAAAACAACAAATAAAGGAAATGAGGAAGTGAGAACAAAAATAAAGTAGCAATAAGTTAGTCTTATGGAAACTGAAATGAATGATGAGTTGGTTTCTCTCAAGCAAGCATAGAAAAAAAAAAGGCTTGAACATGGTTCAGGTGATACCATAAGTGTATAGAACAGGTTGGCAAGTATTTCACGTATGGTGTGTCTCTCACAGCTCGCTCTCCACTTATCAAATGATCATTCACATTCGCCAGGATCCAAAAATGATTTTTGGTGATATGGAGATGTACCACATGTGGAGCCTGATATACAAAAACCACCTGCTACAATTAACAAATAAATTCTTAAAAAAGTGAAGCAAATACTTCTAGCATCCATGTTATAACTCACATGGGGGATTCACAAAATGCAATATCATACATTATTCATTTTAACTCACTCTGGCTCTGCTACAGGTATGAGCTTCCAGACTCTCATCCAATTTTGAAAGGGGTTAGTAATTATGCTGCTAGCTAAACCTTATACACAAGCCATTACACCACATAACCAACTAACTTATATTTTATTAATTTTTCAGTTGGATAAAAGAGAACCTGATGATCCGAGCCCCTACCTCCTTGCAATATGGACACCAGGTCAGCATGTTTTACTACTTATATCATAAATAAAAATTGCTTTACTGGGTTGATAGCATGAAGCAGATTTAAAATGAAACTAATGTATTTGAAATAAAATTCCCAAGTCTTGGATTTTCCCTGTTTGAATGCTCTCTTTAAAAGAACAAATGCATTAATTATTATTTTGAACGGTCAAAATAGACACACCTTCAGGGACGAGTATTATGCTTTATGATCTCATAACTTTTGACATAGATTGAACATCTCCTTCCAGGTGAAACTGCAACTTCCATACAACCTCCTGAAAGAGGATGTCAGTCCCAAGAGTCAGGCATGCTGTGTGATCGGACAACATGCTTTTCATGCAACTGCATAAAAGAAGCAAACTCACAAGTAGTCAGAGGAACTATTTTGGTAAGAAGATTTTAGTTTCAAGATACTGTAAACATTAATCATCAAGTAAGCCACTAAACAGTGGACACTCATGTTTTACCTATTTGGCCACTTTCAACACAGATGCCATGTAGAACAGCGATGCACGGGAGCTTTCCGCTCAATGGCACATACTTCCAAGTTAATGAGGTACATTGAAATCCAAAATTCCAACGCACATCCTTTTTATCGGTATTCAAAATGCTTCTACCACCTTTATCTAACTGCTCCTTGCTCTACTACAATATTAACTGGCTTACCAGAAAAATTCAGTTGACATAAACAAATGAATGAAAACATAAGATGCAAATCACTAGGACCTCATACTCTTTCCATTTCAAACAAAGAAGTCCAAATCAAACAATTACTGAAGCATCATATGATCTATTTATGCATAGATGTTTGCTGATCATGCATCAAGCCTGAACCCAATTGCTGTCCCAAGGGCATGGATTTGGAACCTACCAAGACGAACGGTATACTTTGGGACTTCAGTATCAACAATCTTCAAAGGTACAAGTAGTCGTGATGCATTTTCTGTTGCATCTTTATTAGTTTCTAATGTTTTAATACTAGTAATTAACATGGAAATATTGGTTCTGATAGGACTGACGACGCAAGAAATTCAACAATGCTTTTGGAGAGGTATGTAGTTCCTCAATTATTGATGTCTTTTAAATAAACATGTGATATGGAGCACATCATTTATTTGCTAATGACATGCTGTGGAACATTTGCAGGGTTCGTTTGTGTGAGAGGGTTTGATCAGAAAACGCGGGCACCTAGACCTCTGATGGCAAGATTGCATTTTCCAGCAAGTAAGTTAGTCAAGACAAAGAATGAGGACAAATAGGTCAGCTGTGAAAACCACCAATTCAAGGGGAAAGAGGTCAATGACTAACAAACTGTTGTACATTCATCTATCCATCCTTTAACATGACCCATGGCATGCATTTGCATGTAACTTAGAAGAGAGAAGTTGACTGATAGTGGTCTCATCCAGAACCACCTGCCATTAGTTGATACAAGATTGCTGGTATCATTATTTCGTTTTCTTATGCTCCAAAACGAGCCATTTTTTTATCGGTTAGCACATTACAGAAGAAAGAAGAAAGGGGTTAGTTGAGCATTAGTTATTTTTCATTTTCTGATGCTAGTATGTATTTTCGAACAGCCTTGAAATAATATGATCCATCAGAAGCCATTGCTTCAAACATTAGTCAGCGTATACATGTTTTAGTTCATGGATTTTCTTCAAGAAAATGACTAGGAATTTTCTTAAATTATCATAAATGGTTCAGATGATTTCTTCTTTCTGCTAGTGTATAGTATGTTCATAACAAAGCATACAGACCATTCTACTAAGATACTTACACCTTTGTAAGATATAGTGGTGGTGTTAGTGACTTAGTGTATTACACGAACAAATTGGGATCCATCACCTTTAAGTAGGTAACTCCATTCCAAAATAAATTTTCTACATTAATTTTCCAATGCAAGTAAATGCTGTGAGCCTGTGATTTGCTTTGGACTTGTCAAAATCTGAGAAATGGGACTAACAGCTTAATTTGACATATGAATTCTGATGGTGTCTAGACTCCAGAATCCCAACACCTTTAAGTAGGTAAATCCGAACATTAAAAATCCCAAAGTCAAAGCAATACTGCTATACAGATGTAAAGCATATGTTCCATTTCGAATTTCAGCTTTGAAAATGGAAGGAGTAGCTTAATTTGACATATTGGTGGTTAAATTACGGAACAACTATCCAATGGTACTATCAAAGTATCTATTTCTTATAATCATGTCGATAGATCGGAAAGCCTAAAGCCCGAATCATGTGAACGATACGTTTTGTAGTGACTATATACATTAGTTGGATAATTTTATTAGATACCTAACAAGAACAAAAAAGAAGTTTTCACCTATTATTCTTGTAACTCATGTGGTCCAAGGATTCTGACTAACTTCAGCCTGGATCTCCTACAAAAGCATGCAGCATCAGGGACAGAATATCACTGCTTAAAGTACTAAAAGAAAAACTATACAAAAAAAACAACAATTTGAACCAAATAATGAAAGTTAAAATGCTAAAAAAACCTCGCATTTAAAAAATAGTTCATTTTTCATATTGATTGTTTCTTTTTATTTTAATCACAAATGGTTCGTTTGCAATGAACAAGGGACTAAGATGGTTCAAGCTTTTTGATAATTCATTCTTTTTTCTATAGCACACAGGTTTGTGCAATATGGCACTTTCTCATTACGATCGTGGCAACATAAGATGATATTCATCACCACTTAGGAGACAAATACGAGATGGAAGAGAATTCTTTATTAATCACCCCCATACCCTATTGTTTACCCATCTCCATGCCGCCCCAGCAACACCCCCTCCCCAAATTACTTTTAAGTATTAGCCCATACTCGTTTTTGTTTAAACGAATGTGTAGGCAATATATATATATATATATACACATACATATATAACACATAAAAATCATACATGTATACTTATATTATATATATATATATATATCACATAAAAAGCATACATACATAGTGTTATGCTTATACAACTACAATCAGACACAGGGTGTTCAAGAAAAAAACAAGGATTGAAGAATCAAGGATCCTAAAATCACACTCACGGTCGTTTTTCGAACACGATGAATCACAAATACGATACAGAATAGCGGTTGCAATCAATCAAGTGGATTTAAATCTAAACTAAGTATGAACTGTGTAATGAACTAATCACAGAATATACAAATCTTACCTGGATGATGCTAGAAGCATTATAACGAAGATCCAAGTTTCTGCAGAAAGATCCAAATCTGGACACGAGAGGAAAAGATGGGAATTAATATGCATTTGGATTTTGGGTTGCCGCCTTTTAGGTTTCCTCTCTGTTTTCCCGCAGGTTTATGTAGTCTTTAGATATTTACACTTACATCCCTGGACTATGGAATAACGACATATTTACCTCAGAGATATTACATTTGAGTCCTTAAGCTGGGTTGCCCTTAGGGTGCGTTTGGTACGCAGAACAGGGTGGAACAGAACAGAACAGGATAGACTTGTCCCACGTTGGCGTGTCCTAATGTGGAACACACTGGAACACGCTAGAACAAGCATGGGACACGTGAGTTCACCCTTCCCCCTGGAACTAGATTGAACAAGGTTGTTTTTACCGTTTTACCCCGGAAAATTAAACCTAGACGCACGCCTCCAACTTTCTCATCCCCTCATTGTGAAATTGTTGCTTGGCGGCTCCATCCCTCTCATCTTCTCGTGAAATTGCTATCTGTTCGATCGAAATCACAGGTTCGAATCAAGGTAATCATCTTCTCGATCGAAATCACATCTTTCTTTCTCATCTGTTCGAAATCACATCTTTCTTTCTCGATCGAAATCACAGGTTCTGTTGAAACTCATCTATTCGATCGAAATCACAAGTTTGAAATCAAGGTAAACATCTTTCTTCTCATCGAAATCGCATCTTTCTTTCTCATATGTTCGAAATCACATCTTTCTTTCTCGATCGAATCACGGGTTCTGTTAAAACTCATTTGTTCGATCGAAATCACAAGTTTGAAATCAAGGTGAACATCTTTCTTCTCATCTGTTGAAACTCAGGTTTTGTTGATTTTCGATTTCTCGATCGAAATCACAGGTTCGAAATCACAGGTTCGATTTCTGTTGAAACTCATCTTCTCGATCAAAAATCAACAGGATCTGTTGCGGTCGGTGGTAGGAGTGATAATGGTTGTTTCCGGACCGACACGTACGAGCAGATTGTGTTAAAAATGCGTGAAAAAATCCCGGGATTTAACATTACATCAGAACATGTCCAAAACAAAATGAAGCGGCTCAAGGATAAATATTCAGCCGCGTATGACATGTTAAATACAAGTGGCTTCGGTTGGAATGATGCGCATCAATGCGTAACGGTGGATGCTCAAGTATTGGAGGAATACTTAAAGGTAATGTTTCTAGTTTTTATATAATTATATTTGGTACTTTACTTTCATATATATATATATATATATATATATATATATTTATGCATTTTTTTTGTTTTAATAGAAACATCCAAATAAAAACTATATTGCCAACAAACCGTTTCCCCAGTACGAGCGTTTGAAGACTATATTTGGAAAAGATCGAGCTACGGGAACGTTGGCGGAATCGGCCGCGGATGCAATGGAGAATATTAATCTAGAAAGTGAAGTCGGGGTTGAGCCCGAAGATTATGATGTGTCGTTGTCTGCTCCTTCTAATGTCACGTCCGCATCATCTATTCCACAAGAAGGAGAAGCGTCATCAAGAAAGAGAAAGAGAAAGGTTAGTGTTGCTGATAATGTTTTCAAGATGATTGAAAAGGGTTTAACCTCGGTGACTGAGGAAATGGGTAAGTTGGTATCAATTGTTGGCACTCCAGGTTTGGAAACTATGTCCGTCGAGTTGAAGAAGATGGGTTTTAATCATCGCCAATGTGTTGCGATTGGTATGTACTTTGCGGATAACCCGATTCAACTCCGGCTTTGGAATGGCATGGATGATGAGTTTAAACCCCAATTTGTTGAATCCGTACTTGAAAAATTAGACATGTGATTGATTTAGTGGTGAACATTTGAACATTTGAAGTATTTGTGTTAGTGTTAAACATTTGAGCTTTTGGATTTATGTCTTTTGTTGTCTAATGTTAAACATTTGAACATTTCAAACATTTATGTAAGATGGTTTGATTATGAATGTGAGCATTTTTATTAATATTTATATTAGATGGTTTTATATTTTTAAATATTATTTGTTAATATTCACTTAGATTGATTATTTCATAAAAAACCACTAAACAACTCATCAGGGGTAAACTGGTCATTTTAACCAGTTCTGTCCTGTTCTGTCCAGTCATATCATGTCGTACCAAACGCTGGACACCTGTCATGTCCTGTCCTGTCTGCGTACCAAACGCACCCTTACTTCAAATTGTTCTACCATGGGTTGATACTTGATAAAACAAAAAATGTCAAATGGACACGTATATCATATTTCTATACATTTTTTAATTTTACATTTAAATAAAGTGTCGACTGTAGTTATGTTTATTACATTTAAGTCTAATTTAATCAAATTAACTAAGTGGTTGTTTGGTTGGTTTTCTATTAAGTTCTATATGGATAAAGATGTATGCTTGGATTAAACTGTCTGTATAGATCGGGAAGCTTTTTGTTTGGGTGTGTTTTTTTCATAGATGGATGAAACGTGTTTTTTAATTGGGAGGGGTAGGTTTGGAAAAACTTGGTTTTTTGTATAAAGTTTTTTTTTGTGGGAAGGGTGTCATAGGCTATCCCTAGACTAATCCCTTGGCAAATTATGACTGTAAGACATCAACCCTGATTAAACCTCAGTGACCACAATTGTTGTGTACGCCTGGATTTGAACATTGGGCAGATGGGATATTCCACCACATCCCCCAGGGCCTTAACCAGTATGCCACAACCCTTATGGTTACTTTTTGTATAAAGTTCTTCCCTATAAGCTTAGGGATTGTTTGTTTACCTCTTAATAGTTCAATTAAGAGATAACCTCTTAATCGCTAAGAGATGAATATTGTTTGGCAAAAAAAAAGTTTGTCGTTTAATGGTTCTAAAACCCTTTGAATGATTTTGTATCCTGGGTCTCCCTTAACCATTCAGCACCCTGATTTCATTCTAAACAATTATCAAACAACCATATTTCATTTTGCACTATATCATAATAGTCTCTTAATCACTCTGATCACTTAATCATTCTGCACCAAATCATTCAGCAACTGCCAAACAACCCCTTAGTGAATAAGTTGTTATCTATATCGTTAAGCCGCTACCAAACATTCATGTATAGGCTTAGCTGATTTGATAAGTTTTGGGTCCTATTAAGCTCATTAAGTTGCTAGTAAATAGGCCCTAACATAAACAACTAGTGTTATACCCGTCCGTTGGTCGGGTATACGACATGAGTTTAATCTAGATTCAGTTATTTGATTGGTCACTATTTTCATCATTGCCGAATGATATTTTTCAATCGAGCAAGAAGCTTACACAACATGACTTTAATCTAGATTCAGTTATTTGATATTACCATTTCAAAAGTTATGTTTCTTTATTGTATTATAGTTATGTACCCATTGCAATGTAATAGACAGTTGTATGTAAATTTTTTCCTTTTCTTTTAAACCGAAAGAGTTCTATGTTACGAATTCCACCAACGACACCTTATTAAGCAAAGTCATACTACAGACAGGCAAATATTCATAATAAAAAATATGAGGTACCAAACAACAACAATACTACAAGATGCTAGTGTACAACAAATAGCTAACAACAATGCATATGTCTCTCATAATTTAAAACATTATTAATATCAGCTACCCCATGATATTTTAAAATCTAATGTTTGTGGGATTTCATTGAAATTTGGAGATTTTAGTTATGGACTTTTCTTTATATCAAATGCATGATTGAAATGTAATCATGTTTCATTTTTGTCTATTGTTTGACCATCCTGATGCTAGTAGTATGGTTGTACAATGTAGTTGAGTGTAAATTTTGAATTGGTGCAAGAAAAAAAAATACCTAGTAGTGGTTATATCCAACAACTAATTCAAGGATGGAAGATGTTGTCTCTGAGTCATTATATCGAACAGGTTCAAGCAACATCTAAATCATGAGGTGAAGAAAAGTTTAAATGAAAGTGATCTAAAAGTGTTTGTGAAGATTGAACCCTATAGCCAAATGGAAACTTGAGAAAGCGTTTCTATTTTGGATGAAGTACAGCAGAATCTGTGCAATTCATCGTCATCACCATTGACAAATAGATGTACGCCTACTGCTTCAACATTAGAATATACTGGTATCATGGGTGACAACCTAGAAAAGAGTTCCCGGGCAATGACTTATACCTGCAAAACCCATGGACAAAAATTAAATCTCAACCAGCTTTAAAGTAAACAGAGATAGACAATCGATGCAACAAAACTCTCCCCATGGTTTCTTCAACAAAATAATACTCTAAAAAAGTTCAAACAACTGATATAGACTTCATATAGTCGATAAAAAAACATTAGTTTGTTACTCAATAAGTTCTCTAAATCAATCACTGCAAAATCTAAATCTAATACTGCCTCCCATATCCTGTTAAAGCCACCGATAATGTTCAACCCATTACATGTTGAGCCATTTAATCGCCATCTAAATAAAATAAATCCTTGTTGAGGGAGATTATTTAAGAAGACAAGTGAGGGTGAAGGCTTTAAAATCCATGTATCTGTATGGCTTCTAGATCACCAATTGTTGCAACAGTTTCCATGATGCTTAAAAATCATCTTGATTTCAACTCCAAACAAAATATGAGTTAAGTAATCCAACGGTTCTTAAATAATTTGGTTTATGAAAGTAAAGAGTGTCAACAGGAAAGAGAATATCAATTTCAACAACCCAAAAGAAGACAACAACAAAAGACCATTGCTGTTAAGGTTATTATTGTGCACACGGTACCATCACGTTAAAAAAATGAGAAACATCTTCCTTGAATAATGCCAGAGATGGAGAAATTAAAAGGGTGAGATTGGCGTTCGATTTACAAGAAATCGAACAAATACTTTAAACCAAAATGCTTTTAATCCCAACAAACAAAACATAGACATTCAAATGTAAAAAAATAAAAGTTGCAAGAATATCTGCAAAAATTAAGATTGTGATTATGCCTTTTTATTTCCAAATTTTAAAAGGATACCATCAAGTAAGGTTATTTCTAGATATAAATGACTTAATATCACTTCAGTTAGCAACACTCGTTTTTTGTTACTTTTGTGTAGCGTTTTCCTAGTTGAGAAAAACATCTTAAAACTATCTTGTAGACCTCCATACTCATATATTATGAGGAAAGTGCTTAATATATCTACATAATGTACATGAATTCACATTTAATCCTCCTTCATCCCTACCCCTAACAAAAGTGCACATAAATTTCGAATCAATAAAGAAACTATCAAAGTCAACCTCAGTGTCAAATTACTCTTTTTTTCTCTCTTTTTAGCAACTGTTTTATTTTTACTAATTAGTATTATTAACTGTACAACAACTAATTGAAATCAAAACACATATATAGTGAAGTAAGATTCGTGCCAATATATACATACATGTCCCTTCTAGAGTTCTAAACCAGTATGTGCCTCACCATTATGGTTATTCACGATTTCAAGTGGTATCGGCTGTAAATTTGGACATGACCAAGAAACACATTATATTTGAGTGTAAATACTTCAATTATGGACGATAGGTTAATACAATAATAAAAGAAAGCAAGAAACATAACTAAAATGGTGGTCATTCTTTTGGGCATTTTATTGAACAGTTCATCTGCATTAGACCATCATGAACATATACCAAAATCGCACAACAAAGGTAGACCAAACGTGCCTGGAGCCTCTAGAGTGTAAAGTATTTACTTTTTTAGATCAGGATCACAGAAAAAAATAGGAGATACCTTAGGGGTTGTAACGTGAGATAGCTTGTTTTACTAATGAATCCGAAGGACTTTAGAAGCAATTGCGACTCGCTAGGGGATACACCTCAGGGGTTGTTACCTGTTCATTCACTTAAAATTCTTTTTCTTCATCATTGGATTCGTTTTTTAGAAGAACAATTCACAAAAAAGGCGTAATTATAAAGAGCGGCCTCAAATGTTGTTGATTCAAGAGATATATGAAGAAACAATGTAGAAATGATAAGCACTTATTTGAATCGATAAACAAAATCTTCCTTTTTTCCTTTTCCACCATTTTCCTTGATCCTCATCTGTACATGTGCAAAAACAAAATCAATCAGTAAAATGACCAAAATCACTGATACGCCTACTCTCGGTTGAGTTAGTACTAAAAAACTCTATGTTTGGTTCTCATACCTTTTGATTGAAACCCTTTCAAATTCAAAACATACTCTTACTCGAAGAAGACGACCAGAACAACAATGGAAAGGATTTAAAGAAAACCCCAAAAACTCTTATTTCCAAAGAGAAATAAAAACACCAAAATAAATAGTTTACATACCTAAATTATGAAAAATGTAAAATGTATATGCATATGTGTGAAAAGAACAAATACTAACAGGATGGAAAAGTTCGATGAAAGACCTTGAGGTTGTGATATGTGAGATTGGCTGGTCGTCAAACGAGATGGTGATTTCATGAAGGTCGATCTGGCATAAACCTCCAGAAAAGGATAACAAACCATAGAAGACAGAGAAGAAACACACAAAGAATAAACAAAGATGGAGACCAAAATCGGGAAAAATAAAAGATGTAGACCAAAATCTACAGAGGAAGAGAATTAAAGTTGAATGACAAATCGCTTTAAAACTACAAAACCATCTCGAGATAGGCAATCGTCACCTTGGAAGTTGGAGACAGATGATGGTCTGAAAAGTCATATTGAAAACATAAACCGAGAAGGAGAAAGGTTTAATAGTTACTCATTTATAAGTTGTACATTGGAACATGTGAGAGATCATTATGTCGCCCTCTGAGATTGTAGCAGCAAATGGAGGAGTAGATTGATCCATTTCGTGGGTGTCTCGTATCCACAGCCAGGAAGAATTTGAGGAGTAGGTTGATCCGTTGGTCTGCCCAAGCATTGAGGGTTCAAGGGACGTGGGTTTAGGATCGATTTCTGGAAGTGGTCGCAGGTTCTGAAATTGGGTGGCGGCGAATTGTTCAAAGAAGGAAGGAAGGAAGTGGTGAAGTAAGGGTCCCGATGGCAATGGCAATGGCTAGAGAGAGTAGATTATTTGAGAAAACAGATGGTTTTTTGGGATTAGGGTTCGGTAAAATTGAAGTTGATAAGGTTAAAGATCGAGTTGGGAACGGTTTAATGGTGGTGGTGATGTTCTTGCCTTCTTGGAGAAGGCGAGTGGTTATGGAGGGAGAATGGTAAGTAGTTAACCCGAAGCTCATGGTTACCATTGGTCTGGGCGTATTTATGGTTGAAGATGATCGTTTGTGTGAGGAGAGAAGTGGGCCGCAGGAGGTGGGAGAGAAATGTGGAAGGGCAGACGTGTGAGTGGGCTGTAGGAGGAGGCCTGATAGTTATAACGATGGAGTGAAATGAATTTGAACGGCTACGATTTAATCTGAGATGATTTTAAACGGTGGAGATCAACCCAAAAGTTGGTTGACTCATCTCTATCCATATATATATATATATATATATAATTGATTCATAATAGACAATATGATGGATAAAATGTTTGTCATTGCAACCATCATTGATGATTTATGTTGGACAATTTAATTGAAATGATGTAATTGTTGGAAAATTTTAGTAAAAATATGGGTTTTTACTAACTTTGGACACAATTAAATACATGTATATGTATTCAATATATCTAACTCTTTGTGGGTTTGTGTTCTCCTATATGAGAGCTTCGAAACGATATATTATGTGTCCAAAACGGAATATGTGTGAATGAGATATCGATGCTCAAAGTTGAGTGTTTAGGATGAAATTGGCAAAAGTCAAGTGGTGTGGGAATGTGTCCCACATAGGAAGGAGGAACAAAATGTTTGTGGTTTATAACCATGAATGTGGGAGGAGCTTACAAGCTCTTTGTTTGGTTTTACTCCAACACCTACCCGCGTGCAGGGGGGTGCCGATTGAGAATTTCGTAGGCTAAAATCGGAGAACTTGTGCGTGGGCGCGACCTGCGGACACGAATGCCGCTCTGAAATCTTGTGCTCGCGCAACTTGGTTTTTGCGAAAATTTTGTTTTGATCCAGTGCATTGGGCGAGTTATGCTGCGGGTTTACCCGCATGGCAACTCGCGACATGCACTAGAGTGTGGACAAAAACAGTGAACCACACGGGTTAGGCCGCGGGCTTACCCGCGTCGTAAGCCGCGACATGCCCTGTCTTAAGGACGAGAAACAGTGCACCACGCGGGTTGTGCCGCGAGTCACGACATGCACTGTTGCAGAATCCGTTTTGTAACTCCTTTGATACTCATTATTGTAAAGATTAATATGATTAATGGTCAAATAATTCATTTTAATGACCGATTAATTTCATATTAAATTGTCGGTTTTCGAAATCGAGTATAAAATGGGAGTCCGGGTTTATTCCTCGACACACCGAATATCGAACGATACTCATTCTCTGAAATCTCTTCTGCATACGTTTTCTCTCCGACATTTTCAGGCAAGTGGTTTTATCCGGCAGTACATACTGCTTACGCTGTTGTACCCTGGGAACAGACGGCAAATCTGTTTAAGGTAATCGTGTCACACACGAGCCTCAGCGTCGTTTGATTTCTTTTTCGGTTTATTCATCTACATATATCTTCAGTCGATTTCATTGTATTCGATTTGTATTAATCATTAGTTGATTGTATTTACTTTTACATTCATTGTAATTTTTATATGTATTGTTAAAATACATATAGTGGAAAACTAACAATCTTAAACAGATTCTAATCGAGTTTGTCTCGATACTTTTGGTTCTCTGTTTTTTTGTAAACAGATTAATACTTGTGGTATCGATTTCTGTTTTGTGTAAACAGAGTGATTTCGTGGTACTAACTGTTCACGTGAATTAATTTTCAGAATGGTGAACACGACCGAAACCACAACTCCTGTGATATCGATGCCTAACATTGCTACCTTGCCAGTGCAATCAATGGCGACTACTACCACACCTACACCAAACACTATGGC
This sequence comes from Arctium minus, assembly GCA_954870635.1. NCBI lineage: Eukaryota > Viridiplantae > Streptophyta > Magnoliopsida > Asterales > Asteraceae > Arctium > Arctium minus. The sequence goes on along the minus strand of OX941081.1, from coordinate 128,163,508 downwards.
TAATCACGCTGAGAAACCAGAGAAATTTTCCTGTTTGAATTTCAAGAGGTGGCAGCAGGAAATGTTCTTTTATCTGACCACTCTGAACCATGCGCGGTTCCTCACTGAAACTACTCCTCAACTTAGTGGAGGAGAGGTCGACGCTCATTTTGTGAGCGCGGTCGAAGCTTGGAAGCACTAGGAATTCCTATACCGCAACTATGTGTTGAATGGGCTAGCCGATCCGCTCTACAACGTATATTGTAAAGTGACCACGGCTAAAGAACTTTGGGAGTCTTTGGATCGCAAGTATAAGACGGAAGATGCGGGAACCAAGAAGCATGTTTTTTATAACCAATTTCAAGTTCTAATCAATCACAAACAATCAAGATGAGAAATCATTTGTCATTGATGAATCAAAATGTTACAAAACTCACTTTCTCTCACTAGAATAATATTCAATCTCCTCTTCTCTCATATGCTCCGTGTATTGTCTTACAAAGAATACAAAGACAAAATCTATTTATACCCACAACAATTACAAGGAAACAAATACAATACATTTACTTTTATTACAAAAGACCTTGACTTTATGCTTGAGAGTTGACTTTTGCTTTGACCTTCAGTCTTCAGTCTTCTATGATCTTGTATCCAACATATTTATGCTCTAATAATCTCCCCCTTTGGATTGAAGATCATCTTTGAAAGATTTAGCAGTTCAGTCTTCTCTTCAAGCTCAAAAAGTACAATCTCCTTCTTTGAAACAAATTTCTTCAATAAGCACAAACATTGCAATCTTCTCTTTCTTTGACTGTATTCTTCCCAAGTCTGTCTCTTTGAAGAAAATTAACAATCTCCCCAAAACATGGTAGACACGATCTTCAATAATCTCTCCAAAAATTATCACAAAACTCTTTCAGACTTCGGAAAGAAATTATCTTCATATTTAGCTCGAATTGCTTTAGCAAATAATCTTCAAAGAAAATTTCAGAAAATCAGCACAACTTCAAACATTTCTTTAAATTTGTTTGAACAATCTTTCAAACTTTCAAACTTTGAACTTTGTCTTCTTCAAATCTTTAACTTTGAAATTTCTGAAACTGACATTTTTGTAAATCATCTCCCCCTTTTTGATGAAACGAGCATCGATATCATCAAAACTATCATTAAGAAATGTCTTTGACCATTCTGATCTGTCCAAGAGCCTCTGATTCGTTGCCAATTCGAACAATGTATTCATCCAAATCTTTGCAAATCTAGACAAAATAGGAATGTAACACCTGAATCAATAAATGAATCAGTTAATATGCCTGTCGGTAACACGAAGTCACTGTGTGCAATGGATACACATAGGAAAGGAGCTTTTTGATGTTCACTCCCCCAGGGCTTCCATTCAATCATCGAAACACCACAAAGGAAATTTCTATGAATGTTATAACAAGAAAACAAATTCCTTGTGTGTTCGTGCTAGTGTAGAAAGAATTAAGCATTTGATGATTGCTTTAATAAAGCTCAAAATTGTGTAAACCACTGAGACAACAGTAGATAAACACAGACTCAATGTGCATGATAGAAGTGCGAAGGTGGGGTAGACTTCCTTCTTTTTCAATATCCAAATTTTCCAAATGAAAACCAGATAGATTATGTGATGCGTCCCCAGAAAAATATGAAACATTTTCTTTTTGAGAAGAAAATGAGTAGTTGGTGGGGTTATAATTAAGAGTTGGCATGGGCTATTTGCCTGTTTCAATAATGTTCACGAAGAATTGTGAAACATTAGTAATGTGGCTGCCCGACTCAGAAAGTAGTTGGTGCAGAGTTTGATATTCTTTTACTCTGATCTCACACCCTCTTTCTTTTAATCATTAAACGCACATCTAACCAAACTCTCATTTCCATTTTACCTCGTCACACATCCCACACTCATTTCTTTTAGACTCGTCACACTCAATCACTAAGGATTAACTTATTGGGTAGGAAACACTGGTTAACGTGAATCCATAGAAGTTCATTTAAGTCCTAGCACAAAGAACCCATGTATTATCCTATGAAGCATATGGTGCTCAAGATGGTTTAACTTGAACAGTTAAAGCACAAATATACAAATGTCAAATGTATATATATGCTCAGAATATAATCATGAAGATATGAGCATTTTTAAACATTGAAGTATTTTCAAACAAGTATATTGAAAGAATAAACATGAAGACAAGAGATTTGTTTGAAAACATGACATTGTATGAAAAATGATCAGATAAGAAATGATATAGCAAATAAAGCTTATGGTCAACAAAAATGGATATTGTCTATATGAAACAAAATATAGAAATTCTTGAATGAAACGCTTCGAAAAGAAATAACGCTCAAAATTCTTTGAAGTACAAACGAGGTGTCTTACCATCGAAAAAATATGTTTCAAATTTGAGACATGGTAAGAACATTTTGAACAAAAATTAAACCGATGTGTGTGAATAATTGAAAGTATATGGAAAAGACAATACACAAGTATTTATCTTTAGAAACACACGGTTTATAAGCATTTAAGCACATGAAAATGAAAACATTTAAAATCACACTTCCAAATCATGAAATCTGTTTAAGAATAGGGAAGTGGTTTGAACATTTCATAACATGTTTTTTATGATTGAAAGTTGTCCTTCTTTCAACCATATATGAGATTAAGATAAGAAATTAACCTTTTCGTGTAGTCTTAAATCTCATGAAGTCAGCTTTAAGTCATATAAATATGATCTTGTAAGCATCTCTCAATCTGCACAAGTCTCAAAGTCATGTCAAAACAACTTTATTCACAAATTTATTCAAAATTAAAAGACATAAAGCAGTAAAACGATTAAAGTACGAGTTCTGATCTGAAATAATCAGAAGTCATCACCTTTACTCCCCCTGAAATTGTGCATCTAAAATATGTCAGTGAAAAAGCACATGATAGAGATCTACAATTCTATTTTGAAATGTAGTTCATCATATCTATCGGATGCAAAGTATTTCATAAAAGTATGTACTCCCCCTTGATGGTTGATTTCCTCATTCGAGTATTGGAGTACAATCTCTTATCAGCATAGGAGTAAGGTCTTTTGATCACTGAAGTACGAGTCCTAAACTGTTGTGTTTAGAAGTCAAACTTCGTTGAAATACGGGTTCTAAGCTGATTTACTTAGAAGCCTTGGTTCTCTTACTCCTCCTTGACAGTAGGTGCCTGCAACACATAATCAATTTTCGGCTTTGGTACCCACTGGTATTTGGGTCCATATGTGTTAGTTGCAGTTCGAATGGGAGTAACTGAGTAAGAACCATACCAGAAATGCTCACTTGTTTTATGAACATGATCATGTGTACGACAATAATAACAATAGTATTTCTTACCTGACAACCTGATTAATTGATCTCTCGTGTAGATATGATCAGATTTACCTTTACGTGCATTGTTCTTCTTGACTTTATGTGTATGTACACATGACTTCTTTCCTTTCAGCTCATCTTTCTTCTCATCTTCAACTGGTTTCTTCTTCCAGACCAGTTCTTCTTCTTTGTATCTCCTTCTTCTTCGATGTGTACCTGAACCATCTATATTTCTATCATAGAAAAGGTTAGTATTACGAATCTGATTAGAAGATTTAACCGACCTCTTTGAAGACACAGTCTTATGATGTGAGCTTGCCGCTGTCTTGAATGAAAATTCAGAATCAGCTGGATCATCTCTAGGTGTGTGGATTTGTGACTCTGGAGTCGTGTGCTCAGTCACCACCACCACCTTTGAAACAATCTTTTCAAGCTCTTTAATCTTTGAAGAGTAACTGTCTCTTTCTTTGATGAGAAGTTCAATCTTCGTCTCAAATTCAGACTTCGTTTTCTTCTCTTTCAGCATACTCTCAGATAGTTCAGATAACTTGACAGTAAGCTTCTTTATCTCTGCTTCAAAGATATTTCTTTCTTCTTCAAATCCCTCTTCAGCATCCTTTCTCTGGCTGGATATTTCTTTGAAGAATTCAACATTCTTTTGTTCAATGGCCTTCTTTTCCTTGGCAAATTTTTCTCTTTCCAAAATGATTACTTTCTCAAAGTCAGAATCTTGTTGAGAAAGCTTGATGCATTTAAGCTCAACCATCTTCTTTTCTTTACAACTCTTCTTAGAAAGTTCTGAGAACTTGTTTGCCAATGCTTTCTTTTCAATCTCAAAATGATCTTTGTCTTTGACTATCTTTTGTTCCAAATCAAATATTTTCTTTTGAATCTCAGCATTAGCATCTTCCAGACTCTTAATCTTCTCCTTATAACTTTCAACAGATGCTTGCTGGATTTGGATCATCTGATATTCCAAGTCAAAGATTTTATTTTTCAGCTCAGTGTTCTCAGTTTCCAAACTCATTACCTTATCTTCACTAAGACCAAAAGTCTGTTTAAGAAGATCTTCATTAATGGTCTTTAATGCACTGACTTCTTCTCTCAGTATCTTCCTTTCATCAGAATATCTTTTTGACCGCTTAGAATAGTAGTCAACTGAAGAAGCAAGATTTTTGTTCTCTAATTCGAGCTTGTGAATCTTTTGTTCATCATCATCAGAAAAATATCCCATCTTGAATTATCTGTTACAAAAAGAACTTGAATTTGATCGTTAGAAATTCAGAAATTTTGATCACAATCAGAACTTTGTCCCCCTCCATGTTACAGTTTTGAAAATTTTGTCTAAGTATTGAAACTCGCAAACCAAAGAAATCAAAATAAAACGCGCAAATGTCTTCGTACGAGTTTTAGAAACATGCAAATGCCTTCGTGCGAGTTTTAGAAACGAGCAAATGCCTTCGTGCGAGTTTGAGAAATGCGCACACCAAAGACTTTGAACAGTAACAACTCGCACCTAGTTATGTGCGAGTTTTAGTTTCTCGCACGACCCTACTTGCGAGTTCCTCACTTCAATTTCAAAACAGTCTTCTGCGAGTTCTAGAAGCTTGCGAGTTCTTCATCTGCGAGTTTAAGCTTTGTACGAGTTCTTCATTCTTTGCGTGTTCTTGATCTGCGCGTTTTCCAGATCTTGCGAGTTCTTGGGTTTCTTCGAACAAAAATGCAACTTTTCGACTGAAATCGACCCAAAACTTCTTCAATTGACTTGAAACTCTGCTAATCACGTCGATTTCATGTCTAGAACACTTTACAAACAATGAATTGTGTTCTAATGCACTAAAAATTCAACTTCGATCTATACACAGTACTTTTCTAAACTCGAACAAAAATTTCAAAATCTTTCAAAATTCGTACAATATGCTCTGAATTAAACTAAACATTACACTACAACAATGTTCTAGATGTAAAATCGATTACAAAGACACAAAACTCAGATCAAAAACATCACTGTAGTAACAAATTTGAATCTTGAACAGTAACTTGCGAGTTCTTCCAAAATGTCGACCAAAATCTTGAAATTAATCCATGTTTTCTGAATCTCTTCTGCTCTGATACCAATTTTTATAACCAGTTTCAAGTTCTAATCAATCACAAACAATCAAGATGAGAAATCATATGTCATTGATGAATCAAAATGTTACAAAACTCACTTTCTCTCACTACATTCTCTCTCTGGAATAATATTCAATCTCCTCTTCTCTCATATGCTCTGTGTATTGTCTTACAAAGAATATAAAGAAAAATCTATTTATACCCACAACAATTACAAGGAAACAAATACAATACATTGACTTTGACTTTTATTACAAATGACCTTGACTTTATGCTTGAGAGTTGACTTTAACTTTGACCTTCAGTCTTCTATGATCTTGTATCCAACATACGTATGCTCTAACAATGTTGTTGATCGATTCTTGGATTTCAAGATGATTGACTCAAAAACTGTGATGAGTCAAGTTCAAGATCTTCAAGTGATTGTTCATGACATACTTGCCGAAGGGATGGTGATCAGTGAAACCTTCCAAGTTGCAGCGATGATTGAGAAGCTTCCTCCTGGTTGGGTAGACTTCAAGAACTACTTGAAGCATAAGAGAAAGGAGATGTCTGTGGAGGAATTGGTGGTACGTATTCGTATTGAAGAAGACAACCGAATAGCCTTGAAGGGTGGTTATAATGCCGGTTCTTCAAAGGCTAATGTGGTGGAAGTTGGTCAATCTTCCAAAACCAAGGCGGCGAAAAAGATTGACAAAGGCAAGGGGAAAGCGAAAAGTCTTGGTCCTCGAAAAGGAACTTTCGAAAAGAAGTTCAATTGCTATAATTGTGGCCAACCGGGTCACAAAGCTGTTGATTGCAAGTTTGCCTAAGAAGGACAATTCGCGTCAAGCCCACATGATGAATGATGACTTGGTGGCGATGATCATGGATTTTTCGACCATGGGACTCACTACCATAGTTTCGGAGGCGAACGTGATTGGTTCAAACTCTATGGAGTGGTGGATTGATACTGAAGCTACCCGTCATGTGTGTCATGACAAAAGCAACTTCATCTCCTACAAAGATGTTGAAAATGGGCAAAAGCTCTATATGGGAAATGCTGCCACTACTGATATCAAGGGCATTGGAGATGTGATTCTGAAGATGACTTCCGGGAAAGAGCTCAAGATTAGAGACGTTTTGTACGCACCGGAGCTTCGAAAGAATCTCGTGTCGGGTTGGTTGCTTAATAAGTTTGGTTTTAAGCTTGTGTTTGAGTCGGACAAATTTGTTTTGTCCAATAATGGTATGTATGTGGGAAAGGGTTATGCCTTGAATGGCATGTTTAAGTTGAATGTAATCGTTATCAATGAAATGAATAAACCAAATGTTAGAGCATAAATCTGTTGGATACAAGATCAAGAATACTGAAGATCAAAGTTGAGAAAGTCAAAGCTGCTAAAGTCAAATCTCATTAAAAGTCAAAGTCTATTTTGTAATAAGTCAAACTTAGTTGTATTTGTATTTGTTGTTTCCTTTGTATTAGGTGTTAGTATAAATACATTTTCTTCTTGTATTTTTTGTAGTTACAAGTGTAAGTAGTTAGAAGGATTACGAATTCAGTAAGAAATCAGATTGTAGAGAGAGAAAGAGAGTTCTAGAGAGAGAAAGTGTAAAGCATTGAATTGAAAGAAATCAAACAGGTAATCATTGAATTGAATCTTGTTTGTTTGATTGATTTTGTATTAGAAACTAGATTCTGGAACAAACAATTGGTATCAGAGCAGATCCAAAGTGAAATCAGATCAAGAAACTCAAGATTTTGTTGGTTTCGTCACTGTTCTTGAAAGAAATTTCGAATTCTGAGTTTTTGTGAGTTTTTGGAGCAGATTTTGATTAGGTTTTGATCGCAAAGTGTACTAGATCGAGTATATGTACTTTAATTTCTGTATTGCACTGTAATTTCAATCGAATTTGTGATTTTTGTTAAGTTTTTGTTCACGAGTCGAAGTTCACTGTTTCATCAATCAAGTTGTATTGTAAGTGTTTGGTTGTAAAAATCATGTATTGGAACATGTTATTGGGTTGATTACAAAGTTTCGTTCAAAGTTTCAGATCGATTGGACAAGGTTTGATCGATTTCAGATGAAAAAGTAAGTTTTTGGGTCGACAAACGGAAGAACGCGCAAGATCTCTAAAACGCGCTAGTTCATCGTCAAAACGCGCAAGGTTCATCATTTAGAACGCGCAAGTCGAAAAGAAGAATTTTGGTCTGAAACGCGCAAGGGCTATATACGAGTTCTAAGAAACGCGCTAGTTGTGGCCAGCGAGTTCTACAAACTCGCTAATTAAAGCTAGCGAGTTTCAGGAGAAACAGTGGTTAGCGAGTTCATCGACCTGCGAGTTTGAAGATTCAAGAAATAATTCTAAGTGTTGAAACGCGCAAGAGTAGCTAGCGAGTTTGGTTTAAACGCGCAAGCTTCGACGTACGAGTTTGGGAAACGCGCACGCTTCAATCTGCGAGTTTGAGCGTGAATAGTCTTTAGCGAGTTTAGGCACTTGAGAGTTTCGTCGATCTGCGAGTTTTATCTGAGAGTTTGATCTGCGTGTTTGCTTGCGAGTTTCTCAAAACGCGCAAATATCTGCGAGTTTGCTTGCGAGTTTGCTTGCGAGTTTGTTTGAGAATTTATAGAACGCGCAAGACTCAGTCTGCGAGTTATTCAGTCTGCGAGTTTTAGGGCTTGCGAGTTCAATAGTGACTTGCGAGTTCTGATACTTAGTCAAAATTTTCAAAATAGTAATATGGCCTTCAATAGTGAAATTTTTTTCTCTAGGGGCGCTGCCCCTTGACTCCGCAAGGGCGTTGCCCCTTGACCCCACCCGCTAACCGGGTAGCGGGACCCCTGTGCTAAGTCTGCCTAGGGGGACATAGTTATTTTTGTGATCAAAAGTCTGAAGTTTTATTTCAAGTTTTTCTATATTTTTTGTGATTTCATATTTTGGACTAACGATCAGTTCTAGTTTCTTATTGTTATATTTTTCAAACAGGTTTATACAAGATGACTTCCAAAGATGCACTTTCGATTGGTACTGATGTTAAGCCTCCAGTTCTATTCAAAGGCGAGTATGAACAATGGAAGGACAGATTCTTGGATTTCATAGATCGGCATTCAAATGGAGAGAATATTCTTCTGTCTATCACTGAAGGTCCAATGGCTCCAATAACAGTTCAAGTACCTGATGTTGTTTCTTCTGATAGTGAAGATGGAACTGAGGAAAGAGAGCAAAAGATGAAAACAGTAACAATGGATATTTCTCAATATTCTGAAGATCAGAAAAGCCGATACAAAGCAGATAAACAAGCGAGATCATTACTTCTTCAAAGCATACCAAATGAGATCTACATCAAGATTGACAGTTATAAAGCCAATGCTAAGAAGATGTGGGATCAGTTGCAAAAGATGATGATGGGATCAAAGGTCGGAAACCAGATGAAAGTGGCGAACTGCATAAATAGTTATGAAGAGTTCAAAGCAAAGGAGATGAGAGTCTGGAAGATACCTATGAGAGGTTTGTGTTGCTTCTAAATGAGTTGACAAAGAACAAAGTCAAAAAGAAGCAGTTGGAGAACAATGTTAAATTTCTGAGTATCTTACGTCCGAAATGGAAAAAGCATACAAGAAGAATGAAGCAGATGAAGGATTTGAATGAAATTCCACTACATGAGGTATTTGAGACCTTGCGACAGAATGAAGAAGAAGTTGAAGAGAAAAGAGCTGAGAAAAAGAAGGCAGAAAAAGTTCCTGATCTGATTGCTTTAGTAGCTGGAGAAAAGAAGAAAGAAAAGAAAGAGAAGAAAAAGAAGATAGTTCTTACCAGTTCAGAGTCTGATTTTGTTTCAGATAGTGATGATGGAGAAAGTCTGAAACAAGCTATGATATTGCTGACCCGTGCCTTTCAGAAGAAATTTTATAAGAAGCCGGGATCAAATTCTCAACGGTATTCTTCTTCGAGTTCAAATAACCATGAACACCGGGAAAGGGTGGAAGGAAAAAGGTATGAAGAGCAAAGATATGTGGAAAAGAAACCGGATGAGAAGAAAAAGTTTGTGAATGACTACACGGTTGCTGAGAAGAAAACAAGTGATCCAGTTAAATGCTACAACTGTGGCAAGATGGGTCATTTTGCTAAAGATTGTCGGAAGCCGAAAGTACGCAACTCTCAGTACTATCAGAACAAGTTGCTTTTGGCAAGACAACAAGAAGCGGGTGTAGCTTTGATGGCCGAGGATGAGTTTTGGTGGTTGAGCTTCAAAATTTACAAGATAATCTGAAAAAGGAAAAAGAAAGAGTTGTTAAAAAGAACAAGAAGATCTTTGAACTTAATACTTCTGTTATTTCAAATAAAGATCTGATTGATTCTTTACGCAAATCTGATTTTGATTCTAAATCTAAAGTAGATGATTTTGAAAAGAAGATTTCTGAGTTTGAAGTTAAGGTTTCTAAATATGAGTTTGAGAAAAATGAATCTGCACTAACTGTTTATAAATTGCAGGTTGAAAACAAGAATTTGAAAAAGAAGGTAAATGATCTGGAAGTTAAACTTTATAAAAGAGGTCAAACAAATGAAACAATTTTTCTTAATGCCCCTGATGAAGAGACTGATGTTAAGCAAAGATGGGGACTTGGTTTTAACAACCCCCATTATCTTAAGAAAGCCATCAGAAAACAGCCGGCACTTTATAACTATGATTTTCTTGCTTGTGCTGGTAAACATACTCATTTAAAACCCAAATTTGTTACCAAATTGTCAGAAGAAGTTGAGGATCAAGAAACTGAAAATAGAAAGAATAAAAAGAAAATGCAACTACCGTTTAACTATGAAAAGTTAAATGATAGTTATCTTTCAAAAACATCAAAAGTTCTTTCAACTGACTATTTTGTTAGTTATTCCGCTTCTGAGATGAAGGCAAAACCTGCAATTGCAAAGTTTTATGTTCCTACATCTATTCTTGAAAGCAAAATAGTCGAGCTTGAAAATGTTTTATCTGATGAAAAACTTTTGGTTGATATAGAACAAAATGTATTATCTACAGTTTTAAAGAACACTGTTTTTCAAGATAAATCAACAAAGTGTTCTACAGTTTCAAAGGCACCTCAAACTTTCTCTGATAATTCTGATGACTTATTTGAGTCTGCAAATGATTTTTTTAATTCTGATAATGGGTGCATGGAAGAATCTGATATGTTTGATGACCATTCTAAACTTCCTAGTCATTCTACTTGTCTTAAAAATGAAAGAGTGTTACCAAGTGATGTTCATATTGGTGAAACATCAACTAAGGTTGGTGATTCAGTTTCTGTAACTGCTGATTACTATACTCACGGTAAGAAATATAAGAAACAGCGATTACAGAAAGAGAAATACACTGGTACACGAAAGTATACTCAGTCTCGGAAATCTGCTTTTCCTAATAAATCTTTATCTTATGTTTCAGATTTAAGGAAGAAAAAGTTGAAAGCTCAATCTGAATGGAGACCAAAAAGGAGGGATGATGAGATAGTAGAATCAATTTCTGATAATAATTGTAATAGAACAGTTAGTAGTGATACTGATGTGATTGATCAAATTACTTTTAATCAAAACCTTGTAACTTCTTACAAGAGATATTCAATACAACAATTGATTCAATTGTCTCCTATTACTACTACATCTTATCCTTATCAGAGAAATGATTTTGCTTATTCTCATAATTCTTCTGATTGGTATGGATCTTATTATGTTAATTCTTTGAGATCAAATGTTTTTCAAAGTTTTCAAAAGAACAGAGGATCCATTTTCAAGTGGATACCAAAATCTTGTGCAAATCCGTTAGGGTCCGTTTTTAAATGGGTACCTAAAATTGTTATTGCCTGATTTCTCTTGCAGACCCGACATATGTGGTACTTGGATAGTGGATGTTCCAAGCATATGACTGGGCAAAAAGCTTTATTGTCTAACTATACAGAGAAATTCAGTGGAAATGTCAGATTTGGAAACGATCAGCTTTCACCTATCTTAGGATATGGTGACATCATTCAAGATAACATAACGATAAGTAAGGTGAGTTATGTCGAAGGCTTGGGGCACAACTTATTTAGCATCGGTCAATTCTGCGATAAAGGGTTAGAGGTCAACTTCAAGTCTAAGAGTTGCTCAGTTCGCACTGAAGATGGAACAGAACTCTTATCTGGAAATCGAAAGACCAACCTCTATACCATTAATTTGTCCAAAGTTCAGATTGACAATCAGGTATGCTTGATGACAAAAGCTTCACTGCAACAAAGTTGGCTCTGGCATAGACGTTTATCTCATTTGAACTTTCGTTACATCAACAAGCTGGTTCGTGGGAAATTAGTAAAGGGACTTCCTGAGCTGAAATACGAGAAAGAACAATTATGCGCAGCTTGTGAGAAGGGTAAGATGAAGAGAGCCGCACACAAACCGAAGCCTGAACCAAGCACTAGTTCTCTGTTAGAACTGTTACATATGGATTTGTGTGGTCCAATGAGAACTCAGAGTTTGGGAGGAAAGAAATACGTACTAGTTATTGTGGATGATTATTCAAGATACACGTGGGTCAAATTTCTTCGTTCAAAAGATGAGACACCAGAAGTTCTCATTACTTTCTTAAAGACAACCCAGGTGAAAATGCAGCGACCAGTTAAGTTTCTTCGTACTGACAATGGCACAGAATTCAAGAACAAGATTGTTGAAGAATATCTCGAATCGGTCGGGATATCACATCAGTATTCTGCTGCTAGAACGCCTGAACAAAATGGAGTAGTCGAAAGGCGAAATAGGACGCTAGTCGAGGCCGCTCGGACTATGCTTATCCAATCGGACTTACCTCTATTCTTGTGGGCAGAAGCTGTGTCGACTGCATGCCATACTCAAAATCGTTCCATGATACACCGCCGTTTTCAGAAGACTCCATATGAGATGATCAACAACAGAACACCGACTATCAAATATTTTCAAGTATTTGGGTGTAAATGTTTTGTGCTAAATGACAGAGAGAGTCTGAATAAATTCAGTGCTAAGGCGGACGAGGGTATCTTCATTGGTTATTCTTCAACATCGGCAGCATATCGTGTTTATTTGAAGGAGTCAAAGAAAGTTGTCGAGAGCGTCAATGTCACATTTGATGAAAATATGGCTTCTGATCAACTCAGTTCAGAACCCGTTATCACTGGAGTATTAGCTTCTGGGCAGATCAGTCCAGAACCTGTTTCTACAGCGAAAAATTTGAATAACGCTTCTACATCTACTTCACATTTAACTGATTTAGATTTGTTATTTGAATTCTTTTATGATGAGTTTCTAGGATCTAATATATCTAAATCTGCTGTGACTGACAGGTCTGAAGATACAAGCTGTCATCATCCAGTCACTTCAGAAGTTATTACTGAACAAGCATCCCCAGTTCAGACAGAAATTCATATTCCTATTGTTACTCCTACAGTTGAAGATGTACAAGCAAATGCTGAGCCAGAAGTAACTGTTTCAGTTGGATGTGATATATTGTCTACTCAACAGATAGAATTTGCTGTTCCAACTGATACTTCTGCACATGAAACTTCAACTGAGAAACCCCCTCTTGTTATTCAAACTGAAGATTCTGAAAGTGGATTTCTAGATGATGATCATATTCAAAATTCATCTACTCCACTTCCTCATGAGCATCGCTGGACCAAAGAGCATCCATTACATCAAGTAATTGGAGATCTCAACAAGCCTGTACAGACTAGGTCAGCGACACTTAACCAATGTATGCATGACTCGTTTCTCAGCAAGATTGAGCCAACACGAGTATCTGAGGCTCTTGCTGATTCGGACTGGGTACTGCAATGCAAGAAGAGATCAATCAGTTTGAAGCCCTAAAGGTTTGGAGACTTGTTCCTAAGCCGGAAGGTAAAACCGTGATCGACACTAAGTGGGTATTCAAGAATAAAAAGGATGAAGATGGTGTCGTCATCAGAAACAAAGCTAGACTTGTTGCCAAAGGCTACTGGCAAGAGGAAGGCATCGATTATGACGAGACTTATGCTCCAGTAGCGCGCATAGAGGCAATCAGAATGTTTCTCGCCTACGCCGCTCATAAGAACTTCACAGTCTTTCAGATGGATGTGAAAACAGCCTTTCTGAACGGCATTCTTAAAGAAGAAGTGTACGTGTCTCAACCTGAAGGGATCGTTAATCAAGACAAGCCAGATCATGTATATATCTTGGACAAAGCCCTTTATGGATTAAAACAATCCCCTCGAGCCTGGTATGACGTCTTATCCAAATTCTTGGTTAAGTCTGGTTTCTCTAAAGGTAAGATCGATACCACTTTATTCATCAAGAAGGAAAAAGCTGATATTATACTTATCCAGATATATGTTGATGATATAATATTTGGCTCTACTAATCCAAAATATTGCAAAAACTTTTCTAACCTCATGGTGTCACGTTTTCAAATGAGTATGATGGGAGAGATGAATTTCTTTCTCGGATTACAAGTTAAACAGCTTTCTACGGGGATTTTTATAAATCAATCTAAGTACATTTTGGACATTCTTCGGAAGTACAAAATGGAAAATTGTAAACCAATTGGAACCCCGATGGCACCTGGAACTAAGATCCACACTGATCCTTCGGGTAAAAGTGTAGATGTTAGAAATTACAGAGGTATGATAGGATCGTTAATGTATCTAACGTCGAGTAGACCAGATATTATGTTCTCAACATGTCTATGTTCTAGATATCAAGCTGCTCCCAAAGAATCCCATTTGGCTGCTGTCAGACGGATTTTTAGATATCTGAAGGGGACTGCAGACCTTGGTCTGTGGTATCCTAAGGATACTGGGTTTCAACTGACTGCATATTCAGATGCAGATCATGCAGGTTGCATGTTGGACAGAAAGAGTACTTCTGGTCACGTACAATTTCTTGGAGACAAGCTCGTTAGCTGGGCATCAAAGAAACAATTATGCGTTTCCACATCGACTGCTGAAGCAGAGTACGTAGCTGCTGCCAGTTGCTGCTCTCAAGTCTTGTGGATGCGAACACAGCTACGAGACTACGGATTCAAGTATGACAAAATTCCAATCTACTGTGACTCGAAGAGTGCGATTGCCATATCTGCTAATCCTGTCCAGCATACGAAAACCAAACACATTGATGCCAGGTATCATTTTATAAAAGATAATGTCGAAAAAGAAACAATTGAACTTTATTTTGTAAAAACAGATTATCAGCTTGCAGATTTATTTACCAAACAATTAGATGAAAAGAGATTTAATTTTCTTATCTCTAAGCTTGGTATGTTAAATCCTAAGACATAATCGGTTGTTACCTACTAAAGTTACGAATTGTTATTTTTCATCATTTTCTTTATCTTTATTTCTGAAAGATATCTGCACTTTAATTATTTGCTCATGATCTCAGGGGAGTAAGAGAAGAGTTTAGATGATCTACATTCATTTGAGGGGGAGTAAAACTAATTTCTGCATTTTACTTAAATGATTAATTTTTGTGATGCATGATTTTAGGGGGAGCTTATCAAAAGGAGTAAGACAATGATTTCTGATTACTTCAGATCAGAACTCGTATCTTAAAAGTTCTATTGCTTTATGTCTTTTAAGTTTTGCATAAATTTTTGTGAATAAATTTTGACTAGACTTTGAGACTTATACAGGATGAGAGAAGCTGACACGATCATATATTAATGACGATAGCTTGACTTTATGAGTATTAAGATTGAGCGAAAAGGTAAATTTCTTATTTTAATCTCAAATGTATCTGAAAGAAGGACATCTTTCAGATATAGAAAACATGTTCTTAAATGTTCAAACCACTTCTCGAATTTTAAACAGATTTTATAATTTGGAAGTGTGATTTTAAATGTTTTCATTTTTATTTTGTGCTTACATGTTTACAAACCGTGTGTTTCCAAAGATAAATACTTGAGTATTGTCTTTTCTATATACTTTCAAGTATTCACACACACTGGTTTGAATTTTTGTTCAACATGTTCTTACCATGTCTCTAAATTGAAACAATTTTTATTCGATGGTAATACACTCCGCTTGTATTCAAAGAATTTGAGCGATATTTCATTTCGAAACGGTCATTTCAAGAATGTCTATATCTTGTTTCGTATAGACAAATATCAATTATTCTTGACCATAAGCTTTAATTGCTATATCATTCATTTCTGATCATTTTTCATACAATGTCAGATTTTCAAACAAGTCTTTTGCATTCATATTCATTCATTCAATATATTTGTTTGAAAATACTTCAATGTTTTTAAAATGCTCAAATCTTCATGATTATATCATCTGAGCATTCATTTATCTGACATTTGTATTTTGAGATTTAACTGATAAAGTTAAACCATATTGAGCAACACGATCTTTTAGGAAATTATGGGTTCTTTGTGCTAGGAATTAACTAAACTTCTATGGATTCACGTTAACCAGTGTTTCCTACCCAAGAAGTTAATCCTTTAGTGATTGAGTGTGAGAAGTCTAAAAGAAATGAGTGTGGGTGTGATGAGGTAAAATGGAAAAGAGAGTTTGGTTAGTAGTGAGCTTAATGATTAAAAGAAAGAGGGTGTGAGATCAGAGTAAAAGAATATCAAACTCTGCACCAACTACTTTCTGAGCCGGGCAGCCACATTACTAGCGTTTCACAACTCTTTGGTGAACGTTATTGAAACAGGCAAATAGCCCATGCCAACTCTTGCTTAAACCCCACCAACCACTCATTTTCTTCTCAAAAAGAAAATGTTTCATATTTTCTGGGGACGCAACATATAATCTATCTGGTTTTCATTTGGAAAATCTGGATATTGAAAAAGAAGGAAGTCTGCCCCACCTTCGCACTTCAATCATGCACTTAGAGTCTGTGTTTATCTACTGTTGTCTCAGTGGTTTACACAATGTTGAGCCTTATAAAAGCAATCATCGTGCTTAATTCTTTCTACACATGCACGAGCACACAAAGAATTTGTTTCTTTGTCATAACATTCATAGAAATTGCCTTTGTGGTATTTCGATGATTGGATGGAAGACCTGGGGGAGTGAACATCAAAAATCTCCTTTATATTGTGTATTTGTTACACACAGTGACTTTGTGTTACTGACAGGCATTTTAACTGATTCATCTGTTGATTCAGGAGTTACCTGTTCTTATTTTGTCTGGATTTGCAAAGATCTAGATGAATACTTGGTTATGGATCACTGAATCAGAGGCTCAGTTGTACAAATCAGAATGGTTAATAACATTTCTTGGAAGAAAAGTTTTGATGATCTAGATGCTCCATTCATCAAAAAGGGGGAGATGGTATGAAGAAATGTTAAAGTTTTTGAAGTTAAAGGGAGATGGTTTCAAAGAAATGATAAAGATTTGAAGATTTGAAGATGATCAAAGAATTTCTGAAGTTTTGAGGAAATTTTCTTTGAAGATTATTTGCTGAAGCATTTCGAGCTGATTCTGAAGATAATTTCTTTCCACAAGTCTAAAAGCGTTCTATATGAAGTTTTGGGGAGATTGTTCATCATTTGAAGACAGTTTTGGAAAGAAGAATATCAATGAAAAAGGGGAGATTATTTTGACAAAGTTTAAAGTGAAGAACTGACTTGATAGATCTTTCAACAATGATCTTGAATCCAAAGGGGGAGATTGTTAGAGCATAAATCTGTTGGATACAAGATCAAGAATACTGAAGGTCAAAGTTGAGAAAGTCAAAGCTGCTAAAGTCAAATCTCATTAAAAGTCAAAGTCTATTTTGTAATAAGTCAAACTTAGTTGTATTTGTATTTGTTGTTTCCTTTGTATTAGGTGTTAGTATAAATACATTTTCTTCTTTTATTTTATGTAGTTACAAGTGTAAGTAGTTAGAAGGATTACGAATTCAATAAGAAATCAGATTGTAGAGAGAGAAAGAGAGTTCTAGAGAGAGAAAGTGTAAAGCATTGAATTGAAAGAAATCAAACAGGTAATCATTGAATTGAATCTTGTTTGTTTGATTGATTTTGTATTAGAAACTAGATTCTGGAACAAACACCAAGTACTAGTTTTGCTTATATGCTTGAGTTTTCAAATGTTTGGCATGGCCGTTTAGGACATGTAAACTTTAATTCCATTCAATGTTTGATTAAACTAAACTACATACCTAAATTCGATATTGACTCAAATCTAATGTGCCCCACATGTGTAGAAGCCAAACTTACCAAGACATCTTTCAAATCGATTGAAAGGAAAACCGAAACCCTTGATTTAATTCACACTGACGTGTGTGATTTAAAATTGATTCCTACTAGAGGTGGGAATAAATATTTTATCACGTTTATCGATGATAGCACAAAATATTGCTATGTATATTTACTTAAGAGTAAAGATGAAGCAATAGACAAGTTTGTCTTGTATAAAAATGAAGTTGAAAATCAACTTAACAAGAAAATCAAGGTTGTTAGAAGTGACAGGGGAGGTGAATATGTTTCACCGTTTGCTGATTTTTGTTCTAACAATGGAATTCGACATGAATTCACAGCACCTTACTCACCTCAACAAAACAGTATTGTTGAGAGTAGACCTGACAAACGTGTCGGGTCGTGTCGGGTTCAAAGTTAAACGGGTTGAGAATGCCTAACCCTAACCCGACCCGTTTAATAAACGGGTCAGAAAATCTCAACCCTAACCCGACCCGTACTAACCCGACCTGACCCGCCTAACCCGTTTAACCCATTTAACATTTATAAAACTAAAAATTAAAAATCAAAAATTCACAAAAAAGTACAAATCCAAAATTCAAATTGAAGCATTATAAATCCAAATTTTATAGTTCAAACTTATAAGTTTTAACCAAATCTAAAACATTAAAAATCCAAAGCATTAAAAAGAAAACTTATAAAAAATATATATAAACGGGTTATTCGGGTCATTTTCGAGTTGAAATGTTTGACCCTGACCTTACCCGTTTAATTTTCGTGTCGTGTCGTGTCAACCCGTTTACTTAAACGGGTTGAAATGTATTACCCAAACCCGTTTATTTCGTGTCGAGTTCGTGTCGAGTTAGCGTGTCGTGTCAGTTTTTTCCAGGTCTAGCTGAGAGAAAGAATCGCACCTTGAAAGAGATGGTGAATGCCATGTTGATTAGTCCTGGCTTAAATCAGAACATGTGGGGGGAAGCTATTTTGTCGGCTAATTATCTTTTGAATAAGATACCCCACAAGAAAAAAGATGAAACACCGTATGAACTTTGGATGGGTAGAAAACCATCTTACAAGTACTTACGAGTGTGGGGGTGCCTAGCTAAAGTGGTTATACCTCTGCCTAAGGTACAAAAGTTAGGACCTAAAACAGTGGATTGTGTATTTATTAGATATGCACAAAATAGTAGTGCTTATCGATTTCTTGTGTATGAATCTAAAAATCCCGAGATACACAAGAATACAATTATGGAGTCAAGAAATGCTTCATTCTTTGAAGACGTATTTCCTTGTTTGAACAAGGAAGATCAAACTTCATCTTCTAAGGATAAAGAAATTTTTCGAGAGGATGAACAAGTTCTATCTGAGGAAGAAGAAGTGGAACCTAGAAGAAGTAAACGGAGTCGGGTTGAAAAATCGTTTGGTCCTGATTTTCTCACCTACGTGGTGGAAAGTGAACCCAAAACTTATTGTGAGGCGGTTACGTCTTCGGAAGGACCTCAATGGAAAGAAGCCATCAAGAGTGAGATAAAATCTATCTTACAAAACCATACATGGGAACTAGTGGATCTACCTCCGGGTAGTAAGCCACTAGGTTACCGTTGGATCTTTAGAAGAAAGATGAAAGCTGATGGCAGTATTGACAAATACAAGGCGAGATTAGTGATCAAAGGATATAGACAAAAGAAGGTCTAGATTACTTTGATACTTATTCGCCGGTGACAATAATAACATCTATTAGATTGGTGTTAGCTATTGCAGCCATTAGAAATCTGCAAATTCACCAAATGGATGTGAATACTGCTTTTCTAAACGGAGATTTAGAAGAAGAAATGTATATGGAGCAGCCCGAGGGATTCGTTGCCCAGGGACAAGAGAACAAGATTTGTAAACTTATCAAATCCTTGTATGGCCTAAAGCAAGCTCCAAAGCAATGACATCAAAAGTTTGATCAAGACATGTTAGAAAGCGGTTTTAAGATAAATGAGTGTGATAAATGTGTTTACATGAAAGATACCACTCATGGATATATCATATTATGTTTATATGTTGATGATATGCTTATCATTGGCAGTGATGACAAAATGATAAAGTCAACAAAGGATATGTTGAAATCTAAATTTGACATGAAAGATTTGGGTTTAGCGGATGTGATTCTTGGGGTAAAAATCACAAGAACCCAAAATGGTCTGGTGTTAAATCATACACATTATGTGGACAAAATTCTTGAGAAATTCAATGAAGGAGATACTAGTATAGC
The DNA here is from genome assembly GCA_954870635.1 of Arctium minus. Classification (NCBI taxonomy): domain Eukaryota; kingdom Viridiplantae; phylum Streptophyta; class Magnoliopsida; order Asterales; family Asteraceae; genus Arctium; species Arctium minus. The sequence continues at coordinate 128,143,633 of OX941081.1, read as the reverse complement.
TAGAACTCCGATTGACACTAGTCAACATCTATCTAAGAATAGAGGGGAAGGTGTTGCACAAGTAGAATACTCAAGAATAATTGGCAGTCTGATGTATCTTATGAGTTGTACTAGACCTGACTTAGCATATACAGTGAGCAGGTTAAGTAGGTATACTAGTAATCCCAGTTTAAAACACTGGAAGAGTATTACTAGATTGTTAAGATATCTAAGATACACACGTGATTATGGATTGCATTATGGAAAATATCCAATGGTGATAGAAGGATACAACGATGCAAATTGGATATCTGATATAAAGGATTCCAGATCGACAAGTGGATATGTGTTTACACTTGGAGGTGCGGCTATATCTTAGAAATCGTCCAAGCAAACTGTTATAGCCAGATCCACGATGGAATCTGAATTTATTGCCTTGAATAAATGTAGTGAAGAGGCAGAATGGCTACGTCAGTTCATGGAAGATATTCCCAAATGGCCTAAGCCGGTAACGACCATATGTATACATTGTGATAGCCAATCGGCGATTGGTAGAGCTCAAAGTACAATGTATAATGGGAAATCTAGACATATTAGACGTAGACATAATATGATTCGACAATTACTCTCTACTGGAGTTATCACAATTGACTATGTGAAGTCAAAGGATAACATTGCGGATCCGCTTACGAAAGGCCTAAGTAGAGAGGAATGGGACTAAAGCCCTTGAATGAGTAATTGATGCAAAGGAAACCTTACCCAGAAGACTGGAGATCCCAAGATCTGGGTTCAAAAGGACAACCTAGTTGTATGAATAAGGGAGGTCACTATAGGGGAGTTAATAAACTTCTTAGTTCAATTCTGGAATCAGTGACAGTGAGACTAAGCATATGGCTTTTAATGATTATTGAAAATCACCTATGTGAGAGAGAAGTGGGGTCGCTTCGAAGGGAATTGTGGGGGCGCAATTCCTATTAGCTCTCGCTGAACCAGGCTAGTGTTCATGACCATAACGAACACGACTATGAGGATATGACCTTGTTAGGAAGAGTTTTGTGTGAAATGTATTGTCGTCTACATAAATGGCAGTTCAGTTCAAGGACATCGAGTCTACTGACAGCTAGGAGACTAAGTGTATTTCACAAGGGAAGGTTCAAAGGGTAACACCTACCTATCCTATGCAGGATTCGACCATTGAAATGTTGTAGGGAAATTTTCGTATGCAAAGATCGATCTCTATTCATGTGGGGGATTGTTGGAAAATTTTAGTAAAAATATGGGTTTTTACTAACTTTGGACACAATTAAATACATGTGTATGTATTTAATATATCTAACTCTTTGTGGGTTTGTGTTCTCTTATATGAGAGTTTCGAAAAGATATATTATGTGTCCAAAACGGAATATGTGTGAATGAGATATCGATGCTCAAAGTTGAGTGTTTGGGATGAAATTGGCAAAAGTCAAGTAGTGTGGGAATGTGTCCCACATAGGAAAGAGGAACAAAATGTTTGTGGTTTATAACAATGAATGTGGGAGGAGCTTACAAGCTCTTTGTTTGGTTTTACTCCAACACCTACCCGCGCGCATGGGGGGGGGGGTGTGCCGATTGAGACTTTCGTAGGCTAAAATCGGCGAACTTGTGCGTGGGCGCGACCTGCAGACACGAATGCCACTCCGAAATCTTGTGCTCGCGCAACTTGGTTTTTGCAAAATTTTTGTTTTGATCTAGTGCATTGGGCGAGTTATGCCGCGGGCTTACCCGCGTCGTAAGCCGCGACATGCCCTGTCTTAAGGACGAGAAACAGTGCACCACGTGGGTTGTGCCGCGAGTTTACCTGCATGGCAAGTCGCGACATGCACTGTTGCAGAATCCGTTTTGTAACTCCTTTGATACTCATTATTGTAAAGATTAATATGATTAATGGTCAAATAATTCATTTTAATGACCGATTAATTTCATATTAAATTGTCGGTTTTCGAAATCGAGTATAAAATGGGAGTCCGGGTTCATTCCTCGACACACCGAATACCGAACGATACTCATTGAGTCGCAGATTCAATGTTGAGTTTTTGTGCAAATTTGTGAGATTTATGGATTAGATTGGGTTCGATTAATGTTCTAGATAAATCTTGTATAGGTTTTATAGAAAATTGCACTGTATTTTGTAATCGAATTTGATGATTTCGAGTTTTGAAGTTCACGAGTCTGTCGATACTGTAATTGAATCAATTTGTAATTCTGAGTGATTTGTGTTGTAATTCTTTGAAAGGAATTGGTTCTAAATGTGTTAGAGAGCAATTATTCAAAGTTACAGTTCGAAATTTGGAGATTAGATGGGTTTTTGAGGAAATCAGAAGATTTTTTAATCGAGATCTGAAGAACTCGCAAAGCATTCAAGAACTCGCACATCATCTCATGAACTCGCAGATTAATTGATTTTCGCAGGATTCACAAAGTTTTTCGCAGAAAGTGTGAAGAATTTGCAAATTAAGTGGTTTTCGCAGATTCATAAAGGATTTCACATTGTTTAAATTCTGGAAAATTCATAAGGATAGAATTCGCAGATGGGTATCTTGCGAATTGCTTAAGATTCGCATGTGAGAGTATTGAGAAACCATCAGAATTCGTATACTTGTGATTTGCAAAAAGTTTTATTAGAAAATTATCAAGGATAGAATTCGCAGAAGAATATCTTACGAATTTTTAGAATTCTCAATAGACTAAGCTACGAATTCCTTAGAATTCGCAGAAAAGTATCTTACGAATTATGTGCATACGAATTCTGATTTCTTACAGTCTACGAATTCTGAAGTTGAATTGTTTTGCATGCGAATTCTGATAGCTTACGAATTTTGAGTGCTTACGAATTCTTGAATTTCTTTTACTTGCAAATCCTGAAGTTTGTTTTCTTACGAATTCTGTGTGCGAATTCTGTGTATTACAGTATCTTGTGAATTCCTTGTACTTCATTGTAGCTTGCGAATTCCAGACTTAGAGAATTTTTGGAAATTTTATTTCTGATTTTCTTTCTAAAGTTTTTTCTAGTTTATTTGATTTCATTTGGACTTATGATCATTTCAAGTTCTTTTTGTAACAGATAATTCAAGATTAGTTTTTCTGATGATGAAGAGAAGATTGCCAAGCTCATAATAGAGAACAAAAATCTCGCTTCTTTAGTTGACTATTATTCAAAGCGGTCAAAGAGATATTATGAGAGAAGAAGTTAGAGTATTAAAGATGGTTAATGAATAACTTCTGAAACAGACTTCTGAGCTTAATGAAGAAAAGGTGCTGATTTTGGAAGCTGAAAACACTGAGTTAAAGAGCAAGATCTCAGACTTAGAAGATCAAATTGTCAAGTTTCAACAAACAGGGTGTGTTAATGACAAGAAGATTTTTGAATTAGAACTGCAAATTGTTGAAGAAAGATCAGTTTTTGAGAAAGAAAAGAAAGAGTTTGCTAAGAAATTCTCAGAGTTTTCTAGAAAGAGTGTTGAAGAGAATAAGATGGTTGAGCTTAAATGTATAAAACTTTCTCAACAGATTTCAGATTTTGAGAAAGTGATCATTTTGGAAAGAGAAAAGTTTGAAAAGGAGAAGAAGACCATTGAACAGAAGAATATGGGAATCTTCAAAGAAATATCTGGTCAGAGAAAGAGTGATGAGAAAGACTTTGAAGAAGAAAGAAACATATTTGAAGCAGAGATAAGAAAGCTGACAGAGAAGTTATCTGAACTATCAGAAAGTGCACTAAAAGAGAAGAAAACGAAGTCTGAGTTTCAAGAAAGAATTGACCTGCTTGTCAAGGAAAGAGACAGTTATTCTTCAAAGATTAAAAAGCTTGAATATATTATTTCAAAGGTTGTGGTGACTGAGCAAACGACTCCAGAGTCAAAAATCCACACATCTAGAAATAGTTCAGTTGGATCTAACAAGACAGCTGCAAGCTCACATCAGAAAACTGTTTCTTCAAAAAGGTCAGTTAATTCATTTGATCAGATTCGTACTACTAACATTTTCTTTGATCCCATTGTAGATGGTTCAGATACGTTTAGAAGAAGAAGAAGAAGGAGATATAAAGAAGAGAAGCTGGTATGGAAAGTAAAACCAGTTGATGATGAGAAGAATGATGAGAAGAAAGAAGAAAAGAAAGGAAACAAGTCATGTGTACATGCATCAAATGCCAAAAAGAACAATGTGCTGAAAGGTAAACCTGATCTTGTTTACTCGAGAGATCAATTAAGCTGGTTGTCTAAAAAGAAGTATTGTTCTTACTGTCGTACTTATGATTTTGTACATAAAACTAGTGATCATTACTGGTATGGTTCTTATTCTATTACTCCTTATAGAACTTCAACTCATAAACATGGACCCAAATACCAGTGGGTAGCAAATTCGAAAGACGATTTTGTGTTGTAGGCACCTCAAGTCAAGGGGGAGTAAGAGAACCGAGGCTTATGAATAAATCAGTTCAGAACCCGTGCTTCAATGAACCGAGGCTTCTGAATAAATCAGTTCAGAACTCGTGCTTCAATGAACCAAGGCTTTTGAATAAATCAGTTCAGAACCCGTGATTCAATGAACCAAGGCTTCTGAATAAATCAATTCAGGACCCGTACTTCAACGAAGTTTGACTTCTAAACACAACAGTTTAGGACTCGTACTTGAACGATGAAAGAAATGATACTCCCGAGCTGATATGAGATTGTACTCCAATACTCCAATGAGGAAATCAACCTTCAAGGGGGAGTACATATTTTTCTAGAAATATGCATTCGGAAGATATGATGATCTACACTTCAGGGGGAGTTATAGATCTCTATCATGTTTTTCACTTACATATTTTATGATGCATAATTTCAGGGGGAGTATATGACTTCTGATTACTTCATACCAGAATTCGTATATTTAATGTTTTACTGATTTATGTCTTTTATTGTTCAATAAATGTTGTGAATAAAGTTGCTTTGACGACTTTATGACTGTTTGCAGATTGAGAAATGCTTACAAGATCATATCTTATATGACTTGAAGCTTGATTTCATGAGATTTAAGACAGAACGAAAGGTTTATTTCTAATCTTAATCTCATACGTGTCTGAAAGATGGACACCTTTCAGATATGAAAACATGTTTTTAAATGTTCAAACCACTTCCTATTCTTAAACGATTTCATGAATTAAGAAGTGTGATTTTAAATGTTTTCATTTTTATTTGTGCTTAAATGTCAATAAACCGTAGGTTTCCAAAGATTTATACTTGTGTATTATCTTTTCCATATACTTTCAAGTACTCACACACACCGGTTTAATATTTTGTTGAATATGTTCTTACCATGTCTCTAAATTGAAACAAATTTTCGATGGTAAGACACCCCGATTGAACTTCATTGAATTTTGAGCATGATTTCATTTCTAAACGTTCTTTCAAGAATGTCTATATCTTGGATCGTATAGAAAAATTCCAATTTTTGCTGACCTACGCCTTAATAGATAAATCATTTCTATTTGTTCTTTTTCATACAATGTCAGATTTTCAAACAAGTTTCTTGTATTCATTTCATTCATTCAATATACTTGTTTTGAAAAGTCTTCAATGTTTAAAATGCTCAAAATCTTCATGATTATCTATGTGAGCATACAGACATCTGACTTGTATATTTTGTGCTTTAACTGATATAGTTAAACCAGTTGAGCAACATGTTCTTATAGGACAATACATGGGTTCTTTATGTGAGTTTAATTAAAACTTCTATGGATTCACGTTAACCAGTGTTTCCTACCCATGAAGTTAATCCTTGAGTAATCGAAAGTGTGAGGAGTCAAAATACTGAGTGTGGGTTGAGTGATGAGGTAAAATGGAAAAGAGAGTTTGGTTAGATGTGAGCTTACTAATTAAAAGAAAGAGGGTGTGCGAACAGAGTAAAATAATATCAAACTCTGCACCAACTTTTTCTGAGTCGGGCAACCACATTACTAATGTTTCACACTTCTTCATAAACATTATTGAAACAGGCAACTAGCCCATCTCAACTCTTGATAAAAACCCCACCAGCTACTCATTTTCAAGGGGACGCAACACATATGCTATCTGATTTTCATTTGGAAAATCTGGATATTGAAAAAGAAGGAAGTCTGCCCCACCTTCGCACTTCGATCATGCACAATAGAGTCTGTGTTTAATTATTGTTGTCTCAGTGGTTTACACAATTTTGAGCCTTATATAAGCAATCATCATGTGCTTAATTCTTTCAAACACTTGCACAAACACACAAGGAAATTTGTTTTTCTTGTCATAACGTTCATAGAAATATCTTTGTGGTGTTTCGATGATTGAATGTAAGACCTAGGGGAGTGAAAATCAAAAAATCTCCTTTCCATTGTGTATTCGTTACACACAGTAACTTTGTGTTACTGATAGGCAGATTAACTGATTCATTTGTTGATTCAGAGGTTACGTTCTTATTTGTCTGGATTTGAAAAGATCTAGATGAATACATTATTATGAATTGATGAAGAATCGGAGGCTCTTGATAAGATCAGTGGTCAGAATAGATGAAGTGACATTTCTTGTTAAAAGTTTTGATGATCTCTATGCCACAATATCAAAAAGGGGGAGAAGGTATCAAGAAATGTATGATTCAGAAATGTTATAGATGGGGAGAAAATTAAGAAAGTTATTTGGAAAATGTTTAAGAATTGATTGTGAAAGAAATATTGGTTAAAGATTGTTGTTCAAAGCTGAAAGAGTTCAAAGATTTCAGAATTGTTGAGGATTTTTCCTGAAAGTTTATTTGGAGATAATTTGTTGAAGCAATCAAAGGTGTGTCTGAAAGAGGTTTATACCAACCGTTAGGGAGAATGTTAATATTTTTGAAGAACAGATTTTGGAAAGATTGCTGAAAGTTTAAAGACAGAGTTTATCAAAGAAAGGGGAGAATGTTATAAGCATAAAAGAGAAGATTTAATCTGATTTTAATCTACAAAGAGGGAGTTTATAATGTTTTTACAGAAAGGGGGAGAAGATTCAAATTGAGCTTAAAAAGAGATGATTGAACTGCCAAATCTTTTTAGAGATGATCTTGATCCAAAGGGGGAGAATGTTAGTGCACAAATTTTTTGGATGCAAGATCATAATGTTTGAAGTTTGAAGTTTAAAGTAAAGCAAGTCAAAGCCTCAAAGTCAACTCTCAAGCAAGAATGTCAAAGTCTTTGTAATAAATGTCAAAGTCAAAGTAGTTGTATTTGTTTTCCTAGTTATTGTTGTTTAGTATAAATAGCCTTGTCTTTGTAAGATGAAGTAAGTCCTTTCAGAGTAAGCTTGTCAGAGTAGAATGTGTGTGTGTAGAATCTGTGTGGAACATACTTGTAACTATAGAACATACGCAGATTGTAGAGAGAGAGAATTCTAGAGAGAGAAAATCATCTGTACGAATTGTTTGATTGGAATTACATAACAGGTTGACTTTTAATCTGATTAATTCATCTTGTTTGTTTGTTTTAATCAATAAGAACTTGATTAGATTGGGACTATCATATCCTTTTGTGAGGATACAAAGGAGGTGGCTTTGGTTTTAGCAGAGTCCCCGGGTCCGGATGGGAAAATTTCAACACCTACCAATTGTGGAGAATCGGTGGGTGGATTTTGTGGCTTGGCCCTTGAAACCTTCCCAGCCTCTTGAGAGGAGAGGGAGGGGAAGAAGGTGAGTGCCTCCGCTTTGAAGAGGGATGTGTGACCGGGGCAACAACCTAAGGTTCTTTCAGTCGTATGGTCATCTTAGCTAGTGTAGAGGTGCCGAAAGCCTTTGAAGATTCTTTCTTGCTAGTCGGCTTCACTTGGGAATGGGGAAGATTGGGCCACTATAGATGAGGGAGCCTTGGACACCAGAGTGTCTCTAGCATCACCCCATTGTAGACCGTGAGAGTTTATGAAGGAGACCATACCTGGGAGTGAGAGCTCGAATGGTAGAGAGAGACCTTGTTGAGAGAGGTCTTCTTGACTTTCTAAGTGTTGGTAGGAGAGTCATCACCAAATCAATTTGTGACACAACAATTTTTCTCCCCCTATTTGACGATGACACCAACACATAGAAGAAAATGGTAACGACACTTAGAAAAATTACAAGACACGAAGAACTCATAAATTCAGTGGCCCATTGTGTTTTTTTTTGGGGAAAAAAAAACGGGAAGAGAGAAATGGGGGGAAAAGGAAGAAATGTCGGGTAAAAATTGCTGATAGAAGTCGGGATGAAATGTTGAGGATGAGGAATATGATAGAGAAGAAGATGAAGATATGGGGTGGTATTTATAGCGGGAGGGAGAGGAGAGTTTGTAAACGGAGTGAGGGAGAAGTTAATTGAGCTAATGATGGTGAGAGAAAAGAGGATAGGGATGGAAAAAGGTGATAGGGTGTGATGGTTATATTAGGAAAATTCTAGGGAAGTAGGAAAGAAGAAGATAATGAAAAAGATTTGGGAAAGGAAATAATTGAAAAAAGGGAAAGTGAGTAAGGTAAGGATTGGTTTAAGAAAAGGACAAAAAATGGGGGTAGGGTATATAGGCCGAAAAAAAATGGTGGGAGGGGGGGGGATCTTCGGCCGATTGAATGGTGAGAGGGGGGGGTGGTTTTCGGTTTTGGTGTAAATGGGGATGGGGGATGGGGTTCCTACCGAAAAAAAATAATAGGGATGGGGGGTTTGGCCAACTAAAAAAATGGGGAAGGGTGGAGTGGGGTTTGGCTAGTGAAAGGGGCCGAAAGGGGAGTTTGGTCGGCTAGAGTGAGGGTCCGAAAAAAAAGGGAGGGTAGAAGGGGGTTGTGTTTCGGCCTAGTATGGGTGGTGGTGGAGGTTTTCGGTGGGATAAAGGGGCCGAAAGGTGTGGGTGGGTCGGCGGTTTGGAGGAGCCGAATATGGGTTGTTTGGTGAGGATGGTTTGGGGGGGTTGAGAGCCGAAGGTGAGAGGAGAGGTGGGGGTGAGTGGCTTATGATGGGACCCGAAAAAAAAAGAGATATAAGGGGGGTGTTGGGATTTTCAGTGGAGAGGGGGAGGGGAGGGGAGGGGGAAGCCGAAGGAAGGGGGGGAGAGGGAGGGGAGGCCGAAGGTTTGGGGTTTGGGGGGGGTGGGTGTTTTGGCTAGGAAAAAATAAAGGGGTTTGGGGTTGGTGGGTGTTTCGGTTGATGTGGGCCGAAGGAAGGGAGGGAGAGATGGGGAGGGTAGAGAGAGAGGGAAACCGAAAGGTGGGGGGTTAGAGAGAGAGAGAGATAAACCAAAGGGAGGAAGGGGAAGGTTGGGAGGGGAGGGAGTTCGGTTGGGGGGGGGTTAGGACCTAAAGGGAGAGAGAGTGAGGGAGATAGAGAGAGCCGAAGATAGAGAGAGAGAGGTCGAAGAAATGAAAGGGAGGTATAAGGGGTGTTTGGTCTTCGGTGGGTTTAAGAGGCCGAAAAGGAGAGATGGGAAGAGAGAGAGAGAGAGAAGTCGAAGGAGGGTAGAGAGAGAGGGAGGCCGAAGGGTAGAGAGAAAGGGAGGTGGTGAGTTGTGGTTTAAGTGTGTGTAAAAAATAAAAGGAAAGGGGGTAAGTATAGGAAGGGGGAGTGTGGGTAAAATGGTAAAGAGTGAAAAAAATGGGAAGTAGATGAAGGTGATGATTTGAAGTGTGATTAAAAAAAATGAGAGGTGGGGGGGGGGGGAGATAGGGGCCGAAAGGTTGTGGTTTCGGTGGCTAAGGAGCTGAAAGATGAGGGAGAGAAGGGGGGAAAGGAGCCGAAGGGGAGAAATAAATATGTAGGAAAAAAGTTAGAAAAAAAATAATTTTTTTTAAATAAAACAGCAACCAAAGAAAAATGTTAAAAAAATATTATATTTTTTGTAAAAAGAATCAAACCATCAGTTGGGGCTGAAAAATAAAAAAATAATTTTTTTAATAAAAACATCAAATCGACGGCTAGGAAAATAATTTTAAAAAAGTTTTTTTTTAACAAATTCATCGGCTGGAAAAAAACAATAGAAATTTTTGTTTTGATTTCTTTTCTTTTTTCTTTTGTCCCTTTTTTTGATTTTCTTTTCTTTCTTTTAGTTTTTATAATCTTATTTTCTTTTCTTTCTCTCATTTTGTTTTGATTTTCTTTTCTTTTTCTCATTTTTTTTTGAAAAATTAAATGTCGATATTTAACATACCGAGTTCTCCGATAAAAAACTTGAACCGAGCTTCGTCAAGCGGTTTGGTGAAGAGATTCGCGAGTTGAAGGTCGGTAGGGATGAAATGTAATTCGATATCACCTTTGGAGATGTGATCCCTGATGAAATGATATCGGATGTCGATGTGCTTGGAACGAGAGTGCATCACCTGATTGTTTGCGATGGCGATCACACTTGAGTTGTCACACAAAATCGGGATGTGGGAGAACAACTGATTGTAGTCTCTAAGCTGATTCTTCATCCAAAGAATTTGAGCACAATAGCTTCCAGCAGCTACATACTCAACCTCAGCAATAGAGGTGGAGACTGAGTTCTGCTTCTTGCTGGACCAACTCACAAGCTTGCCACCAAGGAGTTGGCAGCTGCCAGTGGTGCTTTTCCTATCAATCTTTGATCCTACAAAATCAGAATCTGAGTACCCTATTAGATCAAAACTCGAGTCTTTGGGATACCAAAGACCCAGATTCATGGTACCTATCAGATACCGAAAAATGCGTTTAACCGCAGCCAAATGAGATTCTTTCGGATTGGCTTGGTAACGCGCACACATGCTAGTAGCAAACATAATGTCTGGTCTACTAGAAGTAAGATAAAGAAGGGAGCAGATCATGCCTCGGTAGCTGGTGATATCCACATATACACCATCCGGATCAACATGGAGTTTCAAATGTGGTGCCATGGAAGTTTTCATGGGGGAGGAGTTTTCAAAGTTGAACTTTTTCAGAAGATCACGTATGTATTTACTTTGATTTATAAAGATTCCTTCTGAAGATTGTTTAACTTGAAGTCCTAAGAAAAAGGTGAGCTCCCCCATCATACTCATCTCATATTGGCTTTTCATGACAGAGGCAAACTCATCACACAGTGACTCATCAGTGGCACCAAAAATGATATCATCCACATAATTTTGAACAAGAATATGATTACCCGAGGTTTGCTTGATGAATAAAGTGTTGTCAATTTTACCTCTTGAATACTTGTTCTTCAGGAGAAAGTCAGCAAGAGTATCATACCAGGCACGAGGAGCCTGATTTAGACCATAGAGAGCTTTGTCTATCCTGTACACATAGTCAGGATGGACTGGATCTTCAAAGCCAGGGGGCTGTTTCACATAGACTTCTTCAACTAGCTCCCCATTTAGAAATGCACTCTTGACATCCATCTGGAAGACTCTGAAGTTCTTGTAGGAAGCATGAGCAAGGAAGATTCTGATGGCTTCAAGTCTTGCAACTGGAGCAAATGTTTCATCATAGTCAATTCCTTCCTCTTGCCTATAGCCTTGTGCAACCAGTCGGGCCTTGTTTCTGATCACCGTACCTTCTTCATCCATTTTGTTCCGAAAGACCCACTTGGTTCCTATGATGGGTTTTCTGGAAGGACGAGGAACCAATCTCCAGACTTTTTTCTTTTCGAACTGAGAAAGTTCTTCTTGCATGGCAGTGATCCAACATGGATCAGCTAAGGCTTCGTCAACTTTCTTTGGTTCAATGAGGGAAAGAAAGTTCACATAGAGACAAATGTTTCCAATGCCTCTTCTGGTCTGGACACCAACTTGTTGATCACCGATGATTTGATCAATGGGGTGATCTTTTGTCCACTTTAGAGCGGGGGTAAAGGAGGAGGATAAGAAATTTGTAGAGGAGAGTTGGAAGGGATATTTTCAGGAGAGATAGATGGAAGATCGACAGGTAGAAAATGAGTGGCTGGTGGGGTTTTTAACAAGAGTTGGCATGGGCTAGTTGCCTGTTTCAATAACGTTCACCAAAGAATTGTGAAACATTAGTAATGTGGCTGCCCGACTCAGAAAGTAGTTGGTGCAGAGTTTAATATTCTTTTACTCTGTTCTCTCACCCTCTTTCTTTTAATCATTAAGCTCACATCTAACCAGACTCTCTTTTCCATTTTACCTCAACACACAACCCACACTCATTTCTTTTCGACTCCTCACACTCAATCACTAAGGATTAACTTCTTGGGTAGGAGACACTGGTAATCGTGAATCCATAGAAGTTCATTTAAGTCCTAGCACAAAGAAACCCATATTTTCCTTTAAAGCATATGTTGCTCAAGATGGTTTAACTTTATTAGTTAAAGCTCAAATACAAGTCAGATGTTCGTATGCTCAGAATATAATCATGAAGATATGAGCATTTTTAAACATTGAAGTATTTTCAAACAAGTATATTGAATGAATAGATAAGAATGCAAGAAACTTGTTTGAAAATCTGACATTGTATGAAAATGATCAAAAATGAAATGATATATCAATGAAAGCTTATGGTCAAGAATAATGGATATTGTCTATATGAATCAAAATATAGACATTCTTGAAATGAATGTTTCGAAATGAAATTACGCTCAAAATTCTTTGAAGTACAAGCGGGGTGTCTTACCATCGAAAAATATGTTTCAAATTTGAGACATGGTAAGAACTTTTTGAACAATAAGTCAAATTGGTGTGTGTGAATACTTGAAAGTATATAGAAAAGACAATACGCAAGTATTTATCTTTGGAGACACACGGTTTGTAATCATTTAAACACAAATAAAATGAAAAACATTTAAGATCACACTTCTAATTCATGAAATCTATTTAAGAATCGGGAAGTGGTTTGAACATTTACAAACATGTTTTTCTATGAATGAAATTTGTCCTTCTTTCAACCATATATGAGATTAAGATAAGAAATTTAACCTTTCTATGCAGTCTTAAATCTCATGAAGTCATGCTTAAGTCATAAAGATATGATCTTGTAAGCTTCTCTCATTCTGCACAAGTCTCAAAGTCATGTCAAAGCAACTTTATTCACAAAATTTATTCAAATGTAAATGACATAAAGCAATAAAACGATTAAAGTACGAGTTCTGATCTGAAGTAATCAGAAATCATCACCTTTACTCCCCCTGAAATTATACATCTAAAATATGTCAGTGAAAAAATATAAGCATTAACCCCCCCTCAAATGTTGATCATCATATATGTCAGATGCATAAAATTTCAGACAAATATGTACTCCCCCTTGAATATTGATTTCCTCAGATATGTATGTAGGAGTACATTATCATTCAGCTCAGGAGTAAAATATTTTGATCATTGAAGTGCGGGTCTTGAACTGTTGTATTCAAGAGCCATCCGTTCTTTCACTCAACCTTGACTTGACATTCCTGTAACACAAATTTATCCTTTTTCTTTGGTATCCATTTGTATTTGGATTCAACAGTATTAGCATATGATTTTGGCACCCATTTAAATTTGGGTCCGCTTTTCTTTTGAAAACCATATGAAGAACTAGAACGATAAGAGTATACATGATACGTTCCAAACCAAACATCAGAATATTTCCAAGAATCATAATCATTTCTATCATAATTGGAATACTTTCTAGCAGACGAAAATAACTGGAATAATTGTTGTCTTGAATAATTCTTGTAAGAGGATACAAGCTTTGTTTTAGAAATAGCAACATTCACAATCAAATCATCTTTACTAGTAGTATTCTTATTACAATCAGTACTAGAAAATGATGTAGTATTCTCATCCATCTTCTTCTTAGGTTGCCACTCAGACTTAACACCATGCGTTTTCCTTTTCACATCTGAAAATTTTGAAACTTCAGAGTTAGAACGGTGAGAATCAAAAAATGCTTCTTCTTTGACTTACTAGTGTTGATCTGTTTCTGTGAATGCCCAAATTTCTTCTTTTTACCTTTGGCAACTTTGGTTTTCACAGGAACTGATTTATCAACTTTTGATGATGTTTCACCTTTTTCATACACACTTGGTAATCCAAAAGAATTAACAACAAAAGATGAATGATCAGGAAGTTTAGAATTAAAATCAAATTGAGCAATACATTCATCTAAATCACCATCAGAGTTTAAAAAAATCAAACCCATCATTAAGTAAACTAGACATATCATCAGAATTTGAATCTTTAGACGAATTAGAGAAATCAGAATTTTTCAACACAATTAAAAACACATTTTGTTCTAAATCCATCAAAATTCTTTCTTCTGTCAGAGTATTCTCAAGTTCATAAATTTTACTTTCTAACACGAGAGGAGGAATGTAAATTTTACCTTCAATAGGCTTTGCCTCCAACTCTTTTGAGGAATAACTCTCAAAATAGTCATCTGAAAGAAATTTTGATTTATCAGAATTATAACTATTATTCAACTTCCCATAACAAAATGGAAGCTGAACTTTAGTTGTGTTCTTTCTTTTCTCATATTCCTTGGCTTCATCTTCTTCAGATAGTTTAGTCCACTCAACATGAAGATCAGGGTATCTTGATGCTAGACTTAAGAATGTAAAATCATAAAGTGCAGGCACTTCATATATACCCTTTTTAAGATAGTGTGGATTCTCATAACTGAGTCCCCAACACTCTTTGTTCTCTTTGGGTTTGTTTAGATGAATGGTTTGTTCAATTTGACCCAATGTGTATAACTTCCCTTCCAAAGCATTCACTTTGTCAAGTAAAGATTTGTTTTCTTCTGAAAGCGAAGAATACATTTTAGTAAGCTCTTTTGAATCAAACTCACACAGTCTATATTTTGAAACAGTTTCAGATAACTCTTTGTGAATTATAGTCTTCTCTTTCGCGCCGGTGTCAATGTTTTTATGTAATGCTTCAATCAATACATTCTTCTCAGCAGTATAATTGCTAAGTTTCTGTATAGATTGATTCTTATCTTTAATAACACCTTTTTCACGCTTAAGTTTAGACTCTAATTCTTGGAGTTTAGTCATCATAACATGCATTTGATTTAAAAAATCCGATTCAGTCATAACACATACCTCATTATCCTCTTCATCAAATTCTGCATTTTCTTCAGCTTCATTCACTATCTTACCCATAAGACAAATATGAGCTGTCTCTTCTTTCTCAACCTCTTCGTCAGAGTGATCAAGCCAAAATTCATCCTCTGCCATCAATGCTTTTCCAGCCTCCTGTTGCTTGGCTAGAAGAATTTTGTTCTTATAGTACTCGGAGTTCTTGATTTTGGGTTTTCTGCAGTCCTTAGCAAAATGACCCAGTTTGCCACAGTTGTAGCACTTTGTAGGTTCCGGCTGTTTCTTCTCTTCTGTAGTCTTCTTTTCTTCCATTCTCTTTCCTTCAATTCTCTCCTTGTGTTCAAAGTTCTTAGACCCAGAAGAATACCTTTGACTGTTTGAGTTAGGCTTTTTGTAATTTTTTTTTTCTAAAAAACTTTTGTCAGCATCAGCATGGCCTGATTCAAGCTTTCACAGTCATCTGAATCAGAGTTATCTTCACTCCCTGCCTCTTCTGATTCAGAAAGTATCACTTTCTTTTTCTTCTTAAGGCTCACACTCTTCTTTTTCACAACTAGAGCAACTGGATCAACAACTACCTTCTCAGCCTTTTTCTTTTCACCCATAATCTCATCAACCTCTTCTTCATTTTGTCTAAGAGTTTCATAGACTTCATGGAGTGGTATTTCATTCAAGTCCTTCAATTGCTTCATTTGCCTAGTAAATCTCTTCCACTCAGGCTGCAAGATACTAAGGAACTTGACATTAAGCTCAATTTGTGACTTATTCACTTTGTTCTTACTGAGTTCGTTCAACAAAGTCGCAAATCGGTCATAAGTAGCCTCCAGTGATTCACCCTCCTTAGCCTTGAACTCTTCATAGTTATTGAGGCAGTTAGATATTTTGAGTTGGTTCCCTACTTTTGATCCAAGCATCATCTTCTCCATTTGATCCCACATTTGCTTTCCGGTAGCATTGTAACTGTCAATCTTAACATATATCTCGTTTGGTATGCCTTGAAGAATGAAAGACTTTGCCAATTTATCAGCTCTTGCTCTATCTTTCTCCTCATCAGTGAATTCATTAAACTTAAGTTGATATTCTATCTGCTCATTTCCAACAGTACGGGTCGTTGTTGGAATTGGCATAACTCCTTCCTCCAAAGAGATCTTGATAAGTTCACCCAATGCGTGTCTATCTATCTCAATCAAAACCTCCCACTCTACTAAGGGATGAATATCCCTAGTGGAAAATCAGGATGGTGCACTTTCTTGAAGGTGTGGATCATGGTTTGGTTGAGTTTCTTTACAATCCCCCGTACATCCCCATGTCTACTGTTCCAAGGGTACCTGTAACTGCTACCACCCCTGAAGTCCCTGAATACCAACATCCCAAACCCATTGCTGAGTGGAGTGAACAAGAGAGTGCTCTACATGAACTTGCTAAGAAATCCAAAAGGCTACTCATTATGGCCATTTCAAATGAAATTTTTCAGTCATTGGACACTTGTGAAACATCAAAAGATCTGAGGTTAGAGCTTGAAAAACAATTTGAGGGAGGTGCTAAGACTCAAAAGAACAACAGAGCCTTATGCATAAATCAATATTTTTCTTTCAAAGCTCTGCCAAATGAATCCATTCAGAGAACCTATGATAGATTCAACTCTCTTATCAACAAGTGCAAGAGATATGGAATCCACAGAACTTCTGAAGAAAACAATGTCAGGTTTCTTCAGAGCCTCAATGATGAGTGGTTGCATTTGACTATGTCCATGCAAGCAACTCTGGACCTTGATGTTTGGTCCATATCTGATCTTTTTAGGACTTTGGTGAGCGCATCTCGAAGCTAAAAACTCAGGTTGGTGGACCTCTGGCGTTAGTAGGAAAAGCCACAGAGGTACAGGATAAAGAGAAGAAAGAGAAGACAATAGAGGATGTACTGAAGAAAAAGAAAAAGAAGGTTCTGGTAGCTGAGAGTGAAGAAGATGATGACTCTGAGGAGAAAATGGACATGGCTTCAATGGCAAAGACACTTGCCCTTATGACCAGAGAATACAACAAAGGTCTTAAGAAGAAGCCCATGTTCAACAACAGAGGAAGAGAGGAAAGAGACGGCAGAAGAGGATATGGTGAACAGAGGAAGTTTGTGAGAGAAGAGCGTAAGGATCAAAGACAAGAGGAAAGGAGAGAAGATGACAGAAGGGGTTCACAGAAGTTTGATGGAAGAGGTGGTGAAAAGGCTCCCCAACAAAATGAAGGATGTTTCAAGTGTGGAAAGCCTGGGCTTTTTGCATCTGAGTGCATATCCAATACCACAAAGGGCAAACCGGTCAGAGATGTTTCTTTTTAAAAAAAAGGTAGAATACTATACACAGAGGTCTCTGATGGCCGAGCAAGAAAACCTTGTGACCGATGAATCCTCTGACGAAGGGGACAACGATGCACTCTTCTATGGTATGGCAAAAGTCAACACCTTTGACGGGGATAGTGAGGTATCCACTTCTAACCCTTCATCTCATGACTCTGAAAACAAGTTTTTTGAACTAAATGAGGAATTCCTTGCTTGCAAAAACACTTGCGTAGATCTTGAGAAAAAGCTAGCCTTCTTTGAGCGTGAGGCTAGACTTCTCACTCAAGAGAAGGATAAGATCTATCTTGAAAAATGTTCACTTGTCTCTAAGCACATTTCAGAAAAGAAACCCTTGAAAGAAAAAATAGTTTCTCTTGATAAAGCATTAAAAGATAAGGTTAAAGAACTAAGGAACAATGAGAGTGATCGACTAAATGACATATCTGTAACACCCTAAAAATAGGAATAACAAAAACTTTCCCAAAGAGGAGAAGTGGTATATAAATTGCCTTAACAAGAGCCTCCCAAAAATGGGGAAATAAAATAAACTTGTTTAATCACAACTGTAATTGAACGGACAATAAATAACAACCAACTAATCTAATTTCTATGTCTAGAAAAGAGATTACAAAAAGGGTGTCATCTATAAACCCAAAAGCCTTCTCCAAGAAATATATATCCAAGTGCATTTTCCCCAAGCTCTCACCCAAGCAACTACGCCTGCTTAGGACCGGCGCCACTAGAACCTGAGATACACATCGACACCAAACAAGTGTTAGGCCAAAAAGCCTAGTGAGTTGAACAAGAAATAGCATGTTAAAGCATTTACATTTCTCATTAGCAGTTAACCAAATTTCATTAAATGTGGAGTTAACGGGGGATACCCATAACACCAATCAAGTTCCACCCAAAGAGCCGATATACCTTGATGCCAACTTCTACGAGTGACATCCGAAAGTCCCGGCACATCCGAGGACTACAACCATGGCATTACCCCGAATGGCGGAGGCCTAAGCGCATACCCACACGGTGGCACCCAATACTACATCCTCCTAGTGTCTACTGACTTGGTTCGTCCAACATAATTTATTAATAGGACTCAAGGCACAATATGACCAAGAATATTATCCATACCAACCATGGGTACAATATTACAAGCCATAAATCTGAAGTCTATAACAAGACAATTATGACCACATTTTAATCATGTGGTTTTGACTCATAAAATGGAGTCCCAAATAATATACCATCTCTATCCCAATAACTCAAAGCATGACATAAACGAACATGGCTCATCAAGAAATCCCCCAAATACTTGAGCATATACAATGAACATTTCAAGTAGGATGAAAGATGGTAACAAGTAATAGATTATGATGTGCATCTAGTTTTAACAAGGGATTAGTAAACTCACAATCTAGGTTTTCGACCAAAATCTAGAAAAGATGAAACCCTAGAACTTGAATGGAAGTGATGAAGACTTGAAATCTTGAGGTCTTGAGGTAGATGGAAGCTCACTAAATAACTCCACCAACCAAGCTTTTGCAATAAATGGTAAGGGGTTTAGAGAAGAAGAAAATCGCCCAAACCCTAGTTTTCTCGGTTTAGATCTGATTTTTGGCGATATGAATGAGAAGAAAACGGGTGATTAGGGGTTTTGGGGACCTGAAGGCGCCCCGTGACTTGTGCTGCGACTTGCAACCCGCGGCGTAAGTCTTTCGTGTGTTCTGAGATGCGCACTTCCAGTGGGTTACGCGGCTTATGCCGCGACTTGCACACGCGGCGTAAGTCGCGTAACTCACTGCCAAACAAAGGCTGATCTAACACTTCCAAATCAGCACCAAATGACCATTTTAAACAGAAATAACAATTAAGCATATAACTTCTACTTTGATAAACGCATAAACATAAGATTAACAAAATCTTATACTTACCTGAAATTCCGGATGTTACAATCCTCCTCACCTAATTTGGATTTCGTCCCTGAAATCACATTTATACGAACAAATGAGGATAACGCTTCCTCATATCATCTTCGGTTTCTCAAGTGACATTAGCACCACGATGGTGCTTCCATTGGACCTTGACCATTACTACGTCCTTATGCCATAACTTCTTCACTTTCGATTCCAAAATTGCTTCTGGTTCTTCCACACAACGGTTCCCATTATTAATCTGGATTTCCATTAAGGGTATCACGCTTTCCTCTTCGGCCAAGTACTTCCGAAGGTAACACACGTGAAAGGTAGGATGTATCCCATCCATCTCCAGTGGTAAGTCCAACCAGTATGCTTGAAGTCCAATCTTTTCTAAGATGAAAAAGCGTCCAAGGAAATGGGGATTAAGCTTCCCGCGCTTCCCGAAACGAATAATCCCCTTCCAGGGAGATACCTTCAACATGACACGATCGGCCACTTGAAACTCGACCGGTCTCCTCTTCTTGTCCGCATAACTCTTCTGTCGGTCTTGGGCCACCTTCAGTCGTTCTCGAATTTCTTTCACTTTGTCTGCCGTCTCTTGAACGATTTCCGGCCCGGCGAATTGCTTCTCGCCCGCTTCAAGCCAACAATCTGGGGTTCGACACTTTCGTCCGTATAACGCCTCGAACGGTGCCATTCCAATACTAGATTGGTAATTGTTATTATAAGCAAACTCCACCAGAGGTAGGTGTGAGTCCCAACTCCCGCCGAAATCTATGACACACGATCTCAACATGTCTTCGAGCGTCTGAATTGTTCTCTCGTTTTGACCATCCGTTTGAGGATGGTAGGCCGTGCTCAGATTTAATCTAGTGCCCAATTCTTTATGCAAAATAGCCCAAAAATTTGAGGTGAACCGACTATCCCGATCCAACACGATAGATTGCGGAACTCCGTGCCTCGACACTACCTCATCGATATAAAGCTTAGCCAATTTCTCCATTGGCAAGGTCTCTCGCATAGCAAAAAAATGCGTGCTCTTGGTCAGACGATCCACGACCACCCATATAGTATCATGACCTCATAAGGTTTTTGGTAGTTTTGTCACAAAATCCATGGTGATGTTGTCCCACTTCCACTCAGGAATAGACAACGGTTGTAAGCTCTCGTACGGTCTTTGGTGTTCCGCCTTGACTTGAAGGCACGTGACACACCTCTCCACATAATTTGCTACATCCAGCTTCATCACCGGCCACCAATAGTTCAACTTTAAATCCCTATACATCTTGGTGCTACCGGGATGTATAGAATATTTCGACTTATGCGCTTCTTCGAGATGTAACTCCCGATTTCCACCAAACTTTGGCACCCAAATTCGACCTTGGAAGAGTTTAAGTCCTCGGCCATCTTCCGTCAAAAGTCCACTTTGTTTCATCATGACCTCAGATTTGAGATTTTCTTCTTTGAGCGCTTCCATCTGGCTTGCCTTGATGTTTTCCAAGAGACTCGATACTACATCGATTCTTATGAGGGATAACTTAACACCGCCCTCATGACTCCTTCGACTCAACACATCTGCCACCACGTTGGCTTTACCGGGATGGTAGAGCAAATCACAATCATAGTCCTTTAGCAACTCAAGCCACCTCCTTTGTCGCATATTGAGTTCTTTTTGATCGAAGATGTACTTAAGGCTCTTGTGATTAGTGAATAGAGTACATATGGTTCCGTACAAATAATGTCGTGACAACTTCAAAGCAAAGACCACCGCCGCTAATTCCAGGTCATGAGTCGGGTAGTTCTTCTCGTGGTCCTTTATTTGTCGTGATACATAAGCTATCACCTTTCCCCGTTGCATCAACACACACCCGAGACCCATCTTGGAAGCATCCCTATATACAACGAAGTCATCCGATCCATCGGGTAAGGACAGAATAGGAGCTTCACACAACCTTTTCATGAGCGTCTGAAAGGCTTGCTCCTGCACGTCAGTCCAAAGAAAATTGACATTCTTTCTTGTGAGGGAGGTGAGTGGCGAACCTATCTTAGAGAAATCTTGAATAAAGCGTCGATAGTAGCCCGCCAAACCTAAGAAACTCCGGATTTCCGTCGGACTCGTTGGCGGTTCCCAACTCATCATCGCCTTTATCTTCGCTGGGTCCACCTTTACCTCGACTTCAGACACTACGTGGTCTAAGAATTGAAATTCATTGAGCCAAAACTCGCACTTTGAGAACTTCTCATACAGCTTCTCTTTCCGGAGAATTTCTAACACTTCGCGCAAGTGTTTCTCATGCTCAACCTCGTCTTTTGAGTAGATCAAGATGTCGTCAATAAAGACAATCACGAACTTGTCCAAGAATGGCCGACACACGTGGTTCATTAAATCCATGAATATGGCCGGAACATTGGTCAATCCAAAGGGGATCACCAAAAACTCGTAATGACCATATCTCGTCTGAAAAGCCGTCTTCAGTATATCTTCCTTCTTCACTCTGACTTGATGATAACCGGATCTAAGATCGATCTTTGAAAAGCATCACGCGCCTTGCAATTGATCGAAAAGATCGACGATGCGTGGTAGAGGATACTTGTTCTTCACCGTGACCTTATTCAATTATCGATAGGCGATGCACATCCGCATGGACCCGTCTTTCTTCTTTACAAATAAGACCGGAGCTCTCCAAGGAGACGAGCTCGGTCAGATGAACCCTTTCTCAAGAAGCTTTTGAAGTTGCGTCATCATCTTCCGCATTTCTGTCGGAGCCAAACGGTAGGGTGCACGAGCTATCGGAGCCGCTCTCGGAGTGAGGTCGATTTAGAACTCCACTTGGCGTTCCGGCGTTAACCCGGGTAATTCTTCCGGGAAGACATCCGGGAAGTCTTGCACGATATTCACGTCCCCAACAGACTTCTTCTCCTTCTTTGCGTCCACTACCTAAGCCAGATACGAAAGGTAACCTTTCGCTAGTAACTTACGCGCCTTAAGGGAGGAGATAATAGGGTTGCTTCTCTTTCCTTTCTCCCCGTAGATGGTGACCATACCATTTTCCGACAAAGGAACTTAGATCATATTTTTGGAGCAAAAGATGCCAGCCTTATGCCTCACCAACCAATCCATGCCTATGACTACGTCGAAACCCCCTATAGCCTTAGGTAACAAGTGTACATCGAAGGAAATCCCATCGATCTCTAGAGTACAACCACAGAAACACTCTCGTACAATCACTTGATCTCCATTAGCTACTTCTACTACTAATGCATCGGAAAGGACACTAATAGGAGTGACGAATTGATTACAAAATTAACCGATACGTAAGAACACGTAGCACCCGAATCAAACAACATACTAGCGGGCAAGGAGTTTACTAGAAACTTACCTGAAACAACATCGGCGGTCTCCTTCGCCTCCGGTAGTCATTCGGAATGCTCGGCTTGGCGCCCTTGACGGTTGCTCGACCCGCGCCGTCGATCCAAAAGAATTTCCTCGGTTTTCGCCTACCAACTTTGGGCAATCCTTCTTCATGTGTCCCGGTTCCCGACACTCAAAACAAACCGGCCCTCGAATAGGGCAATCCCGAATTGCGTGGCCCTTCTTGCCGCATTTGGCACACTCAACATAACCCGAGTGAGGTTTTGGGTCGCATGGGCCAGAGTGCCTGGCTTTGCAATTGTGGCACCACCGCCACTCACGACGATTGTCACCAACTCTCCCGCCCGCGAATGTCTTAGATTGAAGAATGGGCCCAGACGGCCCTTCCCACTTCCTCTTCTCTCCCACTGCAATTCTCTCATCCTTCTCTGCCTCAAAATCATCTTCTATCAAAAGTGACTCCTCAATCACATCCTGAAGGGTCAATCCTCTAGCATTCCTCACTGCCGTCTTCATCCTGGTTGGCAACCCATGCTGCTATGCCTTGATCTTAGCTCTCTCATCAAGGACGAGATGTCCCACCAAGTTCAACTTCTCCAAGAAAAGCTTGGAGTAATCAGTAATGGACAGAGCCCCTTTTTTCAGATTCTTGAACTCTTCTTCTAGCTTGTCTAACGACCGCTCGCTGCAGTACTTATCCATGATCTTTCGTTTGAAAACCGGCCAAGTTAACTTCGGGAGTAAGGGTGGACCGTGAAAGATTCCACCAAAGCAAGGCCTTACCCCTCAAAAGTTGAGAAGCTAACTTCACCCACTGCGAGACATCACATTCACTAGATTCAAAAGCCATCTCGACTTCCTTCAGCCAATACATACAAACGACTGGATTCGTTGAGCCCGAAAACTCCTTTAGGTTGCACCCCAGAAAAGCTTTGTAGGTGCATCCTTTGACCTTCCCCTTATTTCCGTTCTCGGTTTGCTCCTCAGTTAACACAACGGTCAGTCCACCACCCGATCCCATAACGATATTCTCGGCCATCGTCTCGGGTTGGCGGTTACTGGCATTTCGATCTTCCAGAAGCTTCATAAAGAACTCTTATTGTTGATCCATGGCCGAGTTCATGGCCAACATCATGCTGTCTCTGATTCTTGTCTCCATCGTCACCTCCTTCAAGATAACATTGTTAGCTGCAATGTTCGTGCGTGGGATCTGTTCGGGTCCTCCTCCCAAGAGATTGGGCATGAGAGGCACGACGGAGGTATCGACCACATGAGTTTGGTCTGCAGTAGATTCTACCTCCACGCGCCTCTTTGGCATGCTCGGTAACCTGCTCCGAGTGTTTACCATCACTATCTGCCAAACATGATCGAGAAAAGAGATTGATAAAAGACTAAGTGAGTTGAACTCAATGTACGCACTAATACACATTTCAATCATCATAATAATGGCATTTGCAAGCATACTTACATAATAACATATTCATAATAGCAATAGCTAAGTGAAATTATGAACAAATCATACACAAGAATTCTTGTTACCACAATTACGACTCTCAATTTGCATAATACCGTAAGTCCTAACGCTCTCCCCGCCTAGGATCTCTACCCCAAGTGGATAGTGAAGCAGTAAAGTCTAAAGCTTAAGTCTAGATATGCTAAAACAATACCTAGTTCACTTACACTAAAGCTCTGATACCAATTGATATTCCCAATATTCAAGTTCTAATTGCTACAAACAATCAAGATGTAGATTCGTAATCACATGTCATTGAATCAAACAACAAAGATTACAAATTCACAACTTTCTCTCTCTACTTTCTCACACTAGAATAATATTCAATGAACTCTTCTCTGATTTGTGTACATCTACTTCTGATTGATACCTACGGATTACAAAGACAAACAAAGGTATTTATACCCTTGACAATTACAAAGAAAACAAACAAATACAATTACATTGACTTTGACTTTATTAACAAAAGACTTTGAGTTTGATGAGTGTTGACTTTTCCAGCTTTGACTTCTTGAACTTTTGTCTTCAATCTTTATGATCTTGAATCCAACAATTATACGCTCTAACACCAACTTGTAACACCCTAAAAATAGGAATAACAAAAACTTTCCCAAAGAGGAGAAGTGGTATATAAATTGCCTTAACAAGAGCCTCCCAAAAATGGGGAAATAAAATAAACTTGTTTAATCACAACTGTAATTGAACGGACAATAAATAACAACCAACTAATCTAATTTCTATGTCTAGAAAAGAGATTACAAAAAGGGTGTCATCTATAAACCCAAAAGCCTTCTCCAAGAAATATATATCCAAGTGCATTTTCCCCAAGCTCTCACCCAAGCAACTACGCCTGCTTAGGACCGGCGCCACTAGAACCTGAGATACACATCGACACCAAACAAGTGTTAGGCCAAAAAGCCTAGTGAGTTGAACAAGAAATAGCATGTTAAAGAATTTACATTTCTCATTAGCAGTTAACCAAATTTCATTAAATGTGGAGTCAAAGGGGGATACCCATAGCACCAATCAAGTTCCACCAAAGAGCCGATATACCTTGATGCCAACTTCTACGAGTGACATCCGAAAGGCCCGACACATCCGAGGACTACAACCATGGCATTACCCCGAATGGCGGAGGTCTAGGCGCATACCCACACGGTGGCACCCAATACTACATCCTCCTAGTGTCTACTGACTTGGTTCGTCCAACATAATTTATTAATAGGCCTCAAGGCACAATATGACCAAGAATATTATCCATACCAACCATGGGTAAAATATTACAAGCCATAAATCTGAAGTCTATAACAAGACAATTATGACCACATTTTAATCATGTGGTTTTGACTCATAAAATGGAGTCCCAAATAATATACCATCTCTATAACAAGATACACATATACATATCCCAATAACTCAAAGCATGACATAAATGAACATGGCTCATCAAGAAATCCCCCAAATACTTGAGCATATACAATGAACATTTCAAGTAGGATGCAAGATGGTAACAAGTAATAGATTATGATGTGCATCTAGTTTTAACAAGGGATTAGTAAACTCACAATCTAGGTTTTCGACCAAAACCTAGAAAAGATGAAACCCTAGAACTTGAATGGAAGTGATGAAGACTTGAAATCTTGAGGTCTTGAGGTAGATGGAAGCTCACTAAATAACTCCACCAACCAAGATTTTGCAATAAATGGTAAGGGGTTTAGAGGAGAAGAAAATCGCCCAAACCCTAGTTTTCTCGGTTTAGATCTGATTTTTGGCGATATGAATGAGAAGAAAACAGGTGATTAGGGGTTTTGGAGACCTGCAGGTCGCCCCGCGACTTGCAACCCGCGACGTAAGTCGCCCGTGTGTTCTGAGATGCGCACTTCTAGTGGGTTACGTGGCTTGTGCCACGACTTGCACCCGCGGCATAAGTCGCGTAACTCACTGCCAAACAAAGGTTGGTCTAACACTTCCAAATCAGCACCAAATGACCATTTTAAACAGAATAGCAATTAAGCATATAATTTCTACTTTGATAAACGCATAAACATAAGATTACCAAAATCTTATACTTACCTGAAATTCTGGATGTTACAATATCTCTAAAGAATTTTTTCCAAAGAGAAAGAGAAGTCCTTCACCAAGACTTGCTTGATAGAGATCTGCTTATTAGGAGATATCATGATGCACAGAAGGTGCATGAAAAGGTGAACACCCAAGTTGGCAGAAGAGGTTTAGGGTTCACTGACATTGACCCATATACTGGAAACAAAAGAAACAAATCTCAAGCAAACATCTTCTGCCCTGGAAATTTTTTGAAACCAAGTCTTCCTAACTTAATTTCCACATTCAAGAGGCGCAGAACCTCTGAAGGACCACACTTGAAGAATCCTTTGGTGATGACTAGTGTATGGTATGAAAACAATGACTTGCCATCATCAACCTCTGCAAAGAGGAAATCCATTCCAAAGAAATATATGTCCCAAAAACAGATAGGACTTTTTCAGATTTGGTCATCCAGAGACACAGACTCAAATGGCCTTTCTGTGCATGATGACTCTTGAAAAGGAGTTGTCCTCTGAGGCACCAGAGTTTGTGCCAGCCTCTGTGGAAGAAAAGCTCTTTAAAATATTTTTGGAAAATGACTTAAGAAAAACATATGAAAATCACTTCCTAAATCATCCTGATATAATCTCTGTAGTGTATGAAATCTTTGAGCAAGATTTATTAAAATGTCTAAGTGCTTCTGAAATGGTTCCTTGTGTTCTTAAAAATCTAAATGTCTCTAAGGACACTAATGATGGATAGAGTAATACATGTTTAGAAAATCATGCCTCCATCCACAGAGACTTTCTTGATTCAGACTCTGAATCAGAGTCTGAGTCATCCTCTATCGATAAAGAGACTAGTTCTGTGGAACAACAAATAGTTCCCTGTACTATAGAGGAAAATAAATTATCCTCTGGAATTCTTAATAGAATGATTACTCCCAAAAGGAGAACTACAGGTGTACCTATTTGCCCTAATTTCCTGGATATGTGCTTGGAAGTTATGACCTCTCTTGAGCTTGAAAAATTGAACAAGGAAAAGTTCTTGATATCTCAAAAGTCCAAAGCTTCAAAATCTGCAAAACCTTTTCAAGAGAAACTCACTTGGCAACAGAAGGGAAAATGGCCCAAATTTTACAAATTTCATGCTTCTATGGTAGTGAGTACAAGGAAGGAAAACCCAAGAGGGAGAGTACATCAAGAGAGCAATCCGCGAGGAGATTTTGCAAAAACTCAACCTAGATTAGATAAAGATTTATGTAAAAGGAAACCCAAGTCAAAAAAGGGTTGTTTTAATCAATGATCTGTACCCTCCTTTGATATTTCAAGAAATGTGCCTCTAAAGTCACATATTGTAAATGCTTTGATCTTATGCATGCTCTTAACCAACATTTGTCCAGACCAACCTGTCTTATCTCTCACCCCAAATCTAAGAATGCCAAATTCAAGGGTGATAAAGGACAATCTGGTACCTTTATGAAAAAGGATAAGCCAAAAACAAGAGTGCTAAGGAAACTCAAAAGACCCCTAACAAACATGGACGCATTTGGAAATGGGTACCTAAATCTCTTTAATCTATCCACAGAAGTAGCATGTGCCAATTTGGTACCTAGACTCCGGGTGCTCAAGGCATATGACTGGCGAAAGAAGGTTACTCACCTCATATAAAGAAAAACTTGGAGGTGGCTCTATAACCTTTGGAGATAATAAGAAGGGGTAAATAAAAGGCTATGGAGTCATTGCTAAAGGGGACATCAATGTCAGTAGAGTGGCTTATGTGGATGATCTTAAGCATAACCTATTAAGTGTTAGCCAACTCTGTGATAATGGACTCGATGTGATGTTTAAACGTCGTTATTGTTCTCTGTTGAAAGAAGATACATGCACAGAGCTTCTACGAGCCAAACGAAGAGGTGATTTATACCTCATGGATTTCAAGACAACCAACAAAGAAGAAAATCTTTGTTTGGTATCTAGCAAGAATGAGGAGGCTTGGCTGTGGCATAACAGGTTCTGTCATTTAAATTTCCACACTCTCGACAAACTTGTAAAGTTAGATTTTGTAAGTGATCTACCAAGTATAAAGTTTGATGGATACCATCTATGTTCTACTTGTGAAATGGGCAAACTCAAAAGAACTGCCCATAAGAGCAAGTCAGACATATCATGCCCTAGGCCTCTATAGATGGTACATGTTGACCTCTGTGGTCCAATATCTGTGCAGAGCCTAGGAGGCAAGAAGTACATTATTGTGATCATATATGAGTTCTCTAGATACACTTGGGTAGAGTTTGTCCGTAAAAAGTCTGACGTCCCTGTGGTACTAATCAATCTCTTGAAGAGGATACATGTTATTTATGAATGCAGGGTGCAGAGGTTACGAAGTGACAATGGTACAGAGTTCAAGAACTCAACCATTGAAGCCTATCTCACTACAGAGGGCATTTCACAGAACTTCTCAGCTACAAGGACTCCACAACAAAATGGTGTTGTTGAACACAAGAACAGAACACTAGTGGAAGCCGCAAGAACCATGCTCACTGCCTCAGGGCTGCCAATTTCTTTTTAGGCAGAAGCCAATTCCACTGCATGTTTTACTCAAAACAGATCATTAATAGTGAAGAGGCATGCAAAAACACCATAGCATCTACTCCACCAGAGGAAGCCAAACATCAAATACTTTCACGTCTTTGGCTGCAGGTGTTTTGTGTTGAACAACAGAAAGCAGATTGGGAAGTTTCGCCCAAAAGCAGATGAAGCCAAATTTGTTGGATATTCATCTACCTCTAAAGCATACAGAGTCTTTGTGCTAAATTCCAAACACATACTTGAGAGTATTAATGTTTCCTTTGATGACTCCTTTCAAATGACTTCTGAGCAAATCAACTCAGGACTCAAGCTTCAAGATGAAGATTCTGGTGAATCATCAAGAACAAATGAACTTCATCATTTGTTTGAAGAAATATTCAATGATGATGGACCCTCTGAAGGTGATCACAGAGCCTCTGAAGCCGATGTCTCTGAGGACCAAACTGGTACTTCCCTAATTGGACCTAGTAATACTTCACCCTCTTCCACTACTTGTGTAGGTGCAAATATCGAGAGGGAGCTCACAGAGACCAACAACAGTCAAGGCTCCATGCTCAATCAGAATGAAGGTCATATTCCTATAATCTCTGAGGGGACAACACCAAAGCAATCACAGAACTCTCTACATCAACTCAAGGAGCTCAATCAAGCCCTGTGCAGAGTACAAATGATCAACCTCTGACAAAAGAAGTTTATCAAGAACAAGAACATGCTCCTAAAGTACAACTGGAAGGTTCCAATGATCACTTACCCTGAATGACCAAATGGACTAAGAGTCACCCACAAAGCCAAATTATTGGTAACCCTTCTGAAGGAGTAAAAACTCGCTCTGCTACTGCAAACTTTTGTTTCTTCTCAAATTTTGTAAGTATCATCGAGCCCAAGAAAATTTCTGAAGCCCTTGAAGACCCAAACTGGGTAGAAGCCATGCAAGAGGAGCTTCTGCAGTTTGAAAGGAACGAAGTATGAACCCTAGTGCCTCTGCCAAAAGGAAAAATTGCAATAGGGACCAAATGGGTCTTCAGGAATAAGAAGGATGAAGATGGGGTGGTGATCAGGAACAAAGAAAGATTGGTGGCTAAGGGCTATTGTCAAGAAGAGGGTATCGACTACGAAGAAACCTTTGCCCCTGTGGCAAGGCTCGAGTCAATAAGGATTTTCCTTGCCTTTGCAGCCCACAAAGATTTTAAGGTGTACCAAATGGATGTAAAGTCAGCCTTTCTGAATTGGAAAATTCAAGAGGAAGTATATGTCCAACAACCACCAGGGTTTGAAAGTTCTAAGTACCCAAATCATGTTTATTTCTTGGACAAGGCTCTGTATGGATTGAAGCAAGCCCCCAGAGCCTGGTATGATAGACTTTCAAACTTCCTTCTTGCAAATGGTTTCGAAAGAGGTACAACTGATACTACCTTATTTTATAAGAAGAGAAAAGATGAGATTCTACTTGTACAGATTTATGTAGATGACATTATATTTGGGTCTACTAATGATTCTTATTGCAAAAAGTTTGAAACATTGATGAAGAGTGAGTTTGAGATGAGTATGATGGGAGAACTCACATTCTTCCTAGGATTACAAGTCAAACAAACGACAGAGGGTATTTTCCTAAATTAGTCCAAATATGTCTCTGACATACTTGAAAAATACACACTCTCTGACTCTTCACCAATGAGGACCCCTATGGCCACTGGATCAAAGCTCTATGCAAATCTAGAGGGCAAATCCGTGGAGTGTAAGCTCTACAGAGGTATGATAGGGTATATGTTGTATTTAACTGCAAGTAGACTTGATAAAATGTTTGCTACATGCCTCTGTGAAAGATTTCAACCTAACCCCAAAGAATCTTATCTTCTTGTTGTTAAGAGGATATTTAGATACCTAAAGGGCACCAAGAATCTTGGTCTTTGGTATCCAAGGAACTCTGGCTTTGATCTTGTGGCATATACAGATTCAGATTATGGAGGATGCAAACTTGACAGAAAGGTGCCTCTGGGAGTTGTCAATTTCTTGGAGGTAAATTAGTCAGTCGGACCTCTAAGAAGCAAAGCTGTGTATCAACCTCTACAGCAGAAGCTGAATATGTAGTTGCTGCTAGTTGTTGTTCATAAGTTCTGTGGATGAGAACCCAACTCAGAGACTATGGTTTTGATATTGACAAAATACCCATCCTCTGTGACTCAAAGAGTGCCATTGCGATTTCTGCCAACCCTGTTCAGCACTCTAAAACCAAACATATCAATATCACGTATCACTTCTTGAAACATCATGTGGAGCACGGAACAATAGAGATGTACTTTGTGCCCACAGATTACCAACTTACTGACCTCTTCACAAAGGCTTTGGATGAGAAAATATTCACTTTCCTTGTTGGCAAGCTTGGTATGCTAAATATGAGTTGATTCACAGAGCATCTGTACCTTGGCACAGAGCTTCTGTAGACATAGTTTCTTTTTAGATCTCCAGTTTTCCCTCCTGCATGTATAGTTTATTCTTGTATGTATATTTGTCTTTCAATTCATTTCCTGTATTGAGTTCACTTGATTCTATGACTTGTACAAAGCTTATCTTTTATGATCCAAGCATAGATCAAGGGGGAGCAGAAGAAGATACTTGAAGAAAAAACTTGTTGATTCAAGGGGGAGCAAAGAAATGGCTGTTATCGAGAGGAGTCTGCAGAATAAGGTAAGCCGTTTACACACACGTAAGGACAAACACACTTCTCTCGGACACAAGTGTCTAAATATGCCCTAAAATGTCATTCAGAACTAGTCCATACTTTGAGTGATCAAATCTTGATAAGACCACTAACTCACTATAACTTATTAAGAATCACTAAAACTTATTAAGAACCATTATTGTCCAACAATACCTTTTATGGCTTATTAAGGCCTAATAACACTAAGGTGACTTATTACGGGATTTGTATACAGGTATGTACTACTTATATGGATGTTGCCTATATTGGGCTCGATAAGACCATTGAGACTCACTAAGCCTGTTAAGAATAACTAAAGCTTATTAATAACTATTATAGTCCTATAAGACCTTTTGTGACTTATTAAGGCCCAATAACATCCATGCTGACTTATTACGTGTTTATATGCATGTGGTGTGTATTAGGCTCAATAAGATTACTAAGACCCACTATAGCCTATTAAGAACCATTAAAGATTATTAAGAACCATTATAGCTCCACAAGACCTTTTATTACTTATTAAGACCCAATAACACCATTGATGGCTTATTACGTGTTTGTATGCAAGTATGTACTTTTATATACATGTGGTATATATTGGGATCGATAAGACCATTAAGAACTACTAAATCTTATTAAGAACCACTAAGGCCTAATAAGAGTCGTTATATCCCAAGAAAGACCTTTTATAACTTATTAATGCCCAATAACACCAATGGTGACTTACCATGTGTTTGTATACATGTATGTACTGCATGTATGCAAGTGGTGTGTATGAGGCTTTATAAGATTACTAAGGCCATTATAGCCTATTAAGAATCACAAAAGTTTATTAAGAACCATTATAGGCCAAAAAGACCTTTCATGACTTATTAAAGCCCAATAACATGACACAAATGATGACTTATTAACTTTTAATGATTTCTAAAAAAGAATGAGTGATCAACATTCAACAAAGACAATATAAGCTAAGATGTTGCTTAAGATAGTTCGAGGCAACATACAATCATTTATATATTGCCTAAGGTTACACTTAGGCAACATATAATATCCTTTGTTACCTAAGCTTATCTTAAGCAACATAGACAATTAACATTTGTTGTCTAAGACAATCTTTGGTGTAGTATATATTGTCTATTTTTTATCTTATAAAATATATTTACTAATTATTAAATTTATTAAATATAATTTTTTTAGATGTCTTACACTTTTTGTTATTGTTATTATTATTTACTAGAAGTGTACTCGTGCAATTCAGCTAGATACATCACGATTTTAATGTTTCATTGTATTTTCTGTTTTTTGTCGATTTACATTACGATTTTGGATGGTTGTGAGAGAGTGATAATGATTTTTTTATATAAATTTGTTTAATTTAGACTTAATAATATAATATAATATAATTTATTTTGGTTTAATAATATAATTTTTTTATAAAATATTCTGTAAGATTTTTTAATTATATTTTAGATTTTTTATAAAGTGAATTACATTGGTGGTCCCTGTGGTATGTTTAAAATTTGGATTTGGTCCCTAAAACAAAATATCTACACTGGAGGTCCCTAATTTTTCAGTTTAATAACACTTAAAGTCCCTACAGCTAACATCATTAGTTAACAACCATTATAAAGGACTAATATGTTTTTAGCCAAACTTTAGGGGCCAAAAATGTGATTCACTCTAAATTTTTTGTGAATCACGTATTTTTTCTAAGAACTTTGTGAATCACATTTGTTTTTTTTTTGTTTGTTAATCACCCTTTTTTTACTAAAAATATTTTACATCTTCAATTACGTAAATTTATTATATTAAGCTGTATATTAAATAAAAAAATTTATATTTATTTTACGCTAGAAGTTCTCTAATTTAGAAAATCAAGAGAATTTCACGTGTCTTTTGGATTAGGCCTTGAATTATGCAAACAAAATATTGGAAGTTATGTACGATTAACGTGAGATAGTTATATATTACAAATTGTTCTTTAGAACAATAATTATGTTTAAAAGTTAAAATATTGTGAGACATTATTAAATTGAATTATCAAATAATCACTACTAGAAAAAGAGGTATTACTGACGGAAATTTTCGTCGCTAATTAGTGACGGATTACCGACATAATATAGTCTGTCACTAATCCGTCACTGATTACCGACGTAATATATATTTTTCTATTTAAAAAATAAAAAATGAAAATCAACGCTAATCCGTCTCTAATTAGTGGCGGATTAGTGACGGAAAATCAGTGACGAAAATTTCTGTCGCTAATTAGTGACGTAAATTTCTGTCGTTAACCCGTCGCTAATTTAGTCTGTCGCGATCTATTGCTAATTTGGTCTGTTGTTGATAGTATCACCCACCCTCTTTTCAGCAATGGATTAGTGACGAAATTCACTTTCAGTGACGAATCAGCGACGGAATTTTCCGTCACTGGAGAAATTCGATTTTTGTAGAGAACTGATTATAAACTAAACTTAATATAATAATCAAAATATTATTAAAATCGTAATGATTTAAAGGATTTTATATGGTTCTTGGATTAAAAAAAGAAAAATTGTCTATACATCAAACTCTCTATATTTTTTAATAAGAAACGTGTTCTTTCTATGGTTGCTCGTATAAGTACCCATTATTGTAATAGAATTTGGTAATAGTTTTTCTTAGTTGTTTGAATAATTGTTGTTTATTAATATTTATTTATAACTTGTATTTTTAGTTTGTTATTATTTTAATTTTTTGTAGTTTGATTATATATTAAAAAAACCACATTAATCGTACTTAATTTTCAACGCTTAACTTTCATATATCAATGTCAACCCAAAAGATATGTGAAGTTCTCTTGATTTTCATTGGTTTTCTGAACTTATGAGTTTTTAACGTAAAAATAATTTTATTAATTTAATACTAGTTTTTAAATAAAAATAAAGATTTCTATTTAAAATGAACTTATATTAAATATTCTCTTTAATATAAGAAAATTGATTTATGATTGGAGATGTAAAAGTAATTTTTTAATTAATTTTTTAGAAAAAAAATACATGATTCATAATTTTTTTTAGAAAGAATACGTGATTCATAAATTTTTTAAAGTGAATTACAATTTTGGTTCCTGTAGTTTGGCTAAAGACACATTAATCTTTCATAACGGTTGCTAACTAACGTGTTAACTGTAGGGACCTTGAGTGTTATGAAATTGAAAAGTCAGGGACCATCAGTGTAGATAGTTTGTATTAGGGACCAAATCCAAAATTTAAGCAAACCATAGGGACCACCAATGTAATGCACTCTTTTTTATATCTAAAATATGCTGAGAGTTATTTTAGGAGAGTTAAAGTGGGAAATGATTTTAGGGGAATTAAAATGGTTAGATATAATGATTGAAAATTAATGAATAATATTAAATGTAGTACATACAACTTTTATGACTGTTTTTTAAGTAATTAACATTAAATAGCGATACATTAAGCTTTAAGACTTGTTTTTAAGAGTTTTTTTATGTCATCTTTATAATATAGTATAGATTAGGAGTGAATTACATTGGTTGTCCTTGTGGTTTGCTTAAATTTTGAATTTGATCCCTAAAAGTGCTATCTACATTGATGGTCCTTAATTTTTCATTTTCATAACACCCATGGTCCCTCCACTTAACAAATTTAGTTTGCAACCATTAGGAAGGACTAATCGATATTTGAACAAATAATAGGGACCAAAAATGTTTTTCTCTAAAACTTTTGTGATTCACGCTTTTTTATATTTTTTATTAAAAAGTATTTTATATACCTAATAACAAATCACATTTCTTAAAATAAAATATGTATTAAATAAAAATATTTATATTTATTTTTAAAATTATGAATTTATTATATTTACATAAAATTTTGTATGTTTTGTATTTTAGTTAATCTAATATTATCATATTTTTCGCTCTTACATCGTGTGAATTCAAATACATATAAATTACTGAATTAGTTATCAAAATAAATAGATTAAACCTAAGAGCATCTCCAACAACTTCTCTATTTCGAGAAAATAAAGAAAATGGGATTTTGATCTAATATTTTGCTCCATCCACATGATAACATACGATGGCGTTCATTATTTAAAAAAATCATTTTAACATGACATACATCGACGTTTATTATTTGAAAACCTCACAATAGCATGACACAAGGTGACTCGTTTTATTTGTCAAAACCGTCATCCTTGCATAATGTACGATTACGTTTATGTTTCAAAACCGTCACACATGACGTACGGGGACATTTATTTTTCTAAACCGTCACCATAACATGACATTAGGTGACGTAAATTTTTCGAAACCGTCATTTTAGCATCACATGCGGTGACGTTTATTTAAAATTATCACCATAACATTATATATGGTCACGTTTATTATACAAAATCGTCATCGTAGCATGACTTATGTGGACGTTTATTATTCTAACCGTCACCATAGCATGCTATATAATGACATTTATTATACAAAACCTTCACCATTGTGACATATAGTTTTTTTTAAACCGTCACCATAACATAACATATGGTGACATTTATTTTCAAAAGCGTTACCGTAGAATAACATATTGTAACGTACTGAAAATCATCACGGTAACATGACATATGGTGACATAGTTATTAGAAACCGTCAATATAGCTTGAGATATTGTGATGTAAATGTTTTAATACCGTTACCAAAGCATGACATATAGTGACGTAATTTTTTCAAAAAACATTGCCATACACTAACTTTTGGTGACGCAAATTTTGCAAAATCGTTGCCATAAAACTTGGTGACTTTTGCAAACGATTTTCAAATAAGCGTTGCTATACATATATTAGTTTTCAGTAACATTTTTTTAAAACCGTTACGACATAAAGCACGATTTAGACAAAAACCGTTACTAAAATATCTTATTGACAACGGTTTTAAAAACCGTCACAAGATAAAACAACGGTTTTTTAAAACCGACCTAAACCGTTACATTTGGGAACCTTTTATTGATGTTTTTATCTAAAACGTTGCCTTATGTTTCAACCTTTTTTGTAATAGTAACGTTTCATTATGAAAAATGTTACTAAAACAATTCTCTAACTTTTTATGTGACTTTTTGTAATGGTTTTTTATCAAACCGTCACAAACCTGTTTTTCAAAACCGTCACAAAAAGTCATTTTTGTACTAGTGCAAAGAGCCTCTGAGGTCTCTCACAGAGCCTCTGTGAGAAACATCAGAGCCTCTGAGCCTTAAAAAGCACATCTGGACCTCTGACGACTAATTTGGATTGACTAACTCGATCACTTCACGATAGATAAGTATTTTTGGCTAAGAAAGGTGTCTTCATATGTGAAATAGCCAAACCCCTAACCTCAGAAGTTCTTAACCCACAGAGCTTTTGTGACCCTCAACACTTATGAATTTTTTCAAGGTTATGGGGTGCGGGTTATTTTTGAAAGTGACAGTCATATAGGTATAGCAACTGCCACGCACGTGAGGATAATGGGAGGCGCACGTACTCGATCGTGCACCGCCCTAAATGACGTGGCACATTATTAGTGGTGCGTAATCTGTACCGTCGTTTTTTTTTTCAAACGGATCACTACTCATAGGTACTTATTACGGATTTAAAATTTTATCTTTTACCGCTAATTTATCTTTACCCTCTCTCTCTCAGTATAAATACAAACCCCTTTCACTTTCTCCCTTTTTTACCTGCAATCTTTTCTCGAGCATTCAAAGCAAGAACTTTATTTTCTACTCCTTTTCTTTGTATCAATGGCATCCAACTCTGCTTCTTCTAAGAACTCTCAAGGCTACAATGCCTCAAATCACTCTTTACACGTAGTGGCCCATAAAGAAAACTCAGGATCTGTTGACCAAGAACAACCCTTGACAAGCCGAATGCTATCATTCACAAGACATGATTACCACACTACCTCATTTAACCTGAAACCAAACAACCACTATATGGTTTTGGACCCCAAGGGATACCCTACTGAAGTTGAACCCCTGATTAAGATTCTGAAGAATCACTTTCTGTCAAAAGCCCTAACTCTAAAAGGGCTGATATCCCCGAAACATACATTCAACAATTCTGGCAGAGCTGTAGACACGAGAAAGTTAAAGATTATGGATATTGTGTCATATGATATGCAACTCATCCTTCAACTGCCAAAATCTTGGACCTCAGAATCAATCGAAGAAGGGTAACTGAAAATTTTGAACTACCAACCAAGGACCAACTCAACTTAGTGAAATTCTCTGAGGAACCCTCTGATGAAGAAATCCTTGAATTTCTCAGATTCATTGGATATGCCCTGCTAATCACTAAGAGGAATGACTTTAGGCGACAGAACCTTCCACCCCTGTGGAATGTATTATTTTCCATCCTAAACAGGGCTCTCACTTGCAAGGTAGGAAGTCCAGACCAATCCAGCCACACGATACTGGCCATCATGTATGACGTATACTACGATCTCCCACTCGACTACACATGCCTTATCGTCAGGGAGATCAGAAACGCTGTGATTACCAAGCAAGATGATCAAGTGAGGGGTATAGAGCTCAAGAACCTTGTCTTCAACAGGTTCTTTGTTGTCCTTCTTGGGGATGAGCTAGTTGGGGAAGGCAAATTACCCGCAGAGGGTAAGTTGATGAAGGTTTATGACATGAAATCTCATAAACCCACGACTCTGAAGACAGGTTAGCCTAATGCCAGACCTCTACCAGCAAGGATGCTTACCTATTTGGGTAGTGAAGAGGGTAGGATTTCATACATTCGTGGGCACAGGACTCCAGAACCGAGTCCTGCAACCCCCCCCCTGAGTAGGTTTCCAAGTGGGGGAGATTGCCATCTACTTGAGAGAAGAGGTAGTAGAGGGTGCAGAAGTCGTGGCCTCAGAGGCATAAAATGTGAGATATGAGATAATAGAGCCCGAGAGTGGGGTGGGGAGTGAACACCAGAAGAATAAAAAGAAAAGAAAAACCCAAAAGAGGGTCGAAGAATAAGAGGCCCCAAAAAAAGTGGCAGAGGTGGAAATGGTGAACGAGGCTAAGAAGCCTAAAAAGAAGGCAAAGAAGGATAAGACCAAAGTGGTCACAGAGGAGGCTGTAGTGGCTGCAATCGCAGAGGTTGTTAAACCTCTGAAAGAAAAGAAGAAAAAGAAAACCAAAAGGCATCAAACTAATTCTAAGGTAGATCAAGAAAAGGCTACAGAGGCTACCACTGCAGAGCTCCCAAAGAAAACCAAGAAGAAGAGGTTGGTTAAGCTGGCAGACAAAAAAAAGCATAAAGCCTTGACCAAGGCTCAGGAAGATGTACTCAGGGAAGAACCTGCAGAGGAAGAAGAAGTACCTCTGCAGAGGAAAAGAAAAAGAACCTTAGTTTTTGAAAACCCTGAGGTTGAGATCCCTCAACAAGAGAGACCACCGAGCCCACTAATGGTGGCTACAAGCATTGCAAAAGAAATAGTTCAACTCTACACAGTGGATATCAGAGTCACTGATACCTCTGTGGTAGTTGAGGATGTGACAAAACAACCAACTAGTGATGCTAAGGGTGAATAGGAGAGAATAGAAAAATCGAAGGAGGAGATAATAGGTGAAAAAGATGCCATAGGCACACATCCTCAACCAACTCCCCGTGCAAGCCAAACTACTATCCCTGGAGATCTAGTGAAGAAGGATATTGAAGAAGGGTCGCACAACCCGAACCTTAACCAACTTAGCCGGACAGAGGACATTCCTTCTTCCTCTGTGCCAATCACACCCGGGGAAACCAAATCCACCCCATCCTCTCAAAAGGATGAAGGTGCAGAAATAAGTGTCCAATTACCCCAGGACACGATACCTACCTCCGCAGAGGAATTTGTTGCCTCTGCTGCACTTATGAGTAACAACCAAACCACTTCAGAGGTGGTAGTGAGAGAGCACAATGACTCTGTGGGTCTAGATCACCCACAGAGTACACTTAACAAGGATCTTGAGGAGAACTCTGAATTCTCTCCCAAGAAACCTGTTGACAGAACCTCTATAGAAGATTCCTCAAAGGAACTTCGAGGATTAGAGGGAAATCGTCCAGAGCTCAACGTCAACACAGGCTCTGAAGGTGCCAAAAACTCATTGGCTAAATCTGGACCATATGTTGGTCCAGAGGTTACCCTGGACACTTATGTCACAAATGATGAGTTTAAAACCTTTGCTGACTCTGTGATTCAAAAACTAAAAGAGTTAAAAAGCTCAATCCCTACTCCACTTGAACCTGAAAAACCAAATCTTGTCCCAGAGGCTCTGAAGGCCAACACAGAGGCCCTGCAAGACCTAAAGAGAATAGGCGACCAGAACTCTGCCGACATAAAGACATTGATGGAAGCCTCTGCAAATACTACCATGCAAAACAACTTCAACGAGGTGGCCAAATCCGTGAACATCCAAACCGATGCAATCAAGGTTCTTGGTGACATAGTCATGGAAGAGGCCGGAAAATTTGCGGGCAGAGGTTACAGACTCTGGGGGTGAATGATCTCACCAAACTGAAGGAAGAGATCAAGGACATGACTCACAGTGTCATGGTCCCAGTGCAAGCTCCATCTTCATCTTCTATACTTAATCCCTTCACTGACGCGCTCAAAAATTTGGCAACCAAATAAGAGATGACAACTATAGGCAAGATGTTTTTAACAAACATGAACCTCCTAGGTTCTAACATGATAAAGTAGAACAAGGATGTTGCCACTGAAATGAAGAGAACTGTGGCTACCTTAAACTTCAATTTAGATTATGAAATCAACCGTACGTCCATGGAGGCTAATGATGCAATGAAGAAGATCAAAGATCATGCAGAAGCCTATCTCTGTCGAAGGAAAAAGAGGAAGGAACGTACTACCAGCCAAGCAGAGGCAGAGCATAGGAAGCCTAGGCATGACGACCAGGGGACCGATGCCTCTGGCCCTGGCCATCATGAGGGGGAGAAGGATACAACCATTACAACCTCTGCACCAATAGCTGTCACTCCTCTTCAGGCAATGCCTTTAAATAAAGACACCTCAGAGGGCACCAAACAACGATATAAATTTTGTGCCTCTAAGGTAAAGACTAAAGAAGCTACTGCATCACTAATGATAACCTCTGCAGGGCCTACATCGAAAGTAAAGGTCAGTGTTGGCACCAACTTTATTGCAGAAGAGCTTGAGAAATTCGTTGAACCATCAAGTCCTGAGCTAATGCCCACTGCACCCATTCCAAATGTATAATTCTCGAGCCTTGACCCAGTGAATGCTCAAGATTATGCCGCAGAGATCCCTCCACAGAGCACACCAAAGAAAACCTCTGAACCCAAAGAACAGGTCAAAACACTCTCTATAGCTGGTACCTCTGAACAAAAGGTCACAATAGATAGAGTTAAATAGATCGTTCAATCGATGGACGCTATGAGGATTCCTATCCCACGACCACCACCGAAAGAACTGAAATTTGATGAGAACATCCACAACTATCTCTATAGCGCAGAACCAGAAGTTGTGTTCATTGCACTAAACATGCATCCTCTGATAAGAGAAGATGTCAAAAGAAGGTTTGAGGAATCAGCTCAAGACAGATCCAAAGTATTCTCTACAGAAGACATAAAGTACATAAAGAAAATCACTCTGCACTCCTTCGCAAACAAAACCATAATGTATGATAAGTACTTGGTTGAGAGAAAAGATGGACTGCAGTATACCTTCATAAATGCAGATCTGAAGAACCTCTGTGCCTATGATCTTCCACAACTGCACACATTCATAGAGAAACGTCTGGAAAAGAGGAAGGAGTATATGATTGCAAATGGGCAGATCAAAGAGGTCATGCGCGAACATGTTAAGTATCATTGCAAGATGGACTTCAAAGTAGCTCTGCAATTTGGAGTTGAAAAGCTATCGATCACAAGACCAGATGACCACTTTCTAGGCATAGAGGAAATACCCTCCAACTCTGTGATCACCAATGTTTTAAAACCCGGGTTGACCCAGACGGGTCAATTACGATCGGTTTTTTGGGAAATTACGACCCGGATTGAACCACCAGTTTTTTGCTAGAACCGGTTGAACCGGTCTAACTGAACCGGTAAAAACCCGGGTTGACCCGGTTAAAAAAATCAATTTCTTATATTTGTGTTTTTTATGTTTTTGGATTGATGTAAAACTTGTTGTTATGTGTTTTTTTTAATGTTTTTGGATTGATGTAAAACTTTTTGTTATGTGTATTTTTAATGTTTTAACTTGTGGACATCAAATTCTTGGTTTTATATATACATATATATATATATATATATATGCAAGAAAATGAAAAATACATAAAATTTCTTGAAACCACCCGGTTGAACTGGTTGGACCGGTTGAATCGTGACCCGGTCACCACACCGGGTCAACCAAAAAACCGGTTTTAAAACATTGGTGATCACAGAACCTCAGTTTGGTTTTGTCTACGGAGATGATCATGACCAAAAGAAGATCTTCAAGCCTGATCAGTGCCACAAGTACTCAAAAACACTCTATTGAAAATCAAGAATACCATTTTGAGGAGGATTGGCAAAGAGAATGTGCAAAGGGTACCCGTAGAAAGGTTAATCAGAGACATAGATGCGCAAATAAGGTACAGAGATCTCATTCTGTCAATGAGAAAAACACTTGCAGAGAGCTTCACCAACCCAATCAATGATTTTCCTCAGTAACTTTTTGTAATAGTTTAGATTTTCATTCATGTAATTTCTTTTATGTACTTGCCTTCTGGCATTGTTCCTAAATATGAATGATAATCTTGTCTTCAGAGGTTGAGTTCCTTTCTCCTCTTCTATTTTTAACTTAGTCAAACACTCATCTTTCCAAATTTTCATTTTTCAATACTTAGGAGGAGATTGTTAGCTCCAACTCATTGTATAGAAGTATTGAAAAATAGGCTGAGTGTAGGAACCATAGAAGACTGCTCAAATACACCAAGGTACACCACAGAAGTTCAATGCTCAGAAGCTCTGTCAACCATCTACTCGAGAAGATCGCAACCTGAAGATAAGTTTCAGATCATAGAGCCTCTGTGATCACTCACAAAGCCTATGTGATGGCTAACCTCTGTAAATGGAAGACTTAAGGATTTCAAGGCAATAGTCAAGACAAAAACACGTGCATAACACATGAGCCTGCTGTACGAAGATTCTAAGGATCATTTCATGGGCGTTCACGATGTTTTACTTTACAGGTGGCATTCCTTTTGTGGAATGTCAGCCTTTGTCTTGTACTATTGTGTGCTTCTCGTCCTATATGAAGGGAGCACCTCCTATTTTGTAAAAAACGCGAGCACACACTATTGAGAGCACCTTTGTAATTTCCAGATTATCTTTTGAGCATATTAGCACACACTTGTGCATGTTCTTGGTGAAATACTCACATCAATGAAGCATTTGATTCAGTGAGAAATGTATACTTGTTTGTTGAATTCTTTATTAGATACCTAGTGTGTTTACTACCAAACCATAATTCTTTACTACATCATATATCGCTTCCGCACTCATATCACTCTGATTTATGTAGTTTAGAGGTTTATATCTCGAATAGAACACATCTTGGGATCAACAGTTTGTTTAGACAGTAAGTTTTTTGTTTTTTATTTTAGTTGTGCCACTAATTACAAAAATAAGTGTAAAGAGTCGACACAACACTAAATATTTTAACGATAAACAAAAGTTCTCTACTTAGATTAATCTTTTTGCAAGAAATTTAGATAAAATTATATCATTTATATATTGATTATAATAAGTTTTTTTAATTCCATAACTATTTCATTTATATACATTGATTATATATTAATTGTAATAGGTTTTAATTGATTTATTTTATCATGTATACTAAAATGTATTAAAATCCTCACAAGTATTTCATTTATATTGATTTATAATAGTTAAAAAATATATATAGAATATTTTAACCAATTAATGGAATATATTGATTTTAAAAAACCAAAGATGGATAAAATAGTAAAAATCACCATCAAAGACTTCTAAAAAAATGGCAACATACATTCTTTTAATCTATTTTTGTTCTAATATTAGCTTAGAGAAGGAAAAACAACTATATGAGAAAAAGGGCATGAAAGGAAAAAACGGAGAAAACGTAAGGTAAAAAAACCCGCCTTATCAAACCGAAAAAATGTCTCTCAATACTTCGGCCATGATTTCAATTATTTGCTTCTCACTCGAACGTCTCTATGATGCGGCTCTCTCTTGTGGGATAAAACAAAGTCCAGTTGGGCATTGATGGCTCTCCAACAATGAGAAGCCCCCTTAGGAATTGGAGAGAGAATAGTCCTGTGAGGGGCTTAATATTTGCATAGAGATGAAGGAAAGAGGAAGCCAAGAGGTTGTGTGAGAAGGAGATTATGGTTATTTGGAGGTTATTTTAAATTGCAAATATGTAAAAATACCAAAAAAAAACCTGGTGGATAATAAAACAAACATCTATATATATGACATTTTAAAGAAATCAACAAATCTAGAAAAATAAGAATCTTGATGTTGGCAGATGTCACCTAAAAACTATTGGATTTTCCTTTTAGATCTATATAGATATAGAAAAGAGTATTATGTAAATAATACTTAATAATAAATTATATTATATTAAATTTATATTTCATTTATGTATATTGATTGCAATAAGATTTTTCTTACGTGTAAATTAAAAGGTATTAAATTGACGTGATTAATCGTCATTTTCATTTAATTTTTATTTGAATCAATTATAATCCGTTTCTTATTGTATTCAATAGTTATGTAATTAAAAATATACATATTGTTATATTCAAGTATCATGTAAATAATATATATATATATATCATTATATTCAAGTGTCATGTTAATAAAATACATATTATTATATTCAAATGTCATGTAAATAAATATTGATTTTAATAAGAGTTAAAATGATTAGTAAAATTTAAAACTTAGGAAAAATATAGAAGACGAAAATAAAAAAAGAACACTAAAATCCCAATAAAAATCAAAAGAAATGTATATCCGGATTAGTCTTCTCGAAATAAACCTAAAAAACTAAAAATAACCATTAAAAAGAAACATATTGAAGTTTGTTGAGGTTATATATATATATATATCATAGATTGTAATACGTATTTGCAAGATTCGATTATCGCATCGTCGTTGCCATCAAAACTTTAAAACCGTTGCCAAGAACAAACACCCGGTTCTATTGGAAAAACGTAAAAAAGATATAGAAGACAAAAGTAAGAAGAAAAAACTCTAATATCCCAACAAAAGTCAATAAGGAATAATACCTGCATTATTATCATCAAAGGAAACTTGAAAAACAATTTTGTTGAATAATAACAGTTTGCGAAGTAAAAGAATAAATCAAGTGACGGAAAAGAGAGTTTACCTGAAAAGCGATTTTGTTGAAGAATATTTTGTGAAATGAACAATACATCAAGTGATGGAGAGAAAGAAGAAGACATTTGATAGACAAATCATGATGTATGAGCACATGAAAGGGTTTAAA
The DNA here is from genome assembly GCA_954870635.1 of Arctium minus. Taxonomy (NCBI): domain Eukaryota; kingdom Viridiplantae; phylum Streptophyta; class Magnoliopsida; order Asterales; family Asteraceae; genus Arctium; species Arctium minus. Next base: position 128,098,669 of record OX941081.1, on the reverse strand, counting down.
GGTTTCACCTTCAATAATGAATATGGAAAGAATCGGAGGTTTCATCTTTAAGAAGGATGATAAAAAATTTGGAGGTTAAACTTTTTAAAATTACCAAATAACAATATCCCAATGAATTTTATGTTTTTAGTACAAGGATGGATAAGTTTTTAACATATCAAATATTTTAAAAAAATAAAAAAACTAAGAAAAAAGAAAGGTAGGATTATAGTGCAAGAGAAATACTATGAGTTGGAGGAGGATGTCATAGGAGATGAAGAATTTTGCAATTAAATGTAATTCATAAATAATTAATTAACTTTTATCAGTGAAATTTTTACAAAAAGAGGTAATTGAAGAAAAAAGTTTTTATTTAAAAAAAATTCAAAACTATGAGGAAAAAAAAATGAGAATGGAGTCTTCTCATTGTGTCCCTAAGCACCTCTAGGTTTTGCTTTTAGATATATATAGATAGATAAATGATAAAGATTATTAGAGATAGCAAAGGAAACCATAGAATGAAAAGTTACAAAATTCAGTACAACATAACCAAATGATTTTCTCCATAATGCACTCTTTATAATACAACCAGATAATAAGAATCATGGAGTGAATTATAGAGGACTTACAAAATCATACGTCAAGTATGTGTCAAAATAATCACAATAATGTCTGCAAATTCGACCAAAATATGTGTATTTAGTTTCTAACACTCAAAATCCCAATCGAAAATCCAATTTAACAGTGAAAAGAAAAATAGCTTCTTTGAAATAGGGTGAATCTAGGCTAAGCTGTGAGAATCCAACGAATTTAACTTGCACTTACCTCGATATGATCTCAATCTATATATCTATAAAAGGTACTGCCTCTTCATGCCAAGCATATGCCATATTAACTTTACAATAAGATCTCAATATTCACAAATTGCAACCCTCAATCAAGAAGCATGTCAGTAAAAAACCAGATAGATAAATCGAAGTAACCAATTTAGAAATGAGGCCAAATACAACCGAAATAAATTTCAGGGTCTAGTTTGGTAAGAATAGAGAGAATGTAGGACATACCATTAACATTGAAGCAAGTCGGAAGCAAGTCGTGAAACCTCTTCTCCGTGAAAGGAACCTCAGAAGCCATAACAACAACCTAGTGTTTTTTTCCTCCAAAACCTATGGCAGAAATTGAGAGATAAAGTGGAAGAAAAGAAGATGGGAAGACGTAGGTATATGAAAAGTTAGGAGTTAAACCTAGAACATAAATTATTGTATGGAAATTTACCAAAAACCCCCACTCAATGTGAGACACACTTTTTTAATATAGGGACTAAAATGTCTTTGAGGACATTAAATATTTGAAGAAAAAAAATGAAAATTTCAGAAAATTTTGTAGAAAGAATCTTGCTTCCACAACGTACGACATCATTCCTTTAAGGGTTTTACTTTTATATATATATAAATTTTAATCGTCTTTTTCTCTTTTTTTTTATATATGTTTTACATTTTCAATTTAAAAGGGAAGTTTGAGTTTCTATGCTCAACTTGGCAAACATGCTTACTTTTTTATTACAAAAAATATCCATTTCGATATTGAACTTAGTCTTTTCGTCTCCTTCTCTCTTTCTTTCCAGCCACAAAGAAACTCAAACATATTGACATCGATATCAAAATTACTTAAACATCACATAGTTTTATATCAATATGTGATTGTCTATATGTGTTTTCTTGTTCTTTTTCCAATTTATTCGTCCCACATATTTCTAGGTTTATGATATTTTAATGCTAAAAGCGATAAGTGCTCTATATATATGTGATTGTCTGGATAAGTACGATATATATATATATATATATATATATATATATATATATATATATATATATATATATATATATATATATATATATATTGGAAGGATATTTTGCAACCCTTAAAAAGGTTGCAACTTTTGCAACCCACATCTTAACCGTTGGATTCATGATCGACGGTTATTTTATTTTTATTTTTCTATTTTTTTACTAAAAATATTGGGCCCCATATCTATTGTAACCGCCGATCATGAATCCGACGGTTAAGATCTGGGTTGCAAGGTTTGCAACCTTTTTATGGGTTGCAAATTAAACAACCCCAGAGAGAGAGAGATAGGTGGTTTCATTTGCAAACTCCTCTTATGATACAAACTTTGCAACCCTTGTAAATGCCATTGATATTATCAATCAAGGGTTGAGATTAATTTGAGTTATTTATGTTAATAAATTAATTAATTTAATATAATATAATAAATTAATAAAAATAGGACGAAAGGGCATAATGGTACATTCCAATTCCAAATTCAAATAAGGAAATCGGATGATTCCTTTTTTTAAAAATGAAAACCAATTTATTTTATTATAAATTCTTTTTTAATATATTATAAAATTATCAATATATTATTGAAAAAAATAGTTTAACATAATAAAATCTTAAGTTCATCATTGACATAGTGAAACAGTAGAGAAACCATAGTGAAACTTTATTGAAACCATTGTGAAACATAGTGAAACCTTATTAAAATCATATTGAAACATAATGAAACAGTTTCACTTCCAATGAAAGTTCTAAAACGTATTTCATCATCTAGATGAAACCTTATTGCAACCATAGTGAATCGTAATAAAACCGTATTGAAACCATGATAAAATATAATGAAACTTTTTCGAAACCATAGTGAAACTATAATTAGAAAAGAAAACAAAAAATAATGAAATCGGTGTTTACTTTTGAAAAAAAAAATCAAAACTTAATCTTCCATGTTAAAACGTCACAATTTGATATATATATCCAAAATTAAAAAAATTAAAAAAATCATAATAAACAATCTATTCGGCATTTAATATAGGAAAAAAAAATTAATTTTCAAAAAAATAAAAAAAAACATTATATATATATCGGATACTTTTTAAAAAAAATAATTTTAGTTAAAAACACATTAATATTGGATACTTTAAAAAAAAAATAACATAATTAACTGATTCACATTTAAAGCTATCCAAAAATAACCGCTCAATAAAACTACCATATATATACGGATTAAATAGAAAAAGACCTACTTGCCCTTATAATTTAAATAAATTAAAAATCAAAAGAAATTCTCTCATTGGTTGAAAATGGTGTGCAAAGTTTGTAATATAATAGTGGTTTTCCCATGATCGCTCCCCTATATATATATATATATATATATATATATATATATATATATATATATATATATATATATATATATATATATATATATAGGGAGAGGTTCATTTGAGAAATGGTAAATATATGAGAAATAGAGAAGTAATCTTAGTCATTTATCTGGTCAACATTTGCGGCTTTGACCGCGAAGCACCGGATAATTTCTTGTGTGGTCTATAGAAGGTAGAGGGGTCGTAAAATATACGGGATGAGTTCATATATGAATCTGTATGAATCACAAAGATTCATATATGAATCTGTTAATTAGTTCAATTGATTCATATATGAATCTTTGTGATTCATACAGATTCATATATGAATCACAAAGGTTCATATATGAATCTGTTAGTTAGTTCAACTGATTCATATATGAATCACAAAGGTTCATATATGAATCAGTTAAAAGAGTTCAGTTGTAAATTGCACTGGTTCATATATGAACATATAGTTCATATGTGAATTATACATGTTCATATATGAAACACAACCCGTGTGTTTTGTAAAATTTATGAAATTGTCCTTCTATTTTTGGGATAGCCGCAACTTTTGACCAGTCAAAGCCACAACTTTTGACTGGTCAAAGCCGCAATATTTGACTAGTCAAATCCGATCTTGACCATATGAATGGCTAGGATTACTTCTCTATTTCTCATATATTTACCATTTCTCAAATGAACCAAACACTATATATATATATATATATATATATATATATATATGTTAAGTCTGATTTTATAGTAATCATTGTATTTATAGGCTTGGTCAAATACTGTGTTTAAAGTCTCATTCTGTGTTGTATTGACGAAGGGTATTTAAGTTCCTTTGGTTCTTGTGTTTTGAAAGAACTCTTTCACGCTCATTCAATATCAGTATCTTGCGTTTTCTCTGTCTCTCTCTCTACTTTCTCTCTCTAGGATTTAGAGATCTTGGATTAACAATTGGTATCAGAGCCAATCTAGATCTTGAGAGAATTGAGAGAATTGATTTTCGTATCTGAATTTGTAGTTTAATTCGAAAATTTGATTGATTTTCTTGAATTTTTTCAAGAAAATCTCGTTTTTGAATTTTTCATCAAATTCGGTTGTGTTTTTGATCGTATTCTTGTGAAAATTAGTTTGTTGGATTCGGTTTTAATAGAAGAAATTTTTTGATTCACATTGTTTTTCAAGAATTTCAAGTTTTGGTGTTCGATTTTGAATTTTTTCAAGTTTTTGGAAAAACGAGTTTCACGTACTGTTTCATTCTCGAAAATTTGATTTTGTGCTTTTTAATCGAAATTTTTGTTTGAAATGTGTTAGAATATTGTTTTCGATCAAGTTTGTGTGAGAAATTTTCATCAAATTCAGTTTTGTAATCGATTTTTGGAAGTTTTCTTGATTTTCTAACGGTTTGCGCCAGATTTGAACTTTGCGCTAGTTCATATGAGTTTACGCGAGTTCATCATTTGATTTGCTCGATCTTATTAATTTTGTCTTAGTGTTTCAGGTTTTCATCAAGTTCTTCACGCAAAGCTACTTTACGTCTCCTGTTTGCGAGAACTACAGTTTGCGTTTCTAGCCTCTCAAGCAAAGTCAGATTCTCATTAGACATTGATCACGCAAACCTAGTTTGCGCCTTTAACCTCTCGCACAAAGTGAAGTTCTCGTCATTCAAGTCTCACGCAAAGCTCTCTTTGCGTCATTTTCATTTCACGCAAACTCAAGTTTGAGTTGGTCTTCTCACGAAAAGTCAGTTTGCGCCTTCAGTTGCTAACGCAAAGAGTGATTTGCGCTTCCTCTTACTCACGCAAATCTAAGTTTTCGTCACCAGCATCTCACGAGAAGTTTCAGTTTGCGTCTTGTTCTTCTCACGCAAAGTCTCGTTTGCGTCTTATACTGCTCGCGAGAATCTCAGTTCGTGCTACCTGCATCTAACGTAAACCTCAAGTTTGCGCCAACTCTAAGTCCAGACTTAGAATTTTTCTGAGTTTCTGAAATATGGATTCTGCGAAGTTTGATTTCCAAGCTCAATTTTACAAGAGTGATTTGATGATGCAATTAGGTACAGAAACTCGTCCTCCAGTTCTAGTTGACGAAAATGAATTCACCCAATGGCAAGATAGGCTCCTAAACTTCATCGAGCGTCAAGCTAATGGAGATAACATGATGAAATCTCTAACTGAATGACCTTTCATAAAGCCTAATAAAGAGACTCCTGCAACAACTGAAGAGGCTTTGTGAATGAAAGTTGATAAAGAATTAAAAGCTAATCTGATGCTAGCTTTACCAAACTCTGTCTACAACCGGGTTGATCATTGCAAGGATTATCCAAATATGGTGTGGGCACAATTGGAAAAGATCATGCTTGGTTCATCAGTCGCAACTCAACTCCGCCATACACGTTATATGAACAATTTTGAGGAGTTTAAAGCCAAAGAATTTGAGTCTCTAAAGAGTGTTTTCGACAAATTCTGTACAGTGCTGAATGATCTGCGAGAGATAAATGTGAACAAGACAGAGCTTGAGACGAATCTAAAATTCCTCAATGCTCTTCAGCCTGAATGGAACAAATCTTGTCACAGACTGAGGAACGATGTTCGGATTTCTACTATGTAGATTCAGGAATTATATGAGATTCTGATGACTGATGAGAGCTTAGTCATAGAGAAGAAGGCCAAACTAGAGAAGAAGAACAAGAAGTCAGTGGACCCGATTGCTCTCATCACGAAACAATTAACAAAACAAGCATTGTCTGATAATGCTTACGACGGGTCAACTGATGACAATGGCGAGGCACTCGAGAAAGCTATGATCCTTCTCTATCAGCACTACCAGAAAAAGTTCCAACCACATTCGAGTTCCAACAATCCTCGCTTCACTTCCGGTTCAAGAGTCAAAGTGCCCGATCCAAAGACTATTGCCTGCTATAACTGTGGAAAGACGGGTCACATCTCTAAGGAGTGTAGAGTGAAGAAGGTTAGAGACTCAACATATTACCGGAAGAAACTGGAACTGGATGAAAAGAGAGAGAATGGAACTGCTCTTCTTGCTGAAGAAGAATTCTGGCTTGATCACTCTGACGATGAAGCTGCAAATGTAGAGATCGCTCAGATGTGCTTTGTTGGTGATGATCAGTCAGATAATGATTCTGACACTGATGAAGACGAGGTAATTTCTGATTTTGATTACACTTTCATTTCTTCACAGATGGATATTATAATTACTGCTTTACATGATCTTCGCTTAAAGTTATTATCTGAAAAGAACTTAAATGCAGAAAAGTCAGATTTGATTGACAACTTGAAAATTTCTTTGAAAGATGAAAAATCTATTTTGGTTCATACTAAAGAAGTCTTTCAAAAGAAGTTGGATGATTTGGAAAATTCAAATAAGACTTATCTTGAGTCTTTGTCTGAAATGACCAATTTAAAAGACAGTTTTTCGAATAAAATAAATAAATTAGAAGAAAAGTTATATCGAATAAACCAATCTGAGCAAACAATCTTTATGAACAAACCAAGGAGTGAGGACGCGTTAAAAGAAAAATGGGGACTCGGTTTTAAAAATCCACATTGTTTAAACAATGCGATTGAAAAATCCCCAACTTTATATAAATACGATTATCTAACTCTTGCTCAATATGCTCCTCAATTTAAAATTGATTGGATGAATGAGAAACAAGTGTTAGAAATCGAAAATGAGAAAAGGACAAATAACAAGAAAAAGGAAATTCCTTTTGTTTACACGTTTGAAAATGCAAAATATTTTCCTGACAAATCGAGAAGAGGCATAAAAGGTTTAAATGATATATCTTCCGTCAAATCTTCAGTGTCCGATGATTTTCTTGATTTTTTGGCTAATAAATCTGATAAGGAAAATATATCTCCAATCATTTATGATTCTAAGAGATATACCTTACCTTTAATTTTAGAAAGCAAAATCATTGATCTTGAAGATAAGATGGAAGATCATAATATTTTAAAAGAAATTGAGTCTGATATTATTCTTTCTTTCATGACGTCTAGTCTTGAAGAAAAATTATTTTCTCAAAAACCAGATTCTATTTCTAGCCTTTCTTCTGATTGTCAAGTAAACAGAATGGAAGTTTCTAAATTTGATATATTTTCTCAAAATAATTCTGACTCCGAGGTAAGTTCAGATTTATTGTCTGATCAGATTGGTTGCTTAGGTAAAATTATTTCTTCTGATTTAAATATTAATTCGGAAATTCTTGATGAATCTTTTACGCTAAATGATCAATATTATAAACCTAAGCATAAAAGAAGACGGTCAAAGAAGTCAAAGAAACAAGATCAAATCATTTCTGACAGTTCTAATTCTTCTGATTCTAATCTTTCAGATAGGACTTTGAGCAAGTCATCGAAGCAGATTTGGAGAGCTAAGCGGATATCGGATGAATTTCAGATTGATGGGGATAGATGTATAGACAAACTTTATAAAAGTGATTCATTTGCTACTTGTAATAAAATTTTAAAATACTCTAGAAAGCAAATGATTCGAATTTCCAAACATGTCTCATCTTCTTCCTCTGATTCTAGTTCAGATGATTATGCTTTGTATTCATCTGATGAATGTGCTTATTTTTCTAATAATCTTTCTCGTGCTTCTCGTGTTAAATCTAATCAATATTTCCCCATAAGAACTGCAACTAACAAACACGGGCCCAAATTCAAGTGGGTACCCAAATATCAATCTGATTTAAAGTTGCAGGCATTTCATGTCAAGGGGGAGTAAGAGAAACATGGTTTTTGAACACAGCAGTTCAAAACCCGGACTTCAATGTCAAGACTATGGCTCTTGAGTAATTCAGCTCAGAACCCGTGCTTCAAAGACTATGACTTCTAGACATGTCAGTCTAAGACTCGTTATTCAATGCTTTAAGCTTCTGACTAATGAGAAACTGTGAGTACATCTACCTTAATTTCCGTTACATTTATCTCTGATAATGATGTTGTTCCAGTTTTCTCAAATGTTTTAAAAGAATCTGAGCATTTCAATTCAACTCCTGATTTTGTTCAACCCAATTTTTTTTCAAATGAGACAATTTTCATTTTACATTATGTGAAAGATGATATTATTGAATTATATTTTGTTTCAACTGAATATAAACTGGCCGATTAAATTTTTCTATTTTTAAATCTCGGCATAATTGTTTTAAAAGTTTAAACCTTTACAAATTTTATTCTATAAAGTAAAAGTTTTACAATTTTTCTTTCTTTTGAATAAAATGTGTGTCTAGGATAAATTTTCAAGTTGCTTTGTTTATATTGAAGTTTTATATGTTCAAACTTTCAAGACTTTTAAAAATCGAAAAGTCAGCAACATGTTTGTAGCTTTTGATCTTTCTTTAAAGTTGTGTGATTCGGAATATTTATATTTTACAATGCTTAGAAAACCTAAAAAGTCGAAATTTTGGATCGTAATGAAAATATGGGTTAAGCACTTAGACGTAAAACCTTGTGTTTGAGATGATTATTAAATTCTTATAAATCAGAAATCTCTAAGTTTAAAAGTTTGTACCTGTGACCTTTCTGGTTTGGGAAAGTAAGTTCTGTGGGATGCTTGTCATCTGGTCCCCTAAGGTCATTTGATCTAGGAGTGATCGAACCCAAATCCTTCCTATAGAATCAGATAAAAAGTCATGTTCTACTGGTATGAATGGGTTTAGGATGTGTCGATGTAGCCTTTCTGATCTGGGAAAGTAAGTTCTAAGGGGTGCTTGACACCTAGTCCCCTAAGGCCAACTGGTCTGGGAGTGGCTGACCCAAATCCTGTAATAGGGTCAGATAGAAAGTTACGTTTACGGCATGTTCTTTACTTAAAAAACTTGTTGATTAAAAAGTTGCCAAAGTGTACAAGCTTAAAAGATGCCAAAGAGCACACTCATGTAAAGATGCCATAGTGCACAATGCTAAAAGATGCCAATGAGCACACATCTCATTATACTTGGTAATATGTTTAAGTTGCGATAAACCTGTAAATTTGTGAAAGTCTGAATTTTTGATGGATTAGTGTGATTATTTGCAAAGTTCTCTATTATATTTTTAGAATTGCATTTTTCTTGAAGCTAGTCGAAGTTCACATGCGAGCACACTGAATAGATTGATGAAAGTTTTTGAAACTGAACATGTCATAACTTGATATGCATTGAAACTTGTTTCTGTATCCAATCACATACATTTGATTTCATCTGATGGATTTTATTGTGATATTTTACTAAGTAGAATTCTATTTGTTTATGTTTAAATTTTTATATATTTAGTCGTTTCAAAATACATATTCAGTTTATTTTTCTTTCTACATTGATGTTTAAATTTTTTGTGTTCTCATATTTCTTTTAAATGGGTTTGTTCATTATTCAAGGGGGAGTGAATAAGGAGAATTTTCTGAAAAGATAATATCTGTTTTCGAGGGGGAGTATCTGATTTTCTATACAAATGCTAACTTGAATTGTCATATCTAGTACGTTTGTGTAGGGGAGTAATAGAGCTTTAAAAGGTAAATTTTTCTGAGTTCAAGTCAGATTTGCGCCAACAGTTGGTCGCGCAAACCTCACTTTGCACCACCTTCGTCTAGCGCAAACCTCCCTTTGCGCCACCAATGTGTAGCGCAAACCTTCCCTGTTTTTCCTTTACTTTGATTTTGCAGATCTTAAGCTGTCTCGTCTCCAACATTTGCATGACCAAGTTGATCCCGATCATCAAGGTCATGAGGGGGTGAAGATTAAGGAGATGTTAAAGAGACAAAGAGCTCCAAAGTTTATCTGCTGATCAAGATTCGCTCAAGATTCTATTTTTCTCAGCCATACTAGTCATACTAGTCTTTTGTTGTTCCTGCTCCGACCACCACTGTTCATTCAAGGTCTTTTAAAGGAGGTGTGTCGTCTAGAGCACAAGCTGATGAATCAACTATTCTTTCAAGTTTATTCCAAACTGGTCCAGTCTTGTCAAGACAACAAAGACAACTTTTTCTGAAAGTTGTTGAGAAGAAACTTTTCTTAAAAAGTCAGAAAGCTTTACAAAGTCGCTTAGATGGTCCATGCTGATTTAGAAGATGGATTTTGAAGACCACAACACCAATGATTACTAAGGGGGAGATTGTTAAATCTGATTTTATAGTAATCATTGTATTTATAGGCTTGGTCAAATACTGTGTTTAAAGTCTCATTCTGTGTTGTATTGACCAAGGGTATTTAAGTCCCTTTGGTTCTTGTGTTTTGAAAGAACTCTTTCACGCTCATTCAATATCAGTATCTTGCGCTTTCTCTGTCTCTCTCTCTACTTTCTCTCTCTAGGATTTAGAGATCTTGGATTAACAATATATATATATATATATAGGGGTGGGTTCAAATGAAAACCCATATTTGATTGTGCACATGAGGACAATTATGAACCGTTGATCGAAAATAAACTGAATAGATCAAAGGATAAAAAACGCGGTGGCAATTTTGTAAATAAATTGAAAACTCGGTCCATGGCTTACTGAATATTTAGCGCGCAGGGGCAATTTCGTAAATATTTTTTGACGGTTCAAAAAAGCAATTCAGATCATAATCATGGTGAATAGCCTGCAAATACGGCTTATTAAGACATTCTGTCACTAAAACCGCCCATTTATCCACCAAAATTCTCTCACTAACTCTCTCTCTCTCTCTCTTAAACCGCCATTGTCGAAGATCATCAACAAAGAATTTTTAGTGAAAAATGAGCGATTCCAGCGAAGACCAAAGTGATCATATCCCTATAGCACAGGTTTTTGAAAGAGGTAACTTCAAAAAACTAAATATCTGTATATTTTGAATAGTTAGGGCTTGTAAAATATCATTCGAAAACCCTAAAACGGAAAAAATGAAGAAGAGACGTTATTCGGATAAATACTTGAAATAAATAATTATATTTGTTAGATCTGTTTTATTCATACTTCAAAAATTACTTCAAAATTTTTGAAATAGTGGTGATATTCATAGTGCATAAAACATATGAAATGTGATTTATCAATTGAATGTTAAAATTTTCAAAAAGCTCTAGAGGTCTGATATTGTACTGAATATATAGCTTCATTCGGTTTGAATATAGGTATACATTCTGTTTGAATAAAGGTATAATTCAAAATTTTTGAAATAGTGGTGATATTCATAGTGCATAAAACATATGAATGTGATTTATCAATTGATTGTTAAAATTTTCAAAAAGCTCTGGTGGTCTGATATTCGTAGTGAATATATGGTTTCATTCAGTTTGAATATAGGTATACATTCTGTTTGAATAAAGGTATAATTCAAAATTTTTGAAATAGTTGTGATATTCATAGTGCATAAAAACATATGAAATGTGATTTATCAATTGATTGTTAAAATTTTCAAAAAGCTCTGGAGGTCTGATATTCGTAGTGAATATATGGTTTCATTCGGTTTGAATATAGGTATACATTCGGTTTGAATAAAGGTATAATTCAAAATTTTTGAAATAGTTGTGATATTCATAGTGCATAAAAACATATGAAATGTGATTTATCAATTGATTGTTAAAATTTTCAAAAAGCTCTGGAGGTCTGATATTCGTAGTGAATATATGGTTTCATTCGGTTTGAATATAGGTATACATTCGGTTTGAATATAGGTATACATTCGGTTTGAATAAAGGTATAATTCAAAAAATTTGAAATAGTTGTGATATTCATAAGTCTGAACAATTACTAATATTCAGTATGAATAATTAATAATAATTAGTAATATTCATTTTTGAAAATTTGTGCTGGAGGTAAGATATTCGTACTGAATATATGGCTTTATTCGTTTTGAATAAAGTTATACATTCAGTTTGAATAAAGGTATTGTCGGTCCAACAATACTTATCAAGTTTATAGAAACAACAACACAATATGATTACCAACCTGTATTGATATATAACAAAGGTTACAAGGTTGATCGATTCAAGCTCTAGATTTTGTTCTCTGTTTTTCTCTCTTTTACACCTTTTAGTGTGTGTTTTTGTGTTCTTGATATTATCTGATCTATGAGAGTTGTTGAGTGAAGATCTGATTAGTGTTAGAGAGAGTTGTTGAGATGAGATCTGATATTATCTCAAGCTTCTTAGACACTCAACCTAAACCACTTGCAACAACAAGTTGCAATATTAAACAATATAAACCAAATAATATCTAATCTAACTTAGATATTATAAAGCTAACTAAACTAACTAACTAAACTAATAACAATAAACATTAATTACTTTGACATTTATTACAAATAAACATAGACTTAATATCGAGAGTCGACTTTCCGACTTTAGCTTCAGATTGCGATCTTCAGTTTGGATGATCTTGAATCCAATAAATATGTGATCTAACAATCTCCCCCTTTGGATCAAGATCATTACTAAAAAAGATTTTAGAAATTCAGTCTTCTTGTTCAGCTCAGAAGATGCAATCTCTTTCTCTAGCTCTGAAATCAGCATGTCTTCAGAATACTTGCTTTTGAAGAGTTCAATCTTGGACGCGATTCTTGAAACATGTGATCTTTGCCATTTCTCGTGTAGTCATTCTCCCCCTTTTTGATGATAAGTGCACCGACTTCATCAAAGCTCTGAGTAAGAAATGTCAACCACTTGGAGCCACTGATCCGTCAATTGAATAGATATTCACCCAGATCTTTGCAAATCCAGACAAAATAGTCGTGTAACACCTGAATCAACTAATGAATCAGTTAATATGCCTGTCAGTAACACTAAGTCACTGTGTGTAACGAATACACATTGGAAAGGAGCTGTTTGATGTTGACTCCCCCAGGGCTTCCATTTAATCATCGAAACACCACAAAGGTAAATATCTATAAACGTTATGACAAAGAAACTAATTCCTTTGTGTGTTCGTGCTTGTGTTGAAAGAATTAAGCACTGATGTTTGCTTATGGGCTCAAATTTGTGTAAACCACTGAGATAACAGTAAGTTAAACACAGACTCAATGTGCATGATTGAAGTGCGAAGGTGGGGCAGACTTCCTTCTTTTCAATATCCAGATTTTCCAAAAGAAAATCAGATAGCATATGTGTTGCTTCCCCTTTGAAAATGTGAAACACTTTCTTGTTGAGAAGAAAATGAGTAGATAGTGAGGTTTGATCAAGAGTTGGCATGGGCTAGTTGCCTGTTTCAATAATGATCACCAAAGAATTGTGAAACATTAGAATTGTGGCTGCCCGACTCAGAAAAAGTTGGTGCAGAGTTGTGATATTCTTTTAACTCTGTTCTCACACGCTCTTTCTTTTAAACTTTTTGCTCACTCTAATCAAACTCATTTCTTTTCGCTTTGCACACTCAATCACTAAGGATTAACTTCTTGGGTAGAAATCACTGGTTAAGGTGATTCCATAGAAGTTGTGTTAATTCCTAGCACAATGATTCCTTGTTTTCCTAGATGCATATGATGCTCAGAGTGGTTTAACTATTTCAGTTAAAGCACAAAGTTGATCTTTGAAAACATTTAAAGTCACACTTCCAAACCATGAAATCGATTTTAAGAAACGGGAAGTGGTTTGAACTTTTAAAAATAATGTTTTCAAATGATTGAAAGTTATCCTTCTTTCAACCATTTATGATATGAAGATATAGAATTATACCTTTACGTATGATCTTCCATCTCATGAAGCTAAGCATATAGTCATAAACATATGAACTTGTAAGCATCTCTCAAAAATTCTGCAAAAGTCTTATGTCAAGTCAAAGCAAATTTATTCACTTAAATTGAAAAGACAAAAAGCAGTAAAACTTTTAAAGTACGAGTTCTGATCAGAAATAATCAGAAGTCATCACCTTTTACTCCCCCTAAAATTATGCATTAGAAAAATTATCAATGTAAAACATATGCATAAACTTTCAGACAAATATGTACTCCCCCTTGATGGTTGATTTCCTCATTCGAGTATTAGAGTACTATCTCTTTTTCAGCAAAGGAGTAAGGTCTTTTGATCATTGAAGTACGAGTCCTAAACTGTTGTGTTTAGAAGTCAAACTTCGTTGAAGTACGGGTTCTAAGCTGATGTACTTAGAAGCCATATGTTCTTTGATGTCCGGGTCTTGAACTGTTGTGTTCAAAAGCCTTTTCTCTCCTACTCCCCCTAGAAACAACAATACTTATCAAGTTTATAGAAACAACAACACAATATGATTACCAACCTGTATTGATATATAACAAAGGTTACAAGGTTGATCGATTCAAGCTCTAGATTGTGTTCTCTGTTTTTCTCTCTTTTACACCTTTTAGTGTGTGTTTTTGTGTTCTTGATATTATCTGATCTATGAGAGTTGTTGAGAGAAGACCTGATTAGTGTTAGAGAGAGTTGTTGAGATGAGATCTGATATTATCTCAAGCTTCTTAGACACTCAACCTAAACCACTTGCAACAACAAGTTGCAATATTAAACAATATAAACCAAATAATATCTAATCTAACTTAGATATTATAAAGCTAACTAAACTAACTAACTAAACTAATAACAATAAACATTTATTACTTTGACATTTATTACAAATAAACATAGACTTAATATCGAGAGTCGACTTTCCGGCTTTAGCTTCAGATTGCGATCTTCAGTTTGGATGATCTTGAATCCAATAGATATGTGATCTAACAGGTATACTTCAAAATTTTGGAAATAGTTGTGATATTCATAGTGTATAAATATTATATTTATTAACTGTATAATTTTAAATTCAATAGCAAAAAAAAAGAAAGAATGAAGAGGAATAATCATCAAGAAAAAAGAGAAAGAAAGAAGGAAAGAAGAAACAGATAGAAGAAACAAAAAAAAATGACAAAGCAGAAAATCAAGAAGACCAAGAACAAAAAACCCGAAGAGTCTTCTAGCAAGAAGAAAAAGGAAGAGAGATCAAAAAACATAAAAGATGAAGTAGAGAAGAAAAAAAAGAAGAGGAAAGTTGAAGAAGAAGAAAAAATAGAAGAAAATGAAAAGAAGAAGATAGAACACAGAGCTCTATCAATCAGAACAACACCAAAAAATCTCATGATGGTAATGGGGAAGTTGAAGATGAGAATGCTGAAACTAAACTGTGTAAAGAAGTTGGGGTTTGGAAGTTTATTAGAAATGAATATTGACTCGATCCCAGCAAAATTGGCACATTACATTGTGGACAATTTTGATCCATTAAACATGGTTATAAGAACAAGAAAAGGGCCAATTCAGGTCACAAAAGAGTCAGTGAGTCAGATTTTAGGACTCAAAAATGAAGGAGTAGATATTGATGAAGTTAAGACGGACAGTGAGTGGGATGAAACTACAAAGGTTTGGAGACAACAGTTTGAGAAACCTCAGATTAGACCAAGGGATATTGTGGAGAAGATACAAAAATCAATCAGTACAGACTGGAATTGCAAGTTGAATTTCATAGTTTTGGTTGTGAACACAATGGCAGTTTCAATGAAGATGGGGACTTGCAATCTTGCAATTCTTTCACATCTAGGAAAATGTTTGGATTTAGAAAACGTCAATTGGTGAAAATACATTATTAATCGTGCCAAAGAAAGCAAGATTGGTTGGAACAGTGAATCCGATGCTAGCTTCTACTATGGTCCGATAACATTTTTGACGGTATGTAGTCAACTTTAATCTCTTTTTATTCAAGATTAATATTATAGTTAGGATTGTGTTAACCATGAATGCATTTAATATTCAGTGTGAATAATTTTGATATACATGCTACTATATTCACTCTGAATACATTTGTACATTCATTCAATATTCAGAGTGAATAAAACTACATATTCAGACTGAATAAAACTACATTTGGATATTCATTCAATATTCAGAGTGAATAAAACTACATTTTAACTAGATATTCACTCTGAATATTATATAAATTATATTTATTAACTAGATATTCATTCAATATTCAGAGTGAATAAAACTAGATATTCAGTTTGAATATATAGAATATGGAATGTTTTGTAATTCAGAATGAATACCTTTGGATATTCATTCAATATTCAGAGTGAATAAAAATAGATATTCAGTTTGAATATATAGAATATGGAATGTTTTGTAATTCAGAATGAATAAATTTGTACATTCATTCAATATTCAGAGTGAATAAAAACTACATATTCAGTTTGAATTTCTATTTTTTTTTAACTTTATATATCTGAATTATAAAAATTGTAGCTTCTTTATCTTGACTCAACCACATGCATTGGACTGGAGCATGAGAGGACAATGCCTGCATTGAGAGGATGGAATACAGTAACAATGAAGAAGAGAGAGAAAATGGAAATAATCAATGGAGGTTTTGGAAGAGGGGAAATGGCAAAGAAGTTTGTTGAAAAAGCAGAGTCTTCAAAACAGGAGAAGACAGTTAAGGTAAACGTATATTTACATATGAATTATAGTACTTGCTTCGATAACTGAAATCCCTATAAAAAATAACATGATTACTTGAAGATGCTTGATGAAGGTCTAGAAGAGCTTTATGCAAACAAGGCAGAATTGGAATACAACTTGAAGCAAGCAATTATGATGTATCCACAAGATAGTTCATTGATAGAGTGGAAGTCAAACTATGAAAGTTCTTTTTTCATTAAAACAGAATCATTTGTTGAACAACATATTCAGATTGGAGAACAGATTGATGGAGATGGAGAGGATAGAGAAGGAGATCAAAATGAAGACAATACAGAGAAAGTAGAATGTGAAGAAAAGGAGAAAGAAGAGAAGGAAGCTTGTGAGGAAAAAGAGCAAGCACATGATGTAGAAAAGAATACAGAGTTGATTAGAGTGGATGATGTTATCGAGGGAACATCAAAAAAGGTGAATGATGAGGAGATAGGGAAGGTTGTTGATTGGCCATACAACACACGGTACTGGAATGAGTTGGCAAAAACAGGAGAGATTGATAATGCATTAAAGAATGCAAATGAAGAAAGCCAAAATGCAGTTCAAGAAAGATTGGAGATTGAAGCAACATAAATGATAGAGGAGGTTGTTGCAGATTTAGAGATGGGACAACAAACTAATGAAGAAAACAAAGAAGATGAGAGCAAGGATGAGGAATTGAAGCAAGAGAGGGAAGAAGGAAAAAAAGAAGAGAAAGAGACAGAGAAGAAGGAAGAAGAGAATAGAAAGGAAGAAAAAAAGAAAGGGAAGATGAATGAAGCTGATGAAGCTGAACCACAAGTATCAGATACTCCACATTTTAGATTGGGGATATCACAGGTGGATACTCCACAGAAAAAAGAAAAAGAAAAAGAAGTTGAAGAAGAGATTACAAGCAAAAAAGGCCCACTTGTAATAAGAATAAAACAAAAGGAAGTGAGTGAACAAGAGAAAAAAGAAAAGAGGGCGGAGAAGATAGGTGATCAACTAAAATCACCTTATATTAAAAAAAAAAAGTGGATCCAACAAGGAATATAACAACAGCAGAAAACAAGGTTGGGAATTGGATATTTTCACTTCAGGGAGACACACTGTAAGTATAAAACTATCATCTTTTATTCATATTGAATTATCATCTTTTATTCAGAGTGAATAAAACTACATATTCAGACTGAATAAGTTTGATGTGCATGATAACTGATAGATAATGTATTGTTCTAATCATGAATGCTTTGTGAATTAAGTATGAATGAGTTATATACGTATGCTAAATGATAGAATATGAACTAGATATTCACCATGAATATTAACTCTGAATATTATATAAATTATATTTATTAACTAGATATTCACTCTGAATATTAACTCTGAATATTATATAAATTATATTTATTAACTAGATATTCATTCAATATTCAGAGTGAATAAAACTAGATATTCAGTTTGAATATATAGAATATGGAATGTTTTGTAATTCAGAATGAATACATTTGGATATTCATTCAATATTCATATTGAATAAAACTAAATATTCAGTATGAATAACTAATAATATACATTATGAATATCAAATGCATTCATCATTTTATGTAATCTTTATATGTTTAATTCAATTTTTAACAGGGATGTTGTGTTTCAAACAAAGGAGGGACAAAGCAGTTTTAGAGTGATGTTTGAGAGTCTGATTCCTGAATCAGAGCCATTTTCAAATGTTATTGACAGCTGGTCAATCCTCCTTAATCATGAAGAAAGACTAAAGAGCAAGGATTCTCCTAAAAGATTATTCTGCACAACAGAAATTTTTGTAAGTTCACTAAACTTTTAAAATAAATTACAAAAAGAATAATAATATTTATATATCAGTTCTTTTTTTTTTTCTCAACAGGCAGATGAAATGTTCATAGGGAAAGTTACCTTGGAAAAGAATTTAAATCTCTTCACAAGAAACTTTTGTGAAAACATGAAGGAGAATGCAGAGTTTGAAGCTATGAAGAAAGTTGAATTGGTATAAAACATATACATTAACAAAAATCATTTCATTATTTTTATTTCATATATTATAAATAAATTATATAAATGTATTCATGCAGGTTTTTTTTCCTAATTGTAAAGCATGAACATTTTTATGTACTATGCTTTGATCTGAAGAATGGAGCATCACACATTCTGGACAACAGTGCAACTGATGTACCAGATTCTGCAAAATATGGCACTATACCAAAAACAGTTGTAAGTAGAATATTATATTATCTACTATACATTAATAATAATTATGTTATTAGACAATCTGAATAATATGTACAATATAAATATAATGCAGCAAAAAATGTTTATGAAGTTCTTGGAAAAACTGGGAGATGGAAGATCAAAGAAATTCACTCGAATAGTTCCCAAAAGGGAGGTAATGAAATGGAGAACAAAAGAGAACCACAAGGACTGTGCTGTCTTCATGATGAGACGTATGGAGACTGTCAATCAATAAAATCCCAATACAATCAAGCAATTCTCATAAAATCAACATTAAATTCTAGAGAGAGAGAGTAGAGAGAGAAATTAGATCTCGTATTCATAAGTCTGATATTACAATATGAGCTTCGTTGTTACAAGATTACACAAGCCAAACCTATTTATACCATCTATCTATTACAAAGACTTAACAACAAAGGAAATGCTAAACTAGCTTTGACTATTGAAAGACTTTGACAATGTTGACTTTTACAACTTTGACTTTCCTATTAAATCTTGGATACAATATTTAGACTTAACAATCTCCCCCTTTGTATTCAAGATTTAATGAAAATTTGATACTGATCTTCAGCTCTTGATTCTTCAGCTTTTATCACTGGAAACTTTGAAACTTTTACAGTTTTCATACTTTCAGCCTTTTGAAGAATCTTGAAAAGTCTTTTTAATCTTTGAAGCTTTGAAAGTCAACATGTCTTGAACAGGAAACAGATTTCAACTTTGAACAATCTTCTTCAGATACATTTATCTTTGTAACAGCGGAAGCATTTTGAACTTTTAGAATTTCTTCATCAGACTTTGAAGATGTTGATCCAAACAAACTTTTGTCAGACTTGAACTTTGAAATTGATCTTGATCCAAACAAACTTTCGTCAGACTTGAACTTTGAAATTGATCTTTGTATAATTATCCCCCTTTTTGATGATTGAGAGCATCATAATCATCAAAATTTCTTCAATTTCAGCAAGACTTTGATCACCCCTTTTGAAATCAAATAACAATCTCCCCTTTTACAATAGGCGCGCTTTGATTTCCCCCTTTTTGATCAACTAACAATCTCCCCTTTGACAGTTGGCGCGCTTTGATCTGAGATCCGTCAATCCATGAAAGATATATATCCGAATCTTTTCAAATTCAGACATAATGAACATGGTAACCGTGAATCAACAAATGAAACAGTTAGGAATGCCTGTCAGTAACACAAAGTTACTGTGTACAACAAATGTACAATTGAAGGAGTTGGTTTGATGTTGACTCCCCAGGACTTCCATTCAATCATTGAAAAACACAAGGTAATTCTATGAATGTTCTGACAGAAAAACAAATTCTCTGTGTACTCGTGCTTGTGTTTGAAAGAATTAGCACAATGATTGTGTTTCATAAGGCTCGAAGTATGTAAATCACTGAGACAACAATGATTGTACATGGACTCAATGTGCATGAGAAAGGGTCGACGGTGGGGCAACTTTCCTTCTTTTTCAATATCAGTATCTTCCAAGAGAAGAACCAATAAATTATATGTTGCTTCCCTAGAAAATGTGAAACATTCTCTATTTAAGAAAAGAATGAGTAGCTAGTGGGGTTAATGCAAGAGATGGCATGGGCTATTTGCCTATTTCAATGATGGTCACCAAAGAAATGTGAACCAATCAGTAATGTGGCTGCCCGGCTCAGAAAGATGTTTGGTGCAGAGTTCTGATATTCTTTTAACTCTGTTCTCACACCCTCTTTCTTTTAAACATATAAGCTCACATCTAACCAAACTCTCATTTCCATTTTACCTCAACTCACTCCCACACTCAATTCTTTTAGACCCCTCTCCCCTCAATCACTCAAAGGATTTCTTCCGGGGTAGGAAACACTGGTTATCGTGAATCCATGGAAGATCTATTAAGCACTCACACTGAATCCCATGTTCCTAAAAGTACATGCTAGTCAATGATTTTCTTGATATGAAAAGCACAAGAAATCATATGTCAGTGTATGTATGCTCATCAAAAATCAGAAATGAAATTTGAGCAATTTTAAACATTTAAGATTTCTCAAAACTTTATATGAATGAATAATCAAGAAAGAATAGAAATGTTTTGAGAATCTGACAATGATTAAGATCAGATCAAATCAAATGATTAGGGTATCAAAGAATTGGAAATTTGTTTATATGAACGAATATAAACAATTTGTCAATGAAAGCACAAATATGAAAAGATGAATGATGCTCAACAACTTTGAATTTCAAACGGGGGTATTACCATCGAAAAAAAAATTGGTTCGTTTGGAGACATGGTAATAACAAATTCAAATAAAATACTGAACCGGTGTGTGTGAATACTTGACAGTATATGAACAAGATAATACACAAGTATTGATCTTTGGAAACACACGATCAGTTAAACATTAAGGCTCAATATTTGAAAAACATTTAAAAGCACACTTCTAAATTCATGAAATCGTTAGAGAATAGAGAAGTGGTTTGAACATTTAAGAAAGCGTTTTTCATGCTTGAAAGTTGTTCTTCTTCCAAACAATCAGAGATCTAGGATCAGAAAATATTTACCTTTTCAGCTCCCCCTCAAATCATGATTAAATGATTTATATCTTTGAAGCTCCCCCTGGATATTGGCATAATATCCTTCTTTGATCGTTGAAAAACGGGTCCTGATCTGTCATGTGATCAGAAGCCATCACCTGTACACCCCCTATAATTTATGCATCAGTAGATATATCAATTAAAACAAGATAGAGATCCACAACTCCTTCTGGAATGCGGTCCGTCATATCAGGAAAATCTATCAATGAAAAGTCTAGGATAGAGATCCACAATTCCTTCTGGAATGTAGTCCATCATATCTCTCTATTGCAGAAAGAGTGTACTCCCCCTTGAAGATTGATGTCCTTATTTGAGTGTTGGAATACGATATCTTATGATATCACGGGAGTATAGGGCTTTAATTCTTTGAAGTACGGGTCCTAAGCTGATATACTTAGAAGCCATAATCTTTCAACTTTGAAGTCCGGGTCTTGAGCTGATTTACTCAAGAGCCATAATTTTGACATTGAAATCCGGGTTTTGAACTGCTGTGTTCAAAAGCCATCGTCTTTCTTACTCCCCCTTGACGTGTGGTGCCTGCAACACATAATCAATTTTCTTCTTTGGTACCCACTGGTATTTGGGTCCAGAAATGTTAGTTGCAGTTCATGTGGGGGTAATAGAGTAAGAACCATACCAGAAATGATCATTGGTCTTGTGGATGTGATCATATGTACACCAGTAAGAACAATAATATTTAGTACCTGAAAACCTGAGTAATTGATCTTTTGAGTATTTGAGGTCAGGTTTACCTTTATGTTCTTTGTTATTCTTTGCTCGATGAGGATGTACACATGATGTCTTTCCATTCAGCTCTTCTTTCTTGTCATCTTAGACAGATTTCTTTATCCAGACCAGTTTCTCTTTCTTGTAGCTTTTTCTTCTTGAAGATGTATCTGAACCATCTAAATATTCATCAAAGAAAATGTTAGATCGACGAATCTGATTAAAATATTTAATTGACCTTTGTGAAGAGACAGATTTCTGAGTAGAACTTTAAACAGACTTTTCAAGCTCTTTGATCTTTGATGCAAAGATGTCTCTTTCTTTCTCAAGTTGGTCAATCTTCTTTGAGAACTCAGACTTCGTCTTTTGCTCTCTCAAACTGTTGTCTCCAAACCTTTGTAGTTTCATCCCACTCACTGTCCGTCTTAACTTCATCAATATCTACTCCTTCATTTTTGAGTCCTAAAATCTGACTCACTGACTCTTCTGTGACCTGAATTGGCCCTTTTCTTGTTCTTATAACCATGTTTAATGGATCAAAATTGTCCATAATGTAATGTGCCAATTTTTCCGGGATCGAGTCAATATTCATTTCTAATAAACTTCCAAACCCCAACTTCTTTACACAGTTTAGTTTCAGCATTCTCATCTTCAACTTCCCCATTACCATCATGAGATTTTTTGGTGTTGTTCTGATTGATAGAGCTCTGTGTTCTATCTTCTTCTTTTCATTTTCTTCTATTTTTTCTTCTTCTTCAACTTTCCTCTTCTTTTTTTTCTTCTCTACTTCATCTTTTATGTTTTTTGATCTCTCTTTCTTTTTCTTCTTGCTAGAAGACTCTTCGGGTTTTTTGTTCTTGGTCTTCTTGATTTTCTGCTTTGTCATTTTTTTTGTTTCTTCTATCTGTTTCTTCTTTCCTTCTCTTTTTTCTTGATGATTCTTCCTCTTCATTCTTTCTTTTTTTTCTATTGAATTTAAAATAATACAGTTAATAAATATAATATTTATACACTATGAAGCTATTTAGTTTTTTGAAGTTACCTCTTTCAAAAACCTGTGCTATAGGGATATGATCACTTTGGTCTTCGCTGGAATCGCTCATTTTTCACTAAAAATTCTTTGTTGATGATCTTCGACAATGACGGTTTAAGAGAGAGAGAGAGAGTTAGTGAGAGAATTTTGGTGGATAAATGGGCGGTTTTAGTGAGAGAATGTCTTAATAAGCCGTATTTGTAGGCTATTCACCATGATTATGATCTGAATTGCTTTTTTGAACCGTCAAAAAATATTTATGAAATTGCCCCTGCACGCTAAATATTCAGTAAGCCATGGACCGAGTTTTCAATTTATTTACAAAATTGCCACCGCGTTTTTTATCCTTTGATCTATTCAGTTTATTTTTGATCAACGGTTCATAATTGTCCTCATGTGCACAATCAAATATGGGTTTTCATTTGAACCCACCCCTATATATATATATATATATATACTAGTTGTGTACCCGCGCAATGTGGCGGGAGACGTAAATGTAAACAATTTTGAAGCTTTGATGGTCTTATTAGAGGAGATTTTAAGGATGACATATTTACACTTAGAATCCGTTTACCCAAACGCTTACGTGGTAAGCTTTTACCGGTAAGATTTAACACTATAACTTACTTTACATGGTAACATTGTAGTGCATCAAAACGATATCGTATGTAACAGTTTACCCAATAAGCACTTACCGGGTAAGACTCCATCATTACTGGGTAAGACTTTCAATCCTTACCGAGTCGTCAGCCGAACTTATAGCGTAAGACTCTCCATCCTTATTATCACTCCTATCGGGTAAGATTCTAAATCCTTGTCATGTTCATCCGATGTGATCCGGTAACCGCTAACTGAGTAAGCGTTAGTAAACGACCCCTTAGTCTTTACATATTAATACATTTTGATCGACTGTGCAAATTTTGTTGGATTAAACTGATCATCAAAATTCGTATACAATAAACAATTGAATTAGATCTAACTCATATAAATGATATGGTGCAGAATGATTTAGTGGTCATAATGATTAAGAGACTTTGTATAATTTATTGGAAAATAAAAAATGATTGTTTGGTATATGTTTTGTTGGTATTTGAAGAGTTATCTAGCATTTAGAACACAACATAAAAACATAGGGGTCGTATACCAAACATTTATCAGGTAAGCGCTTAATTATGGACAATAGTCACCACCCTCACTTACCTTATCGAGTAACATTTTCGGGCATCAAAATAGATAGATGGTAAGCATGTATCACTCGATAGGCACTTACCACGTAAGAGTCACCACCCTTACTTATCAGGTAAGACTCTTAATTCTGGTCTTCTCTCTTACCGTCAAAGATTCTCAATCCTTGTTTGTTATGCTCACCTTGTAAGATATTTTTATGCTCACCTTGTAAGATAATTGACTCGGTAAGTATTCGGTAAATGACCTTTTAAACAAAGCTATAAATATCAACATCTATAACCAAAGCCATATAAATTAGAATGATCATAAAATAGAGCGCATTTGTAACATCCCAAAATCCACCACAAGGACTATTGCAACTTCCAAGTAAAACACAATTAACTTAAAGCATAAAGCTACCATCGCTTTGTGGCATAGATAGGTCTGCTAACTCAATCCACATTACATGCTATATAATTCTAACTTCCAATTGTCCAACACTTACAGGTTCAATTAAGGATGCAATGTTGACATGCTAACTTGGTAAGTTGCTTTCTCTTGAACCATAGCACCATGCATTTTTATGAATTAAAATAAGCCTCAAGTTAGCAACTCAAACCACATTGCAAGCATTAGTGCATTACAATTCATCATCTAATACACCATAGGTAAGGAGTAGATGATCACTGGTGTTAAGAAAGTTATATGGAGGCGTGATGCTAAATTGAAAAATCTCAATAAACATCATACTAAAAATACATCACTACACATACAATTTAAACTACCAATGATCTACAACACACCAATATCTATGAAATTAGTTTATAGCTTGTATGCTCTCATTGGAAACTTTTATCAAGTACTTAGGGGATAATCAAGAACCAAGATAGGAATGTGGGGTGACAAAAAAGAAGATGAGAGGCGTTAAAGGAAAATTTGCAGACTTTAAAAAGACTAAAAGAAAGCATACCCAAACAAAATAACACAATAAAGATCCATCAAAATAGAAATAGTGGTTTTAAAAACACCACATAAACTTAAATCATTGTTTCAAACCTATACAAAGATAAGGGTTGCCATTAATAGGAGAGACCATAGCAACAGTTGCAAGGGGTTGGTCATTACGAACATAGGGTTTCAAACAGTAAAAGGAACAAAAATCGTTTCGATGACAGAGAAGAAGTAGGGATCGCAAGACATGGATAGGATTCGAATAAAAGGGGCGCACGATCGAGCCTTCTCAAGATACTCCAGTTTATCCTTGATTGGGCACTTAGTCATTTCTTGAGCCATGGTGGACTAGAAAACAGTCAAGGCCTTGGGATGACTAACATCACCATAGATGATTGGTGGCTTCACACATCGAGATCCATAATCAACTGATATATTAACTAATTGGTAAATGGTCCTTTCAATTTGGTACATGTAGGTAATTCGAATCACCAAACTAATTTTGAACCAATAATCAACTAATATATTAAAAAGGTTATCAACCTATTTCCAAACACTAAAATCAACAAAAGGGTTTTTAGGTCTGAAGACATTGTTACCTCTACGTTAACTTTGTTGAAAAATCTCAAGCTTTAGTTATCACGATGTGTACGAGTGGTAGTAGAGAATTGCAATAGAACTCCTGTACTCGAAGAAGACACTGCAAAATCAAATAAAAATAAATTGTACAAATATTGGAAAAAGAGTGGGATCAACTCCATGCGTAGCGGTGTTGTATTAGATTCTGCAGTTTATAAAAAAGAGTGGGATATAAGTAATATGGAAATAGTAATTGAAGCACAAGAAACATTAGTGCAAGAATGTAAGCATGTCTCATCATTTTCAACTTGCAACTTCCAACATCTACCAACACAAGAAAACGAATAACTGGGAATATGAAGATAACCTTTATAACTGGGTATTATGACTGACTTTAGCCTTCTCTTGCCGCTTAAACTCTAACCATTCATCAGGATTCACAGCTGAAATACACAAAACCATCATTAGCTCTAAACGAAGGGAATTTTACGAGGGAGCGTCTGTTAGAACCTGAGCATATTATTATTTTTACAAAAGGTTAGTTAGTGATTTTAGTGCAATCACCATCAAAGGAATCCACTTTGTTTACATATACTTCTTCCAGACATAGGTGTTAAGTCTGATTTTATAGTAATCATTGTATTTATAGGCTTGGTCAAATACTGTGTAGTATTGACCAAGGGTATTTAAGTCCCTTTGGTCTTGGTTGTTTGTAAGACATTCACGCTCATTCAATACAATCAGTTACTTTGCGCTTCATGCTCTCTCTCTACTTTCTCTCTCTAGGATTTAGTTGATCTTGGACTCTCAATTGGTATCAGAGCCAATCTAGATCTTGAGAGAATTGAGAGAATTGTTTTTAGTATCTGAATTTTGTAGATTAATCGAAAATTTGATTGATTTTCTTGAAATTTTCAAGAAAATCTCGTTTTCTTGATTTTTCTTCAAATTCGGATGTGTTTTTGATCGAATTTCTTTGAAAATTGGTTTGTTGGATTCGATTTTGTTTGCTAAACTCTTTTAATTCACTTCAATTTTCACGAAAATCAAGTTTTTTTGATTGATTTTGAATTTTATTGAGTTTTTGGAAAAACCGTTTTCACGTACTGTTCAATTCTAGAATTTTTGAAATTGTGGTTTTTAATCCAAAAGTTTGATTACAAAGTGTTTTAAAGGTGTTTTCGATCGTATATGTGTTTGGATATCTCATTATTTTTGTGTTTGTAATCAAATTTGTCGATGTTTTATGTTTCTCAGCAGGTTTGTGCCATATTTGAACTTTGCGCCTGTTATTGTAATTCCCAAACACAATCAAGCAATTCTCAATTCAATATTTGACAATATCAAGATCTTAGAGAGAGATTAGTGAGAGAAAGCAATCTGATGTGTATTGATATAACAGTGTAATACAATGATTCTAGTTACAAGATTATCAAGGCAATAGGTATTTATACCACAAGTCTAAAACCGCATGCTTAACAACAAAGTAAACTCTAAGATTGACTAAACTAAAATTTGACTTTGTTGAGTTATCTTGACTTGACTTTTCCTATTAAATCTTGGATACAATAATACACTAACAATCTCCCCCTTTGTATTCAAGATTTAAAAAAAAATTGACACTCATCTTCAGCACTTGATTCTTCAACTTTTGTCTCTGACAGTCTTGAACTTTGAATCTTTTAACAATCTCCAGTCTTTGAAGAATCTTTGAAAAGTCTTTTACACTTTGCAGCTTTGGAAAGTCAACAAGTCTTGAAACGAATCATTTGAAGTCTTGAAACATCTGAACTTTTTAAAAAAATCTTTAAACTTCTTTGAAATCTTCAGGAATCTTTTGAAATCTTTGAACTTTGTATCATCAGCTCTTTGATCTCTTGACTATATTTGGAAGAACAAACTTTCTCGAATCATCTTTCTTCAGAAATCATCTTCTGAATTCTTTGACAAAACATTCATCTTATTTAATCTTTCAGAATTATCTTCACCTTTTGATATCTCCTTTGATGATTTTGAAATTGATCTTTGTAGATGTCTCCCCCTTTTTGATGATTGTGAGCATCATGATCATCAAAACATCTTCAATTTCAACATTATATTTGATCACCCCCTTTGTATTTAACGTAACAATCTCCTCATTTATGATGATTTGACATTTTCCATCCTTTGATCTGAGTATCTAAATCATGAACTGTATATACCCGAATCTTTTCAAATTCAGATATAATGAACTTGGTAACCCTGATTCAACAAATGAAACAATTAGGAGTGCCTGTCAGTAACACGGAGTTACTGTGTACAACGAATGTACACTTTAAGGAGCTGGTTTGATAATGACTCCCCAGGACTTCCATTCAATCATTGAAAAACACAAGGTTTATCTATGAATGTTCTGATAAAAAAACAAATTTTCTGTGTGCTCGTACTTGTGTATGAAAGAATTTAGCACAATGATTGTGTTTCATAAGGCTCAAATTGTGTAAACTGTTGAGACAGCAATAAGTATTACACAGACTCAATGTGCATGAAAGAGGTGCGAAGGTGGGGCAACTTTCCTTCTTTTTCAATATCTAAATCTTCCGAGTGAAGACTAGATAGCTGATATGCTACGTCCCCAAAGAAAATGAAACATTTCTTTGTTAAGAAAGAAACGAGTGGCTGGTGGGGTAATTGCAAGAGTTGGCATGGGCTCACTGCCTTTTTCAATGATGGTCACCAAAGAATGTGAACCAATTAGATTTTGTGGCTGCCCGGCTTAGAAAGTGGTTGGTGCAGAGTTCTGATATTCTTTTAACTCTGTTCTCACACCCTCTTTCTTTTTATCATTTAAAGCTTACTTCTAACCAAACTCTCATTTCCATTTTTCCGCTCCACACAATGAGAAAAACTCAACCGGATGAGTTATCTCCCCCACTCTTTGATTTATGACCCCTCACCCCTCAATAACTCTAGGATAACTTCCTGGGTAGGAAACACTGGTTAACGTGAATCCATGGAAGTTCTATTTAAGCTCACACACGAATCCCATGTAAGTCCTAAAAGAATAGTTGCTCAACAGTTTAACTGAACAGTTAAGCACAAAATGTGATAACATTGTCAAAATGTATGCTCATGAGATTTGAGCAATTGAACTTTGAAAATTTCTCAAAACAAAGATATTGAATGAATGAAATGAAATCAAGAGAATTGTTTTGAGAATCTGACAATGTATCAATCAGATCAAATAAAATGGTTAGGGTATCAAAAAATTGGATAATTTGTTTATATGAACAAATATAAACAATGTAGCAATGAAAGCACAAATTTGAAATGATGAATGATGCTCAACAACATTTGAAAGCAAACGAGGGTATTACCATCGAAAAATTTGGTCGTTATGAGACATGGTAATAACAATTTCAAGTAAAGTACTAAACCGGTGTGTATGAATACTTGACAGTATATAGACAAGATAATACGCAAGTATTGATCTTTGGAAACACAGGGTCAGTTAAACATGAAAGCTCAAAATTGAAAAACATTTAAAATCACACTTCTTAATTCATGAAATCTTTTGAGAATAAAGAAGTGGTTTGAACATTTAAGAAACTGTTTTTCATGCTTGAAAGTTGTTCTTCTTTCAAATAATCAGAGATCTAGATTAGAAGATATTTACCTTTAAGCTCCCCCTCAAATCATTATAGAATGATTTATATCAGATAAGCTCCCCCTGGATATTTGCAAAATATTCTTAGCTGAACATTTAAGAACGGGTCCTGATCTGTCATGTGATCAGAAGCCATAATCTTGACACTTAAGTTCAGGTTTTGAACTGTTGTGTTCAAAAGCCATAACTCTTTGACTTTAAGGTCCGAGTCCTGAGTTGATTTACTCAGAAGTCATACATCATGCTCCCCCTTAAACTTTGGGTGCCTGCAACACAGTTTTAGCTTTTGTTACCCACTGATATTTGGGTCCTGATGTGTTAGTTACAGTTCGTGTGGGGTTTACATAATATGAACCATACCAGTAATTAACAAAGTTTTTACTTACAAAGTCATGTGCTCCACAGTAAGAACAACAGATTTTCTTCTGAGCAATCCTGATAAGATGATTAGTAGAATAAAACGTATCAGAATTACCAAAAGAATTACCTTTATGCGCATTGTTATTTTTGGCATTGGTTGTGGATGCAGATGCTTTGTCATTCGTCTTCTCTTCATCTGAAGAACTCTTCACTCTCCAGACCATCTGATTATTCTTAGAAGACTTTCCAAGAGATTTGATGTTGAAGTTTGCTGAACCATCAACAGATTTGTCATAGAATAGATTAGATGGTCTAATCTGATTTGATTTCACAGTTTGTTATTTGACACTGTTCTTTTTCAAAACATTTTTCTCATGAATAGAACTTGAAGCTGTTTTGAAAGAACAGACTGATTCTGTTGAGTTATCAACAGGTGATTGGCTAATCACATCAGCTGTTACTTTATCAGACAATTCAATGTTTGCAGCTTCTAAGTCATTTATCTTTTTAGTCAAAATGTTTCTTTCATGTGGAAGTGTGTCAAACTTTTGTTTCAAATTAGATTTGGCCATCTGTTCTTTTTGATAATCTGATGACAGAGCAATTAATTTGGATGTGAGCTTAGATATTTCAGATTCAAAATGTGAACGTTCTTGCTCAAAATCCTTTTCCAAGTTCTTGGTTTTCTCTAAAATATCCTTGAAAATCCCAGTATTTCTCTTTTCTGCGTTTTTCTTTTCAAGCTCATAAGACCTCTTGTTTTCTTTAAAGCATTTTCTTTCTTTCTCAAGTAGGTCTTGTAGAATAGAGATCTGTTTGGGAAGTTCAGTTGATTTATCTTCAAGAACTTTTCTTTCTTTAGCAAATGTGTCTCTTTCAGTGATTAAAACTTTTTCAAAATCAAACACTTGCTTCGAACGTTTAATACATCTAAGCTCAAGATTTTTCTTCTCTTGGTCAGCTTTCTTAGAAAGTTCAGATAACTTTTGAGTATAAGATTTCTCCAAATTTGATTTTTCCTTATCTGCTTGGATACTTTTTGACAATTCAGCATTCTGTATCTCCAAGGCAGATATCTTCTCTTCGAAAGCCTTAAACTTGTTTTGAAGCTTGGCTGATTCATCTTGCAAATCTGATAATTTCTGTTCAGTCGTCTTCAGTTGGCTTTGGAGATTGCTTATCTTTCTCTCTTTTTGTAAAATTATTTTCTCTTTTACCCCTATGATTTTTTCTTTTATTTTAATTTCATTCTCACTTGCTCTAATGATACCTGCAAAATCTGTTAGACTGAAATTGTATTCAAGATTAAATGAGGGTCATTGTTGTAATTAGTGTTTGTGTGTGAGTGTCAGGATCGAATTCTCAACAAGAATAAAATCTCAGAAACAATATCAAAGAAGTTGCGGAATAACACTTTGATATTCAATGAAACAGTAAACAAATAGTATATGATAAACACTTTGCAAACTTGTATTAAAATCACAAGATTACACACTCAACCTCAATCTTGAAGAACAAGCTCTTTCAAGACGAATTCTACTTCTCTAGAATTAGGAACTATGCCTTGAGGTTGATTCTCTCTAAAACAAAAACTTAGAATTAAATCTCTATTTGTCAAATCTATACATATACTGAACAAAAAGATAATTACAAATAAATAAAATATCTTCAGTATATCTTCCATGAATATCTTCAGAATATCCTTGTTTATCTTTACCCACGATCTCTTCATCATTATCTTCACATTACCTTATAAGCAACATTAAGTCTTGGCAGCATTAACTACTAAGCAGCACTAACCACTAGCAGTACTAACTAGCTAAGCAGTACTAACTTTGTTCAAGCAGCACTAACTTTGACTAGCAGTATTAATTCTACTAGCAGTAGTAATACTCAGCAGTATTAACTTTGAAGTCCTCTGGCAGTAGTAATTCTGAACTAGCAGCATTAAAGACTTGTTCACATCTTCAGTTCCCAACAATCTCCCCCTAACTTGACTTTTAGAAAGAGAAGTCAAGTTCTTCAAATGCTTCCAAAACCTTCATTGATCTACTCCAATGTTAGGATCCAGTCCCATACTCTGATTTATAGTTCTCTGAATTAAGTACTTTGCCATTTCTTAATTTGATGCACAACCCAACTTCTTATTTAACATGGCATGAAGCTTTAGATTTGTATGGTTGTATACCCTATCCACCAAGTAATACTCCATGTGAAAAGTATCCAATGCCAGTTCGTAGACTCCACTCCTTTCATATAGAGTCCATCCTCTAACAGCTTTAAATACATCTCTTATCAAATGCTTTACTGCTTCTGGTTTGAACAACATGCACAAATATTCCATAACTAACTTCACAATTGGTAACCCTGAAGCTTTCAAGTGATCTGCATGTACTTTCATACCAACTTCAAACATTTCTTCCAAATCAGATCTTGAACATTCTCTGACAATTTTGTTCCAAGTGCTGTAGACTTCATACTTCTCATCCTTTCTTTTCAATCTAATGTACTCTTTGCCATCTACATCCATAGTGTCCCAGTGGATAACTTCAGGAGGTTTGAATCCCACAGGTTCAGCTGAAATAGGCTTTGGAATTTTATCCATTACCACCATGTACATATTTACATATGAACTCTGTGGTACTTCTTCCTGAGATTCAACTTTCTTTTCTTCTTCTACTCTAGGCTTCTTGTCAACTTTCTTTCTGTTGGCCATCATCTTGGTTCTCTTCAGTATCCTTTGCCCTTGACCTATAGTATCTTCCTTCTTATTTTCTTCCTTTTTCCTTTCTTCTGATCTAGGACCTTTAGAAGCAATAGACTTAACTCTTTTTATCTTCTTGATCTTCTGAGCTAGAGTCTCTTCTTCCTTAATCTCTGCCTTTTCCTTTGTTGGAGTTCCCTCTTCACTTTCAGGGAAGGGTTTATTGATATTCACATCATGCCTCTCCTTAGCTTTCTTTTCAAACTCCACTCTGTCCTTTTCATTATTCTTCAGCTTTCCCATTTCTTTCTCATATAGTCCCTTGACTTGATCAAAAGTCATCTTTATGAACATTTCTTTCTTCACACCAATTGCACTCCTCAAGAAAGTTATCATCTTGTTCCTTTCCTGAGTTGCAAGGTAAGTTTGTGAAGGTCTTCTCTTCTTTGCACTTGATCTGGCCATCATAGCCTTTCTCAAGCTTATTGCTCTTTGCTTAGCTTTCTCTGTTTCCAACCCTTTCTGAAATGCTTCATTTAGTTCATTGGCTAGTGCTCTGGCTATCTCTCTGTCTTTCTCAACCTGCTCTTTCTCTGCTTGATCTAACTCTTCTTGCAGTTTCTTGGCTAATGCTTCATCTGATTCAATCATCTTTTGATTTTTAGTTGGTTGATCAGTTTCTATCATCTTTTCTTTCCCTTTTCTTTTTACATCTGCAGCCATGTCTTTCTTTTCTGATTTCTTTTCTCCCCCTTCATTTATGACCACTCCCTTTGCTTTGGGAGTGTCATTCTTTGCTTTTACCAGCATCTCTGCTACTTCAACCTCTTCAGATGTTAATCCTGTTACTGCTGCTTGTGTAGTTTCAGCAGCACTAACAGTTTCTGCTGCTTGTTTTGGCTTAGCAGTAGTAACAGTTTCTGCTGCTGGGGTTGTTACTGTTGTTGGTGTTGTTACTGCTGCTGGTGTTGTTTCTGCTGCTGCCTTTTCTTCAACAAATTCAGCCCTTTCTTCAACAAACTCAGCCCTTTCTTCAACAAACTCCCCCTCAATCTGTTGATCTATCTGTTCTGAGCTTGAATTCTCCCCCTTTTTGGAAATGAGTTTTCCTACCAATTGTTTGAGTTTGGAAATCTGCTCTTGTTGGGAGATGACCACTTGCTGCAATTCTTTAATTTCCTTTCCTTGATTAACCACATCAACATTGATGTTGGCTAATGCTTCAATCAATTCCCAGTAAGTATATCTATCCTCACCTTCTTTAGGTGTTTTACCCACCCTTGAAGGATCCTTGGAATGTTTTGCCATCAATTCATCAGTTTCAGCTCTGTCCTCACCCTTTTTGGATATGTTGCCCATCCTTGAGGGATCCTTGGATCTTTTAGTAGTGGCCTTCTGCCTAGCAGAAGCACCAACTACCCCCTTGGTTTCTTGGCACCGGGGTCCTTTGGTTGATTTCTCACCCAAAGTTGCCATGGGGAAGGTCTTAGAGATGTTACCACTGACCTTCTCTATGTTAGCAGAAGTAGTGGCAGCCTTCTCACCCATATGCTCTTCCTCCTCCTCAGAGAGCACCTCCTTGGGGTTGGGAGACACCCTAGTGGATTTCCTTTGGATATTCTCTACTGGAGAATGCTCCAATAGAGGGCTTTGAGGCTCTTGGTTAATAGTAGGTACACCAAGGGAAGGAGCCTTGTGTACCTTTCTCTTGACATAAGTCTTGGATATTATGGGAGTGGGTTTAGCAGCAAAGGACTGAGGGAAAATTTGAGAGAGGGAAGGTTGGGATTGGCTAGCAGTGGGATGGTCTAAGGGGGGCCTTGACCCTGCTGCCATACCTTCATCAGTTTGGGACACCACCATCATTGTAGAGAACAATGGGGTGTCAACTCCTTCCGAGTCCAGAGGGGATCTTTTCATGTTTGAAAAGACCTTACCTTTGGGAATTTTTGGTACATATACCCCATCAAAATGAGGTATATCCGTCAATTCATGGTTAATAACTTCTTGGACAAACCTGGGGTACATATAAAAGCTCTTTTTACTTCCCAGGTTTGAGATAAGATCATTAAAAATCATTTGTGAAAAATTATACTTTCTGGCAGTGGCTAAGCATACCAAAGCATAAGCAATGGTGCTACTGAACTCACTCCATCCAGTAGTCTTTTTGGATATACAGTGCATAAGGATATGGACAAAGAAACGCCATTGGGGTGAAAATTTGGCTTTTGAGAATTTGAACACACCCATTGGGCCTCCATACCCCATTCTTGTAAGAGTAGAAAACAGTTCATCATTAGAGATAGAAGTTATACCAGAGGCATCGTCTAGATGTAGACTGATGCGAAGTACCTCTTCAGTAACTGTCAAGGGTTTGTCACACACCCTTGTTTTGATCATTTCCACACCATTCTCAGTAACAATGGTGGCATTTGCCCAGAATTGCCTCTGATGCTCTATGAAGATGGTAGGAGATAGAGTGAGAGCATGGGCAATATGGCTTGACTTCAGAAAGTCGACTATCTGGTGAAAACCTTCAACTTGTTTTGGCTTTTGGAGCATCGCGATTTCATTGTGCTCGTCTATGAACGCCATGGATGCCATTGAGCTTGAAGGTTCTTGCTTGAAAACTTTGAGAGAGAAAGGGTTTAGAGCGCAAGTGAACAGTATGCAAAGAGTCGTTATGAACATTTAGGCGGGCAAAGGGTATTTATAGTATTCGGGACATAAGCAGTATTAACCTAGAGCAGTATTAACTGAGAGCAGTATTAACTGAGAGCAGTATTAACTGAGAGCAGTATTAACTGAGAGCAGTATTAACTGAGAGCAGTATTAACTGAAAGCAGTATTAACTGAAAGCAGTATTAACTGAAAGCAGTATTAACCACTAGCAGTATTAACTGAAAGCAGTATTAACCACTAGCAGTATTAACTGAAAGCAGTATTAACTGAAAGCAGTATTAACTGAAAGCAGTATTAACTACTTAGCAGTATTAACAATGCACTTTTTGACACCATCCTTTTACTCATACTTTTTATTGCTTTGTTCATCCCCTGATCCTTTTCTTCTTGATCCTTCATGATCATTACTCCCTCTGGAGTATTACTAACTTCAACCTGAAACACTTAAACACACAGGTTAGTAGTATCATGCTCAATGAAATCTTCCAAGGGCAACTTATCTTTTAACTCATGCCCTGAGCATTTATTATTACTTCCCTCTGAATCAAATGCAACATGTCCTCCATCAAATCTTTTGAAGAATTTGAAGGCAGTCCATGTTACCTGTTGCGTGCCAAGAGCAACCACTATCTGCATTCCAAATGCTCTTCCTCTTGAGCTTTTGGTTGCCCTGCACACTTGATAAATCAGTTAGTCTTTGATGGAACCCAAGCCAAAGTGGTCTTGGGTTGACCTTTCTCATTAATATAATCTGTTAGTTTGGTCTGGATGAGTTGTTTAGGAATCTCATGACTGGAGTACTTTGTCAAGATTATAGGCTTGGCTGCTTTACTACTAGAAGCAGCACTAGCCTTGTTAGCAGTACTAACTTGGTTAGCAGTACTAATCAAGTTAGCAGCACTATTCTTGTTAGCAGTACTATCTGGGATAGCAGTACTAACAGGTTTCTTTGCAATTGGAACCCAAACTTGAACAAAGTTGTTTGCTTTCTTTGTCTTTAAATTACTCCTTGGCTTATTTGGAGTATGTTTCTTTGGTTTAGCAAACTTATTTTGAACATGAGACTTTTTAGGTTCTCTGTTCTTAGCCATTTGATTCCTTCCTTGCTTCCTATAACCAAAGGAGTTTTGAGTTTGTCTTTGAAAATTAACTCTTTGGTTGATAGGATTGTAATAACAGTATTTGGCAACATGATTAAGCTTTCCACAGATAAAACAAGGTTTTGGTCTATTGATTTTACTCAGATCAACCCCTTGTTTTTGTGCCCACTGATTATTCCAGTTTCTTTGATTTCCCCTCCTTTTATCATGTTTTTGGGGCTCAGATTTATTGCAAGTACACTGTTTGCAAGGGACAGGATTCACAACTGTTGTCTGTTTGTAGTGGACCTTACCAGACTTTCCCTCTGTCTTTTCTATGTCCTTAGATTTGACCCAAGTCTTTCCACATCCCTCATTGGTGATAATGTGATTTTCTAGGGGAATCTCACCACCTACAGTGTTCTCCTTACTCTTATCATTAGAGTTCTCTTCTTCAGAGTCTGTTTCAACCACCACTTTGTCTAATAGATCTACCTTAGTGGCTTCATCAGACAATTCCTTCCTATTCTTGGTCTCTAGCAAGTCTGATATAGGAGGGATGTAATTGTTGTTGTATGGTGGTGGTGTGGTGTTATAGCCTATTCCTCTTCTGAGTTTGTCATGGATTTGAGTTTGGAGCAAAGAGTCCATTGCTTTAGAAGCATTGGAAAATTTCTCAATATCCAGCTTGGCTTTCTCAAACTCCCTCTTTATCTTCTCATTCTCCTCTTTGGATCTGGTCAGTTGAAGTTCTAAGTCATTCTTCTCCCACTTCCAGTAGTTTGTGTCATAAGAGTGTTGAAGCTCATTGGCTTGAAAACCCTTAATCTGCTCTTCAAATCTCTCAACTATCCTGACATAATCTTTTATGTCCTTTTCCAATCTCTTAAGGTTATCACTCATGTTCTGATTGTGATCCCTATACCTCTTAACAGTGTTAATGCAATTTTGAGAACAAAGATTGGAAGTTACCTCTGTTGGAATGGCAGTGCTTGAAGATTCTGATTCTTTTGCCATGATGCTTTGAATTTGAATGTACGTTTCTGAGAATACTAGCTCTGATACCACTTGTCTGGATCGAATTCTCAACAAGAATAAAATCTCAGAAACAATATCAAAGAAGTTGCGGAATAACACTTTGATATTCAATGAAACAGTAAACAAATAGTATATGATAAACACTTTGCAAACTTGTATTAAAATCACAAGATTACACACTCAACCTCAATCTTGAAGAACAAGCTCTTTCAAGACGAATTCTACTTCTCTAGAATTAGGAACTATGCCTTGAGGTTGATTCTCTCTAAAACAAAAACTTAGAATTAAATCTCTATTTGTCAAATCTATACATATACTGAACAAAAAGATAATTACAAATAAATAAAATATCTTCAGTATATCTTCCATGAATATCTTCAGAATATCCTTGTTTATCTTTACCCACGATCTCTTCATCATTATCTTCACATTACCTTATAAGCAGCATTAAGTCTTGGCAGCATTAACTACTAAGCAGCACTAACCACTAGCAGTACTAACTAGCTAAGCAGTACTAACTTTGTTCAAGCAACACTAACTTTGACTAGCAGTATTAATTCTACTAGCAGTAGTAATACTCAGCAGTATTAACTTTGAAGTCCTCTGGCAGTAGTAATTCTAAACTAGCAGCATTAAAGACTTATTCACATCTTCAGTTCCCAACAGTGAGTTGTAATGAGCTTAGATGGTTTGACCTTGCTTGGTCATGTTGACCTATATATAAGCAAGTCTTTGTGTTTTCTAAAGAAGGTGCAAGAGAGTAAGTGTGTAAAAGTGATGGTGTAATCTTGGTGGTAGTTGAGAGAGAGTAAGAACACATAGTTGCACACATTCAGTACACACACAAACACATTATATCTTGAAAGGTTAATCACTAATAGATATATTACTTGATGTAATTCTTGTGATTAATAAACAAAGTGTTTTTTGATAATCTGTATGTGTTTATGCTAGTAAATCTTGGGCCACAATTGGTATCAGAGCCAATCCGTTTGAAAATCAAGAAAATATTTTGAGTCGACACTGTTCACGTTACTGTTCACGAAGTCAAAATCAATTTTGATTTTTAGTGGAATTTTTGAGTTGAATCTGATTAGGTTATGTTCGTATTGTATAATCGATCGAGTATGTCTGGATAGATTTGTTAATTGCACTGAAATCGAGTATGAATTTGTGATTTTTATTGAGTTCGATTTCACGAGTTTCACGTACTGTTTTTGAA
Source organism: Arctium minus (assembly GCA_954870635.1). Lineage (NCBI taxonomy): Eukaryota > Viridiplantae > Streptophyta > Magnoliopsida > Asterales > Asteraceae > Arctium > Arctium minus. The sequence goes on along the minus strand of OX941081.1, from coordinate 128,060,081 downwards.
TCAATTTGATGATTTGTGTGTTTTTTAATCGAAATTGCTTGTTAGAATTGTGTTCGAAATGTGTTGGTGAGTAAATTGTCAAATTTTCATATCGAAATTCAATGTCAAGATGAGTTTTTGGTGTGATTTTGATCGATTTTAGAGGTTTGCGTGTGTTCGTCAAACTTTGTGCTTGATTCATCTGGTTTGCGCATGTTCATCCTGGTTTGCGTATCATTCATCGAAAGTTTATTTGTGTTTGATTTTTATCTTGTGTATCACTTCACAAACGCAAAGTATTATTTGCGTACCACCACACAAACGCAAAGTGTTATTTGCGTTTCACCACATATACGCAAAATGTTGTTTGCGTATCACACAATGCACACGCAAAGTCGTTTATGTCACTGATCAAGATCAGTTTGCGCATCACATTACAAACGCAAAGTAGCGTTTGCGCTCCTTATCACACACGCAAAGTAAGGTTTGCGCTCCTCAGTACAAACGCAAAGTAACATTTGCGCTTCACACTACAAACGCAAAGCAAGGTTTGCGTTCCACACTGCAAACGCAAAGTCAATGTTTGCGTTTCACATTACATACGCAAAGTCTGGTTTGTGTACTGCACTTGATACGAGAAGTGTGGTTTGCGTTTCACACTATTCACACGATTTGCGTTTCATACTGTATTGTACTTAATTTTTTTTTAAAGTTTTTATTGATTTGATTGGATTTAAAGATCTTTACTAGCTAATATTTTTCATCTTGTGTAGGTACATACATCTTTCAATCATGGCAAATGAATTTCTCTCTATGAGATCTCATCTGAAGCCTCCGGTCTTGTCTGTCGGAGATTATTCACAATGGAAGAAAAGAATGATTCAGTTCTTAAATCTAAAGAACAGAGATTATATGACATCTATCATAGATGGTCCGGGAAATCCACAATCGTTTGTACCTGGACAAGCAGCCACAGCTACATCACCAGCAATCCCAGATCGATATGTGTCAAAACCATATCAATTCTTTACTGATGTGGAAAAGGCAAGACACAAGCTAGATGAAGAGGCACTTATCTATCTCACTATGGCAATCCCTAATGATATCTACAATCGAGTAGATAGTAGGGAATCTGCAAAAGATTTATGGGATGAATTGGAGAAACAGTTTCAAGGATCAAAGAAGTCAATTCAGACAAAGCTGAATCAGAGTATAAATGCATATGAAGGTTTTCATGCGAAAGAAGGAGAGACTTTGTTGGAAACATACAATCGTTTTAATGTGATTCTGAATGATCTAAGGAGAAATGAAATGAACAAGTCAGAATCAGAGATTAATTATAAGTTCATCAAGAACTTGAACCCAGAATGGAAAAGCTATGCTATCAACATTCAGATGACTAAGGACATAGCACAAGAAGACGTCAATGATATCTTCACAACTTTATCTCAGCATGAGGATGAAGTAAAGCAGCTTGGTGCTGAAAAGAAGATGGTCAAAGATTCTCTAGCCTTAATGTCTGAACGTAAGAAAGGGTCAAGTTTCAAGTCCAGTTCTTCTTACAAGACAAAGTCAAGGAAATCCAGAGCTCTCCTAACTGAAGTTACTGATTCAAGCACTGATAAGTCTTCTACTGAAAGTGAAGAAAATTCAGATGAGGATATGCAACGATTCGCTGAAAATCTGGCTCTTCTCACAAAGTAGTTTAAAAGCTTTGGAAAGAACAAGTACAAGCCGAAATATGAGAGTTACAAGAAAGACAAGTACAAACCGAGATCTGAAAAGAAGTATGAGAAAAGAGGAGAGAAAAGAGATGAAAAGCGAGAAGAGAAACGAGAAGAGAAGAGAGAAGGAAAGAAAGAAGAGACTGAGCCGAAATATGGAAGATGCTATAACTGTGGAAAACCAGGTCATTTTTCCAAGGATTGCAAGTTCAAGCGTACAAAGAATTTGGAATATTATGCTCGGAAAACTCTGTTAGCAAAGAAGGTGGAAGATGGTCAGAACTTAATGGCGGAAGAAGAGAATTGGCTCTACAAGAGTTCTGATGATGAATCTGCACACTTTACTCAGGCGTGTATGATGGCCAAAGTAGATGAGGACATTGGATCATCTTCTGATCATTCCGACTGTGGTTCCGAGGTACGTATTCAATCCTTAAAAGCTCAAGTTAAATTCATGAAAGAAGAGTTTAAAACTTTAAAAGGCAAACTTAGTCATGAAAGACAAACAATGTTGAATTTTCGTGATGAAAATTCAATATTGAAAGATGTTGTTAAGGAAAAAGAATCTGAGAAAGATTGTTTGAAAAAGGACAAAGATGTTTTAAATTCAAAAATATCTGAGCTTGAAAGAGATCTTGTAAACTTAAATGCTGAAAAAGGTGATTTTCAACTAAAATTTGAAGCGTGTTTTCAAGAAAGAAACGAGGCATATTGTAAAATCAAGCAACTGGAGGATTTAAGTCTGAAAAGAGGACAGACTGAGCAAACATTAAATCTTTTAACAAACAAACTCCAAGATGTCAGATTTTATAATGTTAAAAAAGGTTTAGGTTTTGAACCAAATACTGTTTTGAAAAGAGCACCAGAAAATTTGTATAATTTTGATAAAATGGGCTCTATTTCTACAAAACCTGATATTCATGATACTTTTGTAAAAGGTAAAGTTGTGAATGATGATGACACTTCATCTTGCGCTGATTCCATTTCAAGTTTAAAATCTGTTGGTTTTGCTTATAAAGATTTAAATGAAAGTTACAAAACAAGAAAGATAGAATTTAGTGAATTTACGTCTCTATTTTCTCCTTGTTTACCAACAGAATCAGCCAAGGTTGAAGAAAATAATACTGAATCTCAATGTCAGTTTGATGAATCTGATTTAGAAATTGATGTTGAGAATCAAGTGTTATTATCTGATTTATTCACGTCTAATTCATCAATTGGATCAAAAAGTGAAAATATCATGAATCAAAACCTTAATTCTGATTTTTCAAAAATTATGACTGAGGAGATCTTTACAGAAATGATGAATGCTTCAGATCCTGTTCCTATTATAGAAAAGATGGAATCAAACTCTGAGGTAAATCAAGCATCTAATTTTGATTAACAAATCACAGATCTTCAAAAGACGATTGAAGAGTTAGAAGATGAGAATGTTGATCTCAAATTCAAACTTGATAAGTCTTCTGAAGAAAACAAAGAACTCTCTAGAGAGTTAAATATTTTAAAAGATGATTTGTTTCAACAAAATCTAAAGGAGAAAAAGATGTTTGACTCTACAAACTGGAATGTTCATTCTAATCCAGAGTTTGATACTGTTAATTCTAAAACTTCAGTTGTTTATACTACTACTCCTGAATATCCTCCGAGTATTTTTGAAAAAGGAGAAGCTTCTTGTAATTCAAAGCTAAAATCATCTTCTTCAAAGACCACTAACAAGATTTTGTTTCCTGTTTCAGATGTAAAAAGGCAGAATGGTAAAGGAGAAAGGATGAAGAATGTGAAGGAAAATAAAGTTGCTAAAAATAAATGTAAAATCAGTGATAGTGGTAGTTTGATGTGTAAAAATTCAAACGTTTCCACATGTCAAAGTTGTATGAATGATTGTACTTCATTGGATAAATCTAAGCTTTTGACATTTGCACGTAAGAATTTTATCTGCAAACACTGTCATGATAATGCATTTATCATTCCTTACATTCATTCTAAATCTAAAGTTGCCAGAAAAACATCTCATGTCAAATCAGTTTCAAAATCCTTAACTCATCAGGCTAAAATTTTTCATGCTAAGATTGATCATTTTTCGAAAAAGAAAACATTTCATGAGCTTAATGTTAAAATGGTATGGAAATGGGTACCTAAGCCTCGCTATGAGTGGCGAATTAAGGCTAAGGTAGATGATGTTGATAAGTTGCAAAAAGCTAACAAGGAAGGACCCATCTGGATATGGGTACCTAAAAAGAAATGAGTTGTTCTTTTTGCAGGCCTCACATACATGGTATATAGATTCAGGATGCTCGCGCCATATGACAGGATTTAAGCATCTACTTCACAATTATGTTGAGGAACCTGCCGGTACTGTAAGTTATGCAAATTCTGAGGTTACTGGATACATTCGAGGACACGGATCATTAACAAATGGCATCGTGACAATCAAAAGAGTACTATACGTAGAAGGACTTGATCATAATCTTTTCAGTACAAGTCAATTCTGCGATAGTCAATTTCAAGTTCGATTTACTGATACATGCTGTTATATTGAAGATAAAGATGGTCGTGCAGTTTTTAAGGCTAAGCGGAATGCAAATCTTTATTCTGTGAATTTTCCAACACTTTCTGCATCAAGACCTGTTTGTCTGATTGCAAAAGCTTCACGAGCTGAAAGTTGGATATGGCATCGGCGTCTGTCTCATCAAAACTTTGATGCGATTAATCAGTTGGCGAGACAAGGTATTGTCAAAGGTCTACTAGAACTAAGGTTTGAGAAGAATTCTCTTTGTCTCGCTTGTGAAATGGGAAAGATGAAGCGAACATCTCATAAAGCAAAGACATAATTCTCATCTTCAACACCTCTTGAATTGATACATATGGATCTTTGCGGCCCGATGAGAACTCAGTCTATCAATGGTAAGAAATATATTTTGGTCATGATAGATGAGTACTCCAGATATACTTGGCTGGAACTTTTAAGGAACAAATCAGATGCAGCAGAGCTGATCATTGAGTTTATAAAGAAGATCCAGGTTCGACTACAATTTCCAGTTATATCTTTGAGAAGTGACAATGGCACGGAATTCAAAAATGAAAAGCTTCAGAGTTATCTCATATTTGTTGGGATATCTCACAATTTTTCTGCTGCCTACACTCCTCAGCAAAATGGCGTAGTTGAAAGAAAGAATCGAACACTGGTGGAAGTTGCGAGGACAATGTTAGCCTATTCTGAGTTGCCAATGTTTCTGTGGGATGAAGTCGTCGCCACTGCATGTTTTACACAAAACCGCACGATTGTCATCAAAAGACATAAAAAGACAGCGTATGAACTTATTAATCGTCGAAAACCGAATATTAAATTTTTTCGTACTTTTGGTTGCAGGTGTTATATTCTCAATGATCGAGACAATCTTGGTAAATTTGACAAGAAGTTTGACGAAGGCTATTTCATTGGTTATTCGTTAACGTCTAAAGCCTATCGGATCTACAATAGACGAACCAAGACGATCATGGAGAGCATTAATGTGTCATTCGACGAATCATCAACGTTGACTTCTGAACACAACAGTTCAGAACTCAAGCTTAAACAGAAAGTTTCTATTCAAGACGGAATAGAACCCGAAGTCAAACAAAATAAGTCTTCTAATTCAAATAAAATTACAGCTGAATTAGACTTATTATTTTTTTATGCTTTTCTGGATATCTGTGCAGATTTTGAAAAATCAAACATATCCGCATCAACTTCAGAGGTTCCAATTATAATCGCAGATATTTCAGGACCTTCTGAAAATGTCACAATATCAACCACATCAGGTACATCTACACATATACATTCTGAAGGTACTAATGTTGATTCTGTGAATGCAGATCCAAATTCTGTAACAGAAGTTCAGAGTGATTCTTCTATTGCTCCGGAAATATTTACTTCAGAAGAGGCTGTACAAGATGTCCCGAGCACATCTGTGGTGGATCAAGACTTACCTGCAGTATATGATGAATATGAGGAAGATAATACTCAAGCTGAAATTCATCCGATTCCGAGTACAATGAAATGGACAAGAGATCACCCACTTCATAATATCATTGGTGATGCACAGTCGGGTGTACAAACGCGTGCAGCATCGGCTATTTTTTGTCTGTATTCAAGTTTTTTAAGTTCTATCGAGCCAAAGAAAGCTTCAGAAGCCTTGCGCGATCCAGATTGGATACTGGCAATGCAAGATGAACTTCTGCAATTTGAGAGGAACAAAGTTTGGCGACTTATACCACTTCCAAAAGGAAAATCTGTCATTGGAATAAAGTGGGTTTTCAGAAATAAGAGAGATGAATCTGGAGTTGTAGTTCGAAACAAAGCTCGTATTGTTGCAAAGGGTTATTGTCAACAGGAGGGGATTGATTATGAAGAAACATTTGCTTCTGTGGCACGACTGGAAGCGATACGAATCTTCTTATCCTATGCAGCACATAAAAATTTTACGGTCTTCCAAATGGAAGTAAAATCAACATTCTTAAATGGGATATTGCATGAAGAAGTATATGTTGCTCAACCAGAAGGATTCGTTGATCCAAAGAACCCTGATCATGTCTATGTCTTAGACAAAGCCTTGTATGGACTCAAACAGGCACCAAGAGCTTGGTACGAAACTCTAACTCAATTCCTACTTGCTTCAGGATTCAAGAAAGGTACAATTGATACTACTCTCTTTCTGAAAAAGCAAGATGATGATATGATTCTAATCTAGATTTATGTAGATGACATAATTTTCGGTTCTACAAATCCAAAGTTTTGTAAAAACTTTTCAAGAATCATGGAATCTCGTTTTGAAATGTCAATGGTGGGTGAACTAAATTTTTTCCTTGGTCTTCAAGTGAAACAGTTACCCGAAGGAATTTTTATTAATCAGTCAAAATATATTCGATATATTTTAAAGAAATTTAACATGAGTGAAAGTTCAGTGATGAAAACACCGATGGCAACGGGCACACTTTTAGATGCAGATCTTTCTGGCAAATCAGTAGATCAAAAAGTGTACCGTAGCATGATTGGTTCACTGTTGTACTTAACCGCGAGTAGACCGGATATTATGTTTGCGACATGTTTCTGTGCGAGATATCAAGCTAATCCGAAGGAATCACACCTGGTCGTTGTAAAACGAATTCTTAGGTATCTTAAAGGTTCTACTGAGTTAGGCCTTTGGTATCCTAAGGGTTCGTCTTTTGATTTAACTGCCTATACTGATGTTGATCATGCAGGATGCAAACTGGATAGAAAAAGCACATCTGGTTCTTGTCAGTTCTTAGGTGATAAGTTGGTTAGCAGGACATCTAAGAAGCAAAATTGTGTTTCTACATCCACCGCCGAGGCTGAATACGTAGCTGCCTCAAGCTGCTGTTCACAAGTCCTCTGGATGCGAACACAGTTAAAAGATTTAGGATATACTTACCAACGAGTTCCTATCTACTGTGATTCTAAAAGTACGATTGCGATTACAGCTAATCCAGTACAACATTCCAAGACGAAACATATTGACGTGCGTTATCATTTTATAAAGGACCATGTTGAAAAGGGCGATATCGAGATGCACTTTGTGACTACAGACTACCAGTTGGCTGATCTTTTCACCAAGCCGTTGGATGAAAAGAGGTTTAACTTTTTAGTTAGCAAACTTGGTATGTTAAATGCCACTTCATGATTCTAGGGGGAGTTTTCTAACCTTGTACTTTATTTGAATATATTTTGGATATTTCATCATATGTTGACTAACTAAAGCGGAATCATTTTTATAATGATTACCAAAATCTTTTTCTTGCAGGATATTTTATGTGACAATGGCTTTTGGACAATTCAGTTCAAAACCCGTATTCAAATGTTTTCTTCTGAAGGATGCTTTCATGATTATATCTTTTCAGGAAGTTTTTCATTTGAAAGGGAGTTTAGAAATTATATTGTTATATCTTTTATAATAATATTTCTAAAAAGATTGATGTTTTACAGATATCAAGGGGGAGGATATCTAGTCAAGGATACTTTAATTGATATATTCATTTCAGGGGGAGTTAAGGATTCTGATTTACAGGTATAACATTCTAATATTTATACTCTAACACTTGTGAAAGAAGAACAACTTTCACTTGTGAAAAATGTTTTTAAAATGTTCAAACCATTTCACGATCTTAAAATGTATTTATGATTTGAGAAGTGTGAATTTTAAATGATTTTTTTTTGGATACTTCATTGGTTATCTGGCCGTGTGTTCTTTAAAGAATAATACTTGTGTATTTTCTTTTCTAAATACTTTGTCAAGTATTCATACACACACTGGTTCAGTATTTTCAAATTGATTTTGTTATTACCATGTATCAAATGATATATCTTTCTATGGTAATACTCCCGTCGTTTGGTATTCACAGTTGTTTGAATCAAACGTCATTTCATTTTAATGTGCTTTTATTGATAATATGTTTATATATTGTTCATATAAACAACATACATCTTTGAATTCCCAAAAAAAAATTCTTCATGATAATTTGATCTGATCTTAATCATTGTCAGATTCTCAAAACATTTCTATTCTTTTCATTCATCTAAAGTTTTGAGATATCTTAAATGTTCAAAATGCTCAAATTTCATTTCTGATTTTTGAATGAGCATACAAACACTGACATATGATTTCTTGTGCTTTACATGTCAAGAAAATCATTGAACAACATGTACTTTTAGGAACATGGGATTCAGTGTGAGTGCTTACTAGATCTTCCATGGATTCACGATAACCAGTGTTTCCTATCCCGAAAGAAATCCTTTGAGTGATTGAGGGGAGAGGGGTCTAAAAGAATTGAGTATGGAAGTGAGCTAAGGTAAAATGGAAATGAGAGATTGGTTAGATGTGAGCTTAAATGTTTAAAAGAAAGAGGGTGTGTGAACAGAGTTAAAAGAATATCAGAACTCTGCACCAAACATCTTTCTGAGCCGGGTAGCCACATTACTGATTGGTTCACATTTCTTTCGTGACCATCATTGAAATAGGCAAATAACTTATGCCATCTCTTGCATAAAACCTCCCTAGCTACTCATTCTTTTCTTAAAAAGAGAATGTTTCACATTTTCTGGGGAAGCATCACATAATCTATCGGATCTTCACTTGGAAGATGTTTTGAAAAAGAAGGAAAGTTGCCCCACCTTCGACCCTTTCTCATACACGTTGAGTCCATGTATGATCATTGTTGTCTCAATGATTTACATATGTTGAGCCTTATGAAACACAATCATTGTGCTAATTCTTTCAAAACACAAGCACGTACACACAGAGAATTTGCTTTTCTGTCAGAACATACATAGAATTACCTTGTGTTCTTCAATGATTGAATGGAAGTCCTGGGGAGTCAACATCAAACAAGCTCCTTATATTGTACATTCGTTGTACACAGTAATTTCGTGTTACTGACAGGCATTTCTAACTGTTTCATATGTTGATTCAGGGTTACAACTCTTATTTCGTTTGAATTTGAAAAGATTCAGATGAATACATTCATGGTTCAACGGCTCTTTCAGATCAGACGACAGATTTTATCACATCATGTTTTGGGGAGATTCATAATTTTCCTATTTGGGGGAGATTGTCTATTATTAAAAAGAGGAGATGAAAGTTCATGAAGAATGTGCTTATCAGACAGTGGGAAGTTTATTCAATGACAGATCTGACCTTGAAGTGTTTTAATGATTTTGATTCTTACAAATCATTAAAAAGGGGGAGATTAATCAAATTTCAAGATCAGATTGAAGGTTAAAGATTTCAGAGGAGATAAATATTTTTCAGATGATCAAAGTCAAAGGTTAAAGAAAGCTTATCAAAGAAAAAGTTGAAGAAAGTCAGAGTTTGAAAGAAAGGTTGTTTATTCAGAATATGTAAAAGCTAATTCAAAGGGAGAGACAAGTTTGAAGAATTGTCAAAGTTTTCGAGATGTCAAAGCCAGAAAAGATTTGAAGTTGAAGTTAATTCTGAAGATATAAAGACCTGAAGATTATTGCCAATTTTTTTTTAATCTTGAATCCAAAGGGGGAGATTGTTAGACTGAAATTGTATTCAAGATTAAATGAGGGTCATTGTTGTAATTAGTGTTTGTGTGTGAGTTGTAATGAGCTTAGATGGTTTGACCTTGCTTGGTCATGTTGACCTATATATAAGCAAGTCTTTGTGTTTTCTAAAGAAGGTGCAAGAGAGTAAGTGTGTAAAAGTGAAGGTGTAATCTTGGTGGTAGTTGAGAGAGAGTAAGAACACATAGTTGCACACATTGAGTACACACACAAACACATTCTATCTTGAAAGGTTAATCACTAATAGATCTATGACTTGATGTAATTCTTGTGATTAATAAACAAAGTGTTTTGTGATAATCTGTATGTATTTATGCTAGTAAATCTTGGGCCACAAAATCAGATTGAGAATTATTAGCACATTTTGCACAAACAGGAGTTTTATCAGAATTTGACAAATTTAATTTCAACTCCTGAATCTGCTTTTGAAGCTTTGAATTCTGATTTTTCAGATTGTCTCTTTCTGCTTCTATTTTCGGTATCTCAGGCATGTACAAGACTGCCATATCTCTTCCGGACAATATAGTATTCCCTTTATCATCAGTAGTAGGCATCTTGACAGATTAGCTTGAAAAAAAAAATCGTCAAAAATAAGACAATTATGACCACTAACAAAATATGTCCCCCTCCGCAGACTTAGCACGGGGGTTTCGCTAACCGGTTAGCGGATGGGGTCAAGGGGCAACGCCCTTGCGGGGGTATGGGGGCAGCGCCCCTAGAGAAATTTTTTTGACATATTTTTCTCTAGAAAGAAATGCTTGAATAAAATGATCGTTCCCAAACCAATTCAGAAAAGTTGACTAAAAGTCAAACTTGGATCACCACTTGAAAAAAAAAATTCAACTCTGAAACTCGCAGATCAAGTAAACTCGCTAAGTACTAAAACTCGCTAGTCACTATTCACTGAGAAATGTGCTAGACGTTATGTGCGCGTTTGAAAAACTCGCAGGCCACTGTGTGCGCGTTTCGAGAACTCGCTAATCAATAAACTCGCACGATGATGAAACTCGCAAACACCTGTTCATCACAGAACTCGCAAGCCTTTCTAGCGCGTTTCGTTCAAACTCGCAAGCTTTGACTTGCGCGTTTATGAAACTCGCTTGCCTCTGTTAGCGCGTTTCCGACCAAAAATCAAATCCTTTTTGTCTTGTAAAGTTTTCATGGAAATCTCAGATGATTGTTGAATTGAAGATGTCTTCACATTTGATTTTTCTTTTTCTTTTGCCTCTTCATTCCCACGTCCTTTCATCTCCAATTTTAACTCTTGGTACTCCGTTTTTGTATCCTTTTCCATTCCATCATCTGTGCTTGCATTCTCCCCAACTTCCTCGTGTTTCATGTCTTCATGAACAAGCTCTTCAGCTTCGTTTTCATTGTCTTCTTCATCTGATTGATCATGTTCTGTGGTTTCTTTCCTATCTTGAACTTCTGTTTCCTTCCGTCTTGGCCGAAGACCTTTTCTTCCCAACTTGATCATGTCGGTGCTACTATCCTTGTTTAAGTTCTCGGAGATGTTTGTTGTGATCGGTGCTTTCTTGTTTTCGGTATACTGGACTTGGTATAGCAGCCATATGCTGGCACCAAACAACACAGATATCTGGAGAACATGCTTTATCTTTATCCCTTTGTTACGTCCGTTCCTACTGCGCGGTGACTGCCTAAACATGATTTACTCCAACACAAACCTCAACTGAACACAAAACCACTATTACTGGACTCAAATCCGTGATAATTGTGGATGTATATATGAATCAAGAACCGTATCAAATCATTAGTTGATGGAAGGGACTTGAATTGAAGGCGTATGGAGATGCAGAAAGGATCATTGGAATGAATTTGTGTTTACTACTTACAACATTGACATTGAATTCAAAATTGAGGATGAAGACCCCCTTTTTTTAAATATTCTCCCCCTTTTGAGATACATTTGACAATTTTGCTCTGATACCAATTGTTATTGTAATTCCCAAACACAATCAAGCAATTCTCAATTCAATATTTGACAATATCAAGATCTTAGAGAGAGAGTAGTGAGAGAAAGCAATCTGATGTGTATTGATATAACAGTGTAATACAATGATTCTAGTTACAAGATTATCAAGGCAATAGGTATTTATACCACAAGTCTAAAACCACATGCTTAACAACAAAGTAAACTCTAATATTGACTAAACTAAACTTTGACGTTGTTGACTTATCTTGACTTGACTTTTCCTATTAAATCTTGGATACAATAATACACTAACAGCGCGAGTTCATCCTAGTTTGCGCAAGTTCATCTGGTTTGCGCGAGTTCATCCAGTGCATTGCGTCTTCAGGTCTACATCTCCATCAGTTCAGCTTTCGCTTTGTGTTCATTACGCAAAGTGACCTTTGCGTATCCAGTGCATCAAGAGAAGTGGGTTTTGCGTTTCTCATGGATCACGCAAAGTAACATTTGTGTTACTCGTGCTTCACGCAAAGAATACTTTGCGTCTTCAGCTCATTATGCAAACCTCATTTGCGTCTCTTCTGTCTCACGCAAAGAAAGTCTTGCGTATTTAGTTCATCACGCAAAGGTTAAGTTATCGCCATTAGCAAGTCACGCAAATCATACTTTGCGTCTCTTTCTGCTAACGCAAACCTAGTTTGCGCAATCGCCTTCTTACACAAAGCTCCTTTGCGTCACAGCTTGTTCACACAAAGTCACGTTTGCGTTTCATTCTGCTCGCGAGAAGTTTCAGTTTGCGCTTCGTGCCTATCACGCAAACCTCAAGTTTGCGCCAGCTCGGTTAAAACTTGGAATTTTTCTGAAACATGGATTCTGCCAAGTTTGCTTTTCAAGCTAAGTTTTACTCGAGTGACCTCATGATGTCTTTAGGCACTAAAACTCGTCCTCTAGTTCTAGTTGACGAAAACGAATTCACTCAATGGCAAGATCGATTCTTGAATTTTATCGAACGTCAAGCTAATGGAGATAATATGATGAAATCTCTCACTGAAGGACCTTTCGTCAAGCCTAATAAAGAGACTCCTCCAACAAATGAAGAGGCTTCCCGATTGAAAGCTGATAGAGAGTTAAGAGCTAATCTCATGTTTGCCTTACCAAACACTGTCTATAATCGGGTTGATCATTGCAAAGATTATCCAAATCTGTTATGGGCACAATTGGAAAAGATTATGTTTGGTTCATCTATTGCAACTCAACTCCGTCATACACGGTTCATGAACAACTTTGAGGAGTTCAAGGCCAAAGACAGTGAGTCTATAAAGAGTGTTTTCGACAGATTTTGTGCTGTGATTAATGATCTGAGGAAGATTAAAGTAGAAAAGACTGAGCTTGAGATGAATCTGAAATTCCTCAATGCTCTTCAGCCTGAATGGAACAAAACTTGTCACAGATTGAGGAACGATGTTCGGGTCTCTACCATGCAGATTCAGGAATTATATGAAATTCTGATGACTGATGAGAGCTTGGTGCTAGAGAAGAAAGCCAAACTGGAGAAGAAGAACAAGAAATCAGTGGACCCGGTTGCTCTTCTCACGAAACACCTGACAGAACAAGTATTGTCTGATAATGCTTATGACGGGTCAACTGATGATGATGACGAGGCATTGCAGAAAGCTATAATCCTTCTCTCTCAGCATTATTAGAAAAAGTTCCAACCAAGATCTGGTTCCAACACTTCTCGCTTCACTTCTGGTTCAAGAGTCAAAGTGCCCGAGCCAAAGACTACTGCCTGCTATAATTGTGGAAAGCCGGGTCACATTTCAAAAGAGTGTCGAGTAAAGAAGGTTAGGGACTCAGCTTATTACAGGAAGAAACTGGAACTGGCTGAAAAGAGAGAGAACGGAATTGCTCTTCTTGCTGAAAAAGAATTCTGGCTGGATCACTCTGACGATGAAGCTGCAAATGTCGAGATCGCTCAGATATGTTTGGTTGGAGATGACCAGTCAGACGATTCTGAAACTGATGAAGATGAGGTATATTCAGTTTTTGATCACAATTTCATTACCTCTCAGATGAACATAATGATAACTGCTTTATCTGATTTACGTTCAAAATTTTTATCTAAAAAGAATTCAAATTCCGAAAAGTCAGATTTGATTTACAAATTGAAAATTTCTTTGAAAGATGAAAAATCTATTTTGGAAAATACTAAAGACATCTTTCAAAAGAAATTGGATGATTTGGAAAATTCAAATAAGACTTATCTTGAATCTTTGACTGCTATGACGACTTTAAAAGATGAATTTTCAGATAAAATAAATAAGTTAGAAGAAAAGTTATATCGAAGGAACCAATCTGAACAAACAATCTTTATGAATAAACCAAGGAGTGAAGAAGCTTTAAAAGAAAAATGGGGACATGGTTTTGAAAATCCACATTGTTTAAACAATGCGATTGAAAAATCCCCTACTTTATATAAATACGATTATCTGACACTTGCTAAATATGCTCCTCAATTTAAAATTGATTGGATGAATGAAAAACAAGTGTTAGAAATCGAAAATAAGAAAAGAACAAATAACAAGAAAAAGGAAATTCCTTTTGTTTACACTAGCGAAAATGCCAAATATTTTCCTGAAAAATCAAGGAGAGGCAGAAAAGTTTTAAATGATATATCTCCTGTTAAATCTTCAATGTTAGATGATTTTGTTGATCCTTATGCTCCTAATTCTGATAAGGAAAATATTTCTCCAATCATTTACGATTCTAAGAAATATACTCCTCCTTTAGTATTAGAAAGCAAAATCATCGATCTTGAAGATAAGATAGAAGATCAAAATATTTTAAAGGAAATTGAATCTGATATTATTCTTTCTTTCATGACGTCTAGTCTTGAAGAAAAATTATTTTCTCAAAAACCAGATTCTATTTTTAACCTTTCTTCTGATTTTAAGGAAAACAAAAAGGAAGTTTCCAATTTTAAAATCTTTTCTCAAAATAATTCTGACTCCGAGGTAAATTCAGATTTATTAGTTGATCAGATTGGTTGCTTAGGTAAAATTATTTCTTCTGATTTAGATATTAAGTCTAAAATTCTTGATGATTCTTTTACGCTAAATGATCAGTATTATAAACTTAAGCGTAAAAGAAGACGGTCAAAGAAGTCAAAGAAACAAGATACAGTTCTAATTTTTTTTTATTCTAATCTTTCAGATAGGACTTTGAGCAAGTCAATGAAGCAGATTTGGAGAGCGAAGCGGACATCTACTGATTCTATGATTGATGAGGATTTATATGTAGACAAATATTATAAAAGTGATTCATTTGCTTTGTGTAATAAAATTTCCAGATACTAAATAAAGCAAATGATTCAAATTTCCAAAAATGTCTCATATTCTTCTTCTTATTCTAGTTCAAATGATTATGCTTTGTATTCATCTGATAAATGTGTTTATTATTCTGATGATCTTTCTCGTGCTTCTCATGTCAAATATTATAAATATTTCCCCATACGAACTGCAACTAACTTTCACGGGCCCAAATTCAAGTGGGTACCCAAGTCTAAATCTGATTCTAAGTTGCAGGCACCTCATGTTAAGGGGAGTAAGAGAAAGTATGGCTTTTGAACACAGCAGTTCAAAACCCGGACTTCCATGTCAACATTTTGGCTTCTAAGTACATCAGCCTAGAACCCGTGCTTCAAAGATATTGACTTCTAGACATGTCAGTCTAGGACTCATTATTCAATGCTTTAAGCTTCTGACTAATGAGAAACTGTGAGTACATCTACTTCATTTCCGCTGCATTTATCTCTGATAATGATGTTGTTCCAGTTTTCTCAAATGTTTTAAAAGAATCTGAGCATTTCAATTCAACTCCTGAATTTGTTCAATCCAATTTTTCAAAAGAGATACAAATTTCATTTTGCATTATGTGGAAGATGATATTATTGAATTATATTTTGTTTCAACAGAATATAAACTTTCCGATCAAATATTTCTATTTTTTAAATCTCGGCATGTTGTTTTAAAATTTTAAACCTTTACAAATTTTATTCTATAAAGTAAAAGTTTTACAATTTTTTTCTTTCTTTTGAATAAAATGTGTGTCTAGGATAAATTTTCAAGTTCATTTGTTTATATTAAAGTTTTTATATGTTCATCTTTCAAGTCTAACAAAAGTCGAATAGTCAACAACATATTTGTAACTTTTGATTTTGCTTTAAAGTTGTGTGATTCGGGATATTTATAGTTTACAATGCTTAGAAAACGTAAAAAGTCGGAATCTCGGATCTTAATGAAAATATGGGCTTTAGCACTTAGACGTAAAACCTTGTGTTTGAGATGATTATTAAATTCTTATAAATCAGAAATCTCTAAGTTTAAAAGTTTGTACCTGTGACCTTTCTGGTTTAGGAAAGTAAGTTCTATGGGATGCTTGTCATCTGGTCCCCTAAGGTCATTTGATCTGGGAGTGATCGAACCCAAATCCTTCTATAAAATCAGATCGAAAGTCATGTTCTATGGGTATGGATGGGTTTAGGATGCGTCGATGTAGCCTTTCTGATCTGGGAGAGTAAGTTCCAAGGGGTGCTTGACACCTAGTCCCCTAAGGCCATCTGGTCTGGGAGTGGCTGACCAAAATCCTGCAATAGGGTCAGATAGAAAGTTACGTTTACGGTATGTTCTTTACTTAATAAACTTTTTGATTAAAAAGATGCCAACAGTGCACACGCTTAAAATATGTCAAAGAGCACACTCATGTGAAGATGCCATAGTGCACAATGCTAAAAGATACCAATGAGCACACATCTCATGATACTTGGTTATATATTTCTTAGTTGCAATAAACCTGTAAATTTGTGAAAGTCTGAATTTTTGATGGCTTAGTGTGATTATATGCAAAGTTCTCTATTATATTTTTAGAATTGCATTTTCTTGAAGATAATCGAAGTTCACATGATTGCACACTGAATAGATTGATGAAAGTTTTTGAAACTGAACATGTTTTAACTTGATATGTAATGAAACTTGTATCTGTATCCAACAACATATGTTTGATTTCAACTGATTGATAAATCTGTGATATTTAACTAAGTAGAATTTTATTTGTTTTGTGTTTAAATTTTTACTTGTTTAGTTGTTTCAAAATATTTTTTCAGTATATTTTTCTTTTTTACATTGTTGTTTCAATCCTTGTGTTCTCATATATCTTTTCAAATGGGTTTGAGCATTATTCAAGGGGGAGTGAATAAGGAAATTATTCTGAATGATCATATTTGTTTTTGAGGGGAGTATCTGATTCTCTATATGAATGCTAACTTGAATTGTCAAATTTAGTGCATTTGTGTAGGGGGAGTCAAAGAGCTCAACAGGTAAAAATTTTCAGACTTCAAGTCAAATTTGCGCCACCTTGGTGTAACGCAAACCTCACTTTGCGCCACCTTGGTGTAACGCAAACCTCACTTTGCGCCACCTTCTTGTCGCGCAAACCTTCCCTATTTTCTTTGTTTCTTTTATTTTGCAGATCTTAACCTGTCTCGTCTCCAACATATGCATGACCAAGTTGATCCAGATCATCAAGGTCATGAGGGGGAGAAGTTAAGGAGATGATAAAGAGACAAAGAGCTCAAATGTTAATCAGCTGATCAAGATTCGCTCAGAGATTCAAAATTTTCTCAGTTATACTTCATCTTTTGTTGTTCCTGCTCCGACCACCATAATTCATTCAAGGTCATTTAAAGGAGGTGTGTCGTCTAGAGAACAAGCTGATGAATCAACTGTTCGTTCAAGTTTATTCCAATCTGGTCCAGTCTTGTCAAGGCAGCAAAGATAACTCAATCTGAAAAATGTTGAGAAGAAATTTGTTTTAAAAGTCAGAAAGCTTCACAAAGTCGCTTAGTTGGTCCATGCTGATTTAGAAGATGGTTTTTGAAGACCACAGCACCAATGATTACTAAGGGGGAGATTGTTAAGTCTGATTTTATAGTAATCATTGTATTTATAGGCTTGGTCAAATACTGTGTTTAGAGTCTAATACTATGTAGTATTGACCAAGGGTATTTAAATCCCTTTGGTCTTGGTTGTTTGTAAGACATTTACGCTCATTCAATACAATCAGTTACTTTGCGCTTCATGCTCTCTCTCTCTCTACTTTCTCTCTCTCTACTTTCTCTCTCTAGGATTTAGTTGATCTTGGACTCTCAATAGGCATATAATGGCATTCTGCTTTTAGTGATTTTGTGAATTTAGTGCAACCACTATCAAAGGAATCCACTTTGTTTACATATACTTCTTGTAGATATCGGCATATAATGTATTTTTCACAATTAATTAGCATAGGTAGTTATAAAACCTTAAACCATTAGCAAACAATTAGAAAACAATTAATCATACCACTTATAGAACCTTTACCATAGTTGCATCATGGAATTTATGAGTGATATAATACTGACATACATACATGTGTGTGTTGCACTTGCACTTATATGTGTATGTCTATACATATATAACAAACACTAACCTCTAATTTCTAAATAGCCTCTTTACTCGTTTACTCACAACCACATGAGGTTGGTTCACATGCTCTACAGATTTACAGGAAACAGGGATCTGAAAGTTCTACTTGCATTCATATCAAGTTGCAAAAAGAAAATAAATCAAAATCAAGGTTGCAATTCAATTGGATTAATATATGTAGAAAAGATTACGTGGTTTATATTTAAATAAACAACAATATCAAGTCAAAACACCAATTTGTCTTTGAAATGCCCCATGAGATCATGAATCACTTAACCTATTTTCAGATTCGTAGATCAAAAACATAACAAGATAAAATTCTCATTCGTCAAATTCCATTGCTATCATAAGTAAAGTAAATGAAGTTGGACATGATGCTCACTGACTTGTAGAGGGAGACATCACAGTCTGAAGGGTGGCTTGCCGGTGTAAATGGTTCTTATCATTGAAGGAAAAATATGTTAAAAAGAGAAAGGTCAAACCTGGATAGTAATGAAGCGCATATATATAAAAGGAAGCCCTAATACAAGCATCAAACACCAAAGAAACAATGATCAATTGAAATCCAACCGAAGCACATATATCACCTCAAATAAATCGAAAATATCATCAAGCATCAAACACAATAAATCGAAAATATAATCAGGCATCAAACACAATAAAGCGAAAATATCATCAGGTAATTGAAATCTTTCGTTTACTTTGGAAACAGAAGCAGTAACGGAGATGAAGGAAAGATGGAGAAGCGACTTGGCATAGAGTTGGCTTATGTAGGAGCATCGATGGTGAAGCGAGGTGACAACAGAGAGAAATATTAATTCAAAATTTACAGAAAAAGAAATGAACGACTTCAAAGAGAACATATAAACTTTAAAACAAAAGGAAGAAAATAAGCACCTGCGTCCGTAGTTTGAATTATGCAGCAAGATCTTCCAAGGGGAATACATTTATGTTTCTGCAAGATCTTCCAAGAGACGAACAAGAGAGTAAAAATTGGGCACTCCGTGGAAAGGGAGATGAACGAAAATTTTGAATTTTGAATTTGAATCCGATGTACTTTCAGGAAACAGATAATCTATCCAAAGTCCAGACATTAGGAAGACAAATTCTAAAAAGTCATAATGCATTCATTACTTGTACATTATGCCTTACAAGTTATAATTAAGAGTTTTTTTTTTTAATTTAATGCTTTAGAATGTGGTACCTTGTACTTTAGAAATTGTCTTTTAAGACTTGTGCATTGTGAGTTGTATTTAAGACTTTAAGACTCTATGCTTTAAAAAAATAGTACATTATGCATTAACACTTGTTTTTAAGACTTTTAGCAAATCTCAATTATAAGGTAGTATATATATATATATATATATATAGAGAGAGAGAGAGAGAGAGAGAGAGAGAAAGAAAGAGAGAGGGAGGGACGATTATATGAGAATACTATCTATTTAAAAGAAGAGTAAACTACAATTTTGGTCGTTGTGGTATACCACTTCCTTTGAAAGTGGTCCCTGTGCTTCAATAACTGCAATTATCGTCCCTAGGGTTTGCATTTTGCTTTGAAAATCGTCCCTGGTCACTAACTCTGTTAAAAAAACTCAGTTAAGTGAGAGGTATTTTCGTCCAACCATATTTTTTTTCTCTTTTTTTGCAATTTTTCTTTGGATTTCTTATTTTTGTAAAAACCATGAAAGATTAAGGACCTAATTGTAATTTTCTTTAATTTATATGAATATTATATTATATGAATATATATATATATATATATATATATATATATAGGGAGAGGTTCATTTGAGAAATGGTAAATGTATGAGAAATAGAGAAGTAATCTTAGCCATTCATCTGGTCAACATTTGCGGCTTTGACCGCGAAGCACCGGATAATTCCTTGCATGGTCTATAGATGGTAGAGGGGTAGTTTCGTAAAATACGCGGGATGAATTCATATATGAACCTATATGATTCACATATAAACTATACGTTCATATGTGAATCAGTTAATTAGTTCATATATGAATCTGTTAATTAATTCAACTGATTCATATATGAACTTACAGTTAATTAGTTCATATGTGAATTAGTTAATTAGTTCATATATGAATCACAAAGGTTCATATATGAATCAGTTAAAATAGTTCAGATGTGAATTACACTGATTCACAGTGATTCACATATGAACATATAGTTCATATGTGAATTATACAAGTTCATATATGAACACAACCCGTGTATTTTGTAAAAATTACGAAAGTGTCCTTCTATTTTTGGAATAGCCGCAACTTTTGACCAGTCAAATCCAATCTTGACCGTATGAATGGTTAGGATTACTTCTCTATTTATCATATATTTACCATTTCTCAAATGTATAGGGTCAGTTTCAAGAGAAAACACTAAATAAATGGAAAACCGAAAAACCACGAAAAAACGAATTAAAAAGTATATGAATATGGATGTCAAATTAACGAGAAAAATATGAACGTTTATTTGGTGTAATTTATTTCGCTCGAATTTTGTTCATTTTTCGTATTTTTTTTGAATAAAAAATAGGGGGTGGAGGTTTTTTTAATTTAAAAAATATTGTTGTAATCGTCCGTTTAATCATATCCATTAGATCATCTAATCTAATGGTTGATAAGGTGTTTTTTAGTTTTTCATTTATTTGAGGTTTTCCCTTGAACCTTCGTCTATATATATATATATATATATATATATATATATATATATGCATATATATATACACACACATATGCAAACGAAAATCGTGACCCACCACCTGGACAAAAATCGTGACCCACTGCCGGCGAGGACCAACGTCCCTCCTCCGGCGACAACCTCCGATATATGTATGTATATATATATATATATGTATGTATATATATACATATACAGGGACGATATATTTTACATCCATTGCCGGTAAACTCCCATCGCCGCCGGACACCCTCTCCCCCCATCGTCCTCCCACCCCCCGTGAAACTCCATGGAACCACCGCCGGCCAATCTCATCGCCGACCAAATTTTGCAAACCAAACAATTTGTACAAACTATGCAAACCATTATATTAGGAAACAATAGATATATTTATGGATAATGATTATGATTCATTAATAATGATTGTGATATATATGGAAAATGTTAAGTTTATTCATTATAATCATGATTTTAAATTAGGAAATATTAAGTTTATTCATTATAATCATGATTTTAAATTAGGAAACATAATAAAATCATATATTCATTAGACTTGATGAACGGCTAAGATTGGTTTGCATAGTTTGTACAAATTGCTTGGTTTGCAAAAGAAATCATTATCCATAAATATATCTATTGTTTCCTAATATAGTGGTTTGCATAGTTTGTACAAATTGTTTGGTTTGCAAAAGAAACGCACCCTATATATATATGCATATATATATATATATATATAGGGTGCGTTTCTTTTGCAAACCAAGCAATTTGTACAAACTATGCAAACCACTATTTTAGGAAACAATAGATATATTTATGGATAATGATTATGATTCATTAATAATGATTGTGATATATATGGAAAATGTTAAGTTTATTCATTATAATCATGATTTTAAATTAGGAAATGTTAAGTTTATTCATTATAATCATGATTTTAAATTACAAAACATAATAAAATCATATATTCATTAGACTTGATGAACGACTAAGATTGGTTCACAAAGTTTGCACAATCTGACTGGTTTGCAAAAGATACGTCCCTTATATATATATATATATATATACACACACACACATATGCAAACGAAAATCGTGACCCACCACCTGGACGAAAATCGTGACCCACTGCCGGCGAGGACCAACGTCCCTCCTCCGGCGACAACCTCCGATATATGTATGTATGTATATATATATATATATGTATGTATGTATATATATACATATACAGGGACGATATATTTTACATCTATCGCCAGTAAACTCCCATCGCCGCCGGACACCCTCTCCCCCCATCGTCCTCCCACCCCCCATGAAACTCCATGGAACCACCGCCGGCCAATCTCATCGCCGACCAAACCCCACCAAGATTGGAAGAAACTAACGAGATGTTGCAGCGGTCGATCGCCGACGTTGGGTTGGGCGATGGTCTTCTTAGCCGGCGTTGGAGATGGTCCTGGTCACGTTGGTCGTTGGTGTATACACATATACATAATATATATATATACATATATAAAGAAATAAATAAAATATAAATATAAATATAAGTTTAAGTAAATTACAGTTTGGTCCTGTAACTTAATCAAAATTGTGTGACTAGTCCCTATAAAAGTAAAAAGACAAAAATACCCCTGACTTAACGGATGATTTTAACGGAGTTAGTGACTAGAGACAATTTTCAAAGCAAAATGCAAACCTCAAGGACGATAATTGCAGTTATTGAAACATAGGGATCACTTTCAAAGAAAGTGGTATACCACAGGGACCAAAATTGTAGTTTACTATTAAAAGAATAAGAGAATAATTTTAGGCCAATCATTTTATTAAATAATAACTTAAATAATTAATTCTAAAAATAAATAAATAAGCGTATAAAAGTAATTTAGTTATATTAAAGTTATTTTAGGTATTTATTTAATATTATACTTTTAGCATATTTATGAATTTAATAATTTTTTTTATATTTAATTCATTTAAAATAAGTGTATTTATTTTTCATATAAAGAGTTCATTTTTTTATTTAAAGCAATATTTTAATAAATTATAATTTTCATCAAAATCACATGTGATTTACAGCTTAATCATATGTGATTTAAAATTTGAAAAACGATAATTCAAATTAAAATTGAAAAATAAAATTATGAAACAGAATCATATGTGATGTTTAACAAAACACATTTAAATTGTATAAGATCAAATGTATTTCAAAACGCAATTCATAATTTTTCATCAAAATCACATGTGATTCACAACGAAATAACTTTTTTTCAAAATGTTTGCTAATCATACGTGATTTAAATTTTGAAAAACAATTATTCAAATTAAACATTGAAAAAGCAATAGTGATAACAGAATCATATGTAATGTATAACAAAACACGTTTAAAATATATAAGATCACATGTGATTTTTGACGAAAATTGTAAAAAAATTCTTAAATAAATTAATTCAGTAAAGATAGATATTTAAAATGAAAAACTAAATCACACTTATTTTAATGTTGTAAAAATAATAAGTAAATAAATAAAAAATTAATCATACTTAAATCACGAAAATTATAAAAAAAATCATGAATAAATACCTTAATTAAATTTATTACATAATCTATATAAAAATAAATGAGTTTCCATATATAATATGTATACAACAAATGACACATATGCCCTTTTGGGTGATTTTTAAGAAATTTTATTGAAAATATTATTTAATGAAATAATTGGTTCAGAATTATTCTCTTATTCTTTTAAATAAGTATCATTCTCATTTGAACTCGATTCTCTCTCTCTCTCTCTCTCTATATATATATATATATATATATATATATAATAAACTAAGGTTGAAGGTGATGCTCATCTCGATGGTGTTTGATGATGCTAGAGGGAAAATATTTAAATTATTCATGCAACTTTGAAAGACACTCAACCTCCACTTATACTTGGTTCATGATCTTTTTGTATTTAAATCAACGATTTTATAGAGGTTTTATGTAGTAATCACCTTAGGGTGCTTGGGAATTAAAATGTGCAAGAAAAACGAAGTTTTCATGCGAAAATAGCGTCCACGTAACCTGACATGCTACCTGGGATCGCGACCAAGGTAGCGTAGAACCTTGGTGAACAGGATAGTGGTTCAGGCAACTTGGCTCGCGGATTTAACCTCTGCCAAAGCCACAACACATGAGACATGGTATGGGGGGATGATGCGAGCGACCAGTTGTGGGCAATGTCACTTAGACCTCCTGTCAGCATATAAATCTCGATTTTTTTGGAGTTTTTCCTCATTTTTCTCATTTACCCTTCTTCTCTATTCATTTCCTCGCCTCTTTTGGCGATTTTGGCACCTTTACGATCGATTTTTTGGAGGGTTTTTTGGAGCAAATGGACGAAGTATCTTGAGGATTTAAGATCTATGGTGGAAGGTTTCCACATCTTGAAGAGGTAAATTGTGGGTGTTTTGTAATCTAGTTTGGGTTTTGTGAGTTTGAAACTTGTGACCATACTAATTGTATACTTCGATTTCTCAAATAATAAATCATGTATTGGTAAATATTTGCTAGTTTTGAACCATAAATGAACGTTTTGTTGAGTTTGTACACTAAGTTGGAGTGTCTTGTCGTATAAAGACATTTGGTACATAAAAAAGCGTAAACCTTTTGAAAATGCATGTTGTTGACTTACAGTTACTTTTAATGAGCGAGTTAACTAAGTTATGAATATTGTTGAGGATATTTGATTTGTAAAAGGGTTTGGAGTTTCGCTCAACCTTGATTATCCAATGTTTATATTGGGATGTTAAATTGCATAGTTTTGCATAATTGTTGAGAGTACACGTTTGAGTGTGTTTGTCATTCAAATGTTGAGTCATGTAAATTGAGATTGTAATTGTTAAGTCTGATTTTATAGTAATCATTGTATTTATAGGCTTGGTCTTATTCAGTGTTTAGGTTGCTATTCTGTGTTGTATAAGTCAAGGGTATTTAAGTCCCTTTGGTCTTGGTGTCTTGTAAGAAGGAACTCACGCATTCTATTCAATATCATTACTTTGCGCTTCATTCTCTCTCTCTACTTTCTCTCTCTAAGATTTAGAGGATTCTTGGATTATCAGTAATGCAATGGATTCATAGACATAAGTGTTAGTCGTTTTCCGTAAGTGATTGTGACACCCCGAATTTCCGTTATGTATTTTGGTATTCTTGTGGTTAAGCTTTTATCGTTAGCACCGTGTTTGGTTTGAAGTTGAGTTGGATTTTGAGAATTTTGGTGACAAGCAGTGAACTACGCGAGTTGCACCGCGACTAGAGGTCGCGGCACAACCCGCGTAACCCTCAGTTTGATATGAGATTTTTGGAACTACGCGAGTTGCACCGCGACTTAAGGTCGCGGCACAACCCGCGAAACCCACTGGATGATTTTGGGTTTTGGACACGGGCGAGTTATGCCGCGAGTTGAAGTCGCAGCATAACCCGCGTAGTTGCCTGGCCGACTTAAGGGTTTTTAACCCAAAATATCTTCATTTTCTGAGAATCTTTCTCTCTCTCTCTCTTCAAATCTTTCTCTCTCTCTCTCTCTCTCTCTAAAGTCTTTTTGGATCTTCAAGGGTTCGTTAATCGCTAGTATTAAGTGCATTGCCCGGGGTTTTGGTGTATAAAGCTTCACCTCTTCGTCGTGATCGATATCTGGTTTTCCGTGTTTTATCCTAAAACCTACTGGTGAGTTCCTACTATCATTTTAAACTTTATACGTATCAAAAGTTACCTTTTTGAACTCCTATATATCTCAATGGTTTCAGATCTAAGTTTTCTACATATTTGTTATAACTTGAGTTTTTGGGAGATTGTAGGGTTCCCGATCATTGTGTTTACTAAAATGATGGATCTTATCCTAATGTAGTAAAATGATGTTTTACTCGTACATTATGTGGATATATGAAAAGAATGTTTAAGGACTCATTTTAATGATTTTCATTCTTACCAGAAGTTGAACTGGAAATGACATTTTGTTTATAAAATGTGTTTATACCATATGTTTATTTATGGTTGGTCACATATGTTGTTGTGACGAGTCTGTACCATTAATAGCGGATCCCTAGGTTTTGAGTCGACTATATTGTTGGGATGTCACATTCCCCATTTTGTAGCTATGGATGCATATGATCCTCTAGGGCAACTTGGTACGGTTATGTGAGGCCGGATACTAGCCATGGTTCATAGTGATCCTAGTGAAGGAGTATACATTGGTTTTGCTTGGGGCTAGATCTCACGTTGTAGCACGGACTTATGTGTTCGTATCCTTGGAGTCCAATTGTTTAGCTCATAACTCGGATTTTGGCATACTTTGTGTTACGCCACAATCCTTGGTAAAATGTTTTATCGTTGGTTATTTGATGACATGTTTATAACGGAAAAGCCCGGTTGTGGCAAAGGTTTCAATTGTAATATTTAACCTCTTTGGAAATATTATCTTATGATACAAATGTTTATATCTTTTGAGCTTTATAAACTGTATGTTCTCACCAGGCTTTAAGTCTGACACTTTTTCTCAAATGATATGTATAACAGGTTTCCCTTAGCGGTGGGATGCACTGGGTTTTGAGAGACGAGTTGGGTCTCGAGGCATTTTGAGATAACTAAAGTGTTGATAGTTGGGCATTGTTAATTCCCATTCTTTTGATGAAATTCAGATTGTCAACTGATGTAATCTAGATAGTTATGTTTAGATTAGTCTGTTGATGAATTCTAAATTCGTACAGGTTTTTGTAAAGTCTTAAGGACTGATACACTTTTTGAGAAGTTTATAGCAATACAGAAGTCATATTGCCTTATTTTTTAAGTTTAAATTTACTCTGAATTTTAGGATGTTACAGTGATAAAATTTGATGGTCTCACTTTGTGGCCAGTACTTGTATAGACACCATGGTCGTTACCGTATTGCGGAGGTGAACTCTTATGAGTCGTACTCCGGGACCATAGGTATTGTGGAGGTAATCTCAAGTTGAGTAGTACTTCATGACCCTGGATATTGCGGCGGTGATCTCCTGATGAGTCGGACACCAGACACTTGTTTTAAGGTTATAGCCTAGTAGAGTAGGCACTAAACCATCAAGGGTATTGCGGAGATAAACTCGTGTGGAGTTAGGTCCTGGGACTATTGGCTTTGATGGTGTAACTCTACTTATGTGGGAGTATGCACTAAGATTGGGGGTATTACGGAGTGAACTTGTGGGGAGTCAGACTCCGGTACCTTAGGTATTGTGGTGGAAACTCATGTGGAGTTAAACACAAGGACCTTGATTTTGAGGTGATCCTTAATAACGTTGATTTATGGCTTACTTTGTGTTTAGCCACATTCGATGGAAACAGGTCTCCCCCGTCATCGAAATATGTTGTTTTGGGTTTAGATTGTTTTGGATATTGAATTTTATTCATCCTTGATGGATTTGGATATTGGATTTTATTCTAAAATTGGTGTTTTGGTTATTGGATTTTTATCATGAGAATGGTGGGTTTTGGAAAGATATTACGTTTGTGGTACATATAGTTTATATTTGAGATGGAAATTGCTTTAACTCACTAGGATTTAAGCCTTTCTCATCGACATGTGCATCAGGTCCTTGTGAGAGTGGTTATAGCGTCACTTGTGAAGAGTTGAGTGCTAATTAGAGGTACAAGAAAATTTTAGCTACTTAGGGACGCCTTTCGTTTTGGAGATAGCGGCCGTTATTTGGTTCTAATAATGCAAATTCCTAACCTTGACCCTGTGTAAGGATTAGTTTTGGAAGCTGTGAATTTTAAGTTGGTTTTGCCATGTAAGTGATCCAAAGATCTTTATGATTGAATTTGGAGTAATTATAGTGTTTAATAAAATCTTAAACTAGTCGTTATTTTCCAAATATTTGGGGTGCTACATGCAGAAAGGCAGTTTGTCATCACGTAGATCTCAATAAAAATGTAAAATTGATGACTTCAAAAAATTATCTCGACCGAAGGTCAACATCAAAAGATATGGCATTTCAAAGTTTTGTGATTAATTTACATATATTTATAAATCTTTCCATACTTACAACGTCAATCGTGGATTGTATTTTTCATTCCATTAAGCACCATTGAGCTTCTATCAAGCATCATAGAGCATCGTCTTCAGCCTAAGTTCATTACATATATTAAGCTCTATGCGAGTACACAATCAAGCTCCTATCAAGCATCTATAGATTATTTGTTGAGTAGTTAGTTATCGTGTAAACATCATATAACTGTCATGAGATCATAACTTTCCACTCATAAATTGGATTAAAATAATTTTTTTAAGTTGCTTATTTTCTCAAGATCTATGTGTTAGAAATCATTTTGAGATCAATTGAGTAACCATTAAGTAGTTATCGAGTAGTTACTGTGTAAGCATCATGTACCATCATTAGGTTATAACTTTCACTCGTAATTCAGATTTAGATGATTTCTTTAAAATTCCTTATTTTTAAATCTATGTATTAGAAAAGGTTTGGAAATCCATTGAGTAACCATAAAGTTGTTATTGAATATTTATCAAGTAGTTATCACGTAAGCATTGCGTAATCACCAAAGACCATTAAAAGTTTAGGTAAGGAAACCTGAAGCTTTGTTTTGTTTTACAGATTCATGAATACGTTGAAGATCAAATAAAGAAAATTAGGAAGACAGGTATTTGTTTGAAGGTTGTTGCATCTTGAAATTACTTCCTAGGTTTGGGTTTTCATACAATCCGAGTTTACGTTTTTCTTTCTACAATGATGATTCTTTTTGTGAAGATTGTTCTTTTTCTAAAGGAGTAAGGGAGGGGTATTTGTTCACTAAACTTACCTAGTATAGTGTTGATAACACCAAATTTTGGTGTTATTATGATGCCACTATTCGAGTAGTCTTAGCTTGTTTTTGAGCAAATCAGTGTGATTTTATGCAATTGTCAAGAAATTTTTATAGCATTCTGAGAAGAGGACCTTAGTCATGAAGGAGTATCATACATGGATGAATCCCGGTGGTTTATGGGTCGTTAGACTTCTCATGGGGAGATAGACAACAAGTTAGGCGACTTATTCTGCGGCTTCCAACCTGTGGCCTCTTTTTGACACGTGCGACTTACCCCGTGGCCTCCAAGCCGCGGGGCAAGCCGCGGAACTCGCTGTTTCGAATTTTACAACTCATATTCGAACTTTGAGCTAGGGTTAAGGGTTACACTATTTTCTAACGAACGACGACTGCAGAGGGACGATTTTGGAGATAGAGAGAAGCAATTTTTGATCAAAAAAGGTGGGGAGATCCTGGTGGAAACACATATTGAAGCAATTTACAATCCTTGTGATTGGATCAGTTGAGATCTCAGGGAGTTTTTGTAGTTTTGGGCATTTTTCCTTCTTTAGAACAATGTTTGAGTTTACAATCATTTCTTTGTGTATTTTGATTCCCAATACCCCCAACATGAATTAATCCCTTCATGTTGGGGGTTGGATGAATTTTGGGTATAATTGTGTTTAAACATATGATTGGGTTTTGTATTTCTATTTGATTAAATGAATGAAGCATTTGACACAGTTTAATTTGAGTCTATTAGCCTAATCATCTAATAGATTGTTTCTTGACCTTTTTAAATTTTGAGAAAAGTTTGTTAAGGTTAGATGTAATTGTTATATGCCTATGGTGAGAATTGGATAGAGATATACCAATTCCACCATAGAAGTTTTTTAATCCTGTTTTGATAAAGCATTTGATCTGATTGTTGAGATCGAGAGATAAAACATCACTTTCTACCTGTCAATGTTGCTATAGCTTGAGAAAGTATAGTAACTGTTTTTGTGATTAATTTCATTTATAATTGAGAAGAATACTTAACCCATCTATTGTGCGAATGAAATGAACCCAAAAGGATTCCAACCCCTAACTATCTCTCCTAATTTGAATTCGTTCCCTGAATCGTCTTAGTTACAATTTAGTGTTTTTCTAGATCGCTTTAATTAATTAAGCAAACATCCAATTTCCGGCAGTCTAGTTAATAATCGATATAGTCATTGCGGTATTCAATACCAAGTTCCTTTGGTTCGATACTCGTACTTATGTACATATTACTTGATTCGACACCGTACACTTGCGGTCTGAGTAAGGAGGGTGTAAACCCGACTTATCAAGTGTCAAAGAAATAAAAGAGAAATGGTAAGAAAAAGTGAGAGGGAGAGGAAAGAAACTACAAAAAGCAAAGAGATATTGAACATGAAGGAGTATTTTTGGGAAGAAAACAACTTTAGAGCATAGTTTTTCAGTAAATCAACATTGGAGCATATTTTTAATATAAGGAGACTCATTGAACATGTGAACTCAAATTTCTCGTATAAAATCATATCTTAATATGCTTACAAGTGTTTGGCGTCGCAATAAAGTGAAGTGTTGCAACTTCGCTACAGAGGGTACTACATTATAAGCGAGATTGACAAAACACAAACTCAAACAAGGAGGGAATATAGAATTCATAATCTAAGGACTATAAATGACATTATAAAACTAAGAGGAATAAGGAATTGTATATATTCTTAATATACATGTCATATAAATGATTTTAATTTTGTTTAATGAAATTTGAACATGAAAAACCCGACGACGAGGAGGCCCCTCATTGCCTCCCTTGTGTTCGACCCATGTTTGTGGGCTCATGTCTAAAAGTAGGTCAATTCATTATTCAAAGAGTAAATTACATGATTGGTCCACGTGGCTTATGTGTTCTAACACTTCGGGTCCCTATTTTGAAATATCTATGAATTACATCTTTGCGGTTTGCAATTTATAACACATTGGGTCCCTGACACTAACTCCATCCAAAATATTCTGTTAACTCAGTTAGTTTAGAGGGGTATTTTAGTCATTTAACTTTTTTTTGTTTTCTACTAAAACCAGGACCAAGGATGTAGTTTAGTGGTTTTTTGTTTACCTCTTAATAGTTCCATTAAGAAGGAAACCTCTGAATCGCAAAAAGTTGAATCTTGTTTGGCAAAAAAAAAAAAGTTTGCCTCTTAATGGTTATAAAACTCTCTGAATGATGTTGTATCTTGTGCCTCCCTTAATCATTCAAAACCCTAATTTTATTCTGAATAGTTACCAAGCAACCATATTTCATTTTGCACTATATCATAAGAGTCTCTTAATCATTTTGACCACTTAATCATCCTGCACCAAACCATTCAGCAACTGCCAAACAGCCCCTTACTTTATTTTTATTAAAACCACAGGGACAAAAATTGAAGTTTACTTTTTACTCTATCTTCTTTCATCTTCTCCGGTAAGACACCCCACCCCTTTCCTTTCTCCGGTCATCTTCTCCGCCCACCGTATACTAGATCACACACCAAACATAACCGAAAACACCAAATCAACTGAATATCCATACCCTAATAACTAAAACCAAAAATCAAAATCAAAGACCCACACATGAAAATCAATATTAAATTCAAACACAAACAAATGCATATTCAAATAAGATAAAATCCATTAACCCAACCAGAATATTCCTCTAAAGAACAAACCAAACCAAACGCAACAAAATCAACTCCAAATATTTTTTTGAAGACTAAATAAACTGCAAAACCTATTGAAGAACTCGATGAAATATGTGGCAATTGATGAACTTGATGCATAACGGTATTTGAATATGGCCGGATAATGTAGGAACCAATCTTTTGTCCACCATCGACAAACTACACCCACCCACTATCAATTTGGGTCTTTGAATCAACATTTTGCATTTTGAAATCTCGATCTTTTCAGGGTTTTGGCATCTCGATCGAAGTCGAAACCCTGGAAAAAATCGAAACCATGTTGATCCCCTTGGTTATCCCATAAGATTCTGTAGATTAAAACCCTAGAAAAAAATCGAAATCGAAGCTTTTGTTGATTAAAACCCCAAGAGAGATCGAAGAACGGTGGAAGACGAAATCGAAGCTTCTGTGGTGATGGATCTACTTCGTCGGAGAACCACGTGAGGGACAGAAAAGATGACGAAATCGAAGCTTCGGTGGATCTGCCGGAGTATGAACAAAAATGGAGGTTAGGAAAGATGAATAAAGATGTGTTGTTGTTTTGGGGAGGAGGCAGTAGCGGACGATGATGGGAGAACCATGTGAGTGTGGTAGATCTACTTCGTCGGAGAAACGTGGTCGGAGAACCAGGTGATGGTAGAAGAACCGGGTTGTGGTCGGAGAACCAGGTGGTGGTCCGAGAACCGGGTTGTGGTCGGAGAACCTGGTGGTCGTCGAGAGGGGATGTGAGATGAATTATAATAGAGTAAGTTAGTGAATGGTTTGGTGCAGAATGATTAAGTGATCAGAATGATTAAGAGGCTCTTATGATATAGTGCGAAATGAAATATGGTTGTTTGCTAATTGTTCAAAATGAAATCAGGGCTCTTAATGGTTAAGACAGGGTCAAGATACAAAATCATTCAGAGGGTTTTGAAAACATTAAGAGACAGAACTTTTTTTTTGCCAAACAGGATTTACCTTTTAACGATTTAGAGATTGCCTCTTAATGGAACCATTATGACGTAAACAAACAACCCCTAAATTACATGATTGGTCCAGTGGTTTTAATAGAAATCAAAAAATATATTAAATGACCAAAATACCCCTATAAACTAACTGAGTTAACATAATAATTTGGATGGAGTTAGATTTAGAGACTCAATATGTTATAAAATGCAAACCATAAGAATGTAATCCATAGATATTTTAAAATAAGAACTCAGAGTGTTAAAACACATAAACTACAGAAACCAATCATGTAATTTATATATATATATATATATATATATATATAATCTTAGGTTCATTTGAGAAATAGTGACTATATGAGAAATATAGAAGTAATTCTAGCCTTTCATATGGTCAAATATTGCGTCTTTGACTGGTCAACAATTGCGGCGTTGACTGTCAAAAGTTGCAGCTACTTCAAAAATAGAAGGACAATTTCGTAATTTTTAAAAATACACGAGAGGAGTTCATATATGAACCTGTATGATTCACACAAGAACTATATGTTCATATGTGAACCAGTGCAATTCACATATGAACTCTTTTAACTTATTCATATATGAACCTTTGTGATTAATATATGAACTAATTAACTGATTCACATATGAACTAATTAACTGTAGGTTCATATGTGAATTAGTACTAATTAACAGATTCACATATGAACCTTTGTGATTCACATATGAACTAATTAACTGATTCACATATGAACGTATAGTTCATTTATGAATCACATATGAACTCGTCCCATGTATTTTACAAAACTACCCCTCTATCTTCTAAAGACCATACAAGGAATTACCCGGTGCTTCACGGTCAAAACCGCAAATGTTGACCAGATAAAGGGCTAGAATCATTTATCTATTTCTCATATATTTAGTATTTATCAAATGAACGTCTCCCTATATATATATATATATATATATATATATAGGGGTGGTTTAGTTTGCAATCTATGTAAATCTTACAACCTATGCAACCCACATCTTAACCGTTGGATTCATGATCGACGGTTACAATAGATGTGGGCCCAATATTTTCAATTAAAAAAAATAAAATAAAATAACTGCTTATCATTGATCCAACGGTTAAGATGTGGGTTGCATGAGTTGCAAGATTTACATGGGTTGCAAATTAACGTTGGTCTCTCTCTCTCTCTCTCTCTCTATATATATATATATATATATATATATATATATAAAGAAATAAAGGTCTAGATCGGATTTGACTGGTCAAATATTGCGTCTTTGACTGGTCAACAATTGTGGTTTTGACTGCTCAAAAGTTGCGGCTATTCTAAAAATAGAAGAACAACTTTGTAATTTTTACAAATACACGGGACGAGTTCATATATGAATCTGTATGATTCACATATGAACTATATGTTCATATGTGAACTCTTTTAACTGATTCATATATGAACCGGTGCAATTCACATATGAACTCTTTTAATTGATTTATATATGAACCTTTGTAATTCATATATGAACTAATTAACTAATTCACATATGAACTAATTAACTATAGGTTCATATGTGAATCAGTTGAACTAATTAACAGATTCACCTATGAACTTTTGTGATTTACATATGAACTAATTAACTAATTCTCATATAAACTAATTAACTAATTCACATATGAACGTATAGTTCATCTATGAATCACATAGGTTCACATATGAACTCGTCCCACATAGTTTACGAAACTAACCCTCTATCTTCTACATACCACACAAGGAATTATCCGGTGCTTCACGGTCAAAGCCGCAAATGTTGACCAAATAGAGGGCTATGATCATTTCTCTATTTCTCATACATTTAGCATTTCTCAAATGAACTTCTCCTCTCTCTCTCTCTCTCTCTCTATATATATATATATATATATATGAGTAAACTACGATTTTCGTCCCTGTGGTTTGATGTTTATAACTATTTTCGTCCCTGGTCTTTTAAAACTGCTTTTTTAGTCCATGTGGTTTCTATTTGCTTCCATTTTCATCCGGCATCCAACTTTATTAAAATAAAGTGTTAATTCATTTAAAAATTGAATAAGCAAATTACATATTTGGTTCTTGTGGTATATAGATTTTTACATTTTTATCCTAGTTTACATTTTTTTTTACTTTTTCTTTAGAGTAAACTACAATTTTGGTTCCCGTGGTTTACCAAAAAATACGAAAGTAGTCCTGAACTTCAATAAGTGCGGATTTCATCTCTGGAGTTTTAGTTTTGCTATGAAAGTAGTCCCTCTGGCGTTAGCTCCGTTAAAATCGTCCGTTAAGTCAGGGGTAATTTTGTCTTTTAAGTTTTTTTACAATTGTTTATTAAATTGTTTTTAGAGTACACATGCTTAAAGCATGTGTACAACTCATTAATGCATCAACCTCTCATCTTCTTCCCCAAAATTAATCATACACACGCACACACACACACACAAATATATATATATAATCATACACACACATATTTATATATATATATATACACACACACACACATATATATATATATATATATATATATATATGATCATACACACACATATTTATACATATACACACACATATATATATAATCATACACACGGACATATATATATATATATATAATCATACACACACACACACACACACACATATATATATATATAATCATACAACACAGACACAAAACCCAGGTGAGATTTTGCACAAATTCACAAAACCCAGATGAGATTTTGCAAAAATACACAAAACCCAGATGAGATTTTGCACAAATTCACAAAACCCAGATGGGATTTTGTAGGGAAAAAGATCAAGATAATGATGAAGATGAAGTCGTCAGAGATGGTGACCGGAGATATATATATATATATATATATATATATGTGTGTGTGTGTGTGTGTGTGTGAGTGAGGTTGCCGGAGATGGTGACCGGAGTGTGTGTATGTATATGTGTATGATTATATAGAGGACTCTTCTTTTGTTAACCAAGGATTTTGTGTTAACTTTGTTAACTAATCTGGAACCTTAATATTGAAAAGTAATGGTTGTGATTAAAACAGTTTTTTAAATTAAAAAAAGGGAAAAATTGGTTCAAATTTGATGTTCCTATATGAACAAGGGTAAAAAGGTAAAATTATATTTGTTGATAATCAAGGAAAGATATCAAATCCCAAAATATTCGGGATCACGTCTTCTACTCTTTATAGTGTTGGCGTAATTTTCTATGTGAATATATGCACGATTATTGGTATGCATATATGAAGATTGGATGTCCATTAATGTGTATAAATACACTTTGTGAAGGGTGGGTTTATTGTTCATATATATGAATGTTTTTGAAGGGTGGGTTAGGGTTTATTGTTCATATAAGAAACAAAATATTTTTGTTTACTGTTTAGAATTTGAATAAAAAAATAAGGAGTTGCATATGTAATTTGCTATGTGCATATATGCACGATTATTGGTGTGCATATATGAATACTGGATGTCCATTAATGTGCATAAATGCACTTTGTGAAGGGTGGGTTTATTGTTCATATATGTGAATGTTTTTGAAGGGTGGATTAGGGTTTGTTCTTCATATAAGAAACATAAGATTTTTGTTTACTGTTTAGAATTTGAATATAAGAAAATTAAGGAGTTGTATATGTAAGTTGCTATGTGCATATATGCACGATTATTGGTGTGCATATATGAAGACTGGATGTCCATTAATGTGCATAAATGCACTTGGTGATTGCATATATATGAGACGATTATTGAACATAGGGGTGCTCAAAAACCCGATCAACCCAACCCAACCCAACGCGAAATAACTCAACCCAAAGCAACCCGATGTCTAATCGAGTTGTAAAATGTTCAAACCGTAGGTATTAGGTTGATATCGGGTTACTTTTATTTGAACCCAACCCAACCCGATGAACCCGATCATTTTATTTTGTGGATTTAATATGATTATTAAGTCTCTATTAATATGTAAATTAGACAATTACACTATTGCGTACCCTCTTCATTTACATATATTTTCAATCTATTATTCATCTCTATATAACTCCTTTGTATATATGTTTAATAAATGTAAACACACACACACACACACACACACACATATATATATATATATATATACAAACTAAAAAATTAACTAAATGTGATATATTTAAGATTTAAGAAGTATGGATAAGTTGTACCAAATGGTTGATAATGACACGACCAACCTCAAGGCCAAGAAAGCGAAAACATCAGGGTTGGAGACGTCTAAAACGATTGTTGTTGATTGACGTATTATCGTTTGGTTTAAACATTTTTATATGTAATATCGTAATATTTTTGATGAACTTACGTACTCTCATGAATTATCGGTCATTCGATTGTATTTCAAAGAAATGTTTCCTTTATGTTTATATTTCTACATTTGATTTCATCTTGTTTAAACACAACCCGACCAACCCGATCAACCCAAACGGTTTGGGTTGGGTTGGGTTGTACTTTTGATTGAGTTGAGTTGGGTTGTAAAATTTTCAAACCGCCTGTATTGGGTTGAATTGTTAAAAAGCCTTCAACCCGATCAACCCAACCCGTGAGCACCCCTAATTGAACACGGTCAAAGAATGAAAATTAAAAAAAAATCAAAGTTATGATAAGAAGATTAGGATAAACAATTAAAAAAACAAATCAATTCCATAATTATCTCAAATCCCATAAATATCTCATAATGTGATTATGATATAATATAATATTAATTAAATTTAAAATTCCTAATTCCTAATTAACCCTTGCTAAAAAACGGTTACATATACTAAACCTAAAAAATCCTTGAAATCCTATTGGTCTAAAATGGTTAACAAAGTAAACACAAAATCCTTGGTTAACAAAAGAAGGGGACCCTAATTATATATGTGTGATATATATATATATATATATATATATATATATATATATATATATATATATATAGGGGCCTAATCAAACGAGACCCTATTAGATCGTGGTAACTATGAGATCCAATCTCATCCAATCATTTTAATTTATTTACTGTTTTTTATATATTAATTATTGAGGGTATATTGGTAATTTGAATAATTTTTGTTTAATAAATAATTATTTTATTTTACAGATTTATATCAATCAAAATCAATCAAGATTACGTTTCCTAATAATACTCAACTAATTGATTTATCAAAATCAAATTTATTCAACATTCACGTTTCCTTTTTTTTTTGCAGGTCTGAAAAATTGATGGATAAAAAAGAAGTTGTTGGAGAAGAAGGACACTGTTAGAAAAAGGAGATCGCTGTTTGTGTTTGCCGAACTATTATGTGAGTATTATCAAAATGTATCACACTGTGATACATTTTGATATCACAGTATATTCCAAATAGTCAACACCTGTGTATCATCTTCAGGTTGAGCACCTTCAAATATTCATCTTCATTGTTGTTGGTTTGCCTTAGCAAGAACAGTCAACCCAAAATTATTCAACCAATCACAAGGTATCACCCTATATATACATACACAAAACTATATACAAGAAAATAATGGAAACCACAAAATAGTCGGTTCTCACAGTTACCATTGGTTATGATTTTGTATGGTAATCACAATGTAACACAGTTGGTATCAATTATCATAGTGGTACCACAGTTGGTATCAATTATCATAGTGGTACCACAGTTGGTATTACCGTCTTATCATAATGGGTATCACATTTGTATGTTAATCACAGTGTAACATATGTTCTTTTAGTGCATCACAATAATAATCACAGTGTAACACAATGTTAATCACAGTGTAACACAATGTTCTTTTAAAATTGTATCATCAAGGAGATCAGATTTTTGCAAGATGATCATAGTGTATCATATCCCATTTGCTGTAACAAAACTCGTTTCCTTTTAAAATTGTAAGACCACAGTGTAACACGGTTTATTATATCATCAAGAAAATATGTATACAGTTTCAATATTTTGAGATTATCGCAATTGATTCCATGCCATAATTATCGGAGCGCCCAAAATTAGATCACACTTAATTATAATATTTTTTTTTTGACAAATTTACCCCTTTTTCCTAATTTAGTGGCATAAAATTCTTTTTTTAAGTATTATTTATGTTAGTTATTTTAGACCATTGATTAATTAAATGGATGGATGAGATTGGATCTCATGGTTACCACAAAATACTAGGGTCTCCCATGAAAGGCCCTATATATATATATATATATATATATATATATATAGGGTGTGTTTCTTTTGCAACCCAAGCAATTTGTACAAACTATGCAAACCAATCTTAGTCGTTCATCAAGTCTAATGAATATATGATTTTATTATGTTTCCTAATTTAAAATTATGATTATAATGAATAAACTTAACATTTCCTAATTTAAAATCATGATTATAAATGAATAAACTTAACATTTTCCATATATATCACAATCATTATTAATGAATCATAATCATTATCCATAAATATATCTATTGTTTCCTAATATAGTGGTTTGCATAGTTTGTACAAATTGCTTGGGTTGCAAAAGAAATGCACCATATATATATATATATATATATATATATTGGGAATACAGAATTGCACAAGTATGGTTAATACTGCTGAGCACAGTTACTACTGCTGGAGAAGATTAATACTGCTCAGAGTGTTAATACTGCTACAACTTAATGCTGCTTAAAAGATAATCAAGATACGTGCAGATCAAGAATGAAGATAATCATGGAAAGCTTGGAGATAACTATGGAAGATTATACTAAAGATTTTTTATATTTTGTAATTATCTTTTATCTTTAGTATATGTATAGTATTATTGTGAATAGTTTAGTACATCAAGTTAGACAATATTCTGAGTTTTTTGCTTTCATAGAGAGAATCAACCTCAAGGTTTATAATCCTAATTCTAGAGAAGTAGAATTCGTATTGGTGAGCATGTTCATCAATATTGAGGTTGTTTGTGATTCATATTCATTGTTTCATTGATATTCTGCATATTAAAGTGTTATTCCGCAAACTCCTTTAATATTGTTTCTGAGTGTTTATTCTTGTTAAGAATCAGATCCTGACAAGTGGTATCAGAGCTAGTATTCTCAGAAACCTTCATTCATCATGGAAAACACAGTTGAATCAAACAGTACTCTTGTCTCAAAGGTTCCAATGCTCAGATCTAATGAGTATGACATGTGGAAGATAAGGATCAAGCAATACATTCTCCTCACATATTACTCTATGTGGGACATCATTGAGAATGGCCTATCTGATGAAGGAAAAATTGGTGCAGATGGAAAAAGAACTCCACCAAAGACAGATGCAGAAAAGAAGGTAAGGCATACAGAGATGAAAGCCTTAAGCACACTGCTCTTGGCTATTCCCAATGAATATCAACACCAATTCTGCAATTGCACTGATGTACAGATGCTTTGGAATGCTCTAGAGAAAAGATTCTCTGGTACCAAAAGTACCAAGAGAAATCAGAAGGCAATACTGAAGCAATTGTATGAAAACTTTATGTCAACTAAGAATGAGTCCATGACTCAAACTTTTGACAGGTTTAACAAGCTGATTGGTGAACTAGCTACTATGGGAGTACAGATTGATCAAGATGATGTAAACAGAAAGTTTTTAAGGTCCCTAGGAGATGAATGGACCATGTATATTGTTTCATTCAGACAGAATGAACAACTAGAAGAAAAAGAACTTGATGATCTGTACAATGACCTTAGAGTATTTGAAGCTGAGGTGGAGGCAAAGAAGAAGCCTTCTGGATATGTTCATAATGCTGCACTCCTATCAGCATCAATTGATTCTACTGCTAACCCTGAATCAGTTAATGCTGCTAATGGAGAAAATCAAGAAAAAAGGCACTGAATCTGTTTTTGAAGCCTTTCTGTCCAGCCATGGAAACTCTTCTTTAATCAATGATGACTTGGAACAACTTCATCCTGATGACCTTGAAGAGATGGATATTAAATGGCAGATGGCCATGCTTTCCATGAGGGTAAAGAAGTTCATCAAGAGGACTGGGAGGAATAACTTCTCCCAAAGAAGAGAAGATGGAGCAGGTTTTGACAAGTCAAAGGTAGAATGTTATAAATGTCATATGAAGGGACATTTTGCCAGGGAATGCAGAAGTGGAGTGTCTCACAATAACCACCAACAAGCTCAGACTGGTAGCTTCAACCAGAATAGAAACCCTGCTCAAGCCCTTGTTTCTCAACAAGGAATGGGGTTTGACTGGAGTGATCAAGAAGAAGAGGCTATTCAAAATCAAGCTCTCATGGCAGAGGTATCTGATCTCCCAACTGAGGTAAGTTCTAATCTCTGTTCTAAAACTTGCATAGACATTGTTAAAAGGTACAGGGATCACAACCAGAATATGAGTGATGACCTTAAGAGGTTATCAAAAGATATAAAAGACTATGTGAGAATTGTTAAGAGGTTTGAGAAACAAATTAAAGGTTTCCAAGCCAATGAACTTCAACACTCATATGACACAAACTACTGGAAGTGGGAGAAAAAGGATCTAGAACTCCAACTGACAAAGTCTAAAGAGGAGAGTGAAAAGTTGAGAGGGGAGCTAGCCAAAGTTAAGCTAGATGTAGAAAAGTTTTCCAATGCTTCTAAAGCAATGGACTCTTTACTACAAACTCAGATTCATGACAAGCTGAGAAGAGGAATTGGGTACAATACCACACCACCACCATACAACAACAACTACATCCCTCCTACATCAGACTTGCTAGAAACCAAATATAGGAAGGACTTGCCTGAGGGAGCCACTGAGATAGATCCCTTAGATGAGGTAGTTGTTAAGGAAAAGACTGAGAAAGAGGTTGGTAAGAGTAAGGAGAACAATGTGAGTGGTGAGATTCCTCTAGAGAATCATATTATTACCAATGAGGGTTGTGGAAAGATTTGGGTAAAATCTAAGGACATAGAGAAGACTGAGGGAAAGTCTAGTAAGGTCCATTACAAGCAGACCACATTTGTGAATCCTGTTCCTTGCAAACAGTGTGCTTGTACTAAATCTGAGCCCCTAAAACATGATAAAAGGAGGGGTAATCAAAGAAACTGGAATAACCAGTGGGCACAAAAACAAGGGGTTGATCTGAGTAAAATCAATAGACCAAAACCTTGTTTTATTTGTGGAAAGATTAATCATATTGCTAAATACTGTTATTTCAATCCTATAAACCAAAGGATGAGTTTTCAAAGATCTATGCAAAAACCCTTTGGTTATAGGAAGAATGAAAGGAACCATGTGGCTAAGAAATCTGTTAAATCTAAAAGCCACATGAAGAAAAAGACTGTTGAGAAGAGTGTCAAGATGTGGATTCCTAAAAGCACTAAAACTGTTAGTACTGCTACCAAAAATAGTACTGCTGACAATGATAGTGCTGCTAGAAGCAATACTACTGCTACCAATGTTAGTGCTGCTAAGAGTATTAGTACTGCTAAAACTAACATTGTTAGTACTTCTTCTAATGTTAATACTGCTAACTCTGTTAGTACTTCTAACAAGGTTAGTACTGCTAAACCTGTTAGTGCTTCTAACTCTGTTAGTACTTCTAAGGTTAGTACTGCTTCTAATGTTTGTGCTGCTAAGCCAATCATCTTGACAAAGTACTCTAGTAAAGAGTGCTCTGAGTTTAAAAATCTCATCAAAAAGGAATGTAAATACTTTGATGAGAAAGGGAGATCCAAGACCACTTTGGCTTGGGTTCCCAATCAATACTAATTGTTTTATCTTATGTGCAGGGCAACCAGCAGCTCAAGGGGAAGAGCATCTGGCATGTTGATAGTGGTTGCTCTAGGCACATGACAGGGAACATATCTTGCCTCAAGAATTTCAAGAAAATTGATGGTGGGCATGTTGCTTTTGGTAATACTCCAGATGGAGGTAATACACCAGATTGAGAAATTAAGGTACAACCTGTTAAGTGTATCACAGGTTTGTGACAAAAAGCATAGTATATATTATTTACAGATTCTGAATGCATTATCCTTGCTCCTGGATTCAAGGTAGTTGATGAAAATATGATACAACTAAGAACTCCCAGAAAGGATAATGTTTATTTTTTAGATATGGAAAGTGTTTCAACTGATTCATCCCTAAACTGTCTTGTTTCAAAAGCATCTTTGGATGAATCATCACTTTGGCACAAAAGGATGTGTCACATGAACTTTAAAACAATGAATAAACTTGTTAAAAACAACCTTGTAAGAGGTTTACTTTCAAAAGTCTTTTCATGTGATGATCATTGTGTAGCCTGTCTCAAAGGAAAACAACACAAAAATTCTCATAAGTCCAAAGAGTTTAACACTATTTCTAATTCTCTCCAGTTGTTGCATATATATCTGTTTGGTCCTACAAATGTTATGAGTATAGGCAAGAAATCATACTGCTTAGTTATTGTTGATGATTACTCTAGATTTACTTGGGTATTTTTTCTAAGGACTAAGGATGAGACAAGTGGACTGATCAAATCCTTTATTCTAAGAATTGAAAACCAAACAAATCAAAAGGTAAAAGTCATTAGGTCAGACAATGGTACTGAATTTAAAAATCATGACCTAAACACCTTTTGTGAGGAAAAAGGAATTGAGAGGCAATACAGTGCTCCTAGGACTCCACAACAAAATGGTGTTGCTGAGAGAAGGAATAGGACACTGATTGAGGCTGCTAGATCTCTGTTAGCTGATTCAAAACTTCCAATTACTTTCTGGGCTGAAGC
This sequence comes from Arctium minus, assembly GCA_954870635.1. NCBI lineage: Eukaryota > Viridiplantae > Streptophyta > Magnoliopsida > Asterales > Asteraceae > Arctium > Arctium minus. The sequence continues at coordinate 128,016,904 of OX941081.1, read as the reverse complement.
AGTTAATACTGCTTGTTATGTCCAGAACAGAGTTCTAGTAGTCAAGCCTAAAAACAAGACACCATATGAGCTTTTAAATAAAAGAAAACCATTTATTGGATTTTTCAAACCTTTTGGGTGTCCTTCTACCATTCTCAATACCAAAACTCACTTAGGAAAGTTTGATAGCAAGGCAGATGATGGTTTTCTTATTGGTTACTCATCTCAGAGTAAGGCTTACAGAGTATTTAATTCTTCTTCTAGAATAATTGAGGAAAGTGACAATGTCAAATGCAATGAGAACACACAAAATCCTATTGGTTCAGGTCCTCAGTGGTTGTTTGACATTGATTCACTAACTAACTCTTTGGGTTTCAGTAGTGATGATCATGCAGGTTCAGGAAGTGGAGGATCAGGGGATGTACAAGTACAAGACATTATTCCTCAGTCTGTGATCTTTCCCATTCCTACAATGGAACCTGTTGATTTCTGTGAAAAAGAGACTATGACTGAACCAATTCAGAGTGAAGAAGAAAGAAGAGATGAGGAGAATCAAGTGCAGGAAGAGCCAGAAGCAGCTGATGAGATCACCTCAACTAACTTAAATGAGTCCAATTTAGAAGTGGGGATCAATGAAGAACCTAGTCATCAGACTAGAACTCAAAAGAACCATCCTCCAGAGTTGGTCATAGGATACATCTCTTCTCCTATGATAACAAGGAATCAAAGCAGACTTCAAGAGCTGCAGGATCAGCAACACACAGTATTCTCTTGCTTTCTATCTCAGATCGAGCCTAAGAAGGTTTTTGATGCAATGAAAGACTCCAGTTGGATAGAAGCTATGCAAGAAGAGTTACTGCAGTTCAAATTGCAAGAAGTTTGGGACTTGGTAGACCTTCCAAAAGGTCATAGAGCTATTGGCACCAAATGGATTTTCAGGAATAAAAAGGATGAGAGAGGAATTGTGATCAGGAACAAAGCAAGGTTTGTGGCACAAGGGTACACTCAGGAAGAAGGCATAGATTATGAAGAAGTGTTTGCCCCAGTTGCAAGGGTAGAAGCAATTAGGCTATTTCTAGCCTATGCCTCATACATGAAGTTCAAGGTATATCAAATGGATGTGAAGAGTGCCTTTCTATATGGTACAATTGATGAAGAAGTATATGTCTGTCAGCCCCCTGGATTTGAAAATTCATCATATCCTGGCATAGTATACAAACTGAAGAAAGCACTTTATGGTCTACATCAAGCCCCAAGAGCATGGTATGATACTCTGTCTACCTATCTCTTAGAAAATGGGTTTGAAAGGGGAATAATTGACAAGACCCTCTTCATTAAAAGGAGTAAGAAGGACATCCTACTTGTTCAGATCTATGTGGATGACATCATCTTTGGATCCACACAAGATTAGATGTGTAGAGACTTTGAAAAGTTGATGCACAAGAGCTTTAAAATGAGTTCAATGGGTGAACTTACCTTCTTCCTTGGGCTTCAAGTGAAATAGCAGAAAGATGGGATCTTTATAAGTCAATCAAAGTATGTGAAAGACATCCTGGATAAATATGGTTTAACAGACTCAAAGCCAGCAAGCACACCTATGGAGAATCATAAACAGATCACTACTGATCTTGAGGGGGAGGATGTTGATGTCCATCTATATAGATCAATGATTGGATCTCTCATGTATCTCACAGCCTCAAGACCAGACATCATGTTTCCAGTGTGTTTGTGTGCCAGATTCCAAGTCAAGCCAAAGCAATCACATCTTCAAGCTGTTAAGAGGATTTTCAGATACTTAAGAGGGCAACCTAGATTAGGTCTTTGGTATCCTTATGAATCCAACTTTGACTTGATTGCATATTCAGACAGTGACTTGGGTGGTGCTACTATGGATAGAAAGTCTACTTCAGGTGGATGTCTGCTTTTGGGTGCAAGACTAGTATCTTGGCAGTGTAAGAAACAAACCACAGTGTCCTTATCAACAACAGAAGCTGAGTACATTGCTGCTGCAAGTTGCTGCTCTCAGGTTCAATGGATTCAGAATCAGATGCTGGACTATAGAGTAACCTTTCTTCACACTCCAATCTTCATTGACAATAGCAGTGCTATAAGCATTGTTAACAATCCAGTCAAGCACTCCAAAACAAAGCATATTGAGATCAGGTATCACTTTATTAGAGATTGTAATGAAAAGAAGCTTATTCAAGTTGCTAAAGTTCATACTGACAACCAGTTTGCTGATCTATTCACTAAAGCTTTTGATGTGGGTAGATTCACTTTCTTGGTCACAAGTGTGGGCATGATCAACTCTGAATGAGCTCATGTTTAAAAAGTGATTGTATACCTGTTATTTGGTTGTTTTTGGTTGTTACTAATCATCTTTCTTAGGAAGTATGTTGCCTTGTTCAGACCTTCACAAGCTTCAAAAAGTAAGTGCAGTTAATGCTGTCAGTGCAGGTTTAGTACTGCTAGTAGTTAATATTGCTCTCAGTTAATACTGCTAGTTAGTTAATACTGCTAGTTCGTTAATACTGCTAGTGGTTAATACTGCTCTCAGTTAATACTGCTAGTTCGTTAATACTGCTAGTGGTTAATATTGCTCTCAGTTAATACTGCTAGTTCGTTAATACTGCTAGTGGTTAATACTGCTCTCAGTTAATACTGCTAGTTAGTTAATACTGCTCTGAGTTAATACTGCTTATGTCCCGAATTGTATAAATACCCTTTTTGCCCGCCTAAAAGTTCATAACGACTCTTTGATTACTATTCATCTGCTCTCTAACCCTTTTCTCTCAAGCACCAAGTGTTTCAGTCCAGAATACTCAAGCTCGATGGCAACTATGGCGTTCATTGATGAACATAATGAGATTGCAATGCTACAAAAGCCGAAGCAGGCTGATGGATTTCACCAAATAGTCGATTTTCTCAAGACAAGCCATATTGAGTTTGCTCTTACAGTGTCTCTAACAATCTACATAGAGCATCAGAGACAATTCTGGGCAAATGCCACCATTGTTACTGAAAATGGTGTGCAAGTTATCAAGACAAGGGTGTGTGACAAACCCTTGTAAGTTTCTGAAGAGGTAATTCGCATCTGTCTACGACTAGACGATGCTGAAGGTATTACCTCTATTCCTAATGAGGACTTGTTCTCCAATCTGTCAAGAATGGGGTATGGAGGCCAATTGGGTGTTTTCAAATTCTCAAAAGCTAAATTTTATACCCAATGGCGTTTTCTTGTTCATACCCTTATGCATTGTATTTCCAAAAAGACTACTGGATGAAGTGAGTTCAGTAGTACCATCGCTTATGCTTTGGTTTGCTTGGCCACTGCCAGAAAGTACAATTTTTCTAAAATGATTTTCAATGACCTTGTGTCAAACTTGGGAAACAAAAAGAGTTTTTATATGTACCCAAGATTTGTACAGGCAGTTATAACCAATGAATTGACGGATATGCCTCAATTTGATGAGGTATATGTACCTAAAATCCCCAAAGGTAAGGTCTTTTCAAATATGAAGAGATCTCCATTGGACTCGGAAGGAGTTGACACCCCATTGTTCTCTACAATGATGGTGGTGTCCCACAATGAAGAAGGTATGGCTTCAGGGTCAAGGCCCTCATTAGACCATCCCACTGAAAGCCAATCCCAACCTTCAATCACTATATCAATCTCACAGTCCCTTATTCAAAAACCAACTTCTCCAATCACCAATACCTACATCAGGAAAAAGGTAAAGAAGGCTCCTTCCGTTCTTGTACCTTCACCCACAAAGCCTTTAAGCCCTCTAATGGAGAATTCTCCATTAGAGAATATCTATAGGGAAACCACAGGGGTGTGTCCCAACCCCAAGGAGGTGCTCAATGAGGAGATGTATGAGCATATGGGTGAGCAGGCTGCCACTACTCCTGCTAGCACAGAGGAGGACAGTGGTAACATCAATAAGACCTTCCCCATGGCAACTTTGGGTGAGCAATCATCCAAAGGTCCCAGGTGCCAAGAAACCAAGGAGGTGGAGGGTGCTTCTGCTAGGCAGAAGACTTCCACTACTAAAAGATCCCATGATCCTTCAAAAGGGGGTAACACTCCTGGAGAAGGTGAGGATAGATATGACTATAATGAATTGATGGAAACTATGGGCAACATCAATATGGATGTAATCAAGCAAGGCAAAGACATAGAAGAGATGAAAATGGTGATTCTGTCTCAACAAGTACAGATTACCAACTTGAAGAAAATGGTGAAGAGATTGGTTCAGAAAAAGAAAAGGAAACAGTTTGTGCTCAGAAGAAGGAAACCAGTGGATGATACTCCCAAAAAGGGGGAGTCAGAAGTTGATGAAAACATGGAAGATGCTAATGATAAGGGGGAGAAATTTGATTTTGAGGGGGTACAAGCAGCTGAAACAGTACAAGCAGCTGAAACAGAACAAGCAGCAATAACAGTTAATGTTGCTGAAACAAGCAAAGCAGCAGAAACTGTTAATACTGCTGAATTGAATGAAGCAGCAGAAATGGTTCAAGAGGTATTAACAGACCTTCTTAGCAGCAATATGGAAGAACTTGAGACAGCTGAAGCATTAATCAAAGCTAAACATGATACTCCTAAGGTCACTTCAAAGACCAAAGGAGTTGTCATCAAAGACAATGTTGAAGTTATCAAGAAAGTTAGTGCTGATAAAGTAAACAGCAAGGACAAAGGCAAAGATAAGATGGTGGAATATGATCAACCAATTAAAAAGCAAAAGTTGGTTGAGTCAGATGAAGCATTGGCCAAGAAGATTCAGGCTGAACTTGAGCAAGAAGAAAAGGTTCAAGTAGAAAAACATAGGGAGATGGCAAAAGCTCTGGCTACAGAACTTAATGAAGCTTATCAAAAGAGTCTTGCAACAGAAATAGCAAAGAAGAAAGCTACAACTCTAAAGAAGCATGGAATGATCAGAATGGGGGCAAAGAACAGACAACCTTCACAGACCTTCCTTGGCACTCAAGAGAGAAACAAGATGATTACTTTTCTCAAAGGTGCTGTGGGAGTTAAAAAGGAAATGTTCACAAAGATGTCTTTTGAACAAATCAAAGGTTTGTATGAAGCTGAGATGATCAAGTTACAAGGAAATGACAGAGCAAGAGTTGAAGCAGAAAAGAAGATGAAAGAAAGACATGATCTTCAAATTCAAAAACCTTTCCCTGATGAGCAAGAATCACCAAGGAAGGAAGCTACTCTAGGTGACAGTTTGAGGAAGTTGAAGAGAACTAAAATGATGGCAAGAAGAACACCAGCCAAGAAACCTAGAGTGGAAGAAGCTGAGAAAGAACAGAAAGAAGCTGAAGAAGAAGGAGCATCTAAATCTGTTGAACAGGAAGAACCATTAAGTACTGCTGATATGAATCTGTACATGGTAGTGATGGACAAAGTGCCTGAGCCTATATCAGCTGAACCTGTTGGTGTTAAGCCTCCAGAGATCATTCACTGGGATACACTGGAAGTTGATGGAAAAGAGTATATCAGGCTCAAGAGGAAAGATGAGAAGTATGAAGTATATCATACTTGGGCCAAGATTGTCAGAACATGTTCCAGATCTGATCTAGAAGAGATGTTTGAAGTAGGAATGGAATTGTATGTTGATCAACTGAAAGCTCCAGGGATATCAATCACAAAACTTGTGATGGAGTATCTATGTATGTTGTTCAAGCTAGAAGAAGTGAAGGATATTATCATAAATATGTTTAAAACAGCTAACAACTGGACTCTATATGAAACTAGTGGAGTATATGCACTGACTATGGATATAAATCACATAGAATACTTCCTAGTGGATAGAGTTTACAACCACAGCAGATTGAAGCTGCATGCCATGTTGAAGAAAAAGCTTGGTTGTGCACCAGATTCAGAAATGACAAGGTATTTGATCCAAAGAACAATTAATCAAAGTTTGGGGTTGAATGCTGATACAGGGATATGAATAATGGAGTTTTGGGAGCATCTGAAGAACTTGACTTCTCTTCCTAAAAGTCAAGTTAGGGGGAGATTGTTGGGAATTCAGAATTGCACAAGTATGGTTAATACTGCTGAGCACAGTTACTACTGCTGGAGAAGATTAATACTGCTCAGAGTGTTAATACTACTACAACTTAATGCTGCTTAAGAGATAATCAAGATACGTGCAGATCAAGAATGAAGATAATCATGGAAAGCTTGGAGATAACTATGGAAGATTATACTAAAGATCTTTTATATTTTGTAATTATCTTTTATCTTTAGTATATGTATAGTATTATTGTGAATAGTTTAGTACATCAAGTTAGACAATATTCTGAGTTTTTTGCTTTCATAGAGAGAATCAACCTCAAGGTTTATAATCCTAATTCTAGAGAAGTAAAATTCGTATTGGTAAGCCTGTTCATCAATATTGAGGTTGTTTGTGATTCATATTCACTGTTTCATTGATATTCTGAATATTAAAGTGTTATTCCGCAAACTCCTTTAATATTGTTTCTGAGTGTTTATTCTTGTTAAGAATCAGATCCTGACAATATATATATATATATATATATATATATATATATATATATATATATATATATATATATAGGGAGAGGTTCATTTGAGAAATGGTAAATATATGAGAAATAGAGAAGTAATCTTAGTCATTCATCTGGTCAACATTTGCGGCTTCGACCGCGAAGCACCGGATAATTCCTTGTGTGGTCTATATAAGGTAGAGGGGTAATTTCGTAAAATACACGGGATGAGTTCATATATGAATCTGTATGAATCACAAAGATTCATATATGAATCTGTTAATTAGTTCAATAGATTCATATATGAATCTTTGTGATTCATACAGATTCATATATGAATCACAAAGGTTCATATATGAATTTGTTAGTTAGTTCAACTGATTCATATATGAATCACAAAGGTTCATATATGAATCAGTTAAAAGAGTTCAATTATGAATTGCACTGGTTCATATATGAACATATAGTTCATATGTGAATTATACATGTTCATATATGAACACAACCTGTGTGTTTTGTAAAATTTACGAAATTGTCCTTCTATTTTTGGGATAGCCGCAACTTTTGACCAGTCAAAGCCGCAACTTTTGACCGGTCAAAGCAGCAATATTTGACTAGTCAAATCCGATCTTGACCATATGAATGGCTAGGATTACTTCTCTATTTCTCATATATTTACCATTTCTCAAATGAACCAAACACTATATATATATATATATGTGTGTGTGTGTCTGTGATTATATGCAAGAAAGAGAGAGAGATAGAGAGAGAGAGAGAATAATAGGACCAAAAACAAGTAAAGACAAAAAAACGTGTAAAAAGACGAAATTACCCCTGACTTAACGGACGATTTAACGGAGCTAACCCCAGAGGGACTACTTTCATAGCAAAATCGAAACTCTAGGGATGAAATCCACACTTATTGAAGTTTACAGACCACTTTCGTATTTTTTGGTAAACCACAGGGACCAAAATTGTAGTTTACTCTTTTCTTTATTTATTGTATTTCATCAAGACATTTATTTTTCTATTAATTATATTGTATATTTTCATAATTATTATAACTTTAATTATAAAAATAATCAAATAATTTTATTAAAAATACTGATAAATAATGATTTTTTTTCAAAGCTTTATGTTTAAATCTCCTAAAATCAATATTTTTTATCTATTGATTTATAAAGCTTTTTATTTATTTTAAATTACCATTGAAAAAAGTTTAATAAAATTCAAGAAAAAAAATAGTATTATTTTATAACAACCGGTTGTTTTTTGTTAAATGCACTTTACTCCCACTATTCTAAATTTTTCATTTAATCTTTATTTTTTATTAATTAATCAAATTTGTTTAATATTTAAATAAAACATACACACACATAGACACACACACACACCATTTTAAATTAAGTTATATATTAAAAAGAAAAAATAAGAAAATAACAGGATAAGAAAGTTTCAATATGATGTTACGAAAATAATGCAATGGGCCATGACGTGCCACATAATTAACGTGACGTCAAACACAAGTCTTAAATCTCATGTTATTTAAAACCTTGATATATAGATATATGTGTGTGTATGTTTATTTTAAATATTAAACAAATTTGATTAATTAATAAAAATAAAGTTTAAATGAAAATATGGAATAGTGAGAGTAAGGTGAATTTAACAATAAACAACCGGTTGTTATAAAATAAAACTACTTTTTTTTCTCGAATTTTATTAAACTTTTTCCATTGGTAATTTAAAATAAATAAAAAACTTTAATAAATCAACAGATAAAAAATATTTATTTTAAGAGATTTAAACCTAAAGTTTTGAAAAAAATATCATGTATTTATCAGTATTTTTAATTAAATAATTTGATTAGTTTTATAATTAAAGTTATAATAATTATGAAAATATACAATATAATTAATAAAAAAATAAATGTCTTGATGAAATACAATAAATAAAAAAAATGTAAAAAAATGTAAACTAGATAATTTGAAGTATAAAAATGTAAAAAATTATATACCACAAGGACCAAATATGTAATTTGTTTATTCAATTTTTAAATGAATTAACATTTTATTTTAATAAAGTTGGATGAATGGATGGATGAAAATAGAAACAAATAGAAATCACGTGTACTAAAAAAACAGTTTTAAAACCGTTATAAACATCAAACCACATAAACAAAAATTGTAGTTTACTCTCTATATATAAATTTCATTTACAAAAGATATCTAAAACAATATATTCAGATTGATTTTATTCGTGACTACAAGATTCCCTTCTAATCAAACTAGCCTTTTGCTTGTTTTGACTTTATAAAATAAATTTTACAATAATTTTTCATTATTTATTATTTTTGATGAAGCTACAACATTCAACGAATGTTTAATATGAAATTTGTACAGTAAATTGGCTGAAATAGCCATATTACAAAGTCAATTGTATCTCTTAGCCATTTCTCTTCTCGATTGACCAAAATAGACCTAATATAAAAAATATAAAAAAAATTGCAATAGACCTAATATAAAAAAATATAAAATAGACCAAAATAGACCATATTACAGTAAATTGCAGGTCCGCTACCTGCAAAAAAAATATAAAAAAAGGTAGGTGGGTCTTAAATAAAGCAATTAATAAACTGAATAAACAGCAGGTCCGCCAGGGCAATGGCGGAGTTGTCGTCGAGTGAGATCGTGACACGTGTCGACCCGTTGCGGACCTGTCTTGAACCGACAATTTTTTTTTGTCTTTTTCTGCATAGTAGCGGACCTGCAGGTCCGCCATTGCGGACCTAGGTCTATTTTGGTCAATCAGGAAGAGAAATGGCTAGGAGATACAATTGTCTTTGTAATATGCCTATTTCAGCCAATTTCCCAATTTGTACATATATACCTTTTGAACTCTCGTTTTTTCAAAATATCACATCAACAAAAATGTCCTTAAAGTTAACAACAAATTAGCTTTTATAATTTGTTGACATTTTCAAATAATTTAAAAAGTAAACTGCAATTTTGGTTCCTGTGGATTGTTTTTTTCTCACTTTTGGTTCCTATAAAACTTTTATTGCAAAAAAAAAGCCTTTAGTATGCAAAAGTGCTTGGATTTAGTCTTTGAGGAGTAACACCGTTAGTTTGTTCCATTAAAACCTCCAAAGGACCAAAATTACAATTTATTATTTCATTATTATATCATTTATTTAAAATATAATAATTATATTATATAATTAATAACTAATTATCACTTGATTTCAAAATAATTTATTAATAAAACGACAATTTTTTAATTAATTAATAATTTATGCTTACATTTCGTCGATCAAAAATTATAATAAAATAATTTATATTTTAGTTGTTTTTTTTAATTATATATATTCTATATTTAATATAAATAATAAAAAACTTCAAGTCTTTAATTTATTTGTATTGGATAACTTACTTTTTATTAAAAATGAAATTTATATATATAATAAAAAAACTTCATGTCTTTAATTTATTTTTATTATAATTTATTTTTTGAAAGATTTTGAATTTTGATTCTTCACCTTAACTTTTTTTTATTTGAATAAGCTGTTGGAGTTGATTCAAAGGTTTTTTAGTCGTTTCTCATCTCTCAAACATGTTACATCATTTTAATAATCGTAGGATAATTTATTTAAAAAATCTAAAAGAATGTTGAGTTCAATAAGATGTACATTTAGTTATAAAATTACTTCGTTTAAAGATTATTTCATATACCGTTTTAATATGTGCTTGATTTTTTTATATTACATATATTATATTTTATATAAGTAATATAACATCCTAAAATTTAGAGTGAATTTAAAATTCGAAAATTCGTCAATATGACGTCTATAACGGGAGGAAACTTGTAAGGCCCTAAAATAGGGGTCAATTAAAACCTGAATAATGCAGTAATGACATTTCCAAGTCAATGTGTATCACCCTAAAACAGGGGAAGTCAAGTATGGCATATACAAACCCAAATGGAATGAAGAATATAAATCGACAACCTAATAAACTAAGTTTATCAAAATAGATTATAGTCGGGTGTCACTATCCATCCAAAATGCATATCCTCAAAATCATATGTGTCGGTCAATAATTCTCTAAAAAGACCACTCTCGACCCCCAAGGTCGTCCACTTAATCCCGACGAGCCCCGCCGCTAAGATGACCTGTCATACATGACAACCAAAGAAACAAGTGTTAGGATAAAGCCTAGCAAGAACAAATAATTTACAAGTGGAAATTATAAACCCATTGTAGTTGTACGGTTGGATATAGCCGTGAGCTAAATCAAAGCAAACAAATAAACCATTAGTGATCATAACATGGTGCAAATAAACACCAATCACTTAGTGAGCTCAACTCCTCTAAGTCTATTGCTCGAAAACATCAAGTCAACTCTTCTAGGTCTATTCTTGAGAGTTCCAAAACGGGAACTCATGCACAATGAAATTACACCTTACTGCCCATGGGACGCTGCTCGACCATATAGGTCCACACCTTACTTACCATGGTGACCCGATGCCTATTCCGTGCCAAAGTGGCGAACCTAATGTCCAAAATGGGACATTGGGAACACCGTGCCTATGTCCATAAGCAATTTATCAATATAATGTGAGGAAACCCAGACAATCAATTCCACCATGTGTAGATACAAGGCTTGTCTCAAATAATCAAGCCACAACTCATATCTTTAAATCAAAATCCAAACTTTCTCAAACCCTAGTTTCACTTGGGTTTATTCAAGATTCCATAAAACAAAGATGATGATGATAGAACATGTAAGTACATTTATCATCCTTAAATCATAGGCCAAATACCTTTCTAAATACTTTCAACCACGCCCAGAACCCTAAAATCCCTTAAAACCAACTTTTAGGTCAAGAGTTTGCCAAAATCCCAAAACTCCGTGGTTTGCAAGTATGTAAGAGTTCAAATAATAGAAGATTACCATGTATGATATGTAAAACATGTATGTACTCACCTTGTTAGTAAGTATGAACAAACCCTAGATGAGAGAGCTTGAGAGAGGAAGATGAACTTGGAGCCCTAAGCACTTGAGTTTCTTAAATCACCACCAACCTAAATCAACCACATAGTTTCATTTAATGCCTTCCCTAAGAGAAAATTAATGAAGAGGGATGATGCTTACCTTGCCTTGAAAAATAAAATCGCATAAAAGCAAGAGAGATTGAAATAAATGAGGTTAGGGCCGATTTCCCCCTTTTAAATGCGTGCAGAGGTCGCGTGCGGACATTCGCGCGACTCGACCCGCGCGGAGCTCTGGAGTCGTGCAAAGGCAGAGACTCGTGCAGATGCTCGCGCTGCTCAACCCGCACGGAGGGTCTCGCGGAGCACTGGAGGCAAAAGTTTCCCTTTTTTTGGCTACATCGCTCAACATCAACTTGGACCAAAACTCCAGATAAAACCAAGAGCTAAAACTACACTACGAGTGGTGTACATAATAAAGGAATATTTTGCTCACCCAAAATTCGGGGTGTTACAAATAATAAAAAACCGCATGTCTTTAATTTATTTTCATGGAATAATTTATTTTTATTAAAACTGAAACTTAGTAAAAACAAAAATATAAATTATTTATTATTATAATTTTTATCGATGAAACGTAATCATAAATTATTAATTAATTAAAATTTTGTTATTTTATAATTAGTTATTTTTAAATCAAGTGATAATTATTTATCAATTATATAATATAATTATTATGTTTTAAAGAAATGATATAATAATAAAAGAATAAATTGCAATTTTGGTCCTTCGGGGGTTTTAATGAAGCAAACTAACGGTGTTACTCCTCAGGGACCAAATCCACGCACTTTTACATACCACAAGGTTTTTCTTGCAATAAAAACTTTATAAGAACCAAAAGTGAGAAAAACAAAAAACCACATGGACCAAAATTGCAATTTACTCTAATTTAAAATAATGTTAAAAGATCAACTAATTTCGTTTTAACTTCTTTTGACAATTAGTTAACATCACTTTTAAAATAATTCAAAATAAATTTAACACATCAGATGGATTTGATTTAAAATCCATGCTTACGGTCAAACGAAGTGGGTTGATTCCATGTTTTTTTTCCTCCTCCTCCTCGTTGTTGTTGTTGTTGTTGTTATCTAGGTTTCCATAATTTTTATTTGAATCTCACTATTTGGGTAGCCATGGAAATGGGGTGGGGACCTCAATCTCCATCCCCGTTCCCGATCCCAATCTCCATCCCCATACCCGTCCCCATCCCCACTGGAGAATATGATTATATCCCCATCCACGTCCTCGACGGGGAACGGGGATCCCCAACGGAGAATTGGGAATTTTTTCCCCGTTAATATAAGATGTTTTAAATCAAATGTGTTAAATACCACACTCGATTGATAATAGTTCATGTTTAAATTTCACATATTTTCAAATTTTACTTTTATAGAGTATCAAATATTCATATGTGAACAAAGTCGTAAAATCATACTTAATCGTTTGATCAAACGCTTTCGGCTTTAAACTTATGTTTTTAATCTAAAATAAGTAAAACAACTCAATATATATATATATATATATATATATATATATATATATATATATATATATATATATATATAAAAGAAGAAATGTCAAAATTATATTTCTAAATTTATAAGATATTGAATCTAATTATGTATAAATAATATAATTAATAATAAACATATATAATATATTTAATATTCGGGGACGGGGCGGGACGGGGCGGGGCGAGAACCACGTTACCCGTCCCCGTCCCATCCCCGGTTTTTAACTTTCGGGGATCCCCGTCCGCATCCCCATTCCCCGGTTTTGCAGGGAATCCCCGTCCCCGTCGGGGCGGGTACACCGGGTTCCCTAATGGGGTATGTCTCATTTCCATGCCTATATTTGGGGTAGATATATTTTGGTTTATATTTTTAATAAGCTTTGTGTTTTTTATTTAATAAAAATTAAAAAAATGATGAAAAATAAAAATGTTAATTAAATTCAAAAATTGATGCCATGTTTTTACATCTACTAGAAGCGTACTCGCGCAATGCAGCGAGATACATCACGATTTTAATGTTTCATTTTTTTTTTTTTTTTTTGTTGATTTACAGTATGATTTTGGATGGTTTTGAGAAAGTGATAATGTTTTTTTATAAATTTGTTTAATTTAGGCTTAATAATATAATATTTTTTTATATAAAAAAATTAAGTATTTTGTTAGAATTCAATGATTATCTTATATATTTTAATGATATCTAGAAAAAATAATCAATTACATATTTAATAATATAATTAAAACAAATTTATAGTAATATAATATATTAATTAATAGTGATACATGAAAATGTCTGCATAAAAGGAAGACCCTGCACATACCAAATTGATGGGTGTTAGAAGCTTGCAGTATTAATATGTATCTTGTGCTTTGATACTTGTAAATTAAGATATTTTTAAAATCTTGCATAAAATGATGGTACCTTGTGCCTAATAATTTGTATTTAAGAGTTTTTATCCATGTTTTATAATATAGTATAGATAGGCTTAATAATATAATGTTTTTTTATATAAAAAAATTAAGTATTTTGTTAGAATTTAATGATTATCTTTTATATTTTAATGATATCTAGAAAAAATAACCAATTACATATTTAATAATATAATTAAAACAAATTTATAGTAATATAATATATTAATTAATAGTGATACATGAAAATGTCTGCATAAAAGGAAGGCCTTGCACATACCAAATTGATGGGTGTTAGAAGCTTGCAGTAGTAATATGTATCTTGTGTTTTGATACTTGTAAATTAAGAGATTTTTAAAATCTTACATAAAATGATGGTACCTTGTGCCTAATAATTTGTATTCAAGAGTTTTTATCTGTGTTTTATAATATAGTATAGATAGGCTTAATAATATAATGTTGTTTTATATAAAAAAATTAAGTATTTTGTTAGAATTCAATGATTATCTTATATATTTTAATGATATCTAAAAAAAATAACCAATTACATATTTAATAATATAATTAAAACAAATTTATAGTAATATAATATATTAATTAATAGTGATACATGTAAATGTTTGCATAAAAGGAAGGCCCTGTACAAACCAAATTGATGGGTGTTAGAAGCTTGCAGTAGTAATATGTATCTTTTGATTTGATACTTGTAAATTAAGAGATTTTTTAAATCTTGCATAAAATGATGGTACCTTGTGCCTAATAATTTGTATTCAAGAGTTTTTATCTGTGTTTTATAATATAGTATAGATAGGCTTAATAATATAATGTTGTTTTATATAAAAAAAATTAAGTATTTTGTTAGAATTCAATGATTATCTTATATATTTTAATGATATATAAAAAAAATAACCAATTACATATTTAATAATATAATTAAAACAAATTTATAGTAATATAATATATTAATTAATAGTGATACATGTAAATGTTTGCATAAAAGGAAGGCCCTGTACAAACCAAATTGATGGGTGTTAGAAGCTTGCAGTAGTAATATGTATCTTGTGATTTGATACTTGTAAATTAAGAGATTTTTTAAATCTTGCATAAAATGATGGTACCTTGTGCATAATAATTTGTATTTAAGAGTTTTTTATTTGTGTTTTATAATATAGTATAGATATGAGAAATTAAAATCTTTATAGGAGATTATATCTAATAAAATATTAAAATATATTTATTAAAATTAGTTAATATTATTAGAATATTTAATAAACTATTATTTATATCTGTTAAATATTTAATTTCAATGCTTACTAATGATTGTAAAGAATAAAAATATTATTTTGATTTTTTCAAATTTAGAGATTTTCACCTTCTTTTCCTTTTTTCTATTTTAAATAACATTAGATCTTCTAAATCATTATTTTAGCATTATTGTTAAAGATGCGCTTATCATACTCATGTAACATGTATTGATTTCATTTATCAAAACATCACTCATGATACATGGTACAAGCTTAGATAAAAATTAATATATCATGGTACAAGCTGAGATAAAAATTAATATATCATGTTTGGTATAACTAGAGTTTTTCAATTCCATCCAAAAGGCCAAAAACATAATAACATTTTACAAAAATACAAAAATACAAAAATACAAAAATACAAAATTACTTGTTTTAACCTCCTAACATAACAAAATATAAAATTACTTTTATATATATATATATATATATATATATATATATATATATATAAAAGTATAGTTTTATTGGATTCAAGATCATCAATTTCTGAAGATGGAAATCTGAAGTCAAAGCTGGAAAAGTCGGCTCTTAACAAATAGTCTAGGTCATTTGTAATAAATAGTCAAAGTTTATTTGTGTATTTTCGTTTTTAGTCCTTTTCCTTAAAATAGGTTTTTTGGTTTAATATTAGGTAATTAGGTTTTTGTTTTAGTTGTTGTCGAATGAGAAGCAGCCGTACGTAACAATTGAGAGAAAATAGAGTGAAAGCTGCGGCGCTAGAGAGAAACTGATAGAGAGCTTGATCGAGTATTCAAAGATTGTAATCATTCGAATCGTTTGCTAAATCAATATCAGGTTTGCTTAATCTTATTGTTGTTTTTGATTGTTTTGCTTGATTGAATCGTGAATCACAGGGACACACAATTGGTATCAGAGCTTAACAGATTGAAATCAAAAAGAATTTTTTTTTGTACTGTTCATTTGTCAAGATTCAATTTTTTATTGTGTGATTGTTCTTTCAAGCTGTTTTTGATTGGGTTGTAGTCGATTTGCTTATACTATTGAATTGGTATTGGTTTATTTGAGTATTGCACATTAATCGATTGTCTATTTGATGATTTTTTGTGTTTTTGGTCTTTCACGAGTCGGACACTGTTTCATCAATCGTTTCTTATAATTGTGATGATTATAGAAATTATTTGATTGTATTCAGTCATAGATGTGTTTGTGAGCCTATTTTCAAAGTTTGGGACTGTAAATCGAAGTCTAGATTGGTTTTTAGGATTTTCTGGGTGGTTTTTCGAAGTACAGGGAAGAACAACGTATTTGCGCCAGTTCATCAACTTTGCGCCAGTTCATAGTGCACTTCTCGCCAGTTTTAAGATCTTCAAGTGTTTAGCGCAAAGTTGACTTTTGCGCCATTGCCTTCTAGCGCAAAGGTTCTTTTGCGTGACCTTCAGCTCGCGCAAAACTTTGTTTGCGCCACAGGCCCCTCGCACAAAATTTGTCACAAGTCTCTCGCCATCTGTCCATTGCACAAAGTCTCTCTTGCGCCAATCACGTCTCGCGCAAAGTCCATCTCTCATGCAAATCTCTGAACACAAGTCATTTAGAGCAAAGCCATCTTTTGCGCCAACTCCTTGTAGCGCAAATTTCGATTTTGCGCCATCTGCCTTTAGCGCAAAACTCTGCCAGACTCCTCTAACGCAAAACCTTCTTTTGCGCTACTGCCTTTTGGCGCATTTCTGCCTTTTTGCTCCTGTTTCTCATTTTTCAGTATTAATCTGTATTTATTTGATTTTATTTGGACTAACATTCAATATCAGTTCTTATCTAAATCAATATCAGTAAAGATGTCATCTCGGGAAGCTCTTGCTATTGGAACCGATGTGAAGCCACCAGTACTCTTCAAGGGGGAGTACGAGCAATAGAAGGACAGATTCTTGGATTTCATCGATCGAAATGATCTGGAAGATTACATCAGAAAATCTCTAAAAGAAGGAATCATGACACCTCCAACCAAGGTACTCACTGTAGCTGGAGAGAATGGTGAAGAAATAGAGAGAGAGAGAGTATCCACTACCTCTTGATGAATACTCTGATGAGCAGAAGAGAAGACACAAGGGTGACAAATTGGCAAAATCATTCATCCTCTAAGGCATACCGAATGAAATTTATGTCAAGATTGATAGCTACAATGCTACCGGCAAGCAAATGTGGGATCAATTGGAGAAGATGATGATTGGTTCTAGAGTCGGCAACCAACTCAAAGTATCCAACTGCTTGAACAACTATGAAGAATTCAAAGCCAAAGTTGGAGAATCACTAGAAGCCACCTATGACAGATTTGTGACATTGTTGAACGAGCTAAGCAAGAACAAGATCAACAAATCTCAAGTTGAGCTGAATGTGAAATTTCTCATCAACCTCCATCCTGAGTGGAAGAGATTCTCCAGACAGATGAGGCAATTGAAAGATCTGAACGACATTCCACTTCATGAAGTCTATGAAATCCTCAGACAGAATGAGGAAGAGGTGGATGAGATCAAGGTTGAGATGAAAAAGGCTGACAAAGCAGTTGCTGATCCAGTTGCACTTGTAGTCAAGAAGAAGTCTAAAAAGAAGAAGATGATAGCATCTGAATCAGAAGAGGCTGATAGTGAGGCGAATTCTGACTCTTACGATTGTGAAAATCTGAAGGAAGCTATGCTAATGCTAACCAAGGCCTTCCAAAAGAATTTATATAAAAAGCCTAGCTCCAACAGTCAGAGGTACTCGTCTGGTCCAAATAACTACAAACATAAGGAGAAAGTTGAAGAAAAGAGACCAGAAGAGAAGAAGAAGTAAAGAGCCGAAGAGCCCAAGCAGGAAGAACCAACAAAGTACTACAACTGTGGCAAACTCGGTCACTTTGCCAAGGACTGCCGAAAACCTAAAGTCCGGAACTCCGACTACTACAAGAATAAGATGCTTCTAGCCAAGCAACAGGAGGCTGGAAAGGTATTAATGGCCGAGGATGAATACTGGCTCGACCATTCGGACCAAGAATATGAAGAAGGAGAGAAGGACGAGACAACACATATGTGCTTGATGGGTAAGCAGCAGTCAGAAGCTGAAGCTGATTCTGATGAAGGAGATAATAAAGAGGTATGTGACTTAACTGAATCTGATTTTCTATATCAAATGCATGCTATGATGTCTAAGCTCCAAGAATTAGAATCTAAACTTAAGCGTGAGAAAGATGTTATTAATGAGAAAAATCAATCTATACATAAACTTAAAAATGATATTGCTGAGAAAAATGTATTGATTGAAACTTTGCACAAAAACATTGACACCAGCGCGAAAGAGAAGACTGTAATTCATAAAGAGTTATCTGAAATTGTTTCAAAATATAGAGAGTGTGAGTTTAAGTCTAAAGAGCTTTCTAAAATGTACTATTCGACTTCAAAAGAAAATAAATCTTTAATTGAAAAGGTGAATGCTTTGGAAGAGAAATTACATACTATGGGTTAAACTGAACAAACCATTCATCTAAACAAACCTAAAGAGAAACCTGACTGTTGGGGGCTTGGTTATAAGAACCCACATCACCTCAAAAAGGGTATATCTGAAGTGCCTGCTCTTTATGATTTTAGATTTATGAAACTGGCACCTCAATACCCTGAACTCAAAGTTTTCTGGACTAGCCTGTCCGAAGAGGATAAAGCCAAGGAATATGCTAAAAGAAAGAACACAACTAAAGTTCAACTTCCGTTTCGTTATGAGAGGTTGAATAATAGTTATAGTTCTGATAAATCAAAATTTCTTTCAAATGACTATTTTGATAGTTACTCTGTAAAAGAAATGGAGGCTATGCCCATCGAAGGTAAGCTTTACGTCCCTACTCTAGTTTTGGAAAGTAAAATTTCTGAACTCGAGAATACTCTTATAGAAGAAAGAATTTTGATGGACTTAGAACAAACTGTATTTTCTACAGTGTTCAAAAATACTGAGTTTTCTAAATTCTCCAAGGCTTTAAAATCTGATGATAGATCTGGTTTACTTGATAATGAGCTTAATTTCTTAAACTCTGATGGTGTTTTAGATGAATGTGTTGCTCAATTTGACTTTACTACCAAACTTCCTGATCATTCATCTTGTGTTGTTAATTCTTTCGGTTTACCTAGTGTGTTTGAAAAAGGTAAAACATCAACGAAAGTTGATAAATCAGTTTCTGTGAAATCAAAAAATGCAAAAGGTAAGAAAAGGAAATATCAGTATTCACAGAAACCGATCACCACTGGTAAGCCAAAGAAGAAGCATTCTTTTGAATCTTACAATTCTAACCCAAAAGTTTCAAATGTTTCTGATGTGAGAAAGCAAAGGCATGAAGTTAAGTTGGTGTGGTGACCAAAACAGGAGATTGACGAGACTGCTAAATCTAGTTCTAGTTTTAATTTGAATAAAAAGACTTCTAGTAAAGATGAATTGATTGTGAATGTTGCTACTTCTAAATCTAATCTTGTTGATTCTAGCAAGAAATATTCCATAAAGCAATTATTCAGTTAGCTCCATCTAATAAAAAGTTTTCAAATTTTGGTGGATATGATTATGCTTCTCGTAAATATTTTGATGTTTGGTATGGCTCATATAATGTTTCCTCTGATCGTTATCATTCTTCTTATCATTCATATGGTTTTCAAAGACAAAGCAGGCCCAAATTTAAATGGGTGCCAAAATCATGTACTGACTCGGTAGGTCCCATTTATAAATGGGTACCTAAAACTCTTATTTATTGATTTTTTTTGTGCAGACCCGTCATATGTGGTACTTGGATAGCGGGTGTTCCAAGCATATGACCGGGCATAAGAGTATGTTGTTTAATTATACAGACAAATACTACGGCACAGTTCATTTTGGAAATGATCAGTTTTCACCAATTCTTGGATATGGTGATGTTGACACGAAAATGTCACGATTAAGAAGGTGAGCTACGTTGAAGGCTTAGGACACAACCCATTCAGTATTGGCCAGTTCTGCGACAAAGACTTAGAGGTGAACTTCAAGGCTAAGACGTGTTCGACACGCACTGAAGACGGGAAATAACTCTTGGTTGGCACTCGCCTACACCATCAACTTGTCAAATGTCCAGACTGACAATCAGGTATGTCTATTATCAAAGGCCTCGATGCAACAAAGCTGGTTATGGCATCGACGACTCTCTCACCTCAACTTTCGGTACATCAACAAACTGGTCAGTGGAAAGCTAGTGAAAGGACTTCCTGAGCTGAAGTATGAAAAAGAACACTTGTGTGTAGCGTGTGAAAAGGGAAAGATGAAGAGAGCTCCACACAAACCAAAGCCTGAACTAAGTACCAGCTCTCCATTAGAGTTGTTGCATATGGATTTATGCGGTCCTATGCGAACGCAAAGCTTAGGCGGAAAGAAGTACGTGTTAGTTATCGTAGACGACTATACGCGATACACTTGGGTCAAGTTTCTACGGTCTAAAGATGAGACGCCCGAAGTTCTCATTACATTTCTGAAGACGACTCAAGTCAATTTGTAGAAACAAGTCAAGATTCTCAGAACTGACAACGGCACAGAGTTCAAGAATAAAATAGTTGAAGAATATCTCGAATCGGTCGGGATACACATCAATACTCTGCTGCACGTACGCCTCAACAGAATGGAGTCGTCGAAAGGCGAAGCCGTATGCTTGTCGAGGCCGCTCGTACTATACTCAACCAATCTGACTTACCTCTATTTCTGTGGGCTGAAGCTGTATCGACTGCGTGTCACACTCAGAATCGTTCCATGATACACCGTAGATTTCAGAAGACTCCGTATGCGTTAATCAACAACCGGACACCTACAATCAAATATTTTCATATATTTGGGTGTAAGTGTTATGTTCTAAATGATAGAGAGAATCTGAACAAGTTCAGTGCTAAGGCGGATGAGGGCATCTTCGTTGGCTATTCCTCTACATCTACTGCATACCGTGTTTACTTGAAGAAGTAAAAGACTGTGATCGAGAGCGTCAATGTTACATTCGATGAGGAAATGGCTTCTGAGCACGTCAGTTCAGAACCCGTAATAACCGGAGTACTAGCTTCTGGGCCAACCAGTCCAGGACCTGCACCTCAAGAGAACAAATCAGACGACGCTTCATCATCTACTTCTAAATTATCTGATTTGGACTTATTATTTGAACTATTTTATGATGAATTTCTTGGATCTAATGTGCCTAAATCTGTTGTGGTTGACAGGATGGAAGAATCGATGACTACTCATCCAACCACTTCCGATATCTCTACTGAATCTAACTCCCCGATTCGGCAAGAAGTTCCAGTTCAAATGCCTACTCCTACAGTTGAAGCTGTGACCAACACCGAAGAGACAAAAGTAGCTGAATCAGTTGGGTGTACTGTAAGGACTGATCAACAGACTGACCAAGCTATACCTACTGAGACTTCTGCAACTACTACTTCAACTGACAACACCATTCATTCTGAACCATCTGAAGGAGATAACAGTGGATTCCTAGATGCTGAACATGATCAATCTACATCTAATCCACTCCCTCATGAACATAAGTGGACCAAAGAGCACCCAATAAGCCAAGTTATTGGAGATCCGTCCAAACCGGTGCAAACTAGGTCTGCCACTTTGAATCTATGTATGTATGACTCCTTTTTGAGCAAGATCGAGCCTACTCGCGTATCTGAGGCCCTTTCCGATTCAGATTGGGTAACTGCGATGCAAGATGAGCTGAATCAGTTTGAAGCACTAAAAGTCTGGAGACTCGTACCCAAACCTGAAGGTAAAACCATCATTGGTACGAAATGGGTGTTCAAAAACAAGAAAGACGAAGATGGTACCGTTATCAGAAATAAAGCACGACTTGTTGCCAAGGGATATAGGCAAGAGGAAGGGATAGACTATGACGAGACTTATGCTCCAGTGGCGCGTATAGAGGCAATTCGGATGTTCTTAGCCTACGCAGCCCACAAGAACTTCACCGTCTATCAAATGGACGTGAAGACAACTTTTCTGAATGGTGTACTCAAGGAGGAAGTCTACGTCTCGCAGCCAGAAGGGTTTGTGAATCCAAATAAGCCTAATCACGTTTACATATTGGATAAAGCTCTTTATGGACTGAAACAAGCTCCTCACGCCTGGTATGATATCCTATCTCAGTTCTTGGTCAAGTCAGGATTTACAAAAGGTACGGTCGATACCACTTTATTCATTAAAAAGGAAAAAAGCGATATCATTCTTATTCAAATATATGTGGATGATATTATTTTTGGCTCTACAAATCCTAAGTACTGTAAGAATTTAGCTAACCTCATGGTGTCACGTTTTCAGATGAGTATGATGGGAGAGATGAACTTCTTTCTCGGATTGCAAGTCAAACAATTTTCAACGGGGATTTTTATCAATCAATCTAAATACATTCTTGATATTCTTCGGAAGTTCAAAATGGAAAATTGTAAACCGATTGGTACCCCGATGGCACCTGGTACTAATATTGGCACCGATCCTTCGGGAAAGGCTGTTGATGTTAGGACTTATAGAGGGATGATAGGTTATTTAATGTATCTTACTTCCAGTACGCCAGATATAATGTTTTCTACATGCTTATGTGCTAGATATCAGGACAATCCTAGAGAATCCCATTTGTCTGCAGTTAAGCGGATTTTCAGGTATCTGAAGGGGACTGCAGATCTTGGTCTGTGGTATCCTAAAGATACAAGCTTTGAACTAACAGCTTATTCAGACGCAGATCATGCTGGTTGCATGTTAGACAGGAAGAGCACCTCGGGTCATATACAATTCCTTGGTGATAAACTCGTCAGTTGGGCATCGAAGAAGCAATTATGTGTCTCCACTTCAACGGCCGAAACAGAATATGTAGCTGCTGCTAGCTGTTGTTCTCAGTTCTTGTGGATGAGAACACAACTGCGAGACTATGGTTTCCATTTCAATAGAATTCCGATGTATTGTGACTCGAAGAGCACTATCGCGATTTCAGCTAACCCTGTTCAGCATACGAAGACCAAACACATAGATGTCAGGTATCACTTTATAAAAGATAATGTAGAAAAAGGAACAATTAAACTTTACATTGTAAAAACTGATTATCAGCTTGCAGATTTGTTTACCAAACCCTTAGACGAAAAGAGATTCAATTTTCTTGTCTCTAGGCTTGGTATGCTAAATCTTAAGACATAATCAATGGTTACCTATTAAAGTTTTCTTATTGTAAAATTTCTATCATTTCTTTATCATTATTTCTGAAAGATATCTGCACTTTAACAGTCTGTTCATGATCTCAGGCGGAGTTTGAGAAGTACCTCATAGATGGTCAATGTTATTTTGAGGGGGAGCATATCTAATGAATGCATTGTGATTACTGATAACTTGTTAGTGATGCATGATTTTAGGGGGTGCGTACAAGTAAAAGGAGTATGGCTATGACTTCTGATTGTTTCTGATCAGAACTCGTATTTTAATTGTTTTACTGCTTTATGTCATTTTAATTTTCGTGAATAAAGTTGCTTTGACTAGACCTCTAGACTTTTGCAGTTTAAGAGATGCTTACCAGATCATATCTTTATGACTTTAAGCTTGATTTCATGAGATGTAAGACTGCACGCAAAAGGTATAATTCTTTATCTTCATCTCATTTATGGTTGAAAGAAGAACAACTTTCAATCATAAGAAAACATGTTCTTAAATGTTCAAACCACTTCCCGATTCTCAAACAAGATTTCTTGAATTGGAAGTGTGATTTTAAATGTTTTCTGCTTCATCATTGAGCTTTAACTGATCAAGTTAAATCATCTGAGCGACATACGCTTTATAGGATAACATGGGATCAGTGTGCTAGGACTTAAAAGAAACTTCTATGGAATCACACTAACCAGTGATTTCTACCCCAGAAGTTAATCCTTAGTGATTACGTGTGAGGAGTCCAAAGAAATGAGTGTGGGATGTGTGATGAGAGAAAATGTAAAAGAGAGTTTGGTTAGATGTGAGTTGAATGCTTAAAAGAAAGAGGGTGTGAGAACAGAGTTAAAAGAATATCAGAACTCTGCACCAAACGTATTCTGAGCCGGGCAACCACATTTCTAATGTTTCACAACTCTTTGGTGAACATTATTGAAACAGACAACTCGCCCATGCCAACTCTTGACAAAAACCCCATCAACCACTCATTTTCTTCTTAACAAGAAAATGTTTCATTTTCAAAGGGGACGCAACACATATGCTATCTGATTTTCATTTGGAAAATCTGGATATTGAAAAGAAGGAAGTCTGCCCCACCTTCACACTTCACTAATGCACATTGAGTCTGTGTTTAACTACCTGTTGTCTCAGTAGTTTTTACACATTTTGAGCCTTATAAGCAATCATCGCGTGCTTAATTCTTTCTATCACTTGCACGAACACACAAAGAATTTGTTTCTTTGTCATAACGTTCTTAGAAATTGCCTTTATGGTGTTTCGATGATTGAATGGAAGCCCTGGGGGAGTGAACATCAAAAAGCTTCTTTCCAATGTGTATTTGTTACACACAGTGACTTCGTGCTACTGACATACATTTTTAACTGATTCATTTGTTGATTCAGGTGTTACATCCCTATTTTGTCTAGATTTGAAAAGATCTGGATGCACATCTTTATGAATTGATGGATAATCCGAGGTTCATTATGCAAACTCAGTGGTGGAAGACATTTCTTGAAGAAGAGTTTTGATGAACACGTTGCTCTTTTCATCAAAAAGGGGGAGAAACGTCAACCAAGAAATGGGGAGAACACAAGTTTTTGGAAGAATTTTTGAAGATATGCTGTTTTGAAGAAAGTTTTCTTGAAGATGATTTGCTAAAGCATTCTGAGTTAAAACTAGAGATAATTTCTTTCCAAGAGAGTTTATTCTCATCGTTTGAGGAGATTGCTACTTTCTGAAGACAAAGAGGGAGATTACATCTTCTGAGCTTAAAAGAGAAGTTTGAATTGCTAAATCTTTTTAGTAATGATCTTGATCCAAAGGGGGAGATTGTTAGAACACAATTTTATTGGATTCAAGATCATCAATTTCTGAAGATGGAAATCTGAAGTCAAAGTTGAAAAAGTCGGCTCTTAACAAATAGTCTAGGTCCTTTGTAATAAATAGTCAAAGTTTATTTGTGTATTTTCGTTTTTAGTCCTTTTCCTTAAAATAGGTTTTTGGTTTAATATTAGGTAATTAGGTTTTTGTTTTAGTTGTTGTCGAATGAGAAGCAGCCGCACGTAACAATTGAGAGAGAGAATAGAGTGAGAGTTGCTTTGCTAGAGAGAAACTGAGAGAGAGCTTGATCGAGTATTCAAAGATTGTAATCATTCGAATCGTTTGCTAAATCAATATCATGTTTGCTTAATCTTATGGTTGTTTTTGATTGTTTTGCTTGATTGAATCGTGAATCACAGGGAGACACAATATATGTATATATATATAATTATAACTTATAATATAATATTTTATTATATATACACGTAAACTATAAAATAATATATCATTATCTATACTATATTATAAAAGAGACATAAAAAACTCTTAATTACAACATTTTAAGCACAAAATACAACTAATTAAAGCCAATTACTTAATTTACAATTTCATAATACATTGGTACAACTTATACAAGCACAATATCTCACATCATCATCTATTTATGAAATGAATACTCATTTATTAATATAAATATTTGTTTTTTATATTTAATGGATGATTTGATCAATATTATCTACTATTATCAATATTTATTTTTTATATTTATTGGACAATTTGATCAATATTACTATTATCAATATTTATTTTTTATTTTATGATTTGCTCTTAATATATCTATATCTATATTAGTTATAATCTCATAGCTAATATATCTGTACTATATTATAAAAACATGCATTGATCTAATAAATATATTTAAAAAAAAATAAAACAGGTAGTTTATCTCATAGTGTTTATCCTGTATTTAATATGTTTATTTGCAGTTAGTTATACAAATAAAAACATGAGACTTTAATAAGTTATAATTATGTTTCATTAACTTGTAATTTTGAATTTTAACTAATATATCTATATCTATACTATATTATAAAGCATTTAAGCTAAACTCTTAAAAACTAATTTTTATGCATTAGTTACCACTTATTAATGCATATTACTTAAAATCTAAAAGTATAAATTGATTAAACATAAGTACAACTTATAAAAGTTCAATGTTTGAATTCGTGTAACTAACTGCAGATAAGCACTTATTTTTATTTTCTAAAATATATAAATTTTTTAACTATTGATATAACTAACCGATAAATATAAAAAAATTCGAGATAAAGCACCTTATTTTTATTTTTTATTGAAGTATGTTATCTTTTTAATTTTAAATATAAAATATCTTAAATATAGTTATCATTTAAATTAAACATTTTTTGACCCGTAACAAAATTTATTATTATTATTTTTTATAAAAAATCATAATTAAACTAAACTAAAATATATTTTTGTTTTAAATCTAGGTTTCTCAAAATCGTAAAATAAAATAAAAAAGACTAACAAAAAGTATGAATAATGATCGAGGGTTCGAGTTCTAGATTTCAGAAACCCGCTGCATTGCGAGGGTACATTTCTAGTAATATATAAACATATATACAGGGATGGGTTCAAATGAAAACTATATTCTCATTGTGAACATGAGGATCAATCTTGACTATTGATTAAATTTTAGAAAACTAATCAATATTTATATATGTTCACGTGTATTACGACACCATTTCAACATTCAACATCCATATGATATTCGTCAACAATATACATTTTCACTATAACATTCACATGAATAAATAAATAAATATATATATATATATATATATATATATATATATATATATATATATAATCGGGTTCAAACGAGAACAATACCTATTTAAAGGAATACGAGAACTAACAAAATCATTAGTGATTTTACATTAACACGCGAAAAAAGGACTTTGACCACGACTTCAGGTTAGCGTGGGTTTTTTTGCACGTTAATGTAAAGTCACTAATGATTTTGTTAGTTCTCGTGTTCTTTTAAATAGTTATTGTTCTCGTTTGATCCCCCCCCCCTCTCTCTCTCTCTCTCTATATATATATATATACTATTCATCATGAATATACGTCCTATTCATCATGAATATTTATATATTATCACATCACATGTATACAATAACCTTCTAGTATTTATATTAGTATGATATTTATCATAAATATTAATTTTCACCACAATATTCATCATGCATATACATATTATTCATCATGCATATACATATTATTCATCATGAATATTTATGTGTAACACCCTAAATTTTAGAAGAAATTTAAACCTGGATAATGACTAAAGATTGGCATCCATGAAATATAATCACCCAGAAAAGGGGAAAGTATGAAAAGCGTTTACATTTTATATTTGAAAATAAGGATTGACAACCTACTAATCTAAACCATTCTAGCTTAGATTATGGACGTGTGTCATCATTATTTCCCAAAAGAATCTAACAATTGTATGCACGCTCAAAGATCCAAAATGGATAATCCTAGAAGATTGTCCGCTACGGGACACAACTCTCCTCTCAAGGGTTCACCAACCCGCCGCTATGAGGACCTGATATACATAACATTTTAAGAAAGAGAGTTAGGCTTGGAGCCTAGTAAGAACAACCAGTTATGAATAATTGAAATAAAAGGATCAAATCACAATGAGGTAACCTTTGGTAATATCCGCTCCGGGTAGGAGTATTTAACCAAGTTTTCCATAAAACATTTATCGTTGTAATAAGACAAAGTAAACCACAACGTTTAATAGTACATGTCAAGAATGGATAGTTTACAGACATCAATCCTATCCAGATCTTTAGTCATTTGAACATCAACTCTATCCAAGTCTTTAGTTCGGTATAAAAGTGTGTTAAACTCTATCCAAGTCTTTTACCCAAAGATTCACCAAGTTCAACTCTATCAAGGTCTTTACCTTGGGATCTCACCATTCTTGACAACTCATTCTTCTAATGACTTGCCATGCATTTAATATCAAACCCAAGCATGCAATTTACTATTAGCCTATGGATCCATTACACAATAGCCTAACATATTCATATTATCAAGCATAGTATTTTGTTTCCCAAATCAATTCAACATTTGCATATAAGAAAGCTTTAAGTGTAAAAATCCATACTTCATCAATGATTCCAAACAATGGTATAATACCTTTTTGGATTCCAAAATCATCAAAATTTAGAAGTAATCATCTTTCAAGAGAGTTTATCCATTTCCCATAATTATTTCATCAAAATACCCAAAATACTAAAAATCCTAATTTTAGCACATTTAACTCAAATCCAACAAAAGGGGAATAAATGATTGTAAAGATTTCAAGTAGTATAAATAAGACATTTATTGTGTATATAGTTTGGAAAGTAAAAGTTGGACTCACAATGTTGGGTTTTGATAAAAACCCAAAACCCTAGAATTTCCTTCTTGAAGAAAATGGGAATGGAGATGGTGGGTATTTGTTCCTAGCTTCCAAACTTAGTTGATGGCACCTAATCTTGCAATAAATGGGAGTGAATGCACCTTGGGAAACCCTAGAACCAAAAATAAATGAAGAGGGTTGAAGTTGGGAAAGTTTAGGGGAGGATGAATGAGAGTATTGAATGAAATGAGCTGAAATTTGGATTTTTAAGTTATCAGACCCCATCGACGATTGTTCCAAGCAAAAGTGATAGGGTCACAATCTTGATGCACTATCGCATGGTATGTACAGAGAGCTCAGCTGCTTAGGCGATTGTGCCAAGTGAGAGTGACCCCTGTCACAATCGCGATGCATTCTCGCGGGAAGTGTACCGAGAGGCCACGGCCTCCGGCGATTGTGACTTTGGCGATAGTGACACTGTCACTATCGCAGGGCATTATCGCCCCAGGTGTACTGAAGCCATACTCTCACTTTCTCCTTAGGCATCTTCACATGAATCGAGTGAAGGTTTATGGCATACGATTTCTAAAATAAGTATCTACAAGTAAACTAATTTATAGGGCTTAAGGTTAACATTCTTACCAGAAAATCCGAGTGTTACAATCCTCCCCACCTTGGAATCGATTTCTCCCTTGAAATCTTCACTAAGAGAATGAGTGAGGATACCTCCGTTTCTTGTCCTTCTCGGCTTCCTACGTCATATTGACTCACCGATGGTGTGTCCACTAAACCTTGACCATCGTGACCTCTTTGTGGCAGAGTTTCTTTGACTTTTTCTCTAGAATGGCATCGAGTTCTGTAAAGCAACGATTACCCTTATCCACTCTTATCTTTGAGAGGGAAATGACACTCTCTTCCTCCGCCAAACATTTCCGAAGGTAGCATATGTGGAGGGTATTATGAATTCCATTCATCTAGGGTGGGAGTTCCAATTGGTAGGTTAGAGTCCAATCCGCTTGGTAATTGTGAATGGTCCAAGGAAACGAGGCTTAGCTTTCCGTGCTTCCCAAACCGGATAATTCCCTTCCAAGGAGACACTTTGAGCATAACCCGATCACCCACTTGGTATTCCATCGGCTGCCTCTTCTTATCCGCATAACTTTTTGACGGTCTTGGGCCGCTTTCAAGCGTTCCTGAATACCCTTAACCTTATCTGTGGTTTCTTTAACAATTTCAGGACCAACGAACTGCTTCTCGCTCACCTCAAGCCAACAAACTGGAGTCCTACACTTTCGACCATACAAAGCCTTGAACGGAGCCATTCAAATACTAGAATGGTAACTGTTGTTGTATGCAAACGCTACTAGAGGTAGATGAGAGTCCCAATTCCTGCGAAAGTCAATAACACACGACCGCAACATGTCCTCAAGGTTTTGGATGGTCCTCTCGCTTTGACCATCGGTTTGCGAATGGTAAGCCGTACTCAACTTCACCCTTGTGCCCAACTCTTTTTGGAGGACATCCCAAAAATTGGAAGTGAAACGTCTATCTCTGTTAGTGCAAAATATGTTGGATACAAGATCATTAAGGCTGAAGTTCAAGCTGAAGATAAAAGTCAAAGTCAAGCAAAAGCTCAAGTCAACTCTCATGCTAAGTCAAAGTCATTTGTAATAAAAGAAAAGTCAAAGTCAATGTTGTAAGTGTTTTTGTTTTGTAAGAGTTCTAGCTTTATAAGAGTTTTCATTTGTAGACTCATAAGACTAGAAGAAGAGATATTGTGCGCGTATAAGTTAGAGAGAGAAATATTGTTTTGAGAGCTTCTGTTGTAATAGAATTGAAGTTGAAATAGAATTCAATTGATAATTCTTGTTTGTCATCTTAATTTGCACGCATTGTGGGACACACAATTGGTATCAGAGCAAAGAGAGATTCAGAAACATGGTTTAATTTGAGGATTTTTGGTCGATTTTACAAGAACTCGCAATTCAAACTGTGCCAATTCGATTTTTGGTTTTCAAGGTTGTTTTGGGATTGGAATTGATTGTTTTAGATTCGCTTTGACATCTAGAACATATTTTATTTGTAATACTTAGTCCAATTCAAGATAAATTAGTGTGAATTTCGGAATTTCTTGAAATTTTGTTCGAAGTTTGTAATCGTACTGTCATTAGATCAAAATTGTAATTTTAGTGTTTTTGATTGAAATCACTCAATTGTATCCTGTTCGAGTTATGGAATAGAGCTCTTATGCAAATTTTCAGATC
This sequence comes from Arctium minus, assembly GCA_954870635.1. Taxonomy (NCBI): domain Eukaryota; kingdom Viridiplantae; phylum Streptophyta; class Magnoliopsida; order Asterales; family Asteraceae; genus Arctium; species Arctium minus. The sequence goes on along the minus strand of OX941081.1, from coordinate 127,985,940 downwards.
ACTTGGTGAAGATTTTGATCGGTTTCAGTGTGAAAAAGTTGATTTTTGTTCGATAAGTGGAAGAACTCGCAAGATCCAAAGAACGCGCAAATGAAGAACACACAAAGACTTGGAACTCGCTAAGGGTGAAGAACTCTCAAGGAGTGTTGTGCGAGAAGTGGAAACACGCAAGCTACTGCGTGTGCGTTTGTGTTATTTGTTTCTGTGTTCTGCGAGAAGCCTTGTTTTGCGAGAAGTGCTTTGTGTGCGCGAAGTGAAAAGTCAAAATATTTTCTAAGTGTTAAACGCGCAACGACATTACGCGAAGTGGTTTTGGAGAAACGCGCAAGCCTTGATTAGCGAGAAGCAAGAACTCGCACGTAGCTCTTTGCGCAAAGCTTGAACGCGCACGAACCTTTGTGCGTGAACCAAGAACACGCTGACTTCGGTGTACGCGAACCTCAAATGTGCACATCATAGTTTACGTGAAGTTAATTTTTGTTTGTTCTGCGAGTTTCATACTTAGAATATTTTCTGAGTTTTTCAGAGTTGACCAAGTTTAACTTTTGTAGATCCAGTTTGTTTCTGAATTTTTGATGATAAGTTTTGTGCAAAATTTTAAAGATGACTTCTAGAGAGGATCTTGCTATCGGTACAAATGTGAAACCACCAGTTCTGTTTAATGGAGAATACGTGCAATGGAAGAACAAATTTTTGGACTTCATTGACCGAAATGATATGGGTAATTATATTAGATTGTCACTGAAAGGAGTGATGAAATCTCCAATGCCGGTAAAAGTTTACTGAGGAACAGAAGAAAAGACAGAAAGCTGACAAATTGGCCAGAATTTTCATACTGCAAGGAATTTCCAATGAAATTTCTGTCAAACTAGATAACTACAATGCTACAGGAAAGCAGTTGTGGATCATCTTGAGGAGATGATGTTAGGGCCAAATATGTCACCAAAAGAAAGAGTATTGGAGACTGAGAATGGTATTCTAAAGAAGAAGATCTCTAAGTTAGAAAGGGCTAATGAAGAGCTGAAAAAGAAGATTTCAGATTTGGAACAAAAGATTGCCAAAGACAAAGAAGAGTTTGAAAAAGAAAAGAAAGGGTTTACACATAAATTTACTAAATTTTCAAGAAAGACTTTTGAAGAGAAGAAAGCTTTTGAGCTGAAATGTGCAAAGCTATCAAAACAAATATTAGACTTTGAGAAGATGATCATTGTTGAAAGAGACAGGTGTTAGACTGAAATTGTATTCAAGATTAAATGAGGGTCTTTATTGTATTTGTTGTAAGTGTGAGTGTGTGTCTTGTAAATGTGTTTAGAAGGTTTGACCTTGCTTGGTCATGTTGACCTATATATAAGCATGCCATAGTGTTGGTTTCTAGTAACAGGAGAAGTGGTTGTAATTATTGAGAGAGATAGAAAACATAGTTGCACACCTTGATAACACACACAAACACTCTGTCTTGAAAGGATTATCTCAAATAGGTATATGGCTTGATGTAATCTGTGTGATTAAATAATGAAAAGTGTTTTGTGTAAATCTGTATGTGTTTATGCTAGTAATTCTTGGGCCACAATTGGTATCAAAGACAAATCCATTTTAAAATCAAGAAATCTTTGAGTCGGCACTGTTCATCGAAGTCAAAATTGATTTTGAATTTTAGTGAAAATTTCGAGTTGTAATCGATTGATTTGTGCTCGTTTATCATTTTCGATCAAGTCTGTGTATTTTGATTTGTGAATTGCACAGTAATCGAGTCTGAATTTTGATTTTGGTCGAGTTTGTATTTCACGAGTTCATCGCACTGTTCTTAAATCAAATTGTCAATTTGTGTGTTTTTAATCGAAATTTCTTGTCAAAATTAGATTCTAGATGTGTAGGTGAGTGAATTGTCAAGTTTTCAGATCGAGATTCGAGGTCTAAAGTGATTTTCAGTGCGAATTTGTTCGAGTTTAGAGGTTTGCGTGAGATCCAAAGTTTACGCCAGTTCGTCATACGTTTGCGCGAGTTCATCTCGGTTTGCGCTAGTTCTTCAAGAGATTCATCAAGTGGTTCTTCTGAACTTTGCGTCTACATCTAAAACGAAAATCTGAACTTTACGTATTCAACCAGAAACGCAAAGTGTACTTTGCGTCAACAATGTTTATAGTAAAATTGATGTTTGCGTTATCAGTAGTTAACGAGAAGTTGGTGTTTGTGCAATACTCTTCTCACGCAAAGTTAGCTTTGCGTCAGTAACATATCACGCAAAGTCAGGTTTGCGTCACACACGGGTTACGCAAAGTCAGGTTTGCGTCACACACGGGTTACGCAAAGTCAGGTTTGCGTCTCACACGGGTCACGCAAAGACAGGTTTGCACCATACCCTTCTTGAGAGAAGTGTAGTTTGCGTCATAAACCCATAACGTAAATCACGTTTGCGCTACAACCTGTTCACGCAATCTTCAATCTTGCGCTACATACAGTGTTATACTTGAATTTTTTTTAGAGTTTTCTTGATTTGTTGGATTTAAAGATCTTTACTAGCTAATATTTTTTCATTTTGTATATGTTTATACATCTTCTCATCATGTCGAATAACTTACTTTCTATGGGATCTCATCTGAAGCCTCCGGTCTTGTCTATCGAAGAATACTCACAATGGAAGAAAAGGATGACTCAGTTCTTGAATCTAAAGAACAGAGATTATATGGAGTCTATCATAAATGGTCCAATTGTGCCAAAAACGCATGTACCTGGACAAGCAGCTTCAACTACATATCCAGAAATTCCTGACAGATATGTGCCAAAGCCATATGAATACTTCAATGAAACAGAAAAGGCAAGACATAAGATAGATGAAGAGACACTTATCTATCTAACCATGGCAATTCCCAATGACATCTACAATCGTGTAGACAGTAGGGAATCTGCAAAAGCCTTGTGGGATGAACTGGAGAGACAGTTTCAGGGAACAAAGAAGTCAATTCAGACAAAGCTGAATCAAAGTATAAATGCGTATGAAGCCATCCATACAAAAGAAGGAGAGACTTTGTAGGAAACATACACTCGTTTCAATGTGATTCTGAATGATTTAAGGAGAAATGGAATGAACAAGTCAGTATCAGAGATCAATTATAAGTTCATTAAGAACTTGAACCCAGAGTGGAAAAGCTATGCTATCAACATTCAGATGACTAAGGACATGGCTCAAGAAGAAGTCAATGATATCTTCACAACTTTGTCTCAGCATGAGGATGAAGTAAAACAGTTGAATGCTGAAAAGAAGATGGTCAAGGATTCTCTAGCCTTAATGTCTGAACGTAAGAAAGGGTCAAGTTTCAAGTCCAGTTATTCTTATAAGATAAAGTCAAGGAAGTCCAAAGCTCTCCTCACTGAAATCACTGATTCAAGTACTGATGAATCTTCTACTGAAGTTGAAGAGCATTCAGACGAGGATATTCAATAGTTTGCTGAAAACCTGGATCTCCTAACAAAGCAGTTTCAGAAAAGCTTTGGTAAGAATAGATTCTCAAAGCCGAAATATGTGAGTTACAAGAAAGACAAGTACAAACCAAGGTATGAAAAAAAGTATGATAAAAGAGGAGAGAAAAGAGATGAAAAGAGAGAAGAGAAAAGAGATGAAAAGAGAGAAGAGAAAAGAGAAGAGAAGAGAGAAGGAAAGAAATAAGAGCCTGAGCCAAAATATGGACGATGCTATAACTGTGGAAAACCAGGTCATTTTTCAAAAGACGGCAAGTTCAAGCGAACAAAGAATTCAGAATACTATGCTAGGAAATCACTGATAGCAAAGAAGGTGGAAGATGGTCAAACTTAATGGCGGAAGAGGAAAATTGGTTCTACAAGAGTTCTGATGATGAAACGACACACTTTACTCAGGTGTGTATGATGGCCAAAGTGGATGAGGACACTGAATCATCTTCTGATCATTCCGACTGTGGTTCTGAGGTACGTACTTTGTTTAAAAATGAACTTATTCAATCTTTAAAAGCTCAGATCCAATTCATGAAAGAAGAGTTTGAAAAGTTGAAAGTCAAACTTAGTCATGAAAGACAAACAATGTTGAATTTTCGCGATGAAAATGCAATGTTGAAAGATGTTGTTAAGGAGAAAGAATCTGAGAAAGAGATTTTGAAAAAGGACAAAGATGTTTTAAAATCAAAAATATCTGAGCTTGAAAGAGATCTTGTAAATTTAAATGCTGAAAAAGGTGAATTTAAAATCAAGTTTGAAGCATGTTTTCAAGAAAGAAACGAGGCATATTGTAAAATCAAGAAATTGGAGGATTTAAATCTGAAAAGAGGACAGACTGAGCAAACATTAAATCTTTTAACAAACAAACTCCAAGATGTCCGATTTTCTGATGTCAAAAAAGGTTTGGGTTTTGAAGCAAATAATGTTTTGAAAAGAGCACTAGAAAATTTGTATATATCTGATAAGATGGGCTCTACTCCTACAAAACCTGATATTCGTGATACTTTTGTTACTTTTATTAAAGGTAAAGTCGTGAATGATGATGACACTTCATCTTGTGCTAATTCAATGTCAATTTTTAAATCTGTTGGTTTTACTTATAAAGATTTGAACGAAAGTTACAAAACAAGAAAGCCAGAATTTAGTGAATTTTCATCACTATTTTCTCCTTGTTTACCAACAGAGTCAGCTAAGGTTGAAGCAAATAGTTCTGAATCTCAGTGTCAGTATGATGAATCTGATTCAAAAACTGATGTTGAGAATCAAATTTCTTTATTTGATTCATTCACTTCTAATTCCTCAAAAGAATCAAAAGCTGAAAATATCATGAATCAAAACCTAAATTTTGATTTTTCAAAAATTATGACTGAGGAGATCTTTACAGAATTGATGAATACTTCAGATCCTGTACCTATAATAGAAAAGATGGAATCAAACTCTGAGGTGAATCAAGCATCTATCTTTGAGAAACAAATCACAGATCTTCAAAAGACGATTGAAGAGTTAGAAGATGAGAACATTGATCTCAGATTCAAACTTGACAAGTCTTTTGAAGAAAACAAAGAACTTTCCAAAGAATTAAATGCTTTGAAAGATGATTTGTTTAAACAAAATTTGAAAGATAAAAAGATGTTTTAGTCTACAAACTGTAATGTTCATTCTAATCCAGAGTTTGAAACTATTAAATCTAAAATATCAGTTGTTTATACTACTACTCCTGACTATCCTCCGAGTATTTTTGAAAAGGGAGAAGCTTCTTGTACTTCAAAGCCAAAATCATATTCTACAAAGAAAGCTAACAAGATTTTGTTTCCTGTTTCAGATATAAAAAGGCAAAATGATAAAGGAGAATGGATGAAGAATGTGAAGGAAAATAAAGTTGCTAAAAATAAATGTAGTATCAGTGATGGTGATAGTGATAGTGATAGTATGATTTGTAAAAATTCAAACGTTTCCAAATGTCAAAGTTGTATGAATGCTTTTACTTCATTGGGTAAATCTAAGCTTTTGACATTTGCACATAAGAATTTTATCTGCAAACACTGTCATGATAATGCATTTATCATTTCTTCCATTCATTCTACATCTAAAGTTGCCAAACAAACATCTCGTGTCAAATCAGTTTCCAGATCCTTAACACATCAGGCTAAAGTTTTTCATGCTAAGATTGATCATTTTTCTAAAAAGCAAAGATTTCATGAGCTTAATGTGAAAATGACATGGAAATGGGTACCTAAGCCGCGCTATGAGTGGCGAATTAAGGCTAAGGTAAATGATGTTGATAAATTGCAAAAAGCTAACAAGAAAGGACCCATCTGGATATGGGTACCTAAGCAGAAGTAATTTGCTCTTTTTGCAGGCCTCACATACATGGTATATAGATTCAGGATGCTCATAATTATGTTAAGGAACCTGCTGGTACTGTAAGTTATGCAAATTCTGAGCTTACTGGACATATTCGAGGACACGGATCTTTAACAAATGGCATCGTGACGATCAAGAGAGTACTATACGTAGAAAAACTTGATCATAATCTTTTTAGCACAAGTCAGTTCTGCGATAGTAAATTCCAAGTTCGGTTTACTGATAAATGCTGTTATATTGAAGATAGAGATGGTCGTGCAATTTTTAAAGCTAAGCGGAATGCAAATCTTTATTCTGTGAATTTTCCAACTCTTTCTGCATCAAGATCTGTTTGTCTGATCACAAAAGCTTCACGAGCTGAAAGTTGGATATGGCATCGGCGTTTGTCTCATCAAAACTTTGATGCGATGAATCAATTGGCGAGACAAGGTATTGTCAAAGGTCTACCTGAACAAAGGTTTGAGAAGAATTCTCTTTGTCCCTCTTGTGAAATGGGAAAGATGAAGCGAACCTCTCATAAAGCAAAGACAGAATTCTCATCCTCAACACTTCTTGAATTGATACATATGGACCTTTGCGGCCCGATGAGGACTCAGGCTATCAACGGCAAGAGATATATTTTGGTCATAATAGATGAGTACTCCAGATATACTTGGCTGGAATTTCTAAGGAACAAATCAGATGCAACAAAGCTGATCATTGCGTTCATAAAGAAAATCCAGGTTCGACTATAATTGCCGGTTAAATCTTTGAGAAGTGATAATGGCACGGAATTCAAGAATGAAAAGCTTCAGAGTTATCTCATATCTGTTGGGACCTCTCACAACTTTTCTGCTGCCTACACTCCTCAGCAAAACGGCGTAGTTGAAAGGAAGAATCGAACATTGGTGGAAGCTGCGAGGACAATGTTAGCCTATTCTGAGTTGCCAATGTTTCTGTGGGCTGAAGCGGTAGCCACTGCGTGTTTCACACAAAACCGCACGATTGTCATCAAAAGACATAGAAAGACAACGTATAAACTTATTAATCGTTGAAAACCGAATATTAAATTTTTTCGTACTTTTGGTTGCAGGTATTATATTCTCAATGATCGCGACAATCTTGGAAAATTTGACAAGAAGGCTGACGAAGGATACTTCATTGGTTATTCGTTAATGTCTAAAGGTTATCGGGTCTACAATAGATGAACCAAGAGATCATGGAGAGCATTAATGTGTCTTTCGATGAATCATCAAAGTTGACTTCTGAACACAACAGTTCAGAACTCAAGCTTAAGCAGAAGGTTTCTATTCAAGACGGAATAGAACCCGCAATCAAAGAGACTAAGTCTTCTGATCCAAATAAAGTTACATCTGAATTAGACTTATTATTTTTTGATGCTTTTATGGATATCTGTGCAGATTTTGAAAATTCAAGCATATCCGCATCAACTTCAGAGGTTCCAATTGTAATAGAAGAAATTTCAGGACCTTCTGAAAATGTCACGATATCAACCTCATCAGGTTCATCTACATATATAAATTCTGAAGATACTAATGTTGAATCTGTGTCTGCAGATCCAAATTCTGGAACAGAAGTCCCGAGCACTTCTTCTATTTCTCCGGAAATTTTTACTTCAGAAGAGGCTGTACAAGATGTCCCGAGCACATCTGGGGTTGATCAAGATTTACCTGCAGTCTATGATGAATATGAGGAAGATAATACTCAAGCTGATGTTCATCCACTTCCAAGTACAATGAGATGGACACGAGCTCACCCACTTCATAATATTATTGGTGATGCACAGTCTGGTGTACAAACGCGGGCAACATCTGCTAATTTTTGTTTATATTCAAGTTTTTTAAGTTCCCTAGAGCCAAAGAAAGATTCAGAAGCCTTGCGTGATCCAGATTGGATACTGGCGATGCAAGATGAACTTCTGCAATTTGAGAGGAACAAAGTTTGGCGACTCATACCACTTCCAGAAGGAAAATCCGTTATTGGAACAAAGTGGATTTTCAGAAATAAGAGAGACGAATCTGAAGTTGTAGTTCGAAACAAAGCTCGCCTTGTTGCAAAGGGTTATTGTCAACAGGAGGGAATTGATTATGAAGAAACTTTTGCTCCTGTGGCACGACTGGAAGCTATACGAATCTTCTTGTCATATGCAGCTCACAAAAATTTTACGGTCTTTCAAATGGACGTAAAATCTGCATTCTTTAATGGGATATTGCATGAAGAAGTATACGTTGCTCAACCAGAAGGATTCGTTGATCCAAAGAACCCTGATCATGTCTATGTCTTAGACAAAGCCTTATATGGACTCAAACAGGCACCAAGAGCTTGGTACGATACTCTAACACAATTCTTACTCGCTTCAAGATTCAAGAAAGGTACAATTGATACTACTCTCTTTTTGAAAAAGCAAGGTGATGATATGATTCTAATACAGATCTATGTAGATGACATAATTTTTGGTTCTACAAATCCAAAGTTTTGTAAATTTTGTTCAAGAATTATGGAATCTCGCTTTGAAATGTCAATGATGGGCGAACTGAATTTTTTTCTTGGTCTTCAAGTGAAACAGTTACCCGAAGGCATTTTCATTAATCAATCAAAATAAATTCGAGATATTTTAAAGAAATTTAACATGACTGACAGTTCAGTGATGAAATCACCGATGGCAACGGGCACACTTTTGGATGCAGATCTTTCTGGCAAATCAGTAGATCAAAAAGTGTACCGTAGCATGATTGGTTCACTGCTGTACTTAACTGCAAGTAGACCGGATATTATGTTTGCTACATGTTTCTGTGCTAGATATCAGGCCAATCCGAAGGAATCACAACTCGTCGCTGTTAAACGGATTCTTAGGTATCTTAAAGGTACTACCGAGTTAGGCCTTTGGTATCCTAAGGGTTCATCTTTTGATCTAACTGCCTATACAGATGCTGATCACACAGGATGTAAACTGGATAGAAAGAGCACCTCTGGTTCATGTCAGTTCTTAGGTGATAAGTTGGTTAGCTGGACGTCTAAGAAACAAAATTGTGTTTCTACATCCACTGCCGAGGCTGAATATGTAGCTGCCGCAAGCTGCTGTTCACAAGTCCTCTAGATGAGAACACAGTTAAAAGATTTTGGATATACTTACCAACGAGTCCCTATCTACCGTGACTCCAAGAGTGCAATCGCGATAACAGCTAATCCAGTGCAACATTCCAAGACGAAACACATCGACGTACGTTATCATTTTATAAAGGATCAGGTTGAGAAGGGCGATATCGAGATGCACTTTGTTACTACAGACTACCAGTTGGCTGACCTTTTCACCAAGCCGTTGGACGAGAAGAGGTTTAACTTTTTAGTAAGCAAACTTGGTATGTTAAACGCCAATTCATGATTCTAAGGGGAGTTTTCTAGTCTTATGCTTTATTTGAATATATCTTGGATATTTCATCAAATGCTGACTGACTAAAGCGGAATCATTTTTATAATGATTACCAAAATCTTTTTCTTGCAGGATATTTTATGTGACAATGGCTTTTGGACAATTCAGTTCAAAACCTGTATTCAAATGTTTTCTTCTGAAGGATGCTTTCATGATTACATCTTTTCAGGGAGTTTTTCGTTTGAAAGAGTGTTTAGAAATTATATTGTTATTCTTTTTGATAAGTTGACTGCTTCAGATATCAAGGGGGAGGATATCTATTGTTTCACTAGGATGCTTTAACTGCTATATTCATTCTAGAAAGGGGTTAAGGATTCTGATCTACAGGTATATTATTCTAATCCTTATACTCTAACACTTGTGAAAGAAGAACAACTTTCACTTGTGAAAAATGGTTTTAAAATGTTCAAACCACTTCACATTCTTAAACTGTTCTTTATGATTTGAGAAGTGTGAATTTTAAATGATTTTTGGATACTTAACTGTCTATCTGACCGTGTGTTCTTTAAAGAATAATACTTGTGTATTTTCTTTTCTATATACTTTGTCAAGTATTCATACACACACTGGTTCAGTACATTCTTTTGACTTTGTTATTACCATGTATCAAAAGTTATATCTTTCTTTGGTAATACTCCCGTTGGATATTCAAAGTTGTTTGAATCAAACGTCATTTCATCTTTAATGTGCTTTCATTGATCATATGTTTATATATTGTTCATATAAACAACATACGTCTTTGAATTCCCAAATATTTTTTTTCTTCATGATAATTTGATCTGATCTTAATCATTGTCAAATTCTCAAAACATTTCTATTCTTTCATGGTTATTCATTCATATAAAGTTTTGAGATATCTTAAATGTTTAAAATGCTCAAATTTCATTTCTGATTTTTGATGAGCATACATACACTGACATATGATTTCTTGTGATTTACATGTCAAGAAAATCATTGAACAACATGTACTTTTAGGAACATGGGATTCAATGTGAGTGCTTAATAGATCTTCCATGGATTCACAATAACCAGTGTTTCCTACCCCGGAAGAAATCCTTTGAGTGATTAAGGGGAGAGGGGTCTAAAAGAATTGAGTATGGGAGTGAGCTGATGTAAAATGGAAATGAGAGATTGGTTAGATGTGAGCTTATATGTTTAAAAGAAAGAGGGTGTGAAAACAGAGTTAAAAGAATATTAGAACTCTGCACCAAACAACTTTCTGAGCCGGGCATCCACATTACTGATTGGTTCACATTTCTTTGGTGACCATCATTGAAATAGGCAAATAGCCCATGCCATCTCTTGCATATAACCCCACCAGCTACTCATTCTTTTCTTAAAAAGAGAATGTTTCACATTTTCTGGGGAAGCAACACATAATCTATTGGTTCTTCACTTGGAAGATACTGGTATTGAAAAAGAAGGAAAGTTGCCCCACCTTCGACCCTTTCTCATGCACATTAATTCCATGTACAATCATTGCTGTCTCAGTGATTAACATACTTCGAGCCTTATGAAACACAATCATTATGCTAATTCTTTCAAACACAAGCACGAGAACACAGAGAATTTGTTTTTCTGTCAGAACATTCATAGAATTACCTTGTGTTTTTCAATGACTGAATGGAAGTCCTGGGGAGTCAACATCAAACCAGCTCCTTATATTGTATATTCGTTGTACACAGTAACTTTGTGTTACTGACAGACATTTCTAACTGTTTCATTTGTTGATTCAGGGTTACAACTCTTACTTCGTTTGAATTTGAAAAGATTCAGATGAACACATTCGTGAATCAAAGGCCAATCCAGATCAGATGTCAGATTCTCTCATAGTTTCATAAGCAGGAGATGAAAGCTCATGAAGCCTATGCTTATTGATTATTTGGGGAAGTTCATTCAACGACATATCTGACCTTGAAGTGTTTTAATGATTTTGATTCTTACAAATCATTAAAAAGGGGGAGAATAATCAAAGTTCAAGATCATATTGAAGTCTTAAAGATTTCAGGGGAGATAAATATTTTTCAAATGATCAAAGTCAAAGGTTAAAGAATGCTTGTCGAAGAGATAGTGAAAGAAAGTCAGAGTTTGAAAGTAAAGGTGACTATTCAGAATATTTAGAAGTTAATTCAAAGGGTGAGACAAGTTTGAAGAATTGTCAAAGATCATACAAAGTGTAAAAAGACTTGAAGATGTCAATGTTAAGAAAGAGCAAAAGCTGAAAGCTGAAGACATTTCTGGAGAAAAAGAAGACCTAAAGATTATTGCCAATTTTTTTTTAATCTTGAATCCAAAGGGGGAGATTGTTAGACTGAAATTGTATTCAAGATTAAATGAGGGTCTTTATTGTATTTGTTGTAAATGTGTTTAGAAGGTTTGACCTTGCTTGGTCATGTTGACCTATATATAAGCATGTCATAGTGTTGGTTTCTTATAACAGGAGAAGTGGTTGTAATTGTTGAGAGAGATAGAACACATAGTTTCACACCTTGATAACACACACAAACACTCTGTCTTGAAAGGATTATCTCAAATAGGTATATGGATTGATGTAATCTGTGTGATTAAATAAAGAAAAGTGTTTTGTGTAAATCTGTATGTGTTTATGCTAGTAATTCTTGGGCCACAACAGGCTTGAGAAAGAGAAAGCTGGTTTTGATTCTGAAGGAAAGACTCTCAAAGGAAAGATTTCTGAATTAGAGAGTCAGTTGGAAAAAGAGAGAAAATAGTTTAAGAAGAATAAGAAGATGATTGAATAGAAAAATGTTGGAATCTTCAAAGAAATATATAGTTAGAGAAAGGATGTCGAGAAGGATTTTGAAGAAGTAAGAATGATTTTTGAGACAGAAAGAAAGAAGATTACAGAGAAGTTATCTGAACTATCAACAAGTGCAATGAAAGAGCAGAAAACGAAGTCTAAATTTCAGAAGAAGATTGACCTAAGAATTGTAGAAAGGAACGGTTTATTTTCTAAAGTAAAAGAGCTTGAAGAAATTATCTCTAAGGTAGGGTTGACTGAGCAGAAGTCTCTAGATTCAATTGTTCAAACATCTTGAGATGATTCAGCCGATTCTGAATGTTCATTCAAAACAGCAGCAAGTTCACATCATACAACTGTTTCCACAAAAAGGTCAGTCAATATTAAAGATCAGATTCGTACTATTAACCTATTCTATGATCGGAATGTTGATGGTTCAGGTACACTTAGAAGAAGGAGAATTGGTAATGAAAAGTTGGTCTGGAAAGTGAAACCAGCTTCTGATGAGAAGGTTGGTAAGAAATCATTTGTGCATGCATCAAATGCCAAGAAGAACAATGTGCGAAAAGGTAAAACTGATCATGTTTATTCGAGAAATCAATTACTCAGGTTAGCTCATAAGAAGAGTTATTGTTCTTAATGTCGTAAAAATAATTTTGTTCATACAATTTATGATCATTACTGGTATGGTTCTTATTCTATTACTCCTAACATAACTGCAACTAACAAACATGGACCCAAATACCAGTGGGTACCAAAGCCAAAATATTCTTCTGTGTTGCAGGTACCTCAAGTCAAGATGGAGTAAAGGAACCATGGCTCTTAGATAACACAGTTCAAGACCCATTCTTCAATGTTAAAGAGTTTGAATTCTAAAGACAACAGTTTAGGACTCCCTCTTCAATGATCAAAAGATATGATACTCCTATGCATGAATGAGATTGTACTTCGATGCATAAATGAGATGATCAACCTTCTAGGGGGAGTACATATTTTTCCTGTTGTTAAATATTGTGAATGCAATATTTCAGGGGGAGTAAATGACTTCTGATTACATCTGATCAGAACTCGTTCTTAACAGTTTTACTGCTTTTATGTCTTTTATTTTTCAAAAAATTTTGTGAATAAGACTTTATGCTTTGACGACTTTTTGACTGATTGCAGATTTTGAGGGGAGCTTACATGATCAAATCAATCATGACTTTTGAGTTGTCTTCATGAGATTTAAGCAGAGCGTAAGGATCATTCTAAACTTAATCTCATACATGTCTGAAAGAAGGACGACTTTCAGATATGAAAACCACTTCTCTATTCTAAACATGATTTCATGAATTTAGAAGTGTGATTTTAAATGTTTTCATATTATGAGCTTCATTGTTAAACAAACCGTGTGTTTTCCATATACTTTCAAGTATTCACACACACCGGTTTTGTATTTTGTTGCTTATGTTATCACCATGTCTCAAATTAACCAAATTTTCGATGGTGATACACCCCGTTTGACCTTTATTGATATATTAATGCTCAAATATCAATTAAAACGCGATTTTGTTCAAAACGTTCCTTTCAAGAATGTCTATAATTGTTCTTATAGACAACATCATATTTTTCATGACCTAAACCTTGATTGTTGAATCATTCATATTTGATCTTTTCACACAATGTCAAATTCTCAAACAAGTCTTTTGTATTCATTTCATTCTTTCAAATATACTTGTTTTGAAAAATCTTTCATGATTAAAATGCTCAAATCTTCATGATTATCTTACTGAGCATACATACATCTGACATGTATTTCATTATATGCTTTAACTGAAAAAGTTAAACCATTTGAGCAACACTTTGCTTATAGGACAACATGGGTTCATTGTGTGAGAACTTAACAGAACTTCTATGGATTCACGTTAACCAGTGTTTCCTACCTAAGAAGTTATCCTTGAGTGATCGAGAGGCGAGGAGTTAAAATATCTAAGTGTGGGTATGTGTGATGAGATAAAATAAAAAGAGAGTTTGGTTAGAAGTGAGCTTAAATGATTAAAAAGAAAGAGGGTGAGAGATCAGAGTAAAAGAATATCAAACCTTGCACCAACTTTTTCTGAGCCGGGCAGGCACATTACTGTTGTTTCACAATTCTTCGTGAACATCATTGAAACAGGCAACTAGCCCATGCCAACTCTTGCTTAAACCCCACCAGCTACTCATCTTTTTCTTAAAAAGAAGATGTTTCAATTTTTCTTGGGGATGCAACACATAATCTATCTGGTTTTCATTTGGAAAATATGGATATTGAAAAAGAAGGAAGTCTGCCCCACCTTCGCACTTCGATCATGCACAATTGAGTCTGTGTATTACTATTGTTGTCTCAATGGTTTACACATTTTGAGCCGATTATTAAAAGCAATCATCATGCTTAATTCTTTCATACACAAGCACGAACACACATAAACTTCGTTTTTCTGTCTAAACGTTTATAGTTTAACCTTGTGTTATTCGATGATTGAATGGAAGACCTGGGGGGGTGAACATCAAAAAGCTCATTTCCAATGTGTATTTGTTACAGACAGTGGCTTTGTGCTACTGATAAACATTATTAAATGATTCATTTGTTGATTCAGGTGTTACATTTATATTTGTCTGAATTTGAAAAGATTCAGATGAATACATTATGAATTGACGGAAGATCAGAGGCTCATGTGATACAGATCAATGGTCAGAAAAGGTTCATGACAATTCTTGTGAAAGTTTTGATGATTTCTTTGATCAACATCATCAAAAAGGGGGAGAAGTTATTTTCAAGAAATGTTTGTTGAAGAACAGTTTTGGAGAGACTCAAGAAAATGAAAGGAATTTAAGAGAGAAATTATTTCAAGAAAGATGATTTGAAGAAAGTTCGTTGCAAGTTTTGTCAAAGAATGCAAATTATATGAAGAGTTTACAAGATTGAAAGAGAAAGTTCAAAGAATTCGAAAAGTTTGCTGAAGATTTCTGAAGTTTTCTTTGAAGATGATTTGCTAAAGCAAAAGAGAGCCAAGTCTGAAGATAATTTCTTTCTGAGGTCTGAAAGAGGCTTCTACAGCCTTTTGGGGAAATTGAAAAAGATGTTGTTCAAAGACTTTGGGGAGATTGCAAAATTTTTTGAAGGCTGCATATTCTAAAAGGGAGATTGTAGTTCAATGCTTATTTTCTGAAGATGATTCTTGTTGAAAGAAGTTTACAAAGGAGGAGATTGTATAAATTTGTGCTAAAGGGGGATATTTCATTGCAAATCTTTTTGGAAGATGATCTTGAATCCAAAGGGGGAGATTGTTAGTGCAAAATATGTTGGATATAATATCATGAAGGTTGAAGTTCAAGCTAAAGATAAAAGTCAAAGTCAAGCAAAAGCTCAAGTCAAATCTCATGCTAAGTCAAAGTCATTTGTAATAAAAGAAAAGTCAAAGTCAATGTCGTAAGTGTTCCTGTTTTGTAAGAGTTCTAGCTTTATAAGAGTTTTCGTTTGTAGACTAATAAGACTAGAAGAAGAGATATTGTGCGCGTATCAGTTAGAGAGAGAAATATTGTTTTGAGAGCTTCTGTTGTAATAGAATTGAAGTTGAAATAGAATTCAATTGATAATTCTTGTTTGTCATCTTAATTTGCATGCATTGTGGGACACACAATCTCTTTCCGCCACAATGGAAAAGGGCACTCCATGTCTTGAAACGACTTCATCAATTTAAAGCTTCACCAACTTTTCCATCGGGAGAGTCTATCTCATGGCTAGTGTTAGAGCATAAATATGTTGGATACAAGATCAAAAAGACTGAAGGTCAAAGGTCAAGAAAGTCAAAGCTGGAAAAGTCAAATCTCATTAAAGTCAAAGTCTTTTGTAATAAAAGTCAAAGTGTCTTTGTATTTGTTTTTGTATTTTATTTTCCTTGTATTAGGAGTTGGTATAAATAGCTTTTATCTTGTATTGTTTGGATATGTGACATTGTCTGATTGTAATCTGAGAGAAAGTTCGTTTGAGAGAAATCTGTAGAGAGAGAGAGAGTTTTAGAGAGAGAAAGTTTGTAATCTTGAATTTGAAAGTGAAATCAAACAGGTAATTGATTCTTGTTTGTGTTTGTTTTTGATTCATTGCATTTAGGAACTAGAATTTGGGAATAACAATTGGTATCAGAGCAGATTCAAAAGTGAAATCAGATCAAGAAAAGTGTCGACTATGTGTTCTTGAACGAGAGATTTGATTTTGGAGTGTTAGTGCAATTTTGATTGATGAAATTGATTAGGATTTGTTCGAAAAGTGTAATAGATCGAGTCTATGTACTTTAATTTCTGAATTGTACTGTAATTCTCATGAATTTGTGATTTTTGTTGAATTTTTGTTCACGAGTCGATATTCACTGTTTCATCATTCGTTTTGTAGTTTGAATGTTTGTTTGTGAAATTCTTGAGTTGTAATCTGTTCTATTATTGTAATCGAGCATCAATACAAAGTTTCAAGACAATTGGACAGAGTTTGGATCGATTTCAGTGAGAAAAGTTGATATTTGGTCGATATTCTGAAGAACGCGCTAGATCTCCAAAACGCGGAAGTTCATCGTTCAAACGCGCAAGATTCATCCGTTAGAACGCGCAAGTCGAAGGGAAGATTTTGGTCTCAAACGCGCAAGTAACAATCTGCGAGTTCTAGAAACTCGCTGATCGAAGTCTGCGAGTTTGGAAAAGTGAGAAAAATTTTCTAAGGACCAGAACGCGCACATAGTAGTTAGCGAGTTCTTCAAACGCGCTAATCAAAGGGTGCGAGTGTGAAGAGGAACAGTGGTTTGCGAGTTCATTCGACGTGCGAGTTTGAATTTTCAAGAAAAAGTTCTAAGTGTGGAAACGCGCAAGTATAGCTAGCGAGTTTGTTCGAAATGCGCATGCTTTGACGAGCGAGTTTTGAAAACGCGCACACCTCAGTTAGCGAGTTTCATCGTGAATAGTAATCTGCGTGTTTAGGCGTTAGCGAGTTTTAGAGGGAATAGTCACTTGCAAGTTTCAACGGCCTGCGAGTTTGATTGATCTGCGAGTTTATCAGAACACGCAACCCTTTGCGTGCGAGTTTCACAAACGCGCAAGCTTAAGTTTGCGAGTTTCACACTGAAGAGTTGTTTGCGAGTTTCTCAAACGCGCAAGTCTCGATCTGGCGTGTTTCTCAGTGTCTGCTAGTTTCATCACTTGCGAGTTATATAGTGACTTGCGAGTTTTGATACTTAGTTAAATTTTTCATAATTTTTGATTTTTCTAAATTTCAAGATTTTTCTTGTGATTTCATATTTTGGACTAACGATCAGTTCTAGTTTCTTATTGATATAATTTTCAAATAGGTTTAATCAAGATGACTTCAAAAGATGCACTTTCCATTGGCACCGATGTCAAGCCTTCTGTTCTGTTCAAAGGAGAGTACGAGCAGTGGAAGGATAGGTTTCTGGATTTTATTGACAGACATGCAAACGGGGAGAATATTCTTTTGTCAATTACAGAAGGTCCTATGAAACCAATCATAGTTCAAGTACCTGCTGATGATGATTCATCTGATAGTGGACATGGTGATGAGGAAAAAGAACAAAATACAAAACCAGTTAAAGTGGATGTCTCACAGTATTCTGAAGAACAGAAAAGCCGTTACAAAGCAGACAAGCAAGCAAGATCTCTTCTACTTCAAAGCATTCCTAATGAGATTTACATCAAGATTGATATCTACAAGGATGATGCTAAAAATATGTGGGATCAATTACAAAAGATGATGATGGGATCCAAGATAGGGAATCAGAAGAAAAGTGGCTAACTGCATCAATAGCTATGAGGAATTCAAAGCCAAAGAGAATGAGAGCTTGGAAGATACTTATGAACGGTTTACTTTGCTTCTGAATGAACTGACAAAGATCTAAGTGACAAAGAAGCAACTGGAAAACAATGTCAAATTCCTGAGTATCCTACGACCTGAATGGAAAAAACATACACGTAGGATGAAGCAGATGAAAGACTTGAGTGAAATACCTCTTCACGAAGTCTATGAGATTCTAAGGCAAAATGAAGAGGAAGTTGAGGAGAAAAGAGCTGAAAAGAAGAAGGCTGAAAAGGTTCCTTATCCGATTGCTTTGGTTGTTGGAGAGAAGAAGAAAGAAAAGAAAGAAAATATAGAGAAGAAGAAGAAGAAGAAAGTACTGACAAGTTCTGAGTCAGATTCTGAGACAGATGGTGATGATGGAGAAAGTCTGAAATAAGCCATGCTGTTGCTGACCCGTGTCTTTCAAAAGAAATTTTACAAAAAGCCGGGATCAAATTCTCAACGATATTCTTCATCAAGTTCTAAGAACCACGAGCACCGAGAGAGGGTGGAAGGAAAGCGATACGAAGATAACAGATATGTTGAGAAGAAACCTGATGAAAGGAAGAAGTTCATGAATGATTACACTGTTGCCGTAAAGCCAACAAGTGATCCAGTCAAATGCTACAACTGTGGCAAGATTGGTCATTTTGCAAAAGATTGTAGAAAGCCAAAAGTTCGTAATTCTTAGTATTATCAGAACAAACTGCTATTGGCAAAACAGCAAGAAGCAGGAATAGCTTTAATGACTGAGGATGAATTTTGGTTGGATCATTCCGAAGGTGAAGATGAGGAGAAGGAAGAAACAGCTCATCTCTGTCTCATGGGCATAGAAGTAAAGTATGATGAGTCCGATGATGAGACATCTGATGAGGTATTAAACTTAACTCAAAAAGATTTCATTACCAAAATGGAAGCCATGGTGGTTGAGCTTCAAGATTTACAAAATAAACTGAAAAAGGAAAAAGAAAGAGTTGCTAACAAGAAGATCTTTGAACTTAATTCGTCTGTTATTGGGAACAAAGATCTGATTGATTCTTTACGCAAATCTGCTTCTGATTCTAAATCTCAAGTGGATTATTTTGAAAAGAAGATTTCTGATTTTGAAGTTAAAGTTTCTAAGTATGAGTTTGAAAAGAAAGAATCTGCACTAACTGTTCATAAATTGCAGGTTGAAAACAAGCTTTTGAATAAGAAGGTAAATGGTCTGGAAGCCAAACTTTACGCAAGAGGCCAAACAGATCAAACCATTTTTCTTAATGCACCTGATGAAGAGGCTGATGTTAAGGAAAAATGGGGACTTGGTTTTAAAAACCCCCATTACTTAAAGAAAGCCATCAGAAAACAACCAGCACTTTATAATTTTGATTTTCTTGCATGTGCTGGTAAACATACTCATTTAAAACCCAAATTTGTTACCCAATTACCGGAAGAAGTTGAGGCCAAAGAAATTGAAAATAGAAAGAATGTAAAGAAAATGCAACTACCATTTAACTATGCAAAGTTAAATGATAGTTATCTTTCAGAAACACCAAAAGTTCTTTCAAACGATTATTTTGCTAGTTATTCTGTTTCTGAGATGAAGGCAAAACCTGTTGTTGCAAAGGTTTATGTTCCTCCACTCATTCTTGAAAGCAAAATAGTTGAGCTTGAAAATGTTTTATCTGATGAAAAACTTTTGGTTGATATTCAACAAAGTGTATTTTCTACAGTATTAAAGAACACGGTTTTCTATCTGCATCTACAAAGTGTTGTAAAGTTTCAAAGGCATCTCAAACTTCGAATGATAATTTTGATGACTTATTTGAGTCTGCAAATGACTTTCTTAATTCTGATAATGGGTGCATAGAATAAATTGATATGTTTGACTTCAATGCTCCTCTTCCTGATCATTCTACTTGTCTTACAAATGAAAAGGTGTTACCAAGTGTTCTTAAAACTGCTAAATCATCAACTAAGGTTGGTGAATCGGTTTCTGTAACTGTTGATTATTATTCTCAAGGTAAGAAACATAAAGAAACAACGATTACAGAAACAAAAACACACTGGTACACAAAAGAAAACTCAGTCTCAGAAATCTGCTTTTCCTAATAGATCTAAATTTTTTGTTTCAGATATAAGCAAGAAAAGGTCGAAAGCTTGAACTGAATGGCGACCAAAACGGAAGGATGATGAGATAGCTGGATCAGTTTCTGATAATTCTTGTACTAGATCTATTAGTAGTGATTCAGATGTAGTTGGTCAATATGCTTCTCATCAACAAAACCGTGTAACTTCTTACAAGTGTTATTCAATAAAGCAGTTGATTCAATTATCTCCTATTACTACTACATCTCATTATAATTATCGGAGAACTGATTTTGCTTATTCTCATAATTCTTCTGATTGGTATGGATCTTATCATGTGTATTCTTCAAGATCAAATGTTTTCAAAAATTTTCAAAGAAAAGGAGGATCCGTATTTAAATGGATACCAAAATCTTGTGCTAATCTGTTAGGACCCGTTTTTAAATGGGTACCTAAATCTATTGTTTCATGATTTCTCTTGCAGACCCGGCATATGTGGTACTTGGACAGTGGATGTTCCAAGCATATGACTGGGCAAAAAGATTTATTGTCTAACTATACAGAGAAATTCAGTGGAAATGTCTGATTTGGAAACGATCAGCTTTCACCTATCTTAGGATATGGTGACATTATTGAAGACAACATAACGATCAGTAAAGTGAATTATGTCGAAGGTTTGGGGCACACCTTATTCAGCATTGGTCAATTCTGTGATAAAGGGTTAGAGGTCAACTTCAAAGCTAAGAGATGTTCGGTTCGTACGGAAGATGGCAATGAACTCTTAGTCGGAAATCGAAAGACAAACCTCTATACCATCAATCTTTCAAAGGTACAGAATGACAATCAAGTTTGCTTGATGACAAAGGCTTCATTGCAGCAAAGTTGGCTCTGGCACAGACGTTTATCTCACTTGAACTTTCGTTATATCAATAAGCTGGTTAGTGGGAAATTGGTAAAAGGACTTCCTGAGCTGAAATACGAGAAAGAACACTTATGTGCTGCATGTGAGAAGGGTAAGATGAAGAGATCTCCGCATAAACCGAAGCCTGAACCAAGCACTAGTTCTCCGTTAGAATTGTTACATATGGATTTGTGTGGTCCAATGAGAACTCAGAGTTTGGGTGGAAAGAAATACGTATTGGTTATTGTGGACGATTACTCAAGATACACATGGGTCAAATTTCTTCGATCAAAATATGAGACGCCCGAAGTTCTCATTACTTTCTTAAAGACGACCCAGGTGAAAATGCAGCGACAAGTCAAGTTTCTTCGAACAGATAACGACACAGAGTTCAAAAACAAGATAGTTGAAGAATATCTCGAATTGGTCGGGATATCACATCAGTACTCTACTGCTCGAACGCCTGAACAAAATGGAGTAGTCGAAAGGCGAAATCGGACGCTAGTCGAGGCCGCTCGAACTATGCTTAGCCAATCGGACTTACCTCTATTCTTGTGGGCAGAAGTTGTGTCGACTGCATGCCATACTCAAAATCGATCCATGATACATCGCCGTTTTCAAAAGACTCCATATGAGCTAATCAACAACAGAACACCGACAATCAAATATTTTCACATATTTGGGTGTAAATGTTTTGTGCTTAACGACAGAGAGAGTCTGAATAAATTCAGTGCTAAGGCGGACGAGGGTATCTTCATTGGTTATTCTTCAACATCGGCAGCATATCGTGTTTATTTGAAGAAGTCAAAGACAGTTGTTGAGAGCGTAAATGTTACATTCGATGAAGATATGGCTTCTGAAAAACTCAGTTCAGAACCCGTGATCACTGGAGTATTAGCTTCTGGGCAGATCAGTCCAGAACTAGCTTCTGGGCAGATCAGTCCAGAACCTGCTTCTACAAGTAATAGTTCGAATAATGCTTCTACATCTATTTCACATTTATCTGATTTAGATTTGTTATTTGAATTCTTTTATGATGAGTTTCTAGGTTCTAATGTATCTAAATCTGCTGTGACTGACAGGTCTGAAGACACAAGTTGCAATCATCCAGTCACTTCAGAAGTTATAACTGAACTTGTATCCCCCGTTCAGTCAGAAACTCACATTCCATCAACTACTCCTATAGTTGAAGATACACAAGTAACTGATTCATTTGTATGTGATATCATGTCTACTCAACAGTCAGAGTCTGCTGTTCCAACTGATGCTTCTGCACTTGAAACTTCAACTGCAAACCCCCCTCATATTATTCAAACTGAAGAGCCTGATAGTGGATTTCAAGATGATGATCATGTTCAATCAGTATCTAATCCACTCCCTCATGAGCATCGCTGGACCAAAGAGCATCCATTACATCAAGTAATTGGAGATCTTAACAAGCCTGTACAAACTAGGTCAGCGGCTTTGAATCAATGTATGCATGACTCATTCCTCAGCAAGATAGAGCCCACACGAGTATCAGAGGCTTTAGATGATTCGGATTGGGTATCTGCTATGCAAGAAGAATTAAATCAGTTTGAAGCCCTGAAGGTCTGGAGATTTGTTCCAAAACGGGAAAGTAAATCCGTGATTGGCACTAAATGGGTATTCAAAAATAAAAAGGATGAAGATGGTATCGTCATTAGGAACAAAGCTAGACTTGTTGCCAAAGGTTACCGGCAAGAGGAAGGCATAGACTACGATGAGACGTATGCTCCAATAGCGCGTATAGAAGTAATCCGCATGTTTCTAGCTTACGCAGCTTATAAGAATTTCACAGTCTATCAGATGGATGTGAAAACAGCCTTTCTGAATGGCATTCTTAAGGAGGAAGTATACGTGTCTCAACCAGAAGGGTTAGTCAATCCAGATAAGCCAGATCATGTCTACATCTTGGACAAAGCCCTGTATGGTTTGAAACAAGCCCCTCGAGCATGGTATGATGTTCTATCTAAATTTTTGGTCAAGTCCGGTTTTTCTAAAGGTAAGGTTGATACCACTTTGTTCATCAAAAAGGAAAAAGCTGATATTATTCTTATTCAAATATATGTTGATGATATAATATTTGGTTCTACTAATCCTAAATTTTGCAAAAACTTTTCCAACCTCATGGTGTCACGTTTTCAAATGAGTATGATGGGAGAGATGAATTTCTTTCTCGGATTACAAGTTAAACAGTTTTCAACGGGGATTTTCATTAATCAATCTAAGTACATTTTGGATATTCTTCGAAAGTTCAATATGGAAAATTGTAAACCAATTGGAACCCCGATGGCACCAGGTACTAAGATTAGCACTGATCCTTCGGGTAAAAGTGTTGATGTTAGAACTTATAGAGGTATGATAGGATCGTTAATGTATCTTACATCTAGTAGACCAGATATTATGTTTTCAACATGCTTATGTTCTAGATATCAGGCTGCTCCCAAAGAATCTCATTTGGCTGCTGTCAAACAGATCTTTAGATATCTGAAGGGAACTGCAGACCTTGGTCTGTGGTATCCTAAGGATACTGGGTTTCAACTGACTTCCTATTCAGATGCAGATCATGCAGGTTGCATGTTGGACAGAAAGAGTACTTCAGGTCACGTTCAATTTCTTGGAGACAAGCTCGTTAGCTGGGCATCAAAGAAACAATTATGCGTTTCCACATCGACTACTGAAGCAGAGTACGTAGCTGCTGCTAGTTGCTACTCTCAAGTCCTGTGGATGCGAACACAACTACGAGACTATGGATTCAAGTTTGACAAAATTCCAATCTATTGTGACTCGAAGAGTGCGATCGCAATATCTGCTAATCCTGTCCAACATACGAAAACCAAACACATTGATGTCAGGTATCATTTTATTAAGGATAATGTAGAAAAAGGAACAATTGAACTCTATTTTGTAAAAACAGATTATCAACTTGCAGATTTATTTACCAAACCATTAGATGAAAAGAGATTTAATTTTCTTATCTCTAATCTTGGTATGTTAAATCTGAAGACATAATCAGTTATTACCTAATATAGTTAAGTATTGTTATTTTTCATCATTTTTCTTTATCATTATGTTTGAAGGATATCTGCACTTTAAATGTTTACTCATGATCTCAGGGGGAGTAAGAGAAGATATTAGATGATCTACATTCATTTGAGGGGGAGTATAACAAATTTCTGCATTTTACTTAGCTTACAAATTTTGTGATGCATGATTTTAGGGGGAGCATATAAGTCAAGTCAAAAGGAGTAAGACTATGATTTCTGATTATTTCTGATCAGAACTCGTACTTTAATTGTTTTACTGCTTTACGTCTTTTATTTTTTTATTTTTGAATAAATTTTGTGAATAAATTTTTGACTAGACTTTGAGACTTATGCAGGATGAGAGAGGATGACACGATCATATCTTTTTGACTTAAGCATGACTTCATGAGATTTAAGACAAAGCTAAAAGGTAAATTTCTTATCTTAATCTCAAATATATCTGAAAGAAGGACAACTTTCAGATATAGAAAACATGTTCTGAAATGTTCAAACCACTTCCCGAATTTTAAACAAATTTTATAATTTGGAAGTGTGATTTTAAATGTTTTCATTTTATTTTTGTGATTAATCAATAAATATACCATGTGTTTCCAAAGATAAACACTTGCGTATTGTCTTTTCTTTATACTTTCAAGTATTCACACACACCGGTTTGATTTTTTGTTCAAAATGTTCTTACCATGTCTCTAAATTGAAATAGTTTTTCTTCAATGGTAAGACACCCCGCTTGTACTTCAAAGAATTTTGAGCGTCATTTCATTTCTACACGTCATTTCAAGAATGTCTATATTTTGTTTCGTATGGACAATATCCATTGTTTTTGACCATAAGCCTTGATTGCTATATCATTCATTTCTGATCATTTTCATACAATGTCAGATTTTCAAACAAGTCTTTTGTATTCATAATTCATTCATTCAATATACTTGTTTGAAAATACTTCAATGTTTTAAAATGCTCATATCTTCATGATTATATTCTGAGCAAACATTTATCTGACATTTGTATTTGAGCTTTAACTGATAAAGCTAAATCATCTGAGCAACACATGCGTTCATAGGAAATATGGGTTCTTTGTGCTAGGACTTCAATGAACTTCTATGATATCACGTTAACTAGTGATTTCTACCCAAGAAGTTAATCCTTTAGTGATTGAGTGTGAGGAGTCAAAAAGAAATGAGTGTGGGTGTGATGAGGTAAAATGGAAAAGAGAGTTTGATTAGTAGTGAGCTTAATGATTAAAAGAAAGAGGGTGTGAGATCAGAGTAAAAGAATATCAAACTCTGCACCAACTACTTTCTGAGCCGGGCAACCACATTACTAATGCTTCACAATTCTTCCGTGAACATTATTGAAACAGGCAACTAACCCATGCCAACTCTTGACTAAACCCCACCAACTACTCATTTTCTTCTCAAAAAGAAGGTGTTTCATATTTCAAAGGTGACGCAACATATAATCTATCTGGTTTTCATTTGGAAAATCTGGATATTGAAAAAGAAGGAAGCCTGCCCCACTTTCGCACTTCAATCATGCACATTGAGTCTGTGTTTATCTACTGTTGTCTCAGTGGTTTACACAATTGTGAGCCTTAACAAAGCAATCATTCGTGCTTAATTCTTTCTACACGTGCACGGACACACAAGGAATTTGTTTTCTTGTCATAACATTCATAGAAATTGCCTTTGTGGTGTTTCGATGATTGGATGGAAGCCCTGGGGGAGTGAACATCAAAAAGCTCCTTTATATTGTGTATTCGTTACACACAGTGACTTCGTGTTACTGACAGACATTTTAACTGATTCATTTGTTGATTCAGGGGTTACATGTTCTTATTTTGTCTGGATTTGCAAAGATCTAGATGAATATTTGGTTATGGATCACAGAATCAGTGGCTTAACTTGACAGATTAGAATGGTCAAAGATATTTCTTGGAAAAAAAGTTTTGATGATATAGATGCTCAAATCATCAAAAAGGGGGAGATGGTATCAAGAAATGATAAAGTTTTGAGAGATGATTTTCAGAAATGTCCAAGTCAGAAAAGTTCAAAGTAAAGATTTGAAGAAGATCAAAGAATTTCTGAAGATTTGAGGAAATTTTCTTTGAAGATTATCTGCTAAAGCAAACCGAGTTGATTCTGAAGATAATTTCTTTCCAAAATCTGAAAGTGTCTTGTGAAAGTTTTGGGGAGATTGTTAATCGTTTGAAGACAGTTTTTGGAAAGAATAAAGTCAAAGAAAAAGGGGAGATTGTACTGACAGAGCTTAAAAAGTGAATACTGAATTGCTAGATCTTTCAATAGTGATCTTGAATCCAAAGGGGGAGATTGTTAGAGCATAAATCTGTTGGATACAAGATCAAGAAGACTGAAGGTCAAAGGTCAAGAAAGTCAAAGCTGGAAAAGTCAAATCTCATTAAAGTCAAAGTCTTTTGTAATAAAAGTCAAAGTGTCTTTGTATTTGTTTTTGTATTTTATTTTCCTTGTATTAGGAGTTGGTATAAATAGCTTTTATCTTGTATTGTTTGGATATGTGACATTGTCTGATTGTAATCTGAGAGAAAGTTCGTTTGAGAGAAATATGTAGAAAGAGTGAGTTCTAGAGAGAGAAAGTTTGTAATCTTGAATTTGAAAGTGAAATCAAACAGGTAATTGATTCTTGTTTGTGTTTGTTCTTGATTCATTGCATTTAGGAACTAGAATATGGGAAAGTGCACGCTCTTGGTCAACCGATCCATAACTACCCAAATGGTATCATGACCTCTTAGAGTCTTTCGTAATTTCGTCACAAATTCCATGGTGATGTGTTCCCACTTTCATTGTGAGATTTTCAAGGATTGGAGGCTCCGGTATGGTCGTTAGTGTTCGACCTTAACTTGTAGACATGTCACACACCGCTCCACGTAATTTTCCATATCGAATTTCATGATGGGCCACCAATAGTTGAGTTTTAGATGTCGGTACATCTTTGTACTTCCTGGGTGTATAGAATACTTGGACTTGTGGGCATCTCCGAGTAGTAGTTCACGATTACCCTCGACTTTGGGTACCCACACTCGCCCTTTGAAAAGTTTCACTCCACGAACGTCTTCGGTCAAGAGTAGACGTTGCTTCACCATCACTTCATTTTTAAGATTCTCCTCTCAAAGTGCTTCAGCTTGGGTGGTTTTAATCTTCTCGATTGTCAGGATCGAATTCTCAACAAGAATTATGAATACTCAGAAACAATATTAAAGAAGCTGCGGAATAACACTTTAATATTCAATAAGCAGAAAAACAATGAAACAGTGAATCACAATCAACTTGTAAACTTTATTTAATGATTCAAGTTACAAGCTTTTCATTCACAACCTCAATCTTGAAGAACAGGCTCTTTCAAGACGAATTCTACTTCTCTAGAATTAGGAACTATGCCTTGAGGTTGATTCTCTCTAGAACAAAAACTCAGAATTAATTCTCTATCTCTAACTATTCTAAACAATTCTATATATACTGAAAATAAAGATAATTACAAAACTTAAAAAAGATCTTCAAAATAATCTTCATAATTATCTTCAAGATTTCCATGTTTATCTCCAGACGCTATCTCTTCAGCATTGTCTTCACATTATCTTAGAAGCAGCATTAATCACCTTGATCACCTTAGAAGCATTAACTGAGTCTTGGCAGCATTAACTACTAAGCAGCACTAACTACTAGCAGTACTAACTAGCTAAGCAGTACTAACTTTGTTCAAGCAACACTAACTTTGACTAGCAGTATTAATTCTACTAGAAGTAGTAATACATAGCAGTATTAACTTTGAGACCCTCTGGCAGTACTAACTCTGAACTAGCAGCATTAATGACTTGTTCACAACTTCAGTTCCCAACAATCTCCCCCTAACTTGACTTTTAGAAAGAGAAGTCAAGTTCTTCAGATGCTTCCAAAACTTTCATTGATTCAGTCCAATGTTAGGATTCAGTCCCATGCTCTGATTGATAGTTCTCTGAATTAGATACTTTTCCATTTCTGAATTTGATGCACAACCCAGCTTCTTCTTTAACATGACATGAAGCTTTAGACGTGTGTGATTGTAGACCCTGTCCACCAAGTAATATTCCATGTGAAAAGTATCCAAGGCCAATTCATAGACTCCACTCCTTTCATACAGAGTCCATCCTCTAACAGTTTTTAACACATCTCTGATTAAATGCTTCACTGCTTCTGGATTGAATAACATGCACAAATACTCCATAACCAACTTTACAATTGGTAACCCTGGAGCTTTCAGCTGATCTGCATGTAACTTCATACCAACTTCATACATCTCTTCTAAATCAGATCTTGAACATTCTCTGACAATTTTGTTCCATGTTGCAAACACATAGTACTTCTCATCCTTTCTTTTCAATCTGATATACTCCTTACCATCCACCATCATAATATCCCATTGGATAACTTCAGGAGGTTTGACTCCAACAGGTTCAGCTGTGATAGGCTTTGGAATTTTATCCATTACCACCATGTACATATTTACATCTGAACTCTGTGGTACTTCCTGAGATTTAACTCTCTTTTCTTCATTCTTTGGTGCCTCTTCTTCTTCAGCAACCTTTTTCTCTTCTTCTACTCAGAGCTTCTTGTCAGTTTTCTTTCTTTTAGCCATCATCTTGGTTCTCTTCAGAATCCTTTGACTTTGCCCTATAGTAGCTTCCTTCTTCTTTTCTTCCTTTATCTCTATCTTTTCTTTTGTTAGAGTTCCCTCTTCACTTTCAGGGAAGGGTTGATTAATATTCACATCATGCCTCTCCTTGGCTTTCTTTTCAAACTCCACTCTGTCCTTTTCATTACGTTTCAGTTTTCCCATTTCTTTCTCATATAAGCCTTTGACTTGATCAAAAGTCATTTTCACAAACATTTCTTTCTTCACACCAATTGCACTCCTCAAGAAAGTTATCATCTTGTTTCTTTCCTGAGTTGCAAGGTAAGTTTGTGAAGGCCTTCTCTTCTTTGCATTTGATCTGGTCATCATAGCCTTTCTCAAGCTTATTGCTCTTTGCTTTGCTTTCTCTGTTTCCAGCCCTTTCTGAAATGCTTCATTTAATTCATTTGCTAGTGCTCTGGCTATCTCTCTGTATTTCTCAACCTGCTCTTTCTCTGCTTGATCTAATTCTTCTTGCATTTTCTTGGCTAATGCTTCATCTGACTCAACCATCTTTTGCTTTTTGGTTGGTTGATCATATTCTATCATCTTTTCTTTCCCCTTTTTCATTGCATCTGCAGCCTTGTCTTTCTTTTCTGTTCTCTTTGCTCCCCCTTCATTTATGACCACTCCCTTTGCTTTGGGAGTGTCATTCTTTGCTTTTACAAGCATCTCAGCTACCTCAACCTCTTCAGGTGTTAACCCTGTTACTGCTGCTTGTATAGTTTCAGCAGCACTAACAGTTTCTGCTGCTGGGGTTGTTACTGCTGCTGTTGTTGTTACTGCTTCTTTGGTACTTTATGTTTCTTTTACACCTTCAGCTTTTTCTTCAACAAACTCTCCCTGTGCTTCAACAAACTCCCCTTCAATCTGTTGATCTAACATTTCTTGGCTTGAACTCTCCCCCTTTTTGGAAGCATTCTCATTCTCCTTTTTGGTTGTCCCCTTTCTCCTCCTTAGAACAAACTGACTTCTTCTTTTCTTGGCCATGAGCTTTCCCACCAGTTGCTTGAGTTTTGAATTTTGCTGTTGTTGGGAGATGACCACTTGCTGCAATGCTTTGATTTCCTTTCCTCGATTAACCACATCAACATTGATGTTGGCTATTGTTTCCATCAATTCCATGTAAGTATAGCTATCCTCACCTTCTTTAGGTGTTTTACCCACCCTTGAAGGATCATTGGAATCTTTTTCCATCAATTCATCAGTTTCAGTTCTGTCCTCACCCTTTTTGGATGTTTTGCCCATCCTTGAGGGATCCTTGGATCTTGTAGTAGTGACCTTCTGCCTAGCAGAAGCATCAACTACCCCATTGGTTTCTTGGCACCGGGGTCCTTTGGTTGATTTCTCAGCCAAAGTTGCCATGGGGAAGGTCTTAGAGATGTTACCACTATCCTTCTCTGTGCTAGCAGAAGTAGTGGCAGCCTTCTCACCCATATGCTCATCCATCTCCTTAGAGAGCACCTCCTCAGGGTTGGGAGACACCCTATTGGATTCCCTTTGGATATTCTGTATTGGAGAATGCTCCAATAGAGGGCTTTGAGGCTCTTGGTTAATAGTAGGTACAACAAGGGAAGGAGCCTTGTGTACCTTTCTCTTGACATAAGTCTTGGTTATCATAGGAGTGGGTTTAGCAGCAAAGGACTGAGGACACATTTGAGAGAGGGAAGGTTGGGATTGACTCTCAGTGGGTTGGTCTAATGAGGGCCTTGACCCTGAGGCCATACCTTCTTGTGGTTGGGACACCACCATCATTGTTGAGAACAATAGGGTGTCAACTCCTTCCGAGTCCCTAGCAGATCTTCTCATGTTTGAGAAGACCTTGCCTTTAGGGGGTTTAGGTACATATACCCCATCAAAGTGAGGTATATCCGTCAATTCGTTGGTTATAACTGCCTGTACAAACCTGGGATACATGAAGAAACTCTTCTTGTTGTCCAGGTTTGAGACAAGATCATTGAAGATCATCAGTGAAAATTTATATTTTCTAGCAGTAGATAAACATACCAAAGCATAGGCAATGGGACTGCTAAATTGGCTCCAGCCAGTGGTTTTCTTGGAAATACAGTGCATCAGGGTATGAACAAAGAACCTCCATTGGGGTGAAAATTGAGCTTTAAAAAACTTGAAAATCCCCAATTGGCCTTCATACCCCATTCTGGTGAGGTTTGAAAACAAATCCTCATTTGGAATAGAAGATATACCTGAAGCATCGTCTAGACGTAGACAAATGCGAATGGTCTCCTCAGTAACTGTCAAGGGTTTGTCACAAACCCTTGTTTTGATGCACTGCACTCCATTTTCAGTGCTAGTAGTGGCGTTGGCCCAGAATTGCCTTTGGTGCTCTATGTAGATGGTAGGAGACACAGTGAGAGCATGAGCGATGTGGCTTGACCTCAAAAAGTCGACTATCTGGTGAAAACCTTTGGCTTGTTTTGGCTTTTGGAGCATGGCTATCTCGTTGTGCTCATCAACAAACACCATTGAAGCCATCTGTACACAAGGAGTCTTGACTATCGAGCACTGGATACTTGAGAGAAAAGAGTGAGAGAGAAGATGAACAGTAGACAAAGAGTCGTTATGATCTTTTAGGCGGGGAAAGGGTATTTATAGCTTGTGGATTATAAGCAGTATTAACCTTAAAAAGATAGTGAAAGCAGTATTAACAGTGACCAGTATTAACTGAGAGCAGTATTAACCACTAGCAGTATTAACTAACTAGCAGTATTAACTGAGAGCAGTATTAACCACTAGCAGTATTAACTAACTAGCAGTATTAACTGAGAGCAGTATTAACCACTAGCAGTATTAACTGAGAGCAGTATTAACCACTAGTAGTATTAACTAACTAGCAGTATTAACCACTAGCAGTATTAACTAACTAGCAGTATTAACTGAGAGCAGTATTAACCACTAGCAGTATTAACTAACTAGCAGTATTAACTGAGAGCAGTATTAACCACTAGTAGTATTAACTGTGCACTGGCAGTAGTAAAATTGTACTGGCAGTACTAAAACTGTACTGGCAGTATTAACCATACTTACACTTTTAAGCTTGTGATGAACTGAGTACTGCTCTACATTTCCTGAGAAAGAACATTAGTAACACCAAGAATAACCAATATACAGGTATTGAACCAATTTTTAAGTAGGATCTTATTCAGAGTTGATCATTCCCACACTTGTTACCAAGAAATTGAATCTACCCACATCAAAGGCTTTGGTGAATAGATCAGCAAACTGGTTATCAGTATGAACTTTTACAACCTAAATAGCTTCTTTTCATTCCAGTCTCTTATAAAGTGATACCTGATCTCAATGTGCTTTGTCTTTGAGTGCTTGACAGGGTTATTAACAATGCTAATAGCACTGCTATTATCAATAAAGATTGGAGTGTGTAGAAAGGTTACCCCATAGTCCAGCATTTGATTCTGAATCCATAAGACTTGAGAACAGCAACTTGCAGCTGCTATGTACTCTGCTTCTGTTGTAGATGTGGACATTGTGGTTTGTTTCTTGCACTGCCATGATACTAGTCTTGCACCCAAAAACTAGCATCCTCCAGAAGTAGATTTTCTGTCCAAGTTTGCTCCACCTAAGTCACTGTCTGAGTATGCAAGTAGGTCAAATGATGAGTCATAAGGATACCAAAGTCCCAATCTAGGTTGCCCTTTGAGATATCTGAATATCCTCTTAACAGCTTGATAGTGTGATTGCTTTGGCCTAACTTGAAATCTTGCACACACACAGACTGGAAACATTATATCTGGCCTGGAGGCTGTAAGATACATGAGAGATCCAATCATGGATCTATAGTGATGAACATCTATATCCTCCCCCTCAAGATCTGCTGTTATCTGCTTGTGTGTCTCCATAGGTGTGCTGGCAGGCTTTGAGTCTGAGAAACCAAACTTGGTTAGAATGTCCTGCACATACTTGGACTGACAAATAAAAATACCATCTGACTTTTGTTGGACTTGGAGTCCAAGAAAGAAAGTAAGTTCCTCCATAGAACTCATTTTGAACCTTTGATGCATTAGATCCTCAAACTCCTTGCACATATTGTCTCTTGTGGATCCAAAGATGATATCATCCACATAGATTTGGACCAACAAGATGTCCTTCTTTCTCTTGATGAACAAAGTTCTATCAATGACTCCTCTTTCAAAGCCATTTTCCAGGAGATAGGATGACAGAGTGTCATACCATGCTCTTGGTGCTTGATGCAGTCCATAAAGTGCTTTCTTCAGTTTGTATACTCTGTCTGGATAGTTTGGGTTTTCAAACCCTGGTGGTTGACAGACATATACTTCTTCTTCAATTGAGCCATATAGAAATGCACTTTTTACATCCATTTGATAAACTTTGAACTTTATATAAGAAGCATAGGCCAGGAACAATCTGATTGCTTCTATCCTAGCCACTGGTGCAAATACTTCTTCATAATCTATTCCTTCTTCTTGTGTATACCCTTGTGCCACCAACCTTGCTTTGTTCTTTACTACTATTCCTCTCTCATCTCTCTTATTCCTGAAGACCCATTTTGTACCTTCTCTCTTGTGTATACCCTTGTGCCACCAACCTTGCTTTGTTCTTTACTACTATTCCTCTCTCATCTCTCTTATTCCTGAAGACCCATTTTGTACCTATTGCTCTTTGACCTTTAGGAAGGTCTACCAGATCCCAAACATCTTCCAGCTTGAATTGGAGCAGCTCTTCTTGCATGGCTTCTATCCAACTGGAATCTTTCATAGCATTATGAGCCTTCTTAGGCTCAAGCTGGGATAGAAAGCAAGAAAGCACTGTATGTTGTTGGTCTTGCATATCTTGCAGCCTGCTTTGATTTCTAGTCATCATAGGAGAAGAGATATCTCCTATTACCAGTTGAGGAGGATGATTCTTTTGAGTTCTTGTTTGATGACTAGGTTCTTCATTGAGTCCCACCTCTAGATTAGTGTCATTCAACTCAATTGAAGTGATGTCAGCAGCTACTTCTGGTTCTGTATTTTCTTGACTCTCCTCATCTCTTCTTTCTTCTTCACTCTGATTTGATTCAGTAGATGGCTCCTTTTCACAGTCTTCAACAGGATCCACTGTAGGTATGGGAAAAATCACAGACTGAGGTATGTTGTCTTGAACTGGTGTAGTCCGTGATCCTCCACTGCTTGAACCTGCATAATCATCACTACTGAAACCAAAAGAGTTAGTTAGTGAATCAATGTCAAACAGCCACTGAGGACCAGACCCAATAGGATTTGGTGTGTTCTCATTGCATTTGACATTGTCACTTTCCTCAATTATTCTAGAAGAAGTATTAAAAACTCTGTAGGCCTTACTTTGAGATGAGTAACCCACAAGAAATCCATCATCTGCCTTGCTATCAAACTTTCCTAAGTGAGATTTGATATTGAGAATTGTACAAGGACACCCAAATGGTTTAAAAAATCCAATAAAGGGTTTTCTTTTATTTAAGAGCTCATAAGGTGTCTTGTTCTTTGGCTTGACCACTAGAACTCTGTTTTGGACATAACAGGCAGTATTAACTGCTTCAGCCCAGAAAGTAATTGGCAGTTTTGAATCAACTAACAGAGATCTAGCAGCCTCAATTAGTGTCCTATTTCTTCTCTTAGCAACTCCATTTTGTTGTGGAGTCCTAGGAGCACTATATTGTCTCTCAATACCTTTTTCCTCACAAAAGGTGTTTAGATCAAGATTTTTAAATTCAGTTCCATTGTCTGATCTAATGACTTTTACTTTTTGATTAGTTTGGTTTTCAATTCTTAGAATAAAGGATTTGATCAGTCCACTTGTCTCATCCTTAGTCCTTAGAAAATATACCCAAGTAAATCTAGAGTAATCATCAACAATAACTAGGCAATATGATTTCTTCCCTATGCTCATCACATTTGTAGGACCAAACAGATCCATATGTAATAACTGGAGACATGAAGAAATTGTATTTAACTTTTTGGTCTTATGAGAAGTTTTGTGCTGTTTGCCTTTAAGGCAAGCGACACAATGATCATCACATGAAAAGACTTTTGATGGTAAACCTCTTACAAGGTTGTTTTTAACAAGTTTG
Organism: Arctium minus; assembly: GCA_954870635.1. Taxonomy (NCBI): domain Eukaryota; kingdom Viridiplantae; phylum Streptophyta; class Magnoliopsida; order Asterales; family Asteraceae; genus Arctium; species Arctium minus. The sequence goes on along the minus strand of OX941081.1, from coordinate 127,951,265 downwards.
TTCATTGTCTTGAAGTTCATGTGACACATCCTTTTGTGCGAAAGAGAGGATTCATCTACAGAAGCTTTTGAAACAAGACAGTTCAGAGATGAATCACTTGAAACATTGTCCATGTCTAGACAATAAACATTGTCCTTTCTTGGAGTTCTAAGTAGTATCATGCTTTCATCAACTACCTTGAATCCTGGAGCAAGGATCATACATTCTGTATTGGTAAATAATATACTATGTTCTTTGTCACAAACCTGTGATACACTTAACAGGTTGTACTTTAACTGATCAACATAGTAGACATCCTCAAATGTCATCTTACCTTTTGTGACATTAACTTTTCCACTTATTTTTCCACCTGCAAGATTGTCTCCAAATGCAACATGTCCTCCATTGATATGCTTGAAATCCTGAAGGCATGACATGTTGCCTGTCATGTGCCTAGAGCAACCACTATCCACATGCCAAATGCTCTTCCCCTTGAGCTGTTGGTTGCCCTGCACATAAGATAAATCAGTTAGTATTGATTAGGAACCCAAGCCAAAGTGGTCTTGGGTACCCCTTTCTCATCAAAATATTTATATTCCTTCTTGACAAGATTTTTAAACTTTGACTCCTCATTGCTGGAGTACTTTGTCACAATAATGGGTTTGGCTGCACATTTGCTAGAAGCAGTACCGGTTTTAGAAGAACTGACTGCATTAGCAGCACTTGCATGCTTAGCAGTACTAACCTTGTTAGAAGTAGTAACTGTGTCAGCAGCAGTAACTGTGTTAGCAGTAGTAACCTTTGAAGAAGTACTAACAGTGTTAGAAGCATTAAAATTCTCAGCAGTACTAACACTGGTAGCAGCAGTATTACTTCTGGCAGCACTATCCCTGTCAGCAGTACTATTTGATGTAGCAGTACTAACAGTTTTAGTGCTTCTAGGCACCCACATTTTAATACTGTCTTTTAAAACCTTTTTCTTCATTTGGCCTTTGGTTTCAACAGATTTCTTAGCCACATATTTCTTTCCAGCCTTCCTATAACCAACAGGTTTTTGCATAAATCTTTGAAAGTTCATCTTTTGGTTAATAGGGTTAAAGAAACAGTGCTTAGCCAAATGATTCAACTTGCCACATATGAAACAAGGTTTTGGTCTGATTATCTTACTCAGATCAACTCCTTGTTTCTGAGCCCATTGATTATTCCAGTTTCTTTGATTACCTCTCTTTTTACCAGAATTTAGGCTCTCAGTTTTATTGCAAGCACACTGTTTACAAGGGCCAGGATTCACAACAGTGGTCTGTTTGTAATGGACCTTGTTGGCCTTTCCTTTGGTCTTATCTATCTCTTTAGACTTGACCCATATTTTTTCACATCCCTCATTCGTGATGATGTTGTTTTCTAAGGGTATCTCTTTACTCACAGCATTGTTCTTATTCTCACTGGCTTCTTTCTCAGTCATATCCTCAACAACTACCTCATCCAATGGATCTATCTTAAATGCTTCCTCAGACAAGTTCTTTTTCTCCTTGGTCTCTAACAAGTCTGATGTAGGAGGGATGTAGTTGTTGTTGTAAGGAGGGGGTGTGTTGTTGTATCCAACACCAGGCTTCATTTTATCATGAATCTGAGCCTTTAGAAGAGAATCCATTGCTTTTGAAGCATATGAAAACTTTTCTATATCAAGCTTAACTTTAGCTAGTTCTTCTTTCAACTTATCATTCTCTTCTTTGGACTTAGACAGTTTGGTCTCTAACTCATTCTTTTCCCACTTCCAGTAGTTTGTGTCATAAGAGTGTTGAAGTTCATTGGCTTGGAAGCCTTTGATTTGTTCTTCAAACCTCTCAACTATCAACACATAATCTCTTATGTCCTTTTCTAATCTTTTGAGGTCATCACACATGTTTTGGTTATGATCCCTGTACCTTTTGACAGTGTCTATGCAAGATTGAGTACAAAGATTAGAAATTACCTCAGAAGGGAGATCAAACACCTCTGCCATAAGAGCTTGATTCTGAATGGCTTCCTCAGCTTGGTCACTCTAGTCAAACCCCATTCCTTGTTGAGAAACAAGGGGTTGAGCAGAGTTCTTGTTTTGATTGTAGCCTCCATTCTGAGCTTCTTGGTGGTTGTTATTTGGCACACCACTTCTGCACTCTCTAGCAAAGTGTCCCTTCATGTGGCACTTATAGCATTCCACCTTTGTTTTGTCAAAACCAGCTCCATCTTCTCTTCTTTGAGAGAAGTTGTTCCTCCCAGTTCTTTTAATAAACTTCTTCACCCTCATAGATAACATGGCCATCTGCCATTTAATGTCCATCTCCTCCAGATCATCAGGGTGAATTTGTTCCAGATCATCATTAATCAAGCAGTTGTTGCTATGACTTGACAAAAAGGCTTCAAAGACAGTTTCAGTGCCTTTTTCTGAATTTACTCCACTAGCAGCACTAACTGCTTCAGGGTTGGCAGTAGTATCAGTGGATGCTGATAGAAGTGCTGCATTATGATTATACCCAGTGGGCTTCTTCTTAGCTTCTACTTCTGATTCAAAAACTCTTAGATCATTATACAGATCATCTAGTTCCTTCTCTTCCAGATTGTAACTCTGTCTATATGAGACAGTGTACATAGTCCATTCATCCCCAAGAGATCTGAGGAACTTCCTGTTGATATCATCTTGCTCCATCTTTACTCCAACAGTAGCTAGTTCACCAATAAGCTTGTTGAACCTGTCAAAAGTTTGAGTCATAGACTCATTCTTTGAAGAAGTGAAGTTCTCATACTGCTGCTTCAGAACATCCCTTTGATTTCTTTTGGTGCTCTCAGTTCTAGCAAATCTTTTCTCTAAAGCATTCCAGAGAATCTGAGCATCAGTGCAGTTGCAGAATTGATGCTGATATTCATTGGGGATGGCCAAGAGCAGAGTGCTCAAGGCCTTCATCTCTGTATGTCGGATCTTCCTCTCACCATCTGTCTTTGGTGGAGATCTTTTCCAATCTGGTCCAATCTGACCTTCAGTAGAGGGACCATTCTCAATGACATCCCACATTGAGTAGTCAGCAAGGAGAATGTATTGCCTGATTCTGATCTTCCACATGTCAAACTCATTGGGTTTGAGCATTGGAACCTTAGAGACAAGAGTACTGTTTGATTTTGCAAAGTTTTCCATGATGAATGAATGAATGTTTCTGAGAGAACAGGCTCTGATACCACTTGTCAGGATCGAATTCTCAACAAGAATTATGAATACTCAGAAACAATATTAAAGAAGCTGCGGAATAGCACTTTAATATTCAATAAGCAGAAAAACAATGAAACAGTGAATCACAATCAACTTGTAAACTTTATTTAATGATTCAAGTTACAAGCTTTTCATTCACAACCTCAATCTTGAAGAACAGGCTCTTTCAAGACGAATTCTACTTCTCTAGAATTAGGAACTATTCCTTGAGGTTGATTCTCTCTAGAACAAAAACTCAGAATTAATTCTCTATCTCTAACTATTCTAAACAATTCTATATATACTGAAAATAAAGATAATTACAAAACTTAAAAAGATCTTCAAAATAATCTTCATAATTATCTTCAAGCTTTCCATGTTTATCTCCAGACGCTATCTCTTCAGCATTATCTTCACATTATCTTAGAAGCAGCATTAATCACCATGATCACCTTAGAAGCATTAACTGAGTCTTGGCAGCATTAACTACTAAGCAGCACTAACTACTAGCAGTACTAACTAGCTAAGCAGTACTAACTTTGTTCAAGCAGCACTAACTTTGACTAGCAGTATTAATTCTACTAGAAGTAGTAATACATAGCAGTATTAACTTTGAGATCCTTTGGCAGTACTAACTCTGAACTAGCAGCATTAATGACTTGTTCACAACTTCAGTTCCCAACAATGATCAAGTCTGACACCAAGTCAATTCTAGAGAGAGAGAGAGAGAGAGAGAGAGGGTCATAGGCTACCACTATATTCTTTTCGACTCAAAGCATCCGCTACCACGTTTGCTTTACTTGGGTGGTAGAGCAACTCCCAGTCATAGTCTTTTAGTAGTTCCAACCATCTTCTCTTTCTCTTGTTCAAATCCTTCTAGTCGAAGACATACTTTAAACTTTTGTGATCAGTATAGAGGGTGCACTTAGTGCCATAGAGGCAGTGTCGCCAAAGCTTCAATGCAAAAACTACCGCCGCGAGCTCTAAGTCATGGGTTGGATAATTCTTCTCATGAATTTTAAGTTTCCTTGATGCATAGGCAATCACCTTCCCTCGTTGCATCAAGATGCAACGCAGACCCATCTTCAAGGCATCACTAAAGACTACGAAATCGTCGGTTCCTTCGGATAAGGACAGTATCTATGCTTCACAAAGCTTCTTCTGGAGGGTCCGGAAAGCCTTTTATTGAGCATCCGTCCATATGAACTTCATGTTCTTCCGAGTAAGAGAGGTCAAGGAAGATTCAATGTTAGATAAGTCTTGTATGAATTGCATGTAATAACCCGCTAAACCCAAGAAGCTCCGATTATCAGACGGACTCTTTGGCGGCTCCCACTTTATCACGACTTCAATTTTTGAGGGGTCCACCTTCACCCTATCTCAGGTGACAACATGCCCCAGGAATTGAACCTCTTTCAACCAGAAGTCACACTTGCAGAACTTAGCATAAAGCTTCTCTTTCTTTAAGACTTCTAGGACCTCACGAAGGTGTCGGTCATGCTTGAGCTCGTCCTTATAATAGATGAGAATATCGTCAATGAACACTATCACTAATTTCTCAAGGAAAGGTCGACACACTCAGTTCATTAGGTCCATAAACACCGTCAGCACGTTGGCCAACCCAAAAGGCATGACTAAGAACTCGTAATGCCCGTAACGGATCCTAAACTCCATCTTCAGGACGTCTTCATTCCTCACCCTCACTTGGTGATATCCAGATCGAAGGTCTATTTTTGAAAAGCAGCCCGCCCCTTGCAGTTGATCAAACATATCATCGGTCCTCAAAAGCGGTTTTTTTTCACCATTGCCTTATTTAACTCCCGGTAGTCGATGCACATCCTTATCGTGTCATCTTTCTTCTTGACGAATAAGACCGGAGCTCCCCATGGCGATGACCTCGGTCTCATAAATCATTTCTCTAGGAGGTCTTGGAGTTGCGACAACATTTCTTGCATTTTAGATGGGGCTAACCAGTAAGGAGCTCTAGCGATTAAAGCTTCCCCCGTAACAAGATCGATCTAAAACTCTACTTGTCGTTCCAGTGGTAAACCAGGCAAATCGTCCGGGAATACGTCTGGAAACTCCCGAACCACCTTTACATCCTCAAGCTTCTTCTTCTCAAGCTTAGCATCCAACACGTAGTCTAGGAAGGAGGAACATCCCTTTACCAAACATCTACGTGCTTTATCCATGGTAATGATGGATACGTCACCCCTCCTTATTTCTCCGTAGACAATCACATCATCACTATCCGACGTCGGGATTCAGATCAACTTCTTTGTACACAAAATCACCGCTTGATTTTCCGCCAACCAGTCCATTCCGACCACTATGTCGAACCCACCAATGGTCATTAGCATGAGGTTGATCGAAAATTTCCTTCCTCCAATTTCTATAGTACAACCCTTTAGCAACTCACGGACCACTACGTGACTAACGTTAGCTATCTCTACAACTAAGGCATCGTCTAGCATACTAGTGGCCACCAAAAGGTTTTGACAAAACGAATCTGACACAAACGAGAAATTTGCACCGGAGTCAAATATTATACGAGCAGGTACTGAGTTAACGGAGAACGTACCCGAAATAACATCAGGTGAAGCTTTCGCCTCATCGGGGTTCATATGAAATGCCCTCCTCGGTATCCTCGGGGAGATCTCTTTCTTTCCTTGCGATCCTCCCATCTTTAGTTTGGGCACTCACTTCAGATATGACCCGATTCCATGCATTCGTAACAAGTAACCCTTCTTACCGGGCAATCATTTCGAACGTGCCCAAACTTTCCACACTTAAAATAACTTACCGCGCTCGAGTTGCACGGGCCGAAATGCTTGCTTCTACATTTAGGGCACCACCTAGCTTCCCGCCTAGGGTCGGTCCCCCAATTGTTGATGAAAGTTCTTGGTTTATTGGAGGGTAATGAGTCGCCTTCCCATCTTCTTTTCTCTATTTCTCCGACCACCCTCTCTTCCTGGCCCTGAGCAAAGACATCTTCCATGATTTGGGCCACTTTGATTGCCTTGTTAAGAGTGGAGTCCTTCGCATTACGAACCATTTCCATCATGTCTGCCGATAGTCCTTTTAGGTAAGCTTTTACCTTCTCCTTTTCGGTAGGGGCCACATGTCCCAGAAGATCTAGCTTATCCATAAACTTCCGCGTGTAATATCTCATAGACAAGTTTTCCTTCTCGAGTGCTCGAAATTCGTCCATAATGCGATCAACCGCCCTCTTGAACGTGTCCCATGTCAGTTGGGCAAGGATTGCGGCATTGAGGGTAGATTTGGTGACATTCCACTATCAGAGTGTCGGGCCTTTAAGAATATGTGAGGCGAATCTCACCTTCTGCTATTCTCCACATTCACTAGAGCCAAAAACCTGCTCAATTTCCTGAATCCAGTTCATACAAACAACCGAATTATCAGACCCTGAGAACTCGGGTGGCTTAATGCAAAGGAAAGTCTTGTTGAAGCAAGTCTTTCCTCCCCTTCTAGCGTCGACTACCACTTGCTCCTCAGTCCGGATCACATGCTCGGTACCTCCCGAACCCATCACTACATTCTTAACAACCGCCTCATGCCTCATGAGACTGGAATCCCTATCCTCCTACATCTTTAGGAAGGCTTCATGTTGTTTCTCCATGGCCAAGGTCACCATTTGCATGACGCTGGCCATCATATCTTCTTGAAGATTTACTTCTTGGAGAACCGGGTTTGAATATGCCAAAGTGACCCTTGGTATGTGCTCCACTCTCCCGCCTACCTATGGAAGTAGTGGTGGGGGATTTGCATTTACTACCCTTTCCACTTGATTAGGATTGGACACACTTACTTCTTGACTGTCCCCTTCGGTCGCCTGTCGACCCCGAGTAGTAACCATCTCAATATGTCACACACGAGAACGAGAGAATAAGGATTCATAACAGTTAAGCTACAAGGAAACGTACTATTACAGTTATCAATCATTGTAATAACAGTAAGGGAAAATACGCTCACGTATCAATATAATCATAGTAGCAGTAGCTAAGTGAAATTATGAACATATCATACATAAGAAATATCATTACCGTCATCACAAATCTCAATCAGTGTAATTTCGTCACTCCTAACACTAACCCATCTTAAAAGATCTACCGAATCTCATAAGTCATAACTTAGTTTATCTCAGCCTAAGTCTAGGCATCTTACAAATACCTAGTTCACTTAAACTAATGCTCTGATACCAATTTATAACACCCTAAATTTTAGAAGGCATTTAAACCTGGATAATGACGTAAGATTGGCATCCAAGAAATATAATCACCCAGAAAAAGGGAAAGTATTAAAAGAGTTTACATTTTAAATTTGAAAATAAGGATTGATAACCTACTAATCTAAACTATCGCTTAGATTACGGACGAGTGTCATCATCATTTCCCAAAAGAATCCAACAATTGTATGCACGCTCAAAGATCCAAAACGGATACTTCTAAAAGATTGTCCACTACGGGACACAACTCTCCTCTCAAGGATTCACCAACCCGCCGCTATGAGGACCTGATATACACAACATTTTAAGAAAGAGAGTTAGGCTTGGAGCCTAGTGAGAATAACCAGTTATGAATAATTCAAATAAAAGGATCAAAACACAATGAGGTAACCTTTGATAATATCTGCTCCAGGTAGGAGTATTTAATCAAGTTTTGCATTAAACATTTATCATTGTTATAAGACGGGGGAGACCCTATTCATCATAAGTTATGGCGGAACACAAAGTAAACCACAACGTATAACAATACATTTCAAGAATAGATAATTTACAGACATTAATCCTATCCAAATCTTTAGTCATTTGAACATCAACTCTATCCAAGTCTTTAGTTCGGTATAAAAGTGGGTTCAACTCAATCTAAGTATTTTACCCAAAGATTCACCAAGTTCAACCTTATCTAGATCTTTACCTCGGTATCTCACTATTCTTGACAACTCATTCTTCCAATGACTTTCCATACATTTAATATCAAACCTAAGCATGCAATTTACATACATAATCTTACCGACACAAGGTAACTCAACTATTTTGCCTATGGATCTATTACACAATAGCCTAACATATTCATATTATCAAACATAGTATTTTGTTTCCCAAATCAATTCAACATTTGCATATAAGAAAGCTTTAAGTGTAAAAATCCTTACTTCATCGATGATTCCAAACAATGGTATAATACCTTTTTGGATTCCAAACTCATCAAAATTTAGAAGTAATCCTCTTTCAAGAGAGTTTATCCATTTCCCATAATTGTTTCATCAAAATACCCAAAATACTAAAAATCCTAATTTTAGCCGATTTAACTCAAATCCAACAAAATAGGAATAAATGACTGTAAAAATTTCAAGTAGTATAAAGAAGACATTTATTGTGTATATAGTTTGGAATGTAAAAGTTGGACTCACAATGTTGGGTTTTGATAAAAACTCAAAACCTTAGAATTTCATTCTTGAAGAAAATGGGAATGAAGATGGTGGGTATTTGTTCCTAGCTTCCAAGCTTGGTTGATGACACCTAATATTGAAATAAATGGGAGTGAATGCACCTTGGGAAACCCTAGAACCGAAAATAAATGAAGAGGGTTGAAGTTGGGGGAGTTTAGGAGAGGGTATATGAGAGTATTGAATGAAATGAGCTGAAAGCCGGGTTTTTAAACTCTCAGACCCCGTCGGTGATTGTGCCAAGTGAAAGTGACAGGGTCCCAAATGCGAGGCACTATCGCATGGTATGTACTATGAACTCAAATGCTCGGGCGATTCTGCCAAGCGAAAGTGACTCCTGTCACAATCACGAGGCACTCTCGCGGGAAGTGTACCGAGAGGCCACGACCTTAGGCGATTGTGACTTTGGCGATAGTGACCCTGTCACTATCACAGGGCACTATCGTCCCAGGTGTACCAAAGCCAAAATCTCACTTTCTCCCTAAGCATCCTCACACGACTCGATCGAAGTTTTTTCTTAGAAGGGTATCCTAGGCTATGACTACGATCGAAGGTTTAAGGCATACAATTTCTAATATATTTATCTACAAATAAACTAATTTATAGGGCTTAAGGTTAACATTCTTACCATAAAATTTGAGTGTTACATTATGTATGATACGTGTATACATAACCCTCTAGTATTTATCTTAGTATGATATTTATCATAAATATTAATTTTCACCATAATATTCATCATGCATATACATATTATTCATCATGAATATACTATAGTTTCAACTCTACATACTCTAGTTTTCTTTCTTTTTCTTTACTGGATTATCGATTAATCTTGATGAGTTCCCGATTCGTCTCGATAGATGTCCCGATCCATCTCAATAAAAGTCAAAAGTGGTAGGTTATGATTTTACACAAACAAACACATAATAAAATAATCAATAGGTTCTCAATCGGCCTCGATGAAAAATGAAGGTGTTAGGTTATGATTTTAACACACAACCACACACCAAATCAATGGATGGGTTCTTGATTAGTCCCGGTGGGTTCTCGATTAGTCTTGATTGGTGTTGATCGGTCCTAATGGGTTCTCGATCGATCTTGATGTGTTCTTGAGTGGTCTCGATGGGTTCCCGATCCGTCTCGGTAAAAATTGAAAGTGATAGGCTATGATTTTACACACACAAACAAATAGTAAATCAATCGATAGGTACTTGATGGAAAATGAAGGTGGTAGGGTATGGTTTAATACATATAAACACACACCAAGTCAATGAATGGGTTCTCGACCTTGCTCTATAGGTTCTCGCTCGGTCTCGATGCGTTCTTGATTAGTCTTGATGGATGTTGGGTTACGGTAATGAAGAACGCGATGCCTTATGACGTTAAAGAAAGTGTTGAACAAGGTGATGTTGTGTGTCCCAAATGTAAGTGTATTAACAATCAGATTCCACAAATCTCACTTGTTATTGATGTAGAAATCAAGATTACAATACTTTGTCTCTCTAAGTTCTCTCTCTAGAATATGAATTATGATCTACACCTAGATTACAAAGCAAAAACCTATTTATACCTACAAGGTTAACAAGAAAACTAACTACTACAAAGCATTGACTTTGACTTTCACTCTTGAGGCTTTTAATCTTCATTCTTGATGATCTTGAATACCACAATATATTGCACTAACATTCTCCCCCTTTTTATTCTAGATCATTCTTTAAAAGATAAATTGATAATATCCCCCTTTGTATTAACTTGCTTTTCTCAGATAGTCGAGATCATTCTTGAAAAGAATATCAGCTTTAACGAACATTTTACCCCTTATTTGGAATGTCTTCAGATTTTAACAATCTCCCCAAAGTCTGTAACAATCTCCTCTTTTCAGATAATCTTTAGTAAATTCAAAAATTCATTCACCTCCATTGGAATGAAAATGTATATGAACATTTTCAGCAACAATCTCCCCATTTTTTAACTGATATGGTCTTCAACAAAGAAATTATCTTCAGCTTTAGCTCACTTTCCTTTTTCAAACAAACTTCAAAGAAAATTTCTGAAATCTTCAACAAACTTTTAGAATTCTTTGAATCAACTCATTCTGAACTGTCTTTCTTTCTTTGAATCTGCTTTTTCATTCTTTATTTCTCCCCACAAACTTGAAACTGAATCTTCACAAACCATCATTTCTTGATAACTTCTCCCCCTTTTTGATGAATGTGAGCATTAACATCATCAAAATTTTGCAAGAAATGTCTTCTTTCAAATTCTGACCGATATCATCTGATCTCTCAACTGATATAAGTAACATCCGTTAATTTATAAATGATTTTGAATCTTTTCAAATTTAGAATGAAATGGTAAACCTGAATCAAAAAATAAATCAATTAACATGCCTGTAAGTAGCACAAAGCCACTTAGTACAACGAATGTACAATACAAGGAGTTTTATTGATGTTCACTCCCAAGGACTTCCTTCTAATCATCGAAAAACACAAAGTAATTCTATGAATGTTCTGACTGAAAAACAAATTTTCTGTGTGTATGTGGTTATGTATGAAAGAATTAAGCATTTTGTGCTTTATTAGGCTCAAAATGTGTAAACTGTTGAGACACAACAAGTTTTCCATGGACTTAATATGCATGATTGAAGTGCGAAGGTGGGGCAAACTTTTTTCTGTTTCAATATCCAAATCTTCCGAGTGAAGATCAGAAAGCATATGTGTTGCTTCCTCATGAAAAATTTGAAACACTTCTTTGTTAAGAAAGAAATGAGTAGCTGGTGGAGTTAAAGCAAGAGTTGGCATGGGCTCACTGTCTGTTTTAATGATGTTCATGAAAGAATTGCGATACAATAAAAAATGTGGCTTCCCGACTCAGAAAGTGGTTGGTGCGGAGTTCTGATTTTCTTTTAACTCTATTCTCACACCCTCTTTCTTTTTATCATTATGCTCACTTCTAACCAAACTCTCTTTTCCGTTTACCGCTCACCAGAATGAGGTTGTTCAACCATATGAACTTCCTCCCCCACTCTTTGATATTGATCACTCGGGATAACTTCTTAGGTAGGAAACACTGTTTAACGTGAATCCATAGAAGTATTTTAGGCTCACACATTGATCCCATGAAATATTGTCCTAAAAGAATGTTGTTCAACAGTTTAACTTGAAGAATGAATAATCTCATACTATGAATCACACTCTCAGTGAATGTATGCTCCAGAAAAATATCATGATTATTTGAGCATTTTGAACTTTGAAGACTTCTCACAAGAAGAATATTGAATGAATGAAATGAATACAAGAAACTTGTTTGAGAATCTGACAATGTATCGAAATTATCAAATATGAATGATAAACATTGAAAGCTTAGAGCATGAAAGAATTGGAATTTGTCTATATGAATAAATATAGACATTCATGAAAGAATCGCTTAGTTTTGAATGAATGCAACACTCAACAAACATTGAAATTCAAATGGGGTGTATTACCATCGAAAATTGTTTCAATATGAAACATGGTAATAACAAAATCAATAAGAAATACTATACCGGTGTGTGTGAATACTTGACAGTATAGGGAAAAGATAATACACAAGTATTAATCTTTGAAAACACACGGTTAGTTAAACATTGAAGCTCATAAATGAAAACATTTAAAATCACACTTCTAAATTCATGAAAACGTTTTGAGAATTGAGAACTAGTTTGAACGTTTAAGAAAACAGTTTTCGTACTTAAAAGTTGTCCTTCTTTTAAGTAATCAGAGTTTGAGAATAGAAAATTCTTACATTTAGCTTAAATCTCATAACTTAGCCTCAAATTATGATTGATTGAATGAAATTTTGTAAGCTCCTCCTCAAAATCTGCACAAAGTCAAAAAGTCGTCAAAAATATCAATGTCTTAAACAAAGTAAAGCATTGAAAAATGAGTCCTGATTTGAATTGACTATAAGTCAACATTTCATCTTCTGTACTCCCCCTGAAACTTTGCATGAAATGCATCTGAAAAATCAGAAAAATTTGTCAGGAGAAAATATAAAGAATATATGCTGTAATACTCCTCCTTGAATATTGATCATGTCAGCTTAGTCATGGAAGAAAAAATTCATTGAAGTGCTGGTTCTGAAATGTAGTATTCAGAAGCCAATGTTCTTACTCCCCCTACACTTGAGGTGCCTGCAACGCAGATGGAGTAGCTTTTGGTTTTGGTACCCACTGTAACTTGGGTCCATATCTGTTAGTTTCAGTTCTATGGGAAGTAATATGATATGATCCATACCAATTATGAACATAATATTTGTGAACAAAATCATTTGCACCACAATAAGAACAACTGATTTTCTTTTGTGCTAACCCGATTAATTGATTTATAAAATAAACAAGATCAGGTTTAACAAAAGATTTACCTTGATGAACATTGTTATTTTTGGCATTTGATGTATGCACAAATGATTTCTAAACATTCTTCTCATCAGAAGAACCTTTGACTCTCCAAACCATCTTTTCCTGAACATTTTCCTTCTAAAATGGCCTGTACCATCAATAGATTTATCATAGAAAAGGTTAGTAGTACGAATCTGATCTTTAGGATTAACTGACCTTTTTGAAGAAACATATGTATGATATGAACTTGAAGTTGTCTTGAATGAACATTCTCAATCAGCTAAATCATCTTTAGGTGATTGAACAATTGAATCTGGAGTCTTTTGCTCAGTCAAATTCACCTTGAAGATGATCTCTTCAAGTTCTGTTATCTTTGTAGACAAACTGTTTCTTTCGTTTGAAATGAGATCAATCTTTCTCTGTAATTCAGACTTCGCATTCTTTTCTTTCATTGCTGTTGTTGATAGTTTAGATAATTTCTTTGTAGGCTTCTTAATATCTATCTCAAACACTTTTCCTTCTTCCTTAAAATCTTTTTTCACACTCTTTTGTTTATCTGATATTTCTTTGAAGACTCCAACATGCTTTTGCTCAGTCATCTTCTTTTCTTTCTCAAATTTATCTCTTTCCATAATGATCATTTTCTCAAAATCTGTTACTTGTTTTGAAAGTTTTACACATTTAATGTAACACTCTGATTTTCTGTTTAAGGAGAAGACTGCAGGGAAATAGTGCCCTGCGCGAGTGGCCGCGTGGGCTAGGCCGCTCCATGAGCCGCACGGAGCACTGTCCACATGAGAGTCCAATGGTCGGCGTGAGTGACCGCGCGGGCCAACCCGCGCCACCATCCGCGCGGAGGTCCTGACGGGTTAAATGAAGTTTTCAACCCCATTTCTCATTCATTTCTCCAACCATTTTCTCTCAAAACTCTCTTTTCATTTACCCCTCACCAATATCGAACCTAGCTCCATACGAACCACCTTCCACCACATTTATTGCAAGAATCAAGCTTCCTCAACCAAAGATTTCAACCAAGGATCTCAAGCTTCAAGATCATCTTCCTCCACCATCCATTTCTAGGGTTTCTCCCAAGTTTCTAGGGTTTTGCTATAAAACCTAGATAGTGAGTTTTCTTTACCAAAATCTTTAAATGAGATACATATCTTGAATGCTTACTTGTATTATCTCATATGCTTGTACAAATCTGATCACCTGATAAGTTTGACCTAAATGCTATATATATGTGATTATTTGGGGTTTTGGCTATTGATTCACATGAGAAATTGTTGAGTTGATTAATGTTATTATTATTGAGTATTATGGTGTAATATCATAGAACTTGTGAAGATTATTGTTGAACCCACATATTTGAGTGTTTTGGGCCCAACATGGGATTGAAATCATGCGTAGTCTTATACACGTATCTTGTTGATGCGGGCTATGTATAGAGACGGATAATATATATATATATATATATATATATATATATGTTGGATGAACTGTGAGTAGGTACCAGGAGGATGTAGCTTAAGGTACCACCGGGACAGTATGCACCTAAGGCCCCCGCCACCGGAACGGTGTGCCAGGCCTTTAGGGTGTTGTCATGCGAACAACATCAAGGTACATTGACTTGAGGTAAACCTCATTGGTGTGATGGATCTCCCCCATTGATTCCAGTATGGCCATGTGGACTGAGTCGTTATTAATGCTTTAACATGTCTCTTGAATATCATACCATGCTTATGTGCAACTCACTAGGCCCGTTTGGCCTAACACTTGTTTGTTTTGATATGTATCTCAGGTTCTAGCGGCACGACCGCCAAGAAAGTCTAGATGGATTAGATGCGAGCTTGGGGACATTTTTGGGACGCCAGTATAGAAGTTTATTTTTTAATTGGACCACAACTTTTGTTAATCTTGTTCCTAGATAGGATTTAGATTAAAGGGTTGTTTTCCCTCACATTGTTATACATTACAAACTTGTAATCTTAATAGGCGTTTATTGTCTTCCTTTTTGGGAGGAGCTCATGATATTGCATATTTTGTTACCATGTTTCCCTTTTATGGAAATTTTTGTTTATCCCAATTTTTGGGGTGTTACAAGTTGGTATCAGAGCTCTAGTTTAAGTGAACTAGGTGTCGACTCTAGCATACCTAGATTTAAGCTGGTTGAGCAATTAGTATCACTGTCCATCCGGGTAGAGCATTTTTAGGTGGGGAGAGTGCTAGGATTACGGAATTGCATTGATTGAAATTTATGATAATGACGACGAGAATTCTTATGTAAAATACGTTCACAATCTCACTTGGCCAATGTTGTTCTGAATTTATGATTACGTAAGCATGTTTGAAATTGTTATTATGATGATTGATCGTTGTAGTAGTACGTACTGAACCGTTTATCTTTCAAAGAATTAACGGGTGTGATCCTTGTCATGTCTGACAGAGCATCATGATGAGTACATGAAATATGCTCCAAAATCCGCGGGATGTCCTTATCGAAGACGAGTCTACCGCCAACCAACCTCTCTTGGTCATCCCTACTGAAAGGCCAACCGCAACCAATGTCTTGGGTGGGGGAGCCGAACAGATACCAAGAACAAATATCGCATCCTCCCATCCGATTATAGAGGAAGTAACTATGGAGACAAGGATCCGAAACAACATGATGCAAGCCATGAATTCGGCTATGGCACAACAACAAGAATTCTTCTTGAAACTGTTAGAGGACCATGATACCAGTCATCGACGGAATGAAGTCATGGTGGAGAATGTTGTGAATGGGTCGGGCGGCAGACCGACCATCATAGGGACCGAAGAGCATGCTATCCGGACCGAGAAGAAGAAGGAAGGGGGTTGCTCCTTCAAGACATTTCTGTGTAGTCGGGCTCCAGAATTCTCCGGGACGACCGACCCACTAGCATGTATGAAGTGGATTCAGGATGTTGAGATGGAATTCGAGTCTAGTGATTATGCGGACTCTCAAAGGGTGAAATATGCATCTCAGCTGCTTCGAAGAGATGCGCTGAGTTGGTGGAATGTTACTAGGAGGGCGCTCACACTGGAGGTTTTGGCCCAAATCACTTGGCCCATTTTCAAGAAGAAAATTATGGAGAAGTATTGTAATGCGAGGTCACTTGACAAGATTGAGGAGGAGTTCCGAAATCTTAAGAAGGGCAATCTGTCTATTGTCGACTACGCGAAGCAGTTTATGGATACACTTAGCCTAGTGGAGCACTTGGCTACTGATGAGGAATCGAAAATAAAGGCATTTGTGAAGGGTTTGCCAGCAGACACGAAGACATATGTGAGAAACGCTCACAAGAACCCCTTACAAGAGGTGATCGAGGCATCCCAACTGGTGGAGGATGACATGATCCAAGACGGATAAGAGAAGAAGCAACTAGGAGAAAAGAGAAAGTGGGAAGGGCCAACCAGGCCCGTGCGATCATCCAAGCCCTTTAGCGTTGGAAGGAACGGGGAGCCGAGATGTGACATGATGTGGTGCTCCAAGTGTAGGAGCAAACATTCCGGGCCCTGCAATCAAAGATATCTACCCAACTCTATCGAATGTTCCAACTGTGGTCGAAAAGGCCACTTGAGTAAGGATTGTTTCTCCGGAGCGGGAGTTTGTTTTGAATGCCGAGAACCGGGGCACCTCAAGCGGAATTGCCCGAAATTAACAAAGAATCATCAAGGATTTTCAAGTATGGTAATGCCAAAGAAGGAAATCCAACCGAAGGCACCGAGTCGGGCTTTCCAAATGACGGCGAATGAGGCGAGGGAGACAACGGATGTGGTATCGGAGTTTCTAGTGAACTCTCTACCTACTCGTATTTTGTTTGATTCGGGCGCAAACCGATCCTTTGTGTCCACTTCATTCTGTAAGAACTTCACTAATCCTTCTAGCCTATTGAGTGATTATTTAGTGGTAGAAGTAGCCAACGGGGAATAGTTGCTAGTTCGGGAATGTTACTTTGGTTGTACCTTAAGTGTAGATGGAGAGTCTTTTGTATTAGACTTGTTACCGGCGGATATCGGAGGGTTTGACGTGATTGTCAGGATGGATTGGCTATCCAAAAATGACGCGGGTATATTTAGTTCCAACAAGCTGATTAGAGTACCTTTGCCGAAGGGCAGCAAAGTGATCATCTACGGGGAAAAGAACCGAAAAACCAACATGATCATCTTATCCCTCAAGGCACGAAAGAGCTTAGCCAAGGGATGCACATCTTACCTAGCCTACGTGATCGACGCTAAGTTAGAAAAGAAGAAGGTGGAAGATGTGGACGTAGTACGCGAATACCCGGATGTCTTTCCGAAAGATCTACCCGGGCTACCACTAGAGCGACAAGAGGAGTTCCACATCGACCTCACTCCGGAAGCCGCTCCGATAGCTCGTGCTCCTTACCGTCTAGCCCCGACGGAAATGCAAGAGATGATGACGCAACTTCAAGAACTCCTCGAGAAGGGATTTATACGATCGAGCTCGTCGCCATGGGGAACCCCGGTCCTATTAGTGAAGAAGAAGGACGGGTCTATGCGGATGTACATCGACTACCGTGAACTCAACAAGGTCACTGTGAAGAATAAGTATCCGCTTCCCCGGATCAAAGACCTCTTTGACCAACTCTAAGGAGCGGGATGCTTCTCCAAGATAGATTTGCGATCCGGTTACCATGAAGTACGAGTGAAGGAGAGCGATATACCGAAGAGGGCGTTTCGGACAAGATACGGTCACTACGAATTCCTAGTCATGCCATTTGGATTGACTAATGCCCCGACAATCTTCATGGACTTGATGAACCGTGTATGTCGACCTCTACTGGACAGATCGGTCATAGTCTTCATCGACGATATTCTGATTTACTTGTGGGATGAGGCGGAGCATCGACGACATTTACGGGAGGTTTTGGAGATTCTCCGAAAGAAAAGGTTGTTCGCGAAATTTTCGAAGTGTGAATTTTGGCTCCAAGAAGTCCAATTCTTAGGCCAAGTTGTAACATCCCGCCTGCCTCGACAACAATATTGTCCGCTTTGCCCCTGGATTTAACCAACGTGTAGCGCACGGATTTATTTTTGGCGACCTGGTGAGAAACTTCCCAGGGGGTCACCCATCTTGGGACTACTCCCACCTAAGCACGCTTAACCTCAGAGTTCCCAGAACCTGACGTGCTTGTGGCCCCAAAATGCGTTGTTGTTAGAAAGACTAAGATATTACTTATAACACCCAACATCACTCCTGTCCACGACCGATATGGGATATGCCTAAGGTGTTACAAACACCCCCCCTTGGGACTCATCGTCCTCGATGAGGTTTGCCCCATATCCCGAACGGCACAAGAGTGGCTCTGATACCATCTGTAACATCCCGCCTGCCTCGACAACAATATTGTCCGCTTTGCCCCTGGATTTAACCAACGTGTAGCGCACGGATTTGTTTCTGGCGACCTGGTGAGAAACTTCCCAGGGGGTCACCCATCCTGGGACTACTCCCACCCAAGCACGTTTAACCTCAGAGTTCCCAGAACCTGACGTGCTTGTGGCCCTAAAACGCATTGTTGTTAGGAAGGCCAAGATATTACTTATAACACCCAGCATCACTCCTGTCCACGGCCGATATGGGATATGCCTAAGGTGTTACACAAGTGGTGTCAAAGGATGGAGTAAAAGTAGATCCGACAAAGATCGAGGCAATGATGAATTGGGAACCACCGACGAGCCCAACGGAGATAAGAAGTTTCTTGATTTTGGCCGGCTACTACCGACGATTCATACAAGACTTCTCGAAGATCGCATATTCGCACACCTCGTTGACAAGGAAGAACGTTAAGTTCTTGTGGACCGAAACTCAAGAGAGGGTCTTTCGGACTCTTCAAAGAAAATTATGTGAAGCACCGATCTTATTCTTACCCGAAGGTTCCGAAGATTTTGTGGTTTATAGTGACGCGTCTAAGCTTGGGATCGGGTGTGTTTTGATGCAAAGGGGAAAAGTGATAGCGTATGCATCGCCTAAACTCAAGGATCACGAGAATAATTATCCTACGCACGACTTAGAGTTAGCAGTAGTAGTGTTCGCCTTGAAGCTATGGCGACACTACCTCTATGGGACGAAGTGTACGTTGTTCACCGATAATAAAAGTTTGAAGTACATCTTCGACCAAAAGGACCTCAACATGCAGCAACGACGGTGGTTAGAGCTTTTGAAGGATTATGATTGTGATCTACTGTACCGTCCCGGTAAAGCCAATGTGGTGGCCGCTGCATTGAGCCGAAAAAGCTACGGGAGTGAAGTCAAAGTAACACTTACTAGAATCGATATGATGTCAAGTCTAGTGGATGGCATCAAGAGGATCCAAGCTGAAGCACTTCGGGAAGAGAACCTCAAGATCGAGGTTATGGTCAAACAACGAGAGGCACTAACAGAGGATAGTCGCGGTCTTAAGCTGTTCCAAGGAAGGATTTGGGTGCCGAAGATCGGAGGGAACCGAGAATTGCTATTAGCGGAGGCTCACAAGTCTAAGTACTCCATACATCCCGGTAGTACCAAGATGTATAGGGATTTGAAACTTCATTATTGGTGGCCGGTAATGAAGCTCGATGTGGCCAATTACGTGGAAAGATGCATTACTTGTCTTCAAGTCAAAGCGGAATATCAAAGACCTTATGGAAGTTTGCAATTGTTGGCCATTCCGGAATGGAAGTGGGAACACATCACAATGGACTTCGTCACCAAATTGCCGAAGACCTTGAAGGGTCACGATACTATTTGGGTGGTGGTGGATCGACTCACGAAGAGCGCGCACTTTCTGGCGATGCGGGAGACGTTGCCAATGTATAAATTGGCCATGTTATATATTGATGAAGTTGTGTCACGACACAGTGTTCCACTATCCATAGTTTCGGATCGGGATAGTAGATTCACATCCAAGTTTTGGGATGGATTGCAAAGAGAGTTGGGCACGAAAGTCAAATTGAGCACGACCTACCATCCCTAAACCGACGGGCAAAGCAAAAGGACGATTCAGACACTTGAGTACATGCTGCGGTCATGTGTCATAGACTTTGGAGGGAATTAGGACTCACACTTGCCGTTAGTTGAATTTGCGTAAAATATTAGTTTTCATTCGAGCATTGGGATGGCACCGTTCGAAGCACTTTACGGCCGAAAATATAGGACACCGGTGTGTTGGCTTGAGGCGGGAGAAAAGCAGTTTGCGGGACCATAAATAGTTCAAGCAACGGCGGACAAGGTTAAAGGAATTCGAGAACGTTTGAAAGTGGCACAAGATCGCCAAAAGAGCTATGCAGATAAGAAGAGAAGACGAGTCGAGTTCCAGGTGGGGGAACGAGTTATGTTGAAGGTGTCACCATGGAAGGGGATCATTCGTTTCGGGAAGCGCGAAAAGCTTAGTCCCCGTTTTCTTGGACCCTTCACGATTTTGGAAAAGATTGGACTTCAAGCTTATAGACTAGACTTGCCACCGGATATGGACGTGATTCACCCTACATTTCACGTATGCTACCTTCGTAAGTGCTTAGCGGAAGAAGAAAGCGTTATACTGTTAGCAGAGATTCGAGTCGACAACGGCAACCGATGTGTTGAGGAACCAAAAACCATATTAGAGTCTAAAATGAAGCAACTAAGGCACACGAAAGTGACCATGGTGAATGTTCAATGGAAACACCATCGAGGCACGAACGTGACATGGGAGTCGGAAGAGGATATGAAGAGGAGATACCCTCACCTATTTGATCAGTAGTGATTTCAGGGACGAAATCCTTATTAGGTGGGGAGGATTGTAACACTCAGATTTTCTGTTTAAGGAGAATACTTCAGGGAAACAGTGCCCCACACGGGCTATACCGCGCCATGAGCCGCGCGGAGCACTGTCCACATGAGAGTCCAGTGGTCGGTGCGAGTGACCGCGCGGGCCAACCTGCGCCACCATCCGCGCGGAGGTCCTGATGGGTTAAATGAAGTTTTCAACCCCATTTCTCATTCATTTCTCCAAACATTTTCTCTCAAAACTCTCTCTTCATTTACCCCTCCCCAATATCGAACCTAGCTCCATCCCAACCACCTTCCACCACATTTATTGCAAGAATCAAGCTTCCTCAACCAAAGATTTCAACCAAGGATCTAAAGCTTCAAGATCATCTTCCTCCTCCATCCATTTCTAGGGTTTCTTTCAAGTTTCTTGGGTTTTGCTATAAAACCTAGATAGTGAGTTTTCTTTACCAAAATCTTTAAATGGGATACATATCTTGAATGCTTACTTGTATTATCTCATTTGCTTGTACAAATCTGATCACCTGATAAGTTTGACCTAAATGCTATATATGTGATTATTTGGGGTTTTGGCTATTGATTCACATGAGAAATTGTTTAGTTGATTAATATGATTATTATTGAGTATGATGGTTTAATATCATGGAACTTGTGAAGATTATTGTTGAACCCACATGTTTGAGTGTTTTGGGCCCAACATGGGATTGAAATCATGTGTAGTCTTATACACGTATCTTGTTGATGCAGGTTATGTATAGAGACGGATAATATATATATATATGTATATATATGTTGGATGAACCGTGAGCAGGTGCCAGGAGGATGTAGCTTTAGGTGCTACAGGGACGGTATGCATTTAAGGCCCCCGCCACCGGGATGGTGTGTCGGGCCTTTGGGGTGTTGTCATGCGAACAACATCAAGGTACATTGACTTGAGGTAAACCTCATTGGTGTGATGGATCTCCCTCATTGATTCCAGTATGGCCATGTGGAATGAGTCGTTATTAATGTTTTAACATGTCTCTTGAATATCATACCATTCTTATGTGTAACTCACTAGGCACATTTGTCCTAACACTTGTTTGGTTTGATATGTATCTCAGGTTCTAGCGGCGCGGCCGCCAAGAAAGTCTAGATGGCTTAGATGCGGGCTTGGGGACATTTTTGGGACGCCAGTATAGAAGTTTATTTTTGGATTGGACCATAACTTTTGTTAATTTTGTTTCTAGATATGATTTAGATTAAAGGGTTGTTTTCCCTCACATTGTTATACATTACAAACTTGTAATCTTAACAGGCGTTTATTGTCTCCCTTTTTGGGAGGAGCTCAAGCTATGGCATATTTTGTTACCATGCATGTTTCCCTTTTATGGAAATTTTTGTTTATACCAATTTTGGGGTGTTACACTTAAGCTCAAAAGCTTCCTTCTCTTCAAAAGTCTTTCTTGAAAACTCAAAAAATTTCTGTGCAAAAATTTGTTTTTCATTCACAAATCTTTTCTTTTCCTTTTGAATCTCTGCTCTGTCTCTAGCAATATGCTGTTCCAAATATGAAATCTTCTTTTTCATCTCAGTATTTGTACTTTCTAAAGCCTTTGATTTCTCTTCACGTTTCTTGGTAGCATCTTTATTGTGTCTGACAATCTTAGCTTCCAATTCATAAATCTTCTTCTCTAGATCAACATTTTCAGTCTCCAAAGCTTTTGCTTTATCTTCAACCATCTTGATCTTATCATCTTGTTGTAAATCAAAAATCTGTTGTTTGTGATCTTGATTGGTTTTCTTCAAAGTACTGATCTTACTCTTTAATATTCCATCATACTCTTTCTTTTTATTTCTGTTCTGACTTAAACTTTTATTGAGCTGATCATTTTCTTCTCTCAAATTTTTGATGATATGCAGATGTGCTTGCTTTTGATGTCCAAGTTCTAAAATCTTACGTTTCAGTTATCTCTTACGACGTGGTTCAGAAGTATATTCCTCAACAAAATACAAATCATCCATTGTCCCTGATAACACTTGCAGAGTTTAATAGGACATAAAATGTCCAAGTTTGGAAAGTTTTGTAAAAGGTCTACACTTTATATTTGTATTGGGCTTTATTATTGTAATTGGGCTTTAATGTAAATGAGCTTGGGCTTTAGGTTAGGACAAGTGAGAGGGGAGGTATATATATTTTATGTGTTTAGGGTTTTAGGTATCTAAGTCATTCAATCACAATGCAACCGTTTTGAGAGATCGTGTCTTCTAGAGAGAGAAAGAGTTTCTCTCTCTAGGTTTGTGTTCTTAGTTTTACATGAATGGATGAATAAAAGGAATTCTCTCCCAATCTCATCTTGTTTATCTTTATATGGTCATGAATTGTTGTTGTGCAAACTGGGATCTAGAGGTGGTATCAGAGCCATATCGAAGAATTTTTTCTTTGATTCGATCATATTTCAACAGTTCATGTTCATCGGCCCAAGGTTTTTGATAATCTGTGTTTTAGCGATTTTTTTATTTGTTTTGATGAAGTTTGGAGCTTAATTTGTGGTTTATTGCAAAAATCGATTAAATGTTACTTGCTAATCATAATTGAATCGTTTATTGATTTTATCAATTTTGGAGTGGTTCGATGAAGCAATAAATAGTAGGAAACTGTTGATAGCATCAATTGGGAATTAAATGTTACCAATCATAAGCCGACAACTGTTAATTTGATTCCATCCGGGAAGGTTTTTTTATGATTGGAAACATGGAAACAGAAGTCAAAGATGTTATTTTGGTCAATTGTGAATGGCCATGAACTTTCATGCTGATGTGACCAAAGAACAAGTTGTGTTGTTGTGGTCAAATACTTTCATTTTGGTCAAATATTGTAGATGCATTTATAATTCGAGTGGGTTCCGGATTAAAGTGTTCTACCGGGTTTGTGAGATTTCGGATTGATCCGGGAGTTGTGACAGCGTGGGATCCAGGTGTTCGGATTAATCCGGATTAGTTTTGATCCCTGATACACGCGACGACCCTTATCCTCCTTGTTTTATTTTATGACATCCGGATTTGTGTGTAATGCTGCGGCCTCCACCCGGGACCTTATGTACCGTGGACTAGATGTCATCCGGGTTTGATGGATTTTGTTTTTGGGCCACGTTCACAGTTGGGCTTATCAACCAATTAATTAATTTTTTTTGGGCATAAATATTTTGAGCTTAAGTGTCAAATTCTTGACAAGTGATTATTTCGTCCAATTTTTTGAAGATTGTTACAAGATTTTATTTTTTTGCTTTGACCGTGTGATCCGTGATACAGATTCTTCAAGAAATAGTTTTGTATCTGTTCCAGGATTTTCTCATTCGGTTTTTTCTCGACAGTTTCTTATCAGAGCATGATCCAGTTTAATTTTCGACAATATGTTCAAAGGATTTTCGCATAACACATATGTGGCATCATTCCGATATTCAGTCTGTCACATATTTCTACGCAACTGACTCAGATTCACAGAGCTCATGGTAGTCAAGATTTTCTGACATTGAGTGTTTGGATTTAGTCTCTGATTGGATTGGATTAGCAGCTTGAGTATCTACAATCAACATTCTGGAGTTTTCTTGACGATGATAGACCGTTGAGTGCTTTTAATCATTTTTCTGACCTGATCAATCAGAATTGTGAGTACTTGCAATCATTGTTCTGGTGCTTTGGTTGTGATCTAGACTTTTGAGTACCTATAATCATTCAACTAATTCGTGAAGATTGGAGTAGGTTTACTCATTCAGTGTTCTGGAAAGTATTATGATAATGAGCATCCTTCTTTAGTTGCTGAACAATTGTTGATTGGTTCTTCTACCCTTACCGAGTAGTGTTTGCTACAAGATGCTTCCTGTACGAGCTGATCAATACAAGTTCTTAAGCTGAACTCCTATTCAACTCGCGGTTTAAAGACAAATTCGTTGTTATAAACTGAAGATGTAGTGTGGTTGTCACGCAAACTCACACATTTCTTTCTTTTGGGCGTAACGAATGTGTTGATTTTCTAGAGATAAAAGTTGTCTTTTGTGCACTCAGTCGAGGTTATTGTGCACATCGAATCTGGTTACAAAGTTGAATCTTTGAAGGATAAAAGCTTTATTCAAGCGGGAGCCTGAGCTATCTTGAAGATGCGCAACACTAAATTTTTTCAAAGAAATCATGGGGGATAAGAATTGTTGGTTCAAAGACGATGTTTCCTTTACAAAACTTTAGGGGGAGATTGTTAGGACATAAAATGTCCAAGTTTGGAAAGTTTTGTAAAAGGTCTACACTTTATATTTGTATTGGGCTTTATTATTGTAATTGGGCTTTAATGTAAATGAGCTTGGTCTTTAGGTTAGAACAAGTGAGAGGGGAGGTATATATAGTTTATGTGTTTAGGGTTTTAGGTATCTAAGTCATTCAATCACAATGTAGCCGTTTTGAGAGATCGTGTTTTCTAGAGAGAGAAACTCTTTCTCTCTCTAGGTTTGTGTTCTTAGTTTTACATGAATGGATGAATAAAAGGTATTCTCTCCCAATCTCATCTTGTTTATCTTTATATGGTCATGAATTGTTGTTGTGCAAACTGGGATCTAGAGGTGGTATCAGAGCCATATCGAAGAATTTTTTCTTTGATTCGATCATATTTCAACAGTTCATGTTCATCGGCCCAAGGTTTTTGATAATCTGTGTTTTAGCGATTTTTTTATTTGTTTTGATGAAGTTTGGAGCTTAATTTGTGGTTTATTGCAAAAATCGATTAAATGTTACTTGCTAATCATAATTGAATCGTTTATTGATTTTATCAATTTTGGAGTGGTTCGATGAAGCAATAAATAGTAGGCAACTGTTGATAGCATCAATTGGGAATTAAATGCTACCAATCATAAGCCGACAACTGTTAATTTGATTCCATCCGGGAAGGGTTTTTTATGATTGGAAACATGGAAACTGAAGTCAAAGATGTTATTTTGGTC
Organism: Arctium minus; assembly: GCA_954870635.1. Classification (NCBI taxonomy): domain Eukaryota; kingdom Viridiplantae; phylum Streptophyta; class Magnoliopsida; order Asterales; family Asteraceae; genus Arctium; species Arctium minus. The sequence goes on along the minus strand of OX941081.1, from coordinate 127,925,460 downwards.
AATTGTGAATGGCCATGAACTTTCATGCTGATGTGACCAAAGAACAAGTTGTGTTGTTGTGGTCAAATACTTTCATTTTGGTCAAATATTGTAGATGCATTTATAATTCAAGTGGGTTTCGGATTAAAGTGTTCTACCGGGTTTGTGAGATTTTGGATTGATCCGGGAGTTGTGACAGCGTGGGATCCAGGTGTTCGGATTAATCCGGATTAGTTTTGATCCCTGATACACGCGACGACCCTTATCCTCCTTGTTTTATTTTATGACATCCGGATTTGTGTGTAATGCTGCGGCCTCCACCCGGGACCTTATGTACCGTGGACTAGATGTCATCCGGGTTTGATGGATTTTGTTTTTGGGACACGTTCACAGTTGGGCTTATCAACCAATTAATTAATTTTTTTTGGGCATAAATATTTTGAGCTTAAGTGTCAAATTCTTGACAAGTGATTATTTCGTCCAATTTTTTGAAGATTGTTACAAGATTTTATTTTTTCGCTTTGACCGTGTGATCCGTGATACAGATTCTTCAAGAAATAGTTTTGTATCTGTTCCAGGATTTTCTCATTCGGTTTTTTCTCGACAGTTTCTTATCAGAGCATGATCCAGTTTAATTTTCGACAATATGTTCAAAGGATTTTCGCATAACACATATGTGGCATCATTCCGATATTCAGTCTGTCACATATTTCTACGCAACTGACTCAGATTCACAGAGCTCATGGTAGTCAAGATTTTCTGACATTGCGTGTTTGGATTCAGTCTCTGATTGGATTGGATTAGCAGCTTGAGTATCTACAATCAACATTCTGGAGTTTTCTTGACGATGATAGACCGTTGAGTGCTTTTAATCATTTTTCTGACCTGATCAATCAGAATTATGAGTACTTGCAATCATTGTTCTCGTGCTTTGGTTGTGATCTAGACTTTTGAGTACCTATAATCATTCAACTAATTCGTGAAGATTGGAGTAGGTTTACTCATTCAGTGTTCTGGAAAGTATTATGATAATGAGCATCCTTCTTTAGTTGTTGAACAATTGTTGATTGGTTCTTCTACCCTTACCGAGTAGTGTTTGCTACAACATGCTTCCTGTACGAGCTGATCAATACAAGTTCTTAAGCTGAACTCCTATTCAACTCGCGGTTTAAAGACAAATTCGTTGTTATAAACTGAAGATGTAGTGTGGTTGTCACGCAAACTCACACATTTCTTTCTTTTGGGCGTAACGAATGTGTTGATTTTCTAGAGATAAAAGTTGTCTTTTGTGCACTCAGTCGAGGTTATTGTGCACATCGAATCTGGTTACAAAGTTGAATCTTTGAAGGATAAAAGCTTTATTCAAGCGGGAGCCTGAGCTATCTTGAAGATGCGCAACACTAAATTTTTTCAAAGAAATCATGGGGGATAAGAATTGGTGGTTCAAAGACGATGTTTCCTTTACAAAACTTTAGGGGGAGATTGTTAGGACATAAAATGTCCAAGTTTGGAAAGTTTTGTAAAAGGTCTACACTTTATATTTGTATTGGGTTTTATTATTGTAATTGGGCTTTAATGTAAATGAGGTTGGTCTTTAGGTTAGAACAAGTGAGAGGGGAGGTATATATAGTTTATGTGTTTAGGGTTTTAGGTATCTAAGTCATTCAATCACAATGTAGCCGTTTTGAGAGATCGTGTTTTCTAGAGAGAGAAACTCTTTTTCTCTCTAGGTTTGTGTTCTTAGTTTTACATGAATGGATGAATAAAAGGTATTCTCTCCCAATCTCATCTTGTTTATCTTTATATGATCATGAATTGTTGTTGTGAGTTATATCTGCAGCAATTCTGGTAATCCCTCACACACGTTGAAGAAGAAGATGGTATCCATCTAGAGGCCAGGATTGCGTCTACATCAGTTCTACTCACTCGAGAGTTATTTCGACAGTTTCTCCGCCTACCGAACGCTAACTCCTTTCCGGGCCGAGACAACTTCGATCCTATCGTCTCCGACTCTACACTGTGTGCCGACATTTATTCACTAGGTTATAGAGTTCCTCTCTCGTACCCATCTGCCTTCAACCGCAGGAACTTGACTACCATCTGGTACACTCTTTTCACGTACCTCAACTGCTGCTTATCAACCATCACTAAGGGCATAGATCAGATGATTGCCAACCTTCTCAGACTCTTCCATGCCGTTGCCTTCCACAGACATGCGGATTATGCTGATATCTTATGGTACGAGTTAGATCAAAAGGTCAGAGACAACGCAAACAAACGACGAAACTTTATCCCATACATGCGTTTTCTTCAGATCTTAATCCGGAACTACATGCAACTCCACCCAACCATAGCTCACCGATCATCGCATCTGGTATGTCCTCATCATCCCACTCATCGTTTTCCGACTCACACTGAACTTCCAAACCTAGTCGCTAGACGTATCCCGGATGGGTTACTGGCCTACGATAGTCCAACGACACTGAGTGTGATAGAATATAGGCAAACACACGACATACCTGCTCCCATGGTCCATCTAGAACCGGAAGGACCTCCCCAAGGAGCACGATCTGAGAGGCGTGAGGGTCCACGCACGAGAGGTGGTAGAGTTCGGAGAGTTGGGGCTCCGGGACAGGGTGTGATGAGCGAACAAATTGTAAGGGGTTCTAAAGCGGGCAGTGCCATTAGATGCAGCGAGGCCAGTACTTCTCGCAGATCACCTACCCAATCGCAGACAGCCTCTCATACTTCGGAAGAGGACACCGAGACAGAAATTGAACAAATTTAGTTCTCTTCCCCCACCGAATCTGAGGCTGCCACCGACCAAACCGCCACCCAATCTGAATCTGCAACAGTGTCATTAGAATCAAGTGATGAGTTATCTGACTCTGATGGTGATGATGACCAACCCTCACCCGGAGAGATAAGAAGAGCGGAGGGAGTTCGAGTAGAAAATGAAGAAGTGACGAGAGAGATGGAAAGGAAAAGTAAACATAATTTCGAGCGTACACAAGTGATGAGGCAACCAACTCCTGTTGACCTCCCCCTAACCAAAATTAGCCAGGTAGCCATATCTGCTACCCAGTCTCATGTCTTGGGACAGGGTATTGAAGAAGACGTCGTGGACCTAGCGACGCAGTTGCACACCCCACCTAGCCACTCCGACATCTATCAACAGATGTTGGTTTCACTTTCTCCAAGGGATTCAGCTCATACGCTACCAGTCTCTCACTTAGAGAGTACTGGTATTGAAGCTAGAGGACAACTGCCCCCGTCCTCATTTTCCTTCAGTGCACCGCGTCTAGAGTCAATCGATGATATCATTTATTTGACTAGGACACGGGTAATTTCTTCTGCTACTGCTGGAGGCCTTAGAGGCCCAGCCGGAACACCCATAGTAACTCCAACTTCTATTGGATTACGATGATTGGATGGAAGTCCTACCACAACCATTATCTCTCCAGTTGTGAACGTAGGCGGTGCGACTTCTACAGTCGTCACTACAACTGGAAGTCTAAGTGACCCAGGTGTTAGTTACCCTGAGTTTGTCTCACGAGAATTTTTGGACGACGCCCTAAAGGCTGTCCATTCCATTATGCGCTCAGAAATGTGGGAGGAGGTAGACGCCCTAAAGAGAATGATCAAAGGCAAAACACCGATGTCTGAGCCTGAACCACTACCTCCCACACCACCACCCTCCCATATACCTACCGATCTATCCATCGATGACCTCAAATCCATGCTCCTACCCAAACTCCTAGCCCAATCCCAAACCAAACCATCTCAAGATGCTGACCTACTGTCACTCCTACGATCCCAAGCATCAATTCCTACACCTCCACCCCCACCCACTATCTCTCCTGAAACCTTCCAGCACCAATCTGCACTTATTCAGTCTATGCAGCAAACTATATCTTCTTTGACTGAACGAGTATCATCTATGGAGGAAACCTGCCGAAACCAGACAGAAGGGCTCAAGCACAAGCATGATGACCAGGATGATCCTGATCATCATGAGGGGGAGAAGCGCCAACGCACATCCGAGCCAGAATCAGCGCAAGAACAAACAACGATGGGTATGGTACAAGAACAGATAGAGATCGGTTCTGGTACTCAAACTGAAGGGCAGGGATAGACACAGGAATAGGTCATGGATTTAGTGCTATATGACGTTATTCCAACGGCTGAAAAGCCCGAGGAACATGATGGAGGTTCATCGTTCAATCCAGATAATTGGGCTATAATTTTGGATCCGTACTCTGACATAGATCCGACAGAAGAACCAATCAATACAGAAAGAGCGTTGGTAATCTTTCAAGCCGAGATAGATGAGCTATTAAACATTGAAATGGTGGCTCAAGATCACCATCCATCAGAACAATCTTCTATCGAGGTGCCTCTTCTGACTTTTGCAGCAGTTCATCCCGAGATTTCTCCGACAGATTTTCCCAGACGATCTCCTCCAGCATCACCAATTTCAGGAACAGATCGTACTCAGCCAGTTCATCCACTAAAATGGGAAAGAGCTAGAATAAATGTTCCGTTTCTCGAAAAAAGTCAGAAATAACTCTTTGATGATTGGATCCCCCGTATGATAAGGTCGTAGTACATGGTCTTCAGTCAATGACAAACAGGAAGAAGCAGCACGAGCTTGTGTTCATGCATAAAAATATCAGAAAAGGCTTCAACAAGACAAAGCTCAGAATCAGATATGTCGATCAGATTTACTCTTGCAACTTCATGAGCATAAAGTATTCTTTATTTGTGGTGACAAGAGAAGATGGTAGGCAGTGGTATTTTTCTGGCGCTAACTTTGCAAGCCTCAAGTTACAAGATCTTCTTTTCCTGCTCCGAGATCTGAAGACTAAAACCATTCGACCTGGGGAAGTTACAGAACCACTAGAAACTGTCAAAAGATATATGAAATGTGCGATGAAACTTGCCTCTATTGACGATTTTAAGATTGGGTTGGAAAGAAATCAAGCAAAGATAAATCTACTTAAACTTGATTTGAGTCTTCCATCAGACGCCCAGAATGTACCTGCTTTCACTGTGATAAAATTTCCAGAACTCGGCATGACTTATGTGAATGGTAAAGGTGACACGCGGTTCATCAGATTCAGTCAGATTGCTCGATTCTGTGATGGTACACTATTGCTGCTTAGAGACAAGTTGAAGTGCTCCATTGATCAAGATGTCAAAGGGATTCAACCTTTGGATCTGAACTACAAATGTCTTGTTCTCAAAACACTGTGCCTGATCAAAGAACGACTGGAGTATAGAACTTCAATGCGTTATTTTCTGATCAGTTTCGGATTTCAGAAGACTCATGTTCCTAACTGGCGTGACTATGAAATTCAATTTAAAAGGGGAGATTGTTAGGGCAGTTTGTTTGTTAAATAGAAGTTCAGGGGTCGAATTGTAATTGTTTGATAGTTGCTTTGTAATTGGGCCTCAAGCCCATTAACCCTTACACATCCATATATATATGTTTTCTTAACCTAGTTTTTGGTTAGAAGAAAGTTAATTGTTAGAATAGTTAGTCATAAGGTTTACATCAGTTGATCAAAAATTCTCTCTGTAAATCTAAACCCTTTATTGTTGAATCTAATCATATGACTAGAAGTTGTGGTTTATTCATTGTTATTCATTGATTATTATTAATGATAAATCGCACTATTCTGGGATCTACAAAGATTCTTTACAAATCGTCAGAAAAATATGATCTTAGTGAACAACTATAATAGCTGTAACTCAGACTCGTCACAAAATTTATCCAAGTCTCTAATCCGGTAGCACAGTATGAACACAAAAACTAGTCCCAAAAGTCTCAAGAAATTCAGATCCAATGCTCACAAGAATCCAAATTCCGTATAATAAAATTCAAATCCCGTTTAAAAAGAAATAAGTTCGGTCACTTAAGCCCAAAACATGGTAAATTGGGCTTCAAACTGAATAGCAAAGGAGTTTAACAAGAGTCCGGATCACAAAGTGTCTAAATCCCGGGTTGGGCTGAAATTACCGGTTCACAAAGAATGAAACCCAGATGATACGCTGAAATTCAAATACTCGGATCCATTGGAATCCCAAAAAAATTGGGCCCGGATAGGAAGGGTTAAAGCCCGGATTTGCTGTTGTTGGATCTCAAAGTTCCGGTTCCCAAAGACTTAAAGTCACGAGAAGAAAGTTTGACCAAATAAATCCAGATGAGAAGGAATGTAACTCCCGGATGGTGTTTTCGAAATTGACAAAAGCCCAGTTGCCAAGGAGCCTCAATTCTCAGTTCAAACACTATAAACAAACAGCCCGGTTCCCATGGCCTTTCTCCTGGATCCCACACTAACAGTTCCCGGTACCACACACATTCCCAGTTAACATGTTGGATGGTCACCACCCGAATTGATTAAAGAAATCTGCTTCTACCAACCGCTGGTCACAAATTCTGATTCCACCGACCCACTAAAGCCGCCATCAAAAATTTCTTTCACCAACCCATTAACAACGATCACCATTTTTGATACCACCGTGAAAATCTTAGCCGACCAACAAAAATATTAAATCACCGTCTCATTATGTTGAATCAACCAATCACATTTGAATCCAATCAGATAATATGTGGAATCTCAAGGTGTTGTAACTTCCGGTAAACCGAATATAAGCTCGGATGTACGTGGGCTACAAGTCCCCGGATTGATTTCAAACTTTGGGGTCGCAAGGTCTGAAGACCCGGATGTCAAATGTTTGCCAACTCCCGGATCCTAATGCTTTCCCGGTTAACACGGGATATACATAGAAACCCAGATCAATATCAAATCCACAACCGGATCACATACCAAACAACAATTCAACTCCCGGATCAATAATAATCATTCGGTAAACAACTTTTGTCACACAAACATCCAGATCAAACACATATTCCCGGTACGCGACAATAACTCAATCCAGAAATTACAACTTCAACGAATTTGATCAATTTTTGATAGATTGACGATTGTAGGATATTCACAAACACAAACTAATCATTCCATTTCAATTACAACGGATCAAGCAACAATAATTTTGCTCCAAATTCTAGAAATCAGAGAAGAACAGTAGTGATTAAAAAACTTTTCCAAAACTCAGATCTAATCCAAGATCCTCCAAAATTGTTGAAATTAACAACAACTTGATGAATTCAAAACATTTCTAACAACAAATCAACAACTCTTTTGCAATCAAATGAATCAAAACATGAGAAATTAGATGGAATCCATAGGATCTTGAAGAACACAGTCGCACCAAAAAAAGTTTCCAGAACTAAACAAATTTCTCCAAGATTCTTTAAAAATTGATCGCATCAAATCAAATTTTGATTTGATTATTCTCTGATACCAATTGTGTGTCCCTAATGAAAGTGTTTTAACAATCAGATTCCACAAATCTTACTTGTTATTGATGCAAAATTCAAGATTACAATGCTTTCTTGTTAGTTCATAAATATGTTGGATCCAAGATCATGAAGATAAAAGTCAAAGTCTAAAGCTCATGTCAAAGCCTCTTATTGAAAAAGTCAAAGACATTGTTTTGTTTAGTTTAGTTTGTTTTTGTCTTTGTATTAGCTTGTGGTATAAATAGCTTTTGTTTTGTTCTTTGTAAGCGTGTGGTATCTAGACATATGAAAAGAAAGAGTATGAGTTTAGAGATAGAAATATTTTGAGAGCATCTTGTACTGATTGAATTGAGATTGAATGAAAATGAAAATTGTTTGAATGTTTTTCATCATGATAATCTGTTTGCACATAAACTGGAACACACAATTGGTATCAGAGCAGAATTCGATTGAAATCATCAAGAAATGTTATTTGCACCCTATTCACTGTGAATTGATCGATTTTTGTGATTTATTTTGTAATTATGAGTCAAATTGTTTCCATAGAATTCGATTGATGTATTAGACAAGTTTTGAATTGGTTTGTGAGTCGATTGCACTGTAATTTTCGATTGATTTCTTGATTTTGTAAGTTTTTGTTTTCACGAGTTCGACGCACTGTATTGAAATCAAAATGTATGTTTGAGTTTATTTCATTGTAATTAAGTGTTTATAATAGATTTATGTAGTGTTCATGGATCAATTGTTGTATTTTCAGACTCAAATTCGAAGATTTGTTGGGTTTTTGGTTGAATTGAAGTGATTTTGAATCATATACTGAAGAACTCGCAAGATCTAAACCATTCGCATGGAGAACTCGCATGATGAACATATTTGCAGTAGAATTCGCATAGAACTCAAGTTTTGAAAAAGGTTAAGGGAAGAATTCGCATAATCCTTTGTGCGAATTGTTCAGAATTCGCATAGCTCAGTGTACGAGAAGTTGGGGGAATTTATTCTAAGGACAGATTTCGCTTAGAGTTGGATACGAAAAGTAAGGATTTTGCATTACTTTGCGTACGAATTCTTGTAATTCGCATTGTGCTTCATAAGAATTCCTCAGAATTCGCATAGAGCTACATACGGATTCTGTAAATTCCGCATAGAAATTTGATAAATTTTCGAAGTATACAATCCGCATCGATACGAATGGTTTGAGGTTGAAACATTTTCTAAGTATAGGATTCGTATCTCCCTGTTGTGCGAAAAGCTGCGTGCGAAAAGTTGGTGATCAAGAATTCTCTAAGTCAAGAATTCACATATCATTGTGTGCGAATTTCTCAAGATTCGCATATAGCAACGTGCAAATTTCTAGAACTCGCATCTCATTGTGTGAGGATTTCTCAGGGTGTGCAAATTTCGGTGATAGTGGTGTGAGGATTCCTGCCTTAGGAAATTTTTGGATATTCTTTTTTGGAAATTTTTCTAAGGATTTTCTGATTATTGATTTTTTTTCGAACTAACGATCATTCAGAGTTATTTTTCAACAGATTGCAAAGATGACATCAAGGGATGCTCTCACAATTGGTACAGATGTTAAACCACCCGTTCTCTTCAAGGCTGAGTATGAATAGTGGAAAGACAGATTTTTGGACTTCATCGACAGACATAAGCTTGGTGATTATATTAGACTATCTTTGAAAGAAGGGCTCATGAAACCTCCAACAAAGGTTCATACTACAATGGAAGGTGGAGCAGAAGTTGAATATGTGATTGATCCTGATGAGTATGAAGATGAAGATAAGAAGAGGCACAAAGCTGACAAACTGGAGAAGTCCTTTTTACTCCAAGGAATACCAAACGAGATCTATGTGAAGATAGACAGCTACAAAGCAACGAAAAAGCAGATGTGGGATCAGCTGGAAAGAATGATGTTGGGTTCTAAGGTTGGTAATCAGCTGAAGGTGTCTAATTGCCTCAACAACTATGAAGAGTTTAAATCAAAGGAAAGTGAGAACTTAGAGGCAACTTATGACATATTCGTCACTCTTCTCAATGAGCTAAGTAAGAATAGAGTGCAAAAATCTCAAATTGAGCTGAATGTTAAGTTTCTGAGTATACTGCAACCTAAATGGAAAAGTTTTACCAGACAGATGAAGCAAATGAAGGACCTCAATGAGATTCCTCTACATGAGGTTTATGAAACTCTAAGGTAGAATGAAAAAGAGGTTGATGAGATAAAAGCTGAGAAGAAAAAAGCTGAGAAACCAGTAGTTGATGCGGTGGCTTTGGTGGTACAGAGAAAGGAAAAGAGACCAGTAAGTTTGAAGAAAAAGAAAGTGATTGTTTCTGAGACGGAGGAAGAGGAAACTGATGAGACTGATTCTGATGACGGTGAAAACATAAAGCTAGCAGTGCTTTTATTGACCAAGGCAATTCAAAAGAAGTTTTATAAGAAGCCATGGTCAAACAGTCAAAGATATTATTCAGGTTCAAAGAATTTTGAGCATAAGGAAATGGTTGAAGGAAAGAAGAGATTTGAGGAGAAAAGGCGAGAAGAGAAAAGATATGTGAACAAGTATGTGGAGAAGAAAGAAGAGGAGCCAGTAAAATGCTACAATTGTGGTAAAATAAGCCACTTTGCCAAGGATTGCAGGAAGCCTAAAGTGAAGAATTCCGAGTATTACAAGCACAAGATGCTCCTGGCAAAGCAAAAAGAGGTTGGTAAAGCACTGATGGCAGAAGATGATTACTGGCTGGACCATTCAGCTGATAAGGAAGAGAAAGAGGAGACTGCCCATATGTGCCTAATGGGACAAAAAGTTGCTGAGGAGATGTCTGATGAAGAGGATTCTGAAGAGGTATATGATATGACTGAATATGATTTTTTAAATCAAATGCAATCCATGATGGTTGAACTTCAGGATCTGCAGTCTAAACTAAAACGTGAAAAAGGTATCATTGAAAAGTAAAATCAAGCAATACAGAAGCTCAACAAAGACATTGTTGAGAAGATTGTATTGATTGAATCTTTACATAACAACATTGATTCCTTTGGCAAAGAAAAGACTGCAATCTATAGTCAATTATCTGAAACAAAATCAAAATTTAAAATGTGTGAGCGTGAGTTGAAAGAGGTTGCTAAGAAATGCTTAACATTGAAATCAAAAAATAAAACTTCGGTTGAAAAAGTGAATTGTTTGGAACAAAAAGTGTATACTCGAGGTCAGATTGATCAAACTATTTATCTTAATAAGCCAAAAGAGGTTACTTCTGTCAATGAGTATTGGGGTATCGGTTACGATAATCCTCATTACTTGAAGAAGGGTATTTCAATAGTGTCAGCTTTATATGATTTTCATTTTCTCAAACTAGCACAGAAACATCCTGAACTTAAAGTCAAATGGACAAAATCATCAAATAAAGTAGAAGCTAAGGAAATTGAGAATAGGAAAAATAAAATGAAAATGCAACTACCATTTCGTTATGAAAAGTTGAATTCTAGTTACAATTCTAAACAGTCAAAATTTCTTTCCAACGATTATTTCCAAAGTTATTCTACATAGGAAATGGAGGCAATACCTATTGAAGGCAAACTTTATGTTCCTCCACTCATCTTAGAAAGTAAAATTTCTGAGCTTGGGAATACTCTTGAATAAGAAAGAATTTTGATTGGATTAGAACAAATGGTATTTTCTACTGTTTTTGTAAACACTGATGTCTCCAATACTTCCAAAGCTTCTAAATCAAATGATATTAGTGTTCTGTTTGAGGAAGACTTTGATTTTTTAAACTCTGATGTTTGTTTTGATAAATGTGTTGATCAATTTGATTTTAATGCAAAACTTCCAGATCATTCCCAATTCATTATTAATTCCAATGGTTTACCAAGTGTGTATGAAAAAGGTGAATCATCCACAAAAGTTGATAAACCAGTTTTTGTGATCACCTGTTCTGCAAAAGGTAAGAAAAGAAAGAACAGACACTCACAGAAATAGACCAACACTGGTAAATCAAAGAAGAAACAATCTCTCAAGTCTCACTGTTCTAACATTAAATATTCATATGCTTCAGATTTGAAAAAGATAAAGCCTGAAGTGAAATCTGAATGGGGACCAAAGAAGAAGGGTGATGAGACAACAAAATCATGTTCTGATGTTGAATGTAATAGGGTTACTGATAGTATTTCTGATGTAATTGATCAAGTTGCTTCTCATAAACAAAACCTTGTATCTTCTTACAAGTCATATACAATAAAACAATTAATCCAATTATCTCCATCTACTACTCAGTCTTCTACATATCGTCAAAATGATTTTGTGTCTCGATAATATTCTGATAATTGGTTTGGTTCATATCATGTCTATAATAATAATAATAATATTTCAAAAGTTTATCAAAAGCTCAAAGGGTCCAAATTCGAATGGATGCCAAAATCTTGTGCTAACTTGCTAGGACCCATCTATAAATGGGTACCTAAACCTGTTGTTCCTTGATTTTTCCTGTGCAGACCCATCATATGTGGTACTTGGATTCTGGTTGCTCCAAGCATATGACTGGGCAAAAAGATATTTTATCTAATTATATAGAGAAATTCTGCGGCAACGTCAGATTTGGGAATGACCAGTTTTCACCAATCTTGGGATATGGAGACGTAGTGCAAGAGAACATAACGATTAAGAAGGTGAGCTATGTTGAAGGATTAGGACACAATCAGTTTAGCATTGGTCAATTATGTGACAAAGATTTAGAGGTTAACTTCAAAGCCAAGAGATGTTGTGTAAGAACTGAAGATGGAAAAGAACTCTTGGTCGGCACGAGAAAGTCAAACCTCTACACTATTTACTAAAGCCTCTATGCAGCAAAGCTGGTTATGGCATAGAAGGCTATCTCACCTCAATTTTCACTATATTAACAAGTTGGTGACTGGAAATTTAGTGAAAGGTCTTCCAGAGCTGAAATATGAACGAGAACATTTGTGTGATGCATGTGAGAAGGGAAAAATGAAGATAGCTTCACACAAATATAAGCCTGAACCGAGCACAAGTACTCCTTTAGAGTTGTTGAATATGGATCTCTGCGGTCCTATGCGAACACAAAGCATAAATGGCAAGAAGTATGTTCTAGTGATTGTGGATGACTATTCCCGATACACTTGGGTCAAATTTCTAAGAACAAAAGATGAGACGCTCGATGTTGTCATCTCTTTTTTATAGACCGTTCAAGTGAACATGCAGAAGACAGTCAAGTTTATCCGAACTGATAATGTCACATAATTCAAAAATAGAAGTGATGAAGATTATCTCGAATCGGTAGGGTTAAAACATCAATTTTCTGTTGTCAGAATGCCAGAACATAATGGAGTAGTTGAAAGACGAAACAAAACCTTAGTTGAGGCTGCACGGACGGTGCTCAACTAGTCAGACTTACCTCTATTCTTGTGGGCTGAAGTTGTGTCTACTGCTTATTATACACAAAATAGATCTATCATCCATCGTCGTTTCGGTAAAACGCCTTATGCTTTGATTAACAATAGAACAACAAGCATTAAGCATGGATGAAAGTGTTATGTATTAAATGATAAGGAGAGCTTGAACAAGTTCAGTCCTAAAGCTGAAGAAGGGATCTTCATTGGCTATTCTCAAATATCCACATCTTACAGGGTTTTTCTAAAGATTTCAAAGATTGTGGTGGAGAACGTGAATGTTACATTTGATGAAGAGATGGCTTCTAATCAAATCAGTTCAAAACCCGTGATAACAGGAGTATTAGCTTCTGGGTAGATCAGTCCAGAACCTGTAATTAACGTTTCTAATTCTGATAAAGTGTCAACGTCTACATCTCATTTAACAGAATTAGATTTATTGTTTGAACACTTTTATGATGAGTTTCTTGGTTCTGAAGTGACTAAACTTGTTGTGATTGACAGACCTGCAAATTCAAGTAATCATCATCCGTCGGTTCACAATATTATCAAGTTCTTATCAAAACAACAACACAAATGATTTACCAACCTGTTTGATTAATAACAAATATTACAGGATTTGATCTCTTGAAGCTCTCGATGTTTTTCTCTCTGATGAACAGTAAACACCGTGTATGTGTGTGTTGTATGTGATTTGATTTCTAACTTAGCTTGTCTAACACACTTGCTTCAAACATAACAAACATAATATCTAAATAATAATATCTAACTAATATCTAGATATTTAGGACTTATAACTAAAATACTAAAATACAATAAACTTTGACATTTTATTACAAACGACATTAGACTTATATTAATAGTCGACTTTCCAGCATTAGCTTCAGATTGCAAACTTCAGATTGGATGATCTTGAATCCAATAGATCTGTGCGCTAACAATCTCCCCCTTTGGATCAAGATCATTACTAAAAAGATTTTAGCAATTCAGTCTTCTTTTTCATCAACTCAGAAGATGCAATCTCCCTCTTAATCTTCAACAAGTAGAAATCTCCCCAAAATACGTAGATAAACTCTCTTTCAGATGATGGGAAGAAATTATTTTCAGATTTAGCTCAGAATGCTTCAGCAAAGTATTTTCAAAGAAAAATTCTCTCAAATCAGCATGTCTTCAGAATACTTGCTCTAAACTTCTGTTGTTCCCCATTTCTTGTGTAGCTCTTCTCCCCTTTTTGATGAAAAGAGCAACGAGTTCATCAAAACTTTTAGGTCAAGAAATGTCTATCGTAGGAGCTTCTAATCCATCAATTCAAAAGATATTCATCCAGATCTTTTCAAATCCAGACAAAATAGTCGTGTAACACCTGAATCAACAAATGAATCAGTTAACATGCCTGTCAGTAACACTAAGTCACTGTGTGTAACAAATACACAATGTAAAGGAGATTTTTGATGTTCACTCCCCCAGGGCTTCTATTCAATCATCGAAACACGACAAAGGTAATTTCTATGAACGTTATGACAATGAAACAAATTCCTTGTGTGTTCGTGCAAGTGATAGAAAGAATTAAGCACTGATGATTGCTTATAAGGCTCAATATTGTGTAAACCACTGAGAAAATAGTAAGTTAAACACAGACTCAATGTGCATGAGTGAAGTGCGAAGGTGGGGCAGACTTCCTTCTTTTCAATATCTAGATTTTCCAAATGAAAATCAGATAGTGAATGTATTGCTTCCCCTTTGAAAATGTGAAACACTTTCCTTTTAAGAAGAAAATGAGTAGCTGGTGGGATTAATCAAGAGTTGGCATGGGCTAGTTACCTGTTTCAATAATGATCACCAAAGAAATGTGAAACACTAGAAATGTGGCTGCCCGACTCAGAAAGTAGTTGGTGCAGAGTTCTGATATTCTTTTAACTTTGTTATCAGACCCTCTTTCTTTTAAACATTCAGTTTACTTTTAACCGAACTCTCTTTTTCATAATTGCTCATCACACAACCCACACTCATTTCTTTTTGATTTCTCACACTCAATCACTATGGATTAACCTCTTGGGTAGGAAACACTAGTTAACGTGTATCCTATAGAAGTTTTGTTAAGTCCTAGCACAATGAAATCCAATGTTTTCCTAGAAAGCATATGATGCTCAAAATGGTTTAACTTATTTCAGTTAAAGCACAAAGTAGATCTTGAAAACATTTAAACGCACACTTTCAATTCATGAAATCGGTTTGAGATTCGGGAAGTGGTTTGAACATTTAAGAACAATGTTTTCTACGATTGAAAGTTTTCCTCCTTTCAACCATATATGAGATTAAGATAAAGGATTATACCTTTACGTGCGATCTTACTTCTCATGAAGTTAAGCTTAAAGTCATAAAGATATGAACATGTAAGCGTCTCTCAAAAACTGCAAAAGTCTTATGTCATAGTCAAAGCAAATTTATTCACTGAAAATAAAAAGACAAAGAAAGTATGAGTTCTGATCAGAAATAATCAGAAGTCATATCCTAACTCCTTTGACTTGTAAAACTCCCCCTAAAATCATGCATCACAAAAATTTGAGTCTTCTCCTCAAATTAATATTGACCATCTGTCAATTTCTTCTCATACTCCCCCTTGGATCATGAACAGAATATCTAAAGTGCAGATATCATTTAGAAATAAGAATGAAGAAATGTTGAAAAAGTATACAATTAGAAAACTTTGATAGGTAACTACTAATTATGTCTTAAGATTTAGCATACCAAGCTTAGAGACAAGAAAGTTGAACCTCTTTTCGTCTAAAGGTTTGTTAAACAAATCTGCAAGTTGATAATCAGTTTTTACAAAGAAAAGTTCAATTGTTCCTTTTTCGACATTATCTTTGATAAAATGATACCTGACATCTATGTGTTTGGTCTTGGTGTGCTGAACAGGATTTGCTGTTATCGCGATGGCACTCTTTGAGTCACAGTATGTCGGGATTTTGTTGAAGTGAAAATTGTAGTCGCACAGTTGTGTTCTCATCCATAAGACCTGAGAACAGTAGCTAGCAGCAGCTACATATTCTGCTTCGGCCGTTGAAGTTGATACATAAAGTTGCTTCTTCGATGCCCAACTTACGAGTTTATCACCGAGGAACTGTATATGACCTGACGTGCTCTTCCTATCTAGCATACAACCAGCATGATCTGCATCTGTATATGCTGTTAGTTCAAAGCTAAGTATCTTTAGGATACCACATACCAAGGTCTGCAGTCTCCTTCAGATACCTAAAAATGCGCTTAACTGCAGACAAATGGGATTCTTTGGGATTGGCCTGATATCTAGCACATAAGCATGTAGAGAACATTATATCTGGCCTACTAGAAGTAAGATACATCAAAGAACCTATCATCCCTCTGTAAGTCCAAACATCAACAGCCTTTCTAGAAAGATCGGTGCCAATCTTAGTACCCGGTGCCATTGGGGTACCAATCGGTTTAGAATTTTCCATTTTGAACTTCCGAAGAATATCAAGAATGTATTTTGATTGATTGATAAAAATTCCCGATGAAAATTGTTTGATTTGTAATCCGAGAAAGAAATTCATCTCTCCCATCATATTCATCTGAAATCTTGACACCATAAGGTTTGAAAAGTTCTTACAGTACTTAGGATTTGTAGTGCCAAAAATAATATCATCCACATAGATTTGAATAAACATGATATCGGCTTTCTCCTTTTTAATAAACAAGTTGGTATCTACCGTACCTTTTGTAAAACCAGACTTGACTAAAAATTGAGATAGGACATCATACCAGGCGCGTGGAGCTTGTTTCAGTCCATAGAGTGCTTTGTCGAGAATGTAGACATGATTCGGTTTCTCTTGTTTGACAAAGCCTTCCTGCTGCGAGATGTAGACTTCTTCTTTTAGAATGCCATTCATAAAGGCGGTCTTCACGTCCATTTGAAAGACAGTGAAGTTCTTGTGAGCTGCGTAGGCCAAAAACATTTGAATTGCCTCTAAACGCGCCACAGGAGCATAAGTCTCGTCGTAGTCTATTCCTTCCTCTTGCCTGTATCCCTTGGCAACAAGTCTTGCTTTGTTTCTGATAACAGTACCATCTTCATCTTTCTTGATTTTGAAAACCCATTTCGTACCTATAATGGTTTTACCTTGAGGTTTGGGTACGAGTCTCCAGACTTTAAGTGTGTCGAACTAATTCAGCTCTTCTTGCATTGCAATCACCCAGTCTGAATCGGCAAGAGCCTCGGATACGCGAGATGGCTCGATCTTGCTCAGAAAGGATTCATGCATACACATATTCATTGAAGCTGACCTAGTTTGCACCGGTTTGGTTGGATCACCAATGATTTGGCTTATTGGGTGCGCCTTGGTCCATTTATGTTCATGAGGGAGTGGATTATATGAATATATATCAATATTATCATCTAAGAATCCACTAGTACCTTCTTCAGGTTGTTCAGGAGGAATAATGGTTGCAGTTGAAGTAGTAGGTGTAGAAGGCTCAGCAAGTACAACTTGGTCCGTCTGTAGATTAGTCTGTACATAATATCCTACTGATACAACAACTTCTGTCTCTTCATTATTTGTCACAGCTTCAATTGTTGGAGTCGACATTTGAACTGGAATTTCTTGCTGAATCGAGGAGTTGGATTCAGTAGAGATATCTGAACTGGTTGGATGAGTAGTCGTTGATTCTTCCATCCTGTCAACCACAACAGATTTCTTCACATTAGATCCAAGAAATTCATCATAAAACAGTTCAAATAATAAATCTAAATCAGATAAATGATTAGTAGACGTTGATGCTTCATCTGATTTGATCGCTTGAGATGCAGGTTCTGGACTGATTTGCTTAAAAGCTAGTACTCTGGTTATCACGAGTTCTGAACTGTGTTGTTCAGAAGTCATATCTTCATCAAAAGTAACATTGTCGCTTTCAACAACATTCTTTGACTTCTTCAAGTATTCACGGTATGCAGTTGATGTAGAAGAATAGCCAATAAAGATGCCTTCATCCGCCTTGGCACTGAATTTGTTCAGACTCTCTCTATCGTTTAGAACATAACACTTACACCCAAATATATGGAAATATTTGATTGTCGGTGTTCGGTTGTTGATTAACGCATAAATAGTCTTCTTGAATCTACGGTGTATCATGGATCGATTCTGAGTGTAGCACGTAGTCGATACAGCTTCAGCCCACAGAAATATAGGTAAGTGTGATTGACTTAGCATAGTACGAGCTGCCTCGACTAGCGTACGATTTCTTCTTTCGACCACTCCATTCTGTTGAGGCGTACGAGCAGTAGAGTATTGATGTGATATCCCGACCGATTCGAGATATTATTGAACTGTTTTGTTCTTGAACTCTGTACCGTTGTCTGTTCTTAAAAGCTTGACCGGTTTCAGCAGATTTACCTGGGTCGTCTTCAGGAATGTAATGAGAACATCAGGTGTCTCATCTTTTGAACGTAGAAATTTGACCCAAGTGTATCGCGAGTAATCGTCCACGATAACTAGAATGTACTTCTTTCCGCCTAAGCTTTGCGCTCGCATCGGACCGCATAAGTCCATATGCAACAACTCTAACGGAGAGCTTACGCTCGGTTCAAGCTTTGGTTTATGTGGAGCTCTCTTCATCTTTCCCTTTTCACATGCTGCACACAGGTGTTCTTTTTCTTACTTCAGCTCTGGAAATCCTTTATCTAGCTTTTCACTGACCAGCTTGTTTATGTACCTAAAGTTGAGGTGAGAGAGTCATCGATGCCATAGCCAGCTTTCCTGCATCGAGGCTTTAGAGAGTAGACATACCTGCTTGTCAGTCTGGACATTTGACAAATTAATTGTGTAGAGGTCGGACTTTCGAGTGCCGACCAAGAGTTCCTTGCCATCTTCAGTGCGAACAGAACACCTCATGGCCTTGAAATTTACCTCTAAGCCTTTGTCACAGAACTGGCCTATACTGAACAGGTTGTGCCTTAAGCCTTCAACGTAGCTCACCTTCTTAATCATGACGATTTCGTGTACCATATCACCATATCCCAGTATTGGTGAAAATTGGTCGTTGCCGAATCGAACTGTCCCACAATATTTATCTGTATAATTGGACATCATCCCTTTCTGCCCTGTCATATGCTTGGAACACCCGCTATCTAAGTACCACATATGACGGGTCTGCACAAGAGAAATTACGAAACAAGAGATTTAGGTACCCACTTGTAAATGGATCTTACAGTGTTAGTACATGAATTTGGAACCCATTTGAAATTGGGTCCTCTTTTCTTTTGAGAATCAAATGAAGAATATGAATGATAAAAATGAACATGATAATTTCCAAACCAAGCATAAGAATCTTTACGAGAAGCATAATCACGTTTATCATAATGAGAAACTTTCTAGCAGACAGACGTAACTGGAATAATTGCTTCATAGAATATTTCTTGCGATAAACAACAAGTTTTGGTTTCAAAATAGTAGCAACATTCGCATTCAAAACATCTTTACTAGTCGTAGTCTTATTACTATCAACACTAGATAAAGATTTAGCAGTCTCGTCAATCTTATGTTTTGGTTGTCATTCAGATTTAACTCCTAGTTTGCTCAGATCTGAAATATTTGAGACTTTTGAGTTAGATCTTTGAGAAACAACTGAATGCATCTTCTTTGGATTACCAGTAGTGATCGGTTTCTGTGAATGCTGAGATTTCTTCTTACCTTTAGCATTCTTAGATTTCACAGAAATTGTTTCATCAACTTTCGTTGATGATGTTCTTTTTACAAACTTACTAGATAATCCAAAGGAATTCACAACAAAAGACAAATGGTTAGGAAGTTTGGCATTAAAATCAAATTCATCAATACACTCATCTAAAACACCATCGGAGTTTAGAAAATCAAACCCTCCATCAGTTAGACCAAACATATCATCAGATTTTGAAGCCTTTGATGATTTAGAAAGAACAGAATTTTTAATCACAGTTGAAAACACTTTTTGTTCAACATCAATCAAAAGTCTTTCATCTGTTAAAGAATTCTCAAGTTCAGAAATTTTACTTTCCAAAAAGAGAGGAGGGACATAAAGTTTACCTTCAATAGGCTTAGCCTCCATTTCTTTTACATAATAACTTTGAAAGAAGTCATTTGAAATAGATTTTGATTGAACATCACTATAACTATTATTCAGCTTCGCATAACGAAATGGAAGTTGAACATTAGATGTGTTCTTTCGTTTTTCTGTTTCCTTGGCTTCATATTCTTTAGACAGTCCAGTCCAGAAAACTTTAAGCTCAGGGAATCGTCGAGCTAGTTTCAAAAAAGTAAAATCATAAAGTGCAGGCACTTCAGATTTACCCTTTTTAAGGTAGTGAGGATTCTCATAACCAATTCCCCAACTCTCTTTATTCTCTTTGGGTTTGTTTAGATGAATGGTTTGTTCAGTTTGACCCAATGAGTATAACTTCTTTTCCAAAGCATGTAATTTTTCAAGTAAAGATTTCTTTTCTTCGGTACGCGAAGAATACATTTTCATAAGCTCTTTGAAATCAAACTCACTCTTTCTCAATTTAGACTTTGTTTCAGCAATCTCTTTAAGAATTATGGTCTGTTCTTTTGCGCTGGTATCAATGTTTTTATGTAAAACCTCAATCAATACTTTCTTCCCAGCAATATCATCGCTAAGTTTCTGTATTGATTGGTATTTTTCTTTAATGACACCCTTTTCAAGCTTAAGTTTAGACTCTAATTCTTGGAGTTTTATCATCATGGCATGCATTTGATTTAAGAAATCTGATTAAGTTAAATCACATACCTCTTCGTTGTCATTTTCGTCGGAAACATCTTCAGCTTCTATTTCCATCTTGCCCATGAAGCATAGATGCGCTGTCTCGTCCTTCTCTTCATTCTCATCTTTCTGGTCTAAATGATCTAGCCAGTACTCATCTTCTGCCATCAATGCCTTTCCAGCCTCTTGTTGCTTGGCTAGAAGCATTTTGTTTTTGTAGTAGTGAGTTTCTGACTTTGGGTCTTCGGCAGTCTTTGGCAAAATGTCGAGGTCTACCACAGTTGTAGCACATTGGAGGTTCTGGATGTTTGAGCTCTTTTGCTTTATACCTTCTCTCTTCTGGCTTCCTCTACTCTACTCTATTACCTTCATTCCTCTCTTTGTGAACATAATTGCTTGGACCAGAAGAATACCTCTGACTGTTCGAGCTCGACTTTTTGTAGAATTTCTTCTGAAAAGCCTTAGTCAACATAAGCATAGCCTACTTTAGTTGTTCACAGTCGTCAAATTCAGAGTTCGCTTCATTTTCAACCTCATCTGATTCAGACATAATCATCTTCTTCTTCTTCTTTTTCACAACAAGTGCAACTGAATCAGCAGTTGTCTTCTCAGACTGTCTCTTTTCATCCATGACCTCATCCACCTCTTCCTCATTCTGCTTGAGGGTTTCATACACCTCGTGAAGTGGAATCTCGTTTAGATCCTTGATTTGCTTCATTTGTCTGGCAAACCTCTTCCATTCAGGCTGGAGTATGTTTAGGAATTTAACATTCAGCTCTATTTGTGATTTAGTGACCTTGTTCTTGCTTAACTCATTCAGCAAGGTCACAAATCTGTCGTATGTTACTGCTAGTGACTCTCAACTCTGCCTTTGAATTCTTCATAGTTGTTTAGGTAGTTGGATATCTTCAACTGGTTTCCAACTTCTGAACCTAGCATCATCTTCTCTAGCTGATCCCACATCTCTTTGCCAGAGGCCTTGTAGTTGTCTATCTTCACATATATTTCATTTGGAATGCCTTGAAGAATGTAAGACTTTGCTAATCTATCAACTTTTGCTCTTTTTAGGTTATCACCTTCGAGCTCATCATACTTAAGTTGAAACTCTGTTGCCACAATTCCCTCCGTACGAGTCTCATAAACTGGTGCCATAACTCCTTCTTCCAAGGATTTCCTGATGAATACTCCTAAATCATGTATTTCAATGAAGTCCATGAACCGATCTTTCCACTGCTCATACTCTCCCCTGAAGAGTACTGGTGGTTTTGTGTCAGTTCCGATAGCTATAGCTTCTCTTGAAGTCATTCTGATTGAAAAAGACTAACTCTGGAACTGGCGCAAAAGGCAAACTTTGTGCTAAAGGAGGCTGGCGCAAAAGAGTTTTGTGCGAGGTGTAGGTGGCGCGAAGTAATACTTTGCGCTAGTAGAGGTTGGCGCAAAAGATGGTTTGCGCTACAAGGAGTTGGCGCAAAAATCAACTTTGCGTTATGAGGTGTTGGCGTAAATGGAGCTTGCGAGTTTTGGAGATTTGCGCGAGACAAAGGTGGCGCAAGCTGAGGTTTGCGCGAGTCGAGGGTCGCGCGAATTTGAAGTTTGCGCGAAGTGTTGATGGCGCAAAAGTCAAGTTTGCGCTAGACGTTGATGGCGCAAAACTGACTATGAACTGGCGCAAATTTTGCACTCTCGCGAGTTCGTCCCTACAGCTTCGAAAATCGACTAAAATCCACAATAAACCTATCTAGACATCGATTAGCAATCCCAAATTTTAACAAAATGACCACTAACACTTCTAGAATAAATTACTAGCCTTTGATTTCAAAAACAGACACTTTTTGAAAAACAGATCGATGGAACATTGACTTTGAAGTCGTGTACTGTTGACTCCAAAAATCACAAAATGGGAATCGATATTAGTGCTATACTGAAATTAAAGTATAACAAATCGATCTATCACCCTAGTCGATCACAACCTGATCGATTTCAAACCCAAAAACACACTTAAGCTCGAAAATGATTTTGACAAGAAGAACACAGAGTCGATGATTGAAAAACTTGATCTGAATCTATTTTAAGCTCTGATATCAATTGTCGGTCCACAATATTATCAAGTTCTTAACAAAACAACAACACAAATGATTTACCAACCTGTTTGATTAATAACAAAGATTACAGGATTTGATCTCTTGAAGCTTTCGATGTTTTTCTCTCTGATGAACAGTAAACACCGTGTATGTGTGTGTAGTATGTGATCTGATTTCTAACTTAGCTTGTCTAACACACTTGCTTCAAATATAACAAACATAATATCTAAATAATAATATCTAACTAATATCTAGATATTTAGGACTTATAACTAAAATACTAAAATACAATAAACTTTGACATTTTATTACAAACGACATTAGACTTATATTAAGAGTCGACTTTCCAGCATTAGCTTCAGATTGCAAACTTCAGAGTGGATGATCTTGAATCCAATAGATCTGTGTGCTAACTTCATCCAATCACTTCAGATGTGTCGACTGAATCGAATTACCCGATTCAAGAAGAAACTCCAGTTCAAACACGTACTCAATTAGTTGAAGTTGCACATGAAACTGCTGAGCCAGAAGTTGCACATTTAGTTGGATGTACTGTCATGCCTACTCAACATACATCAAATGTCCAATTTTCTGAAACTTCTGCACCAGTTACTTCAACTGAACCCCAACATGAAGAACATAATGGATATCTAGATGATCAACATGATAAGTCTACATCTAATCCACTCCCTCAAGAACATAAGTGGACCAAAGAGCACCCGATACATCAGATTATTAGAGATCCTTCAAAACTGGTTCAAACTAGGTCTGCAACTGCTAATGAGTGCATGTTTGATTCTTTTCTGTGCAATATAGAGCCTACACGAGTATCCAAAGCTCTAAAAGATCGAGATTGGGTAACTGCTATGCAAGAAGAGCTTAATCAATTTGAATCGCTTACAGTCTGGAGACTCATACCTCGACCGGAAGGAAAAACCATTATAGGTACGAAATGGGTATTCAAAAACAAGAAATATGAAGATGGTATTGTGGTAAGGAACAAAGCAAGACTTGTTGCTAAAGGTTACCGGCAAGAGGAAGGAATAGATTATGATGAGACATACGCTCCGGTTGCATGTATAGAGGCAATCAAAATGTTTATAGCCTACGTTGCACACAAAAACTTCACGGTCTATCAAATGGACGTGAAGACTGCCTTTCTAAATGGCATATTGAAAGAGGAGGTATGCGTCTCACAACCAGAAGGGTTTGTCAATGCTGAAAAACTAGATCATGTCTACATCCTTGACAAAGCTCCCTATGGTTTAAAGCAAGCTCCTCGAGCCGGGTACGATGTTCTATCAAAGTTTTTAGTCAAGTCTGGGTTTTCAAAAGATAAAATCGATACTACTCTTTTCATTAAAAAGGAAAAAGTTGATATCATTTTAATTCAAATATATGTGGACGATATAATATTTGGTTCAACTAATCCGAAGTATTGTAAGAATTTTTCTAACCTCATGGTGTCACGTTTTTAAATGAGTATGATGGGAGAGATGAACTTCTTTCTCGAATTACAAGTTAAACAATTTTCCACGGGGATTTTTATAAATCAAGAGAAGTATATTGCTGACATTTTAAAGAAATTTAACCCCGATGGCACCAGGAACTAAGATTGGAGCCGATCTTTCGGTAAAAGCTGTTGATCTTAGGACTTATAGAGGAATGATTGGTTCTTTAATTTACTTAACGGCAAGTAGACCGGATATTATATTTTCTATATGCTTATGTGCTAGATATCAAGCTTCACCTAGAGAATCCCATCTCTCAGCTGTAAAGCGGATATTTAGATATATGATGGGAACTGTAGATCTTGATTTGTGGTATCCTAATGATACAGGTTTTGAGCTAACAGCGTATTCAGACGCATATCATGCAGGTTGTATGCTAGATAGGAAAAGCACATCGGGTCACATTCAATTTCTTGGAGACAAGCTCGTAAGGTGGGCGTAAAAAAAACAACTATGTGTTTCCACTTCGACTGCTGAAGCAGAGTATGTAGCTGCTGCCAGTTGTTGCTCTCAAGTTTTATGGATGAGGACACAACTTCGAGACTATGGATTCCAGTTCAACAAGATTCCTATATATTGTGATTCGAAGAATGCCATAGCCATATCAGCTAATCTTGTTTAGAACACAAAGACTAAACATATTGATGTGAGATATCATTTTATAAAAGATAATGTTGAAAAAGGTACAATTAAACTTTACTTTGTAAACACAGATTATCAACTTGCAGATTTGTTTACCAAGCCGTTAGACGAAAAGAGATTTAATTTTCTCATTTCGAACTTGGCAAGTTAAATCTCAAGACTTAATCTGTAGTTACATAGTACAGTTTAATTTTTGTTATCTTTCTTCATTTCTTTATTTTTAATTTGAACGATATCTGCACTTACAGTTTGTTCAAAATTTCAGGGGGAGTGAGACAATGATTAGATAATCTAATTTTGAGGGGAAGTATGAATAATTGCATATATTTTTCACTGACATATTGTGTGATGCATATGTTCAGGGGGAGTAAGGACATTGACTTCTGATTACATCTGATTAGAACTCGTTCTTATTCGTTTTACTGCTTTTATATCTTTAGTTTTTCAATAAATGTTTTTGTTTCAATAAGACTTTGTACTTTGACGACTTTTTGACTACTTGCAGAATTTGAGGAGAAGCTTACATGATCATATCAATCATGACTTTCGAGTTGACTTTTTGAGATTAATGATGAGCGTAAGGCATATTCTAATCTTAATCTTATTATGTTTGAAAGAAGGACGACTTTTAGACATGAAAACATGTTCTTAAATGTTCAAACCACTTCTTATTCTCAAAACAAATTTCATGAATTTAAAAGTGTGATTTTAAATGTTTTCTTACATGAGCTTTTATTGTTAGTTAAAGTGTGTTTCCAAAGATAAATACTTGTATATTATCTTTTCCATATACTGTAAAGTATTCATACACACCGGTTTAGTACTTTTGTTGACTATGTTCTTACCATGTCTCATATTGAAACTAATTTTCGATGGTAAGACACCAATTTTAAACTTCATTGATATTTGAGTGTCATTTCATTCAAAACGTTTCTTTCAAGAATGTCTATAATTGTTCTTATAGACAACATCCAATTTTTCATGACCTAAGCTTTTAATGATAAATCATTCATATTTGATATTTTCCATACATTGTCAGATTCTCAAAACATTTCTATTGATTTCACTTCATTCATTCAATTTCTTTGTTTTGAGAGAATCTTTCATGATTAAAATGCTCAAATCTTCATGATTATCTTACTGAACATATATATACCTGACATGTATTTCATATTGTACTTTAACTGAAAAAGTTAAACCAATTGAGCAACATTTTGCTTATAGGACAAATACATGGGATCAGTGTGAGGAATTAACAGAACTTCTATGGATTCACGATAAACAGTGTTTCCTACCCAATAAGTTATTCTTGAGTGATCGAGAGGCGAGGGGTCAATATCTGAATGTGGGTGTGTGCTGAGATAAAATGAAAAGAGAGATTGGTTAGAAGTGAGCTTAAATGTTAAAAAGAAGGAGGGTGAGAGATCAGAGTTAAAAGAATATCAAACTCTGCACCAACTTTTTCTGAGCTGGGCAGCCATATTACTGTTGTTTCATAATTCTTTCGTGAACATCATTGAAACAGGCAACTAGCCCATGCCAACTCTTGTTTAAACCCCACCTGCTACTCATTTCTTTCTCAACGAAGAGATGTTTCAATTTTTCTTGGGGACGCAACACATAATATATCTCGTCTTCATTCGGAAGATGTGGATATTGAAAAAGAAGGAAGTCTTCCCCACCTTCGCACTTCGATCATGCATAATTGAGTCCGTGTATTACTATTGTTGTCTGAATGGTTTACACATTTTAAGCCTATTATAAACATTCATGTTTATATTCTTTCATACACAAGCACGAACACACAGAAAATTTGTTTTTCTGTCGGATCATTCATATAATAATCTTGTGTTATTCGATGATTGAATGGAAAACCTGGGGAGTGATCATCAATAAAACTCCTTGTACAGTACATTCGTTGTACTAAGTAGCTTCGTGCTGATTACAGGCATCTTAACTGGTTTATTTGTTGAATCAGGGTTACATTCTTATTTGTCTGAATTTGAAAAGATTCGGATGAATACATTATAAATTGACGGATGTTCAGTGGCTCATATGGAAAGATCATTGGCCAGAAAATGGTTCATAACATTTCTTGAAGAAGTTTTGATGATTTCTATGCTCTACATCATCAAAAAGGGGGAGACAGGAACAAGAAATGAAAATTATGTGAAAGGTCAAATTCAGAATATGGTGGCGAATATATAGTTCATGATGGAGACATTTCAAAAATGCAAGACTGATTTGCAGAAAGATCAACAATTTAAGAAAGTTTGTTGAAGTTTACCAAAATTTTCTTTGAAGATTATCTGCTAAAGCAGAGTGAGCTAAATCAGGAGATAATTTTTTTTTTCTGAAGTCTGGAAGAGGTTTATATTACCTTTGGGGAGATTGTTAAAGATTCTTACATAAGACATTGACAAACTTTGGGGGAGATTATAGAAAGTTTGAAGACAACTTAAAGAAAGGGGAGATTCAATGAAGAAGATTGTTTGTGAATGCTGAAATTTGTTTTTGCCTATCCAAAGGGGAGATCAATTTTTTTCTGAATCAAAGGAGAGATTCAACGTTTATTCTTTTGAGGATGATC
Source organism: Arctium minus (assembly GCA_954870635.1). Classification (NCBI taxonomy): domain Eukaryota; kingdom Viridiplantae; phylum Streptophyta; class Magnoliopsida; order Asterales; family Asteraceae; genus Arctium; species Arctium minus. The sequence continues at coordinate 127,898,111 of OX941081.1, read as the reverse complement.
TTGAATCCAAAGGGTGAGATTGTTAGTACATAAATATGTTGGATCCAAGATCATGAAGATAAAAGTCAAAGTCTAAAGCTCAAGTCAAAGCCTCTTATTGCAAAAGTCAAAGTCATTGTTTTGTTTAGTTTAGTTTGTTTTTGTCTTTGTATTAGCTTGTGGTATAAATATCTTTTGTTTTGTTCTTTGTAAGCATGTGGTATCTAGACATATGAAAAAGAGAGAGTCTGAGTTTAGAGAGAGAAATATTTTGAGAGCATCTTGTACTGATTGAATTGAGATTGAATGAAAATGAAAATGAAAATGAAAATGAAAATGAAAATGAAAATGAAAATTGTTTGATTGTTGTTCATCTTGATAATCTGTTTGCACATAAATTGGGACACACATTTCTCTCTCAAAGTTCTCTCTCTCTCTCTCTCTCTCTCTCTCTCTCTAGAATATGAATTACGATCTACAAATAGATTACAAAGAAAGAACCTATTTATACCTACAAGGTTAACAAGAAAACTAACAACTATATAGCATTGACTTTGAATTTCACTCTTGAGGCTTTTAATCTTCAATCTTGATGCTCTTGAATACAACAATATTTTGCACTAACAGATGTTGAGTTAGGATTTACGGTGTCGAGTTTTTTTACACACTTGAACATACATAAATATTAATAATGAATATTGATACTCCCAATCTATATGCAAATCAAGATAACAACAAATTCAATCCAAATAGCCATATGTAATTGATTGTAAAACTCATATTACAAAGCATATGAAAATCTCTCTTTAACCCATATTTATCTCTCTAAGATATGTTCTCTCAAAGTGCTACAAGCTTAACTACAAAGAAAAACCTATTTATACCTACAAGGTTACAAGAAACAAAACACAAACTAATCTAACAATTAAGCTAGCTTTGACTTTTTCCACTTTGAGCTTTGACTTTGACTTTAGCATAGAGGGCTTTTACTTGGACTTGGAATTCCAATATTAATGATCTTGAAGACAACATTTATGTTCTAAACACAAACTAATCCCGACCTATTTGTTCTTTGACCCAAGTGTTTCTGGAATAATCATCCACAATCACTATAACGTATTTCTTGTCGTTGATGCTTTGTGTTCACATAGGACCGTAAAGATCCATATGTAACAACTATAAATGAGCACTTGTACTAGGTTTAGGCTTAGGCTTATGTGAAGCTCTTTTGATTTTGCCTTTCTCGCACGCATCAGACATATGTTCTTTTTCATATTTAAGCTCAGGCAAACCTTTAACTAAATTGCTAGTCACCAACTTGTTGATGTAGTGAAAGTTGAGGTGAGATAGCCTTCTATGACATAACTAGCTTTGCTGCATAGTGGCTTTTGATAATGGACACACAACATTATCCGGATTGACATTGGACAGATTGATTGTGTAGAGGTTTGACTTTCGCGTGCTGACCAAGAGTCTTTACCGTCTTCAGTTCTAACACAACACCTCTTGGCTTTGAAGTTCACCTCTAAATCATTGTCACAAAACTGACCAATGCTGAACAGATTGTGCCCTAAACCTTCAACATAACTCACCTTCTTGATCGTAACATTCTCTTGCACAACATCTTCGTATCCAAGTATTGGTGAAAACTGGTCATTCCTAAATCAGACATTGCCGCAAAATTTCTCTGTATAGTTTGACAAAATATCTTTCTGCCCTGTCATATGCTTGGAACAACCTGAATCCAAGTACCACATATGACGGGTCTACACAGGAGAAATCAAGCAACAACCGGTTTAGGTACCCATTTATAGATGGGTCCTTTCATGTTATCACAAAATTTTGGCATCCATTTGAATTTGGACCCTCTAAGCTTTTGAAAAACTTTTGAAACATAATTATGATAGACATGATATGAACCAAACCAATTATCAGAATATTGTCGAGTAACAAAATCATTTCTACGAGATGTGGAAGACTGAGTAGTAGACGGATTTAATTGGATCAGTTGCTTTATTGTATAAGACTTGTAAGGATGTACAAGTTTTTGTTTATGAGAAGCAAACTGATCAATTACATCACAATCACTAATAGTAGTCATACTTCTATCCGATACAGAAAATGATATTGTAGACTCGTCAATCTTCTTCTTTGGTCTGCACTCTAGTCTCCCTTCAAAACATTTCTTTCTCATATCCGAAACATATGAATTATGCATGTTAGAACTGTGAGATTTCTGAAATTGTTTCTGTCTAGACTTACCAGTGTTGGTCTGTTTCTGTGAGTGCCTTTTCTTTTGTTTCTTACCTTTGGCATAGTAGGTGCTCACATGAACTATTTCATCAACTTTCGTTGATGATTCACCTTTTTCATACACACTTGGTAAACCGTTAGAAGGAATAACAAATTGAGAAGGTTTGCATTGAAATCTGGTTAACACCCATCAAAACAATCATTAGAGTTTAGAAAATCTGTCTCATCATCAAATAAATCATCACCATCATCAGATAGAGGAGCTTTGGAAACATTTGAAAACAACTTCTTATCATTTGTAATACCAGATTTGAAGTCATTGTTCAAGAAAACAGTAGAAAAAACCATCTGTTCTAAATCAATCAAAATTCTCTCTTCTACTAGAGTAGTCTCAAGCTCAGAAATTTTACTTTCTAAAATGAGTAGAAAAATGTAAAGTTTACCTTCAATAGGTTTCACCTCCATTTCTTCAATAGAATAACTTTGAAAGTAATCATTTGAGAGAAACTTTGATGGTTTATCAGAATAACTAGCATTCAGTTTACTGTACCAGAAGGGTAGTTGCATTTTATCCTTGTTTTTCCTGTTTTCATCTTCCTTAGCTTCAACATCATCCGATGACTTTGTCCATTTGACTTTGAGTTCATGATGTTTCTTGGCCAGTTGAAGAAAATCAAAATCATATAAAGCAGGCCATTTAGAAAACTCCTTTTTAAAATAATGTGGGTTATTGTAACCAATACCCCAACATTTATTAAACAAGTATATTCTTTTGGTTTATTAAGATGAATGGTTTGATCAGTCTGGTCTCTAGTATAAAGTTTTTCTTCCAAACCACTGATATTTTCACTCAAAGTTTTATTTTCTTTCTTTAAAGATAAACACTTTTTAGCAACTTCTTTTATCTCACGTTCACACATTTTTAATTTAGAAGATGTTTTAGATAATTGACTTTGAATTGCATTCTTTTCTTTACCAAAGGTATCAATGTTTTTGTTTAAAGTCTCAATCAATACAGTCTTCTCAACAATAACATTGTTGAGTATCAGTATTGCTTGTTTTTTTCTTTCCAATGACACATTTTTCGCGTTTGAGTTTAGACTGCAAATCCTGAAGTTCAATCATCATGGATTGCATTTGTAAAAGAAAATCAGATTCAGTCAGATCATTTACCTCATCAGAATCCTCCTCATCGGAATCTTTCTCAGCTATCTTTTGTCCTATGAAGCACATATGGGCAGTCTCTTCCTTCTCACTTTCAGACTCAGAAAAATCAAGCCAATGATCGTCTTCAGCCATTAGTGCTTTGCTTGCCTCTTTTTGATTTGCCAGGAGCATCTTGTAATAGTCAAAATTCTTTACTTTGGGCTTCTGGCAATCTTTGGAAAGTGACCGATTTTGCCACAGTTATAACACTTGACTGGTTGATCAGCTTTCTTTTCCTCATAACGATTCACATATCTTTTCTATTCCGGCGTCTTGTCCTCAAATCTCTTACCTTATACTATTTCTTTGTGCTCATAATTCCTGGAGCCTGAAGAATACCTTTGACCATTTGACCCGGACTTCTTGTAGAACTTCTTCTGGAAGGCCCTGGTCAGTAAGAATATTGCTTGTTTCAAGTTCTCTCCATCATCAAATTCAGAACCATCACTCTCTTCTTCCTCAGACTCAGAAATAACCAATTTCTTCTTCTTCTTCTTCAATCTAACAGATCTCTTTTCTTTTCTTTTGACTACCAAGGCAACAGGATCCATCACTGCTTTGTTAGCTTTCTTTTTCTCCGCTCTTATCTCATCCACTTCTTCTTCGTTCTGGTGAAGAGTCTCGTAAACCTCATGCAATGGTATCTCATTGAGATCTTTCAACTGCTTCATCTGACGGGTAAATCTCTTCCATTCAGGCTGCATTATGCTTAGAAACTTCACATTTGTCTCTATCTGAGATTTCTTCACTCTGTTCTTGCTCAGTTCATTTAGAAGTGTGACAAATCTGTCATATGTTGTCTCTAAGCTCTCACCTTCCTTAGCTTTAAACTCTTCATAGTTATTCAGACAGCTTGACACCTTCAACTGATTGCCTACTTTGGATCCCATCATCATCTTTTCAAGTTGATCCCACATTTGTTTGCTGGTAGCTTTGTAGTTGTCAATCTTTACATATATTTCATTCCGAATTCCTTGAAGTAGAAAAGATCTTGCCAATCTATCAGCCTTGTGCCTCATCTTCTGTTCATCAGTATACTCTTCAAAACCAATAACATACTCTTTCGTAATCACCTCTTCTCCTTCCTCTTCTATATTAAGAAACTTGGTTGGGGGTTTCATCAAACCTACTTCTAAAGATTTTCTGATATAATCTCCAATCGCATTCCTTCCAATGAAATCCAAAAACTTATCCTTCCACTGTTCATACTCTCCTTTGAATAGTACCGGTGGTTTGACATCTGTTCCAATGGCTAATGCATCTCTTGAAGTCATCTTGAAAGTTGCACTGATCTTTAAACACAACACAAAAAATTTTAATTACACTCATAAATATGTTCCCCTTCGTAGACCTAGCACGGGGGTCCCGCTAAGTTGAAAATTTTGTCTATGTGTAGAATTGAAAAATCATATTTCAGCTTGTCAAAATTTGGCTAAGTGTAGAATTCTCAGGCCACTGAAGATCACTTTTCGCAACATACAAAACTTCACTTTTCGCACAAGGACGTGTGCGAATTCTTTACTTTTTCGCACAATGAGGTGTGCGAAATCTTTAATTTTTGCACATGCAGATGTGAGAAATGTAGAGATTTTCGCAGGTATAAATGTGCGAATTCTAGATTTAGTAAAATCCCATACGTTCCACTTTTTGCAACATATTGTGCGAAATCTGGACTTAGAAAAATTTCAGAGAACTTTCAGCGTGCGAATTCCTCCACTTTTCGTAGATCGAAGACACGGAACAATAACTTTTCGCACACAAGGATGTGCGAATTCTGAACTTTTCTCACGTAGAGTCGTGCGAATTACTCACTTTTCGTAGACAAGCTCCTGCGAATTCTTGCCTTGGAGTTTTCTGCGAGTTCTTGGGATAAGAATGTTGCGAATTCCTCAGATCTTGTGAGTTCTTGTGTTTTTCGAACTCAAAAACACAAAATCAGTCCAAAAGTGGTTCAAAACTCCAAAATCGATCCTGAAACTCTTTCAATTTGTCCTCGATCAAGGTCTGAACAGATTACAAACAATCAATTTCAACAAAATCACCAAAATTACAACTTGATCTACAAACTCAGTATGTACAATGTTCGAACAGAAAGTTTATCAAAATCCAAAATTCACATAAACAGCTGTGAATTGGACAAAATTATCAACACAAGATCTGTTCTATATCACTAAACGATTACAGTACAAACAAATACAACTAAAAAATTACACAAAATAAAGAAATTGATTCTGGAACAGTGTCTCTACGAGTTCTTGATTTCGATCACTAAAAATTCTCAGATTCTTAAATATTTTCTGAATTTGTGCTTACTCTGATACCAATTGATAGTCCCAATCTATGTGCAAATCAAGATAACAACAACAAATTCAATCCAAATAGCCATATGTAATTGATTGTAAAACTCAGATTACAAAGCGTATGAAAATCTTTCTTCAACCAATACTTCTCTCTCTAAGATATGTTCTCTCAAAGTGCTACAAGCTTAACCACAAAGCAAAACCTATTTATATTACAAGAGACAAAACATAAACTAAACTAACAACTAAGCTAGCTTTGACTTTTCCCACTTTGAGCTTTGACTTTGACTTTAGCATAGAGGGCTTTTACTTGGACTTGGACTTCCATCATTAATGATCTTGAAGACAACATTTATGTTCTAACAAATATTACACATATATAACATTTCACGTGAAAATGGTTAAAACGAAAAAAAAACTATATCGAGATGGATGCCAATCAAAGAGCATTAAATTCTTGTGTTTTTTTTTTGATGTAATTTGTTTGATTAAAATATTAGTAATTTTAAGATAATTTATTTTAAACTTTAAGGGGATACAATTTTTTAATTAAAAAGAAAATAAAAAGTTAAAAAAGGTAGGCGTGAGATTGAAATTAACTTCCTTTTATATCCCTAACCACCTTAATTACTAATTTTAATTAAAAACTCTATTTAACGTGAGTTGTTTGATCAATAGAGATGGAGGGCCAAGATCAGTCCTCATGTTCACAATGAAAATAGAGTTCGTAATTGAACTTTCCTGTCTCTCTCTCTCTCTCTCTCTACATATCTATATCTATATATATATATATAGAGAGAGAGGGGGGTAATTCATTTGTTAACAACGAACAAGGTGTTAAGTATATTAACCAATCCAGACCATTCAATAGTTATATCTACGTTTGAAATAAGATTGTGTCATATTTGTAAATAAATAGACAATGGAGCACGTGTTCAGGGGTGAACAAGACACCGTAATTTGAGTATCCACAACAAATTAGGAAAAATATCATGATTCACTAAAATTACTCCTCCAATTATCAGTTCCGGTTTTGGTGCAACTACCAAACAAAATCGTAATCTTCTACATCGGTTTAAAGAACAGGAACGATTCTTGTCGATGTAGATGCAGAGGACAAACAGTTAGATAATATCCATAAAGCGGAGAAGTCTGAAAAATCGAAGGAAGGGAAGAAATAGATTGGTACAGAAATCGTAATCTTCTACGTTGATTTGAAGAACACGAAAGATTCCCGTCGTTGTAGATGCAGAGGACGAACAGTTGAATAACATCCATAAAGCGAAGAAGTTTGAATCATCGAAGTAAGGGAAGAAATTGATCGATACAAAAGGTAATAAACATATTTTAAGTTAAGAAATTTATGGTTTTTTGGTTACTCTTATGCAACTTGATTACATTGAGTACACAATGAACATTGGTGTTGTGAACATTGGTGAAGGATGTGAACGTGAGAGTATTTTACATATAAGAATGAGACTCGTCCACTTATGAACATGGTGCTCGTTCACTTATAAACATGGTGCTCTTTCACTTATGAACATAGGACTAGGTCATATGTGAACATGGTGATGGTTCACAACATCGGAGTGGTCCAATTATTAACGAAGGAGGGGCTCACTTATGAACATGAGACTCTATCATTTATGAATATATGTTATTCAAAGTATAGGAGCGATATTATCATTTGAGATTTCAACTAAATCAAAGAAAATCAATTAATAAAAGAATTAATTACAAAAATAACTTCCATAATTATCTCCCCTTAAAACATGGAAACACTAATTAATAAAAAAATTAGTTAAAAAATAATTTTCATAATTACATCTCCTTAAATCATGGAAACAATACTATAACTGCATATCATTAAAAAAATAAAAAAAATAAGAAAAAAAAGAACTTGGAAAATACAAAACTACCCCTTATGAATTTTAGGATCATGTGAGACTACCCTTTTTTCATCAGATCGTGGGACCACCTCCTAACCGATCTCCTTGATCACACAAATCTTCATCTTTTATTTCAAATAGTTGTTTCAAATTATCCTACCACCCCACTAGGCCATAACCATGCCCAATTATTAGCAACCCCAACCCAACTCCACCCACGCACCCCCAACCACTCTAGGCACCACCACCACCCCACCCCACCCCTCTACCCAACCCCCCCTCATCCCAATTATCACCCACCAAACTCATCCAATTCCACCACTATCAACCACCCTCACCTACAACCTTGTCCAATGCCACCCACCCCGAAACCACCACCCCATCTTATCACCCACCAACCCCACCCCCACGCCCACACACCATCCACACATACCCAATACCACTCCCAATCACCACTACCCTACCCTACCCTTTCCCACACTCACCCACCATACCACCAACACCATGTAAATCCACCATCATCAACCACTCATATCCCTCTCAACTCAAGGCTCTGGTATCACTCCATGCCCTTGCCTACAACCCTTTCCTCGTCATTGAGCTCTAGTTTCAGGGACATCAACCTGGGCTTTAGTTACATGGAATCATTAAACCCGACCTCCTCCATGACCACTAGTATTAACGGTACCATCGAGTACTATCAGTTTAAAAGGTGCGACCCCAATAGGAGGGTTTTCTCCAGTGGGCATCTTCGAAGTGGTCCTCTTTAATCGATGGGACATAACTTATCGATTCTAAAATTACACGATAACAAAATCATTAATTAGTTACTCCATCCACAATGAAAATGACACGTAGTTTGAGATATGTAATTTTAACACTTTTTAATTAACTAAATGACACTTTTACTCTTGATAATAGAGAGAGAAATTTTCTTCTTCTCATAATTAAGGGTAGAATTGGAAAGTAGAAACTTACTTTTGAAAGTAGACATTTATTTTGGGACAAACTAAAATTGAAATGTGAACACTTAATTTGGAACGGAGAGAGTAAATCATAACATGGGATGCAAGCACGCACATGTATCAGTTTATTGTGCAATTCACAAATAAAATTGGCCAGATGTGATTTTGATTTTACTTTATATGAGAGTCCTCTCTACTCTATCATAACTATTGTTAATTATACCTTATCTCAACTCTCACTTCTAATCATAACCCTAAACTCTCCCTAAGTTTATGTCTAGGTGCTCTGGGAACACCTAAATCCCTTAAACGATTGCTCTGATACCACTTGTAACAACTTAAACCCAATAACCAATAAAATATCAGTTTACCTACATCGATAATATAAATACTAAAATAAAGAAATAATATTCTCACATTATCCCATGAGTTGCAGTGGAAAAGGTAGAATTACTATTGCTGAGATTTATGACAGAAATCAAAATCAAGTCCAAGACGACTATCTAACTAACAAGATAGTGACCACACCTCTCGCCTTGGGGATCGGGCCATCCCTTTTCCCTTGCTAGAACTCTCTACTTGGTACCTTCCAGAAAAGGTTTTTTGTTTTTGAAAACTGAGGGTTCGACCAAAAGTCTAGTAAATTCTCTCTAAACAATATAGTATTTCAATTATGAAAGCCAACTGATCAATACTACATTTGACATTAATAAATAATATTTTAAGAAAAAAACACACTTGATCACCTTTTAACAATGGTCACACACATAAGGTCACATACATCTATGACCATACTCAATTGGATACACATCTGCCAATCCCATGAACAACATAAAACAAACTCATGTGCTTTGCTTGGGTACACATTCTATTGATCAAGACATCATCACACACCCCCATACTAGAAGCTCCCACTTAGCAATATTCAACTTCTGAATGCAAATAGGTTATAAGATATATCCAACATTCTAGTAAATTGAAACATATATTAATAAGTAATCATTTATCCAAAATAGTAAGAGAAAACTCACTTGAGGTCCGAGCATAAGCACACCTTCTTAGACTAGGATTGCACCAACCGAAAACCTAAGTTTAAATCGCAATAAAGGAAAGTTAATTTAGGTGAAGAACCCTCAATTGAAACACTATCAAAACCCTTAGTTAAATACTCAAAACACAACCCCAAACTAACCTTCACACGAAAATTAAAAATGGAAAAATAGTAGCTTGCGGGACCTAACACACAACCTAGGTCCTAGCGCTACCAGAGGGAACCACTATTCCACCTGCACAGTCCAGATCAACCTTCTCACCTACCGATTCCCAAACTAGTTAGATTACTCCGATTTTAGACCATAAATTCACACCGACATCAACATAAAATCATCCCCAAATTATATCTAATGTCTAATCAATAAGATTCATTTCATAAATCCACCATTTGGAAGAAATACCAAATTCCTAGAACTCTTGATTAAATCTAACCAATCCACTGTGGAAATTGATTATAGTTAATAACCAACAATAAAGTCAACCAAATATGGATTTCCAACCATAAAAATCATCTTTCCCTAAAAACCATTCTAAATGCATTACAGAACCTTTACCCCAAATACACTTCAACAAAGAAAGAAATAAACATAGAAGGATGATGTTCTAACAGAAATGGAGGCTCTAATCCCTTTCTCCTCCTCAATCTTCAAGAAACCCCTTCTCCACACCAACTATCTCTCTCAAAGCAATTTCAAACACACACACACACACACACACACTATGATTCAACTGATGGAAATGAGAAAAAGAATGGAGACCCACTCCTTTAGTCTCACATTTACAACTCTATACGAGTTTGGTTGTGAAAGTAAAGTACATCATTTTTTTAGATCTAGATTCAAAATGAGTTTGGTTGTGTTTTTAGATTTGGAGAGGGTGAAGGAGGTCGGAGATAGTGGTTGTCGTAGAAGAGTGGGATGAGAAGAGGGAGTAATAGATGAGGAGGTCAGAGATGGAGTGCACGATGTTGTTCATTGGCTACTCAATCCTTGAGTTGTAGATCTGAATGAGTGATCAGAGATAACTGGAGGAAGGTGACAGTGATATGGTGGGATTAAGGTGACCGGAGAATCTTATCCAGTTTCTATGAACTGAAAGATGATTAAAGAAGCTTATCTAATTGTAAATCTAAAAGTTAAGAAAAAAAGGGACGGTGATATGGTCGAAGGAAGGTGATCTGAGATGATTGGGTGAAAGGGTGGCCGATCTTGGAAGGAGTGAGAACGAGAAAGTTAGTCTGTAGTGTATATATGTATACATATTATATAATGTAAATTAAACACTTTTTATTTATTTAAAAGTAAATATAAAATGACAAAAAGGTACCTCTTTTAATGAAGCTAAGTTAACAACGTCATATACCGGAACCCACGACTTTAGCCTTAAGCTTGCGTTGTAGTTCTTGTATTGGGTGAAGTCTTTTTCAAAACCTAGCATTAAGGGCGCTACGACGATATATGAGAGGGAATCTTGGACAATGGGCGAAAGCCAATCCGAGTAATATAGCGTGAGTAAAGATGGGCAATGCCGCTTGTGCGTGTCACACTCACGAAGGACTGCTAGTGATATACCTCGAAACCCATTACCAACAAGGATTATCTCTTAAGATAGCTCTGGACAGGGCGCATACACACGAACCCACTTTGAGTCGGATTTGAGCGCCACTAGACAACAAGAAAACCTTCTATGCTGGGAGCATTTTAGGGTATATGTCTAACCATCCCAACTCCCCATTTCTGGCATTCTATAGTTATTTGGCTTGACGAAGGGAGGGAGATGCAGCGGGGGAAGGAAAAGGCTTCGAAGATCGAGATTTTCTTGCTTTTTTAGTTGTGAAAGGGCCGCTTACTTAACTTCATTTTTCTATAGAATAATATATGACTAACATGTACCGTAAAGGTATATGCATACAGCCAGGAAGGTACCGAGCGTTGACGACGAGTATAGAATGACTCAACCGAGTCAAGGCACTATTCACCAAGTGGAACTATATAATATCTTTACTAAGCCCACCGTCCCTTCCTCTATACCTGGCTGCTTCTCGCTGATCATAGCCGCCATGAAGTGTTTGGATGCAAAGGCGATGATTTTTAGATTTAGCAAACATGAGATTTAGCAAACAGTTCTTCCATACCAACTTAGCTGCCCAGTCCTGGTGCCGACAGAAGTAACCTTTCTTAGCGCGCTTTTCAAGCACTTAACTTATGCTAGAAAAAGACGGCTTATACAAGTAAAGCCACATAAATCAAAGAAGGCGCACGAGGGAAGGCAATAGCATTAGCTTGAGAATTTTAAAACGACCTTATAAACTTAGCACAACACTTACCTTAGAACTTGAATCCATAATAAGATTGAAACCACAATGACCTTGTAATTATTTCATTTGAGGGACCCAATCTAATTTTTCATATAACCACAAGGACGAAATTTGTAATTTACTCTTATTTTTTTCCTTTTTTCTTTTCCGATAACAAACAAAATCAAAAACCAAACCATAAGACTAAAATAAAAATCAAAAAATAAAACATAAAACCAAAATCAAAATAAAAATAAAAATAAAAAACTAAAACATAAAACCAAAATCAAATCCATAATAAATGAAAAAGACGTTTTTATGGAAGCCAAAAGGAAAGACCGGTGATTTTTATGTAAACCCAAAACTGAATCCAAATCAAAAGAATATGATAAATTGATTCAAATATCCATTCTACACACCTAAATTGGTCTCCTAGTCATTCCTCTCCCGGATTGACTCAAATATAAATACATCCGCAATATCCAAATCGGAAATATTTCCGACCTGACTAAACGACAAACATCTTTACAGAATCAACCCACATCCCAAGTGCACATCCGCAATAATGCGAATGTACAACATGTCTGCACCCGATAGAAATCCTAAAAATGGTAGCGGACCCAGGTCCATAATTGCGGTTCTAGTTCCGCAATTATGATCTTATTTCCACGTTTTTTTTGTATGTTGTTTTTGCGGTTATGCACTGTATTTTTTCCACCACGATTATGAATTATACAACTTCAGCAGATGAATAATTTTAATGTGTTGGTACAATTTGATTATGAAAAATTTTTGTATAAGAAGACCCGATGATTGTTGAAGACCACCAAGTTTTCGACCAATTTTTCAATCAAGTATTTCTCTCGTGTATCTTCCTTTCTTTCTTCTATTTTTTTTCAAAATGAGTTCTGGAACTGATAAAATTAGGTTACGTTATGTTCAAACAAAATGTGGTTATCAACTCTTCTGTTGGTATCATAGAATGGCGTACAAGTATTCTGGCAAAATTTAGGAGTTAGGTGACACTGACGATGTTTTGTCTTTCATGGAATATGTTGCCGGTTCAAATAACCTACCAACACTTTATGTTTACGTAGATTTGTTGATGTGCGGTGGAATCAATGTTGGTGGTAGTTCGAACACAGGAGGCGATATTTATGCCCCTGAGCAGAATCAAACTTATTATGTTCCTCAGTTTGATTCAGAAAACTTGTATACATATAGGGTCACCTCCAATTTTGTTCTGGAACAGACATATTGTAATCACCGGGCCCAAGTTCTTTTAAAAATTAGAAAAGTTGGGTGTTTTGTTGATCAAGACTCAAAGTTGAAGGGGGCTAGGTGTAACATTGAAATAAAAAGGGTTTTAACCCAAGTGACCTCAGTATTGCTATCGTTCGGCGGCTGAGAAGAAAAAGGAGAGGTTGTGGGCGATTTTGGGAGAAACAAGGAAGGGATCGGGGTTTTTGGATTCAGGGGTACTGTTAATATTCTATAAGGTAAGTTTCCCTTTGATCAATGTTTCCTATTTCTAGCATTAAAGCCATGTTTGATCCTTGGTTAGGATTAGACTGTTGTTTGATTGTTGGGGTTTTGATTGAAGGGTTGTTGTGGATAACCCTGTTGCTCTAGTTTTTCCATTGTTTAAATGATCTATGGGAAGGGAGGGTTTAGAAATTTCTTTGGTTATCGTTGGGAAAGAATCCCCTATCGATGTTGGGTTCAGTCAGATTCATGAATCACGATCGACCAAGGTTGCTTGGTTCGACAGTGATTAGATATGGGTACAGGTCGACCCTGGGCTTGGTCCAGTCGAGCGACACCGGGAGGTGTAATCCCGGTCGACACCGGGAGGTGTAATCTCGGTCGATACCGGGAGGTGAAACCTCGGTCGACCCCGGGCATAAGGGTGCCGGGCGGCCCCAGGCTTTGGAGAACCGGACGATCCCGGTCGTACGCGACTTGGGTGACCCCGATCATCATCTCTGAGCATATTTTCGAGATTGATGGTTTCTGAGTTTAATCCAATTCTTCTTTTAGTAGCTTTAAGTTATAGATTTCCCTTGATTTGGGATTAACCGTGAGATTTACCGAGCGAACCATTGTGTCTTTGGAATCTGTGGTCTGGGCAATCCCAACTGTGAGACTTTGTTCAGGACGTCAGGTGAGTTTTTCTGAACTAAATGCTTTTATCATCAAAAGCTTATGAAGGTTTAATTAAAGCTTTGATTTAATTATCTTGGCATATTCATGCTAAGTTTATTTAAGCGTGTTTATAAGGTGTTTATATTTACATGTATGCATACATTACTTTCGGAAGTTGTGACCTAAGTCGGGGAGTGTGGCCTGCCTGCTCGTAACGGGGAGTGTGGCTCGTTTATGCCATTAGGGGTGTGTCCCAAAATAGGGCAGTGCGAGTCAGACATGCCGTCTTCGACGGTAGTGTTGGTCGGTAGTGTGAATTTCTTATGACATGTTTATAAATCTGTTGATATAAAGATTAATGTTTATAATGTTGCATAAACTTTAGAGGGGACTCACTAGACCTTCGGTCTAACCCTCTCTCTTTCAAAACTAAAATCCTTTTCTGGTCATCTCAAAGTAGCGAGTAAAGGTAAGGGTAAGGAAAAGATGTGAGCTTATTCCGGAAGCTAGAAGACTCCTTGTAGTTATCTTTTTTTTTTTACTCAGTTGTGTAATAGGTTGCCGTTGCAAACCTTGAAATATAATTGTAGACTTGGGGCCATTTTGGCATGGAATATTATTTTATTATTAAATGTCTTGTTTGGGTTGTTATAGTTGGTATCAGAGCCATAGTTTAAGGGATCTAGGTGACCGGACGGGCCTAGACTTAAACAAGGAAAGTAGAAACACAACTGAGAAGTAGGAAGACCGTAGGAAGACAACAATAGGGTAGTGAGTACTAGCATGTAAGGTAAATTTGGGATTACATCTGGCCAGTGTAATTATGAATTTATAGGTACGTACATGTGCTTAACTTGTCGTATTGCGTGTGGAGTGTCGAATTGAATGTCGTATGTTTCTTCTTATCAGAAATCATGTGTGAGAGAGTAACAAGAGGTAGGTATGCGCCGATTTCTATTGCCGAACCAGTTAATGAAGTCGTTGTTGAGGAACCAACAGCTGCTGTAAACCCGACTGCCACCCGAGGAAAGGGTCGCAGTCGACCTAAAGGTAAAGGGAAGACGACTCGGAAGGTGATCACTCAGGTAAATGAACCAACTATGGGAAATCGAGGGGGAAAGACGACTCGTGTTGTTCGTTGGTCAAGAAGTGTAGAGGTGAGATCAGAGCAAGAAACCTCTCTTCAAGAGAGTTGAGCTTCGGCGAGGGGTCGGAAGTAGGCAAGAAATCGTGGTGGAGGTCGAACTCAAGGTTTTGTTACATAAGAAACCTTTACGACTGAAATGGGAAAATGCTTTGTTGACCCAGCGAACTAATGAAGCATCGACAAGCAAGGAAAAGAGTGAGGAAAGGGTGGTGACCAAGATTTCTGACTCGCCAGTGACTGTGGTGGGAAGCCACTTTCATTCGACCCCTATAGTGACGACTAAAGCAGTAGTTGAGAAAGGATGCAATTTCAAGGAGTTTGCTGCCTGCAAGCCTCCTACCTACAAGGGAGAATGCGACCCAGTGTTAGCGCTGAAATGGGTAAAAGGGATAGAACTGGCATTTGACACCAGTAAGTGTTCTGAGGAGGACAAAGTAGTGTATGCATTGTCAATGTTGAAGGACGAAGCTATAATGTGGTAGGATGTTGAAGCAGGAGGGCAAGGTTCGGCGGCAGCTAAAGAAATGTCTTGGGGTGGGTTTGTGAAAAGGTTTAAAGCACAGTTTTGCCCTCTGGCGGCAGTCAAAAGGTTAGAGGAAGAGTTTCTGAGTCTGGAGCAGAAGGATATGTCGGTTCGAGAGTATACTACGAAGTTCATTGAGAAATCCCGGTTTGCACAAGTTTACGTGCCTAATGAGGAAAGGCGAGTGGAATGTTTCATCTTTAGACTGAGAAGCAATATTCGGGAACTCGTTTCAAACAGAGAACGAACTACGTTCCAACCGGTGGTGAACGCAACCGAGATGAGGGAGAAGAAAAAGAATCGCCAGGCTACCGAGAGAAGTGGAGACAAAATGAAGTGGGAGGGGACTGTTCGTGACTCCAAAACGTTTAAATCTGCGAAATCCGATTAGCGGGTTATTCATTAGTGTGAGAACAGGTCGTGCAACAAGTGTAACATAATGCATAAGGGGGAGTGTCTGTTGGAACGAGAAATTTGCTTCAAATGTGGAAAGACTGGACATATGGCTCAGGACTGCCGTGGGCCAAGGTCTTGCTACCAATGTGGGTCCCCTTATCATATCAGGACTGATTGTCCACAATTGAAGAAGGGAGCGGTCGGGGGATATGGAGATAAAGGAGGTGAGAAGAAGGTGGAGCCAACTCGGGCGAGGGCTAGGGCTTTTAATATGACGGCGGAGGAGGAGGTGGAGACACCAGATGTGGTGACATGTACTTTTCCTATAGACTCGATTTTTGCTAAGGTGTTGTTTGATTCGGGCACAAACCGTTTGTTTGTGTCTCCAAATTTCGTGCATAAATTGCATGTGAAGCCCAAGAAGCTTAAACATGAGTTTGAGGTAGAAGTAGCCGATGATAGTCGAGTCTTAGTGGGGGAAGTATATGATGGGTGTAGTGTAGACGTTGACGTCATTGTGGGGATGGATTGGTTGGCGTCTAACGATGCCAACATTGTCTATAACAAGAAGCTAATCCGTATAGCTTTGCCGGACCAGGAGGAGGTAGTAGTTTATGGGGATCGTCGGGATAGGAAGTCGTGTTTGATCTCCATGATCAAGGCTAGGCGGAGCTTAGTGAAAGGGTGTGTGGGGTTCTTAGCATATGTCGTGGACGCTAAGAAAGAGAAGAAGGGGCTGGAGTCAGTTCCGGTAGTAAGTGGATACCAGGAGGTGTTTCTAGAAGATTTGACCACCTTGCCTCTTAATCGGCAAGTGGAGTTCCGAATAGATTTGGTGCCGGGGGCGGCACCAATAGCAAGAGCACCCTATCGCTTGGCACCGACCGAGATGAAGGAAATGATGACACAGCTACAAGAGCTGCTGGATAAAGGTTTTATTCATCCAAGCACGTCACCATGGGGAGCGCCGGTGTTATTCGTCAAAAAGCTTAATAAGGTAACAGTCAATAATAAGTACCCGCTCCCCAGGATTGATGATCTTTTCGATCAGTTGCAAGGAGTGAGTTACTTCTCGAAGATAGATCTGCGTTCGGGCTATCATCAACTGAAGGTGAGGGAGGAGGATGTACCCAAGACTGCTTTTCGCACGAGGTACGGACACATCGAATTCTTAGTCATGCCTTTTGGTTTGACTAACGTACCGCCAGTATTCATGGACCTAATGAATAGACTGTGCAGTCCACTTTTGGACAAGTGTGTTATTGTCTTCATCGATGACATACTAATTTATTCACAGTCCATGAGTGACCATGAGTCGCACCTGCGATCCGTGTTGGAGTTGCTCAAGCGGGAGAAGTTGTACGCCAAATTCTCGAAGTGCGAGTTTTGGCTAAGAGAAGTACAATTCTTAGGACACGTGGTGTCGGAAGATGGGATCAAGGTTGATCCAGCAAAGATCAAGGCGATCAAGGAATGGGAAGTGCCGAAATCACCGTCAGATGTGAGGAGTTTCCTTGGCTTGGCGGGTTACTATCGAAAGTTCATTCAGGACTTCTCGAGGATAACCATGCCATTAACGGCTCTAACAAGGATAAACGTCAGGTTTATGTAGACGGAGGCTCAGGAAGATGCGTTCAGTAAGTTGAAGGAAAGCCTGAGCAGTGTACCTATTTTGTCCTTGCCCAACAGTTCAGAAGAGTTCGTAATCTATAGCGATGCTTCTAAGTTGGGACTAGGGTGCGTGTTGATGCAAGATGGAAAGGTGATCGCTTACGCGTCTCGTCAGTTGAAGGAGCATGAGAAGAACTATCCAACGCATGACCTAGAATTGGCAGCGGTGGTATTCGCGTTGAAGATTTGGAGGCATTATCTGTACGGAGTTAAGTGTCAAATATATACCGGTCATAAGAGTCTTCAATACTATTTAATCAGAAAGAGTTGAATATGAGACAACGAAGATGGATGGAATTGGTAAGTGATTATGATTGTGAGATTCTTTACCATCCGGGTAAAGCCAATGTAGTGGCCGACGCCTTGAGTCGGAAAGAGCTCGGTGCTGCAACAAGGGTAGTGGTATTTCGAGTCGAGGCTACATCTACCTTTTTGGAAGAAGTCAAGAGTTTTCAAAGGGAAGCGCTATTGGAAAAAAATTTGAAGAGCGAAAGAATAGTCGGAATTGTGGATGTGTTGACCGACGATAACCGCGGGATAAAATGTTTCGGTGGTCGGTTGTGGGTTCCGAAACTAGGCGACCTTCGAGAGAAAGTGTTGAATGAAGCGCATAAATCTCGTTATTCCATTCATCCGGGAACCCGTAAAATGTACCGAGACCTGAAGCAGAGTTATTGGTGGTCGGGTTTGAAGAAGGATGTCGTTCATTTCGTCGAATAATGTTTGATGTGTTTAAAAGTGAAGGCGGAGCATCAAAGACATTACGGCGAGTTGCAACCGTTGGAAATACCGGTTTGGAAGTGGGATGATATCGCAATAGACTTTGTCACGGGACTTCCACGATCGCCTAAAGGGCACTATGCCAAATAGTGGATCGACTTACGAAATCTGCTCACTTTCTACCGATCAAGGAGATGTACCCATTGGAGAAATTGGCTAGGTTGTACATTGATGAGATTGTATCCAGGCATGGAGTACCTTCATGTATTGTGACGGATCGGGATGCTCGTTTTACATCATCATTTTGGAGAAGTCTACAAAGGGAGTTGGGCTCACAACTCAAGTTGAGTACAACGTACCACCCGCAGACAGATGGCCAGAGTGAGAGAACCATCCAAACATTGGAAGACATGCTTCGAGCGTGTGTTATCGATTTCAAAGGTTCATGGGAAACTCATGTGTTATCGAAGCGTTATATGGACGTAAGGGTATAACACCTTTATGTTGGAATGAGGTGGGTGAAAGACAGCTAGTCGGATCGAAAATTGTACAAGTGACGGCCGATAAGGTCAACCAGATTCGAGAAAGGTTAAAGGTAGCTCAAGATCGTCAAAAGATGTACGCAAATAAGCAAAGGAAGCCAATAAAGTTTCAAGTGGGGGACAAGGTGATGTTAAAAGTCCCTCCTTGGAAGGGGGTAGTTCATTTCGGCAAGAAAGGCAAGTTGAGACCGAGGTTTCTTGGACCATTTGTTATCGTGGAGCGCGTTGGGAAGGAAGTGTACAAGCTGGAATTACCCGTGGACCTACGAGGAATTCACCCCACATTCCATGTGTCCAATTTAAAGAAGTGTTTAGCTGAAGCAGATGTGATAGTGCCATTAGACGATATTCGAGTAGATGAGAGACTAAGCTATGCTGAGGAACCAGTGGCTATTGTGGACCGTAAAGTGAGGAAGTTGAGGAATAATGAAATTCAACTTGTGAAAGTTCAGGGGAAATTCCACAAAGGACAGGAAGCAACATGGGAATTAGAATCGGATATGAGGGACCAATATCCCAATTTGTTCAACGAAGGAACTCTGGGGACGAAATTCTTTTGAGGGGGGAATAATGTAATAACCGGGTCCAAGTTCTTTTAAAATTTAGAAAAGTTGGGTGTTTAGTTGACCAAGACTCAAAGTTGAAGGGGGATAGGTGTAACATTAAAATAAAAAGGGTTTTAACCCTAGTGACCTCAGTATTGTTATCGATCGACGGCTGAGAAGAGAAAGGAGAGGTTGTGGGCAATTTTGGGAGAAACAAGGAAGGGACCAGAGCTTTTTGATTCAGGGGTACTGTTAATCTTCTATAAGGTAAGTTTCCCTTTGATCAGTGTTTCCTATTTCTAGCATTAAAGCCAGATTTGATCCTTGGTTAGGATTAGACTATTGTTTGATTGTTGGGGTTTTGATTGAAGGGTTGTTGTGGATAACCCTGTTGCTCTAGTTTTTCCATTGTTTGAACGATCTATGGGAAGGGAGGGTTTAGAAATTTCTTTGGTTATCGTTGGGAAAGAATCCCCTATCGATGTTGGGTTCAGTCAGATTCATGAATCACGATCGACCAAGGTTGCTTGGTTCGACACTGATTAGATATGGGTACAGGTCGACCCCGGGCTTGGTCTAGCCGGGCGACACCGGGAGGTGTAATCCCTGTCGATACCGGGAGGTGAAACCCCGGTCGACCTAGGACTTTGGAGACCCAGGCGATCCCGGTTGTACGCAACTTGGGTGACCCCGGTCATCATCTATGAGCAGATTTTCGGGATTGATGGTTTCTGAGTTTAATCCAATTCTTCTTTTAGTAGCTTTGAGTTATAGATTTCCCTTGATTTGGGATTAACCGTGAGATTTACCAAGCAAACCATTGTGTCTTAGGAATCTATGGTCTGGGCAATCCCGACTGTGAGACTTTGTTCAGGACGTCAGGTGAGTTTTTCTGAACTAAATAATTTTATGATCAAAAGCTTATGAATGTTTAATTAAAGCTTTGATTTAATTATGTTGGCATATTCATGCTAAGTTTATTTAAGCATGTTTATAAGGTGTTTATATTTACATATATGCATACATTACTTTCGGAAGTTGTGACCTAAGTCGGAGAGTGTGGCCCGCCTGCTCGTACCGGGGAGTGTGGCCCGTTTATGCCATTGAGGGTGTGTCCCAAAATAAGGCGGTGCGAGTCAGACACGCCGTCTTCGGCGGTAGTATTGGTCGGTAATGTGAATTTCTTATGACATGTTTATAAATCTGTTGATTTAAAGATTAATGTTTATAATGTTGCATAAACTTTAGAGGGGACTCACTAGACCTTCGGTCTAACCGTCTCTCTTTCAAAACTAAAATCCTTTTCAGGTCATCTCAAAGTAGCGGGTAATGGTAAGGGTAAGGAAAAGATGTGAGCTTATTCCGGAAGCTAGAAGAATCCTTCTAGTTATGCTTTTTTTTTACTCGGTTGTGTAATAGATTGCTGTTGCAAACCTTGAAATTTAATTGTAGACTTGGGGTCGTTGTGGAATGGAATATTATTTTATTATTAAATATCTTGTTGGGGTTGTTATACATATGATCTTAGTGACTATATCTCTGATTTTGTTCTGAAGACTAACAAGTGGTAGAAGAAGAAGGAGAAGAAAAAGAATGAGAAGAAGCAGAAGAAGAAGTTCATTAACGACGATGAGGAGTCTCATGTTTACCACCTGGGAATATATCTGATATTGATATTGATAAAGAAGCAACAACATAAAGTAGTTATGTTAAATCATTTGGTGGGATAAATGATTTCTTTGGTATGCCTCCTCCCCTTCCAACATCAGAGCCCGTCATCACACCCAACCAGCCCATACCTTATAATGGTAGTGAAAGAGTAAGTGTGGCAGATGTATTCCCTATGAAAGAAGAAATGACACTCGTTCTCGGGTTGAAGTTTCTTGAAGAGGGTTTCGACTTTAAAGTGCACAGATCTTCAAAAACCAGATACGAGACGAAATACGTATAAGATAACTGTGAATGGCGTATGATGGCGACATCTTTCAAAAAAACCAAGATATTCCATGTACGAAAGGTGCATGGCGTACACACTGTTCAAAGACCTAGATGCATTCCAACCACCTTCAAGCTAACAGAAGAGTATTGAGTCATTTAATTTTTCCTAAAGTGTAGCATACTTAGCAGGATACTCCATGGATCCAACATTGTCAACGACTTAAAAGAACAGTTGAAAATAAATATTTCGTACTAGTAATATTAGCGGCTTATGCACTAATGATGGTGCGTAGTTTCCCTAATGAATCGTTTACCCGACTCCTTAGGTTTCTTTGTAATTTGGAGCTCCATAATCCTGGTACTTTTAACTGAATTACGACATATAATAGAGGACATTTTTAGATGTGTTATGCTACCCTTAGTTGCGCGGTATGTATAATTTTCTTCTACCTTTTTCACCACTGTCAACTATAATTATAATTTTTACACTTATAGATACTATAATTTTCTAAAATGTAAACCACCTAATTTTTCTGATTCGGTCGTTTCTTGCACATTTGCGTCGGGTCCTTATAATAGACTTTGCTAATTTTAAGTGGCCTTACTTAGGCATAATGTTATTGGCCGTTGCTATAGACGCAAATTACCAAATTTTGCCCATTGCATTTGGAGTGGGTAGGTCTAAGAGTGAGGAGGCGTGGACTTTGTTTTTGTCCATGTTGAAGTGATGTATCGGAGAAATGGGAAGGTTGGTGTTGGTATCTGACAGGGCTGCTTCAATAAACCAAGTTATTTCAACAGCGTACCCAAAGGCCCATCATGCTTTGTTGTCGACATCTGATGATGAACGTAAAAAGCAGACACAATAGGTACAAGTGGAAGAAGAAATTATTTCGGAATATGGGTAAAGTGTATACGGTGGAGGATTTTGAACTGATATGGCGGGTTCACGAGGCGCCCTACCTCTTAGACCTCTACTTACGGAGGAGTTCGGGCCGATAAATGGTCAAGTCCCATTTCCGAGGAATGTTTTGCAACATAATGACTTCAAAAAGTGCCAAGCTCGGAAACTACCTATCGTGACCCTTATGGATTACTTTCGATCATTTCGACAAGAGTGGTATTCAATTCGTCGAACTAAAGGAGGTTATTATAGTTACACATCTCCATTTAAATTTATGTTGTTTTTTGCTGGAATACTAACATAACAATTTTTTTTTTGTAGAGGAAATGAGGCATGCTCTCACCCCGTGGGCGGAGGCCAGAGTTCAAAGGAGACAGAACCAGTCGACAACTTGTACTCTACATGATATTGGCCATGGTTAGGATCATGTTCGGGATTTCTATAGGAACGCAAAAGTGGCTTACAATAACAATACTTGCTCGTGTATGAAATGACAACTCCGGTTTACCTTGCGGTCATGCAATCGCCGTTGCAAAAAATCTATGGTGTACATATTGTAGCCATTTGACGGGTGGTTACTTCACGTTGAATAGCTTTCAAGAAACATACGCATGTTGGGTTACGGTATCTCAAGCACAACGGAAAATAAACTCGTAACCCTCCTTGGACCCATACGAACCAGAATAAATCGGGTGTTTCAAAATTATACCCTACAGTTTGAGACATTGAATCACAACAACAAAGAACTCTTGATGCCTCCACAGTATCCACACGAACAATCCGAATCCTTTGCCTTCTCATGATGCTTGTCACGGTTTTAGAACTTAGAAAGAAAATGGAGCATATGGTTGTAGGTGGTTTTTGAGAGAGAATTATGCAAGACGCATTTCTTATATAAAATGTCATACATTTTATATGGATATGAGAGGT
Organism: Arctium minus; assembly: GCA_954870635.1. Taxonomy (NCBI): domain Eukaryota; kingdom Viridiplantae; phylum Streptophyta; class Magnoliopsida; order Asterales; family Asteraceae; genus Arctium; species Arctium minus. Next base: position 127,874,709 of record OX941081.1, on the reverse strand, counting down.
ATGGCATAACCACCACCATCCCTACACCTTACTTCAGTGTAAGACTTTCCATACACCATAACTCCCTTACAAAGACCATCCTTAGTCAACTTATTTTATGTCCAACATAAATAATATCTTATTTTTATTTAATCAGATTAAATCAATAAAAATCAGATATAATAATTAAACATTTTAATTATTGAAACTCCTTATTCGGATATGTTCAAAATGTGTGACCCAATGGGTTCTCGATATGTTGGTAATAAATTTAAATCTTGTATTTATAGTTATAAACATTGAACTGTATCTAGAAATACATCATCGTCACCCAAATAAGGAGAATTGGTGATACAACAAATTATCGATTTGTAGTCTATTTTATTTTATACATTTAATTGGTTTGTCCTTGATGTCTATATTGAACACAAGACATTGAATGTGTCATTCTCGTTATGTCCAATCTCTACTTTCTTGATTCCCTAATATATCGATAAAAACAAATCACGATATCTCATATCAATTATATGAGCATGAATGCATTTCCTTAGTATATATTTATCAAAGGCCCAGAGACATCACTCCCGTCATAGAGGAGGGACAAATCTTATCTCGACACATGCTAGTTCTACCATGCGATTTATGACATACCCAACTATCATTCTGTCACCCAATTACAAAATAATTAAAATAAATGTCAAAATACATCACTCATACACAACAATCTCCATGTTGTTAAGTCAAAGAATTACATGTACATTGACCACATGAGAAACACTTAAAACCCAAAATAATATTTAACTAGGGACATTTAGAATACATTATTCCAAGGTTATTTATTATATATAATTAAAACACAGAGTATAATATAGACATAATAAAATGGACAATGCATTTTATTTATTTATTATTTTCATGAAACAAAACTCAAAATTACAATCATCGTAAGATTGGTTTTTGGGCATTCACTAATAATCTCTCACTTTTACTATAGACAATCATCCATGCATCATATACCAATGAATCTATAGTGGGTGTCATGCTTCTGCTATGTTAACGACTTGGTTAGTGGAGCAGCAACGTTGCTATCAGTTGACATTCTGCTTATACTAACATTGCCTATTCCAATATTCTCTCTAAGAAGATGATATCTTCTAAGAATATGTTTGGAACTTTGGTGGGATCTAGGTTCCTTAGCCTGCATTATAGCTCCATTGTTGATGTATAACAACTGTATAGGACTATCACTTATAGAAATAGCTCCAATTTGAGAAATAAATTTCTAGATCCAAACCGCTTCCTTGGCTGCATCTGATGCTGCAATGTACTCAACTTCTATTGTAGAATCAACTACTGTTACTTGCTTAGAAGTCTTCCAACTCACATCATAACCATTAAGGCAAAACACAAAACCCGACTGCGATCCAAAATCATCTTTATCTGTTTGGAACTTGCATCAGTATAACCCTTTACACTCAATTCTTCTTCACCGCCATATACCAAGAATGAATCCTTTGTTCTTCTTAAGTATTATAGGATATTCTTGACGACAAACCAATGACCATCACCTGGATTGGAATGGTATGTACTTGTCATGCTCAAATCATATTATACATCAGGTCGAGTACATAACATGACATCAGTATAACCCTTTACACTCAATTCTTCTTCACCGCCATATACCAAGAATGAATCCTTTGTTGTTCTTAAGTATTCTAGGATATTCTTGACGACAAACCAATGACCATCACCTGGATTGGAATGGTATCTATTTGTCATGCTCAAAGTATATTATACATCAGGTCGAGTACATATCATGACATAGATGATAGATCAAATTTTCGAAGCATATGGAATCTTAGTCATTCGTTCAATCACTTGAGATGTAGTAGGGCACTGCGTCATATGCTTTGAGAATGAGACATAGGTAAGAACCCTTCTTGCTATAAAACATGATGAACCGTTTCAACACTTTGTCAATATATGTACTTTGACTTAAGACAAGTAATTTCAGCGGTCTATTCCTATAGATACGAATGCCTAACACATTGGCAGCTTCACCTAAGTCTTTCATTGAAAAACATTTTCCTAACCAACCTTTTACAGACTCAAGCGTCAGAATATCATTTCCATTGAGTAGTATGTCATCTACGTACAATAAAAGAAATGATACAGTGCTCCCACTAATCGTTTTGTAGACACAAGGTTCATCCTTATTTTTTTAGAAACCAAACTCTTTGATTGCTTCATCAAAATGATGATTCCAACTCCTTGAAGCTTGTTTCAATCTATAAATAGATCTTTGCAACTTGCATACCTTATGAGATTTTTCAGGAGCGACAAAACCTTCAAGGTGTATCATATATACGTCCTAAAGTAACTTTTCGTTAAGGAAAGATGTTTTGACATTCATTTTCTATATCTCATAATCGTGATATGCTGCAATGGCTAGTAAAATTCTAATAGACTTAATCATTGCGACTGGAGAGAAAGTTTCTTCATAATCAACACCTTGAATTTGTTTGAAACCTTTTGCAACCAATCGTGCTTTACAGGTAATCATATTACTATCCATGTCGGTGTTTTTCTTGAAAACCCATTTGCACCCAATAGGCCGTACCTTGTTGGGTGGCTCAACTAAGTTCCAGACATGGTTTCATACATGGAGTCCGTTTCTATTCTCATAACATCTAGCCATTTTTCGGAGTAAATGTTTGCCATAGCATCTTGCTAACTAGTGGGCTCATCATCCATGATGATCACATCCCTGGTATGAGTGATGAGAAATCCATATCTCTCAGGCTCATTTCGTTTTCTACCAGATCTACGAGCACTTTGTGCTACAACATCAGATGCCTTTCCACAACACTTTGTGGATCCACAATTACTTGTGGTGTCTGTGTTGACATATTTTGATGTTGAACAACTTCAAGTTCTACATTCCTCCCACTGATACCTTTCTAGAAATAATTTTTTTTCCATGAAGAGATCAGTATGCCCAACAAACACTTTATTTTCATGAGGATGATAGAATTAGTATCCCATGGTTTCTTTGGGATATCCTACAAATATGCATTTAATAGATTTTGGTTCTAATTTGGTTGTGATTAGACGGCGTACGTAACCCTCACAACCCCAAATATTCATAAAAGATAAATTGGGACTCTTCTTAGTCCATATGTCATATGGTGTCTTTTCAACAGATTTTGATGGAACCCGGTTAAGTGTGAAAACCTCTATCTCTAGAGCATATCCCTAAAAGGACGTCGGAAGGTGAACTTGTCTCATCATAGATCATACTATGTCCAACGGTGTACGATTCCTCCTTTCGGAAACACCATTCTGTTGTGGTGTTCATGGTAGATTGAGTTGTGATACAATACCATAATTTCTAAGATGATCAAGAAAAGCATGGTATAAGTATTCTCTACCTCGATCGGATCGAAGAATCTTAATACTCTTTCCAAGGTGGTTTTGTACTTCATTTTCAAATTCCTTGAACATTTCAAAGGACTCGGTCTTATGTCACATTAAATATACCTAGCCGAACCTACTGAGATCATCAGTAAATGTAATGAAGTATCTATAACCATCTCTAGCATGTATGTTCATCGGACCTCATACATCATACGTATGATTCCCAATACATCTCTTTCTCTCTCACTTTGTCCAACAAAAACAACCTTTTTCATCTTTCCTATTAAACCACCTTCGTATGTCTCATATGATTCAAAATCTAATTTGTTCAATAATCCATCTTTATGGAGTTTGTAAATGCGAGCTTCGTTTGTATGGCCAAGATGACAATAATCCATCTATGTTATAAATCAAATTATCCATATTAATAACATAAAAACCATTAATCAAACTTGCATCACCATAATATATATATTACCAAAAGAGAATGAACTAAATTTGTTCCCAATATGTTGGGTCTAAAATGTGCTAAGTCCAGTTAGTGATGCTAAGTGTTAAAAGAATTAATACTGCTGAAGATTTTAATACTGCTACTCAAAGGTATTACTACTGCTTGTAGGATTACTACTGCTAGAGGTATTAATACTGCTAGTAGTTAGTACTGCTGAAGAGTTAGTACTGCTAACAGAGATACTACTGCAAGCATGGTTAGTACTGCTGAGGATGAAGATTAATGCTTCTTATGAAGATAAAGATGGATTGATTGCTTAAAGCGAAAGACTAGAAGCTGAAGATAATGTTGAAGATAATTATGGACTGGATGTTGGAGATCAATATTATTTTCATATTTATCTTGTAATTTGTTTTGTATATATAGTATAAAAGTCTTAGCATAGAGAAATAGTTTTTGATAGAATATACAGATATACGTTTTTGTTCTAGAGAGAATTAGCCTCAAGGTTCTTTGTAGTCCTTTCAATAGAGAAGTATTGAACGTCTGTTGATCCTGTTCAACAGATTGAGGCTGTGGTTGTAATCATTAAGTTAATTCAATATAACTTGTGATTTGATCCATATACCGTTTCATTGATTTACTGTTAAAGTGTTATTTCGCAAACTTCTTTAACATAGCTTCTGAGTGTTTAATTAAATTCTTGTTTTATTCGATCCTGACAAGTGGTATCAGAGCCAAGGAACTCAGAAAGCTATAACCATCATGGATGGATCACATGACAGTGTTCTTGTTTCAAAGGTTCCCATGCTCAAACCCAATGAGTTTGACATGTGGAAAATCAGGATCAGGCAATATATCCTTCTTACAGATTACTCAATGTGGGATATCATTGAGAATGGTCCCTCCAATGAAGGAGAGATGGGAGAAGATGGAAAAAGACCTCCACCAAAGACTGATGGAGAAAGAAAGATGAGGCAGACTGAGATGAAGGCCTTGAGCACTCTGCTCTTGGCTATTCCTAATGAATACCAACATAAGTTTTGCAACTGTACTGATGCCAGAATCTTGTGGAATACGTTGGAGAAGAGATTTTCAGGTACTAAAAGCACTAAGATAAATCAAAAAGCTATTCTCAAGCAACAATATGAAAACTTTATATCTACAAAGAATGAGTCCATGACTCAAACTTTTGATAGATTCAACAAGTTGATTGGAGAATTGGCCACTATTGGTGTCAAGATGGACCAGGATGATGTCAACAGAAAGTTTCTTAGATCTCTTGGTGAAGAATGGGTGATGTATACAGTATCATTCAGACAGAATAATAATCTGGAAGACAAGGAACTTGATGATCTCTATAATGATCTCAGGGTGTTTGAAGCAGAGGTTGAGTCTAAGAAGAAGCCATCTGGATACTCTCATAATGCTGCTCTATTATCATCTACTACTGATTCTTCTGCTAATACAGAATCAGTTAGTACTGCTTATGGCTCAAAACAGGATGGACTCAATGATTCTGTTTTGGAAGCCTTCCTTGCTAGTCATGCAAAATCTTCTCTTATTAATGATGATCTGGAGCAAATTAATGTTGATGATCTTGAAGAGATGGACATCAAGTGGCAAATGGCAATGTTAACCATGAGAATCAAAAGATTCATTAAAAGGACTGGAAGAAACAATTTTGCCATGAAAAAAGAAGATGGTGCTGGATTTGACAAATCCAAAGTGGAATGCTACAAGTGTCACAAATTAGGGCACTTTGCAAGAGAATGCAGAGGGGGAATCTCTCAACAGCATGTCAGCAACAATCAACAATCAAAGTCCACCAACAACTAGAACCCATCTCAAGCACTTGTCTCACAAGATGGAATGGGATTTGATTGGAGTGATCAAGCTGATGATACAGTTCAGAATCAAGCACTGATGGCTGAAGTTTCAGAGTCTTCAAGCACTGCAATTCCCACAGAGGTAAAATCTAAACTCTACTCTAAATCCTATCTTGAAACTGTTAAGAAGTACAGGGATCACAATCAGAGCATGTGTGATGACCTTAAAAGACTGGAGAAACATAGGAGAGATTCTAAGGCATATCAGGCCAATGAACTTCAACATTCATATGATCAAAATTATTCGAAGTGGGAGAAAAAGGAGTTGGAGATTAAGCTAGAAAAGGCTAGAGAAGAATGTGAGAAAGTCAGAAGTGAATTTGAGAATGCCAAACTAGACATTGAGAAATTTTCCAATGCCTCTAAAGCAATGGACACTTTACTCAAGTCTCAAGTTCATGACAAACTGAAGAGAGGTATATGATATAATAACACTCCTCTACCTTACAACAACAACTATATTCCACCAACTTCAGACCTCTTAGAAAGGCAGGATAAGAATAACTTACCTGAAGGAGCCACAGAAGTAGATCCTTTAGACACTGTAGTGATTGAGGTAGAATCCCCTAGAAAACTACATTCTTACAAATGAGAGGGGAGGTAAACCATTTGTCAAGAGTGAGAAAGTAGAGATGTTTAAGACTGGGGAAGAGACTGTCAAGGGTGAGAAAGCTGAGACCTCTAGGAAAGGGAAGGAAAAGGTACAGGGAGATCACTATATGCAAACTACTGTTGTAAATCCATGTACTTGTCAACAGATCAAGCCCCATCAACATGATAAAATAAGGGGAAATCAGAGAAACAGAAATAACCAGTGGGCTCAAAAACAGGGAATTGATCTAATCAAAGTCAATAGACAAAAGCCTTGTTTTATTTGTGGCAAGTTGAATCATCTAGTCAAACACTGTTATTTCAATCCTATTAACCAAAGATTTACTTTTCAAAGACAACATCAAAATTCTGTTGGTTATAGGAAGCAATCAAGAAGATCAAGGAACCACATGGCTGAGAATGTGAGAACAGCACCAGTGAAAACTGGTACTGCAAAATCTCATATTCAGAATAAGTTTGTTAAAGCAAAAGAAAATACTCCAAGCAAATCAAGGAGTAACTCACAGAATAAGAAAGCAAACAAATTTGTCAAAATTTGGGTTCCAAAATCCAAGAAACCTGTTAGTACTGCTAACCAAATTAGTACTGCTAACAAGGATAGTACTGCTAACCAAGTTAGTACTACTAACAAGGATAGTACTGCTACCAATGTTAATACTTCCAAGCCCATAATTATGACAAAGTATTCAGGCCATGAGATTCCTAACTCTGATCATCTCATCAAGACCAAGCTTACTAATTATGTTGATGAGAAAGGGCAACCCAAGACCAATTTGGCTTGGTTTCCCCCTGAAAACTAACTGTTTTATCTTATGTGCAGGGCAACCAACAGCTCAAGAAGAAGAGCATTTGGAATGTAGATAGTGGTTGCTCTAGGCACATGACAGGTAACATGGCCTGCCTTCAAAACTTCAAAAAGTTTGATGGAGGACGTGTTGCTTTTGGTGACAATCTAGCAGGAGGTAAAATAAGTGGTAAAGGTATGGTATCAAAAGGTAAGATGTCATTTGAAGATGTGTACTATGTTGAGAAATTGAGATACAACCTGTTCAGTGTATCACAGGTCTGTGACAAGAAACATAGTATATTATTTAATGATACTGAATGTATTATCCTTGCTCCAGGATTCAAGGTAGTTGATGAAAATATGATACTACTTAGAACTCCTAGAAAGGACAATGTTTATTGTTTAGACTTAGAGAGTGTTTCATCTGATTCATCACTAAACTGTCTGTTTTCAAAAGATTCCTTAGATGAATCATCTCTTTGGCACAGAAGGATGTGTCACATGAACTTTAAAACTATGAACAATCTTGTGAAAAACAACCTTGTAAGAGGTTTGCCTCAAAAAGTATTTTCATGTGATGATCATTGTGTTGCATGTCTTAAAGGCAAGCAGCACAAAACTTCTCATAAGTCCAAAGAAATAAACTCAATCTCTTCACCTCTTAAGTTATTGCATATGGATCTCTTTGGTCCTACAAATGTGATGAGTAATGGTAAGAAATACTACTGCTTAGTCATTGTTGATGACTTCTCTAGATTCACTTGGGTATATTTTCTAAGGACTAAGAATGAGATAAGTGGACTGATCAAATCCTTTGTTCTTAGGGTTGAAAACCAAACAAATCTAAGAATTAAAGTCATCAGATCTGATAATGGAACTGAATTTAAAAATAGTGACTTAAACTGCTTTTGTGAGACTAAAGGTATTGAGAGACAATTCAGTGCTCCTAGAACTCCTTAATAGAATGGTGTTGCTGAGAGGAGAAATAGGACATTGATTGAGGTTGCTAGATCTCTGTTGGCAGATTCAAAATTACCAATTACTTTTTGGGCAGAAGCAGTTAATACTGCTTGTTATGTCCAAAACAGACTTCTAGTAGTCAAATCCCAAGGAAAAACACCTTATGAACTTTTCAAAAAGAAGAAACAATTTATTGGATTTTTCAAACCTTTTGCGTGTCCTTGTATAATCCTCAATACCAAATCTCATTTAGGCAAGTTTGAAAGAAAAGTTGAGGAGATTCCTTGTTGGATACTCCTCTTAGAGTAAGGCATATAAAGTTTTCAATAGTTCTTCAAGGATTATAGAGGAAAGTGACAATGTCAAATGCAATGAGAACACACCAAATCCAATTGGTGCAGGTCCTGATTGGCTGTTTGACATTGATTCACTAACTAACTCTTTGGGTTTTAGTGATGTACAAATTGCAAGAACAACTTCAGAAGAGAAACAAGCACAGAAACCAGAGTTTGTGTTGTTTCCTACACCTACAGTTGATCCTGTTGAATTTTGTCAACAACAACAGAAGATGATACTGATGAAGAAAATTCTTCAGTATTTGGTGGAAGCACTCCTGAGAAGAATGACTATAATATGGATGCAAATATCAATGAGGAGGCTGCACATCAAACAAGAACTCAGAAAAATCATCCTCCTAAGTTGGTGATTGGTGACATCAATTCTCCTAGGATCACAAGGCATCAAAGTAAGTTAGGAGGATTGAAAGACTTGCAGTCAGGGTTGTTATCTTGTTTTCTATCTCAGATTGAACCCAAGAAGGCCTATGATGTAATGAAAGAACCAAGCTAGATAGATGCAATGCAAGAGGAGCTGCTGCAGTTTAAGCTGCAAGATGTGTGGGATCTAGTTGACCTTCCACCAGGACAAAGGCCAATTGGTACTAAATGGGTGTTTAGGAACAAGAAAGATGAGAGAGGAATTGTAATAAATAATAAGGCCAGACTTGTGGCACAACGGTATACACAAGAAGAGGGGATAGATTATGAAGATGTATTTGCACCAGTAGCCAAAATTAAGGTAATTAGGCTGTTTCTAGCCTATGTTTCTTTCATGCAGTTCAGAGTATTTCAGATGGATGTCAAGAGTGCATTTCTATAGGGGAAAATTGATGAAGAAGTGTATGTTTGTCAGCCTCTAGGGTTTGAGAATCCTACCTTTCCTGATAAAGTACACAAACTAAAGAAGGCACTCTATGGGATACATAAAGAACCAAGAGCATGGTATGACACTTTGTCTACCTATCTCTTGGAAAATGGGTTTTAAAGGGGAATAATTGACAAGACTCTGTTCATCAAAAGGAAGAAGAAGGACATCCTGCTTGTGCAAATCTATGTGTATGACATCATCTTTGGATCCACAAAAGATTATATGTGCAAGGAGTTTATGCACAAAAGATTCAAGATGAGCTCAATGGGTGAACTTACATTCTTCCTTGGGCTACAGGTTAAACAGAAGAAAGATGGTATCTTCATCAGCCAATCCAAGTATGTGCATGATATACTTACAAAGTTTGGATTTTCAGATTCAAAGCTTGCAAGCACACCTATGGAAACAAACAAATAGATCACTGCAAATCTTGAGGGGGAGGATGTAGATGTTCATCATTATAGATATATGATAGGCTCCCTCATGTATCTAACAGCTTCAAGGCCAGATATTATGTTTGCTGTCTGTGTGTGTGCCAGATTTCAAGTAAGACCTAAGCATTCTCATTTTCAAGCAGTCAAGAGGAACTTCAGATATCTCAAAGGACAACCTAGGTTGGGTCTTTGGTATCCTCATGACTCACCATATGATCTACTTACATATTCTGATAGTGATTTGGGTGGTGCAAACTTGGATAGAAAGTCTACATCAGGAGGATGTCAGTTTTTGGGTGCAAGACTAGTTTCATGGCAGTGTAAAAAGCAAACCACAGTGTCCACCTCTACAATAGAAGTAGAGTATATACCTGCTGCAAGCTGCTGCTCTCAAGTGCTATGGTGTTACTTTTCTTCACACTCCAATCTTTATTGACAACAACAGTGCCATAAGCATTGTTAATAATCCATTCAAGCACTCTAAAACCAAGCATATAGAAATCAGGTACCATTTCATTAGAGATTACAATGAAAGTACTTGAAAGTACACACAAGTAACCAATTTGCTGATCTATTCACCAAAGCTTTTGATGTGGGTACATTCACATTCTTGGTCACAAGTGTAGGCATGATAAACCCTGAATAATCGTCTTTTGATTTTCTTTATGTACCATTTATGTATAGATTCCTTAATGCATACTGTTGGGTCTGAAATATGCCAAGGATGGTTCAACATGGTTACTACTTCTAGTTCATCATGGTTACTACTTCTGAAGTTAATATTCATCATGGTTACTACTTCTGAAGTTAATATTCATCATGGTTACTACTTCTGAAGTTAATATTCATCATGGTTACTACTTCTGTGGTTAATGTTGCTAGTTGTAGTTAATGCTGCTGGAACAAAGTTAATGCTGCTAGAAGAAAACAGTTAATACTTCTAGTTAATACTTCTAATTAATGCTGCTAGAAGAAAACAGTTAATACTTCTAGTTAATACTTCTAGTTAATGCTGCTAGAAGAAAACAGTTAATACTTCTAGTTAGTACTTCTGTTCTTTAATGCTGCTAGTTGATGGTTAATGTTGCTCAACAAGATTAGTACTGCTAGTTCAAAGTTAGTACTGCTTGAAGAGATTAATGCTGCTGATCATGGTTAGTACTGCTAGAGTTAATACTGCTCAAAGTATTAATGTTGCTTATGATTAATACTGCTTATAAGATGGAGATCTGTATGTAAAGGATGACAGCTGGATAAACTGAAGATTATGGAAAGCTTGGAGATAATGATGGAAGATATTTTGAAGATATTTTATTAATTGTAATTATCTTTTATCTTCAGTATATATATATAGTATATGTATAGAAGAAAAAAAAATAGTTTTAGATGTATTAATTCTAAGTTTAAGAGAAAAATCAACCTCAAGGCATAGATCCTAATTCTAGAGAAGTAGAATTCGTATTGGTGAGCCTGTTCATCAATATTGAGGTTGAGTGTGTAATCTTGTAACTTCAAAGCATTCAATACAAGTTTACAGTTTGTTCTTCATATTTACTGTGTTGATTTACTGTTTCATTGAATATCAAAGTGTTATTCCGCAAACTTCTTTGATATTGTTTCTGAGAATTAATTCTTGTTGAGAATTCTATCCTGACAAGTGGTATCAGAGCCAGTATTCTCAGAAACCTGCAATCATCATTCTTCCTTGAAATCAGAAATCATCAATGGCTAAAGTTTCAGATTCTTCAAGCACAGAAATCCCCACAGAGGTAATATCTAATCTTTGCTCTAAAACTTGTATGGAAACTGTTAAAAGGTACAGGGATCACAACCAGACAATGAGTGATGACCTTAAAAGATTAGAGAGAGATATAAAAGACTATATAAGAATTGTTGAGAGTTTTGAGGAACAGATCAAAGTTTTCCAAGCCAATGAACTTCAACATTCTTATGATACAAATTACTGGAAGTGGGAGAAGAATGACCTAGAACTTCAGCTGAAAAAGTCTAAAGAGGAGAATGAGAAGATAAAGAGTGAGTTTGAGAAAGCCAAGCTGGATATTGAGAAATTTTCCAATGCTTCTAAAGCAATGGACTCTTTGCTCCAAACTCAAATCCATGACAAACTTAGAAGAGGAATAGGCTATAACACCACACCACCACCATACAACAATAATTACATTCCTCCTATATCAAACTTACTAGAGACCAAGGATAGGAAGGAATTGCCTGTTGGAACCACTAAGGTAGATCCTTTAGACAAAGTGGTGGTTGAAACAGACTCTGAAGAAGAGAACTCTAGTGAAAAGAGTAAGGAGAACACTGTGAGTGGTGAGATTCCTCTAGAAAATAGCATTATCACCAATGAGGGATGTGGAAAGGCTTGGATCAAGTCTAAGGATATAGAAAAGACTGAGGGAAAGTCTGAGAAGGTCCATTATAAGCAAACCACAGTTGTGAATCCTGTCCCTTGTAAACAGTGTTCTTGCAATAAATCTGAGCCCCAAAAACATGATAAACCAAGGGGAAATCAGAGAAACTGGAATAATCAGTGGGCACAAAAACAAGGGGTTGATTTGAGTAAAATCAATAGACCAAAACCTTGTTTTATCTGTGGCAAATTGAATCATCTTGCCAAACACTGTTATTTCAACCCTATCAACCAAAGAGTCACTTTTCAAAGAAAACCACAAAACTCTTTTGGTTATAGGAATAAAAGAAGGAATCAATTGGCTGAGAAAAGAGCACCTTTAAAGTCTCATGCTCAGAACAAGTTTGCTAATACAAAGAAAAATGCTCCAAATAAGCCAAAGAGTAATTTAAAGACAAAGAAAGCAAACAACTTTGTTCAAGTTTGGGTTCCAATTGTAAAGAAACCTGTTAGTACTGCTATCACAGATAGTACTGCTAACAGAAATAGTGTTGCTGCAACCAATACTAGTGCTAACAAGGATAGTGCTTCTACTAGTATTAATGTTGCAAAGCCTATAATCTTGACAAAGTATTCCAGCCATGACATTCCTAAACAAATCATCCAGACCAAACTGACAGATTATATAAATGAGAAAGGACAACCCAAGACCACTTTGGCTTGGGTTCCCTCAAAGACTAACTGATTTATGAAGTGTGCAGGGCAATCAAAAGCTCAAGAGGAAGAGCATTTAGAATGAAGAGAATGATTGCTCTTGGCACATAACAAGGAACATGGATTGCCTTCAAATTATTTAAAAGATTTGATGGAGGACATGTTTCTTTTGATCCAGCAGAAGGTAAGAAAAGTGAAAAAGGTATAGTTTCAAAAGAGAAAGTAACTTTTGAAAATTTTATGGTATATGGTACTACTAACCTTGTGTCTGTAAGTGTTTCAGGTTGCTAACTGAAAGGTAGTTAGTACTTCTAGTTCAGTGAAAACTGTCAGACTGTGTTAATGCTGCTGGTATGTGTTACTACTGCCAGTCTGTGTTAATGCTGCTGATAAGTGTTACTACTGCTAATGTAAGTTTTCTATACCTAAAAATGATCTTCAATGATTTAATGTCAAACCTGGATATAAATAAAAAAGCTTTTATCTGTATCCAAGGTTTGTACAAGAAGTACTTAATAAGGAATTGACGGATTAACCTCATTTTAATGAGATATATGTACCTAAACCCCCTAAAGGCAAGGTTTTCTCAAACATGAGAAGATCTGCTAGGGACTCGGAAGGAGTTGATATACCATTGTTCTCTACAATGATGGTGATGTCCCACAATCAAGAAGGTAAGGCATCAGGGTCAAAGCCCTCATTAGACCAACCCACTGATGACCTATCCACACCTTCCACTACCAAGCATAAATCTTCAGATTCCTTTTGTCAAACCAACATTCCCCATTACTATATTATATAAGGAAAAGATACTGAAGGTTCCTTCCCTTCTTGTATCTTCAACCTCAAAACCTACAAGCCCTCTGATGGAGCATTTTTCAACAGAGAATATCCAAAGGGAAACCATAGGGGTGTCTCCCAACCTCAAGAAGGTGCTCAATAAGGAGATGCAAGAGCATATGGGTTGTAAGGCTCACACTACTGACTTTGCTCAAAGTGCAGGACAGGACAGCGTGAACATATCTAAGACCTTCCCCATGGCAACTTTAGATGAGTAATTATCTAAAGATCCCAGGTGCCAAGAAACCAAGGGAGTAGAAGGTGCTTCTGCTAGGCAGAAGATCTCTACTAAAAGATCCAAGGATCCTTCAAAGGTGGTAAACACACCTAAAGGAGGTGAGGACAGATTTAACTACAAAGAATTGATGGATACACTTGGTACAATTAGTCTGAAAGTTCACAATCAAATTATGGAGATAAAAGAGATGAAAAGGAGCACAGATCATGATTATTTCAAAAAGGGGGAGACTTAAACAACTGAACTTGAGAAGACATGAGAAGGAGAATCAAGTTGATATGAAATCTTATTTTGAGGGGGAGATAAGTGAAGAAGCTGAAATAAAGCATTAACTACAGCAGAAACAGAAAAGAAGATAACAGCAGAAACTGAATCAAGAAGAACTAGAAGTTGCAGAAAGTTTTGAAATTATCATAAAGACCCTATGTTGAAGAACTTAACTTCTCAGTTTTGAAAAGTTAAGTTAGGGGGAGATTGTTGGGTCTGAAATATGCCAAGGATGGTTCAACATGGTTACTACTTCTAGTTCATCATGGTTACTACTTCTGAAGTTAATATTCATCATGGTTACTACTTCTGAAGTTAATATTCATCATGGTTACTACTTCTGAAGTTAATATTCATCATGGTTACTACTTCTGTGGTTAATGTTGCTAGTTGTAGTTAATGCTGCTGGAACAAAGTTAATGCTGCTAGAAGAAAACAGTTAATACTTCTAGTTAATACTTCTAGTTAATGCTGCTAGAAGAAAACAGTTAATACTTCTAGTTAATACTTCTAGTTAATGCTGCTAGAAGAAAACAGTTAATACTTCTAGTTAGTACTTCTGTTCTTTAATGCTGCTAGTTGATGGTTAATGTTGCTCAACAAGATTAGTACTGCTAGTTCAAAGTTAGTACTGCTTGAAGAGATTAATGCTGCTGAGCATGGTTAGTACTGCTAGAGTTAATACTGCTCAAAGTATTAATGCTGCTTATGATTAATACTGCTTATAAGATGGAGATCTGTATGGAAAGGATGACAGCTGGATAAACTGAAGATTATGGAAAGCTTGGAGATAATGATGGAAGATATTCTGAAGATATTTTATTAATTGTAATTATCTTTTATCTTCAGTATATATATATAGTATATGTATAGAAGAAAAAAAAATAGTTTTAGATGTATTAATTCTAAGTTTAAGAGAAAAATCAACCTCAAGGCATAGATCCTAATTCTAGAGAAGTAGAATTCGTATTGGTGAGCCTGTTCATCAATATTGAGGTTGAGTGTGTAATCTTGTAACTTCAAAGCATTCAATACAAGTTTACAGTTTGTTCTTCATATTTACTGTGTTGATTTACTGTTTCATTGAATATCAAAGTGTTATTCCGCAAACTTCTTTGATATTGTTTCTGAGAATTAATTCTTGTTGAGAATTCTATCCTGACACTTACATTCTCATAATGTATTGTGCATGGTGCTGCTAACTATGTGTGTTTAACTGTTTCAGATTACCTTGCTGATTAGAAACTTAGTACTTCTTGTTAAGTTAACACTGCTCTCACTATTAATCCTACTGACAGTTCAAATATGGTTAAGCATAGTTAATACTGCTTGGTGGTTAATACTGCCAGTGCAAAGTTACTACTGCTTACCTTATTTCTACTGCCAGACAGTGTTAATACTGCTGGTATGTCTTAATACTGCTAGTCTGTGTTAATATTGCTGGTGTGTGTTACTACTGCTAGTCTGTGTTAATACTGCTAGTCTGTGTTAATGCTGCTGGTATGTGTTACTACTGCTTATATTAGTTAGTACTGCGCGCTTGTTAATGCTGCTAGGGTACTTAGTACTGCTTCTAACTAAAACCCTCCACCTATAAATACCCTTTCTGACCGCCAAAATCCAAACGACTCTTTGAATTTCCTACGAGTGTTCTTTTTCTCTCTCTCTCTCTCTCTCTCATTCTTGCTCTCCAGTGCATAAACCCTAGTATTGCTTTGATCCCAAGAACGATGGCAGGATTGGAATTTGTGGACGATCACAATGAACTCGCAATGCTGCAGAAACCCAAACAAACAGAGGGTTTTGAAGAAATTGTGGATTTCCTGAAAGCATCCCACATTGCCTATGCACTCACAGTCAATCCTATAATCTATGTGGATCACATGCGTCAGTTCTGGGCCAATGCCTCTATACAAACTATTGATGGCAATCAGGTCATCCAATCAAGGGTCTGTGATAAACCTATCACAGTCTCAGAATGCTGCATCCACACTCATGTACGTCTAGATGATGCATCAGGTATATCTTCTCTTCCTAAGGATGATCTCTTCCAAGAAATTGGTAGAATGGGGTATGAAGGTCCCACTGAGGTTTACAAGTTCTTGAAGAGCAAATTTTCACCTCAGTGGAGATTCTTTGTTCATACCCTTCAGCATTGTATTTCTCGTAAAACAACTGGATGTAGTGAGTTCAGCAGTACCATAGCTTATGCTCTGGTCTGCTTAGCAACCTCTAGAAAGTTAATTTTTCACAAATGATTTTGAATGATCTGCTGTCAAACCTGGATACCAAAACCAAAACAAAAAGATTTTACATGTATCCAAGGTTTGTACAAGAAGTACTACACAATGAATTGACGGATTTACCCTCTTTTCAAGAGGTGTATGTACCTAAACCTCCCAAAGGGAAGGTGTTCTCTAACATGAAAAGGCCTAGTAAGGACTTTTCTAGACAGGACACTCCATTGTTCTCTACAATGATGGGTGTGTCTCATTCCCATGGTGAGGCATCAGGGTCAAACCCACATCTGACCAACCCACTGATGACCTACCCATACCATTCATTTCTAATGACCCTCCTCAGATCCCTATTGTGAAGCCAATTTCCACCATCACCAAAACATATATAAGAAAAAAGCTACAGAAGGTTCCTTCCCTTCCTGTATCTTCACCCCAACAGCCTGCAAGCCCTCTAATGGAGCATTCTCCATTGGATAATATCCAAAGGGAAATCATAGGGGTGTCTCCCAACCCCAAGAAGGTGCTCTCTAAGGAGAAGGAAGAGCATGTGGTTAGCAAGACTCACACTATTGATTCTGCTAGGCACAAGGTGTGGATCAGGACAGTGTGAACATAGATAAGACCTTCCCCATGACAACTTTAGGTGAGCAATCATATAAAGGTCCCAGGTGCCAAGAAACCACGGGGGTAGAAGGTGCTTCTGCTAGGCAGAAGACCTCTACTAAAAGATCCAAGGATCCTTCAAGGGTGGTAAAACCACCTAAAGGAGGTGAGGACAGATATAACTATGAAGAATTGATGGATACTCTTGGTACAATATGTCTGGAAGTTCACAATCAAGATTTGGAGATAAAAGAGATGAAAAAGGTGATCACTTCCCAACAAGTGCAAATAGCCAAACTGAAGAAGATGGTAATCAGGTTGATGCACAAAAAGAAGCAAAAACAGTTTGTATTGATGAAAAGGGGAAGTGTACATGATGCTTCCAAAAAGGGGGAGAGTCAAGCTAAAGTTGAAAAGCAAAGCCCAGTTGGTATGGAATCTCAGTTTGAGGGGGAGATGAGTAGTGAAGCAGAAAAGAAGCTAGCAGCAGAAACAGTGAATGAAGCAGAAACTGAACAAGCAGTAGAAACTGAGAAAGAAGTAGAAACTACAGCAGCATCAGAAACAGAAAAACCAGCAGCAGAAACTGAACTGCCAGTAGAAGAACTAGCAATTGCTGAAACCTTGGTTAAGGCAAAGCATGACACTCCTAAAGTCACTCAAAAGGCTAAGGGAGTGGTGATCAAAGAATTGAGGAAAGAGAAGACAAAGAAAGAGATAAGCATGTCAAATGCAAAGAAGAAAGGAAAAGAGAAGGTGGTTGAATCTGAGAAACCAGTGAAAAAGCAAAAGCAAATAGATATGGATGCAGAGTTGGCAAAGAAGCTGCAAGAAGAGCTTGAAAAAGAGAATGAGATCCAAACTGCCAAGGACATAAAGCTTGCCTTAGATTTGACAAAAAGGCTGAATGAATGGTATCAGAAAAGCTTGAAAACTGCTGTGAAGAGGGTCACTATGAAAGCTCCACAGAAAAGACAGCCCTCAAAAACCTTCTTAGCCAATCAAGAATGATGAAAGATGATCAAATTCCTGAAAGGATCCATTGGAGTACCTGAAGGAATGTTTACAAATATGTCCTTCAGCAGAATTGAGGAATTATACAAGAAGGAGAGGGCAAAGCTTGAAGGGGACTTCAGTTAGAGGGTTGAGTTTGAAAGAAAAATGAAAGAGAGACATGATCTGAATATTCAACAACCCTTCCCTGACAGTAAAGAAGGCACTCCTACAAAAGAAAGGGCAGAAGTCAAGAAAGAAGAAACACTAGCCCAGAAGATCAGAGTTGTTAAAAGAATGAAGTCTATTGCTTCAAAGAAACAGGCAAAAAGGCCAAGGATTGAGGAAGTGGAGAAAGAAAAGGAAAGTGAAAGAACAGAAGCAGAATCATCAGAACCTACTGTTGCATCTTTAGCAGAGCATGAGCAGAATCAAGAGTCAACAACTCAACAATTAGAACAGCCAAGACAACCTGAGGAACAGTTTGATTTGTACATGATAGTAACAGATGAAGAACCAGTAAAAGCTAATCCTATCTCAGTGAATGCTCCTGAAATCATTCATTAGGATACACTCTTCGACAAAAGAACATAATATATCAGAATCAAGAGAATGGGTGATCAGTATGAAGTTTATTCAACCTGGGGAAAGATCATCAGAAGTTGTTCCAGAACAGATTTGGAGGAGATGTATAAGGTTGGTCTGAATCTATATGGTGAAGTGTTGAAAGGAGCTGGGATGAATCTAATAAAGATGGTCATGGAGTTCTTGTGCATGATGTTTGATCCAGATAGAGTGAAGTATCTTATCAAAGACCTGCATCATGAAAATGGTTTTAAAAGAATTGATCATTGGATGTTGTTTGAAAGATGTGGAGTCTATGTCTTAACCATTGATAAAAGCTATCATGAGTATTACTTGGTGGATAAGGTATATGACCACAACAAAGCAAAGTTGCAAGGGATGTTGAGAGCTAAGCTGGTATGTGCTAAAGGTTCAGAAATGGACAGAATTGTGATCAAAAGAACAATCAATCAAAGCCTAGGTTTGAATCCTGATCTAGGAATTTGAGTAGATATTTTGAAAGTATCATGAAGACCACATCCTGAGGAACTTAACTTCTTGAATTGAAAAGTTAAGTTAGGGGGAGATTGTTGGGTCTAAAATGTGCTAAGTCCAGTTAGTGCTGCTAAGTGCTGAAAGAATTAATACTACTGAAGATTTTAATACTGCTACTCAAAGGTATTACTACTGCTTGTAGGATTACTACTGCTAGAGGTATTAATACTGCTTGAAAGTTAATACTGCTAGTAGTTACCACTGCTGAAGAGTTAGTACTGCTAACAGATATACTACTGCAAGCATTGTTAGTACTGCTGAGGATGAAGATTAATGCTTCTTATGAAGATAAAGATGGATTGATTGCTTAAAGCGAAATACTAGGAGCTGAAGATAATGTTGAAGATAATTATGGACTGGATGCTGGAGATCAATATTATTTTCATATTTATCTTGTAATCTGTTTTGTATATATAGTATAGAAGTCTTAGCATAGAGAAATAGTTTTTGATAGAATATAAAGATATACGTTTTTGTTCTAGAGAGAATTAGCCTCAAGGTTCTTTGTAGTCCTTTCAATAGAGAAGTATTGAACGTCTGTTGAGCCTGTTCAACAGATTGAGGTTGTGGTTGTAATCATTAAGTTAATTCAATATAACTTGTGATTTGATCCATATACTGTTAAAGTGTTATTCCGCAAACTTCTTTAACATAGATTCTGAGTGTTTAATTAAATTCTTGTTTTGATTTTCAATCCTGACACAATATTAAAGGTAAAACCTTTCCAGTCCAAACAAGATATAGAAATTAAAATTTCTAGAAATAGATGGCACGCAATAATAGTCATCAAGTTCTAATATTAATCTAGTCGGTAAAGTTAACAAAATAGATCCTACAACTATAGCAGCAACCTTTGCTCAACCTTCTAGTCCTTTTTAGTTCCTGCATATTTCAACAAATATGAGAACCACGTCCGATATCTAATACCCATGATGTATAAGAAATAGAAAGATTAGCTTCTATCACATGGATACCTGAAGTGAAAGTTACATTTCCTTTCTTCTTTTCCTGAAGGTAGAGGGGTGATAGGTGTTTTTTACACCCCCTTAATCGGACCTCATGTGAATGGTGTCGACTCAAGTAATACGTACGTAAGTACGAGTATCGAACCAAAGGAGTCAGGTATTAATTAAAACAATGACTATATTAACTATTAACTAAACGTTAAAAAGTTTGGTTTAAAATTGCGA
Organism: Arctium minus; assembly: GCA_954870635.1. NCBI lineage: Eukaryota > Viridiplantae > Streptophyta > Magnoliopsida > Asterales > Asteraceae > Arctium > Arctium minus. The sequence continues at coordinate 127,854,399 of OX941081.1, read as the reverse complement.
TAAAATGATTCACGGAAGAATTAACGGAAGAGAACGATTAAATCTTGCAAATAAGCAAAAATGGTTTAGGAAAAACTGTTGGGGGATTGGAATCCTCTTTGGTCGATTTATCACAAAACAAGTTGATTGACAAGGAACCGGGTTAATGATCAATGAATTAATCGCGAAACAAGCTATTATACTCTTTTGAGCTATAATAACAATTATCATTGGAAAGAATTGTTTCATCTCTCGATCTCGACAATTGATACCCAACCATAAAGTAAAACAGGATTAAAAACTATCTAGAGTTGAATCGGTATATCTCTATCAAATTCTTACTATAGGCATACAACATTAACATCAAATCTTAATGAACTTTTCTCAAAGAACTAAGATCAAGAAACAATTCACTAGTTGATCAGGCTACTGAAAGCATTAAAAACTATGTCATATGCTTCATTGAAAATGAAAATAACCCAATGCAATGTTCAATCGCATAATCAAATGATTATCCAACCCAAAATTCATCCAACCCCCAACATGTAAGGATTTGGTCATGTTGGGGGTGTTGGAAAACAAAATACGACGAGAAAAAGTTAAGAACCCAAACATTGTTTAAACAAAATGCTTAAAAGTAACAAACACTCCCTGAAGTATCAATTCTACAATCACGTGATTTTGCAATTAGCTTCAATAATCGTTTTCCACAAGATCTTCCAACCTTTTTCCCTTCCCGTAGCTTCTTGGCTCCAAAAATCGTCCCTTTAGCCGATGTCAATCCTCTGTATATCGTTACCCCCAAAAACCTAGCTGAAAATTCGACAAATAGGGTTGAGGTCATGGCGCGGGTTGTAGCACGGGTTAGGACGCGCAACAAGTCATTTGCTTCGCCCAAACTAGCACGACTCCAGGAAACCGCCCGAAAACCCGCTTCGGTCACTGACTTTTGCTTCAGGCTTTTCAGATTTCTCACCAACTTCCCTTAGCTTAATACAACTTCCCCTATCAACATTTCTGCCAGTTTTACCTTGAATTTCTCTTCTTCTTTTCATTCCATCTCGAACTATACTTTTCTTCCAAAAACCAATTAATTTCATCACTATTTCCCGTGGGATCGCACATTTTCCACTAGGTTTAGATCATAAATAATGTCGGATTTCAGCATTATCATGGGGACAATTCCTCCTTCAATGCTCGGGTTTGTTGCAATGAAAGCACTCGCCATCCTTAGGTACAGTTACCTTAGGTTTCTTAATGCCTCTTTTTGGCTTCAAAGATTTAGAAGTGGGTTTAGCAATGGACTTTCTTTTGCCTTTCCCTTTCTTGTCCTTATGGACCATCAAAATGGTGGACTTGTTTTTATATGATCTTGCTCGGTTGTTCATAAAATATTGAGCAATTCTGGAAGGGATTTGTCAAAGTCATGTATGTTGTAGTTCATCACGAATTGACTATAACTATTTGAAAACGATTGCAAAACTACATTAATGGTTAACTCCTTTCGAAAAAAAAATGTCCTTCACGACGCTCAATATGCCGAATCATTTTAAGCATATGAATGCTAACGGGACTACCTTCGTCCATTCTACAACGGAATAGTTCTTTGGATGTTTCGTACCTATCATGTCTATCTTGCTCTTGGAATAGCAATTTTCGGTGTTCGATCCTATCGAACGCCACCATGTTTTCATGTTCCTTCTGAAGATCATGTTCCATGGTTATTAGCATTAGACATGAGATGTCTGAAGCATCGTCATCATGTTTTTTAAAAGTGCCCCTTTCAGTTCTAGGAGCATTGGAATTAGGCTCTTCATGGATTTGTTGCTCCAGACATACAGTTTCTTTTCAACTTTGAGAACAATTCTCAAATTATGATACCAATTGATGAAATTTGTTTCATTTCGTTTTTCTTTCTTAAGGATCAATCATAAAGTGTTTTTGTTTCCATTGTTGGTTTGTGCCATTGGTAATCTACAATAGAAAAGCAGAGTTCTTAGTGTCATAAAATTATTATTGTTTATTAAGGACTTTCATCAAACAAGTTCTCACTATTTTAATCAAAACAATAACCCACTTTTATTGTTTTGGAAAACGTCATAAGTTTTTTAGCGGGCCAATATCCATATTCTCATCATCAACCAAGTGATCAACCAATAATGTTTTAGGTAAGAAACAACATTGCTAATTACATATCTATGTAATTCTTGGATGATTGGGTGAATAACTTTTATTTAAATTCATCATATGAACGTTCCCCAACCTATGCCTCCAAATCCCTAATCTTATTAGGCTTAATTTGGTTAACTCTGACCCAAAATGGCTTGTAGGAATCCTATGCTTACCTTATCTTACTAAGATTAAAGAGTACCCAACTTTAGAATCACCCACCCTCAATGATCAAAGTCTTGACAAGTGCCATTGTGTGTCCTAGTGAATAACAATTCAATCAAGCAAACAATTAAGACACTACGATAATGCAAATCTGGTATTGATTAATCAAACGATTACAAGACTATTGATGAAGAAATCAACCTCTCTCTGCTTCTATCTCTCTCACGCCTCTGATCTCTCTTTCTCTGTGTACGGCGCAAACAAGCAGCTTCCTCTCTAATGTCTTAATTTTCCAACTAAACCTAATTAACAAAAAATAACTAATTTATACTAAGGCTTATTAGACAAATGGGCTAGGCTTGGGCCCCAATAGCTAAAACAAACTAACTTATTTAAAAGAAAAAGACTATAAACGAAAATATGAAAAACACACTTTGACAATTTATTACAAAATACCCTAGACTATTTATTGAGAGTCGAATTTATCAGCTTTGACTTCAGATTTCCATCTTCAGAAAATGATGATCTTGAATCCAATAAAACTGTGCTTTAACAATCTCCCCCTTTGGATCAAGATCATTACTAAAATAAATTTTAGCAATTCAAACTTCTCTTGAAAGCTCAGAAGAAGCAATCTTCCTTCTTTGTCTTCAGAAAGTAGCAATCTCCCTAATCGATGAGAATAAAAATCTCTTGAAAAGAAATTATCTCCAGTTTCAGCTCGGAGTGCTTCAGCAAATCATCTTCAAATATTCTTCATTTCAGCATATCTTCAGAATATCTTCAGAAATTCTTTCATTCTTTCAAAAAGCTTTTGATCTCCCCATTTCTTGATTGACACTTCTCCCCCTTTTTGATGAAAAGAGCAAAGAGTTCATCAAAACTTTTCTTCAAGAAATGTCTTCCACCACTGATCTTGCAAACAGAGCCACTGATTATCCGTCAATTCATAAAGATGAGTATCCAGATCTTTTCAAATCCAGACAAAATAGAAAGGTAACACCTGAATCAACAAATGAACCAGCTAAAATTGCCTATCAGTAACACGAAGTCACTGTGTGTAACGAATACACAATATAAAGGAGCTTTTATGATGTTCACTCCCCCAGGGATTCCATTCAATCATCGAAACACCACAAAGGCAATTTCTATGAACGTTATGACAAAGGAACAAATTCTTTGTGTGTTCGTGCAAGTGATAGAATAAATTAAGCATATGATGATTGCTTATAAGGCTCAAAATGTGTAAACCACTGAGACAAGTAGTTAAAAACAGACTCAATGTGCATTAGTGAAGTGTGAAGGTGGGGCAGACTTCCTTCTTTTCAATATCCAGATTTTCCAAATGAAAATCAGATAGCATATGTGTTGCGTCCCCTTTGAAAATGAAACATTTTCTTGTTGAGAAGAAAATGAGTGGTAGGTGGGGTAGTGGCAAGAGTTGGCATGGGCTAGTTGCCTGCTTCAATAATGTTCACGAAGAAGTTGTGAAACATTAGTAATGTGGTTGCCCGGCTTAGAAAGTAGTTGGTGCAGAGTTTAATATTCTTTTAGTCTGTTCTCTCACCCTCTTTCTTTTTATCATTAAGCTCACAGCTAACCAAACTTTCTTTTAAAATTTCTCTCATCACACATCCCACACTTATTTCATTTGACTCCTTACACTTAATTACTAAGGATTAACTTCTTGGGTAGGAGACACTGGTTAACGTGAATCCATAGAAGTTTAGTTAAGTCCTAGCACACTGATACCTTGTTTTCCTATGAAGCATATGATGCTCAGATGATTTAACTTGATCAGTTAAAGTGCATAGATGAAGCAGAAAACATTTAAAATCACACTTCCAATTCAAGAAATCTGTTTGAGAATCAGGAAGTGGTTTGAACAGTTAAGAACATGTTTTCTTATGATTGAAAGTTGTCCTTCTGTAAACCATAGATGAGATGAAGATAAGGAATTATACCTTTTGAGTGCAGTATTACATCTCACGAAGTCAAGCTTAAAGTCATAAAGATATGATCTTGTAAGCATCTCTCAACCTGCAAAAGTCTAAAAGTCTAGTCAAACTAACTTTAATTCACTGAAATGGAAATGACATAAAGCAGTAAAACAATTAAAGTACGAGTTCTGATCTGAAATAATCATAAGTCATATCCATACTTCTTTGACTTAAACGCTCCCCCTAAAATCATGCATCACTAACAAGTTATTAGTAAGTACAATGCATTCATTAGATATGCTCCCCCTCAAAAATAACATTGACCATCTATGAGGTACTTCTCATACTCCCCCTGAGATCATGAACAAATTATTAAATAGCAAATTATTTAATAGGTAACCACCGATTAGGTCTTAAGATTTAGCATACCAATTCTAGAGACAAGAAAATTGAACCTCTTTTCGTCTAAAGGTTTGGTGAACAAATCTGCAAGCTGAAAATCAGTTTTTACAAAGTAAGTTCAATTGTTCCCTTTTCCACATTATCTTTTATAAAGTGATACCTGACATCTATGTGTTTGGTCTTAGTATGTTGAACAAGGTTAGCGGTAATCGCAATAGCGCTATTTGAGTCACAATAGATCAGGATTCTATTGAAATGAAACCCATAATCTCGCAGTTGTGTTCTCATCCACAAGACCTGAGAACAACAGCTAGCAGCAGCTACATATTCTGCTTCGGCCGTTGATGTGGAAACACTATAATTGCTTCTTCGATGCCCAACTGACGAGTTTATCTCCGAGGAATTGTATATGACCCGAGGTGCTCTTCTTGTCTAACATGCAACCAGCATGATCTGCGTCTGAATAAGCTGTTAGTTCAAAGCTAGTATCTTTAGGATACCACAAACCAAGATTTGCAGTACCCTTCAGATACCTAAAAATCCGCTTAACAACAGACAAATGGGATTCTTTAGGATTGGCCTGATATCTAGCACATAAGCATGTAGAAAACATTATATCCGGCCTACTAGAAGTAAGATACATTAAAGAACCTATCATTCCTTTATAAGTCCTAACATCAACAGCCTTTCCCTGAAAGATCGGTGCCAATCTTAGTACCAGGTGCCATCGGGGTACGAATCGTTTAACAATTTTCCATTTTGAACTTCCGAAGAATATCAAGAATGTATTTAGATTGATTGATAAAAATCCCCGTTGAAAATTGTTTGACTTGCAATCCGAGAAAAAAATCATCTCTCCCATCATGCTCATCTGAAAACGTGACACCATGAGGTTTGCAAAATTCTTACAGTACTTAGGATTTGTAGAACCAAAAATAATATCATCCAAATATATTTGAATAATAATGATATCGCCTTTATCCTTTTTAATGAAAAGAGTGGTATCGACCGTACCTTTTGTAAAACCTGACTTGACCAAGAACTGAGTTAGGATATCATACCAGGCGCGAGGAGCTTGTTTCAGTCCATAAAGAGATTTATCCAAGATGTAAACATGATTAGGCTTATCTGGATTTACAAACCCTTCTGGCTGCATGACGTAGACATCCTCCTTGAGTACTCCATTCAGAAAAGTTGTCTTCACGTCCATTTGATAAACGGTGAAGTTCTTGTGGGCTGCATAGGCTAAGAACATCCGAATTGCCTCTATACGCGCCAATAGAGCATAAGTCTCATCGTAGTCTATCCCTTTCTCTTGCCTATACCCTTTGGCAACAACTCGTGCTTTGTTACGGATAATGGTACCATCTTCATCTTTCTTATTTTTGAACACCCATTTCGTACCAATGATGGTTTTACCTTGAGGTTTGGGTACGAGTCTCCAGACTTTGAGTGCTTCCAACTGATTCAGCTCATCTTGCATCACAGTTACCCAATCTGAATCGGCAAGGGCCTCAGATACGCGAGTAGGGTCGATCTTGCTCAGAAAGGACTCTTACATACATAGATTTGATATTGCAGACCTAGTTTGCACCGGTTTTGAAGGATCTCCAAAAATTTGATGTACCGGGTGCTCTTTGGTCCACTAATGTTCATTAGGGAGTGGATTATATGTAGATTGATCATGTTCAGCATCTAGAAATCCATTGTTATCTCCTTTAGATGGTTCAGAATGAATGGGGATTTCAGTAGGTACAGCGTGGTCAATCTGTTGATCAGTCCTTGCAGTACATCCTTTTGAGTCAGCTACTTCTGTCTCGGTGGTTTTGGGCACAACTTCAACTGTCGGAGTAGGCATTTGAACTGGAACTTCTCGCCGAATCGGGGAATTGCATTCAGTAGAGATATCGGAAGTGGTTGGATGAGTAGTCACCGAGTCTTCCATCCTGTCAACCACAACAGATTTAGGCATACGAGATCGAAGAAATTCATCATAAAACAGTTCAAATAATAGATCCAAATCAGATAAATTAGAAGTAGACGATGAAGCGCCATATGATTTGTTCTCTTGAGGTGCAGGTCCTGGACTGCTTGGCCCAGAAGCTAGGACTGCAGTAATTACGGGTTCTGAATTGATATGCTCAGAAGCCATTTCCTCATCGAATGTAACAATGATGCTCTCGATCACGGTCTTCGACTTCTTCAAATAAACCCGATATACAGTAGATGTAGAGGAATAACCAACGAAGATGCCCTCATCCGCCTTATCACTGAACTTGTTCAGATTCTCTTTGTCATTTAGAACATAACACTTACAACTAAAAACATGAAAATATTTAATGGTTGGTGTTCGGTTGTTGATCAACGCATACGGAGTCTTCTGAAATCTGCGGTGTATCATGGAACGATTCTGAGTGTGACACGCAGTCGAAACAGCTTCAGCCCACAAAAATAGAGGTAATTCAGATTGGCTGAGCATTGTTCGAGCGGCCTCGACAAGTGTACGATTTTGCCTTTCGACGACTCCATTTTGTTGAGGGGTACGTGCATCAGAGTATTGAGGTGATATCCCAACCGATTCGAGATATTCTTCAACTATCTTGTTCTTGAACTCTGTGCCGTTGTCAGTTCTGAGAATCTTGACCTGTTTTTGCAGATTGACTTGGGTCGTCTTCACAAATTGTCAGGATCTGATTCTTAACAAGAATAATAAAACTCAAAAACAATATTAAAGAAGTTGCGGAAAAACACTTTAATATTCAAGTATCAATGTAACAGTAAAGTAGAAAACACAACTTGTAAACTTTATTGAATGATTAAAGTTACAAGCTTTCACACAAAACCTCAATCTTCATGAACAGGCTCACCAAGACGAATTCTACTTCTCTAGAACTAGGGTTGTAAACCTTGAGGTTAATTCTCTCTCAAAACAAAAACTCAGAATACTCGTGTCTACAAACTATTCTGAAAAATTCTATACATATACTGAAAATAAAAGATAATTACAAAACATAAAAGATCTTCAGTATATTCTTCCATAATAATCTTCAACCTTCCATGATTATCTTCAAACCTTGATCTTCGCGGCTTATCAAGATTATCACATAAGCAGTATTAAGTCATATCAGCATTCACACTCTGAGCAGTATTAATCTTCCCCAGTAGTAGTAACTATGCTTAGCAGTATTAATTTCTACAAGAAGTAGTAATTTGGCTCAGCAGTAGTAACTTGTTGTACTAGCAGCAGTAATCATACTTAAACAAATCTTCAGTTCCCAACAATCTCCCCCTAACTTGACTTTTAGATAAGAGAAGTCAAGTTCTTCAGATGCTCCCAAAACTCCATTGCTCATAATCCTGTATCAGAATTCAGCCCCAAACTTTGATTAAGAGTTCTGTGGATCAAGTATCTTGCCATTTCAGAATCTGGTGCACAACCAAGCTTTTTCTTCTACATAGCATGCAACTTTAGCCTGCTATGGTTGTAAACTCTATCCACTAAGAAGTATTCAATGTGATTTGTATCCATAGTCAGTGCATATACTCCACTTCTTTCATACAGAGTCCAGTTGTTAATGGTTTTGAAAACATTTCTGATAACATGCTGAACTTCCTCTGGCTTGAACAACATGCATAGATATTCCATCACAAGTTTTGTAACTGGTATCCCTGGAGTTTTCAGCTTATCAGCATATAATTTCATCCCCACCTCAAACATTTCCTCTAAATCAGATCTGGAGCATACTCTTACAATCTTGGCCCAAGTAGGATACACTTCAAACTTGTCATCTTTCCTCTTAAGCCTGATATCCCAGTGAATAATCTCAGGAGTCTTGACACCAACCGGTTTACCTGTTATAGGCTCAGGCACTTTTTCCATCACCACCATGTACATATTCACATCAGAAGTACTGGATGGTTCTTCCTGAGATTGAGCTTCGTGTTCATCATACTTAGGTGCCCCTTCTTCTTCAGCTACCTTCTATTCTTTCTCAGCTTCTTCCTCATCCACTCTAGGTTTCTTAGCTGGTTTTCTTCTTTCCATCATTTTTGTTCTTTTCAAAGTCCTCAAACTTTCACCTAGAGTAGCTTCCTTCCTTGATGTTTCTTGATCATCAGGAAATGGTTTTTGTATTTGAAGGTCATGCCTCTCTTTCATCTTCTTTTCCACTTCAACTCTTGCTTGGTCATTTCCTTGTAACTTAGTCATCTCTGCCTCATACAAACCTTTGATTTGTTCAAATGACATTTTTGTGAACATTTCCTTTTTGACTCCCACAACACCATTGAGGAAAGTGATCATCTTCTTTCTCTCTTGAGTGCCAACGTAGGTCTGTGAAGGTTGCCTCTTCTTTGCACCCATTTTGATCATTACAGGCTTCTTTTTTGGTGCAGTTTCCTTCTGTGCCATCTATGTAGCCAAACTCTTTTGATATACTTCATTAAGCTCTGCAGCTAGAGCTCTTGCCTTCTCCCTATCTTTTTCCACTTGATTTTTTTCTGCTTGCTCAAATTCTGCCTGAATTTTCTTAGCCAAAGCTTCATCTGACTCAATAAACTTTTGCTTTTTAAGTGGTTGGTCAGATTCCACTATCTTGGTTTTGCCTTTGTCCTTGCTTGCTACCTTATCAGCACTAGCTTTCTTGATAACCTCAACATTGTCTTTGATGACAACTCCTTTGGTCTTTAAAGTGACCTTGGGAGTGTCATATTTAGCCTTGATTAATGCTTCAGCTATCTCAATTTCTTCCAAATTGCTGCTAAGGATGTCGGTTAATATCTCTTGAACAATTTCTGCTGCTTCATTTATTTTAGCAGTATTAACTGTTTCTACTGCTTTGCTTGCTTCAGCATCATTAACTGTTTCTGCTGCTTTGCTTGCTACAACAACATTAACTGTTTCTGCTTCTACTGCTTGTACCTTATCCCCACTACCACCAGCAAACTCTGCCTCATCTCCATGTTTCTCCCCCTTATTCTTCGCTTTCTCCATGTTGACCTCAGCTTCTGAATCCCCCTTTTTGGGAGCATCATCCACTGGGTTCCTTCTTCTGAGCTCAAATCTTTGCTTTGACCTTCTTTTAACCACCTTCTTAACCAACTTATTTAAGGTGCTGATTTCTTCTTGTTGGTTGATGATGACTTTCTTGAGTTCATTTACAACCTTCTTTTGAGAATCAAGTTCAGTTGCCATTTTGGACATGGCAGAAATCAATTCCTGGTAGTCATATATATCCTCACCTTCTCCAGGAGTGTTACCCCCTTTTGAGGGATCATTGGAATGTTTAATAGGGATCTCCAGACAGACTGAAGCACCACCTATTCCCTTGGTTTCTGGGCACCTGGGACCTTTGAATGATTGCTCATTCAAAGTTGTCGTGGGGAAGGTTTTAGTGATGTTACCACTGGCCTTCTCTGTGCTAGCAGAAGTAGTGGAAGCCTTCTCACCCTCATGCTCATGCATCTCCTTAGTGAGCACCTCCTTGGGGTTGGGAGACACCCAGTGGTTTCCCTATGGATATTCTCTAATGGAGAATGCTCCATTAGAGGGCTTTGAGGTTCTGGGTTTGTAGGAGGTACAACCAGGGAAGGAGCCTTGTGTACCTTTCTCTTAGTATAAGTTTTGGATATAACTGGGGTTGGCTTAAGAACAAGGGACTGAGGGAGTGATATAGTGGTTGAAGGTTGGGTTTGGCTATCAGTGGGATGGTCTAGTGAGGGCCTTGACCCTGATGCGATACCTTCTTGGTTGTGGGACACCACCATCATTGTAGAGAACAATGGGGTGTCAACTCCTTCCGAGTCCTTAGAAGATGTTTTCATATTTGAAAAGACCTTGCCCTTGGGGATTTTAGGTACATATACCTCATTAGACTGAGGCATATCCGTCAATTAAGAGGTGATAACTTCCTGGACAAATCTTGGATACATATAGAAACTCTTTTTATTAGCCAAGTTTGACACAAGGTCATTGAAAATCATTTTTGAGAAATTATACTTTCTGGCAGTGGACAAGCAGACGAAAGCATAAGCAATGGTACTACTGAACTGACTCCATCCAGTAGTTTTTCGAGAAATACAGTGCATAAGAGTATGAACAAAGAAACACCATTGGGGAGAAAAGTTAGGTTTGTAAAATTTGAAAACACCCAGTTAGCCTTCATACCCCATTCTTGTGAGATTAGAAAACAAATCCTCATTAGAGATAGAGGTAATACCTGAGGCATCGTCTAGTCGTAGACTGATGCGAATGACCTCTTCAGAGACTATCAAGGGTTTGTCACACACCCTTGTCTTGATAAACTTCACACCGTTTTCAGTAACAGTGGTGGCATTCGCCCAAAATTGCTTCTGGTGCTCGATGTAAATTGGTGGTGACAATGTAAAAGCATGAGCTATATTACTGGACTTGAGAAAATCAACTATTTGATGAAATCCAGCAGCCTACTTAGGCTTTTGAAGCATTGCGATCTCATTGTGTTCATCAATAAACGCCATAGATGCCATCTGGCTTGAGGATTTTTTACTGAAACACACTGGTTACTTGAGAGAAAAGTGTTAGAGAGAAGACGAACAGTATTCAAAGAGTCGTTGTGACCTTTTTGGCGGGCAAATAGGGTATTTATAGAATTCAAGAAAGAAGCAGTATTAACTCTAATTTTAGTTAAAGCAGTACTAACCCACTCGCAGTATTAACTGAGAGCAGTAGTAACCAACTAGCAGTATTAACTAACTAGCAGTATTAACTAACTAGCAGTATTAACTAACTAGCAGTATTAACTAACTAGCAGTAGTAACACATACCTGAAGTAGTAACTCAGACTAGCAGTAGTAATAATGAACCTGCAGTAGTAACTTTGCACTGGCAGCATTAAAACTGCACTGGCAGCATTAACGATACTTACACTGTTGAAGCTTGTGTTAGTCTGAGCAAGGCAATAAACTTCCTGAGAAAGATGATTAGTAGCACCAAAAAAAATAAACAAATAACAGGCATACAAACACTTTTTAAACATGAGCTCATTCAGAGTTGATCATGCCCACACTTGTGACCAAGAAAGTGAATCTACCCACATCAAAAGCTTTAGTGAATAGATCAGCAAACTGGTTATCAGTATGAACTTTAGCAACTTGAATAAGCTTCTTTTCATTGTAGTCTCTAATAAAGTGATACCTGATTTCAATGTGCTTTGTTTTTGAGTGCTTGACTGGATTGTTAACAATGCTAATAGCACTGCTATTGTCAATGAGGATTGGTGTGTGAAGAAAGGTTACCCCATAGTCCAGCATTTGATTCTGAATCCATAGAACCTGAGAGCAGCAACTTGCAGCAGCAATGTACTCAACTTCTGTTGTGGATAAGGACAATGTGGTTTGCTTCTTACACTGCCAAGAAACTAGTCTTGCACCCAAAAGCTGACATCCTCCTGAAGTAGACTTTCTATCCATATTAGCACCACCCAAGTCACTGTCTGAATATGCAATCAAGTCAAAAGTAGATTCATAGGGATACCAAAGACCAAATCTAGGTTGCCCTCTTAAGTATCTAAAAATCCTCTTAACTGCTTGAAGATGTGACTGCTTTGGCTTGACTTGGAATCTGGCACACACACACACTGGAAACATGATATCTGGTCTTGAGGCTGTGAGATATATGAGAGATCCAATCATTGATCTATAAAGATGGACATCAACATCCTCCCCCTCGAGATCAGCAGTGATCTGTTTGTGTGTTTCCATTGGTGTGCTTGCTGGCTTTGAGTCTGATAAACCATACTTATCTAGGATGGCTTCCACATACTTTGATTAACTTATGAAAATCCCATCTTTCTGCTGTTTCACTTGAAGCCCAAGGAAGAAAGTGAGTTCACCCATTGAACTCATTTTGAAACTCTTGTGCATCAACTCTTCAAAGTCTCTACACATCTGATCTTTTGTGGACCCAAATATGATTTCATCCACATAGATCTGAACAAGTAGGGTGTCCTTCTTACTTCTTTTAATGAAAAGGTACTTGTCAATGATTCCCCTTTCAAACCCATTTTCCAAGAGATAGGTAGGCAGAGTATCATACCATGCTTTTAGGGCTTGATGTAGACCATAGAGTGGTTTCTTAAGTTTGTATACTCTGTCAGGATATAATGGATTTTCAAATCCAGGGGGCTGACAGACGTATACTTCTTCATCAATTGTTCCATATAGAAAGGCACTCTTCACATCCATCTGATATACCTTGAACTTCATATAGGAGGCATAGGCTAGAAAGAGCCTAATTGCCTCTACCCGTGCAACTGGAGCAAAGACTTCCTCATAGTCTATGCCTTCTTCCTGAGTGTACCCTTGTGCCACTAGCCTTGCTTTGTTCCTGATTACTATTCCTCTCTCATCCTTTTTATTTCTGAAAATTCACATGGTGCCAATTGCTCTATTACCTTTTGGAAGGTCCACCAAGTCCCAAACATCTTGCAATTTAAACTGTAGCAACTCTTCTTGCATAGATTCTATCCAACTTGAATCTTTCATTGCATCATAAGCCTTCTTAGGCTCAATCTGAGATAGAAAGCAAGAGAGTACTGTATGTTGTTGATCCTGCAAATCTTGAAGTCTGCTTTGATTCCTAGTCATCATAGGAGAAGTGATGTGTCCTATTACCGGCTCAGGAGGATGATTCTTCTGAGTTCTTGTCTGAGGACTAGGTTCTTCATTAATTCTCACATCTAAATTGGAGTGATTTAAGTCAACTGAGGGGATCTCATCAGTTACTTCTGGCTCTTCATGGTCTGGATTCTCCTCATCTCTTCTTTCTTCTTTACTCTGAATTGGTTCAGTAACAGTCTCCAATTCACAGATTTCAAAAGGGTTCATTGTAGGTATGGGAAAGATCACATACTGAGGAATAATATCTTGTACTTGTTCATCCCCTGATCCTCTACTTCCTGATCCTGCATGATCATCACTACTGAAACCCAAAGAGTTAGTTAGTTAATCAATGTCAAATAATCACTGAGGACCTGAACCAATAGGATTTGGTGAGTTCTCATTGCATTTGACATTGTCACTTTCCTCAATTATTCTAGAAGAAGAATTAAACACTTTGTAGGCCTTACTCTGAGATGAGTAACCAACAAGAAAACCATCATCTGCTTTGCTATCAAACTTTCCTAAGTGAGTTTTGGTATTGAGAATGGTACAAGGACACCCAAAAGGTTTGAAAAAACCAATAAATGGTTTTCTTTTATTTAAAAGCTCATATGGTGTCTTGTTCTTAGGCTTGACTACTAGAACTCTGTTTTGGACATAGCAAGCAGTATTAACTGCTTCAGCCCAGAAAGTAATTGGAAGTTTAGAATCAGCTAACAAAGATCTAGCACCCTCAACCAGTGTCCTATTCCTTCTCTCAGCAACACCATTTTGTTGTGAAGTCCTAGGAGCACTGTATTGCCTCTCAATTCCTTTTTCCTCACAAAAGGTGTTTAGATCAAGATTTTTAAATTCAGTACCATTATCTGACCTAATGACTTTTACCTTTTGATTTGTTTGGTTTTCAATTCTTAGAATAAAGGATTTGATCAGTCCACTTGTCTCATCCTTAGTCCTTAGAAAATACACCCAAGTAAATCTAGGGTAATCATCAACAATAACTAAGAAGTATGATTTCTTACCTATACTCATGACATTTGTAGGACCAAACAGATCCATATGCATCAACTGAAGAGAAGAAGAAATTGTGTTCAACTCTTTGGAGTTATGAGAAGTTTTGTGTTGTTTGCCTTTGAGACAAGCAACACAATGATCATCACATGAAACGACTTTTGAAGGCAGACCTCTTACAAAGTTGTTTTTAACAAGTTTATTCATTGTTTTAAAGTTCATGTGACACATCCTTCTGTGCCAAAGTGATGATTCATCCAAAGAGGCTTTTGAAACAAGACAGTTTAGGGATGAATCATTTGAAACATTTTCCATATCCAAACAATAAATATTATCCTTTCTAGGAGTTCTTAGTAGTATCATCTTTTCATCAACTACCTTCAATCCAGGAGCAAGGATAATGCATTCTGAATTAGTAAATAATATACTATGCTTTTTGTCACAAACCTGTGATACACTTAACAGGTTGTACCTTAACTGCTCAACATAGTAAACATCTTCAAAGGTCATCTTACCTTTTGTTACATCTCCCTTACCACTAATCTTACCTCTATCTGGAGTATTACCAAAGGCAACATGCCCTCCATTAATTTTCTTCAAATTCTTGAGGCAAGCCATGTTCCCTGTCATGTGCCTAGAGCAACCACTATGAACATGCCAAATGCTCTTTCCCTTGAGCTGCTGGTTGCCCTGCATATAAGATAAATCAATTACTATTGACTGGGAACCCAATCCAAAGTGGTCTTGGGCCTCCCTTTCTCATCAAAGTACTTACACTCCTTTTTGATGAGATTTTTAAATTTAGAATACTCTTTACTGGAGTACTTTGTCAAGATGATTGGTCTAGAAGCACAAGCACTAGAAGCAGTACTAATTTTAGAAGTACTAACAGAGTTAGCAGCACTAACAGGTTTAGCAGTACTAACCTTGTTAGAAGCACTAACAGAGTTAGCAGTATTAATATCTGATGAAGTACTAACAATGTTAGTTTTAGAAGTACTAATACTCTCAGCAGCACTAACATTGATAGCAGCAGTATTGCTTCTGGCAACACTATCATTGTCAACAACACTATTTATGGTAGTAGTACTAACAGTTTTAGTGCTTTTGGGAACCCACATCTTGACACACTCTTTTACAGGCTTTTTCTTCATGTGGCTTTTAGATTTAACAGGTTTCTTAGCCACATGGTTCCTTTCCTCCTTCCTATAACCAAAGGGTTTTTGCAAAAATCTTTAAAAATTTATCCTTTGGTTAATAGGATTAAAATAACAGTGCTTGGCAAGATGGTTCATTTTTCCACATATGAAACAAGGTTTTGGTCTGATGATACTACTCAGATCAACTCCCTGTTTCTGAGCCCACTGATTATTCCAATTTCTTTGACTGCCCCTCCTTTTATCATGTTTTAGGGGCTCAGACTTATTACATGCACACTGTTTGCAAAGAGCAGGATTCACAACTGTAGTCTGCTTGTAATGGACCTTTTTAGACTTTCCCTCAGTCTTCTCTATGTCATCAGATTTGACACAATCCCTTCCACCACCCTCATTGGTAAGAATGTTATTTTCTAAGGGAATCTCACCACTCACAGTATTATCCTTACTCTTACCAGCTTCTTTCTCAGTCTTGTCCTTAACAACTACTTCATCTAAAGGATCTATCTTAGTGGCTCCCTCATGCAAGTCCTTCCTATCCTTGGTCTCTAGCAGGTCTGATTTAGGAGGGATGTAGTTGTTGTTGTATGGTGGTGGTGTGGTATTGTACCCAATTCCTGGTTTATGCTTATCATGGATTTGGACCTTTAGAATTGAATCCATGGCTTTAGAAGCATATGAAAACTTTTCCACATCCAGCTTAACCTTAGCTAGCTCTCCTCTCAACTTTTCATTCTCCTCTCTAGACTTTGTCAGTTGGATTTCTAGCTCTTTTTTCTCCCACTTCCAGTAATTTGAATCATATGTGTGTTGAAGTTCATTGGCTTGGAACCCTTTAATTTTTTCCTCAAACCTCTCAATAATTTTTACATAGTCTTTTCTATCCTTTTCTAACCTCTTAAGGTCATCACTCATACTCTGGTTGTGATCCCTGTACCGTTTAACAGTGTCTATACAAGTTTGAGAACAGAGATTAGAAAGTACATCAGTTGGAAGATCAGATACCTCTGCCATGAGAGCTTGATTTTGAATGGCCTCTTCTGCTTGATCACTCCAGTCAAACCCCATTCCTTGTTGAGAAACAAGAGCTTGAGCAGAGTTTCTGTTCTGGTTGAAGTTTCCAGTCTGAGCTTGTTGGTGATTGTTGTGAGACACTCCACTTCTGCATTCCCTGGCAAAGTGTCCCTTCATATGACACTTGTAGCACTCCACCTTTGACTTATCAAAGCCTGCTCCATCTTCTCTTCTTTGGGAGAAGTTGTTCCTCTCAGTCCTCTTGATGAACTTTTTCACCCTCATAGAAAGCATGGCCATCTGCCATTTAATATCCATCTCTTCAAGATCATCAGGATGAAAGAAAGGAGTTACCATTGATTAAAGAGGAATTACCATGGCTGGAAAGAAAGGCTTCAAAAACAGATTCATTGCTTTTTTCTTGATTTACTCCATTAGCAGCATTAACTGATTCAGGGTTAGGAGTAGAATCAGTTGATGCTGAAAGGAGTGCAACATTATGAACATATCCAGTAGGCTTCTTCTTTCCTTCCACCTCAGATTCAAACACTCTCAGATCATTGTACAGATCATCCAGTTCCTTTTCTTCCAATTTGTCATTCTGTCTGAATGAAACAGTGTACATGGTCCATTCATCTCCAAGAGATCTGAGGAACTTTCGGTTGACATCATCTTGTTCCATCTGGACTCCAACAGTAGCTAACTCACCAATTAACTTATTGAATCTATCAAAAGTTTGAGTCATAGACTCATTCTTTGAAGATGTAAAATTCTCATATTGCTGCTTGAGAATATCCCTTTGATTCCTCTTAGTGCTCTTGGTGCCAACAAATCTCTTCTCTAAAGCATTCCATAGAATCTGAGCATCAGTGCAGTGGTGAAACTGATGTTGATATTCATTAGGAATGGCCAAAAGCAGGGTTCTTAAGGCTTTCATCTCCAATTGTCTCACTTTCTTCTCGGCATCAGTTTTTGGAGGTGGTCTTCTTCCATCTTGTCCAATTTTACCTTCAGCAGAGGGACCATTCTCAACAATGTCCCACATAGAAAAGTCTGTAAGGAGGATGTACTGCTTGATCCTAATTTTCCACATGTCAAACTCATTAGGTTTGAGCATGGGAACCTTTGAAACAAGAGTACTGTTTGATTCAACTGTGTTGTCCATGATGAATGAAGGTTTCTGAGAATACTAAGCTCTGATACCATTTGTCAGGATCTGATTCTTAACAAGAATAATAAAACTCAGAAACAATATTAAAGAAGTTGCGGAAAAACACTTTAATATTCAAGTATCAATGTAACAGTAAAGTAGAAATCACAACTTGTAAACTTTATTGAATGATTAAAGTTACAAGCTTCCACACAAAACCTCAATCTTGATGAACAGGCTCACCAAGACGAATTCTACTTCTCTAGAACTAGGGTTGTAAACCTTGAGGTTAATTCTCTCTCAAAACAAAAACTTAGAATACTCGTGTTTACAAACTATTCTGAAAAATTCTATACATATACTGAAAATAAAAGATAATTACAAAACATAAAAGATCTTCAGTATATTCTTCCATAATAATCTTCATCCTTCCATGATTATCTTCAAACCTTGATCTTCGCGGCTTATCAAGATTATCACATAAGCAGTATTAAGTCAGAGCAGCATTAACACTCTGAGCAGTATTAATCATCACCAGCAGTAGTAACTATGCTTAGCAGTATTAATTTCTACAAGCAGTAGTAATTTGGCTCAGCAATAGTAACTTGTTGTACTAGCAGCAGTAATCATACTTAAACAAATCTTCAGTTCCCAACAGAAATGTAATGAGAACTTCGGGCGTCTCATCTTTAGACCGTAGAAACTTGACCCAAGTGTATCGCGTAAAGTCGTCCACGATAACTAACACGTACTTATTTCCGCCTAAGCTTTGCGTTCTCATAAAACCACATAAATATATGTAACAACTCTAATGGAGAGTTGGTACTCGGTTCAGGCTTTGGTTTGTGTGGGACTCTCTTCATCTTTCCCTTTTCACACGCTGCACACAAGTGTTCTCTTTCATATTTCAGCTCTGGAAGTCCTTTCACTAGCTTTCCACTGACCAGCTTGTTGATGTACCGAAAGTTGAGGTGAGAAAGTCGTCGATGTCATAACCAGCTTTGTTGCATCGAGGCCTTTGATAATAGACATACCTGGTTGTCAGTCTGGACCTTTGACAAGTTGATGGTATAGAGGTTTGACTTGCGAGTGCCGAACAAGAGTTCTTTCCCTTCTTCAGTGCGTACGGAACATGCCTTGGCCTTGAAATTAACCTCTAAGTCTTTGTCGCAGAACTGGCCAATGCTGAAAAGGTTATGCCTTAAGCCTTCAACGTAGCTCACCTTCTTAATCGTTAGATTTTCGTGTACAACATCACCGTATCCCAGAATTGGTGAAAACTAATCATTTTCAAAACGAACTGTGCCGCAGTATTTGTCTGTGAAGTTAGACAACGTACTCTTCTGCCCGGTCATATGCTTGGAACACCCGCTATCCAAGTACCACATATGACGGGTCTGCACAAAACAATTCAGGAAAGAAGAGGTTTAGGTACCCATTTATAAATGGGTCCTACAGTGTCAGTACATGATTTTGGCACCCATTTAAATTTGGGCCCGCTTTTTCTTTGAAAACCATAAGCATGATGAGAAGAATGATGATGATAAGAAGAAACATTATATGAACCAAACCAAATATCAGAATATTTACGAGAATCATAATCTAATCCACCAAAATTTGAAAACTTTTTATTAGAAGAAGATAACTGGAAAAATTGCTTTATAGACTATTTCTTGCGAGAATCAACAAGTTTGGATTTAAAAGAAGCAACATTCACAATCAATTCATCTTTACTAGAAGTCTTTTTATTCAAATTAAAACTAGAACTAGATTTAGCTTTCTCGTCTATCTTCTGTTTCGGTATCCATGCTGACTTAACCCCAAGCCTTTGCTTTCTCACATCTGAAACATTTGAAACTTTAGAGTTAGAATGATGAGAATCAAAAGAGTTCTTCTTCTTTGGCTTACCTGTGGTGATCGGTTACTGTGAATGCTGAGATTTTGTTTTCTTACCTTTTGCATTCTTAGATTTCACAGAAACTGATTTGTCAACTTTCGTTGATGTTTCACCTTTTTCAAACACACTAGGTAATCCGAAAGAATTAACAACACAAGATGAATGATCAGGAAGTTTGAAAGTAAAGTCAAACTGAGCAACACACTTATTTACAACTGTTAAATCTAAATATTATATCCAAGATTGAATAGGAAAGTCAAAGATGTAAAAGTCAACATAGTCTTTGTATTAGAATAGTCAAAGCTTGTTTAGCATTCCTTAGTCATTATGTCTTTGTTTAGTTAGGTGTTATAAATAGGTGTTTGGTTTGTAAAGCATGTAGGCACGTCATTGTAAACATTTAGTAGTGTGAGATATATGACATATAGTTTAAAGATCTACTTTCTCTCTCTAGATTCTCTCTCTAATTCTTGATCGTATTTTGAGTAATTGCTTGATTGTTTGGGATTTATTGATTAACAATTGGTATTAGAGCTGAACCAAACTTTTCATTTATGATTTGATCAAAGTTTGAATTGAAATCTGGAGTTTTTAGATCGAAAATTGAGATTTTCTGAAAATTTTCAAGAACTCGAGTTTGTTGAACTGTTCATTCGAATTGTGTTGAAAAATCATTTTTAGTGCAAGAAAATGGAATCATTGGATTCGAATTGTGTTTAGGATTGCTTCTTGTTTTGATTTCATCTCATAATTCGAACTAAATCGATGTCAATTTTTGATTTTTGAACTTTTCTTGACATATTTGTTCGAACTCTGTTCTTGATCGATTTGTGTGAATTGTTGTTTTTAATCGAAAATTGATTGTAAATTTGTGTTTAGTATTGTTTTTCGATGATTCTGATGAATTTTTGAGATCAAATTTGCAGATTTGGATCGATTTCAAAAAGAAAGAGCCAAGATCCATGGTTTGCGCAAGTTCATACGATTTGCGCAAGTTCATCTTCGAGTTCATAGACTTTTGCGCAAGATTTTCCGGACTTTGAAAGTTTCATTTGCGTTTCAAGGCTATTACGCAAAGCAAAGTTTGCGCATCCTGTAGCTTATGCAAATCTCACTTTGCGTCTTGTACTTGTCACGAAAAGTATCATTTGCGCATCCTTCGGCTCACGCAAAGTACACTTTGCGCTTCAAGCCACTTACGCAAAACTCACTTTGTGTCTTCCACTCGTTACGAAAAGCTCAGTTCGCGCATCACTTGGCTTACGCAAAGCTTAGTTTGCACATCACTTAGCTTACGCAAACCTCATCTTGCGTTTCACTTGGATCACACAAAGCTCTCTTTGTGTTACACGTTGATCACGAGAAGCTTGATTTGCGCAACACACAGTTCACGCAAAACTCGACTTTGCGCTATATCAAGTGTTGTTCAAATTTTAAAATTTTGTGCTAGATTTCAATTTAATCTGATTTTTGATTTTCTGATATACAGTTTGGAACGATCATTCATATCAGACCGATTACTCATTAATCATGGATTTTTTACAGATCTTGAAGAGAAGATTAGAAAGCTGGAATTAGAGAAAATTAATATGGTTCATGTTGTTGACTTCCATTCTCAAAAGTCAAGAGAGTATTTTGCAGAAATTATCAGACTGAAAGAAGAAAACAGTGCTTTAAAGACTATCAATGAAGATCTTCTGAAAAGATATTCTGGGCTGAATGATGAGAAGATTCAGGGATTGGAATCTGAGAATGCGAAGCTTAGAAAGAATTTATCTGATTTTGAAAAACAACTTGCTGAAAATAAAGTTGATTTTTATACTGAAAAGAAAAAAATTTCAAAGAAGTTCTCAGATTTCTGAAAGAAGTGTTTTGAAGAGAAGAAGTCAGTTGATCTTAAATGCATAAAACTTTCTCAAAAAATTTCAGATTTTGAGAAATGACTTATTTTGGAAAGAGAGAAGTTTGATAAAGAAAAGAAGGCCATAGAACAAAAGAATGTGGGATTCTTTAAGGAATTATCCGGCCAAAGAAATGATTCAGAGAAAGGATTTGAAGAAGAACGATCCATCTTTGAGTCTGAAATCAAAAATCTAACTTCAAAGTTATCTGAACGATCTGCTACTACGCTGAAAGAGCAGAAGACGAAGTCTGAGTTCTCGAAGAAGATTGACCAGCTTGTGAAAGAAAGAGATAACTTTGCTTCAAAGATCAAAGAGCTTGAGAAATATGCCTCAAGTTCAAATCATAAATCTGTCTCTTCACAAAGGTCAGTTAAAATTTTTGATCAGATTCGTCGAACTAACATCTTCTATGATGGATATTTAGATGGTTCAGGTACATCTTCAAAAAGAAGAAGCTTCAAGAAAGAGAAACTGGTCTGGACGAAGAAATCAGTCAAAGATGACAAGAAAGATGAGCTGAAAGGAAACACATCATGTGTACTTACACACAAAGCAAAGAAGAACAAAGCATAGAATGGTAATAAATATTATTGTTCTTATTGTGGTACACATGATCATATCCATAAGACCAGTGATGATTTCTGGTATGGTTCTTACTCTATTACCCCCACACGAACTGCAACTAACATTTGTGGACCCAAATACCAGTGGGGTACCAAAGAAGAAACTGATTCTGTGTTGCAGGCACCTCAAGTCAAGGGGGAGTAAGAGAACAATGGTTTTTGAACATAGCAGTTCAAAACCCGGACTTCAATGTCAAGATGAAGGCTTTTGAACACAGCAGTTCAAAACCCGGACTTCAAAGTTGAAAGACAATGACTTTTGAACATAGTAGTTCAAAACCCGCACCTCAATGACAAGATTTGACTTCTAAACACAACAGTTTAGGACTCGGACCTCAGCGATCAAAAGACCTTACTCCTGTGTTTTTGCATCCAATGGATATGATGGTTTACATCCCAAGAGAATTGATCTGATCTCTATCTTGTACTTTTTCACTGATAGATTTTACTGATATGATGGTCTACAATTCAAAAGGGAGTGTCTGATCTCTATCTTATTTTAACTGACATATTTCAGATGCCTAATTTAAGGGGGAGTAAAGGTGATGAGTTCTAGTTAATTCAGATCAGAACTCATACTATAAAACTGTTTTACTTCTTTCTGTCATTTTATTTTTCAATAAATAATGTGAATAAAGTGGCTTCTGATCACATGACAGATCATGATCCGTTTTTCAATGATCAAAGAAGGATATTATGCTAATATCCAGGGGGAGCTCAAAAAACCTAAATCATTATATCATGATTGGAGGGGGAGCTTAAAAAGGTAAATATCTTCTGTTCTAGATCTTTGATTGTTTGGTAGAAGAACAACTTTCAAGCATGAAAAACGCTTTCTTAAATGTTCAAACCACTTCTGGTTCTCAAAAGAATTTATGAATTTAGAAGTGAGATTTTAAATGTTTTTCAATTTTGAGCTTTAATGTTTAACTGACCGTGTGTTTCCAAAGATCAATACTTGTGTATTATCTTGTCCATATACTGTAAAGTATTCACACACATCAGTTCAGTATTTCATTTGAATTTGTTATTACCATGTCTCATAAGGAACATATTTTTCGATGGTAATACCCTCGTTTGTTTTCATTGTTGTTGAGCATCAATTATCATTTCATTCATTGCCCGTTTATTGCTAAATTGTTTATATTCATTCATATAAACAAAATATCCAATTCTTTGATACCCTATCCATTTCATTTGATCAGATTGATACATTGTCAGATTCTCAAAACAATTCTCTTGATTTCATTTTATTCATTCAATATCTTTGTTTTGAGAAATCTTCAAAGTTCAATTGCTCAAATCTCATGAGCATACATTCTGACACTGTTATTACTTTGCGCTTAACTGTTCAGTTAAATTGTTGACCAATCATGATTTTTAGGACTTACATGGGATTCGTGTGTGATCTTAAACAGAACTTCCATGGATTCACGTCAACTAGTGTTTCCTACCCAGGAAGTTATCCTTGAGTGATTGAGGGTTGAGGGGTCAAAATCAAAGAGTGGGAGAGATAACTCATCTGGTTGAGTTTTTCTCATTGTGTGGAGCGGAAAAATGGAAAAGAGAGTTTGGTTAGAAGTGAGCATAATGTTCAAAAGAAAGAGGGTGTGAGAACAGAGTTAAAAGAATATCAGAACTCTGCACCAACCACTTTCTGAGCCGGGCAGCCACATTTTCTGATTGGTTCACATTCGTTGGTGACCATCATTGAAACAGGTAGTGAGCCCATGCCAACTCTAACAATTACCCCACCAACCACTCGTTTCTTTCTTAACAAAGAAATGTTTCATTTTCTTTGGGGACGCAACATATTTGCTATCTAATCTTCACTCGGAAGATTTAGATATTGAAAAAGAAGGAAAATTTCCCCACCTTCGCACCTCCTTCATGCACATTGAGTCCGTGTAATACATGTTGTTGTCTCAACAGTTTACACAATTTGAGCCAAATGAAACACAATCATTGTGCTAAATTCTTTCATACACAAGCACGAGCACACCGAAAATTTGTTTTTCTGTCAGAACATTCATAGATAAACCTTGTGTTTTTCAATGCTTGAATGGAAGTCCTGGGGAGTCATCATCAAGCCAACTTCTTAAAATTGTACATTCGTTGTACACAGTGACTTTGTGTTACTGACAGACATTCCTAACTGTTTCATTCGTTGATTCAGGGTTACCACGTTCATTATGTCTGAATTTGAAAAGATTCGGATATATATCTTTCATGAATTGACGGCTCTCAGATCAAAGTGCGCCAATTGTCAAAGGGGAGATTGTTTTTTGAATACAAAGGGGTGACCAAAGTCTGTGATGAAATTGATGAAGTTTTGATGATCAGGATGCTCGTAATCATCAAAAAGGGGGAGAATTTTACAAAGATCAATTTCAAAGCTGAATTGTCAAAGTTCAAAATGCCTCCGCTGATTCAAAGACAAATGTTTCTGAAGAAAGATAATTCAAAGTTAAATCAAGATGATTGGTGAAAGATGTTTTTTGAAGACAGTCCAGAGATCAAAGAGATGAAGATACAAGTTCAAAGATGTTCAAAGTTTGTGAAAGAAGTTTAATGTCAAAGGTTCAAAGGAGTTTCAAAAAGATTCAAGAATTCAGTTTCGCGTTCAAGGCATGTTGACTTTCAAAGCTACAAAGAGAAAAAGACTTTCCAAAATTCTTCAAAGGATGAAAGACTAAAGACTGTGAAAGCTTCAAAGTTCAAAGATAAAGAATCAAAAGCGGAAGAATCAAGAGCTGAAGATCTATATCAATTTTTTATTAAATCTTGAATACAAATGGGGAGATTGTTAAGTCTAAATATTGTAACCAAGATTTAATAGGAAAGTCAAAGATGTAAAAGTCAACATAGTCTTTGTATTAGAATAGTCAAAGATTGTTTAGCATTCCTTAGTCATTATGTCTTTTTTTAGTTAGGTGTTATAAATAGGTGTTTCGTTTGTAAAGCATGTAGGCACGTCATTGTAAACATTCAGTAGTGTGAGATATATGACATATGGTTTAAAGATTTACTTTTCTCTCTAGATTCTCTCTCTAATTCTTGATCGTATTTTGAGTAATTGCTTGATTGTTTGGAATTTATTGATTAACAACAACACCATAAGAGTTTAAGAAATTAAGCTCATTTTCAAGAAAATCAGATCTATCATCAGATTTTAAAGCTTTGGAAAATTTCGAAAACTCAGTATTTTTGAACACTGTTGAAAATATAATTTGTTCTAAGTCCATCAAAATTCTTTCTTCTGTAAGAGTATTCTCGAGTTCAGAAATTTTACTTTCCAAAACTAGAGGAGGGACGTAAAGATTTCCTTCTATGGGATTAGCCTCCATTTGTTTTACAGAATAAATGTCAAAATAGTCATTTGAAAAAATTTTGATTTATCGGAACTATAACTATTATTCAACCTCTCATAACGAAACGGAAGTTGGACTTTAGTTGTGTTCTTTCTGTTAGCATATTCCTTGGCTTTATCTTCTTCAGACAGTTTAGTCCAGAAAACTTGAAGTTCAGGGTATTCAGGTGCCAGTGTCATAAATCCAAAGTCATAAAGAGCAGGCACTTCAGATATACCCTTTTTGAGACATTCTGGGTTCTCGTAACCGAGTCCCCACTTCTCTTTATCCTCTTTGGGTGTGATTAGATGAATAGTTTGTTCAGACTGACCCATAGAATATAATTTCTCTTCCAAAACATTCACCTTTTCAATTAAAGCTTTCTTGTCTTTTAAAGTCGAAAAGTAGTTTTTAGAAAGCTCTTTAGACTTAAACTCACATTCTCTATACTTAGAAACAGTTTCAGATAAGTCTTTGTGAATTATAGTCTTTTCTTTAGCGCTGGTGTCTATATTTTTGTGCAAAGTTTCTATTAATTCATTTTCTCACGCTTCTGTTTAGACTCTAATTCTTGGAGTTTAGACATCATGGCATGCATTTGGTTCAGAAAATAAGATCCAGTTAAGTCACATACCTCTTCATTATCTCCATCATCAGAATCAACTTCAGCTTCTGACTGCTTCTTCCCCATCAAGCACAGGTGTGCTGTCTCGTCCTTCTCTCCTTATTCAAATTCTTGGTCCGACAGGTCGAGCCATTATTCATCCTCGGCCATTAATGCTTTTCCAGCCTCTTGTTTCTTGGCTAGAAGCATCTTATTCTTTTAATAGTCGGAGTTTCGGACTTTTGGTTTGCGGCAGTCCTTTGCAAAGTGACCGAGTCTGCCACAGTTGTAGCACTTTATCGGTTCTTCCTTATTGGTCTCTTCAGCTCCATCCTTCTTCTTTTCTTCTGGTCTCTTTTCTTCAACTTTCTCCTTATGCTTGTAGTTATTTGGACCAGACGAGTACCTCTGACTGTTGGAGTTAGGCTTTTTATAAAACTTCTTTTGGAAAGCTTTGGTTAACATTAGCATGGCTTCCTTCAGTTGTTCACAATCGTCAGAGTCAGACTTTGCCTCACTATCAGCCTCTTCTGATTCAGAAGCTATCACCTTCTTTTTCTTAGACTTTTTCTTGACCACAAATGCAACTGGATCAGCAACTGCTTTGTCAGCCTTTTTCATCTCAGGCTTGATTTCTTCCACCTCTACCTCATTCTGTCTGAGAATTTCATAAACTTCATGAACTGGAATGTCGTTCAGATCTTTCAACTGCCTCATTTGTCTGGTGAATCTCTTCCACTCAGGCTGAAGGTTGCTGAGAAATTTCACATTCAGCTCAACTTGAGATTTGTTGATCTTGTTTTTGCTTAGCTCGTTCAGCAATGTGACAAATCTATCATACGTGGCTTCTAGTGATTCTCCAGCTTTGGCTTTGAATTCTTCATAATTATTCAAGCAGTTGGAAACTTTGAGTTGGTTGCCGACTTTAGATCCGATCATCATCTTCTCCAACTGATCCCACATTTCTTGCCTGTAGCGTTGTAGCTATCAATCTTGACATATATTTCATTCGGTATGCCTTGGAGAATAAATGACCTTTCCATCTTGTCACCCTTGTGTCTCTTCTTCTGTTCTTCCGAGTATTCACCAATCGGTAATTTATACTCTGTCTCTTCTTCTTCACCATTTTCTCCAGCTACAGTGAGAACCTTGGTTGGAGGTGTCCTGATTCCTTCTTTTAGATATTTTCTGATGTAATCTCCCAGTTCATTTCGATCGATGAAATCCAAGAATCTGTCCTTCCATTGTTCGTACTCCCCCTTGAAGAGTACTGGTGGCTTCACATCTGTTTAATCGCAAGACCTTCCCGAGATGACATCCTTACTGATATGATTAGTAATCAAACTTATCTGGTATTGATAACAATCAACTAGATGAGATCGTTAGAAACAAGAGTTGGATAAAACTGCACTAATAAATTTCCAAAAGATAATTTAATAGCAGTACTAGCACAGTAGAAATCCCAGAAAAAATAATCAGAGAAGCTTTAAGACAGTGGCGCAAAGAGACAATTCGCGCGAGAGATAGGTCGTGCAAAGTGAGGTTTGCGCTAGACACGGGTGACACAAAGTAGAAGTTTTCACAAGCAGTGTGTGGCGCAAAGAAAGAATTCGCGTGAGCCGCGGGTGGCGCAAACAGAGGTTTGCGTGAGATGCAGCTGGCGCAAAGAAGAATTTGCGCGATATGTGGTTCAGGCAAAGAAGACTTTGCGTGACAAGGCAGTGGCGCAAAGCTGAGAGACCGGTACCTTGCTTCGACCGATATTATACTTGGACCGGTAAAAAATCGACCGATAATATGTTTTGACCTGTATGATTCTTTGACCGGTATTGGCTTGGACCGATAGAGTTCCACCGGTAATTTGCTATGACCGATATCTTGTCGACTGGTAAGGTGTCTAGACCGATATAGAGTATGAAACCGGTAAAGTGTATGGACCGATATAGGATATTCGACCGATAAAGTATGGACCGATATAGGATATTCGACCGATATTCCTTACGACCGATAAAAGAGATACGACCGATAATTGCTTGTGAGTGGGCTGACCAGTACAAAGTAATCGACCGATATTAAGCAAAGACCGATAAAACAGTGTTTGCCGGGTGACCGGTATGTTTTTGATGCTTATCGACCTAGAAACCAAAATTCAACCCAGAAAACGATTGATAACACGAATTACACTACTAAACTTTGCCAAAACAATCGATTAAACAAATAGAACTGATTGCTATCAATTAATTCCAATAAAAACACTCTGAGAGAGATTTGATTTAAGAACCAGTGCGACTCGTGAACAAACCCAGAACAGCAAAAATCATCAAATTGATAATCGAAATCGATGAGATACTCAAAACAATCAATAACCAGTCAAGATAATATGCTAATCAAACACAATCCAAACAATAACAACTTGAATGAACAATAACACAATAATAAATTTTGAATCTTTGACAGAAAAACAGAACCGAATAAGAAAAATTCAATTCAATCTATCCTGCTCTGATACCAATTGTGTATCCCAGTGAATAACAATTCAATCAAGCAAACAATTAAGACACTGCGATAATGCAAACCAGGTATTGATTAATCAAACGATTACAAGACTATTGATGAAGAAATCAATCTCTCTCTGCTTCTATCTCTCTCACGCCTCTGATCTCTCTTTCTCTGTGTACGGCACAAACAAGCAGCTTCCTCTCTAATCTCTTAATTTTCCAACTAAACCTAATTAACAAAAAATAAC
Organism: Arctium minus; assembly: GCA_954870635.1. Classification (NCBI taxonomy): domain Eukaryota; kingdom Viridiplantae; phylum Streptophyta; class Magnoliopsida; order Asterales; family Asteraceae; genus Arctium; species Arctium minus. Next base: position 127,825,648 of record OX941081.1, on the reverse strand, counting down.
TAATTTATACTAAGGCTTATTAGACAAATGGGCTAGGCTTGGGCCCCAATAGCTAAAACAAACTAACTTATTTAAAAGAAAAAGACTACAAACGAAAATACGAAAAACACACTTTGACTATTTATTAGAAAAGACCCTAGACTATTTATTGAGTGTCGACTTTATCATCTTTGACTTCAGATTTCCATCTTTAGAAAATGATGATCTTGAATCCAATAAAACTGTGCTTTAACAGCCATGTTTGGAAGACATCTTAAACTTACTATTTTGGTGAGGGATTTTAGTTAGTTTTTTTTGCCATTCTTTCTTTTGTAATAGATTGTTTCCTCATAGATTAATTCAACCGGAATCTAGATTGGAGGAGGATCACGAGGATCACTTGAATACCTTCCTTTCTTTGACAGTTTAGTCCTTTGTTACAAAACCGCTTGAAATCTTGTATGATGTACTAAGACCTTATCACTCGAGATCGGCGGTCCATTTTATATCATATATAAATATCATTTTTTTTTATTTTATCAAAACTCATTTTGATTCGTAAAACTCCTTTTACTTATATATTTTAAAATCATATTTTTGTTTTAAAAAGTTGAAACAAGCATCACATACATACAACCATGCATAATATATCACAACATATATATACGTACATATATATAGTGTAAAATAAACGTAAGATGGTTATAGCCCCCTATGCTACATTTATTGTAACATCCCTAAAAATAAGAGTGAATTTAAACTATAAAGTTGACATAAGAATTTCCAACATGAATATATAATCACCCAATATGGGGAAATAGTAATAGCATTTTCAACTCAAAGTGATGGATGATAATTAATAACCTACTAATCTAAACTAATCTAAGTTTAGATTACAGATGGGTGTCACTATCATCACGAAAAGAATGCTATAATCAAGCAACACCAACTAACAAAAGCTATATGTAACACCCTAAAATTTAGAGTAATTTAAAATTTGAAAATTTGGCAATATGATGTTTATGAAAGGAGTAAACCACCCGAAATGGGTAAATATAGAATAGCGTTTACAAAAACCTATGAATGAATAATGAAATCGACAACAAATTAATCTAAACCATTTATATCTAGATTAAATTGGTTGTCAACCCAAATTCCAAAATACTAAAGTCTTTTGCTCGCCAAACTACAATTGTATCTATCATCTCAAAAATGCCTCGAGCACCCATGCTCATCACTCAGACCTTCAACGACCCACCGCTAAGTGAACCTGTTATACACGTCATTTGAGAAAAAGTGTTAGGATTAATGCCTACTGAGAACATACAATTTATATCAATAATTTCGGGAACAGTTTAAATATGACAATCAATAAATTTTCAAAGTGTTGGGTTTATAATTGGAACAATAACCACGTAATGACCTTGCGGTCCAAAATACATCTTGCGAGACCGGGGAGACCCGATTTTCCAAGGATTGTGGCGGAACACAAAAGTAGGCCACTTTCCAAGTTATTGAGCTCACCATACTAGAATAAAGGCCACGAGCTCGCCGGCTCGTACTCAGATGTGGGGGAGGCACCTAATGATCCTAATCATGTCCATTCGCTAGGATTTACATTTACGACCCACGACTAGTATCCAGTCCCACATAAACGTACCAAGTTGCCATCCTAGGGTCCAATGTCTCAACTAGCTACAAACGGGAGTTAACCCAAAATTAAGTCGACTCTATAGCTTTGGATCCAATAGTAATAGTCTAGACTTGTCACAATTACATTTGTGACCAACTATAATCAAACATATAGTTCTTAGTAACATTTATTTCCCAAAATGCATTTCTTTGTATAAACATTCACCATGAAAAACCAAATCCATCCAAGAGTAACATAATGACCATTTCCATTCTTTAACATAGATTCTTTTCAAAATACTTTCTTCAAAGATCATATCATTTTATGAGGGTTATTGACCCAAACATCAATAATACATTTCTTACTTCACAAAGATTCATTTTACCAAATAACTTCACCATAATATGAAATCATTAATATAGCAAAATAAGTACTTTCAAGTAACCCGCCACAAATATGCATGTGAAACCCCATTTTACATCCCATATGGTAAAACCCCTTTATCTTAGTAGTAAATTGTCAGGATCGAATTCTCAACAAGAATTAATTCTCAGAAACAATATCAAAGAAGTTTGCGGAATAACACTTTGATATTCAATGAAACAGTAAATCAATACAGAAAATATGAAGAACAAACTGTAAACTTGTATTGAATGCTTTGAAGTTACAAGATTACTCACTCAACCTCAATATTGATGAACAGGCTCACCAATACGAATTCTACTTCTCTAGAATTAGGATCTATGCCTTGAGGTTGATTTTCTCTCTAAAAGAATGAAAAACAAAAGTTAACTCATTATTCTAAACTATACAATATATATACTGAATACAAAGATAATTACAATAAATAAAATATCTTCAGTATATCTTCCATGTATATCTCTAAGCTTCCATGTATATCCTTTCATACGAATCTTCATCATATAAGCAGTATTAATCTTCAGCAGCATTAAATTTCTTCTAGCAGCATTAACTACTAAGCAGCACTAACCACTAGCAGTACTAACTAGCTAAGCAGTACTAACTTTGTTCAAGCAACACTAACTTTGACTAGCAGTATTAATAGTACTAGCAGTAGTAACACTCAGCAGTACTAACCTTTAAGTCTTCTAGCAGTAGTAACTTTGAACCAGCAGCATTAACCATACTTGATGAATTCTTCAGTTCCCAACAATCTCCCCCTAACTTGACTTTTAAGAAGAGAAGTCAAGTTCTTCAGAATTAATCTTCAAGATGCTTTCAACACCTCTGATTCAATTTCCCAAATTTGGATCTAGGCCCAAGCTTTGATTTACAGTTCTTCTCACCACAATCTTGGCCATCTCTGAATCCTTTGTACAAACCAGTGTAGCTTTAAGCATCCCTTCTAACTTCTCCTTGCTATGCTCATAGATTTTGTCCACCAGATAGTATTCATGATAACAATTGTCAATAGTAATCATGTATACTCCACAGTTTTCAAACAGTATCCATTTGTCAATCTTCTTGAATATGAACTCATGCATATGATCTTTAATCCTATGGTGCACTCTTTCAGGCTCAAACATCATGCACAAGTATTCCAATGTCACTTTGAGAAGATTCTCTTCAGTACCTTTCAACACAGGTTCATAAAGTTTCATCCCAACTTTATATAATTCTTCCATATCAGCTCTTGAACAACTTCTGATGACTTTCCCCCATGTTGAATAAGCTTCAAATGAACCATCAGCTCTCTTGATTCTGAAGAAATTCTTTCCATTGTCTCTCAGAATATCCCAGAAGATGATCTCTGGAGCTTGAATAGAAATTGGAACAACTTTCAAAGGTTCCACTATTGTCATGTACGGATCTATACTTTCATCTATTTGCTTAGTGACCTGCTCTGGACTCTGTACTGGTTCTGTTGGGGATGTGACTGAAGGTTCTGCTTCCTTTTCAGTTTCTTCCACCCTAGGCCTTTTCAACTGCCTTTTTGGAGCAATTGATTTCACTCTTTTTCCAGACTTGGCTTCTATACCAACATTTCCAGGTTCTTCCTTCTTCTCTTCTCCTTCTTCTTTGGAAGGTGTGGTTTCCTCAGGGAATGGTTGTTGGATGTTGAGATCATGTCTCTCTTTCATCCTTCTCTCAGCCTCCTCCCTTTGTGCTGAATCCCCTTGAAGCTTGGCCATTTCCTTGTTATACAACTCTTCAATCTGAGAGAATGCCATGTGGGTAAACATCTCCCCCTTAACACCAATTGCACCTTTCAGGAAATTTATCATTTTTCTTCTTTCCTGATTGGCCAAAAATGTCTTGGAGGGTTGTCTTTTCTGCTTTTGTTTCTGAATTGGCATCTTCTTAACTTGGAGTTTCTTGACCTGAGTTGCTGTCTGAGCTGCTTCTTTCAAACTCTTTTGGTATTCTACATTTAACTTCTTGGCCATTATCCTTGCAAGCTCTCTATCAGTTTCTGTTTGAAATTGCTCCTCTTTTTCCATTTGCTCTTGAAGCTGCTTTGCCATCTCCTCATCCATTTCAATCTGACTCCTCTTCTTTGAAGGTTGTTCAGGTTCAATCATCTTTCCTTTTCCTTTTATATCTTCCTTCATTTTCTTCTTTTGAGGTTCTCCTTCATTGATGACCACTCCTTTGGCCTTTTGAGTAGCCTTAGGAGTGTCATTCTTTGCTTTTACTAAAGTCTCTGCTATCTCCATTTCTTCCACAGAGAGCCCTATTTCTGCTGCTTCAGTTTCTGCTGCTACTTTTACTTCAGCAGCAGTAACTGTTTCTGTTTCCATCTCTTCCTCTGTCTCCCCCTCAACTTCAGCTTTCTTTTCAACAGTTTCCCCTTCATGCTTCTCCCCCTTGTTGAAAGAGTCTTGAACTTTGTCCCTCTTTTTGAGTACAAACTGTTTCCTTCTTTTCTTTTGAACCAGCCTGGTCACCATCTTCTTCAATTTTTCAATCTGGACTTGTTGTGACAGGATCACCAGCTTCATCTCCTCTATTTCTTTTCCTTGTTTCAGAACATCTAGGTTGATGTTACCCATTGCCTCCATCAATTCATCATAGTTATATCTGTCCTCACCTTCTCCAGGAGTGTTACCCCCTATTGAAGGATCATTGGATCTTTTAGTAGTGGAAGGCTTCTGCCTAGCAGAAGCACTATCCACCCCTGTGGTTTCTTGGCACCAGGGACCTTCAAATGATTGCTCATTCAAAGTTTCCATGGGGGAGGTCTTATTGATGTTACCACTTTCCTCCTCTGTGCTAGCAGGAGTAGTGGCAGCCTCATCACCCATATGCTCTACCTCCTCCTCAGAGAGCACCTCCTTTGGGTTGGGAGACACCCCAGTGGATTCCCTTTGAATATTCTCTACTGAAGAATGCTCCAATAGAGGGCTTAAAGGCTTGGGGGATGATGGTACAATAAGGGAAGGAGCCTTCTTTACCTGTTTCCTCTTGTAAGTTTGGGTGATAGGAGAGGTTGGTTTTTCAAGAAGGGACTGAGGAATAGATTTTGAGAGGGAAGGTTGGGATTGGCTAGCAGTGGGTTGGTCTAATGGGGGCCTTGACCCTGCTGCCATACCTTCATTGGTTTGGGACACCACCATCATTGTAGAGAACAATGGGGTGTCAACTCCTTCAGAGTCCCCAGCAGATCTTCTCATATTTGAGAAAACCTTGCCTTTGGGGGGTTTAGGTACATATACCCCAACAGGTTGAGGTATATCCGTTAATTCATGAGTAATAACTTCTTGAACAAACCTGGGATACATAAAGAAGCTCTTTTTGTTTCCCATGTTTGAGACAAGATCATTGAAAATCATTTTAGAAAAATTGTATTTTCTGGCAGTGGCCAAGCACACCAAAGCATAAGCAATAGTGCTGCTGAACTCACTCCATCCAGTAGTCTTTTTGGAGATACAATGCATAAGAGTATGGACAAAGAAACGCCATTGGGGTGAAAATTTGGCTTTTGAGAATTTGAAAACACCCAATGGGCCTCCATACCCCATTCTTGTAAGATTTGAAAACAGTTCATCATTTGGGATAGAGGTTATACCAGAGGCATCGTCTAGACGTAGACTGATGCGAATAACCTCTTCAGTAACCGTTAATGATTGATCACAGATTCTTGTCTTGATCATCTGCACACCATTCTCCACAACAATGGTGGCATTAGCCCAGAACTGCCTCTGATGCTCGATATAGATTGTAGGGGATACAATAAGAGCATGAGCAATGTGGCTTGTCTTGAGGAAATCCACAATCTGATGAAATCCTGAGGCTTGCTTTGGCTTTTGTAGCATCGCAATCTCGTTGTGCTCGTCGATGAAAGTCATGGATGCCATTGATCTTAGTGAAAAGCTTGCCTGAAAACTTCGAACTTGAGAGAGAAAAGGTTTTGAGCGCAAGAGAACAGTATGCAAAGAGTCGTTATGAACTTTTAGGCGGGCAAAAAGTATTTATAGTATTCGGAACATAAGCAGTATTAACCTAGAGCAGTATTAACTACTAGCAGCATTAACTGAAAGCAGTATTAACTAACTAGCAGTATTAACTGAAAGCAGTATTAACTACCTAGCAGTATTAACTGAAAGCAGTATTAACTACTAGCAGTATTAACCACTAGCAGTATTAACTGAAAGCAGTATTAACTAACTAGCAGTATTAACTGAAAGCAGTATTAACTACTAGCAGTATTAACTGAAAGCAGTATTAACTACCTAGCAGTATTAACTGAAAGCAGTATTAACTACTACCAGTATTAACCACTAGCAGTATTAACTGAAAGCAGTATTAACTAACTAGCAGTATTAACTGAAAGCAGTATTAACTACTAGCAGTATTAACCACTAGCAGTATTAACTGAAAGCAGTATTAACTACTAGCAGTATTAACCACTAGCAGTATTAACTGAAAGCAGTATTAACTAACTAGCAGTATTAACTGAAAGCAGTATTAACTACCTAGCAGTATTAACTGAAAGCAGTATTAACTACTAGCAGTATTAACCACTAGCAGTATTAACTAACTTACTCCTTTAAGCTTGTGAAACACTGAGTACTGCTATGCATATCCTGAAAAGAAGATTAGTAACACCACGAATAAAAATATACAGGTATAAAACCACTTTTTGAGAAGGGGCTTATTCAGAGTTGATCATTCCCACACTAGTTACCAAGAAAGTGAATCTACCCACATCAAAGGCTTTAGTGAATAGATCAGCAAGCTGATTATCAGTGTGGACTTTTACAACTTGAATAAGTTTCTTTTCATTACAGTCTCTTATGAAGTGATACCTGATCTCAATGTGCTTTGTCTTAGAGTGCTTGACAGGATTATTCACAATGCTAATAGCACTGCTGTTGTCAATAAAGATTGGAGTGTGTAGAAAGGTTACCCCATAATCCAACATTTGATTCTGAATCCCTAAGACTTGAGAACAGCAACTTGCAGCTGCTATGTACTCTGCCTCTGTTGTAGATGTGGATACTGTGGTTTGTTTCTTGCACTGCCATGAGACTAGTCTAGCACCCAAAAACTGACATCCTCCAGAAGTAGATTTTCTGTCCAAGTTTGCCCCACCTAGATCACTGTCTGAGTATGCTATTAGGTCAAAAGGTGAGTTATGAGGATACCAAAGTCCCAATCTGGGTTGCCCTTTGAGATATCTGAATATCCTCTTAACAGCTTGAAAGTGAGATTGCTTTGGCCTAACTTGAAATCGTGCACATACACAGACTGGAAACATTATATCTGGCCTTGATGCTGTGAGATACATGAGAGAGCCAATCATGGATCTATAATGATGCACATCCATATCCTCCCCCACAAGATCTGCTGTGATCTGCTTGTGTGTTTCCATAGGTGTGCTAGCAGGTTTTGATTCTGAGAAACCAAACTTGGTTAGAATATCCTGCACATACTTGGATTGACAGATGAAAATGCCATCTGACTTCTGTTGAACTTGGAGTCCAAGGAAGAAAGTAAGTTCCCCCATGGAACTCATTTTGAACCTTTGATGCATTAAATCCTCAAACTCCTTGCACATGTTGTTTCTTGTAGATCCAAAGATAATGTCATCAACATAGATTTGGACCAGCAAAATATCCTTCTTCTTTCTTTTGATAAATAGAGTCTTATCAATGACTCCTCTTTCAAATTCATTTTCCAAGAGATAGGATGACAGTGTGTCATACCATGCTCTTGGAGCTTGATGTAGCCCATAAAGTGCTTTCTTTAATTTGTATACCCTGTCTGGATAGCTTGGGTTTTCAAACCCTGGTGGTTGACAGACATATACCTCTTCTTCAATTGAGCCATAGAGAAAAGCACTTTTTACTTCCATTTGATAGACTTTGAAGTTCATGTAAGAAGCATAGGCTAGGAATAATCTAATTGCTTCTATCCTAGCCACAGGTGCAAAAACTTCTTCATAATCTATACCCTCTTCTTGAGTATATCCCTGAGCCACCAGCCTTGCTTTGTTCCTTATGACAATACCTCTTTCATCTCTCTTGTTTCTGAAAATCCACTTTGTGCCAATTGCTCTGTGACCTTTAGGAAGGTCTACCAGATCCCATACATCTTGTAGCTTGAACTGTAACAGTTCCTCTTGCATTGCTTCTATCCAGCTGGATTCTTTCATAGCATCATGTGCCTTTTTAGGCTCAAGCTGTGATAGAAAACAAGAAAGCACTGTATTCTGTTGATCTTGCATTTCCTGAAGCCTGCTTTGATGTCTAGTCATCATAGGAGAAGAGATATCTCCTATTATCAACTGTGGAGGATGATTCTTTTGAACTCTGGTGTTATGACTAGGTTCTTCATTCAGTCCAGCCTCAAGATTAGATTCATGCAGCTCAACTGAAGTGTTTTCAGATGCCACTTCATTATTTTCTTGAGTCTCCTCATCTCTAGTGTCTTCTTCACTCTGACTTGGTTCAGTAATTGATTCCTTTTCATAGTTTTCACCAGAATTTACTGTGGGTATGGGAAAAATCACAGATTTAGATATACTTTCTTGAACTTGTGTGATCCCTGATCCTCCACTTCCTGTTCCTGTATACTCATTACTGAAACTAAAAGAGTTAGTTAGTGAATCAATGTCAAATAGCCACTGAGGTCCAGACCCAACAGGATTTGGTGTGCTCTCATTGCATTTGACATTGTCACTTTCTTCAATTATTCTAGAAGATGAGTTAAAAACTCTGTAGGCCTTACTCTGAGATGAATATCCAACAAGAAATCCATCATCTGCTTTGCTATCAAACTTACCTAAGTGAGAGTTGGTATTTAGAATTGTACAAGGACACCCAAAAGGTTTGAAGAAACCAATAAAAGGTTTTCTTTTATTTAAAAGCTCATATGGGGTCTTGTTCTTTTGCTTGACCACTAGAACTCTGTTTTGGACATAACAAGCAGTATTAACTGCTTCAGCCCAGAAGGTAATTGGCAATTTTGAATCAGCCAACAGAGATCTAGCAGCCTCTATTAGTGTTCTATTCCTCCTTTCAGCAACACCATTCTGTTGAGGAGTCCTAGGAGCACTATATTGCCTCTCAATACCTTTTTCTTCACAAAAGGTGTTTAGATCATGATTTTTAAACTCAGTTCCATTGTCTGATCTAATGACTTTTACTCTTTGATTAGTTTGGTTTTCAATTCTTAAAATAAAGGATTTGATAAGTCCACTTGTCTCATCCTTAGTCCTTAGAAAATATACCCAAGTAAATCTGGAGTAATCATCAACAATAACCAAGCAGTAAGATTTCTTGCCTATACTCATAACATTTGTAGGACCAAACAGATCCATATGCAGTAACTGGAGACAAGAAGAAACAGAATTTAACTCTTTGGTCTTATGAGAAGTTTTGTGTTCTTTGCCTTTAAGACAAGCAACACAATGATCATCACATGAAAAGACTTTAGAAGGAAAACCTCTTACAAGGTTGTTTTTAACAAGTTTGTTCATAGTCTTGAAATTCATGTGACACATCCTTCTGTGCCATAGAGAGGATTCATCTACAGAAGCTTTTGAAACAAGACAATTTAGAGATGAATCACTATCAACATTGTCCAAATCAAGACAGTAAACATTGTCCTTTCTTGGAGTTCTAAGTAGTATCATGCTTTCATCAACTACCTTGAACCCTGGAGCAAGAATCATACACTCAGTATTAGTAAATAATATACTATGTTGTTTGTCACAAACCTGTGATACACTTAACAGGTTGTACTTTAATTGATCAACATAGTAGACATCCTCAAATGTCATCTTACCTTTGGTGACATTACCTTTTCCACTTATCTTACCACCAGTAAGATTGTCTCCAAATGCAACATGTCCTCCATTGATATGCTTGAAATCCTGAAGGCATGACATGTTGCCTGTCATGTGCCTAGAGCAACCACTATCAACATGCCAAATGCTCTTTCCCTTGAGCTGTTGGTTGCCCTGCACATTAGATAAATCAATTAGTATGAATTAGGAACCCAAGCCAAAGTGGTCTTGGGTATCCCTTTCTCATCAAAATACTTGCATTCTTTCTTGACAAGATTTTTGAACTTTAACTTCTCATTCTTGGAGTACTTTGTTACAATAATAGGCTTGGAACTATGTTTGCTAGAATCAGTACTAGTTTTAGAAGTACTAACTGCCTTGGCAGCACTTGCATGCTTAGCAGCACTAACCTTGTTAGAAGTAGTAACTGTGTTAGCAGCAGTAACTGTGTTGGCAGTATTAACCTTTGAAGAGGTATTAACAGTATTAGCAGCATTAATATTTTCAGCAGTACTAACACTGTTAGCAGTAGTAACTGTGTTAGCAGTACTAATATTGTTAGCAGTACTAACACTGTTAGTACTTCTAGGTACCCACATTTTGATACTTTCTTTTAAAATCTTTTTCTTTAAAGTGCCTTTACTTTCAACAGATTTCTTTATCACATGTTTCTTTCCAGCCTTCCTATAACCAACAGGTTTTTGCACAAATCTTTTAAAGTTCATCTGTTGGTTAATTGGGTTGAAGTAACAATACTTAGCCAAATGATTCAACTTGCCACATATAAAAAAGGTTTTGGTCTATTGATTTTATTCAGATCAACTCCTTGTTTCTGAGCCCATTGATTATTCCAGTTTCTTTGATTTCCTCTTTTTAAACCAGAATTTAGGCTCTTGGCTTTATTGCAATCACACTGTTTACAAGATCCAGGATTCACAACTGTGGTTTGTTTGTAATGGACCTTGTTATCCTTTCCTTTAGTCTTCTCTATCTCCTTGGACTTGACCCAGATTTTCCCACATCCCTCATTTGTGATAATATTGTTTTCTAATGGTATCTTTTTACTCACATTATTATCCCTGTTCTCACTGGCTCTTTTCTCAGTCAAATCCTTAACTACTACCTCATCCAAAGGGTCTATCTTAAAAGCTTCTTCAGACAAGTCCTTTTTCTCTTTAGTTTCTAACAAGTCTGATGAAGGAGAAATATAGTTGTTATTGTAAGGAGGGGGTGTATTGTTGTATCCAATACCAGGCTTCATCTTATCATGTATCTGAGCCTTTAGAAGAGAGTCCATTGCTTTTGAAGCATAAGAAAACTTGTCTATGTCAAGCTTAACTTTTGACAGTTCCTCTTTTAGTCTATCATTCTCTTCTAAGGACTTAGACAGTTTGGTTTCTAACTCATTCTTTTCCCACTTCCAATAGTTTGTGTCATAAGAGTGTTGAAGTTCATTAGCTTGAAAGCCTTTGATTTGCTCTTCAAATCTCTCTACTATTAACACATAATCTCTTCTGTCCTTTTCTAATCTTTTGAGGTCATCACACATACTTTGATTGTGATCCCTGTATCTTGTAACAGTGTCAATGCAAGATTTAGTGCAAAGATTAGAACTTACCTCAGTAGGGAGATCAGACACTTCTGCCATAAGAGCTTGGTTCTGAATGACTTCCTCAGCTTGATCACTCCAGTCAAATCCCATTCCTTGTTGAGAAACAAGGGCTTGAGCAGGATTCTTGTTCTGATTGTATCCTCCATTCTGAGCTTGTTGGTGGTTATTGTTTGAAACAGCACTCCTGCATTCTCTAGCAAAGTGTCCTTTCTTGTGACACTTATAACATTCCACCTTGGTTTTGTCAAAACCAGCTCCATCTTCTCTTCTTTGAGAGAAGTTATTTCTTCCAGTTCTTTTAATGAACTTTTTCACCCTCATGGATAACATGGCCATCTGCCATTTAATATCCATCTCCTCCAGATCATCAGGGTGAATTTGATCAAGATCATCATTAATCAGAGAATTGCTGCTATGACTGGACAAAAAGGCTTCAAATATAGTTTCAGTGCCTTTTTCTGAACTTACTCCACTGACAGTACTTACTGTTTCAGGGTTGGCAGTAGTATCAGTGGATGCTGAAAGAAGTGCAACATTGTGAATATAACCAGAGGGCTTCTTCTTGGTTTCTACCTCAGTTTCAAAAACTCTTAGATCATTGTATAGATCATCAAGTTCTTTCTCTTCCAGATTGTCACTCTGTCTATATGAGACAGTGTACATAGTCCATTCATCCCCAAGAGATCTGAGAAACTTTCTGTTGATATCATCTTGTTCCATCTTCACCCCTACAGTAGCCAGTTCACCTATGAGCTTATTGAACCTATCAAAAGTTTGAGTCATAGACTCATTCTTTGTGGAAGTGAAGTTCTCATACTGCTGCTTTAGAACATCTCTTTGATTTCTTTTGATGCTCTTAGTTCCAGCAAATCTTTTCTCTAGAGCATTCCAGAGAATCTGAGCATCAGTGCAGTTGCAAAATTGATGCTGATATTCATTGGGAATGGCCAAGAGCAGAGTGCTCAAAGCCTTCATCTCTGTCTGTCTGATCTTCCTCTCACCATCTGTCTTTGGTGGAGGTCTTTTCCCATCTGGTCCTATCCTTCCAGCTTCAGAAGGACCATTCTCAATGATATCCCACATTGAGTAGTCAGTGAGAAGAATATATTGTCTGATTCTGATCTTCCACATGTCAAACTCACTTGGTTTGAGCATTGGAACTTTAGAAACCAAAGTACTGCTTGATTCTGTAAGATTTTCCATGATGAATAACTGTTTCTGAGAGAGTTTGGCTCTGATACCACTTGTCAGGATCGAATTCTCAACAAGAATTAATTCTCAGAAACAATATCAAAGAAGTTTGCGGAATAACACTTTGATATTCAATGAAACAGTAAATCAATACAGAAAATATGAAGAACAAACTGTAAACTTGTATTGAATGCTTTGAAGTTACAAGATTACTCACTCAACCTCAATATTGATGAACAGGCTCACCAATACGAATTCTACTTCTCTAGAATTAGGATCTATGCCTTGAGGTTGATTTTCTCTCTAAAAGAATGAAAAACAAAAGTTAACTCATTATTCTAAACTATACAATATATATACTGAATACAAAGATAATTACAATAAATAAAATATCTTCAGTATATCTTCCATGTATATCTCTAAGCTTCCATGTATATCCTTTCATACGAATCTTCATCATATAAGCAGTATTAATCTTCAGCAGCATTAAATTTCTTCTAGCAGCATTAACTACTAAGCAGCACTAACCACTAGCAGTACTAACTAGCTAAGCAGTACTAACTTTGTTCAAGCAGCACTAACTTTGACTAGCAGTATTAATAGTACTAGCAGTAGTAACACTCAGCAGTACTAACCTTTAAGTCTTCTAGCAGTAGTAACTTTGAACCAGCAGCATTAACCATACTTGATGAATTCTTCAGTTCCCAACATAAATGATGAAAACCCCAAAAATCTCCAAAACCCTAGATTAGGTCAAAACTCTTTAGCAAGAATGTAAAAGTAGGGAGATGATTAGGAGTTCAAAAATGTTATTTTGACATGTAAAAGGCTTAAGAAAAAGGGAGTATGACCTTTGGTTAAACCCTAGAACCTCAACTTGGAAGCAAATAGAGATGGAGATGATGAGATGATTATTCCCTTGAACTCTAGACTTCACAACCCCTAGAATCACCATAAATGAACTAGGTCATTAAATGAAAGAGTAAATGAGGTGAAGAGGGTGGATTGGAGGAGTGTACCTTCAAGGAGGAGAGAAAAACGAACTGTGAACCAGTCAAAACGAGTGACAAATGACTTAGAATTCGGAGTTAGGCATTAGATACCCATTGGGGGTCGGCAACTATGCCCATGCGACAGTGACATTTTCACAGCCGCAGGGCAAGTCCCACCATTTGCACCACCTTCTGTCTGGTTGGTGCGATTGTGACAGGGCGACAATGCCCATGTAACTATTGTTTATCAAGGTCGCGTACCAGGTATTGAGGGGTCCTTGATCCCGACGATTGTGACATGGAGATAGTGACCATGTCACAGTTGCCTGTCATTGTCCTCCCACACCCCTCGGACCCTAAAACTTGACGTTTTTCGCCCTAACAGCACCCAGTTTGCCTTGAGGTTCAAGTTAGACTTTTCTATGATATAAATTCCAGATATGGCATTAGGGAAATACTCAAGGCTCTTACCGAAATTCCGGGTGTTGCAATCCTCCCCTTCTTGGAAATGATTTCGTCCTCAAAATCCGAGATATTCGAATATATGAGGGTATCTCCGCTTCATGACCTCCTCGACTTCCCAGGCCACGTTGGCCCCACGATGATTCTTACATTGCACTTTGACCATCGTGACCTCTTTGTGACGCAATTTCTTGGATTTCCTTTCTAGGATAGCGTTGGATTCCTCTACGCATCGGTTACCCTCGTCCACTCTGATCTCGAAAAGAGGAATGCCACTTTCCTCTTCTGCCAAAAACTTTTGAAGGTAGCAAATATGAAACGTGTTGTGGATATCTCTCATTTCCAGTGGAAGTTCCAACTGATAGGCTTGCAACCCTACACGCTTAAGCACCGTGAACCGTCCAAGGAAACGGGGAATCAACTTCCCGCGATTTCCGAACCGGATTATGCCCTTCCAAGGTGACACCTTAAGTATCACCCGGTCGCCCACTTGGAACTCCATCGGTCGCCTCTTCTTATCAGCATAGCTCTTTTGTCGATATTGAGCCACTTTCAACCGTTCCCGAATGCCTTTTACTTTATCGGTCATTTCTTGCACAATTTCTGGTCCGGAGAATTGCTTCTCTCCCGCTTCAAGCCAACACACTGGAGTTCTGCACTTACGCCCGTACAAGGCCTCGAACGGCGCCATTCCAATACTCGAGTGGAAGCTATTATTGTAAGCGAACTCCACCAAAGGTAGGTGAGAGTCCCAGCTACCCCGAAGTTGATAACGCATGATCTTAGCATGTTTTCAAGCGTTTGGATTGTTCTCTCGCTTTAACCGTCAGTTTGCAGATGGTAAGTCGTACTCAACTTTATTCGCGTTCCAAGTTCCTTCTACAAACCATCCCAAAAGTTCGAAGTGAACCAATTATAGTGGTCCGATACAATATACAAGTGCACTCCATGCCTTGAAACTATCCCATCGATGTAAAGCTTTGCTAATTTGTCCATCGGTAGTGTCTCACGCATAGCCAAGATATGATCACTCTTGGTCAACCGATTGACTATTACCCAAATGGTGTCATGACCTCGCAAGGTTTTAGGTAGCTTTGTCACGAAGTCCATGGTAATATGATCCCACTTCCATTTGGGAATCTCTAGGGATTAAAGACTCCCATACGGTCGTTGATGTTCGGCCTTCACTTGTAAGCACGTCACACAACGCTCCATATAACGCGCCACATTAAGTTTTATTACAGGCCACCAATAATGTAGTTTCAAGTCCCTATACATCTTTGTACTATCAAGATGGATGGGCATCCTCGACAAGAAGTTCCTGATTGCCCCCAACTTTAGGTACCCATACATGGACGTTGAACAATTTCACTCCGCGTCTATCTTCTGTTAAGAGAAAACGTTGTTTTGTCATGACTTCCTCCTTGAGATTCTCTTCCAACAAGGACTCTACTTGGGATGCCTTGATTCTCTCAATAAGGCTCGACACGAGCTCTATTCTTAAAAGGGTATCTCGAATGCTTCCGCTATAGTCCTTCCAATTTAACGCATCGACACAAGCTCGATCCTTGAAAGGGTAGCTCGAATGATCCGTGTAGAGTGTACATTTCGTGCCATAGAGGTAA
The DNA here is from genome assembly GCA_954870635.1 of Arctium minus. Classification (NCBI taxonomy): domain Eukaryota; kingdom Viridiplantae; phylum Streptophyta; class Magnoliopsida; order Asterales; family Asteraceae; genus Arctium; species Arctium minus. The sequence continues at coordinate 127,809,900 of OX941081.1, read as the reverse complement.
TGCCGCCAAAGCTTCAAAGTGAAAACCACCGCCACCAACTCCAAATCATGGGTAGGGTAATTCTTCTCGTGAACATTGAGTTGTCTTGAGGCGTAGACGATCACCTAGCCTCTTTGCATCAACACGCAACCCAACCCCATCTTTGAAGCGTCGCTATAGACCACGAAGTCTTCCGATCCTTCGGGTAGAGACAAAATTGGAGCTTCACACAACTTATTTTGTAATGTCCGGAATGCCTTCTCTCGCGCTTCGGTCCAAACGAACTTCACATTCTTCTGAGTCAAAACCGTCAACGAAGAAGTGATTTTAGAGAAGTCTTGAATAAATCTACGGTAATAGACCGCCAAACCCAGGAAACTTCGGATCTCAGATGGACCTTTGGGAGGTTCCCAATTCATCATTGCTTCAATTTTGGAGGGATCCACCTTCACTCCGTCTCGAGTGACAACATGGCCCAAGAATTGTACTTTTTCCAGCCAAAAGTCGCACTTAGAGAACTTGGCGTACAACCTCTCTTTCCTCAACACCTCAAGGACTTCACGAAGGTGTTGCTCATGTTCCGATTCACTCTTGGAATACACGAGTATGTCATCAATAAATACAATGACCTCGAGGAATGGTCAACACACTTTATTCAACAAATCCATAAACACCGCCAACGCGTTAGATAGACCAAACAGCATCACGAGAAATTCGTAATGGTCGTAACGCGTTCTAAAGGCCGTCTTGGAGATGTACTCTCCTCTCACCTTCACTTGATGATATCCCGAGCTCAAGTCGATCTTTGAGAAACACCCCGCTCCTTGGAGTTTATCGAACAAGTCGTCGATCCTCGGAAGCGAATACTTGTTCTTCTCCGTTGCCTTATTCAGTTCACAATAATCGATGCACATTCTCATTGTGCCATCCTTCTTCTTGACAAACAAGACCGAAGCTCCCCAAGGAGAGGAGCTTGACCTTATAAAACCCTTCTCCATAAGCTCTTGAAGTTGAGCGATCATTTCATGCATCTCTGATGGCGCCAACCGGTAAGGGGCTCGGGCGATCGGAGCCGCCCCAGGTATAAGGTCAATTCGAAACTCTACCTGACGATCGAGTGGTAGACCAGGAAAGTCGTCCGGGAAAACGTCGGGAAACTTATGTACCACATTCACATCCTCTATTTTCTTCTTCTCAAGCTTGGTATCGATCACGTATGCTAGGAAGGATGAACATCCTTCCACCAAACATTTTCGTGCCTTGGCCATGGTGATAATTGTTGCATCGCCCTTCCTCCTTTCACCATATATCACTACCATCTTGCCACTCGAGACAGGTAGTCGGATCAATTTCTTGGAGCACACAATCTCAACTTGGTTCTCCGCTAACCAATCCATACTGACAACCACATCAAAACCGCCAATAACCATAGGCATTAAGTTGATCGAGAGTTCTTTTCCTTCAACATTAAGTGTGCAACCCTTCAAGACGTCGCAAATCACTACTTGACTACCATTCGATATTTCTACCACTAAAGCATCAACTAAGCTACTAGTGGGCATGGCAAGCTTTTGGCAAAAAGATTTAAACATGAAAGAGAAACTAGCACCAGAATCAAATAGCACACGAGAAGGTACGAACTTTAGGAGAAACGTACCCGATACCACGTTGGTGGATGACTTTGCCTCATCGGTCGTCATCTGGAAAGATCGGCCAAGAACCCTTGGAGGGTTCTCCTTCCTCTTCGGGGCACTCCCCGTCTTCCATTTCAGACAATCCTTCCGGAAATGTCCTAGATCTTGCATTCTAAACAGACAATTCCCTTGATTGGGCAATCTCTCGTAGCATGATCGGACTTCCCACATTTGGAACAAGAGGTGGGGTTGGAGTTACAGTTGCCATGGTGCTTGCTTCGGCATCTTGGGCACCACCGCGCCTCTCGGCGGTTATCAAAGCTTCTTCCCCCGTTGAAGGGTCTCAACCTCTTGAGAGGTCTGGGGTTACTCTCCCACTTCCTCTTGTCTCCAACCACCACAACTTTATGCGCTCTGTCTCTAGCACAGACATCTTCCATGATTTGCGCTTCCTCTATTGTCTCTCGTATATTAGAGGCTTTGGAGTTATGGACTATAGACATCATGTCCGCCGGTAGGCCCTTGAGATAAGCCTTCATTTTCTCTTTCTTCGTCGGGGCCACATGCCCCACTAGCCCCAACTTTTCCATGAAATGACGGGTATACTCTCTCACCATCAAGTTCCCATTCTTAAGAGTCCGGAACTCTTCTTCAATACGGTCCATGGCCCTCTCACTACAGTACTCCTCCATGACCTTCTTCTTGAATCCGGCCCAAGACAGTTGAGCCAAAATAGTAGGAGAGAGGGTGGGCTTGGTGAGTGTCGGGCCCCTAAGCATTTGGGAACCAAATCTCACCTTCTGACCTTCCTCGAATTCAGATGAGTTGAAGGCCTGCTCAATATCTTGTATCCAGCTCATACAGGCAACTGGATTGTCAGACTCGGAAAACTCCGATGGCTTACAACACAAGAAGGATTTGTAGGAGCATGCCCTCTTTCCTTGTCTCATACCAACCGTCACCGGTTCCTCAGTTGGGTTCTCATGACCTGTATCCCCGGATCCAACCACCACCACGTTCTCCGCAACTGTCTCATTCCTCCGGTTGCTCACATCACGGTCCTCAAACATTTTCAGAAGGGACTCTTGCTGCTTGGCTATTGTCTTATTCATCATCAGCATCAGATTGGCCATCATCTCAGATTGGGGAGTTACCTCCCACATAACCAGGTTGGATGAAGCTAGGTCCACCCATGGAATGATCTCCGACCCTCCTCCTATCAATGGTTGGGTAGATAGGCGTACAGCGGCCTCAACCCTCTCCGGTTGATCAGCCGTTGAAGCGGTCTCCTCCCCACCATCCACCCATGTACGTGGTCTACCGTGCGTACTAACCATCTTGATCTGCCACACATGACAAGGAACGTAGTAAGAGAGAGATTAACAAAATTAAGCACGAAGGAAACGTACTACTACATTTACCAATTGTCATAACAACAGTATACTAAGTACACTCACGTAAAACATCATCATAATAACGTTAGCTAAGTGAAATTATGAACACATGATACGTAAGAGTTCCCGTTACCATCACCACAACGCTCGATTAATATAATTTCCATCGATTCTAAGACTAACACATCTTAGAAATTCAACCCAATCTCACAAATCATTATTTAATAATCTCAGCTTAAGTCTAGACATCTTACATTCATGCCTAGTTCACGTAAACTAAAGCTTTGATACCAACTTATAACACCTAAAATTTAGAGAAATTTAAAATTTGAAAATTTGCCAATATGACGTTTATGAAAAGAGTAAACCACCCGAAATGGGTAAATATAGAATAGCGTTTACAAAAACCTGTGAATGAATAATGAAATTGACAACAAACTAATCTAAACCATTTATATCTAGATTAAATTGCTTGTCAACCCAAATTCCAAAATACTAAAGTCTTTTTTCTCGCCAAACTCCAATTATATCTATCACCTCAAAAATGCCTCGAGCACCCATGCTCATCACTCAGACCTTCGACGACCCACCGCTAAGTGAACCTGTTATACACATCATTTGAGAAAAAGTGTTAGGCTTAACGCCTACTGAGAACATACAGTTTATATCAATAATTTCGGGAACAGTTTAAATGTGACAATAAAGAAGTTTTCAAAGTGTTAGGTTTATAATTGGAACAATAACCACGTAATGACCTTGCGTTCCAAAATACATCTTGCGATGACAGGGGAGACCCGATTTTCTAAGGATTGTGGCGGAACACAAAAGTGGGCCACTTTCCGAGTTATTGAACTCACCATAATAGGATCAAGTCCACGAGCTCGCCGACTCGTACTCAGATGTGGGGGAGGGTACCTAATGATCCTAATCATGCCCATTCGCTAGGATTTACATTTACGAACCACGGCTAGTATTCAGTCCCACATAACCGTACCAAGTTGTCACCCTAGGGTCCAATGTCTCAACTAGCTACAAACGGGAGTTAACCCAAAATTAAGCCGACTCTATACCTATGCATCCACTAGTAATTGTCTAGACTTGTCACAATTACATTTGTGACCAACTATAATCAAACATATAGTTCTTAGTAACACTGATTTCCCAAAATGCATTTCTTTGTATAAACAATCACCAAGTAAAACCAAATCCATCCAAGAGTAACATAATGACCATTTCCATTCTTTAACATAGATTCTTTTCAAAATACTTTCTTCAAATATCATATCATTTTATGACGGTCATTGACCCAAACATCAATAATACATTTCTTACTTCACAAAGATTCATTTTACCAAATAACTTCACCATAATATGAAATGATTAATATAGAAAAATAAGTTCTTTCAAGTAACCCGCCAAAATGTGCATGTGAAACCACATTTTACATCACATATGCTAAATCCCTTTTATCTTAGTAGCAAATGATGAAAACCCCGAAAATATCCAAAACCGTAGTTTAGGTCAAAACTCTTTAGCAAGAATGTAAAAGTAGGGAGATGATTAGGAGTTCAAAAATGTTATTTTGACATGTATAAGGTTTAAGAAAAAAGGAGAATGAACTCACTATGTGGTTTCTTTGGTTAAACCCTAGACCCTCAACTTGGAAGGAAATAGAGATGGAGATGATGAGATGATGATTCCCTTGAACTCTAGACTTCACAACCCTAGAATCACCATAAATGAACTAGGTCATTAAATGGAAGAGTAAATGAGGTGAGGAGGGTTGATTGGAGGAGTTTACCTTCAAGTAGGAGAGAAAAACAAGCTGCCAACTAGTCAAAACGAGTGCCAAATGACCTAGAATTCGGAGCTGGGCATTAAATACCCGCTGGGGGTCGTCTACTCTACCCATGCGACAGTGACATTGTCACAGTTGCAAGGCACGGTCGCGCCATGCACACCACCTTCTGTCTGGTTAGTACGATTGTGACAGGGCGACAATGCCCATGTCACTATCGCTTGTCAAGGTCGAGCGCCAGGTACCGAGGGGTCCTTGATCCCGGCGATTGTGACACGGCGATTGTGACCATGTCACAGTCGCCTGTCATAGTCACCCCACACTCCTCGGACCCCGAAACTTTGGCGTTTTTTACACGACCAGCACCCGGTTTGCCTTGAGGTTCAAGTTAGACTTTTCTATGATATAAATTCCAGATATGGTCATTGGGGAAATACTCAAGGCTCTTACCGAAATTATGGGTGTTACACTATCGATCCCAAAAATGTTGCTATTAACCAAAATTCTCTCCGCTCAAGACTTGGGAGCCCCACCACTAAGAGAACCTGATATACATGTCATTTTTAAGAAAAAGTGTTAGGCTTAACGCCTAGTGAGTTTAAACCATCTTTACCTTCTTCACCCTTGGAAGGGCTCAATATAGTTACAATAACGGGAGAGACCCGATTTACCATTGATAGTGACATAACACTAAAGTAAGTCACATAGCCATGTTATAGAAATATCACTTAAGGATTATCAGTCATTAAGATCAACCACTCCAGGTCTATAATTTAATGATTTATCAAGCTCTACTACTCCAAGTATATTACTTGTGGAGTCTCCGAGTTCAACCACAATAGGTCTATACTCTAGAAGACTCCAAATTCCAAGTTAAGCTTGTTCACCATGAAATTACATCTTAATGGTAAATGGTTGATGCCTGGATCCAAGAGCCCACACCTTAATGCCTGTAAGATCCAATGCCTATTTCAAGTTAAAAATATAGAGTATCATCCCATACATAACTCACAAACCGACTTCTATGACTATGGATCCATTACATTCTATCCATATATATGTATCTTTCTAGATACACCAATTCTTACCAAACACATAATTATTTATTTACAAAAGCCATCAAGTGGTAAACTTCACATTTTATCAACAAGACCAACATATAAGTATTTTGGGTCTTAGTTCCAAAACACATCAAGACTTTAAAATAATCATCCCTCAAGTATTCAAAACCATCCCTACACTTGTTTTTTCAAAATATAAAAATTCCCGAAAACTCCCAACTTTGAACTAGTTGGACCAAAATCATATAAACATAAAATACTTGAAATAAACACTTAGAGAAAATAAAATACACCATTTTAACATGTACATGGTTTTGTAAAAGTGTAGGATGAACTCATGATACTAGGTTTCAGTGAAAACCTAGAAAATCAAGAAATCCCCAAATGTGAAGGTGAGAGTCTTGGATCTTGAGCCCTAGTTTTGAATCTTATCTTTGATGATGAAGAAGCTCCTTAGATTGGTTGGATAAGTGGAGTAAATGCTCCTAGGATCGTATTCGATGAGGAGGGAAAGAAGATAAGTGAGAAGGAAAAGTGTAGGAGAAGAAAATGGAGAAAAAGGCCAAAAGTCGGATCTTTTAAGTGCAGACAACCACTTAGGACGTTTGTCCCGTGGCTTCAAACCACGGAGTAAACTGCACATCTCACAACACATAAACATAATCAGAGAGTTGGGCGGTTTTTCCCATGGCTTCAAGCCACGGAATAAACCACACAACTTTCTGTGTCCTATTATTGGCTTGATTTTTTTGAATTTTCTCACGAGGCTTTCCACCAAAACTTTACCAAAACCAAAACTCACTAAAAACATAAATTTTAACTTGAAATATGAAAGATCTAAACAAGGAAGAGATGGGTAAAAAATGGGTGTTACATTCATAGAGCCAAGTATGAATATCATAACATAAAATAAAGTCATAAGGTTCTAAGTCTTCTCATCTTCATCACTTCATAACACGTTCATCTCTTGCTTTATTTTATACAAAATATTTTACATTGCAAATAAAAAAACCTCAAGTTACATTTGAGGGATTGGATGAGAGAAGAATGTACAAAGAGAGTATATAGAGAAATGCACGACCTGCAAGTTGTATTAATCAAATATAATACATCCATGACTAAGGGATATAACCATTCACCTAGAAAATCACATTATACATATTCAATCACATTGAAAAATAAAACCGATATGCAACATCATCGTATAAAAATAATATAAAATTCATACGATATCGAAAAAAGGTGATTCAAAGTTCTTTTGAAAACTAACAAAAAGATCTACATCTTTTATGTTTTAGGATTTCAAAGATATAGAACACTTAGGGTGCGTTTGGTACGCAGACAGGACAAGATGGAACATGACAGGACGGAACAGAACAGGACAGCTGACCAGCGTTTGGCAAGACATGACAGAACTGGACAGAACAAGACTAAACTGGTTAAATGACAAATTTACCCCTGACAAAAAATCATAGATTACATCACATAAAACTAATTTACATCACTAATACATAGTGCAATGGATTATCAAAAACATAAAACTAATTTATCACGATTGGATTTTGGATATGGAAATCAAAACCCAAATTTTAAGTTTCGGATTTTAGGTTGTATAAGGTTTGGGTTGGTCGGGTTTCGGATTGATGTCGGTCGGGTTTCGGGTATTATATAATGCAAAAGTTATATATAAATTCAATCGTTTTTTAGGATGAATACAATCGATTGAAAGATTGATGAAATCGATAGCAAGTTTAAAATTTAGAAAATATTTCAACAGACTATAATTTACGATTTTCAAAAAATAATTAGATATATATATATATATAGTATTTAAAATATAGATTTATGTTATTTCGGGTTTTCGGACGGGTTGGGTGGCCAACGATCAAACCCAATCCGAACCCAGATATCCTCCCAAATGTCGGGTTTCGGATTATCGGATTTCGGGGTATTCGGGTCTTGCAAAAACATCTTATTTTCGGTTCGGGTGCGAATTCAGATTTCAGACTATTCAGGTTTTGCACACCCCTAGCTTGGAGGCGTGGATGATGAGAAGACATGTTTTATGTTTTTGTTTTTAACAAAAGAGTATATTAGTCAAAATATTGTTGTTCTACTTAGTTCCAGGGGGTTGGAGTGGGACAAGTGTGTCCCATGCTTGTTCCACTTAGTTCTAGCGTGTCCCACATATGGTCACGCCAAACATGGGACAAGTCTGTTCTGTTCTGTCCTATTCCACTCCGTTCTGCATACCAAACACACCCTTATGGGTCAAAATCCAAGTCAAACCCATAGTGGGTTCGACTTTCGAATAGCATTGCGACACTGTTGTAAACAATTCATAAAAAACTCACACGAAGTCGAAATGATGTGATTCAAAAGCCTGCGGAAAGCTAACAAAAAGATAAATATTTTTCATGCTTTAAGTTTTTTGATATTCTAAATATTTCTGGGAAGAAAGAACCAAAACATTTCCTAAACAAAAACATACAGAAGCAAAACTGTTTTTGATACTACATGCATGTCAAAAAACCGATCTAGAGGTTAGTAAGTAGCTCTGATACCACTGTTGGTTTACAGGATCTCAAGCACAGGGGAAAATAAAATCGTAATCTTCCAAGGACCTATATGAACCGGAATAAATCGGGTGTTTTGAAATTATACCTCATAGTTTGAGAGACTTTGATTCATGGCAACAAAGAACACTTGATGTGTCCACGTTATCTACCCGAAGAATCGAAATCCTTTGCCTTCTCGTGATGCTAGTCACGGTTTTTGAACTTATAAAGAAAAGGGAGCATATGTTCGTAGGTGATTTTTGAGAGAGAATTATGCAAGACACATTTCTTGTATAAAATGTCATACATTTTATATTATATGGATATGAGAGGTATGACATAACCACCACCATCCCTACGCCTTGCTTGAGTGTAACACTTTTCATACACCATCACTCCCTTACATAGACCATCCCTTGTCAACTTATTTTATGTCTAAATATTTGATTTTTATTTAATCAGACTAAATCAATACAAATCAAATATAATAATTAAACATTTTAAATGTTGAAACTCATTATTTGGATATATTCAAAGCATGTGACCAATGAGTTCTCGACAAGTTGGTAATAAATATAAATCTCGTATTTATGGTTATAAACGATGAGCAGTATCTAGCAATACATCACCTTCACCAAAATAACGAGAATTGGTGATACAACAAATTATCGGTTGTCAGGATCGAAATTCAAAACAAGAATTTAAATAAACACTCAGAAACTTTGTTAAAGAAGTTGCGGAATAACACTTTAACAAGAAATTAATGGAACAGTGTATGAATTCAAATCACAAGTTGTATTGAATTAACTTGATGATTACAACCAAAGCCTCAATCTGTTGAACAGGCTCAACAGCCGTTCAAAACCTCTCTAATGAAAGGATCACTAAGAATCTTGAGGTTGATTCTCTCAAAAACAAAATACGTATATATTCAATAATCTAAGACTTCTAGACTATATATTTAAAACAGATTACAAGATAATTATTAAAGAAACATTGATCTTCAGCATCCGTTCCATAATTATCTTCAGCTCCTTGTCTTTAGCTTCAAGTAACAAACCATCCTTATCAACATCAGCAACATTAATTCATCTAGCAGTATCTTCTTATCATCAGCAGTACTAACATGCTAGCAGTAGCTTCCATCTTGCAGTACTAACTCTCCAAGCAGTACTAACTATTCTTCAAGCAGTACTAACTCTTCAAGCAGTACTAATACTACTAGCAGTAGTAATTTCTTCAAGAAGCAGTACTAATGTCTTCAGAAGTAGTAATCTTCAAGTCTCAGCAGCACTATCCAGACTTAGCAAATTTCAGACCCAACAATCTCCCCCTAACTTAACTTTTGAAATCAAGAAGTTAAGTTCTGCAGAATAAGGTCTTCATGATGCTTTCAAAATTACAGCTCAATTTCCCAGATTAGGATCCAATCCTGCATATTGATTGATTGTTCTTCTAATCCCAATTCTTGCCATCTCTGAACCTTTAGTGCAGACCAACTTAGCCTTCATCATCCTCTGCAACTTTTCTTTGTTGTGATCATACACCTTATCAACTAGATAGTACTCATGAAATATGTTGTCAATAGTTATGACATATACTCCAGATTTTTCAACAAGCATCCAATGATCAATGTTGTTAAATCCTTCTCTGTGATGCAAGTCTTTGATAAGATATTCAACCTTTTCAGGGTCAAACATCATACATAAAAACTCCAGAGCCATCTTTGTTAAGCTCATCCTTGCTCCTTTCAACAAGTCACCATATGATTTCAATCCAACCCTGTAAATGTCTTCCAAATCAGATCTGGTACAACTTCTGATGATCTTATCCCATGTTAAATACACCTCATACTTGCCATCTATTCTTTTGATCCTGTAGAATTTTGTGCCTTTATCCACCATAGTATCCCAATGAATGATTTCTGAAGCTTCCACTGAGATAGGATCAATTTTCAATGGTTCATCTTCTGTCACTGTTAAGTGCAAATCAAACTGCTCATCAGATTGACTTTGTTGTTCTGGAGGTTGTTGACTTGATTTCTTTTGACTCTTCTCTTGAGTTTCAACATACTCTGCTTGATTCTACTGCTCTTGTGGTTTATGCTGCACTTGTGGATTCTGCTCTTTGAGTAACTTGATTAGATCCTTCTCCATTTCTGATCATGTTCCACCACTCAACTTTAATTACAACATACCATTCAATCTTATCACATCATGTTTATACTTCTTTTCCACAAGATAATACTCTATCTTTGCCTTTGACATAAACAAAGCATAAGCTCCACATTGCTTTAGCAAACGCCATCTCAATACATTCTGCTTTTCAAGTTGTATTCTGTCAGGTTCAAACATAAGACATATCCAGTCCATGATCAGCCTTGTATCATCCTGAGCTCCTTGCTGAATCCTATCTTCATGCAGCTTCATCCCAACAAAATACATTTCTTCCAAGTTACTTCTTGAGCACTGTTGCATGAATTGATGAAAACTTGTATAGATCTCAAATATGTTATTTGCTCTTTTGATCCTGAGAAAGTGCTTGTCTTTCTCCACACATACATCCCAAAATATAATCTTTGGAAGCATGGAACTGACTGGAGTAGCAGGCACAGAAGGTGCATCTGGAGTTCTTGATGATTCAACTTCCATTCTTTCACTGCCCTGCTCTTTCTCACCTTCCTCAGTTCTTGGCCTTTTTGCCTTTGTCTTTGTAGCAATTGACTTCATTCTCTTGACAGCTCCAATCTTCTGAGCTAGAGTCTCTTCCTTCTTAACTTCTTCCTTTTCTTTTGAGGGGGTGCCTTCTTCACTGTCAGGAAAAGGCTGTTGAATGTTTAGATCATGTCTTTGTTCCATCTTTCTTTCAAATTCAACTCTCTGATTGAGATCTCCTTGCATCTTGGCCATATCCTTTTTGTACAAATCCTCCATCCTGCTAAAAGACATTTTAGTAAACATCCCTTCAGGAACTCCAATAGATCCTTTCAAGAAGTTTATCATCTTTCTTCTTTCCTGTGTAGCTAGAATGGTCTTTGAAGGATGTCTTTGTCTTGTTGATTTCATTGAAGGTTGCCTTTGTCTAGTGGCTTTTATTGTAACTCTCTTTGTAGCAGTCTTCAAACTCTTCTGGTATTCTTCATTAAGCCTTGTTGCCAAATCCATTGCAAGCTTTCTGTCTTTGGCCTTTTGGATCGCATCCTCCTTTTCAAACTCCTTCTCAAGCTGTGCATTCAACTCCTTTGCTACTTTCAAAGAAAGAGCTTCTGTAGTTAACTCTTCTTGCATTTTCTTGGCCAATTCTGCATCCAATTCCATTTGCTTTTGCTTCTTTATTGGTTTCACAGGCTCAACTATCTTTTCTTTCCCTTTCTTCTTGGCCTCTGTCATACTGATCTCCTTCTTTCTCTTCTCTGAGCCTCCTTCTTTAATCACCACTCCCTTAGCCTTTTGAGTAGCCTTAGGAGTGTCATTCTTTGCCTTAACCAAAGTCTCTGCAATCTCAATTTCTTCCATAGACATTCCTGTTTCTGCTTCTTTCTTTGTTTCTACCGCTTTAGCAGTTTCTACTTTTGTTTCAGTAGTTACTGTTGCTTCTTCAGTTTCTACTGCTGGCTGAGTTACTGCTTCTTTCGCTACTGTTTCTGCTGCTATCACACCTTGATTCTTCTTAGTCACCTCAGCATTCTTTTCAGCTTCACCACCCATCTCCCCCTCAATTTGAAATTCCATACCAACTGAACTCTCCTTCTCAACTTCAGCTTCTTGATTCTCCCCCTTTTTGGAAACATCATGAGCACTTCTCCTTTTCTTCAAGACAAATTGCTTTCTCTTCTTTTTGTGCACCAAATTAAGCACCATCTTCTTGAGTTTGTCTATCTGCCCCTGTTGAGAAATGATCATCTTTTTCAATGCCTTTATCTCCAAACCCTGATTGATTACATCCAAGTTCACATTGCCAATGGTATCCATCAATTCGTCATAGTTATATCTGTCCTCACCTCCTTTAGGTATGTTTACCACCCGTGAAGGATCATGGGATCTTTTAGTAGAGGCCTTCTGCCTAGCAGAAGCACCTACTACCCCCTTGGTTTCTTGGCACCTGGGTCCCTTAGATGATTTCTCATCCAAAGTTGTCGTGGGGAAGGTCTTAGCCATGTTTACACTGTCCTGGCCCACACCTTGTGCAGAGTCAGTAGTGTGAGCCTTGCTGCCCACATGCTCATCCTTCTCCTGAGAGAGCACGTTGTCGGGGTTGGGAGAGACCTTTGTGGTTTCCCTTTGGATATTCTCTGATGGAGAATGCTCCATCAGAGTGCTTGTAGGCTTTTGGGGTGTAGATACATGAAGGGAAGGAACCTTTTGTACCTTTTTCTTTGTATATTTTTGAGTGATTGGGGGAATTGGCTTATCAACAAGGATCTGATGAAGAACATTTGAAGTGAATGGTGTGGGTAGGTCAACAGTGGGTTGGTCAGATATGGGTTGTGACCCTGATGCCTCACCATGTGAGTGGGACACACCCAACATTGTAGAGAACAATGGTGTGTCTTTTCCAGAAAAGTCCTTACTAGGCCTTCTCATATTGGAAAATACCTTCCGTTTGGGAGGTTTAAGTACATATACCTCTTTAAAAGAGGGTAAATCCGTCAATTCCATGTTTAGTACCTCTTGTACAAACCTTGGATATATAAAAAATCTTTTGGTTTTGGTTTTGGTATCCAAGTTTGACAACAAATCATTTAAAATCATTTGGGAAAAATTGAACTTTCTGGAGGTGGCTAAGCATACAAGAGCATAGGCTATTGTACTGCTAAACTCACTCCATCCAGTTGTCTTGCGAGAGAGACAATGTTGAAGGGTATGAACAAAGAATATCCACTGAGGTGAAAATTTGCTTTTGTAAAACCTGTAAACCTCAGTAGGACCTTCATACCCCATTCTACCAATTTCTTGAAATATATCTTCCTTTGAGAGAGTAGAAATACCTGAGGCATCATCTAGATGAAGATGAGTGCGTATGCAGCCTTCTATGATTGTAATAGGTTTATCACAGACCCTTGATATAATGAACTGATTGCCATCCACAGTATGAATTGATGCATTTGCCCAGAACTGTCGCATATGTTCCACATAGATGGTAGGATTTACAGTTAGCGCATAGGCAATGTGTGATGTTGTTAAAAATCCACAATTTCATTTAAACCCTCAGCTTGTTTGGGTTTTTGTAGCATTGCAAGCTCATTGTGGTCATCAAAGAAATCGAGTGCTACCATCTTTTTGATCGAGTCTAGGGTTCTAATCAAAGCTAGGGTTTGCACACTGGTAATCAAAAATTCTAGAGAGAGAGAGGATGAAAACTCAATGGAAATTCAAAGAGCCGTTAGGGTTTTTGGCGGTCAGAGAGGTATTTATAGGGTAAGGGATTCAGTTAAAAGCAGTACTAAGTACCCTAGCAGCATTAACACATACCCGCAGTATTAACCCGTAGCAACAGTAGTAACACATACCAGTAGTATTAACACATACTAGTTGTATTAACATTGTTTGGCAGTAGAAATATGGCAAGCAGTAGTAACGTTGCACTAGCAGTATAAACCACCTAGCAGTAGTAACCATAATTAACCATATTTGAAGTGTCAGCAGGAGTAATAGTGAGAGCAGTATTAACTTAACCAGAAGTACCAAGTATCTAATCATCAAAGCAATCTGAAACACTTAAACACAAACGGTTAGCAGCACCATGCACAATGAAATATTAGAAAGTAAACATTGAAGAATCTATACAGAGATGGTACATGAAGAAAAAAATTAAAAGAGGCTTATTCAGTGTTTATCATGCCCACACTTGTGACCAAGAATGTGAATATACCCACATCAAAAGCTTTGGTGAATAGATCAGCAAATTGGTTACTAGTGTGTACTTTCAAAACCTGGATTAACTTCTTTTCATTGCAATCTGTAATAAAATGGTACCTGATTTCTATATGCTTGGTTTTTGAGGGCTTTACTGGATTGTGAACAATGCTTATAGCACTGTTGTTATCAATGAAGATGGGAGTGTGAAGAAAAGTAATACCATAGTCCAACATCTGATTCTGAATCCATAACACTTGTGAGCAACAGCTTGCAGTAGCTATATACTCTGCTTCTGTGGTAGAGGTGGACACGGTGGTTTGATTTTTACACTGCCATGAAACTAGCCTTGCACCCAAAAACTGACATCCTCCTGATGTAGACTTTCTATCCAAGTTTGCACCACCCAAATCACTATCAGAATATGCAAGCAGATCAAATGGTGAGTCATGAGGATACCAAAGACCCAACCTAGGTTGTCCTTTGAGATATCTGAAGATCCTTTTGACTGCTTGAAAGTGAGATTGCATAGGCCTCACTTGAAATATGGCACACACACATACAACAAACATAATGTCTGGTCTTGCAGCTGTTAGATACATGAGGGAGCTTATCATGGATCTATAATGATGAACATCCACATCCTCCCCCTCAAGATCTGCAGTGATATGTTTGTGTGTTTCCATAGGTGTGCTTGTAGGCTTTGCTTCTGAAAATCCAAACTTTGTAAGTATATCCTGCACATACTTGGATTGACTTATGAAAATGCCATCTTTCTTCTGTTTAACCTGTAGTCCAAGGAAGAATGTGAGTTCACCCATAGAGCCCATCTTGAATCTTTTGTGCATCAACTCCTCAAACTCCTTGCACATATGATCTGTTGTGGATCCAAAGATGATATCATCCACATAGATTTGTACAAGCAGGATGTCCTTCTTCTTCCTTTGAATGAAAAGGGTCTTGTCAATGATTCCCCTTTCAAAATCATTTTCCAAGAAATAGGTAGACAGAGTGCCATACCATGCTCTTGGTGCTTGATGTAGCCCATAGAGTGCCTTCTTTAATTTGTATACTTTGTCAGGAAAGTTAGGATTCTCAAACCGTGGAGGCTGACAAACATATACTTCTTCATCAATTTTCCCATATGAGAATGCACTCTTAACATCCATCTGATATACTCTGAACTTCATAAAAGAAGCATAGGCTAGAAACAGCCTAATTGCCTCAATTCTGGCTACTGGTGGAAACACTTCTTCATAGTCTGTCCCCTCTTCTTGTGTGTACCCTTGTGCCACAAGTCTGGCCTTATTCTTTATCACTATCCCTCTCTCATCTTTCTTATTCCTGAAAATCCATTTAGTTCCAATTGCCCTGTGTCCTTGTGGAAGGTCAACCAGATCCCACACATTTTGCAGCACAAACTGCAACAGCTCCTCTTGCATTGCTTCTATCCAGCTTGGGTCTTTCATTGCATCATAAGCCTTCTTGGATTCAATCTGGGATAGAAAACAACACAACAAACCTGACTGTAAGTCTTTCAATCCTCCTAAATTACTTTGATGCCTTGTGATTATGGGAGAATTAATATCACCAATCACCAACTGAGGAGGATGATTCTTCTGAGTTCTTGTACGATTGACAGTCTCCTCATTAATATTTGCATCAAGATTGGAGTCATTCTTTTCAGGAGTGTTTCCACCAAAAACTGAAGAATTTTCATCATCAGTATCATCCTCTGACAATGTGGGCATTTCAGGACCTGTGTTTCCTGAACCTGAAGGATGAGCATCCTCTTTTTCACCTTTATCCTCTTCATCACATTTAGCATCTTCATCATGTTCTGGTTCAGAATTCTCTGTTTATGAATCATCCTTCTTTTCTTGTTGACAAAATTCAATAGGATCAACTGTAGGAGTAGGGGACAACACAAGCTCTGGTCTCTGTGCTTGTACCTTTTTCTGAACTTGTTCCTGCAATTTGCACATTACTAAAACCCAAAGAATTAGTTAGTGAATCAATGTCAAACAGCCAATCAGGACCTGTACCAATTTGATTTGGTGTGTTCTCATTGCATTTGACATTGTCACTTTCCTCTATAATCCTGGAAGAACTGTTGAATACTCTCTATGCCTTGCTCTGTGAGGAGTATCCAACAAGAAATCCATCCTCAGCTTTGCTTTCAAACTTGCCTAAATGAGATTTGGTGTTGAGAATGGTGCAAGGACACCTAAAAGGTTTGAAAAATCTAATAAAAGGTTTCTTCTTTTTGAAAAGTTCATAAGGTGTCTTTCCTTGGGATTTGACTACTAGAACTCTGTTTTGGACATAACAAGCAGTATTAACTGCTTCTGCCTAAAAAGTAATGGGTAGCTTTGAATCTGCCAACAGAGATCTAGTAGCCTCAATCAATGTCCTATTTCTCCTTGCAGCAACACCATTCTGTTGAGGAGTCCTAGGAGCACTGAATTTTCTCTCAATACCATTAGTCTCATAAAACCTATTTAAGTCACTGTTTTTAAACTCAGTTCCATTATCAGATCTGATGACTTTAACTCTTAGATTTGTTTGGTTTTCAATCCTAAGGACAAAGGATTTGATCAGTCCACTTGTGTCATCCTTAGTCCTCAGAAAATATACCCAAGTAAATCTAGAGAAGTCATCAACAATGACTAAGCAATAGGATTTTTTACCAATACTCATCATATTTGTAGGACCAAAAAGATCCATATGCAATAACAGAAGGGGTGAAGAGATTCTGTTTATTTCTTTGGACTTATGAGAAGTTTTGTGCTGCTTGCCTTTAAAACATGCAACACAATGATCATCACATGAAAACACTTTTTGAGGCAAACCTCTAACAAGGTTGTTTTTCACAAGTTTGTTCATAGTTTTAAAATTCATGTGACACATCCTTCTGTGCCAAAGAGATGATTCATCTAGAGAAGGTTTTGAAAACAGATAGTTTAGTGATGAATCAGATGAAACACTCTCTAAGTCCAAACAATAAACATTATCCTTTCTAGGAGTTCTAAGTAGTATCATATTTTCATCAACTACCTTGAATCCTGGAGCAAGGATAATATATTCAGTATCACTAAATAATATACTATGTTTCTTGTCACAAACCTGTGATACACTTAACAGGTTGTATCTCAATTGCTCAACATAGTAAACATCTTCAAAAGTCATCTTACCTTTTCAAACCATACCTTTACCACTTATCTTACCTCTTACTGTATTGTCACCAAAAGCAACACGTCCTCCATCAAACCTTTTGAAATTTTGAAGGGAGTCCATGTTACCTGTCATGTGCCTAGAGCAACCACTATCTACATGACAAATGCTCTTCCTCTTGAGCTGTTGATTGCCCTGCACATAAGATAAAACAGTTAGTGTCTTGAGGGAACCCAAGCCAAAATGTTCTTGGGTTGCCCTTTCTCATCAACATACTCATGCTCAGAAAGCTTGGTCTTGATGAGATGATCAGAATTAGGAATCTCATGGCTGGAATACTTTGTCATAATTATAGGCTTGACATTATTAACACTGGTAGCAGTACTATCCTTGTTAGCAGTACTAACTTGGTTAGCAGTAGTATTGCTATCTGCAGCATTATTTCTGTTAGCAGTACTATTTCTGTTAGCAGTACTATTTCTGATAGCAGTACTAACAAGTTTCTTGCCTTTTGGAACCCAAATTTTGAAAAAGTTGTTTGCTTTCCTATTCTTTGAGTTACTCCTTGATTTGCTTGGAGTATTTTCTTTTGATTTAGCAAATTATTCTGAATATGAGATTTTATTGGTGATGTTCTCACATTATCAGCCATGTGGTTCCTTGATTGTCTTGATTGCTTCCTATAACCAACAGAATTTCGTATTTGTCTTTGAAAAGTAATTCTTTGGTTAACAGGATTGAAATAACAGTGTTTGGCTAAATGAATCAACTTGCCACAAATAAAACATGGCTTTGGTCTATTGATTTTGCTTAGATCAATTCCTTGTTTTTGAGCCCATTGGTTATTTCTGTTTCTCTGATTTCCCCTTATTTTATCATGTTGATGGGGCTTGATCTGTTGACAAGTACAGGGATTTACAACATTAGTTTGCATATAGTGAACTCCCTGTACCTTTTCCTTCTCTTTCCCAGAGGTCTCAGCTTTCTCACTTTTAACATTCTCTTTCCCTATCTTAGACATCTCCACTTTCTCACTCTTGACAAATGGTTTACCCCCTCTCTCATTTGTAAGAATATGGTTTTCTAAGGGAATTTCTTTCTGGTCTTCCTTATTCTTATCCTCAGTGTTCTCTTCTTCAGACTCTACCTCAATCACTACTTTGTCTAGTGGATCTACTTCTGTGGCTCCTGCAGGTAAGTCCTTCTTATCTTGTCTTTCTAAGAGGTCTGAGGTGGGTGGAATATAGTTGTTATTGTAAGGTGGAGGGGTGTTGTTGTAGCCTATACCTCTCTTCAGTTTGTCATGAACTTGAGATTTGAGTAAAGTGTCCATTGCTTTAGAGGCATTGGAAAATTTGTTAATGTCTAATTTGGCCTTCTCAAATTCACTCCTAACTTTCTCACATTCCTCTCTAGCCTTCTCTAGCTTAATTTCTAACTCTTTCTTCTTCCACTTCCAATAGTTGTGATCTTATGAATGTTGAAGTTCATTGGCCTGATATGCCTTGATCTGTTCTTCAAAATTCACATTGATCAAATTAGACTCTCTCCTATGTTTCTCCAACCTTTTAAGATCATGACACATGCTCTGATTATGATCCCTGTACTTTCTAACAGTTTCAAGACAGGCTTTAGAGCAAAGTTTAGATTTTACCTCTGTGGGGATTGTTGTGCTTGAAGACTCTGAAACCTCAGCCATCAATGCTTGATTTTGGATTGCATCATCTTCTTGATCACTCTAATCAAATCCCATTCCATCTTGTGAGACAAGTTCTTGAGATGAGTTCCTGTTGTTGTAGTTTGTGGACTTTATTTGGTTATTGTTGCTCCCATGTTGTTGAGAAATTCCTCCTCTGCATTCTCTTGCAAAGTGCCCCAGTTTATGACACTTGTAACATTCCACCTTGGATTTGTCAAATCCAACACCATCTTCTCTTCTCATGGCAAAGTTGTTTCTTCCTGTTCTTTTAATGAATCTTTTGATTCTCATGGTGAGCATAGTCATTTGCCACTTGATGTCCATCTCTTCAAGATCATCAACATTGATCTGCTCCAGATCATCATTAATAAGAAAAGATTTAGCATGGCTAGCGAGGAAAGCTTCCAAAACAGAATCATTGGGTCCATCCTGTTTTGAGCCATAAGCAGCACACTAACTAATTCTGTATTAGCAGGAGAATCAGTAGTAGATGATAGGAGAGCAGCATTGTGAAAATATCCAGATGGCTTCTTCTTTAATTCAACCTCTGCTTCAAACACCCTGAGGTCATTGTAGAGGTCATCAAGTTTCCTTATCCTCTAGATTATCATTCTGCCTAAAGGATACTGTATACATTATCCATTCTTCACCAAGAGATCTTAGAAACTTTCTATTGACATCATCCTGGTCCATCTTGACACCAACAGTGGCCAATTCTCCAATCAACTTGTTGAATCTATCAAAAGTTTGAGTCATAAACTCATTCTTTGTAGACATAAAATTTTCATATTGTTGCTTGAGAATCTCTTCTCCAAAGCATTCCACAAGATTTTGGCATGAGCACAGTTGCAAAATTGATGTTGATATTCATTAGGAATTTCCAAGAGCAGAGTGCTCAAGGCTTTCATCTCAATCTGCCTCATCTTTCTTTCTCCATCAGTCTTTGGTGGAGGTCTCTTGCCATATGCTCCCATCTCTCCTACATTGGAGGGACCATTCTCAATGATGTCCCACATTGAGTAGTCTGTAAGAAGTATATATTGTTTGATCCTGATTTTCCACATGTAACACTCATTAGGTTTGAGCATGGGAACCTTTGAAACAAGAACACTGTCGTTTGATCCGTCCATGATGATTATTGATTTCTGAGTTCCTAATGCTCTGATACCACTTGTCAGGATCGAAATTCAAAACAAGAATTTAAATAAACACTCAGAAACTTTGTTAAAGAAGTTGCGGAATAACACTTTAACAAGAAATTAATGGAACAATATATGAATTCAAATCACAAGTTGTATTAAATTAACTTGATGATTACAACCAAAGCCTCAATCTGTTGAACAGGCTCAACAGACGTTCAAAACTTCTCTAATGAAAGGATCACTAAGAATCCTGAGGCTAATTCTCTCAAAAACAAAATACGCATATATTAAATAATCTAAGACTTCTATACTATATATTTAAAACAGATTACAAGATAATTATTAAAGAAACATTGATCTTCAGCATCCATTCCATAATTATCTTCAGCTCCTTGTCTTTAGCTTCAAGTAACAAACCATCCTTATCAACATCAGCAACATTAATTCATCTAGCAGTATCTTCTTATCATCAGCAGTACTAACATGCTAGCAGTAGCTTCCATCTTGCAGTACTAACTCTCCGAGCAGTACTAACTGTTCTTCTAGCAGTACTAACTCTTCAAGCAATACTAATACTACTAGCAGTAGTAATTTCTTCAAGAAGCAGTACTAATGTCTTCAGAAGTAGTAATCTTCAAGTCTTAGCAGCACTATCCAGACTTAGCATATTTCAGACCCAATATCGGTTTGTAGCCAATTTTAGTTTACACATTTGATGTCCAGATTGAACACGAGACATTGAATCTGTCATTGTCATTTTGTCAAATCTCTATTTCTTGATTTCCTAATATACGGATAAAAAAAATCATGATATCTCATATCAATTATCTGAGCATGCATGCATTTACTCAGTATATATTTATCAAGGGGCCCAGAGACATCACTCCTGTCATAGAGAAGGGAAAATCCTATTTTGATACATGCTAGTTCTACCATACGATTTATGACATACCCAACTATCATTCTGTCACCCAGTTACGAAATGATTAAAATAAATGTCAAAATACATCTCTCACACACAATAGACTCCATGTTCTCAAGTCAAAACATTACATGTACATTGACCACATGAGAAACACTAATGACACTCACATGACATCCTATGCAATGTTCTCATAGCGAGTCACGTCCGGTGCACAAAATCTCCATCTTGTACCCATATACAGATTTGATATCTCTTATATGAATCTCTACATATGCTAGTCATTATCATATTACTTGAACCTTAAAACCTAAAATAATATTTAACTAGGGACATTTAGAATACATTATTCTAAGGTTAATTATTATGAATAATTAAAACACATAACATAATATAGACATAATAAAATGGGCAATGCCTTTTATTTATTTATTAATTTAATGAAAAAAAACTGAAAACTACAATCATTGTATGAAACAACTTTGAGCTTAACATCCTGTTGGCCTTCATGAAACATGGATTGTTCTAAACTACCCACTCATAACCGTTAAACCACCAGTGATAAAGAGACGGGTTGGTAGACCGAGTAACCATGATATTATTCCATCTTGTGGTGAGGGTCCCATCGAGAGAATATGTACTTGACGTGGACGACATACTCGGGCTAACTGTCCATCTCCTGCTCCAGCAAATGTGGGTAATCAAAGAGCATCTGGTATTGACAAACTCAATCAATAAGAATTATGGAAGTTTTAGGGGCTGTTTGGCAATTGCTGAATGGTTTAGTGCAGAATGATTAAGTGGTCTGAATGATTAAGAGGTATTTATGATATAGTGTAAAATGAAATATGGTTGTTTGCTAATTGTTCATAATGAAATCAGGGCTCTTAATGGTTAAGGGAGGGTTCGGATACAAAATCATTAAGAAGATTTTTGAACCATTAAGAGGCGGCCCTTTTTTTTGCCAAACAAGATTTACCTCTTAGCGATTCAGAGGTTGCCTCTTAATGGAACCATTAAGAGGTAAACAAACAACCTCTTAGACATGATACTTTCGATCTATACTTTGATTTTAGCGAGTAAACCATGCCTGTAATGAACACTTTCCTAGGCTATGAATATATCCTATTTGATAATCTTTGTGTTTAATGAATTACATAATTATTGTTAAACAACACATAAAAGTAAACCATTTTATTGAAAATAAATTAAAACATGAACACGAGACACATAAATTTAAACAATATTATTTAAGCATGCATAAAAATAATACACGACACATGCACGCATAAAGACAACAGATGACATGTACATGACCGAAGATGAGATATCCTACGGAAAAGTTCTTTACACTGCTCAACCCAGGTTTGTTTCTCATTAATCAAAGCTTGCATTTTGGAAACTCTTTCAACAATTCTTTGGCAGAGTCGTCATATTCCTTGATCTCCTTCTCCATCTTTACTACATTTTTGGAAACTCTTTCATTGATTCTTGCGAGCAGTTTCTCCTTCTTTTCAAATTTCTTCCACCAACTCTCTTCTAGTTGCTTGATCTCGGCTTCATTTTTCTCAATGGATTTCACCATTCTGGAAGGCATGATTTGGGAAGAGGGAGGGTTTGAAGAGGATGCTTTTCCAGCCATGTGTTTGTGTTTGGTAAGTAAGTATATAATTATGGCTGTAAGGTGATACTTAGGTCTCAAAGGCCATCCTATATATACTAGTTTATGTAAAATGTCAAAGGCTTTTTTAAGCCAATCTCTAACCCTTTTCAGGTGAATCTCTAAGGCTTTTCAAGGAATCTGTAAGGTTTTTTGTAAGGCTTTTTCAGCGAATTTGTAAGGCTTTTTTAGACGAATCTGTAAGGACTTTTCAGGGAATCTGAGCCCTTTTTAAACAAATCTGTAAGGTGTTAGAACATAAATGTTCTATTTTAGAAGTTTATTAAAGTAATCCTTTTATCTTTGTATTGGGCCTTGTACTTGGGTTTGGGCTCTAATTTGTACAAGGGTATTGGGTATAAATAGGATCTGTTAGTTCACTTTGTATGTAACTTTCATTTCAGTAACCATGTAGCTCATACGAATTCTACGCTTTCTGTAGTTTAGTTTACTTTCTGTGAATAATAAAACTACAAATTCCTCCCAATAATCTTTGTTAATATTTTATCAATCAATCTTGATCTCAATGGACCTCACAAGTGGTATCAGAGCCTAACGAAGAAATCATTCATTGTACAATCGAGATCAAATTGATTGATGGAACAGTCGCTGTGAATTTTTGAATTCTTGAATTTGATGTTAAATTGGATGAACTTTGTTTCTAAATTGATTTTGTGGATATAGTCGAACATTATGGAATCAATTACATTGTTGAATTTCATCAAATTTGGACGAATTGGATCGATTTTGAGTTTTTCAGTTCGAAAACGTATTTGTTACTGTGTTGTGATCGAAGTATGCTACAGAGACATTTTTGGACTAGATCATCAACTACAATTGTGCTCCATTGTAATTTTCAAACCTGCTCACAAAGTCTCAACTCAAAATTTGAAGTATTGAGGTTGAATTCGAAGAAATTTGGAAAAACAATCGTAGATCCATGGAATTCACATGAATATCAAATAACTCGCATGTTTTGAAAGAACTCGTATGAAAGAATTCACATGGTGAAAATGTTGAAGAATTCGCATGACAGAATTCGCACGATGAAGGACTTTGAAGATGAAAATTTTCAAGTATGAATTTCGCATGACAGAGAGATGTGAAAAGTGCAGAATTTGCATGCTAGTCTTATGCGAAAAGTTCGATACGAATTCTATGTAGTTAAAGAAAATTCTAAAGTTAGAATTCGCATGGAGTCATATGCAAGAAATCTAAAGAATTCGCATGTGAGAGTTATGCGAAAAGAAGGAATTCGCTTGAGAGAGGTATGCGAATTGCGAGGAATTCGCACATAGGCATATGCGAAAAGTAAGAATTCGCATATAGGCCTATGCGAATTCTGAGGATATCGGCTAAGCCTCATGCGAATTGTGCTCCTCATGAATAGTGATCTACGAATTGTGATATGTATGCGAAAAATTTGTGATCTTATGCGAAAAGTGACTGTTCTGAACCCATTTTGCTACAAGTGTTATTCCCAAAATCAAGTTCTAATTGCTACAAACAATCAAGATGAGAATCGTAATCACATGTCATTGATTAAATCATCAAGAATTACAAACTCTCTCACTTTCTCTCTCTATACTCTCTCACTAGAATGATATATCAAGGAACCTGTCAGGATCTAATTCTTAACAAGAATAATGAACTCAGAAACAATATTAAAGGAGTTGCGGAATAACACTTTAATATTCAACTATCAAAGTAACAGTGAATCAGAAATCACAACTTGTAAACTTTATTGAATGATTAAAGTTACAAGCTTTCAAACAAAACCTCAATCTTGATGAACAGGCTCACCAAGACGAATTCTACTTCTCTAGAACTAGGATTAAAAACCTTGAGGTTAATTCTCTCTCTAAAGACATATACATCAAAAGTTAATTCTATCAAAGACATCTATACTATTTATACAAGACATAATACAAGATAATTATCAAAATACAATTGATCTTCACTCCATAATTATCTCCTTTACTTTAGAAAGTCTTCTATACAGCTGTCTTCATTCCATACTGAGTCTTCATCTCATAAGCAGTATTAAGTTGTAGCAGCATTAACCACTCTGAGCAGTACTAATCTCCAGCAGCACTAATTCTGCTTAGCAGTAGTAACTTCTTCAAGCAGTATTAACCTTGATTAGCAGTAGTAATCTGTCTCAGCAGTAGTAATCATACTTAAGCAAATCTTCAGTTCCCAACAATCTCCCCCTAACTTGACTTTTAGAAAGAGAAGTCAAGTTCTTCAGATAAGGTCTTCAAGATGCTTTCAAAACCTAGGTTTACACCCCTAGATTAGGATCCAAACCCAAGATTTGATTGATGATTCTGCTTACCACAATCTTTGCCATTTTTGAATCCTTTGAACATGTAAGCTTGGCATTCAACATTGCTTGCAGTTTACCCTTGCTGTGATCATAGATCTTATCAACCAAGTAGTACTCATGATAAGCTCTGTCTACAGTGATGACATAGACTCCACACCTTTCAAATATCATCCATGGCTAATCTAATTAAGCTCATGTCTTCTCCTGTCAGATCCTTTTCATATAGACTCATTCCAACTTTAAATATCTCTTCTAGATCTGATCTTGAACAACTTCTGATGATTCTCCCCCAAGTAGAATACACTTCATATATGTCTCCCATTCTGTTAATCCTGAAGTATTTCTTTCTTTGATCTTCCAGGATATCCCAAAAGATGATTTTAGGTCCTTTCATAGAAATGGGATCAACTTGTACTGGTTCATCATCTGTTACATTCATGTAAAGCTCAAAATGCACATTAGATTGACTTGGTTGTTGTGCACTTTGACTTGATTGCTCTGTATGACCTGCAACAGATGGTCCTGCCTCTTTTTCTGCTTCTTCAATCCTTGGCTTTTTGAACTGTTTCTTGGAGGCTAGAGTTTTCACTCTCTTTGCATATTTAACTTCCACAGCAACAGGCACTTCCTTCTTTTCTTCATCCTTTTCCTTTGAAGGAGTGGTTTCCTCAGGGAAGGTTTGTTGGATGTTGAGATCATGCCTCTCTTTCATCCTTCTTTCAACTTCTTCCCTTTGAGAGGAGTCCCCTTGAAGCTTTGCCATTTCCTTTTTGTATAGCTCCTCAACCTTGCTGTATGCCATGTTAGCAAACATCTCTCCTTTTACACCAATTGAGCCTCTCAGAAAGTTTATCATTTTTCTCCTTTCTTGGTTGGCCAAAAAGGTCTTACAGGGTTGTCTTTTCTGAATCTTTGAAGGCAGTCTGTGCTTGGTTGCTTTTACTATACTTTTCTTGGCCTCAGCTGCAGTTTACATGCCCTTTTGATACTCTTCATTGAGCTTTTTAGCCATATCCAGTGCAAGCTCTCTGTCTTTTTCTGATTGGAGTTGTTCTTTCTTTTCTATCTCTGCTTGAAGTTGTTTTGCCACTTCTTCATCTAGCTCTATCTGTTTCTGCTGCTTTAAGGTTTGCTCAGGTTCAACCATCTTAGCCTTTCCTTTCTTCTTCAATTCTGCCTCACTGGTTTCTTTGCTTTTCTGCACAAGACCTCCTTCTTTAATGACCACTCCCTTGGCCTTTTGAGTAGCCTTGGGAGTCTCATTCTTAGCTTTTACCAATGTTTCTGCAATTTCCAACTCTTCAACAGATAGCCCTGTTACTGCTGCTTGGGCCTTTTCATTTACTGCTGCTTGTTTAACAGTTTCTGCCTCTTTCTTTTCTTTTTCCCTATTCTTCTACCCCTCAAATTGTGCTTCCATACCACTAGGAGTGAGTTTCTCCTTTTCATCCTATTTATCCCCCTTTTTGAAAGCATCTGCCCTCTTCTTCAAGACAAACTGTTTTCTTTTCCTTTTCTGCATCAACTTCTTCACTAGCTTCTTCAGTTTGGTAATCTGCACTTGTTGAGACAGAATTACCAACTTCATTTCTTCTATATCGGCTCCCTGTTTGATGACATCTAGATTAATGTTGCCCATTTTATCCATCAATTCTTGGTAGTTATATCTATCCTCACCTTCTCCAGGAGTGTTACCCCCTTTTGAAGGATCATTGGAACATTTAGTAGTGGAAGTCTTCTGCCTAGCAGAAGCACCCTCCACCCCCTTGGTTTCTTGGCACCTGGGACCTTTGGATGATTGCTCATCCAAAATTGCCATGGGGGAGGTCTTATTGATGTTACCACTGTCCTCCTCTGTGCTAGCAGGAGTAGTGGCAGCCTTCTCACCCATATGCTCATGCAGCTCCTCAGTGAGCACCTCCTTGGGGTTGGGAGAGACCCCTGTGGTTTCCCTATAGATATTCACTAATGGAGAATTCTCCATTAGAGGGCTTAAAGGCTTTGTGGGTGAAGGTACAAGAAGGGAAGGAGCCTTCTTTACCTTTTTCCTTAGGTACATATACCTCATCAAAGTGAGGCATATCCGTCAATTCAGTGGTTATAACTGCCTGGACAAATCTTGGGTACATATAGAAACTCTTTTTATTCCCAAGTTTGACACAAGGTCATTAAAAATCATTTTTGAGAAATTATACTTTCTGGCAGTGGACAAGCAGACCAAAGCATAAGCAATGGTACTACTGAACTCACTCCATCCAGTAGTCTTTCTAGAAATACAATGCATAAGGGTATGGACAAAGAAACGCCATTGGGGAGAAAATTTAACTTTGGAGAACTTTAAAACACCCAATGGGCCTCCATACCCCATTCTAGTGAGAGTGGAAAACATATCATCATTAGAGATAGATGTGATACCTGAGGCATCGTCTAGACGTAGACTGATGCGAATTACCTCTTCAGAAACTGTCAAGGGTTTGTCACACACCCTTGTCTTGATAACTTGCACACCATTTTCAGTAATAGCGGTGGCATTGGCCCAAAATTGCTTCTTGTGCTCGATGTAGATTGAGAGTGACACTGTAAGAGCATGAGCGATGTGGATGGACTTGAGAAAATCGACTATTTGATGAAATCCAGCAGCTTGCGTAGGCTTTTGAAGCATTGCAATCTCGTTGTGTTCATCAATAAACGCCATTGATGCCATCGAGCTTGAAGTTTCTTGACTGAAACACACTGGTTGCTTGAGAGAAAAAGGTTGGAAAGAAGATGAACAGTATTCAAAGAGTCGTTATGAGCTTTTAGGTGGGCAAAGAGGGTATTTATATGATTCGGGAAAGAAGCAGTATTAACCATCTAGCAGTATTAACTAACTAGCAGTATTAACCATTAGCAGTATTAACTAACTAGTAGTATTAACTGAGAGCAGTATTAACCACTAGCAGTATTAACTAACTAGGAGTATTAACTGAGAGCAGTATTAACCACTAGCAGTATTAATTGAGAGCAGTATTAACCACTAGCAGTATTAACTAACTAGCAGTATTAACTGAGAGCAGTATTAACCACTAGCAGTATTAACTAACTAGCAGTATTAACTGAGATAAGTATTAACCACTAGCAGTATTAACTAACTAGCAGTATTAACTGAGAGCAGTATTAACCACTAGCAGTATTAACTAACTAGCAGTATTAACTGAGATAAGTATTAACCACTAGCAGTATTAACTAACTAGCAGTATTAACTGAGAGCAGTATTAACCACTAGCAGTATTAACTAACTAGCAGTATTAACTGAGATCAGTATTAACCACTAGTAGTATTAACTGAGAGCAATATTAACTAACTAGCAGTATTAACTGAGAGCAGTATTAACCACTAGCAGTATTAACTAACTAGTAGTATTAACTGAGAGCAGTATTAACCACTAGCAGTATTAACTACCTAGCAGTATTAACTGAAAGCAGTATTAACCACTAGCAGTATTAACTATACTTACACTATTAAAGCTTGTGATAGTCTGAGCAGGGCAATACACTTCCTGAGAAAGATGATTAGTAGCACCACAAACAACCAAATAACAGGTATACAATCACTTTTTAAACATGAGTTCATTCAGAGTTGATCATGCCCACACTTGTGACCAAGAAAGTGAATATACCCACATCAAAAGCTTTAGTGAATAGATCAGCAAACTAGTTATCAGTATGAACTTTAGCAACTTGAATAAGCTTCTTTTCATTGCAGTCTCTAATAAAGTGATACCTTATTTCAATGTGCTTTGTTTTGGAGTGCTTGACTGGATTGTTAACAATGCTAATAACACTGCTATTGTCAATGAAGATTGGAGTGTGAAGAAAGGTTACCCCATAGTCCAACATTTGATTCTGAATCCATAGAACCTGAGAGCAGCAACTTGCAGCAGCAATGTACTCAGCTTCTGTTGTAGATAAGGACATTGTGGTTTGCTTCTTGCACTGCCAAGATACTAGTCTTGCACCCAAAAATTGACATCCTCCTGAAGTAGACTGTCTATCCATATTAGCACCACCCAAGTCACCGTCTGAATATGCAATCAAGTCAAAAGAAGATTCATAAGGATACCAAAGACCTAATCTAGGTTGCCCTCTTAAGTATCTGAAAATCCTCTTAACAGCTTGAAGATGTGACTGCTTTGGCTTGACTTGGAATCTGGCACACACACACACTGGAAACATGATATCTGGTCTTGAGGCTGTGAGATACATGAGAGATCCAATCATTGATCTATAAAGATGGACATCAACATCCTCCCCCTCAAGATCAGCAGTGATCTGTTTGTGTGTTTCCATAGGTGTGCTTGCTGGCTTTGAGTCTGATAAACCATATTTGTCCAGGATGTCTTTCACATACTTTGATTGACTTCTGAAGATCCCATATTTCTGCTGTTTCACTTGAATCCCAAGGAAGAATGTAAGTTCACCCATTGAACTCATTTTGAAACTCTTGTGCATCAACTCTTCAAAGTCTCTACACATCTGATCTATTGTGGATCCAAAGATGATGTCATCCACATAGATCTGAACAAGTAGGATTTCCTTCTTACTTCTTCTAATGAAAAGGGTTTTGTCAATTATTCCCCTTTCAAACCCATTTTCCAAGAGATAGGTAGACAGAGTATCATACCATGCTCTTGGGGCTTAATGTAGACCATAGAGTGTTTTCTTAAATTTGTACACTCTGTCAGGATATGATGGATTTTCAAATCCAGGGGGCTGACAGACATATACTTCTTCATCAATTGTTCCATATAGAAAGGCACTCTTCACATCCATTTGATATACCTTGAACTGCATAAATGAAGCATAGGCTAGAAACAGCCTAATTGCCTCTACCCTTGCAACTGGAGCAAAAACTTCCTCATAGTCTATGCCTTCTTCGTGAGTGTACCCTTGTGCCACTAGCCTTGCTTTGTTCCTGATTACTATTCCTCTCTCATCTTTTTTATTTCTGAA
Organism: Arctium minus; assembly: GCA_954870635.1. NCBI lineage: Eukaryota > Viridiplantae > Streptophyta > Magnoliopsida > Asterales > Asteraceae > Arctium > Arctium minus. The sequence continues at coordinate 127,779,704 of OX941081.1, read as the reverse complement.
AATCCACTTGGTGCCAATAGCTCTATGACCTTTTGGATGGTCCACTAAGTCCCAAACATCTTGCAATTTGAACTGTAGTAACTCTTCTTGCATGGCTTCTATCCAACTTGAATCTTTCAATGCATCATAAGCCTTCTTAGGCTCAATCTGAGATAGAAAGCAAGAGAGTACTTTATTCTACGGATCCTGCATGTCTTGAAGTCTGCTTTGTTTCCTAGTCATCATAGGAGAAGAGATGTCTCCTATTACCAGCTCAGGAGGATGATTCTTCTGAGTTCTTGTCTGAAGACTAGGTTCTTCATTAATACCCACGTCTAAATTGGAATCATTTAAGTCAGCTGAGGGAATCACATTAGCTGCTTCTGGCTCTTCATGCTCTGAAATCTCCTCATCTCTTCTTTCTTCTTCACTCTGTATTGGTTCAGTAACAATCTCCTTTTCACAGATTTCAACAGGTTCCATTGTAGGTATGGGAAAGATCACAGACTGTGGAATAATCTTTTGTACTTTTTCAACCCCTGATCCTCTACTACCTGATCCTGTATAATCATCACTACTGAAATCCAAAGAGTTAGTTAGTGAATCAATGTCAAATAACCACTGAGGACCTGAACCAATAGGATTTGGTGTGTTCTCATTGCATTTGACATTGTCACTTTCCTCAATTATTCTAGAAGAAGAATTAAATACTCTGTAGGCCTTACTCTGAGATGAGTAACCAACAAGAAATCCATCATCTGCTTTGCTATCAAACTTTCCTAAGTAAGTTTTGGTATTGAGAATGGTACAAGGACACCCAAAAGGTTTGAAAAAACCAATAAATGGTTTTCTTTTATTTAAAAGCACATATGGTGTCTTGTTTTTAGGCTTGACTACTATAACTCTGTTTTGGACATAGCAAGCAGTATTAACTGCTTCAGCCCAGAAAGTAATTGGAAGTTTTGAATCAGCTAACAGAGATCTAGCAGCTTCAATCAGTGTCCTATTCCTTCTCTCATCAACAACATTTTGTTGTGGAGTCCTAGGATCACTGTATTGCCTCTCAATTCCTTTTTCCTCACAAAAGGTGTTTAGGTCAAGATTTTTAAATTCAGTATCATTGTCTAACCTAATGACTTTTACCTTTTGATTTGTTTGGTTTTCAATTCTTAGAATAAAGGATTTGATCAGTCCACTTGTCTCATCCTTAGTCCTTAGAAAATATACCCAAGTAAATCTAGAGTAATCATCAACAATAAATAAGCAGTATGATTTCTTACCTATACTCATAACATTTGTAGGACCAAACAGATCCATATGTAACAACTGACGAGAAGAAGAAATTGTGTTCACATCTTTGGACTTATGAGAAGTTTTGTGTTGTTTGCCTTTGAGACAAGCAACACAATGATCATCACATGAAAAGACTTTTGAAGGCAAACCTCTTACAAGGTTGTTTTTAACAAGTTTATTCATTGTTTTAAAGTTCACGTGACACATCCTTCTGTGCCAAAGTGATGATTCATTCAAAGATGCTTTTGAAACAAGACAATTTAGGGATGAATCAGTTGACACATTTTCCATATCCAAACAATAGACATTATCCTTTCTGGGAGTTCTTAGTAGTATCATCTTTTCATCAACTACCTTGAATCCAGGAGCAAGGATATTGCATTCTGAATCAGTCAATAATATACTATGCTTTTTGTCACAAACCTGTGATACACTTAAAAGGTTGCACCTTAACTGCTCAACATAGAAAACATCCTCAAAGGTCATCTTACCTTTTGTTACATCACCCTTACCACTAATCTTACCTCCATCTGGAGTATTACCAAAGGCAACATACCCTCCATCAATTTTCTTGAAATTCTTGAGGCAAGCCATGTTCCCTGTCATGTGCCTAGAGCAACCACTATCAACATGCCAAATGCTCTTTCCCTTGAGCTGCTGGTTGCCCTGCACATTAGATAAATCAATTAGTATTGATTGGGAACCCAAGCCAAAGTGGTCTTGGGTCTTCCTTTCTCATCAAAGTATTTACACTCCTTTTTGATGAGATTTTTAAAATCAGAGCACTCTTTACTGGAGTACTTTGTCAAGATGATTGGTCTAGCAACACAAACACTAGAAACAGTACTAATTTTAGAAGTACTAACAGAGTTAGCAGTACTAACTTTGTTAGAAGCACTAACAGAGTTAGCAGTATTAATATTTGAAGAAGTACTAACAATGTTAGCAGCACTAACATTGATAGTAGTAGTATTGCTTCTGGCAGCACTATCTTTGTCAACAGTACTAACAGTTTTAGTGCTTTTGGGAACCCACATCTTGACACTCTCTTTTACAGTCTTTTTCTTCATATGGCTTTTAGATTTAACATGTTTCTTAGCCACATGGTTCCTTTCATTCTTCCTATAACCAAAGGGTTTTTGCATAGATCTTTGAAAATTTATCCTTTGGTTAGTTGGATTAAAATAACAGTGCTTGGCAAGATGATTCAATTTGCCACATATGAAACAAGGTTTTGGTCTGATGATTCTACTCAGATCAACTCCTTGTTTCTGAGCCCACTGATTATTCCAATTTCTTTGATTTCCCCTCCTTTTATCATGTTTTAGGGGCTCAGATTTATTACATGCACACTTTTTGCAAGGAACAGGATTCACAACTGTAGTCTGCTTGTAATGAACCTTTTTGGACTTTCCCTCAGACTTCTCTACACCATTGGATTTGACCCAATCCCTTCCACCACCCTCATTGGTAAGAATGTTATTTTCTAAGGGAATCTTACCACTCACTGTGTTATCCTTACTCTTACCAGCTTCTTTCTCAGTCTTGTCCTCAACAACTACTTCATCTAAAGGATCTACCTTAGTGGCTCCCTCATGCAAGTCCTTCCTATCCTTGGCCTCTAGCAAGTCTGATTTAGGAGGGATGTAGTTGTTGTTGTATGGTGGTGGTGTGGTATTGTACCCAATTCCTGGTTTAAGCTTATCATGGATTTGGACCTTTAGAATTGAATCCATGGATTTAGAAGCATATGAAAACTTTTCCACATCTAGCTTAACCTTGTCTAGTTCTCCTTTCAATTTTTCATTCTCCTCCTTGGACTTTGTCAGTTGGATTTCTAGATCATTCTTCTCCCACTTCCAGTAATTTGTATCATATGTTTGTTGAAGTTCATTGGCTTGAAAACCTTTGATTTGTTCCTCAAACCTCTCAACAATTCTCACATATTCTTTTCTATCATTTTCTAACCTTTTAAGGTCATCACTCATATTCTGGTTGTGATCCTTGTACCTTTTAACAGTGTCTATGCAAGTTTGGGAGATCAGATACCTCTGCCATGAGAGCTTGATTTTGAATGGCTTCATCTGCTTGATCACTCCAGTCAAACCCCATTCCTTGTTGAGAAACAAGAGCTTGAGCAGAGTTTCTGTTCTGGTTGAAGCTTCCAGTCTGTGCTTGTTGATTGTTGTGAGACACTCCACTTCTGCATTCCCTGGAAAAGTGTCCCTTCATGTGACACTTGTAGCACTCCACCTTTGACTTATCAAAGCCTGCTCCATCTTCTCTTCTTTGAGAGAAGTTGTTCCTCCCAGTCTGTCAGGATCGAATTCTCAACAAGAATTAATTCTCAAAAACAATATCAAAGAAGTTTGCGGAATAACACTTTAATATTTAATCAAACAGAAAATCAAAACAGTATATAATCAACAAACTGTAAACTTGTATTGAATGCTTTGAAGTTACAAGATTACTCACTCAACCTCAATATTGATGAACAGGCTCACCAATACGAATTCTACTTCTCTAAAATTAGGATCTATGCCTTGAGGTTGATTTTCTCTCTAAAAGAATGAAAACAAAAGTTAACTCATTATTCTAAACTATACAATATATATACTGAATACAAAGATAATTACAATAAATAAAATATCTTCAGTATATCTTCCATGTATATCTCTAAGCTTCCATAATCTTCAGATTATCCAGCTGTCATTCTTTCCATCCGAATCTCTTTAGCAGCACTAACCATAATCAGCAACATTAACTTCTTCTAGCAGCATTAACTACTAAGCAGCATTAACTACTAGCAGTACTAACTAGCTAAGCAGTACTAACTTTGTTCAAGCAGCACTAACTATGACTAGCAGTATTAATAGTACTAGCAGTAGTAACACTCAGCAGTATTAACCTTTAAGTCTTCTAGCAGTAGTAACTTTGAACCAGCAGCATTAACCATACTTAATGAATTCTTCAGTTCCCAACAATCTCCCCCTAACTTGACTTTTAAGAAGAGAAGTCAAGTTCTTCAGAATTAATCTTCAAGATGCTCCCAAAACTCTATTATGGCCTAAATTCCAGTGTTTGCATCCAATCCCAAACTCTGATTGATGGTTCTTTGAATCAAGTATTTAGCCATTTCTGAATCTGGAACACACCTTAACTTTTTCTTCAGCATGGCATGTAGCTTCAATCTGCTATGATTGTACACTCTATCCACTAGGAAGTATTTAGTGTGATTTAAATCCAAAGTCACTGTATATACTCCACTACTTTCATATAGAGTCCAACTGTTGACCAACTTGAATACATCCTTGATCATATGCTTTACTTCTTCAGGTTTGAACATCATACACAGATACTCCATTACCAGTTTTGTAATTGAAATTCCTGGAGCCTTTAGAATATCTGCATACAACTTCATTCCTATCTCAAACATCTCTTCAAGATCTGATCTAGAGCATGTTCTGACAATTTTTGCCCATGTGTTGAACACTTCATACTTTTCATCCTTTCTTTTCAGCCTTATGTATTCCTTTCCATCCACTGTCAATGTATCCCAGAGAATGACCTCAGGAGGCTTAACTCCTACAGGTTCTGCTGAAATTGGTTCAGGCACTTTGTCCATCACTACCATATACAAATTTACATCATCGGTGTTAGATAGCTCTGTCTGTTTAGATGACTCAGGTGCCCCTTCTTCTTCAGCAACCTTATCAGCCTCTTCTTCAGATACTCTAGGCTTTTTGATTGGCTTTCTCCTTGCCATCATTTTTGTTCTCTTTAAAGTCCTTAGACTTTCTCCCAGGGTGGACTCTTTCTTAGGAGGTGTTTCTTGCTCATCTGGAAATGGCTTTTGACAATCAAAGTCATTACTTTCTTTTATTCTCTTCTCCATCTCCACCCTAGCAGTTTCACTTCCCTGAAGCTTTAACATCTCTGAATCATAGAGCTCTTTGATCTTCTCAAAAGACATTTTGGAGAACATCTCCTTTTTGACTCCTACAACACCTTTGAGAAATATAATCATCTTGTTTCTCTCTTGGGTACCTAGGAATGTCTTTGAGGGTCTTCTCTTCTTTCCAACTGTTTTCACCACAGATTTCTTCATACTTGCAGCTTTCTTCTGTGCAATTTCAGTTGCCATACTCTGTTGATAAGCTTCATTCAGTTCAGCAGCTAGAGCTTTTGCCATTTCCCTGTCCTTTTCCACTTATCTTACCACCAGTAAGATTGTCTCCAAATGCAACATGTCCTCCATTGATATGCTTGAAATCCTGAAGGCATGACATGTTGCCTGTCATGTGCCTAGAGCAACCACTATCAACATGCCAAATGCTCTTTCCCTTGAGCTGTTGGTTGCCCTGCACATTAGATAAATCAATTAGTATGAATTAGGAACCCAAGCCAAAGTGGTCTTGGGTACCCCTTTCTCATCAAAATATTTGCATTCTTTCTTGACAAGATTTTTGAACTTTAACTCCTCATTCTTGGAGTACTTTGTTACAATAATAGGCTTGGAACTATGTTTGCTAGAATCAGTACTAGTTTTAGAAGTACTAACTGCCTTGGCAGCACTTGCATGCTTAGCAGCACTAACCTTGTTAGAAGTAGTAACTGTGTTAGCAGCAGTAACTGTGTTGGCAGTATTAACCTTTGAAGAGGTATTAACAGTATTAGCAGCATTAATATTTTCAGCAGTACTAACACTGTTAGCAGTAGTAACTGTGTTAGCAGTACTAATATTGTTAGCAGTACTAACACTGTTAGTACTTCTAGGTACCCACATTTTGATACTTTCTTTTAAAATCTTTTTCTTTAAAGTGCCTTTACTTTCAACAGATTTCTTTATCACATGTTTCTTTCCAGCCTTCCTATAACCAACAGGTTTTTGCACAAATCTTTTAAAGTTCATCTGTTGGTTAATTGGGTTGAAGTAACAATACTTAGCCAAATGATTCAACTTGCCACATATAAAACAAGGTTTTGGTCTATTGATTTTATTCAGATCAACTCCTTGTTTCTGAGCCCATTGATTATTCCAGTTTCTTTGATTTCCTCTTTTTAAACCAGAATTTAGGCTCTTGGCTTTATTGCAATCACACTGTTTACAAGATCCAGGATTCACAACTGTGGTTTGTTTGTAATGGACCTTGTTATCATTTCCGTTAGTCTTCTCTATCTCCTTGGACTTGACCCAGATTTTCCCACATCCCTCATTGGTGATAATATTGTTTTCTAATGGTATCTTTTTACTCACATTATTATCCATGTTCTCACTGGCTCCTTTTTCAGTCAAATCCTTAACTACTACCTCATCCAAAGGATCTATCTTAAAAACTTCTTCAGACAAGTCCTTTTTCTCCTTAGTTTCTAACAAGTCTGATGTAGGAGAAATATAGTTGTTATTGTAAGGAGGGGGTGTATTGTTGTATCCAATACCAGGCTTCATCTTATCATGTATCTGAGCCTTTAGAAGAGAGTCCATTGCTTTTGAAGCATAGGAAAACTTGTCTATATCAAGCTTAACTTTTGACAGTTCCTCTTTCAGTCTATTATTCTCTTCTAAGGACTTAGACAGTTTGGTTTCTAACTCATTCTTTTCCCACTTCCAATAGTTTGTGTCATAAGAGTGTTGAAGTTCATTAGCTTGAAAGCCTTTGATTTGCTCTTCAAATCTCTCTACTATTAACACATAATCTCTTCTGTCCTTTTCTAATCTTTTGAGGTCATCACACATACTTTGATTGTGATCCCTGTATCTTGTAACAGTGTCAATGCAAGATTTAGTGCAAAGATTAGAACTTACCTCAGTAGGGAGATCAGACACTTCTGCCATAAGATCTTGGTTCTGAATGACTTCCTCAGCTTGATCACTCCAGTCAAATCCCATTCCTTGTTGAGAAACAAGGGCTTGAGCAGGATTCTTGTTCTGATTGTATCCTCCATTCTGAGCTTGTTGGTGGTTATTGTTTGAAACAGCACTCCTGCATTCTCTAGCAAAGTGTCCTTTCTTGTGACACTTATAACATTCCACCTTGGTTTTGTCAAAACCAGCTCCATCTTCTCTTCTTTGAGAGAAGTTATTTCTTCCAGTTCTTTTAATGAACTTTTTCACCCTCATGGATAACATGGCCATCTGCCATTTAATATCCATCTCCTCCAGATCATCAGGGTGAATTTGATCAAGATCATCATTAATCAGAGAATTGCTGCTATGACTGGACAAAAAGGCTTCAAATATAGTTTCAGTGCCTTTTTCTGAACTTACTCCACTGACAGTACTTACTGTTTCAGGGTTGGCAGTAGTATCAGTGGATGCTGAAAGAAGTGCAGCATTGTGAATATAACCAGAGGGCTTCTTCTTGGTTTCTACCTCAGTTTCAAAAACTCTTAGATCATTGTATAGATCATCAAGTTCTTTCTCTTCCAGATTGTCACTCTGTCTATATGAGACAGTGTACATAGTCCATTCATCCCCAAGAGATCTGAGAAACTTTCTGTTGATATCATCTTGTTCCATCTTCACCCCTACAGTAGCCAGTTCACCTATGAGCTTATTGAACCTATCAAAAGTTTGAGTCATAGACTCATTCTTTGTGGAAGTGAAGTTCTCATACTGCTGCTTTAGAACATCTCTTTGATTTCTTTTGATGCTCTTAGTTCCAGTAAATCTTTTCTCTAGAGCATTCCAGAGAATCTGAGCATCAGTGTAGTTGCAAAATTGATGCTGATATTCATTGGGAATGGCCAAGAGCAGAGTGCTCAAGGCCTTCATCTCTGTCTGTCTGATCTTCCTCTCACCATCTGTCTTTGGTGGAGGTCTTTTCCCATCTGGTCCTATCCTTCCAGCTTCAGAAGGACCATTCTCAATGATATCCCACATTGAGTAGTCAGTGAGAAGAATATATTGTCTGATTCTGATCTTCCACATGTCAAACTCACTTGGTTTGAGCATTGGAACCTTAGAAACCAAAGTACTGCTTGATTCTGTAAGATTTTCCATGATGAATAACTGTTTCTGATAGAGTTAGGCTCTGATACCACTTGTCAGGATCGAATTCTCAACAAGAATTAATTCTCAAAAACAATATCAAAGAAGTTTGCGGAATAACACTTTAATATTTAATCAAACAGAAAATCAAAACAGAATATAATCAACAAACTGTAAACTTGTATTGAATGCTTTGAAGTTACAAGATTACTCACTCAACCTCAATATTGATGAACAGGCTCACCAATACGAATTCTACTTCTCTAGAATTAGGATCTATGCCTTGAGGTTGATTTTCTCTCTAAAAGAATGAAAACAAAAGTTAACTCATTATTCTAAACTATACAATATATATACTGAATACAAAGATAATTACAATAAATAAAATATCTTCATTATATCTTCCATGTATATCTCTAAGCTTCCATAATCTTCAGATTATCCAGCTGTCATTCTTTCCATCCGAATCTCTTTAGCAGCACTAACCATGATCAGTAGCATTAACTTCTTCTAGCAGCATTAACTACTAAGCAGCATTAACTACTAGCAGTACTAACTAGCTAAGCAGTACTAACTTTGTTCAAGCAGCACTAACTATGACTAGCAGTATTAATAGTACTAGCAGTAGTAACACTCAGCAGTATTAACCTTTAAGTCTTCTAGCAGTAGTAACTTTGAACCAGCAGCATTAACCATACTTAATGAATTCTTCAGTTCCCAACACAGTCCTCTTAATGAACTTCTTTACCCTCATAGAAAGCATGGCCATCTGCCATTTAATATCCATCTCTTCAAGATCATCAGGATGAAGCTGTTCCAAGTCATCATTGATTAAAGAAGAGTTACCATGGCTGGAAAGAAAGGCTTCAAAAACAGATTCATTGCCTTTTTCTTCATTTACTCCACTGGTAGCATTAACTGATTCAGGGTTAGCAGTAGAATCAATTGATGTTGATAGGAGTGCAGCATTATGCACATATCCAGTAGGCTTCTTCTTTGCTTCCACCTCAGATTCAAACACTCTCAGATCATTATACAGATCATCCAGTTCCTTTTCTTCCAACATGTCATTTCGTCTGAATGAGACAGTGTACATGGTCCATTCATCTCTAAGAGATCCGAGAAACTTGCGGTTGACATCATCTTGTTCCATATAAACTCCAACAGTATCCAACTCACCAATTAGCTTATTGAATCTGTCAAAAGTTTGAGTCATAGACTCATTCTTTGCAGATGTAAAATTCTCATATTGCTGCTTGAGAATATCCCTTTGATTCCTCTTTGTGCTCTTGGTGCCAGCAAATCTCTTCTCTAAAGCATTCCATAGAATCTGAGCATCTGTGCAGTGTTGAAACTGATGTTGATACTCATTAGGAATGGCCAAAAGTAGGGTGCTTAAGGCTTTCATCTCCAACTGTCTGACTTTCTTCTCACCATCAGTTTTTGGCGGTGGTCTTCTGCCATCTTGTCCAATTTTACCTTCAACAGAGGGACCATTCTCAACAATGTCCCACATAGAACAGTCTGTAAGGAGGATGTACTGCTTGATTCGATTTTTCCACATGTCAAACTCATTAGGTTTGAGCATGGGAACCTTTGAGACAAAAGTACTGTTTGATTCACCTGTGTTGTCCATGATGAATGAAGGTTTCTGAGAATACTTTGCTCTGATACCACTTGTCAGGATCTAATTCTTAACAATAATAATGAACTCAGAAACAATATTAAAGGAGTTGCGGAATAACACTTTAATATTCAACTATCAAAGTAACAGTGAATCAGAAATCACAACTTGTAAACTTTATTGAATGATTAAAGTTACAAGCTTTCAAAAAAAACCTCAATCTTGATGAACAGGCTCACCAAGACGAATTCTACTTCTCTAGAACTAGGATTAAAAACCTTGAGCTTAATTCTCTCTCTAAAGACTTATCAATAAAAAGTTAATTCTATCAAAGACTTCTATACTATTTATACAAGACATAATACAAGATAATTATCAAAATACAATTGATCTTCAGTCCATAATTATCTCCTTTACTTTAGTAAGTCTTCTATACAACTGTCTTCATTCCATACTGAGTCTTCATCTCATAAGCAATATTAAGTTGTAGCAGCATTAACCACTCTGAGTAGTACTAATCTCCAGCAACACTAATTATGCTTAGCAGTAGTAACTTCTTCAAGCAATATTAACCTTGATTAGCAGTAGTAATCTGTCTCAGCAGTAGTAATCATACTTAAGCAAATCTTCAGTTCCCAACAAAACCTCTTCTCTAATCTGCTTACTTTCTATAATCTGAAATCCAATCACTTACATACATACTTTCTTACAAAGGAAACAAGGTATTTATACCCTTGACAATTACAAATGAAAAACAAAAATACAATATGTTGACTTTGACTTTATTACAAAAGACTTTGACTTTCACTGAGAGTTGACTTTCAACTCTTGACTTCTTGACTTTTGGTCTTCAAATATTTATGATCTTGAATCCAACAAATCTGTGCTCTAACAACAAGTTTGCCATGTTCCTGAGATTTTTACGCGTAATGCATATGTGACATCACTTTTATCTTCCGTTGGTCACATATCCTTAGCAACTAATCTAAACTTTCACGAGTGCTCATGTTTGTCAAGATTTTTAGATACTGGATGTGAGGATTTAGTCTCTGATTGGATTGAATTAGTTGTCTGAGCATCTGCAATCATCAGTCTGGAGTGCTTCTTATGTTGTTAGACCGTTGAGTGCTCTTTATCATTCTTCTGACCTGATCAATCAGTAGTATGAGCGACTGCAATCATTGTTCTGATGCTTGAGTTGTGATTCATAATCCTGAGTGCTTATAATCATCCAGCTGATTCGTGAAGAAAGGAGTTCTGAGTTTGATTGTTCAGTATTCTGAAAAGCCGTTAGAAAATGAGCATCTTTCATCAGTTGTTGAACAATAATTGCCTTCTAATCCTTGCCTTGTAGTGTTTGCTACCGGATGCTTCCTCCTATATGCTGAATCAGATTAAGTTCTTAAGCTGAATTCTTATTTAACTCGTGGTTCAAAGACATATCAGATGTTATACACTAAAGATGCACTTGGTTGTCATTCCATAATTCAACACATTTCTTTCTTGTGGGCGTAATGAATGTGTTGGGTTTACAAGAATCAAAAGTTGTCTTTATGTGCACTCAGTCGAGGTTACTGTCTACATCAGATATGATATTACAGTTGAAACTTCAAGGATAAGAGCTACTTTCAAGGGGGAGCTATAGTAGCTTTGAAGTTTATGCAACACTATGTTTTTTTAAAGAAATCAAGGGGGAACGGAGTTGAAGCTGAGCTGAAGTGGATGATTACTTTACAAAAATTAGGGGGAGAATGTTCGAACATAAATGTTCTATTTTAGAAGTTTAGTAAAGTAATTCTTTTATCTTTGTATTGGGCCTTGTACTTGGGTTTGGGCTTTAATGTGTACAAGGGTATTGGGTATAAATAGGATATGTTAGTTCACTTTGTATGTAACTTTTATTTTAGTAACCATGTAGCTCATACGAATTATACGCTCTCTATAGTTTAGTTTACTTTATGTGAATAATAAAACTATAGATTCCTCCCAATAATCTTTGTTAATCTTTTATCAATCAATCAATCAATCTTGATCTCAATGGACCTCACAAGTTTTTTTTTTTTTTGTTGCAGAGGGATACTTGTTATCAATCAATCAATCAATCAATCAATCAGATTTCGTATGATATGCGAAAAGTTTTTGAATCTGAAAATTTTTAAGTGAAGAACTCGCATCATCATCTTATACGAAATCTGTGTGCGAAAATCTTTTATGCCAAAAGTTAATTTCTAAATTTTTTTAAGGACAGAATTCGCATCTCTACTCATACGAATTGTAAGGAATTCGGATAAAGCTATATACGAATTCTAAGAATTCGCATAAAGGCTCATGCGAATTGTGATTGGTTGAGTGTCTCTTTTGTGTGAATTGAGGACTTGTGCGAATTTTAAATCTTTCTATACGAATTCTTGTTCATATACGAATTATGTCATCATTTCATGCGAATTGCTTCAATTTTCATGCGAATTGCACTTTGATCTCAAGCATATGAATTCTATACTTGGAAGTTTTTTTGGAAATTTAATTTTCTGAATTTTTTTTTAAGTCTTGCATCAATTGTCTCAATTTGTCGGACTAACGATCAAATCTAGCTTATATTTTTGCTGATATCAAGATCTCTTACATTGACGAAAAGGGAAATACAGTTCTAACCAAGAGAGACTGTGCTTTAGCTTATATGCCAGAGATTCCAGCACTCGAAGCTGAGAACAAGAATTTGAAAATTCAGACTTAATCTCTTCTTACTCAGATCAATAAGTTGAAAGAAAATTCTACATTTCCAGAGAAAAGTTTTGTTTGCTCAGAATGCATTACTAATGAGTCTAAAGAAAAAGAGATCTCAAATCTTCAAGCTATGATGAAAAAGTCTGAAGGTCTTAATGCAAACTCTACATGGTCAAAGAAAGATTTAATGCAAAGAGAAATTGAAGATCTCAGATGAAGAGCAAATATTGCCAGTAAAACTTGTGAAGGGCTGAGAAAGACAAATTCACAAATCTTTGTTGAAAGAGATAACCTGAGAGTTAAAGTTTTCAGTCTTGAGGTTGAAATCAACATGATGAAAGAAAAGAACAACTCAAGAGATAAAGAAGATATGAAGAAGGTTGAGAAGAAAAGAAAGGAATTGGAAAAAGATAATGCTGAGCTGCAAAAGAAAATTTATGAATTGGAAAATCAAATGAATAAAGAGAAGAAAGAAATAGTTGAATTTGAAAGAGAAAGAAAATATTTTTCACAAAAGTTTTCAGAGTTTTCAAGAAAAGCTTTTGAAGAAGAGAAAGTTGTGGAACTTAAATGCTTGAAGCTTTCTCAACAAGTGTCAGACTTTGAGAAAGTTATTATCATGGAGAGAGATAAATTTGAGAAAGAGAAGAAGTTAACTGAACAGAAAAATGTTGGTACATTTAAAGAAATATTTGGTCAAAGAAAATTTGTGGAGAAAGACTTTGAAGAAGGAAGAAAAGTGTTTGAGACTGAGATAGAGAAGCTTACAAGAAAATTATCTGAACTATCATCAATTATACAAAAGGAAAAGAATGCGAAGTTTGACTTACAAAAGAAGTTTGATCTGATTGCAAAGGAAAGAAACAGTTTGTTTTCAAAAATAAAAGAAATTGAAGAGATCATGTTCAAAGTCAAGTTGACTGAGCCAAAGACGCCATAATCAATTGTTCAATCACCAAGAGATTATCAAGTTGATTTAGAATGCTCATTTCAAACAGCTTCAAGTTCACGTTTTACAAATGTTTCTAATAATCCTTTATTTAATTCAGATGATAGTCATACTTCTAAATCTAAAGATCAAATTCGTCCTTCTAACCTTTTCTATGATAAACATGTTGATGGTTCAGGTAACATCAAGAAGAACAAGTCTCAGCAGAAAATGTTTTGAAGAAGGAAAGATGAGAAAGAAAAAGAAAAGTGGATTTGGATAGTGAAAGGTTCCTCTGAGGAGAAGAAGGAACAAAAATCGTTTGTGCATACATCAAATGCTAAAAGAAACAATGTTCCTAAAGGTAAAACTTTTGGCAAACCTGATCTTGTTTATACTGTAAATCAACTGATCAGGTTAGCACAAAAGAAAATTAGTTGTTCCTATTGTGGTACAAATGATTTTGTAAGCAAAAATTATGAAAATAGCTGGTATGGTTCTTATTACATATCTCCTAATAGAAATGCAACTAACAAACCAGGACCCAAATACCAGTGGGTACCAAAAGCTAAATATGTGTTGCAAGCACCTAAAGAATAAGGGAAGAAAGAACAATGACTTCTAAGTACAACAACTTAGGACTCAATCTTCAATGTTCAAGAATGGTGGCTTATGATTAAACAGATCAGGACCCGATCTTTAATGATAAAGATGAACAGTTACTATTCTCACCGGAGAATATGTGACTATGGCTTCTGAATAATTCAGTTCAGAACCCGATCTCAAAAGTTTTTCTTCTGAAGGATGCTCATTAGATAACATCTTTAAAGGAGTTTTTGTTTTGAGGGGGAGTTACTGAGAATTTCACGGTCATATTTTTTAGAGGGAGAAGTTAAAAGAAATTAATTAGATTTTAAATGTCATATTTTTTTACCGATACCTTGAATTTTTATAGCTATTGAGGGGGAGAATATCAGAAGTTTTGTCAAGGATGCGTAAATGATGATATTCATTTGAGGGGGAGTTGAGAATTTCTACTCTAAAAAGGTATATTTTTTCAGAATCTCAAACTCTATCATACTTTGAAAGACGGATAACTTTCAAGTGTGAAAATTGGTTTCTTAAATGTTCAAACCACTTCCTATTCTTAAAATGTTTTCATGAGTTGAGAAGTGTGCTTTTAAATGTTCTTGGATACCTTATTGATTATCTGACCGTGTGTTTCCAAAAGATTAATACTTGTGTAATATCTTGTCTATATATTGTCAAGTATTCTTACACACATCGGTTCAGTACATTCTAATTAACTTTGTTATTATCACGTCTCAAAAGTTTAATCTTTCGATGGTAATACTCCCGTTTGCTATTGAAAGTTGTTTGAAATCAGATGTCATTTCTTACTATAAATGTGTTTTCATTGTTAAATTGTTTATATATCGTTCATATAAACAACATTCGTACTTTAATACCCCATATTATTATTCTTCATGAATTTTTGATCTGATTAAATCATTGTCAGATTCTCAAAACCATGAAATTGAATGATCTTAAATGTTCAAAGTTTTGAGAGATCTTAAATGTTCAAATTGTTCAAATTTCATTCTTATCCTTACTGAGCATACATACACTGACTATGATATCTTGTGCTTCATTGTCAAGATAATCATTGAGCAACACATTCCTTTAGGATAAATACATGGGATTCAGTGTGTGAGCTTAAAAGACTTCCATGGATTCACGTTAACCAATGTTTCCTACCTCGGAAGTAATCCTTGAGTGATTGAGGGGAGGGGGGTCAAAAGATTGAGAGTGGGTGTGTGCTGAGGTAAAATGGAAAAGAGAGATTGGTTAGAAGTGAGCTCAAATGATTAAAAGAAAGAGGGTGAGAGAACAGAGTAAAAGAATATTAAACTTTGGCCCAAACTTTTTCTGAGTCGGGCAGCCGCATAATCTGTTGGTTCACACTTCTTTGTGACCTTCATTGAAATAGGCAACTAGCCCATGACAACTCTTGTATAAAACCCCACCTGCTACTCATTCTTTTCTCAACAAAAGAATGTTTCATTTTTCAAGGGGAAGCAACTCATAATCTATTTGATCTTCATTTGGAAGACTCGAATATTGAAAAAGAAGGAAAGTTGCCCCACCTTTGACCCTTTCTCATGCACATTGAGTCTGTGTATAACTGTTGTTGTCTCAATGGTTTACATAAGTTTGAGTCTTTTAAAAGCAATCATTGTACTAATTCTTTCATAACACAAGCACGAGCACACAGAAAATTCGTTTTTCTGTCAGAAAGTTCAAAGATTAACCTTGTGTTTTTCAATGATTGAATGGAAGTCCTGGGGAGTGAACATCACCCAAGCTCTTTATTTAGTACATTCGTTGTACTCAGTAACTTTGTGTTACTGACAGGCACTTTAACTGTTTCATCTGTTGATTCAGGGTTACAATTCCAAATTTATCTGAATTTGAAAAGATTCAGATAAATACATCTTTTGAATTGATGGAAACTTATCAGATCAGTTGGGGGAGATTGTTCATATCCTACCAAAGGAGGTGATTGTTCATGAAGACTGAGCTTAAATTGATTATTTGGGGGAGATATTTCAAAGACTGTGCTGACCTTGAAAAGTTTTGATGATTCTGATTCTCAAAATTCATCAAAAAGGGGGAGAGGTTTCAAAGTTCAAGTCAGATTCAAGTTGATCGTATTAGAAAGGGGGAAAGTCTTCAAAGATAATTTTTTTAAAAAGAGGGCAAAGTTATGAAAAAGCAAGAAAAAGGGGGGGATAGTTCGAGATTTCAAGGTCAGATTAATTTCAAAGACGAAAGCAATGGCAAGAGATATGTAATGAAAGGGGAAGATGTTAAAGTCAGATGGTTGAATGTTATAACAGAATAAGATTAAAAGGAATACAAAGAGGGAGATTAATCTGAAAGCGCTATCAAAGTTTGCTCAAAATGATAAAGATTTGAAGTTGTCAAAGCTATGAAAGATTGACTGATGAAGATTTTTCTGAAGAAAAGAAGTCCTGAAGATTATTGTCAAATTTTTTTTAATCTTGAATCCAAAGGGGGAGATTGTTAGATATGAATTCTATTCTAGATTAAAATAGAGGGTCTAATTTGTAATTGTTGTAAAGTCAAAGGGTTTTGTTGTAAAGTCAACTTTTGTTGACTTAGTATGAATAGTTTAGCTTTGTGTCCTTGTAAACATGAAGTCACGCGCACATTCATTCAGATTAGAACACACACAAAGAACTTGCATACCTTCTAAGTGAGATTTGTAATTGTGAGATATGTGACACTGTAATCTTGTGACTTCAATACAAATGGCATTTTGATAATCTGTGTTTGAATTAGATTGCAAGATACTGGGATCACATAAGGCTTTTCAAGAAATCTGTAAGACTTTTCAGGTACTCTTCATTCAGACTATGTAGGTTGTTGCGAATTATTTTGGGTATTTATAGTCGGGATGTTCATCTCATTTTCACACATTTTCACCATTAACCTTGCATATTTCACAAAACATTTACAAGAGATGCCTTCCTCCTCTTCCAACACTTCTGGTTTAAAAATACCAACAACAGAAGATAAACGGGTAGAGACTTCTCTGATAGGAATGGTTGTCCACGAATGATGCCCAATTGGATGAAAGACGGTATAGAGAAAATCAAACTCTTAATCCCTAGTTTACTTGAAAAACACGAGGAGCTTCGTGTGAGGTCCAATTAATATCATGATTGTTTTGATTAAGAAGATAACAAGGAATCAAGGATAGAAATCAGTAGATTATTTAACAGAAAATTAAATCTACAACTAAGAGGGCAAGAACACTGTGCGACTACATTGTATTAGATGGAGAAATTACAAAATGAAGGTTAACCTAAACTAGAATACATGATTCCTATATATACCCCATGCTCCCTTGTATACACTGTAAGCCCAAACCCAATACAAGGCCCAATACACATATTGTAGATTACTTTATAAAACTTCTAAATAGAACATAAAATATGTTCTCACATTCTCCCCCTAAGTTTTGTAAAGTAATCATTCTCCAATCATCTCCAGCTTCAGCTCCTCTCCCCTTTGATTTCTTTATAAAACTTAGTTTTGCATAAACTTCAAAGCATCCTTAAGCTCCCCCTAGAATGTATCTCTTATCCTTGGAGTTTCAACTGAAATATCAAATCTGATGTAGACGACCGAGTGCACATAAAGGCAACTTTTATCTCTAGTAAATCCAACACGTTCCTTAACGCCCACAAGAATGATATGTGTGGATTATGGAATGACAACCAAGTGCATATTCAATGTATAACATCTGATCTGTCTTTGAACCATGAGTTGAAATTAGAATTCACCTTAAGAACTTCATCTGATAAGCATACGTGCGGTAGCATCCGGTAGCAACACTACAAGGCAAGGGTAGAAGGCAAGCAATGTTCAACAACTGATAGAAGATACTCATACTGACTTCTATCCAGAAAACTGAATAATCAAACCCAGAACTCCTTTCTTCACGAATCAGCTGGATGATTATAAGCGCTCAGGATTCTGAATTACAACTCAAATAGCAGGACAATGATTGCAGTCGCTCACACTACTGAGTGATCAAGTCAGAAGAATGATTAAGTGATATCAACGGTCTAACCACACAAGAGGCTTTCCAGACTGATGATTGCAGATGCTCAGGCAGCTAACTCAATCTAAGCAGAGACCAAATCATCTAATCCAGAAACTGAAAATCTAGACAGGCATGAGCACTCGTGTAAGAATAGATCAGTTGCTAATGATATGTGACCAACAGAATATAGGAGTGATGTCACATATGCATTCCACGGATAAAGCACAAGAACAGGGCAAACGTGTATGAAATAGGGTTTAGAACAGTCAGAATTCTCAAAATAAACACCAAAATTCGCAAACAACCAAAATTCGCATATCACTATTCAACATGAAGCTCGATTCACAAGATGGACTAGCCGATACCACAATTCGCAGTGGCTTGCATTGTGCAAACCTTAACTTTTGCAAGTCTCATGTCTGCGAATCCTCGCATTTCGCAGCTCACACAATCACAAATTCTTCAGAATTCGCTAAACACACATCTGCGAATTCTTCACTTTCGTAATACACTCTTCTGTGAAATCTATACTTAGAACATTTTTCAACTTTGGAAGCCACTTTTAGCATACATTATTTGTGAATTCTTCAAATTTCGCAGCTCTCTTGTCTGCGAAGCCTTTGACATTTCGTACAAGGTGGCCTGTGAATCCTTAGAATTCGCACACAACATAAGCACAGTGGCCTGCGAGTCCTTCAACTTTCGCAATATGACCACTTGCAAATTCCATACTTAGAAGAAAATTGTTGTGTCCAAATGTTCTCTGCGAAACCTTCACTATCTGCGAGTTCTTCCTTGAATCTTGCGAATTCTGTGGATCTGGACGAATTTTCAATTTTTTCTTCAACAAATTCTTCAACACTTCAATTCTTGAGTTGATACTTTGAACGTAGGTTCGAAAACACCTTTGGAGTACATTTGTAGTTGATCATTTTGTCTGATTTTGACTCTAAAGAACATTTTGATCCAATCATAGTGAATGAAGTTTTCGAACAAAATAAACTCAAAATCGACAGATTCGATTTTCTCAGATGAAATTGATACAAACAAATGATTCAATAATGATCTACAATTACCTATGAATCAATTAAACATCAAATAACAATCAATTTCACAATAAATCCAGAAATCGAAAATTCAACAGGACTGTTCTATCAAAACCAAATCAGTCTCACGATCGTTCAGAAAAATATATTTCTATTTAGGTCTGATACCAATTGTTATACCCAGATATTAGGCCTTTGGTATCCAAAGGATTCCCGTTTTGATCTCACTGCCTTTACAGATGCTGACCATGCAGGATGTAAGCTAGACCGGAAGAGTACTTTTGGATCATGTCAATTCATAGGAGACAAACTTGTAAGTTGGACATCAAAGAAACAAAATTGTGTTTCAACGTCCATTGCTGAGGCAGAATACGTAGCTGCTACTATCTGTTGTTCGCAAGTCCTCTGGATAAAGACTCAGTTGAGGGACTTTGGGTATCCAAGAGCTCAATTGCAATAACTGCAAACCCGGTTCAGCACTTAAAGACCAAGCATATCGATGTACTCTATCACTTCATAAAAGATCATGTAGAAAAAGGTGACATTGAAATGCATTTTATTCAAACCGACTTCCAGTTAGCTGATCTTTTCACCAAGCCGTTGGATGAAAAGAGATTCAAGTTTCTAATCAGCAAACTTGGAATGTTGAACATGTCCTCTTAGACCATTCTCATGACTCGAGGGGGAGTTTTTCTGAATCTTAATTTTGTGGCTTGTGTATTGCTTCTCAAACTGTTGCTAACAATGGCGGAATCATTTTCGTAAATGGTTACCAACATTTTCTTGTGTGCAAGATATTTTCAAGTGAATGGCTTCTAATCATATCTGATTAGAACCCGTACTTCAAAGATTTACTTCAAAAAGAGGGATCTTAACTTTCAACCACTTTTGTTTTGAGGGGGAGAGTTGTGTTGTCAAACACCTTATGTCTTTGATCTCTCCAAATCTTTATTCTTCATGTGTAACTGTGCTCCTTTGTGCTTTCATGTACAAAAGACTGTTGAACAACGCGTTCTTTTAGAGCAATACATGGAATTTGATGTGTGAGCTTAAGAGAACTTCCATGGATTCACGACAACCAGTGTTTCCTACCCAAGAAGTATTCCCTGAGTGATTGAGGGGAGAAGGAAAAAAAAGATTGAGTGCTGGTGTGCGAAGAGGTAAAATGAAAATGAGAGATTGGTTAGGTGTTAGATGAAATTATTCAAAGAAGGAGGGTGAGAGAATAGAGTAAAAGAATAATCCACTCGGCACGAAACTTCTTTCTGAGTCGGGCAGCCACATAATCTATTGTTTCACAATCTTTGGTGAACAATATTGAAAAAGGCAACTAGCCCATGCCATATCTTGCTTACAACCCCACTAGCTACTCATCTTCTTCTAAACAAGAAGATGTTTATCACCTGGATAACTCAGATATTGAACAAGAAGGAAAGTTGCCCCGCCTACGACCCTTTCTCATGCACATTGAGTCCTTGTATAATTTGTTGTTGTCACAACAAGTTTACATACTTTGATCCAAAATTAAAAAGCAATCATCTGTGCTTAATTCTTTCATACACATGCACGAGTACACATAAATCTTTTTTCTGTCAGAACATTCATAGATAATCATGTGTTATTCGATTATTGAATGGAAGTCCAGGGGAGCTTACATCACAACCAGCTCCTTCCATAGTAACTTCGTGTTACTCAGTAACTATGTGTTACTGACAGGCACTTCGAACTGAGTCATTTGTTGATTCAGGGTTACCACTTATAAATTGTTTGAATTTGCAAAGATTCAACCAATTTCATTCTCTCTATCTAGAGAAGATTGCTCTATACTTGAAGATTGAGCTTAAGTGTTGGCTGGGGGAGTTGATTTCCAAGGCTGCTTTGAAATGTTTTCATGATGATGATTCTCACCACTCATGAAAAAGGGGGAGAATACAAGAATTTCAAGAAAGAAAGGTTGTTGAAGATTGCTGAAGGAATCAAATTTTTCAAAGGCTACAAAGTGTTTGAACCTATCTGAATTATCAAAAGTCTGACTGAAGATGATCGTGAGAAGGACACTTCATTTAAATTTCAGCAGAAAGAGGAAGATATCAGTTTCCTCAAAGTTGTGAAGACTGTGTAAAGCTACAAGCTCTGGAGCCATTAACGTCATATCCGATACAGTTTTCAAGAGAAATGAACACCCGAAGAAAACTGCCCAATTTTTTTTTAATCTTGAATCCAAAGGGGGAGATTGTTGGATCAGTTATTGTCTTCAAGATTAAAATGTATCAAGGGATCTCTTTTGTAATAATGTTTATTTCCTTAGGGGGTGTTTTGGTAGATGTTCAGTTTTGCCTAGGTCATGTTGACCTACATATAAAAGGCAATCTTTCTCTAGAATTCCGTGAGCCACTCATTTTGATTTACACGCACAAAGGTATTAGTTTGTACACCAAGAACACACACACATAGTGCATTCGACGGCTACAAGAGATACATGGCATATTGGATCGATTTCTCTTTATCTCTTATTGTTATTGTGTTGTGTTGTTTATTTATCAACTAATATCTGGGTATAACACTTCATACCATAGAAGACAAGATTCAAGAGGAGATTGACGAGAACAGAAATGGATAGATGATGCAAAACAACAGATTAATCAGAAGAAGGAATGGACCGCTGATACCCAACGACAAATTAAAGAGAAAAAGAAAATGGATCTTTTCATACGAGCTGATAGTTGGAATGCCAATGATATGTTCGAATACAATGAAGAGATTATTGCAAGAGAGGACGAATTTTTAGCCGATTGTAAAGCACGTTATCTGAATCAGTGCCCATAGTTGTATGCATCTAATTTTACCTTTAATGTTCAATGTTCATTATCAGTAAGGCTTTTTCACTAGTTTCCATAGTTGTATGCATCTAATTTTACCTTTATAATATTTGATGTTCCCTGTTAATGTATGAATCTAATTTCATGTTTAATGTTCAATGTTCCCTACTATTAAGGCTTTTTCAATAGGTCCACAGGATCTAGATCCGTAAATTGCGAACCTAAGGTGAATTTGTAAGGCTTTTTCAGGAGAATCTGTAAGGCTTTTTCAGGCGAATATGTAAGAATTTTGTTTAGTACGTCTGCAATATCTACGTCCATAATTGTTACATCCGCAAGATCTATGTCCGCAATGAGATTATTGGCTATAAATACTAGATATCACTACCGATTCGAAACCACATCAAAATACAAGTTTCTCATAAATCTTTGTTTTAAATGGCATAAAAAATTCATGTCTAGAGCTCTAGGTCATTATCACTATCGCGTCCAACAAGTACCACCAAGTTGTATGGTTAGTATTTCATTTTCAATACCACTAAATTGTCTTACCAAAGTTATATTGTATCGTTGCTAATATTTTCCAACAGTCAAATACCCATGGTTGTTCACCATGAAAGTCCACTATTAAGGGTATTTTACATCACCACCAGGTAGACATTACGTTAATGATATGGAAATTTATGTTGACAAGTTGGATGTGGATGATCTATTCATACGACTCGCTCACCAAATAATTAAAGGTGTGGATTACAAAGAGAAATAGTATTTGCGAATTTATTTAAAAGGCCGAATGCGGACTTAGATAGTGGACTACAACCACTGGATATTGATGAAGGCGTAATAAGTATACATGAATATGTAGATGGCCATACCATCATTGAAGTGTACGCCAAAAAGTTGGTTGACAACAATTCAAATCGAGTATCACCGAAGCATGTAAAAAGTTCATACGAGGTGCAGTAAAAATTGACCGTCATGTAGCCGTAGTTTTTCATTTAACTCAAAACAACATCTTCTACCAATTTAAAAGCATATTCTTCCCTTCTTCATATATTGTTGAATGACCACCACCACAAGGATTCAACTTGGTAAGGGTATATGCCCATCTCAGGCAGAGGGAGTAATTGAGTCATCTTCGCAAGGATATGTTGTCTTATTTTTAAGATGACCCTATTATACCCTTCTGCCTAAGATGGGAAAATACACCTATCTGATTGAATCCTTGTGGTGGTGATCATTCAACAATATATGAAGAAGGGATGACGATGTGCCTATATTGGTAGAAGATGTCGCTTTTGGTTTCATTTCAAGTAATGTTAAAAACCTTTCGGTTTCATTTGAATTAATGTTAACATCTTTTGGTTTCACTTGGCTCTATAAGTGGAGTTATTACGAGCTATGCTTTTATGTTTGTTTACTACAAAATAGGTAATATGGTGGAGTTATTACGAGCCGTCGAATTTTTAGTAATTTATCTAAAAAAACATGAAATCGTAAAATCTTTTAAAACAGAGATAAACATATGTTTGAGGTTTTTTCTTCCACTTGTCTTGGGAAGTGTTGTTGTTTCCAGTTAATATGTGATTATGTTTGTGTACTAAGAAATAGGTAAAGATTCAATCATGTAATAAAGTGAAATGTTTAACAAATGCAGTCGATGAAATAATTATGCATCATAAAGTAGAGTGTCTACAATTTTATAATAAAATGATAAAACCGATTAAAAAGCTAACTATTCTTCATCTTCGTTAGTAGTCTTCATTGCCCACAAAACATCCGCCATATGATGACGCCAATGAATGTACTCGGCCACTGTATCCGTGCTACACTATTGGTCCTGCCATCCTCCAAATCACAGATGAACTTACATGCCCATACACCACAATGGTCGAGCGGCCCGACATCCGTACGTGGGCCCCCCTAGGCTGGCCTTCCATGTTAGGTGGTCTCTAAGCTACAGTGCTTGGCATCCACACGCTGGCCCACCTGGGTTGTTCCTCCATTAGAAGTGGTCTCTGGGGTACGGTGCTGATTGGAGTCATGAATGTGTCGGTCCCACTGTACGATGAGTAATATGGGCTCGACATGTCGTACCGCGTTGACATATCATGGCCAACCATATTGTATGACCCTGACCCGTATGTGCCCTACATAATGAAATTGTTATATATTCAGTAGAATTTCGCATGAATAAAATAAATGAAACAAAAAGAAAGTGTATAAGTTATCGTCTGCATATACTAGGGAATACACCATAGAAGGATCGGGCATGTTCGATGAGGAAAACAAACCGAACATGTCTAAGGGTTGCCCAACCGATGGTTGGATGGTTGTGATGGTTGGGATGGCATCTATGCATGAATATGAAATGTTAAGCAATGTGTTTAAGTTCATAAATTATAAAGATAAAACACGACCGATGCTTAAAATTAAATACGTACCTGCCAATTTTAAAACCTCTCACAAATGTCCTCCATCGACCACATACAGGCATTAGAAGACTCCTTTCACGCCCGAAGAGAACTAATCTCGTGCTCGGAAGACTCCTTCAACGCCTGAAGAGAACTAATCTCATGCTCGCACATGGTCAAACGCTCCCAATATGTGGAATAAGGGTCGTCGTGTGGCATATGCAAATGGGGCCTGATATCCCTGGCTGGGGTATGGATGGTCAAACGCTCCCTCAGCAGCCATCGCTGCAAGCCTCCAACTTGGCCTTCACTCCTCCTAATATATTCAAAACTTATACTGTTAGAATTTTACGGTTAACTTAATTAATATGTTGAAGTATTTAAAAAAAACTTACCCTCATCACATCAAGGATCAAGTACATGCCTCCAAATTAAGACAATGGACCTATACCAATGATCTTCCTTAAGATCCTATTGTGGAGTACAAAATATTTGGTGCAGGCAAGAAATATCTCCAAAATCCATATATGCGAATTAAAATACAAATAATTAAGTAAATTGTTAAAATAGGAAATCCATGTAAATATTTAAATAATAGCAAGTTAACTAACCTTGGACGCAAATAAGAACCCCGTCATTGTTATCTTGGATTTCCTATCAACACGTTTTCGGATGGCACCATTCAGTTACCTAATTGTGGGTGCGCATATATACGATCCCCAAGGAAAATGGTTCCAAACCCTAACATCCTCTATCTCCCTAATCAGGGTATCAGTAACAGGAAAATGAGTTTGACCTCTAAGAAAAAGACCTCAACCATCATCATCAAACAAACTTGGACAACATCATCGTCTGAATGATCGTCCTGCACACCTTCCTTATTCCTACCGAAGGTGCCAAAAATACAAACGATATCGCTTACCATCAACTTGACCTGACAAAAAATCCTATGGATGAAACCGTACTTTACCTTACGGAGCGTCAGCATGGGTCCAAAACGAAGTACTGTCACAAAACAACTGCTCCCGCCCGTAACGAAGTACATAGTCACCTGCCTAAAAGAACATCTTGTCATCCCATGCATTATCCAGGAAGATATGTGTCTGTAAAAACGTATAGACAAGCATTGGGTCTACCGAAGTGTCGTTAAGGTCCAGCCATGGACCAAAACAAGTAGGGGTGTACGCGGGTTGGGTTGGGCGATTGTTGACATTTTTACAACCCAGCCCAATTATGGAGGTTTGAAAAATCCCAACCAAACCCAACTCATTCAAAAGTATAAACCAACCCAACCCCTATGGGTTAGGGCAGGTTGGGTTGGGTTGGAGGGTTAGGAATATACATAAATTTGATGAATGAAATACAAAAAATAATACTAAAATATACCCATAAAAGTTATTAGTTATTACAATCATCCAAATATATATATTTAAATCCTTAAGTCTTAGAATTAAACTTCTAAAGTTTGAATGATAGCATCCTATTCATATCATTAATCAATTTAATCCTCTCATCACTAAACAATCTATAAATATCTCTAGCAACAATCACTCTACTAGGGACACAAAATTTAGGTCGCAACTCTTTAACAAGTTCTTTAAATCCTTTTACCCTCTACAACATTAAATAGTTGTTCATCCTTAACCACAAATTTCTCTTTATTAAATGACACCTCATTATCATTTATAGTGATTCAACAAGAACTAGTACCAATTCTTGTTGGGGAGGGTGCAGAAAATCGAGGGACACAAAGAAGGATTAGAATTCGGATAAAGAATTTGAGATCGTGTGAGAGCTCGCTTTCCTTAAGTGATATTTCGACCATATTCAGCCCGGGTATCACGAAACTCACTCGAGGATAATCTCAATTCTTGGTCTCGATTTAGGCATAAATCGATCCTATAGAAACACCTTGAGAATCGTAACCGACCCCATATTAATACTGATAATAATACCCCATTTAATGGGATTGATTGTTGGACATAAATAGTGGTGGTTACAAAAATGATTTCATAAATAGTGACAGTTACAAAAATGATATCATAAATAGTGGCGGTTACAAAAAGATATCAGTTACAAAACTGATAAAACCACCAAACATGTGATCATAATCGTACATATCCATTTTCCACTTAGTAACCCGCCAAACATGATCATCCAATGATCTCGGGTTCTAGTTAGCTTACACGAGTGTGCACTCCACACCTCCTAAATCGTGTTATAGCTTAGCTACCAACCCCATTATTATCTTGTGAATCCAATTACCTATAATGAACTGATGATTTCACTAAAATCACCAACATTCCTCCCCCATTTTAGTGTAATCCTTGATTCACAAAAAAAAGTTAATATAGGAAAACAAACCCATGCATAAATGGAAATATCTTGAAGATTGAATTTTCATCTTAGTACATTACACATTTAAAATACTCGAGAATACAGTGTCCTATGGATTGAACCCTTCAACTTATCTGAGTACCAGAAAATAACATACACATGAATTTAAATAATTCTCCAAAGTTTAAATTAACACTATAACAGACCATGTGTTCTTATCCATTTGTGAGTGCATACAAAGCCAAGTCCAAGCTTCTTGAAGCGACCACAGTTCACACTCATATAGGTAGTTCCTTTCATCATGCACCTGCACATGCACTTTTAAAAGAACTACTACCCCCTTCACTTGCAGTACCGAGCATATACCTTGGGATGATTATCTTGTGATCCAATCCCTTAGAGTGAGCTTTCTCATTGAATTCAACTTCTAACATTGTATTAGAAGGGAATTGGGTATCTCACCGATAGACATTTAGATGGACTTTAATCCCATCCCTATCACTGACTTGTGAACCAAGTCCCTAGCTAACCCCTTCGTCAAGTGGTCTGCTAGATTTTTTTGTGACCAAACAAATTCAACTGAAATCACTCCATTCGTGATTAGCTCATGAGTCATGCTATGTCTAACATCTAAGTGTCTAAACTTGCCGTTATATACTAGACTACAGGCTTTAGCCAAAGTAGTCGCACTATCATAATGGATAGAAATGGTTGATATTGGTTTTGGCCATAAAAGAATTTCATGGACTAAATTCCTTAGCCACTCTGCATCTTTACCAGCAGCGGCTAATGCCACAAATTCCGACTCCATAGGCGAACTCATGATGCAAGTTTGCTTCTTGGAAGCCCATGAGATGGCACGTTCCCTAAGCAAGTACACCCAACCACTCGTAGAAGAATGATCTTCTAAGTTGGTAATCCAACTTGCATCCGAATATCACTCTAATATCGAAGGAAACCTCACATATGAGAAACCATAATCAATGGTTTTCTTCAAGTATTTAAATACTCGTCTCATCGCCTGCCAATGATGAATACTCGGATTACTAGTAAACCTACTCAACTTTCTTATGGCAAAAGCGATATTCGGCCTAGTGCTTGTCATGGCATACATCAAACATCCAATAACCTTTGAGTACTAGAGTTGTGACACCGCTTCACCTGAGTTGGACATAAGCTTCACACTCGAATCAAATGGATTACTCACCGGAAAACAATCAAAGCAATTACATTTCTTTAATAGTTTCTCAATGTAATGAGATTGCGTAATTGCAATCCCTTTGTTCTCACACTTGATCCTTATTCCAAGGATCACCTCCGCCTCTCTCATATCTTTCATGGAGAAACTCGATGACAAAAACTCTTTGGTTTTCTCAACATTATTTTGGTTGGTGCCAAAGATCAACATATCGTCAACGTATAATCAAATGATTACTATGTTACCGGATGTGACAAATTTGCTATATACGCACTTGTCCGCTTGGTTTAACATAAAACCGTTGGACAAAACAACCTCATCAAATTTTTGATGCCATAGTTTGGGTGCTTGTTTCAGCCCATACAATAATTTTACAAGTTTGCACACCTTATGCTCCATCCTGAGCATAACTAAATCTTCCGGTTGTTTCATGTAAACTTACTCCTCCAAGTCTCCATTCAAGAATTCCGTTTTGACATCCATTTGGTGAATCACTAAATTATGAATAGCTCCTAAGGCTATCAACAATCTAATCGTGGAGATCCTTGCAACCGGGGCATAGGTATCAAAATAATTGATGCCTTCCTGTTGCCTAAAGCCTTGGATTACTAATCGAGCTTTGAACTTGTCTATTGATACATCAACTTTCATCTTCCTTTTGAGGATCCACTTCCATCCCAAAGGTTTACAACCCGGTGGTAAGTCCGATAATACCCAAGTATTATTCCCCACGATGGATTCCATCTCATCATTTATTGCTTCATTCCAGAAAGCAACATCTTGAGACTTCATAGCCTCATCAAATGATTGTGGATCCCCCTCAATACTATAACAGTAAGAGAATTGTGACCCAATATCATCTCTTGATCCCTCTACCAAGTATAATTGGAAATCGGGACCAAAGGATTTTTCAATCCTTTCTCTTTTGCTCCTTCGAAGCATCGGAGATTCGGTTGAAACAATTGCTTGTTCTTCAACCTCACTAGTTCCACTAGTACTTGGAACTATGTACTTCGATCTAGGTATTGAATGGAATCTAGTCTCATCAAATAATACATCTCTTGATTCTATAATGGTGTGAATCGCTATAGAATCATTAGGTAACATAGAACCTATAGGCTTTGGAATGATCGGCATATCCAACAAAGATGAAATCATTACCTTTCTCACCTAAGGTTTTCCTTTTGGGTTCGGGTAGTCGAACAACCGCCCGACAACCCCAAACTCGAATATAGCTCAAGTTAGGCTTTTTCTTAAACCATAGTTTATATGGGGTAATCTTGTACCTTTTATTAGGAACTCGATTCAATAAGTAATAAGTCGTTAACATGGCTTCACCCCAAAATCCATCACTCAATAGGATAACATAGAGTTCACCATTTCTTTGAGAACTCTATTTTTCCGTCCCGCCACACCATTTTGTTGTGGTGTATAAGGAGTCGTAGTCTCATAAATGATTCCTACGGATTGGAAAAACATGGGTTCGTAATACTCCCCACCATGATAGGTGCGTAAACATTTTATAAAACAATTCGTTTGCAATTCAACCTCCGTTTTATAAATTTTTAATTTGTCCAACGTTTCATATTTTGTATGTAATAAAAACACATAGCAAAACCGTGAAGCAACGTCAATAAAAGTAAAAACATACTTTTTATTACTCAAAGACAGAGTTGAATGCAAATCATAAATATCACTATGAATTAACTCAAGCACCAACGAGTCCTTTTTCACGTTAGGAAAAGGTTTCCTAGTAATTTTTGTTAACATGCAAGTTTTACATTCTTCGGTTTTTATTGTCAAAGACCGGATTAAGACCGTCTTTTGACATTTCAACCATTCTTTTAAAATTCACATGACCAAGCCTTGCATGCCACAAATTAGAATCAACAAAATTTCATTTGCAGCATAATTTTTTTTTCAAACAAAACTTTGTTTATTTAAATTCAGCACAAACATTCCATTCATCATGTTAGACCACAGTCTCATTGGATTCAAGATCATCCAAGCTGAAGATCGCAATCTGAAGCTAAAGCCGGAACGTCGACTCTCGATATTAAAGTCTATGTCTATTTGTAATAAATGTCAATGTAATTCAATGTAATTGTTATTAGTTATATTAGTTATTAGATATTAGATCTAGTTAACTTAGTTAGATAAAGTTAGTTTCTAGTTTAGTTATTTAGTTGTTAGAAATAATATCTAGATATTAAATCTAGAGATTATCTTAGGAAGTGTGTTCAACACACTAGTTAGATTAGTTGTGTATCTCACTCTCAGATAGATCAAAGAATTCACACA
The DNA here is from genome assembly GCA_954870635.1 of Arctium minus. Taxonomy (NCBI): domain Eukaryota; kingdom Viridiplantae; phylum Streptophyta; class Magnoliopsida; order Asterales; family Asteraceae; genus Arctium; species Arctium minus. The sequence goes on along the minus strand of OX941081.1, from coordinate 127,749,414 downwards.
TAAAAACACACACTTAAAGGTGTATTTGAGAGAAAGACATAGAGAACACAATCCAAGCTTAATCGATCAACCTTGTAACTCGTTTGTTATAATCAATACAGGTTGGTAATCATATTATGTTGTTGTTTCTATAAACTTGATAAGTATTGTTGGACCGACAATTGGTATCAGAGCCTGATTAAGATCAAAACAAGTTTTCAGAAAAACGACTCTGTGTTCTTCAAGAAAAATTGACTTTGTGATTTTGAGTGTTTTAGGTGTTAGAATCGATCAGGTTGTGATCGTACTACATGCTAGATCGAGTTGTTGATATTTGATTTCACTTTTAAGCTTAAATCGAGTTCCAATTTGTGGATTTTATGTGAAAAAGTCGAAGTGGGTAAGTTCACTGTGCCATCGATTTTATTTCGAAAAAGTGTGTTTTAGAGAGATCGAGTGCTTACATACTTTTCTAAAAGTGTTTCTAGACACATTGGTAGGGTTTGGTATTGCTAAATCGTTTCAGGATCAGATTTTAGTCGATCTTTAGAAGTTCAGGACGAACACACGCATACCAGAGGAAGAACAGCCCGCAAAGTCCTACTGTGCGCGTCCCAAAGGACCCGCAAAGCATACTTCTCGGCTCCCAAAACACCCGCAAAGCACATATCAGCTCACTTCTCGGTTCCAAGACAGACACGCAAACCTTAGACCCGCATATCTCAACTGTGCGCTCTTCACTAGACCAGCAAACCTCAGTGTGCGCTTCTCACTAGACCCGCATACCTCAGTGTGCGCTTCTCACTAGACCCGCATACCTCAGTGTGCGCTTCTCACTAGACCCGCAAACCTCAGTGATGACATCCAGAGAAGCCCTTGCAATAGGAACTGACACCAAGCCACCAGTTCTCTTCAAAGGAGAATACGAATAGTGGAAGGATCGGTTTCTGAACTTCATTGACAGACATGAGCTGGGTGATTTCATCAGGACATCTATAGAAGAAGGGATTATGAGACCACCAATGAAGACTCGTGTAGTTGATAATGTGTCGACTCAGGTTGAACTTAAGTATCATGAACTACAAGATGATAACCTCAGAAGAGCCAAAGGCGACAGATTAGCTAAGTCATAAATCTTACAAGGAATCCCAAATGAAATATACGTAAAGATTGACAGCTACAAGGCCTCCGGTAAAGAAATGTGGGATCAGCTTGAAAAGATGAAGCTGGGCTCAAAGGTTGGAAATCAGCTGAAAATCTCCAACTGCCTAAATAATTATGAAGAATTTAGAGGCAGGGTGGGAGAAACTTTAGAAGAAACCTATGACAGGTTTGTGACTTTGCTGAACGAACATAGCAAGAACAAAGTTCACAAATCTCAAATTGAGTTGAACGTCAAATTTCTGAGCATTCTTCAACCGGAATGGAAAAGATTCTTCAACCGGAATGGAAAAGATTTGCTAGGCAAATGAAGCAGATTAAAGACTTGAATGAGATTCCACTTCACGAGGTGTATGAAACCCTCCGATAGAATGAAGAAGAGGTGGATGAAATTCTAGATGAGAAGAGGCAGAGAGGAAAGACAGTTGATGACACAGTCGCTCTTGTAGTCAGGAAGAAGAAGAACAAGACGATTGTGTACGAATCAGAAGAAGATGAAGCTAATGCAAACTCTGACACATATGAAAATGATCAGCTGAAGCAAGCAATGATGATGCTGACAAGTGCTTTTCAGAAAAGGTTCTACACAAAGCGAAGTTCAAACAGTCAGAGGTACTCATCTGGTCCGAACAACTACATCCACAAGGAAAGGGTTGAAGGAAGCAGATATGAAGGAAACAGATTTGAAGGGAAGAGAACAGAAGAGAGGAAATCTGAAGAGAGAAGGTATCAGTATGAAGGAAAGAGATTAGAGGAGAGGAAACCAGAAGAGAGAAAGTTTAAAGCTGAAGGATCCAGTCAGCCAGAACCACCAACGTGCTACAACTGTGGCAAAATCGGTCACTTTGCCAAGGACTGCCGCAGATCAAAGGTCAGAAACTCCGACTACTACAAGAACAAGATGCTTCTTGCAAAGCAATAGGAGGCTGGCAAGGCACTGATGGCTGAGGATGAATACTGGCTTGGTCACTCAGATGAAGAAGAAGAGGATGAAGAAAAAGATGAAGCTGTCAACATGTGTTTGATGGGCCAGATAGAATCAGATGTTGATGCTGATTCAGATGATGAAAAAGAAGAGGTATGTAATCTATCAGATTTAGAGTTTATGAATAAAATGCATGCCATGAGTTTAAAACAAAAAGAGTTAGAATCTAATCTTGAGCGAGAAAATGGTGTTAGAACTGACAAAAACCAATTGATACAGAAACTTCGCAATGAAATTGCTGAGAAGAAAGTATTGGTTGAGGTTTTACATAAAGATAATGACACCAACGCTAAGGAAAAGACAATAATTCTTAAAGAGAATTCAGATCTCAAGTCTAAACTGCTAAAATGTGAGATTGATAAATATGAGCTTACAAAATTGCATTCTTCATGTGTTGAAGAAAACAAAACTTTAATTGCAAAAATAGATGCTTTGGAAAAGAAGTTGTACTCATTAGGTCAGAGTGAACAAACCATTCATCTTAACAAACCGTTAGAAAACAAAGGCAATTGGGGAATCGGTTATAAGAATCCTCACTGTCTACAAAAAGGGATGTCTGAAGTGCCAGGACTTTATGATCATCTTAATATGCTATTAGCTCGCAGAATCCCTGAGTTTAAAACTTTTTGGAATAAACTATCGGAAAAGGATGAAGCCAATGAAACGGAAAAACGGTTGAAATCAGCTAAAGTTCATCTTCCATTTAGTTATGCAAAACTGAATAATAGTTATAATGAAAATCCAATATATCAAAAGAAGAAAACTCTTTCAAGTGATTTCTTTCCAAGTTATTCTGAAAAGGAAATGGAGGCGAAGCCTATTAAAGGTAAACTATATGTCCCTCCTCTCATTTTAGAAAGTAAAATTTCTGAACTCGAGAATTCTTTATCAGATGAAAGACTTTTGATAAATATTGAGCAAAATGTTTTTTCAACTGTGTTTTCAAATTCTGTTATTTCAAAAGCTTCAAACTCTGAGGATACGTTTGGTTCATCAAATAAAGAGCTTAATTTTCTTAACTCTAACGGTAGTTTCGATGGTTGTTTTGAACAATTTGACTTTAATACAAAACTTCCTAACCATTCATCCTTTGTTAAGAAATCTTCAAGAAAAACCAGTATGCCTGTGAACGGTGCAAAATCAACGAAAGTTGATAATTCAGTCTCTGTGAAAGCTAAACATGCTAAAGGTAAGAAAATATCTCAGCATTCACAGAAACCAAACACTACTGGTAATCCGAAGAAGAAGCAATCGCTTGTTGCTCAAAGGTCTAACTCACCAGCTTTACATGTTTCAGATCTGAGCAAGCAAAGGCCAGACGTAAATTCTCAATGGCAACCCAAACGGAAGCTTGACAAGACCATTTTATCGTTTAGTAGTGTTAATTGTAATAAGACTTCGCTTACTAAAGATGTTGTGATTGCTGATATTGCTGTTTTGAACCCAAAACTTGCTGTTTCTCGAAAACAATATACAATGAAGCAATTATTTCAGTTATCTTTATCTGCTGGAAAGTCTTCTATTTATGATAAACATGTCTCTATTTCTTGTCAAGATTCTGGAGATTGGTTTGGCAACTACCATGTGCATACATCTCATACTAATTCTTCACATGCATTTCAAAAGAAAAGAGGACCAAATTTGAAATGGGTACCAAAATCTTGTGCTAACACAGAAGGACCCAAATTCCAATGGGTACCTAAAGCTAAATCTGTGTTGCAGGCACACAAAGCTTAAAGAGAAAGCGACTTCTGATTATGTACAGATCAAGACTCGTTCTTCAATTTCAAAAATAGGTTTTTGGATAATGCAGTTCAAAACCCGAACATCAAAGTCAAAATCGGCTTTTGAACAAATCAGTTCAAGACCCGCACTTCGATGATCAAAGTGTTTATTCCAATGTTGTCATATGAATATCCAAATTTGTAATTTCTCTTATGCAGACTAGTCATACGTGGTTCTTGGACAGCGGATGTTCCAAGCACATGACAGGGCAAAAAGAGATACTGTCCAATTTTAAAGACAAATATTGCGGAACAGTAAGATTCGGCAACGACCAGTTTTCTCCAATCATGGGATACGGTGATGTACAACATGACAATATCACTATCAAGAAGGTGAGCTATGTAGAAGGCTTAGGACACAACTTGTTCAGTATAGGCCAGTTCTGTGACAAAGACTTAGAGGTCAACTTCAAAGCCAAGAGATGTTCAGTTCGCAATGAAGAAGGCGAAGAACTCTTGGTCGGTACTCGAGAAACAGACCTCTACACAATAAACTTATCAAATGTCCAGACTAACAAGCAAGTTTGTCTACTGACGAAAGCATCGATGCAACAAAGCTGGTTATGGCATCGACGGCTCTCTCACCTCAACTTTCGGTACATCAACAATCTGGTCAGTGGAAAGCTCGTCAAAGGACAACCAGAGCTCAAATATGAAAGAGAACATCTTTGTGCAGCTTGTGAAAAGGGCAAGATGAAGAGGGCACCACATAAACCGAAGCCTGAACCAAGTACTAATGCTCCGTTAGAGTTATTGCATATGTATTTATGCGGTCCGATGCGAACTCAGAGTCTAGGCGGAAAGAAGTACATACTCGTGATCGTGGACGATTACTCGCGATACACATGGGTCAAGTTTCTACGTTCAAAGGATGAGACACCAGATGTTCTCATCACATTCCTAAAGACGACCCAGGTGAATCTGCAGAAACCGGTCAAGTTTCTACGAACAGATAACGACACAGAGTTCAAGAACAACAAAGTTGAAGAATATCTCGAATCTGTCGGGATTTCACATCAATACTTTGCTGCTCGAACGCCTCAACAAAATGGAGTAGTCGAAAGAAGAAACCGAACGCTAGTCGAGGCTGCTCGTACTATGCTAAGTCACTCTGACTTACCTCTATTTTTATGGGCAGAAATTGTTTCGACCGTGTGCTACACACAGAATCGATCCATGATACATCGAAGATTCAAGAAGACTCCTTATGCATTAATCAACAACCGAACACCGACAATCAAATATTTCCATATATTTGGGTGTAAGTGTTTCGTTCTAAATGTCAGGGAGAGTCTAAATAAGTTCAGTGCTAAAGCGGATGAAGGAATCTTCATTGGCTATTCCTCGACATCAACTGCATTCCGTGTTTATCTGAAGAAGTCAAGAACGGTGATTGAAAGCATCAACGTCACCTTTGATGAAGAAATGGCTTCCGAACAACAACGTTTAGAACCCGTTATAACAGGAATACTAGCTTCTAGGCAACTCAGTTCAGGACCTACGTCTCAACAGAACAAATCAGATGAAGCATCAACTTCTACTAACCATTTATCTGATTTAGATTTATTATTTGAATTGTTTTATGATGAATTTCTTGGATCTAATGTAAAGAAATCTGTTGTGGTTGACAGGATGGAAGACTTAACGACTACTCATCCAACCAGTTCAGATATTCCTATTGAATCAAATGCCCCGATTCAGCAAGAGATTACAATTCAAATGCCGACTCCAACAGTTGAAGAAGTGACAACTGATAAAGAGACAGAAGTAGCTGAAACAGTAGGAGGTACTTTACAGATCAATATACAGCCAGATTAAGTTGTACCTGCTGAGCCTTCTGAACCTGCCACTTCAACTGAAACCATCAATCCTCCTGAACAAACCGAAGAAGGTACAAGTGGATTTGTAGATGATACAACTGACATACAATCATCTAATCCACTGCCTCATGAACATAAATAGACCAAAGAGCACCCGCTAAACCAGATCATTGGCGATCCATCAAAACCGGTGCAAACTAGGTCAGCATCAATGAACATGTGCATGCATGACTCCTTTCTGAGCAAGTTCGAGCCAAAAAGAGTATCAGAGGCACTTGTTGATCCAGAATTGGTGGTCTCAATGCAAGAAGAGCTAAATCAGTTCGATGCACTTCAAGTCTGGAGACTCGTACCAAAGCCTAAAGGTAAAACCATTATAGGTACGAAATGGGTTTTCAAGATAAAGAAAGACGAAGATGGTTCCGTTATCCGAAACAAGGCAAGACTAGTAGCCAAAGGATACAGACAAGAGGAAGGAATAGACTATGACGAAACATATGCTCCTGTGGCACGATTAGAGGTAATCAGAATGTTTCTAGCCTACGCAACCTACAAGAACTTCACGGTCTTTCAAATGGACGTGAAGACAGCATTCCTCAATGGAATTCTGAAGGAGGAAGTCTACGTCTCACAGGAAGAGGGTTTTGTCAACCAAGAGAAGCCAAATCACGTTTACATTCTCGACAAAGCACTATACGGTCTGAAACAAGCACCTCGAGCCTGGTATGATGTCCTTTCCACTTTTCTAGTCAAGTCTGGGTTTTCAAAAGGTACGGTGGATACCACTTTGTTTATCAAAAAGGAAAAAGGCGATATCATTTTAATTCAAATCTATGTAGATGATATTATCTTTGGTTCTACAAATACTAAGTACTGTAAGAATTTTGCAAACCTTATGGTGTCTAGATTTCAGATGAACTTGATGGGAGAGATGAATTTCTTTCTCGGTTTACAAGTAAAACAATTTTCATCGGGTATTTTTATCAATCAATCAAAATACATTAGGGATATTCTTCGGAAGTTCCAAATGGAAAATTCAAAACCGATTGGTACCCCAATGGCACCGGGTACTAAAATTGGCACCGATCCTTCGGGAAAGGTTGTTGATGTTAGGACTTATCGAGGGATGATAGTTTCTTTAATGTATCTTACGTCGAGTAGGCCAGATATAATGTTTTCAACATGCTTATGTGCAAAATATCAGGCCAATCCTAAAGAAATCCATATGTCTGCTGTGAAGCGCATATTTAGGTATCTAAAGGGCACTGCAGATCTTGGTCTGTGGTATCCTAAAGATACCAGTTTTGAACTAATAGCCTACACATATGCAGATCATGCAGGTTATATGTTAGACAGGAAGAGCACATCAGGACATGTACAGTTCCTCGGTGACAAGCTAGTAAGTTGGGCATCGAAGAAGCAACTTTGTGTTTCAACCTCCACGGCCGAAGCAGAATATGTAGCTGCTGCTAGCTGCTGTTCTCAGGTCTTATGGATACGAACTCAATTGCGCGACTACGGTTTCCACTTCAACAAGATCCCGATATACTGTGACTCCAAGAGCGCCATCGCAATTACAGTGAATCTTGTTCAACACACCAAGACAAAGCACATAGACGTTAGGTATCACTTTATTAAAGATCATGTTGAAAAAGGAACAATTGAACTTTTCTTTGTAAAAACTGATTATCAACTTGCCGATTTGTTCACCAAACCCTTAGACAAAAAGAGGTTCAACTTTCTTATCTCTAAGCTTGGTATGTTAAATCTTAAAATCTAATCAGTAGTTACCTATAAAAGTTCTCTAAATTGTATACTTTTTCATAATTTCTTCATTCTTAACTCTGATTGATATCTGCACTTCTATCAAATGTTCATGATCCAAGGGGGAGAATGAGAAGAAATTGACATCTGGTTAATATTATTTCGAGGGGGAGCTCATAAAATTTGTGCATGTACCTTTTAATGTCAAATTTTTTTTGTAATGCAAGATTTTAGAGGGAGCTCTTCAAGTAAAAAGGGAGTTCGGATATGACTTCTGATTATTTCTGATCAGAACTCGTTCTTTAAAAAGTTTTACTGCTTTTTTGTCTTTTCATTATAAGTGAATAAAATTTACTTTGACTTGACATAAGACTTTTGCAGAATTTTTGAGAGAAGCTTAAAAGTTCATATGTTTATGACTTAAAGCTTAGCTTCATGGGATGTAAGATCAAACGTAAAGGTATAATCCTTTATCTTAATCTCATATATGGTTGAAAGAAGGACAACTTTCAATCATTGGAAAACATTGTTTTTAATGTTCAAACTACTTCCCGATTTTTCAACAGATTTTATATTTTGGGAGTGTATTTTAAATGTTTTCATGATCTAAATTGTGTTTTAACTGAAATAGTTAAACCAATCTGAGCATCACGTGCATCATAGGAAAACAAAGAATCATTGTGCTAGGTATTAACACAACTTCTATGAAATCACCTTAACCAGTGATTTCTACCCAAGAAGTTAATCCTTAGTGAATGAGTGTGCAAATCGAAAAGAAATGAGTGTGATTAGAGAAAGAAAAAAGTTTAAAAGAAAGAGTGTGTGAGAACAGAGTTAAAAGAATATCACAACTCTGCACCAACTTTTTCTGAGCTGGGTAGCCACAATTCTAGTGATTCACAATTCTTTGGTGATCATTATTGAAACAGGCAACTAACCCATGCCAACTCTTGATCAAACCTCACCATCTACTCATTTTATTCTTCACAAGAAAGTGTTTCACATTTTCAAAGGGGATGCAGCACATATGCTATCTGATTTTGATTCGGAAAATCTGGATATTGAAAAGAAGGAAGCCTTCCCCACCTTCGCACTTCAATCATGCACATTGAGTCTGTGTTTAACTTACTGTTGTCTCAGTGGTTTACACAATTTTGAGCCTATAAGTAATCATCAAGTGCTTAATTCTTTCTAACACAAGCACGAACACACAAGGAATTAGTTTCTTTGTCATAACGTTTATAGAAATAACCTTTGTGGTGTTTCGATGATTAAATGGAAGCCCTGGGGGAGTCAACATCAAACAGCTCCTTTCCAATGTGTATTCGTTACACACAGTGACTTAGTGTTACTGACAGACATGTTAACTAATTCAATAGTTGATTCAGGTGTTACACGACTATTTTGTCTGGATTTGAAAAGATCTGGATGAATATCTTTTGAATTGATGGATCAGGGGCTCTAACTGTAAGATAGACATTTCTTACAAATAATTTTGATGAAGTCGTTGCACTTAACATCAAAAAGGGGGAGAATGACTACACAAGAAATGGCAAAGATCACATGTTTCAAGAATCACGTCCACTCTTCAAACGGGGAGATTGTTAGAAAAAGACATGCTGATTTAAGAGCTAGAGAAAGAGATTGCATCTTCTGAGCTGAACAAGAAGACTGAATTGCTAAAATCATTTTCGTAATGATCTTGATCCAAAGGGGAGATTGTTACACCACAGTCTCATTGGATTCAAGATCATCCAAACTGAAGATCGCAATCTGAAGCTAAAGCCGGAACATCGACTCTCGATATTAAAGTCTATGTCTATTTGTAATAAATGTCAATGTAATTCAATGTAATTGTTATTAGTTATATTAGTTATTAGATATTAGATCTAGTTAACTTAGTTAGATAAAGTTAGTTTCTAGTTTAGTTATTTAGTTGTTAGAAATAATATCTAGATATTAAATCTAGATATTATCTTAGGAAGTGTGTTCAACACACTAGTTAGATTAGTTGTGTATCTCACTCTCAGATAGATCAAAGAATTCACGCATAAAAACACACACTTAAAGGTGTATTTGAGAGAAAGACATAGAGAACACAATCCAAGCTTAATCGATCAACCTTGTAACTCGTTTGTTATAATCAATATAGGTTGGTAATCATATTGTGTTGTTGTTTCTATAAACTTGATAAGTGTTGTTGGACCAACATTTTCCAGAAACATTTTCAGATCCACCAACAATCTCAAAGCTCGCATCTAACCTCTGTTTCTTAGACCTATCCCCCTCATGGTCATGATCTGGATCATGCTCATGCCTCTTCTTAGAGCTTTGGGCTTGGGCTTGACAAGACAACTGAACAACCTTAGACATGTCTGCAAACTATTGCTGCATTAACTGCAAGGAAGCCAGAATATCCTGTTTGAATGAATTAAACTCTGAGGTTCTAACAATATCTGGTTGAGATTGGGGAACCACTGGAACAACTTGTGGTTGTTGAGATCTTAGAAGACCAATTAAATCAACATCATTCTGGTCAACAGGAGCTTAAAGCTTTGCAAATAACAACGATTTCAGCTTATCTACAGACATGTCTACATTCTGTACTTATGGAGGTGGAGGTGGAGGTGGAGTTGGAGTTTTCTCAACTACAGGATCTTTTCCTTTCAACAGCCTTTAAGGCGCTGTCGAGATGTACCTATGACGCAAAGTCAGGTAAAGTAACACACGAGACACTTAGTCTTTCCATTGACACAACAGTTGGCGAGGCAACCGTGTGGACTGTGTTCATTGTTGGCATAGTGTTAACAATGACAGGACTTCCACTCTGTCCTTGTAGTCCAACTTTTGGAACTACTCTAGGCGTTCCGATCGGGTCACAAAGACATCCGATGGTAGCAGTAGGATATATATGTGTCCTAGGAATGATAATAGGTATATCAAAAGGCACTAGACTCGACTGTGCATTTAAAGAAATTGAGAACCGGGGCAAGTGTTCTCTGTTTTAAATACATATACTTTTTGAAAGAAAGTTAGATAAACGTTGTGCAATATTCCTGTGAGTTTGTGAGACTATCACCTGTTGAGAGGTGGTAGAATGGCTGGCAGAGGTGTGCAGTTGCATTAGCGGGTGACTAATGTCTTCTTCAATACCGGTACGCAACACATGCGTCTTGGTAGAATATGTTGTTGTCCTTCTGGATTGGTAGGTTTGGATACACACACTCTCTCCATGTTCTTTTTCTTTCCTTCCACTCATACTCACATTTTCTGAATTTTCAACTAAAACTCCCACAAATCTCCTTATATCCTCCACCACATTATGAATAGTTGTATCAATATCTATTTCCATAACATGATCATTAAAATGATCATCATCATAAGAACCATAACTATCATCGCCATCATCATCATCATTTTCAGCATCATTGGCATCATCACCATCACGTTCATCACCATTCTCATCAACTGTTTCTTCACCATGAGATTCACTTTATCCGACTCAGTTATAGATTCCCGACTTTCCTCGACGCTCTCTTCCTGACTGCCTGATTGAGGAATGCTAGCAGAGCCAGGTTGAGTTGTGGAATCAAATGAACATGTGGCATTATCCTATGATCTCACAGCCTCTGGTCCAGAATGATGTCCCCCTCTAATATCCCTCTCAGGATTTTCTCTTGGAACTCCCCGTTCAAGTACCCCCTGGGTAACATGAACCCTCACCGACTCCTCTCTCCTATGGTTGTAGCCTTGGGTAGGGCAACCGATGTTGGTCGTCCCGTAGACGCTTTATACTCTCTAACACACTTAGAGTCTGAATTAGCATATGATAACAATGCTTCAGAAATTGGCATGTTGTAGTTGAAGGTGGTCTTCTTCTATCTCATTAGATAACTCATAGAGTTCTCTGGTGCATATGCATGTGTCTTTCTCCTTGGAAAGCCTCGGTTGCATCTGATCATGCTCTGGATAATCAATGTCAGGAATCTTTGATACGGTACAAAGATTGGAGCTTTTGTAGTTCTCATTGAAATAACTCTTTCATATAACTCATTCCAGAAAACAAATGAATAGTCCACATGAAGATTATAGACAACAACATGAAACAGCTTCTGTATGTGAATATTGGCATTATCTGTTCCTTGATGCTTTGCTGTGAGGCACCTATTGATCACTGAGAATAAGGTGTAGTAGAATGGTGGCAGGTTATTCTTCTTGAAGTGGCTAACTTGAGTAAGTTGACCAACATAACCCATAGCTCTTATACCTTCAAAAATTTCAGTATTAGTTGGAAATAGATCAAACTCTGTTTTGCCTTCTCTTTAGTCTTTCTCTGGTAGCCTCAAGATGTACCTCAATCTCTGATAATCCAAGATTGACTTGTAGTGATCAATCTAGATTTCAAACTGTGGTGAGTCTCCTTGTCTGATAAAATGGATGGTTTTCCATTCTTGCTGTAGCTATATAAGAGGCATTGTAGCTCTTCCAACCAATGCATAATACAGAGGATGGCCTTTCAGAATCTCCAACATCAATGGATCAATATTGAGATGATCAAAATCCACAAAGTGGTTGTTTGGATACAACAACTTTTCTTCTGATGGAATGATGAGAGTTAGGTCATGATTTTATCCAGGTTATGCTTGGTAATAAGATCTGGATGACGGCATAGGTTGATCTCTAGATGCCTGAGGTGAGTTCTCATCCATTTTAACCTCCTGTTCAACAGATTGATTGTCTGCCATTTAAAACCTGAAAGTGAAAAATTATGGACAGATGTCCACTTTGTCAGTTAAAATCCAAAAACTTGTTTTTGAAAACCTTTTCTGAAAATCTACGAAGTGTGAAAGTCACAAAATGAATGAAATATATGCACTTTTCGCACAACAATGAAATTTACACACTTTTCGCATGACACAAGATGCGAAAGATATACTTCAAAAAAAATGGAACTTGAAAGAATTCGCATGAACCATGAAATTTTGAATTTTATCATCTGAAATTTGAAAAAGTTAAAACCAAGGCAAGAACTCGCAGAGTTCTTCAAGAAATAAAGAACTCTCAAAGTTCAAAAACACAAAAACAAACGTAAGTCCATATTTGATTTCAAAAAAAGTTCATTAAATCTCAAAAATTGTTCCACGGATCATGTCGAGATCCACATTAAACCAATATTCTCAACATCAGTTTTCATTTTTAAGTCCATTTGGTTCATTAAAATCCAATCTCAGTTCAAGAAAATTCGAAGAACAGTTTGAAGTTCGAAAGGTCACAAACATCATAAGTCCAAAAATTTTGTTCGAATCATTCCCAAATAATTTCAGGTATGTTCGAAATCATTCACTAACAAGATTAAACAAGATTAATTTCGATAAACAAGTCCATAATCTCATATTCAAGTCCAAAATACCAAAGTTCGGTTCGAATGGGTTTAAGAATCAAAACCCTAAATTCAAATCTATAAACTGGAAATGATTGGATACAAGAACACAAACACTAATCGAACATTAAACATGACCAAAGTCAAAGAAACCCTACCCTGAAAATCGATTATAAGTCTGAAAGTCGGAGTTCGTATATGAGGGTTTTAGAGAGAAAATTTGCTAAGTGTAAGAATACGCAAAGCCTTTTTGAAAAAGTGAGGTCAATCTGAAACATGTATTTATACTCAAAGAAAAGGTAGACACGTGGCACGATTTGAGTGGACCCTCACTTTTCACAGGCTAAAGAAGTTTGAACTTGTCTCAAAAATGACAAGTTTGTGTGAGAGCTTTTCGCACGAAACGATATGCGAAAAGTTTGTGCCTATGAATAATTCGCAGGCCACATGATGTGAATTGTAACTTTTCGCAGACCGAAGAATGCGAATTGTTACTTTTCGCATGCTAATGCTTGCGAATTGTAACTTTTCGCATGACACTATTTGCGAAATATATACTTAGCCAAAATTCAAATTTTCCAAAAATGGCATTTTTTACTTTCAAAGCTTTCCAAAAATAAACACTTGCCAAAAATAGAATTTTTTCAAAAATATAATCTTTCCCAAAAATAGAAACTTTTAAGCACAATTTTTTTTAACTTTTCAAAACATTTTACACATACACTCACTTAAAGACTTAGTCAGATACTCCCCCTTGAATATTGATCTGTAATTTCTGCAAAACAGAAATTATCTAGGTATTCATTGAACATGAATCCTCAATGGTTAGAAATATCTTTTCAAACATTTACTCCCCCTTAACAAATACATGAACTATTATTGAACTTGAACTCATCAAAAGTACTTACACTCCCCCTTGATGTAAGTATTTAGAGTTTGATTGAAATCAGATATACTCCCCCTTCATATCTGCAAAAATTCACACAGTTTATCACATGTTCTTGAACTCTTCATCAAATAACTTTCAATCTCCCCCTTTTGTGAGAAAGAATAATCTCCTTAAATTTAGAAACAATCTCCCCCAAATACAAAAATACTTCCTTTGAAAGATATAACAGTCAGAGTATCCAAGATCCTTGATCTTTGAAGTATGAGTCCTGATCTGATGTGATTAGAAGTCAACATCCTTGCTTTGAAGAATGAGTCCTAGACTGTTTTGTCTAGAAGTCTAACTTGATCTTTGAAAAATGAGTTCAAAATTTTTGTATTCAGAAGTCTAAATTCTTTGACATTGAAGTACGGGTTCTAAATTTTTTTATTCAGAAGCCTATGTCTTTACACCCCCTACACAGTTGATTCCAGCAAAACAGATTTAACAGGTTTTGGTACTCATATGAACTTGGGTCCAACTTGGTTAGTCCTTGGAATCCTTTTAGAATTGATTCCAGATCTGTTGAATGCAGAATCATAGGAAGTAATTATATAAGATCCATACCAGTGATGAGCATAAGATTTATGCACAAAATCATTGGTACCACAGTAAGAACAACAAATTTTGTTTTTAGCTAAACTGATTAAATGATTAGCAGAATAAGCAAAATCAGTTTTAACAAAATATTTACCTTTATGAGCATTATTGTTTCTGTAATTGGATGTGGGAGCAAATGATTTCTGATCTGCTTTGGCATCACTTGAACCTTTCACAACCCAGATCATCTGACCTCCCTTAGATGCTTTCTTTCCTTTAGCTTTAGAAAAATAGCTAGCTGACCCATCATTAGATTTATTATAAAAGAGATTTGAAGTTCTAATATGATCTTTTTTGAGACATTTGATTTGACATTTTTCTTTTTGAAATCAACTTTTTTAAATGAACTGGAAACAGATTTAAATGAACATACTGATTCAGTTGACTCATCATAAGAGGATAAATCAATTGTCTCAGCAGTTACTTTGTCAGATAAATCATCATTTACTGCTTCCAGTTGTTTTATCTTTTCAGACAATTTGTTTTTCTCAGCAAAAATTTTGTCAAATTTGCTTTGCAGATCAGATTTGATCATCTTCTCTTTCATAATATTTAAAGATAGAGCAGACAGCTTCCTTGTAAGCTTTGAAATCTCATTTTCAAAAATCTTTCTTTCTTGCTCAAAATCTTTCTCTAAGTTTTGTTCTTAGTAGAAATCTCCTTTGAAAATCCCAACATTCTTCTTTTCAAAGTTTTTCTTTTCAGTTTCAAAAGAAGTTTTCATTTCTTGAAAAAGTTTTCTTTCTTTTTCAAGTAAATCCTATAAAGTGCAAATCTGCTTGGGAAGTTCAACAGATTTTTCTTCAAGGGCTTATTTTTCCTTTGAAAAAATGTCTCTTTCTAATATCAAAATATTTTCAAAGTCAAAGACTTGCTTTGAAAGTTTGATGCATCTAAGCTCAAGATCTTTCTTTTCCTGAACAACTTTCTTGGAAAGATCAGATAGCTTCTGGTTATAAGTTTTCTCCAGATCAGCTTTTTCTTATTTGTATTTCTCTTCATACATCTTCAACATATCTTTACCTTTTGATTTTAGAGTGGATACCTTCTTCTCAACTTTCTTCAGTTTTCTTTGAAGCTCATCAGTCTCAGCTTTCAATTCTGAGTTATGTACTTTAAGCTGCTTATTTTCAGCTTCTAAAGCAGGTATCTCAGACATGTAGGCGATGGCACGGTCTCTCCTTGATAGCACAGTGTTTCCCTTAGCATCAATATGAGGCATCTTGAATACTGATTCTGAAACTTTTCTTGAAAAACGATCGCCCCGAAAAATTCAGATGAACTTTGACTTTGAAAGTCAATTTTGATCAAAACTTGAAAATTTGTCAAAAAATTTCTAAGTTAAGAATCTGCAGAGCAAAGGTATCAAGAATTCGCAGAATGATATCACAGAATCCACAGGCAAGAATTCGCAGAATCCTAGAGTTTGCGGAAGATTTAGCGAAATCTAGACTTCGTCGCAAATCCAATAGAAAACTTATCGCTGGCAAAGAATTCACAGAAAACAGTATGCGAAATCCTACAATTCGCAAGACACATTGTGCGAAATCTTTACTTTTCGTTGACTTCTTTGTGCGAAATTTGTACTTGACAATTTCAACAAAATCACAATTTTATGAATCTTGTGAAATCTGTATGAATCTTGAGAAATCCTTGGATCTTGCGAGTTCTTCCATAAAATCACTTAATCTTCTATGAAATCTTCAAGAATGTAAATTGGAACTTGAAACTTCACAGTGTTGCTCGATTTTTGATATTGAACAAACCCTTAGCACATAATTTGTCCAACAATCACTTGAAATAGCAATTCGATCCAAACTCAGTAAGTTCGAACTTTCGAACCAAAAAGTTTTCAAAATCCAAAATTCACAAAGAATTAACGTGAATTAGGTCTAATAATCTGAATAACAATTGTTCTGTATCCAAAAACGATCCTAATCCAACCAATCTTGCATCACAAATTCCACTAATCCATGAAGAATCAAATGGAACAGTGAACTTTCTATATTAGTCTGCGAGTTCTTTAAATCTTGCTAAAAATAGCCAAATATGTTCAAATCTTCATCTCTGAATAGTTCGGTTTGCACTGATACCAATTGTTGTTATAGATTTCAAGCATAAAGATCAAAAAATCAAGAATCTAATAAAAAATATTCAATCAAGAGAGAAAATATTCATATGTCATTTACTCTCAAATCACAAGTGATACAATTGCGTACAATGTTACAAGAGTTACAAAGACAAAGACAAGGAAACCTATTTATATAGGTCAAACAAGTCTTGACCTCATACAAGGTATAAAGCAAAGTACAATACAAAAAGAACAAATTGATTCAAACTATTATCTCCAACATAAATTTATCAATTATGCTCGATACGGAGATCGATTCGTCTATCTTCATATTATGTTGAGAATATTGGCCTAAAATACGTAGGAGCTCATTATATTGCTCCATCACAGGCCTTGAGTCCAACATCTTGTAATTATTATAATTACTAACGAGGAACTTCTTACTAGAAGCATCCTCCGCCATGTATTTGGACTCAAGTGAGTCCCATAGCTCTTTGGAAGACTCGAAATTTTGATAAATGTCAAAGAGGGAGTCACACAAACCGTTTAAGATGTGGCCATGACAGATGTATTCTTCATTCTGAAAGCCTGCTCTTGAGTTTCCGTCCACAAGAATTTCACATTCTTTCTCGTCAAGGCTATCAATGGTGAAGCAACCTTGGAGAAATCCTAGATAAATCTTCGGTAGTAACCGGCTAGACCCAAGAAACTCCTGATCTCGGTTGGGCTCTTCGGTGGCTCCCAATTTAACATGGCTTCAATCTTGGATGGATCCACTTTCACACCTTCTTGTGACACCACATGTCCGAGGAACTGGACTTCTCGAAGCCAAAATTCGCATTTGGAAAATTTCGCGTGGAGTTTCTCTCTTCTTAGCACCTCCAAAATCTCCCGCAAATGATACTCATGCTCTTCTTCACTCTTGGAGTAGAATAGGATGTTATCGATAAATACGATGACGAATTTGTCCAAGAAGGGGCAGCAACTCGATTCATCAAATCCATGAATATTACGGGTACATTGGTTAGTCCGGATGGCATTACAAGGAACTCGTAATGCCCATACCGAGTTCTATACACCGTCTTCGCCACGTCCTCTTCTTTAACTCTCACTTGGTGGTATCCCGATCGCAGGTCAATCTTTGAGAAACATCCAGCCCCTTGCAATTGGTCAAAAAGATCGTCGATCCGTGGGAGGGCGTACTTGTTCTTCACGGTCACTTTGTTCAACTCATGGTAATCGATGCACATCCGCATGGTGTGGTCCTTCTTCTTGATGAATAAGACCGGAGCTCCCCAAGGCGAGGAACTCGTTCTCACGAATCCTTTCTCCAATAGCTCTTGCAATTGCTTCATCATTTCCTGCATTTTCGTGGGTGCGAGACGATAAGGTGCGCGGGCAATTGGCGCCACGCCCGAAATTAAGTCGATGCGGAATTCTACTTGACGGTCGGGAGGTAATCCCGACAAGTCTTCAAGAAATACGTCCGGGAAATCCCGAACGGTCTTCACGTCCTCCAAATTCCTCTTTTCTATCTTGGTGTCCAGTACGTAATCCAAAAATGATGGACACCCCTTTGATAAGTACTTTCGTTCCTTGAGAGAAGAGATGACCATTACCTCACCCTTCCGTTTCTCTCCATAAATAAGGACGAAATTCCCATCCAAAGTTGGGACACGAATGAGTTTCTTTGAGCAAAGGATTTCGGCTTGATTTTTCACCAACCAGTCCATTCCTATCACTATGTCAAAACCCCCAATAGGCATAGGAAATAAGTCCACTGGAAAGTGGTTGCCATTGATTTCCAACTGACAATCTTTCACAATTTCATGCAACACAACTTGGTCCCCGTTTGCTGCTTCCACAACTAAAGCATCACTAAGAGTGGTTGAAGGTACATTCAAGGATTCACGAAAAGAGGTTTCTAGAAGAGAACGATTCACGTACGAATCGAAAAGTATTCTAGCAGGTATAGAATTGAGTAGGAACGTACCTGACACTACGTCTGCGGTCTCTCTAGCTTCTTCAGTTGACATTTGGAACGCCCTTCCTTGAGGCCTCGGAGAAACTTCCTTCTTGACTGGCATTTTTGTACTAGCTCCTCTCGAATTGCCCTTCAACTTGGGACAGTTGAGCCGCACATGGCCCAATTACTTGCATTCATATCATACCGTTCCCCGAATGGGGCACACTTGGCTAGTGTGGCCCGCCTTGCCACACTTGAAGCACACAAGAGGAGCGGAATTGCAAGCTCCAAAATGCTTACTTTTACATTTCGGGCACCAACTTGGTTCCCAACGCGGTTCCACTATAGAGTTCCCCACAAAATGTCTCGGGCGTTGAGGAGGTCCCGAACGGATTTCCCACTTCCTCTTCTCCTTTCGGTTCTGGATGATGTCATCTTCAACCAACTGTGATTCTTCAATTGAATCTTGAAGTGTAGTCACTCTAGCATTTCTCATGGCGGTTTTCATTTCCGCCGGCAATCCCTTGTAACACGCCTTGATCTTGGCCTTTTCGTCTGGGGCTATATGACCCACAAAGTTCAAATTCTCCACAAACAGCTTGGAGTACTCGTCTATGGTTCGGTCCCCCTTCGTCAGGCTTCTACACTCGTCCTCGATTTTATCCAATGCCTTTTCGTTGCAATATTTGTCCATGACCTTCTTCTTGAATTCTCCCCAGGTAAGTCGATACATAATTGTGGGGTCAACGGTGGACCGAACAACGTTCCACCAGGTAAGAGCATCACCTCGAAACACTTGAAAAGCAAAACGGACCTTTTGTACCTCCCCGCACTCACAGGATTCGAAGGCCAATTCGAGCTCTCGGAGCCAATTCAATCAGATTACCGGGTTTGCAGTACCTGATAACTCCGAGGGTTTACAACCGAGAAAATATTTGAAGGAACGAGTTTTATCCTCTCGTCTTGTATCATTTGCCACTAGCTCAACAGTCGGAATCTCATTCCCGGTTCCCCCGGATCCGGCAATGACCACATTCTCCGCCACTGCTTCATACCTACGGTGACTAGTATCTCTATCCTCCAAGAGCTTCATAAACAACTCTTGTTTCTTAGTCAAAGCCTCGTTCATGACCTGCATCATGTTATCCATCATCCTTGATTCAGGAGTGGCTTCAGTCAAGACCAGGTTGGAGGATGCCAAGTTCTCCCTTGGGATGTGTTCCGGTCCTCCACCCAACAGATTCGTTTGAGGCGGAATTTCTCTTGCCTCGACGTTTTTCGGTTGATCAGTTGTCGATGCGGTGACCTCATGGCCTACCGGTGGAGTCCTCAACCTACCCCGAGTATTAACCATCTTAGTCTGTCACACACGCGAGAATATAGGTGAGTATAGGGTATAAAAGTTAAACACAAGGAAACGTACTAATACATTTATTAATTGTCATAACAACAGTAGGTCAAGAATACTCACATAAAACATCCTCATAATAACGTTAGCTAAGTGAAATTATGAACACATGATACGTAAGGATTCTCGTTACCACTATCACGACTCTCAATCAACATATTTTCCAATGACTCTATTAATATACCACCCTAAGAGTTCTACCCCATCTCGCGACTCATAGCTTAATTAGCATCAACTTAAGTCCAGGAATCTTATCAAGAGACCTAGTTCACTTAAACTACTGCTCTGATACCAACTTCTAACACCCTAAAAATAAGGACAATTCAAAATTTAAAATTTCGGCAATATGACGTCTAAATTACGAAGGTTTCCAATCCTGTAATTAATGACAACTAAAACCCAAAGAGGTTGGGGTAGTTTGTAACAAATAGAGTAGCGTAAAATGAGACATAAAATTTCAACAACCTATTTAATCTAGAACAAAGTCAAAACTAGATTAAGGTGGGTGTTGCTATGCCTCCAAAACACTTTTCTCAACGAAATCCCAAAAGCCCGGTCCTCCAATAGTCCTAAGCATAGACCCGGCATTCAAGGTGCTCTTTTACACCACTAGAAAGACCTGTAGATAGTACACAACATCAAGTGTTAGGCTAAGAGCCTAGTGAGGTCTCACATAAGCATATAAACAATTTAATATTAAAACATGAAGAACTTCCAAGATACCACCACCGTGACGATTTCCCATTTACATTCCGCTATGATACATGGGATCCAACTTGTTCACAAATTCTTCACAACACGTTATAAGTTCTTGTACGTGGGAGACCCGTGGCCTCTCAAGTGACTGAACCCATGAATTGAGCCACTTGAGTTTAATAATGGGGAATTACACCTCAGGCCCTTGCTTTAGTGCACATCGTATTCGGCATCACCTCAAACATCTTTACCACCTTTAGTGTCTACTCTGTAGAGTTCCACCTCAAGGCTTATTGAACCTTAATGACTACCCTTAACTTAGTAGAGTTCCACCTCAAGGAATAGGTCCTTTAGTTTCTACCCTCTAATTATTCTGTTAGTGTATGTTATTGTATCCAAGAATTAATGTGAAAAGTCAAAGTCTGTAAAGTCAACTTTGTATAAGTCTTTGAAAGTTCTTATGTCTTGAGTGTTTAGTGCTTTGAGAGAAGTGTCTGAGTATAAATAAATAATGTTGTGAGAGTTGTTGTAATTGTGTGAGATGTGTGTATTGTAATTGTCACATATCAATATACGTACGACTTGTGATTTCTCTCTCTACTCACTCTCTCTAGAACTTTAATTGTCAAATCATAATTGATTGAATTGTTCTTGATAACTGGGATCATACATTTTCAATTGGTATCAGAGCTGAACCCAATCAAATTCAGAAGGATTATATCACTAGGATTAGATTGAATTTCTTGATTTTTTTTCAAGAACTCGCACGATTTTTTTAGAACACTGTTGAATCGAATTTATTTTGAATAATTGTTGTTTGTATGTGAAATTGATTCCATAGTGATCTATTACTGTTTTAGAAAGTTTATTGTTTAGATTCGATCACGAATTTCTCACTAGATCGATTTCAATTTTGAATTTTTGTTGTTTTTGGTTTGAAAATATATCGAACACTGTTTCGAATCAATTCATTGTGTTTTGTTGTTTTTAGCCAGAAATTCGTATTAGAAATGTGTTCTAAATGATTAATCGACCAAACCTGTGGATTTTCAAGTTTGAATTGCGGGTTGAATTGGATTTTGAATCGATTTTGTGATTCAGAGTGTAAAACGTGCAAGATCAAAGAACGCGCTAATCAAGAACACGCACAAACTGAAGAACACGCACGATGTTGAATTTTTTTTTCTGCGAGTTTGGATTAGTTCGCGCATAAAGTGTTTGCGAGAAGTGACAAAACGTGCACAAGCCATCTTGCGAGAAGTGAAGTAAACAGTGACTTGCGAGTTTACTAGCCGTGCGAGTTTCCATTTAGCGAGTTCTACTTTTTCAAAAATTGTCTAAGTATGGAACGCGCAAGGGATATTTGATTTGCGAGTTTGTGTTCATTTGCGAGAAGTACAAGTGATCAAATTTTTCTAAGTCCAAAACGCGCACATTCTAACTTGCGAGAAGCTAAAACGCGCACGTTGAAGTTTGCGAGTTTCGAGAAAAGGGTATACAGTTGTCTGGGAGAAGCTACTTCGCGCACATCAAGTCCTACGAGTTATTCAAAACATGCAAGAAGTAGTCTGCGAGTTCTACAAACGCACACATAACTGTTAGCGAGAAGCTTTGTGAACAGTGTTTTGCGAATCCTTTGGTCTGCGAGTTTCAGGTGTCTGCGAGTTATGGAGTTAGAATTTTTCTGAGATTGTTTTTCAAGTGGTGATCTGAATTTGACTTTTCAGTCAACTTTTCTGAATTGTTTGGGGAACGATCATTCATATCAAGCCAATTTATTGTTCAAGATGTCTACAATTTTATCAGGGAGAGATTGTGCTATCATGTATATGCCTGAGATACCTGCCATAGAAGTTGAACGGGATAAACTGAATATTCAAAATTCAAAGCTTCTTAATCAAATTCAGGAATTTAAAGCTAAATTGTTAAATTCTGATAAAACTTCTGAATGTGCAAAATGTACTAATGATTCTCAATCTGATTTTACAGGTGTCATCAAGGCAAGAGAGAGAGATTAAAGAGAAAGAGCAAGAAATTGGAATGAAAGAAAAAATTATAGAGGTTAAAGAAAAAATAATCATGCAAAAAGAGAGAAAGATAATAAATCTTCAAAGTCAACTTAAGACAACTAAACAAAAATCATCAGAACTGCAAGTTGAATCAGTTGAGCTTCAACAAAAGTTTAAGGCTTTTGAAGAAAAGATATCTACTTTAGAGACAAAGAATGTTGATCTGATAAAAAGCCTCCAAGCAGATAATGAAAAAGCAAATCTGGAGAAATCATCTACTCAAAAGATGACTGACTTTGAAAAGAAAGTTATCCAAGAGAAAAAGGATCTTGAGCTAAGATGTTTGAAACTCTCGAAGCAAGTGTCTGAATTTGAAAAAATCTTAATTACAGAAAGAGACATGTTTGCTAAAGAGAGAAAAGTTCTTGAAGACAAAACGATTGAACTTCCCCAACAAATCTCAGTTCTGCAAGACTTACTTGATAAAGAAAGAAAAACTTTTCAAGAAAAGAAAAAGTCTTTTGAAACTGAAAAGAAAAATGCTGAAAAGAGAAATGTTGGGATTTTCAAAGATATTTCTGAACAAAACAAGAACTTAGAAAAAGATTTTGAGCAAGAACGTTTAAATTTTGAATCTGAAATATCTAAGCTCGCATCCAAGATAACTGTTCTATCCTCAGATATTCTTAAAGAACATATAGCTAGAACTGATTTGAAAAACAAGTTTGACACACTTTCTGATGAAAGAAATATTTTGTCTAAAAAAATAAAGGAATTAGAAGCTGCAAATAGTGATTTGTCAGAAAAGATTTCAGCTGATGTGATTGATCAATCACCTGTTGATATCTCAACAGAATCAGTTTGTTCTTTCAAAACAGCTTCAAGTTCCATTCATGAGAAAAATGTTTTCAAAAAGAACAGTGTGAAACCAAACATTGTCAAATCAAATCAGATTCGTCCATCTAATATGTTCTATGACAAATCTGTTGATAGTTTAGTGAGCTTCTATGTCAAATCTCTTGGAAAGTATTCAAAGAAAGGACAGATGGTCTGTAGAGTTAAAGATTCCTCGGATGAGGAGAAGAATGACAAAGCATCTGCATCCACATCCAATGCTAAAAAGAACAGAGCTCATAAAGGTAAATCTTTTGGCAAACCTGATACAATTTACTCTACTAATTATCTTATCAGGTTGGTTGAAAAGGAAATATGTTGTTCTTACTGTGGAGCAAATGACTTTGTAAGTAATAATTTTGTTGATTACTGGTATGGTTCATATTATGTAACCCTCAAAAGAACTGCAACTAACACATCAGGACCCAAATACCAGTGGGTACCAAAAGCTAAATCTGTGTTGCAGGCACCCAAGGTTTAAGGGGGAGCAAGATATTGGCTCTTGAATAATTCACTTCAAGACCCGAAATTTAATGTTAAAGGACAATTACTTCTAAGTAAAACAGCTTAGGACTCGTTCTTTAATGTTTAAGGACAAGGATATTTTGCAAATATCCAGGGGGAGCTTAGCTGAATATAAATCATTCTATCATGATTTGAGGAGAAGCTTGTTAGGACTGAAAGTCCTGAGTGTTGAAAGTGGAATAAAGTATTTATAAGGGTTTGATTTGTAATTAATTGAAAGTTATTTTTTTAGATGGGCCCAAGCCCATAAGCCCATTATATGGTTGTAAGCCTAAGTATATAAAGGCGTTTCTAATTCATATTTCAGGTTAGAAGTTTAAGTCTCATAATTTTAGATTACTAGTCAATAGGTTTACATATTCTGATAAGATTTCTCTCTGTAAACCTAAACCCTTTGATTTCATATTAATCATATGACTAGCAGTTGTGGCTTGATTATTGTTCTACATTGAATATTTACTATTGATTGCACTGTACTGGGATCTACAATTGGTATCAGAGCAAAGAGACTAAAGGTTTGATCCAGAAAAAGGTTTGTCTAAAACCCTATAATCAAATATATGTGTTAATCGCTTTTATCTGTTTTAAGTGATTATATGTTTCTGAGTTTTATCGATCTGTTTGATTTCTGTCAATCTGGGTTGATTTTTTATCGGTCTATTGTTTACTGGAAAAAGTTATTATCGGTCTAATATTTGATCTACAATCTGGGTTGATTATTTGTTTATCGGTCTTTTGTCAATCTGCATATTTGTTTTCTGATTTTTCATTGAATTCGATTTCTGGGTTTGATCACGATCGAGTTCCAGAAATCATCGAGTTCATCGGTTTGTTCATCGTGTTTATCGGTCTTTAATCATATTGCTTATCGGTTTGGAGTTTATCTGTTTATCGGTGTTTGATTTTATCGGTCTTTCTCTTAAGTTGTTATTAATCAGGTTCGACCGATAGGTTGTTTGACCGGGACATAGTCTCTACCGGTCCTTTGGTTCGACCGGTGCCTTGTAATTATCGGTCGTTTATTCGACCGGTACTTTGACATTATCGGTCCTTTGCTCGACCGACTCATTACCTTCGACCGATACCCTGCTTACCGGTCTTTGTCCTTTGACCGATACTTTGTCACTTCCGGTCTTTTGGTTTGACCGGCCTTGCTTTGACCGACATTTGGAGTCGACCGATAGGTTGTCTATATCTGTCCTTTGCTTGACCGGTACATTGTCTTTACCCGTCTTTTGCTTGACCGGAACCCTGCTCGACCGGGTTTCTTTAAAAAAAAAAGGAAAAAAGGGTCAATTTTTTTGTCTCACGATCATTTTGCAGTGCATTTCTTTTAGCCCCCGTACTTCAAGGTTTCAGAAGTTTGTCATTAGTGACCCTAAACTTTCAAGTTTCACACTTTGTCACTTTTGGTCCCTACACTTTCAAATTCCATCTCTTGTCAAGTTCAGTCCCTGTATATCAAAAGGAATGCCTTCAAGCGAAGCTCTTTCAATAAGTATGGATGAGATGCCACCTGTTCTTTACAGAGGAGAATATGACCACGGAACGTACTCACTACCATTTCAGGAATACACAGATGAGCAAAGAAAGAGATTTGAAGCTGATAAATTGACTAAAGCTTTTATCTTGCAAGGAATTTCCGAGGAGATTTCAAAAGAGATTTCTGTAAGTTTAGACAGTAAAAAGGCTACAGAAAAACAGCTGTGGGAACATCTTGAGAAGATAATGACAGGACCAAAGATGTCTTCAAGAATAAAGTTTTTGGAAACTGAGAACAAAGAGCTAACAAGAAAAATCTTGAACTTGGAAGATCAGATTGTCCAGATCCAGAAAGCATCCGTTGAAAGTTATGAGGAAAATATCTCTGAACTAAAAGATGCAAATGCCGATCTTCAAAAGCAAATATCTGATTTGGAGCAAAAGCATGCTAAAGATAAATCCGAGTTTGAGAAATCTTTTGCAAAGAAGTTCTCAGATTTTTCGAGAAAATGTGATGATGAGAAGAAAGAAGTTGAGCTGAAATGCATAAAACTTTCTCAGCAAGTTTCTGATTTTCAGAAAGTAATCATTCTTGAAAGAGAGAAGTTTGCAACAGAAAAGAAGGCCATTCAACAAAAGAATGTTAGCGTCTTCAAAGACATATTCGGCCAAAGAAACAATGCTGAGAAGGGATTTGAAGAAGAGAGAAGTATGTTTGAGGCTGAGATTAAAAAGCTGACTGCCAAGTTATCTGAACTATCTGAGAAGGCACTAAAAGAGCAGAAAACGAAGTCTGAGTTCACGAAGAAGATTGACCTGATTGTTCAAGAAAGAGACAACTTCGCTTCAACAATTAAAGTGCTTGAAAAGTCTGTATCAAGTTCAAATCAAAAACCTGTCTCTTCACAAAGGTCAGCTAAATCTTTTGATCAGATTCGTAAAACCAACATTTTCTATGATAGAAATATAGATGGTTCAGGTACACGTCCTAGAAGAAGGAGATACAAAGATGAGGAACTGGTCTGGCAGAAGAAACCAGTTGAAGATGAGCTGAAAGAAAAAGAATCATGTGTACATGCGGTTAATGCCAAGAAGAACAATGCGAGTAAAGGTAAACCTGATCATATCTACTCGAGAGACCAATTACTCAGGTTGTCAGGTAAGAAATACCACTGTTCTTATTGTCGTACACATGAACACATTCACAAAACGAGTGATCATTTCTGGTATGGTTCTTATTCTATTTCCCCCACAAGAACTGCAACTAACATTCGAGGAGCCAAATACAGTGGGTACCAAAGCCGACAACTGATTCTGTGTTGTAGGAACTTCAAGTCAAGGGGGAGTAAGAGAACAATGGCTTCTAAGTAAATCAGCTTAGAACCCAGACTTCAACGAAGTTTGGCTTCTGATCACATGACATCTCAGGACCCGTTCTTCAACGTTCAGACTTGGATATTTTGCAAATATCCAGGGGGAGCTTATCTGATCTATATCATTCTATCATGATTTGAGGGGGAACTTAAATGTAAGTATCTTCTAATCTAGATCTCTGATTGTTTGAAAGAAAAACAACTTTCAAGCATGAAAAACGTTTTCTGAAATGTTCAAATCACTTCTGGTTCTCAAAAGATTTTATGAATTTAGAAGTGTGTCTTTTAAATGTTTTTCAAATTTTGAGCTTTAATGTTTAATTGACCGTGTGTTTCCAAAGATCAATACTTACGTATTATCTTATCCATATACTGTCCAGTATTCTTACACACCGGTTCAGTATTTTATTTGAATTTGTTATTACCATGTCTCATAATGAACCAATTTTTCGATGGTAATACCCCCATTTGAAATTCAATATTGTTGAGCTTCAATCATAATTTCTAATATTGTGCTTTCATTGCAAAAGTGTTTATATTCGTTCATATAAACAAAATATCCAATTCTTTGATACCCTAACCAGTTTAGTTGATCTGATTGGTACATTGTCAGTTTTTCAAAGACCAATTGCTCAAATCTCCTGTGCATATTTTTTTTTGATAGTGTTATCTTATTTGAGCTTAAATGTTCAAGTTAAACTATTGAGCATACATTCATTATAGGAATTACATTGGTTTTGTGTGAGAACTTAAACAGAACTTCCATGGATTCATGTTAACCAGTGTTTCCTACCCCGGAAGTTATCCCTGAGTGATTGAGGGGTGAGGGGTCTTAAAACAAAGAGTGGGGGAGATAACTCATCCAGTTGAGTTTTTTTTTCTCATTGTGCTGAGCGGAAAAATGAAAAAGAGAGTTTGGTTAGAAATGAGCTTTAATGTTAAAAAGAAAGAGGGTGTGAGAACAGAGTTAAAAGAATATCAGAACTCTGCACCAACCACTTTCTGAGTCGGGCAGCCACATATTCTGATTGGTTTACATTCTTTGGTGACCATCATTGAAACAGGCACCTAGCCCATGCCAACTCTTGCATTAACCCCACCAACCACTCATTTCTTTCTTAACAAAGAAATGTTTCATTTTCTTTGGGGACGCAGCACATATGCTATCTAGTCTTCGATCGGAAGATTTAGATATTGAAAAAGAAGGAAAGTTGCCCCACCTTCGCACCTCTTTCATGCACATTGAGTCCGTGTAATATCTGTTGCTGTCTCAACAGTTTACACAACTTGAGCCTGGTCAAGCTAAGTAGCTTCAATCATTTCTACACTTTCACGAGCACACAAGGAATGAGTTTTCTTGTCATAACATTCATAGAAAATTCCTTTATGGTTTTTTGATGATTGAATGGAAGCCCTGGGGGAGTGAACATCACAAAAACTTCTTTCCAATGTACATCCGTTGTACAAAGTGGATCCGTGCTACTTACAGGCATACTAACTGTATCATCTGTTGATTCAGGTTTCCAATTCCTATTATAACTGAATTTGAAAAGATTCAGATATATACATTTCATGAATTGACGGATACTCAGATCACAGGTGGCAGAATGTCAACTTATCATAAAGGGGAGATCAAAAAAAGTGTTGAAATTGAAGAAGTTTTGATGATCATGATGCTCACAATCATCAAAAAGGGGGAGAAAAAGTTCAATTTCAAAGTTTTTTTTAAAGAAAGAAAGTTAGTTCTGAAGGCAGTCTAGAGATCAAAGAGATGAAGATTTTGTTTCAATTTTCAAAGAGAGTTCAAAGATTGTATTGGTTCTTTCCCGTATCATGTGGTGTCTGCTACAAGTTTGTTTATCATTCCTCCTACGAGCTGATTGAAACAAGTTCTTATGCTAAAAGTCTATTCAACTCGCGGTTCAAAGACAGATTCTTTGTTTTAAACTGAAGATGCACCGTGGAAAGTCACGTTACTCTCACATTATCTTTCTTGTGTGCTGATCCGATGTGATTGAGTTTCTACAGCTGAAAGCTGCTTGATAGTGCATTCAGTCGAGGCTATTGTACATTGAATCTGGTTACAAAGTTGAAACTATGAAGACCAAGAGCTTTATTCAAGGGGGAGCGTGGAAAGTCATGAAGTTAAGCAACACCAAAGTTCTTCAAAGATTCAAGAGGGAAAGAAGATCAAGGCATTAATTATTCAAGAAGATAAATGCTTTATTCAACTTTAGGGGGAGATTGTTAGGACTGAAAGTCCTGAGTGTTGAAAGTGGAATAAAGTATTTATAAGGGTTTGATTTGTAATTAATTGAAAGTTATTTTTTTAGATGGGCCCAAGCCCATAAGCCCATTATATGGTTGTAAGCCTAAGTATATAAAGGCTTTTCTAATTCATATTTCAGGTTAGAAGTTTAAGTCTCATAATTTCCGATTACTAGTCAATAGGTTTACATATTCTGATCAGATATTCTCTCTGTAACCCAAACCCTTTGATTTCATATTAATCATATGACTAGCAGTTGTGGCTTGATTATTGTTCTACATTGAAGTATCTTCTGTTCATATGACTAGCAGTTGTGGCTTGATTATTATTGTCTCAATAGGTTTACATATTGATTTCATATTAATCATATGACTAGCAATTGTAAGTATCTTCTGTTCTAGATCTCTGATTATTTGAAAGAAGAACAACTTTCAAGCATGAAAAATGTTTTCTTAAATGTTCAAACCACTTCTCTATTCTCAAAAGATTTCAAAAATTAAAAAGTGTGATTTTAAATGTTTTTCATAGTTGAGCGTTAATGTTTAACTGACCGTGTGTTTCCAAAGATCAATACTTGTGTATTATCTTGTCTATATACTGTCAAGTATTCATACACAGAGGTTCAGTACTTCATTTGAATCTGTTATTACCATGTCTCTAAACGAAACAATTTTTCGATGGTAATACCCTCGTTTGAGTTCATTGTTGTTGATCATCATTCATCATTTCAATCTTTATGCGTTCATTGCTAAATTGTTTACTTCTGTTCATATAAACAACCTATCAAATTCTTTGATACCCTAACCATTCCACGTTCTTATTTCGTGATATTTGATCTGATTGATACATTGTCAGATTCTCAAAACAATTCTCTTGATTTCATTTCATTCGTTCAATATCCTTGTTTTGAGAGATCTTCAAAGTACAAATACTCAAATTATCATTTCTATTCTTGATGAACATACATTTTTGACAATGATATCATATTTATGCTTAAATGTTCAAGATAAATTGTTGAGCAACCATTCTTTTTAGGACTTACATGGGATCAGTGTGAGAGCTTAAACAGAACTTCCATGGATTCACGTTAACCAGTGTTTCCTACCCCAGAAGTAATCCTAGAGTGATTGAGGGATGAGGGGTTTTAAATCAAAGAGTGGGGGAGATAACTCATCCGGTTGAGTTTTTCTCAGTGTGTGGAGAGGTAAAATGTAAACGAGAGTTTGGTTAGAAGTGAGCTTAAATGTTAAAAAGAAAGAGGGTGTGAGATCAGAGTTAAAAGAATATGAATACTCTGCACCAACCATTTTCTGAGTCGGGCAACCACATCTACTGATTGGTTCACATTCTTTGGTGAACATCATTGAAACAGGCAGTGAGCCCATGCCAACTCTTGCAATTACCCCACCAGCCACTCGTTTCTTTCCCGAAAAAGAAATGTTTCATTTTCTTTGAGGACGCAACACATCTGGTATTTGGTCTTCATTCGGAACATTTAGATATTGAAAAAGAAGGAAGATTGCCCCACCTTCGCACCTCTTTCATGCACACTGAGTCCGTGTAAAACTTGTTGTTGTCTCAACAGTTTACACATTTTGAGCCTGAAAAAGCTTAAGTAGCTTCAATCATTCTACACTTTCACGTATACACAAGGAATAAGTTTTCTTGTCATAACATTCATATAAATTCCTTCGCGTTTTTCGATGATTGAATGGAAGCCCTGGGGGAGTGAACATCTCAAAAGCTCCTTTCCAATTTACATCCGTTGTATAAAGTGGCTCCGTGCTACTTACAGGAAATTTTAACTGTATTATTCATTGATTCAGGGTTACAAAGTTTATTATATCTAGATTTGAAAAGATTCGGGTATATACATTTCATGAATTGACTGAGATTCAGATCAAATAGCGAAGATTGTCATTCTACAAAGAGCGAAGATTGTCATTCTACAAAGAGCGGAGATTGTTAGTTTTTCACAAAAAGGGGAGATTATTATTCAAAGACAGTGATGAAATTGAAGAAGTTTTGATGATCATGATGCTCACAATCATCAAAAAGGGGAGATATTTTTAAAGATTTCAATTTCAAAGCTTAAAAGGAAGAGATTTTCTGAAGAAAAAGGAGAGATACTTTCTGAAATTTCAAATTCAAGACAGATGAAAGTCAATAGATTCTAAAGATCATGTTTCGAAGATAATTCAAGAAAGTTTATTTTCTGAAGACGATCCAGAGATCAGAGAAATGAAGATACAATATCAAAGATTCCTCAGTCAATAGTTCAAATATATAAAGTTCAAAGATTTCTCAAAGTTTCAAAGACTTCAAGAATTGTTAATTTCTTGTTAAAGACTTGATGGTTTTACAAGGCAAATGCAAAAGACTTTTCAAGATTCTTCAAAAGTTGATCGTTTAAAGATTGTCAGAGCTTCAACGTCTAAAGCTATCAGAGTTAAAGTTTTGAAGAATTAAGTGTTGAAGACGATTGTCAAATTTTTATTAAATCTTGAATACAAAGGGGGAGATTGTTAGTGTATTTTATTGTATCTAAGATTTAATGTGAAAAGTCAAAGTCTGTGAAGTCAACTTTGTATAAGTCTTTGAGAGTTCTTATGTCTTAAATGTTTAGTGCTTTGAGAGAAGTGTCTGAGTATAAATAAATAATGTGGTGAGAGTTGTTGTAAATGTGTGAGATGCGTGTATTGTAATTGTTACATATCAATATACATATGACTTGTGATTTCTCTCTCTGCTCTCTCTCTAGAACTTTAATTGTCAGATCATAAATGATTGAATTGTGCTTGATAACTGGGATCATACATGTTAGACCTAGAGTTTTGAGTCAATTAGAGGTTTTAATAGTATCTTTTGTATTGTTGACTTTATGAGAGGTCAAGGCTTGTTTGACCCATATATAAGTCTTTGTTTCTTTTGAGTAAGTAAGCATTCTAAGCATTTCATATAATTTCCTTGTAAGCGTATCTTTGTGAGATATATGACAAATACATTTCTCTCATCTATGATTCTTTGAATGTTATATCTTGTGCATGATTAATTGTGATTGCTTGATTTTTGGGATCACAATTGGTATCAGAGCTTAATCAGAAACAACAGAAAGATTTGAAGAATCGAATTAAAAGGCAGATTGATCACAGTTTCCATTTTCGGCAAGATATTGTTTCATTGAAATTGATTTTTCGATTTAATGGAATTCTTGATGTAAAATTGTATTCACAGTGTTCGTACATGATAGAGGGTTGATTCTTCTTTTGGTCGATTGTTAGTTGGATCAACAGATTGTTAAAATTTCATCGATCTTTCCAAGTTTAGTAACTTTCTACTTTCGAACTGTTGAAGATCAATTCCCAATTCATCTGTGATTAGTATGAAAATTCCTTTCAGAGGGTTGTCATCAATGGTATAAAGATTGATATTACAAAGTTTCAGGATCAAACATCAAGTTTTGGGTGGATTTCAAGCAGAAAATTCAAAAATGAGGCTGAGATCTGAAGAATTCGCTATATTCATGAAGAACTCACAGAGTGAAAGAATTCGCAGAATACATATTCTTGTTATTTTCAAGGAAAGAACTCGCAGAGTAACAGATTTTGCAGAATGAAGAATTCGCACTCATATAGAAGAAAAATGACTAAGTGAAGGATTCGCAGAGTTGTTCTATACGAAAAGTGAAGATTTCGTAACTGTGAGAGACACGAATTCTGAAGAATTCACAGTTGTGTCTATTACGAATTCAAAGAACCTGCATAGGCTTAATTGCGAAAATCTCAAGAACTCGCATAAGCTTTCTTGCGAAAAGTGAAGAACTCGCACAAGTCATTGTCGGTCCACAATATATCAAGTTCTTATCGACTCAAAACACATATACGATTACCAACCTGTTTGATTAAATTATCAATCGATTACAAGGTTGATGTTTCCACTTGAAGCTCTAGACTTTCTCTCTGATGAATAGTAAAATGTGTGTGTGTGTGTGTGTAATGTGTGATCTGATTTCTTAGATAGATTTTACAACACACTAACAACAACTTGCAAACATAATATCTAAACTAATAAAACTAATATTATATCTAAAATATAATATCTAACTAATATCTAATAACTTAGATATTTAGAATTAATAATAAAATACTAAAACTAACTTTGACATTTTATTACAAACGACATTAGACTAATATTTAAGAGTCGACTTTCCGGCTTTATCTTCAGATTGGATGATCTTGAATCCAATAGATTTGTGCGCTAACAATCTCCCCCTTTGGATCAAGATCATTTCAGCTCAGAAGATGCAATCTCCTTCTCTGTCTTCCATATGTAAAAATCTCCAGGTTTTAGCTCAGAATGATGTAGCAAAGTATCTTCAAAGGAAATTTCTCTAAAATCGGCATGTCTTCAGAATACTTTGGTCTATCGCAATTCTTGGTTAGTTCTTCTCTTCTCCAATGTCTTTGGAATGTAATGGACTGGACATTTCTTCAAACCTTAGGTTCTCCCCCTTTTTGATGAATAGAGAAACGATTTCATCAAAACTTTGAGTAAGAAATGTCGTTCATTTGGAGTCACTGATTCGTCAATTCAAAAGATATTCATCCAGATCTTTGCAAATCCAGACAAAATAATCGTGTAACACCTGAATCAACAAATGAATCAGTTAATATGTCTGTCAGTAACACTAAGTCACTGTGTGTAACGAATACACATTGGAAAGGAGTTTTTTGATGTTGACTCCGCCAGGGCTTCCATTCAATCATCGAAACACCACAAAGGCAATTTCTATGAACGTTATGACAAAGAAACAAATTCCTTGTGTGTTCGTGCAAGTGATAGAAAGAATTAAGCACGGATGACTGCTTATATGCTCAAATTTGTGTAAACCACTGAGACAACAGTAAGTTAAATACAGACTCAATGTGTATGATTGAAGTGCGAAGGTGGGGCAGACTTCCTGCTTTTCAATATCCATATTTTCCAAATGAAAATTAGATAGCAAATGTGTTGCTTCCCCTTTGAAAAAGTGAAACACTTTCCTTTTAAGAAGAAAATGAGTAGTTGGTGAGGTTTGATCAAGAGTTGGCATGGGCTAGTTGCCTGTTTCAATAATGATCACCAAAGAATTGTGAAACATTAGAATTGTGGTTGCCCGGCTCAGAAAAAGTTGGTGCAGAGTTCTGATATTCATTTAACTCTGTTCTCACACCCTCTTTCTTTTAAACATTTAGCTCATTCTCTTTTTCTGTATAACACATCACACAATCCACACTCATTTCTTTTCGTCTTCTCATACTCAATCACTATGGATTAACTTCGTGGGTAGAAATCACTGGTTAACGTGATTCCATAGAAGTTGTGTTAAGTCCTAGCACAATGAAATCATGTTTTTCCTATAATGCATGTGATGCTCAGAGTGGTTTAACTATTTCAGTTAAAGCACAATGTAGATCTTGAAAACATTTAAAGTCACACTTCCAATTCATGAAATCGGTTTGAGATTCAGGGAGTGGTTTGAACTTTTAAGAACAATATTTTCTATGATTTAAAGTTGTCCTTCTTTCAACCATATATGAGATTAAGATAAAGGATTATACCTTTACGTGCGAGATTACATCTCATGAAGCTAAGCTTAAAGTCATAAAGATATGATCTTGTAAGCATCTCTCAAAAACTGCAATAGTCTTATGACATAGTCAAAGAAAATTTATTCACTTAAATTAAAATGACAAAAAGCAGAAAAACAATTAAATTACGAGTTCTGATCAGATATAATCAGAAGTCATCACCTTTTACTCCCCCTGAAATTATGCATTTGAAAATTATCATTTAAAAAGATATGCATTTAAAATTTCAGACAAATATGTACTCCCCCTTGAAGGTTGATTTCCTCATTCGAGTATTGGAGTACAATCTCTTATCAGCACAGGAGTAAGGTCTTTTGATCATTGAAGTGTGAGTCCTAAACTATTGTGTTTAGAAGTCAAACTTCGTTGAAGTCCGGGTTCTAAGCTGGTTTACTTAGAAGCCTTTTTTACTTTGATGTTCGGGTCTTGAGCTGATTTACTCAGGAACCATTAGTTCTCTTACTCCCTCTTGATAGTAGGTACCTGCACCACATAATCATCCTTCTTCTTTGGTATCCATTTCCATTTGGATCCAACTGTGTTAGTTGCAGTTCTTATGGGAGTAATTGAGTAAGAACCATACCAATAATGGTCACTCGTTTTATGAACAGGATCATGTGTACAACAATAAGAAAAATAGAGTTTCTTACTTGACAAACTGATTAATTGATCTCTCGTGTAGACAAAATCAGGTTTACCTTTACGCGCATTGTTCTTTTTGGCATTCTGCGTATGTACACATGACTTCTTACTTTTCTGCTCATTTTTAACTGGTTGCCTTTTCCAGACTAGTTCTTCTTCTTTGTAGTTGTTTCTCCTTCTTTGATGTGTACCTGAACCATCTGTATTTCTATCATAGAAAAGGTTAGAATTACGAATTTCATCAGAAGATTTAACTGACCTTTTTGAAGAAACGGGTTTGAATGTTGAACTTGCAGCTGACTTGAATGAGCATTCTGAATCAGCTGAATCAGCTCTAGGTGAGTGGACAATTGACTCTGGAGTCTTGTGCTCAGTCACCACCATTGAAATAATCTTTTCAAGCTCGTTAATCTTTGAAAAATAATTGTTTCTTTCTTTGACAAGAAGGTCAATCTTCGTCTCAAGCTCACACTTCTTTTTCTTCTCTTTCTATGCACTCTTAGAAAGTTCAGACAGTTTTGCATTAAGCTTTCTAATTGTAGCTTCAAAGGTGCTTCTCTCTTTTTCAAATTCCTTCTTTGCACCTTTTCTTCCATCCGATATCTCTTTTAAGAATCCTACATTCTTTTGATCAAATGCCTTCTTCTCTTTGGCAAACTGATCTCTTTCCAAAATGATTACTTTCTCAAAGTTACTAACTTGTTGAGAAAGCTTTATACTTTTAAGCTCAATCACCTTCTTCTCATCAACACTCTTCTTTGAATGATCTGAGAACTTTTTCTCAAACTCAGATATTTTCTTTTGTAGCTCAGTGTTTGTATCCTCCAAATCCTTAGATTTCTTCTCATTGCTCTCAACAAGATCTAGCTTCTGTTTTTGAGCATCAAGACCAGAAATCTTTCTTTTTAGCTCAGAGTTCTCAGCTACCAAATCTTTTGCTTTTAAGAAAATCTTTTGCTTTTAATAAAACCTTTCGGTCTGAGATAATCCATTCAGAGTATAATGCAAGATAGTCCCATATCTCTTTCCCTGAAGCTTCGGGAATCTCCATTAAATCATATATTTCTTTAGAAATACTCTTTTTCAGATAAACTCTGGCTCTATTATCAGCTCTCTCTCTTTGCACCTGTGCTCCTTCAGACAATGATAATCTCATGTAGTGACCAAGATCATCATTATCTACAAAGCAAAAAAAATCCTTTTTCCACTTTTCGTATTCTCCTTTATTCAACATTGGAAAATAGGAAGTCATTCTATTTGAAAAAGACTAAGTCTGGTACAGGAGTAAAGGCAAACTTTGCGCTAAAAGTGGTTGGCGCAAAAGAGTTTTGCGCGAGATGTTTGTGGCACGAAGTCACACATTGTGCTAGTAGGGGTTGGCGAGACGTTGGTAGCGCGAAGGGAATTTTGCTCGAACAGTTGATCGCGCGAAAGTACGTTTTGCGCGACGTGTTGATGGCGCAAATATGACTATGAACTGACGCAAATGTGAACTTTGCGCGAGTTCGTCCCTGTTCTTCGAAAATCGATCTAAAAACCTGTTTGTACTTCGATTAGCAGTTCTAAACTCTAACAAAATGACCACTAACAGTTTTAGAACATATTGCAACCCTTAGATCTCAATAAAAGTCACTTTTTGAAAAACCAATCGATGGAACAGTAAGATATGCTCGTGAACTGTTTTGCAACAAAATCACCAATATTGAATTGATTGAAGTTCTATACTGAAATCAAACAACACCAACTCGATCTAAACCACAAATCGATCACAACCTAATCGATTTCAACACCTAAAACACACTAACACTCAAAAATTATTTTGAAATAAAGAGCACAGAGTCGAGTTTTATAAACTTGATTTGAATCTGTTTTTCAAGCTCTGATACCAATTGTCGGTCCACAATATATCAAGTTCTTATCGACTCAAAACACATATACGATTACCAACCTGTTTGATTAAATTATCAATCGATTACAAGGTTGATGTTTACACTTGAAACTCTAGACTTTCTCTTTGATGAATAGTAAAATGTGTGTGTGTGTAATGTGTGATCTGATTTCTTAGATAGCTTTTACAACACACTAACAACAACTTGCAAACATAATATCTAAACTAATAAAATTAATATTATATCTAAAATATAATATCTTACTAATATCTAATATCTAAGAACTTAGATATCTAGAATTAATAATAAAATACTAAAACTAACTTTGACATTTTATTACAAACGACATTAGACTAATATTTAAGAGTCGACTTTCCGACTTTAGCTTCAGATTGGATCTTCAGATTGGATGATCTTGAATCCAATAGATTTGTGCGCTAACAGTCATATTGCGAAAAGTTCATAATTCGTATCCTTACTCATATCCTTTTTACGAATGCTTGCCTTGCGAATTTTGTCTTAAAAGTGCCTTACGAATTCTTGCCTTGCGAATTTTGTCTTAAGAGTGTCTTATGAATTCTTGCCTTGCGAATTGTATCCTGTGTGTGGATTACGAATTCTTGCCTTAAATTTCATTTTAATTGATTTTTCAGTGTTTTCACTTTGAATTTTACTGTTTTTCTGATAAAAGATCATTTCAAGCATAACTGTTCATAGATTTTAATCATGTCTTATACTTATGAGAAAGGTAATCTTTGTCTTACTAACAGGGAATGTGCATTGTCATACATGTCGGAGATTCCAAAGATAGAAGCTGAGAATGAAAAGCTCAAAAGTCAAAATTCAAAGCTCAGAATAGAGATTGATACTCTGAATGTCAAACTAATAAAAGCTGAAACACAAGTATCAACTTATGAATCAAAAGGAAAAGAATGGATCAAGAAAGTTGATGAAATATTCAAGAAAGAGAAAATTGAACTGGAGAAAACCTCTAATCTAAAATTATCTGAACTTTCAAGGAAAGCTGAATCTGAAAAGAAAGAGTTAGAAATCAGATGTGCCAAACTTTCCAAACAAGTTTCTGATTTTGAAAAGATAGTTATATCTGAAAGAGATATCTTTGACAAAGAAAGAAAGAATTCTGAAAAGAAAAATACTTTACTGTTCAAAGAGATTTCTGATAAAAATCAAAACTTGGAGAAAGATTTTGAAGCTGAAAGAAAAAATTTTGAATCTGTGATTTTTGAACTTTCTGACAAATTAGTTGTTTTGTCAACAGATATACAAAAGGGACAGAAGACTAAATCTGAAATGCAAAGTAAATTTGACAAGCTTTGTATTGAAAGAGCCAAGTTGAATGACAAGATCAGTCAACTTGAGATAGCTAATGCTGATTTATCTGACCAGTTAGCAACTGAAACACCTGTATTATCTTCTTATGATTGTGATGCAAGTGAATCAGTATGCTCTTTTCAATCAGTAGATAGCTTGTATCAAAAAATGGTTTTCAAGAAACAAATTGTTAAATCTGAAATTTTGAAACCAAATCAGATTAAACCTTCTAGTCCATTTTATGTCAAATTTGTTGATAGATATGCTTATGGATTTAATGCTTCTAAGAAAGAGAATATGATTTGGGTTGTTAAAGGTTCTCCTGAATCAATCGAATACCAAAAATCATCTGCAGAAGCTGAATTGAAAAAGAAGAACAAAGCACAGAAAGGTAAATTTTTTGCACCTGATGTTATCAAGTCAAATCAACATCTGATCAGGTTAGCAAAAAGAAAAGTTTGTTGTTCATATTGTTGCAGTAATGATTTTGTTCATAAAGCACACATCCACAGAAGGTACTTCTCTAAAAAGAAGTTTATTAAAATTACTTATCACAGAGGTGGAAACCACTCATTGAAGGTTCCACATAATAACCAAACTGGACCCAAACTTATCTGGGTACCAAAACCTATTCAACCTATGATGCAGGATACTCTAATCAAGAAGGAGTAAGCAGGATTATGGCTTCTAAACAAAGCAGTTTAGAACCCAATCTTCAATGTTCAAGACTATGACTTCTAGACAAAGCAGTCTAGGACTCAAACTTCAATGTCAAGATACTGATGATCTTGATTGCTAAATCATACCAGGGAGTTTTTAATATTAAATGTCATATTTTGCATTATTAGAGAATGAAATTCTTGAGGAGAATATACAATTCTTAATTGTCACATTTTTATTTGGATGCAGATATGAAGGGGGAGCATATTTGTACAGTTGTTCAAAAGGTCCACATAATGTCAAGGGGGAGTCTAGTAACAAAATCAGATATACAAACACATCAAATGTCAAGGAACAGAAGGAACAGACATCAAGTCAAGGGGGAGCTTAATGGTAAAATCTGAAAAGGGTTGTAAGTGTGATGTGTGTGTAAATGTCTTTGGAATAAAAATAATGTAAAAATGTCATTTTTAGAAAGCCTCCATTTATGAAAAGTTCCTATTTTTGACAAATTTTGAAAAAAAAATCCAAAATTAGCAAGTTTCCTCATTTAGAATGTTTTTCAAAAAGTTGGAAATTTGGCTAAGTCAGGAATTCGCATACCTCACACATGAGAAATCTTGAGAATTCGCAGATGTGAGAGATATGAATTCTTGAGAATTTGCAAATATGAGTGTCATGAATTCTAACAATTCGCATTAGTGATTCTTGCGAAATGTGAAGAATTCGCAACATACATCTTTACGAATTCTTGGAAATTCTTGCACAGAATTCGCAGACTTGTTCTTTGCGAATTCTCACACACTTTGTCCTATTTTTTTTAAGCCAATTCGCTTCAGAGTCGTTTGCGAAAAGTTGGTGGTCCAATACATTCGTGCCACGTGCATTCTTGAGTATAAATAGTGTTTATATCTGAGAAAACCTCACTTTTCGCATTCTATTTGTCTTACGAATTTTTCCAGAGCACTAGAACCCTAGCCTACGACTTCTCATATTCATATGATTTTCTTTGATTCTTGTTCCAAAAGGTGTTTTATTGGTTGATTCTTGTTTGTTTATTCATATTATATCGATCGTATTGTTTGATTTTGTTGCAGAAAAACCCTAACTGGACTTAGGATTAGATCTGTCGATTCGTATGAACTGTTCATTTCAAGAACTCGTTAACTCATCTTTTATTTGTTTTCAAATTCTTGTTCTTGATAATTGTTGAGTGTATATTCGATTCACAAGAATGTTTCTGGACTTAAATCGAACCCAAGATTTATACAAATTGAGACCTAAAATCATTAACTTGTTGGGATTGATTTAAAACTGCCCTTTCGACTTCTTTTCGTAAGGTCATCAGAAACTTAATGGAAAATCAAATTACATAATCGAAAGTGTTTTAATATTGATTTTGATTGTCTAAA
Organism: Arctium minus; assembly: GCA_954870635.1. Lineage (NCBI taxonomy): Eukaryota > Viridiplantae > Streptophyta > Magnoliopsida > Asterales > Asteraceae > Arctium > Arctium minus. Next base: position 127,708,755 of record OX941081.1, on the reverse strand, counting down.
ATCTGTTTATACACTAAATCGATCCTAACTGAATCTTTTTATTGGGTTAAAATTTAATTTTTTTGAGATTTTTGGATATAGGTTTGAACTTGAAGGTTTGGAGATGTTCTTGAGAGATTGATGAACATTCAAACGATTTTCAATAAAATATGAGTCTTGCGAATTCTTGCTAAAACAGTGTGTTTTACGAATTCTGAAGTTCATGATTTTTTTTTTGCCAAGTATAGATTTCGTGAAATAGACCTTTACGAATTCTGGAGTTGTGTAAGTTCTAAGTATAGAATTCGTATTAGTGATTCTTACGAATTCTTGAGTCTCATGAATTCCTTTCTACCGAATTCTTGATTGTTCTCCAAGAATTTCTAAGTATATATTTCGTAGATGCCTATCTAGCGAATTCTAGACTTAGTGATTTTTTTCAAAAAGTGTTTTTCAAGCCTAAAACTCAATTTTTTTTTTATTTTTCACTAACCCATTTGAACCTTGTTCAAATCTGTTAAATCTTTTCAGGTACAAATGGAGGATTAGACAGTTGATCAGCATGTTCAGACCGGTGATAATTCACCAGAAGCACAGCAAGTTTCTGAGCAGTGCCCAATGCCATCATCCCGATCAGATTTTCAAATTCCACAAGATGTGAATCCTGATCAATTTCTGATATCACCATCTGAATTGAAACCACAACAACCAAATAATCATCATCTCAAGTTTACCATCCGTATAGATCCGTTGGTGCTGGATATCTTGAGAAATCACCCACTTAGAGATGCTCTTACTGTTGAAGTTGTTGTTCCAGAACTTTATGTACAACAAGCTTGTAAAACCATCAGAGTTTCTCACATGAACGACAATGGAGTAAGAGTTCAGATCTTCAAGCTGCAAATTGACCACTTTACATCTATTATCACACCAGAGAGTCTGAGATTAACTCTTAGTCTTCCATCTGAGACTGCAAGGGAAGCAGAACAAGTTATGATGAGTTACCATCTGAAGCTCAAGTTCTCCGAGGCATTAGAGACATGGGATATGTAGGACAGCTTACTCAAGTGAGCTATTTCAAGAAGAATAATCTACCACCGTTCTACTATACTTTGTTCTCTGTGATAAATCGGTGCCTCACTGCAAAGAATTTTGGATCAGATAATGCTAGCAGTCATATTCTGAAATTGTTTTATTCAGTGGTTCATGACTTGCATATTGACTATACTCAGATATTCTGGACTGAACTATATGAGAAAGTGGTAGCCAAGAAGTCTGCTAAAGCACCGAACTATATTCCTTATCAAAGATTCATGACACTTATTGTCCGATGCATGTTGAGGAGTAACAGGAACATACCAACCAGAATAAATCATCCTCATGCTCCTGTCAGTGAAATGAGGTACTTGATGAAGCAGAAGAAAGAGCTTCCGTTCAGTATGCATGTGCCTGAAGCACTTCTAGATTATGCAGATCCAAAATGTGAGAGTGTGACAGCCTATAGAGAGTCTATGGGAAGACCAGAACCGGTCATCCCTACCCCAGGCTCAATCCATAGGAGAGTGGAGTCTCTAAGGGTTTCTGGAACCGAGGGGGTTCAGAAACGGGGTGCGAAGAGGAAAAATTCCGAGAGGGGTTCTGGTGAGGGTCAGAGAAAGAGACTGGAGACATCAGGGTCACGGGTTGTTACCCCACGTATAGTGACACCGGTTGTCAATGAAGGTCTTGAATCTGAAAATGATCTGGATCTTGCATCTAAAGGTGAGGCAGTTAATGAAAGTGAATCAAGTGATATTCCTTCTACTACCAGTTCAAAAGATGATGATGTGGAAACTGAATCAGAGTCTGTTGGTGGATCAGATGATAATGATGATGATGATGCTCAAGTTGGTGATGATGTTGCTATTCATGTTGAAACTGCTAAATCAGTTGCTGATACTGAAATTGTTGAGGTTACTGATGATGAATCTACTGAGTTTGTAGAGACTCAAGCTGATATTCTTGGTGATGTAGATGCATTTGCTCCATTCTATGGTACTGGAGCCATGGAAGTGGAAGAGCAACATCAAGTCGATTCTATTTTGAATGCAGTAGTTGGTGAAATAAGGGAAACTGAGGGAGATAAAGTAGAAAATGTTGAGAAAGTGAGTGAAAGGAAAGGAAAAGAACATGGTGAGAGTGAGCGTGTGTATACCAAAACCTACCTATCCAAAAGGACAACCACATCAGTGCTCCGTCGCATGTGTTGCGTACAGATGCACAAGACATAAGTAGTCTACTTATGCACTCGCACACCCAGGCCATTCACTCTATTTCTTCTCAACAAGAAATAGTTTCAAGTTCTCACGGGGATATAGCACAACGTCTACCGGGTTCTCATTCGGAGAATCAAGGTATTGAAAATAGAGAACAATTGCCCAGTTCTCGACTTCATTTTGTTCACAATCGAGTCTAGTGCCCTTTGAATTACCAATTATTATTCCTAGGTCACATTTTCTTACAGTGTGACACCTGTCAAATTCTGAATCTTAAGGTTAGCACCCTTAGATTATATTATAAGTTCTGTCACTCCTAGATTTTAATTAAAAGTCACTAAGATAAATGTTTTCCGAAAAATTTCGGAAGATGCGTAGAATACCCGGAACAGTCCAGTAACAGACCGTCACAGTTCAGAAATGCCAAAATTACAATTAAAGACCAAAATTATAAAGTTATATTATTTTAGTTGAAATATTTGCATTTTTTCTACATAAAAGTTGTTTTAAGCAAAAATTGAGAATCGGGTATTTCGGTTCTCAAATATATCTGATATTTCAATGTAATAGGCTAAGTATTTTAAAAAAAAATTAAAATTCATTTATGATTTCCTTGATTAGTCATAGGACACATGTCATAATTATAACATTTTACTTGTTAATTTCTTTTTAAAAAAATAATAATAAATAATTAGAACATTAAAATACCAAGACAAGCTTAATTCTCTCATTTTCAACCTTTTCATCTCCCTCTCCTCTTGTCTCTAATCGCCGGCCACCACCACACCACCCTCACCTCCATCAATTTTCAAGAAATCTTCAAGAAAGTACCACCTTATTTCATCAACAATTCAAGTTTTCATCACTTTTTGAGAAGGTAATCATCTTAACATTCTCATTTTTCAAGTTTATTATCAAAAGTTTATGTGTTCTTCATCATATTTTCTTGTGGTTGCATAACCTTGTTTTTGGAAATGAAATGGGATGCATTGGTAGATTATACCATTGTAAAGTAACACCATTGTATGATTTTCCAAGTAAAAATTGGGGATTTAAATGTAATCTTTGAGATTTTTACCAAATATTTCAATCTTGTGAAGTGTGGTATTATTACCTACGAAATTTTTATGATTTTAGAGTGGAAATTAGGTATTTGTATCAATTTTAAGTATAAATAAACTCTTAGAATAAGATTGTTCCATCTTATATGATTAAGAGCATTTAAATGTCTTGATATCAATTGTTTGGTAAGTGTTATTGTAATGCATGGGATTGGATGAGCATTGGTGGTTTCTATGAATCCATGATGCATAATTGATTGTTAAAAATCATTGTATATTGATTCATGATGTGAGGTCATGTGTTATTTCTAAAAACCATGACCAAATGATCATCTTATCACTTTTTGCAAGCTTAATCTATATCACAGCTTGTTGTCATGGTTTATGCATTCACTTTTGATATAAGCTACAAAAATTTGGTCTTTTTGTTACAAAAACTCAGTTTATGGTGTTAGTGAATCATAGCATCAAGAATCACTCAAAATTATAGAGATTTGGTCACTCAAATTCATTTTAGAAGAAAGTGGTGTAATTTGCCCAGAATTGGCAGAATCATTCACCCATCTTCCAAAGACCATAACTCCCTCAATTTTTGTCTAAATTGAGTGAAATGTTTTCCAAAAGTTAGATTTTTGAGTTAGCTTTGCAATCATATATGGCTCATTGCATAATTCTGAGTCTTGATATCCCTAATGTAAGCTGCAAGTGAAGTGTGTCACTGATCTGAAAATCAGTGACCTTCTGTTTTGTGGAATTTATTTGGGGTATCAAAACACCTATATAAATTATGAAATTTTTCAGAATTGTTCATAACTCAGTATATTAATTCCTCAAAAATTTTGGTAAAGAAAGTCCTTTGGAAGATCAGTTATCTTTATCATTTTGTAGACTCATTTTCTGGACAGCAAGTGCTGAAAATCCAGAAAGATAGTTCTATCAAATATAAGCATTTTATTTAAGTATTCTAAATTCTATTTTAGCTTTAAGTTGAATTTGAACTAATACACATACTTATTGGCATTTCAATAAATCACTTGGACGGATTACTTGGACTTAGGAACAAGTTTTGACGTATGGAATCTTTCGTTATAGGAAACTTAGGGAGTGACAACTACCGGTGAACTCTATCCCTAAAGCACCGCACTTTCTTCAAAAGGTGAGTATTCACAACCCCACTTTTATCGTTTTAACTGATTTTGGGGTGAAAAGCATGTTTTAGTTGCGTATTTAAAGATTCATGAGAATTGTTTGAAAGTATTGCGAATTGGCAATTTATAAGGCTTTGTTAAAAGCATTTGGAATTATAAGCTATATGATAAGTATGCAATTGATGTGTTGAGTATTAAATGTTAAGACCCCGTGACACTACTATTAACTCGAAGAAAATCGGGCCTATAGTATTAGTGGATAGCGCTATTTGGTGTGACAAGCCCACCTTATGCTGACGAGCAGGGGTGCACTATACTAGAGAAGATGACTAAACATGTGGCTCGAACCACCGTTGAGTTAGTTCATCGGGGGCGTTGAAATTGGTCAGGGACGGCTTAGTAGTTGCTCAACGTAATATTATCTTTGTATACACTTATCATAAAGAAATTGAATTATGGTACTCATGAATCAAAGAATTGAAGATTGGTTTTTTTTTTTTTTTACACGTGATTTACAATGTCAACTTGCATATAAATTGATTTGTGCATATCTAAAACCTGTGAACTCACCAACTCTTTGTATTTGACCTTGGTTTTTATACATGATTTTCAGGAATCGAGAAGGTAATTCCATGATGTTTTAGCAGCGCACTTCATATTTTGAAACAAGATTATTTTGTTTTATGCGTATCGTTATATTTTAAGTTTGGGAATTGTAAACAATGACAATACTACGTTCTTAAAAATGTAATGTCTTTTGAAAGTTAAATGAATGTCGGTATGATTATAATCTTTTGCTATGAAATCGGAGCTGTTATGCCTCGTGTTTCCGCTTTAGCGGGGTGTGACAGATTTGGTATCAGAGCCATAGGTTATAGGGAATACCGGTTTTATTTCTGAAACCATACACTATAACCTTTTACAAATAAAGTTTTCAAAATTTAGGTGTGCTATTAGTATAACTAAGAAGTGTCTCACGTTATTATATTTTAACTTAAACAAAGCTTGATCACCTTTGCTTAATTTAAGTATGTATAAAGGAGACATGGACTGGCTATACTAGGAATTACTAAAAATAGAAACTTTTTGTTTCAAAAAAAAAAAATATGAAATGCATAATTAGTATGTGAGTTCGCATGAGCATTTTGTGATTCTGACATTTATTTTTGCATTCTAATAATTAAAAATTTGTCATTTATTTGCAGTCATCATGTCACACTCTTCACACTCTGAGTCACCCGACGAGTCAGGATACGTCACTGGTCGATGTAGGAGACTGAGTGAGAGTGATGAGTACGATCCTTCTGAGCATAGCTACCCCAGATCTGGATTGTCACCCGCAAGGTCGACAACCCCGGTATCCGCACTTTCACAGACGGCGTCCCGAGCAAGGGTTCGGATGACTGCCTGGATTAGCATACCAGCTCCGGTTTGGGAGACCTTCACCATCCCATGTAGGGATGAGGCGGGACCCTCCCGACCGAGGGATAGGAGTGACTCACCTTTTTCTTCACAAGTAGCAAGGCCGGCAGGACAGCCAGCTGGAATGACAGCGTTAGAAAGCTACTGGGTCTCGGGTATGGCTCGAGAGGTGGAGAGAGTTAGAATGGAGATAGATCATCATGAGCATTCCATCGATGCACGCATGACTTTAATGAATTCAAGTGATCAGATTTTAAATGGACTTATATTAATGGTAAGTACGGGTGACCAAACCATGAGTGGGACCATGAGTGAGTTGGTGAAGACTAGAGCGATAATAGCATGGCTACACACCTGTTTATCTGTGATGATGGGACTCTTGGTGGTCATGATAGCATGTGTGGTGATGATGTTTTACAGGCATCAGTAGTATGGTTCCTTGATGGATATTTGGATGATAAACTTTCTTTTTTTGGAGCATTATAACTCGTCGTAATTAAACATTTTTAGTCCGCATGGTTATTACTTTTGGAATGAATGATGAATATTTGATGTAGTAACTTATTAACATTGGATATGTTTATGACATATTGATTATGTTTGCTTATGAATTGTGAATTTTCAATACCATGATGTTAATTTTTGATGTATTGAGTGTATGATTAGATAAATACAATTTATATTGAATCAAGGACATTAGAAGTAAATAAAGGAAATAAGGACATGGAATTAAATATTAACGATGCTTAAAAATAAATTGTTACAATAGAATTATGCCGCCAAGAAGGGAAGATCCCGAGATTGCACGACTCGTATCCGAGCAAATTTTAGCTACACTCCCTAATATAGTCAGCCAGATAGCAGCAGGTTTAAATGCTAATCAACCTAATCAACCAAGAGCCGGTGCAAATATAAAAAAGAATGTACATATAAGACTTTTAGGTCTTGTAATCCAAAAGAATTCCACGGTACCGAAGGAGCTGTTGGGTTATTATCTTGGATTGAAGGAATGGAATCCGTTCTCCACATAAGTAAATGCTCGGAAGCAAACAAAGTGGAATTCGCATCTTGTTTATTACAAGGGAGAGCACTGACGTGGTGGAACACTCAAGTGCAGACTCGAGGAAGAGAAGTAGCTAACAAACTTACTTGGGATGAGTTTAAAGAAATGCTTAAGGAAGAATATCGTTCAAGAAGCGAAATGCAGAAATTACAAGCAGAGTTATGGGAGCATGAAATGAAAGGGAACGACATAGATATGTACACGACATGATTTCATGAGCTGGCGAAGATGGTGCCACATCTGGTTACACCAGAAGAGAATCGGGTAGACAGGTATGTCTGGGGTTTAGCTCCAGAAATCCGAGGGGATGTGACTTCGGGTAATCCAAAAACCATTCAGGAGGCGGTAAATCTGGCAACCAAGCTTACCAATAATGCCAATCGATCGGGACTTTTCACTCACGATAAAGTCAAAGGAAAAAGGAAAGTCGAGGAAACTTCAAGGAGACAGTTTGACAGAAGAAGGGGGAAGGAACAGAGAACAGTGGGTAATTATGGGATTCAGACTCAAACAGCTGATAAAGGAAAGGAAATATATCCGAGATGCGGCAAGTGTAACAATCGTCATTCCGGAAACTGTATTATTTATCTCAAATGCAACAAAGGAGGTCATTATGCGAAAGATTGCAAGAATGGGGGAAAACGAGCTTGTTTTGAGTGCGGGAGTCAGGATCACTTCAGAAACGCCTGTCCCAAATTTATCAGAAAGATGAACGCAAATCAGACTCGACCAGTCAATCAGAGGAATCAAAGAGGTCAAGCACGAGGTCGAGTATTCGAAATTGGAGCGGAAGAAGCGAGACAAGATCCGGATGTGATCACAGGTACGTTTCTTTTAAATAATCATCGTGCATCTGTATTGTTTTATTCCGGAGCAGATAGAAGCTTTGTGTCATTATGTTTTAGATCAAAAATTAATCAAATGCCCCAAAAGCTAAAAGAAACTTATGTCATTGAGTTTGCTAACGGACAAGAGATTAGGGTTGGAGATGTATTTTCGAATTGTACCCTAAGCCTAACTGAAAAGGAATTTAAGATAGATCTAATTCCAATAAAGTTAGGAAGCTTTGACATAGTTGTGGGCATGGATTGGTTGTCTAAAAACCAAGCGGAAATATGTTGCTCCGAAAAGACTCTTCGAATTCCGTTACCGAAAGGAGAAGTACTTATAGTACATGGAGAAAAATCCAAAAGGAAGTTAAGAATAGTGTCCTGCATGAAGATGCAGAAGTATTTAAGGAAAGAATATATTGCGTTTTTAGCTCATGTAGTCAATAAAGAGACCAAGGAGAAGTGCTTACAAGATATTCCTGTAGTTCGAGACTTTCCCGAAGTATTTCCTGAAGACTTACCCGGACTACCTCCACCGAGACAAGTCGAATTCCGCATTGATTTAATTCCGGGAGCTGCACCAGTGGCTAAGACACCATACCGTTTGGCGCCATCCGAAATGCAAGAACTGTCTGAACAACTTCAAGAGCTGCTTGACAAAGAATTTATCAGACCCACTTCTTCGCCATGGGGAGCTCCAGTTCTTTTTGTTAAGAAGAAAGATGGAACATTCCGAATGTGTATCGATTACAGAGAACTCAATAAGCTAACCCTCAAGAATCGATACCCACTTCCTCGAATTGACGATCTGTTTGATCAACTGCAAGGCGCAACGTACTTCTCAAAGATTGACTTGCGATCTGGATATCATCAAATGAGAGTCCGTGAAGAGGATATTGATAAGACGGCATTTAGAACTCGTTATGGACATTATGAGTTTCTAGTTATGCCATTTGGTTTGACGAACGCACCAGCAGTTTTCATGGATTTGATGAATAGAGTCTGTCGGCCGTATTTAGACAAGTTCGTGATTGTATTCATAGACGACATTTTGATTTATTCGCGAAGTAAGGAAGATCATAAAAAACATTTGAAGTTGATTTTAGAACTACTCAAAGATCAGAAGTTGTATGCTAAGTTTTCCAAATGTGAATTTTGGCTTCGAGAGGTACATTTTCTGGGTCATGTGGTTAATGAAAAAGGAATTCATGTTGACCCGGCAAAAGTTGAAGCCATCAAGAAATGGGAAACTCCAAGGACACCAACGGAAATTCGTCAATTTCTTGGTCTGGCAGGTTATTACCGAAGGTTCATCGCGAAATTTTCAAAAATCGCTCAACCGCTGACAGCACTGCCTCACAAAGATAAGAAATTTATCTGGGAAGAAAATCAGGAGGAAGCATTTCAAATGCTTAAACGCAAGTTATGTGACGCACCAATTCTTGCGCTATCGGAAGGCACGGATGATTTTGTGGTGTATTGTGACGCATCACATCAAGGCTTGGGATGTGTATTAATGCAAAGGAATAAGGTTATAGCTTATGCGTCAAGACAACTCAAGGTTCATGAAAAGAACTACACCACTCACGACTTGGAATTGGGAGCAGTGGTATTTGCACTAAAAATCAGGAGACATTACCTTTATGGCACTAAATGTACTATCTATACTGATCACAAAAGTCTTCAGCATATTTTTGATCAGAAAATGTTGAACATGAGACAGTGGAGATGGGTTGAGCTACTTAATGATTATGATTGCGAAATAAAGTATCATCCTGGTAAAGCTAATGTGGTAGCAGATGCATTAAGCAGGAAAGAAAGAGTAAAACCATCAAGGGCACGAGCTTTGGGAATGTTGGTTCAATCAAGCCTTAAGACACAAATTCGTGAAGCACAAGAGAAAGCATTGAAAGCAGAAAATCTTTGTTGCGAAGCCTTGCATAATTTGGAAAAAGAGTTTGAATCACAATCAGATGGAGTACGATATTTTAAGAATAAAGTTTGGGTACCAAAGGTTGATGATCTGCGATCGACCATTTTGGAAGAAGCTCACTGATCGAGGTATTCGGTTCACGCAGGAGCCGATAAAATGTACAAAGGATTGAAGGAATATTATTGGTGGCCAGGAATGAAGAAGGACGTTGCTAAGTTTGTAAGCAAGTGTTTGACATGTGCGAAAGTTAAAGCAGAACATCAAAAACCTTCTGGCCTTCTTCAACAACCTGAGATACCACAATGGAAATGGGATCAGGTATCTATGGATTTTATCACCAAACTACCCAGGACTGGAAAAGGTAACGACGCAATTTGGGTCATTGTGGACCGACTTACGAAATCTGCGCATTTTCTTCCTATAAGAGAGGATTTCAAAATAGAAAGATTGGCACAGTTGTAAATAGACGAAATTGTCTCTCGGCATGGAGTACCCCTATCTATCATTTCTGACAGAGATAGTCGTTTTACTTCCCGATTTTGGCAAGCATTTCAGAAAGCGCTGGGTACCAGGTTGGATCTGAGTACTGCATACCATCCACAGACAGACGGACAAACAGAAAGGACCATTCAAACTTTGGAAGATATGTTACGCGCTTGTGCTATAGATTTTGGAGGAAGCTGGGATAAGCATCTGCCGTTAGTTGAATTCTCTTACAATAATAGCTATCACACCAGCATTCAATGCGCGCCGTACGAAGCTCTCTATGGACGTAAGTGTAGATCTCCACTCAATTGGGTGGAAATTGGCGATAGTCAACTGATTGGGCCTGACATTATACAAGAAACCACGGTTAAATATCAACCATTCAGGACAGACTCAAAGCTGCGAGAGATCGTCAGAAAAGTTACGCTGATAATCGCAGAAAACCTTTAGAATTTCAAAAAGGTGATAAAGTTCTTCTGAAAGTATCACCATGGAAGGGAATGATCAGATTCGGGAAAAGAGGTAAACTAAGTCCAAGATATATTGGCCCGTTTGAGATACTGGAAAGAATTGGACCAGTAGCCTATAAGCTGAGCTTACCACAAGAATTGAGTGCTCTTCATGACATTTTTCACGTGTCAAACTTAAAGAAATACCTGACAGATAAATCAAAGATTGTGTCCCAAGACGAAGTCAAGATTGACGAGCGCCTATGTTTTAAAGAGGAACCTATTGAAATTCTTGATCGCGAAGTTAAAAGTTTAAGGCGCAGTAAAATTCCAATTTTAAAAGTCCGCTGGAATTCACGTCATGGACCTGAATATACTTGGGAAAGAGAAGATTTCATGAAACGCAAGTATCCTCAATTGTTTAATGAAAAGCCTTTCCAGAAACAACAGTTATAAATTTCGGGACGAAATTTTTCGAAGGAGGGGAGACTGTGACACCTGTCAAATTCTGAATCTTAAGGTTAGCACCCTTAGATTATATTATAAGTTCTGTCACTCCTAGATTTTAATTAAAAGTCACTAAGATAAATGTTTTCCGAAAAATTTCGGAAGATGCGTAGAATACCCGGAACAGTCCAGTAACAGACCGTCACAGTTCAGAAATGCCAAAATTACAATTAAAGACCAAAATTATAAAGTTATATTATTTTAGTTGAAATATTTGCATTTTTTCTACATAAAAGTTGTTTTAAGCAAAAATTGAGAATCGGGTATTTCGGTTCTCAAATATATCTGATATTTCAATGTAATAGGCTAAGTATTTTAAAAAAAAATTTAAAATTCATTTATGATTTCCTTGATTAGTCATAGGACACATGTCATAATTATAACATTTTACTTGTTAATTTCTTTTAAAAAAAATAATAATAAATAATTAGAACATTAAAATACCAAGACAAGCTTAATTCTCTCATTTTCAAACCTTTTCATCTCCCTCTCCTCTTCTCTCTAATCGCCGGCCACCACCACACCACCCTCACCTCCATCAATTTTCAAGAAATCTTCAAGAAAGTACCACCTTATTTCATCAACAATTCAAGTTTTCATCACTTTTTGAGAAGGTAATCATCTTAACATTCTCATTTTTCAAGTTTATTATCAAAAGTTTATGTGTTCTTCATCATATTTTCTTGTGGTTTCATAACCTTGTTTTTGGAAATGAAATGGGATGCATTGGTAGATTATACCATTGTAAAGTAAAACCATTGTATGATTTTCCAAGTAAAAATTGGGGATTTGAATGTAATCTTTGAGATTTTTACCAAATATTTCAATCTTGTGAAGTGTGCTATTATTACCTACGAAATTTTTATGATTTTAGAATGGAAATTAGGTATTTGTATCAATTTTAAGTATAAATAAACTCTTAGAATAAGATTGTTCCATCTTATGTGATTAAGAGCATTTAAATGTCTTGATATCAATTGTTTGGTAAGTGTTATTGTAATGCATGGGATTGGATGAGCATTGGTGGTTTCTATGAATCCATGATGCATAATTGATTGTTAAAAATCATTGTATATTGATTCATGATGTGAGGTCATGTGTTATTTCTAAAAACCATGACCAAATGATCATCTTATCACTTTTTGCAAGCTTAATCTATATCACAGCTTGCTGTCATGGTTTATGCATTCACTTTTGATATAAGCTACAAAAATTTGGTCTTTTTGTTACAAAAACTCAGTTTATGGTGTTAGTGAATCATAGCATCAAGAATCACTCAAAATTATGGAGATTTGGTCACTCAAAGTCATTTTAGAAGAAAGTGGTGTAATCTGTCCAGAATTGGCAGAATCATTCACCCATCTTCCAAAGACCATAACTCCCTCAATTTTTATCTAAATTGAGTGAAATGTTTTCCAAAAGTTAGATTTTTGAGTTAGCTTTGCAACCATATATGGCTCATTGCATAATTCTGAGTCTTGATATCCCTAATGTAAGCTGCAAGTGAAGTGTGTCACTGATCTGAAAATCAGTGACCTTCTGTTTTGTGGAATTTATTTGGGGTATCAAAACACCTATATAAATTATGAAAATTTTCAGAATTGTTCATAACTCAGTATATTAACTCCTCAAAAATTTTGGTAAAGAAAGTCCTTTGGAAGATCAGTTATCTTTATCATTTTGTAGACTCATTTTCTGGACAGCAAATGCTGAAAATCCAGAAAGATAGTTCTATCAAATATAAGCATTGTATTTAAGTATTCTAAATTCTATTTTAGCTTTAAGTTGAATTTGAACTAATACACATACTTATTGGCATTTATAGCCAACGATGAGCACAGGCCATGCAATTGATTCATCAGTTGTCATGCAAACGGTTAATCTAAGTGATACCGACGTTACTAACCCAGACTTTGTGTCAAAGGAGATCTTCGACGTCGCCTTAAAGGCTGTTGAAATCAGGATTATGGAGAAAGTTGAAAAGGAGGTTGGATATCTAAAGAGGCTTTTGAAAGGAAAGAATCCATTTGTTAAGCCTGAACCTGAAATTCCAAGTCAGAAATTGTCAAACACTGAGCCTGCTGATTTATCCGTTGATGAGCTGAAATCCTTGTTGTTAGCCAAGTTGTTATCTCAAGCTCCGGATTCACAGCATGATGCAGATCTTCTTATTCTTCTGCAATCCACCAACAAAATCAACCCCAACAATTTGTATACAAAACAGATTTGGTTAGTGCCACAGAGTTTAATTCTTTTAAATCTGATGTCATGTTTGCTATATCTGATCTTAAACAGGTATTTCAAACTACATGCAAAGCCCAAGTAGTTGTTTTGTTGATCCAAACTCTCTCAGTGATTTGATAACGACCCTCTTTTATACTTAGTGAAAATTACGTTATTATATGTATTAGTGTTTTATCATCAGCGATCAGACTGAGTCTGTTCAGTTATCGCTGATGACCTTTCTGTAAACATTAATATGTATGTGTTTCACTTTCAGCGATCAAACTGAGTCTGTTCAGTCATCACTGATCGTTTCCTATGTAACACAATTAACGTAATCCCTGAAGACAAGTCTCGCGTCAACATAGTTCATAGCTGAATCGAAGACGAAGCCACTGAACAATAGATAAGTCTACTAGTGACCTGATGCGGATATCAGCGAAGATCAGACATCTACTTACGCGAAGAAGCCTGAGGAAAAGCTTCAGCGATAACTGAACTTCTTTATCTCTGAAAATAGAGATACTCAGCGATCAACGATCACAAAGCTTATGCCTCAAGTTTTCTTTTGTCTTACCTTGCACAACCAGTACGATGTGTCAGAACGGACACGTCTCTGCCACAAATCGTACACCAACTCTGTCAACTACACTGTTCATAAAGCGGCCAAAAGCATGTCTCCAAAAGTGAGACTACCAAAGCCAATCTATGAATGCCACGTGTAAAGTACCCTGCCATGCATTTAATGCATAGGGTATAAATAGGAAGCTCACCCCTTCATCTGAAGGTGTGCTCAATCCTTGAACTCCAAAATAGAAACCCTTGTTTTCTATCTCTCTAAAAATCCCCCATTCTCTGAATTTCTTGTGCAACCATCTTAGTGTTTCTTAAGTTTGTTTAGATTGAGTCTGTCTTAATCTTATTCCGCAACAAACTTGTAAATTGTATTTTGATTTATCAATAAACAATTTATTAAACTTTAATTTCTGTGTTTGTATTCAACCCCCCCTTCTACAAACTTGTTAAGCACCTTCGGGACCAACAAGTGGTATCAGAGCAGTTTGTTTAAATCTAATAAACAAGATCTTGCTGTATACTTTTCCTTGCTATTCTAAAATGGCACTAAACACAAACACAAACTACTATGATAATGGTTCACTTTCTAAACCTCCTCGATTTAGCAGAGATAACTTTTCTCTATGGAAAAATCGAATGATGCTATTTCTTGAAGGTGCGGATCCTACTATACCTGAATATATAGAAAACGGACCCTATGAACCTGTTAGAATTATAGCTGCGGTTCCCGCTACTGCCACCACTGAAGCTGTCCCTGAACGATATGTCGTTAAGGAAATAAGACAGTGGAGTGATGAAGATAAAAAGAAGGTAGGCATAGATGCAAGAGCAAAGACCATTATATCAATGGCTCTGCCTGATGAAGTTTTCCATTCCATCATGCATCTAAAAACTTCTAAAGAAATGTGGGAAACCATATGTGTTCAATATGAGGGCACCACTGAAATCCAAGAGACCCGAAAGATTAACTTGGTAAGACAGTATGAAAGTTTTATCGCTGGTAAGAATGAATCTCTTTCTGACATTCATCAGCGGTTTAACTGCCTGATCATTGACCTAAGAACTGTTGGAAGGACCTATTCTAATTCTGAGGTCCTAACAAAATTCTTGGAAAGTCTTCCTGAAAGCTGGGACAGTTATTCAATATGTCTTAAGCTGACAAAAGACTTACATACTCTCTCTCTTAGCACTCTGTATGGAATATTGCTCAACTATGAGCAATCTAATCTCCTGAAGAAGAATCTTGTAAAAGATTCTAAAGACTCCAAAAGCACTGTTGTTGCTTTAGTCTCATCAGAGATAATTCCATCCCAGCGATCTACTCTCACCATCACTGAGTTAGATTCTGAATCTGAGGATTTATCAGACCCTGATCTTTCAGAGTTTAATGAGTCCTTAGCACTCTTGACAAACTCTTTTAAGAGATTTGCAAGAAAGAGTAACTTCCGAAGAAGTAAACCTCTCTCTCTTACTGAAAAGCCAAAATCAACTCTGGTTGATAAGGCTACAGCCACTTGCTATAACTGCGAAAAAATTGGACATTTTGCTAGTGAGTGCAGGTCTAAAAAGGTCTTCAAACCTTCTACCTCAAGAAGATCCAGTGATGACAAATACCATAAGCTGAAGAACAAATATCAAAAGTTGAAAAGCTATCAGCAAAAAGGTAAAGGTCTCATCGCTGAAGAACATGACTGGGCTGAATCAGAAGAATCATCTTCTGATGAAGAAGAAGTCGCTAATCTTTGCCTCATGGCTGAGATTAAAGAAGAAGTAGAAGAACCATCTGAACCTTCTATGAGATACATATCATCTCAGGTATCTATCTCAACAAATCCCTCTCTGCCTGAAGCTGAGAGAAGTCGCGCTGTTGATGTGCTGACGATTGACCTTTATAATGCTCTAAATGACAAAACTCAAGCTGAAAATAAAAATGTTTATTTAACACAAGAGCTAGAGAAATGTCATGAAAAGATCAGTGAACTAAATCTTTTAGAAGAAAAGCTAAAAGATCAAGTCATTATAAATGAAATCATCAGCATTGAACGCGAACAAGCCATCGCTGCTCTAAAAGCAGAAAAGGCTCATGTTGAAAAATGGTGCAAATCATCAACAAAGATCTCTGAGATAATAAATGCTCAAACTCCTGAAAGTGATAAAACTGGTCTTGGTTTTTGGACACCACAGGATGATCCTAAAGAAGAAAGTTCCTCGCTTAAGTTTGGAACTTTTGTCACATCTTTCTTTGACACTTCTTATAAACAATTCTATCCCTGTTCTTCTTCTAATCCCATCCCTGAGGAGATATCTGCAAGATCTAAGCCTGCAGATAAAGGAAAGTCTACTCTCCCTCAGAAGGCTTCCAAGAAAACCAAACTGAAAGTTCCCTCCAAACCTTCAGTGGATAAACCTTCTAGCTCAGTGACAGAAATCTTTGATATCTGTCCTCCAAAGCTGAAGGTTGATCTAAAGCCCGTGAAATCTGAAGAAATAAAAATTCCTCCCAGATCTCGTGCTAAAGGCATTCTTGGAGCTGGACCTGCTCATCTTAAGTTTTCAAAACCTTTTGGTTATAAAACCACCATCAGATATAGAAAATGTTATCACTGTGGATTCACTGACCATATTGCGAGCAAGTGTCCAAATACCACCGAAGCTGATAAAACAGCCAAAGTGAAGAAAAATGCCTCTAAGGCAAATAAAGTCACCAAAGTGAAAAATACCACTAAGGTTAAGAAATTAACCAAAGTGAAGATTACCACTGAAGCTGAATCTTCATCAGCGGTGAAGACTGCTGAATCTTCCTTATCCACTAACTCTGAAGGACCCATTGAAAAGTGGGTACCAAACAAAGCTTAATCTTTCTTATGTATGCAGGGATCAAAGGGCATCTGGTATCTCGATAGCGGATGTTCTCGTCATATGACTGGACAAAAAAAACCTGCTCACTGAATACAAGGAAGAGAAAGGCCCCTCTGTTACCTTTGGTGGAAATGGAAAAGGATTTACCCGTGGGTTTGGTGTCCTCAGCAATGGGACAACTACCTTTCGAAGAGTCGCTTATGTAGATGGACTGAAGCACAATCTTCTAAGCATCAGTCAGCTATGTGACAAAGACTACGAAGTTCGCTTTTCTAAGAAAGCATGTTCAGTGGTAGATGAAAAAGGAAAACTTGCTCTCAGTGGTTATAGAAGAGAAAATGTCTATGTAATAGATATGGACTCTGCTATCACTGAAAACTTATGTTTTCTCTCTAAGGCCTCTTCTGATGTCAACTGGCTATGGCATAAAAGGCTCTCTCATCTAAACTTCAAAACCCTGAATTCTCTCTCATCTAAGGAACTGGTTTCTGGTCTTCCTCAGCACTCATATGCTAAAGAATCTCTCTGCTCAGCATGTGAAAAAGGAAAACAAACAAAAGCTAGTTTCAAGTCGAAACAAGTTTCCTCAGTGACAAGTCCTCTTCAGCTCTTGCATATGGATCTATTTGGCCCTGTCAATATCCAATCAATAGCTGGAAAGAAATATACGCTTGTCATTGTAGATGAATATTCTCGCTACACCTGGGTTATCTTTCTTCGCTGCAAGAGTGATACTCCAGAAGAACTAATATCTTTTGTCAAAAAGATGGAAGTGCTGAATAATCTTACTGTTCGATCAATAAGAAGTGATCATGGAACTGAATTCAAAAATAGTTCCCTGAACAATTTCTTTGAGAACAAGGGAATCTCTCACAACTTCTCCTCAGTAAGAACACCTCAGCAAAATGGAGTCGCTGAAAGAAGAAATAGAACGATCATAGAAGCTGCTAGATCAATGCTCAGCGATTCTCACCTCCCTACTCAATTTTGGGCAGAAGCTGTAAACACTGCATGTTTTACTCAAAACAGATCGCTGATAATAAAGCGATTTGGGAAGACAGCTTATGAACTCTTTCTTGGAAGGAAGCCTTCTATCAGCTTTCTTCATATCTTTGGTTGTCAGTGCTTTATCTTAAACAACAAAGATCAACTTGGAAAGTTCGACCCAAAAGCCGATGATGGAATATTTTTAGGATATTCCTCCATCTCCAAAGCCTACAGAGTTTTCAACAAAAGAAGACAAACCGTAGAAGAAACCATTCATGTCACGTTTGATGAAACGCGCTCAGCGAACTCTAAACCAATCGCTGACAATGAAGAACTGAATACTTGGATGATCTCTCACTATAGAGAAACTGAACCTTTCTCAAACCATCAGCACACTGAAACTCCAATTGCTGATGAAGAACCAAGTATCATACCTCCCACCGCTGAATCCACCTCATGGGTTTCAGCTGAACCTCTAAACACATTACCTCCATCAAATCTGCCTTCATCTGGAAACCTCTCTAGTGAACCTACTCAACAGTTAATTGCTGATGAACCTCAAACATCCTCATCAGTAAACATTCCAATTGTTGATCCAACCTCTGAGTTAAGCAATCATGCTCCTGCTCAGCGATGGACAAGAGATCACCCAATAGATCAAATTCTCGGTGATCCAGATGCAGGTATTCAGACACGACGAAGCTCAGGTAATATCTGTCTCTTTGTAAACTTTCTCTCCTTAATAGAACCAAAGAAGACTGATGATGCCCTCAGAGATCCAAACTGGGTCAGCGCTATGCAAGAAGAGCTGACTGAATTTTCTCGAAACAAAGTTTGGAATCTCGTTCCTAGACCATCTGATAAAACTGTAATAGGCACCAAATGGGTGTTTAGAAACAAGTTAGATGAACATGGAACTGTAACCCGCAACAAGGCTCGACTTGTTGCTCAGGGATACCGACAAGAGGAAGGCATAGACTATGATGAAACCTTTGCCCCTGTGGCCAGGCTCGAAGCAATTCGACTATTCTTAGCTTATGCAGTCTATAAAGACTTCATCGTTTATCAAATGGACGTAAAATCAGCTTTTCTGAATGGAAAGCTGAATGAATAAGTTTATGTAGAACAACCACCAGGGTTCTATGACCCTAAGCATCCAAATTATGTTTATAAATTGGATAAGGCTCTCTATGGTCTAAAACAAGCCCCTCGTGCTTGGTATGACACTCTCTCATCTTTTCTTATCTCTGAAAATTTTGAATGTGGCAAGATTGATAATACGTTATTTTTCAGGAAGATAAAAGGTCATATAATTCTTGTACAAATATATGTCGATGACATCATATTTGGTTCTACTAACCCATCTCTTTGTACTCGCTTTGCTGAAAGAATGAAGAAAGAATATAAAATGAGTATGATGGGTGAGCTGACATATTTTCTTGGTCTTCAGATTAAACAATCTGACAAAGGTACTTTTATCTGCCAAGGTAAGTATGTTAAAGATATGCTAAAGAAGTTTGAACTCACACAAACTTCAGCGATGAAAACTCCTATGGCACCACCGCTGATACTTAACAAGGATCCATCTGGAAAACCTGTTAATGTCACTGCCTATAGAGGAATGATAGGCTCATTGCTGTATCTTACAGCAAGCCGACCTGACATCATGTACTCTACTTGTTTATGTGCACGCTATCAATCTGAACCCAAGGAATCCCATCTGATCGCTGTAAAGCGAATTTTCAGATATCTGAAAGGAACTCCTAACCTCGGTCTTTGGTATCCCAAAGACTCAGGGTTCGATCTAACTGGTTATTCTGATAGTGATTTTGCAGGCTGTAAACTTGACAGAAAAAGTACCACTGGTGGATGTCAACTCTTGGGAGGAAAGCTGGTAAGCTGGACAAGCAAGAAGCAAAATTCTGTGTCCACTTCCACAGCTGAAGCTGAATACGTAGCCGCTGGAAGCTGTTGTTCTCAAATCTTATGGATGAGAAATCAACTATTAGATTATGACCTTCAGCTGTCAAAGATTCCTATCTATTGCGACAGCACTAGTGCTATCGCTATAGCAAATAATCCAGTGCTACATTCAAAGACAAAACACATAGAGATCAGATATCACTTTATCAGAGATCATGTGATGAATGGTGATATTGAACTTCACTTTATCCCTACTGACTTTCAACTTGCTGATATATTCACCAAACCTCTTGATGAGACAAGGTTCAACTTTCTCATCAGTGAGCTTGGAATGCTGAACCTCGAAGAATAATTCTTCAGCGTTCATGTATTATGTTAGTAATCAAAAGTTCCCCTCTCATCATTCTCTCTGATAAACATTCTGACTCTCAGGTATGTTTTCTCTTTTTCTTCAAAGATGTTTTTTAAATATAAACTTTAATCACTGAACTTTCTTCAAATGATTAAAAGCTTTTTGAAAAATACATTAATCACTGATATTTCTAGTCAGTGATCCTTTAAAAGGAAAAACTATCCCTCTTTTCTAAAAGGGATACTTTTAAAAAGGAAAATCTATCGCTGACTTTTCTTCAGTGATCATTTCAAAAACGGACAAATGTACAGTCTCTCTCTTCTATGACGTCATTTGAACCGACAATCCATGACATGCCTTTTCTGACACGTTCGTCCGTTGCCCTTCTATCCAATCAACTTCGTGGAACGTGTCAATGTCATGATGATTTCTTTTTCCCGCTTCATTCTCTCTCTTCTCTCTTCGTATAAAAGGAATTCTTTTCTCCTTTATACGGTTTACGCTTTCAAAACTTTCAAAGCAAGAAGCATTCTCTCAAGAACACTCAAGCAAGTAAGACCAGAATATTGAATCTCCAACTCTTTTTCTTCAAGATACACAGGTTTATTTCATATTTATATGCTTTGTTCGTATGCTGTTTATTCTTTTTAAAATCCTACTCGCTCTCTATGGATTTTATAAAACGTTTTTTTTAAAAAACTAAAGATCATTCTTTCTGATTTTATGTTTTTAAATAAAAACCTTTTGGTTTTAAAGTGTTCTTCCTTCTTTCTACCCAGAACACTATTTTTCTCCTAAAAATAACTTGATAGTTTTCCAGTTTCCCTTCTTCTATGGAAACTGGTAATCATATTATTTTTAATCTAAATCATTTCTTCTATTATGCCTCTTTCCATAACAGAAATGACACAGTCTTCAATCGTTGCTTCCAAGCATGTACGATTCGCTCTCACTGAAGTTGAGATTACTAAATGTAATCATTTGGCCAGACTCGACTTCAAAGCTGACAAATACCCACATCTGGTGGAAGCTGCTGATTTCCTCAAGCAGTCATGCATAGCTTACGCGATCACTGTGGATCCTAAGCCCTCCAAGACTCTACTTCAGCAGTTCTGGTTCACTGCTGATGCAACTGAACTTACCAACAGGAAAGGCGAACGAGTCCCTGCTATCTCGTTCGGCACGGAATTAGGGCCAGGGAGTATGACCGCTCTTAGCCTCAGGAAATCTTTAAGATTCCCTGACAAACCAAAGAGTGGGTTCGACGCACTCCCCACTGATGATGAGCTGATATCATTCCTGGACGCAATGGGCTATTGTTGGGAAAACAAACCAAGATCTTCTATTCCCAACAAGAAGCTCACCAAGATCCTAAAAGCTCAGATGCCATCACAACTGAACTTTATCTTCTCGCACATAATTCAGTGCATGAGTGGGAAGAGTGGTTCGCTGGATCAAGCCAGCAAAACACAACTGCAGATGGCATACTCCGTTATCGCTGGTCAAAACTTTGACTACGCCACAGCCATCTTTGAAGATCTGAGGTCGAGAATAGAGAAGCCTGAACGAGATCCCAAGATCTCATACGTACGTTTAATATGTACGTATAACAAGTTCCTCTATCCCAACACCTATCCCACCAAAGATGATGGCACCTTTGCCAGGGTAGGTCAACGATCACTGGAGGTCAAGCCACTCGCCGACGAGGTAAGTATCTCTCTCCTTCGCTCTCGTCTCTCTCTCCATTCTTTTTCATCTTCAGCGACCACGCAGACGGTTCCTTCGTCTGCTATCCCTGTCGCTACCACTACTTCTAAACGACCATCAGCTGGTCCGATTGGTCCTTCCAAAAAGGCCAAAAAGACTAAGGAAAGTACACCCTCTAGTACTATACCTGAGGGAGCTTCTCAACAAGCTACCTTAGATGCTTTTGTGGGTCTTTCCTCCACAACTTCAGAAGTCACTCATACTGCCGTGTCAGCGATCTCACTCGCTGTCACATCATCAGTGACCCCACCTACTATCTCATTCACTGAGATTAACCCCATCCCTACTTCTATCCCCAAAACTCTTCCCTTCTCTCCTCACTTGGTCTCTGAACCCGCCACCTCTTCTTTCCCTATAGGACCTGAGCATCAAACTTTTGAGGAATCTATGCAGTTCTACAAAATGTTTGATACGTCAGGTACACCTATAATCCTAAACACTTCTCTCCCCCCCTCTCCAAATAAGCCCATATCTGAACTAACATTATTTTCAGGTCCTAGCTTGGCGTCTGTTGACACGCATGTCAACAGACTAGGAGAAAAGGTGGACGCACTCACCAACACCATCAATGAAACCACCAGCGCCGTAAATCAGGCTGGTGAGGAGCTGAAGAAGTTAACCGCCACTTGCTCATCTAAAGCTGAGAACTCTCAACTTTCAGCTGTTGAAGAACAAGTCGTCCAACTCAGAGAGTCCTCTCGACTCTTTCAAGGGCGATTTGAGTCTCTTACCGCTGAAGTTCAGGGTCTCTCTTCAAAGGTTGACCTCTGCACGTCCCTTCTTCAGCAAATTCTACAGAAAGTGAATGCACCAGCTCCAGCGCTGCCTCCTTCCTTCAATGAAGATGATCGTACCAACCTCAACATCGCTGTGGAATTCATTCATGATGCCACATGCGACATCCCTGCGGTTGAAGACCGGATTAAGCGTCTGGAGGCTGACGTTCAAGTGCTAAAAGCTTCAACAGCTACTCCAGCAGCTGAACAATCCCCTACCGCTGATAATGACAAAGTGGGGGAGAAAACTGAAGAAACTTCTATTGCTGCTGCTGGGGAAGCTAAGACTCCAAAGGAACCTCCCTCTCAATCTGAGGGGGAGAAGGCAAAAGAATCATCAATTCACTCCATTCTCTTTGAAGAGGATGAGGAAGAAGACGATGAAGAGGAAGATGATCTAGATCTTGATGATCAAGAAAAGGATCAGCCCTCCGATGACGACGACGACGATGAAGACCAATCTCTGTGGTTCTCTAAGCCGAACGTCGTATCAGGGACAACTTCGCAAGAGGTTGTCAAAACAGGGGTGAGAGGTGATACATCTTCAAGTGTTCCTTCGCAAAGCAAAGACAAGCAACCGATCGCTGAAGAATGCTTGAGGACTGGATCACAATCTGAGGGGGAGCATCCGTCTCAGGTATGTCTTTCAATTGTACCACTCTCCTACTCTTTCCAAACCCCTATTCCTTTCTAGCCTTTATCTCTCTCGTTCTAAAAATACACTTATCCCTTCTTTCCTTCTTTTTCTAACCAGACAGTTCTCACCCCTGCTTAAGGGTTCTGAACTACAAATAATTCCAGCTGCTATAGCTGAAGAAATAATCCCAATCTCTATCGCTGAGATTGATGAAGAAGAAGAAGAAGATTCCCTGGTCCATCCAGGAAGGCCCTCTCGACCATCTCATTGGTCAGAGGAAGTGGTAAAGAAAAGAGTTGAAATGATCGCTCAACTAGAAAGTCAATGGCTGAAAATCCCTCTTCAAACATCCACAGAGCTCGACTTCCTCACTGACGCTGAAAGAGAAGAATCTGCCAAAGCTGAGAAGCTGATCGCTGAATGCAAACGAGATGCCCAACTCGCTTTAAAGATTCAATCCTCTCAAGTTAAGGACAAAAAGCTGAAAAGCAGACCTGTGGAAGTTCAAGCAGCACTACTGAAAGAAATTGAAGAGGAACGCTTCAAAGAACAAGAGATCAACGATAAGTCTATCGAATGGTGCAAACAAAAGATGGATTATCGTTCTGATCTTCTTCCAATATCAGCCGTGACTATCTCTGGTCGCAAGAAGAAAGATCAACTCTCAGTGACCATGGAGATTACCAGAGAGGATGGAACCCAAAAAGCAATGTACGTATCAAAACTGGAGAGCTTCGGATTTACGGAATGGTTAGAGTTCTGGGATGCGCTGAAGAAATCCAAATCTACATACAGAGGCTACGTTGAAGGACTTCTTGAAGCCCTCATAAATAGAGTCGTTTCTGTACTAAAGCTGCCATCTCCTCTTCCTCCCAAATCTTTGAAACTCAAGAAAAAAATTGGGTCCTCCTCCTCTGAAGATGTCGCCATCATCAGGAATGAAACTTCTATCAAATTTTCAAGAGATGCACTGTTTGGTCCTCCTCCTGATCTTTCAGTTCTGGACTTATCTCTGCCTTCTGGTGGTCCTTTCCAAGCTGGTCAAGTAATCAACAATCCTTATGGAATATTCTTCAGAGATGATGATGAGGAACTCAGATTTCAAAGAATCTCTGAGATTCCTATCTGTCCTCTGAATCATCTCAAGGATCTCTTATGCTTATGGTGTGACTTCTTCCCTGCTGCTGAAGAAATTAAAGAGATTATCAGTAAAGAATCTTTGGAACGAAGACAGAAAGGAGAAGAAATACCTGAGTATATGATCAATCCTCCCAAATCTTCTTTTAATAGCTGATAGATTAGTTTCCTTCTCTGTAATCTGTTAGTTATACTTACAGTAGTTAGTTGCTCACTTGTAATGTTTTTCATATCTTGTAATTCCATCCCTGAATTAAATGAAAATAGCAGTGATGTACTTAACCCTATCAGTACTGTAAAAGATCCCTCAAAATAGTAATTGGGACATGCATTCTATGAGTCCTTTTTATTCCTATATTTTGATTCAAAGTAATTTTCTTTTGTTACTTTGTCATTATCAAATAGGGGGAGATTGTTGATCCAAACTCTCTCAGTGATTTGATAACGACCCTCTTTTATACTTAGTGAAAATTACGTTATTATATGTATTAGTGTTTTATCATCAGCGATCAGACTGAGTCTGTTCAGTTATCGCTGATGACCTTTCTGTAAACATTAATATGTATGTGTTTCACTTTCAGCGATCAAACTGAGTCTGTTCAGTCATCACTGATCGTTTCCTATGTAACACAGTTAACGTAATCCCTGAAGACAAGTCTCGCGTCAACATAGTTAATAGCTGAATCGAAGACGAAGCCACTGAACAATAGATAAGTCTACTAGTGACCTGATGCGGATATCAGCGAAGATCAGACATCTACTTACGCGAAGAAGCCTGAGGAAAAGCTTCAGCGATAACTGAACTTCTTTATCTCTGAAAATAGAGATACTCAGCGATCAACGATCACAAAGCTTATGCCTCAAGTTTTCTTTTGTCTTACCTTGCACAACCAGTACGATGTGTCAGAACGGACACGTCTCTGCCACAAATCGTACACCAACTCTGTCAACTACACTGTTCATAAAGCGGCCAAAAGCATGTCTCCAAAAGTGAGACTACCAAAGCCAATCTATGAATGCCACGTGTAAAGTACCCTGCCATGCATTTAATGCATAGGGTATAAATAGGAAGCTCACCCCTTCATCTGAAGGTGTGCTCAATCCTTGAACTCCAAAATAGAAACCCTTGTTTTCTATCTCTCTAAAAATCCCCCATTCTCTGAATTTCTTGTGCAACCATCTTAGTGTTTCTTAAGTTTGTTTAGATTGAGTCTGTCTTAATCTTATTCCGCAACAAACTTGTAAATTGTATTTTGATTTATCAATAAACAATTTATTAAACTTTAATTTCTGTGTTTGTATTCAACCCCCCCTTCTACAAACTTGTTAAGCACCTTCGGGACCAACATGTTTCTAAAAAGCATGATCATGATTCAGATAATGATCATGAGGGGAAGATAAGAGGGAAACAGGCTGCGGAAAGCTCTAGAGGTGATGTGTTGATGGAAACTAGAGCTAAAACTGATGAAGGTGGTGAAAGGAGAGCTGATGATGTTGATAGCTCAAAGCAAAATCAGTTGTCGTTGGTGATTTATGCTAAGGAGAGTGTTAAACCAAGGGTTGAAAAGCCTAAGGTTGCAACTATGGAAGAGATCATGGAGTCTACAGGTGTGTCTCAACCTGTTGTTATTGTACTTGATGATGATACTCTTGACCAGGTGTATGCAAAGTATGATCTTTATTGGAAGATGAAAGAGGAAGATCAGAAAGATATTTGTATTGATCTTGATTCAGATGACAATGAATGAGAAAGTATATATGATATTGTCAATAGATCTGAAGAGATTCCTATGAACGAAGCAAGTGTTCTAGATAACTTGTTTGAAGATAGAGACTCAGATGCTCTTAATGTCATGTTTGAGCAGAGTACTCCTGAAGGACTTCATCTAAGTCTTGTTCATAAGAAGATGCCAGAACCTTCTGCTGTTCAGACCATTCCATCGTTTCATGATTTTTCTTCTGATCCTTATGTATCTCAAACTTCTGAGGTTGAGCATAATGTCAATCTGGAAACTGGTACAACTGTTAATGTTCAAGTTGAAGAAGAATTGCCATACCAGAAAAAGCCTGATAGTCCATTGGTTCAAAAAGAGTTTGTTAGAGAGCCTCCGATAGTGCCAAAGTTCCCAGGTGAAAAAGGAACTTCAAGTTCTCAAGCTGAAAGTTCTATTCCTTATACTGGATATGATGAAGAAGGGATGTCCATGAAAGAAATTAAAAGGATTAGACGTATGTTACGTGTTCCACATCTGGAGGAAGGAGTTAAGATTTTTGTTAGCTACATCAGAAAGTTGGATTAAGCTCAACTTTTGGGAATTCAAGATAAAACTCCTGAGTATCAGAAAGATTATATTCGGATGCTACAGATGATGGGAAGTACAAGAAAAGAGGTCAAAGTCAAGTCTGAAATTCTGGAAGTCATCAAAGTAACCTTGATGAAGTTCGGGAATATCTGCTATCCTGAATTCACTGTGCAACGAAAGAATCTGAAGTTTTACTCGTTCAATAAAGCTGACTTTGCCAATATCTATTTCAGTGATATTGAGTTCATTTATCATGATTTCAGGAACAGAACTATCAAACATCCTGAAATTGTTTTTGGTCTGGATACAATCAAAAGATTCATTCGAAGACATATTTACCATACTTATCTTCATGATTTCCAACTAGGCATTGAGACAAATCAGAACAGAGTTAATATTCTAAAGCCAGACTTTACACATCATTTGCTTGAAGAGATATCTCTCTACACAGTGCTAAGGAAGCCGGAACTTGGTGTTGTGTATGAGAATGATTTCAATAAGGAGAAGAGGTTCATGAGAGCAGCTGAAATTCATAAGTTCTCTGATGATACTTTTGAAGATGTGTTACAAAAGTTGGAAGAGTTACATGAGGAAAGTGAGAAGAAGAGATTAGCAGAAAATGATCATTGGCGTCGGATAGACAGAATTTGGACTGTGAATGTGATTGATGCTATAAAGGACAGATTAAGATTCAGGACGGCCATAAGAAGGTTTGAAGGATACATGGGGATGAGAAAGACAAGCATGAGAAGGTGGGCCGGTTCAAGAAAGTCTAATTGATCAAAAAGGGGGAGATTGTTAGACCTAGAGTTTTCAGTCAATTAGAGGTTTTAATAGTATCTTTTGTATTGTTGACTTTATGTGAGGTCAAGGCTTGTTTGACCCATATTTAAGTCTTTGTTTCTTTTGAGTAAGTAAGCATTCTAAGCATTTCATATCATTTCCTTGTAATCGTATCTTTGTGAGATATATGACAAGTACATTTCTCTCATCTATGATTCTTTGAATGTTATAACTTGTGCATGATTAATTGTGATTGCTTGATTTCTGGGATCACAATATATTTTCATATTCATTCAAGATTTATATGTCCAACCAATACCCACCCAACTCTCATGCACAAGAGTTCGGTCCAATATTATTACAAGTCTCCACATAACACATATTAACATTGATTCATGAACCATCATATAAAAAACATTTTCCAAATATATAACTTGTTAAATGTTCATAACTCCTAGTATTCATCAAGACAACATATCAAGTATGAAGAACCCTTCATATACATAGTTAGGTCTGTGTGTCCCACAATATGTGCAAATCAATCAAGATAACAAAACAAATCAATTCAATTCCATTTCATTTCAATCACAATTTGTATAGGACGCATTCAAATAATTCTCTCTCTACAAGTGAACTCTCTCTTAGTCTAATGAGTCTACTAACAAAAAAAATTCAAGTAAATAATCTTCACATAACACATATTAACATTGATTCTTTCAAGTAACCTTTCCTTTGAAAAATTCAATCTCCCCTAAGTTGATAAAATCTCTCTCAAACTTCAGAAAGAAAATTATCTACAGATTTAGCTCAGTTTTCTTTAGCAAATAATCTTCAAATAAATTTTCTGAAATCTTCAGCAAATATTCTGAATTCTTTGAACTTTCTTTCAAATCTTGAACAATCTCCCCATAACAAATACAAACTTGTTCACCATACAACATTTCTTGAAATAATTTCTCCTCCTTAAAAAATACAAAACCTCCTCAAACTTGTTCACCATAACAAATACAAACTTGTTCACCATACAACATTTCTTGAAATAATTTATCCCCCTTTTTGATGATGCAGCATAGAAATCATCAAAACCTCCTCAAGAAATGTCATGAATCTTTTCTGACCATTGATCTTTGCCACTGAGCCACTAAACATCCATCAATTCATAATATATTCATCTGAATCTTTTCAAACTCAGACAAATAAGAACGTAACACCTGAATCAGTTAATAATGTCTGTCAGTAGCACGAAGCCACTGTGTGTAACAAATACACATTGGAAAGGAGCTTTTTGATGTTCACTTACCCAAGTCTTCCATTCAATCATTGAATAACACAAGGTTAAACTATGAACGTTTAGACAGAAAAACACATTTTCTATGTGTTCGTGCTTGTGTATGAAAGAATTAAGCATGATGATTGCTTTATCAATTAGGCTCAAAATGTGTAAACCATTAAGACAACAACAGTATTACACGGACTCAATTGTGCATGATCGAATTGCGAAGGTGGGGCATACTTCCTTCTTTTTCAATATCCACGTCTTCCGAATGAAGACGATATAGATTATGTGTTGCGTCCCTAGAAAAATTGAAACATCTCTTTGTTAAGAAAAAGGTGAGTAGTTGGTGGGGTTTAAATCAAGAGTTGGTATGGGCTAGTTTACTGTTTCAATGATGTTCACGAAAGAATTGTGAAACAACAGTAATGTGGTTGCCCGGCTCAGAAAAAGTTGGTGCAGAGTTTGATATTCTTTTACTCTGATCTCTCACCCTCTTTCTTTTTATTATTTAAGCTCACTTCTAACCAAACTCTCTTTTCATTTTATCTCAGCACACACCCACACTCAAATATTGACTCATTGCCTCTCGATCACTCAAGAATAACTTATTGGGTAGGAAACACTGGTTATCGTGAATCCATAGAAGTTCAATTAAGCTCACACAATAAACCCATGTAGTTGTCTTATAAGCAAAATGTCGCTCAAATAGTTTAACTTGAACAGTTAAAGCACAAAATGAAATACATGTCAGATATTTGTATGCTCGTGAAGATAATCATGAAGATTTGGGCATTTTAATCATGAAAGATTCTCTCAAAACAAGGATATTGAATGAATGAAATTATTACCAATTTCTTGTTTGAGAATCTGACTATGCATGAAAAGATCAAATATGAATGATTTATCAATAAAAGCTTAGGTCATGAATAATTGGATGTTGTCTATAAAAACATTTATAGACATTCTTGAAAGAAACGTTTTGAATGAATCAACGCTTGAATATCAATGAAGTTCAAATAGGGTGTCTTACCATTGAAAATTATATCCAAATTTGAGACATGGTAATAACTTATTCAATAAAAGTACTAAACCGGTGTGTGTGAATACTTGACAGTATATGGAAAAGATAATACACAAGTATATATCTTTGGAAACACACGGTTAGTTAAACATTTGAAGCTCATAAAATGAAAACATTTAAAAATCACACTTCTATATTCATGAAATCTGTTTAAGCATCGAGAAGTGGTTTGAACATTTAAGAACATGTTTTTATATCTGAAAGTCGTCCATCTTTCAAATATGTATGAGATTAAGGTTAGAATTATTCCTCACGCTCAGCTTGA
Source organism: Arctium minus (assembly GCA_954870635.1). Lineage (NCBI taxonomy): Eukaryota > Viridiplantae > Streptophyta > Magnoliopsida > Asterales > Asteraceae > Arctium > Arctium minus. Next base: position 127,678,677 of record OX941081.1, on the reverse strand, counting down.
ATCTCATAAAGTCAGCTCCAAAGTCATGATAAATATGATCATGTAAGCTCCCCCTCAAAATCTGCATTCAGTCAAAAAGTCGTCAAAGTACAAAGTCTTATTCACAAACTTTATTGAAAAATAAAGACGTGAAAGCAATAAAACTTGTAAGAACGAGTTCTGATCAGATGTAATCAGAAGTCAATTACTCCCCCTGAAAATATGCATTCGCAATATTATCAGTAGAGGTAATATGTATACTCCCCCTTGAAGGTTCATCATCTCTTTTGATGCATCGAAGTACACTTTCTTTTGATCGTTGAAGTATGAGTCCTAAACCGTTGTGTTTAGAAGTCAAACTCTTTGACATTGAAATACGGGTCTTGAACTATGTTATCCAAGAGCCATCATTCATTGAAGCATGGGTTCTGAACTGATTTATCCAGAAACCTAGATTCTTTTACTCCCCCTTGACTTGAGATGCCTGCAACACAGATGAATCTTTTGGCTTTGGTACCCCCTGGTATTCGGGTCCATGTTTGTTAGTTGCAGTTCTGTTAGGAGTAATAACAGGTTTAGGTACCCATTTTTAGATGGGTCCTAGCAAGTTAGCATATGATTTTGGCATCCATTTGAATTTAGACCCTTTCATCTTTTGAAAATCCTTTGAAACATATGTATTAGAATAGACAAGATATGAACCAAACCAATTATCAGAATATTGTCGAGATACAAAAATATTTCTACGATATTTAGAAGACTTATTAGTAGACGGAGATAATTGGAGCAATTGCTTTATTGAATAGGTCTTGTAAGAAGATACAAGTTTGGTTTAAGAAAAGCAATATTACCAACTACATCAGTATCACTAAAAGTCATTCGATTACAATCAATATCAGAACATGATTTTGTAGTCTCTTCAACTTTCTTCTTTGGTCTCCATTTCGATCTCACTTCAGGCTTTTTCTTTTTCACATCTGAAACATATGAATTTGGAAAGTTAGAACTGTGAGATTTAAAAGATTGTATTTTCCTAGCTTTACCAGTGTTAATCATATTCTGTGAATACCTATTCTTTTTCTTCTTACCTTTGGCATGTTTGGTCCTCACAGAAACTGATTTATCAACTTTCGTTCATGATTCACCCTTTTCAAATACACTTGGTAAACTTTTAGAATTTACAATAAATGGAGAATAATTTGGAAGATTATCATTAAAATCAAATTGATCAACGCATTCATCAAAACAACAATCAGAGTTTAGGAAATCAAACTCTTCATCAAACAGACCATAAACATCATTTGATTTAGACACTTTGGAAGAAATTGAGAAATCAGTGTTTACAAAAACAGTTGAAAATATCATTTGTTCTAGCCCAGTCAAAATCCTCTCATCTACAAGAGTGTTCTCAAGTTCAGAAATTTTACTTTCTAAAATGAGTGGGGGAATATAAATTTTTCCTTCAATTGGTTTTTCCTCCATTTCCTCTGTAGAATAGCTTTGAAAATAATCATTAGAAAGAAATTTTGACTGTATAGAACTGTAACTAGAATTCATCCTCTCATAACGAAATGGAAGTTGCATTTTAGTTTTATTTTTCTGTTTCTCATTTTCCTTAGCTTCGTCTTCATCTGGTAATTTTGTCCATTTAACTTTGAGTTCAGGATATTGAGGTGCCAATATTAGAAAACCAAAATCATATAGAGTTGGCACTTTGGAAATACCCTTTTTCAAATATTGTTGGTTATTGTAACCAATACCCCAACACTTACAACTCTCTTTTGGTTTATTGAGATGAATGGTTTGTTCAGTTTGACCTAGAGTATAAAGTTTTTCTTCCAAAACACTCACTTTTTCAAGCAAGGATTTGTTTTCTTTATTTAATGATTAACACTTTTTCGCAACCTCTTTAATCTCAAGTTCACACAGTTTAAATTTTAAAGATGTTTTAGATAGTTGATTATGAATTACAGCCTTTTCTTTAGCACTGGTATCAATATTTTTATCTAAAGCCTCAATCAATACTTTCTTCTCAGCAATATCATTGTTGAGCTTCAGTATTGCTTGGTTTTTATCTTTAATGATACCTTTTTCGCATTTAAGTTAATACTGCAAATCCTGAAGTTCAATCATCATGGATTGCATCTGAGATAAGAAATAGGATTCAGTCATATCACATACCTCTTCAGTATCCTCAGCATCAGAATCCTCTTCAGTGACATTCTGACCCATAAAGCACATGTGAGCAGTTTCCTCTTTGTCAGAATCAGGTTCAGAATGATCCAGCCAATATTCATCTTCAGCCATTAATTCTTTGCCAGCTTCTTGTTGCTTGGCCAATAGCATTTTGTTCTTGTAATACTCTGAATTGCAGGCCTTCGCCTTCCGACAATCTTTAGCAAAATGGCCTACTTTGCCACAGTTATAGCACTTAACTGGCTGATTAGCTTTCTTCTCTACATAATCATTCAGAAATTTCTTTTCAGGCTTCTTTTCCTCTGGAATTTTCTCCTCAAACCTCTTGCCTTCCACTCTCTCCTTATGCTCAAAGTTTCTGGACCCTGATGAGTACCTCTGGCTGTTTGACCCCGGTTTCTTGTAAAATTTCTTTTGGAAAGCCTTGGTCAATAGAAGCATGGTTTGCTTTAGGTTCTCACCGTCATCAGAATCTGAGTCTTCACTTTCTTCTTCCTTAGTTTCAGACACAACTACTTTCTTCTTCTTCTTCTTCAGACTTACTGATATTTTCTATTTCTTCTTAACTACCAATGCAACAGGATCTGCTATCAGTTTCTCAGCTTTCTTCTTTTCATCTCTTATCTCCTCTACCTCTTCCTCATTCTGTCTGAGAGTCTCACAAACTTCATGAAGAGGTATCTCATTCAGATCTTTCATTTGTTTCATCTTCCGAGTAAATCTTTTCCATTCAGGTTGTAATATGCTCAGAAACTTGACATTCAGCTCAATCTGAGACTTCTGGACTCTGTTTTTGCTCAGCTCGTTCAGAAGAGTAACAAATCTGTCATAGGTAGCTTCAAGACTTTCACCTTCTTTAGCTTTGAATTCTTCATAATTGTTCAGGCAGTTTGATACTTTCAACTGATTACCAATCTTAGACCCTAACATCATCTTCTCGTGCTGATCCCGCATCTGCTTCCCAGTAGCTTTGTAGCTATCTATCTTTACATATATCTCATTGGGAATGCCTTGGAGTAGGAAAGATCTTTCAAGTCTGTCAGCTTTGTATCTCTTCTTCTGCTCATCAGAATATTCATCAACAGGCATTGGATATTTCTGGTTTACAACCTCCTCTCCATCAGGTTCAATAGAATGAATCTTAGTTGGAGGTTTCATCACTTTTTTTTTCAGTGATAGTCTGATGTAGTCACCCAGATCATTTATGTCAATGAAGTCCAGGAATATGTCCTTCCATTGCTCATATTCTCTTTTGGTAAGAACTGGTGGTTTAACATTTGTTCCAATAGCAAGATCCTCTCTTGAAGTCATCTTGAAATTTGCACTGATTTGATCGTCCAAAATTTCAGAACAAAAAGTCAAACTTGGTCAACACTTGAAAACTCAAAAAAATATCTAGTTGTCAAAACTCACATAACACTGTAGACCAAACTTTGTGCACACAGTTCTTTGCATGTTCCATGTTCGCGCAGAAAGAACTATGCGAGTTCTTGGTTCGCGCAAAAAGCAGGTTGTGCCTTCTTGGTTCGCGCAGGATATAGCCTGCGTGTTCTGAGCTTCGTGCAGGCTTCGATGTGCGTGTTCTTGTTTCGCACACGATTTGATGTGCGTGTTCTTGCTTAGCGAACGCTTTGATGTGCGAGTTTTTGAGGATCACTTCGCGCAAACTGTCGCGTGTTTCTCTACTTAGAAAAAATTTCAAACTCTAACTTCGCACAATGCGTCTGCGCGTTCTTCACCCTTTTTGCGTTTTAGCTCTCTACGTGTTCTTGCCTAAGAACCTTGCGCGTTCTTCAGATCTTGCGCGTTCTTCACCATTTCGACCAAAAACTTTCTTTTTCAACTTGAATTCGATTCAAACCTTTGAAATTGACTCTGAAACATTGCAGATTTGCTCTACATCATGTTTCGAACAGGTTACAATCAATTGATTTAAATCAAAAACACCAAAAAATACAAATTGATCAAGATACAGTGCGTATACAAAACTCGAACAAAAATACAATAGAACCCAAAATTCACACAGAATTATTGTGAATTTGGCTAATCAATACAAACAATACATGTTCCAGATACAAAAACGAATACAATGAAACCAATTCTAACTCAAAAACATCACTGAATCACATAAATCAATCTTTGACAGAAAGCTATGCGAGTTCTTGAAAAAGTCGACCAAAAAAAATCAAATTATGATCTTGATTCTGAATTTTGTTTGCTCTGATACCAATTGTGTGTCCCACAATACGTGCAAATCAATCAAGATGACAAAACAAATCAATTCATCATTTCATTTCAATCACAATTTGTACAGGACGCATTCAAATAATTCTCTCTCTACAAGTGAACTCTCTTTTAGTCTAATGAGTCTACTAACATAAAAAGACTATTTATACTCTAACACTAATTACAAGACAAAAACAACTAACACTTTGACTTTGACTTTACTTATTACAAATACTTTGACTTTTGCTTGAAGGTTTGACTTGAGCTTTTTGACTTTGACTTTCATGATCTTGAAAGATTTTGACTTTAATTCTTCATGATCTTGTATCCAACATATTTTATGCACTAACAAGATCAAAATCACATTCATGACAATTTTCATAGCATTTAAACATAGCAAGTAAGCATTTATATGGAAAGACTTAGTAGAAAATTCACATATAGGGTTTGTAAAGTAAAAACCCTAGAAAAGGAGAAACCCTAGGTGAATGAAGACTTTCTTGAAGCTTTAAAGATCTCTATGTATTCACTTCGTTGAGGTAGATGGATCTTAATAAATAACCTAGATGGGTTTAGGTTAAGTATTTAATGAGGGGAGAGGAAAAGAGGAAGAAAATCGCCTTTGGGAGGGAGAGGATTCGGTTCTTGAGTGAGAAATGAGAGGAAATGAGTTTAAATGATAAAAACCCGTCTAAAAGCATCAGACCAGGGCCCGCGGCGATAGTGACCCGTGATAGTGCCCTGGCATTCTCGCCAGGCACTATCGCCCGAAATGTACCGTAGGTGGTACATGGCCCGCGATAAGATGCACCGAGATAAGATGCACCGCGATAAGATGCACCGAGAGAAGATGCACCGGATCAATTCCCTTCTATGCCGCAATTCATGTACGGGCTTGAGATTAAAAGAGATCAACGGTTCAGATCCACTTCTCACACTTCTCACCATCAACTCAACATCTAACACGATCCTTCGCCTTGCAATGAATACATAATTCTGATATAAATTTTACATGGACCAAAATCTATACGTCAATCTTTTAATTTGTTTATAAGAAAAACATGGACCAAATATGTTAATTAAGAAAAAAGTCGAAGAAATTACGGATTTCACCCGATTCACAATTGCGCCGGGGGGGGGGGGGGGGGGGGGGCAGCTGATCGGTGGTGCTAAACGGTGGTGGTTTCAAACATAGATAAACATCAAAACAATAACCTAGACGGAATAACATTACGTTTAGACTAACCTCTGCCAATATGGAAGCGTGAAGCATACGACTTGCGGAAGCTACGTGCATGAAGTATCGACTGGCAGAATCAAAGTTTTAACACCCTAAAAATAGGAGTTAATTTAAGCCTAAAATAAATGCGGAATAAACAAGTCTATCATAATAGAATTACCCAATAAGGGGAATAATCGTATGGCGTTTACAATAAAATAATCAAGTGAAATTGACTTAACAACCTACTAATCTAGACCAACTAGTTCCAGATTATGAATGGGTGTCGACATCTCACTTCCAAAAGTATATCGTCACTATATCAATATACGCCTCTATGATTCTTCAAAAATGCTATTATCCTTCAACGACTCTCCACTCAAGCCCGAGGAATCCCACCGCTAGAGTGACCTGTTATACATATCATTTTAAGAAAAAGTGTTAGGCTAAAGCCTAGTGAGATCAAACATTTGCAATGGGAAAATTAGTACTTTCAAATGAAATAGTTTAAGAAGTGCCTGTGGGATTCATATAGGTAAATATCAACATAAATACAAATACCTCTTGGGTTGACGGGGGAGGCCTGCTTACTAACACAAGTGACGGAACACAAAAATAAACCACTTGACGTATTAGAAAAACCAAACACATAAAAGTACCCGCAATGGATGTCAGGATCGGTAGCTTTAAACGTACACCCACGGAAAGTCAACTTCAACCACATAGGGTCCTTACGTTGAGATCCTCATCCAATATCGCGTACTACCACGTAGGGCTTATACCTCATCCGATGCCTAAACGTGTCTCAATGTGGAAAACTAGCGTTCCATCATCGGATCAAAGATTATATATATATATATATATATATATATATATATATATATATATATATATATGGGTTCATGACGCCCAAATGCAACCAAATATTCCATTCAATGTCCACAAAACCAATCATTAATTTCCAACAATTAAAATACCACCATATACGCAAAAATCACGAATTCATATATTTACTCCCAAGTTTCCAAGAGGTTCCGTTCCAAATTGTTAAATGGTACTTCCACACAAACCAAGTCATTTTACCCAAATCCTCATTCAATAATACATAACCATATTTCAAAACTCAAATCTTGATTTCAAAGTATTTAATCACAACCTTATAGAAAACATATTTCTCATGTACAAAGCCCACAACCAAATCAAAATGTATACTCTTAACCCTAAAATCATACCCTTCTACATAACCCCCAAAATCTCCAAAATTAGGTTTCAGTGAAAACTCACCCAACTCCAATAAATCAAAAATGGAGATGTCGAGAAGGTTAAAATCCACATTTTAACACGTATAAAGTTTATAAAAGAGAATTAACTCACAAGTTAGGTTTTGGGGGAAAACCTAGAAAAGCAAGTGTGTTGAGAGGAGGATGAAGATCTTGACTATCCAAGCAAAAATCCTTGAATCTTGAGGCTCTAGACGAAATTAATGCTCTTCCAAACTTGAAGGTAACAACCTAGAGTTCCCTCAAATCGAATTTATGAAGAGGGAGAGTGATGGTGAGGAGTAAATAAGGAAAAGGGGTGAAATCCCGTCTATAAGATTTGTAGGGGCTTCCCGCGGCTTTGGCCGCGGCTTGGGAGGCACACCCTAACCCGCGCGTGCTTCAGAGCCCCAAACACCTAGCGAGTTGCACGGCTTTGGCCGCGGCTTCAAAGTTGCGCCCTAGCTCGCCTAACTTGTTGTCTTTCAGCCAAGCCCCAAAACTCTAATCCAATACCAAGGCACGATTCTAATCTTCAAAGTTCCAAATGAATCTATGTTAGCAAAATCACTGAGGTTAATAATTAGACTCATAAGAAAGACCCCTAATGTACCATAAATTTTACGGGTTTTACAATCCTCCCTAACTTGAGGAGGATTTCGCCCTCGAAATCCTAGTTATGTGAATAGGTGAGGGTATCTTCACTTCCCAGGTCACATTGGCACCACGATGGTGCTTCCATTGCACTTTCACCATTGTGACCTCTTTATGCCTAAGTCTTTTGGTCTCTCTCTCCATTATGGCTTCGGGTTCTTCGACACAACAGTTGTCGTCTACCGGAATCTCTGATAATGGTATCACGTTTTCTTCTTCCGCCAAACACTTCCGTAGATAACACACATGGAACGTAGGGTGGATTCCATCCATCTCCGGTGGTAAATCTAATTTGTAGGCTTGTAGTCCAATGCGCTCGATCAAGGTGAACTATCCGAGAAAACGGGGACTCAACTTCCCACGCTTTCCAGACCATATCAAGCCTTTCCATGGGGACACCTTTAGCATCACCCGGTCCCCCACTTGAAATTCCACCGGTCGTCTCTTCTTGTCGGCATAACTCTTTTGTCGGTCTTGTGTCGCTTTCAGAAGTTCCCTTATAGCTCGGACTTTATCAGCCGTCTCTTGCACAATTTCTGGCCCGACAAACTGCTTTTCTCCCGCCTCTAGACAACATACAGGGGTTCTACATTTCCTCCCGTACAAAGCCTCAAAGGGTGCCGCACCAAGGCTAGAGTGGTAACTATTATTGTATTCGAATTCTACCAAGGATAAGTGGGTATCCCAATTACCCCCAAAATCAATCACACACGATCTAAGCATGTATTCCAAGGTTTGAATTGTCCTTTCGCTCTGACCGCCTGTCTGTGGATGGTACGTCATACTCAAGTTCACCCGCGTACCCAATTCTTGATGTAATCCTCCCCAAAATCTTGAAGTAAATCGGCTATCACGGTCGGAGACTATAGACAAGGGTATACCGTGCCTAGAGACCACTTCATCAATATTAGAGCTTTGCCAATTTATCCATCGGTAAAGTTTCCCGCATCGCTAGAAAGTGAGCACTCTTTGTCAACCGATCAACAATCACCCAAATGGTGTTGTTACCTCTCAGCGTCTTTGGTAGCTTGGTCACGAAGTCCATGGTAATCTTGTCCCAATTCCACTCGGTTATTTCCAAGGATTTTAAGCTCCCATACGGACGTTGGTGCTCGGCCTTTACTTGTGAACAAGTCACACACCTCTCCACGTACTGCGCCACGTCCAACTTCATAACCGGCCACCAACAGTGCAACTTTAAATCCCTATACATCTTGGTGCTTCCCGGGTGAATGAAGTATTTGGATTTATGAGCGTCCTCCAAAAGTAGCTCTCGATTTTGTCCAATCCTTGGCACCTACACGCGCCCTTTAAAGCATTTGATCCCACGGCTATCGTCCGTGAAGTGTAACCTCCTTAATTCGATCCATAAGGCTTGATACCAACTCAATTCTTACAAGTTTGGCTCGAAGTTTCCCACTATATTATTTCTGGCTCAAGGCATCGGCCACAACGTTTGCTTTACCCGGATGGTAGAGAAACTCACAGTCGTAGTCCTTAAGCAATTCCAACCATCGCCTTTGTCTCATATTTAGCTCCTTTTGATCGAAAACATACTTCAAGCTCTTGTGATTCGTATACAAGGTACACTTAGTGTCGTAGAGATAGTGTCACCATAATTTTAACGCAAACACTACCGCCACCAGTTCCAAATCATGAGTGGGGTAATTTTCCTTGTGCACCTTTAGTTGCCTCGACGCGTAGGCAATCACCTTCCCTCTTTGCATGAGTACGCACCCTAGACCTATCTTAGATGCATCGCTATAAACCACAAAATCCTCCGATCCCTCCAGTAAAGATATGATCGGGGCTTCACACAACTTCTTTTGCAAAGTCTGGAATGCCCTCTCTTGAGTGTCGGTCTACACAAATTTCACGTTCTTCTTAGTCAGAGCCGTCAACGAAGAAGCAATCTTGGAGAAGTTTTGGATGAATCTTCGATAATAACCCGCTAAGCCCAAAAAGCTTCGAATCTCGGATGAACTCTTATACCTTTTAGTTTTACATTTTACATTTTACATTTTCATCATATTAACACGTATAATCGTATATTAAAAAATACTTTAAAAAAATACTTTTAAATTTTAACAAGTTACACCATTATAATCGTCTCGTCGATACCTTCAAAATGAGCTCAATATTGAATATTTTTTTATTTAATTATATTATTATATGTCATATATTGTACCTTGGTTAATCGGTTTTTTTTTTTTGAAAAAAGAGAAAATGCATTACATCGAACGTAAGTTTTTAACATAAAGATAATAAATATATTGCGTATTTTTTTTATTCTAACATATTCCAACTTTGATTATTCATTTAAATCAACATATTCACGAGTACGAGTACGCTCTATATATTATGAGAACATGTAGTATGACATTGAACCTTGAAGCAGTTAGAATTCCCATTTCAGGTATAGCGATCCAATGCCTAGGTGGTGCAAAGACGCCCTTCTCGAAAAAATCCAACACTTCGTAAATTCTTTGGCACTCATTGCCAATCACTTCATAGTAATAATCAAAATACCCAGTTAGTTCACCCATTAACTCTGTGCGGATAGTGTCCCATGCATCTTCATGACCACCGAAACAAGTAGATATGGCTCGAAATCCACAATTTCCATCGCCTAATACATCTTGTACTTGTGCGATGTATGGATGAAATAAACTCGGGATTTGATCAAGATATGGAGTTGGGGGGTAGGTTGTCGTTGGATGTTGGTCCCGAAGGTGCTTAACAAGTTTGTAGAAGGGGGGGTTGAATACAAACACAGAATTTAAAGTTTAATAAATTGTTTATTGATAAATCAAACACAATTTACAAGTCTGTTGCGGAATAAGATTAAGTAACACTCAATCTAAACAAACTTAGGAAAACACTAAGATGGTTGCACAAGAATATAGAGAATGGGGATTAGAGAATATAGAAAACAAGGGTTTCTATGAAGGTTCAAGAATAGAGCACACTTTCATATGGAGAGGTGATATTTCTATTTATACCCTATGCATTAAATGCATGGTAGGGCACTTTACACGTGTCCTTCATTGATTGGCTGAGAGAGTCTGACTTTGGGAGACATGCTTTCGGCCGTATCATGAACAGTGTAGTTGACAGAGTTGTTGCACGAATTGTGGCAGAGGTATGTCCGTTATGACACATCGTACTGGTTGTGCAAGGTAAGACAAAAGGAGACTTGAGGCATAAGCTACGTGATCGTTTGATCGTTGAATATCTCTTCCTTCAGAGATACAAAGAAGTTCAGCTATCGCTGAAGCTTTTCCTCATGTTCCTTCGCGTATAAGTAGAGTCGTCTTTGCTTCACTGATATCCGCATCAGGTCACTAGTAGACTTGTCTTTGTTCAGTGGCTTCGTCTTCGATTCAGCTATGAACATTTGTTGACAGGAGACTTGTCTTCAGGGATTACGTTAACAGTTTACATCAGAAACTATCAGCGATAACTGAACAGACTTAGTCTGATCGCTGATAGTGAAACACTAATACATATGAAATGTTTACAAGAAAGGCCATCAGCGATAACTGAACAGACTCGGTCTGTAGATCCCAGTACAGTGCAATCAGCAGCAAATATTATCAAAGATGAACAGTATTTGAGTCACAACAACTAGTCATATGATTAATAAGCAATCAAAGGGTTACAGGTTTACAGAGAGAATTTCTGATCAGAGAGAGTAAACCTATTGACTAGTAATCTGTAAATTATGAGACTTAACTATAAATGAAAGTAAATCAGCCTTTATATATCCAGGCTTTACACAAAAATGGGCTTATGGGCTTTTAATCCCAACAAGCTAATATCACTTTCAAACAATTACAATTTACACCCTAAACTTCTATTTAACATATAAATTGCCCTAACAATCTCCCCCTTTAAATAGAAGTTGAAAATCGCGCCAGTTTGGAACATAAATCTTTCGAAAACCAAAGCTGATCTCGAAATATCGAATTTGAGTCCTGTAATCTAGTCGCTCTTCAATTACACCCAGTGCTTCAAGAACAAGTGGCTTGTATTTAGGGTCCAAAGACTGAACCCCTTTTTCATCTTGGTCAAATGCATGCTTCAACTTGTCTTTCAGCAACATTAACGTACCGTCACAGAATCTGGCAATTTGATTAAAACGAATGAACCGCATAATACCTTTGTTTGAGAGAATTGGTGACGAGTCACCCAAAAAGGCTTTGCAGGAAGATGTGTCAGAGTCAGGATAAGAATTTTCAGACATATGAGTTTTCTCTCTTTGGAGAATAGTAGGCTTAGCTTGAGGCTCAGCCTTGTGAAGTTGCTCTTTCAGGCGATCTGCAGCCAAAGCAGCCTGTTGTGAATTTAACTTCTGTATTTCTGTCTGAAAGTATTCTTTCTCCTTAACTGACACAGTTTCCTCTTTAATGGAATTGAGGCACTCAATTTTAGATAAAAGCTCTTGTTTTTCCTTTTGAAAATTGTGCCTTTCCTGTTCAAACGACTCTTCTAGCTGAACAATTTTCTTTTCTAAAATCAGAGGTGGAACATAGACTTTATGGTCTAGTTGTTCCTCCTCAGTTTTAACGGTTTTACCATCTAGTTCAGCTTGAGTGTAGCTTCTAAAATAGTCATTCGATAGGAAACAAGATTTTTCTTCGTTGTAAGATGCATTTAATGAATCATAAACAAAAGGTAATTTCATTTTAGTAGAGTTCTCCCTTCTCAACTTATCCTCTTCCCATTCCTCATCTTCAATTGGTTTGGTCCAATTGATTTTGTATTCTGGATAGGTCTTGTCTAATCCAATAAATTCAAACGCATACAACGTAGGAACTTTGGATAAGGCCTTTTTTAGATAATAGGGGTTATCGTAACCGATACCCGTATTCGCATGCTTGGGTTCTTTTGGTGCTATAATATTAAGTGTTTGATGAGATTGACCAATTTATAAAGTTTCCTTTCAAGCTCTTTTAATTGATTAGATAATCTTTGATTTTCATTTTTGTAAGTCGCGCTTTGAGTCACAATATCAATTTTCTCATTTTCTGACATACGAAGCTCATCGGTAAGATTATCTACTTTGGTCTTTAGCTCTTGTGAACCTTGTGAATAACTCTCACACTCTTCTTTTAAATTTGAAATGATGCACAGGTTGCTAGAAATTTCTAGGCTTTGATTTTCAATACATTCAGACTATGCAAAAACTCGTTTTTCTAGAGATGAGATGAGTTGTTCTTTTTCTTTTATGAGTAGCTTATAATCTAGTTTATGCATAGTAATTTGCATCTGATCAAGTAAAGCTTCTTGGTAAGGAGCACATACCTGACATGGAGAATTACGATCTTCATCATCAGTGTCAGACGGTGATGAATGCTTGCCCATGAAACACAAGTGTGCTTCAGCATCCTCAGGTTCTTCATCAGATACTTGCAACCAGTAGTCATCTTCAGCCATGAGATCCTTACCTGCTTCCTTTTCTTTGGCCAGTAGCAACTTAGCTCTATAATAATCTGTGTTGCGCACAACAAGTTTGCGACAATCCTTGGCAAAATGACCCAAACGACCACAGTTTTAGCATTTGATCGGCTCCTCTTTCGGATTTTCTTCATGTCTCTTGTCAGGCTTCTTCCCATCTTCTACACGTCTCTTACCTTCAAACTTCTCTTGATGATCACGGTGAGTGGAGAATCTTTGCTTGTTTGATGACTTGTTAAAAAACTTTCTCTTCTGAAAAGCTTGAGTCAGGTACACTATAGCTTCTTTCATCTTAGTGTATTCTGGATCCGAATCACTGTCAGGATCTTCGGGTTCAGAATCACTTTGCATTGGCTTCTTTTCAGATGAACGGCTGACAGACTTACCTCTTTTCTCAGATACGAGTGCTAACGAATCAACTACCGGCTTTTCCTCTGTTTTATGATTCCCCGTTAGCTCCATAACTTCCTCTTCATCCTGAAGAAGCATTTCGTAAAGTTCATGTAGATAAAGCTTCTCCAGAGTCTGAGTATGACGAATATGAGAGACAAACGGCTTCCATTCAGGTTGGAGGTTGTTCATGAACTTGATGTTGTTCTTGGTATTCGTCTTTGTGATCTTATTCTTCTGGAGATCATTCAGAAGCAAGTTGAACCTTTCATAGGTTTCTGTCAGTGTCTCGCCTTTTCTTGCTTTGAAGCCATCATATCTGGTGATGCAGTTTGTCACCTTCAGCTGATTGTTGATGTGGCTTCCCATCATCATTTTCTCAATCTGGTCCCACATTTTCTTCGCAGACTCCTTATAACTGTCGATGCAAGCATAGATGTCATTTGGTAGACTTTGTAGAAGATATGACTTTGCTTGCTTCTCAGCCTCATACATAGCCTTTTCTGGATTTGTAAGGTCACCGATAGTTTTTGGAACTGTACGCTCTGGTCGACCTTCGGCTGTGTTTCCAGGTATGACCTTCGTTGGCCAGTCTTGTGGCCCCTCTGTCAGACACTTGTATATTGCTTCATAGTTTGATTTCGCTTCAATGAAGTTCATGAAGCGATCGTGCCACTGAGGATATTCCCCCCGATAGAGCACCGGGGGCTTCTGATCCGAACCAATAGCTAACGCGTCTCTTGAATTCATCTTAAATCTCTTAACTTAAAACACTGTAACGATCGTGAGACAAGCAGGATGATCCAAACACAATAATAAAAATAAGCAGAATAAGACAAAGACCCGGTCGAACAGGGGTCCGGTCGAACAGGGGTCCGGTCGAGCAGGGTACCGGTCAAGCAAAAGACCGATAACGACAAAGTATCGGTCAAGCAAAGGACCGGTATTGACAATGTACCGGTCAATCAAAGGACCGGTATTGACAATGTACCGGTCAAGCAAAGGACCGGTATTGACAATGTACCGGTCGAACCAAAAGGACCGGTATAAACAACTTACCGGTCGAATAAGAGGACCGATAAACCAAAGTATCGGTCAAAGGGAGGTATCGGTCAAAACAAGTACAGGTCGAACTAATATCGGTCAAGAACTATCGGTCTATAACAAATTAACAGATAAGGACCGATAAAATCAGATAAAGGCCGATAATCGCGAAGAACAATCCGAAGAAATCGATGAATCTGGAATTCGATCAAGATCAAACCCAGAAAATCAAACGATTATGCAACAATTTCAACTTGAGAAGCAGATTTAAGCTTAAACACACTAATGCAAATCGAAAATCACACTGATAAACACTAAAACAATCGACCGATAAAATAAAGAATCAACAGAAAACTTAGACCGATAAAAACCAATAACCATCAATTTTCAATAGATATACATAGACCGATAGATAACCCAGATATCAAAAAAAATCAATCGACTAGAAAAATTGTTTTCCAGAACATTAAACGACCGATAAAATCTTACTGATTTTCCAAAAAAAAAATCGATTGATAAACCACATGAACAGTAATCGATAAGAGGAGAACAATAATCAAGCCACAACTTCTAGTATAGTGCAATCAATAGTAAATATTCAATGTAGAACAATAATCAAGCCACAACTGCTAGTCATATGATTAATATGAAATCAAAGGGTTTAGGTTTACAGAGAGAATATCTGATCAGAATATGTAAACCTATAGACTAGCAATTTAACAAATGACTTGTGTAACCTGAAATATGAACTAATAATGCCTTTATATACTTAGGCTTACAGGCCTAATGGGCTTATGGGCTTGGGCCCATCTAATTAATCAACTATTAATTAATTACATTATGCACCCTTATAAATACTTTATTCCACTTTCAACACATAGGACTTTCAGTCCTAACAATCTCCCCCTAAAGTTGAATAAAGCATTTATCTTCTTGAAAAACTTCACGCCTTGATCTTCTTTCCCTCTTGAATCTTTGAAGAACTTTGGTGTTGCATGTCTTCATGTCTTTCCACGCTCCCCCTTGAATAAAGCTCTTGATCTTCATAGTATCAACTTTGTAGCCAAATTCAATGTACAATAGCCTCGACTGAATGCACTATCACACAGCTTTTAACTGTAGAAACTCAATCACATCGGATCAGCACACAAGAAAGATAATGTGAGGGTAACGTGACTTTCCACGGTGCAACTTCAGTTTAAAACAAAGAATCTGTCTTTGAACCGCGAGTTGAATAAGCTTTCAGTTTAAGAACTTGTTTCAATCAGCGCGTAGGAGGAATGAGAAACAAACTTGTAGCAAACACCACATGATACGGAAAAGAATAAATAATACAACTTTGAAAAATGAAACATCATCTTCATCTCTTTGATCTCTAGACTGTCTTCAGAAATAACTTTCTTTCTTTAAAACTTTGAAATTGAACTTTGTAAGATTTCTCCCCCTTTTGATGATTGTGAGCATCATGAGCATCAAAACTTCTTCAATTTCAGCACTTTCTTTGATCTCCCCTTTATGATAATTTGACATTCTCCGCCCTTTGATCTGAGTATCCGTCAATTCATGAAATGTATATATCCGAATCTTTTCAAATTCAGATATAATAGGAATTGAAAACCTGAATCGACAAATGATACAGTTAGTATGCCTGTAAGTAGCACAGAGCCACTTTGTACAACAGATGTACTTTGGATAGGAGTTTTTGTGATGTTCACTCCCCAGAGCTTCCATTCAATCATCGAAAAACCACAAAGGAATTTTCTATGAATGTTATGACAAGAAAACTCATTCCTTGTGTGCTTGTGAACGTGTAGAAATGATTGAAGCTACTTAGCTTGATCAGGCTCAAATTGTGTAAACTGTTAAGACAGCAACAAATATTACACGGACTCAATGTGCATGAAAGAGGTGCGAAGGTGGGAAACTTTTCTTCTTTTTCAATATATGAATCTTCCGAGTGAAGACTAGATAGCAGATATGCTGCGTCCCCAAAGAAAATGAAACATTTCTTTGTTAAGAAAGAAACGAGTGGTTGGTGGGGTAAAACAAGAGTTGGCATGAGCTAGGTGTCTTTGCAATGATGGTCACCAAAGAATGTGAACCAATCAGAATATGTGGTTGCCCGGCTCAGAAAGTGGTTGGTGCAGAGTTCTGATATTTTTTTAACTCTGTTCTCACACCCTCTTTCTTTTTAACATTAAAGCTCACTTCTAACCAAACTCTCTTTTTCATTTTTCTGCTCAGCACAATGAGAAAAACTCAACCGGATGAGTTATCTCCCTGTTAGCTCCACTCACATGTATAGAAGTATTGAAAAATAGGCTAAGTATGGGAATCGCAGAAGTCTGCCTCAACACTCAAGTACACCACAGAAGGTGCAAAGCTCAGAGGTTGCTCCGCAGAAGATCTACCCGAAGTCAAACCTGATGAAGATACTCAGATCACAGAGCCTCTGTGATCACTCACAGAGCCTCTGTGAAGGCTAACCTCTGGAGATCAATGTTGAAGCCTTTCTTATAATTCAAGACAAGACCACGTGCCAAGCACGTGAGGCCTGCTGTACGAAGATCCTCAAGATCAAAGTAATGGGCGTCCCACGATGTTTGTTTTACAGGTGGCATTCCTTTTATGGAATGTCAGTCTTTGTCTTGTACTAAGGGGTGCATCCTTCATGTATATTAAGGGATCACCACCTTAGAGTTTATATATACATGAGAGCACACACAAAATAGTATTCTATATAATCCTTGAGCATTTTTGCACACACTAGTGCGTGTTCTTGGTGTTCTTGATTAATCAATGAAACAGTTCTTTGAGTAACTTTCTTGTGATACTTTACTTCCTGTTCATTAATTACTTGTGTGTTTACTACCTTGCATGTTCAATCTTTTCTACACGTATTAAACGCTTTCGCACTCTATTTATTTAATCTGTGTGTAGTAAAAGGTTAAATCAAGTTAAAGAACATCACAAATGGGATCCACACTCCCCCACTCTTTGATTTAAGACCCCTCACCCCTCAATCACTCAAAGATAACTTCCTGGGTAGGAAACACTGGTTAACGTGAATCCATGGAAGTTCTGTTTAAGTTCTCACACAAATCCCACGTAAGTCCTATAAAGAATGGTTTGCTCAACAGTTTAACTTGAACAGTTAAGCACAAAATGTATGATAACACTGTCAAAAATGTATGCTCATAAGATTTGAGCAATTGAACTTTGAAGATTTCTCTAAACAAAGATATTGAATGAAAGAAATGAAATCAAAAGAGTTGTTTTGAGAATCTGACAATGTATCAATCAGATCAAATAAACTGGTTAGGGTATCAAAGAATTGGATATTATGTTTATATGAACAAATATAAACAATTTAGTAATGAAAGTACAAATTTAGAATAATGATAGATGCTCAACAACATTGAATATCAAACGGGGGTATTACCATCGAAAAATTGTTTTGCTATGAGACATGGTAATAACAAATAAAAATGAAGTACTGAACCTGTGTGTGTGAATACATTACAGTATAAGGATAAGATAATACGCAAGTATTGATCTTTAGAAACACATAGTCAGTTAAACATTAATGCGCAAAAAGTGAAAAACATTTAAATTCACACTTCTAGATTCATGAAACCTTTTGAAAATCAGAAGTGGTTTGAACATTTCAGAAACTGTTTTTCATGCTGGAAAGTTGTTCGTCTTCCAAACAGGCAGAGATCTAGAGTTAGAAGATACTTACTTTTAAGTTCCCCTCAAATCATGATAGAATGATATAGATCAGATACGCTCCCCTTTGATATTTGCACAATATCCAAGTCTGAACGTTGAAGAACGGGTCCTGATCTGTCATGTGATCAGAAGCCAAACTTCGTTGAAGTACGGGTTCTAAGCTGATTTACTTAGAAGTCATCGTTCTTCTACTCCCCCTTGACAGTAGGTGCCTGCAACACAGAATCAGTTTTCGGTTTTGGTACCCACTGGTATTTGGGTCCTCGAATGTTAGTTGCAGTTCTTGTGGGGGAAATAGAATAAGAACCATACCAGAAATGATCACTGGTTTTGTGAATGTGATCATGTGAACGACAATAAGAACAGTGGTATTTCTTACCTGATAACCTGATTAATTGATCTCTCGTATAGATATGATCAGGTTTCCCTTTACGCACATTGTTCCTTTTGGCATTAAACGCATGTACACATGATTCTTTTTCCTTCAGCTCATCTTCAACTGGTTTCTTCTTCCAGACCAGTTCCTCTTCTTTGTATCTTCGTCTTCGTTGATGTGTACCTGAACCATCTATATTGCTATCATAGAAAATGTTAGTTTTACGAATCCGATCAAACGATTTAACTGACCTTTGTGGAGAGACCGATTTCTGATTTGAACTTGATGCAGTCTGTTCAAGCACTTTAATCATCGAAGCAAAGTTGTCTCTTTCTTTAACAAGCAGATCAATCTTCTTCGTGAACTGAGACTTCGTTTTCTGCTCTTTCAGCACACTTTCAGATAGTTCAGATAATTTATGAGTAAGCTTTTTTATCTCAGCCTCAAACTTACTTCTCTCTTCTTCAAATCCCTTCTCAACATTGTTTCTTTGGCCGGATATTTCTTTGAAGACGCTAACATTCTTTTGTTCAATGGCCTTCTTTTCTGTTGCAAACTTCTCTCTTTCAAGAATGATTACTTTCTGAAAATCAGAAACTTGTTGAGAAAGTTTTATGCATTTCAGCTCAACTTCTTTCTTCTCGTCAGCACATTTTCTCGAAAAATCTGAGAACTTCTTTGCGAACGATTTCTCAAACTCGGATTTATCTTGAGCATGCTTTTGCTCCAAATCAGATATTTGCTTTTAAAGCTCAGCATTTGTATCTTTCAGATGCTCAATCTGCTCCTCGGTACTTTCAACAGATGCTGCTTGTTGGATTTGGACAATTTGAACTTCCAGATCAGAAATCCGTCTTTTTAGTTCGGAGTTCTCAGTTTCCAAAAACTTTACTCTTGAAGACATCTTTGGTCCTGTCATTATCTTCTTAAGATGTTCCCACAGCTGTTTTCCTGTAGCCTTTTTACTGTCTAAACTGACAGAAATCTCTTTTGAAATCTCCTCGGAAATTCCTTGCAAGATAAAAGCTTTAGTTAATTTATCAGCTTCAAATCTCTTTCTTTGCTCATCTGTGTATTCCTGGAATGGTAGTGTGTACATTTCGTGTTCCGTTCTTCCATTTTCTCCCATAAAATAACAAATATTTGTCGGAGTTTCCATTTTTCCTTCCCTCAGAGATAATCTGATATAATCACCCAAGTCAAGTTTATCAATGAAGTCTAAGAACTGAATCCTCCATAGGTCATATTCTCCTTTGTAAAGAACAGGTGGCATCTCATCCATACTTATTGAAAGAGCTTCGCTTGAAGGCATTCCTTTTGATATACAGGGACTGAACTTGACAAGAGATGGAATTTGAAAGTGTAGGGACCAAAAGTGACAAAGTGTGAAACTTGAAAGTTTAGGGTCGCTAATGACAAACTACTGAAACCTTGAAGTACGGAGGCTAAAAGGAATGCACTGCAAAATGATCGTGAGACAAAAAAATTGACCCTTTTTTCCTTTTTTTTTTTTTTTAAGAAAC
The DNA here is from genome assembly GCA_954870635.1 of Arctium minus. Taxonomy (NCBI): domain Eukaryota; kingdom Viridiplantae; phylum Streptophyta; class Magnoliopsida; order Asterales; family Asteraceae; genus Arctium; species Arctium minus. The sequence goes on along the minus strand of OX941081.1, from coordinate 127,658,619 downwards.
CCGGTCGAGCAGGGTACCGGTAAAGACAATGTACCGGTCAAGTAAAGGACCGGTATTGACAAAGTATCGGTCAAAGGACAAAGACCGGTAAGCAGGGTATCGGTTGAAGGTAATGAGTCGGTCGAGCAAAGGACCGATAATGTCAAAGTACCGGTCGAATAAACGACCGATAATTACAATGCACCGGTCGAACCAAAGGACCGGTAGAGACTATATATCGATCGAACAAAAGACCGGTAACAACAACGTCCCGGTCGAAGGTTATTGGACCAATATCTATCGGTCGACTAAACTATTGGTCAAGTAAACTATCGGTCAAACACTATCGGTCAATAACAGATAACCAGATAAGGACCGATAAAATCAGATAAGGACCGATAATCACGAAGAACAGATCGAAGAACTCGAAGAATTTCTAGAATTCGATCGAGACCAAACCCAGAAATTAAAATCGATAAACAAATAATCAGATTCAAACAACTATGCAAAAATCGACCGATGAAAAAAAATCAACAGTAGTAAGCTTAGACCGGAAAAATCAATTGATTTTCGATGAACACACTTAGACCGATAAACAACCCAGATCGATAATAACTCAGAAATCAAACAGATCGATAGATAACTTAGACCGATAATAGCAAATAAACTGTAATCGATAAATAACAAATATCAATCGACCCAGATCAACCAAAAACTTAGCAGATTAAGCAGATAAACGAATAGGGTTTTTAGACAAACCTTTTTCTGGATCAAACCTTTAGTCTCTTTACTCTGATACCAATTGTAGATCCCAGTACAGTGCAATCAATAGTAAATATTCAATGTAGAACAATAATCAAGCCACAACTGCTAGTCATATGATTAATATGAAATCAAAGGGTTTAGGTTTACAGAGAGAATATCTGATCAGAATATGTAAACCTATAGACTAGCAATTTAACAAATGACTTGTGTAACCTGAAATATGAACTAATAATGCTTTTATATACTTAGGCTTACAGGCCTAATGGGCTTATGGGCTTGGACCCATCTAATTAATCAACTATTAATTAATTACATTATGCACCCTTATAAATACTTTATTCCACTTTCAACACATAGGACTTTCAGTCCTAACACGGTCTGATCGCTGATGGTGAAACACTAATACATATTAAAACGTAATTTTCACTAAGTATAGAAGAGGGTCGTTATCAAATCACTGAGAGAGTTTGGATCAACATTGGAAGTTGGAGCTATGCCTCGCTGATTCTTTATGACCAAAATCTTCGGAGTTGATAAATGTTGGCGCATTAGAACAACTGTGTCTACGAGAGTCTTCAATAATATTATATATATATATATAGAGAGAGAGAGAGAGGCGTAATCAAATGAGAACTGTGTATTTTGTGATAACCGTGAGATCTAATGTGAATCAATCATTTAAGATAACTATTGTTATTTACAAAAATAGAATAAAGGGTAATTTGGTAATTTATTTTGGTTTGACATTAGATAAAACCCTAAATTATAACTCAAGCGCCGCTCATATATCAAACCCAATGTTATTTTCCTCAATCACTATTCCAATCGCCGTCCGCCGCTGCACTATCAGCAAATCGTCACCATCCGCCGCTGCACTATCAGGACATCGTCGCTGCCGACCATGATGATGCCACCCTCTTCTCCCCTAATTATCGGCGACCTCGATCTTCGAGCAGGAGGTTCTCGTCGGACGAGATTGGATGGTACCACATTCTGATGCCTCGTTCCCTTTGTTCCTTCTGGTGCGTTCGACGAGAGATGTCATACTCGACTGTTTTTTCGATACCTTTTTGGCCAACCGACGCTTCTTACTTTCTAGGTAACTTCTCCGTATTCATCTATTCGGATTCTAGTTTCGATGGGTATCACAATGGGTTTCACAACTAGCAAATCACAGTGGGTATCACAAATGGTATCATAGTGGAATCAACGATGGTGTCTGTATTATACAATTTCTTCAATTTAAGTTCCTTCATCTGTCAAAAACAAATTTCTTTTGGGTATCACAGAGGTATCATAATGGGTATCATAGTGGGTATCACATTAGGTCTTGTATGTATTTTGGGTATCACGTTGTATTTTATATCACACTGTGTCTTTATGTATTGCATTTTGTTTTATGGTGGATATCACAGTATATTTTTATCACAATGGGTATCACAGTTTATTTTGTATCACAGTGATTATCATATTGTATTTTGTATCACAGTGGTATCACAATGTGTACCATAGTGTATTTTGCCGGAATAAGTTCACCGGATGTCGGAGAGAAGAGAGAAGATATTTTAAATACCTAAAATGCCCTTTAATTAAAATTTTAAATCAAAAATTACCAAATTACCAAGTTTATTAATTTCCTAATTTATCATATGATTTGTGGTTGAGATTGGATCTCACAGTTATCACAAATAACTCAATTCTCCTTTGAAGGCCCCCCCCTATATATATATATATATATATATATATATATATATATATATATATATATATATCGAATGATTCTGGTTTCATTAATCGACATGTGATATCCCAAAATAATCGACATTTGTGATATCCACAATTAATCACTTGTGATATCCACAAAATATAACGTAATTATGTATGTTAATGTGATATGTTAAAACGTATTTTTTAACATATAATAAAATAATTAAATCAAAAAATATTCAATATTGAGCTCATTTCAAAGGTATTGAAGAGACAATTATAATGGTGTAACTTGTTAAAATTAAAACGTATTTTAGTTAATTTACAATTATATGTGTTAATATAATAATGGTGTAAAATGAAAATTAGAAAAGTAAAAGGTATAAAGTAAACTAACTAAATAATTATAGGGATATAAAGTGTAACTATATATATTAAATCTTTTCATATCACCGTGAGAAGAATAGCTCGTAAAGGGTAGCCTTAACACCACCTTTCACTATAATCTTTTATATAATTTGTCGTTATTAGAGAACAATGTCATAAAATTGGAATCTTAATTTGAATTCAAGCAGAAGGGAAATGCCCCATTGACGACAAGTCTTACAGCAGTGTACCAAAAAACAATATAATATTCTTCCAACGACTTCTTTTTTGTTGTTATTCTAAATTATTTGCTTAATTATTATAAGAAAATTAGTAATAGCTGTTTCCTTCTCAAAATAGGGAAATTAATTAAACTAGCCATTTCAGAAAATCGGCTTTATCTCCTAACCAATCTCTCTCTCAATTTATTAAAATAGCCCATAAGTTCGTGAAAGATGTTCGTATATACGAACACATCCCTAAATCTGATAAATTTGACATATGTTCGTAATATATGTTCGTATATACGAACATAATTTAAAAACTCAACAATTTTTATTAACTTCGTGAAATGGGTTCCTGGGAAATGAAATCAGTTTAAAAAAATTACATTTATGGCCCCTGTTCGTATTTCACGAACCAAACTTACCTTTTTGACCATCTTGTGAGCTAAAGAAATATTATAAATTTACAATTTTAGCCCCTGTTCGTATATATCATGTGAGTGATACGAATATACCGAATTACAAGTTTGGCCCCTGGTTCGTATATATTATGTGATACGAAGTAAATGGTTTAAATAAAAAGGCAAGTTACAATTATGGTCCCTCATCTTTGAAACATTAATCAAATTATTTTCAATTTTGGCCCTAGTTCGTATCATATGTTCGTGTATCACGAACATAGATTTCCAAATAAAAAGGCAAGTTACAATTATGGTCCCTCATCTTTGAAACATTAATCAAATTATTTTCAATTTTGGCCCTAGTTCGTATCATATGTTCGTGTATCACGAACATAGATTTCCAAATTAAAGGATATTAACAATTATGGCCCCTCAACTTTGGCCCAATAATCAAAGTATTTACAATTTTGGCCCTAATACTTTGATTATTGGGCCAAAGTTGAAGGGCCATAATTGTAATTTTCCTTTAATTTGGAAATCTATGTTCATGATACACGAACATATGATACGAACTAGGGCCAAAATTGAAAATAATTTGATTAATGTTTCAAAGATGAGGGGCCATAATTGTAACTTGCTTTTTTATTTAAACCATTTACTTCGTATCACATAATATATACGAACTAGGGGCCAAACTTGTAATTCGGTATATTCGTATCACTCACATGATATATACGAACAGGGGCTAAAATTGTAAATTTATAATATTATTTAACTCACATGATGGTCAAAAAGGTAAGTTTGGTTCGTGAAATACGAACATGGGCCATAAATGTAATTTTTTTTAACTGATTTCATTTCCCAAGAACCCATTTCACGAAGTTAATAAAAATTGTTGAGTTTTTAAATTATGTTCGTATATACGAACATATATTACGAACATATGTCAAATTTATCAGATTTAGGGATGTGTTCGTATATACGAACACCTTTCACGAACTTATGGGCTATTTTAATAAATTGAGGGAGAGATTGGTTAGGAGATAAAGTCGATTTTCTGAAATGGCTAGTTTAATTAATTTCCCCTCAAAATATCAATTAATCATTCTTTTTACAATAGCTTTAATCCTTCTCAAAAAAAAAAGATATATATATATATATATATATATACACTAGTAAAATTGATTTTTTATTTTGAGTTTTGCTTATATTGGTATACGAATCCGTAAGATTTTTTTTATTAAAATATATTTTTTATGTTGATAAATAGTTAAATACGAGCAATATATTTAAATCTTATGTCAAATCAATAATTATAGTTTGAATATTATTTTACAAAACTCGCAACAAATGCACAAAAAATGTTAGAGATATATAAATTTACGTTACGGCAGACGAATGATTTTTGGTGAGCTCTGCACCTTTAAGGTGGATTCAAATGCGTAAAGCGGTAAAGTCGTCCAATATTTTTTAGTCAAATTCCGTCATTTTGTGAGATTTTTTAAAGTTTTTTTGTTTATTTTAAGTTTTTTATTGATGTATCTTATATTTTCTAACATGTACATGATTGATTCATACTCTAGAAACAATTCCACTTGGTGAAAATCGGTTGAACCGATGTACGTGTGACCAGCTAGGATCTCCATAAGTCTTCCCCTGAATATAGGTATCTATTTTAGGATATTTTGAAACAAGGACAATATTTGATTGGATATTTTTTTAAATAATATAAAAATATCTTGTGACAACAAATGAAAATTACATATTATATTTTTCAGAAAAAAGATATTATATCATCTAAAATAAATTATAAATTAACATTCAATTAAAGCCGAGAACTGTGCAAATTATTTTACCGAAAAGTTTAAAAATAATTATTTTTCTACCTTTTTCTTATTTTGTGAGCGTTTGGTACGCAGACAGGATAAAACATGACAAGATGGAACAGAACAGGACGGAACAGAACAGGACAATTGTCCAACGTTTGGCTAGAGATGACAGAACTGGACAAAACTGATTAAATGACGAATTTACCCTTGATGAAAAATTATATATTATATCACATAAAACTAATTTACATCACTAATACATAGTGCAATGGATTATCAAAAACATAAAACTAATTTATCACGATTGGATTTTGGATATGGAAATCAAAACCCAAATTTTAAGTTTTGGATTTTAGGTTGTTTCGGGTTTGGGTTGGTCGGGTTTCAAATTGATGTCGGTCGGGTTCGGGTATTATATAATGCAAAAGTTATATATAAATTCAATCGTTTTTTAGAAAATATTTCAACAGACTATAATTTACAATTTTAAAAATACAATTAGATAAATATATATATATATAGTATTTTAAAATATAGATTTATGTTATTTCGGGTTTCGGACGGGTTGGGTGGCCAACGATCAAACCCAATCCGAACCCAGATATCCTCCCAAATGTCGGGTTTCGGATTATCGGATTTCGGGGTATTCAGGTTTTGCAAAAACACCTTATTTTCGGTTCGGGTGCAAATTCGGATTTCAGACTATTCGGGTTTTGCACAACCCTAGCTTGGAGGCGTGGATGATGAGAACTGAGAATACACGTTTTATGTTTTTGTTTTTAACAAAGAGTATATTAGTTAAAATATTGTAGTTCTACTTAGTTCCAGGGGGTTGGAGTGGGACAAGTGTAACTCATGCTTGTTCCACTTAGTTCTAGCGTGTCCCACATATGGTCACGCCAAACATAGGACAAGCCTATTCTGTTCAACTCTATTCTGCATATACCAAACGCACCATTTGAGAACTTGTTTTCAAATGTTCATTCAAAACATTTTGCAAACTCTTTGGTTATTTTATAGAAAACCTAAAAAAAGGTTATTTTATGGTGTGTCCCCGTTCAAACTACTTATTTCAATGATTAATCTGTTGGAAATATTTTTGATCATGGCGATTAAAAAATCGAACTCGTGATAGCAAAAGAGAAAAATGATATTATAAAATAAAAAAAACTCAAATATTTATGGCATTATTTTTTTATATAATTATATCTACCGGAGTTATGGAATCAGTTTACACATCTTAATTAACCAAATATTTATAAAGTTAAAATTGACAAATCTTAATGTAATATATATATATATATATATAGGGTCAGGTTCACGTGAGACCAAGTTGTTTCCGTGAGACCACGTGAGACCAAGCCTTAAAACATGAAACTTCACACCGAAACACTGTGAAGGTAAAAAACATTCGAACCTTCATAATGTAATCACACTATGAAGATAAAAAAAACTTAAACCAAGTTAAAAAAAATCAAACCTTCACAGCTAAAAGACTGTGAAGGTATATCCGAACCTTTACAGTGAAGACGCTGTGAAGGTAAAAAAAAACGAACATTCACAGCGAAAAACACCGTGAACGTAACATTTACGGTGTTTTCCCTATGAAAAGTTCGATTTTTTTTACATTCACAGTTTTTTGGTGTGAAGTTTCATACTTTAAAGCTTGATCTCACCGGTCTCACGGAAACTGTTTGCTCTCAAGCGAACTTAAGTCTATATATATATATATATATTATCAATTTAATATCCATATTATTATCAAGTCGCAATAAAATATTATTCCAACCAAATCTCTTGGAAAAATAAATACTATTAACATTCTTTTTATATATATATATATATATATATATATATATATATTATCAATTTAATATCCATATTATTATCAAGTTGCAATAAAATATTATTCCCACCAAAACTCTTGGAAAAATAAATACTATTAACATTCTTTATACACCTAATATTTTGGATTACTTCACTAGAACTTCTAGAGGTCGCTTTGTCAATTACCCTTCCTCTACAATAAAAACACAAATAGTTGCCTATATTTTATAATTTTTAGACAAAATTACGGTCTCATAAATTCTAAAATACAACTAATCAAGAGATGGCACCGATCATCTAGTCATTTGTCGTTTTATAAAGACATATATATATATATATATATATATATATATATATATATATATTGGAAGGAAACAATAACCTATAAATTATTGGTGACAGTTGTTTATAATTTACAATTCAAAGTTAATGAAGAACTCACAAACCTTGCTCTCTATATGAAACGAGTTGTCATGTTATGATTCCTTGTTTTGGGATCATATCAGTTTTCGTTAAAAAAAATTGAATATCATGATTATAAAAGAATCACAAAGTAAATAGAAATGAAGTTGCTCACACGTTGCTAAGACGATCACAATTCTGCAATTCACCTACAATAGATGTTGATTCTTCAAGTTGGTTTCTTGATGTTTTTAACTCTCGGTAATTCTCTTGGTCAGTAATAAACTTATATTTTCCTTCAAAAAAGATTCACAAAATAGAAAGGCTATTGATTTGTGATTACCAAAATAAGAAATAATATCTCATTTATAATTTGATAAAGAAATATTACATGTTGATTATGATTGTAATATTTTCAGGGGTCGTTTACTAAAATTTTACCGGGTAAGGGCTTATCGATATTACTTTCCTTATCGATTGTGCATAATATGGACTAAAAATCTTACCCAGTAACAGGCATAGCAAGGATTGAGACTTAGGGGTCGTTTACCCAAATTCTTACCAGGTAAGCGCTAATCAAAAAAACTTGACACACTAATTTATTTTACCGGGTAAGATTGCAATCATCATGATAGTATCATATACAACAATTTACCCGGTAAGCACTTACCCGGGTAAGAGTTGTCACTATCACTAACTGGGTAAGAGTTGTCACTATCACTAACTGGGTAAGACTCTCCATCCTTATTCTCGCTCTTAACGAGTAAAATTTTATGCTCTTGTCATGTTCATCCGCTAAAATAATTGCCCCGACAAGCGCTTACACGGGTAAACGCTTTGTAAAGGGCCCCTTACCTAGTAAATGAGAAAGAAAAAAAAACACTTATATGGTAAACGCTTAACGAGTTTAAAATGTTTACCAATAATCTATTTTAATGATCGGAATTGCTACTTTCTCTTGTCGGTAATCACTTACTTGATAATCATTTGGTACATGACTCCTTAGGATTAGTTGGTGCATATGGTTGATAAAAACAACTTGAATGTGTTCTCATTTTTGGTCCCTCTGTAGAGGGAATGGTAATATATATATATGTATAATTTAATTAAAAAAATAATTTTTGAGAGAAAGGAAATATTATTATATACACTTATATATGAAAAATGGATTGCCAAAATACAAAAGAGAAGCAACAACTTGGCTTTAATTAAATCCAAAACTATCGTAACATTAAACTTAGGAAATAAACAGAAAATAAAAAGGACACAATAGTAAGGGCATAATTGAGTTTGATGGCAAATTCCCTCTTGTCTTCTTCCTTTTTTACCCATTCACTTCTCTGCCTTCTCACTTGCTTAAACTTGTGGTACATCTTCCTTCTCTCCTCGTCATCCACCACCACCTTCCTTTTCACATTATTCTCTTCCATAAGTGCCCCTTGCGTAATTACCAAAAACTCCCTCCCATTTAAGCAACTACAATCCAAGTCCTGTAACTTTAGCGACACTTCCTTCACGTACAATCCCACCCCTCCTTTACCAGCCCCTAATACCAACTCTATTCTACATTGTACCACTTCGTTCGCTTCACTTCCTGGTAAAACGGTGACGTATCGGAGAAGGGTCTCGTTGCTCATCCAGTCCTGCCTTGCACTAACCGCTTTGATGCTGGATAGGTTACCTGCCCGTTTCAGGGTCGGGTCGATTAGGATCCAGTTTAATGTTACGGATTCCTTCAGGTGTGATAATGTTTCTTGGTCGGCCCCTGCCAACTCGTCAACTTTCAAGTCGATGGGCTGGAAGTTTCCCGGTACGGCGTCGTTGTTTAATTCGATCCGAAACGCCGGCGAAAGGAAATCATCATTTGTGGTGTCGGTGATTTCGACTCTGGAGAAAATAACATCGTTTTGGTAGCGTATATCGATGGCTGAGATGAGTTCAGATGGCCATAGATGATGATGATGAGAATGATCTGGTTGGGATTTAGAGCAGGTGCGAGGGCGGTTACGGTGGTTGACTTCGGCGACTAGAACTGGAAAGGAGTCGTCAAAGAAGGAGCGGTGACCGTCGGGGAAGGAGGAGATGAGGTGATGGAGAGGTGGGTGGTTTGTTGAGGGCCAAGTGGAGTTGCAGACGTCGGCCCAGAGATGTTGGTCGGAACAGAGGGCTTGCAGATTGGATGAAGCGGCGGCGGTGTTGGAGAGAGATGGGCCATCGAGACGTGGTAAGATGTGGGTCTGGATGATGTGAGGGTGGATATCTGCGAGAGTAGTACTAGTAGTAGTAGTCATCGCCATGACAAACAGACGTGATGCTTTCGGCGTCGATGGGAATTGCAGGGAACTTGCGCTCTTATTTATATTAGGGGAGCATGTAGGGTGGGGTCCTTTATTATTATTTTTCTAATAATAACTCACAAACAACAGTTTAATAATAAAATGGTATTGTTTAACAATTTTTTTTAAATGTTAGTTTTCAACAACTAGATTTAAATGATTTTTTTTTTGACAAATTCATTTATAAATAAGAGCAATTTATAACCATTTTTCTATTTAAGGTAAGGGTGATAAAATGATCTTATTTTTTAGTTAAAGACTTGTGTTTTGATAGGAAACAATTAAAAACATGATTCTATTTCTTTATTTTATAGCCATTTTTAACCTTCTATCTCTTGATTTCTTCAAATTAAAAAAAAACTTTTTAACAAAAAATTAATTTTAAAGATTCTATACAAATATTTCATTAAAATAAAGACTAAAATTTAATAAATTCTCTATTTTGAAATTACAACATTCATTATATTATTAAAAGATTTCATTCATTTAACGAAATATTATTTTTCTCTTTAAAAATTTAATTTCAAAGTTTTCTATTGATGAAAATATATTAAAAAATATTTCTCTCATTCTAATCATTTATGGGACGTTCATCCAAATTTGAAGAATTTTACACACTTGCTCATATTTTCACTATTTTCGAGAAAAGATTTTGGAGAATATACAAAAAGATTTATTGGTTGGTAAAATATTATTCCCTCTAAATATTTAATTTCAAAGGTTTTATTGGTGAGAATATACAAAAAGATTTTTCTGATTTTTGAGTCCTAAACTCCTACTTTCTCTATTTTAAAGAATACTAGATGCGTAATCGCACAATGCAGCGAGATACATCACGATTTTATTGTTTCATTTTATTTTTTTGTCGATTTACAGTATGATTTTGGATGGTTTTGAGAAAATTATAATATTTTTTTTATAAATTTGTTTAATTTAGACTTAATAATATAATGTTTTTTATATAAAAAAATTAAGTATTCTGTTATAATTCAATGATCATCTTATATATTTTAATGACATCTAGAAAAAATAACCAATTACATATTTAATAATATAATTAAAATAAATTTATAATAATATAATATATTAATTAATAGTGATACATGGAAAGGTCTGCATAAAAGGAATGTCCTGCACATACCAAATTGGTGGGTGTTAGAATTTTGCAGTAGTAATATGTATCTTGTGCTTTGATACTTGTAAATTAAGATATTTTTAAAATCTTGCATAAAATGATAGTACATTGTGCCTAATAATTTGTATTTAAGAGTTTTTTATCCGTGCTTTATAATATAGTATAGATATAGATATTGGGACAAAACACTTGTTTAAATTCCTCATAATCTTCGGAATCTGTCCAATATGCTCTTAATGTGGTCCGATTTTTTTTGTTTTTGGTTATTTTAAAATGTTTCTAATGAAATCTTTAAAATAAAAATTAGAGTATTTGTTGGCTTATAAACATAATATTCAATTCGTTCGTCAAAATAGAGATAAAAAAATCATTAAAATTATTTTGAAGAATAGAGGAGATGCATTTTTTTTTTGTTTTGGACAAGACAGACGGTGTATTAATTTGAAATTTTATTTTGAAAATGCATTGTAATACAAAACGTTTTTAATATTTTAATTATGTAATACACTTTAAAATATTTAACAAAGAAACATTAGTTGGATATATAACTGATTATTAACATTGTGTAACCCTTTTCATTTCATTAAATGTATAACACAATTTTATAAATCACTTAGGTGCGGTTTGTTTTTTAAGAGGTCTAAAGTCTGAAGTCTTATTTTAGTTATGATTAATAAGAGGTGGTGTGTAAAAATGTCTGAACGATTCAGACTTAAGAGCCATTAAGAGGTTTTTTAAAAAAAACAAACAACCCCTTAGAGTATCTTCTAACAGATTTTTTTGAAAAATCTTTAAAATGGAGAATGAAACTTTAAATTTTTAAAACAAAAATACATTCAACTCCAACGGTGTAACATCCTGAAATTTGAGGTGAAATTTAAAATTTAAAATTCGGCCATATGACGTCTAAAAGTGGAGGAAACCAGTCCACCCTAAATGGGGACCAAACAACCTGTATATTACGGATATTACAATCTAAACCAAGTGTATGTCAACCCAACACGGGGAACAAAGTATGACAATTACAATCCAAAATCAAATAAAGAATAAAATTCGACAACCTATTAATCTAACTTGGTCAAGTAAGATTAAGGTTGGGGGTCGCTATTCTTCCAAAATGTGTAATCTCTATACTTCAATGTATTGGTCACTATATCTTCAAAAAGACTGCCCCCGGCCCCAAGGTCGTCCCCTCAATCCCGACGAGCCCCACCGCTAGAATGACCTGCCATACATGACCACCAAAGAACAAGCGTTAGGTTAAAACCTAGTGAGAACAATTAAGTTGAATAATAAATAAATGATAAACCCGTTTGAAGCCATACAGACGATCTAGTCATGAGTTAAATCAAAACAAATCAAATAAACCATTAGTGATCATTGTATGTTACAAATAACTCTAATCACATAGTGAGCTCAACTACTCCAAGTCTATTGCTCGAAAACATCAAGTCAACCCCTCCAGGTCTATTATTGAGAGTTCCAAAACAGGGGAACTCATGCACAATGGAATTACACCTTACTGTCCATGGGACGTTGCCTGACTGTGTAGGTCCACACCTTACTTACCATGGAACCCGATGCCTATTCCGTGCCAAAGTGGTGATCCTAATGTCCAAAACGGGACATAGGAACACCGTGCCTATGGATCCATTGCACTAAGACCAAATACCAAATCATGCTAACACAAATATTATTAATCATGTATGAAAGTCTTAAAACCAAATCACATATATAAGGTTATTAGCATGAGTATTAACTCCCATAATTTAGAAAACTTTACCAACACGAACTTATCAACAATAATACTATACATCCCATTTCAAAGGTCAAGATTGCTATTAATTAACTCAATACATAAATCTCACCAAACCCTAATTTCACTTTGGGTTTACCAAAATCCCATAGAATAAGAGTTGGCTATCAAATAGATAGAAGACTTAGAAAACTATAAGTCTTAGTTTAAAATATATTTTCCATATCTTTATTTAGGTTATAAAACCCCAATATCCCCAAATTCCATGGTTAGGTCAAATTTCATGAATATCCAATAGGTAGTTAAAAGTCATGAATGAGTGTTATAACATATGAACTCTAATAAATATATATATATATAAAGTATGGGAAGAAGACTCACCTTGAAGAATTTATGAGAAAACCCTAGGTTAGGACACTTGAGAAGGAAGGATGGAATGACACTTGAACTTCAAGCACAATACTCTTAGTCACCACCAACCTAAATCAAACCCATTAATTACCATGAGAACCTCTTCTAACAGCATTCAATGAAGGAAGATAAAACCCTACCTTTGATCTTCAAAAATCACCTTCCACAAGCTCTCAATAGCACCAAATGAATTAGAAAACGGCTTGGTGAGCATTTAAGGCCTGAAGCCCGCCCGCGACCTTGCCTCGCGACTATGACATGGTCATAGTCGCTTGGCCACAATCGCCCACTCAACATGACTTTCAGTACCTCTTTGGCGACATTTCCATGCGAGAGTGACACTTGTCACAATCGCTGGTCATTGTCGCCGTGGATAACCCACATACGGTACACCCTTGGCGACTTTGCCAAGCGATAGTGACAGGTGTCACAATCGCTGGCCCTGTACCGAGGCTCAACTTTGGCTTGGTTTTCTCCTGATTCTCCATCCCGATACTCGACCTTTTCCAATGAGTGGTCCCAACTCCAAAACGTGCAAATAAGGTAGGTCAATTACGAAAATCTAAGCGTTGGCAAGTACACTTTACAAAGTAATACTTACCGAGAATACGGGTGTTACAAACGGATTCTCCATTTCAAGATTACAATATTAATTATACTATAAAAATATTCTACTCAACTAATAAGATATTATTTCTCTTTTTAAAAATTTAAAGTATCATATGATGGGAATATATTAAAAGTATTTCTCTCTCATTTTAATTAAAAAAGTATTTATATCTCATGAGTTCTTTACACTAGAAACTTTTTTTAAAGAATCTGTTAGAACAAAAAATGTATAAAATATTTCTTTTACTTATTTTAAGGAATTTGTTGAAGATTTTTTTTAAGTTTTTAACTATTAGAGTAAGTTATAATTATTTCAGTATTAATATTGCATCTGTTATAGAATAAACGAAATTGGACAATAATAGAATAGAGAAAATAAATCTGTATTTCTCATTAATCATAAACCCGTTAAATAGGGATGAGTTTACAATGAAAAGGAAACGTTCATTATAGTAAATTCTAATATTTGGAAACTATTTTTTCAGTCACTTCCTTTTGATGATGACACATAATCATTCAACACTCCCCCTTGTACCGAGTCAAAGGAGTGATGATGCATAATTCTTGTCTTATTAAAACCTTACGTCAAAGAAACAGAACCCAGTGGAAAAAATAAAAACTTTAGACGAAGGAATGAGTACAAGACACCATTAAACAATTCATTTAGTTTACTATCTTTCTTGATTTGTACATCAATCAAGAGGTTTAGAAAACAAGATGATTTATCAATTATTGCGTCACTAAAACCTTGCACCAAGGAATAAAACCCAGTGGAAAAAAATAAAACTTTGGGTGAAGGAAATAGTACAACCAACTAATAGTACATGTTTGGTAGACACCTCCTTTTGTCTATTACTCCCCCTGACTCGTGCATTAATCTAGGAAGTTTGGAAAATATTGCATTTTAATACTTATTACATGTTTCCCAAATATGGTTGTACGTAATGATTTGGTAAACAAATATGTCACATTCTCCAAGCATCTTACATGATCCATTTGAATCTAGTGGATGATTTGTTATTGCTGATTGTATGAAAACTTAAGCAGAATATGTTTTGTGTTATTACCCTTGATGTATCTACTTTCACCTTTTTTGATACATGATGCATAATTTCCATATATGCGGATATTGGTTAAACTCAAAACACTAGCTGCTCTAATATGTGTAATGATAGTCTTTAACCATGTACACTCTTAAACAATCTAATGTAGATTAATTTTCTGGAATAGTTCGAAGAGGTAGCTACATAAGGTTTGGTTAGTTTACTTCCAAGCAATCAATAGATTATCCGATTCGGGAACAAACTTTGTATGGGTCAGACCAATACACCGTTTGGTGTTTTTCTATAAGGGCTTGTACATTGGCCGCTAACATTCTTAGTAGGTATTGAAGTTCCATTATCAATCCCATTTTTTGTTTCCATAGGGAAAGTATAAGCCCAAGTCAATAGTTCCAAAAGATTAATTTAATATCATTCAAATGATGTTGTGTTGGCGTTGGGCTAAAACTAGCTAACAAGTTCACTGAGAAATACTGTATACGATCAAGTGTATTGTGCTAATTACAATAATGCGTCTATTGTACTTAGGTATGGAGTTCCAACTCCCAACACCTCTTTGTCATCATCCTTTAAATGAAATAGATCTTTCCTTATATCCAACACTTTGACCAATCATGGGAGTGCTAGCGGGATGCGCTTTGTCCATATTAAATCGCTTGATCATTTTTCGAACATATGCGGATCGGTGGATTAATATTCCACAAACCGCTGTCCTAGCTCAAGTAACTAGACAGAACCAAGTTTTCCCAAGATCTTTCATCTCAAATTCATATTTCAATTAGCTTGTGGTTCCTCTTATTTCATCAAGAATACCTATTATGTTCATAACATCGACATATAGAACTACACTGAAAATCTGGAACTTGTTTTCCTAAATAAATATGCAAGGAAACATTCCATCATTCTTATATCATTTCCCATTCAAGTATTCACTTAAGCGGGTATGCCATCCACCTAGATTGCTTTAATCTATAAAGTGAGCATTTCAATTTTATTGCAAACACACTCTATGGTAGAGTTACTTGATTTAGGTAATGTAATTCCATCAAACACTTTTATGTATCTCCGAATCTAGATCCCAATAGAGATATGTATTAACTATCGGTCCACAATGTTTATTAAGTTTTATATCAAAGAACGCATAAACGATTTACCAACCTGTATTGATTAATAACAATGGTTACAATGTTTGATCTTTTCAAGCTCTAGATGTGTTCTCTGTTTTACACCTTTTGTGTGTGTTTTTGTGTATGTCGATTATCTTAGATCTGATAGAGTTGTTGAGATCTGATATGATCTCAAGCTTCTTAGACACACTAACCTTACAACCACTTGCAATAAACTATAATAAAACTAACAATAATATCTAATATTTAGATATTATCAATCTAACTAATAACTAATAAAACATTAACAACTAACTTTGACTATTTATTACAAACAACTTAGACTTTTGTATCGAGAGTCGACTTTCCGACATTAGCTTCAGATTGGATCTTCAGATTGGATGATCTTGAATCCAATAGATATGTGATCTAACAATATCCCCCTTTGGATCAAGATCATTACTAAAAAGATTTTAGCAATTCAGTCTTCTTTTTCAGCTCAGAAGATGCAATCTCTTTCTCTAGCTCAGAATGCTTTAGCAAAGTATCTTCAAAGAAAATTTATCTGAAATCAGCATGTCTTCAGAATACTTTGATCTCGCATTTCTTTGTTAGCTTTTCTCTTCTCCAATGTCTTGTAATGTAATGGACTGGACATTTCTTCAAGCTTTAGATTCTCCCCCTTTTTGAGGAAAAGAGCAACGCTTTCATCAAAACTTGTAGTAAGAAATGTATTTCACTTGGAGCCTCTGATCCGTAAATTCAAAAGATATTCATCCAGATCTTTTCAAATCCAGACAAAATAGTCGTGTAACACCTGAATCAACTAATGAATCAGTTAACATGCCTGTCAGTAACACTAAGTCACTGTGTGTAACGAATACACATTGTAAAGGAGCTGTTTGATGTTGACTCCCCCAGGGCTTCCATTTAATCATCGAAACACCACAAAGGAATTTTCTATAAACGTTATGACAAAGAAACAAATTCCTTGTGTGTTCGTGCTTGTGATAGAAAGAATTAAGCACTTGATGATTGCTTATAGGCGCAAAATTGTGTAAACCACTGAGACAACAGTAAGTTAAACACAGACTCAATGTGCATGATTGAAGTGCGAAGGTGGGGTAGACTTCCTTCTTTTCAATATCCAGATTTTCCAAATGAAAATCATATAGCAAATGTGTTGCTTCCCCTTTGAAAATGTGAAACACTTTCTTGTTAAGAAGAAAATGAGTAGTTGGTGAGGTTTGATCAAGAGTTGGCATGGGCTAGTTGCCTGTTTCAATAATGATCACCAAAGAATTGTGAAACATTAGAATTGTGGCTGCCTGACTCAGAAAAAGTTGGTGCAGAGTTGTGATATTCTTTTAACTCTTTTCTTACACGCTCTTTCTTTTAAACATTTTGCTCACTCTAATCACACTCATTTCTTTTCGACTTCTTACACTCAATCACTATGGATTAACTTCTTGGGTAGAAATCACTGGTTAAGGTGATTGCATAGAAGTTGTGTTAATTCCTAGCACAATGATTCCTTGTTTTCCTATGATGCATATGATGCTCAGATCGGTTTAACTATTTCAGTTAAAGCACAAATATGATATTTGAAAACATTTAATGTCACACTTCCAAATGATGAAATCATTTTAAGATTCGGGAAGTGGTTTGAACATTTAAGAACAATGTTTTCTATGATTGAAAGTTGTCCTCTTTTCAACCATATATGAGATGAAGATATAGAATTACACCTTTACGTACGATCTTCCATCTCATGAAGCTAAGCTTAAAGTCATAAACATATGAACTTGTAAGCATCTCTCAAAAATTCTGAAAAAGTCTTATGTCAAGTCAAAGCAAATTTATTCACTTAAATTGAAAAGACAAAAAGCAGTAAAACTTTTAAAATACGAGTTCTGATCAGAAATAATCAGAAGTCATCACCTTTTTACTCCCCCCCTGAAATTATGCATCAGTACATTATTAGTTGTAAAAGATATGCATCAAATTTCAGACAAATATGTGTGTACTCCCCCTTTATGGTTGATTTCCTCATTCGAGTATCGGAGTACAATCAATTTTTCAGCATGGAGTAAGGTCTTTTGATCTTTGAAGTGCAGGTCTTGAACTGTTGTATTCAAGAACCTCGTTTCTTTCAGGAACGAGTCCTAGACTGTTTTGTCTAGAAGTCATTTCCATAAGCTCTCATAAACTTTGTGTGTCTGCAACACAGATTTAGCCTTAGGTACCCACTGGAATTTGGGTCCTACTGTGTTAGCACAAGATTTTGGTACCCATTTAAAATTGGGTCCTCTTTTCATTTGAAAGTCATTTGAAGCATTATAATTAGATGAATGCACATGATAATTGCCAAACCAATCTTCAAAATCTTGACAAGAAGTAGAAACATGTTTATCATAAATAGAAGACTTTCTAGCAAATAAAGATAACTGAAATAATTGCTTCATTGTATATTGTTTATGAGAAACAACAAGTTTTGAGTTCAAAATAGCAACATCAACAATTAAGACATCTTTACTAGGCGAAGTCTTACTACAATTAACACTACAAAATGATTTAACGGTCTTGTCAAGCTTTTGTTTCGGTTGCCACTGAGATTTAACTTCTGGCCTTTGCTTGCTCAGATCTGAAACATGTGAAACTCGTGAGTTAGACTGTTGAGCAACAAACGAATGCTTCTTCTTCGGATGACCAGTAGTGTTCGGTTTCTGTGAATGCTTAGATATAATCTTACCTTTAGCACTCTTTGCTTTCACAGAGACTGAGTTATCAACTTTCGTTGATTTTGCACTGTTAACAGGCATACTGGTTTTTCCCAAAGATTTCTTAACAAAGGATGAATGGTTAGGAAGTTTTGCATTAAAGTCAAATTGATTAAAACAATCATCTAAACCACCGCCAGAGTTCAGAAAATCAAACCCTTTATTTGCTAGACCAAACATATCCTCAGAGTTTGAAGCCTTTGAAATAATAACATTTTTCAGCACGGTTGAAAAAACTTTTTGTTGAATCTCAATCAAAAGTCTTTCATCTGTTAAAGAGTTCTTGAGTTTAGAAATTTGACTTTCCAAAACAAGAGGAGGGACATAAAATTTACCTTTAATTAGGCTTCACCTCCATCTCTTTTTCAGAATAACTCTGAAAGAAATCATTTGAAAGAGATTTCTTGTGATATATTGGATTATCATTATAACTATTATTCACTTTCGCATAATAAAATGAAAGGTGAACTTTAGATGATTTCAGACGTTTTTCAGTTTCGTTGGCTTCATCCTTTTCAGACAGTCTAGTCCAGAAAACTTTAAGCTCAGGGATTCTTCGAGCTAATTTCAAAGAAAGAAGATCATAAAGTGCAAGCACTTCAGATATTCCTTTTTGAAGACAGTGAGGATTCTTATAACCGATTCCCCATTTTTCTATTTCCTCTTTGGGTTTGTTTAGATGAATAGTTTGTTCAGTTTGACCCAATTTATATAACTTCTCTTCCAAACTTTTTAATTTTGCAATTAAAGTTTTGTTTTCTTCAGTACATGAAGAATGCATTTTCGTAAGCTCATATAAATCAAGCTCACTTTTTCTCAGTTTAGACTTGAGTTCAGAATTCTCTTTAAGAATTATTGTCTTTGCCTTTGCGCTGGTGTCATTATTTCTATGTAAA
Organism: Arctium minus; assembly: GCA_954870635.1. NCBI lineage: Eukaryota > Viridiplantae > Streptophyta > Magnoliopsida > Asterales > Asteraceae > Arctium > Arctium minus. The sequence goes on along the minus strand of OX941081.1, from coordinate 127,639,029 downwards.
ACCTCAACCAATACTTTCTTCTCAGCAATTTCGTCGCTAAGTTTCTGTATCGATTGGTTTTTGTCAGTAATAACACCTTTTTCTCGCTTAAGTTTTGACTCTAACTCTTGTTGTTTTAAATTCATGGCATGCATTTTATTTATGAAATCTAATTAAGATAAATCACATACCTCATCTGTCTCATCCTCTTCTGAATCTGCTTCAGCGTCTGATTCCTGCTTTCCCATCAAGTACATGTTGACTGCTTCATCTCTCTCTTCATCCTTATCTTCCTCGTCTGAATGATCAAGCCAGTACTCATCCTCTGCCATTAGTGCCTTACCCGCCTCCTGTTGCTTTGCAAGAAGCATCTTGTTCTTTTAGTAATCAGAGTTTCTGACTTTGGGTCTGCGGCAGTCTCTGGCAAAGTGACCTGTTTTGCCACAGTTGTAGCACGTTGGTGGTTCTGACTGACTGGATCCTTCAGCTTGAAATCTTCTCTCTTCCGGCTTCTTCTCCTCTATTCTCTTTCCTTCAGCATGATACCTTCTCTCTTCCGGTTTCTTCTCCTCTATTCTCTTCCCTTTAAACTTATTTCCTTCATATCTATTTCTTTCAACCCTTTCCTTGTGAGCATAGTTGTTAGGACCAGAAGAATACCTCTGACTGTTTGAACTTGGCTTCGTGTAGAACTTCTTCTGAAAGGCCTTAGTCAGTATGAGCATAGCCTGCTTCAGTTGTTCACAGTCATCCGTGTCAGAGTTTGCATAAGCTTCATTTTCTTCTGATTCATACACAATCGTCTTGTTTTTCTTCTTCTTGACAACAAGAGCAACTGTGTCTTCAACTGTCTTTACTTTCTGCCTCTTTTCATCTAGAATTTCATCCACCTCTTCTTCATTTTGTTTGAGGGTTTCATACACCTCATGAAGTGGAATCTCATTCAGATCCTTGATCTGCTTCATCTGTCTGGCAAATCTCTTCCATTCTGGCTGTAGAATACTTAGGAATTTGACGTTCAACTCGATTTGAGATTTGGTGACCTTGTTCTTGCTTAGTTCGTTTAGCAAGGTCACGAATCTGTCATAAGTTCCTTCTAGAGACTCTCCACTTCTGCCTTTAAATTCTTCATAATTTTTTAGGCAGTTGGAAAGTTTGAGCTGATTCCCAACCTTTGAACCCAACATCATCTTCTCTAGTTGATCCCACATCTCTTTGACCGAGGCTTTATAGCTGTCAATCTTTACATAGATTTCGTTTGGAATTCCTTGTAGAATGTATGACTTTGGTAATTTATCACCTTTTGCTCTCTTTAAGTTATCATCTTCGAGCTCATGATACTTAAGTTTAATCTGTGTTGGCATAGTTCCAACCATACGAGTCGTCATAACTGGTTTCATAACCCCTTCTTCTATCGATTGCCTGATGAAATCACCCAACTCATGTCTGTCAACAAAGTTTAGGAACCGATCTTTCCATTGTTCGTATTCTCCTTTAAAGAGAACTGGTGGCTTGGTGTCAGTTCCGATTGCAAGGACTTCTCTAGATGTCATTTTGAATAAAAAGATCGAAGTCTGGAAAACTTTGCATTTTTAGAAGGTGGCGCAAATGAGGTTTGCGCTAGAGGTGGTTGGCACAAAGGATGGTTTGCGTTTCGCAAGGATGGCGCAAGATGAGGTTTGCGTGAAGAGTGGGTCGCGCAAACTGAAGCTTTGTGTTTCAAGTTGATCGTGCGAATTGAAGTTTGCGTGAGTTGTACGTAGCGCGAAGTAGAGCTTTGCGTTTCAAGGAGTTGGCGCAAAGTGAAGTTGTGCTTTTCGTGAGGAGTTGATCACGCGAACTGAGGTTTGCTTGATGTGTTGGTAGCGAGAGTTGAGGTTTTCGTGATGAGAGGGTTGCGAGAGTTCAGGTTTGCGCTTCAAGTGGGTCGTGAAAACTGATGTTTGCGTGAGACGTTGGTTGCGCAAAGTGGGCTTTGCGTGATCAGTTGGTGGCGCAAAGTGGGCTTTGCGTGATCAGTTGGTAGCGCAAAGTGGGCTTTGCGTTTTACGTGGGTGGCGTAAAGTAGACTTTGCGTGTTCAGTGTGTTGCGCAAAGTGTGTCACGCAAAGTTCAATTTGCGTGAGTTCTTCCCTGTGTTTGCGCGAGTTCGTCCTGTACTTCGAAAATCAACTAAAACCTGTTTCTACGTCGATTAGCAGTACCAAACTCTACCAATATGACTAAAAACGCTTCTAGAACAGTTTGTGACCACTTGATCTCGATAAAAATCACTTTTTCGATGATAAAATTGATGGCACAGTAACTTTTTCAAACTCAAACTCAGACACAAAATCACCAAAATGAAACTCGATTTAAGTTTTAAACTGAAATCAAACAACAACAACTCAATCTAGCATGTATATCGATCACAACTTGATTGATTTTAACACCTAAAACACTCAAAATCTCGAAAATGATTTTGAAAACAAGAACACATAGTCGATAGATTTAAAACTTGATTTTGATCTATTATCAGGCTCTGATACCAATTGTCGGTCCACAATGTTTATCAAGTTTTATATCAAAAAACACATAAACGATTTACCAACCTGTATTGATTAATAACAATGGTTACAAGGTTTGATATTTTCAAGCTATAGATGTGTTCTCTTTTTTACACCTTTTGTGTGTGTTTTTGTGTGTGTCGATTATCTTAGATCTGATAGAGTTGTTGAGATCTGATATGATCTCAAGCTTCTTAGACACACTAAGCTTACAACCACTTGCAATAAACTATAATAAAACTAACAATAATATCTAATATTTAGATATTATCAATCTAACTAATAACTAATAAAACATTAACAACTAACTTTGACTATTTATTACAAACAACTTAGACTTTTGGATCGAGAGTCGACTTTCCGGCATTAACTTCAGATTGGATCTTCAGATTGGATGATCTTGAATCCAATAGATATGTGATCTAACATTAACCACATCAATGATCTACAATTTCCAGTCCTTCGGAAACTACTAGGCTAATTAATTAGCAGAATGTTATAATGCCCATCATTAGAGAATAATTTTTCTCGTGGTCAACCCATGGCGTTTTGAGAAACCTTACGCCAAAGGAGAGCCTTATACATTATGACTTAATTATTCTCATTACGCTTCTCTCATAAATGATTTATCTATGTCCTACAGGCTTTACACTTGGTGGATTAGCACTACCGAACCAAATACCTATTCCTTTGTCAGATAATATAATTATACTGGATTGCTTCTTTTCATTTAGGCCAATTTGCTCTTTGCGTTGACCTTTGTCAACTAGGCATGGTTCGATGTCATCGTGCTCTATCATCTCATAAGCAACAATATAGAGAATATATCATCATTGAGTATGTATGATCTGTCCATCGACTCATATGCACTCTTATTATTCATTTGAGATTTCTTTGATTTCTAGAATCAATATTAACTTCGAAGCGTCCTCGAATAATGATTCATAGACATAGTTATAATCAGAGATAATCTCATAGAGGTTTATGTATTGATGATAAATGGTTGTGTTTTACTCTTCTCTTCCTTTAGATGAGCTTCTATCGAACCAAGTAGCTTCTCCCATTTACTTTACGGAGCCACGACCTCAACCACACCTCCACCATGTGTGATTGCAACCCACTTTCTAGCTATTGACAATGTCAAAATTTGGACATTATTAAGGCATTGAACCGAAAGGAAACCGTTAGATCCCAAGTAAAATAATGGTAATTCTAATGGTTTTGAGAGAAAAGTACATGTCAAGTTAATTTAAGGAGAAGGCGTGAATAGTAAGAAGAAATTGTTAGAAAATATGTTATGGAAAGCAAAACTCATTGTCGAACTGAATGATGCATGGCGAGACTCAAAATTTGTTGCAAGCAGTACACCGGGCGACTTAGGCCGCGAGTGACATGGGCCACGCGGGTTAGGAAAACCGGGCGACTTGTGGCGTAACCTAACCCACGCCGCGTGCTGGAACAGTATTAATCGACTGTTTCAGCTAGGTTAAAGGGAGGAGAACAGAAGAGATTAGACGGCGGCGGCAAGAGGCGATTTTTGGGAGCAGAATCAAGGCAGAAACAATAAGAAAAGGTACGGAGACTTGGTGGAAACAGATCTTCGATCTTGTTACAATATTTTGCTGCAAGATTCAAGATCTCAGGGAGTGTTTGTATTTCTCAAAGCATTTGTCAAATCAAGAGCAATGTTTAGATTTACTTTTATTTCATTTCCAGCTTTCATTTTTATTAACCCCAACATGAGCTAAACTTCCAATGTTGGGGGTTGGATGATTATTTGGTGATGTTTTTGTTAACTTATGATTTGGTTTTTGGGTTTTGATGAATGTTTATCAATGAAGCATATGATGAGTTTTTATGTAATTCAATTAGTCTGATCAGCTATTTGGATATTCCTTGATTGTCTTATATCTTCGAGAGAAGTGTAGGATAATTAGATGCGTTTATCATATGCCTACGGCGTGAATTGGATAGAGATATACCGATTCCACCATAGATGTGTTAATCCTGTTTTTCATAAGTAATTTAACTTGTACTTGAGATCGAAAGATGAAAATTTCATTTTTATTTGCTATTACCGTTATAGCTTGAGAAAGTGTAATGGTTTCTTTTGAGATTAATTTCATTGAATCATTTGTTAAAATCTATAACCATTTACAGTTTAAGGAGGAACAATCTGAATATGATTCCAACCCCCAACTTTTCTTATCAGCAGTTAACCAATCTAGTTTCCAGTTTTTATCTGTCTACCTTAGTATTTTCTCGCTCTGTTACCTACATCAAACAAACCTTTTTTTCTCAAAGTGTAGTTAATAGTCGATATAGTCTTGTGGTACTTAATACCAAGTTCCTGCGGTTCGATACTCGTACTTCCGTACGTATTACTTGATACGACACCGTACACTTGCGGTCCGTTTGGGAGGGGTGTAAGCCCGTCCTATCAGCTACGTTGTGCCCTTGTTTAGGGACTTTTACCCATGCGGGTATATTTGCATCTCGTATATGTGATCTTGTCACTTCTGGAATAACATTAAATGTATCAGGTATGGAGTCTGATTCGTTTGACTTCAACTTTACATTGTGAAGTTTGGGGATCATACGAGATAGAGTGGGAACATTCCATGATAGTTCACGTCGTTCCCTTGGAAAATACTTTTTGTAGTTTCCCAAATGATGAGAAAACTGTCATCAAAGTGACAGTCCGCAAATTATGCGCTATAAGGATCACCCGTCAAAGGTTCTAAATAGCATATAATTATTGGAGATTCATATCCAACATATATACTTAATCGTTTTTAAGGACCCATTTTGGTGCGTTGTGGAGGGGGGCACAATTGGCACATGTACTACACAACCAAACATGCGTAAATGTAAAAGATCAGTCTTATATCCAGTTACCAACTGGTATGCATGATACTGGCTGGCTAGTAGTGGGTCTAAAAACAAATAGGTAAAACTGCAAGTAATATTGCATAACCCTAAGCAGATGTGGGTAAATTGGTGCACATAACCAATGCCCTAGCTCCCATCTATCCTTTTGATGACAACTTATGCGAGACCTTTTTTTATGTATACACGGGAGGTATAGGATGCTCTATGTTGATCACAATACACATGTAATAATCATCAAAGCCTTATGATGTAAATTCTTCTCCATCACCAAGTCATTTAAACTTTATGAGGTAATCAAATTGATGAGCCCTTAAATGCATAGTTGGTGCTAGGAGTGCAGCATTTTGTGTGGACAATAATACGACATGCATTCATCCTGTCGAAACTTCAACCAGAACTATAAAGTACTTGAATGACCCACATTCTGGATGTATAAGTCCGAAAATATTACCTTGTATTTGTTGTGTGAATGGAATATTTTGTATTATGTTAGCTTAGGATGGTCTCATTCCTATCTTGGCTAAGGAACAGGACATGCAAAAGCTCTAGGTATTCGAGAGGGCATATTATGATGGTGGTATTGCTTCTTATGCTACAGAAGTCAACTGTTGCAATTGGATAATTGCCTCATTTTGCCTTTCACTAGAAATAAAATGTTTCTACGTGTATTTTGCAACACATAGTTCATTATGTCATGACCATGGTGTCCCACGTGGTCTTGTCAAGACATATATATAATCCACAAGTTTGAGATTTCTCTAGCATATGTTTCCTTCCATATTTATTTGATGTGATATAGATAAACTTATTTCCATCCATTATATGGTTTCTATTTCGAATGAATATTTTAACAACTTTGATGCCTATAGTGTTTTAGTGACTGATCTTGTCTCATTATGCAACCAGTGACAGTCCATCGTATAAGTGTTTGGTTGGAGGAATTAAAAATAGTTAATAAAAATCTATTTCTTAGGATTGTATGAGATGTCCCAAAAAAAACAACCTCTCAAGTTCTCCTCTATACATTCCTACACGGAACAAAAAACATTGAGAGTTGTGTATTTGTTTTTGATGTATTGCTTTACGTCTATAACAATTATAAATTTGGGTGTATATATGCAAATGCAACTAATTTGATACTTAACATAAATTTCAAATAGATCAGACTCAATCGACCTTAAGAAAATGATCTAATTCATCGAGATCTGATAAAAATTTGAAAATATAAAGGATGGTCTAAATAGCTAAAATCCAATTGTGTCATATCAATATCAAAGTTTATTGTTAACTTGTTCCCTTTTTGGCATGAGTGGTCATTGGAGCATTTCCTCTTTGATAGCCCATCATCAATTTATCAGTAGTTGCATATTTGCACCAGGTTTTTAGAAATCTTTCCACACTCTTGCCATATCGCTAACCCTTTCCACGGGTCCATCTGCATGGTGCATAAATATCACGGATGAGATATTGTATTTAACTCATTGTCCTTTAGATCGCATCATTTTTGGTGAGTTTCTTGTCACAAAGATTGACACGAGTTTTGAGACAACATTTCCTTTCTTGAATTCATTTACGTTCCTGTAATCGAGTAAGTGGGTTTCTTTCCACTGTACGATTAGTTCGAGAAGTACATGCTCATGAGTACTTCCGATACTCCCTTTCAGGGTGTCCCACCACAGTTCTTTTATGGGTTTCTAGTAGAAGATATTCCCTCCAAAAAGTTATGGCGACATGTCGTCTAAAAAAGTTGACGATATTTGCTTCTACAGTTTTAGGCCATTTGTTTTTGGGTTCATAATGAGTTGATAGTTTTTAGGGTTTTTGTGGATCCCTGTACAGTGCAATAAACAATTACAAACTATAAAGAACAAAGAATTAAGCGCAAAACATGGTCATATTGATTGATCGATAAAGGATTGAATTCAATTACAAATAGTTTACTTTAGGAGCCATGTAATGCAAAATAATGACCATTAACAATTAACCCTAGGATTAGTAAGCTATTTATACCCCACAAGGGTATTTATAAAATACATCGCTCAACTTTTATTCAACATAAAATAACCCTAACAATCTCTCCCTTTGAATAGAAATTTGAATTGCCACCAATTTGGAACGTATCTTCTCCTGAGCCTAAAACTGATCTCAAAATGTCTCAACATGGTTCTGTACTCGAGCCTTTCAGCTATCAGACCCAATGCCTCAAATACATGTCTTCTGTAAGTCGGTTCCAAAGTCTTAACCCCTTTGTCGTCTCGAGCAATGATAATACGCAACTTGTCTCAAAGTAAATTCAGTGTACTGTCACAGTATCGAGCAATCTGACTGAATCTCATGAAGCGCAATTTACCCTTACCGTTCTTGTATGTCATGCCGAATTTAATACGTTCAAATAATTTGTCGGCAGGTACATTCTGAAATTTGGGTAGACTCTAATATGGCTTGAGAAGATTGATCTTAGGTTGATTGCTTTCCAAGCCTATTTGGAAGTCTTCAACGTAAGATAGCTTCAAGGATCTCTTCATGTAGTGTTTCACGACCTCTAAAGCATCAATAATTTCACATGGGCGGATGGTTCTAGTCTTCATGTCACGCAACAAAAATAGGAGATCTGGTTGTTCTAGAAGATATTCCCTCCAAAAAGTTAGGGTGACATGTCGTCTAAAAAAGTTGACGATATTTGCTTCTACAGTTTTAGGCCATTTGTTTTTGGGTCCATAATGAGTTGATAGTTTTTAGGGTTTTTGTGGATCCCAGTACAGTGCAATAAACAATGATAAACAATAAAGAACAAAGAATTAACCACAAAATCTTGTCATATTGATTGATCGATAAAGGATTAAATGCAATTACATAAAGTTTTGTTTAGGAGCCGTGTAATGCAAAATAATGACCATTAACAATTAACCCTAGGATTAGTAAGTTATTTATACCCCACAAGGGTATTTACAAAATACACCCCTCAACTTCTATTCAACATAAAATAACCCTAACAATCTCACCCTTTGAATAGAAGTTTGAATTGCTGCTAATTTGGAACGTATCTTCTCCTGAGCCCAAAACTGATCTCAAAATGTCTCAACACGGTTCTATACTCGAGCCTTTCAGCTATCAGATCTAATGCTTCAAACATAAGTCTTCTGTAAGTCGGTTCCAAAGTATTAACCCCTTTGTCGTCTCGAGCAATGATAGCATGCAACTTGTCTCAAAGTAAATTTAGTGTACCGTCACAGTATCGGGCAATCTGACTGAATCTCATGAAGCGCAATTCACCCTTACTGTTCTTGTATGTCATGCCGAATTCAAGACGTTCAAACAATTTGTCAGCAGGTACATTCTGAATTTTGGGCAGACTCTGATCTGGATTGAGAAGATTGATCTTAGGCTGATTGTTTTCCAGGCCCATTTGAAAGTATTCAACGTAGGATAGCTTTAATGCACTCTTCATGTAGCGTTTCATGGCCTCTAAAGCATCAATAATTTCACGTGGGCGGATGGTTCTAGTCTTCATGTCATGCAGCAAAAATAAGATCTGACAGTTCTAGATTTTCAAAATCAACTTCGAAGTACCATTTGTTGCCATCATCTCTACTCACAGTGAAGTTCGTATACCAAACTCTGAGAAGACGGGAGGATAAGATCTAATCGACAAACTTTTCTGTATTTTGTCCTTACATAACTGATCAGTTTACCTTTATTCTTAGATGTACTCAATCTGTTTCTGTTTGTTCTTCATTGAACTAATACCATTTAGTGCAATCTGATTGTGCTCACGAATCCAGTGGGCAAAGATATTTTTCTGTGATTATTCCAGAAAAGGAGTGAGAATCCTTACCCTTTCCCATTTGAGTGGCGGATCTGATTAAGTACTAGCGGTTTCACTAAGTGGGGTTTCTGGTTGAGATCGGTTGGGGTGATTAGTCGTGTAAGTGAGCAGAGGAACATTCACTGAATATAGCTCTACTGGATGATAATCCTGTAGGAGGTGATCAAACAAGCTGTCATAGTCTCGTTGTTGTAGAAACTCTTCATCATAAAAAATACACGAGTCATCGACTTCAGTTTGTATCGTGACTACAGCTCTTTCGGTAATGATTTTTTCGTCCGATGGATTTATTTCTGATTATGGATCAATAAGTGCCCAATCATCCGGTTCATCGGATGTCCATCTGTCACTATCCTCAAGCTTTTCAACTGTTGGATTTGCCTCACTGTATATAATCATTTCCATACCCATATCCTGGTCCTGAGTTTGAACCTGTTCTTCGTTTTGAGTACATGTAGGCGTGTCTTTCTATGCCTCTGTTGATTCCACTATTTGTACTATCTCGGGCTCGATACTCGTGGGCTCTTCTCCTCCTCATGGTGATCAGGATCGTCCTGGTCATCATGTCTACGCATGAGCCCCTATGCTTGATCTTTGTAGGTCGTCTCCAATGATGTAACCCTGTCAGTAAGTGTATATAGTGTTCGCTGCACAGATTGTAGGGTGGCGGTGAGGTTCTGGATAGTATCAGGTGAGATAGTGGGTGGTGGTGTGGGTGGAGGTGGTTGTACTTGGAACAAAGTACGGATAAGAGATCGACATCTGTGGATGGCTCAGTTTGGGATTGGGATAGTAGTTTGGCAAGTAACATGGCTTTTAGATCATCAACGGTGTAGTCGGTAGGTGGAGGTGGTGGTGGTGGTAGAGGTATATGGGATGCAGGCTCAGTGATAACACTTTTGCCTTTGATCAGACGTTTGAACTCATCTACCTGTGCTTTCATAGTGGCCTCCATATGAGTATGGACAACGTTTAGGGCGCTGTCCATATGTTCCTGTGAGACGAACTCGGGTAATGGTACTCCTGGGTCACTCACACTTCCAGAAGTGGTAACGATTGTTGAAGGAACGGTCGTACCGCCTACGTTCACAGCTGGCGTAATGATAGCCGTGGTAGGACTTCCACCCAATCCTCGTAATCCACCAATAGGTAGAGTTACTATGAGTGTTCCGACTGGGTCACTAAGACTACCAGCAATAGCCGAAGATGGTGTATGTGTCCTAGCCAAAGAAATAATATCCGCAAGTGGCTCTAGACGCGATGGTGCACAGAAAGAAGTCGAGGACTGGGGCAGCGATCCTCTTGTTTCAATTCCTAAACTCTCCAAGTGAGAGACAAAAAAAGTATGTGGTAGATCTTCGTTAGAAGATGAAACCGACATCTGTTGAGAGATGTCAGAGTGGCTCGGAGGGTTGTGCAAGTGTGTCGCTAGGTCCACAACGACTTCTTCAACACCCAGTCCCAACACATGGGACGGAGTAGTAGATGTGGTTACCTGGGTGACACTGGGTTGGGGGAGGTCAACCAGAGATGGTTGCCTCATCACTCGTATATGCTCAAAATTTTGTTTACTTCCCCTTTCTCTCTGGCTCGCAACATTTAAATTTTCAACTAAAACTCCCTCCATTCTCCTTGTCTATCAAGTAGGGGTAGGGGTTCGGATCTGAGTGTCATCGTCATCATCAGAGTTAGAAGACTCGTCACTTTATTACGTTGACCCATCGTACGAGTCAGATTCGGTGTCAGATTCGGTGGTGGAGGAGGATTAGGTACCTTCAGTGTCAGCTGTGGTGGTGTCTGCAATGACTTGGACGTCATGCAGTGTGGTGTCCATCTTCAGGATCTCTGGGTCCTCCGGTGGTGGTGTAATCGGCTGGCGTGAAGAACTAGCACCGCTTTCTCGCACGACACCACCCTCGTCAGTTACCCTCACCATATTTTCTCTCGACACACCTGTCCGGGAGCCTCAACTCTCCAAACCCTATCACCTCTAGTGCGTGGACCCTCATGCCTCTCAGATCTTGCTCCATGAGGAGGTCCTTCCGGTGCTAGATGGACCAGAGGAGCAGCAATGTGGTGTGCATTCCTATAATTTATCACACTCGGGGTCATTTGACGTGCGTAAGCTAGTAAGCCGTCCGAGATTCGCCTAGATATGACATTGGCGATTTCGGATTTATTTTGTAATCTATGCATACGGTTTTAGGGACATATCGTGTGTGTAGACCGACGATGAATGGTGGGATGGATCTCCATGAAGTGAGGGATGAGAATCTGAAGAAACCTCATGAATGGTGTAAAGTTTCTTCGTTTGTTGGAGTCGTTGTCCCATACTTTCTGGACTAGCTCGTACCAAAGAATCACGGCGTAGTTGATGTGACGGTGGAAAGCAACATCATGAAAGAGACGTAGAAAATTGGCGCTGCATTGATCTATGCCCTTGGTGATGGAGGATAGGCATCGTTTGAGAATGGTAAAGAAGGTGTACCATAGTGGCGTCAAGTGCCGACGGTTGAATGATGAAGTTTGTGGAAGATCCTCCGAATATCCCAAGCATTTAATTTATGCACATAACTTAGCTTCAGACACTTGTGGGTCAAATCTGTCTCTGCCAGGTATAGAGGTGGCGGTGGGACAAATAATCTATCGGAAGAGTCCCCGTGTGATAATGATAGGCGTGTCGTCTATGCGGGACTCAAGATGATGTCCCCCTTCCTCTGCTACGTGGGTGAGTGACCTCCAGAACTATTATAGATAGATTCTCGGGACCTCATCTGTGGTAGTGAGAGTATAGCTGAGAGGGTGTCCTCTGAAGATCTCAACAACAACCTGGTTATGGCACCTTAGTGCCTCAATGTCCAGGTGGAAGGTCTTTGGTGTGAGCGGGAGGATGTGATCAGGATTGATAGTGTCGTGTCGGTGGAGGGATCAGTTGCTTGATTAGGATTGTGAGCCATTTTACTTGTCAAGAAGCAAAGTAAGCGTTGTGGTTCACAATGAATCAACAAATATCGTACTAGTACACCCTCAAATATTAGTTGTCACAAAGTGGCAGGTTGGTGAGTTGAAAAAGATAGGCACACTAAAACACTGTCAACCCGGGAATGAAGGTTCTGGGTTGAAGTCACTACCAAATCATAAAATAGAAAAATTTGAAGAAAAATTGACAATAAATCCAAGAATGGTAAACTCGGGTGTCCTTAGATAAACCCGGGAGGCAGGTCTTAGATACCTGGGAATTAATAATCTCAGAGTCTTTGTTACCCGGGGCTTGGGAACCGGGAAATGGGGATAATCGGGAAATCCAAAGATAAATCCCTGGTGAATCCGGGTTAGTTGAAACCGGGAGTCGGTCCAGACAAGCTGGGTATCGGGACGTCCCAGGAGTGGGCGGCGCCCCGGGAAAGAATTGAACCGGGAGATGGCTCGCTAAACGCAATTATGGTTGCGAAAACCCCGATATATAATTTAAACCGGTAAAAAATCCAGTACAGCCGCAAAATCCGGTATAAAATCCGGTAGGTCAAAGTTAAAGAACAAAATAAAACCCCGAATGACCGAAAGAGTCCTGGGCGGCGGCACAAATCGGGAGGGTTTTTCGGAGTTGGAAAAAACCTCTATTAAAACCCAAATCAAAATATTTGACAACCGATGCAACCTAAATCGATCTATCAACAGTAACCCAAACCGAACTTTGATTGAACCCAACAACCGGATTACCAATTCTAAGACAAGTAAAACGAAATCCGGTAAAACCACTATGCGAAGAAGCAAGTAATAAACGCAATAAATATTAGAACTAACCTGAGTTTGTGATTGTGATAGAAATTGATCGATGGAGAAATGGAGAGACGATATGAGGGAGAAAGAGAAATTGAAAGAGAAAGATGAATAACCTGGGGTCGCAAAAAGCGGTTCCCCAGGTCGGCCATTTTAAACATAGAAACCGCCTTAGATGGTGGGAGCTTTACTCAGGTGTACCGGGGTTCTCAGTTTTCTCGTTATCCGGCCTCCGGGTTTGTTGGGTTCTCGGTTTGCCAGGTTTCCCAAGTGTCGGGTTATCCGGTTTTCCGGATTTTCCCAATTCTGGGAATTTTATGCTAAAATCAACACTTTTCTCTGGACATACTTTGAAAGTAAACAAAAAGTTTATCTTTATGGAACCAAAGATTAATCCCCCCATTCTCCTAAGATGCACTTAAAAGGACTGTGAAATCAACAACTTAGCAAACTTTTCTCACAAAATTGACACTCCCCTTAGAACGAAAAACACACTTCAAAAAATTAAGCCGTTTGGAACTTGCTCCCCCAAGACTTGTGCTTTTTGGAGAAAAAAATTAGCACTGTTGTTTCTCACACCCCCTCAAACGATGAACAAGAAAAATTACTGATTACCATGTGGTGTGACTCCCCCTGAGCACATGAGCAAACAATTAAAACATACAAGAAACGATAAAATTAAGTAACTGAAATTAAAACATGAAACAACGAAACGAAACAAAAGAAACAAACGAAATCTAACTTATTAATACAAAAGTTTGGAACTTAAACAAAATTGTACATGTAGAATGAAATAACCAATGAGTGTGGATTTAGTCATCTAGAGAAAAATCGCTGGAGCATTAAGTAACAGTCATTCGTTATTGAATAGAACTTGTACGGATGTTGACAAAGGATCAAACTTTCAGATTTAGCATACCTAGCTTGGACACTAGGTAATGAGAACGCATTTCATCTAAGGCTTTGGTAAACAAGTCTGCTATATGATGCTCAGTTTTAACAAAGTAGAGTTCGATTGTACCTCGTTCGACATTATCCTTAATGAAGTGATAGCGAACGTCGATGTCTTTCGTCTTCGTGTGTTGGACGGGATTGCTTGATATGGCAATTACGCTCTTTGAGTCACACTAGATGGGGATCTTGGAGTAGGTGAATCCATAATTCTTGAGTTGGGTGCACATCCAAATCACATGTGAGCAAAAACTGGCAGCCGCTACGTACTCCGCCTCGGTTGTAGAGGTTGATACACAATTCTGTTTCTTCGACGCCAAGCTGACTAGTCGATCTCCCAAGAATTGAACATGGCCCGACGTGCTTTTTCGGTCCAATATTTTTCCAGCATGATCAACATCTGAATACGTCGTCAGTTCAAAACCTGTCTCTTTCGGGTACCATAAGACAAAATCAGTAGTACCTTTTAAATAAAGAAAAATACGTTTAACTGCAATTAAATGAGACTTTTTTGGTTTTGACCAAAATCTTTTACACAAAAAAGTCGAAAACATAATGTCAGGCCTACTTGCCATCAAGTATATTACAGAACCTCTCATTCCTCTATAGGTATTAGCATCCACATTCTTTTTGCTGGGATCAGAGTGTAGCTTAGTACCTGTAGACATGGGCGTTTTCATGGGTGTAGAATATTCAATCTGATATTTCCGAAGAATATCCTAGATGTACTTAGATTGATTGATGAATTTCCCGGTTGACAGTTGTTTGACTTGAAGACCCACGAAGAAATTCATCTAACCCATCATACTCATTTGAAAATGCATACACATTGGGACTAAAAAGTTATGACAATCCTTAGGATTTATTGAGCCAAAGATTATGTCATCAACATTAATTTGTACAAGAATGATATCTTTCTTTTCCTTTTTAATAAACAAAGTAGTATCTATTTTACCTTTGGAAAAACCAGCCTTAATTAAGAAACATGAGAGAGCATCATACCAGGCTCGTGGTGCTTGTTTAAGACCATACAAGGCCTTATCGAGAATGTAGACATGATGAGGTTTCTCATCACTCAGGAAGCCTTCGGGTTGCGATACATACACTTCTTCCTTGATGACGCTGTTAAGAAAAGCAGTCTTCACGTCATTTGGAAAGCGATGAAGTTCTTGTGGGCGGCGTAGGCAAGGAACATGCAGATAGCTTCGATATGGGCAACCGGTGTGAACATCTCATCGTAGTCAATACCTTCCCGCTAGCGATATCCTTTGGCAACCAGACATGGATTGTTTCGTACCACAATACTATATTCGTCCTTCTTATTCTTGAAGACCTATTCTTCCCAATCACCATCTTGTTCTTTGGCCTGGAGACAAGTTACCACACTATGAGGCTCTGGAATTGATGGAGTTCCTCTTGTATGGCTATCACCCAGTTTGGATCATTTAGCGCCTCAGAGACGGTTTTTGGTTCAATTCGGCTCAGGAACGAAGAGAATAGACAATCATTTGCCGTAGTAGATCTTGTCTGAACAGGTGCTCAGGGATCACCGATTATCTGATGGAGGTGGTGATCTCGTATCCACTTGGTGGTATATGGAAGTGGTTGATATGTTTGTTGTGAGTTGTCAGGATCCACATAACCACCTAGGAGTAAGTCTTGAACAACTTCGAGTGACGACGACCTGTAATGTGGAAGTTTTGGTGCTGAGTTTGTGATTGGAGGGATGGACTCACGAGAGGGGGCAGGAAGAGCTATGTGAGTTACGGATGACGACTTAGCAGCAGTTGTTTCTACAATGGTTTCCGTAATGGCCGGTGGTGTAGCTTCAGCAGTTGCAACTTCGGGAGCAGCTTTAACAGGCGTAGCTTCAGGCGTAGCTTCAGTAGGCGTAGGGTCACTCGAGCTTGGTGACTCTAAATTGTTTCCAGTTTGATTAGCATCATCAGAAGAGGTTAATTCAGTCAACCTCGAGGGACTAGTTAGAGTTGTAATATCCTCTACATGTACACCTGCATTCCTGTTACATGAGCGATCATTAGTATTAGGAGGAGTAAAAGATTCATCATAAAAATGTTCAAAAAGTAAATCCAAATCAGAAAGATAGGCTTGTGATTTAGACGCTTGATTTAGATTCACTAGGGATGGTGTAGATCCTGAACGAAGTCGTCTAGAAGCTAGCACACTAGTTAATGCGGGTTCTGAACAGTGGTGTTTAGAAGCCATATCAACGGTTTCGTCGAAAGTCACATTCATGCTTTCAATGACGGTCTTCGTCCATTTGTTGTAGACTCTGTAGGCTTGAGCTTGATTTTAGTAGCCGATGAAAACACCCTCGTCCGCTTTCGGGATAAACTTGCCGAGGTCATATTTGTCGTTCAGAACAAAACACGTGCACCCAAACGCATGAAAATACTTGATATTCGAAAAAAATACATTAATTAAAATTAGATAACAAGGTTCAAAATTAATAACAAATAGATGGTCCTTCAACATGCATACCAAAAACCAATTGAAAATAATCTTCCGAGGAAACAAAAGTATATTTTTTTTTGCAAGATCTCATGATCCACCAAAATATAAATTGATTTTCTAATTTTCTTATACGGCTAAAAATAAAAATAAAACATATAATTGTTTAATTTATAATTAAATTGAAATTATAATGAAATCACATATGAGTTTAAATAATCATTTTTAATACAATTCCTCTTTTAATATTCATTTTTGTTTATTTGATTATTTCAACCAAAATTAAATAATTATGAATCCAATTGTTAGCAACAACAAAAATATAACAAAAGAATAATATATATGTATATATATATATAGAGAGAGAGAGAAAGGTTCAAATGAGGACGCTAACTATTTAAGAAAACAAGAAAAACAACAATCATGTACAAAATCACATGTGATTCGGCATTAACCCGGAAAAATGGGACACCGACGAATTTTTCCGCAGCTTCAAGTCGCGTGCGAAGTCGTGGGATCACATGTGATTTTGTATGTACCGACCTTTTTCTTGTTTTTTTAAATTGATACCGTTCTCGTATGAACCCACCTCTCTCTCTCTCTCTATATATATATATATACATATATACATATCAATATCACAAACTAACGTAAACATTTCGATAATAATAACCGGTTGTCGTTTAGCCATGATTACGTTATAAGATTATCACTAAACATACCTCAAATTGATAGCAATACCGTAGAAACCCTAACTTTACTTCTCTGTATAATTATCTTAGTCGAGCAACGTGTTGATAATGTGTTATAGAATAAACGAAATTGGACAATAGTAGAACAGAGAGAATAAATCTGTATTTCTCATTAATCATAAGTCCTTTAAATAAGGATAAGTTTACAATGAAAAAGAAACGTTCATTATGGTAAATTCTAATATTTAAAAACTATATTTTTAATCATTTTTTCTTTTGATAATGACACATAATCCTTCAAAAACATTCATTTTTTATTTTGTTAGTTACGCTGTTTTAGAATATCTTTAATGAAGTCTTTAAAGTAAAAACAATAGAATAAATATTCAAATCATTCGTCAAAATTAAGAAATAAAGTGAAAAAACCTTGTCAATATATCAAATTAATGATGGAGCTCATTTGGCAACAAAAAAAAAAAATCTCTATCCATAAAATTATAAATTTTGTCGTGTAATTTTAGTTTGATATAAAAATTCTCCATCTCTCAACTTTATTATTAGGATTTATGGATTGAATTAATGAAGATCAACCAGGAATGAACTATAGCAGGAACGATGGTATGGCTAGAAGGCTTTTCGATGTATATTGTATAAATGTAGGTTTACAAAGAAAACCGAGGCTACTATATATAATAGCCAAAAACAGAGAAAGGCAAAACTAGCCCTTATACTTATACATATGTAAAATGACACTAATATCCCCTCTCAAACTCAAGTTAGGGAAGAATGAACTAAGTTGAGTTTGGAAACCAGATCCGGGAACCGGCACGAGAGATGAGCTTTGGTGAAGATATCAGCGAGTTGTTCGATAGTAGAGATGGAGAGAAGTTGAACGGTCTTGCGGACCACATGTTGAAGAACAAAATGACAGTCGATCTCGATGTGCTTTGTACGTTCATGAAAAACATCATTGTGGATGATCTGAATGGCACTATTGTTATCACACCACAATGGAGTCGGGGAGATTTGCGGAGCCCCCATATCTGTTAGTAACCAGCACAACCATATGAGATCTTGAGTAGTGTTAGCCAAGGGTCGATACTCCGCTTTAGTACTGGATCAAGCCGTTGAAGATTGTTTCTTGCTGCGCCAAGAAATAAGAGAGTCACCAACAAAGAAACAATACCTGTTAGTGGAGCGACGATCTGTTATATCTCCATCCCAGTCAGCATTAGAATAACCACAAAGTGTCAAGGATATGATGCAGAGGAGAAATGTAGACCATGAAACATAGTCCCCTTGAGATACCTAAGTATCCGAGGTACTGCTGCATAATGGTCGAAGAATGGGTCTGCCATTAATTGACTAACTGTATGCACATTGTAGGCGAGATCGGCGCGAGTAGCGGTTAGATAAACTAGAGAACCGACTAACTGCAAATATAAAGTAGGATCCTTTAGTGGAGTACAAGCTCCGGGAACAATATGGAAATTTTGCTCAAGAGGTGTAAAGGTAACTTTGTTGTCAGTAATACCAGCTCTAGGCAAGAGGTCTGAAATGTAATTGGCTTGACAAAGATAGATGCCGAAAGTATCCGAGAGAACTTCGAGACCAAGTAATTAGTGAAGCTTACCAAGGTCTTTCATTTCAAAACAACAACTGAGAAATTGCTTTAGACGGACAATGCCTGTAGAGTCACTACCAACGATAATCATATCATCAACAAACAGTAAGAGGAGAATGGTACCTGCCTTAGTAATGCATGTAATAATGCCCGAGTCATAATTACTCGAGGAGAATCCCAATGAAATAACCGTAGTACTGAATTTCTCAAACCACGCACGAGGTGCTTATTTGAGACCATAAAGAGCTTTGCGGTGACGAAAAATATGGCCTTGTGTAGAAGTGACACCTGGAGGGGGTTTCATATAGACCTCCTCTGATAGATCTTCATTTAAGAATGCATTCTTAACATTCATTTGGTAAAGAGGCCATCTTTTACAGGCAACAATGGCAAGCAGACTACAAATAGATGTGACACGAGCCATAGGAGCAAAAGTCTCCTCATAGTCAATACTATATTCTTAGTTGAAGGCCTTTGCCACAAGTTGGGATTTATATCGATCGATTGATCCATCAGATTTCGTCTTAATTTTAAAGACCCATTTAGAACCAATAGGAGACTTACCTGGGGGAAGGGGAACGAAATCCCAAGTATGGGCTTTGCAAGAGCCTGAAGTTCCTCCGTCATTGCTTGCCGCCAAAGAGGGTTAGAAGATGCTTCCTTGTAGGAAGCAGGTTCATGATTAGATAAGATTGTCATATAGTAATGATATTCAAGAATATGAGGAGGAACATGTCTTATACGATCCGAATGTCATAGGTATTGCGGTTGAGATGTGCTAGGATCCGCAGACTCGGCAGATAGCTCAAAAGTAGATGTTGAAGATGGCACAGGTGATTGAGCATCATCAGAGGACACATACGGAAAAGAATCATATGGGAGTGACACGTCAATAGGTACCTCAGATGTAGAAGCGGAAGACTCAGGTATAAATGTGGGTTCTAATTGGAGTGAGTCCAAAGAGATAGAAGTGTCAATGAAGAAGGATGTAGAAGGGGTAGATGTTACCTGGAATTTAGACAAGGAGGAGAATGTTTTATGTTCCCATAATATAACATGACGATATATACGAAGCCTCCTTGAGATTGGATCCCAACAACGATAAACTTTATGTTCAATCCCATAGCCAAGAAAACAACATAAACGAGAGCGAGGTTCGAGTTTTGTACGTTCATGAGATTGCAACTGAACAAAGCAGGCACAAGCCCACACTTTTAGTAGTTCATAGGCAGGATACAAATCATAAAGTACCTCATACGGAGATTTTTTATGAAGGACGAGAGTCGGATGAAGATTTATGGGGTAGACGGCAACGAAGGTAGCTTCACCCTAAAAACGTTCTAGACACTTAGTTGAGATCAGTAGTGTACGAACAATATCAAGGATGTGTCGGTGTTTTCGTTCGACACAACCTTTTTATTGAGAGGTACCTGGACAAGAAAAGAATACTGAAATATGGTGCTCTGATGTTGAAGAAAAGAGATAAGAGAGGACTCTTTGTATTCCCTAACATTATATGCTTAGAGAATCTTTATAGGTTTAGAGATTTGGGTTAATATCATGCGAGCAAATGTAATATATATTTGAGGTAATTCTGAGAGGTGTTTCATTAGATAAATTCAAGTGAAACGCGTGTGATCATCAATGAATATAACAAAATACCGAGAATCCCCCATAGTAGGGTGTGGTGTTGGTCCCCACACATCAGAGTGAATAAGATCAAATAGAGAGACAAATTGAAATTCATTTATTTGAAATGGTAAAGCACATTGTTTTCCATGTTGACAAGATAAACAAAAAACATTTTCAGAAGTAGTGTTTCCCAATAACCCAAAACTAGCTAACCGTTTTATTCTAGCTGATGACAAATTCCCTAAACGAGGATGCCACATATCAAATGAAGAAGTACTATAAACGGATGCAACAAAATTAGATTAAGATGGAGGTAGAAGAAAATAGACTGCTTCAATCATCCAACCAACTTTACGGTCTACTCCAAGGGTCTGCTTGGTCTTTGGGTCTTTCACAACACAACCATATGAGTGAAACAGAATCGTTAGACCGGATTACATAAGTTTCATGACAAATATAAGGCTTAGAGACAAGTTAGGAACATGAACAACATTAGGCAAGTGTAAATGTGAGGTAGATACTGTTCAACTGAATGATACTTGTAAGTGTGTACCATCTGTAGTACATAGTGAAGAAAACGACTTTGGCGGTTGCTTAGAAGCAAACACGTTTGCGTGAGGTCTCATATGATTACAACAACCAGAATCGAAAAGCCAAGTATTACTTGATGAGGAGGTGTTGTATTGCGTATTCATACCCATAGAACCTGTCATTAGTTGCTCCAGTAGCTCTTAATTTCTTCGCATAAGATCCATAAGGTCATTAGTAGGAACCTGAGATGGGGTAGTGGGTTGTGGTCCTTGTGATTCAGGTTTAGGCATCTCTTGAGTGATAGAGCCAACAATAGGTTGAGGCCGAGTTTATTGTTGCTGGTAGCTTGAGTTCATTGGATTCTTTGGACAGTCAGACCATAGTGTCGAGTGTATTTGATCCCACACCAACGACATTTTCGGATCGGGAAATTTAGTAGAAGGTGGGATGTGGAGTGACTGAACGTGCATTCACTATTGTTCCAGTTCCCTACAGATTTAGGAAATTTTCTATTATTCCACTTCCCTATAGACTTAGGCTCATAAGACTTTCTTTTGGATCCGGTGGAGGGCATGTAAAGAACACTGTCAAAAGGCAGTGGGAAACGTTGTTGGAGTCTCGTTTCTTCACTCAACAGTTATGTAATATATTCTTCAAGTGTAGGTAACAGATGTCAGTGCAACAGTGAGTCTTGAACATTCTCAAAGCGATCTGTGAGTCCCATTAGAATAGTGATAAGATACAGCTGACTAAAATAAGCAGTAAATTTTTTAGCAGTTTCATCAAATATTTGAGGTGCACCTAAGCTCAAATGATCTCTAAGAGATTGCATCTCGGAGATATACGAGTTGACAGACTGATCAGGTAGTTGTCGTTCGGTTTGAAAAGTAGAGCACAATTGATACTGGTGGGAAAGACATGTAGAAGTGTACCTTTAGGCGAGAAAGTCCCAAAGTCCTTTGGCCATTGTATGCCAAGAAATTGCTAATTGATTTCAGTCAACGAGTATGGCCAAAAAAGTTTGATTCAGAGGGAAAAGAAGAGCTGGAAATTGGAATAGAAATATCATTTGATTCGTCGATCCTCAAAGTGGTTGCGGATGCATTTATGAACCCTAAGATGCGAGCATTCATTCATGCGTTTAGCATAGGTAGCATTGTTCTCGGTTGCACCTTGGATTGGAGCTTGAGTAGCTCCTGTAACATATGTGTGTAACCCATTAGACTTGAGGAGTATGGTCATATGATGATGCCATAGAATGTAGTTGTTGCCATCGAGAACCACATAGATAGGGCTAGAATGACTTGAGGTGTTTGACATTTGTAAAGAGAAATAAGAGAGAAAGGCTTAGGAGGTTGATTTTCTACCGTGATAAAAAAATTAGGGTTCAAAAAGTAGTTTCTCGATTGATTTTGATTCCAAATAGAAAACGATTATCGATTGAAATAGGTTCTAATGACAAATTTTGATCACGAAGAACATGGATCTTGGCTATTGATTTGTGAATCAAATTAATAGGGATTATGGTCAAAAAATAGGAATGCACGATGAGGATGAATAACAATCAAGAAAACGTACCTATGGCTCTGATACCATATTAGGATTTATGGATTGATTGAAGATCAACCAGGAATGAAATAGATGGAATGATGGTATGGCCCGAAGGCTACTCGACGTATATTATATACAATTAGGTTTACAAAGAAAACAAAGGCTACTATATATACTAGCCAGAAACAGAGAAAGGCAAAACTAGCCCTTATACTTATACATATGTACAATGACGCTAACACTTAAAATTCATGACTAGGGTCCTTATAGTTTCATTTTTGTCATGAATTTAGTCTCTTACCCTAACTTTCGTTAAAAACTCTGTTAAGTCAGAGGTATTTTAGTCATTTTGCTAATTTATTTCATTTTATATTAAAAAGTGATTTTATATAAGATTATATTATTTTTATATTTTTATAATATATATATATATATATATATATATATATGAGCTTAATCAAATAAGAACTCATATCAACCACCCATTTTAAAATTTTATGTTATTTAATTAATTAATAATATAAG
This sequence comes from Arctium minus, assembly GCA_954870635.1. Lineage (NCBI taxonomy): Eukaryota > Viridiplantae > Streptophyta > Magnoliopsida > Asterales > Asteraceae > Arctium > Arctium minus. Next base: position 127,616,028 of record OX941081.1, on the reverse strand, counting down.
GATGTTGTGGTAATTTGCTAGTTGGGTGACAACTAAGCAAACATTGTTTTAATTTAATACAAAACCACATTTAAGTAATTATGTATCTGTTGCCTAAATCATCTCAACTACCTTTTTCAGATTCTTTTTTACCTAAACACATGAGCACCACACCACCTTCTAACGCTACATTCCTTGAATTTTCAATTGTTTTTGTTTATGGTTTATCCCTTCATCATTGCTTCTGCCACAAAAAATTCTTTTCCACAAATCTCCATCGTTGCTCCCAGCCACCGCTCCATTCCTAGAATGCTAGAGATATAACCCAAATCTCGCCAATGTACTACAACCCTGATCTCATTGGTGCACTACCAAGTTGCCCATATCTCGATAGAGATCTCGATGATGCACCAAAACCTGAATCTCTTCCGAGACCTCGATGATGCACTAGAATCCAGATCTCAAAGTGTATCGTAGTGCATTTTCATTGTCTTACGAAGTGTATCACAATGTATTTTCGTTGCTTTACAAAGTGTATCACAGTGTATCAGACTATCAGGTAATGTTGTTTTATGAAGTGTATCACAGTATGTATTTTTGTTATTTTCGTTGTTTTATGAAGGGTATCATATTGTGCATTTTCATTATTTTCGTTTCTTTACAAAGGGTATCACAGTGTGCATCTTATACATATCTTGGGCATTACATGGAGTATCGTTTGTATGTATCTTTTTTTAACAATGTCGATGTCTTTTTGGTATCACAGTATCCTGTGTTCATGTGGTGTTCGCTGGAATAATGTTCATCAGAGAGAGAAGATAAGATATTTCTAAAATATATACAACACTATTTAATTAAAATTTTATGTTAATGTTACCAAAAAAATATTAATTTTCTAATTTATCCTTTGATTTGTGGTTGAGATTGGATCTCACGGTTATCACAAATTACTGAGTTCTCCTTTGAATGGCCCAATATATATATATATATATATATATATATACACACACACACAACACCACATGATGAAGTGTGTAATGGAGGCACCTTTCCTCGACTTCTCCCATACCCCCACCCCCACCAGAAATGATGACCCTACAACCCAACCCCATCTCCGACAAACACCCCTCCATCCACACCTACATCTCTCGCCTATCTGCAACGATGTTTCTCTTTGGAAGATGAATATACCAAACTCCTTTCATCCCTTCCCTGCAATGAGAACCAACCCCTTCTGCCGGTGATTCTCTTCTACCTTCTTAGGCCACCACACAACAACATCCCCGGTCCCCTCGCCTTTCTCGGATCACCTCCACCCCAAACATACTCTTCCCACCCTTTTCCTGTCCCTCCCAGAATGAAAAAAACACATAAAATCAAAGAAAAATGCCAAAGGATCGATAGACACACACCCATCACAAATCGGTCCTTTTCCCAAATCAATTCCATTTACTGACATGATTAATCCCATTTCTTTTTTTTTTTAAACAAGACATCCAAATATTTTAAGTTTTAATTTCATTTTGAATTTGAGTTTGATTTAAATTTGGATTTTGATAGGTTAGGTTGATTTGGGTTGAGAACTTTTTTATTAGGGCTTTCATTTGGGTTAATTAGGTGTGTGTATCGTGTTTGTGGTGGATGGAGAGGAGTAGTGGCCGGAGTAAAGGAAATGATCGGTATGGTGGAATGGTCGGAAATGGGACTGGCCGAAGATGGTTTGGATGCATTTTGAATTTTTTTGTTTTTGTTTTATGATTAATACTTTAGCTCCGACATCATCAACATCCACCTCATCTGAGTCTACTTTCTCCCATGATGATGTAATTTCTTTATTGAAACAGGTTATGTCAAGCTCTACTCACACTATGGCTACACCTCAAGGTGAAACCTCTTGGCTATTTGATTATGGGTGTTGTAAACATATGACACCAAATTTGATATCTTTACCACCAAATTATCGAGTACATCCCTCGCCTTAGTTACATCTACTGATGGAACTAGACTGCCTGTCAAGCATAGCGGCCATGTCTCTACCTCTACTTCGAGAAAACAAGTCGACGCCTAAAACCAAAATGGTGATATCGAAAACGTGGACATCCCGACCAATATTTCATTCCAGAAGTATTGTCGCATTAAGGTTGACATCTGACAGAGGACTAATATTCCCAATCTTGCATCCCTAACGAACGGACCACAATAATTCCTTTATTCGTGAAAACCCATTAAGACGGTACCCCATCAACATATGACATGATGTCAAACAAACAAGCAACCCATCAAATCGAACCCAATCAGGCGCAGATAATCATATAAGACCTTATCCCGCAGGTTTACCGAAGCATAAGAATCACCCCTTAATTAACTGAGAAGACTTAAATTTAATACCTACATTATTAATGCGTGCACAGATCCAAAAATTGAAACACGAAATTCAAGACTGACCACCAGTCAGATCATCCGCCGCTTCAATTCCCAAGGACTTCTCTAGTTCTTAATTACAGTTCTTTTCCCATAAAGGGTTTCAAATCCATAGCCCTAATGAGTTCAAGGTTTTTCAACAAAATTTTCAAATGGACTACTATGGTCCTAGCATGCATCAATATGTACTATTTATGTGAAATATAACTTTTTGTACGAAAGCATATGCAACAATGTTTGTACAACTCCAAAAAGGAACCTTCACAATTTCACTTCGAAATTCTTTCCTTTAAATCACAAAACGCCGTGAATTGAAATTTTCAATAGGGCTCACATACAACAGTTTAATTCCCAACCTCAGTAAAACGATGGGTGTATGCGACTTGGTTACATGTAAATAAATTTTAAATCAAATTCGAACATTGGGCCGTGCAACTAAAACTACACTTGTCCAAAAATAGTAACTACAACGACATGTATACCGATAACTCATTTAACGCATTGCGGAATTTAAAACAGTAAAATCAACAACTGAAACACGTTCAAAGCGAAAGTTCAATACGAAACGACATAAATCTTTCATATGCTTACTCACACCAATAGTATAAAACAACTCGAATACTATATAACATACAACGAATAACACTTGTATAAAACCCAAAAGAGAAATCATAAAATATTGAAACTTCCCAAAATAACATATGGGATAACATCTATTAACAAACTCTCAAGACGTCTCTTACGGTTCCAAAAATACCGGTGCAAAACTCACATGAAACAAAATATTAAGCGAAAATTTATAAGTTAACACACACAATAATGCAAATATACGCGTCCCAAAATTTTATCTACGCGACTCAAAATGTCGTAAAATAAAACGCCATAAAACCCAACTGAATTTCCATAAAGCTCATCAACTCTAAAATCAAGTGGTGCCAAAATTTTCATTTCCCAACACAAAAGCATAAGACGACAATATGCCTAAAAATGTTAAAATTCTAAGACCACAACGAAAGATAAAGTGGCACTTTCCAACAAAACTTGCGGGAGACACGACGCCAAATAACTCGAAGATTTACGCGCAACAAAATTTAAACTTACGCATTTTGATGTTCGCCCGAGCGCCGAAAAAAGTCGCAAAACAATACTCTATGAAATTCAACACAACTTGTACAGACTAAAATTCCCAAGAAAACTCTGACTCAAGAACATGGGCTTAACTTTTCCTTTAAAACCTTAACATACGTGGAGGAGATCCAATGTCAAGGTTAAAATCTCATATCTACTTGCCCAATACCCTAAATAACATTAAAACACAGATATTACAATATCCAAAAATAGTGTTAGGCACGAAACGGGGATGAAGAGATTTTCAATAAAAATATTTGCAAGCACATACAACAAAACAATTTCATGCATGCTTAAACTCAAGGTTTAAAATCTGATTTGTGCTAAATGATTTACCAAGACTTCGTAACACAACTCACTTTATGCTTTGAAAACATGAGAAACAATTGATGCAAACTTATTTTAGAAATAGATTTCATGCATAGATTTGGTCGGCACTCAATTTATACAAGGACATAAACCTAAGTCGGTGTTACTTAACCTCAAACATTTGTTACTATTCTCAGACAGATGCGGAAGACTTCAACAAGCAAAGCACACCTCGAGCACACAACTAGCTCTCCTCTCTTCAAAATGTCACTAGGACTATTCCCAACCGAACTTGTTGCACATGCCGACAAATAAAAAGGTTAGGCTAACGCCTAGTGATCTCAAGAGTTTACAACATGAATAAATATATCGTTGAAAGGAAGGGATGCAATTTAAATCGTACTCTTTCAAAATGATATGCTCCAATTATGAAAACGACTCGTTGACCAATATTATGCATTTTAGGCAAAGGAACCACCAATATAAACGTTTTCCAATCCAATCTATTTTAAGGGCGAAGATCCCAATATGAAACGTTCTTTCGTAAATTAAATTCAACCCAAAACTCACTCCAAATGAGAATAGAAATCAAACTCCCAAGAATTGAAAAGCGGATAAAACTTTTGTGGGTCCGACAATACTATATCAAGTTCTTAGATTAACAACACAATAAGATTACCAACCTGTATTGATTATAACAAATGGTTACAAGGTTGATCTGATTCAAGCTATAGATGTGTGTTCTCTGTTTTCTCTCTATTACACCTTTTTGTGTGTGTTTTTGTGTGTTTATAATATCTGATATATTGAGAGAGTGAGGGATATCACCTAATATCTAATCTAGTGTGTATTACACACTTCCTAGCAACTTGCAATATTAAACAATAAAACTAAATAATATCTAACATTTAGATATTATACCTAACTAACTAATATTATAACTAAACTAACTAAGTTAAACTAATATCTAACAAACTAGATATTAATTTAACTAGTACAATAAAAAACAAATACATTGACATTTATTACAAACGACATAGACTTTAATATCGAGAGTCGACGTTTCGGCTTTAGCTTCAGATTGCGATCTTCAGTTTGGATGATCTTGAATCCAATGAGACTGTGTTTTAACAACTTTATATCCCGAAACACCCAAAACATGGGTGGGGCGTAATACTCAACCCATAAATCATATATATAAAATTCGTAAATGTAAAACGTCACCGAAAACATGGATACTAAACACAATACCCAAAACAATACTTTTCAGTGACGGGGGAGACCCGATTCCATAAAATGTGACGGTACACAAAGTAAGCCCCATTTTATGTTGTTAAGACTAGGCATATAAACAAGTACACGCAAGGGATGTCAGGCTCGGTAGCTTTAAACTTACACCCACGGAATGTCAACTTCAACCTCGAAAGGTCCTTACGTTGAGTTTCTCATCCAATATCATGTATTAGCACGTAGGACTTATAGCCCAATCTGATGCCTAAACATGCCTCAATGTGGAAAACTAGCATTCTATAATTGGACATAATGATTCCAAGTGCAAAGGATGTCAGGCTCGGTAGCTTTAAACGTACACCAACGGGATATCAACTTCAACCATAAAAGGTCCTTACGTTGAGTCCCTCATCCAATATCCCAACCAAAGCTTTAAGTCGAGCTATCAATACTGGACAATTGTCCTAAAACCCAATCATAATAAAATACCAGGCCACATGCTCAAACAACCAAATGACTCATTGTCAAAGGAAATAAAATGCAATAAAACGCACTCGAACAACATTTATGAAAATACGTGCTCCAAAGTACACGACCAACTCCAACACAACTTAGAATAAGATAGATCATTTCCCAAACAAGGTTATACCGTAGACACGTGCTCAATTGTTCGTAATTTACTCTTTGAAATACTTAAAATGCATCTTTTCCCCAAAACAAAGTTTTGAAGTTTTCCAAAATGTTCACAAGGCCGGAAATGCCAAAACCCAAGGACTCATCCGATGATGTTTTCAAACCTCCAATAACACAAATTATGCATATTTTCGATCAACACAAAAATGCATTTTTAACAAATAATCTTCATGCATGCAATAAGTTAATAGCACACTTCCGTTTATGACTTATTTATCAAAATGACCAAAAGTCCCAAATGTGGGTGTTTTATGAGTTTATAAAGTTAAACATTTCCAAATAACCAAAACTTATCAAACGATCAACAGTTAACAATTTCATGTAAAACACAAAACACTTTAAAATGAACATTTTGGCATGTACAACATTTTCACAAATCAACTTGAACTCACCTTGTTAGATTTAGGCTAAATCTAGATTTTACCCCAAATTTGATCTCCCTTGAAGAACTTGAATATACAAGCAAAACTTTCCAAAACCTATATTCACAAGTTTCCAACCATGAATATACTCATTCAACCATTAAGAAACAATCCCCAAACATTTTACATCAAAATCTCCATTTTATCCAAAACCCTAATTTTGACCTAATTTCGCCAAAGCCATCAAACCCGAAATTTGAGAAACCGGACACTAAGGAATCACCAAGAGATCTTTTATATCTTATATTATGGTTTAGAAATGGAAGGGATAAACTTACCACTTAGGTTTTGATGAAAACCTAGAAAACCCAAAAATGAAGCTTCAAGTTGAAGATGACAATGGTGAACTCTTGACTCTAGCTTCCAATCTTCACCACATGATGATGGAATACTTCAAGAACACAAGGATTGGACCCAAAATGATTTAGGGTTTGAGGGGAAGGAAGGGGAAACGTTTTGAGAGAGAATGGAGGAAGTTTAGAGGAGTGAAAAATGATAAATAAGGCTGAAATTCGCGACTTAACAGCAGCCTGGGCCAGTGGTGCGACAATGACCAGCGACATTGCCCAGGGTAATGTCTCCTGGCAATGTCGCCAAGCTCCCCCTGGCCTCCTTCTTTGCGACTGTGACAGTGCGACTATGACACTGTCATAGTCGTCGGGCATTGAAGCGGGACCTTTCCTGAGCCCCGAAACTCAACTTTTTCAATGCCAACACTACCGATACTCCAAGGGACTTTAAATAATGATTTTCCAACAAAAGTTCCGCCACTTATAAGTTCTGAAAATGCCCGGGTGACCGTTACTTACCAAAAATTACGGGTGTTACACATCGAGATTGATTGTCATTTCACCCGTCAACATGATGTTCGCAATACCATAAAGCTTATTTCCGTCTCCTCGTGCGTCCAGACCGCAAATGTCTTTACTAAGGCCCTTCTTCCAGGTCTCTTTGTTCACAAACTTAAGTTAATTTCCTGTGATCCACCTTGAGTTTGAGGGGGTGTTAGCTTTATGTAAATATGTATAGTTAAGGGACCACTTGGGTCATTTGCTTATTGTTGTCTAGTATATATATTGTCTTCTTTATTTGCTTTCTCTTACCGTCGATCTTCTAATAAAGTGCAGATAAACTTCTTCAAATGGGTTCCTATGTCTTTCCATTTATCTAAACTAACACTTATGTTATACATTTGTATAAAATATTAGGCTTGGCCCCTCACCTTCTAAAGCCTATGTTCCGCAAATGACTTCACACCTCCTAACACTAACACATGACATAACTTAACAAACAACTTCATATTCTTTTGTAAATTCAGTTATATAAAATGAACCGATGATTTCATTAAATCATCAACAAATAAACTATTATTAAAATATAATGATGAAAACATATACTACAATAACGAACATAAACACATTAAAATACAATGTTTTTTATGACATAAAACTCAAAATAACACAATACAAATAACCAAAATAATTAATTAACTATTTATGAATATTACTATTTTGATATTTCCTTTAAATATTACTTTATTGGTATTAAGTTAATGGATTCCACCTCTATAGCTCTATGTGACTATGTCCATTGAAAGAAAACAATGCATGTGAAATGCGATGCCAGCATGTGACCATGAAAAGGAAACGGTGCCACCCCACCCCATGTGTCTTTATTAATACGTTTTCATATTTAATATTTATATTAATTTCATATATCATTTTAAAATAAGTCTTTTAAGTAAAGTTCAATGGAAAAACTGTATGATGTTTTTATATCTAACTGTATAATTACTTATTTTATTTTAATTCTAAATTATGTATTAGTTTACTGTTTGATACTTCATTAATAAATTTAGAGTAAACTTTAATTTTGTTCCTTACAATTTAGTGAAAAGTTTTAAAGTGAGATCTGAATTTTGATGAGTGTAAAAATCGGTCTTGTGGTTTTCATTTTTCTCTGAAAGTGGTCATTGGTTTTTAATCTCTTTATTTTCTCCATTAGAGCCATCAAAATCTTTAATCTTCTATTTTTAAAAATAACATAAAACCATAAACCAATGGGTAAATACATCAAAATACAAAAATAAACGTTAAATCATTTTAATATAATAAAATACTCCATAAATTTTACATTTTCATATATATATATATATATATATATTGTCGTGTGAGAATAAGAGTTAAGGTAAGAAGGTATGAAGGGGTCTAAAAAGGTATGAAGGGGTCTGGACTTTTAATCACTTTTAATCTAAAACTCACCCATTAATTGTATTTGATACGGGAATTAATCTGTGAATCTTGATACATCTCATATCGGTGCATCTCATTCTAATGTGCATCAAAGAAATAAAGATTCCTTATTACTCTTCTCACCATAATTTTCACTCTCACATAATCCAACCCTATATATATAACGAATTTTGGTAGTAATTTTCTATTTATTAAGAAAAGTACTAAAAGTGTTTGTGTAATGATGAAATGTCTTGATTCAATTGTATGTTAAGTCAAATACTGTTCTTTAAAATCACTGAAGGTAAAATATTTGAGATTTCTAAACTATAAAAATAATTATTATAGTATAAAATAGAGCAAATTACACTTTTGGAGTTTTAGACTGGTTGTCATTAACTATTACGTACTCTAGTATTTATTTTAAACTAATTATACTTCTCATCATCGTTGTTGTCACTTTGTTTCGCTTTTGGTTCCGGTGTTAATAAATTGGTTAACTAAAGGACATTTTGTTATTTTCTCATTTATTTATTTATTTTCCTATTAGGAAACTAAACAAAAACATTATTATTATACTAGAAGCGTACTCGCGCAATGCAGCGAGATACATCACGATATTAATGTTTCATTTTATTTTTTGTTTTTTTTGTCGATTTAAGTACGATTTTGGATGATTTTGAGAAAATGATAATGTTTTTTTTATAAATTTTTTTTAATTTAGGCTTATAATATAATGTTTTTTATATAAAAAAATTAAGTATTTTATTAGAATTTAATTATTATCTTATATATTTTAATGACATCTAGAAAAATAACCAATTACATATTTAATAATATAATTAAAACAAATTTATGATAATATAATATATTAATTAATAATGATACATGTAAAGGTCTGCATAAAAGGAAGGTCCTGTACATACCAAATTGGTGGGTGTTAGAAGTCTGCAGTAGTAATATGTATATTGTGCTTTGATACTTGTAAATTAAAAGATTTTTAAAATCTTGCATAAAATGATGATACCTTGTGCCTAATAATTTGTAGTAAAAGTTTTTTATCTGTGCTTTATAATATAGTATAGATTATGTATACCCACCTTACCCCTTTTCTTCTCTAATCGTAGGCTTTGTTGGCTACCATTGGTTCGTTGGTTCCATCACTTGATCATCCCCTTCTCTGATCCTTCTACAGCTCCGATCTCCTCCCTAGATCTGGGTTCTTTTTAATAGTTAAACATCGACACTCTTTCTCCTTGTACAAATATCATTTCCAGAGCCTATTCTCCTTGCTTCGTTGATTGCACTCCAATTCTGATGCCCCCTTCCCCTTCCCCTTCCCCTTTCAGACACACACAAAAACACCAGATCAGGTGTTTTTGAATATGTCAACAAATTAAAACCGAAATGAATTGGTGACTTTCTTTCATGTTGCACACACATACCACACCAAAGCAAACCTCAAAGAAATCCAGAAATACAACAATCAAAAAGAAAAGAAAAAAGCAAACACATGTTCTTTGTGTGTTCTACTGTGGTCTTTCTGTTTCATCTTAATACAACAAAATGAGATCTACTATGGTGGTCCTACACGCACCATATTTTGTATATATACACACATACACAACCAAGATATTTCTGATACACATATACATAGATGGATATGATTGATGAGTGTGTATGGGGAAAAGGAGGTGTTGCAGGTGTTCACACATATATATAGATAGAGGCAGAAGACGGTGGTTTCACCGTTGTAGGGTCGCCAGAGGGGTAGGGGAGGATTTCTCTCGGACTTGGGTCGATGAGGGTCACAATAGTTAAGGTGTTGTTACAGGGGCAAGGTTGGTCAGATCTAAGAGACAAGTGACAGAAAATTCGGCGAAAAAGGGAGAGGGTTGGGAGAGTTGCCTAGAAAGGGACTTCTGTCATTTGAAATGTTAGTAACATACACACACACACACACACACACACACACACACACACACATATATATATATATATATATATATATATATATAGGGAGGTTCATTTGATAAATGCTAAATGTATGAGAAATAGATAGCCCTTTATCTTGTCAATATTTGCGGCTTTGACCGTGACGCACAAATTGTGTGGTCTGTAGAAGATAGAGGGGAAGTTTCGTAAAATACGCAGGACAAGTTCATATGTGAACTATACGTTCATATGTGAATAAGTTAATTAGTTCATATGAGAATCAATTAATTTGTTTATATGTGAATCACAAAGGTTTATATGTGAATATGTTAATTAGTTCAACTGATTCACATATGAACCTACAGTTAATTAGTCCATATGTGAATCAGTTAAGTAGTTCATATATGAATCAGTTAAAAGAGTTCATATGTGAATTACACTGGTTCACATATGAACATACATAGTTCATATGTGAATCATACAGGTTCATATACGAACTCGTTCCGTGTATTTGTGAAAATTACGAAACTGTCCTTCTATTTTTGGAATAGCCGCAACTTTTGACCAGTCAAAGCCGCAATTGTTGACCAGTCAAAGACGCAATATTTGATCTTTCAAATCCGATCTTGAATGAACCTATGGCTATATATATATATATATATATATATATATATATATATATATAGGCTAAATCATGTGAGGACCACAAAAAAGTTAAGAACCGTGAGAACCGATCTAAGCCCTTATTTGTTTTTAGTCGTATGGTTTTAATTTAAAGCTGTTTTTAATTAAAAAAGGGCATAATCGTCATTTTGATAATAGAGATTAACCAAATGAAAATCACCTTGCTATTTCACCTCGTGAAATAAAATACAATTTTCATAAATATGCTATTTCACCTCATGCAATCCAAAAATAATGTTCATATATATATATATATATATATATATGTGTGTGTGTGTGTGTGTTATTTCACTACATGAAATCAAATACAATTTTCATCTATAATCTTTTTCACCCCACAAAATCAAACAGAATTTCCATCTATATGCTATTTCACCTTATGAAATCAAACACAATTTTTGTCTATATGCTATTTCACCCCATCACTACAAGAAAAAGAGGTATCAGTGATGGAAAATTTCGTCGCCTACGGATTAGCGATGGAACGACCCCGAAAAATATATGTCACTAATTAGCAACGGATTAGCGACGAAATGCATTGATTTCTATTTTAAAAATAATTAAAAATGAAAATCCACACGTCCGTCACTAATCTGTCACTAATTTGTGATGGATTAGCGAAGAAATCCATTGATTTCTATTTAAAAAATAATTAAAAATGAAAATCCACGTGTCCGTCACTAATTAGCAAGGTATTAGTGACCGACATGTGGATTTTCATTTTTAATTTTTTTAAAATAGACGAAATCAATAGATTATGTTGCTAATCTGTCGCTAATTAGCGATGTATTAGTGACAACCATGTGGAATTCATCACTAATAGTGACGGAATAAATATTTTTCTTCTTTTCTCATTTGCATGTGTTGCATGTTTATGTGTATGTTTTATATTTGTACATGTGTTTGTGTTATATGTATTCCTCGGTCCGCGTTTGTTGCTAATCACGATTGAATCTATTTGTTTATCTTAGTAGGTCTTACTGAGCTATAGTTTGTCTTAATGGTCTTGTCGAGCCCCAATAGACACCACATGTAATATGCAACACACACTTGCATACAATGATGTAATAAGTCAACAAAGATCATACATGAGTCTTATTGGGCTTTAATATATGTTAGTGGACTTTAATGGGTTCTATTGGGCTTTAATGGATCTATTGGGCCTTATGGGTTTATTAGGCTTTATTTGGTGTCATTGGGCTATAACCGGTTCTATTGGTATTTAAACGGTTTTATTGGGCTTTATTTGGGTTTATTAGGCTATAATGGGTTCTATTTGGGCTTTATTCGGTTTATTGGGCTTTAATCGATTATATTCAACTTTATTCAGTTTTATTGGGCTTTAACCGATCTTTTGGGCTTTAGTGAGTTTATCCAGTTTTATTGGGCTTTATTCGATTTCATTGGACTTAATTTGGGTTTGTTGGGTTTTATTTGGGTTTATCGGTCTTTAATCGGTTATATTGGCTTTATTTAGTTTTATTGGATTTTAATGGATCTATTGTGCTTTAACGAGTTTATTCGGTTTTATTGAGTTTTAATGGATCTATTTGACTTTAATCTGTAAAGTCCAATTAAATTAGGGGTATTTTAGTCAACCAATAATAATAAGTGAAATTGAATTTCCCAGATTCAAACAAGCTATTCAACAATCAAGATCAAGATCTAACAGTTTATGATCTTAGAGAGAGAGTAGAGAGAGTAGAGAGAGAAATATTATGTCGTATATATCACATATGTTATAATGAAGGTTCCTACAATCTATTACAAGATTAAAGGCTATTTATACCCAAGGATAAACTCACAAGATTAAACACCATATTGACTTAAACTAGATTGACTAATCTAGACTTTGTCTTAGAAACTTTGACCTTGTTGACTTTGCTAGACTTGACTTTTCTAATTAAATCTTGGATACAATTAATACACTAACAATCTCCCCCTTTGTATTCAAGATTTAAAAAAAAATTGACACTAGTCTTCAGCGCTTGATTCTTCAATCTTTAACTCTGACAACTTTGAACTTTGAAGCTTTAACGATCTTCAATCTTTCAGTCTTTGAAGAATCTTGAAAAGTCTTTAACACTTTGCATCTCTGGAAAGTCAACAAGTCTTGAATAAAACTTTGAAAACTTTGAACTTCTGAAACTTCTTTAAACTTCTTTGAGGAATCTTTCAAAACTGTATCTATATCTTCATCTCTTGCGATCTCTGGATCATCTTCAGAAAAACACACTTTCTCGAATCATGTGATTTGACTTTGAATGATCTCAGAATGATTTCTTTTCATCTGACTTGAACTTTCTTGAACTTTGTAGATTTCTCCACAAGTCTTTTCACTTTGAACTTTCTTCATGACTTTGAAATTGATTTGAAATTGACCTTTGTAGATTTCTCCCCCTTTTTGATGATTGTGAACATCATGATCATCAAAACTTCATCAATTTCAGCATGTTCTTTAATTTCCCCCTTTGTAAAGACTAACAATCTCCCCTTTTTATGGTAAATTTGACATTCTCCGCCCTTTTGATCTGAATTGCTGAATCATGAACTGTATATATTCGAATCTTTTCAAATTCAGATATAATGAACATTGTAACCCTGATTCAACAAATGAAACAGTTAGTATGCCTGTAAGTAGCACGGAGCCACTATGTACAACGGATGTACATTGGAAAGGAGCTTTTGTGATGTTTACTCCTCCAGGGCTTCCATTCAATCATTGAAAAACCACAAAGGAATTTTCTATGAATGTTATTACAAGAAAACATATTCCTTGTGTGTACGTGAAAGTGTAGAAATGATTGAAGCTACTCAAGCTTTTTCAGGCTCAAAAATTGTGTAAACTGTTGAGACAACAACAGATATTACACGGACTCAATGTGCATGAAAGAGGTGCGAAGGTGGGGCAACTTTCCTTCTTTTTCAATATCTAAATCTTCCGAGTGAAGACTAGATAGCAGATATGCTGCGTTCCCAAAGAAAATGAAACATTTCTTTGTTAAAAAAGAAACGAGTGGTTGGTGGGGTTAATGCAAGAGTTGGCATGGGCTCACTGCCTTTTTTAATGATAGTCACCAAAGAATGTGAACCAATCAGTAGATGTGGCTGCCTGGCTCAGAAAGTAGTTGGTGCAGAGTTTTCATATTCTTTTAACTCTGTTCTCACACCCTCTTTCTTTTTAACATTTAAGCTCACTTCTAACCAAACTCTCATTTCCATTTTACGGCTCAACACAATTAGAAAAACTCAACCGGATGAGTTATCTCCCCCACTCTTTGATTTATAACCCCTCACCCCTCAATCACTCAAGAATTATTTCCTGGGTAGAAAACACTGGTTAACGTGAATCCATGGAAGTTTTGTTTAAATTCTCACACGAATCCCATGTAAGTCCTAGAAAGAATGATTACTCAACAGTTTAACTTGAACAGTTAAGCACAAATAAGATAACACTGTTAAAATGTATGCTCATGAGATTTGAGCAATTGAACTTTGAAGATTTCTCAAAACAAAGATATTGAATGAATGAAATGAAATCAAGAGAATTGTTTTGAGAATCTGACAATATATCAATAAGATCAAAATGAAATGGTTAGGGTATCAAAGAATTGGATATTTTGTTTATATGAACGAATATAAACAATTTTGCAATGAAAGCACAAATTTGGAAATGATGATTAATGTTCAACAATATTTGAAAGCAAACGGGAGTATTACCATCGAAAAATTGTTTCTTTATGAGACATGGTAATAACAATTTCAAATGAAGTACTGAACCGGTGTGTATGAATACTTGACAGTATATAGAAAAGATAATACACAAGTATTGATATTTGGAAACACACGGTCAGTTAAACATTAAAGCTCAAAATTTGAAAAACATTTAAAATCACACTTCTAAATTCATAAAATCTTTTGAGAATCAGAAGTGGTTTGAACATTTTAGAAACCGTTTTTCATGTTCGAAAGTTGTTCTTCTTTCAAACAATCAGAGATCTAGATTAGAAGATACTTACATTTAAGCTCCCCCTCAAATCATGATAAAATGATTTAGGTCAGATTAGCCCCCCCTGGATATTTGCAAAATATCCTTATCTTAACATTGAAGAACGGGTCCTGATCTGTCATATGATCAGAAGCCACAATCTTGACACTTAAGTTCGGGTTTTGAACAGTTTTGTTCAAAAGCCACGGTTCTTTGAGGTACGAGTCCTAGAATGATTTGTCTAGAAGTCAAACATCATGCTCCCCCTTAAACTTTGGGTGTCTGCAACACAGGTTTAGCTTTTGGTACCCACTGGTATTTGGGTCCTAATGTGTTAGTTGCAGTTCATATGGGATTAACATAATATGAACCATACCAGTAATTAACAAAATTTTTACTTACAAAGCCATGTGCTCCACAGTAAGAACAGTAAATTTTCTTCTGAGCAATCCTGATAAGATGATTAGTAGAATAAAACGTATCAGAATTACCAAAAGAATTACCTTTATGTACTATGTTCTTCTTGGCTTTGGTTGTGGACGCAGATGCTTTGTCTTTATTCTTCTCTTCATCTGAAGAACTCTTCACTCTCTAGACCATCTGATTTTTCTTTGAATTCTTTCCAAGAGATTTTACATAAAAGTTTGCTGAACCATCAACAGATTTATCATAAAACAAATTTGATGGTCTGATCTAACTTGATTTGACAGTGTTTGGTTTGACATTTTTCTTTTTGAAAACATTTTTCATATAAATAGAACTTGAAGGTGTTTTGAAAGAACAGACTGATTCTGTTATTGATCAATCACATCAGTTGTAATCTTTTCTGATAAATTGACATTTGCAGCTTCCAAGTCTTTTATCTTTGCAGCTAAAATGCTTCTTTCAGAAGTCATTGTGTCAAACATTTGTTTCAAATCAGATCTGACCTTCTTTTCTTTTTGGACATCTGAAGATAGAACAATTATTTTGGATGTGAGCTTCGATATTTCATATTCAAAATGTAAACGTTCTTGCTCAAAATCTTTTTCCAAGTTTTTGTTCTTCTCTGAAATATTTTTGAAAATCCCAGTATTCCTCTTTTCAGTAATTTTCTTTTCTAGCTCAAAAGACTATTTCTTTTCTTTGAAAATCTGTCTTTCTTTTTCAAGCAAGTCTTGTACAGTAGAAATTTGTTTGGGAAGTTCAGTTATTTTGTTTTCAAGAACTTGTCTTTCTTTCGCAAAAGTGTCTCTTTCAGTTATTATTATCTTTTCGAATTCTGACACTTGCTTAGAAAGTTTTGAACATCTCAGCTCCAAATCCTTTTTCTCTTGTAAAGTTCTCTTTGAAAATTCAGATATCTGTTGAGTTGAGAATGTTTCCAGTTTTGATTTTTCTTTATCTGCTTGGATGCTTTTTGACAGTTCAACATTCTGTATCTCCAAGGCAGATATCTTCTCTTCGAAAGCCTTAAACTTGTTTTGAAGCTTAACTGATTCATCTTGCAATTCTGATGATTTCTGTTCAGTCGTGTTCAGTTGGCTTTGAAGATACGCAAACTTTTCCTTTTTGAGTTTTATTTGTTTTTCACATGTTTGAACAGTGTTTTCTTTTAAAGAAATCATTTTCTCTTTCTCTTTAATCTCTCTCTCTCTTTCTCCCTAATCTCTTTCTCTTTCTCTTTCTCTCTGATAATACCTGCAAAATCAGATTTAGCAAGATCAGTACATTTTGCACAAACATGAGTTTTATCAGAATTTGACAAATTTAACTTCAACTCCTGAATCTGTTTGAGAAGCTTTGAATTTTGATTTTTCAGTTTGTCACATTCAGCTTCTATAACAGATTTATTTAAAAATTGAGACTTTTCATTTCCATCCACTATAATAGGACATGTAACTATTATTTCAGATGAACCATCTTTAACAATAGTTTCTGTTTCTATTTTAGTTGATGTATCTGAAATAGTCTCTGCTTTAACAGACGTGTCAATGATACGTGGAATTAAAACAATATGCTCCAAATCTTTGTTGATCATATGTTTTCTCCACTGAGACTGTTTATCTGTAGCATACATCTTGAATGATTAGCTTGATTATGAAAGATCGTTCCCAAACAATTAAGAACAGGTGACTAAAAGTCAAACTTAGATCACACAAAAAAAATCTCTGAAAAATTTTCTATCTCTGAAAAATTTTCTGTCTCTGGAACTCTCAAAGCACTGGAATTCTCAGATTACAGAACTTGCAGATTGAGTAGACCAAATGTTCTGAATCCAAACTCACAAACTGCACAAATTTAAACACTAGAATTTTCAGACTGTATCAAATTGAATAGAATTTGCAGACTAAATAACTTTTAGACTCACAGATTACTTGTCATGAAATTCACAAATCAAGTGACTAGAACACACAGAGCAAATTACTAGTATTTAACCTCTCAGATCATCTGGAACAAAACTTGCAAGTAACTTGGATTTTCACAGACTGGAACTTGCAGATTAAGTGGATTCAAAACCTGAAGATCACTTGAAATGAAACATAAACTTGTGAATATGAAACATATTGGAACTCGCAAACTGAGACAAGAAACACGCAAATCAAATGGAACACACAGACTGCATAGACATGAAACACGCAATCTGCATAGATTGTGAACTAGCAGATTTAGTTACTCCTTAGAAATGAAACACAGGTTACAATAGTCTGAAATTCACAAGCTGCATTGAAACACACAGATGCATTGAAATAGGCTGCATAACCAAACTGCTTGTCTGTGTATTTCTCAAAGAACATAAACTAGCTGCACAAACTCATAGACTGTGTAAAACGCGCAGAACACTTGATCATAAACTAGCTGAGTATTTATAGAACTTGCAGGCTGTGTGACCAAAAAACAAACTGTGCATATCAATTACAAACTCAATCAATTACAAACTTAAAACACACACACACACACACACAGTGTAATCTTGTAACACTAGAATAAGCTGTATGATCAAGAAATGTGCAAACACACAAACTCATAGTTCAAACCAAGTGATAATAAGATGAATGATTGATCTGTGTTCAGACTGTGAATTGAAATGTGCAAACTAAGTGAAAATGTCCAAACCAAGTGATACCAAATCAAACTGAAGTTGAAACACACAGAAGCTTTGATCATTTGATTATTGAAACTGAAGCTTTGATCATTGAAATTTGAAACAGAAGCTTGAAACACAGAAGTTGAAATTGTGTTCTGTGTTCCACAAATCAATCAAATTGGACACTTGCAGAATCCAAAGAACCAAAACTCTCATGTGCTTGGAACTCAATTTTAACCAGGTTGGCTCAAATTCAATTGAACTGAACCAATTGAATCTGCAATTTGAATATGCAATTGAAAACTTGAAACATCAATTTGTGATTCAAACGCGTAAATCGAATTAGAACAAAACGTGCAGATTGAATTGAACTGAAACGCGCAGATCGTTTGATTTAAGAAACGCGCAAGTCGAATTGGATGAAATTCACAAATCGATGAGATGAACCGTGCAAACAGAAATTGATTTCAGAAACGTGCAGATTGAATGTTGAATTAGCCTGAAACGCGCGAATGGAGTTGAAACTCGCAAGCCACATCAAATTGAACACTGGAACTCGCAGGTAAGGCCTTGCGTGTTCTGTGAAACTCGCAGAAGCCCGTCTGCGTGTTTTGTAAAACTCGCAAGCTGCAGGCTGTGTAAAACGCGCAAATCACATAATCCTGGAACACACAGATTGAATTAGAACAAAACGCGCAAATTGAATCAGCCTAAAACGCGCAGATTGAACAAAAATTAAAACGCGCAAATCAATTAGATGAAACGCGCTAATAGGGACTTGCGTGTTTTGATGAAATTCGCAGACGACTTAAACTTCAAACTCCCAGATTGAAGTAGAAATTCGATCCAATGCCTTGCGTGTTCTTTGAAACTCGCAAATCAAAGAATCAATTTCAACCCAGTGTTCTTCATCTTTGTTTCATCTTTGAAACGCTTTCATGTTCTTCATCTTTGTTTCACCAATCGTCCAAATTGATTAAATCTTGAAAAAATTGATTCTCAAAACCAATTGAAATTGTAAATCACATATTAGATAGAAAATTTGAACTGATAGACGTGAATTACATCACTTGAAACATAAAACTGAATCTTCAATTTGAATGGCGCAAACCTTGGAGTCAAATCAAATCATCCAGTGTTCTTCATCAATTCAGCTAAAAAATTCGTAAATTGAAATCTGTAACTCGCAAAATTGATTAAACTAAAACATGCAGATCAACTTGGACTTGAATTAGAACTCTCAAAATGTGAAATTGAAACACTCAAAACACATCAATTAAAACTCGCAAGCTTTAATCTCCAAGAACTTGCGTGTTCATCAAATTGAAATTAGCGTGTTCTTGATTTTTCTTCACATAATCGATCCAAGAAATTCAACCTGCAAAAATTGATTTCAAGAAATGATCAATTAACAAATTTGAACACCTTTCTATCAACAATTTTGTCTAAAAACTGAAAGGTACAGTTCAATCAATGAAATCACAGTGTTCTTGATAAAATTTTCAAGAAAAATCGACTTTATGATCCAAAAATTCAGATTTCAATCTAATTTTCTTGTGAAAATCTTTTCTGAAATTGTTTGGTATGTTCTGATACCAATTGAAAATGAATTTCCCAGATTCAAACAAGCTATTCAACAATCAAGATCAAGATCTAACAGTTTATGATCTTAGAGAGAGAGTAGAGAGAGAAATATTCTGTCGTATATATCACAGATATTACAATGAAGGTTCCTACAATCTATTACAAGATTAAAGGTTATTTATACCCAAGGATAAACTCACAAGATTAAACACCATATTGACTTAAACTAGATTGACTAATCTAGACTTTGACTTAGAAACTTTGACCTTGTTGACTTTGCTAGACTTGAATTTTCTAATTAAATCTGGGATACAATCAATACACTAACAATAAGTTAATTAATAAATAATGATAATTTAATTTTTTAATAATTAAATAATACAATTAATTATAATCTTATTACTAATGATTTAATAAATAGTAATACTTTAATTTGTTAATAATTAAATAATCCAATTAATAATTATTATAAAATGATTTAATAAATAATAATAATAATATACAAATGAATAATAATAAATTAATGTTTTAATAATTAGATAATTTAATTAGTAATAATTAAGAAATGATTTACTAAATAATAATAATTTGATTTTTTGGTAATTAAATACTCCAATTAATAGTAATTAAGAAATGGTTTAATAAATAGTAATAACTAGTAATAATTAATAATGAATAATAATTTAGTAATTAGTAATAATATTTAATTAACAAAATATAGAAAAACAGATTCCGTCGTAAATTAGAGAGAGAATCAATTGCTCGGTAATTTGTGATGGAAATTCCGTTGGAAATCCATCGCTATTCAAAATGCACTTTATAAAAAAAAGGGACCTAATTATCTTTTCTTCTATCTATTACTTCGCAGCATAAGGATCAAGAGAAAGAGTCGACAGACGACTTCTTCGAAGATACCACCGTCGCCACCACCGCCGGTCGCCACCAACTGCGACCACCATGTCGTTGCCACTGTCTGTCACCACCATCTGCAACTCCTTCCCCAACTACTAACACTAGATTTGTAAGTTTTTTTTCTCAAATCTCATTATTATTCTTATATTTGTGTTTTGTGTATATATATGTGTGTGTCTTTATGTGTATATACATGTTACAAACCCTAACTTACCATCATCTGTGTATCTAGGATATTAAATGAGATTGGAGATTTTAGACCTAAATTGATCATCTGTTCTATGTAAATTGATTACATGAGATTGGGTATTTTAGACCTAAATTTATTAAAAGTGATCAACTCAGGTTATGATACAAGCCGATTAAAAGTGATCATTCGTCTATATATGTATATATACACACACATAATGATAAATTATCATTTTATTAAATGTTTGGAAGACATTATGTATCGAGTAGTATTTGGCATTATGTACATGTATTTGAGATTTGAGGTAAAACTTGATTTGAGATTGGGGATTTTAGACCATTAGGCTTTAGCGGTAAAACCAAACCATTTTGACATAGTATCATCTTTGGATATGGGATTTGGCATTTGTTAAAATGCTACGTTTTTCTTCTTTGTTATGTGATTCAAAACTTGTATGTTTGATTAATTGGGTTGCCAATTGTTGGGCAAACATTGGGCTTTAATGTATATGTAAATATTCATTATATAGTCGTTATGTCACTGAAATTTTAAAAAACAAATGTTTGATTTAAACCTACGGTTTGACCTTCAAGTAGTCAAACTGTTACACTTAGAGTTTCAAACTTATTCAAAACTCCTCTAAACCTAAGGTTTGCCTTTCAAATAGTCAAACCATTACATTTAGGGGGCGTTTGGTTCGTAGAATGGAATTTGATGGAATTGGAATCCATTGACGGAATTTGACTTTGAAGGACTTGGAATGGAATTTGATGGAATTTGACTACGCGTTTTGTTGGTTGGAATTGGATGAAATTCAATTCTTTCACTTTATCTAAGGAATGATGAATTCCTTGATTTGTGGAATTCAATGGAACTCAAAGGATTCCATCATGATCAATATGTGAACCAAACAAAGAAATTGGAATTTGGTGAAAAGAATTATCCATTCCAATTCCTTCAAAATCCATGAACCAAACACCCCCTTAGTGTTTTCAAGTCATTCAAAACACGTCAAACTAGCTTCACACCTATGGGTTGACCTTCAAGTAGTCAAACCAATACATGTAGGGTTTCAAAGTCATTCAAAACTCCTTTAAACCTACAGTTTGACTTTCAAATAGTCAAACAATTACACTAGTGTTTTCAAGTCATTCAAAACATGTCTAACTAGCTTCACAGCTATGGTTTGACCTTCAAATAGTCAAACTATTACACTTAGAGTTTCAAAGTCATTCAAAAATCCTCTAAACCTATGGTTTGACTTTCAAATAGAAAAGTCATTAATTTTGTCGACTAACTACTTCATTCTTGGTTGTAGTTAATGAATATGTCAACATATAGATAATGGATGTATTGAAAGAATGATAGTCCAGGGTCACTCAAAGTTGACTATGTCATAGCAGTGAACGGTTTTTTGGACTTTGCCTATGCTAATGAAGGTTATGTTGAAAGGAAATCTACGTGTGACAGGATAGTGTGTTGTATCATATGCCCTTGCTCCAAGTGTCAAAATACGCACCATAGAGAAAGGGATGATGTGAGACTGCATTTAAAGAAATATGGTTTCATTCCTGATTATACCTTATGGTGGGCACATGATGCAACCTATAACTCTGCATCTCATAAAGACGTGGGTCAATCTTTTAATCCGATAGTAGATCATAATGAAGGGTATGTCGAAATGTTAAACAATAACATGGTACACGATGGCATGACATGCGAAGAACAAATCCCTAATCTTTCTGCTCAAGGATTTTATGACATGTTACAAGCTGTTGAGGAGCCTTTATGGGATGGATGTCCAAATTACTCAAAATTAGGATCTGCGACGAGATTGTTGAATTGAAAGGCGGAAGGTAATGTATCCGAGGCGACATATAATCCTAATGTTGGTATAGTTAAAGATATGCTACTCGATGGTGATAAACTACCCCGTAACTTCTATAAGACGAATAAGTGATTGAATAATCTTGCTCCATCAAAAATAAAGATCGACGCTTGCAAAAACTATTACATATTATGTCATAAGGGTGATTCTGAGTTGACCAATTGTCGAGTGTGCAATGAAAATCGTTTCAAGACAAGTAGTCGAAGCAAGGTCCCTAATTTTGTGATGACGTAATTTCCGATTATTCCTAGACTTCAAAGATTGCATATGTCAAAAAAGACTGCGAAAGATATGACTTTGCATTACGATCATCAGACGGAACTAGCTGTGATGGTACATCCAAGTGATGGTGTGACTTGGAAGCATTTCGACACAATGGATCCTGACTTTGGTTTTGAGATCCGAAATGTTCGTCTTAGGTTATGCGTCGACACTTTCAACCTTGAATCCGTATTCAACATGGCCCGTCATTCTTACCATCTACAATTTAACTCCTTGGATGTGTTTGAAATATTCATATGTTAAACTTGCATTGGTCATTCCTAGTAGAAAGAGCCCCAACCAGAATTTAGATGTGTTTCTCAAGCCGCTAATAGACGAAAGATGTTGTATACGTTGGGCGTTCTTACATACGATGCATATCGTAAGAATAATTTAAAGATGAGAGTTATACAACTATGGACCATCAACGACTTCCCTGCCTATACAATGTTGTCGGGTTGGAGCACGCACGACAAGTTAACCTGCCCGTACTGCATGGGCATACTGGATTTTTTTAAGTTAAAGAATGGAGGTAAATCTTGTTGGTTTGACTATCATCAGAGAGGGTTTCCTAGAGTACACCACTTCCGACGTGATAGAAAATGATTTCTTGCTAGAAATAGAGTATCGATCGGACCACCACCCATCCTAACCGGTAAAGCAATCTGGGAGTAGGTTTATCACCTTCTAACTATTTACGAGGGCTTCCCCTTCTAATCAAGTAACATAAAAATTAGTGGGTTTGGAACAAATCATAATTGGTTCAAGAAGCCTCTTTTGGGAGCTTCCGTATTGGAAGACATTGTTAATCCGACACAACCTGTATGTCATGACAATTTGAGAAGAATGTTTTTGAGAACCTATTTAACACCATAATATATATGCCTAAAAAAGATAATATAAAGGCGATGAGGGGTATAGAGATTTATTGCGATCAAATGAATTTGCACATTGCTACGTCGGACAATAAAGTAGTGAAACCAATGTCATCATACAGTTTCAACAAACAGGAAGTAATACAAGTGTGTTCATGGTTGAAGAAGTTAAAGTTTTCGGACGAACAAGCTTCGAACATAGGGGTGTGTGAACCTTGAAGATTACATTTTTTATAGCTTCAAGAGTCATGATTGCCTTGTATTTATGCAATGATTGCTACCTATACGACAGATGATACCAACTCCGATATGGGATGAAATAACGGAGTTGTGAACATTATTTTGTGAAATTCGTTCAAGGGTCTTACACATAGAAGACTTGGTTCCACTACAAACAAGTGTCGTTCAAACAATTTGCACGTTAGAGAAGGTCCTTCCCCCCAAATTCTTTTATTCAATGGAACATCTGGTGATATATTTGACAAATAAAGCTATAAGCGGTGGTCTGGTTCAATATAGGTGGATGTATCTCTACGAGAGGTAAATTCTAATTTTATTGTAAGCTAGTACAATATATTCATATAAAAGTCTGTTTTCATCACTAACACGTATTTCATCGCTTATTTAGGAAGCTTGGGTCGTTGAAGAGATCAGTTAGAAACAAAGCAAGGTTGAGGACTCTCTTGTTGATTCGTACATTGTGAATGAACTGTCTATCTGTTGCTCCCTCTATTTTGATCTACAAATACACACAAGACATAATAGTGAATCAAGGAACTTTGCAGATCATCTTGACTGATCATGGCATGGGTAAGATCCACACATATGTCTTGTTCAACTATGTTGAGGTTCAACCTTTCTAGTGGATCTTTGATCAATGGACTCGATAAATAAAATCGAATATTGATGATGTTGCACTTGAACAACTGCGACAAGAAAGGTTCAGTGGCTGGTTCGAGCTTCATGTGCTTGTGTCACCCGACTCAAGTGAACAATTGAAATCATTAGTTTGCGGACCATGCCGTTATGATTGGTCGCATCAAGGATACTTCATCAATGGTTAGAAGTTCCATAAGGTAACCCATGGTGTAGGTCGAGTTACACATAATAGTGGTATGTGTATGTAAAGGGGGCCTGTTACGAGAGTCTAATGAATGTGACAATTATGGAATGTTGGATGATGTTGTAGAGGTGGAATATTATGGTATGAGGATTTTCATTGTTGTGTTGTTCAAATATACTTGGTTTGATACTCCGTCGGGGGTCAAATTCGACCGTAAACATAGTTTGGTTAATATCAAATATAACTCCAAACTAAGAACCGATGACCATCATCCTACCATTACTGGCAGAAAATTGTACTATACTTCATATCCTTCAATGACAAAGGATTTGAAAGATTGGTGGACGGTTGATAAGACGAAGCCTCGTGGTGTACATGAAGTAGAAGAAAATGTTAAGAATGTTGAGGTTGATGGAAATGTAGATGGAAAACAATTCCTTCAAAGCAACGAAAGGGTAACTCATACAATGTCTGCAAGATTAAATGATGACCACGATTCCGTTCCTCTTGTCACAGGGGAGGTAAATGTAGTCGATACTGACGACGTAGACGATGGACCTGTTAATGAATATAGTAAAGAAAGAAGCATAATTTGAAGACAAGGATGATGATTTAGATACCAAAAATGAACTTATTTTATCTGATCATTGTTGTAATGAATAACCTATCTTCTTGTATGTTTTGTCCGCAATTGTATAACTGACATCTGATATTCTCCCACTTTGTTTTATAAAATAGAATTTGCATTTTTCTCAGTCGATGGCACGTCGTCCATGGGGTGGTGGTGGTAGAGGTAGTGGTAGAGGTCGAGGCAACCCACACGCCGATGACTATGACAAGTTTTCAGATGATACCCAACTAACCCTTGGACTTGGCGATGAGGACGAGCTAGTGGATATCCATGAATCAAATGTTTCGGGGTCGACATGAGGACCCAATCGTTCAATGACGACACGACGACACCCGAGTCAATGACCGCTACTAAAGATAGGTTGCGGCAGACAAGTAGATATTGTATAAGTCCTTATATTACGTAATCAAATGATATAATTGGATTATGTTGTATAGTTTTTAATTGTGCATGTTTCTAGATATCCATGTTGTCCAAGAGATGACCACCATTTTTAGGGGTTCGTTTCGTAGTTCATGGTATCGATGGAAGGAGGTCCCTCCAGCTGACTGTGATTATATGTTCGAGTGATTTCAGGTTGGTACATGAATCACTTTTAAAGTAATTGTACATATCATATTATTTTTATTACCTTAATACAAATCTTGAGCATGTAGGGAAAGTATCAGTGGGACGATGAGCGTGAGGGAAAGGTGTATGTTGCGTGGACCAATACCATGAACGATAGGTACAAGGAACAAATGAGAAGTGCACGCGAGTGGGCTGCAGAACGGGCCCCCCTACGAATTGATGGGGTAACGTGGGACAAACAGGATTTCACAGTCATTATAGAGGACACCACCATTCGTGGATCCCATGGCACCAGATGAAAGATCAGGTTTTTGTATTTATTTTATGGTTTGTGCATTACCTTTGTTTTATACCGACTTATGTGTTATGGTTTATAAGGGTCTAATTTGTAATTGTATTAAAGTTGGTGGGCTTATCTTATAACAAACCTTAGGGTATATAATGCTTTAGTTCTTTCAATTTCTAGGTAGTTTAAATCCCTTTCCATTTATAGTATTGTAAAGACTTTCTCTCTATATATCAATATACTTGTAATTTGGAAATCTCGATATTAGATTGTGTTCTTATTCAAATGTATTGTTTTGATTCACTTGTCCGTGGAGACACAATTTGTATCATAGTAGGAGATCTATGAATTTTAAGTTTGCTCATCATGTTTAAGTATTTTCGTGAAAGTTTATTGTGAAGTTGTGATTTTATGATCTTGGACGATTTAGATCAGGAATCTTGGTTCAAATGATTGATTTGTTTTTGATAAGAAAAACAATCTGAATAGTTTAATTTGATAACTAATCATGAATGTATCAAGAATTTGCAGTTTTTCAGAGTATTGAGTTTGATATCTTTACTACTATATTGGACCAAAGTTCATTGATCTTGATTGTTTTTGGTGAAAAGTTCAGTAGTAAAGGTGTTAGGATTATCCATACGAACCTTTATTCAAAGTTTCAGATCATTAGGTGAAGGTTTGGGATCAAAATCTGAAGCTGGTGAAAAATTGTCTTGATCTTCATACTTATCGCAACATGAAGATTGCTTGATTTTCATATTTATCACATGACTCTTGCATTCATACTTATCGCACATCTCGTGTGCGACAAAGTCAAAGTTATCGCGTGAGAAATATTTTTATCGCAAAATACGTGTGCCATAACAAAAGGTTATCGCGCGATTCATAGGAGGGACAATATTTTATCGCACATTAATTGTGCGACAAAATCAAGGTGCTCACATATGCGACAACTATGAGGTGCTCGCGTGGTTGTGTGCGGTAAAATTGGAAATAGTAGTTGCGTGAGAAAAAGTTGGTGTGTGCGACAAAAAGTCTTCAGTTTGAATTTTTGAGTTGACTTTCAAAATATTGGTTCATATTTGAACTCTTTCAAATTCAGTGATCTTCGATCTTTCAAGTGAATTATACAATGTCTTTTAAAGATGCACTTGCAATTAGTACTGACACCAAACCACCAGTACTATTCAGAGGTGAATTTCAACAGTGGAAAGATAGATTTATAGACTTTATAGAAACACAAGAGAGATGTGAAGAAATAAAACTTTCTCTGACAGAAGGTCCAATGAAGTGGCATACTATGGAAGTTCCTACAATTCCTCCTGCTGGAACCTTAAATCAGATAGACCAAAGCCAAAATCTAACCATACTACAGAAGAATTGAACAAACTAAAGGGGATCAGTTGGCAAAGTCCTTTCTGTTACAGGGTTTGACCAATGAAATATATACCATCATTGACAGTTTAAAAGACTCAACAAAAGGGATGTGGGAACAAATTCAACAATTGATGATGGATACTAAGGTGGGTACACAGTTGAAGAAAACCAATTGCATAACAAGCTATGAGAATTTCAGAGCCAAAGAAGGAGAGACTTTAGAAGAGACATATGATAGGTTTTTTTTTTGGATAATTAAGTGAGTTGAGCAAAAATGGTATCAAGAAAACCATCATTGAGAACAATGTGAAATTTCTGAATAATCTGCTGCCAGAGTGGAAAAGATTTGCTTCTTATATAAAGAATAACAAGGATTTGGATTTGATCGGGCTTCATGAGGTACATGAGACTCTAAAGCAAATTGAAGATGAAGTGTAAGATATGATTGAAGATAAGAAGAAATCTTAGAGAGTGAAGGAAGATTTGTTAGCTCTGGTGGTAGATAAGAGAGATAGATAGAAAGAGAGAGAGAGAGATATATATAGAGAGAGAGACACTCCAGAACCTACAGGAGAGAGAAAGAAAGAAGTGTGTCTAAGGTAGATGAGCAGAATGACAGTGATTCAGATGAAGGTGAGGAGCTGAAACACGCAATGATTCTACTGACTAGGCATTCTAGAAAAAGTGCTACAAGAAGCCAGGGTCTAACAACTAATGATACTCATCTGGATCCAGAAACTTTGAGCATAAAGATAGGTATGAAGGGGAAAAGAAATTTAAGGATAAGAAGTATGAGGAAAAGAAACCAGTGGTGAAGAGATATAAGGAGAAAAAGACTGATGATGCAATAAAGTGCTACAACAATGGCAAGTTGGGACACTATGCCAGAGAGTGCAGAAAGCTGGTGGTTCGTAACTTTGATTACTACAAGAACAAAATGCTTCTTGCCAAGCAAAAGGAAGCCAAAAATACTCTTTCATACTCTGAATTTATGTCTTAGATGCAGACAATGATGCTTAAACTCCAAGATTTACAAAACAAGCTCAAAAATTCGAAAAATCTTGTTTTAAAACTTCGTGAAGAAAATGTTGGAATATCTTTATGGGAAAATATTTTGAAAGGAGAAAAAGAAAAACTTGTCCAAGACAAAGATGATTTGAAAAATCAATTATCTGAAATTTCAGATAAATTTGATAAGTTAGAAAATGAAAGAGATGAGTATGCTTGAAAACTTAATACAAGCCTTTTGGAGAAAAACAAAGTTATTGAAAAACTTGGAAGAAAAGTTTTACAAGCGAGGTCAAACAGATCAGACTAGTCATCTAAACAAGCCAAAAGAATTCACTTATTTTAATCCAAGGTCAGGCTTGGGATATGATAATCCTCAGTATCTCAAGAAAGTACTTTCACAAGTACGACCTTGTATGAGTTTGAATTCATTGATCTTGGATAAATCTATCCGGAATATAAGATGAAATGGAATAAATCATCTGAGGAAGATGAAAAACAGGAATATTTGAAAAGGAAAAATTCTGTAAAAATGCAACTTCCATTCTTTTATGACAATCTGATTGATAGTTATGGGTTAAAGGAACTAGATTTTCTTTCAAATGATTATTTTCACAGTTATTCTTCTGCTAAACTTGAATGGAAATCTGTTGAAGGCAAAAATTTATGTTCCACTACTTGTGTTGGAAAGTAAAATTGTTCAGCTTGAGAATGATTTTGAAAAACAAAAGAAGATTTTTTGAAAATGAGAAAGTTGCTTTACTATCAAAAAACAAAGAACTTGAACCAAAGATTCCTATAAAACTTGAGGATATACCTGAATCAGATGAAACTTTCAGCAAAAACAATTACATTGATTCAGATGATTCCTCATGCAAAGCTTTTATAGGTAATCTCCTTTTCAAAGGAAAATCAGAAGATTTTGATAATTATGATTATGAAAAGGAGTGTGATATACAGTTCAATTATTTTTTGTTTCCAAAATCTTCTTGTAAATCAAGTAATTTGGATGAAGATAGTTTATCTGATCTTGATTTCTCTACTTTAATGAATTCTGCTGAATGTTTAGAGGAAGAAATGGAAAAGTTTGATTTTTCACCAAAACTTCCTAGTCATATATAGAATTTCTTGATAAAGGTAAAGAGAAGGAGACACCGTTTTGTTTTGAGAAAGGTGAATCTTCTAATTCTACATCTGAAAAAGTTCCTGTGAACATCTACTATTCCAAAAGTAAATCAAAGAGGTCTTTACAGAAACAAAAAAAGACTGGTAATTCTAGTAAGCAACGTATTCATCAGTCTATTACATTTGACTATCATTTATCTGACTTTTCATATTGTTCTTTGAAAAGGAAAGGAGTTAAGCAGATTTGGAGAGTCAAGAAGTTTACATCTGAAGTAAACTCAGCAAACTTGTTCACATCTGATTCTCCCGTTAAAAAAACAATTTTAATCATGTTATAGTTGATGATATTGCTTATGACAAAAAGTGATGTTGTTTTCCTTGTAAAGTTTAGTCAATAAAACAATTGATTCATATTGCTCGTGATAAAATCTATAGTTCTACATGTCATGTGAATGATTTTGTTGCAAATGATTTTCTATCTGATTTTTATGGTTCATATCATTTACCTTATCCAAAGGAAAATATTTATGTACTTAAAAGAGGACCCATCTTTAAATGGGTGCCAAAATCTAAACCATCACTTAACCCTAAAGGAGCAATTTTCAAATGGGTACCTAAAACTGCCTAGTATTTGTGATTGCAGATCGGTCATATGTGGTATCTCGATTATGGGTGTTCTAAACATATGACTGGAAGGAAATACGGTGGGACGGTTCGATTCGGGAATGATCATTTTTCTCCTATCCTAGGCTACGGTGATGTGGTACAGGAAAATTTGACGTCCTGTTCAACATTGGACAATTTTGTGACAAGAACTTAGAGGTAAATTTTAAAGCCAAGAGGTATGTGGTTATAACTGAAGAAGGAAAATAACTCTTGGATGGGACTCGAAAGTCAAACCTTTACACGATTGACTTGTCCAATTTGAAGACCGAGAAGGCTGTCTGCTTACTTTCCAAAGCATATATGCAACAAAATTGGTTGTGGCATAGAAGACTTTCCCACCTGAACTTCAAGAACGTCAACAAACTTGTAAAAGGCGGTTTAGTCAAAGGCTTACCGGATTTGAAATTCGAGAAGGAGCATTTATGTGCTACTTGTGAGAAGGGTAAAAGGAAGAGAGCTTCACATAAACCGAATGTTGAGTTTGCCACTAAGAGTCCTCTTGAACTAATTCATATGGATCATTGCAGGACAATGCGTGTTCAAAGTATAAATGGTAAGAAATATGTCCTTGTGATGGTTGACGATTTCTATCGGTACACGTAGGTAAAGATTCTCAGAACGAAAGACGAATTCCAAAAATGATCATTTCATTCATCAAAAGTGTACAAGTTAACATGCAAAATAAATTTAAAACTGTTCGTACAGACAAGGACATGGAGTTTAAAAACAAAGTATTAGACTTGTACTTAGAATCTGTTGGAATCAAGCACACCTTCTCCGCAGCTCAGACTCCACAATCGAACGGGGTAGTGGAAAGGTGCAACAAAACTTTGGTTGAAGTAGTGCGCACAATGCTAAGTCAATCCAAGCGCACACAATGCTAAGTCAATCCAATCTACCTCTATTTATGTGGGTCGAAGCCTTTGCAATTACATGTTATACTCAGAATCGTTCGATCATTCACAAGCGGTTCGACAAATTGTTTAATAATAGAATACCTAGCATCAAATACTTTCATGCTTCTGGATGCAAGTATTTTATTTTGAATGACAAAGAGGATCTTGGAAAACTTAGTCCAAAAGAAAATTAAGCTATCTTTATTGGCTACTCTTCAGACTCAGCAACATACAAAGTTTACAATCGAAGGACAAAATCTATATCGGAGAGTGTAAATGTGTCATTTGAAGAGTTAGCAGACTTGGCTTCTGAACAAATCAGTTCAGAACCCGCATTAACTAGAGTACTAGCTTCTGTAAAATTCAGTTCAGGACCTATACAAAACTGTGTTAATCAGAATCTTTCCACTTCATCAAATGCTAATTTTTCTTATTTGGATTTACTTTTTGAATTTTTTTTAATGACGAAAACTTTGGTACTTATACATCTATATCTAATGTGTCAAACAACAAAGCAGTTGCGAGATCTGAAGAACTAGTCTCTTTATCTGGTCGTTCTGAGTCTCCATTATCTACATAATCTGCTACAACTACTTTTGCTGCATCAACTCCTCAGGTTCAAGAACAAAGTCCTTCTTAAAATAAAGACACTACAATTCCTACTCAACCAGAAGTTCCAGTGACAGAAGCTACTACTGAATTATCACAAGTTTAGTCAGCAGTTCAGACAATTGAACCTGAATTTTTTTCTACAAAAACTGATTAGATAGTTGAGACTTCTAAAACTGTGTCTCCACCTGAAGATGTGCAGAATATTCCCCAGGATGAATATCTTGATTCTCAGAATGATCAATCCACTTACATTTCATTCCCTCATACTCAGAGGTAGACCAAGGGTCACCCGGTACACCAGATTATTTGAAATCCTTCATTACCGGTGTGAACTAGATCTGTTTCAGCAAATGAGTGTTTGTATACTACATTCCTTAGCAAGATTGAGCCAACAAAGGTATCTAAAGCCTTGGAAGATCTAGACTGGGTTGCAATGATGCAAGAAGAACTAAATAATTTTGATGCTCGAAAGTTCTGGAGGTTAGTTCCTCGACTTATGGGTAAGATCATCATTGGTACCAAGTGGGTACTTAAGAATAAGAAAAGTGAAGACGGAGTTTTAGTAGGAAATAAAACAAGACTTGTTGCCAAGGGTTATAGACAAGAAGAGGTATAGATTATGATGAGACATTCATTCTAGTCGCAAGAATTGAATCCATTCGTATGTTCTTAGCTTATGTTGCACATAAGAACTTCACGGTATTCCAGATGGACGTAAACACGACTTTCTTGAACGACATTCTCAATGAAGAAGTGTATGTCTCACAGGCTGAAGTTTTTTTTGATGACAATAGACCAAATCATGTGTACATTCTTGACAAGGCTCTTTACGGTCTCAAACAAGCCCCTCGAGCGTGGTATGATGTACTTTCCAAATTCTTGGTCATGTCGGACTTCTCCAAAGGTAAACTTAATATCACCAAGAAAGAGAAAGGTGACATTATTCTTATACAAATATATGTAGATGATATTATATTCGGGTCAACAAACCCAAAATATTGTATGAATTTTTCTACCTTGATGGAGTCACGTTTTTAAATGAGTATGACGGGGAAAATGAACTTTTTCTTCGAACACAAGTTAAACATTTATCCACAGGGATTTTCATAAACCAATCTAAGTATATTTTTGATATTTTGAAGAAATTTAAAATGGAAAATTGTACGCCACGAAAAACCTATATGGCACCTGGTTCTAAGATTGGAGATGATCTTGATCTTAAAACATAGAGAGGTAGGATTGGTTGTTTAATGTCTTTGACGTCAAGTCGACCTGATATAATGTCCTCCACATGTCTTTGTGCAAGATATCTGGCGAAGCCTAAAGAGTCACATCTCCCGACGATTAATCGAATTCTTAGATATCTGAAAATGTACTGTTGACCTTGGTCTGTGGTACCCGAAGGATACATAATTTAAACCAACTACTTATTCAGACAAAGACCATGTTGGTTGTATGTTAAATAAGAAGAGCACATCAGGCATGCCCTGTTCTTTGGTGATAAGTTGGTAAGCTGGGCATCCAAGAAATAGAACTGTATTTCTACTTCAACTGCAGAAGCAGAGTATGTGGCTACTACAAGATGCTACTCTCAAGTTTTATGGATGCAGACTCAATTGAGATATTATGGCTTCAACTATGCTAGAATCCCCATTTACTGTGATTCAAAAAGTGCCATAGGAATTTTTGCAGATCCAGTTCAACATACTAAAACTAATCACATCGACATTCGGTACCATTTCATTAGATCATGAAGAAAAAGATACTATTGAGTTGTAATTTGAAAATACATAATTCCTATTTTTTGATCTTTTTACATAAGCATTAGATGAAAACCATTTTAATTTTCTGATTTCAATGTTTGGCATGTTGAATTTGAAAACTTAAATTTAAAATTATGTATTTTCAAAGTGTGCCTCAGTGTACTAATTTCTACATGCGTATATCTTTGATCTTGAATGGTATTTGTTGTTAATGTTTGTTTATCTTTCAAGGGGGTATGCAAGAATATATCTTATCAACATTTCAGGGGGAGTCTCACAATTTTTATACTTGTATATTTTTGTGTGAGACGAGTATTTAGTGCATATCTTAAGGGGGAGTTGATGGTAAGTATCTCTAATTTTAAAAGTTTTGCTGCTAATCCTAAGTGATGTAAAACATTTTTTGAATCATATGCATCATTTTAGGGGGAGTAAAATGATTTATTGAATAGTTTTGAGCTTAAATCAGTTAAAAGTTGGATATTTTTTTATGTGGTATATTTTAGCATTTATTGAAAAATTTTAAAACGTTTAAGTGTTGAGTTTTTATCGCACGATCCTTGCGCGACAAACATAGGTTATCGCACATGTGTTGCGCGAAAAACTAAGGTTATCTCACAAGCCTTGCACGACAAAAATTGGTTATCGCACATGTGTTGTGCGGCAACCTCCCTGAACAGTAGTTATCGTGCATGTGTTGTGCAATAACTCGTGGTGAACTGTGTTATCAAATATGTGTTGTGCGACAACCTTACCCTTGTTTATCGCATATGTGTTGTGTGACAACCTTACCCTTGTTTATCGCACATCTGTTGTGCGACAAACATTTGTTCCTTATCGCATATCATTTGTGTGATAAGTAGACTTGGTCAAACTTTTTTGATGACCAATCCTTTTCTGCCACGTGTCATAGAAGTTCAAAAAGCGTATAAATAGGTCATGAGTATGAACAGTTGTATTTTCAAACTGTTTAAGTCTTCAAAGAGAGTTTTTGAAATTCTACTTCAGAGTTCATCATTTATGTGACTTTTTGTGTTCTAAATCTTTGAGTATTTCCATCGTTTAATCAACCAGAGGTAGTGTTATTGTTTCTATTTCATTCTTTGTACCTTTGATTTCATCAATCGAATCGGACATATGTTTTTGGAATAGTGGTCTTCATTTTCAGATCAAAAAATATCATCTTTAAGTATTTTTAGATGTGATTTGTTCACAAAATATTCTCATAACATGTTTTCGAGCCATTGGGTATAACCTTTTTGAGGTTTCACCCATCTATTGAAAAATCTGGGTTTGAAAGTTCATCAGGATTCGAACATTCAAAGTTATCGCATGACATACTGTTCTTGAGATTTATATTTATCACACAACACTTATCTTCAAAGTTATCGCACAAGCTATGTGCGACAACTTCTCTTCTTATGTTGTGTGCGATAAACTATTGAAGTGTCATGCGATAATATCCTACACTTCAGATACTTTTTAAAAAATTTCAGAAGTGCTTAAAATTAACTTTCAAAAGATTTTCAAGGGTTTATGCTAGCCAGTGTTATTTCAGGGATACTATGGCACATCAAAATCAGTTTGAAGGCAATGTTTCATATGATGACAACCCAATGCCCTCACACAGGTCATCTATGCCTTCTATGAATGTTGCAAACCCAGATAACCTACTCATTACACCAAACCAATACTTGAAGATCCAACCAAACTATCATGACCGTAATTTCACCATGAAGACTGAGTACCCTGTCATCATGGAAATTCTCAGAGGTCATCTACTTTCTACTGCTTCGAAAAAGACAACGCATATGTCAATGATTTACCTACAACAATTTTGGAACACTCTAACCAACCATCTAATGCCCGATAACTACTTCAGAGCTCAAGTTGACCACTTTGAGACAAAACTTACTTTGAGTAGACTAAGAAGAGTCCTTGGGTTACCCAAAGCTGATTCCTTTCCAGGCAGGCAGGAATTTGACGATGTGGCATCAGAAGAAGAATTGTGTGGTGATATCATCTCCCTTGGCTACAGAGATGTTCTGGTCAATGCCTCAACTATCAAAAGAAAGTTTCTACCACACTAATGGTACACCCTGTTTTTAGTGATCAACCGATGCCTTACTTCAAAGCACATAGGATTGGATAAGTGCAACATCTCAGTGCTCAGAATCTTCCATGGTGTTTCATTCAACATACATTATGACTATGTTGTTCTTATTTGGAATGAATTGATTGAATTGGTCTTAGATAAATCTAAAGCCAACAATCCCAGATCTTTTGTGCCATTTCATAGGTTCTTACAGCTTTTCATCCAAAGCATGTTGGGTGGCAACCAAGACATCCTAAAAAGAGAAAGTGCACTCACAGGGCTAGGAAATCATATGATGTTTCTAAAGATCATAGATCTTGAGTTCCCTTATGTGAGGCCTATATCAGCAGAACTCATAGCATACATAGATCAACGGGTCAGTGTGTTAGGTAGTATATATCCAAAAAGCATTGATGGTCTGGTTAGAACCGGAAGGACCTATCCCCAATGCCCCCATGCCTTAGATGAGAGAGAGGGTCTACGTCTAGGACATGAGCAAGATCAGGAACAAGGGGTTCCTGATCTGGGAGAGCATAGGGAAAATGTAATAGAGAGGGGTTCTGGTGGGGTCACCTTTTCTTATTCTGCCATTGCTGATGACATTGATCTAGAAGATGACAATGCTTTTGATGATGACTTATTTTTGGATGATCCAGAAGATGTTATCTCTGCATCTTCTAAGAGTGAGACAGTGGTGAACCTAAAAGATACCTCAGATGATGATGATGATGATGATCAAGGAGATGACCATGATGAGTCTGTTGACGTGGAACTTTACAGGATTGCAAGACATGTTGGTCCCAAACCAAGTGTTACTCCTGACATTAAGAGCTCAGATGATACACCAGTCCAGGATACCGGGGTCATGAATGTGGATATAGTGATTACTAATATCATAGGTGAAATAAGGATGGAAGAGGGGTTTTAATTGAAACTGCTGAGAGGATGAGTGAAAAGGAAGGAAAAGAAAAAGAAATCCCTCTTCAAACCATTCCTAGTCGGGTAGCCACATCTACTACTGACGTGCATTCGTTGTCGTCCGGTATTGAACTAGCCATAGTGGACCCAACCATGTAATGCACAAACCCCAAAGCCACTCACTAATCTTTCAATAGACTTATGCTTCATATACTCACGGGGATATATCACATGATCTATTGGCTTCTCACTTAGAGAATGTTGATATTAAACAAGACAGGCAACAACCCATGCCTTCGAATTCTTTGATTATCACATCGAGTCTAGAGCCACTACCTATTAGCATACTTGTGGAGACTTCGAATGTTGAGAGCCTTAGTAGCCAAACTGGAACATCCATAGTGAGGCCTACTAAAGGTATTTCATGAGGATTGGATGGAAATCCTGTCATTGATACATCTTTGCCATCTTTGAACATAGTTGCAGCTATTGGTTCAACTGTTGTTACAACTGGAATCCTAAGTGGACCAGGAATGTTACTGGTGACTTACTCCCACTTTATTACTAAGGAGTTGTTCAAGTAGGGTTTTGCAGCTATGAATAATTCTTTTTTTTTTGAACGGAAGAAAGCTATGAATAATTATATAAAGACTTATTTCAAGGAGAGGGATGCCACCATGGAGAAATTATCATCGGATGTTTAGAGGTTGCTGAAGGGGAAGCAAGTTGTTGAAGAAGATTATACATCTATTCTACCACCACCACTAGTCTAAAAAAAATTATCAGTTGATGAGCTGAAGTCCTTACTTTATGAAAAACTACTTTCAGAAAGTCAAGAGCGAAACCAAGAGAGATGGTCACAAAAGATGATTTACTAGATTTGAAAAACTTCATGAAATCTACAGCTGATCCACTCACCAAGTCTATAGATGCCTTACGTGATAGGGTTTCCACCCTTGAGAATACTTGCAAAGTCCAAGCTAGTAGAACCAAGGGAAAGAATGATGATCATGAGGGGGAGATCAAGAGGGTGAAGGTATCTGAAGCTGAGTCTTCTACAGCTGAAACTAATACTGAGTGTGATAACGTTCAAGATGTTGAGGGAAATAAGGTGGGAGGTGTTAGAGATGATGAGATTCCGGTTCTTGATGATGTAGAACCAAGGGTTGAAAAGCCTGAGGTTGTCTACAAAAGGACTGAGGAGGAGATGATGGTTGACAATTTATTCACAAACATCACTGATATAGATTCTGACAATGAAAATGAAGAAAGAGCAGAGTTGGTAAAGAAATATATTAAGGAGGAAGTCAATGAGTTATTTAAGTTTTCTGACAAGGAAGTAGAACAAGAGGGAGACTTCGACATGATACATCAGATGAACGAAGATGTACCAGTGTCACCTGAAAGGGACCAACAACAACCTGCAGTTCAAAAAGAATTGAGCTCAACTATATCTGAAAGTGCACCGACACGGACAAAAACTACATGGTGGGAGAGAAACAGAACTAGAGTCTTTTTTCTTGGAAAACTCTGAGAAGAATATTTTTGTACACATATTAAGAGATATTGATGTTGTAAAGTTGTATGACATAACCAAGTTCAGTGAGAGAGATCAGATTGAATATGTGCATATGATAAAATCTAGAGATTTCTGGATAAGAGAATTGTGTCAATAAAGA
Source organism: Arctium minus (assembly GCA_954870635.1). NCBI lineage: Eukaryota > Viridiplantae > Streptophyta > Magnoliopsida > Asterales > Asteraceae > Arctium > Arctium minus. The sequence continues at coordinate 127,577,539 of OX941081.1, read as the reverse complement.
ATATTGTCTCTAAGAATTTAGTCAATGTGTGGTACGCAAAATTCACAGTGATCAGACAAGATGCCAAGGAGTGGATATGTAGATCCTAGAAACAGTGCAATCACAAATAATAATCTATAAACAATACTAATTGAATCACAACTGTTGGTCATACGATTAGATTTATCAATAAAGGGTTTAGGGTTTACAGAGAGAATTTCAATACGAATGTGTAAACTTTTAATGACCATTCAACCTCTCTCACCCAAAAACCCTAAACAAATAACCTTTAAATACCCAGGGCTTTGGTCTAAAGCCCAAAGCCCATTACAAACAAACTAAGCCCAATAACGAATTAAGGCTTTTACAACGCTTTAAATAATAACAATTAAACTCTATAAATGCATTATACAACTTTCAACGCACTAGGACTTTCAACCCTAACGATCTCCCCCTAACGTTTAATAAAATATTTATCATCTTGAAACTTCAGACTTGATCTTCTTTCCCTCTTGAATCTTTGAAAAACTTTGGTGTTGCATGTCTTCATTTTTTTCCAAACTCCCCCTTGAATAAACCTCTTGGTCTTCATATTTAAACATTGTAACCAGATTCAATGTACAATAGCCTTGACTGAACACACTATTGAGCAACTTTCAACTGTAGAAACTCAACACATCGGATCAGCACACAAGAAAGATAGTGTGCGAGTTACGTGACATTCCACCGTGCATCTTTAGTTTAAAAAACAGAGAATTTGTCTTTGAAACTCGAATTGAATATGCTTTCAGCTTAAGAACTTGTTTCAATCAGCTCGTAAGAGGAAATGACTTGTCGCAAACACCGCTTGTTAAGGGATAGAGTAAATGCAATCTTGAAATTCAATGGCTTTTCAACCTCAGATTTAAGAAATTCTGTTACTCCCCCTCAGATTTTGCTAACTCCCCCTCAACACGATAATTTGTGTCTTTGAATTTTGTGTCATTCTCCCCCTCATGATGATTAGGAGCATCCTGAGCACCATGTATCTTCAAAGACTAACCGGATGAGTAGCAAAAGATTAGATAAAACGATTTAGTAACCAAGGTAGGTAATCAGCTAACACAAAAACACAATAGTAACTGTTGTCACAACAATTTAAAATTAATTGTGGGGCCTATTTTCAGAGTTGGCAATGGGGTATCTCTGATTGGACTTCTAGTTATCACCGATGTAAATATGAAAAAATTACTTCTCAAACAGTTCAGGCAATATCACAAAGATATGCGATTGGAATCACAAAGATTTGTGCATGTGTGAAAGAAATAGAAATATGTAACTTTTCGGCTCAAAGATTGTTCAACCTGGGACGCATGTTAAGAAATCAATAGACACAGTGAGTTGAATATAAAGTTCGGAGACCTGAGTTGGTGTCTTCCTTTTTCAGTATCTAAGTCCTTTGAGTGAGGAATAGATAGATAATGTGCTAAATCTCCGTGCATATATGAAACAAGTATCTTTTGTGAGATAGTTGAGTGGCTGGGTGGGGTGACACAAGTTATAGACATTGGGTCCATGTATGTTTTAATATCCATCTCCAAAGAACGAGAATGAATAGATTATATGGTAACTCGGATAACTGACTCGGTTTGGTAAGGACCAATAATTCTTTTATGCCCTATCACATCCTCACCACATTCTTTTCACTCCGAACACATCTATCAAGCTAGACCCCTCACTGATTTTTATGAATAGGATGTGTTTCTTGGGTAGGTCCTTCCGGTTCTGGATTGACCATAGAAAATTTATGAGCCCTAACACTCCTTTAACTCACCAAGATAGAACACTGAAGTAAAATTTCTAATTTGAGATAATCAGAAGTCAATAACATTTAAGAACGAGTCCTGAACTAAAGTGTTTAGAAATCGATATGAAAATTTAAACAAAAAACATGGTACTCCCCCTTAAAAGTGGCATAACCCTTGATTGTAGACATGTGACATGAATAATCTGAATTAAATCACACATGACATTCCTGCAAAACAGATTAGAAAGATTTTGGTTTTGGTATCCATGTTGTGATGGATCCTTGATGGTTAGTTGCCTTGGCATTGAAGCTATTAAACTGAGGATTGGGGATGCTATAAGTACCATACCAACTATTAACATACCTTGAGTCCACAAAGTCACTATTTCCACAATAAGTGAATTAGATCTTTGCTCGGTTTAGACTGACCAGCTTCGTTGTAAAATAAACATAGGTAGGTGAATCAGTCTTAGAAATATATTACTTTGTATCAACTACAAGAGATTTGTAAGACGCGTTTCCATCACTATCTTATGTAGTTGATTTCTTTCTCCAAACCATTTTGATTTTTCAAAACACTTGATTATTTGAATCATCAACAAGAGAATTATAAAAAAGATTTGAAGGGCGAATCCGATCTTTTAGAAATTCATTTGATTTGGCAAAACTCTTCGAGGAAATAGTGGTAGAAATTGAACATGAAGAATAAGGAGATTGAACAACAGTATCGGGACTGGCTTATACAGATAAATCAACTTTAGGATTTATTTCTTCAAGTTTCTTGACTTTTGCAGATAAAATATTTCTTTCTTCTAGAATCAAGTCAAATTGTTCTAGTAAATCGAATTTTACCTTCTGTTCTTTCAAAATCTCTGTTGCTAATGCAGATAATTTCTTTGAAAGCTTATGAAACTCAGTTTCGAAAATCTTTCTTTCACTTTCAAAATCCTTTTCTATACTGTTGCTTTTATCATATATCTCTTTAAAAACCTCAACATTCTTCTTTTCAAGCATTTTATTTTCAATCTCAAAACCTTTTTTCTCTTTCTCAAAAGAATCTCTCTCAATTGCTAAAACATTTTCAAAATCAGAAATCTATTTTGAAAGTTTTGCATTTTGAGCCCAATTGTAGATCCCAGAAATAGTGCAATCACATATAATAATCAATAAAAAATACTGATTGAATCACAACTGGTGGTCATATGATTAGATTTATCAATAAAGGGTTTAGGGTTTACAGAGAGAATTTCAATACGAATGTGTAAACCTTTAATGACCATTCAACCTCTCTCACCCTAAAACCGTAAACAAATAACCTTTAAATACCCTGGGCTTTGGTCTAAAGCCCAAAGACCATTACAAACAAACTAAGCCCAATAACGAATTAAGGCTTTTACTGTGCTTTAAATAATAACAATTAAACTCTATAAATGCGTTATACAACTTTCAACGCACTAGGACTTTCATTCCTAACAGGATATTTTCTTAAGCTCATTTCAAAAACCCGGAGCTAGATGACTTTGATGATTTACTGTTTGATCTTAAAAGAAGGGAGATAAGGCCAATAGATGTGACTAGTGCTCTATTCGCTGTGGAAAGGTTCATGAAGAACTTAGTGAAATTCACATATATTTTAGATCTGCAAATGGGTGTGGAGATTAATCAACCCAAGATAAACTTGTTGAAGCCATATCACAACCTAAGCATGGTTTAATCTACAAGAATGGACCTGGAGAGATGTGTCTCTTGAGATTTAGTGAGATATCAAAGTACTCTGATGGAACCTTGAAGTTCATCAAGTTACAACTAAACAACAAGCTTTCATTGGATGACAAAGATTTGAAAAAGATGGATCCCATATATAGGAAACTGATAGAAAGAGCCATTGAGATTATTGAAGACAAATTCAAGTTCAGAAATGCTATAAAGAGGTTTGAGGTGTTGTTTGGTTTGCAGAAAGACGTACATTAGTACTACTAGAGTGTGTGTTCAACTTTAATACAAAGGGGAAGATTGTAAGGGTCTAATTTGTAATTTTATTAAAGTTGGTGCGCTTATATTGTAAATACCCTTGGGGTATATAAGGCTTTAGTTCTTTCCATTTCTAGGTAGTTCCAATCACTTTCCATTCCAAGTATTGTAAAGTCTTTCTCTCTATATATCAAGATAATTGTGATTTGGAAATCTTGATCTTAGATTGTGTTTTGATTGAAATTTATTGTTTTAATTTACTTGACTATGGACACACATGGTTTTAACAGGAGTTGGATACCGACGGTTAGAGAGCTCGATCTAGGTCGACCAAGTTTAAGGGGGTGTACTTTAGGCATGTTGGGGGATCAATCAGGGCTGCCCAACTCTGATACAAGATGGTAATTCTATAGTTTTTTTTTAATATGTACTGAGATTAATTTGTACGTTTACAAACAACTAAGCTTAATTGTCTATTGTAGAGAGACGCATGGGGTCGCAACCCGAGTTCTAGTGAGGTGTTTTAGTTGCTTCACTGCTCGAACCCGAAGGAAAATTCGGGTACGTTTGGCCCGCCTACTGATCCTCTGGTGTACATTTACCCCAAATCGGCTGGAATCTCAGTAATTTTAATAAAAGAATTTCACTTTTTTTACGTGTGCGTATGTGTATGTGAATGTGTTCTATGTATATGTCGATCAGTGTTATATATATATATATATATATGCATGTGTGTATACATGATGTGTATGTGTGTTGGTTGTAAACCACGATTCGATCTATGTATATATTGTTCTCAGTTTGTGTATATGTGTTGTATATATGTTTACATGCATGTGTATGTGAATGTAAAGATACCGTGTTAGTTATTTGGTAATCGTAAAGAATATATGTATTTGTGTTGTGTATATGTGTTTGTCCCACAATAAAAGTTCTAATCAAGATCAACAACAAGAAATTCACTCCAAATTGTCATATGTCATTGATTGCCAAATTTACAGTTTACAAATTACGTACAAGATACTTTCCCACACTTTCTCTCTCTAAACTTACAGGATGCGTACTCTTAGATTCACCTTACGTACACACTACAAAGACAAAAAGGAAATCTATTTATACTACAGTACAAATACAAGACAAAACTAGAAAAGTACATTGACTTTGACTTTGATTTATTACAAGGACTTTGACTTTGCTTGAAGGTTTGACTTGAGCTTTGACTTTAATTCCCATGATCTTGGATACAATATTTATGCTCTAACAATCTCCACCTTTGGATTCAAGATCATCTCCAAAAAGATATGCATTGAAACTCTCCCTTTGGATTTAGAATAAATTTCAGCATCAAAGAACAATCTCCCTCTTTCAGATAAATTTGTACTTTTCTTCAAATGAAATTCATCTTTAAATCACGTTCTCTCCTTTTCAAGAACATTCTCCCTCTTTAAGTTTCTGACAAATAATTTTCCTTTGAAAGTCAATCTCTCCTTTTGAGTAAATCTATTAAAAAATAATCTTTCTTTTTTTTGAACTGTCTTCAGACCTTCCGTAATCTCCTCCAAAATTTGTGAATATCTTTTGCAAGAATCTTTAACAATCCCCCCAAGATAATAAAACCTCTTCCAGACTTCAGAAAATAAATTATCTTCAAATTTAGCTCACTTTTCTTCACAAATCATCTTCAAAGAAAATTTAAGTAAATCTTCAACAAACTTTCCGAATTCTTTGAACTTTCTCTTTCAAATCCTGTACAATCTCCCCATAACAAATACTAGTTGTTCTCCTAATCATATTTCTTGAAATAACTTCTCCTATAGATCATTTCTTGACAATTTGTCCCAAATCCAAACATGTAACTTCCTCAAATTCAAACATTTCTTGATCATATCCCCCTTTTTGATGATGTAGAGCATAAAAATCATCAAAACTTCTTCAAGAAATGTCATCTATTTCTGACCATGATCTTTCCATATGATCCACTGAACATCCGTCAATTCATAAAGTATTTATCTAAATCTTTTCAAATTCAGACAAATAAGAATGTAACCCTGAATCAACAAATGAATCAGTTAATATGATTGTAAGCAACACAAAGTCACTTAGTACAACGAATGTATTGTACAAGGAGTTTTATTGATGTTTACTCCCCAGGTCTTTCATTCAATCATCGAATAACATATGGTCAAACTATGAACGTTCCGACAGAAGAACAAATTTTCTGTGTGAATGTGCTTGTGTATGAAGGAATTAAAACATGAATGCGAAGGTGGGGAATACTTCCTTCTTTTTCAATATCCACATCTTCCAAATGAAGATAAGATAGATTATGTGATGCGTCCCCAAGAAAAACTGAAACATCTCTTTGTTGAGAAAGAAATAAGTAGATGTTGGGGTTTAAAGTAAGAGTTCGCATGAGCAAGTTTCCTGTTTCAATGATGTTCACGAAAAAATGGTGAAACAACAGTAAAATGGCTGCCCGACTCAGAAAAAGTTAGTGCAGAGTTTGATATTCTTTTACTCTTATCTCACACCCTCTTTCTTTTAATCATTTAAGCTCACTGCTAACCAAACTCTCTTTTCATTTTATCTCAACACACACCCACACTCAGATATTAACCCCTCGCCTCTCGATCACTCAAGGTTAACTTCATGGGTAGGAAACACTGGTTATCGTGAATACATAGAAGTTCAATTTAGCTCACACAATTCCCATGTATATTGTCCTATAAGCAAAATGTTGCTCAATTGGTTTAACTTTTTAGTTAAAGCACAATATGAAATACATGTCAGATATTTGTATGCTCATGAAGATAATCATGAAGATTTGAGCATTTAAATCATGGAAGATTCTCTCATAACAAATATATTTGAAAGAATGAAATGAGTACAAAAGACTTGTTTGAGAATCTGACAATGTATTGAAAATATGAAATAGTTATGATTTATCATTAAACGCTTAGGTCATGAAAAATTGGATGTTGTCTATACGAATCAAATATAGACATTCTTGAAAGAAACGTTTTGAATGAAATAATGCTCAAATATCAATGAAGTTCAAACGGGGTGTCTTACCATCAGAAATTATGTTCAATTTTGAGACATGGTAAAACCTTAGTCAATAAAAGTACTAAACCGGTGTGTGTGAATACTTGACAGTATATGGAAAAGATAATAGACAAGTATATATCTTTGGAAACCCACGGTTTGTTAAACATTAAAATTCATAACAAGAAATCATTTAATATCACACTTCTGTATTCATGAAATCTGTTTAAGAATCGAGAAGTGGTTCGAATGTTTAAAAACATGTTTTCATATATGAAAGTTGTCCATCTTTCAAATATGTATGAGATTAAGAATAGAATAATCCTTATGCTTAGCTTGAATCTCATAAAGTCAGCTCCAAAGTCATGATTGATATGATCATGTAAGCTCCCCCTCAAATTCTGCATTCAGTCAAAAAGTCGTCAAAGTACAAAGTCTTATTCACAAACTTTATTGAAAAATAAAGACATGAAAGCAGTAAAACTTTTAAGAATGAGTTCTGATTAGATGTAATCAGAAGTCAATGTCCTAACTCCCCCTGAACATATGCATCATAGAATATGTCAGTGAAAAATATATGCAACAAAATTTATAACTTCCCCTAGAATGTAGATCAATTACACTTTATATCACTCCCCCTGAAAACATGAATAGAACCTTTCAGTGCTGATATCGTTAAGATTAAAAATAAAGAAATGAAGAAAAATAACAATAATAAACTGTACTAGGTAACTACAGATTATGTCTTGAGTTTTAACATGCCAAGTTTAGAAATGAGAAAATTAAATCTCTTTTCGTCTAACGGCTTGGTAAACAAATATGCAAGTTGATAATCTGTGTTTACAAAGTAAAGTATAATTGTACCTTTTTCGACATTATCTTGGATAAAATGATATCTCACATCAATATGTTTAGTCTTTGTGTGCTGAACAATATTAGCTCATATTGCAATGGCGCTCTTCGAATCACAATATATAAGAATTTTGTTGAACTTGAAACCATAGTCTCGAAGCTGTGTCCTCATCCATAAAACATGAAAGCAGCAACTGGCAGTAGCTACATACTCTGCTTCAGCAGTCGAAGTGGAAACCCAAAGTTGATTCTTTGACGCCCAACTTACGAGCTTGTCTCCAAGAAATTGAATGTGACACGGCGTGCTCTTCATGTCTAGCATACAACCTACATGATCTGCATCTGAATACGCTGTTAGCTCAAAACCTGTATCTTTAGAATACCATAAACCAAGATCTGCAGTTCCCTTCAGATATCTAAATATCCGCTTTACAGCCGACATATGGGATTCTTTAGGCGAAGCTTGATATCTAGCACATAAGGATGTAGAAAACGTAATATCTGGACGACTCACCGTCAAGTACATTAAAGAACCAATCATTCCTCTATAGGTTCTAACATCAACAACTTTTCCCGAAAGATCAGCTCCGATTTTAGTTCCTGGTGCCATCGGGGTTGAAATTGGAGTACAATTTGACATATTAAGTTTCTTTAAAATGTCAGCAATATACTTCACTTGATTTATAAAAATCCCTGTGAAAAATTGTCGAACTTGTAATCCAAGAAAGAAGTTGATCTCTCCCATCATACTCATTTTAAAATGTGACACCATGAGGTTAGAAAAATTCTTACAGTACATTGAATTAGTTGAACCAAATATGATATCGTCCACATATATTTGAATTAAAATGATATCATCTTTCTCCTTTTTTATGAATAAAGTGGTGTCGATTTTACTTTTGAAAAATCCACACTTGACAAGGAATTTGGATCACACATCATACCAGGCTCGAGGGGCTTGTTTGAGTCCGTAAAGTGCTTTGTCTAGAATATAGACATGATCTAGTTTGTCCGCACTTACGTATATTTCTGGTTGAGAAACGTACACCTCTTCTTTTAACAATCCATTCAGAAAGGCTATCTTGACATCCATCTGATAGACCGTAAAATTCTTATGTGCAGCGTAGGCTAGGAACATTCTAATTTGGTGCCAATGATTATCTTTCCTTCAGGTCGGGGCACCAATCGCCAGATTTTAACCGCTTCAAATTGGTTGAGCTCTTCTTGCATGGCGGTAACCCAATCTAGATCATAAAGAGCTTCTGAAACTTTTGTTGGTTCAATTTTTCTTAGGAATGAGTCAAGCAAGCATTAATTTGCTGTTGCAGACCTAGTTTGCACTGACTTTGACGGATCTCCTATAATTTGATGAATCGGGTGCTCTATGGTCCACTTGTATACATGAGGGAGTGGATTAGGTGTAGATTGATCATGTTGATCATCTAAATATCCAATATTTTCTTCATGTTGGGGTTCAGTTGAAGTAATCGGTGCAGAGGTTTCAGTGGATTGGACATTTGATGTCTGCTGAGTAGGCATTACCGTACATCCAACTGAATGTGTAACTTTTGGCTCTGTAGGTTCATTTGAAACTTCAACTGAGTGAGTAGGTGTTTGAATTGGAGTTTCTTTCTGAATCGGGGGATCGGATTCAGTTGATACATCTGAAGTGATTGGATGATGACTACTTGAATCTTCAGATCTGTCAATCACAACAGGTTTAGTCAATTTAGAACCAAGAAACTCATCATAGAAAAATTCAAACAATAAGGGGGTGTTTACTCGGGGCTTAATGAGCTTACTGACAAACCGGCTTATTCGTGCAGACGTTTGGAGTTTTTACTTGGGGTTAATGACAAAACCGGCATATTCGCGCAGACATTTTCGGCTTAATCACTAAGTAGGGGAAATATGTGTTGTCCCCATTAAGACACATCTTTGACATTGATACCCTTTAAAAATAAAGACATGCCTACCTTCCTACTGAATAATAAGGCAATAAAAACCTAGGTGCTCGATTTCACCTTCACTACTTGTTCGATTTTGATTTCACCTTCACCGTTCATTTGATTTTACTGCTTCGAGTTCATTGCTGGTTTGATTACACTATTTCAATTCACTGCTGGTTTGATTTCAAACCTAGACAATAATTTCCTTTCGTCGATTTCACCAAAGGTAATGATTTTACTGATTGTTCGATACTTGTTTTTTCTCCATACTCGATTGTTGTTCCATACTTGTTTCTTCAGTCGATTGTTGTTCCATACTTATTTCTTAAGTCGATTGTTGTTCCATAATTGTTTTCTTCAGTCGATTGTTGTTCCTTACTTGTTTTTTCAGTCGATTTTTGTTCCATACTTGTTTCTTCTCCATAGCTCCTCGACATTTCTGCAATGTAGATTTTTGTAACCATGATTTCTACAATGTCGATTTCATACTTGATTCATACTTGCTACTTTTTGTCTGAACTTGGCTACATTGTGTTTGAACTTGGAAGTTTAAGTACTTAATGAAATTTTGTTTGATTTTTGGATTATATCAATGAATTTATGAATATATGGGTTAAAAAATTAACAACAATTTATAAAACAACTTAAAATTCATATTCAGGGGTAAATTGGTCATTTCTGTTATTCAGACTATTAATTCAGATAAAAAGTTAAACAACAACATCAATTTATCCAGACAGACACATTTATCCATACAGGACTTAATGGAAAATTTGGTAAACAACCTCTAAGTCTAATTTTGTTAAATGAGATGTAGACGTTGACACTTTATCAGAATTAGAAACTTTGACCACAGGTTCTGGACTGATTTGTCCAGAAGCTAAAACTCCTGTTATAACGGGTTCTGAACTGCTTTGATCAGAAGCCATATCTTCATCAAATGTGACATATACGCTCTCCACAACTATCTTGGATTTCTTCATGTAAACTCTGTATGCAACAGATGTCTGAGAATATCCAATAAAAATGCCTTCATCAGCTTTCGAACTGAACTTGTTCAAGTTCTCCTTGTCGTTTTGCACAAAACACCTGCATCCAAAGATATGAAAATGTTTAATGCTAGGTATTCTATTATTAATCAAAGCATATGGTGTTTTACCAAACCGGCGATGAATGATTGATCTGTTTTGTGTATAAAATGTAGTTGAGACAGCTTCGGCGACAAAAATAAAGGTAGATCGGATTGGCTCATCATCGTACGTGCAGCCTCAACAAGAGTCCAATTTCGTCGTTCAACTACCCCATTTTGTTCCGGAGTTCTGGCAGCAAAAAATTGATGTGTTATCCTGACCGATTCGAGATAATCATCAACAATTATGTTTTTGAATTTTGTGCCATTATCAGTTTTGAGAAGCTTAACTGTCTTCTGCATGTTCACTTCAACGGTCTTTAAGAATGAGATGGTGACATCGGGCGTCTCATCTTTCGATCTTAGAAATTTGACCCAAGTGTATCTTGAATAATCATAAACAATCACCAAGACGTATTTCTTACCGTTTATGCTTTGAGTTTGCATTGGACCACAGAGATCCATTTGCAGCAGTTCTAAAGGAGTACTTGTGCTCGGTTCAGGCTTAGGCTTATGAGAAGCTCTTTTCATCTTACCTTTCTCACATGCAACACACAGATGTTCTTTGACATATTTCAACCCAGGTAATCCTTTGACCGGATTTCCAGTTACCAACTTGTTGATGTATCTGAAGTTAAGGTGAGATAGCCTTCTATGCCATAACCAACTTTGTTTTATAAAGGCTTTATTAAGTAGACACACCCCATTATCAGTCTTGAATTTTGACAGATTGATCGTGTAGAGGTTTGACTTCCGCGTCCCGACCAAGAGTTCTTTACCATCTTTAGTTCTAACACAACATCGATTGGCCTTAAAATTCACCTCTAAATCCTTGTCACAGAACTGACCAATGCTGAATAGGTTGTGTCCTAACCCTTCAACGTAGCTCACCTTCTTAATCCTTACATTTTCTTGAACTACATCTCTATATCCCAAGATTGGTGAAAATTGGTCATTCCCAAATCTGACGTTTTCGCAAAATTTCTCTGTATAATTAGATAAAATATCTTTCTGCCCAGTCATATGCATGGAGCAACCAGAATCCAAGTACCACATATGACGGGTCTACACATGAGAAATCAAGGAACAACAGGTTTAGGTACACATTTATAGATGGGTCCTAGCAAGTTAGCACAAGATTTTGGCATCCATTTAAATTTGGACCCTTTGAGATTTTGAAAAACTTTTGAAACAATATTATTAGAATAAACATGATATGATCCAAACCAATTATCAAAATATTATTGAGATACAAAATCATTTCGACGATATGTGGAAGACTTATTAGTAGAATGTCAATAATTGTACAAGTTTTGTTTTATGAGAAGCAATATTACCAATTATATCAGAATCACTAACAGTAAACCTATTACATTTAATATCATAACATGATTTTGTATTCTCTCCAACTTTCTGCTTGGTCTCCATTCCAATTTCACTTCAGGCTTTATTTTTTTCACATTTGAAACATATGAATTTTGAAAGTTAGAACTGTGACATTTAAAAGATTGTCTTTTCCTAGATTTACCAGTGTTAATCCATTTCTTTGAATGCCTATTCTTTCTCTTCTTAACTTTGGCATGATTAGTACTCACAGAAACTGATCTATCAACTTTCATTGATGATTCACCTTTTTCATATACACTTGGTAAATCTTTGGAAGTAACAATAAATGGAAAATGATCTGGAAGTTTTGCATTAAAATCAAATTGATCAACACATTTATCAAAACAACCATCAGAGTTTAGGAAATCATACTCTTCATCAAACAGATCATTAACATCATTTGATTTAGAAAGATTGGAAGTATCGGAGAAATCAGTGTTTACAAAAACAATTGAAAATAATCGGGTTTGCCTCTATTTCCTCTGTAGAATACTTTTGAAAATAATTGTTAGAAAGAAATTTTGATTGTTTGGAACTGTAACTAGAATTCAACTTCTCATAACGAAATGGAAGTTGCATTTTAGTTTTATTTTTCCTTTACTCATCTTCCTTAGCTTCTTCCTTATATGATGATTTTGTCCATTTGACTTTGAGTTCAGGATATTTAGGTGCCAATTTTAGAAAACCAAAATCATATAAAGCAAGCACTTTGAAAATACCCTTTTTCAAATAATGTGGGTTATCGTAACCAATACCCCAACTATCAATACTCTCTTTTGGTTTATTTAGATGAATGGTTTGTTTAGTTTGACCTCTAGTATAAAGTTTTTTTTTTCTAAAACACTCACTTTTTCAACCAAAGACTTGTTTTCTTTCTTTAAAGATAAGCACTTTTTTGCAACCTCTTTATTCTCAAGTTCACACAATTTGAATTTTGAAGATGTTTTAGATAATTGAGTATGGATTACAGACTTTTCTGTAGCACTGGTATCAATATTTTTATGTAAAGTCTCAATCAATACATTCTTCTCAGCAATATCATTGTTGAGTTTCAGTATTTCTTGGTTTTTCTTTTTAATGATACCTTTTTCGCGTTTAAGTTTAGACTGCAAATTCTGATGTTCAATCATCATGGATTGCATTTGAGTTAAGAAATCAGATTCAGTCATATCACATACCTCTTCAGAATCCTCCTCGTCAAAATCTTCTTCAGCTATCTTTTGTCCCATGAAGCACATATGGACAGTTTCTTCCTTGTCACTCTTGGGCTCAGAGTGATCCAACCAATAGTCGTCTTTAGCCATTAGAGCTTTGCCATCTTATTTCTGCTTGTCCAGAAGAATCTTGTTTTTGTAGTACTCAGAATTATGAACTTCTGGCTTCCGACAATCTTTGGCAAAATGGCATACTTTGCCACAGTTGTAGCACTTGACTGGCATCTTCTCTTCAAATCTTTGCTTTCCATTCTCTCTTTTTGCTCAAAATTCTTTGACCTTGACTAATACTGGTGACTGTTTGACCCTGGATTTTTGTAAAATTTCTTCTGGAAAGCCTTAGTCAATAGGAGCATTGCTTGCTTTAGGTTCTCACCGTCATTAGAATCAGAATCATCAGTAATCTTTTCATCAGATTCAGAAACCATCACCTTATTCTTCTTCAGACTTACTGATCTTTTCTCTTTTCTCTTAACCACCAAGGCAACTGGATCAGCTATAGGTTTCTCAGCTTTCTTCTTTTCATCTCTTATCTCTTCCACCTCTTCCTCATTCTGACGCAAAGTCTCGTAAACTTCATGTAAAGGAATCTCATTGAGGTCTTTCATTTGTTTCATTTGACGAGTAAATCTTTTCCATTCAGGCTGTAAGATACTCAGAAACATCACCTTCAGTTCAATCTGAGATTTCTTTACTCTGTTCTTGCTCAACTCATTCAGAAGAGTAACAAATTTGTCATAGGTTGACTCTAAGCTTTCACCTTCCTTTGCTTTAAACTCTTAATAGTTGTTGAGACAGTTTGAAACTTTCAGCTGATTGCCAATCTTTGATCCTAACATCATCTTCTCCAGTTGATCCAACATATGTTTTCCTGTTGCGTTGTAGCTGTCTATCTTCACATATATCTCATTTGGAATACCTTGAGGGAGAATGATCTAGCTAGTCTGTCAGCTTTGAGTCTCTTTTTTTGTTCTTCAGAATATTCCTCTACATCCATCGGATATTCTTTGTTCACTACCTCTTCTCCTTAAGCTTCTGTAGAAGGAATCTTTGTTGGAGGTTTCATCAGCCCTTCTTTCAAGGAAAGTCTGATATAATCACCAAGTTCATTTTTGTCAATGATGTCCAGAAATCTGTCTTTCCACTGTTCGTATTCTTCTTTTAACAGAACTGGTGGTTTGACATCGGTTCCCATAGAGAGTGTATCCCTTGAAGTCATCCTGACAAATAAACTATAGAATAAGTACTTAAAATGACCGTTAGTTCGAAATAAATCAGTATTCAGAAAATCTTAGAAAAAATTTCAGAAAATAAATTTCCAAAAATTTCCTAAGGCAAGAATCCTCACACCACTATCACAAGAATTCGCACAACTTTCACAGAATTCGCAGACCTTGAAAAATTCGCACACAGAAGGAATTCGCACACCGCACAATTCGCACAACCACACAATTCGCATGCAACTAGATGTGAATTCTAGGAATTCGCATGCTGCTGTATGCGAATTCTGAGGAATTCGCACACAACTATATGCGAATTTTGAGAAATTCGTATGTGACTATATACGATATCTTGACTTAGAAACTTCTTGATCATCAACTTTTCGCATGAGCTTTTCGCACAAATGAGATATGCGAAATCTATTCTTAGAAAAATTTTCTAACTTTCTATGCGAAATCCTAAGAATTCGTATGTAACTCTATGCGAATTCAAGGAATTCGTATGCTTCTATATGCGAAATCCTTACTTTTTGCACATAGATTGATGCGAAATATGTCCTTAGAAAATATTCTCCCAACTTCTCGTACACTGAAGTATACGAAATCTGTACAATTCGCACACAACACTTATGCAATTTCTTCCCTTAAGTTTTTCACAGATCAACTTTATGGGAAATCTGATCTTTTCGTATGATACTATATACGAATTCTGTGCAATTCGTATATCACTCTTATGCGAATTCTACACTTGTCATCTTCCAAAATCAAGTACTCTGCAAATTCTCTATGCGAAATCTTTGGATCTTGCGAGTTCCTCAAGGATTATGCGAGTTCTTCATGGTTCAACCCAAAAACACTTTAATCGATCCAAAAACCCATTAATACTTCGAATTCGAGTCTGAAACTTCACAAATTCATTCACTAACAGTACACAAACCTATTACCATCAATGAATTACAATGAAATTGACTCAAACATGTATTTTGATTTCGATACAGTGTGTAACAACTCGTGAACTCAAAAATCACAAAAACTCAAAATGGACCAAAATTTACAGTGCAAATGTTTTTCAACCCAATACAAGACTTGTCTAATACATCACACGAACACTGTAGAAACAATTAAACTCACCATTACAATGCAAAATTCTAAAATTGATCAAGAGTCAAGTAAACAGGGTGCGAAGACATAATCTTGAAAATTCAATCGAACTTCTGCTCTGATACAAATTGTTTGTCCCACAATAAAAGTTTTAATCAAGATCAACAACATGAAACTCACTCCAAATTGTCATAAGTCATTGATTGCCAAATTTACATTTTACAAATTGCGTACAGGATGCTTTCTCACACTTTCTCTCTCTATACATACAGGATGCGTACTCTTAGATTCACCTTACTTACACACTACAAAGACAAAAACGAAATATATTTATACCACAGTATAAATACAAGACAAAACTAGAAAAGTACATTGACTTTGACTTTGATTTATTACAAGGACTTTGACTTTGCTTGGAGGTTTGACTTGAGCTTTGACTTTAATTTCCATGATCTTGGATACAATATTTATGCTCTAACAATATGTAGTTTGGGTTGCCACTGTCGGGCAGAAGTTAGGCTATAGCTAAGTAGATAGGTTGGATATGTTTGATTTTGTTGGATCTAATTATCCCCAATTCAATGAAAGGTTTATAGAGTGGCTTTTGTATTTTGGGCTTATTTGTATGTGATTGGCTTGTGCTTTCTATTTGTAATTGGACCCTATAATTAGGTGTGTTGGGCAAATTTGTAATTTGAACTTGGAGATTTTACACACACCTACACAGTGAGCTTTTATGAGAGTCGTGTAATATCTTATTCTTCAATATCTCCAATTTCCTCTATTCTAATAAAAGTTTCTGAGTAGTGATTGTTGTCCCAGATTATATCATCATTTGTATAATCAAGTATAAAATTAGAGAAAAAGGTGTGGAAGCTTTTAGATAACTTGATTAATAGGTAGAGGAAATGATAGACTAGAGCAAATAGGAAAAGCATACACAATTGATTGTAGAAGTCATCATGGTCGTATGATTTGAATATGAAAATGATATTTACAGTACGAAGAACACACCAAGAACACCTTCTAGTGTGTGAAGAAATCTCAAACTCACCTTGTTCTCTCTAGATATCTATGTGTTGTTCACAGTGTAAAGTGTGTGAAATATCTGTTAAGGCGTCCAATCCAGTATTGAGATCTCTCTATTTATAGGGGAATAGTACAAAAGTCATATCTATGGACAATAAGGTTCTGCCACCTGTAAAAGTACAGTAACCGTTTCAGCTGAAGTGGCATTCCTTTATATGTTGAATGAGCTGAGAGAGAAAGCTTTCAGATTGTTGATCTTTAAAATATAAGAACACAAAGGTGGCTACTAAGAGAGGCTCTGGAGTCTAAGTGTTATCTTTAGGTTTAGCTCCTCTGTGCAGAGCTTATCACAGAGGCTCTGAAGTCAACTTCTTTCCAGTGCAGATGTCCTCTTGGCCCAAGGACTTGTCTTCTTTTAAAATATTTTTACATTCATAAAAGTAAGGCTAATAATCTCCCCCAAAGCATTGAAAAAGAAAAATCTAAAGTATACACATCTATATTAGAAAGCAAGAGGTGTTAAAGAACCTCTTTAAATGAAATTACATTAATAAAACATACTTAGTTAAAGAGCCTATCTAGGGAAATTATTTACAGGGTGAGTAAAATGATTGGCTAAGGAACTATGCAGAGACATGATCAATTGTCTAAATCTAATGGTTTCATCAATGACTTCGATCAGTTGTCATGCAGGGGCCTCTTGAACTTTTAGAGTACCCATCTTCTTCTGTATTGTGCTCTTGAACTTTAGAAGGGTATCATTGGAGTACTTCTGAGTATTGATAGGCTTGTAGATCTTCTTCTACCCTTTCTCATCCTTGTATATAAAACCAAATTGAGGCTCTATGATCACAAATTTACTTGGGACCCTCTCCAAATCTGACATGGTTTCATCAGGTCTTGTCACAGAGAGCTTGTCAACTCCAAGTTCCAAAGCTATTTGGATGTCGACCTTGCTGTAATACTTGATCTTCTCCCTCATAACCTCACTGATGCACCCATTGGCTATGGTGATTTCTTTTCTGGTACCAACCTTCTTTTCTGTCTATGCATATAGTTGTGGAATATCATATGAGCAGAGGTTGACAACGTTTGCATCATTGAAAACATGCTTGGTGCCATCCATCCTCTCAACATGATACTTGGCATACATCACTTTCTTGTTGGCAAAGGAATGTAGAGTGATAGCCAATATGTGTTTAATATCAGAAACTAAGAAGACTTTGCTTCTGTCTTGTGTAGTCCTCCAGAACCTTCACCTTACCTATTCTTTCATCAAAGGATGAATGTTCGGAGCAACAATCACATCTTCATCTCTTGCATTGTATAGGAAGTTGTATAAGTTTTCATGAAATTTCAACTCAGGTTCTCTGGGTGGAGGTCTGGGAATGGATTTTCTCAGTACATCCACTGAGTCCTTCATTTGAACAACTAAGTCCACGGTAACCGTTGGTCCAGAGGATGATGCTAGCACTTGTTTGTTTGTAGGGGGATGAGGTTTGGTGACCGACAGAGGGTCTGTGATAATGGCAGACGTGGTTAATTTTTATACCCCTTCTTCTTCTTCCACACTGTTAACAGGCTCTGGGATACTGTACTGTACTGGATTGGTTGAGGTTGGGCTTTTGGAATAATGTATTGTTCCTCAAAGCTTAAAAACTTTTCAAGTTATTAGTCCTAATTAGCAAGTTTGAATCAATAACAATCACAATTCAATCTCAAATCTCACAATGTTATTGCTTGAAATCGATGTTCAAGCTTTCTATCACTACGTATTGGGAGCGTATGAATCTTTTTCTCACTAAAATTATCTCTCTAAAAATGTTTACAATGAAAGTGCTTACAACAAATTACAAATAGAAACAAGTATTTATACTAAGGACATATTACAGAGAAGCTTTGACTTTTAACAAAAGCAACTAACTAAGACATTGACTTTTAACAAAGAAGCTTTGAGTTTGACTTCTCTTCATTTAACCATGAACTTTGACTTTCAATCTCCAATCTTTGACAACTTTAATCTTCAAACTAATTCTCATTTCACGATCTCGGATACAACAATATTTGCTCCAACAATCTCCCCCTTTAGATTCATGATCGTTCTTCAAAAATAAATTCAACTTTAATATTCTTCTCTTTTGAAGTCAAACAATATTTCAATACAATCTCCCCTTTCTTTGGAATGACTTCAGATTTTGACAATCTCCCCGAAAGTCTGTAACAATCTCCTATTTTCAAATAATCTTCAGCAAATAAATTATTTTCAACTTTAACTTACTTTTCTCTTTCGAACAATCTTTAATGAAAATTTACGTAATCTTCAACCAACTTCCAGAAATCTTTGAGAACCTTTGTGTTAGAGCATAAATATATTGGATACAAGATCATGAAGACTAGAGGTCAAAGATACAAGAAGTCAAAGCAGGAAAGTCAACTCTCAGTGAAAGTCAAAGTCATTTTGTAATAAAAGTCAAAGTCAATGTATTTGAATTGTATTTGTTTTGTTTTCCTTGTTCTAGATGATAGGTATAAATAGATTTGTTTTTCTTTAATAGATAGATGACTAGTTATTGAGTTTACATTTAGAGAGATTGTAGAGAGAGAAAGATACGTTTAGAGAGGGAAAGTTGCAATCTGTGCTTGTAATATTTGGATTGTGAAATTGAAATCAAAACAGGTAATTGTTAAATCTTGTTTTGTTTGTTTGATTGTGATAAGAATATTGAATCAGGAACACACAATTTAGTATCAGAGCAGATCCAGATTAAAATCAAGAAAAGTTGAACTCGACACTGTTACATTGGGTTGCAAATTCGTTTTTGAGTTTTTGTATAAATTTCAAGTTGTAATCGAGTTCTTTAGATTCATATATTGAATTAGAAAGAGTTTGTTTAGTTTGATTCACAATTTGCACTGTAATTGATCATCAATTTTGATGAATTTGTTGTTGTCGAGTTTACAAGTTCACGAGCACTGTATTGGACCAATTTGTACATCTTGTTGTTTGTTTTTGAAATTTGTTGGTTGTAATATGTTTTAGACGTTTAGGTTATCGAATTCTCAAAGTTTCAGTTTGTAATTTGATGTTTAGATAGATTTTTGTGAATCTTAGATTGTCTTTTCATTCGAAAGGTCAAGAACATGCAAGTTATTCAAGAACACGCAAGATCTACAAAACGCGCAAGGTTCATCGGAAGGAAGTGCAAACTGAAAGATTTTGGTTCTGGCTAGAAACGTGCAAAGTGCTATTTGCGAGTTCTAGAAACGCGTAAATCTAAGTTTGCGTGTTTGATTCTTCAGTCTGTGAGTTTGATCATTTTCGAGTTTTGCGAGTTTGATAACACACGCAAGTAGGCATATGCGAGTTATTCAAACGCGCACGACTCATCTTGCGAGTTTCTCAGTGAACAGTGATCCACATAAACCAACGCCTGAACCTAGTACCAGTTCTCCATTAGAGTTGTTTCATATGGATCTTTGTGGTCCGATGCGAACGCAAAGCTTAGGCGGAAAGAAATATGTTCTTGTTATCATGGACGACTATTCGCGATACACGTGGGTCAAGTTTTTACATTCAAAAGATGAGACGTTCGAAGTACTCATCACATTTCTGAAAATGACTAAGGTGAATCTGCAGAAACCAGTCAAGCTTCTCAGAACGGATAACGACACAGAGTTTAAAAACAGAACTGTTGAAGAATATCTCGAATCGGTCGGGATATCACATCAATACTCTGCTGATTGTACGCCAGAACAGAATGGAGTAGTCGAAAGACGAAATCGAACGCTAGTCGAGGCTACTCGCACTATGCTCAGCCAATCTGACTTACCTCTATTTTTTTGGGCAGTTGCTATTTCGACTGCGTGCTATACTCAAAACCGTTCAATGATACACCGCAGATTTCAAAAGACTCCGTATGCGTTGATCAACAACCGAACACCAACCATTAAATATTTTCATGTTTTTGGTTGTAAGTGTTTCAGTGCTAAGGTAGATGAGGGCATCTTTATTGGATATTCTTCTACATCTGCTGCATATCGAGTATATTTGAAGAAGTCGAAGAATGTAATTGAAAGCGTAAATGTGACATTTGATGAGGAGATGGCTTCTGAACAAGTAAGTTCAGAACCCGTGATAACCGGAGTGCTAGCTTCTAAACAACTCAGTTCAGAACCTGTATCTGAAAAGAACAAATCAGATGAAACATCAACTTCTACTAATCATTTATCTGATTTAGATCTTTTATTTGGACTGTTTTATGATGAATTTCTTGGATCTAAATTGACTAAACCTGTTGTGGTTGACAGGATTGAAGGTTCAACGATTACTCATTCAACAACATCAGGTGTTTCTACTGAATCAAATTACCCGATTCAACAAGAAATTCCAGTTCAAATACCTACTCCGATAGTTGAAGTTGTAACTGTTAATGAAGAGCCAGAAGTTGATGAATCAGTAGATTGTACTGTAAGGACTGATCAACAGACTGAACAAGCTGTACCTACTGAAACTTCTGCACCAATTAATTCAACTGAACTACTCCCTCTTAATGTACAAACTGAAGAAGCTGAAAGTGGATTTTTAGATGACCATCATGATCAATGTTTATCTAATCCACTCCCTCATGAACATCGTTGGACCAAAGAGCACCCTTTACACCAAGTCAATGGAGATCTCAACAAACAGGTGCAAACTAGGTCAGCAAGCTTATATCAATGTATGCATGACTCATTCCTAAGCAAGATAGAGCCTACTCGAGTATCAGAAGCTCTAGTTGATTCGGATTGGGTGTCTGCTATGCAAGAAGAGTTAAAACAGTTCGAAGCCTTGAAAGTTTGGAGACTAGTGCCAAAACCGGAAGGAAAATCCGTTATAAGTACTAAATGGGTTTTCAAAAACAAGAAGGATGAATATGGTATTGTTATTCGAAACAAAGCAACACTTGTTGCCAAGGGATATAGGCAAGAGGAAGGCATAGATTATGACGAGACTTATGCTCCAATAGCGCGTATAGAGGCAATCCGTATGTTTTTAGCCTACGCTGCTCATAAAAACTTCACTGTCTATCAAATGGATTTGAAGACTTCCTTTCTGAACTACATTCTTAAGGAGGAAGTCTACGTGTCTTAGCCAGAAGGGTTTATAAATCCAAATAAGCCACATCACGTATACATCTTGGATAATGCTCTTTATGGTTTGAAAAAAGCCCCTCGCGCCTGGTATGATGTTTTATCTCAATTCTTGGTCAAGTCAGGTTTTTCAAAAGGTAAAGTAGATACCACTTTATTCATTAAAAAGGAAAAAGACGATATCATCCTTATTCAGATATATGTGGATGATATTATATTTGGCTCTACAAATCCTAAATACTGTAAGAATTTTTCAAACCTCATGGTGTCTAGATTTCAAATGAGTATGATGGGAGAGATGAATTTCTTTCTCGGATTACAAGTAAAACAATTTTCAACGGTGATTTTCATTAACGAATCTAAGTACATTTTTGATATTTTTCGGAAGTTCAAAATGGAAAATTACAAACCAATTGGAACCCCAATGGCACCAGGTACTAAGATTAGCACTGATCCTTCGAGAAAAAGTGTTGATGTTAGGACTTATAGAGGAATGATAGGTTCTTTAATGTATCTTACTTCAAGTACGCCAGATATAATGTTTTCAACATGCTTGTGTGCACGATATCAGGCTGATCCTAAGGAATCCCACTTGGCTGCTGTCAAACGGATTTTTAGATATCTGAAGGGGACTGTAGATCTTGGTCTGTGGTATCCTAAAGATACAGGATTTGAACTGACTGCTTATTCAGATGCAGATCATTCTGGATCTATGTTAGACAAGAAGAGCACGTCGAGTCATGTTCAATTTCTTGGAGACAAGCTAGTAAGTTGGGCGTCAAAGAAACAACTTTGCGTATCCACATCGACTGCTGAAGCAGAGTATGTAGCTGCTGCCAGTTGCTGCTCTCAAGTATTGTGGATGAGGACACAGTTGCGAGACTATGGATTCAAGTTTGACAAAATACCGATTTATTATGACTCAAAGAGTGTTATAGCGATATCAGCTAATCGTATGCAACATACAAAGACAAAGCACATTGATGTCAGGTATCATTTTATCAAAGATTATGTAGAAAAAGGTACAATAGAACTTTACTTTGTAAAAACTGATTATCAGCTTGCAGATTTGTTTACCAAACCTTTAGATGAAAAGATATTTAATAACAATCACAATTCAATCTCAAATATCACAATGTTATTGATTGAAATCGATATACAAGCTTTTTCTCACTACATATTGGGAGCTTATGAATATTTCTCTCACTAAAATTCTCTCTCTAAAAATGTTTACAATGAAAGCTCTTACAACAAATTACAAAGAGAAACAAGTATTTATAACAAGGACATATTACAAGGAAACAAAAGCAACTAACTAAGACATTGACTTTTAACAATGAAGCTTTCACTTTGACTTTGACTTCTTATCATTTAACCTTGAACTTTGACTTTCAATCTTCAATCCTTAACAACTTTAATCTTCAAAGTAATTTTTCATTCACGATCTCGGATACAATAATATTTTCTCCAACACAAGTTCAGAGGATATTTATGCTTCGATCCTCACCTTGGCTTGTAGTTCTGGAAGAGGAACAAAAGTATATATTGGTGACTGGGGTTGGATGTTGTGGGATGCTCTATTGTTGAAGGAGGTTCTGCTGCACGCTGATGAGTTTTATCTTGTGATTATGAGGACATGGATACAACAGATAAGGGAGAATTTGGAATAGGTTTGTCTTTTATCGTCAGACACTCTACCCTTTATAATGACCACCAGGGCCAGAGGCATCGGGGTCATGGTGAACATACTTCCTTTTCTTATCAGCTTCTGCCTGACAGGAGGTAGGTTGTTTTCTTTTCCTTTGCCTTCCTCTGCGGTTCTTCTTGACACAGTCTTCGATCATTTCGTTGATGTCTAATGTTGCGAGTGTTTCCTTGTTGATTTACACATCAGGCTTGAATCTCATGAGAGCTATGCTCATTTTGACATTCTCAGCCGCAGAATTAGTAGAGGTAGTGAACTTGTCGCTTATGTCGTGCTCCTGCTGGAGCAAATTGTCGCCCAGTTGGTGAACCTCTGTTCTGTTGATGTAGTCGTGTGGTAAGTAGGCTGATTGCATGGCAGACATAATCATTGACTTGATCTCAGAATTAAGCTTTGTGAGGACTTCCTCAGAAGATGAATCTTGAGGAGTTGTTTCTACACTCTTTTTGTTTATAGCCTCTGCTAGGTTTTTCATTGCTTCTCCATTTGTTTTAACTGCAGTGGCTAAGTCATCAAACTGGCTTTGAAAAGTGGAAAAGCTCTGATCTTGATTGAGTTGGTTCTAAAGAGCATCACGTTTGTAGCATTGTCCTCTGAGATGGAGTGTAGAGCCTCTACCTTGGCTTGGATATTTTGATGTTCAGAGGACTCCAAGGTAGAGGGCTCTAGGCAACTAACCAAGCTTTTCAACTCGGTCAGTGAAGTTTGCACAGTGGTAAAAAAGACTTGGAACTCATCCTTTGTAACGTATGCAAAAAGGGGGAATATTTGGTCCAGACATGGACCAAATTGGATCCTTGTTCCTTGGATGCCTAGAGAACCTGTTTGGATGTTGAGTTATGTAGGACTTCCCTCTAGTCCTCGCAACTCATCGTCAAAATATGATGATGAAGCTCTGGAGATTCTAACATCATGACCATCATGTAGAGATCCATAGACAACCACATGAGAGATTGTGTGCTGACTAGGAGGTTGGTCTAGAGCCCCTTGGTCTATGTGCATGTTTAGAGATTATTGCTTTGGACAATCATTTGGATTTGGCAAGTGTAGTGGAGAAGCAACACATGCTTTTGTGCTGGGAAGTGTCGTACTGGTGGGCAACTCAGTACTTCTTTCAATGAATGTACCCTATTGAGATGAAACATCTAGATGTGTGGGTCCCTAGCTCAATTTTGGAGCTGGGGATGAAAGAAGTTCCTTTGTCCGACTTGGCAGGTTAGAGATCGAGGCGTGCACCTCTGTTTCAATGACCTCTACTGCTAGACCACCTGGGTTATTAATGTGGGTTGCAATAAGGGGTGGGTTGGGTGGTATGCCAACTACTAGGGCATCTTTTTCCCTTATCTCCTCTTCCGATTGTTCACTTTGTTTTTCATCTACTTCTTCTATCATAGGGGAGTTCGCATCATCCCTTGGGCCTTCTGCCCATACCATTTCTTCAAGAATTTCAATATTCGGAGCCTCTGCATTTGCTTATGCGGTTGTTATCAGAGTCTCTATCCTTGGTTCTGTAGGACAAGTGGGTTCAACATTTTTTTTGGCAATGTCTAATGTAAATCGGGCTGATTCTTGAACCTCAAATATTTTTTGAGATTGTTGCAAAAGAGGAATTCTGGCATTGTCAAGATCACTAGCAGCAGAAGCACCCAAACCCTTAGCAAAGGTATTCTACTACAATTGTTGTTCATTCCCCTCATCACATTGCATTCAACAACTGTGGGCCTTTTAGACTCTCCAGCTATTGGGGCAAGAGCTTTTCTGGAACTTCTTCTCCTCTGTAGCTTTTCTATAGTGGCCTTTGTAGGCACACTTTCCTCTGCAACTTCCTGAACTCACTATTCTATCCCGACTTCCCATTCCATTCTGCCTTCTACTCCCGTTTCTATTACCACTCTCTGTATTACCTCCTCACAAATGGATAAACCTATGCATTGAGGGTTTACAGATCTCGGTTTGGGAGACCTGAATCTACGTCTGTACTGCGTCTTTATCATCTTGTCACTCATGTTAGCGAGCATCTTCTCTAAGAATGGTCTTGCACTCGGATAACCATAAGAGTAGATAGTTGGCTTGTGAATTGTCATAGATTAGGTTTCGATGGGGTTTCCATTAAGAGGGAATCCCTTGGCAATTATGAAGTCCCTCAGTAGAATGGTGAGGGTTCTAGGGAACATCAGAGCAGGTAGTGATTTATTTCTCTCTTGGTCCTCTCTCTTCTTTACCACTGTTCCAACCCATTCTATGAGGATAAGTCTGCCACAGTCCATGGGCAAATTAAAGTATATTCCATACATGATTGCAATGATGTTGTGTCTCAACTGATATAGACTTCCAATTTTACTAGGTAGGGTTCTGTTTAAAATACTGAACAGTACAGTCCACATAGGTGGAAGATGTTGCCTCCTAAATTTAGTCCTTCTGTTTATTTCTTTGTAATATCCAAGAAATGAGAGGAATTCAACTATTTCTTTATCAGTCGGTTCAGGTGCATATTTAACTACTAGTTGTGTACCCGCACGATGCAACACAATTTTCTTAAATTTGTAGATGTAAACTGAAACCCTCGATTCTTCTTCGTTTTATTTTCCATTCCTCATGATTTTATTGGTTTATGCGGTTTTGAATTGCAAATCAACATATATAAAATTTCAAAGTTAATATGATCTTGATGTCATTAGATTTGGAAAGAAATGAGAGCAATTACAGATCCTTACTCATACGAGGCCATGGATGGAGCTGGACATGGTAAAATTTAAAACCATATGCATTATAAAATCTTCTATCTTATACAACAAGCAGTCAAAAATGCCAACAGCTGGTAATCAAAATCAATGCTCCAACACAGGCCCAAGACCGTGATAGCAGACCTTTTATTCAAACAGACAACACAGACCATCCAATGCCCATTAATCAAAGTCACATACAGACTTATTCCCAACAGAATAATCATCAGGGCAGAGAACATAACCTGATCCAGAAGGGTTCTATCAAAACTACTCCTAATTCTGTCAAAGATTAGCAAATATCAACTCAAACCCAAAAACCAAGAATATTTTGTTTGATCATATGAGTTGTTCGTAGCTTTCAGAGAAGTACTTATGCATCAATGATTTTTTACTTCATGCAAAGTTAACTTAACATATACAACCCAAAATTTATGCTAGAATAAAACAAAATCTACAATTATTAATGGAGGAAAGTATTTTAATTTCACGCCCGACATTGAGAGCTGATGGGCAACAAATAAAAGTATGCGTACATACTCATTCCATGACAGAAACAGAGAAGTATGTTGATACTGTAAAGTCAAATCAACATTAAAGTATAATATATATTTTGAAACATGTGGTAACCAAGTTTCAACCTATGACAATCAATGAACATAGCCAAAGTCGGATCATGCCATAAACTCCTTTACAAAAGTACGTTAAAGCAAGAGCAATTTACAATAAATTATAGCAAGAACAATTTACAATAAATTCCAAGAATGAGGTATGTAAAAGATACAGAAGAAAGGCTAGAAACATGTTGTACCTGCACAAAACGAACAATCATAAAAAATAAAAATAAATTGTTAGTTTCATCAACATCAAGAAAAGCATTCAGGAGTAGAATCATTTCTTTAACTATAAAAGAGTCTATATTTTCTTCTATTCAAGCTATTAGTACAATGTAACCTTGAGTAACCCACTTCCTTGACAACATTTCCATTAAAAATAATTAAAACTCCAAAATTAGAAAATGAAGAACTCCTTGTATGTAGGATGTCTATTATACATGCCATAGATATAAATATCATAATCCTAGCCTTCTAGTACTAACTTTCACACCAGACCAAGGTAACAAAGTTGAGGTGTCACTCGAGAAGTACTCGAATGACCTAGGCATATTTTGTTGATAAACCAAAGTTTCTCTCTGATTGTGCCAGTTCCAGATATAAACATTAGAATCATCGCTTGCTGAAACTACGTGTTTCCCATCTGAGATGAATGATGCACAAAACTGGTTTCCAACATTTCAATTTCCTAGTGATACAAAGAAATACAAAAGTAAACAACGATTGATAATAGTACACAAGAAATAATCAAAATTGTGCCAGTTCCAGATATAAACATTAGAATCATCGCTTGCTGAAACTACGTGTTTCCCATATGAGATGAATGATGCACAAAACTGGTTTCCAACATTTCAATTTCCTAGTGATACAAAGAAATACAAAAGTAAACAACGATTGATAATAGTACACAAGAAATAATCAAAAAACACCAATGATTTGATAACAGAGAAACAATAGATGGTTATATAAATACCCTAATATTTGCCAATGACATTGAGCCCATGAAGAATTCTGATGTGGAATCCCCGCAAGTTACCATTACTTTGCATGAATCTTGGGGACATAACTACATATAAGATAGTGAAAGTGAAGCTACATCGAAAAGTATGCATCCTAATTATTAAACTATTAGCATTTTTCCAATTTCTTCTCTTAGATACATGTAACTTTTTCCAATTCGCCATATCTTACTTGAAATCCCAATCTCTATATATGCATCAGGGCTTCCATTTCCACCCTAACATCATGTACGCTCCATTAACCTGCCATGATACAATAAATAAGGCAACGGTAATTTACACAAAAATCTTTAACAATGGAAGTATTTGACATGTATAAATATACTTAAAAGAAGATCTGTGAGGACAATGGAAGCCTTTGAGAGGAAATCATGGAGAAAGTTTAAACAGATATAGAAGTCATTAAGCTTTTGTTCTATTTTTTTATTGTTTTGCTCTTCGTATTTTTATCCCGCTCAAAAACCTAAACATAAGATCTTGTTATATTTGTGTTACATAATACCATGGGCTAATGTTTTTAGGGTTATTAAGCCTCTTTATTAATAGAAGACCACTTTTGGGATAAAGGCTTCAAATGAGCCACACTGTATTCAATATGCTAGATACTGAAAAAGTTTCAACAAATGAACATGGCAAGGGCCGAGAATCTTACCCGGTAAAAGCTTAACTGATAAAAAAGATTGAGAATCTTACCCTGTTTTCATGGACTACAATCTTACCCACAAGGCACCAGAATATCAGATAACTTCAACATGTTTTTCATCTTTTTGGAGAACTCTGACTTGGTGATCAGCCAAAGAAGAGAGAATCAAATCTAACCTACAAGATATGGTCTCAACTATAAGAGTTGAAGGCATGTAGAAAAACTATTGCAGGTATTGAATTTTTAAAGATGGATGCCATTAAGGATGATACTTCAAAATGATAGAACTTTGTACAATTACAAAAGTGAATCTGAAATCTTCAAAACCACAAAAAGAGAGGTTGAAGACCGAAAATTAAGGCACATATAATCTATAAAGTTGAGCAACACATGGCAACTCAAAGATAGCAAGGAAAAAAGATTTGGTAACTAATTCAAGTCACATAATCAAGACGATTAGACTCAAGGACTTGAGCTTAACATCATTACTAACACCAGAATATTTAGAAACAAAAAACAAAAGGTGATCAATGGCCAACCACAAAAACAGGAACATAAGCAACTCTTGTCCAATATTTGAATATGAAGCTATTCTCTCATGTTTTTTTTGATGCAACACCGTTGGTTCTCTAAATTCAAAAAAGCACCATTCTCTCATCTATGATAGCAATTTATTGGTTTCGAATTCACATGGGAAAAACACAAAATGAACAAAAATTGGAACAAACACAAACATACACATAATAGAGCACATAGCATACGGATAAAATGAGGTTAATCCTTTGTGATTGGAAGGGTCAAATGCCTGGTTGAGTGTCCATTTTTTACAAGACCATGATACTTATACAAAAAGCAGATTCAGAAATATAAATACTATAAAATGTCCACTTCACCTACACCTTCCTCTCAAATTAAAAAAAAATTGGATCTCCAACCAGATTTTCAAGGACAAATCCCTTTTGTGAAAATTTTGATATAAATGGAAACAAGAATGTCTATGCACGTGGAAGGAAAGCCCATTTCAGCAAACTAAGAATAGAAACAATTTGTTGTCTATATTTTGTTCTTGAGTTTTCCTATAGGTTGCACTTTAGAAACCCAAAATATTACCACAAGTAGGTTCCAAGTTAAATACAAAATACCTCTCAAGGAACAAGATTTATAAAAAGTCGGAATCTTGTATTAAGAAAGGTGAATCACAAACGTTCGTTTAAGTTGATCTCATCTACTTCTCAACAATTCATCACATCCTAAATCAACCAAACAAGAACAGGAAAACCTTAAAATTAAAAATGGGCCTCAATCACAACATACTAGTATGTAATTACTAAAAAGGGCAATTTTTTCAAAATCCCCATATACTTTGAAGTTCCTCTGCATTTTTCAAGTATAATGAACACAAATAAAAAAAACCTAAAACAAAGACACTACCCTCCAAAATAAAAAATCAAAATCAAAATAAAAAGAGAAAAGCTTACCTCGTTAAGAATGTAGGGTATTCGGAGAAAATGGAGAAAATCATACTTGGTGAGGAAGAGTATTTGTCTTCACACACACACACACACACCAAAAACATGTTATTGATCCCAGATTGACTCAACAATGATATGTTCAAACAAAAATATGCAAAACAGGTTGTATGCGGAAGCGTTTTAATGGCACAAAATGGTTTGAACCGATTGGTAGAGTCACACACACAGATAATAAAGATAACAAGAATAATAACAAGGATTTACACAACAGGTCATCTTCATTAACTTCGAGTTTACACCAAGAACATGAACTACTGTGTGATATTTCTCTCAAAAATGTTTTCTCTCTAGAAAATTAAGCGTGTGTGAATTTGTGTGCTACATTGCCAAAATGGCAGATGGTGCTCCCTACATATAGAGATCTTGGAGCATGTAATAGTACAAACAAAAGGTTATCACCCATAAAATAATGACACCTGGAAAGTTATCTATCATGGGTGTACTATTTGATCTTCAGAATCTTCGTACAAATACAGGTACGTAAGAGGCAGGGGATCTTTGATTTTCAGAAATGCATACGTCTTCAACTTCAAGAGGTTTGCCCACACAGAGGCTTTGTGGTCTAGAGAGTTATCTTCTGGTTAGGATCTTCTCGAGAAGTGGTCGACAGAGGTCCTGATCCGTGTTGAGAGTCTTGGTTTGATCAGTAGAGATCTTTTGCAATTCTTGTACTTAGCCTATTTTTCAATACTTCTAAGACTAATCTTTTGGAGATAACAATCTCCCCCTAAGTATTGAAAAATGAAGTTTGCAGAAGTGAAGTGCTTAGGCTAAACAAGAACAAGAGGTGAAAGAATTCAACCTCTGTAGAAGAAACTATGCCAGATGACATTTATAGAAGTTAAAGAAAAAAAAAGTACATGAGTAAAAACAAAAGATTACAAGTCACAGAGCCTATACCTTGGCGTCTGGGAAGTCATATATTATTGGTCCATACCCTCCCTTCTTCTTTAGTTCCTTGTGGCAAAAGGCAAACATCTCTCTGAATCTTAGAGTCACATAGATGTCTTCAATCAGTTGGTTTGAAGCTTCAAGGTTGACATATTCGGTACCTCTGCAGCTCAAGAGTTCTTGTTTGAAAATCAGAAGGGATTGGGTTGAATACTTCTGGTTATCTTGTTCTATGAAAAGTTTTTTGTTTCCTTGAGGATCGAGGAACACATAGCCAAAAAGAGGATGTGTGATGATGGTGTTAGGAAGGAAAACGGTGGAGGATGGGCAACGATCATCATGGGATGTGATTTTGATCTTCTTTACGCCTATGGGTAGAGCGACTTGAAAGTCGAGTAAACTGAAGTACATCAGCTTCTCCCGCATGATACTTTTAATTTTCATGTGTGCCTTCTTGTTTTCTTGCCTCCGTCCATACCTGTCCTCTGTCTAAGTATAGAGATCTGTCAGGTCGAAGGGATGAATGTTTCTGATATCGGCATCAGTGAACTTCATTTTGGTCCCATCTACCCTTCGAACAAAATACTGACAATAGTACAAGTTCTTGCAGTGTGTGTGCAGAAGCTTGATTCCGAGAACCTCTTTTATCTTTGAGTTTGAGAATACATGCTTAACCTCTTGTGCTTTTTCCCTAAAGAACTTGTTGGTCACCTCTGCCACAATATTCGGTCTAAGAGTAGGCTCTGGAAGTGGGTCGTTGATCCCTTGGCTGTATAGATACTTGTACATAACTTCTTCCATGTCCTTCTTGGGTAGGGGGTAGAGTAGGATTTCTAGAGCATCCATTACTTTAAGTACTTGGGCAATCCGTTCTTCAGATGGTTTGGCAGAGGGGTCAAGGAGCGGGTGCATCGATATAGGATGTATTCTAAAAGCCCAGTCTTCCTATGTGTGTGGGAGTGTTGTGTTCTGGGGAGAGTGAACACTTATGTCTACACAAACATCCTTTTAAGAGGATGTGGTGGGAATGCTTTCCCCTGAGTAATAGGGTCATTAGATGAATGAATATCCTCTGTCTGGCTTGGCTGGTCAGGGTTTGGGGTGCACACCCCTTCTTCAATAGCCCTCTGCACTAGACCTGTAGGGCTAGAAATATGGCTTCCCCTCGTGCCTTATACTGCATATTTTTGTCCTAATTTCTCCTCATCCTATTTTTTACTCTCATTATCCTACTCTTTTTCTACATCCTCCACTCTTGGTGAGAGACCATCACATTCCCTTCTATCTCTGAAGCTCTAGATTGTCTCTATTTGCTTCAGGGTTTCTGCGGCCTCCTCCAGAACTTTTGCAGTATTTTCCAGAGGAATGACGGGAAGCTCTGGTGGGTTTGGAGAGTCCACATAGAGGTTGGCTAATGATGCCAGAGCCTCAAGTATTTGGTTTTGAGGCTCATCCTCTATGACCGGTGGACTTAGCCTTTCCACGGATTCCTTGGCAACTTCAGCAGCTATTGCGATGGGGCTCTAAGGGGTTTTATTCACTTGCATTTCCTCTACCCTGGCCTCTTCATGATGACTAATTTCATTGTTGGTGTCGTCATTACCATCCTCATGTTCTTTCTCTCTAGTCTCTTCCTCTACTATTAGAGGTTCTTCGACAACCACCTTTCGCAGTCTGTGCCTCCTTCTCTGTAGAGGTTGCTCCTCCTCCTCATTAGGTTCCTTCCTTTGGTTTGCGACTTGTACCTGTGCGTTTTCTGGCACAGAGACCTCTGGGATTAGGGTCTCTTCGTCTGCAACCCTCTTTCTTAGTTTTCCTTTCTTTTTCTCCTTTTTCTTTTATTTTCTTTGTACTCTCCCTTCTTCCCCTCTCTCATTTTCTTATCTCTGTTCTACTATCTCTTGCCTCTGTGCACCACCCTGTACACCCTCTTGAATATCAGTCCTAATGATCATGACAGGCTCACCAGGGTTTAAGCCTATGCGTGGAGGGGTTACAAGACTCGGTTCTGGAGTCCTGTTTCCACGTCAGTATGACCTCCTATCTTCTCTACCCAAGTATTCCAACATCTTCTTTGGAATTGATCTTGCGTTTAGGTATCCAGAGGCAATGATGGTTGGTTTTTGAGTGGTCAAGGCATGAGTTATGTTCATATTGCCCGTCTGAGGAAACTTATCTTCTCCGATCATTGCATCTCCCAGAAGCACCGCGATGAGCCTCTGGAACATAAGAGAAGGAAGTGTTTTTCCCATCTCTTGGTCTTCCCTCTTCTTTGTTACAACTCCAACCATTTATCATAGAATCGGACAAGCGTAGTCTAATGGGAGATCGAAGTAGATCCTATACATGATTGCCAAAATGTTATGGCTCGCCTGATCTGGACTCCCTATTTTTTCAGTCAGGGTTCGGTTCAGGATGGTGAAGAGCACATTGCAGATATGAGGTGCGAACTGTCTTCTGAAGTCTGTCCTTTTAGTTATTGCTTTTCCATACCCAATGAAAGTTAGGAAGTCAATCAATTCCTTATTTGTTGGTTATGCTACATACTTGACGATGTTAAGTTGGGTTCTACTGGGTATTCCAAAGGTAGAGGAAATGAACTTCCTATTGATTCCAAGTTCCAAAATGCGATTGACTTCAGAACTTGTTGCAAACCCAACGATGGCAGTGTGTTCTTCATCATACCAACAACTTTGCCAAAACTGTTGGATGTATGTTTCAGGTATGTCGTTTTTGTTCATGGTTAGGGATTTTGCCATTAAATGGTTTTTTAGAAGAGGGATTAGGGTTTCATATTCTCTAGAAAAAGCTTGGGTATTCAAAACAACATAATGGTTTTTTGGTTTCAGAGGGAGTGTGGAGAGATAAAACTGATGATCGACAAAAGAGACGATTTCGCTCAATAAGGTTTTTTTTTGTTCAACATTGGCTGAGTTTTGTTCATCATTGCTTAGCGGAGGTAGAAGCATGTTTTCACCAGATTTGGAGTGGGAATCCATTTGAGAAATTAGAAGAAGAAGAAAATACTCGCAGGTTCGCTGGAGTTCTTGAGAGAGAGAGAGATGAAAGTGTGTAAAGATGAAAATGATAGATGAACTGGGTTTTTATGGTGGATGAGGAGGTAAGAATTGAACGGTAAAAATTTAATTACATGAAATGACGATATAATGCACCTCCAATTAGAAAATGCCACTTGGATAATGGTGGTGCACGATGAAGGGACGTGGGCCTCCCACTAATCTCACGTGCGTGGCACTTGCTAAAACCAAATGACTGTCACTCTAAAAAGGAGTCGCACCCTAGATAAACATTTTAAAACACACAGGTGTTGGAGATGTCAGAACCTCTGTGGTGGAATGAGCTTCTGTGGTCTGGGGTTGATCTAAACTCGCGTAAGATTACACCTTTACTTTACCCAAATCGTTTGAAAAATTAATGATATGATCGAGAGAACCTCCCAAAGAAATCAGAGGTATTAGATACTTCTATGACGCAGAGGCTCTGTGAGAGGTCATAGAGGCTCTTTGACCAAAAATTTCTATTTATGGAAAGATCTCAAAAGATTTTGACCAATCAAAGTTTTGATTTGTTTAAATAGGCATTTTGGGACAAATTTAGAAAGTTGTGTTCGAGAAAAGTGTTTTTAAAAACGTTTTTGTGCGGTGTACTTACCTTCTTCTTCAATATGGTCGATTGAATGGCTCCTTTAGGTCCCCCTTGAATGATCAACTTCGGTGATCCTCATCAAGGCTTACTTTTGCTCCCTCTTGACCTATGTTTGGGTCAGATGTGGTAAGTAGTACACAAGACATAGACCAATAAACCAAAGAGCAATTGTGACAAGGGCCAAAAGGGCTATGTGGAGTGTCACAAAAGCTCTTAAATAATAAAATAAACAACTAAACATACATAAAATAAAACTATTTACAAGAGAGACTCTGTACCAAAGTGAAGAGGCTATGTGGATCAACTCATGTTCAACATACCCAACTTGTGAACCAAAAATAAGAATCTCTTCTCATCTAAAGCTTTAGTGAATAGGTTAGCAAGTTGATACTCTGTGGCCACAAAATACATTTTGATCTTACTTTTCCCAATGATGCTTCAGAAAGTGGTACCTTATGTTGTGGTAGTGTAATATTTTGTAGAAAGTGTTGGAAAGTAAATGTATTTGTAAAAGGCCTTGGGCCTAATGGGCCTATTTGTTAAATGGGCTTGGGCTTATATGATGTAACAAGGGTAGTGATGTTAGTGGACTATAAATAGGCTTTATAATTCATTGTTTGTAATAATTCAATTCCATATTTCACAATGTAGTCCTTAAATCTCATGTGCTCTCTAGATTAGTTTTACTCTCTCTATCTCTCTCTCTCACTAAATAAATAGTCCTCTCCTATCTAAACTTGTTACATAAACTTGAGATGTTGTAGATCTAGGACCTAACAAGTGGTATCAGAACCAAATCGATAAATTTTTTCTCGAAATGATTATCGGATCTCGACATTTCAAGTGATTTAGCCTGATCTACATGTAAATATCCTCAAATATCTCATGCTCTTCAATATTTGATTGTTATAAGATTTCAGATCCCCTACAATTTTTAGAATCGAATTTCGTCAAGTTTCGAGGATTTTTGAATTTTTTTTCGAGATTTTTGGTGTTCTTCGCGTTTACTTTGTAGATCTGAAAATTTTTGTGCATGAGATGATTCAAGTTTCTTAGATATGTTCGTTGTTGAATATCGAGCATTCTACCTTTTTTTAGAATCGAAAAACGTTGAAAAATGAGTGAGATATGTGTTCCGAAAGTGTGTTCGCCGGAAAAACACAACTCACTGGAGCTACGCCGGAAAACCGATCTACAGCCGGAATTAGATGTTTATCAACCTCAGACTGATTTGTCTATGATTATCGAGCATAAAGGAAGTTTTTCTATCAATTTTTGTTGAGAAATGAGGTAGATCTAAGTGTTGAAAGTCGGTTGATCGGAAAATCAAACTGGTCGGAATCTCACCGGAAAATCGAGGTTTGAACTGTGATATTGTCAAATATTCATACAGATCTATTTTTAATGTATATTTCGATCGATTCCCACTTGTTTGAAGAAAAATCGAGCATGAAATCGAGAGTTTTTTTATCTGTTAAAACACCTTGCCGGAAAATCGATATGTCGCCGGAAAAAGCACTGTTTCGACCGGAGTTTTCTGTAACATCGTCTCAAATCTGTTTGTTTGGTCATCTCTATCAATTTGCAAGAAATCTACAAATATATCCAGCAAGAACTCTTTATTTTTGGTTGTTGGAAGACTTCACTGGGAAAATTGGTTACTTCGTCGGAAAGTAGTCTGTTACATCGTCGGCAACTGTTCACGATGCTTGTTGCCTGAAAACTGTTACTTAATGTTTAATAAAGCTTCTAGATGGAACAAAAAACATATTTGGTCGTGAATGTTAAAAGCAAAGTGAAGTAGAAATGTGCAAATCGTTACTTTCAATTGAAAAGGATGATTAATAGTAAAATTAACGGATCTCGTTAGCTCCGTTAGTTTTTCTAACATTTTTGGTCTAAAATACGTTAATTTGGCCAAAAATTGTTCCTCGAAGCCTACCATGTAGTGTGTGCTTGTTATTGTTCCTCCTTCAAGCAAAATGTTTATGACTCTTAAGCCGAATTCTTACTCGACTCGCGGTTTATCGACGGATTCTTTGTTATATACTAAGAATGCACATGGTTTGTCACGTAAAACTCACTCGTTATTTTTCTTGTGGGCTTATCGAAATGAGTTTGAATTTCTACATTTTGAGATGTGTTATCGTGCAATTAGTCGAGGTTAAGGTGTACATTGGATCCGGTTTTAAAGTCGAAAACGTGAAGAATGAGAGCAACTTTCAAGGGGGAGTCGAGCTTACAATTAAAGACGCAACACTAAAGTTTTTTCAAGAAAATCAAGTAGGGGAGGAGCTTAAAGCTTGAAGATGATTTACTTTGCAAAACTTTAGGGGGAGAATGTTAGTGTAATATTTTGTAGAAAGTATTGGAAAGTAAATGTATTTGTAAAAGGCCTTCGACCTATTGGGCTTTAGTGATTAACTGGGCTTGGGCTTAATGATGTAACAAGGGTAGGTAGGTAGTATGGACTATAAATAGGTCTTTAGTTTGTAATGTTTCATTAATTCATTCTATAATACAAAATATAGTCCTTAATCAATTCTCTCTCTCTCTCTAGATTAGTTTTTCATTTCTAATAATCAAATAAGCCTACTCCTTTCCTAAATTTAGTTACAAACATTAAATGCTCAAGATCTCGGACCTAACATGTCGATATGTTTTGTCCTGGAGTGCTGTACTGGATTGGAAGAGATGGCTATGGCACTTTTGGAGTCACAGAGGATGGGAATTTTATCAATGTCTAGACCACAGTATCTGAGCTGAGTTCTCATCCACAGAACATGTGAGCAACAACTAGCAGCAACAACGTACTCAACTTCTGCCATAGACGTAGACACACAATTTTGCATCTTTGTAGTCCAGCTTACTAGTTTTCCACCTAGAAATTGACAACTTCCAGTGGTAC
Source organism: Arctium minus (assembly GCA_954870635.1). Taxonomy (NCBI): domain Eukaryota; kingdom Viridiplantae; phylum Streptophyta; class Magnoliopsida; order Asterales; family Asteraceae; genus Arctium; species Arctium minus. Next base: position 127,540,047 of record OX941081.1, on the reverse strand, counting down.
TCTTTCTGTCTAGTTTGCATCCTCCATAATCCGAATCTATATAAGCCATTAGATCAAAGTCAGAATTCTTTGGATACCAGAGACCATGATTTTTAGTTTCTCTGATGTATCTAAAGATCCTTTTTACAACATAAATATGTGATTCTTTTGGATTTACTTAATATCTTTCACAAAGATATGTGGCATACATGATATTTGGTCTACTTGCAGTTTAGTACAAAAGAGACCCTATCATACCTCTGTAGAGCTTGCACTCGACAAACTTGCCTTCTGGATCAGAATGTAGCTTAGATCCAGTGGCCATAGGGGTTTCATCACAAAACAGTCAGAGAGTTTGAATTTTGAAAGTATGTCAGAGACATATTTTGATTGATTTATAAAAATTCCCTATGTTGTTTGTTTTACTTGAGGCCTGAGGAAGATGTTCAATTCTCCCATCATGCTCATTTCAAACTCACTCTTCATGAGTGTTTCAAACTTTTTGCAATAATTTTCATTTGTAGAACCAAATATGATATCGTCCACATATATTTGAGCAAGCAAAATCTCACCTTTTCTCCATTTGTAAAACAAATTAGTATCAGTTCTATCTTTTTCAAACTTATTGGTAAGCAAGAAGTTCGAGATTTGATCATACCTAGCTCTCGGGGCCTGTTTGAGTCCATACAGATCTTTATCCAGAAAATAGACATGATTTATGAATTATGAATTCTCAAAACCTGGTGGTTGTTGGACATTTACTTTGTCTTGAATCTGACCATTTAGAAAGGCAGACTTGGCATCCATCTGGTACACCTTGATACCTCTATGGGCTGCAAAGGCCAAGAATATCCTGATTGCCACTAGCCATGCGATAGGGGCAAAGGTTTCCTCGTAGTCAATCCCTTCCTCTTGGAATTATCACTTGGCCACAAATCTTTCTTTATTTCTAATGACCACCCCATCTTCATCCTTTTTGTTTCTGAAAACCCATTTGGTCTCTATAGCGGTTTTGCCTTTCAGCAGAGGTACCAGGGACCATAATTTGTTGCGCTCAAATTGTAGAAGTTCATTTTGCATGGCTTCTACCCAATTTGGATTATCTAGGGCATCAGAGACCTTCTTTGGTTTGTTCATACTAACAAAATTTTTATAGAAACAAAAGTTGGCAGTCGCTGATCGAGTCTTGATATTTTCAGAAGGATCACCAACAATTGGGCTTTGTGGATGACTTTTGTTCCATTTGGTCATCCGTGGAAGAGGGTCATTAGTTGCATCAAGTTGAACTTATGTGGGTGAGTCAGTTGGTACTTGAATAACTTCTGTTGCAGAAGGTTGACCATTTATGCTCATCACAAGAGTTGATGCTTTATCCTGAGTTGGAGTAGAAACCTCTGTGGTATCTGGTGTTGAATCCTCAGTGTACTCTGGTGATGTCTCCTCTGTGGTCGTTGGAGTAATATTATCTTCTTGGTTGGCATGGAATCTTGGTTAACTGTGTTCTCTGCATGCTCCCCCTCGATTGTTGTACCTACACATGTACTTGAAGAGGGTGAAGTATTACTAGGACCAGTAAGAGATATAACTTGTGGTGCTTGGTCTATAGATTTTTCAATTCAAGAGGCTCTGTGACCGTTTCCAGAGGGATCATCATCATCGAACGTTTCCTCGAACAAATGATTGAGTTCAGTTACTCGAGAAGATATTGCGCCAGAGGCTTGCACTTGTTGTCCGAGTCCTTAGCTGGTTTGTTCAGAAGTCACTTGGTAAGAGCCATCAAAAGATATATTGATACTTTCCAGTATCATTCTTCATTTCAGCATGTAGACTCTGTATGCCTTAGAGGTTGATGAATACTCAATGAATTTGGCTTCATCTGCCTTTCTGTCGAACTTTCCAATATTTTCTCTGTCATTCAAGACAAAGCATCTGCACTTAAACACGTGAAAGAACTTAATGTTTGGTTTCCTTTGGTAGATTAAGAGATTTGTTCTGTGTGAAGCAAGCGTTTGAAATTGCATCTGTCAATAAAGAAGTTGCTAATCCAGAAGCGGTGAGCATGGTTCTGGCAGCCTCCACTAGAGTTCGATTTCTTCGTTCAACAACGCCATTTTCTTGTGGAATTCGTGCGGCAGGGAAGTTCTGAGAGATACCTCTTCGACAAGATAGGCCTCAATGGTTGAGTTTTTGAACTAATTCCCATTGTCACTTCTAAGCTTCTGCACTTTGTAGTCATACAGAACCTGGATTTTTCTCATTAAAGTGATTAGTATCTGGGGAACATCTGACTTCTTTTGAAAAAAATCAACCCAAGTGTATCTAGAAAATTCATCAATTAGAGCAAGAATGTATTTCTTGCCTCCCAAGCTTTATACATATATTGGACTACAAAGGTCAACATGAAGCATATACAGAGGCTTAGTGCAAGACACATCTGACTTGGTTCTACGGGAAGCTATTTTGAGTTTTTCCATTTCACAAGCAAAGCATAAATGATCTCTGTCGAATTTTAGGTTTGGAAGACCACTTACCAGATTCAGCTTAACAAGTTTATCAAGAGTGAAACTTTAAATGAGAAAACCTGTTGTGCCAGAGCCAAGTCTCCTCATTCTTACTTGAAATAAGACAAAGTTTATCATCTTGGGTGGTTGTCTTGAAGTTCATGAGGTACATATCACTTCTTCTATCGACTCTCAAAAGATCTGTGCTTGTCCTTTCACTTAGCAGAGAACATAATTTCTTGTTGAACTTTACATCGAATCCACAATCATAGAGTTGGCTTACACTTAGTAAGTTGTGCTTAAGGCCATCCACATATGCAACTCTGGATACATCTAAATCCTTCTTGGCAATGACTCCATAGCCTTTAGTTTGTCCTTTTTTGTTATCTCCAAAGGTTACAGAAGCTCCTCCTAATTTTTTTTGTATGAGGAGAGTAACCCTCTGTCACCAGTCATGTGCCTTGAGCACTCGGAGTCTAGATACAACACGGGCACATGCTGCTTCTACTGCATAGATTAAGGAGATTTAGGTAGCCATTTCTAAATGGGTCCACTTTTGTTAGAGGGTTTTAAGGTTGTCTTAGCATCCTTGGGTTTGGGTTTAACTTCTTTCACAAAAGAATTATTTTATTTCTTCTGACCCTTGCATTTTTCATTCTTTGATTTGGTCTCGAGAGTAAATAGTGTGGACCAGAGAAATGTTGCTTCAAATGGAACATTAGCTTAAAATAATCACAATAATGAACATTTGATGCAACTTGCTTAAACTTTTCATTAAACTCATTGAAAATGAGTACAGAGGATTTATGATGACAATCTCTCCTAGTATCAGACTTCTTTTTACAGAAGGACCTATCTAGGCTAGCTTTATTTTTGCAAAAACTCCTCTCCGGAAGATCCTTCGGTTGTATCCATCTTCTGTGGTAACCTTCCTTTCGTTTTACTACCACAGAAGTAAAAGATTTGTTATTATGAATCCATTTCTCTTTTTGTTGCCATGTAAACTTTTCATGATTTGGTCTAAAAGATCTTGAAGCTTTAGGACTTTGAGGCGATATTTCCTTTTGTTTCTTAATCTTTTCAAGCTCAAGAGAAGTCTTAGCTTGTATACACATGTCCAAGAAATAAGGGTAGATATGGATTCTTGCAATGTTTTCCTTGGTTGGAATTGTTCTATTAAGAATGCTAGAAGGAAGCTTAATCCCCTTTAGAGTGCAAGGCACTATCTCTGGTTCGACATAATCGGTCTCTAAGTCGACAGAGGTTGAATCATCCTCATATTATGAGTCTGAATAAAGGAAATCTCTGTTGACAGAGGCAGGATATTCTGGACATATGCCACAATTTCTTCCATCATTGCCCATTGAAATAGTTAATTCTTTTGAAACACAAGGGACAATTTCAGCAGCTCTGAAGACTTCATCAAATCTTTCTCAAAGATATCTTGTACGATAGAGGATAAGTCAGGATTATTAAAGAAAAAGTTTTCATAGGTTTCTTTCAAATAATTTTCAAAAATCTTGATTAACTTTTCCTCTGTAGAATAATGGATAAACTGAGGTGCTTTAGAGGATAATTCCTTTTCAGGGATTATTTTACACATGAAGGCCACATGAGCTTGAGTTTCTGGATGGCCAAATTTGAAGAGTCCTATCTAATCTTGAGTTTTCAGATATTTCTTTGGTTTAGAGGCACTTTTAATAGAAAAAGAAGATAGAAAATCTGTGTTTTGATACCATACATTTGTCATCTTCAAGGGACTCCTGTCATAAGGTTCTCTATAGGTTCTGTACCTCTTGAATATAGAAGTTAAGTTTGTTATGATCCCAGTTTACTCAACAATGATAAAACCAAAGATCCAGTAACATATTATATGGTGCGAAAGCGTTTTAGTGCATACAAAGGTTTGAGTAGTTTGGTAGAATCACACATATAAGCAATGAAGATAACTGAAATAATAACAAAGGATTTCTCAACAGTTTATCTTCAAAAACTTTTTGAATACACCAAGAACACACACTACTGTGTGCAAAATGCTCTCAACTATTTCTCTTTCTAAGCGTGTATACAAATTGTGTGCTCATTAGTGATTGTGTGTAGTGGTGCCAACAATGGCAGGATATGCTCACTAATGACACAAAACATGGTGCACACAATAGTACAAAACAAGGTTGCCATTCCATAAAAGGAATGACACCTGGAAAGTAATCCATCGCGGTGTACTATTTTGATCTAGAGGATCTTCGTACAACAGGAGGCACGTGAGATGAACATGATCTTTAATCTTCAAAAATTGCACAAGTCTTCTACTTCCAGAAGTTTCCAGCACAGATGCTTTGTGAAGGATCACAGAGGCTTTGTGGTCTGATGATGATCTTCAGGTTAAGTTCTTCTCGAAAGATAGTCGACAGAGGCTCTGATCTTGTGCTTCTATTGAGACTTAGTGTATGCGACAGATGTCTTCTATGAATGAACTATTGGAGCTAACAATCTCCCCCTAAGTATTGAAAAATAAAATTTAGAAATTTGTGCTTTAGGCAAAGTAAGAAATAGAGGTGAAAGGAAATCATCCTCTGAAGACAAAATTCATTCAATTTGATTTGATGCCAGAAGGCATTTACAGAAGTTAAAAGTGAAAAATTACATAAGTGAAATAAAAAATTGCATTTCATCAGAGCCTATATTTTGGCGTATTGAAAATAATTAAACTTCTGCCCAAAACACCCTTCTTTCTTTAGCTCTTTGTAGAAGAAGGCACACATGTCTCTGAACCTGATAGTCGCATCGATATTCTCCAATAGTTGATATGCGGCTTCAGCTTTGTCAAATTGGGTGCCTCTATGGTTTAGCAATTCTTGCTTGAAGAGCATCAAAGATTGGGTAGAGTAATTCTGGCTTTCGTGTCCCATGAATATTTTCTTGATGCCTTGGGGATCCAGGTACACGTAGCCAAATTTAGGATGGGTTATGATTGAGTTTGGTTGAAAGTTGGAAGAAGCAGGGCCGTTGTCATCGGGGGATGAGATGCTTATTTTCTTCACACCTAAGTCCAGAACGACTTGAAAATCGACTAGGATATAGTATAGTAGCTTTTCCCTCATGACTTTTCTAACTGTTAAGTGTGCCTTCTGTTTCTCTTGCCTCCAACCAAATCACTCTTCTGTCCACGTATAGAGCTCTGAAAGATCGTAGGGATGAATGTTTCTGAGATCTGCGTGTGTGAACTTCATCTCCATCCCATCTTCCCTTCGAACAAAATATTGGTTGTACCAGAAGTTTTTGCATCGAGTGTGCAGAAGCTTTATCCCCAAAACCTCTTTGATGTTGGACATTAAGAAGACCTTCTCTATTTCTTGTGCCTTATCTCTGTCAAACCTCCTTGTTACCTCTAAGATGATTTGTGGATTTAGAGTAGGCTCAGGTAACGGATCGTTGATGCCTTGACTGTAAAGATACTTGTAAACAACCTCTTCCATGTCCTGCTTTAGTAGATGTGGTGGAATTAGTTTTCTTAGAGCTTCCATTCCTCGTATGATTTGAGCACCACGATCCTAGGAGGGTTTAACATAAGGGTCTAGGGGTGGTAGGATTGACAGTGGCTCTAAGCCGAAATCCCAATCTTCTTCTTCTGGTTTGGGTGTAATGAAAGAGTCAAAGCACTCTTCATTAGCTACTCTATGTTAGGTTAGAATTTGGGATTTGGCTTTTGTGGTTTTGTTGTTATCCTTTTCATTTTGTCTTTAGAAGAGTGTTTGGCTTTGGGGGCTTCTGCGGTGTGTTTGGGTTCTTGGACATTGATGGGAAAATGAGCTACAGAGGTGTCTGCTTTTGTTTTCTTCTATTGGTTTGCCTCTGAGCTCATGGGTACTGAAGTTAGGGGAGTTGTAGGTATGGGTTTTGCAGCTAATGATAGCAGACCCTTCCCCTCACGATGAGCGGAAGGACCAGAAGCATCTAGTCCTTGGTCATCATGCTTCCTCTTCTTCACTTCTGCCTCTGCTTGGCAGGAAGAGGGTTCCTTCCTTTTCTTCTTTTGGTCAGCAGGTTTAAGATTTGTCTTCACAGAATGCTCAATCATGTATATTATGTCCCCTGCTACCATGGTAGCCTTGTTCATCTCATAGTCTGTGATGACTTTCATCAAGGGTATGTTCTTCTTCACAGATTATGCAGCAGTATTTGCCTTTGCGGTGAAGTCGTCCCCGATCATGTTGACTTTATCCAGCAGAGCTATCCCATCTGATATAGCTCGGCCCTGGATGCTAGGTGTGAAGGGAAGCTCATGTCTGTTTGGGTTTGGGAAGAGGATGATGCAGGGACCATGCTACTTCGAACCATGTCCTTAACTTATGTTCGTAGAGCTATAAGAACATCTTCTGCAGAGGTTGACATGTTGGTAGGAGCTACTTGAGCTTGTCTCTTCTGAGTGACAATGCCTGCCAGACACTTTAGAGCCTCTGTATTTTCCTGGACCACGTCTGCCAATTTGTTGAAGTTAGTTTTGGAAACAGAGTTGTTAGAGGCGTTTGAGAGCTTGTTGATCACTACAGAGTTGGTCGTTGACACGTTCTTGAGGTTCGTGACTACCTCTATGAGTTTCTCGACTTTGTATGCGGAGAGGAAAGGGATAGAGCTTTGCAACTTGTCCATTCTTTGATAAATATTGTCAGAGAAGGTTTGGAACTCATCCTTCGTAACAAATGTATCGGGGGTAACCTCTGGACCAACACATGTTCCACATTTGGTCATTGTTCCTTCGGCATCTCCAGAGCTTGGATTAGCTTTGGGATCTATAGGTTTTCCTCCTAATCCTTAAAGCTCTTCAGAAGAAGATTCATCTACAGAATTTATTTCATTATCTTTACCAAGTGGAGACTCAAGGTCTTCTACTTGATCGATAATGAGTGGACTCTGAGGTCGGTCTAGAACCTCAGTGTCTTTGTGCCCGCTCGTTAGTTGTTCTGAACAACCGTTGATTTCTCCCCCGTGTGTGACAGAGGCAACGGATGCCTCTGTGTTTTGAAGTGGCGTGTTCTGGGGCAAGATAACACTTTTGTCAGCACCAAAATTCTTTTGAGAGGATGTAGTGGTTTGGGGTTCCCCGTCTATAGATGGAATAGAGGAGGAAAAAGGCTCCTCTATCCGGATTGATGGAGTGGGGTTCGGAGTGTACACTCCTTCTTCAATGTCTTTCTGCACTAGATCGGCAGAGACAGATGTATGGGTAGCACAAGGTGGTGGGTGGGATGGTGTGCCATTTGAGGGATCTTTTTTGCCCTCATTCTCCGCCTTCTCATTTTTCTCACTCTCCTTACCCACCTCTTCTTCATTCACCTCCTCCACCACCACTTCTTTTTCTTCGGTGGTCTTCTCCTTTGGTGGAAAGGTCTCTGGTGGTGTAGGAATGTCTTCATACATTGCAAATTGAGCCAAATCATTTGGCAGAGGATTTTATGGTATGTCCTTTGTGGCTTGTGGACATAGTCTCTCCACTACATCTTTCGGAATTACTGCAACCAAGGCTATCAGACTCTAAGGTTCAGTTCTTTCATCGACCTCTATGTTCTGAGTCTCTTCAACTATTAGTTTTCATAGTCTCCTCTTCCTCCTCTCCAAAGGTTACTCCTCTTCCTCTGCAGGTTCCTTCTACTGCACGTAGGCTTGTACCTCTGAAGTAGGTACAAAGGCCTGTTAGGCTTGGGCCTCCTCTTCCACTTCGACTCTCTTTCTAAGTCTTTTCTTTTTCTTCTTTTGCGGCTCCTCGACCTCTGTCAATTGGATATCTGGAGGGATTGGGACTTCTTATTCTTTTGTCGTCTTCTGGGGTTTATTTTTCTTTTTCTTTCTCTTCTCTCTTCTCTCGCTACCCTCCCCATGATCTGTTCTTATCTCTTATCTCCCTTTCTACCGATCACCTCCTTGTTCACCCTCGGTCCTAAGGAAAACTACTTCCTCACCAGGTTTGGCTCCTATGCATGGAGGGGTTCCAGGAATCGGTTCAGGAGTCATAAGGCCACGTATGTATTCCCTCCTAGCTTCACTACCCAAATAGGCAAGCAATTTGGCACGGATGGGTCGAGCGTTTGGATAGCCAGATGGGATTATGGTGGTTTATGAGTGTTCATGGCATGGAGCTTGATTACCTTGCTTTCTGCTGGGAGCTTGTCTTCCACCATCATTATGTTCCCCAGAAATACTGCTATAAAACGATGGAAGATAAGTAATGGCAGAGCCTTGCATATGGATTGTTCATCGCATTTCTTCACCACATCACCAATCATTTCCCTTAGTATCAGTTGGGCATAGTTCAGAGGTAAGTCAAAGTATATCCCATACATTATGGCTAGGATATTGTGGCTTGTTTGGTTAGGGCTACCTATCTTGCCAGTTAGGGTTCTGTTGAGAATGGAGAACAAAACGTTCCAGATTGGTGGGAGAAACTGTCTTCTGAAATTAGTCCTCTTGGTGATTGGCTTCCCATAACCAATGAAGAGCAAAAAATCTACCAATTCCTCATCAGAGGGTTCTTCAGAGTATCTTGCCAAGTTCAATTGAGTCTTAGTTGGGAGTTGGAAGATTGTAGATATAAGTTTCTTGTTTATTCCTAGTTCTAAGACCTTGTTGGTAGATGGACCTGTGGCAAATCCAATGATAGTTGAACCAAATTTCTCATGTTTTTCAAACTGCTGAACGTAAGTCTCAGGGATATCAGTCCTAGTCATGGTTAATGCATTGGAAATGAAATGATATTGCTGCAATAGGATCATTGGTTCATATTCTTTTGCAAATTCCTTGGTGTTTAGGACGACATAGTGGTTGTTAGGTTTCAAGGGAAGGGAGTTCAAGTGGTATTCATGGTTAGCAAAGGATACCAATCGTCCTGTGATAGGTTCTTGGTCAACACTGTCAGAGTTGTGGTCATTTCTCCTAGATACAGAGTAGTTTGAGTTTTCGCCGGAGACAGATTGGGAAGCCATTGAAGAAAATAGTAGAAGAAGGAAGTTGCAGGTTTTTCTTGCCAGAGTTCTTGAGAGTGATGAATAGCAGGTAAAGGCTAAAAAGTGAAAGAATTTGGGTATTTATGGTGAGAGAGGGTAAAAGAATTGAGCGGTAAAATATAAAAATTTGGAATCCGTAATTAGTACATAGCCATTTGTAAAAGACATTTCAAAAACAACGGTACATATCACCCTCCAATCAAATGTTGCCACTACATTAATGGCGGTGCACGATCAAGTACGTGCGCCTCCCACAAATCTCACGTATGTGGAGTTTGCTAAACCCAAATGGTTGTGACTCTCAAAAGAACTCGCACCCCATATACCATTTAAAAAAATTCATAAGTGTTGAGAGTTACAGAAGCTCTATGGTTGAAAGAGCTTATGTGGTCTAGGGATGGTTTCAACTTGCACAAGAAGACAGTTTTTCTTTACCCAAATGTATGAAAATCGATGATGTGATCATAAGGGTCTCTTTTAGGCGTAGAGGGTCTGTTACATCTCGCAGAGGCTCTATGACCAAAATTTTCTAATTAAGAAAAGACCATAAGAGATTTTGACCAATCAAAGTTTTGACTTGTTTCCAGGTGTAAATTTGGACATATATGAAAGTTTTTGTCCGAGAAAAGTGTTTTTGACACTGGGTTTGAGCGAAGAACTATCCTTCATCTGCAATCTTCTCGATAGAATGGCTCCTTCTGCTCCCCTTGACTCAATATTTCCTTCTGCTCCCCCTTGAACTATGCTTGGATCAAATATGATAAGTAATGCACAAGACATAGTTCAAAGAACCACAAAGGTATGATGAACAATGATAATAGAAGGAACTATTGTACAAATAGAAGGAAAGTTATACATGCAGAAATAAAACTATACAGACTAAATAAAATTATATACATCAGAAGCTCTGTACCAGGGTGTAGAGTCTCTATAGATCAACTCAAATTTAACATGCCCAACTTGCCAACTAAGAATGAGAATCTCTTCTTGTCTAAGGATTTTGTGAACAAGTTAGCAAGTTGATTATCTGTTGTCATAAAATACATTTCGATCGTACCTTGTTCCACGTGATGCTTCTAAAAGTGATACCTGGTATCAATATGTTTGGTCTTGGAGTGTTGTACTGGGTTGGCAGAGATCGCAATGACACTTTTTGAATCGTAGGGGATGGGAATCTTCTTGATGTCCAGACCATATTCTCTGAGATGTTTTCTCATCCACAGAACTTGTGAACAACAACTAGCGGCAACAACATTTTCAGCTTCTGCCGTAGATGTGGACACACAATTCTGCTTCTTTTGAAGTCCAGTTTACTAATTTTCCTCCCAGAAATTGGCAACTTCTAGAAGTGCTTTTTTGGTCTAATTTGCATCCTCCATAGTCTGAATCTGTGTAAGCCATTAGATCAAATCTAGAGTTCTTTGGATACCAGAGCCCAATATTTTTGGTTCCCTTTAAGGTATCTAAAGATCCTTTTTACAGCATAAAGATGTGATTCCTTTGGATTTGCTTGAAACCATGCACAGATACATGTGGCAAACATGATGTCTGGTCTACTTGCTGTCAAATATAAAAGTGACCCAATCATGCCTCTGTAGAGTTTGCACTCGACAGATTTGCCCTCTAGATACGAGTGAAGCTTAGAAACAGTGGCCATAGGGGTTTTCATTAGAGAAGAGTCAGAGAGTTTAAATTTTGAAAGTATGTCAGAGATATATTTTGATTGATTTACAAAAATTCCCTTTGTGGATTGTTTGACTTGAAGCCCGAGGAAGAAGTCTAATTCTCTCATCATGCTCATTTAAAACTCACTCTTAATTAATGTCTCAAACATTTTGCAATAACTTTCATTTGTATACCCAAATATAATGTCGTCCACATATATCTGGAGAAGCAAAATTTCACCTTTTCTTCTTTATAGAATAGAGTAGTATCAGTAGTACCTCTTTCAAAATTGTTGGCAAGCAAGAAATTTGAGAGACGATCATACCATACTCTAGGGGCTTGTTTTAGTCCATACAGAGCCTTGTCTAGAAAGTAGACATGATCTGGATATTTTGAGCTCTCAAATCCTAATGGTTGTTGGTTGTATACTTCCTCTTGTATTTTAGCATTCAGAAAGGATGACTTTACATCTATTTGGTACACCTTAAATCCTTATCCTGGTGGTTGTTAGATGTATACTTCCTCTTGTATTTTACCATTCAGAAAGGTTGACTTTACATCCATTTGGTACACTTTAAATCCTCTGTGGGCTGCAAATGCTAGGAATATCCTACTTACTTCTAGCCGTGCGACAGGGGCAAAGGCTCTTCATAGTCAATCCATTCTTCTTGGCAATATCCCTTGGCCACCAATCTTGCCTTGTTTCTAATGACCACTCCATATTCATACTTCTTGTTTCTAAAGACCCATTTGGTCCCAATAGCAGTTTTACCTTTCGGTAGAGGCATTAGGGACCATACTTTGTTGCGCTCAAACTGCAGAAGCTCATCTTACATAGCCTCTATCTATTTTGGATCATCCAGGTCCTCAGAAACTTTATTGGGTTCAATCATACTGACAAATTTTGTGTAAAAACAAAATTGGCAGTGGTTGATCGAGTCTTGACATTGTCAAAAGGATCATCAATGATTTGGCTCTATGGATGAGTTTTTGTCCATCTTGTCATCTGTGGAAGATGGTCACTAGTTGCATCAACTTGTACTTCTGTGGATACATCATCGGGCACTTAATCATTTGTGCTCATCACAGGGGTAGATGTGTTTCCATGAGTTGAGGTAGAGACCCCCGTGGTATCCTGAGTTGAGTTCTTGGCTTGCTTTGGAGATGAGTCCTCTGTGGTTGTTAGAGTATGAACTTCAGCTTGATTTGGCATAGAGCCTTGATTGTTTGTGTTCTCTGCTTGCTCCCCTTCAATTGTTGTTTCTGCAAAAGAAGTTGAAGAGGGTGAAGTAATATTAGGACCAGTAAGAGATGTACCTTGGGGTGTTTGGTCCGTAGAGAATTCGACTTCATAGGCTCTGTGATCATCTGCAGAGGGATCATCATCATCGAACATTTCCTCAAATAGACGATTTAACACAGTTACTCGAGTAGATGTGTCACCAGAGACTTGCATTTGGTGTTCGAGTCCTGAGCTGATTTGCTCAGAAGTCATTTGAAATGTGTCATCAAAAGATACATTGATACTTTCCAGTATCATTCTTGATTTAAGCAGATACACTCTGTATGCCTTGGAGGTTGATGAGTAACCAATAAACATGGCCTCGTCAGATTTTCGTTCAAACATTCCAACATGCTCTCTATCGTTCAGGACAAAGCATTTGCATCCGAATACATGAAAGAACTTGATGTTTTGCTTCCTCAGGTTGATTATGTGGTATTGGGTCTTCAAGTGTCTTTTCACAATCAAAGATATGTTTTGAGTAAAGCATGCGGTTGAGAAAGTTTTTGCCCAAAAGGAAGTAGGTAATCCAGATGTGGTGAGCATAGTTCTGGCGGCCTCCACAAGTGTTTGATTTTTCTTTTCAACAACACCATTCTTTTGTGGAGTTCTTGTGGTTGAGAAGTTCAGTGAAATGCCCTCTTCGGCAAGATAGGCATCAATTGTTGAATTTTTGAATTCAGTACCATTGTCACTTCTAATCTTATATACCTTGTTGTCATAAAGTATTAATCCTAGTAACAGTGCTAGACAAGATGACAACAAACAAATCAATCAATTTCCATTTAGTAATCCAATCAAGAAATCGATACACAGTTCTCTATCTACAATGAATGCTAAAACTCCTATTCCACACAATCTACATGCACACCACTAGTCATATCTCTATTTATACACGGGACACAAACTCTCACACCACTAAACACTCACAACACATGTCTTTGACTTTAACTTTTGTTACAAAATGTCTTTGACTTCTATGCTTGAGAGTTGACTTGAACTTTGACTTATCTTGGCTTCAGTTTTCTGTCTTCTATGATCTTGTATCCAACATATTTGTGCACTAACAATCTCCCCTTTGGATTCAATATCATCTTCAAAAAGATTTGACATTCAATCTCCCTCTTTGACATAGATTGTAAAACAATCTCCCCCTTTGATTATCTTTAGTAAATAAACATTGAAGCACAATCTTCTCTTATGTTCAAAAACAATTTTGTATTCTCCCCAAAGTCTTTGAACAACATTTGCAATAATCTTTACCAATCTCCCCTAAAGGTTGTAGAAACCTCTTTCATACATCAGAAAGAAATTATCTTCAAAGAAAATTTCAGTAAAATCTGCTTGCAATTTGAAATCTCGGAACTTTCTCTTTCAAACTTGTACTGTCTTCTCACAAATTGCATTCTTTGACTGGATCTTGTAATGAACTTTCTTCAAATCATCTTTTCTTGAAATGATTTATCCTTTAAATTCCAGCATCTCTTTAACTTTTCCCATAATTGATATAAGCTTTCATTCATCAAACATTTATTGAACAAATCTTGATCACTTCTCCAACATTTCCTAAAAATAACTTCTCCATTTCTTGAGTCTCTCCCCCTTTTTGATGATTGTGACATTGAAATCATCAAAACTTTCACAAGAAATGTCCTTAAAATTCTAATCTGACCACTGATCATTGTTACAGAGCCTCTGATTATCCGTCAGTTCATAAGATATTCATTAGAATCTTTTCAAATTCTGACAAATTATGAGTGTAAAACCTGAATCAACAAATGAATCAGTTAAAATGCCTGTCAATAACATGAAGTCACTGTGTGTAACGAATACACAATAGAAAGGATCTTTTCGATGTTCACTCCTCCAGGTCTTCCATTCAATCATCAAATAACACAAGGTTAAACTATGAACGTTTAGACAGAAAAACGAATTTCCTGTGTGTTCGTGCTTGTGTATGAAAGAATTAAGCACATGATGATTGCTTTATCAATTAGGCTCAAAACTGTGTAAACCATTGAGACAACAACAGTATAACACAGACTCAATTGTGCATGATCGAAGTGTGAAGGTGGGGCAGACTTCCTTCTGTTTCAATATCCACATCTTCCGAATGAAGACGAGATAGCATATGTGTTGCATCCCCATAAAATATTGAAACATCTTCTTTTTAATAAAAAGATGAGTAGTTGGTAGGGTTAAGTCAAGAGTTAGTATGGGCTAGTTGAATTTTTCAATGATATTCACTAAAGAATTATGAAACAATCAGAAATGTGGCTTCCCGGCTTAGAAAAAGTTGGTGCAGAGTTTGATATTATTTTACTCTGATCTCACACCCTCTTTCATTTTATCAATAACCTCGCTTCTAACCAAACACTCTTTTTCATTTTACCTCATCACACATACCCACACTCAGTTATTATGACTCCTCGCCTCTCGATCACTCAAGAATTAACTTCATGGATAGGAAACACTGTTAACGTGAATCCATAGAAGTTCTGTTAAGTTCTTACACAAAGATCCCATGTTGTCCTAGATGCACAATGTTGCTCAAATATATGGTTTAACTTTTCAGTTAAAGCACAAAATACATGTCAGATGTTTGTATGCTTATAAAGATAATCATGAAGATTTGAGAATTTTAAACATTGAAGATATTTCAAAACAAGTATATTGAATGAATGAAATGAATACAAGAAACTTGTTTGAAAATCTAACATTGTATGATAGGATCAAATATGAATGAGTTATCATAAAAAAGCTTAGGTCATGAAAAATTAGAATTTGTCAATACAAAACAAAATATAGACATTCTTGAAAGTAACGTTTTGAAATGAAATCACGCTAAACAAACATTGAATATCAAGCGGGGTGTCTTACCATCGAAAATATGTTTCAATATGAGACATGGTAAGAACATTTCCAACATAATATGAAACCGGTGTGTGTGAATACTTGACAGTGTATAGAAAAGATAATACACAAGTATTTATCTTTGGAAACACACGGTTTGTTTAAACATTTAAGCACATGTAAATGAAAACATTTAAAATCACACTTCTATATTCATGAAATCTGTTTAAGAAAGTGGTTTGAACATTTAGAAACATGTTTTCTATGATTGAAAGTCGTCCTTCTTTCAACCATATATGAGATTAAAAGTAGAATATTTCCTTACGCTCATCTTCAATCTCACGAAGTCAGCTCAAAAGTCATAACATATATGATCGTTTAAGCTCCCCCTCAAAATCTGCATTTAGTCACAAAGTCGTCAAAGCACAAAGTCTTATTCACAACATTTATTGAAAAGTAAATGACATAAAGCAATAAAATGTGTGAAGAACGAGTTCTGATCAGATGTAATCACTTACTCAACTCCCCCTGAAATTGTGCATTAAAAGATGTTTTAGTGAATAATCTAAGCAAAAATTTATTAACTCCCCCTAAAAATGTAAATCATCTTAGCTTTGTCTCATACTCCCCCTGAAATCTTGAACAAACTTAAGTGCAGATATCTTTCAGATTAAGAATAAAGAAATGAAGAAAAATAACAAAACTAAACTTTAATAGGTAACAACATATTACATCTTTAGATTTAACATACCAGGTTTTGAAATGAGAAAATGAAATCTCTTTTCATCAAGTGGCTTGGTAAATAAATATGCAAGCTGATAATCTGTGTTTACAAAGTAAAGTTCGATTCTACCTTTTTCGACATTTTCTTTTATAACATGTGATGAACCAAGATCACAAGATCGTAGAGAGAGAATCTAGAGAGAGAAAGTATGCTTCAATGCAACAGTGAATTATATACAAACAGTGTACGGTTCCTAATCAAAACAAACAAGCCAAGGGGACTTAAATACCCCAAGGCACAAACAAAACAGATAACACTACTGAAAGCAGTAAAATAAATACAATGATTACTATAAAATCAGATCTAACAATCTCCCCCTTAGTAATCATTGGCGTCGAGGTCTTCAAAAACAATCTTCAAAAACAGCATTGACCTTCTAGACGACTTTAAAAGATCATTGACGTTCTTCTCGTTGACGTAGTCTGTTCAGCCCAACTAACACTTCCAAACGTCGCAGAGTTGAACGGAGATTCAGTCTGTTTTGAATAGTGTCCAAAGATCTACGGATCAGACGAATTTCATTGTTTTCAAACAGATATGACTCTCTTCTTGTTTCCAAAAACTTTCTTCTAGCCTCTTGCAAACGATGCTCCAACTGAAGTTTGATCACCTTTAAAGTTCCTTCAGAGTAATATCCAACTTCATCAAATCATAGAAAGCATTTTTCACTTGAGTTGTTCTTGTATACTACTCCATATAGATCTTCGATAATGGTGAATAACGAATAAGATTCTAGATTCTGCAAACTCTGGTTGGGTCTTTCCAGATTAACCACAGGCTGAAAACTTTCGACGGCCATCTGAAAGTCAAAAACACGATAAAATCGGATCTGTCGTCGAATGAATCGTTTAAGAACATAAAGAGTTTGAGAAACATCCTGAGTTCGGTGATAAAGATTCCTGAAGTGATCATATAGGAATTCAACATCATCTATTGAAAGATCAACGAAATCTGCCTCTGAAAAGATGTACCGCTTGTAGTCTCTTCTTTCCACTTCAAGATTTGGATACCATATATTCATAAACTTACAAATAGTGACACTTAGAACTCGAACTATTAGATGAGGAGAAGTAACAGTGTTATTCCTTCTGCGCTGTCATTTGATAAAAGTTAAGTATTCATGCTGATAAGCTTCTGATTCTTTCTCTACTCCAAGAATGGCATATAAATTGAGTGTCCTTCTTCTAGAAACAATAATGTTGCTTTGGATATCTTCCAGAAAAGCAGTTCTGAGTCTAGAGACCATATATCTTTGCTGTAGATTTCGCTGCCTTTACTGTCTAGTTAAAGCTTCTCCTTCTTCTAGAAGAGATGGAGGAATTACTGGTTCAGAAGAAGAAATAACTACTTGAGCTCTAGACGACTCACCAACTTCAAATGCACATGATGGAATATTGGTTGTCGGGAGCAGAACTAGTTACTGGAGTAGACGAAGGTTGATCAACTTCTGGAATCTCACCTTGACTCGGAAGATCAGCATATAATAATTCAGCATCTTTTGTATCTGTTGCATCCATGAAAACAGAATCATCCTCTGTATCAGATAAGATGATGATATTGTTGCAATCTTCTTCTTTAACTTGAGCAACTTTCTCAAATCTAACTTCTTCATCATCATCTGAATTTATCTCAATGAAGTTCGCGAAGAATGATCTCATGTCATTTGCTGCTTCTGATTCTTCAACTTCATGAGCTCTACCTGAGACATCTGGATCCACATAAACTACAATTTGCATATTATTAAAATTTGCTTCAGACAAATTAAATTCATTATGCAAATCAGTTACATCAGCATTGTCAATCATAACATCCATTAAGTCATGGATACTGCAATCTTGAACTGTATCAGCAGTCTTTGCTCTATCTTCAGCCACTTCTTCTTGAACAACTTCTCGAGCTTCAGAAGACCCTTCTGTTCTTTGTCTCTTTGCCATCTCCCCCTCATGGCCTTGATGATCGGGATCATCTTGGTCATGTCTTCGTTTAAGAGACGGACCGGCCTCAGTTCTGCAGCTTTGTTCATGAATGTCAAGCCTGGAAGATAAATCAGAGAAAGTTTGAGATATAAACAATTTGAGATCAGCAAAACTTGATTGAACTTCCGATCTGAATGCTTGAAACTCAGTATATGAAACATAGATTCTGTCAGATTCAGATGAAGAAACTGGAGGCGGCGTAGGTTGGATGTTCCGAAGCAGAGAAATAAGATCTTGATCCTGATGTTCTGGTGGCGACATAGAAAGAAGTCGAGCATAGAGCAAATCTGTCAACTCTGTAATAGGAAGATCTGATACTGGAGGGCTAGAAGAAGACACAGGTATATGAGTAGATGAAGAAATTCCAGCTGACTGTGTAAACAACGGAGGTAGAGGAATAGACATGATCGTTGGAGCAGAAGATTGAACAGCAGAAGATGGCTCTCTTAGAACAACCCCAGATGAGCGTTTGAACAGAATCTCTGTAGGAATCACTGAAATATCATTCTCAGGCATCTTCCCTTTGAATAAAGCTATTAACTTCAGAATCTGTGCTTCCTTTTCAGCATCCATTCTCTCCGATAACTGCCGAATAACATCATTCAAAGTAGAGAATTTGTCAGTTGAAACTCGAGCTTGATCAGAAGTAAGCTCAATAGCTGATGAAGTAGACTGAATAACTTCAAGTGTAGTTGCTTGAGCTTGACTTTGAACCGAAGTTGCGGCTTGATCAAAAGTTGTATCCAATTCATCTACTTGAAGATGTGTAACTGAAGGATTAACTGGAACTGAATCATCATCAGAGATAACTTCTGTTGAGATAACCACTTCCGGAGTTCTTACTTTCCGTTCATACACTTTCATGTTCGATTGATCATCATCATCATCACCATCATCTGAATCACTTGTCGTATTTTCACCATCATCAGAAAACTCAGCATTTGTCTCATCATCATCAGCAACTCCAGTTTCATCAGGATTAACATCTTTTCTAACATCAGTAGTTGCTTCAGCTTGAATATCAGCAATGACAGATTCAACGCAATGAGTAGCAACATCTTGTGGTGTTGCAAAAAAATCAACATCTGTCTCTATTACCTGAGTATTTGCTTCAACTTGCTCTTCATGAGTAGTACCAGCTGGAGTGCCATGAGAAGGTTCTTCCTGTTCAGCCTCTTCAAAGTCATTTTCTAAACAATAATCAATGACACTGGGATCGGTCATGTCAGCATAATTGGCAATAAGACCATAAGGAATAGTCATAGAAAATGTGAAGGACTTCTTTTGTTTCTGAAGGAAAAGCATCTCAGTATCCGGAACTTGCGGCCAAGATAATCTTCGTGGAATTTCCGGATTGCTTCAAAACATGCTTCTAACAATCAGCTTGAAAACCTGATAAAAGGAATGAACTTTCGTCGCTTGTTGGTTAACTTGTCTTGCACTATTTCAGATAGCTCGGTCCAGAAAATAATCGTGTAGTCGACATGCAGGTCATAGACTACTGCATGGAACAGTCGAAGATAGTGAAGACTAGAACTATCCGTGCCGATATGTTTAGACGTTAAGCACCTGTTGATGACAGAAAATAAAGAATACCAGACAGGAGGAAGATTAGACTTGTCAAAGTCTACAACCCTGTTCAGTGGACCAACATAGCCTAGTCGTTTGATTCCTTCAAACACTTCTTCTTCAGATGAAACTGATCATATGTTGTCCGTCCATGTCTAGAATTAGGCTCAGGAAGCTCAAGAATCAACCTTAACCGCTTGTAAGACAGATATGAATCAAATTGATCAATTTGAAGATCAAATCGATGAGGACGTGCCAGTTCATTCTTTGTGATGGTGTGCCAGACTTGCTGAACGTAGACTTCCGGAACATCGGCAACTGAACATAGAGCTTGAGAGAGCGGATGTCCACGAAGAATAGTGCGTATGACAGGATGAATCTTGATGCGATCAAAGTCAACAAAGTAGTTGTTATGCTTATAAGGCATGTACATGACGTTCGGGAACACATCATTTGGATTTCGCCTTGATATGGAAAAATCAGCCCCAACAGATGGAACAGACGGCATAGGTGTATCATGAGACGCCTGATCAGTCGGATTCTGAAGAATGACATTCTCATCTTGAATCATTGGATCAGTATTTGTTTGAGAAGTCATGATAACCTGATAGTCGATTATAAGGTCTAAACACAACCCAATACGCAAATCGATCTAAATCAACTTGAATCTGAGTTTTAGAAATCGATGAACAGTGAAATAATCGCATATCAGTTTAAAACGCACAATAATAGAAACCAAGAAAGAAATCAAAACAAAGTAATAAAACAATAATCGAACTACAAACATAGAATTAAAAACAAAAACATACCTGATCTTTCCAAAATCACAATCTGAGATGAATAGTAAAGATCGCAGGAGGAACAATACTCAGAGATAATTGAGGGAAGAAGAATAGTCAAAACAAGTTCAAAAAGAATAAAGAAAAGAAAAGACACTATTACTTCTATATATATTCTAAAAGCAAAATACTTAAAAAAAATAACTACAAAAAAAAAATACCTGAAAAGCCCCCATTACTCCCCCTACACAAATGCACAAAATTTAACAAATTAGTTTAGCATTTGCATAGTAATTTCAGAAAAACTTACCTTATGAATTTCTGATCAGCACAGGAAGAATTAATCAGTAATATTCACTCCCCCTCAAAAACAGAATATTCTCAGAAATAGAAACCAGATATACACTCCCCCTTGAAAAATGCACAGACCATACGACAAAAAAACACAGACAGCAAACATAAAGACATCAATATTAAAGATGATCATATTGAATATAAATTTTGTAACAACTGAATATATAAAATTTTAAACACTAAACAAATTAAAGTCTACTCAGTAGAATATCCCAGATTTATCAATCAGTTGAAATCAAACGCGAGTTGTTGCATACAGAAACATGTTTCATTATATATCAAGTTAAAACATGTTCAGATTCAAACACTTACAGGTATCTATTCAGTGTGCTTGCATGCGATCTCTGATTAGCTTCAAGAAAAATGTAATTCTAAACATAAAATGAAGAACTTTACATGTACATACACTAAGTCATCAAGAATTAAGATTTTCACAAATTACAGGTTTATCACAGCTTAAAATATATCACCAAGTATCAAGAGATGTGTGCTCATTGGCATCTTTTAGCTGTGTGCACATTGGGATCTTCACATGAGTGTGCTCTTTGGCATCTTTTAAGCTTTGTGCTCTTTGGCATCTTTTAATCAAAGAGTTCATTAAGTAATGAACATACCGTAAACGTAACTTTCTATCTGACCCTATTGCAGGATTTGGGTCAGCCGCTCCCAGACCAGTTGGCCTTAGGGGACTAGGTGTCAAGCACCCCTTTGAACTTACTTTCCCGGATCAGAAAGGCTACATCGACATATCCTAAACCCATTCATACCAGTAGAACATGACTTTCGATCTGATTCTATTGCAGGATTTCTGTTCGATCACTCCCAGAACAATTGACCTTAGGGGACCAGATGTCAAGCATCCCTCGGAACTTACTTTCCCAAACCCGAAAGGTCACAGGTACAAACTTTTAAACTCAAGGATTTCTGTATTTTAAATGCTTAAAAATAAAATCATCTCAATAACTCAGATCTATATCGAATAGCTTAGCCCATATTTTCATTACGATCTACAATTTTGATCACTTAGGTTGTTCAAGCAAAGTAAACCATAAATATGCCGACTCACATATCTTTAAAGCAGTATCTAAAGCGTCAAACATGTTGCTGACTTTTCGATGTTTGAAAGATTTGAACGTTGAACATATAAAACTTAAAATATTAACAAGGCGACTTGTAAAAGATCCTAGACACACATTTTATTCAACTGAAAGAAAATCTGAAATATTAAACTTTATAGAATAAAATTTGTAAAGATTTAAACTTTTAAATTCAACATGCCTAGTTTTGAAAGCAAAAAGTTAAAGCGTTTTTCATCTAAAGATTTTGTAAATATATCAGCAAGTTGATATTCAGTTGGTACAAAATATAATTCAATAGTACCTTCTTCCACGTGATGCTTTATAAAATGATATCTCATGTCTATGTGCTTGGTCTTGGTGTGCTGGACAGGGTTAACTGATATCGCAATTGCGGACTTGCTGTCACAATATATTGGCACAGTCTTGTATAGCATCCCGTAATCGCAAAGTTGCGTTTTCATCCAAAGCACTTGAGTACAGCAACTAGCTGCAGCGACGTATTCAGCTTCGGCTGTTGATATTGAAACGCAATTTTGCTTTTTCGACGCCCAGCTGATCAGTCTGTCACCCAAAAACTGGAGATGACCAGAAGTGCTTTTCCTGTCTAATTGATTACCACCATAATCTGCATCAGAATAAGCAATTAAACTATAGTCAGAACTTTTAGGATACCATAATCCTAAATAAGGAGTTCCTTTAATATATCTAAAAATGCGTTTGACTGCTAAAAGATGAGATTATTTTTGTTTTGCTTGAAAACGAGCACACAGACACGTTGAAAACATTATGTCCGGGCGACTGGCAGTAAGATACATCAGTGATCCGATCATCCCTCTGTATGTCTTTTGATCCACAGCTTTTCCATCTGGATCCAGTCCTAGTTTGGCACCGTGAGCCATAGGCGTACCGATTGAGGTAGACTTATCCATTTTATATTTCTTCAAAATGTCAAAGACGTACTTTGACTGATTGATGAATATTCCATCTGGAAGCTGCTTCACTTGTAAGCCGAGAAAGAAATTGATTTCTCCCATCATGCTCATCTGAAATCTAGAGGTCATTAAATCAGAAAACCAATTACACAGAGACTTGTTAGTCGCACCGAAAATAATATCATCTACGTATATTTGTACTAAGCATATATCAAGATTAGTTCTATAAATGAAAATAGTAGTATCGATCGAGCCTTTGGTGAAGCCGGATTTGACCAAGAAAGCTGACAACTCGTCATACCATGCCCGAGGAGCTTGTTTCAGACCATACAAAGCTTTGTTAAGAAAATAAACATAATCAGGACGATCTTTGTCAACAAATCCCTCTGGCTGAGATACATATACTTCTTCTTTCAATTTGCCATTGAGAAATGCTGTCTTGACATCCATTTGATATACAGTGAAGTTGCGATAAGCAGCGAAGGCCAGAAACATCCGAATAGCTTCCAATCTGGCGACAGGTGCAAATGTTTCGTCATAGTCAATACCTTATTCTTGTCGATATCCTTTGGCTACTAACCTTGCTTTGTTCCGAACGACGATACCATCTTTGTCCTTTTTATTCTTGAATATCCACTTTGTACCAATGATGCTTTTACCCTTTGACCGTGGTACAAGTCTCCACACTTTGAGCGCGTCAAGCTGATTGAGCTCCTCTTGCATTGCTAAAATCCAGTCTGGATCTTCCAACGCTTCAGAAACTTTGTTAGGTTCAATCTTGCTTAGAAAGCAAGTGTACAAACATTCATTGAAAGAAGCTGTTCTGGAGCGAGTAGAAACACTTGATTGAGGATCTCCAATAATTTGATGGATTGGATGAGATCTTGTCCATTTTGTTGTATGAGGGAGAGGATCAATAACTTCTTGAACCACTTCTATTTGTTGAGGAGGATCTTCTAATGGAATAATGTCAGAAGATGATACAGATAAGGTTTCAACTGGAAGAGGAGGTATTTCCATGACATCAGATTCAAGCTCTTGTTGACCAGACGTAGCTTGTACTTCTTGTTGAACATTTTCTTCTGGAAAAACTTAATCTTCTACAGATTCCTCATAGACAGTTTCAGCAGTTTGTGGTTCAGAGATGACTTGATCAAGATGATATTCAGATGATATGTCTTGAATTTCAGGAAATACTGAATCAACATCAGGTTCAGAGGTTGGTGCAGCGGAATTAGGATTAGATGCACTCACAGATTCCTGATTCAAGACATTTGACACATTATCAGTGTTTGATTTAGGAACATCATCATAAAAATTTTCAAACAAAAAATCAAGATCAGAAAGATTAGACAGAGAAGTAGAAGGATCCTGATTTGTCGACTGAAGTGCAGGTTCTGAACTAATTTGTTCAGAAGCTGAGTTTCCAGTAATATCGGGTTCTGAACTGTGTTGTCCAGAAGCCAAATCTGCAGCTTCATCAAATTTGACATTCACTGACTCTATCACTTTTCTTGCAGAGAGGAGAAAAACTCTGTAAGCCGCAGAGTTAGAAGAATAGCCCAGAAAAACACCTTCATCTGCCTTTGGACTAAATTTGTTCAGATTATCTCTGTCATTCAAAACATAGCATTTACACCCAAAAGACTTGAAATATTTGATGATGGGTTTAATACCATTCATCAATTCATATGGAGTCTTATTGAACCGGCGGTGTAGAATTGATCTGTTTTGAGTATGACATGCAGTTGATATGGCTTCAGCCCAGTGAGACAAAGGAAGACCTGAATAAGCAAGCATAGATCTAGCAGCTTCCACAAGCGTTCTGTTTCTTCTTTCAACAACTCCATTCTGTTGCGGTGTTCTTGCAGCAGAAAACTGTTGTTGTATACCTTGATCATCATAAAATGCTTGAAGAGTTGAATTCTTGAATTCTGTGCCATTATCTGATCTTACAACTTTGACGTGCTTTTGCTTATTTGTCTGAATAGTTTTGATGAGGTTGATGAGAATTTCGGGTGTCTCGTCTTTAGATTTGAGAAATTTCACCCATGTATATCTGGAGTAATCATCAACAACAACCAAAACATACTTCTTCTTCCCTATACTCTTTGTCTTCATTGGACCGCACAAATCAACATGAATTAGATCTAGAACGTCCGCAGTGCAATGTTCAGGCTTTGGCTTATGAGAAGCTTTCTTCATCTTTCCTTTCTCGCAGTCCTGACAGAGATGGTCTTTCTGGAAACGGAGGATTGGAAGACCTCTCACGGAATCATTCTTGACCAAGCGATCCATATATTTGAAATTGAGATGAGCTAGTCGACGGTGCCACAACCAGCTTTCATGAATAGAGGCTTTTGATAGAAGACAAATATCTGATGGAACCTTTACTTCGGAAAGATTAATGGTATAAAGATTTGATCTTCTCTTTCCAACAAGTAAAACAATGCCACTATTATTCTTTACAGCAACTCTTTTAGACTTGAAACTGACTTCAAGATCTTTATCACAGAACTTTCCGATGCTGAATAGATTGTGACTTAATCCTTCGACATAACTTACTCTTTTGACAGTTATGTTACCTTGAATAAGATCTCCATAACCAAGAATGGGAGTTGTCTCGCAGTTTCCAAATTTGACACGACCACAACATTTTTCTTTAAAATTTGAAAGTAGAGATTTGTTGCCAGCCATGTGTTTGGAACACCCCGAATCCAGATACCATAAATGATTTAGCTGCACAATCAACAATTACTGAGATTTAGGTACCCATATAAATATGGGTCCCTTCTTGTTAGTCCTTTCCTTTTTCTTTTTCAAAAATTTATTTTTCCAAAACATCTGAGATTGATCAAATAAAGCATGAACATCATCACATATTACAGAAGAAACACAATCATCAGAATCAGAATCAGAACTAGAGAGACAATATGAGATATTCTTTGAAATTTGAAACATTTGCTCAACAGAATATTTTGTAGATTTATTACAAAAGGCAAATGAGTCTTGTTTACAAAGAAAATCTACACATTTATTCTCTACAGAAACAATTTCTTCAGATCTCTGTTTCTTTTGCCAAACAGACTTCACAGACTTCTTCAAAGGCCTATCTGAAATAGATGAATCAGAAAAATTAGAATTTTCAGAAATATCAAACTCTTTCTTCTTTTTCGTCTTTGACCTTCTTCTTTTACGCTTTGTTTTATAAAAATGATCATTTAGCGTAAAAGTGTCATCAACAATTTCAGATAAAATATTTGATTTAGAAGAGGAAGTTTTATCAATAAAATCAAACTGATCAGTTAGATTATTTGGATAAACCTTAGAGCAAGAAACATCATATGAACACAAGTTGATGGAAGATTTGATAATACCAGAACTATTTTCTTTAAAATTCGATGTCATAAAAGAAAAAATAACATCGTTTTCAATTTTTCTCAAAATCTCTTGTTCTTCCAATTGTTCTTCTAGATCAAAGATTTGACATTCTAAGACTAAAGGAGGTATATATCTCTTAGTATCATAAGAAACTGGAGATATTTTGTCCTTATTAGGATTAGATTCATTTAAATCAAAGAAGTCATTCGATCTAGAAGATTTAGTAGAAGAAACAATGTTTAACTTTTGTCTTTTCTTCTTTATTTTTTCAGGAAAATATTTTGCATTTTCTTGAGTGTAAACGAAAGGAACTTCCATTCTCTTGTTGTTTATCCGTTTCTTATCTTCCTCAATAGTAGTCTCTTTAGCACTTGTCCAAAAAGGTTTGTATTGAGAACCATATTTTGAAAGACCAAGACAGTCGTAATCATAAAAATTGGGAATCTCAATATTAGCTTTCTTTAAAAACTGAGGATTTTTAAATCCAAGACCCCAATTTTCTTTTAACGACTCATAGCTCCTTGGTTTATGCATATGAATTGTTTGTTCAGTTTGATTTTGTTTATATAACTTTTCTTCTAATTCAAATATTTTATCCGAAAACTCTTGATTTAAAATTGACAAAACAGACAAAGAATCATGAGAAGTCTGTTTTTCAATTTCTAACTCTTCTATTCTTTCTTGAAATTTCTCTTTTGTAAATTTTAAAATAGCTTTTTCATCTCTCAGAGAAATCTTCAACTTTTCAATTTGAACAGACTTTTCTTGATTTTCGCGTTTTTCGGATATAAGCTTTGAACGAAAGTCATGTAAAGCATTTGTGATGACATTCATTTGCGAAGAAATAAAATTAAAATCAAACTCAGATGGTACCTCAGATTCATCGGTTGAAGTCTCCTCATCCTCATCATCACTGTTGTCGTCTCCAATAAAACACATAGCAGCAGTCTCAACATTGTCAGCTTCGTTATCTGAGTGATCCAACCAATATTCCTCTTCAGCCAACAAAATTGTTCCACTTGCTTTCTTCTCAGCCAAAGCTAATTTCTTCTTATAGAAATCCACATCTTTCACAATCTTCGTTCTGCATTCCTTTGAAATATGCCCGGGTTTGCCACAGTTGTAGCAAGTCACAGCCTTTTTCTCTTCTTTCTTTGGTTCATCTGCTGTACCAGGCTCATATTTGGGAAAGAAAGGCTTTGATGTAGAACCAGGTTCTACCTTCTTTGAACCCGAAGAGAAACGAAGATTGTTTGAGCCTGACCGTTTCTGATATTTCTTTTGATAGTGCTGACTTAGAAGAATCATGGCTTTTTCCAATGCTTCGCCATCGTCATCTGTTGACCCATCGTAAGCAGACTCAGTCAAGACTTGCTCAGCCATTTGGCTAGCTAAAAGAGCGATTGGATCCATAGTCTTTGGCTTCTGCTTATCCAGCTTAGCTTTCTTCTTCATTACCATGGCTTCATCAGACATCAGAATTTCAAACATTTCCTGAATGGGCATTTTGGAAATTCTGGGATCATTCCTCATTCGATGACAGGATTTTTCCCATTCAGGTTTGAGTGCATTGAGGAACTTCAGATTCGTCTCCAGCTCATTCTTTATAACCTTGATCTTATACAGATCATTAATAACAGTCTAGAACCTGTCGAAGACAATTTTCAGACTTTCCCCATCCTTTGCTTTGAACTCTTCAAAATTGTTCATGTATCTTGTCTGACGAAGCTGGGTAGACATAGCAGTACCAAGCATGATTTTCTACAGTTGTGTCCACATCAGCATAGAATTGTGTTTGAAACAATCGATTCTGTTATAGATGGAATTTGGTAGAGCTAGAATCAAATTCGACTTGGCCTGATTGTCAGCTTGGTATCTCAGAAGTTCATCAGCCTCATATTCTATCAATGCTTTTTCTACATTAGTAGCTGGAGTGTTTCCAACAGCTGGTATCACTTTCCTTGGTTTGACCATGGGACCTTCAGTCAAAGCTTTCATCATATTTTCCCCATTAGATTGCCTTTCGATGAAATTAATAAACCAGTCCTGCCATTGTTCAAATTCGTTCTCATTTATCAGCACAGGTGGGCGAGTATCAGACCCCAATGACATCATGAGGTCGTTCTTGTACAGTTGAGCTTGAAGAGACATTTTGAATAAATCTGGAATTCAGAAAAATGACCAAGTCATGAAGACCCGCACAACTAAGAAATGCGTGTTCAGAGACAAAAACTGTTCGGGTCCTTGATGATACGCACACCCAATGAATGCGTATCCTGAGAAATGCTTGTTGAGAGAAATGCGTGTTGAGAGAAATGCGAGTCTAGAAAGTCACTCGATGCTTTCCTTAGAGATTTGTGTCCAAGAGAAATGCGCATCCAAGAGAAATGTGTATCATGAGGGGCACGCACTTGAAGTTGTGCGTGTTCAGAATGACCCGCACTTTGAAGAAATGCGTGTTAAGGAAGACACGCACTTGAAGAAATGCGTGTTAAGGCAGACACGCACTTGAAGAAATGCGTGTTAAGGCAGACACGCACTTGAAGAAATGCGTGTTAAGGCAGACACGCACTTTGAAGAAATGCGTGTGAAGACCACTTGAAGATATGCGTTTCCAAAATAGAATAAATAACCTGAAAAAAAACACTAACACTTAAAAGTTAGTTGCACACGATTTTATGAACAACACGCATACTAATAAGATGAATAACCCGCATAAATCTTGAATAACCCGCATACTTCAAAAACTTGTAATATGCAAACTAGTATGAATGACACGCACAACATATATGAATGACACAACATATATGAATGACACGCATATCAGGATGAATGACACGCATTCTAACATGAATGACACGCATTTTAACACTCGACTATAAATCTGCTAATTCGATCATAACAATGAAATTAAACCCAAACAACTTGCACAAATTTGATCGAAAACATGTTTTTAATACATTTCAATTGATAACTTCGATCAAAACACTCTGAAACTCAAAATTCAAAACAAACAGAACAACAGACTCGACTTTTTCAGAATGTATTCAAACTCAAAATTGAAACATCAAATCACGTTTTTATGCAAATCAACAAGAAACAGAATAGATCGACTAACTAAAACGCATCTAAAATCATCAAAATCAATGCAATTCGATCACAAAACAGACTGAATTTGGTGAAAATCCAGAAAACGAGATTTTTCTTGAAAAACAACAAAAATCAATCAAATTTTCGAATTAACCAACCAAATCAGAAACAATTATACACTAATCTCAATCCTCTCAAGATCTTGGAGGCTCTGATACCAATTGATGAACCAAGATCACAAGGTCGTAGAGAGAGAATCTAGAGAGAAAAAGTATGCTTCAATGCAACAGTGAATTGTATACAAACAGTGTACGGTTCCTTATCAAAACAAACAAGCCAAGGGGACTTAAATACCCCAAGGCACAAACAAAACAGATAACACTACTGAAAGCAGTAAAATAAATACAATGATTACTATAAAATCAGATCTAACAACATGATATCTCACGTCTATATGCTTGGTTTTGGTATGTTGAACAGGGTTAGCAGATATTGCAATAACGCTCTTCGAATCGCAGTAGATCAGGATTTTGTCGAACTTGAAGCCATAATCTCGAAGTTGTGTCTGTATCCACATCACTTAAGAATAGCAGCTAGCCGCAGCTACTTACTCTGCCTCGGCAGTTGAAGTGGATACACAGAGTTGTTTCTTTGAAGCCCAACTCTCGAGTTTATATCCAAGAAATTGAATATGTCTTGAAGTACTCTTCCTGTCAAGCATACAACCTTCATAATCTGCATCTGAATATGTCGTAAGCTCAAAACCTGTATCCTTAGGATACCACCGACCAAGATTTGCAGTGCCCTTCAGATATCTAAATATTCGCTTAACTGCAGACAAATGGGATTCTTTAGGTGAAGCCTGATATCTTCCACATAAGCATGTAGAAAACCATATATCTGGCCTACTAGATGTTAAGCACATTAATGAACTAATCAAACCTCTGTAGGTTCTAACATCGATAGCTTTTCCAGAAGGATATGCTCCGATCTTAGTTCCAAGTGCCATCGGGGTACCAATAGGAGTACAATTTTCTGTTTTAAATGAAAATCCCCGTAGAAAATTGTTTGACTTGTAATCCGAGAAATAAATTCATCTCACCCATCATACTCATATGAAAACGCGACACCATAAGGTTAGAGAAATTCTAACAGTACTTGTTCTCCTTGTCATTCAGTACGAAACACCTACATCTAAAAATATAGAAGTGTTTAATGCTAGGTATTCGATTATTTATTAAAGCATACGGTGTTTTACCGAACCGGCGGTAGATAATAGAGCGATTTTGAGTGTAGCAAGCAGTCGACACAGCTTCAGCCCATAGATCGAGCGACCTCGACTAGTGTTATGTTACGTCTCTCTATGACTCCATTCTGTTCAGGCGTTCTGGGAGCAGAAAATTGATGTGTTATCCTGACCGATTCGAGATAATCATCAACAATTCTGTTCTGGAATTCTGTGCCATTGTCCGTTCTAAGAAGCTTTACTGTCTTCTACAGATTCACTTGAGTGGTCTTTAGAAATATGATGATGACATCGGGCGTCTCATCCTTTGATCTCAGAAATTTGACCCAAGTGTATCTCGGGTAATCGTCCACAATTACTAACACGTATTTTTTGCCGTTTATGCTTTGTATTCGTATTGAACCGCAAAGATCCATATGCAGAAGTTCCAATGATGAACTTGTACTTGGATTAGGCTTAGGCTTATGAGCGGCTCTTTTCATCTTGCCCTTCTCACACGCTGCACAGATATATGTTCTTTGACGTATTTGAGCTCTGGAAGTCCTTTCACTAAGTTTCCCGTAACCAGCTTGTTGATGTAACGAAAATTCAGGTGAAAAAGCCTTTGATGCCATAACCAACTCTGTTGCAAAGAGGCTTTTGATAGTAGACACACCTCATTGTCAGTCTTGACTTTTGAAAGATTGATTGTGTAGAGGTTTGACTTTCTCGTTCCGACCAAGAGTTCTTTACCATCTTCAGTACGCACAGAACACCTCTTGGCCTTGAAATTTACCTCTAAGTCTTTGTCACAAAACTGTCCAATGTTGAATAGGTTATGTCCTAGGCCTTCAACGTAACTCACCTTCTTGATCATTATGTTGTCTTGAATAACGTCACCATAACCCAAAATTGGTGAAAACTGGTCATTCCCGAAGCGCACGTTCCCGCAGTATTTCTCTGTATAATTAGATAATATATCTTTTTGCCCGTTCATATGCTTGGAGCAACCAGAATCTAAGTACCACATATGATGGGTTTGCACAAGAGAAATTAGGGAACAATCGGTTTAGGTACCCATTTATATCTGGGTTCCTTCAGGTTAGCGCAAGATTTTGGCACCCATATAAAATTGGGTAATCTTTTGTTTTGAAAAACATAAAAATGAGGTATATAATAATTTCTGAACCAACAATCAGAATTTTGTCGAGTCACAAAATCATTTCTACGATATGTAGACAACTGATTAGTAATCGAAGATAATTGGAACAATTGCTTTATTGAATATTTCTTGTAAGAAGTCACAATATTTTTTTGTAGAAGCAATGTTACCAACCAAATCAGTACTACTAACAGAAATCCTATTACATTCAGAATCCGAAAATGACTTTGTAAGCTCTCCAACTTTCTTCTTTGGTCGCCATTCAGTTCTTACTTCAGACCTTTTCTTGCTCAGTTCTGAAACAAAAGATTTAGATTTGTTAGGAAAATGAGATTTCTGAGTTTGTCTTTTCTTTTGCTTACCTGTGTTGGTCCGTTTCTGTGAGCGCCTTGTCTTTTGCTTTTTACCTTTTTCATAATAATCAGTACTCCCAGAAGCTGATTCACCAACCTTAGTTGATGATTCACCTACTTCAAACACACTAGGTAAAGCTTCAGAGTTGATAATAAAAGCAGAATGATCTGCAAGTTTTGCATTGAAGTCAAACATATCAATACTTTCATCAATACAACCATCATCAGAATTTAAGAAATCATTTGCACACGCAAATAAGTCATCAATATCATCTTCAGAAGTTTGAGGTGCCTTGGAAGAGTTCGAACACTCATTAGATTTAGATTTAAAAACAGTGTTCTTCATGATTGTAGAAAATTCAACTTGTTCAATATCAACCAAAATTCTTTCGTCATATAATTCATTTTCAAGATCAATTATTTTGCTTTCTAAAACGAGTGGAGGAATATAAATTTTAGCTTTAATAGGTTTTGCCTCCAATTCTTTTGTAGAATAGCTTTCAAAATAATCATTCGAAAGGAACTTTGGTTATTCAGAAATATAACTATCATTCAACTTTTGATAGCAGAATGGTAGTTGCATTTTCATTGTTTTCTTTCAGTTCTCGTCTTCTTTGTCCTCAACCTCATCAGAAGATTTGGTAACAAACTTGGGTTTCAAATGAGGATGTTTGTTAGCCGCTTGTAGAAAATCAAAATGATACAAAGCTGGTTGTTTTCTAATTGCTTTCTTCAAATTGTGTGGGTTATCGTAACCGTGACCCCACTTTTCTTTAACATCAGTTTCCTCATTTGGTGTGTTTAGAAAGACGGTTTGATCTGTTTGTCCTCTAACATACAATTTGGCTTCCAAACCATTGATCTTTTTCTCTAAACTCTTATTTTCAATATGCAATTTAAGAACTTTTAGCACAAACTCTTGTTTCTCAAAATTAGACTTTGAAAGTTTAGAAATAGTTCGATAAATCTTATTTTCAAAACAATCTTTTTGTTGTTTAAACTCAATAGCATATTTGTTCAAAGAGTCAATCAGAATTTTGTTCCCAACAAGTTCTTTGTTGAGATAAAAAATACTTTGACTCTTCTTAGCAACTCTGCTTTTCTCCTTTTTTTAGTTTATTTTGAAGGTCTTGAAGCTCAATCATCATGGCTTCCATTTTGTTTAGAAAATCAGATTCAGAAAGATTTAGTACCTTATCAGAAATCTCTTCGTCAGATTCATCATACATCACTTCTTTCCCCATCAGGCACATGTGAGTAGTCTCTTCCTTTTCTTCATCGTCTGAGTAGTCTAGCCAAAATTCATCTTCTGCCATTAACGCTTTTCCAGTTTTCTTTTGCTTTCCAGAAGCATTTTGTTCTTGTAATAGTCTGAATTCCCTACTGTAGGCTTCCGACAGTCTTTGGCATAATGACCCACTTTACAACAATTGTAGCATTTAACCAGCTCATCAGACCTCTTCTCACTGCCATAATCATTCACAAATTTCTTCTTCTCCTCAGGTTTCCTTTCCATAAACTTCTCCTCGTACCTTCTTCCTTCCATTCTTTCTCTATGATCAAAATTTCTAGACCCTGACGAGTATCTTTGACTATTTGAACCCGACTTCTTGTAGAATTTCTTTTGAAAGGCTCGAGTCAACATTAACTTTGCTTGCTTTAATTCTTCCCCATCATCAGAACCAGAATTATTCTTAACAAAATCATCACAACTTGAAATAACAACTTTATTTTTCTTCTTCTTTTCTTTCCCTTTCTCTTTCTTTGCAACAACTAAAGCTATGGGATCTACAACTTTCTCAGTCTTTTTCTTCTCTTCCCTTTTCTCTTCTACTTCCTCCTCGTTCTGTCTAAGTGTTTCGTACACTTCATGAAGAGGGATGTCACTCAGATCCTTCATTTGTTTCATCCTTCTCGTGTATTTCTTCCATTCAGGTTGAAGAATGCTAAGGAATTTGACGTTGTTTTCTATTTGCTTCTTCTTCACCTTATTCTTTGCAAGCTCATTTAGCAATAGAACAAATCTCTCATATGTTTCCTCAAGGCTCTCATTCTCCTTAGCTTTGAACTCTTCATAGTTGTTAATACAGTTAGTGTTAGGTCCATCTTTCATGATTAGAAGTGTTGAAAAATAGGCTGAGCATAGAAACTTATGTTGTCTGCTAAGTCACCACAGAAGATGCAAAGCTCAGAGGTTACTCCGCAGAAGATGTACCCAAGGTCAAACCTGATGATTTTCAGATCACAGAGCCTCTGTGGTCACTCACAGAGCCTCTGTGAAGGCTAACCTCTAGAGATCAATGTTGAAGCTTTTCTCAAAGATAGTTCAAGACAAGACCACGTGCAGAACACGTGAGACCTGCTGTACGAAGATCCTCAAGATCAAATTAATGGGCGTCCCACGATGTCTTACTTTACAGGTGGCATTCCGTTTATGGAATGTCAGTCTTTGTCTTGTACTAAGGGGTGCATCCTTCTTCTATATTATGGGAGCACCACCTTAGAGTTTCAGTAAGAGAAAGCGAGCACACACAATAGAAAATAGAGATTGTATCTTCCAAGAGAATATCTGCATATACCAGTGCGTGTTCTTGGTGTTCTTCAGTAATCAATGAAACAGTTCTTTGAGTAACTTTCTTATAATACTTTACTTCCTGTTCATTAATTACTTGTGTGTTTACTACCTTGCATGTTCTATCTTTTCTACACAGCTTAAACGCTTTCGTACTCTGTTTAATTAATCTGTGTGTAGTAAAAGGTTAAATCAAGTTAAAGAACATCATAACTGGGATCAACAATTGGTATCAGAGCAGACTTTGATTCGTAATATCAAAGGATCCTGTTCTATACTTGATTCCCACGTTCCAGGTAGTAGTTGAGAGTCTGTTCCTTCATTTTGTTCTCCACTCATAAACGTACTCTGTTCTTTGGAGTCATTTCAACCAGTTTGAAGTAGATTCAAAGGCAAGTGTGTTTATTCCTTTGAAGAAAGATTCAAAGCTCAGCTAGTTGTTTGTCACTCTCCTCATACCAGAAATTCTTTCCTACTTTACTCATTCCTCATCTTTCTCAAAAGATCCCCTCATACTCTGTTTTCTAAACTAAAATAGCAAACACTGTTAACTACTTCAGTGCAGGATCTCAGTCTAAGCCTCCCTCTCTACTGAGGGATGAATATCCTCAGTGGAAGATCAGGATGATGCACTTCCTCGAAGGTGTGGATCCTGGTCTGGTTGAGTTTCTTCACAATTCTTCTTTCATCCCAATGACAACTATTCCTCGTGTTCCTGCCACTGCCAATACCCCTGAAATCCCTGAATATCAACACCCTAAACCCGTCCTTGAATGGAGTGAAGAAGAAAAGGCACAACATGAACTTGCAAAGAAATCCAAAAGATTGATCATTATGGCTATTCCAAACGATATCTTCCAGTCTCTTGATTCCTGTGAAACATCGAAGGACCTATGGTTAGAGCTAGAGAAACAACTTGAGGGTGGTGCTAAAACCCTCAAGAACAACAGGGCTTTGTGCATAAATGAATACTTTGCATTTAAAACTCTGCCGAGTGAATCCATTCAAAGCACATACAACAGATACAATTCCTTGATAAACAAGTGTAAGAGGTATGGCATCCACAGAAGCTCTGAAGAAAACAATGTAAGATTCCTTTAGAGCCTGAATGATGAATGGCTTCATCTAACCATGTCCATGCAAGCCACATTGGATCTTGATGTATGGTCCATATATGATCTCTTTGGAACACTGATTAGCCAAGAGAACAGAATTTCCAAGTTGATATCCTCTGTCGGAGGTCCTCTGGCTCTTATAGGAAGTGCCTCAGAAGGAAAAGACAAGGGAAAGAAGGAAAAGGCAACTGAGGATGCGCTGAGGATGAAAAATAAAAAGGTGCTTGTAGCAGAGAATGAAAGTGAAGAAGGATCTGAGGAAGAGATTGACATGGCTGCTATGGCCAAAACGCTTGCACTTATGACTCGACAATTCAATCGTAGTCTCAAGAAGAAGCCAGAGTGTAGAGGGAGAGAAGAAAGAGATGATAGAAGCAGAGGATATGGTGAGGTAAGAAAGTATGGAAGAGAAGAGTCTGAGGAAAAAATGCAAGAAGATTGGTGTGGATAGAGATCAGACGGCAGAGGTGTTGACAAATTTCCAAAGCAAACTGAAGGGTGCTTCAAATGCGGAAAACCAGGCCACTTCGCCGTAGAGTGCAGGTCCTCTGCCAATAAAGGGAAACCCACAAGAGACGCTGCTTTTTACAAAAAGAAAGCAGAATACTATACTTAGAGATCCCTAATGGCAGAACAAGAGAACCTTGTAACTGATGAATCCTCTGATGAAGAGGACAACGCACTCTTCTGTGGAATGGCGGAAGTCAACTCCTCTGACAACAATAGTGAGGTATCTTGTTCTAACTTACTTAATTCTGACTCTGAGAACAAACTTCTTACAATACAAAATGAGTTTCTTGCTTACAAAAACATGTACTCAGAACTAGAGAAGAAATTGGCCTTCTTTGAGAGAGAAACTAGGATTCTCACTCAAGAAAAGGACAAGCTCTATCTAGAAAGAAAAACCATTGTTTCTGAACATATTGTTGAAAAGAATGGGTCAAAAGAAAAGATTTCAAAACTTGATCAAGCCTTAAAAGACAAAGTAAAGGAACTAAAGAAATGTGAGAGTAATATATTAAATGCCATTTCTTTGAAAAACTTTTTTCAAAAAGAAAGAGAAGTCCTTCATCAAGATCTGTTCGATAGAGATCTCCAAATTAAGAGGTATCAAGTTGCTCAAAAGGTTCATGAAAAGGTAAATACCCAGATCGGCAGAAGAGGATTAGGGTTCGAGGATATTGACCCCTACACAGGAAATAAAAGAAACAAATCCTTATCAAACATCTTCTGCCCTGGTAAATTTTTAAAACTAAGTCTTCCAAACCTATTATCCACATTCAAGAGGCGCAGAACCTCTGAGGGACCACATCCGAGGAAACCTCTTTAGATGACGAACGTATGGTATGAAAACAATGATTCAGCATCTGCACTCTCGTCAAAGAGAAAAATTATTCCAAGGAAATATCTGTCTCAAAAACAAATAGGAATCTTCAGATTTGGTCACCCAGAAACTCAAACCCAAATGGCTTTCATGTGCCTGATGGTTCTTGAAAAGGAACTATCCTCTGATGCACCAGAGTTCGTTCCAGCCTCTATGGAAGAAAAACTATTTAAAAGGTTTTTGGAAAGCGACTTGAGAAGAACTTATGAAAATCATTTTCTCAACCATCCTGATTTAACCTTTGAAATAAGAGAAATCTTTGAGCAAGATCAGCAAAACTGTCTTAATGTTCCTATGGTCATTCCTTGTATTTCAAAAATTATAAATACTTCAGAGGACACCAATGGACAAAGCAAGGCACTTACAGAAGGTCAGACTCTCATTCATAGAGACTTTCTCGACTCAGACTCTGAGTCAGAATCAGAGTCCTCTGTCGACAATGGGACAAGTTCTATGGAACTTGAGATACTCCCCTGTGGTCCATAGAAGAGTAAACTTACCTCTGGCATTCTTAATAGAACAGTTCTTCCTAAAAGGAAAACCACAGGTATACCAATCTATCCCGATTTCCTGGACATGTGCTTGCAAGCAAAGACTTCTCTTGAGCTTAAAAAGTCTAAAAAGAACAAGATCTCTCATGTTTTAAAAGCTCCAAAACCATTAAAACCATTTCAAGAAAGAGTCACTTGGCAACAGAAGGGAAAATGGCCCAAAATTGATAAGCATGATGCTTCTGTTGCAGTGAAAGCAAGGAAAGAAGATAAAGGGAGAGTACAATCTCAGAGCCACTCAAGAAAAGTTTTTGAAAAAACTCAACCTAGATTAGACAAAGCTTTCTGTAAAAAAGAAACCCAAATCTAAAATGGGTTGTAGTAAAATTTGCTCTGTACCCTCCGTTGACAATTTTAATGAAATTTTCAAGAAGTTTGCCTCTAATGTCCCTTATTGTAAATGTCTTGATCTTATGCAATCTTTGAATCAACATTTCTTGAGGCCCTCCTGTCTTATATCTCACCCCAAACCCAAGAATTCAAAATTCAAGGGTGAGAAGAGACAATATGGTACCTCTGCAAATGAGGATAAGTCCAAAACCAAAGGTGCTAAGGCATATCTTCACAGCCTCCTAACAAAAATGGACCCATTTGGAAATGGGTACCTAGACTCCGGGTGCTCAAGACACGTGATTGGCGACATAGGGTTGCTTTCCTCTTACAAAGAAAAACTCGGTGGAGGATCTGTAAGCTTTGGAGATAACAAGAAAGGTCAAATAAAAGGCTATGGAGTCATTTCCAAAGAAGACATTGATGTCAACAGAGTTTCCTATGTGGAATGCCTCAAGCACAACTTACTGAGTGTAAGTCAACTCTGTGATAATGGACTCGATGTAATGTTTAAAAGACAATACTGCCCTCTGTTGAAGGAAGATACCACCACAGAGATTTTGCGAGCTAAAAGACGAGGTGACCTATACCTCATGGACTTCAAATCACCTAATAGAGAAGAAAATCTCTGTTTAGTCTCAAGTAAAAATGAAGAAGCTTGGCTCTGGCACAACAGGTTATGTCATCTAAACTTTCACACACTTGACAAACTTGTGAAACTAGATCTGGTAAGTGGACTACCAAGTATTAGATTAGACAAGGATCATCTATGCTCTGCTTGTGAGATGGGCAAACTTAAAAGGACTACCCACAAAACTAAGTCTGACATATCTTGCACCAGACCTCTGCAGATGCTTCATGTTGACCTCTGTGGTCCTATATTTGTGCAGAGTCTTGGTGGCAAGAAGTACATCCTTGTACTCATAGATGAATTCTCTAGATATACTTGGGTTGAATTCCTTCGAAAGAAATCAGATGTTTCTGAAGTACTAATCAATCTTATCAAGAGAATACAAGTTCTTTATGACTGCAGGGTACAGAGAATCCGAAGTGATAATGGCACAGAGTTTAAGAATTCAACCATTGAAGCCTATCTTTCGACAGAAGGCATATCATAGAACTTCTCTGCTGCAAGGACACCACAAAAAAACGGTGTTGTTGAACGAAAGAACAGAACACTAGTGGAAGCCGCAAGAACTATGCTCACTGCTTCAGGGCTCTCTATTTCTTTCTGGGCAGAAGCCATTTCAACTGCATGCTTCACCCAAAATCGATCTTTGATAGTTAAGAGGCATGCAAAAATACCATACCACTTACTACAACAGAGGAAACCGAACATCAAGTACTTCCATGTCTTCGGCTGCAGATGTTTTGTGATGAACGACAGAGAACGGATTGGGATGTTCAGTCCCAAAGTCGATGAAGCCAAACTTGTTGGCTATTCATCACACTCCAAGGCATACAGAGTCTATGTACTCAAATCCAAACATATACTTGAAAGTATTAATGTTTCATTTGATGACTCTTTTCAAGTGACTTCTGAGCAAATCAGCTCAGGACTCAAACTTCAAGATGAAGATTCTGGTGGCTCATCACGAACAAATGACCTTCATCATCTGTTTAAAGAGATGTCAATGATGATGGACCCTCTGAAGGTGATCACAGAGCCTCTGGAGCCGAACTCTCTGAGGACAAAACAGGTACTTCTCTGACTGGTCTTAGTAATGTGTCACCCTCTTCCACTACTATTGCAGGTGCAACCATCGAGGGGGAGCACTCAGAGGACAATTCAAATCAAGGCCCCAAGCTAAATCAAGAACATGATCATCTTCAAAATACCTCTAAATGGTCAACACCAGATCAAGGCTCTACAGAGCTCTCTACTTCAACTCATGGTGAACAACCAAGTCTTGTGGCAAGTACAAACGATCAATTTCCTTCAATAGAAAATGATGTACATCAAGATGAACTTGCACCAGAGTTAGACACAGAAGGTTCCAATGATCACCTACCTCGAATGACCAAGCGGACCAGAAGTCACCCACAGAACCAAATTATTGGTGACCCATCTGACAGAGTCCAAACTCGATCAAGTACTGCAAACTTTTGTTACTATACAAATTTTGTAAGTATTATCGAACCCAAAAAGGTCTCTAAAGCTCTTGAAGATCAAAACTTGGTAGAAGCTATGCAAGAAGAGCTTCTGTAGTTTGAAAGAAACGAAGTATGGACCCTAGTGCCTCTGCCAAAAGGCAAAATTGTAATAGGGACCAAATGGGTCTTCAGGAACAAAAAGGACGAGGATGGTGTGGTGGTCAGGAACAAAGCAAGTCTGGTGGCCAAGGGATACTGCCAAGAAGAAGGGATTGACTACGAAGAAACCTTTGCTCCTGTAGCCAGACTCGAAGCGATAAGGATATTTCTTGCCTTCGCAGCCCACAGAGGGTTCAAAGTTTTTCAAATGGATGTTAAGTCAGCCTTTTTGAATGGCCAAATTCAAGAAGAAGTATATTTCCAGCAACCACCAGGGTTTGAAAGCTCTATGTACCCAAATCATGTCTACTTTTTGGACAAGGCTCTGTATGGACTGAAACAGGCCCCTAGAGCCTGGTACGATAGACTTTCAAACTTCCTCCTTGTCAATGGTTTCGAAAGAGTTACAACTGATACTACGTTATTTTATAAAAGAGAAAAAGGTGAGATTCTACTTGTACAGATCTATGTTGATGACATTATTTTTGAGTCCACAAATGATCTATACTGCAAAAAGTTTGAATCATTGATGAAAAGTGAGTTTCAGATGAGCATGATGGGAGAACTTACATTCTTCCTAGGATTGGAAGTCAAACAAACCACAGAGGGGATTTTCATAATTCAGTCAAAATATGTCTCTGACATACATGAAAAATATAAGCTCTCTGACTCTTCACCAATGAAGACTCCTATGGCCACTGGATCCAAACTTCATGCAGATCCAGAAGGCAAGTCTGTGGAGTGTAAACTCTAAAGAGGTATGATAGGGTCTCTGTTATACTTAACCGCAAGTCGACCCGATATAATGTTTGCCATATGTCTCTGTGCATGATTTCAAGCTAACCCCAAAGAATCTCATATTTATGTTGTCAAGAGAATCTTCAGGTACCTTAAAGGGACCAAGAATCTTGGTCTCTGGTATCCGGAGAACTCTGGCTTTGATCTAGTGGCTTATACAGATTCAGATTACGAAGGATGCAAGCTCGACAGGAAGAGTACCTCTGGGAGCTGTCAATTCTTTGGAGGGAAACTAGTGAGTTGGACTTCCAAGAAACATAATTGTGTCTCGACCTCTATGGCAGAAGCTGAATACGTTGTTGCTACTAGTTGTTGCTCACAAGTTCTGTGGATGAGAACCCAACTCAGAGACTATGGTTGTGTGTTCCAGATTCTAGTTTCTATTCAATAACAATCAAACAAACAAGATTAAAACACAATGAATTACCTGTTTGATTACTTTGATTTTCACAAGATTACACTTTCTCTCTCTAGAACTCTTTCTCTCTCTAAAACCGTATTCTTTCTCTCAAATCTCAATTCTTACAAAATACGTCCATTCTGAATTACAAGAACAAAAACTATTTATACTACCACCTAATACAAGGAAACAAATAAAAATCAAATACAACTAAGTTTGACTTATTACAAAATAGACTTTGACTTTTAATGAGATTTGACTTTAGCAGCTTTGACTTTTTCAACTTTGACCTTCAGTATTATTGATCTTGTATCCAACAGATTTATGCTTTAACAATCTCCCCCTTTGGATTCAAGATCATTGTTGAAAAATCTAGCAATTCAGTCTTCACTTTAAGCTCTGTCAATACAATCTCCCCTTTTTCTTTAACTGTATTCTTTCCAAAATTGTCTTCAATCAATGAACAATCTCTTCAAAACTTTCACAGAAAACTTTCAGTCTTTGGAAAGAAATTATCTTCAGAATCAGCTCGAATTGCTTTAGCAGAAAATCTTCAAAGAAAATTTCCTCAAATCTTCAGAAATTCTTTGATCTTCTTTAAATCTTTCCTTTGAACTTTCCTGACTTGGACATTTCTGAAAAAACCTCTCAAAACTCCATCATTTCTTGATATCATCTCCCCCTTTTTGATGATTTGAGCATCGATATCATCAAAACTTTCTCCAAGAAATGTCTTTGACCAATCTGATATGTCATACTGAGCCTCTGATTTTGTCAATCCTCCAAGATAATCATCTAGATCTTTTCAAATCCAGAGAAATTAAGAACATGTAACTCCTGAATCAACAGATGAATCAGTTAAAATGCCTGTCAGTAACACAAAGTCACTGTGTGTAACGAATACACAATATAAAGGAGCTTTTTGATGTTCACTCCCCCAGGGCTTCCATCCAATCATCGAAACACCACAAAGGCAATTTCTATGAATGTTATGACAAGGAAACAAATTCTTTGTGTGCTCGTGCATGTGTAGAAAGAATTAAGCACAAATAATTGCTTTTCAATGAGGCTCAAAGTTATGTAAACCACTGAGACAACAGTAGATAAACACAGACTCAATGTGCATGATTGAAGTGGAAGGTGGGGCAGACTTCCTTCTTTTTCAATATCCAGATTTTCCAAATGAAAATCAGATAGATTATGTGTTGCGTCCCCTTTAAAATGTGA
Organism: Arctium minus; assembly: GCA_954870635.1. Lineage (NCBI taxonomy): Eukaryota > Viridiplantae > Streptophyta > Magnoliopsida > Asterales > Asteraceae > Arctium > Arctium minus. The sequence goes on along the minus strand of OX941081.1, from coordinate 127,497,455 downwards.
AACATTTTCTTTTTGAGAAGAAAATGAGTAGCTTGTGGGGTTTATTCAAGAGTTGGCATGGGATAGTTGCCTATTTCAATAACGTTCACGAAGAAATGTGAAACATTAGTAATGTGGCTGCCCGGCTCAGAAAGTAGTTGGTGCAGAGTTTGATATTCTTTTACTCTGATCTCACACCCTCTTTCTTTTAATCATTAAGCGCACTACTAACCAAACTCTCTTTTCCATTTTACCTCATCACACAACCCACACTCATTTCTTTTTGACTCCTCACACTCAATCTCTATGGATTAACTTCTTGGGTAGAAATCACTGGTTAACGTGATTCCATAGAAGTTCAGATAATTCCTAGCACAAAGAACCCATATTTCCTATAAAAGCATAATGTTGCTCAGATGATTTAACTATAACAGTTAAAGCTCATATACAAATGTCAGATGAATGTATGCTCAGAATATAATCATGAAGATATGAGCATTTTAAAACATTGAAGTATTTTCAAACAAGTATACTGAATGAATGAACATGAATGCAAAAGACTTGTTTGAAAATCTGACATTGTATGAAAATGATCAGAAATGAAATGATATATCAATCAAAGCTTAAGGTCAAGAATAATGGATATTGTCTATATGAACCAAGATATAGACATTCTTGAAATGACGTTTTGAAATGAAATGACGCTCAAAATTCTTTGAAGTACAAGCGGGGTGTCTTACCATCGAAAAAATTATGTTTCAATATGAGACATGGTAAGAACTATTTGAACAAGAAATCAAACCAGTGTGTGTGAATACTTGAAAATATATGAAAAGACAATACACAAGTATTAATCGTTGGATAACACACGGTTTGTTTATCAATGAAGCACAAAAATAAAATGAAAACATTTAAAATCACACTTCCAAATTATAAAATCTGTTTAAAATTCGAGACGTGGTTTGAACATTTAAGAACATGTTTTCTATATCTGAAAGTTGTCCTTCTTTCAGATACATTTGAGATTAAGATAAGAAATTTACCTTTTCGCTCAATCTTAATACTCATAAAGTCAGCTGAAGTCAAAAATGATATGATCGTGTCATCCTCTCTCATCCTGCATAAGTCTCAAAGTCTAGTCAAAAATTTATTCACAAAATTTATTTGAACAATAAAAGAACATAAAACAGTAAAACGATTAAAGAACGAGTTCTGATCTTAAGCAATCAGAAATCATAGTCTTACTCCTTTTGATAAGCTCCCCCTAAAATCATGCATTACAAAAATTTTGTCAGTTAAGTAAAATGCAAAAATCAGTTATGCTCCCCCTTAAAATAATGTAGATCATCTAAAATCTTCTCTTACTCCCCCTGAGATCATGAGCAAACAATTAAAGTGCAGATATCCTTCAGACATAAAAATAAAGAAAATGATGAAAAATAACAATACGTAACTTTATTAGGTAACAACCGATTATGTCTTAAGATTTAACATACCAAGCTTAGAGACAAAAAAATTAAATCTCTTTTCATCTAAGGGTTTGGTAAATAAATCTGCAAGTTGATAATCTGTTTTTACAAAATAAAGTTCAATTGTTCCTTTTTCTACATTATCTTTTATAAAATGATACCTGACGTCAATGTGTTTGGTTTTCGTATGCTTGACAGGATTAGCAGATATCGCGATTGCACTCTTCGAGTCACAATAGATTGGAATTTTATCAAACTTGAATCCATAGTCTCGCAGCTGTGTTCGCATCTACAAGACTTGAGAGAAGCAACTGGCAGCAGCTACGTACTCTGCTTCAGCAGTCGATGTGGAAACGCATAATTGTTTCTTTGATGCCCAGCTAACGAGCTTGTCTCCAAGAAATTGAACATGACCTGAAGTACTCTTTCTGTCCAACATGCAACCTGCATGATCTGCATCTGAATAGGCAGTCAGTTGAAACCCAGTATCCTTAGGATACCACAGACCAAGATATGCAGTCCCCTTTAGATATCTAAAAATCCTTTTGACAGCAGCCAAATGGGATTCTTTTGGAGCAGCCTGATATCTAGAACATAAACATGTTGAAAACATAATATCTGGCCTACTTGAAGTAAGATACATTAACGAACCAATCATACCTCTATAAGTCCTAACATCAACACTTTTACCCGAAGGATCAGTGCTAATTTTAGTACCTGGTGCCATCGGGGTTCCAATTGGTTTACAATTTTCCATTTTGTATTTCCGAAGAATATCCAAAATGTACTTAGATTGGTTAATGAAAATCCCCGTAGAAAATTGTTTAACTTGTAATCCGAGAAAGAAATTCATCTCTCCCATCATACTCATTTCAAAACGTGACACCATGAGGTTAGAAAAGTTTTTGCAAAATTTTGGATTTGTAGAACCAAATATTATATCATCAACATAAATTTGAATAAGAATAATATCATCTTTTTCCTTTTTGATGAATAAAGTAGTATCAACCTTACCTTTGGAGAAACCAGACTTGACCAAGAATTTGGATAAGACGTCATACCATGCTCGAGGGGTTTGTTTTAATCCATAAAGGGCTTTGTCCAAGATGTAGACATGATCTGGCTTATCTGGATTGACGAACCCTTCTGGTTGAGACACGTACACTTCCTCTTTAAGAATGCCATTCAGAAAGGCTGTTTTCACATCCATCTGAAAGACTGTGAAATTCTTATGAGTTGCGTAGGCTAGAAACATGCGGATTGCTTCTATACGCGCTACTGGAGCATACGTCTCATCATAATATATGCCTTCCTCTTGCCGGTAACCTTTGGCAACAAGTCTAGCTTTGTTCCTAATGACGATACCATCTTCATCCTTTTTATTCTTGAATACCCATTTAGTTCCTATCACGGTTTTACCTTCTGGTTTTGGAACTAATCTCCAAACCTTTAGGGCTTCAAACTGATTGATATCTTCTTGCATAGCAGATCCCCAGTCCGAATCAGCAAGAGCCTCTGATACTCGCGTTGGCTCAATCTTACTGAGGAATGAGTCATGCATACATTGGTTAAGAGTCGCTGACCTAGTCTGAACAGGCTTGTTTAGATCTCTAATTACTTGGTGTATTAGATGCTCTTTGGTCCAGCGATGCTCATGAGGGAGTGGAGTAGATACTGATTGAACATGATCATCATGTAGAAATCCACTATCAGAATCTTCAGTTGGAATAACAGGAGGGATTTTGCAGTTGAAGTTTCAGGTGCAGAAGCATCAGTTGGAACAACAGACTGTGGCTGTTGAGTAGACATGATATCACAGCCAACTGAAACAGTTACTTCTGGCTCAGCAGTTACTTGTACATCTTCAACTGTAGGAGTAATTGTAGGAATGTGAGTTTCTGACTGAACAGGGAATTCTTGTTCAGTTATGACTTCTGAAGTGACTGGATGATTGCAACTTGTGTCTTCTGACGTGTCAGTCACAGCAAATTTAGGTATATTAGAACCTAGAAACTCATCATAAAAGAATTCAAATAACAAATCTAAATCAGTTAAATGTGAAATAGATGTAGAAGCATTATTCGAATTATTGGCTGTAGAAGCATGTTCTGGACTGATCTGCCCAGAAGCTAATACTCCAGTGATAACGGGTTTTGAACTGATTTGATCAGAAGCCATATCTTCATTAAATGTGACATTAACGCTCTCAACAACTGATTTTGACTTCTTCAGATAAACACGATATGCTGCAGATATTGAAGAATAACCGATAAAGATGCCTTCGTCCGCCTTAGCACTGAATTTATTCAGACTCTCTCTGTCATTAAGCACAAAACATTTACACCCAAATATGTGAAAATATTTGATAGTTGGTGTTCTGTTGTTGATCAACTCATATGGAGTCTTCTGAAAACGTCGATGTATCATAGACCGATTTTGAGTATGACATGCAGTCGACACAGCTTCTGCCCACAAGAATAGAGGTAAGTCTGATTGGCTAAGCATAGTCCGAGCGGCCTCGACTAACGTCCGATTTCGCCTTTCGACTACTCCATTTTGTTCAGGCGTACAAGCAGCAGAGTACTGATGTGATATCCCGACCGATTCAAGATATTCTTCAACTATCTTGTTTTTGAACTCTGTGCCGTTGTCCGTTCGAAGAAAATTGACTTGTCGCTGCATTTTCACCTGGGTCGTCTTTAAGAAAGTAATGATAACTTCCGGCGTCTCATCTTTTGATCGAAGAAATTTGACCCACGTGTATCTTGAGTAATCGTCCACAATGAGCAACACGTATTTCTTTCCTCCCAAACTCTGAGTTCTCATTGGACCACACAAATCCATATGTAACAATTCTAACGGAGAACTAGTGCTTGGTTCAGGCTTCGGTTTATGAGCGGCTCTCTTCATCTTACCTTTTTCACATGCTGCGCATAAGTGTTCTCGTTCATATTTCAACTCAGGAAGTCCTTTTACCAATTTCCCATGAACCATCTTGTTGATGTAACGAAAGTTCAAATGAGATAAACGTCTGTGCCAGAGCCAACTTTGTTGCGTTGAAGCTTTTGTCATCAAACATACTTGATTGTCAATCTGTACTTTGGAAAGATTGATGGTATAGAGGTTTGTCTTTCGATGTCCACCTAAGAGTTCTGTGCCATCTTCAGTACAAACCGAGCAACTCTTATATTTGAAGTTGACCTCTAACCCTTTATCGCAGAATTGACCAATGCTAAACAAGTTGTGCCCCAAGCCTTCGACATAACTCACTTTACTGATCGTTATGTTGTCTTGAATAATGTCACCATATCCTAAGATAGGTGAAAGCTGATCATTTCCAAATATGACATTTCCACTGAATTTCTCTGTATAGTTAGACAATAAAGCTTTTTGCCCAGTCATATGCTTGGAACATCCACTGTCCAAGTACCACATATGCCGGGTCTGTAAGAGAAATCAGGCAACAATAGATTTAGGTACCCATTTAAAAACGGGCCCTAACAGATTAGCACAAGATTTTGGTATCCACTTGAAAATGGACCCTCTGTTCTTTTGAAAACTTTTAAAAATATTTGATCTTGAAGAATGAACATGATAAGATCCGAACCAATCAAAAGAATTATGAGAATAAGCAAAATCATTTCTCCGATAATGATAAGATGTAGTAGAAATAGAAGATAATTGAATCAATTGCTTTATTGAATATCGCTTGTAAAAAGTTACAAGGTTTTGTTTATTTGAAGCAAATTGATCAACTACATCAGTATCACTACTAACTGGTCTATTACAAGAATTATCAGAAACTGATTCAGCTTTCTCATCACCCTTCCTTTTTGGTCGCCATTCAGTTCGAGCTTTCGATCTTTTCTTGCTTATATCTGAAACATAAGATGTAGATTTATTAGGAAAAGCAGATTTCTGAGACTGAGTTTTCTTTTGTGTACCAGTGTATTTCTGTTTCTTATGTTTCTTATGTTTCTTATGTTTCTTACCTTGAGAATAATAATCAGCAGTTACAGAAATCGATTCACCAACTTTAGTTGATAATTTAGCAGTTTTAAGAACACTTGGTATCACCTTTTCATTTATAAGACAAGTAGAATGATCAGGAAGAGAAGCATTGAAGTCAAACATATCAATTTCTTCTATGCACCCACCATCAGAATTAAGAAAATCATTTGCAGACTCAAATAAGTCATCAAAGTTATCAGTTGAAGTTTGAGGTGCCTTTGAAACTGTAGAACACTTTGTAGATTTAAATTGTAAAACAGTGTTCTTTAAAACTGTAGAAAACACACTTTGTTCAATATCTACCAAAAGTTTTTCATCAGATAAAACATTTTCAAGCTCAATTATTTTGCTTTCAAGAATGAGTGGAGGAACATAAACCTTTGCAACTGCAGATTTTGCCTTCATCTCAGAAACAGAATAACTAGCAAAATAATCGTTTGAAAGAACTTTTGGTGTTTCTGAAAGATAACTATCATTTAACTTTGCATAGTTAAATGGTAGTTGCATTTTCTTAACATTCTTTCTATTTTCAGTTTCTTTGGCCTCAACTTCTTCCGGTAATTTGGTAACAAATTTGGGTTTTAAATGAGTATGTTTACCAGCACAAGCAAGAAAATCAAAATTATATAATGCTGGTTGTTTTCTGATGGCTTTCTTTAAGTAATGGGGGTTTTTAAAACCAAGTCCCCATTTTTCCTTAACATCAGCCTCTTCATCAGGTGCATTAAGAAAAATGGTTTGATCTGTTTGGCCTCTTGCGTAAAGTTTGGCTTCCAGACCATTTACCTTCTTATTCAAAAGCTTGTTTTCAACCTGCAGTTTATGAACAATTAGTGCAGATTCTTTCTTCTCAAACTCATATTTAGAAACTTTAACTTTAACCTCAAAATCAGAAATCTTCTTTTCAAAACAATCTACTTGAGATTTAGAATCAGAAGCAGACTTGCGTAAAGAATCAATCAGATCTTTATTCCCAATAACCGACTTATTGAGTTCAAATATCTTATTGTTTCTTTTAGCAACTCTGTCTTTTTCTTTCTTCAGTTTTACTTGAAGATCATTAAGCTCAACCATCATAGCTTCCATTTTGGTTACAAAATCTTTTTCAGTTAAGTTTAATACCTCATCAACTGTCTCGTCATCTGATTCATCATACTTGACTTCTTTTCCCATGAGACAAAGATGAGCTGTTTCTTCTTTCTCTTCATCGTCACCTTCGGAATGATCGAGCCAAAATTCGTCCTCAGCCATTAAAGCTACTCCCGCTTCTTGTTGTTTTGCCAATAGCAACTTGTTCTGATAGTACTGAGAGTTACGAACTTTTGGCTTTCTACAATCTTTTGCAAAATGACCCATCTTGCCACAGTTGTAGCATTTGACTGAATCATTTGCTGGCTTTTCAGCAATAGTGTAGTCATTCACATACCTCTTCCTGTCATCAGGTTTCTTCTCAACATATCTGTTCTCTTCATATCTCCTTCCTTCCTCCTTTTCTCGGTGATCATGATTCTTGGAACTTGATGAAGAGTACCGCTGTGAGTTAGATCCCGGCTTCTTGTAAAACTTTTTCTGGAATGCACGGGTCAATAACAACATAGCCTGTTTGAGGCTTTCTCCATCATCACCATCTGATTCAGATTCAGACTCAGAACTGGTAATCACTTTCTTCTTTTTCTTCTTCTCTTTCTTTTCTTTCTTTTTCTCTCCAGCTACCAATGCAATTGGATCAGGAACCTTTTCAGCCTTCTTTTTCTCAACTCTTTTCTCTTCCACTTCTTCTTCATTCTGCCTCAAAGTCTCATATACCTCATGTAACGGTATGTCATTCAAATCCTTCATCTGCTTCATCCTACGTGTATGCTTCTTCCATTCAGGTTGTAGGATGCTCAGGAATTTGACATTGTTCTCAAGTTGCTTCTTTTTCACCTTATTCTTGGACAATTCATTCAGAAGCAAGATAAACCGTTAGTAAGTATCTTCTAAGCTTTCATTCTCTTTGGCTTTGAATTCCTCATAACTGTTTATGCAGTTAGCCACCTTCATCTGATTCCCGATCTTGGATCCCATCATCATCTTTTGCAATTGATCCCACATCTTCTTAGCATTTCCCTTGTAACTATCAATCTTGATGTAGATCTCATTCGGAATGCTTTGAAGAAGTAATGATCTCGCTTGTTTATCTACTTTGTATCGGCTTTTCTGTTCTTCAGAATACTGAGAAATATCCACTACCACTGTTTTCATCTTTTGATCTCTTTCCTCAGTTCCATCTTCACTATCAGAGGAGTCAACATCAGGTATTTGAACTGTTATTGGTGCCATAGGACCTTCTGTGATTGACAGAAGAATATTCTCTCCATTTGAATGTCGATCCACGAAATCCATAAATCTATCCTTCCATTGCTCGTACTCTCCTTTGAATAGAACAGGAGGCTTTACATCGGTGCCAATTGAAAGTGCATCTTTGGATGTCATCTTGTTTAAACCTGTTTGAAAAATATATGCAATAAGAAACTAGAAACTGATCGTTAGTCCAAATGAAACAATCAAGAAAATACAGAAAAACTTGAAATATAAAATCAGAAATTTTGATCACAATCAGAAATATGTCCCCCTTCGCAGACTTCGCAGAAAAAAATTTCACTATTAAAGGGCATATTATAGTTTTGAAAAATTTGTCTAAGTCCTCCACACTTTGCGCTTCAAGAGTGATGCGCAAACCCTTACTTTGCGGTTCAAGAGGCAAACGCAAACCTTTATTTTGCGATTCAAGAAGGAAACGCAAACCACTACGTTGCGGTTCAAGAAGGAAACGCAAACCACTACTTTGCGGTTCAAGAAGGAAACGAAAACCACTACTTTGCGGTTCAAGAAGGAAACGCAAACCACAACATCTCTGATCAACAACTCGTTGCGTTTCTAGATATACTTCTTCTTTGCGTTTGTCAACTTTGCGTTTATCACTTTGCGTTTGTCATGAACTTTGCGTGTCATTAACAAATTCCAAAAAAAATATGAACTTTGCGTTTCACATTGCAAACGCAAGACACACTTTGCGTGTCAAGTTACACCCGCAAGACGCACTTTGCGTGTCAAGTAACACCCGCAAGACGCACTGTGTGTGTCTCGTTACACCCGCAAGACACACTGTGCGTGTCTCGTTACACCCGCAAAACTTAGCTTCTCGATTCTCGAAGAAAAACAAATATTAGCTTCTCGTTTCTCAAACGAATTTACACCCGCAGACTTTGAATGACCCGCATTCCTCTGAAGAACTTGTACATTTCTTGATAATAGACCCGCAAACTTCGATGAATCAAACGCACATCTGAAGAACACCCACAAACCTCTAAAATCGAACTAAATCGCACCAACAACTCATTTATGACTAGAAACCTAACTCGAAACTTCAACAATTTGATCTTCTATACAACTCGAACACAAAACTATCACTAATTTTCGATCAAATACACAAAAATTACAAATTTGAATCAGATACAGTGTCAAGAACTCGTGAACACAAAAACCACAAAAATTTGAAAAATTCGAATTGATTACAGTGCAATTGACAAATCTTTCTATACAAACTCGATCGAATTCACTTTCCTAACAACACTTAATCGATTACAACTCCAAAAACTCACTAAAACTCAAAAATCAAATCTGGACTTGAAGAACACATTACGAACATACGTATTTCTTGATTTTTCGATTTGGATCTGCTCTGATACCAATTGTGTGTTCCAGATTCTAGTTTCTATTCAATAACAATCAAACAAACAAGATTAAAACACAATGAATTACCTGTTTGATTACTTTGATTTTCACAAGATTACACTTTCTCTCTCTAGAACTCTTTCTCTCTCTAAAACCGTATTCTCTCTCTCAAATCTCAATTCTTACAAAATACGTCCATTCTGAATTACAAGAACAAAAACTACTTATACTACCACCTAATACAAGGAAACAAATAAAAATCAAATACAACTAAGTTTGACATATTACAAAATAGACTTTGACTTTTAATGAGATTTGACTTTAGCAGCTTTGACTTTTTCAACTTTGACCTTCAGTATTATTGATCTTGTATCCAACAGATTTATGCTTTAACAATGGTTTTGACATTGAAAAAATCTCCATCCTTTGTGACTCCAAAAGTGCCATTGCGATCTCTGCCAATCCAGTTCAGCACTCTAAAACAAAGCATATCGATATCAGGTATCACTTTCTGAAACATCATGTGGAGCATGGGACAATAGAGATGTACTTTGTGCCCACAGATTACCAGCTTGCCGACCTTTTCACGAAGGCATTGCATGAGAAAATATTCACTTTTCTAGTTGGCAAGATTGGTAGGCTTAACATGAGTTGACCACAGAGCCTCTGTTTTACATATTTCCTTTTTGCAATACATTCCTTGTTTGTAAATAGCTTCTTAAGTTTTTCCTTAAATTTATGTCTTGTACAAATCTCATCTTTATATGATCCAAGCATAGTTGAAGGGGGAGGAAGACAATTCTGATATCCAGGGGGAGCAAGACAGTTCTGTGCGACACCGACTACAGAGTGAGGTTAGTCCATCTGAACCAAGAGTCAAAACTATTTCTTGCGCACTATGCCCTCAGAAAGATCCCACTCTGTACCATGTTTTCTGTCAAAACTTTGAAATGATCAAATTTTTGAAAATCTTTCCGAAAAAGGAAATTTTTGGTTTCAGAACCTCTGAGGTCGACCACAGAGCCTCTGCGATATATCACAGAGTCTTTGCACCTCTAAACTGAGGATGCTTGACCAAATGTACTCTAAAAGGAACTTGATCATTTCATCTCTCATTCCTCTCTCTTAAAATGCTCTTTTGATCACAACCTTGCCTATGACCTCAGAAGCCTCTTATCCACAGAGCTTCTGTCATTCCCATCACTTGAGAAATTTAGGTCATTTGTTGCGGGTTATTTCTTGAACGTCACTGTCATGTGACAATAGTGAATGCCACGTGCGTGAGAATAGGGTGGTGCACGTCCTAGATCGTGCACTTCCATCATCTGACGTGACAATATTGTATTGGTTCGTAACCTGTACCGTCGTTTTTCAGAAACGGCCTCTTATCCGTTACCACTCATTTCGGATTTCAAATTTTATCTTTACCGCTTAATTCTTTTTACTCTCTCTCTCTCTGTATATATATACCCCTCTCATATCTTACTTCCTCTTTTTACCTACAACCTTTTTCTCTCAAGAATTCTTCTGCAAAGAATCTCTCTTCTTCATTTCCTTCCATGGCATCTCAATCTTCTTCCTCCAAGAACTCCAAGGGCTCTTCTGCATCAAACAACTCGATGCATTCTGAAGCCAAAAAGGCCGATTCCCATTCTGTTGAACAAGAACATGTGCTCACAAGCAGAATGCTCTCCTTCACACACCATGATTACCACTCCAGACAACTGAACCTCAAGCCTAACAATCACTATGTTGTCTTGGAACCTAAGGGATACCCTGAGGAAGCTGCTCCTTTACTTCAAATCCTGAAAACCACATCCTCACAAAAGCCCTAACCCTAAAAAGAATCGATTTTCCTGAAACTTACATTCAACAATTTTGGTTGAGTGCTAAGCATGAAAAACTGGACCATTACGGCTACTGTGTCATGGGTTATGCCACTCATCCCTTCACTACTCAAATACTAGACCTTGGCATAAACCGCAGAAGGGTCGCAGAGGTATTCGACCATCCCACCAAGACCCAACTGAACCTGTTAAAATACTCTGACGAACCCTCTGACGATGAAATCCTAGAGTCTCTCCGGTTCATAGGGTACGCTGCACCAATCTCCAGAAGAACTGAATTCAGACGCCAAAACCTTCCACCTCTATGGAACATTCTCTTCTCCATCCTAAACCGCTGCTTGACTTGCAAAGTAGGCAGTCCTGACCAATCTAGCCATACCATACTCGCAATAATGTATGGTTTGTACTACGATTTGCCTTTGGACTATGCAACACTAATTTTCAGAGAGATCAGAAATGCAGTCATATCCAAACAAGAGGACCAAGCCCGAGGCACAGAGCCAAAAAATCTTGTCTTCAACAGGTTCTTTGCACTTCTGCTAGGAGATGCGCTGATATGAGAAGGGAAGTTACCTACAGAGGGTAAGATGATCAAAGTCTACGACATGAAGTCGCACAAGCCCACTGTTCTAAAAGATGGGTATCTTGGAGCAAGACCTCTGCCAGCCCGTATTTTGGCCTACCTGTGTAGTGAAGATGGGGTTAGCACTTACATTCGTGGGCACAGGACTCCTACACCGAGTCCTGCAACCCCCCCCCCCCCACGTGTAGGATTCCAAGTGGGAGAAATAGTTGTGTACCTTAGGACTGAGGTTGGTGAGGGAGCTGGAGTTGAGATAGCAGAGGAAACCCATGTTAGGACAGAGGTTGTAGTTGGGATGGGGGAAAAGAAGCATAAAAAGAAAAGGACACCCAAGCAGAGAGTCGTAGAAGGAGAGACTCCAAAATCACCCTCAGAGGTTGCCAAGCCGAAAAAGAAGGCTAAGAGGTTAACCAAAGCCGCAACCTCTGAACATGTTACTCCAGAAGTCAAGGAACCTGCAAAATCTGAACAACCTCTGCAAAAAAGAAGGAGAAAAGCTCACATCATTGAGAGATCTGAAGAACGACCATCTAGCCCTCTCCAAGTCGCAATGGACATAGCTAAGGAGATACAGAAGTAGCACTCTGAGAACTTAGGGGAAACCGCAGACATTGAAGTGCAAGATGTTACGAGGCTTTCAAGCTCTGATGATGAGGGTACAAAAATCTCGGAGAAGGAAATAGGAGAAAAAGATGCCTTTGGCACACAACATAAACCAACTCCCAGTGCAACCCATGTTACTACCCCTGCAGTTCTAGTGCAGAAGGGTATTGAAGAAGGACCGCACAGTCCGAACCCAACCCTAACTATCCAGACAGAGGATATTCCTTCATCCTCTGTGCCACTTCTATCTAGGGAACCAAAATCCACCCCATCCTCCCAACAGGATGTGGGTGCAGACATAAGTGTTCATTCGCCCAAGGACACGAAACATACGCACGCAGAAGCATTCGTTGCCTCTGCCACACACAAGAGTGACCCCCAAACCACCTCATAGTTGGTGGTGCGAGAACACGTTGATTCTGTGATTCTAGCACAATCACAGGATTCGTTCAAAAAGGATCTTGAAGGAGTCTCTAAACCCTCCTCCAAGAAACTTCTTGACAGAACTTCCATAGATGCTTCCTCTGTGGAACATCGAGGATTGGAAGGAAATCCTTCAGAGCTCAACATATTCATAGGCTCTGAAGGTGCCAAAGACTCGTTGGCCAAATCTGGAACATGTGTTGTTCCAGAGGTTACCTCGGACACCTTTGTCACGAAGGGCAAGTTTAAAGCCTTTGTTGACATGGTATCCCAAAAATTTGACGAGTTGAAAAGCTCTGTCACAAGGGAATCACAAGCCCTCTCAAATCCTTACAGAGGCTATCAAAGCAAACACAGAAGATCTGAACGACCTTCGCCAATCGACAATTCAACAATCAGCGGTGATCACTAAGCTAACAACAAACTGTGCGACTCAAGATGATCTAAAGGCTTTTGGTAAAACAATCATCGCCCATTCCAATCAAATTCAGATTCTGGGGGATCTCTGTACTGAAGAAATTCCAAAATTTTATGCTCAAATAGTTGAGTCACATGTGGAAGACCTGACCAAACTTCGAGAAGAAATAAAGGATATAACTCGCAGTGTTATAGTCCCTTTCCAATGTCAGGCGTCCATCTCTGCACCCCCACCATCAACCTCTGGACCTGACCTCTCTGCCTTTGCCACAAAGACTGAATTAGAAACAATGGGGAGAATGGTTCTAAGCAATCTCAACCTCAATGGATCTAACATCTCTGAAGAGGGCAAGAATCTCACAGAGGATCTGAAGAAAACTGTAGCCACGATTAGGTTCAAGTCTGATCTGGAAGTCAACACACTGTCGTTGGCTACAGAGGATGTTCTCAAGAAGATTACGAATCATGTCGACGAGCACCTTTTCAAGAGAAGGAAGAGGAAGGCATCTGCGACTTGCCAAGGGGAGGCATCGCAGAAGAGGGCTCACCATGATGATCAAGATCCAGATGCCTCTGGCCCTGGCCATCATGAGGGGGAGAAGGCTTCAGCAACAAAAAGTTCTGCAGTTGTCATCGCTGCCACTCCTCTTCAAGCCCTACCTCTACAGAAGACATCCTCAGAGGTACACAAAATGCAAAACCTGAAGTCATGTGACTCTAAGGATCCAAAACTGATTGATCTATTTGTCCAAGGCACAACCTTTGCAGTGTCACAGAAATGGAAGGTTAGTGTTGGCTCTGAACACATTGCAGAAGGGCTCGCAAAGTTTGTAGAACCTTCAAGCCCTGAACTTATGCCCACTGCACCCACACCTGTTGTAAAGTTTCAGAGTCTTGATCCCGTAAACACAGAAGACACAACAGAGATCCCTTTACAGAGAAAAGAACAGAAAGCCTCTGAACCCGACAGAAAGAAGCCCTCAGAACAGAAACAACAAGAGGACAGGGTGAAAGAGATCGTTCAATTGATGGACGCCTTGAGAATTCCAATCCCAAGGCCTCCACCAAAAGAATTCAAGTTCCAATAGAACATTCACACCTATCTTTACAGCACAGAGCCCAAGGCTGTCTTCTTAGCACCGAACTTGCATCCTCTAATTAAAGAGGACATCAGAAGACGTTTTGAGCAAACTGCACAAGAAAGGAATGAACTGTTCTCTACAGAAGATATAAAGACTGTAATGAGGATCTCTCTGCACTCCTTCGCCACCAAGTCAATCATGTATGCTAAGTACTTAGTTGAGAGAAAAGATGGGAAGCAGTACACGTTCACAGATGCAGACTTAAAGAACCTCTGCGCCTACGACCTTCCTCAACTACATGCCTTCACAGAGCAAAGACTTGAAAAGCGAAAGGAGTACATGATAGCAAATGGCAGGATCAAGGAGGTGATGCGCGAACATGTCAGATATCATAGCAAAATGGATTTCGAGGTAGCTCTAAAACTCGGAGTCCAGAAGCTATCGATCACCAAACCAGATAACCAATTCCACGGAATCGAAAATGTTCCATCAAACTCCTTAATCACAGAGCCTGAGTTCGGATTCATTTTCAAAGACGATGATGGGCTCAAAAAGATATACAAGCCAAAATCAAAGTCACAAGTACTCGAACAACACTCTGCTGAAGATAAAGAACACAATTTTGAGGAAGAAGGGCACAGAGACTGTACAAGCGGGACCTGCAAAGACAATGATCGGACAGATTGATGCTCAATTGAAGTACAGGGAACTCATTCTATCGATGAAGAGAACTCTAGCAGAAAGCTTCACCAACCCGATAAATGATTTTCCCCAATGACTTCTGTAATCTTTTGCTGTTAATTCATGTATTTTGTTTCTTAATATAATTGCCTTTTGACCTTTTCTTTTATGAACGAATATCGTTTTTCAGAGGTTGAGTTCCTTTCACCTCTTTTTGTTTCTAGCTTAGCCAACACCTCAAAATTCAAAATTTTATTTTTCATCACTTAGGGGGAGATTGTTAGCTCCATCTTCCAAGATTAAAAGTGTTGAAAAATAGGCTAAGCATAGAAACTTCTGTTGTCTGCTAAGTCACCACAGAAGATGCAAAGCTCAGAGGTTACTACGCAAAAGATGTACCCAAGGTCAAACCTGATGATTTTCAGATCATAGAGCCTCTGTGGTCACTCACAGAGCCTCTGTGAAGGCTAACCTCTGGAGATCAATGTTGAAGCTTTTATCAAAGATAGTTCAAGACAAGACCATGTGCAGAACACATGAGACCTGCTGTACGAAGATCCTCAAGATCAAATTAATGGGCGTCCCACGATGTCTTACTTTACAGGTGGCATTCCGTTTATGGAATGTCAGTCTTTGTCTTGTACTAAGGGCTGCATCCTTCTTGTATATTATGGGAGCACCACCTTAGAGTTTCAGTAAGAGAAAGTGAGCACACACAATAGAAAATAGAGATTGTATCTTTCAAGAGAATATCTGCACATACCAGTGCGTGTTATTGGTGTTCTTCAGTAATCAATGAAACAGTTCTTTGAGTAACTTTCTTATAATACTTTACTTCCTGTTCATTAATTACTTGTGTGTTTACTACCTTGCATGTTCTATCTTTTCTACATATCTTAAACGCTTCCGCACTCTGTTTAATTAATCTGTGTGTAGTAAAAGGTTAAATCAAGTTAAAGAACATCATAACTGGGATCAACAGTTAGCAACTTATTTCCATCCTTCTTTTCATTTGCCTTGTAGCTATCTATTTTAATGTAGATCATGTTTGGTATACTTTGTAAGAGTATAGATCTAGCTTGTTTGTTGGCTTTGTATCTATTCTTCTGCTCTTCTATGTACTGAGAAAGATCTTTTGGTACAGTCTTTGTTTTCTGTTCTCTGTCCATATTCCCGTCTTCACTATCCGAGGATTCGTCATCCGAGATTTCCATGGTTATCGGAACCATTGGATCTTCTTTGATTGATAGCAGAATATTTTCCCCATTGGCATGTCTATCAATAAAATCGAGGAACCGGTCTTTCCATTATTC
The DNA here is from genome assembly GCA_954870635.1 of Arctium minus. Lineage (NCBI taxonomy): Eukaryota > Viridiplantae > Streptophyta > Magnoliopsida > Asterales > Asteraceae > Arctium > Arctium minus. The sequence goes on along the minus strand of OX941081.1, from coordinate 127,481,330 downwards.
GTACTCTCCCTTGAAGAGAACCGGTGGTTTGACATCCGTGCCGATAGCAAGAGCATCTTTGGAAGTCATCTTTGTCTTTACACTGCATAATGATCTTCAGAAAACTTAGGAAAAAATTCTAAGTATAGAACTCGCAGATCAAAGAGAGTGATCACTTCGCGCAAACAAATATATGCGCGTTTGAACTTCACGCAAGATAAAGGATACGAGAAATGGAGTTCGCTCAAGAATGCTCGTGCATGTTCTGAGGTTCGCGCACACCAAAGATTGCGAGTTTTTGACAATTCTCGCACACACTTTGCGCAGAACTTTGCGCGTTCAACACTTAGAAATTTTTTGAAAATTCACTTCGCGCTAAATGTAAACTCGCACACTACTTCTCGCAGATGAACTTCGCACACATCAAAGAGTTTGAACAGTAGAAACACGCACGCTATGTCTTGCATGTTTCTACTTCTCGCAGGACATTTCTTGAGAGTTCTTCATTTCTTTGCGTGTTTCTACCTTGTACGTGTTCTTCCTCTACGTGTTTTCCAGATCTTGCGTGTTCTTGACTTTTTCGTCCAAAAACTCTATTTTTCACTCGAATTCAATCAAGGACTTCACCAAATGAACTAAAACTTTGCACGAATCATCTATTACACTTCTCGAATCAATTACAATCAACTAATTTCAAAATGAAAAACTGAGAATTACAACTCGATCAAGAACAGTATGTTATACAAACTTCGAACAAAACAATTACAAAATCCAAAATTCACATTAACATGATGTGAATTAGACAAAATCTTCTAAATAAAATGAATTCTAGATGTCACAACGAGTACAATGATGTCAAAATCAGATCCAAAACAACACTAAAATTCAAAAATCAATATGGCACAGTCGACTTGCGAGTTCGTGAAAAATCGATCAAGAAATCTTCGAATTGAACCTTGTTTCTGAATCTCTTACTGCTCTTATACCAATTATTAATCCCAGTAACAGTGCTAGACAATATGACAACAATCAAATCAATCAATTTCCATTTATTATTCAAATTAAGAAATCGATACACAGTTCTCTCTCTACAATGAACGCTAAAACTCTTAGACCATTCCACACAATCTACACGCACACCACTAGTCATATCCCTATTTATTCACGGGACACAAACTCTCACACCACTAAACACTCACAACACATGTCTTTGACTTTAACTTTTATTACAAAATGACTTTGACTTCTATGCTTGAGAGTTGACTTGAACTTTGACTTATCTTGACTTCAGTGTTCTGTTTTCTATGATCTTGTATCCAACATATTTGTGCACTAACATATATTACTTGGATTTTTCTCATAAGAGTGATTAGGACTTGAGAAACATCAGACTTCTTTCGGACAAATTCAACCCATGTATATCTAGAGAATTCATCAATTAGAACAAGTATATACTTCTTGCCACCTAAGCTCTATACAAATATTGGATCGCAGAGGTCAAAGTCAAGCATATACAGAGGCTTAGTGCAAGACACATCTGATTTGGTCTTATGGGAAGTTGTTTTGAGTTTGCCCATTTCACAAGTAGAGCATAGATGATATTTGTCAACTTTTAAATTTGGAAGACCACTTACCAGATTCATTTTAACAAATTTGTCAAGAGTATGAAAGTTTAAGTGATAGAACATGTTGTGCCAGAGCCAAGCTTCTTCGTTTTTACTTGAAACAAGACAAAGTTTTTCATCTTTGTTTGTTGCTTTAAAGTTCATAAGGTACATATCACCTCTTCTGTTGGCCCGAAGAAGTTTTGTGCCTGTTCCTTCACTTAGCAGAGAGCAATATTTCTTCTTGAACATGACATTGAATCCATTGTCGCAGAGTTGGATTACACTCAGTAAGTTGTGCTTGAGGCCATCCACATATGCAACTCTGCAAACATCGATATCCTCCTTGGCAATGACTCCATAGCCTTTGATTTGTCCTTTCTTGTTATCTCCAAAAGTTACAGATCCTCCTCCAGATTTTTCTTTATATGAGGAGAGTAACCCTCTATCGCTTGTCATGTGCCTAGAGCACTCGGAGTCTAGGTACCATATGGGCACACGATGCTTCTGCTTCATAGATTAAGGAACCCATTTCCAAATGGGTCCATTTTTGTTAGGAGTCTTTAAGGTTGCCTTAGCATCCTTAGGTTTGGTTTATATTCTTTGACAGAAGAACCATTTTGTTTCTTCTGACCCTTGAATTTTTCATTCTTAGCTTTGGGTCTGGAAAGGAAACAATATGGACCATAAAATTTTGACTTAATTTATGCATGAGATTGAAACAATTACAAAGATGAACACCAGAAGCAAGTTGCTTAAACTTTTCATTAAATTCTTGAAAGATGGGTAGAGAGGTTTTTTGTGTACAATCTTTCCTAGCATCAGACTTCTTTTTACAGAAGGACCTATCTAGGCTAGATTTATTTTTATTAAAACTCCTCTCCGGTCGATTCTTTGGATATACTCACCCACTGTGGTAACCTTCTCTCGGTTTCACTGCCACAGAAGCAAAAGATTTGTCATTATTAATCCATTTCTGCTTTTGTTTCCAAGTGTATTTGACGTGATTTGGCTTTGAAGGTCTTAGAGATTTTAGATTTTGAGAGGACAATTCCTTTTATTTGTTTAACTTTTCAAGCTCAAGAGAAGTTTTGGCATATAGACGCATGTCTAGAATTTCAGGGCAGATAAGGAACCTTGCAGAGCTTTCTTTAGAAGGAATTGTTCTATTACGAATGCCAGAGGGTAATTTAAAACCCTCCAGTTTGCAAGGCACTATCTTTGGTTCGACAGAACCAGTCTCTGAGTCGACAGAGGTTGAGTCATCCTCAGGGTCTGAGTCTGAGTCAAGAAAATCTCTGTTGACAGAGGCATGACTCACTTTACATGTATCACAATCCTTTCCATCATTATCCATGAAAACAGATAAATCTTTTGAAATACTTGGGAAAATTTCATGAGTTTTAAAGACATTCCATCAAGTTCTGTTCAAAGATTTCGTGCATGACAGAGGTTAGATCAGGATCATTGAAAAAATTGGCTTTCATATATTTCTTTCAAATCATTTTCAAAAAGTTTCAACAAATTTCATTCTGCAGAGGGTGGAATAAACTCAGGCGACTCAGAAGAAGACAGTTCCTTTTCAGGAGTTATCATGCACACAAAGGCCACGTGAGCTTGAGTTTCTGGATAGCCAAATTTGAAGTGTCCTATCAAATCATGGGTTTTCAGATAATTCTTTGGTTTAGAATCTATTTTGATAGAGATTGAAGATGAAAAATCTCTGTTATCATGCCAAACATTTATTATCAACAATGGACTCCTCTCATGCGATTCTCCAGAGGTTTTGCGCCTTTTAAATACAGAAGCTAAGTTGGGAAAACCTGTTTTTTGAATTTTCCCAGGGCCAAAAATGAAGAATAGAGATTGATTTCTTTTGCTTCCAGTATAGGGATCTATATCACAGAACCCTATACCTCTTCTGCCAACCTGGGTGTTAACCTTTTCAAGCACCTTTTGTGCATCCTGATATTTTATAATCAGAAGATCTCTATCGAGCAAGTCTTGATGGAGGACTTTTCTTTATTTTTGGAAAAAGTTTTTCAGAGCAAGAATATTGATTCTTTCACTCTCATTGTCCTTAAGCTCTTTGATCTTATTTTCAATGCAAGAACAAGAAAAAGAACCTTTTCTTTTAAAGATTTCAATTCTGTGAAGTGTTCAGTTTCTAGATTTTTCTTTTCAAGGAATATCTTATCCTTTTCTTGAATGAGAAGTTTAGCTTCTCTTTCATAAAAGGCAAGTTTCTTTTTCAGATCTGAACATTTATTTTCAAAAGCATGAAATTCTTCTGTTAGTTTAAGCAATTTAGTTTCAGTGTCATCTGAGCAAGAGTCAGAAGTGAATACCTCACTATCAGCGTCAGAGTTGTTGATCTCTGCCATTCCACATAATAATGCATTCTTATTCCCTTCCTCAGAAGACTCGTCTGAGATCCAGTTGTCCTGTTCTGCCATCAGGGATTTTGGAGGATAGTACTCGGCCTTTCTCTTGTAAAAAGCAGAATCATGAACATGCTGACCTATGTTGGGGTTACTTCGGCATTCTGTAGCAAAGTTTCCAGGTTTGCCGTATTTGAAACAACCGTTGTTCTATGGGGCGGAGGGCATTGCTCTCTGTGGTCTTCCTTCTGTGCACCCCTCTGTGGGTACTCAATCGGTCTCTGCCGATATTCACACATTCTCTTCTCATTGCTTCTTTGGTCAAACTCTCTCTATTGATCATAATACTCATCTCTTCCATGGCTTCTGGGTTCATACCCTTGTGGTGGTCCATAACCTTGGAATCGACCACTTCTGCCTTCTCTATCTTTAGTACCTTTGTTGAACTTGGGCTTCTTCTTGAGTCCACGATTGAACTCCTTGGTGATTAATGCCAAAGACTTGGATATTGATGCCATGTTCACCTCTTCCTCGTCAGTTGCTTCCTCTTCGTCACTACTTGCAATCAACACCTTCTTTATCCTTTTCTTCTTTGAGTTTTCCTCTAGAACCTTTTCATACTATGGCTTCTCCTGGCCCTCTGTGGCTTTGCCCACTAGTGCCAGAGGCCTACCCGTTTGGGTTTTGGCCTGGTCAATGTAGCGTTCTTGGGCAGCCAGAGTGCCAAAGAGGTTTGTTAGCCCCAAATCTGAACCAATGAAAGTATTGAAAATAACTCAGTCTTCATCTAAAAACTTTCAAGGGACATCAGCGGAGAAAGCAAGTCTGTCTCTGAAGTCAGATCAGAGTCAGTCTGAAGAAAGCAAGTCTATCTCTGAACAAGTCTGTCTCTGAAGTCAGATCAGAGTCAGTCTGAAGAAAGCAAGTTTGTCTCTGAAGTCAGTGACTCAGTCTCGGAGAAAGCAAGTCTGTCTCTGAAGTCAATTCAGAGACAGTATCACGGAAAGACATCAGAGAGCTCCTCATCAGAGATCCTATTTCAGAGCTCTGAAGATGATCACTCTGAATTTCATGACAAAGAAGAACAGATGACATGGCACCTAGTGATAAGATTTACTTTCTAGAGTAGGTCACTGTTCAAGCATGTCTTGATCTTACCTTTTAGGTAAGACACTGTTCAAACATGCTTCTATTTGTCAGATAAGTACACTGTTTACTTTATGGTCCTATAAATAGGACCATCACCTTATTGTTCAAAGTGTGCTTAAGAAGTCTTATAACTGACAATATAAGTTGAATATTTTATTCCAAGAATATCTTGTTTATCTATTATCTGCTTTATGAACTGCGATATTTGAATCTCTTTTGATATTAAACTATATTGTTTCCGCTGTTATTACTCTTATTGTTTATATCATTGTTGTGAGATTAAATCTGGGATCCAACAATTGGTATCAGAGCCTCCTTTGTTTTCTAAACAAAGAAAGATCGCATTTGCATACTCGGATAGATTTACATCTCATTGATTCTAACTTTCAATAGATGTGCATGTTAATATAAACCTGGTTTATTAAAGAACACCATATGCTCAAGATTTGATAGTAAATCACTGTTCAATACAAAAAGCATCAGTTCTTCAAATCTTCAATTTTTTTTCTTCAAAAATGGCAAACTCAAGCATAAGTGCCATTTATACAGCTGGGTCATTAACAAAACCTCCTACACTTTTAAGGGATGAATATCCCCAATGGAAGATAAGGATGGTAAATTTCTTAGAAGGTATGGACAGGGATCTTTTTAGATCAGTGAACGTTGGACCTCACATTCCAATGGTGTTGGTACCAAGAGTTCCTGCAACAGCAGATACTGCTGAAATACCTGCATATTATGAAAAGAAAACCACAAACTTCACTGTTGAAGAAACTAATATGATGGATAATGACTCAAAAGCGGTTAGATTACTTATAATAGCCATTCCCAATTATATCTTTCAAGAACTTGATTCTTGTAAAACTGCAAAAGAGATATGGGATCAGTTGTTAAATCAACTTGAAGGAGGCCTACAAACCCAGAAAAATAGAAAAAATCTATGCATCAATGAATATCATGATTTTCATGCTCTACCAGAAGAAATATTACACCAAACTTACTCAAGATTCAACATTCTTATCAACAAATGCAGAAAGTTTGGAGTGATAAGAACAAAAGAGGAAAACAACGTTCTTTTCTTGAAAAGCTTAAATGAAGAATGGCCACAACTGTCCATGTCCATACAAGCCAATCAAGATCTTGAGTCATGGTCATTAACTGACATTTATGGCACTCTTGATGCACATGAAAAGGAAGTTATGAAGCAAAAATCAAAAACCTCTTTAGGTGGACCCCTTGCACTTGTTTCAAAACAAATTTCGAAAGAAAACAACTGTGAAGAGTCACAAAAAGGTTCGGAAACAAAAAGAAGATCCAAAAAGGTCTTAATGGCAGAAGAAAATCATACAGATTCAGACTCAGAAGATGATATCAATGCCTTCGCCAAATCTCTTGCATTAATCACTCATCAATTTAACAAGAAATTTGGCAAGAAAGTATTTGAAGGAAGGAGAGAGAATGAAGAAAGAAGAAATCCTGAAAGAAGATTTCAACAAGAACCCATATTCACTCCATATAGTGATCAAAAGGGTACAAACTTCAACAATAATGATGCAACACAACAATCAAGACCTGAACAACCATTTCAACCAAGGTATCCACAGCCATAGAGATACTTCAAACCTCAAGAACAGAAGCCAGAGACAAGTACTGCCACTCTTCCAACAAATCAAAATGATGGAAGATGTTTCAGATGTGGAAAACTAGGCCATTTCTCTGCAAACTGCAGAGGAAAACTTGTCAAAGATCAAGATTACTACAAGAACAAATACAAGTACAATGTAAAAGAAAGAGTTCTTGTAGCAGAAATGGAAGACTGGCTATCAGACTCAACAAGCGACGACGAGGAAGAGCCTACCAATCTCTGTGGTATGGCTTTTTCAGATGGAAATCAAACTGATGGAGCATCAGAAGATAACTCTGAAAAGGCAAACTCTCTTTACACCTCTAACAGTGATCCTGAAATAGATGCTTTTAAACTAATTAATGAACTTCAGGATCTAGAGCAAAAGGTTCTTGAAGAAAAAAAGAAAAGAGAGCAAGTGACAAAAGAGCTCATTTTTTTCAAAAGAGAAAAGAATCTTCTGGAATCAGAAAAGAAAGAAATTTTTCTTGAAAAAACCAAACTTGAAGAAACTCACAAGCAAAAAGAAAAATCATTTTCAGAAGAAATAAGAAAAAATGAGAAATTTTTAAAAGGAAAAGAAGAAGAAGTAAAGAAATCTGAGTATGAAAGGCTCAATTCTATTGCCTTAACCAAATTTTTTCAAAAGGAAAGAGAAATCCTACATCAATCTCTAGATAGAAAAAATCTTCGAATCAAAAGCTATGTTAATGCACAAGGTGTTTTCGACAAAATAAAAACTCAAATGGACTCTCAAGGGCTGGGATTCAATGAGTTGAATTCATTCACTGGATTGGAGAAAACTTCACTTTCTTCCACTTTCCGTATGGGAAAGGTCCAAAGCTTTGAAGGTACATCTCTGAATAATTTAAAAAGAATGAAAACATCAGAGGGATAAAAAACAAGAGCTTTGAATTTCAAAAATACTACATACTCTGAAGTAAAAAACTTTCAAAAGTCTGTGTTATAGATAAAAGGAGAAACTTCAGAGGTACTCTTCACAAAACCTCAAAGCAATGATCCCAAAGAAATTTTCAGATTTGATGCTTTCATCTCAAATGAATCAGAGACATCTGAACCAAGTACCTCTGATACAAGTACTTCTGAAAATGAATCTCAGAGTTCACTTAATCCGGATGCCCCTCTGTATTCACCAAAGTTAGATGAAAACATCAGAACTACATTTGAAGATGATGTTAAAAAGATATGGAAAGAAAATGTCATGGAGGACTTAAAAAGAAAAGAAAGCATGAAACGGATCATTAAAGTCTCTAGAACAAAAGAGATTAAAAAACCAATTAAGGTAGCTATCTCTATTGAAACTAAGAGAGACTTTCTTGACTCTAATTCAGAATCTGATCAAGAGATTGATGAACATAATTTTTGAAAACCAGGGAATGTAATTCACAAAAAGATAGAAACTGTTGGCTCTGTTATTTTGAATGTTCCAGTTTCAATTTTGAAAACCAAAACCAGAATACCAATAAGTCCTGATTTTGCAAATATGTGTTTACAAGCAAAAACGTTTCTGGAACTTGAAAAAAAGTTACAAGAAAAGGTAAAGAATAAAACAAACACTTCTGAATCTTACACCTATAAAACAATAAAATTCTCTCCTGAACAAAAAGGCAAATGGACAAAAATTAACCATATTGATCCTGTTTGTGCAGTAATCAGCAAAGAAAGATGTTTTTGATCAAGAAAAAGCAACTTGAAAAGAAGATTGTCTTTCAAACAAAAAGGAAAGAAGTAGTTAGGGATACATGTAATATTCCTAGTGCTCGTTTCTAAAGAAGTCAAAATGTAACAAATGCTTTTAATAAAAAGAAAAACTTTGCTACTACTTCTTCTTGTTCTATTAATTGCAACTGCATTCATCTCTTGATAAAACTGAAAAATCATTTCAGAGGATCGCATTGTCTTTTGAATCAATCTCTGAAAAATATCTCAGAGACAAAATTTCAAAAGAAGACAAGTAAAGGCAAGACATCAAAAGATGAGATGCCAAAAAGTCATACAAATCCACCAAAGTCTAACATAAAAGGACCCATAATGAGATGGGTACCTCAGAAACAATAATCTGTCTTGCAGAATCAGTCAATGCCAATCTGGTACTTAGATTCTGGATGTTCAAGGCATATGACTGGAGATAAGGAACTTCTATCCTCATTCAAAGCAAAATCTGGAGGAGCAGTTACTTTTGGAGACAATGTGCAAGGACAGATTAAAGGATATGGTGAGTTATCAAGAGGAAATGTTTCAGTATCAAAGGTTGCTTATGTGGATGGATTAAAACACAATCTGATCAGCATAAGTCAACTTTGTGATCATGGTTTTGATGTGAAATTTCAAAGAAAATATTGTTCACTTCTTCACTCAGAATCAGGTCAAGAATTACTCAGAGCAGACAGAAAAGGTAACCTCTACAGAATGAATTTTACCAAAATCAAAGACACTGATTCAGAGAAACTTTGTCTTGTATCTCTGAATAGTGAGGAAGTCTGGCTCTGGCATAAAAAGTTTTCACATCTAAACTTTTCCTCACTTGATAAGCTAGTTAAACTTAATTTGGTTAAGGGATTACCATCTCTGAAGTTTAACAAAGATCATCTTTGTTCTGCTTGTGAAATGGGAAAAATGAAAAGATCTTCCCATAAAACCAAAAGTGAAAACAACTGTCCTAGACCTCTGCACACATGCTTCATGTGGACCTCTGTGGTCCTATCTCTGTACAGAGTCTAGCAGGTAAGAAATACATTCTGGTTCTGATTGATGAATTTTCAAGATTCACATCGATAGAATTCATCAGAGCCAAATCTGATGTACCTGAAATATTGATAAGATTGTTGAAAAGATTACAGGTTCTATTTAGCAGCAAAGTTCAGAAACTAAGAAGTGATAATGGAACAGAGTTCAAAAATGCCAAAATCAATTCATATCTATCAGAAGAAGGCATTACTCCTAACTTTTTTGCAGCAAGAACCCCTCAGCAAAATGGAGTAGTTGAAAGGAAGAACAGAACACTTGTTGAAGCTGCAAGAATAATGCTTGCTGGATCTGATCTTTCAACAAATTTTTGGGCAGAAGCAGTGGCAACAGCCTGCTTTACTCAGAATAGAGCTACAATTGTCAAAAGATTTCAGAAAACATCCTATGAACTCATTAACAATAGGAAACTTAATGTTAAATATTTTCATGTTTTTGGATGCAGATGTTACATTCTGAACGATAGAGAATCTCTTGGAAAGTTTGACAAGAAAGCTGATGAGGGCAAATTCATTGATATTCATTAGCCTCAAAAGCTTTCAGAGTGTTCAATCTTAGAACAAGGACCATCCAAGAGAGCATCAATATCACTTTTGATGACAATAAAAGCTCTGAACAACAAAAAAGTCTCTCAACACCTATCTCTGAATCATCAAGGGAATCTGAATTAAATAGAATATTTGAAGATTTCTTTGATGAAGATAACCCAAAAGTTATCTTCAGAGATAGACCAAGAGAGAATTCAGAAGGACCTCAAGAAACAGGTACAACCCTTTCTGGACCCTCTAAATTAACACCTTCTGCTTCACCAAATGCAGATCAGCAAAGTGAATCAGAAGAAGCCGAAGATCAAAAAGAGGATGATCAAGGAGTATCTGAAGTAACTCCTGAAATAAATAGTGAAGAAATTCAAGAATCTGCTTCACCATCTCGGGAACCAACTTTAGAGCCTCTGAACAGCACAACAGAGATGTCACCAACTGTCATCTCTGAATCTCAAACTTCACCCCAAATTTTTGCTCCAATCTCAAGATGGACAAAAGATCATCCAATTGATCAAATAATTGGATCCTCATCAGAAGGAGTTAAAACAAGATCTTCCACAATCAATGAATGCTTCTACGTAAACTTTTTGAGCATTATTGAACCAAAGAAGGTAAAATAAGCTCTTGAAGATCCTCATTGGATTTTTGCAATGCAGGATGAACTTCAAGAGTTTGTAAGAAACAAAGTCTAGACCCTAGTTCCCCTTCCCAAAGGAAAATTTGCAATTGGAACAAAATGGGTTTTCAGAAACAAAAAGGATGAGGATGGAATAATAATCAGGAACAAAGCCAGGTTGGTTGCTAAAGGATATTGCCAAGAAGAAGGTATTGATTATGATGAAATCTTTGCACCTGTAGCTAGGCTAGAAGCAATCAGAATCTTCTTAGCCTATGCTGCACACAAAGGATTCAAAGTTTATCAAATGGATGTTAAATCTTCCTTTCTACATGGTAAATTAAATGAAGAAGTTTATGTCCAGCAACCACCTGGATTTAAAAGTACAGAGTTTCCGAATCATGTTTTTTATTTGAATAAAACTCTGTATGGACTTAAACAAGCTCCAAGAGCTTGGTATGTAACTCTGTCCACTTTTCTGATTAAAAATGGATTTGACAAAGGCACAATTGATACAACTTTATTCATCAAAAGGTACAAAAATGAGATGCTATTAGTACAAATTTATGTTGATGACATTATATTTGGCTCTACAAATAAAAAGTATTGTGACAAGTTTTCATAATTGATGAAGAGTGAATTTGAGATGAGCCTCATGGGAGAATTAACTTTCTTTCTTGGCTTACAAGTAAAACAAACTTCAGAAGGTACTTTCATAAGTCAAACTAAATATGTCTCTGAAATTTTGAAAAAATACAAACTCAATGATTCAACTTCTATGAAAACGCCTCTAGCCACCGGAGTCAAACTTGACTCTGATCCTTCAGGACAATATGTGGATATAAAAGCCTACAGAGGCATGATAGGTTCACTATTATACTTAACTGCAAGTAGGCTTGACATAATGTTTGGAACATGTCTTTGTGCTAGATATCAAGCAAATCCAAAAGAATTTCATTTAACTGCTGTCAAAAGAATTTTCAGATACCTGAGAGGGTCACCCTCATTAGGTCTCTGGTATCCAAAACTTTCTAGTTTTGATCTAACAGCTTACACTGATGCAGATCATGCAGGATGTAAGCTTGACAGAAAAAGTACCTATGGGTGCTGTCAGTTATTGGGCAATAAGATGGTAAGTTGGTCATCCAAGAAACAAAACTGTGTTTCAACTTCAACTGCAGAGGCAGAATATGTTGTTGCTGCTAGTTGTTGCTCTCAAGTAATATGGTTGAAAACTCAGCTCAGAGATTATGGCCAACAATATGAAAGAATACCCATTCTCTGTGATTCAAAAACTGCCATAGCCATCTCTGCCAATCCAGTACAGCATTCAAAGACAAAGCACATTGATGTAAGGTATCATTTCTTAAAAGATCATGTTGAAAGGGGAACAATAGAAATGTATTTTGTACCAACTGTTCTCCAACTTGCTGATATTTTCACAAAATCTTTAGATGAACGAAGGTTTAATTTTTTAATTAGCAAGTTAGGAATGTTGAATATGTCTACCTAACAAGGAAAAAACTCCGAGTCTCTTATCAAATTATCAGAGCCTCTGAACCAAGTAGCATATGTCAATATCAGTCTCTGAATGTTCTCCAAACACATGACAAGGGGAGAAAAATAAAAAGTTGTTCTTTTGTCAAGGGGGAGAAAAAGAACTTTTCAAATGTCATCACAGAGTCTCTGAATTTTATCTCATAATCAATGAAATTCATCTCAGAGTCTCTGAATTTTATCTCAGAATCAATGAAATTCATCTCAGAGTCTCTGAATTTTATCTCAGAATCAATGAAATTCATCTCAGAGTGTCTGAATTTCATCTCAGAGTCTCTGAAATTCATCTCAGAGTCTCTGAATTTCATCTCAGAGTCTCTGAAATTAAGGATTTTTGGAGTGATAATCATCTGTCAAGGGGGAGTCAACAACTTTCAGACCAGTCATTCCTCAAACAAGAACTTTTTAATTAATTAGCAATTTTTGATATCATTTGAAATTAAAATTTCAGGTTATCTGAACCTTTTTATTACAAGTGATATCTTAAATTACTTCTCAAGGCGAAAGGTTTGTCTAGTCAGCAAAAAGAAGTTATTCAATTTAATATTGAAAAATGGCACCCCATTCCTATTTTCTTGGAACCTACACCCGTAGGTACAACAGTTTTCAAGACCACGTGTCACAAGAGGGATGAGTGAAAGGTCAAACGGCTTTATCAAAAGGGTCAAATCACTGCCGTTTCACCTTATGCACTCAAGTGTATCTTTTTCTAAATTTGGATACAAAACCAATTTTACATCTGGATATTCATTTTTACAAATTACTCTCGAGCACTCTCTCTCTCTCTCTCCAAATAGAATTTGAACTTTATCTTCTTCACTCCAACTCAAAAATGGCGTCTTTAAATGAATGGTGCAAGCTTTTTCCCAAATCTGGCGATCCTTCAAGACTGTATCGTTTTCCAATCAAAGACAACAATCACATGATTCATCTTAATTCTCCCAAGTTTGAGGAACAATACGGGATAATCTGCGAGTTGTTCTCCAACTGTGAACTGTCTCAAGCCTTAACTGCCTTTACCAATGAATGTCCGCTCTCGTTTGTTCAAGAATGGTATTCTTCCAGTCATTACAGTGATGAACAAAATGGAATAATCGGCGAATTCGACATATCACAAATGGTAAAATGTCGAATACTCATCACTCCTACTGTTCTACGAGAAGTTCTCCCTCTCCTAACAACTGAGGAACTTCAAATCACGCGTTTTGAAAAACGCCCAACTTCATAAACCCTACTCCAGTTCATCCGAATGATAGGCTACAACACTGAAATCACCAGATTGAGCAACTTCCGACGACAACATCTACCACCAATCTGGAACTTCATGTTCTCGGTACTAAACCGCACTCTCACCTGCAAACTGGGGAGCATGGATCAAGCAACACCCGAAATTCTGTCAATCATGTATGCCCTATTCTTCAATTGCAACTTGGACGTGGCCGGCATAATTTTTGATATGATTCTCACATCAATAGAGAAGAAGAACAAATGCTTGTCAAAGGACCCTGAACAAACGACCCAATCATCCAAAGTTCCTTCAATAACATTCCCTAGATTTCTGTCTCTAATCATCCATGCGGCGATCGAGAAGCTTCATATTTTGATCGCCACTGAACAACCCAAAACTCCTTTCTACATAATGAACAGCTTAAAACCGACGATTTTCTCTGAAGGCTATCCAGAAGCAAGGCGGGTCCCTCACCAAATGTTGAATCAGGTAAATCCTCAATCTTTAGCCTTAGCTTCTTATCTCAGTGTTGCCCAAGGACTAGAACCAGTTCTGGGAACCCCAACACACTTAGGTCCTGAACCTGGAATGGAGAGTAAGAGCAACTCGGCTTAAGAGGGATCTGAGGACCCTGAAGTTCAGAGCTCTCACAAGAGTGAACCAGAGGGTACTCTTGCTAGAGAAACCAAAGTTGAGAGAGATGACAGAGCACTTGAAGGGGCTGTCAATGAGGGAGTTATGGAAGAAACCTCATCTGCTAGTGAAGAGGATAGCTCTACTAGCTCTGAGGAAAGTGAGGATGAATCTTCAGAGACTAGCTTTGAAGATTCTCAGAGATAAGAGAGCAAGTCTTTTAAGGACTTAGAGAATCCTGAGAGTTCTTCCCCTTCCACACAAAAAGATGCCCCAAGGCACATATATTTTAGGACACCAACCCCATCTCCCAGTGCAACCACACAATCTAACCTACCTGATCCAGAGGTAATGGTTATTGAATCAGAGGTGCACACCTCGAAGCCAAACCAGCGAGGTACCTTTTTCCACCTCTGAAGTTCACATAACTGAGGAAACTCAATTTCTAAATAAGTCCTCTTCAGAGGACTTAGCCAATACATTCAGTACTCAGTTGCCTTAGAGTACATCAGCAATTCCTACACATAATGATGCCTCTGTGGCTCATCACTCACCCTTCAGGATATCCCGAAGTAGTTGTCCAACTCAGGGACAATGGCTTGACCCACAAGAACAAGGATTGACTTGCCTGGATCGCAAGCTCAACTCCCACATTCACTTCCAGTCCTCTGAATCTGAGGAGGAGGACTTGGTTGGGAAAAGAACACTCATAGATGATTCTCCGGAACATCAACGATTGAGTGGAAGTCCTTCCAGAGACAACATCAAAACAGCTCTGAACGAAGGCTCCTCTGAACTCGAGGAAAAATTGGCTACATGTGTTGTAACCAATGTACCCCTCTCTGAACTTCTCACAAAATCTGAGTTCCAGAGATTCTGTGAGGAAGTCAGAGGCTCCATGAAAGAGTATAACTTTCAGCGAATTTACGGTTCAGAGACCTCTACTCTTCGCTCTGAAAAAACACCAACCTTAGAGCAGAGGTTTCCACTCTGAAGACCCAACTTTTAGACTCCTCAAATAGAATCCAAGAGTTGGAACAAGAACTGTTCAAACAGAAGGCTGAATCATCCCTGGAAGTAGCCGCTCTTGAAGCTCAGAATGTTGCTCTTAAAAATCAAGCAACTACAACCATTGATGTTCAGAAGGCTCTGCAAGAACTAAGGGACGAGGTAGTAACCACCAGATCATCTTCACTCTCCACAGAACAAATGGCCTCTATCTAAGACCTCATCAAAACAACAATTCAAGCCTCTGTTCCAGCAGTCAGCGCACCATCAGCAACACCACAACCACCACCCCGGACTACTGAACACCTCATCACCGAAAGTGATCTGGCCTCATTCAAATCCGCAATCATGAGCAGAATGCTAACATGTTCTTCCAAGATCTCTACTATTGCTCAGAAGCAGGTCAAAGATACTCTGGAACTTCATTACTATAAATCAGAGGACCAGGTTGCTGAAATCAGAATTGCGGCTTCAGAAGCAATTGAATCCATTCAGAAGGCTCTTCTTGACCCCAAAGGAAAAGGAATCGCTGAACCAGACTCTCCCAAATACAAACGCAAATTTTCTGGTGGGACTTATAGCGAAGCAGCGAAGAAAGCCAGATTTAATGATTCTGAGGACTCAGATGATGATGAGGCCTCTGAATCACACGATAGGGAGATCAGAGATACAACCGAACACACTTCTAAAGCTGCTCCTTCTGCACCTGTAAATGAAAGTGCCTCTGCTCCACCAACCAAAGGAGTTCAAGAGAAGGAACCAGAGAGGAACACCACCTCTTCTGATGACAACCAAACCTTGCAAACATTCACAACACCGGTAATACTTTTCGCATCATCATCACCAGTTGTTCCAATCACTCCAGTTACTAATGCAACTCCAGAGAAAATTGGAGCTCTGGAAGAGGAAGAAAACGAACAACTTGTAGAATTCTCTACGTCCTCTGAAGATGCATTCTCATCACCCGAAAGACCACCAATGGTGATGAGAGATGCCTTCAAATCAGAGTCTGAGAAAGAACAGAACTCAGATTCTGACAGAGCGGAACAAGCTGCTGGAGATCAGATCGAAGTAATTGATGTCGAAGATTATGTTTTCAAACACGCTCAACCTCATCATACCTCAACAGCTTCAGAATTAAGAGAATCACCAGAGATAGATGGATATATCTCTGAACAGCCTTCAGAGATAACTCAGACACAGCCCAAGGACAAAGAAACCATGGTTGTTGATGAACAGGCTCCTAAAGAGAATCTTGTTCAGAAGACAAGCATCGGTTTACCAGCCAAGGTATTCACTCAACCTCCCATATTCTTAGAATCCACTCCTGAAGCATCGATAGAAGATCACTTTCGGCATATCTACTGCGAGTTCAATACGTGAGACACTCAAGTTATCCCTCTGAATCCAAGAATCAGAGAGGATATGCCAGACTACGAACGAAAATTCATACAGGCAAAGACATCACCAAGAATGGAGGTTCTCAACGATGCTCCCATAATAAAAGTTGAGAAAATCACTGAAAAGACATTCGCCTACAACAAAATCATATATAGGCATTATGTGGTGACTCGATCCGATCAGAAGATTTACGAGTTCAATGATAATGATCTTGCAAATCTAAATCCATATGATCTCACTCAACTATATGCCTATTGCTCTGCGAGATACGATTCAGGAAGAAGGGAGATAAGAATGAGCATGGTTGAAGTAAGACGGGCAATGGAAGCTTATATCAAACACAAAGCCAAACGTGACTTTCAGATTGCTCTAAACTTGGGTGAAGAAAAGCTCGGAGTGACTGAACCAGTGGAAACCATCGAAAACCTAGACAAACAGAAGACTGGATCAATCATTGAAGAACCTCTGGGTTTCATCTACAGAGTGAACCAAGAGAAGAAAATCTTTCTATCTTCACAAGTAGAAAAGTATTCTGATGAAACCTTGAAAGGCATACAAAAGTTGATTCAAATAAAGAAAGAACAGCACAAAGCAGACCTACTGGCAAAACTAGACTTGGAAATTGGCTCAATGATTAACTTCAGAGAGCTCATCATGAAGTTTCATAGGATCTGTTCTAGTGATAGGTTCTGATTATTTTTTGAATATTATTCTCTTTTGTAATTCCAAATTATTATGAGAAGTAATATTTACAGAGGATAACTTTCTCCTCTTCGCTTTCTAGTTTAAATATTCTCTGTGTCCTTTATTTATTTTCAGTATTTAGGGGGAGATTGTTAGCCCCAAATCTGAACCAATGAAAGTATTGAAAATAACTCAGTCTTCATCTAAAAACTTTCAAGGGACATCAGCGGAGAAAGCAAGTCTGTCTCTGAAGTCAGATCAGAGTCAGTCTGAAGAAAGCAAGTTTGTCTCTGAACAAGTCTGTCTCTGAAGTCAGTGACTCAGTCTCGGAGAAAGCAAGTCTGTCTCTGAAGTCAATTCAGAGACAGCCTCACAGAAAGACATCAGAGAGCTCCTCATCAGAGATCCTATTTCAGAGCTCTGAAGATGATCACTCTGAATTTCATGACAAAGAAGAACAGATGACATGGCACCTAGTGATAAGATTTACTTTCTAGAGTAGGTCACAGTTCAATCATGTCTTGATCTTACCTTTTAGGTAAGACACTGTTCAAGCATGCTTCTATTTGTCAGATAAATACACTGTTTACTTTATGGTCCTATAAATAGGACCATCACCTTATTGTTCAAAGTGTGTTTAAGAAGTCTTATAACTGATAATATAAGTTGAATATTTTATTCCAAGAATATCTTATTTATCTATTATCTGCTTTATGAACTGTGATATTTGAATCTCCTTTGATATTAAACTATATTGCTTCCGCTGTTATTACTCTTATTGTTTATATCATTGTTGTGAGATTAAATCTGGGATCCAACAAGGTCAGTTAAGGTCCATGTATCTAGGTCTTGAGTACTTTGCAGAGACAAAGACAACTGAAGCCATTCGTCATTTAGACTCTTGAGGAAAATGACATTGTTCTCCTCAGAAGTTCTGTGGATGTCGAGCTTCTTGCACTTGTTAATCAGAGAATTGAACCTATCATATGTGCTCTGTAGGCGCTCACTCAGCAGAGCTTTGAATGCATAGTACTCATTTATGCACTGAGCTTGTCTATTCTTTTGGGTCTTAGCTCCCCCTTCCAACTGCTTCTCGAGCTCTACCCACAGATCTTGGGAAGTTTTGTAACACCCGTAAATTGTAAAAGAACGATCAACGATCGGTCAAGGCACGGTCGGGGAATGGCTCAGCACAAGACGCAAGAGGCGTGACCTGCAGCATGCGCGGCTTGGCCCACGGCCTCAATCCGCGGCTAATACCGTGTAAGTCACCGTAAGTGTGTCGGTTAGTGGCACATGCGGCTTGGCCCACGACTTGAGGTCGCGGGAAAGGCCTGGACGATTTAAAACCCAATTTTTAGGGTTTTCTCTCATTTGCACTTCTCTTCTCCATTCCTCTTCTTCTTGGGGCGATTTTGGGAGTTCCAATATCAGTTGTGGGAGCATCTTGGAGTGAATCTACCCAAAGAGATCATAGATTTGTATTTTTGGGAGCTTGAGTTTGGGAAGTAGGAAGATCTCATGGAAGTGAGTTGGTTGAGAGGTTAAAGATTTGAATGTGGTAAGTTTCTCGTTTAATTCAAGTTATTATATGAGGATCTTTGTAGATCTAAAGGTTTTCTTGTTGGTGGTTCATTTCTTTCAGATTTGGAGAAATGGGTTATTTGGAAACCCTAGCTTATTATTGGTGATGACTTAAAAATGGAAGGATCTACACTATTGGAGGCTAATGGTTGGATTTGGAACCTAGGTTTAACTTAATTAACCTAGTGAGGTGAGTTCAAGTTGATTTGTGATAACGTTGTACATGCCAAAATGTCTCTTCTAAAGTGTTTATAAGGTTATATGAAATTATCATTTGTTGAGTTATTTGGTGAGTTTAAGTATTTGTGGTGTTTGGCTTCGTAAACCATGTAACCCCCCCCCCCCTAAATTTAGGACTTTTGGGGCATTTTGATAAATAATCCATTAAGGAAAATGTTTTAATAATGCATTGCATAAAATGGGGATTATTTGGTAAAGATTCATTTTTCTGTTTGTTGGAAATATGCATAGTTCGGGTTATGAGATGTTTTGAAACTATCAACGTGTGAGTCATTGGGTTTTGGTCATTCCCGACCTTGTGAATATTTCGAGAATTGTACATCTTTTGGTTTTGGGGAAAAGACGCATTCCAAGTATTTTGATGAGCAAATCTTAAGCATTGACAACTCTAACGAATTATTTTACGGGTATAAGTGTTTTGGTGTAAATACACTTAGTATGTATTTTGGAGAAACGTTCATCCTTGTGATATGAGACGTTTTGAAAGAGTCAATGGTATATCTTTGTTTGGAAAATAATCTGTCTCATTCTAAGTTGTGTTGGACTTGGTCGTGTACCTTGGAGCACGTGTTTGTATAAACGTTGGTGGAGTGTGTTTTATTGCATTTTATTTCCTTTGACAGTGAGTCATTTGGGTGTTTGAGCCTGTGGCCTGGTATTTTATTATGATTGGGTTTTAGGACATTTGTCTAGTTTTGATAGCTTGACTTAGAGCTTTGGTTACGATATTGGATGAGGGACTCAACGTATGGACCTTTTATGGTTGAAGTTGATATCCCGTGGGTGTACGTTTAAAGCTACCGAGCCTGACATCCTTTGCGCTTTGAATCATTATGTCCAATGATGGAACGCTAGTTTTCCACATTGAGGCACGTTTGGCATCAGATTGGGTTGTAAGTCCTACGTGCTAGTACACGATATAGGATGAGGAACTCAATGTAAGGACCTTTGGCGGTTGAAGTTGACATTCCATGGGTAAAAGTTTAAAGCCACCGAGCCTGACATCCTTTGTGTGTGCTTGTTTATACGACTAATCCTAACAACATAAAATGGGGCTTACTTTGTGTACCGTCACATTTTATGGAATCGGGTCTCCCCCGTCACTGAAAAGTGTTGTTTTGGGTATTGTGTCTAGAATCCATGTTTTCGGTGACGTTTTACATTTATTGATTTTTTATATGATTATGGGTTGAGTATTACGCCCCACCCGTGTCTTGGGTGTTTCGGAATATAAAGTTTTATCCGTTTTTCATCACTTGGGAGTTTGATTTCTATTCTCATTTGGAGTGAGTTTTGGGTTGAATTTAATTTATGAAAGAACGTTTTATATTGGGATCTTCGCTCTTAAAATAGTTTGCATTGGAAAACGTTTATATTAGTAGTTCCTTTGTCTAAAATACATATTATTGGACAACGAGTCGTTTTCATAATCGAAGATTATCATTTTGAAATATTATAAATTTAATTGCATCCCTTCCTTTCAACGATATATTTATTCATGCTGAAAACTCTTTAACTCACTAGGTGTTAGCCTAACCTTTTTATTTGTCGGCATGTGCAACAGGTTTGGTTGGGAATAGTCCTAGTGACACTGTGAAGAGAGGAGAGCTAGTTATGTTCTCGAGGAGTGCTTCGCTCTATAAAATTAGCTCGTGTGAATTTGTGTGCTACATTGCCAAAATGGCAGATGGTACTCCCTACATATAGAGATCGTGGAGCATGCAATAGTACAAACAAAAGGTTGTCGCACATAAAAGAATGACACCTGGAAAGTTATCCATCATGGGTGTACTATTTGATCTTGAGAGTTATCTTCTGGTTAGGATCTTCTCGAGAAGTGTGATCGGCAGAGGTCTTCTGTGGTTCTTGTACTTAGCCTGTTTTTCAAGACTAATCTATTGGAGCTAACGCATGCATATAAAGAAAGAGTCATTGATTTAATTATGTTTTTCTTTGAAATCTCAAAGTACATAGGGAAACTGTTGAGTCATATTTTGTAGTGATCATTGTATTTATCTGTCTTGGTTAATACTGTGTTTAGTTAGCTTTATCTGTTTCATTGGCCAAGGGTATTTAAGTCCCTTGTGGCCTTTGTGTTTTGTAAGAAAACTTTGACACTCACATTTGAATAGATCTGTTTTTACTGTTGGCGTATATACTCTCTCTCTCTACTTTCTCTCTCTAAAGATTTAGAGATCTTGGACTTTCAATTGGTATCAGAGAATACTAGATCTTGAGAGGATTGAGAGAAATTGTTTTTAGATACTGAATTTGTAGATTAAGCAGAGAATTTGATTGATTTTCTTGATTTTTCAAGAAAATCTTGTCTTTTGCTTGATTCATCAAATTTGGTTAGGTTTCTGGTTGAATTTGTGCGAATTTGGTTTGTTTAAATTCGTCTTGAGTAATCGATCATAATTGTTTCATATATTTGTGCATAAAAACCATGATTTGATTCTCGATTTTGTGATTTTGTGTTTTTTCAGAAAACTCGTCAATCGTACTGTTACATTCAAGAATTTTAGATTTAGTGGTTTTTAATCAAGTTTGATAATTAAAAGTTGTTAGAATGTTGTTTTCGAGCATTTGTGTGTGATTTTCGTGGTATTTTTTTCAAAGTTTCATTCAATCTTGCGGAAATTTTGATGTTCTGTGGTTTGCGCAAGTTCATGCAGTTTTGCGCATCATTCATATAGGTTTGCGCAAGATTCATATTACTTTGCGCAAGTTCTTTGTGTTCTAATCAGTGTGTTAGTGGTTTTCAGGATTTTCACATCAGGTTCACGGATCACTCTGCTTACGCAAAGTCAGGTTCTCGGATCATCAAGGTTCCGCAAAGTCAGTTTCTCGGATCACTCTGCTTACGCAAAGTCAGGTTCTCGGATCATCAAGGTTCCGCAAAGTCAGTTTCTCGGATCACTCTTCATACGCAAATTTCAGTTTGCGTACCTTACTGCATACGCAAAACCTACTTTGCGCACCCCACTGCATACGCAAACCACCAGTTTGCGCAAGCTCAAGACTTAGATTTCTTTTTTCTGAAATTTCTAATTTTCTCGAAAGACGTCTTTGCAAGCACAAATATACAAGAATGACCTCATGATGTCATTGGGGTCTGATACACGTCCACCAGTACTGATCAATGAGAACGAATTCGAACAGTGGCAGGATCGGTTTATCAACTTCATTGAAAGACAACCGAATGGGGACAATATGATGAAGTCTTTGACTCAGGGTCCAATGAAAACACCAATGAAGGTTATTCCTGCTACTGCAAACACTGATGCTACAACAGTTGAGAAAGCTTTGAGGGAATATGATGTTGATGAGCTCCTTCGTTATCAAGGAGACAGTCAGGCTAAATCAAATCTGATCCTTGCTCTTCCCAACTCCATTTATAACAGAATCGATTGCTTCAAACATAATCCAATGCTGATGTGGACTCAACTTGAAAAGATTATGCTTGGTACTGCAATGTCAACTCAGTTGCATCAGACTAGGTATATAAACAATTTTGAAAAGTTCAAGGCTAAGGATGGAGAAAGCTTGAAGAGTGTATTTGACCGATTTTGGGCTGTGTTGGGAACTGAAGAATTCATCAAGTGTGGTTAATGCTGCTGGTTCAATGTTAATACTGCTAGAAGACATAAAGGTTAATACTGCTGAGTGTTACTACTGCTAGTGTTAATTAATACTGCTAGTCAAAGTTAGTACTGCTTGAACAAAGTTAGTACTGCTTAGCTAGTTAGTACTGCTAGTGGTTAGTACTGCTTAGTAGTTAATGCTGCTAGAAGGAAGTTAATGCTGCTGAAGATTAATACTGCTTATATGATGAAGATTCGTATGAAAGGATATACATGGAAGCTTAGAGATATACATGGAAGATATACTGAAGATATTTTATTTATTGTAATTATCTTTGTATTCAGTATATATTGTATAGTTTAGAATAATGAAGTAGTTTTTAGGTTTTAATTTTCATTCTAGAGAGAAAATCAACCTCAAGGCATAGATCCTAATTCTAGAGAAGTAGAATTCGTATTGGTGAGTTTGTTCATCAATATTGAGGTTGAGTGAGTAATCTTGTAACTTCAAAGCATCAAATAAAAGCTTACAGTTTGTTCTTCATATTTTCTGTATTGATTTACTATTTGATTGAATGTCAAAGTGTTATTCCGCAAACTTCTTTGATATTGTTTCTGAGAATTAATTCTTGTTAAGAATTCGATCCTGACAAGTGGTATCAGAGCTTTATTCTCTCAGAAACAGTTATTCATCATGGAAAATCTTACAGAATCAAGCAGTACTTTGGTCTCAAAAGTTCCAATGCTCAGATCCAATGAATTTGACATGTGGAAAATCAGAATCAAGCAATATATTCTCCTCACAGATTACTCTATGTGGGACATCATTGAGAATGGCCCATCTGATGGAGGAAAGATTGGTGAAGATGGCAAAAGAACTCCTCCAAAGACAGATGCAGACAGGAAATCAAGACAGACAGAGATGAAAGCCTTGAGCACACTGCTCTTGGCCATTCCAAATGAGTATCAACACCAATTCTGCAATTGTACTGATGCACAGATGCTCTGGAATGCTCTAGAGAAGAGATTCTCAGGTACAAAAAGTACCAAGAGAAACCAAAAGGCAATCTTAAAGCAACAGTATGAAAACTTCATCTCTACTAAGAATGAGTCCATGACTCAAACTTTTGACAGGTTTAATAAACTAATTGGTGAACTAGCTACTATGGGAGTACAGATTGATCAAGATGATGTGAACAGAAAGTTCTTAAGGTCCCTTGGAGATGAATGGACCATGTACACTGTGTCATTCAGACAGAATGATCAGTTGGAAGAAAAAGAACTTGATGATCTGTATAATGATCTTAGAGTATTTGAAGCTGAGGTGGAGGCAAAGAAGAAGCCTTCTGGATATGTTCATAATGCTGCACTCCTATCAGCATCAATTGATTCTACTGCTAACCCTGAATCAGTTAATGCTGCTAATGGATCAAATCTAGATAAAGGCACTGATTATGTGTTTGAAGCTCTTCTTTCTAATCATGGAAATTCCTCTTTGATCAATGATGACTTAGAACAACTTCATCCTGATGATCTGGAAGAGATGGATATTAAATGGCAGATGGCCATGCTCTCCATGAGGGTTAAGAAGTTTATAAAGAGGACTGGAAGAAACAACTTCTCACAAAGAAGAGAAGATGGAGCAGGGTTTGATAAATCAAAGGTAGAATGCTACAAATGCCATCTGAAGGGACATTTTACTAGAGAATGCAGAAGTGGAATGTCTCACAACAACAACCATCAACAAGCTCAATCTGGAAGCTTCAATAACAACAGAAACTCTGCTCAAGCCCTTGTTTCTCAACAAGGAATGGGGTTTGATTGGAGTGATCAAGCAGAAGAAGCTATTCAGAATCAAGCTCTTATGGCTAAAGTATCTGATCTCCCATCTGAGGTAAGTTCTAATCTCTGTTCTAAAACTTGCATAGACACTGTTAAAAGGTACAGGGATCACAATCAGAAGATGAGTGATGACCTTAAGAGACTAGAAAAGGATATAAAAGACTATGTGAGGATAGTAGAGAGATTTGAAGATCAAATCAAAGGTTTTCAAGCCAATGAACTACAACACTCATATGACACAAATTACTGGCAGTGGGAGAAAAAGGATTTAGAACTTAAACTGACCAAATCTAAAGAGGAGAGTGAAAAACTGAAAGAGGAGTTAACCAAGGTTAAGCTTGATGTAGAAAAGTTTTCCAATGCTTCTAAAGCAATGGACTCCTTATTGCAAAATCAGATTCATGATAAATTGAGAAGAGGAATTGGGTATAATACCACACCTCCACCATATAACAACAATTACATTCCTCCTACTTCAGACCTGTTAGACACCAAAGATAGGAAGGACTTGCCTGAGGGAGCCACTGAAATAGATCCCTTAGATGAGGTAATTGTTGAGGATAAGACTGAGAAAGAGGTTGGCAAGAGTAAGGAGAACAAGGTGAGTGGTGAGATTTCTATAGAGAACAACATTATCACCAATGAGGATTGTGGAAGGACTTGGATTAAATCCAAGGACATAGAGAAGACAGAGGGAAAGTCTGGTAAGGTCCATTACAAACAGACCACAGTTGTGAATCCAGGTCCTTGCAAACAGTGTGCTTGTAAGAAGAATGAGCCCCAAAAACAGGACAAAAAGAGGGGAAATCAAAGAAACTGGAATAATAAGTGGGCACAAAAACAAGGGGTTGATCTGAGTAAAATCAATAGACCAAAACCTTGTTTTATCTGTGGCAAATTGAATCATCTGGCAAAATTCTGTTATTTCAATCCTATAAAACAAAGGATGAATTTCCAAAGATCCATGCAAAAACCCTTTGGTTATAAGAAAATTGAAAAGAACCATGTGGCTAAGAAAACTGTTAAAACTAAAAGCCACATGAAGAAAAAGTCTGTTAAAGAAAGTGTCAATATGTGGATACCTAAAAGCACTAAAACTGTTAGTACTGCTACCTCAAATAGTGTTGCTAACAATGATAGTGCTGCTAGAAGGAATACTACTGCTAACAATGTTAATGTTGCTAACAAGGTTAGTACTGCTAAACCTGTTAGTACTGCTAACTCTGTTAGTACCTCTACTGTTAGTACTGCTTCTAGTGTTGGTTCTGCTAAACCAATAATATTGACAAAATACTCTAATAAAGAGTGTTCTGAGTTTAAAAACCTCATTAAAAAGGAATGTAAATACTTTGATGAGAAAGGGAGACCCAAGATCACTTTGGCTTGGGTCCCTAATCATACTAATTGATTTATTTAATGTGCAGGGCAACCAACAGCTCAAGGGAAAGAGCATATGGCATGTTGATAGTGGTTGCTCTAGGCACATGACTGGCAACATGTCATGCCTTCAGGATTTCAAGCAAATTAATGGAGGACATGTTGCATTTGGAGACAATCTTACTGGTGGTAAGATAAGTGGAAAAGGTAATGTCACCAAATGTAAGATGACATTTGAGGATGTCTACTATGTTGATCAATTAAAGTACAACCTGTTAAGTGTATCACAGGTTTGTGACAAACAACATAGTATATTATTTACTAACACTGAGTGTATGATTCTTGCTCCAGGGTTCAAGGTAGTTGATGAAAGCATGATACTACTTAGAACTCCAAGGAAGGACAATGTTTATTGTCTTGATTTGGACAATGTTGATAGTGATTCATCTTTAAATTGTCTTGTTTCAAAAGCTTCTATAGATGAATCCTCCCTTTGGCACAGAAGGATGTGTCACATGAATTTCAAGACTATGAACAATCTTGTTAAAAATAACCTTGTAAGAGGTTTACCTTCAAAAGTCTTTTCATGTGATGATCATTGTGTTGCTTGTCTTAAAGGCAAACAACACAAAACTTCTCATAAGACCAAAGAGTTAAATTCTGTTTCTTCTTGTCTCCAGTTATTGCATATGGATCTGTTTGGCCCTACAAATGTTATGAGTATAGGCAAGAAATCTTACTTCTTGGTTATTGTTGATGATTACTCCAGATTTACTTGGGTATATTTTCTAAGGACTAAGGATGAGACAAGTGATCTTATCAAATCCTTTATTCTAAGAATTGAAAACAAAACTAATCAAAGAGTAAAAGTCATTAGATCAGATAATGGAACTGAGTTTAAAAATCATGATCTAAACACCTTTTGTGAAGAAAAAGGTATTGAGAGACAATTTAGTGCTCCTAGGACTCCTCAACAGAATGGTGTTGCTGAAAGGAGAAATAGGACACTAATAGAGGCTGCTAGATCTCTGTTGGCTGATTCAAAATTGCCAATTACCTTCTGGGCTGAAGCAGTTAATACTGCTTGTTATGTCCAAAACAGAGTTCTAATAGTCAAGCAAAAGAACAAGACCCCATATGAGCTTTTAAATAAAAGAAAACCTTTTATTGGTTTCTTTAAACCTTTTGGGTGTCCTTGTACAATTCTAAATACCAAATCTCACTTAGGTAAGTTTGATAGCAAAGCAGATGATGGATTTCTTGTTGGATATTCATCTCAGAGTAAGGCCTACAGAGTTTTTAACTCTGCTTCTAGAATAATTGAAGAAAGTGACAATGTCAAATGCAATGAGAACACACCAAATCCTGTTGGGTCTGGACCTCAGTGGCTATTTGACATTGATTCACTAACTAACTCTTTTGGTTTCAGTAATGAGTATACAGGAACAGGTGGTGGAGAATCAGAGATCACACAAGTTCAAGAAAGTATATCTAAATCTGTGATTTTTCCCATACCCACAGTAAATTCAGTTGAAGACTGTGAAAAGGAATCATTTTCTGAATCAAGTCAGAGTGCAGAAGACACTAGAGATAAGGAGACTCAAGAAAACAATGAAGTAGCATCTGAAAATACTTCAGTTGAGTTGCATGAATCTAATCTTGAGGCTGGATTAAATGAAGAACCTAGTCACAACACCAGAGTTCAGAAGAATCATCCTCCACAGTTGATAATAGGAGATATCTCTTCTCCTATGATGACTAGACATCAAAGCAGACTTCAGGAAATGCAAGATCAACAGCATACAGTGCTTTCTTGTTTTCTATCACAGCTTGAGCCTAAAAAGGCTCATGATGCTATGAAAGAATCCAGCTGGATAGAAGCAATGCAAGAGGAACTGTTACAGTTCAAGCTACAAGATGTGTGGGATCTAGTAGACCTTCCTAAAGGTCACAGAGCAATTGGCACAAAATGGATCTTCAGAAACAAGAGAGATGAAAGAGGTATTGTTATAAGAAACAAACCAAGGCTGGTGGCTCAAGGCTATACTCAAGAAGAGGGCATAGATTATGAAGAAGTTTTTGCACCTGTAGCTAGGATAGAAGCAATCAGACTATTCCTAGCCTATGCTTCTTACATGAACTTCAAAGTCTACCAAATGGATGTAAAAAGTGCTTTTCTCTATGGATCAATTGAAGAAGAAGTATATGTCTGTCAACCACCAGGGTTTGAAAACCCAAGCTATCCAGACAGGGTATACAAATTAAAGAAAGCACTTTATGGACTACATCAAGCCCCAAGAGCATGGTATGACACTCTGTCATCCTATCTCTTGGAAAATGACTTTGAAAGAGGAGTCATTGATAAGACTCTATTTATCAAAAGAAAGAAGAAAGATATCTTGCTGGTCCAAATATATGTTGATGACATTATTTTTGGTTCTACAAGAAACAACATGTGCAAGGAGTTTGAGGATTTAATGCATCAAAGGTTCAAAATGAGTTCCATGGGGGAACTTACTTTCTTCCTTGGAATTCAAGTTCAACAGAAGTCAGATGGCATTTTCATATGTCAATCCAAGTATGTGCAGGATATTCTAACCAAGTTTGGTTTCTCAGAATCAAAACCTGCCAGCACACCTATGGAAACACACAAGCAGATCACAGCAGATCTTGAGGGGGAGGATATGGATGTGCATCATTATAGATCCATGATTGGCTCTCTCATGTATCTCACCGCTTCAAGGCCAGATATAATGTTTCCAGTCTGTGTATGTGCAAGATTCCAAGTTAGGCCAAAGCAATCTCACTTTCAAGCTGTTAAGAGGATATTCAGATATCTCAAAGGGCAACCCAGATTGGGACTTTGGTATCCTCATAACTCACCTTTTGACCTAATAGCATACTCAGATAGTGATATAGGTGGGGCAAACTTGGACAGAAAATCTACTTCTGGAGGATGTCAGTTTTTGGGTGCAAGATTAGTCTCATGGCAGTGCAAGAAACAAACCACAGTATCCACATCTACAACAGAGGCAGAGTACATAGCAGCTGCAAGTTGCTGTTCTCAAGTCTTATGGATTCAGAATCAAATGTTGGATTATGGGGTAACCTTTCTACACACTCCAATCTTTATTGACAACAGCAGTGCTATCAGCATTGTAAATAATCCAGTCAAGCACTCAAAGACAAAGCACATTGAAATCAGGTATCACTTTATAAGAGATTGTAATGAAAAGAAACTTATTCAAGTTGTCAAAGTTCACACTGAAAATCAGTTTGCTGATCTATTCACTAAAGCATTTGATGTGGGTAGATTCACTTTCTTGGTAACAAGTGTGGGAATGATAAACTCTGAATAATCTTCCTCTCAAAAAGTGGTTTTATACCTGTATTTTTTATTCCTGGTGTTACTAATCTTCTCTTTCAGGATATGCATAGCAGTACTCAGTGTTGGGCACGTTTAAAAGGAGTAAGTTCAGTTAATACTGCTAGTAGTTAATACTGCTAGTAGTTAATACTGCTTTCAGTTAATACTGCTAGTAGTTAATACTGCTTTCAGTTAATACTGCTAGTAGTTAATACTGCTTTCAGTTAATACTGCTTTCAGTTAATACTGCTAGTAGTTAATACTGCTTTTAGTTAATACTGCTTTCAGTTAATACTGCTAGTTAGTTACTACTGCTCGCAGTTAATACTGCTAGTAGTTAATACTGCTATAGGTTAATACTGCTCATGTTCCGAATACTATAAATACTCTTTGCCCGCCTAAAAGCTTATAACGACTCTTTGCATACTATTCACTTGCGCTCTAAACCCTTTCTCTCTCAAGTTCGGAGTTTTCAGGCCAGTTTTCACTAAGATCAATGGCATCTATGACGTTCATCGACGAGCACAACGAGATTGCAATGCTACAAAAGCCAAAGCAAGCTTCAGGTTTTCATCAGATTGTGGATTTCCTCAAGTCAAGCCACATTGCTCATGCTCTTACTGTATCCCCTACAATCTACATTGAGCACCAAAGGCAATTCTGGGCACATGCCACCATTGTTAATGAGAATGGTGTGCGAATGATCCAGACGACAGTATGTGGCAATCCATTGACAGTTACTGAAGAGATAGTTCGCATCAGTCTACGTCTAGACGATGCCTCTGGTATAACTTCTATCCCTAATGATGAACTGTTTTCTACTCTGACAAGAATGGGGTATGGAGGCCCACTGGGTATTTTTAAGTTCTCAAAAGCTAAATTTTCACCCCAATGGCGTTTTCTTGTTCATACCTTGATGCACTGCATTTCTAAAAAGACTACTGGATGGAGTGAGTTCAGCAGTACCATTGCTTATGCTTTGGTCTGTTTGGCCACTTCCAAAAGGTACAATTTTTCACAAATGATTTTCAATGATCTTGTCTCAAACATGGGAAACAAAAAGAGCTTTTATATGTATCCCAGGTTTGTTCAAGCAGTTATCAACCATGAATTGACGGATATTCCTCATTCTGATGGAATTTATGTACCAAAACCCCCCAAAGGCAAGGTTTTCTCAAATATGAGAAGATCTGCTGGGGACTCTGAAGGAGTTGACACCCCATTGTTCTCTACAATGATGGTGGTGTCCCAACCCAATGAAGGTATGGCAGCAGGGTCAAGGCCCTCATTAGACCAACCCACTGCTAGCCAATCCCAACCTTCCATCTCTCAAATTTTCCCTCAGTCCTTTGCTGCTAAACCCACTCCCATAATATCCAAGACCTATGTCAAGAGAAAGGTACACAAGGCTCCTTCCCTTGTTGTACCTACTATTAACCAAGAGCCTCAAAGCCCTCTATTGGAGCATTCTCCAATAGAGAATATCCAAAGGGAATCCACTAGGGTGTCTCCCAAACCAAAGGAGGTGCTCTCTGAGGAGGAGGTAGAGCATTTGGGTGATGAGGCTGCCACTACTCCTGTTAGCACAGAGGAGGACAGTGGTAACATCAATAAGACCTCCCCCATGGCAACTTTGAATGAGCAATCATTTGAAGGACCCTGGTGCCAAGAAACCACAGGGGTGGATAGTGCTTCTGCTAGGCAGAAGACATCTACTAATAAAAGATCCAATGATCCTTCAATAGGGGGTAACACTCTTGGAGAAGGTGAGGACAGATATAACTATGATGAATTGATGGAGACCATGGGAAACATCAACCAGGATGTCATCAAGCAAGGAAAAGAAATAGAGGAGATGAAGCTGATTATTCTATCTCAACAAGTTCAGATCACCAAACTGA
Organism: Arctium minus; assembly: GCA_954870635.1. Lineage (NCBI taxonomy): Eukaryota > Viridiplantae > Streptophyta > Magnoliopsida > Asterales > Asteraceae > Arctium > Arctium minus. Next base: position 127,450,260 of record OX941081.1, on the reverse strand, counting down.
AGAAAATGGTGACAAGATTGTTACAGAAAAGGAGAAGGAAGCAGTTTGTGCTAAAGAGGAGGACAAGTGTTGAAGATGATTTCAACAAGGGGGAGAATTCAGAGGCTGAAGCAGAAAAAGAAAGTATTTCTGAGATGGGATTTGATGTTAAGGGGGAGAAAGCTGCAGAAACAGAAGCACAAGAAGTAGAAACAGATAATGTTCAAGCAGCAACAGGGCTATCTGTTGAAGAATTGGAAATAGCTGAAACCTTAGTAAAAGCAAAGAATGACACTCCTAAGGATACTCAAAAGGCTAAGGGAGTGGTCATCAATGAAGGAGACCTTGAAAAGAAGACACAAGAAAGAAGTGAGGCAGGGTTGAAGGATATAAAGGGTAAAGCTAAGATGATTGAACCTGAACAACCTGCAAAGAAGAAAATTCAGATAGAACTGGATGAAGAAGTGGCAAAGCAGCTTCAGGCAGAAATGGAAAGGGAGGAACAACTTCAATCTGAGAAGGATAGAGAGCTTGCACTGAATATGGCCAGAAAACTAAATGAAGAGTATCAGAAGAGCATGAAAACAGCAGCTCAGGCCAAGCAAGTACAAGTAAAAAGAATGCCATTCAAAAAGCAGAAAAGACAACCCTCCAAGACCTTTTTGGCCAATCAGGAAAGAAGAAAGATGATAAACTTCCTGAAAGGTGCAATTGGTGTTAAGGGGGAGATGTTTACTCATATGGCATACTCTCAGGTTGAAGAGCTATACAGGAAGGAAATGACAAAGCTCCAAGGGGATTCCTCTCAAAGGGAAGAAGCAGAAAGAAGGATGAAAGAGAGACATGATCTCAACATCCAACAACCATTCCCTGAGAAAACCACACCTTCCAAAGAAGAAGCAGAAAAGAAGAAGGAAGAACCTGGAAATGTTGGTAGAGAAGCCAAGTCTGGAAAAAGAGTGAAAACAATTGCTCCAAAAAGGCAGTTGAAAAGGCCTAGGGTGGAAGAAACTGAAAAGGAAGCAGAACCTTCAGTCACATCCCCAACAGAGCCAGTACAGAGTCCAGAGCAGGTCACTAAGCAAACTGATGAAAGTATGGATCCGTACATGACAATAGTGGAACCTTTGAAAGCTGTTCCAATCTCTATGCAAGCTCCAGAGATCATCTTCTGGGATATTCTGAGAGACAATGGAAAGAATTTCTTCAGAATCAAGAGAGCTGATGGTTCATTTGAAGCTTATTCAACATGGGCGAAAGTCATCAGAAGTTGTTCAAGAGCTGATATGGAAGAACTATATAAAGTTGGGATGAATCTTTATGAACCTGTGTTGAAAGGTACTGAAGAGAATCTTCTCAAAGTGACATTGGAATACTTGTGCATGATGTTTGAGCCTGCAAGAGTGCACCATAGGATTAAAGATCATATGCATGAGTTCATATTCAAGAAGATTGACAAATGGATACTGTTTGAAAACTGTGGAGTATACATGATTACTATTGACAATTGTTATCATGAATACTACCTGGTGGACAAAATATATGAGCATAGCAAGGAGAAGTTAGAAGGGATGCTTAAAGCTACACTGGTGTGTACAAAGGATTCAGAAATGGCCAAGATTGTGGTGAGAAGAACTGTAAATCAAAGTTTGGGCCTAGATCCAAATTTGGGAAATTGAATCAGAGGTGTTGAAATCATCTTGAAGAAGATCTGAATAACTTGACTTCTTTTCCTAAAAGTCAAGTTAGGGGGAGATTGTTGGGAACTGAAGAATTCATCAAGTGTGGTTAATGCTGCTGGTTCAATGTTAATACTGCTAGAAGACATAAAGGTTAATACTGCTGAGTGTTACTACTGCTAGTGTTAATTAATACTGCTAGTCAAAGTTAGTACTGCTTGAACAAAGTTAGTACTGCTTAGCTAGTTAGTACTGCTAGTGGTTAGTACTGCTTAGTAGTTAATGCTGCTAGAAGGAAGTTAATGCTGCTGAAGATTAATACTGCTTATATGATGAAGATTCGTATGAAAGGATATACATGGAAGCTTAGAGATATACATGGAAGATATACTGAAGATATTTTATTTATTGTAATTATCTTTGTATTCAGTATATATTGTATAGTTTAGAATAATGAAGTAGTTTTTAGGTTTTAATTTTCATTCTAGAGAGAAAATCAACCTCAAGGCATAGATCCTAATTCTAGAGAAGTAGAATTCGTATTGGTGAGCCTGTTCATCAATATTGAGGTTGAGTGAGTAATCTTGTAACTTCAAAGCATCAAATAAAAGCTTACAGTTTGTTCTTCATATTTTCTGTATTGATTTACTATTTGATTGAATGTCAAAGTGTTATTCCGCAAACTTCTTTGATATTGTTTCTGAGAATTAATTCTTGTTAAGAATTCGATCCTGACAGGCTGTCATCAACGATTTATACAAGATTAAAGTTATGAAGACTGAATTGGAGGCTAACTTGAAATTTCTGAATGCTTTACAACCAGAGTCGAACAAGTCATGCCACAGAATGAGAAACGATGTCAGAATCTCTACCATGCCAATTCAGGATTTGTACGAAATTTTGATGACAGATGAATCTATGGTGATAGAGAAGAAGGCAAAGATGGAAAAGAAGAATAATCCTATGACCGTAGATCCAATTGCACTTATAGCTAGCCAACTGGTTGATCAAGCATTAACTGAATCAGCTTATGATGGATCAACGGATGATGATGACGAAGCTCTAGAAAAGGCCATGATACTTTTGACTCAGCACTATCAGAAAAGATTCAAGCACAGATCTGGTTCAAACAACCTTCGGTTTACTTCTGGTTCTAAGAAAGTAGAACTAGGTGCTCCGTCAAAGACATACACTCTGTTGGGTATGAATATGCTAAGTATGGTTTATGCTGCTGATTAATGTTGCTAAGTGATTACTACTACTAGACTATCAAGATTACTACTGCTAGTAGAATTAATACTGCTTAAAGAGTTAGTGCTGCTACTTGAATAGTTAGTACTGCTTGGAGAGTTAGTACTGCTAGTAGTTAGTACTGCTGAAGATTAAAGCTGCTGAAGATGGTTAATACTTCTGAAGATAGTTAGTGCTGCTTATAAAGATAAAGATGTCTTGGAGATAAAGACAAGCTGGAGATAAGGCTGAAGATAAGAATGGGATTGATATTGAAGATCAATTTTATTTTGATAATTATCTTGTAATCTACTCTGTAAATATAGTCTAGATGTTATAGATTATATAGTACAATTCTGAAAGAATTATTGATAGAGAATGAATAAGTTTTGGTGATAGAGAATTAACCTCAAGACTAGTTTAGATCCTTTCTATAGAGAAGTATAGAACGTCTGTTGAGCCTGTTCAACAGATTGAGGTTTTGTGTGTAATCATCAAGTTGAATCAATATGAACTTGTGATTTGAGTTTGATATACTGTTTCATTGATTGTTAGTGTTAAAGCGTTTTTCCGCAACTTCTTTAACATTGTTTCTGAGTGAATTATTCTTGTTTGAGTTTTGATCCTGACAAGTGGTATCAGAGCTTTGTTAAACTCAGAAAACCAACAATCATCATGGACGGTTCAAGTGATAGTGTTCTGGTCTCAAAGGTTCCAATGCTCAGATCTAATGAGTTTGACATGTGGAAGATTAGGATCAGGCAATACATCCTTCTCACTGATTACTCTATGTGGTACATCATTGATAATGGCCCATCCAATGAAGGAAAGATTGGAGCAGATGGAAAAAGAATCCCACCAAAGACAGATGGAGAGAGGAAGATAAGGCAGACAGAGATGAAAGCCTTGAGCACACTGCTCTTGGCTATTCCTAATGAGTATCAACACCAATTTTGTAACTGCACTGATGCCCAGATGCTTTGGAATGCTCTAGAGAAGAGATTCTCTGGTACCAAAAGTACCAAGAGAAATCAGAAGGCAATACTGAAGCAACAGTATGAAAACTTCATGTCAACTAAGAATGAGTCCATGACTCAAACTTTTGACAGGTTTAACAAGCTGATTGGTGAACTAGCTACTGTTGGAGTGCAGATTGATCAAGATCATGTAAACAGAAAGTTCTTAAGGTCCCTTGGAGATGAATGGACCATGTATACTGTCTCCTTCAGACATGATGACAAGCTGGAGGACAAAGAACTAGACGATCTTTATAATGACTTAAGGGTGTTTGAGGCTGAAGTTGAAGCCAAGAAAAGACCATCTGGATACACTCATAATGTTGCTCTTTTATCATCTTCTTCTTCTACTATTTCTGCTTCTAATACAGAATCAGTTAGTACTGCTTATGTATCTAAGCAGGATGTATCTAATGACTCTGTATTAGAAGCTTTTCTTGCTAGTCATGCTAATTCTGGTTTAATTAATGATGATCTTGAACAAATTAATGCAGATGACCTTGAGGAGATGGATATAAAGTGGCAGATGGCCATGCTAACTATGAGGGTCAAGAGATTCATAAAGAGGACTGGCAGGAACAACTTTTCTCAGAGGAGAGAAGATGGTGTTGGGTTTGACAAGTCGAAGGTGGAGTGCTACAAGTGTCACAAAATGGGACACTTTGCAAGAGAATGCAGAGGAGGAATTCCTCAACAACATGGCAGTAACCACCAGCAAGCACATTCCTCAAGCTTCCAAAACAACAGAAACTCTACTCAAGCTCTTGTTTCTCAAGAAGGAATGGAATTTGATTGGAGTGATCATGCAGAAGAAGCTGTTCATAATCAAGCCCTGATGGCAGAACTCTCAGAATCTTCAAGCACATATATTCCAATAGAGGTAAAAACTAAACTGTGTACTGAAGAGTGTCTTCAGACTGTTTACAGGGATCATAACCAAAGCATGTGTGACGACCTTAAAAGATTAGAAAGAGATATAAGATATTATAAAGTGATTGTTGAGAAGTTTGAAGATCAAATCAAGGCTTATAAGGCCAATGAACTTCAACATTACTATGACACAAATTACTGGAAGTGGGAAAAAGATCAATTAGAGATTCAAATAGAAAAATCTAAAGAGGAGTATGAGAAGATAAAGAGTGAGTATGAGAAAGCTAAGCTTGACATTGAAAAGTTTTCTTATGCTTCCAAAGCAATGGACTCTTTGCTTAAAGCTCAAGTTCATGATAAGATCAAGAGTGGTATAGGATACAATGCAACACCTCCACCTTATAACAATAATTATATCCCTCCCTCTTCAGGTCTCTTAGAGAACCAAAATAAGAAGGACTTACCTATAGAAGCAACAGAAGTAGATCCTATAGATAGTGTGGTGGTTGAAGAAGAGAATGAGGAAGAGAACTCTGAGAATAAGAATGCTGAAGAAATTCCTGTAGAAAATCAGATCCTTACCAATGAAGGGGGAAGAGGTTAACCATTCATCAAGAGTGAACAGGTGGATAGCTCAAAGAGAGAAAAGGGAAAGGTACAGGGAGTCCACTATATGGAAACCACAGTTGTGAATCCCTGTACATGTTAACAGTCTCAGCCCCAAAAACATGATAAAACAAGGGGTAATCAAATAAACTGGAATAATCAGTGGGCACAAAAACAAGGGGTTGATCTGAGTAAAATCAATAGACCAAAATCTTGCTTTATTTGTGGAAAGCTTAACCATATTGCCAAATACTGTTATTTCAATCCTATGAACCAGAGGATAAACTTTCAAAGACATATACAAAATCCTGTTGGTTATAGGAATCAAAGAAGGAATCATATGGCTGAAAATGTAAAAAGAGCACCTTTAAAAGCTCATGCTCAAAACAAGTTTGCAAAATCGAAGAAAAATACCCCAAATAAGTCAAGGAGTCACTTAATGAAGAAGAAAGCAAACAATTTTGTCCAGGTTTGGGTTCTAATAGTAAAGAAATCTGTTAGTACTGCTACTTCAAATAGTACTGCTGACAGAAATAATGTTGCTGCAATCAATACTACTGCTAACAAAATTAGTACTACTAATCCAATTAGTACTGCTAATGAAGTTAGTACTGCTAACAAAATTAGTACTGCTAATCCAATTAGTACTGCTAATGATGTTAGTACTGCTAACAAAGTTAATACTGCCAATCCAATTAGTACTGCTAATGATGTTAGTACTGCTAACAAAGTTAATACTGCCAATCAAGTTAGTACTGCTTCCAGTAACAGACCCATTATTGTGACAAAGTATTCAAGCCATAAGATTCCTCAGTCTGAAAAGCTCATCAAAACTGATTGTGAATATGTTGATGAGAATGGAAAACCCAAGAACACTTTGGCTTGGGTTCCTACTAAAAACTAACTGTTCTACTTTATGTGCAGGGCAACCAACAGCAAAAAGAGAAGTGCATTTGGCATGTTGATAGTGGTTTCTCTAGGCACATGACAAGCAACAAGTCCTGCCTACAAAACTTCAAAAGAATTGATGGAGGACATGTTGCATTTGGGGATAATCCTTCTGGAGGAAAGATTAGTGGAAAAGGTATTGTGTCAAAGGGTAAGATGACATTTGAGGATGTCTACTATGTTGAGCAATTGAGATACAACCTGTTAAGTGTATCACAGGTTTGTGACAAGAAACATAGTATATTATTTACTGATAGTGAATGTATTATCCTTGCTAAAGGGTTCAAGGTAGTTGATGAAAGTATGATACTACTGAGAACACCAACAAAGGACAATGTTTATTGCTTGGATTTAGAGAATGTATATAATGATTCATCATTTAATTGTCTATTTTCAAAAGCTTCTGTTGATGAATCATCTCTTTGGCACAGAAGGATGTGTCACATGAACTTTAAAACAATGAATAATCTTGTGAAAAACAACCTTGTAAGAGGTTTACCACAAAAGGTATTTTCATGTGATGATCATTGTGTTGCATGTCTTAAAGGCAAACAGCACAAAACTTCTCATAAGTCCAAAGAGATAAATACAATCTCTTCACCTCTTATGTTATTGCATATGGATCTGTTTGGTCCTACAAATGTGATGAGTATTGGCAAGAAATCTTACTGCTTAGTTATTGTTGATGATTTCTCTAGATTCACTTGGGTCTATTTTCTGAGGACAAAGGAAGAGACAAGTGGACTGATCAAATCCTTTATTCTCAGAGTTGAAAACCAAACAAATAAAATAGTTAAAATCATCAGGTCTGATAATGGAACTGAGAATAAAGGTATTGAGAGACAATACAGTGCTCCTAGGACCCCTCAACAGAATGGAGTTGCTGAGAGGAGAAATAGGACACTGATTGAAGCTGCAAGATCCCTGTTGGCAGATTCAAAAATGCCAGTTACATTTTGGGCAAAAGCAGTTAATATTGCTTGTTATGTTCAAAACAGGGTTCTAATAGTTAAATCTCAAGGCAAGACACCATATGAACTTTTTAACAAGAAGAAACCTTTTATTGGATTTTTCAAACCATTTGGGTGTCCTTGCACAATTCTTAATACCAAAACTCACTTAGGCAAGTTTGATAGCAAAGCAAATGATGGATTTCTGGTTGGTTACTCATCCCAAAGTAAGGCTTAGAGAGTTTTTAATACCTCTTCTACAATAATTGAGGAAAGTGACAATGTCAAATGCAATGAGAGCACACCAAATAAACTTGGTACAGGCCCTGATTGGCTTTTTGACATTGATTCACTAACTAGTTCTTTGGGTTTCAGTTATGAGAATAATGCAGGAACAGGGACAGAATCAGTACAAGACAAAAGACAAGAGTTTGTGCTATTCCCAATCCCTACAGCAGATTCTACTGAACTCTGTGTTCAAGAGAAGAAAGATGCTTCAGATTCAAAGGATACTGAAACTGCTCAGAATGAAGAGGAGAGAGGTGAAAAGAAGGATCAACTTTTTAACTCAGAACAGCTAGAACCTGAGATGCCTGCAGTGGCAGAAGATGATACTGATGATGAGAACTCCTCAGTGTTTGGTGGCAGCCCTCCTGAAAAGAATGACTCTAATCTGGATACAGAGATTAATGAAGAGGATATTCATCAAACAAAAGTGCATAAAGATCATCCTCCTCAGTTGGTAATTGGAGACATCAATTCTCCAATCATCATAAGGAATCAGAGTAAGTTGGAAGGATTAAAAGACATACAATCAGGCTTACTATCTTGCTTTCTATCTCAGGTTAAGCCCAAAAAGGCACATGATGCAATGAAAGATCCAAGCTGGATAGAAGCAATGCAAGAGGAGCTGTTGCAGTTTGTATTGAAAAATTTATAAGATTTGGTAGAACTGCCTAAAGGACACAGAGCTATAGGGACAAAATGGATTTTCAGAAACAAAAAGCATGAGAGAGGAATAGTGATCAAGAACAAGGCTAGATTGGTAGCACAGGGGTACACTCAAGAAGAAGGAATTGATTATGAAGAGGTTTTTGCACCAGTGGCAAGGATTGAGGAAAATAGGCTGTTTTTAGCCTATGCTTCTTTCATGAAGTTCAAAGTCTACCAAATGGATGTGAAAAGTGCTTTTCTATATGGCAAAATTGAAGAAGAAGTATATGCCTGTCAGCCTCCAGGGTTTGAAAATCCCAAGTATCCTGACAGAGTATACAAATTGAAGAAAGCACTGTATGGACTACATCAAGCACCAAGACCTTGGTATGACACCTTGTCTACCTATCTCTTGGAAAATGGTTTTGAGAGAGGAACCATTAACAAGACTCTGTTCATTCAAAGGAAGAAGAAGGACATCCTGCTAGTGCAAATCTATGTGGTTGACATCATCTTTGGATCCACAAAAGATCAATTGTGCAGAGATTTTGAAGAATTAATGCATAAGAGATTCAAGATGAGTTCTATGGGTGAACTTACTTTCTTCCTTGGGCTACAAGTTAAGCAGCAACAAGATGGAATCTTTATAAGCCAAGCCAAGTATGTACAGGACAGTTTAACCAAGTTTGGGTTCTCAGATTCCAAGCCTGCAAGCACACCCATGGAGACACACAAACAGATTACTGCAGATCTTGAGGGGGAGGATGTGGATGTTCATTATTACAGATCCATGATTGGCTCTCTCATGTATCTCACAGCTTCTAGACCAGATATCATGTTCCCTGTTTGTGTGTGTGCAAGATTTCAAGTTAGGCCAAAGCAATCACATTTTTAAGCAGTCAAGAGGATATTCAGATATCTCAAAGGTCAACCCAGATTAGGCCTTTGGTATCCTCATGACTCACCATTTGACCTTCTTGCATATTCAGATAGTGATTTGGGTGGAGCTAACTTGGACAGAAAGTCTACAACTGGAGGATGTCAGTTTTTGGGTGCAAGACTAGTGTCATGGCAGTGTAAGAAGCAAACCACAGTGTCCACTTCAACAACAGAAGCAGAATACATAGCTGCTGCAAGCTGCTGCTCACAAGTGCTATGGATTCAGAATCAAATGATGGACTATGGTATGACATTTCTTCACACTCCTATTTTCATAGACAACAGTAGTGCTATTAGCATTGTTAATAATCCTGTCAAGCATTCAAAAACAAAGCATATATAAATAAGGTACCATTTTATCAGAGACTGTAATGAGAAGAAGCAACTTCAGGTTCAGAAAGTACACACAAGTAACCAGTTTGCTGATCTATTCACAAAAGTTTTTGATGTGGGTAGATTCACATTCTTGGTCACAAGTGTGGGCATGATGAACAATGAATAAGAATATTCTCATTCTCTTTATGTACCTATATAGATTCCTCCTTATTTACTTTCATTGAATTGGTGCTATTAACCTTTGTGTGTTTAAGTGTTTCAGATTGTTTTGATTAGAGACTTGGTACTTCTCGTTCAGTTAATACTGCTCAATGCATTACTCATAATAATAGTTCAAAAATGGTTAAGTATGGTTACTACTGCTAGGTGGTTTATACTGCCAGTGCAAAGTGACTACTGCAAATCATTATTACTACTGCTGGTACATTTTAATACTGCTAGTATGTGTTAGTACTGCTAGTCTGTGTTAATACTGCTAGTTTGTGTTAATACTGCTAGTCTGTGTCAGTACTGCCAGTATGTGTTACTACTGCTATTATGAGTTAATACTGCGAGTTCGTTAATACTGCCAGAGGTAATTAGTACTGCTTCTAACTTACTCCCTTCACCTATAAATACCCTGTGTGACCGCCAAATTACAAACGGCTCTTTGAAATGTCTACTAGTGTACTCTCTCTCTCTCTCTCTCTCTTGTTCTATTGAATTCTCTCTTACCAGTGCGTAACCCTAGCTTCGACCAATCGCTCAAGAAGATGGCTGAACTGATGTTTGTCGATGAACACAATGAATTGGCAATGTTACTCAAACCAAAGCAAGCAGAGGGATTTCATCAGATTGTGGATTTTTTACAATCCTCACACATAGCCCACGCTCTAACTGTCAATCCCAGAATCTATGTGGAACACCAAAGGCAGTTTTGGACCAATGCTGCTATTCATACTGAAGATAGCAATCAGGTCATCAAAACAAGGGTGTGTGATAAACCCCTCACAATCACAGAAGGAGCTATTCGCATTCATCTACGACTATATGATGCCTCAGGTATAACCTCTTTAACCAAGGAAGATCTCTTCCAAGCTCTTAGTCAAATGGGGTATGAAGGTCCCACTGATGTATTCAAGTTCTTCAAGAATAGGTTTGCACCACAGTGGAGATTCTTTGTTCATACCCTTCAGCGCTGTATTTCAAGGAAAACAACTGGCTGGAGTGAGTTCAGCAGTACCATTGCTTATGCTATGGTCTGCTTAGCTACCTCTAGAAAGTTCAATTTTGCTCAAATGATTTTAAATGATTTTATGTCAAACCTGGATACCAACACCAAAAGCTTTTATATGTATCCCAGGTTTGTACAAGAGATTATACTGAATGAATTGACGGATATACCTCATTTCAATGAGGTATATGTACCAAAACCCCCAAAGGGGAAGGTGTTTTCTAATATGAGGAGGCCTAGTAAGGACTTCTCAGGTATTGACACACCATTGTTCTCTACAATGATGGGTGTGTCTCCTTCCCATGGTGAGGCATCAGTGTCAAAGCCCTCATCTGACAACCAAACTGATGACTTATCCACACCACTCTTTTCTATTAACATCCCTCAGTCCCTTCTTCAAAAGCCAACTTCACCCATCACTCATACGTATATAAGGAAAAGGGTAAAGAAGGTTCCTTCCCTTCTTGTACCTTCACCTACAAAACCTTCAAGCCCTCTAATGGAGCATTCTACATTAGAGCATATCCAAAGGGAAACCACAGGGGTGTCTCCCAACCCCATGAAGGTGCTCAATAAGGAGAAGGAAGAGCATATGGGCTGTAAGGCTCACACTACTGACTTCGCACAAAGTGCAGGGCAGGACAGTGTGAACATATCTAAGACCTTCCCCATGGAAACTTTGGGTGAGCAATCATCAAAAGGTCCCAGGTGCCAAGAAACCAAGGGGTAGAGGATGCTTCTGCTAGGCAGAAGACCTCTACTACTAAAATATCCAAGGATCCTTCAAGGGTGGTAAACACACCCAAAGGAGGTGAGGACAGATATAACTACGATGAATTGATGGAAACTATGGGAAACATAAATCTTGATGTCATCAAGCAAGGCTCAGATATAGAGGAGATGAAATTGATAATTCTGTCTCAACAAGTGCACATTACCAAATTGAAGAAGATGGTGATGAAGTTGGTACAGAAAAAGAAAAGAAAGCAGTAAGTCTTGAAGAAAAGGGGAGATGCTTTCAACAAGGGGGAGAAACAAGATGACGAGGAGAAACACAGTCCCATTGGCATGAAAACTCAGTTTGAGGGGGAGCTAAATACAGAAAAAGAAAATACAGAAGCAGAAAGTTCCAAAGCAGTAGAAAAGGCACAAGCAGCAGTAATAGAGCCAGCAGCAGTAACAGGGCTATCTGTTGAAGAGATAGAAATAGCAGAAACTCTTTTAAAGGCCAAAACAGACACCCCCAAAGCCACTCAAAAGGCCAAGGGAGTGGAAATTAAAGAAGGAGGTCTTGAGCAGAAAAGAAAAGAAATCAGTGAGGCAGAAATGAAAAGAAAAGGAAAGGCAAAAGTGGATGAATCTGTACAACCTCCCAAGAAGCTAAAACAGATAGAGATTGATGAGAAATTGGCAAAGAGGCTGCAGGCTGAGATAGAACAAGAAGAAGAGACTCAACAGGCCAAAGATAGGCAGATTGCTCTAGATCTGTCCACTAAGCTGAATGAGGAATATCAAAAGAGACTGAAAGTTGCAGCTGAGGTAAAGAAAAGTACAGTGAAAGCATCCAAGCACAGACTGCCAGCAAAGACTCAGAAAAGACAACACTCTAAGACCTATTTGGCCAATCAAGAAAGGAGAAAGATGATAAACTTCCTGAAAGGAGCTCTTGGAGTTCCTGAATAAATGTTTACAAATATGCCTTACGGCAGGATTGAGGAACTGTATACAAAGGAGATGTCAAATCTGAAAGTGGATTCCACTCAAAGGGAAGAAGCTGAAAGGAGGATGAAAGAGAGGCATGATCTCAATATTCAACAACCCTTTCCTGAGAGTGAGGAAACCACTCCCTCAAAAGAAAAGACTGATGAAAAGAAGGAAGACCATACTGATGTAGAAGTTAAATCTGCCAAGAGAGTGAAAACAATAGCTTCCAAGAAACTGTTGAAGAGGCCAAAGATTGTAGAAGCTGAGAAAGATACAGAACCATCTGTTACAAGTCAAGCTGAACAATCAAGTCAAAGTGCACAGCAACCAAGTCAATCTAATGTGCATTTTGAACTTTACATGACTGTAACAGATAGTGATCCAGTGAAGGCAGATCCCATTTAAGTCCAAGCCCCTGAAATCATCCACTGGGATATTCTTAAAGATCAAGGCAAAGAGTATTTCAGAATCAAAAGAATGGGTGATCACTTTGAAGTCTACTCTACTTGGGGGAAGATAATCAGATGTTGTTCCAGGTCAGACTTGGAAGAAATGTTTAAAGTGGGAATGAATTTGTATGAGGATGTGCTGAAGACTCTAGGGATGAACATCAAGAAACTAGCAATGGAGTATTTATGCATGATGTTTAGTCCAGATCTTGTAAAGCATGTCATCAAAGATGTATTCAAGTCCGTGGACAACTGGATGCTCATAGAAAGATGTGGGGTGTATATCTTGACCATAGATAAAAGCTTTCATGAATATTATCTGGTGGATAAGATATATGATCACAACCTAGCTAAGCTTCATGGGATGCTGAAAGCCAAATTAATTTGTTCTCAAGATTCAGAAATGGCAAAGATTGTGGTTAGCAGGATCATCAATCAAAGTATGGGACTGGATCCAAATTTGGGCAACTGATCTGAAGTGTTGAAAGCATCATAAACACCATATCATGAAGAACTTAACTTCTCCTTCTGAAAAGTTAAGTTAGGGGGAGATTGTTGGGTATAAATATGATAAGTATCGTTTATGCTGCTGATTAATGTTGCTAAGTGATTACTACTACTAGACTATCAAGATTACTACTGCTAGTAGAATTAATATTGCTTAAAGAGTTAGTGTTGCTACTTGAATAGTTAGTACTGCTTGGAGAGTTAGTACTGCTAGTAGTTAGTACTGCTGAAGATTAAAGCTGCTAAAGATGGTTAATACTTCTGAAGATAGTTAGTGCTGCTTATAAAGATAAAGATGTCTTAGAGATAAAGACAAGCTGGAGATAAGGCTGAAGATAATTATGGGATTGATATTGAAGATCAAGTTTATTTTGATAATTATCTTGTAATCTACTCTGTAAATATAGTCTAGATGTTATAGATTATATAGTACAATTCTGAAATAATTATTGATAGAGAATGAATAAGTTTTGGTGATAGAGAATTAACCTCAAGACTAGTTTAGATCCTTTCTATAGAGAAGTATAGAACGTCTGTTGAGCCTGTTCAACAGATTGAGGTTTTGTGTGTAATCATCAAGTTGAATCAATATAAACTGGTGATTTGAGTTTGATATACTGTTTCATTGATTGTTAGTGTTAAAGCGTTTTTCCGCAACTTCTTTAACATTGTTTCTGAGTGAATTATTCTTGTTTGAGTTTCGATCCTGACACACTCCTAAGTATGAACCAACTAAGGTGGTTGAACAGAAGAAGGATGAGAAAAAGGTGATGAATTGCTTTAACTGTGGAAAGCCTGGACATATTGCTAAGGAATGCAGAGTCAAAGTGGTAAAAGATGTTGCTTTCTATAGAAAGAAGTTAGCTCTAGCTGAGAAGAAGGAAAGTGGAACCATTCTGTTGGTTGAAGAAGAGTACTGGCTGGATCATTCGGACAACGAAGCTGAGAATGAGGAGACTGCAGCCATGTGCTTTATTGGTGACGATAAAAGTGATGATGAGGAAGATGATACCTCATCTAATGGTTCTGAGGTAATTTCTGAGATTAACTATGATTTCTTTTTATCTCAAATGAATGTTTTTATCACTGCTTTGCATGATTTACGTTCAAAATTCACTTCTGAAAAGTTAGAAAATCAAGAAAAGTCTGTTTTAATCGACAAACTGCAAATTTCTCTAAAAGATGAAAAGTCAATTTTAATTGACATAAAAGAGAAATTTCAAAAGCAGCTGGATGAATTAGAAAATTCAAAACAGACTTATCATGATTCTTTGACTGAAATGACTTCTTCAAATCAAAATCTTTCTAATAAGATAATTGTTCTAGAAAGGAAATTATATAAAAGAGAACAATCTGAGCAAACCATTTACATGAACAAACCAAGGAGTGAAGAAGCTATAAAGGAAAAGTGGGGACTTGGTTTTGAAAACCCGAAATTTTTAAATCATGCTAAAATCGAAGTTTCTACTTTATATGAATATGATCATTTTAGTCTTGCAAGATATGCTCCTCAGTTTAAATTCTTTTGGACAACTGAGAAACAAATTTTGGAAGATGAAAATGTGTAAAGAATGAAAAACAAGAGGATGGAAATGCCATTCGTTTACACCTCTGAAAATGCAAAGTATTTTCCTGATCAATCTAAGAAATCCAGAAAATCTCAAAATATTTTAAATGTCAAATCTTCCAATAAATCTTCATTATCAACAGATTTTGTTGATATATTTGCTAACACAGATAAGGAAAATGTATCTCCAGTGTCTTATGATACTAAGAGATACATTGCTCCATTAGTGTTAGAAGGTAAGATTAATGATCTTGAAGATAGATTGGAAGAACAAAATATTCAAACTTGTTTAGAAAACGATTTATTACTTTTTATAATGAAAACAAGTTTTGAAGATAAAATTTCTACTGAATTTTCAAAAGATTCTACGGAAAATACTAAAGTTTTGAAAAACAGTTTGCATTTGCGCACCATGTTGGATACGCAAACTGACAGTTTGCGCACGCAGATGGATGCGCAAAGCTCAGTTTGCGCCTCCAATGGGATGCGCAAACCTCATCCAGACTTGTGTATTTTTGAGAATTCTCATTCCGAGGCTAGTTCATCAATGTCTAATGCTCAGGCTGATTTCTTCGATAAAGTTTTTTTTCTGATTCAATTATTGATGATTCTTTACTGCTAAATGGTCAATTTTATAAAAAGAAGCGTAAAAGAAGAAGATCAAAGAAGTCAAGGAAACATGATACTGTCTTATCTGAAAATTCTAATGTTTCTAATTTTTCTTCTTCAGATCGGACTGTGAGGAAGTCACCAAAGCAGATTTGGAGGATTAAACAGCAAACTCCAGAATCTGAACTGTTAGGAGTTAAATGTGTAGAAACTCTTTGTGATACTGATACATTTGCTTCCTGTAATAAAAACCCAAAATATTCATTTCAGCAAATGCTTCATATATCAAAGAATATCTCATATGCTTCTTCTAGTTCTGATTCTGATGATTGTGTTTTATCTTCTATTGATAATTGTTTTCATGCTTGCTTGAAAAATATATTTGGGAAAAACAAGACACAAATCTAACAAGGGACCCATAAGCATATGGGTACCTAAACATGTGTAGTTTCTGTGAATGCAGCTAAGTCAATTATGGTATCTGGATTCGGGATGTTCCAAACACATGATTGGCAACAAATCATTATTGTTCAATTTTAAAGAAAAATGTTGTGGTCGTGTTAAGTTTGGAAAGTGTGAGACTGCTCCAATTCTTGGTTATGGTGATCTTGTTCAAGGTAATATAACTGTCAAAAGAGTAAGCTACGTCGAAGGCCTAAGTCACAACTTATTTAGCATTCGGCAATTCTGTGACAAAGAGCTTGAAGTCAGTTTCAAATCCAAAAGAGTTGCAGTGAAGAACGATAGTGGCAAGGATCTTCTGGTGGGAAAAAGACGCTCAAATTTGTATACCATTGATCTTTCTATGATCAAAATCCGTTCAGATATATGCTTGCTTTCAAAAGCTTCTATTCAAGAAAGTTGGATTTGGCACAGACGTTTAGCTCACCTCAACTTTAAGTATATGGGTCGCCTTGTCCAACATGATTCAGTGAGAGGTCTTCCAGTTCTTCGTTTCCAGAAAGACCATCTCTGCCAGGATTGTGAGAAAGGAAAGATGAAGAAAGCATCTTGTTGGGAACTGAAGAATTCATCAAGTATGGTTAATGTTGTTGGTTCAAAGTTACTACTGCTAGAAGACTTAAAGGTTAATACTGCTGAGTGTTACTACTGCTAGTACTATTAATACTGCTAGTCATAGTTAGTGCTGCTTGAACAAAGTTAGTACTGCTTAGCTAGTTAGTACTGCTAGTAGTTAGTGCTGCTTAGTAGTTAATGCTGCTAGAAGAAGTTATAGCTGCTGATCATGGTTAGTGCTGCTAAAGAGATTCGGATGAAAAGAATGACAGCTGGATAATCTGAAGATTATGGAAGCTTAGAGATATACATGGAAGATATACTGAAGATATTTTATTTATTGTAATTATCTTTGTATTCAGTATATATATTGTATAGTTTAGAATAATGAGTTAACTTTTGTTTTTATTCTTTTAGAGAGAAAATCAACCTCAAGGCATAGATCCTAATTCTAGAGAAGTAGAATTCGTATTGGTGAGCTTGTTCATCAATATTGAGGTTGAGTGAGTAATCTTGTAACTTCAAAGCATTCAATACAAGTTTACAGTTTGTTGATTATATTCTGTTTTGATTTTCTGTTTGATTAAATATCAAAGTGTTATTCCGCAAACTTCTTTGATATTGTTTCTGAGAATTAATTCTTTGGCCACTGCCAGAAAGTACAATTTTTCTAAAATGATTTTCAGTGATCTTGTCTCAAACATGGGAAACAAAAAGAGCTTCTTTATGTATCCCAGGTTTGTTCAAGAAATTATTACTCATGAATTGACGGATATACCTCAACCTGTTGGGGTATATGTACCTAAACCCCCTAAAGGCAAGGTGTTCTCAAATATGAGAAGATCTGCTGGGGACTCTGAAGGAGTTGACACCCCATTGTTCTCTACAATGATGGTGGTGTCCCAAACCAATGAAGGTATGGCAGCAGGGTCAAGGCCCCCATTAGACCAACCCACTGCTAGCCAAGCCCAACCTTCCCTCTCAAAATCAATTCCCCAGTCTCTTCTTGAAAAACCAACCTCTCCCATCACCCAAACTTACAAGAGAAAACAGGTAAAGAAGGCTCCTTCCCTTCTTGTACCATTACCCACTAAGCCTATAAGCCCTCTAAAGGAGAATTCTCCCCTAGAGAATATCCAAAGGGAAACCACACGGGTGTCTCCCAACCCAAAGGAGGTGCTCTCTGAGGAGGAGGTAGAGCATATGGGTGATGAGGTTGCCACTACTCCTGCTAGTACAGAGGAGGAAAGTGGTAACATCAATAAGACCTCCCCCATGGCAACTTTGAATGATCAATCATTTGAAGGTCCCCGGTGCCAAGAAACCACAGGGGTGGATAGTGCCTCTGCAAGGCAGAAGACTTCCACAAATAAAAGATCCAATGATCCTTCAAAGGAGGGTAACACTTCTGGAGAGGGTGAGGACAGATATACGTACGATGAATTGATGGAAACAATGGGGAACATCAATCAAGATGTTCTCAAACAAGGTAAAGAAATTGAAGAAATGAAGCTAGTAATTCTGTCACAACAAGAACAGATTGCTAAGCTGAAGAGGATGGTGGTTAGTCTGGTACAAAGGAAGAAGAGAAAGCAATTCCAATTAAGGAGAAGGACCACTGAGGATGATGCTCCCAAAAAGGGGGAGATCAACATGGAAGAAGCCACAAGAAAGGGGGAGCTTGATGGAGAGAAAGTTGATGTTCAGGGGGAACAGCAAGCAGAAACAGTTACTACTGCTGACATTAATAAAGCAGCAGAAACTGTGAAAGAAGTGTTAACAGATCTTGAGATTGCAGAAACCTTACTGAAAGCCAATCAAAAAGCCTAGAGTATCTGAAGAAGAGGCTGATAAGGTTGCTGAAGAAGAAGGGGCACCTGAGTCATCCAAACAGACAGAGCCATCTAACACTGATGATGTAAATTTGTATATGGTAGTGATGGACAAAGTGCCTGAACCAATTTCAGCAGAACCTGTAGGAGTTAAGCCTCCTAAGGTCATTCTCTGGGATACATTGACAGTGGATGGAAAGGAATACATAAGGCTGAAAAGAAAGGATGAAAAGTATGAAGTGTTCAACACATGGGCAAAAATTGTCAGAACATGCTCTAGATCAGATCTTGAAGAGATGTTTGAGATAGGAATGAAGTTGTATGCAAATATTCTAAAGGCTCCAGGAATTTCAATTACAAAACTGGTAATGGAGTATCTGTGTATGATGTTCAAACCTGAAGAAGTAAAGCATATGATCAAGGATGTATTCAAGTCGGTCAACAGTTGGACTCTATATGAAATTAGTGGAGTATATACAGTGACTTTGGATTTAAATCACACTGAATACTTCCTAGTGGATAGAGTGTATAATCATAGCAGATTGAAGCTACATGCCATGCTGAAGAAAAAGTTAAGGTGTGTTCCAGATTCAGAAATGGCTAAATACTTGATTCAAAGAACTATCAATCAGAGTTTGGGATTGGATGCAAACACTGGAATTTAGGCCATGATTGAGTTTTGGGAGCATCTTGAAGATTAATTCTGAAGAACTTGACTTCTCTTTCTAAAAGTCAAGTTAGGGGGAGATTGTTGGGAACTGAAGAATTCATCAAGTATGGTTAATGCTGCTGGTTCAAAGTTACTACTGCTAGAAGACTTAAAGGTTAATACTGCTGAGTGTTACTACTGCTAGTACTATTAATACTGCTAGTCATAGTTAGTGCTGCTTGAACAAAGTTAGTACTGCTTAGCTAGTTAGTACTGCTAGTAGTTAGTGCTGCTTAGTAGTTAATGCTGCTAGAAGAAGTTAATGCTGCTGATCATGGTTAGTGCTGCTAAAGAGATTCGGATGAAAAGAATGACAGCTGGATAATCTGAAGATTATGGAAGCTTAGAGATATACATGGAAGATATACAGAAGATATTTTATTTATTGTAATTATCTTTGTATTCAGTATATATATTGTATAGTTTAGAATAATGAGTTAACTTTTGTTTTTATTCTTTTAGAGAGAAAATCAACCTCAAGGCATAGATCCTAATTCTAGAGAAGTAGAATTCGTATTGGTGAGCTTGTTCATCAATATTGAGGTTGAGTGAGTAATCTTGTAACTTCAAAGCATTCAATACAAGTTTACAGTTTGTTGATTATATTCTGTTTTGATTTTCTGTTTGATTAAATATCAAAGTGTTATTCCGCAAACTTCTTTGATATTGTTTCTGAGAATTAATTATTGTTGAGAATTCGATCCTGACACATCTCATAAGCCAAAGCCTGAACCATGCACTTCGGCTATTCTTGACATTCTGCATGTTGATTTATGTGGTCCGATGAAGACAAAGAGCATTGGTAAGAAAAGACATGTATTGGTTGTTGTTGATGATTACTCTCGTTATACATGGGTAAAGTTTCTCAAGTCAAAAGACGAGACTCCTGAAGTTCTCATCACTCTCATCAAGACAATTTAGACAAATAAGCAAAAGCAAGTCAAAGTGGTAAGATCAGATAATGGCACTGAATTCAAGAACAATACTCTCCAGGCTTTCTATGATTCTCAAGGTATACAACAACAATTTTCTGTTGCTCGTACTCCGCAACGGAATGGGGTTGTTGAAAGAAGAAACAGAACGCTTGTAGAGGCTGCCAGATCAATGCTTGCTTATTCAGGGCTTCCTTTGTCTCATTGGGCTGAAGTTGTATCAACTGCCTGTCATACTCAGAACCAATCAATTCTGCATCGTCGATTCAACAAAACACCGTATGAACTTATGAACGGTATCAAACCGAACGTCAAGTATTTCAAGTCATTCGGGTGTAAATGCTATGTTCTGAATGACAGAGATAATCTTAACAAGTTTAGTCCAAAGGCAGATGAAGGTGTATTTCTGGGTTATTCTTCAAACTTTGCTGCTTATAGAGTTTTTCTGATCTCTGCAAGAAAGGTGATAGAGAGTGTCAATGTAGAATTTGACGAAGCTGCTAATTTGGTTTCTAGTCACTCAGGCTTAGAACCCGCTTTTACTGGAAATTCAGTTTCTGAACAAATCAGTTCAGAACCTATTCTTTCACCGATTAATCAGGATTCTTCTACTCCCTCACTTAATCTTTCTGATCTTGATTTTCTGTTTGAAAATTTTTATGATCACCGCAATGATTGCAATGAATATGCTTTTGATCTCAAATCAATAAATCTGAATGAACAAAAAATTTTCTTTTATTCATACTAGTATTCAGAATAAATGTTGTAGCAACAAAAGAGCTATTCTTTGAAGAATATTCTTTACAATAATCATTTTTTTGCATTTTTCTTTCTAGAAAAATTTTCTTTGAAGAAACAATAGTTTCCTTCTGCTTTGAACTCTTTGGCTTCCAAACTAAACTCTGATTTCTTTTTCTTTCTGTAAACGACAAAGAATTTGAATTAATAAAAGATTTAACAAATTTACATTTAGTTTTAGAAAAACTTCTAGAACACATATCAGATTTGGTTCCAGAAGATTCACCCATTTCAAAAACAATTGCCTTTCTTTCCTCTTGAGAATTGTTAAACACAATTTCAAATTTGTCTTGTGAAACAAACTCTGGATTTAAATGATCATTCCAATCGTTTTGATCAAAAGATTCCTTGTTAAAGTTTGATTCAATTTCCTCAATATCAGAGTCAGAATCTGAAGCATTCATCATATCTTCAAATAGATTTTCTAACATACTATTAATGAACTCTGATGACTTTTCAGACATTGAAATCTTAACTTCATTTTTCATTTCATCATTATTATCATCAAGTGAATAAGAGGAAATAGGTTCAAAAATATGGCCAGTGTCTTCAGAATTCTGAGAACAAGCATCAGAACTCTGAACAGCTTGTTCAGAGTGTGAACACTTAGTTTCAGACTTTTCTTTTTCTAGAGATTTAGCTTCAACAAACTTGTTTTTAGAGGGAAAAAATGAATAATATTCTATGTAACTAAATTGGGTTTTCTATCTTTATAGCTTTGATTCAAATTATCATACTTAAAACCAAAATTTTTGAAATCACAAGTCTGTGAGCCACCACTAACATCAGATTTACAACCTTCGTCGATTTTCTCTTTTCTATTTTCAGAATAGTTAGATGAAGAGAATTCAGACTTAACAAAAATTTCATGAATCTCTGGAATATGCATCGAATTCAGAAAAACTATAAAGATTTCCTGGAGCATTTTTCAAAACAGTACTTTTCAATTAACCCCAAACCCATCTTTGGATTGTAAAATCTAGTGTCTTTGGGATTACCAATCAATAGATTCAAAATTTGTTGAGTCTGGCCTCTCTTATAATTCAAATCTCCCAACTATTTTATCTTTTGTAAAACTCTTTTCTTTCATTTAAACTCATTTCAAGTTTAAACTGAATATCAATATTTTGTTCTTTTATGTCTTTAAATTCTTTTGTAATACAGAAATTTTCTTATTTAAATCAGATTTGACAGTTTAAAGCTTTCCCTTACTTTCTCTGACTCTTCATACATAAATTTGTAAAGTTATTTTTCTTCTCTGAACTTGTTGACTAAGATTCCTTTCACATTTGATTCTCTTCTTTAAGTCAACAAATTCAGAATCCATAGATTCTACTTTACTTACTAAATCAGCTTCAAGAGAAAGACTTACATCAGATTCAGGCTCAGATGGTGTATCTTCGGAGTTATTGGTCTGACTACTCAAAAAAGCCATCAAATTGTAAAGAATTTGAGTAAAGTGAGTTGTCTCTTCATCAGATGTGTCAGCTAACCAATTTTCTTCCTTTGCCATCAGAACTTTTCCACACTCTTTGTTCTTCACCATCTGTGCCTTCTTTAAGTAATAATTTGAGTTCTTTACCTTTTTAAATCTACAATCTCTGGGACTAGGCTTGCCAGAGTTAAAACACATGTTATCCTTCTCTTCTTCATTTTCTTCTCTCTCTTCTTTCTCACTTCCCTTTCTCTCAAATATGAACTTCTCATCAGATTTACCTTTAGACTTGTCACCCTTATAATAGTCAGTTTAGAGTTAGAACTAAACTTTTTCTTTCCGGATATTTTATTGAAAGTGTTGGTTAACAAGGAAAGATTTTCAGCTATTCTCTTTAGATCATCATCTGAATCACCATCATCATCAGAGTTATTACACATTAAATTTGGAACCTCTGACATCAAAGAAGAAGATTTTGGGTACTTGGAACTGGGCTTAGAAACATTATGTTTCCTTACAATCAATACTAAAGAATTAGACACCATCTTCTTTTCTGCAACAATTTATTTCACTGTGTCCTCATGTTGACAAAGAATACCAAACAGATCATGAATATCCTCCTCACACATATTCTTGTTCATTTGAAGGTTAACAGAATAGGTATCCTACTCAGGCTTCAAATTCTTTAAAAACTTGTAGTTGATCTCAGAAACAGTTCTTTGTAAGACATTCCTTCTCAAGGCATTCAAAATACCATTAAATCTGTTTATAAGATTCCGTCAGAGTTTCACCCCCTCATAGGCACTAATGTATTGATTCAACTTGTTGAAGAGATCTTTAACCTCCCTACATTTGCTTTTCAAGTTCATCCCACATAGCATTAGCAGATTTTCTGCTATCTACTATGTTGAACATATCATTTGGGATAGCCATTGTAAGTAGAGTCAGTGCCCTTCTATCCAGATTATACCTCTTCTTCTGAGCCTTATTAAAATACTTAGGTTCTTTCTTCATTCAGGTAGCAGGTATTTCTGTAGTATCATTTGTGGCAGCAACTCCATGGATCTCTATAAAATCTTCTAGTGGTTTTTCAGTGATTGATTTCATCAGATCCTCATCAATTTTGTTTAAGAATTGGATCATTCTTATCTGCCGTTGATGGTCCTCTCCCAGAACTAGAACTGGTGGCTTGGTTTTAGATCCAATACTCAACAATTCTTTTGACATTTAGATATAGTAGAGATTACAGAACTTTTGACAAAAATTCTTTGAAGTTCAAAGATCTTGATCAAGAAACAAAGTAAAAGCTAATTTGCAGTGGATCAAATGAATTGATCAATCTTTGAATTGAAAATGAATTCAAGAAAAGATAGAAATCACTTATCGACGGATTCTTGAACAATTGATCGCTTTATCTTCTGTGAATTTCTTGTTGTTTGCTCTGATACCTATGAATCCCAGATTGTTCAAGTAACAATGATAATTGAAAGATTAATCATATTGAATGATTGAGAGAGTTACAAACATTGGATTGAAAAGCAAACTCTCTCTATTCTATTAGGCGCACAATATTTCTATCAACATCTAACCCTAATGATTAGAAAACAAACATTAAATACTCAGGCCTAAAACTCCTACAGGCCCAAGGCCCAACAAACCAAACTAAGGCCCAATATTAAAATAAGGCTTTTACAACTCGATAAATAATTAACAATTAAACACTATAAATACTTTATATAACTTTCCACGCACTAGGACTTTCAGTCCTAACAATCTCCCCCTAAAGTTGTATAAAGGATTTATCTTGAAATCTTCAGGATTTGATCTTCTCTCCTTCTTGAATCTCTAAAAAACTTTGATGTTGCTTGTCTTTATGTCTTTCCAAGCTCCCCCTTGAATAAAGCTCTTGGTCTTCATAAATTCAACTTTGTAACCAGATTCAATGTATCATAGTCTCGACTGAATGTACAAATTGAGCAACTTTTAACTGTAGAAACTCAACACATCGGATCAGCACACAAGAAAGATAATGTGTGAGTTACGTGACATTCCATAGTGCATCTTCAGTTTAATAACAAAGAATCTGTCTCTGAACTGCGAGGTGAATTTACTTTCAGCTTAAGAACTTGTTTCAATCCGCTCGTAGGTGGAAGCAACTTGTAGCGAACACCACTTGATGAAGGATAGAAGAACCAATGCAATCTTGAAATCCATGGCTTTTCAACCTCAGATTTAAGAAAAATAGGATATCTTGCTCCCCCTCCGTTTTTGCTAACTCCCCCTCAACATGATAATCTGTCTTTGAAACTTGTGTCGTTGTTATTGCATTCTCCCCCTCATGATGGTTAGGAAAATATTGAGCATCATGTATGTTCCAAGACTAACCGGATGAGTAGCAAAAGATAAGATAAAACATTTATTAACCAAGATGGGGTAATCAACTAACACAGAAACACATTGGTAACTGTTATCACAACAATTAAAAATAATTGTGTGGCCTATTTTCAGAGTTGGAAAGGGGGTATCTCTGATAGGACTTCCAGTTATCACTAAAGTAAGATTTTAAGAATCTACTTCTCAAACTGTTCCGGCAATATCACAAAGATATGCGATTGGAATCACCAAGATTCGTGCGTGTGTGAAAGAAATATAAATATGTATCTTTTCGGCTCAAATATTGATTCAACCTGGGATGCAGGTTATAAATCAATAGACACAGTGAGATGAATATGAAGTTTGGAGACCGGAGCAGATGTCTTCCTTTTTTAATATCTAAGTCCTCCGAGTGAGAAATAGATAGATTATGTGTTAATTCTCCGTGCATTTATGAAACAAGTATCTTTTGTGAGATACTTGAGTGGCTAGGTGGGGTGACACGAGTTATCGACACTAGGTCCATGTCTATTTCAATATTCATCTCCAAAGAACGAGAATGAATATATTATGTGGTAACCCGTATAACTGAATCGGTTTGGTAAGGACCAATAATTCTTTTAAGTCCTGTCACATCCTCACCAAATTCTTTTCACACTGAACTCATCTATCAAGCTAGACCCCTCACTGATATCTATGAAGGATGTGTTTCTTGGGTAGGTCCTTCCGGTTCTAGATTGACCATAGAAACATTATAAGCCCTAACACTCATTTAGCTCACCAAATTAAAGCTTTGAAGTGCCTATTAAAGTACGAGTTCTGACTTGATGTAATCAGAAGTCAATAAACATTTAAGAACGAGTCCTGAACTGAAGTGTTCAGAAGTCGATATGAAAGTTAGGAAAAACCTGGTAATCCCCCTCAAAAGATGGCATAACCCTTGATTGTAGTCATGTGACGTGAATAATCTGAATTAAAGCCCACATGACATTCCTGCAAAACATATTAGACATATTTTGGTTTTGGTATCCATGCTTTGATGGATCCTTGATGGTTAGTTGCCTTAGCTTTGAAGCTATGAAACTGAGGATTGGGGATACTATAAGTACCGTACCAGCTATTGACATACCTGGAATCCACAAAGGTACTATTTCCACAATAAGTGCAACAGATATTTGATCGGTTTAGATTGATCAACTTAGTTGTGGAATAGAAATGAGTCGGTGACTTTGAATCAACTACAAGAGATTTGTATGACGTGTTTCCACCACTGTCTTCTGTAGTTGATATCTTTTTCCAAATCATTTTCACTTTTCGAAACACTTGATTATCTGTATTATCAACAAGAGAATTATAGAAAAAGATTTGAAGGGCGAATCCGATCTTTTGAAAATTCATTTGATTTGACACAACTCTTCGAAGAAATAGTTGTGGAAGTTGAACTTGAAGAATAAGGAGACTAAACAACAGTATCGGGACTGGCTTGTTCAGATAAATCGGCTTTGAAATTGAGTTCTTCAAGTTTCTTCACTTTTACGGATAAACCATTTCTTTATTCGAGAATTGAATCAAATTGTTTTTGTAAATCGGCTTTTACCTTCTGTTCTTTCAAGATCTCTGTCGTTAATTCAGACAATTTTTGGGAAAGCTTACGAATTTCAGTTTCGAAAAACTTCCTCTCACATTCAAAGTCTTTTTCAATACTGTTGCGTTTATTAGATATTTCTTTGAAAACCGCAACATTTTTCTTTTGAAGCACTTTCTTTGTCGTTTCAAAACATTTTCGCTCTTTTGCAAAATTATCTCTCTCAATTATCAAAACCTTTTCAAAATCAAAAATCTGTTTTGAATGTTTTGAAATTTTCTAGCTCAAAAATTTTTCTTTCCTTGAAAGCTCGAGAATCTTTCTCTCAAATTTTTTTTTCATTTGAAAAGTCTACTTTTTCTTGTTCAAAAATATAAAGCCTATTCTTGAGATCAAGATTTTCACTCTCCGCAGCTTTCAATTTCTCTTCAAGTGCCAGAGTCTTTTCTTCTTGGGCTTCAAAATTGTTATTCCCTGTTTCTAGTTCCTAAACACAATCAATCAAACACAAACAAGATATCAATAAAATTACTTGTTTGATTTCAATCTCAAATTCCAAGATTACAATCTTTCTCTCTCTAGAACTCTCTCTCTCTCTCTCTCTCTCTAAACGTATTCTCTCAATTAAACTCCCTCTGTCGTTAAGCACGAAACATTTACACCCAAATATGTGAAAATACTTGATTGTTGGTGTTCTGTTGTTGATCAGCTCATATGGAGTCTTTTGAAAACGGTGGTGTATCATGGATCGATTTTGAGTATGACATGCAGTTGACACAGCTTTTGCCCACAAGAATAGAGGTAAGTCAGACTGGCTCAGCATAGTCCGAGCGGCCTCGACTAGCGTCCGATTTCGCCTTTCAACTACTCCATTTTGTTCAGGCGTACGAGCAGCAGAGTACTGATGTGATATCCCGACCGATTCGAGATATTCTTCAACAATCTTGTTTTTGAACTCTGACTTGTCTCTGCATAATCACCTGGGTCGTCTTTAAGAAAGTAATGAGAACTTCGGGCGTCTCATCTTTATATCGAAGAAATTTGACCCACGTGTACCTTGAATAATCGTCCACAATAACCAACACATATTTCTTTCCTCCTAAGCTTTGTGTTCTCATCGGACCGCAGAGATCCATATGTAACAACTCTAGTGGAGAACTAGTGCTTGGTTCAGGCTTCGGTTTATGTGCGGCTCTCTTCATTTTACCTTTTTCACATGCAGCGCATAAGTGTTCTTTCTCATATCTCAGTTCAGGAAGTCCTTTTACCAACTTATCTTTGACCAACTTGTTGATATAACGAATATTCAGATGTGATAGTCGTCGGTGCCAAAGCCAACTTTATTGCATCGAAGCTTTTGAAAAAAAGCAAATGTGACTGTCATTCTGAACCTTTGAAAGATTGATGGTGTAGATATTTGTCTTTCGCTTGCCAACTAAGAGTTCTGTGTCGTCTTCAGAACGAACCGAACATCTCTTAGCTTTGAAGTTGACCTCTAACCCTTTGTCGCAGAATTTACCGATGCTAAACAAGTTGTGCCCTAAACCTTCGACATAACTCACCTTCCTAATCGTTATGTTGTCTTGAATGATATCACCATATCCTAAGATTGGTGAAACTTGGTCGTTCCCAAATCTGACATTGCCGCTGAATTTCTCTGTATAATTAGACAATAAAGCTTTATGCCCGATCATATGCTTGGAACAGCCGCTATCCAAGTACCACATATGCCGGGTCTGCAAGAGAAATCAGGAAACAATAACTTTAGGTACCCATTTAAAAACGGGTCCTAACAGATTAGCACATGATTTTGGTATCCATTTAAATATGGATCCTCCTTTTCGTTGAAAACTTTTAAAAACATTTGATCTTGAAGAATAAACATGATAAGATCCAAACCAATCAGTAGAATTATGAGAATAAGCAAAATAATTTCTCCGATAATGATAAGATTTAGTAGTAATTGGAGATAATTGAATCAACTGCTTTATTGAATAACGCTTGTAAGAAGTTACAAGGTTTTGTTTAGGTGAAGCAAGTTGACCAACTACATCATTATCACTACTAACTGATCTATTACAAGAGTTATCAGAAACTGATTCAGCTATCTCATCATTCTTCCTTTTTGGTCGCCATTCGGTTCTTGCTTTCGACCTTTTCTTGCTTATATCTGAAACAAAAGATTTAGATTTATTAGGAAAATCAGATTTCTGAATTTGAGATTTCTTTGATTTACCAGTGTTGATCCATTTTTGTGATTGTTGTTTCTTATTTTTCTTACCTTTAGAATAATATTCAGCAGTCACAGAAACTGGTTCACCAGCCTTAGTTGATGATTCATCAGTTTTAAAAACACTTGATAATACTTTTCCATTTATAAGACAAGTAGAATGATCAGGAAGAGAAGCATTGAAGTCAAACATATCAATTTCTTCTATGCACCCATCATCAGAGTTTAAAAAATCATTTGCAGACACAAATAAGTCATGAAAGTTATCAGTTGAAGTTTGAGGTGCCTTAGAAACTTTACAACACTTTGTAGATTTAGTTTGAAAAACAGTGTTCTTTAAAACTGTAGAAAACACACTTTGTTCAATATCTACCAAAAGTTTTTCATCAGATAAAACATTTTCAAGCTCAATTATTTTTCTTTCAAGAATGAGTGGAGGAACATAAACCTTTGCAATTGCAGGTTTTGCCTTCATCTCAGAAACAGAATAACTAGCAAAATAATCGTTTGAAAGAACTTTTGGTGTTTCTGAAAGATAACTATCATTTAACTTTGCATAGTTAAATGGTAGTTGCATTTTATTTATATTCTTTCTATTTTCAGTTTCTTTGGCCTCAACTTCTTCTGGTAATTTGGTAACAAATTTGGGTTTTAAATGAGTATGTTTACCAGCAGAAGCAAGAAAATCAAAATTATATAATGCTGGTTGTTTTCTGATGGCTTTCTTTAAGTAATGGGGGTTTTGAAAACCAAGTTCCCATTTTTCCTTAACATCAGCCTCTTCGTTAGGTGCATTAAAAAAATGGTTTGATCTGTTTGGCCTTTTGCATAGAGTTTGGCTTCCAGACCATTTACCTTCTTATTCAAAATCTTGTTCTCAACCTGCAATTTATAAACAGTTAGTGCAGATTCTTTCTTCTCAAACTCAGACTTAGAAATTTTAACTTCAAAATCAGAAATCTTCTTTTCAAAACAATCTACTTGAAGTTTAGAATCAGAAGCAGACTTGCGTAAAGAATCAATTAGATATTTGTTCCCAATAACAGACTTATTAAGCTCAAAGATCTTGTTGTTTCTTTTAGCAACTCTTTCCTTTTCTTTCTTCAGTTTTACTTGAAGATCATTAAGCTCAACCATCATAGCTTCCATTTTGGTAATGAAATCTTTTTGAGTTAAGTTTATTACCTCATCAGTTGTCTCGTCATCTGACTCATCATACTTCACTTCTTTTCCCATTAGACAGAGATGAGCAGTTTCTTCCTTCTCTTTTTCATCCTCTTGATCAGAATGATCCAACCAAAATTTGTCCTCAGCCATTAATGCTATGCCCGCTTCTTGCTGTTTGGCCAATAGCAGTTTGTTCTGATAGTACTGAGAATTACGAACCTTTGGCTTTCTACAATCTTTAGCAAAATGTCCAATCTTGCCACAGTTGTAGCATTTAATTGGATCATTTGCTGGCTTCTCAGCAACTGAGTAATCATTCACAAACTTCTTCCTTTCATCGGGTTTCTTCTCAACATATTTGTTCTCTTCATGTCGCTTTCCTTCAACTCTTTCTCGGTGTTCATGATTCTTGGAGCTTGATGAAGAGTATCTCTGAGAATTTGATCCCGGCTTTTTGTAGAATTTCTTTTGGAAAGCTCGGGTCAATAATAGCATAGCCTGTTTGAGGCTTTCTCCATCATCTCCATCTGATTCAGATTCAGAACTTGTAATCACTTTCTTCTTTTTCTTCTTCTCTCCAGCTACCAATGCAATAGGATATGGAACTTTTTCTGCCTTCTTCTTCTCAGCTCTTTTCTCTTCAACTTCTTCTTCATTCTGCCTCAACGTTTCATATACCTCATGTAACGGTATTTCCTTTAGATCCTTCATTTGTTTCATCCTACACGTATGCTTTTTCCATTCAGGTTGTAGGATGCTCAGAAATTTGACATTATTCTCAAGCTGCTTCTTTTTCACTTTGTTCTTTGTCAGTTCATTCAGAAGCAAGACAAACCGTTCATAAGTATCTTCCAAGCTTTCATTCTCTTTGGCTTTAAATTCCTCATAACTGTTAATGCAGTTAGCCACTTTCATCTGATTCCCGACCTTGGATCCCATCATCATCTTTTGCAGTTGATCCCGCATCTGCTTAGCATTATCCTTGTAGCTATCAATCTTGATGTAAATCTCATTAGGAATGCTCTGAAGTAAAAGAGATCTTGCTTGCTTGTCTGCTTTATACCGGCTTTTCTGTTCTTCAGAGTACTGTGATAAATCCATTTTAACTGTTTTTGTCGTTTGTTCTCTGTCCTCATCACCATCTTCACTATCAGAGGATTTGTCATCAGGCACTTCAACTGTAAGTGGAATCATTAGACCTTCTGTGATTGACAGAAGAATATTTTCTCCATTTGAGTGCCTGTCCACAAAGTCGAGAAATCTGTCTTTCCACTGTTCATATTCCGCTTTGAATAGAATTGGTGGCTTGACATCCGTGCCTATAGAAAGAGCATCTTTGGAAGTCATCTTGTCTGTACCTATTTGAAAAATATATGCAATAAGAAACTAGAACTGATCGTTAGTCCAAATATGAAATAAGAAAAATCTTGACATCTAGAAAAATCATAAATTTTGAAAAAAATTTGACTAAGTGACAAAACTCGCAAGTCACTATATCTGAAAAACTCGCAGACTAAGGCTTGCGCGTTTGTGAAACTCGCACGCAAAAGCTTGCATGTTCTGATAAACTCGCAGATATCTAAAACTCGCTTGACGCTGAAACTTGCAAGTGACTATTCCCTTTGAACTCGCTAACGTTTAAACACGCAGACCAATATTCACGATGAAACGCGCTAAATGAGACATGCGCGTTTTCAAAACTCGCTAGTCAATACATGCGCGTTTGAACAAACTCACTAACCAAGCTTGCGCGTTCCAACACTTAGAAACTTTTCTTGAAATTCCAAACTCGCACGATGAATGAACTCGCAGATCACTGTTCCTTCTCAAACTCGCACCCTTAGATTAGCGCATTTGTAGAACTCGCTAACCACTACGTGCGCGTTCTGATCCTTAGAAAAATTTCTCAACTTTCAAAAACTCTCAGACTTCGATTACCGCGTTCGTAGAACTCGCTAATCGTTACTTGCGCGTTTTGACCAAAATCTTCCACTTGCGCGTTCTAACGAAGAACTTGCGCGTTCTTCAAATCTAGCGCGTTCTTCAGAAAATCGACCAAATACCAACTTTTCTCACTGATTTCGATCCAATACTTGTCCAATTGACTTGAAACTTTTAATGGATGCTCGATTTCAATATGCTAACAGTTTACAATACACAAATTACAACATCAAACACTCAAAATTACAATTTGATCTATGAAACAGTGCTCAAGAACTCGTGCCTTAAAAACTCAACAAAATCCAAAAATTCGAGAAAATTACAGTGCAATTGATGAATTAATCTATACAAACTCGATCAATTACATTCATCGATCACTAATCAACCAATTACAACTCAAAATTCACACTAAAACTCAAAATTTGATTCTCGTTCAAGAACACAGTGTCGAACTTTCTGAAATTTCTTGAATTCGATTTGGATCTGCTCTGATACCAATTGTTATTCCTTGTTTCTAGTTCCTAAACACAATCAATCAAACACAAACAAGATTTCAATCAAATTACCTGTTTGATTTCAATCTCAAATTCCAAGATTACAATCTTTCTCTCTCTCTCTCTCTAAACGTATTCTCTCAATTAAACTCCCTCTGATAGTTACAATCCCTTACAGAAAATACAAGGTACAAAGTATTTATACCTACATCTAAAATACAAGGAAATTAAAAAAACAAAATGCAAATACAATACAATTTGACTTTTATTACAAAAGACTTTGACTTTGACGAGATTTGACTTTCTTCAACTTTGACTTTCTTGAACTTTGACCTTCAGTCTTCTTGATCTTGTATCCAACATATTTATGCTCTAACAAAAATTCTCTGATTTTTCAAACTTTTTCGAGAGTTCTGAAAATTGCTTCTTCAAAATATCCTTTTCTTCAGCAAGTTTTTCTTTTTCTCTTTTTAAACTTTGTGCCCAACTAAAATTATCAGCATTTTCACTATTAACTTGCACAAGCACGTTGTAATTGTTTTCCAATCTGGCTTCAAGAACTACAATCTTGGATTCGAGATCAGAAATTTCTTGTTGATAATCAGAAAAAGACATTGTTACTTGAACAAGATGATCGTAAGACGATGGCAATTTGATTCAAGAAAGGTGTAAAGGAATGAATAACACTCTAAGACGACACTTTAAGATAAGGACAAATAACCTCTATTAAAGAAAAAAAATTTAAAAATAAAATAGAAAACAGTCTGGGTGGGAGCCGGGTTTGAGTGGGGAGGGCTTCGCGGGAAGAAGGCTTCACGAGGAGAGGGCTTTGCGAGGAGAGGGCTTCGTGAGGAGAGGACTTCGCGGGGAGAGGGCTTCGCGAGGAGAGGGCTTCGCGGGAAGAGGGCTTCGCGGGTGGAAGAGGGCTTCGCGAGAAGAGGGCTTGGCAGGGAACCTGGTTTGGCAGGGAACCTGGCTTCGCGGGAACCTGGCCTGGGACAACCTGGCCTGGGACAACCTGGCTTGGGACAATAGGGTCCGCGAGGCCTAGGTAGGGTTAGAACCTGGTTTAGCGGCGCAGAAAGACCCCAAACTCAAAAAAATAAAAACTATTAATTGAAAACCAATCAACTTTAGTAATGATTATCGATTAAATTCAGAAATCTAACACCCTTTCAATCGATTATCAAGCCAAAAACAATGATTTTTACTAAAAACTCAAGAACACAGTCTAAAAATATTAGATCTATAAAATCCAAAATTCTACTTCAATCTTACGAATTGGAAGATGAAATTTTACCAAACCTTTAATCTAACAAAAATAAGCAGATTGGAAACAACTAGACTCGAAGATTTAGCAAAAATCAAGAAACCTAAAAAACAAATAGAGAAGTCGATCGACACAGAGAGGAAAAAAAATTTACCTTTTCCGAATCAAATCTTTGTCTCTTTGCTCTGATACCAATTGTGAATCCCATATTGTTCAAGTAACAATGATAATTGAAAGATTAATCGTATTGAATGATTGAGAGAGTTACAAACATTGGATTGAAAAACAAACTCTCTCAATTCTATTAGGCGCACAATATTTCTCTCAACATATAACCCTAATAATTAGAAAACAAACATTAAATACTCAGGCCTAAAAACCCTATAGGCCCAAGGCCAACAAACCAAACTAAGACCCAATTAACAAACAAAGCCCAATATTAAAATAAGGCTTTTACAACTCGATAAATAATTAACAATTAAACACTATAAATACTTTATATAACTTTCCACGCACTAGGACTTTCAGTCCTAACAATACCAATTGTAAGTCCCAATTCACTCTACTAATCAAAAAATAATCAACCAAGAACAAAAGAAATGATTGCCAAATGTCATATGACTTGCATTGATCTTTGAGAGACTTGACAAACTTCTATATATATAAATATTACAAATTGAGGAGCATATGAAAGTGGAAAGTTAACTACCACTAACTAACAAACTGAATTTATACAAGCAAAACAATGATAAAGCTACAAGACGTTTACATCAAGGACAAGTACAATTAAGACATGTGTTCTAGTATGTTAGGGTCATCATGTCTTTAATTAAAAATGTTCAGACTTTCCATCCGAACTTTGATAAGTCTTGGCCAAACTCAGATTGCTCTTCTTCAGAACTCTGATCACACAATACAAACTTCAACACTTAGAAGAATCCCAGCTAACAAACTCTAATTTTCATCGAATCTCTGAACAAGCAGTTCAGAGATTAACATTTAGAAAACTTTGACCACTTTGAACCAACTTTTTGGATCTTACAGTGTATCCCTATTGGTGGGCTTCGTTACCGATCTTCAGATCTAGTCAAATTAGGGGTATAAATAGAATAATTAACGCTAGGATATGTGAAAGGCAAGATTTCTCCGATGTGGAGAATAAACCATCACGATGATCCTATAGACGAGGAAGATGATCAAAGGTTGAGAAAACGAGGAGGAATACAAGGAAGACAATCGAAGGTTGCAGTTATGAGGTGAAGGACGACATCGGAGAATTGAGTTCAGAGGTGATGGAAGATGATGGATCCATTGGGTTGAGGGGACGATGAAGTCAAGGGTGGGCCAACGAAGCCCATTCTTTTAACTATTGATTGGATTTAAAACCCCTAATATGCCCTTGTAGTTTCAAATTTAGTCCATTATAAACCATAAATTTCTAAATTATTTCAAAGTTGGCATCACCTTTAATAGTCATAGATTAAATTCAATAAATGATTGTAATTGGTTCTCAAGGTTGTCAACTTTTTTGTGATTCTCATTTGATTACCGTTCTATATATGATATTAAATATGATAAAAATAAAATTTTGTTTAGTTTCTTTAAAGAAAAGTAAACAAAATGCATATGAGTTAACGGACCTTGTTAACGGCCATTAGTCACAGGGACCAAAATTGAAACAACGTATCAACCATAATATTCAAAAATGTAATTAATTTAAAATAGGGGCTAGATTTGATAATAATTGATAACCACATAAACCAAAAAATGTAATTGACTCTATCAAATATTAGGGGTCATTTATTACACGCTTACCAGGTAAACGCTTACCAGGTAAACGCTTACCAATATCATTTACTTTATCGATTGAGCATGGCAAGGACCAAAAAGCTACCCGGTAAGAGACAAGGGAATGACCGAGAGTCTTACCCGGTAAGCGCTTACCGGGTTTTAAATACTTACCAACACTCCATTTTCATGGTCAACAATGTTACACGATAAGGTAAATGAAGGTGAATTTCTTACCGGCAAACGTTTACCCGATAAGAATTTAATAAACGGTCACTTAAAATATCAAATACAATGATTATAAAAACAAAAGTATTACACTTTACAAACTTGTAATAATTTAAAATCTACCATAAAAACCATCAACCTTGTAATAATTTATTGTTTTACCATGGGCGTAAAATGCCTTGAAGTTTGTAAAATTTTGACTATTTCCTTCTATTTATTACTTATCATTATTGTAGTTATGTTGGTTTGTTGGAAATTGAAATACTTATTAAAACAAAAAAAATGTCAAATTAGTCAAATCATTCACTAATATATTATATATTTTATTTTTATTATTGATTTTATTATTATTTATATTATAGTTTTATTATTTATATTGTAGTTTGTAATTATTATATATTTATATTATATGTATTATATATATATATATATATATATTTTTTTAAGGACAAGTTATATTTTTTTTGAACGACAACTTATATAAATATCAAAAGAAAATGATAATGTTTTTTAATAATACTTTATTTATAATTAAAAAGTCAATACAATTTTTTTACTAAAAAGTAACTTCTAAGAAAATAGAGTAAAGTACATTTTTAGTTTTTGTGGTTTGTTGAAATTTTCTATTTTCATTCTTATAATTTTGAAATTACGATTTTCATCTGAAATTTTGAAACAACAAGGACGGTATCTGCAATTTTTAACAAACCAGAGGGATAAAAAAACGTAATTTACTCAAGAAAATATAAAATAAAAGCAATTAAATAATAAAAAGAGTAAATTGCAAATATGGTCCCTGTTGTTTGTTGTTTTTCTCACCTTTGGTCCCTATAAAATTTTTATTGCAAAGAAAAACGATGTGGTATGCAAAAGTGCTTGATTTTGATCCCGAGGACTAACACCGTTAGGTTGCCTCCGTTAAACCCCCCATGTGACTTGCCTCGTATTATGCAATAATGGCCCCGTTTCAAATATGATTGCGCAACCGGATGGGCTACTCATTACATGAGTCGAATAAATATGTACGAGCAACTGTTATCTAGTAATCGTACTCCGGATTTTATTTCACTTGATTGAGTTGTAATATTTTTAGTTTTTTAGTAATTTTTTGTTACTTTATCAATTATGTTATTTTGATATTTTTTGATATTAAATTATTTTATCTTTGTAGGTTTAAAAATAATATATAATCAAATAATTATTGTTAAAAATAAAACACTCATAAAATAAAACATAATTACATTAAACTAAAATATAACTAAAACTAAAATAATGAATAAATAATTTATAATTATATTAAAATTAAAAAATAAATAAGGAATGATTATAATTATTTTAAAATTAAAAATAAACAAGTAATTACCTTACTCCCCAGGATGTTACCTTACCACTGGGCTACAACATGAAGGACATATACGATATGGATTAGTATCAATTCATATACGATATGAATTGATACATATGTCCAAAATAAATATTTAATTACTATTTAAGTTCATTCAAGAATATTAAGGTCTCGTTTGTTTTCTTAAAAATGCCTTTTAATGACTTTAGGTCTGAATTGTTAAGGCCTTTTGATATTCACATTGTTTTTTTTTTCCAGTTTTCATAACCTTTTAATGGCTCTTAAATACATCTAATAAGAAGTGGTGACCTAATTTTTTTAAAATCTCTTATCGCCGCCTCATTTCATATGCACTCCTTTATCTCAAGACGCCTCTAGATGTTACAAAAACAAATAATCTTATTGATTCGGAATTCAGTACCACCTCTTATTAATCAGAAGTGAAATAAGACTTTAAACTTCAGATCTCTTAAAAAACAAACGCCAACTAATTGTTTACTTTCAAAAGTAATGTTCACATCTTATTTTACTCTTAATTATGAGATAAAAAAAACCGTGTACAAATGTCTGCAATTTTTTTATAAATGGTTACATTTATACACGGTTTTGTTATAAAAATTGGGAAACATTATTACAATTGTAAACGGTTTTAGCAAAAAAAATCGTGTAAGATAAAGACTTTTATAAACGGTTAGTATGACATTTTTAAACGTTTTCATCTAAAAACCGTTTAGAATAGGCATTTTTATAAACGGTTAGCAAGACTTTTTTAAACTTTTTCATCTAAACACCGTGTAAGATTGTGACTTTTATACACGGTTAATATTCCTTTCCTAAACGGTTTTGAAACCGTGTATAAAAGTTGAGTTTTATACACGGTTTTGGAACCGCGTATAAAAGTCCGATACTTTTACAAACAACGGCCTTATACACAACCGTGTATGAAGCCAAAATAACCGTTTATAAAAGCATATTTTGTACTGGTATAAATTTAAAGTAGATTATAGAAATATTAATATTAAAAAATAAGTTCAAATTTGAAAAATAATACATAAAATCAACATTATCATTTTTCAAAAGCATCTTTAATATAAAATAAATATAACATTTTTATTATTTATAAATATATTCTTTAATACAATGGCACACATATTAACATTAGTCGATGAGATTCATTTCTTTATACTTAACCCAAATCAAGTTAGATCTAAACCACGGTCAAATATGCAAAGGCTTGAGAATCCATACTAGATTAATTGAATCTACACCCAATCTAGGATTAGGTGAGTTGGTAACCATTAATTACTAAAGTCTAAAAGTCAAACTATGGTTGCTTTTATAAAAACATGAATAAAAAAAATATGTTAGGTGGTTATTTTGTAGTTAAATGAATTTTTTTTTAATCAAATTATAGTTAATTTTTTTTTTAACCATGGGTGCTACTAGGGGTGGAGCCAGGGATTCGTAGGAGGGGGAGAAAATATAAGTTTAACATTATGAAAAAAAAAATATAGATATTATATATATATATAGGGTCCCTTTCTTTGGGAAATTGGCTCAAATAGCCACATTACTCGGCCAATTGTATCTCCTAGTCATTTTTCCCTCAGATTGACGAAAATAGACCTAGGTCCGCAATGGCGGACCTGCAGGTCCGCCACCATGCAGAAAAAGACAAAAAAAAATTGGCGGTCCAAGCCAGATCCGCAACGGGTCAGGTCGGTAGTTCCGCCACCCGACCCAGGTCCGCCATATAGACACGTGTCATGATCTGATGCCACGACAGATCCGCCATCTAACTGCAGGTCCGCCATTGCGGACGTGCTGTTTTTTCAGTCTATTAATTGCTTTATTAAAAACCCCACTTACCTTTTTTTATATATAAACGGTTGATGGTCCCCCCATACCCTACATCGATTATTCTAAGGAAGAAATACAAATTAGGCTCGTTTTTTGTCGAATCTTTGTACGTGCTTCCCTACATCGACACGTGTGAAACATGGCACCAAAGGTAAGTTTTCTAAACCACCTCCGCCACGACCACGTCCGCCACCACCACGTCGCCACCACACTGACTGGCGGACCTCGGCCCCCATTGCGGACCTGGAATTAATTTATTTTTATTTTTGAAAAATTCCCTTTATTTTATCCTTCTATCAATATATTATTGTTGAGGAATCATTATCTTTGGTTCGTACTTGGATATTTGACACTTTAGGTCACTTAAATTTATTTGTTTCACTTTAGCTCCTCAAACTTAATTTTAGACACTTTAGGTCCCTAAACTTATATATTTGACACTTTAGGTCCCTTAAACCTAATTTGTTTCACTTTATGTCCCTAAACTTAATTGTTGTCACTTTGAATAGCATTCACCGAGTACATAAGGTTAGGTTGTCTTATCCCGACTCGGTAGCCCCTTAACTTATATATGTTACACTATTGGTCCCTTAACTTTCATTTTAGACACTTTAGGTCCCTAAACTTATATATTTGACACTTTAGGCCGAATGGAGACTTATTGACTGGACTGCAAGCATTGGCGACTGATGAAGATGTAGCCAATATACGTCAGTATGTTGACGGTCATACCGTAATTGAAGTGTACAGCGAGAGAATGGAGCTTAACACTTCCGGACTCGTATCACCAGAGCATATTAGAAGTCGGTGGAGATTCCAGAAAAAACAAGCATCGTGTAGCCGTACATTGACATTTAAATGACCGTGTATGTTTGTAATAAGCAATTTTGAAACTATAATATGTTGCAAAACCTCATACTAACCGGGACCTTGATGGGGCTAATGGTGGAGGAGTTACGCTATCAGTGGATGACAAAGGCGGCAAGCCATCTTGGTTGCCTTTGTGATCCACTGATAATGTAAGTCTCCCTTATTTCTCTAACAAGGACAACATCAACCAAGTTCTCCACCATTAGCCTTGTCAAGGTTCGGGTTAAGATGGGGTCTTGGACAAATTAGAGTAGTTGTAACTTGCATAGGGGGTCTTCAGTTTGACATGTATGTGCTCTTAAATAATATTGTGTCGAATGAGAACGTGTTTATGATATGCTCTAAAATAATATTGTCTCTGATACTTGTTTTGTAGCAGTATAAAATATAAACTGTTCAAACCAGAAAATATATTAGACATATAGGTAAGCATTTTCAGGCGAATCTTTCAGTCGAATATTACAGGAGAATCTTGCAGATCCGCAATTGCGGACCTAGTGCACCTCCGCAATGGCGTACCCAGTGCAGGTCCGCAATGGAGGACCTGAACGACTATAAGTACCCCATGGTTGAGTTGTTGTAAACCATAGAAAAACAAACACATTATCAATCACCAGAGTAATTGAACAATTTCTCCTTACATGGCTGGAACTTCCCGTTTGCATCAACCATTGATGGATGGAAGTTCAAGGATAGGTTGGAAACCACCCCAAACGGAGGAGGAGTGGAGTAACTTTGGAAGAACTCCAGCCGATTATGCAATAACGGAGGAGGAGGAAGAGGAATTTAACGACGCATATGACTGGTATGTAGAGACACTTGAATACGAAGGGCCCCCCTCTCGTAACCATACACCTTCTCAAACGATGCCGGCGGGGACGAGGGAATCTATACGGCAAGCAGAGGTGGAGATTTCCATGCTCAAAGACCTATGGCGGAAGAACAGGGCCGAGCAGATAGAGTTAGAGACTGTCATCGAGAGAAAGAAGCAGACGGTGACGGTGTTGCAGAGAGAGATCAAGAAAAATCAGAACAAAATAAATAATATCAAAGAAACCTATCCCCGCATAGAGGACATGATCAATGAAAAGGCTTATTTGATCATTAGATGTAAAGCTCTCTACCCAAAGGGATACTAGTTTACCTTTTGGTTTTATGTTTCGAACTTTGTTTAAATTAACCTTGTCATGTAGTAGTCAATAGACTTCCGTTGCTCGGTTCTATCCTTGGGTTAAGTAATAAAGTGTAGCATTTTGTTTATTGTCATGATACACGAACATTATTCATTATAATCAATACGTTCATTACATACATTGTTACTCGTTCAGATCAACATTTAAATCAAAAGTTTGATGTCTATAGGTGCCTCCATAATCGTCGGTAGGCATTGGTTGAGTAGTGCGACTACCAGATGCTCTTTGTCTTCCATGATTCACTGGTGCAGGCGCCGGACATTGAGTCCGAGTATGTCCGATTTCTCCACATCGAGTACATCTCCTCGGTGTGGGATCCTCACCACAAGATGGGATACGATCGTCGTTACTCGGTCTTCCGGCGCGTCTCTTGTAGACCGGTGGCTTAACGGTCATAAGTGGAGTGTCTGGAACAACCCATGTATCAGGATGCCCAGGTGGATATATGACCTCTGAGTATGTGGCTCGAAAATTATCCACTTTGAAGTAAGGCGATACCAGGTGGATGACATATGTACACCGTTCATTCCTGTCAACGGCGATTGCATGACTTCAAGGTAAACCGGAGATCTGCCATTTCCTACAAGAGCAACTATAACGATGGTGATCCACTTTCGCGTCCCTACGAGAATCTTGAACTTCATATAGGCCATAACCTATTTCATGGACAATAAACCTTTCCGACTTCACCTGTCGCCTTCTAACAATTATTTCTATTTTTGGGGGGAGAGCATTTACCCATCTCGCTGCAGAAAAACGAAAGATTAAAATATTGAAGAAAATATGTTGTGAATTTTTGTGACAAACCAAAATAACAGTGGATAAGTTTGACTATTAAAACCTGCTTTGTTCCGACGAATTGAATACCAGTCTTGTTGAAATTCTCGGAAGTAATCCATAAGGGACACGATAGGAAGTTTCTGAGTAAAACGAGACAGTGCAATGACCGAATCGGCGCTGTTTGAAGTCATTATGTTGTAACGCATTCCAGGGAAATAGACCCGTGACCATTTCTCCTTGCCAACCGCGTCCATAAGTGGCGCTCCAACAGGTATAACGCGTCGTAGAACTTCCATTTTACGTTCAAAATCCTCCTCCATGTATGCTTTACACGTTTTCCAAAACATACCCTTCCTAAACTTGACCCTATTGTTCCTGCTTTTTACGTTCATCAGCAAATGGCGACAACACAAACCATGATGGGCATTTGGGTACACCGTGTTGATAGCTTGGCTTATGGATAAAGCCCTGTCGGATATGAACACCAACCCTTCCGGTTCTTGGATACATTCCTTCAACATCGTCAAAAACCAAGTCCATGCCTCCCCACTCTCAGACATACCCACTCCGAAAGTGACCGACACAATTTGGTTATTGGCGTCCATAGCAATGGCTAAGAATATTGTGCCCAAGTAAGGACCCTTCAAATGAGCGTTGTCTATTATAAGGACACGACGCAAGTGTCCCAGAAACGACTGAATCTACATAAATTACATGGTTTAACCGTTAGAAATTAAAGACAATATCTATTAATGCAAAAAATATATTGGCCGAGGCAAAACATAACCAAAATACGTACCGAGCAACCAAGGGCAGCAAAACACATCTCAAAACGTCCTGTACTATCTATCTTTATTCGGGTGAAGGATTATTAAGCTCCAAGTTATAGAAGAACGCAGGGAGTCAGCTAAAAGATTCCTGGGGGGTACCCTGTACAATGGTTAGCGCACAAGCCTTCGCACGTCAAGCTTGCCAATATGAGATATTTAGGTGCATGTCCACCTTCATGTCGTTCACAATGTCTTTTCTACATATTCTCCGGCTTTCATCACGCACTTTAGGCAAAATTATGTGTCCCAATACTCTGCTATTGGCGTTACGGTGGTTGGGATTCATCTGGGTCCTTGAACAAGTGTGTACGCCGTTCATAATTCGTACGTGGAACATAGTGGTATTTTGTATGCACACAGCATAAATACACCAATTACAGTTAGGCTGCACACATCTCACATCGTATCGGGATTTTGAAGATCTTTCAACTCTAAACTGGAAACCCTCTTCAAGGGCCTTCCTCCCGATAGCAAGGGTCATTTAGTCTTTCGTTTGAAAAACATCCCCTACATTCACTCTTCTACTACGGGTATAATGTACGAGTGATTCGTTTGGTGTGATGACGGGCTCTCGGTCTTCTGGAAGGGAGGGGGCATACCAAATAAATCATTTATCCCACCATATGATTTAACAGGACTAGGTTCAGACGTTTCTTCTTCTTCTTCTTCATCCGTATGAACATCAGAAAGACCCAGGTCATAAACATGAAATTCATCGGGGGCTTGATCAAATTCTTCATCGGCTTCGTCTTCCTCATCGGCTCGTTCGTCTACCAGTTCTTCTTCTGTCTCAGGAACAACATCGGGGTTATAGTCACTCATTACATAACCATGTTCATGAAGAAAAGCGGAATCAAACTGAGGCATGTAAGATGTTTGACTCTACTC
This sequence comes from Arctium minus, assembly GCA_954870635.1. NCBI lineage: Eukaryota > Viridiplantae > Streptophyta > Magnoliopsida > Asterales > Asteraceae > Arctium > Arctium minus. Next base: position 127,407,160 of record OX941081.1, on the reverse strand, counting down.
GGGGAACTGAGGCATGTAAGATGTTTGACTCTACTCGGGGAACTGAGGCATGTAAGATATTTGACTCTGCTCGGGGAACTGAGGCATGTAAGATGTTTGATTCTGCTCGGCATACACATCAGGAGCGCCTCCGGAGTTCGAACCACCACCAACGTTGTTGTCGCCCGCCATCGTGTAATCGTCGTAAACGTAAAGTGTTGGCGGAGTTGTAAAAGCCATGGCATTTTGCAAGAAACACAAAACATCGACATTGTCTCTTAGCTGAATCATTTGGCCAGAATATATGTAAATAATTTTGGTGGTACCAACAATGGTGTCCATACCACATTTCTCACGAAGATAACTAACCAACCTTTGATGCGTGATAGTTGCCAGAACCATGATGCGAACCATCGGTCGATCAGTACAATAATCCCACCCTTGATCATTCTGTTGAAAGTAACCTCCACCCAAAATACGTAACTTTAATTTTTCAGAAACAGAACTCATCTTCAAGTTTTCAAGTGTTTTTGAAATTTTTTCTCAGAAAGCAAAATTGCTTACCTTCTGTTTTCAGGCTTGCTATTTTTGGGGAAAACTTCACGGTTTCAAATTTGTTCAAAATGCTTCAATGCATTCAACCACTAAACTGTATATCTGACAATTATATAGGACCAAAATAATGCAGCTCCGCAACGAAAATGTACGTCAAAAAACAAACAAATCAACAAAAATATGGTAAATGGCGGACCTAGCCTAGGTCCGCAATGGCGGAGCTAGGTCCGTAATGGCAGACCTGCAGTCAGATGGCGGAGCTGTCGTCGCATCGGAGCGTGCCACGTGTCTGTATGGCGGACCTGGGTCAGGTGGCGGACCTACCGACCTGGCCTGTTGCGGATCTGGTTTGGACCGCCAATTTTTTTTGTCTTTTTCTGCATGGTGGCGGACCTGCAGGTCCGCCATTGCGGACCTAGGTCTATTTTGGTCAATATGGGAGAGAAATGGCTAGGAGAAGCAATTGGCCGAGTAATGTGGCTATTTGAGTCAATTTCCCCCTTTCTTTTGTTAACCATGTTAACCAAATCTCAACCTTAGATTGATAAGATCCACGGTTCATAATAATCAGATTTTCCATTTAAATAATTATTTATTACACGGGTTGATTAAAAACCATGCATAAGTGCACAAGGGTATTTAAGTAAAAAACCAACCACATTTAATTAGGGAACACGGTGGTTACCAAAACAAACCCCGTTCATTTAGGGATTTCCACCCAGGATTGACTTAGCAAAAAAATTAGAACTCATCAATATACCCACATTAATGTTGTACATCTCATTTAATGTACATTTATATACTACACATATCTAGAACGTCATGAATGCAAATAATATGCAATCTAAGGGGGTGTTTGGGATTGCTTATTTGAGGTGTTTTTTAGCTTATTGTGATTTGGCACCGGAGATAAGCACTTTTGAGTGTTTGGATGAGGAAAAATTAAAATGGCTTATAGCGGTGTCAAACCACTGAAAAACACTTTTTGATAAGTCATTTGGTTTTAACTTATCAACTTATTTGAAAAGTGCTTATCACTTTTTTGGTTATTTTATATGTATAAGCAATCCCAAACACCTTTAAATAACAACTTATTAGTTTATTACGTTTTAGTACCACAATAAGCTAATCCAAACACTTTTTTAAAAACTCCGGTTTGACACCGCATAAGTTGATAAGCACTTTTTAAAATAAGCATAAGTCATTTTAAATAAGCAATCCCAAACACCGCCTAAGATATGTCTGAAGTTGAACATATGAATATGTGCACGATACAAATATCAGTCGAACAAAATAGTTAAAACAATTTTTCTTATGTTATCCACACAAATGAGTATATGAGAACAACACATACGAATCGAACAAATGTTTAAAAAGACATTGTGTAATATGCAATCACACATATGAGATATGTGCATGTGTGCATATGTGAAGACTTGCATATGTACACATATGCACATAGGGATGGCAGAAAACCCGGAACCCGAAAGGGAAATCCGAAACCCAACTAAGTTCGGGTCGGTTTGGGTTAGACAATTTTGGATCGGGTCGGGTAACGGGGAAATTTTCGGGGATTTTATCGGGTTCGGGGGGGCAAGGTATCCCCGCCCCATATATATATATATATTAATAAAAATAAAATTATATATATTATTAATATTGTATCTCGTATGTTATTTTTATTCATGAATAATATATTTGTGGTATTTGTTTTAAATAATATATTTCTCTTTTGATTTTGGATTGTGTTTGAACTCCAATTTGGATTGTGTTTAGAGCAACAATTTTAATTTAGATTTTTGGATTGTGTTTGGAGCAACAATTTTAATTTACATCGCATTTTGACATGATTTTCCAACCATTTTTATTCTTGGATTTTTTTCCCAATGTTCGGGTCGGGGTCGGGGATTCCCCATCGGGTCGGGGACGGGGACGGGGTATAAAAAATTCCCGACGGGGAGCCCCGAATAAAAACCCGACGGGGAATGGGGCGGGGACGGGGATGCATTTCAGTTTCGCGGACGGGGGACGGCAAACCTGCCCCGAACTCGCCCCGTTGCCATTCCTATATGCACATATGTGCAGACTTGCATATGTGCAGAATTGATATTTGTGCAGACTTGCATATGTGCAGATATGCACATATGAATGGATTCGAATCAAACATAATATTATGATCTTTTAAAAAAACCTTACCACTACTAAACCTGATATTCGATTCTCGAAACTATGAACTAGAAGATGGACGATTATCGATATAGACTTCTTCGAACACTTCTCCGATTTTCCGGCGAAACGTATAAAACTCTCACTTCAAGTTGTAAAAAAATAATAGACAAGTTTCATACTACACAGCTGTCATAATATACAAATGCATGTTTGACATAATTTTAGGATTGATATTTAAAAAAACTTTTTTTAGATAATATGATTCTTGATTATCCCAAAACATACCTTTGCAAAAAAAAAAATAGGATTAATATTAAACAAAAATTTTAGTTAGATATTATAGATAACTACCATTTTTAAAATTTGTTATATTTAGAAAATATTAAGATAAATAAAAATTTTAAAATTCAAGATAAATAAGGCAACTATTAAAAGAATATTTTAATCAATTGAAATACCATTAATAGCCCTTGGATAATTAATAAGCATGGGATATGAACAAAATGTTTGGAGGAGTCTAATTGGTTGGAATTTGGTTAATACGGTTAACACCAATGGCTTGGTTAACAAAAGAATGAGACTATATATATATTGATATTGATGATATTCTATCTTTACAGATTTAACAGTGACCTCGACGACTTTTTATTTTTTGGAACCTATCTATTTTGCTTTGGTTTTGTGAAAGCACGAATATGAGCGATGATGAGCACCAATATGAGAGGCAGGAGAAAGCATATTACATAAATTTAGTATATTTTTATTGGGGTGTGAAAAGGGGCCAACCCATTAAACATTTTAAAAATTAAGCATAAGTTATTACATAAAAAAAATTAATGGGTTGGGGGTGCCACTGTACCTTCTGTGTAAAAACACAAATCCAAGTTTGGTTTTTTTAATGAAAGTCTAGGGTGTGGAGTGTAATTTCCCTATCTTTTAGGGTTTTATTTGTTAAATAAAAGGTAAAAGGAGGCAAAACCCTTATTCCACCCCTCATTTGGGGGCGGCACCTCGTGGAGAAAAGAAAAGAAAATGGAGATTTGAGTTTCTATGGAGAAGATGCTTTGATGGTAAGGACTTGAAGGTCAAAAAAGATTTTATGCAAAAACTTCTAATCCAAGGTGAGATTCTTACTCCTTTTATGGTTTTCCTTCTCCTTTAGAACATATCTTCTAGGTTAAGCTCTTGGTTGGTTTTTATCCATGTTAATATGAAAATCTCCATAAAAGGTGTGTTTATGTTTGTTTCTCAATGGAGCAATGAGGTTTTGACTTCATCATTCTATTTTGGAAAAAAAAATGGAGAAATCTCACTATGAACCTTAATGGGTTTTCAATTGGGAAAGATGTTTTACATGGGGAACTCAATTTTATTGTGGATTGGGTTTAAAATAACCAAGTATTTTAGTATCATTGTTTAAAAAAGAATTTAAGGATTTAATCCTACGTTTTTAGATCTCAAAACCATGATTGGTGAGCTTAGCGTCAAAAATATGGACAAAACTTGAGTTTGGGGATCGAGCAAGTCAATCAGTAGCTTGGGTAACCTCGGCCACATCTTGAGGCCATGTGGCTCCTCACGGGATGCAGAAACAGTAAAGGGTGCGACAAGCGTCACTTGAGGTCGCGGGCTAGGTCGCGTGGGTCTTTTTTTCACGCGACGTTGGTCTGTTCCATGGGGTCTCGAATGGGATTTTGGTGGCACTTCATTATTGTATTATTTTAATTAATTTGAGGATGAACAAAGTGGTATCAGTGGGTTTTAATATTGGATGGTATTCGATCAATTCAAGTGTTCAGTCTGGAAATCCTTAGCCTAAAGTGTGTGATATGGGCATGGACTACAAGTGAATTTTTCCTACCTTTCTACTTTTATAAATGAACATTTATTATGCAAATGGTTTCGAAGATATGTCTATATAATGTTTGAAATTACATGATTTGGAATATGATCATTATTAAAGTGTGCATTCATCGGGGTAGGAATGAACATGTGATGGCTTTATATGGGAGGTGTGACCAAAATAATATGCATAAATTCATTTCATGGCATTTATCTTAGGACAGGTGTAGGCCCAAACACGTTATCACAAGTGTGCGTGACCATAAGTGTGTGCCATCTACATGTGTTTAAAGTGTGCATATAAGTTTAAATGTGTGAACTATCTCTAACTATTTTACAACTCATTTTGGATTGTATTTTGTGGGGTGTTATTGATACTTGACGGAACTCACTAGACCTACGGTCTAACCCTCAATTTTATAAAACTGAAAAACCTTTTAAGCTGAGCATTCTAGTGAGACCTCTAGCAAATGAAAAGGCAGGATGTGCTCCCGGAGCCTAGAAGATAGAGCGGAGATTTTTAGTCCTTGGTTTAGACCTTTCTATACATAGTGATTTTTTAATTCTCAGTTGTGGAGGTGTTTTCCCGCAGTAAACTATTGGGATGTATTTGGATATGACTTGTTGATATTGGGGCCATTTTGGCATTATTTTATTTTATGAATGATTTGAGTTCTGGGTTGTAAAATTTGTATCAGAGCCATAGTTTAAGGCATTTAGGTGATCGGGTGGACCTAAACTTAAATTGTGGAGTATGGCAATACATATAAGAAATAGGAAAGCCTCTAGGAAGGACTACAACACGAACATATTTGATAGGGTAGTGAGGACTACTATCATGTAAGGTAAATTTAGAATTACATATGGCCAAAGTAATTGTGAATTTACAGGTACATGGGTGTGCTTGTATTACCCTAATACCTAGGAATTGTTGGTTGAAGCGTCGATTGTTAGTGTTATTTCAGAGTTAAAATTTGAGAAGGATTAGGAGGTAAAGTTTTGATCATCAAGAAGTTGGTAGCGGGTACCAGCAAATTAGTTTGAGGTAGAAACTTCGAGACTCGAAGAGGGAAGTAAGACGGTTTAAGAGCATACTCCTAATTTTCTGGAGAGGCCTCCATTATCGTAGTTGTCTTGATGGACTAAACTTCTTAGGCGGAGAATCACATTTGGGGTTTGAAAACTCTTATTGCTGGAATGTGAGCAACACCAGGGAACCTCTTGACTTTTCGGTCAGTAGTGCATGCGGAAAAGATTGTTTCGATTATGATGGACTCGTCAATTCAGAGAATGTAGTAAGGATAAGAAGAACTTGAAAGCACCGGTTAATGATCATAATACAAACAATATTTTATTGGTAATTGAACATAGCGAGAGACCAATACCAAGAATTTGCTTCGAGTATGAAAAAAAACTCACCCGTTGGTCAATAATTGTGAATAGTAGAAAGTTGATGTCAAATTGTGATTCGGTGAGAGAAAATCACCCTAAATCGTAAGACGATTTTCATGCATCATTTTATTTTAAAATGGGTTTCACAAGTTACTCTATATTATATTCCAAATTGTATATAGTGTGAGCATGTTGAGTTTCGTGTTTTACCAAATAAACTGACGCTTGCAAACATGTGGTCTATGTGTTAAAATGCATGAGTGTGTTTCCCTTGCCAATGGAAGGCATTTTATTTTCGTTTGAATATAATCACTTGTTGGCTTAACCTTTATGATGGAATTATGAAGGCATGTTGTTACATCGCCTCTGTTTTTGAAACTTAAATGATGATGTTGTCATTGCATCGATTGGTGTGAGAGTTGTTGACTCAGCAGTGTGGTGAAAGCGCAGAGAATGCTAATAACCTAAACGAGGAGAAGAATTTATTGTCAGTATTTTGCTTATTGACGACAACGTTTCGGACCGACAGATCTGTGTTTTACCTTTTAGCCATATAAGACTTAGTTTTCTGCATGATTATCCAAGTTGCAATAATGTTGTGTCTTGCATGCACGAGTTTGTCACACAGTTGATTATTTCTTTAAATTCTTATAAGGACGAAACGATTTTCTTTATCTGTGTCAACATCCATGAATGCTATGAACTCGTCGGGCTTTTGGGTCTAACCTTCCGTTAGGAGGAATCACAATTGAGGACAAAGAAAGGTTTCAAAAGTCATGAATTCGTCGGTTGAACAATGAGGTTGATTTATGACCTTAGTTTCGAATTGAAAATGGTTGGTGCAAGTAAGAAATATGAGATATTGTATTCGGATTGGCTATATTCGACACGCGGTTGGCAATGAACGTTACAGTTGGGAATAATTTGTAAGTACATGATACCTTAAGTAAAGTCAGGTGTATTGTTTTATTGAAATGTTGTCAGTAAGGAAGAAAAAGGGGTATTATACATTGAAGTCGGGTAAGGATGCTAACGTAGACTTATAGTTAGCCTAATTGGAAATGAGGTATCACACCATCGCCAAGTGACGACTTGGAGTCGTTATTTTTGGGTATGATGCGATAGAGGTCACAAGTTTGAAGAATTAATTCAAACGTGGTGTTGTGTTTAGTCGATGGCGTAAGTGGCCGTTTGGGGCAATATGTATATTTGGTGTTACGCTAAACCACTTTGTGTGGTGTTTTGAAAGAGGAAGATCTCTAAGTTGTGTAGAGGATTTCTTATGAAGTTTTGGTAATCCATATGAGAATGGATTGTTTAGTACGGCCAAAGTGGATGCACTTGGGCATAATGGCTTATGATAGAGGGTGTCTTATCTTTTTGGGCCACTTGAACTTGTTTCTTGTAGATCGCAATAAGCTGGCGATAATTCCAACTAAGTGAATATGATTTGGTGGTTCACCTAATTCGAGAAATCAAGTCGTAAAATTGCTTTATTTCAATTATATTGGTGTTATGGTTGGTGGGAAGAAGGCGATGTCTATTGTATATGTAAAGTATCATGAAGATTTCGTTGTGGTGGAATATTGCAGTGTGGTAGTTATTTGAAAAAGTTAGTAGCATTTTAGCCAAGGTAGACGTGGAAGTCATTGATTGATATAGACTCCTATAGTTATGCTAAATGATGGCATTATGTGTTTATGGTTTGATGCGATATGATAAGTAAAATTGATAAAGGACGGGATTATTAGCAATTACATGCTTATGTCATAGTGAGAAGCGATTATTTGGTGGAATTCAACGACTCTTTTTACTTGCACCGTTTTGGCCGGATTGTATTTATGGATGAGTTTAACTTGTCCCAGTTGGACGTGGATGAAAATGTCAGATTTGATTAGTTGAGGTGTACTTGATAGTAGTTTAAAGATTTGTATTAAAATGATGAAATATTCGTCATGTGTAAAGAAATACGAGTAGTGCGGTTAACTCTGTTTAGAAAATTGATGTTAATGCACATATTGGTTGGATACAAGATCATGAAGACTGAAGCTGAAAGTCAAGCCAAGTCAAAGCACAAAAGTCAACTCTCAATCAGAAATTCAAAGTCTTTTGTAATAAATGTCAAATTCAAAGTTGTTTTAGTGCTTGTGTTGTGTGCGCGTTTGTTGTGGTATGCGCACTTAGTGGTGTGAGTGTTTATGTGTTGAGTTTAAATAGGGGTTTATTTTGTGTTGTGCGTGTAAGAGACATATAGCAAATTTGGTAGCTTAATCAGAGTATCATACAAGTTTATACTGTAGAGAGAGAGTTTGAGAGAGCATTCTGTAATCACATTGTGGATTGAAATAATAATGGAGATTGATTGAAATTGATTGTTGTCATCTTAATTACATTGTTATCTGGGATAACAATTGAGAAGTGTTGGATCAGGGAAAATTAAGCATTGTTTCGCGGTGATCTTGTGTGCTAGAATGGTGGAGTATCTTGATTGAGGGTTGTGGTGGAACCGTTCGTTAGGATCAGTCTTGCAAATATAATGTGTGGTTATGGTGTTGGAGGTTTGGTAAAAATTAGGCAAGTAACAATGAGTGGGGCATCAATATTTCATATTGGAGTAAGCAAGTGAATATGATATGTTAGCACGAGCGGGAAAGATGGAGAGTTTGGATCTTGTAGGGTATTATCGTAAGTGAAAAGGTATTTTCCGTTGGTTTTCGAGTGTTTATAAAATCTTCGACATGGTATGGAAAGGGTGAGAATGCAAGTTCTCGTCAAGATGTCGGTGAATTAATTCGTGTTATCAGTTTAAAGCTTGCCATTATTGACAATCCTTACATTGAAAATGCATGTTTTATGTTTTCGAAAGGGAAGTGGTAAAAATGGTTGAAAGTGGTGCTTGAAGTGGAAGACCATTGAATTTTAATTAGTATTAGTGTGGCAAATGTTGTTAGCCCAACTCCGATATGTAAAAGTATTGAAAATATTCTAAGTCCTATTTTAGAGAACTTCCAGAGTTAGCCATCAGAGAGCAAGCCTACCTTTGAAGAACATTCCAGAGATAGAGAATTCAGCAAAGAAGACATCAGAGATAGCATCATCAGAGGCGCTCTATCAGAGCTCTGAAGACAATTGTCTCTGAAGTTTCAGCTGAAGAATTCCACAAGTATGGATGCAAGATTAGAAGACACGTCACCTAGTGATAAGATTTACTTTTTAGGTAGATTACTGTTCAAGTGTGTCTTGTATGTCAGGATAGTACACTGTTCACCTTTTTAAGAACTATAGATAGGACGTGCAACCTATTGCTCAAAGTGTGATTTTCCTTTACCTACTTGTAAAAGAATTATTTCTTTATGTAGTGTGAATTGTACAAGGAGATCTTGTAAGATTTAAACCACCTTAATGGTGTTCTTGATAATCTACTTGTTTATCCAGTGAATATTTGCATGTTCATTATTATTACATGGATATTAAATCTTCTTAACTGTGAGTACGAATCAAACAAAATTGATTTAAACATTATTTGCTTCCACAGTTATTATTATTATTATTATTGTGATATGTTTGTTTATTTCTTTAAATCATCATAAGACAAGAAATTGGGATCCAATAATTCGTATCAGAGATTATTTGTTTTTCTTAAAACAAACAAGATCAAGTCTGATTTACTCTGATTGATTCCTGTCTTTTGATTCTGTTTTCATATCTGTGCATGTTCATATAAACTTTTGTTTACTCAAGAACATTATATGCTCTAAGTTTGAAAACTACTCACAGTCTTATATTTTGTTAAAAGATAACATCTCAAGCTTCATTTCTTTCAAAAAATTCTTCATCTTGTTCAAAAATGGCAAACTCAAGTATAAGTGCTATTTATACTGTTGGATCTTTGACAAAACCTCCTACTCTTCTGAGAGATGAATATCCTCAATGGAAGATCAGGATGGTTAACTTCCTGGAAGTAATGGACGAAGATTTCATGAGATCCATAACTCAAGGACCTTTCCAACCCATGGTTTTGGTTCCTAGAGTACCTGCAACAGCAACTGCAGAAATACCTGCATATTTTGAGAAAAAGACAATGGGGTTTACTGATGAAGAACTGACCAAAATGGAAAATGACTCAAAAGTTGTCAGACTTTTAATCATGGCCATCCCAAATGACATCTTTCAAGAACTTGACTCATGTGTCACTGCAAAAGAAATATGGGACCAGTTGTTAAATCAACTTGAAGGTGGCATTAAAACACAAAAGAACAAAAGTACACAATGCATAAATGAATATCATGACTTTAAAGCTCTACCTGAGGAAACTTTACAACAAACTTATACCAGGTTTAATGTCTTAATCAATAAATGCAGAAAGTGTGGGGTCATAAGATCCAATGAAGAGAACAATGTACTTTTCTTGAAAAGTTTAAATGATGAATGGTTGCAACTGTCCATGTCACTTCAGACAAATCAAAACCTTGAATCATGGACACTCACAGACATTTATGGTACTCTTGTTGTTCAAGAAAAGGAAGTTGTCAAGCAAAAGAGCAAAACTTCTTTGGGTGGACCACTTGCCTTAATGTCAAAAGATAAAAGCATTTCTGAAGAATGTTCAAAAGAAAACAAAACCAAAAGATCAAAAGGTTCAAGGGATAAGTTTTCTGAAAAGGAGTCTAATAGAAAATCAAAAAGAGCCATGATAGTAGATGAGGTCCAAGATACAGACTCAGATGAAGATGAAGACATAAATGCTTTTGCTCAATATCTTGCTTTGATCACTCATTAATTTAACAAGAGATTTGGCAAGAAAGTGTTTGAAAATAGAAGAGAAGAAGGAGATAGTAGAGGAGAAAGAAAGAGATTTCAGAAGGAAGAATACCACTCAGAGCCAAGATCTACTCTGCATAGTGATCAGAAGGCTGTTCAGTATACTCATCATGAACCTATTCAATATCAAAGACCACAACAAAAGTTCCAACAACCTCAGAGATACTTCCAACAATACCCCCAAAACTCAGAAGGTACTGCTCTTCCAACAAACCAGAATGATTTTAGATATGGCAAGCCAGGTCACTTCTCTGCTAACTGCAAAGGTATACTAATCAAAGATCAGGACTACTATAAGAACAAGTACAAATAAAATGTGAAAGAAAGGGTACTTGTAGCAAAGATGGAATATTGGCTCTCTGGTGGAGAAGAAGATCCTACCACCCTCTGTGGCATGGCAGTAGTAGACGATGATCAATCAGAAGGATCATCCTTGGACAACTCTGAAAAGGTCTATTCCCCATCTACTTCTGAATCAGAACTTGAACAAGATGTGCTCAAACTCACTAATAAATTTCAAAGTTTAAAGCAAAAGCTTTATGATGAAAAAGAAAAGACAGAGAGACTGTACACCAATCTCTGGATAGAAAGGAATTACAGATTAAAAGCTATCTAGATGCACAAGATGTGCATATCAAGATAAACTCACAGATGGATACTCAGGGATTGGGATTTATTGAAATGGATCCATTTGCTTGAAAGAAGAAAACATCTTTGTCTTCTACTTTCTGTGTTGGAAAAATTCAGAACCATGACTTTCCATCTCTGGATAACTCTAATGTCTTCAAAAGAGTTCAAACTTCTGAAGGATCAAGACTCCAAAACTTGAAATTTAAGAACATTTCTTACTCTGAATCAAAAACAGACTCAAAATCGTTTCTAAAAAATACCAGAGAGTCTTCATAAATTCTTCAAACAAAAACTCAAAGTAATGATACCAAAGAAATTTTCAGATTTGATTCTTTTCTTGTTCAAAAACCAGAGGTCTCTAAAGAAATTACCTCTGAAGTCAAACCTCAAAGCCTACTTAACTCTGAAGCACCTCTGTTTTCACCAAACTCTGAAGAAAAGGTCAGAACTACTTTTGAAGAAGACATTAGATGATCTTTCGAAGAAAATGTTGTACCTGATTTGAAAAAGAAAGCTTGCATGAAAAAGATCATTATAATTTCCAAAACCAGAGAAGTTGTTAAAACTTCAGAGATAGTCACCTCTGACATAATCAAGAAAGACTTTCTTGACTCTGACTCTAATTCTGATTCAGAGATTGATGAACAAATCTTTTTCACTCCAGAAAAGGTCATTTATGAAGAAAAACAGATTGTGGGCTCTGGAATTTTAAACAAGCCAGTTCAAATTTCCAAACCAAAACCTAGAGTACCAATCTGTCCTGGGTTTCTAGACATGTGTCTAAAGGCCAAGTCATCTCCTGAATTGGAAAAAAGAATTGAAGGAAAAAAAAAGAGTAAAACTAACACTTCACAATTCTATGCCTACAAACCTATCAAATTCACTCCTGAACAAAAAGGTTTGCCGCCAAGCAATTAACCATTCTGTTTCTGATTGTGCGATGAGCAAAAAGGAAAAGAAGATGTTTTTGGCCAAGAAAAATCAACTTCAAAAGAAGGCCAAATTCAATACCAAGAAGTCTGAAGTAGATAGGAATGTTTGTAAAATTCCTAGTGCTAACTCAAATAGATTTCAAAAGAAAAATGTACCCAAAGTCATTAATGATATCAAAAGCTTCGACAAACTTCTTCATGATATGTCAACTGAAACTGCATTAATCTCCTGATTAAATTGAAGAATCATTTCAATGGTCCTCATTTGCTTTATGCATAAGTCTCAAAAGAAGAAAACTTCATATATTAAGCCTCTAAAGAATCAGAAAGGTCAATCTGGCACATCATCAAAGGATGAAGAGACAAGATTGAAAAGAAAAACCAAAAGCCTAACAGAAATAGACCCTTTATGAGATGGGTACCTAAAAACATCTAATATGTCTTGCTGAAACAACATGTGCCCATCTGGTATCTTGATTCTGGATGCTCAAGGCATATGACTAGGGATAAAAGGTTACTATCCTCTTTCAAAGACCAAATCGGAGGAGTAGTAACTTTTGGGGATAACAAGCAGGGACAAATCAGAGGATATGGAGAACTTTCAAGAGAAAATGTATCAGTTTCAAAGGTTTCTTATGTTGATGGGTTAAATCATAATTTGCTCAGCATAAGTCAACTTTGTGACCATGGTTTTGATGTGAAATTCCAAAGGAAATACTGCTCTCTGTTACATTCAAACACAACTCAGGAAATGCTCAGAGCTGACAGAAAAGGTAATCTGTATCGCATGAACTTTACAAAAAACACATATAACAATTAAGAGAAACTCTGTTTGGTATCTCTGAACAATGAGGATGCCTGGCTCTAGCATAAAAAGTTCTCACACTTGAATTTTTCATTACTTGATAGGTTGGTAAAACTTAATTTGGTTAAAGGTCTACCATATCTAAAGTTTAACAAAGACCATCTCTGTTCAGCATGTGAGATGGGAAATTGAAAAGATCATCACACAAAACTAAAAGTGATAATAATTGTCCCAGACCTCTGCACATGCTACATGTTGATCTCTGTGGTCCTATCTCTATGCAAAGTTTGTCTGGAAAGAAGTATATACTTGTACTCATAGATGAATACTCAAGATATACTTGGATTGAGTTCATCAGAGCTAAGTTTGATGTCCCACAGATTCTGATAAGTTTGTTGAAAATATTACAGGTTATGTTCAATTGCAAGGTTCAAAAGCTAAGAAGTGATAATGAAACAGAGTTCAGAAATGCCAAGATCAACTCTTATCTATCAGAAGAAGGCATTACACCAAACTTCTCAGCAACAAGAACACCTCAGAAAAATGGTGTTGTTGAAAGGAAAAACAGAACACTGGTTGAAGCTGCAAGAACAATGCTTGTAGGATCTGATCATCCAACCAATTTTTGGGCTCAAGCAGTGTCAACAGCCTGCTTTACTCAAAACAGAGCAACTATTGATAAAAGATACAAAAAGACAGCATATGAACTCATTAACAATAGAATACTAAATGTCAAACACTTTCATGTTTTTGGGTGCAGGTGTTATATCTTGAATGACAGAGATCAACTTGGAAAATTTGACAAGAAGGCTGATGAAGGGAAGTTCATTGGTTATTCTTTGACTTCGAAGGCTTTTAGAGTGTTCAATCTAAGAACCAGAACCATTCAAGAATGCATCAATGTCTCATTTGATGAATGAGAATCCAGAAGCTCTAACACTCAGAATTTTCATTCCCAGACCAAAGAAGCCTCTGACTCATCAAAGCTCAGAGAGTCAGAATTGAATAGAATATTTGAAGACTTCTTTGATGATGATGACACCTCTGAATTTATATTTAGAGATTGTCACATAGCTGCATCAGAAGAACCTCAGATCACAGGTACAAATCTTGTGGTCCTTCTGATACTACACCTTCTACTTCAAACAATGTAGGTCCAAGAGATACATCCAGACAAACAGTTGAAGAAGAACAAGAATCTTCTGAAGAAGAAGGTGAACCAGAGACATCTATTGAAGAGACTCCATAGTAGAGATGGAAAGTTTACCCGTTGGGGAGGGTACCCGCTTTAACGGGTAACGGGGCGGGGACAGAGATTTATTTTAACACCCGAAGTGGGGTCGGGGATGGCATTACCCGCCCCTAATTCGGACCCGATTAAACTTTTTAATTTATTTAATATATGTACATAGTGTGTGTATAAATAAATATATATGTATATATGTATACGTTTATTATTAAATGATAAATAAATTTTTATTTTCAATATCGGTAATTAATATAGAAACAATTTATTATAATTTTAATTTTTAAAATACATTTTTTTTACTAAACGGGTACCCGTCGGGTTCCCCAAACCCGCTGGGGATTCTTCCCCCTAAACCCGTCGGGGATTAATCGGGGCGGGGTCGGGGACGAGGGGTTTAAATGGGGGTCGGGGACGGAGACGGGGGATGCATTTCTTGCCCAATACCCACCCCATTTCCATTCCTACTCCAGAGCCACCATCACCATCTCTGGAAATTTCTTCAGAGCCTCTGAACAACACAACAGAGATGCCACACCTTGCCATCTCTGAAGCTCAAACTCTACCACACATTCATGCTCCAATCTCAAGATGGACAAAGGATCACCCCCATGATCAAATAATAGGATCTCCCTCTGATGGTATAAAAACCAGATTTGCCACCATTAATGAATGTTTCTTTGCAAATTTATTAAGCATCATTGAACCTAAAAAGGTAAATGAAGCTTTTACAGATCCAAATTGGATTAATGCTAGGCAAGAAGAGATTTAAGAGTTTGAAATAAATAAGGGTTGGAC
Source organism: Arctium minus (assembly GCA_954870635.1). Taxonomy (NCBI): domain Eukaryota; kingdom Viridiplantae; phylum Streptophyta; class Magnoliopsida; order Asterales; family Asteraceae; genus Arctium; species Arctium minus. The sequence continues at coordinate 127,391,991 of OX941081.1, read as the reverse complement.
CCTGGTTCCCCTTCCCAAAGGCAAATTTGCATTTGCAACCAAATGGGTTTTCAGAAACAAAAAGGATGAAGATGGCATTATAATTAGAAACAAAGCTAGATTGGTTGCTAAGGGATATTACCAAGAAGAAGGAATTGATTATGATGAAACCTTTGCACCTATGGCTAGGCTAGAAGCAATTAGAATTTTCTTAGCCTATGCTGCACAAAAAGGGTTCAGAGAATATCAAATGGATGTCAAATCTGCCTTTCTTAATGGTAAACTTAATGAAGAAGTATATGTCTAGCAACCACCTAGATTTGAAATTTCAAAGTTCCTAGACCATGTATACTATCTTGATAAAGCTCTTTATGCCCTTAAACAAGCTCCCAGATCATGGTATGCAACTGTCAACTTTTCTTATTGAAAATGGTTTTGAAAAAGGAACTGTGGATACCACTTTGTTCATCAAGAAGTATAAAAATGAGCTGCTTTTGGTACAGATATATGTTGATGATATTATTTTTGGGTCTACAAATCAAAAGTATTGCGACAAGTTTTCAGAGTTGATGAAAAGTGAATTTGAAATGAGTCTCATAGGAGAACTAACCTTCTTCCTAGGATTGCAAGTAAAAAAAATTTCAGAGGGCACTTTCATAAATCAAGCCAAATATGTCTCTGATATTTTGAAAAAGTACAAACTTAATGATTCAAATCCCATGAAAACTCCTATTGCCACTGGAGTTAAGCTTGACTCTGATCCTTCAGGAAACGTGTGGATGTCAAAACCTATAGAGGCATGATAGGGTCACTTTTATACTTAACTGGAAGTAGACCTAATATAATGTTTGCAACTTGTCTCTGTGCTAGATATCAAGCTAATCTAAAGGAATCGCACTTATCTGCTGTCACGAGAGTGTTTAGATACCTCAGAGGCACACCATCTCTTGGCCTTTGGTATCCAAAACTCTTTGGTTTTGAACTAATAGCTTAAACTTATGCAGATCATGTAGGATGAAAATTAGATAGGAAAAGTACCTCTAGATGATGTCAACTTTTGGGAAACAAGTTAATGAGTTGGACATCTAAGAAGCAAAACTGTGTGTCAACTTCTACAGCAGAAGTAGATTATGTTGATGTTACTAGCTGTTGTTCACAAGTTATATGGATGAGAACTCAACTTAGGGACTATGGTCTTGACTTCAATAAAATTTCCATCTTGTGTGACTCCAGAAGTGCAATTGCCATCTCTGCAAACACAGTGCAATATTCCAGGACAAAGCATATTGATGTCAGGTATCATTTCCTTAAAGATCATGTTGAAAAAGAACAATTGAAATGTATTTTGTTCATACTGATTACCAACTTACTAATATCTTCACAAAAGCTTTAGATGAACGAAGGTTCAATTTCTTGATCAGCAAGTTAGGCATGCTAAATATGTCTACTTGATCTTAACACAGATCAGAACCTCTGACACCTTCATCAGAGCCTCTGATATCCTAAGGTAGCATATTTGAGGTCAGAGCCTCTGATGCACCTATCAGAACCTTTGAGTTTCTGAAGCATGTTCACAAATAATCTCATTTTGTTCACCTAAGCACATTTCCAGGGGGAGAAAACAAATGAATCCATTCATCTGTTGTAGGGGAGAAAACTACCCTTATCTATCAAGGGGGAGTAAGAACCGTTGGAAGGTAATGAAGTCAAGTATCAGCGCTTTTGATACTAATATCAGAGCCTCTGATCTTGCTTCTGATACTAATATCAGAGCCTCTAATATTGCCTCTGATATTCATACAAGAGCCTCTAATATTTCATCATAGGATCTTTTCACAACGTATGTACTTCATTACTATCTTTAAAACGTATCCTTTCTGAAAACCAAACTTGATTCAAAATTTTGAAAAAATCTCAGAATCTATTATGTCTCTGACAATACTCACCAGAGCCTCTGATATCATCTGCTCTAAAGATACATCAGAGCACTAAATCTTAGTGGTCTTGGATATTCCTTCAATCAAGTTTTGGATTTTTTTTAATATTTTTTTGCCATAAAAGAAATTTGAATGTTTGAGAAAAGGTTTTTATACTTGTGGATTTCTTTAAAAAGAATTAGCTTGTAAGGGTTATTTACTTAGGTAGCTGTCATATTTTAATGGAAAACCCAAAATGACAATTATCTGACGTAAGCATCCTTTCATATCAACCACTCCACGTGTCCACACTTGAGTTGTGGATGATGGAACGTCTCTGACATGGGTACTCACGAACGTCGTTTCCATTTCTGGCAAGGGTACTCAACTACGCCACTTAGATAGCCCCCAAACCCATGTCTCACGTCCATAAAAACTCATTTCCCACTCAATTTTACCTTTACACTCTCACCAAAATTTCCCTCTCAACTTCATCTTCTCTCTCAAGCATTCAAAAGCTTAAATCCTGCAACAATGGCGCAACACCAAGCTGGTTCTGATGACTTAAGTCGAATCGTTCCAAGCATCAATCTTGCTCAGTTTAATGTTCTTGTCAAAGGAAACAACTTCCATCTCGATCTCACACCATCAAAATTCGACGAACAATATCGTCCTGTCCTGGAGTTCGTTCGCTCCTATGAATTGCATGATGCCCTCACCGCTTTTGACTCCAATGTACCTCTAAGCTACAAACAACAATGGTAGTACTCCAGTGAGTACAAAGAGGAAGTTGCTGGCCTGGTAGGAATTATTGATCTCGGAGAAAGAGCTGTCAACATTCGTATTCAACCTGACACTCTTCGTCGTCGACTTTTTCTTCTGAATCCAACTAACCTTAAAATTCCTAGGTTTAAGAAACCCCCTTCCCATAAAACTATTCTTCAATTTCTTCATCATTTAGGCTACAACAAGGATATTACTCGATTGAGCGAGTTTAGGAGACAACACCTACCTCTTGTATGGAATTTTATGTTCAATGTGCTCAATCGCACACTGACTTGCAAGATTGGTGTTGATCCCAGATTCAATCTTTTAACAATGATATAAACATGTAATAATAATAAGAAGAACAACGGAAGCAAATAATGTTTAAATCAAAGCAAGATTCGTACTCACGGTAATAAGAAGATATATCAAAAAAATCTAATATAAGAACAAACTAATATTCACTTGATAATGCAAGTAGATTATCAAGAATAACCAAAAAAGGTGGTTTAATCTTACAAAAGCTTCTTGTACACTTTTCAGTACATAAAGAAAATTATTCTTTTACAAGTTGGTAAAGAAAGGCACACTTTGAGCAATGGGATGAACGTCCTATTTATAAGACCATAAAGTGAACAGTGTACTTTCCTGACACATAAATCATGCTTGAACGGTGTCTTACCTAAAAGGTAAGCTCAAGACATGCTTGAACAGTAACCTATCTAAAAGGTAAATCTTATCACTATGTGACGTGTCTTCTGTTCTTGTGTCAACACTTGTAGAATTCTTCAACTTGAACTTTAGAGACAATGTCTTCAGAACTCTGACATAGGTACCTCTGATGAAGCCATCTCTGATATCTTCTACTGAATTTCTCTAACTTTGGAATGTTCTTCAGAGGCAGGCTTGCTCTCTGAAGGCTATCTCTGGAAGTCCTCTGAAATAGGACTTAGATTATTTTCAATACTTTTACAATTCAGAATTGGGGCTAACAATCTCCCCCTAAGTATTGAAAATAAAAATTCCAAAATAGCATATATATAATTTAACTAGAAATCAAAGAGGAGAAAATCATCCTCTGTTAATTGTTACTTCTTACTTAAACATTTAAGTTACATAGCAAGAGAATGTAACAAACAAAAATACAATAGGAAAAATTACAATCTGACACCAGAACATATCCTATGAAATTTCATAATCAACTCTCTAAACTCAATCGTTGAGATAATCTCTGTGTATAATTTTTCAAATAGGTCAGCTCTGTGTCTTTCCTTCTTCACGCTTATCATCCGCAACACTCCCTTCAAAGTTTCATTCGAGTACTTGGCCACTTTTGAGGAAAGAAAGATCTTCTTCACGTTTTCAACTCTAAATACAAATCCCAGAGGCTCTGCTATGATCGAACCAATCTTGAATTTCTCCAAGTCTTCAATCATCTCCACTGGTTTATTGACTCCTAATCTTTCAGCACCAAGGTTCAGGGCTATCTGAAAATCCAGTCTGGCTCTGAGCTTGATATGAGCTTCCATAGCTTTCTTCACATCATATTCTGCCATTCTGAAAGCCCTTCCTTTTTCTTATTTAGCAGAGCTGAAGGCATAAAGATGTGTCAAGTCATAAGGGTTTAGATTCACCAAGTCATTATCATTGAATTGGTAGACTTTGTGATCTGCATAAATGACTTCAAAGTGCCTGTAGAAGATTTTGTTGTAGGCATATTTCTTCTCATAAATCTTGTTGATTTCGAGGATGGTATGCTCTGAAAGTAAATCTCTTCTCTAGCTTGTTTTGTCTCTAAAAAATCTATTCTCAACGTCATCCATGCCTTCTCTGATTCTTGGATTAAGAGGAAAAGCCAATGTGTCCTCAATGTTGAATTCGCAATATAAGTACCTGAAGGTATTATCTATTGACGCCTTCTCTTCTGTGGTAAGGAACTTTGGAGGGTTTGTAAATCTGAAGAATGTGGGAATTCCAACGCTTAATCTTTGAACAGGTACTTGTTCATTATCAACCATTGATTCATCAGCAGACAGCTATTGAGTTGTCTCTGGTTCAGTTCTTTTGATTGCTGGGGATGATGGTGGTGTCTCGTTAATTGCAGAAGATATCATCACTTTTATCTGCACATTATCTTCGTTTTGTTGCTCTGCCTCTGATATGTCAATCTGGTGAGGTTGAGCATGTTGATATGTGTACTCCTCTTTTTCAGCAACTCCTTATTCATCTTCAGAGTCACTCCCAAATGCATCTCTCATTATTACTTGTGGGCGTTCAGGTGAGAAGAAAGCATCTTCAGAGGGAGAGCTGGAGTAATCCACTAATTCTTCATCTTCATCCACAAGAGCAGCTATCGTCTCTGGGATGGCATTTACTATTGGCATAAGTATAACCTCTAAAGTTGAAGGTGCCAAAAGTATAACTGGCACTAGAGACTTCAAGATGTTGGATTTTTGTTCTTCAGCAGAGGTGGAATGCTTCTCCGGTTCACTCGAATCTTGAGCTCCCTTTTGTTTGTTGGCAGAGGAGGAGGGGGAGCAAAGCCACTTGCTTCTTCTGCTCTGAGAGATCCTTGCTTCTCCCCCTTTTGATGTTTTGATGACCCTTGAGGTTTGTCTTCATGATGGACATCATCAAAACCATCAAACTTCGCCTTTTTCTTTACCTCGTTAGCGCATGTGGTTTCTGGTACTTTCCTCTTGAGCTTTGAATCCATCTCTGGAGTGAGAGCGCTCTAAAGTAGGCTTTGAACAGTCTTTGTCTGTTGTCCTGCTTCGGCAACGAATTTGCTCGAGACAGTGAGCATTTTGTTGGTCACTAACATGGAAAATTCTTGAAAGTCATCTTTTGTGACCAAGTTGGTTGCCTCTAAAGGTTGTGGAAGTGAAGGTTGAGTAGTAGGGACAAGGATCTGATCAAGTGTATCAGTGATCATCTTGAGTAACTTATTATTGAATGTGGAAAAGTCCTCAGAGGTGATAGAGGATGCAAGAGCATGGGGTACTAGAATGGCTCTGAGAATATCTGCTCTAGCCTTTGAAATCTCCTTGGATACAACAGTTGAGTTATCTTTAACAATCTTCTCCAGAGAGGCAAGACGGTTATTGGTAGTGGTGAGTTCAGCATGCAGCTCAGAAACCTCTGAAGTTAATTTGGCAACTTCAGAGTTCGAGGCAGAGGCCTCTGAGGTCATCTCCAGATGAAGTTTTAGATCTTTCAAGGATCCTTTGACTTCATCACCAAATATTTTGAACTCTTCTTTGGTGACATAGTCAGAGAGTGTAACCTTGGATCCAACACATGGATCCAATTTTCCCTCGAGTCCAGAGGGGCCTTCATTTAGAGCTTGATTGATGGTGGCTCTGGAAGGACTTCCTATCAATCTTTGAGAACCCTTTTTCGAGGATTTCTCTATGATAGTTCTGATTGGTTGGTCATCCTATGACTCAGATTCAGAGGATGAAAACCAAATGTGCTTGTAAGACTTGTTTTCCAGGTAAGTCAATCCTTGTGCAACTAATTTTTGCCATTGCCCCTCAGTGAGACAGTCCCTACGAGAGATCTTAAATACCTCTAGAACTAAAGGACGGGCTCCTACTTCATGATCCACAGAGGCATCATGATGTGTGGGGGGTGATGGCGTACTCTAGAGAAACTGAGTAATTATCTCTTCAATGGCTAAGTCCTTTTGAGAGGACTTAGCCAGATTATTGGCTTCCGCAAGGCTGTATGCGTCAGAGGCAGAAGGATGTGCCTCTGAGCAGATGGTTGGGATAGGGTTCGAGGTGTGCAACTCTGTTTCAATATCCTTTGATGCTGGACCACCTAGGATAGCAGATTTGGTTGCACGGGGAGTTTGGCTTGGTGTACTCTCATTTGTGCTTTCAGAGGCATCTTTTTCTATCTCACTTCGCTCGGCTCCTAGGGTTTCAAGAAGCACTCCCTCTCTGGGACTCTCAGCCTCACCCTCTTCCACTCTGGCAGAGCTAATATCTTCGCCATAGTTAGAAGGACCCTCTGATCTTCTCTCTTCAGAGGCACTTTGGGGTGTCCTCTGACCTCAATCAAAGGAGCACCAGAGTGCTCACTTTCGGATTCCAACTCAGGCTCATGACCAAAGTGTGTTGGGGATCCCACCATCGGCTCTAATGGTTGGGCAACAATTCTAAGATTTTCATGGATGGGTTATGTCTCTGGTATGTATTTATGCATTGTCTGACGAAATCTTCTTGTATTGGGGTAGGGAAGAATGGTTGTAGGCTTGAAATTGTTCATGACAAAGAGGGGGGGTTTGGACCCTCTTCAGAGAGGTGAAACTTCCGGATAGCACCTCTGATCACAACAGAGATTAGTCTTGGAAATAGCACGGTTGGAGGACGATTTCCTTTTGCAAGGGCTTTGTTCTTCCTTTCTACAGCAGTGTAGATCTCAGAGTAGAGTATGGCCGCCATGTCTATATTCCTATTAAAAAATAAGGCATACATAATGGTAAGGAGGGTTGGGTTGGCTTGGTCCTGGCTCCCTATTTTGCAGTTCAGTGTGCGGTTTAGCACACTGAACATAAAGTTCCAAACAGGGGGTAAGTTTTTTCTTCTGAATTCACTTAGGCGTATGATTTTCTTGTTGTATCCTAAGTGGAACAGGAATTCGAGAAGGGTTTCATGGGTAGGGGGTTTTTCGAACCTTTTCAACTCCAACTCACTGGCCTCTAGTAAGAATAACCTTCTTCTTAAGGTTTTCGGTGAGATACGAACGGTGACATCTTGATTACCAGCATCAATGTATCCAACACATCCTTGAGCGGCTTCAATAAACTCACTTAAGTACCACCACTGTTGCATGTAGTTCAGGGGAACGTTTGAGTCAAAACTAGTTAAAGCGTCATGGAGTTCACAGTTTCGAAAAAAATCAAGAATAGGTCTGTACTAGTATTCGAATTTGAGGGGATGCAGTTCAAGGTAAAAGTTATTGGATTTCACTGGTATATTAAACTTGGCTTGATCATGGTGGGGTGTGATTCGACTAGAATCGTCTGAGCCTTCTTGGATGTGTTCCATTGTTGCAGGTTTGAAGCTTTGGAGTTCTTGAGAGAAAAAGATGAAGTTTGAGAGAATTTTGGAGAGCATAAAAGAAAAATGGAGTGCGGAGTGGGTTTTTATGGATGTGAGATATGGGATAGGGGCTATGGAATGGCGTAATTGAGTACCCATGTCAGAAATGGAAATGTCGTTTGTGAGTACCCATGTCAGAAACGTTTCGTCGTCCATCAACTCAAATATTGACACGTTGAGAGTGAGAGTGAAAGGACGCTTACGTCAGATAGCTATCATTTTGTTATTTTATTTAAAAAAATATGATAGTTATCCAAGTAAATAACCCACACAAGCCAATTTTCTTTTGAAAGAATTACATAAGTTTAAATTCTTTTCTCAAACTTCAAAAAAATTTAAAAAGTATTTACAAGAAAAATCCAAAACTTGATTAATAAATACCCAAGAACACTAAGAATTTTGTCAGGATCGAATTCTCAACAAGAATTATGAATACTCATAAACAATATTAAAGAAGTTGTGGAAAAACACTTTAATATTCAATAAACAGAAAAACAATGAAACAGTGAATCACAATCAACTTGTAAACTTTACTTAATGATTCAAGTTACAAGCTTTTCACTCACAACCTCAATCTTGAAGAACAGGCTCTTTCAAGACGAATTCTACTTCTCTAGAATTAGGAACGATGCCTTGAGGTTGATTCTCTCTTTAGAACAAAAACTCATAATTAATTTAACTATTCTAAACAATTCTATACATATACTGAAAATAAAGATAATTACAAAACTTAAAAAGATCTTCAAAATAATCTTCATAATTATCTCCAAGCTTTCCATGTTTATCTCCAGACGCAATCTCTTCAGCATTATCTTCACATTATCTTAGAAGCAGCATTAATCACCTTGATCACCTTGGAAGCATTAACTGAGTCTTGGCAGCACTAACTACTAAGCAGCACTAACCACTAGCAGTACTAACTAGCTAAGCAGTACTACCTTTGTTCAAGCAGCACTAACTTTGACTAGCAGTATTAATTCTACTAGAAGTAGTAATACCTAGCAGTATTAACTTTGAGATCCTCTGGCAGTACTAACTCTGAACTAGCAGCATTAATGACTTGGTTACATCTTCAGTTCCCAACAAATTTAGTGCTCTGATGTATCTTCAGAGCATATTATGTCAAAGGCTCTGAGAATATTATCAGAGACCAATTAACTCTTAGATGTGTTTCTCTGAAAGAATCATGTTTGATTTTCAGAAAAATGTAAGGTAAAGCATAAGAATGAAGAACATACCTTTCCTTCTGAAATGATCTTCTGATAAAATATCAGAGGCTTTGATATGAGTATCAGAGATAGGACCAGAGGCTCTAATATAAGCATTAGAGGCTCTGAGGTTTTGGTTGTGTTACCTTTCATCATTTCTTGCTCCCCCTTGACAGATGATGGTTTCTAATCTATTCTCCCCCTTGAATTGAGCTTAAGTGTACAGAATGAGATGAATTTGAACATGTTGTAGAGTGTCAGAGGCTCTGAAGAAGGTATCAGAGACTCTGAAGTCTAAAATATGTTACTTCTGAATATCAGAGACTCTGAAGTGTGTATCAGAGGATCTGATGCAACTTTTAGATAAAGTAGACATATTTAGCATGCCCAACTTGTTGATTAAGAAATTGAATCTTTTTTCATCTAAATCTTTGGTGAAAATATCAGCAAGTTGGAGATCAGTTGGAACAAAATACATTTCAATTGTTCCTTTCTCAACATGATCTTTAAGGAAATGATACTTGACATCAATGTGCTTTGTCTTGGAGTGTTGCACTGGATTAGAAAAGATGGCAATAGCACTTCTGGAGTCACACAAAATGGGAATCCTATCAAACTGAAGACCATAGTCTCTGAGTTGAGTCCTCATCCAAATAACTTGTGAACAACAACTAGCAGCAACAACATATTATGCTTCTGCTGTAGAGGTTGATACACAATTTTTCTTCTTAGATTACCAACTCACTAGCTTATTTCCCAAAAGTTGACAACAATCAAAGGTACTTTTCTTGTCTAACTTGCATCCTGCGTGATCTGCATCTGTGTAAGCTATTAGTTCAAAACCAGAGAGTTTTGGATACCAGAGACCAAGCGATGGTGTGCCTCTAAGGTATCTAAACACTCTCTTTACAGTAGATAAGTGGGATTCCTTTGGATTGGCTTGATATCTAGCACAGAGACATGTTGCAAACATTATATCAAGTCTACTTGTAGTTAAGTATAAGAACCTATCATGCCTCTGTAGGTTTTAACATCCACATATTTCCCTGAAGGATCAGAGTCAAGTTTGACTCCAGTGGCAATAGGAGTTCTCATAGGAGTTGAATCATTAATTTTGTACTTTTTCAAAATATCAGAGACATATTTGCTTGATTTATAAAAGTGACCTCTGATGTTTGTTTTACATGAAATCCTAGGAATAAAGTTAATTCTCCCATGAGACTCATTTCAAATTCACTATTCATCAACTCTGAAAACTTATCACAATACTTTTGGTTTGTAGACCCAAAGATAATATGATCAACATATATCTATACTAAAAGCAGCTCATTTTTATATCTTTTGATGAAAACTGTGGTACCAATAGTTCCTTTTTCAAATCCATTTTCAATCAGAAAAGTGGACAGAGTTGCATACCATGCTCTGGGGGCTTGTTTAAGGCCATATAGAGCTTTATAAAGATGATAAACATGGTCTGGAAACCCTACACTTTCAAATCCAGGTGGTTGTCGGACATATACTTCTTCATTCATTTCGTCATTAAGAAAAGCAGATTTAACATTCATTTGATACACTTTGAACTCTTTGTGTGAAACATAGGCTAAGAAGATTCTGATTGCTTCTAGCCTAGCCACATATGCAAAGGTTTCATCATAATCAATACCTTCTTCTTATCAATATCCCTTAGCAACCAATCTAGCTTTATTTCTGATGATTATGCCATCTTCATCCTTCTTGTTTCTGAAAACCCATTTGGTTCGAATTGCAAATATTCCTTTGGGAAGTGGAACCAGGGTCCAGACTTTATTTCTTTCAAACTCTTGAAGCTCATCCTGCATGGCATTGATCCAATTTGGATGTTCAAGAGATTCATTTACCTTCTTTATCTCAATGATGCTTAAAAAGTTTACAAAATAGAATTCATTAATTGTGGCAGATCTTGTTTTGACACCATCTGAGGGAGATCCTATGATCTGTTCATGAGGGTGATCTTTTGTCCATCTTGTCATGGGAGCATGAATGGGTGGTAGAATTTGAGCTTCAGAGATGACAGAGTGTGGCATCTCTATAGTGTTGTTCAGAGGCTCTGAGGATATCTCCAGAGATGGTGATAATGGCTCTGTAGATTCTTCATATGTCTCTGGTTCACCTTCTTCTTCTGAAGATTCTTGTTCTTCATCATTTGGTCTTGATGTTTCACTTGGACTTGCATTGAGTGAAGTAGAAGGTGTGTTATAAGAAGGACCAGTAAGAATAGAACCTGAGGTTTGTGGTTCTTCTGATGGAGCTCTGTGTATGTCTCTGAATATGAATTCAGAGTTATCATCATCATCAAAGAAATCTTCAAATATCTTGTTGAGTTCTAACTCTCTGAGCTTTGATGATTCAGAGACTTGCTTTGTTGTGGATTGATTATTCTGAGTTTCAGAGCTTCTGGATTCATCAAAAGAGACATTGATACTCTCTTGGATAGTCTTGGTTCTGAGATTGAATACTCTGAAGGCTTTTAAGGTTAAGGAATAACCAATGAGCAAACTTCTTCTTTGAGTTATGTAATCTTCTCCAAAGAATATTTAACAATCTCCCCCAAAGGTTATTACAACCTCTTTCAGACGTTAGAAAGAAATTATCTTCAGATTTATCTCTCTTTGCTTTAGAAAATAATCTTCAAATAATTTTTTCTGAAATCTTTGAACTTTCTTTCAAATCTTGAACAAATCTTGAACAATCTCTCTAGACTCTAGAAAAATATAGCATTCCAACTCTGTCAATTCTTGATCAACTCGTCATAACTGTTACAAAATGTTCTATAGATAACATTTCTTGAAATTAATTTCTCCCCCTTTTTGATGATGTAGCATAGAAATCATCAAAACTTCGTCAAGAAATGTCATAAATCTTTTCTGACCATTGATCTTTGCCACTGAGCCACTGAACAACCGTCAATTCATAATATATTCATCCGAATCTTTGCAAATACAGACAAATAAGAATGTAACACCTGAATCAACAAATGAATCAGTTAATAATGCCTGTTAGTAGCACGAAGCCATTGTGTGTAACAAATACACATTGGAAAGGAGCTTTTTGATGTTCACTCCCCCAGGTCTTCCATTCAATCATCGAATAACACAAGGTTAAGCTATGAACGTTTAGACAGAAAAACACATTTTCTGTGTGTTCGTGCTTGTGTATGAAAGAATTAAGCATGATGATTCCTTTATCAATTAGGCTCAAAATGTGTAAACCATTGAGACAACAATAGTAATACACGGACTCAATTGTGCATGATCGAAGTGAAAAGGTGAGGCAGACTTCCTTCTTTTTCAATATCCACATCTTCCGAATGAAGACGATATAGATTATGTGTTGCGTCCCCAGAAAAATTGAAACATCTCTTTGTTGAGAAAAATATGAGTAGCTGGTGGGGATTAAATCAAGAGTTGGCATGGGCTAGTTGCCTGTTTCAATGATGTTCACGAAAGAATTTGTGAAACAACAGTAATATGGTTGCCCAGCTCAGAAAAAGTTGGTGCAGAGTTTGATATTCTTTTACTCTGATCTCTCACCCTCTTTCTTTTTAACATTGAGCTCACTTCTAACCAAACTCTCTTTTCATTTTATCTCATCACACACCCACACTCAGATATTGACTCCTCGCCTCTCGATCACTCAAGGTTAACTTCTTGGGTAGGAAACACTGGTTAACGTGAATCCATAGAAGTTCTGTTAAGCTCACACAATTTCCATGTAATTGTCCTATAAGCTAAACGTTGCTCAAATGGTTTGACTTTTCAGTTAAATCACAAAATGAAATGCATGTCAGATATTTGTATGTTCAATAAGATAATCATGAAGATTTGAGCATCTTAATCATGGAAGATTTTTCAAAACAAGTATATTGAATAAATGAAATGAATACAAGAAACTTGTTTGAAAATCTGACATTGTATGAAAAGATCAAATATGAATGATGTAGCAAATATAAACAAGTCTTGAAAGAAACGTTTTGAATGAATCAACGCTCGAATATCAATGAAGTTCAAACGGAGTGTCTTACCATCGAAAATTAGTTCCAAGTTGGTCTGTGTGAATACTTGACAGTATATGGAAAAAATAAAACACAAGTATTTATCTTTGGAAACACACGGTTAGTGAAACATTTAAAGTCCAAAAATTGAAAACATTTAAAATCACACTTCTGTATTCATGAAATCTGTTTAAGAATCGAGAAGTGGTTTGAACGTTTAAGAACATGTTTTCATGTATGAAAGTCGTCCTTCTTTCAAACACGTATGAGATTGAGAATAGAATAATCCTTACGCTCAGCTTGAATCTCATGAATTCAGCTCCAAAGTCATGATTGATATGATCATGTAAGCTCCCCCTCAACATCTGCAATTAGTCTAAAAGTCGTCAAAGTAACAAAGTCTTATGGAAAAGAAAACATTTTATTGAAAAATTAAAGACATGAAAGCAGTAAAATAATTTAAGAACGAGTTCTGATCATATGTAATCAGAAATCAATTACTCCCCCTAAAAATATGCATTTGTAATATCATCAGTAGAGGTAATATGTATACTCCCCCTTGAAAGTTGATCATCTCTTTTGATGCATCGGAGTAAACTTTCTTTTGATCGTTGAAGTATGAGTCCTAAACTGTTGTGCTTAGAAGTCAAACACTTTGACATTGAAGTCTGAGTCCTGAGCCGATGTACTCAGAAGTCTAACTCCTTAACATTGAGGTGCGGGTTTTGAACTGTATTGTCCAAAAGCCATTATTCGTTGAAGTATGAGTTCTGAACTGAGCTGTATAAATGGCACTTATACTGGAATTTGCCATTTTTCCAAAGAAGATGAAGTTTGAAAAGATGGTGCTTGAAAGAAGATCTTTTATCAAAACAAAGAACTGTGAGTATATTTTCAAACCTGGAGCATATGAAGTTCTTAAATAAACCAAAGTTTATATGAACATGCACAGATATGAAAACTTAAATAAAAAAGACATGAATCAATCCTAGTAAACAGATTTGATCTTGTTTGTTTTAAGAAAAACAAAGAAGCTCTGATACCAATTGTTGATCCTAGATTCAGTCTTTTAACAATGATATAAACATATAATAATAAGAAGAACAACAGTGGAAGCAAATAATGTTTAAATCAAAGCAAGATGCGTACTCACAGTAATAAGAAGATATATCCAATAAAGCAAATATAAGAACAAACTAATCACTAGATAATGCAAGTAGATTATCAAGAACACCCAAAAAAGGTGGTTTAATCTTACAAGATCTTCTTGTACACTTTTCAGTACATAAAGAAAATAATTCTTTTACAAGTTGGTAAAGAAAGGAACACTTTGAGCAATGGGATGCACGTCCTATTTATAGGACCATAAAGTAAACAGTGTACTTTCCTGACACATAAAGCATGCTTGAACAGTGTCTTACCTAAAAGGTAAGCTCAAGACATGCTTGAACAGTAACCTATCTAAAAGGTAAATCTTATCACTGTGTGATGTGTCTTCTATTCTTGTGTCAACACTTGTAGAATTCTTCAGCTTGAACTTCAGAGACAATGTATTCAGAGTTCTGATGTAGGTACGTCTGATGAAGCCATCTCTGATGTCTTATGCTGAATTTCTCTAACTCTAGAATGTTCTTCAGAGGCAAGCTTGCTCTCTGAATGCTATCTCTGGAAGTCCTCTAAAACAGGACTTAGATTATTTTCAACACTTTTACAATTTAGAATTGGGGCTAACAATTGGTAGCCAAGATCAGACCAATCCCACTCTATTAGCCATTATGTATGCCCTTTTCTTCAATCGAAACCTAGACATGGCAGGACTTCTTTTCGCTTAAATGTACACAGATGTGGACCGCAAAAACAAAGCATTGGCCAAAGGGAAACCCCCAGTCTCAGTACTATTTCCTAGGTTCATATCCTTAGTCATAAGAAGAACCATGACCAAGTTCACTATACTAGAGGAAGGCCCCAAGACCCCGCTCTATGTGATGACCTCCTTCAAAGCCACTACCATGCCTACATACCCATATGCACGAAGGTTTCCTCAGAGCATGATCAGGTATATTCCAGCAGGACACCCCATTCTTACTTATCTTAGCAGTGTTGCCCAAACATCATAGCCGATGGAAGGATCCCCAACATACTTAGGGTCTGAGCCTGAGTTGGAATCATAGAGTGAGGACTCTGAGGTCACATTACATGTGAACAGAGGGCAACCAGAGGGTGCCTCTGATGAGAGAAGAGCAGAGAGTCCCTCTGCCTCTGTTGAAGAGATTATCTCTAACACAGATGAGGAGCGTGAGGCAGAGAGTATCCCTGAGATAGAGATTCTTGACCCACTAGAAGCCGAAGGTGGGGAGGTAAGAAAAGATGCCTCTGAAGGCACACATGAGAGATTTCCAAGCCCAAATCCCAGTGCAAGTGCAAATGCTATTCTAGATGGTTCAACACCTAAGAATATTGAATCAGAGGTGCACACCTCGATCCTAACCCCAATCAACCACTCAGAGGCACATCCTTCTGCCTCTGAAATACACAGCCTAGGGGAAGCCACCAATCTAGATAATTCCTCTCAAAAGGACTTAGCCATTGAAACAAAAATTACCCCTTCGCCATAGGGTACGTCACCATCTCCCACACAACATGATACCTCTGTGGCTCATGCATTAGAGGACTATCCCATAGTTCTAGAGATCTTCAGGATCTCGTATAGGGATTACCTTACTGAGGGGCAATGGAATGCCTTAGTTGCACAAGGGTTGACATGCCTAGATAGCAGGTCAACTCATCACATCATATTCCCTTCCCTTGAACCTCGGTCAGAGGAGGAGGAGTTGATCAGAACTGTTGTAGAGAATTCCCCACCAAAGGATTCTCAAGGATCAGTAGGAAGTCCTTCCAGAGACAACCTCAAACCATCTCTGAAAGAAGGCTCCTCTGAACTCGAGGGTAACTTGGAACCATGTGTTGGTACCAAGGTTCCCATCTCTGACTTTTAGTGATGAAATCAAAGGATCCTTGAATGATCTAAAACTTACCTTGGAAAAGACCTCAGGGGCCTCTACCTCAAACTCTGAAGTACAAAGACTCACTTCAGAGGTCTCTAGTACAGCTTGTAGAGGGTATCTCTGAAAGCCTTTCAATGGATCTAGCATCTGCCAAAGATGATATTATCAAAGCTATTCAAGAGCTTCCTTCTCCATCATCTTCTGTCACTCCTGCAGACTTGGAAAAATTCAAGTGTGAACTACTAAAGATGATCACTGAAGTCGTAGCTGCAATACCAGTCTTTGTTGCTCCTCAACCTTCAATTCAACCAACACCAAATGCAGCAAACTTGGTCACTAAATCCGATCTACAAGATTTCTCATGGCAAGTGACAAACAAGATGCTCACTATATTGAGCAAGTTTGTTGCCAAAGCAGGCCAATAGACGAAGACAATTCATAGTTTGCTACAAAATGCCTTAACTCCAGAGACTGCATCTAAGTTGAAGAGGAAGATTCCAGAGACTTCCTGCGTAGAGGTGGCTTCCAAGAAAGCCAAATTTATTGACTCTGACGACGATAATAATGATGATAAGACACAAGGGTCGTCAGATCATCAAAAGGGGTAGAAAACAACAACCCAAATCAGCACAAAGGAATCTAGTGCCTCTGCACTTAGAAAAACCGAAGGAGCTCAATACTTGAATGAACCAGAGAGGAATCCCACCTCCGCTGATGACCAACAAACAACAATATTGAGGTCTCCAGTCCCTGTCATCCTTCTAGCAGCACCCACTTTAGAGACTCCACTTGTTCTAGTGATCAATGCCATCCCAGAGACCATTGCTGCTCTTGATGATGATGAAGAACTTGTGGACTACTCCAACACTCCTTCAGAGGATATATTTTTCTCTCCAAAAAGACCAATGCTAATAATGAGGGATGCGTTTGGAAGTGACTCTGATGGTAGAGATCTTACTGAACAAAAGGTGGAGTATGCCTATCAGAATGCTCAACCTCAGCTAGTAGACATATTAGAGGCAGAGCAACAAACTAAAGATCAAGTGCAGATAGATTCCATGATTGCCTCTGCAACAGACGAAACTCCACCATCAACTCCCAAAATCCAAAGGACTGAACCAGAGAAAGCTCAACTGTCTGCTGAAGATACAACAATGGTTGAAGATGAACAAGTACCTCCTACCTCAGAAGCTGCAAAGACAACCACAGAGGTACCTGTAGAGTTCTAGCATTGGAATTCCAGCATAATCAGCATACATCAGACCTCCAGAATTTCTAATAACTCAATCTGAAGCATATGTTGAAGACTTCTATAGACATCTATACTGTGAATTCAACATAGAAGACAGTCTTGTCTTCCCTATGAACCCAAGACTCAAAGAAGATATGTCTGAAATAGAGAAGAGGTTTGTCAGAGATAAGGCAAGTAGTCGTAAAGATGTCTTCTCAGAACTACCAATCACTAAAGTTCACAAAGTCTCAGAGAAGAAGTATGATTATGAGAAAATCATCTATAGACACTATGAAGTTATACGGGGAGACAACAAAGTATACCAATTTAATGATAACGATCTGGTAAATCTGAACCCCTATGACTTACCTCTTCTATATGCATTCTACTCTGCTACATCAGAAAAGGGAAGAGTCTTCAGAATGGGTGAATACGAAGTGAAGAGAGCAATGGAATCCCACATCAAGCTCAGAGCCAAGTTGGACTTTCCGATCGCCCTGAACCTTGGAGTTGACATATTAGAGGTCATTGCTCCGATCGAAATGATTGAAGAATTAGACAAATACAAGACTGATTTAATCACGGCAGAGCCTCTAGGGTTCATGTACAAAGTGTCAAATGAAAAGAAGATCTTCCTGGCATCTAAAGTGGCTAAGTATTCAGATGAAACTCTGAAAGGGATGATGCAGATGATGAACGTGAAGAAAGAAAGACACCCATCAGATTTGTTCGAATCTCTATACTCATAGATCAGCTCAATGATTCTCTACAGAGAATTTATCATGAGATTCCACAAAATCTATTCTGGAAATAGATTATAGTTTCTTTTTGTTATCTTTTTGTTTGTTAACTTCTCTTGTTATGTAACTTAATTGTTTAGTGAGAAGTAACATTTAATAGAGGATGATTTTCTCCTCTTTGTTTTCTAGTTAATATCTCTGCTATTTTTCAAATTTTTATTTCCAATAGATAGGGGGAGATTGTTAGCCCCAACTCTGATATGTAAAAGTATTGAAAATATTCTAAGTCCTATTTCAGAGGACTTCCAGAGCTAGCCATTAGAGAGCAAGCCTACCTCTGAAGAACATTCCAGAGATAGAAAAATTTAGCAAAGAAGACATCAGGGATAGCTTCATCAGAGGTGCTCTATCAAAGCTCTGAAGACATTGTCTCTGAAGTTTCAGCTAAAGAATTCCACAAGTATGGATACAAGATTAGAAGACACGTCATCTAGTGATAAGATTTACCTTTTAGGTAGATTACTATTCAAGCATGTCTTGTATGTCATGATAGTACACTGTTCACATTTTTATGTCCTATAAATAGGACGTGCAACCCATTGCTCAAAGTGTGCTTTTCCTTTACGTACTTGTAAAATAATTATTTCTTTTTGTACTGTCAATTATACAAGGAGATCTTGTAAGATTTAAACCACCTTTATGGTGTTCTTGATAATCTACTTGTTTATCCAGTGAATATTTGCTTGTTCATTATTCTTACTTGGATATTAAATCTTCTTTACTGTGAGTACGAATCAAACAAACTTGATTTAAACATTATTTTCTTCCGTTGTTATTATCATTATTATTGTGATATGTTTGTTTATTTGTTTCAATCATCATAAGACAAGAATATGGGATCCAACAAATGTCCCGTGTGAACATGTGGTTCTTTAATGTGCTAATTGGAATAATTTCGTATAGGCATGATGTGTTCCTTATGTAAAGCAAGTAACCCTTTGAGTTAAACTGAAAATACATGGATTATTAGTAGATCTGGTAGGATTCTGATGAGTGTGTTAATAGGTTTGGATCACGTGATTAGTGAATTATTCAGATGATGAAGTATGGAAAGATCCTTCTTCTGGTTATGTATGCAAAGGTGGCGATAAAGTGGGTTTCAATGTGTGTATGGTGCAGATGAATTGGTTAACATTAAAAGTTAGTGATCAAGGTAATTGGGGGATAAAGTGTTAATTGTGTCGGATGTGTGGCGTGTCGGTGGATATTATTAAGAAACGTATGCTTGATTGATAAAGGAACTTATATTCGTGAGTCTGAGTGTAAAAATAAGAAGATGAGCAGGTCGTGAGATGTTGAATTTAGTGGTTGTTATGATTACTCAGGGTTCAGGTTGTTGTGGTGTAAACTTCATTAAAATTATTTCCTTTTCAAAGAATTGAAGTAGTATGCGAAAACCCAAATTTAGACGTGTTTTAAAACCGTGGGTCTAGGTGTATGGACAAAGCGAACAATATCAGGTATGGTTGGTCTGGGATGTTTCAGATGGGATGTTAAAGTGGGAAAACTTCTTTTGCACATTTTAAATTTCTAGGTTTGGAGTATTAAGAATTTAAAGCTGGAAGGTTTGGTGAATTATTTCGATTTTTCCAGGAAAAGAGAAATGAATTTAGTCGAGGTGCGATAAAAAGGATATCGTGTGTTTTGGTGAATTTAGCCATAGTAGTGCAGCAGAAGTGTGGTGGTCTGTTGGAAGCTCTTAAAAGTAAGAGGTGATGTGGAAGTTTGAGCTTGGATTGATGGTAAGTTACGCTCAGTAATTACTCGAGTGAATTCCGGGACGGAATTCATTTAAGGGGGAGAGATTGTAATAACCCAAATCCAAGTTTGGTTTTTATAATGAAAGTCTAGGGATGTGGAGTGTAATTCCCCTATCTTTCAGGGTTTTATTTGTTAAATTAAAGGTAAAAGGAGGCAAAACCCTTCTTCCACCACTCATTTCGGGGGGGGGGGGGGGGGGCTTCGTGGTGAAAAGTAAAGAAAATGGAGATTTGAGTTTCTATGGAGAAGATGCTTTGATGGTAAGCACTTGAAGGTCAAGGAAGATTTGGTGCAAAAACTTCTAACTCAAGGTGAGATTCTTACTCCTTTTATGGTTTTCCTTCTCCTTTAGAACTTTTCTTCTAGGTTAAGATCTTGGTTGGAGGGATCCACTTTCACTCCATCTCGAGTGACAACGTAACCCAGAAATTGTACTTCCTTAAGCCAAAAGTCACACTTGGAAAATTTGGCGTACAATCTCTCCTTTCTCAACACTTCAAGCACTTCCCACAGATGTTGTTCGTGTTCTGACTCGCTCTTGGAGTACACTAGTATGTCATCAATGAATACAATGACCGACTGGTCGAGGAATGGTCGGCACACTCTATTCATCAAGTCCATAAATATCGCCGGGGCGTTCGTTAGACCAAAAGGCATTACAAGAAACTCGTAATGGTCGTAACGCGTTCTGAAAGCTGTCTTCGGAACATCTTCTTCACTCACCTTCACTTGGTGATAACCCGAACGTAAGTCGATTTTTGAAAAACAACCCGCTCCTTGAAGTTGATCGAATAAGTCGTCTATTCTCGGAAGCGGATATTTGTTCTTTACTGTAGCTTTGTTCAACTCACGATAGTCAATGCACATTCTCATCGTGCCATCTTTCTTCTTTACAAACAAGACCGGAGCTCCCCAGGGTGACGAACTCGGTCTTATAAAGCCCTTCTCCAGAAGCTCTTGGAGTTGTGCCATCATTTCTTGCATCTCTGACGGCGCTAAACGGTAAGGAGCTTTAGCAATTGGTGCTGCTCCAGGCACCAGATCAATCCGAAACTCTAACTGACGGTCGGGTGGTAACCCAGGAAAGTTGTCCGGAAATACATCTGGAAACTCACGCACAATCTTCACATCTTCTAGCTTTGATTTCTTTAACTTGGCATCGATCACATAGGCTAGGAAAGACGAACATCCTTTTACTAAGCACTTGCGTGCCTTTACCATTGTGATTATTGCCACTTCACCTTTTCTCTTTTCACCATAGATGACAATGAATTCGCCAGAGGGGTTGGGAAGTCGAATCAACTTCTTGGAACATACGATCTCGGCGTGATTGTTTGACAACCAATCCATGCCGACCACAACATCAAAACCCCCGATTAACATCGGCAGTAGATCGATCGAGAATTCTATCCATTCGATACTAAGAGTACACTGCTTCAGAACATCGTGGATCAGAACTTGACTACCATCGGCTATTTCTACTACTAATGCATCCTCAAGACTAATAGTGGGCATAGCAATCTTTTGACGGAACAATTCATATATGAAAGGGAAACTGGCACCCGTATCGAATAAAACACGAGCAGGTACAGAGTTTATAAGAAATGTACCCGATACCACATCAGCGGATGCCTTGGCCTCATCGGCAGTCATCTGAAATGCTCGACCCAGAACTCTAGGAGGGTTCTCCTTCCTTGCTGGCGTGCTACCTGACACAAGCTTCGGGCAATCTCTTTTCACGTGTCCCGGTGCCTTGCACTCATAATAGACAAATCCTCTGACCGGGCAATCTTTGATAGTGTGACCAGGCTTCCCACACTTATAACAAGTTTGAGAAGTGGTATTACAGTCACCGTGGTGTTTAGTTCGACACTTGTGGCACCACCTAGCTTCTTGCTGATTGCCGAAGTTTCGGTTTCCTCCAAAAGGTCGTGATCTTTTGGGATGAGCAGAAATGTTCTCCCACTTTCTCTTATCAGTCACCACCACAGCTTTCTCAGCTTTGTTTCTCGCGAACATCTCTTCCATGTACTGAGCTTCTTCAACCATCTCGCAGAGGTTAGAAGCTTTAGAATTATGGACCATAGATTGCATGTCCGCGGGTAGGCCATTGAGATAGGCCTTCATTTTATCTTTCTCCGTTGGGGCCACGTGCCCCACCAAATCCAGCTTTTCCATGAACTGAAGGGTGTACTCCCTCACCGTCATGTTTCCTTTCACAAAGGACCGAAATTCTTTCTCAATTCGGTCCATAGTTCTTTCACTGCAGAACTCTTCCAACAATTTCTTTTTAAACTCGGCCCAAGACAACTGAGCCAACACAGTAAGAGACAGGGTGGATTGAACAACATTTCACCAAGTGAGGGCTGTATCTCTAAGCAATTGGGTACCAAACCGCACCCTCTGATCATCCCCACACTCGGAAGAGCCAAAAGCTTGCTCAAAAGCTCGAACCCACTTCACACACAAGATCGGGTCATCAGAACCGGAGAACTCTGGCGGCCCGCATCCTAGGAAAGATTTATATGAGCATTTCCTCCCACTATTCTGGCCAACTACAATCATGAGCTCTTCGGTCCTGACTCTGCTATCAGAGCCAGTCAATACATTCTCTTCCACTGCCCTATGCCTTCTGAGACTCGCGCTTTGGT
The DNA here is from genome assembly GCA_954870635.1 of Arctium minus. Taxonomy (NCBI): domain Eukaryota; kingdom Viridiplantae; phylum Streptophyta; class Magnoliopsida; order Asterales; family Asteraceae; genus Arctium; species Arctium minus. The sequence goes on along the minus strand of OX941081.1, from coordinate 127,369,534 downwards.
CTTCCAACATCTTCTGAAAAACCTCTTGCTGTTTTTCCATGGCCGTCGTCACCAACTGCATGACGCTGGCCATCATATCAGCTTGAGGGCTAGCTAACTGAACAACGGGGCTAGTGGACGCCAGAACCACTCTTGGCCCTAGCTCCACTTCCCCAGAAGGAAATGGTGGCACGCGCGAAGGAATGACGGTCGTCGTCCCAACCACGGGATCTCGCTCAGGCGAACTATCGTCACGAAGATCTCCATCGACTAACGGTCGACTGCGCGTATTCACCATCCTAAAATGGTTGCCACACAAATACGAGAAGAGTAAGAGACAGATCGAGAAAAAACACGGAAGAACGTACTATTATAGTACCAAATGTCATAATAACGGTAATTCAGGCACAATTACGTATAAATATTCTCATAATAACATTAGCTAAGTGAGATTATGAACATACAATACATAATGGTTCTGGATACTATCGTCACAACGTTTGATAACTACAATTTCTGCCAACTCTAAGACCAACCCATCTTAGTAGTTCTACCCAGTACTCACGAATCAATGCTTAATCTACTCAGTCTAAGTCTAGACATCTTACATTCATGCCTAGATCATTTAAAGTAGAGCTCTCATACCAACTTGTAACATCCAAAAATTCAGAGTAAAATAAAACTTCATAAATATAAGGCAATATGACTTATGTATTGCTATAAACTTCTCAAAAGGTGTATCAGTCCTTAAGACTTTACAAAAACCTGTACGGATTTAGAATTCATCAACAGACTTATCTAAACAAAACTATCTAGATTACATCAGTTGACAATCCGAATTTCATCAAAAGAATGGGAATTAACAATGCCCAACTATCAACACTTTAGTCGTCTCAAAATGCCTCGAGACCCAACTCGTCTCTCAAAACCCAGTGCATCCCACCGCTAAGGGAAACCTGTTATACATATCATTTGAGAAAAAGTGTCAGACTTAAAGCCTGGTGAGAACATACAGTTTAATAAGCTCAAAAGATAATAACATTTGTATCATAAGATAATATTTCCAAAGAGGTTAAATCTTACAATTGAAACCTTTGCCACAACCGGGCTTTTCCGTTATAAACATGTCATCAAATGACCAACGATAAAACATTTTACCAAGGATTGTGGCGTAACACAAAGTAGGCCAAAATCCGAGTTATGAGCTAAACAATTGGAATCCGAGGATACGAACACATAGGTCTGTGCTACAACGTGAGATCTAGCCCCAAGCAAAACCAATGTATACTCCTTCACTAGGATCACTATGAACCATGGCTAGTATCCGGCCTCACATAACCGTACCAAGTTGCCCCCGAGGATCATATGCATCCATAGTTACAAAATGGGGAATATGACATCTCAATAATACAGTCGACTCAAAACCTAGGGATCCTCTAGTAATGGTACAGACTCGTCACAACAACATATGTGACCAACCATAAATAAACATATGGTATAAACACATTTTATAAACAAAATGTCATTTCCAGTTCAACTTCTGGTAAAAATGAAAATCGTTAAAAATGAGTTCTTAAACATTCTTTTCACATACCACAAATGTACAAGTAAAACATCATTTTACTTTAATAAGATAAGATCCATCATTTTAGTAAACACAATGATCGGGAACCCTAAAATCTCCCAAAACTCAAGTTATATCAAATATGTAGAAAACTTAGATCTGAAACCATGGAGATATATAGGAGTTCCAAAAGGTATCTTTTGATATGTATACAGTTTAAAATGATAGTAGGAACTCACCAGTAGTTTTTAGGATAAAATCCAAAAAACCAGATAACGATCACGACGTAGAGGTGAAGCTTAAAACACCGAAACCCCGAGCAATGCACCTAATACCAGCGATTAACGAGCCTTTGAAGAACCCAAGAAACTTTAGAGGGAGAGAAAGATTTGAAGAGAGAGAGAGAAAATGAATTTGAGAAAGTGAAGATATTTTTGGTTGAAAACCCTTAAGTCGGCCAGGCAACTACGCGGGTTATGCCGCGACTTCAACTCGTGGCATAACTCGCCCGTGTCCCAATAAATAGTGAGTTACGCGTGTTGTGTCGCGACCTCTTGTCGCGGTGCAACTCGCGAAGTTCCACGAATCTTATTTCAAACAGTGGGTTACGCGGGTTGTGCCGCGACCTCTTGTCGCGGTGCAACTCGCGTAGTTCACTGCTTGTCCCCCAAATTTCTCAAAATCCAACTCAACTTCAAACCAAACACGGTGCTAACGACAACAACTTAATACAACGATGAAATATAATGAAAATCCAGGGTGTTACAATATAAGTATTGACAGAAGAACAGATGACGCGTCACTAAGTGATAAGATTTACTTTATAGAGTATGTCACTGTTCAAGCATGTCTTGAGCTTACCTTTAAGGTAAGTCACTGTTCAAGCATGCTTCTAATGTCAGGATAGTACACGGTTCACTTTATGGTCCTATAAATAGGACCATCACTCCATTGACAAAAGTGTGCTTTTAGATATATCTTGTATATGAATCAATTTCTAATACACTGGAAATTATTCTAAAGAAGATCTTGTACGATTTATATATATCTTATTATCAACTGTGATATTGAATCTGCTTTTATATTTAAACTATATTGCTTCCGTTGTTCTTATTATTATTATTGTAGTTTATATCATTGTTATAAGATTAAATCTGGAATCCAACAACTTTTTTTCAATCAAGTATATGCCTTTGTGTGCATGATGATTCCTGAAAAGGAATTGTCCTCTGAGGCACCAGAGTTTGTACCAGCTTTTGTAGAAGAAAAACTATTTAAAATGTTCTTGGAAAATGACTTGAGGAAAACTTATGAGAATCACTTCTTTAACCATCCTGATATAACCTATGTCGTACATGGAATCTTTGAGCAAGACTTGATGAAGTGTTTGAGCATTCCTGAAGTGGTTCCTTGTATCTTCAATAATCTAAATACTTCAAAGGACACTAGTGATGGAAAAAGTAATGCATGTCAAGAAAACCATGCCTCCATCCACAGAGACTTTCTTGATTCAGACTCAGAATCAAAGCCTGAATCATCCTCTGTCGATGTTGAGACTAGTTTTGAGGAACAAGAAATAGTTCCCTGCAATCTAGAGGAAAATAAATTATCCTCTACCTTCTTAACATAATGATTGCTCCTAAAAGGAGATCTGTAGGGATACCTGTTTGCCCTGATTTTCATGATGTGTTTGAAAGCTAAGACTTCTCTTGAGCTTGAAAAGTTAAACAAATAAAAAGTTTTGTCATCTCAGAAGCCCAAGGCTCTTAAACCTATAAAACCTCTTCAAGAAAAACTCACATGGCAACAGAAGGGAAAATGGCTTAAAATGACAAATTTTATTCTTCTGTGGCAGTGAATTTAAGGAAGGAAAATCACAGAGGGGGAGTACACCAAGAGAGCGAGGAAATTTTGTGAAAACTCAACCTAGATTAGATGAAAATTTATGTAAAAAGAAACCCAAATCTAAAAGGGGTTGTAGTAAAAAATGCTCTGTACCCTCCTTTGCTATATTTAATGAAAAGTTCAAGAAATTTGCTTCTGAAGTTCATTATTGGGAATGTTGTGATCTCATTCATGCACTTAACCAACATTTCTCTAGCCCACACTGCTTTATTTCTCACCCCATGCCCAAGAATGCCAAATTCAAGGGTGAGAAAGGGCAAAATGGTACCTCTATGAAAGAGGCTAATGCCAAACCAAAGGGTACTAAGGCAACTCATAAGACCCCTAACAAAAATGGACCCATTTGGAGATGGGTACCTAAAACTCCTTAATCTGATCGCAGAAGAAGGGTCATGTGCCAATATGGTACCTACACTCCGGGTGCTCAAAGCATATGACTGGCGACAGAGGGTTACTCACCTTATACCAAGAAAAATCAGGAGGTGGCTCTTTGACCTTTGGAAACAACAAGAAGGGAAAGATTAAAGGCTATGGATTCATTGCCAAGAAGGACATCGATGTATGCAAAGTGGCTTATGTGGATGTCCCTAAGCACAATTTACTGAGTGTCAGCCAACTTTGTGACAATGGATTCGATGTCATGTTTAAACGCCAATATTGTTCTTTGCTAAAAGAGGACACTAGAACAGAACTTTTGCGAGCCAACAGAAGAGGTGAATTATACATAGTAACCAACAAAGAAGAAAAGCTTTGTTTGGTATCTAGTAAAAATGTGGAAGCTTGGCTCTGGCATAACAGTTTTTGTCACTTAAATTTTCATACTCTTGACAAACTTGTGAAATTAAATCTGGTAAGTGGTCTTTCGAGTATTAAGTTTGACAGATATCATCTATGCTCTGCTTGTGACATGGGAAAACTCAAAAGGGCTGCCCATAAGAGCAAGTCAGACATATCCTACACTAGGCCTCTACAGATGCTACACGTTGACCTCTGTGGTCCTATCTCTGTGTAGAGCCTAGGTGGCAAGAAGTACATTCTTGTGCTAATAGATGAATTCTCTCGATACACTTGGGTGGAATTTGTTCGAAAGAAGTCTGATGTTCTTGTAGTACTAATCAATCTCTTAAAAAGAATACAGGTTCTTTATGATTGCAGAGTGCAGAGGATCCAAAGTGACAATGGTACTGAGTTAAAGAACTCAATCATTGAATCCTATCTAACCGAAGAAAGCATATCACAGAACATCTCGGCTTCAAGGACTCCACAAAAAAATGGTGTTGTTGAACGAAAGAACAAAACACTAGTGGAGGCTGCAAGAACCATGCTCACTGCATCAGGAATACCAGTTTCTTTTCGGGCAGAAGCCATTTCCACGGCGTGCTTCACCTAAAATAGATCATTGATTGTGAAGAGGCACTCCAAGACCCCCTACCATCTTCTTAACCAGAGGAAGCCAAACATCAAGTACTTCCATGTATTTGGCTGCAGATGCTTCGTCCTCAACGACAGAGAGAACATTGGAAAGTTTAATCCAAAAGCAGATGAGGCCAAATTCATCGGCTATTCATCAACCTCTAAGGCATATAGAGACTATATGCTAAATTCTAAACATATAATGGAAAACATTAATGTTTCATTTGATGACTCTTTTCAGATGACTTCTGAGCAAAACAGCTCAGGACTCAAGCTACAAGAGAAAGACTTTGGCGAATCATCAAGAGCAAATGAACTTCATCATTTATTTGAAGAGATGTTCAATGATGATGGACCCTCTGAAGAGGATCACAGAGCCTCTGAAGTTGAGGCCTCTGAAGACCAAATAGGTACATCCCTAAATGGTCCAAGTGCTACTTCACCCTCTTCCACTACTTTTATAGGTCCATCTATCGAGGGGGAACACACAGAGACTAACGATAACCACGGCTCCATGCTCAACCAAAGAGAAGATCATCTTCCCACAATCTCAGATGGGACAACACCAGAGCAATCACAGAAGTCTAATCAAGGCACCACAGAGCTCTCCACATCAACTCAAGGAGCTCAATCGAGTCCTGAGGTAAGTACAAATGATCAACCCTCTGCTATAGAGATTGATCAAGAACAAGAAAATGCTCCAGATGTTCAGTTAGAAGGTTCCAATGACCATCTACCCCGAATGACTAAGTGGACTAAAAGTCACCCACAGAGCCAAATTATTGGTGACCCTTCTGACAGAGTAAAGACTCGCTCTACTACTGCCAATTTTTCTTTCTTTACAAACTTTGTGAGTATCATCGAGCCAAAGAAAGTCTCTGAAGCCCTAGAAGACCCAAACTAGGTAGAAGTTATGCAAGAGGAGCTTCTGCAGTTTGAAAGAAATGAAGTATGGACCCTAGTTCCTCTATCGAAAGGCAAAACTGCAATAGGGACTAAATGGGTATTTAGGAATAAGAAGGATGAAGATGGGGTAGTAATTAGGAACAAGGCAAGATTGGTGGCAAAAGGATATTGCCAAGAAGAAGGGATCGACTACGAAGAAACTTTTGCCCCTGTGGCAAGGCTTGAAGCAATAAGGATTTTTCTTGCCTTTGCAGCCCACAGAGGTTTCAAAGTTTAACAAATGGATGTAAAGTCGGCCTTTGTAAATGGACAAATTTAAGAGGAAGTATATGTCCAACAACCACCAGGGTTTGAAAGTTCCAAGTACCTGAATCATGTATATTTCTTGGACAAGGCTCTGTATGGACTGAAGCAAGCCCCCAGAGCCTGGTATGACAGACTTTCAAACTTTCTTCTTGCAAACGATTTCGAAAGAGGTACAACTGATATCACTTTATTTTATAAGAAGAGAAAATGTGAGATTCTGCTTGTACAGATCTATGTAGATGACATTATTTTTGGGTCTACAAATGAATCATATTGTAAAAAGTTTGAGACTTTGATGAAAAGTGAGTTTGAGATGAGTATGATGGGATAACTCACATTCTTCCTAGGATTACAAGTCAAGCAAACTACAGAGGGTATTTTCTTAAATCAATCAAAATATGTCTCTGACATACTTGAAAAATACAAACTCTCTGACTCTTCATCAATGAAGATCCCAATGGCCACTAGATCTAAGCTCTATGCAGATCCAGAGGGTAAATTTGTGGAGTGTAAGCTCTACAGAGGTATGATAGGGTCTCTGTTGTACTTAACTGCCAGTAGACCTGATATGATGTTTGCTACATGCCTCTGTGCAAGATTTCAAGCTAACCCCAAAGAATATCATCTTCTTGTTGTTAAGAGGATCTTTAGATACCTAAAAAGCACCAAAAATCTTGGTCTTTGGTATCCAAAGAACTCTGACTTTAATCTTGTGGCCTATACAGATTCAGATTATGGAGGATGAAAACTTGATAGAAAGAGTACCTCTGGAAGTTGTCAATTTCTTGGACGTAAATTAGTTAGTTGGACTTCTAAGAAACAGAATTGTGTGTCAACTTTTACGGCAGAAGCTGAATATGTTGTTACTGCTAGTTGTTGTTCACAAGTTCTGTGGATGAGAACCCAACTAAGATACTATGGTTTTGATATTGACAAAATACCCATCCTCTGTGATTCAAAGAGTGCCATTGCGATCTCTGTCAATCCTGTTCAGCACTCTAAGACCAAGCATATCGATATCAGGTATCACTTTCTGAAACATCATGTGGAGCATGGAACAACTAAGATGTACTTCGTGTCCACAGATTACCAACTTACGGACCTTTTCACTAAAGCACTAGATGAGAAGAGATTCTCTTTCCTTGTTGGAAAGCTTGGTATGCTAAACATGATTTGATCTACAGAGCCTCTGTACCTTGACACAGAGCTTCTGTTGTACATATTTGAATTTCTGTACTTTTGTATTTGTTTTTGCATGTATAGTTAATTCTTGCTTGTATAGTTGTCTTTTAATTCATCTCCTATAGTCCAATCCCATGAGTTTCCTTAACTCTATGTCTTATGCAAAGCTTATCTTGTATGATCCAAGCATAATCAATGGGGAGCAGAAGAAGCCAAACAAAGAAGACCTTGATAATTCAAGAGGGAGCAGAGAAGTTATTCTTGCCGGAAATATTTGCAGAACAAGGTAAGTCCTTCGCACACTCTCAAGGACAAAAACACTTTTCTCGGACACAAATTTCTAAATATGTCCTAAATTTCCAACCAAAACTTGTCCAAACTTTAGGTGATCAAAAATTTCAAATGACTTTTCTTAGTTAGAAATTCTTAATCAAAGAGCCTCTGAGGCCTCTCACAGAGCCTCTGCGAGATGCATCAGAGCCTCTGAGTCTCCAAAAAGGCACGTCTTGACCTCTGACTTCTAATTTGGATGTCTAATTCGGTCACTTCATTGTCCTTCAATGTTTTTGGCTAAAATAAGTGTTATCTTATGCGAAAGAACTTAACCCCTAACTTCAGAAGCTCTTAACCCACAGAGCTTCTATCATATTCAACACTTATGAATTTCTCAAAGGTTTTGAGATGCAGGTTATTTATGAAAGTAACAGTCATTTTGGGTATAGCAAACAGCACGCGCGTGAAGATAATGGGAGGCGCACGTACTCAATCGTGCACCGCCCTAAATGACGTGGCAAATTATGATTGGTACGTAACCTGTACCGTCGTTTTTCAAACGGCTCACTACTCGTCGGTACTAATTACGGATTCAAAAAATTATATTTTACCGCTCATAATTCTTTACCCCTCTCTCAGTACAAATACCCACTCCTTTCACTTTCCTCCATTTTTACCTGCAATTTTTACTCTCGATCATTCAAAAGGCAAGAACAATCAAGTCTCTTCATTCTACTCCTTTCTTCTTCAATGGCATCTAAATCTGCTTCACCCATGAACTCTCAAGGCTCTCAGAACTCGAACAATTCTCAACATTCAGTCGCCCAAAAAGATGATTTTGGATCTGTTGGACAAGAACAACCCCTAACTAGTAGAATGCTCTCATTCAGTAGGCACCATTACCATACTACCTCTCTGAACCTGAAACCGAACAACCACTTTGTGGTTTTGAACCCTAAAGGATATCCTACTGAAGCTACACCCTTGATTGACATTCTGAAAAACCATTTTCTGGCAAAAGCCCTAACCTTAAAGTGTGCATTCATTGGGGTAGGAATGAACATGTGAAGGATTTATATGGGAGGTGTGACCCAAATAAAATGCATGAATTCGTTTCATGGCATTTATCTAAGGGCAGGTGTGGGCCCGAACACGTTGTCACAGGTGTGCGTGACCATAAACGTGTGTCATCTACATGTTTTTAAAGTGTGCATAAAAGTTTAAATGTGTTAACTATCTCTAAATATTTTACAACTCATTTTGGATGGTATTTTGTGGGGTGTTGTTGATACTTGAGGGAACTCACTAGACCTCCAGTCTAACCCTCACTTTTATAAAATCGAAAACCCTTTTCAGGTGAGCATTCTAGTGAGAGCTCTAGCAAAGGAAAGGGCAGATGTGAGCTTAGAGCCTAGAAGATAGAGCGGAGAATTTTAGTCCTTTTGGTTTAGACCTTTCCAGACATAGTTATTTTATAATTCTCAGTTGTGGAGGTGTTTTCTCGCAGTAAACTATTGGGATGTATTTGGATATGACTTGTTGATATTGGGGTCGTTTTGGTATTATTTTATTTTATGAATGATTTGAGTTCTGGGTTGTTACATTCTGGTGCTAAGGTAGCTCCGCCCTTGGGTGCTGGATCAATTTGTGCTCATCTCGACTAATCCTAGGGATCCTGGTGAACAGACAAGAAAATTCCCACGAGCATTGCAGGATTTGAAACGATGACCTCCTGATCTCCAAAAACCTAAACCTTATTGTTAGTTGAACCAACTCCACAAGGTTAATTGTAGTTAATTTTTGTATTAAAAATATGGAAAAGATGGTTAAGATCATTGGAAGTTTTCTCAAGAGTATTAAATTGTTCTACATTGCACGAGTACACCTTTAGTATTTAAAAAAAGTGAATTAAGATAAAAACAAAAACCATGTAAACCAATAAAAGTTGATACAGTGTATTTTTTATGGAATTTGACTAATGGGGTTCGAACACATTCTTAACACAACTATTTCGTCAACTTTTGCATATCTACTATTTCACCAAACAAATATTAAGATAACAAGGCCATCGAAGGAAAAAGAAAAAAGAAATAGATCTGGCGAGATCTGAATGAAATCAATAGAGTAGTACTAGAGAATGTCGAGAAAGAGAGGAAGATCGAAACAAGATTGACAGAAAAAAGAATCATGAAAGCATCAGCAGATGAGGGATATAAGAGAACCATTGACCAAGACAACAAAAGAGCTACAAGCGACGAACAGTGGTCGATGGATCTAGAATATTTGCCTAGTGGGGGCACATTTAAGGTAAATTAAAGGCCTGCAAAGTGGTCAAATGTGTTTTTAGCCTAATTCCACATTTTTGAGAGATTTTTAAGTTTTTTTTTATCAATTTCGAGGATTTTTTTTCCTTTTTTTTGTTGATTTCAAGAGTATTTTTTGGTTTTTAGTTGATTTTAAGATATGTTTTTTGGTTGATGAGAGCCTTGGCGAGAAATTAATGGGAATACTATAGTAGAAAGTTAATAAAACAATAGTTTTTAACCTAGGATTTTATTTTTTTAATGAGGGTCCTTCCTCCAACCTTTTATACACTAGGGTGTCGTTTGTTTTTTAAGAGGTCTAAAGTTAAAGTCTTATTTTAATTATGATTAATAAGAGGTGATGTATAAAAAGGTCTGAACGATTCAAACTTAAGAGTCATTAAGAGGTTTTTAAAAAAAACACAACCCCTAAGTTTGTCACGCCACTGGTGAAGAAAAGCAGCGAGCAATAGATAAGAGAAACCATCTGGGTTTTATTACTAGGCAAACGTGGAAGAAAATGGGTTAATTTTTTATTTTAGGTACTATAAGAGCATCTCCAACAACATCTTCAAAATTTCTCCAAAATGGAGAATTAAAAGTCAAAATCTACATAAAAAAATTACATCCATCTCCAACAGATTCTCTATTTTGGAGATGAAATCATTACTTATAATATTAAAATCTTGTATAAATCTAATAAAATATTATTTATCTCTCATACACATCTCATTTGAAGAAATCTTATTGGTAGAATATAATAAAAAAACAATTTATCTCTCATGATAATCATTTTTGCAGATTTTGGAGAGTTCTCCATATTTGGAGAAAATTACACTATCTCTCCTACTTTCTCCATTTTGGAGAAAGATTTGGAGAATCTGTTGAAACACAAAAATGCTTAAAATCTCCATTTTCTCCATTTTGGAGAATTTGTTGGAGATGCTCTAAATAATTTTAGTTGTCATTTAAAAAGAATAAATGACATGTCATGTATAGTAGAATTCTCATGCTATCATACATAGTAATAAAGAGCCTAAATTTTTTGCACAATTTGTTTATGGCATAATTTTTTTATAATAGATTATAAAAAGTTTATTTTCTAAAAAAAATTATATCAATATCTAACAGCTACTCTCTTTTAGTACTCTTAATATTAACTTTATTAATGAAATAATCAGTACATTTAATAATATATTGTTTCTTTCTACTACACATTATTATTGGTGTGCAAAAATATTATTATATTATTTCTCTCTCTAATTTATAGTTTTAGAAATTTCTTTAATTAAATTTAGAGATTTTTACAATCTTTTTACTTATTTTTTTATTTTAGCAGACAAGATAGTAAAATTGTTGGAGCAAAAAAGTTATTAAAATCAATCTTTTCTCTATTTTAACATAGCTGTTGGATAGGTCTGACCCTGATATTTTAGAGGCCCTGTACAAAATACTTATGGTGGCCTTCTAATATTTTTTTTAATTATATTACTTATTATTAAATTCCAATATAAATAATTAATGTTTTAAATATACATGAAAACTTAAAATAATTATATAAACAATATTAAAAAAAAACAAACTGACAATTATACCATTAAGTTAATTCTCCTAAATTTTTATCTTTATGTTCTACTAATTACTTTTAAGAGCATCTTCAATAACTTTTCTATAATTTTTTCAAAATAGAGAATTAAAAGTGAAAATCTCTAAAATATAGTACATTCAATTCCAACAGATTTGTTATTTTAGAAATTTTAAAATAATTTATATTATTATAATATTCTCTAATTTATCATCCCAATAAATTTTTAAAAAATAACTTAATATAAAATGATAAAAATTGAATCTTATTGGTGGAATGAAATAGAATAATATTTCTCTCTTCTATTTAGATAATTATAGAGTTCTCTATATTTAGGGGCTGCTTGTTTACCTCTTAATGGTTCCATTAAGAGGCAACCTCTGAATCACTAAGAGGTAAATCTTGTTTGGCAAAACAAATGGCTGCCTCTTAATAATTCCAAAATCCTTTTAATGATTTTGTATCCTAACCCTCCCTTAACCATTAAGAGCCCTGATTTCATTATGAATAATTAGCAAACAACCATATTTCATTTTACACTATATCATAAAAACCTCTTAATCATTCAGACCACTTAATCATTCTGCACTAAATCATTCAGCAACTGTCAAACAGCCCCTTAGAGATTTTTTCCATGATTCTCCATTTTAGCAAACAATACAACAATGTTGTTGGAGTCTGGGAGAAGAATAACAAAGCAAAACCCCTTTTTTTCTATTTTAGCAATGTTATTGGAGATGCTTTAACATTATTAATTGTAATAACCTTAATCTACTACTTTCCCTTAGTTAATGGAGGCCAATTTGAAGAAAAGAAAAAGCCAAGGGTCTTTTGGAAAATAATTGAAAAACTTACATTTTAGGGTAAAAACCCTAAATGTCTCTTTCCCCTCTATTTGACTATTTGTGAAGTCGACCGTGAAGAGAAAAGGAGGAAGAAATAGAAGAAAATCATATTGAAATTTCAAATCCTTGGGAGAGGGAAGAAGGAAGCTATGATCTGATTTAAGATTAGAGACTTTTGTTGTATTGTGTTCAAGGTTCTAAATGGCGTGAGACATGGCGGCAAGGACAAGCCTCAAGCCTTAGGAGTCACGGCGAAGCCATGACGTTTTCAAAGCGTGACTTATGGCGTCAAATTTTCTAATTCATATATAATATTATATATATAAATGTATGTTTTGTAGTGTTACTCAATGAGTAAATAGTAATAATCAAGTTAAATTATGTTATATATTAAAAACTTGCAAATAAGACATTAAAACGTAAATAAAAATCAAATGTCTCATTACGATAACTGCGCATTAGGCCATGGCGTGCCATGGGCTTAACGTGGCGTGACACTCAAGCCCTTGGTGCCATGGCGCGCCATGGCAGCTGTGCGGCGAGTTTTTTAGAACAATGACTGTGTTGGGACCAATTTTGGGATTTAACTTTATATTATGTTATTAATTTGTTGGGTCTTTACATTAATATTGGTATCGTCAAATATATTTTGCTACACTTGAATTGATTCTCCATTACTTGAATATTTCGACGTCTATTTGATATCAAAATTTTCTAGTTAAATACATCTTACTTAATTAATTCGTCAATATTATATATCAACAAGAAGTTATATTGATTTATTATTATTAGGTAGTATATTAAGATTAAAAATTAAAAAGGTTCCCAAATACTATATAAAGAAAAAGTAATAAAAGGATTTCTAATTAAATAAGAGTAAGGAAAAATTGTACATTAATTAAGTTTTGAGTTTTGAAAGTGCATTGCCTTGGAGATTAAAAACCGTGAAGGAATAAAGGGATAAAAATTGAGAAATAAAACAAATAATAAAATTATTACACAATTAATAAAGAGTAAATTATGTGTTTCGTACCTATGGTTTGTTAAAAATTTCGTATTTCGTCCCTGTGGTTTCAAATTTTGGTTTTCGTCTCCATGGTTTGTAATTCATTTCTATTTTCGTCCCTAAGGCCAAAACACTAGTTTTAAGTATGAAGAACTAAAATGGAAATGAATTGTAAACCATAGAGATGAAAAAAGCAATAAAATTTAAATCATAAGGATGAAAGACGTAAAGCTTATAAACCATAGGGATGAAAATTGTAATTTCAAAACCATAAGGACGAAACTAGAAATTTTTAACAAACTATAGGAACTAAAAACGTAATTTACAAATTAATAAATGATAACATTAAATAAAATGTTTCTTTCCAATAAAAACATCATTCAATTTAAAAAAAAAAAAACGCCTACAAGGGATCGATACCTAAACTAAGGGGTCGTTTACCTAAATGCTTACTCGGTAAGCGTTTATCAATAAAACTCAACATACTAATTTGCTTTACCGGGTAAGATTTTAATCATCACGATGGTATCTTATACAACAATTTACCCGGTAAGCACTTACCCGGGTAAGAGTTGTCACACTCTTTTACCGGGTAAAACTCTTCATCCTTATCCTCGCTCTTACCTGGTAAGATCCTATCCTCTTGTCATGTTCATCCGCTATGGTTAATTCCTCGATAAGCACTTACCGGGTAAGCATTTTGTGAACGACCCTAATTGCAGTTAACACATAAGGGTTTAACAAATCGACTACAAGAGTGCCTTATTTTAAAATTATGTATTTAATATTTTATACTCAAATTTTATTATATATAGAAATAAAGTAACAATCAGAGGCCCCGAAAATTGGAGGCTCCATGCAGCGGCACCACCGACACACCTCCAGGACCGCCCCTGTTGTTGGAGATACACTTACAAACTGAAAATAAAGGTTTACAATTTAATTCATAAAAAAATTGATTTACTTTTATGAAAGATAATTTAAAAAATTATAATATGTCGCATTAAATTCACGAATGGATCTTTATTTGAATTCAAATGGAATAGATGGCGACTATTGACTCGAAGTCTTAAAGCAGGGTACCAAAAACCAATACAATATTCTTCTAACGACTTCTTTTTTGTTGTTCTTGGCCGTTCAGGCCTTTTGTGTTCTTATAACTTTTCGGTTGGTATAAAATACTTTGCCTTTCAATTAAAAAAAACTACGATTTTCATTCATATGGTTTGTTATACCATCCGTACACTACGATGTGTTTGAGATATTATTGCAAAACTGATGCGACACTTTATAAAGAAGGTTGACCTTTCATTGATATGGACAGTCTTATAACCATTTTCGTTTCTGGTTTTTAAAATTGTTTTTTTTTTTTCATTATGGTTTCCATTTCATTTCGTTTTTTTCCTATAACTAACACCTTTAAAAACTCTGTTAAATCAAGTTCATTTTGATCATTCAATAAATATATTTAAATTTCTACTTAAAAAATAAAATATGTTCCCTAACAAATATTTCATGTCTTTTTTATTTAAAAATGATAATAATAATATTTTAAAGTAAAACATTAAATAAATAAAATTAGAACTCACTCTAAGCAACCCGACCCACCTTCCTAGCGCCATTTTCTTCCGATAATCTTCTCGAGAGATATAGTGAGGGAATGAGGTGTGTCATAGAAGATTATCTGTTTTATATAAATAAAAAAAATTAAATTTTATCCATTATTATTAGGGATAAAAAGATTTTTGTAGCTTTAAAAATACTATCCAAAAAATATATATGTGTGTGTAGGATAAGTGTGTCATCGTCTAAAGGATATGACGATAAAGATAGAGATAGAGATAAATATATCAGAGTTAGATTAGAACTGAAATATCTCGTGGTTATCTATTTGTAACTCATCCCTATTTAAAGGGCATTTGATTAATGAGAATTACAGATTCATTCTCTCCGTATATTGTTGTTCTATTCTGCTTTTCCTTTAACACGTTATCAGCACGTAAAGCTCAAAAATAATCGTTACCGTTGAAATCAGGTATGGTCCTTTTACGTTTGATCTTTATGAATTGAATAAAGATATGTTATGTACTAATGTTTTTTTGATCCATGTATAAGAATAAATAAAATAAATTTGTTTTATTTGTAATGAACCATGATGCAAATAAATTGAGAAAAATCAACATAATTCTTGAGAATTAATACCACAACAAATAAATTTGCATCGATTGGCTTCTTGTTGTGAGTTGAAAATAAATTTGAGAGATAAATAGTATTTGAGAAATTTGTTTTATTTGTAATGAACCATGGTTTTATTTTTTCTTACCAACCTTTAAATAATAAATAAATAAATAAAAGACAATTTCGTTAGCCTCTCAATTATTTATTAAATATTCATTGTATTGGCAAATAAGATATTAAATTAATTTAGTTTCGATTTAGTCTAATTTGATTGCAATGGTATTATAGTTTTTTTTATAGTTTTTGATTATTGTTATTTATTTATGAATAATCGGTAAATTTAATCATATCATTATTATTTACTTATATGATTTGATTTTGACTCGTTTTAAAATGTGCTTACTTACTTTTATTTAATTGAATCTATTAAACCTATTTTTTTTTAACACGGTCCAAATAATGAATTGGAGTATTACTTATTTCATTATTGGCTCTACCTAATTTAATTTAATTGGTTTAGTATAATTTTTTTATGCTTTGGACATAACGTTCTTTATATATACATCCTCAATTAATCACAATTTTGACATGTTTAGTTGATTAATTTAATTATGTTAATATTATTTTATTTTGATCAATTACCGTTTGATTATGGATATGATAATATTTATCGTTTTGCACTATTATTATTAATGTTTATTAAATTAGATTACAATATTTATATATATTTAGATTGTTAATTTAAATGTTCATCTTAATATTGGTAATATTTAGATGTTTATCCAATTAGTTTACAATATTAATTATTTATTTATTTATTATTTGATTATGTTAATATTTAAATGTTTATCTTTATTCATAATCTTATAATTAATTTTTGGAAGTTACACTTCCAAAAGCTCAAAAAAAAATGCTATTAAGGTATTAAAATTGTTTCATATGCCAAACTCATTGTCACTTTGGCCTCTTGCCAAAAGATCCAAAATACCAATATGGTATGAATTTTTTGACCTCATGTCAAAATTTACCAAATAACAAATGTTATCTATGTATTTCATTGATGAATTAATCGCAATACATCGAAAGGATTTTGTCAAACGGGTGTAAATAGCCCTAAGGTTTGTAGGGATTTAAGAAATCCATATGATTCCCCTACTACCTGGAAATCCAATAGATTGAGTGATTTCTTTTTCACAAATTAAAATATTGATGAAGTATTATCAATAAAATATACGCATACAAAAATCCAATATTGTTATGATAATGAAATTTCATAACCATAATCCATTTTCTTATCAAAAAGAAAATCATATATTATCTTTTATATATGTAAATGGTTGAAACAACTTATCCCAAAATCAACGTCGTAAACTCAAAAGAATATGAGTATCGTAAATGAGTATATGAACCTACTTTTGAAAAGGTACAAGAAAATACCTAAAGTCCATCAATTCTCTATTGACTTTAAAACCAACCTCTTGAAAAGGTACAAACAAATACCTTCATGTTTTGAGGCGACATAGAAATCCTAAACTTCATAGGAATACCTTTACTAGAAATCCCCAAAGAAATGTGGGATGTCCTGAAAGGGATAATCGGGAGTACTCATGAATATGTACTTCCCGAACTAATCGTACAGTGGAATGAAACCCACTTACTCGATTACAAAAAGCTAACTGATGTCAACAAAGAAATGTTACATCCAAAACGCGTCTCAATCTCTGTGGCAAGGAACTCACAGAAGATGACATGATTTCCACCTTTCATATATAAGTAAATATAAATATAAGTTGGAATGCAACCTTTAGACAAACTCATCAACCTACTGCAAGTGGTTGAGAGACATAACAAGGTTCTTTCAAATAACACCACATATGTCGGGATAAAGAAAATTCCCGATATCAATAATGAAAGTGTTAGAGGTGGAAACAACTCCAAAGGATTGTGAGTTAAAAACAATTTCACACATGTGACATTTCTGCACCATGTGGACGAGACCCTAGAAAGGGTCAGGGTCTTGGTAAGAGTCGGGAATGATTTTTCAACATCTGGAGTAAAGATATAACTATTGTCCCAGGTGATAATGGACAATCAAAATGCACTAAAGAGTGTTTCTTTCGAAAAGGGAACAAATTGAAAATGAAATATATTATATCTAAGATTAGTTGAATATAATTACATTTGAATGTGCTTTAATTATCAAATTAATTGATTCTGCAAAATATACACTCGAGTTTATAACCATTATACATGTAAAGAAATACATAAAAAACAAAACAAAACTCTCAATGTTCTTCGTTCCGTGTAGGAATGTATCGAGGAGAACTTGATTTTTTTATGACATCTCATACAAGAAATAGATTATTATTCATTAAATTAATAAATTTCCTCCAACCAAATACTTAGACGATGGACTGTCCCTTTTTTTGGTGGAACAAGTTTAATAGGAACCTTGTAAAGATATTCGTATCAAATGGAAATGAAAATGAGCATATATACATAAATTCCAATGAATATGAAAGCAAACATATATCATGGAAACTAATGTGTCAAACTAGTAGATTATTGGGTCATCGGAACATATTTTGTCACCAATAAAGAATTTTTGGGGGCAATAACACATATATGTTTTGGCATGACCATGCGGGACACCGTGGTTATGACATAGTGATCCGTGTATTGCAAAATACACATAGACACATTCTCTTTCGAGTGAAAGACAGAATGAGGAAAATTGCAAATGTTGACTTATGTAGCATAAGAAACAACATTGCTATATGCCCTCTCGAATACCTAAAACTTTTGTATATAACCTACTCCTTAGCCAAGACATGATTGAGACCATCCTAAAGCTAAGGACATAATACAAAAATATTCCATTGTTACAACGAATACAAGGTGATATTTATGGACATAAACATCCAGAATGCGGGCCATTAAAGTACTTTATGGTTCTGGTTTTGACACGATGAACGCATGTCGTATTATTGTCCACATGAAATACTGCACTCCTAGCACTAACTATACGTTTAAGGTCTCACCACCCTGATTATTTCATCAAGTCAACATGACTTTGAATGCTGGAGAATTTACATCATAAGGATTTGATGTTAATTGCATATGTATTAGGATCAATGTAAAGATTCCTATACCCCATGTGTATATATAAAACGGTCTCATAGAAGTTGTTATCAAAAGAATATGATGACATCTAGGGTATTAGTAATGCGCACCAATTTACCCACATCTACCTGGGGTTATGCAATTATTATATGCAGTTTTTTTTTCGTTTTTAGACCCACTACTTGCTCATGCGTACCAGTTGGTAACTGGATATAAGCCTGATACTTTACATTTACGCATGTTTGATTATATGTGCCAATTGCGCCCCCACAGCGCATCAAAATGGGTCCTTAAAGACGAATTTGGTATATGTTGGATATGAATCCCCAACAATTATCCGCTAATTATAATATTTGACTAGTGATCTCTTTACCGCTAGGTTTGCGGGTTGTCACTTTCATGAGACAGTCTTCCCATCGTTAGGGGGAGATAGGAAAAAGGATTTTCCATGGGAACGACAGGAAGTGTCATTGAATATTCCCACTCTGTCTCATTTCGATCCCCAAAACTTCACAACGTAATGTTGAAGTCAAACGAATTAGACTCGATACCTGATACATTTAATATTCCAAAAGTGACAAGATCACATATACGAGCTGCAAATATACTTGCAAGGTTAAAAAGTCCCCAACAGGGCACAACACCATTGGAAAGTGCGTTGCAATCACACATAGTGGAGGTGTGGTTGAGGTCGTAGCTCCCAAACGGAAATGGGGGAAGCTACTTGGTTCGATAGATACTCATCTAAAGGAAGAGAAGAGTAAGGCACAACTATTTGTCATCAATACATAAACCTCTCATGAGATTGTCTCTGATTAAACTATGTCTATGAATCATCACTGGAGGACGCTCCGAAGTTAATATTGACTCTAGAGATGAATATTAATCTCAAATGAATTATGAGAGCACATATGAGTCGATGGACAGATCATATATAATTATTGATGATATATTTCGCATATATTATTGTTTATGAGGTGATAGAGCACATTGACATCGAACCATGCTCAGTTGGAAAATATCAACAAAGAGCAAACTGGCCTAAATAAGCAATCCAGGAGAATCATATTATTTGACAAATGAACAGGTATTTGGTTTGGTAGTGCTAACCCACCAAGTGTAAAGCCTGTAAGACATAGATAAATCATTTGTCCTAAAGCGTAATGAGAATAATTAAGTCATAATGTATGAGACTCTCCTTTGGCGCAAGGTTTCTCACAACACCCTGGATTGACCACGAGGAGACTTACTCTCTCATGATGGATGTTATGACATCCGTATAATTTACTAGCCTAGTAGTTTCCGAAGGACTGGAAATGCAACTCATGAATGTGGTTACCACATATCTCTACGGGGATCTAGATTTAGAGATATATAAAAGTGCTTGATGATATTACATTACCAAAATCAAGCAACTCTAAACCACAAAATGCGTTTGCAATAAATTGAAACGCCCACTTTATAGATTAAAACAATATAAGTGGATGTGGTATACCCGCCTAATGGAATAATTGATTGGGAAATGATATATAAGAACGATGAAATGTTCTCTTGCTTATTTATTATGGAAAACAAGTTCCAGATTTTCAAAGTAGCCCTATATGTCAATGTTGTGAACATAATAGGCACTCTTGATGAAATAGAGGAACCACAAGCTACTTGAAATCTGATTTTGAGAGTAAAGATCTTGGGAAAACTTGGTTTTGTCTAGATATTTGAGCTAGGACACCGAGTTTGTGAAATATTAATTCACCGATCGCATATGTCCAGAAAATAATCAGGCAATTTAATATGGACAAAGCGCATCCGGTTAGCACTCCCATGATCGGTCGAAGTGTCGGATATAAGGAAAGATCCATTTCGTCTAAAGGATGATGACAAAAAATGTTGGGAGCTGGAATTCCCTATCTAAGTACAATATGCGCATTATCGTACTTAGCATAATACACTTGACCATACATTATATTTCTCAGTGAACTTGTTAGCTAGATTTAGCTCAGCGCCAACGCAAAATCATTGGAATGATATTAAATTAATCTTTTGGAACCATTGACATGGTTTATACTTTCCCTATAGAAAGAAAAATGGGATTGATAATGGAACTTCAATACCTACTTAGAATGTAAGCAGCAAAAGTACTAGCTAGCTCTTATAGAAAAACACCAAATAATGTATTGGTATGTTGTGCTCTTTCCTTCAACCAAGGTTTTATTTTTCCCATTGAGTTTTGTTCCTTGGTGTAAGGTTTTAGTGAGGCAACTGTTTATATACCATCATGTTTTCTTAACTCTCAAGATTAAAGTATGAATCTAAGAGAAAACTAGACTGAAGGATAAGTCTATGTATTGCAAAGAAGCTGGTGTGTTGTACTCTTTCCTTCGTCATATTTTTATTTTTTCCCACTGGGTTTTATTTTGGCGTAAGGTTTTAACGAGGCAACAACTGTGCACCACCACTCCTTTAACTCGGCACAAGGGGGAGTGTTGTAGGATAAGTGTGTCATCGTCTAAAGGATATGACGATAAAGATAGAGATAGAGATAAATATATCAGAGTTAGATTAGAACTGAAATATCTCGTGGTTATCTACTTGTAACTCATCCCTATTTAAAGGGCATTTGATTAATGAGAATTACAGATTCATTCTCTCCGTATATTGTTGTTCTATTCTGCTTTTCCTTTAACAATATGGAATTTATTTAGAGACATATATCATGGGTTTATTTATTTTAAAATATTTTAGAACAAAAAAACCATTTAACTAAAGATTTTTTAATTAATATTTTAATCAAATATTTATGTTGTTATCAATTTGAAATAACAGCATCTCCAATGGAGGTTCTTATTTTCACCTCATCAAATTAAAAATTCACATAAATGTCCACAATGCTAGTTCTTATAAGAACCTCATTTTTGTGGGTCTTATGCATTTGTCAACATCAATAATTATTATATGTTTATAAATAAATATCAAATATTTAATTTAAGTACCAATAAGAATGAGAACATTGTTACTTCACACCAAACATCAAGGTAAGAACCAAGTTTCTTATTTAAAAACCTAAAGGGGTTTAGGTTCTTATAAAAACTCTCTACAATGCTAGTTCTTATAAGTAATTACACTTTTTGTTTAAAAGAACCTTGCATTGGAGATGCTTTAATAGCACCCTTTAAATGGGTGTTGAATGTCTTGGAAATTGTACCAATAGTTTTTAAGGAATCACATATCATATCACTTGACATTTATTATTATTATTATTTATTTTTATATATATTATATATATTATCTTTATATATATATACATATATGATATATATATATATGTGTGTGTGTTTTGATTTTATAAATTTTATAAATTTGTAATTTTTGATTTTTATTTTTTTTATAAATTTGTAACTTTGATTTTATTATAACTTTGTAAAATATTTTTTTATCTTAGTCAAATTTAATATATTTTTCCTTATGTTGATCCATCATTTGCAACTCATGTTGATCTGTCTGTTGCAACTCATGTTGATCTGTCTATTGCAACTTGTAACACCCTCAAATCTGGAAATAACAACTAAATTAAAATTTTCAATAAAGCCTCAAAATAGATAAGACCACTTACAGCAAATTTATACTTGAAATATTAAACTAGGTCTAACCATCAACGAAGGTAAATAAATTCTTCTACAAACACTAGTTAGAGGTCGGGTGTTAATAAAACCCAAATACAAATTGCTATTCCCAAGACAAGGCGAAAGACTTCACCAAACTACTCACCCTCAAACATACATCTAGCATCTCTCTCTCTCTCCAAGGTGTCACTAGAACCAATCCCCAAACGAACCTGTTGCACATGCCGACAAATAAAAAGGTTAGGCTAACGCCTAGTGGGTTTAAGAATTTTACATGAGTAAATATCTTTAAAATGAAGAACTTCGCTTAAAGTCATGACCTATCAACTGATGTACTTTAAAACGTAGAAAGCAACTCTTATCCAATGTTATGCACTTTCAAAGATGGACACCTCATTTCAAACATGTATTAAAAATTGATGCAATGTAAACTAACTCGAAACATGAATATGAAATGACTCCCATTTAAGAAACACGGATAAAACGTTATATCCCAAAACACCCAAACACGAGTAGGGCAAAATACTCGTCCCATGATTCATCATCAAAAACACAAATACCATACGTCCGAAAACGTGGACACTAGGTCCAATACTCACGCGACTTTAAACGAAAGGAATCTAACTACCAAAACAAGGGGTTGACATAATTCATTCAAACCTTAATATACGAGGACGGAGATCCAATATTAAGGTCCTCATTCTTTATCGACCATAAAGAACCAATGACAATAAAATAAGACATCCTTTTATTTGAAATACTGATAGTCGACAACGGGGGAGACCCGCATCCGTTGAGAGTGGAGGAAACACAAAAATATACCACCCAAACAACGTTAATCTCATGACACCTCTCGACATCACAGCCAGGTGTCCCTACGACTCCTTTAACAAGCGTCACCCCAAGTCAGTTGACCTTGATGGATCATTCCGAAGAACTTCATCCCGAAGGCCCGACACACTTAAAGACTACCTCCCAGGCATTACTTCAAGCGACGGAGGTCCTAGCGCCTACTCCCCCGGTAGCACTAACAGACTCAACCCTCCTAGCGATCGCTTGTAAAGTTTCCGGTCATAAAACATGGGTACCGGAGTTCAACCCCGTAGCACCCAATCGACCATCCCAGAACAGACTGACTTACGTGCCTATGGATCCAATGCAACAAAGTCTAACCTTACCGGACTACACATGAATGACCAGAGCACTCGAGCCCGTAACCAACCTCAATACGGAACACAACGCATTAGTACGTACGTTATAACTGGACTCTACATTGAGCCATATAAAACCGGACAAGTGTCCTCAAAACTCCTTTAGACATCGAGCCAAAATACTCAAAACTTCTTTTTGACCAATGATTAACGATTTTCAAATAGTAAACATACTCGACCCATACCCTGAAATCACACGCTCCAAAATACTTGAATAAACTCCAACACAGTTTAAGTCGGGATGAAGGTTTTCCAAATAGATTTATACTCTTTATCCTTTCAAAACGTCCCGTAACACAAAATTAAACCTTTTACCCAAACAAACACTAAAAATGTCTTTTAACCAAATAATCTCATTTATGCAATAGATTACCAAACACACCCATTTATGACTCATTTATCAAAATGCCCAAAATTCCCCAATATGGGTGTTTTACAAGGTTTATAAAACTAAACTTCTCAAATAACCCAAAACCCATCAAGTAACTCCACAAATGAATATTTCATGTTAAACACATAAATACTTTAAAATAAACATTTTGGCATGTACAACGTTTTCACAAATCAATTTGAACTCACCTTGCTAGATTTAGGCTAAATCTAGATTTTACCCCACTTTGAGCTTCTTTGACGAAACTTGAATCCTCCAAAGCCAAAACCTCCAAAACCTAGATCCAAACATTTTCAACCGTAAATAACCATATTCAACCATATAGAAACATTCCCCAAACATTTTACATCAAAACCTCAACTTATACCCAAAACCCTAATTTTGACCTAACTCCTCCAAAATCTTCCAAACCGAAAATGGAGAAACATAATAATTAGGAAATCATCAATGGAGCATTTATATAACCTAATATGGTTTAGAGATGGAGAGGATGAACTTACCACTTAGGTTTTGGTGAAAACCTAGAAAACCCAAAAATCTCTAGGTTTGGAGATGAGAACTTCGTCTTCCAACAAAAAGGTGAAATCATTAGCATGAGGTAGGGAAGTAACACTCTAAACTTCATGGAAAATCCTCCAAAATCGATTAGGGTTTATGTGGGGAGAAAGGGAAACGTTTTGGGAGAGAAATGGAATTAGGTAGAAATGGGAAATGAGAAGATTGGCTGAAAGATCGCACCTTTAAGGCTCTGGTACCCGTGGGCGACATTGCCCATGCGACTATGACCATGTCAATGTCGCGGGGCATTGTCGCACAAGGTGTACCGAGAGTGGTCCTCCTCCTGCGACTTTTCCAGGCGACAGTGACACTGTCATAGTCGCTTGGCATAGTCGTCGGCATGTACCGAGCCCCGAAACACGACTTTTTCAAAGCCAACACTCCCAATACTCCAGGGGACCTTAAACAATGCATTACCCAACAAAACCCCACTGTTTACAAGTCACAGAAATGCCCAGGTGACATCTACTTACCGAAAATTACGGGTGTTACAATCCTCCTAACCTTAAAAGAGATTTCGTCCTCAAAATCTATATTTCAATGGATTGCCTCCCGCAGGGTAGATTGTCCCTATTCCACTTTCCGGAACCATTGCCATGACTCTTATACTGATACTCATGACAGCAGCCTCCTTGGGCACATTACACTTATATCCAAGTGCACACTTAACCCACTAAGCAGTCTTTACACACAAGACTACGGTTGTCTCCCAACCTTGGGTGACACTTACTACCTCAAGAGTAGTTTGTGATCCCAACTTCACACCGGCCAATTCACCTCAGCCGAACATATTTCTGACCCCAACCAAAGTTCAACCTCAACCTCCAAATGATCCTCTAAATTCTTAATGTTCGGTCTTTGATATTTATCAAGCCATCCTCAGCCCAACATATTTATCTACGCGACGCAAAAGTCGTACGATAAGACACCATAAAACCCAACTAAATTTTCATAAAACTTATTAACGCCAAAATCAAGCGGTGTCAAAATTTTCATTTCCCAACATAAAATATAAAACGATAACAAGTCTAAAAGTGTCAAAATTCTAAAAACCACAACGTACGATAAAGTGACCCTTTTCAACAAAACTTTCATGAGACCCGACGCCCAAAAAGCTCGTAAATTTACATGTAATAAAATTAAAACCCCACACATTTCGAAGTACACTCACGCGCCCAAAACGTCGCAAAACAATACTCGTTAAAATTCAACATGACTCGTACAAACTAAAATTTCCCAAGAGAATTCCGACTCAAAAACATGGGGACAACTCTTCGTCCAAGGCCTTGACATATGTGGAGGAGATCCAATGTTAAGGTCCTAAGTCGTGGTTACTTGTCCAAGACTCTAAACAACATCAAAACAAGGACATCACAATATCCGAAAATGGTGTTGGACAACAACGAGGATAAAGAAAATCTTAACAAGGTTTGTAACCACATGTAATAAAATAATTTTATGCATGTTTAAAATCATAGTTTAAATACTTGTGTGTGCTAAATATTTTTCCAATATTTCGTAATATAATCCATATTGTGATTTGGGAACATAAGAAGTAAATAATGCAATTTATTTCATAAATAAATTTTGTGCATGAATTTGGTCGGCACTCAACGTCTTTGGACCACGCTTCTCAAATTTCCAGCCACACTATCGTCATCTGAAAGCTCAAACATCTTAAGGCAATAATCACCCTAAATTGGTTAACCTTACAATTTCTCTTCGAATAATGTTGATTCCAAAAGTCTATGGTTCTAGTTCAACCAATCATCCCGACCCGAAAGGGTCCACTTAATGCAACCACCATTCTTATTGTCACTCTAAGTGACGAACGTTAAAATTATCAGTCTATCCTAACGGCTACCCACTTAGAAACTTCTTCACTACCCCAACGGTCGTCACCTCAAGGTAGTACAAGCGTGACCATGTAGCATGCAGGTTCACCATAACACTAGCCAGGTGCCATTATGTACGTACCACACATGATCATCCTTGCGACCCTCGACAAGTTTCCTGTTTCTAGCGACTCGATCAATCCTATAATATCTTATCTTAAGGTACCTAATGCGCGATTTCACTTTCAATCACTTATAAGAACGCTAGTTTGAGTCTAGGCATCCCAAAAATCAATACCTAAATCTCTCAAACTTAAGCTCTGATACCAACTTGTAATACCCTCAAATCTGGAAAGAGCAACTAAATTAAAATTTTCAATAAAGCCTCGAAATAGATAAGATCACTTACAACAAATTTATACTTGAAATATGAAACTAAGTCTAACCATCAACGAAGGTAAATAAATTCTTCTACAAATACTAGTTAGAGGTCGGAGATGAGAACTTCGTCTTCCAACAAAATGGTGAAATCACTAGCATGAAGTAGAGAAGGAACACTCTAAACTTCATGGAAAATCCTCCAAAATTGATTAGGGTTTATGTGGGGAGAAAGGGAAACGTTTTGGAAGAGAAATGGAATTGGGTAGAAATGGGAAATGAGAAGATTAGCTGAAAGATCGCACCTTTAAGGCTCTGGTACCCGTGGGCGACATTGCCCATGCTACTATGACCATGTCAATGTCGCGGGGCATTGTCGCACAAGGTGTACCGAGAGTGGTCCTCCTCCTGCGACTTTGCCAGGCGACAGTGACACTGTCATAGTCGCTTGGCATAGTCGTCGGCATGTACCGAGCCCCGAAACACGATTTTTTCAACACCAACGCTCCCGATACTCCAGGGGACCTTAAACAATGCATTACGCAACAAAACCCCACTGTTTACAAGTCACAGAAATGCCCGGGTGACATCTACTTACCGAAAATTACGGGTGTTACAATCCTCCCAACCTTAAAAGAGATTTCGTCCTCGAAATCTAGATTTCAATGGATTGCCTCCCGTAGGGTAGATTGTCCCTATTCCACTTTCCAGAACCATTGCCATGACTCTTATACTGATACTAATGACAGCAGCCTCCTTTGGCACATTACACTTATATCCAAGCGCACACTTAACCCACTAAGCAGTCTTTACGCACAAGACTACGGTTGTCTTCCAACCTTGGGTGACACTTACTACCTCAAGAGTAGTTTGTGATCCCAACTTCACACCGGACAATTCACCTCAACCCAACATATTTCTGACCCCAACCAAAGTTCGACCTCAACCTCCAAAGGATCCTCTAAATTCTTAATGTTCGGTCTTTGATATTGATCAGGCCATCCTTCTGAGGCGTACCCATACGCTCTCCAGGTAGCTGGTTAATGTAGATCCGACTATCACTCAACTCCTCTCTACTCCCAACCTCAAAACATCTCGTCAATAAGATATTTACCATATCGGGAAAGTCCCTACACATCAATACTTAATTACCCACATCTAATCTTCCTTTAAATTCCACCACCGAGAGGTCAATATTTCTCATGATCCAACGGGATACCCCCAAACATCCCAAGATTTAATGACTTCAGGAAGACAAGTCAACGCCTAAAGCCAAAGTGGTGATATCAAAAACGTAGGCATCCTACCCAATACTTCATTCCAGAAGTATTGTCGCATTAAGGTTGACACCTAATAGAGGACTAGTGTTCCCAAATCTTACGTTCCCAACAAAGGACCACCATAATTCCTTTAATCACGGAACCCACTAATACGGTATACTATCGACATACACCCTGATGTCCAACAGACAAGTAATCCATTAAATCGAACCCAACCACGCGTCGATAATCATCCAAGGCCTTTTCCCGTAGGTGATGTTAAAAGTCTCGCCCTAGAAGGGTGTGATTCGTTTCGGAAAGAAAGGTAAGTTGAGACCCAGGTTTGTTGGTCCATTTCCTATTGTGGAGCACGTTAGGGAGGTAGCTTACAGGTTGGATCTGCCCGTGGAGCTACGAGGTATACACCCTACATTCCATGTGTCTAATTTGAAAAAGTGTTTAGCGGAGGTGGATGTGGTGGTACCATTGGACGTCATCCGAATAGATGAGAAGCTATGTTATGTCGAGGAACCGGTGGCCATCTTAGATCGTAAAGTGAAGAAATTGAGGAGCAAAGAAATCCAACTAGTGAAACTTCAGTGGCAATTCCACAAGGGTCAAGAAGCGACTTGGGAGTTAGAGTCGGTTATGAGGAACCAATATCCTAGTTTATTCGACAAAGGAATTCCAGGGACGGAATTCTTTTGAGGGGGATATTGTAATAACTGGGTTAAAAGTAAAGGAATTAAAAGTTCGGGTGAGAAAATGGAAAAGCCATAATAGAGGGGTCTAGAGTGAAAAGTGGGGAAAGGAGGGATTAAACCCTAGGAATTAGTGTTATTGTTGGCGGCTGGCAAGTTTTGGGATAGGGAGAGAAAGTTTGAAGGCGATTTGATCGAAAGGGAGCAAAAGAAGCTGAGATTTAGTGTTCTTCAATTTTATAAGGTAAATTCTAATCCTATTCTTCCTATTAGTAAGAGTTTAGCAATTGTTCTTCAAATCTTTTAGTGGGATTTGTATCTATTGTTAGTTTCCTGAAGTTAGTGTTTTCTGGGTTTGAGATAATTGGAATTGTTATAGAAATATATGTGGTTAATGGAATGTATGATGAAATCGAGTTTATACATCTGTTTACGGGTTATTGGGTTAGTTTGTTATTGATTTCTGGGTTTATTCGACGATTTGTGTTGTCTTATTTAAGTCTCTTGGTTTTTCGTTCGATAATCCGGTCATCGGGTTTCATTGGCTCCGGTCGATTTGAGACACCGGTCGAAGAAGATTGACACCGGTCGACTTGGGACACCGGTCAAGTACCTGAGGGACCTCGGTCGAGAAAGGGACCTCGGTCGAGAAAGTGACCTCGGTCGCATGGGGGGTAAACCCCGGTCTTGGACTCCGGTCACCGGGGGGGTGGACTCCGGTCGCGGCCTGGTCCCCTAGTTCTAAATGTGGGTCGAAACCCATATGTAGTTTTTGATAAATTTAAATGTTGGGCCTAGATTTGTGGAAGGTCGGCCCATGTTTTATTTTGGTTCAAGGACTCAAGCACATTGTCTCAAGTAGGATTTGGTGGGTTAGATTTCGTTGAGAGATTAGATGACGTTGGGATTATGGTATGAGGTAAACCTTATGTTAAAATAGAATGTATCGAGGGTTTACCGAGCAATGTCTTGTTTTATAGGTTTTGGTTTGGATTCTATAAAATTAGACGCAAGCTTTGAGCAAAGGACATCAGGTGAGTTTTTCTACGCTAAACCTTTTTGGTGGCGAAAGCATGTAAAGTTTAAATTTTCTTAAACTTTGATTTATTTACGATGACATGTTTATTATGAAATGATTTGTGTGTTTTAAATCGTTGTTGTTTAAATGTATGCATACATTATATGTGGAGATTGTGACCTAAGTTGGGGAGTGTGGCCCGCCTACTCATGTCGGGGAGTGTGGCCCATTTATGCCATTGGGGGTGTGTCCCAAAATTAAGGCAGTGCGAGTTAGACACATCGTCTTTGACGGTTGTGTGGTCAGTAGCGTGTTTTATCTTTATGTGCTTATAAATATGTTGATTTAAATTTTCTAGAAAGTATTGCGTATCTGTTAGAGGGGACTCACTAGACCTATGGTCTAACCCTCGTTCCATCAAAACTAAAAATCCTTTCAGGCGGGCATGATTTAAGAAGGGCAGATAAAGGGAAAGAGAAGATGTAGTGGGATCAAATAGAAGACCGTCATCTTAGTTTCTTTTATTAATATCTCAGTTGTGAATAGGTTGCCTTAGCAAACCTTGAAATTTTATTGTACGCTTGGGGCCGCTTTGGCATGGATTATTATTTTGATTTTAATTGTTATCTTGTTATTTCTGGTTGGGTTGTTATAGTTGGTATCAGAGTCATAGTTTAAGGGATCTAGGTGACCGGACGGGCCTAGACTTAAACTTAGAAAGTAAGTCACAACTGAGATTATAGGATGACTTTAGGAAGTCGAGTGATAGAGTAGTGTGGACTAACATGTAAGGTAAATTTAAAATTACATATGTCCAGTGTAATTATAAATTTACAGGTACATGTGCGTGCTTAACTTGCTTTATTGCTTTGGGGTTTACCTTAATGAAGTTTGTATGTTGGTTTTTTAATTGTAGTTATGTCGGAAAGAGTAACTAGGAGCAGATCGGTGCCGACAGTAAAGGTGGCACCAGTGAATGAAGTCGTTGAGGATGGACCAGTTGCTCCTCCTCATGCAGCTGCTACCCGAGGGAAGGGTCGCGGCCGACCTAAGGGGAAAGTGACTAAGAAAACGACCACTCAAGTGAATGAACCAGCTACGGGAGCTCGAGGGGGAAAGGCGACTCGTGTTGTTCGTCGAGTTAGAAGTGTAGAGGCGAGACCTGGTCAAGAAACCTCTCTTCAAGAGAGTTCAGCTTCAGTGAGGGGCCAAAGGCAGGCAAGGAACCGTGGTGGGGGACGAACGCAGGGATTTGTTACACAAGAAACCTTTGCGGCTGGGATGGGGAAATTACAAGAAACTCTGAATGCATTGTTGGCTCAACGAACTACTGAAGTATCAGCAAGTAAGGAAAAGAGTGAGGATATAGAGGTGGTTGAAATATCGGATTCGTCGGTGACTGTGGTAGGGAGCCACTCACAGTCGACTCCTGTAGCATTGACCAAAGCATCGGTTGAGAAAGGGTGTAGTTTCAAGGAGTTTGTTGCTTGCAAACCTCCTACTTACAAGGGAGAATGTGATCCTGCACTGGCGATGAAATGGGTGAAAGGGATGGAGTTGGCATTCGATTCCAACAAATGTTCTGAAGGGGATAAGGTTGTGTACGCATTGTCTATGCTGAAAGATGAGGCGGTAATGTGGTGGGACGTTGAATCAGGGGGACAGGGTTTGGCGGCAGCTAAGGAGTTATCCTGGGAGGGATTCGTGAAAAGATTCAAGGCGCAGTTTTGCCCTCTGGCGGCGGTTAAAAAGCTAGAGGAAGAATTTCTGAGCTTGCAACAAAGGGATATGACAGTCCGGGAGTATACGACCAAATTCATCGAGAAATCCCGATTTGCAGAAGTCTATGTGCCTAATGAGGAAAGGCGGGTGGATCGTTTCATCTTTGGATTGAGAAGTAATATTCGGGAATTTGTCTCGAACAGAGAACCAACTACATTTCAAGCAGCGATGAATGCAGCCGAGCTGAGAGAGAAAGAAAAGAATCGTCAAGCTATTGAGAGGAGTGGGGACAAGCCGAAATGGAGGGGACTGTCCGTGATTCCAGATCATTCAAATCCAATAAATCTGATCAGCGAGTTGTTTCCAAGAACGATAGTAGGCCGTGAAGCAAATGTAACAGAATGCATAAGGGAGAATGTCTCTTGGAGCGGGAAGGGTGCTTCAAGTGTGGAAAGACTGGACATATGGCTCGTGACTGTCGCGGGTCAAGATCTTGTTATCAGTGTGGGTCTCCTGATCATATCAGGACCGACTGCCCTCAGTTGAAGAAGGGAGTTGTTGGAGGTTATGGAGATAAGGGAGGCGAGAAGAAGGTGGATCCAGCTCAGGCGAGAGCTAGGGCATTTAATATGACAGCAGAAGAGGCGGTGGAGACGCCAAATGTGGTAACAGGTACTTTTCCCATAGATTCGATTTTTGCTAAAGTGTTGTTTGACTCGGGCGCAAATCGTTCATTTGTGTCTCCGAACTTTTTGCATAAGTTGCTTGTAAAACCTAAGAATCTTAGTCAAGGGTTTGAAGTAGAAGTAGAAGATGATAGTCGAGTCTTAGTGGGAGAAGTGTATGACGGGTGTAGTATAGATATTGACGGTCATACCTTTCCATTGCGATTATACCCGATGGGCATGGGGGAATTTGACGTCATTGTGGGGATGGATTGGTTAGCGTCTAACGATACCAGTATTGTCTGTAATAAGAAGCTAATTCGTATAGCCTTGCCTTATCAGAATAAGGTTATAGTGTATGGGGATCGTCGGGATAGGAAGTCATGCTTGATTTCTATGATCAAGGCTAGGCGTTGCCTAGTGAAAGGGTGTGTGGGGTTCTTAGCGTATGTAGTAGACGCTAAGAAAGAGAAGAAGGGATTAGAATCTGTTCCGATAGTGTGTGAGTAGCCGAAAGTGTTTCCGGAAGACTTAACCACCTTGCCATCGGATAGGCAAGTGGAGTTCAGAATAGATTTGATGTCAGGAGCGGCACCAATAGCAAGGGCTCCTTATCGTTTGGCGCCGGCCAAAATAAAAAAGAGGATGACTCAACTGCAAGAGCTGTTGGATAAAGGTTTTATCCGTCCCAGCACGTCGCCGTGGGGAGCACCGGTGTTATTCGTCAAGAAGAAGGACGGGTCTATGAGAATGTGTATGACTACCGAGAGCTCAACAAGGTAACAGTCTAGAATAAGTACCCACTCCTCAGAATTGATGATCTTTTTGATCAGTTGCAAGGAGCGAGTTACTTCTCAAAGATAGATCTGCGTTCGGGCTATCATCAGCTGAAAGTAAGGGAGGAGGATGTACCCAAGACTGCTTTTCACACGAGGTATGGACACTTCGAGTTCCTAGTCATGCCATTTGGGTTGACGAACGCACCGGCAGCATTCATGGACCTGATGAATAGGGTGTGCAGTTCATTTTTGGACAAGTGTGTCATCGTCTTCATCGATGACATACTAATTTATTCACAGTCCATGAGCGACCATGAGGTGCATCTGCGATCCGTGTTGGAGTTGCTCAAGCGGGAGAAGTTGTACGCCAAATTCTCGAAATGCGTGTTTTGGCTAAAGGAAGTGCAGTTTTTAGGGCATGTGGTGTCGGAAGACGGAATCAAAGTGGATTCAATAAAGATCAAGGCGATCAAAGAGTGGGAAGTGCCGAAAACGCCGTCTGAAGTGAGGAGTTTCCTTGGATTGGTGGGCTACTATCGAAGGTTCATCCAAGACTTCTCAAGGTTAGCCACGCCATTAACGGCTTTAACGAGGAAAAATGTTAAGTTTGCATGGAAGGAAGCTCAGGAGGATGCGTTCATTGAACTGAAGAAAAGATTTAGTGCACCTATACTGTCTTTACCCAACGGTACAGAAGGGTTCGTGATCTACAGTGATGCTTCAAAGTTAGGACTGGGGTGCGTGTTGATGCAAGATGGGAAGGTAATCGCTTACTCGTCTCGTCAGCTAAAAGATCATGAGAAGAATTATCTGACGCACGATCTTGAGCTGGCAGCGGTGGTATTTGCGTTGAAGATTTGGAGGCATTACTTGTACAGAGTTAAGTGCCAAATTTATACCTATCATAAGAGTCTTCAGCATCTATTCAATCAGAAAGAGTTGAACATGAGGCAGCGAAGATGGATGGAATTACCAAGTGATTATGATTGTGAGATTCTATACCACCCTGGTAAAGCCAATGTGGTGGTGGAAGCCTTGAGTCGGAAAGAACATAGTGCGGTATCTAAAGTGGTGGCGTTTCGAGTTGAGGCAACTTCTAATTTCTTAGAGGAAGTCAAGAAGTGTCAAGACGAAGCGGTATCGGAAGAAAATTTGAGAAGCGAGAGAATCGTGGGAATTGTTGATTCGCTTACCATTGACAATCGCGGAGTTAAATGTTTCGAGAAAAGAGTGTGGATTCCAAAGTTGGGAGATCTTCGAAAGATAGTGTTGGAAGAAGCTCACAAGTCACGATACTCGATACATCCGAGAACCAATAAAATGTATCGAGACCTGAAGCAAAGTTACTGGTGGCCAGGTTTGAAAAAAGACATAGCTTACTTCGTTGAGCAATGTCTAACGTGTTTGAAAGTAAAAGCGGAGCATCAAAGGCCGTATGGGGAATTACAACCGTTAGAAATACCGGTATGGAAGTGGGATGAGATAGCAATGGACTTCATTAGTGGATTGCCGCGATCACCTAAGGGGCACAATGCTATTTGGGTGATAGTGGATCGACTCACAAAATCTGCTCACTTTTTACCGATCAAGGAGACGTACCCGTTGGAGAAGTTGGCTAAGTTGTACATTGATGAGATTGTATCCAGACATAGAGTACCATCCTCTATTGTGTCATATCGGGATGCTCATTTCACGTCGTCATTTTCGAGGAGCCTACAACGGGAGTTGGTGTCGGTCCACAATGTTTATCAAGTTTTATATCAAACAACACATAAACGATTTACCAACCTGTATTGAATAATAACAATGGTTACAAGGTTTGATCTTTTAAAGCTCTAGATGTGTTCTCTGTTTTACACCTTTTGTGTGTGTTTTTGTGTGTGTCGATTATCTTTGATCTGATAGAGTTGTTGAGATCTGATATGATCTCAAGCTTCTTTGACACTCTAACCTTACAACCACTTGCAATATTAAACTATTAAACTAAATAATATCTAACATATAAGATATTATATAACTAACTAATATCTAACTAACTTAGATATTAACTAACTAAATTAACTAATAACAATAAAATACAATAACAAATAACTTTAACTATTTTATTACAAACGACATTAGACTTTAATATCGAGAGTCGACTTTCCAGCTTTAGCTTCAGATTGGATCTTCAGATTGGATGATCTTGAATCCAATAGATATGTGATCTAACAATCTCCCCCTTTAGATCAAGATCGTTACTAAAAAGATTTTAGCAATTCAGTCTTCTTCTTCAGCTCAGAAGATGCAATCTCTTTCTCTAGCTCAGAATGCTTTAGAAAAGTTTCTTCAAAGAAAATTTATCTGAAATCAGCATGTCTTCAGAATACTTTGATCTCGCAGTTCTTGGTTAGCTTTTCTCTTCTCCAATGTCTTGTAATGTAATGTACTGGACATTTCTTCAAGCTTTAGATTCTCCCCCTTTTTGATGAAAAGTTCAACGACCTCATCAAAACTTTGAGTAAGAAATGTCAACCACTTTGAGCCTCTAATCCGTCAATTCAAAAGATATTCATCCAGATCTTTTCAAATCCAGACAAAATAGTCGTGTAACACCTGAATCAATTAATGAATCAGTTAACATGCCTGTCAGTAACACTAAGTCACTGTGTGTAACAAATACACATTGTAAAGGAGTTGTTTGATGTTGACTCCCCCAGGGTTCCATTTAATCATCGAAACACCACAAAGGTTATTTATATAAACGTTATGACAAAGAAACAAATTCCTTGTGTGTTCGTGCTTGTGATAGAAAGAATTAAGCACATGATGATTGCTTATAAGGCTCAATATTGTGTAAACCACTAAGACAACAGTAAGTTAAACACAGACTCAATGTGCATGATTGAAGTGCGAAGGTGGGGCAGACTTCCTTCTTTTCAATATCCAGATTTTCCAAATGAAAATCAGATAGCAAATGTGCTGCTTCCCCTTTGAAAATGTGAAACTCTTTCTATTTGAGAAGAAAATGAGTAGGTGGTGAGGTTTGATCAAGAGTTGGCATGGGCTAGTTGCCTATTTCAATAATGATCACCAAAGAATTGTGAAACACTAGAAATGTGGTTGCCCGGCTCAGAAAAAGTTGGTGCAGAGTTGTGATATTCTTTTAACTCTGTTCTCACACCCTCTTTCTTTTAAACATTTAGCTCACTCTAACCAAACTTTCTTTCTTTGTTTAACACACTCATTTCTTTTGACTTTTCACACTCAATGACTATGGATTAACTTCTTGGGTAGAAATCACTGGTTAAGGTGATTCCATAGAAGTTGTGTTAATTCCTAGCACAAAGAAATCTTGTTTTCCTAAGATGCATATGATGCTCATATTGGTTTAACTATTTCAGTTAAAGCACAATGTTGATCTTGAAAACATTTAAAGTCACACTTCCAATTCATGAATTCTTGTTGAGAATCGGGAAGTGGTTTGAACATTTAATAACAATGTTTTCAAATGATTGAAAGTTATTCTTATTTCAATCATTTATGAGATTAAGATAAAGGATTATACCTTAAAGTGTGATCTTACATCTCATGAAGCTAAGCTTAAAGTCATAAACATATGAACTTGTAAGCATCTCTCAAAAATTTTGCAAAAGTCTTATGTCAAGTCAAAGTAAAATTTATTCACTTAAATTGAAAAGACAAAAAGCAGTAAAACTGTTAAAGTACGAGTTCTGATCAGAAATAATCAGAAGTCATATCCAAACTCCTTTTACTTGAAGAGCTCCCCCTAAAATCTTGCATTACAAAAAATTTGACATAAAAGGTAAATGCAGAAATCTTATGAGCTCCCCCTCAAAATAAGATTGACCACTTGTCAATTTCTTCTCATACACCCCCTTGGATCATGAACAAAACATTTGAAGTGCAGATATCAATCAGAATTAAGAATGAAGAAAAAAAATATACAATTAGAAAACTTTGACAGGTAACTACTTATTAGATCTTAAGATTTAGCATACCAAGCTTAGAGACAAGAAAGGTAAACCTCTTTTCGTCTAAAGGTTTAGTAAACAAATTGGCAAGATGGTAATCAGTTTTTACAAAGAAAAGTTCAATTGTTCCTTTTTCAACATGATCTTTATTAAAATGATACCTGACGTCTATGTGTTTGGTCTTGGTGTGCTGAACAGGATTCGCTGTTATTGCGATGGCGCTCTTGGAGTCACAGTATATCGGGATTTTGTTGAAGTGGAAACCGTAGTCGCGCAATTGAGTTCTCATCCATAAGACCTGAGAACAGCAGCTAGCAGCAACTACATATTCTGCTTCGGTCGTGGAAGTTGAAACACAAAGTTGCTTCTTCGATGCCCAACTTACGAGCTTATCACCGAGGAACTGTACATGTCCTGACGTGCTCTTCCTGTCTAACATACAACCTGCATGATCTGCATCTGTATACGCTGTTAGTTCAAAACTTATATCTTTAGGATACCACAGACCAAGATCTACAGTCCCCTTCAGATACCTAAATATGCGCTTTACTGCAGACATATGGATTTCTTTAGGATTGGCCTGATATCGTGCACATAAGCATGTTGAAAACATTATATCTGGCCTACTAGAAGTAAGATACATTAAAGAACCTATCATTCCTCTGTAAGTCCTAACATCAACAGCCTTACCCGAAGGATCGATGCCAATCTTAGTACCTGGTGCCATTGGGGTACCAATCGGTTTTGAATTTTCCATTTTGAACTTCCGAAGAATATCCATAATGTATTTTGATTGATTGATAAAAATAACCGATGAAAATTGTTTGACTTGTAATCCGAGAAAGAAATTCATCTCTCCCATCATATTCATCTAAAATCTAGACACCATAAGGTTTGAAAAATTCTTACAGTACTTAGGATTTGTAGAGCCAAAAATAATATCATTTACATAGATTTGAATTAAAATGATATCGACTTTTTCCTTTTTGATAAACAAAGTGGTATCCACCGTTCCTTTTGAAAAACCAGACTTGACTAGAAATTTGGAAAGGACATCATACCAGGCTCGAGGAGCTTGTTTCAGACCGTAGAGTGCTTTGTCGAGAATGTAGATGTGATTCGGATTCTCTTTATTGACAAAACCCTCTGGCTGAGAGACGTAGACTTCCTCCTTCAGAATGCCATTTAGAAAGGCAGTCTTCACGTCCATTTGAAATACCGTAAAGTTCTTGTGGGCTGTATAGGCTAGAAACATTCTAATTGCCTCTAATCGCGCCACAGAAGCATATGTCTCATCGTAGTCGATTCCTTCCTCTTGTCTGTATCCTTTAGCTACTAGTCTTGCCTTGTTTCGGATAACGGTACCATCTTCGTCTTTCTTGATCTTAAAAACCCATTTAGTACCTATAATGGTTTTACCTTGAGGTTTTGGTACGAGTCTCCAGACTTGAAGTACGTCGAACTGGTTCATCTCTTATTGCATTGAGATCACCCATTCTGGATCAGCAAGTGCCTCTGATACGCGAGTTGGCTCGAACTTGCTCAGAAATGAGTCATGCATGCACATGTTTATTGATGTTGACCTAGTTTGCACCGGTTTTGATGGATCGCCAATGATCTGGCTTATCGGGTGCTCTTTGGTCCATTTATGTTCATGAGGTAGTGGATTATATGAATGTATGTCAATTGTATCATCTATAAATCCACTTGTACCTTCTTCAGCTTGTTCAGGAGGAATGATGATTGCAGTTGAAGTGGTAGGTTCAGAAGGCTCAGCAGTTACAACTTGTTCTGGCTGTAGATTGATCTGAATAGAACATCCTACTGTTTCAGCTACTTCTGTCTCTTCATCACATGGCACTTCTTCAACTGTTGGAGTCGGCATTTGAATTGGAATTTCTTGTTGAATCGGGGCGTTGGATTCAATAGGAGCATCTTAACTGGTTGGATGAGTAGTCGTTAAGTCTTCCATCCTGTCAACCACAACAGATTTCTTGACATTAGATCCAAGAAATTCATCATAAAACAATTCAAATAATAAGTCTAAATCAGATAAATGATTAGTTGACGTTGATGCTTCATCTGATTTATGCTGTTGAGACGCAGGTTCTGGACTGATTTTCCCAGAAGCTAGTACGCCGGTTATAACGAGTTCTGAACTGTGTTGTTCGGAAGCCATCTCTTCATCAAACGTGACGTTGATGCTTTCAATCACCGTCTTTGACTTCTTCAGATAAACACGGAATGCAGTTGATGTCGAGGAATAACCAATGAAGACGGTTCGCAACTCAAGTTAAGTACAGCGTATCACCCTCAGACGGACGGCCAGAGTGAAAGAACCATCCAAACATTGGAAGATATGCTTCGAGCGTGTGTTATTGATTTTAAAGGTTCGTGGGAGACTCATCTACCTTTGATAGCATTCTCTTATAACAATAGTTATCATGCCAGTATTCGAGCCATTTCGTTTGAAGTGTTGTACGGACGAAAGTGTAGAACACCTCTATGTTGGAACGAGGTGGGTGAAAGGCAGCTAACAGGACTGGAAATCGTGCAAGTGACGGCCGACAAGGTTAATCAGATTCGGGAAAGGTTAAAGGTGGGTCAAGATCGTCAGAAGATGTACGCAAATAAGTGAAGGAAGCCGATAGAGTTTCAAGTGGGAGACTTAGTAATGTTAAAAGTCTCGCCCTGGAAAGGTGTGATTCATTTCGGAAAGAAAGATAAGTTGAGACCCATGTTTGTTGGTCCATTTCCTATTGTGGAGCGCGTTGGGGAGGTAGCTTACAGGTTGGATCTGCTCGTGGAGCTACGAGGTATACACCCTACATTCCATGTGTCTAATTTGAAAAAGTGTTTAGCGGAGGTGGATGTGGTGGTACCATTGGACGTCGTCCGAATAGATGAGAAGCTATGTTATGTCGAGGAACCGGTG
This sequence comes from Arctium minus, assembly GCA_954870635.1. NCBI lineage: Eukaryota > Viridiplantae > Streptophyta > Magnoliopsida > Asterales > Asteraceae > Arctium > Arctium minus. Next base: position 127,329,920 of record OX941081.1, on the reverse strand, counting down.
GCCATCTTAGATCGTAAAGTGAAGAAATTGAGGAGCAAAGAAATCCAACTGGTGAAAGTTCAGTGGCAATTCCACAAGGGTCAAGAAGCGACTTGGGAGTTAGAGTCGGTTATGAGGAACCAATATCCCAGTTTATTCGACGAACCAATATCCCAGATATCTGAAAGGAACTCCTAATCTCGGTCTTTGGTATCCCAAAGACTCAGGGTTCGATCTAATTGGTTATTCTGATAGTGATTTTGCAGGTTGTAAACTTGACAGAAAGAGTACCACTGGTGGATGTCAACTCCTAGGAGGAAAGCTAGTAAGCTAGACAAATAAGAAGCAAAATTCAGTGTCCACTTCCACAGCTGAATCTGAATACGTAGCCGCTGGAAGCTGTTGTTCTCAGATCTTATGGATAAGAAATCAACTATTAGACTATGACCTTCAGCTATCAAAGATTCCAATCTATTGCGACAGCACTAGTGCTATCGCTATAGCAAATAATCCAGTGCTACATTCAAAGACTAAACACATAGAGATCAGATATCATTTTATCATAGATCATGTGATGAATGGTGATATTGAACTTCATTTCATCCCTACTGACTATCAGCTTGCTGATTTATTCACCAAACCTCTTGATGAGACAAGGTTTAACTTTCTCATCAGTGAGCTTGGAATGTTGAATCTCGAAGAATAATTCTTCAGCTTTCATGAATTGTGTCAGTAATCATAAGTTCCCCTTTATCATTTCATCTCTGATAAACATTCTGACTCTCAGGTATATTTTCTCCATCCCTACAACTGAATCTTCATTCAGTTAAGATGTTTTTCAAAATATAAACTTTAATCACTGAACTTTCTTCAAATGATTAAAAGTTTTTTGAAAAATAAATTTATCACTGATAATTCTAGTCAGTGATCCTTAAAAGAAAAATCAATCCCTAACTTTACCATCAGGGATACTTTCAAAAAGAAAATATGTCCCTGACTTTTCTTCAGCGATAATTTCGGACAAATGAACAGTCTTTCTCTCTCCTATGACGTCATTTGAACCGACAATCCACGACATGCCTTTTTTTTCCAACACGTTCGTCCGTTGCCCTTCTATCCAATCAACTTCGTGGGACGTGTCCATGTCATGATGAACATTTGTTTTCCCGCCTATCACTCTCTCTCTCTCCTACTCTCAAACGTATAAAAAGAATGTTTTTCCATTCTTATCATTTTACGCTTTCTGGAAATACTTTCAAAGCAAGAAAACTCTCTCACCGCATTCTATCATTGTCAAGCATTTGCATCGTCTTCTTCAAAGATCAACAGGTTATTCTTGATCTTCTTCTTATTTTCTATCTGATTTTCATTTGGAAAATCTGGATATTGAAAAGAAGAAAGTCTGCCCCACCTTCGCACTTCAATCATGCACATTGAGTCTGTGTTAAACTTACTGTTGTCTCAGTGGTTTACACAATTTTGAGCCTATAAGCAATCATCAAGTACTTAATTCTTTCAACACAAGCACGAACACACAAGGAATTAGTTTCTTTGTCATAACGTTTATAGAAATTACCTTTGTGGTGTTTCGATGATTAAATGGAAGCCCTGGGGGAGTCAACATCACAAACAGCTCCTTTCCAATGTGTATTCGTTGCACACAGTGACTTAGTGTTACTGACAGGCATGTTAACCGATTCATTAGTTGATTCAGGTGTTACACGACTTTGTCTAGATTTGAAAAGATCTGGATGAATATCTTTTGAATTGACGAATCAGAGGCTCCAAGTGGAATACATTTCTTACTACATGTTTTGATGAAAGCGTTGCTCTTTTCCTCAAAAAGGGGGAGAATCTAAAGCTTGAATAAATGTCCAGTCCATTACATCACAAGATGAAAGAAGAGAAAAGCTAACAAAGAAATGCGAGATCAAAGTATTCTGAAGACATGCTGATTTCAGATAAATTTTCTTTGAAGATACTTTGCTAAAGCATTCTGAGCTAGAGAAAGAGATTGCGTCTTCTGAGCTGAACAAGAAGACTGAATTGCTAAAATCTTTTTAGTAATGATCTTGATCCAAAGGGGGAGATTGTTAGACCACAGTCTCATTGGATTCAAGATCATCCAATCTGAAGATCCAATCTGAAGCTAATGCCGGAAAGTCGACTCTCGATATTAAGTCTAATGTCGTTTGTAATAAAATTTCAAAGTTTGTTTTATTGTATTGTGTTTAAGTAATTAGTTTAATTAGTTAGTATATTATTTAGTTAGATAATATCTAGATTTTATATTCTAGATATTATATTATTAGTTTGTTAGATTAATATCTAAGTTATATATTATATTAGTTGTTAGATAATATCTAGATAATATCTAGATATTAGTTTAGTTAGTTAGATATTAAGGTTTAGTGTGTTAGAGAAACTACTCTTTAACAAGAAAGAAATCAGATATCACATTTTACACACACACTGAAGGTGAAAAACAGAGAGAACACATCGAGAGCTGAAATAGATCAATCTTGTAACCATTGTTATTAATCTAAACAGGTTGGTAATCGTTTAATGTGTTTGTATTGATAAAACTTGATAGTATTTGTGGACCGACACTAATGCATAAAAATTAGTTTTTAAGAGTTTATCTTAAATGCTTTATAATATAGTATAGATATATTAGTTAAAATTCAAAATTCAAAATTACAAGTTAATGAAACCTAATTATAACTTATTAAAGTCTTATGTTTTTATTTGAATAACTAACTGCAAATAAACATATTAAATACAGGATAAACACTATGAGATAAACAACCTGTTTTATTTTTTTTAAATATATTTATTAGATCAATGCATATTTTTATAATATAGTATAGATATATTAGTTATGAGATTATAACTAATATAGATATAGATATATTAAGAGCAAATCATAAAATAAAAAATAAATATTGATAATAGTAATATTGATCAAATCGTCCAATAAATATAAAAAATAAATATTGATAATAGTAGATAATATTGATCAAATCGTCCATTAAATATAAAAAACAAATATTTATATTAATAAATGAGTATTCATTCCACAAATAGATGATGATGTGAGATAATGTGTTTGGATAAGTTGTATCAATGTATTATGAAATTGTAAATTAAGTAATTGACTTTAATTAGTTGTATTTGTGCTTAAAATGTTGTAATTAAGAGTTTTTTTATGTCTCTTTTATAATATAATATAGATATAATTATAAAAAATTAGTAATATTTATATTTATAAATATTTATTTATTTTTTAATAAAACCAAAATGTAGAAGGAAAAAAACATTTTTAAAATATATAATACAAATAAATAAAATAGAAAATGAAAATAAATATATGAAAAAACAACAAAAAGATAAAAAATGAAAAAAAAAACTAATAATTAGTTTTGTACTAAAGGGTATAATTAGCAATGAGAAGGGTGCCAATAGCCTCCCCATAATATATACCATGGACGGACCCAACCTTGTGGCCACGGTGGCACGTGCCACCGTATCATTTCTCCGGCGAATGGTAAAAAAATTTAGGTTTGTGAAATGTGCAATCGTATCGTTTTGGAAGGTGCTACTGTATTATTTTGGAAACTTCAAGAAGGTGCAACCATACCTCGTAATCAACCAAAAAACAAAAAAAAAAGATCTTTCTAAATCAACTAAAAAACCGAAAAAACTCTTGAAATCAACCAAAAAAATCCCTCAAAATCGATAAAAAAAACCTAAAAATCCCTCGAAATCAAGCAAAAAACTTTTAATAAATCCCTCGAAATGGTGGAATGAGGCTAAAAACGCATCAATAAATATTGAACGTTAAAAAGATGAAGACATGTCGATAAAAACCGTGATTTTTGTAATTATTTTTTGTTTATAATATTATATGGTGTCACCGTATGAAAAAATTTCTGGATCCGTCCCTGATATATACCCTAAAACTAAAGTAGCTTTTGAAAATGATAAAATGTCGATCTCAAACTAAATATAATATTTAATTAAAGTCATGAAAGATATATATGGGTCCTATTATTTACACCCAATATTGGGTGTAAATTACCTTGGAAACATAAAAAGTTATTTAGAGCATCTCCAACAGCATTGCTAAAATATAAAATTTTGGTTTTTTCTTTGCTATTCCTCTCCAACAGCTTTGCTATATGGTTTGTTAAAATAGAGAGAAATCAAAAAATCTCTAAATATAGAGAATTCTCTATAATATCTAAATTGGAGAGAGAAAATATTATTTTATTCAATCCAACTAATAAGATTCAATTTTTAACATTTTATTTTAAGTTTTTTTTTAAAAAGTGTATTGGTATGATAAATTATGGAATATTATAATAATATAAATAATTATTGATTCTCTAAAATAGAAAAGTTTTTGGAGTTAGAAGAAAATGTTTTTAGAGATTTTGACTTTTCATTCTCTATTTTAGAAAAAATTTAGCAATGCTGTTGGAGATGTTTTTAAACTTTAAAATAAAATAAAAAAGTTAAACATATAAAGTTAATTATGAATGGTAGGGTAGGTATGGAGTGGAGTGGAGTGGATTATATATAAGGTTTTTAGGGTACCAATAAGTTTTCCCTCTATTTACCAGGTTGATTAAAAACCCGACCTCATGATAACAAAAAGACAAAATTAAACATTATAAAATTAAACCGAATATTATCTAGCATTATCATTTAGCAATAAAATATAACTGTAATGAAAAACTTTTTGACATAAATATTGTATTTATTTTAAAGTAAAGAATATTAAAACTCTTAATACACGTAATATTTTGAATTATTTCACACTTCTAGAAGTCCCTTTGTCATGGCTTTAGGCTTAATATTAAAAACATAAATGATTCCATCTTAGGAAAATAAAGAAAGATGAGGAGAGGGAGTTAACGAGAGGCCTTCATGCCTATTTATTTTTTTTCTCACAATTTTGAATTATTTTTAAATAGCTTTATCATATTAAATGCAATGACTTTTCATTTTTTTTCATTTTAATCAAAATAAAATCATTAATATAACTAAAAGCTAATTTTATTTTATTTTTAATAACAATTAATAAAATCAAATTTATAATTTAATTAGTTTTGTTTTATTATTTTAAATATTTTGTGGTTTTCAATATTCTTCTAATTAAATTAAATGATCCATAACTTAATTGAATAAACTAACAATCATCAATATATATATATATATATACTACCTTATAAAGCATATTTCAAAATCTCTTAAAAACAACTTTTATTGCACAATGTACTGTTGTTTAATGCACAATCTCTTAAAATCTCTTAATTACAAGTTGTTGATGCATGAAGTACAACTTAACATAACAGAGCTCAGAGCACTCTCATCGGTTCTTCAAAGCGACGATTCCTCATCTCAAGGCACTCTCATCGGTTTTCAAAACGACGATTCCTCATCTCAAGGTACTCTCATCGGTTCTTCAAAGCGACGATTCCTCGTCACTCTCCAGGTTCATCAATCTTCTTCATCGCTACCACTCTTCAGGTTCATCACTCTTTGATTTTCAATCACTCTTCGATTTTCTCACTCTTCATCGATTCACAGACGATTCATCACTCTCGATTCATCACTTAGGGTTCACTCTCTTTCCATCACTCTCCAGGTAATCACTCGATTCCATTGATTCGCTCTCCATCGATTTTGGTTCACTTTTTCTGTTTCCTCTTTTGCAGACATCCTTCCATCACTCATCCAGCTAATCACTCGATTTCGTTGATTTTTCACTTTTAATTCTTGAAACCATTTTGGGACTCTTAATTTGATTTCAAGAAATGACGGTGGTTCAATCGGTACCACATGCTTATCTCTTTGCTATTTGTATAGCAATTGATTTCTTATATAGTAATCGGTACTACAGTTACATCTATTGCTATTTGTTTCAGTTTCAATCCGGTGATTTTTCAGGTTTGTTTTCCAATTGATTTTTTGGTTTATATCTTCACTCCATTGCTTGTTGTTTTTTTATTGCAACCTTTTTTTTGTTCTTGACCTCTTCGGTTAAACACACCCTTTTTGAGGATGTAATCCGAATGAGTTTTATAGAACTATGAATGCCATAGAATGAAGCATCATAGCCTCAACAGTGAGGTCGACAAAGTGCTTCACCCATTGTACTTAGTGTTTACAAATAAGAAATCATTGTTCTATTTATTTATTTTGTATATATAATCAAATAAGTGTATGATATTTTGTTGGTGATTACATTGATATAGATCTCATTGTTGCAGAGGTTCATCAGTTTTTGGAAGACTTGAGTCTCAGATATTTATACTAAGTTGTGTCCAAAGACGGTATTCTTCTTATTTGCTCTCAAACTAACATGTTTAATCTGTAAATGTTAAGGTTCATCTTAACAATGTTTATTCTGTAAAATGTTTTCTGCTCTACTCCTCTTTAGAGAAACCATTTGATTTTGTGTACACTCTGTTTTGTTCCAGCTGTAATAATACGTTTAATTGTATGTTTTGATAATATTTCATTTTTATGTTTCATGTTTGAAAGCTATAGTGTGACTATTTTGATGTAAAGTATTTTTTTTTCTTTTTTGGTTTGTTTGGCTTGATTCTGAACTCTGGGGGGGACTTGATTTATGCACTGTCATTTGTTTCTTCTTCGTGCAATAAACAAATATTGTTTATAATGTAGTATAGATATATATCCCACTGATGTTTTTTGGTGTGGTATATAGCTTGAATCGGGTTTTTTAGTGTTGTTTATAGCCCATGTTGTTAAAGAACCTGCACTTATGTTGAAAGCACAATAAACAATTGAAGCTGAGGAGATCTTTCTACATTGTCTATTTCAGTTTCAATGTCATTTTTTTAATCACTACTTGAAGTTTTTAATTTCTAAGGTAGGCTTATGTGCTTGATCTTCCTTTTTGATACAAATAAAGTCATATATGTTGTTTACATATACACATTTTCAGGAGCACTTGGATTATGATATTGTGAAAAGCTCACATTCAAAACTCAAATCCTGCACTGACAATTCAGGTTTGTGTACATATGCAAAATTGACTCTTTTGAATAGTAATATTGTTAAAGCATATTCTCTGTTACTTTAGTACATTTTTAATGAATCGTTTTTTTATTCTGGACATCTAATCGGTTTACAGATTTTGATTATTGGTTGCTCCATTTTGATTTTCATCTTGTTTGCTCAATCGATTTTGTGTTTGAGTTTTTTTTTTAAATCAATTTTTGATTTTAGACATCTCCAATTCGATTTCTCTCCCATCTGTTTGTTTTTCTTTCTTTCTTTATTTTTCTCTCCACCTCCATTGATACAACCCAAAAAGATACATTAAAACCGGAGAGAGCAAGTGATGGTTGCTGGTTTTACAGATCTTATCTTCTATTTATTTGAATAGTTGTATGACACTGAAGGCCTCTAACTTTTAAAGACTGCAATAGCAAAAGTTGGATATACTGGAAAGGTTGTTTTTTCTTTCACCTCTTTGTAGCTATTGGTTTTTGAATGAGCATTGTAGTTTGAACTAAAAAGCCTTGTAACGTTTTATTGCAGGTTATTATAGGAATGGATGTGGTTGCATCTGATTTCAATGATAACAAAGTCAACTCATTGGTTTTATTCTAATTTTTCATGTTTAGATTAAAGTTTTGTTCTATTCCCTATTATTTTTATTTTGATGTTTAACATCTTGTAGTTTATTATACTTATAGAAAGTGATGAATTGAATTTGTTCTCATGTTACTTTTGTTGCTAAGTTATAATGTTTTATTAACCGTGATGGTTTTGATTATACCATGGAACTGTTGTAGGATGGAAAAAGACTATACAATAAATTGAAAGCAGTTGAGGGAAAGAAGTTGGAAAGAGGGTTTGTATCACCTTACTTCGATTCAGAAAGAGGGTTTGTAGGATGGAAAAAGACTATACAATGTTCCCAAGAGACACACTCTCATCTTCCCAGTGACGATTCAGAAAATCGATTCCCGAAACGACGATTCAAACTCCCGGTTTGATTCAAGATGATATATGTATAAGGTTTGGGTTTTGATTATTGTGTTAATTTCTCTACCGATTCACTCTCGATCAATCTCTTTTCCACCGATTCCAATCGAGCTAATTTTTTTGTTTTCAATCCTTACTACTGTGTGTTGATTTCTCTAGCGATTCTATTACGGTTGGAGTTTGAATTAATTGTTTTCCTTTACCAATTTCGTCAGTCTGTGATCATTTGGTTTAAATATGAATTTTGATTTGTTTTGCTTGTATCAGACGTGTTTTGATTGTAGGGCGAGGAATCCAACTTGGGCATCCGTAAGCTACGGGATATTTCCTTGTATTGATTGCTCTGCCACCCATCGTAGCCTCTGTGTTCATATCATCTTAGTTAGGTGATTGCCTTCTCCATGTTCATGTTGGTTTTTTTTTCTCCTCATTCTCAACTAATTTGTTTGTTCTACTTAAAATGTGAAAGGCTTTTATGCTTTTCTAACTTGAATGGTTAACTATCTCTTTATCTCTCAATCAAGCATATGGCTATTTGTGTGTTCTTTGTAGAAATTTTTGAAACCAGTCTTAATATTTCGAAGCTCATAGTCTATTGTTATGGTTATCTGCTTTCAAAAGTTTATCAAATCATGCTTTCTATGATAGATTACACTGGTTCTACTTCATGAATTTGTGCATCAAGATATTTTTTTTATGTCAACATAATAGCATCTCCAATAGCTTCTCCTTTTTGGAGAAAATGAAGAAAATGGAGATTTTGAGTGTAAAATGAGCTCCAACAGCTTCTTGCTTCAAAGTTATTGCTATTGAGAGGTGATCACTTCCACACTTTTATGTAATTTAGTTTTTATGTTGAAGTTAAAATATAGGTTGCCAATTCTCTACATAAGTTGGAAGCATTTGATGGCGGATTAGTTCTTTCTGGATACATATCAGCCACAAATGGCTTCTGCAGATGCCGACTTTTCCATTTTAGGCAATTGAGGAGGACATACATTGGTTACAAGCATCAAGTTCCCAAATTTCGTTTTTCTAAAGTTCTTATTTTTGTTGTAGGGGATGACCTATTCCCCTTGTATCTATTGATGGTGGTGAAATGTTGGATTTTGGAGCTCAAGCAGATGTACACAGTTCAACTTAGGATTAGATTGTACAGTAGTTCAAGCTCATGAGTGTTGTTTATGTAGTAGTACGAATTCAATAAGCAAATTGAAAGGGTTTATCATTCGTTACATACAGTAAGTTGTTTTGATCTTTAGGGCTACTAGGACTAATCAATAACCTTTTGTAGATATATAACTTGGCAGATTATGAAATTGTGTGGTTATAACTAAGATGCATGTAAAGTTTTTTTTTTTAATGTCAATGCCACTTTGATCCAAGTGGAATTTCAATATCTAATAAGTATTCATTTGATGTCGTGGGTTAGGTGTTAATGAAATCAATATTTATAAAAAGTTTTTTTTGGGTAGATTTATCTTTAATGACATATAGCTTTTAGTCGTCGATACGTACCTGTTTTTTTTTTTTTTTTGCAAGAAGCATAAGGCATATTCATCTACCAATCTTCATAGGCTATGCCAATTTATTATAAACCCAACTTGGTTGATTGAATCTGGCCTTTAGGAGTGGTCTAGAAACTAATTTTTGTACCTTTATGGTCACTATCAAACCAAGCTTTCTGGTCTAATTAGCACATTTTTATCTATAGATCTTATGAACTTACGGACTGTGGAATTGTCTAAATTTGCAATAAAACACCCGTTTGTTCAAGATTTATAAAGCTTATTAGAATATATATCGAACCATGGAAGAATGAAAATACTTTTTTGTAGGAAGATATATAAACGTAACTATTTGGCATCTAATTTGACTTGTGCTTTGGCATCTAATGCATGATATCCACAGTAAATCAGTTCCTAAACATTTATGAAGCTGGAAGTTGTATAGTGTTTCAATGGTGTGGGGCTCTGAGAAGCAAATTGGAAGGTTCCATGACCATATCCAGTCCGACATTTACCCTTTTCTTTTGGCCTCCAGGAATTTCTCGCTTTTCGATTGTTTTGACTTTGGCATCTCTTACTCCTTGCAGCTCCAATGCCTCGATAACTCTTTCAATAATAAGAAATTTATCTTGTTTTGGCAAGTCAGCAGTTAGTCTCCAGATTATAGGATTCAACAAAGATAACAAATGAATACACAAGCATGCAAGTGGATTTGGATAACAATGGTTGATGGTATGTTGGTTCGATAATCAATTTGGATCAATAAACAGTCCAAATCTTCAAATGTGGTTCAATTGGGACATTTGTTTGAGTGGTTGTGTTACATAGTAGATTTGCAATCCTTGTATATTTTTCAATCGCTTTGCTGCATATGCATATTAGTTCACTCATGATTTAGGAGTAGTTTTCCCAACAATTACTCGGTAAGCTCCTACCGACAAGAGTCAACACTTTGCATGATTTAGGAGTAGTTCACTCTTGTTTATATCTTCCAAAATCTTTGCTAACATTTATTCAAAATTTGCATCCCGCCGAATTGCTCGGGTAAATAACTAGTATATATATAAAAGAAGGATGAGAAGAGAGAGTTAAGGAGAGACCTTCATACCTATTTATCTTTTTTCTCACAATTTTGAATTATTTTTAAATAGCTTCACTGTATTAAATGCAATAACTTTTCATTTTTTTTTTCATTTTAATCAAAATAAAATCATTAATATTACTAAAAGTTAATTTTATTTTATTTTTAATAACAATTAATAAAATCAAATTTATAATTTAATTTGTTTTATTTTATTATTTTCAATATTTTTTGGTTTTCAATATTTTTATATTTAAATTACATGATCCATAACTTAATTGAATAAGTTAACAATGTTTATAAATAAAATCTTTTTATTGGATAAGCTAACAATCAATATAAATAAAACCTTTTATTTCAATATTTGTATTTCTTTAATAAGCTAACAATGTTTATAAATCAAAACTTTTATTAAATGAGTCTATTTATTTTTTATTTAATTTTTTTATGTTATATCACTAAATAAACGTTTTTAAAACACCAATTTGTACGTAACACTCATTTTATATTTATATATTTTATTTTTTATATTACATAACCATTATCATTAAGTATAATTAATGATATATTACTCATTGTGTAGTTATCTTACAACAAGAAGACATCAATATATATATATATATATATATATATATATATCTAGGGTGCGTTTCTTTTGCAAACCAACTAATTTGTACAAACTATGCAAATCACTATATTAGGAAACAAAAGATATATTTATGAATAATGATTATGATTCATTAATAATGATTGTGATATATATGGAAAATGTTAAGTTTATTCATTATAATCATGATTTTAAATTAGGAAATGTTAACTTTATTCATTATAATCATTATTTTAAATTAGGAAACATAATAAAATCATATATTCATTAGACTTGATGAACGACTAAGATTGGTTTGCATAGTTTGTACAAATTACTTGGTTTGCAAAAGAAACGCACCCTATATATATATATATATATATATATATATATATATATATATATATATATATAAAAGAAGTATGAGGAGAGAGAGTTAAGAAGAGACTTTCATACCTATTTATCTTTTTTCTCACAATTTTGAATTATTTTTAAATAGCTTCACCATATTAAATGCAATGACTTTTCATTTTTTTTCATTTTAATCATTAATATAACTAAAAGCTAATTTTATTTTATTTTTAATAACAATTAATAAAATCAAATTTATAATTTAATTAGTTTTGTTTTATTATTTTAAATATTTTTTGGTTTTCAATATTTTTCTATTTAAATTACATGATCCATAACTTAATTGAATACGTTAACAATGTTTATAAATAAAATATTTTTATTGAATAAACTAACAATCAATATAAATAAAATTTTTTATTTCAATATTTGTATTTCTTTAATAAGCTAACAATGTTTATAAATCAAAACTTCTATTAAATGAGTCTATTTATTTTTTATTTAATTTTTTTATGTTATGTCACTAAATAAACATTTTTAAAACACCAATTTGTATGTAACACTCATTTTATATTTATATATTTTATTTTTTATATTACATAACCATTATCATTAAGTATAATTAATGATATATTACTCAGTAGTTATCTTCCAACAAGAAGACAACAACGTATAAAAGAAAAACAATAACAATAACTAATTAAAAATTAAATGAGTGGTAAAAAAAGATTAACAGTGACACAAATCTCTCAACTTACATGAAAGATGATTCCATGATATATAATAGAGTTTAATAATAATTTTTGAACAATATGATTCAATTCACATAATTAAAAGTCATTATACATATTATTTAAATAATATTTTATCTTACTAAATCACCTTGATAACATTTTATATGATTATTTCTTTTGCATCGGAATCATTTTTTACGTTATATATTATACCAAATTTGTGATGATGGAATCATTGTTCCAATTTATTTAATAAAGATATTTTATTATTTATAAAATACTCATGACAACCATTATACATAATATTAATTACATGATAGTGATTACACGTATTATAACCTATCAATATATAAATGGAATATTTATGACAATTGAATACAATTAAATAACAATTATGATTTACTATCGATTTATTGTTTATTTACTTATAATTGAATTTCAATTTTTCTCTATATAAAGGTTGTAGAAAATTAACTATTGTCATTGCTTGAACCATTATTTTGTTATTTGATTTTAACGTCCTAGAGTATTCTTTGCTATATGACTTGAAAAATGGTCACGATGACAACGCTATAAAAATTTGGATTGGTATAATGTGGGAATGTCTAAACACGAAGAAAGGGGGATAATCGATTAGTTTAGACATTATTCTAATCGATAAAAAGGTATGATGAAATCGTCGACTGCATGACATATATATCTATTCTCATTTGTCTAATTTGTTATCCACAATCTTTTACAAAAAAGCTTAATGCATGTATCTGTGCATAAGAACTTGGTCTCAAGGTTTCGTCATCTATTGAGCGAATGTGTTCTATATTGTCTAACAATTTAAGATTATTGAGAACAAATGCAATTACCGACCACTTTCAACTAAATACTAGATATGTTTATGAAGAGCTTCAACAACAAACTTCCAAATGTCTAAAGCTTGATTTACAATATTTTTCTAAATTTCACAAAATAGATTTTGTTGGTTTAATTACTTTTAAATTTGACCAACATTTATTTCTACTGCTACATAATAGATAAGTTCAAATATAATAAATTCATAAATTAAACCTTTTGTCATATTTACATAAATAACATTTGTATACACCGCGCAACGCGCGGTGTATTTACCTAGTATTATATAATAATGATTTAAGTTATTGTGAGTCATAACCAAGGTTCTAAATGGCGTGAGGCGTCGCGGTCAGGCCAAGTCTCAAGCCTTAGGAGCCACGGCGAAGCCATGGCGTTTTCAAGGCGTGACTTATGGCGTCAAATTTCTATTTCATATATAATATTATATATAAAAACGTATGTTTTGTGGTGTTACTCAATGAGTCAATAGTAATAAGAAAGTTAAATTAGGTTGTATATATAAAAAACTTGCAAATAAGACATTAAAAACGTAAAGAAAATCAAATATCTCATTACAATAATCGCGCATTAGGCCATGGCATGCCATGGGCTTAACGTGGCGTGACACACAAGCCTTGGTGCCATGGCGGCTGTGCGGCGAGTTTTTTAGAACATTGGTCACAACTCGATGTTTATAAGAGCATCCACAATCATGAACCCCCAAAGAGGTTCTTGATTCTGCCACATCAGTTTTCTTTTTCCTACATATTTCATAAACTTTCACTCTCAATCATGAACCCGTCCATGGTTTATATAATAAAAATATATAATAATAAAATTTACTATTATAATTAAAAGACAATAATTAAAATATAATTATAATAATTAAAAGATAATAATTAAAAGACAATAGTTAAACCTTACAATAATAAGTCATAATAATTAAAAGTTACAATAACTAAAAAGAACAATTTTAATAAATATATATCAATCTTTCGTAAAAAATAATTTGTATAAGTAAAAGTTCTAACTAATTAAATGTGTAGGTAAGAAGTTGATAATTAATTAATATTATTAAATTATTTTTTAATTGATTATTAAATTACTTTTTATTAAAAAAATTAAATTATTTTAACATCTAGATGGGCATGGACCGCTCCATCTGTTTTGCCATGTCACTAACTCCCCAATGGTACTTCAACTTTAAGAAGAGGTTCTTTCATGGTGAGGTGGCATGATGGACCTCCCACTGCAGATGCTCTAAGGAGTTTTTAGATTTATCTCTACTCAACATAATAAAATCGGATTTATATAATAAAAAATATTTAATTATTCTAATAGATTGTTTTAATATGATTTACGTTTATAAGACCATGCAATTAAACATTATACTTACAAAATGTTGCAATAAGTTAATTAGACATTTTAGACGCTTTGATAAGTTTTTAAAACATTTTTAAAATAAAGTGTCGTATTTTATATGACGTTTTTGAGAAATGTCTCATGCACACATTTTTATAGGAAACTTTTTTATTATAAGAACCTTTTTAGAATAGTGTTATATAAAAAATTTAATACGACATTTTATTTCATAAATATACTAAAAACTTGTTAAAACAGAGAATAACAATCTATTATTAGACTATCTTTACCGGTGAATCAACCCAACTCAACTTGTTAATAAAAAATTCCTTTCTCTTTCATTCATCTATACAATCTTCAACTTCAATCTAATATTTTTAAAATTCATCAATGATTCCACCGAACTTCAAATATTGTTTTATAAAAAAAACACTTTTTATGTTTTGTTACATAAAATTAATTTTTTTATTTAATATTTTACTATAAAAAGTTACTTTAAAACTGTATTTGTGATAGAATTAAAAAGAAATTAGAAACTTGTGAACTTTAAGGTACCGAGATAAGAAATTAATAAAGTGAAAAATTAGTGTGATTAAAGTATATTAATATTGGTCTCTATGTGTAGAGAGACTTAAAAAATATGAATTTTGATATTCTTTTTATAAAAAAAGAAAGTCAAATCACATTTTTAATCAAACTAGTTAGGTACCCGTATACTTGATAGGAAAATATGAATAGAGGTAGAAGTGAATTAAATAGGGAAAACTTATTGGCACCCTAAAAACCTTATATACATCCCACCCCATCCCATTCCCATTCCCATACACACCCCACCCCCATAACCAACCTACCATGTGTTTGACTTTTTTATTTTATTTTAAAGTTTAAATAACTTTTTATGTTTTCAAGGTAATTTACATCCAAGATTGGGTGTAAATAATAAGATCCGCATGTACTCATTTACCCCTTCAAGGCTTCAATAGAAGGGCTACAGCCACACCTAACGTGATACTTATTGTCATCATCAAATCAAATCAAGCAAAATCCATTCTCTTGAAATGCCTTCGGTCCTTTTTCTCCCTTGGCATGCATCATTATCCACATGCATTGGAGAAGAAAGATTGTTGACCGATCCTTGGTTCACAAAGTGATCGGTTCGGTTCTTCCCTTTTATTTTCTTTTACATTTTCTATTTTTGTCTTATTTCTGATCAAATTAACAAACTGGTCACATTTTTAGATCCTGAGCAAGATGTAAAAATAACGTTCGATAAAAAAATCAATGTATTATCTTTATCATCAGAAATAATATTCAATTCAAGAAATATTAATAATGTCTATAAAACCGTGTTTTCAAACATTCATAGACACAAAGTCAATCAATAATTATTTCTAATTTAATATCACCTACTATGTCATTTTTACATAGCATCGTCAATCCATTCCACCGTAAAAAAAAATCATACCATATACCTTTAATATATAGATTGACATCCTTTAAAGTCACAATTTTGATTATTCGGAGTAACACTCTATGTAAATCAATTGAGTTTCTTTGTCACCTCATGTTAATATTTTTCATCACCATTTTAAACTTTCAAGTTAAAACAAACTTATTTGAAATCATCAATTTTAGAATCAAAAGCTCATGTTTGTTATAGCTTGAAATAATATTTTTGGTTTAATGATAAGATAATACTTCAAATTATTTCACTCCATATTAGGTAATAAGGAGTTAATATTGTATAAAAAAACAGGGGTACTTTTAAAATCATAAATATAGATATAAGTTGGAGCGTCTCATATGATTGGTAATTTTTTTTTCAAATGTTAGAAGTTCTCTTAGGTAATAACAAAAAATCTATTATATTCTCATACAAAATGGTAGGCTAAATGCACTCGTACCTACTAATTTCTTCTTCACAAACACAACATCACGACTTACTTTTTATATTTTTATTCCATGATTTGACTTGATTCTGACAGAAATAAAGGCATATAACAACATATATCTAAAAAGTAGAATTTATGCAGGTGAAATTATCAAATGAGTCGGTAGGAGTGGAAT
Source organism: Arctium minus (assembly GCA_954870635.1). NCBI lineage: Eukaryota > Viridiplantae > Streptophyta > Magnoliopsida > Asterales > Asteraceae > Arctium > Arctium minus. Next base: position 127,313,378 of record OX941081.1, on the reverse strand, counting down.
AATGGAGAATATATCATTGTTTTTTACGCAATTAATTTTAGACTTTTGTACTAAATAAAAAAAACTTAGGGATTGCTCGTATTTGAAATCCTATGATTTCTTTGAAATCCATCAAACATAGGATTTAATGGGATTTCGTAGGATTTGGATATAATAATGTTTAAAAATATGTAAAGACATATGTTTTCTAATAATTAATTAATAAAAAGATAATTTAATTATTTTTATAACTTTTTAATAATTTTTTATAAATAATCAAATTCAATTTCATTCCAAATCTTAAAAACCAAACGCACCAAGATTCACAATCCTTTCAAATCCAAATCCATCTAATTCCAAATCTTTCCACGAAATCCAAATCCTTCAAACCATTCCATCAAACCAAACATCTTGTTAAAAAAACAATATGTAATACTATAAAATGAATGACCAATTAATCTTTTAAATATTTTCTTTTTCAATGTAATTAATAAATACATGTTTGAACCCTTAATATAATATTAAATTCTTTTTAGATCTTATATGATGCTTAAAGTTTTTGGTAAAGGAGTATCCAAACCACTTTGGGCCTGAACCATATTATTTACTATTTTTTTGAACTATTATTATATAAAAAAATTTGGGCCCTTGGAGTTGGTGTATGCCCTATCCATCCTTCCTAAGGGACGGTCTTGTCACCAAAGATCACCACTATTTATAATCTTAGGGGGCGTTTGGTTCGCTGGATTCCATCGGAATCTGATGGAATTAGTCATACCAATTCCATTGACCAAATTCCATCATGATGTTTGGTTACCCATGGAATGTAATTGAATTCTATGAATTCCTTCAAATGTGGATTTGGTCATTCCTTCACAAAAGTGATGGAATTGAATTCCATTTCATCCAATATTTTGAAAATGACAAAAATACCCTCTTAACAAAATTAAAACCCATCAGATATGGATTTGGTCTCCTCTCTCTATCTCTCTCCTCTCCTCTCTCTTTCTCTCCTCTCTCTACCCTCTCTCCTCTCCTCTCTCTCTCTCCTCTCTCTATCTCTCTTTCTCTCATCTCTCTCTTTCCTCTCTCTCCTCTCCTCTCTCTCCCTCTCCCTCTCTCACAATCTCTCTCTCTACTCTCCCTCCCCCTCTCTCTCTCACTCTCTCCCTTCTCTCTCTCGACATTTAATGACTATTTTATTAAAGTAATTTTTGTTTAAAAAAATTAAAATAATTAAAAAGGGTATTTTGGTCATTTATCAAAATTTCATTCCAATTCCAAAGCTACAATTTGTGAACCAAACAAAAAATTTCCAATTCATTTAACATATTTCATTCCAATTCTGTCAACCAAATAGGTGGTCAAACATGACAACATTTTATTCCAATTCAATCAAAATCAAATTACTTTGACAGATTCCATTCCATCCAAAAACATTATGCGAACCAAAACTCCCCCTTAAGGTATTTAGACAATTTTGATATTTTATAAATCCAACTATATTGTAATAAACTATATAGGAAGAATTATAGTGTCATATCAATATTAATAATCGAAATATTGAAATTTTAATAAAAAAATACAAAGAATTTTTTATTTTTGCTCATAAGTTTATTTATCAATACCCAATGAGATACATAATTTAATTTATAACAAGGTCCAGCTTTTTTATTCTACTTATTACAAGTCTTATCTTATGATCATTATTTTTATCATGTCATTGTCACTACCAAACTTCTTTGCTGTTGTATATGGTTGGTTGGTGTATCATGTTTGAGTCACCTTCAATTTCATCTTATAATTGCGGTGTCTGTTCAAAACTGGAATTACTTTTATTGTAATTTATTGTTCAACATGATTTTTTAAAGCTAAAATTTAATATATTAATTAATATATATTTATTTAATAATATAAACTTTTTTATATATACTTTTTATTTCACAACTACTTAGAAAAGTTTTATATCATGATATAAATATATGTTACCCAAGATCTTAAATCATAACCTTAAATAAAAAAACATGTGAAATAACACATGATGCATTGGTTTTCATGGTTTGTAAGATTTTTGTGGTTTCTTAGAGAATTAACCTTTTAGAACGATAATCAAATGAGAACCATAAAAATGTTACAAGATAGTAAAATCGATATAAAAATAATTTTTAAATAATTTTTTTTCATCAAAAACTATGATTTAGGGTATTGTTTCACATATGTTTGTGTTCGCCTTGTAAAAAAATTACATGTGAAACTTTTTTTTTGCTCCCTTAACAAAATGAAATACATGACACGTAAAAAAAGTTTCACATCGTGAAACAAATACATGTGAACTTATCATATTATGAAACAAATATATTTGAAACACTATCTTACATCTTATCATTTGATGAAAAAATATTACTGTAAATTTTAAATCGGTTTGTACGGATTTATAACCTTTTAATGGTTGTCATTTGATTTGGCACATAACCTTATATATATATATATATATATATATATATATATATATATATATATAGAGAGAGAGAGAGAGAGAGAGAGAGAGAGAGAGAGAGAGAGAGAGATGAGAGATGAGAGATCATTTGCAAACTACCTAAATTTTGCAAACTGTCGATTTCATTTGTCAAGTTAATGAAATTGTTTCATATAATTATTTTCTTGATATATATATATATATATACATATATGATGGTAATCAAATGAAAACCACAAAAAAAGATTGAAACTTTGAGAACAAATCTTAACCATCTAATCAGTCTAATCTAACAACCTTAATTAATATTCAATTTATAATTAAAGAAGGACATGATGGTAAATATTTTATTGTCTTGATTATTTTTTACTTCCGTTTATATAGATATAAAGTTTAGAACCAATTATTATGTTACTTTAATTCAATCTAATGCGATGTAGTTTATATGTAATAATAAGATATTTTAATTTTCTTTAATTGATAATAATCTTTTATATTTCATTAGTTTATTATTGGGAAAAGTTCATAAAAACCCAACAAACTATTCAATTTTGAATTATTAAGTCCCTAAACTAATTTTTTGAATGAAAAAACCATTAAACTTTCACATTTTGAATGATTAAGTCCATGAACTATTTTTTTGAATGAAAAAACCATTAAACTTTCTCATTTTGAACGAAAAACCATTAATTTTTTTCATTTTGAATGATTAAGTCCCTGAACATTTTTTTTTTCAATAAATTAAATCATCGATCTTCTAAAAATTGGTTACTTACATCATTTTAACCTAAAAAACTACATGTAACCGGTTATCTTTTGATTCTTCTTCTTTTGATAGATAAAAAATAAATCAAAAAGAGGGAGATCGATAGCAATGGGAACATGTTAGGCGATATGGAGAACGGATAACGTTCGGGCAACGGGGAGTGGCGAGGTGGAGCCATATGATTGTTTGTGAGGGGTTTTAATGGCGTAAAGTTTGAGAACGGTAAAACTAATTTAAATTTGTTTTTACTTTAAAATGTTCATAGTCAGTTCTAGGTACCTTTATAAAAAAGATAACCAATTTTTAAAAATTCGATGGTTTATTTATTCAAAAAATATTTTTAGGGACTTACTCGTTCAAAATTAGAAAGTTTATTGGTTTTTTCATTCGAAAAAATAGTTAGGGGATTTAATCATTCAAAATGAGAAAGTTTAATGGTTTTTTCATTCAAAAAAATAGTTTATGGACCTAATCATTCAAAATATGATAGTTTATTGGGTTTTTTTGAACTTTTCCCTTTATTATATCATTAATTTAATTTTCATTTGTTCACTTTCTCACATATACATTATTTACTGGTAACGTATAGAAAAACATACACTTTTATAATTTTTTTTTGAAAGGCAAACATATATTAGCGAACCAAACCAAAATGTACAATGAAAAACGGTCAGAAGATCGACCGAACACAAAAATACAGCAAGACGCCACATACAAAAGCAAGCCAGCTGCTTGCCAGCAGCAAACCGAAACAAGCCCCAACTAGACCAAGCAGACCGCATCTAGAAGAACAATAAATACGCACGACCCAAGTGAAAATCAAGAAAAAAACTACATAACAACTAACTTCACAACCTGCTTCTAAACCGCCGATCACCAAGGATTAGTCACGGACCGTAGGCTGGGGCCGATCACGGACCGTCGGCAGCAGACCGAAAGCCGATCACGGACAGTCGGCTAGAGCATCCATCCACTTGACCCATTCGAAATTGACACCCCGACTCCGCTTGCCAATCCATTTGAAACACGTACGCTGCAATTCCAGGAGTCTGTCCACCAGCTTCCTTTTGTCATTTTTGAACACGATTTGATTTCAATGCATCCAAATCAGATAAGCCACACTCCATATCATTTCTGTCCAGAATTTAAATCGTGAACCATTACCATTCGGGTTATGGGCCAACTCCACTAAGTCTTGTAAAGACGAGATGTTTTCGTCCATGATATTCCACCATCGTAGCACCATTTGCCAAACTGTTGCTACCTCATGACATTTTACCAACGCGTGATTCACCAACTCCACTTCTTTTTCGCATAGTGGACACAACACCGAGTCTAAATCCAACCCCATCTTTTCTAAGACCTCCCTACATGGTAGCCTTCCTGTTTTTGCTTTCCAATAAAAAATGCACACTTTCTTCGGAATCAACTTCGACCATTTGGTAACTTCGAATTGTTCCCGTCCCACCGCCACTCTCTCATCTAATATATCCTTAAAATCTTGAACCGAAAATATCCCATGACCCCCAATCCACTTGACGCGATCCCTAACATCTACTTTCGCTGTCCAATATTGAAGAAGATCCTTCAAAGCGTCTAGCTCCCCCGCTTCCCTACCTCTCGGTTCCCTTCTCCAACTCCACACCCATGTCCAATTCCCTTCTACCCAAGCTCCCTTATCGGCTATCAAATCCTCCCTTCTTGTGTCAAGTTGATAAAGCCTCTTGAATCTCTCTCCTAGCACCTCGTTTCCCACCCATCTTTCCTTCCAAAACCTCGTCTCATCCCCTCTTCCCACTAAAACACAACAAATTGTGATAATGGTAAGTAGGGTCGTCTCCTTAGGGACTCGATGTCAACCGTGAGTCCAAGATGTAATCACGTGCAAACTAGTTGAAAACGTTATATATAAAGGGGGAGGGGGAGATGATTTATAATTAAACTAAGCATGCGAAAATAATTAAGAACGTTAAACTATAATAAAAGAGGCTAGCAATGAGCATCAATCGACTAATCCTTTGGATTGTGTCTCATCGACTCATTCAAACCATTTTCTCAAAAGAAGTTAAATAGGCTAAAACATCAACACGCTTCGATGCTCCATTCGTGTAAAATCATGACTATCCTTGAACACTCTAAGACTAATCTCTAAATAGCTAATTGAACCTAGTCAGGAACATAGAATTCGATTGCCAATCACATTAAGATTAAATGAACACCAAGACTAACCAACAATCGAGTGCCGATTGTTTAAGTTAGATTATGAAATTTTACAACATCAACAATTAACACAAATGTCAATCGTGTGTTATGTGCTACTTTGATAAACCAAAAGACAATTACAGATTTTTCGGTTCATCTAGCAATTCGAAATTGAATCAAACAAATCAAGGGATCCTACTCAAAATACCCAACTAAAAAACGATGAACATTAAACTCTAAAATTGAATAAATGACATCAAATGATATTCATAAATCAACATATGTCTCCACAAATCCAAATCACATACCTGTTGCTAGAATTTAAAAGTTTAGCTACTTATACCTAGAATTAAAAACATACAAAAGGATTACGAGTGCAGAAATTGATGAAGAACCCTACAAAAATCTCCATAATTGATCAACAAAATTTGAAAATCGAGCCTTGGATATTCTTTGTAAAAATATGGATCGTCTCCTCTATGATTTCTGATGCGATTCTCCCCATGAACGGTTATTGAACGACCTTTTATACCCAAATTGATGAAACCGTTTGATAAAAAACGTGGTCACTCGATCTTTGACTCACACGACTTGGGTGCGACTTTTGTCGTACAAGAGTCGTCCGTATATGAAATTGAACCCATCGAACAGTGTCTAAGGCATGTTAGAAGCGACTAAACCCGCCAGAAACTCGTGCCCTTGATTCTGATTAGCAACGATACATTGTGTAACACGAGAAGGTCGCAACTTTGGCTGCTGAGAACTAGCCCGACGATGGAGACCTGAAGATCTGCTTGGACGTTCTTTTCTCTCTCCCTTTTTTTTCCTTTTTGGGTTTGCGACTGCCTCTTGTCTTGCGCTGCTTGGAATGCTTTATTTTTTTCTTCTTGTTTCCTTGATCTGGTGTCCATGAAACCAAGCAAACATAAGCAAGTTTTTTTAATCTAATTAATAACATATATTAAAGGCTTTGTTTTTTTTTCTTTTTTACTTTAATTTAATCGCAAACAATAAAATATTAAACTCAATTTAATAGGGCACTTTAGGCATCTAATTAATACTAATTTTAATGTAATTTGGCATAAAAATTTATAAAATTAGTGCTTATCATTCATCCCAACTAGTGATGGGTTTTTGAATTGATCCAACTTCATGAGTTTGCCTATTTATTGAGCAAATGCATTTTAATGACTTATATTGGGTTTTATTTGAGTAGTCAACTAAGTTGTGGTGCTTATTGATTTAATTTGAGCCCATTTGAGTTTTGGGGATATTTGTCTGGTTTAAATTGCTCAATGTTAAGCTTTGGACATGAGTTGCATTTATTGCATATTTATTTGGAAATTACGTGTTTTGAGGGCGTTGGTCATTCAACTGGAGTCATGTAATTTAGATTGTAATGCAATGAATCCATACTTATAAGAGTCGGTTTGTTGGTTTAAAAATGAATAATTATCTATCTATTTTAGCTAGAAATATTTAGAATCAACAGGGAGCTCAAGCTATAAACCATGGATGATTGAACTTGATAAACGTGTGATCCATGTTGGGGGACTCACGTTATAAACTATGGATGGTGGTAATTTCTAGTGAACAAGCAAATCTAGGATCAATGACGGACCCAAGCTATAGAACATATGCCATTTTTAAACTTGATGACTATGAGGCCATAGTTGCGGTAATTTCTAGTGAACAAGCAAATCTAGCCATGCATGGATGGTTGAAGTTGATGACTGTGTGATCCGTAGTGGGACTCATCAACGTAGATAAGTGGCTTACTTTGTATTTTGCCATATTTGATTGATGTATGTCTCCCCCATCATCGAAAGGTGTTATTTTTGGATAGTGTATTATTATCCACGTTTTTGGGGTGTGTGTGTATGGAGTGTAACCATAATTTATGGTTTTGAATATTTAACCTTATGTATGTTTATGTTGATTGAGTTTTCTTCATGTTTGAGTAATTGAATATTAAACCTTGTTCACTCTTTTTGTGAGTATTGCACTTTTGTTTCATGTCAAAATAGGTGTTTTGTTAAATGAGTTTTCATCAAAAAAATGGTGGATTTTGGGAAAGATTTTGCTTTTATATTAAATACATTTCGTTTGGAAAATTATGATTTAAATATCATTTTTGTAGTTTTACCATTTTATATTAAAGATGAAACTACTTGAACTCACTAGCTTAAGCCTAACAACTTTTCACGTCGACATGTGCATCACGTCCTTGTTTGGGGAATGGTACTTAGGGTGAGCAAAGGCGGGTACCCGCCTAAAATTCCCGGAACTGGAACTGGCGGTTCCTGGAATGAAGGAACCGGAACCGGTTACACTGGTTCTTTATATTTGGGAACCGAAACCGGCTCCGATTCCGGTACCGGGTACCCACTGTCTAATTTTTAAATTTTTTTTATCATTCATATTATAAAAGGGTAAATATTAATTATGTTACAAAGTCCAAACGTAAAGAAATAAATACCACAAACATGAAAACTAATAAGATAAAAACTAAAAACTAATAAATACTACAAACGATGCTTACAAAAGAAATAAATATTACAAACGGTGCTTACAAAACAAATAAATACTACAAACGGTGCTTCCAAAACACTTCACGTCATTAAAATTTAGTTGATGCTAAGAAATACTACAAACGATGCTTCACTAAAAGGTAGTTTATTAATTTTTTATATATAAATAAAATATATTTTATTAAAAAAATAGCGGGTACCCGCCGGTTCCGGTTCTGGGTACCTAGCAGGACCGGGTACCCGGTCCCGGACCCGGTACCCGGTCCCGGACCCGGTACCCGGTCCCGGACCCGGTCCCGGCAGGTACCAGCGGGTAACGGTTCCAAAAAAATGAGAACCTGAATCGGTCCTGATCGGTTCCATATTTCAGGAACCGGAATCGGAACCGGAACCAATCACATCTGTTCCTGAACCGGCAATTTTGAAGTGGTTCCGGTTCCAAAGGCGGGTACCCACTTTCGATGCTCACCCCTAATGGTACTAGCGACACTGTGAAGAGTTGATGCTAGTTAATGGCACCAGAAAAATTTAGCCATTCGGGGACGTCTTATATAGTTTGCAGATAGCGACTGTTATTGAGTTTTAGTAACACGCGTCCTTAACTTGTACTCTATGTAAGGTTTGATTTATAAATTGTTGAAGTATCTTCAAAATTGCCATTGTATGAAATCAGGAATTTATTATTTATTTGATGTACTATAATTTTTTTTAAATTATTCGTTCTTTTCCAGATTTCATGGTGTTACAGGTTGATATCAGATTTAAATATTGATTTAGGATGCTTAGACTCAAACTAGAATTTTTCTAAGTGAATGGACGTAAGATTGTACGATTAGGTACTTTAAGATATGATATTTTGTGGTTGATAGAAAGTTAGAAACACTATGGAATCATGATGATGGTAGCAAGGATACTCATGTATTGTACGTTCATAGTCATATATGGCTAGTGTCTTTATGAATTTACGTATACTTGTGTGTGAATCACCTTTTCTATGATGATCAATGAAGCAGTATGGATAGTCCTAGTGAATGAGCATTAGAAGAATTGATGGTTATAGGCTTATAGCATCGTCACCTTATGTGGTTGTTAAATATAGTGATCACGTTAAGCCGACCATTATAGGTTAGAGATATTGGTTAAGTATGAACCATAGGCTTGTTGAATCATCATTAATTTTGGAGAAATTGTAAGGTTAATCAACTTGGTTGTGGATTAGTGCCTTAAGATATTCAAGTAGTTCGATGTTGGTAATGTGACTACTAGACTTGGCGAGCATGGTTCTAAGACTTTGGGTCTTGACCAAAATTCATGCATGATATTTATTTATTTCTAAAATAAATTGCATAAATTGTTCCATGCTTTGTATAAACTATCCTACCCGTCATGTTAAGAATTTTGGGAGAACGTTTTGGCATACACAAGCATGCAACCCATGTTTCGAAAATACATGAATTATTTTGTTGCATAGGATTTGCATAGCAATAGTTGTTGGAAGTTTTCTTCATGTTATTTTACCAATATTTTGAAATGTTGGAGGCATACTGTTGGGTAGCTTAAATTTTGAAATTGACATGAATTGTTCCATGTTTTTACCTAAAATGCGTACACATATTTTGTTACCAGTTTTGAGGAATGAATTGATGCACGTAATATACGGGTAAAATTTTGAAATGCATAAACTTGCTTTATTGTCTGTGTTCGCATATAAAGTTTTATTGAGAATTTTGTGTCATGCGATTTTATTGTCAAAGAAGAAGTTTTTGAAAACATGCGGCTGCATAACGTTTCTTTGAGTTCTATAAGAATGCATTTTGTTGTATGCTATTTTAGTGCATGAGTTGATTTACATACATTGCAGTGAGTAAGTGTATGATGGGGCTATAATGGTTCGCTTCGAAGGTTTTGGTTGTGCGTATTTCTTCTGTTGTCACTGTTTTTGGGCAACAAAAATGTGATTTTGCTGTTTAGATTTGTATACGTGGAGTTGTGGCTACATCGCACAACTACCTAGTTGTAGAAGTGATTTTTTGTGTGTGCGTGTATTGGTTATAAAGATTTTGTATTCGGTAAACTTTTTAAAAATGCACAATGGTATATTTGTTGACTTAATATACTTGAAAAACTGTAACACCCTAAAATTTCGACGAATAAAAATTTTAAAATTTGGCAATATAACGTCTAAAATACGAATGTCCAATTACCCTGAAGATATAAACTTCCAACAAGATAAACCCAAAATATGAACAACTAAAGACCCACGTAAAGATGGGTTGGTTTGCAACATAAAGTTTGCTAACGATGGGACAATAAAGTTATAACAACCTACTTAATCTAGAATAAATTCCAAACTAGATTAAAATGGGTGTTGCAATTTCTCTATAATCTCTCTTCACAAAAATCCCCAAAAGACCGGCACTTCGGGAACTCCTACGTGCCCGGTTGACAAGCCCGATAACCTAATTTCCACCACTAGGATGATCTGTGAGGAAACAATAACCACAACAAGTGTTAGGACAAAGCCTAGTGAGATCTCATAAGTATATAAATCACGAACAAGATATTATAAAACGATAATCGTGTTACCGAACTCTTTCGTCTCACAAGTAAACAATTTCCCGCAATCAGATTCCCAAAACCTGAATATAAACGTACACGAGATACCTTTTGAATTACGGGGGAGACCCGTTTCCATCGGGGTGACGTTTACTCGAAAGTGGGGTCACCCGCGATGGTAATGGATTGCACCTCATGCCCCGATCTTAGTTCCCATGCCATAACGACATCACAACCTCAGACCGTATTTACTGCCCTTATTGCCTACTCCGTCGAGTTACACCTCAAGGTCTTACGGACATTATTGCCTATCCATATCTAGACGAGTTACACCTCAAGGATACATGATCCCTTATTGCCTACTCGCTAGTAACACACTATTATTATTACAAGGTTCATACATTAAGCTACTACCTCCTCGTGCACAAGGAGTAGTAATCACATTCTTATCAGGTGATCAACATTTGATAACAATTATAAGATCATAAGCACTCCTTTTCTACATGCAAAAATAGGTATCTTCTTACTTCTCAAGATTTCACATTCTTCATAATCTCATACATGTCGGTACAACCATTTAACATCCTTACATCGTCTCATCATAAAGTTATCAGCAGTTGGATTAAAATCATGGCAATTGAAATTTCCGCATGAACTCAACATATAAGCATGAAATCAAGAATATACAATCAATGTAGATACCACACAATAGATTATTAAAGTTTACTAAACATACTCATCATTTTTCCTTTAGGGTTCATAAAGTTGAGAATTCCACAAGTTAGGTCACAAAGCTCAAACAAATAACACATAGGCATAATGTAGGTTAACCCATAGCAATAAATAGATACTAGGGCATTAGAGGAAAGATGACTCACCAACTAGGGTTTGTAAGAAAACCCTAAAAATGGTGATGGAGTCTTGAGATTGAAGATAGAGAAAGGAAGATGGTAGATCCTTGAACCCTAGTCTTCCAAACCCTAAAAGATTGACCCAAACTTGAAGATTTGAAGGGAATTTTGCAATAAATGAGCCTAGGTCGGAATTTATGAAGGGAGAGAAGAAGGGAGTGTTCTTAGGGAGAAATATTTGGAATAAATGCAAATAGGGCCGTTTTCCTCCTTTTTAGACGATCAGGTGACCCGCGCGGGTGCCCGCGTGGCTAGACCCGTGCGACAAGCCGCGCTGCTCTCTGGACCCGCAGATTGACAGTGCTTTGTGCGGCTAGTGGCGCAATTCAAATCGCGCCATGACCCGCGTGGTGCACCGTGGTTCCACTTTTCAATTTTTTTCCAACTTTAAGAATTTATCCACAATAGACCCGTTTTCGAGGCACGGATAATGCAAATACCAAATAACAACCAAAACATAGATTAATTTAATAATTGCTTACCCCAAAATCGGGGTGTTACAATCCTCCCCCACTAGGAATAGATTTCGTCCCCGAAATCTCACGCTATTCAAAAAGATGAGGATACCAACCCTTCATATCCTCCTCCGCTTCCCACGTCACGTTCGCGCCTCTATGATGTTTCCATTGAACCTTCACCATCACCACCTCTTTATGGCGAAGTTTCTTCATCTCTCTCTCTAGGATGGCTTCCGACTCTTCAATGCAACGATTATTGTCCACACGAATCTCCGATAACGGTATGACGTCTTCTTCTTCTTCCGCTAAACACTTCCGTAGATAGCAAATGTGGAAGGTTGGGTGGATTCCACTCATTTCATGTGGTAAATCAAGCTTTTAGGCTTGGAGTCCCATACGTTCAACGATAGGAAAAGTCCCGAGGAAACAGGGGCTAAGCTTCCCTTGTTTTCCAAACCTTATAATCCCTTTCCAAGGCGACACCTTCAACATGACTCGGTCGCCCACTTGGAATTCCATCGGACGTCTCTACTTGTCCGCGTAACTCTTGTGGCGATCTTGAGCCACCTTCAAACGTTCCCGTATCCCCTTAACCTTGTCCGTCGTTTCTTTCACTATTTTCGGTCCAACGAACTACTTCTTGCCCGCTTCAAGACAACAAGTTGGTGTTCTACATTTTCGTCCATATAATGCCTCGAATGGTGCCATACCCAAACTCGAGTGATAACTATTATTATAGGAAAATTCCACTAGTGGGAGATGAGAGTCCCAATGTCCCCCAAAGTCAATTACACACGATCGCAACATGTCTTCTAACGTTTGAATTGTCCGCTCGCTTTGTACATTCGTTTGAGGATGGTACGCCATGCTCAATTTTACCTTTGTTCCCAATTCTCTTTGAAAGGCACTCCAGAAATGGGAAGTGAAACGACTGTCCCGATCGGACACAATGGACAACGGCACCCCATGTCTCGAAACCACTTCATTGATGTAGAGTCTCGCTAGCTTGTCCAATGGTAACGTTTCCCTCATGGCCAGAAAGTGCGCGCTCTTCGTCAACTGATCCACTATCACCCAAATGGTGTCGTGGTTTTTCAACGTCCTTGGTAATTTCGTCACGAAGTCCATTGTGATGTGATCCTACTTCCACTCAGGTACTTCCAAAGATTACAAACTCTCATACGGTTGCTGGTGTTTGGCCTTCACTAACGAGCAGGTAAGGCATTTCTCCACATAGTTTGCCACATCCAACTTCATCACGGGCCACTAGAAGTTCAACTTTAGATCTCTATACATTTTGGTGCTCTCGGGGTGAATAGAGTATCTTGATTTATGCGCCTCTTCCAAGAGTAGTTTTTGGCATCCACCCAACTTGGGTACCCAAACTCGTCCTTGGAAGAGTTTCAACCCTCTACCATCTTCCGTCAGGCTAAGGTGTTGCTTCGTCATCGCTTCGTCTTTGAGATTCGTCTCAAGTAGCGCCTCAGCTTGAGCGATTTTTATCATATCCATAAGGTTTGAGATAATTTCAATCCTTGCCAAAGAGGTTTTCACCGTCCCACTATACTCCTTCCGACTTAGCGCGTCTGCCACCACGTTTGCTTTGCCCGGATGATATTGAAGCTCACAGTCGTAATCCTTCAACAATTCTAGCCATCTTCTTTGACGCATATTTAACTCTTTTTGATCAAAAACATACTTCAGGCTTTGTGATCGGTGTAGAGTGTACACTTAGTACCGTACACGTAGTGTCGCCACAACTTCAAGGCTAACACTACTGCCGCCAACTCGAGATCATGCGTTGGGTAATTCTTCTTGTGCTCCTTCAATTGCCTTGACGAGTACGCTATCACCTTACCTCTTTGCATGAGGACGCAACCCAATCCCATCTTGGATGCATCGCTGTAGACGACGAAGTCTTCCGTTCCCTCCGGTAGGGATAAAATTGGAGCTTCACATAATTTCCGTTGTAGGGTACGGAAAGCCTTCTCTTGGGTTTCGGTCTACGCAAACTTCACATTCTTTCGAGTCAATGCGGTCAATGATGAGGCGATCTTGGAAAATCTTGAATGAACCTTCTGTAGTAACCAGCGAGTCCCAAAAAGCTTCGGATCTCGGTTGGGCTTTTCGGGGGTTCCCAATTCATCATTGCCTCAATCTTCGCGGGGTCTACCTTCACTCCTTCTCGAGTCACCACATGACCCAGAAATTGCACTTCCCGCAACCAAAACTCGCACTTAGAGAACTTAGCATAAATCTTCTCCTTCCTTAGCACCTCTAAAACCTCTCTTAAGTGTTGCTCGTGCTCTCCTTCATCCTTAAAGTATACTAAAATGTCATCGATGAACACTATAACTGATCGGTCCAAAAATGGTCGTCACACACGGTTCATCAAGTCCATGAATATTGTCGGCGCGTTCGTCAATCCGAAAGGCATGACTAAGAACTCGTAATGCCCATAACGAGTCCTAAATGTCGTCTTTGGGACATCCTCCTCTCGAACTTTCACTTGATGATATCCCGAACAGAGATCAATCTTGGAAAAACATCCGACCCCTTGTAGTTGGTCAAAGAGGTAATCTATCTGGGGTAGTGGATATTTATTCTTGATGGTCACCTTGTTCAATTCTCGGTAATCGATACACATACGCATCGACCCATCCTTCTTCTTCACAAAGAGTATCGGAGCTCCCCATGGAGACGAGCTTGGCCTCACGAACCCCTTCTCCAGCAACTTTTGGAGTTGGGACATCATTTCTTGCATTTCCGTTGGCATAAGACGATACAGTGCACGCGCTATCGGTCCCGCCCCTGGAACTAAGTCAATCCGGAATTCCACCTGTCGGTCGGGTGGCAAGACTGGTAGGTCATCTGGAAACACATCTGCAAATTCGTTGACAACCTTCACCTCTCCTACCTTCTTCTTCTCCGCCTTGGCGTCCAACACGAATGCTAGGTACGAAGGACACTTCTTCGCCAAATACTTCCTTGCTTTGATGGATGAGATGATGGCTACTTTACCTTTTCTTTTCTCTCCATACACAAATAGGAAGTCGCCATCTCGGATGGGAATCCGTAGGAGTTTCTTTGAACATAAGATCTCCGCTTGATGCTTCGCCAACCAGTCCATCCGAATCACTACATCGAAACTCCCGATGGGCATAGGGAGCAAGTCCACTATGAAGGTTTCGCCATTGATTTCAAGTCGACAATCTCTCAGAATATCTCTTAAGACCACCCGTTCCTCATTAGCTACTTCTATTACTAAGGCATCATCTAGGGCACTAGTCGACAAACTCCAAGACTTGCAAAATACATCGGACACAAAAGAGAAGTTTGCACCAGAATCAAATAATACTCTAGCAGGTGTGGAGTTGAGTAAAAACGTACCCGACACCACATTGGCGGTTTCCTTTGCTTCTTCCTTCTTCATTTGAAATGCCCTCCTCTGAGCCTTGGGAATGGCCTCTCTTTTCGTATGACTTCCAGAATTTCCCCTTCTCGCCCCACCTCTCAACTTGGGGCACTCTCTTCGAACATGACCAATCTCCTTGCATTCGAAACAAACCGTCCCCCTAAATGGGACACAAGAAACTGGTGTGACCCGGTTGACCGCATCTGAAACATGAAATCGGCCCCGGGTTTGGGTTGGAGTTGGTTTTGCAAAACCCAAGGTGCTTACTTTTACACTTAGGGCACCATTTTGCTTCCCGTCGATTGTCGAAACCCTTATTCGTAGGTTAGAACTTTGGCTTCTTGTACGAACTTGGCAGGATTTCCCACCTCCTCTTCTCCACAGTCCTGGCCTTTTCGGCCTTGTCTTGCGCAAAGAGTCTCTCTGTCACCTTAGCTTCTTCAATTGTTTCTCGGAGGTTGGAGGCTTTGGAATTGTGGACCATTTGGATCATGTCCGCGAGCAAGCCTTTTAGGTACGCTTTTATCTTATCCTTCTCAGTCGGGGCCACGTACCCCACCAAATCAAGCTTCTCCATAAAAAGTCTAGTATACTCTTTCACCGAAAAATCACCCTTCTTAATCGACCGGAATTCTTCTTCTATTGCGTTCAACTCTCCTTCATTGCAGCATTCCTCTAGAATTTTCTTCCTGAACTCGGTCCACGACATTTTGGCCAACACTGATTCTTCAAGGGTTGAGGTGATGACATTCCACTAAGTTAAGGCCACGCCCCGGAGCAATTGAGACCCATACTTCACCTTTTGGCGTTCTTCACAGTTGCTAAATCAGAAAGCTTGCTCGATCTCTTTAAGACAACTCATGCACTTCGCGGGATCATCGGTCCCGGCGAACTCCGGTGGTTTGCAGCAAAGAAACGACTTGTAAGAACATCCTCTCTCCGGTTACCTTGTTTCCAAAGTTGCTAATACATCTGTGCGGATCTCTCCCCCGGTACCCCCGGAACCTGCTATGACAATGTTTTCCTCAATTGTTTCGTGTCGACGTTGATTCCCTTCACGGTACTCTAATAGCTTCATGAATAACTCTTGTTGTTTTGCCATAGTCTCGTTCATGGCTTTCATCATGTCCATCATTTGAGTCTGAGGGGTTACCTCAGTCATGATCGGATCAGCAGTGGCAATGACGGTCCTCGGAATCTGTTCCACCCTTCCGACGAGCATAGGTGGAATCGGAGGTCCATCCCTCACAGTAGCATTGGGCCTGTCGGCCATGGATTCGTTTACCACTTGAACCTCTGGCGATGACTGAAGATGACTCCGAGTATTTACCATTTTCGTCTGTCATTAAATCAAAGGAGAGTGAGAGAGGGCTACACAAGATTAAACACGCGAAACGTACTAATACAGCTTATCAGTCATCATAATCGTAGTAATTCAAGTATGTTCACGTAACCATATATTCATAATAGCAGTAGCTAAATGAAATTATGAACATAAAATACATAAAAAGTCTCGTTACCACTTTTATAACTCTCAACAAGGTAGTTTCCGTTGACTCTAAGATTGTCCCATCTTAGAATTTCTACCCCAATCTCACACTTAATTGCCTAAAAGTCTCAGCTTAAGTCTAGGCATCTAGATCCCATACCTAGTTCGCTTAAACTACAGCTCTAATACCAATTTGTAACACCCTAAAATTTCGTCGAATAAAAATTCTAAAATTTGGCAATATAACGTCTAAAATACGAAGGTCCAATTACCCTCAAGATATAAACTTCCAACAAGATAAACCCAAAATATGAACAACTAAAGACCCACGTAAAGATGGGTTGGTTTGCAACATAAAGTTTGCTAACGATGGGACAATAAATTTACAACAACTTATTTAATCTAGAATAAACTCCAAACTAGATTAAAATGGGTGTTGCAATTTCTCTATAATCTCTCTTCACAAAAATCCCCAAAAGACCGACACTTCGGGAACTCCTACGTGCCCGGTTGACAAGCCCGACAGCCTAATTTCCACCACGAGGATGATCTGTGAGGAAACAACAACCACAACAAGTGTTAGGAAAAAGCCTAGTGAGATATCATAAGTATATAAATCACGAACAAGATATTATAAAACGATAATCATGTTACCGAACTCCTTCGTCTCACAAGTAAACAATTTCCCGCAATCAGATTCCCAAAACCTTATTATAAACATACACGAGATACCTTTTGAATTACGGGGGAGACCCGTTTCCATCGGGGTGACGTTTACTCGAAAGTGGGGTCACCCGCGATGGTAATGGATTACACCTCATGCCCCGATCTTAGTTCCCATGCCATAACGACATCACAACCTCAGACCGTATTTACTGCCCTTATTGCCTACTCCGTCGAGTTACACCTCAAGGTCTTACGGACATTATTGCCTATCCATATCTAGACGAGTTACACCTCAAGAATACATGATCCCTTATTGCCTACTCGCTAGTAACACAATATTATTATTACAAGGTTCATACATTAAGCTACTACCTCCTCGTGTACAAGGAGTAGTAATCACATTCTTATCAGGTGATCAACATTTGATAACAATTATAACATCATAAGCACTTCTTTTCTACATGCAAAAATAGGTATCTTCTTACTTCTCAAGATTTCATATTCTTCATAATCTCATACATGTCGGCACAACCATTTAACATCCTTACATCGTCTCATCATAAAGTTATCAGCAGTTGGATTAAAATCATGGCAATTGAAATTTCCGCATGAACTCAACATATAAGCATGGAATCAAGAATATAAAACCCATGTAGATACCACACAAGAGATTATTAAAGTTTACTAAACATACTCATCATTTTTCCTTTAGGGTTCATAAAGTTGAGAATTCCACAAGTTAGGTCACAAAGCTCAAACAAATAACACATAGGCATAATGTAGGTTAACCCATAGCAATAAATAGATACTAGGGCATTAGAGGAAAGATCACTCACCAACTAGGGTTTGTAAGAAAACCCTAAAAATGGTGATGGAGTCTTGAGATTGAAGATGGAGAAAGGAAGATGGTAGATCCTTGAACCCTAGTCTTCCGAACCCCAAAAAATTGACCCAAACTTGAAGATTTGAAGGGGATTTTGCAATAAATGAGCCTAGGTCGGAATTTATGAATGGAGAGAAGAAGGGAGTGTTCTTGAGTGACCCGCGCGGGTGCTCGCACGACTAGATTCGTGCGGCAAGCCGCCCCACTCTCTGGACCCGCGGATTGACAGTGCTCCGCGCGGCTAGTGGCGCAGTTCAAGTCGCGCTATGACCCGCGCGGTGCACTGTGGTTCCACTTTTCAATTTTTTTCCAACATTAAGAATTTATCCACAATAGACCCGTTTTCGAGGCACGGATAATGCAAATACCAAATAACAACCAAAACATAGATTAATTTAATAATGGCTTACCTCGAAATCGGGGTGTTACAAAAACCTTTTAACCAATAGATTAAAGCCCCCTTTTTTTTTGTGAAAAGTGTTGTATTTAAAGACTAGCAGAGTCCTTGAGAGTTGAGATTGTCGAATGAATAACTCATTGTTGGTTTTTAATTTTTTAGGGTTTCGACTTGGAAAGCCGATGCATGTTTGTAATTTAAGATACTAGAATTATGTGTCACCCTGGTTATCAAAATAGCAATATATGAACTCTTGTATAAGGATTGTTTTGAATGGATGGGATGTCTTGTTGATATCATGTTGTTGGTCAGGGGTGTGCAATCTTGGTGAGTCTTCATGATGGGAGAAAACATGTTTTGTGGTTTGTAGGCTAGAATTTATGACCATGGGATTCAAGTTCCCAATCTCAGGTGGTAACTCTACATCAATATTACCGGTTGATGCGATGTAAACTATGAATGAGGTACCTGTTGGTGTACCCAAGTTTACAGTATAGTCATTTTGTAACTATTAGGTATTAACTGTAGACTTTAAGGTCGATGATCATTGGAGTGATTTGGGGGAATCCCCATTCAATTCCCGGAAGTTTGTGGAAGACAAATGATAACTCTAAGGAGACTAGAATTATGTAAATAAGGATTAATGATTGAGATGATCTTGTTTGGTAAGAGCTTTGGTGTTGGGTTACACTTAACTTTCATGTATTGTTTGAGTTGTCCTCTTGATAAGTTTAAGGTGATCAACTCCCCATGGGGTGTATTGGTATGATCCTAGATAGAGCACTACCGATGGAGATGGTTCATTTATGGAACCTGGGGATCTATGTGATTGACATACAATGTAGCATTTTGGGGTGTGTCAAATCGGACCAAACTTTTTATTAGGAATTCCGTCAAGGGAAGGGCGATAAATCATTATGGTAGTGTCTATGGGAGAAACTTTGGATTAATAGATTTACTGTCGGTATTCGTAAAGATTATTTGTTCAAATATTCAAAGGTTCTCTATAGTAGAATTATGTGGGAACAGTCACAGTTGATGTTAAATGAAAATCATATTATTAAGGAGACTTTGAATAGTCAAGTTTAAAATATCTATGCAGTGGCGGTAACGAGTAATATATTCGGGAATGTTTATGCAGATTCCTTTATCACCTAGGTAAAGTCAGAATGGTTGTGGGTACTCTGAATTGAAAGGAGTATGACTGATTATTGTTGGATAAGTTTTTGCAAAGATCATCGTAGTTTCGGAAGCAAGGAAAAGTGTAATACAGTTCGATAGTGGTTATTAGAAGAATTTAAGAGTAAATCTGCGTTTTGGTAGCTTGGGTGGAAATGAACAAATGAGGACATAAACTACTTTCGAGGTGGTATGGGTCACTAAAGGTTGGAAGACAACTGATTTTTGTTAAGTGGAGTTTACCGACTGACATAAATATTAGTCCATCCTGGGATTAGTGAGATGTATCGAAGGTCAAGATTGAAATTTGCATTAATCGTCGTTGAGCTTGACGTGGAAATTATTTCAAGAAAGTAATTATGTTTCAATTGGTGGTCGAGTATGTTGGAGGTAGTCCCTTAGAAGGGAGCCACCTGGGTAGAATCATGTGCAAATTGAGAATGGCCTCCTCAAATCGATTTCTTCTTGTGTTTGGCAAAATGATGAACTGTCAGCGAATGTCCTCACCAAGGTTAGTTGATAATCTTGAACCCTTCCATGTGTTCTTTTCGTGGGCATGTCATGGGAAAGGAAATGTATGATATCAATGTTCATAGGAACAATTTATCGAGGTTTAATTTTCATGGAACAAAATTGAAATTAGTTGGGAAACCAAGGGAACTAGATATATCTTTTGTACTCAATGGATTGATCCGTGCTAGATTTCGAGGACATACTCTCTTTTAAGGTTGGGAGGATTATAACACCTGTGATTTTGGGATTCTATTTGGGGTCTATTCATGGTCGTTTGGTATTAAATTGGTAATTTATGAGGTTTTTATTTATTAATATTTTTACGGTGTTTAGAGATCAGACCAGGTAAAAAATAAAGTTTTCGCGTGAATTTCGGTCTCATGCGACCTGCCACGTGACCTAGGTCACGTAGACCATTGTGTTTAGGGGTGTACAAAAAACCGTCAAACCATGAAACCCGTCCAACCCAACCCGCCAAACCGCTATTTAGAAGGGTTAAAATTGGGTTAGCATATCTCAACCCAACCCAAACCTCTAACCCACAACTAATATATATTCCGATAAAATTATATTTATATATATATATATATAGGGTTGGGTTCCGGTGAGAAGTTGAGGTTAACGTGAGAAGCGTGAGAAGTGGTTATCAACTGTTGGATGAGAAATGGATGCACATTAGGATGAGATGCATCGATCTAAGATGCATCGAGATGCACCAGATTAATTCTCTTCTAAGGCGCAATTTATGGGAGGGCATGAGATTAAAAGCGATCAACAGTTCATATCCACTTCTCATGTTAACCTCAACTTTTCACATGATTATTCACCTATATATATATATATATATATATATATATATATATAATATCTACAACCATTATAATTTACAACCCAAAAAACATATACATATATTAGTCTAATTTACACTAAAAAATATATACATATATTAGTCTAATTTACACTAAAAAATATATATACATATATTAGTCGAATTTACAACCCAAAGTGTAACGCCCTAAAAATTCGAGTAATTTTAAAAATTAAAAATTCAGCAATATAACATTTGTATTTGGAGCTAACCACCCAAAAAGGGTAAAAGTGTACGCGTTTACAAAACGTGTATAAGATGCATGGGAAATCGACAATAAACTAATCTAAATCATTTCTATCTAGATTACATAGGTTGTCAACCCAATTCCAAAAATGAATAAATCATTTTAAACGCCATGACCCCAAGTAATCTATCATCCAAAAATGCCCTCAAGAGACCACGTTCTTCACTCAACCCCTTGACGACCCGCTGCTAAGGAACCTGTTATACACATCATTTGAGAAAAAAGTGTTAGGCTTAAAGCCTAGTGAGAACATACAATTTATATGACAATTCGATAAGAAAGTTAAATACAACATAAGTAAATCTGGTTTCCCCAAACGCCTTTATAAATAATTTGATAAACACATTTTGACCTTACGGTCCAAAATACATCTTGCGATGACGGAAAGACCCAAATTTCCAAGGATTGTGGCGAAACACAAAGTAAGCCATTTTCTGAGTTATTGAGCTCACCATACTAGGATCAAGGCCACGAACACGCCATCTCGTACTAAGATGTGGGGGAGGGCACCTAATGATCCCTAGTCATGCTCATTCACTAGGATTTACATTTACGACCCACGACTAGTATCCGGTCCTACATAACCGTACCAAGTTGCCACCCTAGGGCCCAATGTCTCAACTAGCTACAAATGGGAGTTATCCCCAATAATAAGCCGACTCTATATCTATGGATCCACTAGTAATAGTCTAGACTTATCACAATTTCATTCGTGACTAACTATAATCAAACATATAGTTCATAACACAATTATTTCCCAAATCACATTTTTATGGTTAGCTTATGATAAGAAATACAAAGCCCAAACATAAATCATAAGGCTATTTTCCCATTTCCAAATATGTTTCCTTTACCAAGTGAACACTTCAAGTGTAAAAACCATTTAAATGTAACATGGATTTCCTCAAGATTTAACCATTTATATCCTTTTTATAAATAACACTTTCAACCCAAAAGTACCCAAAATATGCTTAAAACATGAACTTGGCTAAAAGCCATAAGTTGAACATTTACTCAACAATATGTGAGAACAACCATATTTGTAGTTCCAAAACATGGGTTATTTCTTTATTTAACAAAATGGTAAGAAACCCTAAAAATCTCCAAAATACCAAGTTAGGTCAAAACTCACCAACAAAGAACATATAAGCAAGGAGATACTTAGAGGTCAAAAAAATGCATTTTGATGTGTATAAAGTTTAAGAAAAAGAAGTATGAACTCACAATGGGTTTATTCTAAACCCTAGCAAAAATCTATATGAAGAAGTCTTTGAACTTGAGAACTTGTGAGCTTCACACCAACACTTGATAACCTAGGATGAGCAATAAAGGATCTTAGACTTCCATTTAATAGAAATAAATGAAGAGAGATGAGGAGGAACTCACCTAGGGTACCAAAATCGCCCAAAAATAGCTCCACACTTCAAAAAAATGAGAAATAGATCAGTTGGGTCGTTTTTATACCCAAACTGATCCTACTTTATAAAGATCAACATCTTCGTCTGGTGGGCTCTACTTGGAAGGGCTCCAGTTCGGGTGGCTTTTGTGGATCATGGCATCGCATTGACTCAGTTCTTCGTCCTATTTGTAATGAAATGCAAGAAATGTTAAAGCATTGTCTTATGGGATGCAAGTTTGCAAAGGAAATATGGGATTTGGTTTGAAAATGGTGGAGACTCGACAACAATCTAGGTAACTCAATGATAAGCGTCAACTTAATTGATGTTTTCCATCACTTCTTATTAAAGTTTTCGGTTACTTTAAATCCCATAAAATCCAAACATTTGGTCTTTCTAGTTAAATATATCGCTTTTGTTAATATTATGATAAATAAGTAATAAGATAGTAAATGCTCAGTTTGAATATTGATTTTTAGATTTATAATGCAGTTTAAAGATGAATGCTGCAAGAAGTGTTGTAGGAGTGCTGCAGCATTGTGAAGATCTCTTTTTTGAAGACTTGAAGAAAATATGGGAAATCTGGATTTACATAAAATCTTTTGGAAATCTTTGCTAGATTTTATTTTTGGTCAAATGTGTGGCTAAAAATGAAACTAAAATACATTTATATATTTTTTTTGTAGCCATACATAATGTTGTAAAAAAGGATTCCTAACCTAGCTATATATATATATATGGAGTTATATGGGAGAGAAGAGTACGCAAGGAATATAGAAAAAAAAACTCAATTGCAATTCTCTCGTGCATATGTCCATAATCATGATCCTTTCTTTAATTTTAAATTTTAAATTTTAAATCTAATATTATGTTTATGTTTATATATATGTCTTTATCTTTATAAATCTTGATTACTAATCATTTACTGTTTTATTATATTGTTGTCATATTATATATCATATTTTCGTTATTGCAATTTAATTGATTGTCTTTACTTACCGTAAGCTTTTGTTAATTCGTCGTAATTTAATTTAAATTATCGTAATCGTGATTAATAAATAGTTGTAACTTAGTTCATATTTCTTGTTAACATTTCAATCATTTTATTTACTTCTACTATTTTAAATTCTTGTACTCTTTAAAATATAGATATTTGCATCGTAACAACTTATTTTCTCTTTTTAATGTTATATTTCGTTAAACTAAAAATGCAAGGAACCCAAGCAATGATAGGCTAACAACCTTAGCTTAAGTGTAGGGTGAAGTTAAGATATAAAAAGCTTATTTTAATGGTAGGAATTTGTAATTCAATAACAATTATTTCTAACCATTCATTCAAAGGTATTATATAAAAATCTCATTTCTTGACAAAGTGAACATTTGTTAAAATGTTACAGTTTGATGTACTCAGAGATGAGCCATTTTGAACATGTCACTTTGAATGATATGGAGGTATACTCGAGAGAGTTACTCAAATTCTGTCGACACCCACCCACGTTCGGTTTTTCAGTCATCAGAACCACCACCGCCTACCATACCGCCGACCACTAACCTCCTCAAAGACAACCAACAGCCGCCGACCACCTTAATAAAAACCCAGAAACCTTCAATTTCTCCTTCTACAACCGAACACATGTCTCAAAACCTAAAACCTAAAAAGCCAAAACCTAAAAAACAAACCCATTTGTTTCCTCCTCGGAGAAGAAGGACAGTAACCCGGTCCAAAGAGCATCACATTACGGAACCGTTGACAAAAGAAGAAGGTGTCTGCATTGACATTGATACTTGCATGTGAAAGGTCGGAACAAACTCGAAACAGAGAAAGAAACAGGTAGATTTGGGAAAAGAAAAGTTGGGGACAGATTCTCATGTTGAAACTCATGTAGAACTAACGATTTCGCTGAAGGTACAACCAAATGAGCCTAACGTACAACATTATGATGACGATAATATGGCAAAACTTTGGAAGGAGGTATCCATTTTTACACTTTCTGCACCTAGTCCTATTGTTCAACAAGAGTATAAACCTGATGAATGGAATTCAGAAACACACAACACACAAAATTTTGTTGAGCATAATCACTTTGAAAATGTGGCGATAAATGAGGACGAACCTATATATTTGTTAGAATGGCCACATGAAATCACACCACCACAAACCATTCAAAGTCCCGAGGGTACCACCACGGTGTTTGCAAATGACACCATCATCCCTTCCACCACCATTGTCACCGAATTACCACCCGAACATCACGACACCACAACGGTATTCAACATGGTCTTTACCACAGTTTTCTCAAACGAGTCACAATCACCAACCGGGATGTCAGAACCACAACCACCAATATGGAACCAAAACCAAACCAGGCAAGGCATCTTCATGCAAACCCGAACCTTCAAGTGCCCATCCACTTTCCGGCATACTCCAAACCAATCTTAAAAATTTCATCACACCGGACTCAAACTCTCAACCTACACCTGTTTCCAATCAACTTCTGACACCATTATTGGAAGAAGGTGGTTCGGACAATAACAGTGTTGTTGGAGGAAATCAAAACCAATCCACCAAATCGGAATTTGGACCGATTGAAAGACAAAAGAAAAAAAAAGTGCAAGTCAAGATGATAAAGAGTGGGAACCAAGTGAGGAAGCCCCTTTAAAAAAAAGAAAAAAATCACTAAAAAGGGAAAATCAAGCACAAACGACTCAAAAGAAGAGGAAGACCCGCAAAGGAACTTCAAGTAGGCACACAACATGTCACTTCCATAATATCCTTGCACATTGTGAACGTGGGTTTAATGCTTCTTGTATTAATGGTTTTGGTTTCATCAAGGATGTTATAAATGAAAGAGGTTGGGAGGAATTTACTGCAATTCCTAAACCATACCACTTGAGGTGGGTTCAAGACTTTTACCGTGCGGTTGATGAAACGGTAGGGACAACGGTTGTTGTGCGTGGAGTCACAATTTCTTATTCGGCGGAAAATATAAATGCATATTTTAACTTAATTACCTCGAAAAAGTGTGACTACAATACACTTTTGAAAAATCACACCGAAGAGGACTTGAATTTGGTGTTGCAAAAAGGAGCTAAAGAAGGCGCAACTTGGACCGTAAAGGGAAAGCAAAAGGTATTTCAGGCAAGCAAACTTTCAAAAGACGCGGCAATATGGGTACATTTTATAAGGTATTCTCTACATCCAACATCACATGATTATAATGTTGTCTTAGATAGAATATTAGTTTTGTATTGTATCTTGACGGGAAAAGCGATAAATGTTGGAGAGAGAATTTGTCAATCCATTAAAAACTGTGCTCGAAAACCAACCGGAAAGTTATACTTTCCTTCTTTGATTAATGGTTTGATGAAAAAAGCAAGGGCCCCAATAAAACCGGGTGATGAGCTTGTGCAAGATCGTGTGTTAATTGACTATAGCACGGTCGAAAGGATTTACAAAGAAAAAAAAGTGGGGGAAATCACGAAAGTTAAAACGAACTGGGTAATAGAAATGAAAAATGGGTTTGAGAAACTTACAGAAAAGGTGGGAGTTTTGGAAAGCATGGTTAACGATCAAGAAAGGCGGTGGAAAGAGGCATTAGATGCCCAAAAATTGGGGATTATTAAACATTTCAGGGACTATTTTGGATGGACAACAGGGTTGTCCGAGAATGCTAATGATAACGCAACTCTTAGGGAGGAAAATGAAAAATTGAAGCAAGAGTTGGAGGAACTTAAAGCACGGAAACGAACTAGTTCACGCAAGCGACGTGGTGGCTCGACGCCTACTCCACGGGAGTAGGGAGGACCATTTCTTTCCTTTTCTCCGTATTATGTAAATTATTACTAGTTTATATATATATGTTATTATGTCGTCTTTCACTTTTCGTATTATTTTTTCTCTTTCGTAGAAATTTGCCAAAATTTGCATACAAGTCATACATACCCATGTAATCTTTTTTGGGATAGCCCAACTAAACTAGATTAGGCACACATGCTTAATAGTTATGATAAATTTCTAGAACAAGCTTATAGTTTTGTTTTTTTTGGGTATCTTTTAACAGTTTTTTCTTAAAACTTGGAAAAAGATATAAGCCTTCTTACCAATAACCCATACAATTTCCATCTTATTTTCTCACCCTATTGAATCTTGTCAATGAGGACATTGATAACAATGAGTTTGGGGGAGGGAAACACTCGCACAAAGAAAAGAGAGGAGCAAAGCTCAAAACACTTCTTATGGAAAGAGGATTGTAGATCATAAAATGCATGCAATATATATAAATATAAAAAAGAGAGAGAGAGAGAGAGAGAGAGAAATATACATGATGGTAAAGCATAAAATGCATGCTATCTTGAAAAAAAAGAGAAAAAAAAGAAAAAAAAATCATATATATATATATATATATATGTATAGTAGAGCATAAAATGCATGCTATAGAAAAATTTGCCGACAAATTGATACTAAAAGCCAAACAAACCCAAGCCCTATCGATTGCAAGTTTTGCATAAAAATTGTTTAAACAAGACGAAACTAAGGGCTAGCATATAGAAAATTGTATTTGTAACTTATTAAGCATGTATGGAAATGTTTGGTTTATAAGAGGCTATCCTTGAATAAGATAGATTAGGTATGATATGTGTGAAAAATAATGAATTTTGGAATTTCGTATGTTAGAGTCATTTTAGTTGTTTTTTTCTATTGCTTGGGGATAAGCAACAATTCTAGTTTAGGGGTGTCATAAACGTCAACTTAATTGATGTTTTCCATCACTTTTTATTAAAGTTTTTGGTTACTTTAAATCCCATAAAATCCAAACGTTTGGTCTTTCTAGTTAAATATATCGCTTTTGTTAATATTATGATAAATAAGTAATAAGATCGTAAATGCTCAATTTGAAATCTGAATTTTGGATTTATAATGCAGTTTAAAGATGAATGCTGCAAGAAGTGTTGTAGAAGTGTTGCAGCATTGTGAAGATCTCTTTTTTGAAGACTTAAAAAAATATGGGAAATCCGGATTTACATAAAATCTTTTTGGAAATCTTTGCTAGATTTTATTTTTGGTGAAACATGTGGCTAAAAATGAAACTAAAGTACATATATATATATATATATGTATAGAGAGAGAGAGAGAGAGAAAAGTTTAAACGAAAACTCATTTTTCATTGTGCACGTGAGGACAAATCTCAGTCACTCGATCTCTTTTGATCCAACAACTCATATTAAATAGAGTTTTTTATTTTAAAATGCTTAGGGGTAAAATTGGAAGAAAATTTAAATACACGCCTACCATAATTGACTTTTTATTTTCTTTTTTAATTAAAAACTTTTTACCCAATTAAAGTTTAAAATAAATTATCTTAAAAATTACTAATATTTTAATCAAACAAATTACATCAAAAAAACGAGAATTTCGTGCTTTCGATATGACATCCATCTCGATATAGTTTTTTTGTCGTTTTAACCGTTTTTTACGTGAAATGCTATATATGTGTTATATTTATTATGAATATTTATGTACGTTCAAGTTTGTATAACACCTCGAAACCGTAAGTATAACTCGACATCACCTTCTTCACCACTTTCTTCAACGTCGTAAGACATCACGTTTCTTCAGCACTATAACCCAACACCCATCAAGACGAATCGAGAACCTATCGAGTAATTCTGTTGTGAATCGGGGAACAAAAGAGAGTGCGTCACGTCTCCACATCTTCACAGGTCATTAATGTGTTATTCATCATGAATAATGTATCATTCAGGATGAATAATACAACATTCAGGGTGAATAATTCACGATTCATGAATTCGTGTATTATTCGTCATGAATGTTGTGTAATTCATCCTGAATACTATATTATTCATCATGAATAATGAATGAACGTTCACATTTGTTATTCATACTGAATGTGGGACATCCGGGGATGTGCATACATATTCATAATGAATTAAACCAAATTTCGGTTGTGAATTGGGAAACAAAATAGAGTGCGTCATGTGTCTACATCTTCACGGGTCATTCATATATTATTCATCATGAATAATGTATTATTCAGGATGAATAATAGAACATTCAGGGTGAATAATACACGATTCATGATAAATAATACATGAATCATGGATTCGTGTATTATTCATCCTGAATATTGTATTATTCATCATGAATAGTGAATGAACGTTCACCTTAGTTATTCATACTGAATGTGGACACCTGACGAGTGCATGCATATTCATAATGAATATAACACACTGAATGTGGACACCCAAGGACGTGAATGCATATTCATAATGAATATAACACATATATTGAATTTCACGTAAAAAACTGTTAAAACGAAAAAAATCCTGCATACGGTATTATTCATCATGAATAGTGAATGAACGTTCACCTTTGTTATTCATACTGAATGTGGACACCCGAAGACGTGTATGCATATTTATAATGAATATAACACGTATATAGAATTTCACGTAAAAAACGGTTAAAACGAAAAAAAAAACTATATCGAGATGGATGTCATATCGAAGAGCACGAAATTCTCGTTTTTTTGATGTAATTTGTTTGATTCAAATATTAGTAATTTTTAAGATAAATTATTTTAAAGTTTAAGGGGGTAATTTTTTTAATTAAAAATAAAAATAAAAATAAAAAGTCAAATTAGGTAGGCATTTATTCAAAATTACAATTTTGTCTTTAATCACTTTCCAATTAACCTTATTATGTATTAACCATTGATTAGTTTTCTAAGTTTTAATCAATGGTTAAGATTTGTCCTCATGTGCACAATGAAAAATGAGTTTTCATTTGAACCCACCCCTATATATAACATTCACAGCGAAAAACACCGTAAACGTAACATTTACGGTGTTTTCCCTATGAAAAATTCAATTTTTTTTACATTCACAGTTTTTTGGTGTGAATTTTATACTTTAAAGTTTGGTCTCACCGGTCTCACGGAAACTGTTTGGTCTCACGCGAAACAGCTTGGTCTCACGTGAACCTGACCCTATATATATATATATATATATATATATATATATATATATATATATATATATATATATATATATATATACTTAAGTTCGCATGAGACCAAACAGTTTCCTTGAGACCGGTGAAACCAAACTTTAAAGTATGAAACTTCACACCAAAAAACTGTGAATGTAAAAAAAATCGAACTTTTCATGGGGAAAACACCATAAATGTTACGTTCACGGTGTTTTTCGCTGTGAATGTTTGTTTTTTTTACCTTCACAGCGTCTTCACTGTGAAGGTTCGGATATACCTTCACAGTCTTTTATCTGTAAAGGTTTGATTTTTTTTTAACTTGGTTTAGGTTTTTTTACCTTCATAGTGTGATTACATTATGAAGGTTCGAATGTTTTTTACCTTCACAGTGTTTCGGTGTGAAGTTTCATGTTTTAAGGCTTGGTCTCACGCGGTCTCACGGAAACAGCTTGGTCTCACGCGAACTTAAGTCTATATATACACACACATACATATATATATATATATATATATATATATATATATATATATATATATATATGGAGTTATATGGGAGAGAAGAGTAGGCAAGGAAGATAGAAAAAAAAACTCAATTGCAATTCTCTCCTGCATATGTTCATAATCATGATCTTTTCTTTAATTTTTAATTTTAATTTTAAATCTAATATTATGTTTATGTTTATATATATGTGTTTATCTTTATAAATCTTGATTACTAATCATTTATTGTTTTATTATATTGTTGTCATATCATATATCGTATTTTCGTTATTGCAATTTAATTGCTTGTCTATACTTACCGTAAGCTTTTGTTAATTCGTTGTAATTTAATTTAAATTATCGTAATTGTGATTAATAAATAGTTGTAAATTAGTTCATATTTCTTGTTAACATTTCCATCATTTTATTTACTTCTCCTATTTTAAATTCTTGTACTCTTTAAATTATAGATATTTGCATTGTAACAACTTATTTTCTCTTTTTAATGTTATATTTCGTTAAACGAAAAATGCAAGGAATCGAAGCAATGATAGGCTAGCTAACAAGCTTAACTTAGGTGTGGGGTGAAGTTAAGATATAAAAACCTTATTTTAATTTAATGGTAGGAGTTTGTAATTCAATAGCAGTTATTTCTAACCATTCATTCAAAGGTATTATATAAAAATCACATTTCTTGACAAATTAATCATTTGTTAATATGTTTCAGTTTGATGTACTCAGAGATGAGCCATTTTGAACACATCACTTTGAATGACATGGAGGTATACTCGAGAGAGTTACTCAAAACCAATGAAACTTGTTGTTTTTAGTCCATACAGTTTATACATGGGAAAGACTGTGTCATTGCCAGGATTGCACTTTACTTTGGAAACATTAGAGTCACTCCTTGGATGCGTGTCGGTCTCAATCTCGAAAGAGTGCCTTAAAGGAACTGATGGTTAGATAAAATAAAGTATTTTTACCAAATTTTTACCTAATTTATTTGCTTCAAAATCTTAATGGATCCCTACACCCTTGCTCCTTTTCTTTTATATAACTTGTTGAAAATCAATAGATACTAAAAGCACCTCTCAAAAACAATTCTTCGAAATCGCCATCTGAAATCATTTCTTTTACTATACTTTTAAAAAAGACATTTTACATCTTTTTTTCCTGTGGATCGATACTCAGTATTTTACCGTTTTTTTACTACTTGTAAGAGACGACGGTGGATTGATACGTGTATACTTGCACGAGTCTCCATTACTAATTGTCCAAGAGATTTATATAATGTATAAATCTCACAACACTTAACAAACTGCATTTTAAATTATTTGGGTGGCACTTCGTTTTCAGGTTTGCTCGAAAGGACTTAGCTAGCAACTATTTGGTCAACAGTTTACTTGATTTGGTACTACAAGAACATTTTCTTTATAGGATGCCTAAAATTTCTAAGTGTTCTAATAAAAGGATTTTATAGGACTTATGCTTATAGGAATAAAACAAAAATCGTCATATCTAAAAGTGTAAAAATAGGTTTATAGAATGGTTTAGACGTCTCAACAAGTTTTTAGGACATTTTTATAATAAATTGTCGCATTAGCTATTTTATACAACACTATATGAAAAAGTATCCTATAAACATAAGTGTCCTATAAACGTAAGTGTCCTGTAAAAAGATGGGTTTATAGGACATTTCTCAAAAGTGTCATATAAAATAGCTAATACGACACTTTATTTTTAAAGTGTCCTAAAAATTTGTTAAAATGTCTGAAATAATCCTATAAACCTATCGTAACACTTTTAGATATAATGCTTCGTAGTTTGGTCTTATAAACTTAAGTTTTATAAAGTATATTATTAGAACGCTTAGACATTCTATGCGTCCTATAAAGTCAATTTTATTGTAGTGTGGGCAATCGCAATAACATGGTTTTTCGAACCAAATCATTATATGCGGAGGCATTATTTGTCGAGATACGGGTTCGAGTGTATGTATGATTAGATTTTGAGAAGTTCACGTAAAGATTTTATCCCTTAAGACTGTTGAAT
This sequence comes from Arctium minus, assembly GCA_954870635.1. Lineage (NCBI taxonomy): Eukaryota > Viridiplantae > Streptophyta > Magnoliopsida > Asterales > Asteraceae > Arctium > Arctium minus. Next base: position 127,280,904 of record OX941081.1, on the reverse strand, counting down.
TCCTGTAAATTTCCATGATCTTCTCCATATTTCTCTCCTACTATTTTGTTGTAATCGTTCCTTATTTAGCTTCTGTTTTATAGCTTTCCTTTGTTAGTTTACCATTGTATCCAATATATATTTTTTCTTCCTGTTGTATTTTCACATATTGAAACTAAAGGCTACAAAATTTATGACCCGAGTCATAATAAGATCATCGTATCAAGGGATGTGAAATTCGCTGAAAATGTATTTCCCTTTGCCACCGACACCAAGCAGGATGGACGTGAAGAAGAAGACATATTTAAGGTCCCTTACACCATAGAACAAGAGCATGTTATCAACCGAGAAAACGTGCACAATGAACCAAGTGAGACTGACGAAGGACCAACCAATGTGGAGGACTTGGACTTGGACAACCCCATGAATACGCCCACTGATCGAGAGAGTCACACTCCATGGGAGAACTTAACACCACAATTGAATTTGAAACTGATGACCATGAAACCCATCAAAATGAAACTGTTGAATTTGAAAGCACCAATGATGTGCAAGTCAAAGAAAAGAGAAGTAGGTCAAGACCCAAATCCTTGGAAGATTACATAGTGAAGCTTACCCCATCTATAGACCATGCACATCCCGTCTCCAATCAACAATCCTCAACGATATGTCCCTTAGCAAATTTTATCTTTTATGATAAGTTCTCGGACTAACTCAAAGCTTTCATAGCGGCCATCAGTTCCAATGATGAGCCACAAAAATTTAGTCAAGCTGTGTAGGATCAAAATTGGAGAAATGCCATGAAAAAGGAGATACAGACACTCGAAGAAAATGGGACCTGGACCATTCAAGGCTTACCAAATGGAAAGCGTGTTATAGACTCAAAACAGGTCTATCAGATAAATTACAAACCAATTGGCGAAATAGAAAGGTATAAGGCGAGACTCGTTGCAAAGGGCTTTACTCAGATGGAGGGAGTCGATTACCATGAAATGTTTGCTCTTGTGTCAAAGTTGGTCACCGTAGAAGTCTCCTTGCATATTTTGTTAAAAGGGACTGGATCATTCACCAATTGGATGTGAACTATGCATTTATACTTAGGGACTTAGATGAAGAAGTCTATGTGAAAATCCCACAAGGTTACGACAAAATGGTAGGAACCAAAATCTGCAGGTTAAAGAAATCCCTCTACGGTTTGAAGCAACCTCAAACTCGGATTCAAACAATCTCATACAGATCTTTCTCTCTTCATATACAAGGAAAACGAAGTATTCGTTGCTACTCTCATATATGTCGATGATGTAATTATTGTGGAAAATGATCAAGACAAAATGCAGGGAACGAAGACCTATCTTGACAAGAGATTTAGCATCAAAGACCTTGGCCCTTTGAAGTACTTCCTTGGAATAGAAGTAGCTCGAACGATGGATGGTCTATTCCCAAGCCAAATAAAATACATCCTAGACATTCTAGAAGACAGTAGGATGCTAGGGTGTCGGCCATGCTCTTTTCCAATGGAGCAAAACTTGAAACTCGAAAAGGACGATGGAGAGGTTCGTATGGATGCCAAAAAGTACCAAAGACTTGTGGGGGTTTCTATATCTCCAAGCCACAAGACCTGACCTCACATACTCGGTAAATATTTAAGCCAATTCAGCTATGATCCGCGACAAAAACACATGTATGCGACTACAAGGGTTCTGAGATATCTAAACGCAACACCAGGACAAGGTGTCTTCTTTCCAAAGCAGGGGGGAACAAATTTAGTCACATATTGCGATGCCGATTGGCTTGGATGTCCTTTCACGTGAAGGTCACGAATGGGGTAAGTCTTACTCTTAGGGGGAGCCCCGATCTCTTAAAAGTCAAAGAAACAGTCCGTTGTCTCCCATTCTTCGGCTGAAACCGAGTACCGTACCATGGCCACCACCGTTAGTGAATTCATATGGATGCGTTGGCTCCTAAATAATCTTGAAGCTACGAAAAACGGACCTACACCCCTCTTTTGTGACAATCAAGTTGCTCGACGCATCACAAATAATCCAGTCTTCGATGAACGCACCAAACATGTCGAGATGGATTCTTACTTCACTAGAGAACGAGTCGAAACTTAAGAGATAGAGCCGCTTCACACTTATATGAAGATGCAAATAGCAGATCTCTTTACCAAAGCTTTGGGAACTCAACAACTTGACTCTTTACTCATCGAGCTAGGCATGCGAAATTTACATGCTCTACCTTGAGGGGGAGTATAAATTTCCATGATCTTTTCTATATTTCTCTCCTACTATCTCTCCTACTATTTTGTTGTAATCGTTCTTTATTTAGCTCCTGTTTTATAACTTTCCTTTGTTAGTTTAGGATTGTATTCTCTATATATTTTGCCTTCCTGTTGTATTTTCACATATTGAAATTTATAAAGAAAACAATATTTCTTTAATTCCCGTTCTGTACCAGATTTCTGGATAAGCTTCTCTTTTCTCTGCAACAATTACTGTTTCAAGTTGTGTTGTTTTTAGTCTCTTTGTAGTTTGCATGTTTGTTTAGCTTCTTTACCCTCTGTCCGTTTCTTCGGTTTGGTTTTGCTGCTACAATGGGAATCTTTCGTGTTGTAAATTGTTTTTTGTTTTTTCTTAATAAAAGTTGTAATTGTCTTTCAAAAAAGAAAATTCGATTAAAATATATGCTAAATTAATCATCGCATTTTTTAATAGTGAAAGTAAAGTATTTGGGATTTCTTCAACTACAATAATAATTATAATATTAAACATCAAACACAATAATTAAAAATATATATTAATGACAATGTCGGAGTTCCAATTTATTTAATATAAATTTTAAAATTACTAAGACAATTTTCATGTGAAAAGAAATTGTGATTTCCATCTTTGACAAGTTGACAAATATTTGCATGAGTCTTAATTTTGATTCGTCAAGAGTTGACAAATTATTTTGATCTTAATATCATAACCTAATACTTATTTTTAATTTTTTTTAAACTTCCTACCACCAAAACCACAATTGTTACATATATAATCTTCATAAATATTATCTAAATTGTTACATATATAATCTTCAAGATCTTTTAGGATAATCTTTTTGTTTAGCATATTTCTTGTGCATGGAACTGGAGATAAAGATGTTGGACTTCATTCTCCTTTGGATTTTGGTTTAAAAAGATTTTCATACTAATATTAGGTTAATACCACCATTCATTTTGAGATTTAGATGAAGATGAATTTTGGTTAATGATATCTGTCTATTCGAGATGACAAGTCTCCTCACACAAACACTTTGTGTTTGGGGCAACTTTCTGATGATTCCATAACCAAAAGAACAGTAAAAGTAGTTATAACTGAAATAAACTAAAATAGTCTTGCAAGAATAGTGGAAGTATGGTTTAGTGGGACGAGGTTATGTCTGGATCACATTTGACGACCGAATCTAGTCCCGGTATCGAGCGGGCAGTACCCGTGGACATGTGGGTCGGGTCATAGTCTGTACTGATGCATCAATGCTGCCCCCTTAAACAATGGCGTTGTCCGCAATGCCGAGAGTTGATGAACGTGTATGTGGCGAAAAAGCCGGAAATACGGCCGTGAACTCGTCTTCATCTTCCCAACTGGCTTTTGTGATGTCACATGAATACCAATGAATTAAAACTTGACGAACCTGAGTGTCGTTTCGAGAAATGACGCGGGTGTCCAAGATTGCTTCTAGAATGAGAACTGGAATGTTGTTGCTAAGAGTGGACGGAATCGGAGCATGGTGTGTGGTTGGATCTCTAAGTCACGACTTGAGGAGAGAGATGTGAAAGACCAGTTGAATACGGCTGCCTGTTAATGCTTTATAGTTTAGATCATTTCTTTTGTATTGTCTTTTGTTAGTATTTTTGCTTGTATCTTGGTTGACCTATTTACTCTTTTGTTTTGTTGTAGTAGCACGATCTTAAGAGAGTCTTGAGAGAGAAATACTTTGTACCTTACATGTGACATCAATACACTTGTGATTTCCTCCATTGATTCTCATTGTTCTTAGATTGAATTGTGTTTGTGATTTGATAGGACAATTTCATTTGGTATCAGAGCAAAGAAGAAGGAGCAGATTCAGATCAATTTGAAGATTTCTTGCAATTTTTTTAAGTCGACTGAAAGTTACTGTTTGATTTTTGATTTTCTTGTTTTTGCACAATTAAATCAAGAATTTGATTTGATTGTGTGCGTATTATCACTAGGATCAAATTTCATTCAGATCACTTAGACTAATTTCACTTCTAGATTGATCAATTTGATCAAATTGTTGTTTTCTTGAAACTCAATAGTCGAACACTGTATTGCACTTGATCACTGTAATTTTTCAATTGTATTTGTATTTCAGTGTTGTAATAGTGCTTAGTATTGCTTCGTGAAGAAATTGTGCAAGTTTCAGAATCAGAAATCAAGAATTACTTGATTTTTGATTGATCAGGCCAAGAACGCGCAAAGAAACCCAAGAACACGCAAGATCTACAAAACGCGCAAGATTCATCAGAAGAACGCGCAATCTGAGAGATCTTGATTTTCGCTGAAAAACGCAAAGTGCTATTTGCGAGTTCTAGAAACGCGCAAATTGAAGTTTGCGTGTTTATTCATCAATCTGCGAGTTTGAATTGTTTTTAAGATTTTTTTCTAAGTGTTTAAACGCGCACATCTTGCGAGTTTCCTTCTGCGAGTTTAGCTTGCGAATTCGGTAAAACACGCAAGTAGGCATCTGCGGATTCTCCAAACGCGCTCGACTCAGCTTGCGAGTTTTTCAGTGAACAATTATCTGAGTGTTTATGCGTCTGCGAGTTTCAAGCCTTCTTTAGTGATTTGCGAGTTTCTGTACTTAGTCAATTTTTGTCAGTTATATCAAATTTGATCAATTTTGGATTTTACACACCGGGTGTAATCTGCACTTCTTGAACGATCAATTCAAATCACATTCTTGCTACAATCATGTCTAGAGATCTTCTCAGTATGGGTTCGAAGTCCAAGCCTCCGGTTCTTCAAGCGGACGAATACTCTCAGTGGAGAAAGCGGATGATCAACTTTCTCAACAATCAAGATAAATCCTTGATGACTTCTATTCAGGAAGGACCCCATTTTCCTCATGTCACCTCAGCAAGGATTCCTGAAACTGAAACCACACCAGAAATTCCTGAAAGAAAAGTTGCCAAAAATCCAATCCAATATAATGAAACTGATAAGATATTGGTTGAAAGAGATGCTAATGCACTGACCTTCCTGATCATGGAAATTCCAAACGACATATTCAACTGGGTTGACAGTTGTGATTCAACGAAGGATATCTGGGATGAGTTGGAAAAACAGTTTCTCGGATCGGCCAAGTCTTAAAAGACTAAAAGAAATCAAAGCATTATTGCTTATGAAGGTTTCAAGGCCACGAATAGTGAATCTTTGAAGGACGCTTATGATAGATACAACATTATTCTGAATGAACTGAGGAAGAATGGAGTTCAGAAATCAGATTCGGAGATAAACTTCTAGTTTATCAAGAATCTTCAGCCTGAATGGGAAGTCTACACAATCCAGATGCAAATTAACAAAGATATGGATGAAGAAAAACTGCATGATTTGTTTTCTGCCTTAAACCAGCATAAGGATGTGGTTAAGAAGCAAGCTGCTGAGACAAAAGAACTGAGTCAGTTAAAAGAAAAGCACAAGAAAGTGGAAGATTCTCTAGCTTTACTGACACAGAATTCCGGAATGATTTTCGAAGCAACTTTTGGATCAAGCAAACCAGTCAAGGCTAAAGCTATGGTATCAAGGATTGTTGATTCTTCCGATAGTTCTGATGAAGAGGCTGAGGAAGCTGAACCTGAAGCAGTAGATGAGATTACTGCATTCGCGGAGAAACTGCCTTTGTTAACCACAAACTTTCACAAGAGTTTGCAAAGAAGAAATTCGACAACAAACCCAAGCATGACGGTTACAAGTCAGGAAAGTTCAAAGGTAAGTTGTTGATAGAGAAGGAAAGGAAGGAAGAGAAGACAGAGGAAAAGAAGGAAGAGATTAAAGAGAAAGATAAGTCAGACAAGTGCTTCAGTTGTGGAAAGTCGGGTCATTTTGCAAAAGACTGTCCGGAGAAAAGGATAAAGAATTATGAATACTACAGGAAGAAAGCTCAACTTGCCAAGGCTGTTTAAAAAGGGCAAGCTCTGAAAGCGGAAGATGAAATCTGGTACTACTACTCTGATGACGAAGAAAGTGATGTAAAAGCAAACCTGACTGAGGTCCACTACAACCTCATGGCTCACTTACAAGAAGATTCTGATACTGAGGTAAATTCAACGTCTGATGAATCTGGCTCTTCTGAAAATGAAGAGTTGATGAACTTGATGTCCCAATTAACTCAAATGAATACTGAATTTTTGAAACTAAAAGATAAACTTGAAGAACAAAAATTCATCATACAGGGACATCAAGATCAAGTGTTGTTATATAAAACATTATCAGAAGATAAAAGAAGAAGAGAAAAATGTTTTAAAAATGGACAAGATAAAGCTTCAAAATGAAATATCTGATTTGCAAAAAGAAATTGTAACTCTTAAAGATCAGAAACTTGACTTAACTCTTCAGTATGAACTTGTTATGACGGACAAAATTCAGGCATATACCAGAATACAAGAGTTAGAAGATTTAAATCTCAAAAGAGGTCAAACTGAACAGACTCTATAATTTTTAACAAACAGTCAAAAGGAAAACAAATTTTATAAGGCCAAGCCTGGTCTAGGTCTTTCAGATATGGATGTTCTGAAGAAAATAACCAGAAAAACTTTACAATTTAAACAACAAAGATTTGGAGCCTATTGTTTTAGTTCCACATATCCTTGAGACATTTGTTAAAACATAGACTACTTCAGATACATCAGCTAAAATAGAAACATAAACTAATATTGAAGATAACTCTGAAAATGAGATGAAGTATGAATCTCAAGGTCTCAAAAATGTTTACTTCAAATACGATGAATTAAATTCTTCTTATGAAAATAAAAAGAAAACATTTATTGAATTTGAAAATCCCTTTCCAAAAGAAAATGAGACGGTGTTCTCAAGAATAGGATGATCTCCATCTCTAAAGTTTTGTATGTCGAGGGGTTAGAGTACAACTTGTATTCCATCAGTCAATTCACCGAGAAGAAGTGTAAAGTTGAATTTGATGAAGACTTCTGTTATATCATGGATAAGTCAGGCACATAGTTAATCCAAGGAGAAAGAATAGGATTACTGTATGGTGTTCACTTTTCAACCCTACAAGATTCAAAACCTGTATGCCTTATCTCAAAAGCTTCAGTAGATGAAAGTTGGTTATGGCATCGTCGGTTTTCTCATCAACATTTCGGAGACTTGAACAAGTTGAGGACTCAGAATCTTGTCACCGGGCTTCCAAAGCTGAAAATAGAACAAGACTCTCTTTGTTCTGCATGTCAGAAGGGCAAGATGAAAAGAAGTTCTCACAAGATGAAGATGTTATCAAACTATTCAAGGTGCTTAGAGCTTATTCATATGGATTTGTGCGGTCTGATGAGAACTCAGTCAATCAACGGCAAAAAGTATATGCTAGTCATGGTTGATGAATACTCCAGATATACGTGGCTAGAGTTCTTAAGACAAAAGTCGGATGCTCCAGATCTCATCATCAAATTTATAAAGAAAATACAAGTTCGTCTTCAAAGTCAAGTGCAACAACTCAGAAGTGATAATGGTACTGAATTCAAGAACTCAACTCTTCAACCATATTTGGATTCAGTTGGCATTTCACACAACTTCTCAGCTGGAATGACACCACAGGAAAACGGTGTTGTGGAAAGGAAGAACAAAACTTTGGTAGAAGCTGCACGAATGATGCTTGCATATTCCAGTCTACTGCATTTTCTTTGGGCTGAAGCAGTAGCAACCACATGTTTCACACAAAACAGGACAATTATTAATAAGCGATTAAATAAAACTGCTTATGAAATTATTAATTGTCGTAAACCAACTGTTAAATTCTTTCGTGTGTTTGGATGCAGGTGCTATGTGCTGAATGATAGAGAAAATCTAGCCAAATTCCAAGAGAAAGATGATGAGGGAATCTTTATTGGATACTCACTAACCTCCAAAGCATACAGAGTTTACAATACAAGAACGAGATCAGTGATTGAAAGCATCAATGTGTCCATTGATGAAACAAAGACAAGAACTTCTGAACAAAGAAATTAAGAACTTGGATCTAGTGATAAAGCTTCCACATCAACCAGTGTGGAACCTGCTTCAAAACAGAATGAGCTTTCTAAATCATTAATTGAATCTAATTTAGATTTGCTGTTTTATGATGCTTTTGATAATTTTCAGAAAGAACAAGTTCAAAATGATATACCTACTACTGATACATCTACTACCACTACAGATATATCAGGACCCTCTAAAGGTAATGGTGAAGCTTCTACAAGTCAAGTTCAAGAAGTTTCAAACAATACAACTTCAGCTACCAATGAAGATGTTCCATCTACATCAATCACATCTGAAGAGAATGTGCTAGAAACTCCCACTGAAGAAGCTATTCCATTACAAAGCACATCAAGTCCAATCTTATCTACTTCAGAAGAACCAGAAGTACAAATCACTTCTACTTCTGAAGAACCAGCAATACAAGATGAGTTTGATTCGTCTAACAATCAAACAGAAGTTGATGTTTTACCAAGCTCACACAAATGGACAAGAAACCATCCTCCAGAAAACATTATTGGTGACCCGTCTGCTAGAGTGTCTTTCACCTGCAACAACCAATTTCTGCATGTTTGCAAGTTTTCTGAGCAACATTGAACCCAAGAAGCCATCTGAAGCTTTAAAGGATCCATATTGGATAAATGCAATGAAAGATGAGCTAAATGAGTTCAAAAGGAACAAGGTGTGGAGATTGATACCGAGACCCAAAGACAAATCCATTGTTGGCACAAAATGGGTCTTTCGAAACAAAAAGGACGAGGCTGGAAATATTGTAAGGAACAAAGCACGGCTAGTGGCAAAAGGTTACAATCAACAAGAAGGAATTGATTATGATGAAACCTATGCACCTGTTGCTCGGATTGAAGCCATAAGGATATTTCTTGCTTATGCGGCTCACAAGAACATCAAAGTCTATTAAATGGACGTGAAGTCTGCTTTACTCTGGGCATGAGAACACCGACATGCACACTTTGAGGTTGTTCCATGCTATCATCTATGATTTGCATATTGATTATGCCTTAGCTATCTGGACTGAGTTTTATGAAAAGGTGATGAGCAAGAGGCATTCAAGAAATCCAAAATATGTGCCTTATTAGCGGTTTCTACAACTTATTGTCCGAAGCATGCTGAGATCCAACAGAGAGATTCCAAAAAGACTGAATCATGAGATTGCACCTGAAAATGAAATGACACATCTTCAAAAGCAGAAGCAATCCTTTGCTTTTGAGATGCAGTACCTGCTGAACTGCTTGCTTATGCCAATCAGACCGTTTCATGTGTTAGGAAATATAGGCAGTCCATGGGAATGCCAGAGCCGGTAATCCCTACCCAGGACTTAGAGCCAGTTAGATGAGAAGAGTCGGTGAGGGTTCAAACTACTATGGGGGTAGTTGAACGGGTAAGTGAGCAGAGGGAAAATTTAGAGAGGAGTTCTGGAGTGGGTCAGACTTCTGTACTGGAGGGTGTGGGAACACAGGCACAATCTGGCACACGTTTAGTGATTTCCACATCTCAACCTGAGACGACTATCATTCATCAATCAGGTCCTCAGGAAGAGAATCCTGATGAAAGTCAGAATTCTGAAAGAACTTTATCGGTCAGACAAGCAAGCTCATCTAGTACTTCGGTACTATCAACAACTTCAGAACATGATGCTGAAAATCAAGGAAATGATCAAGATGATGATGATCAGGATGATAACTTGGGTCACAACTTTGGATTCTTGGAAAATGTTTCTTTACACCATAGTCTTAGTTCTGTTGCAAGCGAACTTGATTTGGATGGTGTTGACTCAATAATTATGAACGTTGTGTCTGATTATGGAGATATAAAGCCGGATGAGGGAGTATTAGTTGAAAATTCAGAAAATGTGAGGACTAGAGAGGTTGAAAGAAAAGAACATGGTGAGCGTGCGTGCATCCAAACCTACCATTCCAAAACGGAAGCCGCATCCACTACCTCTCCGCATTTGTTGCGAGCATGCAGGAGGTATTGAAACAGACATTAGTCGCCCACTGATGCAATTGCACACCCCTGCCTCCCATTTTGCTGTCTCTCAACAGACAGTAGTCTCAACTTCTCATGGGGTTATAGCACATAATCTACCAAATCTTCATTTGGATGGTTCAGGTATTGAAATTAGAGATCTGTTGCCCTCGATCTCATTTCCTTCGTGCATACAATCGAGTCTAGCACCTTTTACTATTTCAACTTCCTTGTCTAGGACACAAATATCTGCTAACATCGGGAGTCTTAGTGCCCCGACCGGAACACCTATAGTAGTTTCAATTCCTGAACTACGAGGATTAGGTGGAAGTCCTGTCATTACTAACACTATGCCAGCTTTGAGTACATGCCACACTGTTGCATCTACAACAGTTGTGTCAACAGGAAGCTTGAGTAGCCCCGGTGTTATATTACCCAAATTTGTTTCAAGGGAATTCCTCAATGACGCCCTAAAGGTCGTTGAAAACTCTTTGACACAGAAATTTCAGTCGGAGCTGAGCAAAGTAACAGAAAGGTTTGAGGAGGAGATTGGAAAAGTGATGAAGTTTTTGAAAGGGAAAAGTCCAGTAGTTGAGGAGCCAGTGCAACCACTTCCACTACCATCAGTTCCACAACCACCACCAGTCCCATCAGTTTCTGAGCTGAAGTGTTTACTTTTGGCTCAATTGTTATCAGATGCTCCAGCAGATCAGACAGAAGCAGATCTTATCGGATTACTGAGGCAACAATCTCAACCAGTTTTTTCTCCAGTTCCAGTAGATTATGTTACTCAATCTCAGTTCACACAGTTCAAAGACTCAATGGAGAAGCACCTACAGGATCTCATCAAAGCAGTACAACTTTCATGCAAAACTACATCTGAAGCAGTTTCTAAGAAAAGACATGATCGTGATTCTGATCAAGATCATGAGGGGGAGATGAGCAAGAGACAGAAAACTGCTGAAGACGTTGACATTATTACTGTTGAGAATCATGGGACTGAAGTGGCTAAAACTACTCAAGGAGATCAGTCGGGTTAGGATCAGTTGGGTGAGGATGCTCCACAAGCTGAAATGGAGTTGATGATTTATGATAACACGGAATCAACAGTTGAAAAGCCTATGATTGCTACTGTTCAAGAGATTATGGAAATGTTGGGGGTCACGTCGGAGAATTTTATCAATCTAGATGACTATGCCTGTGATGATGATGAGAAAGCTGCTGCCAGATACGACAGTTACTGGAAAATCAAACAAGAAGGGATGAATGTTATTGACCAGAACATTCAGAGTTATTGACCAGACCCTGAGAATACAGTCACTGTTGAAGAGATTGTACAGAATGCTATTGCTCAGGGAAATCTGAATGAGAATGAGAATGTACTGGATGACTTATTTGGAGACAACATAGATGGAAACTTTGATGACCTTGATAATGAAGCTGAAGAAATTGTAGATCTTGATCAAACTTTTACTGTTCAACAAGCAGAAGTTGTGGAGGTTGCTCAAAATGTCAACGCTGTTGTTTATGCTCCACCAATATACAGATTGTTTGATGAAGATGAGATTTTAACTGCCATTCCAATAGTCTCTCCTACCAGAAACTGTTATGTCCCAGAAAATATTGACATTTCTGAACCAAGGGTTGCTCTACCTCTACCGAAAGACTTTGAACTGAAGAACCATCTGAACAACCTAAGCAAAAAGAAAAGGTTGACAAGCCCAAGTCTTCCAAGAAGTCTAAGAGATCAAGGATTCCTACTTTAAAGTCTAAGACAAAGGATCTTGAAGAAGAAAGTCCTATCATTGTTGACATCCAAGACTTTAGAAATCAACTGTACAGAGAAAAGAAGCAAAGGGAAAAGGAAGAAAGACAGTTGATCAGAGAAGCAAAAGCTGAACTCAGAAAAGAAGAAAAAGAAGAAGCCAGAGCCAAAGCTAATGCACTTCCTTACATCCGGAATCCTGACAGTCCAAAGATACTCAGTGCTGCTGAAGCTTCTAAAAAGCTTAAGCCAAATCCAGTGTTTGTTACTCCGATGGAGGTGGAAGAATACTCAAAGGCTCATGGTCCAGAAATTGAATCTATGCAAGCAGAAGAGTTCAACACTTATGAATTCAGTGAAATAGGAAAGATTACCTTCAAAGGAGATGTTCGTGTTGGTTCTGTTCTTTACACAAGTTATGATGTTGAGGGGGATTCTTTGAAGTTCATTGAGATTATCAGAAGATCTCTCAAAGTGCCATTCCTTGAAGAAACAACCAAGATCTTTGTTTCCTCTCTACAACCAATTGATGAAGCAAAATTTTTTGGCGTTGGAGACAAAGACAAGATTTATCAGACCAACTACATCAGGTTCATGAAAACTCAGAACAATCTTTCACCATATGTCAAAAGAGAAGAGATTTTGCATATTCAACAAATTTACATGTGCAAGATTCTGAACGTCAACTATCCAAAGTTCACTGTGCAAAGAAAAGATATGAAGATTAGTACCTTCATAGAAGCTAATTTTGATAATTTGGACTTCTCAGATATCATGTTTATTGTGAATGAGTTCAGAGATAGAAAGAAGAGAAAGAGGACACAACCTGTTGCTTATGCTCTGGATGCAATCAAGAGATTCATGACAAGGAGTGTTTATAATGCCTACACGTTTGATTTCCAGCTTGGAATTGAAACAAATCAAAACAGAGTGAACCTGCTAGCACCAAACTTCAACTATCCAAAGATCAGAGTTCTAGAGCCTTTTCAGATTTCAAGATATCCAGAATTGGGAGTAATGTATGTGAACACCAAGACTCACAAGAAATAGTTCATGAGAGCTTCCGAATTGGCAAAGTATTCAGATGGTACACTGAAGTATGTTCGGAAAGTGCTTGAAGATAAGTTGTTCCTATCAGAGCAAGAAAGATTCAGAAAGAATGAAGCTCTTAGATCAGTTGAGTCTGTAAACATGGAAACTATTCTTGAAGAGATCAACAAGAAGATAGAGTTCAGAGAGCATATCAGAAGGTTTGAAGCGCACCTTGGAATCAGAAGAATTTGCTTCAGAAGATGGGACCAGAACAAAATTGTCAAATGATCTAAAAGGGGGAGAATATTAATGCTTTATAGTTTAGATCATTTCTTTTGTATTGTCTTTTGTTAGTATTTTTGCTTGTTTCTTGGTTGACCTATAAATAAGGTCTTCCTCTTTTGTTTTGTTGTAGTAGGACGATCTTGAGAGAGTCTAGAGAGAGAAATACTTTATACCTTACATGTGATATCAATACACTTGTGATTTCCTCCATTGATTCTCATTGTTCTTAGATTGAATTGTGTTTGTGATTTGATAGGATAATTTTACTGCCTAGCAGAAGTTCGAGTCGATAAGCAACCGAACCAATGCGGTCAATAATATTATAAGGCCCAAAAAATGTCTCGCTAGTTTGGCCGATTCACGGGTATGGACAGAAGATTGTCGGTATATTAGAAGGCGAAGGAACATAAAATCACCGATTTGGATTTCCTTTTCTTGACGATGTTTGTTCGCATGTTCGGCCGGTTGAGCGTGGTTTTGATGTCCTGAATAAGCTGCTAGTGGAAACCCAAGGTAGCGTCGATCGAAGCGACGTATGAGGACCCGAGTGTGTAGGAAGGGATGGTAGGTGGATCCTGACCATATAAGGCTCGAAATGGAGACATATTAATGGCTTTGTGGTGATTAGAATTGTACGAAAACTCAGCAAGATATAGGTATCAAAACCATCCTTTGGGCTCGTTACATGCAAAGCAACGAAGGTAGGATTCGAGGATATGGCTGACCACTTCTGTTTGCCCGTCCGATTGAGGGTGATAGACGCTCGAGTGGTGTAGGGCGGTGCCAAGTTGAGCAGAAAGTTCCTTCCAATATCGGATAAAAAAGAGTGGGTCACGATCCGACACAATCGATTTGGGAATACCATGTAAGTGGTAAATCAATGTCAAGAACATGTTGGCTAGGGACGTCATTGTATAAGAGGGTGGAAGGCCGATAAAGTGGGCAAACTTCGTCAAACGATCCACGATAACCCAAATCACTACTTTGCCATGAGAATTGGTTAGGTGAGTGATGAAGACCATTGAGATATCTTCCCAAAGTTGATTCGGGATAGGAAGAGGTTACAACCTAAAAGGTTTGTATGTTGGATACTTCACTTCCCGGTAAACAAAAAAACGACAAACTCCTCGACATCATGACGTATGCCCGACTAGTAAACCAAAGCTGAGAGGCGTTTAAACGTCGCAAGGGTCCTAAAATTGCCACCCAGAGAGGGCTGGAATGGAACTCATGTAATAGTTGATCAAGAAAAGTGGGTATGGGAGGAATGACCATGCGGTTTTGGTAGTAGACAAGGCCATGATGTATGCGGTAGGCATGGTTTAGGACTCGAGGTAAACTGTATATCCATTTAAAAACCTCGGGATTAGTCGAGAATTAATCTCGTAATTGCATGAGCCATGGAAAAGTTGGAGTCAAAAGGCCAAGAAAGGTTGCAACATCGACACGACTAAGAGCGTCGACCACTTTGTTCTCGTGCCCTGGCTAGTAAAAGATTTTGAAGTCATACCCGAGAAGTTTGGCGACCCATTTATGCTGATATGGGGTTTGAATGACTTGTGTAAGAAGATGTTTTAGGCTACGGTAGTCTGTATGAATCCGAAAACGTCGTCCAAGCAAATAGTGATGTCATTTATGGACCTCCTCAGTAAGTGCAAAGAGTTCTCAAGTGTAAGTTGATGCGACTTGCATTAGGGGTCCTAATTTCTTGCTAAAAAATGCAATGGGAAGGTCATTTTGAGAAAGAACGACACCAATCCTAGTACGGAAAGCATTGGTAGTAACGTCGAAGGGTTTTTCAAATGCAGATTAGGTGAGAATAGGTAGCTTGGTCATGGTTGTTTTGAGTGCAATGAAGGCAACATTGGTGGTGTGAGACCATTCAAACCGGAATTTTTGTAGGAGGTCGATCAGGGGTGAAGCAATGGGAGCATAGTGGAGAATGAAGCAACGATAATATCTTGTTAGGCCAAGGAATCCACGCAAGGAAGTGACGGTTTTAGGGGAAGGCCAAGCGAGGATCGCCTAAATTTTGTCATTATCAACCGGAAACCGCAGAGGCAGATATAACATGGTCGAGGTAATCGACTTCGGTGACGATGAATATGCACTTCGATAGCTTGGAAAAATATTGATGAGCTATGAGAGTGGTGAAAACAGTCTCGAGATGGGTGAGGTGTGACTCACGTGATGAGCTATAGACCACAATGTCGTCAGAAAATACGAGTATTCAGAATGCAGTTTTCGACAAGCCGAAGGAGCGTTCGACAAGACAAACGACATGACGAGAAACTAGTAGAGTCCATCGACTATTCAGAATGCAGTTTTCTGGGTGTCCTCGGTAGCGATACGTATTTGATGATATCCGACGCGCAAATCGATTTTAGAGAATGTCAGGATCTTAATTCTAAACACTCAGAAACACTCAGAAACAATATTAAAGGAGTTTGCGGAATAACACTTTAATATTCAATAATCAATGAAAACAGTGAATCAGAAGAACAACTTGTAAACTTTATTATATGATTGTAAAGCTACAAGATTCAACACTCAACCTCAATATTGATGAACAGGCTCACTAATACGAATTCTACTTCTCTAGAATTGGGATTACAAACCTTGAGGTTGATTCTCTCTTTCAAAACAAAAATTCAGAATTCTATAACTATTCTCTATATAATGAAGATAAAAGATAATTATAAAAGATCTTCAAAATAATCTTCCATCTTTATCTCCAAGCTTTCCATAATCTTCAAACTTGATCTACACGAATCTTGATAATCTCATAAGCAGCACTAAGTCTTCAGCAGCATTAATACTTTGAGCAGTATTAATGTTCAGCAGTACTAACTACTAGCAGTACAAAAATTGCTTAGCAGTAGTAATCTCCTCTAGCAGTATTAATCTTGACTTAGCAGTACTAATCTTGATCAGCAGTATTAACTTCACTCAACAACATTAATCTCAGAAGTAGTAATCAAGTTCTTCTAGCAGCATTAACTGTACTTGTGTATTTCTGAATTTCCCAACAATCTCCCCCTAACTTGACTTTTAGGAAGAGAAGTCAAGTTCTTCAGATGGTCTTCTTAGATGCTCCCAAAACTTCATGGCTCATACACCTGTATTTGCATCCAACCCCAAACTCTGATTGATTGTTCTTTGAATCAAATACTTAGCCATCTCTGAATTTGGAACACATCCTAGCTTCTTCTTCAACATTGCATGAAGCTTTAGTCTGCTGTGATTATACACTCTATCCACTAGGAAGTACTCTATGTGATTTATGTCCATAGTTAGTGCATATACTCCACTAGTTTCATATAGAGTCCAATTGTTGACAGTTTTGAACACATTTCTGATCACATGCTCCACTTCTTCAGGTTTGAACATCATACACAGATACTCCATCACTAATTTTGTAATTGAAATCTCTGGAGCTTTTAGTTGATCTGCATACAACTTCATTCCTATGTCAAACATCTCTTCTAAATCTGACGTGGAACATGTTCTTACAATCTTTGCCCAAGTGTTATACACTTCATACTTTTCATCCTTTCTTTTGAGCCTTATGTATTCCTTCCCATCAACCTTCATTGTGTCCCATAGAATAACCTCAGGTGGCTTCACTTCAACAGGTTCAACTGAAATTGGTTCAGGCACTTTGTCCATCACTACCATGTACATATTTACATCATCAGTTTTTGCTGGTTCTTTCTGTGAAGATGGCTTAGGTGCCCCTTCTTCTTCAGCAACCTACTCATCTTCTTCTGTAGCTATTCTAGGCTTCTTGGTTGACTTTCTCCTTGCCATCGTCTTGGTTCTTTTTAAAGTCCTTAGACTTTCACCAAGAGTAGCTTCTTTCTTTGGTGGTGTTTCTTGCTCATCTGGAAAGGGTTTTTCTATCATGAAGTCATTGCTTTCTTTCATTCTCTTCTCCATTTCCACCCTGGCAGTTTCATTCCCTTGAAGCTTGGTCATTTCAGAATTGTACAACTCTTTAATCTTCTCAAAAGACATCTTTGAGAACATCTCCTTTCTGACTCCTACAGCACCTTTGAGAAATGTAATCATCTTGTTTCTCTCTTGGGTACCTAGGAAGGTCTTTGAGAGTTGTCTCTTCTTTGCAGCTGTTTTTACCATCACTGATTTCTTCAGAGTTACATCTTTCTTTTGTGCAATTTCAGTTGCCAGGCTTTGTTGATAAGCTTCATTCAGTTCAGCAGCTAGAGCCTTAGCCATCTCTCTGTCCTTTTCAACCTGAACCCTTTCTTCTTGCTCAATATCAGCTTGTATCTTCTTGGCCAGAGCTTCATCTGATTCAACCAACCTTTGCTTTTTGATTGGTTGATCAGATTCCACCATTTTAGCTTTGCCTTTATCTTTGCTTGCCATCTTCTCAACACTAGCTTTCTTGATCACTTCACCTTGTTCTTTGATGACAACTCCTTTGGCCTTTGAGATGACCTTGGGAGTATCATGCTTGGCTTTGATTAAGGTTTCTGCGATCTCAAGATCTGTCAGAACTTCTTGCACTATTTCTGCTGCTTCTTTCAGTTCAGCAGTATTAAAAGTTTCTGCTGCTTGGCTTGAACCATCAACATTAAATGTTACTGTTGCTTGCTCTTTTACTGCTGCTCTGCTTGATGTTTCTGCTGCTTGTACAATTTCTTTACTTACTTCATCAATCTCTCCCTCAACACTATGTTTCTCCCCCTTATCTGTATCAGCTTCCAATTTGTCCTCAGCTTCTGACTCCCCCTTTTTGGGAGCATCAGTTACTGGTTTCCTTCTTCTAAGCACAAACTGTTTCTTCCTCTTTTTCTGGACTAATTTCTTCACCAAGTTCTTCAGTTTGGAAATCTGAGCTTGTTGAGACAGGACTATTAGTTTCAGCTCTTCTATGTCTTTTCCTTGGTTGATCACATCCATGTTGATGTTGCCCATTGTTTCCATCAATTCATAGTAGTTATATCTGTCCTCACCTTCTCCAGGAGTGTGACCCCCTTTTGAAGGATCATGGGATCTTTTTGCAGTAGAGGTCTTCTGCCTAGCAGAAGCACCTGCTACCCCCATGGTTTCTTGGCACCTGGGACCTTTGGATGATTGCTCACCCAAAGTTGCCATGGGGAAGATCTTATTTATGTTACCACTGACCTCCTCTGTGCTAGCAGGAGTAGTGGCAGCCTTATCACCCATATGCTCAAACATCTCCTCAGTGAGCACCTCCTTGGGGTTGGGAGACACCCCTGTGGTTTCCCTGTAGGTATTCTCTAATGGAGAATTCTCCATTAGAGGGCTTAAAGGCTCAATGGGTGATGGTACAAGAAGGGAAGGAGCCTTCTTTACCTTTTTCCTTATGTAAGTTTGGGTTATTGGAGAAGTTGGCTTTTGAACAAGAGACTGAGGGATTGATATGGAGGGTGAAGGTTGGGATTGGCTAGCAGTGGGATGGTCTAATGAGGGCCTTGACCCTGCTGCCATACCTTCTTCATTGTGGGGCACCACCATCATTGTAGAGAACAATGGGGTGTCAACTCCTTCCGAGTCCAATGGAATCTCTTCATGTTTGAAAAGACCTTACCTTTGGGAATTTTGGGTACATATACCTCATCAAAGTGAGACATATCCGTCAATTCATGGGTTATAACTTCTTGTACAAACCTTAGGTACATGTAAAAACTCTTTTTGCTTCCCAAGTTTGATACAAGATCACTGAAAATCATTCTTGAAAAATTGTACTTTCTGGCAGTGGCCAAGCAGACCAAAGCATATGCAATGGTACTGCTAAACTCACTCCATCTAGTAGTCTTTTTGGAGATACAGTGCATCAGGGTATGAACAAGAAAACGCCATTGGGTATAAAATTTTGCTTTTGAGAATTTGAAACCACCCAATTGGCCTCCATACCCCATTCTTGACAAATTTGAGAACAAGTCCTCATTTGGAATAGAAGTAATACCTGCAGCATCGTCTAGACGTAGACAGATGCGTATCACCTCTTCAGAAACTGACAAGGGTTTGTCACACACCCTAGTCTTGATTATCTGCACACCATTCTCTGTGACTATGGTGGCATTTGCCCAGAATTGTCTTTGATGCTCTATGTAGATAGTTGGCGACACAGTAAGAGCATGGGCAATGTGGCTGGACTTGAGAAAATCCACAACCTGGTGAAATCCAGCAGCTTGTTTCGGCTTCTGTAGCATCGCAATCTCGTTCTGCTCATCAATGAATGTCATGGATGCCATTGTGCTTGAGTAATCTTGACTGCAACACTTGGTGCTTGAGAGAAAAGGGTTAGAGAGCAGATGAATAGAAAGCAAATAGTCATTATGAACTTTTGGGCGGGCAAAAAGGGTATTTATACGATTCGGGACATAAGGAGTATTAACTCCTAGCAGTATTAACTAACTAGCAGTATTAACCACTGGCAGTATTAACTAACTAGCAGTATTAACTGAGAGCAGTAGTAACCACTGGCAGTATTAACTAACTAGCAGTATTAACTGAGAGCAGTAGTAACCACTGACAGTATTAACTAACTAGCAATATTAATTGAGAGCAGTAGTAACCATTGGCAGTATTAACTAACTAGCAGTATTAACTGAGAGTAGTAGTAACTGTGCACTGGCAGTATTAACTAACTACACTGGCAGCATTAACTATACTTACACTTTTTGAAGCTTAAGGTACTCTGATCAAGGTAATAACTTCCTGAGAAAGATGTTAGTAGCACCATAGAATAAACCAATAATAGGTATGTGAACACTTTTTAAAACATTAGCTCATTTAGAGTTGATCATGCCCACACTTGTGACCAAGAATGTGAATCTACCCAGATCAAAAGCTTTAGTGAATAGATCAGCAAACTGGTTGTCAGTATGAACTTTAGCAACTTGAATTAGCTTTTTTTCATTACAATCTCTGATAAAGTGATACCTGATCTCAATGTGCTTTGTTTTGGAGTGCTTGACTGGATTGTTAACAATGCTTATAGCACTGCTATTGTCAATGAAGATTGGAGTGTGAAGAAAGGTTACCCCATAGTCCAGCATCTGATTTTGAATCCATAGAACCTGAGAGCAGCAACTTGCAGCAGCAATATACTCAGCTTCTGTTGTTGATAAGGACACTGTGGTTTGTTTCTTACACTGCCAAGATACTAGTCTTGCACCCAAAAGTTGACATCCACCTGAAGTAGACTTTCTGTCCATGTTAGCACCTCCCAAGTCACTATCTGAATAAGAAATCAAGTCAAAGTTGGATTCATAAGGATACCAAAGACCTAATCTAGGTTGCCCTCTCTCTTAAGTATCTGAAAATCCTTTTAACAACTTGCAGATGTGATTGCTTTGGCTTGACTTGGAATCTGGCACACAAACACACTGGAAACATGATGTCTGGTCTTGAGGCTGTGAGATACATGAGAGATCCAATCATTGATCTATATAGATGGACATCAACATCCTCCCCCTCAAGATCAGCAGTGATCTGTTTATGAGTCTCCATAGGTGTGCTTGCTGGCTTTGAGTCTGTTAATCCATATTTTTCCAGGATGTCTTTCACATATTTTGATTGGCTTATGAAGATCCCATCTTTCTTCTGTTTCACTTGAAGTCCAAGGAAGAAGGTAAGTTCACCCATTGAACTCATTTTAAAGCTCTTGTGCATCAACTTTTCAAAGTCTCTACACATCTGATCTTTTGTGGATCAAAGATGATATCATCCACATAAATATGAACCAATAGGATGTCCTTCTTACTTCTTTTAATGAAGAGGGTCTTGTCAATTATTCCTCTTTCAAACCCATTCTCCAAGAGGTAGGTAGACAAAGTATCATACCATGCTTTTGGGGCTTGATGCAGACCATAAAGTGCTTTCTTCAGTTTGTATACACTGTCTGGATATGATGGATTTTCAAATCTAGGGGGCTGACAGACATATACTTCTTCATCAATTGTACCATACAGAAAGGCACTCTTCACATCCATTTGGTATACCTTGAACTTCATGTATGAGGCATAGGCTAGAAATAGCCTAATTGCTTCTACCCATGCCACTGGAGCAAACACTTCTTCATAGTCAATGCCTTCTTCTTGAGTGTACCCTTGTGCCACTAGCCTTGCTTTGTTCCTTATCACAATACCTCTCTCATCCTTTTTATTCCTGAAAATCCACTTGGTGCCAATAGCTCTATGACCTTTTGGAAGGTCCACTAAGTCCCAAACTTCTTGTAATTTGAACTGCAGTAACTCTTCTTGCATAGCTTCTATCCAACTGGAATCTTTCATTGCCTCAAAAACCTTCTTAGGCTCAATTTGATATAGAAATCATGAGAGTACTGTGTGTTGCTGATCCTGCAGTTCTTGAAGTCTGCTTTGATTCCTTGTTATCATAGGAGAAGAGATGTCTCCTATGACCAACTCTGGAGGATGATTCTTTTGAGTTCTAGTCTGATGACTAGGTTCTTCATTGATTCCCACATCCAGATTGGAATCATTTAAATCAGCTGAGGGGATCTCATCAGCTGCTTCTGGCTCTTCATGCACTTGATTCTCCTCATCTCTTCCTTCTTCTTCATTCTGAATTGGTTCAGTCATTGTCTCTTTTGCACAGACATCAACAGGCTCTATTGTAGGTATGGGAAAGATCACAGACTGAGGAATAATGTCTTGTACTTGTACCTGTTCATCCCCTGATCCTTCACTTCCTGAACCTGCATGATAATCACTACTGAAACCCAAAGAGTTAGTTAGTGAATTAATGTCAAATAACCACTGAGGACCAGATCCAATAGGATTTAGTGTGTTCTCATTGCATTTGACATTGTCACTTTCCTCAATTATTCTAGAAGAAGTATTAAAAACTCTGTAAGCCTTACTCTGAGATGAGTAACCCACAAGAAAACCATCATCAACCTTGCTATCAAACTTTCCTAAGTGAGTTTTGGTATTGATAATGGTACAAGGACACCCAAAAGGTTTGAAAAATCCTATAAAAGGTTTTCTGTTATTTAAAAGCTCATATGGTGTCTTGTTTTTAGGCTTGACTACTAGAACTCTATTTTGGACATAGCAAGCAGTATTAACTGCTTCAGCCCAGAAAGTAATTGGTAGTTTTGAATCTGCCAATCGAGATCTAGCAGCTTCAATCAGTGTCCTATTCCTTCTCTCAGCAACACCATTTTGTTGTGGAGTCCTAGGAGCACTGTATTGCCTCTCAATTCCTTTTTCCTCACAAAAGGTGTTTAGGTCATGATTTTTAAATTCAGTACCATTGTCTGACCTAATGACTTTTACCTTTTGATTAGTTTGGTTTTCAATTCTTAGAATAAAGGATTTGATCAGTCCACTTGTCTCATCCTTAGTCCTTAGAAAATATACCCAAGTAAATCTAGAGTAATCATCAACAATAACTAGGCAGAATGATTTCTTACCAATACTCATAACATTTGTAGGACCAAACAGATCCATATGCAACAACTGAAGAGAATTAGAGATTGTGTTCAACTCTTTGGACTTATGAGAAGTTTTGTGTTGTTTGCCTTTGAGTCAGGCAACACAATGATCATCACATGAAAAGACTTTGGAAGGTAAACCTCTTACAAGGTTGTTTTTAACAAGTTTATTCATTGTTTTAAAGTTCATGTGACACATCCTTCTGTGCCAAAGTGATGATTCATCCAAAGAAGCTTTTGAAACAAGACAATTAAGGGATGAATCAGCTGAAACACTTTCCATATCTAAGCAATATACATTATCCTTTCCGGGAGTTCTTAGTAGTATCATCTTTTCATTAACTACCTTGAATCCAGGAGCAAGGATAATGCATTCAGAATCTGTAAATAATATACTATGTTGTTTGTCACAAACCTGTGATACACTTAACAGGTTGTACCTTAACTGCTCAACATAGAATACATCTTCAAAGGTCATTTTACCTTTGGTTACATCCCCCTTACCACTGATCTTACCTCCATCTGGAGTATTACCAAAGGCAACATGTCCACCATCAATTTTCTTGAAATTCTTGAGGCATGACATGTTCCCTGTCATGTGCCTATAGCAACCACTATCAACATGCCAGATGCTCTTCCCCTTGAGTTTCTGGTTGCCCTGCACATAAGATTAAACAATTAGTATTGATTGGGGACCCAAGCCAAAGTGGTCTTGGGTCTCCCTTTCTCATCAAAGTATTTACATTCCTTTTTGATGAGGTTTTTAAACTCAGAGCACTCTTTATTAGAGTACTTTGTCAATATGATTGGCTTAGCAACACAAACACTAGAAGCAGTACTAACCTTAGAAGCACTAACAGAGTTAGCAGTATTAACTTTTGAAGAAGTACTAACAATGTCAGCAGTACTAACATTGTTAGCAGTAGTATTACTTCTAGCAGCACTATCATTGTCAGCAGCACTATTTGTGTTAGCAGTACTAACAATTTTAGTGCTTTTAGGAACCCACATATTGACACTTTCTTTAACAAACTTTTTCTTCATGTGGCTTTTAGATTTAACAGTTTTCTTAGCCACATGACTCCTTTCAACCTTCTTCCTATAACCAAAGGGTTTTTGCATAGATCTTTGACAGTTCATCCTTTGGTTCATAGGGTTGAAATAACAGTTTTTGGCAAGATGATTTAATTTGCCACAGATAAAACAAGGTTTTGGTCGATTGATTTTACTCAAATCAACCCCTTGTTTTTGTGCCCACTGATTATTCCAGTTTCTTTGATTTCCCCTCTTTTTATCATGTTTTAGGGGCTCAGTCTTCTTACATGCACACTGTTTGCAAGGGACTGGATTCACAACTGTAGTATGTTTGTAATGGACCTTACTAGACTTTCCTTCTGTCTTCTCTATGTTCTTGGATTTGATCTAAGCCCTTCCACAGTCCTCATTGGTGATAATGTTATTCTCTAGAGGAATCTCACCACTCAATTTGTTCTCCTTACTCTTACCAACCTCTTTCTCAGTCTTATCCTCAACAACTACTTCATCTAGGGGATCTATTTTAGTGGCTCCCTCAGGCAAGTCCTTTCTATCTTTGGTTTCTAGCAAGTCTGAGGTAGGGGGGATGTAATTGTTGTTATATGGTGGTAGTGTGGCATTATACCTAATTCCTCTTCTCAGCTTATCATGAATCTGAGTTTGTAGTAAAGAGTCCATTGCTTTAGAAGCATTGGAAAACTTTTCTACATCAAGCTTAACCTTGGTTAGCTCCTCTCTCAGCTTTTCACTCTTCTCTTTAGATTTGGTCAGTTTAAGTTCTAGATCCTTTTTCTCCCACTTCCAGTAATTGGTGTCATATGAGTGTTAGAGTTCATTGGCTTGAAAACCTTTAATCTGTTCCTCAAACCTCTCAACAATTCTCACATAGTCCTTTATATCCTTTTCTAATCTCTTAAGGTCATCACTCATCTTCTGGTTGTTATCCCTGTACCTTTTGACAGTGTCTATGCAAGTTTTAGAATAGAGATTAGAACTTACCTCAGATGGGAGATCAGATACTTCGGCCATAAGTGCTTGATTTTGGATAGCCTCTTCTGCTTGATCACTCCAGTCAAACCCCATTCCTTGTTGAGAAACAAGGGCTTGAGCAGAGTTTCTGTTATGGTTGAGGTTTCCAGACTGTGCTTGTTGGTGGTTGTTGTTGTGAGACACTCCACTTCTGCATTCCCTGGCAAAGTGTCCCTTCAGATGGCATTTGTAGCACTCCACCTTTGATTTATCAAACCCTGCTCCATCTTCTCTTCTTTGGGAGAAGCTGTTCCTCCCAGTCCTCTTTATGAACTTCTTCACCCTCATGGAAAGCATGGCCATCTTCCATTTAATATCCATCTCTTCCAGATCATCAGGATGAAGTTGTTCCAAATCATCATTAATTAAGGAGGAATTTCCATGGCTGGCAAGAAAGGCTTCAAACACAGAATCAGTGCCTTTTCCTTGATTTGCTCCATTAGCAGCATTAACTGATTCAGGATTAGCAGAAGAATCAATTGATGCTGATAGGAGTGCAGGATTATGAATATATCCAGAAGGCTTCTTCTTTGCCTCCACCTCAACTTCAAATACTCTAAGATCATTGTACAGATCATCAAGTTCTTTTTCTTCCAACTGATCATTCTGTCTGAATGAAACAGTGTACATGGTCCATTCATCTCCAAGGGACCTTAAGAACTTTCTGTTTACATCATCTTGATCAATCTGTACTCCCATAGTAGCTAGTTCACCAATCAGTTTGTTAAACCTGTCAAAAGTTTGAGTCATGGACTCATTCTTAGTTGACATAAAGTTTTCATACTGTTGCTTCAAGATTGCCTTTTGATTTCTCTTAGTACTTTTGGTACCAGAGAATCTCTTCTCTAGAGCATTCCAGAGCATCTGTGCGTCAGTGCAATTACAGAATTGGTGTTGATATTCATTGGGAATGGCCAAGAGCAGTGTGCTCAAGGCTTTCATCTCTGTCTGCCTTGTCTTTCTTTCTGCATCAGTCTTTGGTGGAGTTCTTTTTCCATCTTCACCAATCTTTCCTGCATCAGATGGGCCATTCTCAATGATGTCCCACATAGAGTAATATGTGAGGAGAATTTATTGCTTGATTCTAATCTTCCACATATCAAATTCATTGGATCTGAGCATTGGAACCTTTGAGACCAGAGTACTGTTTGATTCAGCTGTGTTTTCCATGATGAATAAGATTTCTGAGAATACTTGCTGTGATACCACTTGTCAGGATCTTAATTCTAAACAAGAATAAACACTCAGAAACAATATTAAAGTAGTTTGCGGAATAACACTTTAATATTCAATAATCAATGAAAACAGTGAATCAGAAGAACAACTTGTAAACTTTATTGAATGATTGTAAAGCTACAAGATTCAACACTCAACCTCAATATTGATGAACAGGCTCACCAATACGAATTCTACTTCTCTAGAATTGGGATTACAAACCTTGAGGTTGATTCTCTCTTTCAAAACAAAAATTCAGAATTCTATAACTATTCTCTATATAATGAAGATAAAAGATAATTATAAAAGATCTTCAAAATAATCTTCCATCTTTATCTCCAAGCTTTCCATAATCTTCAAACTTGATCTACACGAATCTTGATAATCTCATAAGCAGCACTAAGTCTTCAGCAGCATTAATACTTTGTGCAGTATTAATGTTCAGCAGTACTAACTACTAGCAGTACTAAAATTGCTTAGCAGTAGTAATCTCCTCTACCAGTATTAATCTTGACTTAGCAGTACTAATCTTGATCAGCAGTATTAACTTCACTCAGCAACATTAATCTCAGAAGTAGTAATCAAGTTCTTCTAGCAGCATTAACTGTACTTGTGTATTTATGAATTTCCCAACAGAGAAAAATCGGGAGTCATGAAGTTCGTTGAAAAGTTCATCGATGTTGGGAATAGGGAACTGATCGTGAACGGTGATAGCATTAAGCGCATGATAGTCGACACAAAAAATGCCATATTCCGTCCTTTTTGCGAACAAGGAGGACCGGGGATGAGAACGGGTTATGGCTCAGTTTGATAAAACAATCTCGTAATATGTATGAGATAAGTGAAATCATGATGCATTTTTTATAGTGAGGGTATCGTAGGGACGCAAGTTAATAGGATTACTGTTTGGAAGAAGTGGTATATGATGATCATGTGGACACGTAGGTGGAAGCACGGTTGGAGTATTGATCAAGAAAGGGAAGCAACCTAAGAGTGCTGTCACATCAGGGGAGTAGGTTGGTGTGGTGATGGAAGTACTGTACGGGGTTGGGTTAAGGAGTAACAAAATACAGGAAGAAATAGCCTGTTTTTGCAAAAGGTGGCAATGGGTTCTCCAACAAGTGAAATGGAATTGCCTCTATAGGTGAACGTAAGGCGAGGAACAGAAAAATCTGCCAATATCAGGTCGTGTATGCCAAGCCACGACATGCCGAGAACAATATCAGCACCCTCGATCGGGATGAAACAAAGGGAGAGGGTGAAAAGAGTATTGGCGAGATGTAACGGGACGACGAGGCATTGACTATTGCATTGGAGAAAATGGTTGTTACCAATTGTAACACCCCGATTTCGGGTAAGAATCCTCTCAAGTCTTATGTTCAACTTGGTTAATAGGTATGAGTATTTTGTCTTCCTTAGACCTTTATCGATGCCTTGTATCGTCACTCGGGTGTCCAATAACCGAATCGGGTCGATTAGGGTCAGTTTGGGCCCCGGTACCACACCCACGACTATGCCCGACGAGAGTGCCCGTGGCATAGTCGCTTAAGTCACTGTCGCTGATGGCCACACCCTTATGGTACCATTCCCGCGACTATGCCCGGCGAGAATGCCACGGGATAGTCGCACTGTCAATATTGTCGTCGGGGGACAAGCCTCGGTACAATCCGTGCAAGATATCCCTGCGATTGTGCCTTGGCATTGTCTCCCTGGCAAAGTCACCGACAGGCTGTTCGGCTTAAATAAAGTCGCTCGATTAATTGGTGTCTAGATCTGATTTTGAACAACAAGGTCGACCTCCTCTCCTCTCTTGGGCGATTTCTCCTTTCCTCCCTCCTCTTACTTCATTAATTTCATCTACCAAAAAATCAAGGGGAGTTAATGTTTCACTAGGATCAATCTACCATTTATTGCAAGACTCAGGAAGAATCTCATTCTCCCAACTGCCATCTACAACCTAAGGTTTTCATGATATTAGGGTTTTCTCTTACAAACCTTTTTGGTGAGTCCTCATACTTGACTATCTTATTTGAACATATTTATTATGTGATTGTGTGTTAAATGCTAATATTTCTAACCCCCTTTTTGTGAACATAGTAATATCTGACCAAAATATATGATGGATAGGTTTGAAGAACTACTTGAAAGAAAACTAATTCTAAGCTTGAGGATGAGACTTAAGATATTAATATACATGTGGAATGAATCCTTGCATCTTTTAGCATTTAATATGAAATGTGGAACCCTATCAATGGTTTACTTGGAACTATGGTAATGGGGTCTAGAACAACTAAGGAATGGTGAAAGTAAACATGAAGTGCTCTTAGTCTATCATACGTATGCAATATTATAAGCATGGGAATGAATATTAAATCTTTGATTGTTTAAATGTTCTACGTGTGAGACTTGAATATTGATGGATATTGATGGCTATATATATATATATATATATGACAGACGTGGGGATTCAAGAAAGTATGCACTAAAGGACTGCGTGTCCTTGAGGTGAAACTATTCTAATAGGTAGGCACTAAGGTGAAGCTAACCTTGAGGTGTAGCTCGTAGGAGTGGGCACTAAAGTTGAAAGCCATGGTTTGAGGTGACGGCTCTCCGAGTTGTGCACTAAAACCAAGAACCTGAGGTGTAGTCCCAATTACCATTATCAGACGATTTCAACCGTATACTTGTCACCCCAAATGAAAGTGGGATTCCCGTAATCGTATTGTACAAATGTATATAACCATGTACGGAGTATCTCAATTGAAGGATTTTGGTAATGATGTGACCACCCGGAATCAGTAACCTTGAATTATGAATAATTGTTTTACTTCTTTTATGAATATTTGAATGTAATCTCACTAGAAGTTTGGTCTAACACTTGTGGTTGTATATTTGGTCTACAAGTCCTATTAGTGGCGGGCCTAGGAGATTTTAACGTGTCGATCTGTGCAAGTAGGGCTTTGGAGAATTTTGTGAAGAGAGCTTAAATTTTGGAGATATAGCAACACCCCATTTAATCTAGTTAAACTTCTTGATTAGGCAGGTTGTTGTAACTTTGTCTCATTTGGCATGTAGCCTTGTTGTCCAAACTACCCCTTCTACGGGCTATAGTTGTGATGTTAAAACTTTTATTCCCTTTAAGTACCAGAATTCCTTCCTTCCGATGATTTAAAATTTTAGGGTGTTGTATGTTATGCATTTACCCGAAATTGGGTGGTTTTCTTTATATTTTAGGCGTCATATTGCCAAATTTTCAAATTTTATTTTTATAAACTTTTTAGGGCTTTACATGTTGGTATCAGAGCAGCAGTTTAAGTGAACTAGGTATGAATGTAAGATGCCTAGACTTAAGCTGAGATTGTTAAGTTGTGACTTGTGAGTTTGGGGTAGAAATCTTTAGGTGGGTTAGCCTTAGAGTCGACGGAAATTACGTTAATTAAGAGTCGTGATAGTGGTAACGAGAATTCTTACGTATCATATGTTCATAATTTCACTTAGCTAACGTTATTATGAAGGTATTTTACGTGAGTGTACTTGATCTACTATTATTATGACAATTGATTAATGTAGTAGTACGTTTCCTTGTGTTTAAATTCCTATAGCCTGCTTCTTACCTATACTCTCGTGTGTGTGGCAGACTGAGATGGTTAATACTCGGGGTAGACCAAGGACTCCACCGGAGGGCTACGAGGCTATCGCTTCGACGACCAATCAACCAAGGGAGGTTGAAGCAAGAGAAATTTCTCCCATAACCAATGTATTGGGTAGGGGACCGAAACACATACCGAGGGTGAATCTGGCATCCTCAAACCCAATATTTATTGAAGAAACTCCCGAGACAAGAATGATGGATAACATGATGCGGGTCATGAATGAAGTGATGGCCAAACAACAAGAGATTTTCATGAAATTATTGGAGGACAGGGATACTAGCCACTGTAGGCATGAGGCGGTGGCTAAAAATGTGATTGTTGATGGATCTAAGGGTACGGGGAATGAGATCCCAACCGTGGAACAGGCGGCAAACGACACCAGACTAGTGGAGAAAACTTGCTCTTTTAAATCGTTTATGGGTTGTAAACTGTCAGAATTCTCGGGTACTACAAATCCGGTAATTTGCATGAATTGGCTCCGAGAGCTAGAATTAGCCTATGAATCATGTGAGTGCGGTGGTAGCTATTTATCGTGTACTGCACAGCGGGGGCACATTATTACCTAGTGAGAGCACAAGTATATACCTTCACTAGAATCTCTACAAGTAATATAACAGTAAAAGTACCGAGTATCGTTCTCACAGGGACTGAACTACTGAGAATTGTTGATTTTGATGAACTTCTTGCACAAGTTTCGAGTTTGGGAAAAATATTTGTTTGATGGTGGAATAGTAGAAAAATGCGAAATGAACTTTATAATTACAAGTTGGGTACGGGTGTAAGCTTTTCTAGGAAAAAACGTAGTGACACGATGGTTGAACATGTTGTAGTACAGAATGTCTATAAAAAGCCCATCTCTCGAAAGTGGATTTTTATAGACCGGTCCTACAACGTATTCACAAAGTGTCCATCTTTACCGACTCTTGATCTTTCCGATTTAACTAAGTTGATAAAAATAATCAAGTTATACCAATATGGAGATTTATACCCAAATATCTTTGTGATATAAATCTCGAGCGGCATTTGAACCTTAGTAAATCATACAAAACCCGTATCTCTACATGGTTATCAAAGATTCTCTCAAATCTTTGTGCATCACTTAACCCGTATTTCGAATCCGCCCCTCTTGAGGTCAAGATCTAATATTAACACATAAAAGTGATCAGCTTAACTGCGTTGAGTTGAAGTCCCGACTCAAGTGACCTAGGTCAAGAGTTAGTAGTGATAGCTATGCCCAAATGTTGCCTACTAAACCCAAGTTGGCTCACACCCGCACCCAAAAGGGTGCTTAGCTCATAACGATAATAAAAGACATAATGTAATATAAGAAATACTCATTAACTACTTGCATTAATAAATGTAACTACAAACGTAAATGAAAAGTACGGAATTTAACTAATAGAAATAAAAGTACGAAAATTAAATACAATAAAGTAAGTACGGAAATTAAATACAAGAATTAAAAGTGCGGAATATAAAAGACGTAAAGTAAAAACGAGAATTGAAAGACAAAAATTAAATTCGACACTTCAAGTCTAAAATCAAGTCTAAATACTTGAAAGTATTTTAGACTTGAATGAGGAGAGAGTGATGGATGATTGTTGATGTAGAATGGTAGATGAGAAGTGATTGGTGTGAAATAAATGCTCTCCAAAGTCTTGCTTTTATAGATGGGAGGCTTGAGCATCCAATGGTCTTGATTGTGTCTTCAATGTATGGCCAAGATTACTCCAGAAATTTTTCTTTCCAGCCCATATCTTCAGCCCAACTTCAGCTGGCCCAAACTCTCGGATGCCCACAGTGGGCACACAAGTGCCCACAAATCGATCTGCGGCACAAATTCTTACAAAATTGAACAAATTGGTTAAATTATCACATATTGCAAACAATGTGGACCAAATGAAGGAGATAGAAGCAAAATGGGTAAAAAGATGAATAAAACCTATTAAAAATAGTAACAAATAACTCTCTAAAGTGACAGTTATCATTCCCCCAAACTTGAGGTGTTACTTGTACTCAAGTGACAAAATAAAAATGAAAAAGAATGACACGAAGAGGGGAGAACTTGAATGAAAAATACCACCTGGATGATGTTGATAATTCCTCTAGCTTGAGTATGGTGTCTTTCTCCATCGTTGAAATGGTTGGTTCCTAACTAATCAATAGAACTTTGATTTGGGTTGGTGTTTGTGGCTAAAAATGAAAATGACCCTTTCTTCCCCCAAACTTGAATTATTCTACAAAAAGGATTTTTGGATTTCTCGATGTTGAATCCAATTTGTGTAGTTCTCGAATTTTTGAAACCCACATATGTTGGATTTATGACCGGTTTAATGAACGTTAGGTCTCAAAAAGTCCTTTTTATTCAACGACCGTCTTCCAATTTTTCGAAGACTTTATTTTATATATATATATATATATATTTGTTTTTTTTCTTTCTTTTTTTATATGGGTTTTACTCATACGGTGAAAAATAAATTCTGTACCAATCGCGCAACGTCCCCCCCCCCAAACTTAGAATAGGACACTGTCCTCATTGGCATATAAATGGTAGGGGCAATGGTAAAGGGTTTGGTGTCGAAAGGGATGTGTTTAAACCGCAACAAAAATGGCCTACATCATCTTAGGTCATTACCAACCAACGTATCAATGGAAAATGCACCTGAAAAACGGACAAAGGAACTAGATGAAAGACATTAATATCAACGTCATAGCTTAAACATAAGTTAACCCGTATGAAGGTTACAAAAAGACGGGATTAGTCTAGTTAAGCACAAAGATACCCAAAAGAAATGTTCACAAAATACATAGTTTGCAATAAGTGATAATTAAAAACCCATCATAATCAACCTTGAGGTGAAGACTGGCCACTCAGGCCAGTAGTCGGTGCACCAGATCCATTAGTGGTCACTGTGGGCAGACTGGTGGTCACAGTGGGTACTTCATCAGGTTCGGTGGGCTCGTTTAGTGGGTCAACAGCAGGAGCAGCAACAGGTACTAGGCGCCGAACTTGTGGTGGAAGGATACCCGGTGGGAAATGCGTCATGCGTGCAGCAAGCATGATGTTCTGGGCCCCAAGGAATTCTCGTAGCCCACGATTCCAATCACGTTGGTAGGCCCACATCACCATGGGGTTGTACCTCAATTCCATCAGACTCGTGTCAACCGCCGTCGTACGTGTATCCACCTTTGTCAGCTTGGTCATAAGGGCATCCAGCTTGAGGTTCATTTCTTCAATCTGGCTCGCCAAAAGTGTTTGCCATGTCTCGTTCCCATATCCGTAATTCAACCATGATCTCTCTGCATTGGCCGAAGGGTCCACATGGGATGAACCCGCTGCTGTGGTGGTGGTAGGCGGCGGTGGTGGTGGTGGTGGTGGTGCTTCATTTCGCGGCGGAGAATGTACCTGAACGGGGTTAGTTTTTGCAGTAATAGCTTGAACACGTTGTTCCATCGTATCCGTACCTAGGAGAGATTGCACTTTGATAGTTTTGTCTGAACCATATATTGGTACTCCGGCAGCCTTCATCAACTTCGTAATCAGCCCCGGAAAGATGAGTGCAGTTTTGACACGAGCCGAGGAGGCCTTAATTGTCGTGTCAATAATGGGGCCAACATCGATTAGGAGCTCTTTCATAATACAGAAAAACAGCCAACACCACTCTTGGGGAATCGAACCATCGTGCATAGACGGGATCAAGTTATGGTGGAGAAACTGGAACCACAAGGCTGCTTCGGGGTTGAGGCCATCGGTCAAAATGACCGGTTTCCGGTGGTTGAACTTCCAACCGCAGCCTGGTGTACACAGAACAGGCGCAACCTCTTCTTTGGGAACAAATTTCGAGCCCAAAGCAAGTTGACTGAACTCACAAATAAAAGGGGTATTAAGGCCTAAAGTCCGGTTGATGTTCTCCCCAGACCAATCAACAGATTTACCCCGAAAGATTACCGGGGTCTTCCGGTGTATAGCAACAGCCGCGAAGAACTCGCGAACCCAAGCCATCTTTGCCTCACGTGTCAAGGGAACCATGGTTTCCCACTTTAGAGAAAGTAAGTGGTGGTTGATTAGGACATAATCCTCGACCAACTCGGGGTCGAGGCCTCGCTGATAAAGAAAGTTGTTCATTTTCAGAAGATCATACCTCGCAGCTACAGCCTGGTCATAGGCCTTGGTTGACTTTTGCTTGACTTGTCAAGTGGACCGCGTGACCATTTTCCGTTTGCCTTTCACCTAGGCCTCCGCTTTGGCTATATGATGCATTGCTTGTCTTGTAATTCGACGTTCAGGCATCCTCTCATCAGTGTCTAAGTGTTCATCACTCTGCACATAATCATCGTCACCCTTATCATTCGTTCCCATGTCCACAGTGGGAATTTGCTATTCTTGATGCTATTTTTCATCGTGCCCACTGTGGAGAGCTTCATCCTTCCCCTCCGTGCTAGACTCCTCAGATGAGGATGATGATAAGTGTGATGGAGTGATATGGGGTAACAAATTAGTCTGCTCAGTGCTGGTTTTGGATTCAAAGTCGAAGAGGAGATCCTCCTCCACACTTCCTCTTTCATTGAGGTCGAAAGGGTGATGGGTAGGGGGTTTGGGTCTTGAGAGGGAGTGTTGGGGTTTTGGGAGGATAGGTTAGGTTGTTCCATGGAATGAAAGTTGTTAAAGTCTCCGACACCTTTGAGAGGGGTGGGGGTTGGTAGTGTCGACGTTGGAGTGGGTGTGGGGTTGGGGAAGTTGAGGGTAATGGAAAGGTGTCGATGGATGGGGAGGATTTTAGTGGCAGCAGGGAGGGTGGTGAGAGAGGGGTTAAGGTTTTCTGGTAGGTGGGTTACGGTGGTAGGATTAAACTTTAGGGTTTTGGTGCGTGGTGGAGAAGTGAAAGAGGGGTGGAGGATTCTAGTTAATACCTGGTGAGCATTGGCGAAGGTGAGAATGAAGGTGCCCTAAGATGATAATTGAGTGTCAGTACTAACCGCCGATAAACCAGCGGCGATGTCGCCAGCGAAGGTACATGAACCGGCGGAGGTGTGCAGTGGCGATGAAACAACACCGTGGGTGGTGAATGGTTCACTAGCAGCGATAGCTATTTATCGTGTACTGCACAGCGCAGACACAATATTACCTAGTGAGAGCACAAATATATACCTCCACTAGAATCGCTATAAGTAATATAACGGTAAAAGTACCGAGTATCGTTCTCATAGGGACTGAACTACTGAGAATGGCTGATTTTCATGAACTTCTTGCACAAGTTTCGAGTTTGGGAAAAATATTTTTTTGATGGTGGAATAGTAGAAAAATGCGAAATGAACTTTATAATTAAAAGTTAGGTATGGGTGTAAGCTTCTCTAGGCAAAAACGTAGTGACACGATGGTTGAACACGTTGTAGTACGGAATGTCTATAAAAAGCCCGATATCTCGAAAGTGGATTTTTATAGACCGGTCCTACAACGTGTTAACAAAGTGTCCATCTATAATGACTCTTGATCTAGCCGATTTAACTAAGTTGATAAAAATAATCAAGTTCTACCAATATGGAGATTTATACCCAAATCTATTTGTGATATAAATCTCGACCGGCGTTTGAACTTTAGTAAATAATACAAAACTCGTATCTCTACGTGGTTCTCAAAAACTCTCTCAAATCTTTGTGCATAACTTAAGCCTTATTTTGAATCCGCCCCTCTCGAGGTCAAGATCTAATATTAACACATAAAAGTGATCAGCTTATCTGCGTTGAGTTGAAGTCCCGACTCAAGTGACTTAGGTCAAGAGTTAGTAGCGATAGCTACACCCAAATGTTGCCTATTAAACCCAAGTTGGCTCACACCCGCACCCAAAAGGGTGCTTAGCTCATAACGATAATAAAATACATAATGTAATAAAGGAAATACTCGTTAACTACTTGCATTAATAAACGTAACTACAAACGTAAATGAAAAGTACGGAATTTAATTACTAGAAATAGAAGTACGGAAATTAAATACAATAAAGTAAGTACGGAAATTAAATACAAGAATTAAAACTGAGGAATATAAAAGACGTATAGTAAAAACAAGAATTGAAAGACAAAAATTAAATCCTACACTTCAAGTCTAAATAATTGAAAGTATTTTAGACTTGAATGAGGAGAGAGTGATGGATGATTGTTGATGTAGAATGGTAGATGAGAAGTCAGTGTGAAATAAATGCTCTCCAAAGTCTTGCTTTTATAGATGGGAGGCTTGAGCATCCAATGGTCTTGATTGTGTCTTCAATGTATGACCAAGATTACTCTAGAAAGTTTGTGTTTCCAGCCCATATTTTCAGCCCAACTTCAGCTGGACCAAACTCTCGGATGCCCACAGTGGGCACACAATTGCCCACAAATCGATCTGCAGCACCAATTCTTACAAAATTGAACAAATTGGTTAAATTAACACATATTGCAAACAATGTGGACCAAATGAAGGAGATAGAAGAAAAATGGGTAAAAAGATGAATAAAACCTATTAGAAATAGTAACAAATAACTCTCTAAAGTGAGAGTTAGCAAGCGGGGAAGCACAGAACATTCGTTTTGCTTTTCAAATGTTCCGGGGTGACGCTGTTGCGTGGTGGAATGTTATTCGATCAACTATTGATCCAACTGTTATATCTCGGCTTTCTTTGGAGGATTTCAAGAAAAATATTATGGACAAGTATTGCAATGAGATAGCGTTGGATAAAATCGAAGATGAATTAGAAGCTTGACGAAGGGGGACCAGTCTATAGCTGACTACTCAAGGTTGTTTGTCGAGAAACTGAATTTCATGGGACACTTTGCCCCTGACGAGAAGACCAAGATAAAAGCATACCACAAGGGGTTATCGGCCGAAATGAAAACCGCTATGAGAAATGCCAAGGTAACCACTCTTCAAGAGGCAATTGAGGAGTCAAAGTTGGTCGAGGACGACATCATACAGAACCGGAAAGATAAAGCTCATGTGGGCAAGAAGAGGAGGTGGGAAAGTCGTTCGGGACCACCTCAACGCCCAAGACCTTTTGTCGGGAGTACTAGAGTGGAACCTCGTTAGGAACCAAGTTGGTGCCCAAAATGTAAGAGCAAGCATTTTGGAGCTTGCAATTCCGCCCCTTTAGTGTGCTTCAAGTGTGGCAAGGTGGGTCACGCTAGCCAAGTGTGCCCCATCAGGGGGACTGTGTGTTACGAATGCAAGGAGGTGGGCCACGTGCGAAACAACTGTCCCAAGTTAAAGGGTAATCCATGAGGATCTAGCATAGGAGTGCCGGTCAAGAAGGAGGTTGCTCCGAGACATCAAGGAAGAGCATTCCAAATGATAACTGAGGAAGAAAGTAAGCCGCGGATGTGGTGTCAGGTACGTTCTTACTTAACTCTCTGCCAACTATAATACTTTTCGATTCGGATGTGAACCGCTCCTTTCTAGAAGACTCTTTTCGTAAATCCTTGGATGCACCATCCACCACCCTTAGTGATACCTTAGTTGTGGAGATAGCAAATAGAGAC
Organism: Arctium minus; assembly: GCA_954870635.1. Taxonomy (NCBI): domain Eukaryota; kingdom Viridiplantae; phylum Streptophyta; class Magnoliopsida; order Asterales; family Asteraceae; genus Arctium; species Arctium minus. The sequence goes on along the minus strand of OX941081.1, from coordinate 127,243,711 downwards.
CAAATCGTGTTGCAAGAAATCGTGAAGGATTGTCAATTAGAAATCGAAGATGAATGTTTTCTGGTAGATCTACTTCCTATGCCCATAAGAGGAATCGACGTGGTGATAAGGATGGACTGGCTAGTGTCAAATCAAGCCGAGATCTTTTGTTCAAAGAAACTCATTCGTGTTCCGACCGTAAGTAGAAAGTTTGTCCTTATTTATGGAGAGAGGCGTAAGGGAGAGGTGGCAGTCATTTCTTCTCTCAAGGCGTGAAAGTACTTATCGAAGGGATGCCCATCATTTCTAGCGTACGTGTTAGACGCCAAAGCCGAGAGGAGGAAAATGGAGGACATGAAGGTCTTCCAGGACTTTCCCGATGTTTTCCTCGAAGACTTGATGGGATTACCTCCCGACCACCAGGTGGAGTTCTGCATTGACTTATTTCCGGGCGTGACGCTAATCGCCCGAGAACCATATCGACTCACACCGACGGAAATGCAAGAGATGTTGAAGCAATTGCAAGAACTCATGGAGAAAGGTATTGTGTGGCTAAGCTCTTCACCTTGGGGATCTCCAGTATTATTTGTCAAGAAGAAGGACGACACAATGCATTTTGTAGAAAATAAAATCTTTTCACTCAAAATCTGTGTATTATTTGTGGTATTATTTAGATTTGCAAATAAAATCTGTGTTCTTTAATACTGTAGAAAATACATTTTGTGTTATATCACTCAAAATTCTATCATCAGATAAAATATTCTATAACTCAATTATTTTGCTCTCTAAGACGAGTGGAGGTACATAGATTTTGGCTTGAACATGTTTTGCCTCCATCTCAGTAGGAGAATAACTAGCAAAATAATTAGTTGAAAGAAGTTTTGGTGTTTTAGAAAGATAACTATCATTCAGTCTTTCATAACAGAATGGTAGTTGCATTTTCTTCAAATTCATTCTTTTCTCATCTTCTTTTTCCTCAACTTCTTTTGATGCTTTGGTGATAAATTTGGGTTTCAAATGAGGATAATCATCAGCCGCATACATATAATTTGCATTATATAGACCTGGCTGTTTTCTGATAGCTTTTTCTAAGTAATGTGGATTATCAATCCCTAATCCCCATTTTTCTTTAAAATCAGCATCTTCATCAGGTGTATTCAAGAAAATAGTTTGATCTGTTTGGCCTCCAAGATACAATTTAGCTTCCAAACCATTTACCTTTTTCTCTAAAGTCTTGTTTTCAACCTACAATTTAAAAGCTTTTAGTAAACATTCTTGTTTTTCAGAATCAGACTTAGATAATTGTTTTTCAATATCAGAAATCTTGTTTTCAAAACAAATCTTTTCATTTTGAAAAAAAGAAGCAGATTTGCATAGAGAATCAATTAAATCTTTGTTCCCAATAACTGATTCATTAAGTTTAAAGATTTGTTGATTTCTCCTAGCAACTCTGTCTTTTTCCTTTTTCAGTTTTAATTGAAGGTCTTGAAGTTCGACCATCATGGCTTCCATTTTGGTCATGAAATCTTTTTCAGTTAAGTTCATTACCTCATCAACAATCTCCTCATCAGCATCATTCTCTTTATCTTATTTTCCCATTATGCAGAGATGAGCAGACTCTTCTTTCTCTTTTTCTTCCTTTACGTCGGAATGATCCAACCAGAATTCGTCTTCAGCCATTAATGCTATGCCAGCTTCTTGTTGTTTGGCCAATAGCATTTTGTTCTGATAATACTGTGAGTTGCGAACCTTTGGATTTCGACATTCTTTAGCAAAATGTCCAATCTTGCCACAGTTGTAGCATTTGATTAGATCATTAGCTGTCTTTTCAGCACCGGTATAATCATTCACATATTTCTTTCTTTCTTCTGGTTTCTACTCAACAAATCTGTTTCCTTCTACCCTTTATCTGTGCTCATGATTCTTGGAACTAGACGAAGAGTATCTATAAGAATTGGATCCCGGATTCTTGTAGAACTTCTTTTGGAATGCTTGGGTCAGTAATAGCATTTATTGCTTGAGACTTTCTCCGTCATCTCCATCAGATTCGAATTCTGATTCAGAACTGAAAACAACTGTCTTCTTCTTATTCTTCTTCTCTTTCTTTTCTTTCTCTTTCTCTCCATTCACCAATGCTATAGGATCAACAACTTTCTCAACTTTCTTCTTCTCAGCTCTTTTCTCTTCCACCTCCTCTTCATTCCGTCGCAGAGTCTCATAGACTTCATGTACAGGTATTTCGCTCAAATCCTTCATTTGTTTCATCCTTCGCGTGTGCTCTTTCCATTCAGGTTGCAAAATACTGAGAAACTTTACATTGTTCTCAATTTGTTGCTTGTTGACCTTGTTCTTGGAAAGCTCATTCAGAAGCAGCACAAACCTCTCATAGGTCTCCTCCAAGCTTTCACTTTCTTTTGCTCTAAATTCTTCGTAGCTGTTTATGCAGTTAGCTACCTTCATTTGGTTTCCAACTCTAGAACCCAACATCATTTTTCTTAACTGATCCCACATTGATTTGGTAGTTTCGTTGTAGCTATCCATTTTCACATATATCTCATTAGTCATGCTTTGTAAAAGCAAAGATCTGACTTATTTATCAGCATTAAACCGTTTCTTCTGTTCATCAGAGAAATTAGCATACTTTTTATCCACTCTCCTTGTTCTCGGAGCTCCATCTGAATCATTACCACCAGCAGGAATCTCCTCAGTAGGTTTCTTTATTGGGCCTTATGTGATAGATTTCAGAATGTTCTCTCCATTTGATTGTCTATCAACAAAGTCCAAAAATCTATCTCTCCATTGTTCATATTCTCCTTTAAACAACGCCGGAGGCTTGACATCAGTTCCAATTGAGAGAGTGTCTCTCGAGTCATCCTGTTTGTACCTGTTTTGAAACAAATATGCAATAAGAAACGAGAAACTGATCGTTAGTCCAATTATGAAATCTCAAGAAAAAAAATTGACACTAAAACTTTTTTTTGAAAATTTTGACTAAGTCCTGAAACTCGCAGATCACTATTCCCAAAACTCTCAAATCACTATTCTCGGAGAAACTCGCAGATGCCTATTCACGTAAAGCACTATTCACGACGAAACGTGCTAATAGAGACGTGCGTGTTTGTAGAACTCGCATAAGCTAATTTGCGCGAAGTAGGAACTCGCTTGAAGAGACTTGCGCGAACTCAGAACTCGCTAACCACTGATCGCGCAAAGGTAGAAATTCGCTAATAGAATGTAGCGCAAATCTTGAAATGCGCTAGATGAAGATCGCGCAAAGCTTAGAAACTCACTAGACGTAGATGGCGCAAAGTATGAAACACGCTAGACGTTGGTTGCGCGAAACAAGAACTCGCAGGACGAAGGTAGTGCAAAGTATAAAACTCGCAAGGGTTTGCGCGTTCCAACACTTAGACAAAATTTCGAGGATTTCAAACTCGCAGAACCTTAAACTCGCAATCTTAGACTTGCGCGTTTCTAGTTCGCGCAAAACATAGTTTGCGTGTTTGTCAGTTCGCGCAAAACGAGACTTTACGCGTTTCTTGGTTCGCGCAAAATAAGACTTTGTGCGTTTGACTGTTCGCGCACAACACGACTTGCGCTTTTGCTTGTTCGCACACAACACGTCTTGTGCGTTTGTTGTTCGCGCACAACACTACTTGTGCGAAATGATGAACTCGCAGATAACTTTCTGCGCGTTTTTGGCCCAATCTTAGAACTCTTCAGTCTTGTGCGTTCTTCAGAAGAACTAGCGCGAAATTCGGATCTTGCGCGTTCTTGAGTTTTCCTTACGTGTTCTTGATCTGATCGATCAAAAATCAAACTAAACTTCGAATTACAGGTCGAAACTTTGAGAGTTCGATCACCTAATCATCTAGAACACAAATCTAGTACAAAATTTCTATTACAAACACTCAAATTACAAATTGATCTATGAAACAGTGCATCGAACTCGTGAACTCTAAAACTCAACAAAATTCAAAAATTAACAATCGATTACAGTGCAATAGACAAAACAAACTATACAAACTCAATCGATAACATTATACGATCATAACCTGATCAATTACAACTCGAAAAACAAGCATAAAAAATCAAAATCGATCTCCAAACTTGATGAACAGTGCCGAACTCATTTTCTTGATTTGATTCCAGAATTGGATCTGCTTTGATACCAATTGTGTGTCCCTGAATTCAAGTTTCTTAATCACAAACAAGATACAAAACAAGATTATCAAATCTACCTTTTTTTGATTCAATTCACAAACTCACGATTACAACTCTGTTCTTGACCTTCTCTCTCTAGACTTCTCTTTCTCTCTCTAAAACTCTCTCAAGATACAAATTCAAAACTGACTCATCTATCTATTAAACAGAAAAGAAAGTATTTATACCCACTACAAAAACAACAAGGAAACAAAACAAAACAAGAACTTTGACTTTATTACATACAGACTTTGACTTTTAATGAGAGTTGACTTTCTCAGCTTTGACTTCTTGTATTTTGACCTTCAGTCTTCATGATCTTGTATCCAACAGATTTATGCTCTAACAATTACCATGAACTGAACAAGTTAACTATGAAGAACAAATATCCCCTTCCATGGATAGACGACCTCTTTGATCAAATACAGGGAGCGAGATGTTTCTCAAAGATAGACTTGCGATCGGGGTACCATCAAGTTAGGTTAAGAGAATAGGACGTGGAAAAGATGGTGTTCAGGACTCAATATGGGAATTATGAATTCCTGGTAATGCCATTCGGACTGACCAACGCACCCGTGGTGTTCATGGATTTGATGAACCGAGTATGCCGTCCCTTTCTGGACAAGTTTGTTATCGTATTCATCGATGGCATTCTCATTTACTCCAAGAGTTAAGAGGAGCACTAGTACCACTTGCGGGAGATTTTAGAGGTGCTAAGAAGAGAGAAACCTTATGCCAAATTTTCAATGTGTGAATTTTGGTTGCGAGAAGTCCAATTCCTTGGGCACGTAGTGATGCAAGACGGGGTGAAGGTGGACCCCTCCAAGATTGAAGCCATGATGAATTCAGAGCCACCAAAAAGCCTGACCGATATCAGAAGCTTCCTAGGACTCACCGGTTACTATCGAAGGTTTATTCATGACTTCTCCAAAGTCTCTTCACCTTTTCCCACTCTGATGAGAAAGAACGTGAAGTTTGTATGGACGGAAACTCAAAAGCAAGCTTTCAGAACTTTGCAAAGGAAACTGTGTGAGGCGCCAATCCTATATCTACCGGAGGGAACAGACGAATTTGTAGTCTACAGTGATGCGTCCAAGATGGGATTGGGTTGCGTCTTAATTCAAAGAGGCAAAGTTATCACCTATGCTTTGAGGCAACTCAAGGAACATGAGAAGAACTACCCAACTCACGACCTCGAGTTAGAGGCTGTGGTGTTTGCTTTGAAGCTTTGGCGACATTATTTATATGGCACGAAGTGTACGCTCTACACCGACCACAAAATCCTAAAGTACGTATTCGACCAGATGGAGTTGAACATGCGCCAGCAAAGATGGTTGGAGTTCCTAAAGGATTACGACTACGAACTGCTCTATCGTAAGGCTAATGTCGTAGCGGATTTCTTGAGCCGCAATGAGTATAGTGGGTGTGTGTGGGCGTCAATCTCAAGGATTGATGTGGTCTCAAGCCTTCTAGAAAGGATCAAGACGTCGCAAGACGAAGCCTTGTTGGAGGCAAATCATAAGGACGAAATCATGATGAAACACCATATTCTCTTAGTGGAGGATAGCCGAGGCCTTAAGTTGTTTCAAGGGCGAGTGTGGGTGCCCAAGATTGGGGGTGTTGTGAGTTACTTCTAGATGATGCCCATAAATCGAGATACTCCATTCACCCGGGGAGTACAAAAATGTATCAAGATTTGAAGTTATTGTATTGGTGGCCGATTATGAAGCTTGATGTGGCTCGGTACATGGAGAAATGTGTGACTTGCTTATAAGTCAAGGCCGAGCATCATCGTCCTTATGGTAGCTTACAACCGCTCGAGATCCCGGAATGGAAGTGGGAACACATTACTATGGATTTCGTGACCAAATTGCCTAGAACCATAAGGGGTCACGACACTATTTGGGTCGTAGTGGATAGATTGACCAAAAGCGTGCATTTCTTGGCAATGCGGGAAACTCTATCAATGGATAAGTTGGCAAGATTGTACATTGACGAAGTTGTCTCGAGGCACGGCGTGCCACTATCCATTGTGTCCGACTGTGATAGTCGGTTCACCTCAAATTTCTGGAGCTAGTTGCAAAAAGAGTTAGGTACTAGAATCAAACTGAGTACGAAATATCATCCGCATACGGACGGGCAGAGCGAGAGGACCATTCAGACATTGGAGGATATGTTGAGATCTTAGGTCATCGATTTTGGGGGTAACTGGGATTTGCACCTCCCGTTGCTGGAATTCGCTTACAACAATAATTACCACTCCAACATTGGGATGGCACTGTTAGAGGCCTTGTATGGTCGCAAATATAGGACTCCAGTGTGCTGGCTTGAGGTGGGTGAGAAACAATTTGCGAGGTCGGAGGTTGTCCAAGAAACGGTCGACAAAGTCAAAAGCATTAGAGAAAATTTGAAGGCGGCCCAAGACCACCAAAAGAGCTATGCGGACAAAAAGAGGATACCCATGGAGTTTCAAGTGGGCGATCGGGTAATGTTAGAAGTATCTCCTTGGAAGGGTATAATCAGATTTGGAAAACGCGGAAGGTTTAGCCCTCATTTCCTTAGGCCTTTCCCTATCGTTGAGCGGGTTGGACTCCAAGCTTATATGTTAGACCTACCGCCGGAAATGAAGGGGATCCATCCCATATTTCATATATGTTACTTACGGAAGTGTTTGGAGGAGTAGAAAAGTGTGATTCCCTTGTCAGAAATTCGTGTTGATAACGAGTGATGCGTGGAAGAACCCGACGGTCTAGAAAGGAAGTCTAAGAAACTTCGTCATAAAGAGGTGGTCATGGTCAAAGTCCAATAGAAGCCCCACCGAGGGATTAATGTGACATGGGAAGCAGAGGAAGTTATGAAGAGGCGCTACCCTCAAATCTTTGTATAACGCAAAATTTCGAGGACGAAATTTCTCCATGGGAGGGAGGATTGTAACACCCTAATTTCGGGTAAGAATCCTCTCAAATCTTATGATCAATTTGGTTTATAATTATGAGTATTTTGCCTTCCTTAGACCTATATTGTTGCCTTGTATCGTCACTCGGGTGTCCAATAACTGAAACGGGTTTATTAAGGTCAGTTTGGGCCCCGGTACCATACCCGCGACTATGCCCGGGGAGAGTGCTCGTGGCATAGTCGCTTTAGTCACTGTCGCTGATGGCCACACCCTTACGGTATGTTAGTTCATATATTTGTTGAATACAAGATCATGAAAACTGAGGACTGAAAGTAAACCAAGTCAAACTCTCAAGCATAAAAGTCAAAGTCTATTTGTAATAAAAGTCAAAGTCAAAGTCTTGTAATAGTTTTGTTGTGTTTTTGTATTGGGTGTGTGTTAAATAGGGATATGACTAGAAGTTTGTAAGCGTGTGGTAAGAAGTTCTAAGTGTCTTGTTAGAGAATCATACACATCTTGTAGAGAGAAAAATATTCTTAGAGCTTGTATACGAATTCCTTGTTTGAAATTGAAAACGGGTGTAAAAGTGGTCGAATTGTCAAAGTTTTGGATCAAATATCAAAGGTTTGATGGGTTTTGACTTGATCAGAGTGTTATTTTGTCGAAGATCTCAAGAACTCGCATCAAGAACTCGCAGATCAATAGTTTTGGCATAATTTTTGTGCTTGAAAATTTCACAAGTATAGAATTCGCATGAGTGTGATGTGCGAAATGTGTTGAGTTCGCATATGTGTGTTGTGAGAATTCCTCAAAATTCGTACATGCTTGTGTACGAAAAGTCAGAATTCACATACATTGTTTATACGAAAAGTATCTTGAAAAATTCTCCAAGGAAAGAATTCGCATAATGCTTGCGTGCAAAAAGTGAAGAACTCGCAAATAGTTACATACGAATTCCTAAGAATTCGCATTGTGCTTTGTACGAATACCTTAGAATTCGCATAAGAAGTGTTAAAAAAAAATTATAAGTATAGAATTCGCATATTTCTGTTGTATGAAAAGTATATGCAAAAAGTTGAGTTACAAATTTTTCTAAGTCCATATTTTGCATAGTGTTGTGTGCGAATTCTTTGAACTCGCATATAACTTTGTGCGAATTCTGAAGTGTGCGAATTCTGGAGTTTGGTGTTTGTGCGAATTGTTGGCCTGCAAATTCTGTTGCGTGCAAATTCTGAAATTTATGCTTGTGTGCGAATTGTGGCCTATGAATTCTGTGTGCGAATATTTGGCTAATTTTACTTGTGTACGAATTCTGTGTGCGAATTGTGATTGGCTTATTATAGTGTGCGAATTCTATACTTTGGAGATTTTTGGAAATTTTATTTTCTGAAAATTCTTTCTAAGTTTTTCTGTATTCTGATTTCTATTGAACTAACGATCATTTCAAGTTCTTATTGAAACAATTTTCATATCTGAATTGACCAAAATTGAAAATCAGGGTAATTCAAGATGAGTTTTTCTGATGATGATGAAGAAGAGATTGCAAAACACAAATCAGAGATCAAAAATCTCGCTTCATCACCTGGATACGATTCAAAGCGATCAAAAAGATATCATGATGAAAAGAAGATACTGAGAGAAGAAGTCAATGCATTAAAGAACATTAATGAGGATCTTCTGAAGCAGATTTCTGATTCTCAACAATTAAAGGATTGTAAGAGCATTGAAGAGAAAGTACATAATTTGGAAGCTAAGAATTCTGAGTTGAAGAGAAAGATCTCAGACTTGGAAGATCAAATTATCAAAATCCAGCAAACAGAGTTTGTTAAGAAGAATGAGAAGAAAGTTAAGGATTTTGAGTGTGCTAATGAAGAGCTGATAAAGAAGATTTATGAGTTAGAACTACAAATTGCTAAAGAGAGATCACAATTTGATAAAGAAAAGAGAGTATTTGCTCAGAAATTCTCAGAGTTTTCAAGGAAATGTTTTGAAGAGAAGAAAGTTGTTGAGCTTAAATGTACAAAACTTTCTCAACAAGTAATGGACTTTGAGCAAGTGATCGTTTTGGAAAGAGAAAAGTTTGCAATAGAGAAGAGAATGATTGAACAGAAAAATGTTGGAATCTTCAAAGAAATATCTGGTCAGAGAAACAATGTCGAGAAGGACTTTGAAGTAGAAAGAAACATTTTTGAGGCAGAAATAAGAAAGCTTACTGACAAGCTATCTGAACTGTCAACATGTGCTTTGAAAGAACATAAAACGAAGTCTGAATTTCGAGAAAGTATTGAACTGCTCATGAAAGAAAGAGACAATTTATCTTCAAAGATAAAAGAGCTTGAAGAAATTGTTTCTAAGGTGGTGGTGACTGAGCAGAAGCCTCCAGAGTCAATTATCCACACACCTAGAGTTGATTCAGCTGACTCTAAAAAGACAACAGTAAGTTCACATCATAGACTTGTTTCTACAAAAAGGTCAGTTAATTCATATGATCAGATTCGTACTAATAACATTTTCTATGATAGAAATGTGGATGGTTCAGATACATTCAGAAGAAAAAGAAGAAGAAAGTAAGGAGAAGAAAAGTTGGTATGGAAAGTGAAACCAACTTCTGATGAAAAGGATAATGAGAAGAATGGTAAGAAATAATTTGTACCTACATCACAATCCAAGAAAAACAGTGAGCGAAAAGGTAAACCTGAGTTTGTTTATTCGAGAAATCAATTACTCAGGTTAGCTCATAAGAAGAATTATTGTTCTTATTGTCGTACATATGATTTTGTTCATAAAACAAGTAATCATTACTGGTATGGTTCTTATTCTATTACTCCTAATAGAACTGCAACTAACAAACATGGACCCAAATACCGGAGGGTACCAAAGCTGAAAGATGCATCTGTGTTGCAGGCACCTCAAGTTAAGGGGGGAGTAAGAGAACATAGACTTCTGAGTAAATCAGCTCAGGACTCGTATCTCAAAGATCAAGTTTGACTTCTAAACACAACAGTTTAGGGCTCCTACTTCAACAATCAAAAGAGATGATACCCTGTGCATGAATGAGATTGTACTCCGATACATAAATGAGAAGATCAACCTTCAAGGGGGAGTACATATTTTTCCTGATGATTAAATATTGTGAATGCAATATTTCAGGGGGAGTATATGACTTCTGATTACATCTTATCAGAACTCGTTCTTAGCACATTTTATTTCTTTATGTCTTTACTTTTCAATATTTTTTTTTGTGAATAAAGCTTTGTACTTTGACGACTTTGTGACTTTTGCAGATTTGAGAGGGAGCTTAAACGATCATATCAATATGACTTTTGAGCTGACTTTGTGAGATTGAAGATGAGCGCAAGGAAATATTCTACTCTTAATCTCATATATGGTTTAAAGAAGGACGACTTTCAATCATAGAAAACATGTTCTTAAATGTTCAAACCAATTCTTATTCTTAAACAGATTTCATGAATTTAGAAGTGTGATTTTAAATGTTTTCATTTATATGTGCTTAAATGTTAATAAACCGTGTGTTTCCAAAGATAAATACTTGTGTATTATCTTTTTCTATCTACTGTCAAGTATTTACACACACCAGTTTAATATTTTGTTGGATTTGTTCTTACCATGTCTCATATAGAAACATATTTTCGATGGTAAGACACCCCGATTGAAACTCAAAGTTTGAGCGTGATTTCATTTCGAAACGTTTCTTTCAAGAATGTATATATTTTGATTTGTATAGACAAGTTCCAATTTTTTTCTTGACCTAAGCTTTAATTGTTAAATCATTTATATTTTTCACATTGTCAGATTTTCATACAATGTCAGATTTTCAAACAAGTTTCTTGTATTCATTTCATTCATTCAATATACTTGTTTTGAAATATCTTCATGATTAAAAATGCTCAAATCTTCATGATTATCTTAACGAGCATACATACATCTGACATGTATTTCACATTGTTCTTTAACTGCAAAGTTAAACCGCTTGAGCAACATTTTGCTTATAGGATTACATGGGTTCATTATGTGAGCTTAACAGAACTTCTATGGATTCACGTTAACCAGTGTTTCCTACCTAAGAAGTTAATCCTTGAGTGATCGAGTGTGAGGAGTCAATATATGAGTGTGGGTGTGATGAGCTAAAATGAAAAAGAAAGTTTGGTTAGCGGCGAGCTTAATGTTAAAAAGAAAGAGGGTGTGAGAACAGAGTAAAAGAATATCAAACTCTGCACCAACTTTTTCTGAGTCGGGCAACCACATTTCTGATTGTTTCACACTCCTTTGGTGAACGTCGTTGAAAAAGGCAACTAGCCCATGCCAACTATTGATTTAAACCCCACCAGCCACTCATCTGCTTCTCAACAAGAAGATGTTTCAATATTTTCTGGGTATGCAGACATATGCTATTTGGTTTTCATTTGGAAAATCTGGATATTGAAAAGGAAGGAAGTCTGCCCCACCTTCGCACTTCGATCATGCACAATCGAGTTTGTATATTACTGTTGTTGTCTCAATGGTTTACATAATTTTGAGCCTAACAAAAGCAATCATCAGTGCTTAATTCTTTCATACACAAGCACGAACACACAGGAAATTCGTTTTTCTGTCAGAACGTTCATAGTTTAACCTTGTCTTTTTCGATGATTGAATGGAAGACATCGGGGAGTGAACATCACGAAAGCTCCTTTCCAATGTGTATTCCTTACACACAGTGACTTCGTGTTACTGACAGACATTTCTAACTGATCCATTTGTTGATTCAGGTGTTACACTCATATTTTGTCTGAATTTGCAAAGATTCAGATGAATATCTTTTGGATCGATAGATGGCCAGAGGCTCTTGTGAAAGATCAGTGGTCAGATTGGTTCATGACATTTCTTGGGAAATTTTGATGAGTTCATTGCCACAATCATCAAAAAGGGGGAGAGATGATCAAGAAATGTGAGAAATGATAATGAAATGTTAAAGCTTAAAGGAGATATGATCAAGAAATGGTTGTGAAAAGAAAGTTGTTAAAGAAAGATTGTTGAGAATGGTTGTCAAAGATTGCAAGTATTGTTGAAGAGTGTACAAGTTTGGAAAAACAAGTTCAAAGATTTCAGAATGCGAGCATATTTTACTGAAATTTTCTTTGCTGAAGCAAACCGAGCTAAATCTGAAGATAATTTCCTTTTGAAGTGCGAAAGAGGTTTTTTACAACCTTGGAAAAGATTGCTATACTATTCTTGATGAATGTTCTTACAAATTTTGGGGAGATTACAAAAGTTTTTGAAGTTAACTTTATCCGAGAAAAGGGGAGTTGGTTTTTGAAAGAGATTGTGCTTCAATGTTTATTTTTCTGAAGATTTTCTTTACTGGAAGAAACTTACAAGTAGGAGATAAAATTGCTAAAGATCAATCAAAGGGGAGATAATTTGTTTTGTACTTAAAAGGGGAGATTGTTTTGTAAAATCTTTTTAGAGATGATCTTGATCCAAAGGGGGAGAATGTCAGTTCATATATTTGTTGGATACAAGATCATGAAAACTGAAGACTGAATGTAAACCAAGTCAAAGCTCAAGTTAAACTCTCAAGCATAAAAGTCAAAGTCTATTTGTAATAAAAGTCAAAGTCAAAGTCTGTTTGGGCCGTATACATTTAAATGTTGGGTTTAACCGCATACATCCGATTTTGGGCTTAACCGTATACACCAAATTTTGAGATTAAGTGTCAAATTTTTTTGGCAAGTGATTATGCTTTTGACTTTTATTACAAATAGACTTTGACTTTTATGCGTGAGAGCTTGACTTGAGCTTTGACTTAGTTTACTTTCAGTCTTCAGTTTTCATGATTTGAAGTTTGTAAGCGTGTGGTAAGAAGTTCTAAGTGTCTTGTAAGAGAATCGTACGCATCCTGTAGAGAGAGAAATATTCTCAGAGCTTGTATACGAATTCTTTAATCGAAACTGAAAACATGTTAAATGATTGTTTGTTTGATTCGTATATTGTCATTGCATTGAAACTGTAATTAGAACTTGAATTTGGGATTAATACGTTACCATTCCCGCGACTATGCCCGGTGAGAATGCCACGGGCATAGTCGCCATGTCAATTTCTCCGCCGAGGCACAAGCCTCGGTACAATCCAGGTGAGAATGCCCTGCGATTGTGCCTTGGCATTATCGCCCTGGAAAATTCACCGACGGGCTGTTGGGCTTAAATAAGGTCGCTCGATTAATTGGAGTCCAGATCTAATTTTGAATAGCAAGGTCGACCTCCTCTCCTCTCCTCTCTTGGGCGATTTCTCCTTTCGTCCCTCCTCTCACTTAATTAATTTCATCTACCAAAAGATCAAGGGGAGTTAATGTTTCACTAGGATCAATCTACCATTTATTGCAAGACTCAAGAAGAATCTCATTCTCCCAACTACCATCTACAACCTAGGGTTTTCATTATATTAGGGTTTTCTCTTACAAACCTTTTTGGTGAGTCCTCATACTTGACAATCTTATTTGAACATATTTATTATGTGATTGTGTGTTAAATTCTAATATTTCTAACCCTTCTCCTTTTTGTGAACTGTTAGGACATAAATTGTCCAAGTAAGAAAGTTTTGTAAAGGGGTTTACCATTAATATATGTATTTGGGCTTTAATTGTAAATGGGCTATAAATTGTAATTGGGCTTAGGCTTTAGGTTAAAACAAGTGAGAGGAGGAGGTATAAATAGTTTATGTGTTTAGGGTTTTAGGGTTAAGTCATTATTCACAATGTAGCCGTCTTTGAGAGAACGTGTGTTCTAGAGAGATAAACACTTTCTCTCTCTAGGTTTTGTTCGTGTTCTTCGTATTCAATTTGAATAAAAGGTATTCTCTCCCAATCTCATATTGTTTATCTTATTTGATCATGAATTGTTGATAGTTTTGGGATCCACAGGTCATATCAGTGCAGGATCGAAGAATTTTTCTTTGATTCGATCAACTTTCAACAGTTCATGTTCATCTTCCCAAGGTTTTTGAATTTGTGTGTTTTTTATTTTTAGATTTGATTTGTTGGGTTTGGTGCTAATCAGTGAGTTTTATTGCTAAAATCGAAGTCTGTGTTGTTGGTGTTCTTAATTTTTTTTTCTTAAAAATCTGTGATTTTGCTTCATAATCGATTGAATTGAATGTTAATAATCTGGGTTTAGGTGTTTTTGGTTGCTATTTTTTTTTGGTTTGTAATGATGTAGCGCACTATACAAATCTTTTGATGTTCATACCTAGAATTATAACAATGCCATCCATATTTATTCTTTTGATATCAAATTGAAATTGGTGGGTGTGACTTTCAATGAATGTGGAACTATTTTTGTAAACGGTGGATGAAGGTTTGTGATAAGGTTGTTGGTGTTTTGCAATGAAAATCAATTTGAACGACGACCATGGTTTTTCCTTGTAATTGGCAGTGGCGTTTTAAAATTGATCATGGATCGGTGAAATTGATTAGTGGCCGACGACTGTTGTTTTGGTTTATTGGTGATTAAAAAAAATTGGTAATTGGCGGCTGCAATTTTGTTGATGGTCGGTCGGCTGCAGGTTTTCATGTTCGGCGGTTGTGGATTTACAACTGTCCAGGTGACGAGGCTCGGTATCCGGGTTTGTAGATTGTTATACGTATGTTGGGCTTAATAGTTGACATCAAGTTTTTTATTAGGCCGAATGCCAACATATTTGTTTAGGCCGTATACATTTAAATGTTGGGTTTAACCACATACATCCGATTTTGGGCTTCACCGTATACACCAAATTTTGAGCTTAAGTGACAATTTTTTTTGGCAAGTGATTATGTCGTCCGAATTTTTGGATATTGATACCGTATTTTAATCTTACAATTATCGAGAACTGACTATTGATCCGTTCATATTTCAGATTTTATTTTTGTTCTTTGACCATGTGATCCGTGATACAAAAACTTCAAAGAATAATTTGTATCTGTTCTGGGATTTTCTCGTTCGGTTTTTTTCCTCGACAGTTGTTGAACAGTTGTTTATTGCTTTATCTAACCCTTGCCGAGTAGTGTTTTCTACAAGATGCTTCTCCAACGATCTGATCAGTATAAGTTCTAGAGCTGAACTCATATTCAACTCGCGGTTCAAGGACAGATTTGTTGTTATAAACTGAAGATGCACTGTGGTTCTCACGCAAAACTCACACATTTCTTTCTTGTGGGCGTAACGAATGTGTTGAGTTTCTAGAGATAAAAGTTGTCTTTAGTGCACTTAGTCGAGGTTATTGCGCACATCGAATCTGGTGTTTTAAAGTTTAAACTTTGAAGGATAAGAGCTTCATTCAAGGGGGAGCCTGAGCTTTTTTTGAAGATGTGTAGCGCTAAAGTTTTTCAAAGAAATCAAGGGGGAGAAGAGTTGGAGCTTCAAAGACGATGAATCATTTACAAAACTTTAGGGGGATATTGTTAGGACATAAATTTTCCAAGTTAGAAAGTTTTGTAAAGAGGTTTACAATTAATAATTGTATTTGGGCTTTAATTGAAAATGGGCTATAAATTGTAATTGGGCTTGGGCTTTAGGTTAAAACAAGTGAGAGGAGGAGGTATAAATAGTTTATGTGTTTAGTGATTTAGGGTTAAATCATTATTCACAATGTAGCCGTCTTTGAGAGAGCGTGTGCTCTAGAGAGAGAAACACTTTCTCTCTCTAGGTTTTGTTCGTGTTCTTCGTATTCAATGTGAATAAAAGGTATTCTCTCCCAATCTCATCGTGTTTATCTTATTTGATCATGAATTGTTGATAGTTTTGGGATCTACATGAACATAGTAATAACTGACCTAAATATATGATGGATAGGTTTGAAGAACTACTTGAAAGAAAACTAATTCTAATCTTGAGGATGAGACTTAAGATATTAATATACATGTGGAATGAGTCCTTACATCTTGTAGCATTTAATATGAAATGTGGAAACCTATGGATGGTTTACTTGGAACTATGGTAATCAGGTCTAGAACAACTAAGGAATGGTAAAGTAAACATGAAGTTCTCTGAGTCTTTGATACATATGCAATATTATAAGCATGGGAATTGTTGGTCCCGAAGGTGCTTAACAAGTTTGTAGAAGGGGGGGGGGAGTTGAATACAAACACAAATTTTTAAGTTTAATAATTTTTTTATTGATAAATCAAAATACAATTTAGAAGTCTATTGTGGAATAACATTAAGTAAGAACCTAATCTAAACAAACTTAAGAAACGCTAAGATGGTTGCACAAGAATTAGAGAATGGGGATTAAGAGAATATAGAAAACAAGGGTTTCTATATTTTACAGAAAGATTGAAGGTTGAAGGCTTAAGGAAACTCTCAGCTAGAGTTGTGATCTTTCTATTTATACCCTATGCATTAAATGCATGGCAGGGTACTTTACACGTATCCTTCTCTGGTTGGTTGCATAAGTCTGACTTTTTGATACATGCTTTTGGCCATATGATGAACATTGTAGATATCAGAGTTGTTGTACGAAATATTGCAGAGGTATGTATTTTCTGACATTCATACTATGTGTGCATAGATAAGACAAAAGAGACTTGAGGTATAAGCAAAGTGATCATCGATCGCTGAATATCTCTTCCTTCTCAAAGATAGAAAGAAGTTCAGCTATCGCTGAAGCTTTTCCTCAGGTTTCTTCACATGTGAGTAGACTTGTTTTGTTTTCGCTGATATCTGCATCAGGTCATGAGTAGACTTTTCCTATGTTCAGCAGCTTTGTCTTTGATTCAGCAGTGAACGTCTTTTGTCGTGAAACTTGTCTTCAAGGATTACGTCTAACTGTTTACATAAGAAATCATCAGCGATTCTGAACATACCCAGTATTTGATCGCTAATGTTGAAACACTAATACATACAGATGTTAAACGTAATTTTCACTAAGTATAACGAAGGGGCATTATCAAATCACTAAGAGAGTTGGATGAACAATCTCCCCCTATTTGACGATGACAAAGTAACTATGAAGAAAATTACTTAAGTCAAAATAAAGGATAATCAAGACTCATAACATACACGTCCCAATTACTATTTTGAGGGATCTTTTATAGTACTGATAGAGTTAAGTACTTCACTAAAATTTTCGTTAATTCAAGGAAAGAATTACAAGAAGAGATGAAAATTACAAGTACAAGTGAAGTTCTAAACTACTGTAAGTCTAACTAACATATTACAAAGAAAAAGAAAATCTATCAGCTATCTAGATAAGACTTCAGGACCTTGATCATATAATCTGGTACTTTCTCTCCTTTTGTCTTCGATCAGCTGATTCTTGTCGAATGAGAGTTTTGATCGGTTCAGCTGAGGGAGAGTAGGTACACCATAAGCACAAAAGGTCCTTGAGATGATTTAGAGGGCAGAGAGGGATTTTAGAGACTCTTTGGAACCTG
The DNA here is from genome assembly GCA_954870635.1 of Arctium minus. Lineage (NCBI taxonomy): Eukaryota > Viridiplantae > Streptophyta > Magnoliopsida > Asterales > Asteraceae > Arctium > Arctium minus. The sequence continues at coordinate 127,226,222 of OX941081.1, read as the reverse complement.
AGCTAACCTTCATCATCTTTGAAGAAGATTCCAAAAGGGTTCTTCAAAACTTGCCCTGGGATGAAGGGACCACCAGGAGGCAGAGATAGATCAAGAACTGAGAGATTAGGAGGAGGCCTGAACAGTGCTTCTTTTGATAACTTGATGGAGGTGTCGTTTTTTATTACTGCGACATTATCATAGGAGAAGGAGACAAGCTTTCTTTTGATTTGATTTGGCTTTGGTGGAAGAGTTGAATGCACTTTCAATATTGTAGAGTCTCTGTTGATTAGAGCTCCAACGAGACCTTCAACGAGACCTTCAACATAGCCTTTATACGTTGACTTCGATTTCTTAAGTGCTTCCTTGAACTCTAGCCATTCAACATAACCAAAGTGTTTAAGCCTTGATACGAACAATTCTTTTGAGCTTCCATACACTGTAGTTATCTCCATAGTCACTGATGTTCGATCCTTCTTCTTTCTCCCAGAGATAGTAACAACGACGATCTTCATTAGGTCAGAGCGATAGTCTATCTTTTGTTTGCACCAGTCTAGACTTTTATCGCTGACCTCCTTTTCTTTTGAACGCTCCTCTTCAATCTCTTTCAATATAGAAGCTTGAACTACAGCTACATTCTCCTTCATCTTGTCGTCTTTAAACATAGACGCATGTACCTTGAGAGCTAAGTCAGCATCTTTACGGCATTAAGCGAGTAGTCTTTCAGTTCTGACAGATTCTTCATATTCAGCTTCGGAGAGAAAGTTGAGTTCTTTTGGTAGAGACTGAGGAGGGATTGTTAATTGTTGACTCTCTAGATGAGAGATCATCTCTGTTCTTCTTTTTAGTTCATCCTCTGACCATTGAGGTGGTCTAGAGGGCCTTCCTGGATGGTTCAAAGATTCATCTTCTTCTTCCACTTGTTCATCAACCTCATTGAAGGAGGTTGGGATTATTTGTTTATCAGCTATGATAGCTGGGATTAATTGCAAAGATTTGGTTCCCTTAAGCAGGGGAGAAAACTGTCTGAGCAAAAATATCAGGGAGTTAGAATATAATATAGGAAGAGAAAGATAAAGGTTCAGAATAAAAGGGGTGATTGGTAGGAATAGAAGGAGAGAGGGACTTTTTTCTCACGGGAGAGGACAACGTCAGTAGCAGCATCAACATCATCAGCGATTAGGTTCATGCGGGCATCAGCCTCCAGCTTATCTAGACGTCCTTCAATCTCTGCAATTAACGAAGTGGCCTCATGAATGAATTCAATAGCGACATTCAGAGACACTCGGTCATTCTCAGCAAATGAGGGAGTCGGAGCGGGAGCTGGTTCCTTCACGGTTGACAGAATTTGTGAGAGGAGCTGATTGGCAATTTCAAGTTTGCCAGTGAGGTTCCTGACTTCACCCGTGAAGTGATCAACATGGCCTGTGAGAAACTGAAGTTGAGTTGTATCGCGAGCCATGTTGTTCTTCAGTTGGTTAACCTCTTGTTGAAGTGAGTTCAACTGAGCAACATCAACTTTCGTAGCAGTTGTTGAGGATAAAGCCTTCAGCTCTTCACCGAACTGATTGACGACAGTGGTGTTGGTGTTGAGAGAGGCAGCGAGACTGCCTACCTTTTCAGCAAGCTTGTTGACGTGGGCGTCAACTGTACCCAAATTAGGACCTGAAAAAGAAGTTAGTAATTGAGCGAAATTATGCTCAGGCTTATTTAGAGAGGTGGCAGAAGTGTATATGGTTTTGGGTTTACATGAGATGTCAAACATGTTGAAAAGTTTAAGTCCCCCTCAAATTGAGAAAAGGGCTGGGATGTTTGAACAACAACAGGTCCTGTATTAGCAGCGAAAGAAGTTGGCTGCTGTAAAAATGAAGGGTTAGAGACCAAAGAAATAGAAAGAGAATTAATGAAGATAGAAGAGGAATCACTAGGGATTATAGTAATTACCTCAGTTGTTTGAGAAACTGGAGGAGTTGGATGGATCACCGGTGGTGTAACAGCGATTGTAGTCACTGGTACGGTTGTAACACCCCGAATTTTGGACTATGGATTACTTCGTATTTATAATTACTTATAATTCGCTCTTATAAAGTCACCTTAGATCAGTCGCGAACTCGGGATCGAAATAGGTCAAATTTCAAGAGGAAAGGCACACTCGGCGAGAGTGACCGACAAGAGTGCCATGGTCACTCTCGCGGTGGCAAAGTCGCCGAAGTCAAAGGACTTTCGGTACATTTCAGGCGAGAGTGCCTGGCGAGAGTGCCATGGTCACTCTCACGGTGTCATAATCGCGGGGGAACATTTGGGCGTGTGGGATGAAGCCGTGGTACAACCTTGGTGAGAGTGACCGGCGAGAGTGCCCTTTCACTCTCGCGTGTCATAGTCGCCTTCAGGGAAAAAGGCAATAAATGCCTGATTTTACTTAGAGAATACATTTATTGCAACTTTGGGGTTTTGGAAGGCAGCCGATTTTCTCTCTACAAGGTAAGGTTCCTCCTTTTCAAACTCCATCTCTTAAGCATGTAATCCTCACTAGAATCCTTGTTGGGAGTATTAAATGCTAACCTAGGGTTCCTCTCTTTTGGCATTCAAACTCTAGCTATTTTGTGGACTAAGGACTCTCATCACTTTCTCCTTCTTCTTCAACCTTCTAGGGTTTGTCTACTTGAATCTCTAGGTAAGTTTCTTAACCCTTACTTACTCATACTTGATCCATTACTTGCTTATATGAAGTTTATGTAATGTGATTTATTAACCTAAAACTAGGTTTTGCATATTCTTAATAAATAAGACTTTGGGAGTTTATGGGAGCATGTAAACGTCTTGAGAGGTTCATTTATGCATGTAATATGGTAGAAATCTAATTTGTGATGATGGGCCACTCCTCTAGATGATTTCAATAAATCACACATTCTTATCAGCAGTTGGAGTATCACTTGTGGTTAGGGAGTAATACGTGGCTGAATGAGCGTTGTAGTATAATGATGAGCATGATTATACTAATTGCAAGAAATGTGCTTTGCATGAGATTTGTTAACCATACTTTATCATGATCTATATGAGGAGTTTTATATCTAACTCCCTGTGCATGAGGATTTAGATAGCATGCTTATTGTTGATACAATTGTTGCCCGTTGGGCACTAGCGGGTAGACAATAGGGGGCGTAAGTCCCTGAGTTGGAACTCGGCTAGATTGGATAGGCACCCTTGTCTGTAAGCCCTTGAGGTGTAACTCGACGGAGTAAGCGCTAGAGGCATAAACGGTTTGAGGATTGTGATGTCCGGCGTGGCATGGGAACTAGAACCGGGATTTGTGGTGAAATCCAATAACATCACGGGTGACCCCATTCACATGTTCTCGTCACCCAAGATGGTAACGGGTCTCCCCCGTCTTTCAGGAGTTATTTTTGTTATATTTGTACAGGAAAGAAATAATGTCCCGTTTGGGAGGTATTGGCATTGTTTCAATGCATGGGTCTTCTGGTAACATTTATTTACTTTTCATGCTTACATTATAAACTGTCTTGGAATGTTAACCACTAGACTACGTCCTAACACTTGTGTTCATGTTTATTGGCTCACAGGTTCTGTTAGTGGTGCGAGTAGGGCACCTTGAGTCACCGGGAGCACACCTAGGACCCTCCACGGACCGGGCATTTTTGGGAATTCGAGAGAGAGCGTTTTGAAGTCATAATGACACCCATCTTGATCTAGTTGTTAATTGTTCTAGATTAAATAGGTTGTCATGTATATGTCTTATTTGTTCCGCTACCTCATTTAAAGAACTACCCCAACTTTATTGGGTTTTAGTCGTCATGTTACAGGTTATTATATCATCTTATGTTAGTCGTTATATTGCCGAAATTTTAAGTTCTATTTTATCCAAATTTTTAGGGTGTTACAAGTTGGTATCAGAGTTGTAGTTTAAGTGAACTAGGTATGTAAACTCGATGCCTAGACTTAAGCTGGGACTATTAAGTTATGAATTGCGAGCGTTGGGTAGAATTTTCTAAGATGGGACGACCTTAGAGTCAACAGAAACTACGTCATTGAAAATTGTAAAAGTGGTAGCGAGAATCTTTATGTAGTGTACGTTCATAATTTCAATTAGCTACTGTTATTATGAATGTATGGTTACGTGAATATGCTTGAGTTACTATGATTATGACGATTAATGAACCGTATGAATATGTTTCTTGTGTAAATCTTGTGTTGCTTATCTTCCTCTTTCTCCCAATTGTGTGGCAGATCCGAAATGGTAAATACTCGGAGTCGACCGCCAACCAAAGGAGAAATGCATGAGGATAGTTCGTCTAACCCAAATCCAGTAGTCTAGGTGGCAACTGTTGTTCCCCCCAACATGCCGCCGATAGTCACCGGAGAGGTGGAACACATCCCCAGAGTGAAATTGGCATCCACGAATCCGATTATTCAAGAGGCAAACCCTCAAGTCGATATGATGGCTAGCGTTATGCAAATGGTGACATCAGCCATGGAAAAACAACAAGAGGTATTTCTCAAGATTCTAGAGGAAAGAGATGCCAGTCTCCGGAGACCGGAGGGGGTTGCAGAGAATGTGATAGCCGGTCCAGGTGGTACCGGAGGCGAGCACCACACAGATGGGTTGGTAACTTTAGAAACAACACAAACAGGGAAGGGTTGTTCCTATAAGTTCTTCATGGGGTGCAAGCCGTCAGAGTTTGTCGGGGCCGATGATCCCGTGGCTTGCATGAAATGGTTTAGAGAAATCGAGCAGGCCTTTAGGGCTTGCGGCTGTGAAGAGAGCCAGAAGGTGAATTTTTGGCTGTCAAATGCTACGGGGTGCGACTCTAATCTGGTGGGATGTCTACACTGCGACTATAGGAGAACCTGTTTTGGCAAAGATGTCATAGGAAACATTCAAGGAGAAGGTTTTGGAGGAGTATTGTAACGAGCAAGAGATGGACTTGATTGAAGAAGAATTTCGAGCATTAACAAAAGGGGATTTGACGGTGAAAGAGTATACCCGTCTCTTCATGGAGAAGTTGAATCTAGTGGGGCACGTGGCCCCTACCGAGAAGGAGAGAATGAAGGCCAATTTGAAGGGTCTACCCGCGGACATGCGAAATAGAGTCCGCAACTCAAGGGCTACCAATATTCGGGAGATCATAGAAGAAGCCAAAATAATGGAGAGAGTTTACGCGAAAGACAAGGAAGAGTTGTCTAGGGCCGTGGAAAAGAGGAGGTGGGAGAGTCCACCGAGTTCGTTAAAGAAACCAAGATTCCAACCAAACGTTAGAAGCTTTGATAATCGTCGGGAGGCGAAATGGTGTTCCAAGTGCAAAAGCAAGCACTATGGTTCTTGCAACTCCAGTTCCAACTCCGTTTCATGCTTCCAGTGTGGCAAGCTAGGCCACACAAGTCTGAATTGTCCTATTCCGGGGACAACCTGTTACGAATGCAAGGAGGTGGGGCACGTGAAGAGGGATTGCCCCAAGCTAAGGGGTGTATCAAGAGGAGGAAACCCGCCAATACAACCAAAAAAAGAAGCCATCCCTAAAGCTCAAGGGAGGGCCTTCCAAATGACGAGAGAAGAAGCGAAGGAGGCCACTGAGGAGGTGTCGGGTACGTTCTTACTCAACTCCCTTGCTGCTAAGGTGTTATTTGATTCTGGTGCAAATTTCTCTTTCGTATCTCTTGCATTTTGTGAAGCCTTGAATGTGCCTACTAGTACCCTTAGCGATGCTTTGGTAGTAGAAATAGTGAATGGGGAGTAAGTGAAATTGCGAGAGGTGTTGGAAAAGTGTCATCTAGATATTAGTGGGGAACTGTTTGAAGTGAACCTACTTCCCATGGCAACTGGGAGATTCGACGTGGTGATTGAAATGGACTGGTTGTCACTGCATAAGACGGAGATTTTATGTTCAAAGAAGCTGATCAGATTACCAACCTCAAGCGAGGGTTTTGTCTTTGTCTACGGGGAGAAACGTTAGGGTGAAGTGGCTTTCATTTCATCCATCAAAGCAAGTAAGTGCCTCATGAAGAATTGCACGTCATTCCTTGCCTACGTGTTGGATGCCAAGGCGGAGAAGAAAAAGATTGAAGACGTGTGGGTCGTTAACGAGTATTCAGACGTTTTTCCCGATGATCTTTCGGGCTTGCCGCCCGACTGCCAAGTGGAGTTTCGAATCGATCTAGTCCCGGGAGCGGCACCGATGCCCGTGCACCTTACCGTCTCGATCCGACCGAAATGCAAAAAATGATGTCGCAACTTCAAGAGTTGTTGGAGAAGGGACTCGTGAGGCCGAGTTATTCGCCTTGGGGAGATCAGATACTCTTTGTCAAGAAGAAAGATGGGTCGATGCGGATGTGCATCAACTATCAGGAGTTGAAAAAGGTAACCGTAAAGAACAAGTATCTACTATCTCGGATAGACGATCTCTTCCACCAGTTACTAGGGGTCGGATGTTTCTCCAAGATCGATCTTCGATCGGGCTATCATCAAGTGAAAGTTAGAGAAGAATATGTTTCCAATACCACCTATAGAACCCGTTATGGTCACTACGAGTTCTTAGTTATGCCTTTTGGGCTAACTAACGCGCCAGCTGTGTTTATGGATTTGATGAACCGAGTCTGCCGACCCTTTTTAGATAAGTCGGTTATCGTGTTCATCGATGATATCTTGGTGTACTCAAAGAATGAAGAAGAGCACGAGTGACATCTCAAGGAAGTGTTAGAAGTGTTGATGGAGGAGAAGCTCTATGCCAAATTTTCCAAGTGTCAGTTTTGGCTACGAGAGGTTCAGTTTTTGGGTCACATGGTGAACAGTGAAGGAGTAAAAGTGGACCCGTCAAAGATCGAAGCCATGACGAACTGGGAACTACCCAAGAGTCCCACGGAAATTCGGAGCTTCTTGGTCCTAGCCGGTTACCATCAAAGATTCATCCAAGATTTTTCCAAAATCTCCTCGCCACTGACGTCTTTGACGAAGAAAAATGTGAAGTTCCTTTGGACCGAGAGTCAAGAGCAGGCCTTCCGGACACTACTAAGGAAGTTGTGTGAAGCACCAATTTTATCCCTACCCGAGGGAACAGAAGATTTTGTGGTTTATAGCGATGCATCTAAGATGGGGTTGGGATGTGTCTTGATGCAAAGAGGCAAGGTTATAGCTTCTGCGTCAAGAAAATTGAAGGAACATGAGAAGAACTCCCCAATTCACAACCTTGAGTTGGCGGCGGTAGTATTTGCTTTGAAGATGTGGCGACAATACCTTTACGGCACAAAGTGCACCCTCTTCACCGACATAAAAGTATGAATTATGTCTTCGATCAGAAGGAATTGAATATACAACAACGGAGATGGCTCGAACTACTCAAAGATTATGATTATGAGCTTCAATACCATCCCAAAAAGGCCAATATGGTCGCGGACGCTTTAAGCCGAAAGGAGTATGGTGGTAGAGTCCAAGCCACCTTAGCAAGAGTGGAAGTGGTCTCAAGCTTAATTGACAAAATTAAGATGTCACAGTCGGAGGTACTACTTGAAGCGAACCTCAAAAGCGAGACTATGGTAAAGCAACATCTCCAATTTACTGAAGACAGAAGAGGCTTGAAGTTGTTCCAAGGTCAGATCTGGGTACCAAAGATTGGAGGATGTCGAGAATTGTTATTGGAGGATGATGTGTGTCCCTGATTTCAAGATTCTTATCACAATCAAACAAATTTAAACAAGATGAATTAACTACCTGTTTGATTTCAATTTCAAAATGCAAACGATTACAATATGTTCTTGACTTTCTCTCTCTAAACTTCTCTTTCTCTCTCTAAAACTCTCTCTAGAATTGTAATCTCAAATTTTAACCATCTATCTATTAAACATCAAACAAAACTATTTATGCCCACTACTAATAACAAGGAAACAAATACAATTACAATTGACTTTGACTTTATTACAAAATGACTTTGACTTTCCATGAGAGTTGACTTTCCAGCTTTGAGTTCTTTTATCATTAACCTCTAGTCTTCATGATCTTGTATCTAACATATTTCTGCTCTAACAATCTCCCCCTTTGGATTCAAGATCATCTTTGAAAGATTTAGCAGTTCAATCTCCCCTTTTGGTTCAATCTGGACAATCTCTTCCTTTTGTTTAACTTTATTCTTCCCAAGTCTGTCTTTGAACAAAATTAACAATCTTCCCCGAATATGGTAGAAACGATCTTCAATAATCTCTTCAGAATTATCACATAAACTCTTTCAGACTTCAGAAAGAAATTATCTTCAGATTTAGCCCGACTTGCTTTAGCAAATAATCTTCAAAGAAAATTTCAGTAAAATCAGCACATCTTCAAACATTTCTGACTTTGCATGAACAATCTTTCAAACTCTCAAACTTTGAACTTTATCTTCTTCAACTCTTTATCCAAACTTTCAAATCTTTGAAATTTCTGATCCTGACATTTCTTCAAATCATCTCCCCCTTTTTGATGAATAAAGCATCTATAACATCAAAACTTTCTCCAAGAAATGTCGTGAACTGTTCTGACCACTGATCTACCATAATGAGCCTCTGATTCGTTGCCAATTCGAACAATGTATTCATCTAGATCTTTTCAAATCTATATATAATATAAATGTAATACCTGAATCAACAAATGAATCAGTTAATATGCCTGTCAGTAACACGAAGTTACTGTGTGTAACGGATACACATAGGAAATGAGCTTTTTGATGTTCACTCCCCCAGGGCTTCCATCCAATCATCGAAACACCACAAAGGAAATTTCTATGAATGTTATAACAAGAAAACAAATTCCTTGTGTGTTCGTGTAAGTGATAGAAAGCATATGATGATTGCTTTTATAAAGGCTCAAAATTGTGTAAACCACTGAGACAACAGTAGATAAACACAGACTCAATATGCATGATTGAAGTGCGAAGGTGGGGCAGAATTCCTTCTTTTTCAATATCCAGATTTTCCAAATGAAAACCAGATAGATAATGTGTTGCGTCCCTAGAAAAATTATGAAACATTTTCTTTTTAAGAAGAAAATGAGTGGCTGGTGGGGTTTAAGCAAGAGTTGGCATGGGCTATTTGCCTGTTTTAATAATATTCACGAAGAATTGTGAAACATTAGTAATGTGGCTGCCCGACTCAGAAAGTAGTTGGTGTGCAGAGTTTGATATTCTTTTACTCTGATCTCACACCCTCTTTCTTTTAATCATTAATCTCACATCTAACCAAACTCTCTTTTTCATTTTACCTCAACACACAACCTACACTCATTTCTTTTTGACACCTCACACTCAATCACTATGGATTAACTTCTTGGGTAGGAGACACTGGTAATCGTAAATCCATAGAAGTTCATTTAAGTTCTAGCACAATGAAATCCCATGTTTTCCGATGAAAATCAATGTTGCTCAAAAATGGTTTAACCGTATCAGTTAAAGCACAAATATATAAGTCAGATGTGTGTATGCTGAGAATATAATCATGAAGATATGAGCATTTTAAACATTGAAGATATTTCAAACAAGTAAATTGAATGAATAGATATGAATGCAAGAGACTTGTTTGAAAATCTGACATTGTATGAAAATGATCAGAAATGAAATGATATAGCGTTTAAAGCTTATGGTCAAGAATAATGGATATTGTCTATATGAATTAAAATATAGACATTCTTGAAAAACATTTCAGAAATGAAATAACGCTCAAAATTCTTTGAAATACAAGCGGGGTGTCTTACCATCAAAAAATTTGAGACATGGTAAGAACATATTGAACAAAAAGTCAAACCGATGTGTGTAAATACTTGAAAGTATATGGAAAAGACAATACACAAGTATTTATCTTTGGAAACACACGGTTTGTAATCATGTAAGGACAAGTAAATCTTGAAAACATTTAAAATCTCACTTCCAATTCAGGAAATCTATTTAAGAATCAGGAAGTGGTTTGAACATTTAAGAACATGTTTTCTATGATTGAAAGTCGTCCTTCTTTCAACCATATATGAGATTAAGATAAGAAATTTAACCTTTCTATGCAGTCTTAAATCTCAAGAAGTCAGGCTTAAAGTCATAAAGATATTATCTTGATAGCTTCTCTCATTCTGCACAAGTCTCAAAGTCATGTCAAAGCAACTTTATTCACAAATTTATTTAAAAATAAAAGACATAAAGCAGTAAAACAATTAAAGTACGAGTTCTGATCTGAAGTAATCAGAAATCATCACCTTTACTCCCCTTGAAATTATGCATCAGAAAAATTATCAGTGTAAAAGATATGTATTAACTCCCCCTCAAATGTAGAACATCATTTCTGTTGGATGCATAAAATTTCAGACATATATATATATATATATATATATATATACTCCCCCTTGAATATTGATTTCCTCAGATATGTATGTAGGAGTACATTATCATTCAGCTCAGGAGTAAAATCTTTTGATCATTGAAGTGCGGGTCTTGAACTGTTGTATTTAAGAGCCATCAGTTCTTTCACTCAACCTTGACTTGACATTCCTGTAACACAGATTCATCCTTTTTCTTTGGTATCCATTTGTATTTGGATTCAACAGTGTTAGCATATGATTTTTGAACCCATTTAAATTTGGGTCCGCTTTTCTTTTGAAAACCATATGAAGAACTAGAACGATAAGAGTATACATGATACGTTCCAAACCAAACATCAGAATATTTCCAAGATTCATAATCATTTCTATCATAATTGAAAGACATTCTAGCAGACGAAAATAACTGGAATAATTGTTGTCTTGAATATTTCTTGTAAGAGGATACAAGCTTTGTTTTAGAAATAGAAACATTCACAATCAAATCATCTTTACTAGTAGTATTCTTATTACAATCAGTACTAGAAAATGATGTAGTATTCTCATCCATCTTCTTCTTAGGTTGCCACTCAGACTTAACACCATGCGTTTTCCTTTTCACATCTGAAAAATTTGAAACTTCAGAGTTAGAACGGTGAGAATCAAAAAAATGCTTCTTCTTTGACTTACGAGTGTTGATCTGTTTCTGTGAATGCCCATATTTCTTCTTTTTACCTTTGGCAACTTTGTCTTTCACAGAAACTGATTTATCAACTTTTGATGATGTTTCACCTTTTTCATAAACACTTGGTAATCCAAAAGAATTAATAACAAAAGGTGAATGATCAGGAAGTTTAGTATTAAAATCAAATTGAGCAATACAATCATCTAAATCACCATCAGAGTTTAAGAAATCAAACCCATCATTAAGTAAACTAGACATATCATCAGAATTTGAAGCCTTAGAAGAGTTAGAAAAATCAGGATTTTTCAACACAGTTAAGAACACAGTTTGTTCTACATCCATCAAAATTCTTTCTTCTGTCAGAATTTTCTCGAGTTCAGAAATTTTACTTTCCAACACAAGAGGAGGAACATAAAGCTTACCTTCGATAGGTTTAGCCTTTAACTATATTGAAGAGTAACTCTCAAAATAATCATCAGAAAGAAATTTTGATTTATCAGAATTGTAACTGTTATTCAACTTCTCACAACGAAATGAAAATTGAATTTTAGTTGTGTTCTTTCTTTTCTCATATTCCTTGGCTTCATCTTCTTCAGATAGTTTAGTCCACTCAACATGAAGGTCAGGGTATCGTGATGCTAGGCTTAAAAATGCAAAATCATAAAGTGCAAGTACTTCAGATATACCCTTTTTAAGATAGTGTGGATTCTCATAATCGAGTCCCCAACACTCTTTGTTCTCTTTGGGTTGGTTTAGATGAATGGTTTGTTTAGTTTGACCCAAAGTGTATAATTTTCCTTCCAAAGCATTCAATTTGTCAAGTAAAGATTTGTTCTCTTTTGAAAGCGAAGAATACATTTTATTAAGCTCTTTTGATTCAAACTCACATAATCTATACTTTGAAACTGTTTCAGATAATTCTTTGTGAATTATAGTCTTCTCTTTTGTGCTGGTGTCAATATTCTTATGTAAAGCATCAATCAAAACATTTTTCTCAGCAATATCATTGCTAAGTTTCTGTATTGATTGATTTTTATCTTTAATGACACCTTTTTCACGCTGAAGTTTAGACTCTAATTCTTGGAGTTTAGTCATCATAGCATGCATTTGATTTAAAAAATCCGATTCAGTCATATCACATACCTTTTCGTAGTCTTCTTCATCAGATTCTGCTTGAACTCCAGCTTCATCCACTATCTTACCCATTAGACAAATATGAGTTGTCTCTTCTTTCTCAACCTCTTCATTTGAGTGATCTAGCCAATACTCATCCTCAACCATCAGTGCTTTCCCATGTTCCTGTTGCTTTGCCAAAAGCATCTTGTTTTTGTAGTACTCTGAATTTCGACTTTCGGCTTTCTACAATCTTTAGCAAAATGTCCAAGCTTACCACAGTTGTAGCACTTGGTAGATTCTGGTTGTTTCTTCTCTTCTGCTTTGTACGGCTTTTCATCATATCTCTTTTCCTCTATTCTTTTTCCTTCAATCTTCTGCTTGTGTTCATAATTTCTGGAACCAGATAAATATCTCTGACTGTTTGAGCTTGGCTTTTTGTAGAACTTCTTTTGAAAAGCCTTAGTCAACACGAGCATAGCCTGCTTCAGATCTTCACAATCATCAGATTCAGAGTTATCCTCACTTTCAGCCTCTTCTGATTCAGAAATTATCACTTTCTTTTTCTTCTTCAAACTCACCGACTTCTTCTTCACTACAAGAGCAACTGGATCAGCTACTTTATCATCCTTTTTCTTCTCAGCCTTGATCTCATCTACCTCTTCTTCATTCTGTCTGAGAGTTTCATAGACTTCGTGAAGGGGTATTTCATTTAAGTCTTTCATTTTCTTCATTTGCCTTGTGAATCTATTCCATTCAGGCTGCAAGATACTAAGGAACTTGACATTAAGCTCAATTTGTGACTTCTTTACTTTGTTCTTGCTGAGTTCGTTCAACAAAGTCACAAACCGGTCATAAGTAGCCTATAGAGAATCACCATCCTTGGCCTTGAATTCTTCCTAACTGTTGAGACAGTTGGAGATTTTGAGCTGATTACCAACCTTTCATCCTAACATCATTTTCTCCAATTGATCCCACATTTCCTTTCCAGTAGCATTGTAACTGTAAATCTTGACATATATATCGTTTGGTATGCCTTGAAGAATGAAAGACTTTGCCAATCTATCAGCTCTTGCTCTATTTTTCTCCTCATCAGTGAATTCATTAAACTTAAGTTGATATTCTCTCTACTCATTTTCAACAGTACGAGTCGTTGTTGGAATTGGCATAACTCCTTCCTCCAAAGATGTCTTGATAAGTTCACCCAATGCCTATATTTCTATGAACTCCATGAACCTATCTTTCCATTGCTCGTACTCTCCCTTGAAGAGTACTGGTGGCTTTGTGTCAGTTCCAATGGCGAGAGCTTCTCGTGATGTCATCCCGTTTGAAATATAGGCAATAAGAAACTTGAAATTGGCCGTTAGTCCAAATGAAATCACAAAGATACAAAAAACTTGAAATAGGAATTCATGAAATTTGAAATAGGAGTTTATGATGAGAAACTCAAAGATCACTAAGAGAACTTGAAACACGCAAACACATAAACTCGCAGATCACAGTTCACTGAGAAACTCGTAGATCACTAAAAACACTTGAAACTCGCAGACAGATAAACTCGCAGATCACTGTTCACTGAGAAACTCGCAAGATGAGTCGTGCTCGTTTGGATAACTAGCAGATGCCTACTTGCGTGTTTTATCAAACTCGCAAGCTAAACTCACAAAACTCGAAAATGATCAAACTCGCAGACTGAAGAATCAAACACGCAAACTTCGATTTGCGCGTTTCTAGAACTCGCAAATAGCACTTTGCGCGTTTCTAGCCAAAACCGAAAATCTTTCAGTTTGCGCGTTCTTCTGATTATGCTTGAGCGTTTTGTAGATCTTGCGTGTTCTTGAAGAACTTGCGTGTTCTTGTGTTTTTCGAACAAAAACTCAAGTCTTTTCTTGATTTCGACATATCCTTCACCAATTGTTCTGAAATTTTGTTGATCACTTCGATTTCATACCACGAACAGATTACAGACAATTAATTTCAATAACAAACACACAAAAATACAAATCAATCTAATACAGTGCTTGAACTGACTCGTGAACTCAAACATGACAAATTCAACAAATTATACTCGATTACAGTGAAATTCATGAAATTACTTATACAAACTCATTCTAAAACATGATTCGACCATCATTTGATCAATTACAAACTCTAAAACATACAAATACTCAAAATCGAATCTGAACTTTAATGTAACAGTGTCGAACCCTTTCTTGATATGATTTCAATTTAGATCTGCTCTAATACCAATTGTGTGTCCCTGATTTCAAGATTCTTATCACAATCAAACAAATTTAAACAAGATGAATTAACTACCTATTTGATTTCAATTTCAAAATGCAAACGATTACATTCTGTTCTTGACTTTCTCTCTCTAAAACTCTCTCTGGAATTGTAATCTCAAATTTTAACCATCTATCTATTAAACAGCAAATAAAGCTATTTATACCCACTACTAATAACAAGCAAACAAATACAATTACAATTGACTTTGACTTTATTACAAAATGACTTTGACTTTCCATGAGAGTTGAGTTTCCAGCTTTTACTTCTTTTATCTTTGACCTCTAGTCTTCATGATCTTGTATGCAACATATTTCTGCTCTAACAGATGCGTATAAGTCCAAATACTTGATTCACCCGGGGAGTACTAAGATGTATTGGGATTTAAAGCTTAAATATTGGTGGCCGGTAATGAAGTTAGACGTGGCCAGTTATGTGGAGCGATGCATAACTTGCCTACAAGTGAAGGCGGAGCACCAACGACCTTACGGTAGTCTGCAATCCCTAGAGATACCGGAATGGAAGTGGGAGCACATCACCATGTACTTTGTAACCAAGCTACCGAACACCCTGCGAATCCATGATACCACTTGGGTGATAGTGGACCGTTTGACCAAGAGCACGCACTTCTTGCCCATGAGGGAGACCCTACCGATGGACAAGTTGGCCAAGCTATATATTGATGAGGTGGTCTCAAGGCACGGAGTGCCATTTTCCATTGTGTCCGACTGGGATAGTCGTTTCACTTCCCACTTTTGGGAAAGTCTACAAAAGGAACTGGGTACGAGGATCAAATTGAGTACCGCCTACCACCCGCAGATTGACAGTCAAAGCGAGAGGACCATCCAAACTCTCGAGGATATGTTGAAATCATGCATGATCGACTTTGGGGGAAGTTGGGATTCCCATCTTCCGTTAGTGGAATTCGCCTACAACAATAGTTATCACTCTAGCATTGGTATGGCGCCATTCGAAGCATTGTACGGACGGAAGTGTAGGACGCCTGTGTGTTGGCTAGAAGCGGGGGAGAAATAGTTTGTCGGACCGGAAATCGTGCAAGAAACGGCCGACAAAGTTAAGGGCATCCAAGAGCGGTTGAAAGCGGCACAAGAGCGGCAAAAGAGCTACGCGGACAGGAAGAGAAGATCGGTCGAATTTTAAGTGGGTGAAAGGGTGATATTGAAAGTTTCGCCTTGGAAGGGATTAATCAGGTTCGGAAAGCGTGGGAAGCTTAGTCCCCGTTTCCTAGGACCTTTCACCATGATGGAACGTATTGGGCTTCAAGCCTACAAATTGGACCTTCCGCCCGAGATGGACAAGATTCACCCCACCTTTCACGTGTGGTACTTGAGAAGGTGTCTAGCCGAAGAGGAGAGTGTTATTCCTTTGTCTGAGATTAGAGTTGATAACGATCGGTGCGTGGAAGAGCCCGAGACTATCTTAGAAAGGAATACGAGGAAGTTGCGGCACAAGGAAGTGGTTATGGTGAAAGTTCAATGGAACCACCACCGTGGAGCTAATGTGACTTGGGAGGTGGAAGAGGACATGAAGAGGCGTTATGTGCACTTATTTGTCTAGTTAAGATTTCGAGGACGAAATCTATTTTAAGGGGTGGAGGATTGTAACACCCCGACTTTTGGACTATGGATAATTTCGTATTTATAATTACTTATAATTCGCTCTTATAAAGTCACCTTAGATCAATCACGAACTCGGGATCAAAATAAGTCAAATTTCAAGAGGAAAGGCAGACTCGGCGAGAGTGCCATGGTCACTCTCGCGGTTGCAAAGTCGTCGAAGTCAAAGGACTTTCAGTACATTGCAGGTGATTGTGCCATGGTCACTCTCACGGTGTCATAATCGCAGGGGACTGTTTGGGCATGTGGGCTGTAGCCGTGGTAAAACTTGGCGAGAGTGACTAGTGAGAGTGCCCTGTCAATCTCGCGTGTCACAGTCGCCGTCAGGGAAAAAGGCAATAAATGCCTGATTTTACATAGAGAACTCATTTATTGCAACTTTGGGTTTTGGAAGGCATTCGATTTTCTCTCTACAAGGTAAGGTTCCTCCTTTTCAAACTCCATCTCTTAAGCATGTAATCCTCACTAGAATCCTTATTGGGAGTATTAAATGATAACCTAGGGTTCCTCTCTTTTGGTATTCAAACTCTAGCTAATTTGTGGACCAAGGACTCTCATCACTTTCTCCTTCTTCTTCAACCTTCTAGGGTTTTTCTACTTGAATCTCTAGTTAAGTTTCTTAACCCTTACTACTCATACTTGCTCCATTACTTGCTTATGTGAAATTTATGTAATGTGATATATTAACCTAAAACTAGGGTTTTGCATATTCTTAATAAATAAGACTCTGGGAGTTTGTGGGAGCATGTAAACGTCTTGAGAGGTTCATTTATGCATGTAATATCGTAGAAAGCTAATTTGTGATGATGGGCCACTCCTCTAGATGATTGAAATAAATTACACACATTCTTATCAGCAGTTGGAGTATCACTTGGGGTTAGGGAGTAATACGTTGTTGAATGAGCGTTGTAGTATATTGATGAGCATGAAATGAGCATGATTATACTAATTGCAAGAATGTGCTATGCATGAGATTTGTTAACCATACTTGATCATGATCTATATGAGGGGTTTTATATCTAACTCCTTGTGCATGAGGATTTAGATAGCATGCTTATTGTTGATACAATTGTTGCCCATTGGGCACTAGCGGGTAGACAATAGGGGGCGTAAGTCCCTGAGTTGGAACTCAACTAGATTGGATAGGCACCCTTGTCTGTAATCCCTTGAGGTGTAAATCGACGGAGTAAGCACTAGAGGCATAAACGGTTTGAGGATTGTGATGTCCAGCGTGGCATGGGAACTAGAACCAGGATTTGTGGTGAAATCCAATAACATCACGGGTGAACCCATTCACGTGTTCTTGTCACCCAAGATGATAACGGCTCTCCCCCGTCTTTCAGGAGTTATTTCTGTTATATTTGTACAGGAAAGAAATAATGTCCCATTTGGGAGGTATTGGCATTGTTTCAATGTGTGGGTCTTCCGGTAACATTTAATTACTTTTCATGCTTACATTATAAACTGTCTTGGAATTTTAACCGCTAGACTTCGTCCTAACACTTGTGTTCATGTTCATTGGCTCACAAGTTCTGTTAGTGGTGCGATTAGGGCACCTTGATTCACCGGGGGAGCACCTAGGACCCTCCACGGACCGGGCATATTTGGGAATTCGAGAGAGAGCGTTTTGAAGTCATAGTGACACCCATCTTAATCTAGTTGTTAATTGTTCTAGATTAAATAGGTTGTCATGTATATGTCTTATTTGTTCCGCTACCTCATTTAAAGAACTACCCCAACTTTATTGGGTTTTAGTCGTCATGTTACAGGTTATTAAATCATCTTATGTTAGTCATTATATTGCCGAAATTTTAAGTTCTATTTTACCCAAATTTTTAGGGTGTTACAACGGTTGTGGTGGTTGCTGATGTGGAGGAGCGACCCACAAAATCATCCAAGATAGTCTGTTGAGAGACCACCTCAGGTTCTTTCAGCGAGGGGGTTGACTCCTTAGTCTTCTTGGCCTTTTTTGAAAAGCTAGGAAGAGTTGATGACTGTCTTTTGAGAGGGGTGGTAGTGGTAGGATAGCTGATTAATGAACCATCGGCGTGACCACTGATGTAGAAGACATGTTGGAGAGACGGAGACATAACGTCTTAGGACTGACCTCATTTTCAGGAGGCTTCACGTCGAGGAAACGGGGACCAAATTTTGAGAAGTTTCAGTCACCTTCAGTGAAGAATAGCAGAGATGAACCAGACGTAGGAAATCTTAGTGTCCCGTTCAGGTTTCTCAATCTTTGATATCAGATCATCAAAGATGGCTCCGGATTTGTCGAAGTGCTTGCCAGCCAACACCGAGTAGCCCATCTGAAGTTGGACTTTGTTGGCTTGGTCCAGCAATCCAATCTTTCCACTCATGCTTTGAATAATGTGAGTGAAGATGTAGTTCTTATCTAAAGGCATGTTCGCCTTCAGGATCTTTGTCAGCTTCTTGTTTGGAATGGTGGTACGAGGCTTGTTATCCCACTGATACTCAATGTGATCCAGAAACTGAATCAGTTCAGCGTCAGAGGGTAGAGGGTTAAAGCCTTTTAGAATCTTGGAAGGGAATCGCAGTGTTGTGCGAACAACCAGTGCAGTGATGTTCCCTGGGCCATTTTGAGTGGTGAAGGAGATGGCAGAGATGAGTTCATCTTTCTTGTTGACCACTAATCCCTTGTCAGCAGTGAACCATAATTGCTGAAGAAGAGCCTTGTTGGGCTTGGGATCCACTTGCAGTAAATAGGAGAGGCAGGATTGCTTCAGAAAGTTGGCAGCTTCAACCAGATGAGGGAATTTTTCAGCATAAAAAGTCAACCTTGCCAGATGGTTATTCTTGGGAATTTCAGAGTCAGCGAGGGAGAATTTGACATTCTTAGAAGCAACAAGAGTAGATTGGGCCATTTCTGGAATAGAAAATAGTAGAATGGAATAGAAAGTTTAGAGTCTAAAAACATCATTGAGTTTTTTACCAGTTTCCTTTTGAGGTAAGAAACTTGAAAATAAGTTTGTTTTTAGAGTCGAATAATGTTCTTAATGAAAAGAAAGAAGAGGAACAGTCTTAAAAATCAAAGGACTTTGCATAGAATAAAGTCATAAAGAAAATGATTTTAAGAAAGAAAAACACTTTGAATAAAAAAGAATAGAAGTTTTTAGAATCAAACACGTGTTTTTATTAAGAAAAAGATGAAGAACAAAAACATGCAAGTCTTGAGGAGTTGAAGATTAAGGAATTTGCTTGTTTGCTTGATTGCTTGAACGCAAGTGTACTTTTCTTGCCTTGGAAGTTTTTAAGAAGGTAAAAGGCAAAGAAAGAAATGTCATACCTTTTATATGAGAGAGAAGGAATTTGAAGGGGGAAAAGGAGGTCATCATGACACGGACATGTCCCACGAAGTTGACTGGACATAAAGTGCAATGGACGAACGTGTGACAAAAAGGCGTGTCAAGGATTATCGTTTAGAATGAAGTCATAGGACAGAGAAAACGTTTCGTTTTTAGAAAGTATCCCTGATAGAAATTCAGAGATAATTTTTCTTTTCAAAGAATCACTGAGGAGAAATATCAGTCATAACATTTGTTTATTAAAAAGCTTTTAACCAGTTGAAAAAATTAAGTGATTAAAGTTTTGGAATTTTGAAAGAGTTTTACTGAATAGGATTCAGTGATAGGGAATAAGAAAACATACCTGAGAGTTAGAAACATTTAGTCAGAGATAATATGATGAAGTGGAACGTATTATCACTGACATAATGTATGAAAGCTAGAGATTTAATCTTCAAGATTTAGCATTCCAAGTTCACTGATGAGAAAGTTAAACCTTGTCTCGTCAAGAGGTTTGGTAAAAAGATCAGCGAGCTAATTGTTAGTAGGGATAAAGTGAAGTTCAATATCACCATTCATTACATGATCTTTGATAAAATGATATATGATCTCTATGTGTTTCGTCTTTGAGTGTAGTACTAGATTGTTTGCTATAGCGATGGCACTACTGTTGTCGCAATAGATCGGGATCTTGGATAGCTGAAGGTCATAGTTTAATAGTTGATTTCTCATCCATAAGACCTGAGCACAACAACTTCCAGTCGCTACATACACAGCTTCAGCTGTAGAAGTGGATATTGAATTTTGCTTTTTACTAGTCTAACTTACCAGCTTTCCTCCAAGAAGTTGACATCCTCCAGTGGTGCTTTTTCTATCAAGTTTGCAACCTGCAAAATCACTATCTGAATAACCAGTGAGATTGAACCCTGAATCTTTGGGATACCGAAGACCGAGGTTAGGAGTCCCTTTAAGATATCTGAAGATTCTCTTTACAACGATCAGATGGGATTCCTTGGGTTCTAATTGATAGCGTGCACAGAGACATGTAGAGTACATGACGTCAGGTCGGCTAGCTGTAAGATATAGCAGGGAGCCTATCATTCCTCTGTAGGCAGTGACATTTACAGGTTTTCAGTTGGATCCTTTTTTAATGTCAATGGAGGTGCCATAGGAGTTTTCATCGTTGAAGTTTGAGTGAGATCAAACTTCTTCAGCATATCTTTAACATACTTACCTTGATTAATAAATGTACCTTTATCAGTTTGCTTGATCTGAAGTCCAAGGAAGTAAGTTAGTTCACCCATCATACACATTTTATATTATTTCTTCATTCTTTCAGCGAAGCGAGTACACAGAGATGGGTTAGTAGAACCAAATATGATGTCATCAACATATATTTGTACAAGAATGATGTGACTTTTATCTTTCTGAAAAACAAGGTATTATCAATTTTACCAAGCTCAAATTTTTCAGAGATAAGAAAAGAAGAGAGAGTGTCATACCAAGCGCGAGGAGCTTGTTTTAACCCATAGAGAGCCTTATCCAGCTTATATACATAATGTGGATGCTTAGGGTCAGAGAACCCTTGGGGCTATTCAACATAGACTTCTTCATTCATCTTTCCATTTAGGAATGATGATTTTACATCCATTTGATATACTTTGAAGTCTTTGAAAACTACATAGGCTAAGAATAGTCGAATTGCTTTGAGCCTGGCCACAGGGGCAAAGGTTTTATCATAGTCTATGCTTTTATCTTGTTTATATCCTTGAGCAACAAGTCTAGCTTTGTTACGGGTTATAGTCCCATGTTCATCTAATTTTTCCTAAACACCCATTAGGTGCCTATAACAGATTTATCAGATGGTCGGGGAACGAGATTCCAAGCTTGGTCTTGGTTTCTAGCAAACTCAATCAGCTCTTCTTGCATGGCACTGACCCATTTTGGATCTCTAAGGGCATCATCAGTCTTCTTTGGCTCTGTAAGAGAAAGAAAGTTAACAAAGACAGATGTTACCTGAACTTCATCATGTCTGAATACCTGCATCTGGATCACCAAGAATTTGATCTATGGGGAGATCTCTGGTCCATCGCTGAGTTGGGACAAGATCGCTTACCTCAGGAGTTGGATCATCAATAGGAATGTTCACTAATGAAGAAACTTGAGGTTCTTCATCTAAGAGATGTTGAGTGTCAGATAAACCGTTATTTACTGAGAGGTTTTCAGAAGAGGGAAGTTCAGATGGAGGAAGTGTGTTTAGAGGAATAACTGAAACCCAAGAGGTGGAGTCAGCGTCAGGAGGTATGTTGTGTGGATCTTCATCAGCATTAGGAGAGTTGGTATGCTGATGAGTGTTTAAGAGAGGTTCTGTTTCTCTATAATTAGAGAACATCCAAGCATTGAGTTCATCATTGTCAGCGATAGGTTTAGAGTTCGTTGATCTGGATTCGTCGAAGGTGACAGGAATTGTTTCTTCTACAGTTTTTCTTCTCTTGTTAAAGAATTTGTAGGCTTTTGAAATAGAGGAATAACCAAGTAAGATTCATCAACTTTTGGGTCGAACTTTCCAAGAACATCTTTGTTGTTTAAAATGAAACACTGACAACCAAAGATGTGAAGAAAGCTGATAGAAGGTTATCTTCCATGAAAGAGTTCGTAAGCTGTCTTGCTGAAACGTTTTACTATCAGTGACCTGTTTTGAGTAAAACACGCAGTGTTGACAGCTTCTGCCCAAAACTGAGTTGGAAGATGAGAATCGCTGAGCATTGATCTTGCAGCTTCAATGAGCGTTCGGTTTTTTTTTTCAGCGACACCATTTTGCTGAGGAGTTCTTACAGAAGAGAAATTGTGAGAGATTCCCTTACTCTCAAAGAAATTGTTTAGAGAACTGTTTTTGAATTCAGTTCCATGGTCACTTCTTATTGAGCAAACTGTTAGATTATTCAACACTTCCATCTTTCTAACAAAAGATATCAGTTCTTCTGGAGTGTCACTTACAACGAATAAAAATTACCCAAATGTAGTGAGAATATTCATCTACAATAACAAGTGTGTATTTTTTTCCAGCTATGGATTGAATATTGACAGGGCCAAATAAATCCATATGGAAGAGTTGAAGAGGACTTCTCACTGAGGAAACTTGTTTTGATTTGAAACTAGCTTTAGTCTGCTTTCCCTTTTCACATGTTGAACAAAGAGATTCTTTGGCATATGAGTGCTGAGGAAGACCGGAGACTAGTTCCTTTGAGGAAAGAGAATTCAGTGTCTTGAAGTTAAGATGAGATAGTGTTTTGTACGATAACCAGTTGACATCTGAGGAGGCCTTAGAAAGAAATCAAACGTTTTTAGTGGTAGTAGAGTCCATATCTATTACATAGACATTTTCCATACGATAACCATTAAGAGCGAGCTTTCCTTTTTCATTCATCACTGAACATGCTTTCTTACAAAAGTGAACTTCGTAGTCTTTGCCACATAGTTTACTGATGCTAAGAAGATTATGCTTCAGTCCATCTACGTAAGCGACTCTTCTGAAGGTACTTGTTCCATTGCTGAGAACACCAAACCCTATGGTATAGCATTTTCCATTTCCACCAAAGGTCACAGAAGGACCTTTCTCTTCCTTGTATTTAGTAAGCAGGTCTTTTTGTCCAGTCATGTGTCGAGAGCATCCGCTATCTAAATACCAGATGCCCTTCGATCCCTACAAACATAAGGAAGATTAATTTTTGATTGGTACCCACTTTTCAATGGGTCCAACAGTGTTAGTGGATATGGAAGGTTCAGCAATCTTCACGACATTTAAAGATTTAGCTTTAGTGGTAATCTTCACTTTGGTTATTTGATTAACCTTAGTGATATTTTTCACCTTAGCAGATTTCTCAACTTTGATGACCTTCTTAGCCTTGGAAGCAATCATCTTCACTTTAGCTGTCTTTTCAGCTTTTGTGGCAGTAGGACATTTACTAGCAATATGGTCAGTAAGTCCACAGTGGTAGCATTTTCTATTGAAGAATTTTTCCTTGTGACTATGAGTAGTAGAGTTAGAAAACTTGAGATGAGCAGGGCCAACTCCAAGAATGCCCTTAGCATAAGATCTTGGTGGAACTTTCAGTTCTTCGGATTTCTTAGGCTTAATATTAATTTTTATCTTTGGAATTGATCTCTGAGAAATATCAGTGATTTTAGTTCCAGAGCTGGAAGATTGACTTACTGAAGGTTTGGAAAGGACTTCAGTTGTGCTTTCTTGGTAGCCTTCTGAAGATGAGAAATAGATTTCCCTTTATCAGCGAGCTTAGAGCTTTTTGATAAGTCCTCAGGAATAGGATTGGAAGATGAAGAACAATGAGTAGAAGAAGTGTCAGGGATAGAAGAGACTAACATTCCAAACTTGAGCATGTAACACTCTCTGTTGGATTCATCCTTTCCAGGATGATAACCGAGACCAGTTTTGTCATTTGCAGGGATTTGAGCCCTGATGATTTAAGTGATCTTGGTTGAAGATTTACAACATCCCTCAACAGTTGCCTTTTCTTCTTTTAAAGCAGTTATGGCTTGTTCGCGTTCAATGCTGATAATTTCATTGATAATGACTTGATCATTTAAACTTTCTTCTAGAAGAGTTAGTTATTTGATCATTTCGTGACATTTCTCTAGTTGTTCAGTTAAGTCAATGTTTTTGTTTTCAGCTAGAGTTTTGCCATTGAGTGCATTGTACAAGTCTATTGTCAGTAAATCTACTGCGTGACTTTTCTCTACGTCAGAAAGAGAGGGATTAGTATAGATTGATACCTGAGAGGAGATATAGCTCATGGAAGTTCCTGTTGGTTCTTCCACTTCTTCTTTAATCTCAGCCATAAGACAAAGATTAACAATTTCTTATTCATCAGAACTTGATTCTTTTGATTCAACCCAGTCATGCTCTTCAGCAATGAGACCTTTTCCTTTTCGCTTGAAGTTTTTCAACTTTTGATATTTCTTTTTCAGCTTAAGATATTTTCTATCGCTGGTTTTCCTGTAGGTAGAAGGTTTGAAAACTTTCTTTGACCTGCATTCACTTGCAAAATACCAACTTTCTCACAGTTAAAGCAAGTAGTAGTAGCCTTATCAACAGGGGTTGATTTTAGCTTGTCAGTTATAGAGGGAGGCTTATTTCTTCTAAATTTTCTCTTTCTTGCAAATCTTTTGAAAGAGTTTGTCAAGATTGCTAAGGATTCATCAAACTCTGAAAGATCAGTGTCTGAAAGTTCCTCAGAGTCAGAATCTAACTCAGTGATAGTGAGAGTAGATCACTGAGATGGAATGATCTCTAAACAGACTAAAGCGACAGGAGTGCTTTTGGAGTCTTTAGAATCTTTTATAAGATTCCTCTTCAGAAGATTTGATTGCTCATAGTTGAGCAATATTCTATACAAGGTGCTAAGAGAGAGAGAATTTAAGTCTTTTGTCAGCTTAAGACACATTGAGTAACTGTCCCAGCTTTCAGGAAGACATTCCAAGAATTTAGTTAAGACCTCAGAGTTAGAGTAGGTCCTACCAACAGTCCTTAGATCAATGATTAGACAGTTAAATATCTGGTGAACATCAGATAGGGATTCATTCTTACCACAGATAAAACTTTCATATTGTCTTACCAAGTTAATCTTTCTAGGTTTCTTGGATTTCAGTGGTACCTTCATATTGAACACATATAGTGTCCCACATCTCTTTATCACTAAGGCTTCATCAGGTAGAGCCATAGAGATAATGGTTTTTGCCTTAGCATCAAAACCGACTTTCTTTTTATCTTCATCACTTCATTGTCTTATTTCTTAAATAGCATATCTTTTAGGGACAACAAGAGTGGTGGTAGTAGCTGGAACTGCAGCTATGATGGTGAAGGGTTCATAAGGGTCATTTGCTACGTATTCAGGTACTGTGGGATCTACACCTTCTAGAAATAACATCATTCGATTTTTCCAGAGAGCAAAGTTATCTCTGCAGAATTGAAGAGGTTTTGAGAGAGAACCATTATCATAGTAGTTAGTGTTTGTGTTTAGTGCCATATTGAGAATAGTAAGGAAGATAATAAAGAAAGATCTTATTTATGATATTAAACAGTCTGCTCTGATACCACTTGTTGGTCCCGATGGTGCTTAACAAATTTGTAGAAGGGGTGGGGGGAGCTTGAATACAAACACAAATTTTTAAGTTTAATAAATTGTTTATTGATAAATCAAAATACAATTTACAAGTCTGTTGCGGAATAAGATTAAGTAAGAACCTAATCTAAACAAACTTAAGAAACACTAAGATGGTTCCACAAGAATTAGAGAATGGGGATTAAGAGAATATAAAAAACAAGGGTTTCTTTATTATACAGAAAGATTGAAGGCTTAAGGCTTAAGGCAACTCTCATATAGAGTTGTGATCTTTCTATTTATACCCTATGCATTAAATGCATGGCAAGGTACTTTACACGTGTCTTTTTCTGGTTGGTTACATAAGTCTGACTTGTTGAGGCATGCTTTTGGCCATATGATGAACAGTGTATATATCAGAGTTGTTGTACGAAATGTTGCAGAGGTATGTCTTTTCTGACATTCGTACTATGTGTGCATAGATAAGACAAAAGAGACTTGAGGTATAAGGAAAGTGATCATCGATCGCTGAATATATCTTCTTTCTCAGAGATAGAAAGAAGTTCAGCTATCGCTGAAGCTTTTCCTCAGGTTTCTTCGCGTGTGAGTAGATTTGTCTTGTTTTCGCTGATATCCGCATCAGGTCATGAGTAGGCTTGTCCTCTGTTCAGCAGCTTTGTCTTTGATTCAGCAGTGAACGTCTTTTGTCGTGAAACTTGTCTTCGGGGATTACGTCTAACTATTTACATAAGAAATCATCAGCAATACTGAACATACTCAGTATTTGATCGCTAATGTTGAAACACTAATACATATAGATGTTAAACGTAATTTTCACTAAGTATAACGGAGGGTCATTATCAAATCACTGAGTGAGTTGGATCAACATGAATGAATATTGAATCTTTGATTGTTTAAATGTTCTACGTGTGAGACTTGAATATTGATGGATATCTATGGCTATATATATATATATATATATATATAGAGAGAGAGAGAGAGAGAGAGAGGCGGTTTCAATTGGAAACCATATTAGATTAGAATCTTTGGAAACCGTCAATTTCATTAGATAAATTAATGAAATTGGTTCATGAAGTTGTTTAATATGATCAAGATGTTTCATATAATTCTTTTGTTAATGAAATTGTTTCATATATTTGTGTTTTTTATTAGTTTCATATATTTTTCTCATTCTGATGAAATTGTTTCATGTATTTTCGCAGTCTGATGAAACTTTTTCATTTTTACATAAAAAACACAAATATATGCAACAATTTCATCAATAAAATAATTATATGAAACAATTTCATCGAATTAAACAATTTCATGAAACAATTTCATTAACTTAACCAACGAAATCGAGGGTTTCCACGATTTTCATAATTAGAGTGGTTTCCATTTGATCGCTCCCCTATATATATATATATATATATATATATATATATATATATATATATATATATATATGACGGACGTGGGGATTCTAGAAAGTATGCACTAAAGGACTGTGTGTCCTTGAGGTGAAACTATTCTAATAGGTAGGCACTAAGGTGAAGCTTGCCATGAGGTGTAGCTCATAGGAGTGGGCACTAAAGGTGAGAGCCATGGTTTGACGTGACGTCACACCGAGTTGTACACTAAAACCAAGAACCTGGGGTGTAGTCCCAATTATCGTTATCAGACGATTTCAACCGTATACTTGTCACCCCAAATGAAAGTGGGATTCCGGTAATCGTATTGTGCAAATGTATATAACCAGGTACGGAGTATCTCAATTGAAGGATTTTGGTAATGATGTGACCACCTGAAATCGGTAACTTTGAATTATGAATAATTGTTTTACTTCTTTTATGAACATTTGAATGTAATCTCACTAGACGTTTGGTCTAACACTTGTGGTTGTATATTTGGTCTACAGATCCTATTAGTGGCGGGCCTAGGAGATCTTAAGGTGATGATCGGTGCAAGTAGGAGCACCTAAGGAGTCGGGCTTTGGGGATTTTTGTGAAGAGAGCTTAAACATTGGAGATATAGCAACACCCCATTTAATCTAGTTAAAATTCTAGATTAGGAAGGTTGTTGTAACTTTGTCTCATTTGGCATTTAGCCTTGTTGTCCAAACTACCCCTTCTACGGGCTATAGTTGTGATGTTAAAAATTGTATTCCCATTAAGTACCGAAATTCCTTCCTTCCGATGATTTAAAATTTTAGGGTGTTGTATATATGCATTTACCCGGAATTGGGTGGTTTTCTTTATATTTTAGGCGTCATATTGCCGAATTATTAAAATTTATTTTTATAAAATTTTTAGGGCGTTACACCAACCATAACCGGAAATGAGGGAGTGGTATTGAGTGGAATGGAGAGGAAGGAGACAATGTGAAGTTGGATGATGTTGTAAGTGCTACCCAAATCGATGAGCATGGGAACCAGATGCCTATAGATGGAGCCCGTACGGCGCAATGAACCGGGTGAGGATGAGTTCTGTAAGGCGGTCGATGATATAGCAAGATAGGCTGTATCAGAGGAGGAAGCAGGTAGGATCGGATCAGGTGTAGGTGGGTTGATGTCAGCGGGAAAGGTGGGGGTGGTGGGAATAGGTTCGTCGAGTTCAAGAAGAAGGAATTGAGGGGGGTTACATCGATGCTCCGAAAGGAATTTTTTCGGGCAACGCAAATATAACCCTTGAGCTCGACGGGTTTTGACTTCACCGAGACTGAGGCGATAGAGGGGTAACGTGGTGGAGGAAGTTGTCGAAGTGTGGGGTAACGTGGGGCTTGGGGTGGTGGAAGGCCGAGGAGATGTGAGGGGAAGGGAGGGAAAGGAGTGGGGAGTAGAGGGGACATGGGGCCGGGGGTCAGAAATCTTGTCCTCGATTAGTTTAGCTAGATCGGTAGCATGGTTGAGTGAAGTAGGTTGATGAAAGGCGAGCTCGTTTTGGATGTCACGTGAAGACCTGAAAGAAAACAATTGAGTAATGCATCAGGGACAGGCTGATAATACAATTTCTAAGTCTTTCAAATTATATTTGATAAGATGACACAGAGCTGGTTTGATGTATTTTAAAAAGTGTTTCCTGGTGGTTCAAAAGTGGAAGGGCCAAATCGTAATTCGAGTGCGCGGGTAAACTCTTCTCTTGTCTCGAAAAGAGAATTATAGTGGAGGTACTTTTACCAACTAAGGGCATCACCCTTGAGGTAGAAAACTGAGAGTGACAGACGTTGGGCAGATAGAATATTATAAAGGTGGAAATATTGATCTGCTTCGAATAGCCAATCAAGAGGGTCAGTACATTCAAAAAAAGGAAGAGTGATTTTAGGTGGGCGCGGGGTCACGACATTTGGGGGTGGAGGTGGCTGGGGTGGTGGAGGAGATGGCAGAGGGGGAGGCTATTCGGGGTCAGGTTTGACGAAGTAATTTCTCGTGGCCTACCTCTCTTTACACGAATCGATCTACTTTGTTTCTTGAGGATCTTGTTTCGACTCCACCTTCTTTTTAGTCGAATTGATCTGTATGTGATTCCCTTTTTGGAATCGATGAGCTACTGCTTTGTATATTGAGTATCTTGTTTCAATTCCATCCTCTCTTTACTTGATTTTACCTTCAAAAACTCTAACGGACATGTTTTTGGACAGATACATATTGGTTTATCACCTCTCTTTACTCGATTTTTATCTGTTTTTGTTCTCATTAATCTGTTTTTGGATAGCTTGTTGGCTGCTGCTGTTGGCAGAATATATTGGTCGGATTTATCACCCTCTCTTTCATGAAGTGTTGGGTAAAATGATCGAGTTTGCTATAGAGATCATAGTTCCTACATCATTCAATCATAATCCAGACATCCCAGGGAATAATAGAAGGTTATGACATCCCAGGGAATAATAGAAGGTTACGAAGAATATTTAAGGTAAATAATAATAATAATAATAATACATATTTTCTTACTAAATTTATTTTGACTACTAGCTTTAATGTATAGAGCAATTGACGCCCTTGATGGAACTTTAATACATGTTGTTCCTATTCAAGAACAACATGTATATAGAGGACGAGTAAATGGTGAATGTTATCAAAATGTTTTGGCAATTTGTGACTTCAACATGGTTTTTTACATTTGTTGTTGTCGGGTAGGAAGGGGTTGCACATGATTCTAGAGTTTTATCTGAAACTTTAGCAAATGGTGTTATTGGATTTCCATTTCCTCCTTCAGGTATACTAACGATTTAGAGGTAATATATTTACTATATTCATATTAATAACTATATCATTTATTGTTTTCACATAGATAATATTATTGTTTAGATATCGGCTTGGAGATTTCCGTCGTCGATGTGCAATGAACAAGTATGAAAAAATTTACCATTCTTATGCAAAACTTAGAAATGTTATTCAACGTGCTTATGGCGTCCTGAAAGCACGTTTTCCAATATTTAAAAGAATTACACCATTTTCACTTGAGGTTCAAAGACGCATGATTGCATGTTTTGCGGTTCACAATTTCATACGAAATGAAGGTTTAAGTGATGAGTTATTTTCTAAATATGATCAAACCAATGACCAAGAGGATGATGGTGGTGATGAGGCTGAAGAGGTTCAATCGCATGAGAGTACCGCTGACCAAACATGTACGACTAGTTTAAGAGAAGAAATTGTGAAACAATTAATGTAAAACGAAGAATATATTTTAGTTGTTATGAGACTTTGTTCAAATTTTCTTTCGTATTTGAATCAATTGACGAATTTCAGTTGATTTTAGTTGTTATGAAGATTGATTTTAGTAGTATAATTTAATTAAAACGAATTGATGTTTTTCTAAATTCAACAGTATAACATTTTGAATAAAACATAGACAATATACATATTTAAACGTTTGTCAGGTTACAAAAAAAAACAATTTTACTAATTAATTTCAGATTTTAACACCACCTCTTAAAAATCAAATTTGAAGTCAGACTTTATAATTCATCCCCTTCTTATAAAACACTTTTTATATGAAGGTGTATCACCTCGCAAGTTGGGTTTTTTCTTTGTTTAAGCTTTAAACAAATTATTTCCACATGACTCCTACTTTTGATTCGTCAAAAAATGAGTTGACAAATTTTTTTTAAGTTAATTTATATTATAATAAAATAATATTATTTAGAAACCTTCTCTCTCCATATTTAAACTCCTAACCATCAAAAACCAACGACTTTGGCCACCTTTGGTTGTTCGATTATTTATATTGGATCAAATTCATATTCACTTCATCACAAAACGCATAATATTCAAAACTTTATTTATAAGTTTCTATATATCGTTGTTTATGTTGTATATATGTACTTACATTGTTTTGTATATGTATGTTTTCTTCACAAATAATATAACATGTTTATTTCATATTCTAAATTTACAACTAGTTTTTAAATAATGTTATATGAGAAAATGATATATTCTTTCTAATACAAATGATTTAAGCAGGGACAGACCCAGAAACAGTGTCAGTGATGGCACGTGCCACCATTTCTTTCCTTTGTTATAGTCTAAATTTGTTGTGTACCACCATATATATTCTGAAACTACAATAGGATACAAATTTTCTTTGATAGTGTTGGTTTGCAAGGCTTTCCTTCCACGGTTCCAGCCTTTCACTCCATACATGAGTTCGAATTCCATTAGTGTCATTTTCATTTTCAGATTTATTATGTTTCTGAAAAATAATTGCAATAAAAGACTTGAACGGATCTCACATATGAAAAGCAAAGAACTAACTAACAGACCAATGATAATTTTGTAAAAAAATATCCCTATATTAGTTTCTTATAGATAAACGGTGCTATCACAAAAAAAAATCTCTAGGTCTCCGTCTCTGGATTTAAGTCCTAATTATGAATATACTTAGGACGATTTTAGGTATTATAACAAACCATTTTGTTCTACTGTTTGTCTAACAAATTTAAGGTTTTGGAACTCAGGAACGAAGATGGTACGTGCGATAGTTCATTTTGATTTGGATTTTGGTTTTAAGATACCATTTTTAGGGCAATGATAGTGTTCATTTTGAGATTCAGATGGAGATGAAATTTGATTTTGTTTTATTTTTGTTTTGGTTACGTATATTATCCTATTTCAAAATAAATAAACAAAATAATCATTAATATGTTATTCTTGCCAAATAATCAAGGAAATTCATAACATCGTATACATGTATTCTTTAATAAAAACTCTGACTTTTTGTAATCGATTTGTGATCGAATCTTCTTTTTTATATATTTTCTAAAAATCATTACTTTTTATATACATAAAAATGGTAGTCGGTCGTGATGATGCTTGCTTCTAGGTTGTGTATGTATGCATGACATATATCACATGTTTTGATAGTGAGTGGGTGGTATTTGTTTGGTTTGAATAATTTGTTTGCTTAAATACAAGTTGAAGATTTTCTTTTTTAATTTTGGCATATACCTTCAGATTATTTTTTAATTGTTGCTTGAAGTTTTAAATATAGAAGGTGATTAAGCAACGATTAATGCCTGTAGCTAGCTTAGCTATGTCTCTTTGTTTTTAGCCCAACCACTTTTTGTGACACCTTTGTGTGCTTTTCATGAAGGTTTAATGTATTTTTCTTGTGAAAATTTATTGAATTTTTTATGTGAATGTTAGGTCTTT
The DNA here is from genome assembly GCA_954870635.1 of Arctium minus. Taxonomy (NCBI): domain Eukaryota; kingdom Viridiplantae; phylum Streptophyta; class Magnoliopsida; order Asterales; family Asteraceae; genus Arctium; species Arctium minus. The sequence goes on along the minus strand of OX941081.1, from coordinate 127,194,137 downwards.
TAGGTTCTTTTTTCATGTAAAGGTTCTGTCGTGTGAAGGTTTGGAGTTTTGTTACGAAGGAGCGTATTTTTTGTTTTTGTGAAGGTATGGTGTCTTACTATGAAAATTCAAAGTTTTGGTGTGAAAGATGAGTGTTTTTTACTGTGAATGTATGGAGTATTGTTATGAAGATTTAGCAAGATAAAATAGAATTCATTCAATGGCTTACAATGTATCTCACACAACACACAAAAACTATTTTGTCATCTCACATGATCCCAACTCCCAAGTCTAATAAACATGTGTACGTGGATCAGTGGAGGAGCCAGGAATTTATACAAAGGGATGCACCATATAGAATAAAAATAAAAGTTGGCATTTTAAAAATGGCAAAAGTATTGATATTATATTGATTATATTCGACATTTACATATTTAACAATGACCTCGACGAGTTTTCATTTTCTGGAACTTATCTATGATATTTTCATTATCAATCTCGGTAAAAAGATCTTTTTCAATAGAAGCAACCAAGCAATCATTCATCTATTGATCTCCCATTCTATTGCGCAACCTATTTTTCACGATGTTCATTGCTGAAAACATTCTTTCAACGGTCGTAGTCGCAACACGTAATATCAGGAAGTAAGAACATTTCATCCATGTTACAAACATCAATGTCATGTTTCTCACAAGCCAAGGTAAAGTAGAGAATCCCACTTGTCATTTTCAACCCTCAAATCCATTAGTCGTTGCTTGTAAACTCCAATCAATTTCATTACATTTACAATATCTTGTTGTTTCTTTTGCAATGCTTGGGATAATTCGTTGGTGATCCCCAATATCATTTTCATAAAGTGTATGAAAAACACAAAAATCAAATGAGTGCAAGGAGTTGGATAACAGACGAGCTTCTGACTTTTGTTCATAGGTTAATCCATCTTCTTCTATCATCTGAAGAACATCTATACGGATGAAAACAATGCAATCAAATAAAACAAAGTACCATAATGTGAACCCCAACGTGTGTCACCTGCTCTAGTGAGAGAAGTTTCTCGATTGAGGCCTCGGCCACTTGAGATTTCACCAGAATTAAGTACTTTAAAAACTTTGGTAGTTTGTTGTTCTCGAAGCATATCACAACATTTACATGAACCTCCAACAACATTCACAACATTGTTTACTAAGAAAAACAAATCAACGATCTTTGTGTGCTTTTTCATGACAGCTACAAGAGTAAGTTGAAGTTGATGAGCAAAACGATGAACATTACGCACACTTTTATTTTCGTTCAAAATTAGTGTCTTGAGCCCACTAATGTCTCCTTGCATATTACTTGCCCCATCATAACCTTGCACACACAATTGAGAGATGCTTAATCCATGTCATGAAAACAATTTATCAAGTGTCGCCTTAAGTGAGATAGATGTAGTATTTGGAACATGCTCGATGCTTAAAAAACGCTCAATTATACATCATCCCATGTCCACATAGCGCAACACAACGCTCATTTGTTCTTTGATTGAAACGTCGCGATATTCATCGACGAAAACCACGAAAAAATCATCACCATGATCACGTACATTAAGTTCCGCTGTTTCTACTGCAACAACATTAACAATGTCCTTTTAGATATCCGGGGAAGTTAACTTCAAATTCTCGCGAGCATTATTAAGAGTACTTGCTTTGATGCTTTCATTATGATCACCCAGAAACTTTAATAGCTCAAGAAAGTTCCCTCTATTACTGGAATCTTCACATTCATCATGGCCTCGGAAAGAAAGACCATGTCTCAAGAGAAATTGAATGCAGTCAATCGATGCGATCAAACGTAACTTGTAATCCCTCATGTTTTGGTCTGAATGTTTGATGATAAGAGATTCAATATATTGCTTTTTGTTCAACATAGCTTCACACTTGCCCCAAGCTTGGTTGTGAGCACTATTAACGCCTATGATATGAATTGTTAGTTTTTCTTTCTGTGCCAAATTTGTAAAGCCTAAGCCAACAAAAGTCTCACTGCCGGCTTGATCTCCGACACTTGGTTGAAAAGATAGCAGCATAAACATCATAAACAATAAGCCGCATCTATACTGACACTATACTCAAGCCAAGTAGAAAATTCATTAAACCAAGAAGGGTTGAATCTTCGTGATCTTTTCCCAAATGCAGTGTAAGGAAAATCATGGCTTCGAGGTTGGCAAGGCTCTTTCAATAGATATGCTCTGCGAACTTAATCACAAATATTAGGATTGTAATCCAAAATCCTAATCCGCAATCCAGAGTCAGTCGAAAGATCCAGTAAATTGATTTCCACATGACTTTGCTTACAACTATCAACGTTATTCTTATCTGGCATCAATGACAAATCACCGGTTGTTTTTTCTTTATTAAATATTTATGCATGACTGTTAAAAATTAAACTAATCAATAAATTAAACAAATGTATATTAACTTACTTAGGTGCTAAATTGTAATTCTGCTACTTATCAACATTTTATGTAGCAATAAGATAACCTATTTGACTTGGAATGGTCCACTTCCGGTCATCACATTTTTCATGGAAATAAAATAACCTATTTAACCTCACTTGGAAATGAACATAGAACACTAGTCTAGCACACAGTAGCAAGAAGATGAAATAGAATTTTGGTGAACTGGTGATTACACAAAGAATGTATTTCTCACAGTGGTTCTAACATAAATAAGCATTAAAAAGAAGGGAATTTAATAAAACTACCCGTATTTCAAACATGTATTACAGATATGCCCAAAATCTCCTATTTTTGCCAAAATGCCCATTTAGTCCGGGATCTCGAGCCGGAATTTGACCCATCCCGGGGTTAGCCAAAAAAACCGGGGTCAGGCCGAGATTTCACTGTTCATCCCAGGGTTATGGTTGGAACAGATAATCTTGTCTACTTGAGTACCAATTGCCTAGGGTTCCTGGTTTGCTATTTCAAAATTGAAATTCATATACATACTCACATACACACACACACACATATATATATATATATATATATATATATATATATATGTGTGTGTGTGTGTGTGTGTGTGTGTAATTGCTTATATTGGATTATGTGTTTGTGCTTGTATGGAGAATGAGGTGTTGGTTTGACTCCAGAAAAGGGTCCACTTTCAATTTTGTGTCAGATTTAGTACATTTCAATTCTCAAATTCACATGGCTGCCTTTAGTAATTTAAGTGCATAATTCTTCTGCTAGGATGAACAGTGAAATCCCGGCCTAACCCCGGGATAACGTCAGTAATCTGTCAGTGATTATTATTAATTTAAAAAAATTAAAAATACAATATTTTCTTGTATATTTATACAAAACATGCCCATGATTATCAAAAATACTAAATATTTGCATACAATTATTAAAAAAATATTGTTATTACAATTTCAAATGTATGTTATAATGTAATTAGGAGCGGGGGGAGGGGATCTAAGGAGGTCTTAAACCAAAAGTGACGTCCTTTCCTCTGACTTCCGACACTCTCCTCCCATATCCATGAGTCAATAGGAGGTACGGTGCTGGGATCTGCCAGCATGCGCTGCATCCCTAAGTTGTGCATTTGTCTTTTACGGTTTACCAAAACAAAAATGGGTTAGCTAATGTTTCAAGACATTTCGGTAGCATAACAGCTATAAATAAAACATATCCATTACATGTTTTATCAATTATAGTAGTCCAATTACCAATGACAATCACAATTTCAACAAATTTATCTAATTAGTCTAACGTCTACCTAACAGTGACAACCGAAACTAATAGTTTCACTATATTTATTAAAATGTACTATAAATGACCAATGAATCTATAAAATGAAGTAATTATTTTAGAAAAACTTATTGTCGCTCTATCCGACTTGGGGTAAATGGAGATCGGAGGATCAGTAGGCGGGATCGATGCACCTTCAACGGGCTTCCTCTTCGGGCAATAAAATCCTCTCAAACACCTTAGATGAAGCAGAAAGGGAAAAACTAATAAAGCTATACAAAAGGGAAAGGGGAAACTTGGCAAAAATGGTGAGGAGAAATGGACACTTACTGACTGGAGAGTAAAAATAGTGATGGTGGTGGTGAACTACTAGGGAGGTGGTGAACTCAGGTGGTCACCGACGAAAGTGGGTTGTCGGACGATGGTTATGCGAGACGTGCATGGTTGTCGGTGGTGGTGGTGTGTCGACCGATTTTAGTTAGAGGTAGGGCTGGAGGGTGACCACGACATTCGTCTGTGGGGCCTCGATTGGGATGAAATTTGGGGGTTGGTTAAAGATTAGGGCTCGTAAAAGAGCCAACCCGTTATTTTCATTAAAAAATTCAAATTTCCTACAGATTTCAAACGGGAAATAAAAAATAAATTAAATGTCAATTGGTGATTAGCGATAGATTACCCATGGAAAACATTAAAAAATAACAATAAATAAATTCCTTGGTGATCTCTAGGTAATTATCGACGGATTACCGAGGGCCATTTGAACATATTTACTTTTTTAATACATCATTGATTATATATACTATATACATGTATGCTTGCATCGTGGCAGGTTCAAACGAGAAGATATGCATTTTACGAGAAGGCGAGAAGAAATCTTGACCATACATGGTTGGGTTGCGGTAAGAATGGAAGCTACGGCGAGAAGGGTAAGAATGGATCTTCGCCCTTGGATGCACATTAGGATGAGATGCACCAAGACGAGATGCATCCAGATGCATCAGATCAATACCTATATCAAGCGCGATTCATGAGTGAGTTTGAGATTAAAGGTGATCAAGCGTTCGGATCCCTTCTTACATTATCACCTTCTCACCTTAATTTTTTTCTCACACGATCCTTTGTACAAGAGATACGATAAATAATCCCAAAGTTGTAATTTAATTGGCTAATTCAACTATTAAACATGTTACCAGTTAATTAGTATGGGCAAAATGGGAAAACTATTTTTTATCATGGATATATTCCCCTAATGTATAGGATTTGATAATTAACAATTACCTCTTTTAAAAAAAGTTAATTATCAAGTGTCTCCTTTAAAAAGTAAATAACTATCAATTACCTTTATTGAACCATCTATTTAGTAATTAATGATATGACAAATCTCCTGTCTAATCGGTTTTTCTCTCATCTTCACCATGAAGACGACCACTGTTCGACAACTTTGAAAACTTACCAACGGAATATCATGTGTGACAATACCAAATAATCATATATGATAATACTAAGTAATCATATGTGATAAATCAAGATGCTCGTAATGATAATATCAGGTAATCATATGTCATAATACTAAATAACAATGCGTTATCACATATGATTACTTAGTATATCAACATATTATAGGAACAACATGTCAATAATCACAAATAATCATATCTGATTGACAGCCCCAACAAAGAAGTAAAAAAGAAATTAACCAATCAAGTGATATCACAAGTGATACTACTTCATAATCAATATATCACAAGTGACTACAAAAAACATCAACTCATCTTGGTCTCTTTATTCAACACAAAATCATGTGACTTGGATGAAAGAAGGAAGAATCGATAAGCAACATAATATCATATGTATAATTGAATGAAGGAATTCCAAAATTGGTAAATCGTGACTTGGATCCAAGGATCGATTACAACCGAACAATAACCAAAAAAAATGAGAGAACGAATTCTACAAAAATTCTTCAAGAACGTAACAAAGAATCGTCCAACAAAAAAAAAGGAATTGAATAACCGATTAAATGGAATTAGATATGAATTATTAATTTACTGTGAGAAAAAAATCATATCCCAATTTAATAGTTAGAGATAAGCCCATAATTAAAAGTCATAATTACCCTTTTTAACTAAAAACTAGTTGGGTGGTAATGGGACCAGATGTCATACTTTTTTTATAAATCTGAAACAGGAAATTAATTTAACTATCCTTCATTATAAAACAAATTTCAACGTTGTCTTAACCATAAAAATGCAAGAACAATGACATATATCAAATCCTTGTCAAAATTGAGGTACCTACACAAAACATTTTATTAAGGGGCTTTAACTCAACGCTTACCGGTAAGCACTTACCTAAAATAATCAAGGTTTTTAATTAATTTATCAGGTAAGATTTTAGTTTATTATAAAGACATCGTATGCAACATTTATATCCAATAAGTGTTTATTTGAAGTTAGTGACGTAACATAAATCCCAATTCCAAAAAGTGATGCAATCAACTTACTTACAAGAATCCCACCCCTTAAAGAAGAGAAAAAAAAAAGAACAATACTTAAAGGTATTTGAGAAACATATCAATTGGGAAGAAAACTCGAAAGCAATATTTTAGGGGTCGTTTACTAAACAGTTTGACCGTCAAAATGGATTGTAGAAAGCATCTTTTACCCGGTAAGTGTCTTCTCCCTTACTGGGTAAGATTTTTTTGTCCTTGCTATGCCTTTTACTCGATAAAATTATCGGTTCTTGTCATGCTTACCGATAAGCAAAGTGACACCCAATAATACAACATAGACAAAATAAATTTAAACTAAACGAAGCATCGCATATAAACAATCAAGTAGGCCCCATATATTCCCTCGTTGCATAAAATCTTAACAATCGATTCCTATACATGGTTCTTTTTAAGAACTCAAGAACTTCATATACATATGCATACACTTCTTTATCTTCCTTGACAAAGTATTATTCACTCTGTTGATTCCTACAACAAAGGGAATAAAAAAACCATCATCAAAGAGTCCATCACATGTCAACAAGCAAAACATACAAATCAATTTGATTCGGCATACAAAGATATCTAGTTTAAACCTAAAGCAAGTGATCATGTAACAAAAAACCATTGTCCCAAGCTTCAACTACAAGAGAAAAATTATAGCATGTAAGGCAAAAAAAAACATCTATATATTTATTAAAACAAAACTCAAGGAGGATGACATGGCGTGTTGAGGATTGAGGAATGACTTCTTCTATTTTTCTCATTTTTTCGTATTTTTCTTAATTTAATTCATTAATAAATGAGCAAAAACCTTTTTACATATTACTTGTAACATAACTTTCTGTTTATACATTTTTTTACATATCATTAGTTACCGTGTCATTTACGTTTACATTTGTTTCTTTTTTAATAAAATCTCATTGGTTGAATATGATTAATCAATCAATACAAACAATGTATAAATCATTTGCACGCCCATGTTAATGCTACTCATTTTATTTCACTATCTAACTTTATTCCTTAACAAATCTCTCTCTCTTTGTATAATATATATATATATATATATATATATATATTTTTTAAATTACAAGTAATTATATTATGCTAACTTTTACAAATCATGTGAATATAGACAATCTCACTATATATATTATTTAAGAATTAGAAACTAACATATATTTATATCGACAATTTCTAAGTCGTTGACAAAAATACGTGTGCTACGGCGCAACGCGCAGTTCCCACAATAGTTAAGGATAAAACATAGTTTCAACGCAAATAAAATGGCAAAAATAACACCCTTCATACCATAATCTTCTTTTGTATGTCTTTCTTGTTGCATTTTCAAGACCTGTTGAAAAAAAAAGCACCTCTACTGCAAACTCTACAAGTGTTTCTGAAAGTCCAAGATCTCTAAATCTTTAGAGAGAGAAACTAGAGAGAGAAAGTAGGAGCGCCAAATGTAATCAGATATATTCAAAGTGAGTGTCAAAGTTACAAGAACAAAGATCTAAGGGGACTTAAATACCCCTAGCCTTAACAAAACAGAATACATCATTAAGAACAGTCTAGACTAGAAAATAAATACAATGATTACTATAAAAACAGATCTAACAATCTCCCCCTTAGTAATCATTGGCGTCGTGGTCTTCAAAAACAATCTTCTAAAACAACATAGACCAACCAGGCGACTTTGGAGAATCACTGACGCTCTTCTTTTTGACGAAGTCTATTCAGCCCAATTAACACTTCCAAACGTCGCAGAGTGGAGCGGAAATTCAATCTCTCTTGAATTGAATCTAAAGTCTTCTGGAGAAGTCGGATTTCATCATTATCAACCAGAAATGCATTACATCTTGTTTCCAAAAATCTTCTTTTCGCCTCCTTCAGATGTTGCTCCAACTAAAGCTTAATCACCTTTAAAGTTCCATCAGAGTAATGAGCAATTTCTTCAAATCTGAAAAAACATTTTTCATTTGAGTCATTCTTGTACACAACTCCATACGGATCTTCAACTATGGTGAGAAGGGGATAAGACTCTAAGTTTGGCAAGCTTCGGTTGGGCCTTTGAAGACTAACAACCGGCTGAAAACTTTCAATGGCCATCTGGAAATCAAAAACTCGGAAGAATCGGATTTGCCGTCGAATGAATCTTTTGATGACGAACAAAGCTTGTGAAATATCCTGTGATCTATGATAGAGATTCCTGAAATGGTCATATAAGAACTCAATGTCATCTATAGAAAGGTCAGTGAAGTCTGCCTCTGAGAATTTATACCGCCTGCAGTCTCTTCTTTCAACTTCAAAGTCAGGATACCAGATATTCACAAACTTGTTGATTGTGACACTGATGACTCGAACAATCAAGTGTGGAGAAGAAACGGTATTATTCCTTTTGCGCTGGCATTTAATGAACATTAAGTATTGAAATTGATAGGCATCTGACTCTTTCTCTACTCCAAGAATTGCATAGATGTTAATTGGCCTTCTTCTAGAAACAAAGATGTTACTCTGAGTGTCTTCTAGAAAAGCTGATCTTAGTCTTGAAGCCATGTATCTCTGTTGCAAACTTCTCTGTCTCTGTTGTCTAGATAAAGTTGGTCCTTCTTCTAGAATAGACGGTGGAATCACAGGATCAGAAAGTGGAACATCAGCTTGTGCTCTTGACGACTGACCAACTTCAAATGAACTTGAAGGAATAGTGATAGTCGGAGCTGGACTAGTAGCAGGAGTAGATGTAGCTTTAGCATTTTCAAGAACCTCACCATGAGCAGGAAGATCACTGTATAACATTTCTGCCTCTTCTTCATCTTTTGCATCCATGAACACTGAATCATCTTCTGTATCAAAAATGATAATGATGTCATCACAATCTTCTATCTACACTTTACAGACTTTTTCATACTTAGAATCATCATCATCATCTGAATTAATTTCAATAATGTTCGAAAAGAAAGACTTCATATCAGATACAATTTGAGCATTAGCAACTACAACTGGATTAGAAACAATGTCTGGATCTTCATAAACCACAATCTGCCAGTTTTTCTCTTTGTTCTGCTCAGAAACTTTGATAAAATCAGACATTGAAGAAGAATCAACCCTATCAATCAACAAATTCACCAAGTCATTAACGTTGCAATCTTCAACATTTTCAGCATTCTGTTCAGATCCACCAACCGCTTCTTCTTGAGTTTGATTAGCTCTTTCTGATGAAGTTCCTTCCATTCTTGGTCTCTTAGCCATCTCCGCCTCATGGCCTTGATGATCGGGATCATCTTGGTCATGTCGGCGCTTAAGAGACGGACCGATCTCTGTTCTGCAGCTTTGTTGAAGATTATCAAACCGGTTAGCAAGATAAAAAAAAATTGAGTCATGAAAGACCTTAAATCTGCAAAACTAGTTTGAACTTCTGATCTGAAAGAATGGAATTCATCAGATAACGCTGTAATCCTGTCAGAATCAGATGAAGGCGCTTAAGGCGGTGAAGGTTGGAAGTTTCTCAAAAGAGAAAGCAGATCCTGATCTTGATGTTCCGGCGAAGACATGGAAAGAAGACGTGCATACAACAAATCAGTTAATTCAGAAATAGGCAGATCATGTAAAGAAAACCTGGAAGCTGTAGCAGAAGGAATTGATGTGGAGAATCCAGCAGACATAGTGAATACGGGAGGAGTCGGTAGAGAAACTATTGGTGAAGCTGTAGAAACTGGAGCAGATGAAGAATCTCTGAAAATAACGCCAGTAGGTTTTCTGAAGGGAATTTCTGGAGGAATGAGAGACGGATCAATCTCAGGCATCTTGCCTTTGAAGAATGTCTTCAACTTCTGAATTTGTGCTTCCTTTTCTGCATCCATTCTCTCTGATAACTGACGAATGACATCGTTCAAAGTAGAGAATTTGTCGGAAGAAACCCGAGCTTGATCAGAAGAAAGCTCTACAGCTGAAACTGTTGTAGACTGAATAGCCGCAAGCGAAGTTGCTGGAGCTTGACTTTGTACCGAAGCTGAGGCTTGATCAAATGTTGTATCTAATTCATCTACTTGAAGACGAGCAACAGAAGGATTAACAGGAATATAATCATCTTCAGAAACAACTTCTGTTGAAACACCAACTTCTGGTTCCTTGGAATGTCTTGCATAGACCCGAAGACTTGGTTGATCAGCATCATCAACATCATCACCCTCAGAATCATCATCATTCACATCTTCATCTCTAACAAAATCATCACCAATATCGACATCTCTATCACCATCATCATCAGAAGCATCAACAGCAGCATCAGAAGTATCAGAAATATCATTGACAGAAACATCAGGTTCAGAATGAATAGAAGCAAGTACATCATCAATATGTTGAGTAGCAATAGCTGCTTGAACCTCTTGATCAGCAATATTTACTTCAACTTCTTGTTCATCAACAGTTTCAACTTCAACCTCTTTGACAGCAACAGCTACTTCAACTTCAACCTCTTGAGTAACAGCATCTTGTGTGTCATGAGATGGCTCATCTTGTGCAACGTCCATAAATTCATTCTCCATGCAATACTCTATGACGCTATCATCAGTCATGTCAGCGTAATTTGCAATTAAAGCATATGGGATAGTCATTGAGTAGTTGAACGACGACTTTTGTTTCTGAATGTAAAGCATCTATGTGTCTGGAACCTGTGGCCAAGATAATCTGCGTGGAATAGCTGGATTGCTTCTCAGCACACTTCGAATAATCATCTTCAAGAATCTGATGAATGGAATAAACTTGCGCTTCTTGTTTGTAAGCTTGTCATTCACCACCTCCGAGAGTTCGGTCCAGAAAATGAAAGTGTAGTCAACATGCAAATCATAGATGATTGCATGGAACAATGGGAGATAGAGTAGACTGGCGCTGTCCGTTCCAGAATGTTTGGATGTAAGGCACCTGATAATAACCGAGAAAAGAGCATACCAAACTGGAGGAAGATTAGATTTATCAAAATCACGAACTCTGTTCAAAGTACCAACATAGCCGAGATTACGAATTCCTTCAAACACTTCATCTTCAGACGAAAGCTGTCATAAGATGTTCGGCCCGGTCTGGAGTTGGGCTGTGGAAGCTCCAGTATCAGTCGTAGACGTTTGTATGAAAGAAAAGAATCATACTGGTCAATTTGTAGATCAAAACGGTGCGGACGAGCCAGCTCATTCTTTGTAATAGTGTGTCAGGCCTGCTGAACGTATACCTCTGGAACATCAGCACATGATGTAAGAGCCTGTGCTAATGGATGACCTCTGAGAATAGCACGAATGACTGGATGAATTTTGATTATGTCAAAATCCACATAGTAGTTGTTCGGCTTGTAAGGGAGGATGTACATCAATGATGGAAAGACGTCGTTCGGAGTGCGACGTGAAGCAGACAGATTCGCCCCGACAGAAGGGACAGAAGGCATCGGTGTATCATGTGATGCTTGAGCAGATGGATCCTCGAGAATGACATTCTCGTCTTGGATCATGGGATCAGTATGGGTATGAGAAGACATTTGAAGACCTGATAGACAAAAACGAAGAAAAATTAATCAAAGTAAGAAATCTGAAAAATTGAAAAATTTTCTAAGTCTGGTTTGCGCATCTAGTTAAATACGCAAAAAGAGGTTTGCGCATTGAACGTGATACGCAAAGGACAGTTTGCGGATCAGTCATGATACGCAAAATGAAGTTTGCGTTCAGTTTGCGTATTCAGTTCATTACGCAAACTAAGGTTTGCGTGTTGAACTTGATACGAAAACTAGACTTGACAAAAATTTTCAACACCAAAACACAAAGTTTGCGGGACACTAAGGTAACGCAAAGTACACTTTGCGTATCCAACATGTTACGCAAAGTGGACTTTGCGTATCCTAAGTGTTACGCAAACTAATAAAATCAAACACACAAAACACTGAGGTTTGCATATCAAGTGTGATACGCAAAGTACACTTTGCGTGTCTAACAGGATACGCAAACTAGAATTTGCGTGTCCAATAGGATACGCAAACTAGAATTTGCGTGTCCTGTTGGATGCGCAAAGTAGACTTTGCATACAAAACACTTGATACGAAAACCTAGATTTTCGGAAGATCGAACCGAAAAACATAAAAATGCAAAAATAAACCTATTTGACACAAAATTAAGAGAAGAAAAACATACCTGATGTTCGAAATAGGATTCTAAAACAAACCCAAATGCCAATTCAAACAACAATCAACACAAATTGAATATGAGAATATGAACAGGTCGATAACAACAAGTATCAGATAATGAACATTCGAGTCAAGTACACATTCAATATAAACCAAATCAAAAACGAAAAATGAAAGTAAAAGAGAATCAAAAACATACCTTCAGTTCGTGAATCAAAAACAGAAAGAAATCAGATTAGGGTTTAGCACAAGAAAGAAATTGACAGAGAGAGTATGGGAGAAGAATGAACAACAAGCGGGACAAAGAAAAATGAAATAGAAAAACACTATTTAAATCAAGAAAACTAAAATTAAAACCATAAAAAATACCAAATAAAATAAAAAAAATACTCTAAAAAAAAATACCTGAATACCTTTTACCCCCCCCCTACACAAATGCATAAAAATTTATCTGTTAGTATAGCAAATGTGTAGAAATATCTGAAATTCTTACTGTTGAACTTCTAATCAGCACAATTATTTTTACTTACTCCCCCTCAAACAAAGAACAGGTCAGATATACTTTGCAGATTGAATCTCCCCCTTGAAAAATGCACAGACCATTAACAAAAATATGGATATACAAATCATATAAACATCAGTGTAAAGAGAAAATAATACTGAATATAAATTTTGAAACAACTGAACATATAAAATTTTAAACACTAAACAAATTAAAGTCTACTCTGTAATATCTCACAGATTTATCAATCAGTTGAAATCAAACATATGTTGTTGGATACAAGAACATGTTGTATTGCATATCAAGTTAAGACATGTTCAGTTTCAAAAACTTCCAGCTATCTATTCAGTGTGCTCGCATGTGAACTTCGATTTGCTTCAAGAAAAATGCAATTCTAAAAATATTATAGAAAACCTTGCATGTACTAACACTAAGCCATCAAAAATTAAGACTTTCACAAATTTACAGGTTTATCACAACTCAAACATATCACCAAGTATCATGAGATGTGTGCTCATTGACATCTTTTTAGCAGTGTGCACATTGGCATCTTCACATGAGTGTGCTCTTTGGCATCTTTTAAGCGTTGTGCACTTTGGCATCTTTTAATCAAAGAGTTCATTAAGTAAAGAACATGTCGTAAACGTAACTTTCTATCTAATCCTATTGCAGGATTTGGGTCAGCCGCTCCCAGACCAGTTGGCCTTAGGGGACTAGGTGTCAAGCACCCCTTGGAACTTACTTTCCTGGATCAGAAAGGCTACATCGACATATCCTAACCCATTCATACAAGTAGAACATGAATTTCGATCTGATTCTATAGAAGGATTTGGGTTCGATCACTCCTAGACCAATTGACCTTAGGGGACCAGATGACGAGCATCCCACGGAACTTACTTTCCTAAACCAGAAAGGTCACAGGTACAAACTTTTTAAACTCAGAGATTTCTGTATTTTAAGAAATTATTATTCTTCTCAATCACTCAGATCAACGTCTAAATGCTTAGCCCATATTTTCATTCCAATCTATAATTCTGATCATCTAGGTAGTCTAAGCAAAGTAAACTATAAAAATTCCGACTTACATATCTTTAAAACAGTATCAAAAGCTACAAACTTGTTGCTGACTTTTCGACTTTTGTAAGACTTGAAAGTTGAACATATAAAACATTAATAAAAACAAAGAACTTGTAAAAGATCCTAGACATACATTTTATTCAAAAGAAAGAAAATCTGTTAAATTTTACTTTATAGAATAAAATTTGTAAAGATTTAAACTTTTAAATTCAACATGCCTAATTTTGAAAGCAAAAAATTGAAACGTTTTTCATCTAAGGCTTTTGTAAAGATATCAGCAAGTTGATATTCAGTTGGTACAAAATATAATTCAATAGTACCTTCTTCCACATGATGCTTTATGAAATGGTACCGCATATCTATGTGCTTGGTCTTTGTGTGCTGGACCGGATTGACTGATATGGCAATTGCGGACTTGCTGTCACAATATATTGGCACTGTTTTGTACAACATCCCGTAATCCCGAAGTTGTGTCTTCATCCATAGGACTTGAGCGCAACAACTAGCTGCGGCGAAGTATTCTGCCTCTGCAGTCGAGATAGAAACACAGTTCTGCTTCTTCGACGCCCAGCTTATCAGTCTATCACCCAAAAACTGAAGATGACCTGAAGTACTCTTCCGATCCAACTGATTACCGCCAAAATCTGCATCAGAATAAGCAATCAATTTATAGTCAGAACTTTTAGGATACCATAAACCTAAGTAAGGAGTTCCCTTGATGTATCTAAATATGCGCTTGACTGCTAGTAGATGAGATTCTTTAGGCTTGGCTTGGAATCTAGCACATAGGCACGTAGAGAACATTATATCCGGGCGACTTGCTGTAAGATACATCAGTGATCCGATCATCCCTCTATATGTCTTTTGATCCACAGTTTTTCCATCTGGATCAAGTCCGATTTTAGCACCATGAACCATCGGTGTGCCGATTGATGTAGATTTGTCCATCTTGAATTTCTTCAAGATGTCAAATACATACTTTGACTGGTTGATGAAGATTCCATCTGGAAGCTGTTTCACTTGTAAGCCGAGGAAGAAATTGATTTCTCCCATCATGCTCATTTGAAACCTAGAAGTCATAAGAGCAGAAAACCAATTACATAAAGATTTGTTAGTCGCACCAAAGATAATATCATCTACATATATTTTAACTAAGCAGATATCCAAGTTTGATTTATAAATGAAAAGAGTGGTATCTATTGATCCTTTGGTGAAGCCGGATTTGATCAAGAAAGCTGACAACTCGTCATACCACGCTCGTGGAGCTTGTTTCAAACCATACAAAGCTTTATCGAGAAAATATACGTAATCAGGAAAATCTTTGTCAACAAATCCCTCTATCTGAGATACATAGACTTCTTCTTTCAATTTGCCATTGAGAAATGCTTTCTTGACATCCATTTGATATACGGTGAAGTTGCGATAAGCAGCGAAGGCAAGAAACATCCGAATAGCTTCCAATCTGGCGACGGGTGCAAATGTTTCATCGTAGTCAATACCTTCTTCTTGTCAATATCCTTTGGCTACCAATCTTACTTTGTTACGCACAACTATACCATCTTTATCCTTTTTATTCTTGAATATCCACTTCGTACCAATTATGCTCTTTCCTTTCGACCTTGGTACAAGTATCCAAACTTTAAGTGCGTCAAATTGATTGAGCTCCTCTTACATAGCTATAATCCAATCTGGATCCTCCAACGCTTCAGAAACTTTTGTTGGTTCAATCTTGCTTAAGAAGCAAGTGAAAAGACATTCGTTGGAAGTAGCCGTCCTGGAACGTGTAGACACACTGGCTTGAGGATCTCCAATAATTTGATGAATTGGATGAGATCTTGTCCATTTTTTGGTGTGAGGGAGAGGATCAATAATGTCTTGTACCACTTCTAATTGTTGAGAGGGAAGTTCAGGTTCAGGAGCTTCTAATTCACTTGAAGAGATAGAAACAGTTTCAACTGGAGGAGGAGGTAGCTCAACAACTTCTGTATCAGATTCTGGAAGATTAGGTTGAATATCAACAGTTTGTTCTTCTTCCTGAACTGATTCCTCTTGAACAGGTTGTTCTTGTACAGATTCTTCTTGAACATATTGATCTTGAACATTTTCTTGTTCAGGTTCTGGTTGAGTAGATTGTTCAGATTCATGATGTTCAGAAACATTGTTTGGAATAACAGGTGGAACTAGAATAGCATCAGAGTTAGAGATAGTTGCAGCGGAATTAGAAGTAGATGCATTCTCAGTTTTCTGATTCAAAACATTAGACACATTATCAGCATTTGATTTGGGAACATCATCATAAAAATTCTCAAACAGATAATCAAGATCAGAAAAAATAAGTGAGGGAGTAGAAGAATCCTGATTAATCGGTGGAAGAATAGGTTCTGAACTGAATTGTTCAGAAACTGAATTGTCAGTAAAAACGGGTTCTGAGCCGGAGTTATTAGAAACCAAATCAGCAACTTCGTCAAATTTTACATTTACACACTCTATCACCTTTCTTACTGAGATCAGAAAGACTCTGTAAGCTGTAGAATTAGAAGAATAGCCCATAAATACACCCTCATCTGCCTTTGGACTAAACTTGTTGAGATTATCTCTGTCATTCATAACATAGCATTTACACCCGAATGACTTGAAATACTTGACGTTCGGTTTGATACCGTTCATAAGTTCATACAGTGTTTTGTTGAATCGACGATGCATAATTGATCGATTCTGAGTATGATAGGCAGTTGATACGGCTTCAGCCCAATGAGACAAAGGAAGCCCTGAATAAGCAAGCATTGATCTGGCGGCCTCTACAAGCGTTATGTTTATTCTTTCAGAAACTCCATTCTGTTGCGGAGTACGGGCAGCAGAAAATTGTTGTTGTATACCTTGAGAATCATAGAAAGCCTGGAGAGTATTGTTCTTGAATTCAGTGCCATTATCTGATCTTACCACTTTGACTTGCTTTTGCTTATTTGTCTGGATTGTCTTGATGAGAGTGATGAGAACTTCAGGAGTTTCGTCTTTTGACTTGAGAAATTTTACCCATGTATACCTTGAGTAGTCATCAACAATCACCAAAACATATCTCTTCTTACCTATACTCTTTGTCTTCATCGGACCGCATAAATCAACATGCAGTATGTCAAGAATAGCCGAAGTGCATGGTTCAGGCTTTGGCTTATGATATGCTTTCTTTATCTTTCCTTTCTCACAATCCTGACAGAGATGGTCTTTCTGGAAACGAAGAACTGGAAGACCTCTCACTGAATCATGCTTGACAAGGCGACCCATATACTTAAAGTTGAGGTGAGCTAAACTTCTGTGCCAAATCCAACTTTCTTGAATAGAAGCTTTAGAAAGCAAGCATATGTATGAAGGGATTTTGATCTTAGAAAGATCAATGGTATACAAATTTGAGCGTCTTTTTCCCACCAGAAGATCCTTGCCACTATCGTTCTTCACTGCAACTCTTTTGGATTTGAAGCTGACTTCAAGCTATTTGTCACAGAATTGCCCGATTCTAAATAAGTTGTGACTTAGGCCTTCGACGTAGCTTACTCTTTTGAAAATTATATTACCTTGAACAAGATCACCATAACCAAGAATTGGAGCAGTCTCACAGTTTCGAAACTTAACACGACCGCAACATTTTTTTTTAAAGTTGGACAATAATGATTTTTTGCCAGTCATGTGTTTGGAGCACCCCGAATCCAGATACCATAAATGACTAGGCTGCACATACAGAAACTACACAAATTTAGGTACCCATATGCTTATGGGTCCCTTCTTGTTAGATTTGTGTCTTTTACTTTTTGAAAAAATATTCTTATTATTCTCATGAAAGCAATCATCAATAGAGGAATAAACATAATCATCAGAATCAGAACTAGAAGAAGATGAAACATGCTTTGCAAAGTGAATCATTTGCGGAATTGAATATTTTGTATTTTTATTACAAAAAGCAAAAGTATCATTGTCACAAAGACTCACTACACAAGTATCTTCTAACAATTCAGAATTTATATATTTCTGCTTTATCCTCCATATCAGCTTTTGTGATCTCTTCACAGTCCGATCTGAAACAGAAGAATCAGAAGAATTAGAATTTTCAGACAAGACACTATCCTGTTTCTTTGACATCTTTGACCTTCTTCTTTTATGCTTCTTTTTATAATATTGAACATTTAGCGTTAAAGAATCATCAATAATTAAATCAGAAAAAGAAACTTTATCTAAGAAATCAGCCTGAGCTTTCAACATTGAAGAACTAGCCTCGGAGTGAGAATTTTCAAAAATCACCAAGTCAGGAGGAAGTTTGCGCATACCATTGGTTGCGCAAACTGAACTTTGTGCATTCAACTGCTTGCGCAAAGTGTCGGTTTGCGTAACTAACTGGTTGCACAAATGCACATTATTTTTAGAAACTTGAGTATTTTCCTTAGAATCTTTAGAAAATCCAGAAGAAATTTTGTCTTCAATACTTGTTTTCATTAAAAAAAGAAATAAATCGTTTTTTAAATCATATTGAAGACTTTGTTCTTCCAATTTATCTTCAAGATCAACTATCTTACCTTCTAACACTAATGGGGGAATGTATCTCTTAGTATCATAAGAAACTGAAGATACATTTTCCTTATCAGTGTTAGGATATATATTAACAAATTCAGTTGGTAATGAAGATTTATTGGAAGATTTTACATTTAAAACATTTTGAGATTTTCTGGATTTCCTTGATTGGTCAGGAAAATACTTGGCATTTTCTGAAGTGTAAACAAATGGCACTTCTATCCTCTTGTTTGTAATTCTTCTCTCATTTTCTTCATCTGAAATTTGTTTTTCACTAGTCCAGAAGAACTTAAACTGAGGGGCATATCTTGCAAGATCAAGATGATCATATTCATATAAAGTAGGAACTTCTGTTTTACCAATATTTAAATAATGCGGATTTTCAAAACCAAGTCCCCACTTTTCTTTTATAGCTTCTTCACTCCTTGGTTTGTTCATGTAAATGGTTTGCTCAGATTGTTCTCTCTTATACAATTCCTTTTCTAAAACAACTATTTTATCAGAAAGAGTTTGATTTGAAGAATTCAGTTCAGTCAAAGAATCATGATAAGTCTGATTTGAATTTTCCAACTCATTCAACTGTTTTTGAAATTTCTCTTTTGTATCAATTAAAATACTCTTTTCATCTTTGAGAGAAATTTTCAATTTTTCAATTAAAACATACTTCTCTTGATTAATATGATTTTCAGATATGAACCTAGAATGAAAATCATGTAAAGCTTTGACAATGACGTTCAATTGAGAAGAAATGAAATTGACATGAAACTCATAAATTACCTCAGATTCATCTGTTGAGGTATCCTCATCTTCATCATCACTTTTATCATCACCGATGAAGCACATTGCTGCAGTCTCTTCATTCTCAGCTTCGTTGTCTGAGTGATCCAACCAATACTCCTCCTCAGCCAGCAGAATAGTTCCGTTTTCTCTCTTCTCAGCCAATTCCAACTTCTTTCGATAGAATGCAGAATCTTTGACCACCTTTACCCGACATTCCTTAGCTAGGTGTCCTGGCTTTCCACAGTTGTAGCAGTTCATGACCTTCTTATCATCCTTCTTCGGTTCTTCTACTTTTGTAGGCTCATACTTTGGTACATAAGGCTTTGATGGAGCACCAGGTTCCAACTTCTTAGATCCGGAAGTAAAACGCAGATTGTTTGATCCCGTTCTTCGCTGAAACTTTTTCTAGTAGTGTTGTGAAAGAAGAATCAAGGATTTCTCTAAGGCTTCACCATCATCTTCAGTAGAACCATCATAAGCCTCATCTGTCAATGCTTGCTCGGCCAGTTGACTTGCAAGGAGTGCAATTGGATCAACAATCTTAGGCTTATTCTTCTTATCGAGCTTAGCCTTCTTTTCCATCACCATTGACTCATCTGTCATCAGAATTTCGTACAATTCCTGAATTGTCATAGTAGATATTCGAACATCATTTCTCATTCTATGGCATGACTTGTTCCATTCTGGTTGTAATGCATTCAGAAACTTCAAGTTAGCCTCCAATTCAGTCTTTGTAACTTTGATCTTGTACAGATCATTAATGACAGCCCAAAATCGGTCAAATACAATCTTTAAGCTTTCCCCATCCTTAGCCTTGAACTTTTCAAAATTATTCATATACCTTGTTTGGCGCAACTGAGTTGACATAGCTGTACCAAGCATAATCTTTTCCAGTTGAGTCCACATAAGCATAGGATTTTGCTTGAAACAGTCAATTCTGTTGTAAATGGAGTTTGGCAGTGCGAGAATCAGATTTGACTTTGCCTGACTGTCAGCTTGATATCGTAACAACTCATCAGCATCATATTCCCTTAATGCTTTCTCAACAGTTGTAGCAGTAGTGGTTGCAGTAGCTGGAATAACTTTCATTGGTCTCTCCATAGGACCCTGAGTTAGAGATTTCATCATGTTATCCTCATTCGGTTGTCTTTCAATGAAATTGATGAATCAGTCCTGCCACTGTTCAAATTCATTCTCGTTGATCATTATAGGAGGACGTGTGTCAGACCCCAATGACATCATCAGGTCATTCTTGTACACTTGAGCTTGCAAAGACATCTTTGAGAAAATCAGAAAGTCCGAAAAATTCTAAGTCTGGAACACAAATTGAACTTTGCGTAAGCAGTAGGATCCGCAAATTGAACTTTGCGTAAGCAGAGAGATGCACAAACTGAGATTTTTGGAACACGAAGGATGCGCAAACTGAGGTTTTCGAACACGAAGGATGCGCAAACTGAGGTTTTCGGAACACAAAGGATGCACAAACTGAGCTTTTCGTATTCTGAGAGATGCGAAAGCTGTACTTTGCAGAACCTTGATGATTCAAGAACTAAGCTTTTCGGATGCTTGATACGCACAATGAACTTTGCGTAAGTGGCTTGATACGAAAACCTTCTTTCTCGGATAGCACTTGATACGCAAACTATGCTTTGCGTAATCAGCCCAATGCGAGAACCTGAAACACTGTTAACAAGAATTAGAACAACAAGAACTTGCGCAAAGTGATATGAACATGCGCAAAGCGTAAAAAAACAAGAAATTTTTGCAAGATCGATTTAAACTATGAAAATATACCAAGAAAAATACTCACTAATTGTCGAAATCACCTTTTTAACACATTTCAAACAACAATTTCAATTAAAAACCTCTAAAACATGAATTTTGATGATGGAACAGTAAAAGAACTCGTGTTTTCCAGAAAATCACAAAATCATAAAATCGAAGATCAAATCATGGTTTTTATGCAAAATGATATGAAACAAATATGATCGATTAACAAAAACGCATCTAATGAAATCAAATTCAACACAAACTGATCACACAAAAATCCAAATTTGATGAAAAATCAAGAAAACGAGATTTTCTTGAAAAAATTCAAGAAAATCGATCAACTTTTCGATTAATCTACAAGTTACTCTGATACCAATTGAAAGTCCAAGATCTCTAAATCTTTAGAGAGAGAAAGTAGAGAGAGAAAGTAGGAGCGCCAAATGTAATCAAATATATTCAAAGTGAGTGTCAAAGTTACAAGAACAAAGATCTAAGGGGACTTAAATACCCCTAGCCTTAACAAAACAAAATACATCATTAAGAACAGTGTAGACTAGAAAATAAATACAATGATTACTATAAAAACAGATCTAACAGTTTCCATTAAGCCATTTATGTTTCAAAATCCCCAAGTAGTTTCTATTTGAACTACCACCATTGAATTACATAAACAAACCATGTACTGCACACTCTGATGATGTATTTTGAGTCATTATCCTAACTGATTCAGCTTTTAATACTATCAACATGCCTACAATGCAAATTGGATAACATAACTCATAGTGCATATGAACTTTAGTCAGCATGAAAATACAACATGGAGCAGGGGTGAAACTTACCAATCAGAAGGTGCAAGGCATAATATTACTCGCATGATAAATTTTCTTTGAGGATTTGAATAGAAAAGGTACCCTGTCAAAGCTCTAGCTTAAACTAAAAAAAAATACAAAATTGCATTGTTTCACCTCTAGCTCCCAGCCCTTTGTGGCCAAAAAACATCAAGCTTAGTTCGGCCAGTAATTGGAAGAATTTGAATTGGTTGGAAAAACTAATGATGAAGGTAAGAGGCATCACCAGACTTCTCTGGGAATATAAACCGTAATAATAAAGAGTTGTGCATTAGCAAATGATATATTATGTTTATAAAGTTTTAATTAAGAGATTTTAAGACCACGTGCATAAAATAGCAGTACATAGTGCATTAAGAGTTGTTTTTATGACTTTTAATAAATCTGCTTTATAACGTAGTATAAATTAATGACTATATTTTAAAGTTTTGATTTAATTAGGCGGTTGGTTAGACTTCCTTCTCCCCTTCTTGCAAAACGGATATCTTCTCTCATGATCCTCCCTCTACATGCATATACATCATATATATACTATATACATACACAATTTCATCTTGGGGGGCAATTAAAGGGAGAACTCCCTTGTTTGTGGTAACCGTGAGATCCAATCTCAACCACAAATCAAAGGATAAATTAAGAAATTAATAATTTTGCTAATTTGAATTTAAGAGCATTTTGGGTAGTTTAAAAATCTCCCCTCTCCCCTCTCCTCTCTCCTCTCTCTGGCCTCCGGTATTAACCTTATTCCGATGAACACCAAGTAAACACAACATACACAATGTGAAACTTAGAAACATTGACACTATTAAAAAAATTTACATACGAACGATCATTAGTGTAATACCCAAAGACATACAATACCCATTGTGATATCCACTGTGACACCAATCCATCCTTTCTTCTACTCTTGCTATCCAAAATGCCCTACTCTCCTACCACGTAATCTAATATTAAGTTTAGAGCTTTCTCCACGAGAGATGATTCTTAGAGAATGGGGTTCTCTGTTGAACAAATTGAGGCGAGAATATAAGATATAAGTATTTCAGTGTTTCTGCAAAAAAGAAGCTCTGCAAGATATAAGTATTTTAGTGTTTCACACATGTATTAACATGCAAACAAACAAATTATGTTAACTAAATCATGTCGACATACTTCAACAGAAAGGCACAAGGATAAGAGACACAAGTCAAGCAACATGGAACAAATTACAGACCTAGGGTCGATTTAAAATATTAATCCTAACATGTTTGAGCATTTTTCACACTTTCCACTCTGATACCCAAAATGCATTCGTTGCTGACAGATGATGGAACTTGAATTGAAGAAATTGTATGATAGGATCACTACCGTCCATGAAGAGATGTTCAATCTTCGTAAGAGGTAAGCATCAAATTCATATATTCCTAGTAACATCTATTGTATAAATTCATATCTTGATAGTAACTTCTAGTGAGAATTGTATGTATTTTTTCATGTTGTAGGTTTTATTTTTATGGCCCAGTTGAAAAAAATCGTCAAAGACATTATGTTTTTAGTTTTCATTTATAAATTGGCAAAATTCCGAAATCCGTCAAAAATCAAATTCAAAATTCCAAATCGTCATTCGCCGAGCTCAATGTTTGTTCAAAATTTGGATTTGTTTAACTTTTTTTCATTTGCTCAATGTCTTTTTTTAATTTTAGAGATAGACATTTTTTTATAATTCGGTATACAATTTTTTTAACAGTGCTATATTGATAAAATTTTCATTTTAGATATAGATGTCATGTTTTTTAGTTTAAACCGGTCAGACCAAACCGCCTTTTTATTGTTCGGTTTGGTCACTTGTTGCCAAACCGCTGGGTTTGGAAAATTTATGTAATAACCACAATTTCTATTATTCTTGAAAGTTGGATGAGTAGTTTGTAAAACTTAAAGTATGAGGGGCCTAATTGATAATTTGAATAAAGAGAGTTAAAAACCCTAATCCATAGCCATCTAATCATTTTTCTACTTTTGGAGGCTACTGAGAGCAAAAAGGATTTCCAGTGTGCGTGTGAGGGATTGGGGCTAAAAGGAGAAATCAAGGGGAAAATAGTGGATTGAGAGGGAGTTCTTCATCAATCAATCAAGGTAACCTCTATTCTCTATCTTTTACCTTGTTGTAGATCGTTTACTCTATAAGCAGACTTATGATTAGAAGTGGATAGATAACTTCTTATGTTAATTGAAATTGGATTCTAATGAAATTAACCTGTGTTGATTTAGATTAAGAGTGATTTGATGTTATGATTTTTTTTTTACCCATTAGTTGTCTAATCATACCTTGAATAAGGATTTTTGGGAATCAAGATTTTGGGTTCGCACAAAAATCCTCAATCGCCCAAACTTTATTTGGGAGTATGGTTCTTGACGAGCAAAACCTGGGGAGACCGAGAGTGCCAGGGGAACCCGGGAGACGGGTGACCCCGGGAGTAGAGGAGTACCGGGGGAGGCCCGACAGACAGGGTAGGCCGGGTCGAACCCGGGAGTCGGGTGCCCCCGGGAGTTGGGTAGAGCGGGAGTCGGGGGACCGAGGGAGACCCGAGCAGTATAGGTCGGGCGTGAGCCGGGCAGTGGGCCTTAGTTCTTATAGGAGTCCAGTAACTTACCCATTTTCGCTTTTACCGTAATTTTAGCTAATCGGTCCGAGTTGGGGAGCTTAAGTAGGAAAGTCTTGGCAAGTGCGACAGGCGAGTTTTCTAACCAAAGTCTTTTACGGTTATTTATGTTATCGAACGCATGCGAAGTTATTTAATCGCTGATGTTATTTATGCTACTGTTGTGCATGAGAGATTTATTGAAAGTGTGTTATGCTTTATTGTTGTTGGTCTAAAATGTATGGATACATTGTGGTTGGTGAGTATGTCCTATGTCGGGGGGGGGGGGGGGGGTTGTCCCGCCTACGCTCATACCGGGGCGGTGTCCAGTTTATGCCAATGGGGGTGTGTCCCAGAATAAGGTAGTATGAGCCAGACACGTTGTCGCTTATATGTGACTTCAATGTGTGCCGAAAGCGTGTTTTGTGAGTGTGATGTTTGTAAAACTGAACTGATTTATAATTGTTTATAAATCTTTTTATATGATACTATGCTTTGAGAACTGTTATTAGAGGGAACTCACTAGACCTTTCGGTCTAACCCTCGCTCTTTCAAAACTATTAACCTTTTCAGGAGATCGGGAAGTAGGAGGATTCAGTAAGGGGAACGAGAATATGTGAGTCGGGGATTACTTTAAAAGATCGCTAATTTTAGTCCTACAGTCTTAGTCGTCCTTATAAATTCTCAGTTGTGAAAAAGGTTGTTTTCCGCAAACCTTGTAGTACTAAATTGTGGATTTGGGAACGTTTTTGAATGAATCTATTTGAAAGTCGATTATGCATATTTGTAAGTTTTTTTAGGGGTGTTTGGTTGGGGGTATTAAAGAATAAGGAATGAAAATAGGAATGATTGAAGGTGTTTGGTTTAAAAAGGGAATGAAAGTGGAATGATTGAAGATGTTTGGTATTATATTATGCAATTATTGATTAACATAAATGGGTTAAAAAACCATTCCACCCCAAATTGGGGGGAATGAGATCTTATTCCTAAATTCACGTAACATATCTTTTTTAGGTCTATGTCTTCCTCCCTCTTCATTTTTCTTCATTGTTTGAATCCTCAAGATCGTCTTCTCTCCTCCATTTCTGCAACATCTCCATCTCCAGTTTTTACAATATCTACATCTCCATCTTTGATTTTAGGTTTTTCGATTTTAGGTAGTAACGCTAGAAATCCCGATTTTGGTTAGTAACCCTAGAAATCCCAACTTGATTTTGCAATATCTCCATCTATATCGAAAAAGGAAGTCGTTTCTGCAACCCTTCGACATATTTGGTGCCCTCTTCATCTCTCTCATTAACCCTAGCTTAACACCTAAATACACAGATCTGATGAACAATAAATTACCTTCCTTTTTCGAGATGAAACAAGTGATGAATATGATTTTGATTTTTTGTGTTCAGAGAAATTAGGAGATTGATATGATTTGGATTTCGTGTTTGGAGAAATAAGATGGAGATTGTTAGATATGCTTGTTGTGATATAGATGAAAATAGAGATGTGTACGAGATTGGAGGATTGGAGATGCTTACTCTGATGGAGATGTAGATAAAGTCATGATGGGGATGAAGATGTGATGTATCAACATGAAGATAGTGTGTGCAGGTTTTATTTTGGTCTTTTGGAGATGAGGATTTCTTTTAAACATGAGCAATGGAAGGAAACCATTGGTAATACAATGAAATGGAATAAAAGAAATCATTCCTATTATACTTTATTATCATTATCATTCCCATTTTCATTCCTTAAATTGAACCAAACGCCCCCTTAGTTCTTACAATTGGTATCAGAACCATAGTTTAAGCGATTTAGGTGACCAGATGGGCCTAAACTTAAACTGTGATGTAGGGGGACACAACTGAGAATATAGGAAGCCTTTAAGGAAGACCTTGATCATCGAGAGTCATGACAATGATAGTGAGGACTCTCATGTAAAGTAAATTTAGAATTGCATCTGGTCAATGTCATTATGAATTTACAGGTGCATGGGTATACTCGATTACTATTGTTGAGAGAATCGACGGTGGTAGTTTTGGGTAGTGAGTTCTATCATTGAAATGATAGCGTTGGTTTGGCGTGCTGTATGTGCGGGATGTAGATATTTCGTCTTGAGGAAGAACATCTTGGGTCCATAAAGGGAAGAATAACAATGGGAGGTGAGCTCTTCGCTTCAAGGGAGTCTCCGGTTTGGTAGTTTGTTATGTCGATCAATGGAAATCAGGAGAGTTTCAACCTAAGAATCGAATGATAGAAATGAGCCTTTTCAATTTGTAGTTAATTGGAGGGTGACCAGGGTAGTTGAGAGACGATATCAGTGTTGACTGATCAATTGGAGTGAGGAAAGGAAGAAAATGAGTTAATGTTGGTAAGTTTTTTTGGGTCAATATGAGAACGCATGAACCGCGAATCAATAGTAGTCGCGGTGGTAACTGTTAGTTGGACATACAAGGATGTTGGGAAGCGTTGGTGTCGGGAGTTGTGGAAAATGTGAGGATCCTGGCTGGTTGGTCGGAAGGGGGAAATCTGTGATAAATTGTAGTGAGTGTGAACAACTAACCTTGTTAGAGCGAATAGCCTTCAATGTAAAGTGAGTCTCATGCATTATGTTTTGAGCAAATTACGGGTGTCCTTCATGTCAGATATTTTTGCGTGTGTGTGCCTTGCGAGACATTCGTTTTGGTAACGTAACGACTCGTGTAAACGTGTGTTTGTACAGAAAAGACAAATTTATTGTGTTGGGTGATAAATTTCAAATTCGGTTGTGGAAGGATTTTTTTAATTTTTTTTAAAATAAGTTAACTTTTGTTGTGGAAACCATAGCAACATTTGATCGCATGGTTTTATAAGTGAGAGTCGATTAACTCGCTCAATGTTTGTAATTTTTCCGTACTCTTATAATCGCATGAGTAAATTCCTGGAAAGTATTTTTCATTCGTGCCAACGTCGATTTAATCGGACAAGGTTTATTTTATCGATAGGATTGAGTGCGAACGATCTTTAAAATCGTTGAGAATGGCCATTCAAATATGGCGGTGTTGTGTAGCATGCACTAAGGCTTGCATCGTACTGTGGTACTTGCTAAATTTTCAAACATGTAAAAGGTTTTATGTTATTGGTGTTGTCATGCATGAAGGCTATGAACTCTTTAGGTCGTGAGAAATGTTGCAGTTAAGAATGAGAAAGGGTTTGGAGAGTGTAAGTGTGTCGTTCGAGTCGTTGATGTTCAAAGCATGACCTTAGTGTTTCCTTTTGTGAAGGACAGTGAATAACGACGGTCTCGGTCATTGTCAATAGGAACGTTCGTTGGTAGTAGCCTACCCTTTGTTCGGTAGCTTGCGATGTGGTTGTCGCCGGGTAGTTACGTCTGAGTAGAATTCGAAGTCGTCAAGTTACTTCCTTTAACGGCATGTTGATAAGTAGCATTGTGGAATTTTGATTAAAGGTTATCAGTGTTGAGTCGGAGTTTTGAGGTGGTATGGTAATTTGACTACATAGCAGGTGATCCTTGAGCCTTCAGCGTGTGAAGATGGTGGGGGACAAAGTTAGTTGGGATGTGTGGGAAAAGTAAGTTACATTGGAAATCCTTGTTGGTCGGAGTCATTGTCAAAGTATCACAGGTTGACTGTTGATACCGAAGTCAACGACCAACAAGTCATTGTCGGAACACTGAAAATTTAAGAGGTAGCTACAGACATTTTGTTGAGTCTTCGTAAGGAAGTAAGGAGTTGTTCGGAGAAAGGTGGGTATCGGGCGTGATGTTGGACCACTTTGTGTGGGCATTATGGAAAATGGAAGATCGCCAGCTTGGGTAGGGGAAACCCTATAAGGTTTTGATGGTTTGTATAGGAGCGAAGTTAACACAATTGTCGTGGTTACACTTTGGACATTTTGGTCTGCAAGGTGGTACGCTTAATCTTATGGATTACTCAAACTTGGTTCTGGCAGATTGTGATGAGTCGTCAAGGAGCGACAACATGTTGAGTGAATTAGATGATCACGATCTTCTGGTCTATCCAGATTCAAGGAAGACAAAGTCGTGGAATGTCGTTATTTCAATTATTGGGATTATGGTTGGTGTAAAGAGAGCAGTATCTTGTACGTGTGCAAGGTGTTAGTGAAGACCTTACCTGTAGAGCGATGTTGTGGTGGGGTGTTGATGGTGTGGATAAGTTTGTGCTAATTCGTGTCCAAGGAGGCTTGCGAGTCATTGATGTTGTGGTAAGGTTTCTGTGAGGTTTTGTAGTGGGTTGATGTGGTTAAATTAAGTTGAGCGTAGGTGGAGATCCTTGTTCGAAATTTCTGGTGAGCTATTTAAAAGTGCAAGTTTACTGTTGAGATGTATGGGTGTTTGGTGGGTGTTATGGTGTTGCTATTTTGGGGATAAAATGTTTGAGTGATAGTTGGTGGCTACCTAAAAGAACCTTGTGTTCTTGGGTTTCGAGGAATGGTTGGGCGAGTTTGTCTTATTCAACTAAAGTACTGATTGAAATGTCAGATTGATTGGTTCATGATGTTTTGTAATGGATAGGAAGCCCGTGGACTTGGTTGAATATCTTGAGTGAGAATTGTGGGAAGCCATTTGGCTAAGCATAGTATTGGTAAGGTGCTATCAACGCATTTGATTAAATAGAAAATGGAGTGAGTAATGTTCCACGCTAGCCTGAGGAGGTGAAGTTGGTATGTTGAAATAAATGGGTAAACCGAGAGTAAGAACTTTGGCAAGTGACCCAGATCGGTGGAGCTATTCGTCAGGTTTGCCACTAGTGGGTATATGAACTCCTAGTAAGGGCGTGACAAGGAGTTTATGGTGTAGGTTATGGTTCTCTAGTCGAGAGAAACTAAATCGTACGGTCGATCTAAAGCTTACACCTATTAGTGAACCGACCTTAGTAAACATGTTTGATGTGTTCAAGAAGAAATGGGAGCAGTGACTCGATGTAGTATTCAGAGTAAAAGACCTGTGTGACAGACTTGGTATTGCGTGGAAAAGGTTCCAAGTGAGCCTGTCGTCCATTGTTAAGCTATCTGAAATGGTTTTGTGTGAGCATGGTCACTCTTTGTTAAGCGAGTGAAGTTTGAATTTAATGCAATTATGATCGGACAATTGCTGGATGTGACGAGAGGTTGAAGTGTGCGTCATTATGATTCATTCAGTTGGAATTAGTGGACTGTGAAGGTGATGAATTGTGGATGGTTTCTTCCTTTTATGTGAGAATTTGGGTGATGACATTTGGGGTGGCGTATGTATAGTGTGTATGAGTTGTGCAATACCGCTGTGTGTGACGAATGTTGTTCAGGAAAGAAAGTATTCTTTGGCACTAGACGTATGTAATGTTGAGGGAAGATATTTTGCTATGGCAGGGTACTCGATGAAGAAATTCATAACAGTGGGTCCATGGTGATGCCTAAGGTTGGCATCGTGTTAGGTTGATGGATCGACGGGTTATTATCTTAGTCAGGGATGCATGTGGTTGTGGCACTATCTCCGGTAGAGTTCGCCCTTATAAAGAATTAAAGTTGTGAGTGTGAAAATTTTAAGAAAACGCGTTTTAAAACCGTGAGTCCGGGTGTATGGACAAAGCGGACAATATCTGGTACGGTTAGCCTGAGATGTTACAGATGGTATATTACTGTTGGTATGTTCAGATGGTACGGCTTTGGTTTTGGTCAAAATGTTTTGGGCAATTGAGTGAAGTTAAGTCGATATGATCGTAAAAACACAGGCCTTGTGAATCTCAAGTTGGGAGGGCAAAACTTGCTGCAAGAGTCGTCCCTATAGAATGAAGTAGTGCGTTCGAGAGAAAGCAAGTGTGGGGCCACATCTTGAGGCCCATTAAAATTATGGAAAGTTACATAGAGATGTAATTAGCAAAGTCGTTGCTTACGTAAAACATTATTGGTTGATCGGTTAGCTAAAGCAAAATTGACTGATAAGATGGATCTCGGCCCACTAGAAAAATTATAAGTCATTCTGAAACAAGATGAGAGGGTTATTGTTTTGAATAAAATTGTGGGAATTTGTTTGATAAACTCCTTACTAAAAAAACAACAAATTCATGACACTAAAACTCTTGCATTTCTATTGTTGATTACCAATGGCACAAAAAAAATATTCTACGAAAAAACCCTTTTGTGATCAATCCTTGATAAGGAAAAATGAAATGAGACAAATTTCATCTATTGGTATCGAAACTTGAGGATTGTCCTCAAGGGAGAAAAGAAACTTTATATCCTAGAACGATAACTCACTGAAGAAACTTTATTAGGATGCTTTGGACGTTTCATGTATGATGCTAATAACCATGGCTCATGGAGCCTAAGCTTCAGAAGCGACGTGAACCATAGGGGTGTTCGATACCTAAAATTGAAATTCCAAGAGAAAGCTAGACATCAGAGGTACAAAACATCCAAGGAACTATTCCGTTGTAGAATGGCAGAAGGTAGTCCCATTGGGACTCATATGCTTAAGATGATTGGGCATATCGAAATGCTTGAAGGACTAGGTTTTCCTTTACAAAAGGAATTGCCCATTGATATAGTTTTGTAGTTGTTGCGAAATAGCTACAGTCAATTCGTAATGAACTATAACCTGAACGAATTAGATAAATCTCTTCCAGAATTGCTCAATATGTTACAAACTACCGACCAAGAACTTACAAGAGAAGAAAAGGGTAAGGCATATTGATGGTACATATGCACAAGAAAAGAAAATTAAATGGCAAAAGAATGTCCATTGCCAAATCAACTTCTAAATCTTTGAAGTCAAAAGGAGGCATTGAAAAGAAGCCCAAGGTAAGTGCGCCAAAGGAGGATGAATGCTTTAATTGGAACAAACCTGGGCATTGGAGGAGGAATTGTCCTCTTTATCTTTAGGATAGGAAGAAGGGAAGTATGACTTCTACTTTAGGTATCTATGTCGTAGAAGCTAACATTTCTACTTTTATTGTATGTTGTTGGTGTTGGATACCAAATACGGTTCTCATATTTGTAGAAATATGCATGAACTAAGAAGTACTAGAAGGGTGAGCAAAGGTGAAGTTGATCTACGGGTTGGAAATAGAGCAAAGATTGTTGTTGTTGCGGTAGGATCTATTTTGTTAACTTTACCTATCGGCTTGATATTAGAACTTGATGATTGTTATTGCGTACCATATATTTCAAGAAATTTGATTTATGTATATTGTTTGTACAAGAAAGGTTTTATCTTTACCAATAAGAACAAATGTTGTTCATTCTCTTTTGGCAATATATATCATGGTGACGCAAATTTAATTGATGGTCTTTATATTCTTATTAATATGGATAATCTGATTTATATGGGGATGGAAAAAGAACCCATAACCGATGGTGAATACCGAAAACTGAAATTTTTGGGTCGGGTTCAGGGACTTGTTATCGAGGATGGGGAGGGGATCGGGGACATATTCAGGTATTTTATCAGGGATGGGGGCAGGGATGGTGATCATCGGCCTGACCAGACCTGATATGTGTGTATGTATGTATATATATATATATAATATATCATTAAAAGAAAAACACTAACATTATAATTTAAAAGGCTTTTCTCCACTTTACCTCAAGTCCTCACCACCCCAAATAAGCCTCAAGAAAAAGTCTACTTTATTCGTCTAATCTTGAAATTGTGATATTAGTCGGATGATATTTAAATTTATTTACTTTTATATTGTAATCTCAGACATTTTGTAACAACCCACCTTAACATATAACATGTAATATGTAATATGTACAAACATTACAACATAAACACCCACATAGTACATATTGGGTCCCTTAAGTAAAAAACTATACAAACTATATAATATAGTACAAACATTTTGCTTCAAGTACATAAGTACATACATACATAACCTTAACTCTATTCATACATAGATCAAAACAACTATCACATAGTCATCTTCTGGTCATTAGTAAAACAGTCCCACATAAGATCATAAGTTCTCCTCCCCTTTATTCGTACTTTTTGATTGTCTTGGAATAGATATTTGGAAAACAATGAGGATTAGACCAATTGGTCTAGTGAGATAATTCATGACAGTATAATAACATTATTATGAAAACATTGATATGAAATCATTATCCATATATCAAATATTGATTCTCAAATAGCGTACATAAAATACTTTGTTGGCCTTTAATACCAACATCTCACAATATACTTCGTTGGCCGCTAAGCACAACTCATTAAATTACTCTGCTGACCTTTTAAGCACAGCCAACTCCGCTAACCTTTTAAATACACCCAACTCCATTGAGCTCTACGTACATCTAAAGTGCAATAGTGTAGTGCATTACTTAAACGAATATAATCTCATTCGATCAACCACATTCCAATATCTCACAATCATCACAAAACGCATTCCATATTAGCCATTTCATAATATAAGTATCAAGTTCGAAAATGGTTAAAATAAAACTCACATCAGTCAAAACCACGAAATCAGCAAAATCAAACAACACAATGTAACCGACAACCGGTATCACACCCGGGACTTAGAACCATTAATAAACACACAATGAAATGATTTACGTTCTTCAATGAAGTTTTAGGACTCATTACGGATACATACGACCCTATACGACACCTTGAAACGACACGAGAGAACAACGACCAACAAACTAAACTACCCTGCCACAACACCTTGCGTGAACTTCTGCGCGACTTCAGGTCACGGGATAAGCCGCGCAAGTCACTGTACCATCCTTCTCCAACCTACAACAGCCCCTGTTCTAAACCTTCTTACCCGAACATAAATCATTTCATCTTAGTTTATTTCCAGGTACCAAAATAAGTCTAAAAACTTAAACAAGCATAGGTATACAACTAAAAACATTTCTCATCATCTAATAACAATCTATACCTATGAAATTCAATCCTTACCAAGAATTTTAATCATCCATGGAGGAAAACTCAAAACTAGAATTTTAATCAAATCATACCTTTAAGAAATATGACCACATCAAAACAAATCTTTTTAACATATAAATAACTCTTAAAAACCAACACTTATAATCAAATAAAACTCAAGAACCCTAGTTTCCTTCCAATATTATCAATAACCCTAAAAAATGAAATACACAAATATGATGACAACTTACAAGTTATGTTATAAAAATAGAGGATTCTTGCGTTTTTACTAAACTAAAGGAGAACTCACATGGCATACTTGTAAAATCACAGAATCCACATGAGGAATACAAACGCCAATCCTCTCTTTTTCTTTCTCTTCTATCCTTCTTCTCTTCTACTCGATCGACACACACACACACACACACATACACTTATGAAAAATTTCCAAAAAAAAAATGATTCTTGATGACTTCATCAAAACATATGACTCATATATACATATGACTCATTTATACATATGACTCATATATATATATATATATATATATATATATATAGTTAAATTACTTTAAAGACCCTCAACTAAACTAACTTAACACTAGATACCCTTACAATTCTAACTTTAAACGATAACAACCCCTTATAACTGTAATATTTCAAATAAAATAACAAGATAACTTACTGGGTTATCACACATTTCTTGTATATGGTTTTATTATGTTTGAAACATTTCTTGTATATGGTTTTGCATGTAATATTGTAGTTTTTTTCAGGCGGGTTTTGGTTTCATATTCGGGTATAATAAATGGTGAACATGGATTTTGACCCTTAACAAGATGCCTAATTGGGATCGGGGAAATTGTGGGCCCCGATGGGGGATCCTTGATAAGATCCCCGATGAGGATCGGGACGGTTACGTAGACGATTTTGGTTATCAGTTTTGGGGACGGGGATACCAATAACCGGCCCGAATCCGACCCATTGCCATTCCTATCCATATAAACGGAACTCGCATATCTAAACTCTATAGATATCGTTTTTTGGATAAATTGGATTTTGAATCATATTAAACCTTCGAAACCTGTTTGATTGGTAAGATGACAAAGGCTCCTTCTATTGGACAGAGTCAGAGAGCTATAGATGTATTGGGAATCATACATAGTGATGTATGTAATCTAATGAACGTACAAGCTAGAGGTGGTTATAGATACTTCATTACATTGATTGATGATATTAGTAGATTCGATTACGTGTATTTGATGCTACATAAGTCGAAACCGCTTAAAATGTTCAAAAAATATCATAATGAAGTACAAAACCAACTTGACAAAAGTATTAAGGTTCTTCGATCGGATCGAGGTGGTGAATACTTAGACCATGCAATTCTTGATCATCTAAGAGATTGTGGTATTGTATCACAACTCACCACTCCCAGAACACCATAATGGAACAGTGTGTCCGAAAGGAGGAATCATACACTATTAGGTATGGTACGATCCATGATGAGTCAAGCAGACCTTCCAACAAACTTTTTGGGTTACGCTATAGAGACAACAACTTTCACATTAAACTGAGTTCTATCAAAGTCTGTTGAAAAGACACCATATAAGATATGGATTGAGAAGAGTCCCAGATTGTTTTCATAAAAATTTGGGGTTGTAATGTTTACTTACGTTGTCTAATGACAACTAAATTAGAACACAAATCTGACAAATGCATAATTGTAGATATCTCAAAGAAACTATGGGATACTATTTCTATGACCCTCACGATAACAAAGTGTTTCTTGGTCAGGCTGGCGTTTTCGTGGAAAAGGAATTTATTTTCATAGGAGCCATTGGGAGGAATATAGACCTTGAAGTTGTTCAAGAGCAAAATATGCCAACATAGATGGAACAAGCGCAGACACCACAAGGAGTTGTGGATAAACAGTATGATACAGTAACATAAAATGTTCGCCAATCTTGTAGATGATAGAAAGAGCCCGAGAGGTATGGACTTCTCGTCATTCAAACTGGTGATGTGAGCTCATGGATGATGAGCCGTCAATATGTAACGGTGAGCACTGACTCATAAAAATGGCTAGATGCTATGAGCATTGAGTTGGACTCCATGTATGAAAACCAAGTTTTGGAACTTGGTGGAACCACCCAATGAGGTACAACCGGTAGGGTGCAAATGGGTCTTCAAGAACATGGATTGTAATGTGATCACCTATAAAGGTCGATTAGTTGCGAAAGGTTTCAAGCAAATTCAAGATTACGATGAAAATTTCTCACTTTATGTCCATTAGAATTCTACTAGTCATTGTTGCTTATCACGATTATGAAATAGGTACCATAATTACACTTATATATAAAGAGAACTGTAAAATTGTAAAATTGTTCATAAGATCAATTATCTCTCCCTATGTGTATATGTATATATATATATACCACAATC
The DNA here is from genome assembly GCA_954870635.1 of Arctium minus. Lineage (NCBI taxonomy): Eukaryota > Viridiplantae > Streptophyta > Magnoliopsida > Asterales > Asteraceae > Arctium > Arctium minus. The sequence goes on along the minus strand of OX941081.1, from coordinate 127,158,314 downwards.
TGCTCTTCTTATCTTCCAAAGAGTTGGAGACCGTATCTAGCATTCGGAAAGGAAAAGGATATCATCTCTTAATGTTGGAGGTTATCTGGATTCAGTGCATTTGCGTGGATACAGTGGAGGCAACAAGCTGAGTTCATCGCTTAAATTCAAATATAACATCAAATGGTTGCTTCTCGTACTAGTAAAATTTTGAAACACCCATCTTACTCCGTTTCGTATGGATTCTTGAAGGCATACGATTATTTTCTGCTGAGTTTATGGCTCCCGTGTTTAAACATATATATATATATATATATATATATATATATATATATATATATTCCTAGTCATATGAAAATCTTCTAATTCATGCAAACCATACAAATCAATCTCAATTGTCCATCTAGGCTAATTAATATTTAATTGCATAAATATCCCAATTGTTTCCAAATATAGAACATTAGTGATAATGAACGAACTCTAATTATATTCCATAAGTAAGTCGATGATAATTAATTAACCTCAACATTTTCCATAAATATCTCAATTGGTTTGTATGGTTTCTATAAACTTGGAGGTTTGCAAATGCTTGGGACTCTCTCTCTCTCTCTCTCTCTATATATATATATATATATGTGTGTGTGTGTGTGTGTGTGTGTCGATAACACTTCCATTTCACAAAAACGCTAGATACACCCGTTTACTATAATCAATCACATCTCATAATACATGTGATTGATTATAGTAAAATTGTTCCTGCATTTTCATAAAATAAAGGTGTTATCGTTTAAACCTCCATACACACACACACATACATACATACATACATACATACATACATACATACATACATACATACATACATACATACATACATACATACATACATACATACATACATACATACATATACACGTAGTTCAAGGGAATTAGAGTTAACCTTGAGTTAGCTAGGCTAACATGTTGACTTGGAGCATGCGTTTTTGCATACCACAGGTTCTGGGAGTGTAGTAAACATGTTTGAGGGGTCGTGCTAATGACAACCAATAAACCTGTAATTTACTCTTTTCTTTACCCCGGTTTGGATTCAAACCAAATATAAGGGGTGTTTGGGATTGCTTATTTGAAGTGCTTTTTAGCTTATTGCAGTATGACACCGGAGATAAACACTTTCTAGTGTTTGGATGGAGAAAAATTAAAAGGGCTTATAGCGGTGCAAAACCGCTGAAAAAGAGTTTTTGATAAGTCATTTAATTTTAACTTATCAACTTATTTGAAAAGTGCTTATGACTTTTTTGGTTATTTTATATGTATAAGCAATCCCAAAACACTTTAAAATAACAACTTATTAGCTTATTACGTTTTGGTACCACAATAAGGTAATCCAAACACCTTTTTAAAAACGCCTGTTTGACACCACATATGTTGATAAGCACTTTTCAAAATAAGCATAAGTTGTTTTAGATAAGCAATCTCAAACACCCCCTAAATTGTATTTGTATTTTCTTTTGTAACTGTATTTACGTATTAAAATACCTCACACTCCATGATAAACAAAACACCGAATAGAAATATTTGACTAACAATCAAATACATACGTATATACTATTTAACAAGACAAATTAGTACATAAATTAAAAACATATTTTCTAGAGAAAAAAAATTACATTTTTGAAATACTTCAAATAACTTAAGGAAAACAACGATTTTGGGAACAAGGGATATGATATACATTTACTTAGAAGGAGATTCAGATTGGAGATTTTTATTTGATCACTGTTGATAGTTAACCTAAACTTGTGGGTTAAATATAATCAAGTCAGAAAGTATGTATGTATGTATTATGTAGATAGAATAGTTTAAGTATCAAAAGTAAAAATATGAAAGGATATGTCTATTAGGAAGAAAGGTGTCGTTTGGGGCTGCCGTGAATAGTTGCAACCGCCGGTAACCATCACCGATGAACAGTCGCATCGGTTCGGAGGCACCTTTTCAGTGTTTATAAATAGGTTCAATGTATTGTAAAGTGTATGAACAAAAAAATTACAAGTATCAATCAATTAACAAGTGTATTCATATTATTACTTGTGATTTGTTCATCATAGCAAGTTTTTCCAACAATTGGTATCAAAGCATAGGCTTCGATTTTGGCACTCCAGGACCGGAATAAAATCAAGGAAGTTAGGGGAGATTTCTGTATATAGATTTAGAACCAAAACACAACTCCAGTGTTGATTTCTGGTTCGGACAGAAACAAAGAAAAACAGGGAGTTCGTTGGACAAACAGATCAGGGACAAAAGGGAAGAACACATCTGTGTGTTCTTGTTGGTTTAATTTTTTTTTCAAAAAGGAGGTTAATACCTTTCCCAATTTCAATGTCCCATTTCGAAGGCAACAAGTTATACGAGCACGTTAATCGATTTAGAGAAGAACAAGTGCAAGGGGCGGTCGATTAGAATCGCAGATTGAAGGGGAAGGAAAAATAAAGGGAAAGAAGAAGTACTGGGATGTTGAAAAATTAAAAGGTTATAATCCCAAATTAATTGAAAAATAGCAAGAAAGGATCAATTATTTTGATCAAAGCAAGTAAGAACCTGATTAGCAAGTGGGTCAGGAGGCACGAACTGATTAGCAAGTAGGTCAGATACGTGCAGTAAGAGCCAGATTATCAAGTGGGTCTGGAAATACAATATTGATTAGTAAGTTGGTCAATATTAAGCAAGTTTAGCAAGAAAACCTGGTTAGCAAGTAAGATTTTTTATTTTTCAAACACAAGAGCAAGAAAACCAGAAACCATCTCGGTTCTGATTTGTAAGAAGTAAGCAAGTTAAAAGCATGCAAACAAGCATGACAGGAAAAACAGGTGATAAACATGATAACGCATCAAGCAGTACATCAGTTCGAGAGCAAGGAAATGTTTTACTACAATGTCCAAAATTGACTGAAACAAACTACACTACGTGGGCATTGTTGATGGAAACAATATTGAAGGCCCATGGTCTGTGGGAAACAATTGATGTTAAAAATGCGGTGGATGAGAAGAAAGCACATACATCAAAGGCATTGATCTTTCAAACTTTGCCCGAAGATGTCCTAATGCAGGTAGCACAGTGCTCCACTACAAAGGAAGTTTGGGACTCAATCAAAGTTCGTTTCATTGGAGTAGACTTAGTTCAAAAGGCACGCTCGCAAACTTTGAGGAGTGAACTAGAGTCTTTAAAGATGAAAGAAAATGAAACTGTAAGTAGTTTTGCAAGCAAATTGAGCAACATGAGGGCAATATTTACAAATCTTGGAACTACACTCGAAAGCAAGATAATTGTGAGGAAACTACTCAATTCGGTTCCAAAGAAGTTTTTACCGATCGTGGCAACTATTGAACAATATCAAGATTTGGACAAAATGTCGTTTGAAGAAGTCGTTGGAAGATTAACAACCTTTGAAGAACGAATCAAAAGTCAAGACATGCCAGAGGCAAATGATGAAGACAAACTTCTGATGGCAAGTTCAAACAACCAAAGCCGTGGTAAAGGGCGAGGTAAAAATTTCAACAACGAAGCCAAGGAAAGCATAAAATGGAAGAATAGTCCAAATATACGTGGAAGAAGTACGATTCAAGGAACTAAAAACAAGAGCACTTTCAGATGTTATGAATGTGGTGACTTCGGTCACTTTGCGAGGGAATGTTCGAAGTGGAAACACGATAAAGACAAGCAAGAAGAGTCTTGTCTCATTAATGATGACGAAGGACCTATGCTGCTGTGAAGAGCAAGATAAAAGCAAGTTGAAGACCTACCTTAAACCAAAGTTTAGTTTAAGGGGGAGTGTTGATAGTTAACCTAAACTTGTGGGTTAAATATAATCAAGTCAGAAAGTATGTATGTATGTATTATGTATATAGAATAGTTTAAGTATCAAAAGTAAAAATATGAAAGAATATGTCTATTAGGAAGAAAGGTGTCGTTTGGGGCTGCCGTGAATAGTTGCAACCGCCGGTAACCATCACCGATGAACAGTCGCATCGGTTCGGAGGCACCTTTTTAGTGTTTATAAATAGGGTCAATGTATTGTAAAGTGTATGAACAAAAAAATTACAAGTATCAATCATTAACAAGTGTATTCATATTATTACCTGTGATTTGTTCATCATAGCAAGTTTTTCCAACAATCACATGTAATGTTAGAACAAAATTAGATGTGATACGTGTGAAAACTTGTCCGCACAATAACCGGTCAATGCGATGTGTGTGTATTATAGGTGATTTTATTGTCGTAAATTGATCACCTTCTTGTTTGAACTTAATTACGCAATGTATAAGAGCCTAAGAGGAAAGTGGATTGACGAACGATTACAAATTTCAAGTGAAGAAGGAAAAGATTTAACATAAATATGTACAGTTTTAAAACTATCGTACCAATATACTGAGAAAATAAACAGAAGATAGAAAAGACACAAACATAAGAACATAATTGAGTTTAACGGCAAACTCCATCTTTTCTTTTTCTTTTTTTACCGACTCACTTCTCTGTCTTTTCATTTGCTTAAACTCCAGGTACATCTTTCCTCCTTCCTCATCACCCACCACCTTTCTCTTCACATTATTTTCTTCCAAAAGTGCCCCTTGTGTAACTACCAAAAACTCCCTCCCATTTAAGCAACTACAATCCAGATCCTGTAATTTTAGTGTCACCTCCTTCACATGCAATCCCAACCCTCCTTTAACAGCCCCTAGTACCACCTGTATTCTACATTGTACCACTTCGTTAGGTTCACGTCCTGGTAAAACAGTGACGTATCGGAGAAGGGTCTCGTTGGTCATCCTGTCCTGCCTTGCACTAACCGCTTTGATGCTGGATAGGTTACCTGCCCGTTTCAGGGTGGGGTCGATTAGGATCCAGTTTAATGTTAGGGATTCATTCAGATGTGATAATGTTTCTTGGTCGGCACCTGCCAGCTCGTCCACTTTCAAGTCGATGGATTGGAAGTTTCCGGGTATGGGGTCGTTGTTTAATTCGATCCGAAACGCCGACGATAGGAAATGATGAGTTGTGGTGTCGGTGATTTCGAGTCTGGAGAAAATAAGGTGGTTTTGGTAGCGTATATCGATGGCTGAGATGAGTTCATATGGGCATGGATGATGAGATTTAGACGAGGAGGTACGAGGGTGGGTGACTAGAACCGGAAAGGAGTCGTGAAAGAAAGATCGGTAGCCGGCAGGGAAAGTGGAGATGAGGTGATGCAGACGTGGGTGGGTTATCGAGGGCCAGGTAGAATTGCAGACGTCCTTCCAGAGATCGTCGTCAGCTTGCAAAAAGGATGAGGCGGAGGAGAAGAGAGATGGGCCGTCGAGTCGTGGTAAGATGTGGGTTTGGATGATGTGTGGGTGAATGTCAGCGAGAGTAGTACTGGTGGTGGCCATGGGCATGGCAACAGATGTGATATTTCTTTTTAGGGTTGATTTGATGGTGGATCGAATTGGTGGGAACCAGAGGACGTATTTATATTATTAGGGAGCAAGTGGCCGGCTTTTATTGTTATTATATTATTTTTGCAATCACAAGAATATGGAAACATATGTAAGTTTAGATGATAAAACAATTCATATATATATATATATTATTTAAGTATGATTGCATTCATTTTCCCTACGTTGTAAAACGTGTATGATAATTTGTATTTTAACTAATTTGTTATACAACGCTAAATCGTCTATAAAACTACCATATCTTTTTGATTTTATGACAAATTTTAACACTATTTATTGTGATATTTAAAGTGAGTTACAGTTTTTTTTTCTTCCATATGGTTTTATGTTTTTAACTGATTATGTCATCATTATTAAAAACTAAAAAAACCTGCTTTATAAAGATTTCAAGCGTAGAACCAAAAAATAGCCATGAGAAGGATGCAAGTCTAAAAAAAATGTTGATGCTCGAAATTGAAACTATTAGGGGTTGTTTGTTTTTTTTAAAGAACCTCTTAATAACTGTTAAGTCTGAATCATTCAGACATTTTTAAACACCATCTCTTATTAATCATAACTAAAATAAGACTTCAGACTTTAGGCCTCTTAAAAAACAAACGACACCTAAATCAACCACAATACAAATGATGTGATAGGATCATAATGAAAAAAATGGGTTAATTGTGTTAGTAAACCGATATGTATTTTAATAATACATATAATATTACAATGTATATAATAAACTATAAAATCAACAATTGATTAGTAATAACACGAATAGAAAAGAAATAGACGGAATCAACGGATGAAATATAAACGAATAAACCGTATAAGATTCAAACGACGCCGAGGCTCGTGTAAGACATGATTCTCTTAAACAGATTCGCCGTCTGTTCCCAGGGTACAACAGCGTAAGCAGATGTACTGCCGGAGATGATCACTTGCCTGAAAATCGCCGGAAACGAGAGCGTATGCAATAGAAAATCAAAGAGCTATGTATTCGTATCGATGTCTTGGAATAGCAACTTGAGTCTCCCTATTATATTGAAAAACGAAACCCACACTTAATATTTTAATTAATTGATAATTAAAATATTAATTTCTCTATTCAATATACATGATTTCGGTAGTTACAAATCGGATTGAAATAGGTCTCCGCGTGGGACACTGTTTCGAAACCATTCCAGCGCTCGGCGTGGGTCTATCCGCGCCATGACCCGTGCGGGACACCGTTTTAGTTCCAATTCCAATGTTTGGCGCGGTTAGCCGCGTGGGTTCACCCGCGCCATAAGCTACGCACAACACTGGATCAAAACAAAAAAAAATTCGCAAAAACTACGATGCGCGAGCAAAAGATTTCGGAGCGGCATTCGTGTCCGCTGGTCGCGCCCACATACAAGTTCATAGATTTTAGCCTACGAAAGTCTCAATCGGCAACCCCCCTGCGCGCGGGTAGGTGATGGAGTAAAACGAAACAAAGAGCTTGTAAGCTCCTCCCACATTCAAGGTTATAAACCACAAGGAATTTCTTCCTCTTTCCTATCTGGGACAAGATTCCACACCTACTTGATTTTGTCAATTTCATCCCAAACACTCAACTTTGAGCATCGATATCTCATTCAAACATATTCCGTTTTGGACACATAATATATCGATTCGAAGCTCTCATATAGGAGAACACAAACCCACGAAGAGTTAGATATATACTATACATATACATGTATTCAATTGTGTCCAAAGTTAGTAAAAACCCATATTTTTACTAAAAATTTTCCAACAATCCCCACATGAATGGAGATCGATCTTTGCATACGAAAACTTCCTTACACAAATTCAATGGTCGAATCCTGCATAGGATAGGTAGGTGTTACCATTTGAACCTTCCCTTGTGAAACACACTTAGCCTCCTAGCTGTCAGTAGACTCGATGTCCTTGAACTTAACTTCTATTTATGTAGGCGACAATACATTTCACACAGAACTCATCCTAACAAGGTCATATCTTCATAGTCGTGTTCGTTATGGTCATGAACACTAGCCTGGTTCAGCGAGAGCTGTTAGGAATTGAGCCCCCACAATTCGCTTCAAAGCGACCCCACTTCTCTCTCACATAAGTGATCTTCAATAATCATTAAAAGCCATAGGCTTAGCCTCATCGTCACTAATTTCAGAAATGGACTAGGAAGTTTATTAACTCCCCCACAGTGACCTCTTTTATTCACACAACTAGGTTGTCCTTTTGAACCCAGATCTTAGGATCTCCAGTCTTCTGGGTAAGGTTTCCTTTGCATGAATTACTCATTCAAGGGCTTTAGTTCCATTCCTCTCGACGACTTATAAACCAAATCTCTACTTAGGCCTTTCGTAAGAGGATCTGCAATGTTATCCTTTGACTTCACATAGTCAATAGTGATAACTCCAGTAGAGAGTAATTGTCGAATCGTATTATGTCTACGTCTAATATGTCTAGATTTCCCATTATATATTGTACTTTGAGCTTTATCAATTGCCGATTGGCTATCACAATGTATACATATGGCCGTTACCGGCTTAGGCCATTTGGGAATATCTTCCATGAACTGACGTAGCCATTCTGCCTCTTCCCCACATTTATCCAAGGCAATAAATTCAGATTCCATCGCTGATCTGGCTATAACAGTTTGCTTGAACGATTTCCAATATATATCCGCACCTCCAAGTGTAAACACATATCCACTTGTCGATCTGGAATCCTTAATATCAGATATCCAATTTGCATCACTGTAACCTTCGATTACCATTGGATATTTTCCATAATGCAGTCCATATTCACGTGTGTATCTTAAATATCTTAATAATCTAGTAATACTCTTCCAGTGTTCTAAACTGGGATTACTAGTATACCTACTTAGCCTGCTCACAGCATATATGCTAAGTCAGGTCTAGTACAACTCATAAGATACATCAGACTGCCAATTATTCTTGAGTATGCCACTTGTGCAACACCTTCCTCTCTATTCTTAGATAGATGTTGACTAGTATCAATCGGAGTTCTAGCTATACTACTATCTTCTTCATTGAATTTCTCAAGAATCTTGTCCACGTAATGTGTTTGATTTAACACCAAACCACTTTGGGTTCTTGTGATCTTGACCCCAAGAATCACATCCGCTAAACCTAAATCTTTCATGTCAAACTTAGATTTCAACATATCCTTCGTGGACTTTATCATTTTGTCATCACTACCGATGAGAAGCATATCATCAACATATAAATACAAGATGACATATCCATGAGTGGTGTCGTTCATATAAACACACTTATCACACTCATTTATCTTAAAACCGCTTTCTAACATGGCTTGATCAAACTTTTGATGCCATTGCTTTGGAGCTTGCTTTAGGCCGTACAAGGATTTAATAAGTTTACAAACCTTGTTCTCTTGTCCCGGGGCAACGAATCCCTCAGGCTGCTCCATATAGATTTCTTCTTCTATATTTCCGTTTAGAAAAGCGGTTTTCACATCCATTTGGTGAATTTGCAGATTTCTAATGGCTGCAATTGCTAACACCAATCTAATGGATGTTATTCTTGTTACTGGCGAATAAGTATCAAAATAATCTAGACCTTCCTTTTGTCTATATCCTTTGATCACTAATCTCGCCTTGTATTTGTCAATACCGTCACCAGCTTTCATCTTTCTTTTAAAGATCCAACGGTAACCTAGTGGCATACTACCCGGAGGTAGGTCCACTAGTTCCCATGTATGGTTTTGTAAGATAGATTCTATCTCACTCTTGATGGCTTCTTTCCATTGAGGTCCTTCCGAAGACGTAACCGCCTCACGATAAGTTTTGGGTTCACATTCCACCACGTAGGTGAGAAAATCGGAACCAAACGATTTTTCAACCTGAGCCCGTTTACTTCTTCTAGGTTCCACTTTTTCTTCTTCAGATAGAACTTGTTCATCCTCTCGAACAATTTCTTTATCTTTAGAAGATGAAGTTTTATCTTCCTTGTTCAAACAAGGAAACACGTCTTCGAAGAATGAAGCATTTCTTGACTCCATAATTGTATTCTTGTGTATCTCGGGATTTTTAGATTCATACACAAGAAACCGATAAGCACTACTATTTTGTGCATGTCTAATGAATACATAATCTACTGTTTTATGTCCTAACTTTTGTACCTTAGGCGGAGGTACAACCACTTTATCTAGGCACCCCCACACTCGTAAGTACTTATAAGATGGTTTTCTACCCATCCAAAGTTCATACGGTGTTTCTTCTTGTTTCTTGTGGGGTATCTTATTTAAAAGATAATTAGCTGACAAAATAGCTTCCCCCCACATGTTCTGATTTAAGCCAGAACTAATCAACATGGCATTCACCATCTCTTTCAAGGTGCGATTCTTTCTCTCAACAATATCGTTTTGCTGAGGTGAGTAGGGTGTTGTGAATTCATGTCAAATTCCATTGTTCGAACAAAATTCAGCAAACGGTGAAACATATTCACCTCCCCTATCGCTTCTAACGACCTTGATTTTCTTGTAAAGTTGATTTTCAACTTCATTTTTATACAAGACAAACTTGTCTATTGCTTCATCTTTACTCTTAAATAAATATACATAGCAATATTTCGTGCTATCATCGATGAATGTGATAAAATATTTATTCCCACCTCTAGTAGGAACCAATTTTAAATCACACACGTTAGTGTGAATTAAATCAAGGGGTTCGTTTTTCCTTTCAATCGATTTGAAAGATGTTCTAGTAAGTTTGGCTTCTACACATGTGGGGCACTTGTAATTTGAGTCAATATCGAATTTTGGTATGTAATTTAGTTTAATCAAATATTGAATGGAATTAAAGTTTACATGTCCTAAACGGCCATGCCAAACATTTGAAAACTCAAGCATATAAGCAAAACTAGTACTTGGTTTATTCATTCCATTGATAACAATTACATTCAACTTAAACATGCCATTCAAGGCATAACCCTTCGCCACATACATACCATTCTTGGACAAAACAAATTTGTCCGACTCAAACACAAGCTTAAAACCAAACTTATTAAGCAACCACCCCGACACGAGGTTCTTCCGAAGCTCCGGTGCGTACAAAACGTCTCTAATCTTGAGCTCTTTCCCAGAAGTCATCTTTAGAATCACATCTCCAATGCCCTTGACATCGGTAGTGGCAGCATTTCCCATGTAGAGCTTTTACCCATCTTCAACATCTTTATAAGAGTTGAAGTTGCTTTTGTCATGACACACATGACGGGTAGCTCCAGTATCAACCCACCACTCCATAGAATTTGAACTAACCACATTTGCCTCCGAAACCATGGTAGTGAGTCCCATGGCCGAAAAATCAGTGATCATCGCCACCAAGTCATCATTCTTCATGTGGGCTTGACGCGAATTGTCCTTCTTAGGAAACTTGCAATCAATAGCTTTGTGTCCCGATTGGCCACAATTATAGCAATTGAACTTCTTTTTGAAAGTTCCTTTCCGAGGACCAAGATTCTTTGCTTTTCCCTTGCCTTTGTCAATCTTTTTCGCCGCTTTGGTTTTGGAAGATTGACCAACTTCCACCACATTAGCCTTTGAAGATCCGGCATTATAACCACCCTTCAAAGCTATTCGGTTGTCTTCTTCAATACGAAGACGTACCACCAAATCTTCCACAGACATCTCCTTTCGCTTATGCTTAAGGTAGTTCTTGAAGTCTACCCAACCAGGAGGAAGCCTTTCAATCATCGCTACAACTTGGAAGGTTTCACTGATAACCATCCCTTCAGCAAGTGTGTAATGCAATATCACTTGAAGATCTTGAACTTGATTCATCACAGTTTTTGAGTCAATCATCTTGAAATCCAAGAATCGAGCAACAACATGCTTCTTGGTTCCCGCATCTTCCATCTAATAATTGCGATCCAAAGACTCCCAAAGTTCCTTTGCCATGGTCACTTTACAATATACGTTGTAGAGCGGATCAGCTAGCCCATTCAACACATAGTTGCGGCATAGGAATTCCGAGTGCTTCCAAGCTTCGACCACGCTTACAGATTGAGTGTCGGCCTCTCCTCCACTAAGTTGAGGAGCAGTGTTAGTGAGGAACCGCGCAAGGTTTAGAGTGGTCAAATAAAAGAACATATTTTGCTCCCATCTCTTGAAATTCAAACTAGAAAACTTTTCCGGTTTTTCAGCGTGATTGGCCATTGTGTTTGGTGCAGGTGTGGTAGTAGTCGCCATTGATTGTACTGGAAAGGTAGCAGTGCTAGGCATCGATATCACATGAGTTGTGGCTCCGATCGTTTTCACCATTCTGAAAAATTATTCACATGAACAGTTAGTACCACGAAAATAATCTGTTTACACAAAATAGAATACGATACCACAATATTAATCTGTTTACAAAAATCAGAGAACCAAAAGTATCGAGAGAAAATCGATTCGAATCTGTTTAAGATTGTTAGTAAACCGATATGTATTTTAATAATACATATAATATTACAATGTATGTAATAAACTATAAAATCAACAAATGATTAGTAATAACACGAATACAAAAGAAATAGACGGAATCAACGGATGAAATATAAACGAATAAAACGTATAAGATTCAAACGACACTGAGGCTCGTGTAAGACACGATTCCCTTAAACAGATTCATCGTCTGTTCCCAGGGTACAACAGTGTAAGCAGATGTACTTCCGGAGATGATCACTTGCCTGAAAATTGCCGAAAACGATAGCGTATGCAATAGAAAATCAAAGAGCTATGTATTCATATCGATGTCTTGGAATAGCAACTCGAGTCTCCCTTTTATATTGAAAAACGAAACCCACACTTAATATTTGAATTAATTGATAATTAAAATATCAATTTCTCTATTCAATATACATGATTTTGGGAGTTACAAATCAGATTGAAACAGATCTTCATGCGAGACACTGTTTAGAAACCATTCCAGTGCTCGGCGCGGGTCTATCCGTGCCATGACCCGCACGGGACACTGTTTTAGTTCCAATTCCAGTGTTTGGTACGATTAGCCGCGCGGGTTCACTCGCACCATAAGCTGCGTACAACACTGGATCAAAAAAAAATCGCAAAAACTACTCTGCACGAGCATAAGATTTCGGAGCGGCATTCGTGTCCGCAGGTCGCGCCCACGCACAAGTTCGCCAATTTTAGCCTACGAAAGTCTCAATCGACACCCCCCCTGCGCGCGGGTAGGTGATGGAGTAAAATGAAACAAAGAGCTTGTAAGCTCCTCCCACATTCAAGGTTATAAACCACAAGGAATTTCTTCCTCTTTCCTATGTGGGACAAGATTCCACGCCCACTTGATTTTGCCAATTTCATCCCAAACACTCAACTTTGAGCATCGATATCTCATTCACACATATTCCGTTTTGGACACATAATATATCGATTCGAAGCTCTCATATAGGAGAACACAAACCCACGAAGATTTAGATATATACTATACATATACATGTATTTAATTGTGTCCAAAGTTAGTAAAAACCCATATTTTTACTAAAAAATTTCCAACAAATTGAAAATTAAATCAATCCCAGATTACTAGGAATTATTGGTTACAGATATGCATATCTATGTAAAGGGGCAAATTCCATTAAGAACCTAAAAATGATTAGGAATCCGACAACTATACAAAACAGGACACGTGACATATTCATGAGGAATATGGACGTATGAATGTTGTATTATATTCATCATCAATATGTTATTCATGATAAATATTTATTTTGAATGAGAGACACATGATGCATTGTGGGAGTTTCCGGGTTTCTAATCAATTTCTGGTTCCTAATGAAACTTTCATCTCTATGTAAAATGTCATTCAATACCATTTTTAAATTAATCTAGAGAATGTTTTATTTAACTCATTTTTAAAATAAGGTGTATGGCTTTTTTCTCACATTCTCGGAAATTAACTTTGGGAAATCTGGTTCCTAATAAAATAAGGTGTATGGCTTTTTACCCGTAATTTCCGGTAAGTAAAGGTCATACGGACATTTTGGGAACTTGTAAATAGTGGGATTTTGTCGGGAAAACAATATTTAAAGTCCTTTAGAGTATCGGGGGTGTTGACGTTGAAAAAGTTGAGTTTCGGGGCTTGGGAAGTGTTCCGCGACAATGCCCGACGACTATGACAGTGTCATAGTCGCACTAGCACAATCGCATGGAGTGTACCGTGAGCTGATACACACCAGCGACATTGCCCAGGGCAATGTCGCCTGGCAATGTCGCACCAAGGGCTTGAGAGGCTGTCAAATACGGGATTTCAGTCATTCTTCCCATTTCTTACTTCTAACCTCTTCCATTTATCTCCCAAATCAGTTCCCTTCTTCCCTCTCAAACCATAAACCATTTTGATGCCTTTTTCTCCTCTAAAACAAGTGTTTCTTCTTCATCCAACATCTTGGAAACTAGATCTAAGATGTCTTCATCTTCTTCACCATCCTCTTCAATTTCTAGGGTTTTCACCCAACCCTTTTTATCATTTTGCAGATTGGGAGTGTATGGCTCATCTTGGTGCGAGCTAGAAGTGTTTGGTTGGTGGATTGGAGTTCTAGAAGTGTTTGGTTGGTAGATTGGAGTTATAGTTAAGGTAATCTTCTATTTTCTTCATTTATGGAAATTAGGGTTTTGACATAAGTTGAGATCTTTACGTAAAATGTTTGAGGAATAATTCTAAATGGCTAAATATGGATACTTATGGTTGGACCCTTGTGGATCTAGATTTTGGAAGATTTAGGCTTGAAGGTTCAGATTTCTTCAAGGAAGCTCAAGTTGGGGTAAAATCTAGATTTAGCTTAAATCTAGCAATGTGAGTTCAAGTTGTTTTGTGAAAACTATGTACATGCCAAAATGTGTATTTTAAAGTAAAAATATGTTTTACTTGGTAATTGTTAAAGTGTGAGTATTTTGATAAGTTTTCATATTTGGTAAAATTTGGTTGTTTTAATCTCAAGAAATGCTTATATTTGGGTTTTGAATATTTCAACAAGTAAATTGCATGATTTATTTATTCTTGAGGATTTTGTAAAAGTAATGTCTATTTTATGATTTATACACCTTTGATGATTTCTGTACAAACGAAGTCTAATTCATGACATGTGCATTTTTTTTTGGTATATTTGAATTCACAAACCCATTTGGAAAATGATATGTCCCAATAGGGGTCAAGTTTTAGGATTAATCACATCTTTGAGTTATGTGTCTGCATAAAACGTCATTTAAATGCGTTTTGTTATCTGGAACCGTTATTTGTTGGGCAAATGGAATTTAGAGCATTTTAGCTCGGTTTTGACTTACAAGAGTCCCGAGGACACTTGTCCAATTTTAATGGCTCAATGTGGAGTCCCATCTATGATTTACATCTTAATGCATCTTATTGCATATTAATGATATTTACATGCTCGAGTGCGTTGGTCATTCAGGTGTAGTCACGTAAGGTTAGACTATGTTGCATTGGATCCATAGGCACGTAAGTCAGTCTTTATTTGGTGGTCAATTGGGTATTACAGGGTTGGACTCCGGGACCCATGTTTTATGACCTTGACTTTTTAAGTGTACACTAGGAGGGCTGAGTCCGGTTGTGCTATCATGATGTTGGGCGTTTAATGATGGGCGTTTGGGACCTCCGCCATTCGGGGTAATGCCATGGTTGTAGTCCTCGGATGTTGTCGGGCCTTTGGCGGTATTCATGATAAGATTTGCTAAGGTCAGTTGTCTCTTTTGGTGTAGCTTGAAGGGTGTCGTAGGGGCACTTGGGCTTGCGTATCGTGAAGTGTCATACGATTAACGTTGTATGAGTGGCATACTTTTGTGTTCCTCCACTCTCAACGGATACGGGTCTCCCCCGTCGTCGGCCAACAGTATTTTGGATATTTAATTGTCCATGCTTTAATACTTGGATTTCATCCCATTTTATGGTCACGTGAGTATTGAATCTTAGTCATATGTTTTCAATGGCATATTATATTATATGGGTTGTTTTCCCATGATTTTATGAGTTGAGTATTATGCCCCACCCGTGTTTTGGGTGTTTCGGGAGATAAAGTTTTATCCACATTTCATTATTGGGAGTCGTCTTCTATTCACGTTCGAGTGAGTTTTGGGCGGCATCATTTATATAAAGAATGGTTTGTAATGAGATCTTCGTCCTCAAAACGTATGTCATTAGAAAACGAGTCTCTTTCATAGTTAAGTTAAGTCATTTTGAAAGATCATGATTTAAACTGCATTCTTCCCTTTTAACAAAATATTTATTCATGTTGAAAACTCTTGAACTCACTAGGCGTTAGCCTAACCCTTTTTATTTGTCAGCACGTGTATCAGGTTCCAGTTGGTGAAGAGTACTAGCGAGGTTGTGAAGAGATGAGAAATAGGGTTATGCTTGAGGGTGAGTAGTTTGATGAAGCCACCTCCAGTTATCTCGGGCATAGCAATTTGTATTGGGTTTAGTATCACCCGACCTTTAATTAGTCTATGTGTAAGACTTTATTTGTTTGGTTGATGGTTATATCTAGAACAGTAATACAAGTATGGTCATGTTGTATGATGTCTTACCTTCCTTTGAGGCATTATTGAAAAATTTAAATTAGTTGCTCTTATCATTTTCTAGGTTGTGACAATATATATTTATATATATAGGCATGGAATCATGTGAGAAGTGTAATTTTTGGTGAGAAGTGTGAGAATTACTTTTAAACCGTTGATTACTTTTAATCAAATACCCTCCCATTAATTGTGGCTTAAAAGGGAATTAATCCGGTACATTTCGGTGCATTTTATATCGGTGCATCTCATCCTATCGTCCATCCATTTCTCATGCAACAGTTGATAACCACTTTTCATGTTTGTCACCAAATTTGTCACTTCTTACCGGAACCCAACCCAATATATATACACATTAAGAACCTCAAATATATTGAGAACCTAGGAAACATTCTCAGACCTTTGAAATATTTTTAATTAATCGATGAAGATGGTGATGTCAATTATGCGAAAAATAAGTGCCCCAGCCCACTAATTGAAAGAACCATGAACACAGGGGAGGAACTGATGGCAGGGGACTCGCTAGAGAAGAAGTCAACTGTGGATGGTGGAAAAGGTGTGTCAAAAGTAAATTCAAGCTAGTCTAAGGTGAAAGAAACGAAAGTCTCGATTGGGGAAAAAGGGAAGGACAAACGAGGGGCGGGGTGTGATCGCACGAAAAAAAGGGGAAGGAGGAGGTTTTGGTAGGGGGAGGATGAGCTTCCACATGCTCAAATAGATGGCAAGGGCAAGGGCGCAAAAAAACGGGGCATAGAAAATCCTTTAAAGTATCGGATGGCAACAAGGCAGAGAAGATCAAAAGGAAGATCTGATTGGGGAGTGAGGGGAGCACACAAGCAACACAATCGTCAGGCGCATAAAATTCAGAATTCTCAGAAAACTTGGAAGAGTTTGGATGAAGTTGAGACTATCGTCGGAAGCAAGCAACAAAGCAAGAGGGCACTCTAAAGATGGAAACAGGCAATGAAGAGGTAAGAAGTTTTTGTTTCGTTAAAAGTCTTTGTAAGTGAAGGTTATATCAATCAATATTAGGGGTTTGGGAAGAGTCGGAAAAAGAGGGTGCATCCGGGAGTTATGCACGAAAGAGAAGGTAGACATGATTGGTTTTCAAGAAAGAACCAAAACTTGTGGGATGATTCTCAAATTGCTAGTATTTGGGGCTTTCATGATGGTGATTTTGTTCAATCTCAAGCTGTGGGGAATTCCGGGGGTGTTATGTTAGTTTAGGATAAAAAAAAGTCTTTAATTGTGAATTCTTCATTGAGGAAAGGAGTTTTGTAGCGGTGGTAGCAAAATGTGTGGGGGTTAAGGACCTTGTCGGGTTCTTTAATGTGTACGGACCGAGAGATCACAAAGAGAGAAAGGAAATTTGGAGTATGGTTGAAATTTTGTGCAAAAAAGAGGAGGTGAATTGGTGTGTCTTCGAAATATTTAACGAGGTAAGGGGAAAACACGAAAGACTCAATTCTATCACCAATGCAAGAGGGGCGGAGGTTTTTAATCAATTCATACTAAATACTTTTTTTGATGGATGTGCCAATAGGAAATCAAAAGTATATTAGAATGAGCAATGATGGTTGAAAGCATAGCAAGTTGGACCGATTTCTTGTTTCAAGTGAGTTTGGAACGGCTTGGAGGAACTTGGGGGTTAAGGTCTTAGAGAGAAAGTGGTTGGACTACTTCCCGATAATGCTAAACGACATTGACCATGATTTTGGATCGAAACCCTTCAAGTTATTTGACACGTGGCTAGAAGGAGATATCGAAAATGTCATCAGGGAGGCATGGTGTAAACAGGTGAGATTAAGCGACTTAGACAGGGTGTTGATTGACAAGCTAAAAAACGTGAAGGTGGCTTTTAAAGTTTGGTGCAATGATAAGTATAGGGCATTGGATGGGGAGTTCGAGCGGAACAAAATTGAGGCTAAAAGCTTGGAAGCAACGGTCGAGAATAGAATCCTTGATGAAGATGAAAAGGCAATATGGTTAGAATCCCGAAAGAGATGGTTAGAAGCGGAGAAGAAGAATTTGGATATGGCAAGACAAAAGGAAGAGTTTAAATGTGTAGAGGAAGAAGACGAGAATTCGAAGTTGTTTCACGCGACGATAAGGAAGAAAATAAGGTCCAATAGTATTTGCGGTTTGAATGTAAATGCGGAATGGACCGAAGATCCGAAAAAAAGTCAAAGAGGCGATGCTCAATTTTTTCAAAGAGAGATTCGCCTCACAGTTACTCCTCGTCCGAAAATGAGGAGTGCTAAAATTAGGAAACTTTCTGAGGTTGAGGTGGGCAATTTGGAGTTACCTTTTACGGAAACGGAAATATGGGAAGCTATCAAAGTATGTGGGAACAAAAAGTCACGGGGCCCAGATGGGATTTCGATTGACTTTATCAAGGAATTTTGGTCTATAATTAAGGGGGATTTTATGAAGGCTATTGATGGGTTTTAGGAGGGGATGGAGATTAGTGAGGGTTGCAATGCTTCTTTTATAACCCTCATCCCAAAGAACCCGAATCCGATCGGGCTTAATAAGTGTAGGCCAATTAGCTTAATTGGGATTTTCTACAAGATTATTTCAAAGGTGATGGTGGAAAGATTGAAGAGAATCATGGGGATGTTCATAAGGGAAACTCAATCGGCATTTTAAAAAGGAAGGTTCATACTTGATGGGGTCCTTATTGCTAATGAAGTGGTA
Source organism: Arctium minus (assembly GCA_954870635.1). Lineage (NCBI taxonomy): Eukaryota > Viridiplantae > Streptophyta > Magnoliopsida > Asterales > Asteraceae > Arctium > Arctium minus. The sequence continues at coordinate 127,139,600 of OX941081.1, read as the reverse complement.
GAGGATTTGAGGAGATCAAAATGCAAAGGTATGGTTTTTAAACTGGATTTCGAGAAGGCCTACGATAGTGTTGAGTGGGCATTCTTATTAGACATCTTGGAAACAATAGGCTTTGGCATTAGATGGCAGAGGTGGATAAAAACTTGTCTAGAATCCGTATCAGTATCAGTTTTGGTAAATGGGTCGCCAACTAAAGAGTTCAAAATGAAGAGAGGGCTTCGGCAAGGAGATCCCTTAGCACCGTTCCTATTTTTATTGGTGGCGGAAACTCTCAACGTGCTAATGATGGAGGCTAGAGAAAAGGGTATTTTTGAAGGGGTGACGGTTGGAAATGATGGGGTGGTGGTGTCTCATGAAAATTTGAAAAATCTTATGAAAATTCTAAAATGTTTCCACTTGGTATCGGGTCTACGGATCAATATTACAAAGAGTAAACTTTATGGAGTTGGTGTGGGAGTCGATGAAATTCAAGCATGGGCTAGTAATGTGGGATGTGGATATGGGTCGATTCCGTTTTTGTATCTCGGACTTCCAGTGGGTGCAGCAATGAATAAAATAGATAATTGGAAAACCGTCGTGGAAAATATGAAGAACAAGTTGTCGAAAAACGAAGGCGTTGTCGTTCGGTGGTAGGTTGACATTGGTAAAAATGGTTCTTGGTAGTTTGATTTTGTATTATTTCTCACTTTTTCGCGCATCTAGAGGAGTGATCGGAGAGTTAGAGAGGATTCATAGCCATTTCTTTTGGGGTGGGGACAAAAGGTCAAATAATAATAGAGGGGTGATGTGGGTCAAATGGGAGAGAGTTGTGAGGGACTTTAAGAGTGGGGGCTAAACGTGGGGAGTTTGCAAGTGTCGAATTGGGGCTAGGTAGGGAAGTGGTGTTGGAGATTTTTCGGAGAAAAAGAATCGTTTTGGGTGAGAATCGTGAAAAGTATTTATGGGTGCAAAGGGGGTTTAGAAGGGGGTAGGATCGGTCGTGGGGGGTAAATCGACTTAGACCGGGATTGTGAAAGTGGGTAAGGATTTGGAAAAAGTGGGGGATTGACTTCTCTTCCTCATTTGGAAAATAAGTGGGGAATAGGGAGGATACTAAATTTTTGTCGGATAGATGGTTGTCAGGTGAGTTGTTGTGTCACAAGTATTAGAGGCTTTGGCATCTTGAAACCAACAAAGAGGCGATGGTTTCCGAGAGAAGGAGGTGGGAGGGTGAGGAGTGGTCTTGGTGTTGGGGATGGAGGAAGGAATCATGGGGGATGAAGGGGGGAGAACTTGTTGATCTCCTTTCTTTATTGAAGGTTTGGAATCAGAAAAGAAATACCATCGACAAACCGAAACGAAGTGGTCCAAGGTTATCCTTAGGAAGGTTGCCATTCTAATTTGGAGGGTTAATATTGGAAGGATTCCGTGCAGGGAGATTCTCGACAAAATGGGCATAGACTTGAATTCGGTCCTATGTCCAAGATGTTCGAGAGAGGTGGAATCGATAAATCATGTCTTGTTTCACTGCGAGGATGTTAACATGACGTGCTAAGCCGTGACCCGATGGTGGAGTATTGATTTAGGACATATTGGTTTGGTGGAGTATCTTGTAGCTTTTAGTAACGGAGTAGATGACAACGAGCATCATCCTAAACTGTGATAAGAAGTGGTGTGGTCTTTTATCTACTTGATATGGCCAATCGCAATCGTATTGTTTTTCATAAAGACCAAAGGAAATTAGAAGATTTGCTTTTTGAGTTCCAGGAGTTTTGAATGGATCACAACAAGGTTTTGGAGGAAGCGGATCGATTGGAAACTATGGCTCACTGCGTCGTGGAGTGTGTTGTCCAGTCCGTAACGTGGAGGCTTATATTGATGGGGTCGAGCAGGTGATGGTCGCCTAGGTAAGATGTTTCATTGGAGGTGTGAAACTACTGTTTGCGGCCTGATTTGGTGCGTCGTAGGCTGCTGGTTTTTGGGCGTTAGGGCTTTGGTTTATTCCTTGCAAGTTGCTGCTTTCTATCCTTTCTGTTTGGTTTTTGGTTGTTGTTGTTCGTTTGGTTCTGCTCGTTTGTTTGTAATTCTGGTGAATGTTGTTGTTGGTTCTTGGTTTTATTAAAATGCTTGCTTTCCAAAAAAAACTACGCAAAAAAAGAAAATGAAGATTAGAAGATGTAGGGTTTAATTAAATTAATTTGAGTACACAAAGAAAATAAAATTAACACTTGAAATCCACATGCTCATTCAAGTTTTAATCATATTTTTTTAGAGTAAACTACCATTTTGGTCCCTATGGCAACATCCATGAACTTCAATAAGTACAATAATTGTCACTTTAGTTTGTATTTTACTTTGAAATTCCTTCACTAATTACATTAGTGAAAAGCTCGTTAGTTGAAGGTTATTATGGTTATTTTATATTTTCTATTCTTCTTCTTTCTAAAATTAATAGAGTTTATGTATGTATATAGGGAAATAATTGCATTAAAATGAAACCAAGTTTTATTTGATTTTTATTTTTAGGGAACTGACTTTCACAATCATTTAAGGTTCTAGTTTACCTGCAGCACGTCAGCGACTTCAAATGTTGTGGCAAAAATATTTAAATAATATCCACATTATTAACTAATTTTTCCATCTTCTCAAAATAATTATTATGAAAGCTTATTGATCAATCAGTGTATGATAAACATGAACAATTCCATCATAATAGAACTCAGATATAGACAAGGTTCAAATTGGCATGTGGTGTGGCGTGACGGCGAGGTCAAACCTCAAGCCTTTCACGCCACGACGACAGCATGACATTTTTCAAGGCGTGACATAATGCGACAAATTTATATGTCATATATAGACCTATATATATACATATATGTTTTCTATATATTATCCAATCAGATAATTATATTAAAAAAATGTACATTCATATTAGAACAACAAAAATCATATAGACTATCATTACAAAAATAGTTTTTGATTAAATATTTAAAATAGAACTTAGAAAGGTAATTTTACACTTCGTTTTAATCGTGAGTACATAACGTTTAAGAATGCGTGAAACTGGGAGTGATGTGATTAGATAAATCTATAAAAGTGTAAAATCTAAAGTTAAAAGTGTAAAAACAAAAAAGATAAAAAAGTTAAAATAAATATTTTTTTGAAAAAAGACACGTCTTACAAAAAACACGCGGTGCGGCGCTATGGCGCACCTCTAGGGATTATGGCGTGAGCCACACCTTACATAAACGCTATGGCTCATTTCGTAACGCTGCAAGACGTGATATCACGCCATGTCAGCTGCCATGGCGCGCCTTTTTGAACACTAGATTTAGATGAACATGAAAAAGAAATAGGAACATAAATCGAACCCATAATTCTTCTATAAATCAAATTCCTACAAATCATGAATTTTGTGATATACAAAAAATCAAAAACCCTAAACATAATTACACAAACCCGTTTTGAATATGGGATTTGAAAATCAAATTAAAGCCTAGATTTCTCTTTGCATCTGCTTTGAATCGAACTTGTTGATAGGTTGTTTCAAAATGCACAAACATGCCACCTTCTAATCAAAACCCATTGTTGATGGCTTCTTCGAGTATGTTGAGTAGATCTGTTGAAGGTTCCATCATGTCGAGGTCGTTGAATCAAAAGCCTTTTGTTAAATTTTCCTTTGGGTTCTTAATTTTCTATTTGATTTGCAAAAACCATGATTCACACATTTTTGTTGATGCAATTGTTGTTCCCAAATGGGTTAGCAAGGCCAAAACAGTTTGTAGAATGGGGTTGAATACAAACACAATACCTATTACTTATTGCGGAATAAGACAAGGAATGACCCTAATCTAAACAATCTTACTTTGATCATATAACACTAAGAATCTCTAAAGAACAAGGAGCCGTTTTTGGTTTATTTACAGGATTTCACTATTGGGTAGGTAAAATCTTTAGTCGTACTTATCCTAAAACTTTAGGTCAATCCATTTGCGGATCACTTTTTTAGGGTTAATCCGACCTTCTTTCCCATGCATTTCTTATGACTTTCGGAAAGGTTTCTTGCACAAAAGAGAGAAAAGATTTAAAGATAGCTTCAAAGAGTCTTGGAGAAGGAGACTTCTCTCAGCTATTTATACCCTATGTATTTAATGTATATTGGTAGGTACGATCCACATGTATGAAGATGAATAGAAAAAATGTACTTTATGTCCTTAGGAAAAGTAGTCTTTGGCCCCATGTGAATTGTGCTTCAGGTAGTTGGTGAGCACGAAGGAAACAATAAAGTAATCCGTATTGTACCTTATGTCAAATGAAGCATTGGGGTATACTTATGCAAGATAGGATGAGACAAACAACTTCATACGCAAGATATTGATTCAACAAGTAAGTTGTCACTGAGGGCTACTTCATATATTATTGATAACTTGGATCAGGTTCACATTTCTTTCAGATAAGTTTGTATCACTAAATACCGCTTCAGATCACAACTAGTCTATCTTACCTTCAACTACTTTTTGACATCGCCGAAGTTCCTTTGATATGAGAGTTTGTCTAAAGAAAAAGGTTTAAGTTCTAAACAATCTAAGAGTTATAATATCTCAACGATCACTGAACAGACTTAGTTGTTGGATATTAACAATAAAAAAACTTTAAAGAGTATCACTGACCATACTCAGTGAAAGGGTCATCGTCAAATCACTTAGAGGATATGGATCAACAATCTCCCCCTATTTGATGATGAAAAGGAACATAAGGAAATTGCCAAGTATAAACAAAAAGAAAATAGAACTAAAAAAAAATTGTCCCATTTACTGCTTTGGAGGATCTGTTCAGCACTAGGATGGAGTAAAGTACTTCATATAAAATTTCAGTAATTGTAAGAAAATTAAAAGTACTGATAATGAAATACAATAAGTGAAAAAAATAAGGGAAAATTACACTTAAGAAAGATCATCAAAAGTGATATAATCAGGGATAGTTGAACCTAATCTATCTCTTTGTCTTTTCAGTTCCATTCTGATCTTTCTGTTGAGTGCAACTCTAGGTAGAGTGTCAGTATCACAATAGTTGAGGACAAAGAGAAGATGATCTAGTGGGGCAATGATAGTTCGGAGGTTCTTTGAAATCACATATAACCTTCAAGATCAAAGAAGATACCGTGGTCATGTTTGAAGAAAATGTGTCATGGTATTTGAGGCCCTTCAGAAGGAAGAGACAGATCCATCATAGATAGGTCAAGCATTGTTGCTTTGGAGAGAACTTCATCCAGAGAAAACTTGGTCTGATTCTCATTTAAGAGAGATGGCATATCTTCAGCTGCAGTTCTTTGGCAAATCTTTCCGTGGCTCTGAAGGATCAATAATAATGCATTTCATTTTGTCAAGAAGTCACTTCAGTTCTTTCTCGATTAATTCCATGTATTTGGATTTGGATTTCTAAATGCCACTTCGAATTTATAGTCATTTAGAGAACACATAATTTTTAAGATAGGAGATATAATCAGTGATGCACGTGTTTTCATATCTGAAGATGGTCAATGACATCAGAAGTCTTCTATCTTTCATTCTACCAGTGATGGTGACATTAGTGATCTTAGCCTTGGACAAATGCCGATCAACTTTCACTTTGCACTATTTGATCTCCTTGGCTTTTAGGATCTCCTCTTCAACCTTGTCCATTTCACCTTCTCTGAAAAGAACAACTTGAGCAGCAATAAGATTTTTTCTTTTGAACTTACAATGAGTATCAATGGAAAATGCTTTGGTTAGCTCTAAGCTTTCTTTTAGGAGTCGTTTTTGTTTCTCTATCTTTACCTTGGCTTTGAGAGATTCTTCTTGTTCAACTTTGGATAGAAATATGAATTTATCCCTCAAGGTACAAAAAAGAATTCTTTACTATACTAGAATTCAGCTTAGCTACATAAGCTTCCATTTAAGCTTTTTTGGAAGGTTCTTCAACTTTAGTGATTGGTTCCTTATCATGAGAGATTAATGTTGATCTTCTAGGAACCATACTGACATACTCTTATTCATCAACATCTATGTCTCTAGTATAAAACAACATAAGGTTATTATCAGTTGTTGTTTGTCCTGAAGGTGATATACAAGTTTGTAGAGGGGGGGGGGGTGAATACAAACACAAATTTTAAAGTTTAATAAATTGTTTATTGATAAATCAAAATACAATTTAAAGTTTGTTGCGGAATAAGATTAAGTAAACCTAATCTAAACAAACTTGAGAAACACAAAGTGGGTTGCACTAGAACAAAAGAAAAAAGGTTGAGGAACTTATAGAAAGCAACGGTTTCTATAGGATGCATTGAGAGATAAGAAGATAGAAGGCAACTCTTCAAGATGAAGTAAAACCTTTCTATTTATATCCTATGTATTTAATGCATGGCAGAGGTACTTTACACGTGTCATCATCTGGTTGGGTGCATGCTTCTGACTTTTTGCAACATGCTTCGGGTCGTATGGTGAACAGTGTAGTCTTCAGAGTTGTTGTACGATCTTGGACAAAAGCATGTCTCTTCTGAAAAATCGTACTATTTGTTCAAAGGGTAAGACAAACGAACCTTGGAGTGTAAGCTTCATGATCAGTGATCGTTGATGAAGTCTTCTATCAGGGAGTCTGAATAAAAGTCAGCAATCGTTGAAGCTTCTCTTCATGATTCGTCGCGTGAGTGGACTTGCCTTGGTTTCACTGATATCCGAATCAGATCATGAGTAGACTTGTCACTTGTTCATCATCTTTGTATTCGATGTCAGCGATGAACGTCTTTGTTCGTGAATCTTGTGTTCAGGGATTACATTTAACAAATACATCAGAGATAATCAGCGATACTGAACAGACTTAGTGTATAATCGCTGATGGTGAAACACTAATACATAGAAATATTAATTGTAATTTTCACTAAGTATTTCAAAGGGTCATCTTCAAATCACTAAGAGAGTTTGGATCAACAATCTCCCCTATTTGATGATGATAAAGCAATATGAGAAAATTACTTTAAGTTCAATATATAAGGATAATCAGGACTCATAACATACATGTCCCAATTACTATTTTGAGGGATCTTCTACAGTACTGATGGAGTAAAGTACTTCACTGAAAATTTCCATTAATTCGTAACAAAAGATTACACAGAGAATATGAATATTTTAAAGTACAAGTGAAGTCCTATACAAATACTATAAGTATAACTAATATATTACAAGAAGAAAAGATAATCTATCAGCTAAGTCGGTACTTCAATGTCTTGGAATTCTTCTTATTCTTCATCGATCATATGGTCAGGTATCTCCTCTCCTTTCTATCTTTGGTTGGCTGCCTCCTTTTGAATGAGAGATTTGATGAGACTCCTTGATGTTGAATTGTCGCACCATAGATAAAGAAGATCTTTTAGATGTGCAAGAGGGAAGAGAGGAATCTCTAAGACTCGTTGCAATCTGATGAAGTCACCATCGTGCAGGAAGATTATTCCATAGGGATGACTTATCACCTGCCCAGGTTCAAAAGGACCACCAGGGGGCAGTGGTAAGTCTAGAGCAGATAGATCTGTTGGAGGTCCAACGACTGCATCTCTGAAGAATTTGATATTTGATTCATTTCTGATCACTACATCGTTGTCAGAGGTATCAGTATGCTTCCTTTGTCTATCTGTTCTTGGCTACTACGGTAGAGAGGAGGGGACGTCAATCTTTGTAGTGACCCTGTTGATAAGTAGCTCGAGCAGTGAATCATCAAGGCCCTTATATTTAGACTTTGACTTTTTCAGCGCTTCCCTAAACTCCAACCACTCATAGTATCCGAAGTTTTCTAGCTTTGACAGGTACATTATCTTCACACTGTGTAGTTCCAGTTTCAAGCTCTTAATAGACAAACACAATTAATCATGAAGTCATATTCATTGATCTTTCAGTATTACAATGCATACAATGAATAATCTATCTCTGTGTACAATTTTCTCTATACAATCTCAAGTATGTATGCGTGTGTGTCTCTACTTCTAAACTCAGAAGGATACAAAACCTATTTATACCAAGACTTTTACAAACATTTACATAAAAGTCCCTCATTTAATCTTTGTTAGCTCCAACTTCTATGTATAGAAGTATTGAAAAATAGGCTAAGTATAGGAACTGCAGAAGTCAAATCAGAACATCCAAGTGCTCCACAGAACTCACAATCTCAGAAGATTCCATCTAAGCTCTGCCAGAGGATTCTTAACCTGATAATGATCTTCAGATCCCAGAGCTTCTGTGATCACTCATAGAGCCTCTTTGATGGCTAACCTCTTGAGACTTCGAAGATGGCAAACTCAGTTAAAGACAAAGTCACGTGCAGAACACGTGAAGCCAACTGTTCAAAACTTTCCAGATCACTTTTATGTCAGTCTTTGTCTGGTACTAAGGGGTGCATTTTCTTTGTATATATATATATATGAGAACCTCCTTAGAGTTTGTAAGTAAGTAAGCACACACACAAGTCAGATTCAAGAGATTGTATTTCCCTAAGAGTATTTGCATACAGAAGTGCGTGTTCTTGGTGTTCTTAAAAGCTTATAAATGAAACAGTGTCTTGAGTAAAATCCTTGCTATATCTTACGATTCTGATTGTTGATTATTTGTGTGGCTATTACCTAGAATGTTTTACTTTTCTACATATTAGAAATGCTTCCGCACTCTTATCTATTTATCTGTGTATAGTAAAAGTTTATCAAGTAAAGAACATCGTTATTTGGGATCAACAATTGGTATCAGAGCAGTCTTTGATTCTTAATATCAAAGGATCCTGTTCTATACTTGATTTCCATGTTCCAGGTAGTAGTTTGAGTCTGTTTGTTTGCCTTGATCCCCACTCATAAACATACTCTGTTTTTTTTTGGAGCTACTTCAACCTGTTTGACGTAGATTCTAAAGGCAAGTGTGTTTGAATCGTTGAAGACAAATTCAAAGCTTAGTTGTTGATTGTCATCTTTCTCATACTGAATACTCATCCCTGTTGAGTAAACTCATGGTCTTTTCTAAAAGAACCCTTCATACTCTGTTTTTTTCTCTCTACCTAAAAATGGCGAACCCAGTTAACTACTTCGGTGCAGGATCTCAATCTAAACCCCCCACTCTAATGAGGGATGAATATCCTTAGTGGAAAATCAGGATGATGCACTTTCTCGAAGGTGTGGATCCTGGTTTGGTAGAGTTTCTTCACAATCCTGCTTACATTAAAATGTCTACAGTTCCTCGTGTTCCTGCCACTTCAAACACCCCTGAAGTTCCTAAATATCAACATCCCAAGCCCTTAAATGAATGGACTGAACAAGAAAGTACCATACATGAACTTGCAAAGAAAGCCCTAAATATCAACATATTTCAGTCTCTTGATTCCTGTGAAACATCGAAGGACCTATGGTTAGAACTAGAGAAACAACTTGAGGGTGGTGCTAAAACCCTCAAGAACAACAGAGCTCTATGTATTAATGAATATTTTGCATTCAAGGCTCTGCCGAGTGAATCAATCCAAAGCACATACAACAGGTACAATTCCTTATTAAACAAGTGCAAGACATATGGCATTCAAAGAACCTCTGAGGAGAACAATGTCAGATTTTTTCAGAGCCTGAATGGCGAATGGATTCATCTAACCATGTCCATGCAAGACACACTAGATTTGGATGTTTGGTCCATCTTTGACCTTTTTGGTACATTGATAAGTCAAGAAAATAGGATATCAAAGCTGATGACCCCTGTCGGTGGTCCTCTAGCGTTGGTTGGAAGTACCACAGAGTGTCAGGACAAAGGAAAGGAGAAGGTGAATGAGGATGATCAGAAGAAGAAAAAGAAGAAAAAAGGTTCTTTTGGCAGAGAGTGAAAGTGAGGAAGGATCTGAGGAGGAAATCGATATGGCTGCTCTGGCCAAAACCCTTGCACTTATGACCCGACAATTCAATAGGGGTCTTAATAAAAAGCCAGAGTACAGAGGACGAGAGGAAAGAGACGACAGAAGCAGAAGATATGGTGAAGAAAGAAAGTATGGGAGAGAAGAATTCAACGGTCAGAGGCAAGAAGAAAGAAAGTATGGGAGAGAAGAATTCAATGGTCAGAGGCCAGAAGAAAGAAGGAATGGACAGAGATCAGACGACAGAAGTGTTGAAAAAGTTCCCAAATAAAATGAAGGTTGCTTCAAATGTGGGAAGTCGGGCCACTTCGCCGCAGAGTGCAGGTCCTCTGCCATTAAAGAGAAACCTACAGGAGACGCTCCTTTCTACAAAAGGAAGCAGAGTACTATACTCAAAGATCCCTAATGGCAGAACAATAGAACCTTGAAACTGATGAATTATCTAATGAAGGGGACAACAATGCACTCTTCTGTGGAATGGCAGAAGTCCACTCTTCTGACGACAAGTGTTGGATCATAAATTGTATTCAAGATTAAATTGTAATAATGGTCTAGTTTGTAATAGTGTTTAATACCTTAGGAGGTATTTTAGCAAAGAGTTAATAATGCCTAGGTCATGTTGACCTAAGTATAAAAGGTATTATTCTTTAGGTTTTATGTGTGAATCGCAAAAAGAAAAACAGAAGAGGCCGTATTTTCTCTGTATACGCATACAAGAGGTATTCTGTATTCACCAAGAACACACACACATTTTATCTGATTAATCAAGAGATCTGTGGTATGTTATTTTAATTTATTTATCTCTTGTTATTATTGTGTGGTGATTGTTTATCAACTATAATCTGGGCTTAACAAGTGGTATCAGAGCCATAGAATCAAGCTTTTTGGATTAAAACAGTGTTTATCGATATATTACTGTGTGAAAATCGATTTCAAGATTTAATGTGTTTTTATGCTTAAAATTGAATTGATTTGGTGCGTTTTATGCCATTGAATATCATCTGATTATTTAATTGCACTTAAAATCATAAATCGATTGACTTTTTATGAACTTTTGGATATTGGGTTCATGAAACTATCGACTATTGTCTCATTCTAATTGAAGCATAAAAGTTTTTTTTTTGGCATTGATTTTGATTGGGTATTGATCGATATATGTTTATGGATATATGGTATGAGTTTTATACTGTGTTTTAATCGTTCGATGTGTTTTATGGATTGAAAATCGTGTACTGGGTCGAACTGTGAGTTTGTTTAAGAGTTTTATTTTTGCGCTAGTTCATAATTCATTCTCGCCAGATTCAAGTGGACTTTTGCGACAGTCCCTCTTAGCGCAAAGTTGTATTTTACGCCACACACTTACCGGTCCACACCGGTCGCTCCATACCGGTCGTAGGACACCGGTCGATACTGGTCCGGTCGGTAGGACACCGGTTGCGGGACACCGGTCGGGAAGACACCGGTCGGGGAGGACACCGGTCAAGCAACTCACCGGTCGCAGCAAGACACCGGTCGCGACCCCTGGTTGCTTTGCTCTATCATTTTATCGCGCAATCCTCTTTTTACGCCACCTTCTATTCGCGCAAACCCACTTCTCGCGACCCATTCCTCGCGCGAAACCTCTTCTTGCGCCACCTCCTTGTAGCGCAAAATTGACTTTTGCGCCAGTTCCGTTTAGCGCAAAGCCTCTTTTGCGCCAGCTTCACTAAGCGCAAAGTGGTACTTTGCGCCAGCCACTATCACTTGCGAATTTCTTTGTGTTTTATATTGTTTGCGAATTCTGCATTTGATTATTTTTGGAAATTTATTTTTCTGAAAATTTTTGAGTGTAGTTTTTATCTAATTCTTGATTCTAAAGATATTATAAGTTGATTTAAGTGGTACAGATATCATCATGCCTTACATAGACGAGAAGAGAAATAAAGTGCTGACCATGAGAGATTGTGCTTTAGCATACATGCCAGAGATTCCAGCACTGGAAGCTGAAAATAAAGATCTGAAGATTCAGAACTCATCTCTTCTAGAACAGATTGATAGATTGAAAAATGAAAAAGGACTTAAAGAAAGACTTTGTTTGCTCAGAATATATCTCCAACTCAAAATTAATTTTCCAGGAATTATTGAGTCAAAAGAGAAAGAGATTGTAAATCTTCAAGCTAAATTAAAAAGATCTGAACGTACAAATTCTAGCTCAAGTTGGTCAAAGAAGGAATCAATGCAAAGAGAGCTAGATGAACTGAGAAGAAGAGCAAACATTGCTTGTGAGACATCTGAAGGGGTTAAAAAGACAAACTCTCGAATTTTTGTTGAAAGAGACTCTTTAAAAGATAAAGTCTTCAGTCTTGAGGTTGAGATTAATATGTTGAAAGAAAAGGCAACCCAAGACAGAAACAATACAAAAGCCCAAGATGAGATGATGAAGATTGAGAAAGAAAGAAAAGAATTTGCTAAGAAATTCTCTGATTTCTCAAGAAAAACCTTTGAAGAGAAGAAATCATTAGAACATAAATGTGTTAAGCTTTCTCAACAAGTTTCAGACTTTGAGAAAGTTATCATTCTGGAGAGAGACAAGGTTGAGAATGAGAAGAAGAAAGCTGAGCAGAAGGATGTAAATAAAGACTTTTCTAAATAAAAGAAAGATCTAGAGACTGAGATAGCTAAACTGACAGGAAAGCTATCTGAGTTGTCAACAAACATTCTGAAGGAAAAGAAGACGAAATCTAAATTGCAAAAAAAGTTTAATCTGATTGCAAAGTGTTGGGAACTGAAGAATTGCACAAGTACAGCACAAGTAAAGTTAATGCTGCTAGAAGAAAACAATTACTACTTCTAGTTGGTACTTCTGTGGTTAATGCTGCTAGTTGAAGATTAATGCTGCTAGTTGAAGATTAATGTTGCTCAACAAGTTTAGTACTGCTAGTTCAAAGTTAGTATTGCTTGAAGAGATTAATACTGCTGAGCATGGTTAGTACTGCTGGAGTTAATACTGATCAGAGTATTAATGCTGCTGAAGAATAATACTGCTTTTGAGATGGAGATCAGAATTACAAGGATGACAGCTGGATAGACTGAAGATTATGGAAAGCTTGGAGATAATGATGGAAGATTATACTGAAGATCTTTTATTCTTTTGTAATTATCTTTATCTTCAGTATATGTATAGAATTGATTAGAATGATTAGGGTAATTTCATTCTACGTTTTTGTTCTAGAGAGAAAATCAACCTCAAGGCATAGTTCTTAATTCTAGAGAAGTAGAATTCGTCTTGAAAGAGTTTGTTCTTCAAGATTGAGGTTGTGTGTGTAATCTTGTGATTTTAATCATTCAATACAAGTTTATAAGTTGTTAATCATTTACTGTTTGTTTACTGTTACATTGAATATCAAAGTGTTTTTCCGCAACTTCTTTGATATTGTTTCTGAGTATTCATAATTCTTGTTGAGAATTCGATCCTGAAAAGTGGTATCAGAGCAAGTTCTCTCAGAAACATCTATTCATTCATCATGGAAAACTTTGCAGAATCAAACAGTACTCTGGTCTCAAAGGTTCCAATGCTCAGACCCAATGAATTAGATATGTGGAAGATCAGAATCAAGCAATACATAATCCTCACTGACTATTCTATGTGGGACATCATTGAGAATGACCCTTCTGAAGCAGGAAAGATTGGTGCAGATGGAAAGAGAACTCCACCAAAAACTGATGCTGAAAGAAAGACTAGACAGACAGAGATGAAAGCCTTGAGTACTTTGCTCTTGGCTATTTCCAATGAGTATCAACATCAGTTCTGCAACTGCACTGATGCAGATATGCTCTGGAATGCTCTAGAGAAGAGATTCTCAGGTACCAAAAGTACCAAGAGAAATCAGAAAGCCATTCTGAAGCAACAATATGAGAACTTTATGTCAACCAAGAATGAGTCCATGACTCAAACTTTTGACAGGTTCAGCAAGCTTATTGGTGAACTAGCTACAGTGGGAGTACAAATTGATCAAGATGATCTAAACAGGAAGTTCCTAAGGTCCCTGAGTGATGAATGGACCATGTATACAGTGTCTTTCAGACAGAATGATCAACTGGAAGAAAAGGAACTTGATGATCTATATAATGATCTAAGAGTTTTTGAATCTGAGGTAAAGGCTAAGAAGAAGCCTTCTGGATATGTTCACAATGCTGCACTCCTTTCAACATCAATTGATTCTACTTCCAATCCTGACTCAGTTAGTGCTGCCAATGGAGCAAATCAAGAGAAAGGAACCGAAACTGTATTTGAAGCCTTTCTGTCCAATCATGGAAACTCTTCTCTTATTAATGATGACTTGGAACAAATCCATCCTGATGATCTTGAAGAGATGGACATTAAATGGCAGATGGCCATGCTCTCTATGAGAGTTAAGAAGTTCATCAAAAGAACTGGGAGGAACAACTTCTCTCAAAGAAGAGAAGATGGAGCAGGATTTGACAAGTCAAAGGTGGAATGCTATAAATGCCATTAGAAGGGACACTTTGCTAGAGAATGCAGAAGTGGAATGTCTCAAAACAATAACCACCAACAAGCTCAATCTGGAAGCTTCAATAATAACAGAAACTCTGCACAAGCCCTTGTCTCTCAACAAGGTATGGGGTTTTACTGGAGTGATCAAGCTGAAGAGGCCATTCAAAACCAAGCTCTAATGGCAGAGGTGTCTGATCTCCCAACAGAGGTAACCTCCAATCTTTGTTCTCCAAATTGCATTAACACTGTTAAAAGGTATAGGGATCACAACAAGAACATGAGTGATGACCTTAAGAGATTGGAAAAGGACATAAAAAATTATGTGAGGATTGTTGAGAGATTTGAAGAGCAAATTAAGGGTTTTCAAGCCAATGAGCTTCAACACTCTTATGACACAAACTACTGGAAGTGGGAGAAGAATGACTTAGAAATTCAACTGATCAGATCCAAAGAGGAGAGTGAAAAGTTAAGAGGAGAACTAGCTAAAGTCAAGCTAGATGTAGAAAAGTTTTCCAATGCCTCTAAAGCAATGGATTCTTTACTACAATCTCAGATTCATGATAAACTGAGAAGAGGAATAGGGTACAATACCACACCACCACCTTATAACAACAACTACATTCCTCCTAGTTCAGATTTGTTAGAAACAAAGGATAGGAAGGACCTACCTGAGGGAGCCACTGAGATTGATCCCTTAGATGAAGTAGTTGTTAAAGATAAATCTGAGAAAGAAGTTGTCAAGAATAAGAACAACACTGTGAGTGGTGAGATACCTATAGAAAACCACATAATCACCAATGAGGGATGTGGAAAGAATTGGGTCAAGTCCAATGAGATAGAGAAGACTGAGGGAAAGAACAAGAAGGTTTACTATAAGCAGACCACTGTTGTGAACCCTATTTCTTGCAAACAGTATGCATGTAATAAATCTGAGCCCCAAAAACATGATAAACCAAGGGGAAATCAGAGAAACTGGAACAATCAATGGGTTCAGAAACAAGGAGTTGATCTGAATAAAATAATCAGACCAAAACCTTATTTCATATGTGGTAAATTAAACCATTTGGCTAAGCATTGTTTCTTTAACCCTATTAACCAACAGATGAACTTTCAAAGATTTGTGCAAAAACCTGTTGGTTATAGGATGGCTGGAAAGAAACATGTGGTTAAGAAATCTGTTGAAACCAAAGGCCCCATGAGGAAAAAGGTTTTAAAAGAAAGTATTAAAATGTGGGTGCTTAGAAGCACTAAAACTGTTAGTACTGCTGACAGGGATAGTGCTGCTGGAAGCATTACTGCTGCTACCAGTGTTAGTACTGCTGAAAATATTAATGTTGCTAATACTGTTAGTACCTCTTCAAAGGTTAATACTACCAACACAGTTACTGCTGCTAACACAGTTACTACTTCTAACAAGGTTAGTACTGCTAAGCATGCAAGTGCTGCTAAGGCAGTTAGTACCTCTAAAACCAGTACTGCTTCTAGAAAAAGTGTTTCCAAACCCATCATTGTGACAAAGTACTCTAGAAATGAGGAGTCAAAGTTTAAAAATCTTGTCAAGAAAGAATGTAAATATTTTGATGAGAAAGGGGTACCCAAGACCACTTTGGCTTGGGTTCCTATATCATACTAACTGATTTATCTTATGTGCAGGGCAACCAACAGCTAAAGGGGAAGAGCATATGGCATGTTGATAGTAGTTGCTCTAGGCACATGACAGGCAACATGTCATGCCTTCAGGATTTCAAGCATATCAATGGAGGACATGTTGCTTTTGGAGATAATCTTACTGGTGGTAAAATAAGTGGAAAAGGTAATGTTACAAAAGGTAAGATAACATTTGAGGATGTCTACTATGTTGATCAGTTGAAGTACAACCTGTTAAGTGTATCACAGGTTTGTGACAAACAACATAGCATATTATTTACTAATACAGAGTGTATGATCGTTGCTCCAGGGTTCAAAGTAGTTGATGAAAGCATGATACTACTTAGAACTCCAAGAAAGGACAATGTTTATTGTCTAGATATGGACAATGTTTCTAGTGATTCATCTCTGAACTGTCTTGTTTCTAAAGCTTCTGTGGATGAATCCTCTCTTTGGCACAGAAGGATGTGTCACATGAACTTCAAGACAATGAACAAACTTGTTAAAAACAACCTTGTAAGAGGTCTACCATCAAAAGTCTTTTCATGTTATGATCATTGTGTTGCTTGTCTTAAAGGCAAACAGCACAAAACTTCTCATAAGACCAAAGAGTTAAATACTATTTCTTCTTGCCTCCAATTATTACATATGGATCTGTTTGGTCCTACAAATGTTATGAGTATAGGCAAGAAATCTTACTGCTTAGTTATTGTTGATGATTACTCTAGATTTACCTGGGTATATTTTCTAAGGACTAAGGATGAGACAAGTGGACTGATCAAATCCTTTATCCTAAGAATTGAAAACCAAACTAATCAAAAAGTAAAAGTCATTAGATCAGACAATGGGACTGCATTTAAAAATCTTGATCTAAACACCTTTTGTGAAGAGAAAGGCATTGAGAGACAATATAGTGCCCCTAGGACTCCTCAACAGAATGGAGTTGCTGAGAGGAGAAATAGGACACTAATAGAGGCTGCTAGATCTCTGTTGGTTGATTCAAAACTGCCAATTACCTTCTGGGCTGAAGCAGTTAATACTGCCTGTTATGTCCAAAACAGAGTCCTAGTGGTCAAGCCAAAGAACAAGACCCCATATGAGCTTTTAAATAAAAGAAAACCATTTATTGGATTTTTCAAACCTTTTGGGTGTCCTTGTACTATTCTCAATACCAAATCTCACCTAGGTAAGTTTGATAGCAAAGCAGATGATGGATTTCTTGTTGGTTACTCATCTCAGAGTAAGGCTTACAGAGTTTTTAACTCTTCTTCTAGAATAATTGAAGAAAGTGACAATGTCAAATGCAATGAGAACACACCAAATCCTATTGGGTCTGGTCCTCAGTGGCTGTTTGACATTGATTCACTAACTAACTCTTTTGGTTTCAGTAGTAATGACTATGCAGGTTCAGGGTGTGAAGGATCAGGAACTACACAAGTCCAAGACAATTTATCTCAATCTGTGGATTCTATTGAAGACTGTGAAAAGGAACCATCTACTGGACCAAATCAGAGTGAAGAAGAAAGTAGAGAAGAGGAGAGTCAAGAAGATAAAGACCCAGAAGTAGCTGCTGAAAACACCTCAGTGGAGTTGAATGACTCCAATCTAGAGGTGGGACTTAATGAAGAACTTAGTCATCACACCAGAACTCAAAAGAATCATCCTCCACAGCTGATAATAGAAGATCTATCTTCTCCTATGATGACTAGAAATCAAAGCAGGCTGCAAGAAATGCAAGACCAACAACATACAGTGCTCTCTTGTTTTTTATCCCAGCTTGAGCCTAAGAAGGCACATGATGCTATGAAAGAGTCCAGTTGGATAGAAGTCATGCAAGAAGAGCTACTGCAATTCAAGCTGCAAGATGTTTGGGATCTGGTAGACCTCCCTAAAGGCCAAAGAGCAATAGGAACAAAATGGGTCTTCAGGAATAAGAGAGATGAAAGAGGAATAGTAATAAGGAATAAAGCAAGGTTGGTGGCTCAAGGGTATACACAAGAAGAGGGAATAGATTATGAAGAAGTATTTGCTCCTGTATCCAGGATAGAAGCAATTAGATTATTCCTGGCTTATGCTTCTTATATGAAATTCAAAGTCTATCAAATGGATGTCAAAAGTGCATTTCTATATGGATCAATTGAAGAAGAAGTATATGTCTGTCAACCACCAGGGTTTGAGAACCCAAGCTATCCAGACAGAGTATACAAACTAAAGAAAGCACTTTATGGACTGCATCAAGCACCAAGAGCATGGTATGACACTCTGTCATCCTATCTCTTGGAAAATGGCTTTGAAAGAGGAGTCATTGATAAGACTTTATTCATCAAGAGAAAGAAGAAGGATATCTTGCTGGTCCAAATCTATGTGGATGATATTATCTTTGGATCCAGAAGAGACAACATGTGCAAGGAGTTTGAGGAACTAATGCATCAAAGGTTCAAAATGAGTTCCATGGGGGAACTTACTTTCTTCCTTGGACTCCAAGTTCAGCAGAAGTCAGATGGAATTTTTATCTGTCAGTCCAAGTATGTGCAGGATATTCTAACCAAGTTTGGTTTCTCAGATTCAAAACCTGCCAGCACACCTATGGAGACACACAAGCAAATAACAGCAGATCTTGAGGGGGAGGATATAGATGTTCATCACTATAGATCCATGATTGGCTCTCTCATGTATCTTACAGCATCTAGGCCAGATATAATGTTTCCAGTCTGTGTATGTGCAAGATTCCAAGTTAGGCCAAAGCAATCTCACTATCAAGCTGTTAAGAGGATATTCAGATATCTCAAAGGGCAACCCAGATTGGGGCTTTGGTATCCTCATGACTCATCTTTTGACTTGCTTGCATACTCAGACAGTGATCTAGGTGGAGCAAACTTGGACAGAAAATCTACTTCTGGAGGATGTCAGTTTTTGGGTGCAAGACTAGTGTCATGGCAGTGCAAGAAACAAACCACAGTGTCCACATCTACAACAGAGGCAGAGTACATAGCAGCTGCAAGTTGCTGTTCTCAAGTCTTATGGATTCAGAATCAAATGCTGGACTATGGGGTAACCTTTCTACACACTCCAATTTTTATTGATAATAGCAGTGCTATTAGCATTGTTAATAATCCTGTCAAGCACTCAAAGAGAAAGCACATTGAAATCAGGTACCAATTTATAAGAGACTGCAATGAAAAGAAACTTATTCAAGTTGTAAAAGTTCATACTGCTAACTAGTTTGCTGATCTATTCACCAAAGCATTTGATGTGGGTAGATTCACTTTCTTGGTAACAAGTGTGGGAATGATCAACTCTGAATAAGCTCCTACTTAAAAAGTGGTTCAATACCTGTGTAAGTATGGCAGTACTCAGTCCATCACAAAGCTTAAAAGTGTAAGTATGATTAATACTGCCAGTACAATTTTACTACTGCTAGTGTTCAGTTAATACTGCTAGTTAGTTAATACTGCTAGGGGTTAATACTGCTAGTTAGTTAATACTGCTAGTGGTTAATACTGCTAGTTAGTTAATACTGCTAGTGGTTAATACTGCTTTCAGTTAATACTGCTCTCAGTTAATACTGCTAGTTACTTAATACTGCTAGTGGTTAATACTGCTAGTTAGTTAATACTGCTAGTGGTTAATACTGCTTTCAGTTAATACTGCTTTCAGTTAATACTGCTAGTTAGTTAATACTGCTAGTGGTTAATACTGCTAGTTAGTTAATACTGCTAGTGGTTAATACTGCTTTCAGTTAATACTGCTCTCAGTTAATACTGCTAGTTAGTTAATACTGCTAGTGGTTAATACTGCTAGTTAGTTAATACTGCTAGTGGTTAATACTGCTTTCAGTTAATACTGCTTTCAGTTAATACTGCTTTCAGTTAATACTGCTTTCAGTTAATACTGCTTTCAGTTAATACTGCTCACTGTTAATACTGCTTTCACTATTTTTTTTTAGGGTTAGTACTGCTTATAATCCACAAGCTATAAATACCCTTTCCCCGCCTAAAAAGTTCATAACGACTCTTTGCATACTGTTCACTTGCGCTCTAACCCTTTTCTCTCAAGTACCAAGTTTTCAGGCAAGAACACTCAAGTTCAATGGCATCCATGGCATTCATTGACGAGCACAATGAAATCGCGATGCTCCAAAAGCCAAAACAAGCTGAAGGTTTTCACCAGATAGTCGACTTTCTGAAGTCCAGCCACATCGCTCATGCTCTCACTGTATCTCCTACCATCTTCATAGAGCATCAGAGGCAATTCTGGGCCAATGCCACCATCGTTACTGAAGATGGTGTCCAAATGATCAAGACAAGGGTATGTGAAAAACCCCTAACAGTTACTGAAGAGGTGATACGCATCTGTCTACGTCTAGACGATGCTGCAGGTATAACCTCTATTCCTAATGATGAGTTATTCTCAACTCTTACAAGAATGGGGTATGGAGGCCCATTGAATGTGTTTAAGTTCTCAAAAGCTAAATTTTCACCCCAATGGCGTTTCTTTGTCCATACCCTTATGCATTGTATCTCTAAAAAGACTACTGGATGGAGTGAGTTCAGTAGCACCATTGCTTATGCTTTGGTGTGCTTGGCCACTGCCAGAAAGTACAATTTTTCTCAAATGCTTTTTAATGATCTTGTCTAAAACCTGGGAAGTAAAAAGAGTTTTTATATGTACCCCAGGTTTGTACAAGAAGTAA
Source organism: Arctium minus (assembly GCA_954870635.1). NCBI lineage: Eukaryota > Viridiplantae > Streptophyta > Magnoliopsida > Asterales > Asteraceae > Arctium > Arctium minus. The sequence continues at coordinate 127,118,886 of OX941081.1, read as the reverse complement.
TAACCCATGAATTGACGGATATACCTCATTTTGATGGGGTATATGTACCAAAAATTCCCAAAGGTAAGGTCTTTTCAAACATGAAAAGATCCCCTCTGGACTCGGAACGAGTTGACACCCCATTGTTCTCTACAATGATGGTGGTGTCCCACACTGAAGAAGGTATGGCAGCAGGGTCAAGGCCCTCATTAGATCATCCCACTGCTAGCCAATCCCAACCTTCCCACTCTATATCTATCCCACAGTCCCTACTTCATAAGCCCACTTCTCCAATTACCCAAACTTATACAAGGAAACAGGTAAAGAAGGCTCCTTCCCTTCTTGTACCATCACCCACTAAGCCTTCTAGCCCTCTAAGGGAGAATTATCCCTTAGAGAATATCAATAGGGAAACCAAAGGGGTGTCTCCCAACCCCAAGGAGGTGCTCACTGAGGTGGAGGTTGAGCATATGGGTGCTAAGGCTGCCACTACTCCTGCTAGCTCAGAGGAGGTCAGTGGTAACATACATAAGACCTTCCCCATGGCAACTTTGGGTTAGCAATCATCCAAAGGTCCCAGGTGCCAAGAAACCAAGGGGGTAGATAGTACTTCTTCTAGGCAGAAGACTTCCACTACAAAAAGATCCAATGATCCATCAAAAGAGGGTAACACTTCTGGAGAAAGTGAGGACAGGTATAACTATTATGAATTGATGGAAACCATGGGAAACATCAACATGGATGTACTCAAGCAGGGCAAAGATATAGAAGAACTTAAACTTGTAGTTCTGTCCCAACAAGTCCAGATTGCCAAGCTAAAGAAAATGGTGACAAGGTTATTGCAAATGAAGAGGAGAAAGCAATTTGTTTTAAAGAAGAGGAACAATGCTCAAGATGCTTCCAACAAGGGGGAGAAGCAAGAAAGGGAAATAGAAAAAGAAAGTTCAGTTGAAAAGAGAGTTGAAGTTGAGGGGGAGACTGAAGTTGAGGGGGAGACAGAGGATGTAATAGAGGTAGAAACTGAAGTTGCTCAAGCAGCAGAAACTGTTAATGCTGCTGAAACAGCAGAAACAGAAGAAGCAGTAACAGGGCTCTCTGTAGAGGAACTGGAGATTGCAGAGACTTTGGTTAAAGACAAGAATGACACTCCTAAGGCTAGTCAAAAGGCCAAGGGAGTGATCATTAATGAAGGAGGAGGCTCAAAGAAGAGAAAAGAAACAAGTCAAGGAACTTTGAAGGAAAAGGGAAAGGAAAAGATAGTTGAAACTGAACTACCTTCAAAGAAAAAGACTCAGATTGAAATGGATGAGGAGATGGCAAAGCAGCTTCAAGAGCAAATGGAAAAGGAGGAAAAAATTCAAACTCAAACAGATAGGGAACTTGCAAAGATAATGGCCAGAAAGCTAAATGCAGAATATCAAAAGAGTTTAAAAGAAGCAGCTGAGGCCAAGAAGTTACTTGTCAAAAGAATGCCAATTCAAAAGCAGAAAAGACAACCCTCCAAGACCTTTTTGGCCAATCAGGAAAGAAGAAGAATGATTAACTTCCTGAGAGGTGCAATTGGTGTCAAAGGGGAAATGTTTACCAACATGGCATACAGTCAGGTTGAGGATCTGTACAAGAAAGAGATGGCTAAGCTTCAAGGGGACTCCTCACAAAGGGAAGAGGTTGAAAGAAGAATGAAGGAAAGACATGATCTAAACATTCATCAACCATTTCCTGAGGAAGTTACACCTACAAAAGAAAAGAAGGAAGAGCCTGATTTTGTAAGTGTAGAGACAAAATCTGCTAAAAGGGTGAAGACAATTGCTTCCAAAAGGCAGTCTAAAAGGACAAGGGTGGAAGAAGCTGAAAAGGAAGCAGAACCTTCAGTCACATCTTCAACAGAACCTGTGCAGAATCTAGAACAGTCCAAAGAGCAATCAGATGAGCATATGGGGCTGTATATGACTATAGTAAAACCTGTACAGGTTGTTCCAATCTCCATGAAGGCTCCAGAGATCATCTTTTGGGATATTCTAAGAGGCAATGGAAAGGATTTCTTTAGACTCAAAAGAGAAGGTGGTGCATTTGAAGCATATTCAACATGGGGGAGAGTAATCAGAGGTTGTTCAAGAGCAGACATAGAGGAAATGTACAAAGTGGGAATGAAACTCTATGAGCCTGTGTTGAAAGGTACTGAAGAGAATCTTCTTGAAGTAGCAATGGAATACTTATGTATGATGTTTGATCCAGAGAAGGTGGTGCATAGGATTAAAGATCTTCATCATGAGTATCTGTTCAAAAAGATTGATAATTGGATACTCTTTGAAAACTGTGGTGTGTACATGATTACAATTGATAAATGTTATCATGAATACTACCTATTGACAAAATATATGATCATAGCAAGCAGAAACTTGAAGGGATGTTGAAAGCTAAGCTAGTATGTGCTAAGGATTCTGAAATGGCCAAAATTGTGGTGAGAAGAACTATCAATCAAAGTATGGGCCTAGATCCAAATTTGGGCAACTGAATGAGAGGTGTTGAAAGCATCTTGAAGATCAGATCTGAAGAACTTGACTTCTCTTCCTAAAATTCAAGTTAGGGGGAGATTGTTGGGAACTGAAGAATTGCACAAGTACAGCACAAGTAAAGTTAATGCTGCTAGAAGAAAAAAATTACTACTTCTAGTTGGTACTTCTGTGGTTAATGCTGCTAGTTGAAGATTAATGCTGCTAGTTGAAGATTAATGCTGCTAGTTGAAGATTAATGTTGCTCAACAAGTTTAGTACTGCTAGTTCAAAGTTAGTACTGCTTGAAGAGATTAATACTGCTGAGCATGGTTAGTACTGCTGGAGTTAATACTGATCAGAGTATTAATGCTGCTGAAGAATAATACTGCTTATGAGATGGAGATTAGAATTACAAGGATGACAGCTGGATAGACTGAAGATTATGGAAAGCTTGGAGATAATGATGGAAGATTATAGTGAAGATCTTTTATTCTTTTGTAATTATCTTTATCTTCAGTATATGTATAGAATTGATTAGAATGATTAGGGTAATTTCATTCTACGTTTTTGTTCTAGAAAGAAAATCAACCTCAAGGAATAGTTCCTAATTCTAGAGAAGTAGAATTCGTCTTGAAAGAGTCTGTTCTTCAAGATTGAGGTTGTGTGTGTAATCTTGTGATTTTAATCATTCAATACAAGTTTACAAGTTGTTAATCATTTACTGTTTGTTTACTGTTACATTGAATATCAAAGTGTTTTTCCGCAACTTCTTTGATATTGTTTCTGAGTATTCATAATTCTTGTTGAGAATTCGATCCTGAAACAGAGGAAAGAAACAATTTGTTGTCAAAGATAAAGGAACTTGAAGAGATCGTATTCAAAGTGAAGCTGACTTAGCACAAGACGCCAGACTCAATAGCTCAATCACCGAGAGATGATCTAACTACATTCGAATGCTCATTCAATTCAACAGCAAGTTCAATTTTTACTAATGTCTCTAATAATCCTTTGTTTTATATAATTGATGATCATATTTCTGAACATAAAGATCAGATTCGTCCTTCTAACATTTTCTTTGACAAAGATGTTGATGGTTCAGGTAACTTCAAGAAGAATAAGTCTCGGAAGAAAAGGTTCTGGAGAAGGGATGATGAAATAGATAGAAAAAGTTGGATCTGGAGAGTTAAAGGATCTTCAGAGGGGAAGAAGACTGATAAATCATTTGTGCATACATCAAATGCTAAAAGGAACAATGCTTCGAAAGGTAAAACTTTTGGCAAACCTGATCTGGTTTACACTATCAATCAATTGATCAGGTTAGCACAAAAGAAAATTAGTTGTTCCTACTGTGGCTCAAATGATTTTGTAAACAAAGATTATGTGAATAACTGGTATGGTTCTTATTACATATTTCCCACTAGAACTGTAACTAACCCATTAGGACCCAATTACCAGTGGGTACCAAAAGCTAAATCTGTGTTGCAGGCACCCAAGGTTTAAGGGGGGAGAAAGAACAATGACTTCTGATTACAATAGATCATGACTCTTGCTTAAGTGTCAAAGTGTTGACTTCTAAGTACAACAACTTAGGACTCGATCTTCATTGGTAAAAATGAATGATACTATTCTCACCGGAGAATAAGTAATCACGGATTTTGAATACTTAAGTTCAAAACCTGTACTCAAATGTTTTCTTCTGATTGGATGCTTAAATGATAAAATATTTTATAGAAGTTTTTGATTTGAGTGGGAGCTAACTATTATATCTTTTAGGAAGAGGATATATATATATATATATATATATGATTTTTACCATCATTGTCATATTTTTCTGATAATCTGTTGTTTTACAGATATAAAGGAGGAGAACACTTCAATGAAAATATTCATTCCAGGGGAAGTTAAGGATTCTGGTTTACAGGTATATCTTTCTAATCCTTGCACTCTATCACTTGTTGAAAGATGAACAACTTTCACCTGTGAAAAATGGTTTTTTAAATGTTCAAACCACTTCCTATTCTTCAAAGATTTTCATGAATTGTGAAGTGTGATTTTAAATGATTTTTGGATAATTAATTGTCAAAGAGCTTAATTGCCAACCACCTTTAGTTGAGGGGGAGAATTGCATTGTCAAACACATAAATGTTTTGACTTCTCCAAATTTTTATTCTTCATGTTTATTTGTATTCCTTTGTGCTTACATGTACAAAAGGCTGTTGAACATCACGTTCTTTTAGGAAAATACATGGGATTCAGTGTGAGTGCTTAAACAGAACTTCCATGGATTCACGATAACTAGTGTTTCCTACCCAGGAAGTATTCCCTGAGTGACTGAGGGGAGAGGGGTCAAAAGATTTGAGTGTTGGTGAGGGAAGAGGTAAAATGAAAAAGAGAGATTGGTTAGAAGTTAGATTTAAAAGATTAAAAGAAAGAGGGTGAGAGAACAGAGTAAAAGAATATCAAACTCTGCACCAAACTTCTTTCTGAGTCGGGCAGCCACATTATCTGTTGTTTCACATTTTTTCGTGAATGACATTGAAAAAGGCACCTAGCCCATGCCATCTCTTGCATACAACCCCACCAGCTACTCATTCTTTTCTCAAAAAGGGAATGTTTCACATTTTCTGGGGAAGCAACACATAAGCTATTGGTTCTTCATTTGGAAGATACTAATATTGAAAAAGAAGGAAAGTTGCCCCACCTTCGACCCTTTTTCATGCACATTGAGTCTTGTATAATTTGTTGTTGTCTCAACAAGTTTACATACTTTAGCCTTATATTGAAAAGCAATCATCGGTGCTTAATTCTTTCATACACATGCACGAGCACACAGAAATTTGTTTTCTGTCAGAACGTTCATAGATAACTATGTGTTATTCGATGATTGAATGGAAGTCCTGGGGAGCCAACATAGAACCCAACTCCTTATATAGTAACTTTGTGTTACTTAGTGACTGTGTGTCACTGACAGGCATTCCAAACTAAATCATTTGTTGATTCAGGGTTACCATTTCTACGTATTTGAATCTGCAAAGATTGAAATAATCACTCTTTCCATTTGGGGAGACTGCTCTTATTTCCACACAGGGATCTATACATGAAGACTGTTCTAACTTGATGACTTGGGGGAGAAAATTCCTACCTTGTTTTGCTATGTTTTGATGATGATGATTCTCACCACTCATCAAAAAGGGGGAGAATACAAAGAGAAAGACTATACAAGAATTTTTGAACTGAAGACTGCTGAAAAATTCAAAGATATCAAAGTATCTGAACTTATTTGATCTATCAAAAGTCTGACTGAAGATGATTGTCAGAAGGACACTTCATTTAAAGAAATAGGAAGATGAAGACTGTGTAAAGCTACAAGTTTTAAAGCTGTCAACGTCATATCAGATACAGTTTTCAAGAAAAGTGAAGACCCGAAGACAAACTGCCAAATTTTTTCTATTCTTGAATCCAAAGGGGGAATTGTTGGATCATAAATTGTATTCAAGATTAAATTGTAATAATGGTCTAGTTTGTAATAGTGTTTAATACCTTAGGGGGTATTTTAGCAAATAGTTAATAATGCCTAGGTCATGTTGACCTAAGTATAAAAGGTATTATTCTTTAGGTTTTATGTGTGAATCGCAAAAAAAAAAACTAAAGAGGTCGTATTTTCTCTGTATACGCATACAAGAGGTATTCTCTATTCACCAAGAACACACATACGTTTTATCTGATTAATCAAGAGATCTGCGGTATGTTATTTTGATTTATTTATCTCTTGTTCTTATTATGTGGTGATTGTTTATCAACTATAATCTGGGCTTAACAACAAGAATGAGGTATCTACTTCTGACTCTTATATATCTGACTCTGAAAACAAACATGAAAAACAAAATGAATTTCTTGCTTATAGAACCATGTGCTCAGAGCTTGAGAAGAAGCTGACCTTCTTTGAAAGAGAAATCAGGCTTCTTACCCAAGAAAAGGAAAAACTTTATCTTGAAAGAAAATCACTTATTTCAGAGCACATTTATGATAAAAAGAGTCTAAAAGAAAAGGTCTTAAAACTCGAACAAGCTCTAAAAGAAAAGGTCAAAGAGCAAAGAATATTGAGAGTGATCGATTAAACACCATCTCTTTAAAAAAAAATTCCAAAAAGAAAGAGAAGTTCTTCATCAAGATCTGTTCGACAGAGATCTTCAAATTAAGAGATATCAAGATGCTCAAAAGGTCCATGAAAAGGTCAATACCCAGATTGGCAGAAGAGGTATAGGGGTCGATGATATTGACCCTTATACTGGAAATAAAAGAAACAAATCTTTAGCAAATATCTTCTGCCCTGGACAATTTCTAAAACCAAGTCTTCCAAACCTATTGTCCACATTCAAGAGGCACAAAACCTCTGAAGGACCACATCTAAGGAAACCTCTGCAGATGGCAAATGTATGGTATGAAAACGATATTCTACCATCTGCACTCTCATCAAAGAGAAAATCTATTCCAAAGAAATATTTGTCTCAAAAGCAGATAGGGGTCTTCAAATTTGGTCATCCAGAAACTCAAACTCAAATGGCCTTTTTGTGCATGATGGTTCCTGAAAAGAAACTATCCTTTAATGCACCTGAGTTTGTTCCAGCGTCTGTGGAAGAAAAAACTCTTTAAAAGATTTTTGGAAAGAGACTTGAGAAAAACCTATGAAAACCATTTTTTTGATCATCCTGATCTAATCTCTGAAGTAGAAGAAATCTTCGAGCATGATCTTCTAAAAAGTCTTAGTGTTCCTATGGTTATTCCTTGAATTTCAAAAATTCTAAATGTTACCAAGGACACTACAAAAGGACAAAACAGTGCATTTCCAGAAGGTCAAACTTTCTCCTACAGAGACTTTCTCGACTCAGATTCAGAATCAGAGTCTCAGTCCCCCTCTGTCAGTATTGAAACACATTCTTTGGAATTTGAGTTGGTTTCCTATGGTCCAGAGGAAAATAGGTTGCCCTCTGGTATTCTTAACAGAATAGTTGCTCCTAAAAGGAGAACTACAGGAATACCCATCGGCCCTGATTTTTTGGATATGTGCCTTCAAGCTAAAACTTCTCTTGAGCTTGAAAAATTTAAAAATGAAAAGATCAAGATCACTCAAACTTCCAAAGTTCCAAAACCTATTAATGCAACAAAACCTTTTCAAGAAAAGCTCACCTGGAAATAGAAGGCAAAATGGCCCAAAATTGTCAAAAGAAATGCTTTTGTGGCAGTGAATGCACGAAAGGAAGATCGTCGAGGGAGAGTACACTTAGAGAGCCATCAAAGAGGAGTTTTTAACAAAAGACAACCTAGATTAGACAAAGTTTTCTGCAAAAAAAAACCCAAATCTAAAATAGGTTGTTGTAAAAGTTGCTTTGTTGTAAAAGTTTGCTTTTGAAGTTCATCATTGCAAATGTTTTGATATTGTGCATGCTTTAAATCAACACTTCTCTAGCCTTCCTGTGTTATATCTCACCCGAAGTCCAAGAATGCCAAATTCATGGGTGAGAAAGGACAAAATGGTATCTCTATTAAGGAGGATAAATCCAAAATCAAAGTTGTTAATGCATCTTTAAAGACTCCTAACAAGGCTGGACCCATTTGGAAATGGGTACCTAAATCTTCTTAATTTGTCCGCAGAAGAAACAGCATGTGCCTATTTGGTACCTCAACTCCGGGTGCTCAAGACACATGACTGGCGACAGAGGGTTGCTCAACACTTATAAAGATAAACATGAAGGTGGTTCTGTAACCTTCGGAGACAACAAGAAAGGTCAGATCAAAGGCTATGGAGTCATTGTCAATGGATACATCGATGTCAACAGAGTTGCATATGTGGATGGCCTTAAGCACAACCTGCTAAGTGTTAGCCAACTCTGTGATAATGGACTTGATGTAATGTTCAAAAAGCAGTACTGCTCTCTGATCAAGGAAGACAGAACAACAGAGCTTCTGCGGGCCAAGAGACGAGGTGATCTATACCTCATGGACTTCAAGTCCATCAACATAGACGAAAAGCTCTGTCTGGTCTCAAGTAAGAACCAAGAGGCTTGGCTCTGGCACAACAGGTTCTGTCACTTAAACTTTCATTCTCTTGACAAACTTGTTAAACTAGATCTGGTAAAAGGGCTACCAAGTATTAAATTCGACATAGATCATCTATGCTCTGATTGTGAAATGGGCAAACTCAAAAGAGCTGCCCATAAGACCAAAACAGACATATCTTGCACTAGACCTCTGCAGATGCTTCATGTAGACCTCTGCGGTCCTATATCAATGCAGAGTCTAGGTGGTAAAAAGTACATACTTGTACTCATAGATGAATTCTCTAGATACACTTGGGTGGAATTTGTCCGAAAGAAATCAGATGTTCGTGAGGTACTAATCAATCTTCTAAAGAGGATACAAGTTCTTCATGATTGCAAGGTTAAGAGATATTGAAGTTACAACAGGACAGAGTTCAAGAACTCAAAAATAGAAGGCTAACTCACGACAGAGGGCATTTCACAGAACTTCTATGTGGCAAGAACTCCACAATAAAACGGTGTTGTTGAACGCAAAAATCGAACACTTGTGGAAGCCGCAAGAACCATGCTCACTGCCTCAGGACTTCCAATCTCCTTTTGGGCAGAAGCATCTCCACGACATGTTTTACTCAAAATCGATCTTTGATAGTGAAAAGACATGCAGAGACCCCTTACCATCTACTCAATCAAAGAAATCCAAATATCAAGTACTTCCATGTCTTTGGCTGCAGATGCTTTGTGTTAAATGACAGAGAGCAGATTGGGAAATTCAGTCACAAAGCTGATGAAGCCAAATTTGTTGGCTATTCATCAAACTCCAAGGCATACCGAGTCTACGTGCTCAAATCAAAACACATACTTGAAAGTATTAATGTTTCTTTTGATGACTCATTTCAGGTGACTTTTGAGAAAGTAAGCTCATGACTCAAGTTTCAGGATAAGGAATCTGGTGACTCATCTAGAGAAAATGAACTTCATCATCTATTTGAAGAGATGTTCAAAGATGATGAACCCTCAGAGGATGTCCAAAGAGCCTCTGGAATTGAAGCCTCTGCAAACCAATCAGGTACGTCTCTATCAGGTCCTAGCAATACTTCACCCTCTTCCAATACTTTTGTAGGTGCAAATGTCGAGGGGGAGCATTTTGAGGCAAATTCTGAACAAGGCTCCAAGCTTAATCAAAATCATGGTCATCTACAAGATATCTCTGAAGGGTCAACACCAGAACAATCAGAGAACCTTGAACAAGGCATAACAGAGCTCACAACATCAACTCAAAATGACCAAGTCCCGTGACAAGTACAAGTGATCTCCCTTCTACAGAGGGTAATCAAACTCAACAGATAAACATGCTCCAGAAGTGATTCCAGAAGGTTCCAATGATCACCTACCATGAATGACAAAATGGACCAGAAGTCACCCACAAAGCCAAATAATAGGTGACCCCTCTGACAGAGTCCAAACTCGATCAAGTACTGCAAATTTTTGTTACTATACAAATTTTGTGAGTATTATCGAACCCAAAAAGATCTCTGAAGTTCTTGAAGATCCAAACTGGGTAGAAGCTATGCAAGAAGAGCTTCTGCAGTTTGAAAGAAACGAAGTATGGACCCTAGTGCCTCTGCCGAAAGGAAAAATTGCTAAATGGACCAAATGGGTCTTCAGGAACAAAATGGACGAGGATGGTGTGGTGATTAGAAACAAAGCAAGACTGGTGGCCAAGGGATACTGCCAAGAAGAAGGAATTGACTATGACGAAACTTTTGCCCCTGTGGCAAGGCTTGAGGCTATAAGAATATTTCTTGCCTTCGCAGCCCACAGAGGTTTTAAAGTATTTCAAATGGATGTAAAGTCAGCATTTCTGAATGGGCAATTTCAAGAAGAAGTACACGTCCAGCAACCACCAGGGTTTGAAAGCTCCAAGTACCCTAACCACGTGTACTTCTTAGACAAGGATCTGTACGGACTCAAGCAAGCCCCCAGAGCTTGGTACGACAGACTTTCAAACTTTATTCTTGCAAATGGTTTCGAAAGAGGTACAACTGGAACAACCTTATTTTATAAAAAGAGAAAAGGTGGGATTCTACTTGTATAGATTTATGTTGACGACATTATTTTTGGATCCACAAATGAATCTTATTGTAAAAAGTTTGAGTCATTGATGAAGAGTGAGTTTGAGATGAGCATGATGGGAGAACTTACTTTCTTCCTAGGATTGCAAGTCAAACAAACCATAGAGGTCATTTTCATAAACCAATCTTAATATGTCTCTGACATACTTAAAAAATACATGCTCTCTGACTCTTCACCAATGAAAACCCCTATGGCCACTGGATCTAAGCTTCATGCAGACCCAAAGGGAAAATCTGTGGACTGTAAACTCTACAGAGGTATGATAGGATCTCTTTCGTACTTAACCGCAAGCCGACCTGATATAATGTTCGCCACATGCCTTTATGCAAGATTTCAAGCTAACCCCAAAGAATCTCATCTTCATGCTGTCAAGAGGATCTTCAGATACCTGAAAGGGACCAAAAATCTTGGCCTCTGTTATCCGAAGAACTCTGGCTTTGATATGGTGGCATATACAGATTCAGATTACGAAGGATGCAAGCTAGACAGAAAGAATACCTCTGGGAGTTGTCAATTCCTTGGAGGGAATCTAGTGAGTTGGACTTCTAAGAAACAGAATTGTGTCTCGACCTCTACGACAGAAGGGAAATACGTTGCCGCTGCCAGTTGTTGTTCACAGGTTCTATGGATGAGAACCCAATTCAGAGACTATGGATTTGACATCGAGAAAATCCCCATCCTCTGTGACTCCAAAAGCGCCATTGCGATCTCTGCCAAGCCTACTCAGCACTCTAAAATAAAGCACATCGATATCAGGTATCACTTTCTGAAACATCATGTGGAGCATGGGACAATAGAAATGTACTTCGTCCCCACAGACTACCAGCTTGCCGACCATTTCACAAAGGCATTAGATGAGAAAAGATTTACTTTTCTCGTTGGCAAGATTGGGATGCTAAATATGAGTTGATTCACAAAGCCTCTGTACCCTTACACAGAGCCTCTGAAGTACATACTATATAACCTTGTATAAAATTTCGTTTCTTCTCAAAACCATTTTGTTAAAATGGCTCTTTTGCTATGTCTTGCTTAAACGACTAGTTCCAAAAGATTCCAAGCATAGATCAAGGCGGAGCAAAAAGGGGAGACCCTGACAACTTTTGAGTGATCACCACCCAAATTATTTCCTAAAATAGAAATTTTGGATCTTAGAGCCTCTAAGGACCTCCACAAAGCCTCTGTGATATGTCACAGAGCCTCTGTACCTCACAAAAGGGGTTTCTTGTCCATTAATCACTTGATTGGGTCTGTGTTCGATCATCTCATAAGTTCTTTCGTTGTCCAGGTCTCATTTGTTTTAAACCCACCTAATGACCTCAGAAGCTCTTGTCCCACAGAGCTTCTGGGTTTTTCAATCTTATAATCTTTTACCATTTGGTCATTTATATGCGGGTTATTTTCTAAAAATCACTGTCATGTGGGAATAGTAAATGCCACGTGCGTGAGAATAGAGGGAGGCGCACGTACTCGATCGTGAACCGCCTATCCTAACGTGGCACATTTCTTTTGGTCCGTATCTGTACCGTCGCTTTTTGAAAACGAATACTTATCCGTTTACACTCATTACGCATTTCAAATACTTATCCTTACCGCCAAATTCTTTTTACCCACCTTAGTATATAAACCCTTCTATATCCCTTCTTTTCCTTTTTACTTGCAACTTTTACTCTCAAGAATTTCTTTCCAAGAAACCTTTGCTACATCATACAATGGCTTCTCAATCCAGTCCTTCAAAAAGCTCCAATGGTTCAAAGAACTCCATTAAATCTCAACACTCAGTGGTACATCAAGCTGATTCGAACTCTATTGATCAAGAATAAGTTCTTACAAGCAAAATGCTTTCCTTTACCAGGCACGATTATCACTTGACTCAGATGAACAACAAGCCAAACAACCACTTTGTCACCCTGAATCCTTCTGGATTCCCTGCTGAAGCCGAACCCGTAATCAAGATTCTCCAAAACCACTTTCTTGTCAATCCCCTAACTATGAAGAGGAATGACATCCCTGAATCATACATTCAATAGTTTTGGCTAAGTGCTCGACATGCCAAGATGGATGTATATGGGCACTGTATCATTGGGTATGCAACTCATCCCTCGACTACAAGGATACTAGACTTGGGTATCAATCGAAGGAAGTTGTCAGATGTCTTCGAGCTTCCTACCAAGGAAGATCTCAACCTGCGCAAATTCTCAGAGGATCCCACAGAGGAAGAACTATTAGAGTTTCTAAGGTGTATTGGATACGTTGTACCAATCACCAAAAGATCAAACTTCAGAAGACAGAATCTGACCCCTCTGTGGAACGTGCTCTTCTCTATCTTGAACAGATGCTTAATGTCAAAGGTTGGGAGCCCAGATCAGTCGAGCCATACAATTCTGGCTATCATGTATGGGATCTACTATGATATCCCACTTGATTACGCTGGACTCATCTTTAGGGAGATCAAGAATGTTGTCATCTCCAAGCAACAAGACCAGGACAGGGGCACAGAGCCCAAGAACATCATCTTTGGCAGATTCTTGGGACTACTTCTGGGAGACGATCTAATTGGGCAAGGAAAATTACCAGCAAAGGGAAAGATCATTAAACTACATGAGATGAAGTCACACAAACCAACTACTCTCAAAACTGGTTATCTGAACGTAAGACCTCTATCATCAAGCCTGTTGACTTATTTGGGTAGTGAAGAGGGAACTAAGGCTTACATACGAGGGCACAAGACTCCTGCACCGAGTCCTGCAACCTGCCTCGCGTAGGATTCCTGGTAGGGGATATTGTAGTATACTTGTGAAATGAGAGTGCGAGGGAGACAGAAGTTGTGGCCACAGAGGCACAAGTAGTGAGTGAGAGAAAGGGAGAGTTAGATAGAGGGGAGGGCAGTGCGAAAAAGAAGAAAAAGAAACAAAAGAAAAATAGAACCGCAGAAGTAGATGTTCCAAAACCAAAGGAGAAGGCTGCAGAAGAAACAACAGAGGCTGTCAAATCCTCTGAGAAGAAAAAAAAGAGGAAACTTCGTATGCTCGTAGAGAAAGAGCGATCTGCTGAAGCCAAGGTTGAGGCCCTAGGTGCTAGAACTGAACCTGCAGAGGATGGCGAAAAACCTCTATAGAAGACAAGAAAGAAAGCACTTATCTTCGAAGAATCCCCTGAGGACAGACGTAAGAGCCCTCTGAAACTAGCCTCTGAAATAGCTAAAGAGGCATTCCTTAGGTACTGAAGGGCCTTGGGAGAAACTGTAGAAATGGAGATAGAGGATGTAACAGGAAAATCACAGAGTGATGAGATGGAAGAAGAGGATAAAAAATCGAAGGAGGAGAGTCGTGAAAAACCAAATCCCAGTGCAACCCACACATCTACCTCTACAGTCTAGTGCAGAAAGGTATTGAAGAAGGACTGGACGGTCCGAACCTAACCCAAGCTGACCGGACAGAGGATATTACTTCATCCTATGTACCACTCAAATCTGGGGAAGCCAAATCCACCTCACCCCCTCAAAAGGGTGAAGGTGTTGCTATAAGTGTCATTCGCCTTAGGACACGACACACCCTCACACAGAGGCATTTGTTGCCTCTGTCACACACTTGAGTGAAATCCAAACTGCTTTAGAGTTGGCAGAGAGAGCTCACACTAGCTCTGTGGTTCTAGAACAACCACAAATCTTACTCACTAGGTATCTTAAAGGAGCCTCTGAACCCTCCCCCAAGAAACCTACTGACATAACTTCCATAGATGATTGCTTTGTAGAATATCAAGGATTGGAAGGAAATCCTCCAGAGCTCAACATCATCTCAGGATCTGAAGGTGCCAAACACTCGTTAGCTCAATCTGGAACATGTGTTGTTCCAGAGGTTACCCCAGACATCTTCGTCACAAAGGGGGAGTTTAAAGCCTTTGTTGACATGATGTTCCAAAAACTTGAAGCATTGAAAAGCTCTGTCATGATGGAATCCCAACAGAACTCGAAAGTCCTTTCAGAGGCCCTGAAAGCCAACGCAGAGGCTCTGAAAGCTCTCCGCCAAACCTCCGAACAAAATACTGCAGAGATACGGAAGCTGACAGAGAACTCTATGACAAGGAAAGATATTCAAGATTGCGGTGAGTTGATCAACGTTCAGACGGATGCAGTTAAAACCCTCGGGGATATCTGCATGGAGGAAATGGGTATATTTGCATCAAAGGTCGTTCAGTCAGGGGTAGATGATCTGACCAACCTTCGAGATGAAATGAAGGACCTAACTCGCAGTGTTATGGTTCCTTTCCAACCTTAGGCGTCCACTTCTGCACCTCCACCCTCCACCTATAACGTTGACATTTCTGGCCTCGCTACGAAAAATGATTTGGAGACAATGAGGAAAATGGTTCTGAAGAATCTCAACCTCTTTGGCTCTGATATCTCACAAGAAGGCAAGAAATTGACAGAGGATCTGAGGAAGACTGTATCCACAATAAGGTTTAAGTTTGATCTTGAAGTAAACAAACTATCGTTGGCTACAGAAGACGTCTTGAAGAAGATCACCAAGCACGCTGAAGATCACCTCTACAAGAGGCGAAAGAGGAAGTAACCTGCGATCTGCCAAGCAGAGGCAGCGCAGAAGAGGGCACGGAATGAGGACCAGGATCCTGATGCCTCTGGTCCTCATGGGGGGAGACTCTGCAGATGGAGATCCAAAGCCTGATAACTCAAGCAGAACCCCTGAAGCAACAAGTCCCTTCAAGCTCAGAGCCTGGACCTCAGAAGACAAAACAAAAACAGGCCTCTACAGCTTTACCTCCCACTCCTAAAGTCCAAATCCCTTCAATCCAAATCAAAGCACCACCAACCGCCAAAGACAGAGGCAAGGCTAATGCCACAAAGCCTATGTAGAAGAAGTCACCTCCACCAAGCACCGAAAAGCTTATGAAGAGCTCCTTCGATGCCCAAAAATGTGTAGCTCTGAAAGGCATTAAACCCGAAGAGGAAGACTGGGCATCTGATCTGCAACCCTTCTCTGAACTCCCAGTTCTTGACCCAATCGATAAACTTTCTAAGGACAGAGTTGCATAAGTAATCCAAGGCTTTGAGAGCTTGAGAAGACCCTTCCCTTTTCCTCAGAAGAAGAACATAGAAGAAGATATCTACAAGTACCTCTATAGCCGAGGAGTCCATGATCATCCCTCTGTCAAACTCTCAGAGAAAATTGTTTCAGAGGAGAGGAGAAGATTCTACAAAGACATAGCCAAACCAAAGCTAAGTGTCTTCTCCATGGCCAAAATCTCAGAGGTTCTGTCAATAAAACTTAGCCACACAAAATGCAAAAACTTCTGGTTCAACGAGTATGCGGTTAAGAGAGATGATGGGCAAATATGGATGTTCACTGATGTAGATCTGCCAAATCTTCATCCTCACGATCTTTCAGAGCTATTCAACTGGACAGAAGACAAGTTTGGTTGGAAGAAAGATTATCAAGAAGCCCACCTAACGATTAAATGATCCATGAGGGAAAAGCTACTCTTCTACAGCATTGTCGACTTTCAAATGGCACTTGATCTGGGGGTCAAGAAGGTAAACTTTCCACCACCAGAGGATAACCTACCACCCTCTTCTACAATTCTTCCAAACTCCATCATAAATTCTCCTTCCTTTGGCTTCGTATACATTAATCCTAAAGGTGAAAAGAAGATTTTTATGGGGATAGAGAGTCACAAGTACTCATCTCAGTCTCTGATGTTCATACAAGATCTGATCATCAAACATAGAGGCACACCACTTGTACCCACAGAAGCTGCAAATGTACTTCAGAGATTTGTGCGTGTTTTTCTATAGAGAGCTGAAGAAGGAAGGTGGCTTTGGAAGAAAAGTCGATGATTTCCCATACGCCAAGATATAGGCTCTGATGTATTGTAATTTTATTTACTTTCATTTCTTGTACTAAAATGTAATTGCCTTCTGGCATTTTTTTTATGAATGCAAGTATTCAGAAGTTGAGTTCCTTTCACCTCTTTTTGTTTCTAACCTAGCCTAAATCTCAACATTCAAGATCTTCATTTTTCAATACTTAGGGGGAGATTGTTAGCTCCAACTTCTTAAAAATAGAAGTATTGAAAAATAGTCTAAGTATAGGAACTGCAGAAGTCAAATCAGAACATCCAAGCGCTCCACAGAACTCACAATCTGAGAAGATTTCGACGAAGCTCTGCCAGAGGATTCTTAACCTGATAATGATCTTCAGATCACAGAGCCTCTGTGATCACTCACAGAGCCTTTGTGATGGCTAACCTCTGGAGACTTTGAAGGTGACAAACTCATTTCAAGACAAAGTCACGTGCAGAACACGTGAAGCCAACTGTTCAAAACTTTCCAGATCACTTTTATGTCAGTCTTTGTCTGGTACTAACGGGTGCATTCTCTTTGTATATATATATATGAGCACCTCCTTAGAGTTTGTAAGTAAGTAAGCACACACACAAGTCAGATTCAAGTGATTGTATTTCCCTAAGAGTATTTGCACACGCAAGTGCGTGTTCTTGGTGTTCTTAAAAGCTTATAAATGAAATAGTGTCTTGAGTAAAATCCTTGCTATATCTTACGATTCTGATTGTTGATTATTTGTGTGTCTATTACCTAGAATGTTCTATTTTTCTACATATTAGAAATGCTTCCGCACTCTTATCTATTTATCTATGTGTAGTAAAAGTTTATCAAGTAAAGAACATCGTTATTTGGGATCAACAATCTTGAATACAATTCTAACTCAACACTCTCCCCCTTTGGATTCAAGATTAATTTTTTTTTGACAATAATCTTGAGGTCTTCTTTCTTCAAAAAAATCTTCAACAAACAATCTTTCACAGCTTTAACATCTTCAAATCTTTGACACTTTGATTGATCTTTGACAAAGCTTTAAGTAAATCTCCCTTTTTCGATTTCTTAACCACTTTTGGCAATCTTTGCAAAACGTTGAAGTCTTCAAAACTTTTACACTTTCTTCAATCTCTCCCTTTGATTTCAACATGCAATAAGCTCTTCAGAAAAATCTCTTTAACACAGCAAACTTTGAAGTACAAACATCTTCAGCTTTTCATCTTTTTTTTAATCATTGCTTTGACAAATTTCACTCCCTTTATCACATCTAGCTTGACTTTGCTTTCTCATTCTTGTACACTCCATCTTTTAACCAATCAATCATCTGACTTTGAAATCTTGAAATTCTCCCCCTTTTTTTTATGAATTGTGAGAATCAGAATCATCAAAACTTTTCAAGGCCAACTATGTCTGTGAAGTGTCTCCCCCAAATAATTAATGTAAGCATAGTCTCCATAAGAATACAGAAACAATCTCCCCCATGTAAGAAAATAGACAATCTTCCCCAAAGAATGATATGAACAAGCTCTGTCTGATCTAATAGTTTGCCGTCAATTCAGAAATGTAATCATCTGAATCTTTGCAAATTCAAACGAAATAAGAATGGTAAACCTGAATCAACTTATGAATCAGTTAGAATGACTGTCAGTAACACAAAGTTACTGAGTACAACGAATGTACTGTATAAGGAGCTTGTGTAATGTGCACTCCCCAGGACTTCCATTCAATCATCGAATAACACAAGGTTAATCTACGAATGTTCTGACAGAAAAACGAATTTTTTGTGTGTTTGTGCTTGTGTATGAAAGAATTAAGCATAATTATTGCTTTTATATGGCTCAAAATTATGTAAACCATTGAGACAACAACAGTTATACACAGACTCAATGTGCATGAGAAATGGTCAAAGGTGGGGCAACTTTCCTTCTTTTTCAATATCCGAATCATCCAAATGAAGATCAGATAGATTATGTGCTACTTCCCGTTTAAAATTGAAAGATCTTCTTGTTAAGAAAAAGATGAGTAGTTGGTGGGGTTTTAATGCAAGAGTTGGCATGGGCTAGTTGCTTGTTTCATTGAAGGTCACGAAGAAGTGTGAACCAACAGATTATGTGGCTGCCCGACTCAGTAAAAGTTTGGTGCAGAGTTTTATATTATTTTACTCTGATCTATCACCCTCTTTCTTTTAAACATTTGAGCTCACTTCTAACCAATCTCTCTTTTACATTTTACCTCAGCACACACCCACTCTCAATTCTTTTGACCCCTATCCCCTCAATCACTTAAGGATTACTTCCGGGGTAGGAAACATAGGTAATCGTGAATCCATGGGAGTCTTTTACGCACTCACAGTGAATCCCATATATATTGTCCTAAAAATAATGTGTTGCTCAACAATTAACTTGACAATTAATCACAAGAAATCACTTGTCAGAAAATGTATGCTCATGAATAATAAGAATGAAATTTGAGCAATTGAACATTTAAGATCTCTCAAAACTTTGAACATTTATGATCATTCAATTTCATTGTTTTGAGAATCTGACAATGATTCAATTAGATCAGTCATCATGAAGAAAAAATATATTCGGATATCAAAGAACGAAAGTTGTTTATATGAAGAAGATATAAACAATTTAGCAATGAAAGTACATTAAATGTAGAAATGACGTATGATTTCAAACAACATTTAATTTTAAACGGGAGTATTACCATCGAAAGAGTTATCTTTTTTAGACATGGTAATAACAAAGTCAATAAAAATGTACTGAACCGATGTGTGTAAGAATACTTGACAGTATATAGACAAGATAATACACAAGTATTGATCTTTGAGAAACACACGGTCAGATAGACAATAAAGCACTTAATATGAAAAACATTTAAAATCACACTTCAAAATTCGTAAAATCATTTTGAGAACACGAAGTGATAGAGTTTAAGAATTTTGAAATATACCTTTAGCGTAGAAATTCTCAACTCCCCCTAAAATGAATATTATCTTTTTAAGCATCCTTGACAAAAACATCAGATACTCCCCCTATGTATCTGTAAAAAGTCAATTCATTAGAAAAATATGACAGTTAAAGTATAAGTAACTTTTCTTAACTCCTCCTTAAAGATATAACAATGAAATCTTATAAACTCCCCCTCAAAGTAAAAACTCCTTTAAAAAGATGCTATCTGATAAGCATCCTTAAGAAGAAAATCAGAAGTATTCAGAAGCCATCGTCACGTTTTCTCCGGCGAGAATGGTAACTTTCCATATTTATCACTGACGATCGGGTCTTGAACTGCTTTGTTCAAAAGACAAACATCTTAAACATTGAAGACTGGGTCCTGATCTGGTGTAATCAGAAACCAGTGCTCTTACTCCCCCTAAACCTGTGGTACCTGTAAAACAAATTTGACAACTTTTGGTACCCATTGGTATTTGGGTCTAGAGTGGTTAGATTTTGGAATCCACTTCTCATTAGATTTAAACCTTTTAAGTTCATTTTGCTGAGAAGTGGTTCTGTAAGTTCCATACCAATTTTGAGCATAATATTTATTAACAAAATCATCATTTCCACAGTAAGAACAACAAATTTTCTTTTGTGCAAGTCTGATTAACTGATTTACAGAATATGAAGAATCAAACTTGCCAAAATATTTACCTTTCGAAGCATTGTCCTTTTTGTTCACTTGAGGTGTAGGAACAAATGAATTTGAATTGTCTTTCTCATCTTTCCTTCTCCAAAACATTTTTTGTTGAGACTTGTTCTTTTTGATATTACCTGAACCATCAAGAGATTTGACATAGAAAATATTAGTAGGATGAATCTGATCTTCTTGCTTTGAAACAATATCATCTGAATCAACAAATAAAGGATTGTTAAAAACATTTGCAAAAATTGAATTACAGTTGATTTGAATGAACATTCTGATGCAGCTGAATCATTCATGGGTGATTGAGCAATTGTATATGGACTTCTTTGTGCTCTCAATTCATCCTTGAAAATGATTCCTTCAAGTTCTGTAATCTTGTTGGACAAACTGTTTCTTTCTTCAGACAATGTATCAAGCTTCTTCTATAATTCAGACTTTGTCTTTTGTTCTTTCAATGCATTTGCTGATAGTTCAGATAGCTTCTTTGAAAGCTTGGTAATATCTGTCTCAAAAACCTTCCTTTCTTCCTCAAAGTCTCTTTCAACACTTTTTCTTTGACCATATATTTCTCTGAATAATCTGACATTCTTCTTTTATGTTAATTTCTTCTCTTTCTCAAACTTATCTCTTTCCATGATAATGACTTTCTCAAAATCTGACACTTGTTGAGAAAGTTTTATACATTTGAGTTCAACTGCCTTCTTTTCTTCAAATGATTTTCTTGAAAAATCAGAAAATTTCTATGCAAAAGCTTTTCTTTCCTTTTCAAATCCTTCTCTTTCTTTCTTAACCATCTTTACACCTTTAGAAAATTGTTCTTTCATTTATGTAATCTTTCTTTGAAGCTCAGCATTTTCCTTTTCAATTTTTTTTATCTTCTCTTGAAATCATGCGTTGAATTTCTCTTGGGAGGCTTTCTCTTTGAACATGTTTATGTCAACCTCATGACTAAACACTTTGTCTCTTAATTGATTTCGTTCAGAAAAGATTTGTTAATTTATATTTTTTAGCTCATCACATGTCTCTCCAGCAATATTTGCTCTTCTTCTAAGATCATCAAGCTCTTTTTGCATCAACTCTTTCTTGGACCAAGTAGAATTTCCATTACTTGCTTTCAAAAATTTGGATTCCTCTTCAGATTTCTTCAGCTTGGTTTGAAGATTAGAAATCCTTTTCTCTCTTGACTCAATGATCCCTGCAAAATTAATTTTAGAATTAGAAACACAGTCGGAGCAAATAAAATTCTTCTCTAAAAATGTAGAATTCTCTTTCAATTTATTGATCTGATCAAGAAGAGATGAATTCTCAATTTTCAGATTCTTATTTTCAGCTTCAAGGGTTGGAATCTCTGGCATAAGAGCGATAACACAATCTCTTTTTGTCAAAACAGTATTTCCCTTCTTGAAAGTGTAAGGCGTCTTGATATCTGTAAAATATAAGCTTGAAATGATCATTAACAAAAATCAGAAACTTTGATCACACTCAGAAATATGTCCCCCTTCGCAGACTTAGCACGGGGGTCCCATATTAACAAAATCAGAAAAAAATTGACAATTAAATCTCATATTGAAACTTGTAAAAATTTGACTAAGTATAGATTTCGCATGACACTCACAATACAATTCGTACACACACAAGAATTCGTATGGAATGGAAATGAATTCTTCACTTTTCGCATGTAACTATATGCGAATTCTGAGCTTTAGGCATGTAGTTATGAGCGAATTCTGCACATTTCGCATAAGGAAGGATACAAATTCTTCACTTTTCGCATAAGATATATCACTGTGATGCGAATTCCTCCCTTAGAATCTTTTTCAGACTTGAACAATTCGTATCGATGTGAATTCTTGCCTTAGAAAAAATTCCAACTTTTAGATGCGAATCCTTAGCTTTTCGTACAAGGCTTTATACGAAATCTGAACTTCTCGTATAAGGTCATGTGCGAATCCTTAAGAATTCGTATAATGCTTTATACGAATTCTTTTCTTAGAAACACTCATTCACTATTTCATGCGAATTCTTCTTCATACGAGTTCTTCATGCGAGTTCTTCATGCGAGTTCTTCATGAGATATGCGAATTCTTTAGATCTCGGCCCAAAAACTTCAATTTTTGACTCAAATCGATCTAAGACTCCAAATTAGATCCTGAAAACTCACCAATTCATCCACGAACACTCTCTGAACATATTGAAAATTATCAATTACAACAAAATTAACAACGATTAAAAGACGACCTCAAGAACAGTTCGTTTACAACCTTCAAACAAAAGATTCACAAAAACTCAAAATTCATACATTATGTTGTGAATTAGACAACAATTCAAACAAGAAAGTTTCTAAAACACAAAACGAACATAACACAATCAATTTCCAATCCAAAACACCATAATTTTATGAAATCTGAATTTGCACAGTGACTTCTTGCGCCTTTCCAATTTTAGCAACAAATCTTCATGAATTGATCAAAATTTCTGAATCTTGTCTGCTCTGATACCAATTGTAGTTCCAGTTTGAATCTCTTAATAGACACACACAATTAATCATGAAGTCATATTCATTGATCTTTCAGTATTACAATGCATACAATGAATAATCTTTCTCTATGTACAATTTCTCTCTCTATAATCTCAAGTATGTGTGTGTGTGTGTCTCTACTTCTAAACTCACAACGATACAAAACCTATTTATACCAAGTCAAACCTTGTTGACTTTACAACACAAAACCTTAGACTTTTAAAACATTTACATATAAGACCCTCATTTAATCTTGAATACAATCCTGACTCAACGCACTACCATCTATTCTGAAGATATCCATTGTCACTGTCAATGAATTCTTCTTGCTCTTCCCTGATATTGTCACTGATGAAATCTTGTATGGTTCAACTCTATGATCAATCTTTTTTTTGCAACATGCAAGTTCACAGTCGCTGACCTCTTTAGCTTTTTGTACCTCCTCCTCAATTTCCTTCAACAGGGCTTCTTGGACTCTGATCGGATTCTTTTTTAGCTTATTGTCAGTGATCAAGTTGCGTAATACCTTAAGGTCCAGATTAGCGTCCTTTTGGCATTCAACAAACAGCTTCTCGGCCCTGATAGATTCTTCTCTTTCTTTCGGAGTTAGGAAGTTGAGCTTTTCAACAGTGTTTTGAGGAGGGATCTTCAGTCGTTGACTCTCTAGCTATAGAATCATCGCTGATATTTTCTGAGTTTCATCCTCATACCTTCTGATAAGTCTTGAGGGCCTGTTAGGGTGACTTAACGAATCTTCTTCTTCTTCTTCTTCTTTTTGTTCATCAGTCTCTCGAACATAAACTGGGATTATTTGGAGGTTTTCAGCTAGGGTTGCTGGGATTAATGGTTGACAGACTTGTCTCTCAAGTAGGGGAGAGAACTAGTTGATCAAAAAAGGAGAGTTAGTTTTATTGGAAAAAGAAAGATAAAGGCTTAGAAGTGATGTAGGGGTTTAAGGTGAGAAAAGAGATTTGAGAAAGGGACTATGGAGAGGCTTACCTGAGAAGGTTTCTCCCCCTCAGATGTAGATACGATCTTCATCATCTTCCTCCTCTTCCTCTTTTTCTTTTTCAAGATCTTCTTCAGTGATCACCATAGAAGAGGAAGAAAGGGCTTGGGCTTCTTTCTTCGCGTATTTCTCCCTCTCATCTAGAGGGAGGTTTTCTAAAACATCCTCTATTGTCTTCTGCCCCTCTTTTTCATCATAATCATGGGGAGGAGAGAGAACAACATCAACACCAGTAGTGTCATCAACCGCAACAGAGGTTGAAGGGGCATCAACTTCCAATGCCTTCACCCGGTCTTCAAGGCTGGAGATGGACAAAGTCACCTCGTACAGGAAATCAACAGCGAGATTGAGGGACATGCAATCATCCTCTGTGAAGGAAGAAGCCAGTGTTGGAACTGGTTCCTTCAGCTGCTTCAAAATATCAGCTAATAGATGATTTGTTGTGTCGGCTTTGGCACTGAGGGTTTTGACATCAGCAATTAAATGATAGACGTAGCCATTGAGAAATTGAATGGTTGTGGTGTTGCTGACCATGTCCTCCTTCAACCTGGTGACCTCCGCCTGTAGAGTTGGTAGTTGAGAGTTCACATCTTTTGAAGAGAAAGAGGAGGTGAGGTCCTTCAGCTCTTGACCCACTGTGTTGACCGTTGCAGTGTTGTTGTTGATGGTGGTGGGGAGAGAGTCCTCCTTGTCACCAACCTCGTTGAGTGAGGTGTTGACAATGATCAACGTTGGACCTGTAATAAAAGTAATGTTTTGAGCAAAAGGATGCTCAAGTTGATTTAGTAGGGTAGATGTGTGTAGGATGGGGGTTATACTTGATGGAGCAGAGAAGAGGTTGAAAAAATCCATGTCCCGCTCACGAAGAGTTTAGGACACGTTGATCTGCTGAGACACTCCGAGAGGGAATCCATCAGGTCCTACAAAGCTGCTTGAGATCTCTGGCAGCTGTAAAGGAATAGTATTAGGGACCAAAGAAGAAGATTAAAGGGATAAGAAAATAGAAGGATAGGCACTTGTATTTCCCAAAATTACCTCAGCAGTGCTTTAAGGCACTAAGAGTTGGTGGGTATGTACCCACGTTGATTCAGTGCTCACAGGAACTTAAGCGGTTGCGGCAACAGATGTGGAGGATCTTTCCACGAAAGTATCCAGGGTCGTCTGTAGAGATGCGATCACTAATGTAGACGTCGTTTGTTGGGGGGTTGACTCCTTAGCCTTCTTGGCCTTTTTACGTTGGCTAAGAGGAGCTGAAGATTTTCGTTTTGAAGCGGTTGTGGCATAAGGGGTAGCCTCGGTAGGAAGTGCCGAAGGCATGGCTGCTAAAGTCGAAGAAATAGTAGAGGAGAGGCGGCGACGGATTTCAGCTAAACTTACCTCATTATCATCCCGTTCCACATCGAGGATAAGAACCCCGAGCTTTAGGAGCTGATAATCACCCTCGGTCTGGTAGGGCTTGTCCAGGAAGAACTTGAGGATAACTGAGATAAAATGAACGTAAGGAACTTTGACTTCCCTGTCCGGCTTCTCCACTTTCGTCATTATATCGTCAAAGATCATCGGTGCGAATTCTATGTTTCATTCAGCGATGATGTTGTACTCCATTGCAGTTAAGTCTTGCTGGACTGATCCATCGATCTTGTCTTCCCACTCATGCACTAAATCACGTGCGGGAAGACGTAATTGATCTCCAAATGTATTTTGGCCATCAGGATCTTGGTTAGCCTCTTGTCCATTATCTTGGACCTTGGCTTGGTGTCACTTTCATATTCCATGAGATCGAGGAATTGGACCAGTTCTTCATCAGTCAGCAGAGCGTCGAAAGGTTCAGCAGGAAGATGAAGGCTTCGACAGATGCCAGCTAGAGTGATACTGCCAACCCCATAATGGGTTTTGAAGGCAATGACAATCAACTTCAGCTTTCTAGTCTCTAAGCTAATTATCAGCTTGCAGATTTGTTTAACAAACCTTTAGATGAAAAGAGGTTCAACTTTCTTGTCTCTAAGCTTGGTATGCTAAATCTTAAGACATAATCAGTAGTTACCTATCAAAGTTTTCTAATTGTATACTTTTTCATCATTTCTTCATTCTTATTTCTGAATGATATTGCCAACCTTTTTTCTAATCAGTAGTTACCTAAGTCTAATGTCGTTTGACAAAATGCCACCTAGAGTGATAATGCCAACCCCATAAGTCTAATGTCGTTTGACAATCAACTTTGATACCAATTGTCGGTCCACAATATATCAAGTTCTTATCAAAAACAACGTCACAAATGATTTACCAACCTGTTTGATTAATAACAAAGATTACAATGGTTGATGTTTGTTCGGTTTGAAGCTCTCAACTTTTTCTCTCTGATTTACACCGTGAGTGTGTATGTTGAAATGTATTCTGATTTCTTGCTTTGCTTCTCTAACACACTACATCAACTTGCAAACTAAAACTAATATCTAACTAAATAAACTAATATAATATCTAAACATAATATCTAGATATTTAGGATATAATATAAAATACTAAAATACAATAAACTTTGACATTTTATTTCAAACGACGTTAGAATTATGTTAAGAGTCGACTTTCCGGCTTTAGCTTCAAATTGGATCTTCCGATTGGATGATCTTGAATCCAATAAATCTGTGCGCTAACATTCTTCCCTAACTAAGTGGTCTTCTATGTCTTCTAAATAGTGAACCATAACTGTTAAAGCACATATTTATTAGATTCAAGATCATAATTATCTGAAGATGGAAATCTGAAGTCAAAGCTGATAAAGTCGTCTCAACAAATAGTCTAGGGTCCTTTTGTAATAAATAGTCAAAGTTTGTTTACGTATTTTATTTATTAGTTAGTTTTAATTTTAGTTAAATAAGTTTTAGTTTGTTGGGCCTATGCCAAGCCCATTTGGTTATTAGCCTAAGTATAAATTAATCTTGTTTAGTGATTATTAGGTTAGAGAAGAGAGCTAATTAGAAAAATTATCTTTGTGAGAGGAGGCTTATTGTGGTATTGGTGCGCCGTGAAGAACAAGAAGCAGAGAGAGTTTTTGATTTTATCAAGAACACTTGTAATCCTTTGAATCAATTGAATAATCATATCAGGTGTGCATTATCGTTGTTGCTTAATTGTTTACTTGTTTGAATTATTACGTATTGGGACACACAATTGGTATCAGAGCCTGTTACAGATTGAATTGAATATTTTTTGTTCGGTTATACTTTTTCTGTCAAAGATTCATAATTTTTTTTTGTGATTGTTCATTCAAGTGTTTATTTATTGGGTTGTAATTGATATGCATATTCTATTGATTTGGTATTGTTGGATTTGATTATTGCATTGTTTTTGATTATCAATTTGGTGATTTTGGAAATTCTGGGTTCGGTCTTGAGTCGATACTGTGTCTTCAATCGAATCTTTCTTAGAGTGGTTTTTATTGAAATTAATTGATTGCAATAAGTTCTAGTTGGTTAACCAATCGTTTTAGCAAAGTTTGGTTGTTTAATTCGAGGTTTCGAGTGTTTTCTGGGCTGATTTCTGGTTTCTGGGTCGATATTGTTTCAAGAACATATCGGTCTTTGTTAATATCGGTCTTTGTGTTTTTCCGGTCGAATACCTTTTTTATCGGTCTATAGCATTCGACCGGTACACTCACAGGTTACCCCGGTCTAAGCATATTATCGGTCAAACTATATCGGGCCTTACACTTCCGGTCGAATACCTTTTATCGGTCTATAGCATTCGACCGGTACACACACAATCCCGGTCATATCCTATTTCGGTCTAAGACCGTGTTCCGGTCAAAGACAATACCGGTCGAAGCTTTTGCATTCTATCGGTCTTATCCCTTTCCGGTCGAAGGATATCGGTCGAACATATCGATCTTTGATTAGTGTCGGTCGAACAACCATCCGGTCTTGCACATTATCGGTCTTCTCTCTACCGGTCTTTACAAGGTCCCGGTCGAACTCTCTACCGGTCGAATCATATCCCCGGTCAGTATATCTGTCGATTTTTGCAAACTGTAATAGGGACCCCCGTGCTAAGTCTGCGAAGGGGGACAAAGTTCTGTTCATGATCAGATTTTTCTGAATTTCATTCTAGGATTTTCAGTATTGTGTGATTTTATCTTGATTTCTAACGATCTCATCCAGTTGATTGTCTCAATATCAGATAAGTTTGATACTAATCATATAAGTAAAGATGTCTCGGGAAGCTCTTGCTATTGGAACAGATGTGAAGCCACCAGTACTCTTCAAGGGGGAGTACGAGCAATGGAAGGATAGATTTTTGGACTTCATTGATCGACATGATTTGGGAGATGAAATCAGAAAATCTCTGAAAGACGGGATCATGACACCTCCGACCAAGGTTCTCACTGTAGCTGGAGAAAATGGTCAAGAAGAAGAGACAGTGTATAAATTACCGATTGGTGAATATTCGGAAGATCAGTTGAACAGACACAAGGGTGACAAGCTGGCAAGATCATTTATTCTCCAAGGCATACCGAATGAAATATATGTCAAGATTGACAGCTACAACGCTACCGGTAAGCAAATGTGGGATCAATTGGAGAAGATGATGATCGGATCTAAAGTCGGCAACCAGCTCAAAGTATCCACCTGCTTGAATAATTATCCTATACTGATTATCAGTATCCTATACTGATCATCTGAGCATGCATGCACTTTCTCAATACGATTCAATTGAGGGGCCCCAAGAATATCACACTCGTCATAGAAGAGGATCAAATCCTATCTTGATCCATGCTAGTACTACTAAGTGATACGTGATATACCTAACAACCATTCTGTAACCCAGTTACGGAATGATTAGAATCATTTATCAAAGTACACCACTCACACAAAGCAAACTCCATGATCTCAAGTCAAAGGACTAACTATACAATGACCACGTAAGAAATGTCTATCAGACTCATATGACATCCAATGAAATGTTCTCATAACGGGTCACGTCCGATACACAAGATCCCATATTGTACCCATATGTAGATTCTGTATCTCTTTACGAATTCCTACATATACTAGTCATAGCATATCAATTCAACCAAAACCCAAATTTATACTTGACTAGGATCATATTAGAAACATTACTATAAGGTTATTATTATGTTTAGATATCACAAAATAATCCATAAACATAATAATTGAGCAAATCATGTCTAGCTCAGTTGGTTTCCCCAAGGGCGGTAACATCCTGGGAGGGATTGTGGATGGTATCCCAATCTACCCGGGTTCGAATCCAAGGGGAGTCAATTTGAGGGCATGAGGAGTACCCAGTCCTTGGGTTGGTCCAGTCTTTGACTGGGCTGCCCCCCCAGCCCAGTCTTAGATTGTGGTTGGGCTCTAGGTTCAACGTAAGCTGGGCCGGGACAGCGGTATCAACAACCATATTTTTACAAAAACATATTACAAACAATGATTTTAATATTTAATCCTCTCATTTAATAATTATATTAATAGAAATAATATATATAAATTATGAAGAGTTCAAAGCCAAAGCTGGAGAGTCACTCGAAGCCAGTTATGACAGATTTGTCACATTGTGGAACGAGCTCAGCAAGAACAAGATCAACAAATCTCACGTGGAGCTGAATGTGAAATTTCTCAGCAATCTTCAGCCTGAGTGGAAGAGGTTCACCCGACAGATGAGGCAGTTGAAGGATCTGCATGACATTCCTCTTCATGAAGTTTATGAAATCCTCAGACAGAATGAGGAAGAAGTAGAAGAGATCAAGGCTGAGATGAAAAAGGCTGACAAAGCAGTTGCTGATCCAGTTGCTCTTGTAGTTAAGAAGTCTAAAAAGAAGAAGGTGATAGAATCTGAATCGCAAGAAGCTGATTGCGAGGCAAAGTCTGACTCTGACGATTGTAATGAACTGAAGGAAGCCATGCTGTTGATAACCAAGGCTCTCCAAAAGAAGTTCTATAAAAACCCAAACTCCAATAGTCAGAGATACTCGTCTGGTCCTAATAACTAAAAGCATAAGGAGAAAGTTGAAGTAAGGAGACCAGAAAACAAGAAGAAGGATGAAGCTGAAGAGACCAAGAAGGAAGAAGCGATTAAGTGCTACAATTGTGGGAGACTCGGTCATTTTGCCAAGGACTGTCGCAAATCAAAAGTCCGTAACTCCGACTATTACAAGAATAAGATGCTTCTAGCCAAACAACAAGAGGCTGGAAAAGCATTAATGGCGGAGGATGAATACTGGCTCGACCATTCAGATCAAGAGTCTGAAGAAAGAGAGAAGGACGAGACAGCAGATCTATGCGTGATGGGAAAGAACCAGTCAGAAGCTGAAGTTGATTCTGATGATGGAGATA
Organism: Arctium minus; assembly: GCA_954870635.1. NCBI lineage: Eukaryota > Viridiplantae > Streptophyta > Magnoliopsida > Asterales > Asteraceae > Arctium > Arctium minus. The sequence continues at coordinate 127,088,874 of OX941081.1, read as the reverse complement.
ATGATGAGGTATGTAACTTAACTGAATTTGATTTACTGAACCAAATGAATGCCATGATGTCTAAACTCCAAGAGTTAGAGTCGAAACTGAAGCGTGAGAAAGGTGTCATAAATGAAAAAAATCAATCTATACATAATCTTAGTAATAATATTGCTGAGAAAAATGTATTAATTGAAACTTTGCACAAAAATATAGACACCAGCGCTAAAGAAAAGACTATAATTCATAAAGAGTTATCTGAAACTGATTCAAAGTTTAAAGAATGTGAGTTTAAATCTAGAGAGATTGCTAAAAGGTACTTTTCTACTTTAAAAGAGAATAAATCTTTAATAGAAAAGGTGAATGCTTGGGAAGAGAAATTACATTCTTTAGGTCAAACTGAACACACTATTCATTTGAACAAACCTAAAGAGAAACCTGATACTTGGGGACTTGGTTACAAGAACCCACATCATCTCAAAAAGGGTATATCTGAAGTTCCTGCACTTTATGACTTTGGGTTTATGTTATTGGCTCCTCAACATCAGGAACTCAAACCCTTTTTGACTAGTCTGTCTGAAAAAGATAAAGCCAAGGAATATGATAAAAGAAAGAACACAGCTAAAGTTCAACTTCTATTTCGCTATGAGAAGTTGAATAACAGTTATAGTTCTAATATATCAAAATTTCTTTCAAATGATTATTTTGAGAGTTATTCTGTAAAAGAGTTGGAGGCTAAACCAGTCGAAGGTAAGCTTTACGTACCTCCTCTAGTTTTGGAAAGTAAAATTTCTGAACTCGAGAATACTCTTACAGAAGAAAGAATTTTGATGGATTTAGAACAAACTGTATTTTCGACAGTGTTCAAAACTACTAATTTTCCTAAATTCTTCAAGGTTTTCACTTCTGATGACAGATATGGTTCACTTGAGACTGAGCTTAATTTCTTAAACTCTGAAGGTGTTTTGAATGATAGTGTTGCTCAATTTGATTTTACTTCTAAACTTCCTGATCATTCATCTTGTGCTGTTAATTCTTTTGGTCAACCCAGTGTGTTTGACAAAGGTGAAACATCAACGAAAGTTGATAAATCAGTTTCTGCGAAATCAAAGAAAACAAAAGGTAAGAAACAAAAATCTCAGCTTTCACAGAAACCGATCCCCACTGGTAAGCCAAAGAAGAAGCATTCTCTTAATTCTCATCATTCTAACTCTAAAGTTTCACATGTTTCAGATTTGAGAAAGCAAAGGGTTGGAGTTAAGACTGCATGGATACCGAAACAGAAGATAGACGAGAAAGCTAAATCTAGTTCTAGTTTTGTTTTGAATAAAAAGACTTCTAGTAAAGATGATGTGATTGTGAATGTTGCTACTTTTAAACCTAATCTTGTTGATTCTCGCAAGAAATACTCTATAAAGCAATTATTCCAGTTAGCTCCATCTAAGAATAAAAAGTTTTTCAATTATGGTGAATGTGATTATGCTTCTCGTAAATTTTCTGATGTTTGGTATGGTTCATATAATGTTTCATCTTATCGTTATCATTCATCTTATCATGATTATGGTTTTCAAAGAATAAGCGGACTCAAATTTAAATTGGTGCCAAAATCAAGTACTAACAGTGGAGGTCCCATTTTTAAATGGGTTCCTAAACCTCTTCTTTCTTGATTTGTGTTGTGAAGACCCGTCATATGTGGTACTTGGATAGCGGGTGTTCCAAGCATATGACCGGGCAGAAGAGTATGTTGTCTAATTATACGGACAAATACTGCGGCACAGTTCGTTTTGGGAATGATCAGTTTTCACCTATTCTGGGATATGGTGATGTTGTACATGAAAATCTTACGATCAAGAAGGTGAGTTACGTTGAAGGCTTAGGGCACAATCGGTTCAGCATTGGCCAATTCTGCGACAAATACTTAGAGGTTAATTTCAAGGCCAAGACATGTTCAGTACGCACTGAAGACGGGAAAGAACTCTTGGTCGGCACTCGCAAGTCAAACCTCTACACCATCAACTTGTCAAAGGTCCATGCTGAAAATCAGGTCTGTCTACTATCAAAGGCCTCGATGCAACTAAGCTGGCTAAGGCATCGACGGCTTTCTCACCTCAACTTTCGGTACATCAATAAGCTGGTCCGTGGCAAGCTAGTGAAAGGTCTTCCAGAACTGAAGTACGAAAGAGAACATCTATGTGTAGCGTGCGAAAAGGGAAAGATGAAGAGAGCCCCACACAAACCAAAGCCTGAACCGAGTACCAGGTCTCCATTAGAGTTGTTGCATATGGATCTATGCGGTCCTATGCGAACGCAAAGCTTAGGAGGAAAGAAGTATGTGCTAGTTATCGTGGAAGACTATACGCGATACACTTGGGTTAAGTTTCTACGGTCTAAAGATGAGACTCCCGATGTTCTCATTACGTTTCTGAAGACGACCCAAGTCAATCTGCAAAAACAAGTCAAGTTTCTTAGGACTGACAACGGCACAGAGTTCAAGAACAAGATAATTGAAGAATATCTCGAATCGGTTGGGATATCACATCAATACTCTGCTGCTCGCACGCCTCAACAGAACGGAGTCGTCGAAAGGCGAAATTGTACACTTGTCGAGGCCGCTCGGACAATGCTCAGCCAATCTGACTTACCTTTATTTTTGTGGGCTGAAGCTGTATCGAATGCATGTCACACTCAGAATCGCTCCATGAGACACCGCAGATTTAAGAAGACTCCGTATGCGTTGATAAACAACCGAACACCAACCATTAAATATTTTCATGTTTTTGGTTGTACATGTTATGTTCTAAACGACTAAGAGAATATGAACAAGTTCAGTGCTAAGGTGGATGAAGGAATCTTCGTTGGTTATTCATCTACATCGTCTGCATATCGTGTTTATTTGAAGAAGTCGAAGACTGTGATCGAGAGCGTTAATGTTACATTCAATGAGGAAATGGCTTCTGAGCACATCAGTTCAGAACCCGTAATTACTGGAGTATTAGCTTCTGGACCAACCAGTCCAGGACCTGCACCTCATGAGAACAAATCAGATGACTCTTCTTCCTCTACTTCTAAATTATCTGATTTGGATTTATTATTTGAACTGTTCTATGATGAATTTCTTGGATCTAAGTTGCCTAACTCTGTTGTGGTAGACAGGATAGAAGACTCGATGACTACTCATCCGACCACTTCCGATATCTCTACTGAATCAAATTCCCCGATTCAGCAAGAAGTTCCAGTTCAAAGGTCTACTCCGACAGTTGAAGTTGTGACCAACACTGATGAGACAGAAGTAGCTGACTCTGTAGGATGTACTGTAAGGACTGATCAACAGACTGCCCAAGCTGTACCTACTGCCACTTCTGCAACGACTACTTCAACTGAAATCCCCTTTAATTCTGAACCATCTGAAGGCGATAACAGTGGATTCCTAGATGCTGACAATGATCAACATGCATCTACTCCACTCCCTCATGAACATAAGTGGACCAAAGAGCACCCGGTACATCAAATTATTGGAGATCCTTCTACACCGATGCAAACTAGGTCTGCCACATCAAATCTATGTATGTATGAATCCTTTCTGAGCAAGATCGAGCCTACTCGCGTATCTGAGGCTCTTGCCGATTCAGATTGGGTAACTGCAATGCAAGATGAGCTGAATCAATTTGAAGCACTGAAAGTCTGGAGACTCGTTCCCAAACCGCAAGGTAAAACCATCATTGGTACGAAATGGGTGTTCAAAAACAAGAAAGATGAAGATGGTACCGTTATCCGAAACAAAGCACGACTTGTTGCCAAGGGATATAGGCAAGAGGAAGGGATAGACTACGATGAGACTTATGCTCCAGTGGCACGTATAAAGGCAATTCGGATGTTCTTAGCCTACGCAGCTCACAAGAACTTCACCGTCTATCAAATGGACGTGAAGACATCTTTTCTAAATGGAGTACTCAATGAAGAAGTCTATGTTTCTCAGCCAGAAGGGTTTGTAAATCCAGATAAGCCGAATCACGTCTACATCCTGGATAAAGCTCTATATGGACTGAAACAAGCTCCTCGCGCCTGGTATGATATTCTATCTCAGTTCTTGGTCAAGTCAGGTTTTACAAAAGGTACGGTTGATACCACTCTTTTTATTAAAAAGGATAAAGGCGATATCATTCTTATTCAAATATATCTGGATGATATTATATTTGGTTCTACAAATCCTAAGTACTGTAAGAACTTTGCAAACCTCATGATGTAACGTTTTCAGATGAGCATGATGGGAGAGATGAATTTATTTCTCGGATTGCAAGTCAAACAATTTTCAACGGGGATTTTTATCAATCAATCTAAATACATTCTGGATATTCTTCGGAAGTTCAGAATGGAAAATTGTAAACCGATTGGTACCCTAATGGCAGCTGGTACTAAGATTGGCACCGATCGTTCGGGAAAGGCTGTTGATGTTAGGACTTATAGAGGGATGATAGGTTCCTTAATGTATCTTACTTCTAGTAGGCCGGATATAATGTTTTCTACATGCTTATGTGCTAGATATCAGGCCAATCCTAAAGAATCCCATTTGTCTGCTGTAAATCGGATTTTCAGGTATCTGAAGGGGACCGCAGATCTTGGTCTATGGTATCCTAAGGATACAAGCTTTGATCTAACATCTTATTCAGACGTAGATCATGCTGGTTGCATGTTAGACAGGAAAAGCACCTCGGGTCATATACAATTCCTCGGATATAAACTCGTCAGTTGGGCTTCGAAGAAGCAATTATGTGTTTCCACATCAACGGCCGAAGCGGAATATGTAGCTGCTGCTAGCTGCTGTTCTCAGGTCCTGTGGATGAGAACACAACTGCGAGACTATGGATTTCATTTCAATAGAATCCCGATCTATTGTGATTCGAAGAGCGCTATTGCGATTACCGCTAACCATGTTCAACATACTAAGACCAAACACATAGATGTCCGGTATCATTTTATAAAAGATAATGTAGAAAAGGGGACAATTGAACTTTACTTTGTAAAAACCGATTATCAGCTTGCAGATTTGTTTACCAAACCTTTAGACGAAAAGAGATTTAATTTTCTTGTCTCAAGACTTGGTATGCTAAATCTTAAGACCTAATCGGTAGTTACCTATTAAAGTTTCTTATTGTATCTCTTTATCATTTCTTTATTATTATTTCCGCATGATACCTGCTCTTTAACAGTTTGTTCATGATCTCAGGGAGAGTGTGAGAAGTATTTCATTGATGGTCAATGTTAGTTTGAGGGGGAGCATATTTAAATGCATTGTGCTTACTGATAATTGTTAGTGATGCATGATTTTAGGGGGAGCGTACAAGTAAAGACTATGGCTATGACTTCTGATTACTTCTGATCAGAACTCGTACACTAAGTGTTTTACTGCTTTATGTCATTTCAATTTCAGTGAATAAAGTTACTTTGACTAGACTTTTAGACTTTTGTAGGTTGAGAGATGCTTCAAAGATCATATCTTTATGACTTTAAGCTTGACTTCGTGAGATGTAAGACTGCACTTAAAAGGTATAATTCCTTATCTTCATCTCATTTATGGTTGAAAGAAGGACAACTTTCAATCATAAAAAAACATGTTCTTAAATGTTCAAACCACTTCCCGATTCTCAAACAGATTTCTTGAATTGGAAGTGTGCTTTTAAATGTTTTATGCTCCATCTATGCACTTTATCTGACAAAGTTAAACCATCTGAGCATCATATGCTTTATAGGAAAACATGGGATCAGTGTGCTAGGACTTCAAAGAAACTTCTATGGATTCACGTTAACCAGTGTTTCCTACCCAAGAAGTTAATCCTGTAGTGATTGAATGTGAGGAGTTCAAAAAGAAATAAGTGTGGGATATGTGATGAGAGAATATGTCAAAAGAGAGTTCGGTTAGCTGTGAGCTTAAAGATTAAAAGAAAGAGGGTGAGAGATCAGAGTAAAAGAATATCAAACTCTTCACCAACTACTTTCTGAGCCGGGCAACCACATTTCTAATGCTTCACATTTCTTTGGTGAACATTATTGAAACAGGTACCTAGCCCAAGCCGACTCTTGACATTACACCACCAGCTACTCATTTTCTTCTCAACAAGAAAATGTTTCATTTTCAAAGGGGACGCAGCACATATGTTATCTATTTTCATTTGGAAAATTTGGATATTGAAAAGAAGGAAGTCTGTCCCACCTTCACACTTCGTTTATGAACATTGAGTCTGTGTTTCACTACTTGTCTCAGTGGTTTACACTTTTTGAGCCTTATAAGCAAACATCATATGCTTTATTTCTTTCTATCACTTGCACGAACACACAAAGAATTTGTTTCTTTGTCATAACGTTCATAGAAATTTCCTTTGTGGTGTTTCGATGATTGAATGGAAGCCCTGGGGGAGTGAACATCATAAAAGCTCCTTTATATTGTGTATTCGTTACACACAGTGACTTTGTGTTAAAGCACATATTTATTGGATTCAAGATCATAATTATCTGAAGATGGAAATCTGAAGTCAAAGCTGATAAAGTCGTCTCAACAAATAGTCTAGGGTCCTTTTGTAATAAATAGTCAAAGTATGTTTACGTATTTTATTTATTAGTTAGTTTTAATTTTAGTTAAATAAGTTTTAGTTTGTTGGGCCTATTCCAAGCCCATTTGGTTATTAGCCTAAGTATAAATTAATATTGTTTAGTGATTATTAGGTTAGAGAAGAGAGCTAATTAGAAAAATTATCTTTGTGAGAGGAGGCTTATTGTGGTATTGGTGCGCCGTGATGAACAAGAAGCAGAGAGAGTTTTTGATTTTATCAAGAACACTTGTAATCCTTTGAATCAATTGAATAATCATATCAGGTGTGCATTATCGTTGTTGCTTAATTGTTTACTTGTTTGAATGATTACATATTGGGACACAGAATAACTGTTGGAGTAGGTGCTTGTGCGCTAGTGGAGAGACGGTCAGCGTGTAAGCAATTGGTGATGCCTTCAGGAAAGCAGCAGCATCCAGAAGATGAAGAGATGGTTTCTTGGCAGGGAAGGAAAACAGTGCCAAGTGGTTGTTCCCTAAGAGTTGAACTTCGCTGAGCTCAAACTTCACGTTCTTGGATTTGAGAAGAGTTACTTGGGCTGCCATTTATGGAAAAATAGACGATATCTGAAACAAAATTTTTAGAAAGAACAAAAAAACATGGAATAATACCAGTTTCATTTTTGGGAAAGAAACTTGTAAAAGATCTTTTCCAATATTTTGAGTAGAAAATTTTCAAGCAACGAAGATTTTGACCAGTTTCCTTTTTAAGAAGAAAACATGAACAGTTTAAAAGCAGTTTTAAACCTTAAAAACCATTTTGGGTTTTTGAAATTAAAGTCATGAAAGAAATGATTTTTGAATAAAAAAGTATTTGAGCTAGGAAAACAAGAATTTTAAGGTCAAAGGAATGTTTGTATGAAGAATGAGGAAAAGAAATAAGAACCTGTTGATTGAAGTTTAGTGATTAGTTCTTAAGTTATTGTGTTCTTGGAAACTTTGTTTGCCGAGAGAGGGTATTTGCTTTTAGAGAGTTATGTGCACGTAAAAAGGTAAAAGATGAACGAAGAATGGTGTATATATGTCAGAGTGAGGAGAGAGAAAAAGGTGATGAGCGGGAAAAGTTTCTCATCATGACATCGACACGTCCCACGAAGATGATTGGTCAAGAAGTGCAACAGACGAACGTGTCAGACAAAAAGTCGTGCCATGGATTATAGTTACAGATGACGTCACACAAAAAGTGTCTTTTCATTTTTAAAAGTATCGCTGATAGAAAATCAGTGATGAATTTTAGGTTTGTAGAATCACCGATGGGAAATGTCAGTGATGTATTTTATTTACAAAAACCTTTTAATCACTTGAAGAAAGTAAGTGATTAGGTTTGGATATTTTTGAAAAACGTCTCGCTGAATAAAAATTTAGTGAGGAAAGGTTAGCAGACATACTTGAATATCTGAGAAATTTTAGTTAGAGATTAGGGGATGAATAGGAAAGATTTTCTTAATGACCCAATGCATGCTTGCCGAAGAGTTAATCTTCATGGTTCAGCATTCTAAGCTCACTGATGAGAAACTTGAATCTTGTCTCATTAAGAGGTTTGGTAAAAAGATCAGCTATCTGATCGTTAGTGGGAATAAAATGAAGTTCTATTTCTCCATTCATCACATGATCTCTGATAAAATGATATATGATTTCGATGTGTTGGGTATTTGAGTGTAGCACTTGATTGTTTGTTATAGCGATAGCACTAGTGATGTCGCAATAGATGGGGATCTTTGATAGCTGAAGGTCATAGTCTAATAGCTGATTTCTCATCCATAAGACCTGAGAGCAATAACTACCAGAAGCTACATGCTCAACTTCATCGGTGGAAGTGAACACTGAGTTTTGCTTTTTACTTGTCCAACTTACCAGCTTTCCACCTAGGAGCTGACAACCTCATGTGGTGCTTTTTCTATCCAGTTTGCAACCTGCATCATCATTATTTGAATATGCAGTTAGGTCAAACCTTGAGTCTTTGGGATACCAGAGACCTAGGTTAGAAGTTACTTTCAGGTATCTGAAAATTCTCTCTACGGCGAACAGATGGGATTCCTTGGGTTCTGATTGATATCGTGCACAAAGACAGGTAAAGTACATGATATTAGGTCGGCTCCCTATAAGATACAGAAGGGAGCCTATCATTCCTCTATAGGCAGTGACATTAATAGGTTTTCAGCAAGATCCTTGTTTAATGTCAGCGGTGGTGCCATAGGAGTTTTCATCGCTGATGTTTGAGTAAGATCAAACTTTTTCAGCATATCTTTAACATACTTACCTTGATGAATAAACGTGCCTTTTATCAGATTGCTTGATCTGAAGTCCAAGGAAGTAAGTTATCTCTGTTAAAGCACATATTTATTGGATTCAAGATCATAATTATCTGAAGATAGAAGACTGAAGTTAAAGCTGATAAAGTTGTCTCAACAAATAGTCTAGGGTCCTTTTGTAATAAATAGTCAAAGTCTGTTTACGTATTTTATTTATTAGTTTTAAGTTAAATAAGTTTTGTTTTAGTTGTTGGGCCCAATCAAGACAAGCCCATTAGGCTTAGTTAGCCTAAGTATAAATTAGTTTTGTTTAGTGAGTTAATTAGGTTAAGGGAAGCTTAATTGCAAAATTAATATTAAGAGGGTGCTGTTGGTTTTGGTGCCCCGTGAACAAGAGAGAAGGAGAAAGATAGATTGATTTATGTTCAAGCTTGTAACTCGTTGAATCGTTTGAATAATCATATCAGGTTTGCATTATCGTTATTGCTTATTTGTTTTGCTTGATTGAATGATTGCTCATTGGGACACACAATTGGTATCAGAGTACGTTACAGATTGAATTGAATTTTTTTTCGGTTTTGTTTTCTGTCAAAGATTCATAATTTTATTTGTGTGATTTTTCTTTCAAGTGTTTATTGATTGGATTGTGTTTGTTTAGTATATTATCGTGATTGGGTATTGGTTGATTTGAATATTGCATCGATTTTGATTATCAAAGTGATGATTTTTGTTTTTCTGGGTTCGTTTTTGAGTCGACACTGTATCATAAATCGATTTATTCTTAAAGTGGTTTTTATTGAAATTAACTGATTGCTATCTGTTCTAGTCGGTAAATTGATCGATTTGGCAAAGTTTGGTTGTTTAATTCGAGAAATCGAGTGTTTTCTGGGTTGCTTTTGGTTTCTGGGTCGAATAACATCAAGAACATACCGGTCGCCTGACATTCATATCGGTCGACTTGGTTTGCGTATCACACTATACCGGTCTTTGTTTATATCGGTCTATCACTATCGGTCGACCACACCTTATCGGTCGACCGGAACACACACAGTCCACCCCGGTCAAAGCCAATTCCGGTCTAAGATCTTTTTTTTTCTTTTTTTTCCGGTCAAAGACAATACCGGTCGAAGCTTTAGCATTCTATGGGTCGAAGGTATATCGGTCCTTTGCATTATTTCGATCTAAGCACTATCGGTCTAAGCACACCCCCGTCTAAGCAAACTATCGGTCCATTGCATTATATCGGTCTTAGCTCTCTACCGGTCTTACATATTATCGGTCGAAGCATAGTGTCGGTCGAACAACCATCCGGTCTAACATCATATCGGTCTAAGCAAGTTATCGGTCGAATCCCACTTTGCGCATCCTTCTTGATACGCAAACTGTACTTTGCGCATCGGTCTTGGTACACAAACCTTCACTTTGTGCAAGTACTGTTCACTTTTGCGATTTTTTGCTCTAGGTTTGCACAGTTCGATTTTTCAATTTTTTGCAAACTGTAATATGGCCTCTAAAGGTCTGCGAAGGGGGACAAAGGTCTGTTCGTGATCAGATTTTTTATGAATTTCATTCTAAGATTTTCAGTATTGTGTGATTTTATCTTTACTTCTAACGATCTCATCCAGTTGATTGTTTCGTATCAGATAAGTTTGATTTATAATCATATAAGTAAAGATGTCTCGGGAAGCTCTTGCTATTGGAACAGAAGTGAAGCCTCCAGTACTCTTCAAGGGGGAGTACGAGCAGTGGAAGGACAGATTCTTGGAATTCATCGATCGACATGATTTGGGAGATTATATCAGAAAATCTCTGAAAGAAGGAATCATGACCCCTCCAACCAAGGTTCTCACTGTAGTCGGAGAAAATGGTGAAGAAAAAGAGACAGTGTATAAGTTATCGATTGGTGAATATACGGAAGATCAACTGAAGAGACACAAGGGTGACAAGCTGGCCAGATCATTCATTCTCCAAGGGATACCGAATGAAATATACGTCAAGATTGATAGCTACAACGCTACCGGTAAGCAAATGTGGGATCAGTTGGAGAAGATGATGCTTGGATCTAAAGTTGGCAATCAACTCAAAGTTTCCACCTGCTTGAATAATTATGAAGAATTCAAAGCTAAAGCTGGAGAATCACTTGAAGCCACTTATGACAGATTCGTCACATTATTGAACGAGCTGAGCAAGAACAAGATCAACAAATATAACGTGGAGCTGAATGTGAAATTTTTCAGCAACCTTCAGCCTGAATGGAAAAGATTCACCAGACAAATTAGACAGCTGAAGGATTTGCACGACATTCCTCTTCATGAAGTTTATGAAATCCTCAGACAGAATGAGGAAGAAGTGGAAAAGATCAAGGCTGAGATGAAAAAGGCTGACAAAGCAGTTGCTGATACAGTTGCTCTTGTGGTCAAGAAATCTAAGAAGGAGAAGGTGATAGATTCTGAATCAAAAGAGGCTGATAGCGAGGCAAAGTCTGACTCTGACGATTGTGAGCAACTGAAGGAAGCCATGCTTATGTTAACCAAGGCTTTCCAATTGAAGTTCTATAAAAAGCCAAACTCCAATAGTCAGAGGTACTCGTCTGGTCCGAACAACTACAAGCATAAAGAGAAAGTTGAAGAAAAGAGACCAGAAGACAAGAAGAAGGATGGAGCTGAAGAGACCAAGAAGGAAGAACCGATAAAGTGCTACAACTGTGGCAGACTCGGTCATTTTGCCAAGGATTGCCGCAAATCAAAAGTCCGAAACTCCGACTATTACAAGAATAAGATGCTTCTAGCCAAGCAACAAGAGGCTGGAAAAGCATTAATGGCCGAGGATGAATATTGGCTCGACCATTCAGACGAAGAATCTGAAGAAGGAGAGAAGGACGAGACAGCACATCTGTGCTTGATGGGAAAGAACCCTGAAGCTGATCCTGATGATGGAAATAATGATGAGGTATGTGACTTAACTGAATCTGAATTTTTGAACCGAATGCATACCATGATGTCTAAACTCCAAGAATTAGAGTCTAAACTGAAGCGTGAGAAAGGTGCCACAAATGAGAAAAATAAATCTATACATAAACTTAGTAATGATATTGCTGAGAAAAATGTATTGATTGAAACTTTGCACAAAAATATAGACACCAGCGCTAAAGAAAATACTATAATTCATAAAGAGTTATCTAAGAACGTGAAAAGTACTTTTCTAAAAGTACAAATAATGTGAGTTTAAGTCTATAGAGCTTGCTAAAAGATACTTTTCTACTTCAAAAGAGAATAAATCTTTAATAGAAAAGGTGAATGCTTTGGAAGAAAAATTACATACTATTGGTCAAACTGAACACACTATTCATTTGAACAAACCTAAAGAGAAACCTGATACTTGGGGTCTTGGTTAAAAAAACCCACATCATCTCAAAAAGGTTATATCTGAAGTGCCTGCACTTTATGAATTTGGGTTTATGTTATTGGCTCCTCAACATCCGGAACTCAAACCTTTTTGCACTAGTCTGTCGGAAAAAGATAAAGCCAAGGAATATGATAAAAGAAAGAACACAGCTAAAGTTCAACTTCCATTTCGCTATGAGAAGTTGAATAACAGTTATAGATCTAGTAAATCAAAATTTCTTTCAAATGATTATTTTGAGAGCTATTCTGTAAAAGAGTTGGAGTCTAAACCCATCGAAGGTAAGCTATACGTCCCTCCTCTAGTTTTGGAAAGTAAAATTTCTGAACTCGAGAATACTCTTATAGAAGAAAGAATTTTGATGTACTTAGAACAAACAGTATTTTCAACAGTGTTCAAAACTTCTAATTTTCCTAAAATCTCCAAGGCTTTAAATTCGGATGACAGATCTGGTTCACTTGATAATGAGCTTAATTTTTTAAACACTGAAGGTGTTTTAAATGATTGTGTTTCTCAGTTTGATTTTTCTTCTAAACTTCCTGATCATTCATCTTGTGTTGTTAATTCCTTTGGACTACCCAGTGTTTTTGACAAAGGTGAAACATCAACGAAAGTTGATAAATCAGTTTTTGTGAAATCAAACAAAGCAAAAGGTAAGAAACAAAAATCTCATCTTTCACAGAAACCGATCCACACTGGTAAGCCAAAGAAAAAGCATTCTCTTAATTCTCATCATGCTAACTCTAAAGTTTCAAATGTTTCAGATTTGAGAAAGCAAAGGGTTGGAGTTAAGACTGCATGGATACCGAAACAGAAGATAAACGAGAAAGCTAAATCTAGTTCTAGTTTTATTTTGAATAAAAAGACTTCTAGTAAAGATGATGTGATTGTGAAGGATGCTACTTTTAAATCTGATCTGGGTGATTCTCGCAAGAAGTACTCTATAAAGCAATTATTCCAGTTAACACCATCTAATAAAAAGTTTTTAAAATATGGTGAATGTGATTATGCTTCTCGTAAATATTCTGATGTTTGGTATGGGTCATATAATGTTTCATCTTATTATTATCATGCGTCTTATCATGCTTTTGGTTTTCAAAGAAAAACCTGGCCCAAATTTAAATGGGTGCCAAAATCAAGTACTAACAGTGGAGGTCCCATTTTTAAATGGCTTCCTAAACCTCTTCTTTCTTGATTTGTGTTGTGCAGACCCGTCATATGTGGTACTTGGATAGCGGTTGTTCCAAGCATATGATCGGGTAGAAGAGTATGTTGTCTAATTTTACGGACAAATACTGCGGCACAGTTCGTTTTGGGAATGATCAGTTTTCACCTATTCTGGGATATGGTGATGTTGTATATGAAAATCTTACGATCAAGAAGGTGAGCTACGTTGAAGGCTTAGGATACAACCTATTCAGCATTGGCCAATTATGCGACAAAGATTTAGAGGTTAATTTCAAAGCCAAGACATGTTCAGTACGCACTGAAGAAGGGAAAGAACTCTTGGTCGGTACTCACAAGTCAAACCTCTACACCATCAACTTGTCAAAGGTCCAGGCTGACAATCAGGTTTGTCTACTATCAAAGGCCTCGATGCAACAAAGTTGGTTATGGCATCGACGGCTTTATCACCTTAACTTTCGGTACATCAACAAGCTGGTCAGTGGAAAGTTAGCGAAAGGACTTCCAGAGCTGAAGTTTGAAAGAGAACATCTATGTGTAGCGTGTGAAAAGGGAAAGATGAAGAGAGCCCCACACAAACCAAAGCCTGAACCGAGTACCAGCTCTCCATTAGAGTTGTTGCATATGGACTTGTGCGGTCCTATGCGAACGCAAAGCTTAGGAGGAAAGAAGTATGTGCTAGTTATCGTGGACGACTATACGTGATACACTTGGGTTAAGTTTCTACGGTCTAAAGATGAGACTCCCGATGTTCTCATTACGTTTCTGAAGACGACCCAAGTCAATCTGCAAAAACAAGTCAAGTTTCTTAGGACTGACAACGGCACAGAGTTCAAGAACAAGATAATTGAAGAATATCTCGAATCGGTTGGGATATCACATCAATACTCTGCTGCTCGCACGCCTCAACAGAACGGAGTCGTCGAAAGGCGAAATTGTACACTTGTCGAGGCCGCTCGGACAATGCTCAGCCAATCTGACTTGCCTTTATTTTTGTGGGCTGAAGTTGTATCGACTACGTGTCACATTCAAAATCGCTACATGATACACCGCAGATTTAAGAAGACTCCGTATGCGTTGATCAACAACCGAACACCAACCATTAAATATTTTCATGTTTTTGGTTGTAAGTGTTTTGTTCTAAACGACAGAGAGAATCTGAACAAGTTCAGTGCTAAGGCGGATGAAGGCATCTTCGTTGGTTATTCCTCTACATCTACTGCATATTGGGTTTACTTGAAAAAGTCGAAGACTGTGATCGAGAGCGTTAATGTTACATTCGATGAGGATATGGCTTCTGAGCACGTCAGTTCAGAACCCGTAATTACTGGAGTATTAGCTTCTGGACCAACCAGTCCAGGACCTGCACCTCATGAAAACAAATCAGATGACTTTTCTTCATCTACTTCTAAATTAACTGATTTGGATTTATTATTTGAACTGTTCTATGATGAATTTCTTGGATCTAAGCTGCCTAACTCTGTTGTGGTTGACAGGATAGAAGACTCGATGACTACTCATCCGACCACTTCCGATATCTCTACTGAATCAAATTCCCCGATTCAGCAAGAAGTTCCAGTTCAAAGGCCTACTCCGACAGTTGAAGTTGTGACCAACATTGATGAGATAGAAGTAGCTGACTCTGTAGGATGTACTGTAAGGACTGATCAACAGACTGCCCAAGTTGTACCTACTGCCACTTCTGCAACGATTCCTTCAACTGAAACCCCCGTTAATTATGAATCATCTGAAGGCGATAACAGTGGATTCCTAGATGCTGACAATGATGAACATTCATCTAATCCACTCCCTCATGAACATAAGTGGACCAAAGAGCACCCGGTACATCAAATTATTGAAGATCCTTCTGCACCGGTGCAAACTAGGTCTGCATCTTCAAATCTATGTATGTATGAATCCTTTCTAAGCAAGATCGAGCCTACTCGCGTATCTGAGGCTCTTGCCGATTCAGATTGGGTAACTGCGATGCAAGATGAGCTGAATCAGTTTGGAGCACAGAAAGTCTGTAGACTCGTACCCAAACCGCAAGGTAAAACTATCATTGGTACGAAATGGGTGTTCAAAAATAAGAAAGATGAAGATGGTACCGTTATCCGAAACAAAGCACGACTTGTCGCCAAGGGATATAGGCAAGAGGAAGGGATAGACTACGATGAGACTTATGCTCCAGTGGCATGTATAGAGGCGATTCGGATGTTCTTAGCCTACGCAGCCCACAAGAACTTCACCGTCTATCAAATGGACGTGAAAACAACTTTTCTGAATGGAGTACTCAAGGAAGAAGTCTATGTTTCTCAGCCAGAAGGGTTTGTAAATCCAGATAAGCCGAATCACGTCTACATCCTGGATAAAGGTCTTTATAGACTGAAACAAGCTCCTCGCGCCTGGTATGATATTCTATCTCAGTTCTTGGTCAAGTCAGGTTTTACAAAAGGTACGGTTGATACCACTCTTTTTATTAAAAAGGATAAAGCCGATATCATTCTTATTCAAATATATGTGGATGATATTATTTTTGGTTCTACAAATCCTAAGTACTGTAAGAACTTTGCAAACCTCATGGTGTCACGTTTTCAGATGAGCATGATGGGAGAGATGAACTTCTTTCTCGGATTGCAAGTCAAACAATTTTCAACGGGGATTTTTGTCAATCAATATAAATACATTATGGATATTCTTCGGAAATTCAAAATAGAAAAATTGTAAACCGATTGGTAACCCAATGGCACCTGGTACTAAGATTGGCACCGACCTTTCGAGAAAGGCTGTTGATGTTAGGACTTATAGAGGGATGATAGGTTCCTTAATGTATCTTAGTTCTAGTAGGCCGGATATAATATTTTCTACATGCTTATGTGCTAGATATCAGGCCAATCCTAAAGAATTCCATTTGTCTGCGGTTAAGCGGATCTTTAGGTATCTGAAGGGGACTGCAGATCTTTGTCTGTGGTATCCTAAGGATACAAGATTTGAACTAACATCTTATTCAGACGCAGATCATGCTGGTTGCATGTTAGACAGGAAGAGCACCTCGGCTCATATCCAATTTCTCGGAGATAAACTCGTCAGTTGGGCTTCGAAGAAGCAATTATGTGTATCCACATTAACGGCCGAAGCAGAATATGTAGCTGCTGCTAGCTGCTGTTCTCAAGTCTTGTGGATGAGAACACAACGGCGAGACTATGGATTTCATTTCAATAGAATCCCGATCTATTGTGATTCGAAGAGCACTATTGCGATTACTGCTAACCCTGTTCAGCATACTAAGACCAAACACATAGATGTCCTGTATCATTTTATAAAAGATAATGTAGAAAAGGGGACAATTGAACTTTACTTTGTAAAAACCGATTATCAGCTTGCAAATTTGTTTACCAAACCTTTAGACGAAAAGAGATTTAATTTTCTTGTCTCAAAACTTGGTATGCTAAATCTTAAGACCTAATCGGTGGTTACCTATTAATGTTTCTTATAGTGTCTCTTTATCATTTCTTTCTTATTATTTTCGCATGATACCTGCTCTTTAATAGTTTGTTCATGATCTCAGGGGGGGTGTGAGAAGTATCTTACTGATCAATTTGTTAGTGATGCAATTTGTTAGCAATTCTGAATGCATTGTACTTACTGATCAATTTGTTAGTGATGCAATTTGTTAGCAATTCTGAATGCATTGTACTTACTGATCAATTTGTTAGTGATGCATGATTTTAGGGGGAGCGTAAAAGTCAAAGGAGTAAAGGCTATGACTTCTGATTATTTCTGATCAGAACTCGTACACTAAGTCTTTTACTGCTTTCTGTCATTTCAATTTCTGTGAATAAAGTTACTTTGACTAGACCTTAAGACTTTTGTAGGTTGAGAGATGCTTTAAAGATCATATCTTTATGACTTTAAGCTTGACTTCGTGAGATGTAAGAATGCATTCAAAAGGTATAATTTCTTATCTTCATCTCATCCATGGTTGAAAGAAGGACAACTTTCAATCCTAAGAAAACAAGTTCTTAAATGTTCAAACCACTTCCCGATTCTTAAACATATTTCTTGAATTGGAAGTGTGATTTTAAATGTTTTCTGCTTCATCTATGCACTTTAACTGCTAAAGTTAAATCACCTGAGCATTATATGCTTCATAGGAAAACATGGGATGAGTGTGCTAGGACTTCAAAGAAACTTCTATGGATTCACGTTAACCAGTGTTTCCTACCCAAGAAGTTAATCCTGTAGTGATTGAATGTGAGGAGTTCAAAAAGAAATAAGTGTGGGATGTGTGATGAGAGAAATTGTTAAAAGAGAGTTTGGTTAGCTGTGAGGTTAAATATTAAAAGAAAGAGGGTGTGAGATCAGAGTAAAAGAATTTTCAAACTCTGCACCAAATACTTTCTGAGTCGGGCAGCCACATTTCTAATGCTTCACATTTCTTTGGTGAACATTATTGAAACAGGTACCTAGCCCATGCTAACTCTTGACATTACCCCACCAGCTACTCATTTTCTTCTCAACAAGAAAATGTTTCATTTTCAAAGGGGACGCAACACATATGCTATCTGATTTTCATTTGGAAAATCTGGGTATTAAAAAGAAGGAAGTCTGCCCCACCTTCATACTTCAATCATGCACATTGAGTCTGTGTTTAACTACTTGTCTCAGTCGTTTACACTTTTTGAGCCTTATAAGCAATCCTCATATGCTTAATTTATTCTATCACTTGCACTAACACACAAAGAATTTATTTCTTTGTCATAACGTTCATAGAAATTGCCTTTGTGGTGTTTCGATGATTGAATGGAAGCCCTGGGGGAGTGAACATCACAAAAGCTCCTTTATATTGTGTATTCGTTACACACAGTGACTTTGTGTTATTGACAGGCAATTTTAACTGATTCATTTGTTGATTCAAGTGTTACACTTCATTTTCTAAATTGTCTAGATTTGCAAATATCTGGATGAACATCTTAATGAATTGACGGATAATCAGTGGTTCTGTTTTCAAGATCAATGGTGGAAGAAATTTCTTGAAAACACGTTTTGATGAACTCTTTGCTCTTTTCATCAAAAAGGGGGAGAAGCGTCAATCAAGAAATGGAAGATATTCTGAAGATATGCTGAAATGAAGAAATTTTCCTTGAAGATGATTTGCTAAAGCATTCCGAGCTGAAACTGGAGATAATTTCTTTCCAAAAGATATTTTCATCGATTGGAGAGATTGCTACATTCTGAAGACAAAGAGGAAGATTAAATTTTCTGAGCTTAGAGAATGATCTTGATCCAAAGGGGGAGATTGTTAAAGCACATATTTATTGGATTCAAGATCATAATTATCTGAAGATAGAAGACTGAAGTTAAAACTGATAAAGTTGTCTCAACAAATAGTCTAGGGTCCTTTTGTAATAAATAGTCAAAGTCTGTTTACGTATTTTATTTATTAGTTTTAAGTTAAATAAGTTTTGTTTTAGTTGTTGGGCCCAAGCAAACGAAGCCCATTAGGCTTAGTTAGCCTAAGTATAAATTAGTTTTGTTTAGTGAGTTAATTAGGTTAAAGGAAGCTTAATTGCAAAATTAATATTGAGAGGGTGTTGTTGGTTTTGGTGCGCCGTGAACAAGAGAGAAGGAGAAAGATAGATTGATTTCTGTCCAAGCTTGTAACTCGTTGAATCGTTTGAATAATCATATCAGGTTTGCATTATCGTTATTGCTTATTTGTTTTGCTTGATTGAATGATTGCTCATTGGGACACACAATCTCACCCATCATACTCATTTTATATTCTTTCTTCATTCGTTCAGCGAATCAGGTACATAAAGATGGGTTAGTAGAACCAAATATAAGGTCATCAACATATATTTGAACAAGAATGATGTGACCTTTAATCTTTCTGAAAAATAGAGTATTATCGATTTTTCCACGTTCAAATTTTTAGAGATTAGAAAAGAGGAGAGAGTATCATACCAAGCACGAGGGGCTTGTTTTAACCCATAGAGAGCCTTATCCAACTTATATACAAAGTGTAGATGTTTAGGGTTAGAGAACCCTGAGGTTATTCAACATAGACTTCTTCACTCAGATTTCCATTTAGGAATGTTGATTTGACATCCATTTGATATACTTTGAAGTCTTTGTGAACTACATAGGCTAAGAATAATCGAATTGCTTCAAGCCTGTCCACTGGGGTAAAGGTTTCACCATAGTCTATGCTTTCCTCTTATCTGTATCCCTGAGCAACTAGCATTGCTTTGTAGCGGGTCACAGTCCCATTTTCATCTAACTTATTTCGATACACTCATTTTGTGCTTATAATAGTTTTGTCAGATAGTCTGGGAACGAGATTCCAAACTTTGTTTCTTTCAAACTCAATCAACTCTTCTTGCATATCGCTAACCTAGTTTGGATCTCTGAGGGCATCATCGGTCTTCTTTGGCTCGATAAGGGAGAGAAAGTTTACAAAGGAACAGATGTTACCTGAACTTCATTGAGTTTGAATACCCGATCACCAAGGATTTGATCAATTGGGTGATTCTTAGTCCATCTCTAAGTAGGGGTATGAGCATCCATGTCTGATATTGGATCAACAATGGGAATGTTTATCGAGGAAGAAGCTTCAGCCTGAGGTTCATCAACAATCAACTGTTGAGGTTCAGGTTGAACATTATTCATTGAGAAGTCTTTAGAGATGATAAGTGATTCATAGGTTGGAAGTTCAGAGGGTGGTAAAGTGTTTAAGGGAACAACTGAAACCCATGAAGTGGATTCAGTGTTAGGTGTAACAATGATTGGATCATCATCAATAGCATTCGGAGGATTTGCATGATGGTGTTTGTTGAAGAAAGGTTCAACTTTTTCATAGTGGGAAAACATCCAGGCATTGAGTTCATCATTATCAGTGATAGGCTTTGAGTTTGCTGATCTGGATTCATCTAAGGTGACATGAATGGTTTCTTCTACCGTTTGTCTTCTTTTGTTGAAGAATCTGTAGGCCATAGATACTGAGGAGTATCCAAGAAATATTCCATCATCAACATTTGGATCAAACATAACAAGGGCATCTCTGTTGTTTAAATTGAATCAATGACATCCAAAGATATGAAGAAAGTTCATAGGCAGTGTTGTTGAATCTTTTGACAATCAGCGACCTGTTTTGAGTAAACCAAGTCGTAGTTAGAGCTTCGACCCATAATTGAGTTGGAAGATGAGAATCGCTGAGCATTGATCGAGCAGCTTCGTTGATCGTTCTGTTTCTTCTTTCAACAACTCCATTTTCTTGAGGAGTTCTCGCAGCGGAGAAATTGTGAGAAATTCCCTTGTTCTCAAAGAAGTTATCCAGAGAACTGCTTTTGAATTCAGTTCCATGATCACTCCTTATTGAGCGAACTGTTATGTTATTCAACACTTGCATCTTTCTAACAAAAGAGATGAGTTCATCTGGGGTGTCACTCTTTGAACAGAGAAATATGACCCAGGTATAGTGAGATTATTCATCTACTATGACAAGAGTGTATTTCTTTCCAGCTATGAATTGTACAATGACAGGGCCAAATAAATCCATATGCAAGAGTTGAAGAGGACTTGTCACTGATGAAACTTGATTTGATTTAAAGCTTGCTTTAGTCTGCTTTCCCTTTTCACAAGCGGAGCAGAGAGATTCTGTGGCATAAGAATGCTGAGGTAAACCGGAGACTAGTTCTTTTGTGGATAGAGTATTCAGCGTCTTGAAGTTGAGATAAGAGAGCCTGTTATGCTATAGCCAGTTAACATCTGATGAGGCTTTGGACATAAAGAAGATACTTTCAGTGGTTGTTGAGTCCATGTTTATCACGTAAACATTACTCAAACAATAACCACCGAGAGCAAGTTTTCCATCTTTGTCCAACACTGAACATGCTTTCTTAATAAAGCATACTTTAAAGTCTTTATCACATAGCTGACTGATGCTGAGGAGATTATATTTCAGTCCATCTACATAAGCGACTCTTCGGAAGGCAGTTGTATCATTGTTGAGTACACCGAACCCTCTAGTATAGTCTTTCCCATTTCCACCAAAGGTCATTCATGGACAATTCTCTTCCTTCTATTCAGTGAGAAGGTCCTTTTGGTCAGTCATATGTCGAGAGCATCTACTATCTATATACCAGACACCCTTCGAGACCTGCAAACATAAAGAAGAATAATTATTGTTTGGTACCCACTTTTCAATGGGTTTAGGGGAGTTATTGAGATGGAAGGTTCAATAATCTTCACAGCATCTGAAGATTCAGCGTCAGTGGTAACCTTCACCTTAGTTAATTTCTTAACTTTAGTAGTATTTTTCACCTTGGCAGATTTCTCAGCTTTGGTGACCTTCTTTGCCTTGGAGACATTCATCTTCACTTTACCTAACTTTTCAGCTTTGGAGGCATTGGGACATTTACTGGTAATGTGGTCAGTAAGTCCACAGTGGTAACATTTTTATAGTTGAAAGTGGCTTTAAGACCATGAGCATTTGCATTGGAAAACTTTAGATGAGCCAAGCCAGCTCCAAGAATGCCCTAAGCATTAGATCTCGGAGGAACTTTTAGTTCTTCGGATTTCTTAGGCATAATGTCAATCTTTAGCTTAGGAGTAGATCTCTGAGTATTACCAATGATCTTAGATCCAGAGCCAGAGGGTTAACTAGTTGAAGGTTTAGAAGGAACCTTCTTCAGTTTTGCTACTTTTGTAACCTTCTGAGGATGATAGGAAATAGATTTCCCTTTATCAACAAGTTTAGAGTTCTTTGATAAACCCTCAGGGATAGGAACATAAGACAAGAAGCATTGAGAAGAAGAAGTGTCATGCATAGAAGAGACAAACATTCCAAACTTTAGCATGGAATAATCTCTGCTAGATTCATCCTTATCAAATTTATAACCAAGTCCAGTTTTATCATGAGCAGTGATTTGAGCACTTATGACCTCAGTGTTCTTAGTTGAAGATTTACACCATCCTTAAACTATAGCTTTTTCAGACTTGAGAGTAGGGATAGCTTGTTCATGTTCAATGCTGATAATCTCATTGACAATGACTTGATCTTTTAAACTTTCCTCTAAAAGAGTTAGTTCCTTGATCTTTAAATGGCATTTTTCAAGTTGTTCACTTAAATCAATATTTTTGTTTTCAGCAAGTGTTTTACCATCCAGTGCATTGTACAAGTCAATTGTCAGCACGTCAACAACACAACGTCTCTCAGCTCCAGTAAGAGTTGGATCAGTAGACATTGATACCCGAGAGGTGATAGAGCCTGTAGATGTCCCAGATGGTTCTTCCAATTCTTCTTTAATCTCATTCATTAGACAGAGATTAGTAGCATCTTCTTCATCAAAACTTAACTCTTCTGATTAAGCCTAGTCATGTTCTTCAGCGATCCGACTTTTACCTTTTCGCTTAAAGCCTTTCAGCTTCTGATATTTTACTTTCAGCTTTAGGTATTTGTCATCGCTAGATTTTCTGGACGAAGAAGGTTTGAAGGCTTTCTTTGACCTGCATTTTCCGGCAAAATGTCCAACTTTCTCGCAGTTATAGCAACTAGTAGTTGCCTTATCAACATGTGTTGATTTAGGCTTGTTAGATAAGGAGATAGGCTTATTTCTTCTGAAATTTCTCTTTCTTGAAAATCTCTTAAAAGAGTTTGTCAAGAGTGCCAGAGATTTATCAAACTCTGAAAGGTCGGTGTCTGATAGATCCTCTGAGTTAGAATCTAACTTAGTGATAGTGAGATTAGATCCTTGAGATAGGATAATCTCTGAAGAGACTAAAGCAACATGTGTGCTTTTGGAGTCTTTGGAATCTTTGACAAGATTATTTTCAGTTGATTTGATTCCTCATAATTGAGCAAGATCGCATAAAGAGTACTGAGAGAAAGGTGATTAAAGTCTTTGGTCAGCTTGAGAGACATTGAATAACTGTCCCAACTTTCAGGAAGACATTCCAGGAATTTAGTAAGGGCCTCAGAGTTATAATAGGTCCTACCAACAGTCCTTAGATCAATGATTAAGCAATTAAATCGCTGGTGAACATCAAATAAAAATTCATTCTTACCACAAATGAAACTTTCATATTGTCTTACCAGATTGATCTTTCATGTTTCTTGGATCTCAGTGGTACCTTCATATTGAACATATATTGTGTCCCACATTTCTTTGGAGGTTTTTAGATGCACGATCGAATGGAAAGCTACCTCATCCAAAGCCATAGAGATAATGGTTTTAGCCTTTGCATCAAGTCCCACTTTCTTCTCGTCCCCATCATTCCACTGCCTTATTTCTTTGGCATCGATTCTTTTAGGGACAGTGGCAGTAGATGCAGTTGCAAGGATTGTAGCTATGATAACAAATGGTTCATAAGGTCCATTTGCAACATATTCAGGTATAGTGGGATCTACACCTTCTAGAAATAGCATCATTCGATTTCTCCGAAGAGCAAAGATGTTTCTGCTGAATCGAGGAGGTTTAGAGAGAGAGCCATTATCATAATAATTTGAGTTGGTGTTTAGTGCCATTTTAGAGAATATCAAGGAAAAGAATAAAGCAATATATTGTTTTTGGATTAAACAATCTGCTCTGATACCACTTGTTGGTCCCGAAGGTGATGTACAAGTTTGTAGAGGGGGTGTTGAATGCAAACAAAAAATTTAAAGTTTAATAAATTGTTTATTGATAAATCAAAATACAATTTACAGTTTGTTGCGGAATAAGATTAAGTAACCTAATCTAAACAAACTTGAGAAACACAAAGTGGGTTGCACTAGAACAAGAGAGAAAGGTTGAGGAACTTATAGAAAGCAAGGGTTTCTATAGGATGCACTGAGAGATAAGAAGATAGAACGAAACTCTTAAAAATGAAGTAAATCCTTTCTATTTATACCCTATGCTTTTAATGCATGGCTAAGGTACTTTACACGTGTCATCATCTGGTTGGGTGAATGCTTCTGACTTTTTGCAACATGCTCCGAGACGTATGGTGAATAGTGTAGTCTTCAGAGTTTTTGTACGATCTTGGACAAAAGCATGTCTCTTCTAACAAATCGTACTATTTGTGCAAAGGGTAAGACAAACGAACCTTGGAGTATAAGCTTCATGATTAGTGATCCCTGATGGAGTCTTCTATCGAGGAGTCTGAATAAAAGTCAACTACTGCTTAAGCTTCTCTTCTTGATTCGCCGTGTGAGTGGACTTATCTTGGTTTCACTGATATCTGATAGGTCTATAAACACAATCAAAACAAGATTTCAATCACAATCTCATATGAATTTCATTGATCTTGAATATTTCTCTCTCTAGAAATACACGTTTCTCTCTGTACAAATCCTCTATCTAGATATGACAATATCAAAGTTTCTAACCTAATGCATAATGACAAAGCAAACTATTTATACCTCCTAATTACAAGGTTACAAAAACAAACTACTTTGACTTTCTAACTAAACATTGACTTTAACCTATTTTGACATTCTTTGACTTTTTACAACTATTTGTCTTTACAACCGATTACAAACAATTAATACAAAAGTACACCTTTGACCTTTTTTATTCTTGAATAAAATATTTGACTCAACAATCTCCCCCTTTGGATTCAAGATTAAAATTTTTTTGACACTAATCTTCAGGTCTTCTCTTTCAAGAAAAAATCTTCAACTTTGTAGCTTTCACAACTTTGAAACTTTCAACTCTTTATCACTTGAACAAACTTTCTCATAACTTTGAACGAATCTTCCCCTTTGGATTTCCTTTTAACAAAGTTGCTTTATATCTATTCATAAACTTTGACACTTCAAAACTTGAACTCTTTTCAATATCCCTTTTTGAACAAAGATGTGTATCTATATCTCAGAAATTATCTTCACATTTGCTTTAAACTTTGAACTTTCTTCATCAGATGTCTTGATTTGACACTTTGACTTTGAAATACTTGAATTTTCTCCTCTTTTTAACTTTCATTTGACTTTGCTTTCTTCTGAAATTGATCTTTGAAAATTCTCCCCCTTTTTTATGAATGACGAGATATCAGAATCATCAAAACATCATCAATTTCAGCACCTTCTTTGATACAATCTCCCCTAAATATCAAGATAAGAATAGTATGCATGATAAGCAGAAACAATCTCCCCCAATCATTATGATAAGAATCTCCTCCAATCTGATTTGAGAATGTATCCATCAATTCATAGAGTATATTCATCCGAATCTTTTCAAATTCAGACAAATTAAGAATGGTAACCCTGAATCAACAAATGATACAATTATGTTAGATTAAATTAGCCCCCAATTTAATTGAATGCTTTATAAAGAATTGTATTTTAGGCTTTTTAAATAGTTGTGTGGGCTTGAAACTTTTTATTGTAAATGGACTCTATATAAAGGTGCCCATGGCTCATTTGCTCATTAAGTTTTGGAGAGAACACTTTTCACACACAAATCAGGTGAATTTCATGAGAGTCGCTTAAAATGTTTAGTGTGATGTTCTCCCATTTTCTCCTCCATTGTTAATCAATTAAAGCATATGAGATGTGATTTTGATGAATATTGTTCTTCATTTCTCTCTTGTATCTTCTATTATATGGAGTTCTTCATTTATTGTTTGGAATAGGATCTAACAAGTTATTGTGCCTGTAAGTAGCACGAAGTCACTTAGTACAACAAATGTCTTTACAAGGAGCTTTAGTGATGTTCACTCCCCAGGTCTTCCATTCAATCATCGAATAACACAAGGTAATTCTATGAACGCTCAGACAGAAAAACGAATTTTCTGTGTGAATGTGCTTGTGTATGAAAGAATTAAGCATAAGATTGCTTTATCAGGCTAAAAAACATGTAAACCATTGAGACAACAACAATATTACATGGACTCAAAGTGCATGAATGAAGGTCTAAGGTGGGGCAACTTTCCTTCTTTTTCAATATCAAAATCTTCCAAATGAAGATCATATAGTAGATGTGCTGCTTCCCCAATAAAATGTGAAATATCTTTTTGTTAAGAAAAAGATGAGTAGTTGGTGGGGTTTATGAAAGAGTTGGCATGGGCTAGTGCTTGTTTCAATGAAGGTCACCAAAGAATGTGAACCAACAGATTATGTGGATGTCCGACTCAGAAAAAGTTAGTGCAGGGTTTTATATTCTTTTACTCTGATCTCTCACCCTGAAAAACCCAAAATCTATCTAAATCATAGAGAGAGAATGTAGAGAGAGAATGTAGAGAGAGAAAGTAGATCTTGATTTCATATCACAAATCTTACGTATCTGATATTACAAAGAAAGTTCTTACCACATTCTTACAAGACACACCCTATTTATACCACCTATCTATTAACAAAACTTAATGACTAAGGAAACTAAACAACATTGAATTATCAAGACTTTGACAAAATAGACTTTGACTTTGACATTGTTGACTTTTACATTGTTGACTTTTCTAAATAAATCTTGGATACAATATTTTGACTTAACAATCTCCCCCTTTGTATTCAAGATTTAATAAAATATTGACGTTAGTCTTCAGCTCTTGATTCTTCAGCTTTTGTCTTTGACAACTTTGAAGCTTTAACAATCTTCAGTCTTTCAGCCTTTGAAGAATCTTAAAAAGTATTTTTCTCTTTGAAGCTATGAAAGTCAACATGTCTTGAACGCGAATCTGAAATCTTGAAACTTTTGAAAATCTTTGACATCTTTGAAACATTGAGGAGTCTTTGAAAAACTTGTATCTTCATCTCTTGTGATCTCTGAATAGTCTTTGGAAAAACAAACTTTCACGAACCATCTTGATTTAACTTTGAATAAACTCTCTTTAGAATCTTTTGACTTTGTATCAGCGGAAGCATTTTGAATTCACTTTTGAACTCTCATAATTTCTTCACAAGTCTTTTCACTTTGACAACTCTTCATGGCTTTGAAATTGAATCTTTGTAAATGTCCCCCCCTTTTTGATGATTGTGAGCATCATGATCATCAAAACATCTTCAATTTCGAAACAGTCTTTGATCACCCCCTTTGTATTCAAATAACAATCTCCCCTTTCAATGATAATTTGACTGTTGCCTCCCTTTGATGTGAATAACTGAATCATGAAATGTATATACCCGAATCTTTTCAAATTCAGATATAATGAACGTGGTAACCCTGATTCAACAAATGAAACAGTTAGGAATGTCTGTCAGTAACACAAAGTTACTGTGTACAACGAATGTACAATTTAAGGAGCTGGTTTGATGAGGACTCCCCAGGACTTCCATTCAATCATTGAAAAACACAAGGTTTATCTATGAATGTTCAATCAGAAAAACAGATTTTCTATGTGCTCGTTTTTGTGTATGAAAGAATTGTAGCACAATGATTGTGTTTCATAAAGCTCAAATTGTGTAAACTGCTGAGACATCAACATGTATTACACGGACTCAATGTGCATGAAAGATGTGCGAAGGTGGGGCAACTTTCCTTTTTTTTCAATATCTAAATCTTCCGAGTGAAGATTAGATAGCATATATGTTGCGTCCCCAAGAAAATGAAACATTTCTTTTTCGAGAAAGAAACGAGTGGTTGGTGGGGTAATAGCAAGAGTAGGCATGGGCTCACTGCCTATTTCAATGATGGTCACCAAAGAATGTGAACCAATCAGTAGATGTGGCTGCCCGACTCAGAAAGTGATAGGTGCAGAGTTCTTATATTCTTTTAACTCTGTTCTCACACCCTCTTTCTTTTTAACATTAAAGCTCACTTCTAACCAAACTCTCTTTTCCATTTTTCCTCTCCACACAATGAGAATAACTCAACCAGATGAGTTATCTCCCCCACTCTTTGATTTTGACCCCTCACCCCTCAATTACTCAAGGATAACTTCCTGGGTAGGAAACACTGGTTGATGTGAATCCATGGAAGTTCTGTTTAAGATCACACACGAATCCCATGTAAGTCCTAATAATCATGGTTGCTCAACAATTTAACTGAACAGTTAAGCACAAGATATATGATAACATTGTCAAAATGTAAGCTCATGAGATTTGAGCAATTGAACAATGAAGATCTCTCAAAACAAGAAAATTGAATGAATAAAATGAAATCAAAAGAATTGTTTTGATAATCTGACAATGTATCAATCAGATCAAATGAAATGGGTAGGGTATCAAAGAAACTGGATATTTTGTTTATATGAACGAATATAAACAATTTATCAATGAAAGCACAAATATGAAAAAGATGAATGATGCTCAACAACTTTGAAAGCAAACGGGGGTATTACCATCGAAAAATTGGTTCGTTTAGAGACATGGTAATAACAAATTCAACTAAAATACTGAACCGGTGTGTGTGAATACTTGACAGTATATAGACAAGATAATACACAAGTATTGATCTTTTGGAAACACACGGTCAGTTAAACATTAAGCTAAAAATTTTGAAAAACATTTAAAAGCAAACTTCTAAATTCATGAAATCTTTTGAGAATAAGAAGTGGTTTGAACATTTAAGAAAGTGTTTTTCATGCTTGAAAGTTGTTCATCTTTCAAACAATCAGAGATCTAGGACAAAAGATATTTACCTTTTCAGCTCCCCCTCAAAACATGATATAATGTTTTATTTCTTTTTGTTCTCCCCCTGGATATTAACACAATATCCTTCTTTGATCATTGAAAAACGGGTCCTGATCTGTCATGTGATCAGAAGCCATCACCTGTACTCCCCCTATAAATTATGCATTAGTAGATATATCAATTAAAAAAAGATAGAGATCCACAATTCCTTCTGGAATGCGGTCCGTCATATCAGAAAGATCTATCAGTGAAAAGTCTATGATAGAGATCTACAATTCCTTCTGGAATGTAGTCCATCATATCTCTCTATTGCAGAAAGAGTGTACTCTCCCTTGAAGGTTGATGTCCTCATTTGAGTGTTGGAATACGATCTCTTATGATATCACGGGAGTAGAGGGCTTTAATCCTTTGAAGTCCGGGTCCTAAGCTGAGTTACTTAGAAGCCATAGTCTTGACATTGAGGTGCGGGTCTTGAACTGTGTTATTCAAGAGCCATAATCTTGACATTGAAGTCCGATTTTTGAACTGCTATGTTCTAAATCCATAATCTTTTAACTTTGAAGTCCGGGTCTTGAGCTAATTTACTCAAGAGCCATAATCTTGCTTACTCCCCCTTGACTTGAGGTGCCTGCAACAAAGATTCAATTTTATTCTTTGGTACCCACTGGTATTTGGGTCCAGAAATGTTAGTTGCAGTTCGTGTGGGGGTTATGGAGTAAGAACCATACCAGAAATGATCACTGATGTTATGGATATGATCATGTGTACAACAATAAGAACAATAATTTTTCTTACTTGATAACCTGAGTAATTGATCTCTCGAATAGATGTGATCAGGTTTACCTTTATGAGCTTTGTTCTTCTTGGCTTTGTATGTATGTACACATGAAGTCTTTTCATTTAACTCATCTTTCTTCTTATCTTTGACTGGTTTCTTCATTTAGACCAGCTTCTCTGAATTGTAACTTGTTCTTCTTGGAGATGTATCTGAACCATATAAAAAATGATCATAGAAAATGTTAGATCGACGAATCTGATTAAAGGATTTAACTGACCTTTGTGAAGAGACAGATTTCTGAATTGAACTTGAAGCATACTTTTCAAGTTCTTTGATCTTTGAAGCAAAGTTATCTCTTTCTTTCACAAGTTGGTCAATCTTCTTTGAGAACTCAGTCTTCGTCTTTTGCTCTTTCAGTGCAGTAACAGATAGTTCAGATAGATTTGAAGTCAGTCTTTTGATCTCAGACCCAAATATTGATCTTTCTTATTCAAATCCTTTCTCTGACTCATTTCTCTGGCCGGATAATTATTTAAAGAATCCCACATTCTTTTGCTCTATGGCCTTCTTTTCTTTATCAAACTTCTCTCTTTCCAAAATCAGCACTTTCTCAAAATCTGAAATTTGTTGAGAAAGTTTAATGCATTTAAGATCAACCGACTTCTTTTCTTCATAACACTTCTTCGAGAAATTTGAGAACTTCTTTGAAAAAAATTTATTTTCTTTCTCAAAATCAGCTTTTTCTTCAACAAGCTGTTTTTCAAAAACAGATAAATTCTTTCTAAGCTCCGCGTTCTCAGATTCCAATTTCAGAATCTTCTCATCATTTTGCCCAGAAGATCTTTTCAGAAGATCTTCATTGATATTCTTTAAGACACTGATTTCTTCTTTCAGAGAGATGATTTCAGCAAAATACTCTCTTGACTTTTGCGAATGAAAGTCAACAGCATGACCCAGATTAATGTTCTCTAGTTTCAGCTTTCTATTCTTCTCTTCAAGATCAGAAATAAATCCCATGATTAATGAGTAATCAGCTTAATATGAATGATCGTTAGTTGAAATGAATTCAAAAACAAAGTTCAGACAATCTAAAATTTTCTTTCTCATAAAACTTTGAATGAGAAACAGCTTGATAAAACAAATGATCGTTCCCAAAACAATTCAGAAATTTTTGACTAAAAGTCAAAATCAGATCAGAAAAAAAATAATCTCAGAAAAATTCAATTTCTGGAACTTCTTCAAACCACTGAAACTTCTCAAAACACAGAACTGAAATTCACAAACCAAATGAATCTTGAATCTTAAAAAAAATACTAAGACACGACAAAAACGAGAACTCAAAATGACAAAAACACAAAAATAAAATCTAGGGGCTAAAAACGTAAAAACACACAACTTATAAAACTAGAAGGACTAAAAATGACAAAAGAACAAACTAAATACTAGAGGGACTGAAAATGTAAAAAACTAAAAGATAAAAACTACAGGGGCTAAATGTGACAACTTGTCAAAGTTAGAACTTGAGGGACCAGATTTGTCAAACCCCTAAACTAATACTACAGGGACTAAATCTGCCAAAACGAAAAAACTAATTAACAAAACTAACAAATCTAATGAAAAAAGGACTAAAATGTAACAAATTTAACGGAAAAACTAACGGAAATTAACAAACGACTGAGTAACGATACTAACTAACAATATAATGGAAAATAACTAAAAGAGAAAAGAATTTAACGACTATAACTGAAGAAAACTAGACATAACGATGAAAAGGACAAAAAAAGTTAGACAATCTAACAAAACTAACGGAACTCCGTTAAAATACTATTCATCTTCTCCTCTACAACGACCCAACTTGCAAATCATGTTATGACTTCGAAATTTTCGATCAAAACTCTTCTTTTGTGATCCCTTAAGCTCCACAATCGATTAGAAGTTGAAACACGATCTCAAACTCTCGATATTTGAAACCGAATATTTCCGAAAAACCGAAATTTTTTCGAAAACTCTTTGTAAGCTTCTGTTTCTTCAAAAAAATGTTTCTTTATGATCCTTGATCAGAATATAATCGATCCCCACAAAAAAATTCGAATCATGCAACCGTTTATGAACCGAAAATCAACGTGAAAAAATAACTCCGGCGAGACTTGATTTTCCAGCAAGCATTTTTCTTCCTTTTAAATCAGTTAAACACCTGGAAAACACTAGAAAACAATAAAGGAGCACGATGAAAGGGTTAAAATAACGAAAACATCATCTGAAAATGGATTCCGGCGAAAAACGTTTTTTCGGCGAGTTATCCGGTGAAACTTCAAACACTCGTATCTCACTCGTTTCTTCACGAAAATCGAATTCGAAACTTGTTCTGGAGTCCTTGTGACAAGAAGAACAATTTAGAATCAATTAAATCAATCAACAACACCTTATACTAAGACCCACTTCGAAGAACACGGCTGTAGTTTGCGTGAGAGCTTCATTGCAAGAACCTGTGGTTTGCGTGAGAACACCGTTGCGCAAACGCATGGTTTGTGTGACTCACTGAATACGCAAAGTCGTGATATCCTTGAAGCGCATATGAGATTTTGCGTGATTTCCTTGAAACGCAAATGAGACTTTGCGTGATTGCCGTGAAACGCAAATGAGAAGATCTCTTGATCCTTGAACGGCGCAAAGTCGATTTTCGTGAGCCTTTGCTTTGCGTGACCCGCTAGATATGCAACCTGTGTGTGTGATAAGTGCAACCTGTGTGTGTGATGTGTGTGCGTGATAAGTGCAACCTGTGTGTGTGATGTGTGTGCGTGAGCCGTGAAGTGCAACCTGTGTGTGTACTGTGTGTGAACTCCACCGCCAAACAATTAAAGCCACCGCCCACTTTGAAATTGAGAATCAAACTTTACCACCGCCCTGTTAATGATTTCTCAGCCTTTGTTTGATTCAAATCTGCCAAACAAATAACAAAACACGGTCCAATCACAATGTTCCAACCACCGATTGAAATCAATCACACAAAACAATTCCATTTCTAAATTCATGAAATCATTTAAAGAATAAGAAGTGGTTTGAACGTTTAAGAAACCATTTTTCATACCTGAAAGTCGTTCTTCTTTCAAAGTATGTTGAGATTAAGAATTAGAAAGATATACCTTCAGTATAGAATTCTAACCCCCCCCCTGAAATGGATATTTTATCTATTAAGCTCCCCTTTTGATAAAACCTCAGATATTCTTCCTCCTATTATTTGTAAAAAGTCAAACATTAGCAGAGAACAATATGAATATTACAATTAACAGTAGTTCTTTAGTCTTCCCCTTAAACAAATAAAAGACACTGCCTGATTAAGATTAATCTTTTCAGCTTCAGTAAGAAGAAAACATGGAAGTACGGGTTCTGAACTGAATTATTCATAAGCCATTGTCACATATTCTCTAGTAAGAATAGTAACTTTCTTTGATACCTGAGGTATGAGTTCTAAACTGTAGTGTTTAGAAGCCAGTATTGATCTTTGAAGATCGAGTCCTGAGCTGATTTACTCAGAAGTCTAGCTTCCCCTGAAAATTTGTATGCACAAACTTATCAGAAAAATAATATGTACTCCCCCTTGAAGATTGATCATCTTATATGTTTTGGAGTATAAAAAATGTTTTGATCTTTGAAGTGTGAGACCTAAACAGATGTTTTTAGAAGTCTATCTTCTTTTTCATTGAAGACTAGGTCTTGAGCTGTTTTGTTCAAAAACCAATGCTCTTACTCCCCCTTTACTTGTGGTGCTTGTAAAACAGATATAACAAGTTTTGGTACCCACTTGTATTTGGGTCCAGACTGGTTAGATTTTGGAATCCACTTCTCATTAGATTCAAATCTTTTAAGTTCATTTTGTTGAGAAGTGATCCTGTAAGTTCCATACCAATTATGAGCATAGTACTTATTAACAAAATCATCAGTTCCACAGTAAGAACAACAAAGTTTCTTTAGTGCTTTCCTGATTAAATGATTTACAGAATAAACATAATCAGGTTTAGCGAAAGATTTACCTTTTGGAGCATTATTCTTTTTGTTTACTTGAGGTGTAGGAACAAATGACTTTGAAGTTTCTTTCTCATCTATTCTCCTCCAAATCATCTTTTGTTGAGATTTGTTCTTTCTAATGGTATTTGAACCATCAATTGATTTGACATAGAAAAGATTAGTAGGACGAATCTGATCTTTATGTTTAGACGCATTATCATCAGAATCAATAAATAAAGGATTATTAGAAACATTTGCGTAAAGTAAACTTGTAGCAGTCTTGAATGAACAATCTGAAGCAGCTAAATCATTCATGGGTGATTGGGTAATTGTATCTGGACTCTTTTGTGATCTTAAATCCACCTTGAAAATGATTCCTTCAAGGTCTATGATCTTATTTGACAAACTGTTTCTTTCTTCAGACAATGTATCAATCTTCTTCTGTAATTCAGACTTCGTCTTCTGTTCTTTCAGTGCAGTTGCAGATAGTTCAGATAGCTTCTTTGAAAGCTTGTTGATCTCTGTTTCCAATACCTTCATTTCCTCTTCAAAATCTTTTTGAACACTTTTTCTTTTATCAGATATTTCTCTGAATAGTCCAAGATTCTTATGTTCTGTTAACTTCTTCTCTTTCTCAGCTTTGTCTCTTTCCATGATAATAACTTTTCTCAAAATATGAAATCTGATATGAAAGTTTTATACATTTAAGCTCAACTGTCTTTTTTTCTTCAAAAGATTTCCTTGAGAAATCAGAAAACTTTTATGCAAAAGATTTTCTTTCTCAACCATCTTTGCATCTTGAGAATTTTGTTCTTTCATTTCTATAATCTTTCTTTGAAGCTCAACATTTTCCTTTTCAATCTTGTTTATCTTTTCTTGAATTCTTGAGTTGTCTTTCTCTTGTGAGGCTTCCTCTTTTAATTTGTTTATCTCAACCTCAAGACTAAACACTTTTTCTTTCAGCTTGTCCCTTTCAAAGAAAAGATCAGTATTCATCTTTCTAAGCGCATCGTGTGTTTCACCAGCAATATTTTCTCTGGTTCTGAGATCTTCTATCTCTCTTTGCATTAATTCTTTCTTGGACCATGTATTGTTTGCATTACTTGTTGTTAATATTGTGGATTCCTCTTCAGATTTCTTCAGTTTGATTTGAAGATTAGAAATCTCTTTCACTTTTGAAGCAATTATTCCTGAAAAATTAATTTTAGAATTAGAAACACAGTATTTAGCAAATAAATTTTTTTCTAAAGAAATAGATTTCTCTTTTAGTTTCTCAATCTGATCTTGAAGAGATATATTTTGAATCTTCAAATTCTCATTTTCAGCTTCAAGAGTTGGTATCTCTGGCATGTATGCGACAACACAATCTCTCTTGGTTATAACATAATTTCCTTTTTCGTCAATGTAAGGCATCTTGACATCTGTAAAATATAAGCTTGAAATGATCGTTAATCAGAAAAAAAATCAGAAAACTTTGAAAACTATAAGAAATATGTCCCTGTCCGCAAACTTAGCACGGGGGTCCCGCTACCCGGTTAGCGGGTGGGGTCAAGGGGTAACGCTCTTGCGGGGTCTAGGGAAAGTTTGTAACGTCACATTGAAAAGTCATATTGCATTTTGTAAAAATTTGACCAAGTATGGAATTCGTAGGTCATTGAGAGGCACATTTCGCACGCCAAAGGATACGAAACTGAGCTTTTTGCACACTAAGGGATGCGTGTTCTAGCTTTTCGTACGAAGAAGGATGCGAGTTTCAACTTTTCGTATGTAGAAGGATGCAAATTATACACCTATACTTTTCAAGCTTTGAGCTTTTCGCAGAGTGATGTACGAATTTCAGACTTAGTCAAATTTCCACTTATGAACTTTACGCAATGATACGAAATCCTCCCATAGAAAAATTCATATCATCATCACGCGAATTTCTTCAACTTTTCGCATTTAACTGAGATGAACAGTAGCTTTTCACATGAAGTGATGTGCGAATTCCTCACTTTTCTCACGAAGCTAAGTGCGGATTCATCCCTTTTCGCACCACAATTTATGCGGATTCTGAATTTTCTCACAATGCCTTGTGCGAATTCTTGGCTTTTCGCACCAAGCTATATGCGAATTTTGTACTTGAATTTTCACCAACACATCAATACAAAGAGCCATGTGAGTTCTTTGATAGTCTATGCGAAATATGTAGATCTTGCGAGTTCTTTAAGATGTAGACCCAAAAATCACAAAAATCATCATATCAGCTTCAATTCTTAACAAATTGATACCAAAATTTACACAAATGATCTCGACTATGTTCTGATCAATCCTGTTAGAACATAAATGTTCTATTTTAGAAGATTAGTAAAGTAATCCTTTGTATTTGTTAATGAGCCTTGTACATGGGTTTGGGCTTAATGTGTAACAAGGGTATTAGGCATATAAATAGGATCTGTTAGTTTAGTTTGTAAGTATCTTTCATTCTGTAATCATGTAGCTCATACGAATTGTTTGCTCTCTGTAGTTTATATTTGTGTTTAATTAAACTAAGATTCAATCCCAACAATCCTTGTCATTTGTTTAACAATCAATCAATCTTGATCTCTTGGACCTCACAAGTGGTATCAGAGCCATATCAGATTAATTGGGAAAGATCAACATCAAAGAACTTGCAGAAAAATCAAATTTCCAAGATTGGAAAGTCCACTGTTCACAAACACTGTTACATTGATCAAAATTTTGATTTAATGGTGATTTTGATGTGAATTTTTGTATACTGTGATCGAACATTGTTTCTAAACAATTATTGTTTACATTGGAAACCAATTTGACCAACAAATTGTAAGAATTAGATCCATATTTTTATTTCCAAGAACTTTCTATTCGCGAAATGTCAAGAATTGATTGCCACGGTCATGGTTATTTTTAGAGAAATTCACTCCATAGGGTTGTTCTCGATGTCTAAGTGATCAAGACTGCAAATTTTCAGAGTCAAACATCAAGGTTTGAGTGGAACTCAGTGTGATTTTGTGAAAATTGACTCAAGATCTAAGGAATTCATATAAGAAATGAAGAACTCGCACGGTGAAATTGTTCAAGTATTCGCATGTTAGAATTTGCACGTTGAAGGACTTTGAAGATGAAAAATTTCAAGTATTGATTTCGCATGACAGAGAGATGCGAAGAGTGCAGAATTCGCATGCCATCCTTATGCGAAAAGTTTGATACGAATTCTATGTTGATAAAGAAAATTTTA
Source organism: Arctium minus (assembly GCA_954870635.1). NCBI lineage: Eukaryota > Viridiplantae > Streptophyta > Magnoliopsida > Asterales > Asteraceae > Arctium > Arctium minus. Next base: position 127,051,884 of record OX941081.1, on the reverse strand, counting down.
AGTGTAGAATTTGCATTGGAGACATATGCGAGAAGTCAAGAATTCGCATGCGAGAGTGATGCGAAAAGGAAGAATTCGCCTAAGAGAGATATGCGAATTGCGAAGATTTTGCATACAGGATCGTGCGAGAAGCTAGAATTCGTACGCATGCGTATGAGAATTCTGAGGTTTTAGGCTAAGCCTCATGCGTTTTGTGCTAAATTGAATAGTGATCAGCGAATTGTTGAAGTTATGCGAAAAGTTTTGTAATTTTTGACAATTGTGACAGTTCTGAACCCTGTTTGATACAAGTTTGCCCTGTTCCCGAGCTTTTTACGCGTAATGCATATGTGACATCACTCTTATCTTCTGTTGGTCACATATCCTTAGCAACTGATCTATTTTTCACGAGTACTCATGTTTGTCAAGATTTTCAGATACTGAATTTGAGGAATTAGTCTCTGATTGGATTGAATTAGCTGTCTGAGCATCTGCAATCATCAGTCTGAAGTGCTTCTTTTGTTGTTAAACCGTTGAGTTCTCTTTATCATTATTCTGACCTGATCAATCAGTAGTGTGAGCGACTGCAATAATTGTTCTGATGCTTTGGTGGTGTTTCAGAATCTTGAGTGCTTATAATCATCCAGCTGATTCGTGAAGAAAGGAGTTCTAGGTTTGATTGTTCAGTGTTCTGGAAAGTTATCAGAAAATGAGCGTCTTTTATCAGTTGTTGAACATCTATCAGAGTTTCCTTCTAACCCTTGCCTTGTAGTGTTGCTACCAGATGCTACCTCCTATAAGTTGATCAGATTAAGTTCTTAAACTGAATTCTTATTTCAACTCGTGGTTTAAAGACAACGTTAGTGTATTATTGTATCCAAGATTTAATAGGAAAAGTCAAGTCAAGTAAAGTCAACAAAGTCAAAATCTGTTTAGTCAAACCTGAGATTACTTAGTTGTTAAGCTTATAGTTTTAGTCCTTGGTATAAATACCATGTTGCCTTGTAAATCATGTAGCTAGACACATTGTACTCAAGATTGTTAGATCAATGACTAATGAACTTTCTCTCTCTACACTCTCTCTCTAGAATCTTGATATTGTCATATATTGAATAGAGATTGCTTGATTTGGATTGGGATCATACAATTTCAATTGGTATCGGAGCAAACCAATCCAATCAGAAGGATCATTACATCAAAATTTGATTCAATTTTTCGAAATCTTGATTTTCAAAAATTCGTTTTCTTGACACTGTTTGATCCACGTTTTTCATGTTTTTGTACAATTAAATAAAGAAATCGATTTGATTGTGAACGTTTTATCATAAGGATCAACTTTCGTTCTGATCATATTGTCAAATTCAAACATTAGATTGATCAATTTGATCAAATTGTATTTTTCGAAAAAGTTGAACACGAGCACTGTTTCTTGAATTAATTTGTTGATTTTTGAGGTTTTAATGGAAATCTTGTGGTAGATTTGTGTTCTGATTTTTGAGGTTTTAATGGACTGATTTTGTGAACGAACTGTCAAAACGGGCTAGATTCAGAAAACGTGCAAGTTCATCCTGAGAACGCGCAAGATTCAAGATGAAGAACGCGCAAGCAAAGCCTGCGAGTTCACCATCAAACGCGCAAGTCAAAGGATTTGATGTTTAGCTAGAACGCGCAAGTGTCTGAAGAACACGCAAGCAACACGTATGAGTTTGGGTAAAACGCGCAGATAGAGACAAGCGAGTTTGATAAACGCGCAAGTCAAAGCGTGCGAGTTTGATCGAAACGCGCTACAGAAGCGTGCGAGTTTAAGCGTAACGCGCTAACAACAGTGTTCTGCGAGTTGTTTGATCTGCGAGTTTGTTCGAAACAGTGATTAGCGAGTTCCAGTGTCTTGCGAGTTTCATCGTCATGCGAGTTTTAGCAAACGCGCTACTATTGGCCTGCAAGTTCTAGAAACGCGCACGTTACCATTTGCGAGTTTCAACGTGAACAGTGACTAGTGTGTACAGTGTCGTGCGAGTTTCAAGACTTTTTTTTTTTGAAAATTAAACTTTTTGTGTGATCCAAGTTTGACTTTTTAGTCAACTTTTCTGAATTGGTTTGAGAACGATCATTTTTTTTCAAGCATTTCTTTCTAGCGGAACCCCCATGCTAAGTCTGCGGAGGGGGACATATTTTGATTGTGGTCATAATTTTCTGATTTTTGACGATCATTTTTTTTAAGCTAATCTGTCAAAATGCCTACTACAGACGAAAGAGGGAACACTATTTTATCAGCAAGAGATATGGCTGTTTTGTACATGCTGGAAATACCAAAGATAGAAGCTGAACGAGATCAACTGAAAAATCAGAATTCAAAGCATCTAAAACAGATTCAGGAGTTGAAATTAAATTTGTCAAATTCTGATAAAACTCCTGTTTGTGCACAATGTGCTAATAATTCTCAATCTGATTTTGCAGGTATCATCAGAGCAAGTGAGAATGAAATTGAAATAAAAGAAAAAATCATAGGGGTAAAAGAGAAAATAATTTTACATAAAGAGAGAAAGATAAGCAATCTTCAAAGCCAACTGAAAACGACTGAACAGAAATCATCAGAATTGCAAGATGAATCAGTCAAGCTTCAAAACAAGTTTAAGGATTTTGAAGACAAAATATCTGCCTTGGAGATACAAAATGCTGAACTGTCAAAAAGCATCCAAGCAGATAAAGAAAAATCAAAACTGGAGACTCTCTCAACTCAACAGATATCTGAATTTTCAAAGAAAACTTTACAAGAGAAAAAGGATTTGGAGCTGAGATGTATTAAACTTTCTAAGCAAGTGTCTGATTTTGAAAAGAATCTAATTACTGAAAGAGACACATTTGCTAAGGAAAGAAAAGTTCTTGAAGATAAAAACACTGAATTTCCCAAACAGATCTCAGTTTTACAAGACTTATTAGAAAAAGAAAGACAAATTTTCAAAGAAAAGAAAAAGTCTTTTGAATATGAAAAGAAAAATTCTGAAAAGAGAAATGTGGGGATCTTCAATGAAATTTCTGATAAATCCAAGAACTTACAAAAAGATTTTGAGCAAGAACGTTCATATTTTGAATCTAAAATATCCAAGCTCATGTCCAAAATCTCTGTTCTATCATCAGATATTCTTAAAGAACAGATGGCTAGATCTGATTTGAAACAGAAGTTTGACACACTTATTTCTGAAAGAAATATTTTATCTGAAAATATAAAGAACTTAGAAGCAGCAAATGTCAATTTATCAGAAAAGATTTCAGCTGATGTGATTAATCAATCACCTGTTGATCTTTCAACAGAATCAGTCTGTTCTTTCAAAACAACTTCAAGTTCTATTCATGACAAAAATGTTTTCAAAAAGAAAAGTATCAAACCACAAACTGTCAAATCAAGTCAGATCAGACCATCTAATCTATTTTATGATAAATCTGTTGATGGTTCGGCGAGCTTCTATGTTAAAACTCTTGGAATGAAATCTAAGAAAAACCAGATGGTCTGGAGATTGAAGAGTTCTTCAGATGAAGAGAAGAAGAATGACAGATCATTCAAATCCACAACCAATGCCAAGAAGAACAGTACGCATAAAGGTAAATCTTTTGATAATCCTGATATATATTACTCGACTAATCATTTGATCAGGATTGCACAGAAGAAAATCTGTTGTTCTTACTGTGGAGAGAATGATTTCGTCCGACAAGAATCTGCTCATAACTGGTACGGATCTTACAGAATTACTTCTCAGATTTAGGATTTTAAAACATATAAATCTAAGGAGAGGTGGATTTCTAAATCTAACATACCAGGACCCAAATACAAGTGGGTACCAAAGTCTGTTAAATCTGTTTTGCAGGTACCACAGGTATAGGGGGAGCAAGATGTTTGACTTCTAAGTACTACAACTTAGAATTCGGACTTCAATGTCTAAGACATTGGCTTCTAAACACTTCAGTTTAGAACCCGAACTTTAATGTCAAAGACTGTGGCTTCTGATCACATGACAGATCAGGACCCGTTCTTCAATGTTCAGATAAGGATATTATGCATAATATCCAGGGGGAGCTTATCTGACCTAAATCATTCTATAATGATTTGAGGGGGAGCTTAAATGTAAGTATCTTCTAATCTTACATCTCTAATTGTTTGAAAGACGAACAACTTCCAAGCATGAAAAACGTGTTCTTAAATGTTCAAACCACTTCTCTATTCTCAAAAGATTTCATGAATTAAGAAGTGTGATTTTCAAATGTTTTTCATATTGAGCTTTAATGTTTAACTGACTGTGTGTTTCTAAAGATCAATACTCGTGTATTATCTTTCCTATATACTGTAAAGTATTCACACACATCGGTTCAGTACTTCATTTTAATCAGTTATTACCATGTTTCTAAACGAACCTATTTTTCGATGGTAATACTCCCGTTTGCTTTCAAATGTTGTTTGAGCATCATACATCATTCATCATTTCAATCTTGTGCTTTCATTGCTAAAATTGTTTATATTCGTTCATATAAACAAAATATCCAATTCTTTGATACCCTAACCATTTAATTTTGATCTGATTGATACATTGTCAGATTCTCAAAACAATTCTCTTGATTTCATTTCATTCATTCAATATCTTTGTTTTGAGAAATCTTCAAAGTTCAATTGCTCAAATCTCATGAGTATACATTTTGACAATGTTATCATTTTTGTGCTTAACTGTTCAAGTTAAATTGTTGAGCAACCATTCTTGATAGGACTTACATGGGATTCATGTGTGAGCTTAAACAGAACTTCCATTGATTCACGTTAACCAGTGTTTCCTACACAGGAAGTTATCCTTGAGTGATTGAGGGGTGAGGGGTCAAAATCAAAGAGTGGGGGAGATAACTCATCCGGTTGAGTTTTTCTCATTGTGTGGAGCGGAAAAAATGTAAATGAGAGTTTGGTTAGAAGTGAGCTTTAATGTTAAAAAGAAAGAGGGTGTGAGAACAAAGTTAAAAGAATATCAAAACTCTGCACCAACCACTTTCTGAGCCGGGCAGCCACAAAATCTGATTGGTTCACATTCTTTGGTGACCATCATTGAAAAAGGCAGTGAGCCCATGCCAACTCTTGCATTAACCCCACCAGCCACTCGTTTCTTTCTTAACAAAGAAATGTTTCATTTTTTTTGGGGACGCAACATATCTGCTATCTGATCTTCACTCGGAAGATTCAAATATTGAAAAAGAAGGAAAGTTGCCCCACCTTCGCACCTCTTTCATGCACATTGAGTTCGTGTAATACTTGTTGTTGTCTCAACAGTTTACACAATTTGAGCCTTATGAAACACAATCATTGTGCTAAATTCTTTCATACACAAGCACGAGCACACAGAAAATTTGTTTTTCTGTCAGAACATTCATAGATAAACCTTGTGTTTTTCAATGATTGAATGGAAGTCCTGGGGAGTCATCATCAAACCAGCTCCTTAAATTGTACATTCGTTGTACACAGTAACTCTGTGTTACTGACAGGCACTTCTAACTGTTTCATTTGTTGAATCAGGGTTACAACGTCCATTATATCTGAATTTGAAAAGATTCGGGTATATACAGTTCATGATTTAGTTCAGATCAAGAGGAGGAGAATGTATTTTCAAGGGGGAGAATCAAAGATTAAGTTGAAATTGAAAATGTTTTGATGATTATGATGCTCACAATCATCAAAAAGGGGGAGAAATCAACAGAGATCAATATCAAATCAATTTCAATGTTTCGAAGAATGTTCAAAGTCAAGACTTGTGAAGAATTTTCTGAAAGTTCAAATCAGATGAAAATAAATCATTCTCAAAGATTTCTGAAGATGAAGATGATTCAAGTCTTAAAGATAATTAGTGAAAGTTCGTTTTTCAGAAGAATGATTAGAGATTGAAGAAATAAAGATACAAAGTTCAAAGATCCCTCAAAGTTTTTTAAAAAGATGAAGTGTTTCAAAGAAGTTAAAGAATTTCAAAGTTCAAATAATTCAAGACATTAAATGTTTCGTTTTTCAGGACTTGTTGATTTTCCAAAACTGCAAAGTGTTAAAGACTTTTCAAGATTCTTCAAAGACTGAAAGGTTGAAGATTGTCAGAGCTTCAGAGGTTAAAGTTGTCAGAGTTAAAAGTTGAAGAATGAAGCGCTGAAGACTAATGTCAAAAATTTTTTAAATCTTGAATACAAAGGGGGAGATTGTTAGTGTATTATTGTATCCAAGATTTAATAGGAAAAGTCAAGTCAAGTAAAGTCAACAAAGTCAAAGTCTGTTTAATCAAACCTGAGATTACTTAGTTGTTAAGCTTATAGTTTTAGTCCTTGGTATAAATACCATGTTGCCTTGTAAATCATGTAGCTAGACACATTGTACTCAAGATTGTTAGATCAATGACTAATGAACTTTCTCTCTCTACACACTCTCTAGAATCTTGATATTGTCATATATTGAATAGAGATTGCTTGATTTGGATTGGGATCATACATTTTCAGACAGATCAGATGTTAGGTTTACAACACATATAATTCTTGTGGGCGTAAGGAATGTGTTGGGTTTACAAGAGTCAAAAGTTGTCTTTATGTGCACTCATTCGAGGTTATGGTCTACATTAGATCTGATTTTAAAGTTGAAACTTCAAGGATAAGGGCTACGTTCAAGGGGGAGCTAGAGGAGCTTTGAAGTTTATGCAACACTAAGTTTTTTAAAGAAATCAAGGGGGAGAGGAGCTGAAGCTGAGCTGAAAAGAGAATGATTACTTTACAAAACTTAGGGGGAGAATGTTAAAACATAAAGGTTCTATTTTAGATGTTTAGTAAAGTAATCCTTTGTATTTGTTAATGGGCCTTGTACATGGGTTTGGGATTAATGTGTAACAAGGTTATTGGGCATATAAATAGGATATGTTAGTTTAGTTTGTAAGTATTTTTCATTCTGTAATCATGTAGCTCATACGAATTGTTCGCTCTCTGTAGTTTAGATTTATGTTTAATAAAACTACAGATTCAATCCCAATAATCCTTGTCATTTGTTTAACAATCAATCAATCTTGATCTCTTGGCAAATCCTTTTGCATCAATTTCATCAAAACAATATTGAATCTGTGATCTTGATTCGAGCACGGTAAGATACAAAACCCCAACTAAAAACTTACAATTTTGAGAAATTGAACAAGAATTACACTTAAATTGCAAGTACAATCTGAATAAGAAATGATCTAAAACATCATACGATACCAACACAACCAAAAATTTGAAATTACAACACCAAATCTCAAAATCCATCTAAAACCAGTAAGTCTGCGATTTCTTCAGTTTATGAGTGAAAATCGATCTCTGATTTGTTCTGATTAGGCGCTGATACCAATTGATGTTCCAGATCCAAGCTACTAATAACACTCAATATATGTAGAAATCATCTTTATTTTGATTTGAACAATGATTACAATGATTTCCTAGTCATAGATCTAACTGATTACAATGTAAGTCACGTGGTTTTCTCTCTCTATGATCTATGAGAGTTCTTGTGAATGATTTTTACTTATGAAAATTACAAAGACACAACTATTTATATGGTCAATAAATTAACCTTACAACACAAGAGAATATGTCAAAGTCAAACACTTACAACTTTACACACTTGACAACTGTGACCCCTCTTTAATCTTGAATACAATATTTGACTTAACAATATCTGCATCAGATCATGAGTAGACTTGTCACTTGTTCATCAGCTTTGTCTTCGATGTCAACGATGAACGTCTTTGTTCGTGAAACTTGTCTTCAGGGATTACATTTAACAAATACATTATAGATCATCAACGATACTGAACAGACTCAATATATAATCACTGATGGTGAAAGACTAATATATACAGATATTAAATGTAATTTTCACTAAGATTTTGGACCAACAGTTGTTGAGGAAGGAACTGAACAGGCTTGGGTAGAAGTTGAGTTTATAAAAAGTCCAGGTAGAGGTTGAGAGGGAAGGATAACTGATATGGGTAAAATAGTTTTAGAGGATGAAACTAGAAGATTAGCTAGGGTTTGGGAAGGAAGAGAGACTACGAGAGATAGGTGCAGTTTAGAATGTAGAGATGCTGGAGTTAGAGAGAGAGAGAGGGGTTTTAGGGATAACCATTGTCGATGGTGAAAAAGTTTGGTTTGTTGCTGGTGGTTGGGAGTAGGGGATAGCCATGTCAGCAAGGGAAGAAACTACTAAGGAAAGTAGTTCGTTTTCATGGTTGGAATAGGTTTCATGAATGGAATTGTTTTCAGACTCCCCTTCAACAAGATCACTATTGTTAGCGCACAGATCTATTGGATTCAAGATCATCCAATCTGAAGATCCAATCTGAAGCTAATGCCGGAAAGTCGACTCTCGATATAAGTCTAAATGTTTATTTGTAATAAATGTCAAAGTATTGTTTTTAATATTTTATTAATATTCCTAAATATCTAGATATTAGTTTAGTTTAGATATTAGTTTTAGTTTAATATTATTTGGTTTGCAAGTGGTTGTTTAGTGTGTAAAGGAAGCAAGCGAGATCTGATCTCAACACAGATCTAATATAGATCACACACAACACACAATTCTAAGGTGTAAAACAAAAACAAAGCTTTCAAAGAGAAATCATATCAACCATCTGTATTCCGTGATTATTAATCAAACAGGTTGGTAATCGTATATGTATTGTTATTGATAAGAACTTGATAATATTGTGTACCGACAATTGGTATCAGAGCTTGAAATAGATTCAAATCAAGTTTTTAAAAACTCGACTCTGTGTTCTTCATTTCAAAATCATTTTGAGTGTTAGTGTGTTTTAGGTGTTGAAATCGATCAGGTTGGGATCGATTTGTGGTCTAGATCGAGTTGTTGTTGTTTAATTTCATAATAGCACTTCAATCGATTCAAATTTTGGAATTTTGTTGCAAAACAGTTCACGTCTTCATCTTCACTGTTCCATCAATTGGTTTTTCAAAAAGTGATTTTTATTGAGATCTAAGGATTGTAATCTCTTCTAGAACTATTAGTGGTTGATTTGACAAAGTTGGGACTGCTAATTCGAAGTCTAGATAGGTTTATTGTGGTTTTAGTCGATTTTTCGAAGCACAGGGATGAACTCGCGAGAGTTGCAATATTTGCGCCAGTTCGTAGAGAGTTTTGCGCCACGTTCAGTTCGCGCAAACTCTTCTTTTGCGCCACACGCTACTCTCACGAAACTTCTTTTGCGCTAGCTTCGAATCGCGCAAACCTTCATTGCACCATTCACTCCGGACGAAAATAACATCTCCACTTTTGCGCCAAAAACTTTTAGCGCAAAGTTCGCTTTTGCGCTATCATCATCTCGCGCAAAAGTTATTACGCGCAATCTTTGTCTCGCGCAAAAGTTATTACGCGCAATCTTTGTATCGCGCAAAACTCAGTTTGCGCCAAATATATCTCACGCAAAGTACATAACGCAAAGTTGATTTCAAGTTCACTTTTGCGCTAACACCTCATAACGCAAAGTTACTTTTGCGCCAGCCTCTCATCGCGCATGTCTGTGTTTTGCGCCACCTTCGTCTAGCGCAAACTTTATTTTTGCGCCACCTTCTCAAAGCGCAAAAGTTTGCCTTTTACTGCAGTACTAAAGTATTAATCAAACAATATGACTTCAAGAGAAGCTCTAGCAATCGGAACTGACTCAGAGCCACCAGTACTCTTCAAGGGAGAGTATGAGCAGTGGAAAGATCGGTTCATGGACTTCATTGAAAGACATGAGTTGGGTGAATTCATCAGGAAATCGATAGAAGAGGGAGTTATGGCACCAGTTTATGAGACTCGTACGAAAGGAACTGTGGCCACAGAGTTTGAACTTAAGTATCATGAACTAGAAGGTGATAACCTTAGAAGAGCAAAAGGTGATAGATTAGCAAAGTCTTATATTCTTCAAGGCATTCCAAATGAAATATACGTGAAGATAGACAGCTATAAGGCTTCAGGCAAACAGATGTGGGATCAGCTAGAGAAGATGATGCTAGGATCAAAAGTTGGGAACCAACTGAAGATATCCAACTGCCTAAACAACTATGAAGAATTCAAAGGCAGAGTTGGAGAAACACTAGCATAAACTTATGACAGGTTTGTGACCTTGCTGAATGAACTAAGCAAGAACAAGGTCAATAAATCGCAAATAGAGTTGAATGTGAAATTCCTAAGCATTCTCCAGCCTGAATGGAAGAGGTTTGCCAGACAAATGAAGCAAATCAACGATCTAAACGAGATTCCAATTCATGAGGTGTATGAAACCCTCAAACAAAATGAAGAAGAGTTGGATGAAATATTGGATGAAAATAGACAGGGTGAGAAGACAGTTGCTGACTCAGCTGCCCTTGTTGTGAGAAAGAAGAAGAAGAAGATGCTTATGTCTGAATCAGATGAGGTTGAAAATGAAGCGAACTCTGAATCGGACGATTGTGAACAACTAAACCAGGCTATGCTTATGCTGACAAAGGCTTTTCAGAAGAAGTTCTACAAGAAGCCAAGTTCAAACAGTCAGAGGTATTCTTCTGTTCCGAGCAACTATGTTCACAAGGAGAGGGTTGAAGGAAAGAGGTTTGAAGGAAAGAGAATAGAAGAAAGGAAACCAGAAGACAAACGGTATCAAGCTGAAGGATCCAGTCAGTCAGAACCTCCAACTTGCTACAACTGTGGCAAAAATAGGTCACTTTGCTAGAGACTGTCGAAGACCCAAAGTCAGAAACTCAGACTACTACAAGAATAAAATGCTTCTAGCCAAGCAACAGGAGGCTGGAAAGGCTTTGATGGCAGAAGATGAGTACTGGCTTGATCAATCAGATGATGAGAATGAAGAGAAGGATGAAACAACTCACATATGCTTAATGGGCAAGGAAGAATCAGAAGCTGATGTTGATTCTGAAGATGAGGAAAATGAGGTATGTGATTTAACTCATTCAGATTTCTTAAATCAAATGCATGCCATGTTGACTAAACTCGAAGAGTTAGAGTCAAAGCTTAAGCGAGAAAAAGGAGTTATCAATGACAAAAACCAATCAATACAAAAACTTAGCGAGGATATTGCTGAGAAGAAACTATTGATTGAGACAATGCATAAAAAATTCGATAACTGCGCTAAAGAAAAGACAATAATTCTCAAAGAAATAACTGAAACAAATTCTAAATTGAGAAAAAGTGAGTTTGATTTCAGAGAGCTTACGAAAATGTATTCTTCGTGTTCCAAAGAGAATGAATCGTTTCTTGCAAAATTAAAAGCTTTGGAAGAGAAGTTATACAAAATGGGTCAAACTGAACAAACCATTCATCTGAACAAACCCAAAGAGGAAATAGAGAGTTGGGGACTCGGATACGAGAATCCTCATTACTTTAAAAATGCTAAATCTAAAGTGCCTGCACTTTATTATTTTACTTTTATGAAACTAGCTCGTCGAATCCCTGAGCTTAAAGTTTTCTGGACTAGACTGTCAAAAGAGGATGAAGCCAAGGAAACAGAAAAACGAAAGAATACATCTAATGTTCAACTTCCATTTCGTTATGCGAAGTTGAATAATAGTTATAATGATGATCCAATATATCAAAAGAAATTTCTTTGAAATGACTTCTTTCAGAGTTATTATGTCAAAGAAATGGAGGCGAAGCCTATTAAAGGTAAACTATATGTCCCTCCTCTCGTGTTGGAAAGTAAAATTTCTGAACTTGACACTTCTTTAACAGATGAAAGACTTTGGATTGATATTGAACAAAAAGGTTTTTCAACTATGTTAAAGAGTATTGTTCTTTCTAAATCATCAAAGGCTTCAAAATCTAATGACATGTTTGGTTCAACTAATGACGGGTTTGATTTTCTAAACTCCGATGGTGTTTTAGATGAGTGTATTGATCAATTTGATTTTCATGCCAAACTTCCTAACCATTCATCTTTTGTTGTAAAATCCTTTGGATCAACTAGTATGCCTGAAAAAGGTAAATCATCAACGAAAGTTGATAAATCATCTTCTGTGAAAGCTAAGAATGCGAAAGGTAAGAAGAAATCTCAGCATTCACAGAAACCGATCACTACTGGTAACCCAAAGAAGATGCATTCAGTTATTGCTCAAAAGTCTAACTCACAAGTTTCAAATGTTTCAGATTTGAGCCAGAAAAGGCAGGGAGTTAAGTCTGAATGGAAACCAAAACAGAAGATAGACGAGAATGCAAAATCTTTTCAAGTGTTAATTGTAATAAGACTATGCCTAGTAAAGATGTTTTGAATGCGAATGTTGCTACTATTTTGAAACCAAAACTTGTCGTATATCGCAAGAAATATTCTATGAAGCAATTATTCGAGTTATCTTTATCTACTAGAAAGTCTTCATACTATGATAAACATGTTTATGCTTCTCGTAAAGATTTTGATGTTTTGTATGACACTTATAATGTGCACTCTTATCATTCTTATGCTTCCAATGAATTTCAAATGAAAAACGGACCCAAATTTCAATGGGTACCAAAATCTTGTGCCAACACAGTTGGATCCAAATTCCAATGGGTACCAAAAGCTAAATCTATGTTGCAGGAACTCAAAGTTTAAGGGGGAGCATAGAACTTAGGCTTTTGAACAAATCAGTTCAAAACCCGGACTTAAATGTCAAGATGGAGGCTTCTAAGTATTTCACCTTAGAACCCGTACTTCAACGAAGTATGACTTCTAGACAAAACAGTATAGGACTCGTACCTCAAAGAACAATGGCTCTTGAATACAACAGTTCAAGACCAACTCTTCAATGCTCAAAAGTCTTTACTTTAAATTTTGTTTTATGAATATATAAATCTCTTGTTTCATAATTTCTCTTGCGCAGATCTGTCATATGTGGTACTTGGATAGCGGATGTTGCAATCATATGACTGGACAAAAAGGTATGTTGACCAACTTTACAGAGAAGTATTGCGGAACAGTTAGATTCGGCAACGATCAGTTTTCACCAATACTAGGATATGGTGATATGGTACATGACAAAGTCACGATCAAGAAGGTGAGCTATGTTGAAGGTTTAGGACACAACCTGTTCAGTATAGGCCAGTTCTGTGACAAAGGCTTAGAGGTCAATTTCAAAGCCAAGAGGTGTTCTGTTCGCACTGAAGAAGGCGAGGAACTCTTGGTCGGCACGAGAAAGTCTGACCTCTACACAATCAATTTGTCAAACGTCCAGACTCACAAGCAGGTTTGTCTACTATCTAAAGCCTCGATGCAATAAAGCTGGTTATGGCATCGACGGCTCTCTCACCTCAACTTTAGGTACATCAACAAGCTGGTCAGTGGAAACTTAGTAAAAGGACTTCCAGAGCTGAAGTACGAAAAAGAACATCTATGTGCAGCGTGTTAAAAGGGAAAGATGAAGAGAGCTCCACACAAACCAAAGCCTGAACCGAGTACAAGCTCTTCGTTAGAGTTGTTGCATATGGACTTATGCGGTCCAATGCGAACGTAAAGTCTAGGCGGAAAGAAGTACATACTAGTTATCGTGGACGATTACTCGCGATACACTTGGGTCAAATTTCTACGTTTAAAAGATGAAACACCAGTTGCTCTGATTACATTCCTAAAGACGACCCAGGTAGAACTGCAGAAACCAGTCAAGCTTCTAAGAACTGACAACGGCATAGAGTTCAAGAACAAAAAGATTGAAGAATATCTCGAATCTGTTGGGATTTCACATCAATACTCTGTTGCTCGTATGCCTCAACAGAATGGAGTGGTCGAAAGAAGAAATCGTACGCTAGTCGAGGCTCCTCGTACTATGCTAAATCAATCTGACTTACCTCTATTTCTGTGAGTCCGTGATCGTTACCAGATAAATCAAACAACAAACATATAAAGATTACCAACCTGTTTAGATTATAAACGCGGATTACAGAGGTTGATATCGGTTACAGTTTAAGCTTTTTTCTCTCTGTTCTTCAATGTTGGTCGATGTTATGATTGTTATGAGAGAGAGAGAGATAAAAGAGTTAATTTAACTAAACATAATAATATCTAGATATCTAATATCTAGATATTATATTAAAAACTAATATAATAATTAAACTATAATATCTAAACATAATATCTAAATAATAATATCTAGATATTATAACTTTGACTATTATTACAGAATAGACCCTAGACTATTGTTGAGAGCGACTTGTCAGCGTTTAGCTTCAGATTGCGATCTTCGTTTTGGATGATCTTGAATCCAATGAGACTGTGTCCTAACAGTTAGCGCACAGATCTATTGGATTCTAGATCATCCAATCTGAAGATCCAATCTGAAGCTAATGCCGGAAAGTCGACTCTCGATATATGTCTAAATGTTTATTTGTAATAAATGTCAAAGTATTGTTTTTAGTATTTTATTAATATTCCTAAATATCTAGATATTAGTTTAGTTTAGATATTAGTTTTAGTTGAATATTATTTTGTTTGCAAGTGGTTGTTTTTGTAGGCTGAAGCTATATCGACTGCGTGCTACACTCAGAATCGCTCCATGATACACCGTAGATTCAAGAAGACTCCTTATGCGTTGATCAACAACCGAACACCGACAATCAAATATTTCCATATATTTGGGTGTAAGTGTTTTGTTCTAAACGATAGAGAGAGTCTGAACAAATTCAGTGCCAAGGCGGACGAAGGCATCTTCATTGGTTATTCATCTATATCAACTGCATACCGTGTATATTTGAAGAAGACAAAGACAGTTACTGAAAGCGTCAACGCTACGTTTGATGAAGAAATGACTTCTGAACAACATAGTTCAGAACCTGTGATAACTGGCGTACTAGCTTCTGGGCAAATTAGTCCAGAACCTACGTCTCAAGCGAACAAATCAGATGAAGCATTCACGTCTACTAATCATTTATCTGATTTAGATTTATTATTTCAATTGTTTTATGATGAATTTCTTGGATCTAATGTGAAGAAATCTGTTGTGGTTGACAGGATGGAAGACTCAACGACTACTCATCCAACCAGTTCAGATATCCCTATTGAATCTAACTCCTCGATTCAACAAGAAATTCCAGTTCAAATGCCGACACCAACAGTTGAAGTTGTGACAAATAATGAAGAGACAGAAGTTGTTGTATCAGCAGGATGTTCTGTACAGATTAATCTATAGTCGGACCAAGTTGTACCTGCTGAGACTTCTACACCTACTACTTCAACTGCAACCATAATTCCTCCTGAACAAACTGAAGAAGGTACTAGTGGATTCATAGATGATACTATTGATATATATTTATATAATCCACTACATCATGAACATAAATGGAGCAAAGAGCACCCGATAAGCCAGATCATTGGCGATACAACAAAACCGGTGCAAACTAGGTCAACGTCAATGAATATGTGTATGCATGAATCCTTTCTGAGCAAGATCGAGCCTACTCGCGTATCAGAGGCTCTTTCCGATTCAGACTGGGTAACTGCAATGCAAGAAGAACTGAATCAGTTCGACGCACTTCAAGTCTGGAGACTCGTACCCAAACCTCAAGGTAAAACTATCATTGGTACGAAATGGGTTTTCAAATTCAAGAAAGATGAAGATGGTACTGTTATCAGAAACAAAGCACGACTTATAGCCAAAGGATATAGGCAAGAGGAAGGAATAGATTATGACGAGAAATATGCTCCTGTGGCGCGTTTAGAGGCAATTCGAATGTTTCTAGCATACGCAGCCCACAAGAACTTCACGGTCTTTCAAATGAACGTGAAGACAACATTTTCTGAATGGCATTCTAAAGGAAGAAGTCTACGTCTCGCAGCCAGAAGGCTTTGTCAATCAAGAGAAACCGAATCATGTCTACATTCTCGACAAAGCACTCTATGGACTAAAACAAGCTCCTCGCGCCTGGTATGATGTCCTATCTCAATTTTTAGTCAAGTCTGGTTTTACAAAAGGTACGGTAGATACCACTTTGTTTACAGGATCGAATTCTTAACAAGAATTAATACTCAGAAACTAATATCAAAGAAGTTGCGGAAAAACACTTTGATATTTAATAAAACAGTAATCAAACACAGTATATAATGATCAAACAGTAAACTTGTATTGAATGCTTAAAGTTACAAGATTACACACTCAACCTCAATATTGATGAACAGGCTCACCAATACGAATTCTACTTCTCTAGAATTAGGATCTATGCCTTGAGGTTAATTTTTCTCTTGAAAACGATTTTCAAAAAATTCTATCTATCTATTCTAAACATTCTATACATATACTAATAAAAAGATAATTACAAAGAATAAACAAATCTTCAGTATATCTTCCATGTATATCTTCAGTATATCCAGCTGTAGTATTCGTATCTCTTTAGCAGCACTAATAATGCTCAGCAGCATTAACTTCAAGTAGCAGCATTAACTACTAGCAGTATTAACTACTAGCAGTACTAACTAGCTAAGCAGTACTAACTTTGTTCAAGCAGTACTAACTTTAACTAGCAGTAGTAATTCTACTAGCAGTAGTAACACTTAGCAGTATTAACTTCAACTTGTTCTGGCAGTAGTAACTACACTTGTGCTAGCAGTAGTAACTACACTTAGTAGAATCTTCAGTTCCCAACAATCTCCCCCTAACTTGACTTTTAGAAGAGAAGTCAAGTTCTTCAGATATTCTTCCAGATGCTCCTTTTAATGCTCCCAAAACTTCCAAGATCACGCTGCTAAGTCTGGATTCAGTCCCAAACTCTGATTGATTATCCTCTGAATGAGATACTTGGCCATTTCTGAATTTGGTGCACAACCCAACTTCTTCTTTAGCATAGCATGGGCCTTTAGTCTGGTGTGATTATATACTCTATCCACTAGGAAGTATTCTGTGTGATTTCTATCCAAAGTCACTGCATATACTCCACTAGTTTCATATAGAGTCCAACTTGTAACTTCTTTAAACACACTCTTGATGACCTGGTTCACTTCTTCAGGTTTGAACATCATGCATAGATACTCCATCACCAGTTTTGTAAGAGAAATTCCTGGAGTATTCAGATGGTCTGCATACAGCTTAATTCCTATGTCAAACATCTCTTCTATATCAGATCTAGAGCATGTTTTGACAATTTTGATCCAAGTATTGAATATTTCATACTTATCATCCTTCCTCTTTAGTCTGATATAATCTTTTCCATCCATTTTCAGAACATCCCAGTGAATGATCTCTGGTGGCTTAACTCCAACAGGTTCTGCAGAAATTGGTTCAGGCACTTTGTCCATCACTACCATATATAAGCTTACATCATCTTTGATTGATGACCCTTGTTGACTTGATGACTCAGGTGCCCCTTCTTCTTCAGCAACATTTTGTTCTTCTTCTATTCTGGGCTTCTTATCTTTCTTTCTTTTGGCCATCATCTTGGTTCTTTTCAAAGTCTTTTGAACCTGTACTAGAGTATCTTCCTTCTTCTTTTCTTCCTTTTCCCTTTCCATTTCTTTTATAGGAGTTCCCTCTTCACTTTCAGGGAATGGTTGATTCATGTCTATATCATGTCTCTCCTTTGCCTTCTTTTCAAACTCCACTCTGTCCTTCTCATTGCTCTTCAGCTTCTCCATTTCTTTCTCATATAGATCCTTGATTTGATCAAAATTCATCTTCACAAACATTTCTTTCTTTACCCCAATTGCACTTTTCAAGAAAGTTATCATTTTGTTTCTTTCCTGAGTGGCAAGGTAAGTTTGTGAAGGTCTTCTCTTCTTTGCACTTGATCTGGCCATCATAGCCTTTCTCAAGGTTATTGCTCTTTGCTTGGCTTTCTCTGTTTCCAACCCTTTCTGGAATGCTTTATTTAACTCATTTGCTAGTGCTCTGGCCATTTCTCTGTCTTTTTCAACCTGTTCCTTTTCTGCTAGATCTAACTCTTCTTGCACTTTCTTTGCTAATGCTTCATCTGACTCAATCATCTTTTGCTTTTTAGATGGTTGATCAGATTCTATCATCTTTTCTTTCCCTTTTCTTTTTATATCTGCAGCCATGTCTTTCTTTTCTGATTTCTTGTCTCTCCCTTCATTTATGACCACTCCCTTTGGTTTGGGAGTGTCATTCTTAGCTTTGATTAGCACTTCAGCTACTTCAATTTCTGTTGGTGTTAACTCTGTTATTGCTGCTTGTGAGGTTTCAGCAGCATTAGCAGTTTCTGCTTCCTTCTCCCCCTCAACTTCTACTCTTTCTTTATCAATCTCCCCTTCCCTTGATGCTTCTACCATGTTGATCTCCCCCTTTTTGGGAGCATCAGTCTCTGGTTTCCTTCTTCTGAGCACAAATTGTTTCTTCTTCTTTTGCAAAATCAGCTTCCTTGCCATTTGCTTCAACTTGATGATTTGTTCTTGTTGTGACAGTACTATGAGTTTTAGCTCTTCTATGTCTTTGCCCTGTTTGAGTACATCCATGTTGATGTTGCCCATTGTCTCCATCAATTCATCATAGTTATATCTGTCCTCACCTTCTCCAGGAGTGTTACCCCCTATTGAAGGATCATTGGATCTTTTAATAGTGGAAGTCTTCTGCCTAGCAGAAGCACTATCCACCCCTGTGGTTTCTTGGCACCAGGGACCTTCAAATGATTGCTCATTCAAAGTTGCCATGGGGGAGGTCTTATTGATGTTACCACTTTCCTCCTCTGTGTTAGCAGGAGTAGTGGCAGCCTCATCTCCCATATGCTCTACCTCCTCCTCAGAGAGCACCTCCTTTGGGTTGGGAGACACCCTTGTGGTTTCCCTTTGGATATTCTCTAGGGGAGAATTCTCCCTTAGAGGGCTTAAAGGTTGTGTGGGTGATGGTACAAGAAGGGAAGGAGCCTTCTTTACCTATTTTCTTTGATAAGTTTGGGTAATTGGAGAGGTTGGTTTTGTAAGAATGGACTGGGGAATTGTTTTTGAGTGAGAAGGTTGGGCTTGGCTAGCAGTGGGATGGTCTAATGAGGGCCTTGACCCTGCTGCCATACCTTCAGTGGTTTGGGACACCACCATCATTGTAGAGAACAATGGGGTGTCAACTCCTTCCGAGTCCCCAGCAGATCTTCTCATATTTGAGAAAACCTTGCCTTCGGGGGGTTTAGGTACATATACCCCAACAGGTTGAGGTATATCCGTCAATTCATGGTTGATAACTGCTTGAACAAACCTGGGATACATATAAAAGCTCTTTTTGTTTCCCATGTTTGAGACAAGATCATTGAAAATCATTTGTGAAAAATTGTACCTTCTGGTAGTGGCCAAACAGACCAAAGCATAAGCAATGGGACTGCTGAACTCACTCCATCCAGTGGTCTTTTTAGAAATGCAGTGCATCAAGGTATGAACAAGAAAACGCCATTGAGGTGAGAATTTAGCTTTTGAGAACTTAAAAACACCCAATGGGCCTCCATACCCCATTTTTGTCAGAGAAGAAAACAGTTCATCATTAGGGATAGAAGTTATACCCGAGGCATCGTCTAGACGTAGACTGATGCGAACTATCTCTTCAGTAACTGTCAATGGATTGCCACATACTGTCGTCTTGATCATTCGCACACCATTCTCAGTAACAATGGTGGCATGAGCCCAGAATTGCCTCTGATGCTCTATAAAGATAGTTGGAGACATAGTGATAGCATGAGCAATGTGGCTAGACTTCAGAAAGTCGACTATCTGATGAAAACCTTCAGCTTGTTTTGGCTTTTGGAGCATCGCGATTTCATTGTGCTCGTCAATGAACGTCATTGATGCCATTGACCTTGAAGATTCTTGCCTGAAAACTTTGAACTTTGAGAGAGAAAGGGTTTAGAGCGCAAGTGAACAGTATGCAAAGAGTCGTTATGAACTTTTAGGCGGGCAAAGAGTATTTATAGTATTCGGAATATAAGCAGTATTAACCTAGAGCAGTATTAACCATGAGCAGTATTAACTGAACTAGCAGTATTAACCGCGAGCAGTATTAACTCACTAGCAGTATTAACCGCGAGCAGTATTAACCACGAGCAGTATTAACTGAACTAGCAGTATTAACCTAGAGCAGTATTAACTAACTAGCAGTATTAACCGCGAGCAGTATTAACCACGAGCAGTATTAACTGAACTAGCAGTATTAACTAAACTTACTCCTTTTAAACTTGCTAAATACTGAGTACTGCTATGCATATCCTGAAAAGAAGATTAGTAACACCAACAAATAACAATATACAGGTATAAACTCACTTTTTGAGAAGAAGATTATTCAAAGTTTATCATTCCCACACTTGTTACCAAGAAAGTGAATCTACCCACATCAAAAGCTTTAGTGAATAGATCAGCAAACTGATTATCAGTGTGAACTTTGACAACTTGAATAAGTTTCTTTTCATTACAATCTCTTATAAAGTGATACCTGATTTCAATGTGCTTTGTCTTTGAGTGCTTGACTGGATTATTTACAATGCTAATAGCACTGCTGTTGTCAATAAAGATTGGAGTGTGTAGAAAGGTTACCCCATAATCCAGCATTTGATTCTGAATCCATAAGACTTGAGAACAGCAACTTGCAGCTGCTATGTACTCTGCCTCTGTTGTAGATGTGGATACTGTGGTTTGTTTCTTGCACTGCCATGAGACTAGTCTAGCACCCAAAAACTGACATCCTCCAGAAGTAGATTTTCTGTCCAAGTTTGCCCCACCTAGATCACTGTCTGAGTATGCTATTAGGTCAAAAGGTGAGTTATGAGGATACCAAAGTCCCAATCTGGGTTGCCCTTTGAGATATCTGAATATCCTCTTAACAGCTTGAAAGTGAGAATGCTTTGGCCTAACTTGAAATCTTGCACATACACAGACTGGAAACATAATATCTGGCCTTGATGCTGTGAGATACATGAGAGAGCCAATCATGGATCTATAAAGATGCACATCAATGTCCTCCCCCTCAAGATCTGCTGTGATCTGCTTGTGTGTTTCCATAGGTGTGCTGGCAGGTTTTGATTCTGAGAAACCAAACTTGGTTAGAATATCCTGCACATACTTGGATTGACATATGAAAATGCCATCTGACTTCTGTTGAACTTGGAGTCCAAGGAAGAAAGTAAGTTCCCCCATGGAACTCATTTTGAACCTTTGATGCATTAAATCCTCAAATTCCTTGCACATGTTGTTTCTTGTAGATCCAAAGATAATGTCATCAACATAAATTTGGACCAGCAAGATATCCTTCTTCTTTCTTTTGATAAAAAGAGTCTTATCTATGACTCCTCTTTCAAAGTCATTTTCCAAGAGATAGGATGACAGAGTGTCATACCATGCTCTTGGGGCTTGATGTAGTCCATAAAGTGCTTTCTTTAGTTTGTATACCCTGTCTGGATAGCTTGGGTTTTCAAACCCTGGTGGTTGGCAGACATATACTTCTTCTTCAATTGATCCATAGAGAAAAGCACTTTTTACATCCATTTGATAGACTTTGAAGTTCATGTAAGAAGCATAGGCTAGGAATAGTCTGATTGCTTCTATCCTAGCCACAGGTGCAAAGACTTCTTCATAATCTATACCCTCTTCTTGAGTATAGCCTTGAGCCACCAGCCTTGCTTTGTTCCTTATAACAATACCTCTTTCATCTCTCTTGTTTCTGAAGATCCATTTTGTGCCAATTGCTCTGTGACCTTTAGGAAGGTCTACTAGATCCCACACATCTTGTAGCTTGAACTGTAACAATTCTTCTTGCATTGCTTCTATCCAGCTAGATTCTTTCATAGCATCATGTGCCTTTTTAGGCTCAAGCTGGGATAGAAAACATGAGAGCACTGTATGCTGTTGATCTTGCATTTCCTGAAGCCTGCTTTGATGTCTAGTCATCATGGGAGAAGAGATATCTCCTATTACCAGCTGTGGAGGATGATTCTTTTGAACTCTGGTGTTATGACTAGGTTCTTCATTCAGTCCAGCCTCTAGATTAGAGTCATGCAACTCATCTGAAGTGGTTTCAGGTGTTACTTCTGATTCTTGAGTCTCCTCATCCCTAGTGTCTTCTTCACTCTGACTTGGTTCAGTAAATGATTCCTTTTCACAGTCTTCATTTACTGTGGGTATGGGAAAAATCACAGATTTAGATATACTTTCCTGAACTTGTGTGATCTCTGATTCTCCACCATCTGTTCCTGTATACTCATTACTGAAACCAAAAGAGTTAGTTAGTGAATCAATGTCAAATAGCCATTGAGGTCCAGACCCAACAGGATTTGGTGTGTTCTCATTGCATTTGACATTGTCACTTTCTTCAATTATTCTAGAAGAAGAGTTAAAAACTCTGTAGGCCTTACTCTGAGATGAGTATCCAACAAGAAATCCATCATCTGCTTTGCTATCAAACTTACCTAAGTGAGATTTGGTATTTAGAATTGTACAAGGACACCCAAAAGATTTGAAGAAACCAATAAAAGGTTTTCTTTGATTTAAAAGCTCATATGGGGTCTTGTTCTTTTGCTTGACCACTAGAACTCTGTTTTGGACATAACAAGCAGTATTAACTGCTTCAGCCCAGAATGTAATTGGCAATTTTGAATCAGCCAACAGAGATCTAGCAGCCTCTATTAGTGTCCTATTTCTCCTTTCAGCAACACCATTCTGTTGAGGAGTCCTAGGAGCACTATATTGTCTCTCAATACCTTTTTCTTCACAAAAAGTGTTTAAATCATGATTTTTAAATTCAGTTCCATTATCTGATCTAATGACTTTTACTCTTTGATTAGTTTGGTTTTCAATTCTTAGAATAAAGGATTTGATAAGACCACTTGTTTCATCCTTAGTCCTTAGAAAATATACCCAAGTAAATCTGGAGTAATCATCAACAATAACCAAGCAGTAAGATTTCTTTCCTATACTCATAACATTTGTAGGACCAAACAGATCCATATGCAATAACTGGAGACAAGAAGAAACAGAATTTAACTCTTTGGTCTTATGAGAAGTTTTATGTTGTTTGCCTTTGAGACAAGCAACACAATGATCATCACATGAAAAGACTTTTGAAGGTAAACCTCTTACAAGGTTATTTTTAACAAGATTGTTCATAGTCTTGAAATTCATGTGACACATCCTTCTGTGCCAAAGGGAGGATTCATCTATAGAAGCTTTTGAAACAAGACAATTTAAAGATGAATCACTATCAACATTGTCCAAATCAAGACAGTAAACATTGTCCTTCCTAGGAGTTCTGAGTAGTATCATGTTTTCATCAACTACCTTGAACCCTGGAGCAAGGATCATACACTCAGTGTTAGTAAATAATATACTATGTTGTTTGTCACAAACCTGTGATACACTTAACAGGTTGTACTTTAATTGATCAACATAGTAGACATCCTCAAATGTCATCTTACCTTTGGTGACATTACCTTTTCCACTTATCTTACCACCAGTAAGATTGTCTCCAAATGCAACATGTCCTCCATTAATTTGCTTGAAATCCTGAAGGCATGACATGTTGCCAGTCATGTGCCTAGAGCAACCACTATCAACATGCCATATGCTCTTTCCCTTGAGCTGTTGGTTGCCCTGCACATTAAATAAATCAATTAGTATGATTAGGGACCCAAGCCAAAGTGATATTGGGTCTTCCTTTCTCATCAAAGTATTTACATTCCTTTTTAATGAGGTTTTTAAACTCAGAGCACTCTCTATTAGAGTACTTTGTCAATATGATTGGCTTAGAAGAATTAACACTAGAAGCAGTACTAACTTTAGAAGTACTAACAGAGTTAGCAGTACTAACAGGTGTAGCAGTACTAACAGGTTTAGCAGTACTAACCTTGTTAGCAGCATTAACATTGTTAGCAGTAGTATTACTTCTAGCAGCACTAACATTGTTAGCAGCACTATTTGTGATAGCAGTACTAACAGTTTTATTGCTTTTAGGAATCCACATATTGACACTTTCTTTAACAGAATACTTTTTCTTCATGTGGCTTTTAGTTTTAACAGTTTTCTTAGCCACATGATTCTTTTCAATTTTCTTATAACCAAAGGGTTTTTGCATGGATCTTTGGAAATTCATTCTTTGGTTTATTGGATTGAAATAACAGAATTTTGCAAGATGATTCAATTTGCCACAGATAAAACAAGGTTTTGGTCTATTGATTTTACTCAGATCAACCCCTTGTTTTTGTGCCCACTGATTATTCCAGTTTCTTTGATTTCCCCTCTTTTTGTCCTGTTTTTGGGGCTCATTCTTCTTACATGCACACTGTTTGCAAGGACCTGGATTCACAACTGTGGTCTGTTTATAATGGACCTTACCAAACTTTTCCTCTGTCTTCTCTATGTTCTTGGATTTGATCCAAGCCCTTCCACAATCCTCATTGGTGATAATGTTGTTTTCTATAGAAATCTCACCACTCACCTTGTTCTCCTTACTCTTGTCAACCTCTTTCTCAGTCTTATCCTCAACAATTACCTCATCTAAGGGATCTATTTCAGTGGCTCCCTCAGGCAAGTCCTTCCTATCTTTGGTATCTAACAGGTCTGAAGTAGGAGGAATGTAATTGTTGTTATATGGTGGAGGTGTGGCATTATACCCAATTCCTCTTCTCAACTTATCATGAATCTGATTTTGCAGTAAGGAGTCCATTGCTTTAGAAGCATTGGAAAACTTTTCTACATCAAGCTTAACCTTGGTTAACTCCTCTTTCAGTTTTTCACTCTCCTCTTTAGATTTAGTCAGTTTAAGTTCTAAATCCTTTTTCTCCCACTGCCAGTAATTGGTGTCATATGAGTGTTGTAGTTCATTGGCTTGAAAACCTTTGATTTGATCTTCAAATCTCTCTACTATCCTCACATAGTCTTTTATATCCTTTTCTAGTCTCTTCAGGTCATCACTCATCTTCTGATTGTGATCCCTGTACCTTTTAACAGTGTCTATGCAAGTTTTAGAGCAGAGATTAGAACTTACCTCAGATGGGAGATCAGATACTTTAGCCATAAGAGCTTGATTCTGAATAGCTTCTTCTGCTTGATCACTCCAATCAAACCCCATTCCTTGTTGAGAAACAAGGGCTTGAGCAGAGTTTCTATTATTATTGAAGCTTCCAGATTGAGCTTGTTGATGGTTGTTGTTGTGAGACATTCCACTTCTGCATTCTCTAGCAAAATGTCCCTTTAGATGACATTTGTAGCATTCTACCTTTGATTTATCAAATCCTGCTCCATCTTCTCTTCTTTGTGAGAAGTTGTTTCTTCCAGTCCTCTTTATAAACTTCTTAACCCTCATGGAGAGCATGGCCATCTGCCATTTAATATCCATCTCTTCCAGATCATCAGGATGAAGTTGTTCTAAGTCATCATTGATCAAAGAAGAATTTCCATGATTAGAAAGAAGAGCTTCAAATGCATAATCAGTGCCTTTATCTAGATTTGATCCATTAGTAGCATTAACTGATTCAGAGTTAGCAGTAGACTCAATTGATGCTGATAGGAGTGCAGCATTATGAACATATCCAGAAGGCTTCTTCTTTGCCTCCACCTCAGCTTCAAAAACTCTAAGATCATTGTACAGATCATCAAGTTCTTTGTCTTCCAACTGATCATTCTGTCTGAATGACACAGTGTACATGGTCCATTCATCTCCAAGGGACCTTAAGAACTTTCTGTTCACATCATCTTGATCAATCTGTACTCCCATAGTAGCTAGTTCACCAATTAGTTTATTAAACCTGTCAAAAGTTTGAGTCATGGACTCATTCTTAGTTGAGATGAAGTTTTCATACTGTTGTTTTAAGATTGCCTTTTGATTTCTCTTGGTACTTTTGGTACCTGAGAATCTCTTCTCTAGAGCATTCCAGAGCATCTGTGCATCAGTGCAATTGCAGAATTGGTGTTGATACTCATTTGGAATGGCCAAGAGCAGTGTGCTCAAGGCTTTCATCTCTGTTTGTCTTGATTTCCTGTCTGCATCTGTCTTTGGAGGAGTTCTTTTGCCATCTTCACCAATTTTTCCTCCATCAGATGGGCCATTCTCAATGATGTCCCACATAGAGTAATCTGTGAGGAGAATATATTGCTTGATTCTGATTTTCCACATGTCAAATTCATTGGATCTGAGCATTGGAACTTTTGAGACCAAAGTACTGCTTGATTCTGTAAGATTTTCCATGATGAATAACTGTTTCTGAGAGAATTTGGCTCTGATACCACTTGACAGGATCGAATTCTTAACAAGAATTAATACTCAGAAACTAATATCAAAGAAGTTGCGGAAAAACACTTTGATATTTAATAAAACAGTAATCAAACACAGTATATAATGATCAAACAGTAAACTTGTATTGAATGCTTAAAGTTACAAGATTACACACTCAACCTCAATATTGATGAACAGGCTCACCAATACGAATTCTACTTCTCTAGAATTAGGATCTATGCCTTGAGGTTAATTTTTCTCTTGAAAACGATTTTCAAAAAATTCTATCTATCTATTCTAAACATTCTATACATATACTAATAAAAAGATAATTACAAAGAATAAACAAATCTTCAGTATATCTTCCATGTATATCTTCAGTATATCCAGCTGTAGTATTCGTATCTCTTTAGCAGCACTAATAATGCTCAGCAGCATTAACTTCAAGTAGCAGCATTAACTACTAGCAGTATTAACTACTAGCAGTACTAACTAGCTAAGCAGTACTAACTTTGTTCAAGCAGTACTAACTTTAACTAGCAGTAGTAATTCTACTAGCAGTAGTAACACTTAGCAGTATTAACTTCAACTTGTTCTGGCAGTAGTAACTACACTTGTGCTAGCAGTAGTAACTACACTTAGTAGAATCTTCAGTTCCCAACAAGCCGATATCATTCTTATTCAAATCTATGTGGATGACATTATTTTTGGCTCTACAAATCCTAAGTACTGTAAGAATTTTTAAAACCTTATGCTGTCAAGATTTCAGATGAATATGATGGGAGAGATGAATTTCTTTCTTGGATTACAAGTCAAACAATTTTCATCGGGGATTTTTATCAATCAATTAAAATACATTTTTGATATTCTTCGGAAGTTCAAAATGGAAAATTCTAAACCGATTCTTACCCCAATGGCACCATGTACTAAGATTGGCACCGATCCTTCTGGAAAGGCCGTTGATGTTAGGACTTACAGAAGAATGATAGGTTCTTTGATGTATCTTACTTCTTGTAGGCTAGATATAATGTTTTCAACATGCTTATGTGCAAGATATCAGGCAAATCCTAAAGAATCCCATGTGTGTGCAGTTAAGCGCATTTTTAGGTATCTAAAGGGGACTGCAGATCTTGGTCTGTGGTATCCTAAAGATACTAGCTTTGAACTAACAACATATACAAATGCAGATCATGTTGGTTGTATGTTAGACAGGAAGAGCACATCAGGTCATATACAGTTCATCGGTGATAAACTCGTAAGTTAGACATCGAAGAAGCAACTTTGTGTTTCAACTTCAACGGCCGAAGCAGAATATGTAGCTGCTGCTAGCTGCTGTTCTCAGGTCTAATGGATGAGAACACAAATGCGTGACTACGATTTTCACTTCAACCATATCCCGATCTACTGTGACTCGAAGAGCGCAATCGCGATAACAGCTAATCCTGTTCAGCATACAAAGACCAAACACGTCGATGTCAAGTATCACTTTATAAAAGATCATGTCGAAAAAGGAACAATTGAACTTTACTTTGTAAAAACTGATTATCAGCTTGCAGATCTGTTTACCACACCCTTAGACGAAAAGAGATTCAATTTTCTTGTATCTAAGCTTGGTATGCTAAATCTTAAGACATAGGTTGTGGTTACCTATTAAAGTTTCTTATTGTAAAATTTTCATCATTTTTCTTCATTTACGCAAGATATCTACACATTAACAATTCGTTCATGATCAAAAGGGGAGTATGAGAAGAAATTGACAGTTCGTCAATATTATTTTGAGGGGGAGCTCATAAAATTTTTGCATTTACCTTTTATGTCAAATTTTTGTAATGCTTGATTTTAGGGGGAGCTTTTCAAATCAAAGGAGTTAGGATATGACTTCTGATTATTTCAAATCAGAACTCGTACTTTAATTGTTTTTCTACTTTTTGTCATTTTAATTTACGTGAATAAATTTACTTTGACTATGACATAAGACTTTTGCAGTTTTTGAGAGATGCTTACAAGATCATATCTTTATGACTTTAAGCTGAGCTTCATGAGATGTAAGATCGCACGTAAAGGTATAATTCTTTATCTTAATCTCATATATGGATGAAATAAGGATAACTTTCATTCATTGAAAATATTGTTATTAAATGTTCAAACCACTTCCAGAATCTTATTCTGATTTCCTGATCTGGAATTGTGACTTTAAATGTTTTCAACATCTATTTGTGCTTTAACTGAAACAGTTAAACCAAATCTGAGCATCACATGCTTTCTAGGAAAACATAATTTCATTGTGCTAGGACTTTACACAACTTCAATGGAATCACGTTAACCAGTGATTTCTACCCACGAAGTTAATCCTTAAGTGATTGAGTGTGAGAAGTGAAAAGAAATGAGTGTGGTTAGAGTGAGCTTAATGTTTAAAAGAAAGGGGGTGTGAGAACAGAGTTAAAAGAATATCATAAATCTGTACCAACTATTTTCTGAGTCGGGCAGCCACATTTCTAGTGTTTCACATTTCTTTGGTGAACATTATTGAAACCTGCAACTAGCCCATGCCAACTCTTGATTAACCCCACCAGCTACTCATATTCTTCTTAACAGGAAAATGTTTCATTTTTAAAGTGGAAGCAGCACATTTGCTATCTGATTTTCATTTGGAAAATCTGGATATTGAAAAGAAGGAAGTCTGCCCCACCTTCGCACTTCACTCATGCACATTGAGTCTGTGTTTAACTTACTGTTGTCTCAGTGGTCGGTCCACAATATTATCAAGTTCTTATCAATAACAACACATGCATGAACACACAAGGAATTTATTTCTTTGTAATAACATTTATAGAAATTACCTTTGTAGTGTTTCGATGATTGAATGGAAACCCTGGGGGAGTGAACATCAAAAAGCTCATTTCCAATGTGTATTCGTTACACACAGTGACTTAGTGTTACTGACAGGCATATTAACTGATTCATTTGTTGATTCAGGTGTTACACGATTATTTTGTCTGGATTTGCAAAGATCTGGATGAATATCTTTTGAATTGACGGATCAGAGGCTCCAAATGAAAGACATTTCTTACTCAGAGTTTTGATGAAATCGTTTCTCTATTCATCAAAAAGAGGGAGAACCTATAGCTTGAAGAAATGTAAATTACATTACAAGACTGAAAAAGAAAAGAGCTAACAAAGAAATGAGAAAGATCAAAGTATTCTGAAGACATCCTGATTTTAGAGAAATTTTCTTTGAAGATACTCTGCTAATACATTATGAGCTAAAATTTGTAGATTAATACATATGGAAGACAGAGAAGGAGATTGCATCTTCTGAGCTGAAAAAGAAGACTGGATTGCTAAAATCTTTTTAGTAATGATCAAGGTTCTAAATGGCGCGCGACGCGGCGTGGCGGCGAGGTCAAGCCTCAAGCCTTAAGAGTTACGGAGAGGCCATGGCGTTTTTCATGGCGGCGCCAAGGCGGAAAATATATATATATATATATATATATATATATATATATATAATGGGAGTTTTATATCATATAAAAAAAAGAAGAACCATGAATTGATTTGATATCAAATATACAAAGTTTACAAAAATGATATCAAGAAATCATAACTCCCCAAAAAATCATAACTCCCTTAAAAATCATAACTCCCCCACGTGATCGTGACTGAGAATTGAGAAACAGAGAGAGAAAGGGAGAAGGGGAAGTGAAATTCTAGGGTTTAAAATATTTAATTTTGACTTTTTTACCATGTAAATTTACAAGTTTTAGAAAAGTACAATTTCCCCCCATAACTCCATAATGCGCCATGGCGCGTGTTGGGAACTGAAGATTCTACTAAGTGTAGTTACTACTGCTAGTACAAGTGTAGTTACTACTGCCAGAACAAGTTGAAGATTAATACTGCTAAGTGTTACTACTGCTAGTAGAATTACTACTGCTAGTTAAAGTTAGTACTGCTTGAACAAAGTTAGTACTGCTTAGCTAGTTAGTACTGCTAGTAGTTAATACTGCTAGTAGTTAATGCTGCTACTTGAAGTTAATGCTGCTGAGCATTATTAGTGCTGCTAAAGAGATACGAATACTACAGCTGGATATACTGAAGATATACTTAGAAGATATACATGGAAGATATACTGAAGATTTGTTTATTCTTTGTAATTATCTTTTTATTAGTATATGTATAGAATTTTTTTTATCGTTTTTCAAGAGAGAAAAATCAACCTCAAGGCATAGATCCTAATTCTAGAGAAGTAGAATTCGTATTGGTGAGCCTGTTCATCAATATTGAGGTTGAGTGTGTAATCCTGTAACTTTAAGCATTCAATACAAGTTTACTGTTTGATCATTATATACTGTGTTTGATTACTGTTTTATTAAATATCAAAGTGTTTTTCCGCAACTTCTTTGATATTAGTTTCTGAGTATTAATTCTTGTTAAGAATTCGATCCTGACAAGTGGTATCAGAGCAAATTCTCTCAGAAACAATTATTCATCATGGAAAATCTTACAGAATCAAGCAGTACTTTGGTCTCAAAAGTTCCAATGCTCAGATCCAATGAATTTGACATGTGGAAAATCAGAATCAAGCAATATATTCTCCTCACAGATTACTCTATGTGGGACATCATTGAGAATGGCCCATCTGAAGGAGGAAAGATTGGTGAAGATGGCAAAAGAACTCCTCCAAAGACAGATACAGATAGGAAATCAAGACAGACAGAGATGAAAGCCTTGAGCACACTGCTCTTGGCCATTCCAAATGAGTATCAACACCAATTCTGCAATTGTACTGATGCACAGATGCTCTGGAATGCTCTAGAGAAGAGATTCTCAGGTACTAAAAGTACAAAGAGAAATCAAAAGGCAATCTTAAAACAACAGTATGAAAACTTCATCTCAACTAAGAATGAGTCCATGACTCAAACTTTTGACAGGTTTAATAAACTAATTGGTGAACTAGCTACTATGGGAGTACAGATTGATCAAGATGATGTGAACAGAAAGTTCTTAAGGTCCCTTGGAGATGAATGGACCATGTACACTGTGTCATTCAGACAGAATGATCAGTTGGAAGACAAAGAACTTGATGATCTGTACAATGATCTTAGAGTTTTTGAAGCTGAGGTGGAGGCAAAGAAGAAGCCTTCTGGATATGTTCATAATGCTGCACTCCTATCAGCATCAATTGATTCTACTGCTAACTCTGAATCAGTTAATGCTACTAATGGATCAAATCTAGATAAAGGCACTGATTATGCATTTGAAGCTCTTCTTTCTAATCATGGAAATTCTTCTTTGATCAATGATGACTTAGAACAACTTCATCCTGATGATCTGGAAGAGATGGATATTAAATGGCAGATGGCCATGCTCTCCATGAGGGTTAAGAAGTTTATAAAGAGGACTGGAAGAAACAACTTCTCACAAAGAAGAGAAGATGGAGCAGGGTTTGATAAATCAAAGGTAGAATGCTACAAATGTCATCTTAAGGGACATTTTGCTAGAGAGTGCAAAAGTGGAATGTCTCACAACAACAACCATCAACAAGCTCAATCTGGAAGCTTCAATAACAATAGAAACTCTGCTCAAGCCCTTGTTTCTCAACAAGGAATGGGGTTTGATTGGAGTGATCATGCAGAAGAAGCTATTCAGAATCAAGCTCTTATGGCTAAAGTATCTGATCTCCCATCTGAGGGCAACCAACAGCTCAAGGGAAAGAGCATATGGCATGTTGATAGTGGTTGCTCTAGGCACATGACTGGCAACATGTCATGCCTTCAGGATTTCAAGCAAATTAATGGAGGACATGTTGCATTTGGAGACAATCTTACTGGTGGTAAGATAAGTGGAAAAGGTAATGTCACCAAAGGTAAGATGACATTTGAGGATGTCTACTATGTTGATCAATTAAAGTACAACCTGTTAAGTGTATCACAGGTTTGTGACAAACAACATAGTATATTATTTACTAATACTGAGTGTATGATCCTTGCTCCAGGGTTCAAGGTAGTTGATGAAAACATGATACTACTCAGAACTCCTAGGAAGGACAATGTTTACTGTCTTGATTTGGACAATGTTGATAGTGATTCATCTTTAAATTGTCTTGTTTCAAAAACTTCAATAGATGAATCCTTCCTTTGGCACAGAAGGATGTGTCACATGAATTTCAAGACTATGAACAATCTTGTTAAAAATAACCTTGTAAGAGGTTTACCTTCAAAAGTCTTTTCATGTGATGATCATTGTGTTGCTTGTCTTAAAGGCAAACAACACAAAACTTCTCATAAGACCAAAGAATTAAATTCTGTTTCTTCTTGTCTCCAGTTATTGCATATGGATCTGTTTGGTCCTACAAATGTTATGAGTATAGGAAAGAAATCTTACTGCTTGGTTATTGTTGATGATTACTCCCGATTTACTTGGGTATATTTTCTAAGGACTAAGGATGAAACAAGTGGTCTTATCAAATCCTTTATTCTAAGAATTGAAAACCAAACTAATCAAAGAGTAAAAGTCATTAGATCAGATAATGGAACTGAATTTAAAAATCATGATTTAAACACTTTTTGTGAAGAAAAAGGTATTGAGAGACAATATAGTGCTCCTAGGACTCCTCAACAGAATGGTGTTGCTGAAAGGAGAAATAGGACACTAATAGAGGCTGCTAGATCTCTGTTGGCTGATTCAAAATTGCCAATTACATTCTGGGCTGAAGCAGTTAATACTGCTTGTTATGTCCAAAACAGAGTTCTAGTGGTCAAGCAAAAGAACAAGACCCCATATGAGCTTTTAAATCAAAGAAAACCTTTTATTGGTTTCTTCAAACCTTTTGGGTGTCCTTGTACAATTCTAAATACCAAATCTCACTTAGGTAAGTTTGATAGCAAAGCAGATGATGGATTTCTTGTTGGATACTCATCTCAGAGTAAGGCCTACAGAGTTTTTATCTCTTCTTCTAGAATAATTGAAGAAAGTGACAATGTCAAATGCAATGAGAACACACCAAATCCTGTTGGGTCTGGACCTCAATGGCTATTTGACATTGATTCACTAACTAACTCTTTTGGTTTCAGTAATGAGTATACAGGAACAGATGGTGGAGAATCAGAGATCACACAAGTTCAAGAAAGTATATCTAAATCTGTGATTTTTCCCATACCCACAGTAAATGAAGGCTGTGAAAAGGAATCATTTACTGAACCAAGTCAGAGTGAAGAAGACACTAGAGATGAGGAGACTCAAGAATCAGAAGTGACATCTGAAACCATTTCAGTTGAGTTGCATGACTCTAATCTAGAGGCTGGACTGAATGAAGAACCTAGTCATAACACCAGAGTTCAAAAGAATCATCCTCCACAGCTGGTAATAGGAGATATCTCTTCTCCCATGATGACTAGACATCAAAGCAGGCTTCAGGAAATGCAAGATC
Organism: Arctium minus; assembly: GCA_954870635.1. NCBI lineage: Eukaryota > Viridiplantae > Streptophyta > Magnoliopsida > Asterales > Asteraceae > Arctium > Arctium minus. The sequence goes on along the minus strand of OX941081.1, from coordinate 127,018,313 downwards.
AACAGCATACAGTGCTCTCATGTTTTCTATCCCAGCTTGAGCCTAAAAAGGCACATGATGCTATGAAAGAATCTAGCTGGATAGAAGCAATGCAAGAAGAATTGTTACAGTTCAAGCTACAAGATGTGTGGGATCTAGTAGACCTTCCTAAAGGTCACAGAGCAATTGGCACAAAATGGATCTTCAGAAACAAGAGAGATGAAAGAGGTATTGTTATAAGGAACAAAGCAAGGTTGGTGGCTCAAGGCTATACTCAAGAAGAGGGTATAGATTATGAAGAAGTTTTTGCACCTGTAGCTAGGATAGAAGCAATCAGACTATTCCTAGCCTATGCTTCTTACATGAACTTCAAAGTCTACCAAATGGATGTAAAAAGTGCTTTTCTCTATGGGTCAATTGAAGAAGAAGTATATGTCTGTCAACCACCAGGGTTTGAAAACCCAAGCTATCCAGACAGAGTATACAAATTAAAGAAAGCACTTTATGGACTACATCAAGCCCCAAGAGCATGGTATGACACTCTGTCATCCTATCTCTTGGAAAATGACTTTGAAAGAGGAGTCATTGATAAGACTCTATTTATCAAAAGAAAGAAGAAGGATATCTTGCTGGTCCAAATCTATGTTGATGACATTATCTTTGGATCTACAAGAAACAACATGTGCAAGGAATTTGAGGATTTAATGCATCAAAGGTTCAAAATGAGTTCCATGGGGGAACTTACTTTCTTCCTTGGACTCCAAGTTCAACAGAAGTCAGATGGCATTTTTATATGTCAATCCAAGTATGTGCAGGATATTCTAACCAAGTTTGGTTTCTCAGAATCAAAACCTGCCAGCACACCTATGGAAACACACAAGCAGATCACAGCAGATCTTGAGGGGGAGGACATGGATATGCATCTTTATAGATCCATGATTGGCTCTCTCATGTATCTCACAGCATCAAGGCCAGATATTATGTTTCCAGTCTGTGTATGTGCAAGATTTCAAGTTAGGCCAAAGCATTCTCACTTTCAAGCTGTTAAGAGGATATTCAGATATCTCAAAGGGCAACCCAGATTGGGACTTTGGTATCCTCATAACTCACCTTTTGACCTAATAGCATACTCAGACAGTGATCTAGGTGGGGCAAACTTGGACAGAAAATCTACTTCTGGAGGATGTCAGTTCTTGGGTGCTAGACTAGTCTCATGGCAGTGCAAGAAACAAACCACAGTATCCACATCTACAACAGAGGCAGAGTACATAGCAGCTGCAAGTTGCTGTTCTCAAGTCTTATGGATTCAGAATCAAATGCTGGATTATGGGGTAACCTTTCTACACACTCCAATCTTTATTGACAACAGCAGTGCTATTAGCATTGTAAATAATCCAGTCAAGCACTCAAAGACAAAGCACATTGAAATCAGGTATCACTTTATAAGAGATTGTAATGAAAAGAAACTTATTCAAGTTGTCAAAGTTCACACTGATAATCAGTTTGCTGATCTATTCACTAAAGCTTTTGATGTGGGTAGATTCACTTTCTTGGTAACAAGTGTGGGAATGATAAACTTTGAATAATCTACTTCTCAACAAGTGAGTTTATACCTGTATATTGTTATTTTTGGTGTTACTAATCTTCTTTTCAGGATATGCATAGCAGTACTCAGTATTTAGCAAGTTTAAAAGGAGTAAGTATAGTTAATACTGCTTTCAGTTAATACTGCTAGTAGTTAATACTGCTAGTTCAGTTAATACTGCTAGTGGTTAATACTGCTTTCAGTTAATACTGCTAGTAGTTAATACTGCTAGTTCAGTTAATACTGCTAGTGGTTAATACTGCTTTCAGTTAATACTGCTAGTTCAGTTAATACTGCTAGTGGTTAATACTGCTTTCAGTTAATACTGCTCGCGGTTAATACTGCTAGTTCAGTTAATACTGCTAGTGGTTACTACTGCTTTCAGTTAATACTGCTAGTTCAGTTAATACTGCTCGTGGTTAATACTGCTCGTGGTTAATACTGCTCGCGGTTAATACTGCTAGTTAGTTAATACTGCTCTAGGTTAATACTGCTTATATTCCGAATACTATAAATACTTTTTGCCCGCCTAAAAGTTCATAACGACTCTTTGCATACTATTCACCTGCGCTCTAAACCCTTTCTCTCTCAAAGTTCAAAGTTTTCAGGCAAGAATCTTCAAGGTCTATGGCATCCATGGCGTTTATTGATGAGCACAATGAAATTGCGATGCTCCAAAAGCCAAAACAATCTGAAGGTTTTCATCAGATAGTCGACTTTCTGAAGTCGAGCCACATTGCCCATGCTCTCACTATGTCTCCAACTATCTACATTGAGCACCAAAGGCAATTCTGGGCACATGCCACCGTTGTTACTGAGGATGGTGTGCGAATGATCAAGACGACAGTATGTGGCAATCCATTGACAGTTACTGAAGAGATAGTTCGCATCAGTCTACGTCTAGACGATGCCTCTGGTATAACGTCTATCCCCAATGATGAACTGTTTTCTTCTCTGACAAAAATGGGGTATGGAGGCCCATTGGGTGTTTTTAAGTTCTCAAAAGCTAAATTCTCACCTCAATGGCGTTTTCTTGTTCATACCTTGATGCACTGCATTTCTAAAAAGACTACTGGATGGAGTGAGTTCAGCAGTACCATTGCTTATGCTTTGGTCTGTTTGGCCACTACCAGAAGGTACAATTTTTCACAAATGATTTTCAATGATCTTGTCTCAAACATGGGAAACAAAAAGAGCTTTTATATGTATCCCAGGTTTGTTCAAGCAGTTCTTAACCATGAATTGACGGATATACCTCAATCTGTTGGGGTATATGTACCTAAACCCCCAAAAGGCAAGGTCTTCTCAAATATGAGAAGATCTGCTGGGGACTCGGAAGGAGTTGACACCCCATTGTTCTCTACAATGATGGTGGTGTCCCAACCCAATGAAGGTATGGCAGCAGGGTCAAGGACCTCAATAGATCAATCCACTGCTAGCCAAGCCCAACCTTCCCACTCTATATCTATCCCACAGTCCCTACTAAATAAGCCCACTTCTCCAATTACCCAAACTTATCAAAGAAAACAGGTAAAGAAGGCTCCTTCCCTTCTTGTACCATCACCCACTAAGCCTTTAAGCCCTCTAAGGGAGAATTCTCCCTTAGAGAATATCCAAAGGGAAACCACAAGGGTGTCTCCCAACCCAAAGGAGGTGCTCTCTGAGGAGGAGGTAGAGCATATGGGTGATGAGGCTGCCACTACTCCTGCTAGCACAGAGGAGGAAAGTGGTAACATCAATAAGACCTCCCCCATGGCAACTTTGAATGAGCAATCATTTGAAGGACCCTGGTGCCAAGAAACCACAGGGGTGGATAGTGCTTCTGCTAGGCAGAAGACTTCCACTACTAAAAGATCCAATGATCCTTCAATAGGGGGTAACACTCCTGGAGAAGTTGAGGACAGATATAACTATGATGAATTGATGGAGACCATGGGAAACATCAACCAGGATGTCATCAAGCAAGGAAAAGAAATAGAGGAGATGAAGCTGGTGATCCTGTCACAACAAGTCCAGATTGAAAAATTAAAGAAGATGGTGACCAGGCTGGTTCAAAAGAAAAGAAAGAAACAATTTGTGCTCAAAAGGAGGAAACCAGAGACTGATGCTCCCAAAAAGGGGGAGATCAACATGGAAGAAGCATCAAGTGAAAGGGAGTTTGATAAAGAAAAAGTTGAAGTTGAGGGGGAGAAGGAAGCAGAAACTGTTAATGCTGCTGAAACCTCACAAGCAGCAGTAACAGAGTTAACACCAACAGAAATTGAAGTAGCTGAAGTGCTAATCAAAGCTAAGAATGACACTCCCAAAGCAAAGGGAGTGGTCATAAATGAAGGGAGAGACAAGAAATCAGAAAAGAAAGACATGGCTGCAGATATAAAAAGAAAAGGGAAAGAAAAGATGATAGAATCTGATCAACCATCTAAAAAGCAAAAGATGATTGAGTCAGATGAAGCATTAGCAAAGAAAGTGCAAGAAGAGTTAGATCTAGCAGAAAAGGAACAGGTTGAAAAAGACAGAGAAATGGCCAGAGCACTAGCAAATGAGTTAAATGAAGCATTCCAAAAAGGGTTGGAAACAGAGAAAGCCAAGCAAAGAGCAATAACCTTGAGAAAGGCTATGATGGCCAGATCAAGTGCAAAGAAGAGAAGACCTTCACAAACTTACCTTGCCACTCAGGAAAGAAACAAAATGATAACTTTCTTGAAAAGTGCAATTGGGGTAAAGAAAGAAATGTTTGTGAAGATGAATTTTGATCAAATCAAGGATCTATATGAGAAAGAAATGGAGAAGCTGAAGAGCAATGAGAAGGACAGAGTGGAGTTTGAAAAGAAGGCAAAGGAGAGACATGATATAGACATGAATCAACCATTCCCTGAAAGTGAAGAGGGAACTCCTATAAAAGAAATGGAAAGGGAAAAGGAAGAAAAGAAGAAGGAAGATACTTTAGTACAGGTTCAAAAGACTTTGAAAAGAACCAAGATGATGGCCAAAAGAAAGAAAGATAAGAAGCCCAGAATAGAAGAAGAACAAAATGTTGTTGAAGAAGAAGGGGCACCTGAGTCATCAAGTCAACAAGGGTCATCAATCAAAGATGATGTAAGCTTATATATGGTAGTGATGGACAAAGTGCCTGAACCAATTTCTGCAGAACCTGTTGGAGTTAAGCCACCAGAGATCATTCACTGGGATGTTCTGAAAATGGATGGAAAAGATTACATCAGACTAAAAAGGAAGGGTGATAAGTATGAAATATTCAATACTTGGATCAAAATTGTCAAAACATGCTCTAGATCTGATATAGAAGAGATGTTTGAAATAGGAATTAAGCTGTATGCAGACCATCTGAATACTCCAGGAATTTCTCTTACAAAACTGGTGATGGAGTATCTATGCATGATGTTCAAACCTGAAGAAGTGAACCAGGTCATCAAGAGTGTGTTTAAAGAAGTTACAAGTTGGACTCTATATGAAACTAGTGGAGTATATGCAGTGACTTTGGATAGAAATCACACAGAATACTTCCTAGTGGATAGAGTATATAATCACACCAGACTAAAGGTCCATGCTATGTTAAAGAAGAAGTTGGGTTGTGCACAAAGTTCAGAAATGGCCAAGTATCTCATTCAGAGGATAATCAATCAGAGTTTGGGACTGAATCCAGACTTAGCAGCGTGATCTTGGAAGTTTTGGGAGCATTAAAAGAGCATCTGGAAGAATATCTGAAGAACTTGACTTCTCTTCTAAAAGTCAAGTTAGGGGGAGATTGTTGGGAACTGAAGATTCTACTAAGTGTAGTTACTACTGCTAGTACAAGTGTAGTTACTACTGCCAGAACAAGTTGAAGATTAATACTGCTAAGTGTTACTACTGCTAGTAGAATTACTACTGCTAGTTAAAGTTAGTACTGCTTGAACAAAGTTAGTACTGCTTAGCTAGTTAGTACTGCTAGTAGTTAATACTGCTAGTAGTTAATGCTGCTACTTGAAGTTAATGCTGCTGAGCATTATTAGTGCTGCTAAAGAGATACGAATACTACAGCTGGATATACTGAAGATATACTTAGAAGATATACATGGAAGATATACTGAAGATTTGTTTATTCTTTGTAATTATCTTTTTATTAGTATATGTATAGAATTTTTTTTATCGTTTTTCAAGAGAGAAAAATCAACCTCAAGGCATAGATCCTAATTCTAGAGAAGTAGAATTCGTATTGGTGAGCCTGTTCATCAATATTGAGGTTGAGTGTGTAATCCTGTAACTTTAAGCATTCAATACAAGTTTACTGTTTGATCATTATATACTGTGTTTGATTACTGTTTTATTAAATATCAAAGTGTTTTTCCGCAACTTCTTTGATATTAGTTTCTGAGTATTAATTCTTGTTAAGAATTCGATCCTGACAGCGCGCCATGGCGTGCCTTAGGAAGCTTGACGCCATAACTCCATAACGTAACGTAACGCCATAACGCGCCATGGCGAGCCATGGCGTGCCTTATGAAGCTTAACGCCATGGCGCATTTTTTAGAACCTTGGTAATGATCTTGATCCAAAGGGGGAGATTGTTAGCGCACAGATCTATTGGATACAAGATCATCCAATCTTAAGATCCAATCTGAAGCTAATGCCGGAAAGTCGACTCTCGATATAAGTCTAAATGTTTATTTGTAATAAATGTCAAAGTATTGTTTTTAGTATTTTATTAATATTCCTAAATATCTAGATATTAGTTTAGTTTTGATATTAGTTTTAGTTTAATATTATTTTGTTTGCAAGTGGTTGTTTCTGTGGGCTGAAGCTATATCGACTGCGTGCTACACTCAGAATCGCTCCATGATACACCATAGATTCAAGAAGACTCCTTATGCGTTGATCAACAACCGAACACCGACAATCAAATATTTCCATATATTTGGGTGTAAGTGTTTTGTTCTAAACGCTAGAGAGAGTCTGAACAAATTCAGTGCCAAGGCGGACGAAGGCATCTTCATTGGTTATTCATCTACATCAACTGCATACCGTGTAAATTTGAAGAAGAAAAAGACAGTTACTGAAAGCGTCAACGTTACGTTTGATGAAGAAATGACTTCTGAACAACATAGTTCAGAACCTGTGATAACTGGCGTACTAGCTTCTGGGCAAATTAGTCCAGAACCTGCGTCTCAAGCGAACAAATCAGATGAAGCATCCACGTCTACTAATCATTTATCTGATTTAGATTTATTATTTGAATTGTTTTATGATGAATTTCTTGGATCTAATGTGAAGAAATATGTTGTGGTTGACAGGATGGAAGACTCAACGACTACTCATCCAACCAGTTCAGATATCCCTATTGAATCTAACTCCTCTATTCAACAAGAAATTCCAGTTCAAATGCCGACTCCAACAGTTGAAGTTGTGACAAATAATGAAGAGACAGAAGTTGTTGTATCAGCAGGATGTTCTGTACAGATTAATGTATAGTCGGAGCAAGCTGTACCTGCTGAGACTTCTGTACCTACTACTTCAACTGCAACCATTATTCCTCCTGAACAAACTGAAGAAGGTACCAGTGGATTCATACATGATACTATTGATATATAGTCATATAATCCACTACGTTATGAACATAAATGGACCAAAGAGCACCCGATAAGCTAAATCATTGGCGATACAACAAAACCGGTGCAAACTAGGTCAACGTCAATGAATATGTGTATGCATGAATCCTTTCTGAGCAAGATCGAGCATACTCGGGTATTAGAGGCTCTTGCCGATTCAGACTGGGTAAATGCAATGCAAGAAGAACTGAATCAGTTCGACGCATTTCAAGTCTGGAGACTCGTACCCAAACCTCAAGGTAAAACTATCATTGGTACGAAATGGGTTTTCAAATTCAAGAAAGATGAAGATGGTACTGTTATCAGAAATAAAGCACGACTTATAGCCAAAGGATATAGGCAAGAGGAAGGAATAGTTTATGACGAGAAATATGCTCCTGTGGCGTGTTTAGAGGTAATTCGAATGTTTCTAGCATACACAACCCACAAGAACTTCACGGTCTTTCAAATGGACGTGAAGACAACATTTTCTGAATGGCATTCTAAAGGAAGAAGTCTACGTCTCGCAGCCAGAAGGCTTTGTCAATCAAGAGAAACCGAATCATGTCTACATTCTCGACAAAGCACTCTATGGACTAAAACAAGCTCCTCGCGCCTGGTATGATGTCCTATCTCAATTTTTAGTCAAGTCTGGTTTTACAAAAGGTACGGTAGATACCACTTTGTTTATTAAAAAGGAAAAAGCCGATATCATTCTTATTCAAATCTATGTGGATGACATTATTTTTGGCTCTACAAATCCTAAGTACTGTAAGAATTTTTAAAACCTTATGCTGTCAATATTTCAGATGAATATGATGGGAGAGATGAATTTCTTTCTTGGATTACAAGTCAAACAATTTTCATCGGGGATTTTTATCAATCAATCAAAATACATTTTTGATATTCTTCGGAAGTTCAAAATGGAAAATTCTAAACCGATTGGTACCCCAATGGCACCATGTACTAAGATTGGCACCGATCCTTCTGGAAAGGCCGTTAATGTTAGGAGTGACAGAGGAATGATAGGTTCTTTGATGTATCTTACTTCTAGTAGGCTAGATATAATGTTTTCAACATGCTTATGTGCAAGATATCAGGCTAATCCTAAAGAATCCCATGTGTCTGCAGTTAAGCGCATTTTTAGGTATCTAAAGGGGACTGCAGATCTTGGTCTGTGGTATCCTAAAGATACTAGCTTTGAACTAACAACATATACAGATTCAGATCATGCTGGTTGATGTTAGACAGGAAGATATCTGCAAATTAACAATTCGTTCATGATCAAAAGGGGAGTATGAGAAGAAATTGACAGTTCGTCAATATTATTTTGAGAGGGAGCTCATAAAATTTTTGCATTTACCTTTTATGTCAAATTTTTGTAATGCATGATTTTAGGGGGAGCTTTTCAAATCAAAGGAGTTAGGATATGACTTCTGATTATTTCAAATCAGAACTCGTACTTTAATTGTTTTTCTGCTTTTTGTCATTTTAATTTAAGTGAATAAATTTACTTTGACTATGACATAAGACTTTTGCAGTTTTTGAGAGATGCTTACAAGATCATATCTTTATGACTTTAAGCTTAGTTTCATGAGATGTAAGATCGCACGTAAAGGTATAATTCTTTATCTTAATCTCATATATGAATGAAAGAAGGATAACTTTCATTCATTGAAAACATTGTTATTAAATGTTCAAACCACTTCCCGAATCTTATTCTGATTTCATGATCTGAATTGTGACTTTTAATGTTTTCAAGATCTATTTGTGCTTTAACTGAAATAGTTAAACCAAATCTGAGCATCACATGATTTCTAGGAAAACATAATTTCATTGTGCTAAGACTTAACACAACTTCAATGGAATCACGTTAACCAGTGATTTCTACCCACGAAGTTAATCCTTAAGTGATTGAGTGTGAGAAGTGAAAAGAAATGAGTGTGGTTAGAGTGAGCTTAATGTTTAAAAGAAAGAGGGTGTGAGAATAGAGTTAAAAGAATATCAGTACTCTGCACCAACTATTTTCTGAGTCGGGCAGCCACATTTCTAGTGTTTCACAATTCTTTGGTGAACATTATTGAAACAGGCAACTAGCCCATGCCAACTCTTGATTAACCCCACCAGCTACTCATTTTCTTCTTAACAGGAAAATGTTTCATTTTCAAAGGGGAAGCAGCACATTTGCTATCTGATTTTCATTTGGAAAATCTGGATATTGAAAATAAGGAAGTCTGCCCCACCTTCGCACTTCACTCATGCACATTGAGTCTGTGTTTAACTTACTGTTGTCTCAGTCGTCGGTCCACAATATTATCAAGTTCTTATCAATAACAACACATGCACGAACACACAAGGAATTTGTTTCTTTGTCATAACGTTTATAGAAATTACCTTTGTGGTGTTTCGATGATTGAATGGAAGCCCTGGGGGAGTGAACATCAAAAAGCTCATTTCCAATGTGTATTCGTTACACATAGTGACTTAGTGTTACTGACAGACATATTAACTGATTCATTTGTTGATTCAGGTGTTACACGATTATTTTGTCTGGATTTGCAAAGATCTGGATGAATATCTTTTGAATTGACGGATCAGAGGCTCCAAATGAAAGACATTTCTTACTCAGAGTTTTGATGAAATCGTTTCTCTATTCATCAAAAAGGGGGAGAACCTATAGCATGAAGAAATGTTCATTACATTACAAGACTGAAAAAGAAAAGAGCTAACAAAGAAATGCGAAAGATCAAAGTATTCTGAAGACATGCTGATTTTAGAGAAATTTTCTTTGAAGATATTTTGCTAAAACATTCTGAGCTAAAACCTGGAGATTGTTACATATGGAAGACAGAGAAGGAGATTGCATCTTCTGAGCTGAAAAAGAAGACTGGATTGCTAAAATCTTTTTAGTAATGATCTTGATCCAAAGGGGGAGATTGTTAGCGCACAGATCATCCAATCTGAAGATCCAATCTGAAGCTAATGCCGGAAAGTCGACTCTCGATATAAGTCTAAATGTTTATTTGTAATAAATGTCAAAGTATTGTTTTTAGTATGTTATTAATATTCCTAAATATCTAGATATTAGTTTAGTTTAGATATTAGTTTTAGTTTAATATTATTTTGTTTGCAAGTGGTTGTTTAGTGTGTAAAGGAAGCAAGCGAGATCTGATCTCAACACATATCTAATATAGAACACACACAACACACAATTCTAAGGTGTAAAACAAAAAGAGAGCTTTCAAATATAAATCATATCAACCATCTGTATTCCGTGATTATTAATCAAACAGGTTGGTAATCGTATATGTGCTGTTATTGATAAGAACTTGATAATATTGTGGACCGACAACTATGATTCGGGTCTTCAATTACCTTACCTTCCCCATTGTCAACAGATCTCTGAGAAGGTTTCTCCCGCTCAGATGGTTTTCTAATAACAACTGATGAGCTAATCTCAGCAGTAGATCTCTGAACTTTGTTGACAACAAAGTCATCATCATCATCATGGCATTTGATCACTGTCGCATCATTGTCAACGTCATCTTCTTCTTATTCTTCCTCATCATCAGCATCAGGGATGAGAGTATTAACAATAAGAATTGGCGTTGAGGTGGTAGCTTCAACTACCGAAGATGATGATATCATAAAGTAGTAGCAACAAATATAGAAGATAAAGGCATAATGAGATCATCCTTAATTAGCAGAAGAACATGGAGCTGCTTGAGGAGTCTCATGAATTTCGGCTGGCTTCGACCCACTAACATCCTTCTCTCTCTTTGTCATCATCAATAGAGAGAGACTGATTATGAAAAACTACAAAGTCAGCGATCATCACCAAAGCCTCTCTGTCCAAAGGGGTGAAGGAGGGAGAATCAACTTGAGGTTGTTGAAGGATAGAGAGAATTTCCTTCAACAAAGCACCTTGAGAAGATAACTGAGCCTGAACATCCATAACATATTTATCAAAATAACATTACAGATAAGCTATCACTGGGGTGTTGGCTGAGAGGCCTGCCTTTATATTTGTTACTTCCGTTCGAATGCAGTAAATTATCTCTGAAGTAGTTGTATGAGAAATATAAATGGCATCCTGAAGATTCACTACCTTGGACTTGAGAAGACCAACCTCCTCAGTGAGGTTGCCTAAGGCAGGATGATTTGCATACCTCCTTAGCCTTATTGATAGCTGTCAGGATCGAATTCACAACAAGAATTAATTCTCAGAAACAATATCAAAGAAGTTTGCGGAATAACACTTTGATATTTAATGAAACAGTAAATCAACATAGAAAATATGAATAACAAACTGTAAGCTTTTATTGAATGCTTTGAAGTTACAAGATTACTCACTCAACCTCAATATTGATGAACAGGCTCACCAATACGAATTCTACTTCTCTAGAATTAGGATCTATGCCTTGAGGTTGTTTTTCTCTTAAAAGAATGAAAACTGAAATTATCAAAAGTTATATAACTATTCTAAACAATACAATATATATACTGAATACAAAGATAATTACAATAGATAAAATATCTTCAGTATATCTTCTATGTATATCTCTAAGCTTCCATGTATATCCTTTCATACGAATCTTCATCATATAAGCAGTATTAATCTTCAGCAGCATTAATTTTCTTCTAGCAGTATGAACTGTAAGCAGTACTAACCACTAGCAGTACTAACTAGCTAAGCAGTACTAACTTTGTTCAAGCAGCACTAACTTTGACTAGCAGTATTAATAGTACTAGCAGTAGTAACATTCAGCAGTATTAACCATACTTGATGAATTCTTCAGTTCCCAACAATCTCCCCCTAACTTGACTTTTAGGAAAAGAAGTCAAGTTCTTCAGATCTTCTTCAAGATGCTCCCAAAACTCCATCATGACCTAAATTCCAGTATTTGCATCCAATCCCAAACTTTGATTAATTGTTTTTTGGATCAAATATTTAGCCATTTCTGAATTTTCACCACATCCAAGCTTCTTCTTCAACATTAAATGAAGTTTCAATCTGCTATGGTTGTATACTTTATCCACTAGGAAGTATTCAATGTGATTTCTATCCAAAGTCACAGAATATACTCCACTAGTTTCATACAAAGTCCAATTGGTAACTGCTTGAAAAACACTCCTTATGATCTCCTCCACTTCATCAGGTTTGAACATCATACACAGATACTCCATCACCAGTTTTGTAATTGAAATCCCTGGAGCTTTCAACTGATCTGCATATAACTTCATCCCTATATCAAATATTTCTTCAATATCAGACCTTGAGCATGTTCTGACAATTTTAGCCCAAGTACTGTAGACTTCATACTTTTCATCTTTTCTCTTCAGTCTGATATACTCCTTGCCATCTACTTCCAAAACATCCCAGTGAATGACTTCAGGAGGTTTAACTCCTACAGGTTCTGCTGCAATTGGTTCAGGCACTTTGTCCATCACAACCATGTACATCTTGACATCCTCAGTACTTGCAGGTTCTTTCATTGTAGATGACTCAGGTGCCTCTTCTTCTTCAGCAACCTTTTCAGCCTCTTCTTCCACTAATCTAGGCTTCTTTGTAGGCTTTCTCCTGGCAATCATCTTTGTCCTTTTTAAAGTCCTTAGACTTTCACCAATTGTTGTTTCCTTCTCTGGAGTTTCTTGCTCATCAGGGAATGGTTTTTGTAAGAAATCATTGCTTTCTTTCATTCTTTTCTCCATTTCAACCCTTGCAAGATCATCCCCTTGAAGCTTTATCATCTCAGCATCATACATCTTCTTGAGCTTCTCAAAAGACATCTTTGAAAACATCTCAACCTTGACACCTACTGCACCCTTGAGGAAAGTAATCATTTTCTTTCTCTCTTGAGCACCCAGGTATGTCTTTGAAGGTTGTCTTTTCCTTGCAGCCATTTTGATCTTTGCAGACTTCCTCAAAGATGTGGCTTTCTGCTTGGCTTGTTCTGTTGCTAAGCTTTGTTGATAGGCTTTGTTTAACTCTGCAGCCATTGCTTTAGCTATCTCTCTATCCTTTTGCACTTGCATGGTTTCTGCTTCTTCAAGTTCAGCCTGTATCTTCCTAGCTAGAGCTTCATCTGATTCAATCAGCTTCTGCTTTTTCATTGGTTTATCAGATTCAACTAGCTTTGCCTTACCTTTCTCTTTACCCATCACCTTCTCAATGCTAGAGTTCTTTGCTGCATCACCTCTTTCTTTTATGACAACTCCTTTGGCCTTTGAGGTGACCTTGGGAGTATCATGTTTGGCTTTGATGAGTGTTTCTGCAACCTCAAGCTCTGTAAGGACCTCTTTTACTGTTTCTGCTGCTTCTTTCAGCTCAGCAGTATTAACCATTTCTGCTGCTTTACTTGAACTGGCAGTATTAATGGTTTCTGCTGCTGGCTCTGTTTCTGCTGCTTGCTCATTCTCCCCCTCAACATCATGTTCTTCCTCTTGCTCCCCCTTTGCTTTGGCATCAGCTTCTGACTCCCCCTTTTTGGGAGCATCAGTCACTGGTTTCCTCCTTCTGAGCACAAATTGTTTCTTCTTCCTTTGTAGAATCAGTTTCCTTACCATTTGCTTCAACTTGATGATTTGTTCTTGTTGTGACAGAACTATGAGTTTAAGGTCTTCTATATCTTTGCCCTGTTTGAGTACATCCATGTTGATGTTGCCCATTGCCTCCATCAATTCATCATAGTTATATCTGTCCTCACCTTCTCCAGGAGTGTTACCCCCTATTGAAGGATCATTGGATCTTTTAGTAGTGGAAGTCTTCTGCCTAGCAGAAGCACTATCCACCCCCTTGGGTTCTTGGCACCAGGGACCTTCAAATGATTGCTCATTCAAAGTTGCCATGGGGGAGGTCTTATTGATGTTACCACTTTCCTCCTCTGTGCTAGCAGGAGTAGTGGCAGCCTCATCACCCATATGCTCTTCCATCTCCTTAGAGAGCACCTCCTGAGGGTTGGGAGACACCCTATTGGATTCCCTTTGGATATTCTCTATTGGAGAATTCTCCAATAGAGGGCTTAAAGGCTTAGTGGGGGATGGTACAAGAAGGGAAGGAGCCTTCTTTACCTGTTTTCTCTTGTAAGTTTGGGTGATGGGAGAGGTTGGTTTTTCAAGAAGGGACTGGGGAATTGATTTTGAGAGAGAAGGTTGGGCTTGGCTAGCAGTGGATTGGTCTAATGGGGGCCTTGACCCTGCTGCCATACCTTCATTGGTTTGGGACACCACCATCATTGTAGAGAACAATGGGGTGTCAACTCCTTCAGAGTCCCCAGCAGATCTTCTCATGTTTGAGAAAACCTTGCCTTTGGGGGGTTTAGGTACATATACCCCAACAGGTTGAGGTATATCCGTCAATTGATTAGTAATAACTTCTTGAACAAACCTGGGATACATAAAGAAGCTCTTTTTGTTTCCCATGTTTGAGACAAGATCATTAAAAATCATTTTAGAAAAATTGTACTTTCTGGCAGTGGCCAAGCACACCAAAGCATAAGCAATAGTGTTGCTGAACTCACTCCATCCAGTAGTCTTTTTGGATATACAATGCATAAGAGTATGGACAAAGAAACGCCATTGGGGTGAGAATTTTGCTTTAGAGAATTTGAAAACACCCAATGGGCCTCCATACCCCATTCTTGTAAGATTTGAAAACAGTTCATCATTTGGGATAGAAGTTATACCAGAGGCATCGTCTAGACGTAGACTGATGCGAATAACCTCTTCAGTAACTGTAAGTGATTGATCACAGATTCTTGTCTTGATCATTTGCACACCATTTTCCACAACAATGGTTGCATTGACCCAGAACTGCCTTTGATGCTCAATGTAGATTGTAGGTGATACAATAAGAGCATGAGCAATGTGGCTTGACTTGAGGAAATCCACAATCTGATGAAATCCTGAAGCTTGCTTTGGCTTTTGTAGCATCGCAATCTCGTTGTGCTCGTCGATGAACGTCATGGATGCCATTGATCTTGGTGAAAACTTGCCTGAAAACTTCGAACTTGAGAGAGAAAAGGTTTTGAGCGCAAGAGAACAGTATGCAAAGAGTCGTTATGAACTTTTAGGCGGGCAAAGAGTATTTATAGTATTTGGAATATAAGCAGTAGTAACCTAGAGCAGTATTAACTACTAGCAGTAGTAACGGCTAGCAGTATTAACTAACTAGCAGTATTAACTGAAAGCAGTATTAACCACTAGCAGTATTAACTGAAAGCAGTATTAACCACGAGCAGTATTAACTGAAAGCAGTATTAACTACTAGCAGTATTAACTGAAAGCAGTATTAACCACGAGCAGTGTTAACTGAAAGCTGTATTAACCACTAGCAGTATGAACTGCAAGCAGTATTAACCACTAGCAGTAGTAACGGCTAACAGTATTAACCAACTAGCAGTATTAACTAAAAGCAGTATTAACTACTAGCAGTATTAACTATACTTACTCCTTTTAAACTTGCTAAACACTGAGTACTGCTATGCATATCCTGAAAAAGAAGATTAGTAACACCAAGAATAAAAATATACAGGTATAGAACCACTTTTTGAGAAGAAGATTATTCAGAGTTTATCATTCCCACACTTGTTACCAAGAAAGTGAATCTACCCACATCAAAAGCTTTAGTGAATAGATCAGCAAACTGATTATCAGTGTGAACTTTGACAACTTGAATAAGTTTCTTTTCATTACAATCTCTTATAAAGTGATACCTGATTTCAATGTGCTTTGTCTTTGAGTGCTTGACTGGATTATTTACAATGCTAATAGCACTGCTGTTGTCAATAAAGATTGGAGTGTGTAGAAAGGTTACCCCATAATCCAACATTTGATTCTGAATCCATAAGACTTGAGAACAGCAACTTGCAGCTGCTATGTACTCTGCCTCTGTTGTAGATGTGGATACTGTGGTTTGTTTCTTGCACTGCCATGAGACTAGTCTAGCACCCAAAAACTGACATCCTCCAGAAGTAGATTTTCTGTCCAAGTTTGCCCCACCTAGATCACTGTCTGAGTATGCTATTAGGTCAAAAGGTGAGTTATGAGGATACCAAAGTCCCAATCTGGGTTGCCCTTTGAGATATCTGAATATCCTCTTAACAGCTTGAAAGTGAGATTGCTTTGGCCTAACTTGAAATCTTGCACATACACAGACTGGAAACATTATATCTGGCCTTGATGCTGTGAGATACATGAGAGAGCCAATCATGGATCTATAATGATGTACATCCATATCCTCCCCCTCAAGATCTGCTGTGATCTGCTTGTGTGTTTCCATAGGTGTGCTGGTAGGTTTTGATTCTGAGAAACCAAACTTGGTTAGAATATCCTGCACATACTTGGATTGACATATGAAAATGCCATCTGACTTCTATTGAACTTGGAGTCCAAGGAAGAAAGTAAGTTCCCCCATGGAACTCATTTTGAACCTTTGATGCATTAAATCCTCAAACTCCTTGCACATGTTGTTTCTTGTAGATCCAAAGATAATGTCATCAACATAGATTTGGACCAGCAAGATATCCTTCTTCTTTCTTTTGATAAATAGAGTCTTATCAATGACTCCTCTTTCAAAGTCATTTTCCAAGAGATAGGATGACAGAGTGTCATACCATGCTCTTGGGGCTTGATGTAGTCCATAAAGTGCTTTCTTTAATTTGTATACCCTGTCTGGATAGCTTGGGTTTTCAAACCCTGGTGGTTGACAGACATATACTTCTTCTTCATTTGATCCATAGAGAAAAGCATTTTTTACATCCATTTGATAGACTTTGAAGTTCATGTAAGAAGCATAGGCTAGGAATAGTCTGATTGCTTCTATCCTAGCCACAGGTGCAAAAACTTCTTCATAATCTATACCCTCTTCTTGAGTATACCCTTGAGCCACCAGCCTTGCTTTGTTCCTTATGACAATACCTCTTTCATCTCTCTTGTTTCTGAAAATCCACTTTGTGCCAATTGCTCTGTGACCTTTAGGAAGGTCTACTAGATCCCATACATCTTGTAGCTTGAACTGTAACAGTTCTTCTTGCATTGCTTCTATCCAGCTAGATTCTTTCATAGCATCATGTGCCTTTTTAGGCTCAAGCTGGGATAGAAAACAAGAAAGGACTGTATGCTGTTGATCTTGCATTTCTTGAAGCCTGCTTTGATGTCTAGTCATCATAGGAGAAGAGATATCTCCTATTACCAGCTGTGGAGGATGATTCTTTTGAACTCTGGTGTTATGACTAGGTTCTTCATTCAGTCCAGCCTCTAGATTAGAGTCATGCAACTCAACTGAAGTGTTTTCAGATGCCACTTCTGATTCTGATTCTTTATTTTCTTGAGTCTCCTCATCTCTAGTTTCTTCTTCACTCTGATTTGGTCCAGTAAATGATTTCTTTTCACAGTCTTCACCAGAATGCACTGTGGGTATGGGAAATATCACAGATTTAGATATGCTTTCTGAGACTTGTGTGATCCCTGATCCTCCACATCCTGTTCCTGTAGAATCATCACTACTGAAACCAAAAGAATTAGTTAGTGAATCAATGCCAAATAGCCACTGAGGTCCAGATCCAACAGGATTTGGTGTGCTCTCATTGCATTTAACATTGTCACTTTCTTCAATTATTCTAGAAGAAGAGTTAAATATTCTGTAGGCCTTACTCTGAGATGAATATCCAACAAGAAATCCATCATCTGCTTTGCTATCAAACTTACCTAAGTGAGATTTGGTATTTAGAATTGTACAAGTACACCCAAAAGGTTTGAAGATACCAATAAAAGGTTTTCTTTTATTTAAAAGCTCATATGGGGTCTTGTTCTTTTGCTTGACCACTAGAACTCTGTTTTGGACATAACAAGCAGTATTAACTGCTTCAGCCCAGAAGGTAATTGGCAATTTTGAATCAGCCAACAGAGATCTAGCAGCCTCTATTAGTGTTCTATTCCTCCTTTTAGCAATACCATTATGTTGAGGAGTCCTAGGAGCACTATATTGCCTCTCAATACCTTTCTCTTCACAAAAGGTGTTTAGATCATGATTTTTAAACTCAGTTCCATTATCTGATCTAATGACTTTTACTCTTTGATTAGTTTGGTTTTCAATTCTTAGAATAAAGGATTTGATAAGACCACTTGTTTCATCCTTAGTCCTTAGAAAATATACCCAAGTAAATCTGGAGTAATCATCAATAATAACCAAGCAGTAAGATTTCTTGCCTATACTCATAACATTTGTAGGACCAAACAGATCCATATGCAATAACTGGAGACAAGTAGAAACAGAATTTAACTCTTTGGTCTTATGAGAAGTTTTGTGTTGTTTGCCTTTAAGACAAGCAACACAATGATCATCACATGAAAAGACTTTTGAAGGTAACCCTCTTACAAGGTTATTTTTAACAAGATTGTTCATAGTCTTGAAATTCATGTGACACATCCTTCTGTGCCAGAGAGAGGATTCATCTACAGAAGCTTTTGAAACAAGACAATTAAGAGATGAATCACTATTAACATTATCCATATCAAGACAGTAAACATTGTCCTTCCTTGGAGTTCTAAGTAGTATCATGCTTTCATCAACTACCTTGAACCCTGGAGCAAGAATCATACACTCAGTATTTGTAAATAATATACTATGTTGTTTGTCACAAACCTGTGATACACTTAACAGGTTGTACTTTAATTGATCAACATAGTAGACATCCTCAAATGTCATCTTACCTTTGGTGACATTACCTTTTCCACTTATCTTACCACCAGTAAGATTGTCTCCAAATGCAACATGTCCTCCATTGATATACTTGAAATCCTGAAGGCATGACATGTTGCCTGTCATGTGCCTAGAGCAACCACTATCAACATGCCAAATGCTCTTTCCCTTGAGCTGTTGGTTGCCCTGCACATTAGATAAATCAATTAGTATGAAATAGGAACCCAAGCCAAAGTGGTCTTGGGTACCCTTTTCTCATCAAAATATTTGCACTCTTTCTTGACAAGATTTTTGAACTTTAACTCCTCATTCTTGGAGTACTTTGTTACAATAATAGGCTTGGAACTATGTTTGCTAGAATCAGTACTAGTTTTAGAAGTACTAACTACCTTGGCAGCACTTGCATGCTTAGCAGTACTAACTGTGTTAGCAGCAGTAACTGTGTTGGCAGTATTAACTTTTGAAGAGGTATTAACAGTATTAGCAGCATTAATATTTTCAGCAGTACTGACACTGTTAGCAGTAGTAACTGTGTTAGCAGTACTAATATTGTTAGCAGTACTAATACTGTTAGTACTTCTAGGCACCCACATTTTGATACTTTCTTTTAAAATCTTTTTCTTTAAAGTGCCTTTACTTTCAACATATTTCTTTATCACATGTTTCTTTCCAGCCTTCCTATAACCCACAGATTTTTGCACAAATCTTTGAAAGTTCATCTGTTGGTTAATAGGGTTATAGTAACAATACTTAGGCAAATGATTCAACTTGCCACATATAAAACAAGGTTTTGGTCTATTGATTTTATTCAGATCAACTCCTTGTTTCTGAGCCCATTGATTATTCCAGTTTCTTTGATTTCCTCTTTTTAAACCAGAATTTAGGCTCTTGGCTTTATTGCATTCACATTGTTTGCAAGGAATAGGGTTCACAACAGTGGTCTGCTTATAGTGAACCTTCTTGTTCTTTCCCTCAGTCTTTTCTATCTCTTTGGACTTGATCCAGTGCTTTCCACATCCCTCATTGGTGATAATGTGATTTTCTTTAGGAATCTCACCACTCCCAGTATTGTCCTTATCCTTGACAACTTTTTTCTCAGTTTTATCCTTAACAACCACTTCATCTAAGGGATCTATTTCAGTGGCTCCCTTAGGTAGATCCTTCCTATCCTTAGTTTCTAACAGCTCTGAACTAGGAGGGATGTAGTTGTTGTTATAGGGTGGTGGTGTGGTATTGTACCCTATACCTCTTCTCAGTTTATCATGAATCTGAGTTTGTAACAAAGAATCCATTGCTTTGGAAGCATTAGAAAACTTTTCTACATCAAGTTTGACTTTAGCTAGCTCTCCTCTTAGCTTTTCACTTTCTTCTTTAGATCTGGTCAGTTGAAGCTCTAAGTCATTCTTCTCCCACTTCCAGTAATTTGTGTCATAAGAGTGTTGAAGCTCATTAGCTTGAAAACCCTTAATCTGTTCTTCAAATCTCTCAACTATTCTCACATAATCTTTTATGTCCTTTTCCAATCTCTTAAGGTCATCACTCATGTTCTGGTTGTGATCCCTATACCTTTTAACAGTGTTAATGCAATTTTGAGAGCAAAGATTGGAAGTTACCTCTGTAGTGAGACCAGACACCTCTGCCATTAGAGCTTGATTCTGAATAGCCTCTTCAGCTTGATCACTCCAATCAAACCCGATACCTTGTTGAGAGACAAGGGCTTGTGCAGAGTTTCTGTTGAAGCTTCCAGATTGAGCTTGTTGGTGGTTGTTATTCTGAGACATTCCACTTCTGCATTCTCTAGCAAAGTGTCCCTTTTTATGGCATTTGTAACATTCCACCTTGGACTTGTCAAATCCTGCTCCATCTTCTCTTCTTTGGGAGAAGTTGTTCCTCCCAGTTCTTTTGATGAACTTTTTAACTCTCATGGAGAGCATGGCCATCTGCCATTTAATATCCATCTCTTCAAGATCATCTGGATTGAGTTGTTCCAAGTCATCATTAATGAGAGAAGAGTTTCCATGACTTGCCAGAAAGGCCTCAAACACAGTTTCAGTGCCTTTCTCTTGATTTGTTCCATTGGCAGGATTAACTGATTCAAGGTTGGAAGTCGAATCAGTTGATGCTGAAAGGAGTGCAACATTGTGAACATACCCAGAAGGCCTCTTTTTAGCCTCTATCTCAGATTCAAAAACTCTTAGATCATTATAAAGATCATCAAGTTCCTTTTCTTCCAGTTGATCATTCTGTCTGAAAGACACAGTATACATGGTCCATTCATCACTCAAGGACCTTAGAAACTTTCTGTTCAGATCATCTTGATCAATTTGTACTCCCACTGTAGCTAGTTCACCAATAAGTTTGTTGAACCTGTCAAAAGTTTGAGTCATGGACTCATTCTTGGTTGACATAAAGTTCTCATATTGTTGCTTCAGAATGGCTTTCTGATTTCTCTTGGTACTTTTGGTACCAGAGAATCTCTTCTCCAGAGCATTCCAGAGCATCTCTGCATCAGTGCAGTTACAGAACTGATGTTGATATTCATTGGGAATAGCCAAGAGCAAGGTGCTCAAGGCTTTCATCTCTGTCTGTCTGATCTTTCTTTCTGCATCAGTTTTTGGTGGAGTTCTCTTTCCATCTGCACCAATCTTTCCTGCTTCAGAAGGACCATTCTCTATGATGTCCCACATAGAATAGTCAGTGAGGAGTATGTACTGCTTGATTCTGATCTTCCACATATCAAATTCATTGGGTCTAAGCATTGGAACCTTTGAGACCAAAGTACTGCTTGATTCTGCAAGATTTTCCATGATGAATAGTTGTTTCTGAAAAATCAGGCTCTGATACCACTTGTCAGGATCGAATTCACAACAAGAATTAATTCTCAGAAACAATATCAAAGAAGTTTGCGGAATAACACTTTGATATTTAATGAAACAGTAAATCAACACAGAAAATATGAATAACAAACTGTAAGCTTTTATTGAATGCTTTGAAGTTACAAGATTACTCACTCAACCTCAATATTGATGAACAGGCTCACCAATACGAATTCTACTTCTCTAAAATTAGGATCTATGCCTTGAGGTTGTTTTTCTCTTAAAAGAATGAAAACTGAAATTATCAAAAGTTATATAACTATTCTAAACAATACAATATATATACTGAATACAAAGATAATTACAATAGATAAAATATCTTCAGTATATCTTCTATGTATATCTCTAAACTTCCATGTATATCCTTTCATACGAATCTTCATCATATAAGCAGTATTAATCTTCAGCAGCATTAATTTTCTTCTAGCAGTATGAACTGTAAGCAGTACTAACCACTAGCAGTACTAACTAGCTAAGCAGTACTAACTTTGTTCAAGCAGCACTAACTTTGACTAGCAGTATTAATAGTACTAGCAGTAGTAACATTCAGCAGTATTAACCATACTTGATGAATTCTTCAGTTCCCAACAATAGCGAACTCGATGGTGGCTGAGGGTGAAGCAACTCATGCATTTGGATATGTAACAACAGAGAGGAACTCAACTTGAGAGCGTTCAAGGTTAGTAACCTTGAAAAAATAGGTAGTGATGGATGGAGTACCTGAGGGTCCTTCATAATTATCCTAATGATTAACAATTAGCATTTCAACATTGACGTTGACAAGCGACATATGTGTATTGGGGAGACGAAAGAGAGTCATCCTTAAGTCATGTATCCTCATCACTAAAAAGAGAGAGGGAAAATTTTAATTGCCGCATTCTCTCTTTACAGTGAGAGAAGCGCCTTCAGCACTAGTGGGGATAACCACTGACACATCATCAGTACGTGCAATATGGACCAAAGAAGGAGGTGAAGAAGCAACATGAGAAAAGAAGGGGGTTGTGTCAGTGTGTAGCAGATGGGCTATAGACAAGCCTGAAACAACACAATGAACAATTAGAGTCATTGATATGGATGGTAGGTCACTACACTGTGTTAGCTGAAATCCAACCTGATCTTACACCCATACTATCTTTTACTTATTTCAGTACTTTAGTTACCAACACTCCAAAGATATTGCTTCTTTTTCACTCTTGAAATCTTGTTTTAAAGTTGACTTTGCTTACTCTTCTTGCTTTGGACGATACAAGTGAGCCGTGTATACTTGCATGATTTGCCAAATACTATAGCCTTTTAGGGCTATATCCAATCCACACCAAGTTTTTGGCGTCCTTACCGGGGATTTTTGACAAAAATAATTTTCTTTAAGTCATTTTAAAATTTCATTTTTCTACCATCCTTGTGTTTTTAGTGGTTTATGCCAAGATTACCTCACGGGGAAGTTTTTGAGTTAGATCATGGTATTGAGAGAACATTCAGAAGAAGAAGAAGGGTACAAAGAAATTTGCTCTCAGATTTAACCTCTCCTCTCATGGATGCTCAATTTGGACCTGCTCCTAGGCCTAACCCTGAGGAAGAAGTAATCAGACTTGCTAACTCTAGAAATTAAGGCCTCATGAGCTATGCTATTCTTGTGTTCAACCAGTTGCACACACGGGTATGTAGGCCCATCATTGAGGCTGATCATTTTGAGTTCAAGCCTATAATGTTTCACATGTTACAAACAAATGGTCAATATGTTATATTACCATCAGAGGAGCCACACTTACATCTTAAATTCTTTATGGAAATCATAGACTCTTTTCACCTCCATGGAGTGACTGATGAAGCCTTAAGGATGAAGTTATTCCAATTTTCTTTGAGGGATAAAGAAAAAGCTTGGTACAATTCTTTACAACCAGATTCTGTAACCACAAGGAATGACACGGCTGAAAAGATTTTGAAAAAAAATACTTCCCACCAACCAGGAATGCCAAATTCATAAATGAGGTAGTTCCTGATGCCTGGGAGAGGTACAAGGAGTTCTTAAGGAAATGTTGTTAGTGCACAAATATGTTGAATCCAAGATCATGGGAATTAAAGTCAAAGCCTCTCAAGCAAAGGTCAAAGTCAAAGCTTCTTTAAATGGAAAGTCAAACAAAGTCAAAGTGTTAGTTAGTTGTTGTTGTTTTGTCTTTGTAATTCTTTAGAATAAATTGTTTTTGTTCTTTTGTAATAAAAGGTGGAACTTAGACATGTGGTATGTTTGAGAGAATCTTAGAGAGAGAAAGCATCCTGTATACAAATTGTAAATTGTGAAATTGAAATCAATGACATTTGACGATTTGAGTTGAATTTGTTGTTGTTAATCTTGATTAGAACAATTATTGTGGGACAAACAATTGGTATTAGAGCAGAAGTTCGATTGAAATATTCAAGAAATGTTCATCGCACCCTGTTCACTGTGAATTGATCGATTTTTCTGTTTTAGTTTGTAATTGTGAGTCTAATTGATTACATAGTGATCGATTGATGTATTAGAATAGAATTGTATCATTTTGTAACACAATCTCACTGTAATTTTCGATTAATTTGATGTTTTTGTGATTTTTGAGTCGCACGAGTTCTAAGCACTGGTTTGGATTCGAATTGTATGTTTGAGTGAATTTATTTGAAATTCATTGTTTGTAATAGGTTCGTATACTATCCGTGATTGAATTGGTGAAGTTTCGAACTCAGAATCGAAGATTTAATGTGTTTTTGGATCGATTGAAGGATTTTTCATCGAAAACTTGAAGAACTCGCATAATCTCTGAAGAACTCGCAAGATCTAAAGATTTCGCATAGAAGTTGATTTGTGAGAATGACAAGTGTGGAATTCGCATAAAGCCAGATACGAATTGTACAGAATTCGCATAAAGCCTCATACGGAAATTGTTGGAAAATATTTTCTAAGGACAGATTTCACATCCAACAACTTCTAGTGATGTTCTTGCAATTGGAACCGATGTCAAACCACAGTGTTGTTCAAAGGAAAATACGAACAGTGGAAAGACAAGTTTTTGGACTTCATTGACAGAAATGAACTTGGTGATTATATCAGACTATTCTTGAAAGAAGGACTGATGAAACCTCCAAGAAAGATTCATTCTTCAGAAGAAGAAGGAGAAGAGGTTGTTGACAAAGAATATCTGATGGATGTAGATTAATATTCTGAGGAAAAGAAAAAGAGACACAAAGCTGACAGAGTAGCTAGATATTTTCTACTCCAAGGTATTCCAAATGAGATATATGTGAAGATAGACAGCTACAACGCAACAGGAACACAAATGTGGGATCAACTGGAGAAGAAGATA
Source organism: Arctium minus (assembly GCA_954870635.1). NCBI lineage: Eukaryota > Viridiplantae > Streptophyta > Magnoliopsida > Asterales > Asteraceae > Arctium > Arctium minus. The sequence continues at coordinate 126,993,255 of OX941081.1, read as the reverse complement.
TTAGGATCAACGATTGGCAATCAGCTGAAAATTTCAAATCGTCTCAACAATTATGAAGAGTTTAGAGCAAACGAAGGTGAAAACCTAGAGGCTACTTATGACATATTTGTTACTCTTCTGAATGAGCTGAGCAAGAACAAAGTAAAGAAATCTCATATTGAACTGAACGTGAAGTTTCTGAGTATCTTACAGCCTGAATGGAAAATATTTACTCGTCAAACGAAACAAACGAAAGATCTCAATAAGATTCCTTCACATGAAGTTTATGAGACTCTACGACAGAATGTGGAAGAGGTAGAGGAAATAAGAGATGTAAAGAAGAATGATGAGAAACCTATAGCTGATCCAGTTGCCTTGGTGGTTAAGAGAAAAGAGAAAAGGTGAGTCAGTCTAAAGAAGAAGAAGAAGAAGGTGATGGTTCCTGAATCTAAGGAAGAGATTAGTGATAATTTTGATTCTGATGACGGTGAGAACCTGAAGCAAGCAATGCTCCTATTGACCAAGGCTTTCCAGAAGAAGTTTTACAAGAAGCCAGGGTCAAACAGTCAACGATATTAATCAGGATCAAAGAATTTTGAGCACAAAAAAGAGTAGAAGGTAAAAGGTTTGAGGAGAAGATGCATGAAGCAAAGAAGTATGTGAATAGGTATGGGGAGAAGAAAGAGGCTGAACCAGTCAAGTCTTACAACTGTGGCAAAGTAGGTCACTTTGCCAAAGGCTGCTGGAAACCAAAAGTTCGTAATTCTGAGTACTACAACAACAAGATGCTTCTAGCCAAGCAGAAAAAAGCTGGCAAAGCTTTAATGGCTGAAGACAATTATTGGTTGGATCACTCTGAGCCTGAGAGTGACAACGAAGAAATTGCCCATATGTGATTCATGGGACAGAAAGTAGCTGAAGAAGATTCAGATGAGGAGGATTCTGAAGAGGTATGTGATATGACTGAATCTGGTTTGTTAAATCAAATGCAATCCATGATGGTTGAACTTCAGGATCTGCAGTCTAAACTTAAGTGCGAAAAAGGTATCATTGAAAAGAAAAATCAAGCAATACTAAATCTCAACAATGAGACCGCTGAGAAAAATGTATTGATTGAGACTTTACATAAAAATATTGATACCTGTGCTAGAGAAAAGACTGTAATCCATAATCAATTATCTGAAACATCCTAAAAATTCAAATTGTGTGAACTTGAGATTAAAGAGGTTGCTAAAAAGTGCTTATCTTTAAAGAAAGAAAACAAGTCTTTGGCTGAAAAAGTGAGTGGTTTGGAAGAAAAACTTTATACTAGAGGTCAGACTGATCAAACCATTCATCCTAATAAACCAAAAGAGAGTAGTGATTGTTGGGGTATTGGTTACGATAACCCACATTATTTGAAAAAGGGTATTTCCAAAGTGCCTGCTTTATATGATTTTGGTTTTCTAAAACTGGCACCTAAATATATCCTGAACTCAATGTCAAATAGACAAAATCATCATATGAGGAAGATGAGAAATGGAAAAATAAAACTAAAATGCAACTTCCCATTCGTTATGAAAAGTTGAATTCTAGTTACAGTTCCAAACAGTCAAAATTTCTTTTCTAACGATTATTTTCAAAGCTATTCTACAGAGGATATGGGGGAAAAACCGATTGAAGGCAAAATTTATGTTCCTCCACTCATTTTAGAAAGTAAAATTTCTGAACTTGAGAACACTCCTGTAGAAGAGAGAATTTTGATTGGATTAGAACAAATTGTTTTTTCAACTGTTTTTGTAAACACTGATTTCTTCAATACTTCCAAAGTTTCTAAGTCAAATGATGTTAATGTTCTGTTTGATGAAGAGTTTGATTTTCTAAACTCTGATGTTGTTTTGATAAATGTATTGACCAATTTGATTTTAATGCAAAACTTCCAGATCATTCTCAATTTATTGTGAATTCCAAAGATTTACCAAGGGTATTTGAAAAGGGTGAATCATCAACTAAGGTTGATAGGTCAGTTTTTGTGAGTACCAATCATGCCAAAGGTAAGAAAAGAAAGAATAGGCATTCATAGGAACAGATTAACACTGGTAAATCTAGGAAAAGACAATCTTTTAAATCTCACAATTCTAACTTGCAAAATTCATATGTTTCAGATTTGAAAAAGAGAAAGCCTGAAGTGAAATTTGAATGGAGACCAAAGAAGAAAGTTGGAGAGAATACAAAATCATTTTCTGATATAGAATGTAATAGGTTTGTTGTTAGTGATTGTGATGTAATTGGTAATATTGCTTCTCATAAAAAAATTGTAACTTCTTACAAGACTTACTCAATAAAGCAATTGCTCCAATTATCTCCGTCTACTACTCAGTCTTCCACATATCGTCGAAATGATTTTGTGTCTCGAAAATATTCTGATAATTGGTTTGGTTCATATCATATCTATAATAATAATAATGTTTCAAAAGTTTTTCAAAAGATTAGAGGGTCCAAATTCAAATAGATGTCAAAATCTTGTGCTAACTTGCTAGGACCCATCTATAAATGGGTACCTAAACCTGTTGTTCCTTGATTTTTCTTGTGAAGACCCATCATATGTGGTACTTGGATTCTGGTTTCTTCAAGCATGTTACTAGGCAGAAAGATATTTTATCTAATTATAAAGTGAAATTCTACGGCAACGTCAGATTAAGGAATGACCAGTTTTCGCCAATCTTAGGATATGGAGATGTAGTGCAATAAAACATAACGATTAAGAAGGTGAGCTATTTTGAAGGATTAGGACACAATATTTTCAGTATTGGTCAGTTATGTGACAAGGATTTAGACGTTAATTTCAAGGCCAAGCAATGTTGTGTGAGAACTGAAGATGGTAAAGAAGTCTTGGTCGGGACGCGGAAGTAAAACCTCTACACGATCAATCTGTCAAAAGTCAAGACTGATAATGCAGTGTGTCTACTTTCTAAAGCCTATATGCAACAATTCTGGTTATGGCTTAGAAGGTTATCTCATCTCAACTTCAGATACATCAACAAGTTGGTGACTAGTAATTTGGTGAAAGGACTTCCAGAGCTGAAATACGTCAAAGAACATCTACGTGATGCGTGTGAGAAAGGTAAGATGAAAAGAGCTTCTCATATGGATCTCTATGGTGCAATGCGAACTCAAAGCATAAATGGCAAGAAATACATCTTGGTGATTGTTGACGATTATTCAAGATACACTTAGGTCAAATTTCTAAGATCGAAAAATGAGACGCCTGATGTCATCATCTTCAAGTGAACTTGCATAAGACAGTTAAGCTTCTCAGAACTGATAATGGCATAGAATTCAAGAACAAAATGGTTGACGATTATCTCAAATTGGTCGGGATAACTCATCAGTTTTCTGCTGCCAGAACTCCAGAACAAAATGGGGTAGTTGAACAAAGAAATCCGACTCTTGTCGAGGTTGCACGAACAATGCTGAGCCAATCTGATCTACCTTTATTTTTGTGGGCCGAAGCTGTCTCTACTGCTTGTTATACTCAAAATAGATCAATCATTCATCGTCGGTTTGGTAAAACACCATATGCTTTGATAAATAATAGAATACCTAACATTAAACATTTTCACATTTTTGGATGCAGAAGAAAGAGAAAGGAACCCTCCTTTTGCCAAGCCGAGGCAAATCAAAAGAGGGGGAAGGATGATGACCATGAGCCAGATGCCTCTGGCCTTGGCCATCATGAGAGGGAGAAGGCTACAATTACAACCTCTGCACCAATAGTTGCCACTCCTCTTCAGGAAGTGCCTTTAAATAAAGACACCTCAGAGGGCACCAAACAACAATATAAAACTTGTGCCTCTAAGGTAAAGACCAAAGAAGCTTTTGCATCACCAATGATAACCTCTGCAGGTCCTACATCGAAAGTGATAGTCAGTGTTGGCACCAACACTATAGCAGAAAAGTTTTGAGAAGTTCGTTGAGCCATCAAGTCCTGAGCTAATGCCCACTACACCTATTCCAATTATACAATTCTCGAGCCTTGATCCTGTGAATGCTCAAGATAATGCCGCGGAGATCCCTCCACAACGTACACCAAAGAAAACCTCTGAGCCCAAAGAACAGGTCAAAACACTCTCTGTAGCTGGTACCTCTAAACAAAAGTCACAAAAGATAGAGTTAAAGAGATCGTTCAATCGATGGACACTATGAGGATTCTTATCCCATGGCCACCAACGAAAGAACTAAAGTTTGATGAGAACATCCACAACTATCTCTATATCGCAGAACCAGAAGTTGTGTTCATTGAACCAAACATGCATCCTCTGATAAGAGAAGATGTCAAAAGAAGGTTCGAGTAAACAACTCAAGATAGATCCAAGGTATTCTCTACAGAAGACATGAAGCATGTAATGAGAACCACTCTGCACTCCTTCGCAAACAAGCCCATAATGTATGCTATGTACTTGGTTAAGAGAAAAGATGGACTGCAGTATACCTTCACATATGCAGATCTGAAAAACCTTTGCGCCTATGATCTTCCACAACTGCACACATTCACAGAAAAACGTTTGGAACTGAGGAAGGAGTATATGATTGCAAATGAGTGGATCAAAGAGGTCATGCACGAACATGTTAAGTATCATAGCAAGATGGACTTTGAAGTAGTTCTACAACTTGGATTTGAAAATCTATCGATCACAAGACCAGATGACCACTTGCCAGGCATAGAGGAAATACCCTCCAACTCTCTGATCACAGAACCTCAGTTTGGTTTTCTCTACAAAGATTATAATGACCAAAAGAAGATCTTCAAGCCCGATCAGTCCCACAAGTACTCAAACAACACTCTGTTGAAAATCAAGATTACGATTTTGAGGAGAATTGGCAAAGAGAGTGTGCAGAGGGGACCCACAGAAAGGTGGATCAGAGATATAGATGCGCAGATAAGGTATCGAGACCTCATTCTGTCAAGGAGAAAAACACTTGCAGAGAGCTTCACCAACCCAATCAATGATTTTCTCAGTAACTTTCTGTAATACTTTAGATTTTCATTCATGTAATTTTCTTTATGTAATTGCCTTCTGGCATTGTTCCTAAATATGAATGACAATCTTGTCTTCAGAGGTCGATTTCCTTTCACCACTTAGTTTTCTTACTTAGCCGTACTCTCTACATTCCAATATTTTATTTTTCAATACTTAGGGGAGATTGTTAGCTTCAGTTCATTGTATAGAAGTATTGAAAAATAGGCTAAGTGTAGAAACTTTAGAAGACCGCTAAATATACCAAAGTACACCACAGAAGTTCAATGCTTAGAAGCTCTATCAACCATCTACCCGAGAAGTTCTCAACATGATCAATTTCAGACCACAGAGCCTCTGTGATCACTAACAGAGCCTCTGTGATGGCTAACCTCTAGAGATGGAAGACTTTAGGAATTTCAAGACAATGATCAAGACAAGAACACGTGCATAACACGTGTGACTGTTGTACGAATATTCTAAGGATCATTTCATGGGCGTCCACGATGTTTTACATTACAGGTGGCATTCCTTTTATGGAAATGTCAGTCTTTGTCTTGTACTATTGTGTGTTCCTCGTCCTATATGAAGGGAGCACCTCCTGTTCTAAAAATCACGCGAGCACACACTGTTGATACCACTTTTGGAATATCAAGATTATTCTTTGAGCATATTAACAAACACTTGTGTGTGTTCTTAGTGTATTTCTTATATCAATGAAGCATTTGATTCAGTGATTATTGCATACTTGTTTATTGAATGCTTTGTTGAACATTTGTGTGTTTACTACCAAACCATACCTCTTTACTACATCATAAATCGCTTCCGCATTCATATTACTCTGATTTGTGTAGTTTTGAGGTTTTACATTTTGAATAGCACACAACTTGGGATCAACAGAGGGTACGGGATGCTTACAAATGGCATTGTGACCATACAGAACGTTTTCTACGTAGACGGGCTTGATCACGACCTTTTTAGTACAAGTCTTTTTTGTGATAGCCTTTATCAAGTCAGGTTTACAATTACGCACTGTCATATTGAGGATCTAGACGGCTCTGAGATATTTAAATCAGAGAGATACGACAACTTATATGTGGTCAATTTTCTGACTTTATCTGCCACCAGATCAGTTTGTCTGATTGCTAATGCTTCAAAGAAAGAAAGTTGGATTTGGCATCGTCGTCTCTCTCACCAGAACTTTAAATCTATAAATACATTAGCTAGCAAAGGCATGGTCAAAGGTCTTCCAAAATTACGGTTTGAGAAGAGTTCCTTGTGTTCTGCATGTGAAATGGGAAAAACGAAACGGAGTTCCCACAAGCCCAAGATGGAATCTTCTTGTAAATCGACACTCTAGATGATACACATGGATCATTACGCCCAATGCGTATTCAATCAATCAGTGGTAAGAAATACATATTAGTCATGATTGATGAATGTTCCAGACATGTGGTTAGAGTTTCTGAGAGTCAAATCAGACTCACCAGAGCTAATCATTGCCTTTATCAAGAAAGTGCAAGTTTTGCTACAACCACCAGTCAAGAAGATGTGAAGCGACAATGGCACCGAATTCAAAAATGAGATTCTACAAGGATATCTTCAATCCGTACAAATATCTCACAGCTTTTATGTCGATCGTACGCCCCAACACAATGGAGTTGTAGAGCACAGGAATCGGACTTTGGTCGAAGCTGCTAGAACTATGCTGGCTTACTCAGGACTACCGCTGTATTTGTGGGCGGAGGCCATTTCCATCGCGTGCTTTACTCAGAATTGGACGATCATCAATAAACGGTTAATCAAGACAGCGTATGAGATAATTAATAATAGAAAACTTAATGTTAAATTTCTTCGTGTCTCTGGTTACAGATGCTTCATCTTGAACGACCGTCACAATCGTGGGAAATTCGACAAAAAGGCAAACAAAGGCTACTTTCTTGGATATTCCTTGACTTCAAAAGCCTATCGTATCTACAACCGACGTACCAAGACTTTTATGGAAAGCATTCATGTATCTTTTGATGAATGTTCAACTTCAACTTTTGAACAACACAATTCAGAACTGAAACTGAAGGGAAAGGCTTCTATTCAGGACAAAATAGAACGTGTGTCAAAAGAGACTAAGTCTTATGTTTCTAACTCTCAAACGTCTATATCTGAGTAAAATTTATTATTTTTTGATGCGTTTATGGACATTTGTGCATATTTTGATAAATCAAGTGCATCCGCAACAACATCAGAGGTCCCTATTACAACTGAAGATATTTCTGTACCATATGAACTTGTCACTACAACTTCTTCAGGTACTACGACGCCTACTGATTTTGATCAAACTAATTGTCAGGATCTGATTCTTAACAAGAATAATGAAACTCAGAAACAATATTAAAGAAGTTGCGGAGAAACACTTTAATATTCAAACTATCAATGTAACAGTAAAATATAAATCACAACTTGTAAAATTCCACACAAAACCTCAATCTTGATGAACAGGCTCACCAAGACGAATTCTACTTCTCTAGAACTAGGGTTGTAAACCTTGAGGTTAATTCTCTCTCTAAACAAAAACTCAGAAATCTCGTATCAAATTATTCTGAATAATCCTATACATATACTGAAAATAAAAGATAATTACAAAACTTAAAAGATCTTCAGTATATTCTTCCATAATTATCTTCAACCTTCCATGATTATCATCAAATCTTGACTTTATGTCCAAGGCATCTTTATCAATAAAATCAACACTAATAATCTTCAGAAGTATTAACCATCTTCAACAGCATTAACCAATCAGCAGTACTAACTACTAGCAGTACTAACTCTCCAAGCAGTACTAACTATTCAAGTAGCAGCACTAACTCTTTAAGCAGTATTAATTCTACTAGCAGTAGTAATCTTGAAAGCCTGGCAGTAGTAATCACTTAGACAAATCTTCAGTTCCCAACAATCTCCCCCTAACTTGACTTTTAGAGAAAAGAAGTCAAGTTCTTCAGATACTCCCAAAACTCTATTGCTCATAAACCTATATCAGGATTCATCCCCAAACTTTGATTAATAATTCTCTGGATCAAGTATCTTGCCATTGCAGAATCTGGTGCACAACCTAGCTTTTTCTTCAACATAGCATGCAGCTTTAACCTGCTATGGTTGTAAACTCTATCCACTAGGAAGTATTCAAAGTTACTTGTATCCATAGCCAGTGCATATACTCCACTTCTTTCATACAGAGTCCAGTTGTTGATGGTTTTGAAAACATTTCTGATAACATGCTGAACTTCCTCTGGCTTGAACAACATGCATAGATATTCCATCACAAGTTTTGTAACTGGTATCCCTGGAGCTTTCAGCTTATCAGCATATAATTTCATCCCCACCTCAAACATTTCCTCTAAATCAGATCTGGAGCATACTCTTACAATCTTGGCCCAAGTAGGATACACTTCAAATTTGTCATCTTTCCTCTTCAGCCTGATATACTCCTTTCCATCTACTTTCATGGTATCCCAGTGAATAATCTCAGGAGGCTTGACACCAACTGGTTCAGCTGTTATAGGCTCAGGCACTTTCTCCATCACCACCATGTACATATTTACATCATAAGTACTGGATGGTTCTTCCTGAGATTGAGCTTTCTTTTCATCAGACTTAGGTGCCTCTTCTTCTTCACCTACCTTTTGTTCTTTCTCAGCTTCTTCCTCATCCACTCTAGGTTTCTTAGCTGGTTTTCTTCTTGCCATCATTTTTGTTCTTTTCAAAGTCCTTAGACTTTCACCTAGAGTAGCTTCCTTCCTTGGTGATTCTTGATCATCAGGAAAGGGTTTTTGAATTTGAAGGTCATGCCACTCTTTCATCTTCTTTTCCACTTCAACTCTTGCTTTGTCATTCCCTTGTAACTTTGTCATCTCTGCCTCATACAAACCTTTGATTTGTTCAAATGACATTTTAGTGAACATTTCCTTTTTGACTCCCACAGCACCTTTGAGGAAAGTAATCATCTTCTGTCTCTCTTGAGTGCCAAGGTAGGTCTTTGAAGGTTGTCTCTTCCTTGCACCCAATTTGATCATTGCAGTCTTCTTTTGAATTGTAGATCTCTTCTGTGCCATCTCTGTTGCCAAACTCTTTTGATAAACTTCATTCAGCTTTGCAGCTAGAGCTTTCGCCATCTCCCTATCTTTCTTCACTTGAACTGTTTCTGCTTGCTCAAGTTCTGCTTAAATCTTCTTAACCAAAGCTTCATCTGACTCAATCAACTTTTGCTTTTTAATTGGTTGGTCATATTCCACTATCTTGGTTTTTGCCTTTGTCCTTGCTTGCTATCTTATCAACACTAGCTTTCTTGATAACCTCAGCATTATCTTTGATGAAAATTCCTTTGGCCTTTGAAGTGACCTTAGGAGTATCATGTTTAGCTTTGATTAGTGCTTCATCTATCTCAATTTCTTCCAAATTTATGCTAATGAGGTCAGTTAATACCTCTTGAACAATTTCTGCTGCTTCATTTATTTCAGCAGTATTAACTGTTTCTGCTGCTATGCTTGCTTCAGTAGCATTAACTGTTTCTGCTGCTTTCTCAAACCCTGTTTCTGTTTCAGCAAACTCCCCCTCATCTCCATGTTTCTCCCCCTTATTCTTAGCATTCTCCATGTTAACCTCAGCTTCTGACTCCCCCTTTTGGGAGCATCATCCACTGGGTTCCTTCTTCTGAGCACAAATCGTTGCTTCTTCTTCTTTTGAACCAACTTCTTTAAGTTGTTGATCTCTTCTTGTTGGTTGATGATGACTTTCTTGAGTTCATTGACAACCTTCTTTTGAGCATCCTGTTCAGTTGCCATTTTGGACATGGCAGAAATCAATTCATGGTAGTCATATCTATCCTCACCTTCTCCAGGAGTGTTACCCCCTTTTGAGGGATCATTGGAATGTTTAATAGGGATTTCTAGCCATACTGAAGCACCACCTATTCCCTTGGTTTCTTGGCACCCGGGACATTTGGATGATTGCTCACCCAAAGTTGCCATGGGGAAGGTCTTAGTAATGTTACCACTGGCCTCCTCTGTGCTAGCAGGAGTAGTGGCAGCCTTCTCACCCACATGCTCATGCATCTCCTCAGTAAGCACCTTCTTGGGGTTGGGAGACACCCCAGTGGTTTCCCTATTGATATTCTCTAGTGGAGAATGCTCCATTAGAGGGCTTTGAGGTTCTGGGTTTGTAGGAGGTACAACAAGGGAAGGAGCCTTGTATACCTTTCTCTTAGTATACGTTTTGGTTAAAACTGGTGTTGGCTTAAGAACAAGGGACTGAGGAAGTGATATAGTAGTTGAAGGTTGGGTTTGGCTATCAGTGGGATGGTCTAGTGAGGGCCTTGACCCTGATGCCATACCTTCTTGGTTGTGGGACACCACCATCATTGTAGAGAACAATGGGGTGTCAACTCCTTCCGAGTCCTTGGCAGATCTTTTCATATTTGAAAAGACCTTTCCCTTAGGGATTTTAGGTACATATACCTCATTAAACTGAGGTATATCCGTCAATTCAGTGGTGATAACTGCCTGGACAAATCTTGGATACATATAGAAACTCTTTTTATTATCCAAGTTTGACACAAGGTCATTGAAAATCATTTTTGAGAAATTATACTTTCTGGCAATGGACAAGCAGACCAAAGCATAAGCAATGGTACTACTGAACTTACTCCATCCAGTAGTTTTTCCAGAAATACAGTGCATAAGAGTATTAACAAAGAAACGCCATTGGGGAGAAAAGTTAGCTTTGTAAAATTTGAAAACATCATGTTGGCCTTCATACCCCATTCTTGTGAGATTGGAAAACAAATCCTCATTAGGGATAGAGGTAATACCTGAGGCATCGTCTAGACGTAGACTAATGCGAATGACCTCTTCAGTGACTATCAAGGGTTTGTCACACACCCTTGTCTTGATAAACTGCACACCGTTTTCATTAATAGCGGTGGCATTGGCCCAAAATTGCTTCTGGTGCTCGATGAAGATTGGTGGTGACACAGTAAGAGCATACGCTATATGACTGGTCTTGAGAAAATCAACTATTTGATGGAATCTATCAGCCTACTTCGGCTTTTGAAGCATTGCGATCTCATTGTGTTCATCAATAAACTCCATGGATGCCATCGGTCTTGAAGATTCTTGATTGAAACACACTGGTTACTTGAGAGAAAAGAGTTAGAGAGAAGATGAACAATATTCAAAGAGTCGTTGTGAGCTTTTAGGCGGGCAAAGAGGGTATTTATATGATTCGGGAAAGAAGCAGTATTAACCCTATTTTCAGTTAAAGCAGTACTAACCCACTGGCATTATTAACTAAGAGCGGTATTAACTAAGAGCAGTATTAACTGAGAGCAGTATTAACTGAGAGCAGTATTAACTGAAAGCAGTATTAACTGAAAGCAGTATTAACTGAGAGCAGTATTAACTGAAAGAAGTATTAACTAACTAGCAGTATTAACTAACTAGCAGTATTAACACGTACCTGAAGTAGTAACTCAGACTAGAAGTAGTAATAATGAACCTGCAGTAGTAACTTTGCACTGGCAGCATTAAAACTGCACTGGCAGCATTAACTATACTTACACTGTTGAAGCTTGTGTTAGTCTGAGCAGGGCAATAAACTTCCTGAGAAAGATGATTAGTAGCACCAAACAAATAAACAAATAACAGGTATACAAACACTTATTAAACATGAGCTCATTCAGAGTTGATCATGCCCACACTTGTGACCAAGAAAGTGAATCTACCGACATCAAAAGATTTAGTGAATAGATCAGCAAACTGATTATCAGTATGAACTTTAGCAACTTGAATAAGCTTCTTTTCATTGCAGTCTCTAATAAAGTGATACCTGATTTCAATGTGCTTTGTTTTGGAGTGCTTGAATGGATTGTTAACAATGCTAATAGTACTGCTATTGTCAATGAAGATTGGAGTGTAAAGAAACGTTACCCTATAGTCCAGCATTTGATTCTGAATCCATAGAACCTGAGAACAGCAACTTGCTGCAGCAATGTACTCAGCTTCTGTTGTGGATAAGGACACTGTGGTTTGCTTCTTACACTGCCAAGATACTAGTCTTGCACCCAAAAGTTGACATCCCCTTGAAGTAGACTTTCTATCCATATTAGCACCACCCAAGTCACTATCTGAATATGCAATCAAATCAAAAGTAGATTCATAAGGATACCAAAGACCTAATCTAGGTTGCCCTCTTAAGTATATGAAAATCCTCTTAACAGCTTGAAGATGTGACTTCTTTGGCTTGACTTAGAATCTGGCACACACACACACTGGAAACATGATATCTGGTCTTGAGGCTGTGAGATACATGATAGATCCAATCATTGATCTATAAAGATGGACATCAACATCCTCCCCCTCAAGATCAGCAGTGATCTGTTTGTGTGTTTCCATCGGTGTGCTTGCTGGCTTTGTGTCAGGATCGTATTCTCAACAAGAATTATAAATACTCAGAAACTAATATCAAAGGAGTTTGCAGAATAACACTTTGATATTCAATGAAACAGTAAACAAACAGTAAATATGATGAATAACTTGTAAACTTGTATTGAATGCTTTAAATCACAAGATTACACACACAACCTCAATCTTGAAGAACAGACTCTTTCAAGACGAATTCTACTTCTCTAGAATTAGGAACTATGCCTTGAGGTTGATTCTCTCTCTAGAACAAAAACTTAGAATGAACTGTTATTCTAACTATTCTAAACAATTCTATACATATACTGACAATAAAGATAATTACAAAAGAATAAAAAGATCTTCAAAATAATCTTCATAATTATCTTCAAGCTTTCCATGTTTATCACCAGACCCGATCTCTTCAACATTATCTTCACATTATCTCAGAAGCAGCATTAATCACCTTGGAAGTATTAACTCAAACTTGGCAGCATTAACTACTAAGCAGCACTAACCTCTAGCAGTACTAACTAGCTAAGCAGTACTAACTTTGTTCAAGCAGCACTAACTTTGACTAGCAGTATTAATTCTACTAGAAGAAGTAATACCTAGCAGTATTAAACTTGAATTCCTCTGGCAGTAGTAATTCTGTACTAGCAGCATTAAACACTTAAGCTTTTCTTCAGTTCCCAACACTTTGAGTCTGATAGACCATACTTATCTAGGATGTCTTTCACATACTTTGATTGACTTATGAAAATCCCATCTTTCTGCTGTTTCACTTGAAGCCCAAGGAAATTTTTTTAACATGGAATCGATTAGTTTCAACAATTCATTAATTTTAACGAAAAATATGATATCTGCCGTTCTCACCCATTGAACTCATTTTGAAGCTCTTGTGCATCAACTCTTCAAAGTCTCTACACATCTGATCTTTTGTGGATCCAAATATGATGTCATCCACATATATCTGAACAAGTAGGATGTCCTTCTTACTTCTTTTAATGATAAGGGTTTTGTCAATGATTCCCCTTTCAAACCCATTTTCCAAGAGATAGGTAGACAGAGTATCATACCATGCTCTTGGGGCTTGATGTAGACCATAAAGTGCTTTCTTAATTTTGTATACTCTGTCAGGATATGATGGATTCTCAAATCCAGGGGGCTGACAGACATATACTTCCTCATCAATTGTTCCATATAGAAAGGCACTCTTCACATCCATATGATATACCTTGAACTTCATATATGAGGCATAGGCTAGAAACAGCCTAATTGCCTCTACCCATGCCACTGGAGCAAAAACTTCCTCATAGTCTATGCCTTCTTCTTGAGTGTACCCTTGTGCCACTAGCCTTGCTTTGTTCCTGATTACTATTCCTCTCTCATCCTTTTTATTTCTGAAAACCCACTTGGTGCCAATTGCTCTATGACCTTTCGGAAGGTCCACCAAGTCACAAACATCTTGCAATTTAAACTGTAGCAACTCTTCTTGCATGACTTCTATCCAACTTGAATCTTTCATTGCATCATAAGCCTTCTTAGGCTCAATTTGAGATAGAAAGCAAGAGAGTACTGTATGTTGCTGATCCTGCAAATCTTGAAGTTTGCTTTGATTCCTAGTCATCATAGGAGAAGAGATGTCTCCTATTACCATCTCAGGAGGATGATTCTACTGAGTTCTTGTCTGAAGACTAGGTTCTTCATTAATTCCCACATCTAAATTGGAATCATTTAAGTCAGCTGAGGGAATCTCATCAGCTGCTTCTGGCTCTTCATGCTCTGGATTCTCCTCATCTCTTCTTTCTTCTTCACTCTGAATTGGTTCAGTAACAGTCTCCTTTTCACAGATTTCAACAGGGTCCATTGTAGGTATGGGAAAGATCACAGACTGAGGAATAATATCTTGTACTTGTTCATCCCCTGATCCTCTACTTCCTGATCCTGCATGATCATCACTACTGAAACCCAAAGAGTTAGTTAGTGAATCAATGTCAAATAACCACTGAGGACCTGAACCAATAGGATTTGGTGTGTTCTCATTGCATTTGGCATTGTCACTTTCCTCAATTATTCTAGAAGAAGAATTAAACACTCTGTATGCCTTACTCTGAGATGAGTAACCAACAAGAAAACCATCATCTGCTTTGCTATCAAACTTTCCTAAGTGAGTTTTGGTATTGAGAATGGTACAAGGACACCCAAAAGGTTTGAAAAATCCAATAAATGGTTTTTCTTTTATTTAAAAGCTCATATGGTGTCTTCTTTTTAGGCTTGACTACTAGAACTCTGTTTTGGACATAGCAAGCAGTATTAACTGCTTCAGCCCAGAAAGTAATTGGAAGTTTTGAATCAGCTAACAGAGATCTAGCAGCTTCAATCAATGTCCTATTCCTTCTCTCAACAACACCATTTTGTTGTGGAGTCCTAGGAGCACTGTATTGCCTCTCAATTCCTTTTTCCTCACAAAAGGTGTTTAGGTCAAGATTTTTAAATTTAGTACCATTATCTGACCTAATGACTTTTACTTTTTGATTTGTTTGGTTTTCAATTCTTAGAATAAAGGATTTGATCAGTCCACTTGTCTCATCCTTAGTCCTTAGAAAATATACCCAAGTAAATCTAGCACAATCATCAACAATAACTAAGCAGTATGATTTCTTACCTATACTCATGACATTTGTAGGACCAAACAGATCCATATGCAACAACTGAATAGAAGTGGAAATTGTGTTCAACACTTTTGACTTATGAGAAGTTTTGTGTTGTTTGCCTTTGAGACAAGCAACACAATGATCATCACATGAAAAGACTTTTGAAGGCAGACCTCTTACAAGGTTGTTTTTAACAAGTTTATTCATTGTTTTAAAGTTCATGTGACTCATCCTTCTGTGCTAAAGTGATGATTCATCCAAAGAGGCTTTTGAAACAAGACAGTTTAGGGATGAATCATTTGAAACATTTTCCATATCCAAACAATAGACATTATCCTTTCTAGGAGTTCTTAGTAGTATCATATTTTCATCAACTACCTTGAATCCAGGAGCAAGGATCATGCATTCTGAATCAGTGAATAATATGCTATGCTTTTTGTCACAAACCTGTGACACACTTAACAGGTTGTATCTTAACTGATCAACATAGAAAACATCTTCAAAGGTCATCTTACCTTTTGTTACATCTCCCTTACCACTAATCTTACATCCATCTGGAGTATTACCAAAGGCAACATGCCCTCCATCAATTTTCTTGAAATTTTTGAGGCAAGCCATGTTCCCTGTCATGTGCCTAGAGCAACCACTATCAACATGCCAAATGCTCTTTCCCTTGAGTTGCTGGTTGCTCTGCACATAAGATAAATCAATTAGTATTGACTGGGAACCCAAGCCAAAGTGGTATTGGGCCTCCCTTTCTCATCAAAGTACTTACACTCCTTTTTGATGAGATTTTTAAATTTAGAATCCTCTTGACTGGAGTACTTTGTCAAGATGATTGGTCTAGAAGCACAAGCACTAGAAGCAGTACTAATTTTAGAAGTACTAACAGAGTTAGCAGCACTAACAGGTTTAGCAGTACTAACCTTGTTAGAAGCACTAACAGAGTTAGCAGTATTAATGTTTGATGAAGTACTAACAGTGTTAGTTTTAGAAGTACTAATACTATCAGCAGCACTAACATTGATAGCAGTAGTATTGCTTCTGGCAGCACTATCTTTGTCAGCAGCACTATTTGTGGTAGCAGTACTAACAGTTTTAGTGCTTTTGGGAACCCACATCTTGACACTTTCGTTTACAATCTTTTTCTTCATGTGGCTTTTAGATTTAACATGTTTCTTAGCCACATGGTTCCTTTCATTCTTCCTATAACCAAAGGGTTTTTGCACAGATCTTTGAAAATTTATCCTTTGGTTCATAGGATTAAAATAACAGTGCTTGTCAAGATGGTTCAATTTGCCACATATGAAACAAGGTTTTGGTCTGATGATTCTACTCAGATCAACTCCTTGTTTCTAAGCCCACTAATTATTCCAATTACTTTGATTTCCCCTCCTTTTATCATGTTTTAGGGGCTCATATTTATTACCTGCACACTGTTTGCAAGGAACAGGATTCACAACTGTAGTCTGCATGTAATGGACCTTTTTAGACTTTCCCTCAGTCTTCTCTACACCATCAGATTTGACCCAATCTCTTCCACCACCCTCATTGGTAAGAATGTTATTTTCTAAGGAAATCTCACCACTCACGGTGTTATCCTTACTCTTACAAGCTTCTTTCTCAGTCTTGTCCTAAACAACTACTTTATCTAAAGGGTCTATCTTAGTGGCTCCCTCATGCAAGTCCTTCCTATCCTTGGTCTCTAGCAAATCTAATTTAGGAGGGATGTAGTTGTTGTTGTATGGTGGTGGTGTGGTATTGTACCCAATTCCTGGTTTAAGCTTATCATGGATTTGAACCTTTAGAATTGAATCCATGGATTTAGAAGCATATGAAAACTTTTCCATATCCAGCTTAACCTTGGCTAGCTCTCCTCTCAACTTTTCATTCTCCTCTCTAGACTTTGTCAGTTGGATTTCTAAATCATTTTTCTCCCACTTCCAGTAATTTGTATCATATGTGTGTTGAAGTTCATTGGCTTGGAAACCTTTAATTTGTTCCTCAAACCTCTCAACAATTTTCACATAGTCTTTTCTATCCTTTTCTAACCACTTAAGGTCATCACTCATAGTCTGGTTGTGATCCCTGTACCTTTTAACAGTGTCTATGCAAGTTTGAGTACAGAGATTGGAAAGTACCTCAGTTGGGAGATCAGATACCTCTGCCATGAGAGCTTGATTTTGAATGGCCTCTTCTGCTTGATCACTCCAGTCAAACCCCATTTCTTGTTGAGAAACAAGAGCTTGAGCAGAGTTTCTGTTCTGGTTGAAGCTTCCAGTCTGAGCTTGTTGGTGGTTGTTTTGAGACATTCCAATTCTGCATTCCCTGGCAAAGTGTCCCTTCATATGACACTTGTAACACTCCACCTTTGACTTATCAAAGCCTGGTCCATCTTCTCTTCTTTGAGAGAAGTTTTTCCTCCCAGTCCTCTTGATGAACTTCTTCACCCTCATAGAAAGCATGGCCATCTGCCATTTAATATCCATCTCTTCAAGATCATCAGGATGAAGCTGTTCCAAGGCATCATTGATTAAAGAAGAGTTACCATGGCTGGAAAGAAAGTCTTCAAAAACAGATTCATTGCCTTTTTCTTGATTTACTCCACTGGCAGAATTAACTGATTCAGGGTTAGCAGTAGAATCAGTTGATGCTGATAGGAGTGAAGCATTATGAATATATCCAGTAGGCTTCTTCTTTGCTTCCACTTCAGATTCAAACACTCTCAGATCATTGTACAGATCATCCAGTTCCTTTTCTTCCAGCATGTCATTCTGTCTGAATGAGACAGTGTACATGGTCCATTCATCTCCAAGAGATCTGAGGAACTTTAGGTTGACATCATCTTGTTCCATCTGAACTCCAACAGTAGCCAACTCACCAATTAACTTATTGAATCTATCAAAAGTTTGAGTCATAGACTCATTCTTTGAAGATGTAAAATTCTCATATTGCTGCTTGAGAATATCCCTTTGATTCCTCTTAGTGCTCTTGGTGCCAGCAAATCTCTTCTCCAACGCATTCCATAGAATCTGAGCATCAGTGCAGTGATGAAATTGATGTTGATACTCATTAGGGATGGCCAAAACAAGGGTGCTTAAGGCTTTCATCTCCAATTGTCTCACTTTCTTCTCAGCATCAGTTTTTGGAGGTGGTCTTCTTCCATCTTGTCCAATTTTACCTTCAGCAGAGGGACCATTCTCAACAATGTCCCACATAGAAAAGTCTATAAGGAGGATGTACGGATTGATCATAATTTTCCACATGTCAAACTCATTAGGTTTGAGCATGGGAACCTTTGAAACAAGAGTACTGGTTGATTCAACTGTGTTGTCCATGATGAATGAAGGTTTCTGAGAATACTAGGCTCTGATACCACTTGTCAGGATCTGATTCTTAACAAGAATAATGAAACTCAGAAACAATATTAAAGAAGTTGCGGAGAAACACTTTAATATTCAAACTATAAATGTAACAGTAAAATATAAATCACAACTTGTAAACTTTATTGAATGATTAAAGTTACAAGCTTTCACACAAAACCTCAATCTTGATGAACAGGCTCACCAAGACGAATTCTACTTCTCTAGAACTAGGGTTGTAAACCTTGAGGTTAATTCTCTCTCTAAACAAAAACTCAGAAATCTCGTATCAAATTATTCTGAATAATCCTATACATATACTGAAAATAAAAGATAATTACAAAACTTAAAAGATCTTCAGTATATTCTTCCATAATTATCTTCAACCTTCCATGATTATCATCAAATCTTGACTTTATGTCCAAGGCATCTTTATCACTAAAATAAACACTAATAATCTTCAGAAGTATTAACCATCTTCAACAGCATTAACCAATCAACAGTACTAACTCTCCAAGCAGTACTAACTATTCAAGTAGCAGCACTAACTCTTTAAGCAGTATTAATTCTACTAGCAGTAGTAATCTTGAAAGCCTGGCAGTAGTAATCACTTAGACAAATCTTCAGTTCCTAACACTAATACTGGTTGTGTTTCTCATATTCAAATTCTGGTAATGAAGTCCCAAGCACTTCTTCCGTTGTACCAGAAGTTCCAACAACTACAACAGTTGTCCCTACAATTGTAGATGAATATAATGAGCAAAACAACAGAGTTAATGTTCCACCCCTGCCCAGTACCACACGATGGACTAGAGATCACCCCCTTCATAATATCATCGGTGACATCAACAGTAGTGTGAAAACCCGTGCTGCATCGGCAAACTTTTGTTTGTATTCCAGTTTCCTTAGTTCTTTAGAGCCCAATAAGGTATCAGAGGCACTTCAGGATCCAGATTGGATCCTTGCTATGCAAGATGATCTACTCCAATTTAAATGGAACAAGGTCTGGCGACTAATCCCACGACCCAAATATAAATTTGTGATAGGCACAAAGTGGGTCTTTAGAAATTAAAAGGATGAGGCTGGAATTGTTGTTCGCAACAAAAATAGGTTGGTTGCTAAGGGATATTGTCAACATGAAGGCATAGATTACAATGAAAGTTTCACCCCTATTCCATGGATCGAAGCAATTCGGATATTTCTGTCATATGCAACCCACAAGAATTTCAAGGTTTATCAAATGGACGTGAAATTTGCGTTCCTCAATGGGATACTGCATGAAGAGGTGTATGTTAACTAACCAAAAGGCTTCGTTGATCCACATCATCCTGACCACGTCTATGTTCTTAACAAGGCACTGTGGTCTCAAACAAGCCCAAGAGCATGGTACTAAACTTTAACGCAACCCCTACTTGCCTCAGGTTTCAAGAACAATACAATTGACACTACCCTTTTTCTGAAGAAACAAGGTGAGGATTTAATTCTTATATTGATATACGTAGATGACATTATATTCGGGTCTACGAATCCAAAAAAATTCAAGAAGTTTTCAAAAATCATGGAGACTCGGTTTGAAATGAGTATGATGGGCGAACTAACATAATTTCTTGGTCTTCAAGTAAAACAGTCCCCAGATAGTATTTTTATCAACCGATAGTTCAGTAATGAAGATGTCAATGGCTATTGGAACACTACTGGACACAGATTTAGCCGGTAAATCTATTGACCAGAAAACGTATCGTAGCATGATCGGTTCATTATTGTATCTTACAGAAAGTTGACCTGATATTATGTTCGTTACTTGTTTCTGTGCGCGATATCAAGCGAATCCGAAGGAATCCTATATTATAGTCGTAAAACGGATCCTTAGATAACTTAAAGGAACTCTCGAGTTAGGCCTTTGGTATCCAAAGGATTCCAGTTTTGATCTCACTGCTTTTACTGATGTTGACCACACAGGTTGCAGATTAGACCAGAAAAGCACGGTGGGTTCTTGTCAATTTTTAAGTGACAACCTCGTAAGTTGGACCTCAAAGAAGAAAAATTGTTTGTCTACATCAACAGCCGAGGATGAGTATGTTGTTGCTGCTAGCTGCTGCTCTTAGGTGTTGTGGATGATGACGCAATTAAAAGACTGTGGGTATACATACAAGCGAGTTCCTATCTATTGCGACTCGAAGAGCGCTATAGCAATAATGTCTAATCCATTTTAGCACTCAAAAACGAAACACATTAATGTTCGTTACCATTTCATCAAGGATCATGTCGAGAAAGGTGACATAGACATGCATTTTGTCTAGACTGACTACTAGTTAGCTGATTTGTTTACTAAACCTTTAGATGAAAAACGTTTTAAGTTTCTGATTAGCAAACATCGTATGCTTAACATGTCTTCTTAAGTCTGTTGGTATTTCTTGCATGATTCTTGGGGGAGTTTATCTTAACGTTTGATTTTGTCTAGGGGGAGTTAGAATATCTTCTTATATAATTCTTATCTACTGACGAAGGCGGTATCATCTTATATGATTACCAAAATCATTCTTATTTATCTGTTGTTTCACAATTCTTTCGTGAACTTCATTGAAACAGGCAACTAGCCCATGCCAACTCTTGCATAAACCCCACATGCTACTCATTTTTTTCTCAACAAAAAGATGTTTCATAATTCATTGGGGAAGCAGCATATACTCTATCAGATCTTCATTTGGAAGATCTGCATATTGAAACAGAAGGAAAGTTGCCCCACCTTCGACCCTTTATCGTACACTTTGAGTTCGTGTAATACTATTGTTGTCTCAATGGTTTACAAAATTTGAGCTTGTTCAAGCTTTAATTTATTTAATCATTTTACACTTGCACGAGCACAAAAGGAATAAGTTTTCTTGTCTTAACATTCATAGAAAATTCCTTTGTGGTTTTTCATTGATTGAATGGAAGCCCTGGGGGAGTGAACATCACAAAAGCTCATTTCTAATATACATTCGTTGTATAAAGTGGCTACGTGCTACTTACAGGCATGATAACTGTTTCATATGTTGATTCAGGGTTACCAAATTTTTAATTTGTCTGAATTTGCAAAGATTCAGATAAAAACATTTTATGAATTGACGGCTATTCAGATCATTTGGAGAAACTATTCTCTTCGGGGAGACTGCTTATCTTATTAATTGGGGGAGACTATTTCTGATTCTCATGAAGACTGTGCTTTTGTTGATACATGGGAAAGATCATATAAAAAAGGGGGAGATGCTGAAATTGCTTAAGTTTTGATGATTCTTATTTCTCAAAAGTCATCAAAAAGGGGGAGATGATACAAAGTTCATTTTCAGAAGAAAGTAAAGTCAAGTGAAAGTCGTAAAGGGGAGGGAATTCATATTTCAAGTCAAAACAAAGTCTGATGATTTCAAGTTTGTTTTTATTATTGTTTGTTGTATTTGTGATCAAAAAGAGAAGATTGAAGAAGTTGTTATAGTTTTGAAGATTTCAAGTTTGTAAGAAATACAAAGTATTTTTGGTGAAAAGACTTCCAAGGAAAGAGATTGTCAAAGATTTGATGTTGTCAAAGACTTTGTGTTGAAGATTTTGGAACTAAAAGATGACCTGAAGATTATCATCAAATTTTTTTAATCTAGAATCCAAAGGGGGAGATTGTTAAGTCATAATTGTATTCAAGATTAAAAGAAGAGTCAAATGTGTAAAATGTTTTAAAGTGTAAGTGTTTGTATGTTAACTACCTTGTAAGTCAAAGTAGTTGACTTTGACATTAGCTAGTGTTGTGAGATCATGTTAACCATATAAATAGGAGATTCTTTGTTAATATTGAAAAGAGTTCAGATACAGATTTGAGAGAGAAAGAATACGCATAGAGAGAGAAAGTGAGCTTACTGTGAGAAATAGGTATATGAGTTTATGAAATCATTGTAATACGTTGTTTAATCAATACAAGATGATTTCCACATATTCAGTGAGCATTATATAGCTTGGATCTGGAACAATCAAATGTAAATATGTACATATTGTAGTTTAAAATTTAAATTTTAGTTGAAAAGGAGCTTTTAAGAATAAAAACATTTTGGGAGAAAACTGCAGGTTGCTATAGCATTATATGCTTTGCTGCAGAAATCTGCACAATACCCTAACAGTCTTTTTAGCCGAAAAAAGTTCTGAAAAAACTGCAACATGCTTTTTAACTCTACATTTTTACAGGAAAAGGAAATGATATCTTTTAAGTTCGAAGAAAAAACATCATTGTAGAAAATCTTTTCAAATCTCCTAATTAAATTTTTAGTTGATTTTGAACTAAAACCTTTTAACCTCCCTCACCATTCGGTTCCCTCAAATAAACACCCACGATCACAGCCTTAACTGGCTTAAATTTCATTATTTTAACATTTTGAAAGAGATAGAGTTGGCTAGAACAATGTTCTACATGATACTCTATTATATTTCAAAGGAGAGAATCATGAAGAGGGCAAGAAAAGCAACAAAAACAGGGGGTGATCAAGTTGTTCATAGGAGCATAAGAAAACAAAAACAAGAGGAGAGAATGGATGAGCAGAACCAAGAATCGAAGGGAAAGGTTGTGGCAATGCCATCTTCGGCCACCAAGCCTCCATTGAAGAAGAAAAAAACAGGGGAAGGAAAGAAAGCCAAATCAAAGGAAACCACAACCCAAACATCCTCCAACTCTGTTTCCTCTGCATCATCCAGCCATAATTCACTAAACATTGAAATCAACAAAGAGCCATCCTCACCCCAAAATGATCCACCACAAGTCCTTTTGCTTGGTGGTAACTTTCCTTGACTCCAAGTCCACAAACAATTGAGCATTCTGCCAATACCTCCGGAACACCATCCCAAAACACACCCAATCCCAACCAAACCACTCCCCTTGATGAGGCCGATGGTGCCATTGCCTTTATTTTGGGAGAAACCAATATTGCACCACCATTGATGCATACTGTCACAACCACCATGAATGTCACCATTACAATACAACCACAAACACAAAGCCACACAACACTACCTAAACCTACTTTAGAGTTGAAAACCCATGGAACCCAACCATCAAGCCTATAAGCTGTTATGGTTGGACGATCACAGCCTCTGGAGCATGAGGCTGTGACTGTCACTATGGAGAGGGGAGACAGTAGTGTTAGAACATAAAAGGTTCTATGTTTAGAAGTTTTGTAAAGTGATCATTTAATTGGATTTTGGGCATTGGATTTGGGCTCAATTGTATACATGGGTGATAGGGATATAAATAGGATTTGTTTGTAATTATGTTTTTAACTTTAATTCAACAATGTAGCCATACGTGTATTGTGAGTTCTAGAGAGAGAAACATTATGCTCTCTCTAGATTTGTGAACAATATAAACATTTCCCTCCCAATTCATCTTTGTTTATCCTTTTACATTATTTAAATTTTTTTCATTCGACCTAACAAGTGGTATAAGAGCCTAATCGAAGAAATATTTCATCGAAAACGATAAAGATCACAGTTTTATCGATGGAATAGAGACTTACGCATGAACAGTTTCTGAGAATTTTTGATTTGGTGCTTAATTGGTCGAGCTTTGAACTTAATTTGATTCAGAGATTAGAGTCGAATCATAGAGAATCAATTACATGTTTCAATTTCAACAGATGTGGATTAATTGTTTGATTTTGAGAATTTTGGTTCGAAAAATGGAATACCCTGTGTTAAGATCGAATTTCGTTATAGAGTGCTTTCCAGACAAGATCATCAACTACAAAGCTGATTAGAAACATTTTTCGAGCATGTGTATAAAATTTCATCTCAAAATTCGATGAATTGACGGAGAATTCGAAGATTTTTGGATGTATCAGTCGAAAACATTCGTAGATCTACAGAATTCGCAAGAACTTGAAGAACTCGCATGAAGAACTCGCATGAAGAACTCGCATAAAGAATTCGCATGGTGAAATATTGAAGAATTCACATGATAAAACATCCTTGAACACAACAAATTTTCTAAGTCAGGAATTCGCAAGTAACTATATGCGAAAAGTGGAGAATTCGCATGCTATTGTGCTCAAGTTGTGTGCGAATTGTGAAGAATTCACAAGCCATACTTTGCAAAAGATAAAGAGAAAGGCACCCTCCTCTTGCCAAGCCGAGGCAAATCAAAAGAGGGGGAAGGACGATGACCATGAGGCAGATGCCTCTGGCCTTGGCCATCATGAGGGGGAGAAGGCTACAATTTCAACCTCTGCACCAATAACTACCACTCCTCTTCAAGAAGTTCCTTTAAATAAAGACACCTTAGATGGCACCAAACAACAATATAAAACTTGTGCCTCTAAGGTAAAGACCAAAGAAGCTTCTGCATCACCAATGATAACCTCTATAGGTCCTACATCGAATGTGAAAGTCAGTGTTGGCACCAACACTATAGCAGAAGATCTTTGAGAAGTTCGTTGAACCATCAACTCCTGAGCTAATGCCCACTACACCTATTCCAATTATACAATTCTCGAGCCTTGATCCTATCAATGCTCAAGATAATGCCACGGAGATCGCTCCACAGTACACACCAAAGAAAACCTTTGAGCCCAAAGAACAGGTCAAAACACTCTACTCTCTCTAGATGTGTGTTCTAGAGAAAGAAACATTCTACTCTCTCTAGATGTGTGAATAATACAAACATTTCCCTCCTAATTCATCTTTGTTTACCCTTTTACATTGATTAAATTGTGATCATTGGACCTAACAAGTAGCAGGGGTGTAGAGGCTGACAACAAAGGGAAGGGAATTAGAGAGGAAAGCAGTGAGGAGGATGAAACGAGAGGGGAGACAATAGCACGACTGCCAACAAAGGGAAGGGAATCAGAGAGGAAAGCAGTGAGAAGGATGAAACTGAAGGAGGAAATTCTGAGGATGATGATTCAATGGATGAGGATGTTGTTGTGGGCAGTGTAGAGATTGTTGCAGCAATAGCAGAAAATGAAAAGAATTCGACTAATCTTTTCAAGACACCAAAGAAGAAAGAAAGCAAAGGTAAAAAGGTAACCTCACCTCACCCCAACCAAAACAAGGCCAACAGACTCAACATCTCTTTTGGCACCTTTAGTAGTAGGGAATGATATGACCAGTTTAGTCATATGGCTTCCGAAGAGGCCTTAGCTGATAACGGGTTTAGCCTTGAATGTTTGAAATAATTTCATTTTCTGGATGAGACCATTAAGAAAATGGGTTGGGAGTTATTTTGTGCAGTCCCCTTAGATTCAACCTCTCCCTCATCAGGGAATTCTATGTTGAGGTTGAATCATCTAAGAGCCATACAGTTAAGGTTAGGGGTTGTGATTTATCCTATGACCCAACCACCATTGACAATCTTTTTGGAATAGTTACACCCACCAACAGTGTCTATAAAACCCTTGTGAACAAAGCCACAGAAAAGGATGCAAGGAAAGTTCTCATGACCATAGCCCAGCCTGGAACCACATGGAAAAACAGAATGTATAGAACCATGAACAGTAGGGACTTACTCTTTATTGTAAATGTGTGGTTTTACTTCATTAGGAACACCCTCCAGCCTACCAATCATGACATAATTATCACTCTTGAGAGGATGGTCATACTCTATTGTAGCATGAGTGGGAAAAAGTTTAGTATTGGGGAAGTGATTAGTAGGAGCATCAAGTCCTGTGTGGAGAAGACAAAGGGAGATCTTTGGCACTCTTCACTCATCCATGCCTTACTCACAAAGGCTAAGGTGAGATCTTTGCCCACTGATGAAATGGTTTCAGGAAAAGTTGTTATAGAGACTCAGACATTGAAGAGAGTCAAGAAGAATGCTGATAAGGCAATAAGAAGATCTTCCCATGTTGCAGCAACTGTTGTTGCTGTTACAGCAACTGTTGCTGGCACTTCTTAACCTTTAAGCCAACCACAATCTGCACCAATGCACCCACCACAGTCAAGGCTTGAAACAAACTCATTCATCTACCTAGCTAAGGTTCTAAAAAGGAACCATGAGATCCTGATGAAGAAGTTGGAAGAGAGAGATGCCATTTGGATTGCAAGGATGGAGAAGCAAAAGAAAGAGATGGAGGAGAGGATTAGGGGTAGTGAGGACAAGTTGATGGCCTTCTTGAAAGAGTAGGATAAGGTTGTGCAAAAGATAAGAAGGCTCATTGCCCTCCCATGGGACTACCAAATGAAGAGAGAAGGGGTCATGGAAGTTGAATGGGTTGCTCAGCAACTAGATGAGTATGAAAGCATTGGACCCTACCCACAAGAGTTGATCACTGAAGCAGAGGAGTTCCTACCCACTGTTGCAGCACCACCTACTCCCAATGAGTAGGGTAGGTCCATTTCTCTACCTTAGCTCCATAGATGTTAGTCTTTATTTGCATTTCTTATACACTTGAGTCAGGGAAATTTTATTATTTTTGTGTAGATAATTAGATTAGTCCTGCACAGTCCACATCTAAAATTGTATGATCCAAATCCAAATCAAGCAATCTCTATTCAATATATGACAATATCAAGATTCTAGAGAGTGAGTGTAGAGAGAGAAAGTTCATTAGTCATTGATCTAACAATCTTGAGTACAATGTGTCTAGCTATATGATTTACAAGGCAACATGGTATTTATACCAAGGACTAAAACAACAAGCTTAATGACTAAGTAAACTCATGTTGACTTAGACTAAACATTGACTTTGTTGACTTTACTTGACTTGACTTTTCCTATTAAATCTTGGATACAATAATACACTAACAGTCTCCCCCTTTGTATTCAATATTTAAAAAAAAATTGACATTAGTCTTCAGCGCTTGATTCTTCAACTTTTAACTCTGACAGCTTTAACCTCTGAAGCTCTGACAATCTTCAACCTTTCAGTCTTTGAAGAATCTTGAAAAGTCTTTAACACTTTGCAGTTTTGGAAAGTCAACAAGTCTTGAAAAACGAAACATTTAAAGTCTTGAATTATTTGAACTTTGAAATTCTTTAACTT
Organism: Arctium minus; assembly: GCA_954870635.1. Classification (NCBI taxonomy): domain Eukaryota; kingdom Viridiplantae; phylum Streptophyta; class Magnoliopsida; order Asterales; family Asteraceae; genus Arctium; species Arctium minus. Next base: position 126,965,822 of record OX941081.1, on the reverse strand, counting down.
CTTTGAAACACTTCATCTTTTTAAAAAACTTCGAGGGATCTTTGAACTTTTTATCTTCATCTCTTTGATCTCTTGACCGTCTTCATTTAAACAAACTTTCATGAATTATCTTAACTTTGACTTGTCTTCAGAAATCTTTGAGAATGATTTCTTTTCATCTGATTATAACTTTTCAGAAAATTCATCACAAGTCTTGACTTTTTAACTCTGGAATTCCTTGAAATTGTTCCTTGTAGATTTCTCCCCCTTTTTGATGATTGTGAGCTCCATGATCATCAAAACTTTCTCAATTTCAGCACTTTCTTTGAATCTCCCCCTTTTACAGATATTCTCCCCCTTTGAAATACATTTGACATTTTCTGCCCTTTGATCTGAATAGATGAGTCATGAACTGTATATATCTGAATCTTTTCAAATACAGATATAATGAACGTTGTAACCCTGATTCAACAAATGAAACAGTTAGAAGTATCTGTCAGTAACACGGAGTTACTGTTTACAACGAATGTACAATATAAGGAGCTGGTTTGATGATGACTCCCCAGGACTTCCATTCAATCATTGAAAAACACAAGGTTTATCTATGAATGTTCTGACAGAAAAACAAATTTTATGTGTGCTCGTGCTTGTGTATGAAAGAATTTAGCACAATGATTGTGTTTCATAAGGCTCAAATTGTGTAAACTGTTGAGACAACAACAGATATTACACGGACTCAATGTGCATGAAAGAGGTGCGAAAGTGGGGCAACTTTCCTTCTTTTTCAATATCTAAATCTTCCGAGTGAATATCAGATAGAAGATATGTTGCGTCCCCAAAGAGAATGAAACATTTCATTGTTAAGAAAGAAACGAGTGGCTGGTGGGGTAATTGCAAGAGTTGGCATGGGCTCATTGCCTGTTTCAATGATGGTCACCAAAAACTGTGAACCAATCAGTAGATGTGGTTGCCCGACTCAGAAAGTAGTTGGTGCAGAGTTCTGATATTCTTTTAACTCTGTTCTCACACCCTCTTTCTTTTTATCAATATGCTCACTTCTAACCAAACTCTCTTTTCCATTTTTTTTCCGCTTCACACAATGAGAAAAACTCAACCGAATGAGTTATCTCCCCCACTCTTTGATTTATGACCCTTCACCCCTCAATCACTCAAGGATTACTTCCTGGGTAGGAAACACTGGTTAACGTGAATCCATGGAAGTTCTGTTTAAGCTCACACACGAATCCTATGTAAGTCCTAAAAGAATAGTTTCTCAACAATTTAACTTGAACAGTTAAGCACAAAATGATAACAGTGTCAGAATGTATGCTCATGAAATTTGAGCAATTGAACTTTGAAGATTTCTCAAAACAAAGATATTGAATTAATGAAATGAAATCAAGAGAATTGTTTTGAGAATCTGACAATGTATCAATCAGATCAAATGAAAATGGTTAGTGTATCAAAGAACTAGATATTTTGTTTATGCGAACAAATAAAAACAATTTAGCAATGAACGCTCAAGTTGAAATGATGATTGTTGCTCAACAACAGTGATTTACAAACGGGAGTATTACCATCGAAAAATTTGTTCGTTATGAGACATGGTAATAACAAACTAAAATGAAGTACTGAACCGATGTGTGTGAATACTTTACAGTATATAGGAAAGATAATACACGAGTATTGATCTTTAGAAACACGCGGCCAGTTAAACATTAAAGCTCAATATTGAAAAATATTTAAAATCACACTTCTTAATTCATGAAATCTTTTGAGAATAGAGAAGTGGTTTGAACATTTAAGAAGTTGTTTTTCATGCTTGAAAGTTGTTCTTCTTTCAAACAATCAGAGATCTGGATCAGAAGATTTTTACCTTTAAGCTCCCCCTCAAATCATTATAAGATGATTTAGGTCATGTAAGCTCCCCCTGGATATTTGCAAAATATCCATACTTCTTAGCTTTGAAGAACGGGTCCAGATCTGTCATGTGATCAGAAGCCACAATGACATTAAAGTCCGGGTTTCTAAACTGAAGTGTTTAGAAGCCATTGTCTTTTACATTGAAGTCCGAGTTCTAAGTTGTAGTACTTAGAAGTCATAATTTTGTACTTTGAAGTACGAGTCCTGATCTGTACATGATCAAAAGTCAAAATCTTGACACTTAAGTTCGGGTTTTGAACTGTTTTGTTCAAAAGCCAATGTTCTTTGACTTTGAAGTCCGAGTCCTGAGTTGATTTACTCAGAAGTCAAACATCTTGCTCCCCCTTAAACTTTAGGTGCCTGCAACACAATTTTAGCTTTTGCTACCCACTAGTATTTGGGTCCTGATGTGTTAGTTGCAGTTCTTGTGGGGGTAACATAATATGAACCATACCAGTTATTAACAAAATTTTTACTTACAAAGTCATGTGCTCCACAGGAAGAACAACAAATCTTCTTTTGAGCAATCTTGATCAAGTGGTTAGTAGAATAATACATATCAGGATTATCAAAAGATTAATCTTAATGCGTTCTGTTCTTTTTGGCATTAGATGTGGATGTAGATGATTTGTCATTCTTCTTCTAATCATCTGAAGAACTCTTCACTCTCCAGACCATCTGATTTTTCTTAGAAGAATTTTCAAGAGATTTTATGTAGAAGTTTGTTGAACCATCAACAGATTTGTCATAGAATAGATTAGATGGTCTAATCTGATTTGATTTGACAGTTTTCGATTTGACACTGTTCTTTTTCAAAACATTTTTCTCATGAATGGAACTTGAAGCTGTTTTGAAAGAACAGACTGATTCTGTTGAGTTATCAACAGGTGATTGACTAATCACATCAGCTGTTACTTTATCAGACAATTCAATGTTTGCATCTTCCAAGTCATTTATCTTTTTAGTCAAAATGTTTCTTTCAGAAGTAAGTGTGTCAAACTTTTGTTTCAAATCAGACTTGGCCTTCTGTTCTTTTTGATAATCTGATGACAGAGCAGTTATTTTGGATTGAAGCTTAGATATTTCGGATTCAAAATGTAAACGTTCTTGTTCAAAATTTGTTTCCAAGTTCTTGTTTTTCTTAGAAATATCTTTGAAAATCCCAGTATTTCTCTTTTCTGCGTTTTTCTTTTCAAACTCATAAGACCTCTTGTTTTCTTTAAAGCATTTTCTTTCTTTTTTGAGCAAGTCTTGTAAAGTAGAAATCTGTTTGGGAAATTCAGTGTTTTTATCTTCAAGAACTTTTCTTTCCTTAGCAAATGTGTCTCTTTCAGTAATTAATATCTTTTCGAATTCAGACACTTGCTTAGAAAGTTTAAGACATCTAATCTCAAGATCCTTCTTCTCTTGTAAATTTTTCATGGAAATTTCAGATGACTGTTGAGTTGAGAGTGTCTCCAGTTTTGATTTTTCTTTATCTGCTTGGATGCTTTTTGATAGTTCAGCATTCTGTATCTTCAAGGCAGATATTTTGTCTTCAAAAGCCTTAAACTTGTTTTGAAGCTTGACTGATTCATCTTGCAACTCAGATAATTTCTGTTCGGTCGTCTTCAATTGGCTTTGAAGATTTCTTATCTTTCTCTCTTTTTGTAAAATTATTTTCTCTTTCACCCCTATGATTTTTTCTTTTATTTCAATTTCATTCTCACTTGCTCTGATGATACCTGCAAAATCAGATTGAGAATTATTAACATATTGTGCACAAACAGGAGTTTTATCAGAATTTGACAAATTTAATTTCAACTCCTGAATTTGTTTTAGATGCTTTGAATTCTGATTTTTCAGTTGATCTCGTTCAGCTTCTATCTTCGGTATTTCCGACATGTACAAAACAGCCATATCTCTTGCAGATAAAATAGTGTTCCCTCTTTCGTCTGTAGTAGGCATCTTGACAGATTAGCTTAAAAAAATAATCGTAAAAAATCAGAAAATTATGACCACAATCAAAATATGTCCCCCTTCGCAGACTTAGCACGGGGGTTCCGCTAGAAAGAAACGCTTGAAAAAAAAATGATCGTTCCCAAACCAATTCAGAAAAGTTGACTAAAAAGTCAAACTTGGATCACACAAAAAATTTAATTTTCAAAAAAAAAAAGTCTTGAAACTCGCACGACACTGTACACACTAGTCACCATTCACGTTGAAACTCGCAAATGGTAACGTGCGCGTTTCTAGAACTCGCAGGCCAATAGTAGCGCGTTTGATCAAACTCGCATGACGATGAAACTCGCAAGACACTGGAACTCGCTAATCACTGTTTCGAACAAACTCGCAGATCAAACAACTCGCAGAACACTGTTGTTAGCACGTTACACTTAAACTCGCACGCTTCTCTAGCGCGTTTCGATCAAACTAGCACGCTTTGACTTGCGCGTTTATCAAACTCGCTTGTCTCTATCTGCGCGTTTTACCCAAACTCGCACGTGTTGCTTGCGCGTTCTTCAGACACTTGCGTGTTCTAGCCAAACATCAAATCCTTTGACTTGCGCGTTTGATGGTGAACTCGCAGGCTTTGCTTGCGCGTTCTTCAGCTTGAATCTTGCGCGTTCTCAGGATGAACTTGCGCGTTTTCTGAATCTAGCGCGTTTTGACAGTTCGTTCACAAAATCAGTCCAAATCGACTTAAACCTGCAAATTTAAACATGAACTTGCACCAATATGATCGAATTATCAATTAGAACACAAATCTACCACAAGAATTCCATTAAAACCTCAAAAATCAACAAATTAATTCAAGAAACAGTGCTCGTGTTCAACTTTTTCGAAAAATACAATTTGATCAAATTGATCAATCTAATGTTTGAATTTCACAATATGACCAGAACGAAAGTTGATCCTTATAATAAAACGTTCACAATCAAATCAATTTCTTGATTTAATTGTACAAAAACATGAAAAACGTGGATCAAACAGTATCAAGAAAACGAATTTTTGAAAATCAAGATTTCGAAAAATTGAATCAAATTTTGATGTAATGATCCTTCTTATTGGATTGGTTTACTCTAATACCAATTGAAATTGTATGATCCCAATCCAAATCAAGCAATCTCTATTCAATATATGACAATATCAAGATTCTAGAGAGAGAGTGTAGAGAAAGAAAGTTCATTAGTCATTGATCTAACAATCTTGAGTACAATGTGTCTAGCTATATGATTTACAAGGCAACATGGTATTTATACCAAGGACTAAAACAACAAGCTTAATGACTAAGTAAACTCATATTGACTTAGACTAAACATTGACTTTGTTGACTTTACTTGACTTGACTTTTCCTATTAAATCTTGGATACAATAATACACTAACAACATCCCAAGTAATTTTTTTGTTCAAATGTTTAAGTTAAAACCATGCACACCCACCTGGGAAGCAAACAGACGTTCATACCATGAATCTTGAGAAAATGACTTAGGTCATTCTTTCATATCCAATATACATATCCTTTACTCCCTTAAAGCCAAATCATTCTAAAGTGTCAATGGGGACATTGACCATTTCTAAGTGTGGAGAGGGGATCATGAGGACTCATGAGAAAGAAACAAATGCACAAAAGCCCATAAGGCAGCAAAATGCTCAAAAACTTTAAAACTATAGTCAAAGAATTCAAGTCAAAGAGGATAAGATAACATATGCATAACACACGTTTCTATTGCATAACACACGTTGCTATAGCATAACACACGTTGCTATTGCATAACACATACACTTGAAAGACTGGGAGAAAGAAAACCCATATGCCAAAAAGGTCAAAACCATCAAAAAGCCCTAAGAATTCTGAATTTCTTGGTATGATCAAAGTCTTACAATAGGAAGTGTGTATTGGGGCTATGGTATTGAAATAAAATAAAAGAGTGAACACAAAATTATGCATGGCTATGGCTTTGTTTTGGTCTTCAATCTCATTAGTTGATTTTTCATTTCACCCCTTAAAAATTTTTATTTTATTTTCTGGAAATTAAGTCATTTTTAGTGGTCATTTTAGTTGCTTGGGGACAATCAACAGTTTAAGTGTGGAGATGAAAGTTGGTGTGGATTGGATATAGCTCCAAAATGCTATAGCAACTGGAAAATCATGCAAGTATACATGGCTCACTAGTATCGTCCAAAGCAAGTAATAATGGTAAGTAATGCCAGATATCGTACCTTAGGGATTTTCAAAGCAAGAAGAGTAACCAAAGTCAACTTTAAAACAAGATTTCAAGAGTGAAAAGAAGTAATATCTTTGGACTGTTGGTAACTAAAGTACTGAAATGTAATAATAAGTAAATGATGGTATGGGTGTAAGATCAGGTTGTATTTTAGCTAACAGAGTGCAGTGAACATTGCTACAGCATCACAAGGGTGTTGCAACAATAGCTCTCTACAAACACTACTAGATTGAACGACCTTCCAAGATAGTGTTGATTAGACCATATGTTGGCAGTGCACATGGGGATGCATTAAGAACCAAACTAGTACATATCTTGCCTTTCTTTCCATATAGTTTCGCAACCCATAAGGTTGTTGCAGCTCTCTATAGCCTCTACAACACAACTAGTAAAAACATTTGCGTTGTCTTAATTTTAAGGTCCAACTCATCTAAGTAAAATAGCATGTGTCAATTTGTCAAAGATTACAGATGAAATGTTTGTACCACTTGTGAATAGTGAAGTAAATTGCTATTAACAAGCAAATATCCATTAAAACTTTGATTTAATCTCACAACCTTCCCTTACACCCACACTAAGGTTTTTAGCCTAGCATGGCTGAAAGTAAAAGCTCAAAAATAATTGACATAAAGATAAAAAACATGAATGTAAATGACTTAAAGTAAATGACTTGAAAAGTGAACTTGCAAGAAAAGTAAATGAAGTGCTATAAAGGTTGCTGTTGCAAATGACATAAAGTAAGAACAATTTCAAAAGATTGCAATATATTAAAAACTACTAGAATGCAAAGCTTAGAAGCTTTTGATTCACCTGATGTATGCCTAAGCATAAGTTGATGATATGTTTAACTACAACCATTACAAGCTACTTATACTAACCTAAGGGAATAAAAAGACGCTTAAAAGTACAAAATCTAATTGTCCATTAGTTATTAACCAAGCATATTAAGTACACTAATCAAAAAGTAAATATGCTTAAGGAGGAAATCAAGGCATCTTCAGGGCATCTTCCATCACCCTCCTCCAGTCTTGTACTTCCAAGATTCCTTCAAAAAGTCTCCAACAAAAAAGTAAATCTTCCTTGGATTAAGCCAGTTGTTGCCAATATCATTGTTGTAGCAATAGTCTGTTACCATTGTTTTCACCAATAAAAATAGAACATTACCATTTTCAACATCTTTGCTCCACTCAAACTAAAAGTGTAAAATAAGAAAATAAGACTCAAGATGGGATTGGGAAAGATGTAAAGTAAGGTAAAATGAAGTCCTAAATTGGTGTTAAAGTGTCTACTTCTATACACTTTTCAGTAGGATAGTGTCTACTGATATGTAACACCCTAAAATCTGGAAATAGCAACTAAATTAAAATTTTCTAAATACATCGATAACTGAATCATCTACAACGATAAATTAAGGTTTAACTTCAATAAACACCATTCAATTTCTATGCATGATGTATAATAGGTACGGATGTTACTACAACTCAATAACAGTCACTATCTGCAACTGCAGAAGACTTCATCAAACAACTTACCCTCGTGTAAATCTAGAGTTCATATCCTCAAAGCACTGCTAGAACCAAACCCCAACTAGAACCTGATGCACATGCCGACAAATAAAAAGGTTAGGCTTAACGCCTAGTGAGCTCAATAGTTTTAACATGGATAAATATATCTTTAAAAGAAAGGAATTCAGTTCGAATCAAGATCTTTCAAAATGGTTTACTTTAGAAATGTAAACGAATCGTTTTCCCATAATATGCATCTTTAAAGACAACGCTCCAATACAAACATTCTTTATAAAATGATGCAACCCATAACTCACTCAAAACGGGATTATAATTCGACATGCAATTTGTGAAAACGTGAATAACAATTCATATCCCAAAACACCCAAAAACACGGATGGGGCAAAGTACTCGACCCTTAAATAATGGAAAACACCCCATATGAATATGATATGCCATCGAAAACATGGAACTGAATTTCAATACTCACGCGACCATAAAATGTAATGAAGTCCAAATGTTAAAGCATGGACAATTAAATATCCAAAATATTATTGGCCGACAACGGGGGAGACCCGTATCCATTGAGAGTGGAGGAACATAAAAGTATGCCACTCATAAAACGTTGATCGTATGACACTTCACGACATGAAAGCTCAAGTGCCTCTACGACTCCCTGCAAACTATACCAAAAGAGACAACCGACCTTAGTGAATATTACCATGAATACCACCAAAGGCCCGACAACATTCGAGGACTATAACCATGGCATTACCCCGAATGGCGGAGTTCCAAAACGCCCATGATGAAACGCCCATCATGGAACGCCGATCATCACAATAGCACAACCGGACTCAACCCTCCTAGTGTACACTTGAAAGGTTAAGGTCATACAACATGGGTCCCGGAGTCCAACCTCGTACCACCCAATTTACCATCAAATAAAACTGACTTACGTGCCTATGGATCCAATGCAACACAATCTAACATTACATGACTACACATGAATGACCAACGCACTCGAGCCTGTAATTAACATTAATATGCAATAAAGTGCATTAAGATGTATATTGAACACGGGCTCTACAAAGAGCCATTAAAACTTGGACAATGTCCACGGGACTCTTTTAAGTTGAAACCGAGCTAAAATGCTCAAAACCCATTTGACCAACAAATAACATTTCTCCAAATAATAAAACCCATCTAGACGACGTTTATGCAGACCCACACTTCAAAGATGTGATTCACCCAAGTTTATCAAATATGAAAACTTATCAAAATACCCAACACATTGACGATTACCAAGTAAAACATATTTTTACATCAAAATACTGATTTTGGCATGTACATATTTTTCACAAAGCAACTTGAACTCACCTTGCTAGATTTTGGCTAAATCTAGATTTTACCCTAACTTGAGTTTCCTTGAAGAAACTTGAATCCACAAGCACAATCCTTTCAGAACCTAGATCAACACATTTCCAACCATAAATAATCTTATTCAAGTGTTTAAAACCATTCCCCAAACATCTTATATCAAAATTCTCATTTTGGCCAAAAACCCTAATTTGACCTAACTTTTCTCAAAATCTTCCAAACCGAAATTTGAGAAACATAAACACTAGGAAGTCATCAATATAAAATTTATGACTCATAATAAAGTTTACAAACAAGTAGGATCAACTCACCACTTAGATTTTGGGGAAAACTTAGAAAACCCCAAAATTCTTGAAGATGGAGGTGATGATGATGAGCTATTGACCTTTGCTTCCAATACACCACCAAATACTCTTGGATATTCCCAAAACTAACATTCTAAACTTTAAAAACTCTCAAAAACGAAACCATAGCAACTTGACTCACCAAAATCGGAGTTGAGATGTAAATGTTATGAAGAAATGAAGTTCTAGGGCTGAAAATCGGGTTTTATGCTCGACCAAGGCGTTTCGCGACTTACCACGCGGCCTTAAGTTGCGGCATAAGTCGCCCGCTTCCCCTAAGTCATGGCACAAGTCGCGTAGTGCACTGTCCACCCGGTTTTCTTGTCGTTCACTGTCTTGGCCATAACTTCTTCGTTATAGCTCCGATTTTGCTCCGGAAAGAACCGTTGGACTCGTAATTGAATCCTTCATCCACCAAGACTATAAAATATAGGATTCAAGTCCAAAATACTATATATTATTTTTCCTTTAAAATTACCGATTTATGTATTAATTTGAAACGATACTTTTCGAAATTGGGGTGTTATAATCCTCCCAACCTTAAAAGAGATTTCGTCCTCGAAATCTGGCACCAAGCAAGCACCCAACATCGCACTTGGCAAGATCAATTGATTTCCTATAAAAAAGGAATGCCTTCACGAAACCTTACCTCATATACGAACCCGATTACATCCCGGTTGAGATTGTCGCTGCGTTACTCATTACGAGCCATCGTAAACTCAACCTCAATGTTCGATATAACTCACCCATGTCAGAATAAACGTTGAGTCATTTCTTAATCACTTTCTTAACATTAAATCTAGGTTTCCTCCCAAACTTCGGTTGCACTTATCACCTCAAGAATAGTTCACGACCTTAACCACCGATTCCCACTAGGGATACCTCGAAGCGGACTTCATCCATAAATACTTCTAATCATCCTTCATCGAACTACGTACACTCCTTTCTTGCCTTCACGAACACAACAACTTTGCAGAAACGATTCAACCGTAGCTTGACCATACTCTTTTTTCAATTCCAGGTATCCACAACTAGGTCGGCTTTACCCGCGTGGTGAAGGAATCCATATATAACTGATGAGTTGATCATCTGTTGCTGTTACAGAAGCGGTAATTATAATCTCGACCATTCAAGGGCTCCTTAATAAACGATTTCTACTTAAGGTCCACCTCGAGATTCTCACTAATTGTCTCCAATAAACAATACCATAAAAGATTTCATCGTCCCTTCCTTGACGAAATTCTTAACACTAGTTTGGTCTGAACCAAAACAACGATAAATTTGTTTTCCCAAGGCGCAACATATGTAAGGGTTCTCAAACTTCCCTTAATCAAAGCATCAGTCTAACGTTTCACCCAGAAACGTACCATCACGCTTTACAGATAGTCGCTTATCCCAAACTCCAAGGTTAAAAGACTCCCATTATGCACTCAAGCATCGATTGCCAAATCAGTGAAAACCTCGTTGATTACGGAATTACCAATGATCGATCCCTAATCGCCAGCTTCTAACATCCTCAAGGTTACCACTTAACTTGGAGACATACCAGGTTGCACGAAAGTACACTGTAGCACCCGAACTGTCATTGCCCTCAAATACAGGGTCGACACCTATCCTCAAAGCAACTATCCCCAACGTGGATATACCACCAATTATTCGTTCTAGCCTTGCAATTTCGAATTAAAGTTGACACTTAATTATGGCACTAAATTCAAATCTTACATCTCTAACAAACAAATCACAATATCTTCATTACTTCTGAAGATTTTCCAAGAAGACACACCACCGACACATACCTGATGTCAACCAGCGGCACATCAATTCAAATCTAACCATATGCAAGCAACCACACGATGTTTTATCCCAAGGATTTACCGAAACAGAAAGATCACCACTTAAATATCTTAAAGAATACACAAATCTACTACTTCAATCATTCGTGTGTGCTCTAATTCATAAACTGAAATCTAAAATTCGAAACTGACCACGGATCGGTTAATCCAACGCTTCATTTTCCAAGGACTCCCCTAGTCCCGATTACAACTCCTTTCACGGTAGGGTGTTAAATCTATAGCTCTAATGAGTTCAAGGTTTTTCCAACTACTATGCCAGTTTGAAATTTTATAAGACTCTCAAACGCAATGGTTTTATAACAAACAATCGTACGTATAAAAATCCACTACCGTTTACTCGGTAGGCGTGCAAAGTGACAACAAACACCATACATATAAAACCATTTCAAAAAGCCTTTAATCATTACTTACGCTAATAATGACATTAAATAATGATACACGACAAGATTTTCAAATGAACCACTATGGTCCTAACTTGCATTAATCTACGCCATAAATGGGGAAATAATTTTGCATATTAAAATAGATCATAACAAGGCGTTTGAACAAAACTCCCAAGAGACAATGTATGTAATCGAGTTCCCAAAATTTCTTATTTGACTATATTAGGACATGGAATAAAATTACCAACAAGATATGCATGCAAAGTTCGTTTCTCAAAACTTAGCGAGACAAATATGCATGCGATCGGTCAAACATACAATAAATTTTAAATCAATTTTCAAGCTTTAGGCCATGCGATAAAATGATTTTATCATAAAATAGTGGCTACAATGATGTGTATAACGATAACCCGTTTAATGCATTACGTGAAACTATAACAACAAAATCAAAAACTGAAGAAGGCATAAAATGAAAGTTCAACCCGAACCATTATAGATCTTTCCCATGCATTACTCATGCAAAAATGCAATTCAATTCAAATACCAAACATCGTACCACGAAATATTTGCATAAACTCAAAAGAGAAATCACATGACATTGAAACTTCCCAAAATAACATATGGAATATAATTTACTAACAAAACTCTTAAGGCGTCTCTTACGGTTGCGAAATGAAATTTGCAAAACTCGCAGGAGAGAAAAGGTTAAACAAAAACCCGTAAGTTAATGCACACAATAACTCAGTATACGCGTTTCAAAGTTCATCTAAGCGACGCAAAATGTCGTAAAGTAAAACTCCATGAGACCCCAACTAGGTTCCCATAAAACTCAACGAGACTGAATGAAACTCAATGACACCCAAAAATCAATTTGTGCGAAGACTTTCGTTCCCAATAATCAAATAGCAGAAGACAAAGTTATGACTAAAATGTTATAATATCAAAATTTTCCTTTTTATTGCAATATGATATAAAGTAACACTTCTCAACAAAACTCGAATAAAATCAAATTTCCAACAAAACTCGAGCACCAAACATGGGAATAACTTCTCTCTCTACAACCTTAACATGCGTGGAGGAGATCCAATGTCAAGGTCATAAATTGTAGTTACTTGCCCGAGCCTCTAAACAAGGTTGAATCGTAAAGATCACAATACCCGAAAGTAACGTTCAATAAGACAAGGATAAAGAAAATCTCAACAAGATTTGCAACCATGTGCAATAAGACATTTTTATGCATGTTTAAAATCATGGCGTAAAACCTTGTGTGTATTACATCAAAACCTTGTAACATAAGTCACATGATGATTTCGGAAACATGAGAAATAATTGATGCAACTTATTTTAGAATAATTTTGTGTATACGCTTGATCGACACTCAACATATCGAAACTATGCGCCCCAATTTCCCAGACCAAAGATCCTCGATTTCCAGGCTCACTATCGTCCTCTAGATGCTCAAACATCCTAAGACAATAATCCAGGATTTCATAGGTTCAACTTAGAATTTCTCCTCGAATAAGGTTGATTCCAAAAGTCTATGGTTCTAGACCAACCAATAGCTCCGACCCAAAATGGTCAACTTAATGTATTTATCATGCTTATCCATCACTCCAGATGACAATGCTATAAACATAAACTCTTCTATTGAATACTCGCTTAGAAACTTCTACAGTACCCCAACGTCGTCACATCAAAGTAGTCCAAGTATACACATGTAGCTCGTAGGTTCACCATAACACTGGCCAGGTGCAATTATGAATGTACTGTACATGATCATCCTTGTTACCCTTGACGTGATTCCCATTCCTAGTGACTCCATTATCTTCAAAACATCAAACCTTAAAGTGCCTACTGGTGCAATCTCGCTTTCAATCACTTAAAGGTATGCTAGTTCAAGTCTAGGCATCCAACATCAATACCCAATTCTCTCAAACTTAAGCTATGATACCAACTTGTAACACCAACAAATCAGGAAATAGCAACTAAATTAAAACTTTCTAAATACATCGATAACTGAATCATCTACAACGATAAATTAAGGTTTAACTAAAATAAACACCAGTCCATTCCTATGCACGATCTATAATAGGTACGGATGTTACTACAACTCAATAACAGTCACTATCTCCAACTGCGGAAGACTTCATCAAACAACTTGCACTGCTAGAACCAAACCCCAACTAGAACCTGATGCACATGCCGACAAATAAAAAGGTTAGGCATAACGCCTAGTGAGCTCAAGAGTTTTATCATGGATAAATATATCTTTAAAAGAAAGGAATTCAGTTCGAATCAAGATCTTCCAAAATGGTTTACTTTAGAAATGGAAACGACTCGTGTCAGGATCGAATTCTCAACAAGAATTATGAACACTCAGAAACAATATTAAAGAAGTTGCGGAAAAACACTTTAATATTCAATAAACAGAAAAACAGTATGAATCACAACTTGCAAACTTTACTTAATGATTCAAGTTACAAGCTTTTCATTCACAACCTCAATCTTGAAGAACAGACTCTTTCAAGACGAATTCTACTTCTCTAGAATTAGGAACGATGCCTTGAGGTTGATTCTCTCTCTATATCAAAAACTCAGAATTATTCACAAAAACATTACTTAGCTATTCTAAACAAATCTATACATATATTGAAGAATAAAAGATAATTACTAAACATAAAAAGATCTTCAAAATAATCTTCATAATTATCTTCAAGCTTTCCATGTTTATCTCCAGACGCGATCTCTTCAACATTATCTTCAAATTATCTCAGAAGCAGCATTAATCATCTTGGAAGCATTAACTGAGTCTTGGCAGTATTAACTACTAAGCAGCACTAACCACTAGCAGTACTAACTAGCTAAGCAGTACTAACTTTGTTCAAGCAGCACTAACTTTGACTAGCAGTATTAATTCTACTAGAAGTAGTAATACCTAGCAGTATTAACTTTGAGATCCTCTGGCAGTACTAACTCTGAACTAGCAGCATTAATGACTTGGTCACATCTTCAGTTCCCAACAATCTCCCCCTAACTTGACTTTTAGAAAGAGAAGTCAAGTTCTTCAGATGCTTCCAAAACTTTCATTGATTCAATCCAAGGTTAGGATCCAGTCCCATACTCTGATTGATAGTTCTCTGAATTAGGTACTTTGTCATTTCTGAATTTGGTGCACAACCTAGCTTCTTCTTTAACATGGCATGAAGCTTCAGACTTGTGTGATTGTAGACCCTATCCACCAAGTAATACTCCATGTGAAAAGTATCCAAGGCCAATTCATAGACTCCACTTCTTTCATACAAAGTCCATCCTCTAACAACTTTAAACACATCTCTGATTATATGCTTTACTGCTTCTGGATTGAATAACATACATAAATACTCCATAACCAGCTTCACAATTGGTAACCCTGGAGCTTTCAACTGATCTGCATGTAATTTCATACCAACTTCAAACATCTCTTCTAAATCAGATCTTGAACATTCTCTGACAATTTTAGTCCATGTTGAAAACACATAATACTTCTCATCCTTTCTTTTCAGCCTGATATACTCCTTACCATCCACCTTCATAGTATCCCAATGGATGACTTCAGGAGGTTTGAATCCAACAGGTTCAACTGTGATAGGCTTTGGAATTTTATCCATTACCACCATGTACATATTTACATCTGAACTCTGTGGTACTTCCTGAGATTCAACTATCTTTTCTTCATTCTTAGGTGCCTCTTCTTCTTCAGCAACCTTTTTCTCTTCTTCTACTCTAGGCTTCTTGTCAATTTTCTTTCTTTTGGCCATCATCTTGGTTCTCTTCAGAATCCTTTGACTTTGCCCTATAGTAGCTTCCTTCTTCTTTTCTTCCTTTGTCCTTTCCTCTGATCTAGGACCTTTAGAAGCAATAGACTTAACTCTTTTTATTTTCTTGATCTTCTGAGCTAAAGTCTCTTCTTCCTTAATCTCTGCCTTTTCTTTTGTTGGAGTTCCCTCTTCACTTTCAGAGAAGGGTTGATTAATGTTCACATCATGCCTCTCCTTGGCTTTCCTTTCAAACTCCACTCTGTCCTTTTCATTACCCTTCAGTTTTCCCATTTCTTTCTCATATAAGCTCTTGCCTTGATCAAAAGTCATCTTTATAAACATTTATTTCTTCACACCAATTGCACTCCTCAAGAAAGTTATCATCTTGTTTCTTTCCTGAGTTGCAAGGTGAGTTTGTGAAGGCCTTCTCTTCTTTGCACTTGTTCTGGCCATCATAGCCTTTCTCATGCTTATTGCCCTTTGCTTTGCTTTCTCTATTTCCAAGCCTTTCTGAAATGCTTCATTTAATTCATTAGCTAGTGCTCTGGCTATCTCTCTGTCCTTATCAACCTGCTCTTTCTCTGCTTGATTTATCGCTTCTTGCAGTTTCTTGGCTAATGCTTCATCTGACTCAACCATCTTTTGCTTTTTGGTTGGTTGATCTGATTCTATTATCTTTTCTTTCCCTTTTCTCTTTGCATATGCAGCCATGTCTTTCTTTTCTGTTCTCTTTGCTCCCCCTTCATTTATGACCACTCCCTTTGCTTTGGGAGTGTCATTCTTTGCTTTTACAAGCATCTCTGCTACCTCAACCTCTTCAGGTGTTAACCCTGTTACTGCTGCTTGTGTAGTTTCAGCAGCACTAACAGTTTCTGCTGCTCCTTTTGGCTCAGCAGTAGTAAAAGTTTCTACTGCTGGGGTTGTTACTGCTGCTGGTGTTGTTTCTGCTGCTTCAGCCTTATTTACTTCAACATTCTCCCCCTCAATCTGTTGATCCAACTGTTCTGAGCTTGAACTCTCCCCCTTTTTGGAAGCATTCTCCTCCTCCATTTTGTTTGCCCCCTTTCTCCTCCTTAGAACAAACTGCTTTCTTCTTTTCTTGGCAATGAGTTTTCCCACCAATTGCTTGAGTTTTGAAATCTGCTCTTGTTGGGAGATGACCACTTGCTGCAATGCCTTGATTTCCTTTCCTTGATTAACCACATCAAAATTGATGTTGGCTATTGTTTCCATCAATTACAAGTAAGTATAGCTATCCTCACCTTCTTTAGGTGTTTTACCCACCCTTGAAAGATCATTGGAATCTTTTGCCATCAATTCATCAGTTTCAGTTCTGTCCTCACCCTTTTTGGATGTTTTGCCCATCCTTGAGGGATCCTTGGATCTTGTAGTAGTGGCCTTCTGCCTAGCAGAAGCACCAACTACCCCCTTGGTTTCTTGGCGTCGGGGTCCTTTGGTTGATTTCTCACCCAAAGTTGCGATGGGGAAGGTCTTAGAGATGTTACCACTGTTCTTCTCTGTGCTAGCAGAAGTAGTGGCAGCCTTCTCACCCATATGCTCATTCATCTCTTTATAGAGCACCTCCTCAGGGTTGGGAGACACCCTACTGGTTTCCCTTTGGATATTCTCTATTGGAGAATTCTCCAATAGAGGGCTTTGAGGCTCTTGGTTAATAGTAGGTACAACAAGGGAAGGAGCCTTGTGTACCTTTCTCTTGACATAAGTCTTGGATATCATAGGAGTGGGTTTAGCAGCAAAGGACTGAGGAAAAATTTGAGAGAGGGAAGGTTGGGATTGTCTCTCAGTGGGTTGGTCTAATGAGGGCCTTGACCCTGAGGCCATACCTTCTTGTGGTTGGGACACCACCATCATTGTTGAGAACAATGGGGTGTCAACTCCTTCCGAGTCCCTAGCAGATCTTCTCATGTTTGAGAAGACCTTGCCTTTAGGGGGTTTAGGTACATATACCTCATCAAAGTGAGGTATATCCGTCAATTTATTTGTTATAACTGCCTGTACAAACCTGGGATACATGAAGAAACTCTTCTTGTTGTCCAGGTTTGAGACAAGATCATTGAAGATCATCAGAGAAAAGTTATATTTTCGAGCAGTAGATAAGCATACCAAAGCATAGGCAATGGGACTGCTAAATTGGCTCCAGCCAGTAGTTTTCTTGGAAATACAGTGCATCAGGGTATGAACAAAGAACCTCCATTGGGGTGTAAATTGAGCTTTGAAAAACTTGAAAATCCCCATTTGGCCTTCATACCCCATTCTGGTGAGGTTGAAAACAAATCCTCATTTGGAATAGAAGATATACCTGAAGCATCGTCTAGACGTAGACAGATGCGAATGGTCTCCTCAGTAACTGTCAAGGGTTTGTCACAAACCCTTGTTTTGATGCACGACACTCCGTTTTCAGTGCTAGTAGTGGCATTGGCCCAGAATTGCCTTTGATGCTCTATGTAGATGGTAGGAGACACAGTGAGAGCATGAGCGATGTGGCTTGACCTCAGAAAATCGACTATCTGGTAAAAACCTTCGGCTTGTTTTGGCTTTTGGAGCATGGATATCTCGTTGTGCTCATCAATAAACACCATTGAAGCCATCTGTACGCAAGGATTCTTGACTAGCGAGCACTGGATACTTGAGAGAAAAGAGTGAGAGAGAAGATGAACAGTAGACAAAGAGTCGTTATGATCGTTTAGGCGGGGAAAGGGTATTTATAGCTTGTGGATTATAAGCAGTATTAACCCTAAAAATTTAGTGAAAGCAGTATTAACAGTGAGCAGTATTAACTAAAAGCAGTATTAACCACTAGCAGTATTAACTAACTAGCAGTATTAACTGAGAGCAGTATTAACCACTAGCAGTATTAACTAACTACCAGTATTAACTAACAGCAGTATTAACTGCCTAGCAGTATTAACTGAGAGCAGTATTAACCACTAGCAGTATTAACTAACTAGCAGTATTAACTGAGAGCAGTATTAACCACTAGCAGTATTAACTAAATAGCAGTATTAACTAACTAGCAGTATTAACTACTTAGCAGTATTAACTACTTAGCAGTATTAACTGTGCACTGGCAGTATTAAAATTGCACTGGCAGTATTAACCATACTTACACTTTTAAGCTTGTGATGAACTGAGTACTGCTATACATTTCCTGAGAAAGAAGATTAGTAACACCAAGCATAAACTATATACAGGTATTGAACCACTTTTTAAGTAGGAGCTTATTTAGAGTTGATCATTCCCACACTTGTTACCAAGAAAGTGAATCTACCCACATCAAATGCTTTGGTGAATAGATCAGCAAACTGGTTATCAGTATGAACTTTTACAACTTGAATAAGCTTCTTTTCATTGCAGTCTCTTATAAAGTGATACCTGATCTCAATGTGCTTTGTCTTTGAGTGCTTGACAGGATTATTAACAATGCTAATAGCACTGCTATTATTAATAAAGATTGGAGTGTGTAGAAAGGTTACCCCATAGTCCAGTATTTGATTCTGAATCCATAAGACTTGAGAACAGCAACTTGCAGCTGCTATGTACTCTGCTTCTGTTGTAGATGTGGACACTGTGGTTTGTTTCTTGCACTGCCATGATACTAGTCTTGCACCCAAAAACTGGCATCCTCCAGAAGTAGATTTTCTGTCCAAGTTTGCTCCACCTAGGTCACTGTCTGAGTATGCAAGTAGGTCAAATGATGAGTCATGAGGATACCAAAGTCCCAATCTAGGTTGCCCTTTGAGATATCTGAATATCCTCTTAACAGCTTGATAGTGTGATTGCTTTGGCCTAACTTGAAATCTTGCACAAACACAGACTGGAAACATTATATCTGGCCTATAGGCTGTAAGATACATGAGAGAGCCAATCATGGATCTATAGTGATGAACATCCATATCCTCCCCCTCAAGATCTGCTGTTATCTACTTGTGTGTCTCCATAGGTGTGCTGACAGGCTTTGAGTCTGAGAAACCAAACTTGGTTAGAATGTCCTGCACATACTTGGACTGACAGATAAATATACCATCTGACTTCTATTGGACTTGGAGTCCAAGGTAGAAAGTAAGTTCCCCCATGGAACTCATTTTGAACCTTTGATGCATTAGGTCCTCAAACTCCTTGCACATATTGTCTCTTGTGGATCCAAAGATGATATCATCCACATAGATTTGGACCAGCAAGATGTCCTTCTTCTTTCTCTTGATGAACAGAGTCTTATCAATGACTCCTCTTTCAAAGCCATTTTCCAAGAGATAGGATGACAGAGTGTCATACCATGCTCTTGGTGCTTGATGCAGTCCATAAAGTTCTTTCTTCAGTTTGTATACTCTGTCTGGATAGCTTGGGTTTTCAAACCCTGGTGGTTGACAAACATATACTTCTTCTTCAATTGAGCCATATAGAAATGCACTTTTTACATCCATTTGATAGACTTTGAACTTCATATAAGAAGCATAGGCCAGGAACAATCTAATTGCTTCTATCCTAGCCACTGGTGCAAATACTTCTTCATAATCTATTCCTTCTTCTTGTGTATACCCGTGTGCCACCAACCTTGCTTTGTTCTTTATTACTATTCCTCTATCATCTCTCTTATTCCTGAAGACCCATTTTGTGCCTATTGCTCTTTGACCTTTAGGAAGGTCTACCAGATCCCAAACATCTTGCAACTAGAATTGTAGCAGCTCTTCTTGCATGGCTTCTATCCAACTGGAATCTTTCATAGCATCATAAGCCTTCTTAGGCTCAAGCTGGGATGGAAAGCAAGAAAGCACTGTATGATGTTGGTCTTGCATATCTTGCAGCCTGCTTTGATTTCTAGTCATCATAAGAGAAGAGATATCTCCTATTACCAGCTGAGGAGGATGATTCTTTTGTGTTCTTGTTTGATGACTAGGTTCTTCATTGAGTCCCACCTCTAGATTGGAGTCATTCAACTCAACTGAGATGATTTCAGCAGCTACTTCTGGTTCTTTATTTTCTTGACTCTCCTCATCTCTTCTTTCTTCTTCACTCTGATTTGGTTCAGTAGATGGCTCCTTTCCACAGTCTTCAACAGGATCCACTATAGGTATGGGAAAAATCACAGACTGAGGTATGATGTTGTGTGATTGTGTAATTCCTGAATCTGAGCTTCCTGATCCTGCATTATTATCACTACTGAAACCCAAAGAGTTAGTTAGTGAATCAATGTCAAACAACCACTGAGGACCTAAACCAATTGGATTAGGTGTGTTCTCATTGCATTTGACATTGTCACTTTCCTCAATTATTCTAGAAGAAGTATTAAAAACTCTGTAGGCCTTACTCTGAGATGAATACCCAACAAGAAATCCATCATCTGCCTTGCTATCAAACATTCCTAAGTGAGATTTGGTATTGAGAATAGTACAAGGACACCCAAAAGGTTTAAGGGGTCTTGTTCTTTGGCTTGACCACTAGAACTCTGTTTTGGACATAACAGGCAGTATTAACTGCTTCAGCCCAGAAAGTAATTGGCAGTTTTGAATCAGCCAACAGAGATCTAGCAGCCTCTATTAGTGTCCTATTCCTCCTCTCAGCAACTCCATTCTGTTGAGGAGTCCTAGGGGCACTATATTGTCTCTCAATGCCTTTTTCTTCACAAAAGGTGTTTAGATCAGGATTTTTAAATTCAGTTCCATTGTCTGATCTAATGACTTTTACTTTTTGATTTGTTTGGTTTTCAATTCTTAGGATAAAGGATTTGATCAGTCCACTTGTCTCATCCTTAGTCCTTAGAAAATATACCCAAGTAAATCTAGAGTAATCATCAACAATAACTAAGCAGTATGATTTCTTGCCTATACTCATAACAATTGTAGGACCAAACAGATCCATATGTAATAACTGGAGACAAGAAGAAATTGTATTTAACTCTTTGGACTTATGAGAAGTTTTGTGCTGTTTTCCTTTAAGACAAGCAACACAATGATCATCACATGAAAAGACTTTTGATGGTAAACCTCTTACAAGGTTGTTTTTAACAAGTTTGTTCATTATCTTGAAGTTCATGTGACACATCCTTCTGTGCCAAAGAGATGATTCATCCACAGAAGCTTTTGAAACAAGACAGTTCAGGGATGAATCACTTGAAACATTGTCCATATCGAGACAATAAACATTGTCCTTTCTTGGAGTTCTAAGTAGTATCATGATTTCATCAACTACCTTGAATCCTGGAGCAAGGATCATACATTCTGTATTGGTGAATAATATACTATGTTGTTTGTCACAAACCTGTGATACACTTAACAGGTTGTACTTTAACTGATCAACATAGTAGACATCCTCAAATGTCATTTTACCTTTTGTAATATTACCTTTTCCACTTATTTTTCCACCTGCAAGATTGTCTCCAAATGCAACATGTCCTCCATTGATATGCTTGAAATCCTGAAGGCATGACATGTTGCCTGTCATGTGCCTAGAGCAACCACTATGAACATGCCAGATGCTCTTCCCCTTAAGCTGTTGGTTGCCCTGCACATAAGATAAATCAGTTAGTATTGATTAGGAACCCAAGCCAAAGTGGTCTTGGGTACCCCTTTCTCATCAAAATATTTACATTCTTTCTTGACAAGATTTTTAAACTTTGACTCTTCATTGCTGGAGTACTTTGTCGCAATAATGGTTTTGGATGCACATTTGCTAGAAGCAGTACTGGTTTTAGAAGTACTAACTGCATTAGCAGCACTTGCATGCTTAGCAGTACTAACCCTGTTAGAAGTAGTAACTGTGTCAGCAGCAGTAACTGTGTTAGCAGTAGTAACCTTTGAAGAAGTACTAACTGTGTTAGAAGCATTAATATTCTCAGCAATACTAACACTGGTAGCAGCAGTATTGCTTCTGGCAGCACTATCCCTGTCAGCAGTACTATTTGATGTAGCAGTACTAACAGTTTTAGTGCTTCTAGGCACCCACATTTTAATACTCTCTTTTAAAACCTTTTTCTTCATGTGGCCTTTGGTTTCAACAGATTTCTTAGCCACATGTTTCTTTCCAGCCTTCCTATAACCAACAGGTTTTTGCACAAATCTTTGAAAGTTCATCTTTTGGTTAATAGGGTTAAAGAAACAGTGCTTAGCCAAATGATTCAACTTGCCACATATGAAACAAGGTTTTGGTCTGATTATTTTACTCAGATCAACTCCTTGTTTCTGAGCCCATTGATTATTCCAGTTTCTTTGATTACCTCTCTTTGTACCAGAATTTAGGCTCTCAGTTTTATTGCAAGCACACTGTTTACAAGGGCCAGGATTCACAACAGTGGTCTGTTTGTAATGGACCTTGTTGGCCTTTCCTTTGGTCTTTTCTATCTCTTTAGACTTGACCCAGATCCTTCCACCACCCTCATTGGTAACAATGTTGTTTTCTAAGATTATCTCTTTACTCATAACATTGTTTCTATTCTCACTGGCTTCTTTCTCAGTCATATCCTCAACAACCACCTCATCTAAAGGATCTATCTTAAAGGCTTTCTCAGACAAGTCCTTTTTCTCCTTGGTCTCTAACAAGTCTGATGTAGGAGGGATGTAGTTGTTGTTGTAAGGAGGGGGTGTGTTGTTGTATTCAACACCAGGCTTCATCTTATCATGAATCTGAGCCTTTAGAAGAGAATCCATTGCTTTTGAAGGATATGAAAACTTTTCTACATCAAGCTTAACCTTATTTAGTTCTTCTTTCAACTTATCATTCTCTTCTTTAGACTTAGATAGTTTGGTCTCTAACTCATTCTTTTCCCACTTCCAGTAGTTTGTGTCATAAGAGTGTTGAAGTTCATTGGCTTGGAAGCCTTTGATTTGTTCTTCAAACCTCTCAACTATCAACACATAATCTCTTCTGTCCTTTTCTAATCTTTTGAGGTCATCACACATGTTTTGGTTGTGATCCCTGTACCTTTTGACAGTGTCTATGCAAGATTGAGTACAAAGATTAGAAATTACCTCAGAGGGGAGATCAGACACCTCTGCCATAAGAGCTTGATTCTGAATGGCTTCCTCAGCTTGGTCACTCCAGTCAAACCCCATTCCTTGTTGAGAAACAAGGGCTTGAGCAGAGTTCTTGTTTTGATTGTAGCCTCCATTCTGAGCTTGTTGGTGGTTGTTATTTGGCACACCACTTTTGCACTCTCTAGCAAAGTGTCCCTTCATGTGGCACTTATAGCATTCCACCTTTGTCTTGTCAAAACCAGCTCCATCTTCTCTTCTTTGAGAGAAGTTGTTCCTCCCAGTTCTTTTAATAAACTTCTTCACCCTCATAGATAACATGGCCATCTGCCATTTAATGTCCATCTCCTCCAGATCATCAGGGTGAAGTTGTTCCAGATCATCATTAATCAAGGAGTTGTTGTTGTGACTGGACAAAAAGGCTTCAAAGACAGTTTCAGTGCCTTTTTCTGAATTCACTCCACTAGCAGCACTAACTGCTTCAGGGTTGGCAGTAGTATCAGTGGATGATGATAGAAGTGCAGCATTATGAATATACCCAGTGGGCTTCTTCTTAGCTTCTACCTCAGATTCAAAAACTGTTAGATCATTATACAGATCATCTAGTTCCTTCTCTTCCAGATTGTCACTCTGTCTATATGAGACAGTGTACATAGTCCATTCATCCCCAAGAGATCTGAGGAACTTCCTGTTGATATCATCTTGCTCCATCTTCACTCCAACAGTAGCCAGTTCACCAATAAGCTTGTTGAACCTGTCAAAAGTTTGAGTCATAGACTCATTCTTTGAAGAAGTGAAGTTCTCATGCTGCTGCTTCAGAACATCCCTTTGATTTCTTTTGGTGCTCTTAGTTCCAGCAAATCTTTTCTCTAGAGCATTCCAGAGAATATGAGCATCAGTGCAGTTGCAGAATTGATGCTGATATTCATTGGGGATGGCCTTCATCTCTGTCTACCTGATCTTCCTCTCACCATCTGTCTTTGGTGGAGGTCTTTTCCCATCTGGTCCAATCTGACCTTCAGTAGAGGGGCCATTCTCAATGACATCCCACATTGAGTAGTCAGTGAGGAGAATGTATTGCCTGATTCTGATCTTCCACATGTCAAACTCATTGGGTTTGAGCATTGGAACCTTAGAGACAAGAGTACTGTTTGATTCTGCAAAGTTTTCCATGATGAATGAATGAATGTTTCTGAGAGAACAGGCTCTGATACCACTTGTCAGGATCGAATTCTCAACAAGAATTATGAACACTCAGAAACAATATTAAAGAAGTTGCGGAAAAACACTTTAATATTCAATAAACAGAAAAACAGTATGAATCACAACTTGCAAACTTTACTTAATGATTCAAGTTACAAGCTTTTCATTCACAACCTCAATCTTGAAAAACAGACTCTTTCAAGACGAATTCTACTTCTCTAGAATTAGGAATGATGCCTTGAGGTTGATTCTCTCTTTATATCAAAAACTCAGAATTATTCACAAAAAAATTACTTAGCTATTCTAAACAAATCTATACATATATTGAAGAATAAAAGATAATTACTAAACATAAAAAGATCTTCAAAATAATCTTCATAATTATCTTCAAGAATTCCATGTTTATCTCCAGACGCGATCTCTTCAACATTATCTTCAAATTATCTCAGAAGCAGCATTAATCATCTTGGAAGAACTAACTGAGTCTTGGCAGTATTAACTACTAAGCAGCACTAACCACTAGCAGTACTAACTTTGTTCAAGCAGCACTAACTTTGACTAGCAATATTAATTCTACTAGAAGTAGTAATACCTAGCAGTATTAACTTTGAGATCCTCTGGCAGTACTAACTCTGAACTAGCAGCATTAATGACTTGGTCACATCTTCAGTTCCCAAAAACTCGTTTTCCCATAATATTCATCTTTAAAGACAACGTTCCAATACAAACATTCTTTATAAAACGATGCAACCCATAACTAACTCAAAACGGGATTATAATTCGACATGCAATTTGTGAAAACGTGAATAACACTTCATATCCCAAAACACCCAAAAACACGGATGGGGCAAAGTACTCGACCCTTAAATAATGGAAAACAACCCATATGAATATGATATGCCATCGAAAACATGGAACTGAATTTCAATACTCACGCGACCATAAAATGGAAAGAAATCCAAATGTTAAAGCATATGCAATTAAATATCCAAAATGTTGTTGGCCAACAACGGGGGAGACCCGTATCCATTGAGAGTGGAGGAACACAAATGTATGCCACTCATACAACGTTGATCGTATGACACTTCACGACATGAAAGCCCAAGTGCCCCTACGACTCCCTGCAAGCTACACCAAAAGAGACAGTTGACCTTAGTCAATATTACCATGAATACCACCAAAGGCCCGACAACATTCGAGGACAACAACCATGGCATTACCCCGAATGGCGGAGTTCCAAAACACCCATCATGAAACGCCCATCATAGAACGCCCATCATTACAATAGCATAACAAGACTCAGCCCTCCTAGTGTACACTTGAAAGGTTAAGGTCATACAACATGGGTCCCGGAGTCCAACCTCGTACCACCCAATTGACCATCAAATAAGACTGACTTACTTGCCTATGGATCCTATGCAACACAGTCTAACATTACATGACTACACATGAATGACCAACGCACTCGAGCCTATAATTAACATAAATATGCAATAAAGTGCATTAAGATGTATATTGAACATGGGCTCTACAAAGAGCCATTAAAACTTGGACAATGTCCACGGGACTCTTTTAAGTTAAAACCGAGCTAAAATGATCAAAACCCATATGACCAACAAATAACGTTTCTCCAAATAATAAAACCCATCTAGATGACGTTTATGGAGACCCACACTTCAAAGATGTGATTCACCCAAGTTTATCAAATATGAAAACTTATCAAAATACCCAACACATTGACGATAACCAGGTAAAACATATTTTTACTTCGAAATACTCATTTTGGCATGTACATAGTTTTCACAAAGCAACTTTAACTCACCTTGCTAGATTTATGATAAATCTAGATTTTACCCTAACTTGAGCTTCCTTGAAGAAACTTGAATCCACAAGCACAATCCTTCCAAAACCTAGATCCACACATTTCCAACCATAAATAATCATATTCAAGTGTTTAGAACCATTCCCCAAACACCTTATATCAAAATTCTCGTTTTGGTCAAAAACCCTAATTTGACCTAACTTTTCTCAAAATCTTCCAAACCAAAATTTGAGAAACATAAACACTAGGAAGTCATCAATATACAATTTATGACTCATAATAAAGTTTACAAACAAGTAGGATCAACTCACCACTTGTATTTTGGTGAAAACTTAGAAAACCCCAAAATTCTTGAAGATGGAGGTGATGGTGATGAGCTCTTGACCTTTGTTTCCAATACACCACCAAATAATCATGGATATTCCCAAAACAAACAATATAACCTGGAAAATCTCTCAAAAAAATCACCAAAATCGGAGTTGAGATGCAAAAGTTATGAAGAAATGAAGTTCTAGGGCTGAAAATCGGGTTTTATGCTCTACCAGGGCGTTTCGCGACTTACCACGCGACCTTAAGTCGCGGCATAAGTCGTCCGCTTCCCCTAAGTTATGGCACAAGTCGCGTAGTGCATTGTCCGCCCGGTTTTCTTCTCGTTCACATTTTTGGCAATAACTTCTTCGTTATAGCTCTGATTTTGGTCTGGAAAGAACCGTTGGACTCGTAATTGAATCCTTCATACACCAAGACTATAAATCTAGGATTCAAGTCCAAAATCATATATCTTATTTTTCTCTTAAAATTACCGATTTCTGTATCAACTTGAAACGATACTTTTCAAAATCGGGGTGTTAAATGATACAATCACGAAAATAGAAGGAACCGCTGAGGAACTTGGTTGGGAAGTAGATGCCTCGGTGTGAGTCCAAATTTAATGAGGGTAGGCTGTCGAGAGGCTCCACTCAAAAGAGAGGTTTTAACCTATTTGGATTTCTTAGTAGACGGGGGGTTTGGAGGCCTGAGTAGACACTGAGGGTTCTCTCAGTATCGTTCCCCCCTAAGAAGAATACGAAGAAACGAGAAGAGGAGAGTTATAGATAAGAAGCATACCTAGGAATATTGTTCAATCACTTGAGGAGGATTTTAATCGAGGATGTTGTCAATCTTGTAGGGGGTTGATCATATGTTATGGGATAATCCTCAAAAATCATGGCAAAGATTCCTCTACGGAAACGAATGTAGGGCAAAACTCATTCTATTTGCCTTCTGTTGACCCTGGTGACCAAGTTTGTTTGTCCCACAATAACTAGTACTAATCAATATGAATACTCATGATTCAATTCAATTAGTCATATGTCATTGATTCAAATTCCACCGTTTTACAAATTCGTATACAAAATGCTTTCTCTCAAACTTTCTCTCTCTAAGATTCCCTCTGTTCAGTTCTTGCTACTTCTTACTTACTTTTTGCTTACATAAGAACAAAAACCTATTTATACAAAAGTACAATACAAAGGAATCTAAACTAATACAGTTGACTTTATTTGACTTTGAGCTTTGACTTTGACTTTGCTTGAGAGGCTATGACTTGAACTTTGACTTTTAACCTTTGATGATCTTGGATACAATATTTATGCTCTAACAAAGTCATCAAATATAACATGGGCAAAGACAATTTTGTGAACGTAAAACACAACATGGCTAATTTCAGGGCAACATTGCTGGATTGATCCAGCCCTACGATCTTCACATCCACATTTTAAACAAAGTTTGTGAAAAGATAGTTCCATACCTAGAACATGGGGTTCTTCTCGACCTTGGTAATGGTCTTAATGGGTTCGCCAGTCTTCTTGGCCAATCGTAGTTAATGTGTTAGTCCTATATATTCCTTATGTCAAAGTATTGAAAAAGTTTCTAAGTTCTGAAGACCAGAGATAACTCTGATTGAAAGCTCATATTTAACCAGAGCATGCTCCAGAAGATAGAGAAATCAAAAAAAGCTTAACCAGCAGATGATCTAGCGACCAGAGCCTCCAGGTCCCCTCTGATCCTACCTCTGTGTTCAACCCAATGCTCAAATCTCTCAAGTGAGGTCTTCCTATCAAAGCCTGACATGTCACCTCAAAACGGTTACTACACCTTTCAACGAGGAGCTTCTTCGTTGGTTGGTGTCTTGACTTTCTTGCTTTAGGCAATAAATAGGAGATCTGTTTGTTGCATAATGTACCTTTTTTGTACCTTTCATCTCATGCATACCTTTTTGAGAGAATATTTAGCAACAAACTAGAGAGAAAATTCTAGAGAGAGTTTTACACACACTACTACATGTGTTCTTGGTGTTCATATTGTAATCTCCAGAATTCAGATCAATACATATGACTTCGATGGCTCCTAAATCTGGTTTTATCTTTCCTATCCTTGTCTACTGTTCTTAGTATATTTGTGATATATTTCTTGTTGCATCCGCTCATAATCATTTAAGCAGTTATCACTTAAAAAGTGAATATGGGTTTCGACTCAATGTCATCAAGCATGATCACAATATTGCTCAGTGGTGGCCTCAACTTCGTAAGCTTTGTGCTTTGGAAGCTTGAATGTGGATAAAGGAGTGACGGGACGAAAATTTGAGTGACTTCTTTTTCATTTGCATCGATCTCTTGAATCGTTTTGGCAAAATACCAAAAGCTTCCTTAAGCAATCCCTACAAATGGGAGGGGTGAAGATGAGAGCGTGGTGAAGAACACATCAGCTTAGGAAACAAGATGCATCCTTGAACCAGGGTTTGTCATTCAGAATGTCCAACGAGGCAAGATGGTTGTTTGCCTTGATGCTACAATCTACCATGGAAATGGTAACGTTCTTGGCAGCCACTTCTGTTTTAGAGAACAAATAACAAAGAAGAAATACTTGAAAGACTGGCAAAAAGAATAGAAATGAAGAAGATGAAATGAGAAAAAACTAGGGTTTTGAAAAACCAAAAACAAAAGAATGGTTTTTGAGACAGAAAAGAAACTTAAGAGACTTTTAGTTTCTTGTTTTAGAACAAAGAAAAAGGTAAGTAGAAGAGTAACAAATCTTAATAGTTTAAATGCAAAATGATTTGCATAGAAACTATTACTGCGTATTCTTGGTGTTCTTGAGAGATTTTGCAAGAGTATGGCTCAATAGTTTTGATAGTCTAAAGAGAAAATGAGAGTAGCATGTGAGTATTTATAGTGGCTTGAGGAGAGAAAAAAAGGAGATAGAATGAATTTTTGACGGTTCGGGTGAAGTGGAGTAATGATGACCGTGCCATGTCTGTAGGGTTTCATATGATAGGGAATGCATATGGATCTTGTGTGTCAGATAACACTAACAGTTGTTATACTCGGTAAACAATGTTTTTTTCAAAATCCGAGAATTGCATTTATTAATGTCTGGGACAAAATGATAATTTCCCAAAAATGACGATTTATTTTCTAAAAACATTTGTAAGAATCCATGATATAAAGTCTTAGATAAAGGTTTTGTTACTGAATAAGAGAAAAGTATTCAGTGACATTTTGGTTGTGAAAAGAATCACTAAATAGTTATCACAAGGATATGCTTCTCGGTGAATGTGTAAAAGACATATGTACCTTCAGTGATATCATTTAAGATCTCATAGATCAATTGAAATTGTATGTATTCTAACTGATGAATGTAAAAAATTTGAAGATTATTCCACAACATTCAACATTCCCAACTCACTGATTAGAAAGTTGAAACTAGCTTCATCAAGGGGTTTTGTAAAAAGGTCAGCTATTTGAAAATCAGTTGGAATAAAATGAAGTTCAATATCACCTTTCATGACATGTTCTGTGATGAAATGATATCTGATTTCTATGTACTTGGTGAGTGAAGAACAAGATTGTTTGTTATTACAATAGCGTTAGTACTGTCACAATAAATAGGAATTTTAATAACTTCATTTCATAGTCAATGAGTAGGTTTTTTATCAATAGGATTTGAGCACAAAAACTTCCATCTGCAACTTATTCTGCTTTAGTTGTTGAGGTGGACACTAGGGTTTTCTTTTTACTTATCCAACTCACCAACTTTCTACCTAGAAGCTGACAAGCTCTAGTGGTGTTTTTCCGGTCCAACTTGTAACCTGCAATATTACTATTTGAATTCCTAGTTAGATCGATCCCTTAGTCTTTGAGATACCAAAGATCTAGATTGGGTGTACCCTTTATATATCTGAATATTCTCTTTACACCGCTCAGATGAGATTCTTAGCATTCAGCTGAATATCATGGACAAAGACTAGTAGTATACATGCTATCAGGTTGGCTAGTTGTGAGATACAACAAGTAGCCGATCATTTTTTTAAGTTGTAAAATTAACAGGTTTCCCATTGGTATCCTTTTTCAGTGTTAGAGGATGTGTCATAGGGGTTTTCGTTGACGAGCACTCAATCAAGTCAAACTTTTTAAGCGTGACTCTAACATACTTTCCTTGGTTTATAAAAATTACTTTTTCATATTGTTTGGTCTGAAGACGAAGAAAGAAAGTTAGTTTCCCGATCATGCTCATTTTATATTTACTTTTCATCATATTTGAGAATTTCACACAAAGATATGGTTTCGTAGATCCAAATATAATATCATCGACTTATATCTGAACAAAAATGATGTGACCCATTACTTTCCTTAGAAAGAAGGTGCTATCAATCATTCCATGACTAAACTATGATTTAGAAGAAAAGAGGAAAGGGTTTCATACCAAGCTTGAGGAGCTTGTTTTAACCCATAAAGATTCTTATCCATTCTATATACATAGTTTGGATACTTAAAGTCAAGGTTGTGCAACATAGAATTCTTCTTGAAGTTTTCCATTAAGAACAAGCCTCTTCACGTCCATTTGATATACATTGAAATTGTAACACCCCAAATTTTTCTTAGACACCTGTTTCATGCCTTTAATGTCACTCCTTAGTCATTTCATTAATTGTTGGGAGTTATATTTGTTGGGTCATCTAAGATTTGAAGATGAACTCCCTTTGTTGGCTTGTAATTGTATACCTGTAAAATGTTGTACACTTTCATATTTAGAATACCATATGGTTCTTTGTAATAACTTAGTTGTGCTTTAAAAGAGCGGTGAATCGAACACCAACCGAATTCAACATGAAGTGAGTCTACTAATGCGGATCAAGATAAACGTCAAGAGAACTAAGTTACATCTGCCGAAGATATGCAAGATCTTCGGCAGACCATCCTTGTCGATCCCTCTATATCGGCATCCCTCATTGTCGAAGATTCAGCATATGTTCACATTGCTGAATTGTTCCTAAATTCGGCAATGACATCTATAGAAAATCCTCATGATTTGACTACACTTCCTCATTTCCAATGTTCTTCAGACAAAAGGAATGGAAACTTCTATTGTACAGAGGATATTTACTTGAGTTCTGATCTGATTGAGACTTTCTCCTTAAAAGATCTCAAAAAGATTTGTACCAAGAATATTTTATTAGGATATTGTCTTATCATAGTACAAAAGTTACCTTTTGTATTTTGATAAGTCAATTCAAATATCTAATAATTTATTGAAGATATCTCAAGGATCCACTCAACAAATGACAAGTGTACTTTGCATTTAATGCATGGGGTAGTATATAAATGGTGAAGACCTCTCCATGCAAACTACGCTTTTCAGCTTAAGAATTCTCAGTGCATTCAAGCAAGTTGATAGTTATTTCTCTTTCCGTAGCTTTTTGTCTTTGTGTTCTTTAAGTTGTGTTCTAAAATTTTACTAAGTGTTAGATTGTTAGGATAGTTTTAACTATTCTTTTCCGCAACAATCTTTTTGTTTACTAAGTGTAATTCTTGATATTCATTATCAATAAAGAAAATTTTGTGTATTGTATTCAACCCCCCCCCTTCTACAATACTTGTTTTTCTTACTTAGGACTAACAATATTAAATAGAGGAGTGTAAATGTTAATGCTTTAGTTTTATCGTTGGCTAAGTCGAATCGAGATCGAAATTTGGTCAAGTTTGAACCCAAACCCCCGACCTCGGTACAAGCGGGGCGTATATGCCATAGAGACATTGCCATGGGCATACTAGCGGGGAACAATCGTAGGATGTCCTATAGCCATAGTACACCCTCCGCGAGAGAGCCTGGCGAGAATGCCAAGGGAACTCTCGCATGGCAAGGTAGTCGACGGCCTCTAAGGCTTTAAATGCCTTGTTCGTTTTTAGGGAGCTCATTTGGCTATTTTGAGAATTTTGGAAGGAGACGTTTTTCTCTCAAGGACAAGGTAGACTCCCATTTCACTCCTCCTTCCTCATAGAATGTCATACCAACCACAACCTAGTAACATTTATGGCTCTTCATAGGATCTAGAGCTCAAGGGAAGTACCTAACTCCATTGAAAGCTTCAAGTTGTCAACCACATCTCTAGGGTTTTTCTACAAATTAGGTTTTCTTATCTCAAAACTTCTATGTGAGTTTCTTAGCCTACAAAACCACATTAAATGCTATCATTTGCTTTTAATATAAATTTTATAGTTATTTTGGGTTTTGACCTAAATCTAGGGTTTTATGAGTTAGTGTTGAATAAAGGTTTTATTCATTGATTATTGGAAATTAATAGCTTTGCACAAATTTATAACTCAAGGAAGTAGAGGTTGGAAATGTGAAAATGAGGAACTTTTGTCATGCTTCATCTTATAAGATAAGTTGTTAAATTCATGGGAACCATAGTAGTAACTAGACCTTATTATTATCAAGCTACTTTACTAACTAGCTCGGAATTGCAAACATGTTAAATTTGATATGAACATGGAATGTGCAATGACATGAGCTTGTGAACTTTGTATGACAAATAAGATGCTCTTGGGATTGATAATGTAATATGCATTGGTATGATTATATAAACTTGCATATGATCATATTATGAAGTTTTGATGTCTATCTCCTTGTTCACAAGGATTTAGACCGTATGGATTTTATGTTCATATTGATTGACCACCTTGGGTCACTAGCGAGTAGGAAATAAAGGACATAGAAGTCCTTGACGTGTAACTCGTCTAGATGGGGTAAGAAATAAAATCACATATGTCCTTGAGGTGTAACTCAATGGAGTAGGCAATAAAGGCATGTTATTTGGTTTGAGGTTGTGATGTCGTGATGGCATGGGAACTAAAACCGGGACTTGAGGTGTAACCTAGTAACATCTGGATGACACCATTCGTGTGTTCTAGTCATCTTGATGGAAACGGGTCTCCACCATACATCAAGAGATATCTCTTGTGTTGATAATGTCTCAAATCAAGTTCTAACTGCTAATCAATCACAATTACAATCAAGATGATGAATTCGTAGTCATATGTCATTGATAATGAATCTTAGATTACATTCACTCTCACTTTCTCTCACTACAAACTTTCTCTCACACTAGAATGATACAACAATCACACCTTCTCTAATCTGCTCTGTTCACAATAATGACTTTCTAAACTGTTTTTACACACCTACACTTAACAACAAATACAAAGACAAAGATATTTATACCACCTACAATAACAAAGAAACAAAATACAAGATACTTTGACTTTGACTTGTATTACAAAGACTTTGACATTCTTGCTTGAGAGTTGACTTTGAGGCTTTGACTTGTTTGACTTTGATCTTCAAACATTATGATCTTGCATCCAACAAATATGTGCTCTAACATTTGTGTTTATGTGCAAGTGTGGAACATTGTTTGCCAAGTCGAGAATTGGTATTTATACAACCAAGTGAACCTGGTACATTTAATTTATGATATTCTCATCCCATTCATGAACTGTTTATTTTATATGATCTTGCTAGGATTTTAGCCTAACACTTGTTATGGTGTTTTGTTGGTTCTCAGGTCCCACTAGCGGTGGATCTAGTACAAGTTTAGTTACCGGTTGGTGCGGTTAAGAGCACTTGAGGAACCTGATATTTTTGGGCGTTTGTGGAAGAGAGATTTTTGGAGATATAATTGACACCCCTATTAATGTAGTTTAATTCATGTCTAGATTGAATAGGTTGTCACGTTTATGTCTCAATATTCAATACTTTAGACTTGTACAAACTATCCCGAACATTATGGGTTTTAGTTGTCGAATTTTAGAAGTTTCATTTCTACCCATTTCCCGGATTTTGTCCCTATTATTTTTGATAATTTTTAGGGTGATATAAGTTGGTATCAGAACCCTAGTTTAAGTGAACTAGGTGTGAAAAACTTATGCCTAGACCTAAGTTGAGTCAATTAAGCTACGAATTGTGAGAAGTTGGGTAGAAATATTAAGATGGGATGTCTTAGAGTCGACGAAAATTACACCGTTGATAATTATGAAAGTGGTAACAAGAACTCTTATGTGTAGTATGTTCATAATCTCAATTAGCTATTGCTATTATGAATATATTATTACGTGAGCATGCTTGAATTACTATGATTATGATGATCGATGAATGTATTAGTATGTTTTTCTTTGCGTATAATCTCGTATAGCCAATCTTCTAATCTCTATTTCTCATATGTGTGATAGACCGAGGTGGTTAACACGCGTAATTGACCGGGACCTCCACCGTATGATCAAGACGCGATGGTGTCTACGGTCGATCAACCAAGAACAACTACGGCAGTGGTGGCCCCACCCATAAGGAATGTGTTAGGCAGAGGGGCCGAACATGTCCCAAGGACCAACTTAGCTACATCCACTCCGGTTTTTGAAGAAGTAACACCGGAGACAAGGATGATGGACGGGATGATGCAGGATATGAACACGGTCATGGCTCAACAGCAGGAGCCTTTTATGAAGTTATTGGAGGATAGAGACACAAACAACCATAGACATGAGGCAGTTGCAGAGAATGTGATAGTGGCAGGATCCGGGGCACCAGAAACGAAATCCCTACCGATGGATTAGTTACGATAGATACAATACAAGCGGGAAGAACTTGTTCCTACAAGTCTTTTCTCTGTTGTAAACCACCGGAATTTGTCGGTTCAAACGACCCGGTGGCTTGCATGAATTGGCTTCGAGAAACTGAGCATGCCTTCAGGGCTTGTGACTGTGAAGAGGGCCAGAAGGTGAATTTTGGGTCATAAATGCTCAGAGGCCTCAGTGTTGGATAAAATAACCGGAGTCGCGTTCAAGAAAAAGATTTTGGAGGAGTACTACAACGAAAAAAAGATGGACTTAATAGAAGAAGAGTTTCGATCGTTGAAAAAGGGGAACTTGTCGGTAAAGGAGTACACCCGACTCTTTATGGAGAAACTGAACCTTCTGGGGCATGTGTCCCCAACTGGGAAAAAGAAAGATAAAGGCGTACTTGAAAGGTTTGCCTGCGGACATGATGGCAATGGTCCGCAACTCCAATGCTTCTAATCTTCGAGAGAAGATTTAGGAGGCCAAGGTCATGGAAAGGGTTTATGCTAGGGACTAACAAGAGAAGTAGGTTTGCTTCCCATGGAGTTGGGAGTTTTGACGTGGTGATTGGGATGTATTGGTTGGAGAAACACGAAGCGAAAATATTATGTTAAAAAAAACTCATAAGGGTACCATTACCAAGTGGAGACTTTGTCTTAGTCTATGGGGAGAAGTGCAAGGGCGAAGTGGCTATCATTTCTTCCATTAAGGCAAGAAAGTGTTTAATGAAGAGATACCCCTTATTCCTAGCCTACGTAATGGATGCCAAAGCATAGAAGAAGAAGGTGGAAGATGTTCGACAACGAGTATCCTGGGTCTATCTGGTTACTATCGGAGATTTTTCCAAGATTTTTCCAAGATTGCTTCTCCATTGACAGCTTTAACTCGGAAAAACGTATAGTTCGTGTGGGCTGACGCGCAAGAGAAGGCATTCCGAACTATATAAAGAAAACTTTGTCAGGCCCCAATTTTATCCCTACCCGAGGGTATAGAAGACTTTGTGGTCTACAACAATGCATCCAAGATGGGTTTGGGTTGTGTCCTAATGCAAAGGGAAAAGGTGATAGCTTATGCTTCTAGGTAACTCAAGGAAAACGAGAAAATTACCCAACTCACGACCTTGAGTTAGTGGTGGTAGTGTTTGCTTTGAAGTTGTGGCGACACTATTTGTACGGTACGAAATGTACACTCTATACCAACCAAAAGAGCCTGAAGTAAGTGTTTGATCAAAAGGAGTTGAACATGCGTTAATGGAGATGCTTAGAGTTTCTTAAGGATTATGACTGTGAGCTTCTCTACCACCCCTGTAAAGCTAATGTGGTGGTGGACACTTTAAGTCGGAAGGAGTATAGTGGGATGGTGCAAACATCCTTGGCAAGGATCGAAGTTGTCTCAGGCCTAATAGATAGGATCAAGATCACACAAGCCGAAGCATTACTCGAGACGAACCTCAAAGAAGAGTCCATGGTGAAATAACGTCTTCAACTGACAAAATATTGTAGAGGTTTGAAACTATTCCAAGGGCGAATTTGGGTGCCCAAGATCGGGGGATGTCGAAATTTATTGTTAGATGATACCCATAAGTCGAAATACTTAATTCATCCTGGAAGCACGAAAATGTATAGGGACTTGAAGTTAAATTATTGGTCGCCGATAATGAAATTGTATGTGGCTAGTTATGTGGAAATGTATATTACCTACTTACAAGTAAAAGTTGAACATCAACGACCCTACGGTAGTTTGAAATCTCTAGAGATACCGGAATGGAAGTGTGATCACATCACAATGGATTCCGTGACAAAACTACTGAAGATCTTGAGGGGCCATGACACCATTTGGGTAATAGTGGACCGGCTAACCAAGAGTGAACATTTCTTAGCCATGCGGGAAACTTTGTCATTGGACAAGTTGGCAAGGTTGTACATAAATGAGGTGGTTTCACGGCACGGGTGCCATTGTCTATTGTGTATGATCATGATAGTCATTTTACTTCGCATTTTTTGGGATGCTTTCCAAAGGGAGTTGGGTACGAAAATAAAGCTAAGCACGACATATCACCCTGAAACAGACAGGCAAAGTGAGAGGAACATTCAAACATTACAAGACATGTTAAGGTTGTGCGTTATTGATTTTAGAAGAAATTGGGATACTCACCTTCCATTGGTGGATTTCGTCTACAACAATAGTTATGACTCGAACGTAGGTGCCGTGCCATTTGAAGTTTTGTATGGCCAAAAATGTAGGACTCCGGTTTGTTGTGTGGAGGCAGGTGAGAAACAATTCGCCAGAACGGAGATCATACAAGAGACAACAGATAAAGTTTAGGGTATTAGAGGTCATTTGAAGACGGCTCAAGATTGCTAAAAGAGTTACGCTGACAAGAAGAGGACACCGATAGAGTTTCAAGTGGGTGATCGGGTAATGTTGAAGCTATCGCCATGGAAAGGGATAATCAGGTTTGGTAAGCTAGGGAAGTTCAGTCCCCGTTTCCTTGGACCCTTCACGATTCGTGAGCGTATTGGACTTCAAGCCTAAAAGTTGGATCTACCACCCGGATGAGCGGGATCCACCCTACGTTTCATGTGTGCTACTTATGGAGGTGTTCGGCGGAAGAGAAAAGCGTCATTCCTTTGTCATAGATTAGAGTGGATAATAACAGATGTGTGGAAGAACCTGAGACTATTTTAAAAAAGAAGACAAAGAGACTTCGTCACAAAGAAGTGATGATGGTGAAGGTTCAATGGAAGAACCACCGGGGTGCCAACGTGACGTGGGAATCGAAACACGACATGAAGAGGCGGTATCCTCATCTGTTTGGTTAGTTTAAGATTTCGAGGACGAAACATTTTCTAAGGGGTGGTGGATTGTAACACCCATAATTTTGCGTAGACACTCGTTTCATGCCATAATGTCTCTCCTTAATCATTTCATTAATTTTTGGAACTTATATTAAATGGAGGAATGTAAATGTTAATGCTTTAGTTGTAACGTTGGCTAAGCTAAATCGAGATTGAAATTTGGTCCAGTTTGGAACTTCGAGATGGGGGGCGGTGCCAAGCGACT
Organism: Arctium minus; assembly: GCA_954870635.1. Classification (NCBI taxonomy): domain Eukaryota; kingdom Viridiplantae; phylum Streptophyta; class Magnoliopsida; order Asterales; family Asteraceae; genus Arctium; species Arctium minus. The sequence continues at coordinate 126,927,446 of OX941081.1, read as the reverse complement.
ATGACAGGCGACAGTGCCCTTGGGCATTGTCGTGCGTCACAATCGCACCCAAGCCCCCGGTTCGATACAAGTGGGGATAGTATGCCACGGCGATATTACCATGGGCATACTCACGGAGCACAATCACGGGATGGCATGTGGTCGTGGTACTCCCTCCACGAGAGTGCCTGTCGAGAATGCCAAGGGCACTCTCGCATGGCGAGGTCGCCGACGGCCTCTGAGACTTTAAATGCCTTGTTCGTTTTTAGGGAGCTCATTTGGTATTTTGAGAAAGTTGCAAGGAGACATTTTTCTATCTAGGATAACGTAAACTCCTCCCTTTTCACTCCTCTTTCCTCATTGAATGTCATACCAACCACAACCTAGTAATATTTATGGTTCTTCAAGGGATCTAGAGCTCAATGGAAGTAACTAACTCTATTGGAAGCTTCAAGTTGTCAACCACGTCTCTAGGGTTTTTCTCCAAATTAGGTTTTCTCATGTCTAACCTTCTAGGCGAGTTTCTTAGCCTACAAAACCACATTAAATGCTATTATTTGCTTTTGATACAAATTTTATGGTTATCTGGGGTTTTGACCTAAATCTAGGGTTTTATGAGTTATGGTTGAATATGGTTTTATTCATTGATTATTTTCAATTAATAGCTTTGCAAGAATTTATAAGTCAAGGAAGTAGAGGATGGAAATGTGAAAATGAGGAACTCTTGGCATGCTTCATTTTATAAGATAAGTTGTTAAAAATTCGAGGGAACCATATTTGTAACTAGACCTTATTATTATCAAGCTACTTTGATGACTTTCTCGGAATTGGAAACATGTTAAGTTTGATATGAACATGGAATGTCCAGTTACATAAGCTTGTGAACTTTGTATGATAAATAAGATGCTCTTGGGATTGATAATGTAATATTCATTTGTATGATTATCTGAACTTGCATACGATCATATTGTGGAGTTTTGATGTCTATCTCCTTGTGCACGAAGATTTAGACCGTATGGATTTTATGTTCATATTTTTTGACCACCTTTGGTCACTAGCAAGTAGGCAATAAAGGACATAGAAGTCCTTGAGGTGTAACTCGTCTAGATTGCGTAGGCAATAATGTCCCTTAAGTCCTTGAGGTGTAACTCAATAGAGTAGGCAATAAAGGCATGTTATTTGGTTTGAGGTTGTGATGTCGTGATGGCATGTGAACTAAAATCGAGACTTGAGGTGTAACCCAATAATATTTGGATGACACATTCGCGTGTTCTCATCTTCTTGATGGAAACAGGTCTCCCCCGTACTTTAAGAGATATCTCTTGTGTGTTTATGTTTAGGTGTGGAACATTATGTGCAAAGTTGAGAATTGGTATTTATACAACCAAGTGGACCCGGTAACATTTAATTTATGATATTACATCCCATTCGTGAACTGTTTATTTTTATATGATCTCACTAGGCTTTTAGCCTAACACTTGTTGTGGTGTTTTGTTGGTTCTCAGTTCCTACTAGTGGTGGATCTAGGACGGGTTGAGTTACCATTTTGTACGGTTAAGAGCATTCGAGGACCCGAATATTTTTAGGCGTTTGGGGAAGAGAGATTTTTGGAGATATAATTGACACCCTTATAAACCAAGTTTAATTCACGTCAAGATTAAGTAGGTTCTTACGTTTATGTCTCAATATTCAATACTTTGGACTTGTACAAACTATCCCGAACTTTATGGGTTTTAGTTGTCATCGTATTTTAGAATTTTCATTTCTACCCATTTCCCGGATTTTTTCGCTATTATTATTGTTAGTTTTTAGGGTGTTATATAATTCTTTTTTAGCAGCATAGGCTAAGAATAATCGAATTTCTTCAAGCGTAACCACTAGAGAAAAAGTTTCATCATAGGCTAAGAATAATCGAATTTCCTTGAGCAACAAGTCTAGCATTGTTGCGAGTAAAGTGCCATTTTCTTCCGGTTTGTTTCTTTAGGCCCATTTGGTGCCTATAATTGGCTTCTTAATTGGACGAGGGACTAGATATCATACTTTATTTCTTCTGGATTTGGTCAACTCTTCTTGTATAGGACTGACCTAATTTGGATATATGATGGCTTCTTCTATCTTCTTGAGCTTAGAAAGAGATAATGTTAACAAAAAGATAGATGTTACTTGTGCCACGTCGAGTCTGAATATCAGCGTTACGTTTACCTAGAATTTGATCGATAGGATGATATTTTGTCCATCACTGAGCTAGTGCCTGTGGAGGAAGAATTGAGTCTTGATTTGGAAAGGAAGATTCAGGTAATGATGTTGAAGAAGAAACTTCACTGGCAAGTTCAACATCATTTATTCTTAAATTAGATAAGACTTCATTCACTGAGGAGGATTTAGCAGTTGAAGATGGATCAACGTCTACTGAATCTAAGGGAAGCATAGTGGTGATTGGAACTGCTGAAATCACAAAAGATGATTAAGCTCTTTTTGTTGACTAAGTATCGATAATAATATTTGGATCATCATCATTGTTTGGATATTCAATGTGATATAGATGACTGAAGTTAGCATTTGAATCTCCAAAATGTGAAATCATCCACTCATTCAAATCTTTGTTATTAAAGACAAATTTGTATTTAGTTGAACGTAATTCATCAAAAGTTATATGGTTGGTTTCTTCTATACATTGTCTTCTCTACGGTTATCGAACCCTCTCGCTCCAACAAAGGTCTCGGCCTCTTGAGAGATCAAAAACTACCTTCCCATCGTCTCTCCCACTATGTCCCTCTCTTCCATTCCCTGAGCGTACACATCTTCCATGACTTATGCCTCCTCAATTGTTTCATAGAGGGTGGAGGCCTTGGAGTGTTAGACCATAGCCATCATGTCCGTCAGTAAGCCCTTGAGATAGGCCATGATTGTCTCCTTTCCCTTGGGTCACATGCCCAACTAGGTCTAACTCCTCCATGACCTATCTAGTGTATTCCCTCACTGACATGCTTCCCTTCCTAAAAGCTCAGAATTTGTCTTCTACACGATCGATCCCTCTCTCATTGCAGTATTCATCCATTATTGTCTTTTTAAACATATCCTAGGTCATCTTTGTGATAATGGTTGCTTCAAGGGTGGACTTGGTGACGTTCCATCATCTGAGCACTAGGTCTCTTAGCATCTGAGAGGCAAAGTTAGCCTTTTGACTCTCTTCACACTCGAGTCAAATGCATGTTCAATCTCTTGAATCCGGTTCATATAGGCAACTGATTATGCGACCCCAAGAACTTCGTTGGCTTGCTACACATAAAAGCCTTGTAGGATCAATTTCTCCCACATCGCCTAGCTTCGACAATAGGATGCTCGTCAGTCCGGAATATATTTTCGGTACCCCGGGAACCCACCACCACATTCTTGTAAATGGTCTCATGTCTTCGGTGGTTGGAATCTCTATCCTCCAACATTTTCAGGAATACCTCTTGTTGCTTTTCCATGGCCGAGTTTACCATCTACATAACATTGACCAACATTTCCTTTGAGGGTTCACCTCTTGAATTATCCGATTGGAAGATGCAGTGTAACTCTTAGCACATGCTCGATTCTTCCTCCCAACAATGTCGGTAGAGGTGGAGGATTTCATTGTTAGCCCTCTCGGCTTGATTTGGATTGGACACGCTTGTCTCTTGACCATCTCCTTGAGTTGGTGGTCTACTCCGCGTGTTAACCATTGTAAAGTTGGATTGTTACAGGTTAGGGCTTTGGTTTCATTTTGAGTTTCTGGTATGTGTATGTTATGGTGTTTGTGGCCAAAAAAGATGATCGGAAAATAAATTGCTGGAGAAGATGAAGGTAGGTGGTGGCCATTCTGGTTTTGATTCTAAAAAGAGAGGTGCACCAGTTCGGGAGGGGAATTAATATATGTGTTAGTTTTCTAAATGAGAAAATAAGCAGAGTGTGGGGGTGAATGTTTAGGAGTGGATTGGGGAGAAGGGGTAGGCTTTTTAGGAGAAGACTTCTTTGGTGAGGATTTTGGTAGAAAAGGTTGTTTCGGTGAGGGAGTCTTTTCGGCAACAGTGAGTCCTGCCGAAACAATTTCCGGAGGAGAGGGAGGTTATTGTTCGGTTGCATCATAAGAGGTAGTGTCATGGAAAAGCATCTCCAGAAAGTCACCATGACCCTTGGAACCAACCTCTTGAAAAGTCGATTCTTCATTGAGTCGTGCAGAGTCATCGGGTTTAAACCCGGGTGATAGGTTGTGGTGTGGTGAAGAAAAGCATTGGTCCAAGGAGGAGACCAACTCATCCTCATCCCGCAATTGAAATGTTGTAGAGGGTTTAGTAGGGCCCCCCGATTCTACATCCAAGCCCTTTGGAGAGGGAATGGAGGAGGTGGTTTTGGGGATAACAGATTCCCTTTGCCCTATAGGGAGAATTTCAACTTCTATCGACTTTTGAGAATCGGTGGAAGGAGTGTGAGGCTTGGCCATGTGTGGTTTCCTAAGCCTCTTAGAATGAGGCTTAGGAGGGAAGTTTGAGCCCCGTCGCTTCAAAGAGGAAGAAGTTATGATAGGGGTAGACTCCGTAGGATTTTTCGGAGTTAGTGTCATGGCGGCAAGTGCGGCATTACGTGTGGTCTTTTTCTTTTAAATAGGCACCGATTTGGCTCGGGAAGAAGTAGGGGGGATAGGGGCTACCAAAATGGCGTGACCCAGTGGTTCTTGAAGCCTGTCGGCATCCACACCTACAAGAGCACCCCAAACCGGATTGGGAGTTGTAGCAAACTGTAACATACCTGGTAGCTCTCAACCCTTTGCTCAAGACTTGCTTGCCAAGTTGTTGTGTCGACAAGTCATAACGAATAGTAGAGTCTGGTAAAGTAGCGTCGGCAGTAAGAGATTCTGACAACTTGTGATTGATGATGAGTGATAGGAATCATGAAAGAGCCACATGATTAGTGCGAGAAGGGGAAGTGACAGTAACTATCGAGTCCAAAATGACTTGAGCAAAGTCAATAAGGCGTGTAAACATAAGTGCATGGGCTAATCGAGTAACATGAGCAAGAGATTGATCCTACCCTGAGGTTTTGTGGGATATACTGTAAATGAGATGGGAGAAGAAAAAGTTCCATACTCCGCCCATATTTTTGCGAAGAAGAGTCCAGGTCCCCTTGCCTTTGCCTTCATGAATGTAGTTCATAGCTTCAATAACTTCCTCTTGTTCACGATTTGTGGGTAATGGAGCATATGGCTTGAACACATGAAGTTCAAGGAAAAAACGAACATCCTCAACCCCGAAAGAAAGATCGGGATTTTCAGACTCCGAGAGAATGGAGGCGGATACCTGGTGGGTTTCTTCATTGTAGGATCACGTCAGCCAGAATTTACCAAGGAGCATTTTGCTCATCTTGGTGGTAGCAGTAAGAGCATGACGATGAGGTGATCTATATCAACAGTGAGACGAGCAATGTGATTGCATGCGGGGAACACAAGGGTTTCCCTGGAGAGAGGAGTGTTCTTGGTGGACTTTGAAGACTTTGAAGAATCCATGGATAAGTTTGTAAGTGAAATGAGAGAAGTTGTAGGTTTTGCTTGAGAGGGATGAAGAATATGGTAAAGAGTGAAAAGGAGGGTATGGTAAGAATTTATAGGTGGGGGAAAACGGATTTCAAAAAAATATTTAATAAAATTAAAGAATATTTAAAAGAATAATGCTGGTGATTAGGGTTTAGGAGCGTGGGGAAGCGGAAGGGGCCGAAAAATGGCTATGTCAGGGACGTGGGATGATCGAAAGGTCATGTCCCTGACATGTCGTGTCACATCATGACACGTGGCAAAAATTTAGAGGTGCATGACATAGGTGCCGAGTATAGTCCGACAAAGAAAGTGGATAGGATCAAACTATGTCAGCATTGTTACCGAAGGATCTTCGGCATAGTGTTTTGGAAAAGAATATAATTACCGAAGTTATTGAAGGATTTTCCTTAGAGACTGCCAATGTTTCGGTAAAGAAGATGATTACCGAAGAGGCTTCGGTAGGAGGGAGATCTACCGAAAAACCTTTCATTGTATTGTGCTGAAGAGTGATTCGGCAATAGTGTTGTCGGTATGTGAGAAGCTTACCGAAATGGAGAGATTGCCGAATACTTAGAAGAGTTTCAGTAGAGGTGAGAACTACCGAAGTTTAGAAATACATTGATAAGAGATTAGGTTACCAAAGGGGTTTAGAAAAAGGACTCTTCGGTAAGCCTTTCTTCGGTAGGTGTGAGGCGAACCGAAAGTAGATATTGAGGAAAGAATAAAGTGAAAGTTTCGGTAGTGAGCTTTCCTACCGTAAGAGACTTAGGATTTTTTTTACTCAAAATTTAACATACCTAGAGTTCCAATGAGAAAATTGAATCTGGCTTCATCTAGAGCTTTGGTAAAGAGATCTGCAAGCTGAAAGTCAGTAGGAATGAAATGCAACTCAATATCACCTTTAGAGATATGATCTCTTATAAAGTGATACCTAATGTCTATGTGCTTTGATCTAGAATGAAGCACAGGATTGTTTGCAATGGCTATGGCACTTGAGTTGTCACACAGAATGGGGACAAATTAATAGAACTTATCATAATTTTGTAGTTGATTCTTCATCCATAAGATCTAAGCACAGCAGCTTCCAGCAGCAACATATTCAGCCTCAGCAGTAGAAGTAGAGACTGAATCTTGTTTCTTGTTGGACCAGCTGACCAAATTTCCACCTTGTAGTTGGAAGCTTCCAGTTGTGCTCTTTCTATCAACTTTAGACCCTACAAAATCAGAATCTGAATAGCCAATTAGATCAAGACCTTAGTCTTTGCGATACCAGATACCCAAATTCATAGTAACCTTTAGGTACCGAAAGATGCGCTTTTACAACAGCCAAATGAGATTCGTTTGGATTGGCTTGATAACGCGCACACAAACACGTAGCATACATAATATCAGGTCTGTTAGCAGTAAGATAAAGAAGAAACCCAATCATTCCTCTAAAATTGGTGATGTCAACTGGTTTACCAGCTAGATTAGCATGAATTTTAAGAGGTGGTGCCATAGTAGTTTTCATGGGAGAGCAATTTTCAAAATTAAATTTCTTTAGAAGGTCACGAATGTATTTACTTTGGTTTATGAAAATTCCTTCAGAAGTTTGTTTGATTTAAAGGCCAAGAATGTTAGCTCACCCATCATGCTCAACTCATATTTACTCTTCATGAGAGAGGCAAACTCCTGATAAAGAGATTCGTCAGTAGCAACAAAAATGATGCCATCCACATAGATTTGAACAAGAATTATATTACCTTTGGTCTTCTTGAGAAAGACTGTGTTGTCAATTTTACCTCAGGTATATTTGTTTGAGAGAAGAAAGTCTGATAAAGTATCATACCAGGCACGAGGAGCCTGTTTGAGACCATAGAGAGTTTTATCCAGCTTGAACACATAGTCTGGATGAGTTGGATCTTCAAAGTCTGGAGGTTGCTTCATATAGACTTCCTCAGCGAGTTTCTATTGAGAAATTCACTCTTAACATCATTTGAAAGACCCGAAAGTTCTTGTAAGCAGCATGAGATAGAAAGATTCTTATTGCCTCAAGTCTAGCAACATGAGCAAAGGTTTCATCATAGTCAATACCTTCCTCCTGTCGGTATTCTTGCGCAACAAGCCTGGCTTTGTTTCGGATAACGGTGCCTTCTTCATCCATATTGATTATAAAGACCCACTTAGTGCCAATGATGGTCTTTCCAGAAGGATGAGATACAAGTCTACAGACCTTGTTTCCTTCAAATTGAGAAAGCTCTTCTTGCATAGCAGTGATCCAACATGGATCAGCTAGAGATTTTTCAACTTTCTTGGGTTCCATGACAGAGAGAAAGTTCTCACATAGGCAAATATTTCCAATCCCTCTTCTTGTTTTAACTCCTGCCTGTTGATCACCTATGATCTGTTCAATAAGGTGATATTTGGTCCATTTAGTGACTGGTGGAAGAGGTGCAGGAAATGGTCTTGGAGAGTATGGAGAGGAAGGTGCGGCAGGAATGATGTGGGTAGGTTGATGAGGAGTGGTTTGAGATATATGTTCGGCAGGGAGTTCAATGATTACAAGGTGAGTCTTTGCTTCGGCAGAGGATGAGGTTCCTGCCGAATTTTGGTTGTTTTGAGAAGGTAGTTTTGCCGAAAAGGGGAAACTAGATGGTCCTGCCGAATTTTGATTTTGAGAATCTTTTCCTACACAAGAAGTGATCCATTAATATAATTCATCATCATCACAAAAAAGAGATGTTGACTTATGATCATCAAACTTTACATGTATTGATTCATCAATACATTTCCTTCGAAGATTGAAAACTCGATAGGCTTTGGAGGTGAGAGAATAGCCTATAAAGATTCCTTCATCAGCCTTGGGATCAAATTTCCAAGGTGTTCTCGATCATTAAGAATGAAACACACACAACCGAAAACATGGAAGAATCTAATGTTGGGTTTTCGGCCATAAAAGACTTCATAGGAAGTCTTGTTGTGTCTTTTTACGATGATAGACCTGTTTTGGGTGAAGAAAGTTGTGTTAATAGCTTCAGCCCAAAAATAGGTGGGAAGATTGGATTCACTTAGCATAGATCTTGCAGCTTCACAAAAGTTTTGTTCTTTCTTTCCACAACACCATTTTGTTGTGGTGTTCTGACAGCGGCAAAGTTTTGAGAGATGCCTATGTCATTAAAGAAAGATTCCAAGGTGGCATTTCTGAGTTTTGTGTCGTTATCACTTCTAACATATCATACAAGTTGATCATTGAGCACTTTAGACTTCTTGATAAAGTTGATGATTTCTTTAGAAGTGTCACTTTTGTACCTGATAAAAGATACCTAAGTGTAACGTGTAAATTCATCAACAATTACAAGAATATACCTTTTTCCACCTAGGCTTGGAGTGCTGACAGGGCCACACAGATCCATGTGCAGCATTTGAAGAGGAGTGGTGATGGAGAAACACTGTTTTGTTTTGAAAGCGAACTTTCTCAGTTTCCCTTTCTCACAAGCTGCACATAGCTTTTCTTTGGCAAAAGATAGTTTTGGCATTCCCACCACTAGCTTTTTGTTGGATTGAGCATTTAATGTCTTAAAGTTAAGATGAGAGAGACGTTTATGCCAGAGCCAGTTCTTCTTTTCAGAATCTTAAGAGATGAAGCATATGCTTTCTTCTTCTGGAGATTTGTGGCTTATGTTGATGATATACACGTTGTCCTTCCTAGAACCAGATAGGACAGTGTGATAGTTTATGTCGGTAATGAGACAGTCGTCTATTCTTTAGTGGAACCGCGAGAATTGTTACCAAAGGTCACAGTTGGTCCCTTTTCAGTCACATAGTTTATTAGGAGAGATTTGTTGCCGGTCATATGATGTGAGCACTCACTATCGAGATACCATTATTGTTGATGTCCAATGATCTCGAAAGAAGAAGAAGAGCACTAAGCGAAGTAATCCATCATTGTGTCATTATCCTTGGTGTTGGACACATCATAAAGCTTTGTCATGAGACATTTGTTCGATATCTCTTTTTCACTGTCAAATGTGGGTTCATCAGCCTAATCGAGGGATTCAGCCATTAATCCCTTTCCTCTATGGTGAGAGCTTTCGTTTCTTTCTTTTTCTCTCTTGTATTTGGCTTTATACTTTTCAGCTCGATCAGAATAGTCCTTGAAGGAAGAAGAAGAAGATTTTCGAGAGTGAGATCAACCTGTAGAAATAGATCTTAGTCTCCTCCCTTTGGAGGAGTTAGAAGAGTTTGATTTGGATTTCCTTGGAGGATTGCTTCTGCATTCAGACGCAAAATGGCCTTTCTTGCCACATGCGTAGCATTCCTCTTGAGACTTATCCATAGAGTTCTTAGAGGATAAAGAAGATTTTCTATTAGTTCTAAACTGGTTAGAAGAGTGGTTATTTCTAAACATAGAAAAGTTGGCCAGCATGCCCATTTCCTATGTCATTTGATCAACCGAGGTTTCCTCACCCTCATCATCGGCCTCACTTAGAGAGGCCTCTGAGTGGTGATCTGAGTCATCATCACTCTCACGGTCAGAATCATCTTAAGGATAGGTGATGTGAGGGATACACATAGATTTCTTGGAGCTATCACTGATAAGAACCATAGAAGGGGCTTTTATCTCTTTTATGATAGTCTTCCTTTGAATTCGGGTTTGCTCATAATTAAAGAGGGTTCCATAAAGCCCAGTAAGGGGAAGATGATCAAGATTATTGGTCATCTTTATGCAGGTACAGATGTTCTCCCAAAAGTCTAGAAGTCCATCCATAAACTTGCATAAGACTTCCTCATTATCATACAATCTCCCTAGTAACTTGAGATCATTTAGAAGGTTGTTAAAGCATTTGTAGTAATCAGAAAGAGATTATCCCTTTTCATGGGAGAAAAGTTCGTACTTGCGTACGAGAGAGATTTTCTTGCTTTTCTTTACTTCATCTGTACCCTCGTACATAACACACAGAGTTGACCACATCTCCTTAGCAGTAGAGAGGTTGACCAAGGAGTGATACACTTCATCGGGAAGGGAAAGAGCAAAGATTGCTCGAACTCTAGAGTCAAGGCCTATAAGGTGCTTGTCTTCCTCAGTGTATTCTTTAGGCTTTTTGACAATATATCACCCAGTTGCAGAAGTTCTTTCCTCGTCAAAAGAGTCATCGGAATCTTGATACACAATATCTTTGCCTTTTTCTTTTTCCTTATCCTTGGGGGTTTTTACAAATTTGTCCCAGACTTTAGGGATGAGAGGACCATCACGAAGGACAGTAAGAAAGCGAGAGTGAACACCCTCTGGAAACAACATCATTCGACTTTTCCACAGGGAAAATTTGTTTGGGTTGAATCTTGGAGGTTTGGATATGGAGCCATTCTCAACAGAAAAAGGGTTTTGGGAAGAAGAATCAACTTTAGCGTTGGACGATGATGCCATTGCGGATCTGGTTTATTAGATTAAACCAACCGCTCTGATACCACTTGTTAGTCCCAATAAGTAAAACAACTATTGTAGAAGGAAGTGAATACAATACTCAAAATGTTTTACTTAATTTTAATTCTTTATGGATAATAAATATCAAGAATTACACTTAGCTTAAAAAGATTGTTGCGGAAAAGAATAGTAAAAACTATCCTAACAATCTAACACTTAGATAACTTTTAGAACACAACTTTCAAAGAGCACAAAGACAAAAAGCTATGAGAGAAAACTAACAACTTGCTTGAATGCACTAAAATTACTTGAGCTGAAAGCGTAGTTTTCATGGAGAAGTCTTCACCCTTTATATACAACCCCATGCATTAAATGCAAAGAACACTTGTCATATGTTGAGTGGATCCTTGAGATATCTTCAATAAATTATTAGATATTTGAAGTGACTTATCAAGATACAAATGGTAACTTTGGGTGATCTATATCAGCAGTGAGACGAGCAATGTGATTGCATTAGAAGTTTCCATTCCATTTTTCAGAAGATCATTGGGAATGAGGAAGTAAAGAAAATTGTGAGGATTTGCTATAAGGGGTATTGCCGAAATTAGAAGATACTCGGCAGGTAGATCCTCTACCGAAGGATCGGCAGGGATTTTTTTTGCCGAAGAGAAGAAGGATCGACAGAGGGAAGGTCTACCGAAGATGTTGCTTATCTTCGGTAGTGGTAGCTTAGTTCTTTTTGAAGTTAATCTTGATATGCATCAGTAGACTTGCTTGATGTTGATTTCGGTTGGTCTTCGATTCACCGAGCTTTTAAAGCACAACTAAGCTATTACAAAAAACCATAAATATCCTAAGTATGAAAGTGTACAACATTTTAGAGATATACAATTACAAGCCGAAAGGGGAGTTCATCTTCAAATCTTAGATGACTCAACAGGGACCAATGTTACGAAATTGTATCTTTTTGGACTATCTTAAAATAAAAAAATTCTGACGATCAAATCCAAAAAAAAAAAATCAAACCTACGTGGACCAAATCCATAATTTACTCTATTATTTAATACAATTCAAAAAAAACATTTCATTAGTATTTGTTTTTTAAATGTACTCCTCTAGATAAGTCCTAAACCTAGGAGGCTAGAACCACTATTTTAAAATATTCGTCTAATAAATTCGGCAAATAAATAACCCATTTGTTGTGTTAATCAATAAATCCCAATCACAACAAGCAATTACTCAAGATATAAGCAATAAGATCAAGAACTAGAGAGAGAGTCTAGAGAGAGAAAGTAGATCTTTAATTACAAATCACATGTCTCTGAATATTACAATGTAGTGTTCTCTAGAAGCGTTGTTACAAGATTACACAAGCAAACCTATATATACTACATATCTATAACAAAACCTTAAAGGCTAAGGAAACTAAACACCTTTGACATAGACAATGTTGACTTTTACATCTTTGACTTTCCTATTAAATCTTGGATACAATATTTAGACTTAACAATCTCCCCCTTTGTATTCAAGATTTAATAAAAATTTGATACTGATCTTCATCTCTTGATTCTTCAGCTTTTGTCTCTTGAACGATGAACTTTGAGGCTTTAACAGTCTTCAGTTTTTTGGCCTTTTAAGAATCTTGAAAAGTCTTTTTAAACCTTGAAGCTTTGAAAAGTCAACATGCCTTGAACGCGAAACAGAAACCTTGAAGCAATTGAAAACATCTTTGAAGAAACTTTGATTAGTTGAAACAACTTGTATCTTCATCACTTTGATCTCTGGATCATCTTTGGAAAAATAAACTTTCTTGAATCTTTGAATAATCTTTATCGGCTTTTGAACTTTGAAATTTCGTCTTTGAAACAACGTTTGAATCAGTGGAAGCAATTTTCACTTTGACATCTCTTCATAGCTTTGAAATTGATCTTTGTAAAATTCTCCCCCTTTTTCATGATGTGAGCATCATGATCATCAAAACTTCATCAATTTCAGCTCAGACTATGATTTTCCCCTTTGTGATCAACTAACAATCTCCCCTTTAACAGTTGGCGCGCTTTGATCTGAGAGCCGTCAATTCATGAAATGTATATATCCGAATCTTTTCAAATTCAGACATAATGACCGAGGTAACCCTGAATCAACAAATGAAACAGTTAGGAATGCCTGTCAGTAACACAAAGTCACTGTGTACAACGAATGTACAATTTATGGAGTTGGCTTGATGTTGACTCCCCAGGACTTCCATTCAATCATTGAAAAACACAAGGTAATTCTATGAATGTTTTGACAGAAAAACAAATTCTCTGTGTGCTCATGCTTGTGTTTGAAAGAATTAGCACAATGATTGTGTTTCATAAGGCTCGAAGTATGTAAATCACTGAGACAGTAATGATTGTACATGGACTCAATGTGCATGAGAAAGGGTCGAAGGTGGGGCAACTTTCCTTCTTTTTCAATATCAATATCTTCCAAGAGAAGAACCAATAGATTATGTGTTGCTTCCCCAGAAAATGTGAAACATTCTCTTTTTAAGAAAAGAATAAGTAGCTGGTGGGGTTGTATGCAAGAGATGGCATGGGCTATTTGCCTATTTCAATGATGGTCACCAAAGAAATGTGAACCAATCAGTAATGTGGTTACCCGGCTCAGAAAGATGTTTGGTGCAGAGTTCTGATATTCTTTTAACTCTGTTCTCACACCCTCTTTCTTTTAAACATATAAGCTCACATCTAACCAATCTCTCATTTCCATTTTACCTTAGATCACTCCCACACTCAATTCTTTTAGACCCCTCTCCCCTCAATCACTCAAAGAATTTCTTCCGGGGTAGGAAACACTAGTTATCGTGAATCCATGGAAGATCTATTAAGCACTCACACTGAATCCCATATTCCTAAAAGTACATGTTGTTCAATGATTTTCTTGATATGTAAAGCACAAGAAATCATATGTCAGTGTATTTATGCTCAACAAAAATCAGAAATGAAATTTGAGCATTTTTTAAACATTTAAGATTTCTCAAAACTTTATATGAATGAATATTCAAGAAAGAATAGAAATGTTTTGAGAATCTGACAATGATTAAGATTAGATGAAATGAAATGGCTAGGATATCAAAGAATTGGAAATTTGTTTATATGAACAAATATAAACAATTTATCAATGAAATCACAAATATGAAAAGTTGAATGATGCTCAACAACTTTGAATTTCAAACGGGGGTATTACCATAGGAAAAAGATGTTCGATATGAGACATGGTAATAACAAATTCAAATGAAATACTGAACCGGTGTGTGTGAATACTTGACAATATATGGACAAGATAATACACAAGTATTGATCTTTGGAAACACACGGTCAGTTAAACATTAAAGCTCAAAATTTTGAAAAACATTTAAAAGCTCACTTCTAAATTCATGAAATCTTTTGAGAATAAAAAGTGGTTTGAACATTTAAGAAACGTTTTTTCATGTTCAAAAGTTGTTCTTCTTTCAAACAATCAGAGAATAGGATCAGAAGATATATACCTTTTCAGCTCCCCCTCAAATCATGATATAAAGATTTTAATCTTTTAAGCTCCCCTGGATATTAGCACAATATCTGTCTTTGATCATTGATGAACGGGTCCTGATCTGTCATGTAATCAGAAGCCACTTTATTCACATTATTTATTCAAAAATAAAAGACAGAAAGCAGTAAAACAGTTTATAGTATGAGTTCTGATCTGAAGTAATCAAAAGTCATCACCTTTACTCCTCCTTAAATTAGGCATCTGAAATATGTCAGATAAAACAGGATAGAGATCAAACACTCCCTTTTGAATTGTTAGACCATCAATATCAGAAAAATCTAGCAGTGAAAAAGTATAGGATAGAGATCAGATCAATTCACTTGGGATGGAGACCATCAATATCCATCGGATGCAAAAACATAGGAGTAAAGTCCTTTTTGATCGCTAAGGTTCGAGTCCTAAACTTTTATGTTTAGAAGTCAAACTCCTTTGAAGAACGGGTCCTAAGCTGACGTGCTTAGAAGCCATCGTCTTGACATTGAGGTGCAGGTCTTGAACTGTAGTATTCAAGAGCCATTCAGCTTTGAAGTCCGGGTTTTGAACTGTTGTGTTCAAAAGCCATAATCTTGACATTGAAGTCCGGGTTTTGAGCTGATTTACTCAAGAGCCATTGTTCTTTTACTCCCCCTTGACTTGAGGTGTCTGCAACACAGAATCAGTTTTCTTCTTTGGTACCCACTAGTATTTGGGTCCATGAATGTTAGTTGCAGTTCTTGTGGGGGTGATAGAGTAAGAACCATACCAGAAATGTTCACTCTTTTTATGAATATAATCATGTGTACAGCAATAAGAACAATAATATTTATTACCTAAAAACCTGAGTAATTGATCTTTTGAGTATTTAAGGTCAGGTTTATCTTTATGCTCTTTGTTCTTCTTTGCTTTGTGTACATGTACACATGATATCTTCCCTTTCAGCTCATCTTTCTTGTCATCTTTGACTGATTTCTTCATCCAGACCAGTTTCTCTTTCTTGAAACTTCTTCTCCTCGAAAATGTATCTGAACCATCTAAATATTGATCATAGAAGATGTTAGATCGACGAATCTGATCAAAAGATTTAACCGACCTTTGTGAAAAGACAGACTTTTGATTGGAACTTGAGGCAGATTTTTCAAGTTCTTTGATCTTTGAAGCGAAGTTATCTCTTTCTTTCACAAGTTGGTCAATCTTCTTCGAGAACTCAGACTTCGTTTGTTGCTCTTTCAGTGCATTTGCAGACAGTTCAGATAACTTGAATGTCAACTTTTTGATTTCATTCTCAAAGATGGTTCTTTCTTCTTCAAATCCTTTCTCTGAATCATTTCTCTGGCCGGATAATTCTTTAAAGAATCCCACATTCTTCTGTTCTATGGCCTTCTTCTCTTTATCAAACTTCTGTCTTTCCAAAATCAGTACTTTCTCAAAATCTGAAATTTGTTGAGAAAGTTTTATGCATTTAAGCTCCACTGACTTCTTTTCTTCATAGCATTTCTTTGAGAAATCTGAGAACTTCTTTGAAAAAAAATTCTTTTCACTTTCAAAATCATCTATATTTGCAACAAGTTGTTTTTCCAAATCAGATAAATTCTTTCTAATCTCAGTGTTCTCAGATTCCAATCCCTTCGTCTTCTCTTTGAAAGCCTTCAACTTGTTTTAAAGCTCAACTGATTCTGCTTGTGGCTCAGATGATTTATGTTCAGTTGTCTTCAGTTGGCTTTGAAGAGTTATAATCTCTTTCTCTTTCTCTTTTATCTCTTTATCCTTCTCATAGATGATATCTGAAAATTTAGAAAGATTCTATATATCTGAAAATTTAGAAAGATTCTTAGTACACTGTATACATTCAGGAGTTTTAATACAGTTGAACAATTTAAGTTGTAACTCCTGAATCCTTCTGAGATACTCTGAATTTTTAATTTGCAGAGTCCTTCGTTCAGCTTCTATTACAGATATATCAGGCTTGTACAAAATTGACATCTTGAAAAAGTAATCAGCTTGATGTGAATAACCGTTCCAAACTATGTATCAGAAAATCAAAAATAAGATTGAATTAAAAATTTTCGAAAAATATGAAAATTTGAACAACACTTGAAGATGCGCAAAGTAGAGATTCTCGTGTAATAGTGATGCGCAAAGTAAGGTTTTCGGATCCAACTAGATGCGCAAAGAATGGTTCTCGGAACCCGTAGGATACGCAAAGTATGGTTTTCAGAACAAGTGTGATGCGCAAATGAAGATTTGCGTGTCAGCCTTGATGCGCAAAGTGTGATTCTCGGGTCCTGTGTGATACGCAAACTAGGTTTGCGTATGAGATTTGATGCGCAAAGTACACTTTGCGTATGCAGTAGGATGCGCAAAGTTACTTTTCGGATGCTGAAGGATACGCAAATGGAGCTTTGCGTATTTGCTTTAATACACAAACTTAGCTATTTCTTGAAATAAACACTGTACTTTGCATGACTATAAATCTTGCGCAAATCAGATGAATGTTGCGCAAACCATATGAACCTTGCGCAAAGTGTATGAATCTTGCGCAAACCGTGAATCTTGACTGTTTCTTTCTCAATTCGATTCAAACCTGCACAATTGAACTCAAGAATTTATCAGCATCAACAACAAACAGTACGAAACACAAAAATACAATCAAATTTCGATTAAAAACATCAAATCATATATTTTCAATCAAGAACAGACACCGAACTCGAGTTCAACAAAAACTCAAAATTCGAAAAATTGAAACCGATTTTGTTCGAATTACTAGATGTAATACAAACAAGAATCAATCACAAATATAAATCGCATCTAAAGAAACCATTTTCATGCACTAAAAACGATTTTATCACAAAAAAATTAGATGAAACAATGAAGAACTCAGTTTTCTTGAAAAACTTTCGAAACACTCAAATTTTCAAATCAAAACACCAAATTTCAATTCAAATCATGATCAAATCTTTTCTGAAAAGTTTGGTTCAGCTCTGATACCAATTGTTAATCAATAAATCCCAATCACAACAAGCAATTACTCAAGATATAAGCAATAAGATCAAGAACTAGAGAGAGAGTCTAGAGAGAGATAGTAGATCTTCAATTACAAATCACATGTCTCTGAATATTACAATGTAGTGTTCTCTAGAAGCGTTGTTACAAGATTACACAAGCAAACCTATATATACTACCTATCTATAACAAAGCCTTAAAGGCTAAGGAAACTAAACACCTTTGACATAGACAATGTTGACTTTTACATCTATGACTTTCCTATTAAATCTTGGATACAATATTTAGACTTAACATGTTGTATTAAAACATGTTCTCCACATGGCGTTCATTAGCATGGTTGACACCTTTTTTACTAATCACCGAACTTTCATTATTTTTGATTACGTCATTAATGTAATATATCATCTATAAACCAAAAGATATTCTTTCTTTCAAAGAAAGAATTGTGATTCCACACAAAAAAAAACAAAATCCGCATCAATTCAGGTAAAAGCACTTGCAATTTTCTATCTTCGCACGCTTAAAATTAACGACAAAAATGTTAGTTGGCCTTGCAAATTCTCGGTTTCCCACTTACATTTATTGGACAAAATTTGTCCATGTGAGACCAATTTTATAAATCAAACGGTACAATTTCAATATAGTTACTATATATCTTGTTTGCAACAAATATTTGAAAATATTATTTAGAGTGAAGTTTACTTTTGGTCCCTAAATGTTTGTCAGTATCAATGGTTCTCGTCTCTTAACTTTGTTTTAATAGATTTGTCCTCACGTTTGACACCTCGCAGCGATATTCGTCCCTCCTCCTAACGGCCGTTAACTTTTTTTCGTTAAATCCAATTAAATAAAGGATATTTCAGTCATTTTACCTTTTTTTCTTAATTTTCTTTTAAACTTACAAAAAACTATTATTATATTATATATCTCCTCCTAAAATATATTTAGTTTGACCATCTCCAATAATTGCTTCCATTGTCCCCTCCCCCCACAATTCACCTGTACAGGAACAAGAGAAAGAAGTAGGAAGATCGGGGTGATTTGTCACATTGAAGTAGGAAGAACCATAAAATATCCTAAGTATGAAAGTGTACAACATTTTTTAGATATAACATTACAAGCCGAAAGGGGAGGTCATCTTCAAATCTTAGATGACCCAACAATCTCTCCCTATTTGATGATGAAATCCCATACTTAGATAAAATAGATGGATACATGAATAATGCATTTTGACCCTGATCATACACTTTTGGGTTCTTTTTCACATAGGCTATTCTTATTGTTTCTTTTTGGATTTTTTAAGGTATCCGACATTTACAGGTATAAAAGAATGAAATAATAAACTATACAAGATATTTACTTCAAAACTAAAATTGTACTTTGTATTAATCTTGTGAGAAGATTTCAATACAACTCAAGATAAAGGAAAAGTACAATAAAAGGGAAGGCGAGGAATGGCATCTCTTCATTTAAGTTCGTCGGTGACAACTTTGTAGAGATCCATTGCACCCATAGGGATGATCTGAAGAATCCCACTCAAGAAGATGGTGTCGGCTAGAGGATTTTGGTTTGCTCTGAAGAAGCGGATCTGACCGAAGCCATCATTGAAGAAGATCCCATGAGTCGGTTCATGAAGTATCGTGGGAGAAGGTTGAGGCACCAATGTCGGTGAAGATATTTCAAGATTGGAAACGTTTGGAACTTTCCCTTTCTTGGCCATTAAAGCAAATACGTCTTCCTTTTTGGAAGACTACGACCTTGGCTTGGAGGAAGATGGAGGAGGATTCTCGGCCATGAGTTTTTCAATTATTTTATTTTCGGCAGGAGTATGTTGAATGTGGTATTCTCTTCGGTAGTAGCCGAATTTCTTCTAAAGATTTTGGATGAACTCTTCCACTTCGGATTTCAGTGCATTTTTGCTCTTGCTCATGCAATTCATTATCTCTATCCATTCGGTAATACCGTACAATCTGAGAGAATCAAGCCTCTCAACATTTTTTGCCAGATCATACCTTGTGATGAGCAACGAAATAGTGTCACATTCTTTATAAGGCTTAAGAATTTTTGCATCAATGATTTTGAAGGCAGATCTTTGGTTGGTGAGGGCATTGTGCTACCAATTTATGCACATAGCCTTGATTCCTTCATTTCTCTTGGCCGATTCCTCCAAGGCACTCAGCTCTAGAACTTGAGCATCGACAGCTCCAACCGAAACCTTAGCATTCTTGGCTTCT
The DNA here is from genome assembly GCA_954870635.1 of Arctium minus. NCBI lineage: Eukaryota > Viridiplantae > Streptophyta > Magnoliopsida > Asterales > Asteraceae > Arctium > Arctium minus. The sequence goes on along the minus strand of OX941081.1, from coordinate 126,907,723 downwards.
TCATATGCTATGTTTTAAGCTACCTTTTGAGATTGATCATGCTGAAATTGAGGTAGCTCAGCCTTTTTGATCTCCTCTGCTGACAGACCAAGTTCAGAGGTAGTCTTTGGAGGAGGAGGGGCATGCCTCAACCTATTTCTGTCGGTAAACTGCTTCTTCCTATCTTCCTTTAGACGCTTGGCTTCCGCGGCTTCTTCCTCAGGACTAAGTATCTTCTTACCTTTGTTCTTTTTCAGTAAAGGCTCATCCTTGGACTCTTCGAACACTTTAGAAGAGTGGTCGGTACCTTTCCCTTGGCAATGTCGGTAGCAGCATCACCGGTTCCTTCCTTTTCGGCAACAACCGATGGTTCAGTTTCTTTTGGTTTCTCCCCTTCAACCGAAGGACCCTGTTTCTGAATATTTTGTTGAGGAGGAGGAGTTGGAGGTTCTTTTCGGTGCACACTGGTAATTGTAATGTGAGGGGTATTTTGCTCCCCCTCAGTGCCTGCCAAAAAAGAGAGACCTGCTTTGGCCGACACACGGCCCACTCGGCGGTCAATTCGGCGAAGAACCGAATGATCATCAGCGCCAAAGGTAGAATCACCAATGTCGATGTCGATGTCGAGAGACTCAGCACAGTATTCCGCTACCGATGCTGGAATAGAGTCAAGCTTTTTATTGATTTCAGAAAGAGGGACAAGAAGTTGAGCGTTAACCTTATCTTGAGAATTGGCCCACTGCCGAAGGGAGGCAAGTTCCTAATCCCGAGCGTCTGAAGCAGCTTTGAGAGCTGCACAGAAAGAGTAAGGTCGGTATGGCCCTGAATGAGCTGCAACAGATGTCGAATGGCCTCATCCAAAGCATCACCGAGAGGGGTTGTCAGATTCTGAACATCCTGTTGCATGGCATCCATGCACTTGAAAAAATCAGTCTGAACTTTTAGGAGCTCATCACTTTGCGCCTTGATCAGATCGGTCACAGTAATAAGAGACAGGGATTTCTCCTGCAAGTTTCCCGTGATTTAGATGTGTCGAATGGCACCCTTCTCCAAATGATTGATGCGGTGGCCGGTAGAAGCAAGGAGTTTCTCATATTCCTGTCGGAGATTGGCAAACTGAGTGTCGAGCGAACGATGCTGCCGATTAGTATCAATAATATCCGCAAACACATCTTGAGGAATGGGAAAGTGATGAGGTGGAGGAGGTGGTGCGAAGGACCTGCTCGTTCGGCAGTAAGGGAGGGAGGTTGTCTCTTACTCGGGAAATCAGGGGGAATCGGTGGAGGAAGAGCTAGAGTGTGGGGTGAATGTTTAGGAGTGGAGTGGGGAGAAGGGGTACTCTTTTTAGGAGAAGACTTCTTTGGTGAGGATTTTGGTAGAGAAGGTTGTTTCGGTGAGGGAGTCTTTTCGGCAACAGTGAGTCCTGTCGAAACAATTTCCGGAGGAGAGGGAGGTTATTGTTCGGTTGCATCATAAGAGGTAGTGTCATGGAAAAGCATCTCCAGAAAGTCACCATGACCCTTGGAACCGACCTCTTGAAAAGTCGATTCTTCATTGAGTCGTGCAGAGTCATCGGGTTTAAACCCGGGTGATAGGCTGTGGAGTGGTGAAGAGAAGCATTGGTCCAAGGATGAGACCAACTCATCCTGAAATTGTAAATTCCCAATCACAATCAAGCAATTCAATCAATTAAGAATTTAACATTCCAGATCTTAGAGTTTTTCAACAACAAATTAATCAAACAGTGACTTTTTCAAGATACGAGAGTTTTTGACAAAATTTCCAGAAGTCAATCAATTTGCTCAATCCAATTACTCTGAAATTGTTTGGTTTGCTCTGATACCAATTGAAAATGTAATTCCCAGATTACAATCAAGCTATTCTACAATCTCAAGCTATGTTTGACAACATTCAAGATCTTAGAGAGAGAGTAGAGAGAGAAAGTATCACAAGTCTATTAATCTGACAATGAAAGCTTACAATGTACTCTACTTACAATCTATTACAAAGCATAAGGTATATATATCAAGGACTAAAACTACATGCTTAACAACTAAGTAAACTCATATTGACATAGACAATGTTTGACTTATCTTGACTTGACTTTTCCTAATTAAATCTTGGATACAATAATACACTAACAAACTACCCCTTTGTATTCAAGATTTAATAAAAGTTTGACATTAGTCTTCAGCGCTTTGATTCTTCAATCTTTAACTCTGACGGCTTTGAACTTTGAAGCTCTTTTTGAAGTTGTTGAAGAATCTTGAAAAGTCTTTAACACTTTGCAGCTTTGGAAAGTCAACAAGTCTTGGGATCTTTTGAAACTTTGAGGAATCTTTGAACTTTGTATCTTCATCTCTTTGATCTCTTGACCGTCTACGGAAAAACAAACTTTCTCGAATCATCTTACTTTGGACTTGTCTTCAGAATCTTTTGAGAATGATTTCTTTTCAACTGATTTGAACTTTCTTGAACTTTGTAAATTTCTCCACAAGTATTTTCACTTTGAACTTTCTTCTTGACTTTTAAATTGATTTGAAATTGACCTTTGTAGATTTCTCCCCCTTTTTGATGATTGTGAACATCATAATCATCAAAACTTTATCAATTTCCGCACTTTCTTTGAATCTCCCCCTTTTACAAATATTCTCCCCCTTTGAGATACATTTGACATTCTCTGCCCTTTGATCTAAATAGCTTAATCCTGAACTGTATATACCCGAATCTTTGCAAATTTAGATATAATGAACGTTGTAACCCTGATTCAACAAATGAAACAGTTAGGAGTGCCTGTCAGTAACACGGAGTTACTGTGTACAACGAATGCACAATTTAAGGAGCTGGTTTGATGATGACTCCCCAGGACTTCCATTCAATCATTGAAAAACACAAGGTTTATCTATGAATGTTCTGACAGAAAAACAAATTTTTTGTGTGCTCGTGCTTGTGTATGAAAGAATTTAGCACAATGATTGTGTTTCATAAGGCTCAAATTGTGTAAACTGTTGAGACAGCAACAGGTATTACACGGACTCAATGTGCATGAAAGAGGTGGGAAGGTGGGGCAACTTTCCTTCTTTTTCAATATCTAAATCTTCCGAGTGAAGACTAGATAGCAAATATGTTGTGTCCCCAAAGAAAATGAAACATTTCTTTGTTAAGAAAGAAACGAGTGGTTGGTGGGGTTAATGCAAGAGTTGGCATGGGCTCACTGCCTTTTTCAATGATGGTCACCAAAAAATGTGAACCAATCAGTAGGTGTGGCTGCCCGGCTCAGAAAGTGGTTGGTGCAGAGTTCTGATATTCTTTTAACTCTGTTCTCACACCCTCTTTCTTTTTAACATTATGCTCACTTCTAACCAAACTCTCTTTTCCATTTTACCGCTCAACACAACGAGAAAAAAAAAACTCAATCGGATGAGTTATCTCCCCCACTCTTTGATTTATGACCCCTCACCCCTCAATCACTCAAGGATTACTTCCTGGGTAAGAAACACTGGTTAACGTGAATCCATGGAAGTTCTGTTTAAGCTCACACACGAATCCTATGTAAGTGCTAAAAGAATAGTTGCTCAACAGTTTAACTGAACAGCTAAGCACAAAATGTATGATAACATTGTCAAAATGTATGCTCATGAGATTTGAGCAATTGAACAATGAAGATCTCTCAAAACAAAGATATTGAATGAATGAAATGAAATCAAGAGAATTGTTTTGAGAATCTGACAATGTATCAATCAAATCAAATGAAATGGTTAGGGTATCAAAGAATTGGATAATTTATTTATATGAACAAATATAAACAATGTAGCAATGAAAGCACAAATTTGAAATGATGAATGATGCTCAATAATAATTGAAAGCAAACGGGGGTATTACCATCGAAAAATAGGTTCGTTTAGAGACATGGTAATAACAGATTCAAATGAAGTATTGAACCGATGTGTGTGAATACTTTACAGTATATAGACAAGATAATACGGAAGTATTGATCTTTAGAAACACACGGTCAGTTAAACATTGAAGTTCAATATGAAAAACATTTCAAAATTACACTTCTTAATTCATGAAATCTTTTGAGAATAGAGAAGTGGTTTGAACATTTTAGAAATCGTTTTTCATGCTTGAAAGTTGTTCTTATTTCAAACAATCAGAGATTTAGATCTGAAGATATTTACCTCTAAGCTCCCCCTCAAATCAGTATATCATGATTTGTTTTCTTTTAAGCTCCCCTGGATATTTGCAAAATATCCATGCCTGAATATTAAAGAACGGGTCCTGATCTGTCATGTGATCAAAAGCCACAGTCTTTTACACTTAAGTTCGGGCTTTGAACTGTTTTGCTCAAAAGCCATTACTCTTAACATTGAAGTACGGGTCTTGAATTGTATTATCCAAGAGACTATGTTCTATGCTCCCCCTTAAACTTTGGTTGCCTGCAACACAAATTTAGGTTTTGGTACCCACTGGTATTTGGGTCCTGATGTGTTAGTTGCAGTTCTTGTGGGGGTAACATAATAAGAACCATACCAGTAATTAACAAAGTTATTACTTACAAAGTCATTCGTTCCACAGTAAGAACAGCAAATCTTCTTTTGAGAAACCCTGATCAAATGATTAGTCGAGTAATATATATCAGAATTACCAAAAGAATTACCTTTATAAGCTCTGTTCTCTTTGGCTTTGGATGTGGATGTGAATGCTTTGTCATTCTTCTTCTCATCATCTGAAGAACTCTTCACTCTCCAGACCATCTGATTTTTCTTAGAATTCTTTCCAAGAGATTTAACATAAAAGTTTGTTGAACCATCAACACATTTATCATAAAACAAATTTGATGGTCTGATCTGATTTGATTTGACAGTTTGTGGTTTGACACTTTTCTTTTTCAAAACATTTTTGTCATGAAGGGAACTTGAAGCTGTTTTGAAAGAACAGACTGATTCTGTTGAGTTATCAACAGATGATTGGCTAATCACATCAGCTGTTACATTATCTGATAATTCAATGTTTGCAGCTTCCAAGTCATTTATCTTTTTAGTCAAAATGTTTCTTTCATCTGAAAGTGTGTCAAACTTTTGTTTCAAATCAGATTTGGCCTTCTTTTCATTTTGGAGCTTTGATATCTCAGATTCAAAATGTGAACGTTCAAGCTCAAAATCTTTTTCCAAGTTCTTGTTCTTTTCAGAAATCTCATAGAAGATCCGAACATTTCTCTTTTCAGCATTTTTCTTTTCAATCTCATAATACTTTTTGTTTTCTTTGAAGATTTGTCTTTCTTTTTCGAGCAAGTCTTGTAAAGTAGAAATCTGATTGGGAAGTTCAGTAAGTTTATTTTCAAGAACTTGTCTTTCTTTAGCAAAAGTATCCCTTTATGTTATCAAAATCTTTTCGAATTCGGATACTTGCATGGAAAGTTTAAATGCATCTTAGCTCCAAATCCTTTTTCTCTTGTAAAGTTTTCTTTGAAAATTCAGATGACTGTTGAGTAGAAGATGTCTTCGCATTTGATTTTTCTTTTTCTGCTTGGAGGCTTTTTTCCAGTTTTGCATTCTTCTTCTCCAGAGCAGATATCTGTTCTTCAAAAGTCTTAAACTTCTGTTGAAGCTTAACTGACTCGTCTTTCAGCTCAACTGATTTTTGTTCAGTCGTCTTCAGTTGGCTTTGTATATTCGCTTTAGCTTTATCTTCTTTGATGCTTTTTATCAAGTCAGCATTTTTCACTTTCAATGCATATACATTTTCTTCAGAAGCCATATACTTTTGTTGAAGCTTAACTGATTCATCTTGTAGTTCTAAAGATCTTTGTTCAGTTTTCTTCAGTTGGCTTTGAAGATTTTCAACATAAGATTCCTTCAACTTGATTACTTCTTCAAGAGACTGAATGGTATTATCTTTTATTCCCATCATTTTCTCTCTATCTTTAATCTCTTTCTCTTTCTCACTGATGATACCCGCAAAATAATATTTATCCATATTAGCACACTTTTTATAGTCAGGAGTTTTATCAGAATTTGATAAATTTAATTTCAACTCCTGAATCTGCTTTTGAAACACTGAATTCTGATTTTTTCAGTTGATTTCGTTCAGCTTCTATTTTCGGTATCTCAGGCATGTACAATACAGCCATGTCTCTTGGTGACAGTACTGTATTCCCTCTCTCATCTGTTTTTGGCATCTTGAAAGATGTATGAGCTTGATTATGAAATGATCGTTCCCAAACAAATCAGAAATGTTGACTAAAAAGTCAAACTTTAATCACCACTTGAAAAAAAAAAAAAAAAATTCAACTCTGAAACTCACTAAGTACTAAACTCGCAGACCAAGTGAACTCGCAAAGTACTGTTCACAGAGAAACTCTCTAGACATTATGTGCGCGTTTGAAAAACTCGCAAACCACTGTGTGCGCGTTTTGAGAACTTGCAGTCCAAACTCGTAAATCTCTTCTAGCGCGTTTCTGAAACTCGCAGATCACCGTTTGCGCGTTTTGTCAAAGAACTCGCAGATTGCATGAACTACTTGACCAAAACTCGCAAGTCTTGTCTTGCGCGTTTCTCAAACTCGTACGCCTCACTTAGCGCGTTTAGGCCAAAAATCAAATCCTTTGACGTGCGCGTTTGATGATGAACTCGCAGAAGACCCTTGTGTGTTCTTCACTTAAGCCTTGCACATTCTACAGATCTTGCGTGTTCTTCAGATGAACTTCCGCGTTTCGTAAATCTTGCGCGTTTTGACAGTTACGTTCACGAAATCGATCCAAATTGCTCTAAACCTGCAAATTGATTCTACAAATTGTACCAATATACTCGAAATACATATTAGAACACTTTTCTATCAATTCGAACTCGTTAGAAGAAAGAAATTACAGTTCATTGATCGAGATACAGTGTGTTTGTGTTCGTGTTTTCAAGAAATTACGAAAACCCAAAATTCAAACGATTTAGTGTGTAATTCGTGAACAAATTTCAGTACAATGTGATCAATGATCCTAACCGATGACAATTAAATCAATTTAACAATCTAAGACCAACAAAATAATGCAAAATCAATTCAACAGTGATCGCCTTTGTGTTCTTGAAAATTTTCCGAAATCGATCCAACTTTGATGATCTGATCTTTCTGAGTTTGTTTGGTTTGCTCTGATACCAATTGAAATTGTAAATTCCCAATCACAATCAATTAATAATTTAACATTCAAGATCTTAGAGAGAGAAAGTATCACAAGTCTATTAATCTGACAATGAAAGCTTACAATGAACTCTACTTACAATCTATTACAAAGCATAAGGTATTTATATCTAGGACTAAAACTACATGCTTAACAACTAAGTAAACTCATATTGACATAGACAATGTTTGACTTATCTTGACTTGACTTTTCCTAATTAAATCTTGGATACAATAATACACTAACACATCCTCATCCCGCAATTGAAATGCTGGAGAGGGTTTAGTATGGGCCCCCGATTCTACAACAAAGCCCTTTGGAGAGGGAATGGAGGAGGTGGTTTTGGGGATAACAGATTCCCTTGGCCCTATAGGGAGAATTTCAACTTCTATCGACTTTTGAGAATCGGTGGAAGGAGTGTGAGGCTTGGCCATGTGTGGTTTCCTAAGCCTCTTAGAATGAGGCTTAGGAGGGAAGTTTGAGCCCCGTCGCTTCAAAGAGGAAGAAGTTATGATAGGGGTAGACTCCATAGGCTTTTTCGAAGTTAGTGTCATGGCGGCAAGTGTGGCGTTACCTGTGGCCTTTTTCTTTTTAATAGCCACCGATTTGGCTCGGGAAGAAGTAGGGAGGATAGGGGCTACCAAAATGGCGTGACCTAGTGGTTCTTGAAGCCTGTCGGCATCCACACCTACAGAAGCACCCCAAACCGGATTGGGAGTTGTAGCAAAGTGTAACATACCTGGTAGCTCTCAACCCTTTGCTAAAGACTTGCTAGCCAAGTTGTTGTGTCGGCAAGTCATAACGAATAGTAGAGTCTGGTAAAGTAGCGTCGGCAGTAAGAGGTTCCGACAACTTGTGATTGATGATGAGTGATAGGAATCATGGAAGAGCCACATGATTAGTTCGAGAAGGGTAAGTGACAGTAACTATCGAGTCAAAAATGACTTGAGCAAAGTCAATAAGGCGTGTAAACATAAGCGCATGGGCCAATCGAGTAACATGAGCAAGAGATTGATCCCACTCTGAGGTTTTGTGGGAGATACTGTAAATGAGATGGGAGAAGAAAAGTTCCATAGTCCGCCCATATTTTTGTGAAGAAGAGTCCCGGTCCCCTTGCCCTTGCCTTCATGAATGTAGTTCATAGCTTCAATAACTTCCTCTTGTTCACGATTTGTGGGTAATGGAGCATATGGCTTGAACACATGAAGTTCAAGGAAAAAACGAACATCCTCAACCCTGAAAGAAAGATCGGGATTTTCAGAGTCTGAGAGAATAGAGGCAGATACCTGGTGGGTTTCTTCATTGTAGGAGCACGACAGCCAGAATTTACCAAAGAGCATTTTGCTCATCTTGGTGGTAGTAGTAAGAGCATGACGAAGAGGTGATCTTTGAAGAAATATCGACACCTAGTTGAACTTTGGGTGATCTATATCTGCAGTGAGACGAGCAATGTGAGTGCATGCGGGGAACACAAGGGTTTCCCTGGAGAGAGGAGTGTTCTTGGTGGACTTTGAAGACTTTGAAGAAGCCATGGATAAGTTTGTAAGTGAAATGAGAGAAGTTGTAGGTTTTGCTTGAGAGGGATGAAGAAGATGGTAAAGAGTGAAAAGGAGGGTATGGTAAGAATATATAGGTGGGGGAAAACGGATTTCAAAAAAATATTTAATAAAATTAAATAATATTTAAAAGAATAATGCTGGTGATTAGGGTTTAGGAGCGTGGGGAAGCGGAAGGGGCCGAAAAACGGCTATGTCAGGGACGTAGGATGATCGAAAGGTCGTGTCCCTGACATGTCGTGTCACATCATGACACGTGGAAAAAATTTAGAGGTGCATGACATAGGTTTCGAGTATAGTCCGGCAAAGAAAGTGAATAAGATCAAACTACGTCAGCATTGTTGTAGAAGGATCTTCGGCATAATGTTTCGGAAAAGAAGATGATTACCGAAGTTATTGAAGGATTTTCCTTAGAGACTGCCAATGTTTCGGTAAAGAAGATGATTACCGAAGAGGCTTCGGTAGGAGGGAGATCTACCGAAAAACCTTTCATTGTATTGTGCTGAAGAGTGATTCGGAAATAGTGTTGTCGGTATGTGAGATGCTTACCGAAATGGAGAGATTGCCGAATACTTAGAAGAGTTTCAGTAGAGGTGAGAACTACCGAAGTTTAGATATACTTTGGAAAGGGATTAGGTTACCAAAGGGGTTTAGAAAAAGGACTCTTCGGTAAGCCTTTCTTCGGTAGGCGTGAGGCGAACCGAAAGTAGATATTGAGGAAAGAATAAAGTGAAAGTTTCGGTAGTGAGCTTTCCTACCGGAAGAGACTTAGGATTTTTTTTACTCAAAATTTAACATACCTAGAGATCCAATAAGGAAATTGAATCTGGCTTCATCCAGAGCTTTGGTAAAGAGATCTGCAAGCTGAAAGTCAGTAGGAATGAAATGCAACTCAATATATGATCTCTTATAAAGTGATACCGAATGTCTATGTGCTTTGATCTAGAATGAAGCATAGGATTGTTTTGCAATGGCTATGGAACTTGAGTTGTCACATAAAATGGGGACAAGTTAATAGAACTGATCATAATCTTGTAGTTGATTCTTCATCCATAAGATCTGAGCACAGCAACTTCCAGCAACAACATATTCAGCCTCAGCAGTAGAAGTAGAGACCGAATCTTCTTTCTTGTTGGACCAGCTGACCAAATTTCCACCTTGTAGTTGGAAGCTTCCAGTTGTGCTCTTTCTATCTACTTTAGACCCTGCAAAATCAGAATCTGAATAGCCAATTAGATCAAGACCTTAGTCTTTGCAATACCAGAGACCCAAATTCATAGTATCTTTTAGGTACCGAAAGATGCGTTTTACAACAGCCAAATAAGATTCCTTTGGATTGGCTTGATAACGCACACACAAACACGTAGCATACATAATATCAGGTCTGCTAGCAGTAAGATAAAGAAGAGACCCAATCATTCCTCTAAAATTGGTGATGTCAACTAGTTTACCAGCTGGATTAGCATGAATTTTAAGAAGTGGTGCCATAGCAGTTTTCATGGGAGAGCAATTTTCAAAATTAAATTTCTTTAGAAGGTCACGAATGTATTTACTTTGGTTTATGAAAATTCCTTCAGAAGTTTGTTTGATTTAAAGTCCAAGAATGTTAGCTCACCCATCATGCTCATCTCATATTTACTCTTCATGAGAGAGGTAAACTCCTAACAAAGAGATTCGTCAGTAGCACCAAAAATGATGTCGTCCATATAGATTTGAACAAGAATTATATTACCTTTGGTCTTCTTGAGAAAGAGTGTGTTGTCAATTTTACCTCGGGTATATTTTTTTGAGAGAAGAAAGTCTGATAAAGTATCATACCAGGCACGAGGAGCCTGTTTGAGACCATAGAGAGTTTTATCCAGCTTGAACACATAGTCTGGATGAGTTGGATCCTCAAAGTCTGGAGGTTGCTTAACATAGACTTCCTCAGCAAGTTTCTATTGAGAAATGCACTCTTAACATCATTCGAAAGACCCGAAAGTTCTTGTAAGCAGTATGAGCTAGAAAGATTCTTATTGCCTCAAGTCTAGCAACATGAGCAAAGGTTTCATCATAGTCAATACCTTCCTCCTGTCGGTATCCTTGTGCAACAAGCCTGGCTTTGTTTCCGATGACGGTGCCTTCTTCATCCATATTGATTATAAAGACCCACTTAGTGCCAATGATGGTCTTTCCAGAAGGACGAGATACAAGTCTCCAGACCTTGTTTCCTTCAAATTGAGAAAGTTCTTCTTGCATAGCAGTGATCCAACATGGATCGACTAGAGCTTTTTCAACTTTCTTGGGTTCCATGACAGAGAGAAAGTTCACATAGAGGCAAATATTTCCAATCCCTCTTCTTGTTTTAACTCCTGCCTGTTGATCACCTATGATCTATTCAATAAGGTGATATTTGGTCCATTTAGTGGCTGGTGGAAGAGGTGCAGGAAATGGTCTTGGAGAGTATGGAGAGGAGGTTCGGAAGGAATGATGTGGGTAGGTTGATGAGGAGTGGTTTGAGATATATGTTCGGCAGGGAGTTGGATGATTACAAGGTGAGTCTTTGCTTTGGCAGAGGATGAGGGTCTTGCCGAATTTTGGTTGTTTTGAGAAGGTAGTTTTGCCGAAAAGGGGACACTAGATGGTTCTGCCGAATTTTGATTTAGAGAAACTTTTCCTACACAAGAAGTGATCCATTGATATAAATCATCATCATCACAAAAAAGAGATGTTGACTTATGATCATCAAACTTTACATGTATTAATTCATCAATACATTTCCTTCGAAGATTGAAAACTCGATAGGCTTTGGAAGTGAGAGAATAGCCCATAAATATTCCTTCATCAGCCTTGGGATCAAATTTCCAAGGTGTTCTCGATCATTAAGAATGAAACACACACAACCGAAAACATGGAAGAATCTGATGTTGGGTTTTCGGCCATAAAAGACTTCATAGGAAGTCTTGTTGTGCCTTTTTACGATGATAGGCCTGTTTTGGGTGAAGAAAGTTGTGTTAATAGCTTCAGCCCAAAAATAGGTGGGAAGATTGGATTCACTTAGCATAGATCTTGCAGCTTCACATAGAGTTTTGTTCTTTCTTTCCACAACACCATTTTGTTGTGGTGTTCTGACAGCGGCAAAGTTTTGAGAGATGCCTATGTCATTAAAGAAAGCTTCCAAGGTGGCATTTCTGAATTTTGTGTCGTTGTCACTTCTAACAGATCGTACAAGTTGATCATTGAGCACTTTTAGACTTTTCCTCATTATCAACTTTTGACGAGGAAAGATACTTATGTCACTTCTTTCCTCGTCAAAAGAGTCATCGGAATCTTGATACACATTATCTTTGCCTTTTTCTTTTTCCTTATCCTTGGGGTTTTTTACAAATTTGTCCCAGACTTTAGAGATGAGAGGAACATCACGAAGGACAGTAAGAAAGCGAGAGTCAACACCCTCTAGAAACAACATCATTCGACTTTTCCATAGGGAAAAGTAGTTTGGGTTGAATCTTGGAGGTTTGGCTATGGAGCCATTGTCAACAGAAAAAGGGTTTTGGGAAGAAGAATCAACTTTAGCATTGGACGATGATGTCATTGCGGATCTGGTTTATCAGATTAAGCCAACCGCTCTGATACCACTTGTTAGTCCCAATAAAGTAAAACAACTATTGTAGAAGGGGTTGAATACAATACTCAAAATTTTTTACTTAATTTTAATTCTTTATGGATAATAAATATCAAGAATTACACTTAGCTTAAAATTATTGTTGCGGAAAAAGAACAGTAAAAACTATCCTAACAATCTAACACTTAGACAACTTTTAGAACACAACTTTTAAAGAGCACAAAGACAAAAAGCTATGAGAGAAAACTAACAACTTGCTTGAATGCACTAAAAATACTTGAGTTGAAAGAGTAGTTTTCATGGAGAAGTCTTCACCCTTTATATACAACCCCATGCATTAAATGCAAAAGACACTTGTCATATGTTGAGTGGATCCTTGAGATATCTTCAATAAATTATTAGATATTTGAAATGACTTATCAAGATACAAATGGTAACTTTTGTACTATGATAAGATAACATCCTAATAAAATATTCCTAGTACAAATCTTTTTGAGATCTTTTAAGAAGAAAGTCTCAATCAGATCAGAAATCAAGTGAATATCCTCTGTGCAATAGAAGTTTCCATTCCATTTTTCAGAAGATCATTGGGAATGAGGAAGTAAAGAAAATCGTGAAGATTTGCTATAAGGGGTATTGCCGAAATTAGAAGATACTCGGCAAGTAGATCCTCTGCCGAAGGATCGGCAGGGATGTTCTATGCCGAAGAGAAGAAGGATCGGCAGAGGGAAGGTCTGCCGAAGATGTTGCTTATCTTCGGCAGTGGTAGCTCAGTTCCTTTTGAAGTTAATCCTGATCTGGATCAGTAGACTTGCTTCATGTTGAATTCGGTTGGTCTTCGATTCACCGATCTTTTAAAGCACAACTAAGCTATTACAAAGAACCATAAAATATCCTAAGTATGAAAGTGTACAACATTTTAGAGGTATACAATTAGAAGCCAAAATGGGAGGTCATCTTCAAATCTTAGATGACTCAACAGGGACCAATGTTACGAAATTGTGCCTTTTTGGACTATCTTAAAATAAACAAATTATGATGACCAAATCCAAAAAAAAAATTCAAACCTACGTGGACCAAATCCATAAGTTACTCTATTATTTAATACAATTCAAAATAAAAAAAAACATTTTATTAGTATTAAATGTACTCCTCTAGACAAGTCCTAAACCTAGGAGGCTAGGACCACTATTTTAAAATATTTGTCTAATAAATTCGGAAAATAATTAACCCATTTGTTGTATTAAAACATGTTCTCCACGTGGCGTTCGTTAGCATGGTGGGAAACCTTTTTTACTAACCACCGAACTTTCATTATTTTTTATTACATCATTAATATAATATATCATCTATAAACCAAAAGATATTCTTTCTTTCAAAGAAAGAATTGTGATTCCACACAAAAAAAACAAAATCCGCTTCAAATCAGGTACAAGCCCTTGCAATTTCCTGTCTTCGCACGCTTAAAATTAACGACAAAAATGATAGTTGGCCTTGCAAATTCTCGGTTTCCCACTTACATTTATTGGACAAAATTTGTCCATGTGAGACCAATTTAACAAATCAAACGGTACAATTTCAATTTAGTTACTATATATCTTGTATGCAACAAATATTTCAAAATATTATTTAGAGTGAAGTTTACTTTTGGTCCCTAATGTTTGTCAGTTTCAACGGTTCTCGTCTCTCAATTTTGTTTTAATTGATTTGTCCTTACGTTTGACACCTCGCAGCAATTTTCGTCCCTCCTCCTAACGGCCTTTAAGTTTTTTTGTTAAATCCAATTAAATGAAGGATATTTCAGTCATTTTACCTTTTTTCTTAAATTTTTTTTAAACTTACAAAAGAACTATTATTATATTATATATTTCCTCCTAAAATATATTTAGTTTGACCATCTCCAATAATTGCTTCCATTGTCCCCCCCCCCCCCCCCACCATTCACCTGTACAGGAACAAGAGAAAGAAGTAGGAAGATCGGGATGATTTGTCACATTGAATTAGAGAAGGAATGAGGGAGCTCGAGAGGTTTTCCATAGTGAACAAAGAAAGAAACAGGGAGATCGGGAGTTTTTTTCAGCGTGAACCATAGAAGGATAGGAATCATGGAGATGGAATGGGTTTTTTCATGACTAATTTGAAAAGTAAAAAGGAAGTAGGGAGTTTCGACGGTGATGGCGAACCATGGAAGTCGATTGAGAGGCGACGACTAATCGAGAGTTGCATGAGATGAAGAAGAAGAGAATGTGGGGTGAAAGAAGGGTCTGGTGTTGGGCGGTGATAAAGATGTGAAAGTGATATCCAACCATCTCCAAACCTGCAAGTACTCTTTGTTTTCATCCCCTCAGGCCATATCCATCTCCATCCAACCATCTCCAAACCTGCACCACTTAGCCTCTCTCCATCCAACCGTCTCCTCAATCATGCTTCCATGCCCTTATTTTTTGGGCCGATGCATTTGCCACAAACTGCTATCTCATCAATAAGCTTCCCTTATCACCCTTAAAAGATCGTACTCCACTTGAACTGATGTTTTCTTCACAAGCAACTTACAAATCGCTAAAATCATTTGGGTGCCTTTGTTATCCATATTTACGACCATATGCGACACATAAATTGGATAAACGATCTCTTAAGTGTATTTTTATTAGTTATTGCAACGCTCAAAAAGGATATATGTGTTATCACAAGGAGTCAAAACGACTCTACATTTCAAGACATGTTGCCTTTGAGGAGACTATTTTCCCTTGTTCTACCGTGCACGGTAACAACCCCAATGTATGTGTCTCTCCTTCAAATACTCTACCACCACAATCCACTTCCATATTATCTTCCTTGTCACCCTCCAATCTACCACCATCCCTCTTAACCATTATTCCTCCAACTTCACCCCTAGTCGACCATGTATCTACACCCCCCACTACTACTACCAATTCTCAACCAAACCCTATCCTGTCAACCGAAAATTCCCCGTTCTCTACCTCTTCCAACACCGATCAAACTTCTACACTACCACCGACCCAACCATCAACCTCCACTTCCAAGCATCATATGGTCATCACTAGATCAAAAGACGGAATTTACAAACCTGTTAATCGATTATGTTTATCTGCTACTAACCATCCATTACAAGACACAAATGTCGAAGACCCAACTTCTTATTCACAGGCCAAATCACATCCACATTGGCGAAATGTTATGGATGTCGAAATAAATGCTTTATTAGCAAATGGGACATGAATCCTTACTCTTGCAAAACCAAACATTAATGTTGCTGGTTATAAGTGGGTTTTCCAGACAAAAAGGAAACTAGATGGCACAATTGATCGTTATAAAGCATGTCTCGTAGCAAGAGGGTATAATCCACAACAAGGTGTTGACTATGGAGAAACATTCAGCCATGTGATTAAGCCTAGCACCATTCGTTTAGTTCTCACTATTGCATTGCAACACAAGTGGGAAATTCGACAACTAGATGTTCAAAATGCATTTTTGCATGGCTATCTTGCAGAGGAAGTTTACATGAATTAACCACCAGGTTATGTTGATCCCAGATTTCCGAATCATGTTTGTCATTTATGGAAATCACTCTACGACCTTAAAAAAGCTCCTAGAGCTTGGTATACATGCCTTACCGGGTATCTTTGCAGCCTTGGTTTTACTCGCTCTAAAGTTGACTCGTCCCTTCTTACAAAGCACACGAATGGCGCTACTTTATTTGTCCTCGTTTACATTGATGATATCATCGTCACGGGCACACCAGGTAATCATATAAACTCTTTGATCAACCAACTCCAATCTACTTTTGCTATCAAAGACTTGGGTACCCTGAGCTATTTCTTGGGTATCGAAGTAATTCCCCATAGCACTGGCTTGTTTTTGTCCCAACGCAAATAAATTCGGGACTTATTGCTTGCCACAAAATTTGATGGAGCCAAGCCAGTTACCACACCACTTGCTGCGAACCAGCAGCTATCGAAATTTGATGGACGAGCTTATGATGATCCAACCCAATATCGGCGTATGGTTGGCTCGCTTTAGTATCTATCGTTTATAAGACCGGACATTGTTGTTGTTGTTACTAAGGTTTGCCAGTTCATGCATAACCCAGGTGATGTCCACTGGGCTACTGTAAAACGGATTATTCGCTACCTTAAACATACGATAAACCATGGTTTACTACTGTCTGTGCCCTCTAGTCTAACTCTTCAAGCTTATTTGGACTCAAATTCTCTTATTCAGTCCTATTCTGATTCAGATTGGGTCGGATGCCCAGATGATTGGCGTTCTACAAGTGTGTTTTGTGTATTCTTTGGAGGTAATCTTATCTGATGGAGTGCTTGAAAACAAAGACGGTGTCAAGACAAGTACTGAAGCTGAATACCGAGCTGTAGCTACTGCCACAGCCGAACTCATGTGGATACCATCTTTGTTGCGGGAACTGGGATATGCTAAAACACCTCCTCCAACCTTGTGGTGTGAAAATATAGGTGCCACATACCTTACAGTCAACCCCATCTTTCATGCTCGTACAAAACACATCGAAATCGATTATCATTTCGTCCGCGAACGGGTTGCCTCAATACTTTTCAATGTTCGGTTCATATCAACTAACGATCGGCTAACCGAAATTTTCACTAAAGGTCTGAGTAGTACCAGATTCAAATTACTACGAAACAAGTTATCAATCCATGAATGGCCGTTCAACTTGCAGGGGGGTGTCAAGCCTAATCCAAGAGTACGTTCAAGTCAACCACAATCTACACAGTAACCCAATCAGTCTTTGAACTAGTCTTTTGTTGTAATCTCTTTGTGAAACAAACTTTGATATTATCTCCTATAAAATAGGATCTGTAATCTCTTTCAAGTAATATATATTTACTGTAGCACCTCCATTAATAATGTGCAACCATTTCTCAAAACATACAAACAAAAAACTTATGTCACCTATCTCAACCCGTCTGTATCCAACCAAAAACTTCTCGGTCAAGCAAAGAAGAGATCTGCCAAACCGAGAACCAAATGAGATCTGCTTGAAATCAATTTGAACAGGGACAGAACCAGACCTAGATCTCGCACCCCCTGCAACCAACGTTGGAGAAGAATAAATCTTTCTGCTTCAACTCTACTTCGATCCCCCTGCAACCAACCAGATTCAGATCTCGTCGCTTTGTTTTTTTTTTTTTTTTTGCTACGATCGTAGGATGGCTCTGGTCAAGGATAGAGAAGTTGGACCGACTTGTATGAATGGCATGGAAGATGAAGGGAATGAATGTATTTTGAAGGCAATGAATGTATTTGTGAATGGAAGAGCTGATGAACGGATTTGTATGAATGGCATAGGATTGATTTTAGGGGTTGACTTGGATTTGAATGTTCTTGATTTTAATCTTAGTTTTCTTGTTTTTGTTCTTAAGGAAGATGAAGATGATGAATGAGGAGACAGAAAAAAGGTTAAGATTTTTTGATCAAAGAGTTAAAACAAAGAAAAATGGCAAAAGAGTAGTTTTAATAGAAAATTATAAACATGTTTAAAATTACTAAAATACCCTTCATTAAATTGGATTTAACGGGAAAAGTTAATGACCGTTAAAAGGAGGGATCAAATCTGTTGGAAATCGACAAATGTGAGGGACAAATTTGCTAAAACAAAGTTGAGGGACAAAAACCGTTGAAAATGACAAATGCTAAGAACCAAAAGTAAACTTTACTCTATTATTTAATTGTTGATTTCAGACTAATTTAATGAACTGAATACAATTTCAACGTGGTTTACTATCTATCTATATCTATACAATATTATAAAGCACGGATAAAAAAAACTCTTAAATACAAATTATTAGGCACAAGATACCATCATTTTATGCAATATTTTAAAAATCTCTTAATTTACTAGTATCGAAGCACAAGATACATATTACTACTGCAGGCTTCTAACACCCACTAATTTGGTATGTGCAGACCTTTCCATTTATCACTATTAATCTATATCTATACTATATTATAAAGCAGGTATAAAAAACTCTTAAATACAAATTATTAGGCAGAAGTTACCATCATTTTATGCAAGATTTTAAAATTTTCTTAATTTACAAGTATCAAAGCACAAGATACATATTACTACTGCAGGCCTCTAACACCCACCAATTTGGTATGTGCAAGACCTTCCTTTTATTGAGACTTTTCCATGTATCACTATTAATTAATATATTATATTACTATAAATTTGTTTTAATTATATTATTAAATATGTAAATAGTTATTTTTTCTAGATTTCATTAAAATATATAAGATAATCATTGAATTATAACAAAATACTTAATTTTTTTATATAAAAAACATTATATTATTAAGCCTAAATTAAACAAATTTATAAAAAAAACATTATCACTTTCTCAAAATCATCAAAAATCGTACTGTAAATCGACAAAAAACAAAAAATAAAATGAAACATCAAAATCGTGATGTATCTCGCTGCATTGTGCGAGTACGCTTCTAGTATTATAAAGCACGGATAAAAAACTCTTAAATACAAATTATTAGGCACAAGGTACCATCATTTTATGCAAAATTTTAAAAATATCTTAATTTACAAGTATCAAAGCATAAGATACATATTACTACTGCAGGCTTCTAACACCCACCAATTTGGTATGTGCAGAGCCTTCCTTTGATGCAGATTTTTCCATATATCACTATTAATTAATATATTATATTACTATAAATTTGTATTAATTTTATTATTAAATATGTAATTGGTTATTTTTTCTAGATGTCATTAAAATATATAAGATAATCATTGAATTCTAACAAAATACTTAATTTTTTTTATATAAAAAACGTTATATTATTAAGACTAAATTAAACAAATTTAAAAAAAAACATTATCACTTTCTTAAAACCATCCAAAATCGTACTGTAAATCGACAAAAAAACAAAAAATAAAATGAAACATTAAAATCGTGATATATCTCGCTGCATTGCGCGAATACGCTTGTAGTTTTATATCAAGACAAAAAGTATAATCCATTTTAATTGGTCATTTGGTAACCCAAAAAAAATAAAGGGAATCATTTAACAACTAATTTGATAAAAGCAGTTGACTAATAATAACCATTTTCAAGTGTTATTTGTCAGTTGCAGAATGGTTTAGTGTAGAATGATTAAATGGTCAGAATGATTAAAAGGTTTTTATGATATAAAATAAAATGAAATATGGCTATTTGCTAATTGTTCATAATGAAATTAGGACGCTTAATGGTCAAGGGAGAGTCAGGATACAAAATAATTCAGAGGATTTTGGAACCATTAAGAGGTAGACATTTTTTTTACCAAACAAGATTCACCTCTTAACGATCCAGATGTTGCCTCTTAATAGAATCATTGAGAGGTAAACAAACAACCCAAGAAATAGTTAAGAAAACATATAATGATTTTTAGTAAACGTTAAATTTAGAAATAAACTTTTTCAAAAAGAGGAAATATCTTATATTTTATAATATTTTTTTAAAATAGATCGAACGTGGTCAATTTTAAAATGTAAAAATTATTTTTCAAAATGTTATTTGATTATTTATTAAATATTAAAAAATAGTACTTCAACTATTTAAAGGACTTCTATATTTATCAAGTATCTAAATGATGTGAGTTTTGGCATGACGGCAAGGGAAACTTTAAGTCTTACGAGTTACGGCGAGATCACGACGTTTTTCAAGGCGTGTTCTAAATCGACATATGTATTGATACATGTATGTAGGGGTGTAAATGATGCGAGTCAAGCTCGAGTATCATTATACTCGACTCGAACTCGAAACCCAATTCTCAAGCTCGAACTCGACTCGAAAACTCGCGAGTAGTGAAAATCCAAACTCGACTCGAACTCGATTACCAATACTCAAGCTCGAACTCGAACTCGTTTGAAGCTCAAACCAACCTCGAACTCGTTTGAAGCTCGAACTAAGCTCAAACTCGGTTAACACATAACAAGCAAAGGTTTGTTCATTCCGCTCATTTAACTCAAACAAACAAAAAATTTGGTGTTCGTGTTAATGTTCATGTTCGATTATTTAAAAAGTCGTTGTGTTCGTGTTCATTTATGTTCAATGGGGTGCTCCAATAACGCTTCGCCTGTAATCAAACCACCTAGCTCAAGCCAAAGGGCTCGGGCCATTGGGCTCAACAAAGAAAAGCAAAAAACTATGAAATAATCGGAAGGGATGAGCCTTATTGATCGAATATCTCATCAATGTGGAATGAAAAACTTCACCTCAACAAAAAGAACTCCTTTACTTGAAGGGTTCTTTTATTTTAATATTAATTTTTCAGTTACTATCTTATTATTATTTTAATATATTAAATTAATAAATTAACTATTATTAAAAAAATTACATTATATTTTATAAATTATACTATAAAATTAATTATATATCAAATATATTCAAGTATATCACGAGCTTATCGACTCGACTCATTAGTATGTCGAGTCGAACTCGAGTTCGAGTCGAGTATTGGCCGAGTCGATCTCGAGTAGCTCGTGAGTTGTCTCGTATCATTTACACCCATATATGCATGTATATACACATGTGTGTGTTAATTAGTGTTTTAGATAATCCAGTAAAACAATAAATTCAAATAAAGTTATAAAACTAAAATGGAATTAAGAATCATTTATATCAAATATATCAAAGAAAATGATATCAAGATTAAAAATCGAGATTTAAATATTTTGATTCTCTACTCACTACTTTCTTTAATCTTCAAATAATTCTTGTTCGATTCTTATGTATGGAATGAGAGTAAGAATTACCTATTTAGGGTTTTAGTTATTATGTTTCTCTTTAATATTTATTTAAGTTTTAGGTGTTATACATAATTATCATTTATTTCTCAAGTTATATAGTTAAAAAAAAGTGCACGAAAATAATATGTTGTAATATATTATAACGCGTTACAAAGGAAGTCAAACCTTAGAATAAAGCCATAAAGGTTAACGTAGCGGTGAAATCAAACTTTAGTACTATAAAGTACTGTAACGAGTTATTTTAGAACTATAATATTTATAGTGTAAACAACTTTCTTTTTAAAAGTCATGGTATTAAATTGAATTAATTTCTTTTGTTATCTACCCATTAATTAAGATGAAGTCAATTGGGATTTACCATTTTTTTCCTACCATTGAATGCATGAATTAATTGCAACGTCATAACAATGTCAATGTGGTCGGTCTTCTTAATTATCTCTGTATTTGGTTTTATATATTTAAAATATAATTTAATAAAAATAATTTGGTTTATAACCAAATATTAATATTTTATAAGTACCTTTTCATGAAACAAAATTAAAAACACTTGTAAACCAATATTAATTTGACAAAAAATAATTATTGACAATTTGATGAATAAAAAAACGAGTCTTTTCAGAAGAGAAAAAATGTCATAATTTATTGGAATAATGTAAAATAAACGATCTCATTTGGAGGACGACTAACGTTGGTAAGATTGGTTCTTGGTAGCATCTCATTATACTTTTTTTTCTTTGTTTCGGGTCCCACTTGAAGTGATAAAAATGCTTGAGAGAGTGTGAGGCCAATTTTTTTGGGGGGGAAGGGGGGGGGGGGGGGGTTGTGAGGACTTGTCAACAAAAAAGAGAGTTCATGCTTGGGTAAAATGGGGGTCGATCTTGGGGGCTTCAAAAAGGGGGGTCTAAGCGTCGGAAGTCTAACGGATATGAATTAGGCACTTTTATGCAAATGGTGGTGGCGGTTTAACGTGGAAAGGGAGGCTCTATGGGCAAGGTTAATACAAATTCTATATGGGTGGGATGGGGGCTTGAGGGAGGATAGACATAGAGGAGTGGAGGGTAATGGGATTTGGAGAGACATTGTGAGGATGGGGAGGGAGTTAGAAAAAGAAGGTGTAAAATTTGTGGGGTCTTTGATAAAGGAAATAGGGGACGGAGCGGAGACAAGATTTTGGGAGGAGAAGTGGGTTCTAAATCGGTCACTAAAGGAGGATTACCCGAGGTTGTTTCAACTAGAGACATACAAAAATGTTTCGGTCATGGGTAGAGGGGAGTGGGTGGGAGAAGAATGGGTATGAAAATGGGGGTGGAGGCGTAAGCCGAGGGGGAGGGAACTAGGAGAGGTAGAAAGTCTAACGAGCCTACTAGAATCCAAAATTCCTAAAAGAGGGACAAAGGATAGGGTTGTATGGTCGTTGGATATTCAAAATGGTTTTACGGTTAAAAAGGTGAGGAATCTATTAGAAGAAAAAAGAGTGGGTGGTGAAAATAGGTTGGAGGAAACAAAATTGATTAAGTTTATTCCAAAGAAAATTTGTATATTTTTTTTGTGGAGGCTAAGATGTAACACCCGTAATTTCCTAAAGAAACGATTAACGACCGACCAAGGAAAACGGTTAGCGGTCGGTCGAGAGAAACGGTCGGGGAACGGTTTAACATAAGATGTGAGGAGGCACAACAGGGACGCGCGCCGCTTGGCCCGTGGCTTCAAGCTGCGGATAGGCCCGCGCAACTCACTTTGGTCCGTGGCTTAGAGACACACGCGGATTGGCCCGCGACTTGAGGTCGCGGTCAAGGCCGCAGGAAAGGTCTGATCAATTTAAAACCCAAATTTTAGGGTTTTCTATCATTAGCCTCCATCCCCATTTCTCTCCTCTCCATTGGTGCGATTTTTGAGAGCTCTTATCTCATATTTTGAGCATACATGGTGGGTTTATCACAAAAAAGTACAAAGGTTCGGTATTTAGAAGCTTGGGTTGAAGAGTTGGATGGGTTCCTTGAATAGATTTGGGTGGAAAGTCTCAATATCTAAAGTGGTAAGTTTCTTTCAATATTCCAAGCTTTCGTATAAGGATCTTCGTAGATCTAAAGGTTTTCTTTGTTAATGGTTTATTCTATACTTAAAGGAATGGGTTGTTTGGAAACCCTAGCTTGTTGTTGATGATGACTTGGAAATGGTGGAATCTACACTTTTGGAGGCAAATGGTTGAGTTTGGAACCTAGGTTTAACTTAACATAGCAAGGTGAGTTCAAGTTGCTTTGTGAAAACTATGTACATGCCAAAATGAGTATTTTTGAAGTAAAAATATGTTTTACTTGGTAATTGTCAATGTGTTAAGTATTTTGATAAGTTTTCATATTTATTAAACTTGGGTTATTTAAATTTCATGAAAAGCCATATTTGGGACTTGAATATTTGATATTTAAATAGTATGACTTATGCATTTGGTAATTTTGAACAAATGAAGTATATTTTATCATTTATTTATTTTTTCCTTATTTTCTACACATGAAGTCTAATCTATGATTTATGCATTTTTGGTGTATTTGATTTCAAAAATCATTTGGAAAATGTTTGTCTCCGTGTTATGAGACATTTTGGAAAAACATAAGGGTATGAACCCATTTGGAAAACCTTTTGTCCCAATTCATAACGAGTTTTGGGTTAATCACATCTTTGAGGTATGTGTCTGTAACATCCGTAAATTCCTAATGAACAATTTATGATCATTCAAGGAAAACAGTCAGCGATCGACCGAGAGAAACGGTCGGCTAATGGTTTAACATGAAGGGTGAGAAGATGCATCAGGTGACACGCGCGACTTAGCCCGCGGCTAAACCCGCGTAACCCACTGTTGTCCACGGCTTAGGGACACGTGCGGCTTGGCCCGCGACTTAAGGTCGCGACCAAGGCCGCGGGAGCTGTCTGATCGAATTTAAACCCAAGTTTTAGGGTTTTCTCTCATTATTACCTCCCCTCTCCATTTTTCTCTTCCTTAGGTCGATTTTGGGAGACTATGTATCAGCTCTGAGAGCTTGTTATGGTATGGATCTACAATAAAACATCAAGGATTGGGTGATTTGAGGCTTAACTATGGAAGCAATGAAGGATTTCGTTGGAAGGGTGGTTGGATGACTTCAAGTTTCGGGTAAGGTAAATCTCTTGTTTAATCCAAGCTTTAGTGTAAGGATCTTTGTAGATCTAAAGGTTCGATTTGTTGGTGGTTTATCTCTTTTAGATTTGGAGAAATGGGTTAGTTGGAAACCCTATCTCAATGTTGAAGATGACTTGTTGATGGTGAAAGCTTCATCCTTGGAGGCTAAGGATTTGGGTTTGGAACCTAGGTTTAACTTAACCTAGCGAGGTGAGTTCAAGTTGCTTTGTAAAAACTATGTACATGCCAAAATGAGTATTTTAAAGTAAAAATATGCTTTACTTAGTATTTGTCAATGTGTTGGGTATTTTGATAAGTTCTCATATTTAATAAGCTTGGGTTGTTTTAGTCTCACAGAATGCCCATATTTTTTCATTTGGATATTTTGATAAGTACCAGCAGGATTTATGAATTTTTGGTGATTTTGTACAAATAAAGTCCATTTTATGATTTATGCATCTTTAGTGATTTTTGTACAAATGAAGTCTAATTCATGATGTGTGTATTTTGGTGTATTTGAGTTCATAAACCATTTGGAAAACCATTTGTCCCAATCCGTGAGTAGTTTTGGGTTAATCACATCTTCGAAATATGTGTCTACATAAACGTCGTTTAAATGCGTTTTTCTATTTGGGGACTGATATTTGTTGGTCAAATGGATTTTGAGCATTTAGCTCGGTGTTGACTTAAAGGAGTCTTGAGGACACTTGTCCGGCCTTAATGGCTCGATGTAGAGTCCGTTTATGAATTACATACTAATGTATTGTGTTGCATTTTAATGATACTTACATGCTTGGGTGAGTGGTCACTCCTGTGTAGTCATGTAATGTTAGACTGTGTTGCATTGGATCCATAGGCACGTAAGTCAGTATTTATTTGATGGTCAATTGGGTATTACAGGGTTGGACTCCGGAACCTATGTCTTATGACCTTAACTTTTCAAGTGTACACTAGGAGGGCTAAGTCCGGTTGTGCTATTATGATGATGGGCGTTTCATGATAGGCGTTTTGGACCTCCGCCATTCGGGTTAATGCCATGGTTGTAGTCCTCGAATGTTGTCGGGCCTTTGGTGGTATTTATGGTAATATTCGCTAAGGTTAGCTGTCTCTTTTGGTGTAGCTTGAAGGGCGTTGTAGGGGCACTTGGGCCTGAGTGTTGTGAATTGTCATACGAGTAACGTTGTGTGAGTGGCATACTTTCGTGTTCCTCCACTCTCAATGGATATGGGTCTCCCCCATTGTCGACCAATAGTATTTTAGATATTTAATTGTACATGCTTTAATATTTGGATTCATTCCATTTTATGGTTGCGTGAGTATTGAATTTCAGTTCCATATTTTCGATGGCATATTATATTTATATGGATTGTTCCCACTATTTAAGAGTTGGGTATTATGCCCCACCCATGTTTTGGGTGTTTCGGGATTTAAAGTTTTATCCGCGTTTTTATAATTGGGAGTCCGTTTTCTATTCACGTTTGAGTGAGTTTTGGGCGGCATCATTTTATAAGGAAAGTTTTGTATTGGGACACTCGCCCTTAAAAACGTATGTTATTGGAAGATGAGTCGTTTTCATAGTTAAGGGAAATCATTTTGAAAGTTTATCATTTAAAATGTATCCCTTCCTTTTAACGTAATATTTATTCATGTTGAAAACTCTTGAACTCACTGGGCGTTAGTCTAACCTTTTTATTTGTCGACATGTGCATCAGGTTCTGGTTGGGAATGGTCCTAGTAACACTATGAAGAGAGGAGTGCTAGTAGTGTGCTCGTGATGTGTTTAGCATTGGGGAAGTTTCCGCTTTGGTTGTGATAAGCAGCTAGCTTTGGGGATTACGTAGCACCCGACTTCGGTATAGCCCTTGACGGATTTTGGGGTTTACCTTTGTTTTGTGGTTAATTGTAGAATTTTATATTTGAGGTATGAAGAACATTTGATCTGCATTGATTTTATATCAAAATTTTAATTAGTTGCTCTTACCAAATTTGAGGGTGTTACAAGTTGGTATCAGAGCTTAAGTTTGAGAGAATTAGGTATTCATTTTGGATGCCTAGACTCAAACTAGCGTACTTTTAAGTGATTGAGAGCGAGATGCACCAATAGGCACTTTAAGATTAGATTTTTTAAGGATAATAGAGTCACTAGGAACGGGAATCACGTCGAGGGTAACAAGGATGATCATGTACAGTACGTTCATAATTGCACCTGGCCAGTGTTATAGTAAACCTACGAGTTACATGTGTATGCTTGGACTAGCTTGATGTGACGACCGTTGGGGTAGTGAAGAAGTTCCTAAGGGGTAGCCGTTAGGAGAGGCTGATGATTTTAGCATTCGTCATTTGGAGTGATGATAAGCATGTTATTGCACTAAGTAGACCCTTTCAGGTCGGAATGATTGGTTGGATTAGAACCACAGACTTTTGGAATCAACCTTATTCAAGGAGAAATTATAAGTTGAACCATGAAATATTTGATTATTTTCTTAAGATGTTTTGAGCGTCCAAAAGACGATAATGAGACTAGAAATCGAGGATCTTTGGTCTGGGAAATTGGAACGCGTAGTTTCGAAAAGTTGAGTGTCGATCAAGATCATGCATAAAATCGAGGATCTTCTAATCTTATTTATTGTTAAGTCTTAGTTTCCTTGCGTTTACCGTTAGTCGTTAGCACCGTGCTTTTGAGCTAAGTTTGAATGCTTAAATTTGGGTTTTTGGTTGTGTGGCAGAAGCTTGCGCGGATTACGCCGCGCGGGTTACGCCGCGACTTGGAAGCCGCAGTGTAAGCCGCGTAACCTACTGGAAGTCTTCAGTTTTTAGGCACGCGCGGGCTACGCCGCGGCTTGGAAGTCGCGGCCAAAGCCGCGGGCTTGCCCTGATGCTTCTTAGACGAATTTCTTTCCCTTTCTCCTCCTCCTTTCATTCATTACTTCAACCTACTCATTCCTAAAACACTCTCTACCTCCCTCTTCATTTAAGACCGATTCTAGGGTTTGTCTAAGGGGCATTTACTCTCATTTACTCCATTTTGGGTGCCATAAATCAAGTTTGGAAGCTAGGGTTTTCACATCGTCATCTCCATTGTCATCTTCTCCAAAGGAAAATCTAGGGTTTGGGTTTTCTTCAAAAACCCACTTGGTGAGTTCCTACTATCATTTACTAAACCTTATACATCTCAAAGCTTACATTTTGAACTCCTATATATCTCCTTGGTTTTGGATTTAAGTTTATCACATTTTTGATCTAACTTGAGTTTTGGGAGATTTTAGGGTTCCCAATCATTTTCAACTAAAACAAAGGGTTCCATCTTATATGAAGTAAAATGGAGTATTACTTGCACATTTATGTGAGTTACTTGAAGGAATGTATATAATCTCATTTTATGATTTTCATTCTTATTAGCAGTTAAACATGGAAATGAATTTTGGAAATAAGTTTTATTGGAAGCTATATGTTTAGCTTTGGTTAGTCACAAATGAAATTGTGACAAGTCTAGACTACTACTAGTGGATCCCTAGGTATTGAGTCGGCTTATATTTTGGGATGTTTTTCCCCTTTGTAGCTATGGATGCATTTGATCCTCGGAGGCCCTTTGGTACGGTTATGTGGGACCGGTTACTAGCCATGGATCATAATGTAGTCCTAGTGAACGAGTATGACTTGGTTTCCTCGGGTGCCCTCTCCCACATCTTAGTACGGATCGGCGTTGTTCGTGGCCATGGATTCCAAGTATTTAGCTCATAACTCAGATTGTGGCCTACTCGGTGTTCCGCTACAATCCTTGGTAAATCGGGTATCCCCCGTCATCGCAAGATGAGTTTTGAATCGGAAGGCCCTTATGTGGCAAATATTTCAATTGTAAAATAAATTTTCTTGAAAAGAATTCCTTTCGTTACAACTTTCAATATATTTTTATTTATATAAACTGTATGTTCTCATTAGGCTTTAAGCCTAACACTTTTTCTCAAATGATATGTATAACAGGTTCCTTTAGCGGTGGGTTGCCAAGGGCTTGAGTGACGAGCATGGTCTTAAGGCATTTTTTTAGATGATTATTATTGTATGTTGGGCATTAATTAAGTCCCTATATTTTGGTGATTATGGGTTGACAACTGATGTAATTTAGATGGTACATGTTTAGATTAGTTTGTTGTCGATTTCTATATCCGTTCACAGGTTTTTGCAAATGCCTATTACATTTTCCCTTCTAGGGTGGTTTATACCAAATACAAACGTCATTTTGCCAAATTTTCGAATTTTATGTTACTCTAATTTTTAGGGTGTTACAAGATGGTATTAGAGCTCTAGTTTAAGTGAACTAGGCATGAATGTAAGATGTCTAGACTTAGACTGAGTATGTTAAGCATTGATTGTGAGTTTGGGTAGAACTTCTAAGATGGGTTAGTCTTAGAGTCAATGGAAATTATGTTTATCAAGCGTTGTGGTGATAGTAACGAGAACCCTTATGTATTATATGTTCATAATTTCACTTAGCTAATGCTATTATGAGGATGTTTTACGTGAGTGTGCTTGAGGTACTGTTACTATTACAATTGGTAATGTGGTAGTACGTTTTCCTTCATGTTTTACTCTCTCTCTCTCTCTCTTACTCTTTCTTGTGCTTCTGTTGCGGCCATTATTCCATTATGGTGAACACTCGTAGTCGGCCGTTAGGCGACGGAGACCTTCGCGATGTTAGTTCGCCTGATCGAAACCCGGTGTTAAGGGTGCCGGCTGTCGCTCCTCCTGGTATGCCACCGATATTCACTGGGGAGGTGGAGCAGGTGCCTAGGGTGGAAATGGCATCCACCAACCCAGTTTTTCAAGAGTGTTAGAGCACATATTTGTTGGATGCAAGATCATGAAGTTTGAAGATCAAAGTAAAGCAAGTCAAATCTCAAAGTCAACTCTCAAAGTGAAAGCCAAAGTCTTTGTAATAATTGTCAAAGTCAAAGTTTGTATTTTTTTTTTCTTTATTAGAATTTGTAAGTATAAATAGTCCTTGCCTTGCCTTTGTAGTTGTAAGTCACTGTAAGTGAAGTAAGTAAAGCTTGTATGAGAGAGTTGTGAATGGAGCATATCAGAGAAAAGGTCGATGATATATTTTTCTAGTGAGATAAAGTAATGAGAGAGTGAATCTTGTAACCTTTGGGATTTGAATTCAAAGACTTGTGATTATGAATTGTTCATCTTGATTGTTTGTACAATTAGAACTTGATTTAGGACATTAACAATTGGTATCAGAGCAAGCTAAATTCAGAGAAAATTGGATCTAATTCAAGATTTTGATCGATTTTTTGAAAGAACTCGCAAAATGGACTGAGAGTTTGAGTTTGTCGATTTATTGTTGTTTCTGTTATAAAATTGATTGTTTTAGGTTCGATTTGGTACAGTGAACAAAGTTGATTCAATTCACATAGGCTAATTCACACTTGTTAGAGTGAAGTTTTGATTTTTCTTGAAGTTTTGTTCGAAGTCTAGAAAAACGAACTGTTCTAGATCGATTGGTAATTTCTATTGCATTAGATTGAAATTGTTTGATTGTAATTGGTTCGTGGTATGATTTAGAAGGTTCCTACAAAATTTCAGTTCAATTGAAGATGATTTGAATCGAATCAGATTGAAAAACAATCCAGTTTTGAAATTGTATAAGTCACAAACTCGCAAGATCTAAAGAACTCGCTAGTGAAGAACTCGCAATCCCCTAAAGAATTTGCACAAGTGTTGAACTCGCAGATCTCAAGAACACGTACAAGGGTAGAAACTGGTTGAAGTGAAGAACTCGCAAACAGAGTCGTGCGAGAAGTAGAAACTCGCACAACACTAGGTGCGAGTTTTTTACTGTTCAAACACCTTGTCGTGCGCGAAGTATTCCTGCGAGAAGTCTTTGTCTTGCGCGTTTATCTTTTGTGAGAAGTATCCTTGTTCAAAATATTCTAAGTCCTAAACACGCAAGCCATGTTCTTGCGCGTTTACATTTAGCGAGTTTCAAGTTTTGAAATAAATTCTAAGTCTAGAACTTGCAAGACTTTGCGAGAAGTGCAAGAACTCGTACACAGTATCGTGTGTGAATCTAAGAACTCGCATACGTCTGCGTGCGTGAACTTTGGTTAACGCAACCTTTGTCATGCGTGAAGCTGAAACTCGCACAACCTTGGGTGCGAGAAGTAAGTTCACTCAGCCTGTTTTGTGCGCGAAGTTCAAAACTCGCACACAGGCTCTTGCGCGAAGTGTCTATTCTCCTTGATATGCGCGTTCTGAACTTAGTGAATTTTTCTGATTATTTTCTGAAATTTAACTGAGTTTGATTTTTGTAGATCCAGTTTGTTTTCTGAATTTTGACGATCACAGTAAGCAGTGTAGATCAAAGATGACTTCCAAAGACGCTCTCTCCATCGGTACAGATGTAAAGCCTCCTGTTCTATTCAACGGTGAATACGAACAGTGGAATGATCGTTTTCTCGACTTCGTCGACCGGCATGCAAATAGGGAAAACATTCTGCTATCAATTACAGAAGGTACCATGATACCACCTACTGTCGAAATACCTGATGATGAATCTTCAGACAGTGAGGATGGTGACGAGGACAGGGTGAGAAAAATGAAGATTGTTCCGAAGGAATTTGCCCAATATTCAGATGAGCAGAAAAGTCATTTCAAAGATGATAAACAAGCAAGATCTCTTCTGTTACAAAGTATCCCGAATGAGATATACATAATGATAGACAGCTACAAAGCGAACGCGAAAAAGATGTGGGATCAGTTGCAAAAGATGATGATGGGCTCTAAGGTGGGAAACCAGATGAAAGTGGTCAACTGTATAAACAATTATGAAGAGTTTAAGGCCAAAGAAAATGAAAGCCTTGAGGAAACTTATGAGAGGTTCGTGCTTCTACTGAATGAACTCTCAAAGAACAAAGTCAAGAAGAAGCAGATAGAGAACAACGTCAAGTTCCTTAGCATTCTACAACCCGAGTGGAAAAAGCACACTCTCCGAATGAAGCAAAGGAAAGATTTGAGTGACATACCCCTCCACGAAGTTTATGAGACTCTGAGACAGAATGAGGAGGAGGTTGAAGAGAAAAGTAATGAGAAGAAAAAGAAAGTTGAGAAGGTTGTTGACCCCATTGCACTGGTAGCTGGAGAGAAGGAAAAAGAGAAGGAAAAGAAAGAAAAGAAGAAGAAGAAGTAGAAGAAGAAGAAGAAGAAGAAGAAGAAGAAGAAGATAGTGATTCCCATATCTGATTCTAGTTCTGATTCAGATATTGACGACGGCGAAAACCTCAAGCAAGCTATGCTTTTACTAACCCGTGCATTTTAGAAGAAATTCTACAAGAAACTGGGTTCGAACTCACAGAGGTACTCTTTGTCTGGTTCAAAGAATCATGAACATAGGGAAAGAGTTGAAGGAAAAAGATTTGAAGAGAAAAAAGTATGTGGAAAGAAAGCCGGAAGAAAGAAAGAAGTTTGTGAATGAATATTTTGGTGCTGAAAAGAAGACAGATGACCTGATCAAATGCTACAACTGTGGTAAGGTTGGTCACTATGCCAAGGACTGTCAGAAGCCAAAAATCAGAAACTCAGAGTATTATAAGAACAAGATTCTCTTGGCTAAACAACAAGAGGCTGGCCAGGCTTTGATGGTTGAAGACGAGTTCTGGCTAGATCATTCAGATGAAGAGGAAAGAGAAGAAACTGCTCATATGTGCTTGATGGGAAACTCAGTGAAATATGATGACAATGATGAAGAAACAACTGATGAGGTACTTAATCTTTCCAAATCTGATTTTATGACCAAAATGGAAGCCATGATGGTCGAACTTCAAGATCTTCAAAATAAGCTGAAAAAAGAAAAGAACAGAGTTGAAAAGAAAAATCAAAAGACCTTTGACCTTAACAAAGCAGTTATTGGAAACAAAGATCTGATTGATTCATCTACGCAAATCTGTTTCTGATTTTAAACATGAAAAAGATTGTTTTGAAAGTAAGATTTCTGATTTTGAATCTAAAATTTCTATGTCTGATTTAGAAAAGCAAGAATGTGTTCTAAAAGCGTTTAAATTGCAGGTTGAGAATAAGAACTTAGAGAAAAAGGTAAATGGTTTGGAAGCAAAATTGTATGCTAGAGGCCAAACAGATCAAACCATTTTCTTAAATACACCAAATGAGGAAGCTGATGTTAGAGATAAGTGGGGTCTCGGTTACAAAAACCCACATTATCTAAAGAAAGCTATAAGAAAACAGCCAGCTTTGTATAATTTTGATTTTCTTTTCGCGGCTGGTAAATATCCTCATTTGAAACCCAAATTTGTTACCAAGTTACCTGATGAGGTAGAGGCTAAAGAGGATGAGAAAAGAAAGAACTTAAAGAAAATTAAACTACCATTCTGCTATCAAAAGCTGAATGATAGTTATATTTCAGATCAGCAAAAATCTCTTTCAAATGATTACTTTGAAAGCTATTCGATCAAAGAGTTGGAGGAAAAACCTTTAAAAGCTAAAATTTATGTTCCTCCACTCATTTTAGAAAGCAATATAATCGAGCTTGAAAATGTTTTATCTGATGAAAGAATATTGGTTGACATTGAAAAAGTTGTATTTTTGACTGTTATAAAGATCACAATTTTAAATGTTGAATCTCAAAAGTGTTCTCATTCTTCTAAAGCACCTCACACCTCAAAAGTTGATCTTGATGACTTATTAGCATTTGTAAATGATTTTTTAATTTATGATGAAGGGTGTGTAGATGAGATTGATATGTTTGACTTCAATGATAAACTTCCAGATCATTCTACTTTTGTTATTAATGGACAAGCTTTACCTAGTGTACATGAAGTTGGTGAATCATCAACTAAAGTTGGTGAATCAATTTTTGTGAATGCTTATTACTATGCAAAAGGTAAAAAGCAAAAGAAACGGCGCTCACAGAAACAGACTAACACTGGTAAACTAAATAAAACACAATCTCAGAAATCTGATTTTCCTAACAAATCTAAATCTTTTGTTTCAGATTTAAGGAAGAAAATATCAGAAGGTCGAATTGAATGGCGACCAAAACAGAAGATAGATGAGAGTTATGAATCAATTCCTGATATGGATTGTAATATATCTACTAGTAGTTCTTCTGATGTAGTTGGTAGTGTTGCTTCCAATAAAAAAAACCTTGTAATTCCTTACAAGCGATATTCAGTAAAGCAATTACTCCGATCATCTCAATATACTACTAAGTCATCTACTTATAGACGGAATGATTTTTGTCTCTCACTGATTTTCTGATGATTGGTTTGGTACTTATCATGTTTGTTCTTATAAGCCATATGTTTCAAAGATTTTTCAAAAGGTCAGAGGATCCATCTATAAATGGATACCAAAATCTTGTGCTAATTCGTTAGGACCCACTTTTGAATGGGTACCTAAATCTGTTATTCCCTGATTTCTCTTATGCAGACCCGTCATATGTGGTACTTGGATAGCGGGTGTTCCAAGCATATGATTGGGCAAAAAGATTTTTTGTCTAATTATACAGAGAAATTCTGCGGGAATGTACGTTTTGGCAATGACCAGTTTTCACCGATTCTCGGCTACAGTGACGTGATACAAGATAATGTGACGATTACGAAGGTGAGTTATGTAGAAAGATTAGGGCATAACCTATTTAGTATTGGCCAGTTCCGCGAGAAAGATTTAGAGGTAAATTTCAAGGCCAAGAGGTGTTTTGTATGCATTGAAGATGGAAAAGAACTCTTGGTCGACACTAGAAAGTCCAACCTCTACACTATAAATCTGTCAAAGGTCCAGACTAACAATCAGGTTTGTCTACTATGTAAAGCCTCGCAGCAACAGAGTTGGTTATAGCATCGCAGGCTATCTCACCTGAATTTTCGCTACATCAATAAACTGGTCACGGGTAAGTTAGTGAAAGGTTTTCCTGAGCTGAGATATGAAAAAGAACATCTGTGAGCAACATGTGAAAAGGGTAAAATGAAGAGGGAAACTCACAAGCCAAAACCCGAACCGAGTACGAGTTCTCCACTTGAGTTGTTACATATGGATTTATGCGGTCCGATGAGAACTCAGAGCATAGCAGGAAAGAAGTATGTTTTGGTAATAGTGGACGATTATTCGCGTTACACATGGGTAAAGTTTCTAAGGACAAAAGATGAGACGCCCGAAGTACTCATCAACTTTTTGAAGACTACCCAGGTGAACATGTAGAGGTCAATAAAGCTTCTAAGGACGGATAACGACACATGATTTAAAAACAAGACTGTAGAAGAATATCTCGAATCGGTCGGGATAACTCATCAATATTCTGCTGCTAGGACGCCAGAACATAATGGAGTAGTAGAAAGACGCAATCGAACGCTAGTCGAGGTCTCTCGCACTATGCTCAGCTAGTCGGATCTACCTCTGATTCTATGGGCAGAAGCTGTCTCTACTGCATGTTATACGCAGAATCGCTCCATTATTCATAGACGGTTTGGTAAAACTCCTTATGCATTGATTAATAATCGTACACCTAGCATTAAGCATTTTCATATTTTTAGTTGCAGGTGTTTTGTTCTTAATCATAGAGAGAACTTAAATAAGTTCGGACCGAAGGCTGAAGAAGGAATCTTCAGTGGATACTCACAAACATCTGCTGCATATAGGATATATATGAAGAGCTCAAAGACTGTTATAGAAAGTGTTAACGTTACATTTGACGAGGAAGGGGATTCTGAACAACACAGTTCAGAACCTGTGCTTACAGGAATTTTAGCTTCTAGACAAATCAGTCCAGAGCCTGTGGTTAAAGAGACTAATTCGGATAAAGCATCTACTTCTACATCTCACTTATCTGAATTAGATTTATTGTTTGAATTCTTTTATGATGAGTTTCTAGGATCTAAACTTCCTAAATCTGTTGTGGTTGACAGGTCAGAAGATTCAATGACTAATCATCCAACTACTTCAGGTGTATCTACTGAACTCGTTCCCCCGGTTTAGAAAGAAACTCAAATTCAAACAAATACTCCTTCAGTTGAAGTTGCACCTGAAATTGTTGAACCAGAAGTTACTACTTCAGTTGGCTGTACTATGATGGATAATCAACAGACTGAACAACTTGTCCCAACTGAAAATTCTGTATAAGAAACTTCAACTGCACCCCCAAACAATGCTGAATAAGAAGAAGTTGAAAATGAATATTTAGATGACTTTTGTGATCAATCTACATCGAATCCTCTCCCTTACGAACATAAGTGGACCAAAGAGCACCCGATAAGCCAAATTATTGGAGATCCAAATTTACCGGTGCAAACTAGGTCTACGACTTTGAATTTTTGTATGCATGATTCTTTTATGAGAAAGATAGAGCCCACTCGAGTATCAGAAGCTCTAACTGACTCGGATTGGGTTACTGCAATGCAAGAGGAGCTGAATCAGTTTGATGCTTTGAAAGTCTGGAGAGTTGTACCAAGACCTGAAGAAAAATCTATCATTGGTACAAAATGGGTATTCAAAAACAAGAAGGATGAAGATGGTATCGTAATAAAAAATAAAGCACGACTTGTCGCAAAAGGCTATAGGCAAGAGGAAGGCATTGATTATGATGAGATTTACGC
Organism: Arctium minus; assembly: GCA_954870635.1. Classification (NCBI taxonomy): domain Eukaryota; kingdom Viridiplantae; phylum Streptophyta; class Magnoliopsida; order Asterales; family Asteraceae; genus Arctium; species Arctium minus. The sequence goes on along the minus strand of OX941081.1, from coordinate 126,871,856 downwards.
TCCAGTAGCACGCATTGAAGCCATCAGAATGTTTCTTGCGTATGTTGCTCATAAAAACTTCACCGTCTATCAGATGGACGTGAAGACTGCCTTTCTAAACGGCATTCTTAAGGAGGAAGTCTATATCTCACAAACTAAAGGCTTTGTGAATCCAGATAAATTAGATCACGTCTACATCCTGGATAAAGCACTTTATGGTCTTAAACAAGCGCCTCGAGCCTGGTACGAGGTATTATCGAAGTTTTTGGTCAAGTCGGGCTTCACAAATGGTAAAATAGATACTACTTTATTCATTAAAAAGGAAAAAGTCGATATCATTCTTATTCAAATATATGTGGATGACATTATATTTGGTTCAACTAATCCTAAATACTGTAAGAATTTTTCAAACCTCATGGTGTCCATATTTCAAATGAGTATGATGGGAGAGATGAACTTCTTTCTCGGATTACAAGTAAAACAATTTTCAACGGAGATTTTTATAAATCAAGCTAAGTACATTTTTGATATTCTTCGGAAATTCAAAATGGAAACTTGTAAACCTATTGGAACCCCGATGGCACCGGGAACTAAGATCGGCATGGATCCTTCGAGAAAATCTCTCCATCTTACAACCTATAAAGGAATGATTGGTTTTTTAATGTATTTAACTTCAAGTAGGCCAAATATTATGTTCTCTACATGTTTATGTGCAAGATATCAGACTAATCTAAAAGAATCCCATATGTCTGTGGTTAAGCGCATATTTAGATATCTGAAGGGGACTGCTGATCTTGGTCTGTGGTATCCTAAAGTTACTGGTTTTGAACTAACAGCTTACTCAGATGCAGATCATGCTAGTTGTATGTTAGACAGGAAGAGTACATCGGGTCATTTACAATTTCTTCGAGATAAACTCGTTAGTTGGGCATCAAAGAAACAACTGTGTGTTTCCACTTCAACGACTGAGGCAGAGTATGTTGATGCTGCAAGCTGCTGCTCTCAGGTGTTGTGGATGAGGACGCAACTGAGAGATTATGGCTTCAAATTTGACAAGATTCCGATATATTGTGACTCTAAGAGCGCTATTGCAATATCAGCAAATCCTGTACAGCATACAAAGATAAAACATATAGATGTTTGATATCATTTTATCAAAGACAATGTTGAAAAAGGTACAATAGAACTTTATTTTGTAAACATTGATTATCAGCTTGCTGATTTGTTTACCAAGCCTCTCGACGAAAAGAGATTCAATTTTCTTGTCTCGAAACTTAGTATGCTAAATCTCAAGACATAATATGTGATTACCTATTAAAGTTTTTCTTATTGTTATTTTTCATCATTTCTTTATTTTTATTCTGAAAAGATATCTTAACTTTAAGTTATGTTCATGTTTTCAGGGGGAGTGAGTGTGAGATGAAAAGATGATCTACATTCATTTCAGGGGGAGTTCATATATTTTTGCATTCTTAACTGATAAATTTTTATGATGCATAAATGTAGGGGGAGTTAGAGTATGAAAGATAAGGAGTAAGGATTATGATTTCTGATTATTTAAGACCAGAACTCTTACATTCAACGTTTTACTGCTTTATGTCATTTTATTTTTCAATAAAGTTGTGAATAAATTTTGTACTTTGACAGACTTTATGACTGATGCAGATTGAGAGGATGCTTACAAAATCATATCATTATGATTCTAAGTTGACTTCATGAGATTTAAGACAGATTGAAAAGGTTTATTTCTATTCTTAATTTCATATATGGTTGAAAGAAGGATGACTTTCAATCATAGAAAACATATTCTTAAACGTTCAAACCACTTCTGATTCTTAAAGGATTTCATGAATATAGAAGTGTGAGTTTTAAATGTTTTTCATTTTTATTTGTGCTTTCATGATATATAAACCGTGTATTTCCAAAGATTAATACTTGTGTATTATCTTATCCATATACTGTCAAGTATTCACACACACCGGTTTAATTTTTTGTTGGATATGTTCTTACCATGTCTCTAAATTGAAACAAAATTTTTTTCGATGGTAAGACACCCCGATTGTTATTCAAAGTTTGAGCGTGATTTCATTTCTAAACGTTCTTTCAATAATCTGTATATTTTTGGTTCATATAGACAAAATCCAATTTTTGATGACCTAAACCTTAATCGATAAATCATTTCGATATTGATCTTTCTGATACAATGTCAGATTTTCAAACAAGTTTCTTGTATTCTTTTCATTCATTCAATTATCTTGTTTGAAAAGTCTTCAATGTTTAAAATGCTCAAATCTTCATGATTATATCCGTGAGCATACAGATATCTGACTTGTATATATTTTGTGCTTCATTGCAAAGTTAAATCATTATGAGCAACATGATTTTTTTTAGGAAAATACATGGGTTCATTGTGTAGGACTTAAATGAAACTTCTATGGATTCACGTTAACCAGTGTTTCCTACCCAAGAAGTTAATCCTTAGTGATCAAGTGTGAGGAGTCAAAAAGAAATGAGTGTGGGTTGTGTGACAAGGTAAAATGAAAAACAGAGTTTGGTTAGAATCGAGCTCAATGTTTAAAAAGAAAGAGGGTGTGAGATTAGAGTAAAAGAATATCAAACTCTGCACCAACTACTTTTTGAGTCGGGCAGCTACATTTCTTCGTGAAAATTATTGAAAAAGGCACCTAGCCCATGCCAACTCTTGATAAACACCCCACCAGCCACTCATTTTCTTCTCAAAAAGAAAATGTTTCAATATTTCAAGGGGACGCAACACATAATTTATCTGGTTTTTCATTTGGAAAATATGGATATTGTAAAAGAAGGAAGTCTGCCCCACCTTCTCACTTCGATCATGCACAATTGAGTATGTGTTTAACTATTGTTATCTCAATGGTTTATGTTGGATCAGTAAATTGTATTCAAGATTAATTTGAATAAGGGGTCTAGTTTGTAATAGTGTTTAATACCTTAGGGGGTATTTTAGCAGATATCAGTAATACTGATTAGGTCATGTTGACCTAAGTATAAAAGGTTTTATTTTCTAGTTTTACGTTAGTAGTTGGTGTGTATCGAAATTAAGGAGAAGAGAAGGAGGCCGTATTTTCTCTGTAATCTACAAACGAGGTATCTGTATACACCAAGAACAAACACACGTATTTATCAAATTACAAAGAGATCTATTGATATATTGTATGATTTATTCATCTCTTGTTCTTTATTGTGTGTTGTGATTATCAATCAACTATTAATCTAAGTTTAACAAGTGGTATCAGAGCTAAAGAATCAAGCTTTTGGATTAAAAACAGTATTTTTTTTTCGAAAACTTATTGTGAGAAAATCGATTCTATGGTTTATTGTGTTTTTGTGCATAAAACTGATTTGATTAGGTGTGTTTCATGATAAAGAACATCATCTGATTGCTTAAATGTTTTTAAAAACACAAATCGATTGGCTTTTGATGATTTTTGAAAGTTTTTGTTTATGAACTGTTGGCTACTGTTACATTTGATTTTATGCAGAAAAGTTGATTTTGGTCATTGATTTTGATTGGGTTTCGTTAATAATATGTTTGTGGTTGATTTGCATGAATTTTACATTGTGATTTAACCCATTTATGTGTTTTCTGGATTGAAAATCGAGAGAGGGTCGATTAGGTCAAGAACTCGCAAGTTCTGTGAAGAACTCGCAAATCTACTAACTCTCGCAGGGTGCTTAATTATTCTAAGTATAGGTTTCGCAGGTACTTGTGTATCGAAAACCAAAGAATTCGCTACTTATCTATTTACGAAAGCCAAGTTCCGCAAGTGCTTGACTAACGCAAACCTCAAGCTCTCGCTAGCTTCAACTAGCGCAAACCTCAAGCTCTCGCTAGCTTCGACTAGCACAAACCTCAAGCTCTCGCTAGCTTCGACTAGCGCAAATCTGAAGATCTCGCAAGCATGAGTAGCGAAAGCCAAAGAATTCGCTAATCTCTTATTTGAGAAAGTCTAAGTTTCGCAGAATCCTTGTCTGCGAATTCGGAAGAACTCGGAGATTGATAATCCCAAAATCACTAAATCTTTAGAGAGAGAAAGTAGAGAGAGAGAGTAAGCGCAGAATGTTCAATCTATTAGAATAAGCGTGAGTTCCTTACAAGACCCAAAGTCACAAGGGACTTAAATACCCTGGCCAATACTACACAGAATAGGCACTCTAAACACATTATTAGACCAAGCCTATAAGTACAATGATTACTATAAAAACTGACTTAACAATCTCCCCCTAGTAATCATTGGCGTTGTGGTCTTCAAAAATCATCTTCTAAATCAACACGAACCATCTAAGCGACTTTGTGAAGCTTCTTTCTTGACTAAAAAAAAAAATTCTTCTCAGCATCTTTCAATCTATGTAGCCTTTACTGTTTTGACAAGACTGGACCTGTTTGTAATAAACTTGAAAGAACAGTCGGTTCATCAGCTTGTGCTCTAGACGACACATCTCTTTCAAATGTACTTTGATTAAGTTGTGATGGTCGGAGATGGAACAGCAAAATAATTAGTAGTTGAGATAATAGAATCTTGAGCAGCTGATAAACGTTTGAACTCTTTGTCTCTTTATCTTCTCCTTAACTTCTCCCCCTCATGACCTTGATGATCTGAATCAACTTGGTCATGCAAATGTTGGAGACGAGACAGTTTCAGATCTGCAAAAAATTCAGAGTAACGGAGAAAAAGGAAGGTTTGCGCTAACTATTGGTGGCGCAAACTTAGTTTTGCGCTAGCTGAAGGTGGCGCAAAGATCATTTTGCGCTAGATGAAGGTGGCGCAAAGTTGAATTTTGCGCTACCAACTTTTGGCACAAATCTGATTTGAAGTCTGAAAAATTTCACCTGTTAAGGTCTTTGACTCCCCCTACACAAATGCACTAAATATGACAATTCATGTTAACATATGTATAGAAAAACATATACTCCCCCTCGAAAACAGATATGATCTTTCAGAATATTCTCCTTATTCACTCCCCCTTAAATAATGCACAAACCCATTAACTCAGATATGATAACACAAGAATTGAAACATCAATGTAGAAAGAAAAATATACTGAATATAAATTTTGAAACAACTAAATACATAAAATTTTAAACACTAAACAAATTAAATTCTACTTAGTAAAATATCACAGATTTATCCATCAAATGAAATCAAGTGTATGTTGTTGGATACAGATACAAGTTTCATTGCATATCAAGTTAAAACATGTTCAGTTTCAAAAACTTTCATCAATCTATTCAGTGCGCTAGCATGCGAACTTCGATTAGCTTCAAGAAAATGAAATTCTAAAAATATTATAGAGAACTTTGCATGTACTCACACTAAGCCATCAAAATTTAAGATTTTCACAAATTTATAGGTTTATCACAACTCAAACATATCACCAAGTATCATGAGATGTGTGCTCATTGGCATCTTTTAGCATTGTGCACATTGGCATCTTCACATGAGTGTGCTCTTTGGCATCTTTTAAGCTTGTGCACTTTGGCATCTTTTAATCAAAAAATTTGGTAAGTAAAGAACATGTCGTAAACGTAACTTTCTATCTGATCTTATTGCAGGATTTGGGTCAGTCGCTCCCAGACCGGTTGGCCTTAGGGGACTAAGTCTCAAGCACCCCTTGGAACTTACTCTCCCAGATCAGAAAGGCTACATCGACACATCCTAAACCCATTCATACCAGTAGAACATGACTTTCGATCTGATTCTATTGAAGGATTTGGGTTCGATCACTCCCAGATCAATTGACCTTAGGGGACCAGATGTCAAGCATCCCATGAAACTTACTTTCCCAAACCAGAAAGGTCACAGGTACAAACTTTTAAAGTTAGAGATTTCTGTATTTTATATATAACAATTTGCATCTCAATCACTCAGTTTTACATCTAAGTGCTTAGCCCATATTTTCATTACGATCCATAATTCTGATTTTTTAGGTTTTCTAAGCATTGAAAACTATAAATATTCCGAATCACACAACTTTAAAGCAGTATCAAAAGTTTTAAACATGTTGCTGACTTTTCGACTTTTGATAGACTTGAAATTTGAACATATAAAACTTTAATATAAACAAAACAACTTGAAATTTTATCCTAGACACACATTTTATTCAAAAGAAAGAAAAATTATAAAACTTTTACTTTATAGAATAAAATTTGTAAAGATTTAAACTTTTAAATTCAACATGCCGAGTTTGAAAAATTTTCATTTAAGACAAATATAAAGAATTCGGCAAATTGATATTTAGTCGGAACAAAATAAAATTCAATAATTTCATCTTCCACATAATGTATAATAAATTTGTGTCTCAAAAGAAAGATATGGGTTGTACAAATTCAAGAGTTAGTTGAACATGCTCAGATTCTTGAAAAAATATGAGAAAACTGAAATGACATCATTATAAGAGATAAAATGCAGCGGAATAAAGTAGATGCACTCACAATTTCTCATTAGTCAGAAGCTAAATGCTTTGAAAAACGAGTCCTAAACTGACATGTTTAGAAGTCGAAGTCCATTGAAGTAGGGGTTCTGAGCTGATGTACTCAGAAGCCATGTTTCTCTTACTCCCCCTTGACATTAGGTGCCTACAACTCAGAAACAATCTTTGATTTTGGAACCCACTTGTATTTCGGTTCATATTTGTTAGTTGCAGTTCTTGTGGGGATAAACTTGTTAGATTTAACAAAGAAAGCACGAGAAATATTATCAGATAAATGAACATAAGAATCAGTAGAAGAGAAAGCATAATCATCTGAACTAGAATCAGAAAAAGAATATGAGACATCTTTTGAAATTTGAATCATTTGCTTTATTGAGTATTTTGAAATTTTATTACACACAACAAATGAATCACTTTTATAGATTTTGTCTACATATCTATCCTCATCAGTCGTAGAATCATCTGATGTCCGCTTGACTCTCCATATCTGCTTTGTTGGAGTGCTCAAAGTCCTATATGAAAATTTTGAATCAGAAGAATTAGAATTTTCAGCTTTGACCTTCTTCTTTTACGCTTTGGTTTATAATAATCATCATTTAGCGTAAAAGATTCATCAAGAATTTTCGAATTAAGATTTGAATCAGAAAAAGCAATTTTACCTAAGAAACCCAAATGATCAACCAATAAATCTGAACTTACCTCGGAGTCAGAAAAATTTTGAGAAAAATTTTCAGATTTTAGAAATTCCTTTTTGTTTTCTTGAAAATCAGAAGAAATGTTAGTGTATTATTGTATCCAAGATTTAGTGTGAAAAGTCAAGTCAAGAGAAGTCAACAAAGTTAAAGTCTGTAAAGTCAATATGAGTTTAGGGCATCCGCAATGGTCAAGTCTTTTAAAGACTTGATCTACTTGCCACGTCACCAAAAAATCATCTTCAAATAATTACTCCAATGGTCAAGTGTTTCAAAAGTTTTTTTTTTTGCATTTTTAATTCATTTTTAATATATATAAACACTCTTACCTATTCTTCAAGCTTTTGATCAAAGACTTGACATCCACCAAGTCCTTGGATGTCAAGCTATTATTCAAGCTTTTCCTCCAATAGTGAAATTCTCCATCAAGTCTTCATCAAGTCATTTTTCAAGTCATTAAATTTACCATTGGAGATGCTCTTACTTTGTGGTTAATCTTGTGATTTTAGTTATCCTTTGTAATACTTTGTAGGTGGTTCATCATTGCAATATACATATGACATGAACGCTTTCTCTCTCTACACTCTCTTTCTAGACCTTCAATGTCAAATCTTGAATTGTAGATTGTTTGTTTGATTGCTTGATTTGATCTGGAATTACAATTTCATTTGGTATCAGAGCAGACCAAACATTTTCAGAAATATCACAACATTTGATTGATCGCATTTTCGAAAAAAATTTCAAGAACACTCGTTTTCTGGAAAGTTACTGTTCAATCGAATTCACATTTGATAGTTAGTTTTTGAATGTAAAAATGGTTGTATGATGTTCGATTCAATGTATTGATCATTTCTTATTCACAAAGATTCATGAATTAATCATTGGAATAGATTCAATTTTGAATTCTTGAAATTTTCTTGAAAATGGACTCGAACACTGTTCTTGAATCAGATTTTTGCATTTTGATGTTTTTATTCAAAATCTTGTGATATAATAATGTTCTAATTGGTAAATCGATCATCTCTATGCAATTTCATGTTTAAATTTGCAGGTTATTCGATTTTTTTGATCGATCTTGAAACTCAGAGGAAGAACGCACTAGATTGTTAAAACGCGCGAGGTTCATCAAGTGAAGAACATGCAAACCTCAGTCTGCGAGTTCTTGAAACGCGCTAGTCCTTATCAGCGAGTTCTTCATAAAACGCGTACGTGTCTTTTGCGAGTTCATTATCAAATGCGTAAATAGTACCTAGCGAGTTCTTAAAACATGCAAATCAAAGACTGCGAGTTTGAAAAGTGTCGAATTTTTTCTAAGGCAAGAAACGCGCAAAGGAATATAAACGCGCAAGTTGAGTTTTGCGCGAACCTTGAAAAGCACATATTGTGTTTTTGCGCGAACTTCGAAACGCACAAATCTTGTTTTGAGTGATCCTAAGAAAGCGCATATCCTGTTTTGCGTGAGCTTCATAACGCCCAAGTAACGTTTAGCGCGAATCAGAAATGCGCAAGTGCTTGTTAGCGCAAACTTCACAAAACGCGCAAGTAGCGTCTAGCGCGAAACATAAACGCGCAAGTGCCTGTTAGCGCGTTTCACAGTGAATAGTGCTTTGCGTGTTTGGTGCCTTGCGAGTTTCATTGCTCTGCGAGTTTCAAAGTTAGAATTTCTTTTGAAATTAAATTTTTTTTGTGATCCAAGTTTGACTTTTTAGTCAACATTTCTGATTTGTTTGGGAACGATCATTTCATATCAAGCTCATATATCTTTCAAGATGCCAAAGACAGATGAGAGAGGAAATACAGTACTGTCAGCTAGAGACATGGTTGTATTGTACATGCCTGAGATACCTGTTATAGAGGCTGAACGAGACAAACTGAGAATTCAGAATACAACCTTTATCAAACAAATTCAGGAGTTTAAATCAAAATTGTCAATTTCTGATAAATCTTCTGATTGTGTAAAGTGTGCTAATCATGCTAAATCTGATTATGCAGGTATCATCAGCGCAAGAGAGAAGGAAATTAGAGAAAAAGAGACAGAAATTAAAGATGGAGAGAAAATGATTATAATAAAAGAATATGATATTCAGTCTCTTGAAAGAACAATCAAGGTTAAAGAGTATAATTACGAATCTTCAAAGCCAACTGAAGACGACTGAACAGAAATCATCAGAATTGCAAGATGAATCAGTCAAGCTTCAAAACAAGTTAAAGGCTTTTGAAGATCAGATATCTGCTCTGGAGAAGAAGAATGTTGAACTGAAAACAAGCCTCCAAGTAGAAAAAGAAAAATCAAATGTGAAGACATGTTCTACCCAACAGTCATTTGAATTTTCTATGAAAGTTAACCAAGAGAAGAAAGATCTGGAGCTGAGATATTCAAAACTTTCCAAGCAAGTGTCAGAATTCGAAAAGATGATAATAACTGAAAGAGACACTTTTGCGAAAGAAAGACAAGTTCTTGAAAATAAAATTACTGAACTTCCCAAGAAGATTTCTACTTTACAAGACTTGCTCGAAAAAGAAAGACAAATTTTCAATGAAAACAAAAAGTCTTTTAAGCTTGAAAAGAAAAACACAGAAAAGAGAAATACTGGGATTTTCAAAGATATTTCAGAGAAGACCAAGAACTTGGAAAAAGATTTTGAGCTTGAACGTTTACATTTTGAATCTGAAATATCTAAGCTTCAATCCAAAATAACTGTTCTATCTTCAGATGTCCAAAAAGAACAGAAGGCCAGATCTGATTTGAAAATAAATTTTGACACATTGACTTCTGAAAGAAACATTATATCTGAAAAGATAAAAGACTTAGAAGTTGCAAACGTCAATTTATCAGAAAAGATTACAGCTGATGTGATTAGTCAATCACCTGTTGATAATTCAACAGAATCAGTCTGTTCTTTCAAAACAACTTCAAGTTCAATTCATGACAAAAATGTTTTGAAAAAGAAAAGTTTCAAATCAATCAATGTCAAATCAAATCAGATCAGACCATCTAATCTATTTTATGACAAATCTGTTGATGGTTCAGCGAGCTTTTACGTTAAATCTCTTGGAAAAAATTCGAAGAAAAATCAGATGGTCTGGAGAGCAAAAGATTCTTCAGATGATGAGAAGAAGAAAGACAAAGCATATGCGTCCACATCCAATGACAAAAAGAACAGAGTGCATAATGGTAAATCTTTTGATAATTTTGATATGTTTTACTCTACTAATCACTTGATCAGGGTTGCTCAGAAGAAAATCTGTTGTTCTTACTATGGAGCACATGACTTTGTAAATAAGAATTTTGTCAATTACTGGTATGGTTCTTACTATGTAACCCCCATACGAACTGCAACTAACACTTCAGGACGCAAATACAAGTGGGTACCAAAAGCTAAAACTGTGTTGCAGCCACCCAAGGTTTAAGGGGGAGCATAGAACATAGGCTTTTGAACACAATAGTTCAAAACCCAGACCTTAAAGTCAAAGAGTTTTGGCTTCTAAACATTTCAGTTTAGAACCCGGACTTAAATGTCAAGATTATGGCTTCTGATCACATGACAGACCAGGACCCGTTCTTCAATGTTCAGATAAGGATAATTTGAAAATATCTAGGGGGAGCTTATTAGATCATAATCATTATACCATGATTTGAGGGGGAGCTTAAAGGTAAATATCTTCTAATCTAGATCTCTGATTATTTGAAAGAAGAACAATTTTCAAGCATGAAAAACAGTTTCTTAAATGTTCAAACCACTTCTCTATTCTCAAAAGATTTTATGAATCAAGAAGTGTGATTTTAAATGTTTTTCATTATTGAGCTTTAATGTTTAACTGACCGTGTGTTTCTAAAGATCAATACTTGCGTATTATCTTGTCCACATACTGTAAATTATTCACACACACAGGTTTAGTACTTCATTTGACATTGTTATTACCATGTCTCATAATGAAACAATTTTTCGATGGTAATACTCCCGTTTGCGTTCAAATGTTGTTGAGAATCAATCATCATTTCTAATCTTGTGCTTTCATTGCAAAATTGTTTATATTCGTTCATATAAACAAAATATTCAATTCTTTGATACCCTAACCATTTTATTTGATCTGATTGATACATTGTCAGATTCTCAAAACAAATCTCTTGATTTCATTTCATTTCATTCATTCAATATCCTTGTTTTGAGAGATCTTCATTGTTCAAATGTTCAAATCTCATGAGCATACATTTTGACAATGTCATCATACATTTTTTAGCTTAACTGCAAAAGTTAGATTGTTGAGCAACCATTCTTTATAGGACTTACATGGGATTCATGTGTGACCTTAAACAGAACTTCCATGGATTCACGTTAACTAGTGTTTTTTTCCTACCCAGGAAGTTATCCTTGAGTGAATGAGGGGTGAGGGGTCAAAATCAAAGAGTGGGGGAGATAACTCATCTGGTTGAGTTTTTCTCATTGTGTGGAGCGGTAAAATGGAAATGAGAGTTTGGTTAGAAGTGATCATAATGATAAAAAGAAAGAGGGTGTGAGAACAAAGTTAAAAGAATATCAGAACTCTGCACCAACTACTTTCTGAGCCGGGCAGCCACATCTTCTGATTGGTTCACATTCTTTGGTGACTATCATTGAAAAAGGCAGTGAGCCCATGCCAACTCTTGCATTAACCCCACCAGCCACTCGTTTCTTTCTTAACAAAGAAATGTTTCATTTTCTTTGGGGACGCAGCATATCTGCTATCTAGTCTTCACTCGGAAGATTTAGATATTGAAAAAGAAGGAACGTTGCCCCACCTTCGCATCTCTTTCATGCACATTGAGTCCATGTAATATTTGTTGCTGTCTTAACAGTTGTTGTCCGTGTAATATCTGTTGCCCCACCTTCGCATCTCTTTCATGAACATTGAGTCCGTGTAATATCCATTGCCAATTTTTTTTTAATCTTGAATCCAAAGGGGGAGATTGTTGGATCAGTAAATTGTATTCAAGATTAATTTGAATAAGGGTCTGGTTTGTAATAGTGTTGAATACCTTAGGGGGTATTTTAGCAGATATCAGTAATACTGATTAGGTCATGTTGACCTAAGTATAAAAGGTTTTATTTTCTAGTTTTAGGTTAGTAGTTGGTGTGTATCGAAATTAAGGAGAAGATAAGGAGGCCGTATTTTCTCTGTAATCTACAAACGAGGTATCTGTATACACCAAGAACACACACACGTATTTATCTTATTACAAAGATATCTATTGATATATTGTTTGATTTATTCATCTATTGTTCTTTATTGTGTGTTGTGATTATCAATCAACTATTAATCTGGGTTTAACAGTTTACACAATTTTGAGCCTTATAAAAAGCAATCATCATGTGCTTAATTCTTTCAATCACTTGCACGAACACACAAGGAATTTGTTTTCTTGTCATAACATTCATAGAAATATCTTTATGGTGTTTCGATGATTGAATGGGAGCCCTGGGGGAGTGAACATCAAAAAGCTCCTTTCCAATGTGTATTCGTTACACACAGTAACTTTGTGTTACTTATTTTCTTCTCAAAAAGAAAATGTTTCAATATTTCAAGGGGACGCAACACATAATCTATCTAGTTTTTCATTTGGAAAATATGGATATTTTAAAAGAAGGAAGTCTGTCCCACCTTCGCACTTCGGTCATGCACAATTGAGTATGTGTTTAACTATTGTTGTCTCAATGGTTTACACAATTTTGAGCCTTATAAAAAGCAATCATCATGTGCTTAATTCTTTCAATCACTTGCACGAACACACAAGGAATTTTTTTTCTTGTCATAACGTTCATAGAAATATCTTTGTGGTGTTTTTATGATTGAATGGAAGCCCTGGGGGAGTGAACATCAAAAAGCTCCTTTCCAATGTGTATTCGTTACACACAGTAACTTTGTGTTACTGACAGGCATATTAACTGATTCATTTGTTGATTCAGGTGTTACATTCTTATTTGTCAGGATTTGCAAATATCTAGATGAATACCTAAATTTGGATCGATAAAGAATCAGAGGCTCTTGTGTTCAAAAGATCAGTGGTCAGAATTGATAATGACATTTCTTGGAGAAAGTTTTGATGATCTCAATGCCGCTATCATCAAAAAGGGGGAGAAGATGAAGTTTACGAAATATCAGAAAAGAAAAGTTTGTATCAAGTTATGGGAGAAAAGTTCAGAGAATTGCAAAGATTGAAAGTTTGAAAGAGAAAAGTTCAAAGTTTTCTGAAGATGTGCTGAAGTTTACAGAAATTTTCTTTGAAGATAATTTGCTGAAACAAACCGAGCTGAAACTGAAGATAATTTCTTTCTGATGTCTGAAAGAGGTTCGAGATAACCCTGGGGATATTGTTGAAGAGCATATCTACCATCTTTGGGGGAGATTGTTATTTGTTTAAAGACAGACTTTGGGAAGATTACAGATTGTTAATGATCAAAGAAAGAAGAGATTGTTTCAGACATAAATAGAAGACTGTTTTTCAATGCTAAAGTTTTACAAAGAGGGAGATTACACTTACTGAGCTTAAAGAGAAAGATTGTTATGTAAAATCTTTTTGAGATAATCTTGAATCTAAAGAGGGAGATTGTTAGAGCATAAATATGTTGGATACAAGATCATAGAAGATTGAAGATTGAAGTCAAAGCTGCAGTCAACTCTCAAGCATCAAAGTCAAAGTCTAGTGTAATAAAAGTCAAAGTCAAACTTATATTTTGCGTTTTTCTAGTAGTGTGAGAGTTTTTGTTGTTTGCGCGTTTCTGTGATGTAGTGGTGTGCGTGTTTCTGTGTTTGTATATATAGGTTTGTTGTGTGTGTTAGACTTGTAGCTTAACAGAAAGTTATATACGAGATCCATTGTTAGAGAGAGAAAGTTGAGAGCATACTGTAATCGTATTCAAGAGATTAAATAAAAGTGAGATTTGATGGATTTGATTGTCATCGATTGATTTGCATTGTTATCTGGGATAACACTAACTGGGTGATTGTTCATGGAATGTCCTTAGGGATGTTTGAGTCCTTTTACCAACGATCTCCTTACATGTGTTCTCTTTCTGTTCATTCATACACCTTTTCCTTTCTTTCTTTGTATTTTATTTTTCGGCTTCCACTGGGTGCTTGACTACATTCCTTCGGCTAATTGGTGTTTGGAAATCACTATCAGAGTCTGTGTCCGTCAAAAGGCGAAGTAAAAAGCACGTTAATGCACGATTATTATTTATATTATTTATTAATGACATTTATAGTACCTTTGGGAGAAATTTGTCTTGTTATTTGTTGTTTGTTTTTATCCCTCTTAGTTTCAGATGCTTCTCCTACAAAATGGACTAATTTGTTAGCCTTTGTGAATTATTTTAGTGTTTCACAGATGTACAATTGAAGGGAAAACAAAATCAATACCTCCACATTTACTGTCATTTGTGTCCCTACTACGTTTTGGTCATTTCTTCTCCATACATCGACAACTCGAATGTTAACTATCTTGACTATTCGAATGTGAACCATCTTCTGTTTCACCACCTTCAGCTACAAAAGAGTTTTGTAATTACCAATATAACGATACATATTTCATGTAAGATGGTATAACATCCTATTACATAAGATTAAAAGAGATGTTCAAAGAGGGAAGGCCTATTTATATAGAATTATTGGGACAAGTTGATCCGAAAAGGTTATGCTAGTAACAACTTTGGAAAGGTATGTAAAATATTATGTGCAAGGGTTTGAGAGGACTACTGCTATCAGATTTCCATTTTGCTCCGTTGCTGCATAGAGGCGTATCACCACTAGTACAAAAACTTTAGATGTTTCAAGGTGTGGTATGCTTATTTGTTCTCTATGTGTAGATAAACTTATATACCATATCAGCTTTATGTTTGCCAGTGCCTCACATTTGCTAGACATGAATAATTTAACCCCAATATATGTTGGAACCTCCATTCTCTGCTAAGGGATCTTTCAAAGAGAAATCTAATGGAGTTTCACATATTCTCACATGATATTAGAGCCAAATCCTACCACTACAGGGACTTGGCACTCTAAGAGTCAATCTGTGGCCATTTAGCCTCCGTTGGAACCTCCATTCTATGCCCAATGGCTCTTTTGGAGAGTAATATAATGGGGTTCCACATATTCTTACAATATTTTTTGGTTTTGTGGTTCATTTTTTATGCATCAAGGTTTGAAGAACCTAACCAGGTTTGTAATAGATGTTATCAAGATGTTGAAGCTAATTGATAATGACTACTACCCTTAGGTATGTTTCCATTCTCTTTTCTTTCCATACTTGTTTATTTGATGTGAAACCTTACCTTGTCAATTAGTATCCTTCAGAAAAATTAAATATGTATATCATAAATGTTGGTCCTGGATTTAATATGCTCTGGAAAGCAATCCATAGCTTTCTTGATCCCAATACCAAATCCAAAATTCATGTATGTTAAAAAAAAAGCTCATAAATTCCTTATGTCTCATGTCTAAGGTTATGGCCATAAATATAAAAGCATCTTGCTTAAATTAATTAATGCAAGGTGTGTCATTATATATTTCATACTATACAGTTTAATTGTCCAATATATACTATATCAAAATGGGGGTTCTTTATCGATTTTATTACGTTATATTGCTTTAGCTTTAAATCGAATTATGGAGGAATTGGATACAATTATCATTTAAGCTTAGAGCTACGTATTTGTATTTTCATAGTAAGTTGCCAGAATTTCTGGGTGGAAGCTATAATTGTGCAGAGCAAGGGGGTTGTCTGCAATCTAAAACAGTTTCACTCACTTGGGCAATAATTTTATTTCACTAGTGAAACAGTTTCATTTCACTTGGGAAACATGTTCATTTCACTTGGGAAACAGGTTCACATAAATGGAAATTGTGAAATAGGTTCATTTCACCGGTGAAACAAGTCACTATTGCCATAACCTTCCAAAGCCCTTTCCTTTTAACCATAGATTACTCATATAGGGATTGGTATTATCAAACAAGTCAGTATTGTTATAACCTACAATTTACTGGAAAGCCCTAATTTATTAAACAGTATGATACCTGAATCATTCATCATATGATGGCGGTTATGGTGAAGAAAAGTATTTCGTTGGCGTAAAAATATTAAAGTCTTTGAAAAGCATTTCAATTCATACCTGAATTCTTCGAAACAGGTTCATCCCCTGTTCGTTGCCTCATTTCATTGCATCTTCTTGTTGAGATTGACCCACTTCCTTCTTGAACTCTTTCTTCTTCATCGAGGTCTAACGGTGTTGCCGCAACGTTTGTGAACTTTGAAATTAGGGTTTTGTTAATCAAGCTTTGACTCCTCTTTCTAACTATAAATTACAAAACCCTAAAGAATTGTTGCTGAAAAACCTAAAAATGTACATTGTTTTTTATTTCTTACATGGTATTATGACTACTGCTAATCACCAATGTTCATCTCTACTGATTGCGTTCTCTGATGCCATTTTAATTAATGGTGAAATTTGATGAAGAACAAATTCTTACCGGTGAACTATTATTCTTCTTGCTGATTTCATTGGGATGGGTTGTGATGAACAAATTCGAGATAGATACTCGAGAACAAATTTTGGGATTCTTTGTATCTCCCTAATTTAATCGATGATTTTTTCCTTAAATACCCTTAATTTTTCAATTTTATTATATATTGGGCAATAATTTTGAAATTGTTATAGGAAAATCATAATAGAACTACAGTAAATAGAGATAATAAAATATGTAACTCTCATTAATCATAAGCCCTTTAAATAGGGAGGAGTTTACAAAGAAAAAGAAACATTCATTATGGTAAACTCTAATATTAGTAAAATATTCTGTCAATCACTTCCTTTTGATGATGGCTAGGGGTGTACGCGGATTGGTTTGGGTGGTTTTTGACATTTTTACAACCCAACCCAATTATGGCGGTTTGAAAAATCTCAACCCAACCCAACTCATTCAAAATTATAACCCAACCCAACCTAACCCTTGTGGGTTAGGGCGGATTGGGTTGGGTTGGCGGGTTAGTAATATACATAAAGTTGACGAATGAATATGATAAATAATACTAAAAATATACCCAACAAATTTATTATTTATTACAATCATCCAAATATATATTAAAATCCTTAGGTCTTTGATTTAAACTTCAAAAGTTTGAATGATAGCATCCAATTCAAATAATCAATCAAGGACGACCGTGATGGACCTCTCCGAATCCAATTAGTTGTTGACCATATTATGTCCGACCTTTGTTAACTCGTTCTTCAACTTAATCATCTCATCGTGAAACAACCAATAAATATCTCTTGCAATAGTCACTCTACTAGGAACACCAAATTTAGCTTGCAGCATCTCTTTAACAAATTCTCTAAATCCTTTACCCTCTAAAAAACTAAAGGGTTGTTCATCCTTAACCACAAACCTAGCCACGACTTTTCGATGACACCTCATTATCATTGATAGTGATTCCACAAAGAACTTGTACCAGTTCTCTTACTATGATAAGTATTGTCTTTTCCACAATAATTACAAACACATCTAAAGTCATTTTTTGAAAAGTGACCCCAAACGTTCAAGATTCTAACTTACTTTGTCTTAGACATATTTGGTTCATCATTTTCTTGTGTATCATTGAATTACCAAATACATTCTCTCGATCAATTCCAGACTGACCATAAGTGTCGATACGCATCGTACACTTTGTTTATCCTTATGAATAGACTATCATGAGAAACTCAATGACAAGTCCTTAATTAGTTTAAACAACCCTAGTTACGAACATAGAAGTTGAGATACTAATTGCATTAATAACGAGTTGAATTATTGAGATGTATCAATCGACCAAGTTGAATTAATTTGGGCCTTGACCTAGTTGGATTAATTTTGGGCTTTGCGCTGTAAATTGGACTAACATATGTATATGTTTCTTGGGTTGTATTTTAGACTAATATATGAATATATTTTTTGGGTTGTAAATTATAATGGTTGTAAATATTATATTATATATAAATATAATTTATCGAAATGATATATATTAGCGGTGGGTTGGCGGTTTAGGTTGGATTGAGTTTTGCTAACCCAATTTCAACCCTTCTAATTAGCGGGTTGGCGGTTTAGCGGGCTAGCGAACTGGGTTTAATTGGGTTGTTAGCGGGTTGGGTTGGGTTGGTTTCATGGGTTGACGATTTTTTGTATATCCCTAATGATGGCACATAATCCTTCAACACTCCCCCTTGTGCCGAGTCAAATGAGTGATGGTGCATAGTTCTTGCCTCATTAAAACCGTACGCCAAAGAAACAAAATCCAATGGGAAAAATAAAAACTTTGGACGAAGGAAAGAGTACAAGGCACCAATAAACAATTCCTTTATATTACTATATTTATTAATTTGTACATCAATCAAGAGGTTTATAAATCAAGATGATTTATAAACTGTTGCCTCACTAAAACCTTGCACCAAGGAACAAAACTCAGTGGGAAAAATAAAACCTTAGGTGAAGGAAAGAGTACAACATACCAATGTCACATGTATAGTAGACTCCCCCTTTTGTCTACTACTCCCCCTGATTCGTACATTAATCATGGGAGTTTGGAAAACATTTGCATTTTTAATACTTTCTACATGTTTCCAAAATATGGTTTTAGGTAATGATTTGGTAAAATATGTCACATTCTCCTGACATCTTGTTTGATTCTCTTAAATCTATAGGAGAGTTTGTTACTGTTGATTGTATAGAAACTTAAGTAAAATATGGTTTGTATTATCACCCTTGATGTATCTTAATTTCATTTATTCGATATATGATGCATTATTTCCATATACACAAGTAGGATAGTGGTTGAACTCTAAATTACTAGCTCCTCTAATATGTGTAATGATAGTCCTTAATCATATACTTTCTTGAATAGTCTCATGGAGAGTAATATTCATGGAATAGTTCAAGGAGGTAGTTACAAGGGTTTGCTTAGCTTACTTCCAAGCAATCGGCGTATTCCCTGTGGTAATTCCTTATCCAGTTTAGGAACAATCTTTGTATGCGTCAAGCAGATACCTAATATCAGCAAAGACATACCAAGACATTGTTTGGTGTTTTTCTATAAGAGCTACTACTTTTGCTACTTACATTATAAGTAGGTATTGAAGTTCCATTATCAATCCCATTTTTCTTTCTGTAGGGAAAGTATAAGCCTATGTCAATGGTTCCAAAAGATTGATTTGATATCATTCCAATGACGTTGCATTGGCGTTGAGCTAAATCTAGCTAACAAGTTCACTGAGAAATACAATATACGGTCAAGTGTATTGTGCTATGTACGATAATGCGCATATTGTACTTAGATAGGGAATCCCAACTCCCCAACACTTTTTCGTCACCATCCTTTTGATGAAATGGATCTTTCTTTATATTCAACACTTTGACCGATCATTGGAGTGCTAACCGGATGCGCTTTGTCCATATTAAATTTCCTGATTCTTTTCTAGACATATGCAATCGGTGAATTAATATTTCACAAACTCAGTGTCCTAGCTCAAATAGCTAGAGAAAACCAAATTTTCCCTAGATTTTCCATCTCAAATTTATATTTCAAGTAGCTTGTGGTTTCTCTTATTTCATCAAGGGTGCCTATTATGTTAATAACATCGACATATAAATCTACTTTGAAAATCTGGAACTTGTTTTCCTAAATAAATACGCAAGGGCACAGTGCATCATTTTTATATATCCTTTCCCAATCAAGTATTCACTTAGGCGGGTATACCACATCCGTATAGATTGCTTTAATTATAATGTGGGTGTTTTAATATTATTGCAAACGCATTCCGGGGCTTAGAGTTACTTAATTTTGGTAATGTAATATCATCAAGCACTTTTATAAATCTCTAAATCTAGATCCCCGTAGAGATATGTGATAACCACATTTATGAGTTGCATTTCCGGTCCTTCGGAAACCACTAGGCTAATTAATTAGCAGAACGTTATAGCGTCCATCACGGGAGAGTAAGTCTTCTCGTGGTCAATCCAATCATTGTAAGAAACCTTGCGCCAAAGGAGAGTCTCATACATTATGACTTAATTATTCTCATTACGCTTTATGATAAATGATTTATCTATGTCATACAGGCTTTACACTTGGTGGGTTAGCACTACAAAACCAAATACATATTCATTTGTCTAATAATATGATTCTCCTGGATTGCTTCTTTTCATTTAGGCCAATATTCTCTTTGTTGATATTTTTCAACTGAGCATGGTTCGATGTCAATGTGCTCTATCATCTCATAAGCAACAATATATGTGAAATATATCATTAATGAGTATGTATGATCTGTCCATCGACTCTTATGCACTCTCATAATTCATTTAAGATTTCTTTGATCTCTGGAATCAATATTAACTTAGAAGCATCCTCCAGTAATGATTCATAGACATAGTTTAATCAGAGACAATCTCATGAGAGGTTTATGTATTGGTGACAAATAGTTGTGCCTTACTCTTCTCTTCCTTTAGACGAGTATCTATCGAACCAAGTAGCTTCCCCCATTTCCGTTTGGGAGCTACGACCTCAACCACACCTCCACCATGTGTGATTACAACACACTTTCCAGCGACGTTGTGCCCTTGTTTGAGGACTTTAGCCTTACGAGTATATTTGCAGCTCGTATATGTGATCTTGTCACTTCTGGAATAACGTTAAACGTATCAAGTACCGAGTCTAATTCCTTTGACTTCAACTTTACATTATGAAGTTTGGGGATCAACATGAGACAGAGTGGGAATATTCAATGACACTTCCTGTCGTTCCTATGGAAAATCTTTTTTCCTATCTCCCCCTAACGACGGGAAGATTGTCTCATCAAAGTGATAGTCCGCAAATCTAGCGGTAAAAAGATCACCCGTCAAGGATTCTAATTATCGGATAATTTTTCGAGATTCATATCCAACAAATATACTTAATCATTTTAAAGATCCATTTTGGTGAGCAGTGGGGGTGCAATTGGCACATATACTGCACAACCAAAGATGCGTAAATATAAAATATCAGGCTTATATCCAATTACCAACTAGTACACATGAGACTGGTTAGCTAGTAATAGGTCTCAAAATGAAGAAGTAAAGATACATATAGTATTGCATAACCCCAGACATGTAACACCCCGAATTTTAGCTTAGACACTCTTTGCATACTTTAAGTCTCACTCCTCAACCATTTCAACTAAATATTAAGAATCATGTTAATTAGAGGGTATAAATGTTAAAGTTTTAGTGTTCTCGTTAGCTAAGTCAGTTCGGGAATGAAATTGCTTAAGTTTTGGAACTTCGAGAAGGGGGTGCCTAGCGACTATGACTGGCGACAGTGCCCTTAGGCATTGTTGCGCGACACAATCGCACCCTAAACCCGAGCCTTGGTAAGAGTTGAGCGAGTATGCCACAATGACATTGCCATGGGCATACTCGCGTGGCATTGTCGCGGGGTGGCATGTGGCCACAATACATCCCGCGCCAGAGTGCTTGGCGACTATGCCAAGGGCTCTCTCGCCTGGCATTGTCGCATGCGGGGCCAGGGCTTTAAATGCCTTGCTTTACTTGATGAAATTTATTTGTGGCTTTGAAGGGTTTTAGAAATACAGTTTTCCACTCAAGTTTAGGTAAGTTTCCTTCCACTTCTCATCCTCTCCCCTCATTGAATGTTAATCCAACTACATCTATTGACATTTATGATTCTTCTTGGGTTCTAGTCTTCAAGTAGGTCATCTAACTCCATTTGGAAACTTCAAGGCACCATCTCTATTTCTAGGGTTTTTTCCATATTTAAGGTTTTCACATCACAAACCCATTTGGTGAGTTTTTCTACCCTCACACTATCATAAATACTTCTATTTGCTTAAATGTTATTCTTTGTAAGTATAATGGGTTTTGACCTAAAATCTAGGGTTTCAGGAGTTATGGGTGTATGTTAGATCCCAACACAGACAACAAAAGAAGATAGACCATAAAAATGAAGATATAAGATAGAAATGAAGAACAATATTCATCAAAATCACATCTCATATGCTTAGATTGATTAACAATGGAGGGATATTGGGAAGAACACCACACTTAACATTAATCGACTCTCATCTGATTCACCTAGTCTGTGTGTGTTAAAAGTGTCTTCTCTAAAACCTAAATGAAAAAATGATCCATGGGCACCTTTATATAGGGCCCATTTACAATAAAAAGGCTCAATCTCATACAACTAATTTAAAATTAAAGCCCAAAATACAATTCTTTATAAAACATTCAATTAAATTGGGGGCTAATTTAATCTAACAATCTCCCCCTAATGTTTTATAAAGAAAGTATCATCATATAGTCTCCCCCTTGATTTCTTTGTAAGTTTTCGTGTGCCTTTCTTCGAGTCTTCAAAGCATCATAAGCTCCCCCTCAAATGTAGGCTCATATTCTTGAAAGACTTAGACGAATTATCCCAATTTGTCCAGCTTTCATGTCTCAACTTCACCGCTGTTTTTGACCATCAAGGAGTCTGATTGAGAGAAAACATAAAACATGAACATTGAACTTCAGCCTCTTATATTTCCAATGAGCTTTGATTCATCCATTTTGGATGAAAAATGAGTGAGTTGTGCAAGTTTTCCCACAGCTGTGCATAACGGTCGTCAAAACAGAAAATTTGACTCTTAAGATCCTGTTGAGTAAGCGTTCAGCACCGAGCCTTAAACTTGAATAACGGAGGAGGGAGTGACAAACAAAATGTCAAATTTTTAGCTTGAAACCATGAAGAACCGACGAGAGAACACCGTTCTTGAAGACGGAAAGAGCACGAGTGAAATTCAATGCTTTCGGTCCAGCATTCTAACGCAGACTTTGAAACAGATTCTGGCATATCAGCTCACGGAATTTGAGAAAACATAAAACATCAAAGTCGTACGTCTGTGTTTTAGAAATCCAACGCAACTAGACTCGTGTAAATCGGAGCTTCGAGTAAAAAGTTGTGCGCATGTTTCTGAAACAGCGCAATGCTGTCAGAAAATCTGAAAAATTCGGGCTTCGGGCACTTGGCTCATTTCAACCTCTGGACCATCGACCTCTGATATGCGTTTTTAGGTCTACCTCTGATCCCCCCTCCCTTCTGGTCACTGCTCTTCAGAGGTTTTGGTCCACAGAGGCTCTGTGGACAACTTAAGAGCCTCTGTGCCTCTTCAGAGCCTCTCTGAAAATCAACTTCTGCATGCGTACATCTGGACAGCCTTAGAGGCTCTGCAATCTGCCTCTGATGTGTATTTTCTGCCCCTATCAACTTGTGTGAGCGCATAGGTTTGGACTGTAACACTCCGAATTTTCGTTATGTAATCTTGTTATTCTTGTGTTTAAGCGTTGTCGTTAGCACCGCGTTTGGTTTGGAGTTTGAGGTTGGTTTTTGGTGATTTTGTGCAAAACACAGTGAACTGCGCGAGTTGCACCGCGACTTGAGGTCGCGGCACAACCCGCGAAACCCTCTGTATGGGTTTGGTTTTTTCTTATGCCCGCGAGGTCTCCTGGCCGACTTAGGCAAGTTCAGCCTAAAATATCTCATTTTGGGAGATTATCTCAAATCTCTTTTTTTTCTTTCTCTCTCTCTCTCTCCCCTTTTCTCTCTCAAGTCTCTCTCTCTCTCTTTCTAGATCTCGTTTGTACCTCATTTATTGCTTGTATTAAGTGCATCTAGCAAGGGTTCGGTATAGAAAGTTTCGTCTTCTCTCGGTGGTCGATATCTGGTTTTCGGGTTTTATTTCTAAAACATATTTGGTGAGTTCCTATTACCTTTTTCTAAACGTTATACATGTCAAAAGTTACATTTTGAGCTTCTATATATCTCCATGGTTTCAGATCTAAGTTTACTACATTTTTGACATAACTTAAGTTTTAGGAGATTTTAGGGTTCCCGATCATTTTCGACTAAAATGATGGGTTCCATCTTATTTGAAGTAAAAGGAGGTTTTACTTGCACATTTATGTGGATTATTTTAAAGAATGTATATAAACTCATTTTTATGATTTTCATTCGTACCAAAAGTTAAACTTGAAAAAAAGCATTTTTGTTTATAAAACGTTTTTGATACCATATGACTATCTATGGTGAGTCACATATGTTATTGTGACAAGTCTGTACCATTACTAGTGGATCCCTAGGTTTTGAGTCGGCTTTTATTATTGGGATGTCTATTCCCCTTTCTGTAGCTATGGATGCATATGATCCTCGGGGGCCATTTGGTACGGTTATGTGAGACCGGTTACTAGCTATGGGTCATGATGTAGTCCTAGTGAACGAGTATGACTGGTTTCCTCGAGGGCCCTCCCTCACATCTTAGTACGGACCTTGTTCTTCGTGTCCATGGATTCCATGTATTTAGCTAACAACTCGGATTATGGCCTATATTTGTGTTCCGCCGCAATTGGAAAATCGGGTTTCCCCCGTCATCGCAAGATTAATTTTTTGACCGATCAGTCCTTATGTGGAAAATATTTCTTTTGTAAACCGAAACTTATTGAAAAGATTTTTTTTGATACAATTGTTTAAATCTCTTGAAATTATAAACTGTATGTTCTCACAAGGCTTTAAGCCTAACACTTTTTCTCAAATGATATGTATAACAGGTTCCCATTAGTGGTGGGTTGCCAAAGGCTTGTGTGATGAGCTTGGTCTCGGGGACTTTTGAGATGACTAGTATTGATGTTGGGCAATTGTTTAAGTCCCATTCTTTTGGTGATATTGGATTAACAACTGATGTAATCTAGATAGTTTATGTTTAGATTAGTTTGTTGTTGAGTTCATTATCAGTATGCAGATTTGTACATGATTAGTACATTTCCCCTTTTTGGGAGGTTTATACCAAGTGTTGATATTTAATTGTCCAGTTTCCGTGTTTTAAGTGATCATTGAGAAATCAAACTATACTCTCTTCTATCTTTCTTCAAAATTCTCAATGATCAAACTATACTCTCTAGTTTAAGTGATCTAGGCATGAATGTAAGATGTCTAGACTTAGACTGAGTATGTTAAGCATTGATTTGTGAGTTTGGGTAGAATTTCTAAGATTGGTTGGTCTTAGAGTCGACGGAAATTATAGTTATCGAACATTGTAGCGATGGTATTAAGAACCTTTATGTATTGTATGTTCATAATTTCACTTAGCTAATGTTATTATGAGGATATTTATACGTGATTGTGCTTAATGTACCGTTACTATGACAATTGGTAATGTGGTATTCGTTCTTTCGTGTTTATTCTGTTGATCTGTCTCTTATTCTTTTCGTGCTTGTGTGGCAACCATTACTTAGGTATGGTGAACACACGTGGTCGTCCGTCGGGCGGCGGAGATCTTCGCGATGTTAGTTCGCGTGAGCTGAATCCTGTGGTTAGAGTGTCAGCAGTCGTTCCTCCGGGCATGCCACCGATATTTACTGGGAAGTGGAGTTGGGGCCTAAGTCACATAGGGCTTTTACCACTTCTTTTCCTCCTATGGAACATGGGATTGTGAAAGTTCCTGGATCTTTTAACTTTGGAGGAATTTTACTAGACAACATAGCACTGCACTCCTCAGTCAGAGCTACAATCTCATACTCATTCAACTTCTTTTTCTTGCTTAAAATGTCTTTTAAAAACTTTGCATAATTCGGCATTTGTTCAATGGTTTCCACCAAAGGTATGTTGATATGCAACAGTTTAAAAACATCTAAAAACTTTTTGAATTGCAGTTCATCCCTTTGATTCCTTAATCTCTGGGGATAAGGAATATAGAGAGGAATCGGAGTAGGAGATGTAGTCTTTTGAGAGGGAGTTGCTGGGACAGTTGGTAAGATCTTGTCTACCTTAGTGGATGGTGTAACTTTAATTGGTTCTACAGGTCTGTTTTCACAAGGAATTTTGGGACTGTCACCAGATTGTGACACATCCAAAACAGTCTGCTCATCAACTTTTTGATCTTCCTTGGGTTCATTTCGGAATAATGTTGGGTAGTCTGACCTCTTTGGAATGGGTGGAGTTTCAATGGGCCCTACTGTGTTTCCGGACCTAGTGCTCACAATGGGTTGAGTGGAATCTAAGAATGTGTTTTTCCTTTCAGGTTCTGCTTTATTTGTCTTTAGTTTTTTTTTATTATTTTCTTGTAAGTCCTGTCTACTTCTTAATGTCACTGCTTTCACGTGTTCTTTTCCAATTCTCTAAGGTGTTTCTGTATCACTAGAGAGAGAACCTGAAGGACGTTTCCTAATTTCCAAAGCCATTTGACCCACCTGGGTCTCCAGATTCTTAGTTGATGCCTGTGTTTGGGTCATGAATGCTTTTATCATTGCTTCCAAGGAAGTAGATGAGTCGGCATGCTGGTTTGACTTTTGTTGATAACTAGGTTAATTATTTTGAAAATTTCCATACTGGTTATTTTGAGGTCTGTGATGAGGCTGTTGGTGAAAATTTGGTTGTCCTTGCAACTTTGGTGGTGGTGGATTTTGGGCAGGACTGTGCCAAGAAAAATTTGGATGGTTTCTCAACTCAGGATTGTAGGTTTGAGAAAAAGGTCCACCCTTGTTGTTACTGCTAACATAATTTACTCTTTCGGGATTTCCGGGACAATGTTCAAAGTGATGACCCTCTCCACAATATGTACACTGTATAGACTACACAGTAGGGGAAGGTGACACAGTATTAACTTGCACATCATTAAGATTTTTGATTAAAGATGCCATGTCGGCCAGCTGTGAAGATAATAATGCATAAGCATCTGTGTCTTGTACCCCTGATGCCTTTCTAGGTAAAGCACGTGGATCAGCCCATTTACCATTGTTGTTTGAAATCCTTTCCAGGATTTCATATCCTTCATTGTAGGTACAAGATGTGAAAACTCCGTGTGCAGTAGCATCGAGCATTTGTTTAGCAACATTATTTAAACCACTGTAAAACGTCTCTAGCTGGATGCAGTACGGAATGCCATGATGAGGGCATTTTCTCAATAGCTATTTATACCTATCCCATGCATCAGGAACTGCTTCATCGTCCATTTGTTTAAAAGTACATATTTCATTTCTGGACTTAGCATTCCTCGTGGGTGGAAAATATTTTTTTAAAAACTTTTCTGCCATTTGGGTCCATGTTATTATAGAATCTGGTTTCAACGAGTTGTACCAAGACCTTGCTTTATCTCTTAGAGAGTATGGAAAAAGTTTTAATTTTAGAGCATCGTCTTGTACATCTGGTAGTTTAAAATAATTTGTAATTTCCATGAAAGACCGAAGGTGAGAATGAGGATCTTCAGCTGGCAAACCAGCGTACTGGCCGTTAGTTTGCAACATCTGAAACATTATCGGTTTTAATTCAAAATGATGGGTTTGCAAAGTTGGTTTAAGAATTCCTGTATGTAACTGGGTTAAAACAGGAACAACGTAAGACATAATGCCACCATTTTTGGAATTTGCTAGCCGAAAAATGTGTTGTTCCTCATCATCATTATTTATATTCTCTTCATTTGGTTCTTCGCGATCATTGAAATCTTCGCGGTCATTGGGAATTTCCCTATCACGATTTCTTCGGTTATTATTATTTTCTCGATCATTATTATGATCATTTAGATTTACCTCGGGTATCGTTTCCTCATCCGTCATATATTCACGTTCAGACATTTCAGAAGGATTTAAGACTAAAATAGCCTTTTGGATTCTTCATCGTTGTCTAAATGTTCGTTCAATATCGGGATCAAATTGGAAAAAATCACCGTGTAGCAATCTTGGCATGCACTTTTTTTTTTTTTTGAAAATTTTCGAAAATATATATATTTTTTAAATATTTTTCTTACTTTTTTTTTCTTTTCAAAATAGATAGAAGAAAAACTTGCTTTTATAAACCTTACTTTAAAAAGAAAAACTTTTAGCGTGCTTCCCCGGCAACGGCGCCAAAAACTTGTTCGCAGCTTTTCGCGTTTACACCTTTTTAAAATGCAAGAAAATAGATCTCGACGCAAATATACATATTAATCTACTGCCGTCTGTTAACAAGTAATAATGGTACAAAGTACCGAATATCGATCCCACAGGGAAGCGTGGAAAAGTTTCTCTTAAAAGTCGGGTCTGTAAAAGCGAGTCTCGGATTGCGAATTCGAAAACAATATTTTTGATTTGGGTTTTGATTAAGACTACTGAACAGTTAATTAAAATGAAACATCGGTACAATGCTTTGTTGGAATGAGATTAATAATTAGATAAAAAGACGAGATCGCATTCCTTCGTTATCTTAAAGTCGATATTTCATGAAACTCAAATGAGCCATCGTACAATAAACCAGTTGTCAATTGATTAGTTGCAGTCCACCATAAAATATAATTTTAATTTAAATAACTTCGGACAATCATGCGATACGATACACCTTTTATCTTTTGATCAGTCTCGGTCCCAACTTAACTTCATACATATTATAAACATAAAAGAAACAGAAATGTAAATTTTAACTAAAGGTTGGAGACGGTTGGTATTTTCAAACACTCAACGATAGAAACCGTAGGAGTGTTATGCCAACAACGTGTCCTTGGACAGAAATAATTATGTTTAACTAAAGGAGAGGTTGGCGTTTTCAAACACTCAACGATAGAAATCGTAGGAATGTTGTGCCAACAACGTGTCCTTAGACAGGATATGTAATTACTTGAAATATAAGACTGAAGATAAATGACGTAAATTAAATTGCAGAATTAAATGAACAAAAAGTAATAGACTGAAAATTAAAGTACATAAATTAAATTACAGGAATTAAAGTGCGTGAATTAAAGTGCGTTAAAATAAATAACGTAAAGGAAAACTAACCAATACACACTTGATTTTTATAAAATTGGAAACATAAAACGGATTTAATAAACTACAACAAACCGTGAACCAACAAAAGTTGGGAATCCGAAATTATTTTCCGGACTTCCGGTTTGTAATAGAACTAAAGCCGCAATGAGACCAAAATAAAAACCAAATTGTATCAAACCAACGAGATTCGTGATACGAGAATAACAAGTAACGATGGCGAAATACCGGAATTTAAATTGAAAAGAAACATATATTACTAAAAACCGGTTTGATTCGTGAGCCAAAGCTTCCAACCGTTAGCTAATGGCTCAATTCCTTAAACCGGTTACAAAGACGATGGATCAAAGAGGTTCCTAATGATGATTAAGAGACATGTCTAGATTCATTGAATCTAGAATTAAAAAAAAAAAGAAAAAAGAGAGAGAGAGAGAAAGAGAGAGAGCCGTGAGAGAGAGAGAGAGGAAGAAAGAAAGGTGTAAAAAAATGTGTAGGTTGTTATGTCTCAAGCCATAAAACCTTCTATTTATAACAAAAAAAATGAGGTCATGGGATTCTAATGGAATGGGCTTTTTTTTTATAACAACAAAGCCTACAAGTATTATAGAATTAGCCCATGTGATGTTATCCCCATTTACCAAAAATATCGGCCCATCAAAAATTGAGTCCCATGCTCGGCCCAAACGAGAAACGCCCCATACAAAACGCAACCCATCATCTAAAAAAATTCGATCCATCATTTCGGCTTGCTTCAACGGTCCAAAAAGAGAAGTCGTATTTTCGTTTCCGCGCCATCTCGTAAAGTTGACTCCTCACGGCCCTTGCTCCGATCCTTGAAATAAGAACATATAAAAATATAAGATCTTTGTGATGTTTTCTTAAAATTAAACAACTAAAAACGCCAAAATATGTTAACCATTTATTTACTAGAAAATGCTAAAAATACATAAAAAGGACTCAATGGGAAAATAAAAAATGCTCAAAATTATAAAAAGTGAGTAAAAAATAGGGTAAATAAAATTACCCTATCACTTACCTAAAAGGTAAGATCAAGACATGCTTGAACAGTGACCTACTCTAGAAAGTAAATCTTATCACTAGGTGTCGTGTCATCTGTTCTTCTGTTAACACTTGTCATGAAATTCAGAGTGAACATCTTCAGAGCTCTGAAATAGAATCTCTGATGAGGAGCTCTCTGATGTCTTTCCGTGAGACTGTCTCTGAACTGACTTCAGAGACAGACTTGCTTTCTCCGAGACTGACTCTGAAAGTATTTAGTTGAAATAGGATCTCTGATGAGGACCTCTTGATGTCTTTCCGTGAGACTCTCTGAACTGACTTCAGAGACAGACTTGCTTTCTCCGAGACTGACTCTGAAAGTCTTTAGTTGAAGACAGTTATTTTCAATACTTTCATCGTTCAGATTTGGGGCTAACAATCTCCCCCTAAATACTGAAAATAAATAAAGGACACAAAGAATATTTAAACTAGAAAGCGAAGAGGAGAAAGTTATCCTCTGTAAATATTACTTCTCATAATAATTTGGAATTACAAAAGAGAATAATATTCAAAAATTAATCAGAACCTATCACTAGAACATATCCTATGAAACTTCATGATGAGCTCTCTGAAGTTAATCATTGAGCCAATTTCCAAGTCTAGTTTTGCCAGTAGGTCTGCTCTGTGTTGTTCTTTCTTTACTTGAATCAACTTTTGTATGCCTTTCAAGGTTTCATCAGAATACTTTTCTACTTGCGAAGCTAGAAAGATTTTCTTCTCTTGGTTCACTCTGTAGATGAAACCCAAAGGTTCTTCAATGATTGATCCAGTCTTCTGTTTGTCCAGGTTTTCGATGGTTTCCACTGGTTCAGTCACTCCGAGCTTTTCTTCACCCAAGTTCAGAGCAATCTAAAAGTCACGTTTGGCTTTGTGTTTGATATAAGCTTCCATTGCCCGTCTTACTTCAACCATGCTCATTCTTATCTCTCTTTCTTCCTGAATCGTATCTCGTAGAGCAATAGGCATATAGATGAGTGAGATCATATGGATTTAGATTTACGAGATCATTATCATTGAACTCGTAAATCTTCTGATTAGATCGAGTCACCACATAATGTCTATATATGATTTTGTTGTAGGCGAATGTCTTTTCAGTGATTTTCTCAACTTTTATTATGGGAGCATCGTTGAGAACCGCCATTCTTGGTGATGTCTTTGCCTGTATGAATCTTCGTTCGTAGTCTGGCATATCCTCTCTGATTCTTGGATTCAGAGGGATTACTTGAGTGTCTCCCATATTGAACTCGCAGTAGATATGCCGAAAGTGATCTTCTATCGATGCTTCAGGAGTTGATTCTAAGAATGTGGGAGGTTGAGTGAATACCTTGGCTGGTAAACCGATGCTTGTCTTCTGAACAAGATTCTCTTGAGGAGCCTGTTCATCAACAACCATGGTTTCTTTGTCCTTGGGCTGTGACTGAGTTATCTCTGAAGGTTGTTCAGAGATATATCCATCTATCTCTTGTGATTCTCTTAATTCTGAAGTTGTTGAGGTATGATGAGGTTGAGCGTGTTTGAAAACATATTCTTCGACATCAATTACTTCAATCTGATCTCCAGCAGCTTCTTCCGCTCTGTCAGAATCTGAGTTCTGTTCTTTCTCAGACTCTGAGTTGAAGGCATCTCTTATCACCATTGGTGGTCTTTCAGGTGATGAGAATGCATCTTCAGAGGACGTAGAGAAGTCTACAAGTTGTTCGTTTTCTTCCTCTTCCAGAGCTCCAATTTTCTCTAGAGTTGCATTGGTTACTGGAGTGATTGGAACACCTGGTGTTGATGATGCGAAAAGTATTACCGGTGTTGTGAATGTTTGCAAAGTTTGGTTGTCATCAGAAGAGGTGGTGTTCCTCTCTGGTTCCTTCTCTTGAACTCCTTTGGTTGGTGGAGCAGAGGCACTTTCATTTACTGGTGCAGAGGGAGCAGCTTTAGAGGTGTGTTCGGTTGTATCTCTGATCTCCCTATCATGTGATTCAGAGGCTTCATCATCATCTGAGTCCTCAGAATCATTAAATCTGGCTTTCTTCGCTGCTTCGCTACAAGTCCCACCAGAAAACTTGTGTTTGTATTTGGGAGAGTCTGGTTCAGCGATTCCTTTTCCTTTGGGGTCAAGAAGAGCCTTCTGAATGGATTCAATTGCTTCTGAAGCCGCAGTTCTGATTTCAGCAACCTGGTCCTCTGCTTTATAGTGATGATGTTCCAGAGTAGCTTTGACCTGCTTCTGAGCAATAGTAGAGATCTTGGAAGAACATGTTAGCATTCTGCTCATGATTGCGGATTTGAATGAGGCCAGATCACTTTTGGTGATGAGGTCTTCAGTAGTCCGGGGTGGTGGTTGTGGTGTTGCTGATGGTGCGCTGACTGCTGGAACAGAGGCTTGAATTGTTGTTTTGATGAGGTCAGAGATAGAAGCCATTTGTTCTGTTGAGAGTGAAGATGATCTGGTGGCTACTACCTCGTCCCTTAGTTCTTGCAGAGCCTTCTGAACATCAATGGTTGTAGTTGCTTGATTTTTAAGAGCAACATTCTGAGCTTTAAGAGCGGCTACTTCCAGGGATGATTCAGCCTTCTGTTTGAACAGTTCTTGTTCCAAGTCTTGGATTCTGTTTGAGGAGTCCAAAAGTTGGGTCTTCAGAGTGGAAACCTCTGCTCTGAGGTTGGTGTTTTCAGAGCGAAGAGTAGAGGTCTCTGAACCGTCAATTCGCTAAAAGTTATGCTCTTTCATGGAGCCTCTGACTTCCTCACAGAATCTCTGGAACTCAGATTTTGTGAGAAGTTCAGAGAGGGGTACATTGGTTACAACACATGTAGCCAATTTTTCCTCGAGTTCAGAGGAGCCTTCGTTCAGAGCCGTTTTGATGTTGTCTCTGGAAGGACTTCCACTCAATCCTTGATGTTCCGGAGAATCATCTCTGAGTGTTATTTTCCCAACCAAGTCCTCCTCCTCAGATTCAGAGGACTGGAAGTGAATGTGGGAGTTGAGCTTGCGATTCAGGCAAGTCAATCCTTGTTCTTGTAGGTCAAGCCATTGTCCCTGAGTTGGAAAGCTACTTCGGGATGTCCTGAAGGGTGAGTGATGATCCACAGAGGCATCATTATGTGTAGGAATTGTTGATGTACTCTGAGGCAACTGAGTACTGAATGTATTGGCTAAGTCCTGTGAAGAGGACTTATCCAGAAATTGAGTTTCCTCAGTTATGTGAACTTCAGAGGTGGAAAAGGTACCTCTGAAGTGGCTGGCTGGTTTGGGTTCGAGGTGTGCACCTCTGATTCAATAACCATTACCTCTGGATCAGGTAGGTTAGATTGTGTGGTTGCACTGGGAGATGGGGTTGGTGTCCTAAAATATATGTGCCTTGGGGCATCTTTTTGTTTGCAAGGGGAAGAACTCTCAGGTTTCTCTAAGTCCTTAAAAGACTTGCTCTCTTCTATCTGAGAATCTTCAGAGCTAGTCTCTGAAGATTCATCCTCACTTTCCTCAGAGCTAGTAGAGCTATTCTCTTCACTAGCAGAAGAGGTTTCTTCCATAACTCCCTCATTGACATCCCCTTCAAGTGCTCTGTCATCTCTCTCAACTTCGGTTTCTCTAGCAAGAGTACCCTCTGGTTCACTCTTGTGAGAGCTCTGAACTTCAGGGTCCTCAGATCCCTCTGAAGCCGAGTTGCTCTTACTTTCCATTCCAGGTTCAGGACCTAAGTGTGTTGGGGTTCCCAGAACTGGTTCTAGTCCTTGGGCAACATTGAGATAAGAAGCTAAGGCTAAAGATTGAGGATTTACCTGATTCAGCATGTGGTGAGGGATCCACCTTGCTTCTGGATAGCCTTCAGAGAGAATCTTCGGTTTGAAGCTGTTCATTATGTAGAAAGGAGTTTTGGGTTGTTCAGTGGCGATCAAAATATGAAGCTTCTCGATCGCCGCATGGATGATTAGAGACAGAAATCAAGGGAATGTTATTGAAGGAACTTTGGATGATTGGGTCGTTTGTTTATGGTCCTTTGACAAGCATTTGTTCTTCTTCTCTATGGATGTCAGAATCATATCAAAAATTATGCCGGCCATGTCCAAGTTGCGATTGAAGAATAGGGCATACATGATTGACAGAATTTCGGGTGTTGCTTGATCCATGCTCCCCAGTTTGCAGGTGAGAGTGCGGTTTAGTACAGTGAACATGAAGTTCCAGATTGGTGGTAGATGTTGTCGTCGGAAGTTACTCAATCTGGTGATTTCAGTGTTGTAATCTAGCATTCGGATGAACTGGAGCAGGGTTTCGGAAGTTGGGCGTTTTTCAAAACGCGTGATTTGAAGTTCCTCAGTTGTTAGGAGAGGGAGAACTTCTCGTAGAACAGTAGGAGTGATGAGTATTCGACATTTTACGACTTGAGATATGTTGAACTCGCCGATTATTCCGTTATGTTCATCGCTATAGTGACTGGAAGAATACCATTCTTGAACAAACGAGAGCGGACATTCATTGGTAAAGGCAGTTAAGGCTTGAGTCAGTTCACAGTTGGAGAAGAACTCGCAGATTATTCCGTATTGTTCCTCAAACTTAGGAGAATCAAGCTGAATCATCTGATTGTTGTCTTTGATTGGAAAACGATACAGTCTTGAAGATTTGCCAGATTTGGGAAAAAGCTTGCACCATTCATTTGAAGACGCCATTTTTGAGTTGAAGTAAAGAAGATGAAGTTCAAATTCTATTTGGAGAGAGAGAGAGAGAGAGAGTGCTCGAGAGTAATTTATAAAAATGAATATCCGGAAGTAAAATTGGTTTTGTATCCAAATTTAGAAAAAGATACACTTGAGTGCATAAGGTGAAACGACAGTGATTTGACCCTTTTGATAAAGCCGTTTGACCTTTCACTCATCCCTCTTGTGACACGTGGCCTTGAAAACTGTTGTACCTACGCGTGTAGGTTCCAACAAAATAGGAATGGGGCGCCATATTTCAATATTAAAATGAATAACTTATTTTTCCTGACTAGACAAACCTTTCGCCTTGAGAAGTAATTTAAGCTATCACTTGTAATAAAAAGGTTCAGATAATCTGAAATTTTAATTTCAAATGATATCAAAAATTGTTAATTAATTAAAAAGTTCTTGTTTGAGGAATGACTAGTCTGAAAGTTGTTGACTCCCCCTTGACAGATGATTAGTGAGACAAAAAAATGAGAATCCTCAATTTCAGAGATTTTGAGATAAAGTTCAGAGACTCTGAGATGAATTTCAGAGATTCTGAGATAAAGTTCAGAGACTCTGAGATGAATTTCAGAGATTCTGAGATAAAATTCAGAGACTCTGAGATGATAGTTGAAAAGTTCTTTTTCTCCCCCCTTGACAAAAGAACAACTTTGTCATGTGTTTAGAGAACATTCAGAGACTGATATCGAAATATGCTACTTGGTCCAGAGGCTCTGATAATTTGATCAGAGACTCTGAGTTTCTTCCTTGTTAGGTAGACATATTCAACATTCCGAACTTGCTAATTAAAAAATTGAACCTCCGTTCATCTAAAGCTTTTGTGAAAATATCAGCAAGTTGGAGATCAGTTGGTACAAAATACATTTCTATTGTTCCCCTTTCAACATGATCTTTTAAGAAATGATACCTTACATCAATGTGCTTTGTCTTTGAATGCTGTACTGGATTGGCAGAGATGGCTATGGCACTTTTTGAATCACAGAGAATTGGTATTCTTTCATATTGTTGGCCATAATCTCTGAGCTGAGTTTTCATCCATATTACTTGAGAGCAACAACTAGCAGCAGCAACATATTCTGCCTCTGCAGTTGAATTTGAAACACAGTTTTGTTTCTTTATGACCAACTTACCAGCTTATTGCCCAATAACTGACAGCACCCAGAGGTACTTTTTTTGTCAAGCTTGCATCCTGCATGATCTGCATCAGTGTAAGCTGTTAGATCAAAACTAGAAAGTTTTGGATACCAGAGGCCTAATGAGGGTGACCCTCTCAGGTATCTGAAAATTCTTTTGACAGCAGATAAATGAGATTCTTTTGGATTTGCTTGATATCTAGCACAAAGACATGTTGCAAACATTATGTCAGGCCTACTTGCAGTTAAGTATAATAGTGAACCTATCATGCCTCTATAGGTTTTTATATCCACAGATTGTCCTGAAGGATCAGAGTCAAGTTTGACTCCTGTGGCTAGAGGCGTTTTCATAGAAGTTGAATCATTGAGTTTTAGTTTTTTAAAAAAATCAAAATTTCAGAGACATATTTAGTTTGACTTATGAAAGTACCTTCTGAAGTTTGTTTTACTTGTAAGCCCAGAAAGAAAGTTAATTCTCCCATGAGGCTCATCTCAAATTCACTCTTCATCAACTCTGAAAACTTGTCACAATACTTTTGATTTGTAGAGCCAAATATAATGTCATCAACATAAATTTGTACTAATAGCATCTCATTTTTGTACCTTTTGATGAATAATGTTGTATCAATTGTGCCTTTGTCAAATCCATTTTTAATCAGAAAAGTGGACAGAGTTGCATACCAAGCTCTTGGAGCTTGTTTAAGTCCATACAGAGCCTTATCCAAATAATAAACATGATTAGGAAACTCTGTACTTTCAAATCCAGGTGGTTGCTGGACATAAACTTCTTCATTTAATTTACCATGTAGAAAGGCAGATTTAACATCCATTTGATAAACTTTGAATCCTTTGTGTGCAGCATAGGCTAAGAAATTCTGATTGCTTCTAGCCTAGCTACAGGTGCAAAGGTTTCATCATAATCAATACCTTCTTCTTGGCAATATCCTTTAGCAACCAACCTGGCTTTGTTCCTGATTATTATTCCATCCTCATCCTTTTTGTTTCTAAAAACCCATTTTGTTCCAATTGCAAATTTTCCTTTGGGAAGGGGAACTAGGGTCCAGACTTTGTTTCTTACAAACTCTTGAAGTTCATCCTGCATTGCAAAAATCCAATGAGGATCTTCAAGAGCTTCTTTTACCTTCTTTGGTTCAATAATGCTCAAAAAGTTTACGTAGAAGCATTCATTGATTGTGGCAGATCTTGTTTTAACTCCTTCTGATGAGGATCCAATGATTTGATCAATTGGATGATCTTTTGTCCATCTTGAGATTGGAGCAAAAATTTGGGGTGGAGTTTGATCTTCATAGATGACAGTTGGTGACATCTCTGTTGTGTTGTTCAGTGAAGTTGGTTCCCGAGATGGTGAAGCAGATTCTTGAATTTCTTCACTATTTGTTTCTGGAGTTACTTCAGACACTCCATGATCATCCTCTTTTTGATCTTCAGCTTCTTCTGATTCACTTTGCTGATCTGCATTTGGTGAAGCAGAAGGTGTTAATTCAGAGGGTCCAGAAAGGGTTGTACCTGTTTCTTGAGGTCCTTCTGAATTCTCTCTTGGTCTATCTCTGAAGATAACTTCTGGGTTATCTTCATCATCAAAGAAATCTTCAAATATTCTATTTAATTCAGATTCCCTTGATGATTCAGAGATAGGTGTTGAGAAACTTTCTTGTTGTTCAGAGCTTTTATTGTCATCAAAAGTGATATTGATGCTCTCTTGGATGGTCCTTGTTCTAAGATTGAACACTCTGAAAGATTTTGAGGATAATGAATATCCAATGAATTTGCCCTCATCAGCTTTCTTGTCAAACTTTCCAAGAGATTCTCTATTGTTCAGAATGTAACATCTGCATCCAAAAACATGAAAATATTTAACATTAGGTTTCCTATTGTTAATGAGTTCATAGGATGTTTTCTGAAATCTTTTGACAATTGTAGCTCTATTCTAAGTAAAGCAGGTTGTTGCCACTGCTTCTGCCCAAAAAATTGTTGAAAGATCAGATCCAGCAAGCATTGTTCTTGCAGCTTCAACAAGTGTTTTGTTCTTCCTTTCAACTACTCCATTTTGCTGAGGGGTTCTTGCTGCAGAAAAGTTAGGAGTAATGCCTTCTTCTGATAGATATAAATTGATTTTGGTATTTTTGAACTCTGTTCCATTATCACTTCTTAGTTTCTGAACTTTGCTGCTAAATAGCACCTGTAATCTTTTCAACAATCTTATTAATATTTCAGGTACATCAGATTTGGCTCTGATGAATTCTATCCATGTGAATCTGGAAAATTCATCAATCAGAACCAGAATGTATTTCTTACCTGCTAGACTCTGTACAGAGATAGGACCACAGAGGTCCACATGAAGCATGTGCAGAGGTCTAGGACAGTTGTTTTCACTTTTGGTTTTATGGGAAGATCTTTTCATTTTTCCCATTTCAGAAGCAGAACAAAGATGATCTTTGTTAAACTTCAGAGATGGTAATCCCTTAACCAAATTAAGTTTAACTAACTTATCAAGTGAGGAAAAGTTTAGATGTGAAAACTTTTTATGCCAGAGCCAGACTTCCTCACTATTCAGAGGTACAAGACAAAGTTTTTCTGAATCAGTGTCTTTGATTTTGGTAAAATTCATCCTGTAGAGGTTACCTTTTCTGTCTGCTCTGAGTAATTCTTGACCTGATTCTGAGTGAAGAAGTGAACAATATTTTCTTTGAAATTTCACATCAAAACCATGATCGCAAAGTTGACTTATGCTGATCAGATTGTGTTTTAATCCATCCACATAAGCAACCTTTGATACTGAAACATTTCCTCTTGATAACTCACCATATCCTTTAATCTGTCCTTGTATATTGTCTCCAAAAGTAATTGCTCCTCTAGATTTTGATTTGAATGAGGATAGCAGTTCTTTATCTCCAGTCATATGCCTTGAACATCCAGAATCTAAGTACCAGATTGGCATTGACTGATTCTGCAAGACATATTATTGTTTCTTAGGTACCCATCTCATTATGGGTCCTTTTATGTTAGACTTTGGTGGATTTGTATGACTTTTTGGCATCTCATCTTTTGATGTCTTGCCTTTACTTGTCTTCTTTTGAAATTTTGTCTCTGAGATATTTTTCAGAGATTGATTAAAAAGACAATGCGATCCTCTGAAATGATTTTTCAGTTTTATCAAGAGATGAATGTAGTTGCAATTAATAGAACAAGAAGAAGTATGAGCAAAGTTTTTCTTTTTATTAAAAGCATTTATTACATTTTGACTTCTTTTGAAACTAGCACTAGGAATATTACATGTATCCCTAACTACTTCTTTCCTTTTTGCTTGAAAGACAGTCTTCTTTTCAAGTTGGTTTTTCTTGTTCAAAAACATCTTCTGTTCTTTGCTGCTTACTGCACAAACAGGATCAATATGGTTAATTTTTGTCCATTTGCCTTTTTGTTCAGGAGAGAATTTTATTGTTTTATAGGTGTAAGATCCAGAAGTGTTTGTTTTATTCTTTGCCTTTTCTTGTAACTCTTTTTTAAGTTCCAGAGATGTTTTTGCTTGTAAGCACATATTTGCAAAATCGGGACTTATTGGTATTCTGGTTTTGGTTTTCAAAATGGAAATTGGAACATTCAAAATACCAGAGCCAACAGTTTATATTTTTTTGTGAATTACATTCCCTGTTTTACAAAAAATCTGTTCATCAATCTCTTGATCAGATTCTGAATCAGAGTCAAGAAAGTCTCTCTTAGTTTTAATAGAGATAGCTACATCTATTGGTTTTTTAATTTCTTTTGTTCTAGAGACTTTAATGATCCGTTTCATGCTTTCTTTTCTTTTTAAGTCCTCCATGACATTTTCTTTCCATATCTTGTTAACATCATCTTCAAATGTAGTTTTGATGTTTTCATCTGAACTTGGTGAATACAGAGGAGCATCCGGATTAAGTGAACTCTGAGATTCATTTTCAGAAGTACTTGTATCAGAGGTACTTGGTTCAGATGTCTCTGATTCATTTGAGATGAAAGCATCAAATCTGAAAATTTCTTTGGGATCATTGCTTTGAGGTTTTGTGAAGAGTACCTCTGAAGTTTCTCCTTTTATCTGTAAAACAGACTTTTGAAAGTTTTTTACTTCAGAGTATGTAGTATTTTTGAAATTCAAAGCTCTTGTTTTTGATCCCTCTGATGTTTTCATTCTTTTGAAATTATTCAGAGATGGACCTTCAAAGCTTTGGACATTTCCCATACAGAAAGTGGAAGAAAGTGAAGTTTTCTCCAATCCAGTGAATGAATTCAACTCATTGAATCCCATCCCTTGAGAGTCCATTTGAGTTTTTATTTTGTCGAAAACACCTTTTGCATTAACATAGCTTTTGATTCGAAGATTTTTTCTATCTAGAGATTGATGTAGGATTTCTCTTTCCTTTTCAAAAAATTTGGTTAAGGCAATGGAATTGAGCCTTTCATACTCAGATTTCTTTACTTCTTCTTCTTTTCCTTTTAAAACTTTCTCAATTTCTCTTATTTTTCTGAAAATGATTTTTCTTTTTGCTTGTGAGTTTCTTGAAGTTTGGTTTTTTCAAGAAAAATTTCTTTCTTTTCTGATTCCATAAGATTCTTTTCCCTTTTGAAAAAAATGAGCTCTTTTGTCACTTGCTCTCTTTTCTTTTTTTCTTCAAGAAACTTTTGCTCTAGATCCTGAAGTTCATTAATTAGTTTAAAAGCATCTATATCAGGATCACTGTCAGAGGTGTAAAGAGAGTTTACCTTCTCAGAGTTGTCTTCTGATGCTCCAACAGTTTGATTTCCATCTGAAAAAGCCATACCACAGAGATTGATAGGCTCTTCCTCGCCGTCGCTTATTGAGTCTGATAGCCAGTCTTCCATTTCTGCTACAAGAACTCTTTATTTTACATTGTACATGTATTTATTCTTGTAGTAATCTTGATCTTTGACAAGTTTTCCTCTGCAGTTTGCAGAGAAATGGCCTAGTTTTCCACATCTGAAACATCTTCCATCATTTTGATTTGTTGTAAGAGTGGCAGTACTTGTCTCTGGCTTCTGTTCTTGAGGTTTGAAGTATCTCTGTGGCTGTGGATACCTTGGTTGAAATGGTTGTTGAGGTCTTGATTGTTGTGTTGCATCATTATTGTTGAAGTTTGTACCCTTTTGATCACTATATGGAGTGAATCTGGGTTCTTGTTGAAATCTTCTTTCAGGATTTCTTCTTTCTTCATTCTCTCTCCTTCCTTCAAATACTTTCTTGCCAAATTTCTTGTTAAATTGATGGGTGATTAATGCAAGAGATTTGGCGAAGGCATTGATATCATCTTCTGAGTCTGAATCTGTATGATTTTCTTCTGCCATTAAGACCTTTTTGGATCTTCTTTTTGTTTCCAATCCTTTTTGTGACTCTTCACAGTTGTTTTCTTTCGATATTTGTTTTGAAACAAGTGCAAGGGGTCCACCTAAAGAGGTTTTTGATTTTTGCTTCATAACTTCCTTTTCATGTGCAACAAGAGTACCATAAATGTCAGTTAATGACCATGACTCAAGATCTTGATTGGCTTGTATAGACATGGACAGTTGTGACCATTCTTCATTTAAGCTTTTCAAGAAAAGAACGTTGTTTTCCTCTTTTGTTCTTATCACTCCAAACTTTCTGCATTTATTGATAAGAATGTTAAATCTTGAGTAAGTTTGGTGTAATATTTCTTCTGGTAGAGCATGAAAATCATGATATTCATTGATGCATAGATTTCTTCTATTTTTCTGGGTTTGTAGGCCTCCTTCAAGTTGATTTAACAACTGATCCCATATCTCTTTTGCAGTTTTACAAGAATCAAGTTCTTGAAAGATATCATTGGGAATGGCCATTATAAGTAATCTAACAGCTTTTGAGTCATTATCCATCATATTAGTTTCTTCATCAGTGAAGTTTGTGGTTTTCTTTTCATAA
The DNA here is from genome assembly GCA_954870635.1 of Arctium minus. NCBI lineage: Eukaryota > Viridiplantae > Streptophyta > Magnoliopsida > Asterales > Asteraceae > Arctium > Arctium minus. The sequence goes on along the minus strand of OX941081.1, from coordinate 126,830,058 downwards.
TATGCAGGTATTTCAGCAGTATCTGTTGTTGCAGGAACTCTTGGTACCAACACCATTGGAATGTGAGGTCCAGCGTTCACTGATCTAAAAAATCCCTGTCCATACCTTCTAAGAAATTTACCATCCTTATCTTCCATTGGGGATATTCGTCCCTTAAAAGTGTAGGAGGTTTTGTTAATGACCCAGCTGTATAAATGGCACTTATGCTTGAGTTTGCCATTTTTGAAGAAAAAGATGAAGATTTGAAGAACTGATGCTTTTTGTATTGAACAGTGATTTACTATCAAATCTTGAGCATATGGTGTTCTTCAATAAACCAGGTTTATATGAACATGCACAGATATTGAAAGTTAGAATCAATGAGATGTAAATCTATCCGAGTATGCAGATGCGATCTTTCTTTGTTTAAAAAACAAAGGAGGCTCTGATACCAATTGTTGGATCCCAGATTTAATCTCACAACAATGATATAAACAATAAGAGTAATAACAGCGGAAGCAATATAGTTTAATATCAAAGGAGATTAAAATATCACAGTTCATAAAGCAGATAATAGATAAACAAGATATTCTTGGAATAAAATATTCAACTTATATTATCAGATATAAGACTTCTTAAGCACACTTTGAACAATAAGGTGATGGTCCTATTTATAGGACCATAAAGTAAGCAGTGTACTTATCTGACAAATAGAAGCATGCTTGAACAGTGTCTTACCTAAAAGGTAAGATCAAGACATGCTTGAACAGTGACCTACTCTAGAAATTAAATCTTATCACTAGGTATCGTGTCATCTGTTCTTCTGTTAACACTTGTCATGAAATTCAGAGTGAACATCTTCAGAGCTCTGAAATAGGATCTCTGATGAGGAGCTCTCTGATGTCTTTCCGTGAGACTGTCTCTGAACTGACTTCAGAGACAGACTTGCTTTCTCCGAGACTGACTCTGAAAGTATTTAGTTGAAATAGGATCTCTGATGAGGAGCTCTAATGTCTTTCCGTGAGACTGTCGCTGAACTGACTTCAGAGACAGACTTGCTTTCTCCGAGACTGACTCTGAAAGTCTTTAGTTGAAGACAGTTATTTTCAATACTTTCATCGTTCAGATTTGGGGCTAACAAAATGGCATGGATAACTTTGATTGGTTCATATAGTTTCTAGCTTTTACAGGGTTTGTAAATGATTTGTCCATATATATATATATATATATATATATATATATATAGGGAGAGGTTCATTTGAGAAATGGTAAATATATGAGAAATAGAGAAGTAATCTTAGCCATTCATCTGGTCAACATTTGCGGCTTTGACCGTGAAGCACCGGATAATTCCTTGTGTGGTCTATAGAAGGTAGAGGGTTAATTTCGTAAAATACACAGGATGAGTTCATATATGAATCTGTATGAATCACAAAGATTCATATATGAATCTGTTAATTAGTTCAACTGATTCATATATGAATCTTTGTGATTCATACAGATTCATATATGAATCACAAATGTTCATATATGAATCTGTTAGTTAGTTCAACTGATTCATATATGAATCACAAAGGTTCATATATGAATCAGTTAAAAGAGTTCAGTTGTGAATTGCACTGGTTCATATATGAACATATAGTTCATATATGAATTATACATGTTCATATATGAATACAGCCCGTGTGTTTTGTAAAATTTACGAAATTGTCCTTCTATTTTTGGGATAGCCGCAACTTTTGACCGATCAAAGCCGCAATATTTGACTAGTCAAATCCGATCTTGACCATATGAATGGCTAGGATTACTTCTCTATTTCTCATATATTTACCATTTCTCAAATGAACCAAACACTATATATATATATATATATATATATAGAGAGAGAGAGAGAGAGAGGTGTGTTATTATGCAACCTCCTTCATTTGTGCATCCAATACAACCCCATCCTAGCCATCCAATATGCAATCTACGGTAAGCATTAAATCGGGAGAAAAAATGTATATATAGTGAGGATTTTTTGTTAACCATCCTAATGTTATTAACTTTGTGAACCAAAACTAGCAAATAGGATTGCTCCTTAGAGTGTTGTTAGGATTGTGTGTATCATTAATGTTAAAGGGTAAAGAGGGAAATACAAAATTCGACAATATTTGAAATAGTTATTGGGGAGTTACCAAAATTAATTCCATTATTCTAGCTAGTGGCTTGATTTCAAAAAATTTGTCCATATTAAATTACATTCTAAAATTGTATGAACATCCCCAATAATCCAAGTAGCTAATGTTTTTTTTCAAAAGTTTGTCCATATTCATCGTATTTCTAAAATCGCATGCACATCACAATAATGAACGCAACAACGTCCACCGACACTAAGAATTTCGGGCTCCTTAACGTCGTCGATAGAAGTGCGATTGTTGAAATTTTTTCTTCCCATATGTTCTTCCATGTTGACAAGTGAACAACGACATTGGGGATTTTATAGTGTTCATCAATGTGTTTAGATCAGGGGAATCAAATTGATACGTCCCAACTGAAACAGATAAACATTAGTGCATGAATATATGAACAGATGAATCCTGATGATGATAGATGAACATTAGTGAATATATGTTCATATCTTTTCATTTGAATACGATGTTCAGTTAAGACGGTTCGTATGTAAGTGCATACACACATGTTTGAGGTGATATTTAAAAGTAATAATGTTCATATTTCTTCATATGAATATGATGTCAGTTAAGGTAACATAAAGTTAACACATGTTCGAGGTGATATTTAAAAATAATATTCTCTATAATTCTTCATATGAATATGATATTTAAAAGTAATAATGTTTATATTTCTTCATATGAATATGATGTCAGTTAAGGTAACATAAAGTTAATACATGTTCGAGGTGAAATTTAAAAGTAATATTGTTTATATTTCTTCATATGAATATGATATTTAAAAGTAATAATGTTCATATTTCTTCATATGAACATGCATGTAACCGGGGGTTACGATTCTTTTGGAAGAATAATGTTCAAATACATACAGATTCATAAACACTAATGAACCGGGGGTTACGATTCTTTTGGAAGGAACATTAATTGAGAAAGAATAAAGACATAATATTTCATTGATTTTTCCCCAAAATACCCTTAGCACTATAGTTCACTCCTAATGTTGGGAAATTCATAAATGCACAAGTACAGTTAGTGCTGCTAGCAGAACTTGATTACTACTTCTGAAGTTAATGCTGCTGATACAGGTTAATGCTGCTAGTCAAAGACTAATACTGCTAGAAGAAATTACTACTGCTAAGCAATTTTAGTACTGCTAGTAGTTAGTACTGCTGAACATTAATACTGCTCAAAGTATTAATGCTGCTGAAGACTTAGTGCTGCTTAAGAGATAATCAAGATTCGTGCAGATCAAGTTTGAAGATTATAGAAAGCTTGGAGATAAAGATGGAAGATTATTCTGAAGATCTTTTATTATTTGTAATTATCTTTTATCTTCAGTATATATAGAATAGTTTGTAATTGATAGAAAACAACTTTTATAACTTTTAGAATTCTGAATTTTCTGAGTTTTTGTTTTCATAGAGAGAATCAACCTCAAGGCTTATAGTCCTAGTTCTAGAGAAGTAGAATTCGTATTGGTGAGTCTGTTCATCAATATTGAGGTTGAGTGTTGAATCTTGTAGCTTTACAATCATTCAATAAAGTTTACAAGTTGTTATTCTGATTCACTGTTTCATTGAATATTAAAGTGTTATTCCGCAAACTTCTTTAATATTGTTTCTGAGTGTTTATTCTTGTTAAGAATTAAGATCCTCTCAAGTGGTATCAGAGCTTGTATTCTCAGAAATCTTATTCATCATGGAAAATACAGTTGAATCAAACAGTACTTTGGTCTCAAAGGTTCCAATGCTCAGATCCAATGAATTTGACATGTGGAAGATTAGAATCAAGCAATACATTCTCCTCTCAGATTACTCCATGTGGGACATCATTGAGAATGGCCCATCTGATGCAGGAAAGATTGGTGAAGATGCAAAAGAACCCCACCAAAGACGGATGCAGAAAGAAAGACAAGGCAGACAGAGATGAAAGCCTTGAGCACACTGCTCTTGGCCATTCCCAATGAGTATCAACACCAATTCTGTAATTGCACTGATGCACAGATGCTCTGGAATGCTCTAGAGAAGAGATTCTCTGGTACTAAAAGTACCAAGAGAAATCAAAAGGCAATCTTGAAACAACAGTATGAAAACTTTATGTCAACTAAGAATGAGTCAATGACTCAAACTTTTGACAGATTTAACAAGTTGATTGGTGAACTAGCTACTATGGGAGTACAGATTGATCAAGATGATGTAAACAGAAAGTTCTTAAGGTCCCTTGGAGATGAATGGACCATGTACACTGTTTCATTCAGACATAATGAACAATTGGAAGAGAAAGAACTTGATGATCTGTACAATGACCTTAGAGTATTTGAAGCTGAGGTAGAGGCAAAGAAGAAGCCTTCTGGATATATTCATAATGCTGCACTCCTATCAGCATCAATTGATTCTACTGCTAACCCTGAATCAGTTAATGCTGCTAATGGAGCAAATCAAGAAAAAGGCACTGAATCTGTGTTTGAAGCCTTTCTTTCCAGTCATGGAAACTCCTCTTTAATTAATGATGATTTGGAACAACATTCTGATGACCTTGAAGAGATGGATATTAAATGGCAGATGGACATGCTTTCCATGAGGGTGAAGAAGTTCATCAAGAGAACTGGGAGGAACAACTTCTCCCAAAGAAGAGAAGATGGAGCAGGCTTTGATAAATCAAAGGTGGAGTGCTATAAATGTCATCTGAAGGGACACTTTGCCAGGGAATGCAGAAGTGAAGTGTCTCACAACAACAACCACCAACAAGCACAGTCTGGAAGCTTCAATCACAACAGAAACTCTGCTCAAGCCCTTGTTTCTCAACAAGGAATGGGGTTTGACTGGAGTGATCAAGCAGAAGAGGCTATCCAAAATCAAGCTCTTATGGCAGAAGTATTTGATCTCCCAACTGAGGTAAGTTCTAATCTCTGTTCTAAAACTTGCATAGACACTGTTAGAAGGTACATGGATCATAATCAGAAGATGAGTGATGACCTTAAGAGATTAGAAAAAGATATAAAAGACTATGTGAGAATTGTTTAGAGGTTTGAGGAACAGATTAAAGGTTTTCAAGCCAATGAACTCCAACACTCATATGATACAAATTACTGGAAGTGGGAGAAGAAGGATCTAGAACTCAAATTGACCAAATCTATAGAGGAGAGTGAAAAGTTGAGAGAGGAGCTAACCAAGGTTAAGCTTGATGTGGAAAAGTTTTCCAATGCTTCTAAAGCATTGGACTCTTTACTACAAACTCAGATTCATGACAAATTGAGAAGAGGAATTGGGTACAATGCCACACCACCACCATATAACAACAATTACATTCCTCCTACTTCAGACTTGCTACAAACCATAGATAGGAAGGACTTGCCTGAGGGAGCCACTGAGATAGATCCCTTAGATGAGGTAGTTGTTGGGGATAAAACTGAGAAAGAGATTGGTAAAAGTAAGCAGAACAATGTGAGTGGTGAGATTCCTCTAGAGAATAACATTATCACCAATGAGGACTGTGGAAGGGATTGGATCAAATCAAAGGACATAGAGAAGACAGAGGGAAAGTCTGGTAAGGTCCATTACAAATAGACCACAGTTGTGAATCCAGCTACTTGCAAACAGTGTGCATGTAAGAAAACTGAACCCTTAAAACATGATAAAAAGAGGGGAAATCAAAGAAACTGGAATAATCAGTGGGCACAAAAACAAGGGGTTGATTTGAGTAAAATCAATAGACCAAAACCTTGTTTTATTTGTGGCAAATTGAATCATCTTGCCAAATACTGTTATTTCAATCCTATGAACCAAAGGATGAATTTTCAAAGATCTATGCAAAAACCCTTTGGTTATAGGAAGATTGAAAGGAACCATGTGGCTAAGAAATCTGTTAAATCTAAAATCCACATGAAGAAAAAGATTGTTAAAGAAAGTGTCAATATGTGGGTTCCTAAATGCACTAAACCTGTTAGTACTGCTACCCCAAATAGTACTGCTGACAATGATAGTGCTGCTAGAAGCAATACTACTTCTATAAATGTTAGTGCTGCTGACATTGTTAGTACTTCTTCAAATGTTAATACTGCTAACTCTGTTAGTACTGCTAACAAGGTTAGTACTGCTAAACCTGTTAGTGCTGCTAACTCTGTTAGTACTTCTCAGATTAGTACTGCTCCTAGTGTTTGTGCTGCTAGACCAATCATATTGACAAAGTACTCCAATAAAGAGTGTACTGATTTTAAAAATCTCATCAAAAAGGAATGTAAGTACTTTGATGAGAAAGGGAGACCCAAGACCACTTTGGCTTGGGTTCCCAATCAATACTAATTGTTTAATCTTATGTGCAGGGCAATCAGCAGCTCAAGGGGAAGAGCATCTGGCATGTTGATAGTGGTTGCTCTAGGCACATGACAGGGAACATGTCATGCCTCAAGAATTTCAAGAAAATTGATGGTAGGCATGTTGCCTTTGGTAATACTCCAGATGGAGGTAAGATAAGTGGTAAGGTGGTTGTAACCAAAGGTAAAATGATCTTTAAAGATGTATTCTATGTTGAGCAGTTAAGGTACAACCTGTTAAGTGTATCACAGGTTTGTGACAAACAGCATAGTATATTATTTACTGATTCTGAATGCATTATCCTAGCTCCTGGATTCAAGGTAGTTGATGAAAATATGAGACTACTAAAACTCCCAGAAAGGATAATGTATATTGCTTAGATATGGAAAGTGTTTCAACTGATTCATCCCTAAACTGTCTTGTTTCAAAAGCTTCTTTGGATGAATCATCACTTTGGCACAGAAGGATGTGTCACATGAACTTTAAAACAATGAATAAATTTGTTAAAAACAACCTTGTAAGAGGTTTACCTTCCAAAGTCTTTTCATGTGATGATCATTGTGTTGCCTGTCTCAAAGGCAAACAACACAAAACTTCTCATAAGTCCAAAGAGTTGAACACAATCTCTAATTCTCTTCAGTTGTTACATATGGATCTGTTTGGTCCTACAAATGTTATGAGTATAGGTAAGAAATCATATTGCCTAGTTATTGTTGATGATTACTCTAGATTTACTTGGGTATATTTTCTAAGGACTAAGGATGAGACAAGTGGACTGATCAAATCATTTATTCTAAGAATTGAAAACCAAACAAATCAAAAGGTAAAAGTCATTAGGTCAGATAATGGTACTGAATTTAAAAATCATGACCTAAACACCTTTTGTGAGGAAAAAGTAATTGAGAGGCAATACAGTGCTCCTAGGACTCCACAACAAAATGGTGTTGCTGAGAGAAGGAATAGGACACTGATTGAGGCTGCTAGATCTCTGTTAGCTGATTCCAAACTACCAATTACTTTCTGAGCTGAAGCAGTTAATACTGCTTGTTATGTCCAAAACAGGGTTATAGTAGTTAAGCCTAAAAACAAGACACCATATGAGCTTTTAAATAACAGAAAATCATTTATTGTATTTTTCAAACCTTTTGGGTGTCCTTGTACCATTCTCAATACCAAAACTCACTTAGGAAAGTTTGATAGCAAGGCAGATGATGGTTTTCTTGTTGGTTACTCATCTCAGAGTAAGGCTTATAGAGTTTTTATTACTTCTTCTAAAATAATTGAGGAAAGTGACAATGTCAAATGCAATGAGAACACACCAAATCCTATTGGGTCTGGTCCTCAGTGGTTATTTGACATTGATTCACTAACTAACTCTTTGGGTTTCAGTAGTGATTATCATGCAGGTTCAGGAAGTGGAGGATCAGGGGATGATCAAGTACAAGACATTATTCCTCAGTCTGTGATCTTTCCCATACCTACAATAGAGCCTGTTGATGTCTGTGCTAAGGAAACTATGACTGAACCAATTCAGAGTGAAGAAGAAGGAAGAGATGAGGAGAATCAAGTGCATGAAGAGCCAGAAGCAGCTGATGAGATCCCCTCAGCTGACTTAAATGACTCAAATCTAGATGTGGGACTCAATGAAGAACCTAGTCATCAGACTAGATATCAAAAGAACCATCCTCCAGAGCTGGTCATAGGAGACATTTATTCTCCTATGATAACAAGGAATCAAAGCAGACTTCAAGAGCTGCAGGATCAGCAACACACAGTACTCTCTTGCTTTCTATCTCAGATTGAGCCTAAGAAGGTTTATGATGCAATGAAAGATTCCAGTTAGATAGAAGCTATGCAAGAAGAGTTACTGCAGTTCAAATTGCAAGAAGTTTGGAACTTGGTGGACCTTCCAAAAGGTCATAGAGCTATTGGCACCAAGTGGATTTTCAGGAATAAAAAGGATGAGAGAGGAATTGTGATCAGAAACAAAGCAAGGCTTGTGGCACAAGGGTACACTAAAAAATAAGGCATTGACTATGAAGAAGTGTTTGCTCCAGTGGCAAGGGTAGAGGCAATTAGGCTATTTCTAGCCTATGCCTCATACATGAAGTTCAAGGTATACCAAATGGATGTGAAGAGTGCCTTTCTTTATGGTATAATTGATGAAGAAGTATATGTCTGTCAGCCCCCTGGATTTGAAAATCCATCATATCCAGACAGAGTATACAAACTGAAGAAAGCACTTTATGGTCTTCATCAAGCCCCAAGAGCATGGTATGATACTCTATCTACCTATCTCTTGGAGAATGGGTTTGAAAGAGGAATAATTGACAAGACCCTCTTCATTAAAATGAGTAAGAAGGACATCCTACTTGTTCAGATTTATGTGGATGACATCATCTTTGGAGCCACAAAAGATCAGATGTGTAGAGACTTTGAAAAGTTGATGCATAAGAGCTTTAAAATGAGTTCAATGGGTGAACTTACCTTCTTCCTTGGGCTTCAAGTGAAACAGAAGAAAGATGGGATCTTCATAAGCCAATCAAAATATGTGAAAGACATCCTAGATACGTATGGTTTAACAGACTCAAAGCCAGTAAGCACACCTATGGAGACTCATAAAAAGATCACTGCTGATCTTGAGGGGGAGGATGTTGATGTCCATCTATATAGATCAATGATTGGATCTCTCATGTATCTCACAGCCTCAAGACCAAACATCATGTTTCCAGTGTGTTTGTGTGCCAGATTCCAAGTCAAGCCAAAGCAATCACATCTTCAAACTGTTAAAAGGATTTTCAGATACTTAAGAGGGCAACCTAGATTAGGTCTTTGGTATCCTTATGAATCCAACTTTAACTTGATTGCTTATTCAAATAGTGACTTGGGAGGTGCTAACATGGACAGAAAGTCTACTTCAGGTGGATGTCAACTTTTGGGTGCAAGACTAGTATCTTGGCAGTGTAAGAAGCAAACCACAGTGTCCTTATCAACAACAGAAGCTAAGTATATTGTTGTTGCAAGTTGCTGCTCTCAGGTTCTATGGATTCAGAATCAGATGTTGGATTATGGGGTAACCTTTCTTCACACTCCAATCTTCATTGACAATAGTAGTGCTATAAGCATTGTTAACAATCCAGTCAAGCACTCCAAAACAAAGCACATTGAGATCAGGTATCACTTTATCAGAGATTGTAATGAAAAGAAGCTAATTCAAGTTGCTAAAGTTCATACTGACAACCAGTTTGCTGATCTATTCACTAAAGCTTTTGATGTGGGTAGATTCACTTTCTTGGTCACAAGTGTGGGCATGATCAACTCTGAATGAGCTCATGTTTTTAAAAAGTGTTTACATACCTGTTATTGGTTTATTCTTTGGTACTACTAACATCTTTCTCAGAAATTTATTACCTTGCTCAGAGTTCCTCAAGCTTCAAAAAGTGTAAGTATAGTTAATGCTGCCAGTACAGTTTTAATACTGCTAGTGGTTAATACTGCTCACAGTTAATACTGCTAGTTAGTTAATACTGCTAGTAGTTAATACTGCTCACAGTTAATACTTCTAGTTAGTTAATACTGCTAGTAGTTAATACTGCTCTCAATTAATACTGCTTGTTAGTTAATACTGCTAGGAGTTAATACTGCTCTAAGTTAATAATGCTAGTTAGTTAATACTGCTATTAGTTAATACTGCTCTCAGTTAATACTGCTTGTTAGTTAATACTGCTAGGAGTTAATACTGCTAGTTAGTTAATATTGCTATTAGTTAATACTGCTCTCAGTTAATACTTCTAGTTCGTTAATACTGCTAGTAGTTAATACTGCTTATGTCCCGAATAGTATAAATACCCTTTTTGCCCGCCCAAAAGTTCATAACGACTCTTTGATTTCTATTCATCTGCTCTCTAAACCTTTTTCTCTCAAGCTCCTAATAAGTTTCTGGAAAGAACACTTACGTTCAATGGCATCCATGGCATTCATTGATGAGCACAACGAGATTGCGATGCTACAGAAGCCGAAACAAGCTAATGGATTTCACCAGATTGTGGACTTTCTCAAGTCTAGCCACATTGCCCATGCTCTTACTGTGTCTCCAACAATCTACATAGAGCATAAAAGACAATTTTGGGCAAATGCCACTGTAGTCACAGAGAATGGGGTGCAGATAATCAAGACAAGGGTATGTGACAAACCCTTGTCAGTTTCTGAAGAGGTGATACGCATCTGTCTACGTCTAGACGATGCTGCAGGTATTACTTCTATTCCTAATGAGGACTTGTTCTCAAATCTGTCAAGAATGGGGTATGGAGGCCAATTGGGTGGTTTTAAATTCTCAAAAGCTAAATTTGATACCCAATGGCGTTTTCTTGTTCATACCCTGATGCACTGTATTTCCAAAAAGACTACTGGATGGAGTGAGTTTAGCAGTACCATTGCTTATGCTTTGGTCTGCTTGGCCACTGCCAGAAAGTACAATTTTTCAAGAATGATTTTCAGTGATCTTGTATCAAACTTGGGAAGCAAAAAGAGTTTTTATATGTACCCAAGGTTTGTACAGGAAGTTATAACCCATGAATTGACGGATATGCCTCACTTTGATGAGGTATATGTACCCAAAATCCCCAAAGGTAAGGTCTTTTCGAACATGAAAAGATCTCCATTGGACTCGGAAGGAGTTGACACCCCATTGTTCTCTACAATGATGGTGGTGTCCCACAATGAAGAAGGTATGGCTTCAGGGTCAAGGCCCTTATTAGATCAACCCACTGAAAGCCAATCCCAACCTTCCATCACCATATCAATCCCTCAGTCCCTTGTTCAAAAACCAATTGCACCAATAACCAATACATATATCAGGAAAAAGGTAAAGAAGGCTCCTTCCCTTCTTGTACCTTCACCCACAGAGCCTTTAAGCCCTCTAATGGAGAATTCTCCATTAGAGAATATCTACAGGGAAACCACAGGGGCGTCTCCCAACCCCAAGGAGGTGCTCAATGAGGAGATGAATGAGCATATGGGTGCAAAGGCTGCCAATACTCCTCCTAGCACAGAGGAGGTCAGTGGTAACATACATAAGACCTTCCCCATGGAAACTTTGGGTGAGCAATCATCCAAAGGTCCCAGGTGCCAAGAAACCATGGGGGTAGCAGGTGCTTCTGCTAGGCAGAAGACCTCTACTACAAAAAGATCCCATGATCCTTCAAAAGGGGGTAACACTCCTGGAGAAGGTGAGGACAGATATGACTATTATGAATTGATGGAAACAATGGGAAACCTCAACATGGATGTAATCAAGCAGGGAAAATAAATAGAAGAGCTGAAACTGATCATTCTGTCTCAACAAGTTCAGATCACCAACCTGAAGAAAATGGTGAAGAGATTGATCCAGAAAAAGAAGAAGAAACAGTTTATGCTCGGAAGAAGGGAACCAGTGACTGATGCTCCCAAAAAGGGGGAGTCAGAAGCTGATGCCAACATGGAAGATGCCAAAGATAAGGGGGAGCAGGATAAAGTTGATTTTGACGGGGAGCAAGAAACTGAAACAGAGTTTGTACAAGCAGCAGAAACATCAAGCAAAGCAGCAGAAACTGTTAATACTGCTGAACTGAATCAAGCAGCAGAAATAGTACAAGAGGTATTAACAGATTTTGAGATTGCAGAAACTTTAATCAAGGCCAAGCATGATACTCCCAAGGTCACCTCAAAGGCCAAAGGAGTTGTCATCAAAGAAAGAGGTGAGGCTATCAAGACAGCAAGTGTTGAGAAGGTAGCATGTAGGGATAAAGGCAAAGCAAAGTTAGTGGAATCTGATCAACCAATTAAAAAGCAAAAGTTGGTTGAGTCAGATGAAGCTTTGGCTAGAAAGATTCAAGCTGAACTTGATCAAGCAGAATTAGCTCAAGTGGACAAAGACAAAGAGATGGCTAAGACTCTGGTTGCAGAATTAAATGAAGCTTATCAACAAAGTCTGGCAACTGAAATAGCACAAAAGAAAGCTGCAACCATGAAGAAATCTGTGTTGTTCAAAAGAGCTGCAAAGAAGAGACAACCCTCAAAGACATTCCTTGGTAATCAAGAAATAAATAAGATGATTACATTTCTCAAAGGTGCTGTAGGAGTCAGAAAGGAGATGTTCTCAAAGATGACTTTTGAGCAGATTACCCATTAGACCAACCCACTGCTAGCCAATCCCAACCTTCCCACTCTAAATTAATTCCCCAGTCTCTTCTTGATAAACCAACTTCACCAATCACCCAAACATACAAAAGGAAACAGGTAAAGAAGGCTCCTTCCCTTCTTGTACCATCAACCCCTAAGCCTTTAAGCCCTCTAAGGGAGGATTCTCCCTTAGAGAATATCTACAGGGAAACCACAAGGGTGTCTCCCAACCCCAAAGAGGTGCTCTCTGAGGAGGAGGTTGAGCATATGGGTGAGCAGGCTGCCACTACTCCTGCTAACACAGAGGAGGACAGTGGTAACATAAATAAGACCTCCCCCATGGCAACTTTGCATGAGCAATCATTCAAAGGTCCCCGGTGCCAAGAAACCAAGGGGGTGGATAGTGCTTCTGCTAGGCAGAAGACTTCCACTACAAAAAGATCCTATGATCCTTCAAAAGAGGGTAACACTTCTGGAGAAGGTGAGGACAGATATGACTATGATGAATTGATGGAAACAATGGGTAACATTAACCTGGATGTTATTAAACAAGGCAAAGAGATAGAGGAAATGAAATTGGTAATCTTGTCCCAACAAATACAGATTGCAAAATTAAAGAAAAAGGTGACAAGGTTGGTGCATAAGAAGAGGAGAAAGCAGTTTGTTTTGAAGAAGAGGTCAAATAATAAAGATGCTTCCAAAAAGGGGGAGAATTCTAGCTCAGAACAGATAGATCAACAGTTTGAGGGGGAGTTTGTTGAAGAAAAGAAATCTGCTGAAACTTCACCAGCAGCAGTTACAACTAAAGAAGCAGAAATGGTTACTACTGCTGAGCCAAAACAAGCAGCAGAAACTGTTAGTGCTGCTGAAACTTCACAAGCAGCAGTAACAGAGTTAACACCAACAGAAATTGAAGTAGCTGAAATGCTCATCAAAGCAAAGAATGACACTCCCAAAGCAAAGGGAGTGGTCATAAATGAAGGGGGAGCAAAGAAAATAGAGAAGAAAGAAATGGCTGCAGATGCAAGGAAAAAGGGAAAAGCAAAGATGATAGAATCTGATCAACCATCTAAAAAGCAAAAGATGATTGAGTCAGATGAAGCATTAGCAAAGAAAGTATAAGAAGAGTTAGATCAAGCAGAAAAGGAGCAGGTTGAAAAAGACAGAGACATGGCCAGAGCACTTGCAAATGAGTTAAATGAAGCATTCCAGAAAGGGCTGGAAACAGAGAAGGCAAAGCAAAGAGCAATGAGCTTGAGAAAGGCTATGATGGCCAGAACAAGTGCTAAGAAGAGAAGACCTTCACAAACTTACCTTGCCACTCAGGAAAGAAACAAAATGATAACTTTCTTGAGGAGTGCAATTGGGGTAAAGAAAGAAATGTTTGTGAAGATGACTTTTGATCAAATCAAGGATCTCTATGAGAAAGAAATGGGGAAGCTGAAGAGTAATGAAAAGGATAGAGTGGAGTTTGAAAAGAAGGCCAAGGAGAGACATGATGTGAATATTAATCAACCATTCCCTGAAAGTGAAGAGGGAACTCCTATCAAAGAAAAGACAGAGAAAAAGGAAGAAAAGAAGAAGGAAGCTACTTTAGGGCAAGTTCAAAAGACTCTGAAGAGAACAAAAATGATGGCTAAAAGAAAGAAGATTGTAAAGAAGCCTAGAGTAGAAGAAGAGCAAAAGGTTACTGAAGAAGAAGAGGCACCTAAGAATGAGGCTGAAACTCAGGAAGTATCACAGTGTTCAGATGTAAACATGTACATGGTGGTAATGGATAAAATTCCAAAGCCTATTTCAGCTGAACCTGTTGGATTCAATCCTCCTGAAGTTATCCACTGGGACACTATGGATGTGGATGGCAAAGAGTACATTAGATTGAAAAGAAAGGATGAGAAGTATGAAGTCTACAGCACCTGGAACAAAATTGTCAGAGAGTGTTCAAGATCTGATTTGGAAGAAATGTTTGAAGTGGGGATGAAAGTTCATGCAGATCAGTTGACAGCTCCAGGGTTACCAATTGTGAAGTTAGTTATGGAATGTTTGTGCATGTTGTTCAAACCAGAAGTAGTAAAGCATTTGATAAAAGATGTATTTAAAGCTGTTATAGGATGGACTCTATATGAAAGGAGTGGAGTCTACGAACTGGCATTGGATACTTTTCACATGGAGTATTACTTGGTAGATAGGGTATACAACCATACAAATCTAAAGCTTCATGCCATGTTAAATAAAAAGTTGGGTTGTGCACCAAATTCAGAAATGGCAAAGTACTTAATTCAGAGAACTATAAAACAGAGTATGGGACTGGATCCTAACATTGGAGTAGATCAATGAAGATTTTGAAAGCATTTGAAGAACTTGACTTCTCTTTCTAAAAGTCAAGTTAGGGGGAGATTGTTGGGAACTGAAGATGTGAACAAGTCTTTAATGCTGCTAGTTCAGAATTACTACTGCCAGAGGACTTCAAAGTTAATACTGCTGAGTATTACTACTGCTAGTAGAATTAATACTGCTAGTCAAAGTTAGTGCTGCTTGAACAAAGTTAGTACTGCTTAGCTAGTTAGTACTGCTAGAAGTTAGTGCTGCTTAGTAGTTAATGCTGCCAAGACTCAGTTAATGTTGCTTCTAAGATAATGTGAAGATAATGATGAAGAGATCGTGGTTAAAGATAAACAAGGATATTCTGAAGATATTCATGGAAGATATACTGAAGATATTCTATTTTTTTGTAATTATCTTTTTGTTCAGTATTTGTATAGATTTGACAGAATAGTTTAGATAGAGTTTTTTTAATTCTAAGTTTTTGTTTTAGAGAGAATCAACCTCAAGGCATAGACCCTAATTCTAGAGAAGTAGTATTCGTCTTGAAAGAGCTTGTTCTTCAAGATTGAGGTTGAGTGTGTAATCTTGTGATTTGATCATTGAATACAAGTTTACAAATTGTTAATCATATAATATTTGTTTACTGTTACATTGAATATCAAAGTGTTATTCCACAACTTCTTTGATATTGTTTCTGAGACTTTATTCTTGTTGAGAATTAGATCCTGACAAGCCTTCGGAGTGTCATTCTTTGCTTTGACCAATGTTTCAGCAATTTCCATTTCTTCAACAGAAAGCCCTGTTACTGCTGCTTCAGCAGTATTAACAGTTTTTGTTGCTTCAGCAGCATTAACAGTTTCTATTGCTTCAGCAAATTCTGTTTCTTTTTCTGCCTCTTCCTCCCCTTCAACCTCAAATGCCCTCTCAGCTGTATTTTCTTTCTCTGTTTCAGCCTCTTTCTCCCCCTTGTTGGAAGCATCTTTATTATTTGACCTCTTCTTCAACACAAACTGCTTTCTCCTCTGCTTGTGCACCAACCTTGTCACCATTTTCTTTAATTTGGCAATCTGTACTTGTTGGGACAAGATTACCAATTTCATTTCCTCTATCTCTTTGCCTTGTTTAATAACATCCAGGTTGATGTTACCCATTATTTCCATCAATTCATCATAGTCATATCTGTCCTCACCTTCTCCAGAAGTGTTACCCTCTTTTGAAGGATCATAGGATCTTTTTGTAGTGGAAGTCTTTTGCCTGGCAGAAGCACTATCCACCCCCTTGGTTTCTTGGCACCGGGGACCTTTGAATGATTGCTCATTCAAAGTTGCCATGGGGAAGGTCTTATGTATGTTACCACTGACCTCCTCTGAGCTAGCAGGAGTAGTGGCAGCCTTCTCACCCATATGCTCTTCCTCCTCCTCAGAGAGCACCTCCTTTGGGTTGGGAGACACCCTTGTGGTTTCCTTGTAGATATTCTCTAAGGGAGAATCCTCCCTTAGAGGAATTAAAGGCTTAGGGGTTGATGGTACAAGAAGGGAAGGAGCCTTCTTTACCTGTTTCCTTTTGTATGTTTGGCTTAGAGTGGGAAGGTTGGGATTGGCTAGCAGTGGGTTGGTCTAATGGGGGCCTTGACCCTGCTGCCATACCTTCATCAGTGTGGGACACCACCATCATTGTAGAGAACAATGGGGTGTCAACTCCTTCCGAGTCCAGAGGGGATCTTTTCATGTTTGAAAAGACCTTACCTTTGGGAATTTTTGGTACATATACCCCATCAAAATGAGGTATATCCATCAATTCATGGGTAATAACTTCTTGGACAAACCTGGGGTACATATAAAAACTCTTTTTACTTCCCAGGTTTGAGACAAGATCATTAAAAATCATTTGGGAAAAATTATACTTTCTGGCAGTGGCCAAGCACACCAAAGCATAAGCAATGGTGCTGCTGAACTCACTCCATCCAGTAGTCTTTTTAGAGATACAATGCATAAGGGTATGGACAAAGAAACGCCATTGAGGTGAAAATTTTGCTTTTGAGAACTTGAACACACCTAATGGGCCTCCATACCCCATTCTTGTAAGAGTAGAGAACAGTTCATCATTAGAGATAGAAGTTATACTAGAGGCATCGTCTAGACGTAGACTGATGCTAATTATCTCTTTAGTAACTGTCAAGGGCTTGCCACACACCTTTTTCTTGATCATTTGCACACCATTCTCAGTAACAATGGTGGCATTTGCCCAGAATTGGCTTTGATGCTCGATATAGATTGATGGCGATACAGTGAGAACATGGGCAATATGGGTTGTCTTGAGAAAATCCACAATCTGGTGGAAACCAACGGCCTGTTTGGGCTTTTGTAGCATCGCGATTTCATTGTGCTCGTCTATGAATGCCATTGATGCCATTGATCTTGAAAGTTCTGGCCTGAAAACTTTGAACTTGAGAGAGAAAGGGTTTAGAGCGCAAGTGAACAGTATGCAAAGAGTCGTTATGAACTTTTTAGGCGGGGAAATGGTATTTATAGTATTCGGAACATAAGCAGTATTAACCTAGAGCAGTAGTAACGGTCAAGCAGTATTAACTTAGAGCAGTAGTAACCACTAGCAGTATTAACTAAAAGTAGTATTAACCACTAGCAGTATTAACTAACTAGCAGTATTAACCACTAGCAGTATTAACTAACTAGCAGTATTAACCACTAGTAGTATTAAAAATGCACTGGCAGTATTAATAATGCACTAGCAGTATTAACAATGCACTGGCAGTATTAACAATGCACTGGCAGTATTAACAATGCACTGGCAGTATTAACAATGCACTGGCAGTATTAACAATGCACTGACAGTATTAAAACTGCACTGGCAGCATTAACAATGCACTGGCAGTATTAACAATGCACTGGCAGCATTAACAATGCACTGGCAGTATTAACAATGCACTGGCAGTATTAAAACTGCACTGGCAGCATTTACTACACTTACACTTTTTGACACCATCCTTTTACTCATACTTTTTACTACTTTGTTCATCCCCTGATCCTTTTCTTCCTTATCCTGCATGATCATTACTCCCTCTGGAGTATTACTAACTTCAACCTGAAACACTTAAACACACAGGTTAGTAGTATCATGCTCAATGAAATCTTCCAAGGGCAACTTATCTTTTAACTCATGTCCTGAGCATTTATTATTACTTTCCTCTGAATCAAATGCAACATGTCCTCCATCAAATCTTTTGAAGAATTTGAAGGCAGTCCATGTTACCTGTTGTGTGCCAAGAGCAACCACTATCTGCATTCCAAATGCTCTTCCTCTTGAGCTTTTGGTTGCCCTGCACACTTGATAAATCAGTTAGTCTTGGATGGAACCCAAGCCAAAGTGGTCTTGGGTTGTCCTTTCTCATTTATATAATCTATCAGTTTGGTCTGGATGAGTTGTTTAGGAATCTCATGGCTGGAATACTTTGTCAAGATTATAGGCTTTGCAACATTAATACTAGTAGAAGCACTATCCTTGTTAGCAGTAGTATTGGTTGCAGCAGCACTATTTCTGTTAGCAGTACTATCTGGGATAGCAGTACTAACAGGTTTCTTTACAATTGGAACCCAAACTTGAACAAAGTTGTTTGCTTTCTTTGTCTTTAAATTACTCCTTGGCTTATTTGGAGTATTTTTCTTTGGTTTAGCAAACTTGTTATGAGCATGTGATCTTATAGGTGCTCTGTTCTCAGCCATATGATTCCTTCTCTGATTCCTATAACCAAAAGAGTTTTGTGGTTGTCTTTGAAAAGTGACTCTTTGGTTAATGGGATTGAAATAACAGTATTTGGCAAGGTGATTCAGCTTTCCACAAATAAAACAAGGTTTTGGTCTATTGATTTTACTCAGATCAACCCCTTGTTTTTGTGCCCACTGGTTATTCCAATTTCTCTGATTTCCCCTTGGTTTATCATGTTTTTGGGACTCAAATTTATTGCATACACACTGCTTGCAAGGGATAGGGTTCACAACAGTGGTCTGCTTATAGTGAACCTTCTTGTGCTTTCCCTCAGTCTTCTCTGTCTCATTGGACTTGATCCAATGCTTTCCACATCCCTCATTGGTGATTATGTGGTTTTCTATAGGAATCTCACCACTCACAGTGTTGTCCTTATCCTTAACAACTTCTTTCTCAGTTTTATCCTTAACAACTACTTCATCTAAGGGATCTATCTCAGTGGCTCCCTTAGGTAGGTCCTTCCTATCCTTTGTTTCTAACAAATCTGAACTAGGAGGGATGTAGTTGTTGTTATAGGGTGGTGGTGTGGTATTGTACCCTATTCCTCTTCTCAGTTTATCATGAATCTGAGTTTGTAGCAAAGAATCCATTGCTTTGGAAGCATTGGAAAACTTTTCTACATCTAGTTTGACTTTAGCTAGCTCTCCTCTTAGCTTTTCACTCTCTTCTTTGGATCTGGTCAGTTGAAATTCTAAGTCATTCTTTTCCCACTTCCAGTAGTTTGTGTCATAAGAGTGTTGAAGCTCATTGGCTTGAAAACCCTTAATCTGCTCTTCAAATCTCTCAACAATTCTTACATAGTCTTTTATATCTCTCTCTAATCTTTTAAGGTCATCACTCATTGTCTGGTTGTGATCCCTGTACCTTGTAACAGTTTCAATACAGGATTTAGAACAGAGATTAGATGTTACCTCTGTAGGAATTTCTGAGCTTGAAGACTCTGAACCTTTAGCCATGATGATGTGATTTTGAATGTAGGTTTCTGAGAATACTAGCTCTGATACCACTTGTCAGGATCTAATTCTCAACAAGAATAAAGTCTCAGAAACAATATCAAAGAAGTTGCGGAATAACACTTTGATATTCAATGTAACAGTAAACAAATATTATATGATTAACAATTTGTAAACTTGTATTCAATGATCAAATCACAAGATTACACACTCAACCTCAATCTTGAAGAACAAGCTCTTTCAAGACGAATACTACTTCTCTAGAATTAGGGTCTATGCCTTGAGGTTGATTCTCTCTAAAACAAAAACTTAGAATTAAAAAAACTCTATCTAAACTATTCTGTCAAATCTATACAAATACTGAACAAAAAGATAATTACAAAAAAATAGAATATCTTCAGTATATCTTCCATGAATATCTTCAGAATATCCTTGTTTATCTTTAACCACGATCTCTTCATCATTATCTTCACATTATCTTAGAAGCAGCATTAACTGAGTCTTGGCAGCATTAACTACTAAGCAGCACTAACTTTTAGCAGTACTAACTAGCTAAGCAGTACTAACTTTGTTCAAGCAGCACTAACTTTGACTAGCAGTATTAATTCTACTAGCAGTAGTAATACTCAACAGTATTAACTTTGAAGTCCTCTAGCAGTAGTAATTCTGAACTAGCAGCATTAAAGACTTGTTCACATCTTCAGTTCCCAACAAAAGAGCTGTACAATTCAGAAATGACCAAGCTTCAAGGGAATGAAACTGCAAGAGTTGAAATGGAGAAGAGAATGAAAGAAAGCAATGACTTTCTGATAGAAAAGCCTTTCCCTGATGAGCAAGAAACACCTAAGAAAGAAGCCACTCTTGGTGAAAGTCTGAGGACTTTAAAAAGAACCAAAATGATGGCCAAAAGAAAATCAGCCAAGAAACCTAGAGTAGCTGAAGTAGAAACAGAGAAGGTTGCTGAAGAGGAAGGGGCACCTAAGCCAATTGAACAGAAAGAACCATCAAGCACTGATGATGTGAATATGTACATGGTAGTGATGGACAAAGTGCCTGAACCTATTACAGCAGAACCTGTTGGAGTTAAGCCTCCTGAGGTCATTCTATGGGATACAATGAAGGTGGATGGAAAAGAATACATCAGGATCAAAAGAAAAGCATGAAGTGTATAATACTTGGGAAAAGATTGTCAGAACATGTTCCAAATCAGATCTAGAAGAGATGTATGAAATAGGAATGAAGTTGTACGCAGATTAATTGAAATCTCCAGGGATTTCAATCACAAAACTTGTGATGGAGTATCTGTGTATGATGTTCAAACCTGAAGAAGTGGAGCATGTGATCAGAAATGTGTTTCAAAAAGTCACCAACTGGACTCTATATGAAACTAGTGGAGTATATGCTTTGACTATGGATTCAAATCACATAGAATACTTCCTAGTGGATAGAGTGTACAACCACAATAGACTTAAGTTGCATGCAATGTTGAAAAAGAAGCTTGGATGTGCTTCAGATTTAAAAATGGCAAAGTATCTGATTCAAAGAACAATAAATCAGAGTTTGGGGTTGGATGCAAATACAGATGTATAAGCTATGAAGTTTTGGGAGCATATTAAAGACCATCTGAAGAACTTGACTTCTCTTCCTAAAAATCAAGTTAGGGGGAGATTGTTGGGAAATTCAGAAATGCACAAGTACAGTTAGTGCTGCTAGCAGAACTTGATTACTACTTCTGAAGTTAATGCTGCTGATACAGGTTAATGCTGTTAGTCAAAGATTAATACTGCTAGAAGAAATTACTACTGCTAAGCAATTTTAGTACTGCTAGTAGTTAGTACTGCTGAACATTAATACTGCTCAAAGTATTAATGTTGCTGAAGACTTAGTGCTGCTTAAGAGATAATCAAGATTCGTGCAGATCAAGTTTGAAGATTATGGAAAGCTTGGAGATAAAGATGGAAGATTATTCTGAAGATATTTTATTATTTGTAATTATCTTTTATCTTCAGTATATATAGAATAGTTTGTAATTGATAGAAAACTACTTTTATAACTTTTAGAATTCTGAATTTTCTGTGTTTTTGTTTTCATAGAGAGAATCAACCTCAAGGCTTATAGTCCTAGTTCTAGAGAAGTAGAATTCGTATTGGTGAGTCTGTTCATCAATATTGAGGTTGAGTGTTGAATCTTGTAGCTTTACAATCATTCAATAAAGTTTACAAGTTGTTATTCTGATTCACTGTTTCATTGAATATTAAAGTGTTATTCCGCAAACTTCTTTAATATTGTTTCTGAGTGTTTATTCTTGTTAAGAATTAAAATTCTCTCACCTAATTTTTCATTAATTGTACATTTATTAAGTCTTTAAAAAAATAATCAATCTCAACAATTGATTTCCAAGATCAAGGGCTTATAATGGTTCATAAAGTAAACACAAAAAATGTGGTTAACAAATGAACCACCACCGAGTTCCATTTTCAGCACCCATATCATCCATGATGCCTTCCCTCTTCTTCCTCCCTTTCACAATCTTCTTTGAAGCTTCAAGAACAAGTCGTCGGCCTCCAGTTCTAGATCGGTTTCATCTCCATATTGGTTTCATCTTCCAGATCCAATCGTCGACCGGAGATCCAGTCGTTGTCGGCCTAGATCTGTTTCCTGCCCAGATTTGCTTCTCTCATTTTTTTCTCGATCATTTTTTGGGTTACGATGTTCTACTCGATCTACAGCCCTTTTATTTTTGTTCTATTCTTTGTGATAACATTGGTGCTTTGGTTCATGAAATATAGGTTAAATTTGGTTGCAATGGTGCTTTGGTTCATGACGAAGTCGATGAAATCTGGATGAAAGTAGGGATTTTTTTTATGAAATATGGGTTAAATATGGGTCCATTGTTGCCTTTCATGATGAAGTCATGAAATATGGATACATTGGTTAATGAAATATGGGTGAAATCTGGGTATATTGGTGCTTTGGTTCATGAAATTTGGGTGAAATCTATATGTATTTTCATGAAACATAATATTGTGGTGATGAATCCACGTGTTCATGAAAAAAATATGGATGAAAAGAAGTAGATGGCAAGAAGAAGTTGGAAGAGTTCACGAAAAAAAAATGGATGAAAAAAAGTAGATGGCAAGGAGGAAGAAGAAGATAATGATATTAAATGTGATAAATTTGTTTCCAAACCTTTTATAATAAAATTAAGGAAATATCTCATGCAATCCAAAAAAAAACTTAAACAAAGTATATATGGAATTATCTATATAAATTAGATTACCGAAACTACCCTTTTGTAATTAAAAAATAAAACAAAAATAAAATGAAAGGTGGAGATGGGGGTTACTGGTTACATAAGGTTGCATGATTTATAGGGGGTGCATTTGAATCCCCTCTCTCTCTCTCTCTCTCTATATATATATATATATAGTTCACTTATTTTATAAACTCATTTTATCCTGTAAACTTGTAAACCAAGGGTATTTGGGTCTTTTTCTAAACTCATAATTTTAGGAATAATTAATATTTTTAGTAACAATAAACTTTCTTAATTTTCTCAATTATCTTCATCTCTCTCTCTCTCTCTCTCTCTCTCTCTCTCTCTCTCCGGCGACCTCCTTCTACTTCGGAGACCTCCCCCTAATTCCGACAAGTTTCATAATTTTTTGGAGTTTCATAATTTTTTTGAGTTTCACATTTCATAAGAGAACAAACATGAAACTTCGAAAATATATGATTATTTCAAAAAAAATCTGAATATTCATATAGGAGAAAATATATGAAACTTAAAAATCTAATTATTCATATGAGAGAAAAATATATAAAACCGTTTATGAAAAATTATGAAACCATTTATGAAAATATATGAAACCGTCGCCGGGAGAGGGAGGACGTCACCGGAGAGGGAGAAGATCATCATAATCATCATATCTTTCATATATGGTGTGCGTGAAAAACCACCGTATTGTGTGTGCGTGCAGAAAACCCACCGGAGTTTTGAAGTATTCGCCGGAGTTTGGCATCGAATGTCCTTGTTCTTCATGGTGGCCGCATATCTTCCGTCTCCGTGAAGAACCATCGTCCACGGTGGTGCGTGTGCAAAAAACCCACCGTGAAGAACCACCATCCACGGTGATGCATGTGCAGAAAACCCACCGTAAAGAATCACCGTCCTTGTTCATCATGGTGGCCGAATTTTTTTTTTTTTGAGAAAGAGAGATGAGGTAATTATGGAGATAATTAAGGAGATAATGTAACCATAATTAGATAAATTCAAATTAATAATAATTTAAAATTTAAAATATCTAACAAGTATTCCCAAACTACCCTTTCCGTATTTTTTTAATAAATTTAAATCCGGAAATTTCTCAACCGTCGATCAAGATAATGGATGGCGTAGATTGGTTTACAAAGTTTACAAGAAAAAAAAAGGTTTACAAAAGAAACTCTCTCTCTCTCTCTCTCTCTATATATATATATATATATATATATAGAGAGAGAGAGAGAGAGAGAGGAAAGTTAAAATAAAACTCAATTTTCATTATGCACGTAAGGACGAATCTCGGCCCTTCCATCTCTATTGATCCAACAACTCATATTAAAAAGAGTTTTTTAATTAAAATTAGATTAAGCGTAAAAATGGAAGATAATTTTAGCCTACCATATTTGACTTTTTATTTTCTTTTTTAATTAAAAATTTTTACACACTTTAAAGTTTAAAATAAATTATCTTAAAAATTACTAATATTTCAATCAAACAAATTAAATCAAAAAACCAAGAATTTCGTGATCTTCGATATGACATCCATCTCAATATATTTTTTTTTTTGTTGTTTTAACCGTTTTTACGTGAAATGCTATATATGTGTTATATTCATTATAAATATTTATGTACGTTCAAGTGTGTACAATACCTTGACATCGTTAGTCCGTAACTCGACCTCACATTCTTCAACACTTTCTTCAACGTCGTAAGGCATCGCGTTCTTCATCACTGTAATCCAACACCCATTGAGACGAATCGAAAACATATCGAGTTTCGGTTGTAAACCGGTGAAGAAAAGAGAGCTCGTCACCTCTCCACACCTTCACGGGTCATTCATGAATAATGTATCATTCAGGATGAATAATACATCATTCAGAGTGAACAATACACGATTCATGAATTCATGTATTATTCATCCTGAATGTTGTATAATTCATCCTAAATATTGTATTATTCATCATTAATAATGAATGAACGTTCACATTTGTTATTCATATTGAATGTGGGACACCCGTGGATGCGCATACATATTCATAATGAATTAAACGAAATTTCGGTTGTGGATTGGGAAACAAAAGAGAGTGTGCCATGTGTCCACACCTTCATGGATCATTCATATAATAATACGACATTCAGGGTGAATAATACATGAATCATGGATTCGTGTATTATTCATCATGAATAGTGAATGAACGTTCACCTTTGTTATTCATACTGAATGTGGACACTCGGGGACGTGCATACATATTCAGAATGAATATAACACATATATAACATTTCACGTTAAAAACGGTTAAAATGAAAGAAAAAAAACTATATCGAGATGGATGTCATATCAATAGCACAAAATTCTCGTTTTTTTATGTAATTTGTTTGATTAAAACATTAATAATGTTTAAGATAATTTATTTTAAATTTTAAGGAGGTAAAAGTTTTTTAATTAAAAAAAAATAAAAAGTCAAATAAGGAAGACGTTGATTCAAATTTTAAGTTTTGTCCCTAATCATTTCTCAATTAATGTTATTATGTTTTAACTTTTGATTAGTTTTCTAAGTTTTGATCAATGGCTAAGATTGGTCCTCATGTACACAATGAAAAATGAGTTTTCATTTGAACCCAACCCTATATATATATATACATACTAGGCATATATACCCGCGCGCGATGCGGCGCATGACATATCGAATCTAAAATCGAGAACTCAAAAGTGGTTGTAAAGTGTATTCATAATTTAGGTAAGTCATTACTTGCTTTGACGGAGGATTCACGATGGGATCTTGATGAAGCCGCAAACTTGATCCAAAGATTCAGTTGCATACTTTGTTAGATCTCACAAGAGTATGCACTTAAAACTTACATTTCAAGAAGGATGTTTTATATATTTTCTTTGAAACCCTAAAATGTTATGGTATCTTGAAGTTTAATGACCGTTTTGATTTTATGATAGAAGATTATATTGGTATTTTGTTGAATTATTTGTAACCAAATAGGTGTTAATAGTTGATCGAATGATTAAAGTTCCATTCTTTGTTAATAGTTCGACATTTTTGGTGAGGAGGATGCATAAATATTTGCCATATATAAATACATATATTAAAATGGTCATAAATTTGAAAACTCTTTATCCATTTTGGAACATGAGAAAGGGGAGAGTTTTGACATGTATCATGTATGATCAAGATGAACATGATATTCCGACTTCAAAAATGTAATTTTGATTATATAAAGATTAGATAAATAACCCTTAAATAGGATCATCTTGAAAATAGTCTTTAAATTGGCCTTTTTATTATCCGCGAATAGTATCAAACAAAGCAATAGTCTTGGATGGTTTGAGAAATATAGTCAAGAACGATGGCAATATTGAAAGTGAATAGAGTGACTTTAAGCGTTAGTTTGTTGTTTAAGGTTTGAAGTCTAAATTTTGAATGCATGTAATTATCTATTTTGAATAGAGCAATAACTGGTCAAATTTTATTCATGAAATGGATTGGGTGGTAAATTATAGATTAAAAAAGTAATAACTTAATAAACAAAACTTTAGCTTTAGCTGGTCGTGACCAAAAACCCCAAACATATGGCATCGAGTCTAAGATCAACAAACAACCACCTAATCGATTGAGAGAGGTGAGTGTGGGATTAGATTTTTATATTGAGCGTGAGATCGAGTTTGGATCGATAAACAGGCAAACAACACGATTGAGTATGAGATTGAGCTTGTATTAGGTATCCGTATCAACATAACTTACAAAAGTGAGGGTTTGTTTGGATCGATGAGTGTGAGATCCATGTCAAATGGGAATGAACCGATTTGGGATGGATAAGGTTAAGAGGACAGTAAGAGCAAAATAAGAGGGGGATTAAATTCTTATGAAATCAGACGGCGATAGGATCTTTAAGCTCTTGTCACAAGGAAAAAAACCTTTTATTTGGTAAGAAATAAGCAGTAAACAAGAACATTTTTTTAAACAAACCGAGACTTGCATGAGGGAGGAGTGGAGGACATAGTGTTATTGTAACATCCCCCGTCCCCGTGGTCCGGAACGGGTGATGTCACGAACGAGACTTAACATAAATACATATCTAAATTCAGAGCTATTAATAAACTCTAAACATATATTACAATCCAAACTATCATACCTCAAAAATCTTTATAAACTTAGAAAGATAAAACAAAGTGATTCTAAGAACTCCAAAATAACACGCTCGATCTCAAGTCCCGTCCCCGTAAACTTCACTTCGAACCTGTCGTGTCAGAAAACAAAAACATGGCTGAGCACATAACTCAGTGAATGGATTATAATATAAGTTCGTAAATAATAATGAAAACATCAATAACGAAGCGGAAGACTTAAAAATTCATCCGATGAAAGTTCTTGAAACTCAAGTTCATAACAAAAGATATGTTCAGTAATTTTCAAAGACAATAATTTCAAGAACAATTCACACTTTAATTTCAAAACTTAATATAAATAGAGTCCGTCAATTCCTGTCGTTATGTTCGTAGGTGGCTAAACCACACGAACTGGGTCGGCATGCGGGCACACACAACGGATCCCCCGTGAATTTAACCACGGTCACATATTATGTGGGTAAAATCTAGAATCGATTCATCTGCCCTGAAGCCAACAAAGTCAGCCAAGTCCTCCCAAAGTGGGTTCACGTAAGCCACATAGGCTTAACTCTGGTGGACCGTCATCTGCAGGACGCTATGACAACAAAGCCGCCATAGAAGGCATCCCAAATAATGTGCCCATTTATTGGGTTCTTCTAAAATCAAAGAAAACTAAACATGTGCCACTTACCCAAATGGCGATCACAGAAATTATAATCTATATAATTCACATTTTTCATAAACAATCTCATACGAGACACATTTTAATAAAACATCAAAATGTTCAAACAATTGATTCAATAAACCAAAATCAATGTGTATGTGTGTGTACAATTTCGTATTTGTTGATCACGTTCGGTTGATCAATCACAAGGTGGTGAACCACCTTTCGGAAGGGTCAACTACAACAAATAGTTGCCCACGATTCAAAAGAAAAAAAATTCATACCTTGATCGGATCGAGATGTAACATGCGATCAATCGAGACCGACTACGAACTTTAACCCGTTCGATTGCCTATTTAAACCACCAATTATTAATAATCGCATAACCTAAAACTCAATGGTTATATTATAAGCTTAAGCATGGATTTTGTTCACATAGACATTAAACCGATCACTTGGTGTGCGGTTAAACATCTAGATACAAATATCACCGTTTGATTCTAAACTTTACCCGTTTGTAATTTTGACAAAAACAAACATTCCTATACATATACATGATTATAACTTTGTATTATATAATCATAATCTACCAACCAACTTCAACTACCCTAACTTACCAACTTAAATAACATAACAAGAAATTTATACGTCTAAGAAGGGTTCGTCGCGTAGATTCCGAATATGTAATTATTTCGTCGATTATTTCAACGGATTGAGAGAAAATTAAGAGAGAAGAAAAAGAATTTGAGAGAGAGAGAGAGTGTCATGGCGGTTTGAAGATGATAATGAAAAAAATGAAGATCAAGTTCACGATGGTACTAATTATGTATTTGTTATCTAAGATTTTTTTTTTCTTATTATATATATACATATATAATTAATTAATTAATTAATAGAAGTTTAGTTAAATGGTGGATTTAACCCTTAACTATCTTTGGTTATCATTTTTACGGTTCACTTCGGGTAAGAATATTTATACGTTTTTTTTTTAAACCGAGTCTTACAATTATTCCCCCCTTAAAAGAGATTTCGTCCCCGAAATCGAATTTAGACAGGAAATATACATCGATTAAAGAATTCGGGTATACTTGTCGCATGTGCTCCTCAGTTTCCCACGTCGCCTCACGTTCAGAATGATTTTTCCAAAGAACTTTTACGAAAGGAATCATTCTCTTCCATGTACCTCTCTCATCACGATCAAAAATCGCTTCAGGTTCCTCGCGATAAGAAAGATCATGTTCTATGCGTTCCAAGATATATTCAATGACGTGTAAGGGATGATAGTTGTACCCTCGAAGTGAAGAGACATGGAACACATTATGTATTTGGAATAATTGCGGCGATAGGGCTAACCGGTAAGCCACAACGCCAACCTTTTCCAAAATTTCGAAGGGACCAATGTATCTCGGGCTCAACTTTCCTTTGAGACCGAAACGTTTGATGCCACGAGTTGGGGAAACTTTCAAGAAAACTTTATCTCCCATTTGAAACTCGATAGGTCGTCGTTTCTTGTCGGCGTAGCTCTTTTGACGAGCCTGAGCCTCTTTCATCATTTGACGCGCAATTTCGACCTTCTCAGTAGTAACTTGTACCAGTTCTGGGCCTTCAAGAATACGTTCTCCAACTTCATTCCAACAAGTCGGTGTTCGACATTTTCGGCCATAAAGTGCTTCATACGGGGCCATGCCGATACTTGACTGCCAACTATTATTATAGGAGAACTCTATTAGGTACAAATAACTATCCCAACTTCCATGCCATTCTATCGCACATGCTCGGAGCATATCCTCCAGTGTTTGAATCGTACGTTCAGATTGCCCATCAGTTTGCGGATGAAAGGTTGTACTAAAATTCAAACGTGTGCCCCAAGCTTTATGTAAACCTTCCCAAAATCGAGATGTAAAACATGGGTCTCGATCCGAGGTAATTGATACTGGAGTGCCATGAAGACGTATAATCTCACGTTGGAATACTTCTGTCAATTTATCAATTGACCAAGTTTGTCGGATAGGAAGAAAATGAGCCGATTTCGTCAGTCGGTCAACCACTACCCAAATTGCATCGTGTTTCAAGGTGGTGCGGGGTAGTCCGACTACAAAATCCATAATTACATGTTCCCATTTCCATACGGGAATGTTCAGCGATTGGAGAAGACCACCCGAACGTTGATGTTCACTTTTAACTTGTTGACAAGTGAGACAACGAGCTACAAAATCGGCGATATCTCTCTTCATTCCAACCCACCAGTAATGGATCTGTAAGTCGCGATACATTTTTGTTGTACCCGGGTGAACATAAAACATAGATTTATGAGCTTCGGTCAGAATCTGATATTTAAGCTCCGAGTTATTTGGAACACAAAGACGATCCCGAAACCACAACACGTGATCATCATCAATCCTGAATTCCGAACTAATATTCTCTTGTGCTTGCGGGAAGTTTGCCCATAATTCACTGTCTTCTTGTTGGGCTTCTTTGATCCGAGAAATTAGAGTCGGTTCTACCATTAGATTCGATAGAATTTCTATTTGCGAACTCGGATAGATTTCTAGTCCGAACCGTTAAATTTCCAAATTTAACTCTGTAGGAACAAGTAACGAGGAAACCTGTCCCACAGCTTTACGACTTAAAGCGTCGGCGACTACATTAGCCTTACCCGGATGATACTGTATATGAACATCGTAATCCTTTAGAAGTTCGAGCCACCTCCGTTGACACATATTTAACTCTTTTTGAGTAAATATATATTTAAGGCTCTTGTGGTCGGTGAAAACTTCACATGTCTCACCGTACAAATAATGACGCCAAATTTTGTGTGCGAAGATAACCGCAGCCAATTCGAGATCGGGGTCGGATAATTGATCTCATAAGGCTTTAATTGACATGATGCATATGCAATCACTCTACCGTTTTGCATAAGAACACAACCGAGACCTTTGCGGTAACCAATCGATGCTTCAATTCCTCGAAACCGGATTCTTGTTCGGAACCCCAATTGAATTTGACTCCTTTTCGGAGTAATCGGGTTAACGGTAGAGATATTTTAGAAAATCCTTCAACGAATCGTCTATAATAACCGACCAGACCCAGAAAACCACGAACTTCAGATACGTTCGTAGGTCGAGGCCATTTAGTGACGGTTTCAATTTTCGTTGGATCGACTTTGACACCTTCGACAGAAATTACGTGTCCGAGAAAAGATACTTGATCAAGCCAAAATTCACACTTAGAACGTTTTGCGTATAACTTTTTCGTTCGAAGAGTTTCCAAAACGATGTGAAGTTGTTGATCATGTTGCTCTCTTGACTTTGAGTATATCAATATGTCATCAATAAACACGATAACAAAGTCGTCGAGATAATCTTTGAAAACCCGATTCATAAGATCCATAAAGACCGCTGGACCATTAGTTAGCCCGAAATGCATTACTAAGAATTCATAGTGCCCATAGCGAGTTCTGAATGCGATTTTCGGAATATCACATTCTCGGATACGAAGTTGATGGTACCCGGACCGAAGATCAATTTTGGAAAAGTATCGCGCCCTTTGTAATTGATCGAACAGATCGTCGATTCTCGGCAACGGATACTTGTTACGGATCGTTACTTTATTAAGCTCCCGGTAATCAATACAAAGACGCATCGTACCGTCTTTCTTTTTGATAAAGAGAACCGGAGCTCCCCAAGGTGAAACGCTGGGTCGAATGAAACCTTTCTTTAATAAATCATCGAGTTGAGTTTTGAGTTCCTTCATTTCAGTTGGAGCCATTCGATAGGGAGCCTTGGAAATAAAAGAAGCTCCCGGAACTAGATCGATGGTAAATTCGACTTCCCGGACTGGTGGTATACCCAGTAAATCGTCGGGAAACACATCAAGATATTCAGAAACAACAGGTACGGGTGCAGATGTAGGGATTATCTATTCGGGATCTTGTAACGAGGCCAGAAAACCTTCATTACTTTGCCAAGTATACCGGTGCACCGTAATAGAAGTTAAAGCGCTAACATCTTCTTTTGGAGTACCTCCTTGGAATATTGCCTCTGGTTTGTCAACATCTCCAAATAATATTTGCTTGGCGTTACAGTCTATAGTTGCATGGTGGTGTGACAACTAGTCCATACCCAATATTAATTGAAAGTGGGACATATGCATTGGAAGTAGAGTGACCTCCCGTATGCGATCTCCAATAATTAACGGACAATTTGAGAATCGAGTTAACACACAGATTAAACCACCCATTGGGGTAGATATTACGACTGGACATTCGGTGGTTTGTTCATAAGGTTTTAACCGGGATTCTAATTGTTCATAAACAACAGAGTGTGTTGCCCCGGTATCAAACAAAGCATAACCAGACATCATACTAAACATGGTCAGACGAAACACATCAACAATATTAGGCTCACTTGTACCCCTCACTGGATTGGGATTTGGGTTACCATCAGGTTAACATCTGGATTTGCGTGGGCGACCACGTCTCGACATTCTAACACAGAACAAGATAAAGATCGGAATTCAAAACAGTTACGGATTGAAAATCAGTAAATATAATTAAATTCTAGTATACCCATTCTAATGTCTACCCAATTCTCACAGGTCAAATTTATTTAATCTACAAGTCGTAACCTATGCTATGATACCATATTTGTAACATCCCCCGTCCCCGTGGTCCGGAACGGGTGATGTCACGAACCAGACTTAACATAAATACATATCTAAATTCAGAGCTATTAATAAACTCTAAACATATATTACAATCCAAACTATCATACCTCAAAAATCTTTATAAACTTAGAAAGATAAAAAAAGTGATTCTAAGAACTCCAAAATAACACGCTCGATCTCAAGTGCCGTCCCCGTAAACTTCACTTCGAACCTGCCGTGTCAGAAAACAAAAACACGGCTGAGCACATAACTGAGTGAATGGATTATAATATAAGTTCGTAAATAATAATGAAAACATCAATAACGAAGCGGAAGACTTAAAAATTCATCCGATGAAAGTTCTTGAAACTCAAGTTCATAACAAAAGATATGTTCAGTAATTTTCAAAGACAATAATTTCAAAAACAGTTCACACTTTAAAGTCCGTCAATTCCTGTCGTTGTGTTCGTGGGTGGCCAAACCACACGAACTGGGTTGGCATGCGGGCACACACAACGGATCCCCCGTGAATTTAACCACGGTCACATATTATGTGGGTAAAATCTAGAATCGATTCATCCGCCCTGAAGCCAACAAAGTCAACCAAGTCCTCCCAGAGTGGGTTCACGTAAGCCACATAGGCTTAACTCTGGTGGACCGTCATCTGCAGGACGCTATGACAACAAAGCCGCCATAAAGGCATCCCAAATAATGTGCCCATTTATTGGGTTCTTCTAAAATCAAAGAAAACTAAACATGTGCCACTTACCCAAATGGCGATCACAGAAATTATAATCTATATAATTCACATTTTTCATAAACAATCTCATACGAGACACATTTTAATAAAACATCAAAATGTTCAAACAATTGATTCAATAAACCAAAATCAATGTGTATGTGTGTGTACAATTTCGTATTTGTTGATCACGTTCGGTTGATCAATCACAAGGTGGTGAACCACCTTT
Organism: Arctium minus; assembly: GCA_954870635.1. NCBI lineage: Eukaryota > Viridiplantae > Streptophyta > Magnoliopsida > Asterales > Asteraceae > Arctium > Arctium minus. The sequence continues at coordinate 126,796,720 of OX941081.1, read as the reverse complement.
TGGAAGGGTCAACTACAACAATTAGTTGCCCACGATTCAAAAGAAATGAAATCCATACCTTGATCGGATCGAGACGTAACACGCGATCAATCGAGACCGACTACGAACTTTAACCCGTTCGATTGCCTATTTAAACCACCAATTATTAATAACCGCATAACCTAAAACTCAATGGTTATATTATAAGCTTAAGCACGGATTTTGTTCACGTAGACATTAAACCGATCACTTGGTGTGCGGTTAAACATCTAGATACAAATATCACCGTTTGATTCTAAACTTTACCCGTTTGTAATTTTGACAAAAACAAACATTCCTATACATATACATGATTAAAACTTTGTATTATATAATCATAATCTACCAACCAACTTCAACTACCCTAACTTACCAACTTAAATAACATAACAAGAAATTTATACCTCTAAGAAGGGTTCGTCGCGTAGATTCCGAATATGTAATTATTTCGTCGATTACTTCAACGGATTGAGAGAAAATTAAGAGAGAAGAAAAAGAATTTGAGAGAGAGAGAGAGTGTCATGGCGGTTTGAAGATGATAGTGAAAAAAATGAAGATCAAGTTCACGATGGTACTAATTATGTATTTGTTATCTAAGATTTTTTTTTCTTATTATATATATACATATATAATTAATTAATTAACAGAAGTTTAGTTAAATGGCGGATTTAACCCTTAACTATCTTTGGTTGTCATTTTTAATTACGGTTCACTTCGGGTAAGAATATTTATACGTTTTTTTTTAAAACCGAGTCTTACAGTTATGCCCGTCCGTTGGTCGGGTATACGCTATGACTTTAATCTAGATTTCTAATTTCTAAATTGTATAGTTTAGAAATTGTTTTTTGTTTTTAATTTGAAACTTTGAATGACATAATGGTCATCTTTGGATGAACATAAAGAAAATTATCAATAAAATCAACCAATTTTGTTTGGTTTATTTATTTAAATTGCAATTTTCATACATCAAACTATTAGTTTTTTTGCCTCATCTCTTAACTTCTAGTGATTGTGCCATGTTTTTTGTTTTGTAACTTGAAGAGAGGAATGGCTAACTAAAAAAATGTTAAATCAAAAAAATGTTTTTAGTTTTGATACGACATGGTAAAGTCAACAACATCAACCATGAAAAAAAATATTTGAGCCAAAAAAAAATCAAAAGTCATCGTAAGATTCATAACCCATACGTTATCGAATGAGTAAACAACATTTTCTCACCATGAGCCCAAGTGCCCAACTACTGCCATCAAATAGCCCACCATCAAACCCTTAAAAATGTCAGCCCAATCCCTTTTTAAAAAATCCAGCACCAAACAACAGCCAACCAACAGTCCAATTTTTATCATAAAAATGGCAAACCTGCAGATCTCCCAACAGAAATAGACTCAACCTCCACTTAAAATAAAATTCAATCCCTATAACTAAGATCAGACCAAATGCATTTTAAGAAAAATAATTTTGATAATGGTGTAAAATGAAAAATGAAAAAACAAGGGATATAAAGTAAATTAAATAATTAATTGTAAGAGTGGTAAATGTAACATTGTAAAGGTGGTAAATGTCATTGTACAAAAGATTGTATAATAACCGTTTTAGAATTTTTTGGGTATATAGTTATATACCCGTGCGCAATGTTGCGCGAAGGATCTTGAATTTAAAGCCGAGAACTTGAAATAGTAATTTTGTTTCATGTTTTCTTCTATTTTCTATCTATGGTCTTGTGTGATATATAAATGCCGAGAACTTGAAATAGTAATTTTGTTTCACGTTTTCTTCTATTTTCTATCTATGGTCTTGTGTGATGTATAAATGTAAGGTCAACATATTCTATTAGTGGACCAGGATTGCTAGATAGTGGGGTTTCAATGTCATAACATTTGTTATTCTTAAATTTTAAAGATCATCATATAATCTTAGCTAGTCAGCAGGCCATGGTAACTTTCAGTTATTATGTGGAGAATGTTGTTTCTTGGTCACTTGAATAAAGAGGGTTCCCGTGATACTTCTTATTACCAAATTGATAGTAGTGAGTGGTGACCATCATAAGACACTGTCGTGTACAAGATCGATGTTTGGTTGGAATTACTTTTGGTATTGATTGAGGTGTACATGTAGTCTTCTATGGATAAAATTGACTTGGACGGGGTCATAAAAGGATGGATTACTTCAGTTTATGTATCATGTATTGCAGCAGGTTTTTTTAAACCATGAATAAAATTTAATACAATTGAAAACTAAAAAAATCCAAGATTTATGTTTGAAAGAAATAAAACTTCATTTTTTTCTCTCAGTTAATGAACAAATGTGCATCTCAAAGCGTTCCAATCTTTTCTTTCGTGTCTTCTAAATACAAGATAAAACCAACCATAAGTATTTGGTAAATGCTAACACACTTACAAAATTAACGTTTATAATTCATGTCCTTAAATACATTGCACTTTTTCTTATCCCAATAGCAATAGCTATCAGCTCAGTAAAGTTGGACGAAAATATTGATTCAAAAAAGAAGAGGAAGGAAAAATCAAAGAGCAAGTGTACTTATGTGGCTTCCTAATGTTTATAATTCATGTCCTTAAATACATTGCCCTTTTTCTTATCCCAATAACAATACAACTTTAAATCATCAATCCACAACATAGACTATTATAGTCCCTCCATCAAAGTGAAGTTGGGAGGGCAGAAACATATCACGGGTATACAAAATGAATCACGATCACATAATGGTCAGTTGACACTGTTTGATACCTCATTGATGATAACATCTTGTAATGTTATTGTTGTGTGATACCTCATTTTTCCCCCTATCCTGGTGGTTTTTGTCCAAAATCACTCGTTCTTTGCAAAGTGGAGACTCTTTTTGAAGTTTTGACACAAACTGACATTTGCAAGATAAAAGCCAAGTACTTCGGTCCTAAAAGTCGAAACCAAATATTTCTTTTATCCTTAGTTCCTCACTTATTCTCCAACGGCATAAACTTTCAACAGAACCTTGAGGATTAGTTCAACCGGCAAATAAAGGCTAAGGGGCCGTTTACCAAACGTTTACCCGGATAAGCGCTCACCAAGCCACATTACCTTACCGGAAAAATATGTAAGAACCAATAATCTTACCCGGTAACAACGAGGCAATGACTAAGGGTTCGTTCATCAAATTCTTACCAGGTAAGAACTTACCGACAAAAGATTCACCGTCATTTTTCCTATCGTTCAATATCATTGGCCATGAAAATAGATTGTTGGTAAGCATTTTAAAAGAGTCGGTTCCCACACTTACTGGGCAAGACTCTCGGTCCTTCCCTTGTCTCTTACCGGGTAAGCTTCTTGGTCGTCCATGCTCGATCAATAAGGTAAATGATATTGGATTATTGGTAAGCGCTTACCCGGTAAGCATTTAGTAAATGACCCCTAAGAGTCTTACCCGGTAAGTGACAGCGATGACTCTTACCACGGTTAGCGCTTACCGTGTAAATTGTTGCATACGATGCCGTTTTGGTGGATTAAAATCTTACCCAATAAGTAAATGATAGTGTTGAAATTTATGGGTAAACACTTACTCGCACACTTACCGGGTAAGTGTTTGGTAAACAACCCCTAAGCTTTGGGGCTCCTCCCCCATAGTTTGCTAGCTAGTTCGAGTCTCGTCAAAGCCACTGAGGATTTTTAATCCTCTAGGCTGCTATATTTTAATGGCCTGTGGAATTAGTCGAGATGCATACAAGCTAGCCGAACACCCATGGTTAACCAAAAAAAACTTTCAACAGAAAAAGGTGCAAGACAGCACAAGAAAATGAAGAAAGATCAAGGTCGGAAAGTGGATTTACGATGATTTTAACAAATGCACTCGACAAAAACAGCAACAGCTATCAGCTCAGTAAAGTTGGACGAAAATATTGATTCAAAAAAGAAGAGGAAGGAAAAATCAAAGAGCAAGTGTACTTATGCGGCTTCGTAATGTTGATGAAAAAGCCTTAAAAGACTACTTCTATAATTTGAGTCCATCAGCATATTAATTATGTTCAATTTAACTTTTTCTAATTGACTGGAAATAGAAAAATAAAAAAAAACATTGGCAACACCATTGACATAGTGAATCAAATAATAGAAGCATGTATTGCAACCTATTTCTTGTATGTAAGGAAAAGACTAAGATGCCCTGGCTTTCTGTCTTATGTGTTTCTTCTATTCATATCAGAGTTGACAAGAATCATACCTTATCAAGGCAATGAAGAGTCATTCTCCATATTAACATCGAGATTCCAGCCTCTACATAGAAGAAAATAGATGGTAACATTTCAAATAAACAAAAAACTTATAAATTGTAAACTTGATACCTTTCCGTTGCTTCTGCTTTTAATTCTTCGAGGTAACTTTCAACTTTGACGCATGCAGCTTCAATTGCTATGTTCTTCTCGCACAGTTCCTTCCACTCTGTTGATAGAGCATTAAGCTCGTATGTCGTGTTTTGTTGTTCAAACCACACAAAGTGAAGGTGAAACTAACTACTTATGACCCCCATATAAAATCAAATATAACTTGGTGCATATAAAAGTACCTGATGATATTTTCTTTCTCGGTTAACAATTTCTATCTTTTCATTTAACTCACCCGCCTGTGCTTGCATTCTGAAAAAACAAACACCAAAAATATGAAGGATACAGTCAAGACAAACTTAAATGTATAAGTGCACATTAGAATAACCAACTTAAAGACAATTTTACTTTGCCATAACGACAAGCCTAATATTGAAGACCTCAAAAGAAGTTCACATTAACAAACTCTATCAAGCCATTATAATCTATTTAGAGTCATTCCCCTTCTAAAATAAGTTCTATAAATCATCAAAAGCTCCCAGTTCAGCACATATTAACCAACTCCCCCCTTGAATATACTTAACAAACATTCAGGCACCAATATCACAAACAACTTGGGAAATACAACGGAACAATAAGCTTTCAGTGAATATTGCAATATGATATCGTTTATCAAGTTGAGAGTTCAATAAATGGCAAAATGAGGTAAACACAATGCATAGCTTCTCCTTTGCCCAGCCAGATGCAAAGATAAAACTCTTGAATCCTTGTTGGAGAACGCAATAATCAAGATTAGGAAGAGAGCATAATCACAATGCTTCAAACAATTTTCAAAACCATGGACATGTGGCATGTCCAACTATAATATTTAAGGTGAAAGCAAATAAGAAAACTGGGCAACTACTCAAGAAGAAGCCAACACAATGATAGAGAAAGGATGTGTTGTAAGCAAGAATTACAGACTTGATCATCAACCTCTCTGCATTTGCATGTTCAACTTAAATCATTTGCATATTTGTACAAATACCATTATATCCCAATCACAGGTTTCTTAACATCTGCATAAAATGGACCAGCTTAAATAACAATTATAATTCTTCAAATATGCACTTCTTTTAAATCGTAAAGGACGAGAGGACCCATGCTATTATTGACGATGGTCTGAGGTGTGGTGATGAGAATTTGGTTCAATAATCAATAAATAATTAACAATGCAAGGCAAGGCAGAATCCAATTACCATAGTGCCAATAAGATTCAAGAGGTCAATAAGAACTCAAAGTCAGCACACACACAAATATATATATATATATAGATGAAGGATCGTGTGAGAATAAGAGTGAAGGTGAGAAGGTAAGAGCATTGATCACTTTTAATCTCACCCCCACCCCATTAATCGTGCTTGATCGAAAATTGATCCGAGTGCATCTCGGTCCATCTCAACTCCGTACATCTCATCCTAATTTGCATCCAAGGGTGAAGATTTCTTCGTACCCTTGTCACTTTCATTCTCACCGGAACCCAACCCTAAATATATATATATATATATATATATATATATATATATATATATATATGCACATGTTTATGTAAGACACGTAGAGATATGTTATAGATCACATGCTGCACAAAACATCTTGATTTTGAAGTCGAGGAATTGAAAGGCAATCATTTTTCACATTTTTCAATAAGCAGTGTACAAATGTCAATTTTCATTAAGACAATTTCATAAAGAAGAAATCTACACAGAGTAGTTAAAATAGATGGAATATCAAATATTCAACATTTCAAGCCACGGACAAAGACATCGAGTAAGCTCAAGAGTTGCCTCGAATGCAATTCAACCCAATTATTTATTATGCAAAGTGCAACACAATTTATTGTTATTTGCTTTGAGGAGGGTAAATGGACCTATTATATAACCTAACCCATATTTGTCCCTATAATGGATCTGTTACCTGTAAGGGTGGGTGTCATTTGATTGAAAAATGGTCAATCCATGGCTGAAATAACATATCTTTATACCAAACACGAACCAGCAGAAGACTAATCCAAACTTGGAACCATGAACCTTCCCAAATTTAGTGGCAAGATAATGGCAATTGAAGAGTTGAGTTTCTGCACTACCAACTAGTATGATTGTAGCCATATTTTTTTGATTAACCCTTAATCTCTTAAATCTTGCTTGTACCAATTAACATGACTGGCTAGTTGATCAACAAAGGATTCTCTCTCGGAGTGCTCCTTGTAACGTTGTTCGATCAGATCACCTTGCTGGGATTAAATGTGCAAGTTCAATATTGGAAGCAGATAAATACTTACGGAGAAGATGGGTTGTAGGGAGCAAACCTTTTTAAGCTCTTCAAGCTTGGAAATATATACACCTTTAGGGATCTTGCAATACAGGTATATGTTCTTCTCTAATATTTATTGATGTTGAAAGATAAAGAATAGCGTCCACGTAAAAGGTAGATAGTAAACTTAGAAAACAAATTGAAAATAGAAATACTTACACTCCTAGTAGGAAAGGCCAGACCTCTGACCTGATACTTGCATCAACTCCCTACTAATCAATTATTAGGAGAACAGAGAAATAAATTATTGAAATGATGTAAACTTTAAAATAAATATAATAATCAGAACACATGAAACAGTCGGTGCATCTTTCATACTAAAAAAACGGACATTAAAGCTTAATATTTGTGAGTATAGACCATGAAAATAACCAAACCTGGTTTTTTATTCTTACACATCCAGGAATGAGCTCCCTACATCCCCTGTAATTGCTTTACTGCTTCTGGTTTGAACAACATGCACAAATATTCCATAACTAACTTCACAATTGGTAACCCTGGAGCTGTCAACTGATCTGCATGAACTTTCATCCCCACTTCAAACATTTCTTCCAAATCAGATCTTGAACACTCTCTGACAATTTTGTTCCAGGTGCTGTAGACTTCATACTTCTCATCCTTTCTTTTCAATCTAATGTACTCTTTTCCATCCACCTCCATAGTATCCCAGTGGATAACTTCAGGAGGTTTGAATCCAACAGGTTCAGCTGAAATAGGCTTTGGAATTTTATCCATTACCACCATGTACATGTTTACATCTGAACTCTGTGGTACTTTCTGAGTTTCAGCCTCATTCTTAGGTGCCTCTTCTTCTTCAGCAACCTTTTGCTCTTCTTCTACTCTAGGCTTCTTTACAATCTTCTTTCTTTTAGCCATCATTTTAGTTCTCTTCAGAGTCTTTTGAACTTGCCCTAAAGTAGCTTCCTTCTTCTTTTCTTCCTTTTTCTCTGCCTTTTCTTTGATAGGAGTTCCCTCTTCACTTTCAGGGAATGGTTGATTAATATTCACATCATGTCTCTCATTGGCCTTCTTTTCAAACTCCACTCTATTCTTTTCATTACTCTTCAGCTTCCCCATTTCTTTCTCATAGAGATCCTTGATTTGATCAAAAGTCATCTTCGCAAACATTTCTTTCTTTACACCAATTGCACTCCTCAAGAAAGTTATCATTTTGTTTCTTTCCTGAGTGGCAAGGTAAGTTTGTGAAGGTCTTCTCTTCTTAGCACTTGTTCTGGCCATCATAGCCTTTCTCAAGCTCATTGCTCTTTGCTTTGCCTTCTCTATTTCCAGCCCTTTCTGGAATGCTTCATTTAACTCATTTGCAAGTGCTCTGGCCATTTCTCTGTCTTTTTCAACCTGCTCCTTTTCTGCTTGATCTAACTCTTCTTGTACTTTCTTTGCTAATGCTTCATCTGACTCAATCATCTTTTGCTTTTTAGATGGTTGATCAGATTCTATCATCTTTGCTTTTCCCTTTTTCCTTGCATATGCAGCCATTTCTTTCTTCTCTATTTTCTTTGCTCCCCCTTCATTTATGACCACTCCCTTTGCTTTGGGAGTGTCATTCTTTGCTTTGATGAGCATTTCAGCTACTTCAATCTCTGTTGGTGTTAACTCTGTTACTGCTGCTTGTGAAGTTTCAGCAGCACTAACAGTTTTTGCTGCTTGTTTTGGCTCAGCAGTAGTAACCATTTCTGCTTCTTTAGTTGTAACTGCTGCTGGTGTTGTGTCTGCAGATTTCTTTTCTTCAACAGACTCCCCCTCAAACTATTGATCAATCTGTTCTGAGCTAGAATTCTCCCCCTTTTTGGAAGCATGGACATTTTCTATGTTGGTTGCCTCCTTTCTCCTTCTGAGAACAAACTGACCTCTTCTTTTCTTGGCCATGAGCTTTCCCACCATTTGTTTGAGTTTGGAAATCTGCTGTTGTTGGGAGAGAACCACTTGTTGTAATTCTTTGATATCCTTTCCTTGATTAACCACATCAACATTAATGTTGGCAAATGCTTCAATCAATTCCCAGTAAGTATATCTATCCTCACCTTCTTTAGGTGTTTTACCCACCCTTGAAGGATCCTTGGAAAGTTTTGCCATCAATTCATCAGTGTCAGTTATGTCCTCACCCTTTTTGGATGTTTTGCCCATCCTTGAGGGATCCTTGGATCTTTTGATAGTGGAAGTTTTCTGCCTAGCAGAAGCACTATCCACCCCCTTGGTTTCTTGGCACCTGGGACCTTTGGATGATTGCTCACCCAAAGTTGCCATGGAGAAGGTCTTATGTATGTTACCACTGACCTCCTCTGAGCTAGCAGGAGTAGTGGCAGCCTTCTCACCCATATGCTCTTCCTCCTCCTCAGAGAGCACCTCCTTGGGGTTGGGAGACACCCTTGTGGTTTCCCTGTAGATATTCTCTAAGGGAGAATCCTCCCTTAGAGGGCTTAAAGGCTTAGGGGTTGATGGTACAAGAAGGGAAGGAGCCTTCTTTACCTGTTTCCTTTTGTATGTTTGGGTGATTGGTGATGTTGGTTTATCAAGGAGAGACTGGAGAATTGATTTAGGGTGGGAAGGTTGGGATTGGCTAGCAGTGGGTTGGTCTAATGGGGGCCTTGACCCTGCTGCCATACCTTCTTCAGTGTGGGACACCACCATCATTGTAGAGAACAATGGGGTGTCAACTCCTTCCGAGTCCAGAGGGGATCTTTTCATGTTTGAAAAGACCTTACCTTTGGGAATTTTTGGTACATATACCCCATCAAAATGAGGTATATCCGTCAATTCATGGGTTATTACTTCTTGTACAAACCTGGGGTACATATAAAAACTCTTTTTACTTCCCAGGTTTGAGACAAGATCATTAAAAATCATTTGGGAAAAATTATACTTTTTGGCAGTGGCTAAGCATACCAAAGCATAAGCAATGGTGCTACTGAACTCACTCCAGCCAGTAGTCTTTTTAGAGATACAGTGCATAAGGGTATGGACAAAGAAACTCTATTGAGGTGAAAATTTTGCTTTTGAGAACTTGAACACACCCAATGGGCCTCCATACCCCATTCTTGTAAGAGTAGAAAACAGTTCATCATTAGAGATAGAAGTTATACCAGAGGCATCGTCTAGACGTAGACTGATGCGAATTACCTCTTCAGTAACTGTCAAGGGTTTGTCACACACCCTTGTCTTGATCATTTGCACACCATTCTCAGTAACAATGGTGGCATTTGCCCAGAATTGCCTTTGATGCTCGATATAGATGGATGGCGACACAGTGAGAGCATGGGCAATATGGCTTGTCTTGAGGAAATCCACAATCTGGTGGAAACCAGCGGCCTGTTTGGGCTTCTGTAGCATCGCGATTTCATTGTGCTCGTCTATGAATGCCATTGATGCCATTGATCTTGAAGTTTCTTGCCTGAAAACTTTGAACTTGAGAGAGAAAGGGTTTAGAGCGCAAGTGAACAGTATGCAGAGAGTCGTTATGAACTTTTAGGCGGGGAAAGGGTATTTATAGTATTCGGGACATAAGCAGTATTAACCTAGAGCAGTATTAACGGACAAGCAGTATTAACTGAGAGCAGTATTAACTGAAAGCAGTATTAACTGAAAGCAGTATTAACTGAAAGCAGTATTAACTGAAAGCAGTATTAACCACTAGCAGTATTAACTAACTAGCAGTATTAATCACTGGCAGTATTAACTAACTAGCAGTATTAACCACTAGCAGTATTAACTAACTAGCAGTATTAACTGAAAGCAGTATTAACCACTAGCAGTATTAACTAACTAGCAGTATTAACTGAAAGCAGTATTAACCACTAGCAGTATTAACTAACTAGCAGTATTAACCACTAGCAGTATTAACTGTGCACTGGCAGTATTAAAAATGCACTGGCAGTATTAACAATGCACTGGCAGTATTAACAATGCACTGGCAGTATTAAAACTGCACTGGCAACATTAATCATACTTACACTTTTAAGTTTTGTGAAGAACTGAGTACTGCTATACTTTTCCTGAAAAAGAAGATTAGAACCACCAAGAAGAAACAATATACAGGTATTGAACCACTTTTTAAGTAGGAGCTTATTCAGAGTTGATCATTCCCACACTTGTTACCAAGAAAGTGAATCTACCCACATCAAATGCTTTGGTGAATAGATCAGCAAACTGGTTAGCAGTATGAACTTTTACAACTTGAATAAGTTTCTTTTCATTGCAGTCTCTTATAAAGTGGTACCTGATTTCAATGTGCTTTGTCTTTGAGTGCTTGACAGAATTATTAACAATGCTAATAGCACTGCTATTATCAATAAAAATTGGAGTGTGTAGAAAGGTTACCCCATAGTCCAGCATTTGATTCTGAATCCATAAGACTTGAGAACAGCAACTTGCAGCTGCTATGTACTCTGCCTCTGTTGTAGATGTGGACACTGTGGTTTGTTTCTTGCACTGCCATGACACTAGTCTTGCATCCAAAAACTGACATCCTCCAGAAGTAGATTTTCTGTCCAAGTTTGCTCCACCTAGATCACTGTCTGAGTATGCAAGTAAGTCAAAAGATGAGTCATGAGGATACCAAATCCCCAATCTGGGTTGCCCTTTGAGATATCTGAATATCCTCTTAATAGCTTGATAGTGAGATTGCTTTGGCCTAACTTGGAATCTTGCACATACACAGACTGGAAACATTATATCTGGCCTAGATGCTGTAAGATACATGAGAGAGCCAATCATGGATCTATAGTGATGAACATCCATATCCTCCCCCTCAAGATCTGTTGTTATTTGCTTGTGTGTCTCCATAGGTGTGCTGGCAGGTTTGGAATCTGAGAAACCAAACTTGGTTAGAATATCCTGCACATACTTGGACTAATAGATAAAGATTCCATCTGACTTCTGTTGAACTTGGAGTCCAAGGAAGAAAGTAAGTTCCCCCATGGAACTCATTTTGAACCTTTGATGCATTAGTTCCTCAAACTCCTTGCACATGTTGTCTCTTGTAGATCCAAAGATGATATCGTCAACATAGATTTAGACCAGCAAGGTATCCTTCTTCTTTCTCTTGATAAATAGAGTCTTATCAATGACTCCTCTTTCAAATCCATTTTCCAAGAGATAGGATGACAGAGTGTCATACCATGCTCTTGGAGCTTGATGCAGTCCATAAAGTGCTTTCTTCAATTTGTATACCCTGTCTGGATAGCTTGGGTTTTCAAAACCTGGTGGTTGACAGACATATACCTCTTCTTCAATTGAGCCATAGAGAAATGCACTTTTTACATCCATTTGATAGACTTTGAATTTCATATAAGAAGCATAAGCCAGGAATAATCTAATTGCTTCTATCCTGGCTACAGGTGCAAATACTTCTTCATAATCTATTCCCTCTTCTTGTGTATACCCTTGAGCCACCAGCCTTGCTTTATTCCTTATCACTATGCCTCTTTCATCTCTCTTATTCCTGAAGAGCCATTTTGTTCCTATTGCTCTTTGGCCTTTAGGAAGGTCTACCAGATCCCAAACATCTTGCAGCTTGAATTGCAGTAGCTCTTCTTGCATTGCTTCTATCCAACTGGACTCTTTCATAGCATCATGTGCCTTCTTAGGCTCAAGCTGGGATAAAAAGCAAGAAAGCACTGTGTGCTGTTGGTCTTGCATTTCTTGCAGCCTGCTTTGATTTCTAGTCATCATAGGAGAGGATATATCTCCTATTACCAGCTGTGGAGGATGATTCTTTTGAATTCTGGTGTGATGATTAGGTTCTTCATTAAGTCCCACCTCTAGATTGGAGTCATTCAACTCAACTGAGATGTTTTCAGCAGCTACTTCTGATTCTTTATTGTTTTGAGTCTCCTCATCTCTACTTTCTTCTTCACTCTGACTTGGTCCAGTAGGTGGTTCCTTTTCACAGTCTTCAACAGGATCCACTGTTGGTATGGGAAAGATCACAGATTTAGATATACTGTCTTGGACTTGGGTAGTTTCTGATCCTCCACTCCCTGAACCTGCATAATCATCACTACTGAAACCAAAGGAGTTAGTTAGTGAATCAATGTCAAATAGCCACTGAGGACCAGACCCAATAGGATTTGGTGTGTTCTCATTGCATTTGACATTGTCACTTTCTTCAATTATTCTAGAAGAAGAGTTAAAAACTCTGTAAGCCTTACTCTGAGATGAGTAACCAACAAGAAATCCATCATCTACTTTGCTATCAAACTTACCTAACTGAGATTTAGTATTGAGAATTGTACAAGGACACCCAAAAGGTTTGAAAAATCCAATAAAGGGTTTTCTTTTATTTAAAAGCTCATATGGGGTCTTGTTCTTTGGCTTGACCACTAGAACTCTGTTTTGGACATAACAGGCAGTATTAACTGCTTCAGCCCAGACAGTAATTGGCAGTTTTGAATCAGCCAACAGAGATCTAGCAGCCTCTATTAGTGTCCTATTTCTCCTCTCAGCAACTCCATTCTGTTGAGGAGTCCTAGGGGCACTATATTGTCTCTCAATTTCTTTTTCTTCACAAAAGGTGTTTAGATCAAAGTTTTTAAATTCAGTTCCATTGTCTGATCTAATGATTTTTACTTTTTGATTATTTTGGTTTTCAATTCTTAGGATAAAGGATTTGATCAGTCCACTTGTCTCATCCTTAGTCCTTAGAAAATATACCCAAGTAAATCTGGAGTAATCATCAACAATAACCAAGCAGTAAGATTTCTTGCCTATACTCATAACATTTGTAGGACCAAACAGATCCATATGCAATAACTGGAGACCAGAAGAAATTGTATTTATCTCTTTGATCTTATGAGAAGTTTTGTGTTGTTTGCCTTTAAGACAAGCAACACAATGATCATCACATGAAAAGACTTTTGATGGTAAACCTCTTACAAGGTTGTTTTTAACAAGTTTGTTCATAGTCTTGAAATTCATGTGACACATCCTTCTGTGCCAAAGAGAGGATTCATCCACAGAAGCTTTTGAAACAAGACAGTTCAGGGATGAATCACTATCAACATTGTCCATATCTAGACAATAAACATTTTCCTTTCTTGGAGTTCTAAGTAGTATCATGCTTTCATCAACTACCTTGAACCCTGGAGCAAGGATCATACACTCTGTATTAGTAAATAATATGCTATGTTGTTTGTCACAAACCTGTGATACACTTAACAGGTTGTACTTCAATTGATCAACATAGTAGACATCCTCAAATGTCATCTTACCTTTTGTAACATTACCTTTGCCACTTATTTTACCACCAATAAGATTATCTCCAAAAGCAACATGTCCTCCATTGATATGCTTGAAATCCTGAAGGCATGACATGTTGCCTGTCATGTGCCTAGAGCAACCACTATCAACATGCCATATGCTCTTCCCCTTGAGCTGTTGGTTGCCCTGCACCTAAGATAAATCAGTTAGTATGAAGTAGGAACCCAAGCCAAAGTGGTCTTGGGTACCCCTTTCTCATCAAAATACTTGCATTCTTTCTTGACAAGATTTTTAAACTTTGACTCCTCATTTCTGGAGTACTTTGTCACAATGATAGGCTTGGAAACACATTTGCTAGAAGCAGTACTAGTTTTAGAAGTACTAACTGCATTAGCAGCACTTGCATGCTTAGCAGTACTAACCTTGTTAGAAGTAGTAACTGTGTTAGCAGCAGTAACTGTGTTAGCAGTATTAATCTTTGAAGAGATACTAACCGTATTAGCAGCATTAAAATTTTCAGCAATACTAACACTGGTAGCAGCAGTAATGCTTCTAGCAGCACTATCTCTGTCAGCAGTACTAACAGTTTTAGTGCTTCTAGGCACCCACATTTTAATACTTTCTTTTAAAACCTTTTTCTTTATGGGGCTTTTAGTTTCAACAGATTTCTTCATCACATGTTTCTTTCCAGCCTTCCTATAACCAACAGGTTTTTGCATAAATCTTTGAAAGTTCATCTGTTGGTTAATAGGGTTAAAGAAACAGTACTTAGCCAAATGGTTTAACTTTCCACATATGAAACAAGGCTTTGGTCTATTGATTTTACTCAGATCAATGCCTTGTTTTTGTGCCCATTGGTTATTCCAGTTTCTCTGATTTCCCCTTGGTTTATCATGTTTTTGGGGCTTAGATTTATTGCATGCACACTGCTTGCAAGGGATAGGGTTCACAACAGTGGTCTGCTTATAGTGAACCTTCTTGTTCTTTCCCTCAGTCTTCTCTATCTCATTGGACTTGATCCAATGCTTTCCACATCCCTCATTGGTGATTATGTGGTTTTCTATAGGAATCTCACCACTCACAGTGTTGTCTTTATCCTTGACAACTTCTTTCTCAGTTTTATCCTTAACAACTACTTCATCTAAGGGATCTATCTCAGTGGCTCCCTTAGGTAGGTCCTTCCTATCCTTTGTTTCTAACAAATCTGAACTAGGAGGGATGTAGTTGTTGTTATAGGGTGGTGGTGTGGTATTGTACCCTATTCCTCTTCTAAGTTTGTCATGGATTTGAGTTTGGAGCAAAGAGTCCATTGCTTTTGAAGCATTGGAAAATTTCTCAATATCCAGCTTGGCTTTCTGATTTCTCTTGGTACTTTTGGTACCTGAGAATCTCTTCTCTAGAGCATTCCAGAGCATCTCTGCATCAGTGCAGTTGCAAAACTGATGTTGATATTCATTGGGAATAGCCAAGAGCAAAGTGCTCAAGGCTTTCATCTCTGTCTGTCTAGTCTTTCTTTCAGCATCAGTTTTTGGTGGAGTTCTCTTTCCATCTGCACCAATCTTTCCTGCTTCAGAAGGGCCATTCTCAATGATGTCCCACATAGAATAGTTAGTGAGGAGTATGTACTGCTTGATTCTGATCTTCCACATATCGAATTCATTGGGTCTGAGCATTGGAACCTTTGAGACCAGAGTACTGTTTGATTCTGCAAAGTTTTCCATGATGAATGAATAGATATTTCTGAGAGAACTCGCTCTGATACCACTTGTCAGGATCGAATTCTCAACAAGAATTATGAATACTCAGAAACAATATCAAAGAAGTTGCGGAAAAACACTTTGATATTCAATGTAACAGTAAACAAACAGTATATGATCAACAACTTGTAAACTTGTATTGAATGATTAAAATCACAAGATTACACACTCAACCTCAATCTTGAAGAACAGACTCTTTCAAGACGAATTCTACTTCTCTAGAATTAGGAACTATGCCTTGAGGTTGATTTTCTCTCTAGAATTAAAACTTAGAATGAATTAAATTAAAAGTTATATCACTATTCTAAACTATACAATATATATACTGAAGATAAAAGATAATTACAGTTTATACAATATCTCCAGAATATCTTCTATCATTATCTCTAAGCTTCCATGAATATCTTCAGCTTTCCATGTTTATCTTTAACCACGATCTCTTCATCATTATCTTCACTTTATCTTAGAAGCAGCATTAACTGAGTCTTGGCAGTATTAACTACTAAGCAGCACTAACTTCTAGCAGAACTAACTAGCTAAGCAGTACTAACTTTATTCAAGCAGCACTAACTTTGACTAGCAGTATTAATTCTACTAGCAGTAGTAATACTCAGCAGTATTAACTTTGAAGTCCTCTGGCAGTAGTAATTCTGAACTAGCAGCATTAAAGACTTGTTCACATATTCAGTTCCCAACACGGAGCTTCGAATTAACCTTAGGAAAAGGACTCAAACATTTACCAAGGAAAAAACTTCTCAAACACATAAAAACATATTCCCATAGCCAACTTTACAAGCACAAAAGACAAAGTGATTCTGGATTCAAACAGAAAGTTGGAACAAAGTGATGTTTACGGCTCGCAGAATTTTCTCCGATTCATCAAATCTCAATTGTCCGAGACTTGCAGTTGCCTGTAAAGAGAAATACATATCAAATATTGTGTATATAAGCATACAACTCTAACAAACTACCGGAGTATATTTAATTCATACAAATCACCAACCCCAAGTTTGACTGGTGTATTTTGACACATATCCTGTGGAACAGCCTTTTCTGTATTTTTATTAAAAGAGGGAGAAGAGAATCTGAAGCACCTTTAGGGTCATTTGCATATCTACTCAAACCTGGTTTAAACTTCAATAAACAAAAGTATCAGATAAATTTTCTGAAACCTTTAAGGCCATTGCTTTTTGAAAGAAATCAACACACAAAATATTAGAATCGGTGGAGAAAACAATTAATTCAAACCCTAACCGTAATGGAATCGTTAGAAAGAAATCAACACACACAGAAGTGATGATGAAATACAAAAAGAATTTACCTTGCTTGGAATAGGTAGAGGATCGATTGATTGAGAGTTAATTGGTAGAGAAATTAAACATTAATCAAAACCCTAACCATATACATATATCGGAATCTCTAACCGAGAAGTTTGAATCATCATTTTGTGAATCAATTTTCTGAATCGTAGCTGTGGGAAGATGAGAGTGTATGCATATGTCTTGGGGAGGGAGAGGAGGAAATTGAGGAGAGGGTTTAGGGTTACATTCGATGATTCGATCAGATGAGGGTGTGGAGTGACTTATTGCACTGGAGCAAAATCAGGGACTTCGTGTTGGAGAGGGAATGATTGCAGGGAGGAGAACGTGGGAGGAAGCGAGAGCGATCAAAATGGCTTTCCAAAAACTGATTTTCCAAAAACCAACTTTTCAATAACCGTAATAGAACTTTAATATAATAGTATAGATATATATTTATATATATATATAAGCCACAATTATTTTGCAACTCAGTAAAAGGTTACAACCCGTGCAACCTTCATCTAACCGTTCATTACATTTGGATTCTCATTGATTCTCTAAATGAATTTACCCGATCCATCGAATTTTGTTGAATTTATGCAAAATATGTCAATGCACATACGGTTCATGTGATGTATCGAATGAAAGTGGTACATTCATGAAACAGTATGCATTACATGACATTTAATGAAATACTATGCATTGTAGGTAAAATAATTGCATGAAACCAATAATTATTAATGCAATTCAGTAATCAATCCATGGTCTACATAATGAATGGGCTAAAAGAATTGGTTTAGATGAGGGTTGCACAGGTTGTAACCTTGCACTGGGTTGCAAAATAAATGACCCATATATATATATGGTTGGGTTCACGTGAGACCAACATGTTTTCGTGAGACCCATGAGACCACAATTTTACATTTGAAACTTGACAGCAGAATGTTGTGAAGGTAAAAAAAATCCAAACCTTCACAGTGTTTTGTTGTGAAGGTTTTTACCTTCACAGTGTTTTGCTGTGAAGTTTCAAGTGTAAAAACATGGTCTCACGGGTCTCAAGAAAATAGGTTGGTCTCACGTGATCCCAAGTCTATATATATATATATGAAAAGAGGCTAGAGGAAAATGGATGGAGAAAGATGGCATTAAAACAAGGATGCTGAGACAAAAATGAAGGATAAAATGGGAAATAGATGGAGGTGAAAACTCTGAATTCTTTCACTCCATCCTTCGAAGAGATGAGGCTTATAAGGATTGGAAATGAGTATCAATCGGGGGAACTTGGTGTGAAGATCCGAGCTCGGTCAAAGTGGCGGCTACGGATTTTTTCAATCTAAATTTGATGAAGATGGAATGGCTCCCCGACCGAAACTTGGAAATAAGCATATAAAAAATTAATCCAACACGAAGAAGATTCTTTGGAAACTCCTTTCTTGGTAAAAGGAGGCACGAGAGGCAATAAACATGCAATGGATCTAAAGCACTAGGACCGGATGGATTTAATTTCAAATTTATCAAGAAATGTCGAGCTATTGTAAAAGATGACGTATTGGAAGTTTTGGCAGCATTTTGAGAGGATACAAACTCAACAAAAGGTGTAATGTATCATTCCTTACTTTAATCCCTAATGTAACACCCTAAAATTAGGGGTAAATTAAAACATGAGTATGTGCAAAATGAACCATTCTATGCATAAATAATCACCCATACATGGGGAAATGTAGATAAGGAGTGTACAAATATAAAATGGATACTTAAACAACAACCTACTAATCTAATCGAATCACAATTTCTAGATTATAGACGGGTGTAACTAAGATCACCAAAAGGTTACTATTCCACAAATATCTCCAAAGGTCTCCTCCAAGAATTTGTGCCCCAAAAGTTGTCTCTTTCGACAATTAGCACTTCACTCACAAGATTGTCGCCCCGCTACTCTTAGGACCTCATATACATGCCACATTTAAGAAAAAGTGTTACTCTAACCCCATGCCTATTTCTTGGTACATTTGGAAAGTAAACCATCCCAACATTTCAACACGAACGAGACTCATATGCCTATGGATCCATTACACATAGTCTAACAAACACATGCCCACACTTGGACATAATACATATATACATCTACCATAGCATTTGTTAGATTCCAATTACTTAACACAAAGTGCCACATTTCCATGTTCCTGCTTGTTCCCAAATTTCCACATCTTGCAATATATCACATAAGGATATGAGAAATCATTAATGTAACGACCGTTTTCTTTATAGTCTCATGGGTTGTATGTTGGGGTCTTAATGATGAATTGAAACTTGAGGGGCCTAGAGTGTAAAATTCTAGAAATATATAAAGGGTTAGAATCCCTAATTTTTGTTTTCTATCTTTGAGTGTGGCGGCTGATTCAAAAAGGAAAGAAGAAGGCGATTTTGGAGACTGGGCGGAGAAGTTTGAGGAGGCTAAACAATCCAGGTAAACATCTTATTCTTAGAATTAAATCTTGAGTTGAATTGAATTGGGTTTTGGATTTTGGGATTGTTGGTATCTGATGTTTGGGTTCTTAGGTTTAAAAATGGATTTGATCTTAGAATGGGGATTTAGATAATTGTAGTTGCTTTGGGGATGTTTACTTGCTATTAATCTATGTATCATATGGTTATAAGTTGATTGTGATTAGGTTTAATGCTTAAGTTACGATATAGTTACCCTACGCCAGAATTTAGAACTGGGTTTTTGAGATGTTCGCCGTAGTCGCAGCATGTATCGGGCGATACCATCGGGCGATACCGGGCTAGGCCGTGACCCCGGGGGAGTCCCGGGAGAGCCAAGTACCGGGGGAGACCCGGGCGGTACCGGGATCGGGGGAACCCGGGAAGGCACGTGACCCCGGGGAAGACCTGGGCGATGCCGATACCGGGGGAACCTGGGGCATGGCCGTGACCCCGAGGGAGTCCCGGGCGAGCCGAACACCGGGGGAACCCGGGCGACTCCAAGACCGGAGGAGACCAGGGAGAGTTTTCGAGTAGTGACTTCTTTTCTCTTGCCAGTGCCCATTAGTGATTATTCTTTCTTTTTCGCTAATCAATTGTAGGGGATCGATATTAATTTAAGTGGACAACTTTCACGAGCAGGTGAGTTTCTGATACCCTTTATCCCACTTTGAAATTCCTAGAAATGTTTTGATTACTGAAAATGGGGTAAATGAAGCATGTTACTATCTGATTGTTATTTCGTAATTCTTGCTTGCGATGTCATCCATTTATTTTTCTGTTGGAACTTAAATTATCTGGTTTGTATATATATTTGGGAACACTGTGCTTGCGATTTGTGGATTGGGAAATTAAAATAATTCCTTGGAATTTTACAAAACCATTTGTGTGTGAAATTCGTTTTCTACATATGTGCGACGGGGAGTCTGCTTGGGCCCCGAGACGAGAGGGAAGTCTGCTTGGGCCCCGATACGAGAGGGGAGTCTGCTTGGGCCCCGATCGTGGTTGCGTATGAGGTAAAGGTGTCACTAACGATCCTTGTGATTCCCGAAATTATGATATAACGTTGGACCTATTTTAATTTGCTATGATAAATTAAACTGGGTTGATTTTAAATGTTTGTCAGAAATTCACTAGACCTTACGGTCTAACCCTCGTTTTTCAATCATAAAAACCCCTTTTCAAGAAGAAGCGCTTGCGGTGCTTCCAGTAAGGGAAAAGAGAAGGTGTAGGAGCAGAAGGTGGTCACGAGTGAAGACTTAGTTTATCTTAATGTCGCTTTAATTTAGAAACTCTCGGCTGTAGTCAAGACTTCTATTGTTAAATCTCTTAATTTCTTTTGTGAACCTTTTATATTGGGAGTTTGTTGATGTTATGTTTTGGATTGAATTCCTGGTTATTACAATTAATTACCTTTATTTAGACCAATGTCACCAAATCCCTCAGTATCCCCAAAACCCTAAATCTCTCCATGGATCAAATGAAGGTAAAATAGGTGGTGGTAATCGTGATAATCTCTTAATATCCATTTATTAACACTTTGACATCAAAAATCCAAGTATTTCATTCCAAGTCCAAAACCCTAGAAATGTCTCATAGATTTTCAAAATGGAGTTTTGACCCATAAATCAAACAAGTGGTCAAAGAAGTGTTAAGGAGTAAAAACCATAATATTTTAGCATGTATATAGTTTGGTAAAAGAATAACTCACAAATGTTAGGTTTTGATTAAACCTATAAACCTTGAATGGAGATGGATGCTTTAAGCTAGAAGGCACTTGAACTCCCACTAGTAAGGGTTGACGAAGGTTGGTGAACCACAATCAATGCACTTGATGGTCTTCTAGGCGAGCAATAAATGGTAGGGAAGAGGAGAGGAAAAAAATCGCCTAAAAGAGAGAGAGCAAGTTTGGTCCTCAACAAGTGCTAAATGAATAATGCCTCAAGAAATCAGATCTGTTAAGTATTTGGACCTAGCCCCCGCGAGCGACTATGCTTAGGCGACTGTGCCATGGCACAGGCCACTCTCGCCGGATTGTACCATGGACAGTCTCCCCACCGCAACATTGACAAGGCGAGTGTGTCATGGGCATAATTGTCGGGCACACTCGCGGGACATGTACCGAAGGTCAGGTGTGGGGTTCGATAAAGCCTCCCGCGACTATGACACGGGCAAGGTCGCCGATCATAGTCTCCGAAACCGTATCGAGACCCAAACTTTGGAAATTTCACACATTCAACCCCTCTAGATCAATGGTAACAATATAAGTTTCTTAAATTACGAGAAAGTCGAGCATTAACTAATCCTAAAAATGTCTCATAGATTTTCAAAATGGAGTTTTGACCCATAAATCAAACAAGTGGTCAAAGAAGTGTTAAGGAGTAAAAACCATAATATTTTAGCATGTATATAGTCTGGTAAAGAGTGACTCACAAATGCTAGGTTTTGATTAAACCTAGAAACCTTGAATGGAGATGGAGGCTTTAAGCTAGGAGGCACTTGAACTCCCACTAGTAAGGACTGATGAAGGTTGGTGAACCACAATCAATGCACTCGATGGTCTTCTAGGTGAGCAATAAATGGTAGGGAAGAGGAGAGGAAAGAAATCGCCTAAAAGAGAGAGAGAAAGATCGGTCCTCAACAAGTGCTAAATGAATAATGCCTCAAGAAATCGGATCTGTTAAGTATTTGGACCCAACCCCCCGCACGTGACTATGCCTAGGCGACTGTGCCATGGCACAATCGCAGGGCACTCTCGCCCGTATTGTACCATGGCCAGTCTCCCCACCGTGACATTGACAAGGCGAGTGTGCCATGGGAATAATCGCCAGGCACACTCGTGGGACATGTACCGAAGGTCGGGTGTGGGGCACGACAATGCCTCCCGCGACTATGACACGGGCAAGGTCGCCGATCACAGTCGCCGATCACAGTCACCGAACTCGTACCAAGACCCAAACTTTGGAAATTTCACACATCCAACCCCTCTAGATCAATGGTAACGATACAAGTTTCTTAAATTACGAGAAATTCAAGAATTAACTAATCCTACCTTGGAGTATCGATAGAACAAAGATTTGGGGCATTACACCTAAGGTTAAGGACCCAATTACTTTTGGTGACTTTAGGCCTATTAGCCTTATTGTTTGCTTATACAAAGTTATAGTTGAGGTCCTTACGGTGTGCGTCAAAGAAGTAATTGGAAAGGTCGTCAGGGAGGTTCAAAAAGATTTTATCAAATGGAGGTCCATTCTTGAAGGTGTCTTAATTTTGGATACCACAATCCACCTTGCTAAAAAGAAAAAAAATGAAAAACATAATTTTCAAGGTAGACTTTGAGAAGGCTTTTGACAGTGTAAGATGGGATTTCTCATCAACGTAATGGAAATATGGGTTTTGGTTCAAATTAGTGTTCTTGGATTCAAAATTGCTTGGAATCAACAACAATCTCAGTTCTTGTTAACGGATCATCTTCTAAGGAATTTGATATGCAAAAAAGAATCCGTCAAGGGGACCCGTTACTCAGTTTTACCCTCGTGCCCAAATCCTTCTGTAGACCATCCCAAAAGTTTGAAGTGAACCGGCTGTCTCGGTCTGACAAAATGGATAACGACACTCCATGCCTCGAAACGACTTTATCAATGTACAGTTTTGCCACTCATGGCCAAAAAGTGAGCACTTTTAGTCAGCGTGCCGACCATTACCTATATGGTATCGTGACCCCTTAGTGTTTTCGACAACTTAGTTACGAAGTCCATGGTAATGTGTTCCCACTTCCACTCGGGGATTTCTAGTGATTGAAGACTTCTATATGGTCATTGATGTTCGGCTTTTACTTGAAGGCACGTCACACACCGCTCCACGTAATTTGCATTAGGACACTTAAGTGCAACAAGTAAAGAGCACTATTATGAAGGAACCTATAAGAATCTCATTTTTCATATTTTTTCTTTCACATAATCATTGTCAATATACTAAGAACTTTAATAAAATTTCATAATAAAGATTCTTATATAAACCTCACTTTTCATTTCTTTTTATTTATAACATAAAACTTTATGTATATATGATTATATAAATTTATTTATATATATATATATGTTATAAATTTAAACGTCATATAGTGACTAAAATGTCACAAAATATTAAAATAATAGCCACAATCCCATTTCGTTAAAGTCCAAGGACTCATTTGATTCTTCATAAAGTTAAAACATTAACATCATAACCAAAGCCTCATTTAAAAACTTTAAGGGGGCGTTTGGTTCGCATAATGTTTTTTGATGAAATGGAATCTGTCAAAGAAATTTGACTTTGAAGGAATTTGAATGGAATGTTGTCAGGTTTGACCACCTGTTTGGTTGACAGAATTGGAATGGAATCTGTTAAATGAATTGAAATTTTTCTGTTTGGTTCACAGATTGTAGCTTTAGAATTGGAATGAAAATACTCTTTTTGTTTATTTTAATTTTTTTCAACAAAAATTACTTTAATGAAATAGTCATTAAATAGTTTAATTTTTAACTAAAATTGATTTGATTATTTTAGCACACGAATGATGATGAGAGAGAGAGGGAGAGAGAGGAGAGAGAGATGAGAGGGGAGAGGGAGGGAGAGAGGGAGAGAGAGGAGAGAGAGATGAGAGGGGAGAGGGAGGGAGAGAGAGAGAGAGGAGAGAGGGAGAGAAAGGGAGAGGATAAAGAGAGAGAGGAGAGAGGGAGAGAGGAGAGATTGAGAGAGAGAGTGGGAGGGAGATAGGAGAGAGAGAGAGAGAGGGAGAGAGATAGGAGAGAGAGATGGGAGAGAGAGAGGAGAGGAGAGAGAGGAGAGAGAGGGAGGATAAATTGAGAGAGAGAGAGTAAAGAGAGAGGATAGATTGAGAGAGAGAGTAGAGAGAGGGAGAGAGTAGAGAGAGAGAGAGGAGAGAGAGAGGATAGAGAGAGTTGGTGTCTGCTAATAATGTTGAACGGTAGTGGTGGCCGGTGGTGGTGGTTGTCGGTGGCAGTGGTGGCCAGATGTGGTAGCCGGAGGTGGTGGTGGTCGGTGGTGGTCAATGGTGGTCGGAGGTGGTGGTGGTGGTGGTCAGAGGTGGCCGGTGTTGGTAGCCGGAGGTGGTGGTCAATGGTGGCGGTGGCCGGAGGTGGTGGTGCATATTAGGATGAGGGACAATTTTGTCCAAAAAAAATATGACATTCAATTCCAATGAAATACCACCTCCCCCCCCCCCCCCCCCCAAGGAATGTTGAATTCCTTCATTTGTGGGATTCATTGGAATTCAACATTCCAATTCCTTAAAAAGAATGAACCAAACGATGTAATGGAATCTGGTAAATGACCAAAATACCCTTTTTGTTTATTTTAATTTTTTTCAACAAAAATTACTTTAATGAAATAGTCATTAAATAGTTTAATTTTTAACTAAAATTGTTTTGATTATTTTAGCACACGAATGATGATGAGAGAGAGGGAGAGAGAGAGGAGAGAGAGATGAGAGGGGAGAGGGAGAGGGAGGGAGAGAGAGAGGAGAGAAAGAGAGGGAGAGGATAAAGAGAGAGAGGGAGAGAGGAGAGATTGAGAGAGAGAGTGGGAGGGAGATAGGATAGAGAGAGGGAGAGAGATAGGAGA
This sequence comes from Arctium minus, assembly GCA_954870635.1. Lineage (NCBI taxonomy): Eukaryota > Viridiplantae > Streptophyta > Magnoliopsida > Asterales > Asteraceae > Arctium > Arctium minus. The sequence goes on along the minus strand of OX941081.1, from coordinate 126,771,658 downwards.
GAGATAGGAGAGAGAGATGTGAGAGAGAGAGGAGAGGAGAGGAGAGAGAGGATAGAGAGGGAGGAGTGAGAGAGAAGAGGAGAGAGAGGGAGGATAAATTGAGAGACAGAGAGAGAGTAAAGAGAGAGGAGAGAGAGAGAGAGGGAGATAGGAGAGAGAGAGAGGATAGATTGAGAGAGAGAGGAGAGAGAGGGAGAGAGTAGAGAGAGAGGAGAGGGAGAGAGGAGAGAGAGAGGGAGAGAGAGTTGGTGTCTGCTAATAATTTTGAACGGTAGTGGTGGCCGGTGGTGGTGGTTGTCGGTGGCAGTGGTGGCCGGAGGTGGTGGTGGTGGCCGGATGTGGTAACCGGAGGTGGTGGTGGTCGGTGGTGGTCAATGGTGGTCGGAGGTGGTGGTGGTGGTGGTCGGAGGTGGTCGATGGTGACCGGTGTTGGTAGCCGGAGGTGGTGGTCAATGGTGGCGGTGGCCGGAGGTGGTGGTGCATATTAGGATGAGGGACTATTTTGTCCAAAAAAAAATATGACATTCCATTCCAATAAAATACCACCTCCCCCCCCCCCCAAGGAATGTTGAATTCCTTCATTTGTGGGATTCATTGGAATTCAACATTCCAATTCCTTAAAAAGAATGAACCAAACGATGTAATGGAATCTGGTCAACGGAATTCAACATTCCAATTCCATCAGATTCCATCAGAATCTGCGAACCAAACGCCCCCTAAAGGTCCAACAATTCATAACTTCACATGACTATTGCCAATTTGTTACACCCTACTTTTCCCTAGGATTTTGACAATATAACATAAATTCATGAACATTTCGATATAATACAATATAATACTTAAACATTTATACAAACTTAAACATCATGAATTATATGTTTGGAAAATAAATTAACACAGTTCAATTGAAACATTACAAATAACATAGTTCATTTCATCATTTAGTAATAACACTAGATTTTATCCTTATTCTTACATTATTCATTATTTGATGTCATTGAGATACAGACTACTAATCAGCTTAATGCTGAATGAGTTCATGGTTCCATAACAGATAATGGTTAAACTTTTTGTAACATAAGACATTAAAGATACCAATCATATTGTCATTAGAACGAGTAGATCGAGCATAAGAATAAGTAACATGTAAAAGTTTAAATAAACATTTCAAACATGAAATTCTATAGACAATTATGCACATTATAAACTAAACTTACATGAATGCAACATGAACATAAACAATTGAGATCTTATACTTGAACCAAAAAACATCATATCATAAATGATCCATTTCTAATAAAAAAAAATTAAATTTAAAATAATTCAACAACATGAACATAAATTTAAAATATACTGTCACATTATATAGGTGCATTCCAAATTAGATGAAATATTATATATTAATATTTTATTGAAGTATTGGTTGGCCAAATAAATTTTTATCAAACAATACTTGTGGAATTTATAGAATCTTAAAAATTACAAATAATACCATAAAAAATCAAGTCATTGTTGAAGGATTATGTGTCATCATCAAAATAAAGTGATTGACAAAATATTTTTCTAGTAGTAGAATTTACCATAATGAATGTTTCCTTTTCTTTGTAAACTCCTCCCTATTTAAAGGGTTTATTATTAATGAAAATTACATAATTCATTCTCTCTATTTACTGTTGTTCTGCTTTGTTTTTCCTATAACACGTTATCAGCACGTACGCTCCCTACAACGAAGTGATCGCAAAATAAAGTTAAAATTCAATATTTGAGGTAAATTTTCTATGTTTAAGTTTTAAAACTTCACCATATTATATTTTATGCTATGAACAATATGATAATTGTAATATCTGGATCCGAAAATTTTATAAATTTTGTTAGTTGGGTGAAAAGTTGAGCGAGACCCAAAGTTCAGGGGGTTATTTGAAACCTTGGTTATATATATATGAATTTAACCCTAAAAGTTGAGTTCATAAACTCATACTGATAATTTTAGACCGACTATAGAGTGAAGCAGAAGAAGAAAGAAAAGCAAGGTTTTCAAAGGATCGATCAGTTTTGTCAAATAGAGGTATGATTCTAGCTTAATACTTCTATCTGCGCGTTATAGTCGGTAAATAGTCTTGTTATTCAAGCTTTTAACAGTATATATGATCGATTTAATGATCTGAGGTTTTCAGGGTTTTGAGTCGCCGACTCTGTATGAAAGTCGACCGGATCGGACCGGAACGGAGGTACCGACCGGTATGTTGTCGTCGACCAGTATGTTGTCATCGACCGGTATTAGTCTTTGTGACCGGTATCGACCGACCGTTGTAGTGACCCGACCGATGTCGACTGGTGTATGTATTCGACCGGTATAATATTAACCGGTCCTAAGAGGTGTTGACCGGAGTGGTCTTGACCGGGGTAGTAGCAGTATATTGTATTTGATCTGTTTAGAGAAGGAAAGAATGTTAGTCGAGAGTTATCTTATCTTTATATTTCGATACCATCGTAGGTGGTGTTAATCGTTAGAAGACAGAGGTTAAGCAAGAAGAATCTGAGGTGAGTCTTTCAAACTAAATCTTTTACGATTTTGACAGTTATTTGATAAATGTGGGTTTTATAAACTGTACGTTTATAGTATTGAAAGTTATGAAGATTTATTGAAAAAGGTTGATTTAATTATGTTGGCATGTTTATGCTAAGTTTATATAAACTTGTTTTATATATAGTAACGACTAAGTGTGTGCATACATTTGAGTCAGAAGTCTGACCTAAGTCGGGAAGTGTGACCCGCCTGATCGTATCGGGGAGTGTATCCCGTTTATGCCATTAGGGTGTGTCCCTAAAAGAAGGCAGTACGAGACAGACATACCGTCTTTGACGACAGTGTTGGTCAGTAGCCTAGGATACGCTTGCGAAGCGTAAAGTGTGGTCAGTGATGGCCAGTAGATTGAGTTACGCTTGCGAAGCGTAAAGTATGAGTAACTTTTGATTAAAAGCACAAGTTACGTTTTTTTAGATATAAAGCTTTGTTTAAATGTTTTAAATAATATTTGAACTGTTGCAATAGTGCTGGAGGGGACTCACTAGACCATTGGTCTAACCCTCGCTCTTTCAAAATTATAATCCTGTTTCAGGTTATTGCAAGCTAGCAGGTACAGATAAGGGTAAAGAGAAGATGTGAGCTATTTCCAGGAGCTAGAAGACTTCCTGCAATAGTTTACTTTTTGACTCAGTTGTGTAATAGGTGATAGTTGTAAACCTTATACTCTGTAATGTAAGCCTGGGGCTGTTTTTAGACAGAAATGTTATTTTGATGTATATATAAAGGTACAGGTTGTTACAATTGGTATCAGAGCATTAGTTTAAGGGATCTAGGTGACCAGATGGGCCTAGACTTAAACTGAGAAAGTAGAAGCACAACTGAGGAGTAGGAAGAGCGTAGGAAGTTAACGTTAAGGTAGTAAGGACTAGCATGTAAGGTAAATTTGGAATTTCATCTGGCCAGTGTAATTATGAATTTACAAGTACATGCTTGTGCTTAACTTGCCGTAATGTGTAGCATGTTAGATTGAATGTCTTATGTTTCTTCTTATCATAAGTATGTCTGAGCGAGTGACAAGGAGTAGGTCTATGCCGAATCCTGAAATTGAGCCAGATAATGAAGTCGTTGTCGAAGAGTGAACGACTGCTGTCAACACGACTGCTAATCGAGGAAAGAGTCGTGGTCGACCTAGAGGTAAGACGGTTCAAAAGGTGACTACTCAGGCAAGGGTTTCCACTGTGGGAACTCGAGGCGGAAAGACGACTCGTGGTATTCGTCAAGTTGAAAGTGTAGAGGTAAGATCTGAACAAGAAACTTCTCATCAGGAAAGTTCAGCTTCTGTGAGGGGTCGAAAGCAGACATGAAACTGTGGTGGAGGTCGAACTCAGGGTTTTGTTACTCAAGAAACCTTCGCTACAGAAATGGGAAAATTACAGGAAATGTTGAATGCTTTATTGGCTCAGCGCACTAATGAGGTTTCGTCAAGCAAAGAAAAGAGTGAAGAAAGAGTAATGACTGAGGTAGCGGACTCACCAGTAACTGTAGGGGGTAGCCACCCTCAGTTAAACCCCATTGTGTCAGTTAAAGCTGTAGCTGGGAGAGGATGTAGTTTTAAGGAGTTTGTTGCCTGCAAACCTCCTACCTATAAGGGGGAATGTGACCCAGTGTTAGCACTGAGATGGGTAAAGGGGATGGAGCTAGCATTTGATACTAGCAAATGTGATGAGGAAGATAAAGTAGTTTATGCTTTGTCAATGTTGAAAGATGAAGTTGTAATGTGGTGGGATGTTGAAGTAGAAGGACAAAGTTCGACGGTAGCCAAAGAAATGTCTTGGGGTGAGTTTGTAAAAAGATTTAAAGCACAATTTTGCCCTCTAACGGAAGTTAAAAAGTTGGAAGAAGAGTTTCTAAGTTTGGAGCAAAAGGGGATGTCAGTTCGAGAATATACTACAAAGTTTATAGAAAAGTCTCGATTTGCAAAAATTTACGTGCCCAATGAAGGAAGGCGAGTAGAACGTTTTGTCTTTGGGCTAAAAAGTGATATTCGAGAATTTGTCTCGAACAGAGAACCAGCTACATTCCAGGCGGCAGTAAACGCAGCTGAAATGAGGGAGAAGGAAAAGAATAGGCAAGCTACTGAAAGAAGTGGAGATAAAAGAAAATGGGACGGAACGGTCCGTGATTCTAAAACATTTAAATCTGCCAAATTTGATCAGCGGTTTGTTAATAAGTTTGAAAGTAAGCTATGTAGCAAGTGTAACCGAAGACATAAAGGAGAATGTAAGATTGATCAAGAGGGTTGTTATAAATGTGGAAAGATATGGCATATGGCTCGGGATTGCCAGAGTTCAAGGTCTTGTTATCAGTGTGGATCTCCTGATCATATCAGGACTAATTGTCCACAATTGAAAAAGGGATCGGTCGGAGGATATGTAGATAAGGGAGGTGAGAAAAAGGTGGAGCCAGCTAAGGCGAGGGCTAGAGTTTTTAATATGACTGCAAAAGAAGCGGCAGAGATACCGGATGTAGTGACAGGTACTTTCTTTATAGATTCGAATTTTTCTAAAGTATTGTTTGATTCAGGCGCAAACCGTTCGTTTGTGTCTCTAAATTTTGCGCATAATTTGCATGTGAAACCCATGAAGCTTAGGAATGGAATTGAAGTAGAAGTGGTCGATAATAGTCAAATCTTAGTGGATGAGGTGTATGATGGGTGTAGTATTTTCATCGATGGGCAGTCATTTCCACTTCGACTATACCCGATGGGTATGGGAGAATTTGATGTCATTGTGGGAATGGACTGGTTGGCGTCTAATAATGCTCATATAGTATGCAATAAGAAATTAATTCGTATAGCTCAGCCATGTAAAGAAGAGATAGTAGTGTTTGGAGATCGGAGGGATAGAAAGTCGTGCTTGATTTCAATGATTAAGGCTAAGCGGTGTCTAGTAAAAGGGTGTGTGGGGTTCTTAGCTTATGTTATAGATGCTAAGAAAGAGAAGAAGGGATTAGAGGCTGTTCCAGTGGTATGTGAATATCCAGAAGTATTTCCGGAAGATTTAACCACTCTGCCTTCTGATCGGCAAGTGGAATTTTGTATTGATTTAGTACCCGGAGCGGCGCCGATAGCACGAGCACCTTATAGATTGGCACCGGCAGAAATGAAAGAAATGATGACTCAACTGCAGGAGTTACTCGACAAGGTGTATATTCGTCCTAGCACCTCACCATGGGGAGCGCCAGTGTTGTTTGTTAAGAAGAAAGATTGGTCTATGAGAATGTGCATAGACTATCGTGAGCTCAATAAAATGACTGTCAAAAATAAGTATCCGCTTCCCAGAATTGACGATCTTTTTGATCAACTTCAAGGAGCGAGCTACTTTTCGAAAATAGATTTACGATCTGGTTATCACCAATTGAAGGTGCGGGAGGAGGATGTATCTAAGACTGCCTTTCGTACAAGGTACGGACATTATGAGTTCCTAGTTATGCCATTTGGTCTGACCAATGCGCCAGCAGCTTTCATGGACCTAATGAATAGAGTGTGTAGTCCGTTTTTAGACAAGTATGTCATAGTCTTTATAGATGATATACTGATTTATTCATGGTCCAAAGAAGATCATGAAACCCATTTACGAGTGATATTAGAATTGCTTAAACGTGAGAAATTGTACGCCAAGTTCTCCAAATGTGAATTTTGGCTGAAAGAAGTTCAGTTTCTAGGTCATGTGGTATCGAAAGATGGGATTAAGGTTGATTCGGCTAAGATTGAAGCCATTAAAGGGTGGGAAGCACCGAAAACACCATCAGAAGTAAGGAGTTTTCTAGGATTGGCGGGTTATTATAGAAAGTTCATCCAGGGCTTTTCAAGGATAGCCACGCCACTAACAGCATTAACCAGAAAGAATGTCAAGTTTGTATGGGCAGAAGCTCAGAAAGAAGCGTTTAGTAAATTGAAAGATAGTCTAAGTAGTGCGCCTGTCTTGTCTCTACCCAACGGAACGGAAGGATTCGTAATCTATAGAGATGCTTCAAATTTGGGTTTGGGGTGTGTGTTAATGCAAGAAGGCAAGGTGATTGCTTATGCATCTCGTCAGTTGAAAGAACATGAAAAGAATTACCCAACGCATGATTTAGAGTTGGCAGCGGTAATCTTTGCTTTGAAAATTTGGAGGCATTATCTATACGGGATCAAGTGTCAGATTTACACGGATCACAAGAGCCTTCAATATCTTTTCAATCAGAAAGTGCTTAATATGAGGCAGCGTAGGTGGATGGAGTTGTTAAGCGATTATGACTGTGATATTCTGTATCATCCAGGCAAGGCCAATGTGGTAGCGGATGCTCTAAGTCGTAAGGAGCATGGAGAAATAACAAAAGTGGTGGCATATCGAGTTGATGTTGTTTCTAATTTCTTAGAAGAAGTTATAAAGTGCCAAGAAGAAGCAACGTCAAAGGAAAACTGGAAAAGTGAAAGAATAGTTGGAATTGTTAATTCGTTAGTTGTTAACAATCGCGATGTGAAGTGCTTCAATAAGAAAGTGTGGATTCCAAAAGCAGGAGAACTGCGGAAGAGAGTATTGGAAGAAGCACATAAATCATGTTACTCAGTACATCCAGGAACCAACAAGATGTATAGAGATCTGAAGCAAAGCTATTGGTGGCCAGGTTTAAAGAAAGATATTGCTCACTTCGTCGAGCGATGCCTGACATGTTTGAAAGTTAAAGTTGAGCATCAGAGACCTTATGGGGAGCTTCAATCGTTAGAAATTCTAGTTTGGAAGTGGGCCGAGATTACGATGGATCTTGTTACCGGGTTACCGCGATCACCTAAGGGGCATGATGCCATTTGGGTGATAGTGGATCGACTCACAAAGTCAACCCACTTTCTACCAATTAAGGAGATGTACTCTCTAGAGAAATTGGCTCGATTGTATATAGACGAGATAGTAACCAGACATGGAGTACCATCGTCAATAGTGTCAGACAGGGATGCTCGTTTTACATCAGCTTTCTGGAGAAGTTTGCAAAGGGAATTAGGCTCGCAACTCAAGCTGAGTATGGCCTATCACCCACAAACTGATGGCCAGAGTGAGAGAACCATACAGACATTGGAAGATATGTTTCGTGCATGTGTAATTGATTTCAAAGGTTCGTGGGAAATTCATTTGTCGTTAATTGAATTTTCTTACAACAATAGTTATCATGCTAGCATTCAAGCGGCCCTGTTCGAAGCATTGTATGAACGTAAATGTAGAACACCTTTATGTCGGAATGAGGTGGGTGAAAGACAGCTAACGGGACCGGAAATAGTACAGGTGACAACTGATAAGGTCAACCAGATTCGAGAAAGATTAAAGATTGCTCAAGATCGTCAGAAAATGTACGCAGATAAGCGAAGGAAACCGATAAAGTTTTAGGTAGGATACAAAGTAATGTTGAAAGTCTCGCCCTAGAAAGGGGTAGTCCGATTCGGAAAGAAAGGGAAATTGAGACCAAGGTTTGTTGGACCATTTATCATCACGGTATGTGTTGGTGAAGTGGCCTATGAACTTGACCTACCAGAAAGTTTGCGTGGGATTCATCCCACATTTCATGTGTCAAACTTGAAAAAGTGTTTGGCAGAAGCAGATGTAGTAGTTCCTTTAGAAGACATTCGGGTAGATGAAAAATTAAGTTATATTGAGGAGCCCGTATCAATTTCGGATCTCAAAGTAAAGAAGTTGAGAAACAAGGAGATTCGATTAGTGAAAGTCCAGTGGAAATTTCATAAAGGGCAAGAGGCAACATGGGAAGTAGAGGCAGACATGAGATCTCAGTATCCCCATTTGTTTAGCAATGGAATTCCGGGGACGGAATTCTCTTAAGGGGGGAGATTGTAATATCCGGATCCGAAAATTTTATAAATTTTGTTAGTTGGGTGAAAAGTTGAGCGAGACCCAAAGTTCAGGGGGTTATTTGAAACCTTGGTTATATATATATGAATTTAACCCTAAAAGTTGAGTTCATAAACTCATACTGATAATTTTAGACCGACTATAGAGTGAAGCAGAAGAAGAAAGAAAAGCAGGGTTTTCAAAGGATCGATCAGTTTTGTCAAATAGAGGTATGATTCTAGCTTAATACTTCTATCTGCGCGTTATAGTCGGTAAATAGTCTTGTTATTCAAGCTTTTAACAGTATATATGATCGATTTAATGATCTGAGGTTTTCTGGGTTTTGAGTCGCCGACTTTGTATGAATGTCGACCGGATCATACCGGAATGGAGGTACCGACCGGTATCGATCGGTATGTTGTCGTCGACCGGTATGTTGTCATCGACCGGTATTAGTCTTTGTGACCGGTATCGACCGACCGTTGTAGTGACCCGACCGGTGTCGACCGGTGTATGTATTCGACCGGTATAATATTAACCGGTCCTAAGAGGTGTTGACCGGAGTGGTCTCGACCGGGGTAGTAGCAGTATATTGTATTTGATCTGTTTAGAGAAGGAAAGAAAGTTAGTCGAGAGTTAGCTTACCTTTATATTTCGATACCATCGTAGGTGGTGTTAATCGTTAGAAGAAAAAGGTTAAGCAAGAAGAATCTGAGGTGAGTCTTTCAAACTAAATCTTTTACGATTTTGATAGTTATTTGATAAATGTGGGTTTTATAAACTGTACGTTTATAGTATTGAAAGTTATGAAGATTTATTGAAAAAGGTTGATTTAATTATGTTGGCATGTTTATGCTAAGTTTATATAAACTTGTTTTATATATAGTAAGGACTAAGTGTATGCATACATTTGAGTCAGAAGTCTGACCTAAGTCTGGAAGTGTGACCCGCCTGATCGTATCGGGGAGTGTAGCTCGTTTATGCCATTAGGGTGTGCCCCTAAAACAAGGCAGTACGAGACAGACACCGTCTTTGACGGCAGTGTTGGTCAGTAGCTTAGGATACGCTTGCGAAACGTAAAGAGTGATCAGTGATGGCCAGTAGATTGAGTTACGCTTGCGAAGCGTAAAGTATGAGTAACTTTTGATTAAAAGCGCAAGTTACGTTTTTTTAGATATAAAGCTTTGTTTAAATGTTTTAAATAATATTTGAACTGTTGCAATAGTGCTTGGAGGGGACTCACTAGACCATTGGTCTAACCCTCGCTCTTTCAAAAATATAATCCTGTTTCAGGTTATCGCAAGATAGGAGGTGTAACACCCATATTTCCGCATTGATAAGTGTTACGTAATCTAAAACAATTCTCCAAATTACTCCAAAATAACGGCTAAATTAAAGCCATTTACAGCGGAAGACTTTAAAATAATAAATATGTAACTTAACTGTTAATCCGTCCCATACCGGATTGCGTTACAAATTTATCTACCATAGATGCCGCAACATAAATATTGAACTTAAATAAGCTAGTCAAGTCTCTATGTTTGCCATTTTTCCCTCGTCGAACCTGAAACCTTCAATCCCTGAGATGCATACTATAGTCAGCTTATAAAGCTCAGTGAGTTCATGGTTTGCGTGAGTGAAATCATATCTTGCCACACATATCAAACATGCAAACTTCGTATAAAATAACATTCATTTTCTGAAACATGCAACACCAAAATAAACGAGACCTCATAACTGTCTCCTCGAGTAAGGACCGATAAGTTACAAGCATTCCCTGGGTGTGTACGGCTCACCAATAGTCAATAACCCATTACGGGGTCATGCTGTCGTCATTCCCTGGTGTGTACGTCTCACACAGAGCCAATCACCCATTTCGGGGTCATGCCTCCCCTTAAGTGTGACAAACCAAACCAACATCCCATATTCTGTACCATGCACCATTTGTATAATGTAAACCAACTGAAAATCCAAGCATGCTAAATACGTTTAAAAACCGGAAAACAATTAGCATGCGTCCAATCCGTCCCGATCTAAAGTCAAACTCTAATTTGAGTCTCTAAATATGTTCCAAATAACTCAATATGACCTCACCATTAAAATCCATGTGGGTCAAACGAGTCAAAAGTCAACCCTTGGTCAACTCAGTCAACCCCGACCAACTATAATCAAAACCCAAGTCTATAACTCGATAACATCTCAAAACACCAATTTAACCCTTCTACAATTTTATAAATCTCCATTCATAATTAAAGTGTCCCAATAATTAATTTAAATCCAATAACAACACTTATCTTATTATTAAAGTCATTTAAACCATTAAACGACTTATTATAAACACATCTCCTTAGAAAATATATAATTTATATAAATCCATTAAAATCAAAGTGCTCGATAATCATTCTCCATATTACGACACTTTAAATCCTATTTTTAAATCACCCAAATAATGATTTATTGATACAACCCTTTTTAAAGTAAATAACTACAACACGAACTTTCTAGTGTAGACGATTATTTCGGTACAAAATACCGATATTTGAATTGTAGGGATACTTTGATATTTCTAAAAAAGTGAGTCAAAATTTACATTTTATAAGTCCAAGGAAAATTTATGAAAAATTTAGAAAGATAATATTGGTGAAATGGACTCTTTATAACTCCAGGGCTATAACGTAATTAATTAATACTTGTAGATAACTTGTAACGATACATAAAATTGTTTGCATAAATAAAACACAAGTAATTAGCATTCTTGGTTGGTTAAGGTGGTGGTGTTTTTAAAAATAAATGCAGGGTTCGATTCCTGCACCCTTTTCTTTCTCTTTATTTATTTTTTTAATAAAATAAAAATATTGGTCAACAAAAGTCAACCACAGCAGGAGCAGCCATGGCTGCGTTTTTTGTTGATGTTTTTGTAACTTCAGGCCATGAATCGACTCATTTCTAACTCGTTTTTCTTCATTCTTTTTGCATTAAACTCTTGGTAATATTTTTACCAACATTTTTAAATAAAGAACACAATTTTTCATCAAGAAATGAGTTCCATTTTATCATTTAAAGTTTTTGTTTTTACTTAAAACCAAACAAACTTTAAACTTCAAAATCGAACCTTAAAACCCTAAATCTGAAACATAAAGATACTAGGGTTCGATAAATCTCTTAAAAACGAAGCCAATGAACTAAAAACCATAAGATTTGGTTTAGTATATTACCTCAAATCGTTGAAAAACCAAGAAACTCGACTTTATGCTTTCAGACCCGATTTCTCCCTCAATACAAGTTGGTTTTTCGATTTATATGGATGAAAATGTTCCCTATTCAGTTCTCTACGTTTATATCAAAGTATTTTGGCTTATTAGTTGAAGATATCAGACCAAATCACGAGTTTTACGCTGTGATGTCGTTTTCTTCAAACAGACTTGTACTAAATGCAAAACAGGCCCTTATACTTTCAAAAAAGATGACATTATGCCCCCCTGAACTTTCAGAAGTTTACGTTTAGCCTCCTCCAATCATGATATTTATTATTTTTGGTCCAAAAGTGAATACAAACCATCTCATTCACTTTATTACTTTCATCAAATGACTTAAATGGCTCTTTTCAACTAGTTTTCTTTACATTTTGGTCCAATAAAATAAAACTCATTTTATTTTATTTTCTTTTTCCTCCTTTTTTTATAAATAATTATTTACCCTATTTTGGGGTATCACATAACTTCATATTTGCTTTTAATACTGAAAGACCTGATGTTTCTGACACCAATCTAATTTATTGTGCTTATATGTCAATGCTCACACAAAATCTGCAATTTAGAAAACTCTGGATGAATCCTTAACAATGATCTAGAACCAGCGTAACTTTTATCTCAGTTACTAATCTTGGATGATTTAAATCTGACATAACCTTTGAGTTGTCTTTTACTTAGATGTCTTTCTTGTCAACTACGTGACCAAGAAAACGGGGAATTTGCATCTATAACTCTCACCTCCCTTTTTTTCAACTTATCTTTAATGGTTGTGGGATTGTCGTTATATATGCTTATAGCCTTATTTCTTGAATAAACAAGCATACTGTAATTAACGACTATAACAACTTCTCTAAGTATGGTCCATACATTATGCTCATCATGTTTCTAATGTCACTGCCGCATTTCTCAACCAATATGACATTATCAAGAGCCCATGATTTAAAAAAAAAATTATATGGGCAAATGTTACTCTAAGACATGTAACATTTAATTTGATCTGAAACAATAAACTTGGTGTCTAAAAGTTATCGACAAATTGCTTTTAAACATAATAACAAGACCAAACACTTTTAAGATCTTGATTCTCTTGGTGTAGTGTGGGGGTCATCTATCTATTTGAACCATCTATGTATACTGACCACAATATGAGTTAGCTACTTAACTGAACTGAATAACATATGTACAGAGGCACCCTCGCGGTACATGTATTATCTATGCATCTTTACAGTGCCCTGCCTGGTTTACTAATACCCTGGTACGTGACCCCTTAACACACATACCTAATTTAACATGCATTACTGAAGCTCAATGAAACATAAATTGTCAACTGCAAACGGATAATATATGAAACAACTCAAGTTCTAACTAACACTTCTGGTCTATTAAAATCAGATTTTTCCTTGACGCTTCTAAATCTAAACACTTACATGACTAACTTTCGGACCTAAGCCCATACTAGTTGTTCTGTCATACTTTGCAAAAGCTTACTTCTCAGCACCCTATGTGCATTCTTAACGCCAATCAACTCTAAGAGGAAGAAATTTGATCGTTTATAACATCACTTAAATTTATTGCATTGCCACAACAATGTTATTCTGTACTTACGTTGAATTATGTTGCGTCTAATATGTGTTATTCTTATATTGATCAATGTACGATACTAATATTGATTCGTACCTAAAGCTGAAACATCCTTCTTACAACTAACAGTTCAAGCTTAGGCTAAAGATCATAACCTATTTCTCTTGAACTACGGCTCTGATACCAACTTGTAACACCCATATTTTCGCCTTAATAAGTGTTACGTAATCTAAAACAATTCTCCAAATTACTCCAAAATAACGGCTAAATTAAAGCCATTTACAGCGGAAGACTTTAAAATAATAAATATGTAACTTGTTAAGTCTGATTTTATAGTAATCATTGTATTTATAGGGCTTGGTCAAATACTGTGTTTAGTGTCCTATTATGTGTTGTATTGACCAAGGGTATTTAAGTCCCTTTGGTCTTTGTCTTTGTAAGAATCTCACGCACATTAATCAGATTACTCACTTTGCGCTTCAATTGCTCTCTCTCTCTCTACTTTCTCTCTCTAGGATTCTTAGTTCTTGGACTTTCATTTGGTATCAGAGCCATCTGAATCTTGAGAGGATTGAGAGATTGTTTTTCTGTATCTGAATTGGTGATTGAAATCGAAATTTTGATCGATTTTCTTGAATTTTTCAAGAAAATCTCGTTTTCTTGATTTCTCATCAAATTTGGAAGTGTTTCTGGTCGAATTGTATTGATTTTGGTTTCATTAGATGCGTTTTTGATAATTGATCATACTTGATTCACATGTTTTTGCATAAAAACTATGATTTGATTCTCGATTTTGTGTTTTTGTGATTTTTCTGAAAAACTCGTTAAACGTACTGTTTCATTCTAGATTTTTGGATTTTGTTGATTTTAATCGATATTGTTGATCAAAAGTTGTTAGAAAGGTGTTTTCGATATTAAGTGTGTGTATTTCATGCATAAATTTCTTGGATTGATTTGATCTTGCAAAAATTTGTGAGTTGGTAAAGTTTGTGCTTCATTCATATAAGTTTGCGCTTCATTCATGCTACTTTGCGTTTCATTCATGTATTTTGCTTAAAGTTCTTTGTGGTCTAACTCTTGTGTTAGTGAATTTTCAGGTTTTCGGTTCACGTTGGAAACTCAAACCTCAGTTTGCGTATCACTCTGAACATGCAAAGTCTTCTTTGCGCTTCCCTCTTCAAACGCAAAGTCTTCTTTGCGCTTCCCTCTTCAAACGCAAAGTCTGCTTTGCGCTTCCATCTTCATACGCAAATCTAACTTTGCGTATCCTTCTTCATACGCAAAGTTTGATTTGCGTTTCTCACTTCACACGAAAAGCTCTACTTCGCGCTTCAAGTTCAATCCGCAAAGTCTACTTTGCGCTTCTTTCTACAAATGCAAAGTTCTAGTTTGCGCTTCTGCTTACACACGCAAAGCATTCTTTGCGCTTCAGTTTTCACACGCAAACCTATAGTTTGCGCGTCTCCCTGACTTAGATTTAAAAAAAAAAAAAGAGTCTGGGAAAAAAAAATTGTCATCTATGGATTCTGCCAAGTTTGCTTTCCAAGCTCAGTTCTACAAAAATGACATTATGATGTCATTGGGTACAGAAAATCGTCCACCGGTACTAATCGATGAAAACGAGTTTACACAGTGGCAAGATCGGTTCCTGAACTTTATTGAACGACAAAAGAATGGAAATGACATGATGACCATTTTATCTGAAGGACCGTTCGACAGACCCAGATTGGCTTCTGGATTATACAAGCCTACTAAAGAGTACACACATGAAGAGTTGTCTGCTTATCAAGCTGATAGGGATATTAAAGCAAATCTAATGTTGGCCTTGCCAAACTCTGTATACAACAGGATTGACTGTTTCAAAACTCATCCTAATCTGATGTGGCAATAGCTTGAGAAGATTATGCTTGGTTCTTCAGTAGCTACTCAACTCAGGCATACGCGCTACATGAATAATTTTGAAGAATTCAAAGCCAAGGACGGGGAGCCACTAAAGACTGTATTTGATCGTTTATGTGCCATCATCAATGATCTTCGAAAGATAAAGGTTGAAAAGACTGAGCTTGAATTAAATCTGAAGTTCCTCAACACATTGCAACCTGAATGGAATAAATCATGCCACAGATTGAGGAACGATGTCAGAATCTCCACTATGCAAATCCAAGAATTATACGAGATTCTGATGACTGATGAAAGCCTGGTGATAGAAAAGAAGGCCAAACTAGAGAAAAAGAACAAGAAGACAGTAGACCCGGTTGCACTCCTCACGAAGCAACTGGCTAAACAAGCGTTGTCTGATAACCCTTACACCGGGTCAATTGAAGATGATGGCGAGGCATTACAGAAAGCTATGATTCTTCTCTCTCAGCATTTCCAGAAAAAGTTCCAACCAAGATCGAGTTCCAACACTTCTTGCTTCACTTCTGGTCCTAAAGCAAAAGTACCCGAGCCAAAGACTGCTGCTTGCTACAACTGCGGGAAGCCGGGTCACATGTCAAAGGAGTGTAGAGCAAAGGTGGTCAGGGATTCAGCTTATTATAGAAAGAAAATGGAACTAGCTGAAAAGAGAGAGAACGGAACTGCTCTGCTGGCCGAGGAAGAATTCTGGCTGGATTATTCCGATGATGAAGCTTCAAACGTCGAGATCGCTCAGATGTGCTTAATCGGTGATGATCATTCATATGATTCCGAAACAAATGAGGATGAGGTATATTATGAGTTTGATTTTAACTTCATTACCTCTCAGATGAATATCATAATTAATGCTTTGTCTGATTTACGTTCAAAGATTTTATCTGAAAAGAATTTAAATTCTGAAAAGTCAGATTTGATTGACAAACTGAAATTTTTTTTGAAAGATGAAAAATCTATTTTAGAAAATACTAAAGACATCTTTCAAAAGAAATTGGATGATTTGGAAAATTCAAATAAAACTTATCTTGAATCTTTGACGTCTATGACTAATTTAAAAGATGAATTTTCAGATAAAATAAATAAGTTAGAAGAAAAACTTTATCGAAGAAACCAATCTGAACAAACAATTTTTATGAACAAGCCAAGGAGTGAAGAAGCTTTAAAACAAAGGTGGGGACTTGGTTTTGAAAATCCTCATTGTTTAACCAATGCGATTGAAAAATCCACAACTTTATATAAATACGATTATCTGACTCTTGCTCATTATGCTCCTCAATTTAAAATTGATTGGATAAATGAGAAGCAAGTGTTAGAAATCGAACATGAGAAAAGGACAAATAACAAGAAAAATGAAATTCCTTTTGTTTATACAAGTGAAAATGCAAAATATTTTCCTGAAAAATCAAGAAGAGGAAGAAGAGTTTTAAATGATATATCTCCTATCAAATCTTCAATGTCTGATGATTTTATTGCTCCTTATGCTTCTGATTCTGACAAGGAAAATATTTCTCCAATCATTTATGATTCAAAGAAATATACTCATCCGTTAATATTATAAAGCAAAATCATAGATCTTGAAGATCTGATAGAAGATCAAAATATTTTGAAGAAAATTGAATCTGATATTATTCTTTCTTTTATGACGTCTAGTCTTGAAGAAAATTTAATTTCTCAAAAATCAGATTCTATTTCTATTCTATCCTCTGACTCTAAGGAAAATAAAAAGGAAGTTTCCAATTTTAAAATTTTTTCTCAAAATTCTTCAGACTCCGAGGCAAATTCAGATTTATTAGTTGATCAGATTGGTTGCTTGGATAAACTTATTTCTTCTGATTTAAATATTTCGTCTAAAATTCTTGATGATTCTTTTACGCTAAATGATCAATATTATAAACCTAAGCGTAAAAGAAGACGGTCAAAGAAGTCGAAGAAACGAGATACAGTTATTTCTGACTGTTCTAATTCTTTCGATTCAATTCTTACAGATAGGGATTTGAGCGCTCGATCAAAGAAGCAGATCTGGAGAGCGAAGCTGAAATCTACTGATTCTATGTTTGATGAGGATGTATATGTAGACAAATATTATAAAAGTGATTCATTTGCTATGAGTAACAAAATTTCCAAATATTCTAGAAAGCAAATGATTCAAATTTCCAAAAATGTCTCATATTCGTCTTCTGATTCTAGTTCAGATGATTATGTTTTCTCTTCTGATGATTGTGCATATTTTTCTGATTATCTTTCTCGTGCTTCTATTGTCAAATCTGTCAATTATTTCCCCATAAGAACTGCAACTAACAAACACGGACCCAAATTCAAGTGGGTACCCAAGTCTAAATCTGATTCTAAGTTGCAGGCATCACATGTTAAGGGGAAGTAAGGAAAATTGGTTTCTGCGTACTTCAGCTCAGGACCCGTACTTCATAGACTACGACTTCTAAACAAATCAGTTTAGAACTCGTTCTTCAATGATTTAAGCTTCTGACTATATGAGATACTGTGAGTACATCAATTTTAATTCCGCTGCATTTTATCTCTGTATATGATGTTATTCCAGTTTTTCTCAATGTTTTAAGAATCTGAGTTTGTTTATCTATCTCGTGAATTTGTATAACCCAAAATATTTTTAATATGAGTCACAAATTTATTTTATAAAATGTAAAAGATGAAATAGTTGAATTTTATTTTGTTCTGACTAAATATCAATTAAAAGTTTAAATCTTTACAAATTTTAGTCTATAAAGTAAAGTTTTTACATTTTTTCTTTCTTTTGAATAAAATATGTGTCTAGGATAAATTTTCAAGTTCTTTTGTTTATATTAAAGTTTTTATATGGTCAAATTTCAAGTCTTACAAAAGTCGAAAAGTCAGCAACATGTTTGAAACTTTTATTACTGCTTTAAAGTTGTGTGATTCAGAATTTTTATAGTTTACTTTGCTTAGACTTCCTAATTAATCAGAATTATAGATTGGAATGAAAATATGGGCTAAGCACTTAGATGTAGATCCTTGTGTTTGAGATGAATATTAATTCTTTAAAATACAGAAATCTCTAAGTTTAAAAGTTTGTACCTGTGACCTTTCTGGTTTGGGAAAGTAAGTTCCTCGGGATGCTTGTCATCTGGTCCCCTAAGGTCATTTGGTCTGGGAGTGATCGAACAGAAATCCTTAAATAGAACCAGATCGAAAGTCATGTTCTACTGGTATGAATGGGTTTAGGATATGTCGATGTAGCCTTTCTGATCCGGGAAAGTAAGTTCCAAGGGGTGTTTGACACCTAGTCCCCTAAGGCCAACTGGTCTGGAAGCGGCTGACCCAAATCCTGCAATAGGGTCAGATAGAAAGTTACGTTTACGGCATGTTCTTTACTTAATAAACTTTTTGATCAAAAGATGTCAAAGTGCACGCGCTTAAAAGATGTCAAAGAGCACACTCATGTCAAGATGACAATGTGCACAATGCTAAAAGATGCCAATGAGCACACATCTCATGATACTTGGTGGTATGTTTGAGTTGCGATAAACCTATAAATTTGTGAAAATCTTAATTTTTGATGGATTAGTGTGAGTACATGCAAAGTTCTCTATTATATTTTTAGAATTGCATTTTCTTGAAGCTAATCGAAGATTCGCATGTGAGCACACTGAATAGATTGATGGAAGTTTTTGAAACTGAACATGTTTTAACTCGATATGCAATTAAACTTGTTCTTGTATCCAACAACATATGTTTGATTTCAAATGATTGATAAATCTGTGATATTTTACTAAGTAGACTTTTATTTGTTTAGTGTTTAAAATTTTATATGTTTAGTTGTTTCAAAATTTACATTTAGTAAATTTTTCTTCCTACATTAATATTTGATCATTGTGTTCTCATAAATATATTTTAATGGGTTTATGCATTATTCAAGGGGGAGTGAACAAAGAGATTATTTTTCAAAGATTATATTTGGTTTTGAGGGGGAGTATCTTATTTTCTTTATATGAATGCTAATTTGAATTGTCATATCTAGTGCATTTGTGTAGGGGGAGTCAAAGGGTTTAAAAAGGTAAACTTTTTCTAAGTCAGATTTGCGCATCCAGCATGACACGCAAACTTCGTTTTGCGCTTCCTTCGTGAAACGCAAACATTGCTTTGCGTATCCTTCTTGAACCGCAAACTTTGATTTGCGCTCCCTTCATGAAGCGCAAACCTTGGTTTGCGCAACCAACATGAAGCGCAAACCTCCCTGTTTTTCTCTGTTTCTTTGATTTTGCAGATCTTATGTTGTCTCGTCTCCAACATTTACATGACCAAGTTGATCAAGATCATCAAGGTCATGAGGGGGAGAAGTCAAGGAGAAGTTTAAGAGACAAAGAGCTCAAAAGTTTATCTGTTGATCAAGATTTGCTCAAAGATTCTATTCTTTCAGCTACAACAAATTCTTTTGTTGTTTATGCTCCGAACACCACAGTTCATTCAAGATCATTCAAAAGAGGTGTATCGTCTAGAGCTCAAGACAGTAAAGACATCTTTATCTGAAAGATGTTGAGAAGAAATTTTTTCTTAAAAGTCAGAAAGCTTCTAAAAGTCGCTTTATTGGTCCGTGCTGTTATAGAAGATGATTTTTGAAGACCAAAGCGCCAATGATTACTAAGGGGGAGATTGTTAAGTCTGATTTTATAGTAATCATTGTATTTATAGGGCTTGGTCAAATACTGTGTTTAGTGTCCTATTATGTGTTGTATTGACCAAGGGTATTTAAGTCCCTTTGGTCTTTGTCTTTGTAAGAATCTCACGCACATTAATCAGATTACTCACTTTGCGCTTCAATTGCTCTCTCTCTACTTTCTCTCTCTAGGATTCTTAGTTCTTGGACTTTCATAACTTAATTGCTAATCCGTCCCATACCGGATTGCGTTACAAATTTATCTACCATAGATGCCGCAACATAAATATTGAACTTAAATAAGCTAGGCAAGTCTCTATGTTTGCCATTTTTCCCTCGTCGAACCTGAAACCTTCAATCCCTGAGATGCATACTATAGTAAGCTTATAAAGCTCAGTGAGTTCATGGTTTGCGTGAGTGAAATCATATCTTGCCACACATATCAAACATGCAAACTTCGTATAAAATAACATTCATTTTCTGAAACATGCAACACCAAAATAAACGAGACCTCATAACTGTCTCCTCGAGTAAGGATCGATAAGTTACAAGCATTCCCTGGGTGTGTACGGCTCACCTATAGCCAATAACCCATTACGGGGTCGTGCTGTCGTCATTCCCTGGTGTGTACGGCTTACACAGAGCCAATCACCCATTTCGGGGTCGTGCCTCCCCTTAAGTGTGACAAACCAAACCAACATCCCATATTCCGTACCATGCACCATTTGTATAATGTAAACCAACTGAAAATCCAAGCATGTTAAATACGTTTAAAAACCGGAAAACAATTAGCATGCATGCTCCACAAAACTCCACATACATGTAAACATATACCAATGACATTATTTAAATCATTATCATGCATAATATTCACCACCACAAAATCATATAATGCTCGAAAATAAATTTGTACATAGGTATGCATCCCAGTGTAAGTCTCATGAAGACTCACCTGATTGCGTAGATCGACTACCGATAGCTCCTGACGGAAGACCTGCATATTTTATACCACAATATGTAATTAATGACTTAATTCTCCAAAAGACAACTCATTGTCCAATCCGTCCCGATCTAAAGTCAAACTCTAATTTGAGTCTCTAAACCTGTTCCAAATAACTAAATATAACCTCACCATTAAAATCCATCTGGGTCCAATGAGTCAAAAGTCAACCCTTGGTCAACTCAGTCAACCCCGACCAACTATAATCAAAACCCAAGTCTATAACTCGATAACATCTCAAAACGCCAATTTAACCCTTCTACAATTTTATAAATCTCCATTCCGAATTAAAGTGTCCCAATAATTAATTATAGACGCAAATTATGATTTGCCAATTTCATGAAATCCTAATTCACATATTGTTTTTTAATGTTTTTAAAAAATTGCATAATATGTGATATCATGATGCATTCAATTTAAAAACAAAATACATGGAATTGTTCATATATATATATATATGTTGGTTTTTGGAGACTTAATACTAGATTGTTATCAGCAATTTTCGTTTCTTCTTTATCACTTATTGGTAGATGGATTGGTTAATATGGTATTTTTTATTACCATTAAAAATAATAATAATAATAATAATAATAATAATAAATTAAAACATAGCTTTAATATGTGAAATTTATCCTTAGTTGTTTGTTTTACGCTTACGAGTAATTTTTATTGATGGATTAATTTATTCTTATTTAATATTATGTTCATTATATGAATGTTTCATTATTCGTAAAAAAATAAAAAAAACTAATTATTGATATGAGCAATCATTTTATATATTTTTTAAACTTGTTGTAAATCTACTTATTAATATAAATAATAGTTATATCTTATTAGTTTGTCATAAATTTACTTCTTAATTGATAACTAGTTTATAGTTGTTTATTTTTTTATAAAATTAATTTTCTTTCCATAACAAATAATACTATAATATCGTTATATTTTATAATCAATAGATCTCCTTGATAACATACACATATATTTTGATTATAATTTTTCATTTTATAAATTGTCATGTACATACACATTATAATTACTTTGTTGGTAAATTTTATTGGTAAACGTTATTTAGGCCTTATTGCATTATTTATTTAGGCCCATTGCCATAAATTATTTTAGATGTTTAATTTGATTCAAATCTATATTTTTTTACATAATATAGTTTCCTTAGTCATAAATCATAATATTTAAATTTTATATCTTAATTACATATCATAATTCTTATAATTAATTACTTGGAAGTTACACTTCCAAACCCATAACTTTTAGTGTTTTTCTAAAAGCTCAAAAAAAAGGCATGAAAATATTAAAATATTATTCAAATGTTTATCTTGATTATGAGTTCATACTCATTATTTTCAACCTTAATTCATATTTGAAAGTTACACTTTCAACCCCATATTTTTTTGGCATCGTGCCAAAAGCTCCCATAATGCTGATATGATAATAATTCTTCTGGATTTAATTTCATTTCATTTTTGACCTCATGTCAAAATCTATCAATGAAATAAATCGCAAGATATCGAAAGGATTTTGTCAAAGGGTGTAAATAACCTAAGGTTTGTCGGGACTTAAGAAATCCACGTGATTCCCCTACTACCTGGAAATCCAATATATTGAGCGATTTATTCTCGAAATTGGAAATATTAATGAAGTATTATCAACCAGAATATGCAAACATGCAAAAATCCATATGTGGCTTATGATAATTAAATTTCACATGCATCATAATATATTGTCTTATGAAAAAAAAAGTTCATATATGATCCCTCATTTACTTAAATAGTTGAAACAACTCATCCGTGATTCAATGTCCTAGACTCAAAAGACCTTGAGTACAAATATGAATATCCAAATGTAAAAACTACTTTTGTCAGAAAGGTACAAGAATATACCTAAAGTCTATCGACTCCCTATTGACCCTAAAACCAACCTTCTAAAAAGTACAAACAAAACCATCATGTTTTGAGACGATATATAAATCCTAACTTTCATAGGAATACATTTACTAGAAACCCCCAAAGAACTTTGGGATACCCCGAAAGGGATAATCAGGAGTACTCATGAATATGTAATCCTAGAACTAATGGTACAAAGGAATGAAACCCACTTACTCGATTATAAAAAGGTAACTGGTCTCAACAAAGAAATGTTATATCCAAAATGGGTCTCAATCCCTGTGGCAAGGAACTCACAGAAAATGACATGATTTATAACTTTATTCCCACCTTCATATATCAGTAAATATTAATGAACTAATATAAGTTGGAACACAACCTTTAGACAAGCTCATCAACCTACTGCAAGTGGTTGAGAGACATAACAAGGTTGTTTCAAATAACAACACCAGATATGTCGGGACAAAGAAAATTCCCGAGATCAATAATGAAAGTGTTAGAGGTGGAAACAACTCCAAAGAATAGTGAGTGAAAGACCATTTCTCACATGTGACATCTATGTACCACGTGGAACGTGGAAAGGGTCAGGGTCATAACAGTAGTTGGAAGGATTTTCCAATCCTTGGAGAAGAGATGCAACTACTGCCCAATTGATATTGGATAGTCAAAGAAGAAATACATTAATCACTAATTCTTTCGAAAAAGGAACAAATTGAAAATAAAATATGTCATATCAATTTTAAGATTGATTAAACATATGTTTCCTTGAAATTTATGATAAGCATAAAAATTAATATACACACTCAAATCGATAACCATTATAGATGTAAAGAAATACATTAAATAATAATAATAATAATAATAATAATAATAATACAAAACTCTCAATATTCTCCGTTCCGTGTAGGAATGTATCGAGAAGAACTTGAGGTTTTGTAGGACATTTCACACAATCTAAAGAGATTGACTAATATTTATTTTATAATTTATCCAACCAAAATACTTAGACGATGTACTGTCATTTTCTTGTCGATACAAAATTAATAGTCACTAAAGCACTATTTTAATGAAAACTTTGTTAAGATATTCATATCAACTTGAAATCATATTATAAGAATGGAATTGAGGATATGTACATCAACTCTAATGATATATAAGGAACATATATTAGAGAAATTAACGTGTCAAAGTAGTGGATTATCTACGTCACTAAATCATATTTTGTCACCAATAAAGAATTTTTGGACAATGACACATGTATGTTTCGACATGATCACGTGGGACACCATTGTCATGACATGGTGATCCGTGTTTTCAAAATACACATAGACACATTCTCTTTCGAGTCAAAAGCAAAAATAAGGCAAATTGCAACTATTGACTTCTGCAGCATAAGATGCAACACCATTATCATAAAATGCCCTCTCGAATACCTAAAACTTTTGTATATCCTGATCCTTAGCCAAGACAGGAATGAGACCATCCTAAAGCCAATGACATAATACAAAAATATTCCATTCTTACAACAAATACAAGATGATATCTATGGACATAAACATCTAGAATGCGGACCATTTAAGTACTTTATGGTTCTGGTTTCGACACGATGAACGCATGTCGTATTATTGTCAACATGAAATGCTACACTCCTAGCACTATACGTTTAAGGGCTCACCACCCTGATTAACTTATCAAGTCTACATGACTCAGAATGCTAGAGAATTTACATCATAAGGATTTGATGATTATTGCATATGTATTGGAATCAATGTAGATTTTCCTATACCCCATATGTATACATAAAATGGTCTCATAGAAGTTGTCATCAAATGAATATAGATGGTAGCCAAGATATTTGTTATGTGCACCAATTTACCTACATGTGTCTGGGGTTATTGTAACACCCTCAAATTTGGTAAGAGTAACTAATTAAAAACCTCGATATAATATCAATTAAAGGACAAAACTTCTACTTATACATCAATCTCCATATACCTCAATTTAAAATTCTATAATTAACCACAACAATTATAAAACTATTGTCTTATATACAAGGACTAAATCAAAGTTGGGTGTTACTTAACCCAATTGCAAATTGCTCTTCCCAAAACCAATACGGAAGACTTCACCAAGCAAATCGCTTCTCGAGCTTACAACAAACACTCATCTCTTCATAGTGTCGCTAGCACTAACCCAAAACAAAACCTAATGCACATGCTGACAAATTAAAAGGTTAGGATAACGCCTAGTGAGTTCAAGAGTTTTAACACGAATAAATATATCTTTAAAGGAAAAGAATTCAGTTCAACTCAAGATCTTTCAAAATGATTTGCTTTAGAAATGGAAACGACTCGTCTTCCCATAAAATACCTCTTTAAGGACAACGCTCCAATACAACACTTTTTATAAACCGATGCAACCCAAAACTCACTCAAAACGTGAATATAAATCGACTCCCAAATTGTGAAACCGTGAATAACACTTCACAACAAAACACCCAAAAACACGGGTGGGGCATAACACTCAACCTATAAATCATGGTTAATAAATCCCATATACAATATGCCACTGAAAACATGGATACAAGAATCAGTACCCAAAACAACACCTTTCGGTGACGGGGGAGACCCAATTTCATTGAATGTGGCGGGTACACAAAGTTAAGCCACATATCTATGTTATAAGCTTATCTTCAGGGATAAACAACCATTGACATCAACCCTATCCAAGTCTTTAGTCAAGGTAGACATCAACCCTATCTAAGTCTTTAGCCATTTGAACATCAACTCTATCCAAGTCTTTAGTCATAATAGGCATCAACCCTATCCAGGTCTTTAGCCATTTGAACATCAACTCTATCCAAGTCTTTAGTTCAGTGCAAAACATGGGTTCAACTCTATCCAAGTCTTTAGCCCCAAAGAATCACCAAGTTCAACCCTATCCAGATCTTTACCTTGGGATCTCACCATTCTTGACACGCTTGATTATTTAGAACTTACATCGTACCACCAACGCCTAATTCTAGATTACAACACAGGAATCTTATCCCACTTACACGATAAGACCAGCCTCTATACCTATGGATCCATTGCATTACAGTATAACACGTTACATGACTCCAACGGATGAACTAACGCATCCAAAACATGTAATTCTCAAATAAGATGCAGTAAATGCAAATCATAACCAATCGCTCTACATTGAGCTATTAAAACCAGACAAGTGTCCCCAAGACCCAACAAAATCCAAGTCGAGCCATAAGCTCAACAAATCCAAAGACCCAACGTTGAAAATCATAAAATGAAATCAAACGTAAATGACCCGCAATAATGCAATCCATGTAACACCCCGGATTTCCGTTATGTAATCTTTTTACTCTTGTGTTTAAGCGTTGTCGTTAGCACCGCATTTAATTTGGAGTTTGAGTTTAGATTTTGATGGTTTTGGATTAACCATAGTGAACCACGCGAGTTGCACCGCGAGTTGAGGTCGCGGCACAACCCGTGAAACCCACTGGATGGTTTGGGTTTGAGGGACACGGGCGAGTTATGCCGCGAGTTGAAGTCGTGGCATAACCCGTGAGGTTGCCTGGCCGACTTAAAAGCGGTCTTCACAAATATATCATTTGGTTGGTAAATCAAATATCAAAATCTCATTTCTCTCTCTCTCTCTCTCTCTCTCTCTCTCTCTCTTTCTCTCTTTCAAGTCTCTCTCTTTCTTGGTTTCCGTGTGTCAAGATCGAAAATTCTAAACAAGAATTTAATACAAACTCAGAAACAATGTTAAAGAAGTTGCGGAATAACACTTTAACAATTAATCAGAACACAGAATAACAACTCAAATCATAAGTTTATATTGCATAAAACTTAATGATTACAAACACAACCTCAATCTGTTGAACAGACTCAACAGACGTTCTACACTTCTCTATAGAAAGGATCAATACTAATCTTGAGGTTAATTCTCTAAAACAAGAACAACTCTATCAATGTATATTTTTCTATCAAGAATTTCTAGACTATATATACATAATTAATTACAAGATAATTATCAAAACAAATTTGATCTTCACAATCCATTCCATAATTATCTTCATCTTTATCTCCAGCTCCTATTCTTTCTCTTCAAGTCATTATCTTCATAAGCAGTATTAAATTCACCCTTATCCAGCAGCATTAATCATTCAACAGTATTATCATCCTCAGCAGTACTAACCATGCTTGCAGTATTAATCTCTCATAGCAGTAGTAATTTCCAAGCAGTATTAACTACTAGCAGCATTAATACTCAGCAGTAGTAATCTTGATGGCTTAGCAGTAGTAATCACTTAGCAGCATGAATCATGAAGACTGAGCAGCATAAACCATACTTAGCACATTCAGACCCAACAATCTCCCCCTAACTTAACTTTTCAAAATGAGAAGTTAAGTTCTTTAGCATAGGGTCTTCATGATGCTTTCAAAACTCCATCTTAGTTGCATAGATTAGGATCCAGACCTAAACTCTGATTGATAGTTCTTCTGACTACTATCTTGGCCATTTCAGAATCCTTTGAACACATCAGCTTAGCATTCAACATACCTTGCAATTTGGCTTTGCTATGATCATAAATTCTATCCACCAGGTAGTACTCATGATAAGCTCTATCAATAGTGATGACATAGACTCCACACCTTTCAAATAGCATCTAATTGTCTATTCTTTGGAATTTATTCTCCAGATGCAGATCTCTGACAACATGTTGAACTTTGCTAGGATCAAACATCATGCATAAGTACTCCATGGCTAACTTTATTAGACTCATTCCAGCTTCTTCCAACACTTTACCATACAAGCTCATCCCAACTTTGTGCATTTCTTCCAAATCAGATCTGGAGCAGCTTCTGATAATTTTACCCCATGTAGCATATACTTCATAGTGATCTCCCAATCTTTTGATCCTGAAGTATTCTTTGCCTGATCTTTCAAAATATCCCAATGAATGATTTCAGGAGCATTCACGGAAATAGGATCAACCTTCATATGTTCTTTATCAGATACTGTCATGTACAACTCAAATTCCACATCAGATTGTTTTGGTTAACTTGTAGGATCTTGATTCTGCTCTAGCACATGTTCTGCTGATTCTGCTTCTGATCTTTCATTCTCCTTTTCAATTTCATCAATTCTTGACCTCTTTGCCTGTTTCTTGATAGCAATAGATTTCTTTCTTTTTATAGCTCCAATTTTCTAAGCTAAGGTCTCTTCTTCCTTCATTTTTGCCTTGTCTTTGGTAGGAGTGCCTTCTTCACTGTCAAGGAAAGGTTGTTGTATGTTGAGATCATGTATTTCTTTCAACCTCAACCCTTTGAATGAAATCCCCTTGCAGCTTTGCCATTTCCTTCTTGTATAGCTCTTCTATCCTTCCAAATGGCATGTTGGTAAACATTCCTTTAGGAACTCCAAGAGCTCCTTTCAGGAAGTTTATCATTTTCCTTCTCTCTTGATTAGCCAAAAATGTCTTTGAGGGCTTTCTTTGCCTTTGTACAGTAGCTCTCTTTGTTACTTTCTTAACAATAGCAGGCTTTAAACTTCTTTGATATTCTTCATTTATCTTTTTAGCCATATCCAATGCAAGCTCTTTGTCTTTGGCAGATTGAATTTCTTCCTCCTTTTTCAACTCTTCTTGAAGCTTTTTGGCCACTTCTTCATCCAACTCAATCTGTTTCTTCTTCTTCAATGGTTTCTCAGACTCAACCATCTTCTCCTTTCCCTTCTTCTTTGCATCCTCCACACTGACCTCTTTTATTTTCTTCTCTAATCCTCCTTCTTTGATCATCACTCCCTTAGCCTTTTGAGTGGCTTTGGGAGTGTCATTCTTAGCTTTCACAAGGGTTTCTGCAATTTCAACTTCCTCTCTGGACAATTCTGTTTCTGCTTCAGGTTCATTTGTTACTGTTGCAGCCTCAGTTACTGCTGCTTTTGCAATATCTGCTACATTCTAAAAAGTTTCTGCTTCTGAACCAACTTTCTCTTCTTTATCAGCACCAGTCTCCCCCTCAAACTGGAATTCCATCTCACTTGTACTCTCCTTTTCATCCTATTTTTCCTTACTCTCCTCCTTTTTGAAAGCAGCATGGACACTTCTCCTTTTCTTTAGAATGAATTGCTTCCTTCTCTTTTGGTGCACAAGTTTCAACACCATTTTCTTGAGCTTTACTATCTGAGTTTGTTGAGATATAATAACCTTCTTCATCTCCTCTATTTCTGAGCCCTGCTTGATGACATCCAGGTTGACATTTGCAATGGTTTCCATCAATTCATTGTACGTATATCTGTCCTCACCTCCTTTAGGTGTTTTTACCACCTTTGAAGGATCCTTGGATCTTTTAGTAGAGGTCTTCTGCCTAGCAGAAGCACCTTCTACCCCCATTGTTTCTTGGCACCTGGGACCTTTAGATGATTGCTCATCTAAAGTTGCCGTGGGGAAGGTCTTAGGTATGTTCACACTGTCCTGTCCTACACCTTGTGCAGAAACAGTAGTCTGAGCCTCACTGCCCACATGCTCATCCTTCTCCTTATAGAGCACCTTTTTGGGGTTGGGAGACACCCCTGTGGTTTCCCTTTGGATATTCTCTAATGGAGAATGCTCCATTAGAGGTCTTGAAGGCTTTGGGGGTGAAGATACAAGAAGGGAAGGAACCTTTTGTACCTTTTTCTTGATATATGTTTTGGTGATGGGGGATTTGGTATTGACAAAAGGGATCTGAGAAATATTAACAGAGTGGAATGGTGTGGGTAGGTCATCAGTTGGGTGGTCAGATGTGGGCTGTGACCCTGATGCCTCACCATGGGAACGAGACACACCCATCATTGTAGAGAACAATGGAGTGTCTATACCAGAAAAGTCCTTGGAAGACCTTTTCATGTTTGAGAACACTTTCCCCTTGGGGAGTTTTGGTACATATACCTCCTTGAAGGTAGGTAAATCCGTCAATTCCTTATTAAGTACTTCTTGTACAAACCTTGGATACATATAAAAGCTTTTTGAATTGATATCCAGGTTTGACATTAAATCATTTAAGATCATTTGAGAGAAATTAAACTTTCTAGAGGTAGCTAAGCAGACTAGAGCATAAGCTAAGGTACTGCTAAACTCACTTCATCCAGTTGTTTTTCGTGAAATGCAGTGTTGTAGAGTATGAACAAAAAATCTCCACTGAGGTGAAAATCTGTTTTTGAAGAACTTAAATACATCAGTGGGACCTTCATACCCCATACGACTAAGAGCATGGAAGAGATCTTCCTTAGGAAGAGAGGTAATACCTGAGGCATCATCTAAGCGTAGATGGATGCGAATACACTCTTCTGAGATGGTCAGGGGTTTATCACACACCCTTGTTTTGATGATCTGAGTGCCATCTTTAGTGTGGATGGTAGCATTTGCCCAAAATTGTCGTAGATGTTCCACACAGATTGTGGGATTGACAGTGAGGGCATGGGCAATGTGTGACGATTTGAGGAAATCCACAATCTGATGAAAACCTTCAGCCTGTTTGGGTTTTTGCAGCATAGCAACCTCATTGTGTTCATCAAAGAATTCTAGTCCTGCCATCGTTCTGATTGATTCTAGGGTTCGAATCGCAACTCGGGTGTACACTGGTGAGCAAGAAATCGATAGAGAGAGAGAGAGAAAGAGAAGCAATGGAAGTTCAAAGAGCCATTTGTATTTTGGCGGTCACAAAGGGTATTTATAGGTGGAGGGTTTCAGTTAGAAGCAGTACTAAGTACCCTAGCAGTATTAACCAACTCGCATTATTAACTCATATTAGCAGTAGTAACACATACTGGCAGTACTAATACAGACTAGCAGTATTAACACAGACTAGCAGTATTAACACATACTAGAAGTATTAACACATACCGGCAGTAGTAACACTGATTAACAGTAGAAATAAGGCAAGCAATAGTAACTTTGCACTGGCAGTATAAACTACCTAGCAGTAGTAACCATACTTAACCATATTTGAACTGTCAACATGAGTAATATAGAAAGAAGTATTAACTTAACTAGAAGTACCAAGTATTCAATTTAAGCAATTTGAAATACTTAAACACACAAGGTTAGAAGCACCATGCACAATACAATATGAGAAAGTAGACAGAAAGGAGTCTATATAGAAATGGTACATAAAGAAGATCAAAGGAGGCTTATTCAGTGTTTATCATGCCCACACTTGTGACCAAGAATGTGAATCTACCCACATCAAAAGCTTTGGTGAATAGATCAGCAAATTGGTTACTTGTATGGTCTTTCACAACCTGAATGAGCTTCTTTTCATTACAGTCTTTGATAAAGTGGTACCTGATTTCTATATGCTTTGTTTTGGAGTGCTTGACTGGATTATTAACAATGCTAATAGCACTGTTATTGTCTATGAAGATTGGAGTGTGAAGAAAAGACATACCATAGTCCAGCATTTGATTCTGAATCCAGAGTACTTGTGAACAGCAGCTTGCAGCAGCTATATACTATGCTTCTGTTGTAGAGGTGGACACTGTGGTTTGTTTCTTGCACTGCCATGACACTAGTCTTGCACCCAAAAACTGACATCCCCCTAAAGTTGACTTTATATCCAAATTCGCACCACCCAAGTTACTGTATGAATAAGCAAGTAGGTCAAATGGTGAGTCATGAGGATACCAAAGACCTAATCTAGGTTGGCCTTTGAGATATCTGAATATCCTCTTGACTGCTTGAAAGTGTGACTGTTTAGGCCTTACTTGAAATCTTGCACACACACAAACAGGAAACATGATATCTGGTCTTGAAGCAGTGAGATACATGAGGGAGCCAATCATGGATCTATAGTGATGAACATCCACATCCTCCCCCTCAAGATCTGCAGTGATCTGTTTGTGTGTCTCCATGGGTGTGCTTGCAGGATTTGAATCTGAGAATCCAAACTTAGTAAGAATGTCCTGCACATACTTGGATTGGCTTATGAATATCCCATCTTTCTTCTGCTTAACTTGTAGCCCAAGGAAGAAGGTAAGTTCACCCATAGAACTCATCTTGAATCTCTTGTGCATCAAATCTTCAAAATCTCTGCACATTTGATCTTTTGTGGATCCAAAGATAATATCATCTACATAGATTTGCACTATTAGGATGTCCTTCTTCTTCCTCTGAATGAACAGAGTCTTGTCTATGATTCCTCTTTGAAAACCATTTTCCAAGAGATAGGTAGACAAAGTGTCATACCATGCCCTTGGTGCTTGATGTAGCCCATAGAGTGCCTTCTTCAATTTGTATACTCTGTCAGGATAATTTGGATTCTCAAACCCTGGAGGCTGACAGACATACACTTCTTCTTCAATTCTCCCATACAAGAAAGCACTCTTTACATCCATCTGGTAGACCCTGAACTTCATGAAAGAAGCATAGGCTAAGAATAGCCTGATTGCCTCAATCCTGGCCACTGGTGCAAATACCTCTTCATAATCAATTCCTTCTTCTTGAGTATACCCTTGTGCCACTAATCTGGCCTTGTTTATTATTACTATTCCTCTCTCATGTTTCTTGTTCCTGAAGATCCATTTAGTGCCTATAGCTCTGTGTCCTTTAGGAAGGTCAACCAAATCCCATACATCCTGCAGCACAAACTGCAGTAGCTCCTCTTGCATTGCTTCTATCCAGCTTGGATCCTTCATTGCATCATATGCCTTTTTGGGTTCAACCTGAGATAGAAAGCAAGAATTAAACCTGATTGTATATCTTTCAATCCTCCCAACTTACTTTGATTCCTTGTGATTATAGGTGAATTGATGTCACCAATCACCAATTGAGGAGGATGATTTTTCTGAACTCTTGTTTGATGAACAGCCTCTTCATTAATATCTGTTTCCAGATTAGAGTCATTCTTTTCAGGAGTGCTGCCACCAAAAACTGAAGAGTTGTCATCATCTGTGTCATCTTCTTCCAAACATGGCATCTTAGGACTTTTGATTCCTGAATCTGAGGGTTGATCTTCCTTTTCACCTCTGTCCTCTTCATTCTGAGTTGGTTCAGTGTCCACTGATTCTGAAGTATCTTTCTTATCTTGGTCACAGAATTCAACAGGATCAGCAGTAGGTGTTAGGAACAGCACAAAATCTTATCTTTGTACTTGTACCTTTTCTGTCCCTGTTCCTGCATTATGCTCATTACTGAAACCCAAAGAATTAGTCAGTGAATCAATGTCAAATAGCTAATCAGGACCTGAACCAAGTTGATTTGGTGTGTTCTTATTGCATTTGACATTGTCACTTTCCTCAATAATCCTAGAAGAGGTGTTGAAAACTCTGTAGGCCTTACTTTGAGATGAATATCCAACAAGAAACCCATCCTCAACTTTGCTATCAAACTTGCCTTGGTGAGTTTTGCTATTGAGAATTGTGCAAGGACACCCAAATGGTTTGAAAAATCCAATAAAAGGTTTCTTCTTTTTAAAAAGCTCATAAGGTGTCTTGTCTTGAGATTTCACTACTAGAGCTCTGTTTTGAACATAGCAGGCAGTACTAACTGCTTCTGCCCAAAAAGTGATTGGAAGTTTTGAATCTGCCAACAGAGATCTATCAGCTTCTATCAGAGTCCTATTTCTCCTTTCAGCAACACCATTCTGTTGAGGAGTCCTAGGAGCACTGTATTGTCTCTCAATTCCTTTTTCCTCACAGAAGTTGTTTAGGTCATTGTTTTTAAATTCAGTTCCATTATCAGACCTGATGACTTTAACTCTTAGATTTGTTTGGTTTTCAACTCTAAGAACAAAGGATTTGATCAGTCCACTTGTCTCATCCTTAGTTCTCAGAAAATAGACCCAAGTGAATCTAGAGAAATCATCAACAATAACCAAGCAATAAGATTTCTTGCCAATACTCATCACATTTGTAGGACCAAACAGATCCATATGCAGTAAATTAAGAGGTGAAGAGATTGTATTTATCTCTTTGGACTTATGAGAAGTTTTGTGTTGTTTGCCTTTAAGACATGCAACACAATGATCATCACATGAAAATACCTTTTGTGGCAAACCTCTTACAATGTTGTTTTTCACAAGTTTGGTCATTGTTTTAAAGTTCATGTGACACATCCTTCTGTGCCAAAGAGATGATTCATCCAATGAAGCTTTTGAAAATAAACAATTTAGAGATGAATCAGAAACTACACTCTCCAAGTCTAAGCAATAAACATTGTCCTTTCTTGGAGTTCTAAGTAGTATCATGTTTTCATCAACTACCTTGAACCCTAGAGCAAGGATAATACATTCAGTATCATTGAATAATATGCTATGTTTCTTGTCACAGACCTGTGATACACTTAACAGGTTGTATCTCAATTGCTCAACATAGTATACATCCTCAAAGGTCATCTTACCTTTTTGACACATTACCTTTTCCACTTATCTTTCCACCTGCTGGATTATCACCAAAAGCAACATGACCTCCATCAATTTTTTTGAAGTTTTGAAGGCAGGTCATGTTACATGTCATGTACCTGGAACAACCACTATCAACATGCCAAATGCTCCTTCCCTTGAGCTGTTGGTTGCCCTGCACATATAATAAAGCAGTTAGTTTTTAATAGGAACCCAAGCCAAAGTGGTCTTGGGTTTCCCATTCTCATCAACATATTCATATTCAGACTTGATGAGATTATCAAACTGAGGAATCTTATTGCTTGAATACTTTGTCAGAATAATGGGCCTGTCACTGGAAGCAGTACTAACTTGATTTGCAGTACTAACTTTGGTAGCAGTACTAACATCATTAGCAGTACTAATTGAGTTAGCAGTACTAACTGGGTTAGCAGTAGTATTGCTTGCAGCAGCACTATTCTTGTCAGCAGTACTAACAGATTTCTTTACTTTTGGAACCCAAACCTGGACAAAGTTGTTTGCTTTCTTTTTCTTTAAGTTACTCCTTGGCTTATTTGGAGTATTTTTCTTTGAATTAGCAAACTTATTCTGAGCATGAGATTTTGTAGGTTCCCTTCTCACATGCTCAGCCATATGATTCCTTATTTGCTTCCTATAACCAACAGGATTTTGTATATTTCTTTGAAAAGTGATCCTTTGGTTAATAGGATTGAAATAACAGTGTTTGGCTAGATGATTTAACTTGCCACAGATAAAACAAGGCTTTGGTCTGTTAATTTTTCTCAGACCAATTCCTTGTTTTAAAGCCCACTGATTATTTCTATTTCTTTGATTTCCCCTTGTTTTATCATGTTGTTGGGGCTTATTCTGTTTACAAGTACAGGGATTAACAATAGTAGTTTTCATGTAATGGACTCCCTGTACCTTTCCCTTCCCTCTCTTAGAGGTCTCAGCTTTTTCATTCTTAACAGTCTCTTCCCCAGACTTCACTTTCTCACTCTTGACAAAAGGTTTACCCCCCCCTTTCATTTGTCAGTATGTGGTTTTCTAAGGGAATATCTTTGTGGTCTTCCTCATTCTTACTCTCAGAGTCCTCTTCTTCAGAATCTGCCTCAACCACTACTTTGTCTAAAGGATCTACTTCAGTGGCTCCTTTAGTTAATTCCTTCTTGTCCTGTCTTTCTAAGAGATCTGAGGTGGGAGGGATATAGTTATTGTTGTATGGTGGAGGGTGGTGTTATAGCCTATACCTCTTCTCAGCTTGTCATGAACTTGAGTTTTTAGAAGTGAGTCCATTGCTTTAGAGGCATTGGAATATTTCTCAATATCTAGTTTAGCTTTCTCAAACTCACTCTTAATTTTCTCACATTCTGTTTTGGTCTTCTCTAGTTCAGTCTCTAACTGATTCTTCTCCCACTTCCAGTAGTTGGTATCATAAGAGTGTTGAAGTTCATTAGCCTGGTATGACTTAATTTGTTCTTTAAACCTCTCAACAATCAAAACATACTCTCTTCTATCTTTCTCTAACCTTTTAAGGTCATCACACATGCTCTGATTGTGATCCCTGTACTTTTTAACAGTTTCAATACAAGTTTTAGAGCAAAGGTTAGATGTTACCTCTGTGGGAATATCAGTGCTTGCTGACTCTGAAACTTTAGCCATTAAAGCTTGATTCTGGACTACTTCTTCTGCTTGGTCATTCCAATCAAATCCCATTCCTTCTTGGGAAACAAGAGCTTGAGAAGAGTTCCTGTTGTTGAAGCTAGTGGACTGTGATGGTTGACGGTTGCTAGTATGCTGTTGAGGCATTCCACTTCTGCATTCTCTTGCAAAGTTCCCCAGCTTGTGACACTTGTAACATTCAACCTTGGATTTATCAAATCCAACCCCATCTTCTCTTTTCTGAGCAAAGTTGTTCCTTCCAGTCCTTTTGATGAATCTTTTTACCCTCATTGTGAGCATAGCCATCTGCCACTTGATATCCATCTCTTCCAGATCATCAGCATTTATTTGTTCATCATTAATTAGAGTGGAATTAGCATGACTGGCTAGAAAAGCTTCTAAGACTGAGTCATTAGATCCATCTTGCTTTGATCCATGGGCAGTACTAACTGATTCTGAATTAGCAGCAGAATCAGTAGAAGTTGATAAAAGAGCAGCATTGTATGAGTATCCAGAGGGCCTCTTCTTTGCTTCTACCTCTGCTTCAAACACCCTAAGGTCATTATAGAGGTCATCTAGTTCCTTGTCCTCCAGTTGATCATTCTGTCTGAAGGAGACAGTGTACATAGTCCATTCATCACCAAGAGATCTTAAAAATTTTCTGTTGACATCATCTTGATCTATCTGGACACCAACAGTATCCAATTCACCAATTAACTTATTAAATCGATCAAAAGTTTGAGTCATGGACTCATTCTTTGTAGACATGAAGTTTTCATATTGCTGCTTCAGGATGGCCTTCTGATTTCTCTTGGTACTTTTGGTACCAGAAAATCTTTTCTCCAGTGCATTCCATAGAATTTATGCATCAGAACAGTTGCAGAATTGATGTTGATACTCATTAGGAATAGCCAAAAGCAGAGTGCTCAAGGCTTTCATCTCTGTCTGCCTCATCTTCCTCTCTCCATCAGTCTTTGGTGGAGGTCTGTTGCCATCTGCGTCCATCTTTCCTCCATCTGAGGGACCATTCTCAATGATGTCCCACATTGAGAAGTCTGTGAGAAGAATATATTGCTTGATTCTGATCTTCCACATGTCAAACTCATTGGGTTTGAGCATGGGAACTTTTGATACCAAAACGTTGTCACTTGAATTGTCCATGATTATAGATTTCTGAGTTTTCTAGCTCTGATACCACTTGTCAAGATCGAAAATTCTAAACAATAATTTAATACAAACTCAGAAACAATGTTAAAGAAGTTGCGGAATAACACTTTAACAATTAATCAGAACACAGAATATAAACTCAAATCATAAGTTTATATTGCATAAAACTTAATGATTACAAACACAACCTCAATCTATTGAACAGACTCAACAGACGTTCTACACTTCTCTATAGAAAGGATCAATACTAATCTTGAGGTTAATTCTCTAAAACAAAAACAACTCTATCAATGTATATTTTTCTATCAAGAATTTCTAGACTATATATACATAATTAATTACAAGATAATTATCAAAACAAATTTTATCTTCACAATCCATTCCATAATTATCTTCATCTTTATCTCCAGCTCCTATTCTTTCTCTTCAAGTTATTATCTTCATAAGCAGTATTAAATTCACCCTTATCCAGCAACATTAATCATTCAGCAGTATTATCATCCTCAGCAGTACTAACCATGCTTGCAGTATTAATCTCTTATAGCAGTAGTAATTTCCAAGCAGTATTAACTACTAGCAGCATTAATACTCAGCAGTAGTAATCTTGATGGCCTAGCAGTAGTAATCACTTAGCAGCATGAATCATGAAGACTGAGCAGCATAAACCATACTTAGCACATTCAGACCCAACACCGTGTTTGGTTTCTTCGGTTGCCGTTTGTTGCTAGTATTAAGTGCATCTAGCAAGGGTTCGGTATAGAAAGCTTTGTCTTCTCTCGGTGGTCGATATCTGGTTTTTCGGGTTTTCGTCTAAAACCTATTTGGTGAGTTCCTACTACCTTTTTCTAAACTTTATACATGTCAAAACTTACATTTTGAACTTCTATATATCTCCATGGTTTCAGATCTAAGTTTACTACATTTTGATATAACTTGAGCTTTGGGAGATTTTAGGGTTCCTGATCATTTTCGATTAAAATGATGGGTTTCATCTTATTGGAAATAAAAGGATGTTTTACTTGCACATTTATGTGGGTTACTTGAAAGAATGTTTAAAGTTCATTTTGATGATTTTCATTCTTACCAGAAGTTAAACTTGAAAATGCATTTTTGTTTATAAATGTTATTTTATACCATATGACTATCTATGGTTGGTCACATATGTTGTTGTGACGAGTCTGTACCATTACTAGTGGATCCCTAGGTATTGAGTCGACTTATATTTGGGATGTCTTTTACCCTCTTTGTAAATGGATGTATATGATCCTCGGGGGCCATTTGGTACGGTTATGTGAGACCGGTTACTAGCCATGGATCATATTTTCCCTAAATTGTAGCTATGGATGCATGTGATCCTCGGGGGCCATTTGGTACGGTTATGTGAGACCGGTTACTAGCCATGGGTCATAGTGTAGTCCTAGTGAACGAGTTTGATTTGGTTTCCTCGAGGGCCCTCCCTCACATCGTAGTACGGACCTTTGTAGTTCGTGGCCATGGATTCCAAGTGTTTCGACTCATAACTCGGATTGTGACCTACTTTGTGTTACGCTACAATCCTTGGTAAAACTGGTTATCTTTGTCATCGTATGATGAGTTTACATTGAAAAGGCCCGGTTGTGGCAAAGGTTTCATTTGAAAACTAAACCTTATTGAAAAGATTTCCTTATGATACAATTGTTTATATCTCTTGAAATCTATAAACTGTATGTTCTCACTAGACTTTAAGCCTAACACTTTTTCTCAAATGATGTGTATAACAGGTTCCCGTTAGCGGTGGGTTGCTAAGGGCTTGAGTGACGAGCTTGGTCTCGGGGATTTTTTAGATAACTAGTATTGATGTTAGGCAATTGTTTAAGTCCCATTCTTTTGGTGATATTGGATTAACAACCGATGTAATCTAGATAGGTTATGTTTAGATTAGTTTTTTTGTTGAGTTCAATATCCGTATTCAGGTTTGTAAAGGTTAAGTACATTTCCCCTTTTTGGGAGGTTTATACCAAGTGTTGTTGTTTATTTGTCCAGTTTCCGCGTTTCAAATTCACTCTGGTTTTTAGGGTGTTACAAGTTGGTATCATAGCTCTAGTTTAAGTGATCTAGGCATGAATGTAAGATGTCTAGACTTAGACTAAGTATGTTAAGCATTGATTCGTGAGCTTGGGTAGAATTTCTAAGATTGGTTGGTCTTAGAGTCGACGGAAATTATAGTTATCGAACGTTGTAGCGATGGTATTAAGAACCTTTATGTATTGTATGTTCATAATTTCACTTAGCTAATGTTATTATGAGAATATTTATACGTGATTGTGCTTAATGTACCGTTACTATGACAATTGGTAATGTGGTATTCGTTCTTTCATGTTCATTCTGTTGATTTGTCTCTTATTCTTTTCGTGCTTGTGTGGCAACCATTATTTAGGTATGGTGAACACACGTGGTCGTCCGTCGGGCGGCAGAGATCTTCGCGATGTTAGTTCGCGTGAGCTGAATCCTGTGGTTAGAGTGTCAGCAGTAGTTCCTTCGGGCATGCCACCGATATTTACTAGGGAAGTAGAGCTGGGGTCAAGAGTAGACTTGGCATCCACCAGCCCCGTTATTCAAGTGGCAAACCCTCAAGCTGATATGATGGTCAGCGTCATGCAGATGGTGACGTCGGCCATGGAGAAACAGCAAGAGGTTTTTCAGAAGATGTTGGAGGACCGGGATACGAGCCAATGTAGTGGAGGAGAATGTGTTGGTTGGCTCTGGGGGCACCGGGAACAGGATCAGATCTGAGGAGCACAGAGTGGTCGGTGCTCCGAAAAGTGGGAAGAGTTGTTCCTACAAATCTTTTCTGGGTTGCGGACCACCAGAGTTCTCTGGTTCCGAAGACCCAGTTGTGTGTGTTAAGTGGATCCGAGCGGTCGATCAGGCCTTCGGTTCATCCGAGTGTGGTGATGACCAGAGGGTAAGATTCGGTACTCAACTTCTCAGGGATACGGCGCTGACGTGGTGGAATGTTATCCAGTCCACCCTCTCTCCTACTGTTTTGGCCCAACCGACTTGGGGCGAATTCAAGATAAAGCTATTGGAAGAATACTGCAATGAGAGGGTTGTGGATCGGATCGAGGCAGAGTTTCGAGCGCTGGAGAAAGGGAATTTGTCGGTGAGAGAGTATACCCGTCAATTCATGGAGAAGCTAGGGTTAGTGGGGCATGTGGCCTCAACTAAGAAGGAGAAGATTAAGGCCTATCTGAAGGGTCTATCGTCGGACATGATGACTATGGTCCGAAACTTGAAGACTTCTAACCTTCGGGAGACTATCGAAGAGGCGCAGTTTATGGAAGAGGTTTACGCGAGAGGTAAACCGGAGAAGGTTGTGGCAGTTGTTGAGAAGAGGAAATGGGAGAGCAGTTCAGTACCTCCCAAGAGAACCCGACCTTTTGTTGGAAACCGAAGTGTCAGCAGTTATCAAGAAGCTAGGTGGTGCCAGAAGTGCAGAACCAAGCACCACGGTAACTGTGGCACCACTCCTCAATCTTGCTACAAGTGTGGTAAATCTGATCACATCACTCGTGACTGTCCGATCAGAGGTCTTGTTTGTTATGATTACAAGACACCGGGGCACATGAGGAGAGATTGCCCGAAGCTCATGATGGGTAGCGCGCCAGTAAAGAAAGAGAATCCACCTAGGGTTCCGGGTCGAGCGTTTCAGATGACGGCCGATGAGGCCAAGGCATCAGCTGATGTGGTATCGGGTACATTTCTTATAAACTCAGTACCTGCTCGTGTTTTATTCGATACGGGTGCCAGTTTCTCTTTTATATCTGAGTTGTTCCATCCAAATATTGCTATGCCCACTACTAGTCTTGAGGTTGCGTTAGTAGTTGAGATAGCAAATGGTAGTCAAGTTCTGATCCGCGATGTTCTGAAGAAGTGTATTCTAGGAATCGAAGGGAGAGATTTCCCAATCGATTTGTTGCCGATGTTAATCGGGGGTTTTGATGTTGTGGTCGGCATGGATTGGTTAGCGAACAATCATGCTGAGTTCGTATGATCCAAGAAATTAATTCGACTTCCCAATCTTAGTGGCGAAGTTGTTGTGATTTATGGTGAGAAGAGGAAGGGAGATGTGGAAATAATTACCATGACTAAAGCACGCAAGTGTTTGGCGAAAGGATGCTCGTCTTTCCTAGCCTACGTGATCGACGCCAAGCTAGAGAAGTTAAAGCTTGAAGATGTGAAGATTGTGCGTGAGTTTCCAGACGTCTTTCCGGACGACTTGCCCGGGTTGCCACCCGATCGTCAAGTGGAGTTTCGGATTGACCTCGTACCGGGAGCGGCTCCTGTTGCTAGAGCCCCTTACCGGTTAGCGCCAGCGGAGATGTAAGAGATGATGGCCCAACTCCAAGAGCTTTTGGAGAAGGGATTCGTAAGACCGAGCTCGTCGCCGTGGGGAGCTTCGGTCTTGTTCGTCAAGAAGAAGGATGGCACAATGAGAATGTGCATCGATTATCGTGAGTTGAACAAAGCTACAGTAAAGAACAAGTATCCGCTTCCCAGGATTGACGACTTGTTCGATCAACTCCAAGGAGCGGGGTGTTTTTCCAAGATCGACTTACGTTCGGGTTACCACCAAGTGAAGGTAAGAGAAGAAGACGTTCCGAAGACAGCTTTCAGAACGCGTTACGGCCATTATGAGTTTCTTGTAATGCTTTTTGGCCTAACGAACGCACCAGCGGTATTTATGGATTTGATGAATAGGGTGTGCCGACCTTTCCTCGACAAGTCGGTCATCGT
The DNA here is from genome assembly GCA_954870635.1 of Arctium minus. Lineage (NCBI taxonomy): Eukaryota > Viridiplantae > Streptophyta > Magnoliopsida > Asterales > Asteraceae > Arctium > Arctium minus. The sequence goes on along the minus strand of OX941081.1, from coordinate 126,729,959 downwards.
ATTCATTGATGATATCTCGTGTACTCTAAGAGCGAGTTAGAGCACGAGCAACACCTACGCGAAGTTCTCGATGTGTTGAGAAAAGAAAGATTGTACGCCAAGTTTTCCAAATGTGACTTTTGGCTTGAAGAAGTGCAATTCTTGGGTCACGTTGTCACTCGTGATGGAGTGAAAGTGGATCCCTCCAAGATTGAAGCTATGATGAATTGGGAACCTCTCAAGATTCCGTCAGAGATCCGCAGTTTCTTGGGTCTGGCAGGGTACTACCGGAGATTTATTCAAGACTTTTCAAAGATCGCTTCTTCCTTGACAGTTTTAACTCGGAAGAATGTGAAATTTGATTGGACTGGAACGCAAGAGAAGGTGTTCCTAATTCTACAAAAGAAGTTGTGTGAAGCTCCAATCTTGTGGTTGCCGGAGGGGTCAGAAGACTTCGTGGTCTATAGCGACGCTTCAAAGATGGGATTAGGATGTGTGTTGATGCAAAGAGGCAAGGTAATCGCATACGCCTCGAGGAAACTTAAGATACACGAGAAGAACTATCCTACCCACGATTTGGAGTTAGCAGCGGTGGTGTTCGCCTTGAAGCTTTGGCGACATTATCTCTATGGAACAAAATGTACGCTCTACACAGATCATAAGAGTTTGAAATACGTCTTTGATCAAAAGGAGTTGAACATGAGGCAAAGGCGGTGGCTCGAGTTGCTCAAAGATTACGATTGTGAATTGCTTTACCATCCCGGTAAGGCTAACGTTGTAGCCGATGCGTTAAGTCGGAAGGACTATAGCAGAAGTATTCGGGCTACACTTTCGAGAATCGAGTTAGTGTCTAGTCTTGTTGAGAAGATCAAGACATCGCAGGTTGAAGCTTTGTTGGAAGAAAATCTCAAGGAGGAAGTCATGACGAAACAACGTTTGCTCATAACGGAAGATAGCTGTGGGGTGAAACTGTTTAGCGGTCGTGTATGGGTGCCCAAAGTTGGGGGTAACCGTGATCTATTGCTAGAGGATGCTCACAAGTCCAAGTATTCCATTCATCCGGGAAGTACAAATATGTACAGGGACTTGAAGTTGTATTATTGGTGGCCAGTAATGAAGCTTGATGTGGCGCGTTATGTGGAGCGTTGTGTGACGTGCTCGCAAGTTAAGGTCGAACATCAACGTCCGTATGGGAGTCTTCAGTCCTTAGATATTCCCGAGTGGAAATGGGAACATATTACCATGGACTTCTTGACGAAGTTGCCTAAAACTCTTCGAGGTCACGATACCATTTGGGTAATAGTCGATAGATTGACTAAGAGCACTCACTTCTTGGCTATGCGCGAGACTTTACCGATGGACAAGTTAGCGAAGCTTTACATCGATGAAGTGGTCTCGAGGCATGGAATACCCTTGTCGATCGTGTCGGATCGCGACAGTCGGTTCACTTCGAACTTTTGGGATGGGTTTCAGAAAGAGCTTGGTACACGAGTTAAGTTGAGTACGGTTTACCATCCACAGACCGACGGGCAAAGCGAGAGAATGATCCAAACGTTGGAAGACATGTTGAGGTCTTGTGTCATCGATTTCAGGGGTAGTTTGGACTCTCACCTACCTTTGGTGGAGTTTGCTTACAACAATATCTACCACTCTAGTATTGGGATGGCACCTTTTGAGACATTGTACGGGAGGAAGTGCCGAACTCCTGTGTGTTGGCTTGAAGCGGGAGAGAAGCAATTCGTTAGACCTGAAATCGTGCAAGAGACGGTCGATAAGGTCAAGTGCATTCATGAAAGATTGAAAGCGGCTTAGGATCGGCAGAAGAGCTATGCCGATAAGAAGAGGCGGCCGATGGAGTTCCAAGTGGGTGACCGGGTGTTGCTTAAGGTGTCACCATGGAAGGGCATTATCAGGTTCGGAAAACGTGGGAAGCTGAGTCCCTGTTTCCTTGGACCTTCCAAAGTGCTTAAGTGGGTGGGTTTGCAAGCCTACCAATTGGAACTGCCATCAGAGTTGAGCAGAATCCACAACACGTTCCATATTTGTTACCTTCGGAAGTGTTTGGCGGAGGAAGAAAACGTCATTCCCCTCTCAGAGTTAAGAGTGGATGAGGGCAACCGTTGTGTAGAAGAACCTGACGCTATCTTAGAGAGAAAGTCTAAGAAGTTGCGTCACAAAGAAGTCACTATGGTCAAGGTGCAGTGGAAGAATCATCGGGGAGCCAACGTGACGTGGGAAGCTGAGGAGGATATAAAGCGAAGATATCCTCATCTTTTCGAGTAGTTGGATTTCGGGGACGAAATCATTCCCAAGTTGGGGAGGATTATAACACCCCGGATTTCCGTTATGTAATCTTGTTACTCTTGTGTTTAAGAGTTGTCGTTAGCACCACGTTTAGTTTGGAGTTTGATGGTTTTGGATTAACCACAGTGAACCACGCGAGTTGCACCGCGACTTGAGGTCGCGGCACAACCCGCGTAACCCTCTGTTTGTTTGGGTTTTATGGAGCTACGCGAGTTGCACCGCGACTTGAGGTCGCGGCACAACCCACGAAACCCACTGGATGGTTTGGGTTTGAGGGACACGGGCGAGTTATGTCGCGAGTTGAAGTCGCGGCATAACCCGCGAGGTTGCCTGGCTGACTTAAAAGTGGTCTTCACAAATATCTCATTTGGTTGGTAAATCAAATATCAAAATCTCATTTCTCTCTCTCTCTTTCTCAAGTCTCTCTCTTTCTTGGTTTCCGTGTTTGGTTTCTTCGGTTGCCGTTTGTTGCTAGTATTAAGTGCATCTAGCAAGGGTTCGGTATAGAAAGCTTCGTCTTCTCTCGGTGGTCGATATCTGGTTTTTCGGGTTTTCGTCTAAAACCTATTTGGTGAGTTCCTACTACCTTTTTCTAAACTTTATACATGTCAAAACTTACATTTTGAACTTCTATATATCTCCATGGTTTCAGATCTAAGTTTACTACATTTTGATATAACTTGAGTTTTGGGAGATTTTAGGGTTCCTGATCATTTTCGATTAAAATGATGGGTTTCATCTTATTGGAAGTAAAAGGATGTTTTACTTGCACATTTATGTGGGTTACTTGAAAGAATGTTTAAAGTTCATTTTGATGATTTTCATTCTTACCAGAAGTTAAACTTGAAAATGCATTTTTGTTTATAAATGTTATTTTATACCATATGACTATCTATGGTTGGTCACATATGTTGTTGTGACGAGTCTGTACCATTACTAGTGGATCCCTAGGTATTGAGTCGACTTATATTTGGGATGTCTTTTACCATCTTTGTAAATGGATGTATATGATCCTCGGGGGCCATTTGGTACGGTTATGTGAGACCGGTTACTAGCCATGGATCATATTTTCCCTAAATTGTAGCTATGGATGCATGTGATCCTCGGGGGCCATTTGGTACGGTTATGTGAGACCGGTTACTAGCCATGGGTCATAGTGTAGTCCTAGTGAACGAGTTTGATTTGGTTTCCTCGAGGGCCCTCCCTCACATCGTAGTACGGACCTTTGTAGTTCGTGGCCATGGATTCCAAGTGTTTCGACTCATAACTCGGATTGTGACCTACTTTGTGTTACGCTACAATCCTTGGTAAAACTGGTTATCTTTGTCATCGTATGATGAGTTTACATTGAAAAGGCCCGGTTGTGGCAAAGGTTTCATTTGAAAACTAAACCTTATTGAAAAGATTTCCTTATGATACAATTGTTTATATCTCTTGAAATCTATAAACTGTATGTTCTCACTAGACTTTATGCCTAACACTTTTTCTCAAATGATGTGTATAACAGGTTCCCGTTAGCGGTAGGTTGCTAAGGGCTTGAGTGACGAGCTTGGTCTCGGGGATTTTTGAGATGACTAGTATTGATGTTGGGTAATTGTTTAAGTCCCATTCTTTTGGTGATATTGGATTAACAACCGATGTAATCTATATAGATTATGTTTAGATTAGTTTGTTGTTGAGTTCAATATCCGTATTCAGGTTTGTACAGGTTAAGTACATTTCCCCTTTTTGGGAGGTTTATACCAAGTGTTGATGTTTATTTGTCCAGTTTCCGCGTTTCAAATTCACTCTGGTTTTTAGGGTGTTACAACCCATGCTTCAAAACACACAAATAGCTCCAACATAATTTAGATTGGGACAAAACATTTTCCAAGTGGGTTTATACCTTTTATCCTTTCAAATCATCCCATAACACCCAATAAAATGCATTTATACTAAAAAATATACTCCATGAAATAAATCATTAAGATACCCAAAATATATGATTCATTTATCAAAATGCCCAAAATCCCAAATGTGGGTGTTTTATAAGTTTATAAAGTTTAACACTTCACCAAAACTTATCAAGTGATCAACAGTTAACAATTCAATGTAAAACATATAAACACTTTAAAATAGACATTTTGGCATGTACACCGTTTTCACAAATCAACTTGAACTCACCTTGCTAGATTTAGGCTATATCTAGATTTTACCCCAACTTGAGCTTTTCTTGGAAAAACTTGAATCCACAAGCAAATTCTTCCAAAAACCTAGATCCACATGTTTCCAACCGTAAATATACATATGCCACCATATATAACTGTTCCCCAAACATTTTACACAAAGATCTCATCATATATCCAAAACCCTAATTTCCATAAATGAAGAAAATAGGAGGTTACCTTAACCATAACTTAAATCCACTAACCAAGATACTTCTAGGTTATCAAGATGAGCCATAGACTCCAAAACTTTAAGTGATGAAAAAGGTTGGATGAAAACCCTAGAAAATTGATGAAGGTGATGAAGAAGATAAAGATGAGATGATTCTAGTTCTAGCTTCCAAGCTTTGCTAGAGGCTAATGAATCACTTGGAATCCCATGTCTCGGTGCCTCAATTGTTCAAAATCGACAATGGGGGGTTAAGGGTTCGGTTCTTTGGAGAGAAGAATGAGATAGGTGAAGTAACCAATGAGAAAAAGGCTAAAACTTGATTTTTAAGCAATCTGGCCCCGAATGCGATTGTGACAAGTAAAAGTGACATGGTCACTCTCGCGAGGCACTCTCGCTGATAATGTACCGAGAGCTCCCAGCTCTCCACGATTGTGCCAAGCGAAAGTGACCATGTCACAATCGTGAGGCACTCTCGCCGAAGATGTACCGAGATCCTTTGGCCCTCGGCGATTATGACACGGCGATAGTGACCTTGTCACTATCGCGGGGCACTATCGCCCAACCCAAACCGAAGCCCAAAAGTTCACCTTTTCCGCCCGAAATGTTTCTGATGATTTTAGAGATCCAAGGCAATTCCTCCCGTTCGCAAGGTTTGTCCTTATAAACTTCTACGTTGGCCTAGGGCCACTTTTACTGTCTGAAGAAAATTACGGGTGTTACAATCCTCCCAACCTTAGAAGGATTTCGTCCTCGAAATCTAATTCTCACACAAGGTATTCCATACCACCCTCCACAATTATTAGGTTTCCTTAGACCCCAAAAGTAGTGACATATCCTAGACCTGAATGATGTCATTCTCCCAAACGACCGCTTCCCTTTCCGAGGGGTTGTCTCTAATCCATCTCATCATTGAGCTAAAACCCATTAACTTCCTGACGAAACTACCACCCTGATTTTTCTGTGAGGATACACACCACATATCCACTTTGATGCGGCCCACTCATACTAGAGTGAACGTCAAACTTTATTGGAGCAATTCCTAACCATGAAATCTCGGTCGCCTCCCAACCTTAGGCGACACATTCTACCTCAAGGGTAGTTTGTGACTTCACTTCCCACTGACTAGATCATTCCAACTCATCCCGATTTTGAATCCACATTCCAATGATCAATACCAGCCCAAAGAATTCCCAGAATTTCCTAACAAATCACCCCCGGTATTGGTAAGGCCTTCTTTCCAAGGACGTAATAATACGCTTTCCGGGGAGTTGGCCAATTCAGATTAGGCTCCCACATAACTCCGATCTATTCTCAAACCTCAAGCATCCTGACAATAAGATCCTCACCACATCAATAAAATCCTACACATCAATGCTTACTTACCAACGTCGAATCTCCCTCTAAACTCTACCACCGTGAGGCTAACATTTCCCATGATATAACGTGGATACTTGTAAATATTTCAAAGTTCATTGACCCCAAAAGACTAAGTCGGCTTGCATCGAGCCGATCCCCAAATGACTTACAGTTGACACTTAATATGGAACTAAACCCCAAATCATTTAGCTTTACGGATGAAACATACATCATCATTATTCACGAATACTCATTAAGATAGTGCACCACCGACAAATGGCATGTTGTCACACAGTTAACCCATCAATTCAAATTCAACCATACGTAAACAACCTTACAAGGTATTAACCTGAAGTTTTTACCGAAGGGAAAGATTATCACTTACATAACTGGGATAATGCACAATTCTAACACCTCAATTATTCATGCGTGCATCGATTCATAACCGAAACCCCCAAATTCAAAACCGACCACAAGTCGGATCATCCGACGCTTCAATTCCCAAGGACTTTTCTAGTCCCGAATTATAACTCATTTCATTATAGGGTTTTAAATCTATAACCCTAATGAGTTTAAGGTTTTTCAACTAATATGCCAATTTGAAACTTTATAAAATTCTCAAATGCGACAGCTTTACAACAATTAATCGTACGTGTAAAAATCTACTACCGTTTACTTGGTAGGTGTACAAAGTGATCATCAATGCCACACATATAATGCCATTTCATAATTTATTTGATCGATACTCACGTTAATAATAAAAATAACAAAAGATGCGCAACAAAGTTTTCAAATGGACTACCATGGTCCTAGCATGCATCAATTTATACCATGTACGTGAAAATAATTTTCTGCACTGAATCATATGCAACAAATGTTTGTACAATTCTAGAAGGGAACTTCACAATTTCAACTTCAAAATTCTTTCCTTTAAACCACACAAATGTCATGGAATAAAATTTCCAATAAGGCCCATATGCTGATTTCGTTTCTCGAAACTTAGCAAGGCAAAATGTGCATGCAATTGGTCAAACATAAAATAAAATTTAAATCTAGTTCAAACCTTGGGCCGCGCAAATAAAATGCACTTGTCCAAAAATAGTAGCTACAATGACATGTATACCGATAACTCATTTAATGCATTGCGGAAAACTTATGACAGTAAAATCAACAACTAAAGCGTGTTCAAGGCCAAAGTTCAATACGAACCATCAAAGATCTCCCACATTCTTACACATGCAAAAGTGTAAATTAACTCAAATTCCAAGCAGCGTTCCACGAAATACTTGCATAAAACTCAAAAATGAACCCACTCGACACTAAGACTCGCCAAATAACATGTGGGGTGACATCCACCAACAAAACTCTCATGAAATAAATTTCTCAATAAACCATAAACCAACGCACGCAAAGAACTTAGTCTACGCATTTCAAGGTTCACCCATTTGTCACAAACATCATAAAATAATACTCCATAAAGCTTAACAAAACCCACACGAAATAAGATTTCCAATAAACTCAGACATCAAAATAATGGAAGATAACTCTTCGTCCAAAACCTTAACATACGTGGAAGAGATCCAATGTTAAGGTCATAAACCATAGTTACTTGTCCAAGACTCTACACAACGTCAAAATACAAATATCGCAATATCCGAAAATAGCATTGGACAACAATGAGACAAAGAAAGTCTCAACAGAGTTTGCAACCTCATGTAATCAAGTAGTTTTATGCATATTTAAAATCATGGTTTAACAACCATGTGTGTACTAAATATCTTTCCAAAATTTTGTTATAGAATGTGACATGATGATTTCAGAAACATGAGAAATAGTTGATGCAATTCATGTAAGAATAAAATTTTGTGCATGAATTTGATCGGCAATCAACGTCTCGAAACCACGCGCCTCAATTTCCCCAGACCAAAGATCCTCAATTTCCCGGTACACTATTGTCATACGGATACTCAAACATCTTAGGACAATAATTGAAGGGTTCCATTGGTTCACCTTACAATTTCTCCTCGGATAATGTTGATTCCAAAAGTCTATGGTTCTAATCCAACCAATCATTTCGACCCAAAAGGGTCCACTTAATGCAACCACCATACTTATTGTCACTCCAAGTGACGAACGCTAAAATCATCAGCCTCCCCTAACGGCTACCCACTTAGAAACTTCTTCACTACTCCAATGGTCGTCACATCAAAGTAGTACAAGCATACACATGTTTCTCGTAGGTTTACCATAACACTGGCCAGGTGTAATTATGAACGTATTGTACATGATCATCCTTGCTACTCTCGACGTGATTCCCATTCCTAGTGACTCCATTATCCTCAAAACATCCAATCTTAAAGTGCCTATTGGTGAAATTCTCTCTCTCGATCACTTAAAAGAAACTAGTTTGAGTCTAGGCATCCAAAATCAACACCTAAATCTCTCAAACTTAGGCTCTGATACCAAGTTGTAACACCCTCAAATTTGGTAAGAGTAACTAATTAAAAACCTCAATATAATATCAATTAAAGGACAAAACTTCTACTTATACATCAATCTCCATATACCTCAATTTAAAATTCTATAATTAACCACAACAATTATAAAACTACAGTCTTATATACAAAGACTAAATCGAAGTCGGGTGTTACTTAACCCAATTGCAAGTTGCTCTTCCCAAAACCAATGCGGAAGACTTCACCAAGCAAATCGCTTCTCGAGCTTACAACAAACACTCATCTCTTCATAGTGTCGCTAGCACTAACCCAAAACGGAACCTGATGCACATGCTGACAATTTAAAAGGTTAGGCTAACGCATAGTGAGTTCAAGAGTTTTAACATGAATAAATATATCTTTAAAGGAAAAGAATTCAGTTCAACTCAAGATCTTTCAAAATGATTTACTTTAGAAATGGAAACGACTCGTCTTCCCATAAAATACCTCTCTAAGGACAACGCTCCAATACAACACTCTTTATAGACCGATTCAACCCAAAACTCACTCAAAACGTGAATATAAGTCGACTCCCAAATTGTGAAACCGTGAATAACACTTCACATCCCAAAACACCCAAAAACACGGGTGAGGCATAACACTCAACCCACAAATCATGGTTAATAAATCCCATATACAATATGCCACCGAAAACATGGATACAAGACTTAGTACCCAAAACAACACTTTTCGGTGACGAGGGAGACCCGATTCCATTGAATGTGGCGGGCACACAAAGTTAAGACACATATCTATGTTATAAGTTTATCTTAAAGGATAAACAACCATTGACATCAACCCTATCCAAGTCTTTAGTCAAGGTAGACATCAACCCTATCCAAGTCTTTAGCCATTTGAACATCAACTCTATCCAAGTCTTTAGTCATAATAGGCATCAACCCTATCCAGGTCTTTAGCCATTTGAACATCAACTCTATCCAAGTCTTTACTTCAGTGCAAAACATGGGTTCAACTCTATCCAAGTCTTTAGCCCCAAAGAATCACCAAGTTCAACCTTATCCAGATCTTTACCTTGGGATCTCACCATCCTTGACACGCTTGATTATTTAGGACTTACATCGTACCACCAACGCCTAATTCTAGATTACAACACAGGAATCTTATCCCACTTACACGATAAGACCCGCCTCTATGCCTATGGATCCATTGCATTACAGTCTAACACGTTACATGACTCCAACGGATGAACTAACGCATCCAAAACATGTAATTCTCAAATAAGATGCAGTAAATGTAAATCATAACCAATCGCTCTACATTGAGCTATTAAAACCGGACAAGTGTCCCCAAGACCCAACAAAATCCAAGTCGAGCCATAAGCTCAACAAATCCAAAGACCCAACGTTGAAAATCATAAAATGAAATCAAACGTAAACGACTCGCAATAATGTAACCCATACTTCAAAACACACAAATAGCTCCAACATAATTTAGATTGGGACAAAATATTTTCCAAGTGGGTTTATACCTTTTATCCTTTCAAATCATCCCATAACACCCAATAAAATGCATTTATACTAAAAAATATACTCCATGAAATAAATCATTAAGATACCCAAAATATATGATTCATTTATCAAAATGTCTAAAATCCCAAATGTGGGTGTTTTATAAGTTTATAAAGTTTAACACTTCCAAATAACCAAAAGTTATCAAGTGATCAGCAGTTAACAATTCCATGTAAAACATATAAACACTTTAAAATAGACATTTTGGCATGTTCACCGTTTTCACAAATCAACTTGAACTCACCTTGCTTGATTTAGGCTAAATCTAGATTTTACCCCAACTTGAGCTTTTCTTGGAGAAACTTGAATCCACAAGCAAATTCTTCAAAAAAACCTAGATCCACATGTTTCCAACCGTAAATATACATATGCCACCATATATAACTGTTCCCCAAACATTTTACACAAAGATCTCATCATATATTCAAAACCCTAATTTCCATAAATGAAGAAAATAGGAGGTTACCTTAACCATAACTTCAATCCACCAACCAAGATACTTGTAGGTCACCAAGATGAGCCATAGACTCCAAAACTTTAAGTGATGAAAAAGGTTGGATGAAAACCCTAGAAAATTGATGAAGGTGATGAAGAAGATAAAGATGAGAGGATTCTAGTTCTAGCTTCCAAGATTTGCTAGAGGTTAATGAATCAGTTGAAATACCATGTCTTGGTGCCTCAATTGCTCAAAATCGACAATGGGGGGTTAAGGGTTTGGTTATTGGGAGAGAAAAATCTGGACCCGAATGCGATTGTGCCAAGCGAAAGTGACTTGGTCACTTCGCGAGGCACTTTCGCTGGTAATGTATCGAGAGCTCCCAGCTCTCCGCGATTGTGCCAAACGAAAGTGACCATGTCACAATCGCGAGTCACTCTCGCCGAAGATGTACCGAGAGGCTTTGGCCCTCGGCGATAGTGACCTTGTCATTATCGCGGGGCACTATCACCCAACCCAAACCGAAGCCCAAAATTTCACCTTTCTCGCCCGAAACGTTTCCGATGCTTTTAGATATCCAAGGCAATTCCTCCCGTTCGCAAGGTTTGTCCTTATAAACTTCTACGTTGGCCCAGGGCCACTTTTACTGTCTGAAGAAAATTACGGGTGTTACAATCCTCTCAACCTTAGAAGGATTTCGTCCTCAAAATCTAATTCTCACACAAGGTATTTCATACCACCCTCCACACTTATTGGGTTTCCTCATACCCTAAAAGTAGTGACATATCCTAGACTTGAATGATGTCATTCTCCAAAACGACCACTTCCCTTTCCTAGGGGTTGTCTCTAATCCATCTCATCATTGAGCTAAAACCCATTAACTTCCTGACAAAACTGCCACCCTGATTTTTCTGTGAGGATACACACCACATATCCACTTTGATGCGGCCCACTCATACTAGAGTGAACGTCAAACTTTATTGGAGTGATTCCTAACCATGCAATCTCGGTTGCCTCCCAACCTTAGGAGACACATTCTACCTCAAGGGTAGTTTGTGACTTCACTTCCCACTGACTAGATCATTCCAACTCATGCCGATTTTGAATCCACATTCCAATGATCAATACCAGCCTAAAGAATTCCCAGAACTTCCTAACAAATCACCCCCGGTATTGGTAAGGCCTTCCATCCAAGGACGTACTAATACGCTTTCCGGGGAGTTGGCCAATTCATATTAGGCTTCCACATAACTCCAATTTATTCTCAAACCTCAAGCATCCTGACAATAAGATCCTCACCACATCAATAAAATCCTACACATCAATGCTTACTTACCAACGTCCAATCTCCCTCTAAACTCTACCACCGTGAGGCTAACATTTCCCATGATATAGCGTGGATACTTCCAAATATTTCAAAGTTCATTGACCCTAAAAGACTAAGTCGGCTTGCACCGAGTCGATCCCCAAATGACTTACAGTTGACACTTAATATGGAACCAAACCCCAAATCATTTAGCTTTACGAATGAACCATACATCATCATTATTCACGAATACTCATTAAGATAGTGCACCACCGAAAAATGGCATGTTGTCGCACAGTTAACCCATCAATTCAAATCCAAACATACGTAAACAACCTTACAAGGTTTTAACCTGAAGTTTTTTCCGAAGGGAAAGATTATCACTTACATAACTGGGAGAATGCATAATTCTAACATCTCAATTATTCATGCGTGCATCAATTCATAACCGAAACCCCAAAATTCAAAATCGACCACAAGTCGGATCATTCTGACACTTCAATTCCCAAGGACTCTTCTAGTCCTGAATTACAACTTCTTTCACGATAGGGTTTTAAATCTATAGCCCTAATGAGTTCAACGTTTTTCAACTAATATGCCAATTTGAAATTTTATAAAATTCTCAAATGCGACAGCTTTACAACAATTAATCGTACGTGTAAAAATCTACTACCGTTTACTTGGTAGGTGTACAAAGTGATCATCAATGCCACACATATAATGCCATTTCATAATTTATTTGATCGATACTCACGTTAATAATAAAAATAACAAAAGATGCGCAACAAAGTTTTCAAATGGACTACCATGGTCCTAGCATGCATCAATTTATACCATGTACGTGAAAATAATTTTCTGCACTGAATCATATGCAACAAATGTTTGTACAATTCTAGAAGGGAACTTCACAATTTCAACTTCAAAATTCTTTCCTTTAAACCACACAAATGTCATGGAATAAAATTTCCAATAAGGCCCATATGCTGATTTCGTTTCTCGAAACTTAGCAAGGCAAAATGTGCATGCAATTGGTCAAACATAAAATAAAATTTAAATCTAGTTCAAACCTTGGGCCGCGCAAATAAAATGCACTTGTCCAAAAATAGTAGCTACAATGACATGTATACCGATAACTCATTTAATGCATTGCGGAAAACTTATGACAGTAAAATCAACAACTAAAGCGTGTTCAAGGCCAAAGTTCAATACGAACCATCAAAGATCTCCCATTCTCATGTGTATCAGTCGGTAACTGGATATAAGCCTGATATTTTACATTTACGCATGTTTGGTTGTGCAGTATATGTGCCAATTGTGCCCCCACAACGCAACAAAATGGGTCTTTAAAATGATTAAGTATATTTGTTGGATGTGAATCTCCAAAATTTATCCGCTAATTAGAATCCTTGACGGGTGATCTTTTTACCGCTAGTTTTGAGGATTGTCACTTTGATGAGACAGTCTTCCCGTCGTTAGGGGGAAATAGGAAAAGGATTTTCCATGGGAACGACGGGAAGTGTCATTGAATATTCCCACTCTGTCTCACGTTGATCCCCAAACTTCATAATGTAAAGTTGAAGTCAAACAAATCAGACTCGATACCTGATACGTTTAATGTTATTCTAGAAGTGACAAGATCACATATACGAGCTGCAAATATACTCGCAAGGTTAAAGTCCCCAAACAAGGGCACAACGTCGCTGGAAAGTGCGTTGCAATCACACATGGTGGAGGTGTGGTTGAGGTCGTAGCTCCCAAACGGAAATGGGGGAAGCTACCTAGTTCGATAGATACTCATCTAAAGGAAGAAAAGAGTAAGACACAACTATTTGTCATCAATACATAAAACCTCTCATGAGATTTTTTTCTGATTATACTATGTTTATGAATCATTATTGGAGGACGCTCCGAAGTTAATATTAATTCCAGAGATCAAAGAAATCTCAAATGAATTATGAGAGTGCATATGAGTCGATGGACAGATCATATATACCCATTGATGATATATTTCGCATATATTGTTGCTTGTGAGATGATAGAGCACATTGACATCGAACCATGCTCAGTTGAAAAATATCAACAAAGAGCAAATTGGTCTAAATGAAAAGAAGCAATCTAGGAAAATCATATTATTTGACAAATGAACAGGTATTTGGTTTGGTAGTGCTAACCCACCAAGTGTAAAGCCTGTAAACATAGATAAATCATTTGTCATAAAGCGTAATTAGAATAATTAAGTCATAATGTATGTGGCTCTCCTTTGGCTCAAGGTTTCTCACAACGCCCTGGATTGACCACGAGAAGACTTACTCTCCCGTGATGGACGTTATAATGTTCTGCTAATTAATTAGCCTAGTAGTTTCCGATGGACTGGAAATGCAACTCATGAATATGGTTACCACATATCTTTACGGGGATCTAGATTCAGAGATATATAAAAGTGATTGATGATATTACATTACCAAAATCAAGTAACTCTAAACCACGAAATGCATTTGCAATGAAATTAAAACGCTCAATTTATAAATTAAAGCAATCTATATAGATGCGGTATACCCGCCTAAGTGAATACTTGATTGGAAAACGATATATAAGAACGATGAACTGTGCCCTTGCGTATTTATTTAGGAAAACAAGTTCCAGATTTTCAAAGTAGATTTATATGTCAATGTTATGAACATAATAGGCACTCTTGATGAAATAAGAGAAACCACAAGCTACTTGAAATCTAAATTTGAGATGAAAAATCTTGGGAAAACGTGGTTTTGTGTAGCCATTTGAGCTAAGCCACCGAGTTTGTGAAATATTAATTCACCGGTCGCATATGTCTAGAAAATAATCAGGCAATTTAATATGGACAAAGCGCATCCGGCTAGCACTCCCATGATCGGTCTAAGTGTCGGATATAAGGAAAGATCCATTTCTCTAAAGGATGATGACGAAAAAGTGTTGGGAGCTGGAATTCCCTACCTAAGTACAATATGCGCATTATTGTACTTAACATAATACACTTGACCATATATTGTATTTCTCAGTTAACTTGTTAGCTAGATTTAGCTCAGCACCAACGCAGCGTCATTGGAATGATATCAAATTAATCTTTTGGAACCATTGACATGGGCTTATACTTTCCCTGTAGAAAGAAAAATGGGATTGATAATGGAACTTCGGTACCTACTTATAATGTAAGCAGCAAAAGTACTAGCTCTTATAGAAAAACATCAAATAATGTAATGATATGTATTTGCTGATATTAGATATTTGTCTGACCCATACAAAGGTCGTTCCCAAATTGGATAAGAAAGTACCATTGGGAACATGTCGATTGTTTGGAAGTAAACTAAGCAACTTTATTTACCTACCTCTTTGAACTATATTACTCTACATGAAATTGTTCAAGAGTGTACATGGTTAAGGACTATCAGTACATATATTAGAGAAGTTAGTGTTTTGAGTTCAACCAATATCCTACTGCATATATGGAAATAATGCATCATATATCAAAGGAATGAAAGTAAGATACATAAAGGTTGATAACACAAAACATTATCAGCTTAAGTTTCTATGCAATCAACAACAACAAACTCCCCTCAGGATTCAAGTGAATCATGTAAGGTATGTGGAAAATGTGAATATTTTCTAAGCTCTCTTGATTGATGTACAAATCAGGAAGAGTAATAGACAAAAGGAGGTGTCTACTAAACATGCATTATTAATGAGTTGTGCTCTTTCCTTCGCCCAAGGTTTTATTTTTCCCACTGGGTTTTGTTCCTTGGTACAAGGTTTTAGTGAGTCAACAATTTATAAATCATCTTGTTTTCTAAACCTTTTGAGTGATGTACAAATCAAGAAAGATAGTAAACTAAAGGAATTGTTTATTAGTGTCTTGTACTCTTTCCTTTATCCAAAGTTTTTATTTTTCCCATTGGGTTTTGTTTCTTTGACGTAAGGTTTTATTGAGGCAAGAACTATGCACTATCACTCTTTTGACTCGGCACAAGGGGGAGTGTTGAAGGATTATGTGCCATCATCAAAAGGAAGTGATTGACAAAATATTTTCCTAGTAGTAGAATTTACCATAATGAATGTTTCATTTTCTTTGTAAACTCCTCCCTATTTAAAGGGTTTATTATTAATGAGAATTACATAATTCATTCTCTCTATTTACTATTGATCTGCTTTGTTTTTCCTATAACAGTCATGGAATATTTAATAAAACATATCTTTTTAAAATTGTGGACAAATTGGAAACAAGCAACACTACCCGGGTAACATCCTGGGGGGGTGTGGGGTGAAAGCCACACTACCCGGGTTCGATTCCCACGAGCAACACTTTCCTGAGATATCCAAACTCTGGGTCTGGTCCTTCGGGGTCGGGGCGGGGACCTGTTCGGGTGGGTCCAGTCTATGGGACCCTCTACCCTGCCGGTCGGGTTCAGCCAAAGGCTGGCCCGGGTCGCAGCGGATTAGTGGGATTTTCCGTAATGGAGGCCCGATACCGCTGGAACATGTGTGTGCGTTAACTTGTCGTTCAAAAAAAAAATTGAAAACAAGCAACTCCAATAGGCAATTTTTTAATTTTAAAATACATCTTAAACATTTGGGGTAAAAAAAACGAGATTCGATCTCCAGAAAGGTGCCCCCTCCGTAGCTTAAACACGAGTTTTACTTGCTTTGTGTACCAACCCAAATCACCCCGTGACATATAAATATACTCGCTCAGAAATTATCACCAATTTTAACTTTGAAATTAAAATTGGATCAAAGTTTCATAATTTTTCTTCATAATTTTTGCATTCGCCCTATTATGGGATGGATTAAAATAATTTTACAATTTACATAGTATGGTATCGACCACCACCCTGACAATTATGGTTTTCAACTTTAAACTATCGATTTATTTTTGGTAACTGTAGGTGTTCGGACCAGTTTGCACACGCCTCAACTAGTTCTATAAGACCCTGAATATAATAATAAAAAAAATCACCAGTATCCCTCAAAAAATGAATTGATGTACCTATGAAGATATCCCTGAGAAAATAAACAGATGACCCATGAAGATATCCCTGAGAAATATGAATTCATATGACGAGGAACCCTAAAACTAACTTTTATTTGTCAATTGAGTTGTCAGTTTGTCAAAAATACTAATAGAAAACTTTTTATAACAAATGCCAAATCGACCTGTCTTAGGGGTTGTTTGTTTTTTTAAAAAAACTTCTTAATGACTCTTAAGTCTGAATCGTTCAGGCCTTTTTATACATAACATCTTATTAATCATAACTAAAATAAGACTTCAGACTTTAGACCTCTTAAAAAACAAACGGCACCTTAATGTGCTTTCCTTCTTCCCTATTAGCAGCATTCATTCACACACACTAATATTTCTTTTTCAAAGTTAGGGCGGAATGATAAAAAAAAGTAAAAGTAAGTGGGACTTACGTGACTTTTGAAACATTGGTATAAAAGTTAAACTACCTGTAAGCTATAAGGAGTCAAAGTGTAAAATTAGCAAAACTGTGGAGTATATACATAGATACACGTATCCACATCATAATAACTCTGTGAACTGTTGAGAGGAAACCCTAGCTTGTGTTTTCTCGCCGCAGCTTCAAGGATCTGAGTGAAGATGAAGGTTTGAATCTTATATGCAAAACTTACTACAATAATTGTTTGTATTTCCAGTGCTGTCTACGATTCTGAAATGTTATTTGCAATTTGTAGTTCAATATTGCTAATCCCACCACTGGGTGCCAGAAGAAGCTCGAGATTGACGACGATCAGAAACTGTAAGTTTGATTGTCGTTTTAACCTAATAATCCGTGGTTCTAATTTTGTGATTTCTGTGTTCTTTTTTCATTTTTTGATTGGTAACTGGGGTCATTGTTAAGTGTAGATGTGAAAATAGCAGTTTTTATATGCAATATATGTGTTACGTGATGTGATAGGGAGATTCGACATGTCCTTCCATATAACTGTTTCAGTGTTGGTTTTTGGTCAATCGTCAAGAACAATGTTAATACTTTCCGAATTGGAATTGATGTGAATTCTGTTGCAACGACTCCATTGCTAGTCTTCGATTTATAGAACATTATTGATGGTCAATGGTTATATCAAGTTATGTTACAAAAGGCTTGAAATCTGCATTAATTGTGAAGTTGAGAAGTAGCTGAGTTGATTTGAGAAAGTGAATTGGATAAATCTGTTCTGGTTGCATGTTGTTTGGTTTGCAATTCTTATTTTATGTTGAAGGGTGCCCGGGCTGATTCAAGGCCGCCAAATAGAATTAAATAACTCCTCTACCAAGCTAGTTTTCTACAGGCTTTTTTATGTGTTGAACATTTTCTAAAATTTGTGGGTCAAAAGAGTAAACTGTTGGGCAAACACTAGGGTTTTAGAAGCACTTTGGTATTTTCATTGAGCATTCTGTGAATCAAATGTTTGTACACCACTCTACATAATTAGATACAGCACAGTTTATGGCAATTTACCAGAATTCTGTTTTCAGTTTTTGGTATATTTAATCAGAAATTACTATTTTAAGTGTGTATTCAAAATGATGCAAGCTATAAGTAAATCAGCGCTGCTGGTCTTATTGATTTGATTCAAAACTAGGCATCTACTATGGTGATTGACAGAAGATTATGGTGATTTCATGGTATTGATCATGAGATGTAAAATTTTGCAACCTAAATGTGATTAAAATTGATGATTATGTGTAGAAAACTGGAACAACAATAAGATGTTGCAAATACTTGTATTTCATGGAGAGCAATTAGGAAAACTGAAATTATGTGTAAACATGTATGTTATATATGTTCTGCATACTGTCAACATGACCAAGCAAGGAAGTGCCTAATATTTGGAACGTAGTTAAATGCTAGTCAAATCTAGGATATTAGTTTTGCAACAACAGATGGGAAACTTGGTGTGCTGGTAGTGGAAGTCAAGTCTGATAATTTTTCTTTTCCAAAAAAAAAAGTCCGATAATTTGAATGCAACCATGTGACTGTGGGATGGTAGAATCATTTACATAACCTGTGCAGCAAAGTAGCTCATGGATATATTTGAAACTAATCCTTTTTCTTTTAATTTTTACTTGAAAATCCTCTCTTACCTGGATTAAGAAACTTTTCATTTGTTTGTGGCAAATGTGGCTCTATTCAATTTTTTAATTTGAGGTTTCACCTTAAAATTTGCAATTATTTTAAGTTTTCATTTTTGTATTGTCCAGCCGGGCATTCTTTGACAAGAGGATCTCACAGGAAGTTAGTGGAGATGCTCTTGGAGAGGTACATTGCTTCTCTTTGTCTGTCTTATATGATCTGTTCCTTCCTATGCTTCATCTATTTATCCACTAGTTTATTCATGCCGACAAATCATAGGAATTCAAAGGGTATGTCTTCAAAATCATGGGAGGATGTGACAAGCAAGGATTCCCGATGAAACAGGGAGTTTTGACCCCAGGACGTGTTCGTCTTCTTTTGGTGAGAGGTGAGCATACTAATAATGCCCTAATTCCTGCCAGTTTCGGTGCAATTCTTCACGCTGATTTTGAAGATGTTTATTTTGGTATGATCAGGAACACCCTGCTTTCGTGGGTATGGAAGGAGGAATGGAGAACGGAGGAGGAAGTCTGTGCGTGGTTGTATCGTGAGCCAAGACCTCTCTGTTCTGAACTTGGTTATCGTGAAGAAGGGTGAGAATGATCTTCCAGGTTTGACTGATGTGGAGAAACCTAGAATGAGAGGTCCAAAGAGGGCATCCAAAATCCGCAAACTCTTCAATCTTTCAAAAGAGGATGATGTTAGGAAGTATGTGAACACATACCGCAGAACATTCACAAACAAAGCTGGTAAGTGACTGTTCACATTATAATTTTGTGGGTTCCATAATAATATCTTTGTTACTTGTTTCTTGGAGGTTGGGTTGGTTTTATATATGTATAATGAAAACATGTTCGCATTTGATGAACAATAGGGAAAGAGGTGAGTAAAGCACCAAAAATACAGAGATTGGTTACTCCATTGACTTTGCAAAGGAAGCGAGCGAGAATTGCAGACAAGAAGAAGAGAATTGCCAAGGCAAAATCGGAGGCTGCGGAGTATCAGAAACTTCTTGCAAGCCGATTGAAGGAGCAGCGAGAGAAGCGCAGTGAGAGCTTAGCCAAGAAGAGATCCAGGCTTTCTGCTGCTTCCAAGCCTTCCATTGCAGCATAATAGGCTTATCTTTGAATTAGACATTGTCACTCATGATTGGATTCATGTTTTGTAGTTGTGGTGTTTTTTATTAGACATTTTGTTTTGGGATATTGCTGTTGAATGCTTAATGTGGGATATTTACTATTTCTTGCTTTTTAAAATCAACATTTTGTCTTGGAAAGCCAGCATCATCATCCAAACAAAAATTGAACCATGGTGCTAAAAATTATTATGATATGTAATGAAATTGGTGACTTTTTGGCAATGTTACAAACAAATACAAGTACAAATTATTATGATATGTAATGAAATGGTACTAAAAATAGTTATTGAGATGGCCCCACACAGCTTCCTCAACATCTTCCCATGATTTGGCTGCCCTCAACTCTTTCCACATACCGAAAATGGCACCCAATATATTATCCTCGTGTATGATACAATAGCACCTGCATCATAACACAACCCATTTTTTATGACTAGTTTATATCTTCTAATACATTCAAACAACACAAAGCAGAATACATACATGGTTAGATATGATATTTGCCTCCTCTTCCCATTTTCATCCGAGGATGAACTTCTTTTCCCAAATGGAACTCCATAGCTTTCAACAAGTCGCTTCAGCAGCTGCAAATCTCCACGAAATATGTCCAAATGGATCGGGATCAAATCCATTATCGGATCTCCTGAAAATTCAACACCAGCCAGGATTCAATGCATAAACAACAAAATCTTGTAGGAGTTAGCAGGGAAGAGATCATACCTAAAGACATATTGCTGAAATCATATATATAGCTAGGAACCCATGATGACATCTCCCTCCCATTCGCAATACCATTTACCAGACGACCATCACAAGAATCAACACAAGACTGCTCCAAGTGGATATTGTCATCCATTATATCGGTGTGTACCCAAGACCAACAATTGTGCATTTCCAACGAACCATTATCATTCTAAAATAACCAAAGCACAAGGATCCATAAAAACTGTGAAGTAGGTAGAGGAATCTGAAATTCAGGTAATATCGAACAACATTATAATTATTACTTATTGTATTATAAGTTTAACACTGGTTCTTTTCATATTTACCATGTTTACTACAGTTTTTATGTTATTATTGATTTTGCCTAAAAGATTAAACATGTAAGGTAATTGGAAGTAGTTTGTTTCATATTCAACATTAGAGTAGGCAACTAAGAATAAAGGGAGTAGCGATCACAGAGCTTGGAAACTAACCTTGAACAGACTATGCAACTCTACAAAGTCATTCGGGAGGTATTCATTAACTTTCTCGATCAGTGTGCTTGGAATTGGATGACCCCTACAAATATGAAGCAGAATTTTAAAATATCAAAACTTTTGGCTTTTGAGATACAATATATAGACTTGGGCGCTTATAAAAACTGGATTCCATATTAACGAACAAAGCAGGAAAATAATGGATTCATTTGTGAAATTTGATTGTAAACCACTTAATATACAAACCTTACTGGGTTAGCAAAAATTTATGAATATAATACAACTGTTTTCTGATGTAGAATTGTGGATTAACTCCAATCAAACAGATAAAATTTAAACAGTACAACAAAAAGATGCAAAAGTTGCTGATAAAAAGAAAATTTGGTTCATTAAAACGTGGGACGAAACTAGAATTGAATAAAAGAGGTGAGTACATAACAGAGCCGATGTTGTTACACATACTTTTAGATTATGAATACCTCTATGGTGAACTATGCCATCAATAAGCAACTGTATATGCAATTAACTTACCACTTAGCCAAGCGACTTGATACATCCTTCTTTTTCCTATTTAGGATTGTGAAAAAAACTTTTGATGCTGCTGGGAGATTGATTTTTTCAGAGATATTCTCCATAATACCGTTGTCGTCATCCATCTCCAGTTTCTTTTTCATGTGCAGATATGACAAATCATTCAGAGGAGGAACAGGCAAAACATGGAGGTCATGCAACTGCTTCCCTAAAAACGAAGCTAGATTTGAAACCTCCTCCCACGAGAGTGCATCCCTTCTGCAAAATCAGGGAGCAAGTGAATGCCTAATCTTGAATTTATAGTTCAATTGTAAACGAATCAAGGTACTTAAAACCAAACCAAACCAAAAAAAATCCAGTAAATCTCATGCAGAGGTAAGGTCTGGGAAGGGTAGGATTTATGCAGATTTTTCCTCTATGCCAAGGGGTAGAGAGAGGCCGTTTCTGTGAAGACCTCAACTTGAGCAAGCTACAATTGTGTTCGTGTTCGTGCATACAAGCAAAGAAAACGGTAACAAACAAGGCATCAGGGACAAATATGACGAAAATAGGTTAAAACAAAAAAAGGAACACATAAAGAGCAATATCACAACTACCAATGCAAGAAAGAAAAAAAAAACTAAAACTAGTGTACAGAATCAAGGTACTTACAACTCAGCAAATATTTTCCCTTTGCATCTTTTCGTTATAATGTAAGGCCAAATGCTTGTGCGTCCACCACAACTAACCAATTCCTCTAATGACATACCAGCTTTCTTGTACTCAAATTGTTTCTTGCTCCAGATGCCAAATGGGTACTCAGTATCGGCAAAAGTTTCAACCAAACTATGCTTTGCAATTACATCAGGTACACCTTTTCCATCCCAAGGCACAATTTTATATGATCCTTCCTCAAGAAAAACAATCCCACTTGCCAAAATATTAGGAACATGGGTTTTCAAAGTACAATCTGACCTCTGCATTAGACTGTAGAACTGAAGCTGTAGGTATGCAAACCATATTCCATAAGAACTGTTTACATTTAAAGCATACTCCAAGAGATAAGAGATTAGTGATCTAATACCTCTGTTCCTAATGCATGAAGACTAGCTTCTAAGCCATCCTCCACAAAAATTTTGACCACATTATCAGCAACAAGATAAACCTGTAGTAATTGTGAATTGCATCATGTTAAGATAGCCTTTTTCCAGATAGTTATCATTAAAAATTTCATGTTAAGGGTAGCTAATATTGATGAATTCATTAGATTTTGGTATTAAAAAAAGAAAGAAAACCATATCACACACCAAAATTGCCACTATGCTATTTATTGCAACAACAAAAGAACCTCTATAGTATAATCACTTACAGGATTGCTACCCGTGCCAACCGGAAACTTCTCCTCATCTGCAGGCAAAGAAATATCGTGGAACACACATAGTTCTTCCATGCACTTGGACCACTTACTGGCATTTAATGCAATACAAGCTCCCTGAAATTCCAACATATCATGAGTTTTTATATCCTTGTACATGCACAAAGGCATGTTTCTAAATCAGAATACATGAGCTAAACAAAAATGCTTCACAAAGGGTTGAACTGATGACCTATCGCTGTCACTACGCCCTTGGAACTATTGCTTGTGTGTGTGTGTGTGTACACAAACTTGTCATGGCAATAAGTTTGAATTCAAATATGATGGAGCTAATAGCTATGAAAAGATGACTCTAGGTGACTTCCATACTTTTTATTCTTTGTATGCAATATAGCTTCTAAAAGTGAGAAAGCAAACAGTCAAATAACCAAAGTAAATAGAAAGTTACTACCTTCCATATTAAGTCTCTTAGTCCAGGTTTCCCAATCCAAAGCTTCCATAACCAATCTCTCAATTCTCTCTGTCCAATACAATTACTTGTGCTCCATAAGGAGTTGTAGTGGTCTCTGTCTTTGTCCAAAAACATGGTCAAGAAATTTATGTCATAAGAAAACTCTATATCAGATTTGATAAGACTTTCAGAACCCCCATTTGTAGCAATTTCACAGTT
The DNA here is from genome assembly GCA_954870635.1 of Arctium minus. Lineage (NCBI taxonomy): Eukaryota > Viridiplantae > Streptophyta > Magnoliopsida > Asterales > Asteraceae > Arctium > Arctium minus. The sequence continues at coordinate 126,706,180 of OX941081.1, read as the reverse complement.
TGAGTCCTCCATGTGCACATCAATTTTGACTCTCTTCTCCTTTCTAGTAAGTTCTGAGCAGCTCAAATTGTCATTCATGCATAATTTCTCTTCATCTCCGAAGGTGCCTTCACTAAGAGCAAGCAATCCAGCACGGCAAACTCCCTTATGTTGATAACCAGGAGCCAGATCCAGACACACAAATTCAAAATTTTTAGAGTTCACATAATTCTGAGTTACAGCAATAGTAGTCTCCAGGTTCAGAACACAGTGCCACCATCCAGTTGGGACATAAATAGTCTCGCCAGGTAGCTGTGTACACTCTATTGGCTTATCTTCATCAGCAAGGAGCGGGTAGAAATCCAACCACCACTGAGAACAAAATACCAGATGACAACAGCGTTTATTTAACCAATGCTATACAGATATGAAAAGCATCACCAAACGAAACTGAATTGATATTTAGATTTGTAAACAAGGTTACCTGCAACGACGATGGTGTTTCAATGTCAACATCACCATCTTCATCATTTACATGCACCGTCACACCCAAAGGTACTCTTCCAGGAGGGTACAGTGCCCATCTATTTATATAACAGTAACATATGCTTCAACACTCCTACTAATGGGTCAAATTAAGTGCATAAACAGTACTGAAATTATTTCATGGATGATTCATAGCTGCAGTATTAGCATATCTATTTTTGTTCAATGTTAGTGTGAGAATATGTGGCACCCCATCAGATTACTCTCCAAAAAGAGCTCTTGAGGAAAGAAGGAAGGTTCCAACATATACGGAGGAGAAATGGTCCAAGTATAGCCAATCCAACACGCCCCCTCCAAAGGAGGCTAGACGGGCATATATTTTCCTGGAGTGTCGAGTACCTGGAGTGGTTGATACCATGAAAGAATATGTGAAACCCTATCGAATTACTCTTCAAAAGAGCCATTGAGGAGAGAATAGAGGTTCCAACATATATATTATATTAAGGAGAAATGATCGAAGTATATCCAATGTGGGCCTCCAACAGTTAGGATAACTATTGTTAGCTTTATTAGATATAGATCATACCTCCATGTTGTGGAGGATTGTTTTCATCTAATCATCTTATAAGATTGACCTCTTTATAATTTCTATTGAGTTCCATTTTCAGCCTACTCCAGCTAGTTTTGTAAATAGAAGGCTTGTTGTCGTCATTGAAAACACGTGCTATGGGAACTAAAACATTTTGTACGGTAAATTGATCAAAGATTGCAGCCATTCTCGTTTTCCTAGTTTGACAGTAGATTACAGAGCTTACCTACCACTAAATTTAAATAGAAATCATTGTGAAAATACTAATAATGGTGAGTCACAAGGAAGTAGGTTAATGCATTAGAACAGCCTACAGTTTTCTTGAAAATTTATGACATCTACCTTTTGCGGCCACTCAGAAGAGTATTCCAGGCACTGGTAAGAGCTGGATCAACATGCCAAGATGCGCCAGACCTCTCTGGTCCAATAATGAGCCATCTAAAAGGCGGTCGCTGATCATTATCTAGTACATCAAAGTAGTCATCTGGGAATAGATGAGGAACACTATAATCTTCTAGTAAATCTGGTGCAACTTCCCCAAACTGCAATCGTTAAGTCTTGTTGCTTATAAAGTATCTATAGAAAGTGAGCAGGTGGAAAGCAATTCAAGTAAGACAATGCACCTTGTCGTCAAAGATGTAGAGGGGATCCTCATCATGTTGTACTTGCATGTAGGAGACGTAATCCTCAAACTTCATGGATACTTTCTTAGCACTCCTTTGAGAGATTCTGAAGGATGTATCTGCATATTTGACTAATAGCTGTTCAGGAGTCCAGGCCTTCCTTGCTGGCCAAGTATCAGCCAATCCCGAAACTAGAACCTACATGCAACATGTCAGACAGCATAATTCTCATAAACACCAATCCTAATAAAGGAAAGGCTACAAGACATAAGTCATGAGTAGCATTCAAGAATCTTGATTCTTTAAATGTTTCTTTGTGCACAATGATTGGCAATTCTTGGAAATAACTAACATATAAAAATAGAAGTTCAGCTACATTCTTAGACAAAGTCAACAACATACAGGTTTATGTGCATCATAGTGCTGACGGAACTCTTCTAGTGAAAGATCTGTCTTTCTTTCAACATTTCCATGATCAAAAGCGAACCCATCCAATTGGGTATAGCAACGATATAATCGCTTGTACAGGAATAAAGAGTTAAATCCTGTAAATAGTAGTACCATAACATTTAGTACAAATAGAGGCAACCAAAGCATAAAATCAAAAACTATGACATGTAACAAACTCTAATACCATCAAAGTGTAGTGGTTTTCTGCAGGGGTCATCAAATTTACTCAGAACTTGAAGTCTGCAGCCACATGAGAAAGAACATTAATTATTATATTCTTACTCAGATGGTACTTGGAAAAACCCCATATAGTTTGAATTATAGGAAACACAACAGCAATAAACACACACACACACACACACACACACATATATATATATATAAATTCTGAAAACATACCCATGCAGTGTCGTTCTCTTCCATGATCCTTTGTACTGAAGCTGAAGATTTTCGTTATTAAGGCATAAGTTCATCCACAAAGGTTCTTCATTGCATAAGATATACATCACACTGCACACCATAACAAAAAATTAGCAGACACCCAAATGAATGAAACAATGCACCAACAACCCTTGCTCCCAAGTTCCTACCAATCTTTTATCAAAAAAACATCCTACCAATCGAACTCTTGTTCTCTATTTTACAACTCTTGACCTAGAATTCTAAGTTCTGTCATAACAGTCACAAACCGTAAGCCACATGCCATCAAATGAGTGACTTTGTTTGAAGCAGATCTCTAGCTCAGCAAGCACACACAGAACCCAAGTGTAAAATATATACCAAAGAATTTCCTTTCATCTTTAAAGGCTATTGAAAGGTGTTGCGTGTTGAACTAGCATCGTAACTGTTACGGTAGGATACTGAAAGATGTCAAGACCAAATGAATAAGACACGGATCCAGAATAAGTAGACTAAAAGGCCCAAATCGGTGATGGTCACAGGGTAAAGAAAGAGCCCAACATGAATACACATGGCATAACAACTTGGGTGGGGATTCAGGTATAACAACCCATGTAGTCCTTAACGAACTCCCAAAGAGGATCTTCAGCATAATAGAAGAGTAGCACTCCTGTTAACCTATAAAAGAGATTTACCACTTCACTTGAACACTTAAAAACTCTCTCTAAAACAAGCTTTTTATCTTATTCAATTGGTTCTTACTCTAGATGCAGATCAGAGGGATGAGCTCCGGCATTGGTTGACTAACATCAACATAAAGCCTATGAGCTTTGTGAGGCATTAACAAAGATGACTACTTTGGCTATCGTCCCACAAAGGTAGGTCCTATAGAACTCCAACAATATCCAGTAATGCCTTTGATTGATCTATGTTCAGTTTTTGTCAACCCAACACAAAGTCACAAACTTAAAAGGTGTAAGTAAATCACACTATACAAATTGCTTATAGTTTCGACATCACAACATACAATCGTTCTAATCCTAATCGACTAATCGAGCCCCTTCATATGTGGGATCATCCCTCAAAAATCCGTAGACCCTTCAGGATAATGTATTGCCAAAGAATGTTGAACATAAAGAAGCTAGCATATCTCATTTAATTTGGCCCCCTTTTACATACTTTACTTACTTCCGTACACATAATGCGGAGAAATTTCAAAATTGGAACAACCAAGTGCGAGAAATTTAAAAACCTGCTAGCACAAGCAAGACGAGCGACATCACGAGGTGAGAGCAAAGTCAGTATCGAACAAACGATTTCATCCGAAAGAACATAGAAATATCCAAGAGCATCCGGTCTCCGATCTCTCGGAGCAATTTGAGGTTGCGAATCCCCGTCCACCTCCATAGATCGGCTCCTCCTTAATCTGAAAATTCAGCAGGGGGTTTAATTTCTGTCTATCTACTTTCTTCACTCGTATCGTATCTATATTGTAGCGAAGATTTCTGCGTAATGTTTAGGCAATTCAGCGGTGGCGCGTGGGGTGATGTTTTCTCTTTTCTTAACCGCGGATTCGCCGCGTGCGGCTGAGGATCGGATTCCTGTTGACGTGAAGATGAATGTGTGTGATTTTCAAACAATGGCCTTCAACTTTGTTGATTATTACAATTCATACCTTCAAGCTCTATGCTTTACACTATGCGTATGAAACTTTGACAGTTTAATTCCCCAAAATGGCATGAAGAAAGAATTCAACACTATTATAAACTAAATGGTGTGAGGAATGAAGAGGGCAATTCTCAAGCTTTAGAAGCTATGTCTAGGTCAAAAAACGTTTTCAAGGTGTGATTTATGACGGAAATTTTTTATATCATGTATAAAATTATAGGGTTGGGTTCTGGTGAGAAGTTAACGGTGATAAGTGGTTATCGATCGTTGGATAAGAAATGAACGCACATTAGGATGAGATGCACCGGATCAATTCCCTTTTAAGCCGCAATTTGTTATAACCGGGTTTTTATTTATTAAAAGTCAAGGGGTGTTGTTGCTATTTGTATTTTGTTGAGGGGTTTTATTGCCAACTTTCTATAGATGGAAGTTTGATTTCAAATCTTGAGGTATAAAATTCGCACCACCGCCTCATCTTGATTAAAAAGAAAAAAAAATACTCACAAAATACATTAAATAAATGTTTACTTTTAAAAATAAATGTTTACTTTCCTATTATACCATTAATTATGTGATGGATAAAATTTATCTCTCTATAATTAAGGGTAAACATGTCCTTTTGTTACAACCTTGTTTTAATGTTTAGAAAGGAACGACTAAATCATATTCTAATTAGGTGTTAAATGTATATTCGATATGACTTAGGGTCGCGTATGATCTAGGATATGAGCTAAGTCTTGGTGGAAACATTTTAAGCACTTTTGATACCGCAGGTTCAGTAGAAAAGATTCGGGGAAATTCTAGGAACTGACTGAGTAGACTTGAAGTTCCAACCGGTGGATCTTTTGATAGTGTAGTTGTTATCCAGGTGTTATACGCTCTATATTTAGCCGGTTGTGTTCATGTTTTGAAGTTCTGGTAAATTATCTTTTGGGTTTGTGTCTAATTGCCTGATACCGACTCTAATGCTTAATTAAATTATATTTGTGTTCCGGGTCACAAGTGTGACGCGCACCTTGTCTGCTGCCACGCGGGACTGGGGGTGTTATATTTTGGGACGGAGGGAGTAGAATTTTATCTAAAAAGAAAGTGATGGTGTGTGTTTTACGGTGTGTGCCGAAAAGATCATCCAAGGAAGAAGAAACACTTTGAAATTTGTTGGATTCACACTTTTCAATATTATTAAAGTAAGAATATTTCTTTTATTCCTTCAATCTATAAATGGTGGTTTTTGGTTTTTAGGTTTGATATATATACATATATATATATATATATATATATATATAAGTATGTTAACATATGTATGTATATATGTATAGGGGTTAAATCTAGCGAGGACCAAAAAAATGTTACAAACTTGAGGGCTAATCTAATCCCTTGATTAGAATAAATCAAGGGTCATTAAAAAAAAGCTTATTTGTAATAAAAGGATAACATAAGGGTATTTTTACTCCTGGATTGCTTCTTTTCATTTAGGCCAATTTGCTCTTTGTTGATATTCTTCAACTGAGCATGTTCGATATCAATGTGCTATATCATCTCATAAATAACTGTATATGCGAAATATATCATCAATGAGTATGTATGATCTGTCATCGACTCATATGAGCTCTCATAATTCATTTGAGATTTCTTTGATCTCTGGAATCAATATTATTCGGAGCGTCCTCCATTATTGATTCTTAGACATAGTTATAATCATAGACAATCTCACGAGAGGTTTATGTATTGATGATAAATAATTGTGCCTTACTCTTCTCTTCCTTTAGATGAGTATCTATCGAACCAAATAGCTTCCCCTATTTCCTTCTAGGAGCTACGACGTCAACTACACCTCCACCATGTGTGATTGCAACGCACTTTCCCACGACGTTGTGCCCTTGTTTGTGGACTTTTGACCTTGCGAGTATATTTGCAACTTGTATATATGTGATCTTGTTACTTCTGGAATAACATTAAACGAATCAAGTATCGAGTTTGAATTGTTTGACTTCAACATTACGTTGTGAAGTTTTGGGGATCAAAATGAGACAGAATGGGAATATTCAATGACACTTCATGTCGTTCCCATGGAAAATCCTTTTTCCTACCCCTAACGACAGGAAGACTGTCTCATCAATGTGGCAACCCGCAAATTTAGCCGTTAAGAGATCACTCATCAAGGATTCTAATTAGCGGATAATTGTTGGGGATTCATATCCAACATATACTGAATCGTCTTTTTAAGGACCCATTTTGGTGCGCTGTGGGGGCGCAATTGACACATATAATACATAACCCAAACATGCCTAAATGTAAAAAATCAGGCTTATATCCAGTTACCAACTGGTACGCATGAGACTGGTTAGCTAGTAGTGGGTCTAAAAACGAATAAATAAAGCAGCATATAATAATTGCATAACCCCTGGCAATTGTGGGTAAAGTGGTGCGCATAACCAATGGCCTAGATACCATCAATATTCTTTTGATAAGAACCTCTACGATACCATTTTATATATACACATAGGGGTATAGGAAGTTCTACATTGATTCCAATACAATGCAATAATCATCACATCCTTATGATGTAAATTCTCCAACATTCCAAGTCATGTAGACTTGATGAGATAATCAGGATGGTGAGACCTTAAACATATAGCTAGTGCTAGGAGTGCAACATTTCATGTGAACAATAATACGACATATGTTCATCGTGTTGAAAATTTCAACCACAACCATAAAGTACTTGAATGGCCCGCATTCTGGATGTTTATGTCCATAAATATTACCTTATATTCGTTGTAAGAATGGAATATTTTTTGTATTATGTCCTTAGCTTTAGGCTGGTCTCATTCTTGCCTTAGCTAAGGATCAGGGTTTACAAAAGTTCTAGGTATTCGAGAGGGCACTTTATGATGGTGGTGGTGTCTCTTGTGCTGCAGAAGTCAACAACTGTAATTTTGTTAATTACCTCATTTTGCATTCCACACGAAAGAGAATGTGTATATGTGTGTTTTGCAACACACAGATCATTATGTCATGACCATGGTGTCCCACATGGTCATGTCGAAACATATATGTGTCATTGCACCATAGTTCTTTATTGGTGACAAAATATGTTTCGATGACCCAATAATCTACTAGTTTGACACATTAATTTCCATGATATATGTTTCCTTTCATATTCATTAGAACTTATGTATATATGCTCATTTCCATTTGATACGAATATTTTAACAAGGTTCCTATTAATCTTGTACCAACAAGAAAATGACAGTCCATCATCTAAGTATTTTGGTTGGATGAATTATATAATAAGTAGTAATCTATCTTTTTTTAGATTGTGTTAGAGGTCAAAAGAATCAAGTTCTCCTCGATACATTCCTATACGGAACGAAGAATATTGAAAGTTTTGTATTTGTTTTGATATATTTCTTTACATCTATAATTTTTTTTGAACGACATTTACACACACACACACGTTCCCGCGGTATCCGGGCATCCGAGGGCAGCACCGACTAATCCGCGGCGACCCGGGCCAGCCCTTTGGACTGGACCCGTCCAGGATCCAACTAAGCCCGGCCTAATGACCGAACCCGCAACCCATAGACTGGTTGCCCGGATACCTGGACCCGATTTTTTACATCTATAATGGTTACCGATTTGAGTGTATATATATTAATTTTATACTTAACATAAATTTCAAGGATACATATTCTTAATCAATCTTAAATTAATATTATATTGTTCATTTTCAACTTGTTCCCCTTTTTTATAGGAGCACTCTTTAGTGCATTTCTTATTTGATTGTCTAATATCACATGGGTTAGTAGTTGTATCTCTACTCCAAGTGTTGAAAAATCCTTTCTGACTCTTACCAAGACCCTGGCCCTTTCTAGGGTCTCGTCCACATGGTGCATAAATGTCACATGTGTGAAATTGTTTTTAACTCACAATCCTTTGAAGTTGTTTCCACCTCTAACGTTTTCATTATTGATATCGAGAATTTTCTTTGTCCCGACATATGTGGTGTTGTTATTCGAAAGAACCTTGTTATGTCTCTCAACCACTTGCAGTAGGTTGATGACTTTGTCTAAGGTTATATTCCAACTTATATTGTTTCATTAATATTTTCTGATGAAAGGTGGAAATAATGTTATGAATCATGACATCTTTTGTGAGTTCTTTGCCACGAAGATTGAGATCCATTATGAGACACAACATTTCTTTGTTGAAATCAGTTACCTTCTTGTAATCGAGTAAGTGGGTTTCATTCCACTGTATGATTAGTTTATGAAATACATGGTAATGAATATTCCAATTTTCTTTTTGGGACGTCCCGTGGTTCTTGGGTACTTTTAGTTAATGGTATTCCTCCGAAGTTTGGGACTGGTGTGTCATGTCAAAATTTTCAAGGTATTTGCTTGGACCTTTTTAGATGATTGGTTTTGGGGAGTTAATGGTTTGTAGGTATTTTCTTGTACCTTTCCAACTACATTGGATACTCATATTTGTACTCAAGTTCCTTTGAGTTTAGGACATCAAATCACGGATGAGTTGTTTCAACCATTTAAGTATATGAGGGATAATATATGATTTTATGTTTGATAAGACAATGGATTATGGTTATAATCATTATTTTATGTATGAAATTTCATTATCATAACAATATTAGATTTTTGTATGCTTACATTTTGTTGTTAATACTTTATCAATATTTCAATTTGCGAAAAGAAATCACTCAATCTATTGGATTTCCAAGTAGTAGGGGAATCACATAGATTTCTTAAGTACCTACAAACCTTAGGGCTATTTACACTTGTTTGACAAAATCCTTTCGATATATTGCAATTTATTTAATCGGTAGATTTTGACATGAGGTCAAAAAATGAAATCAAATTCAAAAAATTAATTATCATATCATCATTATGGGAGCTTTTGGCACGATGCCAAAAAAATATTGGGTTGAAAGTGTAACTTCCAAATATGAATTAAGGTTGAAAATAATGAGTAGGAACTCATAATGAAGATAAACATTTGAATAGTATTTTAACATTTTCATGCTATTTTTGGAGCTTTTAGCAAAACACTAAAACTTATGTGCGTTGAAAGTGTAACTTCCAAAGTTAATTATAAGGTTATAAATTATAATTAAGATTAACATTTAAATGTTAACATAAACAAATAATAAATAAATAAATAATATTGTAAACTGATTGGATAAACATCTAAACATACGAATATTAAGATGAACATTTAAGTTAACTATTTAAATATATGAATATTGTAATCTAATTTGATAAACATTAATAAATAATAATAATAATAATAATAATAATAATAATAGTAGTAGTAGTAGTAGTAGTTCAAAACGATAAATATTACCATATCTCACAACAATATATTAATAAATTTAAGTGATTCAAATCAAAGTTGTGATCCATAATTAAATCAACCAATAAACATGTCAATATTGTAACTAATTAATGATGAATAAATAAATAATGATATGCTATTTTTTTTAAAAGTTATACTAACACAAATAAATTAAGTTAACTAATATTTTAATTCTTTATTTAAACTAACCTTAAAAACAGGTTTAATAAATCAATCAAATAAAACTAATATAATGTTGAAGGATTATGTGTCATCATCAAAAGGAAGTGATTGACAGAATATTTTTCTAGTATTAGAATTTACCTTAATGAATATTTCATTTTCTTTATAAACTTCTCCCTATTTAAAGGGTTTATGATTAATGAGAATTACAGATTTCATTCTCTTTATTTACTGGTGTTCTATTATGCTTTTCCTATAACACGTTATCAACACGTAACTCAGATATTAGTTTCTAAATTCTAACTGCCACTATCTACCGCCACCAAACTAAACAATTATTGTGTTTGGTGTTTGTTGTCATTACCGCTACAGATCAACATCCTGTTAATCCTGTTCAAATACGCATACTTATTCTCTTTATGCATTTTGTGCTAATTGTATGTTTGAATTTTTTTTACCGCCATGATTCATGTTTTTTTTTCTAATTATGCACATTGTTTGCTTAACTCTCAACCCCGTAGCATCATGTAACTTTGTCCTTTTTTTTTTACTTTGAGAGAAATAAATTTAACTTGTTCTTTTTTTACCATGGAGATTGAATTCGGTATAAAAGAGAGGTTGGGCGTAGTGGAATAATAGAGAATGACGGCTGGTTAGGGTTTTTGAGAAATCCATCATTTGTTGGAACAAATTCTTTAATTTTCTTTATATTTATGTTATATAATATTTACAAAAAAAAATTCCTCCGTTTTCTGAACATATTAGTTTTGGTGATTGAATTTTTTACACCTTGTTGATTAAAAGTTCTCAATCATATTGATTTAACTAATTATTTATTTTATATTGATTTGTTTTCCTTTATTAATTCTTTATTATTTAACATATATTTTAAGAAAAAATATAATATATTTTCCTTTCTCTATATTATCCACTAAATATAATTTTTGTTTATGGCAATATATATAAATATTTCTTGTTTACATTATTTGGTTGTTGATCTAGAATTATGGATAGATAATCATATTTGAATGAGATTATTTGAGTATTTGATTATTTCATTTAAATGTTTATTAATCTAATCTTGTTTTAAATTTTGAATTGATTTATCCATATATTATTCAAATGCTTATTTTAATTATAAGTTCCTACTTATAATTTCCAATCTTACAGTAGTTTTTGGAAGTTACACTTCCAACTCCATATATCTTGGTCCTTTATCAAAAACACTCAAATACTATTAATATGTTAAAAGTTTGACGTCGACTTTATGTCAAAACCAATATTTAATTGTCTCATGACAAAATCCCTAAAAATACCATTAAGGTATTAAAACACTGAAATTGGCTTCATATGCTAAACTTATATTCATTTTGGCTCATGCGAAAAGCTCTATAATTAACAATGTTATTAAATAAATTACAGGATATCGAAAGGGTTTTGTCAAACGGGTGTAAATAGCCTTAAGGTTTGTAAGGACTTAAGAAATCAATGTGATTCCCCTACTACCTGGAAATCCATGTGATTCCCCTACTACCTGGAAATCCAATAGCTTGAGTAATTTTTTTTTCGTAAATTGAAATATTGATGAAATATTATCAACAAAATGTAAGCATACAATAATAAAATATTATTATGATAATGAAATTTCATACATAATATAATAATTATAGATCGTGATTCATTTTTTAGAAAATCATACATTATGCCTTATATATGTAAATGGCTTAAACAACCCATCCGTGATTCAATGTCCTGAACTCAAAAGAACTTGAGTACAAATATGAATATCCAATGCAAAAACAACTTTTGTCAGAAAAGTACAAGAATAAACCTAAAGTCCATCAACTCCTTATTGACCCTAAAATCAACCTCCTGAAAAGGTACAATAAAATATCACCATGTTTTGAGACGACATATAAATCCTAACTTTCATATGAACACCTTTATTAGAAACCCCTAAAGAACTGTGGGAAGCCCTGAAAGGGAGAATCGGGAGTACTCATGAATATGTACTTCCAGAACTAATCGTATAACAAAATGAAACTCACTTACTCGATGCAAAAAGGAAACGGATATCAACAAATAAATGTTATATCCAAAATGCGTCAAAATCTCTGTGGCAAAGAACTCACATAAGATGACATGATTTATAACATTATTTTCACCTTTCATATATCAGTAAATATTAATTAACCAATATAAGTTGAAAAGCAACCTTTAGACAAACTCATCAACCTACTGCAAGTGGTTGAGAGACACAACAAGCTTCTTTCAAACAACGACACCAGATATGTCGGGACAAAGAAAATTCCCGAGATCAATAATGAAAGTGTTAGAAGTGGAAACAACCCCAAATAATAGTGAGTGAAAGACAATTTCTCACACGTGGCATCTATGTACCATGTGGACAAAACCATGGAAAAAGGGTCAGGGTCATGACAATAGTTGGAAGGATTTTCCATTCCTTGGAGCAGAGATGTAACTACTGCCCAGTTGATATTGGATAGTCAAAGAAGAAATACATTAATCACTAATTCTTTCGAAAAAAATAACAAATTGAAAATAAACTATATCATATTAATTTAAGATTAATTAAGCATATGACTCCTTGAAATTTATGTTAAGCATGAAATTAACATACACCCTCAAACCGATATCCATTATAGATGTAAAGAAATACGTTAAAAACCAATACACAACTCTCAATATTCTTCGTTCCGTATAAGAATGTATCGAGGAGAAATTGATTTTTTTTGTAGGACTTTTCACATAATCTAAAGAGATTGACTAATATTTATTTATCCAACCAAAATACTTAGACGATGTATTGTCATTTTCTTGTTGGTACAAGATTAATAGTCACTAAAGCACTATATTAATGAAATCCTTGTTAAGATATTTTATCAACTGGAAATCATATTATAAGAATGGAATTGAGTATATGTACATCGATTCTAATGATATGAAAGGAACATATATTAGAGAAATTAATGTGTCAAATTAGTGGATTATCTAGGTCACTAAATCATATTTTGTCACCAATAAAGAATTTTTGGACAATGACACATATATGTTTCGACATGATCACATGAGACACCATGGTCATGGCATAGTAATCCATGTTTGCAAAATACACATAGATATCATTCTCTTTCGAGTGAAAGGCAAAAATGAGGCAAATTGCAACTGTTGACTTCTATAGCATAAGAAGCAACACCATTATCATAATATGCCTTCTCGAATACCTAAAACTTTTATATACCCTGATCCTTAGCCAAGACAGAAATGAGACCATCCTAAAGCTAAAGACATAATACAAAAATATTGCATTCTTACAACGAATACAAGATGATATTTATGGACATAAACATCCAGAATGCGGGCCATTAAAGTACTTTATGGTTTTGGTTTCGACACGATGAACGCATGTCATATTATTGCCCATATGAAATGTTGCACTCCTAGCACTACTGTGAGTCCAAGAATCAATGAATCCTAGAGAGAGAAAGTAGAGAGAGAGAGACTTGGAAGCGCAAAGTAATGTATTGAATGAATGTGCGTGAAGTTCTTTTAACGGAACAAAGACCACTTTTAACGGAACAAAGACCAAAGGGACTTAAATACCCTTGGTCAGATACAACACAGATAGACTCATAGACACAGTATTTGACCAAGCCCTATAAATACAATGATTACTATAAAATCAGACTTAACAATCTCCCCCTTAGTAATCATTGGCTCTTTGGTCTTCAAAATTCATCTTCTAAATCAACACGGACCATTAAAGCGACTTTATGAAGCTTTCTGACTTTTAAAGAAAAATTTCTTCTCAGCATCTTTCAGTTTGATTTGTCTTTGCTGCCTTTAACAAGTCTGGACCAGAAGCTTGTGCTCTAAACGACACACCTCTTTTGAAAGACCTTGAATGAACTTTGGTGGTCGGAGCAGGAACAGCAAAAGACTTAAAATGACTGAGAGAATAGAATCTTTGAGCGAATCTTGATCAACAGATAAACTAATGGCGCAAATCTGACTTAAACTCAGAAAATTTTATCTTTTTAAGCTCTTTGACTCCCCCTACACAAATGGACTAGATATGACAATTCAAGTTAGCATTCATATAAAGAAAATCAGATACTCCCCCTTAAAAACATATATGATCATTAAGAAAAATTCTCCTTTTTCACTCCCCCTTGAATAATGCTCAAACCCATTTGAAATATATTTATGAGAACACAATGAATGTAAACATCAATGTAGAAAGAAAAATATACTGAATATGTATTTTGAAACGACTAAATATATAAAAATTTAAACATAAACAAATAAAATTCTACTTAGTAAAATATCACAATAAAATCCATCAAATGAAATCAAATGTATGTGTTTGGATACAGAAACAAGTTTTATTGCATATCAAGTTAAGACATGTTCAATTTCAAAAACTTTCATCAATCTATTCAGTGTGCTCACATGTGAACTTTGATTAGCTTCAAGAAAATGCAATTCTAAAAATATAATAAAGAACTTTGCATGTAATCACACTAATCCATCAAAAATTCAGACTTTCATAAATTTACAGGTTTATTACAACTCAGAAATATATAACCAAGTATCATGAGATGTGTGCTCATTGGCATCTTTTTAGCATTGTGCACTATGGCATCTTTACATGAGTGTGCTCTTTGGCATCTTTTAAGCATGTGCACTTTGGCATCTTTTTAATCAAAAAGTTCATTAAGTAAAGAACATGCCGTAAACGTAACTTTCTATCTGACCCTATTGTAGGATTTGGGTCAGCCACTCCCAGACCAGTTGGCCTTAGGGGACTAGGTGTCAAGCACCCCTTGGAACTTACTTTCCCAGATCAGAAAGACTACATCGACATATCCTAAACCCATTCATACCAATAGAACATGACTTTCGATCTGGTTCTATTGAAGGATTTGGGTTCGATCACTCCCAGATCAAATGACCTTAGGGGACCAGATGACAAGCATCCCACAAAACTTACTTTCCCAAATCAGAAAGATCACAGGTACAAACTTTTAAACTTAGAGATTTCTGATTTATAAGAATTTAATAATCATCTCAAACACAAGGTTTTACGTCTAAGTGCTTAGCCCATATTTTCATTACGATCCAAAATTCCGACTTTTTAGGTTTTCTAAGCATTGTAAACTATAAATATTCCGAATCATACAACTTTAAGGCAATATCAAAAACTACAAACATGTTGCTGACTTTTCGACTTTTGTTAGACATGAAAGATGAACAAATAAAAACTTTAATATAAACAAATGAACTTGAAAATTTATCCTTGAAAGTCCAAGATCTCTAAATATTTAGAGAGAGAAAGTAGAGAGAGAAAGTATATACGCTCAAAGTAATCAGATGTATTAAACTGTGAGTGCCAAAATTACAAAACAAAGGCTCTAAGGGGACTTAAATACCCCTAGCCTTTACAATACAGATATGAACATTAAGCACAGTATAGGCTAGAAAATAAATACAATGATTACTATAAAATCAGATCTAACAATCTCCCCCGTAGTAATCATTGGCGCCGTGGTCTTCAAAAACAATCTTCAAAAACAGCATAGACCAACCAGGAGACTTTGGAGAATCACTGATGATCTTCTCTTTGACGAAGTCTATTCAAACCAACTAAAACTTCCAGTCGTCTTAGAGTTGAGCGGAGATTCAATCTCTCTTGAATTGAATCTAAAGTCTTCTGGAGAAGACGGATTTCACCATTATCAATAAGAAAAGCATTAACTCTTGTTTCCAAAAATCTTCTTTTAGTCTCCTTCAGATGTTGCTCCAACTGAAGCTTAATCACCTTTAAAGTTCCATCAGAGTAGTAAGCAATTTCTTCAAACTTGAGAAAGCATTTTTCATTAGAGCCATTCTTGTACACAACTCCATATGGATCTTCAAAAATGGTGAGAAGAGGATAAGACTCTAAGTTTGGCAAGCTTCGGTTGGGCCTTTGAAGATTAACAACCGGCTGAAAACTTTCTATGGCCATCTGGAAATCAAAAACTCGGAAGAATCGGATTTGTCGTCGAATGAATCTTTTGATGACGAACAAAGCTGTTGAAACATCTTGTGATCTATGATAGAGATTCCTGAAATGGTCATATAAGAATTCAATGTCATCTATAGAAAGGTCAACAAAGTCTGCCTCTGAGAATTTATACCGCCTGCAGTCTCTTCTTTCAACTTCAAAGTCAGGATACCAGATATTCACAAATTTGTTGATTGTGACACTGATGACTCGAACAATCAAGTGTGGAGAAGAAATGGTATTATTCCTTTTGCGATGGCACTTAATAAACATTAAGTATTCAAATTGATAGGCATCTGACTCTTTCTCTACTCCAAGAATTGCATAGATGTTAATTGGCCTTCTTCTAGAAACAAAGATGTTACTCTGAGTGTCTTCTAGAAATGCTGTTCTTAGCCTTGAAGCCATGTATCTCTGTTGCAAATTTCTCTGTCTCTGTTGCCTAGATAAAGCTGGTCCTTCTTCTAGAATAGACGGTGGAATCACAGGATCAGAAGGTGGAACATCAACTTCTGCTCTTGACGACTGACCAACTTCAAATGAACTTGAAGGAATAGTGGTAGTCGGAGCTGAACTAGCAACAGGAGTAGATGTGGCTTTAGCTGATTCAGGAACTTCATCATGAGCAGGAAGATCACTGTATAACAAATCTGCTTCTTCTTCGTCTTTCGCATCCATGAACATTGAGTCATCTTCTGTATCTGATATGATAACGATGTCATCACAGTCTTCTTCATTGACTTGACATATCTTTTCAAACCTGACATCTTCATCATCATCAGAATTAATCTCTATGAAATTAGCAAAGAATGTCCTCATGTCATTTGCAGCTTCAGATTCTTCAACTTCATGAATATTTGCAGAAACATCTGGATCCATATAAACAACAATTTGCATATTATTGTTAATATTACTCTTAGAAATATTCAGTTCATTACGCAAGGAAGACAGATCAACATTTTCAATCATAACATTCACTAAATCCTGAATGTTGCAGTCTTGAACAGTTTCACCACTCTTTCCTTTATCACCAGCCACTTCTTCTTGAATATCTTCTCTAGCTTCAGAAGATCCTTCAACTCTCGGTCTCTTTGCCATCTCCCCCTCATGGCCTTGATGATCATGATCATCTTGGTCATGTCGGCGCTTACGAGACGGGCCAGCCTCAGTTCTGCAACTTTGTTCATGAAGATCAAGCCTGGAAGATAAATCAGAGAAGGATTGAGACATAAAAGATTTGAGATCAGAAAAACTTGTACGAACTTCTGATCTGAATGCATGAAAATCATCAGATAAAGCAGTAATCCGGTCAGATTCAGAAGAAGGAACTGGAGGCGGCGTAGGTTGGAAGTTCCGTAGCAAAGAAAGAAGATCTTGATCCTGATGTTGTGGCGGTGACATAGACAGTAGACGCGCATATAGTAGATCAGTCAACTCAGAAATAGGAAGTTCATGAAGAGAAGACCTTGAAGATGTACCAGAAGGAGCAGACATAGAAATTCCCGCAGACATAGAAACCACCGAAGGAAACGGAAGAGAAACAATCGGAGAAGTAGATGAAGTCACAGCAGAAGAAGGTTCACGAAGAACTACCCCAGTTGGTCGTCTGAAAGGAATCTCTGGAGGAATGACAGACGCATCAATCTCAGGCATCTTGCCTTTGAAGAAAGTCTTCAACTTCAGAATCTGTGCTTCCTTTTCTGCATCCATTTTCTCTGATAACTGACGAATGATAGCATTCAAAGTAGAGAATTTGTTAGAAGATACCCGAGCTTGATCAGAAGAAAGCTCTACAGCTGGAACTTGAATAGCCGCAAGCGAAGTTGCTGAAGCTTGACTTTGTACCGAAGCTGAGGCTTGATCAAATGCTGTATCCAATTCATCTACTTGAAGACGTGCAACAGAAGGATTAACAGGAACATAATCATCTTCAGAAACAACTTCTGTTGAAACAACCACTTCCGATGTCCTGATCTTTCTTTCATAAATCCGAATACACGGTTGATCAGCATCATCAACATCATCACCATCACTATCACTATCAGAATCATCAGTTGCATCTTCATCATCATTTTCCCCATCTTTATCACTAGAAATATCAGCATCAGCAGCAGTATCACTAACATCAGGACCAATATCAGCTAGAACAACACCAATTTGTTGAGATGCAATGATGGTCTCATCTTCATGTGCTACAGCAATATCAACCTCTTTTTCAGCAACTGTTTCAATCTCTTGTTCAGCAGTTTTGACAATTTCAACTTCATGTTCTGTATGCGACGGTTCTGTTCTATCAGCACTGGCCGATTCATCTTGATCAACTTCCAAAAAGATATCATTGTCCAGACAATACTCAATGATACTATCATCAGATGGATCTGCATACTTTGTAATAAGATCAACAGGAATAGGCATGGAATAGTTGAAAGATCTCTTCAGCTTCTGAATATAAGTCATTTCGGTGTCTAAAACCTGAGGCCAAGATAATCTTCGTGGAATAGAAGGATTACTTCTAAGCACACTTCTAACAATCAGCTTCATGAATTTGATGAATGGAATAAACTTGCGCTTCTTGTTGGTAAGTTTGTCATGCACCACCTCCGAGAGTTCGGTCCAGAAAATGAATGTATAGTCAACATGCAAGTCATAGACAACTGCATGGAACAAACGGAGATACAGAAGACTTGCACTGTCTGTGCCAGAGTGTTTCGATGAAAGACACCTAATAATGACAGAGAATAGAGCGTACCAAACTGGAGGTAAATTAGACTTATCAAAATCACGCACTTTGTCCAATGTCCCAACATATCCAAGATTCTTTATCCCTTCAAATACTTTCTCTTCAGATGGAAAGTTGTCATATGTAGTTCGGCCGGGTCTGGAATTAGGCTCAGGAAGCTCCAGTATAAGTCTGAGACGCTTGTATGAAAGATAAGAATCATACTGATCTATTTGAAGCTCAAAGCGGTGCGGACGAGCCAGTTCATTCTTTGTAATTGTATGTCAGGCTTGCTGTAGATAAACTTCAGGAACATCTGCGCAATAAGAAAGAGCAGGGGCAAGTGGATGACCTCTGAGAATTGCTCGTATCACCGGATGTATCTTGATTTTGTCAAAATCCACGTGATAGTTGTTCGGTTTGTATGGCATATACATGATGGTTGGAAAAACATCATTTGGTGAACGTCTTGATGCAGATAGATTTGCTCCAACAGATGGTACAGATGGCATCGGCGTATCATGAAATGCTTGATCAGATGGATCCTCGAGAATGATATTCTCATCTTGAATCATTGGATCTGTATTGGTTTTAGAAGACATATTATACCTAAAAGACAAAACAAAGAAGAATTAGACAAAACAAGAAAATTTCTTCAAGGCAGGTTTGCGTACCAAGTTAGATGTGCAAACCAAGGTTTGCGTATTGAACAAGATACGCAAAGATAGGTTTGCGTATCTAACTAGGTCCGAAAACAAGACAAGAAAACTCAAAACAAGAAGGTTTGCATATCAAGAAGGATACGCAAAGTACACTTTGTGTATCCAACGGGGTACGCAAAATAGACTTTGCGTGTCCTTTGTGATGCGCAAAACAAACACAGAAAAAACACAAGAAACAAGAGGTTTGCGTATCAAATGAGATACGCAAAGTACACTTTGCGTGTCCAACGGGATACGCAAACTTAACTTTGCGTTTCCTATTGGTTGCGCAAAGTAGACTTTGCGTACAACATGATACGAAAACAAACACACATAAACAAACAGAGGGTTTGCGTATCAAAGAGGATACGCAAAGTAGACTTTGCGTGTCCTTATTGATACGTAAACTACACTTAAACAAGAACAAAAACAAAAAACAACAGGTTTGCGTATCAAGTATGATGCGCAAAGTATACTTTACGTATCTAACGGGATGCACAAACTACACTTTGCGTTTCCAGTTAGATGCGCAAAGCACACTTTGCGTTTCTAGTTAGATGCGCAAATCACAGTTTGCGTATCTAACTAGATGCGCAAAGTATACTTTGCGTACCAATCAACCTTGATGCGAAAAACCCTAGTTTTCGGGTATTCGAACCGAAAACCACAAGAACCCAAAATTAACACAGAAAAACACGAAATTAAAGTAAAAGAAACATACCTGATTGTCGAAAATCAGTTCTAAACAAAAACCAATATCCAATTTTGAGGAAATAAGCATGAATCTGAGAAGACAGATACGATGAACAGTAAAAACGTGAAACAATCAGTAAGAAAACAAACACGAAAACAAAAACAGAATAAGAACAATGCTAAGCTAATCATAACAACAAATCAAAATAAAAGAAGAACACATACCTGATTGAAATGAACAACAATCTAAAAACAATCAAAATAGGAGATCGACGCACAGAGATTAGGAGGGAAGAAGATGAACAGTTCTCAAGGTTCAAAAATGATAAAGGAAGCAAGAAAAGTGAATAGACACATACTAACCTCTATTTATACTAAACTAAAAAAAATAACACTAAAAAAAAATTCTAAAAAAATTGTAAACTGAATATTACTAAAAAAAATCAGATAACATACCTGTCAGACCCTGTTACTCCCCCTACACAAATGCACATAATTTATCAAATCAGATCAGATCAGCATTTGCATAGAAATAAAAAATACTTACCTGATTAATTTCCGATCAGTTCATGAAGTATTTTGTCAGCTATTTTCACTCCCCTAAAAAACAGAATGTTTTCAGAATTGACACGCAGATATTCTCTCCCCCTCGAAAAATGCACAGACCATATACAAAAAATACAGATACTCAAACATAAAGACACCAGTGTAAAAGATGATCATATTAAATATAAATTTTGTAACAACTGAACATATAAAATTTTTAAACACTAAACAAATTAAAGTCTACTCAGTAAAATTTCACAGATTTATCAATCAGTTGAAATTAAGCATATGTTATTGGATGCAAGATCAAGTATAATTGCATATCAAGTTAAGACATGTTCAGTTTCAAAAACTTCCATCTGTCTATTCAGTGTGCTCGCATGTGAACTTCAATTAGCTTCAAGAAAAATGCAGTTCGAAAATTATTATAGAAAACTGTGCATGTACTGACACTAAGTCATCAAAAATTAAGACTTTCACAAATTTACAGGTTTATCACAACTCAAACATATCACCAAGGATCATGAGATGTGTGCTCATTGGCATCTTTTTAGCAGTGTGCACATTGGCATCTTAACATGAGTGTGCTCTTTGGCATCTTTTAAGCGTTGTGCACTTTGACATCTTTTAATCAGAGAGTTCATTAAGTAAAGAACATGCCGTAAACGTAACTTTCTATCTGACCCTATTGCAGGATTTGGGTTAGCCACTCCCAGACCAGTTGGCCTTAGGGGACTAGGTGTCAAGCACCCCTTGGAACTTACTTTCCCGGATCAGAAAGGCTACATCGACACATCCTAAACCCATTCATACCAGTAGAACATGACTTTCGATCTGGTTCTATAGAAGGATTTGGGTTCGATCACTCCCAGATCAATTGACCTTAGGGGACCAGATGACAAGCATCCCACAGAACTTACTTTCCCAAACCAGAAAGGTCACAGGTACAAACTTTTAAACTCAGAGATTTCTGTTTGAAGAGAATTTATTATTCATCTCAATCACTTAGATCAATGTCTAAATGCTTAGATCATATTTTCATTCTGATCTATAATTCTGATCATTTAGGTAGTCTAAGCAAAGTAAACTATAAAAATTCCGACTCACATATCTTTAAAGTAGTATCAAAAGCTACAAACATGTTGCTGACTTTTCGACTTTTGTAAGACTTGAAATTTGAACATATAAAACTATAATATAAACAAAGAACTTGTAAAAGATCTTAGACATACATTTTATTCAAAAGAAAGAAAATCTGTAAAATTTTACTTTATAGAATAAAATTTGTAAAGATTTAAACTTTTAAATTCAACATGCCTAATTTTGAAAGCAAAAAATTGAAATGTTTTTCATCTAAGGCTTTTGTAAAGATATCAGCAAATTGATATTCAGTTGGTACAAAATATAATTCAATAGTACCTTCTTCCACATGATGCTTTATGAAATGGTACCGCATGTCTATGTGCTTGGTCTTAGTGTGCTGGACCGGATTGACTGAAATGGCAATTGCGGACTTGCTGTCACAATATATTGGCACTGTCTTGTACAACATCCCGTAATCCCGAAGTTGCATTTTCATCCAAAGTACTTGAGCACAACAACTAGCTGCAGCGACGTATTCAACTTCGGCTGTTGATATTGACACGCAATTTTGCTTTTTCGACGCCCAACTTATCTGTCTGTCTCCGAGAAACTGAAGATGACTTGAGGTGCTCTTCCGATCCAATTGATTACTGCCATAATCTGCATCTGAATAAGCAATCAATTTATAGTCAGAACTTTTAGGATACCATAAACCTAAATAAGGAGTTCCTTTAATATATCTAAAAATACGCTTGACTGCTAGTAGATGAGATTCTTTAGGCTTGGCTTGGAATCTGGCACACAGACATGTCGAGAACATTATGTCCGGGCGACTTGCAGTTAGATACATCAGTGATCCGATCATTCCTCTATATGTCTTTTGATCTACAACTTTTCCATCTGGATCGAGTCCGATTTTGGCACCATGAGCCATCGGTGTTCCGATTGAAGTAGATTTGTCCATCTTGAATTTCTTCAAGATGTCAAATACATACTTTGACTGGTTGATGAAGATACCATCAGGAAGCTGCTTCACTTGTAAGCCGAGGAAGAAATTGATTTCTCCCATCATGCTCATCTGGAATCTAGAGGTCATAAGATCAGAAAACCATGTACACAAAGATTTGTTAGTAGCACCAAAAATAATATCATCAACATAAATTTGTACTAAGAAAATATCCAAGTTCGAATGATATATAAAAAGAGTAGTATTGATCGAGCCTTTGGTGAAGCCGAATTTGACTAAGAAAGCTGACAACTCGTCATACCATGCCCCTGGAGCTTGTTTTCAAGCCGTACAGTGCTTTATCGAGAAAATATACGTAATCTGGACGATCTTTGTCAACAAATCCCTCTGGATGAGATACATATACTTCTTCTTTTAGTTTGCCATTGAGAAATGTCGTCTTGACGTCCATTTGATATACTGTGAAGTTGCGATAAGCAGCGAAGGCAAGAAACATTCGGATAGCTTCCAATCTGGCAACGGGTGCAAATGTTTCATCGTAGTCAATACCTTCTTCTTGTCGATATCCTTTGGCTACCAACCTTGCTTTGTTCCACACGACGATACCATCTTTATCCTTTTTGTTCTTGAAAATCCACTTAGTGCCAATAACGCTTTTTCCTTTCGGCCTTGGTACAAGTCTCCAAACTTTGAGTGCATCAAATTGATTAAGCTCCTCTTGCATAGCAATAATCCAATCTGGGTCCTCCAACGCTTCAGAAACTTTTGTAGGTTCAATCTTGATTAGGAAGCAAGTGAAGAGACATTCGTTGGAAGTAGCCGACTTGGAGCGTGTAGAAACACTGGCTTGAGGATCTCCAATAATTTGATGAATTGGATGAGATCTTGTCCATTTTGTGGTATGAGGGAGAGGATCAATGATATCTTGAACCACTTCTAATTGATGAGAGGGAGGTTCAGAAACTTCTACATCAGATGAAGAGATAGAAATAGTTTCAACTTGAGGAGGAGGTATCTCAACAATCTCTGAATCAGATTCGGGAACAGTTTGTTGAATAACATCATTCTGTACTTCTTCCTTAAATGATTCCTCTTGAACAGGTTGATCTTGAATAGACTCTTCTTTAATAGGTTCTTCAAGAATAGGCTCAATTTCTGATTGAACATTGTTTGATTGAACAAATTCTTGTTGTGCCGGTTCTTGTTGAACAAGAGAGACTGGAGCAACATCATTGTCAGAGATAGATGCAGCGGAATTTGGAATAGATGAGCTCTCAGTTTCCTGATTCAAAACATTAGAAACAATTTTAGAATTAGATCTAGGCACATCATCATAAAAAATTTCAATCAAAAAATCAAGATCAGAAAGATTAGGAGAGGGAGTAGAAGAATCCTGGTTATTTGGTGAAAGAGCAAGTTCTGAACTGATTTGTTCAGAAACCAAATTTTCAGTAATAGCGGGTTCTGAGTCTGAGTGACTAGAAACCAAGTCAGCAGCTTCGTCAAATTTTACATTGATACTCTTTATAACCTTTCTTGCAGAGAACAGAAAAACTCTATAACCAACAAAGTTTGAAGAATAACCCAAGAATACACCCTCGTCTGCCTTTGGACTAAACTTGTTGAGATTCTCCCTGTCATTCAGAACGTAGCATTTACACCCGAATGACTTGAAATACTTGATGTTCGGTTTGATCCCGTTCATAAGTTCATACGGTGTTTTGTTAAAGCGACGATGCAGAATTGATCTGTTCTGTGTATGACAGGCAGTTGACACTGCTTCAGCCCAATAAGACAAAGGTAGACCTGAATAAGCGAGCATTGATCTGGCGGACTCAACAAGCGTTCTGTTTCTTCTTTCAACAACGCCGTTCTGTTGCGGAGTACGTGCAGCAGAAAATTGTTGTTGTATGCCTTGAGATTCATAGAATGCCTGAAGAGTACTGTTTTTGAATTCAGTGCCATTGTCAGATCTTACCACTTTCACTTGCTTCTGCTTATTTGTCTGAGTTGTCTTGATGAGTTTGATGAGTACGTCAGGAGTCTCGTCTTTTGACTTCAGAAATTTTACCCAAGTATATCTGGAGTAATCATCAACAATCACCAAAACATATTTCTTATGTCCTAAACTCTTCGTCTTCATCGGAACACACAAGTCAACATGCAAAAGGTCAAGAATAGCCGAAGTGCAGTGTTCAGGCTTAGGCTTGTGAGGAACTTTCTTCATTTTTCCTTTCTCACAATCTTGGCATAGATGGTCTTTCTGGAAACGGAGAACTGGAAGACCTCTCACTGAATCATTCTTGACCAGGCGATCCATATACTTGAAGTTAAGATGAGCCAGTCGACGATGCCAAATTCAACTTTCATTGATAGAGGCTTTGGATAGTAAACACATATCTGATGAGATCTTAACTTTGGAAAGATCAATTGTATACAAATTAGATCTTCTCTTTCCAACCATTAAGTCTTTGCCACTATCGTTCTTTACAGCAACCCTTTTTGATTTGAAGCTGACTTCAAGATCTTTATCGCAGAATTGGTCGATGCTGAACAGGTTGTGACTTAGACCCTCGACATAGATTACTCTTTTGACAGTTATGTTTCCTTGAACTAGATCGCCATAACCAAGAATCAGAGCTGTCTCACAGTTGCCAAATTTCACACGACCGCAACATTTATCTTTAAAATTGGATAGAAATGATTTGTTACCAATCATGTGTTTTGAACAACCCGAGTCCAGATACCATAATCGACTTAGCTGCACACACATAAACTACACCTTTTTAGGTACCCATATGCTTATGGGTCCCTTGTTAGATTTATGTCTTTTATTTTTCACAGATTTATTTTTCAAGCAAGCATGAAAGCAATTATCAATAGAAGATAAAACACAATCATCAGAATCAGAACTAGAAGAAGCATATGAGATATTCTTTGATATATCAATCATTTGCTGAAAAGAATATTTTGGGTTTTTATTACATGAAGCAAATGTATCAGTATCACAAAGAGTGTCTACACATTTAACTCCTAATAGTTTAGATTCTGGTGATTGCTGTTTAATCTTCCAAATCTGCCTTGGTGACTTCCTCACAATCTGATCTGAAGAAGAAAAATCAGAAACATTAGTATTTTCAGATAAGACAGTATCATGTTTCTTTGGCTTCTTTGATCTTCTTCTTTTACGCTTCTTTTTATAAAATTGAGTATTTAGCAGTAAAGAATCATCAATAATTGAATCAGAAGAAGAAACTTTATCAAAGAAATCAGTCTTAGCATTTGATATTGAAGAACTAGTCTCGGAGTGAAAATTTTCAAAAATGCACAAGTCTGGATGAGGTTTGCACATCCCTTTGGAGGCGCAAACTGATCTTTGCGCATCCAACTGCGTGCGCAAACTGTCAGTTTGCGTATCCAACATGGTGCGCAAATGCACACTGTTTTTCAAAACTTTAGTATTTTCCTTAGAATCTTTTGAAAATCCAGAAGAAATTTTATCTTCAAAACTTGTTTTCATTATAAAAAGAAATAAATCGTTTTCTAAACAAGTTTGAAGATTTTGTTCTTCCAATCTATCTTCAAGATCAACTATCTTACCTTCTAACACTAACGGGGGAATGTATTTCTTAGTATCATAATATACCGGAGATACATTTTCCTTATCAGTTGTAACATCCCCCGTTCCCGTGGTCTGGAACGGGTGATGTCACGAACGGGACTTAACATAATTACACAACTAAATCAGAGCTACTAATAAACTCCAAACATATATTACAATTCAAAATCTTACACTTCAAAAAGTGTTTATAAACTTAGAACATTTATATAATAATGTGAGTCTAAGAACTCCAAAATTTCACGCTCGATCTCAATTCCCGTCCCCGTAAACGTCACTTCGAACCTGCCGTGTCAGAAAACAAAAACACGGCTGAGCACAGGGATCAGTGAATGGATTATAATATAAATTCGTAAATAATAATGAAAACATCAATAACGAAGCAGAAGACATAAAAAATTTGATTCGAAGAAAGTTCTTGAGACTAAAGTTCATAGTTCATTTAAATCAAGAGAAACGTTTGGTAATATAATCAAAAGCAATAATCTCAAGAACATTTCACACTTTAAATTCAAAACGTAATATAAATAAAGTCCGTCAATTCCAGTCGTGTTCGTGGGGTGATCAGCCACACGAACTGGGTCGACATGCGGGCACACACAACGAGTCCCCCGTGAATTTAACCACGGTCACATATTCTGTGGGTAAAGTTCTAGAATCGATTCATCCGCCCTGGAGCCAACAAAGTTAGCCAAGTCCCCCCCAGAGTGGGTTCACGTAAGCCACATAGGCTTAACTCTGGTGGACCGTCATCTGTAGGACGCTATGACAACAAAGCCGCCATAGAAGGCATCCCAAATAATGTGCCCATTTATTGGGTTCTTCTAAAATCAATGAAAACTAAACATATGCCACTTACCCAAATGGCGATCACAGAAATTATAATCTATATACTTCACATTTTTCATAAACAATCTCATACGAGACACATTTTAATAAAACATCAAAATGTTCAAACAATTGATTCAATAAAACCAAAACCAATGTGTATGTGTGTGTACAATTTCGTATTTGTTGATCACGTTTGGTTGATCAATCACAAGGTGGTGAACCACCTTTAGGAAGGGTCAACTATAACAAATAGTTGCTCACGATTCAAGAGAAATGAAAT
Organism: Arctium minus; assembly: GCA_954870635.1. Taxonomy (NCBI): domain Eukaryota; kingdom Viridiplantae; phylum Streptophyta; class Magnoliopsida; order Asterales; family Asteraceae; genus Arctium; species Arctium minus. Next base: position 126,678,939 of record OX941081.1, on the reverse strand, counting down.
CCATACCTTAACCAAATTGAGACGTATCACGCGATCGACCGAGACTCACGACGAAGCTTAACCCGATCGATTGCCTATTTAAACCATAAATTACTATTACTCGCATAACATAAAACTTAAAGACTATCATCTTAAGTTTAATCATGAATTTTTATTCTCTTATACATTAAACCGAACACTTGGTGTGCGGTTAAAAATCTAAATACAAATATCACCATTTTGATTCTAAACTTTACCCTTTTGTAATTTTGACAAACCTAAGCATTTCTAAACATATATTTAATCATAACTTTGCAATATGAATTCATAACCTACCAACCAACTTCAACTACCAAAACTTACAAACTTAAATAACTTAAGAAGAAATTTATACCTCTAGGAAGGGTTCGTCACGTAGATTCCAAATATGTAATTATTTCTTTGATTAACTTTAAGAATTGAGAGAAAATTTTAGAGAGAGAAAATGAAATTGAGAATGGAGGTGTGATATGAGATGGAAGGGACGATGACTTATGGATTTGGTTTCATGTTTGTTGTTTTTTTTTACATTATATATATATATATATTTATATAATATTAATAGAAGTTAAGTTAAATTACAGTTTTAACCCCTCAACTATCTTTGATTTGTCATTTTAATTACGGTTAAATTCGGGTAAGAATAATTACACGTTTTTTTTAAACGGGGTCTTACAATTATTCCCCCCCTTAAAAGAGATTTCGTCCTCGAAATCGAATTTAGACAGGAAACTTATATTGATTAAAGAACTCGGGGTACTCCCGTCCCATGTGCTCCTCAGTTTCCCACGTCGCCTCACGTTCAGAATGATTTTTCCATAGAACTTTTACGAAAGGAATCACTCTCTTTCGTGTACCTCTCTTATCACGATCAATAATCGCTTTAGGTTCCTCGTGATAAGAAAGGTTCTATGTGTTCCAAGGGATATTTAATGACGTGTAAGGAATGATAGTTTCACCCTCAGAGTGAAGAGACATGAATACGTTTTGTACGTGAGATAATTGTAGGGGTAAAGTTAATCGATAAGACACAACTCCAACCCCTTCAAGAATTCCGAAGGGATTAATTTATGTCGGGCTCAACTGTCCTTTGAGACCAAAACGTCTGATGCCACGAGTTGGGGAAACCTTTAAGAAAACTTTATCTCCCGGTTGGAACTCGATAGGTCGTCGTCGCTTGTCGGCGTAACTCTTTTGACGAGCCTGAGCCTCTTTCATCATTTGACGTGCAATTTCGACCTTCTCGGTAGTAACTTGTACCAATTCTGGACCTTTGAGAATACGTTTTCCAACTTCATTCCAACAAGTCGGTGTTCGACATTTTTGGCCATAAAGAGCTTCATACGAGGCCATGCCGAAACTCTACTGCCAACTATTATTATAGGAGAACTCTATTAGGTACAAGTAACTATCCCAACTTCCATGCCATTCCAACACACATGCTCGGAGCATATCCTTCAATGTTTAAATCGTATGTTCAGATTGCCCATCAGTTTGCGGATGTAAGGCTGTACTAAAGTTCAAACGTATGCCCCAAGCTTTATGTAAACCTTCCCAAAATCGAGATGTAAAGCGTGGGTCTCGATCGGAGGTAATCTATACTGGAGTGCCATGGAGACGTATAATCTCACGTTGGAATACTTCTATCAAATTATCAATTGACCAAGTTTGTCGAATAGGAAGAAAATGAGCTGATTTCGTCAGTCAGTTAACTACTACCCAAATTTCATCGTGTTTCAAGGTCGTGCGGGGTAGTCCGACTACAAAATCCATAGTTACATGTTCCCATTTCCTTACGGGAATGTTCAGCGATTGGAGAAGATTACCCGGACGTTGATGTTCGCTTTTAACTTGTTGACCAGTGAGACAACGAGATACAAAGTCGGCGATATCTCGCTTCATTCCAACCCACCAGTAATGGTTCTGTAAGTTGCGATACATTTTTGTTGTACCCGGATGAACATAAAACATAGATTTATGAGCTTCGGTCAGCATCTGATCTTTAAGCTCTGAGTTATTCGGAACACAAAGACGATCCCGAAACCACAACACGTGATCATTATCGATCCTGAATTCCGAACTAACATTCTCTTGTGCTTGCGGGAAGTTTGCCCATAATTCACTGTCTTCTTGTTGGGCTTCTTTGATCCGAGAAATTAGAGTCGGTTCTACCATTAGATTCGATAGAATTTCCATTTGCGAACTCGGATAGATTTCCAGTCCGAACCGTTCAATTTCCAAATCCTACTCTGTAGGAACAAGTAAAGAAGAAACATATTCCACGGCTTTACGACTTACGGCATCGGCGACTACATTAGTCTTATCCGGATGATACTGTATATTAACATCATAATCCTTTAGAAGTTCGAGCCACCTTCGCTAGCGCATATTTAGTTCTTTTTGAGTAAATATATATTTAAGGCTCTTGTGGTCGGTGAAAACTTCACATGTCTCACCGTATAAATAATGACGCCAAATCTTGAGTGTGAAGATAACCACAACCAATTCAAGATCATGAGTAGGATAATTGACCTCATAAGGCTTTAATTGACGTGATGCATATGCGATCACTTTACCGTTTTGCATAAGAACACAACTGAGACCTTTCTTTGAAGCATCAATGTAAACTTGAAAACCATCGGTGCCAGATGGTAATACAAGAACAAACACGGTAACCAATCGATGCTACAGTTCCTCGAAACTAGATTCTTGTTCGGAACCCCAATTGAATTTGACTCCTTTTTGGAGTAATCGGGTTAATGGTAAAGATATTTTAGAAAATCCTTCAACGAATCGTCTATAATAACCAACCAGACCCAGAAAAGCACGAACTTTAGATACATTCATAGGTCGAGTCCATTTAGTGACGGTTTCAATTTTCGTTGGATCGATTTTAACACCTTCTGCAGAGATTACGTGTCCTAGAAAAGATACTTGATCAAGCAAAAATTCACATTTGGAACATTTTGCGTATAACTTTTTCGTTCGAAGAGTTTCCAAAACAATGTGAAGATGTTGATTATGTTGCTCTCTTGACTTTGAGTATATCAATATGTCATCAATAAACACGATAACAAAGTCGTCGAGATAATCTTTGAAAACCCGATTCATTAGATCCATAAAGACCGCTGGAGCATTAGTTAGCTCGAAAGGTATTACTAAGAATTCGTAGTGCCCATAGCGAGTTCAGAATGCGGTTTTCGGAATATCACAATCTCGGATACGAAGTTGATGGTACCCAGACCGAAGATCAATTTTGGAAAGGTATCGTTCCCCTTGTAATTGATCGAACAAATCGTCGATTCTCGGCAACAAATACTTGTTACGAATCGTTACTTTATTAAGCTTCCGATAATCAATACAAAGACGCATTGTACCGTCTTTATTTTTGACAAAGAGAACCAGAGTTCCCTAGGGTGAGACACTAGGTCTAATGAAACCTTTCTTCAAGAAATCATCAAGTTGAGTTTTGAGTTCCTTCATTTCAGTTGGAGCCATTCGATAGGGAGCCTTGGAAATAGAAGAAGCTCCCGGGACTAAATCAATGGTAAATTCGACTTCCCGGACTGGTGGTATACCCAGTAGATCGTCAGGAAACACATCAAGATATTCGGAAACAACAGGTATGGTACAGAAGTAGGGATTACCTGTTCGGGATCTTGTAACGAAGCCAAAAAACCTTTGTTACTTTGCCAAGTATACTGCTTCACAGTAATAGAGTTTAAAGCACTAACATCTTTTGGAGTACCTCCTTGGAAGATTGCCTCTGCTTTGTCAATATCCCCACATAATATTTATTTGGCATTACAGTCTATAGTTACACGGTGGTGTGTCAACCAGTCCATACCCAATATTAATTGAAAGTGGGACATATGCATTGGAAGTAGAGTGACCTCCCGTATGCGGTCTCCAATAAATAACGGACAATTTGAAAATCGAGTTAACACACAGATTGAACCACCTATTGGGCTAGATATCACCACTGGAAATTCGGTTGTTTATACATAAGGTTTTAACTGGGATTCTAATTGTTCAGAAACAACAGAGTGTGTTGCCCCAGTATCAAACAAAACATAAACATATATGACACTAGACATGGTCAGACGAACCACATCAGCAATATTAGGCTCACTTGTACCCCTTTCTGGGTTGGGGTTGGGGTTACCCTCAATTTGAGATCTGGATTTGCGTGGGTGACCACGTCTCGACATTCTAACACAGTACAATATCAAAATCAGAATTCAAAGCACCTACAGATTGATAATCAATAAATAGAGTTAAATTCTACTCTACCCATTCTAATGTCTACCCAATCCTCACAGGTCAAACCTATTTAATCTACAAGTCGATACCTATGCTCTGATACCATATTTGTAACATCCCCCGTTCCCGTGGTCCGGAACGGGTGATGTCACGAACGGGACTTAACATAATTACACAACTAAATCAGAGCTACTAATAAACTCCAAACATATATTACAATCCAAAATCTTACACTTCAAAAAGTGTTTATAAACTTAGAACATTTATATAATAATGTGAGTCTAAGAACTCCAAATTTCACGCTCGATCTCAATTCCCGTCCCCGTAAGCATCACTTCGAACCTGCCGTGTCAGAAAACAAAAACACGGCTGAGCACAGGGATCAGTGAATGGATTATAATATAAATTCGTAAATAATAATGAAAACATCAATAACGAAGCAGAAGACATAAAAATTTGATTCGAAGAAAGTTCTTGAGACTAAAGTTCATAGTTCATTTAAATCAAGAGAAACGTTTGGTAATATAATCAAAAGCAATAATCTCAAGAACATTTCACACTTTAAATTCAAAACGTAATATAAATAAAGTCCGTCAATTCCAGTCGTGTTCGTGGGGTGATCAGCCACACGAACTGGGTCGACATGCGGGCACACACAACGAGTCCCCCGTGAATTTAACCACGGTCACATATTTTGTGGGTAAAGTTCTAGAATCGATTCATCCGCCCTGGAGCCAACAAAGTTAGCCAAGTCCCCCCAGAGTGGGTTCACGTAAGCCACATAGGCTTAACTCTGGTGGACCGTCATCTGTAGGACGCTATGACAACAAAGCCGCCATAGAAGGCATCCCAAATAATGTGCCCATTTATTGGGTTCTTCTAAAATCAATGAAAACTAAACATATGCCACTTACCCAAATGGCGATCACAAAAGTTATAATCTATATACTTCACATTTTTCATAAACAATCTCATACGAGACACATTTTAATAAAACATCAAAATGTTCAAACAATTGATTCAATAAAACCAAAACCAATGTGTATGTGTGTGTACAATTTCGTATTTGTTGATCACGTTCGGTTGATCAATCACAAGGTGGTGAACCACCTTTAGGAAGGGTCAACTACAACAAATAGTTGCTCACGATTCAAAAGAAATGAAATCCATACCTTAACCAAATTGAGACGTATCACGCGATCGACCGAGACTCACGACGAAGCTTAACCCGATCGATTGCCTATTTAAACCATAAATTACTATTACTCGCATAACATAAAACTTAAAGACTATCATCTTAAGTTTAATCATGAATTTTTATTCTCTTATACATTAAACCGAACACTTGGTGTGCGGTTAAAAATCTAAATACAAATATCACCATTTTGATTCTAAACTTTACCCTTTTGTAATTTTGACAAACCTAAGCATTTCTAAACATATATTTAATCATAACTTTGCAATATGAATTCATAACCTACCAACCAACTTCAACTACCAAAACTTACAAACTTAAATAACTTAAGAAGAAATTTATACCTCTAGGAAGGGTTCGTCGCGTAGATTCCAAATATGTAATTATTTCTTTGATTAACTTTAAGAATTGAGAGAAAATTTTAGAGAGAGAAAATGAAATTGAGAATGGCGGCGTGATATGAGATGGAAGGGACGATGACTTATGGATTTGGTTTCATGTTTTTTTTTTTTTTACATTATATATATATATATATAATATTAATAGAAGTTAAGTTAAATTACAGTTTTAACCCCTCAATTATCTTTGATTTGTCATTTTAATTACGGTTAAATTTGGGTAAGAATAATTACACGTTTTTTTTAAACGGGGTCTTACATCAGTGTTAGCAAATATATCAACAAAATCTGTTGATAATGAAGATTTATTGGAATATTTGATATTTAAAATATTTTGAAATTTTCTGGATTTCTTAGATTGATCAGGAAAATACTTTGCATTTTCAGAGGTGTAAACAAATGACATTTCCATCCTCTTGTTTTTCATCCTTTTCACATTTTCATCTTCCAAAATTTGTTTCTCAGTTGTCCAAAAGAATTTAAACTGAGGAGCATATCTTGCAAGAGTAAAATGATCATATTCATATAAAGTAGGAACTTCATTTTTAGCATGATTTAAAAAATGCGGGTTTTCGAAACCAAGTCCCCACTTTTCCTTTATAGCTTATTCACTCCTTGGTTTGTTCATGTAAATAGTTTGCTCAGATTGTTCTCTTTTATATAATTTCCTTTCTAAAACAATTATTTTCTCAGAAAGTTTTTGATTTGAAGAAGTCAGTTCAGTCATCGAATCACGATAAGTCTGATTTGAATTTTCTAGATCAACTAACTGCTTTTGAAATTTCTCTTTTGTATCAATTAAAATTGATTTTTCATCTTTTAGAGAAATTTGCAGTTTATCGATTAAATCAGACTTTTCTTGATTTTTAAACTTTTCAGAAACGAACTTTGAGCGCAAATAATGCAAAGCAGTGATAAAAACATTCATTTGAGATAAGAAAAAATTACAGTTAAACGCAGATATTACCTCAGAACCATCAGATGAGGTATCCTCTTCCTCATCATCACTTTTATCGTCACCAATAAAGCACATAGCCGCAGTCTCCTCATTTTCAGCCTCGTTGTCCGAATGATCCAACCAGTATTCTTCTTCGGCCAACAGAATGGTTCCACTTTCCTTCTTTTCAGCTAGAGCCAACTTCTTTCGGTAAAAAGTAACATCCTTTACCACTTTGACTCTGCAATCCTTAACCATATGTCCAGGCTTCCCACAGTTAAAACAGTTCATCACCTTTTTGTCATCTTTCTTTTAGTCAACTACCTTAGCTGGTTCATACTTTGGAGTGTATGTCTTTGAAGGAGCACCAGGTTCTATCTTCTTAGAACCAGAAGTAAACCGCAGGTTGTTTGAACCAGATCTGTGCTTGAATCTTTTCTAATAGTGCTGAGTCAAAAGTATCATGGCCTTTTCTAGAGCTTCGCCATCATCATCCGTTGATCCATCATAAGCTGATTCAGTTAATGCTTGCTCAGCCAGTTGACTTGCAAGGAGTTCAATTGGATCCACTGGCTTAGGCTTATTCTTCTTATCCAGCTTTGCCTTCTTTTCATTCACCATTGACTCATCTGACATCAGAATTTCGTACAATTCCTGAATTGGCATGGTAGATATTCGAACATCATTTCTCATTCTATGGCATGACTTGTTCCATTCTGGTTGTAGTGCATTCAGAAACTTCAAATTAGCCTCCAATTCAGTCTTTTTAACTTTGATCTTGTACAAATCATTTATGACAACCCAAAATCGATCAAATACACTCTTCAAGCTTTCCCCGTCCTTAGCCTTGAACTCTTCGAAATTATTCATATATCTTGTTTGGCGCAACTGAGTTGACATTGCTGTACCAAGCATAATCTTTTCCAGTTGAGTCCACATCAGCATAGGATTCTGTTTGAAACAGTCAATTCTGTTGTAAATGGAATTGGGTAGAGCAAGAATCAGATTTGATTTGGCCTGGCTATCAGCTTGATGCCGTAACATCTCATCAACATCATATTCCCTTAAAGCTTTCTCAACAGTGGTAGCAGCAGAGGTTGCAGTAGCTGGAACAACTTTCCTTGGTGTTTCCATAGAACCCTGAGTCAGTGATTTCATCATGTTCTCCCCATTTGGTTGTCTTTCAATGAAGTTAATAAACCGATCCTGCCACTGTTCGAATTCGTTCTCATTGATCAGTACTGGTGGACGTGTATCAGACCCCAATGACATCATGAGGTCATTTTTGTAGATTTGTGCTTGCAAAGACATCTTTCGAGAAAATCAGAAAATTCAGAAAAAAATCTAAGTCTTGAGCTTGCGCAAACTGAAGGTTTGCGAATGCAGTAGGGTGCGCAAAGTAGGTTTTGCGTATGCAGTTAGATACGCAAACTGTGATTTGCATATGTAGAGAGATCCGAGAAACTGACTTTGCGGATCCTTGATGATCCGAGAACCTGACTTTGCGTAAGTAGAACTTTGTGTATAAGGCTAGAGCCGCGAGTCTGGAATATTTGATAGCACTTGATACGCAAAAGAAGCTTTGCATTTCCAACGTGAACCGAAAACCTGAAAATTCACTAACACCCTGATTAGAACACAAGGAACTTGCGCAAACCAATATGAATGGTGCGCAAACTTATATGATTGATACACAAACTTATATGAATCATATGCAAACTTATATGAATGATACGCAAACTTCAGAAAAACAAATAAAACGCGTAAGATCGATTCTAACAAAGAAAATAAAGCAAGAAATCCACACTCTGATTATCTAAAACAACTTTCTTACACAATTCAACTAACAATTTCGATTAAAAACAACTAAAACTTAAAATCGTGAAAAAACCAGTACGTGAACTCGTGTTTCCAGAATATCACAAAATCACCAAATCGAGAATCAAATCATTATGAAAAATTATGTGAATCAAATACGATCGACTACCACAAACGCAACTAAAGAAATCAAATTCGCACAAATTCAACCAAAAACCTAACCAAATTTGATGAATCAAGCAAAAAACGAGATTTTCTTGAAAAATCAAGAAAATCAATCAAATTCTCAGCTTAATCTACAAAATCAGTATCTAAAAACAAATTCTCTCAATCCTCTCAAGATCTAGTACGCTCTGATATCAATTGAAAGTCCAAGATCTCTAAATCTTTAGAGAGAGAAAGTAGAGAGAGAAAGTATATACGCTCAAAGTAATCAGATGTATTAAACTATGAGTGCCAAAGTTACAAAACAAAGGCTCTAAGGGGACTTAAATACCCCTAGCCTTTACAATACAGATATGAACATTAAGCACAATATAGGCTAAAAAATAAATACAATGATTACTATAAAATCAGATCTAACAATCCTAGACACACATTTTATTCAAACGAAAGAAAAATTGTAAAACTTTTACTTTATAGAATAAATTTTGTAAAGGTTTAAACTTTTAAAGCAACATGCCGAAATTTTAAAATTAGAAATATTTGATCGGCAAGTTTATATTCAGTTGAAACAAAATATAATTCAATAATATCATCTTTCACACAATGTAAAAAAAAATTGTGTCTCATTTGAAAAAATTGGGTTGAACAAATTCAGGAGATGAAATGAAATGCTCAGATTCTTTAAAAACATTTGAGAAAACTGGAACAACATCATTATCAGATATAAATGCAGCGGAAATTAAGTAGATGTACTCACAGTTTCTCATTAGTCAGAAGCTTAAAGCATTGAATAACGAGTCCTAGACTGATTTGTCTAGAAGTCGTAGTCGTTGAAGCACGGGTTCTGAGCTGCAGTACTCAGAAGCCAACGTTCTATTACTCCCCCTCAACATGTGATGCCTGCAACTTTGAATCAGATAAAGATTTGGGTACCCACTTGAATTTGGGCCCGTGTTTGTTAGTTGCAGTTCTTATGGGGAAATAATAAGCAGATTTGTTACGAGAAGTATGAGGAATATCATCAGAATAATAAGCACAATCATCAGAAGAGAAAGCATAATCATCAGAACTAGAATATGAGGAAGAACATGAGACATGTTTTGAAAGTCGAATAATTTGCTTTATAGAGTATTTTGAAATTTTATTACATATAGCAAATGAATCACTGTTGTAAAGTTTGTCTACACATTTATCCCCATCAAAAGTATGTTCATCAGATGTCCGCTTCACTCTCCAGATCTGCTTCTGTTAGATCCGATTTTATAGTAATCATTGTATTTATTTCCGTGCTTATTGTTCTTTTCTGTCTTGTAAGTGCCTTGAGGTATTTAAGTCCTCTTGGCTTGTTTTCTTTGTAAGAAATTTTCACATATTTTGTAATCAAGATACTGTTACATTTGAGCGCACACTTTCTCTCTCTAGATTCTCTCTCTACAGATCTTGTGATCTTGGCTTATCAATTGGTATCAGAGCCTTCAAGATCTTGAGAGGATTGAGATTAGTGTATATTTGTTTCTGATTTGTGTGGTTAATTCGAAAATTTGATCGATTTTTTTTGTTTTTCAAGAAAAATCTCGTTTTCTGGATTTTCACCAATTTCAGTCATTTTAGTGATCGAATTGCTATGAATTTGATGTTATTAGATGCATTTTAGATAGTCGATCGAGTTTGATTCTTGTTGTTTTGCATAAAAACGTGATTTGGTGCTTCGATTTTGAGTTTGAGTATTTTCTGAAAAAGTCGAGTTCTGTGTTCTGATTATTTTTGATTTTTTAAGATTTGGTGTGTTTTGATCGAAATTGTCAATAGAATTGTATTAAAAACTTGTTTTCGATCAATTGTATGCAATTTGTTTGGGTTTAATTTCATTGTTATGATTGATATTGCAGATTTAGCTTCGAGTGTTAGTATGCGTATACTCATCTTACTATGCGTGTTATTCATATGATTGTGCGGGTTGTTATTATAGTTTGCATGTTATTCATAGTTTTTGAAGTATGTGTGTGATTCAAGAAGTATGCGGGTTATTCATATTCTTTGCGTGTGTTTCATGAAATCGTGTGTGTTCATCTTATTGGTATGCGCCTCTATCACATATTCATTGGGTAACTAATTTTTGGGTGTTAGTGTTTCTCAGGTTATCGGTTCTCTCTTGGAAACGCAACTCTCTTGCATATCTGTCAACACACCCAGATCACCAAGTGCGTGTCATTCTGCACACGCATAACATCAAGTGCGTGCCCCGTTAAACACGCGTAGCATTTCTTGCGTGTCTCTCTGAACACGCATTGCATCAAGTGCGTGTCTTACTGAACCCGCAAAGCATCAAGTGCGTACCTTTCAGAACACGCATAGTTCTTTTTCAGTGTGCGCTCCTCCTATCATCCGAGAAGTCCTTGTTTGCGTGTCTACAAGGACCCGAAAAGTTTCTTTTGTGATTCAAGCCAGAAACGCAAACCTTGAGTTTGCGGGTATTCAAGACTTGGTTATTTTTCTGAATTTCTGATTTCATCAAAAATGTCTCTACAAGCTCAACTTTACAAGAATGACCTCATGATGTCGTTGGGGTCTGATACTCGTCCACCTGTTCTGATAAATGAGAACGAATTTGAACAATGGCAGGACCGGTTTGTTAATTTCATCGAAAGGCAACCAAATGGGGAAAATATGATGAAAGCTTTGACTGAAGGTCCCATGGTCAGGCCAATGAAAGTGATACAAGCTATTGGAAACACTCCAGCCACTACTGTAGAAAAAGCCCTGAGAGAATATGAGGCTGATGAACTTCTAAGATACCAAGCTGACAATCAAGCCAAGTCGAATTTGATTCTTGCTCTACCAAATTCCATCTATAATAGAATCAATTGTTTCAAACATAATTCTATGCTGATGTGGACACAACTGGAGAAAATCATTCTTGGTACTGCAATGTCTACCCAGCTTCGTCAGACAAGATACATGAACAACTTTGAAGAGTTCAAGGCTAAGGATGGGGAAAGTCTGAAAAGTGTCTTCGACAGGTTTTGGACTGTTATTAATGATCTGTATAAGATCAAGGTAACAAAGAATGAGCTGGAGACAAATCTGAAGTTCCTCAATGCACTCAAACCTGAATGGGAAAAATCCTGTCATCGGATGAGGAATGATCCCAGAATTTCCAAAATGCCCATTCAGGAAATGTTTGAAATTCTGATGTCTGATGAAGCTATGGTTCTGAAGAAGAAAGCTAAGTTGGATAAGCATAAGCCAAAGACTGTGGATCCAATCGCTCTTTTAGCTAGTCAAATGGCTGAGCAAGTCTTGACTGAGTCTGCTTACGACGGGTCAACAGATGACGATGGCGAAGCATTGGAAAAAGCCATGATTCTTCTAAGTCAGCACTATCAAAAGAAATATCAGAAACGGTCAGGTTCAAACAATCTTCGTTTCTCATCTGGATCAAAGAAGGTAGAACCAGATACTACATCTAAGCCTTTCTTTCCCAAATATGAGCCTGCTACAACAACTGAACCAAAGAAAGAAGATAAGAAGGTTGTGACTTGCTATAACTGTGGCAAACCCGGGCATATTTCAAAGGAGTGCAGAAAGAAGATTGTGAAAGATGTTGATTTATATAAGAAGAAATTAGCTTTGGTTGAGAAGAAAGCAAGTGGAACAATTCTGTTGGCTGAGGCGGAATACTGGTTGGACCACTCAGACAATGAAGCTGATAATGAAGAGACTGCTGCTATATGTTTTATTGGAGACGACAACAGTGATGATGAGGATGAGGAGACTTCAACCGATGAATCTGAGGTACCATCTGAGTTTGATTTTAACTTCATTTCATCGCAAATGAATGTCATTACAAATGTTTTACATGACTTTCGTTCAAAGCTTCTATCCGAAAAACGTGAAAATCAAGAAAAGTCTGTTCAAATTGAAAAATTGAAGATTTCTCTGAGAGATGAAAAATCTATTTTAAAATTTACAAAAGAGAAATTTCAAGAAAGAATAGAAGATTTAGAAATTGAAAAACAGACTTCTCATGATTCTTTGTCTGAATTGTCAATTTTAAATCAAGAGTTTTCGGATAAAATAATTGAATTAGAAGAAAAGTTATATAAATAAAAACAAACTGAACAAACAATTCATATGCATAAACCAAGGAGCTATGAGTCGTTAAAAGAAAATTGAGGTCTTGGAGTTAAAAATCCTCAGTTTTTAAAGAAAGCTAAATTTGAGATTCCCAATTTTTATGATTACGACTGTCTTGGTCTTTCACAATATGGTTCTCATTACAAACCTCTTTGGACAAGTGCTAAAGAAACTACAATTGAGGAAGATAAAAAACGGATAAACAACAAGAGAATGGAAGTTCCTTTTGTTTACACTCAAGAAAATGCAAAATATTTTCCTGAAAAAGTAAAGAAGAGAAGACAAAAGTTAAACATTGTTTCTTCTACTAAATCTTCTATATCTAATGACTTCTTGATTTAAATGCAACTAATCCTAATAAGGACAATATATCTCCAGTACCTTACGATACTAAGAGATATATACCTCCATTAGTATTAGAATGCCAAATCTTTGATCTAGAAGAACAAATGGAAGAACAAGAGATTTTGAGAAAAATTGAAAACGATGTTATTTTTTCTTTTATGACATCGAGTTTTAAAGAAAATAATTCTGGTCTTCTCAAATCTTCCATCAATTTGTGTTCATCTGATGTTTCTTGCTCTGAGGTTTATCCAAATCAATTAACTTATCAGTTTGACTGATCGCTCAAAGTCCTATCTATAAGAATTGAATCAGAAGAATTAGAACTGTCAGAAAGAACTATATCTCGTTTCTTTGACTTCTTTGACCGTCTTCTTTTACGCTTAGGTTTATAATATTGATCATTGAGCGTAAAAGAATCATCAAGAATTTTAGATGAAATATTTAAATCTGAAGAAATAATTTTATCCAAGCAATCAATCTGATCAACTAATAAATCTGAATTTGCCTCGGAGTCTGAATTATTTTGAGAAAAGATTTTAAAATTTGAAACTTCCTTTTTATTTTCCTTAGAATCAGAAGAAATGTTAGAAATAGAATCTGATTTTTGAGAAAATAATTTTTCTTCAAGACTAGACGTCATGAAAGAAAGAATAATATCAGATTCAATTTTCTTTAAAATATTTTGATATTCTATCTTATCTTCAAGATCGATGATTTTGCTTTCTAATACTAACGGAGGAGTATATTTCTTAGAATCATAAATGATTGGAGAAATATTTTCCTTATCAGAATTGGTAGCATAAGGATCAATAAAATCATCAGACATTGAAGATTTGATAGGAGATATATCATTTAAAATTCTTCTTCCTCTCCTTGATTTTTCAGGAAAATATTTTGCATTTTCACTAATGTAAACAAAAGGAATTTCATTTTTCTTGATATTTGTCCTTTTCTCATTTTCGATTTCTAACACTTGCTTCTCATTCATGCAGTCAATTTTAAACTGAGGAGCATAATGAGCAAGAGTCAGATAATCGTATTTATATAAAGTTGGGGATTTTTCAATCGCATTGTTTAAACAATGAGGATTTTCAAAACCAAGTCCCCACCTTTGTTTTAAAGCTTCTTCACTCCTCGGTTTGTTCATAAAAATTGTTTGTTCAGATTGATTTCTCCGATATAATTTTTCTTCTAATTTATTTATTTTATCTGAAAATTCATCTTTTAAAGTAGACATAGCCGTCAAAGATTCAAGATAAGTCTTATTTGAATTTTCCAAATCATCCAATTTCTTTTGAAAGATGTCTTTTGTATTTTCTAAAATAGATTTTTCATCTTTCAAATTTTTTTTCAGTTTTTCAATCAAATCTGACTTTTCAGAATTTAAGTTCTTTTCAGATAATAATTTTAAGCGAAGATCAGATAAAGCAGAAATAATGATTTTCATCTGAGAGGAAATAAAATTGTAATCAAAATCAGTATATACCTCATCTTCATCTGTATCAGAATCGTCTGACTGATCATCTCCGACCAAGCACATCTGAGCGAACTCTACATTTGAAGCTTCATTGTCAGAGTGATCCAGCCAGAATTCTTCTTCTGCTAGCAAAGCAATTCCTTTCTCTCTTTTCTCGGCGAGTTCCAATTTCTTTCTGTAATAAGCTGAGTCCTTGACCTTCTTTGCTCGATACTCCTTTGAAATGTGTCCCGACTTTCCACAGTTGTAGCAAGCAGCAATCTTAGGCTCGGGTACTTTGGATTTAGAACCGGAAGTGAAGCGAGAAGTGTTAGAACCCGATCTTGGTTGAAACTTTTTCTGATAATGCTGGGAGAGAAGGATCATTGCTTTCTGCAAAGCCTCACCATCATCATCAGTTGACCCGTTGTAAGCATTATCAGACAATGCTTGTTCAGCCAGTTGGCTCGTGAGGAGTGCAACCGGGTCTACTGACTTCTTGTTCTTTTTCTCTAGTTTGGCCTTCTTCTCAAGCACCAAGCTCTCATCAGTCATCAGAATCTCGTATAGTTCCTGAATCTGCATTGTGGAAATCCGAACATCGTTCCTCGGTCTGTGATATGATTTGTTCCATTCAGGCTGAAGAGCATTAAGAAATTTCAGATTCGTCTCAAGCTCTGTCTTGTTCACATTTATCTTTCGCAGATCATTCAACACTACACAGAATCTGTCGAAAACACTCTTTATAGACTCACTTTCTTTAGCCTTGAACTCCTCAAAGTTGTTCATGAACCGAGTATGTCGGAGCTGAGTTGCTACTGAAGAACCAAGCATGATCTTTTCCAATTGTGCCCACAACAGATTTGGATAATCCTTGCAATGATCAACCCGGTTGTAGACAGAGTTTGGTAAAGCTAGCATCAGATTAGCTTTCAACTCTCGATCAACTTTCATTCGTGAAGCCTCTTCAGATGTTGGAGGAGTCTCTTTATTAGGTTTTACGAAAGGTTCTTCAGTTAGAGACTTCATCATGTTCTCTCCATTAGCTTGACGCTCGATGAAGTTCAGAAATCGATCTTGCCATTGAGTGAATTCATTTTCATCGACAAGAACTGGAGGACGAGTTTCAGATCCCAAAGACATCATCAGATCACTTGAGTAGAACTTAGCTTGAAAGGCAAACTTTGTAGAGTCCATAGATGACAAACTTAAAAAAAAGTTCCAGACTCTTTTTTTTTTTAGATATGGCGCAAACTAGAGGTTTGCGTGAGAGGCAGGAGACGCAAACTGAGCTTTGCGTGAGAAGCGGTATACAAGAACTGAGCTTTGGGCGAGCTGAAGGAAACGCAAGATGAGCTTTGCGTTACACGCTGAAGACGCAAACTGACTTTGCGTGATGTGTTTGAAGCGCAAACTGAAGTTCTCGCTACTAAGGTGTAACGCGAAGTAAACTTTGCGTGACTAGAGTAAAACGCAAAGTATACTTTTCGTGAACAATATGAAGCGCAAAGGGTACTTTTCGCTATACACTGGAGACGCAAAGTGATCAGAACTGAACTTGTTACGAACTTAGAAGAATTCCTTGGATGAGTATGACGCAAAGCAGATGAACTAGTGCAAACCTGTGATGAACTAGCGCAAAGTTTAGATCTAGCGCAAAGTTCAAAAAATCAAGAAAAATCCACACAAAATGATTATATTCATGAAATCAAAGCAACAAATATGCACAATATTGACCGAAATCACAATTCTAACATTTTCCAATTAACAGAATGGATTAAACAACTCAAAATCGAGATTCGTAAAACCAACAGTTCGTAAAAATACGAGTTTACAGAAAACTACAATTTCACAAAATCAGACTTCAAAACATGATTATTTTAAAAATTGTTGTGAATAACAAATGATCTACAATCAAAAAACGAATTCAACAACACAAAATTCAAGCAAATTGAACCACAAACCAATCCGAATTTGATGAAAAATCAAGAAAACGAGATTTTCTTGAAAAATCAAGAAAATCAATCAAACTTTCGATTTTAAACCATAAATTCAGAAACGAAATTCAATCTCTCAATCCTCTCAAGATTCAGATAGCTCTGATACCAATTGAAAGTCCATGAACACTGAATCCTAGAGAGAGAAAGTAGAGAGAGAGACTTGGAAGCGCAACGTTACTATATTGAATGAATGTGCGTGAAGTTCTTACAAGGAAACAAGACCAAAGGGACTTAAATACCCTTGGTCAATACAACACAGATAGACTCATAGACACAGTATTTGACCAAGCCCTATAAATACAATGATTACTATAAAATCAGACTTAACAACTACCTATACGTTTAAGGGCTCACCACCCTGAATATCTCATCAAGTCTATATGACTTGGAATGCTAGAGAATTTACATCATAAGGATTTGATGAATAGTGCATATATATTGGGATCAATGTAGAGTTTCCTATACCCCATATGTATATCTAAAATGGTCTCGTAAAAGTTGTCATCAAAAGAATATAGATAGTATCCAAGACATTGGTTATGTGCACCAATTTTACCTACATGTGTCTGGGTTTATGCAATACTATACGCAACTTTACTTCTTCATTTTGAGGCCTATTACTAGCTAACCAGTATCATGTGTACCAGTTGGTAACTAGATATAAGCCTGATATTTTTCATTTACGCATGTTTGGTTGTGCAGTATATGTGCCAATTGCGCCCCCACAATGCACCAAAATGGGTCTTTAAAATGATTAAGTATATTTTTTGGATATGAATCCCCCCCCCCCCAAAAAAAAAAAAAATTATCCGCTAATTAGAATCCTTGACGGGTGATCTTTTTACCGCTAGATTTGCATATTTTCACTTTGATGAGACAATCTTCCCGTCGTTAGGGGGAGATAGGAAAAAAGATTTTCCATGGGAACGACATGAAGTGTCATTGAATATTCTCACACTGTCTCATGTCGATCCCCAAACTTCAAAATGTAAAGTTGAATTCAAACGAATCAGACTCGATACTTGATACGTTTAATGTTATTCCAGAAGTGACAAGATCACATATACGAGCTGCACATATACTCGCAAGGTTAAAGTTCCCAAACAAGGGCACAACGTCGCTGGAAATTGTGTTGCAATCATACATGGTCGAGGTGTGGTTGAGGCCGTAACTCCCAAACGGAAATGGGGGAAACTAATTGGTTCGATAAATACTCATCTAAAGGAAGAGAAGAGTAAATCACAACTATTTGTCATCAACACATAAACCTCTCATGAGATTGTCTCTGATTAAACTATGTCTATGAATCATTACTGGAGGACGTTCCAAAGTTAATATTGATTCCAGAGATCAAATAAATCTCAAATGAATTATGAGAGTGCATATGAGTCAATGGACAGATCATACATACTCATTGATGATATATTTCGCATATAATGTTGCTTATGAGATGATAGAGCATATTGACATCGAACCATGCTCAGTTGAAAAATATCAACAAAGAGCAAGTTGGCCTAATTAAGCAATCAAGGAGAATCATATTATTTGATAAATGAACAGGTATTTGGTTTGGTAGTGCTAACCCACCAAGTGTAAAGCCTGTAAGACATAGATAAATCATTTGTCATAAAGCGTAATGAGAATAATTAAGTCATAATGTATGAGGCTCTCCTTTGACACAAGGTTTCTCACAACGGCCTGGATTGACCATGAGAAGACTTACTCTCATGTGATGGACGTTATAAAGTTCTGCTAATTAATTAGCCTAGTAGTTGCCGAAGGACTGGAAATGCAGCTCATGAATGTGGTTACCACATATCTCAACGGGGATCTAAATTCAAAGATATATAAAAAGTGCTTAATGATATTACATTAACAAAATCAAGTAACTATAAACCACGAAATGCGTTTGCAATAAAATTAAAACACTCACTTTATAAATTAAAGCAATATATGCGGTGTGGTATACTCGCCTAAGTGAATACTTGATTGGGAAAGAATATATAAGAACGATGAATTGTGCCTTTGCGTGTTTATTTAGGAAAACAAGTTCCAGATTTTCAAAGTAACTTTATATGTCGATGTTATGAACATAATAGACACTCTTGATGAAATAAGAGTAGTCACACGTTACTTGAAATCTAAATTTGAGATGGAAAATCTTGGGAAAACTTGGTTTTGTCTAGCTATTTGAGCTAGGACACGGAATTTGTGAAATATTAATTCACCCATCGCATATGTCTAGAAAATAACCAGACAATTTAATATGGACAAAACACATTAGGTTAGCACTCTCATGATCGGTCAAAGTGTTGGATATAAAGAAAGATCCATTTCATCTAAAGGATGATGACGAAAAAGTGTTGGGAGCTGGAATTCCCTATCTAAGTACAACATGCGCATTATCGTACTTAGCATAATGCACTTGGCCGTATAGTGTATTTCTCGGTGAACTTGTTAGCTAGATTTAGCTCAGCGCCAACGCAACGTCATTGGAATGATATCAAATTAATCTTTTGGAATTATTGACATGGGCATATACTTTTCCTATAGAAAGAAAAATGGGATTGATAATGGAACTTCAGTACCTACTTATAATGTAAGCAACAAAAGTACTAGCTCTTATAGAAAAGTATCAAATAATGTATTGATATGTATTTGTTGATATTAGATATATGTTTGGCCCATATAAAGGTCATTCCCAAATTGGATAAGAAAGTACCATTGGGAACATGTCGATTGTCTGGAAGTAAACTAAGCAACTTTATGTACCTACCTCTTTGAACTATATTACTCTACATGAAATTCTTCAAGAGTGTACATGGTTAAGGACACTATCATTACACATATTAGAGAAGCTAATGTTTTGAGTTCAACCAATATCCTACCGCATATATGGAAATAATGCATCATATACCAAATGAATGAAAGTAAGATACATAAAGGTTGATAACACAAAACATTATCTGCTTAAGTTTCTATACAATCAACAATAACAAACTCCCCTCAAGATTCAAGTGAATCAAGTAAAGTATGTGGAAAATGTGAATATTGTTAGATCTGATTATATAGTAATCATTTTATTTATTTCCTTTATCTGTCAGTGCTTATTGTTCTTTTCTATCTTGTAAGTGCCTTGAGGTATTTAAGTCCTCTTGGCTTGTTTGCTTGTAAGAACTTTCACTTTTTGAATTCAATATACTGTTACATTTGAGTGCACACTTTCTCTCTCTAGATTCTCTCTCTATAGATCTTGTGATCTTGGCTTATCAATTGGTATCAGAGCCTTCAAGATCTTGAGAGGATTGAGATTAGTGTATTTTTGTTCCTGATTTGTGTGGTTAATTCGAAAATTTGATCGATTTTTTTTGTTTTTTTCAAGAAAAATCTCGTTTTCTGGATTTTCACCAATTTCAGTCATTTTAGTGATCGAATTGCTATGAATTTGATGTTATTAGATGCATTTTAGATAGTCGATCGAGTTTGATTCTTGTTGTTTTGCATAAAAACGTGATTTGGTGCTTCGATTTTGAGTTTGAGTATTTTCTGAAAAAGTCGAGTTCTGTGTTCTGTTTTTTTTGATTTTTTGAGGTTTGGAGTGTTTTGATCGAATTTGTCAATAGAATTGTATTAAAAACTTGTTTTCGATCAATTGTGTGCAATTTGTTTGAGTTTAATTTCATTGTTATGATTGATATTGTAGATTTATCTTCGAGTGTTAATTTGCGTATGTTCATGATATCTTGCGGGTCATTAATCTTACTTTGCGTGTTATTCATATGTTGTGCGGGTTGTTATTATAATTTGCATGTTATTCATAGGTTTTGAAGTATGCGTGTGATTCAAGAAGTATGCGGGTTATTCATATTCTTTGTGTGTGTTTCATGAAATCGTGTGTGTTCATCTTATTAGTATGCGCTTCTATCATATATTCATTGTGTAACTAACTTTTGGGTGTTAGTGTTTCTCAGGTTATCGGTTCTCTCTTTGAAACGCAAAACTCTCTTGCGTATCTGTCGACACACCCAGAACATCAAGTGCGTGCCCCGTTGAACACGCATAGCATATCTTGCGTGTCTCTCTGAACACGCATAGCATCAAATGCGTGTCTTACTGAAACCGCAAAGCATCAAGTGCGTGTCTTACTGAAACCGCAAAGCATCAAGTGCGTACCTCTCAGAACACGCATAGTCCTTATTTGCGTATCTCAAGTCACTCGTAAAACTCAGTGTGCGCTCCTCCTATCACCCGAGAAGTCCTTGTTTGCGTGTCTACAAGGACCCGAAAAGTTTCTTCTGTGATTCAAGCCAGAAACGCAAACCTTGGGTTTGCGGGTCTTCAAGTCTTGGTTATTTTTTTTAATACCAGATTTCTTCAAAAATGTCTCTACAAGCTCAACTTTACAAGAATGACCTCATGATGTCGTTGGGGTCTGATACTCGTCCACCTGTTCTGATAAATGAGAACGAATTTGAACAATGGCAGGACCGGTTTATTAATTTCATCGAAAGGCAATCAAATAGGGAAAATATGATGAAAGCTTTGACTGAAGGTCCCATGGTCAGGCTAATGAAAGTGATACCAGCAATTGGAAACACTCCAGCTACTACTGTAGAAAAAGCCCTGAGAGAATATGAGGTTGATGAACTTTTAAGATACCAAGCTGACAATCAAGCCAAGTCGAATTTGATTCTTGCTCTACCAAATTCCATCTATAATAGAATCGATTGTTTCAAACATAATCCTATGCTGATGTGGACACAACTGGAGAAAATCATGCTTGGTACTGCAATGTCTACCCAGCTTCGTCAGACAAGATACATGAACAACTTTGAAGAATTCAAGGCTAAGGATGGGGAAAGTCTGAAAAGTGTCTTCGTCAGGTTTTGGACTGTTATTAATGATCTCTATAAGATCAAGGTAACAAAGAATGAGTTGGAGACAAATCTGAAGTTCCTCAATGCACTCAAACCTGAATGGAAAAAATCCTGTCATCGGATGAGGAATGATCCAAGAATTTCCAAAATGCCCATTCAGGAAATGTTTGAAATTCTGATGTCTGATGAAGCCCTGGTTCTAAAGAAGAAAGCTAAGCTGGATAAGCAGAAGCCAAAGACTGTGGATCCAATCGCTCTTTTAGCTAGCCAAATGGCTGAGCAAGCCTTGACTGAGTCTACTTACGACGGGTCAACAGATGACGATGGCGAAGCATTGGAAAAAGCCATGATTCTTCTAAGTCAGCACTATCAAAAGAAATATCAGAAACGGTCAGGTTCAAACAATCTTCGTTTCTCTTCCGGATCAAAGAAGGTAGAACCCGATACTACATCAAAGCCTTTCTTTCCCAAATATGAGCCTGCTACAGCAGCTGAACCAAAGAAAGAAGATAAGAAGGCTGTGACTTGATACAACTGTGGCAAACCCGGGCATATTTCAAAGGAGTGCAGAACGAAGATTGTGAAAGATGTTGATTTCTATTAAGAAGAAATTAGCTTTGGCTGAGAAGAAAGAAAGTGGAACAATTCTGTTGGCTGAGGCGGAATACTGGTTGGATCACCTAGACAACGAAGCTGATAATGTAGAGACTGCTGCTATGTGTTTTATTGGAGACGACAACAGTGATGATGAGGATGAGGAGACTTCAACCGATGAATCTGAGGTACCATCTGAGTTTGATTTTAATTTCATTTCATCGCAAATGAATGTCATTACAAATGCTTTACATGACTTTCGTTCAAAGCTTCTATCCGAAAAACGTGAAAATCAAGAAAAGTCTGTTCAAATTGAAGAATTGAAGATTTCTCTGAGAGATGAAAAAGCTATTTTAAAATTTACAAAAGAGAAATTTCAAGAAAGAATAGAAGATTTAGAAATTGAAAATCAGACTTCTCATGATTCTTTGTCTGAATTGTCAATTTTAAATCAAGAGTTTTCGGATAAAATAATTGAATTAGAAGAAAAGTTATATAAACAAAAACAAACTGAACAAACAATTCATATGCATAAACCAAGGAGCTATGAGTCGTTAAAAGAAAATTGGGGTCTTGGAGTTAAAAATCCTCAGTTTTTAAAGAAAGCTAAATTTGAGATTCCCAATTTTTATGATTACGACTGTCTTGGTCTTTCACAATATGGTTCTCAATACAAGCCTCTTTGGACAAGTGCTAAAGAAACTACAATTGAGGAAAATAAAAAACGGATAAACAACAAGAGAATGGAAGTTCCTTTTGTTTACACTCAAGAAAATGCAAAATATTTTCCTGAAAAAGTAAAGAAGAGAAGACAAAAGTTAAACATTGTTTCTTCTACTAAATCTTCTATATCTAATGACTTCTTTGATTTAAATGCAGCTAATCCTAATAAGGACAATATATCTCCAGTACCTTATGATACTAAGAGATATATACCTCCATTAGTATTAGAATGCCAAATCTTTGATCTAGAAGAACAAATGGAAGAACAAGAGATTTTGAGAAAAATTGAAAACGATGTTATTTTTTCTTTTATGACATCGAGTTTTAAAGAAAATAATTCTAGTCTTCTCAAATCTTCCATCAATCTGTGTTCATCTGATGTTTCTTGCTCTGAGGTTTATCCAAATAAATTAACTGATCAGTTTGGTTTTATTGATAAAACTTCCTCTTCTAAGTCAAATATTATATCTGAAATTGTTGATGACACTTTTACGTTAAATGATTATTTCTATAAAACAAAGCGTAAAAGAAGAAGGTCAAAGAAGAAAAAGAAGAAAGAGTTTGATATTTTTGAAAATACTAACTTTTATGATTCCTCTATTTCAGATAGGCCTTTGAAGAAGTCTGTGAAGTCTGTTTGGCTAAAGAAACAGAGATCTGAAGAATTTGTATCTGTAAAGGATAAATGTGTAGATCTTCCTTGTAAACAAGACTCATTTGCCTTTTGTAATAAAACTACAAAATATTTTGTAGAGCAAATGTTTCAAATTTCAAATAATATCTCATATTGTCTCTCTAATTCTGATTCTGATGATTGTGTTTCTTCCTTAATATGTGATGATGTTCATGCTTTATTTGATCAGTCTCAGATTTTTTGGAAAAATAAATTTTTGAAAAAGAAAAAAGAAAGGACTAACAAGAAGGGACCCATATTCATATGGGTACCTAAATCTGAGTAATTTCTGATTGTGCAGCTAAATCAATTATGGTATCTGGATTCGGGGTGTTCCAAACACATGACTGGCAACAAATCTCTACTTTCAAATTTTAAAGAAAAATGTTGCGGTCGTGTCAAATTTGGAAACTGCGAGACGACTCCCATTCTTGGTTATGGTGATCTTGTTCAAGGTAATATAACTGTCAAAAGAGTAAGCTATGTCGAAGGTTTAAGTCACAATCTATTCCGCATCGGAAAGTTCTGCGATAAAGATCTTGAAGTCAGTTTCAAGTCTAAAAGAGTTGCTGTAAAGAATAATAGCGGCATGGACTTACTTGTTGGAAAGAGACGATCAAATCTTTATACCATTAATCTTTCCGAAGTAAAGGTTCCATCAGATATTTGTCTTCTATCAAAAGCCTCTATTCATGAAAGTTGGGTGTGGCACCGATGACTAGCTCATCTCAATTTCAAATATATGGATCGCTTGGTCAAGAATGATTCCGTGAGAGGTCTTCCGATCCTCCGTTTCCAGAAAGACCATCTCTGTCAGGACTGGGAGAAAGGAAAGATGAAGAAAGCATCTCATAAGCCTAAGCCTGAACATTGCACTGCGGATATCCTAGATCTAATTCACGTTGATTTGTGCGGACCAATGAAGACAAAGAGTATTGGTAAGAAGAAATATGTTTTGGTTGTTGTTGATGATTACTCCATATATACATGGGTGAAATTTCTCAAATCTAAAGACGAGACACCCGAAATTCTCATCAACCTCATCAAAACCATTCAGACAAATAAGCAAAAGCACGTCAAAGTTGTAAGATCAGATAATGGCACAGAATTCAAGAATTCAACTCTTCAAGCTTTCTATGATGATCAAGGTATACAACAACAGTTTTCTGCTGCAAGAACACCGCAACAGAATGGGGTTGTTGAAAGAAGAAACAGAACGCTTGTGGAAGCTGCTAGATCTATGCTTGCTTATTCAGTTCTTCCTTTGTCCCACTTGGTCGAAGTCATATCAACTGCCTGTCATACTCAAAACAGATTAATTGTACACCGCCGGTTCAACAAGACTCCATATGAATTGATGAACGATATCAAACCCAACATCAAATATTTCAAGTCTTTCGGGTGTAAATGCTATGTTTTGAATGACAGAGATAATCTGAACAAATTTAGTCCAAAGGCAGATGAAGGCGTATTTCTGGGCTATTCTTCTAACTCTGCTGCTTACAGAGTCTTTCTCCTCTCTGCAAGAAAAGTGATAGAGTCAGTGAATGTCAAATTTGATGAAGTTGCTGATTTGGCTTTTGGACAACACAGTTCAGAACCCACTATTACTGGAAACTCAGCTTCTGAACAAATTAGTTCAGAACCTGCACTTCAGTCGTCAAATCAGGATCCTTCTACTTCTCTGTATAATCTTTCTGATCTTGATTTTCTGTTTGAAAATTTTTATGATGATGTTCCTAAACCAAACACTGATAATGTGTCAAATGTCTTGAATCAGGAATCTGTGAGTGCATCTAATCCTACTTCCGCTGCATCAACCTCTGAACCTGATGTTGCTTCAGTACCTCCTGAAATTCAAGACATACCTTTTGAACATCATCCGGATCAATTCATACATGAACCAGAAATTGTTGAACCTGTTCATGAGGAGTCTGTAGAAGATGAAGCTGTTCCAGAAGAAATTGTTCAACAAGAAGTACAAGCTACGTCTGGTCAACAAGAGCCTGAATCTGATGTCATGGATTTTTTTTTAGTGTTCTTTGTTTTTAGAATATATAGAAGTAAGAGTGTGTTTTTATTCCCTTTAAACTTGTTTGACTATTCATCTTCCCTCCATTCTCTCCGTGTTTTTCTTCTTGCATTCTCATCTAATTCATTTCAGATTGTGACTTTGGAATTTCAGGTATGTTTTTGTTTTTTCGTTCTATGTTTGTAGTTTGATTAGTGTTCCATTACTTTGTTTTGATTTCATTCTTGGTCTCTTATTGTGGGATTTATCTGACTTGCGATTTTTCACTGTTCATCGATCTCTAAAAACTCAGATTCGAGTTGATTTTGATCGATTTGCGTATTGGGATTTGTTTAGATCTTCTAATCGACAATCAGGTATGTTTTGTTTTGGTTTAATTTCGTTGTTTTGTGCTTAGATTTATTGTTTTGTGGTTTTCGGGTTCGAACAAACGTGTTCTAGGGTTTTTGTTCAAGTCTTTGAGACCCGCAAAGGCTACTTTGCGTGTCTTGTTAGAACCGCAAAGTGTTCTTTGCGTGTCTTACTAGACCCGTAAAGTATACTGTGCGTTTCTAACAAGAAACGCAAAGTGCGCTTTACGTGTCCCTTTAGACCCGCATAGTGAACTATGCGTTTCACCCATGACCCGCATTCTTCTAGTTTGTTTGTTTCGTTCTGTGTAGTTTACGTCTCACTAAGAACACGGAAAGTCTATCTTGCGTCTCCTTAGTGACACGCAAACTCATTGTGTGTTTCGATGTTTCAAAGTATGCTTTGCGTTCCATTAAGGACACGCATTCCTTCCTATGCATTCCCTTCAGGTCACGCATTTCTTCCTTTGTGTTCCCTTAAAGACCCGCAAACCATACTTGGAATATTTTTTTTTCGTGTTTTCTGTTGGATGTTTAACTTTGTTTTGTTTTTGTGTTTCAGGTTATCATATCTTCTCGAACAAATACTGATCCAATGATTCAAGACGAGAATGTCGTTCTTGAGGATCCGGCTGATCAAGCATCTCATGATACACCTATGCCGTCTGTTCCGTCTGTTGGGGCTGATCTTTCTATATCTAGGCAAACTCCAAATAATGTGTTCCCTAACATCATGTACATGCCTTATAAGCCTAACAACTACTTTGTTGACTTTGATCGCATCAAGATTCATCCTGTCATACGCTCCATTCTTCGTGGACATCCGCTCTCTCAAGCTCTCTGTTCAGTTGCTGATGTTCCGGAAGTCTACGTTCAGCAAGTCTGGCACACCATCACTAAGAACGAACTGGCACGTCCTCATCGATTTGATCTCAAAATTGATCAATTTGATTCATATCTTTCTTACAAGAGTTTATGGTTGATTCTTGAGCTTCTTGAGCCTACTTCTAGACCTGGAAGGACAACGTATGATAACTTTCCATCCGAAGAGGAAGTTTTTGAGGGCATCAAACGACTAGGCTATGTTGGTTCACTGAAAAAGGTTGTAGACTTTGACAAGTCTAATCTTCCTCCTGTCTGGTATTCTTTATTTTATGTCATCAACAGGTGCTTAACTTCTAAACATACCGGCACGGATAGTTCTAGTCTTCACTATCTTCGACTGTTCCATGCAGTAGTCTATGACCTGCATGTCGACTATACGATTATTTTCTGGACCGAGCTTTCTGAAGTAGTGCAAGACAAGTTAACCAACAAGCGACGAAAGTTCATTCCTTTTATCAGGTTTCTCAAGCTGATTATTAGAAGCATGTTTCGAAGCAATCCGGCCATTCCACGAAGATTATCTTGGCCGCAAGTTCAGGATTCCGAGATGCTTTTTCTTCAGAAACAGAAGAAGTCCTTCACTTTTTCTATGACCATTCCTTATGGTCTTATTGCCAATTATGCTGACATGACCAATTACAGTGTCATCGATTATTGTTTAGAAAATGAATTTGTAGAGGCTGAACAGGAAGAACCTTCTCATGGCACTCTAGTTGGTACTACTCATGAAGAGCTAGTTGAAGCAACTACTCAGGAAATAGTTACTGCTGTTGCAACTACACTAGAGACAGATGTTGATCTTTCTGCAGCACCACAAGACGTTGCTACTCATCACGTGGAATCTGTCATTGCTGCTATTGAAGCTGAAGCCACTACTGTTACTGCTGATGTTAGAGAAGATGCTAATCCTGATGAAACTGGAGTTGCTAATGATGATGCGACAAATGCTGATCTTTTTGATGATGGTGAAAACACAACAAGTGATTCAGACGATGGTGATGATGATGCCGATCAACCCAACATGAAAGTGTATGAACGGAGAATAAGAACACCGGAAGTGGTTGTTGTCCCAGAAGATGTTTCAGAAGATGAATCGGTATCTATTGATCCCTCTGCTGCCCGTCTAAACGTTGATGAACTGGATATCTCATTTGCTCAAATCTCCACTCAAACACAGAGTCGAGCTCCTGCTTCTTTTACCGTTGATGTTACTGCTACCACTGTTTCTGCTGTTGAGCTTTCTATGGTTCCTGCACGTGTCTCTTCGGAGAAATTTACAACTCTGAATGAAATAATTCGTCAGTTCTCAGAAAGGGTGGATGCTCAAAAGGAAGAAGATATTAACAAGCTGAAGTCATTTTTCAAAGGGAAAATGCCAGAGATAGATACTTCGGTTATTCCTCCTGAGATTCTTTTTCGCCATCCTTTAGGGGTGATTCTTCGGGAACCTTCTTCTGCGGTGTCTTCATCTACATCACCGATTGTATCTCTTCCTTTTCCATCAATATTCACTCAGTCAGCGAGTATTTCCAGGGCTTCTATTCATGATTCTTCGATTTCTGAGCTATCTGATCTTCTTTATGCGCGTCTTCTATCTATATCTCCGCTACAACATCAAGATCAAGATTTGATCTCTCTGTTGAGGAACTTCCAGCCAACGCCGCCTCCAGTTTCTTTCTCTTCCGATTCTGATCGCATTAATGCTTTATCTCATGAATTTCAGGAATTCAGATCAGAAGTTAGATCCAGTTTATCTGATCTTCATTCTTTTATGTCACAAGCTTTCTCCGATCTATCTAACAAGATTGATCATCTAGAGCAATCATGCAGGACTGAGGCTGACCCGTCTCTTAAACGCCGACATGACCAAGATGATCGCGATCATCAAGGCCATGAGGGGGAGATGGCAAAGAGACAAAGAACAGAAGGGTCTTCTGAAGCACGAGTAGTTGTTCAAAAAGAAGTGGCTGGAGATAGAGAAAAGACTGCTGATACAGTTCAAGATTGTAGTATCCAAGATTTAGTGAATGTCATGGTTGACAATGCTGATGTAACTGCTTTGCATAATGAATTTAATATGTCTGAAGCAAATATTAATAATATGCAAATTGTAGTTTATGTGGATCCAGATGTCTCAGGTAGAGCTCATGAAGTTGAAGAGTCGGAAGCAGCAAATGACACGAGATCTTTCTTCGCGAACTTCATAGAGATAACTTCAGATGATGATGATGAAGTTAGATTTGAGAAAGTTGCTCAAGTTAAAGAAGAAGATTGCAACAATATCATCATCTTATCTGATACAGAGGATGATACTGTTTTCATGGATGCATCAGATACAAAAGAGGCTGAATTGCTATATGGTGATCTTCCGAGTCAAGGTGAGATTCCAGAAGATGATCAACCTTCATCTACTCCAGTAACTAGTTCTGCTCCGACAACAAATATTCCGTCAAGTGCATTTAAAGTCGGTCAGTCATCTAGAGCTCAAGCAGATATTTCTTCTTCCGAATCGGTAATTCCTCCATCTCTTCTAGAAGAAGGAAAAGCTTTAACTAGGCAGCAAAGGCAGAGAAATCTACAGCAGAGATATATGGCTTCTAGACTCAGAACAGCTTTTCTTGAAGATATCCAAAGCAACATCTTTGTTTCTAGAAGAAGGACAATCAATATATATGCCATACTTGGAGTAGAGAAAGAATCAGAAGCTTATCAGCATGAATACTTAGCGTTTATCAAGTGCCAGTGCAAAAAGAATAACACCGTTGCTTCTCCTCATCTAATAGTTCGAGTTCTCAATGTCACATTTAATAAGTTTGTGAACATCTGGTATCCAGACCTTGAAGTGGAAAGAAGAGACTGCAAGCAGTACAACTTTTCAGAGGCTGATTTCACTGATCTTTCAATTGATGATGTTGAATTCTTATATGATCACTTCAGGAATCTTTATCACCGGACTCAGGATGTTTCTCAAACTCTTTTTGTTATTAAACGATTCATTCGACGACAGATCCGATTTTATCGTGTTTTTGACTTCCAGATGGCCGTCGAAAGCTTTCAGCCTGTGGTTAATCTTGAAAGGCCCAACCGGAGTTTGCAGAATCTAGAGTCTTATCCGTTATTCACCATTATCGAAGATCTATACGGAGTAGTATATAAGAACAACTCAAGTGAAAAATGATTTCTACGTTTTGATGAGATTGGATATTACTCTGATGGAACTCTAAAGGTGATCAAACTTCAGTTAGAGCATCGTCTACAAGAGGCTAGAAGAAAGTTTTTGGAAACAAGAAGAGAGTCGTATCTTTTTGAAAATGATGAAATTCGTCTGATCCGTAGAACTTTGGTCACTATTCAAGATAGACTGAATCTCCGTTCAACTCTGCGACGATTGGAAGTGTTAGTTGGGCTGAACAGACTACGTCAACGAGAAGAACGTCAATGATCCTTCAAAGTCGCCTAGATGGTCAATGCTGTTTTTGAAGATTTTTTTTTGAAGACCTCGGCGCCAATGATTACTAAGGGGGAGATTGTTAGATCTGATTATATAGTAATCATTGTATTTATTTCCTTTATCTGTCAGTGCTTATTGTTCTTTTCTATCTTGTAAGTGCCTTGAGGTATTTAAGTCCTCTTGGCTTGTTTGCTTGTAAGAACTTTCACTTTTTGAATTCAATATACTGTTACATTTGAGTGCACACTTTCTCTCTCTAGATTCTCTCTCTACAGATCTTGTGATCTTGGCTTATCAAATATTTTCTAAGCTCTCTTGATTGATGTACAAATCAGGGGGAGTAATAGACAAAAGAAGATGTCTACTAAACATGTGTTATTAATAAATTGTGCTCTTTCCTTCGCCCAAGATTTTATTTTTCCCACTGGGTTTTGTTCCTTCGTGCAAGGTTTTAGTGAGACAACAATTTATAAATCATCTTGTATTATAAACATTTTGATTGATGTATGAATCAAGAAAGATAGTAAACTAAAAGAATAATTTATTGGTGTCTTGTACTCTTTCCTTCGTCTAAAGTTTTTATTTTTCTCACCGGGTTTTGTTTCTTTGGCGTAAAGTTTTAATGAGGCAAGAACTATACACCATCACTCCTTTGACTCGGCACAAGGGGGAGTGTTGAAGGATTATGTGCCATCATCAAAAAAAGTGATTGACAAAATATTTTCTTAGTATTAGAATTTACCTTAATAAATGTTTCATTTTCTTTGTAAGCTTCTCCCTATTTAAAGGGTTTATGATTAATGAGAATTCCATATTTCATTCTCTCTATTTACTGATGTTCTATTATGTTTTTCCTGTAACATATAATAAAATATTCATAAAATAAAAACAATAGATAATTAATATAGAAACAAATTAAATATTTATTTAAATAAAAAAAAAAACAATAGGTTTAGACATGGATTCCGTCTAACAAGTGTTCCCATCCCAAGTTCCAAATTATTTATTAATTTGTTTTTCTTTTACAACTAAAAGAATTAAATTAAAATCATATAATTATTTAATTTAGATAACTTTAATAAAATCATAAAGGAAATCTCATATAAATTCAAATAACTATATTTAGTGTAACTTTATTTTCATCGTCAACATCCATTTTTATTTCTTTAATTATTTTAATAAAAAATTAAATAATGATAAATTTGATTTGGTTAAAAAAAAAATTCAATTCAATTGATATCAACAATAAAAATATAATGAATGTATTCTATAGATTAAATCGTAAACTTAGGGGTTGTTTACTAACTCTTATTGGGTAAGTGTTGTCCGGGTAAGAGTGCTGACTCGGGTAAGTGTTGTTCGGGGTAAGGGACTGGTAAGTGTTGTCCGGGTAAGTGTGTTTACCAAGTGTTTTGTGGTAAGCGCTTACCAACAACAAAATGACCATTTTAACGTTTTTATATGATTTGGAAAGAAAGGAATCAAAGACTACATTCCAACAAGCACATAAATGCTTTCTATTTGGCAAGGCAAATCAAGAAGAAATTGATGGGATTAAAGATCAGAAACAGTGCTCAAGTGAAGAAGGTTGCTGTGGTATTAGACCTTGAGTTTAGAAATGGTGCTTTTTGTGATAAAACCTCTACATTCTCTCATGGTTTATGATACTGGTGTTGAAAAAAGAAAAACCAAATCAAATCTATAAAGAAAACCAAGATACATAAATGAAAACACAAACACAAACACAAACCATGATACATAAGGAAATCGAAGTTGGGATAAATAATCGAAGAAATCAAATCTACAAACACAAACATAAAGAAATTCAAGAATTGGGTTTTTTTATAATTGATGGATAAACCAATCTGTTTATCTGTTTAAAATCGAGATAACCTCACAGATACAATTGATGGATAACTGCAGTGGAGGAGATTTTATAAAAAACCCAGATACTGCAGTGGGGTTTTTTATAATTGATGGAGAATGATACCTGCAGTGGAGGAGAGACAAGCAGAGAAGGGAGGAGCGGCACGACGAGGGAGAAGGTATGACCGGAGGAGCGACCGGAGGAGAAGCGGTGTCCACACAAAAACCCTAATCGTCGCACATTTGAGAAGGGTAGGTTTGGAATCATCAATCTGTCCAAGAAAATGACCGGGTAAGCACAATTTTAGATCTGGCTCGGTAAGCACTCGGTCAGCACCCGGGTCAGATTTCGGTCAGTTTTGACATTTGGTAAACGCTCTGACTGCTGACCGAGTCAGATGTGCTGACCGAGTCAGCCTGGTCAGTAGTTAGTAAACAGCCCCTTATATTCTTTTAACATGATATCACAATATTCAATTGTAAAGAAGTTAATAGAAAGCTTACTAGAAATTTTTACTGACGTGGCAACGAGCAAGGGATAACGCAATAGCGACACAATTTTGCGACAAATCATTCAACGACGGCGGACAACAGACAAACAACTGTTTAGCGATGGTGAATATTTTGAGCTTTACGTGCTGATAACGTGTTAAAAGGAAAACCAAATAGAACAACAATAAATGGAGAGTTAATCTTTAATTCTCATTAATCATAAGTCCTTTAAATAGGGATGAGTTACAAGTAGATAACTATGAGAGATATCAATTCTAATATATCTCTAATATGTTTATCTCTATTCATATCTCTATCTCTATCGTCATATCATTTAGACAATAACACACTTATCCTACAACAAAAGTTACTTTTTTGGATTTAAGAAAATGATCAAAAAAAGATAAATATGAGATAATGTCATAGTCAAAGTGGCAAGGGGTCGAATGTCATACTTTGAAGTTGAGGGACAAAATATTGGATTCTTCAAAGTTAAAGGACCTATTTCACCAAAAATAGACATTTGAATTAAAATATGGTAGTCGCAGGCGACGGTGGATCGTGGAACAACAATCGATTAGTAGTATGCTAAGGGGGTGTTTGGGTTTGCTTATTTACACTTCTTAATGACTAATAATGTTTTCTCACCATGTTATTTTTAGTGTTTGGGTTGGAAGAAAAAAAAGGTGTTTATAGCTTTTTTATACCGCTAATAAGTAGTTTTTGATAAATTAAACTATTCTGACTTATTAACTTATTTGAAACAACTTATGACTTTTTGAGTTATTTTACATGTATAAGCAATCCCAAACACTCCTAAATAACAACTTATTCGTTTTGGTACCACAATAAGCTAATCCAAACACTTTTTATAAAACTCATTTTTGTCACCACATAAGTTGATAAACACTTTTAGAAAAAAAAAACATAAGTTGTTTTAAATGAGCAATCCCAAACACCCCTAAATTTATTGATTTAAATATTTTGATAAATATATTGCTTTAAATATTATATTTTTTAAGTTTAAAATTTGATTAAGTTCATTGTTATAGTGAAAGAACTTTTAGGTATACATGTATAGTAGTTTGAAAGATGTTGCATATGTTTTGATTATGGATATGGGATTTGGGTTAACGTGAGACCAACATGTTTTTATGAGATCGGTGAGACAACGATTTTACACTTGACACTTCACAGTAAAACACTGTGAAGGTAAAAAAATCCGAACCTCCACAGTGTTTTGCTGTGAAGTTGCAAGTGCAAAATTGTGGTCTCACGGATCTCATGAAAACATGTTGGTTTCACGTGAACCTAAGTCTATGGGATCAAGTACTCGGATATCGGTAGAGATAGGTGGGATACCGTAAACATGCTTAAAGAAATTACATGTATAATGATGGTACATATATACTTGGTCATTGGTATATTCAGATATCATCGTTATATATTGTGGGTCACTATACTCAATAAATTTAGATATGTTAGTATTAACTAGGGGTGTTCGTCCAAATCACAAACCGCACCGTATATGTTGTTTAAAAGTTTTCTCAAACCGCATATGCCCCAAACTGCAAAAAACTACACCGTGAAATGCAGTGCAGTATGGTACAGTTTATGCGGTTTGTACCTAGGGGTATAAATGAGTCGAGCTTTAACGAGCTACTCAAGCTCGAACTCGTTTATCTCGAGCTCGTTTATCTCGAGCTTAATTATTCTCAAGCTCGAGTCGATCTCGAACACAAAATAGAACTCGTTTAACT
This sequence comes from Arctium minus, assembly GCA_954870635.1. Taxonomy (NCBI): domain Eukaryota; kingdom Viridiplantae; phylum Streptophyta; class Magnoliopsida; order Asterales; family Asteraceae; genus Arctium; species Arctium minus. Next base: position 126,644,504 of record OX941081.1, on the reverse strand, counting down.
TATCGAGCCGAACTTTATAACATCAATGTTCGACTCGGTTCGTTCGAAAACTCGATTCAACTTTTCGAGTCGAGTCGAGTCGAGTCGAGCCGAGCCGAGCCATTCGAGCATACCCTTTTTCGAGCCAAACATGCTCATATATTTATTAATCATACAATAAAAATATAAAAATTATTGAGCTCAAGCCGATAAACGAGTTAATTGATCGGGAGTTCGAACCCATAAACGAGCATCGAGCTCGAGCTTGATAACTCAAAAAGTATTTGAGCTCGAGCTCGAGCCCTACATTGAAAAGTTAATCGAGCTCGAGCCCTACATTGAAAAGTTAATCGAGCTCGAGTCGAGCTTGAGCCCAATATTAATTTTTTGAGCCTGACTCGATTAATCTACTACTCGACTCGGCTCAGCTCGTTTACACCCTACAACACACGTTTTTAATTCAATAATTATAAAATCAACTTCAACATAAATTCGACAATGACGTTTCCATATTTCATACAATAAAAAGTTCTAATACGTATGAAATACATAATTAAAAATAGTGTAACACAAACTAAAGAGTTCACTAAATAATTTAAATACATCTGAAAATTTAATTTGAAATAAATCGACAATGATGTTTGCCAAAACAACAAAATAATAGATAACTCAAATAAGGAATCTGTAATGTAAACTTAAAAGAAAAAAAATGAAAGATTAATATATAATCAATAATATATTAAATATTTTCATCTAACAAATGATTATGTATATATAATATATATTTAAAGAATATATAAAAATATGTGGTGTGGTTTGAATCGTGGTTTGATGATCTAAAATCACAAATCGCACCCCAAATTACGGTTTGATGAAAATGCAAACAACAAACCGCACCGTGAAAGTTCTAAACCATGCATTGCGATGCGGTATGATGTGGTGCATGCGATTTGTATGGTTTTACGGTTTAGATGAACACCCTTAATATGAACCCTAAGGTGATGGTTCAGATTTGAGAGATCTCACATGCTTGATTATTTTTATGTTACGTTCGTGCAAGATCCAATATTATATGCATAACAATGTTTTTGTATTTCACGATCATCTATATGTTTAGATTTCATGCTTATGTTTTAGATTGCATGCCGTAATGAAAGGATGTTGGCATATTTAACGCAAAAATATCTTGATAATTGTTTACGACAAAGATCATGAATTCATTAAGCGTAAAACCGACTAATAATGTATACCTTAAGCTTAAGGTCAACAAAAGTGGAAATTAAGTGGCCACAAGAATGTAAAGAGGCAGTTCTCTATTACATATCTAGTCATGATTGTTATGTTTAGTTAGAACTAGTATTCACCATTTAAAGGGTCCATTTGGTTTGTAGGAATGGCATGGATTGGATTGAATTTCATATAGGGATTTGAATTTGAGAGGATTTGGAATCCTTTTGTATGTTTGGGTTGTAGGATTGGAATTGATTTGAATTCCATTATTTATAAAAAAAATAATTAAAGAATATAAAAATAATTAAATTATCTTTTATTTATTTGATTATTAAAAAATGTTTTCAAAGTATTTTTAAACATTATTATATAAAAATCCTACGAAATCCCTGGAAATCCTAATCATCCCCTTGGGATTTCAAAATCTTATGTTGGAGGGATTTCAAAGAAATCATAGGATTTCAAATTCGGACAATCCTGCAAACCAAACACGAGATTGAAATGGATTTGAAATCCAAATCTCTCCGATTCAAATCCATTCCGACAAACCAAACGCGTCCTAAATGTATTCCGTATCAAAATAAGTTTGTAAGTATGTTGAAAATTTTCCTATGTAATTGTTTATTAGTATGTTTATGTTATTGCTTTGATTTCATGAAGATCGTTAGAATGTCATAGCTCGTGAACCCATTTTTGGCTCTCTACTTTATGAAAACAATATTATTTTAGATGTCATTATTCCTACTTTTATAGCTATAGGTTTGCATTTTTACCCAATATAGGAAGCAACATTTGTTGATAAATGGTGGTCGAATGAACTAGTTGTGAATATATATTACTATTAATGATAAAAAATATTCTTACCTTTTATACCAAGAAAGTATATACAATGGATATTGAACCTTTGGATGGCTAGCTTCAAAGAATCAACTCTATCCCCCTAATGCTCGTATTCCATTGCATCTCCAAAATCGACCCATTCCTATTCCAACGACTTAACATTTGCGTTGTAATTAATATCTTCCTCCATCCATGCTTGTGTATTCTTTGTTTTTTTTTTTGAGCCTTAACCCCTACCTTTTACATCCTCGATCCATCACGAACCACAACCCTCTACTCACAATCCACAACGATTTTCTTACTGAATCTTCCTTTTCGACGAGTTATCCGTTATTTACAAGAATACCTTTCTGACATATTTTTATTTAAATGCATGACCTTTAACAAAATTTAAGACATGTTTTTTAGGTAAAGGTCTTCTCCATTTGTTAGAAGGTCATGAATTTAAATATTATTATGAGAAAGTAATTATCCTAATTTTAACTTTTATTTTTTCATAGACTTATTCGCTTCTTCCCTTTGTTGCTTTACAATACCCAATATATGTTCGATTTTGGGCACAACTTTACTTATTTTTTAGAGTAAATTACATGTTTCGTCGGTGTGGTTGTATGTTTTTTACGGTCCATATTCTTTTTTTTCTTTGAAAATTCAATGAATGGTGCCCATGTGGTTGCATTTTTCCAACAACTTGGGTCCCTTCACTAACTTTCGTTTAAAAAAATCTGTTAGGGTAAGGGTATTTTAGTCTTTTTAGGTTTTCAATTTTATTTTCCTTAAAAAACAATTATTATATCATATCTTATACTATTATAATATATATATATATATATATATGTGTGTATGTGTGTGTGTGCACGCGTGTCTGTGTTTGTGTGTATATGTGTGTGTACCATAAACGCACAGTGACGATTGACATGTTCTTCACCATTATTTATTCTTCGTCTACCTCCCCACCCTACACACACGAATGATTGGCTACCACAAAGACAAAGAGATAGGGGACCAATGATCAATGATCTTCCGACCATCGTTGCCGCCAGTGAACTTCCCCGTCTCCAAACTCCGATGACTATGTTCTTCTCCACCACCGAACACCCCTCGAACCTTTTTTTTCTTCACCGTTATTAGTCCCCCCCTTCCCACTGGCCTCCCCCTCCCCCACATAGCCAAACACATAATTGATGTGAAGCCCCAACCATACAAGGACCAATATGATGCATCATATCCTTCATCTTGATTGAAATCTAGAGCCAAAACCCTGGATCTTGCACATGGACTATCTGATGTGAGGAAGTATCACAAAGCATCACGATAGACCAATCTAATTTGCTTGCAGACTATGGCGATTTTGTTTCTTGGTTTGTTTCTCGATTTGTTTATGGGTTTGATTCACTCATGAATTTATTTCTAAGTTTGATTTGGTGTTTGGCTTAGTGATTTTGGATTTGAGGTAGGTCTTAGATTTTGGATGTGGGTTACGGTAGGGCTTATTGGTGGACGACGACGTTCTCGCCAAATAAGACAATGATGTTCTCATCGGGAAAGTTCTTGACGTTGGGGGTATATGATGGAAGTAAGTGACGGAGACCCAAGGGGTTGTAAAATACAACCACAAGGACACAATCCATTAACTTTTTTTAAAAAGGACAAAGACCATTAAAAACATATAACCACAGGGACGAAACATGTAATTTACTCTCATTTTTAGAAATTGATATTTTAATTATTCTCTTAGAGCATTTGTTTTCGCAAAATACCAAAATATTTCTAGAACTTCTTAAGTGACGTTTTAAATACTATTTTAAATATTTGGTTTTGTAAAACTAGTTATCTACCTACGTAAATCAGCGGGATATAACATTTTATTGAGAAACAACAATGAATTATTTTTTCTATTTAATAAAGATGAATATTGTTTTCCTAATAAAACAAAAAGTTACGTTTGCAAATATGTTTATTGATTGTTTTTTTATATAAAAGGTAACGATTTATTGATGAACAAAATCATTACAAATGAAACTTAGTTCATTCAACAACGAAACTGGAGATCCAACACGTGCGAAAGGTACAACAAAGAACTGAAATTGTCTAGCTAACAAATGGGCTACAACATTTTTGTTTCTCCAAACAAACTGAACTCTAAAAGAAGGCTTCGATTCAAGGTTCAAACCGCATGTCTGAATGATGCCACTAAACTTGGTATTGACTCGCTCGTGCTGCTTTAAAGCGTTTATTGATTGTTTTCTTAAAAAACAAAAGATTACATTTGCAAATGTGTTTATATTCATGGATTTGTTGGCAAGTAATTATTTAATTTGCATTTGCATTTCCATCCTCATAATTTAGTCTAAATAATTAACAAATAAAGCAATAGTGAGTTGAAAGATAATTATAATGGTTGAAAGGTACAAATCAATACAATCCAAGACTTTATATACAATTTTAAGAAAGCATAAACTAGTACAACCTAAATATGTAAATATGTCATTCATATTGTCCCCTTCTCTTGCTTTATTACACGTGTGAAAATAAAATCCTTGTGACTTTTAATTCAAAGAATGAAACATTTGAATCCATATGCATATTGCCATCATAAGTAAAGTTATCTCATTGTCCAAGAAACATTGAAATTTAGAGGTTAATAGATGGTATTTATGGAATTTTTTTTACCTATCTTAGATATACATACGGAGGCAAAGTTTGTCTCATAACCGTTAGTGGATACTATAACTCTCTTAAAGAGCCTCTTTCACCATGCTTCAATTTGACACCATGATCACGCCTTGATTTTGCATACTGTGCTATGACAATATCACCACTGTGAAAACTATCATCAACATATATGGAAATTTATGGGTGGGAAGTGGGTCGGGAGATTTGAAGGGTAGGTGATAGTCCCAATTATGCAAGTGAATCAATAATTAAGAATCACAATTCACCAAATCTCACAAGCTTATTGATTTCCAAGAATTACAATCTCTCTATCTACAATATTTCTCTCACTAGAATGAATATGAGTAATGATCTATATATGTGCTATAAGATTAACACCCTATTTATACCTAATGATTACAAGGACAAACTAAACTAAACGAACAAAAACATAAACTTTGGCTTTATTCTTTAAATGAGTTGACTTTAACTTTAGCATTTGAGGCTTTGACTTCAAGCTTGATGATCTTGAATACAACAAAATGTGCACTAACAGTAGGTGCTTATTTGAGTAGGGGTATCAAGTTTGTACCAAGACAAACCATACAATTCCCGTACCAATTTAGTTGGTACCAACCTAATTGGTTGGTAGTGGTATTCAAAGTTCTTGGTCTTAACCATAAGATTTATATATAATACTCATAGCATCCGACCAAACACTTATAAATTCTTAAGACTTGCCTTGTAATGGTCATATCCGATATGCATTATCTATCAGATATGTCATAAGTGTTTATATCTTATATACATTGTTCATATGATTTATATCTGATATACATGGTCTATATCTGATATACGTTGTCCATCATATATGACACAAGTGTTTATATCCAATATACATGATCCATCATATATAACACAAAGGACTACCATCCAAACCTTGCTCAACAAAAGAAAAATATTAGCTCAAGATTTTGGATCCTAGTCAGCATCAAATCCATAGCTTAAATAAAATGTGAGAAATCTCCATCTGAAGGAAAGAATCCGATTGATCTATCTTCATAGGTCAATCACTCTTGATTCTCAAGAAGTCACATTTTATTCTAAGTTATAACAACATCTGATGTTTTAACTTCATAATTGATAAGGATGTATTTTTGGTGTATCTAAAGTATACCTTGTATTTCGGATACCCAATCATTCTTTTAGATAGTATTTCCTTTGTAAGTCTTATCTTGTAATATGTTATCTGATCAAGTATAACACCGGGAATTTTCGGCAAGAAAATATAACCCTTAATGCCTTTAGTATTTTTGGTTTGGAAATTTCTTCAGTAGAGAAGGATTTAGTTTCGATCTTAAGCGAGCCGAGAGCATTTCGTATCAAAAGTGAAGTTTCGGGATTCAGGACGCCTGAGGTGACAGTGCCATGCGATAATGACATGGTCACTGTCACCAATGTCACAATCGCCGTCGATATGAGAAAGCCCGCGGTACATTTCGAGCGACTATGCTTGGCATATTCTCTATGTCATTCTCGCCAAAGACCAGATGCCCGCGGTACACTCTTGGCGATTATGCCCGACGACTATGCCAACTACCAAGGGCATAGTCGCCTGTCACTCTCGCTGAACCCATTATGGGTATAAAACCCACTCCAACTCGTTTTGTTGACATAATCTCTTTTTAAAACTGAATTTTGGGGAGATTTTCTCTACACATTTAGGTGAGTCTTCCAACCCTACTTCCCTCCTCATTCAATCCTTCTTAGGAAATCTTCAAGAACATTTATTGTTCTTCTTTTTAGGTTGTTGAACATTAAGTTTGAAACATCTCAAGCTTTTATCAACTTCAAGAGTATCATTCATTTCTAGGGTTTTCTTGGTATTATATTTTGATCTAACAATCAAGCAAGGTGAGTTTATCCTACCTTTTCTAAACTTTATACATCTTAAAACTCTATGTCTTAAACTCCTAAACATCTTCTTGTTTACATTTTCTTATTTGAAAGATTTGACTTGACTTGATATTTTTGGAGATTTTAGGGTTTTTACCATTTTAAAATATGAAGAAGAGTTCCATGATTTATGATATAAAATGTGATTAAATTTACATATTTGTGGTTAAATACTTGGATGAACACATGTTAGACATATTTATGGTTTTCTCTATATTGTGAGATTTACTTGGTAAAAGTGAGTAATTGGAGAAAGAAATATGTGGATTGTTGTTTGTATTAACAATAACCATTTTAAAGTTGTGTAACTTTTGGGAAATCTATTTCATGAACGAGTTATATGGGAAATGAAAATGGTCATGGTTGGACCTTTACTTTGGTTTAGTTCCATATGGTATTAAGCGTACATAGAAGTGCATTCTATGGAATTATGACTTAAGAAACTATATGTGTGATTATAGTTTTGCCGCAAATATAATTGTGACAAGCCTTAGACTATTACTAATGGATCCACAGGTATAGAGTCAACTTAATTGTTGGGGTAATTTCCGTTTGTAACTAGTTGAAACATTGGATCCTCAGAGGCAACTTGGTACGTGTTAGGACTGAAAGTCCTAGTGCATTGAAAGTTATATGTAAAATATTTATAGAGTTTTATCGTTATTATTTTAGTCGTTGTAAAAGCCTTTTGATTATTGTTATTGGGCTTGGTTGGTTGTATGGGCCTTGGGCTTTAGGATTTAGGCCCTTGGTATAAATAGGTTAATAATGCTAGGGTTTTAGAGAATGGTCATTACATGCTCATATTGAAGTTTTCTCTGTAATCGCTTAAACCCTTTATTGATCAATCCAACCATATGACTAGGTTTTGTGGTTCAATTTCTATTCTTTATTGTACTGTACTGGGATCGACAATTGGTATCAGAGCCAAATCGAATCAATTTTCATTCGATACGATCAATTTTTGAAAAAAAATTGAATTTTTTGAGATCGACACTGTGTTCTTGAGTTTTTGATTTTTTTTTGTGCAATTTGAGTGTTTTGATCAGATGTAATTGCAAAGGATTGTTAGATTTGTGTTTCTGAACACAAAACAATCATCAGTTTTTGTTAATTCGATCGATTTGGTTGAGTCTTTAATTCTTTGGATCAAGGATTTGGAAAAATCGCGAACCGGGAAACAAATTTTACCGGATTTGATTTACTAACCGGGATTTTTTTTGCGTGAATACGAGATTTATTTTTGCCGGGAAACTTGAACCGGAAAACAAGATTTAACCTGATCTTCACGTGGTTTTTTTTGGTTACCGTGTAGTGATGGCCAAATGGGCCCGACCCGACCCGACTCGATCGATCGATTAACTGAGCTCGACCCGACTGAAAACCCGGCCCGACCCGGTGTCAAACCGGTTTGCGGCTCGAAAACCTAGACCAGTTTGGGTTTTTGGAGTATTTGGCGGCCCGGCCCGACTCGGCCCGAAACCGGTTTACGACCCGGTTGTTGGCTCGGCCCGACCCGATTTTCACATTTCAAAAAAACTAGCTGTTTCTAGCCGTTTGTATGCATTTTTTTTACCGTTTTTTTGTATTTTTTACCCCTCCAAACCCATATAAATACTTGTGTTGGTTATGGATAGTGACACCAACTTACAAAACGCAAAAAACACAAAAAACGCATACAATTCTCATTTATCCAGAGTATAATCTATACTATAATCCATACAATCCATACAATTACAATCCATGGGGATGGGGTGAGGGTGGGAGTTCGGGAGCGGGACCTTCGGGTTCTTAGAATTTATGTATTGTAAGTTTATAACTTAAAATTATAAATAAAATGTATTTTAGAGATTTATTATAAATAAAACGTATTTTTAAAGTGTATTTTAGTGATCCAATCCAATTTTTATTTTTTAAAGTTTAGTAATTAATTATTATATAAAGAAATTATTAAAAAAATAAAAAAAATCGAAGGCCCGATCCAGCCCGGTTTTGGGTCCGGCCCAACCCGGTTTTGGGTGAACTGGTTTAACCCAAGCCTAACAGGGCCACACGTTTTCGGGTGAAACCCGGCCCGGCCCGAAACCTGATCAACCCGGTTTGCGTTTTTACTGTAGAGGCTCGAAGCCCGTTTTGGCCTGGCCCGACTCGGCCCGAGCCCGATTTTTGGCCATCACTATTACCGTGTGATCCGGGAAAAACATTCTCCTGGGATTTAATTTTGTCCGGGAAATAAACTTCTACCGGGAACAAATCCAGATACTATTTTGTTTATCCGGGCTTCATTATTGGTATACCGAGAACAAGCCGAGACTTAATTCCGTCCGCGAATCATTTTTTCACTTTATCCAGGATCTTCATTCTTTCTTCTTTGTATCACTCGGTGAAAAAAAAACGCCATATATATATATATATATATATATATATATATATATATATATATATATATATACATACATAGTGAGATCGATAGATACGGAGAGGGATAAAACCTAATCGTAGTCACCGGAGACCTAAAAACTTCGAACGAAATCGAATCAGAGATAATTAGGTTTCGTTTTATGTATTGTCATTAATCTGATCAAATCGAGTTGTTTTTGAGGTATGTGATTCTGTGTTTCTATCTTAAGCGTTCAGGTAGTCAACTTGGAGTTATGGTTATGGATTCTCAAAGCAACCAATCATTTCAAGTTTCGAGTTTTCGATTGGTTTTTCGAAAAGTTTTTCGGTTGATTCGGTAGTGATCGTGGACGAAGTTTTTCGATTTTAAATTATTGAGGGTTTTTTACGAAGCTTAAATGAACATCTTTGATCGAAAAATTCCAACCCATGTTAAGTTTTTGAGTTTTTGATCGTTTGCCGAAAAAATTTCGGTTGCTTCGTTTTTGATCGTGGGTTGATCATTTAAGCTATAAACTGTTAAGGCATGTTCACGAAGCTTAAACGATCGATTTTGGTCGAAATTTTTTAACTCACGTCGTGTTTTTTAGTTTTTGTTCGTTTTCCAAAAAAAATTCGGTTGGTTCGTTTGTGATCGTGGGTTGACCATTTGAGTTTTAATCTGTTAAGGAGTGAGCATAGAGCTTTAACGATTGTTTTATATTGAATAATTCTAACCGATTCAAAGTTTTGCAGGCAGCTCAACGAAGAAGATGATGAATAGTGATTTTGTTAAGTTTCCGTTAAGTTACCATTAAAGGCTTTACATTTTAGTTCTTTTTCTGTTAAGTCTCCGTTAGTCCAGTTAGTTTGTTAGTTTTAGTTAGTTTTTCTTACATTTTGGTCCTTTTTCAGTTAATGTCCAGTTAATTCCGTTAGAAGTTTCAAGTTTTACACTTTTAGTTCCTCTAGTTTGTAGTTTCAATATATGTCATTTTGGTCCTTCTTCTTTTAAGTTTCACTTTCTGTTACTTTTAGTCCTTGTAGTTTTAAGTTTCAGTTTGTGTCACTTTTGGTCCTCGTAATTCAAAGATTTCAAAGTTTGTCATTTTTGACCCCTGTACTTTAAAGTTTCAATTTTTTTGTCAATTTTGACCCCTAAACTTTCAAGTTTCACTCATTGTTAGCCTTGGTCCTTGCACTTTGAATTTTTTTCATATATTGACAAGTTTAGTCCCAGGATTTCAAGTTTTTCTAGTAACAATGTCTTATCTAACTTATTCTGAGCTAAAAGAGAGTTTCTCGTTTAGAAGTTAGGGTTGAATCACAACATGATACCATAGATAAGATGCTTGTAGGAAATGCTGACAACTTGTGCATAACTGAGAACTTCAAAGAAAAATGTGCCGCAATTTCTAAAGAGTATGAGTCTTTAAAAAGCCAATTATTTGACCTTTCTGACAAGCTCAAACAGTCAGAGAATGAGAGAACTGAGTATGTTAGCAAAAGTAATTATCTTCTCACTGAAAACAAAAAGTTGACTAACAAGTTAAAGGATCTCGAACTTAAGCTTTACAAACGTGGTCAAACTGATCAAACGATCCATATGAACATACCCAAAGAGTTCAAGTACTTTAATCCTGAATGGGGAATCGGATATGATAATCCTCATTACTTGAAAAGAGCCTTGTTCAGGGTGCCCACTCTGTATGCTTTTGAATTTTTGGGACCAGACAAGACTTACCCCGAGTACAAAATCATATGGACTAAACCACTTGATGAAGAGGATACAGAACTGGAAAGTGTGAAAAGAAAGAATACTGTAAAGATGTAACTTTCTTTTGTGTATGATTCCCTAAATGAATCGTACAATAAAGCTAAACTCAATTTACTGTCAAATGACTATTTTCGAAGCTATTCTCAGGCTGAACTTGACTCCAAACTTGCTGAACCCGAGGAGGAATCAATGGATCACAAAATCTATGTTCTACCTCTGGTTTTAGAAAGGAAAATAGTTCAATTGGGAGAGTCATTTGGACAAGAAAATATTCTTTTTCAAAAGGAAAAACAAGACTTATTATCAAAACTTGAGTGCTTCAATTCCAACCACAAGGAATCAAAATCTAGAGAGGAAAAGGAATATCTTCTGACAGAGATCAACAGGCTCATTTCCCAGCTGTCTGCCTTGGCAGCAGATTTGATGAAAGAGCAACTTTGCAAAGCCAAGCTTCAAGCGAAGCTTGACAAACTCTAAGAGAAGAAACTTAATACGTTAGAATCTTCTTCTCCACCCTCAGATACTTCTTCCTGAAAAGCTTTTCTGGGTGATTTTTCACCAAATATTTTTGATAAAGGAAAAGATCCTCAATTGGACTTTTTAAAAAAGGATCTTCATTCTGATTTTCAAAATGCTTCCGCAAACGATTCTTTGAAAAACAAAATTCCATCCAGTTTCCCGAATCCCCCAAGTGATAATGCCACATCTAATGAGGAAATGGAATTTTTAACTTTCTTGAATTCAGAGGTATGTTCAGACAGTAAGTTAGACCAGTTTGATTTCGATCCAAATCTTCCAAGTCATGTTGAGTTTCTGGATTCAAATGGTGAGTCATCGGTCAAATTTTATAAAGGCGAATGTTCTACATCTGCCTCTCAAAAGGTTCCTGTGAACAAATCTTCAAAGCAAAAATCTAAAAGACGTTCACAGAAACAAACAAAGACTGGTACCTCTAACAAAAGACATACTTACTACTTTAGTTCTTCTGATTGTGAGTTTTGTCGGTCCACAATGTTTATATCAAGTTCTTACAAAACAACAACAATAACAAGATTATCAACCTGTTTGATAAATAACAAACGATTACAAGGTTTGGTGTTCGGATTTAGCTCTTGATGTGTTCTCTCTGTTTTTACACCTTTTTGTGTGTGTTCTTGTGTGTGATCTGATTGTTAGAGAGTTAGCTTTCTCAACACACTACACCTAATATCTAACTAAACTAATATCTAGATATTATCTAGATATTATCTAACAACTAATATAATATATAACTTATATATTAATCTAACAAACTAATATCTAACATAATTAGATATTTAAACTAAGTTCAAGTAAATACTAAAATTACAATAGACAATAATTTACTTCGACATTTATTACAAACGACATTAGACTTTGTATCGAGAGTCAACTTTCCGACTTTAGCTTCAGATTGGATCTTCAGATTGAATGATCTTGAATCCAATGAGACTATGCTCTAATAATCTTCCCCTTTGGATCAAGATCATTACTAAAAAGATTTTAGCAATTCAGTCTTCTTTTTCAGCTTAGAAGATGCAATCTCTTTCTCTAGCTCAGAATGCTTTAGCAAAGTATCTTCAAAGAAAATTTATCTGAAATCAGCATGTCTTCAAACTACTTTGATCTCGCATTTCTTGGTTAGCTTTTCTCTTCTCCAATGTCTTGTAATGTAATGGACTGTACATTTCTTCAAGCTTTATATTCTCCCGCTTTTTGAGAAAAAGAGCAACGCTTTCATCAAAACTTGTATTAAGAAATGTATTTCACTTTGAGCCTCTGATCCGTCAATTCAAAAGATATTCATCCAGATCTTTTCAAATCCAGACAAAATAGGCGTGTAACACCTGAATCAACTAATGAATCAGTTAACATGCCTGTCAGTAACACTAAGTCACAGTGTGTAACGAATACACATTGGAAAGGAGTTGTTTGATGTTGACTCCCCCAGGGCTTCCATTTAATCATCGAAACACCACAAAGGTAATTTCTATAAACGTTATGACAAAGAAACTAATTCCTTGTGTGTTCGTGCTTGTGTTGAAAGAATTAAGCACTTGATGATTGCTTATAGACTCAAAATTTGTGTAAACCACTGAGACAACAGTAAGTTAAACACAGACTCAATGTGCATGATTGAAGTGCGAAGGTGAGGCAGACTTCCTTCTTTTCAATATCCAGATTTTCCAAATGAAAATCAGATAGCAAATGTGTTGCTTCCCCTTAGAAAATGTGAAACACTTTATATTTGAGTAGAAAATGAGTAGATGGTGAGGTTTGATCAAGAGTTGGCATGGGCTACTTGCCTGTTTCAATAATGATCACCAAAGAATTGTGAAACATTAGAATTGTGGTTGCCCGACTCAGAAAAAGTTGGTGCAGAGTTGTGATATTCTTTTAACTCTGGTCTCACACCCTCTTTCTTTTAAACATTTAGCTCACTCTAACCAAACTTTCTTTTTCTGTTTAACACACTCATTTCTTTTGACTTCTCACACTCAATCACTATGGATTAACTTCGTGGGTAGAAATCACTGGTTAAGGTGATTCCATAGAACTTGTGTTAAGCCCTAGCACAATGAAATTCATGTTTTCCTATGATGCATATGATGCTCAAAATGGTTTAACTATTTCAGTTAAAGCACAATATATATCTTAAAAACATTTAAAGTCACACTTCCAATGCATGAAATTGGTTTAAGATTCGGGAAGTGGTTTGAACATTTAAAAACAATGTTTTCTATGATTGAAAGTTGTCCACTGTTCAACCATATTTGAGATGAAGATAAAGGATTATACCTTAACGTGCGATCTTACATCTCATGAAGCTAAGCTTAAAGTCATAAAGATATGATCTTGTAAGCATCTCTCAAAAATTCTGCAAAAGTCTTATGTCAAGTCAAAGTAAAATTTATTCACTTAAATTGAAAAGACAAAAAACAGTAAAACTTTTAAAATACGAGTTCTGATCAGAAATAATCAGAAGTCATCACCTTTTTACTCCCCCTGAAATTATGCATCAGTACATTATCAGTTGTAAAAGATATGCATAAAAATTTCAGACAAATTTGTACTCCCCCTTGAAGGTTGATTTCCTCATTCGAGTATCAGAGTACAATCTCATATCAGCTCGGAAGTAAGGTCTTTTGATCTTTGAAGTGTGAGTTCTAAACTGTTGTGTTTAGAAGTCAAATTTCGTTGAAGTACGGGTTCTGAACTGAAGTATTCAGAAGCCTTCTTCTCTCCTACTCCCCATTGACAGTAGGTGCCTGCAACACATAATCATTATCCTTCTTTGGTACCCACTGGTATTTGGGTCCATGAGTGTTAGTTGCAGTTCTTGTGGGGGTTATTGAGTAAGAACCGTACCGGTAATGATCACTTGTTTTATGAATAGGATCATGTGTACGACGATAAGAACAATATAATTTCTTACCTGACAACCTGATTAATTGATCTCTCGTGTAGACGAAATCAGGTTTACCTTTACGCCCAATGTTCTTCTTGGCATTATGCGTATGTACACATGAGCTTTTACATTTCAGCTCTTCTTTAACTGGTGTCTTCTTCCAGACCAGTTCTTCTTCCTGGAAGCTTCTTCTCCTTCTTTGATGTGTACCTGAACTATCTCTATTCCTGTCATAGAAAAGATCAGTAGAATGAATCTGATTAGAAGATTTAACTGACCTTCTGAAAAGAGCAGTTTTCCGATGTGAGCTTGCGGATGGGTTGTTAGAACCAACTGAATTATTTCTAGGTGAGTGGATTTTTGACTCTGGAGTCGTTCACTCAGTCACCACCACCAACTTTGAAATAATATCTTGAAGTTCTTTTACCTTTGAAGAATAACTGTCTCTTTCTTTGACAATAAGGTCAATCTTCGTCTCAAGCTCAGACTTCTTTTTCTTCTCTTTCTGTGCAAATTTAGACAATTCAGATAGCTTTGCATTAAGCTTCCTAATTGCAACTTCAAAGGTGCTTCTCTCTTCTTCAAATCCTTTCGTAGCACCCTTTCTTCTATCTGTTATTTCTTTTAAAAATCCAGCTGACTTTAGATCATTTGCCTTCTTCTCTTTGGAAAACTGATCTCTTTCCAAAATTATTACTTTCTCAAAGTTACTAACTTGTTGAGAAAACTTTAGACATTTAAGCTCGAGTGTCTTCTTCTCTTCAACACTCTTCTTGGAAAGGTCTGAGAACTTCTTTTCAAAATCTGATATTTTCTTTTGAAGCTCAGAGTTCTCAGCTTCCAAAACCTTAACTCTTGATGACATATATGATTCTATCATAATCTTAGCAATATGTTCCCATAACAGCTTTCCTGTAGCCTCTTCACGTTCTAGTGTAAAGAAGATCTCATTTGAAATCTCCTATGATATTCCTTGCAGAATAAAAGATTTGGCTAAGATGTCAGCTTTATATCTTTTTCTTTGCTCGTCTGAGTACATATCAAGTGGTACTGGAAGCTCTTTTTCTTCTCTTTCTCCATTCTTCTTCACTAGAGTATAAACTCTCCTTAGAACTGTCATAATTCCGTACTCTAGAGATCTTCTTATAAGTTTCTTCAATTCATGTCTATCTATGAAATCCATGAACTGATCTTTCCACAGCTCATACTCTCCTCTGAAGAGTACAGGTGGTTTCTCATCCATACATATTGAAGAAGCTTCGCTTGATGTCATCCTGTTTGATTAGAAAACTTGAATATGATCGTTAACCCAGATAAAATTTGATCACACAAGAAATTTTGTCCCCCTAGGCAGACTTAGCACGGGGGTCCCGCTACCCGGTTAGTGGGTGGGTTCAAGGGGCAACGCCATTGCGAGGGTATGGGGGCAGCGCCCCTAGAGAAAAAATTTATGACAATTAAAGACCCGTTTTGAAAAATTCTCAGAAAAATATTCTAAGTATGGAATAGTGATTGGCGCAAAATGGAGGTTTGCGCGAAAGGTTGCTGGCGCGAAGTAAGATTTGCGCGAGATATGTGTGGCGCAAAGTATGGTTTGCGCGATGAGAGGCTCGCGCACAACAGGTTTGCGCTACACGAGGGTCGCGCGAATTGAGGTTTGCGCGAGTAAGGGTTGGCGCAAAGCGAAGTTTGCGTTTCAAGGAGTTGGCGCAAATGAGACTTGTGCTTTTCGTGAAGAGATGATGGCGCGAACTGAGGTTTGCGTGATACGTTGGTCGCGCGAATTGAGGTTTGCGCTACAAGAGGGTCGCACAAAATGAAGTTTGCGTGAGCTGTTGGTGGCGCAAAGTGGGTCGCGCAAAGTTCAACTTGCGTGAGTTCGTCCCTGTGTTTGCGCGAGTTCGTCCCTGTACTTCAAAAAATCGATCTGATTTCTTAAATAACCCTGTTTTTCCACGATTAGCAGTCCCAAAAGGTAACAAATTGAACACTAACAATTATAGATCAGATTTCAAGCACTCGATCGCAATAAACACCACTTTTTGAAATTTAAGATGATGGAACAGTGATCTTTTTGAAGTCGAACACATACAACAAAATCACCAAAATGGAACTCGATTTAAGCTCTCTACTGAAATTAATCACTCACAACTCGATCTAGCACACTTATCGATCATCTGATTTCTTAAATAACCCTGTTTTTCCACGATTAGCAGTCCCAAAAGGTAACAAATTGACCACTAACAGTTATAGATCAGATTTCAAGCACTCGATCGCAATAAACACCACTTTTTGAAATTTAAGATGATGGAACAGTGCTCTTTTTGAAGTCGAACACAGACAACAAAATCACCAAAATGGAACTCGATTTAAGCTCTCTACTGAAATTAATCACTCACAACTCGATCTAGCACACTTATCGATCACAACCTGATCGATTTCAACACCTAAAACACACTAGAACTCGAAATCGATTTTGAAATGAAGAACACAAAGTCGATCTTTTAAAAACTTGATTGAATCTATTTATCAGGCTCTGATACCAATTGTCGGTCCACAATGTTTATATCAAGTTCTTACAAAACAACAACAATAACAAGATTACCAACCTGTTTGATAAATAACAAACGATTACAAGGTTTGGTGTTCGGATTTAGCTCTTGATGTGTTCTCTCTGTTTTTACACCTTTTTGTGTGTGTTCTTGTGTGTGATCTGATTGTTAGAAAGTTAGCTTTCTCAACACACTACACCGAATATCTAACTAAACTAATATCTAGATATTATCTAACAACTAATATAATATATAACTTATATATTAATCTAACAAACTAATATCTAACATAATTAGATATTTAAACTAAGTTAAAGTAAATACTAAAATTACAATAGACAATAATTTACTTCGACATTTATTACAAACGACATTAGACTTTGTATCGAGAGTCAACTTTCCGGCTTTAGCTTCAGATTGGATCTTCAGATTGAATGATCTTGAATCCAATGAGACTATGCTTTAACAAGTTTAATTATTCTTCAGATAATCATGTTTTAAGAAAAAGTAAAGATGGTTTGTATAAAGAAATCAACTACAGAAGAAAGTGATGGAAAAAAGTATCATAATTTTCCTGTAGTTGATACAAAGTCATTTATTTCCAAGACTGATTCACCTTCTTATGTCTATTCTATAGGAAAGTTGATCAGTCTGAGCCGACAAAAGATCTGTTGCACTCATTGTGGAAAGAGTGACTTTGTTTATCCAAGGTATGTTAATAGTTGGTATGGTACTTACAGTATCCCCAATCCTCAGTTTCATAGCTTCAAAGCTAAGGCATCTAACCGTCAAGGATCCATCATAGCATGGATACCAAAATATGTCTAATCTGTTTTTGCAGGAATGTCATGTATGATTTAATTCAGATTATTCACGTCATATGACTACAATCAAGGGTTATGCCAATTTTAAGGGGGAGTACCATGTTTTTTAAAATTTTTAAATCTTCATATTGACTTCTGAACACTTCAGATCAGAACTCGTTCTTAAATGTTTTTGACTTCTGATTACATCAAATCAGAACTCGTACTTTAATGTTTACCTCATTGATTTATTTTGGTGATGTAAAGGAGTGTTAGGATTTATATAGTTTCTATTGTCAATCCAGAACAGGACGGACCTATCCAAGAAACACATCCAATTCATAGATATCAGTGAGGATTTTAGATTGATAGATGAGTTTGGAGTGAAAAGAATAGGGTGAGGATGTGACGGGACTTAAAAGAATTATTGGTCCTTACCAAACCGAGTCAGTTATCCAGGTTACCACACAATCTATTCATTCTTGTTCTTTGGAGATGGATATTGAAACAAACATGGACCCAATGTCGATAACTCGTGTCACCCTACCTAGCCACTCAAGTATCTCACAAAAGATACTTGTTTCATATATTCACAGAGATTTAGCACATAATCTATCTATTCCTCACTCGGAGGACTTAGATATTGAAAAAGGAAGACATCAACTCCAGTCTCCGAACTTCATATTCTACTTACTGTGTCTATTGATTTCTAACCTGCATCCCAGGTTGAATCAATCTTTGAGCCGAAAATATACATCATTATATTTCTTTCACACAAGTACAAATCTTTGTGATTCCAATTGCATATCTTTGTGATATTGCCGGAACAGTTTGAGAAATAATTTGTTAGTGCATAAATGTTGGATCCAAGATCATTGAAGCTGAAAGTCAAAGCCCAAGTCAAAGTCCTCTATGATAAAGTCAAAGTCAAAGCTCAAAGGAGAAAAGTCAAAGTGTTAGTTTAGTTTGTTTGTTTTGTCTTTGTAAAGTTGTTGGTATAAATAGGTTTTAGTTTCTTTGTAAGGGAGTAGCACTTTGATAGACATTACATTCTAGAGAGAGAAATATTTGTCAGAGAGAGAGAAATATTTGTCAGAGAGAGAGAAATACGAACTTGTAATATATGATTATTGGAAATCAAATAATATGGCAATTGACATCGAATTCGTTGTTCATCTTGATTTGTTTGCACATCTAGGGACTATCAATTGGTATCAGAGCTTGCATAAATATGAGAATTTCAAGAATTTGATCAATTCTTGGTCGAACATTCAAGAACTCGCAGAGTAAACTGTTCCAGGATCGATTCCAAGTTTTTGTATTATTTTTGGAGTTGTAATTGTTGCAATGTACTCGAGTTGTTGTCTAGAACAAGTTTTGTGTTGGTTAGATTGTCCAATTCACAACTGATTTGTGTAAATTTGGATTTGTATTGATTTTTGTTCGAGTTGTAAAAACGTACTGTATTCTTGATCAATTCGAGTTGTTGTTTTTTTTAATTGAAATTGTTCAGTTGTAATATGTTCGATTTGAGTTCATGGACAATTGCTGAAGTTTCTTGGACTAATTCATAGATTTGAAGAGTTTTGGAGTGATTTTTGTGAAGTTTGAGTCGACGTCTGAAGAACTCGCAAGATCTTTAAATTTCACAAGCCTCATAGACCAAGAACCCGCAAAGCGTTTGTTAGTGTTTGGTGAAAATTTCAAGGCAAGAATTTGCAAGAGTTGGTGTACGAATTCCTCAGATTTCGCAAGCCAAAGCTACGAAAAGCTCAGAATTTACACGCCGTAGGTTGCGAAAAGCTACTGTTCAAGCTCTTCGACCTGTGAAAAGCTCCTGAATTCGCACATTGAAGATTATTTGGAATTTTTCTATGTCCACATTTCGCAAAATATTTTGCGAAGAATGATCTTTGCTTGTGATTAAATTTTTCTAAGTCAAGAATCCTCAAGCTTTGGTGTACGAAAAACTCAAACATCATTTTGGAATTTCTTCTAAGTCAACAATTCGCAAGCCCCTGTTTGCGAAAAGCTCAGATTTCTCAAGCTTCTACCTGGGAAAAGTGTAGATTTCGCAAGCTTTAGCCTACGAAAAGTTGGAATTCGCAAGGTGTTTTCTGCGAATTGTGGAGATTCTTTGGTCTGCGGATTGTGATATTTCAGTGTTTTGCGAATTATGATCTCAGTGGTCTGAGAATTCTATACTTAGTCATTTTTGACTGTTTTTCAGAATTTCAGAATTTTTCTGATTTGTATTTAAAGGTCTGTGCAAATATCAAGATGACCTCAAGAGATGCTTTGGCTATTGGAACCGATGTCAAACCACCAATACTATTCAAGGGCGAATATGAATAGTGGAAGGACCGGTTTCTGGATTTCGTTGATAGGAATGAGATTGGGCATTATATCAGAAAATCTTTGGAAGAAGGCTTGATGAAACCTCCAACAAAGCTTCTTACAACAGAAGAAAGGGGTGCAGAGATTGTTACAAAAGAGTATGAAATTGATCTAGATGAGTATTCAGATGAACAGAAGAAGAGTCACAAGGCTGATAGACTGGAAAGATCTTTCTTACTTCAAGGGATTCCAAATTAGATATATGTCAAGATTGACAACTACAAAGCTACCAGCAAACAGATGTGGGATCAACTTGAAAAGATGATGATAGGTTCCAAAGTAGGTAATCAGTTGAAGGTGTCTAACTGTCTTAACAACTATGAAGATTTTAAAGCGAAAGAAGGTGAGAGCTTAGAGACAACATATGACAGATTTTTCACACTTCTAAATGAATTGAGCAAGAACAAAGTGAAGAAATCTCAGATTGAGACAAATGTGAAGTTTCTGAGCATATTGCAACCCGAATAGAAAAGATTTACCTGTCAAATGAAACAGCTGAAAGATCTCAATGAGATACAATTGCACGAGGTCTATGAGACTCTTCACCAGAATGAGGAAGAAGTTGATGAGATAAGAGCAGAGAAAAAGAAAGCTGACAAAAGCAGTGGTAGATCCGGTTGCCTTGGTAGTCAAAAGAAAGGAAAAGAAGTCGGTAAGCCTAAAGAAGAAGAGAGTGATTGTGTCTTAAACTAAAGAAGAGGAAAGTGTTGAGTCTGAGTCTGATGATGGAGAAAATTTTAAGAAAGCTATGCTTTTGTTGACAAGGGCATTCCAGAAAAAGTTTTATAAGAAGCCCGGATCATACAGTCAACGATATTCGTCAGGATCAAAGAATTATGTGCATAAGGAATGGATGGAAGGAAGAAGATTTGAGGAAAAGAGATATGAAGGTAAGAGTTTTGAGGAGAGGAAGCCAGACGAAAGGAAGTATGTGAATCGGTATGAGGAGAAGAAAGCGGATGAACCAGTCAGGTGCTATAACTTTGGCAAGATCGGTCACTTTGCCAGAGATTTGCAGGAAGCCCAAGGTAAAGAATTTTGATTATTACAAGAACAAAATGCTCCTGGCAAAGCAGAAAGAGGTAGGCAAAACTCTAATGGCCGAGGACGATCATTGGCTAGATTTTACTGATTCCGAGGATGAGAAGGAAGAGACTGCCCACATGTGTTTGATGGGACAGAAGATAGCTGAGGAAGATTCAGATGAGGAAACTTCTGATGAGGTAAATGATATGACTGAATCTGATTTTCTTAATCAAATGCAATCCATGATGGTTGAACTTCAGGATTTGCAGTCTAAACTTAAGCGTGAAAAATGTGTCATTGAAAAGAAAAATCAAGCAATAGTGAAACTCAACAAAGATATTATTGAGAAGACTGTATTGATTGAGTCTTTAAATAAAAATGTTGATAACTTTGGTAGAGAAAAGACTGTAATTCAAAGTCAATTATCTAAAACATCTTCTAAATTTAAAATGTGTGAACGTGAGTTGAAAGAGGTTGTTAAGAAATGTTTATCTTTAAAAACAGAAAATAAAATATTGGTTGAGAAGGTTAATGGTTTGGAGGAAAAACTTTATACTAGAGGTCAGACCGATCAAACCATTCATCTTAACAAACCAAAAGAGTTCAAATTTTTTTAACGAGTTTTGGGGTATTGGTTACAATAACCCACATTACTTGAAAAAGGGTATTTCTAAAAGGCCTGCTTTATATGATTTTTATTTTCTTCAACTGACCAAGAAACACCCTGAACTCAAAGTCAAATGGACAAAATCATCAGACGAAGTTGATGCTAAGGAAGATGAAAATAGAAAAAATAAGGATAAAATGCAACAACCATTTTGTTACAGTAAACTGAATGATAGTTATAGTACTAAACAGTCAAAGTTTTTCTCAAATGATTATTTCCAAAGTTATTCAACTGAAGAAATGGAGACAAGACCTATTGAAGGTAAAATTTATGTTCCTCCACTCATCTTAGAAAGTAAAATTTCTGAGCTTGAGAATACTCTAGTAGAAGAGAGAATTTTGATTGATTTGGAACAAATGGTGTTTTCTACTGTTTTCTTGAAAACTGATTTCAAATCTGAAGCTATAGATGATAAATCAGAATCAGGAAGAACTTGTGAAAACAACTTTACTATTTAGATAAATCATCTTGTAAACTTTTCATGAGTGTGTGTTCCAGAATCTAGTTTCTAATCAAACAATCAAACAAACAAGATAAAACAAATCAATTACCTGTTTGATTTCTTTCAAATTCAATCTTTACACTTTCTCTCTCTAGAACTCTCTCTTTCTCTCTCTACAATCTGACTTCTCACACTTCAGTTCTCTCTAAATCGTATCTTTTACAATACAAAGAAAACAAACTATTTATACTAACTACTAATTACAAGGAAAATACAAATACAAAATACATTGACTTATTACAAATAAACTTTGACTTTTAATGAGATTTGACTTTAGCAGCTTTGACTTTCTCAACTTTGACCTTCAGTATTCTTGATCTTGTATCCAACAGATTTATGCTCTAACAATCTCCCCCTTTGGATTCAAGATCATTGTTGAAAGATTTAGCAATTAAATCTTCACTTTAAGCTCTGTCTGAACAATCTCCCTTTTCCTTTAACAGTCTTCTTTCCAAAGTTATCTTCAAATGATGAACAATCTCCCCAAAGCTCTCATAGAACGCTTTCAGACTTTGGAAAGAAATTATCTTCAGAATCAGCTTGAATTGCTTTTCAGCAAATAATCTTCAAAGAAAAATTCCTCAAAACTTCAGAAATTCTTTGATTGTCTTCAAATCTTCCCTTTGAACTTTCTGACTTGAACATTTCAGAAAATCAACTTCACAAAACTTTATCAGATCTTGATATCATCTCTTCCAAACTTCAAAACTTTAACATTTCTTCATATCATCTCCCCCTTTTTGATGATTTGAGCATCTATATCATCAAAACTTTGCTTCCAAGAAATGTCTTTGATCACTCTGATTTGTTCAAGAGCCTTTGAGTCACCGTCAATCCAAACAATGTATTCATCCAGATCTTTTCAAATCTAGACAAAATAAAAACATGTAACTCCTGAATCAACATATGAATCAGTTAATATGCATGTCAGTAACACAAAGTCACTGTGTGTAACGAATACACAATATAAAGGAGCTTTTTGATGTTCACTCCCCCAGGGCTTCCATCCAATCATCGAAATACCACAAAGGCAATTTCTATGAATGTTATGACAAAGAAACGAATTCTTTGTGTGCTCGTGCAAGTGTAGAAAGAATTAAGCACGATGATTGCTTTTTAATAAGCCTCAAAGTTATGTAAACCACTGAGACAACAGTAGATAAACATAGACTCAATTGTGCATGATTGAAGTGCGAAGGTGGGGCAAACTTCCTTCTCTTTCAATATCCAGATTTTCCAAATGAAAACTAGATAGATTATATGCTGCGTCCCTTTGAAAATGTGAAACATCTTCTTTTTGAGAAGAAAATGAGTAGTTGGTGGGGTATTAAGCAAGAGTTGGCATGGGCTATTTGCCTGATTCAATAACATTCACCAAAGAATTGTGAAGCATTAGTAATGTGGCTGCCCGGCTCAGAAAGTAGTTGGTGCAGAGTTTGATATTCTTTTACTCTGATCTCACACCCTCTTTCTTTTTAATCAATAAGCTCACTACTAACCAAACTCTCTTTTCCATTTTACCTCATCACACCCACACTCATTTCTTTTTTTTTTTTTTTTTTTTTAACTCCTCACACTCAAACACTAAAGGATTAACTTCTTGGGTAGGAAACACTGGTTAACGTGAATCCATAGAAGTTTCAATGAACTCCTAGCACAAAGAATCCATGTAATCCTATAAAGCATGTGTTGCTCAAATGGTTTAACTATATCAGTTAAAGCTCATATACAAATGTCAGATATAAGTATGCTCAGTGATATAATCATGAAGATATGAGCATTTTAAACCATTGAAGTATTTTCAAACAAAGACATTGAATGAATGAACATGAATGCAAGAAACTTGTTTGAAAATTTGACATTGTATAAAATGATCAGAAATGAATGATATAACAATTAAGGCTTATGGTCAAGAATAATGGATATTTGTCTATATGAAACAATATACAGATATTCTTGAATGAAACGCTTTGAAATGAAATATCGCTCAAAATTATTTGAAATACAAACGGGGTGTCTTACCATCAAAGAAAAATAGTTTCAATTTAGAGATGTGGTAAGAACATTTTGAAGAAAAAATTCAAACCATTGTGTGTGAATACTTGAAAGTATATAGAAAAGACAATACGCAAGTATTTATCTTTGGAAACACACGGTTTGTTTATCAATGAATCACAAAAATAAAATGAAAACATTTAAAATCACACTTCCAAATTATAAAATTTGTTTAAGAATTAGGAAGTGGTTTGAACATTTAAAAACATGTTTTCTATACCTGAAAGTTGTCCTTCTTTCAGATATATGTGAGATTAAGATAAGAAATTTACCTTGTCGCTCAATCTTAAATCTCAGAAAGTCAGCTATAGTCATGTAGATATGATCGTGTCAGCTTCTCTCATCCTGTAAGTCTCAAAGTCTAGTCAAAAATTTATTCACAAAATTTATTCGAAAATAAACGATGGAAAATAGTAAAACAATTATAAAACGAGTTCTGATCAGAAGTAATCAGAAATCATTGTCTTACTCCTTGTTACTTATAAGCTCCCCCTAAAATCATGCATTGCAAAAATTTTGTCAGTTAAGAAAAATGCAGAAATTAGTTTTACTTCCCTTCAAATTAATGTAGATCATCTAACAATCTTCTCATACTCCCCCTGAGATGATGAGCAAACCATTAAAGTGCAGGTATCTTTCAGAAATAAAAATAAAGAAAATGATGAAAAATAACAATTTGAAACTTTAGTAGGTAATAATCGATTACGTCTTAAGATTTAACATACCAAGCTTAGAGACAAGAAAATTAAATCTCTTTTCATCTAATGATTTGGTAAATAAATCTGCAAGTTGATAATCTGTTTTTACAAAATAAAATTCAATTGTTCCTTTTTCAACATTATCTTTGATAAAGTGATACCTTACATCAATGTGTTTGGTTTTGGTGTGTTGGACAGGATTAGCAGATATGGCAATCGCGCTCTTCGAGTCACAGTATATCGGAATTTTGTCAAACTTAAAGCCATAGTCACGTAGTTGTGTGCGCATCCACAAGACTTGAGAGCAGCAACTAGCAGCAGCTACATACTCCGCTTCAGCAGTCGATGTGGAAACGCATAACTGTTTCTTTGAAGCCCAACTAACGAGCTTGTCTCCAAGAAATTGAACGTGACCAGAAGTACTCTTTCTATCCAACATACAACCTGCATGATCTGCATCTGAATATGCAGTCAGTTGAAACCCAGTATCTTTAGGATACCACAAACCAAGGTCTGCAGTCCCCTTCAGATATCTAAAAATCCGTCTGACAGCGGCCAAATGGGATTCTTTGGGAGCAGCTTGATATCTAGAACATAAACATGTTTAGAACATAATATCTGGTCTACTAGATGTAAGATACATTAACGATCCTATCATACCTCTGTAAGTTCTAACATCAACACTTTTACCCGAAGAATCAGTGTGGATCTTAGTACCAGGTGCCATCGGGGTTCCAATTGATTTACAATTTTCCATTTTGTACTTCCGAAGAATGTCCAAAATGTACTTAGATTGATTTATAAAAATCCCCGTAGAAAGCTGTTTAACTTGTAATCCGAGAAAGAAATTCATCTCTCCCATCATACTCATTTGAAAACGTGACACCATGAGGTTAGAAAAGTTTTTGCAATATTTTGGATTAGTAGAACCAAATATTATATCATCAACATAAATCTGAATAAGAATAATATCAGCTTTTTCCTTCTTTATGAATAAAGTGGTATCGATCTTACCTTTAGAGAAACCAGACTTGACCAAGAATTTGGATAAGACATCATACCAGGTTCGAGGGGCTTGCTTTAATCCATAGAGGGCTTTGTCCAAGATATATACATGATCTGGCTTGTCTTGATTGACGAACCCTTCAGGTTAAGACACGTACACTTCTTCTTTAAGAATGCCGTTCAGAAAGGCTGTTTTCACATCCATCTGAAAGACTGTGAAGTTCTTATGAGCAGCGTAGGCGAGAAACATTATGATTGCCTCTATGCGCGCTACTGGAGCATACGTCTCGTCATAATCAATGCCTTCCTCTTGCCGGTAGCCTTTGGCAACAAGTCTAGCTTTGTTTCTGATGACGACACCATCTTCATCCTTTTTGTTCTTGAATACCCACTTAGTGCCGATCACGGTTTTACCTTCCGGTTTAGGGACCAGTCTCCAAACTTTTAGGGCTTCAAACTGATTGATCTCTTCTTGCATGGCAGATACCCAGTCCGAATCAGCAAGAGCCTCAGATACTCGAGTTGGCTCAATCTTGCTGAGGAATGAGTCATGCATACACTGATTAAGAGTCGCTGACCTTGTCTGAACAGGCTTGTCAAAATTTCCAATTACTTGATGTAATGGATGGTCTTTGGTCCAGCGATGCTCATGTGGGAGTGGAATAGATGAATTCTGAACATGATCATCATCTTGAAATCCACTTTCAAAATCTTCAGTTTGAATTACAAGAGGGGGGTTTTCAGTTGAAGTCTCAGTTGCAGAAGTATCAGTTGGTACAGCAGATTCAGGCTGTTGAGTAGACAATGTATTACACCCAACTGAAACATTTACTTCTGGTTCAGCATTTGTTTGAACATCTTCAACTGTAGGATTAACAATAGGAATATGAGTTTCTGTCTGAACTGGGGATGCTTGTTCAGTAATAACTTCTGAAGTGACTGGATGATGACAACTTGTATCTTCAGACCTGTCAGTCACAGCAGATTTAGATACATTAGTTCCAAGAAACTCATCATAAAAGAATTCAAATAACAAATCTAAATCAGTTAAATGTGAAGTAGATGTAGAAGCGTTATCCGAATTTGTCGCTGTAGACACAGGTTCTGGACTGATCTGCCCAGAAGCTAATACACCAGTAATAACGGGTTCTGAATTGATTTGATCAGAAGCCATTTCTTCATCAAATGTAACATTGACGCTCTCCACAACTGTCTTTGACTTCTTTATATAAACACGATATGCAGCAGAAGTTGAAGAATAACCGATAAAGATGCCTTCATCCGCTTTAGCACTGAATTTGTTTAGACTCTCTTTGTCATTAAGCACAAAACATTTACACCCAAATATATGAAAGTATTTGATGGTAGGTGTTCTGTTGTTGATCAGCTCATATGGAGTCTTTTGAAATCGGCGGTGTATCATGGAGCGATTTTGAGTATGGCATGCAGTTGACACAGCTTCTGCCCACAAGAATAGAGGTAAGTCCGATTGGCTAAGCATAGTCCGAGCGGCCTCGACTAGCGTTTGATTTCGCCTTTCAACTACTCCATTTTGTTCAGGCGTTCTAGCAGCAGAATACTGATGTGAAATCCCAACTGAATCGAGATATTCATCAACAATCCTGTTCTTGAATTCTGTGCCATTGTCAGTTCGAAGGAACTTGACTTGTCGCTGCAGTTTCACCTGGGTCGTCTTTAAGAAAGTAATGAGAACTTCCGGTGTCTCATCTTTAGATCGAAGAAATTTGACCCACGTGTATCTTGAATAATCGTCCACAATGACCAACACGTATTTCTTACCACCCAAACTCTGAGTTCTCATTGGACCACATAAATCCATGTGTAGCAATTCTAACGGAGAACTAGTGCTTGGTTCAGGCTTCGGTTTATGTGTGGCTCTCTTCATCTTACCCTTCTCACAAGCTGCGCATAAGTGTTCTTTCTCGTATTTCAGCTCAGGAAGTCCCTTTACCAATTTCCCACGAACCAGCTTGTTGATGTAACGAAAGTTCAAGTGAGATAATCGTCTGTGCCAGAGCCAACTTTGTTGCGTTGAAGCTTTTGTCATCAAGCATACCTGATTGTCAATCTGAACTTTGGACAAGTTGATGGTGTAGAGGTTTGTCTTTCTATGTCCACCCAAGAGTTCTGTTCCGTCTTCAGTACGAACCGAGCAACTCTTAGACTTGAAATTAACCTCTAACCCTTTATCGCAGAATTGACCTATGCTGAATAAATTGTGCCCCAAGCCTTCGACATAGCTCACTTTACTGATCGTTATCTTGTCTTGAATGATGTCACCATATCCTAGAATAGGTGAAAGCTGATCGTTTCCAAATCTGACATTGCCACTGAATTTCTCTGTATAGTTAGACAATAAAGCTTTTTGCCCAGTCATATGCTTGGAACATCCACTATCCAAGTACCACATATGTCGGGTCTGCAAGAGAAATCAGGCAATAATAGATTTAGGTACCCATTTAAAAACGGGCCCTAACAGATTAGCACTAGATTTTGGCATCCACTTGAAAATGGACCCTCTTTTATTTTGAAATCTTTGAAAAACATTTGATCTTGAAGAATTAACATGATA
The DNA here is from genome assembly GCA_954870635.1 of Arctium minus. Taxonomy (NCBI): domain Eukaryota; kingdom Viridiplantae; phylum Streptophyta; class Magnoliopsida; order Asterales; family Asteraceae; genus Arctium; species Arctium minus. The sequence continues at coordinate 126,615,963 of OX941081.1, read as the reverse complement.
AGATCCATACCAATTAGAAGAATTATGAGAATAATCAAAATCATTTCTCTGATAAGGATAAGATGTAGTAGTAATAGGAGACAATTGAATCAATTGCTGTATTGAATATCTCTTGTAAGAAGTTACAAGGTTTTGATTAAAAGCAATTTGATCAATCACATCAGTATCACTACTAACTGTTCTATTACAATTATTATCAGAAACTGATTCTACTATCTCATCATCCCTCCTTTTTGGTCTCCATTCAGATTGAGCTTTCAACTTTTTCTTCCTTAAATCTGAAACATAAGAGATAGATGAATTAGGAAAAGCAGATTTCAAAGATTGAGTTTTATGTTGTGTACCAGTGTTTTTCTGTTTCTGTAATCGCTGTTTCTTATGTTTCTTACCATGGGCATAGTAATCAGCAGTTACAGAAACTGATTTACCAACCTTAGTTGATGATTCAACAGTATTTACACCACTTGGTAACACTTTGTCATTTTCAAGACAAGTAGAATGATCAGGAAGTTTAGAATGAATGTCAAACATATCAGATTCTTCCATGCTCCCATCATCAGAATTAAAAGAATCATTTGCAGATTCAAATAAGTCATCAGAATTGTTAGAAAAAAATTGAGATGCCATTGAAACTGTAGAACACTTTGTTGAATTAATGTGAAAAACAGTGTTCTTTAATACGGTAGAAAATACATTTTGTTGAATATCCACCAAAAACTTTTCATCAAATAAAACATTTTCAAGCTCAACTATTTTGTTTTCAAGGATAGATGTAGGAACATAAACCTTTGCAATTTCAGGTTTTGCCTTCATCTCAGATGCGGAATAACTAACAAAATAGTCGTTTGAAAATACTTTTGGTGTTTCGGAAAGATAACTATCATTTAACTTTACATAGTTAAATGGTAGTTGCATTTTCTTTTTATTCTTTCTGTTTTCAGTTTCTTTGGCCTCTACTTCGTCTGGCAATTTGGTAACAAATTTGGGTTTCAAATGAATATGTTTACCAGCACATGCAAGAAAATCATAGTTATAAAGTGCCGGTTGTTTTCTGATGGCTTTCTTAAGATAATGGGGGTTGTTAAAACCAAGTCCCCATCTTTGCTTAACATCAGCCTCTTCATCAGGAGCATTAAGAAAAATGGTTTGATCTGTTTGACCTCTTTTATAAAGTTTAACTTCCAGATCATTTACCTTCTTGTTCAAATTCTTGTTTTCAACCTGCAATTTATAAACAATTAGTGCAGATTCATTTTTCTCAAACTCATATTTAGAAATCTTAACTTCAAACTCAGAAATCTTCTTTTCAAAATCATCTACTTTAGATTTAGAATCAAATCAGACTTGCGTAAAGAATCAATCAGATCTTTATTTGAAATAACAGAAGTATTAAGTTCAAAGATCTTCTTGTTCTTTTTAACAACTCTTTCTTTTTCCTTTTTCAGATTATCTTGTAAATTTTGAAGCTCAATCACCATGGTTTCCAATTTGGTAATGAAATCTTTTGGAGTTAAGTTTAATACCTCATTAACTGCCTTATCATCTGACTCGTCATCTTTTACTTCTTTGCCCATGAGACAGATATGAGCATTTTCCTCTTTCTCTTCACCTTCATCCTCGGAATGATCCAACCAAAACTCATCCTCGGCCATCAAAGCTACACCAGCTTCTTGTTGTCTTGCCAAAAGCAACTTGTTTTGATAATACTGAGAGTTGCGTACTTTCGGCTTACGACAATCTTTGGCATAATGACCCATCTTCCCGCAATTTTAGCATTTAATTGAGTCAGTTGCTTGCTTTTCAACAGCGGTGTAGTCATTCGCAAACTTTTTCTTCTCATCCGGTTTCTTTTCCATATATCTTTGCTCTTCATACCTTTTTCCTTCCACCCTTTCCCGGTGTTCATGGTTCTTTGAACTCGAAGAAGAATACCGTTGAGAATTTGATCCCGGCTTCTTATAAAATTTCTTCTGAAAGGCACGGGTCAGCAAAATCATAGCTTGTTTCAGACTCTCGCCATCATCACTATCTGAAACAGAATATGACTCAGAAGTTGTAAGAACTATCTTCTTTTTCTTTTCTTTCTTCTCTTTCTTTTCTTTCAACTTCTCTCCAGCTATTAAGGTAATAGGATCAGAAGCTTGTACTGCTTTCTTCTTTTCAGCTCTTTTCTCTTCAACCTCTTCTTCATTCTGCTTTAAGGTTTCAAATACCTCATGTAGTGGAATTTCATTTAAATCCTTCATCTGCTTCATTCTTCTTGTATGCTTCTTCCATTCTGGACGTAAGATACTCAAGAATTTGACATTGTTTTCCAGTTGCTTCTTCTTAACTTTGTTCTTTGTTAACTCGTTCAGAAGCAACACAAACCTCTCATAAGTATCTTCCAGACTCTCATTCTCCTTGGCTTTGAACTCCTCATAGCTATTTATGCAGTTTGCCACTTTCATCTGGTTTCCGACCTTTGATCCCATCATCATCTTTTGTAATTGATCCCACATCTTCTTTGCATTGGCTTTATAACTGTCAATCTTGATGTAGATCTCGTTTGGGATGCTTTGAAGAAGTAAAGATCTCGCTTGTTTATCTGCTTTGTATCGGCTTTTCTGCTCTTCAGAATATTGAGAAATATCTACTGTCACTGTTTTCATCTTTTGCTCTCTTTCTTCAGTTCCATCTTCACTATCAGAAGAGTCAACATCAGGTACTTGAACTGTTATTGGAACCATTGGACCTTCGGTGATAGACAGTAGAATATTCTCTCCATTTGAATGCCGATCTATGAAATCCAGGAATCTGTCTTTCCATTGCTCATATTCGCCTTTGAATAAAACTGGAGGTTTCACATCAGTTCCAATTGAAAGTGCATCTTTGGAAGTCATCTTGTATAACCCTGTTTGAAAAATATATCAATAAGAAACTAGAACTGAACGTTAGTCCAAATGAAACAATCAAGAAAATACAGAAAACTTGAAATATAAAATCAAAAATTTTAATCACTAAAAGAACTATGTCCCCCTAGGCAGACTTAGCACGGGGGTCCCGCTAACCGGTTAGCGGGTGGGGTCGAGAAAAATTTTTCACTATTAAAATATTTCTAACAGGGGTGGTGTCACACTTGAACCGCATTCCTCAACAATGCGTGTGAAACTTGAAACGCATTCCTCAAAATGCTTGTCACACTTGACCCGAAATTCTCACAATACGTGTCACACTTGAACCACAATTCTTTGCTTTGCGTGTCACAAAGAATATCAAGTCTCTACTATGCGTGTCACAAGGAGTCGTAGATTTCTGTTATGCATGTCACTAAGCAAACGCATTACTCAAAATGCGTGTCAAGAAGCACCCGCATATCAAACTATGCGTTTGTTATTAAACCCGCAACATTCAGCTATGAATGACCCGCATTCCTTGATGATGGACCCGCAATCCTTGATGAATCAGACGCATTCCTCGATGAACACCCGCATTCCTCTGAATCGAACAGAATCACTCTAAAAATTCATTTACACCTTGAATTCAGACTCTTCGACAATTTGGTCTTTTCAACAAATCGAATACAAAGCTAACACTAATTTTCGATCAAAAACACAAAAATTACAATTTTGAATAAGAACAGTGTCAAGAACTCGTGTTTACAAAAATCATAAAAATTCGAAAATTCGAATTCAATACAGTGCAATTCTTTATAACACATATACAGACTCGATCGAATTCACATTCCTAACATTACCTAATCAATTACAACACCACAAACTCAATTAAACTCGAAATCGATTCTGGACTTTGATGAACAGTACGAACGAACGTATTTCTTGATTTTTCTTGATTTGGATATGCTCTGATACCAATTGTGTGTTTCAGAATCTAGTTTCTAATCAAACAATCAAAAAAACAAGATAAAACAAATCAATTACCTGTTTGATTTCTTTCAAATTCAATCTTTACACTTTCTCTCTCTAGAACTCTCTCTTTCTCTCTCTACAATCTGACTTCTCACACTTCAGTTCTCTCTAAATCGTATCTTTTACAATACAAAGAAAACAAACTATTTATACTAACTTGTTAGGACTGAAAGTCCTATGTGTTGAAAGTGGAATAAAGTATTTATAAGGGTGCATATTGTAATTACTTAATAGTTGTTTTAATTAGACGGGCCGAAGCCCATTAGCCCATTAGGCCTGTAAGCCTAAGTATATAAAGGCATTTCTAGTTCATTATTAGGGTTGAACAGTTTAGAAAGGAGAAAATCATTATTCAGTTTACTAGTTCTTAAGGTTTACATATCCTTATCAGAAATTCTCTCTGTAAACCTTAATCCTTTGAAGTATTATTAATCATATGACTAGTTGCTGTGATCTATAATCTGTTCTTCATTGTTCATATTTACTTGTGTTTGCACTGCACTGGGATCTACAATTGGTATCAGAGCAAGTAGGCAAAAAGGTTTGATCCAGTAAAAAGGTTTGTCTGAAACCCTAAAATCAATTACTTGTGATAATTGTTATATTTGCTTTAATTGATTATTAGTGTTTACTTTCTGTGTTTATCTTATTTAAGGCTTTCGACCTGAGTATTCGACCGAATAGGAGTGCTCCGGTTTTGTCCTTTCGACCGAATAGGACTTCCTCCTTCGACCGGACACTTGTGCTCCGGTCAAACTCCTTCGACCGAATAGAGTTTCCCCGGTCTTACCCATTCGACCGAATAAGAGTGCTCCGGTCTTGTCCATTCGACCGAATAGGAGTGCTCCGGTCTTGTCCCTTCGACCGAATTAGAGTTCCTCCGGTCGTGTCCTTCGACCGGATACGTGTGTCCCCGGTCGTATCATTCGACCGGATAAGTGTATCCCCGGACGTGTCCTTCGACCGGATACCTGCTTCCTCCGGGCATACCTTCGACCGGACATTGTTTGACCTGATTTTTAGACCAAGTGTTTTCTGTGTTTTTTCTATTTTATTGTATTTGGATCATTCTGCTTGCCTAACGATCATTACAGTGCTCTTAAGTTAAGAAGTAAAGATGGACTCAAGGGATGCTCTAGCCATCGGTTCTGACCAAAAGCCCCCGGTGCTCTTTCGGGGAGAGTACCCTCAGTGGCATGACCGATTTATGAACTTCATAGAAGCAAAATCTAACTATGAAGATATATACAAATGCCTGACTGAGGGTCCACAAGATTGGCCAATGAAAGTGGTACCGGGAAACCCAGTTGAAGGAAGGCCAGAGCGTCAGATTCGGAAATCTGTTGGTGATTTTACTAAGGAAGAAAAGGATATGTACGAGGCAGAAAAGCTGGCAAAATCGTACCTTCTTCAAAGTCTACCGAATGACATCTATGCTTGTATAGATAGTTTCAAGGACTCATCGAAAAAGATGTGGGACCAAATAGAGAAGATGATGATGGGAAGCCACATCAATAACCAGCTAAAGGTGACCAATTGTATCACCAGATATGATGGGTTTAAAGCAAGAAAAGGTGAAACGCTGACGGAAACCTACGAGAGGTTTAATATGCTTCTGAATGATCTTCAGAAAAATAAGATCACAAAGACGAACACGGAAAATAACATAAAGTTTATGAACAACTTACAGCCTGAGTGGAAACCGTTCGTCTCCCATATACGCCACACTCAGACCTTGGAGAAGCTGTATCTTCATGAACTTTATGAAATGTTGCTTCAAGATGAAGAAGAAGTGATGGAACTTATTGGGAAAGCAGAAGAAAAGCCAACAATTGATCAAATAGCACTCGTATCTGAGAGAAGAGGCAAGTCCGTCAGCCGATCATCTGGAACAGAGCCCGTGCTGAGTGATTCTAAACCTGAAGATCCCGATAGCGACTCGGATCCAGAACTTTCCAAGATGAAAGAAGCAATGGTTTTTCTCACTCAAGCATTTCAAAAGAGGAGGTTTTTTAACAAGACTTCTAACAAGCAAAGAATCTCTACTCGACGTGATCATCGAGAAAAGTCTGAAGGTAATAGTCGTTTTGAAGCTGGTAAGAAACCTGACAGGCGAAATGAAGAAAAGCCGAAAGACGAACCGATCAAATGTTACAACTGTGGTCGGTTAGGTCATTTCGCCAAAGATTGTCGCAAGCCAATTGTGCGCAACGCCGACTACTACCGAGCCAAGCTGCTTCTTGCCAAAGAAAAGGAAGCCGGTAAAGCTCTAGTGGCTGAAGACGATTACTGGTTACAAGTGTCGGATGAAGAACCTGAGGATGCTGAAGCTCATTTGTGTTTCATGGGCAACCATTCATCACCATCCGATTCTGATGAAGAAGATCATAATGCTCCCTGTCAGGTATGTGCCCCTTTCCATGAAGCTTTACTTGATCAGATGCAACTCTCATTGAACAAACTTGACTCTTACAAGCTTCTTTTAAAAGAAAAAGAACAACTTCTCTCATCTCTGGAAAACCGTGTCACTAAGCAGTCTGACTTTATGGAAAAACAAAGCTTAGAAATTTCTAGCTACATGTGCACGATTTCTAATTTAAGAGAAGAGAATGCGAGTTGTTCAATAGAGTCACAAAACCTAATGACCAAAGTAGATGACCTGACCAATAAGCTTCGTACGTCTGAGACCGAGAAAATTGATTTGATAAATCAAAACGTGGCTTATAAAAATGAGAACATTAGGTTATCTAATCAGTTAGAAGAGCTTGAAAAGAAACTTTATAAATTTGGTCAATCTGATCAAACGCTAAAGCTAATCGCACCAAAAGAACCAAAGTACGGAAATGCGGGTATCGGGTACGATAACCCTAATTATTTAAACAAGGCTTTATCCAAAGTTCCTACCTTATATGCTTCTGAATTTTTTGGATTAGACAAAATCTTTCCAGAATATAAGATACGATGGACCACACCCACTGAGGAGGAAGAATTGGAAGATAAGTTGAGAGGAGAAAACTCTGTTCTTTCTAAAAGGACAGTTCCTTTTGTTTATGATTCTTTAAATGCGACTTATAATACTGACAAACCCCGTTTCCTGTCATCCGATTACTTTCATAGCTACTCTCAAGCTGAACTAGATACTAAAACCGTTAAAACTGAGGAGGAACCTCTAGCTCCCAAAGTTTATGTTCCAACTCTGATTTTAGAAAAGAAACTTGTTCAGCTAGAAGAATCGTATGCACTAGAACGGGAAAATTTTCAAAAGGAAAAACAAGGTCTTTTATCTCAAATTGAGTTTCTAAGTTCCAACAAAAAGGAGACTATGTCGGATGAGGAAAAAGAATATTTCCAGACGGAAATAAAGAAGTTGCACTCACAACTGGCTGCTATGGCAACAGATCATCTGAAAGTGCAACTTCACAAGGCTGACTCTCAAGCTCAGCCTTCCATTCTTCAAAGAGAGATATCTCATCTGTCTGAAAACTCTTATCCTTCTTCTGACACATCTTCCTGCAAAGCTTTTATGGGTGACTCTTCACCAACTAAAGGAAAAGAGCCTCAAAGTCTTGAATCAGATCAATGTTCTGATTGTAAAAATGCTTCCGCATATGATCTGCTCTCAACAAACTCTTCCACTGTTCTGAAGTCCTCATGTGATAAGGTCCTTTCCGATGAGGAACTAGAGTTTTCTGCTTTCTTGAATTCTGAGGTGTGCTTAGATAGCAATTTGAGCCAATTTGACTTTAATCCTTCTCTACCTAGCCATGTTGATTTTTTAAATGAGTCATGTGAGCCTCCGGTTAAATTTTATAAGGGTGAATGTTCTACATCTGCCCCGCAAAAACCTTCTGTGGACAATTCTTCAAAATCTTCCAAGTCTAAATCTAAAAGTCGTTCACAGAAGAAGAAAAAGACCGGTCGCTCTCAAAGGTCTCAATCGTCAATTTTCAAATCCACTGACTATGGGTTTAACGGCATTTCAGATACGTATGGTCGGCGGGAAGAAGTTAAATATGCTTGGGTAGCTAAGAAGTCAAAAGAGAGCTCGGCAACATCAGAATTAGTTGATCCTGTCTTAAAGTCTAGAAAGAACAATAACAATCATGATGTCTTTATTTCTAAACCTCTAGTTGAATGTAATGGAACTCTTCCTTTAAAAGTTTCTTCAATTTCGCAATTACTTCAACTGTCTCATGATTGTCTATGTTGTTCTTATTGTGGATCAAATGATTTTGTTGATAGTCGTTATGCATCTGATTGGTTTGGCTCATATCATATTGCTCATAATCATTCTCATTGTGATGTTTCCCGTGAAAGACAAAGACCCAACTCTAAACGGGTCTCTAAATCGGGTGTTAAATCTAACCCCAAAGGACCCATTTACGAATGGGTACCTAAAAAGAAATAACTTGTTTTGCAGGACGGTCATGTGTGGTATCTAGATTCAGGCTGCTCCAAATACATGACCGGAAGAAGGGAGCTACTCACAAACTTCACCGAGAGGTTCTGTGGGAATGTACGATTCGGGAATGATCACTCCTCTCCCATCAGGGGTTACGGCGATATTGTCAAAGATAACATCACAATCAAGAAAGTCTCCTATGTCGAAGGTCTCGGTCACAATCTCTTCAGTATCGGTCAATTCTGCGACAAGAATCTCGAGGTTACTTTCAAGGCTAAACGGTGTAGCGTTTGCATTGAGGATGGTAAATAAATACTTGCTGGAACGCGACGCACCAACCTCTATACGATCGACCTCTCGTCCTTGAAACCTGACAAGGAAGTCTGTTTGTTGTCCAAAGCATCTGCTGAACAAAGTTGGCTATGGCACCGTCGTCTCTCGCACTTGAACTTCAAGAATATCAACAAGTTGGTGCTGGGTGGACATGTCAAAGGTATGCCTGACCTCAAGTTTGCAAAAGATCATCTGTGCGCTGCCTGCGAAAAGGGCAAGATGAAAAAGGCGTCTCACAAGCCGAAAGCCGTTCCGAGTACTTCTCGGTCCCTTGAGCTAATCCACATGGACTTATGTGGACCGATGCGCGTTCAAAGCATAAATCACAAGAAGTATGCCCTGGTGATGGTTGATGATTTCTCTCGTTACACTTGGGTCCGATTTCTCCGTTCAAAGGACGAAACTCCCGAGTTGATAATCTCTCTTCTGAAGAGCATCCAAGTCAGTCTCAACCAAGTAGTTCAGACCATCAGGACGGACAACGGCACTGAGTTCAAGAATCAAATACTCACCGGTTATCTCACTTCAGTGGGTATCTCGCATACTTTTTCCGCCGCTCGTACTCCTCAGCAGAATGGGGTGGTAGAGCGTCGAAACAGAACTCTAGTTGAAGCAGCACGTACGATGTTATCTCATTCCAAGCTACCTCTATTTCTTTGGGCAGAAGCAGTTGCTACCGCTTGCTATACTCAAAATCGGTCTATCATCAACAAGCGGTTCAACAAGACTCCGTACGAGATCATCAATAAGCGTATCCCGAACATCAACTACTTTCATGCTTTCGGATGCACCTGTTTTGTCTTAAATGATAAGGATGATCTTGGCAAATTCAGTCCCAAAGCGGATGAAGGAGTGTTTATCGGCTACTCTCAACAAGCAAAAGCCTACCGTGTCTACAACAAAAGGACGAAGACCGTCATTGAGAGCGTAAATGTGACTTTTGACGAGGCCCCTGATATGGTTTCTGAACATCTCAGTTCAGAACCCGCGCTTACTGGTGTGTTAGCTTCTGGACAATTCCGTACGAAGGCTACACAATCTCCAGTGGATCCACATCATGCGTCAAGAACACATCTTTATGATTTGGATTTACTGTTTGAATTCTTTTATACTGACTTATTTAATGTTAAGTCTAATACTACGTCATGTGACAGGAATACTGCTCAAGCACCAGAAGTGACACAAGTCACGGGCCCTACCGACTCCGGTGGTCCATCCTCGCCTGGTGCTCCATCCTCTACTGCCAATGATCAAGCTTCCCCGAGCTCAAGTGATAGACACCCTCTTGCTCAAGCTCTTGATGACGGTACTACTGAACCAACTCATGTTTCCGTACAACTTCCTGCACCGACTTCTGTCGAAGGTGCTCTCGAAGCTTCCTCTCCGGAAATCCCGGAACATTCCATAGTTTCATCTCCAGCTGAGTCGTCCTCTACTCCTAGTTCGACTCCCACTATGGAGCTTACACCTCACAAGCCATCATCCCTCGAGGCAGTTCAGGATTTACCCCCAGGTGGTCATGTGGATTCCGATACCTCCCATCAGACATATCAACCAAATCCACACACTACCAAATGGACTCGAGCACATCCTCTTCATCAGATCATTGGTGATCCCTCCACACCAGTTCAAACTCGATCCACCACCGCCAATGACTGCTTATTTTCCTCGTTCCTCAGCCGTATCGAACCTTCCACTGTCTCTGACGCACTGACTGATCCGGACTGGGTAATTGCTATGCAGGAGGAACTCAACCAGTTTGAGACCCTCAAAGTATGGCGCCTAGTTCCCCGTCCTAAGAATAAGACGGTGATCGGGACTAAATAGATTTTTAAGAACAAGAAGGACGAAAACGGCATCATTGTTCGGAACAAGGCGCGTCTAGTGGCTAAAGGATATCGCCAGCAAGAAGGAATTGATTACGATGAGACGTTTGCACCGGTGGCCCGCATTGAAGCGATCCGCATGTTCCTCGCCTACGCCGCTCACAAGAATTTCATCGTCTTTCAAATGGACGTGAAATCTGCGTTCCTCAATGGCGTGCTCAAGGAGGAAGTTTATGTCTCGCAACCCCAAGGCTTCGTGAGTACTGAAAATCCGCATTACGTCTACTTTCTTGACAAGGCCCTCTACGGTCTTAAGCAAGCGCCACGAGCCTGGTATGATGCACTCTCATCCTTCTTAATCAAGTCTGGCTTCTCTAAAGGTAAAATTGATACTACCTTATTTATTAAAAGAGAGAAGAATGATATCATTCTTGTACAAATTTATGTTGATGATATAATCTTTGGCTCCACGAACCCCAAGTATTGTCAGAACTTTTCTGCCTTAATGAGTAAACATTTTCAAATGAGCATGATGGGGCAAATGAACTTTTTCCTGGGTCTCCAAGTAAAACAATTACAAACAAGAATTTTCATTAATCAATCTAAGTACATCTCGGATATTCTTCGGAAATACCAGATGGAACAATCTGCATCTATGAAAACCCCCATGTCCACTACTCTAAAGCTTCACTCCGATCCTGACGGTAAGGATGTGAATGCTACTATTTATAGAGGTATGATTGGCTCTCTGATGTACTTGACGGCTAGTCGGCCTGACATTATGTTTTCGACATTCTTGTGTGCAAGATTTCAGTCGAAACCTAAAGAGTCTCACTTAGCTGCGGTTAAGCGAATTTTTCGATATTTAAAAGGTACTGCTGATCTTGGTTTGTGGTATCCAAAAGAGACAGGTTTTGAATTGACAGCATACTCGGACGCTGACCATGCTGGAAACATCTTGGACCGGAAAAGCACGTCGGGTCATGTTCAGTTCTTGGGCGATCGTCTTGTCAGCTGGGCTTCCAAGAAGCAAAACTGCGTGTCCACCTCCACAGCCGAGGCGGAGTATGTAGCAGCCGCCAGTTGCTGCTCGCAAGTCATCTGGATGCGTACCCAGCTCAAAGATTATGGATTTAATTATTCCAGGATTCCCATCTACTGTGACTCGAAGAGCGCTATAGCCATATCAAGCAATCCCGTCCAGCACACGAAGACGAAGCACATTGATGTGCGCTATCACTTTATAAAAGATCACGTGGAAAAAGGTACTATCGAACTCTATTTTGTTAATTCAGAGCATCAGTTAGCAGACCTATTTACCAAAGCCTTGGACGAAAAACAATTTAATTACCTTGTGTCCAAGCTAGGTATGCTAAATCTGAAAGTTTGATCCGTTCGCAGCTCTCTACGAGTTTCATTCAATAACGAATGACTGTGACAAATGCACCAGTGCCTTGTCTCTGGTTGCTATTATCCACACTCCTTGGGTATTACATTTTACTCGTTCAGCTCTGTGTCCGTTACGAACTTCTGTATCAACAAAGTAGATTTCGTGTTTTCCCGCTTCTTTTGTGTTCGTATATCTGTTTCTGTGATTATGTGTGCAGTTTATCTCCTGTTCGCTGAAAAGTGCAAGGTGATTTGGGTGGTGGATCCACAACCAGGTAATGTATTCAGGAGGACCACTAGCGTCAGATGGTTAGTAAGTCTAACGAGTTCTCTATTCGAGGGGGAGCAGGTAAGAGGGTTCTGTGTTTGGACCTCCTCATGGTAATCATTCGAGGGGGAGCTAGGTCTCGTGTCTTTTTATTTAAGTCCTTTTAGTTTAAGTTTTTTTTCCCCCCTTAAATCTTTTTAAGTAGTTTTATATATCTTCGAAAACTCCAAAAAGATTTTTTTTAAGGTTTGTTTTTTTTCCTTCGACCGATACCTTGCAAAAGGACCGGTACTTTGTTTGAAAACAATCGACCGGTGCCTTGCAAAAGACCGGTGTCTTGCTCACTCTCTCGACCGGAACTTTAATCGACCGGACTGTGACATTCGACCGATACCATATTTCGACCGGTACCGTCCTTGCCCGGTGTCTCATCTCGACCGGACCATATATCTCGACCGGTGACTCCCCGACCGGTCCCTTGCGACTCCCGGTGTCTAGCGAAACAACTTCGAACAAGTTTTGAGGTTTTCGATTGTTTTTCGAAATCATTTCGGTTGATTCGGTAGCGATCGTGAACTAAGTTTTTCAAGTTTTAAACTGGTAAGGGTAGTTTACAAAGCTTAAACGATCATTTTTGATCGAAAAATTTTCACCCATATCGAGCTTTTAAATTCTCGTTCGTTTTCCGAAAAATCTTCGGTTGCTTCGTTCGAGAGTTTGAGAGATTTTTTTCGAGATTTAATCAGTTGAGGGAGCTTAAAGGAACATAAACGATCATTTTTGATCGAAAAGTTTTAACTCATACTGATTTCCTAAAGTTTCGATCGTTTTCCGAAAAGTTTTTGGTTGGTTCGTTTGTGATCGTGGGTTGACCGGTTGAATTTTAATCTGTTAAGGACTGATCAGGGAGCTTTAACGATCGTTTTGCATTGAACTTTTCTAACCGTTTCGAAGCTTTGCAGGTTGGCTCAACGTGGAAGACGATGAATAGTGTTTCCGTTAATTGACGGTTAATTTTCTTACTTTTTGGTCCTTTTCCGTTAAGTCTCCGTTAGTTCGGTTAGTTTGTTAGTTTGGTTAGTTTTATTTCATTTTTGGTCCTTTTTTCGTTAGTCTTCAGTTAAGTCCGTTAGAAGTTTCAATTTTACACTTTTAGTCCCTCTAGTTAGTAGTTTCAGTTTGTGTCATTTTTAGTCCTTCTAGTTTTAAGTTTTAGTTTGTGTCGCTTTCAGCCCCCGTACTTCAAGGTTTCAGTAGCTTGTCTTTTGTGACCCCTAAGCTTTCAAGTTTCACAAGTTGTCACTTTTGGTCCTTGCACTTTAGCATACCATCTCTTTGAAAAGTTCAGTCCCTGTATATCAAAAGGAATGCCTTCAAGCGAAGCTCTTTCAATAAGTATGGGTGAGATGCCACCGGTTCTTTACAGAGGAGAATATGACAAATGGAGGATTCAGTTCTTAGACTTCATTGATAAAAATGACTTGGGTGATTATATCAGATTATCTCTGAGGGAAGGAAAAATGGAAACTCCGACAGATATTTGTTATTATATGGGAGAAAATGGAAGAACGGAACACTTAGTGTACACAATACCGTTTAAGGATTACACAGATGAGCAAAGAAAGAGATTTGAAGCTGATAAATTATCTAAAGCTTTTATCTTGCAAGGAATTTCTAAGGAGATTTCAAAAGAGATTTCTATAAGTTTAGACAGTAAAAAGGCTACAGGAAAACAGTTGTGGGAACATCTTGAAAAGATAATGACAGGACCAAAGATGTCTTCAAGAGTAAAGTTTTTGGAAACTGAGAACTCTGAACTAAAAAGACAGATTTCTGATCTGGAAGTTCAAATTGTCCAAATCCAACAAGCAGCATCTGTTGAAAGTTCTGAGGAGCAGATTGAGCATCTGAAAGATACAAATGCTGAGCTTCAAAAGCAAATATCTGATTTGGATCAAAAGCATGCTCAAGATAAATCCGAGTTTGAGAAATCATTCGCAAAGAAGTTCTCAGGTTTTTCGAAAAAATGTGCTAACGAGAAGAAAGAAGTTGAGCTGAAATGCATAAAACTTTCTCAGCAAGTTTCTGATTTTCAGAAAGTAATCATTCTTGAAAGAGAGAAGTTTGCCAAAGAGAAGAAGGTCATTGAACAAAAGAATGTTGGTATCTTCAAAGAAATATCTGGCCAAAGAAACAATGCTGAGAAGGGATTTGAAGAAGAAAGAAGCGTGTTTGAGACTGAGATCAAAAAGCTTACTGCCAAGTTCTCTGAACTATCTGAGAAGGCACTAAAAGAGCAGAAAACGAAGTCTGAGTTCACGAAGAAGATTGACCTGCTTGTTCAAGAAAGAGACAACTTCGCTTCAACGATTAAAGTGCTTGAAAAGTCTGTATCAAGCCCAAATCAGAAATATGTCTCTACACAAAGGTCAGTTAAATTTTTTGATCAGATTCGTAAAGCTAACCTTTTCTATGATCGCAATATAGATGGTTCAGGTACACGTCCTAGAAGAAGGAGATACAAAGATGAGGAACTGGTCTGGAAGAAGAAACCAGTTGAAGATGAGCTGAAAGAAAGAGAATCATGTGCACATGCGTCTAATGCCAAGAAGAACAAAGCGAGTAAAGGTAAACCTGATCATATCTACTCGAGAGATCAATTACTCAGGTTATCAGGTAAGAAATACCACTGTTCTTATTGTCATACACATGATCACATTCACAAAACCAGTGATCATTTCTGGTATGGTTCTTATTCTATTACCCCCACAAGAACTGCAACTAACATTCGAGGACCCAAATACCAGTGGGTACCAAAACCGAAAACTGATTCTGTGTTGCAGACACCTACTGTCAAGGGGGAGTAGAAGAACGATGGCTTCTAAGTAAATCAGCTTAGAACCCGGACTTCAACGAAATTTGGCTTCTGATCACATGACAGATCAGGACCCGTTCTTCAACGTTCAGACTTGGATTTTATTGCAAATATCCAGGGTGAGCTTAATAGATCTATATCATGATTTGAGGGGGAGCTTAAAAGGTAAATATCTTCTAATCCTAGATCTCTGATTGTTTGAAAGAAGAACAACTTTCAAGCATGAAAAACAGTTTCTGAAATGTTCAAACCACTTCTGATTCTCAAAAGGTTTTATGAATTTAGAAGTGTGATTTTAAATGTTTTTCATTTTTGAGATATAATGTTTAACTGACTGTGTGTTTCTAAAGATCAATACTTGCGTATTATCTTGTCTTTATACTGTCACGTATTCACACACACAGGTTCAGTACTTCATTTGTATTTGTTATTACCATGTCTCATAACGAAACAATATTTCGATGGTAATACCCCCGTTTGATATTCAATATCGTTGAGCATAAATCATTATTTTTAATATTGTGCTTTCATTGCTAAATTGTTTATATTTGTTCATATAAACAAAATATCCAATTCTTTGATACCCTAACCAGTTTAGTTGATCTGATTGATACATTGTCGGATTTTCAAAGTTCAATTGCTCAAATCTCCTGAGCATATTTTTTTTGACAATGCTATCATACATTTTGTGCTTAACTGTTCAAGTTAAACTGTTGAGCAATCGTTTTTTTTAGGAATTACATGGGAATCGTGTGAGAGCTTAAACAGAACTTCCATGGATTCACGTAAACCAGTGTTTCCTACCCCGGAAGCTATCCTAAAGTGATTTGAGGGGTGAGGGGTCATAAATCAAAGAGTGGGGGAGATAACTCATCGGGTTGAGTTTTTCTCATTGTGTGGAGCGTAAAAATTGAAAAGAGAGTTTGGTTAGAAGTGAGCTTTAATGACAAAAAGAAAGAGGGTGTGAGAACAGAGTTAAAAGAATATCAGAACTCTGTACCAACCACTTTCTGAGCCGGGCAACCACATATTCTGATTGGTTTACATTCTTTGGTGACCATCATTGAAAAAGGCACCTAGCCCATGCCAACTCTTGCATTAACCCCACCAACCACTCGTTTCTTTCTTAACAAAGAAATGTTTCATTTTCTTTGGGGACGCAGCATATCTGCTATCTATTCTTCACTTGGAAGATTTAGATATTGAAAAAGAAGGAAAGTTGCCCCACCTTCGCACCTCTTTCATACACATTGAGTCCGTGTAATATCTGTTGCTGTCTCAACAGTTTACACAATTTGAGCCTGATCAAGCTAAGTAGCTTCAATCATTTCTACACTTTCACGAGCACACAAGGAATGAGTTTTCTTGTCATAACATTCATAGAAAATTCCTTTGTGGTTTTTCGATGATTGAATGGAAGCCCTGGGGGAGTGAACATCACAAAAACTCCTTTCCAATGTACATCCGTTGTACAAAGTGGCTCCGTGCTACTTACAGGCATACTAACTGTATCATTTGTTGATTCAGGTTTACAAATCTTATTATATCAGAATTTGAAAAGATTCAGATATATACATTTCATGAATTGACGGATAATCAGATCACAGGTGGGAGAATGTCAAATTATCATAAAGGGGAGATCAAAGAAAGTGCAAAAATTGAAGAAGTTTTGATGATCATGATGCTCACAATCATCAAAAAGGGGGAGAATTTTTACAAAAGTTCAATTTCAAAGTTTTGAATAAAGAAAGTTTGCTTCTCTGAAGACGGTCTAAAGATCAAAGAGATGAAGATGTTGTTTTAAAATTCAAAGATGAAGATTTCAAAGATTTTATTTCTTCTTTCCCATATCATGTGGTGTCTGCTACAAATTTGTTTATCATTCCTCCTACGCGCTGATTGAAACAAGTTCTTGAGATGAAAGCCTATTCAACTCGCGGTTCAAAGACAGATTCTTTGTTTTAAACTGAAGATGCACCGTGGAAAGTCACGTTACTCTCACATTATCTTTCTTGTGTGCTGATCCGATGTGATTGAGTTTCTACAGTTAAAAGTTGCGTGATAGTGCGTTCAGTCGAGGCTATTGTACATTGAATCTGGTTACAAAGTTGAAACTATGAAGACCAAGAACTTTATTCAAGGGGGAGCGTGAAAAGTCATGAAGACATGCAACACCAAAGTTCTTCAAAGATTCAAGAGGGAAAGAAGATCAATGTTTGAAGATTTCAAGAAGATAAATGCTTTATTCAACTTTAGGGGGAGATTGTTAGGACTGAAAGTCCTATGTGTTGAAAGTGGAATAAAGTATTTATAAGGGTGCATATTGTAATTACTTAATAGTTGTTTTAATTAGACGGGCCGAAGCCCATTAGCCCATTAGGCCTGTAAGCCTAAGTATATAAAGGCATTTCTAGTTCATTATTAGGGTTGAACAGTTTAGAAAGGAGAAAATCATTATTCAGTTTACTAGTTCTTAAGGTTTACATATCCTTATCAGAAATTCTCTCTGTAAACCTTAATCCTTTGAAGTATTATTAATCATATGACTAGTTGCTGTGATCTATAATCTGTTCTTCATTGTTCATATTTACTTGTGTTTGCACTGCACTGGGATCTACATAACTACTAATTACAAGGAAAATACAAATACAAATACAAAATACATTGACTTATTACAAATAAACTTTGACTTTTAATGAGATTTGACTTTAGCAGCTTTGACTTTCTCAACTTTGACCTTCAGTATTCTTGATCTTGTATCCAACATATTTATGCTCTAACAATGAGTGATATTTTTCCTGATCTAAAACCTTCAGATTTTGAACAAACGCCTGAACAAAAGCAATTTTCAAAAGAATTTAATGATTTTATGTTTCGAAATGCTTCCAAAACTCCTCTATCTGATGATGATGATGATTTTTTTGATGATGATGTTGATTTTCTAAACTCTGATGGTTGTTTTGATGAGTGCGTTGAACAGTTTGATTTAAATGCAAAACTTCCATATCATTCTCAATTTATTGTTAATTCTAAAGGATTACCAAGTGTATTTGAAAAAGGTGAATCATCAACTAAGGTTGATAAACCAGTTTCTGTGATCACTTATTATGGTAAAGGTAAGAAACAAAAGAAAAGGCACTCACAGAAACGGACTAACATTGGTAAGTCAAGGAAAGGACAATCTTAGAAATCTCACAGTTCTAACATGCATAATTCATATGTTTCATATATGAGAAAGAAAGGGTCTGAAGGAAAACTTGAGTGGAGACCAAAGAAGAAGATTGACGAGCCTACAAAATCATTTTCTGTATCGGATAGTAGTAGGACTACTGTTAGTGATTGTGATGTAATTGATTAGTTTGCTTCTCATAAACAAAAAATTGTACATCCTTACAAGTCTTATACAAGAAAGCAATTGATCCAATTATCTCCGTCTACTACTCAGTCTTCCACATATCGTCGAAATAATTTTGTTACTCGACAAAATTCTGATAGTTGGTGTGGTTCATATCATGTATATCATTCTTATATCTCAAAAGTTTTTCAAAAGATAAGAGGATCCAATTTCAAATGGATGCCAAAATCTAGAACTAACCTGATAGGACTCATCTATAAATGGGTACCTAAACCAGTTGTTGCTTGATTTCTCCTGTGCATACCCGTCATATGTGGTACTTGGATTCAGGTTGTTCCAAGCATATGACAGGGCAGAAAGATATTTTATCTAATTATATACAGAAATTTTGCGGCAATGAGAGATTCAGGAACGACCAGTTTTTGCCAATACTTGGATATGGCGACGTAGTTGAAGAGAACATAACGATTAAGAAGGTGAGCTATGTTGAACGACTAGGACACAATCTTTTTAGCATCAGACAGTTTTGCGACAAGGACTTAGAGGTAAACTTCAAAGCCAACAAATTTTGTGTGATAACGGAAGATGGAAAAGAACTCTTGGTTGGCACGAGAATGTCAAACCTCTACACTATCAACCTGTCCAATGTCAAGCCGGATAATGCAGTGTGTCTACTCTCGAAAGCCTCTATGTAACAGAGTTGGTTATGGCATAGAAGGTTGTCTCACCTCAACTTTCGATACATTAACATGTTGGTGACTGGCAATTTAGTCAAGGGTTTACCTGAGCTGAAGTATGAAAAAGAACATCTGTGTGATGCATGCGAGAAAGGAAAAATGAAGCAAACTTCACACAAGCCCAAGCCTGAAACTAGTACAAGTGCTCCTCTAGAGTTGGTGCATATGGATCTATATGGTCCCATGCGAACACAAAGCATCAACGATAAGAAATACGTCTTAGTGATTATGGATGATTACTCTAGATACACTTGGGTCAAATTTCTAAGATCAAATGACGAAACTCTAGAAATCATTACTTCGTTTCTCAAGACTGTATAAGTGAACATGCAGAGCAGAAGACAATAAAGTTGATCAGAACAGATAATAGCACATAATTTAAGAATAAAACTATTGAAGATTATCTTGAATCGGTCGGGATAACACATCAATTTTCTGCTGCCAGGACGCCAGAACAGAATGGGGTAGTTGAAAGACGGAGCAAAACGTTAGTGGAGGCTGCACACACGATGCTCAGCCAGTCAGACTTACCTCTATTGTTATAGGCAGAAGATGTGTCAACTGTGTGTTATACACAAAACAGATCCATCATCCATCGTCGCTTCGGTAAAACGCCTTATGCTTTGATAAACAACATAACACCAAGCATTAAACACTTTCACATTTTTGGATGCAGGTGTTACGTGCTGAATGATAAGGAAAGCTTGAACAAGTTCAGTCCTAAAGCTGAAGAAGGAATTTTCATTGGCTACTCTCAGTCATCCACATCATATAGAGTTTACCTAAAGCATTCAAAGATCGTGGTGGAAAGCGTTAATGTAAAATTTGATGAAATAATGGAAATGGCTTCTGAGCACATCAGTTCAGAACCCGTTATAAGAAGAGTATTAGCTTCTGGACAAACCAGTCCAGGACTTGTTTCAAGTGTTACTAATTCTGATAAAGCATCTACTTCTACATCACATTTAACATAATTATATTTATTATTTGAACATTTCTATGATGAGTTTCTTGGATCTAAAGTGACTAAACCTGTTGTGGTTGACAGATCAGATGATTCATGTGATAATCAACCTGTTAGATTAGAATTGTATTCAAGATTAAAATAGAGGGTCAATTCTGTAATAGTTTAAATGTTTAAGGTTTGAGTTGTAAAGTCGACTAAGCTTGACTTAGTATAAATAGTTGTGTTTCCTTTGTAACTATTAAGTCTCGCGCATACATTCAAAGAACACAAGTCAGAGTACATAGAGAGAACACAGAGTTCACATAACATAGTGAGATCTGTGATACTTAGACTTGTGACTATATTGTAATCATATGAATTGATCAATAAAAGGTTGTTCTTAATCTGAATTGTTGATATATGCTAGTAATTTTGGCATCACATTTGGTATCAAAGCTAGATCAGAAAAGAAGAAAAATCGAATTTTTCTTTTACTGTTTCATCGACTCTGTTCTATCAATCAAGATTTTGATTGAATGATGTTTTGGGTGTAAATTTCATCAATTTGTGATCGTATACTGTTACTGAACAATTCTTGTTCATGTTGGAAATCAATTTGACCAATAGATTGGGCAAATTTGATCAAAGTTTTTATTTCAGAAAGTTTTTGCTCGAACACTGTCAAGAATCAATTCTCACAACCATGATTATTAATAGAGAAATTCACTTCACAAGGTTGTTTTCGATGATATAGAGAGTGATTCTACAAAGTTTTAGAGTCAAACTACAAGAATTGGGTAGATTTCTGTTGAAAAGTTGGAATATATTTTCAAGATTCAAAGAATTCGCATACTGGATGGAGAACTCGCACAAAGAACTCACAGAGTTGTAGAATTCGCAGATTAGTTCATCATGTTGATTCTAAGGATAGAATTCGCAGAGTTGAATAGAATTCGCAGAGTTGAAGAATTCGCAGACAAGGAAAGAATTCACACATGTGCATTTGAGAAGTAAAGAATTCGCAGAGGTTTATTGTACGAAAAGTTGGTTTTTTGAAAAGTCTCAAGGAAAGGATTCGCACGAATTTTCATGCGAATTGCACAGAATTCGCTCATCAGTGTGATACGAATTGTCAATAATTCGTACCCTTGTTTTCTACGAAAAACTCAGAATTCGCACATGAGCTTATGCGAAAAGCTTAGAATTCGTATCCTTTTTATATCCTTTTATGTGAATTCTGTGTTGTGAGTGATATACGAATTATGTGAGACATACGAATTCTATACTTACGAATTCTAACTTGTGAGTGTCTTGCGAATTGTGCTATACGAATTCTTGTATGCGAATTGTGATATTCGAATTCTATACTAGTTAAATTTTTTGAGTGATTTCCTGTGATTTTTACTGTTGATTTTTTCTGATTTTCTGATTAAAGATCAATACTAGCTAATTTTTGTGTGTGCAGATTGTCAAGATGACTTATATTGACGAGAAGGGAAATAAAGTTAACAAAGATTGTATATGGTTATATAAGCCATAAATTCCAAATATTGAAGCTGAGAACAAGAATTTGAAGATTCAGAATTCATCTCTTCAAGATCAGATCAATAAACTGAAAGATGATAAAGATCTAAAGAAATATTTTGTTTGCTCAATATGTATTACTAATTCCAAGATTGATTTTGCAAGAATCATTGAGACAAAAGAGAGGGAGATTTCAATTCTGCAAGCAAAACTGAAAAGATCTGAAAGTCTTAATTCTAGCTCAAGCTGGTCCAAGAAAGAATCAATGCAAAGAGAGCTTGATGATCACAGAAGAGCAAACATTGCTAGTGAGACATCTGATGGGCTTAGAAAGATAAATTCTCAAATCTTTGCTGAAAGAGATAAGTTGAAAGACAAAGTGTTCAGTCTGGAAGTTGAAATAAACATGATGAAAGAGAAAACATTCCAAGAGAAGAAAATTTCAAAAGATCAAGAAAATATGAAGAAGATTGAGAAGAAAAGAAAAGAATTGGAGAAAGATAACACTGAGCTGAAAAAGAAAATCTCTGAATTGGAAAAGCAAATGAATAAAGAGAAGAAAGAAAGAGTTGATTTTGAAAAAGAAAGAAAAGCTCATGCTCATAAGTTTTCAGAATTTTCAAGAAAGGCATTTGAAGAAAAGAAATCCATTGAGTTGAAATGCATAAAACTTTCTCAACAAGTTTCAGATTTTGAGAAAGTTATCATTCTGGAGAGAGACAAGTTTGAAAAAGAGAAGAAGAAAGCTGAACAGAAAAATGTTGGTGTATTCAAGGAGATTTCTGAATAGAGAAAGAATGTTGAAAAAGATTTTGATGAAGAGAGAACAGTGTTTGAGACTGAGATAGAGGAGCTTACAAAGAAATTATCTGAGTTGTCATCAACTATTCTGAAAGAAAAGAAGACGAAGTCTGAATTGCAAAAGAAGTTTGATCTTATTTCAAAGGAAAGAAACTGTTTGTCCTCAAAGATAAAAGAACTTGAAGAGATCATGTTCAAGGTGAAGCTGACTGAGTCAAAGACTCCAGAATCAATTGTCCAATCACCAAGAGATGATCAAGCTGATTCAGAATGCTCATTCAAAACAACTTCAAGTTCACGTTTTACAAATGTTTCTAATAATCCTTTATTTGATTCAGATGATAGTCTTACTTCTAAATGTAAAAATCAAATTCGTCCTTCTAATCTTTTCTATGATAAACAGGTTAATGGTTCAAGTAATATCAAGAAGAATAAGTCTCAGAAGAAAATATTTTGGAGAAGGAAAGATGAGAAAGAAAATGAAAAGTGGATTTGGATAGTGAAAGGTTCCTCGGAGAAGAAGAAGGAACAAAAATCATTTGAGCATGCATCTAATGTTAAAAGGAACAGTGCTACTAAAGGTAAAACTTTTGGCAAAACTGATCTTGTGTATACTATAAATCAACTGATCAGGTTAGCACAAAAGAAAATTAGTTGTTCCTACTGCGGTTCAATTCAAGACCCGTTCCTCAATGTTTTAGGACTATGGTTTCTGATTATATCAGACCAAGACCCGTTTTTTATTGGTAAAGTTGAAAATTATTATTATCACCGGAGAATATGTAATGATGGCTTCTGAATACTACAGTTCAGAACCCGATCTCAAATGTTTTTCTTCTGAAGGATGCTAATTAGATAACATTTTTCAAAAAGTTTTTAATTTGAGGGGGAGTTACTGAGATTTTAACTGTCATATCTTTTTGGGGGAGAAGATAGACATTTAGACTTTAATTGTTATATTTTTCTGATGACTTGAATATTTACAGATATTGAAGGAAGAATATCTGAAGTTTTGTCAAGGAAGCTTAAACGATAATATTCATTTTAGGGGGAGTTAAGATTCCTACATTACAGGTATATATCTCTGAATCTTAAACTCTATCACTTGTTGAAAGAAGGACAACTTTCACTTGTGAAAAATGATTTTATTAAATGATCAAACCACTTCACATTTTTAAAATGTTTTTATGAATTTCAAAGTGTGATTTTAAATGATCTTCATTTGGATAATTTCATGATTAACTGACCGTGTGTTTCCAAAAGATTAATACTTGTGTATTATCTTGTCTATATACTGTCAAATATTCCTTACACACACTGGTTCAGTACATTTTTATTGACTTTGTTATTACCATGTATCAAATATAAATCTTTCTATGGTAATACTCCCGTTTGTTATTCATTGTTGTTTGAGATCGAACGTCATTTCTATATTTCATGTGCTTTCATTGTTAAAATGTTTATATATCTTTCATATAAACATCTTACATCTTTGATACCCCATTATAATTCTTCATGATAATTTGATCTGATTTAAGTCATTGTCAGATTATCAAAACATTTCTATTCATTTCATGATATTCATTCATTCAAATTTATTTGAGATATCCTAAATGTTCAATTTCTCAAATTTCATTCTTATCTTTTATGAGCATACATACACTGACTATGATTTCTTGAGCTTAATTGTCAAGATAATCATTGAGCAACATATTCTTTTAGGTAAAAATACATGGGATTCAATGTGTGAGCTTAAAAGACTTCCATTGATTCACGATAAACAGTGTTTCCTACCCCGGAAGTAATCCTTTGAGTGATTGAGGGGAGAGGGGTCAAAAGAATTGAGTGTTGGTGTGTGATGAGGTAAAATGGAAATGAGAGATTGGTTAGACGTGCGCACAAATGTTAAAAAGAAAGAGGGTGTGAGAACAGAGTAAAATAATATCAAACTTTGCATCTAATTCTTTCTGAGCCGGGCAGCCACATAATCTGATTGGTTCACATTCTTTGGTGACCATCATTGAAAAAGGCAGTGAGCCCATGCCAACTCTTGCAAACACCCCACCAGCTACTCATTCTTTTATTAAAAAGAGAATGTTTCATATTTTCTGGGGAAGCAGCACATACTCTATTGGTTCTTCACTCGAAAGATACTTATATTAAAAAAGAAGGAAAGTTTCCCCACCTTTGACCCTTTCTCATGCACATTTGAGTCTATGTATAATTGTTGCTGTCTCAATGGTTTACATATTTGAGCCTGTTAAAGCAATAATTGTGCTTATTCTTTCATAACACAAGCACGAGCACGCAGAAAATATGTTTTTCTATCAGAACATTCATAGATTAACCTTGTGTTTTTCAATGATTGAATGGAAGTCCTGGGAAGTGAACATCACTCAAGCTCCTTACAAAGTACATCCGTTGTACTAAGTAACTTCGTGTTACTTACAGGCACTTTAACTATTTCATTCGTTGATTCAAGGTTACCATTCATATTTTGTTTGAATTTGAAAAGTTTCGGATGATTACATTCATGAATTGACAGAAACTTTTCACATCAGATCAGTTGGGGGAGATTGTTCATATCCTACCAAGAAGGGTTGATTATTCATGGAGATTGAGCTTATCTGATTATTCTGGGGAGATCATTCAAAGACGGAGCTGACATTGAAAAAGTTTTGATGATTCTGATTCTCAAAATTCATCAAAAAGGGGAAGAATTTCAGAATTTCAAAGTCAGATTTCAGAATTGGGAAAAAGTTTCAAAGTTTCAGATTTCAACGTTCAAGACAAATTGAAGTTGATCATGTCAAAAACTGGGAGATAGTTGGAGATGTTAAAGTCAGATGATTGTTTGATTCAAAGAAAGAGATAAATCTGAAAGCTGCATAAAAATCTGAGTTTGAAGAAATGTTTTCTAAAGAATATGTGATGTTGTTGAATACAAAGGGGGAGATTAAAGCTTAATCAAAGTGACAAAGTCTTGAAGATGAAAAGTTTGTGGAATTTGTCAAAAAAATTCAAGTTTTAAGAGCAGAAAAAGAATGTTCGTTGAAGATGTTTCTGAAGACAGTTGTAAAAAAAAATTTAATCTTGAATCCAAAGGGGGAGATTGTTAGATTAGAATTGTATTCAAGATTAAAATAGAGGGTCAATTCTGTAATAGTTTAAATGTTTAAGGTTTGAGTTGTAAAGTCAACTAAGGTTGACTTAGCATAAATAGTTGTGTTTCCTTTGTAACCATTAAGTCTCACGCATACATTCAAAGAACACAAGTTAGAATACTTAGAGAGAACACAGAGTTTGCATAACATACAAGTGAGATATGTGACACTTAGACTTGTGACTATATTGTAATCATATGAATTGATCAATAAAAGGTTTTTCTTAATCTGTATTGATGATATATGCTAGTAATTTTGGGATCACACAACCAATCACATCAGATGTCTCAACGAACCAGCCTCCCTGGTTCAGAATGAAACTCAAGTTCAAATACCTACTAAATCAGTTGAAGTTGCACAAGAGCGTGAAGAACCAAACGTTACTCATTCAGTTGGATGTACTGTAATGCCTACTGCACAGACATCAAGTGTCCAACTAGTTGAGACTTCTGCACCACTTACTTCAACTGAACCCCAACAAGAAGATACTAGATACTTAGATGATCAACATGACCAGTCTACATCTAATCCACTCCCTCACATTAACAAGTGGACCAATGAGCACCCGGTTCATCAAATTATTGGAGATCTTTCGAAGCCGATGCAAACTAGGTTTGCTACTACAAATGAGTGCAAGTTTGATTCCTTTTTGAGCAAAATAGAGCCTACTCGCGTATCTGAAGCTCTACCCGATTCAGATTGGATAACAACCATGCAAGAGGAGTTAAACCAATTTGAAGCACTTAAAGTCTGGAGACTCGTACCTCGACCGGAAGGGAAAACGATTATAGGCACGAAGTGGGTATTCAAGAACAAGAAAGATAAGGATGGTATCGTGGTAAGAAATAAAGATCGACTTGTAGCAAAGGGATACTGGCAAGAGGAGGGAATAGACTATGATGAGACATACACTCCAGTTGCGCGTATAGAGGCAATTAGGATGTTTCTAGCCTACGCTGCACACAAAAACTTTACTGTCTACCAAATGGATGTGAATACTGCCTTTCTAAATGGCATATTGAAGGAGGAGGTATACGTCTTACAGCCAGAAGGTTTGTCAGTGCGGAAAAACCTGATCATGTCTACATCCTTGACAAGGCCCTCTACGGCTTAAAGCAAGCTCCTCGAGCCTTGTACGATGTTCTATCCAAGTTCTTAGTCAAGTCAGGCTTCTCGAAAGGTAAAATCAATACCACTCTCTTTATTAAAAAGGAAAAAAAACTGATATCATTCTTATTCAAATATATGTCAATGACATAATTTTCGGTTCAACAAACCCTAAGTATTGTAAGAACTTTTCTGCTATAATGGTGTCCAGATTTCAAATGAGTATGATGGGAAAGATGAATTTCTTTCTCGGATTACAAGTTAGATAATTTTCTACGGGGATTTTTATAAATCAATCGAAGTACATTTATGATATATTGAAGAAATTTAAAATGGAAAATT
This sequence comes from Arctium minus, assembly GCA_954870635.1. Classification (NCBI taxonomy): domain Eukaryota; kingdom Viridiplantae; phylum Streptophyta; class Magnoliopsida; order Asterales; family Asteraceae; genus Arctium; species Arctium minus. The sequence continues at coordinate 126,588,986 of OX941081.1, read as the reverse complement.
GTACTCCTATTTCAACCCCAATGACACCTAGAACTAAGATCGGAGTTGATCTTTCGGGAAAAGTTGTTGATCTTAGAACCTATAGAGGAATGATAGGTTATTTAATGTACTTAACGGCTAGTAGACCGGATATTATGTTCTCTACTTGTTTATGCGCTAGATATCAAGCTAAGCCTAAAGAATCTATCTCTCGGCTGTAAAACGAATATTTAGATAATAGAAGGGGACTACAGACCTTGGTTTGTGGTATCCTAAAGATACTGGTTTTGGGCTAACAGTGTATTCAGACGCAGATCATGCAGGTTGTATGCTAGACAGGAAAAGCACTTCGGGTCACATACAACTTCTGGGAGACAAGATCGTTAGTTGGGCGTCAAAGAAACAATTATGTGTTTCCACATCAACCGCTGAAGCAGAGTATGTAGCTGCTGCAAGATGCTGCTCTAAAGTATTGTGGATGAGGACACAACTTCGAGACTATGGATTACATTTCAACAAAATTCCTATATATTATGATTCGAAAAGCACCATCGCGATATCTGCTAATCCTGTTCAGCACACGAAAACAAAGTACATAGACGTGTGGTATCACTTCATCAAGGATAATGTTGAAAAAGGTACAATTTAAATTTACTTTGTATATACGGATTATCATCTTGCTGAATTATTCACCAAACCTTTGGACGAAAAGAGATTTAATTTTCTCATTTCGAAATTAGGTATGTTGAATATTAAAACATAATTCGTATTTACCTTGTACAGTTTGATTTATTATTTTTCTTCATTTCTTTATTCTTTTGTCTAAATGATATCTACACTGAAGGTTTGCTAATGATTTCAGGGGAAGTGAGACAAATATTAGGTGATCTATTTTCTAGGGGGAGTTAGAGAATTTTTGTATTTGATATGTACTGACATTTTTTGTGATTGCATCATTTTAGGAGGAGTAAGGATAATTGACTTCTAAACATTTAGTTTAGAACTCGTACTTTAAAGTTTTAACTCGCTTTTCATGTCTTTACTTTCAAATAAATGTTGTTATTTTGTTTTCAATAAGACTTTGATACTTTAACGACTTCTTGACTACATTCAATTTTTGAGGGGGAGCTTACATGATCATATCAATCAAGACTATAAGGTTGACTTTATGAGATTGATAATATGTTTGAAAGATGGACGACTTTCAGACATGAAAACATATTTGCTTAAACGTTCAAATCACTTCTTGATTATTAAAATGTTTTCATGAATTTCAGAAGTGCGTATTTTAAATGTTTTCATTTAAACATAAACAGTGTTTCCTACCCAAGAAGTTATCCTTTAGTGATCGAGAGGTGAGGGGTCAATATCAGAGTGTGGGTGTGTGATGAGGTAAAATGAAAAGAGAGTTTGGTTAGAAGTGAGCTTAAGTGGTTAAAAGAAAGAGGGTGTGAGAATAGAGATAAAAGAATATCAGAACTCTGCACCAAATCTTTTCTGAGCCGGGCAACCACATCTACTGTTGGTTCACATTCTTTGGTGACCTTCATTGAAACAGGCACTAGCCCATGCCAGCTCTTGAATTAAACCCCACCAGCTACTCATCTTTTTTTCAACAAAAAGATGTTTCATATTTTCTTGGGGAAGCAACACATAATCTATCTCGTCTTCATTTGGAAGATGTGGACATTAAAGGAAAGTTTCCCCACCTTCGACCTTCGATCATGCACATTGAGTTGTGTAATACTGTTGTAGTCTTAATGATTTACACACTTTGAGCCTATATGAAAAGCCTATGCAGCTTCAATCATTTTACACTAGCACGATCACACAAGGAATAAGTTTTCTTGTCATAACGTTCATAGAAAATTCCTTTGTAATTTTCGATGATTGAATGGAAGCCTTGGGGAAGTGAACATCAAAAAGCCCATTTTCAATGTAAATTCGTTGTACAAAGTGGCTTCGTGCTGTTTACAGACATTTCTAACTGATTCATTTGTTGATTCAGGGTTACATTCTTATTTGTCTGAATTTGAAAAGATTCGGATAAATACATTTGTTGAATTGACGTATGTTCAGAAATTCAGTTGGAAAGATCATGGTCAGAGATTGGGTACATGACATTTCTTGAAGAAGTTTTGATGATTTCTATGCTTTACATCATCAAAAAGGGGGAGACATACAAGAAATGACAAAATGTTAAAAGTTCAATTTTAGAGATATGAATATTCATAATAAAAGAGAAGAGTTTAAGAATTCAAGAAAGATTTATGAAGTTTACTGAAATTTTCTTTGAAAATTATTTGCTGAAGCAAAGTGAGCTAAATCTGAAGATAATATCTTTCCTGAAGTCTGAAAGGGGTTACTATACACCTTGGGGGAGATCGTTAAAAGTTCTTGAAGAGAATATTCACAGATTTTGGGCTGAAGAGTTTTCAAAGAAAGAAAGAGATTGTTAAAAATTTTGAAGATGATCAGTGTTATTTTCAAAAGAGGGGAGATCGTTTTACAATGAAGAAGATTACCTGTATTCATGCTAAAGAGGGAGATTGAATTTGTTAAAGATCATACAAGAGGGAGATTGCTCGTTAATGCTAAATTTGTTTTTAAAGATGATCTTGAATCCAAAGGGGAAGATTGTTAGTGCATAAATGTTGGATCCAAGATCATTGAAGCTGAAAGTCAAAGCCCAAGTCAAAGTCCTCTATGCTAAAGTCAAAGTCAAAGCTCAAAGGAGAAAAGTCAAAGTGTTAGATTAGTTTGTTTATTTTGTATTAGTAAAGTTGTTGGTATAAATAGGTTTTAGTTTCTTTGTAAGAGAGTAGCACTTTGATAGACATTACATTCTAGAGAGAGAAATATTTGTCATAAAGAGAGAAATACGAACTTGTAATATGTGATTATTGGAAATCAAATAATATGCCAATTGGCATCGAATTCATTGTTCATCTTGATTAGTTTGTACATCTAGGGACTATCATAATCATAATTTTTTTTTCTAAAATTATACTTTAGTGATAACTGGAAGTCCTATAAGAGATACCCCGATGCCAACTCTGAAAATAGGTCACACAATTTGTTAGATCACAGATTTATTGGATTCAAGATCATCCAATCTGAAGACTGGAATCTGAAGCTAAAGCTGAAAAACCACTCTCAATATTAGTCTAATGTTAGTTTGAAATAATTGTCAAAGTTAATTATTGTATTTTATATTATTATAATATTCCAAAATATCTATTTGTTAAGATATTTTAGGATATTATTAGTTTAGATATTATGTTTTTAGATATTATTATGTTAGATGTTATGTTAGGTGAGATATTAGATTATCTCACAACCTCATATCTCAGATCTCAATCAACATCGATCCAAGTTCATCAAGAGAGAAACAGAGAGCTTCAAAGAAAAAAAACACATATCAGATCAATCTGTAATCCGTTGTTTGTAATCAAAACAGGTTGGTTTATCATTTATGTTTGTGATTGTTATTGTCTGGTAAGATCTTGTTCAAATATAAAGGGACCGACAATTGGTATCAGAGCTTAAACCAGATTCAAATCAAATTTATAGAACTCACTGTGTTCTTCATCTTCAAAGTCACTGTACCATCGTTCAAATTTTCAAAAAGTGTTTGTTTTTTAAATCAAAAGCTTGTAACTTGTTATAGATGGTTAGGCGATCATATTGTCAAATTTTAGAGTTGTAAATCGATTTCTAGATAGGTGTATCTGGGTGTTTCAGAGCCGATTATCGAAGAAGAACACACACCGGTCAACACCGGTCACACTCACATCGGTCAGCACCCCGGTCGAGCAACACCGGTCGCTCTACCCCGGTCGAACAACGCCAGTCGAAGGCAAGACACCGGTCACCACAACGCCCCGGTCGACGCAACACTCCGGTCAGGACTCCGGTCGAGCAACATACCGGTCACAACATCATACCGGTCGAGCACACCGGTTTGCGCCATCAACGTCTCGCACAATTCTCCGGTTTGTGCCATCAACTACTCGCGCAAACTTCACTTCGCGCGACCCACTACTCGCGCAAAGTTCTTTCTCGCACGACCCATTCGCGTAAAACCCCTTTTGCGCCAGCTTCACTTCACGAAAAATCCCTTTTTGCGCCAGCTTCACTTCATGAAAAATCCCTTTTTGCGCCAACTCCTTGTAACGCAAAGTTCTCTTTTGCGCCAGCCTCCTTTAGCGCAAATTGTGCTTTTTGCGCCAGTTCTTGACTTAGTCTTTCTGAAAGGATGACATCAAGAGAAACTCTAGCTATCGAAACTGACACAAAGCCACCAGTACTCTTCAGGGGAGAGTATGAGCAGTGGAAAGATCGGTTCATAGACTTCATAGAAAGACATGATTTGGGTGAATTAATCTAGAAATCTTTAGAAGTAGGAGTTATGCCACCTGTTATGAAGAGTCGTATGGTTGGGACTGAGGAAGAACCATATCAACTTAGGTTTGATGAACTCAATGGTGAAGACCTAAAGAGAGCAAAAGTTGATAGATTAGCAAAGTCTTTCATTCTTCAAGGAATTACTAATGAAATATATGTGAAGATTGACAGCTACAAAGCTACAGGCAAACAGATGTGGGATCAACTGGAGAAAATGATGCTTGGTTCAAAAGTTGGAAACCAGCTCAAGATATCCAACTGCCTTAACAACTATGAAGAGTTCAAAGGCCGAGTTGGAGAATCTCTAGAAGAAACATATGACAGATTTGTGACCTTGCTGAATGAGTTAAGCAAGAACAAGGTCAATAAAACACAAATAGAACTGAATGTCAAATTCCTAAGCATCCTTCAGCCTGAATGGAAAAGGTTTACAAGGCAGATGAAGCAAATAAAAGATCTGAACGATATTCCACTTCACGAGGTTTATGAAACCCTCAAGCAGAATAAGGAAGAGGTGGATGAGATCATGGATGAAAAGAGACAGTCTGAGAAGTCAGTTGCTGATTCAATTGCTCTTGTTGTGAAAAAGAAGAAGAAGAAGATGATTGTGTCTGAATCAGAAGAGGTTGAAAGTGAAACGAACTATGACTCTGATGACTGTGAAAAACTAAAGCAGGCTATGCTTATGTTGACCAAGGCTTTTCAAAAGAAGTTCTACAAAAAGCCTAGCTCAAACAGTCAGAGGTATTCATCTGGTCCAAGTAACTTTGTTCACAAGGAGAGATTTGAAGGAAAGAGGTTAGAGGAAAGGAAACCAGAAGAGAAAAGGTATAAAGCTGAAGAGACCAATCAGCAAGAACCTCCAAAGTGCTATAACTGTGGTAGACTTGGACACTTCGCCAAAGACTGTCGAAGACCCAAAGTTCGGAACTCCGACTACTACAAGAACAAAATGCTTCTAGCCAAGCAACAGGAAGCTGGAAAGACATTGATGGCAGAAAATGAGTTCTGGCTAGATCAGTCAGACCAAGAAGATGAAAATGAAGAAAAGGACGAGACAACACATCTATGCTTCATGGGCAAGCTGGAAATAAAAGCTGAAGCTGATTCCGATGAAGAGGACAACAAAGAGGTATGTGATTTAACTGAATCAGATTTCTTAAATCAAATGCATGCCATGATGACAAGACTCCAAGAATTATAGTCTAAACTTAAATGTGAAAATGGTGTTATTAATGACAACAACCAATCAATACAGAAACTTAGCGAGGATATTGCTGAGAAGAAAGTATTGATTGAGAATTTACATAAAAACATTGACACCAGCGCAAAAGAAAAGACCATAATTCTTAAAGAGATTGCTGAAACAAATTCTAAATTGAGAATATCTGAGTTTGATTTCAAAGAGCTTACAAAAATGTATTCTTCGCATTCCGAAGAAAACAAATCTTTACTTGCAAAATTAAATGCTTTAGAAGTGAAGTTATACTCATTGGGTCAAACTGAACAAACCATTCATCTAAACAAACCCAAAGAGAATAAAGAGAGTTGGGGACTTGGTTATGAGAATCCTAACTACCTTAAAAAGGGTATATCTGAAGTGCCAGCACTTTATGATTTTACATTCTTAAGACTTTCTCAACGATTCCCTGAACTTAAAGTTTTCTAGACTGGACTGTCTAAAGAGGATGAAGCCAAGGAAACAAAAAAAAGAAAGATCAAATCCAAATTTCAACTTCCATTTCTTTATGGGAAGTTGAATCAAAGTTATAGTTATGTTCAATCAAAATCTCTTTCAAATGATTTTTTTGAGAGTTATTCTGTAAAAGAAATGGAGCCTAAGCCTGTTGAAGGTAAACTTTACGTCCCTCCTCTCATTTTGGAAAGTAAAATCTCTGAACTTGAGGAATCTTTAGCAGATGAAAGACTTTTGATTGAAGTTGAACAAAAAGTGTTTTCAACTGTGCTTAAGAATACTGAACTTCCTAAATATGAAAAGCCACTCTCAATATTAGTCTAATGTTAGTTTGTAATAATTGTTAAAGTTACTTATTGTATTTTATATTATTATAATATTCCTAAATATCTATTTGTTAAGATATTTTAGGATATTATTAGTTTAGATATTATGTTTTTAGATATTATTATGTTAGATGTTATGTTAGGTGAGATATTAGATTATCTCACAACCTCATATCTCAGATCTCAATCAACATCGACCCAAGTTCATCAAGAGAGAAACAGAGAGCTTCAAAGAAGAAAAACACATATCAGATCAATCTGTAATCCGTTGTTTGTAATCAAAACAGGTTGGTTTATCATTTATGTTTATGATTGCTATTGTCTGGTAAGATCTTGTTCAAATATAAAGGGTCCGACACAATTATTTTAATTGTTGTGAGAACAATTACTAATGTGTTTTTGTGTTAGTTGGTTACCCTACCTTGGTTCCTTAATGTTTTATCTGATATTTTGCTACTAATCAAATTAATCTTTGAAGATACATGATGCCCAGGATGCTCCTAATCATCATGCGGGGGAGAAACAATATAAAGATTCAAAGACACAGGTTATCATGTTGTAGGGGAGTTAGCAAAATATGAGGGGGAGTAGCAGATTTTCTTAAATATGAGGTTGAAAAGCCATTGGATTTCAATATTGCATTTATGTTGTTGATTATATTGGTTCTTCTATCCCTCATCAAGTGGTGTTTGCTACAAGTTATTTCTTCCTATGAGTTTATTGGAACAAGTTCTTAAGCTGAAAGCATATTCAACTCGCGGTTCAAAGACAGAGTCTTTGTTTTTAAATTGATGATGCACTGTGGAATGTCATGTAACTCACACATTATCTTTCTTGTGTGTTGATCCGATGTGTTGAGTTTCTACAGTTGAAAGTTGCTCAATAGTGCATTCAACCGAGACTATTGTACATTGAATCTGGTTACAAAGTTGAAACTATGAAGACCATGAGTTTTATTCAAGGGGGAGATTGGAAAGACTTGAAGACAAGCAACACCAAAGTTTTTAATAGTTTCAAGAGGGAGAGAAGATCAAGACCTAAAGATTTCAAGATGATAAATTATTTATACAACTTTAGGGGGAGATTGTTAGGACTGAAAGTCCTAGTGTGTTGAAAGTTATATAAAGTATTTATAGAGTTTTATCGTTGTTATTTTAGTCGTTGTAAAAGCCTTTTAATTATTGTTATTGGGCTTGTTTGGTTGCATGGGCCTTGGGCTTTAGGGTTTAGGCCCTTGGTATAAATAGGTTAATAATCCTAGGGTTTTAGAGAATGGTCATTAGTGATTACACACGCATATTGAAGTTTTCTCGGTAATCGCTTAAACCCTATATTGATCAATCCAATCATATGACCAAGTTTCGTGGTTCAATCTCTATTCTTTATTGTTAATCTTTGTTTATTGCACTGTACTGGGATCCATAGTACAGTTATGTGGGATCGGATAATAGCCATGGACCATAAATGTAATCCTAGTGAATGAGCATGACTAGGATCATTGGGTGCCCTCCCCCACATCTAAAGTACGAGCTGAAGAGCTCGAGGACATTGATCCTAGTATGAGCTCAATAACTTGGAAAGTAGCTTACTTTTGTGTTCCGCTACAATCCTTGGAAAATAGGGTCTCCCCCGTCATCGCCAGCTGAATTTTTGACCATGTGGTTCTTATATGGTTTTATTTTTAAATGAATTTACTTTATAATCTTGGAAAACACTTATTGTTGATTCATACTTTGTCTTGTTATAAATGGTTGTTCTCACTAGGCGTTAAGACTAATACTTTTTATAAATGACATGTATATCAAGTTTCATTAGCGGCGGGGCTTCAAGGTCTTGAGCGGAGAGATGGATGCCGTTAGAGGCACTTTTGGGATAGACAATATTTGGTTGGATTATGCGTGCATTTTGTTGATAGATTCTTTTGGAAGATGATAGTGACATCCATTCTAATCTAAGCTTAATGTAGTTTAGATTAATAGGTTGTTATATATCATTTTTATTATTTTGAGATGTAAACGCTATTGGTATTTCCTTTTTTGGGTGATTTCAATTCTATAGATGTCATATTTATGCCATTGTTCGGGTTTAAATTTACCTCTATTTTTAGGGGTGTTAAATCAAGCAAAACGTCTTCAGCAAAATCGAAGACTAGTTGAAGAGAAGATAGATAGACACCAAAGCGAATTGGATTTATCATCTAACCGAAAGAAGATCAGAAGACAAATAAGTCAGATAGTTTGACAAATGGTATCTAGAAAGACGATTTAAAGTGAAGACTTTGGGACCAAGTTTCCTCTACCAACTCTACATTCTTGTGTGAGAACATGTTCACCATGTTAACCAAAGTAGGTAATATTCACTTACTTTAGTCTCTAAACAAAATCATGGATCAAGACTTGACAAGTGAAACTTTGAGACCAAGTCTCCAACCCATGTCCTGGTATGGAAACATGTTCAACATGTCAGCCAAAGCAAGTTTAGAAATATTATTTTAATAGTACCATACTTGTTGGACTGTTCACTCGGCTGTAACACTCTGAATTTGGAGCCAAAAAGAAGAAATGTCGGCAGTGCCCCATGCACCTCTCTGCACAAATGGAGCCGCGCCACCATCCGCACGAGTCTCGGCCCTTGCACGACTCCAGAGCCCTTGCGCGACTCCAGAGCCCCGCACGAGTCAATCCACGCCACCGCTCGTGCGCGGCCTCTATTCGCTGATAAAAGGTAAAAATCAGCCCCAACCTCATTTACTCCTCATCTACCTTCCTCTTTTCTCTTAAGAACTCTCCCTTCTCATTTATTTCGATGTTGGGTGCATTAAAGGCCTTGATCCCTAAGATTTAAGGTGCTCCTTAGCCATCTAGCAAGGATTTGAAGTCTAGTTAAAAAGATCTACCATCTCACCATCTCCATCTTCAACCTCAAGCTTTAACTTGGGTTTTCTATGTTTGAGTTTAATCTATATTTTCTAAACTTTATACATGTCAAAACTTATATTTTGAACTCTTGATCTCCCCTTTACTACATATTCTTGATTTGAACCATTTTGACCTAACTTGGGTATTTTGGGAGATTTTAGGGTTTTTACCATTTTGAGTTATATCAAAGAGTTTTATAACTTGTGATACATAATGTGATAAAACTCGTATATTGATGGTCAAAAAACTCTTGAAATGGTGCCATCTTGGTTATATGTGGATTTCACAATATATTTGGGATTTACCTGTTAAAAGTGGATTTTGGAAGGATATATACTTGGATTTCACATTATGTTTGTACTAATAATGAGCATTGTGGAGTATCGATAACTTTGGAAAATTATCCATTTGGAAAACGATTTATATTTGGAAATGTAACATAAGAACTATATGTGTGATTATAGTTTTGTTATTAATGTGATAGTGACAAGCCTTAGACTATTACTAGTGGATCCATAGGTGTAGAGTTGGCTTAATTTTGGGATAATTTCCCATTTGTAACTAGTTGAGACATTGGGTCCTCGGAGGCAATTCGGTATGGTTATGTGGAACCGAATACTAGCCATAGGCCGTAAATGTAATCCTAGTGAATGAGTATGACTTGGATCCTCGGGTGCCCTCCCCCATATTTGAGTACGAGCCGACATTGTTCGTGGCCATGGGTCTAAGTATTGGGCTTACAACTCGGAGAGTGACTTACTTTCGTGTTCCGCCACGATCCTTGGAAATCGGGTCTCCCCCGTCATCATAAGATGTTTTTGGACTGAAAGGTTCTTATGTGGATCTTGTTACATTTTATTTACTTAACTCATCGTAAAGTTATTTATTTATATTCAAATCATTTCCAAATTATTGATATAAATTGTTTGTTCCACTAGGCGTTAAGTCTAACATTTTTTTCTCAAATGACGTGTATAACAGGTTCCCTAGCGGTGGGGCGTCCAAAGTTTGAGGGACGAGTGTTGGCCATTACGGCATCTTTTGGAGACATACCTTTTTGGCATTGACGTACAGAAAAGGATAGAGATTTTGGGAGAATTGGGTTGACAACCACCATAATCTAGATTTAAAGATTTAGATTAGTTTGTTGTTAACTTCTTGTCTATTCATAGCATTTGTATATGCTATTACAGTTTCTTCTTTTGGGTGATTAATTTCTATTTAAGATGTCATTTGTAGCCTTATCCAAGTTTAAATTTACCCCTATTTTTAGGGTGTTACATCGACATACAGAATGGTGGGTTGAAGCAACAAATGTCTACATCATATCAAATGGCTGAAATGATGAGCACAAAGATACATGGATCAACAAATCAAATGAAGACATGTGTTGAAGTTGCATTATTGCATTTAATGCATGGACTGCTATAAAAGGCGGTCTTTCTGGATCATATGCAACTTACCCCTTTTGAAGAATAACAAAGTGCTTATTATTTCAGATTGGCGCCATGATATTCGGAGACTATCTTAGTTCTTTAGATCTGAAAGGGTGTCTTCTTTTCTTACCCTTTCAATGTTAGCAAAGTTGTCAACCAGTCAGATTTTTTAGGATCACATGACTTACCTTACTAGCTTCCGCAACAAATATGGAATTTTATGTTTTAATAAAATATAAAATTAAAAGTGAAAATTTGTTGTGTTTGTATTCAAACACTCATCCCCCCCCCCCCCAATCTACAAACACACTATGTGTAAGCCATTACATTCCAGGACCAACAGAATTCGTGTACCACGGTAATGCGTACCGTACCGACTTATTTTTTAAATTATTTATTAATTAAAATTTAATTCATAATACAACATATTTTGATTATAAACCTTAAATTATCTTGTTTTAAATTTCGCTAAATTGTAAAACGGATTGAATTAATTGTATTCATTTGTCTAATTTAACAAATTTAATGACTCATCCACGCCTTCATGGTCCATTGTCGGTCATCAATTGCCGCTTGTATAAGACTATTAGTGAATCTTTGTATTACATGAATATTATTTGAATGTGATAGAGATAAGTCGTACAACATGTAACACCCCAAAAATTGGGATAAACAAAAAATTTCATAAGACGGAAAAGTGGTATATATAAAAAAAAGGTCAAAGCATGAGCCTCCAAAAAAAGGGGAAATAATAACACCTGTCAATTACAAATTTGTAATCAAAAGTAATTGAAATAACAACCTATTAATCTAATTTCTCTAAAGAACAAGATTACAAATCGGGTGTCATCCAATTATCCCCAAATATTGCTTATCTATATAAGTGGTGTCTCAAAGTTGGTTTCCCTGTAGCTCGCTCTACCCCAACTAGATCTTCTTAGAGATCGCGCCGCTAGTTCATAAGATACATGTCGACACCAAAAAAGTGTTAGGCCAAAAAGCCTAGTGAGTTTTAACAAATAATAAGTAGCAACAGTAATGATTATAAAAGACTTACACAATCATATAATTTAATATTGTAAATCAATGGGGGAGACCCATCACACCATACAAGTTCCACCTCAAGAGCCGATATACCTTAGTATCTACTCCCACGAGTAACAAAACAAGGTCCGTCACATTCGTGGACTACAACCATGACATTACCCCGAATGACGGAGATCTAGGTACATATCCATACGGTGGCACCCAAGACTATATCTTCCTAGTACCTACTTGATGGGTCATCCACATATTTTCCTTATAATGTAAGAGAATATTTACTCCAAGTAAAATATACACAATACCTTTAAGGTAAGCTAGTGGTCCAACCACTTCAATCAACATGATAAGAAGTTAATAGTATTTTAAGACCTTTAATTTGGTCATCCACATATACGGCCCCATATGGGTCACTTTCATGTAGCACAATCATATACCATGTATACTAGACATAAAACCACAAACAAGTGACATTGAGTGATGAAACATCCAATTTAGGCTAAAACCTCAAGTTAGGTCAAATGTGCATTTTTCATGAAAGTTCAAGCACTAATGAGTTTACATAAAATCTTTCCCAAAATACCTTTAATATAGCCTTGCGTATCAACATGCCAAATCAATAAGTTTTCACCAAAACTCCATAACAACCAATATATGTAAATATGAGTATTCTACCAAATAAGAGTTATGAACCGAAATAGTGTGATGATGAGAATGTAGGTTTATGTATGTCCACGTCATATGAAAACACTGTTGATGTCAAGTGAACCTATGAGGGTCGCACGCATAGAGTATGTATGTCTCGAATTGCCCATGATGGTCGTGAACCAAATAAACTAGAATAATAACTATAAAATGTGTGTGTGTAAAATATAATTATGATAATTATATAATGGACTTAAGATGGGTAATTAATTATTAATTTAATAATTAATTAGTCCAAAAGCACAACACTTGAGAATAATGTTTACTTAAGGCCCAAGATTAATTATTATGTTAATAATTAATTAAAAAGGCCATAAGCTTGTTTAAGCTAATTAAGGGTTCGGTTCAAATATGGTAAGAGAGTATTTAAACCTAATTATGATTAGGTTAAGGGAGAGGCTAATAAAACCACAAGAAAACTTTCCTCCCCCCCCCCTCCTTTTTAGTGCGCCGTCAACACACACAAGAACACAAGGAAATCGATTTTTCCTTGTGTTATTTCAGTTCATTGGGCTAGCAACCGTTAGAGATCGAAACAACTCACGTGTGGATACTGCTAGAGGAGGCCTACATTGGCTTCTCGTGCTTCGTTCATCGCTCCTACACAATAATTAAGGTAGTATTCTAAACCCCCTATGGTTGTATTTTATGCCTTTATTTTCCTTAGTTACGGATCCGGGCTTGCTAGGGTTTCGCGGTTAATTTTGATTATATATGCATGTTTATGTATTTTGTTTATGCTACGTTGTTTTTGAGATCCCGACGAAACCCTACAGTGGTATCAGATCCCCGTAACAACGGAATAGGGCGGAAAGTTGGGTAAAAACGGTCAAAACGAAAAACCGACCAAAACCGCCGTTGTGCGGTGTCGTGGGCCATGTGTCGTGGTGTCGTGCCGTGTGCCGCCGTGCCCGTGTTCCTCGTGCGTCGGGTCACGGTTTGGCCACCCTCACGGTTTCGATCGTTTAGGTGTTCCGTGGGCCTAGGTAGTCAGAGACGACTCAAACCTTTTTTTCTGCTTTTGCAAAACCCTAATTTTTCGTTTTAGGCCCAGGGTTTTTCGTGGGCCGAAAGGTTTCTTGCCTTTGACCGGGTTTTGGCCCAATTTTCACGTGCTTGTTAATTTTGTATTTAATTGGACCCAAGCCCATTTTGGTTAGTTTGCTTGTTGGATTCGGTTTTGGCCCGATTGACCCATGTTTGTATGTTTATTTTTTTTTTGGAAATTAAAATGTATAATTATGTGGGTTATGTAATTTTAACGATCTACGTATCGTTTTATTTATTTATATATGTAATGTAATAGTTAGGTTAGAAGTTTTAGCCTAACATTGTATTAGTTTAAAAATCTTGTATTTTGAAGGAATCGAAGACGGCGTCCCGGAGTCCACCTCGGTTGGCGGAGCTAGTGGGATCCATGGCGATGTCCTTAGGGTTTGACCAGGGTTTTTCCATGTGGGATCACATAAACCTCATTAGTGGGTCATACTGAATCTGTTTGTTTATTTGTGTGTTTGTGATTATGTTTGTGTTGTTTTTCCGCTTTATTTATTTTGATTTATAATTATGAGATATAATTAGTGCAACGTTTTTTAAAGGGAAAAATTAAAACACAATCGTAAAACTTAAAAATCGGTGATTTGTAAATGTTTTACAATAAACTGATAAGTTATCAAATTCAAACCGATTAATCGAGTTTTATAAATGAGAGATATTTTTAAATATATATACTGACTCTCAAAATTGTTTTAAAACGATTTTTAAAAGTTAATTTTTATAAAAGCTCGGTAAAATCCTTACAAACTAAAATGTGAGTTTTTCACTACCCATTTAAAACCTTTATCAAACATACAACCGTCCGATTTTGGTATGAGCATTGGTCAAGCCGGGTTGGATAAGTGTAGTGTAAGATAAGGGGCGGAATCATGAGATCATGGTAGGTTGTGTATTGCCCGCTTATTGTGATAGTCGTGACCGGGCGACCAATTTCCGAGTTGTTACTAGAATAAGAAATTGTGATGTTTTAGTATGGTTGAACTCACTTAAGGTATTTATGCATTGTGTATTGCCCGTGCAATAAATAGCCTTAAGGTGAAGAAATGGATAAAACATTTCTTTATATATATAAAGAATCTCACGAAGGTCTAAGTGTTATGATGATCACAATTGGAATTTCCTACCTAAATAGCTATTTTTCATGGTTTGCGAATTAACCAATCGTGAGAAATAGTGAAATATGTATCTTAGCTCATTTTTGAATTTTAAGGGTTATTCAAATTTTGAGAACTAATTACTAAATGAACTTTATTTCCTGTAGATGTCTGCTAATCAAGATAACACAAACTCAAACCTCACCCAGTTCACACTCCGATCCATTTTGGAGAAAGAAAAGCTAAATGGTCAAAACTTCCTAGAATGGTTCTGATTCCTGAGGGTCGTCCTCAAGCATGAGGAAAAGTTCTACATACTCGATAACCCCCTCCAAACACTCCTGCGAGTAACACTTCTGAGAGTGTTCGAGCTACTTATGATAAGTATCGTCGAGACTCTCTAAGCATTTCATGTCTGATGTTGGCCTCAATAACTCCTGAACTTTTAAAGGAACATGAGGAGCTGTCAGCTTAGGAAATCATTACCTCCTTAAGGACCATGTTTGGTCAACAGGAAAGACATGAAAGGTTTGATATCGTGCGATCACTACATGCTTGTATGATGTAGGAGGGGACATCGGTCAGTGCCCACGTCCTTAGGATGAAAGGGTACATTGTGCTAGGGGTTAGAGGTTACCCTCTTAGACAAGAGTTAGAGGTTTACTTGATCCTCAACTCCCTGTCTAAGTCATATGATAACTTTGTGCTCAATTATCATATGAACGTCTTGGACAAATTCTTCATTGAGTTGCATGGAATGCTTAAGACTGCTGAAAGGGGGATTACCTCCAAGCTGGAGAAATTCAAGCCTATCCTGATGATCAAGGACAAAGGAGGGTGACCAAGAAGAAGAGTGTGAAGAGTGTGTCTGGGAAAGGAAAGACGAAAGTTGGAAGTTCCTGAAAGATCAAGAAGAATGAGGGAAAGATTCCCCTGGATGATATTTTCTTTGAATGCTCTAAGAAAAAGAATTGGAAAAGAAATTGTCTAGTTTTGATTGCAAAGGCAAAGAAGGAGAAGGCTCAGGGAGTGGGGCCATCAGGTATATATACCATCGATTTATTCACTTCTGATTATGATTCCTGGGCATTGGATACCGAATATGGGAGTCATATTTGTTCCTCTTTGCAGGGACTAAGAAGTGAGAGGTGGCTGAGGTCGGGCCAGTTGGAGCTCAAGATGGGCAATGGGACAATAGTAAATGTTGTGTCTCAGGGTGATTATGATATGATCCTTCCGAATGCCCTGGTTTTAAAACTTTATGATTGTCTTTACGTTCCAAGTATTCTAAGAAACATTGTTTTAGTTGCACGTTTGAGACAAGATGGATTTATGTTTGAATTTCTTAACGGTGATTCTATTTCTGCATGTTTGCATGAGATTTCATATTTTATTGTTAAGCCAGTTAATGCTATTTATGAAATAGATGTTTGTAATATTCTTAATTCTAAATCGATGTATAATGTGAATGCAAAAAGGCTTAAGCATGACTTAAGCCAAACATACTTTTGCATTGTCGTCTTGCCATATAAATAAGAAACACATTGCCAAGCTCTAAGTGAACGGGATCTTGAAATCAACTGATGATTCATTTGATAAATGTGAATCTTGTTTATTAGGCAAGATGAATAAAGCACCTTTTAAAGGAAAGCCCGAAAGGGCAAATGAGTTGTTGGGAGTGATACATACTGATGTATGTGGACCCTTCAACCAACCACAAGAAATGGTTGCTACTACTTCATTACATTTACTGATGAATTCAGTATATATAGATATGTTTATCTAATGAAACACAAATCATATAACTTTAAGATTTTCAAAGAGTTTTAGAATGAAGTAGAGAACCAACTTGATAAAAAGATAAAAGCCCTTCGATCTGACTGAGGTGGTGAATATATGAGCCAAGAATTCACCGATCATCTTAGAGAGTGTGGGATAATCTCATAAATCACTCCTCTACGAACACCACAGCATAATGGTGTTTCTGAAAGGAGAAACCGTACCTTGTTGGATATGGTTAGATCTATGATGAGTCATACCAAGTTGCCAAAGAGTTTTTGGGGGTATGCTTTAGAAGTTGCCGCTAGAATACTAAACAATGTACCAACCAAGAAGGTCGACAAGAACCCATATGAGATATCGTTTGGGAAGGTTCCAAACTTATCTTCTATAAAGGTTTGGAGTTGTGATGCTTATGTTAAGCAGGAAGCTTCTAGAAAGCTAGAGCCTAGATCTGAAAGGTTCATCTTTATAGGATATCCTAAAGAGACTATTAGGTATTATTTCTATGACCCTAGCGAAAACAAGGTGTTTGTCGCTCGCAAGGTTGAGTTTCTAGAAAATGATTTTCTAACTAAGACAAGGGATAAAGTGGAACTTGAAGAAATTCAAGAAACACCTCTAGATACACAGGTTGACACTGGCACTTAACAAGATGTTGAGGATACCAATGAGAGACAAACGGTCCTAAAGTCGGGGAGTATTCGTCAAGAGCCATATATATACCAGGGGTTTCTGATTGGTTGTGACGACATGGTTGATGATGAACCATTGACTTACCGACAAGCTTTATCAGGTGTAGAATCTGACAAATGGCATGATGCCATGAAATCTGAGATACAATCCATGTCGGATAACCAGGTCTGGGATCTGGTAGATGCACCCGAAGGCTGCAAAGTCGTTGGGAGAAAATGGATTTTCAAGAAGAAAGCTAACATGGATGGGAGTGTGCACACTTTAAAGTCTAGATTGGTAGCAAAAGGTTTTTATCAAACACATGGTATTGACTATGATGAAACCTTCTCTCCAGTAGCCATGATCAAGTCCATTAGGATATTGCTTGTCATTGCTGCATACCACGATTATGAGGTATGGCAGATGGATGTCAAAATCGTGTTTCTTAACGAAATGCTAAGCGAGGACATGTAAATGGTACAACTAGAAGGTTTTAAGCATCCCAAGCATCCTAATAAAGTGTGAAAATTTCTAAGGTCCATTTATGGACTAAAGCAAGCGTCTCGAAGTTGGAATCTTCGATTTGATGAGAAAATTAAAGAATTTGGATTCATCAAAAAACGAAGATGAGACTTGTGTATACAAGAAAGCAAGTGGGAGAATTGTTGTCTTCCTAGTTCTATATGTTGATAACATTCTAATAATCGAAAACGATTCCCAACGCTAGAAGGAGTAAAATCCTGGCTAGGGAAGTGTTTCGCGATGAAGGACTTGGGAGAGGCCGCCTATATCCTTGGAATAAAGATCTATCGTGATAGATCTAAGTGCTTGATTGGATTAAGCCAAAGTACATACATTGACAAGGTCTTGAAACGCTTCAAGATGGAGAGTTCCAAGAGAGGAAACTTGTCAATGGTACATGATTCACAATTGAGTAAATTAATCTCAATGCCCTTCCACAAAGGAAGATATGGATCGTATGAAGAGTGTTCCCTATGCTTCGATGATTGGATCAATAATGTATGCCATGATATGTACTAGACCTGACGTATCTTATGCTTTAAGCATGACTAATAGATACCAGTCAAACCCAGGTGAAACTCACTGGGTAGCAGTACAGAATATCCTCAAGTACCTGAGAAGGACTAAGGACATGTTCCTGCTATACGGAGGTACGGAAGGAGATCTGTGTATTCGAGGATACTCAGATGCTAGATTTTAAACCGATCGTGATGAATTTAGGTCACAATCAGGTTTTGTGTAATTTACACTGAATGGCGGTGCCGTAAGTTGAAAGAGCTTCAAGCAGAGCACGATTGCAGATTCTATAATAGAGTCAGAATACCTGGTAGTGTCAGATACCGAGAAGGAGGCCGTATAGATGAAGAAATTCATCACATACCTTGGTATAGTTCCTAGCATGGATGGCCCCGTTGAGATCTACTGGGACAATGAGAGAGGCATAGCTCAAGCAAAGGAACCAAGGTCCCACCAGCGGTCCAAGCATATTCTGAGGAAATATCACATCATTCGAAAGATGATCAATCGAGAGGATGTGAAGATTTGCAAAGTTCGATCGGAAGACAATCCAACAGATCCGTTCACTAAACCTATGAGTTAGAGCAAGCATGATATTCACACTAGCTCTACAGTTTTAAGATTCCCAAATGTTTGAATTGATCTGGATTTTAGTATACTTTTGGAACATTAAGCAATGAAATTCTATCTTTTTTATGCATACTGGGTATGAGTCATTACATTAATTTTGTTGTGTTCTATATTAACATGTTTAAATCCATAGATAATATGATATTATTTAAAACTATCCATGATCGATTGTTACTGGGGGACTGGTAACAAACTAAGATCATTGTGAAGTCTGGTTATGGTTAAGTTGGGCCAGCACGGGGTGCAACCAGAGTCACTTGCACTTGTAGGTACAAGTATTGGACAGACCCGCCTTCAAGATCACTTCATAGATCAGCGTCATAAAGTGATTCTTGAAATGATAAGTTATTCATTTATCCTTTGACCGGAGATGTATATTGGGATCTCAAGCACTAGGAGTGTTGTGCCTTGATATATACCTAACGTTACCTTTCATCGGGTGATTATAAGGGCTATGTTAGGTACAATGTGAATTGTGTAAGAGTCGTATACATGAAATATGGAATTTTCTCATCTCATGATGAGAGAGAAATCTTTGGGCCCCTCGATGATATAAATTGAGAATTGTGTGGTCATACACAAGTGAATTGGTTGAACCAATAGTACTTGTTTACTTAACTAATATCAGGATCGAGAAATACAATTATTGAACAACCAAGGATAAGCCTGATCTATGCATTGAGTTCAATATGAGATATCTTATAGCAAAGGGAAAAGGAATATTCTATTCATATTATTGATTACATCAATAAAAGCTAAGGAAGCACATATTCATTTGACTTTGGGGGCAGTGGCGCGTTGCTAGACACATAACACTGTCTGTTTTATGTGTCGTGTGCAAGTAGGAGACTGTACTTTTCAGTATGCCCATGTCATATGAAAATATAGGCATATGTACCGTACCGTAGGCCTCTTGCCCACGACTAAACATAGGCCTCTCGCTGTCAAAGTCGCCCCATATGTACCGTAGGCCTCTTGCCCACGACAACTTTGACGAGCGATTATGACACTTGTCATATTTGCGGGCATTCTCACCCAAGACTCCCTGAGGACCCATTTTCTTTCGTTTCGCCGATCCAAGTGTTCAAGTTAAAGGGTTTAGAACCTTAGGTTAGATCCCGATGGTCTTAATACTTAAATCATGTATTAACAACGAGGAGTAAGAAACTAGATTTATGATATAACTCACCAGGATTTTCCGGGTGTTACACAACACATATCAACATGTTATTTGAAAGTTCAACGTTTTTAATGCCTGTAGATCTAATTGGTAAAGAAGTCAAATTAAATAATTTGTAACTTCAATTTTTACGATGTTGGGACAAAACCGTACCAACATGTACCAACTGAAAAAAGTTGGTACAAATTTAGTTGGTACCAAGTATAATTTTGGTAGATGGTACAAAATATTACGTATCAATTATAATTGGTTGGTACACGGTATACGGGGAAAAAACATGGTGTCGTACTATGTTCATCCCTATATCTGACGAGGGAAGAAAGGAGATATGGATGAGAGATTTTAGGGAGTCGGAGGTTATGTCATTTCAATTTTTTTTATTTTTTTTTGTCTTGTGATATGGATGAGGAAAGAATTTTTGGGTTGAGGTTGTATTGTTGCAATAGTGGTTTGTAAAATTGAAATTTAAGTAGCATGTATAGATTACCAAAATATTCATAGACTTTGTAAAGTAGTATTGAAAACATTATTTCCATTCTTTTATGATATTACCAAAATGCATCTAGACTTTGAAATATGGTATTTAAACATCATTTCAAATACTTGGCTTTGTAAAATTATTAAAATAGGCCTAGAATTTTATATTAGTATTTTAATCATTAATTTGAATATTTGGATTTGGGAAATTACCAAAATACCCTTAAGCTTTGGGAATTTTGTAACACCTTCATTTTCATCATGAGTAATTACATATCATTCATACCAATTACTACCTCATATCGTCGATCGTGACAATAAGATACAACCAATATCATCATCCTAGCGGGAGTCTTAACTTAAAACAACTAGAATAGAAGTCTCCATCATTAGCCCGTGCCATACCAAACTAAGATGTAATAAAAACCAAATACATAATAGTAATCGTTTTACAACTAACAAAGCTTAAAATGAACATATCACGAAGAAGCCTATCAAACAATTTTTTTTTTAAATTGAGATAAATCTGTTGGTTTTTAAACCTTGATAAAAAAAACCCTCAAACCTCCGGTTCTTAATGTTTACAAAATGGTAAAACATAAATATTATAAAAACTGAATTTTTTTTGTATGTATTATTGATATGTACATCATGCTTTAACACTTGTATTCTTGAAAAGATTTAAAAGTTTTCAATAGGTAACATATAAATGATTTATGTTTTACTAAAATATAAAAAAAATACTAAAATGATCTTTGATTAACTGAGTCAACGGATTATTTTACAGTGTTAGTCAGAAAGACCATGAACGTGACAAATTAAATACCACAAGGACCTAATCGATAACAAACATAGTATAGAGAACTTACTTGTAAGAAACATCAAAACACGGCACCAAATCCATAATCCACTCTAAATTAAATAATCTTTATATATATTAAAGGGAAAAGTCCAAAAAAACCAAAGGACTTTAGTGTTTGGAGTGATTAAAGTCATTGGACAATTTTTTGGAACAAATAAATCCTTAGACATTTCAAAACACACTAAATAAATCCTTGGACTTTTCGAAACATGTTAAATACATCTTTATTACTTAAAAATGTAACTTGCAACCTACATAACAGATAAAACTACAATTAAAAAAAAATAAAAAAGATGTCACCTACTTTATTCTCCTACAGATTAAAAAAATTGAAAAATTAACTAAAATAGTCAATCTCATCAACAAATTCATTTTTTAAGCACTTTTTAAAATCTCTTTTTTAAAGTAGTCTAAGTTTACACAATTTTTTTTGCCTTAAGAATTGCTTTTGGCAAAAAAAAGGAAAAAAAATTAGAAGACATCTTTTTAATTTATTATTTAATTTACTTTATATCTTCTGTTTTTTTAATTTCAGTTAACGCTTTGTTATATTAACCACACATAAATGTATATTAACTAAAGTACATCAAAAAGAATATGTTTTTTTTCTTCAAATTACACCATTATAATTGTCTCGTCAATACGTTTAAAATGAGTCTAATATTGATTTTTTTGGATTTAATCTCATGTTATTAAATATCCTAAATGCGTACGAATTATATTTAATATTTACACTTTCTATCCTTTTAGGGTTATTTATTTAATAATATAATATTACTCTGTAACTATAAGTATTAAAAATATTTCGTGCGTATTTTAATGTTTCCTTTTATTTTTTTGTTTTTTATCTATTTATAGTCTTTTATCGATTTATGGTTTTGAAGTGGAGAGTGGTTATAGGGGAGTTAAAGTGGTTAGAGATAAGAATTTAAAGTTAATAAATAACATTAAATGTAATACATAAAGCTTTAATAGTTGTTTTTAAGACATATTTTAAGTAATTAACATTAAAAATCGGTACATTAAGCTTTAACAATTGTTTTTAAGAGTTTTTTATAGATGCTTTTATAATATAGTATAGATATACTATTATGTGTGTTAATATAATATATATATATATAATGAAAAAGTAATGAATATAAAATAAATTAAATAACTAATTATAACTTTATAAGGATGCAAAGTGTAATTTTTTTTCTAAAACTATAAGCTGAAAGTGAATCTTTATACATAAAGTTTTCTATGTACGGATTTTTTTTTATTTTCTTTTTTGGAAAAAAAATCATTACATAGAAAAAAAAACATTATTCGCAAACTTTAACTATTCTAGAAAAAAAAAACTTTGAAAAGTGGTTAAAAAATGAACTTGGTTGATGAGATTGACTTATTTCAGTTAATTTCCCCATTTTTAGTTTGTAGGCGGATAAAGTAAGTAACATTTTTTTAATTTGTAGTTTTACCTGCTATGTAGATTACAATATACATTTTTTTAAGTAATAAGGATATATTCAACAGGTTACCCAAAGTCCAAGGATTTATTTAACAGGTTTTGAAATGTCTAATGATTTATTTGTTCGAAAAAATTGTCCAGGGACTTAATCACTCCAAACCCTAAAGTCCGTTGGGTTTTTTTGAACTTTTCCCTATATTAAAAGAGAAACCAAACATAATGACTTGGCAACATGGAGTTTGAGTATTACTCAAATCTTGAAATATGGTTGAGTTTCATCATCCCACATTGGTGGGAAGATGATAATTTGAAAGAAGATGATGGGTATATATAAGAGTCATGGATGTCATTGAAATCTAAAACCATGGTTGGAATCAAAACCAACCAAAAGGTAAAAATTATAGTGTAAAACACATATTTTAATAAGTTTGAGTATTCCTCAAATCTTGAAATTTCATCATCCTACATTGGTGGGAAGATGATAGTTTGAAAGAAAATAATGTGTATAAAAGAGTGATGGATACTCTTGAAATCTAAAATCATGTGTAGATCCCAGTACAGTGCAATCAACAGCAAATAATATCAAAGATGAATAAGATTTACGCTCCAACTACTAGTCATATGATTAATATGCAATCAAAGGGTTTAGGTTTACAGAAAGGATTTCTAATCTGAGAGAGTAAACCTATTGACTAATAATCTGAATTATGAGACTAACTTGTAAAAGAAAACAAATCAACCTTTATATATCCAGGCTTTACACGAAAATGGGCTTATGGGCTTGGGCCCATCTAACTAAATAAACTATTAAGTAATTACAGAATGAACCCTTATAAATACTTTATTCCACTTTCAACACATAGGACTTTCAGTCCTAACAATCTCCCCCTAAAGTTGAATAAAGCATTTAACAACTTGAAAAACTTCAGGCCTTGATCTTCTTGCCCTCTTGAATCTTTGAAAAACTTTGGTGTTGCATGTCTTCATGACTTTCCACGCTCCCCCTTGAATAAAGTTCTTGATCTTCATAGTATCAACTTTGTAACCAGATTCAATGTACAGTAGCCTCGACTGAACGCACTATCAAGCAGCTTTCAGCTGTAAAAAAACTCAATCACATCGGATCAGCACACAAGAAAGATAATGAGAGAGTTACTTGACATTCCACGGTGCATCTTCAGTTTAAAACAAAGAATCTGTCTTTGAACCGCGAGTTGAATAAGCTTTCAGTTTAAGAACTTGTTTCAATCAGCGCGTAGGAGGAATGAGAAACAAACTTGTAGCAGACACCACATGATACGGAAAGAATCAATACAATCTTTGAAATCTCTTTGACTGTCTTCAGAAATAACTTTCTTTCTTTAAAACTATGAAATTGAACTTTTTCTCCCCCTTTTTGATGATTGTGAGCATCATGATCATCAAAACTTCTTCAATTTCAACATATTCTTTGATCTCCCCTTTATGATGATTTGACATTCTCCGCCCTTTGATCTGAGTATCCGTTAATTCATGAAATGTATATATCCAAATCTTTTCAAATTCAGATATAATAGAAATTGAAAACCTGAATCAACAAATGAAACAGTTAGTATGCCTGTAAGTAGCACGAAGCCACTTTGTACAATAGATGTACGTTGGAAAGGAGTTTTTTGTGATATTCACTCCCCCAGGGCTTCCATTCAATCATCGAAAAACCACAAAGAAATTTTCTATGAATGTTATGACAAGAAAACTCATTCCTTGTGTGCTCGTGCAAGTGTAGAAATGATTGAAGCTACTTAGCTATATCAGGCTCAAATTGTGTACACTGTTGAGACAACAACAGATATTACATGGACTCAATGTGCATGAAAAAGGTGCGAAGGTGGGGCAACTTTCCTTCTTTTTCAATATCTAAATCTTCCGAGTGAAGACTAGATAGCATATATGCTGCGTCCCTAAAGAAAATGAAACATTTCTTTGTTAAGAAAGAAACGAGTGGCTGGTGGGGTTATAGCAAGAGTTGGCATGGGCTCACTGTCTGTTTCAATGATGGTCACCAAGGAATGTGAACCAATCAGATTATGTGGCTGCCCGGCTCAGAAAGTGGTTGGTGCAGAGTTCTGATATTCTTTTAACTCTGTTCCCACACCCTCTTTCTTTTTAACATTAAAGCTCACTTCTAACCAAACTCTCTTTTTCATTTTTCCGCTCAGCACAATGAGAAAAAACTGATGAGTTATCTCCCCCACTCTTTGATTTAAGACCCCTCACCCCTCAATCACTCTAGGATAACTTCCGGGGTAGGAAACACTAGTTTACGTGAATCCATGGAAGTTCTGTTTAAGTGCTCACACAAATCCCATGTAAGTCCTAAACAAAAAAATAGTAGCTCAACAGTTGATCTTTAACATTTAAGCTCAAATAAGATAACACTGTCAAAATGTATTCTCATTAGATTTGAGCAATTAAACTTTGAAGATTTC
Source organism: Arctium minus (assembly GCA_954870635.1). Taxonomy (NCBI): domain Eukaryota; kingdom Viridiplantae; phylum Streptophyta; class Magnoliopsida; order Asterales; family Asteraceae; genus Arctium; species Arctium minus. The sequence continues at coordinate 126,563,769 of OX941081.1, read as the reverse complement.
TCAAAACAAGAATATTGAATGAATGAAATGAAATCACGAGATTTGTTTTGAGAATCTGACAATGTATCAATCAGATCAACTAAACTGGTTAGGGTATCAAAAAATTGGATATTATGTTTATATGAACAAATATAAACAATTTAGCAATGAAAGCACAAATTTAGAATAATGATGGATGCTCAACAACATTGAATATCAAACGGGGGTATTACCATCGAAAAATTGTTTTGCTATAAGACATGGTAATAACAAATACAAATGAAGTACTGAACCTGTGTGTGTGAATACGTTACAGTATAAGAATAAGATAATACGCAAGTATTGATCTTTAGAAACACACAGTCAGTTAAACATTAATGCACAAAAAGTGAAAAACATTTAAATTCACACTTCTAGATTCATGAAACCTTTTGAAAATCAGAAGTGGTTTGAACATTTCAGAAATTGTTTTTCATGCTGGAAAGTTGTTCGTTTTCCAAACAATCAGAGATCTAGAGTTAGAAGATATTTACCTTTTAAGCTCCCCCTCAAATCATGATATAATGATTTAGGTCTTTTAAGCTCCCCCTGGATAGTTGCAAAATATCCAGGTCTGAACGTTGAAGAACGGGTCCTGATCTATTATGTGATCAGAAGCCAAACTTCGTTGAAGTCCGGGTTCTAAGCTGATTTACTTAGAATCCATAATTCTTCTACTCCCCCTTGACAGTAGGTGCCTTCAACACAGAATCAGTTTTCGGTTTTGGTACCCACTGGTATTTGGGTCCTCGAATGTTAGTTGCAGTTCTTGTGGGTGATATAGAATAAGAACCATACCAGAAATGATCACTGGTTTTGTGAATGTGATCATGTGTGCGACAATAAGAACAGTGGTATTTCTTACCTGATAACCTGATTAATTGATCTCTCGTATAGATATGATCAGGTTTCCCTTTACGCACATTGTTCCTTTTGGCATTAAACGCATGTACACATGATTCTTTTTCCTTCAGCTCATCTTCAACTGGTTTCTTCTTCCAGACCAGTTCCTCTTTTTTGTATCTTCGTCTTCGTTGATGTGTACCTGAACCATCTATATTGCTATCATAGAAAAGGTTAGTTTTACGAATCTGATCAAACGATTTAACTGACCTTTGTGAAGAGACCGATTTCTTATTTGAACTTGATGCAGTCTGTTCAAGCACTTTAATCATCGAAACAAAGTTGTCTCTTTCTTTAACAAGCAGGTCAATCTTCTTCGTGAACTCAGACTTCGTTTTCTGCTCTTTCAGCACACTTTCAGATAGTTCAGATAACTTATTAGTAAGCTTTTTGATCTCAGCCTCAAACATACTTCTCTCTTCTTCAAATCCCTTCTCAGCATCATTTCGTTGGTCGGATATTTCTTTGAAGAAACCAACATTCTTTTGTTCAATGGCCTTCTTCTCTTTGGCAAACTTCTCTCTTTCAAGAATGATTACTTTATGAAAATCAGAAACTTGCTGAGAAAGTTTTATGCATTTCAGCTCAACTTCTTTCTTCTCATCAGCACATTTTCTGGAAAAATCTGAGAACTTCTTTGCGAACGATTTCTCAAACTCGGATTTATCTTGAGCATGCTTTTGCTCCAAATCAGATATTTGCTTTTGAAGCTCAGCATTTGTATCTTTCAGATGCTCAATCTGCTCCTCAGTACTGTCAACAGATGCTGCTTGTTGGATTTGGACAATTTGAACTTCCAGATTAGAAATCCGTCTTTTTAGTTCGGAGTTTTGAGTTTCCAAAAACTTTATTCTTGAAGACATCTTTGGTCCTGTCATTATCTTCTCAAGATGTTCCCACAGTTGTTTTCCTGTAGCCTTTTTACTGTCTAAACTGACAGAAATCTTTTTTGAAATCTCTTCGGAAATTCCTTGCACGATAAAAGCTTTAGATAATTTATCAGCTTCAAATCTCTTTCTTTGCTCATCTGTGTATTCCTGAAATGGTAGTGAGTACACTTCATGTTACGTTCTTCCATTTTCTCCCATAAAATAACAAATACTTGTCGGAGTTTCCATTCTTCCTTCCCTCAGAGATAATCTGATATAATCACCCAAGTCAAGTTTATCAATGAAGTCTAAGAACTGAATCCTCCATAGGTCATATTCTCCTCTGTAAAGAACAGGTGGCATCTCATCCATACTTATTGAAAGAGCTTCGCTTGAAGGCATTACTTTTGATATACAGGGACTGAACTTGACAAGAGATGGTACTCTAAAGTGCAAGGACCAAAAGTGACAGAGTGTGAAACTTGAAAGTTTATGTCACAAATGACAAGCTATTGAAACCTTGAAGTACGGGGGCTAAAAGAAATGCACTGCAAAATGATCGTGAGACAAAAAATTTGAACATTTTTTCCTTTTTTTCCTTTTTTTTTGGGCCCGGTCGAGCAGGGTACCGGTCAAGCAAAAGACCGGTATAGACAAAGTAGCGGTCGAACCAAAGGACCGGTATGAATAGTACTTCGTGAATAGTAACCGACCGGTATGAATAGTACCGGATGAATAGTGTCAACCGGATGAATAGTGTCGACCGGATGAATAGTGACCGGATGAATAGTGTCGACCGGATGAATAGTGATCGACCGGTATGAATAGTACCGGATGAATAGTGATCGACCGGTATGAATAGTACCGGATGAATAGTTCGACCGGGATGAATAGTTCGACCGGTATGAATAGTGAATCGATGAATAGTGGATCGATGAATAGTGAAATCGATGAATAGTGAATCGATGAATAGTAAAATCGCAAAACACAGATAATCGATTAAGGGTTTTAGACAAACCTTTTTTTTTATGGATCAAACCTTCAGTCTCTTTGCTCTGATACCAATTGTAGATCCCAGTACAGTGCAATCAACAGCAAATAATATCAAAGATGAATAAGATTTACGCTCCAACTACTAGTCATATGATTAGTATGCAATCAAAGGGTTTAGGTTTACAGAAAGGATTTCTGATCTGAGAGAGTAAACTTATTGACTAGTAATCTGAATTATGAGACTAACTTGTAAAAGAAAACAAATCAGCCTTTATATATCCAGGCTTTACACGAAAATGGGCTTATGGGTTTGGGCCCATCTAACTAAATAAATTATTAAGTAATTACAGAATGAACCCTTATAAATACTTTATTCCACTTTCAACACATAGGTTTTTCAGTCCTAACACCATGGTTTGAAGCAAAAACCAACCAAATGGTAAAATCTTTATACATATTAAAAGAGAAACCAATCATAATGACTTGGCAACATGGGGTTTGAGTATTACTCAAATCTTGAAATATAGTTGTGTTTCATCATCCCACATTGATGGGAAGATGATAATTTGGAAGAAGATGATGGATATATATAAGAGTCATGGATGTCATTGAAATCTAAAATCATGGTTGGAATCAAAACCAACCAAAAGATAAAAATTATAGTGTAAAACGCATATTTTAATAAGGTTGGAGTATTCCTCAAATCTTGAAATTTCATCGTCCTACATTGGTGGGAAGATGATAGTTTGAAAGAAAATAATGGGTATATAAAAGAGTGATGGATACTCTTCACATCTAAAACCATGGTTGGAATCAAAACCAACCAAACGGTACAAATTATAGTGTAAAACACATATTTTAATGAGGTTTGAGTATTTCTCAAATCTTGAAATTTCATCATCCTACATTGGTGGAAAAATGATAGTTTTGAAGAAAATAATGGGTATATAAAAGAGTGATGGATGCTCTTGAAATCTAAAACCATGGATTGAAGCAAAACCAACCAAATGGTAAAATTTATAGTGCAAACACACACATTTAAACGAGGTTTGAGTATTCCGCAAATTTTGAAATAAGGTTGAGTTTCGTCATCCCATATTGATGGGAAAATGATAATTTAAAAGAAGATATCGGGTATATAAAAGAGTGATGGATGCTTTCGAAATCTAAAACCATGGTTGGTATCAAAACCAATCAAATGGTAAAGATTATAGCACAAAACACACACTTAAATGAGGATTGAGTATTTCTCAAATCTTGAAATAAGGTTGAGTTTCAACATCCCACATTGGTGAAAAGACGATAATTTAGAAGGAGATGATAGGTATATAAAAGAGTGATGGATGTTTTGAAAATATATAATCATGGTTGGAATTAAAACCAAACAAATGGTAAAATTATGGTGAAAACACACACAATTAAAATCTTTATATATTAAAGTAAAATCCACAATGAATGAGGTGACATCATAAGAAATGAGTATTCATCATTTCTTCAAATGTCATGAAGATGGCTCATATCGGCCGATCCTCTAAACTCATAAAGTTGGCCGATCCTCTAAACTTACAGGTTGGTTGATTTTGGCTAACGCTCTTTTAGCAAACATGTTAACTATACAAAATAATAAAAAATCTTATAAGATTCAAATATTTTAAAATCTTGGAGTAGGTATGATTTCGACTATCCCACAGTAATGCGAAATCTTTATTTTGAAAAATGAATGTGAGTATAAACGGGTAAAATACTTCTTTTAAAACTTTATATATATTAAAGTAAAACCCACAAAGAATGAGGTGACATTATAAGAAATAAGTATTCATCATTTCTTCAATTGTTGTTGAGTTTTGTGTATCCCACATTGATGGAGTGATGAAATATTGACAATGAATGATTGGTATATGAAGGGGGGTTGAGATGCATTTGTTGCAACCCATGAAGTTGGTCGATCCTCAAAACTTACGGGTTGGTTAATTTTGGCTAAACTCTATTTTAGCAAACATGTTAACTATACAAAATAATAAAAAATCTTATAAGATTTAAGTATTTTAAAAATCTTGAAGTAGGTGTGATTTCGGCTATCCCACATTAATGAGAAATCTTTATTTTGAAGAATGAATGTCAGTATAAAAGGGTAAAATATTTCTTTCGAAACGAAAATGTTAGTTGGCTAAATGACTACACTTATTTTGCAAAAGAAACCTATTTATATGAAATCTTTGTATATATTAAAGAAAGATAAAAGACATATGACGTGACATTATGAGAGTTAAGTAGTTTTAAATCTTGATGCATGGTGTGATCTTGGTTATCCCATATTACAGAAAAATCTTTAGTTTGAAGAATATATGTGGGTATATGAAATAATGATGTTTTCTTTTTGAAAATGATAAGGATGATAACTACCTTCATTTTGCAAAATAAACTTATATATATAAAGAGGGACATTCAAATGCAACTCATTTACATGATGTAACCCCTCTATCCACCACTTATATAGAGGGGTGTTCAAATGCAACCCATTTGCATGATGCAACCACTCTATCCACTACTCATTTTATTTTGCATAATAACCCCCCTCTATGAGAGTTAACTATTTTAAAATTTTGATGTAAAGTGTGATTTTGGTTATCCCGTATTAAGTAGGCATCTTAGCTTGAAGAATAGATGTAGGTATATGATAAGATGGTGATTTTCTTTTTGAAAATGATAAGGTTAATAACTACCTTTCTTTTGCAAAACAAAGGTATTTATATAACATCTTTATGTATGTAAAAGAAATATGAAAGACATAAGATGTAGCAATATAAGAGTTAAACATTTTAAATCTTTATATATTTACTACCTAAATTACTCATGCTACCGCGCAACACGCGGTTTCCGCACTAGTTTAGTTTTAAGTTTATATCTATACTATATTATAAAGCACGGATAAAAAACTCTTAAATACAAATTATTAGGCACACAAGGTACCATCATTTTATGTAAGATTTTAAAAATCTCTTAATTTACAAGTATCAAAGCACAAGATACATATTGTTACTACAAACTTCTAACACCCACTAATTTGGTATGTGCAGGGCTTTCCTTTTATGCAGACTTTTCTATGCATCACTATTAATTAATATATTATATTACTATAATTTTGTTTTAATTATATTATTAAATTTGTAATTAGTTATTTTTTCTAGATGTCATTAAAATATATATGATAATCATTGAATTCTAACAAAATATTTAATTTTTTTATATAAAAACATTATATTATTAAGCCTAAATTAAACAAATTTATAAAAAAAAAACATTATCACTTTCTCAAAACCATCCAAAATCGTACTGTAAATCGACAAAAAAATAAAATGAAACATTAAAATCATGATGTATCTCACTGCATTGCGCGAATACTCCTCTAGATTAAAAAAAAGAAAGAAAGAAAACCCCGTTTCTGAAATGGTAATAGTTTCATGATAATGTGTTATGGGATGAAGTTTATAAAACAAAAAGGTTTATAGAATTCATATTTGACATGACAAATTATATAACAGTTTTATGAAACAGCTAAATGTTGGGAATGAACCGGACTACAAAAACATTACTTGTCTCATAAAAATTTCTTAAAACACAACATTATTATCATGATTTATGAAGAAAAACAACAGCATAAAATGTTCTTGAAGCAACTTATTCTAAACCAATGATTGTTTAACATCCATTCTCCTCTTTCGTAGGCGCTCAGTGATGATAAAAGCAAGCTCTAGTGATTGGGAGGCATTGAGTCTCGGGTCGCAATGGGTGTGGTAGCGTGACCCGAGATCATCGAACGTCACGGTTCTTGATCCACCAATGCACTCCGTCACGTTTTGTCCGGTCATTTCAAGATGAACCCCTCCGGGGTGGCTTCCTTCTTGTTCATGCACATCAAAGAAGGCTTTCACTTCCGCCTGGTAGTTAGATATAGATCATCAACAAGTCAAAAGTTTTTATCTCAAACCCAGTAGTATATCGTAAGCAGAAGTTATATATCAAGAAATATAGAATGGCATTGATACTATGAAAAGTTCTTATCCGAAACCGAACAAACTCTATATATATCCCACCAGAAGAAGACCTTAACATCTGTCTCAAGGGACAAAGAGGTTGTTTATCATAGATGGTATTGACACCATGAAAAGCGTCTAAGAATGAGTTTGTAAGTTGTGATGACATTAGAGAATGTAAGGTTTACCCTGATAGCATCGAAGGGACGAGTCTTGAGGCCACACGGAGCCTTGATGGTGTTGCCATGCATAGGATCAGATACCCAAGTAACGATTTGACCAGCTCTTCGAACTGCTCTAATAAGATGAGGTAGTTTGACCCTCATGTTCTCTGCTCCCATTCTTGTTATTATGGTAATCCTTCCAGCTTTGTTGTCGGGATTCAAGATGTCAATCAACTTCACCAACTCATTTGGATCCATCTTGTCGCTCACCTTTTCAAACGAATAACAACAATTTACATGTATGTTAATTTCCTGCATTTCCTTCTCCCGGAAATACTATTCCTATCTTTCTAGAATGTCCCATTAAAATTAGCATTTTACAAGGTTTTGATGTCAAACCAAATGAATCCCGGAAATCCCACATGGAGTGGGGTCACAGAAGGGTAAGATGTAGGCAGACTTTCCTCCACGCCAAAGTTTTGACATAAAAAATATACCGAATTGTCCACTAGGGGCAAGTTCATTTGAGAACCATGAGAATCAAACCAACTATTCATCATGGTAGATATTCATAATGATGAATTATATTCACTAACATTTACGATTTTCTTAAATGAACTTCCCCTTGTGCATTATTATCATTATGTTTAAATTGATTTATGTTCGTATATTTCCTTTATTATCAATAAGCATCATGTAGAAAGTTGACAAACAAACAAATTCGGTACAACATGTATCAAGTTAGACATTGCAATTCTAACGAGAGTAAAGAGGTATATAAATCATTACAACAAGAATAGGATTTTATCTTCGGAATTGATTAAAATTCTTTCGAGTTTTCTTAAGAAGCTAATGATTGTTTTAAACTACGAAATAAATTATATAAATATATAAAAGTCAGTATTAAATCTGAAAGTAAACCAGTGTCGATCTTGAATTTGGAAAGTTATAGATTTGACCTTAAAGTCAAAGTAAATGAGTAGCATACCTTAATTCCGAGGGGATTTGCAATTCCTCTCAAGAACTCAACATGGGCACCATCCAATTGACGAGTTCGCTCCCCAGCCCAAAGAAAATGGGCAGAGCAATCGTAATACAATCCGGAAGTCGAATCCAACCGTGTAAGAGATTGCTCATAAGGTAAAAGCAAGCACTCGTGTGACGTCCAAAAATCCGTAGTTGTCATAATCGGGTGGTCAACAGTTAGCCCGGCTGCAGACATGAACCCAAGTGCTTCATCAACTCGGCCAGCTAGTTCTCGGTACCTACAAAAACATACATTATCATTATCTCCAATCTGAACTAACCTTCAAGTTCCTTTTCCGGCTTCCACAAGAAAGATGGTAATATAAAGGGCATTTAAGTGAATGCCAATCACACGTGTTTTGTTTCACAATATGAAACAAATATATGTTGATCAATACCTTAAATTCTAGCCTTTTATATATATATATATATATATATATATATATATATATATATATATATATATATATATATATATATATATATATATATATATATATATATATATATATACACTAGAAGTGTACTCGCGCAATGCCGCTAGATACATCACGATTTTAATGTTTCGTTTTATTTTCTATTTTTTGTCGATTTACATTACGATTTTGGTTGGTTGTGAGAGATTGATAATGATTTTTTTATATAAATTTGTTTAATTTAGACTTAATAATATAATGTAATTTATTTTGGTTTAAAAATATAATTTTTTTATAAAATATTCTGTTAGATTTTTTTAATTATATTTTATATTTTTATATTTAAAATTTGATTTTTATTCTATATTTAATTATGTTGAAAGTTATTTTAGGAGAGTTATATTTAATCATGGTGAGAGTTATTTTAGGGGAGTTAAAGTGGGAAATGATTTTAGGAGAGTTAAAATGGTTAGAAATAATGATTGAAAATTAATAAATAGCATTAAGTATAGTATATACAGCTTTAATAGTTGTTTTTTAAGTAATTAGTATTAAATAGCTGTACATTAAGCTTTAAGACTTGTTTTTAAGAGTTTTTTTATGCAATCTTTATAATATAGTATATATGTATATATATATATATGTATATATATATATATATATATATATGGGGTAAATTGATGATACCTATCACCCTGTTCGCTATGCTCGGAGAAATCAAGATTCCATTGGGTAACCCTCTGCATAGCTGCATAGCCTCCGGTGGCAAAAGCCCTCAAAAGATTGAGAGTAGCTGCAGATTGGGCATATGCTCTGATTAATCTTTGAGGGTCGGGTGTTCTTGACTTCAAATCGAATGCATCACCATTGATATTATCCCCTCTGTAACTTGGTAGCTTCACACCATCTTTCTCCTCAAATGGATCTGATCTGGGCTTTGCAAATTGACCAGCCATTCTTCCTACCTGTTTCATTCAATCACAACTCAATTCTTTCATTGTAATTTAAAGAAAAACAATCAAGCTTTTTGTCATTATATTCATATAAAATTCTAGCTATGAAAGTGAAAGAAAGAAAATCATATCAAATCCACAAATATTGGCATGATGTGACTCATTGAATTAAACTATATCAATCATAAAAGATCCTAGCTTTAAATTATTCAAAGATATCGGCATGTTTTTCATGATTTTGAAACGTAAAGAATCCAAAATGATTGAGATTATGAAACAAGATCGAAATGGGTAAAAATTTAAATCACAGAATTATGTAAAATTGCTGATGAAATAATAAATAAAAAGAAGAAGATTTTGGACCTTGATAACGGGCACTTGACCACCGAACATCAAAACAGCACCCATTTGAAGAATGACTCTGAATGTATCACGAATGTTGTTTGCATTGAACTCCTTAAAACTCTCAGCACAATCACCACCTTGTAAAAGAAACGCATTCCCCATAGCAGCCTCACCCAAGCGCTCCTCGAGGTTCCGTGCCTCCCCGGCAAATACGATCGGCGGGAAGGAATCTAGGGTTTGTAGCACCGATTGGAGCTGGGTTTGATCCGGGTATTCCGGAAGTTGAAGGGCCTTTTTGGTTTTCCAGCTTTCTATGCTCCATTGTTTGAGCTTTCTTGTATCGGGAGTTGTGGTGGTGGTGGTGGCGGTGGTGGCAGTAGCGGCGGTGGCAGGTTTTGATGATGATTTGTCAATGGACGGATCAGGAGAATGGACGGCGAAGATTGGTTGGAAAGATCTGGTTGTGGCGGAGAGAGATTTGAGTGATGTTGTTGGGAGAGATTGAATTTGGAAAGATTTTGTGGGGAGGAGAGAGTTGGTGGTAAGAGACATTTTGAAGAACAGAAATCGTTAATGCGTTGTTGCTCTTTCTTTCTTTCTTTCTGTGTGTGTTTGTTTGTTGGGTGGAGAGATGATGAAGGGGGGGAATTATAAGGGAGGAGGGAATTGTTCGGAGGTTTGGTAGAAAATGGAGGAGGGAGGGTTAGGTGGGGAAAGGTTATTTTAGTAAAACTCCTCCAATTTAATTTAATTATTATATAAAATATGTATACTATTATATAAAAATTTTAAAACGTTATTGTACAAACTTTTGTATAATAACATTTATCACCCTTACAATGTTATATTTATCACCCTCACAATTACTTATTTAATTTACTTTATATCCCTTACTTTTTCATTTTTCATTTTACATCATTATCATATTAACACAAATAATCGTATATGAACAAAAATGCAATGAAAAAATACGTTCATTTTTATACAAATTATTGTACAAACTTTTGTATAATAACATTTATCACCCTTACAATGTTATATTTATCACCCTCACAATTACTTATTTAATTTACTTTATATCCCTTACTTTTTCATTTTTCATTTTACATCATTATCATATTAACACAAATAATCGTATATGAACAAAAATGCAATGAAAAAATACGTTCATTTTTATACAAATTATACCATTATAATCGTCTCGTCAATACCTTCAAAACGAGCCCAATATTGAATATTTTTTAATTTAACCGTACTATTAAATATCATGAATATGTACGAATTAATTTGTTTTCTATCCATACATTTTATTTTATTTTCCACCGTTAGCACATTAAAAATACATAATCGTAAAATAAGTTTCATTCTTATTATAAAGTATGTCATTATAATTTTTTTCATCCATAATTGTAATATAAACTAATTATTGAATATCTTTATGGGTTTAAGGTTTCATAAATTGTGATTCTTAGGTCATGGTTGATTGTTGATAACATGTCTATAAGAAATTAGCATTAATTGTCTGTTCTTTACTTACATTCCGCTGCATCGCGCGGGTATATGTCTAGTTAATCAAAAAACTCTTTATTGTTTTAGGAAAAGTTAGTCATCATCTAAATGATGAGACGATAAAAATAGAGATATATATATTGATAAACATATCAGAGTTAGATTAGAACTGAAATATCTCGTGTTTATATACTTGTATCTCATCCCTATTTAAATGGCTTTTGATTAATGAGAATTAAATATTCATTCTCTCCATTCTGTTGTTGTTCTATTCGTTTTTTCCTTTAACACATTATCAGCACGTACGTTCTACGAAAATTGTCAGATCCGACACCAGACCTAAATCATTATTTTTTGCTATGGAAAAACCGAATAATCAAAGTATCTCACATAGAGTCGGCACACAATCTGGTTGAGGCCTACTGCAAAATTGATGGAAGTTCTCTTTGATGTTCCTGTGTGCAAATCTCATAGTCAAAGTAGTGATGTAAGTCCTTCCTATTCTTTTGATTGTCTATTGATTTTATGATTCTCATTGTGAATAGATATCCTATGGATCATGAGGAGAATAACTTGAAACAACAAACTTCAAGTCCCAATCCAAGGTATAATTTTCTTTTTCCTCTAATTAAATTAAACATATATGTGTTTGATTTAAAGCTTTAAATGAAATATTGAATTTATTTACCGTTGCATATTGAGATTCGATTTTGTCTTGTTGAAAAACAAAATCAAAACCTAATTTTTAATATGTAGTATTTATCTATAATGATCCATATCATTCATAAATATTAAATCCAAATCTCAAAAAGGAAATAATAATAATAATAATAATAATAATAATAATAATAGTAGGAAGAAATTTTTGTTCATATAAATATGGGTATATATATATATATATATATATTGTTATTTAGTTAAATAGTTAAGTTGATCAAGGATCACTTAATTAATTAAGAACGATTATTATTTTGTCTTCAAAGCTAGATTTGGAGATCCATAGTTACTGAAGCTCGTATTGGCTACCATTGTTGTTGCTTATTTTAATTAAGTTTTTTTTAGGCTCATGATATAAGTAAATCATATTTTTTTCGATGATCAAATTTAATATGTTTAGACTGTTTTTTTTTTAAATTAAGTTATGGATATGTTTGTTAAATTGAATTAACTCACTGTTATTAGTATTGGGTGTGTTTGGTTAATTTTATTTACATGGATCTATTAAACCTACTTTCTTTCTATCTTTCTATCTTTCTGTGTTTGTTTGTTTGTAGGGTGGAGAGATGATGAAGGGGGAATTATAAGGGAGGAGGGAATTGTTCGGAGGTTTGGTAGAAAATGGAGGAGGGAGGGTTAGGTGGGGAAAGGGTATTTTAGTAAAACTCCTCCAATTTGATTTAGTTATTATATAAAATATTAACCAAAAAACTCTTTATTGTTTTAGGATAAGTGTGTCATCGTCTAAAAGAAATGACGATAAAGATAGAGATATAGATATTGATAAACATATCAGAGTTAGATTATAACTGAAATATCTCGTGGTTATCTACTTGTATCATATCCTTATTTAAAGGCCTTTTGATTAATGAGAATTACAGTTTCATTCTCTCCATTCTATTGTTGTTCTATTTGTTTTTCCCTTTAACACGTTATCAGCACGTACGTTCTACGAAAATTGTCAAACCCGACACCAGACCTAAATCATTATTTTTTGCTATGGAAAAACCAAATAATCAAAGTATCTCACATAGAGTCGGCACACAATCTGGTTGAGGCCTACTGCAAAATTGATGGAAGTTCTCTTTGATGTTCCTGTGTGCAAATCTCATAGTCAAAGTAGTGATGTAAGTCTTTCCTATTCTTTTGATTGTTTATTGATTTTATGATTCTCATTGTGAATGGATATCCTATGGATCATGAGGAGAATAACTTGAAACAACCAACTTCAAGTCCCAATCGAAGGTATAATTTTCATTTTCCTCTAATTAAATTAAACATATATGTGTTTGATTTAAAGCTTTAAATAAAATATTGAATTTATATATCGTTGCATATTGAAATTCGATTTTGTCTTGTTGAAAAACAAAATCAAAACCTAATTTTTAATATGTAGTATTTATCTATAATGATCCATATCATTCATAAATATTAAATTCAAATCTCAAAAAGAAAATAATAATAGGGAGAGATTTTTGTTCATATAAATATGGGTATATATATATATATACATACTGTTATTTAGTTAAATAGTTAAGTTGATCAAAGATCACTTAATTAATTAAGAACGATTATTATTTTTTCTTCAAAACTAGATTTGGAGATCCATAGTTACTGAAGCTCGTATTGGCTACCATTGTTGTTGCTTATTTTAATGAATTTTTTTAGGCTCATGATACAAGTAAATCATAATTTTATCGATGATCAAATTTAATATGTTTTAGACTGTTTTTTTTTAAATTGAGTTATGGATATGTTTGTTAAATTGAATCAACTCACTGTTATTAGCGTTAAGGGTGAGAATCGAAAATGGGTACCCGCCTTTGGAACCGGAACCACTTCGGAACTGCCGGTTCCGGAACCGGAACCGATGTGATTGGTTCCGGTTCCTAAAATATGGAACCGATCGGGACCGGTTCCGGTTCTCATTATTTTGGAACCGCTACCCGCTGGGTACCCGTCGGGACTGGGTACCCGGTTCCGCTGGGTACCCATAACCGAACCGATGGGTACCCACTATTTTTTAATAAAAATTTAATAAACTACCTTTTATGGAAGCATCGTTTGTATTATTTATTAGCATCAATTAATTTTAATGACGTGAAGTGTTTTGAAAGCACCGTTTGTACTTTGTAGTATTTATTTGTTTTTTAAGCACCGTTTCTAATATTTATTTGTTTTGTAAGCATCATTTGTAGTATTTATTAGTTTTTACTTTTATTGTATTAATTTTCACGTTTGTGGTATATATTTCTTTACGTTTGGATTTTGTAATATATTAATATTTACATTTTTATAATATGAATGATAAAAAAAAATAAAAAAATTAGACAACGGGTAACCGGTACCGGAACCGGAACCGACGGTTCCAGGACTAATTAATAATTGTTATAATTCAAGTGCTTATCTTGGTTATGAGTTTCTACTCATTAACCTCAATCTTATAAATTATCTTTGGAATTTACAATTCCAACCCCTATAACTTTTGTTATTTTGTCAAAAGGTCCAAAAATAGTATGAAAATGTTAAAATCAAACATTTATCTTGATTGTGAGTTCCTACTCATAATTTTAAACTATATAATTAATTTTTGAAATTTACACTTCTAACCCCATATATTTTGGTCTTTATCAAAAGCTCCAAAAATACTATTAAGATATTAAAATATTAAAATCGGCTTCATATGTCAAACTCATAGTCATTTTGGCCTCATGTCAAATGCTTTATAATTAATAATGTTATATTTAAATGAAATAAATCACAAGATATCGACTGGATTTTGTCAAACGGGTGTAAACAGCCCTAAGGTTTCTAGGGACTTAAGAAATCCATGTGATTCCCCTACTACCTGGAAATCTAATAGATTGAGTGATTTCTTTTTCGCAAATTGAAATATTGATGAAGTATTATCAATAAAATTAAAACATACAAAAGTCCAATATGGTTATGATAATGAAATTTCATTCATAAAGTAATAATTATAACCACAATCCACTGTCTTATCAAACAGAAAATCATATATTATCCCTTATATATGTAAATGGTTGAAACAACTCATCCCGAAATCAACGTCGTAAACTCAAAAGAATCTGAGTATCATAAATGAGTATATAAATCTCCTTTTGAAAGGTACAAGAAAATACCTAAAGTCCATCAACTCCCTATTGACCCTAAAACCAACCTCTTGAAAAGGTATAAGCAAATACCCTCATGTTTTGAGACGACATATAAATCATAACTTTCATAGGAATACCTTTACTATAAACCCCCAAAGAACTGTGGGATGTCCCGAAAGGGAGAATCGGGAGTATTCATGAAATATGTACTTCCCGAACTAATTGTATAGTGGAATGAAACCCACATACTCGATTATAAAAAGATAATTGGTTTCAACAAAGAAATGTTATATCCAAAACGCGTCTCAATCTATGTGGCAAGGAACTCGCAGAAGATGACATGATTCCTAACATTATTTCCACCTTTCATATATAAGTAAATATTAATATAAGTTGGAGAAACTCATCAACCTACTGCAAGTGGTTAAGAGACATAACAAGGTTCTTTCGAATAACACCATAAATGTCGGGACAAAGAAAATTCTCGATATCAATAATGAAAGCGTTATAGGTGGAAACAACTCCAAATGATTGTGAGTTAAAAACAATTTCACACATGTGACTGTTATGCACCATGTGAACGAGACCCTAGAAAGGGTCAGTGTCTTGGTAAGAATCATGAAGGATTTTTCAACACCTGGAGTAGGGATACAACTACTACCCCAGGTGATAATGGACAATCAAATAAGAAATGCACTAAAAATTGCTTCTATCAAAAAGGGAACAAGTTGAAAATGAACAATAACATATTAATTTAATATTGATTAAGCATATGTTTGTTTGAAATTAATTTAAAGTATCAAAATTAATTTCTCTGCTAAGTAATCGAATATGTAACCATTATAGATGTAAAGAAATACATCGTAACAAATGCAAAAAATTCAATATTCTCCATTCTGTGTAGGAATGTATCGAGGAGAATTGATTTTTTTGACCTCTCACACAATCTAAAAAAAAGATAGACTAATACTTATTCCAACCAAAATACTTAGACGATGGACTGTCATTTGCTTGTTGGTACAAGATTAATAGGAACCTTGTAAAGATATTCATATCAAATGGAAATGAGCATATATACATAAATTCCAATGAATATGAAAGGAAACATATATCATGGAAACTAATGTGTCAAACTAGTAGATTATTGGGTCATTGAATTTTTTTTTGTCACCAATAAAGAACTTTGGGGAAATGACACATATATGTTTCGACATGACCATGTAGGACACCATGGTTATGACATAGTGATCCGTGTATTGTCAATTACACAGACACATTCTCTTTCGAGTGAAAGACAAAATGAGGCAAATTGCAACTGTTGACTTCTGCAACATAAAAAGCAACACCACCATCATACTATGCCCTCTCGAATATCTAAAACTTTTGTATTCCCTGATCCTTAGCCAAGACAGTAATGAGACCATCCTAAATCTAAGGACATAATACAAAAATATTTCATTCTTACAACGAATACAAGGTGATATTTATGAACATAAACATCCAGAATGCGGGCCATTAAAGTACTTTATGGTTCTGGTTTTGACACAATGAACGCATGCCAAATTATTGTCCACATGAAATGTTGCACTCCTAGCACTAGTTATACGTTTAAGGGCTCACCACCCTGATTATCTCACAAGTCTACATGATTTGGAATGCTGGAAAATTTACATCATAAGAATTTGATGATTATTGCATATATATTGGGATCAATGTGAAGTTTCCTATACCCCATGTATATATATAAAATGGTCTCGTAAAATTTGTTATCAAAAGAATATTGATTGTATCTAGGGCATTGGTTATGCGCACCATTTTACCTACATCTCCCGGGGGTTATGCAAATTTACATGCAGCTTTATTTATTCGTTTTTAGACCCATTACTAGCTAACCAGTCTCATGCGTACCGGTTGGTAACTGGATATAAGTATGATATTTTACATTTACGCATGGTTGGTTATGTAGTATATGTGCCAATTGCGTCGCCACAGCACACCAAAATGGGTCCTTAAGACGACGATTCGGCATATGTTGGATATGAATCCCCAACAATTATCCGCTAATTATAATCCTTGACTATTGATCTCTTTACCACTAGATTTACGAGTTGTCACTTTGATGAGACAGTCTTCCCATCGTTAAGGGGGGGATAGGAAAAAGTATTTTTCAAGGGAACGACAGGAACTGGTCATGGAATATTCCCACTCCGTCTCATATTGATCCCCAAACTTTACAATGTAAAGTTGAAGTCAAACGAATCAGATTCGATACATGATACGTTTAATGTTATTCCAAAAGTGACATGATCACATATACGAGCTGCAAATATACTCGCAAGGTTAAAAGTCGCCAACAGGGGCACAACGCCGTTGGAAAGTGCATTGCAATCACACATAATGGAGGTGTGGTTGAGGTCGTAGCTACCAAATGGAAGTGGTGGAAGCTACTTGGTTCGATGGATACTAAAGGAAGAGAATAGTGAGGCACATCCATTTATCATCAATACACAAAACTCTCATGAGATTGTCTCTAATTATAATTATGTCCATGAATCATCACTAGAGGACGCTCCGAAGTTAATATTGATTCTAGAGATGAAAAAAAAATCTAAAATGAACTATGAGAGTACATATGAGTTGATGGACATATCATATATAATCATTGGTGATTTATTCACATATATTATGGCTCATAAGATAATAGAGCACGACGACATCGAACCAGACTTAGTTGAATAATATCAACAAAGTGCATATTGGCCTAAATGTAAAGAAACAATCCAGAAAGAATTCTATTCTTTGACAAAGGATCGGGTATTTGGCTAGGTAGTGCTAACCTACCAAGTGTAAAGTCCGTAGGACATAACTGAGTCTTTGTCATAAAGCGTAACGAGAATAATGAAGTCCTAATATGTAAGGCTCTCCTTTGGCGCAAGGTTTCTCACAACGCCTTGGATTGACCACGATGAGACTTACTCTCTCACAATGGATGTTATGACATCCGAATAATTTGTTAGCCTAGTAGTTTCCGAAAGACTGGAAATACAGCTCATGGATGTGGTTACTGCATATCTCTATGGGGATCTAGATTCAGAGATATAAAAGTGCTTGATGGCATTATATTACCAAAATCAAGTAACTCTAAACCACGAAATGCGTTTGCAATAAAATTGAAACGCTCACTTTATAGATTAAAACAATCTATGCGGATGTGGTATAACTGCCTAAGTGAACACTTGATTGGGAAAGGATATATAAGAACTATGAACTGTGCCCTTGCGTATTTATTTAGAAAAACAAGTTCTAGATTTTCAAAGTAGCTTTATATGTCGATGTTAAGAACATAATAGGCACTCTTGATGAAATAAGAGAACCCACAAGCAACTTGAAATCTAAATTTGAGATGAAAATCTTGGGAAAACTTGGTTTTGTCTAGCTATTTGAGCCAGGACACCTAGTTTGTGAAATATTAATTCACCGATCGCATATGTCTAGAAAATAATCAGACAATTTAATATAGACAAAGAGCATCGGGTTAGCACTCCCATGATTGGTCAAAGTGTTGGATATAAGGAATTATCCATTTCGTCTAAAGGATGGTGACGAAAAAGTGTTGGAAGCTGGAATTCCCTATCTAAGTACAATATGCGCATTATCGTACTTAACTCAATACACTTGACTGTATATTGTATTTCTCAGTGAACTTGTTAGCTAGATTTAGCTCAACGCCAACGCAACATCATTTGGAATGATATCAAGTAAATCTTTTGGAACCATTGATATGGGCTTATACTTTCCCTGCAGAAATAAAAATGAGATTGATAATGGAGGTTCAATACCTACTTAGAATGTAAGCAGCAAAAGTACTAGCTCTTATAGAAAAAAACCAAACAATGTCTTGGTATGTTTTTGCTGATATTAGGTATCTGCTTAACCCATACAAAGGTTGTTCCCAAACTGGATAAGGAATTACCACTGGGAATACGCCGATTGCTTGGAAGTAAGCTAAGCAAACCCTTGTAACTACCTCCTTGAACTAATCCAATAATATTACTCTCCATGAGATAATTAAAGAATGTATATGATTAAGGACTATCATTACATATATTAGAGGAGTTAGTAATTTTGGGTTTAACCAGTATCTTACTTGCATATATGGAAATAATGCATCATGTATTGAAGAAATGAACATAAGATACATCAAGGGTGATAACACAAAGTCTTATACTCAGCAATAAGAAAACTCTCATCGAGATTCAATTGAATCAAGTAAGATGTCAGGAGAACATGACACATTTTACCAAATCATTACCTAAAACCATATATTAGGAAACATGTAGAAAGTAAATGCAAATGTTTTCCAAACTCCCTTGATTAATGCACGAATCAGGGGGAGTAGTAGACAAAAGGGGGGAGTCTACTATATTTGTGATATTGGTATGTTGTGCTCTTTCCTTCAACCAAGGTTTCATTTTTCCCATTGGGTTTTGTTCCTTGGTATAAGGTTGTAGTGAGACAACTGTTTATATACCATAATGTTTTCCCAACTCTCATAATTAATGTACGAATCTAAGAGAAAACTAGACTCAAGGAAAAGTCTATGTATTGCAAAGAAGCTGGTGCGTTGTACTCTTTCCTTCGTCAAACTTTTATTTTTTCCCATTGGGTTTTTATTTTGGCGTAAGGTTTTAACGAGACAACAATTGTGCACCATCACTCCTTCAACTCGGCACAAGGGGGAGTGTTGTAGGATAAGTGTGTCATCGTCTAAAGGATGTGACGATAAAGATAGAGATATAGATATTGATAAACATATCAAAGTTATATTAGAACTGAAATATCTCGTGGTTATCTATTTGTATCTCATCCCTATATAAAGGACTTTTGATTAATGAGAATTACAGATTCATTCTCTCCATTCTATTGTTGTTCTATTCGTTTTTCCCTTTAACATTTATTTTGTTTTAATACGATCAAATATATTAAAATTTGTTTTAAAATTATAAAATATTTCATTCTTTTTCTTAAATATTTAATTTCAATTTTTTTATTAGTAAAATATAATAAAAAAAAGTATTTCTTTTTATGGTAATAATTTTTGGAGTAAATTACATTTTTGGTTCATGTGATTGCTGCTCACTCTTAAGTCACATCATTATTATAAAATGATTACATTTTTTATCACTTGGTTGTCATTTTGTTTCATATTTGATCTTTATGGTTACTATTTTGTTTTAGATTTGATTCATGTTGTTAATGCCGTTAAAAAAAACTCCTTTAAGTTGAGGACATTTTGGTCTTTTTGTTTTTTATTTTATTTTTGTTTTTTTAGTAGATGTTTTTCCTTTTCTATTTTTTTAAATACATCTAGAATGTACACATGAAACATGTGTACAACATGTTGATGCAACCCAACCCACAGCCCTATAGTTCAAGGACTCCCCCCCCCCTCTTCTGGTCATCTTCTTTGGCAAACCCACATAGGAACTAAAAACCCATAAACAAAAACCAAATCTAATTTAATGAGCACAAACCCCAGACAAAAGATAAAAAACCTAAATATGAAGTCTCAATCTAACAAACTAAAACTCAAACAAATCAAACACAGAGATTTAGATCAGAAACCCAAGTTAATGAGCATAAAACCGATGTGCAAATCTGAAAACAAACCAAAATCCACATCTAGCTAATATCCATATCTTGTTTAGGATGAGAACTAGACGTTCCTATCACCAAATATGAAGCCTCGACCCAATCTAAGCGCAAATCAAAAGGTCATCACGATGAGCTTGAACTTGTATTGGATTAAAATCTAGATCCATACAATGAACTCGTAAATAAATTAAACTGGTATATATCGAAAAAACCCAAATTGAAACCAATCTAAATTACCCAAAAACAAAAACCCAACCCAAATCAAAACCAATCTAAGAAACCCCATAAACAAAACCAAAACTTGAAACCAAAACCTAAATAAAAAATCTCGGTCCTCGTTGGAAATAAAAAATACATCAAAAAAAACATCAACGGAGGGAGAGGGGACTTTTTGTTGGTCATCGTTGCAGCAGGGGGAAGGGGGACTTCTCTATGATCATGTTGGTCGTCGTTGCAGCAGGGTGGGACACAATTTTCTTTACATAGAGCTTAAAGGATTTGGTTGCCGGAGACGGTGAACAAAATTGATTCTACGGAAACTTCCGTGATGTTGGTGGAGGAACACTTTCTTCACGTGGCTTGCTTTTTAGTATTTGTTTGCGTGTATATATCTTTACTACCTTATAAATGAAATTTACCAAAAGTTTTAAATACAACTTATAAAACATAAAATACTACACCTTTAAGCATAAAAGTCTTAAGTGCAACTCTTTAAGCACAAGTTACTTCTCTTTAGAACATAACATTTGAAAAACTCTTAAGTACACTTAATAAAACATAGGTAGTGTTTGATACGCAGACATGATTGGACGGGACGGGACATGACTGGACAGGACAGGACAAGAGGCTAGGACCGTACTGGACTGGACAAGACAATGTCTGTCTTGTGTTTGGTACGACTAGGACCAGATAGGACAAGACTAGACAAATTTCCCTAAAAGTTGTTTGATTATTTTATATGTCATATAATAGTTATAAATAACACAAATGAAGTATATCTTTAAATAATTTAATTAAAAAATATTTTTATTTTTTTACACGATTTTCATACATATAAATACATACAAAAACAATGGTAGAAAATTTGAATGAAGAATCTGAAATAATTTATAGTAGTTCGAAAAAATCTGACGGCGGTTGGCGGTAAGCGTCGGTGGCGGCGGCGACAATGAGTGGTGGTGATCGGTGGAGGTGGCGATAGGCGGTGGTTGTGGAGGTGGTGGAGGAAGTTGTTGTAGTAGTGGAGGAAGAGGTGGAAGTGGTCGACGATGGTTGTTGGTGGCTACTGGTGGCCGTTGATGAAGTATATCTTTAAATAATTTAATTAAAAAATATTTTTATTTTTTTACACGATTTTCATACATATAAATACATACAAAAACAATGGTAGAAAATTTGAATGAAGAATCTGAAATAATTGATAGTAGTTCGAAAAAATCTGACGGCGGTTGGCGGTAAGCGTTGGTGGCGGCGACGACAATGAGTGGTGGTGATCGGTGGAGGTGGCGATAGGCGGTGGTTGTGGAGGTGGTGGAGGAAGTTGTTGTAGTAGTGGAGGAAGAGGTGGAAGTGGTCGACGATGGTTGTTGGTGGCTACTGGTGGCCGTTGATGGTGGTGGCAGCCATAGGGGGTGGTGATCGGTGTTAGTGGAGGTGGTTGACGATGGTAGTGGTGGTGGCGATGGCCGATGGTTGTGGAGGTGGTGGAGGTGGTTGTTATGATGGAGAAATAGGTAGAGGTGGTCGACGGTGGTTGGCAGTGGCTACTGGTGGCCGCCGACGGTGGTAGTGGCGGCGATAGGTAGTGGTGACCCTTACGACTAATACAATATTAGGATTATATATCAAATGGCAGTAGATTAGTGATTTTTATTTTCTGTCTTATTTTTGTCCCATGTTGTTCCACCTATTTTGGTAGAATAAGAAAATAACATTTTTTGTCCCATCTTGTTCCACCCTGTCCAATTTTTGTCCCTGTCCCATGTCGCGCCAAACGTGGGACAGTGAATTTTTGTCCTGTCCCATGTCACGCCAAACGTGAGACAGTGAGTTTTTGTCCCGTCCTGTCCCACCCAGTCTGCAAACCAAAGGCACCCATAGTGTACAAGTCTTTTATGCAAAGATTTTAAAACGGTCCAATATATAATATAGGGTACACTCAAGCCCATCCTTTCTGACTCTTATTTCACACGTCCCAGACCATACATGTTGGACGCTTTCTTCACGTCTCTTTCTTGATCACAAAAGAGGAGTGCTCAGACTTCCCTTTCTTGCTGCTCAGAGTCCCCAGAGGTATTTTTAGGTATATAACCTTAAATGAGATTTTAATTAAGTCCATGACCTTCTCATGAGTATAAACCCGTTTTTTCTTGAATAGTCCATGAATTTAAAAAAAACTCGTTATTTCCTTAATTGACCCGTCTTTAGACCCAGTTTCACTATTATCGTCAATTCAAAATTCAAATGGTCCGCTCCATCAATCTTCCATCGCGGTAATCGACGAGCCTTAGATTT
Organism: Arctium minus; assembly: GCA_954870635.1. Taxonomy (NCBI): domain Eukaryota; kingdom Viridiplantae; phylum Streptophyta; class Magnoliopsida; order Asterales; family Asteraceae; genus Arctium; species Arctium minus. The sequence continues at coordinate 126,540,537 of OX941081.1, read as the reverse complement.
GGGATTTCGCCCAACTATGTGTCTAATTGCATATATTTTGTGTTATTTTCTTCGCTCGATTGCTTGATCTGTGTTTAATTATATGTTTGTTTGTTTATCTCTGAGTTTTGGTGCTTAATTTTTGTGGGTTTCTTGATTTGGGGATTGAACTTCAGAAGAGGAGGAGGAGGAGGAGGAGGAGGAGGAGGAGGAGGAGGAGGAGGAGGAAGAAGAAATGAGTGGAGTTGTGCTGGTGGCTATTGCTGTTGCTATTGGTAACTTACTTCAAGGATGGGATAACGCTACTATTGCTGGTAAACTGCTTAAAACCCACATATTTTGTGTTGAGATTTAAAAATATGAGTTGAATTTGTGTGTGAAATCTGAAATCTTAGCTTTATTGGGTAAAAGGTTAGATACCGGCAACCCTGACCGGCCCCATACCTGAAATCTTAGCTTTATGGTTATTGGTTTATGCTTTCTTTAACTGTAAACCATCTTTCTGGAATCATAATTCTTGGTTCTAATGCGATTTAGGGGATGTTTAACTTGCAAAATGAACCAACTATTTGGTGTTCATCTCGGTGTCTCCGGTCAGTCTCTTTCTAGGTTTGTCGTCGATTTTATTTTCCATTGCTTTTTTTTTTTGTTTTCGATTGCAATCGATTAACATGTTTGTTTTCCAATCTAGGTTTCCAAGTCGAGCTTCGATTAACGGGTTTGTGATCGATTTATCTGGGTTCTTCGATTACAATCGGTTGCAAGTTTCCATCTTCTGTTCATCTTCGATTAACATGTTTCATTGCTTCCTTTTGTTTTCAATTAACAGGTTTCCATTGCTTCTTTTTGTTTCCGATTAACAAGTTTCCACTACTTCTTTTTCTTTTCTATTAACAGGTTTGATTGCTTCTTTTTGTCCGCTTTAAGTTTTGACCACCATTGTATGATATGCTAGAAAATGGATCAAGTTTAGTCGATTTTTTCTCCTTTATATGGTTGCTTCCAAGCCTAATTTGGTGTCTAACACACCACATTTTGGGTCATACAGTCTAGACTGCATTGCAGATGGGGTTATTAAATTAAGTAAAAAAAGATGCATCACTCCATAAGTGACCAAGCTTTCTATATTATAACGTAGACCAACCCTACTCAATTTTATGTCAATATGACTTTAGCAATGGAGCTTACATAAATGGCCAAGCCTAAACCAGTTGCAAGATAGTGGCAACCTGCAGCGAACACTCAGAGTCATAAATCGTATTTTAGATAGCCACGTCAAAATAAAATATCAAAAAAATACATAAGATGGGTGTTTTTTTATTTTGTTTGATTATTTCACTTGTGTGTTTGTGTGATTCTGTGAACATATTCATCATTTAATTTTGCTATATTTAATTACATTTCTGTTACTTCTGCACATGTCACGGAAATAACATCTCTATCCTTCGTTTGGTTTTGTTTTAATTTTGCACATGGAGTTCCTTAAATTTCAGAAAAGAGTGAAAGTTTAGGGAGGAAATGTGAAGAAAGCAGTGTGTGGCAAAGATGTGAATGGCATAAAGCATATCAAGGAGGGTTTGTTGAATCCATCCTTTGATGACTGATTTTCTGAAACCTTATCTAATGTAACCAACATTTTCAAAATTCGTTGTATTTTTAATTAGTCTTTTTGTAGAATTATGAGTATGTTAATTCAATTTTGGAGTGCTTTGGGTTTATTAGTTTGATATCTCACTTTCTTCGGTTTTGCAGTGACTTTGAGTTTGTAAGAAATCCATCTTTTGGATTTGTTTGTTTAATTTTTTTAGTGTTTGGGGTTTTTATTCGATTTTGTGGTGTCTTTTTTGAGTACAGGAGTTTTTTCTTTTTGAAATTATCTGCTATGACTACACATTAGGATAACCGAAGATTTAGATTTTCAGTTGAAGCTTCTATCGAGGTAATTAGATCCATTGTTGTTTGAGGTTTCTGTTAATTTGCATCTCCTGGTTGTTTTGTGTTTCCTTTTTTTAAGTGTTTAGATCCATTATTTCCTGTTTTTTTGAGTGTTTCTTGTCTTCCATATATATATCTAATGGTTTGTATTTGACACTCCCTATATATATATATATGTATAGTGGAAGATTCAGACGAGAACGCTAACTATTTAAGAAAACACGAAAACAACAAAAAACAGCAGATCATGTACAAAATCATATGTGATTTTGCACTACCCGAAAAATTCGGATGCTGGCGATGTCAACCGCGATTCATAGGTCGCGCGCATAGTTGTGTGAATCATATATGATTTTGTACGTGAATCATATATGATTTTGTATGTACTCCGCTGTTTTCGTGTTTTCTTAAATATATGTTGTTCTCGTTTGAACCCACCTCTTTCTCTCTCTCTCTCTCTCTCTATATATATATATATATAGGGAGAGGTTCATTTGAGAAATGATAAATATATGAGAAATAGAGAAGTAATCTTAGCCATTCATCTGGTCAACATTTGTGGCTTTGACCGCGAAGCACCGGATAATTCCTTGCATGGTCTATAGAAGGTAGAGGGGTAATTTCGTAAAATACACGGGATGCGTTCATATATGAATCTGTATGAATCACAAAGATTCATATATGAATCTGTTAATTAGTTCAACTGAGGGGCTGTTTGGTTGGTTTTTCATTAAGTTCTGTATGGATAAAGTTGTCTGTGTGGATTAATCTGTCTGTATAGATTTAGAAGGTTTTTATTTGAGAGAGTTTTTTCATAGATGGAATGAACGTGTTTTTTAATGGGAGGGACTGGTTTGAAAAAAACTTGGCTTTCTGCATAAAGCTCCCCCTTCAAATCTTACTGAATAAGTCACTTTCTATATCATTAAGCCACTACCAAACAGTCATATATAGCTGACTGAATAAGCTGTGAGTCTCATTAAGCTCATTAAGCTGCTAACAAACAGGCCCTGATTCATATATGAATCTTTGTAATTCATACAGATTCATATATGAATAAGTTAATTGGTTCATATATGAATCACAAAGGTTCATATATGAATCTGTTTGTTAGTTCAACTGATTCATATATGAATCACAAAGGTTCATATATGAATCAGTTAAAAGAGTTCAGATGTGAATTGCACTGGTTCATATATGAACATATAGTTTATATGTGAATTATACAGGTTCATATATGAACACAACCCGTGTATTTTGTAAAAATTACGAAAGTGTCCTTCTATTTTTGGAAGAGCCGCAACTTTTGACCAGTCAAATCTGATCTTGACCGTGTGAATGGCTAGGATTACTTCTCTATTTCTCATATATTTACCATTTCTCAAATGAACCTAAGACTATATATATATATATACATATATATATATATATATACATATATATATATATACATATATATATATATACATATATATATATATATATCAGAAGGTTAGTTTTCTATATGAATCTTTGTAATTCATACAGATTCATATATGAATCAGTTAATTGGTTCATATATGAATCACAAAGGTTCATATATGAATCTGTTTGTTAGTTCAACTGATTCATATATGAATCACAAAGGTTCATATATGAATCAGTTAAAAGAGTTCAGATGTGAATTGCACTGGTTCATATATGAACATATAGTTTATATGTGAATTATACAGGTTCATATATGAACACAACCCGTGTATTTTGTAAAAATTACGAAAGTGTCCTTCTATTTTTGGAAGAGCCGCAACTTTTGACCAGTCAAATCTGATCTTGACCGTGTGAATGGCTAGGATTACTTCTCTATTTCTCATATATTTACCATTTCTCAAATGAACCTAAGACTATATATATATACATATATATATATATACATATATATATACATATATATATATATACATATATATATATATATATATATCAGAAGGTTAGTTTTCTAAATAATACATTGTCAAAGTTGTAGAAATATTACCATTTAATGTCTAACAAAACCGTGGTAACTAAAAAAGTGTCTTGAATCCTTCAAACTATTAAGTTAATAGATAAATTTGATTATTTGAATAATAATTGCAGCCATCAACGATCAAAATTAATTAACAGATGTAGCAGCCAGGGATGGTCAACTCTTACAGAAATCAGCTTGCTTCGGTTCTTAAACAAATACAGAATTCTTTGTGGTGCTGCCCTGTCTGCATCTGGGAGGAGAAAAAGTGATGCTTAAACTAATTGTGACAACACTATGATGATGACGGGAGTGTATGCAAACAACTTATCTGCCATTGATTTGGACTTTTGTGTTAGTATGCTGCCAAAGACAGGTTCAAGAGGCATATAAAAAGGTTTTTCCAACCAATCCATTTCTGTTGATGTTCTAATTGTTGGGTTTCCATGTTCTAGATTTGATGTTTTACTGATAAGGAGTTGAATTTGGTATTTTTGCATTGTTTATAATACATATGTTGATGTTCAGGCATTAAATGTATTGTATGTTTACCAACCTATTGATTGATCTTTGAATTGGAAAATTCCAATCATATTTTAGCCTTTGTAACTTCCTTCTGTTTATTGTTTATTCTCAATTCTATTGGTATTGTTGTTGATGCTTTTTTCCATCTCTAACTAACTATTTTACTTTTCTTATAGATGATTTCATCCAAACATTGCCCAAACCAGTAACTGAAACATCACAAGTTTGCAACAACTCAACTTAATCCTTTTGCGTTGACTGGACGATTGTCGTAGGCGTCATCGTAGTCTTCCATTCTCATTGGGATTTTTTTTTTGTTTTTCTTACAAGTCCAATGTTCTTGAGCTCAACATTTGATTATCTATTTTACCTAATTAAGAAGTACTAATTTTTTATGTCTTTACTTTGTAGAAGTTTTTGCAATGTTCAAAATCTAATAATATTAAATATAAGTTTGCATGAGAATTGTGTTTTGATGTTCTACCTTTTCATAGAGAGCTTTGATGCATGTGGACGTGATGTGATTAGTATGGTCCTTGCTATTTTCCTCCTTATACACATCGTTTTACATTTTTTCAATTTGCCCGTTGGTTAAATGCACCCTTGCCTACTAAATTGGTTGGTTACCATAGATAGAATAGACTGATTTTGCATTTATGTTTATATTTGTTTAACTTTTATTTCCTGCCGCATTGTGCGGGTATATAACTAGTATATATATATATATATATATATATATATATAGCCTTATTTGAGAATCCATAAAATTGTAATAATTTTAAGAACCGATGAATCATGTGCTATTTCACATGATTTTTTTTTCCATCTACGGCTTGGTTCTAGTGTATTGATTAATAAAAAATTGTTTCATAATGTGTTTGTTTCACATATATTTGTTTTACAATGCGAACATTCTTTTATGTGTTTGTTAAACAAAAAGTACTACTAAAAATTTTCACATTGTAAACCAAATACATATGAAACAAAGACATTGTGAAACAAATAAATGTTAATCAATATATTAATTTTAGCATTAGATGGAAAAAATCATGTGAAACAAGACCTTACAATAATAGTTCTCATAGTTATCACAATAGAAGGGGTTCTCAAATGATTAAACCCCTATATATATATATGTATAATATTGATATATATAGATGGAGGATCAAACAAGAACAAATCAAAATAAAAGAATAAGAAAACGGTCAAATCACAAGTGAATCACATGTGATCTTACATGCGATTACGAAACACAATTAATGCAAGGGTGAGTGAATGACCTGACTCGCGAACTCTGGTCATAGCCAAAGTCATGGGGAACCATATGTGATTATACACACAATTTTAGTGTATAAAATCACATGTGATTTGACCATTTTTATATTATCTTATTTGATTATTGTTCTCGTATAAACTGGATTCTATATATTTAGTGTAATATATATGTATTTATATATAATTAATATAATATAAATTATAATGTATTCATTATTGTTCAAAGAAAATTATATAAAAATTAAAAAGACCAAAAAAAACAACTTTTTTAACGAATGTTAGTTAGTAGGACCAAAATTTAAATAAAGTGACAACCACATTGATTAAAATTGTAATTATTTTAAAATATGACGAGACTTGATGGTGAGTGACAAACACAGAGACCAAAAATGTGATTTACTCTAATTTTTGTAAATTTCTTCAAATTTGGAGATTTTGACTCTCACTCTTACTTTTATCTAGGACTGTAAACGAACCGAAGTTCAGCGAACCGTTTGGCGAGAAGTTCGTTTATTTAATAAATGAACGAACACAAACACAATTTTTGTTCGTTTACTTAAATGAACGAACATGAACAATGTTATCGTTCATTCATTTATGTTCGTGAACGTTCATTCATTTATGTTCGTATATGTCTGTTTAAATATATAAATATAATTATATATACTATGACATTAATGTGTAAAAGCATTAATTAAATAAATTTTTTAAAATTCCGTTTTTATACTTCCTAAGTTTACCCGATTTTCATTTTGTTATGTTATTTTTTACGAAAAAAATGATGAGTAACGGTGGTTGTTTTTTATTCATTTGTGTTCGTTCATTTATGTTCGTTTGTTTACGTTCGTTTAGCTCTTAATGAATGAACATAAACGAACACGAACAAACATATTTTCTTAATGAACAAACATGAACACCAAAAATTTCGTTTGTTTACCGTTGGTGTTCGTTCGTTTGTTCAGTTAAGTTAAACGAACAAACACGAATAAGTCTCCATTTGTGTTCGTTCGGTTCGTTTACAACCCTACTTTTATTCATTGGGAGAAAGTTTTGAAAAATTTGTTAAAGCAAACAAATTGTTCAAAATCTCAATTTTAAAGAATATGTTGAAAATGTTCTTATACCAAACATGACTTAGAGCATCTCCAACAATTATACTAAACTAGAAATTTTGGAGGTTATAAACTTTTTTTTTTTTGCTAAAATAGAGAGAAAAAAAAGAATATAGAAATCTTTAAATTTGGAGAAATCTCTTAAACTTGAAAATTGATGAGAGAGATTTTATTTTAGTTAATTGTTTTTACTTTTTACCAATAAGGTTGAAAGTGTATTGGGATAATAAATTTATAAAATATTTTAATAATATAATTAATGTTAGAATTGCTAAAATAAAGTAGTTATTAGAGCTAATGGTAACCTTTTTAAAAACTTCTAATTTTAAATATTCTATCTTAAAAAAATTATTATATATTTATTAAAAATACCTTTATTTATCAGTTAATTGCTTAGCTTTTCGATCAATTTATCAAACATAACCTTTGGTAGTTAAAATATATTGGAATTTTTAATAACAATTGAATTTCAAGTTCATTTATTTGCGCTTTTAGTAATTATAAAAATATATCAACTATTAAATATATTTTTATTGCATTCTATTTGTTTTAATAAAATCATGACAATTACAATATGTAATGAGATACATGATAATTTATCTTGTAATAAATATTAAAATCTCCTCTATTATGATAAAACATTAATGAATTTTGTTAACTAATTAAATAATAACTATAAGATTATAAGATGTAAGTATTCAGAATAATTGAAAAAAAATATATATTTATGATATATTATATGTAACACCCTAAAAATAGGGCGAAATTAAAACTTAAAATTTCGGCCATAACTTGTCTATAAAGTAGGGATTTATAAAAACCTGTAAATGCAAACAACCAAAAACCCAATATATAACATTTGGGTAATTCAACAATCAAAGGGAAATTTCGGACCAAGGTTTCCAATAAATACAACTAATGCCCTAAACGGGTAGTTTGTATACTCGAATGTGTACCAACAAAATGGGAAGTAACAATCAACAACCGGATTAATCTAAGTCGATTGTCTAGATTAAGTCGAGTGTCGCTACGTTCCCCAAAAGTGCTCTCTTCACAAGTTCCCTAAAAATGCCCGACTCCTATGGTGCTCCTACATGCATCGATCAACATGTCAACCCATTCTAGCTCCACCGCTAGCGGGACCTGAAGAACAACACAAGAAACCACAAGTGTTAGGCTACAATCTAGTGAGACCTTACACAATTATATGCACGTAAATAAATGAGAAACATCAAGCCAGAAACCAACTTTACCCATTCCGCAGTGGTGGTATCCTTTCAAACCCATCGTGGCACTAAAACGTGCCGAACCTGAATATACATATACACACATACAACATCCAACTTGCTTTCCGGGGGAGACCCGGTCCGATCAAGTGATCAGAACAACTAAAAGGGATTGCTTACAAGTAATACTTCGGGCCTACACCTCAGGTTCTTGACTTTAGTGCACACCTTTCCGGTATCACCTCAAGTTCTTCCATCTCCTTTAGTGTCCACTCCTCGGAGTCCCTCCTCAAGGATCTAGAACCTTAGTGCCTACCCAGTTCCATGAGAGTTTCACCTCAAGGTTCCGCGGTCCTTTAGTGCCTACTCTCACGTTATAAGGAGGGGTTCACGAATCCTCAAATAATATCACACAACACTTTAACATCACTTATAATACAATATCATGCCAACATAAATTCCAACTAAATACTAGTATGATCCAAGTTCTTTTGTTTATTCACCTATGCTATCCTTTTAATATACATAAAATCCAACCACTTCAATAATTCCATATGAATCCTCTTCCCCTACATTTAAGTCCAAAAGTAACTAGTTGTGGTCTAAAATACAAGGAAGTAAGGATGAAGCCCAAGTAATTTAAATGACTACAAAATCCATTTCTAGGTCAAAGTTCCACATAACAAGATTAGATAGTTGATAGTGTTAAAGCAACAATTAGTAAGGAATAACATAGTAAGGAACTCACCAATAAGGTTTGTTAGGTGAAAACCCTAAATATTGGAAACCCTAGAGATGATGGTAGGTGGAGACTTGAGATGTAAGAGTTCCTAGTCTTGCATTAATGGTGGAAGATTTTAGGTTAGCAATATTTCTTTGACATAAATGGATTAGAAATCAATGAAGAGAGATGTTGCATTAAGTGTAGAACCTACCTCAGAGAAGAGAGAAATCGCTAATCAAGAAGACCCAAAATCAGTATTTTTATGAAATGGGTCGATCTGCTCTATTTAATGCCTCTAGGCCCGACGGCGACCTCGCCCTGGTGACAATGCCAAGGCACAATCGCCCGAATTGTATCGAGGCGTGTCCCCTGGGCGCGAGTGTGACAGGGCGACTATGCCCCGAGCACTATCGTCGGGCATAGTCGCGAGGTTTGTACCGTAACCCAAGTCCCCACTACGACAGTGACAGGGCGACTATGCCCTGGGCACTATCGCCGGGCATAGTCAAGAGGCTCGTACCGAAGCCTCAAAACTCCGAATTTCAACTCGTTAATGCTCTAAGTCCTATTACTATAAATTTCAAGCGATTTTACGGTAAGAACAAATACTCTAGGTCGTAAACATAATCGAAGGTGAAACGATAAAAGGGAAGATTCTCATTCTGTTGGGTCTGAAATGTGTTAAGGATGGTTAATACTGCTAGACATGACTATTACTACTGACTGAGGAAGTTAGTACTGCCAGATCAATTACTACTGCTTGAAGGAGTTAATACTGCTGAGACAAAATTAATACTGCTTGCTGAGATTAATACTGCTAGTTCAGAATTAATACTGCTCATGAAGATAGTGCTGCTTATGAGATGAAGACTCTGTTTGGGAATAAAGACAACTGTATAGATTGAAGCTAAAGTAAAGGAGATAATTATGGAATGAAGATCAATTTTATTTTGATAATTATCTTGTAATCAGTCTTGTATATATACTATAGAAGTCTTTGATAAAAGAAGAAGTTTTTTTGTTTTTTAAGAGAGAATTAACCTCAAGACTAGTTTAGATCCTTTCGATAGAGAAGTATAGAACGTCTGTTGAGCCTGTTCAACAGATTGAGGTTTTGTGTGTAATCATCAAGTTGAATCAATATAAACTTGTGATTTGAGTTTTATATACTGTTCCATTGATTGTTAGTGTTAAAGTGTTTTTCCTCAACTTCTTTAGCATTGATTCTAAGTGTGTGTGAATTAAATTCTTGTTTGTGTTACGATCCTGACAAGTGGTATCAGAGCTTTGTTAAACTCAGAAAAACAACAATCATCATGGACGGTTCAAGTGATAGCGTTCTGGTCTCAAAGGTTCCAATGCTCAGATCTAATGAGTTTGACATGTGGAAGATTAGGATCAGGCAATACATTCTTCTCACAGATTACTCCATGTGGAACATCATTGAGAATGACCCATCTAATGAAGGAAAGATTGGTGAAGATGGAAAAAGAATCCCACCAAAGACGGATGGAGAGAGGAAGATAAGGCAGACAGAGATGAAAGCCTTGAGCACACTGCTCTTGGCTATTCCTAATGAGTATCAACACCAATTCTGCAACTGCACTGATGCCCAGATGCTTTGGAATGCTCTAGAGAAGAGATTCTCTGGTACCAAAAGTACCAAGAGAAATTAGAAGGCAATATTGAAGCAACTGTATGAAAACTTCATGTCAACTAAGAATGAGTCCATGACTCAAACTTTTGACAGGTTTAACAAGCTGATTGGTGAACTAGCTACTGTTGGAGTGCAGATTGATCAAGATGATGTAAATAGAAAGTTCTTAAGGTCCCTTGGAGATGAATGGACCATGTATACTGTCTCCTTCAGACAGAATGACAAGCTGGAAGACAAAGAACTAGACGATCTTTATAATGACTTAAGGGTGTTTGAGGCTGAAGTTGAAGCCAAGAAGAGACCATCTGGATACACTCATAATGCTGCTCTTTTATCATCTTCTTCTTCTACTGATTCTGCTGCTAATACAAAATCAGTTAGTACTGCTTATGTATCTAAGCAGGATGTATCTAATGACTCTGTATTAGAAGCTTTTCTTGCTAGTCATGCTAATTCTGGTTTAATTAATGATGATCTTGAACAAATTAATGCATATGACCTTGAGGAGATGGATATAAAGTGGCAGATGGCCATGCTAACTATGAGGGTCAAGAGATTCATAAAGAGGACTGGAAGGAACAACTTTTCTCAGAGGAGAGAAGATGGTGCTGGGTTTGATAAGTCAAAGGTGGAGTGCTACAAGTGTCACAAAATGGGACACTTTGCAAAATAATGCAGAGGAGGAATTCCTCAACAACATGGCAGCAACCATCCGCAAGCACATTCCTCAAGCTTCCAAAACAACAGAAACTCCACTCAAGCTCTTGTTTTTCAAGAAGGAATGGGATTTGATTGGAGTGATCAAGCAGGAGAAGCTGTTCAGAATCAATCCCTGATGGCAGAGGTCTCAGAATCTTCAAGCACAGATATTCCAACAGAGGTAAAAACTAAACTGAGCACTAAAGAGTGTCTTCAGACTGTACAAAAGTACAGGGATCATAACCAAAGCATGTGTGATGATCTTAAAAGGTTAGAGAGAGATATAAGAGAGTATAAAGTGATTGTTGAGAAGTTTGAAGATCAAATCAAGGCTTACAAGGCCAATGAACTTCAGCACTACTATGACACAAATTACTGGAAGTGGGAGAAAAATCAATTAGAGATTCAGATAGAAAAGTCTAAAGAGGAGTGTGAGAAGATAAAGAGTGAGTACGAGAAAGCTAAGCTTGACATTGAGAAGTTTTCTTATGCTTCCAAAGCAATGGACTCTTTGCTTAAAGCTCAAGTTCATGATAAGATCAAGAGTGGTATAGGATACAATGCAACACCTCCACCTTACAACAATAATTACATCCCTCCCTCTTCAGATCTCTTAGAAAACCAAAATAAGGAGGACTTACCTATAAGAGCAACAGAAGTAGATCCTATAGATAGTGTGGTGGTTGAAGAACAGAATGAGGAAGAGAATTCTGAGAGTAAGAATGCAGAAGAGATTCCTGTAGAAAATCATATTCTTACCAATGAAGGGGGGGGGGGGGGTAAACCATTCATCAAGAGTGAAAAGGTGGATAGCTCAAAGAGAGAAAAGGGAAAGATACAGGGAGTCCACTATATGCAGACCACAGTTGTGAATCCCTGTACATGTAAACAGCATCAGCCCCAAAAACATGATAAAACAAGGGGTAATCAAAGAAAGTGGAATAATCAGTGGGCACAAAAACAAGGGGTTGATCTGAGTAAAATCAATAGACCAAAACCTTGTTTTATTTGTGGAAAACTTAATCATATTGCCAAATACTGTTATTTCAATCCTATGAACCAAAGGATAAATTTTCAAAATCCTGTTATACAAAATCCTGTTGGTTATAGGAATCAAAGAAGGAATCATATGACTGAAAATGTAAAAAGAGCACCTATAAAATCTCATGCTCAAAACAAGTTTGCAAAATCAAAGAAAAATACTCCAAATAAGTCAAGGAGTAACTTAATGAAGAAGAAAGCAAACAACTTTGTCCAGGTATGGGTTCCAAAAATAAAGAAAGCTGTTAGTACTGCTACTTCAAATAGTATTGCTGACAGAAATAATGCTGCTGTAAGCAATAGTACTGCTAACCCAATTAGTACTGCTAATGATGTTAGTACTGCTAACAAAGTTAGTACTGCCAATCAAGTTAGTACTGCTTCCAGTAACAGACCCATTATTGTGACAAAGTATTCAAGCCATAAGATTCCCCAGTCTGAAAAGCTCATAAAACTGATTGTGAATATGTTGATGAGAATGGGAAACCCAAGACCACTTTGGCTTGGGTTCCTATTAAAAACTAACTGTTCTACTTTATGTGTAGGGCAACCAACAGCTAAAAGGGAAGAGCATTTGGCATGTTGATAGTGGTTTCTCTAGGCACATGACAGACAACAAGTCATGCCTACAAAACTTCAAAAGAATTGATGGAGGACATGTTGCATTTGGTGATAATCCATCTGGAGGAAAGATTAGTGGAAAAGGTATTGTGTCTAAGGGTAACATGACATTTGAGGATGTCTACTATGTTGAGCAATTGAGATACAACCTGTTAAGTGTATCACAGGTTTGTGACAAGAAACATAGTAAATTGTTTAATGATACTGAATGTATTATCCTTGCTAAAGGGTTCAAGGTAGTTGATGAAAGTATGATACTACTGAGAACACCAAGAAAGGACAATGTTTATTGCTTGGATTTAGAGAATGTATCTAATGATTCATCATTTAATTGTCTATTTTCAAAAGTTTCTGTTGATGAATCATCTCTTAGGCACAGAAGGATGTGTCACATGAACTTTAAAACAATGAATAAACTTGTGAAAAACAACCTTGTAAGAGGTTTGCCACAAAAGGTATTTTCATGTGATGATCACTGTATTGCTTGTCTTAAAGGCAAACATCACAAATCTTCTCATAAGTCCAAAGAGATAAATACAATCTCTACACCTCTCCAATTATTGCATATGGATCTGTTTGGTCCTACTAATGTGATGAGTATTGGCAAGAAATCTTACTGCTTAGTTATTGTTGATGATTTCTCTAGATTCACTTGGGTCTATTTTCTGAGGACAAAAGATGAGACAAATGGACCGATCAAATCCTTTATTCTCAGAGTTGATAACCAAACAAATCAAAGAGTTAAAATCATCAGGTCTGATAATGGAACTGAATTTAAAAACCATGATCTAAACAGCTTCTGTGAGGAAAAAGGTATTGAGAGACAATACAATGCTCCTAGGACCCCTCAACAGAATGGAGTTGCTGAGAGGAGAAATAGGACACTGATTGAAGCTGCAAGATCCCTGTTGGCAGATTCAAAACTGCCAGTTACATTTTGGGCAGAAGCAGTTAATACTGCTTGTTATGTTCAAAACAGGGTTCTAATAGTTAAATCTCAAGGCAAGACACCATATGAACTTTTTAACAAGAAGAAACCTTTTATTGGATTTTTCAAACCATTTGGGTGTCCTTGCACAATTCTTAATACCAAAACTCACTTAGGCAAGTTTGATAGCAAAGCAGATGATGGATTTCTGGTTGGTTACTCATCCCAAAGTAAGGCTTACAGAGTATTTAATACCTCTTCTAGAATAATTGAGGAAAGTGACAATGTCAAATGCAATGAGAGCACACCAAATAAACTTGGTACAGGGCCTGATTGGCTTTTTGACATTGATTCACTAACTAATTGTTTGGGTTTCAGTTATGAGAATAATGCAGGAACAGGGACATAATCAGTACAAGACAAAAGACAAGAGTTTGTGCTGTTCCCAATCTCTACAGCAGATCCTATTGAACTCTGTGTTCAAGAGAAAAAAGATGCTTCAGATCCAAAGGATACTGAAACTGCTCAGAATGAATAGGAGAGAGATGAAAAGGAGGATCAGCGTTTGACTTCAGAACATCTAGAACCTGAGATGCCTGCATTGGTAGAAGATGATACTGATGATGAGAACTCCTCAGTGTTTGGTGGCAGATCTCCTGAAAAGAATGACTCTAATCTGGATGCAGAGATTAATGAAGAGACTACTCATCAAACAAAAGTGCACAAAGATCATCCTCCTCAGTTGGTGATTGGAGACATCAATTCTCCAATCATCACAAGGAATCAGAGTAAGTTGGGAGGATTAAAATACATACAATCAGGCTTACTATCTTGCTTTCTATCTCAGGTTGAGCCCAAAAAGGCACATGATGCAATGCAAGATCCAAGCTGGATAGAAGCAATGCAAGAGGAGCTGCTGCAGTTTGTACTGCAAAATGTATGGGATTTGGTAGAACTGCCTAAAGGACATAGAGCTATAGGGACAAAATGGATTTTCAGAAACAAGAAGGATGAGAGAGGGATAGTGATCAAGAACAAGGCTAGATTGGTAGCACAGGGGTACACTCAAGAAGAAGGAATTGATTATGAAGAGGTTTTTGTTCCAGTGGCTAGGTTTGAGGCAATTAGGCTATTTTTAGCCTATGCTTCTTTCATGAAGTTCAAAGTCTACCAAATGGATGTGAAAAGTGCTTTTCTATATGGCAAAATTGAAGAAGAAGTATATGTCTGTCAGCCTCTAGGGTTTGAAAATCCCAAGTACCCTGACAGAGTATACAAATTGAAGAAAGCACTGTATGGACTACATCAAGCACCAAGAGATTGGTATGACACATTGTATACCTATCTCTTGGAAAATGGTTTTGAGAGAGGAATCATTGACAAGACTCTGTTCATTCAAAGGAAGAAGAAGGACATCCTGTTAGTGGAAATCTATGTGGATGACATCATCTTTGGATCCACAAAAGATCAAATGTGCAGATATTTTGAAGGATTAATGCATAAGAGATTCAAGATTAGTTCTATGGGTGAACTTACTTTCTTCCTTGGGCTACAGGTTAAGCAGAAACAAGATAGAACCTTCATAAGGCAATCCAAGTATGTGCAGGATATTCTTAATAAGTTTGGATTCTCAGACTCAAAGCCTGCAAGCACACCCATGGAGACACACAAACAGATCACTGCAGATCTTGAGGGGGAGGATGTGGATGTTCATTATTACAGATCCATGATTGGCTCTCTCATGTATCTCACAGCTTCTAGACTAGATATCATGTTCCCTGTTTGTGTGTGTGCAAGATTTCAAGTTAGACCAAAGCAATCACATTTTCAAGCAGTCAAGAGGATATTCAGATATCTCAAAGGTCAACCCAGATTAGGCCTTTGGTATCCTCATGACTCACCATTTGAACTACTTGCATATTCATATAGTGATTTGGGTGGAGCTAACTTGGACAGAAAGTCTACAACTGGAGGATGTCAGTTTTTGGGTGCAAGACTAGTATCATGGCAGTGTAAGAAGCAAACCACAGTGTCCACTTCAACAACAGAAGCAAAATACATAGCTGCTGCAAGCTGCTGCAAGCTGCTGCTCACAAGTGCTATGGATTCAGAATCAAATGATGGACTATGGTATGACATTTCTTCACACTCCTATTTTCATAGACAACAACAGTGCTATTAGCATTGTTAATAATCCTGTCAAGCATTCAAAAACAAAGCATATAGAAATAAGGTACCATTTTATCAGAGACTGTAATGAGAAGAAGCTAATTCAGGTTCAGAAAGTACACACAAGTAACCAGTTTGCTGATCTATTCACAAAAGCTTTTGATGTGGGTAGATTCACATTCTTGGTCACAAGTGTGGGCATGATGAACAATGAATAAGTATATTCTCATTCTCTTTATGTACCTATATAGATTCCTCATTATTTACTTTCATTAAATTGGTGCTATTAACCCCCGTGTGTTTAAGTGTTTCAGGTTGTTTTGATTGGATACTTGGTACTTCTAGTTCAGTTAATACTGCTCACTATATTACTCATGAAATTTTTTCAAAAATGGTTAAGTATGGTTACGACTGCTAGGTGGTTTATACTGCCAGTGTAACGTTACTAATGCTTGACTTATTTAATATTGCTAATCAGGGTTACTACTGGTCTGTGTTAATACTGCTAGTCTGTGTTAATACTGCTAGTCTGTGTTAGTACTGCCAGTATGTGTTACTACTGCTAATATGAGTTAATACTGCGAGTTAGTTAATACTTCTAGTGTACTTACTACTGCTTCAAAGAATTACTACTGCGGGGGTCAGTTACTACTGCTAATGTAAATTAGTACTGCTCTTAACTGTTTTATTGGGTGTATAAATACCCCCCTAGTCCGCCAAAAAAAAAATCAAAACGGCTCTTTGAATTTCTTGCACTTATTTATCTTCTTTCTCTCTCGCTCTCGCTAAACGTTCTTGCTCTTCAAGCTCTTAACCCTAGTTTGCAGTCGAATCTCTCTCAAATGGCAGGTCTTGTATTTGTCGATGACCACAATGAGTTGGCAATGCTGAATAAGCCCAACCAAGCCGAAGGATTTCATCAGATTGTGGACTTCCTAAAATCCACACATATCGCCCACGCTTTAACGATCAATCCCACAATCTATGTGGAGCATCAAAGACAATTCTGGGCAAATGCCACCATCCATAATGAAGAGGGTACTCAGGTTATCAAGTCAAGGGTTTGTGATAAACCCCTGACCATCTCGGAGGAGACCATTCACATTCATCTACTTTTAGATGATGCCTCAAGTATAACATCTCTACCCAAGGAAGATCTTTTTGAAAATGTAAGCAGAATGGGATATGGAGGTCCCACTGAGGTATATAAGTTCTTCAAGAACAAATTTTCTCCTCAGTGGAAATTTTTTGTTCATACCCTCCAGCACTGCATTTCAAAGAAAACAACTGGCTGGAGTGAGTTCAGCAGTACCATTGCTTATGCTATGGTCTGCTTAGCAACCTCCAGAAAGTTCAATTTTTCGCAAATGATCTTAAATGACTTACTGTCAAACCTGGATACCAAAACAAAATCTTTTTATATGTATCCCAGGTTTGTGCAAGCTATACTGAATAAGGAATTGACGGATTTACCTCATTTTAATGAGGTATATGTACCAAAGGTCCCAAAAGGGAAGGTGTTTTCTAATATGAGGAGGACTAGTAAGGACTCCTCAGGTATTGACACATCATTGTTCTCTACAATGATGGGTGTATCTCCTTCCCATGGTGAGGCATCAGTGTCAAAGCCCTCATCTGACAACCAAACTGATGACCTACCAACACCACTCATTTCTATTACCATCCCTCAGTCCCTTCTTAAAAAGCCAACTTCACCCATCACCAAAATATATATAAGGAAAAAGGTAAAGAAGGTTCCTTCCCTTCTTGTACCTTCACCCCCACAGCCTTCAAACCCTCTAATGGAGCATTCTCCATTAGAGAATATCGATAGGGAAACCACAGGGGTGTCTCCCAACCCTAGGAAGGTGCTCACTAAGGAGCAGGTTGAGCATATGGGCTGTAAGGCTCACACTACTGACTTTGCACAAAGTGCAGGGCAGGATAGTGTGAACATATCTAAGACCTTCCCCATGGCAACTTTGGGTGAGCAATCATCCAGAGGTCCCCGGTGCCAAGAAACCAAGGGGGTAGAAGGTGCCTCTGCTAGGCAGAGGACCCCTACTAAAAGTTCCAGTGATCCTCCAAGGGTGGTAAACACACCTAAAGGTGGTGAGGATAGATATACATACAATGAATTGATGGAAACTATTGCCAACATCAATAATGATGTCCTATCTCAGGGCAAACTTATTGAGAAGCTACAATAAGTGATCTTATCCCAACAAGTCCAGATTTCCAGCCTCAAGAAAATGGTCCTCAAGCATGTGCAAAAGAAGAAGAGAACCAAATTCATACTGAAGAAGAGGAGCATCCCTCATGATGCTTCCAAAGAGGGGGAGAATAGAGCTGAATCTGAGAAACAGAGTCCTGTTGGAATGAAGTCTACTTTCGAGGGGGAGAAGGGAAAAGAAGCAGAAACCAGTACAACAGTAGAAACAGAGCCAGCAGTAGAAACGTTCAAGAAAGCAACATCAATTGGCTTAGCAGCAGTAACAGGGCTTTCTGTTGAAGAAATAGAGATAGAAGAAACCCTTCTAAAGGCCAAAACAGACACTCCCAAAGCCACTCAAAAGTCCAAGGGAGTGGAAATCAAAGAGGGAGGCCCTGAGCTAAAAAGGAAAGAAATCAGTGAGGATGAACTGAAGAGGAAAGGAAAGGAAAAGGTGGATGAATCTACAAAGCCACCAAAGAAGCTAAAACAAATTGAACTAGATGAGGAACTGGCTAAGAAGCTGCAGGCTGAGCTACAACAAGAAGAAGAAACTCAGAAGGCCAAAGATAGGCAAATTGCTCTAGATCTGTCCACTAAGCTGAATGAGTAATATCAAAAGAGTTTGAAAGCTGCAGCTGAGGCCAAAAAAAGTACAGTGAAAGCATCCAAGCACAGACTGCTAGCAAAGATTCAGAAAAGAAAACCTTCTAAGACCTATTTGGCCAATCAAGAAAGGAGAAAAATGGTAAACTTTCTGAAAGGCTCAATTGGTGTAAAAGATGAGATGTTTGCTAACATGTCATACAACAGAGTTGAAGAGCTATATAAAAGGGAAATGGAAAAGCTTCAAGGGGACTTCACTCAAAGGGTTGAGTTTGAAAGACAAATGAAAGAGAGACATGATCTCAATATCCAACAACCCTTCCCTGAGAGTGAGGAAACCACTCCTTCAAAAGAAAAGGCTGAAGAAAAGAAGGAAGAACATGTTGCTGTGGAAGTCAAATCTGCAAAGAGAGTGAAGACAATAGCTTCCAAGAAACTGTCTAAGAATCCAAGGGTTGCAGAAGCTGAGAAAGATACAGAACCATCTGTTACAGGTCAAGCTGAGCAATCAAGTCAAAGTGCACAGCAACCAAGTCAATCTAATGTGCATTTTGAACTTTACATGACTGTAACAGATAATGATCCAGTGAAGGCAGATCCCATTTCAGTCCAAGCCCCTGAAATCATCCACTGGGATATTCTTGAAGATCAAGGCAAAGAATATTTTAGAATCAAAAGAATGGGTGATCATTTTGAAGTATATTCTATTTGGGGGAAGATAGTCAGATGTTGTTCAAGGTCAGACTTGGAAGAAATGTTTAAAGTGGGAATGAATCTATATGGGGATGTGCTGAAGACTCCAGGGATGAACATCAAGAAACTAGCAATGGAGTATTTATGCATGATGTTTAGTCCAGATCTTGTCAAGCATGTCATCAAAGATGTCTTCAAGTCTGTGGACAACTGGATACTTATTGAAAGGTGTGGGGTGTATATCTTGACCATAGATAAAAGCTTGCATGAATATTATCTGGTGGATAAGATATATGACCATAGCCTAGCCAAGCTACAGGGGATGCTGAAAGCCAAACTAATCTGTCCTCAAGGCTCAGAAATGGCAAGGATTGTGGTTAGCAGGATCATCAATCAAAGCTTGGGTTTGGATCCTAATCTAGGGGTATAAACTTAGGTTTTGAAAGCATCATGAAGACCAGTTTTTGAAGAACTTAACTTCTCATTTTGAAAAGTTAAGTTAGGGGGAGATTGTTGGGTCTGAAATGTGCTAAGGATGGTTAATACTGCTAGACATGACTATTACTACTGACTGAGGAAGTTAGTACTGCCAGATCAATTACTACTGCTTGAAGGAGTTAATACTGCTGAGACAAAATTAATACTGCTTGCTGAGATTAATACTGCTAGTTCAGAATTAATACTGCTCATGAAGATAGTGCTGCTTATGAGATGAAGACTCTGTTTGGGAATAAAGACAGCTGTATAGATTGAAGCTAAAGTAAAGGAGATAATTATGGAATGAAGATCAATTTTATTTTGATAATTATCTTGTAATCAGTCTTGTATATATAGTATAGAAGTCTTTGATAAAAGAAGAAGTTTTTTTATTTTTTTAGAGAGAATTAACCTCAAGACTAGTTTAGATCCTTTCGATAGAGAAGTATAGAACGTCTGTTGAGCCTGTTCAACAGATTGAGGTTTTGTGTGTAATCATCAAGTTGAATAAATATAAACTTGTGATTTGAGTTTTATATATTGTTCCATTGATTGTTCGTGTTAAAGTGTTTTTCCTCAACTTCTTTAGCATTGATTCTGAGTGTGTGTGAATTAAATTCTTGTTTGTGTTACGATCCTGACACACTCGAAATTTGGGGTGTTACATTATAATATGATTAAATTTAAAAATATTGGATATTAGACTCATTCTCAAAGTATTGACGAGAGGATTATAATAGTGAAATATGAAAAAAAAGAAACATATTTTAGAATATGATTGTGTATGTGGCCCCTGTCGAGGTCAAGATCTAATATTAACACTTCAAAGTGATCGACTTATCCGCGTTGAGTTTAAGTCTCGACTCAAGTGACCAAGGTTAAGAGCTAATAATGATGGACATACACAAGTGTTACCTATTAGTCTCAAGTTTGACTCACACCCACACCCAACGAGATGCTTAGCCCATAATAATATTAAAAGACATAATGTAACAAAAGAAATACTTGTTAACTACTTGCATTAAAATAAGACTAGAAATAAAATACAAACGATGCGGGAAATAAAATACACAACGTAAATGCAAGAAAGTAAAACTACACTAATCTTCAAGCTTTAAACTCTAGCTTGAAGAGAGATAATTTAGATTTATGAGGCTTATATGATGATCTCCATGGCTCTTCCAAGTCTTGATTTTACATAGGCATTTTGGGTAATACCCATTGGGTAAATATTGCTATTATCCAATGGGTAAAGGAATGCCAAATCTCCAAGGGATTTTCAGAGATTCTTCAATCACTTACTATCCTCTTTCCAGCTCATAAAATCCAGATAAAGGCTTTATCCACTGGTCCCTTCGGGTGCCCATAGTGAGCACATTGTGCCCACTCCCAAATAGTGGCGTTTTCTGCACAAAATTAAACTTTTGGTGCCTTTATCACGACTTGCAAACATTATGGACCAAATGAAAGAGATGGAAACAAAAGTGGGTATAAAGTGAAATAAAATGCTAGAAAAGAGTAACAAATAACTCTAAAATGAGAGTTATCAATATGTTAATAAAATAACAGTGTAAAATGAAAAATAAAAGATATAAACAAATTAAATAAATATTTGTAAAAGTATAAAATGTAAGTACTAAAAACAATTTCATAGTATTTATGATATATATAATAATATGATTAAATCCAAAAATATTCATTATTTGGTTTATTTTAAAGGTATTGACGAGACGTCTATAATGATGTAATTTGTTAAAGAGGAAACATAATTTTAACATATTTTAGTTAATTCACAATTATATATGTTAATATGACAAACGTGTAAAATGAAAAAGGAAAAAGTAAATGACATAAAATAAGTTAAATAAGCAATATTTGGAGGGTGGTGTGAGAGAGGGTAGGTGTGGTGAGAGAGACTAGGTGGGTAGGAGCCTAGGAGGAATATGTTTAGCAACCTCCAAGGTAAACATAAGGCAAACTGACAAACAAAATTTATAAAATCAAATAATATGTTAAAAGAAAATCATGCTATAATGCGTCTCAAGACCCTCTACATTGCTCCACACTACAAATGTATAAAAGAGTTCAAACCTTGGCCTGACCTAAGCCTACCCGGAAAAAAAACCTAGGCCTAAGCCTAGGCGTGGTCTTAAAGCCCGATCAAACCGTACTTTTTATTTAGACACGTTAAAAACCAGTTCGGAGAATCCGATCAAACCCTCTTTCAACTCCAAAGTCTCATCCGAGTCCAAAAAGTTCCGAGTTCTTTTGCTTACTGATAACTCTCATTTTTTAGAGTTATTTGTTACTCTTTGTTAGTGTTTTATTCCACTTTCTACCCACTTTTGCTTCCATGTCTTCCTTTTGGTCCATAATGTTTGCAATTCGGGATGAAAACACCAACAAATTCGATTTTGTAAAAAATAATATTTATTGTTCGGCTGTGGGCACAGTGTGCCCACTGCAGGCACCCGAGATCCATTATGTAAACAAGTTATTGTACTATTATCCAATGATTAGGAGTTATAATGAGTTGGAATGAGCTGGATACAATCTTAAAAAATCTGGAAATCATTGTACTCCTCTAGCCATTGGATATTAGGATTTTAACCATTGGATTTTGGGTTTCCCTCCATTATAAATAGAGGAAGTTGAGAGTTTAATCATTATCCAATCAGCCAATAGCTCTAAGTTATCTCCAGGAGAGTTAAGAGTTTGATGGTAGCTTAGCATTTAATTTTCTGCATTTTATATTCTCGTATTTCTGTTTCTGCCCACAACTTCCCACTGTGGGCATCGTTTGTAACTTTATTTTTTAATGTAAGTAGTTAACAAGTATTTCCTTTCTTAAATTATGTCTTTTATTATTATTATGAGCTAAACACCTCTTGGGTGTGGGTGTGAGCCGACTTCAGACTAGTAGGTAACCATCGTTACTATCTCTTAAGCTTGGTCACTTGAGTCGTGACTTAAACTCAACACGGATAAGCCTATCACTTTGAAGTGTTAATATTAGATCTTGGCCTCGAGAGTGGCGGATTCGAAATACGACTTAAGTGATGCACAAAGATTTAAGAAAGTCTTTGATAACCACATAGAGATATGGGTTTTGTATTATTTACTAAGGTTCAAACGTTGGTCGAGATTTATATCACAAAGAGAATTGGGTATTGTTAATGCCAAAAATTACCCAAGGATAACTTAAGGTCGGTGTGGAGCATTTAAAAACTAAAGCAAAGAATCTATCCACAATTTGTGGTACGAGATATAAATAAAGGATAGGACGTAAGAAATTGGTGACGCGGAAAACCCCGTCGAGGATAAAAACCACAGACAACAGAGATCGTCAGTGCACTATGGACGCCAAACAGGGATGTCGTCCTTTAGAAGGAGCAATCGAGAGTACAATTGACAATATTACAAGTAACAAGACAAACAAATCGTAAAATTGTGGAGTCATTCGTGAAGTGGAGCACTTCGTCGAGAGTTATTGTTTGAGAGAAAATAGCTTGAGCTCTTTGTATATGCTTGAGTAATGCGTGTCTTAGTTGTCCCCTTCAGCTCAGCATGGCTTGTATATATATAGCTTGGGTCGCGATAAATGAGCTTTAGATGATCCAACGGTCCGTACATTTAATGGTCTTGATGGTGATCGCCTGTTATGACCGTTGTCCATAAATGCGTATTAACCTGAAATAATGAGACATGGAGAAAAAGTTCGTTGATAATAAATGAGTTATAGTCATTAGTTACGTTACAAAAGTCGTAAGATATTAGTCCGCGAGGGATTTTTAGTCGTAAGGAACTTACGACCATCTCCTAAAGTGGCGACCATAATCCTCGATGTATTTGGTCATCAGGACCTTATCTTAATACAAGGGATATCTCAAGGAAACGTTTGGTCTTCTTACGTCGATCGAGACTTGTGAATTTTTACCCAAACAGTTTGCCCACAAAATTCGAAATTTAGGCGGCAAGTCAACTTTTCGAATTTTCGTAACTGGCTTTTGACACGTGTCGACCAAAGTAAACAAATCGGTTTCTTGATAATCGAATCGTTGCGCGGGGAAGCGTAAAGACAGGGCGACCGTGACATCATGGTGACGTGGGCATGCGTGTTGTCAGGCATAGGGACATGTGTCGTCCATTCAACGGTAGCACGCGAAAAGTCTATGGACAGGTGTCGACCATCGGTTGACTCGACCTGACACCAAATCGCGTATAAATAGTAGTATTCGGCCAAATCCTTTCCTTTTTACGCCTTTGGTATTCATAGAGAGAGAAAGCTTCGAATCCTTGCCAAAAACCTGCAACACCGAATACTTGCCAAAAATCGATCGACATTAGAGCTTATTTAAGGTACGATTTTTACCTGTTTATGCGTTTTAAGACTCTAGCCCTTAAGCCTAGGAAGAATTGGGAGGTGTATGGATTTTATACTGTCACAAACTCTACCCCCGATTTCCTAATGACCATCGATCCCCCTAGCACCCTCAGCGAAGAGGAGGATATAGAGACATTCCGACTTTTAGCCGGAATTCCAGACGATGTGAGGCTAAATACTCCGGACCAATTGAGGCCGGAGCAATGCCCGAATGGTTACTTCATCTTATACAAGTATCCATTCAAGATAGGGTTCACGTGGCCCTGTTCATCGCTCTCGAGGTCGTTTCTCACGACCTTCGACTTGTCGCCGAGGCAAAATGATGCCCTAGTTTTGGCAAATCGTTCAAGTGATTAAATGATTGACAGTCAAATGTGCGTCTCCCTTTATTGTTAGCGACCTCCTCTTGGCCTATTCGATCAAGGCGGAGGCGAACCATCGTTATAACCTCTTCTCTCGATATAAGGGGGCTAGGACGTTGTTTCAATTGACTGCGGTGAACGACCGCAAATGAAAGACACACTATGTCTTTGGTAGAGTGTTGTCACTTGATGACGACAACCAATGGATCATCCCTGGGTGGAACACCCAAGGTAAGACTTAGAGTTTATATTTGTATTTAGTCGTTAGTTTTTATTTGTTTTTTGTCTAACAATTTTATGGTTTTTCGCTTTGTCCAGTGATCGACTTCACAGAAGTCACACCTTCTGTAGATTCAAATGCGAAGGTCAACAAGTTCCTCGAGTAGAACATCGAGGATCGTTCCTTTTTCACCCGGTTCCTTGTCGACGAGGATGAGGACGACGAGGTGACTTTATCGGACTTTGGCGGCCCCGATTGAAGAAGAATAGGAATACGATGAAGAGAACAGGGAAGAACCAATGACGGGTAAGTGTAGAACTTCACCACATAGTCGTAGGTTTTCTTTCCTTTGTCGTAATTTTTTTGGCGTAAGGTCTAGTCGTTTAGACGTCACTTACTTGTGTTTTGGCGTAAGATCTAGTCGACTGACGTCACTTACTTGTGTATTTTTGCAGGAGGTTCGACCCCAAAATTGGCGACTGGCCTCTCGAAGAGAGAGGTGCTGGCCCAACTCGCCCGCAGGGGCCAGAAATGAAAAGAAAGGCTCTCCCAACAACAGGGACAGGGGTCAAAAAGACCAAGACGGTTCTAAGGGAACCATCTTCAAAGGGTGACAACTCTGGAGTCATCACCGCGGAGAAGACGACGTCGCCTCCGGTTATGGAAGCCACGCCGGTTTCCAAGGCTCCACTATTGGGAGTGGTGGCTCAGGCTCCCTCGTAGCAAGACAAGGGAAAGGGTCCTCAGGTCGAGGAGGACCTGAGCCAAATGTCAGTCAACTTTAAGTTGCCGACCGACTTTATGTCGATCGGTAATTTGAACAGGAAGGAAATGTTCCCTCATCTGAACCATTTGCTTCTGCTGACATACCGTGACCGTTTCAAGGACGTTATGGTCGATGATATGGGAGCCAACGACACAGGGCTCTCTTTCATGGTAAGTAATTGTACTTATGTTTTTTATTTAGCTTTGATCGTACGATCTAACATTTTGTCATACGTTTTGCAGGCGTTCCAAGTGTCTCTCGTTCTCCACTCACATCTTGACGACATGAAGAGGTTGGTCCCTAAAGCTTTGGAGAGAGAGAAGAAAGCTCTCCATCGATTTGTGTTTGTTTTTGTAATTCTTGTATTGTAACCTGATCGAGATATGGAATATAGCAAATTGACAAAGTTTCGAGAACAAATTCAAAGGTTTCGATGGATTTCAGTGTGAAATTTTGATTTTTTGTTCGAAGAGTCCAAGAACACGCAAGATCTGTGAAACGCGCGAGCTTCATCTGGAAGAACGCGCAAGCCGAAGGATTTTGATTTTGGCCAGAAACGCGCAGAGGGTTATCTGCGAGTTCTAGAAACGCGCAGATCGAAGCCTGGGAGTTTAGATCTTCAGTCTGCGAGTTTGAAAATTGAGAAAAAGTTTCTAACTGTTGAAACGCGCAAGTAGACTTTTGCGAGTTCTCCAAACGCGCAAGACTAAGCTTGCGAGTTTCAGCGGAATAGTAATCTGCGAGTTCATTCGGTCTGCGAGTTATCAAAAATGCACAACCTTTTGTTTGCGAGTTTCTCAAGCGCACATGCCTCAGCCTGTGAGTTTATCAGTGAATAGTAGTTTGCGATTTTTAGCCGTCTGCAAGTTTCAAATCTTCTTAGTGATCTGCGAGTTTCAATACTTAGACAAAATTTTCAAAACTGTAACATGGCCTCTAAATGTCAAAATTTTTTTCTCTAGGGGCGCTGCCCCCATACCCCCGCAAGGGCGTTGCTCCTTGACCCCACCCGCTAACCGGGTAGCAGGACCCCCGTGCTAAGTCTGCGGAGGGGGAACAAAGTTCTTAGTGTAATCAAAGTTTCTGAATTTCTAACGATCATTTTTATCAAGTTCTTTGTAACAGGTATTCAAAATGAGTGTTTCAACTAAGGAGGTAACATATTTCACTGAAAATGACTTCATGACCAAAATGGAAGAAATGATGGTTGAAGTTGAAGATCTTCAGAACAAACTAAAAAAAGGAAAAAGACAGAGTTGCTAGGAGAAATCAACAAATCTTTGAACTTAATAAATCAGTTATTGAGAACAAAGATTTAATTGATTCTCTACGCAAATCTGATTCTGTTTTTAAAAATGAAAAAGATTGTTTTGAAAGTAAGATTTCTGAATTGCAAAAACAATTGTCTAAGTCTGATTCTGAAAAACAAGAATGTGTTCTAACATCGTTTAAACTGCATGTTGAGAATAAGACTTTAGAGCAAAAAGTTAATGATCTAGAAGAAAATTTATATGTTCGAGGCCAAACAAATCAAACGATTTTCTTGAATACACCTAAAGAAGAAGCTGATTTTAAAGAAAAATGGGGACTAGGTTATGATAATCCTCATTACCTAGAAAAAGCTATCAGAAAACATCCAGGTATATATAATGCAAATTATATGTATGCTGCTGATGAACATCCTCATTTGAAACCCAAATTTATCACCAAAGCATCAAAAGAAGTTGAGGACAAAGAAGATGAGAAAATAATGAATTTAAAGAAAATGCAACTACCATTCTGTTATGAATGACTGAATGATAGTTACCGTTTTGAAACACCAAAAGTTCTTTCAGATGATTATTTTGTCAGCTATTCTGTTACTGAGATGGAGTCAAAACCTGCAACTGCAAAAATTTATGTTCCTCCACTCATTCTAGAAAGCAAAATAGTTGAGCTTAAAAGTGTTTTATCTGAAGAAAGAATTTTGGTTGATATAGAACAAGATGTCTTTTCTACAGTGTTGAAGAACACATATTTTCATTTTAAATCTAACATGTGTTCTTGTTGGTCCCAAATAGCAGTAAATAAATAAGAAAAGTATTGTAGAAGGGGGGGGGTTGAATACAATACACACAGTTTTTCACTTAATTTAATTCTTATTGATTTGAAATCAAGAATTACACATAGAAAACTTTGATTGTTGCGGAAGAGAACATATGAGATATGTTCAAACAATCTTACACATAGAGAATAAAGAACAATTGTAAAACACTTAGAAAACAATTGAACTTCGTAGAGAGAAAGTTGCCAGGCACTTAGAGAACTTGAAGGTAGTAGAGCTGGTTTTATCTTGCATGTTGAAACATCCATCATATTTATAGTGCCTCATGCATTTAATGCATGAGACACCTGTTGAGCAAGGGATGGACACAGGTCTTCTGCATGGTACATGATGTACCTTTTGTCTTGGAGTGACTTTGTCTTGAAGTGTTGACCTGCAGGGATGGTGTGGACCTTTCCTTAAAATGGTGTAGGAGACAAAGCTTACTTTATCTGATCTTCAGATGAGGTCCACGTCAATGCAAGATATCACAAATATACTTTGTCAGATAAGTATAATGTGTTAGAAGGAAATCTTCAGGCATCTTCGGCTCTTCAGCTTCTAGGGAGAGGTCATCGGCTGCCGAAGGCTTGAGAGATCTTCGGATTTTCCCGAAGATGAGAGATCTTCTGATTTTCCCGAAGATGTGAGATCTTCGGATTTTCCCGAAGATGTGAGAACATCTTCACAATCCTGAAGATATGTGATTGACACCATCCTGGCCGATGGTGTTGATCACTTGGGCATGCTTGGCTTTAGGCAGAGGAGACTATCTTCAATCCGCTTTGAGAGATGTACTCCTTCTTTGTCTTCTTCGGCTAATCTTCGACTTCACCGAACATTTGTATAGAAACCAAGATGCTAAAAGAACCTCAAACATATTCTAAGTAGGATGATATAAGATGGAAGATCAGGAGGTCATCTTCAAATCTTCAGATGACCCAACAGTTCTCCATCTTCTAAAGTACTTCAAACTTCTGAGACTGATTTTGATGATTTATTTGCGTCTGAAAATGATTTTCTTAAATCTGATAATGGGTGTGTTAAGGAAATTGATATGTTTAACTTCAATACTTCACTTCCAGATCATTCCCCTTCTGTAATTAATGATGAAAGCATTGAAGACAAAGATCAGAGTCTGAGAACTGAGAATACTCAACTTCAGAAGAAAATATCAAATTTGGAGATAAAAATGGCTACGGACAAAGATGTGTTTGAAAAGAAGTTTTCAGAACTTTCCAAGAAGAGTATTGAAGAAAAGAAGACTCTTGAGCTTAAGTGTATAAAGCTTTCTCAACAAGTTACTAATTTTGAGAAAGTAATAATCTTGGAAAGAGAAAAGTTTGTCAAAGAGAAGAAGGCCATTGAACAAAAGAATGTGGGATTTTTCAAAGAAATATCCGGCCAGAGAAACAATGCTGAGAAGGGATTTGAAGAAGAAAGAATCATGTTTGAGACAGAAATAAAGAAGCTTACTTGTTGATCCCAGATTTATGTTCTAAACTCGTTTAACTATATCACTACGTGGTAAACTGAAAGATATGAGTGCGGAAGCGTTTCAATATGTAGTGAAGATAAGTTTATAGAGGTAGTAAACACACAAGCATATAGTATGAAAAGCACAATAAGTAACAACGTTTTCACTAAGTCATATGCTTCATTGAATCACTCAAGAACACCAAGAACACGCACAAGTGTGTGCTAATATGCTCAAGGATTATACAAACTGCCCTTTTTGTTGTGTGTGCTCGCATTTTTTGTAAAACAGGAGGTGCTCGCTTCATATAGGAAGGGGAACACACAATAGTACAAGACAAATGCTGACAATCCATAAAAGGAATGCCACCTGGAAAGTAAAACATCGTGGGACGCCTATTAACGATCTTCAGAATCTTCGTACAGCAGGCATCATGTGTTCTGCACGTGGTTTTGTCTTGAACCATCTTTGCGAATAACTCCAACACTAACCTCCAGAGGTTAGCCTTCACAGAGGCTCTGTGAGTGATCACAGAGAGGCTCTGTGATCTGAGTATCATCATCAGGTTTGACCTCGGGTACGTCTTCTGCGGAGTAACCTCTGAGCTTTGTATCCTCTGGTGACTTGGAGAATCTTGAGCAGACAACAGAAGTTTCTATACAAAGCCTATTTTTCAACACTTCTAAACTTGGCAGATGGAGCTAACAATCTCCCCCTAAGTGTTGAAAAATAAAATATTGGAATTTGAGGTGTTGGCTAAGCTAGAAACAAAAAGAGGTGAAAGGAACTCAACCTCTGAATACCGATTTTCATTCAAAAAGAAAAATGCCAGAAGGCAATTACATTTCATAGCGAATACATGAATGAAAAGAAAAAAAAATTACAGAAGTCATCGAGGAAAATCATCTATCGGATTGGTAAAGCTTTCGGCTAGAGTTTTCTTCATCGATAGAATGAGTTCCCTGTACTTCAATTGAGCATCAATCTGTCCGATCATTGTCTCTGCAGGTCCCGCTTGCACAGTCTCAGTGCCCTTGTTCCTCAGAATCGTGTTCTTTATTTTCAGCAGAGTGTTGTTCGAGTACTTGTGACTTTGATTTGGCCTGTACATCTTCTTGAGCCCATCATCGTCTTTGAAAATGAATCCGAACTCAGGCTCTGTGATTAAAGAGTTTGATGGAACATTTTCGATTCCGGGGAATTGGTCATTTGGTTTGGTGATTGATAACTTCTCGACTCCGAGTTGTAGAGCTACCTCGAAATCCGTTTTTCTATAATATCTGACATGTTCGTGCATCACCTCCTTGATCCTGCCATTTGCTATCATGTACTCCTTTCGCTGTTCAAGTCTTTGCTTTGTGAAGGCATGTAGTTGAGGAAGGTCATATGCGCAGAGGTTCTTTAAGTCTGTATCTGTGAATGTGTACTGCTTCCCATCTTTTCTCTCAACTAAGTATTTAGCAAACATGATTGACTTGTTGGCGAAGGAGTGCAGAGAGATCCTCATTACTGTCTTGATATCTTCTGTAGAGAACACCTCATTCCTCTCTCGTGCAGTTTGCTCGAAACGTCTTCTGATGTCTTCTTTAATTAGGGGATGCAAATTTGGTGCTAAGAAGACGTCCTTGGGCTCTACGTTGTAGAGATAGGTGTGTATGTTCTCTTGGAACTTAAGTTCTTTTGGTGGAGGCCTTGGGATTGGAGTTCTCATGGCATCCATCGATTGAACGATTTCTTTCACCCTATCCTCTTGTTGTTTCTGTTCTGAGGGCTTCTTTCTGTCGGGTTCAAAGGCTTTCTGTTCTTTGTTCTGTAAAGGGGTCTCTGATGTATCTTCTGTGTTTACGGGATCAAGTCTCTAAAACTGTACAACAGGCGTGGGTGCAGTGGGCATAAGTTCAGGCCTTGAAGGTTCTACGAACTTTGTGAGCCCTTCTACAATGTGTTCAGAGCCAACACTCACCTTACCCTTCTGTGACACTGCAGAGGTTGTGCCTTGGACAAATAGAGCAATCGGTTTTGGGTCCTCAGAGGCACATGAATTGAGGTTTTGCGTTTTGCGTACCTCTGAGGATGATCTATGTAGAGGTAGGGCTCTCAGAGGAGTGGCAGTGATAACAGCTGCAGAACTTTTTGTTGCTGAAGCCTTCTCCCCCTCATGCTGGCCAGGGCCAGAGGCATCTGGATCCTGATTATCATGGTGATCACTCTTCTGCGATGCCTTCGCCTAGCAAGTCGCCGGTGCCTTCCTCTTTCTTCCCTTGTAGAGATGCTCGTCAACATGCCGAGAGATCTTCTTGAGAACATCCTTTGTAGCCAACGACAGTTTGTTGACTTCCAAATCAGATTTGAACCTAATCGTGGCTACAGTCTTCTTTAGATCTTCTGCCACCTTCTTGCCTTGTTGAGAGATGTCAGATGCAATGAGGTTGAGGTTACTTAGAACCATTCTCCCCATTGTTTCTAAGTCGGTCTTTGTTGCAAAGGCAGAGAGGTCATTCACATAGGTTGAAGGTGGGGGTGTAGAAGTGGACGCATGTGGTTGGAATGGGACTATAACATTGCGAGTTCTATCCTTGATCTCATCTCAAAGCTTGGCCAGGTCATCCATCCCTGATTGAACGATCTTGGTTGCAAAAGTGCCCATTTCATTCATGCAGATATCCCCTAGGGTCTTAATTGCATCAGTCTGAATGTTGATTGAGCGTTCACAATCCCGAATGTCCGTTCTGGTTACAGGGTGCTCTGTCAGCTTCTTGATATCTGTTGTATGTTGCAGTGAAGTTTGATGAAGAGCTTTCAGAGCGTCTTTATTGGCTTTGAGAGCCTCTGCAAGGACTTGAGAGTTGTATTGAGAATCCATTACGACAGAGCTTTTGAACTCGTTGAGTTTTTGGAACACCATGTCAGCAAAGGCTTTAAACTCCCCCTTTGTGACAAAGATGTCAGAGGTGAACTCTGGAACAACACATGTTCCAGATTTAGCCAACGAGTCTTTGGCACCTTCAGAGCCTGTGATTAGGTTAAGCTCTGGAGGATTTCCTTCCAATCCTCGATGTTCCATAGAGGAAGCATCTATGGAAGTTCTGTCAAGAAGTTTCTTGGAGGAGGGTTCAGAGACTCCTTCAAGATCCTTTTTGAATGAATCCTGTGGTTGTTCTAGAACCACAGAATTAATGTGTTCTTGCACCACCAACTCTGAGGTGGTTTGGGGGTCACTCTTGTGTGTGGCAGAGGCAACAAATGCTTCTGTGTGTGTATGTGTCGTGTCCTTGGGTGAATGAACACTTATATCAGCACCAACATCTTGTTGAGAGGATGGGGTGGATTTTGGTTCCCCAGATAGAAATGGCATAGAGGATGAAGGAATATCCTCTGTCCGGTTGGTTAGGGCTGGGTTCGGACTGTGCGGTCCTTGTTCAATACCCTTCTGCACTAGAACTGCAGGGGTAGTAACATGGGTTGCACAGGGAGTTGGTTCAAGTTGTGTGCCTTTGGCATCTTTTTCTCCTATCTCCTTCTCCGAGATTTTCACACCCTCATCACCAGAGATTGAAAGCCCCGTAATATCCTGCATCTCAACGTCTGTGGTTTTATCTAAGTCCACAGAGTGCAGCTTCTGTACCTCCTTAGCTATGTCCATTGCGACATGGAGAGGACTAGGGAGTCTATCTTCAGAGCTTTCAATGATGTGGGCTTTTCGCCTTCTCCTCTACAGAGGTTGTTCTGATTCTGCAGGTTCGTTCACTTCTGGTGTAATGGCATGATCAGAGGTTGCTACTTTGGTTAACTTCTTAGACTTCTTTTTCGGCTTGGCAACCTCTGAGGGTGATTTTGGAGCCTCTTTTTCTGCGACTCTCTTCTTGGGTTTCCTTTTCTTTTTGAGCTTCTTTTCCCCCATCCCACTCTCGAAAACTATAACCTCTGTCCCAATGTGGGGTTCGTCTGCTATATCTACTACAACTCCCTCACCCACTTTTGTCCTAAGGTAAATAGTTATGTCTCCCATTTGGAATCCAACACGTGGGGGGGGGGGTTGCAGGACTCGGTGCAGGAGTCCTGTGCCCACAAATGTAAGTCCTAACCGCATCTTCACTACCCAGGTAAGCTAGAATACGGGCTGACAGAGGTCTTACTCCAGGAAATCCAGTCTTTAGTACGGTTGGCTTGTGTGACTTCATGTCGTAGACTTTGATCATTTTACCTACTGAAGGTAACTTTCCTTCTCCTATCAGAGCATCTCCTAACAGAACTGCAAAGAGCCTGTTGAACACGAGATTTTTGGGTTTTGTGCCTCGAGCTTGGTCCTCTTGTTTGGCTATGACCGCGTTTCTGATCTCCCTGAAAATAAGTGTTGCATAGTCCAAAGGCAAATCATAGTACATGCCATACATTATTGCAAGTATGGTATGGCTAGATTGGTCAGGACTTCCTACTTTGCAAGTCAAGCAGCGATTGAGAATCAAGAAGAGAATATTCCACAGAGGTGGAAGGTTCTGGAGTCTGAAATCAGTTCTCTTGGAAATTGGTGCAGCGTACCCTATGAACCTGAGAAACTCTAGAATTTCATCATCTGAGGGTTCGTCAGAGAATTTGGTCAGGTTCAATTGGGTCTTGGTAGGAAGTCCGAATACCTCTGAGACTCTTCTACGGTTTATGCCGAGGTTCAGTATTTTAGCAGTGGAGGGATGAGTGGCATAACCCATGACACAGTAGCCATAATGGTCCAGTTTTTCATGCTTAGCACTCAACCAGAATTGTTGAATATAAGTTTCTGGGATATCAGTTCTTTTTAGGGTTAGGGCTTTGGTGAGGATGTCGTTTTTCAGTATTTGAAGTAAAGGAGCAGCTTCCTCGGGGTATCCCTTGGGTTCCAAGACGACATAATGATTGTTAGGCTTGAGGGTTAGTTGTCTGGAGTGGTAATCATGGTGTGTGAAGGAGAGCATTATGCTTGTGAGGACATGTTCTTGTTCAACAGAATGGGAATCGGCCCTTTTGGCCTCAGAATGAATTGAGTTGTTCGATGCAGAAGAACCCTTGGAGTTCTTAGAAGAAGCAGATTGAGATGCCATGGAAAGAGATGAAGAGGAGAGATTCTTTACAAAGGAATTCTTGAGAGAAAAATTTTGCAGGTAAAAAGAAGATGTAGGGTATGAGAGGGGTTTATATATATAGAGAGAGGGTAAAAAGATTAAGCGGTAAAAAATAAAATTTGAAATCCGAAATGAGTGGTAACGGATAAGAGTCCGTTTCTGAAAAACAACGGTACAAATACGAACCAATCAAATATTGCCACGTCAGATAATGGCGGTGCACAATCTACGACGTGCGCCTCCCCCTATTCTCACACGCTTGGCATTTGCTATACCTTTTTGACAGTGATTTTCAAAAAATAACCCGCAGCAAATGACCTGAATAATTTCTCAAGTGATGGGAATGACAGAAGCTCTGTGGATAAGAGGCTTCTGAGGCGATAGGCAAGTTTTTGATCAAAAGAGCATTTTAAGAGGAAGGAAAGTGCGATGAAATGATTGAGTTCCTTTTAGAGAGCATTGGTCAAATATCCTCAGTTTTGAGGAGCAGAGGCTCTGTGATAGATCGCAGAGGCTCTGTGGTCGACCTCAGAGGTTCTGAGACCAAAAATTTCCTTTTAAGGAAAGATATTCAAAGTTTTGATCATTTCAAAGTTTAGACAGAAAACTAGGTACAAAGTGGGATCTTTCTAAGGGCATAGTGCTAGAGAAAGAGTTTTGACCCTTGGTTCAGATGGACTAACTTCACTCTCTAGTCTATGTCGCACAGAACTGTCTTGCTCCCCTTGGATACCAGAACTGTCTTACTTCCCTTGGATACCAGAACTGTCTTGCTCCCCATTCAACTATGCTTGGATCATATAAAGATGAGAGTTGTACAAGACATAGATTAAAAAAAATAATAAAGAAAGCTTAAGAAACTATTTACAAACAAGGAATAAGTTGCAGAAACGTAAATATGTACAACAGAGGCTCTGTGCAAGGGTACAGAGGCTCTGTGGTCAACTCATGTTAAGCATACCAATCTTGCCAACTAGAAAAGTGAATCTTTTCTCATCCAATGCCTTCGTGAAAAGGTCGGCAAGCTGGTAATCTGTGGGCACAAAGTACATCTCTATTGTCCCATGCTCCACATGATGTTTCAGAAAGTGATACCTGATATCGATATGCTTGGTCTTGGAGTGCTGCATAGGATTGGCGGAGATCGCAATGGCGCTTTTGGAGTCGCAGAGGATGGGGATTTTCTCGATGCCAAATCCATAGTCTCTAAGTTGGGTTCTCATCCACAGAGCTTGTGAACAAAAACTGGCAGCGACAACGTATTCCGCTTCGGCCGTAGAGGTTGAGACACAATTCTGCTTCTTCGAGGTCCAACTTACCAATTTCCCTCCAAGGAATTGACAACTCCCAGAGGTACTTTTTCTGTCTAACTTGCATCCTCCGTAATCTGAATCCGTATAGGCCACAAGATCAAAGCCAGAGTTCTCCAGATACCAAAGCCTAAGATTTTTGGTCCCTTTAAGGTATCTGAAGATTCTCTTTACAACATATAGATGAGATTCTTTAGGGTTAGCTTGAAATCTTGCACAGAGGTAAGTGGCAAACATTATATCGGGTCAACTTACGGTTAAGTACAACAGAGACCCTATCATACCTCTGTAGAGTTTACATTCCACAGACTTGCCTTCTGGATCTGCATGAAGCTTGGATCTAGTAGCCATAGGGGTCTTCATTGGTGAATAGTCAAAGAGCTTATATTTTTCAAGTATGTCAGAGACATATTTTGATTGATTTATGAAAATCCCCTCTGTGGTTTGTTTGACTTGCAATCCTAAGAAGAATGTAAGTTCTCCCATCATGCTCATCTCAAACTCACTTTTCATCAATGATTCAAACTTTTTGCAGTATAAATCATTTGTAGACCCAAAAATAATGTCATCAACATAGATCTGTACAAGTAGAATCTCACCTTTTCTCTACTTATAAAATAAAGTAGTATCAGTTGTACCGCTTTCGAAACCATTGGCAAGGAGGAAGTTTGAAAGTCTGTCGTACCAGGCTCTGGGGGCTTGTTTCAGTCCATACAGAGCCTTGTCCAAAAAGTAGACGTGATTTGGGTACTTAGAGTTCTCAAACCCTGGTGGTTGTTGGACATATACTTCTTATTGAATCTGCCCATTCAGAAAGGTTGACTTGATGTCCATTTGATATACTTTGAAACCTCTATGGGCTGCGAAGGCAAGAAAGATCCTTATAGCTTCTAGTCGCGCCACAGGGGAAAAGGTTTCTTCATAGTCAATGCCTTCTTCTTGATAGTATCCCTTGGCCACCAGTCTTGCTTTGTTCTGACCACCACACCATCTTCATCCTTCTTGTTCCTGAAGACCCATTTAGTTCTTATAGCCGTTTTGCCTTTTGGCAGAGGCACTAGGGTCCATACTTCGTTTCTCTCAAACTGCAGAAGCTCCTCTTGCATAGCTTCTACCTAGTTTGGGTCTTCAAGAGATTCAAATGTCTTTTTGGGTTCGATGATACTCACAAAATTTGTACAGTAACAAAAATTTGCAGTACTTGATCGAGTTTGGACCTTGTTAGATGGGTCACCTACAATTTCGCTCTGTGGGTGACTGTTGGTCCACTTTGTCATGCAAGGCAGGTGATCATTGGAAACTTCTGTGGCTAACTCAAGAGCACGTTCATCTTGATGTAGATCATTCTCTGTTGAAGGAAATTGATCGTTCGTACTTTCCACAGGACTTGGTTGTTCACCATGAGTTGAAGTAGAGAGCTCTGCGGAGCCTTGATCAGAGTTCTCTGATTGTTCTGATGTTGACCCTTCAGAGATATTTTGAAGATGACCATGATCTTGATTGAGCTTGGGGCCTTGATTCGTATTGTCCTCTGAGTGCTCCCCTTCGATAGTTGCACCTGCAACAGTAGTGGAAGAGGGTGAAACATCACTAGGACCAGTCAGAGAAGTACCTGTTTGGTCCTCAGAGGGTTCGGCTTCAGAGGCTCTGCGGTCACCTTCAGAGGGTCCATCATCTTTGAACATCTCTTTAAATAGATGATGAAGATCATTTGTTCTTGATGAACTACTAGAATCTTCATCTTGAAGTTTGAGTCCTAAGCTGATTTGCTCAGAAGTCACCTGAAAAGAGTCATCAAATGAAACATTAATACTTTCAAGTATATGTTTGGATTTGAGTACACAGACTCTGTATGCCTTGGAGTTTGATGAATAGCCAACAAATTTGGCTTCATCGGCTTTGGGACTGAATTTCCTATCTGCTCTCTGTCGTTCAGCACAAAACATCTGCAGCCGAAGACATGGAAGTACTTGATGTCCGACTTCCTCTGGTGTAGTAAGTGGTATGGTGTTTTTGCATGCCTTTTTACTATCAAAGATCAATTTTGGGTGAAGCATGCAGTTGAAATGGCTTCTGCCCAGAAAGAAATAGATAGCCCGAAAGCAGTGACCATAGTTCTTACGGCTTCCACTAGTGTTCTGTTCTTTCGTTCAACAACACCGTTTTGTTGTGGAGTCCTTGAAGCAGATAAGTTCTGTGATATGCCTTCTGTCGAAAGATAGGCTTCAATGGTTGAATTCTTAAACTCTGTGCCATTATTACTTCAAATTCTCTGTACCCTGCAATCATAAAGAACTTGTATTCTCTTGATAAGATTGATTAGTAATTCAGGAACATCTGATTACTTTCGAACGAATTCAACCCAAGTATATCTAGAGAATTCATCTATGAGTACAAGGATGTACTTCTTGCCACCAAGACTCTGCACAGATATAGGACCACAGAGGTCAACATGAAGCATCTGCAGAGGTCTGGTGCAAGATATGTCTGACTTAGTTTTGTGGGCAGCCCTTTTAAGTTTGCCCGTTTCACAAGCATAACATAGATGATCCTTGTCAAATCTAATACTTGGTAGTCTACTTACCAGGTCTAGTTTCACAAGTTTGTCAAGTGTGTGAAAGTTTAGATGACAGAACCTGTTGTGCCAGAGCCAAGCTTCTTCATTCTTACTTGAGACTAAGCAGAGCTTTTCTTCTTTGTTAGTTGATTTGAAGTCCATGAGGTATAGATCACCTCGTCTTTTGGCTCGCAGAAGCTCTGTGGTGGTATCTTCCTTCAACAGAGAGCAATACTGTCTTTTGAACATCACATCGAGTCCTTTATCACAGAGTTGACTTACACTCAGTAAGTTGTGCTTGAGGCCATCGACATAGGCAACTCTGTTGACATCGATGTCTCCTTTGGCAATGACTCCATAGCCTTTTATTTGACCTTTCTTGTTATCTCCAAAAGTCACAGATCCTCCTCCATGTTTTTCTTTATAAGAGGAAAGCAACCCTTTGTCGCCAGTCATGTGTCTTGAGCACCCGAAGTCTAGGTACCAGATGGGCACATGTTGTTTCTTCTGGGGACAGATTAGAGAGTTTTAGGTACCCATTGACAAATGGGTCCATTTTTGTTAGGAGGCTGTGAAGATGCCTTAGCACCTTTGGTTTTGGGTTTATCCTCATTGGCAGAGGTACCAGATTGTCTCTTCTCACCCTTGAATTTTGCATTCTTGGATTTGGGGTGAGATATAAGACAGGAGGGCCTCGATAAATGTTGATTTAAAGCATGCATAAGATCAAGACATTTATAATAAGGAACATTAGAGGCAAACTTCTTGAAAATTTCATTAAAATTGTCAAAGGAGGGTACAGAGCAAATTTTACTACAACCCATTTTAGATTTGGGTTTCTTTTTACAGAAAGCTTTGTCTAATCTAGGTTGAGTTTTTTCAAAAACTCCTCTTGAGTGGCTCTGAGATTGTACTCTCCCTTGATCTTCTTTCTTTGCTTTCACTGCAACAGAAGCATCAAGTTTATCAATTTTGGGCCATTTACCCTTCTTTTGCCAAGTGAGTTTTTCTTGAAATGGTTTTAGTGGTTTTTGAGCTTTTGAAACATGATAGATCTTGTCCTTTTCAGTTTTAGATTTTTCAAGCTCAGGAGAAGTCTTTGATTGCAAGCACATGTCCAAGAAATCAGGACAGATAGGTATACCTGTGGTTTTCCTTTTGGGAAGAACTGTTCTATTAAGAATCCTAGAGGTAAGTTTACTTTTCTCTGAACCACAGGGGACTATCTCAAGTTCCACAGAACTTGTCTCATTGTCGACAGAGGACTCTGATTCTGACTCAGAGTCTGAATCGAGAAAGTCTCTGTGAATGAGAAGATCTTGCTCAAAGATTTATATCTTTTGAAAAGCATGGAGTTATTTTAGGAACACTTAGACAACTTAGAAGATCTTGCTCAAAGATTTCTTTTACTTCAGGGATAAGATCAGGATGACTAAAAAAGTGATTTTCATAGGTCTTTTTCAAGTCATTTTCCAGAAATCTTTTAAAATGTTTTTCTTCCACAGAGGCTGGAACAAACTCAGGTGCTTCAGAGGACAATTTCTTTTCAGGAGTCATCATGCATACAAAAGCCATTTGAGTTTGTGTCTCTGGATGACCAAATCTGAAGACTCCAATCTGTTTTTGAGACAAATATTTCTTTGGACCCGAATTTCTTTTTGATGAGAGCGTAGATGGCAAGTCATTGTTTTCATACCATGCATTTGCCATCTGCAGAGGATTTCTCAGATGTGGTCCTTTAGAGGTTTTTCGCCTCTTAAATGTGGATAGAAGGTTTGAAAGACTTGGTTTTAAAAACTTTCCAGGTCAGAAGATGTTTGCTAAAGATTTGTTTCTTTTATTTCCAGTGTAGGGATCGACATCATCGAACCCTATACCTCTTCTGCCAATTTGGGTGTTGACTTTTTCACTGACTTTTTGAGCATCCTGATACTTCTTTATTTTAATATCTCTTTTGAGCAGATCTTGATGAAGAACTTCTATTTCTTTTTGAAAAAAGTTTTTCAAAGAAATGGCGTTTAATCGATCACTCTCACTTTTCTTTAACTCTTTGACCTTTTCATTCAAAGCTTGGTCAAGTTTTGAAATTTTCTCCATGAGACCTTTTTTGTTCAAAATATGCTCAGAGGTAAGAGTTTTTCTTTCAAGGTAAAGCTTATCCTTCTCTTGGGTAAGAAGCCTAGTTTCTCTTTCAAAGAAGGCAAGATTTTTCTCAAGTTCTGAGCATGTGTTCTTATAAGCAAGAAGATCATTTTGTTTTTCAAGAAGTTTGTTTTCAGAATTCGAGTTGTAAGAGTCAGAAGTGGATACCTCACTCTTGTCATTAGAAGAGTGGACTTCTGCCATTCCACAGAAGAGTGCGTTGTCTTCTCCTTCATCAGAGGATTCATCAGTCACAAGGTTCTGTTGTTCTGCCATTAGGGATCTCTGAGTATAGTACTCTGCTTTCTTTTTGTAGAAAACAGAGTCTCTTGTGGGTTTCCCTTTATTGGCAGAAGACCTGCACTCTGCTGCGAAGTGGCCTGGTTTCCCACATTTGAAGCAGCCTTCAGTTTGCTTTAAGAATTTGTCACCACCTCTGCCGTCTGACCTCTGTCCACTCCTCTCTTCTTGCCTTGGCTCCTCAGACTCTTCTCTTCCATGCTTTCTTACCTCACCATATCCTCTGGTTCTGTCATCTTTTTCTTCTCTCCCTCTGTACTCTGGCTTCTTCTTGAGACCACGATTGAATTGTCGGGTCATAAGTGCAAGCGTTTTGGCCAAAGCAGCCATATCAATCTCCTCCTCAGATCCTTATTCACTTTCACTCTCTGCTACAAGAACCTTCTTCTTTTTCCGACAGAAGTTATCAACTTGGAAATTCTGTTCTCTTGGCTAATCAGTGTTCCAAAGAGATCAGATATGGACCATACATCAAGATCCAATGTGACTTGCATGGACATGGTTAGATGAAGCCATTCATCATTCAGGCTCTGAAGGAATCTGACATTTTTTTCTTCGGAGGTTCTGTGGATGCCATATCTCTTACACTTGTTTATCAATAAATTGTATCTGTTGTATGTGCTTTGAATGGATTCACCCGGCAGAGCTTTAAATGCAAAGTATTCATTTATGCATAAAGCCCTGTTGTTCTTGAGGGTTTTAGCACCACCCTCAAGTTGTTTCTCTAGCTCTAACCATAGGTCCTTCGATGTTTCACAGGAATCAAGAGACTGGAAGATGTCATTTGGGATAGCCATTATGATTAGTCTTTTGGCTTTCTTTGCAAGTTCATGCAATGCCTTTTCATCTTCAGTCCATTCGATGATTGGTTTGGGATGTTGATACTCAGGAACTTCAGGGGTATTTGCAGTGGCAGCAACACGAGGAACAGTTTTCATTGGGATGAAAGGAGGATTGTGAAGAAACTCAACCAGACCAGGATCCACACCTTCAAGGAAGTGCACCATCCTGATCTTCCACTGAGGATATTCATCCCTTAGTAGAGTGGGAGGTTTAGACTGAGATCCTGCACTGAAGTAGTTAACAGTGTTTGCCATTTTAGTTTAGAGAGAAAAACAGAGTATAACACGAACTAGAGAGAATATAACAGTAATGGTCTTAGAGATGATGAATGTATGAACAGAGAGAACAAATGCCCAACCAACGAGCTTTGAATATGTCTTTGAGTGTGAAGAGAACACTTGTACCTGTATCTGTACCAAACTAGTTGATATAGCTTCAGAAAACAGAGTGTTATTGTGAATGGAGTTTAGGACGAAGAACAGACTCAAACTACTACCTTGAACACTGGAAACAAGTATAGAACAGGGTCCTTTGATATTGAAAATCAAGGTCTGCTCTGATACCAATTGTTGTTCCCAGATTTATGTTCTAAACTCGTTTAACTATCTCACTACGTGGTAAACTGAAAGATATGAGTGCGGAAGCGTTTCGATATGTAGTGAAGATAAGTTTATAGAGGTAGTAAACACACAAGCATATAGTATGAAAAGCACAATAAGTAACAACGTTTTCACTAAGTCATATGCTTCATTGAATCACTCAAGAACACCAAGAACATGCACAAGTGTGTGCTAATATGCTCAAGGATTATACAGACTGCCCTTTGTTGTGTATGGTCGCATTTTTTGTAAAACAGGAGGTGCTCGCTTCATATAGGAAGGGGAGCACACAATAGTACAAGACAAATGCTGACAATCCATAAAAGGAATGCCACCTGGAAAGTAAAACATCGTGGGACGCCCATTAACGATCTTCAGAATCTTCGTACAACAGGCATCACGTGTTCTGCACGTGGTTTTGTCTTGAACCATCTTTGCGAATAACTCCAACACTGACCTCTAGAGGATAGCCTTCACAGAGGCTCTGTGAGTGATCACAGAGGCTCTGTGATCTGAGTATCATCATCAGGTTTGACCTCGGGTACGTCTTCTGCGGAGTAACCTCTGAGCTTTGTATCCTCTGGTGACTTGGACGATCATGAGCAGACAACAGAAGTTTCTATACAAAGCCTATTTTTCAACACTTCTAAACTTGGCAGATGGAGCTAACATTACTGATAAGCTATCTGAGCTATCTACAAGTGTGCTGAAAGAGAAGAAAGTGAAGTCTGAATTCGAGAAGAAGATTGACCTGCTTGTCAAAGAAAGAGACAATTATTCTTCAAAGATTAAAGAGCTTGAGGAAATTATTTCTAAGATGGTGGTGGTGACTGAGCACACGACTCCAGAGTCACAAATCCATACACCCCGAGATGATTCAGCTGACTCTGAATGCTCATTCAAGACAGCTGCAAGCTCAGATCAGAAACTTGTTTCTTCAAAGAGGTCAGTTAAATCTTCTAATCAAATTCGTAGTACTAACCTTTTCTATGATCTAAATGTAGATGGTTCGGGTACACAAAGAAGAAGAAGTAGGAGATATGGAGAAGAAAAGCTAGTCTGGAAGAAGAAACCAGTTGAAGATGAAAAGAAAGATGAGAAGAATAATGAGCTGAAAGGAAAGAAATCATGTGTACATGAGACAAAAGCAAAGAAGAACAAAGCTCGTAAAGGTAAACCTGATCATATATACACGAAAGATCAATTAATCAAGTTATCAGGTAAGAATTACTATTGTTCTTACTGTCGTACACATGATCATGTTCACAAGACTAGTGATCATTTCTGGTATGGTTCTTACTCATTTACTCCCATAAAAACTGCAACTAACATTCATGGACCCAAATACCAGTGGGTACCAAAACCAAAAACTGATTCTGTGTTGCGGGCACGTATTGTCAAAGGGGAGTAAGAACCAATGTTTCTAAGTAAATCAGCTTAGAACCTGTACTTCAACTAAGTTTGACTTCTAAACACAACAGTTTAGGACTCGTACTTCAACGTTGAAAGAGATGATACTCCTGGGCGGATATGAAGATGTACTCCGATACTTAGATGAGGAAATCAACCTTCAAGGGGGAGTACATATGTTTCTGGAAATATGTGTTCGGAAGATATGATGAACTACACTTCAAATGGAGTTGTAGATCTCTATCATGTGCCTTTTACTGCCAAATTTTAGATGCATATTTACAGGGGGAGTAAAGAATCATGACTTCTGATTACTTCAGATCAGAACTCGTACTCTTATTATTTTACTGCTTTTTGTCTTTTACATTTGAATAAGTTTTTGTGAATAAAGTTGCTTTGACATGACTTTGAGACTTTTGCAGAATGAGAGAAGCTATCAAGATCATATCTTTACGACTTCAGCTGACTTCATGAGATTTAAGACAAAGCGAAAAAGGTTAATTTCTTATCATAATCTCATATATGGTTGAAAGAAGGACAACTTTCAATCATAGAAAACTTGTTCGTAAATGTTCAAACCACTTCCCGATTCTTAAACAAATTTCATGAATTGGAGGTGTGATTTTAAATGTTTTCAAGAATTACTTGTGCTTACATCATTATAAACCGTGTGTCTCTAAAGATAAATACTTGCGTATTGTCTTTTCTATATACTTTCAAGTATTCACACACACCGGTTTGATTTTTTTTTGTTCAAAAAGTTCTTACCATGTCTCAAATTTTGAAACATATTTTTTCGATGGTAAGACACCCCGCTTGTATTTCAAAGAATTTTTGAGCGATAATTCATTTCGAAGCGTTCATTTCAAGAATGTCTATATCTTGGTTCGTATAGACAAGATCTGTTATTCTTGACCATAAGCCTTAACTGATATATCATTTTTTATCTGATCATTTTTTATACAATGTCATATTTTCAAACAAGTCTCTTGCATTCATATTCATTCATTCAATTTTCTTGTTTGAAAATACTTAAATGTTTAAAAATGCTCATATCTTCATGATTGTATTCTGAGCATACACATATCTGACTTGTATATGAGTTTTAACTGATAAAGTTAAATCATCTGAGCAATACATGCTTTCTAGGATTACATGGGTTCTTTGTGCT
The DNA here is from genome assembly GCA_954870635.1 of Arctium minus. Classification (NCBI taxonomy): domain Eukaryota; kingdom Viridiplantae; phylum Streptophyta; class Magnoliopsida; order Asterales; family Asteraceae; genus Arctium; species Arctium minus. The sequence goes on along the minus strand of OX941081.1, from coordinate 126,495,957 downwards.
AGGACTTAAATGAATTTCTATGGATTCACGATTGCCAGTGTTTCCTACCCAAGAAGTTAATCCTTAGTGATTTAGTGTGAGGAATAAAAAAGAAATGAGTGTGGGTTGTGTGTTAAGGTAAAATGGAAATGAGAGTTTGGTTAGATGTGAGCTTATTGAATTAAAAGAAAAAGGGTGTGAGATCAGAGTAAAAGAATATCAAACTCTGCACCAACTACTTTCTGAGCCGGGCACCAACTACTTTCTGAGCCAGGCAGCCACATTACTAGCATTTCACAATTTTTTTGGTGAATGTTATTGAAACAGGCAACTAGCCCATGCCAACTCTTTACAAAAACCCCACCAGCCACTCATTTTCTTCTCAAAAAGAAAATGTTTCACATTTTTAAGGAGACGCAGGACATAATCTATCTGATTTTTATTTGGAAAATCTGGATATTGAAAAAGAAGGAAGTCTGCCCCACCTTCGCACTTCAATCATGCACATTGAGTCTGTGGTTATACTACTGTTGTCTCAGTGGTTTACACAATGTTGAGCCTTTTTAAAAGCAATCATCAAGTGCTTAATTCTTTCTACACTTGCACGAACACACAAGGAATTTGTTTTCTTGTCATAACATTCATAGAAATTGCCTCTGTGGTGTTTCAATGATTGAATGGAAGCCCTGGGGGAGTGAACATCAAAAATATCATTTCCAATGTGTATTTGTTACACACAGTGACTTTGTGTTACTGACAGGCATTTTAACTGATTCATTTGTTGATTCAGGTGTTACATTTCTTAATTTGTCTGGATTTGAAAAGATCTAGATGAATACATGGTTATGGATCACAGAATTAGTGGCTCTTGGATAGATCAGAATGGTCAAAGACATTTGTTGGAGGAAGTTTTGATGATACCGATGCTCAAATCATCAAAAAGGGGGAGATGGTATCAAGAAATGTTAAAGTTTTGGAGTTTTGGGAGATGATTTAAAGAAATGTCCAAGTCAGAAGATTCAAAGTAAAGATTCAAAGCAAAATCAAAGTTGTTTGAAGATGTGCTAATTTTAATTTTGAGGAAGTTTTCTTTGAAGATTATTTGCTAAAGCAATCCGAGCTGAATTTGATGATAATTTCTTTCCGAAGCATGAAAGAGTATTGTGATAATTCTGAAGAGATTGTTGAAGACCTTGTTTATTATATTTGGGGAGATTGTTATATTCTTTAAAGACAAACTTGTTGAAGATTACATTGTTAAAGGGAGAGATTGCATCTGACAGAGCTTAAAAAGACTGAATTGTAAGATCTTTCAACAGTGATCTTGAATCCAAAGGGGGAGATTGTTAGAGCATGAATTATGTTGGATACAAGATCATGAAGACTAAAGTCAAACCTGAGAAAGTCAACTCTTATTAAAAAGTCAAAGTCTTTGTAATAAAAGATCAAAGTCAAATCCTTGTATTTTATTTTCCTTGTATTTTAGTTGTAGGTATAAATAGTTGTGTTAGTTGTTTTTGTTAGTAGTTGTAACTTGAAGTAGAAATCTAGAGAGTAATCTGAGAGAGAATTGTAGAGAGAGAGAGAGAGACGTCTAGAGAGAGAAAGTGAAAAACAGATCGTGTAATCATTTGAAGTTGAATTGAATCAAACAGGTAGTTGATTAATTCTTGTTTTGTTGATTTGATTGCAATTAGAAACTAGAACAGGGACTCACAACGCCCTCAACAACCTAGGGGTCATTGGACACGATAAGGAGGAACTCCAAGGGCACTTGAAAGAAGCCCTTGACAGAGCTGCCACAGCGGAGGTGGAGCTGGAAACGACTAAGGTAACCTTGACCGTGAATGAAAAAGAGGTCGAGGCCTTTAAGGCGGAATTGGGCGTGACTAAAGACCAGGTTGCGGCTCTTGAGGAGAAGGTGGCGTCCATCGAGGCATTCATTCGACTCAAGGTCCGTGCGGCCTTAATGAGACACCACCTTAGGGGAAAGAACTTTATGGCGTCGGCAGAAGGTGAGCTGGCCTTCTTTTTGGAGTCCAACGAGGTCGAGATAGACCTAGACTCTAAAGACAAGCAAGAGCTCAAGTCAGGAGAGGACGCCTCCCAAGGTGGAAATGCTGGAGTCGTGACCCAGCAGCAGTAGGCTCCTCAGTTTAGTTTTTTATATATTTTTTATTTTTTTAATTTTTTCGATCTGGCGACCATTGGTGGTCGTGCCTACCTGACATAATCCTTCAAATATCAATACAAGGAACTTTAGACAAATAACTTGTCGTAACTTTAATTTGGCGCAACAACCAATCAAAACGTATAATATGCATAAGTCATTCACGACAATCATAAAAGGAATCGAGAGATAATAGAAAACAATAAAAATTTTCTAAGTAGCTCAGGACATCACAGATAAGCTAGTAAACTTGCGACTAGGCAAGAAGATAACTTATTAAGGAACTTGCGACCGACACAAATAATCTGTCAACCAATATGTGTGTCCCAATCAATGTGCAATCAAGATGAACAACAGGATTTTAATTCCAAATGTCATATTACTGAAATCAAATCTCACGGAATACAAAATGCTCTCCAAGTGAAATATTTCTCTCTCTACAAATGTACTTCTCTCAAAGTTACTTGTCTAGGTGCTACAAGATTACAAGAAAACAAAAGCTTTTATATCTACATGATTACAAAGGAAACTAACAAAACTAACACTAGTTGTCTTTGACTTTCCTTTATTATGCTTGACTTTAACTTTTGCTTTTAAGAGGCTTTGACTTGAGCTTTGACTTTGATTCTTATTCTTCATGATCTTGGATCCAATATATTTATGCACTAACACAATAAAACAATGTAGCTTGCGACCAAGGCATGTAATGAACTTGTCGAATGATGAGATCAGAATCAGGTTGAGGGACTTGCAAGAAGGGAAAGTAAAAAATACCAACCCAAAATAAGATTAAGGAACTTGCGTATTGTTCCGATATCAAGTTCTAATCATATTAAACACATATCACACAATAACAAGTCATATGTATTGATCTTGAATGATTACAATATGTTTGTCTCACTATGCTCTATGACTTTCTCTCTCTAGAATCAAAAGTCTAACATGTACAATGAATCTACATGTGTGCGTGTCTACAAGCTTAGAAGGAAACAAGAACTATTTGTACTAAGTCAACAAGGTTGACTTTTACAACACAACTAATTAAAGAAAGTCAATACCTTTGACTTTACATGACACTTTTAGACTTTTACAATTACAATCCTTTTAAATCTTGAATACAACATTTTAGCTCAACAATTTCCCCCTTTGGATTCATGATTTAAATTTTTTTTTGACAAGAATCTTCAGCTCTCTCTTCTTCAGAACTTTAACACTTCTAAGCTCTTTTGAATCTGAATATTCTTCAACTTTAGATCTTCCATAACTTTAAATCTTGATCTTTGAACACTTGTAACCAACATTGATCTCAAACTTTTATACTTTTGTCTTGAATCACTTTGACTTTGACTTTTATCTCCTCATATCTTCAACACCTTTAATTTGAAAACAACAAACTTTCCTTCTTCAATAAACTTTGAACTTTTTCCTTTTGAGTTAATCTTCAATATCAACAAACTCTTCAAACATCTTTCTCTGGCTTGAAATATTTAAAACATCTCCAATATTCTTCAAACTTGACTTTAACAATAGTTATATCTCCCCAAATCTTGAAATTGAAACTTCAGAATCATCTCCCCATTTTTGATGAATTGTGAGCAACAAAATCATCAAAACACTTTTCAATTTGTACACTGTCTTTCAATACAATCTCCCCCTTCTAAACATCTTTCATTGATCTGAGAAGCCATCAATTCACATATGTTTATCCAAATCTTTTCAAATTCTGACAAATTGAAAGTTGTAACCCTGAATCAATGTATGAAACAATTAGTATGCCTGTAAGTAGCACGGATCCACTTAGTAGAATGAATGCACTTTGGAAAGGAGCTTTTTGATGTTCACTCCCCCAGGGCTTCCATTCAATCATTGAAAAACCACAAAGGAATGTTCTATAAACGTTATGACAAGAAAACATATTCTTTGTGTGTACGTGCAAGGGTAGGAATGATTGAATCTACTTAAGTTTTTTCAAGCTCAAAATATGTAAACTGTTGAGACAACAACAAGTTTTCCACAAACTCAATGTGCATGAAAGAGGTGCAAAGGTGGGGCAAACTTCCTTCTTTTTCAATATCCACATCTTCCAAATGAAGACAAGATAGCGTATATGCCGTGTCCCCAAGAAAAATGAAACATTTATTTTTAAGAAAGAAATGAGTGGTTGGTGGGGTTATGGCAAGAGTTGGCATGGGCTCACTGTCTGTTTCAATGATGGTCACCAGAGAATGTGAACCAATCAGTAAATATGGTTGCCTGGCTAAGAAAGTAGATGGTGCAGAGTTCTCATATTCTTTTAACTCTGTTCTCACACCCTCTTTCTATTTTTAATCAACTTACGTCTAACTAAACTCTCATTTACATTTTACCTCATCACACGGAGACAAACTCAACCCTTTGAGTTATCTCCCCCACTCTTTGATTTAATGACCCCTCACCCCTAAAATACTCAGGGATAACTTCTTGGGTAGGAAACACTGGTTAACGTGAATCTATAGAAGTTCTTTTAAGCTCACACACGATTCCCATGAAAATTTTGTCCTAAAATGCATTGTCCAACAGTTTAGCTTGAACAAATAAAGCTCAAAATGTGATAACATTGTCACATGAATGTATGACCTTCAAGAATATGAATGATAATTTGAGCATTTGAACTTGGAAGATCTCTCAAAACAAGGAAATTGAATGAATGAAGTAAAAACAATAGATTTGTTTTGAGTATCAGACAATGTATCAATCAGATCAAATATCATAAAATATGAACTTGAAAGGTTAGGGTATCAAAGAATTTGATATTTTGTTTATATGAACGAATATAAACAATTTTGAAATGAATGCACAAATTTAGAAATGAAGATCGATGCTCAACAACATTAAAATCAAACGAGGGTAATACCATCGAAATATGTTTCGTTTAGAGACATGGTAATAGCAAAGTCAAATGAAGTTGTACCGGTGTGTATGGATACTTGAAAGTATATAGACAAGATAATACACAATTATTAATCTTTGGAAACACACGGTCAGAAAATAATATAATCCAATATGTTCAAGAAAAACATTTAAAAACACACTTCTAAATTCATAAAATCTAAGAACAACTGGTTTGAACATTTAAGAAAATGTTTTCCATACTTGAAAGTTGTTCTTCTTTCAAACAATTATAAATCATGATTAAATGACTAAAAATCAGATAAGCTCCCCCTTGATATATGCAAAAAGTCAAAATCTCATCAAAATATCACAACCAAAATCAACATCTTATCTTCTATATCTCCCCATGAAAAATCAGAAAATTATGGCAATGATACTTCCTGTAGAACAATGAAGAATAAAATCATTGATGTACGGGTTCTGAACTAAAATATTTAGAAGCCATCTTCCTAAAGAAATTAATGATCTGCAAAAGATAAAATGGTTTTGGTAGTCATCTAGGATGATTCCTCATTAGTTAGTAAGTAGAATGTAATCAAACTTATGAACTCCCCCTGTAATTAAGCATAATGAACATGAAATGAACTCCCCCTAGACTCATGCATAGAAATTAAACAGACCCACATAGACATATTAAGCATACCTAACTTGCTGATTAGAGATTTGAACCTCTTTTCATCCAACGGTTTGGTGAAAAGATCTACAAGTTGGTAGTCCGTCTCTACGGAATGCATCTCAATCGATCCTTTCTCCACATGGTCTTTGATGAAATGGTATCTGAGATCAATATGTTTGGTCTTGGAGTGCTGAACTGGATTAACAATTATTGCAATGACGCTCTTCGAATCGAAATAAATAAGGACTTTGTTGAAGGTGTAACTATAGTCTTTAGGTTGTGTTTGCATCCACAAGACCTGTGAACAACAACTCGCCGCAACAACATATTATGCTTTAGCTGTCGAAGTTGGCACAAAGTTCTACTTCTTAGACGTTCAGCTAACCAACTTGTCACCTAGAAACTGACATGATCTAAAAGTGCTCTTCCGGTCCAATTTACAACCAGGGTGATCTGCATCTGTAAAAGCAGTTAAATCAAAGCCGGTATCCTTTGGATACCAATGGCCCAAATCTTGAGTTCCCTTTAGATACCGAAGGATTCTTTTGACGGATGCAAGGTGAGATTCTTTAGGATTTGACTGATACTTTGCAGAGAAGCATGTGACAAACATTATGTCGGGTCTATTGGCTGTTAGATATAACAATGATCTAATGATGCTTCTGTAGTTCTCTTGGTCAACAGACTAACCAGATAAATCTGCGTCCAAAAATGTTCCAGTTGCCATCAACGTTTTCATTGAAGAACTTTCAGCCATGTTAAACTTTTTCAAAATTTCTTTAATGTACGTAGATTGATTAATGAATATTCCTTCAGGTGATTGTTTGATTTGAAGACCAAGGAAAAAATTCAACTCACCCATCATACTCATTTGAAATCTGGTTTCCATAATTTTTGAAAAGTTCTTGCAATATTTTGGATTTGTAGATCTGAAAATAATGTCATCAACGCAAATCTGTATCAAGATTAACTCAACACCATGTTTTTTCAGAAATAAGGTTGTATCAATTGTACCTTTCTAAAATCCTGAAGCTAGAAGAAAGTCAGTCAGTGTATCATATCATGCTCTTGGCGTTTGTTTTAAGCCATATAATGCCTTGTCAATAGCATAGACATGATCAGGAAATCTTGGATCGATGAAACCTTCAGGCTGGCCAACATATACCTCTTCGTACAAGATCCCATTTAGAAAAGCAGACTTTACATCCATCTGATATACTTTGAAGTTCTTATGGGCTGCATAGGCCAAGAAAATTTTGATAGATTCGATCCTAGCTACTGGTGCAAAGGTCTCATCATAATCTATACCTTCTTATTGACAATAACCCTTAGCTACCAATCTAGCTTTGTTTTTGACGACTATTCCCACTTTATCCTTTTTGTTCCTAAATACCTAATTCTTTCCAATAATCGATTTGTCCTTGGGTCTAGGAATCAACTGCCAAACTTTATTTCTCTTAAATTGTAGAAGCTCGTCTTGCATTGCTAGAATCCAATTTGGATCTTGTAACGCTTCCGAGACTTTCTTTGGATCTATCGCACTGAAAAAATTTGTACACACGCAAAAATTTACAGATTGCGATTTCGTTTTACTCCACTATCAATGTCACTAATGATATTGTGTATGGGATGATCACGAGTCCATTTATGTGGACTTGGCAGGGTTTGTACATTAAGTTGATTGTTTTGATCATCGTACACATCCGTTATTGTAGGAATTACTTCAGAATCCACTGTTTGAACTTCTGTAGTAGGTAACTCTGATGTTTGTAACTCTGGCATGACTGATTCAGTACTTGGAACTTCAGCCTCAGAGTTTTGATCTATAGACACAGAAGCTGAATTAGTTTGATCAGAGTCATTAGTATTATTAGAAGTAGAAGGAGTACAAACAACTTCAGATGGTCCAGAAATGTTAACACTTGTCTTAGGGACCACCGAGTGAGGAATGATGGATATGTTGGATTTGTCAAAATCTACGCAAATATCAACAAATGCATCAAGAAATAATAAATCTAAATCAGAATTATTAGAATTTGCATTAAGCTCAGAAATTTTAGTCTGTGATAATGCAGGTTCCACTCTGAGTTGAGTAGAATCTTGAACACTAGGTCCGAGTCCTGAACTACTTTGTCCAAAACTCGTTGTAAGGCTTTCATCAAAGGTCACATTTATGCTTTCCATGACAGTCTTGGTACGTCGGTTGTAAATCCTGTAAGCTTTTGAAGTAAGCGAATATCCAAGAAAATATCATTCATCAGCTTTCTTGTCAAATTTTCCAAGATTGTCACGGTCGTTGAGAACGAAACACCTACATTCAAAAACACAAAAGAATTTCACATTAGGTTTACGATAATTAATAATCTCATAAACTGTTTTATTCAATCTTTTTATGATGATAGTGCGATTTTGTGTAAAGCAAACAGTTGCAATCGCTTCATCCCAAAGATATAATGGAAATACTGAGTATGCTATCATTGTTCTAGCTGCTTCCACCAAAGTTCGATTCTTCCTTTCTACAACTCCATTTTGTTGAGGAGTACGCGGCGCTAAAAAGTTATGAGATATACCAACAGACAGTAGAAAGTGCTGTAGGGTCTCATTTTTGAACTCAGTACCATTGTGACTCCTAACTTTCTAAACAAGAAGCTGTAGAAAAACCAGAATCTTCTTGAGAAATGCAATGATTAACTCAAGTAAGTCTGATTTAGCTCGCATGAATTCTATCCATGTATATCTGGAGTATTCATCATTCATGACTAATATGTACTTTTTACCATTGATTGATTGAATCATCATAGGTCCATAGAGGTCCATGTGTATCATCTCTAACGGTGATTTTCAAGAAGATTGCACATTTGCTTTGTGGGAACTGCGTTTCATCTTTCCCATCTCACTTGCTGAACATAGGGAATCCTTCTGAAATCTCATCTCTGGTAGACCTCGAACTAAATCTTTGCTTGCAAGTGTGTTAATGTCGTTGAAATTCTGATGAGATAACCTTCCGTGCCAAATCCAACTCTCATCTTTTGTAGCTTTTGACAGTAGACATACTGGTCGTGAAACATATAGAGTAGAAAAATTGATAGCATAAAGATTACCAACTCTTTTTGCTTTAAAGATTTTAACTCCATCCTTATCATTAACAAAACATCTCGTAATTGAAAACCTAACATGAAATAGACTATCACAAAATTGACTAATGCTGAAAAGATTATGATTTAATCCTTCAACATATAGTACTTTTTGGATGGTGATGGTTCAATTTGTTAGCATACCATAACCTCTAACAAAACCTTTTGTTTTGTTACCAAAACGTACTATTCCAGCAGGATGTTCAACATAATTGTGCAATAAGTTCTTGAAAGATCCACACATGACAGTCCTGCAAAAGAACAATTACTGAAAATGTATTCCCAGATCAGATCAAGCAATTCAAACTATCTCACTTAAGATCTAACAATGTTTATTGTAGAGAGAGAGAGAGTAGAGAGAGAAAGTTTCTTATGTCATAGATCTAACAATATACGTACAATGCTTAGAGTTACAAGATTTACAAGACACAAGCTATTTATACCAAGGAACTAAACACAAGCTTAACCACAAAGCTATACAAGACAATCTCACAAGACTAAACACCATATTGACTTTACTAACTTTGACCTTGTTGACTTATCTTGACTTGACTTTTCTCATTAAATCTTGGATAGAATAAAATACATTAACAATCTACCCCTTTGTATTCAAGATTTAATAAAAATTTGACACTAGTCTTCAGCGCTTGATTCTTCAATCTTTAACTCTGACAGCTTTGAACTTTGAAGCTCTTTCTGAAGTTGTTGAAAAATCTTGAAAAGTCTTTAACACTTTGCAGCTTTGAAAGTTAACATGTCTTCAAAACGAATCATTTGAAGTCTTGAAACAATACTTTGAAAACTACTTTAAACTTCTTCGAAAAACTTCATCTTTGAAACTTTTGAAACTTTTGGAACTTTTGGAACTTCGAGGAATCTATGAAATCTGTATCTTCATTACTGTAATCTCTGACCAGTCTTCAGAAAAACAAACTTTCTTGAATCATCTTTAAGACTTAAATCATCTTTTTTTTCTTCAGAATCTCTCCACAAGTCTTTTTTACTTTGACATCTTCTTTGATGACTTTGAAATTGATCATTGTAGATGTCTCCCCCTTTTTGATGATTGTGAGCACCATAATCATCAAAACATCTTCAATTTCAACATTCTCTTTGATCATCCCCCTTTGTATTCAACGTAACAATCTTCTCCTTTATGATAATTTGACATTTTCCATCCTTTGATCTGAGTATCTGAATCATGAACTGTATATACCCGAATCTTTTCAAATTCAGATATAATGAACTTTGTAACCCCGATTCAACAAATGAAACAGTTAGGAGTGCCTGTCAGTAACACGGAGTTACTGTGTACAACGAATATACAATTTAAGGAGCTGGTTTGATGATGATTCCCCAGGACTTCCATTCAATTATTGAAAAACACAAGGTTTATCTATGAATGTTCTGACAGAAAAACAAATTTTCTGTGTGCTCGTGATTGTGTATGAAAGAATTTAGCACAATGATTGTGTTTCATAAGGCTCAAATTGTGTAAACTGTTGAGACAACAACAGGTATTACACGGACTCAATGTGCATGAAAGAGGTGCGAAGGTGGGGCAACTTTCCTTCTTTTTCAGTATCTAAATCTTCCGAATGAAGACCAGATAGCAGATATGCTGTGTCCCCAAGAAAAATTGAAACACTTCTTTGTCGGGAAAGAAATGAGTGGCTGGTGGGGTAATTGCAAGAGTTGGCATGGGCTCACTGCCTTTTTCAATGATGGTCACCAAAGAATGTGAACCAATTAGAAGACGTGGCTGCCCGACTCAGAAAGTGGTTGGTGCAGAGTTCTGATATTCTTTTAACTTTGTTCTCACACCCTCTTTCTTTTTAACATTATGCTCACTTCTAACCAAACTCTCTTTTCCATTTTACCGCTCAGCGCAATGAGAAAAACTCAACCGGATCAGTTATCTCCCTCACTCTTTGATTTATGACCCCTCACCCCTCAATAACTCAAGGATAACTTCCGGGGTAGGAAACACAAGTTTACGTGAATCCATGGAAGTTCTGTTTAAGATCTCACACGAATCCCATGTAATTTGACCTAAAAGAATGGTTGTTCAACAATTTATTTTGAACGGTTAAGCACAAAATATGATGACATTGTCAAAATGTATGCTCATTTTAAAAATATGAATGGAATTTGAGCATTTGTACTTTGAAGATCTCTTAAAACAAATATATTGAATGAATGAAATGAAATCAAGAGAATTGTTTTGAGAATCTGACAATGTATCAATCGGATCAAATGAAATGGTTAGGTAATTAAAGAATTGGATGATTTGTTTATATGAACGAATATAAACAATTTAGCAATGAAAGCACAAGATTAGAAATGATGATTGATGCTCAAAAATATTTGAAATCAAACGGGAGTATTACCATCGAAAAATAGGTTTGTTTAGAGACATGGTAATAACAGATTAAAATGAAGTACTGAACCGATGTGTGTGAAACTTTACAGTATATGGACAAGATAATACGCAATTATTGATCTTTGGAAAAACATGGTCAGTTAAACATTAACATTCAATTATGAAAAACATTTAAAAATCACACTTCTAAATTCATGAAACCTTTTGAGAATCAGAAGTGGTTTGAACATTTCAGAAACCGTTTTTCATGCTTGAAAGTTGTTCTTCTTTCAAACAATCAGAGATCTAGATTAGAAGATATTTACCTTTTAGGCTTCCCCTTAAATCATTATAGAATGATTTAGGTCAGATAAGCTCCCCTGGATATTTGCAAAATATCCTTATCTGAACATTGAAGAACGGGTCCTGATCTATCATGTGATCAGAAGCCACAGTCTTTACATTAAACTTCGGGTCTTGAACTGAATTATTCAAGAGTCATTGTCTTTGACAGTGAAGTCCGAGTTCTAAGTTGTAGTACTTAGAAGTCAAACATCTTGCTCCCTTATACCTGTAGTACCTTCGAAACAGATTTAACAGGCTTTGGTACCCACTGGTATTTAGGTCCTAGTATGTTAGATTTAGAAATCCACTTCTCATTAGATTTATATCTTTTAAATCCAGAGTTTTGAGAAGTAATTCTGTAAGAACTGTACCAGTTATGAGCAGTTTCTTTCTGAACGAAGTCATTCTCTCCACAGTAAGAACAACAAATTTTCTTCTAAGCAATCCTGATCAAATGATTAGTCGAGTAAAAAATATCAGAATTACCAAAAGATTTACCTTTATGTGTTCTGTTCTTTTTGGCTTTGGATGTGGAATTGAATGATCTGTCATTCTTCTTCTCTTCATCAGAATCTTTTACTCTCCAGACCATCTGATTTTTCTTTGATTGCTTCCCAAGAGTTTTAACATAGAAGTTTGCTGAACCATCAACAGATTTGTCATAGAATAGATTAGATGGTCTGATCTGATTTGATTTGACGTTGATTGGTTTGAAACTTTTGTTTTTCAAAACATTTTTATCATGAATAGAACTTGAAGTTGTTTTGAAAGAACATAATGATTCTGTTGAATTATTAACAGGTGATTGACTAATCACATCAACTATAATCTTTTCTGAAAGATCAACGTTTGCAGCTTCCAACTCCTTTATCTTTTTGGATAAAATGTTTCTTTCAGTAGTAAGTGTGTCAAACTTCTGTTTCAAATCAGATCTGGCCTTCTGTTCTTTTTGATAATCTGATGACAAAGTAGTTATTTTGGATGTGAGCTTAGATATTTCTGATTCGAAATGTGAACGTTTAAGCTCAAAATCTTTTTCCATGTTCTTGTTCTTTTCAGAAATATCTTTGAAAATCCCAGTATTTCTCTTTTCAGCATTTCTCTTTTCCAGCTCATAAGACTGCTTCTTTTCTTTGAAAATCTGTCTTTCTTTTTCAAGCAAGTCTTGTAATGTAGAAATATGATTGGGAAGTTCAGTAATTTTATTTTCAAGAACTTTTCTTTCCTTAGCAAATGTGTCTCTTTCAGTAATTAGAATCTTTTCAAAATCAGACACTTGCTTGGAAATTTTAAGGCATCTAAGCTCTAAATCTTTTTTCTCTTGAAGAGTTTTCTTAGAAAATTCAGATGACTGTTGGGTAGAAGATGTCTTCACATTTGATTTTTCTTTTTCTGCTTGGAGGCTTGTTTTCAATTCAGCATTCTTCTTCTCCAGAGCAGATAGCTGATCTTCAAAAGCCTTAAACTTGAATTGAAGCTTGACTGATTCATCTTGCAATTCTGATTATTTCTGTTCAGTCGTCTTCAGTTGGCTTTGAAGATACGCAATCTTTTTCTCTTTGAGTTTGATTTCTTTTTCACATGTTTGAACAGTGTTTTCTATTAAAGAAATCATTTTCTCTTTCTCTTTTTCTCTGATCTCTTTCTCTTTCTCTCTGATAATACCTGCAAAATCAGATTTATCTATATTAGTACACTCTTTACAGTCAGGAGTTTTATCAGAGTTTGACACATTAAATTTCAACTCCTGAATCTGCTTAAGAAGCTTTGAATTCTGATTTTTCAGTTTGTCTCTTTCTGCTTCTAGAACAAGTATCTCAGGCATGTACAAGACTGCCATATCTCTTGTTGACAATACTGTATTTCCCCTTTCATCTGTCTTTGGCATCTTGAATGAAAAATGAGTTTGATATGAAATGATCGTTCCCAAACAAATCAAAAATGTTGATTAAAAAGTCAAACTTGGATCACAAAAAAAAAATTAAAAAAAATCTATCTCTGGAACTCGCTAAACACTAAACACGGAAAACACTATTCACTGAGAAATGCGCTAGACGTTGTTAGTGCGAAACTAGAACTCGCAGACCATTGGTAGCGCAAAACTCAAAACTCGCAAGGCATTGTTAGCACGTTTGAACACTTAGAAATTTTTTCAAGGATATCAAACTCGCAAGCCTCTTCTAGCGCATTTCTGAAACTCGCAAGCTTCTTCTAGCGCGTTTGATGATAAACTCGCAGCCTTTACTTGCGCGTTCTTCAGACTTTACCTGTTCTTCAAAAACTTGCGCGTTCTTCACCTAGACTCTTGCGCGTTCTACGGATCTTGCGCGTTTTGACAGTTATAATCACCAAATCGATCCAAATCGATTCAATCCTGCAAATTAATTCTTCAAATTTCACCAGTATACTCAAAATGCATATTTGGACATTTTTCTATCAATCCAAAATAGCTAAAAACATGAAATTATAGTGCAATTGATCGAAATACAGTATGTTTGTGTTCGTGTTTTCAAGAAATCACGAAAATTCAAAATTCAAACGATTTAGTGAGTAATTCGTGCACAAATTTGAGTACAATGTGATCAATGATCCTAATCGATCACAAAATAATGCAAAATCGATTCAACAGTGAAATTTTCAAGAAACAAGTTCTTAAAATCAAGATTTCTCAATTTTGATTCAATCTGATAATCTGATCCTTCTGAATCTGTTTGGTTTGCTCTGATACCAATTGAAAATGTATTCCTAGATCAAATCAAGCAATCAAACTATCTCACTCAAGATCTAACAGTGTTTATTGTAGAGAGAGAGAGAGTAGAGAGAGAAAGTTTCTTATGTCATAGATCTAACAATATACGTACAATGCTTAGAGTTACAAGATTTACAAGACACAAGCTATTTATACCAAGCAACTAAACACAAGCTTAACCACAAAGCTATACAAGACAATCTCACAAGACTAAACACCATATTGACTTTACTAACTTTGACCTTGTTGATTTATCTTGACTTGACTTTTCTCATTAAATCTTGGATACAAAAAAATACACTAACAATCTCCCCCTTTGTATTCAAGATTTAATAAAAAATTGACACTAGTCTTCAGCGCTTGATTCTTCAATCTTTAACTCTGACAGCTTTGAACTTTGAAGCTCTTTCTGAAGTTGTTGAAAAATCTTGAAAAGTCTTTAACACTTTGCAACTTTGAAAGTCAACATGTCTTGAAAACGAATCATTTGAAGTCTTGAAGCAATACTTTGAAAACTACTATAAACTTCATTGAAAAACTTCATCTTTGAAACTTTTGAAACTTTTGGAACTTCGAAGAATCTATGAAAACTGTATCTTCATTACTGTAATCTCTGATCAGTCTTTAGAAAAACAAATTTCTTGAATCATCTTTGTTTCTTCAGAATCTCTCCATAAGTCTTTTTTACTTTGACATCTTCTTTGATGACTTTGAAATTGATCTTTGTAGATGTCTCCCCTTTTTGAAATTTACCTTTGGGAATACATAAAGGTAAATCTTTTGGTAATTCTGATATGTTTTACTCGACTAATCATTTGATCAGGATTGCTCAGAAGAAAATCTGCTATTCTTACTGTGGAGAGAATGACTTCGTTCAGAAAGAAACTGCTCATAACTGGTACGGTTCTTACAGAATTACTTCTCAGAACTCTGGATTTAAAAGATATAAATCTAATGAGAAGTGGATTTCTAAATCTAACATACTAGAACCCAAATACCAGTGGGTACCAAAGCCTGTTAAATCTGTTTCCCAGGTACCACAGGTATAGGGGGAGCAAGATGTTTGATTTCTGAGTGAATCAATTCAGGAATCGAACTTCAAAGTATAAGTCATTGACTTCTAAGTACTACAACATAGAACTCGGACTTCAATGTCAAACACAATGGCTCTTGAATAATTCAGTTCAAGACCCGAACTTTAATGTAAAGACTGTGGCTTCTGATCACATGACAGATCTGGACCCGTTCTTCAATGTTCAGATAAGGATATTTTGCAAATATCCAGGGGAGCTTATCTGACCTAAATCATTCTATCATGATTTGAGGGGGAGCCTAAAAGAGAAAAATCTTCTAATCTAGATCTCTGATTGTTTGAAAGAAGAAAACTTTCAAGCATGAAAAACGGTTTCTGAAATGTTCAAACCACTTCTGATTCTCAAAAGGTTTCATGAATTTAGAAGTGTGATTTTTAAATGTTTTTCATAATTGAACGTTAATGTTTAACTGACCATGTTTTTCCAAAGATCAATACTTACGTATTATCTTGTCCATATACTGTAAAGTTTCACACACATCGGTTCAGTACTTCATTTTAATCTGTTATTACCATGTCACTAAACAAACCTATTTTTCGATGGTAATACTCCCGTTTGATTTCAAATATTTTTGAGCATCAATCATCATTTCTAATCTTGTGCTTTCATTGCTAAATTGTTTATATTCGTTCATATAAACAAATCATCCAATTCTTTGATTACCTAACCATTTCATTTGATCTGATTGATACATTGTCAGATTCTCAAAACAATTCTCTTGATTTCATTTCATTCATTCAATATATTTGTTTTAAGAGATCTTCAAAGTACAAATGCTCAAATTCCATTCATATTTTTAAAATGAGCATACATTTAGACAATATCATCATATTTTGTGCTTAACCGTTCAAAATAAACTATTGAACAACCATTCTTTTAGGTCAAATTACATGGGATTCGTGTGAGATCTTAAACAGAACTTCCATGGATTAACGTAAACCTGTGTTTCCTACCCCGAAACTTATCCTTGAGTGATTGAGGGGTGAGGGGTCATAAATCAAAGAGTGGGGAAGATAACTAATCCGGTTGAGTTTTTCTCATTGCGTTGAGCGGTAAAATGGAAAAGAGAGTTTGGTTAGAAGTGAGCATAATGTTAAAAAGAAAGAGGGTGTTAGAACAGAGTTAAAAGAATATCAGAACTCTGCACCAACCACTTTCTGAGCCGGCCAGCCATATATTCTGATTGGTTCACATTCTTTGGTGACCATCATTGAAAAAGGCAGTGAGCCTATGCCAACTCTTGCAATAACCCCACCAGCCACTCATTTGTTTCCCGACAAAGAAATGTTTCAATTTTTCTTGGGGACGCAACATATCTGCTATCTGGTCTTCATTCAGAAGATTTAGATATTGAAAAAGAAGGAAAGTTGCCCCACCTTCGCACCTCTTTCATGCACATTGAGTCCGTGTAATACCTGTTGCTGTCTCAACAATTTACACAATTTGAGCCTTATGAAACACAATCATTGTGCTAAATTCTTTCATACACAAGCACGAGCACACAAAAAATTTGTTTTTCTGTCAGAACATTCATAGATAAACCTTGTGTTTTTCAATGATTGAATGGAAGTCCTGGGGAGTCATCATCAAACCAGCTCCTTAAATTGTACATTCGTTGTACACAGTAACTCCGTGTTACTGACAGACACTCCTAACTGTTTCATTTGTTGAATCAGGGTTACAAAGTTCATTATATCTGAATTTGAAAATATTAGGGTATATATAGTTCATGATTCAGATACTCATATCAAAGGATGGAAAATGTCAAATTATCATAAAGGAGGAGATTGTTACGTTGAATACAAAGGGGGATGATCAAAGAGAATGTTGAAATTGAAGATGTTTTGATGATTATGGTGCTCACAATCATCATCAAAGAAGATGTCAAAGTAAAAAAGACTTGTGGAGAGATTCTGAAGAAACAAAGATGATTCTAGTCTTAAAGATGATTCAAGAAAGTTTGTTTTTCTGAAGACTGATCAGAGATTACAGTAATGAAGATACAATTTTCATAGATTCCTCGAAGTTCCAAAAGTTTCAAAGATGAAGTTTTTCAAAGAAGTTTAAAGTAGTTTTCAAAGTATTGCTTCAAGACTTCAAATGATTCGTTTTCAAGACATGTTGACTTTCAAAGCTGCAAAGTGTTAAAGACTTTTCAAGATTTTTCAACAACTTTAGAAAGAGCTTCAAAGTTCAAAGCTGTCAGAGTTAAAGATTGAAGAATCAAGCGCTGAAGACTAGTGTCAAATTTTTATTAATTCTTGAATACAAAGGGGGAGATTGTTAGTGTATTTTATTGTATCCTAGATTTAATGAGAAAAGTCAAGTCAAGATAAGTCAACAAGGTCAAAGTTAGTAAAGTCAATATGGTGTTTAGTCTTGTGAGATTGTCTTGTATAGCTTTGTCGTTAAGCTTGTGTTTGGTTCCTTGTTATAAATAGCTTGTGTCTTGTAAATCTTGTAACTCTAAGCATTGTACGTATATTGTTAGATCTATGACATAAGAAACTTTCTCTCTCTACTCTCTCTCTACAATAAACACTGTTAGATCTTGAGTGAGATAGTTTGATTGCTTGATTTGATATGGGAATACATTTTCAATTACTTAGCTTTAGGAACCCATATCCAGATGGGTCCTTCCTGGTTAGTATCTCTTAACTTTTTAACATCTGTTACCAAGCCTTTGGTTCTCCATTCATATCTAGGCTTTGGTAACCATTTCCAAACAAATTTGACATCCACAGATTTAAAATTATTTTTTTTTGAAAATCTGTTCTTTTCAGCTTGAAAGATATGAACATGTTGAGCCGAGGCTTTGGAAAACGATTTTTTCTGAGAAAAGCTTTGAAAATTTCTTTTCTTTGAAGAAGTGGAGTTGAAAGAGAATGAGTTATGCCCACAATGATTACAATGCAAATTCTTTTGAGCTAATGTCAACATCTTTGATTTATCAAAAGAATTATATTTATTCGAACAAAGTTGACATTTATTAGCATCGAAAGGAATACAACTGTTTATGGAAATCCCTTTACATCTATCATTTTTGGCTTTTACATTCTGAACATTCTTAACAGAAGTACTAAATTTTGAAACATTTTGTTTTCCCTTCTGTTTAGAATCCTCTCTCTTCAACTTCTCACCTTTCATGCCCTTTACATCTGAAACACCACAAGAATTAGAGTTAGCAGAATTCTTAGAAAATGAATTTACAAATTTAGTGCCTGAAGTTTCTCCTTTCTCAAAAATGCTAGGCTCTTTTCAAACTTTTCAATATAGACAACTGAGGTTTTTGATTGAGAAATAAACTCTGGATTAGAATGAACATTCCACTTTTGACTTTTAAAACCTTTCTGATCATTCAAAGTTCTTTTAACATTCACATCTCTAACTCAATGATTTTTCTGCAAAGCTCTTGGTTTTCATTTTGACAATTTTCAAGCTTAAATTGAAGATCAAACTTTTGTCTTCAACTTCTTCAAGAAGTTTTTGCAAATCAGAGAGTTCTTTTTGCAAATCATAAAGTTTGTCAGTCTCAGTGTTTGATTCAGACTGTTTAAAATCGGGTTCAGAATCTGAAGCATTCATCAATTCATCAAAAATTTGTTCAGACATAGTGTTGATGAAATCAGACTTTGGATTAGAAACATATATCTCATCAGTAGTGGAATCATCTACCTTACACTCCCGAGAAGGATCAGAAGAAATAGATTCAGATTTAGTATTCTGAATAGAATTGTCAGAATCAGATTCATAATCATCATACTGACACTTGTACTTAGTGTTATCGTTATCTTCAGATACTGATTCAACAGGTGTATTTGATATGGAAAACAACGATTCAAGCTCAACAAATTCAAGTTTTCTATTTTTATAACTTGTGTTTAAATCATCATATTGAAATCCAACTGATTTATAACTTGAATTATGTGAATCAACATTATCATCAGATAAATCATCATCTATCTTCTCTTTTCCTTTTTCAGAAGATTCAGATATTGGAGTTCCAACTTTAACAAAGGTTTCACTGATATATGAAATCCTTTGAGATTTTGGCCCCTTTTTGTGAAAATTATATAAGTAATCGGGAGCCCTCTTCAAATCATTATTTTCTGATAAACCCAAACCCAAATTTGGATTATAAAATCTAAAATCTTTGTTTTTATTGGTCAAAAGATTCAAAGTCTGTTCAGTCTGACATCTTTTGTAATTTAAATCCTTAAGTTTCTTAATTTTACATTAAGCCGCATTTCTTTCTTTAAAACAAACTTTGTGTGTCCCACAATGTGTTCTTATTACAATTATCAATCAAGATGACAACACAATTAAGCAAAACAATTATAACTTTCAATCAATATGAAATTCGTACAGGATGAACTCTCTGAACTTTCTCTCTCTTTACAATAACAGTATATGTGAATCCTTCTCTTAACATAATGATTCTACAAACAAAAAACCCTTATAAAACTAAACACTCAACACACTAACTTTGACTTTGACCTTTTATTACAAAGACTTTGACTTTCTGCTTGAAGGGGCTTTGACTTGAGCTTTTGACTTTACTTTCATCTTCAGTCTTCATGATCTTGTATCCAACATATTTATGCACTAACAATCTCCCCCTTTGGATTCAAGATCATCTTACAAAAATATTTGCAATACAATCTCCCCCTTTATAGATTTCTTTCACAAATTTAATCTCCCCTTTCGGATAAACAAAAGTTAACTTTCAGCATCATAGAACAATTTTCTCTTTTGTCTAAGCAGTCTTCTAACTTTCAGTAATCTTCCCAAAGTCTGTGAGTATGTTCTTCAAGAATCTTTAACAATCTCTCTCAAAGGTTGTTGAAACCTCTTTCAGACTCCATAAAGAAATAATCTTCAGATTTAGCTCTCTTTGCTTTAGCAAATCATCTTCAAAGAAACTTTCAGTAACTTTCAACGAACATTCTGAATTCTTTGAACTTTTTCTTTCAATTCTGTGCAATTTTCCATAACTTGCATTCTTTGACAAAATCTTGCAACAAACTTCCTCCAAATCATCTTTCTTGAAATATTTTTCTCCAAAAACCGTTACAAGCTTTTCTTCAACAAACATTTCTTGAAATTAGCTTCTCCATTTCTTGAGTCTCTCCCCTTTTTTGATGATGTTGAGCAAAGAAATCATCAAAACTTCACCAAGAAATGTCATTAATCTTTTCTGACCATTGATCTTTATCACAAGAGCCATCGAACATCCGTCAATTCATAAGGTATTCATCCGAATCTTTTCAAATTCAGGCAAATATGAATGTAACACCTGAATCAACAAATGAATCAGTTAAGAATGCCTATCAGTAGCACAAAGCCACTGTGTGTAGCAAATACACATTGGAAAGGAGCTTTTTGATGTTCACTCCCCTAGGTCTTCCACTCAATCATCGAATAACACAAGGTTAAACTATGAACATTTAGACAGAAAAACGAATTTCCTTTGTGTACGTGTTTGTGTATGAAAGAATTAAGCATGATTATTGATTTATCAATTAGGCTCAAAATTGTGTAAACCATTGAGACAACAACAGTAATACACGGACTCAATTGTGCATGATCGAAGTGCGAAGGTGAGGCATACTTCCTTCTTTTTCAATATCCAGATTTTCCAAATGAAAATCAGATAGATTATATGCTGCATCCCCAAGAAAAATTGAAACATCTTCTTTTTAAGAAAAAGATGAGTAGCTGGTGGGGTTAAGTCAAGAGTTGGCATGGGCTAGTTTCCTGTTTCAATGATGTTCACGAAGAATTGTGAAACAACATATATTGTGGCTGCCCGACTCAGAAAAAGTTGGTGCAGAGTTTGATATTCTTTTACTCTGATCTCTCAGCCTCCTTCTTTTTAACATGGAAGCTCACTTCTAACCAAACCCTCTTTACATTTTATCTCATCACACATACCCACACTCAGATATTTTGACTCCTCCCCACTCGATCACTCAAGAATAACTTCTTGGATAGGAAACACTGGTTAACGTGAATCCATAGAAGTTCTGTTAAGTCCTCACACAATAAACATGTATTTTATCCTAAAAGCATGGTGTTGCTCAATTGGTTTAACTTTTCAGTTAAAGCATAGCAATACATGTCAGATATATTTATGCTCATAAAGGTAATCATGAAGATTTGAGCATTTTAATCATGAAAGATTCGCTCAAAAACAAGGATATTGAATAAATGAAATGAATGCAAAAGACTTGTTTGAGAATATGACTATGTATGAAAAAGATCAAATATGAATGATTTATCAATCAAGGCTTAGGTCATGAAAAATGGATATTGTCTATAAGAACAATTATAGACATTCTTGAATGAAACATTTTGAACCAATCAACGCTCAAATAGCAAAGAATTTCAAACGGGGTGTATTACCATCGAAATTTGGTTTCAATATGAGACATGGTAGGAACATAGTCAACAAATATACTAAACCGATATGTATGAATACTTGACAGTATATGGACAAGATAATACACAAGTATTTATCTTTGGAAACACATGGATAGTTAATCATGAAAGCACATGTAAAATGAAAACATTTAAAATCACACTTCTATATTCATGAAATAATTTTGAGAATCGAGAAGTGGTTTGAACATTTAAAAACATGTTTTCATATCTGAAAGTCGTTCTTCTTTCAGACATGTATGAGATTAAGGTTAGAATGATCATTACGCTCAGCTTAAATCTCATGAAGTCAGCTCAAAAGTCATAATAGATATGATCATGTAAGCTCCCCCTCAATTTCTGCATTTAGTCAAAAGTCGTTAAAGCACAAAGTCTTATTCACAAACTTTATTGAAAAATAAAGACATGAAAGCAATAAAACTTTGTAAGAACGAGTTCTGATCAGATGTAATCAGAAGTCATTGTCCTTACTCCCCCTGAAATATTGTATTCACAATATATCAATGTAAGAAATATGCAAAATTTTCCAACTTCCCCTAAAATGTAGATCCTCTTATCTTTGTCTCACACTCCCCTTGAAATCATGAACAAAACCTTTCAGTTCAGATATCTTTCAGATTAAAAATAAAGAAATGAAGAAAAATAACAAAATCTAAACTATACTAGGTAACAATAGATTAAGTCTTGAGGTTCAACATGCCAAGTTTTGAAATGAGAAAGTTAAATCTCTTTTCGTCAAGAGGCTTGGTAAACAAATCAGCAAGTTGATTATCTGTGTTTACAAAGTAAAGTTCGATTGTACCTTTTTCAACATTGTCTTTGATAAAATGATATCTCACGTCAATGTGCTTGGTTTTCGTATGTTGAACAGGGCTTGCAGATATTGCAATAGCGCTATTTGAATCACAATAGATCGGTATGTTGTTGTACTTGAAACCAGAATCTCGGAGTTGTGTTCGCATCCACAACACTTGAGAACAGCAGCTAGCCGCAGCTATGTACTACACCTCAGCTGTTGAAGTAGATACACACAGTTGTTTCTTTGAAGCCTAACTCACGAGTTAATCGCCTAAAAATTGTATGTGTCCTGAAGTACTCTTCCTGTCAAGCATACAACCTGCATGATCTATGTTTGAAACCGCTGTGAGCTAAAAACCAGTATCTTTAGGATACCACATACCAAGATCTGTAGTGCCTTTCAGATATCTAAATATACGTTTTACCGCTGAAAGATGGGATTCTTTAGGTGAAGCCTGATATCTAGCACATAAGCATGTTAAATACATAATATCTGGTCTACTCGCCGTCAAGTACATCAAAGAACCAAACATCCCTCTATAGATTATAACATCGACAACTTTTCCCAAAAGATCAGCTCTGATCTTAGTTCCTGGTGCCATCGGGGTACCAATCGGAGTATAATTTTCCATTTTAAATTTTCTCAGAATATCAGAAATGTACTTTGTTTGATTAATAAAAATCCTCGTAGAAAATTGTTTGACTTGTAATTTGAGAAAGAAATTCATCTCTTCCATCATACACATTTGAAATCTGGACACCATGAAGTTTGAAAAATTCTTACAATACTTTGGATTAGTTGAACTAAATATGATATCATTCACATATATTTGAATTAAAATGATATCAGCTTTCTCTTTTTTAATTAAAAGAGTAGTATTGATTTTACCTTTAGAAAAGTCTGACTTGACAAAGAATTTGGATAGAACGTCATACCAGGCACGAGGTTGTCGGTCCACAATACTATCAAGTTTTATCTATAACAACACATAAACGATTTACCAACCTGTTTGATATATAAAAATAACGATTACAGGATTGATGTTCACTTTGAAGCTCTGGTATTCTCTCTGTGTTTTACACCTTGGTTGTGTGTGTTCTATGTTTGTGTTCTTAGATCTGATCTTATCTTGCTTGACACACTAACCCAACAAACCACTTGCAAGACCAACTTGCAATATTAAACAATATTAACCTACATAATATCTAAACTATAAGATATTATATAACTAACTTAATATCTAACTAACTAAACTAAACTTAGATATTTAGTTATGCTAAATATCTAATTACATCAAATACAAATAAACAATAAACATTAATTACTTTGACATTTATTACAAACGACATAGACTTTAATATTGAGAGTCGACGTTTCGGCTTTAGCTTCAGATTGCGATCTTCAGATTGGATGATCTTGAATCCAATGAGACTGTGGTCTAACAATCTCCCCCTTTGGATCAAGATCATTACGAAAATGATTTTAGCAATTCAGTCTTCTTGTTCAGCTCGGAAGATGTAATTTCTTTCTCTAGCTCTGAAATCAACATGTCTTCAGAATACTTGCTTTTGAAGATTTCAATCTTGGACGTGATTCTTGAAACATGTGATATTTGCCATTTCTTGTGTAGTCATTCTCCCCCTTTTTGATGTTAAGTGCAACGACTTCATCAAAATTATTTGTAAGAAATGTCTATCTTGCAGTTAGAGCCTCTGATTCGTGAATTCATAAGATATTTATCCAGATCTTTGCAAATCTAGACAAAATAGTCGTGTTACACCTGAATCAACTAATGAATCAGTTAACATGCCTGTCAGTAACACTAAGTCACTGTGTGTAACGAATACACATTGGAAAGGAGCTGTTTGATGTTGACTCTCCTAGGGCTTCCATTTAATCATCGAAACACCACAAAGGTTATTTCTATAAACGTTATGACAAAGAAACAAATTCCTTGTGTGTTTGTGCTTGTGATAGAAATAATTAAGCACTGATGATTGCTTATAAGGCTCAATATTGTGTAAACCACTGAGACAATAGTAAGTTAAACACAGACTCAATGTGCATGATTGAAGTGCGAAGGTGGGGAAGACTTCCTTCTTTTCAATATGCAGATTTTCCAAATGAAAATCAGATAGCAAATGTGCTGCATCCCCTTAGAAAATGTGAAACACTTTCTATTTGAGAAGAAAATGAGTAGATGGTGAGGTTTGATCAAGAGTTGGGATGGGTTAGTTGCCTGTTTCAATAATGTTCACCAAAGAATTGTGAAACACTAGTAATGTGGCTACCCAGCTCAGAAAAAGTTGGTGCAGAGTTGTGATATTCTTTTAACTCTGTTCTCACGCTCTCTTTCTTTTAAACGTTTTGCTTTCTCTAATCAAACTTTATTTCGTTATTTGACACACTCATTGCTTTTCGCTTCTCACACTTAATCACTAAGGATTAACCTCTTGGGTAGAAATCACTGGTTAAGGTGATTTCATAGAAGTTGTGTTAATTCCTAGCACAATGATTCCTTGTTTTCCTATGATGCATGTGATGCTCAGATTGATTTAACTATTTCAGTTAAAGCACAATTTAGATCATGAAAAACATTTAAATTCCACTCCCAAAATATAATATCTGTTGAAAAATTGGGAAGTGGTTTGAACATTAAAAACAATGTTTTCCAATGATTGAAAGTTGTCCTTCTTTCAACCATATAGGAGATGAAGATTTAGAATTATACCTTTACGTACGATCTTCCATCTCATGAAGCTAAGCTTTAAGTCATAAACATATGAACTTGTAAGCTTCTCTCAAAAATTCTGCAAAAGTCTTATGTCAAGTCGAAGTAAAATTTATTCACTTAAATTGAAAAGACAAAAAGCAGTAAAACTCTTAAAGTACGAGTTCTGATCAGAAATAATCAGAAGTCATATCCAAACTCCTTTGTCTTGAAGAGTTCCCCCTAAAATCTTGCATTACAAAAATTTGACATAAAAGGTAAATGCAGAAATCTTATGAGCTCCCCCTTCATAATAAGATTGACCACATGTCAATTTCTTCTCATACTCCCCCTTGGATCATGAACAGTATATAGAAGTGCAAATATCTTGCGGAAATGAAGAAATGATGAAAAAGTAAAAAATTAGAAAACTTTGATTGGTAACTACTGATTAGATTTTAAGATTTAGCATACCAAGCTTAGAGACAAGAAAGTTGAACCTCTTTTCGTCTAAGGGTTTGGTGAACAAATCGGCAAGTTGATAATCAGTTTTTACAAAGAAAAGTTCAATTGTTCCTTTTTCAACATGATCTTTAATAAAATGATACCTGACATCTATGTGCTTAGTCTTGGTGTGTTGAACAGGATTCGCTGATATTGCAATGGCGCTCTTGGAGTCACAGTATATCGGGATCTTGTTGAAGTGGAAACCGTAGTCACACAATTGAGTTCTCATCCATAAGACCTGAGAACAGCAGCTAGCAACAGCTACATATTCTGCTTCGTCCGTGGAAGTTGAAACACAAAGTTGCTTCTTCGATGCCCAACTTACGAGCTTATCACCGAGGAACTGTACATGTCCCGACGTGCTCTTCCTGTCTAACATACAACCTGCATGATTTGCATCTGTGTAGGCTGTTAGTTCAAAACTAGTATCTTTAGGATACCACAGACCAAGATCTGCAGTGCCCTTTAGATACCTAAATATGCGCTTCACAGCAGACATATGGATTTCTTTAGGATTAGCCTGATATCGTACACATAAGCATGTTGAGAACATTATATCTGGCCTACTGGAAGTAAGATACATTAAAGAACCTGTCATCCCTCGATAAGTCTTAACATCAACAGCCTTTCCCGAAGGATCGGTGCCAATCTTAGTACCTGGTGCCATTGGGGTACCAATCGGTTTTGAATTTTCCATTTTGAACTTCCGAAGAATATCCATAATGTATTTTGATTGATTGATAAAAATACCCGATGAAAATTGTTTGACTTGTAAACCGAGAATGAAATTCATCTCTCCCATCAAATTCATCTGAAATCTAGACACCATAAGGTTTGCAAAATTCTTACAATACTTAGGATTTGTAGAGCCAAAGATAATATCATCTACATAGATTTGAATTAAAATGATATCGCCTTTTTCCTTTTTGATAAACAAAGTGGTATCCACCGTTCCTTTTGAAAACCCAGACTTGACTAGAAAAGTGGAAAGGACATCATACCAGGCTCGAGGTGCTTGTTTCAGACCGTAGAGTGCTTTGTCGAGAATGTAAACGTGATTCGGCTTCTCTTGATTGACAAAACCCTCTGTCTGAGAGACGTAGACTTCCTCCTTCAGAATTCCATTCAGGAATGCTGTCTTCACGTCCATTTGAAAGACCGTGAAGTTCTTGTGGGCTGCGTAGGCTAGAAACATTCTGATTGCCTCTAATCGCGCCACAGGAGCATATGTCTCATCATAGTCGATTCCTTTCTCTTGTTTGTATCCTTTGGCTACTAGTCTTGCCTTGTTTCGGATAACGGTACCATCTTCGTCTTTCTTTATCTTGAAAACCCACTTCGTACCTATAATTGTTTTACCTTTAGGCTTTGGTACGAGTCTCCAGACTTGAAGTGCATCAAACTGATTCAGCTCTTCTTGCATTGAGATCACCCATTCTGGATCAGCAAGTGCCTCTAATACACGTGTTGGCTCGAACTTGCTCAGAAAGGAGTCATGCATGCACATATTCATAGATGCTGACCTAGTTTGCACCGGTTTTGATGGACCGCCAATAATCTGGCTTAGCGGGTGTTCTTTGGTCCATTTATGTTCATGAGGAAGTGGATTATATGAATGTGTGTCAGTTGTATCATCTATAAATCCACTTGTACCTTCTTCTGTTTGTTCAGGAGGAATGATGATTGCAGTTGAAGTGGTAGGTTCAGAAGGCTCAGCAGGTACAACTTGTTCTGGCTGTAGATTGATCTGAATAGTATCTCCTACTGTTTCAGCTACTTCTGTCTCTTTATCATTTGTCACTTCTTCAACTTTTGGAGTCGGCATTTGAATTGGAATCTCTTGTTGAATCGGGGCGTTGGATTCAATAGGAATATCTGAACTGGTTGGATGAGTAGTCGTTAAGTCTTCCATCTCCAGTTATAACGAGTTCTGAACGTTGTTGTTAGGAAGCCATTTCTTCATCAAACGAGACGTTGATGCTTTCAATCACCGCTTTTGACTTCTTTAGATAAACACGGAATGCAGTTGATGTCGAGGAATAACCAATGAAGATTCCTTCGTCCGCCTTGGCACTGAACTTATTTAGACTCTCCCTATCGTTTAGAACGAAACACTTACACCCAAATATATGGAAGTATTTGATTGTCGGTGTTCGGTTGTTGATTAACGCATAAGGAGTCTTCTTGAATCTTCGATGTACCATTGAGCGATTCTGTGTGTAGCACGCGGTCGATACAGCTTCAGCCCACAAAAATAGAGGTAAGTCTGATTGACTTAGTATAGTACGAGCAGCCTGGACTAGCGTACGGTTTCTTCTTTCGACCACTTCATTTTGTTGAGGCGTACAAGCAGCAGAGTATTGATGTGAAATCCCGACAGATTCGAGATATTCTTCAACTTTATTGTTCTTGAACTCTGTGCCGTTGTCTGTTCGTAGAAACTTTACCGGTTTCTACAGATTCACCTGGGTCGTCTTTAGGAATGTGATGAGGACATCTGGTGTCTCATCTTTTGAACGTAGAAACTTGACCCATGTGTATCACGAGTAATCATCCATGATAACGAGTATGTACTTCTTTCCGCCTAGACTCTGAGTTCGCATCGGACCGCATAAGTCCATATGCAATAACTCTAACGGAGCATTTGTACTTGGTTCAGGCTTTGGTTTATGTGGAGCCCTCTTCATTTTTCCCTTTTCACATGCTGCACAAAGATGTTCTCTTTCATATTTGAGCTTTGGAAGTCCTTTGACGAGCTTTCCACTAACCAGATTGTTGATGTACCTGAAGTTGAGGTGAGAGAGCCTTCGATGCCATAACCAGCTTTATTGTATCGAGGCTTTCGTAAGTAGACAAAATTGCTTGTCAGTCTGGACATTTGATAAATTGATTGTGTAGAGGTCTGATTCTCGAGTACCGACCAAGAGTTCTTCGCCTTCTTCATTGCGAACTGAACATCTCTTGGCTTTGAAGTTGACCTCTAAGTCTTTGTCACAGAACTGGCCTATGCTGAACAAGTTGTGTCGTAAGCCTTTTACATAGCTCACCTTCTTGATCGTGACATTGTCATGTTGTACATCACCA
This sequence comes from Arctium minus, assembly GCA_954870635.1. Taxonomy (NCBI): domain Eukaryota; kingdom Viridiplantae; phylum Streptophyta; class Magnoliopsida; order Asterales; family Asteraceae; genus Arctium; species Arctium minus. The sequence goes on along the minus strand of OX941081.1, from coordinate 126,467,036 downwards.
TATCCCATGATTGGAGAAAACTGGTCGTTGCCGCATCTGACTGTTCCGCAATATTTGTCTTTAATATTAGACAATATCTCTTTTTGCCCTGTCATGTGCTTGGAACATCCGCTGTCCAAGAACCATGTATGACTAGTCTGTATAAGAGAAATTACAAATTTAGATCTTCATACGACAACTTTGGAATTTTCACTTTGATTATCGAAGTGCGGGTCTTGAACTTATTTGTTCAAAAGCCTATTTTGACTTTGATGTTCGGGTTTTGAACTGCATTATCCAAAAACCTATTTTGACATTGAAGAACGAGTCCTGATCTGTACATAATCAGAAGTCGATTTCTCTTCAAGCTTTGTGTGCCTGCAACACAGATTTAGCATTAGGTACCCACTGGAATTTGGGTCCTGCTGTGTTAGCACAAGATTTTGGTACCTATTTCAAATTGGGTCCTCTTTTCTTTTGAAATGAATGTGAAGAATTAGTATGAGATGAATGCACATGGTAATTTCCAAACCAATCTCCAGAATCTTGACAAGAGATAGGAACATGTTTATCATAAATAGAAGACTTTCTAGCAGATAAAGATAACTGAAATAATTGCTTCATTGTATATTGTTTACGAGAAACAACAGTTTTGAGTTCAAAACAACAATATCAGCAATTAGGACATCTTTACTAAGCGAAGTCTTATTACAATTAACACTACTAAACGATAAAATAGTCTTGTCAAGCTTCCGTTTGGGTTGCCATTGAGAATTTACTTTTGGCCTTTGCTTGCTCAGATCTGAAACATGTGAAACTGGTGAGTTAGACCTTTGAGCAACAAGCGATTGCTTCTTCTTAGAATTACCAGTAGTGTTCGGTTTCTGTGAATGCTGAGATATTTTCTAACCTTTAGCATGTTTAGCTTTCACATAGACTGAGTTATCAACTTTCGTTGATTTTTCACTATTAACAGGCATACTGGTTTTGTTCAAAGATTTCTTAACAAAAGATGAATGGTTAGGAAGTTTTGCATTAAAATCAAATTGTTCAGAACAATCATCTAAACCACCGTTAGAGTTCAGAAAATCAAGCTCTTTATTAGCTAGACCAAACATGTCCTCAGAGTTTGAAGCTTTAGAAATAACAGAATTTGAAAACACAGTTGAAAAAACTTTTTGCTCAATATTCATCAAAAGTCTTTCATCTGATAAAGAATTCTCGAGTTCAGAAATTTTACTTTCTAAAACGAGAGGAGGGACATATTGTTTACCTACAATAGGCTTCGCCTCCATTTCCTTTTCAGTATAACTTTGAAAGAAATCACTTGAAAGAGTTTTCTTCTTTTGATATATTGGATTTTCGTCATAACTATTATTCAATTTCGCATAATAAAATGGAAGATGAACTTTAGATGATTTCAAACGTTTTTCAGTTTTGTTGGCTTCATCCTTTTCAGATAGTTTAGTCCAGAAAGTTTTAAACTCAGGGATTCTGCGAGCTAATTGCATAGAAAGATGATCATAAAGTCCTGGCACTTCAGACATCCCTTTTTGTAGACAGTGAGGATTCTTATAACCGATTCCCCATCTCTCTATTTCATCTTTGGGTTTGTTCAGATGAATAGTCTGTTCAGTTTGACCCATTTTATATAACTTCTCTTCCAAACCTTTTAATTTTCCAAGTAAAGAAAAGTTTTCTTTGATACATGAAGAATGCAATTCTTTAAGCTCATATAAGTCAATCCCACTTTTTAGCAGTTGAGACTTGAGTTCAGAATTCTCTTTTAGAATTATTGTCTTTTCCTCAGCGTTGGTGTCATTATCTTTATGTAAAACCTCAACTAATACTTTCTTCTCAGCAATTTCATTGCTAAGTTTCTGTATCAATTGGTTTTTGTCAGTTATGACACCATTTTCTTGCTCAAGATTAGATTCTAACTCTTTTTGTTTTAAACTCATGGCATGCATTTTATTCATGAAATCTGAATCTGATAAATTATATACCTCCTCGTCTTCATTATCTGAATCAGCTTCAACATCTGATTCTATCTGTCCCATCAAACACATGTTGACGGCTTCATCTCTCTCTTCATCCTCTTCTTCATCATCTGAATGATGAAGCCAGTATTCATCTTCAGCCATTAGTGCCTTACCAGCCTCCTGTTGCTTTGCAAGAAGCATCTTGTTCTTGTAATAATCGGAGTTTCTGACTTTTGGCCTTCGGCAGTCTCTGGCATAGTGACCTGTTTTGCCACAGTTGTAGCACGTTGGTGGTTCTGTCTGACTGGATCCTTTAGCTTTGAACTTTCTCTCTTCTGGTTTCCTCTCCTGTATTCTTTTTCCTTCATACTGATATCTTCTCTCTTCAGGCTTCCTTTCCTCTATTCTCTTTCCTTCATACTGATATCTTCTCTCTTCAGGCTTCCTTTCCTCTGTTCTTTTCCCTTCAAATCTCTTTCCTTCATATCTGCTTCCTTCAACCCTTTCCTTGTGGATGTAGTTGTTCGGACCAGAAGAATATCTCTGACTGTTTGAACTTGGCTTCGTGTAGAACTTTTTCTGAAAAGCATTTGACAGCAGAATCATTGCTTGCTTCAGTTGTTCATTTTCCTCCAAGTCAGAGTTTGCATAACCTTCATCTTCTTCTGATTCATACACAATTGTCTTGTTTTTCTTCTTCCTGACTACAAGAGCAATTGTGTCGTCAACTGTCTTTCCTTTCTGTCTCTTTTCTTCTAGAATTTCATCCACCTCTTCTTGATTTTGTCTAAGGGTTTCATACACCTCATGAAGTGGAATCTCATTCAGATCTTTGATCTGCTTCATCTGCCTAGCAAATCTTTTCCATAGGTTTCTTCTAATGTTTCTTCTAATGTTTCTCCCACCCTGCCTCTAAATTCTTCATAATTATTTAGGCAGTTGGAGATTTTCAGCTGATTTCCAACCTTCCAACCCAGCATCATCTTCTGAAGCTGATCCCACGTTTCTTTGCCGGAGGCTTTGTAGCTGTCAATCTTTACATAAATTTCATTTGGAATTCCTTGTAAAATGTATGACTTAGCTAATCTGTCGCCTTTAGCTCTTCCGAGGTTATCATCTCCTAGCTCATGAAACTTAAGTTCAACTTCAGTCGGCACATTTCCAACCAAGCGAGTCGTCGTGACTGGTTTCATAACCCCTTCTTCTATAGATTTCCTGATGAATTCACCCAGCTCATGTCTGTCAATAAAGTTCAGAAACCTATCTTTCCACTGTTCGTATTCTCCTTTAAAGAGAACTGGTGGCTTGGTGTCAGTTCCTATTGCAAGGGCTTCTCTAGATGTCTTTCTGAAGAAAATTCTAAGTCTGGATTGGAGCAAAGAGGTTTGCGTATCAAGGTTTGTGTGTCAAGCACAGTGCGCAAAGTGAGGTTTGCGTTTCACGTGGGATGCGTAAAGTAAGGTTTGCGTTTCGCGTGGGAAGCGCAAAGTTGAGTTTGCGTTTCACGTGGGAAGCGCAAAGTTGAGTTTGCGTTTCACGTGGGAAGCGCAAAGTTGATTTTGCGTTTCACGTGGGAAGCGCAAAGTTGAGTTTGAGTTTCGAGAGGGTTGCGCAAACTTGACTTGATCTTTTCGAGAAGAGAGTGAACACGTGAACTGAGGTTTGCGTTTCTTACTTGTTTCGAGAAGTGAGGTCGAGGTTTGCGTATGCTCTTGGATCCGAGAAGTATGCTTTGCGTATGGCTTGAGATGCGCAAAGTTGAGCTTTGCGTTTCACTTGGGAAGCGCAAAGTGACCTTTGCGTATGATGCTGGACGCGCAAAGTTGTACTTTACGTATGATGTTGGATGCGCAAAGTTGGACTTTGCGTTTCAGGTTGGACGCGCAAAGTTGGACTTTGCGTTTGTTCGTCTTCTGGTTTGCGCAAGTTCGTCCTGTACTTCGAAAATTGTCTAAAAACTTGTTCCTGTAACGATTAGCAATACCAAACTCTACCCTTATGTCTAGAAACACTTCTAGAACTGAATGTGAGCACTCGATCTCAATAAAACACACTTTTTGAAGAAAAATTTGATCGTACAGTACCTTTTTCACTCGACTGTTTTCTCACTTAAATCACAAAATGAAACTCGATTAAAGCTTAAAAGTGAAATCAAACAACAACAACTCGATCTAGCATGCTAATCGATCACAACCTGATCGATTTTAACACCTAAAACACTCGAAATCACTTTTTCAAATAGAACACAGAGTCGTTTTCTGAAAAACTTGATTTTGATCTTAATCAGACTCTGATACCAATTGTCGGTCCACAATACTATCAAGTTTTATCTATAACAACACATAAACGATTTACCAACCTGTTTGATATATAAAAATAACGATTACAGGATTGATCTTCACTTTGAAGCTCTGGTATTCTCTCTACGTTTTACACCTTGGTTGTGTGTGTTCTATGTTTGTGTTCTTAGATCTGATCTGATCTTGCTTGACACACTAACCCAACAAACCACTTGCAAGACCAACTTGCAATATTAAACAATATTAACCTACATAATATCTAAACTATAAGATATTATATAACTAACTTAATATCTGTTGGGAACTGAAGATTCTACTAAGTATAGGTACTACTGCTAGTACAAGTGTAGTTACTACTGCCAGAACAAGTTGAAGATTAATACTGCTAAGTGTTACTACTGCTAGTAGAATTACTACTGCTAGTTACAGTTAGTACTGCTTGAACAAAGTTAGTATTGCTTAGCTAGTTAGTACTGCTAGTAGTTAGTACTGCTTGAAGTTAATGCTGCTAGATGAAGTTAATGCTGCTGAGCATTATTAGTGCTGCTAAAGAGATCCGGATGGAAAGTACTACAGCTGGATATACTGAAGATATTTTATTCATTGTAATTATCTTTGTATTCAGTATATATATATAGTATTGTTTAGAATAGGAGAATAACGTTTTAACTTTAGTTTTCATTCTTTTAGAGAAAAATAACCTCAAGGCATAGATCCTAATTCTAGAGAAGTAGAATTCGTATTGGTGAGCCTGTTCATCAATATTGAGGTTGAGTGTGTAATCTTGTAGTTTTAAGCATTCAATACAAGTTTACTGTTTGATAATTATATACTGTTTTTGATTACTGTTTGATCAAATATCAAAGTGTTTTTCCGCAACTTCTTTGATATTAGTTTCTGAGTATTAATTCTTGTTAAGAATTCGATCCTGACAAGTGGTATCAGAGCCAAATTCTCTCAGAAACAGTTATTCATCATGGAAAATCTTACAGAATCAAGCAGTACTTTGGTTTCAAAAGTTCCAATGCTCAGATCCAATGAATTTGACATGTGGAAAATCAGAATCAAGCAATATATTCTCCTCACAGATTACTCTATGTGGGACATCATTGAGAATGGCCCATCTGATGGAGGAAAGATTGGTGAAGATGGCAAAAGAACTCCTCCAAAGACAGATACAGACAGGAAATCAAGACAGACAGAGATGAAAGCCTTGAGCACACTGCTCTTGGCCATTCCAAATGAGTATCAACACCAATTCTGCAATTGTACTGATGCACAGATGCTCTGGAATGCTCTAGAGAAGAGATTCTCAGGTACTAAAAGTACCAAGAGAAATCAAAAGGCAATCTTAAAACAACAGTATGAAAACTTCATCTCAACTAAGAATGAGTCCATGACTCAAACTTTTGACAGGTTTAATAAACTAATTGGTGAACTAGCTACTATGGGAGTACAGATTGATCAAGATGATGTGAACAGAAAGTTCTTAAGGTCCCTTGGAGATGAATGGACCATGTACACTGTGTCATTTAGACAGAATGATCAGTTGGAAGACAAAGAACTTGATGATCTGTACAATGATCTTAGAGTATTTGAAGCTGAGGTGGAGGCAAAGAAGAAGCCTTCTGGATATATTCATAATGCTGCACTCCTATCAGCATCAATTGATTCTACTGCTAACCCTGAATCAGTTAATGTTGCTAATGGATCAAATTTAGATAAAGGCACTGATTATGTATTTGAAGCTCTTCTTTCTAATCATGGAAATTCTTCTTTGATCAATGATGACTTAGAACAACTTCATCCTGATGATCTGGAAGAGATGGATATTAAATGGCAGATGGCCATGCTCTCCATGAGGGTTAAAAAGTTTATAAAGAGGACTGGAAGAAACAACTTCTCACAAAGAAGAGAAGATGGAGCAGGGTTTGATAAATCAAAGGTAGAATGCTACAAATGTCATCTGAAGGGACATTTTGCTAGAGAATGCAGAAGTGGAATGTCTCACAACAACAACCATCAACAAGCTCAATCTGGAAGCTTCAATAACAACAGAAACTCTGCTCAAGCCCTTGTTTCTCAACAAGGAATGGGGTTTGATTGGAGTGATCAAGCAGAAGAAGCTATTCAGAATCAAGCTCTTATGGCTAAAGTATCTGATCTCCCATCTGAGGTAAGTTCTAATCTCTGCACTAAAACTTGCATAGACACTGTTAAAAGGTACAGGGATCACAATCAGAAGATGAGTGATGACCTGAAGAGACTAGAAAAGGATATAAAAGACTATGTGAGGATAGTAGAGAGATTTGAAGATCAAATCAAAGGTTTTCAAGCCAATGAACTACAACACTCATATGACACTAATTACTGGCAGTGGGAGAAAAAGGATTTAGAACTTAAACTGACCAAATCTAAAGAGGAGAGTGAAAAACTGAAAGAGGAGTTAACCAAAGTTAAGCTTGATGTAGAAAAGTTTTCCAATGCTTCTAAAGCAATGGACTCCTTACTGCAAAATCAGATTCATGATAAGTTGAGAAGAGGAATTGGGTATAATGCCACACCTCCACCATATAACAACAATTACATTCCTCCTACTTCAGACCTGTTAGACACCAAAGATAGGAAGGACTTGCCTGAGGGAGCCACTGAAATAGATCCCTTAGATGAGGAAATTGTTGAGGATAAGACTGAGAAAGAGGTTGACAAGAGTAAGGAGAACAAGGTGAGTGGTGAGATTTCTAAAGAAAACAACATTATCACCAATGAGGATTGTGGAAGGGCTTGGATCAAATCCAAGAACATAGAGAAGACAGAGGAAAAGTTTGGTAAGGTCCATTATAAACAGACCACAGTTGTGAATCCAGGTCCTTGCAAACAGTGTGCTTGTAAGAAGAATGAGCCCCAAAAACAGGACAAAAAGAGGGGAAATCAAAGAAACTGGAATAATCAATGGGCACATAAACAAGGGGTTGATCTGAGTAAAATCAATAGACCAAAACCTTGTTTTATCTGTGGCAAATTAAATCATCTTGCAAAATTCTGTTATTTCAATCCTATGAACCAAAGAATGAATTTCCAAAGATCCATGCAAAAACCCTTTGGTTATAAGAAAATTGAAAAGAATCATGTGGCTAAGAAAACTGTTAAAACTAAAAGCCACATGAAGAAAAAGTATTCTGTTAAAGAAAGTGTCAATATGTGGATTCCTAAAAGCACTAAAACTGTTAGTACTGCTATCACAAGTAGTGCTGCTGACAATGATAGTGCTGCTAGAAGTAATACTACTGCTAACAATGTTAATGCTGCTAACAAGGTTAGTACTGCTAAACCTGTTAGTACTGCTACACCTGTTAGTACTGCTAACTCTGTTAGTACTTCTAAGGTTAGTACTGCTTCTAGTGTTGATTCTGCTAAGCCAATCATATTGACAAAGTACTCTAATAAAGAGTGCTCTGAGTTTAAAAACCTCATTAAAAAGGAATGTAAATACTTTGATGAGAAAGGAAGACCCAAGATCACTTTGGCTTGGGTCCCCAATCATACTAATTGATTTATTTAATGTGCAGGGCAACCAACAGCTCAAGGGAAAGAGCATATGGCATGTTGATAGTGGTTGCTCTAGGCACATGACTGGCAACATGTCATGCCTTCAGGATTTCAAGCAAATTAATGGAGGACATGTTGCATTTGGAGACAATCTTACTGGTGGTAAGATAAGTGGAAAAGGTAATGTCACCAAAGGTAAGATGACATTTGAGGATGTCTACTATGTTGATCAATTAAAGTACAACCTGTTAAGTGTATCACAGGTTTGTGACAAACAACATAGTATATTATTTACCAACACTGAGTGTATGATTCTTGCTCCAGGGTTCAAGGTAGTTGATGAAAGCATGATACTACTTAGAACTCCAAGAAAAGACAATGTTTACTGTCTTGATTTGGACAATGTCAATAGTGATTCATCTTTAAATTGTCTTGTTTCAAAAGCTTCTATAGATGAATCCTCCCTATGGCACAGAAGGATGTGTCACATGAATTTCAAGACTATGAACAATCTTGTTAAAAATAACCTTGTAAGAGGTTTACCTTCAAAAGTCTTTTCATGTGATGATCATTGTGTTGCTTGTCTTAAAGGCAAACAACACAAAACTTCTCATAAGACCAAAGAGTTAAATTCTGTTTCTTCTTGTCTCCAGTTATTGCATATGGATCTGTTTGGTCCTACAAATGTTATGAGTATAGGCAAGAAATCTTACTGCTTGGTTATTGTTGATGATTACTCCAGATTCACTTGGGTATATTTTCTAAGGACTAAGGATGAAACAAGTGGTCTTATCAAATCCTTTATTCTAAGAATTGAAAACCAAACTAATCAAAGAGTAAAAGTCATTAGATCAGATAATGGAACTGAATTTAAAAATCATGATTTAAACACTTTTTGTGAAGGAAAAGGTATTGAGAGACAATATAGTGCTCCTAGGACTCCTCAACAGAATGGTGTTGCTGAAAGGAGAAATAGGACACTAATAGAGGCTGCTAGATCTCTGTTGGCTGATTCAAAATTGCCAATTACATTCTGGGCTGAAGCAGTTAATACTGCTTGTTATGTCCAAAACAGAGTTCTAGTGGTCAAGCAAAAGAACAAGACCCCATATGAGCTTTTAAATCAAAGAAAACCTTTTATTGGTTTCTTCAAACCTTTTGGGTGTCCTTGTACAATTCTAAATACCAAATCTCACTTAGGTAAGTTTGATAGCAAAGCAGATGATGGATTTCTTGTTGGATATTCATCTCAGAGTAGGGCCTACAGAGTTTTTAACTCTTCTTCTAGAATAATTGAAGAAAGTGACAATGTCAAATGCAATGAGAACACACCAAATCCTGTTGGGTCTGGACCTCAATGGCTATTTGACATTGATTCACTAACTAACTCTTTTGGTTTCAGTAATGAATATACAGGAACAGATGGTGGAGAATCAGAGATCACACAAGTTCAAGAAAGTATATCTAAATCTGTGATTTTTCCCATACCCACAGTAAATGAAGACTGTGAAAAGGAATCATTTACTGAACCAAGTCAGAGTGAAGAAGACACTAGAGATAAGGAGACTCAAGAATCAGAAGTGACATCTGAAGACACTTCAGTTGAGTTGCATGACTCTAAACTAGAGGCTGGACTGAATGAAGAACCTAGTCATAACACAAGAGTTCAAAAGAATCATCCTCCACAACTGGTAATAGGAGATATCTCTTCTCCTATGATGACTAGACATCAAAGCAGGCTTCAAGAAATGCAAGATCAACAGCATACAGTCCTTTCTTGTTTTCTATCCCAGCTTGAGCCTAAAAAGGCACATGATGCTATGAAAGAATCTAGCTGGATAGAAGCAATGCAAGAAGAACTGTTACAGTTCAAGCTACAAGATGTATGGGATCTAGTAGACCTTCCTAAAGGTCACAGAGCAATTGGCACAAAGTGGATTTTCAGAAACAAGAGAGATGAAAGAGGTATTGTCATAAGGAACAAAGCAAGGCTGGTGGCTCAAGGCTATACTCAAGAAGAGGGTATAGATTATGAAGAAGTTTTTGCACCTGTGGCTAGGATAGAAGCAATCAGACTATTCCTAGCCTATGCTTCTTACATGAACTTCAAAGTCTATCAAATGGATGTAAAAAGTGCTTTTCTCTATGGATCAATTGAAGAAGAAGTATATGTCTGTCAACCACCAGGGTTTGAAAACCCAAGCTATCCAGACAGGGTATACAAAATAAAGAAAGCACTTTATGGACTACATCAAGCCCCAAGAGCATGGTATGACACTCTGTCATCCTATCTCTTGGAAAATGACTTTGAAAGAGGAGTCATTGATAAGACTCTCTTTATCAAAAGAAAGAAGAAGGATATCTTGCTGGTCCAAATCTATGTTGATGACATTATCTTTGGATCTACAAGAAACAACATGTGCAAGGAGTTTGAGGATTTAATGCATCAAAGGTTCAAAATGAGTTCCATGGGGGAACTTACTTTCTTCCTTGGACTCCAAGTTCAACAGAAGTCAGATGGCATTTTTATATGTCAATCCAAGTATGTGCAGGATATTCTAACCAAGTTTGGTTTCTCAGAATCAAAACCTGCCAGCACACCTATGGAAACACACAAGCAGATCACAGCAGATCTTGAGGGGGAGGATATGGATGTGCATCTTTATAGATCCATGATTGGCTCTCTCATGTATCTCACAGCATCAAGGCCAGATATTATGTTTCCAGTCTGTGTATGTGCAAGATTTCAAGTTAGGCCAAAGCAATCTCACTTTCAAGCTGTTAAGAGGATATTCAGATATCTCAAAGGGCAACCCAGATTGGGACTTTGGTATCCTCATAACTCCCCTTTTGACCTAATAGCATACTCAGACAGTGATCTAGGTGGGGCAAACTTGGACAGAAAATCTACTTCTGGAGGATGTCAGTTTTTGGGTGTTAGACTAGTCTCATGGCAGTGCAAGAAACAAACCACAGTATCCACATCTACAACAGAGGCAGAGTACATAGCAGCTGCAAGTTGCTGTTCTCAAGTCTTATGGATTCAGAATCAAATGTTGGATTATGGGGTAACCTTTCTACACACTCCAATCTTTATTGACAACAGCAGTGCTATTAGCATTATAAATAATCCAGTCAAGCACTCAAAGACAAAGCACATTGAAATCAGGTATCACTTTATAAGAGATTGTAATGAAAAGAAACTCATTCAAGTTGTCAAAGTTCACACTGATAATCAGTTTGCTGATCTATTCACTAAAGCTTTTGATGTGGGTAGATTCACTTTCTTGGTAACAAGTGTGGGAATGATAAACTCTGAATAATCTTCTTCTCAAAAAGTGGTTTTATACCTGTATATTTTTATTCTTGGTGTTACTAATCTTCTTTTTCAGGATATGCATAGCAGTACTCAGTGTTTAGCAAAGTTTAAAAGGAGCAAAAATCTTCAAGGTCAATGGCATCAATGGCGTTCATTGACGAGCACAATGAAATCGCAATGCTCCAAAAGCCAAAACAAGCAGAAGGCTTTCATCAGATTGTGGATTTCCTCAAGTCAAGCCACATTGCTCATGCTCTTACTGTATCCCCTACAATCTACATTGAGCACCAAAGGCAGTTCTGGGCTGATGCAACCATTGTTGTGGAAAATGGTGTGCAAATGATCAAGACAAGAATCTGTGATCACTCACTTACAGTTACTGAAGAAGTCATTCGCATCAGTCTACGTCTAGACGATGCCTCTGGTATAACGTCTATCCCTAATGATGAACTGTTTCCTAATCTTACTAGAATGGGGTATGGAGGCCCATTGGGGGTTTTCAAATTCTCAAAAGCAAAGTTTTCACCCCAATGGCGTTTTCTTGTTCATACCCTGATGCATTGCATCTCCAAAAAGACCACTGGATGGAGTGAGTTCAGCAGTCCAATTGCATATGCTTTGGTATGCTTGGCTACATCCAGAAGGTACAATTTCTCAAAGATGATTTTCAGTGATCTTGTATCAAATATGGGAAACAAAAAGAGTTTCTTTATGTATCCCAGATTTGTTCAGGAAGTAATTAACCATGAATTGACGGATATACCTCAACCTGTTGGGGTATATGTACCTAAACCCCCCAAAGGCAAGGTTTTCTCAAATATGAGAAGATCTGCTGGGGACTCGGAAGGAGTTGACACCCCATTGTTCTCTACAATGATGGTGGTGTCCCAAACCACTGAAGGTATGGCAGCAGGGTCAAGGCCCTCATTAGACCATCCCACTGCTAGCCAAGCCCAACCTTCTCACTCAAAAACAATTCCCCAGTCCATTCTTACAAAACCAACCTCTCCAATTACCCAAACTTATCAAAGAAAACAGGTAAAGAAGGCTCCTTCCCTTCTTGTACCATCACCCACACAGCCTTTAAGCCCTCTAAGGGAGAATTCTCCCCTAGAGAATATCCAAAGGGAAACCACAAGGGTGTCTCCCAACCCAAAGGAGGTGCTCTCTGAGGAGGAGGTAGAGCATATGGGTGATGAGGCTGCCACTACTCCTGCTAACACAGAGGAGGAAAGTGGTAACATCAATAAGACCTCCCCCATGGCAACTTTGAATGAGCAATCATTTGAAGGTCCCTGGTGCCAAGAAACCACAGGGGTGGATAGTGCTTCTGCTAGGCAGAAGACTTCCACTACTAAAAGATCCAATGATCCTTCAATAGGGGGTAACACTCCTGGAGAAGGTGAGGACAGATATAACTATGATGAATTGATGGAGGCAATGGGCAACATCAACATGGATGTACTCAAACAAGGCAAAGATATTGAAGAGCTAAAACTCATTGTACTGTCACAACAAGAACAAATCATCAAGTTGAAGCAAATGGTAAGGAAACTGATTCTGCAAAAGAAGAAGAAACAATTTGTGCTCAGAAGGAGGGAACCAGTGACTGATGCTCCCAAAAAGGGGGAGTCAGAAGCTGATGCCAAAGCTAAGGGGGAGCAAGAGGAAAAACATAATGTTGAGGGGGAAAATGAGCAAGCAGCAGAAACAGAGCCAGCAGCAGAAACCATTACTACTGCCAGTTCAAGTAAAGCAGCAGAAATGGTTAATACTGCTGAGCTGAAAGAAGCAGCAGAACAAGTAAAAGAGGTTCTTACAGAGCTAGAGGTTGCAGAAACACTCATCAAAGCAAAACATGATACTCCCAAGGTCACCTCAAAGGCCAAAGGAGTTGTCATAAAAGAAAGAGGTGATGCAGCAAAGAACTCTAGCATTGAGAAGGAGATGGGTAAAGATAAAGGTAAGGCAAAGTTAGTGGAATCTGATCAACCAATCAAGAAGCAAAGGTTGGTTGAATCAGATGAAGCTTTAGCAAGGAAAATGCAGAAGGAGATGGAAAAAGAAGAAAGAGCTCAGGTGGAGAAGGACAGGGAAATGGCAAAGGCTTTAGCTGCTGAGCTAAATAAAGCCTATCAAAAGGGGCTTGAAACTGAAAAGGCTAAACAAAGGGCTATAAGTCTGAGAAAAGCTATGATGGCTAATACAAGTGCAAAGAAAAGAAGACCTTCACAAACTTACCAAGCCACTCAGGAAAGAAACAAAATGATAACTTTCTTGAGGAGTGCAATTGGGGTAAAGAAAGAAATGTTTGTGAAGATGAGTTTTGATCAAATCAGAGAGCTCTATGAAAAAGAAATGGGGAATCTGAAGAGCAATGAAAAGAAAAGAGTAGAGTTTGAAAGGAAGGCCAAGGAGAGTAATGATATAGATATGAATCAACCATTCCCTGAAAGTGAAGAGGGAACTCCTATCAAAGAAATGGCAAGGGAAAAGGAAGAAAAGAAGAAGGAAGTTACTCTAGTACAGGTTCAAAAGACTTTGAAAAGAACCAAGATGATGGCCAAAAGAAAGAAAGATAAGAAGCCTAGAGTAGAAGAAGAACAAAATGTTGCTGAAGAAGAAGTGGCACCTGAGTCATCAAGTCAGCAAGTGTCATCAATCAAAGATGATGTAAGCTTATATATGGTAGTGATGGACAAAGTGCCTGAACCAATTTCTGCAGAACCTGTTGGAGTTAAGCCACCTGAGATCATTCACTGGGATGTACTGACAATGGATGGGAAAGATTACATCAGACTCAAGAGGAAGGGTGATAAGTATGAAGTATTCAACACTTGGGTCAAGATTGTCAGAACATGCTCTAGATCTGATATAGAAGAGATGTTTGACATAGGAATTAAGCTGTATGCAGATCATCTGAATACTCCAGGAATTTCTCTTACAAAACTGGTGATGGAGTATCTATGCATGATGTTCAAACCTGAAGAAGTGGACCAGGTCATCAAGAGTGTGTTTAAAGAAGTCACAAGTTGGACTCTATATGAAACTAGTGGAGTATATGCAGTGACTTTGGATAGAAATCACACAGAATACTTCCTAGTGGATAGAGTATATAATCACACCAGACTGAAGGTTCATGCCATGCTAAAGAAGAAGTTGGGTTGTGCACCAAATTCAGAAATGGCCAAGTATCTAATTCAGAGGATAATCAATCAGAGTTTGGGACTGAATCCAGACTTAGGAGCATGATCTTGGAAGTTTTGGGAGCATCAAAAGAGCATCTGGAAGAATATCTGAAGAACTTGACTTCTCTTCTAAAAGTCAAGTTAGGGGGAGATTGTTGGGAACTGAAGATTCTACTAAGTATAGTTACTACTGCTAGTACAAGTGTAGTTACTACTGCCAGAACAAGTTGAAGATTAATACTGCTAAGTGTTACTACTGCTAGTAGAATTACTACTGCTAGTTACAGTTAGTACTGCTTGAACAAAGTTAGTATTGCTTAGCTAGTTAGTACTGCTAGTAGTTAGTACTGCTTGAAGTTAATGCTGCTAGATGAAGTTAATGCTGCTGAGCATTATTAGTGCTGCTAAAGAGATCCGGATGGAAAGTACTACAGCTGGATATACTGAAGATATTTTATTCATTGTAATTATCTTTGTATTCAGTATATATATATAGTATTGTTTAGAATAGGAGAATAACGTTTTAACTTTAGTTTTCATTCTTTTAGAGAAAAATAACCTCAAGGCATAGATCCTAATTCTAGAGAAGTAGAATTCGTATTGGTGAGCCTGTTCATCAATATTGAGGTTGAGTGTGTAATCTTGTAGTTTTAAGCATTCAATACAAGTTTACTGTTTGATAATTATATACTGTTTTTGATTACTGTTTGATCAAATATCAAAGTGTTTTTCCGCAACTTCTTTGATATTAGTTTCTGAGTATTAATTCTTGTTAAGAATTCGATCCTGACAATATCTAACTAACTAAACTAAACTTAGATATTTAGTTATGCTAAATATCTAATTACATCAAATACAAATAAACAATAAACATTAAATACTTTGACATTTATTACAAACGACATAGACTTTAATATTGAGAGTCGACGTTTCGGCTTTAGCTTCAGATTGCGATCTTCAGATTGGATGATCTTGAATCCAATGAGACTGTGGTCTAACAGAGGGGCTTGTTTCAAACCATAAAGAGCTTTGTCAAGAATGTATACATGATCTGGTTTATCTGGATTGTCAAAAACTTCAGGCTGCGAGACGTAGACTTCCTCCTTTAGAATGCCATTCAGAAAAGCAGTCTTCACATCCATTTGATATACTGTGAAGTTCTTGCGTGCAACGTAGGCTAAAAACATTTTTATTGCCTCTATACGCGCAACTGGAGCATAAGTCTCGTCGTAATCTATGCCTTCCTCTTGCCTATATCCTTTAACAACAAGTCTTGATTTGTTTCTTATCACGATACCATCTTCATCTTTCTTATTTTTGAAAACCCATTTCGTGCCAATAATAGTTTTACCTTCATCTCGTGGCACGAGTCTCCAGAATTTAAGTGTTTCGAATTGATTAAGCTCTTCTTGCATTGAAGTTACCCAATCTGAATCAGCTAGATCTTCAAATACTCTTGTAGGCTCTATCTTGCTCAGAAAGGAATCATGCATGCACTGGTTTAATGTCGTAGACCTAGTTTGCACCGGCTTGGGCAGATCTCCAATGATTTGATGTATTGGATGCTCTTTAGTCCACTTATGCTCATGAGGTAGTGGATTAGATGTAGATTGATCATGATGATCATCTAAATATTCACTTTCATCTTCTTGTTGTTCAGTAAGGGGTTCAGTTGAAGTAGTTGGTGTAGAAGCTTCAGTTGGTTGAACACTTGAAGTTTGTTGAGTAGGCATTGTAGTACATCCAACTGATTGAGTTACTTCTGGCTCTTCATTAACATTTACAGATTCAACTGATTGATTAGGTGTTTGAATTTGAGTTTCTTCCTAAATCGGGGGAACAGATTCAGTTGACACATCTGAAGTAATTAGATGATGATTGCTTGAATCTTCAGATCTGTCAATCACAACAGGTTTAGTCAACTTAGTACCAAGAAACTCATCATAGAAAAATTCAAACAATAAATCTAATTATGTTAGGTGAGATGTAGACATTGATGGTTTATCAGAATTAGAAACACTAACCGCAGGTTCTGGACTGATTTGCCCAGAAGCTAATACTCCAGTTATTACGGGTTATGAACTGTTTTGATCAGAAGTCATCTTTTCATCGAATGTGACATTTACGCTCTCCACAACTATCTTCGACTTCTTCAAGTAAACTCTGTAAGCAGCAGACGTCTGAGAATATCCGATAAAAATTCCTTATCAGCCTTCGGACTGAACTTGTTCAAGTTCTCCTTGTCGTTAAGCATGAAACACCTACATCCAAATATATGAAAATGTTTAATGCTAGGTATTCTGTTATTAATCAAAGCATATGGTGTTTTACAAAACCGACGATGAATTATGGAACAATTATGTGTATTGCATGCAGTTGACACAACTTCAGCCCATAGAAATAGAGGTAGATCTGACTGACTCAGCATCGTACGAGCAACCTCCACTAGGGTTCTATTTCGCCTTTCTACAACTCCATTCTGTTCTGGTGTTCTGGCAGCAAAAAATTGATGTGTTATCCCGACCGATTCGAGATAATTATCTACAATCTTGTTCTCGAATTCAGTGTCATTGTCTGTTCTGAGAAGCTTAACTGTCTTCTGCTGATTCACTTGAGTGGTCTTTAAAAATGAGATGATGATTTCGGGCATCTCATCTTTCGATCTCAGAAACTTGACCCAAGTGTATCTTGAATAATCGTCCACAATTACTAAGACATATTTCTTTTCGTTGATGCTTTGAGTTCGCATTAGACCACAGAGATCCATATGCAACAGTTCTAGTGAAGTACTTGTACTTGGTTCAGGCTTAGGCTTATGAGAAGCTCTCTTCATCTTACCCTTTTCATACGCCACACACAAATGTTCTTTTTCATATTTAAGCTCTAGAAGTTCTTTCACCAAGTTACCAGTGACCAACTTATTGATGTACCGAAAGTTCAGATGAGATAGCCGTTTTTGCCATAACTAGCTTTGCTGCATAGAAGCTTTTGAAAGTAGACACACCTCGTTATCAATCTTGACTTTTGACAAATTAATCGTGTAGAGGTTTGACTTCCGCATCCCGACCAAAAGTTCTTTACCATCTTCAGTTCTAACGCAACAACTCTTGGCCTTAAAATTCACCTCTAAATCTTTGTCACAGAACTGACCAATGATGAATAGATTATGTCCTAGTCCTTCTACGTAGCTCACCTTCTTGATCGTTACATTGTCTTGCACAACATCACCGTATCCCAGAATTGGTGAAAACTGGTCATTTCCAAATCGAATGTTCCTGCAGAATTTCTCTGTATAATTAGACAAAATATCTTTCTGCCCGGTTATATGCTTGGAGAAACTAGAATCCAATAATCCAAGTACCACATATGACGGGTCTGCACAAGAGAAATAAGGAAACAATAGGTTTAGTTACCCATTTAAAGATGAGTCCTACAGTGTTAGCACATGATTTTGGCATCCATTTGAATTTGGACCCTTTGACCTTTTGAAAAACTTTTGAGACAAATGAATTATATACATGATATGTACCAAACCAATCATCAGAATATTGTCGATTCACAAAATCATTTCGACCATGTGCATACAACTGAGTAGTAAACGAAGATAATTGGAACAATTGCTTTATTGAGTAAGTTTTGTAAGAAGTTACAAGATTTGTTTTGGAAGAAGCAGTATTACCAACTAAATCAGTATCACTAACAGAAATCCTATTACATTTGAGAATCAGAAAATGATTATGTAGGCTCTTCAATCTTCTTCTTAGGTCGCCATTCAAATCTCACTTCAGACTTTGTCTTGCTCAATTCTGAAACAAAATATTTAACTTTGTTAGGAACATGAGATTTCTGAGGTTGTCTTTTCATTTGCTTACCTATTGGAAGAATAGGTACTCATAGGAACTAATTTATCAACCTTAGTTGATGATTTACCTTTCTCAAATACACTAGGTAAAACATCAGAATTGATAATAAAATCAGAATGATCTGGAAGTTTTGTAGTGAAATCAAACATCTCAACACTTTCATCAACACAACCATCAGAATTTAAAAAATCATTTGCATCTGCAAATAAGTCATCAATATCATCATCAGAAACTTGAGGTGCCTTGGAAGAATTTGAACACACCTTTTGATCAGATTTAAAAAACAGTGTTCTTCATAACTGTAGAAAACACAATTTTCTCAAGTTTAACCAAAATTCTTTCATCATCTAAAATGTTTTCAAGCTCAATGATTTTTCTTTCTAAAACGAGTGGAGGAACATAAATTTTGGCTTTAACAGATTTTGCTTCCAACTCCTTAGTAGAATAGCTTTCAAAATAATCATTTGACAAAAACTTTGGTTGTTTAGAAAGATAACTATCATTCAACTTTTTATAGCAGAATGGTAGCTGCATTTTAGTTGGTTCTTTCGGTTCTCGTCTTCCTTGGCCTCTACCTCATCAGAAGATTTTAACAAATTTGGGTTTCAAATGAGGATGTTTATCAACCACTTGTAGAAAATCAAAATTGTATAAAGCTGGCTGTTTTGTGATTGCTTTCTTCAAATAGTGTGGGTTATCGTAACTGAGACCCTACTTTTCTTTAAAATCATATCTTTATTCGGTGTGTTTAGAAAGATGGTTTGATCTGTTTGACCTCGAGTGTAAAGTTTTTCTTCCAAACCATTAATCTTTTTCAACAAGTTTTTATTAAAAATCTGCAAGTTATGAACTTTTAATACACACTCTTGTTTCTCACTTTCAGAAGTATTCAATTTTGAAACAGTTTCAGAAATTTGAGTTTCAAGACAAGCTTTTTGTTTTTCTAAAATAGCAGTAAATTTGTTTAAAGAATCAAACAAGTTTTTGTTCCCAACAATTTCCTTGTTAAGATCAAAAATTGTTTGACACTTCTTAGCAACTCTACTTTTCTCCTTTTTAAGTTTAGCTTGTAAGTCTTGAAGTTCAATCATCATGGCTTCCATCTTCTTTAAGAAATCAGTTTCAGAAAAATTTTGTACCTCATCGGAAGTCTCCTCATCAGATTCATCGTATTTTACTTCCTTTCCCATAAGGCACATGTGTGCAGTCGCAACTTTTTCCTCATCCTCTGAAAGATCCAGCCAAAACTCATCCTCAACCATCAATGCCTTTCCAGCCTCTTTTTGCTTTGCCAGAAGCATCTGATTCTTATAGTAATCTGAGTTCCTCACAGTCGGCTTCTGGCAATCCTTGGCAAAGTGACCAATCTTGCCGTAATTGTAGCATTTGACTGGCTTTTCAGGGTTCTTCTCACCATAATCATTCAAATATCTTTTCTTCTCTTCCGGTTTCCTTTCCACAAACTTCTTTTCCTCATACCTTCTTTCTTCCACCCTTTCTTTATGATCAAAATATCTCGACCCTGACCAGTACCTCTGGCTATTCGATCCTGGCTTCTTGTAGAACTTCTTCTAAAACACTCGGGTCAGTAGTAGCATAACTTGCTTTAAGTTTTTCCCATCATCAGAGTCAAAATCAACATCTTCAGAATCAACAGACTCAGAAACCACAACTTTCTTCTTCTTCTTCTTCTTCTTGTCCTTCTTCTCTGTCTCTTTCTTTGTAACTACCAAAGAAATAGGATCAACAACTTTGTCAGACTTTTTCTTCTCTCCTCTTCTCTCTTCAACTTCCTCTTCATTCTGTCTCAATGTTTCATACACTTCATGTAGAGGAATGTCACTAAGATCCTTCATCTACTTCATCCTCCGTGTATGTTTCTTCCATTCTGGCTGAAGAATGCTTAAGAACTTGACGTCGTTTTCAATCTGCTTCTTCTTTACTTTGTTCTTCGCCAGTTCATTTCACAACAAGACAAATCTTTCATAAGTCACTTCCAGGCTTTCATTCTCTTTAGCTTTAAATTCCTCATAGCTGTTGATACAGTTGGCCACTTTCATCTGATTGCCAACTTTGGATCCCATCATCATTTTCTGTAATTGATTCCACATCTTTTTAACTGTTGCCTTGTAGCTATCTATTTTGATGTAGATCTCATTTGCTATGCTTTACAGGAGTAGAGATCTAGCTTGCTTGTCATCTTTGTAAATGTTTTTCTGCTTTTCAATGTACTTAGAAATATCCTTAGGTACTATCTATGTTTTCTTTTCTCTATCCACATTACCATCTTTACTGTCAGTGGATTCATCATCTGGTATTTCCACGGTAAGAGGTATCATTGGACCTTCCTTGATGGACATCATAATGTTCTCTCCATTGGCATGTCTATCTACAAAATCTAAAAACCTGTCTTTCCACTGTTCATATTATCCTTTGAAAAGAACCGGTGGTTTGACATCTGTGCCAGTAGCAAGTGCATCCTTGGAAGTCATCCTGACAAAAACACTGTACAATAAGAACTTGAAATGATCTTTAATTCGACAAAAAGGATCAACAGAAGCACGACTTAAAATTTTTCAGAAAACAGATTTCCCAAAAATTTCTAAGTATAGAATTCGTATACAAGGAAGATTTAGAGAGCAATTCGCATGAACATACACATTAGAATTCACATAACATAAGGAATTCGTACAAGAGAAATCAGAATTCGTATAATATCCACACTTCGCATACAAGTGTTAATGAAAACCAACATAATTCGCACGAACCTGTATGTGAAATCCAAGAATTCGTATATAGCTATCCGCGAATTCTTCACAATTCGTAGAAGTCGCTTAAGCGAATTATTTCCTTTGAAAAAATTAAGAATCAAGCTTTTCGCATAAGGATTTCGTATCACAGGAAGGTGGGAGTTCTTTACTTAATTTTTTTTTTAAACATAAAAACTTTTCGTATCGATACGAAATATGGACTTAGAAAAATTTTCAAAAAAATTATGTGAAATCCTCAAGAATTCGTATGAGTACATATACGAATTCCTCACAATTCGTATCCTTCTATATGCGAGTCTTTTCACTTTTCGCATGAAGGCATGTACGGATTCTGTCCTTAGATTTATTTCAGATCAAACTTTCGTATAATGGACATCTGCGAATTCTAACTTTTCGTACAAGAATATATGCGAATTCTGCACTTAAACAAAATTTTAAAACATATGCGAATTCTATTCAATCTGCGAGTTCTTCATACGAAATATCGAGATCTTGCGAGTTCTTCGTGTTTCGGTCCTAAAATTCAAAATCTAGTCCAAAAATCCAACCAAATCCTCGAATTGGAAGTTGTAAACTCACATGAATAATCAGATTAGTATTAGAAACAATCCAAATCAATCAATTTCACAAAAATACTGTCAATCACCAAATTATATGATCAAACAGTGACTTCGACTCGTTCGAACCAAAAACTTACTAAAATCAACATTAAGTGATCCAAAACAGTTTAGCAATGAAATTTAATCCCACAAAGTCATTTTAGATCATAAATCGAATACTTTCCAATCAAAGATTTAACCAAAAACACTTTTGAACTCAAAAATCGATCAAAAACTCAAGAACACAGTTTTACGAACACATTTTCTTTCAAATTGTCGAATTTTGGCTCTGATACCAATTGTGTGTCCCACAATGTGTTCTTATTACAATTATCAATCAAGATGACAACACAATTAAGCAAATTTTTTTTTACTTTCAATCAATATGAAATTCGTACAGGAAGAACTCTCTAAACTTTCTCTCTCTCTACAGTAACAGTATATGCGAATCCTTCTCTTAACCTAATGATTCTACAAACAGAAAACCCTTATAAAACTAAACACTCAAAACACTAACTTTGACTTTGACCTTTTATTACAAAGACTTTGACTTTCTGCTTGAAGGGGCTTTGACTTGAGCTTTTGACCTTACTTTCATCTTCAGTCTTCATGATCTTGTATCCAACATATTTTTGCACTAACAAACTTCAAACTTTATCTTATATTCACCTTTTTCTGAATTCATGTTAACCAAATCCCTTTGAAGTTTAGAAATCTTGGCATTTAAATCAGAATTTTCTTTTCTCAACTGAATCTTCTCATTTTCCTTATCCTCAACCAACACCTTCAATAATGCATTTTCATCTTTGAAATTCATCATTGATTGTCTTTCATGATTGATATTTTCTTTCAAAACTTAGAAGTCATTTTTCATAAAATCAATCTAAGAAAGCAAGTTTTGAACTTCATCAACATAGATATTAGAAATATCAGATGTATGACTTACCTCGGAATCAGAATCTGAGTTAATGTCCTCAGTGGTGTTTAGCTCCTCATTCATCTTAGCCATAAAATTGTAATTCACTTCAGTGAAATGAGATTCCTCCTCATCAAAAGTCTCATCTAGCCATTTTCCCTCTTCAGCCATGAGGACCTTTCCTTCCTCTTGTTTCTTCACCAACATACTTTTCTTTGCATAGTACTCAGAATTCTTAACCTTCTTGAATCGGCAGTCTTTTGAGTATTGCCCTGACTTTCCGCAATTGAAACATCTGAAATTTTGTATCTCAACTTTCTCTTCTCATCTTTGTTCTCCTCTTTAACAAAAACTTTCTTTTTCTCATACTTGCCCTTGTACTTATCAGCCTTGTGAAAATCCGGTTTCCTCTTTGAATAAAACTTCTTCTTTCCAAACCGTTTGTTGAAGTTATGAGTCAGCAAGGCTAGATTCTCAGCAAATCTCTTGATGTCCTCATCAGAATCCTATCCCTCTTCTTCTTCGGATGAATCCTTTTCAATTACAGGTATCTCTGACATGTATGAAGCTTTAAACTGCTTTGACTTGGAAGAGCTTGCTTTCACAGTACTTTTGTTTCCAGCCAAGAGTGCAAGAGAATAAACTACCATCTTCTTTTCAGATCTGATTTGTTTGACTTTATCCTCATGCTAAATCAGAGTGACAAACAGATCATTAATATCTTCTTGGTCCATATTCTTTGTCATCTGAAGATTAATTGAATAAATATCCCATTCCGGATTCAAATTCTTCACAAATTTGTAGTTGATCTCAAACACTGACCTATGTAGCCCATTTCTTCTCAAGTCATTAAGAATTACATTGAATATGTTGTAAGATACTGTCAGTGTTTCACCTTCTTTTGCCTTAAACCCTTTATATGCATTTATGCTCTGGTGCAACTTTGCCTTTATTGACCTTTCAGTACCCTGTATCTGTTTCTCCAATTCATCTCATATGGCCTTTGCAGAGTCTCTACTGTCCACCCTGTTAAATATTTCAATTGGTATTGCCATGGTCAATAGAGTCAATGCTTGCTCATCAATCAAGACCTGTGTCCTATTAGCCTCATTGAAGTATTCATATGACTTTAGGATTTTTCTCTCAGGAATCTCAGGAGATGTAGTTATTGCAGGTGTACTAGGAACAGTAATATGAGGTTCAATAAGACCTTGAAGAATGGATTTTATCAAATCCCTTTTCTTATTGTTCAAGAATTGGGTCATTCTCCTTTTCCACTGAGGATACTCTCCAATTAGCAGTACTGGAGGCTTTGACTGAGAACCCATGATTAACAAGCCTATACATATTTAGATATGAAAAAGTATGAACTTGATATGATCGTTAGCAAAGAAATCAGAAAAACTTTGACTTGAAAAAGTCAAACTTGGTCAACAAAAAATCTCTCAAAAAATTTCTAAGTATGGAAGTCGCAGACCACAGTAAACCACTTGTCATAAGCACAAGATAAACTTGTCATAAACTTGCGAGTTTCACACTTGTCGCAAACCAAATAACTCTCATAACTTGTTGTAAGCACTTGTCGTATACCAAAGGATACGAGTTTTAAACTTATCGCAGATAACTACACCCGAGAAATGACTTGTCGTGTGGTGCGTCTTGCGAGTTCTATACTGTTGATCCATACTCTCTAAGTGATTTGATAATGACATGTTTCTATACTTAGTGAAAATTACGTTTAACATTATGTATTAGTGTTTCATCATCAACGATCATACTGAGTCTGTTCAGCTATCACTGATGATCTCTCTTGTAAACATTCATATGTATTAGTGTTTCACCATCAGCGATCTAATACTGAGTATGTTCAGTATTGCTGATGATTTCGAATGTAAACTGTTAGACGTAATCCCCGAAGACAAGTTTCGCGACAAAAGATGTTCACTGCTGAATCGAAGACAAAGTTGCTGAACAAAGACAAGTCTACTCATGACCTGATGCGGATATCAGTGAAGCCAAGAGAAGTCTACACACG
Source organism: Arctium minus (assembly GCA_954870635.1). Classification (NCBI taxonomy): domain Eukaryota; kingdom Viridiplantae; phylum Streptophyta; class Magnoliopsida; order Asterales; family Asteraceae; genus Arctium; species Arctium minus. The sequence continues at coordinate 126,442,535 of OX941081.1, read as the reverse complement.
CGAAGAAACCTGAGGAAAAGCTTCAGGGATAGCTGAACTTCTTTGTATCTCTTAAGGAAGAGATATTCAGCGATTGATGATCACTTAGTTTATGCCTCAAGTCTCTTTTGTCTTATCCTAGCACACATAGTACGATTTTCAGAAAAGACATACCTCTACAACAATTCTTACAACAACTCTATCAACTACATTGTTCATCATACGACCAAAAGCATGTCTCCTAAAGTCAGACTCATGCAACCAACCAATGAAGGACACATGTAAAGTACTCTGCCATGCATTTAATGCATAGGGTATAAATAGAAAGATCAACACTCCATATGAGTGTGGCCTTCATCTTTCTAAATGTACAGAAACCCTTGTTTCCTATATTCTCCTAATCCCTTATTCTCTATTTCTAGTACAACCTTCTTAATATTTCTTAAGTTTGTTTAGATTAGGTTTTACTTAATCTTATTCCACAACAAACTTGTAAATTGTGATTTTTTTTTATCAATAAACAATTTATTAGACTTTAAAATTCTGTGTTTATATTCAACCCCCCTTCTACAAACTTGTTAAGCACCTTCGGGACCAACAAGTGGTATCAGAGCAGATTGTTTAATCTCATAAACAAGATCTTGCTTTTTTCTCTTCCATGCTATTCTTAATATGGCACTCAACACAAAGACAAACTACTATGATAATGGTTCTCGCTCAAAACCTCCTCGATTTAGCAGAGATAACTTTGCTCTCTAGAAAAATCGAATGATGCTATTTATAGAAGGTGTAGATCCCACTATACTTGAATATGTATAAAATGTCCCTTATGAGCCCTTCACTATTATTGCTGCAATTCGTGCTACCACTACCACTCCTGCTGTCCCTGAAAGATATGCTATTAAAGAAATAAGATAATGGAGTGATGAAGATAAAAAGAAAGTTAGTTTCGATGCTAAGGCAAAAACCATTATCTCTATGGCTCTGCTTGATGAAGCCTTCCATTCCATCATGCATCTTAAAACTGACAAAGAAATGTGGGACACTATATTTGTTCAATATGAAGGTACCACTAAAGTCCAAGAAACCCGAAAGATTAATTTGGTAAGACAATATGAAAGTTTTATCGTTGCAAAGAATGAATCCTTATCTGATGTTCACCAGAGGTTTAACTGTCTAATCATTGATCTAAGGACTGCTAGTAGGACCTATTCTAACTCTGAGGTCTTAACTAAATTCTTGGAATGTTTTCCTGAAAGTTGGGATAGTTACCTAATGTGTCTTAAGCTGACAAAAGACTTAAATTCTCTCTCTCTTAGCACCTTATATGGAATATTGCTCAACTTTGAGCAATCAAATCTCCGGAAGAAGAATCTTGTAAAAGATTCTAAAGACTCCAAAAGCACTCCTGTTGCTTTAGCCTCTTCAGAGATCATTCCATCTCAGCGATCTACTCTTACTATCACCGAGTTAGATTTTGACTCTGAGGAATTATCAAACACTGATCTTTCAGAGTGTGATGAATCCTTAGCACTCTTGACAAACTCTTTCAAAAGGTTTGCAAGAAAGAGCAATTTCAGAAGAAATAAGCCTCTCTATATATCTGACAAGCCAAAATCAACTCCTGTTGATAAGGCTACTGCTACTTGCTTTAACTATGAAAAAGTTGTACAATTTGTAAGTGAGTTCAGGTCAAAGAAAGTCTTCAAACCTTCTACCTCCAAGAAAACCAAAGATAGCAAATACCTTAAGCTGAAAGAGAAATATCAAAAGTTGAAAAACTGTAAGCACAAAGGTAAAGGTCTTATCGCTGAAGAGCATGACTGGGCTGAATCTGAAGAATCTAGTTCTGATGAAGAAGAAGTTGCTAATCTTTGTCTTATGGCTGAGATTAAAGAAGAAGTGGAAGAATCAACAGGAACTTTCATGAGTCACATCTCCTCTCAGGTATCTATCTCTACTAATCCCTCTCTTTCTGAAGCTGAGAGAAGTCGTGCTGTAGATGTGCTGACAATTGATCTGTATAATGCACTGAATGGAAAAACTCTAGCTGAAAACATAAATATTGATTTAACCAAACAACTAGAAAAATGTCATGAAAGGATCGAAGAACTGACTCTTTTAGAGGAAAGTTTAAAATATCAAATCATTGTCAATGAAATTATCAGCATTGAACGCGAACAAGCCATCGCTGCTTTAAAAGCAGAAAAGGCAACTGTTATCAGATGGTGTAACTCTTCTACCAAAATCACTAAAATCATCAGGGCTCAAATCCCTGCCAGTGATAACACCGATCTTGGTTTTTGGAAAGAACAGGATGAACCTAAAGAAGACAGTTCCATGCTTAAGTTTGGAATGCTTGTCTCTTCTATCACTGACACCTCTTCTACTCAGTGCGCTTCTTCCTCTAATCCTATTCTTGAGAACTTATCAAAAGGATCTAAGCTCACTAATAAAGGGAAACCCATTTCCCATCCTCAGAAGGCTACCAAGAAAGCAAAACTGAAAGTTCCTTCTAAACCTTCAGTAAGTCAATCTTCCATCTCTGGAACTAAAATCGCTGATATTTCTCAGAGATCAACTCCAAAGCTGAAAATTGATCTTAAGCTTAAGAAATCTGAAGAACTGAAAGTTCCTCCCATATCTCATGCTAAAGGTATTCTTGGAGCTGGCCCTGCTCATCTCAAGTTTTCTAATCTTACTGCTCATGGTCCTAAGGCCACCATTAAATATAGAAAATGCTATCATTGTGGACTCACTGACCAAATTGCCAGTAAATGTCCTACTACCACAATAGCTGATAAGATAGCTAAAGTGAAGATGAATGCCCCCAAGGCTGAGAAGGTCACCAAAGCTGAGAAATCAACTATTAGAGTATGACCTTCAGTTATCAAAGATTCCAATCTATTGCGACAACACTAGTGCTATAGCTATAGCAAACAATCAGGTACTACGCTCAAAGACAAAACACATCGAGATCAGATATCACTTTATCAGAGATCATGTGATGAATGGTGATATTGAACTTCACCTTATCCCTACTGACTATCAGCTCACTGATATTTTTACCAAACCTCTTGATGAGACAAGGTTTAACTTTCTCATCAGTGAGCTTGGAATGCTGAATCTTGAAGATTAAATCTTCAGCTTTCATGCATTATGTCAGTGATAATATGTTACACTTCATCATGTAATCTATGACTAAATATTCTAACTCTCAGGTAAGTTTTCTCATTCTCTCTCACTGAATATCTCATTCAGTAAGACGTTTTTCAAAAATCAAATCTTCAATCACTGAATTTCTTCAAGTGGCTAAAAGCTTTTTGATAAACAAATCTTATCACTGATAATTCTCGTCAGTGATCATTTGAAAAGAAAAATTATCTCTGAATTTCTATTAGTGATACATTCTAAAAATGAAACGTTTTTCTCTCCTATGATGTCTGTTAGAGCAGAAATATGTTGGATACAAGATCATGAAGACTGAAGGTCAAAATACAAGAATCAAAGCTAAGAAAAGTCAACTCTCATTAAAAGTCAAAGTCATTTTGTAATAAAGTCAAAGTCAACATGTTGTATTTTGTTTGTTTCCTTGTTGTTTTAGTAGTGGGTTTAAATAGCCTTTACTTGCAGTTTTAATAGATAGATGACTAGAAAGAGGAGTTAGAATTTGAGTTTACATTGAGAGAGAATTTGTAGAGAGAGAAAAAGAGATTTCTAGAGAGAGAGAGAGTTTGTATTCGTTTGAATTGAATTGAAATCAATCAGGTAATTGGGATCATCTTGTTTTTGTGTTTGTTTGTTCGCAATTATAATCTTGAATCAGGGACACACAATTGGTATCAGAGCAAATCCAAATTGAAATCAAATTTAAGAAAAATGGGTTCGACTTTGTGTTAGAAAAGTTCAGATCGATTTTTGATTTTTAGTGTGTAATTTGAGTTGTAATTGATCAGAATTTGTTCGTATAGTAATTTAGAACGAAATTGTATAGTTTGATTCGTGAATTGCACTGTAACTTTCATGAATTTCTGAATTTTGTTGAGTTTTGAGTCACGAGTTCTTGAGCACTGTAAATCGAATCAAAATATTACAATTTGTGTTTGTTTTTAAAATTCATGTATTGTAACCTATTATAGAGTTGATTTCGAGGGGTTCTGAAAAGTTTTGAATCAATTGAAGATGAATTGAATCGAAATCGATGAAAAATTGAAGTTTTTGGTCGATATACTGAAGAACACGCAAGATTCATCAAACGCGCAAGTTCATCTGGTAGAACGCGCAAGATCTACGAAACGCGCAGAGGGTTATCTGCGAGTTCAATAAAACGCGCAAAGCATGGTTTGCGAGTTCTAGAAACGCGCAGATCGAAGTCTGCGAGTTTAGCTCTTCAGTCTGCGAGTTTAAAGATTTACGAGTTTGAAAAATTGGAAAATTTTTCGAAGTGTTGAAACACGCAGGCATTGTGAGTTTCCTTCTGCGAGTTTGACTTGTGAGTTCTATAAAAGGCGCAAGTAGACCTTTGCGAGTTCTCCAAATGCGCAAGACTAAGCTTGCGAGTTTCTTCGGAACAGTGATCTGCGAGTTCATTCGATATGCGAGTTTATTCAAGAGCGCAACTAGGCATCTGCGAGTTCAGAAAAACCGCAAGCCTCTATCTCCGAGTTTCAGCGATTATCTCTATCTGCGAGTTTGCCAAAACACGCAAACCGTTGTTTGCGAGTTTCTCAAACGTGCACGCCTCAGCGTGAGAGTTTATCAGTGAACAGTGGTTTGCGAGTTTAAGCTTCTGCGAGTTTCTTTTTGAATAGTGTTTTGCGAGTTTTACTACTTAGTCAAATTTTTCTTTGTGATTTCATTTAGACTAACGATCATTTTTTCAAGTTTCTTTTTGCAACAGATATTCAAGATGAGTTTTTCAGCTAAGGAGGTAACACATTTGTCTGAAAAGGACTTCATGACCAAAATGGAAGAAATGATGGTTGAAGTTGAAGATCTTTAGAATAAATTGAAAAAGGAAAAAGACAGAGTTGCTAGGAGAAATCAACAGATCTTTGAGCTTAATAAATCAGTTATTGAGAAAAAAGATTCAATTGATTCTCTACACAAATCTGCTTCTGATTTTAAAAATGAAAAGGATTGTTTTGAAAGTAAGATTTCTGAATTGCAAAAACAATTGTTTAAGTCTGATTCTGAAAAACAAGAATGTGTTCTAAAATCGTTTAAAATGCAGGTTGAGAACAAGACATTAGAGAAAAAAGTAAATGGTCTGGAAGCAAAACTATATATTCGAGGCCAAACAGATCAAACGATTTTCTTAAATACACCTAATGAAGAAGCTGATTTTAAAGAAAAATGGGGACTAGGTTATGATAATCCTCATTACCTAGAAAAAGCTATCAGAAAACAGCCAGGTATATATAATGCAAATTATATGTATGCTGCTGATGCACATCCTCATTTGAAACCTTAATTTATCACCAAAGCATCAAAAGAAGTTGAGGACAAAAAAGATGAGAAAAGAATGAATTTAAAGAAAATGCAACTACCATTCTGTTATGAAAGACTGAATGATAGTTACCGTTTTGAAACACCAAAAGTTCTTTCAGATGACTATTTTGTTAGCTATTCTGTTACTGACCTGGAGGCAAAACCTGCAACTGCAAAAATTTATGTTCCTCCACTCATTCTAGAAAGCAAAATAGTTGAGCTTAAAAGTGTTTTATCTGAAGAAAGAATTTTGGTTGATATAGAACAAGATGTATTTTCTACAGTGTTGAAGAACACAAATTTTCATTTTAAATCTAACGTGTGTTCTCCATATTCTAAAGTACTTCAAACTTCTGAGACTGATTTTGATGATTTATTTGCGTCTGAAAATTTTCTTAAATCTGATGATGGGTGTGTTAAGGAAATTGATATGTTTGACTTCAATGCTTCACTTCCAGATCATTCTCCTTCTGTAATTAATGATGAAAGCATTGAAGACAAGGATCAGAGTCTGAGAACTGAGAACACTGAGCTTCAGAAGAAAATATCATATTTGGAGATAAAAATGGCTACCGACAAAGATGAGTTTGAAAAGAAGTTTTCAGAAATTTCCAAGAAGAGTATTGAAGAAAAGAAGACTCTTGAGCTTAAGTGTACAAAACTTTCTCAGCAAGTTTCTGACTTTGAGAATGTGATTATTTTGGAAAGAGAAAAGTTTGCAAAGGAAAGAAAGACCATAGAACAAAAGAATGCTGGATTCTTCAAAGAAATATCCGGCCAGAGAAACAATGCTGATAAGGGATTTGAAGAAGAAAGAGGCATGTTTGAGGCTGAGATTAGAGAGCTTACTGAGAATTTATCTAAACTATCTAAGTGTGCACTGAAAGAGAAGAAAATGAAGTATGAGTTTGAGACGAAGATTGACCTTCTTGTCAAAGAAAAGAACAGTTATTTTTGAAAGATAAAAGAGCTTGAAAAGATCATTTCCAAGGTGGTGGTGACTGAGCAAACGACTACAGAGTCACAAATCCACACATCTAGAAATGATTCATATGATTCAAAAAGAAAGCTACAAGCTCAAACCAGAAAATTGTTTCTTCAAAAAGGTCAATTTACTCATTTGATCAGATTCGTACTACTAATATCTTTTATGATCGAAATGTAGATGGTTCGTGTACACAAAGAAGAAGAAGCAGGAGATATGAAGAAGAAAAGCTAGCCTGGAAGGTAAAACCAGTTGATGATGAAAAGGAGAAAGAAAAGAAAGAAAAGAAGAAAGAAAACAAATCATTTATACATGCTTCAAATGCAAAGAAGAACAAAGCTCGTAAAGGTAAACCTGATCATATCTACACGAAAGATCAATTAATCAGGTTATCAGGTAAGAAATATTATTGTTCTTATTGTTGTACACATGACCCTGTTCATAAAACTAGTGATCATTTCTGGTATGGTTCTTACTCAGTTACTCCTATTCGAACTGCAACTAACACATATGGACCCAAATACCAGTGGGTACCAAAACCAAAGACTGATTATGTGTTGCAGGCATCTACTGTCAAGAGTGAGTAAGAGAACCGAGGCTTCTGAATAAATCAGTTCAGGACCCGTACTTCAACGAAGTTTGACTTCTAAACACAACAGTTTAGGACTCGCTCTTCAATGATGAAAATGAAATGCTACTCCCGGGATGATAAGAGAGTGTATTCAGATACTCAAATGAGGACATCAACCTTCAAGGGGGAGTACATATGTAATGATTCTGAAAATATGTATTCGGAAGATATGACGAACTACACTTCAGAAGAAGTTGTAGATCTCTATCATGTGCTTTTTCACTGATAAATCACATATGCATATTTTCAGGGGGAGTAAAGAATTATGATTTCTGATTACTTCAGATCAGAACTCGTACTGTTCATGCTTTACTGCTTTATGTCTTTTATTTTGAATAAATTTTGTGATTAAAGTTGTTTTGACATGACTTTGAGACTTGTGCAGAATGAGAGAAACTTACAAGATCATATCTTTATGACTTAAGCATGACTTCATGAGATTTAAGACGAAGCGAAAAGGTTAATTTCTTATCTTAATCTCATATATGGTTGAAAGAAGGACAACTTTCAATCATAGAAAACATGTTCTTAAACGTTCAAACCACTTCCCGATTCTTAAACAGATTTCATGAATTGGAAGTGTGATTTTAAATGTTTTCAATAATTACTTGTGCTTACATGATTATAAACCGTGTGTTTCCAAAGATAAATACTTGTGTATTGTCTTTTCTATATACTTTCAAGTATTCACACACACCGGTTTAATTTTTGTTGATATTGTTCTTACCATGTCTCAAATTTGAAACATATTTTTCGATGGCAAGACACCCCACTTGTACTTCAAAGAATTTTGAGCGTAATTTCATTTCTAAACGTTCATTTCAATAATGTCTATATTTTTGTTTCATATAGACAATATCTATTATTCTTGACTATAAGCCTTAATTGATATATCATTCATTTCTGACCATTTTTCATATAATGTCAGATTTTCAAACAAGTTCCTTGCATTCATATTCGTTCATTCAATTTACTTGTTTGAAAATACTTCCTTGTTTCAAAATGCTCATATCTTCATGATTATATTATGAGCATATAGATATCTGACTTGTACTCGAGCTTTAACTGATAAAGTTAAACCATATTGAGCAACATATGCTTCATTGGCAAATACGGGTTTTTTTGTGCTAGGACTTAAATGAACTTCTATGGATTCACGATTACCAGTGTTTCCTACCCAAGAAGTTATTCCATAGTGATTGAGTGTGAGGAGTCAAAAAGAAATGAGTGTGGGTTGTGCGTTGAGGTAAAATGGAAACGAGAGTTTGGTTAGATGTGAGCTTATTGAATTAAAAGAAAGAGGGTGTGAGATCAAAGTAAAAGAATATCAAACTCTACACCAACTACTTTCTGAGTCGGGCAACCACATTACTAATGTTTCATAATTCTTGGTGAACATTATTGAAATAGGCAACTAGCCCATGCCAACTCTTGCTTAAACCCTACCAAACCACTCATTTTCTTCTTAACAAGAAAGTGTTTCATATTTTTAAGGGGACGCAACATATAATCTATATGATTTTCATTTGGAAAATCTGGATATTGAAAAAGAAGGAAGTCTGCCCCACCGTCGCACTTTAATCATGCACATCGAGTCTGTGTTTATCTACTATTCTCTCAGTGGTTTACATAATTTTGAGCCTTTTTATAAGCAATCATTCGTGCTTAATTCTTTATATCACTTGCACGAACACACAAGGAATTTGTTTTCTTATCATAACATTCATAGAAATTTCCTTTGTGTTGTTTCGATGATTGGATGGAAGCCCTGGGGATTGAATATAACAAAAGCTCCTTTCCTATGTGTATCCGTTACACACAATGACTTAGTGTTACTGACAGGCATGTTAACTGATTCATTTGTTGATTAAGGTGTTACATTCCTATTTTGTCTAGATTTGCAAAGATTTGGATGAATACATTGTTCGAATTGACGGTGAATCAGAGGCTCTTGAAAGATCAGTGGTCCGAAAAGAATTTCAGTGACATTTCTTGATGAAAAAGTTTTGATGAACCAGATGTTCTATTCATCAAAAAGGGGGAGATGAATTAAAGAAATGTCAGGATCAGAAATTTCAAAGTGAAATATTTGAAGAAGATAAAGTTTGAAAGTTTGAAAGATTGTTCAAGCAAAGTCAAAGATGTTTGAAGATGTGCTGATTTTCTAAAATTTTCTTTGAAGATTGTTTGCTGAAGCAAGTTGAGCTAAATCTGAAGATAATTTATTTCTGAAGTCTAAAAGAGTCTTGTGATGAATCTGAAGAGATTATTGAAGATCATTTCTATCATATTTGGGAGAGATTGTTATATTTCTTGAAAATAGACTTTTGGGAAGATTAAAGTTAAAGATCAACCAAAAGAGGAAGATTGTAGTCAGATTGAGCTTAAAGGGGAGATTTGAAGTTCTTTAATGTAATAAAAGGGGGAGATTGATTTTCTATATCTTTCAAAGATGATCTTGAATCCAAAGGGGGAGATTGTTAGAGCAGATATATGTTGGATACAAGATCATGAAGACTGAAGGTCAAAATACAAGAAGTCAAAGCTGAGAAAAGTCAACTCTCATTAAAAGTCAAAGTCATTTTGTAATAAAGTCAAAGTCAACATGTTGTATTTTGTTTGTTTCCTTGTTGTTTTAGTAGTGGGTTTAAATAGCCTTTATTTGCTGTTTTAATAGATGGATGACTAGAAAGAGGAGTTAGAATTTGAGTTTACATTGAGAGAGAATTTGTAGAGAGAGAGAAAAAGAGATTTCTAGAGAGAGAGTTTGTATTCGTTTGAATTGAATTTAAATCAATCAGGTAATTGGGATCATCTTGTTTTTGTGTTTGTTTGTTCGCAATTAGAATCTTGAATCAGGGACATACAACGTCATTCTAAAAGATAATCCATGGCACGCCTTTTTCTGACACGTTCGTCCGTTGCACTTCATGTCTAATCAATTTCGTGGGCGTGTCCGTGTCATGATGAACTACTTTTCCCGCTTCAAATTCCTTCTCTCTCCTCATATAAAAGGAATGCCATTTACATTTTTTTGCCTTTTATGCTCTCAAAAACTTTTAAGGCAAGAAAAAGCATTCTCGACATTTATGCAAACAAAAACACACACCTCAATCTTCAAATCTTCAAGATCGTCAGGTTTTTGTTTCTTCACATTCTTTCCTCTTAAAAACACTCTTGAATCTAAAATATCCTCTTATTTTGGATTTACCAGTGTTTCTTACATTAAAATCATTTCTTTTGGTTTTAACTTGTTCAAAAACATTTGGTTTTTAAGATTGTCCTTTCTTTTCGTAAAGAACACTGTTTTATTCTAAAAACAACTTTATTTTTTCTATGTTTCTTTCCAAAAAGAGAAACTGGTAAAATATTTTCATTGTTTTTAGACTCTAAACCCTTTATTCTACTCTACATCTCTCTATTCCAGAAATGGCCCAAGCTACACTTATTGCTTCAAAGAATGTCAAGTTCACACTTACTGACTGTGAAATCTCTAAGAACAACCACCTGGATCGCTTAGACTTTGAAGTTGAAAAATACCCACATCTACTGGAAGCTGCTGCCTTTCTGAAACAATCATGCATAGCATATGCTCTTACTGTTGACCCCAAGCCATCCAAATCACCACTTCAGCAATTCTGGTTTACTGCTGATAAGTGCTCAGTAACCAACAAAAAAGGTGAAGTGGTCCCTGCCTTCTCTTTCCAGACTGAACATGGCCCCGAAAATCTCACTGGCTTTGGTATCCGCAAGGCTCTTCGATTCCCTACCAATGCCACCAATGGTTTTGACTCTCTTCCCACTCATACTGAACTCATCCAATTTCTGGATGACATGGAATACACTTGGGACAACAAGCCTCGCTCCCAGATTCCCAACAAGAAGCTAACTAAAATCCAGAAGGCAAACATGCCTTCAGAGATCAACTACATCTTCACTCATATTATTCATAGTGTGAGTGGAAAGATAGGATCGCTGGACCAGGCCAACAAAATGTAGCTACAAATGGGCTATTCGGTGCTTGCTGGAAAGCACTATGATTATGATGGGTCTATCTTTGACGATCTATTGTCAAAGATCGAGAAGCCTGAAAGGGATCCCAAGATTCCCTATGTTCGTTTCATTTGTTCTTGTCTTCAATTTCTCCTTGACAAGAAGTACCCCACAACAAATGATGGTATCTTCTCACGGGTTGGCAAACGAGCGCTGGACATCAAACCTGCCGAAAATGAGGTAAGTCTTTGTACTCTACGATCTTGTTTCTCTCTCTATTCTTCGACTTCAGTGGCCACGCAGGAGGTTCCTTCTTCTGCTAACCCTGTCGCTACAACCCCTTCCAAGCGACAGTCTACAACTCTTTCTGGCCTTGCTAAAAAGGCCAAAAAGACTAAGGAGTCAACCCTTTCTGGTAACTTACCTGAGGTAGTTTCTCAACAAACTACTTTGGATAGATTTGTGGGTCGCTCCTCCACATCAACTACCACAATAAGAACCGTGTTAGTGACGTCAATCGTTGACACCACACCGGTGACAGCCCCACTTTTCTCAGTTCCTCAACAACCACCGACTAAGGTAATTTCCACTATCACCAGTTTTCTCTCTACTTCTATCCACATTACTCCTCCTTCTTCTACTATTTTTTTGGTCATTAACCCTCCTAACATATCGCAGCAACCTCTTACCGCTGCATCCATAGGACCTGGTACTCAAACACCTCCTCCAACTTTTGAAGGATATATGCAATTGTTCAATATGTTTGATCTATCAGGTATTCCTAAACCCATATACACTTCTCCCACCTCTCCCCATAAGCCTGAGAATCTTTTTGCTCAACCACTAACTTTTGTTTCAGGTCCTACTTTGGGAACTGTTGACCCCATCGTCAACAAACTCACTGACAAACGGGACTCTCTCTCCACCTCACTCAACAACACCACCAGCGCTGTCAACCAAGCTGGTGAGAAGCTGAAAAGACTCACTGCTGCTTCTACCTCCAAGGCTGAAGCTTCTCAAGTCACCGCTCTTCAAGAAGAGGTTACGAAAATAAAGGAGGACTTGGCTACAAATCACCAACAAGTACAGGTCCTACAGGGACGCATTGTCACTCTCACGACTGAGGTTTAGGGTCTTTCTTCCAAGATTGACTCATTTACAAACTGCTGACTCAGGCGATGACAAAAATGAATGAACCAACTCCTAATCCGACGCCTTCCTTCGCTGACAACGATCGTACTTCACCGAATGTTGCGGTTAAATCCATTCATCAGGCCACTTTAGAGATCCCCAATATTCAAAGCCGTCTAGAAAAGTTGGAGGTTGATGCCCGTCTAAAGCCTGCTGTTGAACTTCACCATGTTGATGATGACAAAGAGAGAGGGGAGATCAGATGAAGAAAATAACACTGCAACTGAGGTTCGGGTGACGGAAGAAACTCCCTCTCAAGTTGAGGGGGAGAAGATCGTTGAAGTTTCAGCGACAGAAGATCAAGCCCCTCCCTCTTCTACCATTGCTTTAAATAATGAAGAAGAAGAGGATGAGGAAGAGGAAGAAGATTATGAAGAAGAACTTGATCTCCCTGATCAAGAAAATAACAATGCCGCTGATGATGATGAAGAGGATCAGTCTCTTGGGTTCTCAGCCACAAACATCTCATCAAAGCCAGTGATGAAAGGCGTTGTTATCACTAAAGCAGGGGGTAGACAGAAGGATAAAGCTTCAGGTACCCAATCCTAAGGCAAGCAGAAGGGAATAGGTGCCGAGGGAAACCTGAAACTCAAATCACCATCTGAGGGGGAGCATCCTTCTTAGTCAGTTCTCTCCCCTGCTTAAGGGAACTTCACTGCAAATAATCCATGCTCTCACAACTGATGATCAAATAATCCCAACCTCCTTCAATAAGGTTGATGAACTAGAAGAAGAAGAAGATGAAACCCTGCTTCATCCAGGAAGGCCCTCTCGACCAGCTCAATGGTCAGAGGATGAACTAAAAGGAAGAACTGAGATGATCTCTCACCTAGAGAGTCAGCGACTAAAGATCCCTCCTCAACCCTCAACTAAAGAGCTTGACTTCCTGACCCAATCTGAAATCGAAGAATCTGTCAGAGCTGAAAAGATGATTGTTGAATGCCAAAAAGACGCTAATCTAGCTCTTGAGGTTCATTCATCTCTATTCAAAGATGAAAAGATGAAGAAGAATCCAGTGAAGGTTCAAGCTGCTTTGCTCAAAGAGATTGAAGAGGAGCGTTCAAAAGAAAAAGAGGTCAGCGATAAAACTCTAGATTGGTGTAAACAGAAGATAGACTATCGCTCTGACCCAATGAAGATCGTCGTTGTCACTATCTTTGGGAGAAAGAAGAAGAACCGAACATCAGTGACTATGGAGATAACAAGAGAGGATGGAAGCATTAAAGCTATGTTCGTATCAAGACTGAAACATTTTGGTTACTTTGAATGGCTAGAGTTCAAGGAAGCACTGAAGAAGTCTAAATCAATGTACAAAGGCTATGTTGAAGGAATTGTTGGATCCATCATCAACAGAGTCGCTGCTATTCTGAAAGTGCCTTCAACTCTTCCTCCAAAGCCAAAACAAGTAAAGAGAAAGCTTGCCTCCTCCTCCTCTAATAATGTCGAAGTGATAAAAAATGACACCTCCATCAAGTTCTGAAAAGAAGCACTATTGGGGTCTTCTTCTGATCTCCCAGTTATTGATCTGTCCCTGTCTCCTGGTGGTCCATTCATCCCAGGGCAAGTTTTGAAGAACCCTATTGGAATTTTTTTCAGAGATGATGAAGGTCAGCTCAGATTTCAAAGAGTCTCTGAAATCCCTCTCTGTCGTCTAAGTCATCTCAAGGACCTTCTATGCTTATGGTGTACTTACTCTGCTTTAGCTGAACCGATCAAGACTTTAATCTAACAAGAATCAGCTGATCGAAGACAAAAAGGAGAAGAAGTACCAGATTATATGATCAAGGTCCTGAAATACTATCAAGATAGCTAATAGATTTTTCTTTCTTGTAATCTGTTAGTTAGACTTACAGTAGTTAGATCTTCACTTGTACTTATAATTTTCATCTCTCTTGTAATTCTTTCTTTGAATTAATGAAAATTTCAGTGAAGTACTTAACTCTATCAGTACTGTAAATGATCCCTCAAAATAGTAATTGGGACATGTATGTTATGAGTCCTGATTATCCTTTATTTTGACATAAAAGTAATTTTCTTCATAGTTACTTTGTCATCATCAAATAGGGGGAGATTGTTGATCCATACTCTATCAGTGATTTGATAATGACCCTTTTCTATACTTAGTGAAAATTACGTTTAACATTATGTATTAGCGTTTCATCTTTAGGGATCATACTGAGTCTTTTCAACTATCGCTGATGATATCTCTTGTAAACATTCATATGTATTAGTGTTTCACCATCAGCGATCTAATACTGAGTATGTTTAGTATTGTTGATGATTTCGAATGTAAACAGTTAGATGTAATACCTGAAGACAAGTTTCACGACAAAAGATGTTCACTGCTGAATCGAAGACAAGGCTGCTGAACAAAGACAAGTCTACTCATGACCTGATGCGGATATCAGTGAAGCCAAGACAAGTCTACACACGCAAAGAAACCTGTGGAAAAGCTTCAACGATAGCTGAACTTCTTTGTATCTCTGAAGGAAGAGATATTCAACGATTGATGATCATTTAGCTTATGCCTCAAGTCTCTTTTGTCTTATCCTTGCACACATAGTATGATTTTTAGAAAAGACATACCTCTACAACAATTCTTACAACAACTCTATCAACTACATTGTTCATCATACGACCAAAAGCATGTCTCCTAAAGTCAGAATCATGCAACCAACCAATGAAGGACACATGTAAAGTACTCTGCCATGCATTTAATACATAGGGTATAAATAGAAAGATCAACACTCCATATGAGTGTGGCCTTCATCTTTCTAAATATATAGAAATCCTTGTTTCCTATATTCTCCCAATCCATTATTCTCTATTTCTAGTGCAACCTTCTTAGTGTTTCTTAAGTTTGTTTAGATTAGGTTTTACTTAATCTTATTCCGCAACAAACTTGTAAATTGTGATTTGATTTATCAATAAACAATTTATTAAACCTTAAAAATATGTGTTTGTATTCAACCCCCTTCTACAAACTTGTTAAGCACCTTCGGGACCAACATATACTTATCGTATCACACGACTTGCGATTTCTTCACTTGTCGTACACAACTCCTTGCGAGTTCTTCTATGAGCGGTGACTTCTCGTATCAGGCACTTGCGAGTTCTAAGCATGATGTATATAACAACTTGCGTCAAGTAGCTTATTGTAGATAGCTTCTTGCGATTTCTGTCCTTAACACATTTCCACAAAATCAACCACAATCAAAGAAAAAGATTGCGAGTAGTGGGATGAACTTGCGACAAGTAACATGAACTTGCGAGTTTTTCAAATCTTGCGACAACCGAACTTCAAACTCCAAAATCGGTCATTAATCCTTCAAACCTCGATCAATTGCTACAAAAATTTGAGATTTTGCTCACGAAAACAATCTGAACACTTTTGTAGTTGATAACTTCAATAAAAAACAACTAGAAATCGGATTTCTATTCAAGCACAATATTATGAACTTTTCGAACCAAAATTGTACAAATTCTCAAAATCAATACAATCTATTGAGAATTAAGCTATGAAACCTAAAGAAAAATTTATTCAAACTACAAATCGAATGCAATACAACCAAAATTCGATCCAAACAACTCCAAAATGACCAAATTCGAATCTAACACAGTGAACAATTCTTTGATTTCAAAAAAATCTCAAATTTTGACCATTTTCTCTAAATCTTTGTATAGCTCTGATACTAATTGTTGTTCCAGTATCAAGTTCTAATCATATAAAACACATATCATACAATCACAAGCCATATGTATTGATCTTGAATGATTTACAATATGTTTCTCTCACTAAACTCTATAACTTTCTCTCTCTAGAATCATAAGTCTAACATGTACAATGAATCTATATATGTGCGTGTCTAGAAGCTTATAAGGAAACAAGAACTATTTATACTAAGTCAACAAGGTTGACTTTTACAACACATCTAATTAAATAAAGTTAATACCTTTGACTTTACATGACACTTTTAGACTTTTACAATTTCAATCCCTTTAAATCTTGAATACAACATTTTAGCTCAACATTGCGACCAGGGAAAGGTTTTTAGACAATAGATTATAGATCATGAGACCTGGTTGCGATATGATCGTATAACCATAAGTAAGGTCGAATGTTTGACCAATTCATACGTTCATGTGAACCTGTGATGAACCAACATTAGAGGGGGTCGTTGGCTAGGCCACCGACTCTCCAATGCTTAAGTTAGTAATTGTTATGAAAGGTTAATCATAAAGAAAAAGACTGTCAGGATCGAAATTCAAACAAGAATTTAATTCACACACACTCAGAATCAATGCTAAAGAAGTTGCGGAAAAACACTTTAACACTAACAATCAATGAAACAGTATATCAAACTTAAATCACAAGTTTATATTGATTCAACTTGATGATTACACGCAAAACCTCAATCTGTTGAACAGACTCAACAGACGTTCTATACTTCTCTATAGAAAGGATCTAAACTAGTCTTGAGGTTAATTCTCTCTAACAAAACATATGAATGAATAATTCTCTACTATCAAATACTTCTATACTATATATACAAGACTGAATACAAGATAATTATCAAAATACAATTGATCTTCAACATCAATACCATAATTATCTTCAGTCTTATCTCCAGCTTGTCTTTATCTCCAAAACATTTTTATCTTTAGAAGCAACACTAATTATCTTCAGAAGTATTAACCATCTTCAGCAACATTAATCTTGAGCAGTACTAACTACTAGCAGTACTAACTCTCCAAGCAGTATTAATTCTACTAGCAGTAGTAATCTTGAAAGTCTTGCAGTTGTAATCACTTAGCAACATTAATCAGCAGCATAAACCATACTTAGCATAATCAGACCCAACAATCTCCCCCTAACTTAACTTTTCAGAAAGAGAAGTTAAGTTCTTCATGATATGGTCTTCATGATGCTTTCAACACTTCAGCTCAATTGCCCAAATTTGGATCCAGTCCCGGACTTTGATTGATGATCCTGCTAACCACAATCCTTGCCATTTCTGAGCCTTGAGGACAGATTAGTTTGGCTTTCAGCATCCCATGTAGCTTGGCTAAGCTGTGATCATATATCTTATTTACCAGATAATATTCATGAAAGATTTTATCTATGGTCAAGATATACACCCCACATCTTTCTATGAGCATCTAGTTGTCCATAGACTTGAAGACATCTTTGATGACATGCTTGACAAGATCTGGACTGAACATCATGCATAAATACTCCATTGCTAGTTTCTTGATGTTCATCCCTGGAGTATTCAGCACATCCCCATACAGATTCATTCCCACTTTAAACATTTCTTCCAAGTCTGACCTGGAACAACATCTGACTATCTTCCCCCAAGTAGAGTAGACTTCAAATGATCACCCATTCTTTTGATTCTGAAATATTCTTTTCCTTGATCTTCAAGAATATCCCAGTGGATGATTTTAGGGGCTTGGACTGAAATGGGATCTGCCTTCACTGGATCATTATCTGTTACAGTCATGTAAAGTTCAAAATGCACATTAGATTGACTAGGTTGTTGTGCACTTTGACTTGATTGCTCAGCTTGACCTGTAACAGATGTTTATGTTTCTTTCTCAGCTTCTGCAACCCTTGGCTTCTTAAACAGTTTCTTGGAAGCTATTGTTTTTACTCTCTTAGCAGATTTGACTTCCACATCAGCATGTTCTTCCTTCTTTTCTTCAGCCTTTTCTTTTGAAGGAGTGGTTTCCTCACTCTCAGGAAAGGGTTGTTAGATATTGAGATCATGTCTCTCTTTCATTTGTCTTTCAAACTCAACCCTTTGAGTGAAGTCCCCTTTCAGATTTGCCATCTCCTTTGAATACAACTTCTCTATCCTACTATAGGCCATGTTAGTAAACATTCCTTCAGGAACTCCAAGAGCTCCTTTTAGGAAGTTTATCATTTTCCTCCTTTCTTGATTAGCCAGGAAGGTCTTTGAGGGTTGTCTTTGTCTTTGCTTTAATGTCAGCCTTTGCCTTGAAGCCTTCTTTGTAACTATCTTGGCAGCAGCTGCAGTCTTCAAACTCTTTTGAAACTCTTCATTCAACCTTTTAGCCATATCTAATGCGAGCTCTCTGTCTTTGGCAGATTGAATTTCTTCTTCCTTTTCCAACTCTGCTTGAAGCTGTTTGGCCACTTCTTCATCTAACTCTATCTGATTCTTTTTCTTTAAAGGTTGCTCAGATTCAGCCATCTTCTCCTTTCCTTTCTTCTTTGCATCCTCCATACTGACATCTTTTTCTTTATTTTCTAAACCTCCTTCTTTTATTATTACTCTCTTAGCCTTTTGAGTGGATTTGGGAGTGTCATTCTTAGCTTTGTCCAAGGTTTCTGCAATCTCCATTTCCTCTCTAGACAATGATGTTTCTGCTGCAGTTTTCTATGTTTCTACTTCTTTCTCTGTTACTGCTGCTGGTTCAGTTTCTACTTCTTTTGCAGTTACTGCTGCTGGTTCTGTTTCTGCTACTTTGCTATTTTTTGTTTCCTTATTCAGCTCCCCCTCAAACTGAGCTTCCATACCAATAGGACTATGTTTCTCCCCTTCATCTTGTTTCTGCCCCTTGTTGAAAGCATCTCCCCTCTTCTTCAAGACATGCTGCTTTCTTTTCTTTTTCTGTACCAACTTCATCACCATCTTCTTCAATTTGGTAATCTGCACTTGTTGAGACAGAATTACCAATTTCATCTCCTCTATATCTGAGCCTTTCTTGATGACATCAAGATTAAGGTTTCCCATAGTATCCAACAATTCCTGGTAGTTATATCTGTCCTCACCTCCTTTGGGTGTGTTTACCACCCTTGAAGGATCCTTGGATCTTTTAGTAGTAGAGGTCTTCTGCCTAGCAGAAGCACCCTCTACCCCCTTGGTTTCTTGGCACCTGGGACCTTTGGATGATTGCTCACCCAAAGTTTCCATGGGGAAGGTCTTAGATAAGTTCACACTGTCCTGCCCTGCACTTTGTGCAGAGTCAGTAGTGTGAGCCTTACAGTCCATTTGCTTTTCCTTCTCCTTATTGAGCACCTTCTTGGGGTTAGTAGACACCTCTGTGGTTTCCCTTTGGATATTCTCTAATGGAGAATGCTCCATTAGAGGACTTGAAGGCTCTGTGGGTGAAGGTACAAGAAAGGAAGGAACCTTCTTTACCTTTTTCCTTATATAAGTGTGAGTGATGGGTGATGTTGGCTTTTTAAGAAGGGACTGAGGGATGTTAATAGAAATGAGTGGTGTGGGTAGGTCATCAGTTTGATTGTCAGATGAGGGCTTTGACACTGATGCCTCACCATGGGAAGGAGACACACCCATCATTGTAGAGAACAATGGTATGTCAATACCTGAGAAGTCCTTACTAGGCCTCCTCATATTAGAAAACACCTTCCCTTTCGGGACCTTTGGTACATATACCTCATTAAAATGAGGTAAATTCGTCAATTCTTTATTCAGTAAAGCTTGCACAAACCTGGGATACATATAAAAAGATTTTGTTTTGATATCCAGGTTTGACAGTAAGTCATTTAAGATCATTTGTGAAAAATTGAACTTCCTAGAGGTTGCTAAGCAGACCATAGCATAAGCAATGGTACTGCTAAACTCACTCCAGCTAGTTGTTTTCCTTGAAATACAGTGCTGAAGGGTATGAACAAAGAATCTCCACTGTGGTGAGAATCTGTTCTTGAAAAATTTGAAGACATCAGTGGGACCTTCATACCCCATATTACTAAGAGCTTGGAAGAGATCTTCTTTAGGTAAAGAGGTTATACCTGAGGCATCATCTAGTCGTAGATGAATGCGAATAGTTCCTTCTGTGATTGTCAGGGGTTTATCACACACCCTTGTTTTGATGACCTGATCGCCATCTTTAGTATGAATAACAGCATTGGCCCAAAACTGCCTTTGGTGTTCCACACAGATTGTGGGATTGACAGTTAATGCGTGGGCTATGTGTGAGGATCTTAGGAAATCCACAATCTGATGAAATCCCTCTGCTTGCTTTGGTTTGAGTAGCATTGCCAATTCATTGTGTTCATCGACAAACATCAGTTCAGCCATCTTCTTGAGCGATTGGTCGAAGCTAGGGATACGCACTTGTAAGAGAAAATTCAAGAGAACAAGAGAGAGAGATAGTACACTAGTAGGAAATTCAAAGAGCCGTTTGTAATTTGGCGGTCACACAGGGTATTTATAGGTGGAGGGAGTAAGTTAGAAGCAGTACTAATTACCCTAGAAGTATTAACGAACTCGCAATATTAACTCATAACAACAGTAGTAACACATACTGGCAGTACTAACACAGACTAGCAGCATTAACACAGACTAGCAGTATTAACACAGACTAGCAATACTAACACAAACTAGCAGTATTAACACAGACTAGCAGTACTAATACATACTAGCAGTATTAACATGTACCAGCAGTAGTAACAATGATTAGCAGTATAAATAAGGCAAGCAGTAGTAACTTTGCACTGGCAGTATAAACCACCTAGCAGTAGTAACCATACTTAACCATTTTTGAACTATTATTATGAGTAATGCAGTGAGCAGTATTAACTGAACGAGAAGTACCAAGTATCCAATCCAAACAATCTGAAACACTTAAACACACAGGGGTTAATAGCACCAATTTAATGAAAGTAACTACGGAGGAATCTATATAGGTACATAAAGAGAATGAGAATATACTTATTCATTATTCATCATGCCCACACTTGTGACCAGGAATGTGAATCTACCCACATCAAAAGCTTTTGTGAATAGATCAGCAAACTGGTTACTTGTGTGTACTTTCTGGACCTGAATTAGCTTCTTCTCATTACAGTCTCTTATAAAATTGTACCTTATTTCTATATGCTTTGTTTTTAAATGCTTGACAGGATTATTAACAATGCTAATAGCACTGTTGTTGTCTATGAAAATAGGAGTGTGAAGAAATGTCATACCATAGTCCATCATTTGATTCTGAATCCATAGCACTTGTGAGCAGCAGCTTGCAGCAGCTATGTATTCTGCTTCTGTTGTTGAAGTGGACACTGTGGTTTGCTTCTTACACTGCCATGATACTAGTCTTGCACCCAAAAACTGGCATCCTCCAGTTGTAGACTTTCTGTTCAAGTTAGCTCCACCCAAATCACTATCTGAATATGCAAGTAGGTCAAATGGTGAGTCATGAGGATACCAAAGTCCTAATCTGGTTTGACCTTTGAGATATCTGAATATCCTCTTGACTGCTTGAAAATGTGATTGCTTTGGCCTAACTTGAAATCTTGCACACACACAAACAGGGAACATGATATCTGGTCTAGAAGCTGTGAGATACATGAGAGAGCCAATCATGGATCTGTAATAATGAACATCCACATTCTCCCCCTTAAGATCTGCAGTAATCTGTTTGTGTGTCTTCATGGGTGTGTTTGCAGGCTTAGAATCTGAGAACCTAAACTTGGTTAAAATGTCCTGCACATAATTGGTTTGGCTTATGAAGATTCCATCTTGTTGCTGCTTAACTTGTAGCCCAAGGAAGAAAGTAAGTTCACCCATAGAACTCATCTTGAATCTCTTATGCATTAATTCCTCAAAATCTCTGCACAAATGATCTTTTGTGGATCCAAAGATGATGTCATCCACATAGATTTGCACTAACAGGATGTCCTTCTTCTTCCTTTGAATGAATAGAGTCTTGTCAATGGTTCCTCTCTCAAAACCATTTTCCAAGAGATAGGTAGACAAGGTGTCATACCAAGCTCTTCGTGCTTGATGTAGTCCATACAGTGCTTTATTCAATTTGTATAATCTGTCAGGATACTTGGGATTTTCAAACCCTGGAGGCTGACAGACATATACTTCTTCTTCAATTTTTCCGTATAGAAAACCACTTTTCACATCCATTTGGTAGACTTTGAACTTCTTAAAAGAAGCATAGGCTAAAAACAGCCTAATTGCCTCAATCCTAGCCACTGGTGCAAGCACCTCTTCATAATCAATTCCTTCTTCTTGAGTGTACCCCTGTGCTACCAATCTAGCTTTGTTCTTGATTAGTATCCCTCTCTCATCCTTCTTGTTTCTGAAAATCCATTTTGTCCCTATAGCTCTGTGTCCTTTAGGCAGTTCTACCAAATCCCATACATTTTGCAGTACAAACTACAACATCTCCTCTTGCATTGCTTCTATCCAGCTTGGATCTTTCATTGCATCATGTGCCTTTTTGGGCTCAACCTGAGATAGAAAGCAAGATAGTAAGCCTGATTGTATGTCTTTTAATCCTCCCAACTTACTCTGATTCCTTGTGATGATTGGAGAATTTATGTCACAAATCACCAACTGAGGAGGATGATCTTTATGCACTTTTGTTTGATGAATAGCCTCTTAATTAATCTCTGCATCCAGATTAGAATCATTCTTTTCAGGAGAGCTGCCACCAAACACTGAGGAGTTCTCATCATCAGTATCATCTTCTGTCAATGTAGGCATCTCAGGTTCTAGCTGTTCTGAAGTCAAAAGTTGATCCTCCTTTTCACCTCTCTCCTCTTCATTCTGAGCAGTTTCAGTATCCTTTGAATCTGAAGCATCTTTCTTCTCTTGAACACAGAGTTCAGTAGAATCTGCTGTAGGGATTGGGAATAGCACAAACTCTTATCTTTTGTCTTGTACTGATTTTGTCCCTGTTCCTGCATTATTCATATAACTGAAACCCAAAGAATTAGTTAGTGAATCAATGTCAAAAAGCCAATCAGGGCCTGTACCAAGTTTATTTGGTGTGCTCTCATTGCATTTGACATTATCACTTTCCTCAATTATTCTAGAAGAGGTATTGAATACTCTATAAACCTTACTTTGGGATGAGCAACCAACCAGAAATCCATCATCTGCTTTGCTATCAAACTTGCCTAAGTGAGTTTTGGTATTAAGAATTGTGCAAGGACACCCAAATGGTTTGAAAAATCCAATAAAAGGTTTCTTCTTGTTAAAAAGTTCATATGGTGTCTTGCGTTGAGATTTAACTATTAGAACCCTGTTTTGAACATAACAACTAGTATTAACTGCTTCTGCCCAAAATGTAACTGGCAGTTTTGAATCTGCCAACAGGGATCTTGCAGCTTCAATCAGTGTCCTATTTCTCCTCTCAGCAACTCCATTCTGTTGATGGGTCCTAGGAGCACTGTATTGTCTCTCAATACCTTTTTCCTCACATAAGCTGTTTAGATCATGGTTTTTAAATTCAGTTCCATTATCAGACCTGATGATTTTAACTCTTTGATTTGTTTGGTTTTCAATTCTCAGAACAAAGGATTTGATCAGTCCACTTGTCTCATCCTTAGTCCTCGGAAAATAGACCCAAGTGAATCTAGAGAAATCATCAACAATAACTAAGCAGTAGGATTTCTTACCAATACTCATCACATTTGTAGGGCCAAACAGATCCATATGCAGTAAAGTAAGAGGTGAAGATATTGTATTTATCTCTTTGGACTTATGAGAAGTTTTGTGTTCTTTGCCTTTAAGACATGCAACACAATGATCATCACATGAAAATACGTTTTGTGGTAAACCTCTTACAAGGTTCTTTTTCACAAGTTTATTCATTGTTTTAAAGTTCATGTGACACATCCTTCTGTGCCAAAGAGATGATTCATCAACAGAAGTTTTTGAAAATAGACAATTAAATGATGAATCATTAGATACATTCTCTAAATCCAAGCAATAAACATTGTCCTTTCTTGGTGTTCTCAGTAGTATCATACTTTCATCAACTACCTTGAGTCCTTTAGCAAGGATAATACATTCAATATCAGTAAACAATATACTATGTTTTTTGTCACAAACCTGTGATACACTTAACAGGTTGTATCTCAATTGCTCAACATAGTAGACATCCTCAAAGGTCATCTTACCCTTTGACACATTACCTTTTCCACTAATCTTTCCTCCAGAAGGATTATCACCAAATGCAACATGTACTCCATCAATTATTTTGAAGTTTTGTAGGCAGGACTTGTTGCCTGTCATGTGCCTAGAGCAACCACTATCAACATGCCAAATGCTCTTCCCTTTTAGCTGTTGGTTGCCCTACACATAAAGTAGAACAATTAGTTTTTAATAGGAACCCAAGCCAAAGTGGTCTTGGGTTTCCCATTCTCATCAACATATTCACAATCAGTTTTGATGAGCTTTTCAGACTGGGGAATCTTATGGCTTGAGTGATTTGTCGGGATAATAGGTCTTGCAGTACTAACACTAGAAGCAGTACTAACTGAATTAGCAGTACTAACTAGGTTAGCAGTAATAACTCTGTTAGCAACACTAACATTGGTAGCAACACTATTTCTATCAGCAGTACTATTTGAAGTAGTAGTACTAACAGCTTTCTTTATTTTTGGAACCCATACCTGGACAAAGTTGTTTGCTTTCTTCTTCATTAAGTTACTCCATGACTTGTTTGGGGTATTTTTCTTTGATTTTGCAAACTTGTTTTGAACATGAGTTTTTAAAGGTGCTCTTTTTACATTTTCAGCCATATGACTCCTTCTTTGATTCCTATAACTAACAGGATTTTGTATATGTCTTTGAAAATTTATCCTTTGGTTCATAGAATTGAAATAACAGTATTTGGCAATATGATTAAGCTTTCCACAAATAAAACAAGGTTTTGGTCTATTGATTTTACTCAGACCAACCCCTTGTTTTTGTGCCCACTGATTATTCCAGTTTCTTTGATTACCCCTTGTTTTATCATGTTTTTGGGGCTGATGTTGTTTACATGTACAGGGATTCACAACTGTGGTCTGCATATAGTGGACTCCCTGTACCTTTCCCTTTTCTTTCTTTGAGCTATCTACCTTTTCACTCTTGATGAATGGTTTACCCCCCCCCCCCTTTCATTTGTAAGGATGTGATTTTCTACAGGATTCTCTTCTACATTCTTTCTCTCAGAATTCTCTTCCTCATTCTCTTCTTCAACCACCAGACTATCTATAGGATCTACTTCTGTTGCTCCTATAGGTAAGTCCTCCTTATTTTGGTTCTCTAAGAGATCTGAAGAGGGAGGGATGTAATTATTGTTATAAGGTGGAGGTGTTGCATTGTATCCTATACCACTCTTGATCTTATCATGAACTTGAGCTTTAAGCAAAGAGTCCATTGCTTTGGACGCATAAGAGAACTTCTCAATGTTAAGCTTAGCTTTCTCATACTCACTCTTTATCTTCTCACATTCCTCTTTAGACTTTTCTATTTGAATCTCTAATTGATTTTTCTCCCACTTCCAGTAATTTGTGTAATAGTAATGTTGAAGTTCATTGGCCTTGTAAGCCTTGATTTGATTTTCAAACTTCTCAACAATCACTTTATACTCTTTTATATCTCTCTCTAACCTTTTAAGGTCGTCACACATGCTTTGGTTATGATCCCTGTACTTTTGTACAGTCTGATGACACTCTTTAGTGCACAGTTTAGTTTTTACCTCTGTTGGAATATCTGTGCTTGAAGATTCTAAGACTTCTGCCATCAAGGCTTGATTCTGAACAACTTCTTCTGCTTGATCACTCCAATCAAATCCCATTCCTTCTTGAGAAACAAGAGCTTGAGTGGAGTTTCTGTTGTTTTGGAAGCTTGAGGAATGTGCTTGCTGGTGGTTGCTGCCATATTGTTGAGGAATTCCTCCTCTGCATTCTTTTGCAAAGTGTCCCATCTTGTTACACTTGTAGCACTCCACCTTTGACTTGTCAAAACCATCACCATCTTCTCTCCTCTGAGAAAAGTTGTTCCTTCTAGTCCTCTTTATTAATCTCTTGACCCTCATAGTTAGCATGGCCATCTGCCACTTTATATCCATCTCCTCAAGGTCATCTGCATTAATTTGTTCAAGATCATCATTAATTAAACCAGAATTAGCATAACTAGCAAGAAAAGCTTCTAATACAGAGTCATTAGATACATCATGCTTAGATACATAAGCAATACTAACTGATTCTGTATTAACAGCAGAATCAGTAGAAGAAGAAGATGATAAAAGAACAGCATTATGAGTGTATCCAGATGGTCTTTTCTTGGCTTCCACTTCAGCCTGAAACACCCTTAAGTCATTATAAAGATCGTCTAGTTCTTTGTCCTCGAGGTTGTCATTCTGTCTGAAGGAGACAATATACATGGTCCATTCATCTCCAAGGGACCTTAAGAACTTTCTGTTTACATCATCTTGATCAATCTGCACTCCAACAGTAGCTAGTTCACCAATCAGCTTGTTAAACTTGTCAAAAGTTTGAGTAATGGACTCATTCTTAGTTGACATGAAGTTTTCATACAGTTGCTTCAATATTGCCTTCTGATTTCTCTTGGTACTTTTGGTACCAGAGAATCTCTTCTCTAGAGCATTCCAAAGCATCTGGGCATCAGTGTAGTTGCAGAATTGGTGTTGATACTCATTAGGAATAGCCAAGAGCAGTGTGCTCAAGGCTTTCATCTTTGTCTGCCTTATCTTCCTCTATCCATCCATCTTTGGTGGGATTCTTTTTCCATCTGCTCCAATCTTTCCTTCATTAGATGGGCCATTCTCAATGATGTCCCACATAGAGTAATTTGTGAGAAGAATGTATTGCCTGATCCTAATCTTCCACATGTCAAACTAATTAGATTTGAGCATTGGAACCTTTGAGACCAGAACGCTATCACTTGAACCGTCCATGATGATTGTTGTTTTTCTGAGTTTAACAAAGCTCTGATACCACTTGCCAGGATCGAAATTCAAACAAGAATTTAATTCACACACACTCAGAATCAATGCTAAAGAAGTTGCGGAAAAACACTTTAACACTAACAATCAATGAAACAGTATATGCTCTTAAATCACAAGTTATATTGATTAAACTTGATGATTACACACAAAACCTCAATCTGTTGAACAGGCTCAACAGACGTTCTATACTTCTCTATAGAAAGGATCTAAACTAGTCTTGAGGTTAATTCTCTCTAACAAAACATATGAATGAATAATTCTCTACTACCAAATACTTCTATACTATATATACAAGGCTGAATACAAGATAATTATCAAAATACAATTCATCTTCCGCATCAATACCATAAATATCTTCAGTCTTATCTCCAGCTTGTCTTTATCTCCAAAACATTTTTATCTTTAGAAGCAACACTAATTATCCTCAGAAGTATTAACCATCTTCAGCAACATTAATCTTCAGCAGTACTAACTACTAGCAGTACTAACTACTAGCAGTACTAACTCTCCAAGCAGTATTAATTTTACTAGCAGTAGTAATCTTGAAAGTCTGGCAGTAGTAATCACTTAGCAACATTAATCAGCAGCATAAACCATACTTAGCATAATCAGACCCAACAAAGACAGAATTAAAAGACATACTTCTTTAAATGTACCGCATTCCAACATCGTGGGATATCTTGATTGTTGAGAGTTTGTAACCGATAGGTACCTTTTCCAACAAATTCAGTTATGCAATATGGTCCTTCCTACTTGGTGGATAATTTACCTTCGTTTGGTTCCTGAGTGTTTTGGAACACTCGTCGCAAGACATAATCGCCTTTTTGGAAAACTTTAGCCTTATCATTCTTGTTGAAATGTCATTCGACCGATTGTCTTAGAGACGCCATTTTGATCAGTGCGGACTCCCTTAATTCCTCCAATGTGTCGAGGTCGTAACTTAAGTCGACTAAGTTGTGGTCGACCAACATGTGTCATGAGGTTGGTAGTTGGGCCTCAACCGACAAGACCGCTTCTCAACCATAGACTAAGGAGAAAGGGGTTGTCCTGTAGACATACGAGGCGTCGTACGATTTGCCCAAAGAACTGCTGTAAGTTCTTTGACCCATCTGCCTTTAGCTGCTTTGAGTGTTTTCCTTATAGAATTGATGATCTCTTCATTGCTCGACTCAGCAAGTCCGTTCGATTGAGAATAACGAGGGGTTGAAGTCGTAACTTTAATATTATGATCTTCATAAAACTGTCGAGTCCTGTCACTTATGAATTGTGACCCGTTATTGCATACAATTTCGGATGGTACTCCGAACCTGCAAATAGTGTTAGTCTAGATAAAAGAAACGACCTCTTTATCACGAACTTGGGGGAAGGCAACCGCTTCTATCCACTTGGAAAAATAATCGGTAACGACGAGTAGAAATACCTGTTACCCGGGGGCAGGGGGTAACTTACCGACAACGTACATTCCCCATCTAATGAAGGGACATAGAATCAAGGTCGAGTGTAAAGATTCAGAGGGTCTGTGAGACATACCTGAGTGTCGCTGGCATGCATTGAAAATTTAGACGTACCTTATTGCATCTTGTCGTAGGGTTGGCCAATAGTAGCCTTGTCGAGAGATTCTATTTGCTAGACTGCGACCACCTGAATCTTTTCCACATTCTCGGTCATGCATTTCTTGTAGAATATTCTGGAATTAACTTTTATCAACAACGCATCATAAGTTTCATCCTGTTTATGATCACCGATAAAGTTTTCCTCCGATTATAGTGTATCTGGATACTTTAAATCTGATCTTTCGAGCCTCCATTCTGTCTTCAAGAAGTTGGTCGTTTTTAGGAAGTTTATGATGTCGCTCGACCAATCGTCTTCCTCTTCTACCACATGAGTATGGTCTTCACTTTCGATAGATGATGTCGCCAAGTGAATTATTGGAACGACGTCAAATGAGGATTGACCAAGTACCTACCCAAGATTAGCTAGTGCGTCACCCTGGGTGTTTTGATCCCTTAGGATATGTGTAATGGAGAGAGGTTGAAAAACTTCGGATTTTTCTCTAGCCACTTTGAGATAGGCTGTCATCTAGGAAACCTTAGCTGCAAATTCTCAATTCATTTGATTTACGATAAAAAGAGTCACTTTTGACATGAACTCCTGTTGCCCCCAGGTCGTGAGCGATATTCATTCCTGCGATTAGAGCTTCGTACTCAGCTTCATTGTTTGTGGCATTGAAATCGCACCATATAGAGTACACCATCTTGCCCCCCTGTAGCGACTTGAGGATGACACCAAGACCCGCCCCCCTAGAATTTGATGATCCATCAACATGTAGGGTCCAGGGCATGTCATCCAGAGTTCCCACAGGTTCCATCTATATTTCTAGTTCTGGACTACAATCGGCGACAAAATCTACCAAAGCTTGGGGCTTCATAGTTGTCCTTGGCTTGAAATCAAAGTCGTAACTACTAAGGTAGATACTCTATTTTGCTAATTGGCCTATCAACTCAGGTTTTCTTAAGACAGACTTAAGAGGAAAGTTAATCACAATAATTATAGGATGCAATTCAAAATAATGTTACAACTTTTTGGCCGCTGTAACTAGTGACAAGAGCAATTTTTCCATAGAGGAATACCTGTTTCAACGTCTAGTAGCGACTTACGTACATAGTAAATCTGAATAAAAGAAACGGCCTCTTCAACGACACTTACAACATTTGCACTGACAACCAGGTAGAGCTGTAGGACTTCGTGTTCCTTTGGTTTCGACAACAAAGGTGGCGACGCCATATATTTCTTCAGCTCTTGAAGTGCATCTTCATGTTCGTCCGTCCATTCGAAGCCCCTGTTTTTTCTCAAGACATTGTAAAATAAATGGCACTTATCTGAAGATCGAGAGATGAACCTGTTTAAAGCTGCGATTTGTCCAATAAGTCGTTGGACTTCTTTGACGTTTCGAGGGGACTTGATGTCCATGATCGCCTTGATCTTGTCGGGGTTGGCTTCAACCCTAAGACGTGTGACCATATATCCCATAAATTTTCCCGCACTTACTCCAAAAGAGCATTTGGTCGGGTTTAAATTCATGTGATATTCTTTGAGGATGTCTAACGAATGCTTCAAAGGGTCGATATGATTGATAACTTGTTTCGACTTAACCAACATGTCGTCGATATACACTTCCATCGTGTCGCCTAGATGTTCTTTGAACATCCTGTTGATTAGTCGCTGGTATGTTGAACCTGCATTTTTAAGACCAAAAGAAATGACTTTGTAACAGTATATACCTTTATCAGTCATGAAGGCAGTTTTTTTTATCGTCATGATGCATCAAGATCTGGTTGTAGCCTAAATAAGCGTCCATGAATGTCAGAAGTTCATGGCCTGCCGTCGCATCGACCGTAGCGTCAATATGAGGTAAAGGGAAGATATCCATTGGACAGGATTTATTGAGGTCAGTGAAGTCTATACATACTCTCCACTTTTCGTTTTTCTTTTGCACGACCATGACATTAGCCAGCCAGTCGGGATATTTGACTTCTGGAATCTTTCAAATCTCCTCTAAGTTATCAACTTCGTCGTTGATCAATTTGTTGTGTTTTGGAGCAAACTTACGTTGTATCTGTTTAGTAGGTTTAAACGAGGGATCTACGTTGAGACGATGTGAGATTACCTCAGGGTCGATTGCGACCATATCTTCGTGCGTCCAAGTGAAATAATCGACATGTTCCTGCAAGAAAGATGTTAATGATTTGTTTGTAGCAGGGTTGAGAGATGAACCGATGAAGACGATTTTATCAGGCTCGTCTTGGTATAAGACGACTTCTTCTAGACGATAGTCATCGATAGTTTCAGGATCGTCCTGGCTCTGTAATTGCTAGATGTTATGCTTTTGAGGTTTCATCGTAACTTCGTAGCATTCCCTTGCGATCTTTTACTCGCTTTTAATTTCTTGAACCCCCAAGGTGTTGGAAACTTGATCGTCTGATGGTACGTCGAGGGGACAACCTTCATGTCATGAATCTAGGGTCGCCCTAGAATGACGTTGTAGGCGGATGAGCAGTCAATAACACTAAACTTCTTCTGCTTGTTGATTCCCTTGGTGTAAACATGAAGAGCAATTTACCCGATAGTGTTAGCCATGTTGCCATTGAAGCCTACGAGTATTGTTGAGTATCGCACAATTTATGCTTTATCTATTCTCATAACTTTGATTATGCTAAGGAAAATGATCTTGGTAGAGCTTCCTCCATCGACCAGGATCCTCTTAGTCGAGAAATTCCCGATTGTAAGTTGTATGATCAACCCATCATGATGTTTCTTTTATGGTTCGCCGAGATCTTCTTGATCGAGCGTTATGGGCATAGCTTCCAACTCTAGCTCGTGTTTTGGTTTTGACGATTGTGAGATTGGATGCTCATTAGGACCTCGACTAACGTGCCTCTTGGCTGCAGGGTAAGTCAGACTGCAGATGTCTGATCCTCCAGTCACACAATTCACGGCCTTCGTGTGTTCTGGCGAGGCTGGTCATGTGTTAGTACCCAATAAATCTTGCAAATGACCCTTTGGTACTAGCCAAGGTAGTTCTCTTCGCAAAGCCACACAATCGTCTGTCGTGTGCCCATGGTCGCTATGAAAGTCACATTATTTAGACTTGTCTTTCTTAGCATCGTCTTTCTCGCTTTTTGGTGGCCACTTGACCTTCTTCTGCACATTCTTTAGGGCTTCAACCACATCTTTAGACATTCCATTGAATTCGTAAGATGAGATATTAGAATATTGAGGAAACTTTGTCGTCGAGACATTTTTCTTCTTGTCGAACCTTACATTTGAAATCTGCTTTGATGGCTCAACCTTAGGGGTTGACCAGGTCTTGAAGTCTGTTTCTTGACCCTCAATGATTTTTTGTCGCTGGAATGCTTGTGCCAAAAAGCTATGTCATCCTCGACCCGCATGTAAGCTAAAGTTCTAGCTTGAACGTCTTCATAGTTTTCAAGCGGGTATTTCATCAAGTTTGTGTATAAGTCTGAATTGTCATCGAGACCTCGCTTATAAGCCTCGATCGCGATTCTAACATCACAATTGCGCATGTTGATCATCTCTGAATTGAAGCAATTGAAGTAACTTTGGATTGACTCTCCAGATTTCTGAGTGATGTAATAGAGATCGCTAGTTTGCTTTTCCATCTTACGACTGCTAGCAAATTGTTGAAAAAATTGGTTGACCAACTCTACAAAACTGCTGATAGACTTGGGTCTAAGGTTGATCAACCATTAGAGAGAAGCACCTGTGAGAGTCGCACCAAAACTTTTGCACATGCACACTTCTTGATACTGGTGAGGTATTGACACAGTCTACATTAGTTGCTTGTAATGTGCAATATGCTCCGTCGGATCAGTCACTCCATAATACTTTGGGGTGAACGTCTGGATGTCGTACTTCTTGGAAATGTCGTCCAGGGTAATCTCGTCGACAGAAGGAGATGCTTGAAACCCGGTATGTCGCTCGACGTCGACAGGGACAACAACACTAGGAAGCTTTGAAAGTAGCGACAACATCCTCTCATTTTAATCTTC
This sequence comes from Arctium minus, assembly GCA_954870635.1. Lineage (NCBI taxonomy): Eukaryota > Viridiplantae > Streptophyta > Magnoliopsida > Asterales > Asteraceae > Arctium > Arctium minus. The sequence goes on along the minus strand of OX941081.1, from coordinate 126,409,945 downwards.
CAACAGTTTCAACCGTTAAGAGACCGAATCATCGAGACTAACTCCGTTGATCGTCATGGGTGGTACTGGAATGAACCTTGAATCTTGAGACATTATACCAACCGTTGTGAAGAATCCATTGAGATGCAAAGACTCAGAGCTTCACTATTGATCGGTACATGCATCTGGTGGATAGGCATTGTAGGAAATACTGTCGACTACATTGGTAGCGTTGGGATTGACATTATCGGAGCGACATAGGTTGTGCCATCTATACCCTGCGTCGGCCTTGGATATGGAGGGAGTAGAGGTTGGAAACCTGCAAAAGACATGTTAAAAGGTGGTCTTGGACTAATTTGAGATGCAAGCGGATTTCCCACGTTCTGATTTCTCAATAGTAAAATTTCTTCGGCTGCCTTGCTATTTTGTTCGTCTAGTGCTTTGATACTATTACTGGCAGCATCAAGTTCCATGCACATTTGAGTAATAACGTTGATGTGAGCTCCTTGTCCTGACATGGTCCTGTTAATAAAAAACTTCAAGGAAATCGTTAGTAGGACACACACTTTGTCGAAGATTTTCCCTAGTTGAGGCCCCACGGTTGGCGACAAACTTTTAATGCCAAAAATTACCCAAGGATAAGTTAAGATCGGTGTGGAGCTTTAAACAACTAAACCAAAGAATCTATCGACAAATCATGCGACGGGAGATAAATAATGATAAGACACAAGAAATTGGTGACGCGAAAAACCCCTTTGAGGGTAAAAACCGTGGACGATAGCAGATATCGTCAAAGCACTATGGACGTCAAACAGGGACGTCGTCCTTTAGAATGAGTAATCGAAAGTACAATTGACAATATTACAAGTAAAAAGACAAACACATCATAAAATTGTGGACTTAGTCGTGGAGTGGTGCACCTTGTCGAGAGTTATTGTTTGAGAGAAAATAGTGTTAGCGCACAGATCTATTGGATTCAAGATCATTCAATTCAAAGATCAATCTGAAGCTAAAGCCGGAAAGTCGACTCTTAACATAAGTCTAATGTCGTTTGTAATAAAATGTCAAAGTTTAGTTTTTAGTATTTTATTAATATTCCTAAATATCTAGATATTAGTTTAGATTAGATATTAGTTAGATATTATATTTTAGATATTGTGTAGTGTGTCAAGCAAGTTGAAGAGATCAGATCACATAAAAACACACACACTTTACTGTTCATCAATAGAGAAAATCGAGAGCTTCGAGAACAAACATCAACCTTGTAATCGATTGATTATTAATCAAACAGGTTGGTAATCGTATATGTGTTTGAGTCTATAAAACTTGATAATATTGTGGACCGACAAATAGCTTGAGCGCTTTTTATATGCTTGAGTAATGTGTGTCTTGGTTACTCCCTTGAGCTCATTGTGACTTATATATATATATATATAGCTTGGATCTCCATAAGTGAGCTTTAAATGATCCAACAGGCCATACATTTAATGGTCTTGATGGTGATCGTCCGTTATTACCGTTGTCCATAAATGCGTATTATCCTGAAATAATGAGACATGGAGAAAAACGTTCGTAGATAATAAATGAGTTATAGTCGTTAGTTACGTTAAGAAAGTCGTAAGATATTAGTCGTCGAGGTACTTTTAGTCGTAATTCGTAAGGAACTAACGACCATCGCCTTAAGTGGCGATCATAATCCTCGGTGTATATGGTCGTCAGGACCTTATCTTAATACAAGGGATATCTCAAGATAGGAGACGTTAGGTCTTCTTGCGTCGATCGACACTTGTAAATTTTTACCCAAACAGGTATAAATCTCCATACTGATATAACTTGATTCTTACATCAACTTAGTTCAATCGACAAGATTAAGAGTCGGTAACAATGGACATTTTATGGGCATTTTGTAGGACTAGTCTTAAAATTCACTTTCTAGATCTCATACTTTTTATAGACATTTCGCACTACAAATTGCGTAACCATTTTGTTATTACGTTTATCTCAAGAAAATCTTACACCCATACTTGTTAGTCCCAGTTATGAAATGTAAAAGTATTGAAAATATTCCAAGTTTTCCTCTGAAGACTTCCAGAGATAGACTTCAGAGAGCAAGCCTGCCTCTGAAGTACGTTCCAGAGTTAGAGAAGTTTAGCAATACATCTGAGATGGCTTCATCAGAGGTACCTGCATCAGAGCTCTGAAGAAATCTTCTCTGAAGATTATGCTGATGAATTCTACAAGTATTGATAGAAGAACATTAGACACGTCACCGAGTGACTATCTTACTTTTTAGATAGATTATTGTTCAAGCATGTCTTGAGCTTACCCATTAGGTAAGACACTTTTCAAGCATGCTTCTTTTGTCAGGAAAGTACACTATTCACTTTATGGTCCTATAAATAGGACCATCACTCCTTTGCTTAAAGTGTGCTTTTCTTTACAACTAATAAAAGAATTATTTCTTTTATACTGAAAAGTATTCTAAGAAGATCTTGTATGATTTAATCACCTTTTTGGTGTTCTTGATTATCTACCTGATTTATCCAATGAATATTAAGCTCGTTCTTATATTTACTTTGTTGGATATCTTCTTATTTACTGTGAGTTGAATCTACTTTGATATTAAACTATTTTGCTTCAGTTGTCTTTATTATTACATGTTTATATCATTGTTATGAGACTAAATCTGGGATCCAACAACTGGTATCAGAGCTTTATTTGTTTTTAAAACAAACAAGATCATATCTGTATACTCGGATAGATTTATGTCTTTTTGCTTCAAGTTTTCATAATCTGTGCATGTTCATATAAACTTTTGTTTAAAGAACTTCATATGCTCCAGGTTTGAACAATATTCACAGTACCACTTATTTGTTGAAAGCTAAACAAGCTTCATCTTCAAAAGCTTCATCATATCTTTTTAGAAAGCTTCATCTTTCTACAAAAAAATGGCAAGTTCTAGTATAAGTGCCATTTATACAACTGGATCATTAACAAAACCTCCTACACTTCTAAGGGATTAATATCCCCAATGGAAAATAAGGATGGTCAATTTTTTGGAAGGTATGGACAGGGATCATTTGAGATCTGTGACTGATGGACCTCACCAACCAATGGTGTTGGTACCTAGAGTATCTACAACATCAAATAATATTGAAATACCTGCATACTATGAAAAGAAAACTTCAAACTTCACTGAAACCAAAATGATGGAAAACGATTCCAAAGCTGTTAGATTATTGATAATGGCGATTCCCAATGATATCTTCCAAGAAGTTGATTCTTGTGTAACTGCTAAAGAAATATGGGATCAATTGTTAAACCAACTTGAAGGTGACCTACAAACTCAGAAAAATAGGAGAACTCAATGCATAAATGAATACCATGACTTTAATGCACTACCTGAATGAACCTTGCACCAAACTTATTCCAGATTTAACATTTTGATCAATAAATGCAAAAAGCTTTGGGTCACAAGGACTAAAGAGGAAAATAATGTACTATTTCTGAAAATCTTGAATGAAGAATGGTCACAACTGTCCATGTCTATTTAAGCTAATCAAAACCTTGAATCCTGGTCTTTAACTGACATTTATGGCACCCTTGTTGCCCAAGAAAAAGAAGTTGTCAAGCAAAAGACAAAGACATCTTTAGGTGGACCACTTGCATTAGTTGCTAAAGACAAAGGTGTTTCAAAAGAAAGTTATGATGAACATTCCAAAAATTCAAAAAAGAAGACCTTAAGAAAGGGATCCTAAAGAAGATCCAAGAAGGCCATGCTAGTTAAAGATGACAAAAACTCAAACTCAGACTCAGATGATGATGAAGACACAAATGTTTTTGCTAAATCTCTTGCATTGATTACTCATCAATTAACAAGAAATTTGGCAGAAAAGTGTTTGAAGGAAGGAGAGATGATCAAGAAAAGAGACTTCAGATAACTGAATATCATCATGCACCATATCCACTATGCATAGTGATCATAAGGGTATCCATTAGAACAATCAAGAAGCTACTCAACAATCAAGACCTACTCATCCATTTCAACAGAAGTATCTCCAACCCCGAAGGTACTTTCAACCTCAACATCAGAAGTCAGAAACAGTTGCTGCTCTTCCACCAAATCAGAATGATGGAAGATGTTTTAGATGTGGGAAGCCAGGCCATTTTTCTGCAAACTGCAGAGGTAAAATAATCAAGGATGAGGATTACTACAAAAATAAATACAAGTACAATGTCAGAGAGAGGGTACTTGTGGTAGAAATGGAATATTGGCTTTCTGACTCAACAAGTGATGGAGAAGAAGAGCCAACAAGTCTTCGTGGAATAGCTATTGCAGATGGTGATCAGACTGATGGATCATCAGAGGAAAGCTATGAAAAGGTATATTCTCCATCTACTTCTGAGAGTGAACTTGAAATGGATGTTCTTAAATTAACAGATGAATTTCAGAGATTAAAGCAAAAACTGATTGTTGAAAAGGAAAAGAGAAAACAAATTGCAAAAAATTGGAATTTTTACAAAAGAGAAAAATATCTTCTGGAATCTGAAAAGAAAGAATTTTTTAATGAAAAATTTGTGCTTGAAAAATCTTAGAGACTAAAGGAAAATTCTTCTTCAAAAAAATTCAAAGAGCTTGAAAAGGTTTTAAAGGCAAAAGAAAAAGAACTGAACAAATCTGTTGCCTTAACCAACTTCTTTCAAAAGGAAAGAGAAATCTTACATCAATCCCTGGAAAGAAATAAAATTCAGATCAAAAGTTATCTAGATGCACAAAATGTGAATATAAAAATCAATTCTCAGATAGATACACAAGGACTGGGATTCAATGACTTGGATCTATTCACTAGATTGAAGAAAACTTCACTTTCTTCCATTTTCTGTATAGGAAAGGTCCAGAGGCCTGACTTTCCATCTCTCGAAAATTCTAACATTTTCAAAAGAATAAGAACCTCAGAGGGATCAAAAACTAGATCTCTAAATTTCAAAAATACATCATACTCTGAAGTAAAAACAATTTCCGAACCTATCTTAAAGATAGAAAAAGAATCTTTAGAGGTTCATTTTTCAAAACCTCAGAGCAATGATCCCAAGGAGATCTTTAGATTTGATTCATTCATCACTAAAGAACCAGAGGTCTCTAAAGCAAGTACCTATGAAGTAAAATTTCAGAGCCTACTTGATACAAAAGCACCTCTGTACTCTCCTAAGATAGATGAATGTATCAGAACTACATTTGAAGATGACATTAGAAAGGTTTATAAAGAAAATGTCATATCTGATTTTATCAAATAATCATGCAAGAAAAGGATAATCAAGGTCTCTATACCCAAAAATGTTGAGAAAACTTCAGAGATAATCATCTCTGACATGGTTAAAAGAGACTTTCTTGATTCTGATTCTGAATCTGATCCAGAGGTAGATGAACAAATTTTCTACACACCAAAGAAGGTAATTCATAAAAACAAACAGACTGTTGGTTCTGGAATTTCAAACTTCCCTATTCCTATTTCCAAAGATAAACCCATAATTCCAATATGTCTTGATTTTGTAGACATGTGTCTACAAGCAAAAACCTCTCTGGAGTCAGAGAAAGAGTTAAAGGAAAAGGCTAAGAATAAAACTAACACTTCTTAATTCTACACCTACAAACCTATCAAATTCACTCCTGAACAAAAAGGAAAATGGCAAGAAATTAACCATTCTGATCCTGTTTGTGTAGTGAGCAAGAAAGAGAAGAAGATGTTTTGGGCCAAGAAAAAGCAAATTGAAAAGAAGGCCAATTCCCAAGCCAAAAAGTCAGAAGTAGTTAGGAGTAATTGTAATATTCCTAATGCTAGTTCTAGAAAAGTTCAAAAGAAACATGTACCCAATGTTTTCAATGAAATCAAAAGATTTTCTCCTACTTCATCTTGTTCTGTTAATTGTAACTGCATTCATCTCTTGATAAAATTGAAGAATAATTTCAGAGGTTCTCATTGCCTTCTGAATCAGTCTCTGAACAAGATTTCAAAGACAAAGACTCAGAAACAACAGAAAAACCATTCTGGCAAAGCATCAAAAGATGGAATGCCAAATGTTGATAAAAATCCTCCAAAGCCTAACAAAAATGGACCCATAATAAGATGGGTACCTAAAACTCTGTAATCTGTCTTGCAGAAACAACATATGCCCATCTGGTACTTAGATTCTGGATGCTCTAGGCATATGACTGGAGACAAGAAGTTGCTATCCTCTTTCAAAGAAAAAATTGGGGGAGCAGTAACTTTTGGGGACAATATGCAAGGTCAGATTAGAGGTTATGGTGAGTTGTCAAGAGGTAATGTATCTGTTTCCAAGGTTGCTTATGTTGATAGACTCAAACACAACTTAATCTGTATTAGTCAACTTTGTGATCATGGTTTTGATGTGAAATTTCAAGAAAAAATATTGTTCATTACTTCACTCAAAAACATGTCAAGAAATGCTAAGAGCAGACAGAAAAGGTAATTTATACAGAATGAATTTTACCAAGCCAATAGATACTGGATAAGAGAAGCTCTGTCAGGTATCTCTAAACAATGAGGATGTCTGGCTCTGGCATAAGAAGTTCTCTCATTTGAACTTCTCATCACTTGATAAGTTAAACAAACTTAATCTGGTTAAGGGATTACCATCTCTAAAGTTCAACAAAGATCATCTTTGTTCTTCTTGTGAAATGAGAAAAATGAAAAGATCTTCTCACAAAACCAAAAGTGATAATAACTGTCCCAAACCTCTGCATATGCTTCATGTGGACCTCTCTGGTCCTATCTCTGTGCAGAGTCTGTCAGGCAAAAATATATTCTTGTTCTAATTGATGAATAATCAAGATATACTTGGATTGAGTTCATCAGAACTAAGTCTGATACACCTGATATTTTGATAAGATTGTTAAGAATATTACAGATTTTGTTCAACAGCAAAGTTCAGAAGCTGAGAAGTGATAATGGAACAGAGTTCAAAAATGCCAAAATCAACTCTTATCTTTCAGAGAAGGCATAACTCCAAACTTCTCTGCAACAAGGACACCTCAACAAAATGGTGTTGTTGAGAGGAAAAATAAAACACTAGTTGAAGCTCCAAGAACAATGTTTGCAGGATCTGATCTTCCAACCAATTTATGGGCCGAATCTGTGGCAACAACATGTTTTACCTAAAACAGAGCCAAATTGTCAAATGATTCAAGAAAAAATCATATGAACTCATTAACAACAGAAAACCAAATGTCAAATATTTTCATGTATTTGGGTGCAGATGTTACATCTTGAATGATAGAGAATCTCTTGGCAAATTTGATAAAAAGGAAGATGAAGGAAAATTCATTGGTTATTTATTAGCCTAAAAAGCCTTCAGAGTGTTCAATCTCAGAATTAAGACTATCCAAGAGAGTATCAATGTCTCTTTTGATGATATCAGAAGCTCTGACAATCAAAATGTCCAATCCTCAACAAAGAAAATATCTGAATCATCAAAATTAAGGGAATCTGAACTAAACAAGATATTTGAAGATTTATTTGATGATGATGATAACTTTGAATTTATTTTCAGAGAAGTTCACAGAGTTATTTCAGAGGAACCACAAACTTCAGGTACTACACTTTCTGGTCCCTTTAAAATCACAACCTCTACTTCATTAAATGCATGTCCAAGTAATGAATCAAGACAGGTTGAAGAACAAGAATATTCAGAAGCAGAAGGTGAACAAGAGACATTTGAAGAAGCTCTAGACACATCTGTTGAAGAGACTCGAGAACCTGCTTCATCATCTCTGGAACCCACTTCAGAGCCTTTGAATAGCACAACAGAGATGTCACCACCTGTCATCTCTGAAGCTCAAACTCCACCCCACTTTCATTCTCTAATGAAAAGATGGACCAAAGATCACTCCCATGATCAGATCATTGGATCACCTTCAGATGGTGTCAAAACCAAATCTTCAACAATCAATGAATGTTATTTTATAAACTTTTTAAGCATCATTGAGCCAAAGAAGGTAAATGAAGCTCTTGAAGATACAAATTGGATCAATGCCATGCAGGATGAGGTTCAAGAGTTTGAAAGAAATAAGGTCTGAACCCTAGTTCCCCATCCTAAAGGAAAATTTGATATTGGAACTAAATTGGTTTTCAGAAATAAAAAGGATGAAGAAGGCATAATCATCAAAAACAAAGCGAGACTGGTTTCTAAGGGATATTGCCAAGAAGAAGGTATTGATTATGATGAAACCTTTGCACCTGTGGCTAGGCTAGAAGAAATCAGAATCTTCTTAGCCTATGTTGCACACAAAGGGTTCAAAGTATATCAAATGAATGTCAAATATGCCTTTCTTAATGGTAAACTTAATGAAGAAGTATATGTCCAACAACCACCTAGATTTGAAAGTTCAGAGTTTCCAAACCATGTTTTTCATCTTGATAAAGCTCTGTATGGCCATAAACAAGCTCCCAGAGCATGGTATGCAACTCTGTCCACTTTTCTGATTGATAATGGATTTGAAAAAGGAACAATTGATACCACACTGTTCATCAAGAGTTATAAAAATGAAATGCTTCTAGTACAAATATATGTTGATGATATTATATTTGGCTCTACAAACCAAAAGTATTGTGATAAGTTTTCAGAGTTGATGAAGAGTGAATTTGAAATGAGTCTTATGGGAGAATTAACATTCTTTCTAGGACTTCAAGTAAAACAAACATCAGAAGGAACTTTCATAAATCAATCCAAATTGTCTCTGATATTTTGAAAAAGTACAAACTCAATGATCCAACTCATATGAAAACACCTATTGCCACTGGAGTCAAACTTGACTCTAATCCTTCAAGAACATCTGTGGATGTTAAAACCTACAGAGGCATGATAGGTTCATTATTATACTTAACTGCAAGTAGGCCTGATATAATGTTTGCAACATGTCTATGTGCTAGATATCAAGCCAATCCAAAGGAATCTCACTTATCTGCAGTCAAGAGAGTTTTTAGATACCTCAGAGGCACGCATTCACTGGGTCTCTAGTATCCAAAAATCTCTGGTTTTGAATTAACATCTTATACTGATGCAGATCATGTAGGATTCAAGTTAGATAGAAAGAGTACCTCTGGATGTTGTCAACTCTTGGGAAACAAGCTAGTAAGTTGGTCATCAAAGAAGCAATATTGTGTATCAACTTCTACATCAGAGGTAGAATACGTTGCCGCTTCTAGTTGTTGTTCATAAGTTATCTGGATGAGAACTCAACTCAGAGACTACGGTCTTCAGTTTGATATAATTCCCATTCTTTGTGACTCCAAAAGTGTTATTGGCATCTCTGCAAATCTAGTGCAACATTCCAAAATAGAACACATTGATGTTAGAAGGAAAGAGACTCTGGTATTCAAAATTATCCTCAACAATATTTCTCTCTCTCAAAGCATTCAATCAAGCTTCAAACCCGCAACAATGGCGAATCAGGAAAACAACTCCGCGGATTCCAGTCAAATAGGCCCATGCCTAAACCTCGCACAATTCGATGTTCCAGTCAAAGGAAACAACTACTATCTGGAAATAACCCCTTCCAAGTTCGACGAACAGTTTCATCCCATCCTTGAATTCTTTCGACGGTGTGAACTGAACCATGCTCTCACTGCATATGAGCAAGATGTTCCTCTAAGATACGTTCAACAGTGGTGGTACTCTCTCACTTACAGTGAAGAACATGAAGGAATTGTCGATCATATTGACCTAGGCGATAGAGGAATCAACATTCGAATTAATCCTGACACCTTGACCCGACGTCTATACCTACTGACCACATAAGAACTTCAAATCCAAGATTTGAAAAACCCCCAACACCTGAAGTTCTTCTTCAGTTTCTTCATCATCTGGGTTATAACAAGGAGATCACTCGATTGAGTGAGTTCAGACGTCAACATCTCCCTCCCACATAGAATTTCAGGTTCAGTGTGTTGAATCGCACACTGACTTGCAAAATATGGAGTCAAGACCAAACACACTGTTAGACGTATATTGTATTCAAGATTAAAAGAGGGTCAAAAATGTAATTGTATGATAGTGCGAGTGTTTACATTGTATATTAGTTGTAAAGTCAAAGTATTTGACCTTGTGCTTAGTTTGACTACTTGGTCATGTTGACCATATATATAGTGGGTCAATGTCTTTGTCATTGTAAGTACATGCATAATACACACAAAGAGAGCTTGAGAGACATACACACTAAAAAGGGATATGAATCTATGTAGTTGATGTAATCATTGAGAAATCAATAAAATATTAATTCCTACATTCTTGTGTGTGATTTACTGAGGGTGGAACTGGAACAACAATTGGTATCAGAGCCTAATCGAATAAATCATTCATCAAAACGATCGAGATTGCAATTTCATCAATGGAACAGTGACTTGGTTGCATGAACAGTATCCTGTGGATTTCAAATTCTTCAATTTGGTGCTTAATTGGTTGAAATATGATGTTAAATTGATTTTATGCTCAAATTCAAATCTACTGGAATCAATTACCAGCTTCAATTTCAACAAATGTGAAAGAATTGATCGAATTTGGAGATTTTTTGGTTCAAAAATTTGTTTTACTTTGTTGAGATCGAGTTCAATCTTAAATGCATTATTGTTAAAGATCATCAACTAAAATTATGCTCAGAAGTGATTTTCGAACATGTGTACAAAGTTTGATCTCAAAATTCAAAGAATCAAAAGAGAATTTGAAGATTTTTTGAAGTTTAAGTCGACAACATTCGCACGATCTAAGAAATTCGCATGACTTTGAAGAACTCGCATGGTTAAGTATCGAAGAATTCGCATGATACATCATCCTTTGACACAACAAATATTTCTAAGTACGGAATTCGCAAGTAGCTATGTGCGAAAAGAGAAGAATTCGCATGCTACTGTGCTTAAGTTGTGTGCGAAAAGATGGAATTTGCAAGCCACATGGTGCGAAAAGTGAGAAACTCGCATGACGTTATATACGAAAAGTGGCTTGAAGGATGAAATATTTTCTAAGTATAAAATTCGCATCGATACAGATTGTTTGATGCTGAAATATTTTCTAAGTATAAAATTCGCATCGATACAGATTGTTTGATGCTGAAATATTTTCTAAGGGAGGAATTCGTATCACAGTGAAGTGTTGTGCGAAAAGTTCAGAATTTGTATCCTTCCTTATGCGAGAAGCGAGAAATTCGCATGCAAGCTTATGCAAAAAGCGAGGAATTCGCATATAGGCTAATACGAAAAGCTAAAATTGGCATACAAGCCTATGCGAAAAGTGGGATTTCAGCTTATGCCTCATGCGAATTATGGTCTGCGAATTGTTGTTATGCGAAAAGTTGTTCATGTGGTATGCGAAAAGTGATTTTTCAGAACCCATTTTGCTACAAGTTTGCCCTGTTCATGAGATTTTCCGCATAATGCATATGTGACATCATTCCTATCTTCTGTTGGTCACATATTTTTAGCAACTGATCAAAATTTCACGAGTGCTTATGCTAGTCAAAATTTTCAGATACTGGGTGTTTGAATTTAGTCTCTGATTGGATTGGATTAGCAGCCTGAGTATCTGCAATCATTATTTCGGTGTTTTGAGTGCTTATAATCATCCAACTGATTCATAAAGAAAAGAGGCCTGAGTTTATTCGTTCAGTGTTCTGAAAAGCAGTTAGAAAATGAGCATTTTTCATTAGTTGTTGAATAAATATCAGAATTTTCTTCTAACCCTTGCCTAGTAGTGTTTGCTACAAGATGCATTCTTCTGCAAGCTGATCAGATTAAGTCTTAAGCTGAATTCCTATTCAACTCGCGTTTAAAGACAGATTCGGTGTTATAAACTAAAGATGCACTTTGGTTGTCACATCATAATTCACACATTTATTTCTTGTGGGCATAACGAATGTGTTGAATTTACAAGAGATAAAAGTTGTCTTCTTGTGCACTCAGTCGAGGTTATTGTCTACATTGAATATGGTATTAAAGTTGAAACTTCAAGGATAGGTGTTATTTTCAAGGGGGAGTTGGAGTTGTTTAGAAGTTTAAGAAAAGCTACGTTTTCTAAAGAAGTCAAGGGGGAGAAGAGCTGAAGCTTGAAGAGAATGATTCCTTTACAAAAGTTAGGGGGAGAATGTTAGAGCATAAAATGTTCTAAGCATTGGAAGTTTTGTAAAGTCATCATTATTGTATTTTGGGCCTTGTATTTTAGCTTTGGGTTTGAGCTTTAATGTAAACAAGGGTGTAGGGTATAAATAGGAATTATTTGTATTGTTAGAAGTAAGTTTTCATTAAAAAATGTAGCCGCGTATGCGATCAGAGAGCTTCTAGAGAGAGAAACATTTGACTCTCTCTAGATTGTGTAAATAAACAACAATTCCTCCCAATCATCTCTTGTTTATCAATTTACATTGATTTAACTGCAATCATTGGATCCTTAGATGAGACGAAGGAACATAAATCATTTGTGTATGTATCCAATGCTAAAAGGAACAATGCTCCTAAAGGTAAAACTTTTGGCAAACCTGATCTTGTGTATACTGTTAATCAATTGATCAGGTTAGCACAAAAGAAAATTAATTGTTCTTACTGTGGTACAAATGATTTTGTTAGCAAAAATTATGTGAATTACTGGTATGGTTCTTACTATATATCTCCTAATAGAACTGCAACTAACAATCCAAGACACAAATACCAGTGTGTTAGTGTATTATTGTATCCAAGATTTAATAGCAAAAGTCAAGTCAAGATAACTCAACAAAGTCAAAGTCTGTTTAGTTTAGTCAATATGAGTTTACTTAGTTGTTAAGTATTGTGATAGCATCCTTGGTATAAATACCTTAGGTGCTTTATTAATCTTGTAGCTAGAAGCATTGTACGTATATTGTGAGATCAATGTCAAAAGAGCTTTCTCTCTCTACACTCTCTCTTTAGAACTTCATATTGTCAAAATCTTGATTGAGATTCATTGTTTTGTATTGCTTGATTGATCTGGGAATACCATTTCAATTGGTATCAGAGAATACCAAAAAAATCCAGAAAGATCACTGAATTAGTTTTTGGATCAGATTCTTGAAAATTCAAGAAAATTGTTGTTTCTGAAAAAGTTACTGTTTGATCCGTGGTTTTATTGTTTTTGTACAATTAAATCAAGAAATTGATTTGATTGTATACGTTTTATCAATTGGATCAACTTTTATTCAGATCACATAATCTAATTCGCACTTTAGATTGATCAATTTGATCAAATTGTGTTTTTCGAAAAACTTGTAGTCGTACACTGTATCTTGATCAATGCACTGTAATTTCAAATTTCATGTTTAGTTTTGATTTTCGAGCATACTGATGTATTTTGAGAATCACTTGCAGGTTTTAGAACGAATTGGATCGATTTCATGAACAGAACTGTCAAAACGCGCAAGATCTTCAAAACGCGCAAGTTCATCTCAAGAACACGCAAGATTCAAGCTGAAGAACGCGCAAGCTAAGCCTGCGAGTTTCAAAAATGTCAAAATTTGTCTAAGTGTTGAAACGCGCAAACCTCTTAAACGCACAAACGTTATAACGCGCAAACGACATAAAACGTGCATGTAGTGACTAGCGAGTTCCAGAAACGCGAGAGTGCCTACTAGCGAGTTTCAGTGTGAACAGTGATTTGCGCTTTCAGTGCCTTACGAGTTTCATAGTCATGCGAGTTTGAGCAAAACGCGCTACTAATGTTCTACGAGTTCTAGAAACGCGCACATTACCATTTGCGAGTTCCTCAGTGAATAGTGCTTAGCGCGTATAGTGACATGCGAGTTTAAAGACTTAGATTTTTTTCTGAAAATTAAAATTTTTTTGTGTGATCCAAGTTTGACTTTTTAGTCAACATTTCTGATTTGTTTGGGAACGATCATTTTTATTCAAGCATTTCTTTCTAGATAAAAATATGTTAGAAAAATATTCTCTAAGGGCGCTGCCCCCATATCCCCGCAAGGGCGTTGCCCCTTGACCCCATCCGCTAACCGGGTAGCGGAACCCCCGTGCTAAGTCTGCGGAGGGGGACATATTTTGTTAGTGGTCATAATTTTCTGATTTTTGACGATCATTTTTTTTAACTTTTTTCATTCAAGATGCCTACTACAGACGAGAGAGGGAATACAGTACTATCACCAAGAGACATGGTTGTATTATACATGCCTGAGATACCGAAAATAGAAGCAGAAAGAGACAATCTGAAAAATCAGAATTCAAAGCTTCTTAAACAGATTCAGGAGTTGAAATTAAATTTGTCAAGTTCTGATAAAACTTTTGACTGTAAAAAGTGTGCTAATATGGCTAAATCTGATTGTGCAGGTATCATCAGTGCAAGAGAGAAGGAGATTAAAGAGAAAGAGGAAATGATTGAAATAAAAGGAAATACTATTCAAGCTTGTGAAAAAGAAATCAGGCTGAAAGACAGAAAGATTTCAAATCTTCAAAGCCAACTGAAGACGACTGAACATAAATCATCTGAGCTAAAAGATGAATCAGTCAAGCTTCAAAACAAGTTGAAGGCTTTTGAAGATCAGATATCTGCTTTGGAGAAAAAGAATGCTGAACTGAAAACAAGTCTCCAAGCATAAAAAGACAAATCAAATGTGAAGACATCTTCTACTAAACAGACATCTGAATTTTCAAAGAAAACTTTACAAGAGAAAAAGGATCTTGAGCTGAGATGCATTAAACTTTCCAAGCAAGTGTCTGATTTTGAAAAGATTCTAATTACTGAAAGAGACACATTTGCTAAGGAAAGAAAAGTTCTTGAAGATAAAAACACTGAATTTCCCAAACAGATCTCAGTTTTACAAGACTTATTGGAAAAAGAAAGACACATTTTCAAAGAAAAGAAAAAGTCTTTTGAATCTGAAAAGAAAAATTCTGAAAAGAGAAATGTAGGGATTTTCAATGAAATTTATGATAAATCCAAGAACTTACAAAAAGATTTTGAGCAAGAACGTTCATATTTTGAAATTGAAATATCCAAGCTCACATCCAAATTATCTGCTCTATCATCAGATATTCTTAAAGAACAGATGGCTAGATCTGATTTGAAAAATAAGTTTGACACACTTATTTCTGAAAGAAACATTTTGACTAAAAAGATAAATGATTTGGAAGTTGCAAATGTCAATTTATTAGAAAAGATTACAGCTGATGTGATTAGCCAATCACCTGTTGATAACTCAACAGAATCAGTCTGTTCTTTCAAAACAACTTCTAGTTCTACAAAAGTGTCAAATCACAAACTGTCAAATCAAGTCAGATCAGACCATCTAATCTATTTTATGACAAATCTGTTGATGTTTCAGCAAATTTTTACATCAAATCTCTTGGAAAGTCTTCTAAGAAAAATCAGAAGGTCTGGAGAGTGAAGAGTTCTTCAGATGATGAGAAGATGAAGGACAAAGCATTCAATTCCACATCCAAAGCCAAAAAGAACAGAACACATAAAGGTAAATCTTTTGGTAATCCTGATATATATTTCTCTACTAATCATTTGATCAGGATTGGACAGAAGAAAATCTGTTGTTCTTACTGTGGAGAGAATGACTTCGTTCAGAAATAATCTGCTCATAACTGGTACGGATCTTACAGAATCACTTCTCAGAATTCTGGATTTAAAAGATATACATCTAATGAGAAGTGGATTCCTAAATCTAACATATCAGGACCCAAATACCAGTGGGTACCAAAATCTGTTAAATTTGTTTCGCAGGTACCACATGTTTAGAGGGAGCAAGATGTTTGACTTCTGATCATGTACAGATCAGAACTCGTACTTCAAAGTACAAAATTATGACTTCCGAGTAAATCAACTCAGGACTCGGACCTTAAAGTCAAAGAGTTATGTCTTTTGAGCACAACAGTTCAAAACCCGAACTTAAGTGTCAAGATTGTGGCTTTTGATCACATGACAGATCAGGACCCATTCTTAATTGTGTAAGATAAGGATATTTTGAAAATATCCAGGGGGAGTTTAAAAGAAAACAAATCATGATATAATGATTTGAGGGGGAGCTTAAAAGTAAGTATCTTCTAATCCTAGATATCTGATTGTTTGAAAGAAGAACAACTTTCAAGCATGAAAAACAATTTCTTAAATGTTCAAACCACTTCTCTATTCTCAAAAGATTTCATGAATTAAGAAGTGTGATTTTAAATATTTTTCAATATTGAGCTTTAATGTTTAACTGACCGTGTGTTTCTAAAGATCAATACTCGTGTATTATCTTTCCTATATACTGTAAAGTATTCACACACATCGGTTCAGTACTTCATTTTAATTTGTTATTACCATGTCTCTAAACGAACCTATTTTTCGATGGTAATACCCCCGTTTATAAATCACTGTTGTTGAGCAACAATCATCATTTCAACTTGATCGTTCATTGCTAAATTGTTTATGTTTGTTCATATAAACAAAATATCTAGTTCTTTGATACCCTAACCATTGTATTTGATCTAATTGATACATTGTCAGATTCTCAAAACAATTCTCTTGATTTCATTTCACTCATTCAATATTCTTGTTTTGAGAGATCTTCATTGTTCAAATGCTCAAATTTCATTCTTAATTATAAATGAGCATACATTCTGACAATATTATCATTTTGAGCTTAACTGTTCAAGTTAAACTGTTGAGCAACCATTCTTTTTAGGACTTACATGGGATTCTTGTGTGAGCTTAAAAAGAACTTCCATGGATTCACGTAAACCAGTGTTTCCTACCCAGGAAGTTATCCTAGAGTGATTGAGGGGTGAGGGATCATAAAATCAAAAAGTGGGGGAGATAACTCATTCGGTTGAGTTTTTCTCATTGTGTGGAGCGGTAAAATGTAAATGAGAGTTTGGTTAGAAGTGAGCAAAATGTTAAAAAGAAAGAGGGTGTCAGAACAGAGTTAAAAGAATATCAGAACTCTGCACCAACAACTTTCTGAGTTGGGCAGCTACAAAATCTGATTGGTTCACATTCTTTGGTGACCATCATTGAAAAAGGCAGTGAGCCCATGCCAACTCTTGCATTAATCCCACCAGCCACTCGTTTCTTTCTTAACAAAGAAATGTTTCATTTTCTTTGGGTACGCAACATATCTGCTATCTAGTCTTCACTCAGAAGATTTAGATATTGAAAAAGAAGGAACGTTGCCCCACCTTCGCACCTCTTTCATGCACATTGAGTTCGTGTAATATTTGTTGTTGTCTCAACAGTTTACACAATTTGAGCCTTATGAAACACAATCATTGTGCTAATTTCTTTCATACAGAAGCACGAGCACACAGAAAATTTGTTTTTCTGTCAGAACATTCATAGAATTACCTTGTGTTTTTCAATGATTAAATGGAAGTCCTGGGGAATCATCATCAAACCAGCTCCTTAAATTCTACATTCGTTGTACACAGTAACTCCGTGTTACTGACAGGCACTCCTAACTATTTCATTTGTTGAATCAGGGTTACAAAGTTCATTATATCTGAATTTGAAAAGATTCGGGTATATACAGTTCATGATTCAGATATTCAGATCAAAGAATGGAAAATGTCAAATTATCATAAAGGAGGAGATTGTTACGTTGAATACAAAGGGGGATGATCAAAGAGAATGTTGAAATTGAAGATGTTTTGATGATTATGGTGCTCACAATCATCAAAAAGGGGGAGACATCTACAAAGATCAATTTCAAATTAATTTCAAAGTCCTGAAGAATGTTCAAAGTCAAGACTTGTGGAGAATTTCTGAAAGTTCAAATCAGATGAAAAGATTCTCAAAGTTTTCTGAAGACAAGTCCAAATTAAGATGATTCGAGAAAGTTTGTTTTTCTGAAGACTGATCAGAGTTTATAGTGATGAAGATACAATTTTCAAAGACCCCTCGAAGTTTCGAAAGTTGTTGGGAACTGAAGATGTGAACAAGTCTTTAATGCTGCTAGTTCTGAATTACTACTGCTAGAAGAGTTCAAAGTTAATACTGCTGAGTATTACTACTGCTAGTAGAATTAATACTGCTAGTCAAAGTTAGTGCTGCTTGAACAAAGTTAGTACTGCTTAGCTAGTTAGTACTGCTAGTGGTTAGTGCTGCTTAGTAGTTAATGCTGCTAAGACCAAGTTAATGCTGCTTGAAGAAGTTAATGCTGCTGAGCATAGTTAGTGCTGCTTATGACTTGAAGATCCGGATGGAAAGGATGACAGCTGGATAGAATCAAGATATTCATGGAAGGCTTGAAGATAATGATGGAAGATATACTGAAGATATTTTATTTATTTGTAATTATCCTTTTGTTCAGTATATGTATAGTTTTGACAGAATAGTTTATATAGGGATACAGATTCATTGATTAGTTCGTTCATTCTAAGTTTTAGAGAAAATCAACCTCAAGGCATAGTTCCTAATTATAGAGAAGTAGAATTCGTCTTGAAAGAGTTTGTTCTTCAAGATTGAGGTTGAGTGTGTAATCTTGTGATTTTAATACAAGTTTGCAAAGTGTTTATCATATATTGTTTGTTTACTGTTTTATTGATTATCAAAGTGTTATTCCGCAACATCTTTGATATTAGTTTCTGAGAATTTATTCTTGTTGAGAATTCGATCCTGACACAAGATTACACACTCAACCTCAATCTTGAAGAACAAACTCTTTCATGACGAATTCTACTTCTCTAGAATTAGGAACTATGCCTTGAGGTTGATTTTCTCTAAAACTTAGAATGAACAAAATTTAACACAAAAGTTATCTAACTATTCTAAACAATACTATATATATATATACTGAAGATAAAAGCTAATTACAATTAATAAAATATCTTCAGAATATCTTCCATCATTATCTCCAAGCTTTCCATAATCTTCAGTTTATCCAGCTGTCATCCTTTCCATACAGATCTCTATCTTATAAGTAGTATTAATCATAAGCAGCATTAATACTCTGACACAAGATTACACACTCAACCTCAATCTTGAAGAACAAACTCTTTCAAGACGAATTCTACTTCTCTAGAATTAGGAACTATGCCTTGAGGTTGATTTTCTCTAAAACTTAGAATGAACGAACTAATCAATGAATCTGTATCCCTATATAAACTATTCTGTCAAAACTATACATATACTGAACAAAAGAATAATTACAAATAAATAAAATATCTTCAGTATATCTTCCATCATTATCTTCAAGCCTTCCATGAATATCTTGATTCTATCCAGCTGTCATCCTTTCCATCCGGATCTTCAAGTCATAAGCAACACTAACTATGCTCAGCAGCATTAACTTCTTCAAGCAGCATTAACTTGGTCTTAGCAGCATTAACTACTAAGCAGCACTAACCACTAGCAGTACTAACTAGCTAAGCAGTACTAACTTTGTTCAAGCAGCACTAACTTTGACTAGCAGTATTAATTCTACTAGCAGTAGTAATACTCAGCAGTATTAACTTTGAACTCTTTTAGCAGTAGTAATTCAGAACTAGCAGCATTAAAGACTTGTTCACATCTTCAGTTCCCAACAATCTCCCCCTAACTTGACTTTTTAGAAAGAGAAGTCAAGTTCTTCAGATGCTTCCAAAATCTTCATTGATCTACTCCAATGTTAGGATCCAGTCCCATGCTCTGATTAATAGTTCTTTGAATTAAGTACTTTGCCATTTCTGAATTTGGTACACAACTCAACTTCTTATTTAACATGGCATGAAGCTTCAGATTTGTATGGTTGTATATCCTATCCACCAAGTAATACTCCTTGTGAAAAGTATCCAATACCAATTCGTAGACTCCACTCCTTTCATATAGAGTCCATCCTCTAACAGCTTTAAATACATCTTTTATCAAATGCTTTACTGCTTCTGGTTTGAACAACATGCACAAATATTCCATAACTAGCTTCACAATTGGTAACCCTGGAGTTGTCAATTGATCTGCATGAACTTTCATCCCCACTTCAAACATTTCTTCCAAATCAGATCTTGAACACTCTCTGACAATTTTGCTCCAGGTGTTGTAGACTTCACACTTCTCATCCTTTCTTTTCAATCTAATGTACTCTTTGCCATCCACCTCCATAGTATCCCAGAGGATAACTTCAGGAGGTTTGAATCCAACAGGTTCAGCTGAAATGGGCTTTGGAATTTTATCCATTATCACCATGTACATGTTTACATCTGAATTCTGTGGTACTTCCTGAGTTTCAGCCTCATTCTTAGGTGCCTCTTCTTCTTCAGCAACCTTTTGCTTTTCTTCTACTCTAGGCTTCTTTACAATCTTCTTTCTTTTAGCCATCATTTTAGTTCTCTTCAGAATCTTTTGAATCTCTGCCTTTTCTTTGATAGGAGTTCCCTCTTCACTTTCAGGGAATGGTTGATTAATATTCACATCATGTCTCTCCTTGGCCTTCTTTTCAAACTCCACTCTATCCTTTTCATTACTCTTCAGCTTCTCCATTTCTTTCTCATAGAGATCCTTGATTTGATCAAAGTTCATCTTCACAAACATTTCTTTCTTTACACCAATTGCACTCCTCAAGAAAGTTATCATTTTGTTTCTTTCCTGAGTGGCAAGGTAAGTTTGTGAAGGTCTTCTCTTCTTAGCACTTGTTCTGGCCATCATAGCCTTTTTCAAGCACATTGCTCTTTGCTTTGCCTTCTCTGTTTCCAGCCCTTTCTGGAATGCTTCATTTAACTCATTTGCAAGTGCTCTGGCCATTTCTCTGTCTTTTTCCACCTGCTCCTTTTCTGTTAGATCTAACTCTTCTTGCACTTTCTTTGCTAATGCTTCATCTGACTCAATCATCTTTTGCTTTTTAGATGGTTGATCAGATTCTATCATCTTTTCTTTCCCTTTTCTTTTTACATCTGTAGCCATGTCTTTCTTCTCTGATTTCTTTGCTCCCCCTTCATTTATGACCACTCCCTTTGATTTAGGAGTGTCATTCTTTGCTTTGATGAGCAATTCAGCTACTTCAATTTCTGTTGGTGTTAAATCTGGTACTGCTGCTTGTGAAGTTTCAGCAGTAGTAACAGTTTCTGCTGCTTGTTTTGGCTCAGCAGTAGTAACCATTTCTGCTTCTTTAGTTGTAACTGCTGCTGGTGTTGTTTCTGCAGTTCTCTTTTCTTCAACAAACTCCCTTTCAAACTGTTGATCTATCTGTTCTGAGCTAGAATTCTCCCCCTTTTTGGAAGCATCTTTATTATTTGATCTATTCTTCAAAACAAACTGCTTTCTCCTCTGCTTATGCACCAACCTTGTCACCATTTTCTTTAATTTGGCAATTTGGACTTGTTGTGACAGGATGACCAACTTCATCGCTTCAATTTCTTTTCCTTGTTTGAGAACATCTTGGTTGATGTTGCCCATTGTTTCCATCAATTCATAGTAAGTATATCTGTCCTCACCTTCTCCAGAAGTGTTATCCTCTTTTGATGGATCATTGGATCTTTTTGTAGTGGAAGTCTTCTGCCTAGCAGAAGCACTATCCACCCACTTGGTTTCTTGGCACCAGGGACCTTTGAATGATTGCTCATTCAAAGTTGCCATGGGGGAGGTCTTATTTATGTTACCACTGTCCTTCTCTATGCTAGCAGAAGTAGTGGCAGCCTTAGTACCCATATGCTCAACCTCCTCCTCAGAGAGCACCTCCTTGGGGTTGGGAGACACCCCTGTGGTTTCCCTATGGATATTCTCTAAGGGAGAATTCTCCCTTAGAGGGCTAGTAGGCTTAGTGGTTGATGGTACAAGAAGGGAAGGAGCCTTCTTTACCTGTTTCCTTTTGTAAGTATGGGTGATTGGGGAAGTTGGTTTTTCAAGAAGAGACTGGAGAATTGATTTAGAGTGGGAAGGTTGGGATTGGCTAGCAGTGGGTTGGTCTAATGAGGGCCTTGACCCTGCTGCCATACCTTCATCAGTTTGGGACACCACCATCATTGTAGAGAACAATGGGGTGTCTACTCCTTCCGAGTCCCCAGCAGATCTTCTCATATTTGAGAAAACCTTGCCTTTAGGGGGTTTTGGTACATATATCCCTTCAGAGTAAGGAATATCCGTCAATTCGTGGTTGATTACTGCTTGAACAAACCTGGGATACATATAAAAGCTCTTTTTATTTCCCATGTTTGAGACAAGATCATTGAAAATCATTTGTGAAAAATTGTACATTCTGGCAGTTGCCAAACAGACCAAAGCATAAGCAATGGGACTGTTGAACTCACTCCATCCAGTAGTCTTTTTAGAAATGCAGTGCATCAAGGTATGAACAAGAAAACGCCATTGGGGTGAGAATTTAGCTTTTGAGAACTTAAAAATACCCAATGGGCCTCCATACCCCATTCTTGTAAGAGTAGAAAACAGTTCATCATTAGGGATATAAGTTATACCAGAGGCATCGTCTAGACGTAGACTGATGCGAATTACCTCTTCAGTAACTGTCAATGGCTTGCCACACACTGTCGTCTTGATCATTTGCACACCATCCTCAGTAACAATGGTGGCGTGTGCCCAGAATTGCCTCTGATGCTCTATAAAGATGGTAGGAGATAGAGTGAGAGCATGGGCAATATGGCTTGACTTCAGAAAGTCGACTATCTGGTGAAAACCTTCAGCTTGTTTTGGCTTTTGGAGCATCGCTATTTCATTGTGTTCGTCTATGAACGCCATTGATGCCATTGACCTTGAAGATTCTTGTCTGAAAACTTTGAACTTGAGAGAGAAAGGGTTTAGAGCGCAAGTGAACAGTATGCAAAGAGTCGTTATGAGCTTTTAGGCGGGCAAAGAGTATTTATAGTATTCGGGACATAAGCAGTATTAACCTAGAGCAGTATTAACGACAAGCAGTAATAACCACTAGAAGTATTAACTGAAAGCAGTATTAACTACAAGCAGTATTAACCACTAGCAGTATTAACTGAACTAGTAGTATTAACTGAAAGCAGTATTAACTACAAGCAGTATTAACCACTAGCAGTATTAACTGAGAGCAGTATTAACTAAACTAGCAGTATTAACTGAAAGCAGTATTAACTACAAGCAGTATTAACTGAAAGCAGTATTAACTGAACTAGCAGTATTAACTTAAAGCAGTATTAACTACAAGCAGTATTAACCACTAGCAGTATTAACTACAAGCAGTATTAACCACTAGCAGTATTAACTGAGAGCAGTATTAACTGAACTAGCAGTATTAACTGAAAGCAGTATTAACTACAAGCAGTATTAACTACACTTACTCTTTTCAACTTAAGATGAACTGAGGACTGCTATGAATTCCCTGTAAAGAAAGATTAGAACCACCAAGAATACACAATGAACAGGTATTGAATCACTTTTTGATAAGGAGTTTATTCAGAGTTGATCATTCTCACACTTGTTACCAAGAAAGTGAATCTACCCACATCAAAGGCTTTGGTGAATAGATCAGCAAACTGGTTGTCAGTATGAACCTTTACAACTTGAATAAGTTTCTTTTCATTACAGTCTCTTATGAAGTGATACCTGATCTCAATGTGCTTTGTCTTTGAGTGCTTGACTGGATTATTCACAATGCTAATAGCACTGTTGTTATCAATAAAAATTGGAGTGTGTAGAAAGGTTACCCCATAGTCCAGCATTTGATTTTGAATCCATAAGACTTGAGAACAGCAACTTGCAGCTGCTATATACTCTGCCTCTGTTGTAGATGTGGACACTGTGGTTTGTTTCTTGCACTGCCAAGAAACTAGTCTTGCACCCAAAAACTGACATCCTCCAGAAGTAGATTTTCTGTCCAAGTTTGCTCCACCTAGATCACTGTCTGAGTATGCAAGTAGGTCAAAGGATGAGTAATGAGGATACCAAAGTCCCAATCTGGGTTGCCCTTTGAGATATCTGAATATCCTCTTGACAGCTTGATAGTGAGATTGCTTTGGCCTAACTTGGAATCTTGCACATACACAAACTGGAAACATTATATCTGGCCTAGAGGCTGTAAGATACATGAGAGAGCCAATCATGGATCTATAATGATGAACATCCATATCCTCCCCCTCAAGATCTGCTGTTATCTGCTTGTGTGTCTCCATAGGTGTGCTGGCAGGTTTTGAATCTGAGAAACCAAACTTGGTTAGAATATCCTGCACATACTTGGTCTGACAGATAAAGATTCCATCTGACTTCTGTTGGACTTGGAGTCCAAGGAAAAAAGTAAGTTCCCCCATGGAACTCATTTTGAACCTTTGATGCATTAGTTCCTCAAACTCCTTGCACATGATGTCTCTTGTGGATCCAAAAATAATGTCATCAACATAGATTTGGACCAGCAAGCTATCCTTCTTCTTTCTTTTGATAAATAGAGTCTTATCAATGACTCCTCTTTCAAAACCATTTTCCAAGAGATAGGATGACAGAGTGTCATACCATGCTCTTGGAGCTTGATGCAATCCATAAAGTGCTTTCTTCAATTTGTATACCCTGTCTGGATAGCTTGGGTTTTCAAACCCTGGTGGTTGACAGACATATACTTCTTCTTCAATTGAGCCATAAAGAAATGCACTTTTCACATCCATTTGATAGACTTTGAATTTCATATAAGAAGCATAAGCCAGGAATAATCTAATTGCTTCTATCTTGGCCACAGGTGCAAATACTTCATCATAGTCTATACCCTCTTCTTGTGTATACCCTTGAGCCACCAGCCTTGCTTTATTTCTTATCACAATACCTCTTTCATCTCCCTTATTCCTGAAGACCCATTTTGTTCCTATTGCTCTTTGGCCTTTAGGAAGGTCTACCAGATCCCAAACATCTTGTAGTTTGAATTGCAGTAGCTCTTCTTGCATTGCTTCTATCCAACTAGATTCTTTCATAGCATCATGTGCCTTCTTAGGCTCAAGCTGGGATAAAAAGCAAGAGAGTACTGTATGCTGTTGATCTTGCAATTCTTGTAGCCTGCTTTGATTTCTAGTCATCATAGGAGATGATATATCTCCTATTACCAGTTGTGGAGGATGATTCTTTTGAATTCTGGTGTGATGATAAGGTTCTTCATTAAGTACCACCTCTAGATTTGAGTCATTCAACTCAACTGAGGTGTTTTCAGCAGCTACTTCTGATTCCTTATTGACTTTAGTCTCCTCATCTCTACATTCTTCTTCACTCTGACTTGGTTCAATAGATGGTTCCTTTTCACAGTATTCAACAGGATCCACTGTGGGTATGGGAAAGATCACAGATTGAGATAAACTGTCTTGAACTTGTGTAGTTCCTGATCCTCCACTCCCTGATCCTGCATAATCATCACTACTGACACCAAAAGAGTTAGTTAGTGAATCAATGTCAAATAGCCACTGAGGACCAGACCCAACTGGATTTGGTGTGTTCTCATTGCATTTAACATTGTCACTTTCTTCAATTATTCTAGAAGAAGAGTTAAAGACTCTGTAAGCCTTACTCTGAGATGAGTAACCAACAAGAAAACCATCATCTGCTTTGCTATCAAACTTACCTAAGTGAGATTTGGTATTGAGAATAGTACAAGGACATCCAAAAGGTTTGAAAAATCCAATAAATGGTTTTCTTTTATTTAAAAGCTCATATGGGGTCTTGTTCTTTGGCTTGACTACTAGAACTCTGTTTTGGACATAACAAGCAGTATTAACTGCTTCAGCCCAGAAGGTAATTGGCAATTTTGAATCAACCAACAGAGATCTGGCAGCCTCTATTAGTGTCCTATTTCTCCTCTCAGCAACTCCATTCTGTTGAGGAGTCCTAGGGGCACTATATTGTCTCTCAATTCCTTTCTCTTCACAAAAGATGTTTAGATCAAGATTTTTAAATTCAGTCCCATTATCTGATCTAATGACTTTTACTTTTTGATTAGTTTGGTTTTCAATTCTTAGGATAAAGGATTTGAGCAGTCCACTTGTCTCATCCTTAGTCCTTAGAAAATATACCCAAGTAAATCTGGAGTAATCATCAACAATAACCAAGCAGTAAGATTTCTTGCCTATACTCATAACATTTGTAGGACCAAACAGATCCATATGCAATAACTGGAGACAAGAAGAAATAGAATTTAACTCTTTGGTCTTATGAGAAGTTTTGTGCTGTTTGCCTTTAAGACAAGCTACACAATGATCATCACATGAAAAGACTTTTGAAGGTAAACCTCTTACAAGGTTGTTTTTAACAAGTTTGTTCATAGTCTTAAAATTCATGTGACACATCCTTCTGTGCCAGAGAGAGGATTCATCCACAGAAGCTTTTGAAACAAGACAGTTCAGGGATGAATCACTATCAACATTGTCCATATCTAGACAATAAACATTGTCCTTTCTTGGAGTTCTAAGTAGTATCATGTTTTCATCAACTACCTTGAACCCTGGAGCAAGGATCATACACTCAGTATTTGTAAATAATATACTATGTTGTTTGTCACAAACCTGTGATACACTTAACAGGTTGTACTTCAACTGATCAACATAGTAGACATCCTCAAATGTCATCTTACCTTTTGTGACATTACCTTTGCCACTTATTTTACCTCCAGTAAGATCATTTCCAAAAGCAACATGTCCTCCATTGATATGCTTGAAATCCTGAAGGCATGACATGTTACCTGTCATGTGCCTAGAGCAACCACTATCAACATGCCAAATGCTCTTTCCCTTGAGCTGTTGGTTGCCCTGCACATAAGATAAATCAGTTAGTTTAAAATAGGAACCCAAGCCAAAGTGGTCTTGGGCACCCCTTTTTCATCAAAATACTTGCATTCTTTCTTGACAAGATTTTTAAACTTTGACTCCTCATTCTTGGAGTACTTTGTCACAATAATAGGCTTGGAAACATTTTTGCTAGAAGCAATACTGGTTTTAGAAGTACTAACTGCCTTAGCAGCACTTGCATGCTTAGCAGTACTAACCTTGTTAGCAGTAGTAACTGTGTTAGCAGCATTAATATTTTCAGCAGTACTAACACTGTTAGCAGTAGTAACTGTGTTAGCAGCACTAATATTTTCAGCAGTACTAACACTGTTAGTACTTCTAGGTACCCATAGTAAAACACTTTCTTTTAAAACCTTATTTTTCATAGGGCCTTTACTTTCAACAGATTTCTTCATCACATGTTTCTTTCCAGCCTTCCTATAACCAACAGGTTTTTGCACAAATCTTTGAAAGTTTATCTGTTGATTAATAGGGTTAAAGAAGCAATACTTAGCCAAATGATTCAACTTGCCATATATGAAACAAGGTTTTGGTCTATTGATTTTATTCAGATCAACTCCTTGTTTCTGAGCCCATTGATTATTCCAGTTTCTTTGATTACCTCTTTTTATACCAGAATTTAGGCTCTTAGATTTATTGCAAGCACACTGTTTACAAGATCCAGGATTCACAACCGTGGTTTGTTTGTAATGGACCTTGTTATCCTTTCCTTTGGTCTTCTCTATCTCCTTGGACTTGACCCAGATTTTCCCACATCCCTCATTGGTGATAATGTTGTTTTCTAATGGTATCTGTTTACTCACAGTATTATCCCTATTCTCACTGGCTTCTTTTTCAGTCAAATCCTTAACTACTACCTCATCCAAATGATCTATCTTAAAAGCTTCCTCAGACAAGTCCTTTTTCTCCTTGGTTTCTAACAAGTCTGAAGTAGGAGAGATATAGTTGTTGTTGTAAGGAGGAGGTGTATTGTTGTATCCAATACCAGGCTTCATCTTATCATGAATCTGAGCCTTTAGAAGAGAATCCATTGCTTTTGAAGCATATGAAAACTTTTCTATGTCAAGCTTAACTTTAGACAGTTCCTCTTTCAGCCTATCATTCTCTTCTAATGACTTAGACAGTTTGGTCTCTAACTCATTCTTTTCCCACTTCCAATAGTTTGTGTCATAAGAGTGTTGAAGTTCATTAGCTTGAAAGCCTTTGATTTGCTCTTCAAATCTCTCTACTATCAACACATAATCTCTTCTGTCCTTTTCTAATCTTTTGAGGTCATCACACATACTTTGATTGTGATCCCTGTATCTTTTGACAGTGTCTATGCAAGATTTAGTGCAAAGATTAGAAATTACCTCAGAGGGGAGATCAGACACTTCTGCCATAAGAGCTTGATTCTGAATGGCTTCCTCAGCTTGATCACTCCAGTCAAATCCCATTCCTTGTTGAGAAACAAGGGCTTGAGCAGGATTCTTGTTTTGATTGTAGCCTCCATTCTGAGCTTGTTGGCCTCCATTCTGAGCTTGTTGGTGGTTGTTGTTTGGAACAACACTCCTGCACTCTCTAGCAAAATGTCCTTTCATGTGACACTTATAGCATTCCACCTTAGTCTTGTCAAAACCAGCTACATCTTCTCTTCTTTGAGAGAAGTTGTTCCTTCCTGTTCTTTTAATAAACTTCTTCACTCTCATAGATAACATGGCCATCTGCCATTTAATGTCCATCTCCTCCAGGTCATCAGGGTGAAGTTGATCCAGATCATCATTAATCAATGAATTGTTGCTATGACTGGACAAAAAGGCTTCAAAGATAGTTCCAGTGCCTTTTTCTGAATTTACTCCACTGGCAGTACTAACTGCTTCAGGGTTGGCAGTAGTATCAGTAGATGTTGAAAGAAGTGCAGCATTGTGGATATAACCAGTGGGCTTCTTCTTGGATTCTACCTCAGTTTCAAAAACTCTCAGGTCATTATATAGATCATCAAGTTCCTTCTCTTCCAGATTGTCACTATGTCTATATGAGACAATATACATAGTCCATTCATCCCCAAGAGATCTGAGGAACTTTCTGTTGATATCATCTTGTTCCATCTTCACTCCTACAGTAGCCAGTTCACCAATGAGCTTGTTGAATCTATCAAAAGTTTGAGTCATAGACTCATTCTTTGAAGAAGTGAAGTTCTCATACTGCTGCTTTAGAACATCTCTTTGGTTTCTTTTGATGCTTTTAGTTCCAGCAAATCTTTTCTCTAGAGCATTCCAGAGAATCTGAGCATCAGTGCAGTTGCAAAATTGATGCTGATATTCATTGGGAATGGCCAAGAGCAGAGTGCTCAAGGCCTTCATCTCTGTCTGTCTGATCTTCCTCTCACCATCTGTCTTTGGTGGAGGTCTTTTCCCATCTGGTCCTATCTTTCCTGCTTCAGAAGGACCATTCTCAATGATATCCCACATTGAGTAGTCAGTGAGAAGAATGTATTGTCTAATTCTGATCTTCCACATGTCAAACTCACTGGGTTTGAGCATTGGAACCTTAGAGACCAGAGTACTGTTTGATTCTTCAAGGTTTTCCATGATGAATGAATAGATGTTTCTGAGGGAGTTAAGCTCTGATACCACTTGTCAGGATCGAATTCTCAACAAGAATAAATTCTCAGAAACTAATATCAAAGAAGTTGCGGAATAACACTTTGATAATCAATAAAACAGTAAACAAACAGTATATGATAAACACTTTGCAAACTTGTATTAAAATCACAAGATTACACACTCAACCTCAATCTTGAAGAACAAACTCTTTCAAGACGAATTCTACTTCTCTAGAATTAGGAACTATGCCTTGAGGTTGATTTTCTCTAAAACTTAGAATGAACAAAATTTAACACAAAAGTTATCTAAGTATTCTAAACAATACTATATATATATACTGAGGATAAAAGCTAATTACAATTAATAAAATATCTTCAGAATATCTTCCATCATTATCTCCAAGCTTTCCATAATCTTCAGTTTATCCAGCTGTCATCCTTTCCATACAGATCTCCATCTTATAAGCAGTATTAATCATAAGCAGCATTAATACTTTGAGCAGTATTAACTCTAGCAGTACTAACCATGCTCAGCAGCATTAATCTTTTCAAGCAGTACTAACTTTGAACTAGCAGTACTAATCTTGTTGAGCAACATTAACCATCAACTAGCAGCATTAATAACAGAAGTACTAACTAGAAGTATTAACTGTTTTCTTCTAGCAGCATTAACTAGAAGTATTAATCACAGAAGTACTAACTAGAAGTATTAACTGTTTTCTTCTAGCAGCATTAACTAGAAGTATTAATCACAGAAGTACTAACTAGAAGTATTAACTGTTTTCTTCTAGCAGCATTAACTTTGTTCCAGCAGCATTAACTACAACTAGCAATATTAACCACAGAAGTAGTAACCATGATGAATATTAACTTCAGAAGTAGTAACCATGATGAACTAGGAGTAGTAACCATCCTTGGCATATTTCAGACCCAACAAAAGTTTTAAAGAGTTTCAAAGATTTGTTCAAGACTTGTTAACTTTCCAAAGCTGCAAAGTGTTAAAGACTTTTCAAGATTCTTCAACAACTTCAGAAAGAGCTTCAAAGTTCAAAGTCGTCAGAGTTAAAGATTGAAGAATTAAAGCGCTGAAGACTAATGTAATTTTTTTTATTAAATCTTGAATACAAAGGGGGAGAATGTTAGTGTATTTGTTAAGTCTGATTTTATAGTAATCATTGTATTTATAGGGCTTGGTCAAATACTGTGTCTAATGTCGTATTCTGTGTTGTATTGACCAAGGGTATTTAAGTCCCTTTGGTCTTTGTCTTTGTAAGATTTCACGCACATATTCATAATACAGTTACTTTACGCTTCTTGCTTTCTCTCTCTACTTTCTCTCTCTAAAGATTCATTGATCTTGGATTATCAATTGGTATCAGAGCCCATCTGGATCTTGAGAGAATTGAGAGAAGTCTTTTTCGTTTCTGAATTTGTTGATTAAAATCGAAAATTTGATCGATTTTCTTGATTTTTTCAAGAAAATCTCGTTTTCTTGATTTTTTATCAATTCGGATGTGTTTTTGAACGAATTTCAGTGAAAATCGGTTTGTTGGATTCGTTTTTGATTGCTAAACATCTTTGATTCACATCGATTTGCAAGAAAAACTTGTTTTGATTGTCAATTTAGAGATTTTTGAAGTTTTTTGGAAAAACGAGTTTCACGTTCTGTTCATATACGAAATTTTGATTTTGTGGTTTTTAATCGAATTTTTTGATTGAATTGTGTTAAAAAGTTGTTTTCGAACGTTTCTGTACAAGAAAAATTTATCAAATTTAGTCTTGAAATCGAGTTTTTGGAAGTTTTAATTGGTTTTCTTCGGTTTGCGCTAGATCTCTACTTTGCGCCAGTTCATATGCGTTTGCGCGAGTTCATCTTAGTTTGTGCAATCTACTAATCTTGTCTTAGTGTTTCAATTGTTTTTCTTTCAGGTTTTCTCTTTCAGTACATCACGCAAAGTGCAACTTTGCGTCTCCCTTAGATCAAGCAAAGCTAAGTTTGCGTTTTACTTAGATCACACAAATCCTACTTTGCGTATCCTGTGCTTCACGAAAAGTGGACTTTGCGTCTCCTTCAGCTCACGAGAAGTCAAGTTCTCGTCTTCCTCTGCTCACACAAACCTAAGTTTGTGTCTCCAGTGCCTCACGCAAAGTGTAGTTTGCGTCTCCCACTACTCACGCAAAGTTGGTTTGCGTCTCTAGCTACTCGCGAGAAGTCC
Organism: Arctium minus; assembly: GCA_954870635.1. Lineage (NCBI taxonomy): Eukaryota > Viridiplantae > Streptophyta > Magnoliopsida > Asterales > Asteraceae > Arctium > Arctium minus. The sequence continues at coordinate 126,378,452 of OX941081.1, read as the reverse complement.
AGTTTGCGTTTCTCGTTGCTTGCGCAAAGCTCAGTTTACGTCTTCTGCCTCTCTCGCAAACATCTAGTTTGCGCCATATCTATAAAAAAAAAAAAAAGTCTGGAGTTTATTTTATTTTATTTTGTCTGCTATGGATTCTGCAAAGTTTGCCTTTCAAGCTAAGTTCTACTCAAGCGAAATGATGATGTCCTTGGGATCTGAAACTCGTCCTCCAGTTCTTGTTGATGAAAATGAATTCACTCAATGGCAAGATCGATTTCTGAACTTCATCGAGCGTCAAGCTAATGGAGAGAACATGATGAAGTCTCTAACTGAAGGACCTTTCATAAAGCCTAATAAAGAGAGACTCCTCCAACATCTGAAGAGGCTTCACGAATGAAAGCTGATCGAGAGCTGAAAGCTAATCTGATGTTTGGTTCTTCGGTAGCAATTCAGCTTCGACATACTCGGTTAATCAACAACTTTGAAGAGTTTAGGCCAAAGAAAATGAGACTATAAAAAGTGTTTTCGACAGATTCTGTGCAGTGTTGAATGATCTGCGAAAGATAAATGTAAACAAGACAGAGCTTGAGATGAATCTGAAATTTCTTAATGCTCTTCAGCCTGAATGGAACAAATCATGTCACAGACTGAGGAACGATGTTCGAATTTCCATCATGCAGATTCAGGAACTATACGAGATTCTGATGACTGATGAGTGCTTGGTGCTAGAGAAAAAGGACAAACTGGAGAAAAAGAACAAGAAGTCAGTAGACCCGGTTGCACTCCTCACGAGCCAACTGGCTGAACAAGTGTTGTCTGATAACGCTTACAACGGGTCAACTGATGATGATGGTAAGGCTCTGCAGGAAGCAATGATAATTCTCTCTCAGAATTATCAGAAAAAGTTCCAACCAAAGTCGGATTCCAACACTTCTCACTTCACTTCCGGTTCAAGAGTTAAAGTGTCAGAGCCAAAGACTGTTGTATGCTACAACTGTAGAAAGTCGGGTCACATTTCAAAGGAGTGTCGAGTGAAGAAGGTCAGAAATTCGGCATATTATAGACAGAAAATGGAACTGGCCGAGGAAAGAGAGAGTGGATTAGCTTTGCTAGCAGAAGAAGATTTTTGGCTAGATCACTCTGACGATGAAGCAGCAAACGTAGAGATCGCTCAGATGTGCTTGGTTGGAGATGATTAGTCAGACGATTCTGAAACTGATGAAGATGAGGTATATTGAGAATTTGATTACAATTTTATATCCTCTCAGATGAATATTATTTTAAATGCATTATCTGATTTGCGTTCACAGCTTTTATCTGAAAAGAACTTAAGTTCTGAAAAGTCAGATTTGATTAACAAACTGAAAATCTCTTTGAAAGATGAAAAATCTATTTTACAAAATACAAAAGACATCTTTCAAAAGAAATTGGATGATTTGGAAAATTTAAATAAGACTTATCTTGAATCTTTGACGGTTATGACTAATTTAAAAGATGAATTTTCAGATAAAATAAATAAGTTAGAAGAAAAGCTTTATCGAAGAAACCAATCTGAACAAACAATTTTTATGAACAAACCGAGGAGTGAAGAAGCTTTAAAACAAAGGTGGGGACTTGGTTTTGAAAATCCTCATTGTTTAAACAATGCGATTGAAAAATCCCCAACTTTATATAAATACGATTATCTGACTCTTGCTCATTATGCTCCTCAGTTTAAAATTGATTGGATGAATGAGAAGCAAATGTTAGAAATCGAAAATGAGAAAAGGATGAATAACAAGAAAAATGAAATTCCTTTTGTTTGTACAAGCGAAAATGCAAAATATTTCCCTAAAAAATCAAGGAGAGGCAGAAGAATTTTAAATAATATATCTCCTATCAAATCTTCATTGTCTGATGATTTTATTGATCCTTATAATTCTAATTCTGATAAGGAAAATATTTCTCCAATCATTTATGATTCTAAGAAATATACTCCTCCATTAGTATTAGAAAGTAAAATCATCGATCTTGAAGATAAGATAAGATAGAATGTCAAAATATTTTAAAGGAAATTGAATCTGATATTATTCTTTCTTTCATGACGTCTAGTTTTGAAGAAAAATTATTTTCTCAAAAATCAGATTCTATTTCTAACCTTTCTTCTGATTCTAAGGAAAATAAAAAGGAAGTTTCAAATTTTAAAATCTTTTCTCAAAATACTTCAGACTCCGAGGCGAATTCATATTTATTAGTTGATCAGATTTGTTGCTTGGATAAAATTATTTCTTCTGATTTAAATATTTCGTCTAAAATTCTTGAAGATTCTTTTAAGCTCAATGATCAATATTATAAACCTAAGCGTAAAAGAAGACGGTCAAAGAAGTCAAAGAAACAAGATAAAGTTATTTCTGACAGTTCTAATTCTTCCAATTCTAATCTTTCAGATAGGACTTTGAGCAAGTCAAAGAAGCAGATTTGGAAAGCAAAGCGGACATCTGATGAATCTACTTTTGATGGGGATAAATGTGTAGACAAATTCTATAAAAGTGATTCATTTGTTTCTTGTAATAAAATTTCAAAGTACTCTATAAAACAAATGATTCGAATTTCAAAACGTGTCTCATGTTCTTCCTCGGATTCTAGTTCTGATGATTATGCTTTATCTTCTGATGATTGTGCTTATCATTCTGATAATTGTTCTCGTGCTTTAACTGTTAAATATTATAAATATTTCCCCATACGAACTGCAACTAACTTTAATGGGCCCAAATTCAAGTGGGTTCCCAAATGTCAATCTGATTTAAAGTTGTAGGTGTCTCATGTTAAGGGGGAGTAAGAGATATAATGGCTTTTGAACACAGCAGTTCAAAACCCGGACTTCAATGTCAAGACTTTGGCTTCTGAGTTATTCAGCTCAGAACCCGTGCTTCAACGACTATGACTTCTAGACATATCAGTCTAGGACTCGTTATTCAATGCATTAAGCTTCTGACTAATGAGAAATTGTGAGTACATCTATTTAATTTCCGCTGCATTTATATCTGATAGTGATGTTGTTCCAGTTTTCTCAAATGCTTTTAAAGAATCTGAGCATTTCATTTCATCTCCTGAATTTGTTCAACCCAATTTTTTCAAATGAGACACAAATTTCTTTTTTACATTGTGTGAATGATAATATTATTGAATAATATTTTGTTTCAACTGAATATAAACTTGCCGATCAAATATTTCTTTTTTTTTTTTTAAATTTCGGCATGTTGTTTTAAAAGTTTAAACCTTTACAAATTTTTTTCTATAAAGTAAATTTTTACAATTTTCTTTCTTTTGAATAAAATGTGTGTCTAGGATAAATTTTCAAGTTGCTTTGTTTATATTAAAGTTCTTATATGTTCAAATTTCAGTTCTAACAAAAGTCGAAAAGTAAGCAACATGTTTGTAACTTTTGTTTTTGTTTTAAAGTTGTGTGATTCGGAATATTTATAGTTTACAATGCTTAGAAAACCTAAAAAGTCAGAATTTTGGATTGTAATGAAAATATGGGCTAAGCACTTAGACGTAAAACCTTTTGTTTGAGATGATTATTAAATTCTTATAAATCAGAAATCTCTAAGTTTGAAAGTTTGTACCTGTGACCTTTCTGGTTTGGGAAAGTAAGTTCCGTGAGATGCTTGTCATCTGATCCCCTAAGGTCATTTGATCTGGGAGTGATCGAACCCAAATCCTTCTATAGAACCAGATCGAAAGTCATGTTCTACTGGTATGAATGGGTTTAGGATGTGTCTATGTAGCCTTTCTGATCCAGGAAAGTAAGTTCCAAGGGGTGTTTGACACCTAGTCCCCTAAGGCCATCTTGTCTGGGAGCGGCTGACCCAAATCCTGCAATAGGGTCAGATAGAAAGTTACGTTTACGGCATGTTCTTTACTTACCGAACTTTTTGATTAAAAGATTTGCAAATGTGCACAAGCTTAAAAGATGTCAAAGAGCACACTCATGTAAAGATGCCATAGTGCACAATACTAAAAGATGCCAATGAGCACACATCTCATGATACTTGGTTATATATTTCTGAGTTGCAATAAACCTGTAAATTTGTGAAAGTCTGAATTTTTGATGGATTAGTGTGATTATTTGCAAAGTTCTCTATTATATTTTTAGAATTGCATTTTCTTGAAGCTAATCGAAGTTCACATGCGAGCACACTGAATAGATTGATGAAAGTTTTTGAAACTGAACATGTTTTAACTTGATATGCAATAAAACTTGTTTCTGTATCCAAATACATACATTTTATTTCATTTGATGGATTTTATTGTGATATTTTACTAAGTAGAATTTTATTTGTTTCTGTTTAAATTTTTATATATTTAGTCGTTTCAAAATACATATTCAGTATATTTTTCTTTCTACATTGATGTTTTCATTCATTGTGTTCTCATATGTCTTTAAAAATGGGTTTGAGTATTATTCAAGGGGGAGTGAAAAAGGAGAATTTTCTTAATGATCATATCTGTTTTTGAGGGGGAGTATTTGATTTTCTTTATATGAATGCTAACTTGAATTGTCATATCTAGTGCATTTGTGTAGGGGGAGTCAAAGAGCTTAAAAATGTAAATTTTTTCTGAGTATAAGTCAGCTTTGCGCCATCAGTTGGTCGCGCAAACCTTGCTTTGCGCCACCTTCGCTTCACGCAAACCTCACTTTGCGCCACCAGCATGTCGCGCAAACCTTCCCTATTTCTCTGTTTCTTTGATTTTGCAGATCTTAAGTCGTCTCGTCTCCAATATTTGCATGACCAAGTTGATCCCCATCATCAAGGTCATGAGGGGGAGAATTAAGAGAAGTTAAAGGAGATGTTTAAGAGACAAAGAGCTCAAAAGTTTATCTGCTGATCAAGATTCGCTCAAAAATTCTATTCTCTCAGCCATTTTTATTCTTTTGTTGTTCCTGCTCCGACCACCACAGTTCATTCAAGATCTTTTAAAAGAGATGTGTCGTTTAGAGCACAAACTACTGGTCCAGACTTTTCAAAGACAGCAAAGACAAATCAAACTGAAAGATGTTGAGAAGATTTTTTTTTTCTTTTAAAAGTCAGATTGCTTCTCAAAGTCGCTTTAATGGTCCGTGTTGATTTAGAAGATGAATTTTAAAGACCAAAGCGCCAATGATTACTAAGGGGGAGATTGTTAAGTCTGATTTTATAGTAATCATTGTATTTATAGGACTTGGTCAAATACTGTGTCTAATGTCGTATTCTGTGTTGTATTGACCAAGGGTATTTAAGTCCCTTTGGTCTTTGTCTTTGTAAGATTTCACGCACATATTCATAATACAGTTACTTTACGCTTCTTGCTTTCTCTCTCTACTTTCTCTCTCTAAAGATTCACTGATCTGGGATTATCAGTATTATTGTATCTAAGATTTAATAGGAAAAGTCAAGTCAAGATAAGTCAACAAAGTCAAAGTCTGTTTAGTTTAGTCAATATGAGTTTACTTAGTTGTTAAGTATTGTGATAGCATCCTTGGTATAAATACCTTAGGTGGTTTGTTAATCTTGTAGCTAGAAGCATTGTACGTATATTGTGAGATCAATGTCAAAAGAGCTTTCTCTCTCTACACTCTCTCTCTAGAACTTCATATTGTCAAAATCTTGATTGAGATACATTGTTTTGTATTGCTTGATTGATCTGGGAATACCATTTCACAGTGGGTACCAAAAGCTCAATCTGTGTTGTAGACACCTAAAGACTAAGGGGACAAAGATGAATGGCTTCTAAACACTATAGTTTAGAACCCATATCTAAAAGATCAAAGTAGACTACTGAATACAACAGTTCAGAACTCCTATTTCAACGAATATTGGTTTGTGATTACACCAGATCAGAACCCGATCTTCAATATTTAAGATGTTTGGCTTTTGAACAAAGCAGTTCAAAACCCGGTCTTCAATGTTAAAGATAAAGGAGATTAAAAAGATAACTTGATTGTTACATTTAGTGGAGTTACTATTCTCACTGGACTTTAAGGATTTTCTACTTAAGGATGCTGAAATGATACATCTTTTTAAGAAATTTTTACTGTTTCTTTGAGGGGGAGTTTGTTTAAAGTTTTCACTGTCATATTTTTCATGGGGGAGATAATAGAAAAGAGAAATGAGATTAATTGTTATATTCATATTGTTTCCTACTAATATTTTGATTATTTACAGATACATAGGTGGAGTATCTGATGTTTTGTCAAAGTGAGATTACAAGATAAATATTCATTTTTGGGGGGAGTTAAGATTTCTACTTTGAAGGTATATCATTCTAAATCTTAATCTCTACTACATCTTTGAAAGAAGAACGACTTTCGGGTATGAAAAATGTTTTCTTAAATGTTCAAACCACTTCGTGTTCTCAAATGATTTTATAAATATCGAAGTGTGATTTTAAATGTTTTTCATATCAGTACTTTAACATTTATCTAACCGTGTGTTTCTCAAAGATAAATACTTCTCTATTATCTTGCCTATATACTGTCAAGTATTCTTATACACATTGGTTCAGTACATTTTTATTGACTTTGTTATTACCATGTCTCAAAAGATAAATCTTTCGATGGTAATTCTCCCGTTTGAATTCTCAATTGTTTGAAATCAGACGTCATTTCTACATTAAATGTGCTTTCATTGTCAAATTGTTTATATTTTGTTCATATAAAAAAATATTCGTTTTTTGATATCCCAACATATTTTTCTTCATGATATTTGATTTGATCGCATCATTGTCAGATTCTCAAAACACTTCACTTGAATTCATTTCATTCATTCAATTTCATTGTTTTGAGAGATCTTAAATGTTCAAAATGCTCAAATTTCATTCTTATTATTCATGAGCATACATTTTCTGATAATGATATCTTGTGTTTATCTGTCAAGATAACTGTTGAGCAACATATTTTCTTTTAGGACAAAATTCATGGGTTTAGTGTGTGAGCTAAAACAGAACATCTATGGATTCACGTTAACCAGTGTTTCCTAGCCCGGAAGTAATCCTATGAGTGATTGAGGGAAAGGGGTCAAAAGATTAGAGTGTGGGAATGTGCTGAGGTAAAATGGAAAAGAGAGTTTGGTTAGAAGTGAGATGAAATGTTTAAAAGAAAGAGGGTGAGAGATCAGAGTAAAAGAATATCAAACTCTGCACCAAACTTTTTCTGAGCCAGGCAACCACATTATCTGTTGTTTCACAATTTTTCGTGAACTTCATTGAAAAAGGCAACTAGCCCATGCCAACTCTTGCATAAAACCCCACTAGCTACTCATTCTTTTCTCAATAAAAGAATGTTTCAAATTTTAAAGGGGAAGCAACACATCTACTATCGAATCTTCATTCGGATGATTCGGATATTGAAAAAAAAGGAAAGTTGCCCCACCTTCGATCCTTTCTCATGCACATTGAGTCTATGTAATATATGTTGTTGTCTCAATGGTTTACATATTTTGAGCCTGTTTTAAGCTTTAAATGCTTCAATCATTACTACACTTGCACGAGCACACAAGGAATAAGTTTTCTTGTCTTAACATTCACAGAAAATTCCTTTGTGGTTTTTCAATGATTGAATGGAAGCCATGGGGGAGTGAACATCAAAGAGCTCCTTTCCCATGTGCATTCATTGTACACAGTGGCTTTGTGTTACTGACAAACATGTTAACTGATCATATGTTGATTCAGGTTTACCATTCTTAACTTTTTTTTTCATTTTCAAAGATTTGGATAAATACATTTATGAATTGACGGCAGAATGTTCTTATCAGATCAGACGAAGTTCATATTTTCTTTGGGGGAGATTGTTCATATTTTTCTAAAGGGGGAGAATGTCTTTTTCTCATGAAGATTGTGCTTATTTGAGTATAAAGGGGGAGATATTTCAAAGATGATGCTGACGTTGAAATGTTTTGATGATTCTGATTTCTCATCATTCATCAAAAAGGGGGAGTTAAGATTTCTACTTTGAAGGTATATCATTCTAAATCTTAATCTCTACTACATCTTTGAAAGAAGAACGAATTTCGGGTATGAAAAATGTTTTCTTAAATGTTCAAACCACTTCGTGTTCTCAAATGATTTTATAAATCTCGAAGTGTGATTTTAAATGTTTTTCATTTCAGTACTTTTACATTTATCTAACCGTGTGTTTCTCAAAGATAAATACTTCTCTATTATCTTGCCTATATACTGTCAAGTATTCTTATACACATTGTGTTAGACCACAGTCTCATTGGATTCAAGATCATCCAATCTGAAGATCGCAATCTGAAGCTAAAGCCGAAACGTCGACTCTCAATATTAAAGTCTATGTCGTTTGTAATAAATGTCAATGTAATTGTTTATTATTGTACTAGTTAAATTAATATCTAGTTTGTTAGATATTAGTTAACTTAGTTAGTTTTTAGTTTAGTTAGTTATATTAACTTAGTTAGAAATAATATCTATTTGATAGATATTATGTAGGTTTATTAGTTTAATATGTTGCAAGTTGTTAGGAAGTGTGTAAGACACACTAGATTAGATATTGTGATATCTCTAGTATCTCTCTAACAACAATCAGACCAGATCATAATATCGACACAAACAAACACACACTTAAAGGTGTAATACAGAGAGAACACATCCAAGCTTATATCTGATCAACCTTGTAATCGTTGTTATTAATCAATATAGGTTGGTAATCGATATTGTGTTGTTTTAATCTATAAACTTGATATAAACATTATTGTGTGGACCGACAATTGGTATCAGAGCTTGATTAAGATCAAAATCAAGTTTTTCAGAAAACGACTCTGTGTTCTTATTTTGAAATTCGATTTCGCGTGTTAAAGTGTTTTAGGTGTTAAAATTGATCAGGTTGTGATCGATTAGCATGCTAGATCGAGTTGTTGTTGTTTGATTTCACTTTTAAGCTTTAATCGAGTTACATTTTGTGATTTTAGTGGTCTGAGTTCGTTTTTGAAAAAGGTATTGTGCCATCGATTTTATTTTCAAAAACTGATTTTTATAGAGATCGAGTGGTCACATTCAGTTCTAGAAGTGTTTCTAGACATATTGGTAGCATTTGGGTCTGTTAATCTTGGAAAAACAGGTTGAAAAGTCGAAATTATCGAAGTACAGACGAACAAACGCAAAGTCCAACTTTACGCGTCCAACCTGAAACGCAAAGTCCAACTTTGCGCGTCCAACATCATACGCAAAAGTCACTTTGCGCTCCCCAAGTGAAACGCAAAGCTCAATTTTGCGCATCTCAAGCCATACGCAAACCTCGACCTCACTTCTCGCAACAAGTAAGAAACACAAACCTCAGTTCACGTGTTCACTCTCTTCTCGAAAAGATCAAGTCAAGTTTGCGCAACCCTCTCGAAACGCAAACTCAACTTTGCGCTTCCCACGTGAAACACAAACTCAACTTTGCGCTTCCCACGTGAAACGCAAACCTTACTTTGCGCATCCCTCTCGAAACGTAAACCTCACTTTGCGCACTGTGCTTGACACGCAAACCTCAATTTGCGCACGCAAACCTTGAAACGCAAACCTCTTTGCTCCAATCCAGACTTAGAATTTTCTTCAAAATGACATCCAGAGAAGCCCTTGCAATAGGAACTGACACCAAGCCACCAGTTCTCTTTAAAGGAGAATACGAACAGTGGAAAGATAGGTTTCTGAACTTTATTGACAGACATGAGATGGGTCAATTTATCAGGAAATCTATAGAAGAAGGGGTTATGAAACCAATCACGATGACTCGCTTGGTTGGAAATGTGCCGACTGAAGTTGAACTTAAGTTTCATGAGCTAGGAGATGATAACCTCAGAAGAGCCAAAGGCGACATATTAGCTAAGTCATGCATTTTACAAGGAATTCCAAACGAAATATATGTAAAGATTGACAGCTACAAGGCCTCCGACAAAGAAATGTGGGATCAGCTTGAAAAGATGATGCTGGCTTCGAAGGTTGGGAATCAGCTGAAAATCTCCAACTTCCTAAATAATTATGAAGATTTTAGAGGCAGGGTGGGAGAAACTTTAGAAGAAACCTATGACAGGTTTGTGACTTTGCTGAACGAACTTAGCAAGAACAAAGTCCACAAATCTCAAATTGAGCTGAACGTCAAATTCCTGAGTATTCTTCAACCGGAATGGAAAAGATTTGCTAGGCAGATGAAGCAAATCAAAGATCTGAATGAGATTCCACTTCATGAGGTGTATGAAACCCTCAGACAAAATGAAGAAGAGGTGGATGAAATTCTAGAAGAAAAGAGACACAAAGGAAAGACAGTTGAAGACACAGTTGCTCTTGTTGTCAAGAAGAAGAAGAACAAGACAATTGTGTATGAATCAGAAGAAGATGAAGGTTATGCAAACTCTGACATGGATGAAAATGAACAACTAAAACAAGCAATGATTCTGCTGTCAAATGTTTTTCAGAAAAAGTTCTACACGAAGCCAAGTTCAAACAGTCAGAGATATTCTTCTGGTCCGAACAACTACATCCACAAGGAAAGGGTTGAAGGAAGCAGATATGAAGGAAAGAGATATGAAGGGAAAAGAACAGAGGAAAGGTAGCCTGAAGAGAGAAGATATCACTCTGAAGGGAAGCGATTAGAGGAAAGGAAACCAGAAGAAAGAAAGTTCAAAGATGAAGGATCCAGTCAGACAGAACCACCAACGTGCTACAACTGTGGCAAAACAGGTCACTATGCCAGAGATTGCCGAAGGCCAAAAGTCAGAAACTCCGATTATTACAAAAACAAGATGCTTCTTGCAAAGCAACAGGAGGCTGGTAAGGCACTGATGGCTGAAGATGAATACTGGCTTGATCATTCAGATGATGAAGAAGAGGATGAAGAGAAAGATGAAGCCGTCAACATGTGTTTGATGGGACAGATAGAATCAGATGCTGAAGCTGATTCAGATAATGAAGACGAGGAGGTATGTAATTTATCAGATTCAGATTTCATGAATAAAATGCATGCCATGAGTTTAAAACAAAAAGAGTTAGAATCTAATATTGAGCGAGAAAATGGTGTTAATACTGACAAAAACCAACTGATACAGAAACTTAGCAATGAAATTGCTGAGAAGAAAGTATTGGTTGAGGTTTTACATAAAGATAATGACACCAACGCTAAGGAAAAGACAATAATTCTAAAAGAGAATTCTGAACTCAAATCTCAACTGCTAAAAAGTGGGATTGATTTATATGAGCTTAAAGAATAGCATTCTTCATGTATCAAAGAAAACTTTTCTTTACTTGGAAAATTAAAAAATTTGGAAGAGATGTTATATAAAATGGGTCAAACTGAACAGACTATTCATCTGAACAAACCCAAACATGAAATAGAGAGATGGGGAATCGGTTATAAGAATCCTCACTGTCTACAAAAAGGGATGTCTGAAGTGCCAGGACTTTATGATCATCTTTCTGTGCAATTAGCTTGCAGAATCCCTGAGTTTAAAACTTTCTAGACTAAACTATCTGAAAAGGATGAAGCCAACGAAACTGAAAAACGTTTGAAATCATCTAAAGTTCATCTTCCATTTTATTATGCGAAATTGAATAATAGTTATGATGAAAATCCAATATATCAAAAGAAGAAAACTCTTTCAAGTGATTTCTTTCAAAGTTATACTGAAAAGGAAATGGAGGCGAAGCCTATTCAAGGTAAACTATATGTCCCTCCTCTCATTTTAGAAAGTAAAATTTCTGAACTCGAGAAGTCTTTATCAGATGAAAAACTTTTGATGAATATTGAGCAAAAAGTTTTTTCAACTGTGTTTTCAAATTCTGTTATTTCTAAAGCTTCAAACTCTGAGGACATGTCTGGTCTAGAAAATAAAGAGCTTGATTTTATGAACTCTAACGGTGGTTTAGATGATTGTTCTGAACAATTTGATTTTAATGCAAAACTTCCTAACCATTCATCTTTTGTTAAGAAATCTGTGAGAAAAACCAGTATGCCTGTTAATAGTGCAAAATCAACGAAAGTTGATAACTCAGTCTCTGTGAAAGCTAAACATGCTAAAGGTAAGAAAATATCTCAGCATTCACAGAAACTGAACACTACTGGTAATTCTAAGAAGAAGCAATCGCTTGTTGCTCAAAGGTCTAACTCACCAGTTTCACATGTTTAGATCCGAGCAAGCAAAGGCCAGAAGTAAATTCTCAATGGAAACCAAAACGGAAGTTTGACAAGACCGTTTTATCGTTTAGTAGTGTTAATTGTAATAAGACTTCGCTTAGTAAAGATGTCCTAATTGCTGATATTGCTGTTTTGAACTCAAAACTTGTTGTTTCTTGTAAACAATATTCAATGAAGCAATTATTTCAGTTATCTTTATCTGCTAGAAAGTCTTCAATTTATGATAAACATGTTTCTATCTCTTGTCAAGATTCTGGAGATTGGTTTGGCAATTACCATGTTCATTCATCTCATACTAATTCTTCCAATGCATTTCAAAAGAAAAGAGGACCCAATTTGAAATGGGTACCAAAATCTTGTGCTAACACAGCAGGACCCAAATTCCAGTGGGTACCTAAGGCTAAATCTGTGTTGCAGGCACACAAAGCTTGAAGAGAATTCGACTTCTGATTATGTACAGATCAGGACTCGTTCTTCAATGTCAAAATAGGTTTTTGGATAATGCAGTTCAAAACCCCGAACATCAAAGTCAAAATAGGCTTTTGAACAAATCAGTTTAAGACCCGCACTTCGATAATCAAAGTGAAAATTCCAAAGTTGTCGTATAAATATCTAAATTTGTAATTTCTCTTATGCGGACTAGTCATACATGGTTCTTGGACAGCGGATGTTCCAAGCACATGACAAGGCAGAAAGAGATACTGTCCAATTTTAAAGACAAATATTGCGGAACAGTCAGATTCGGCAACGACCAGTTTTCTCCAATCATGGGATACGGTGATGTACAACATGACAATGTCACGATGAAGAAGGTGAGCTATGTAGAAGGCTTACGACACAACTTGTTCAGTATAGGCCAGTTCTGTGACAAAGACTTAGAGGTCAACTTCAAAGCCAAGAGATGTTCAGTTCGCAATGAAGAAGGCGAAGAACTCTTGGTCGGTACTCGAGAATCAGACCTCTACACAATCAATTTATCAAATGTCCAGACTGACAAGCAACTTTGTCTACTAACGAAAGCCTCGATGCAACAAAGTTGGTTATGGCATCGAAGGCTCTCTCACCTCAACTTCAGGTACATCAACAATCTGGTCAGTGGAAAGCTCGTCAAAGGACTTGCGGAGCTCAAATATGAAAGAGAACATCTTTGTGCAGCTTGTGAAAAGGGCAAGATGAAGAGGGCACCTCATAAACCAAAGCCTGAACCAAGTACAAGCTCTCCGTTAGAGTTATTGCATATGGACTTATGCGGTCCGATGCGAACTCAGAGTCTAGGCGGAAAGAAGTACATACTCGTTATCGTAGACGATTACTCGCGATACACATGGGTCAAGTTTCTACGCTCAAAGGATGAGACACCTGATATTCTCATCACATTCCTAAAGACGACCCAGGTGAATCTGCAGAAACCGGTCAAGTTTCTAAGAACAAACAACGACACAGAGTTCAAGAATAACAAGGTTGAAGAATATCTCAAATCTGTCGGGATTTCACATCAATACTCTGTTGCTCGTACGCCTCAACAAAATAGAGTGGTCGAAAGAAGAAATCGAACGCTAGTCAAGGCTGCTCGTACTATGCTAAGTCAATCAGACTTACCTCTATTTTTGTGGGCAGAAGCTGTATCGACCGCGTGCTACACACAGAATCGCTCCATGGTACATCGAAGATTCAAGAAGACTCCTTATGCGTTAATCAACAACCGAACACCGACAATCAAATACTTCCATATATTTGGGTGTAAGTGTTTCGTTCTAAACGATAGGGAGAGTCTAAATAAGTTCAGTGCTAAGGCGGACGAAGGAATCTTCATTGGCTATTCCTCGACATCAACTGCATTCCGTGTTTATCTAAAGAAGTCAAAGACGGTGATTGAAAGCATCAACGTCTCGTTTGATGAAGAAATGGCTTCCGAACAACAACGTTCAGAACCCGTTATAACCGGAGTACTAGCTTCTGGGCAACTCAGTCCAGAACCTGCGTCTCAACAGAATAAATCAGATGAAGCATCAACTTCTACTAACCATTTATCTGATTTAGATTTATTATTTCAATTGTTTTATGATGAATTTCTTGGATCTAATGTAAAGAAATCTGTTGTGGTTGACAGGATGGAAGACTTCACGACTACTCATCCAACCAGTTCAGATGTTCCTATTGAATCAAATGCCCCGATTCAACAAGAGATTCCAATTCAAATGCCAACTCCAACAGTTGAAGAAGTGACAAATGATAAAGAGACAGAAGTAGCTGAAACAGTAGGAGATACTATTCAGATCAATCTACAGCCAGAACAAGCTATACCTGCTGAACCTTCTGAACCTACCACTTCAACTGCAATCATTATTCCTCCTGAACAAACAGAAGAAGGTACAAGTGGATTTATAGATGATACAACTGACATACAATCATCTAATCCACTGCCTCATGAACATAATTGGACCAAAGAGCACACGCTAAGCCAGATTATTGGCGATCCATCAAAACCGGTGCAAACTAGGTCAACATCTATGAATATGTGCATGAATGACTCCTTTCTGAGCAAGTTCGAGCCAACAAGAGTATCAGAGGCACTTGCTGATCCAGAATGGGTGATCTCAATGCAAGAAGAGCTGAATCAGTTCGATGCACTTCAAGTCTGGAGACTCGTACCAAAGCCTAAAGGTAAAACAATTATAGGTACAAAGTGGGTTTTCAAGATAAAGAAAGACGAAGATGGTACCGTTATCCGAAACAAGGCAATACTAGTACCCAAAGGATACAGACAAGAGGAAGGAATCGACTATGAGGATACATATGCTCCTGTGGCGCGATTAGAGGTAATCAGAATGTTTCTAGCCTACGCAGCCCATAAAAACTTCACGGTCTTTCAAATGGACGTGAAGACAACATTCCTGAATGGAATTATGAAGGAGGAAGTCTACGTCTCTCAGCCAGAGGTTTTTGTCAATCAAGAGAAGCCGAAGCACGTGTACATTCTAGACAAAGCACTCTACGGTCTGAAACAAGCACCTCGAGCCTGATATGATGTCCTTTCCACTTTTCTAGTCAAGTCTGGGTTTTCAAAAGGAACGGTGGATACCACTTTGTTTATCAAAAAGGAGAAAGGCGATATCATTTTAAATCAAATCTATGTAGATGATATTATCTTTGGTTCTACAAATCCTAAGTACTGTAAGAATTTTGCAAACCTTATGGTGTCTAGATTTCAGATGAACTTGATGGGAGAGATGAATTTCTTTCTCGGTTTACAAGTAAAACAATTTTCATCGGGTATTTTTATCAAACAATCAAAATACATTATGGATATTCTTCGGAAGTTCAAAATGGAAAATTTAAAACCGATTGGTACCCCAATGGCACCAGGTACTAAGATTGGCACCGATCCTTCGGGAAAGGCTGTTGATGTTAGGACTTATCGAGGGATGATAGGTTCTTTAATGTATTTTACTTCCAGTAGGCCAGATATAATGTTCTCAACATGCTTATGTGCAAGATATCAGACCAATCCTAAAGAAATCCATATGTCTGCTGTGAAGCGCATATTTAGGTATCTAAAGGGCACTGCAGATCTTGGTTTGTGGTATCCTAAAGATACTAGTTTTGAACTAACAGCCTACACAGATGCAGATCATGCAGGTTGTATGTTAGACAGGAAGAGCACGTCGGGACATGTACAGTTCCTCGGTGACAAGCTCGTCAGTTGGGCATCGAAGAAGCAACTTTGTGTTTCAACTTCCACGACCGAAGCAGAATATGTAGATGCTGCTAGCTGCTGTTCTCAGGTCTTATGGATGAGAACTCAATTGCACGACTACGGTTTCCACTTCAACAAGATCCCGATATACTGTGACTCCAAGAGCGCCATCGCAATATCAGCGAATCCTGTTCAACACACCAAAACTAAGCACATAGACGTCAGGTATAATTTTATTAAAGATCATGTTGAAAAAGGAACAATTGAACTTTTCTTTGTAAAAACTGATTATCAACTTGCCTATTTGTTTACCAAACCTTTTGATGAAAAGAGGTTCAACTTTCTTGTCTCTAAGCTTGGTATGCTAAATCTTAAAATCTAATCAGTAGTTACCTATAAAAGTTTTCTAAATTGTATATTTTTCATCATTTCTTCATTCTTAACTCTGATTGATATCTGCACTTCTATATTCTATTCATAATACAAGGGGGAGAATGAGAAGAAATTGACAAGTGGTCAATATTACTTCGAGGGGGAGCTGATAAAATTTTGCATGTACCTTTTAATGCCAAATTTTTTTTGTAATGCAAGAATTTAGGGGGAGCTCTTCCAGATAAAAAGGGGAGTACGGATATGACTTATGATTATTTCTGATCAGAACTCGTACTTTAAAAGTTTTACTGCTTTTTGTCTTTTCAATTTAAGTGAATAAATTTTACTTTGACTTGACATAAGACTTTTGCAGAATTTTTGAGAGAAGCTTACAAGTTCATATGTTTATGACTTAAATCTTAGCTTCATGAGATGGAAGATCGCACGTAAAGGTACAATCCTTTATCTTAATCTCATATATGGTTGAAATAAGGACAACTTTCAATCATTGGAAAACATTGTTTTTAATGTTCAAAACACTTCCCGATTTTTCAACACATTTTATATTTTGGGAGTGTATTTTAAATGTTTTCATGATCAATATTGTGCTTTAACTGAAATAGTTAAACCAATCTGAGCATCACGTGCATCATAGGAAAACAAGAATCATTGTGCTAGGAATTAACACAACTTCTATGGAATCACATTAACCAGTGATTTCTACCCATGGAGTTAAATCCTTAGTGTTTGAGTGTGCAAAGCGAAAAGAAATGAGTGTGATTAGAGTAAGAAAAACGTTTAAAAGAAAGAGCGTGTGAGAACAGAGTTAAAAGAATATCACAACTCTGTACCAACTTGTCAGGATCTTAAATTCTTAACAAGAACACACACTCAGAAAACAATATTAAAGAAGCTGCGGAATAGCACTTTAATATTCAGAAAAACAATGAAACAGTGAATCAAAATCACAACTTGTAAACTTGTATTGAATGATTGAAGTTACAAGATTAAACACACAACCTCAATATTGATGAACAGGCTCACCAATATGAATTCTACTTCTCTAGAATTAGGGTTCAAACCTTGAGGTTGATTCTCTCTATGAAAGCTAATAAAACTCAGAATAATAATTCTCACAAAAGTTACTTAGCTATTCTAAACAAATCTATACATATATTGAAGATAAAAGATAATTACAAAATAATAAAAGATCTTCAATATAAACTTCTATCTTTATCTCTAACTTCCATGAATATCTTCAGTCCATCCAGCTGTCATCCTTCCATGCGAATTCTTTATCACATAAGCAGCATTAACCTTCAGCAACATTAATACTCTGAGCAGTATTAACTCCAGCAGTACTAACTATGCTCAGTAGTATTAATCTCTTCAAGCAGTACTAACTATGAACTAGCAGTACTAATCTTGTTCAACAGTATTAATATTCAACTGGCAGCATTAATCACAAAAGTAGCAACCAGAAGTAGTAACCATGTTCTTCTAGCAGCATTAACTTTACTTAGCATTTCTTCAGTTTCCAACAATCTCCCCTTAACTTGACTTTTAGGAAGAGAAGTCAAGTTCTTCAGAAGATCTTCTTAGATGCTCCCAAAACTTCATCATGACTTATATTCCAGTATTTGCATCCAACCCCAAACTCTGATTGATTGTTCTTTGGATCAAATACTTAGCCATTTCTGAATATTCAACACATCCAAGCTTCTTCTTCAACATTAAATGAAGTTTCAATCTGCTATGATTGTATACTTTATCCACTAGGAAGTATTCTATGTGATTTCTATCCAAAGTCACAGAATATACTCCACTAGTTTCATACAAAGTCCAATTGGTAACTGCTTGAAAAACATTCCTTATGATCTCCTCCACTTCATCAGGTTTGAACATCATACCCAGATACTCCATTACCAGTTTTGTAATTGAAATCCCTGGAGCTTTCAACTGATCTGCATACAACTTCATCCCTATATCAAACATTTCTTCAATATCAGATCTTGAGCATGTTCTGACAATCTTAGCCCAAGTACTGTAGACTTCATACTTTTCATCTTTCCTCTTCAGCCTTATGTACTCTTTTCCATCTACCTCCAGTACATCCCAGTGAATGACTTCAGGAGTTTTAACTCCTACAGGTTCAGCTGAAATTGGTTCAGAAACTTTGTCCATCACAACCATGTACATCTTTACATCCTCATTGCTTAAATGCTCTTTCTTTTCTGATGGCTCAGGTGCCATCCCCTTGAAGGTTGATCATTTCTGCATCATATAACCCTTTGAGTTGCTCAAAAGACATGTTTGAGAACATTTCCACTTTGACACCTACAGCACCCTTGAGGAAAGTAATCATTTTCTTTCTCTCTTGAGCACCCAGGTATGTCTTTGAAGGTTGTCTTTTCTTTGCAGCCATTTTGATCTTTCCAGACTTCCTTAAAGATGTGGCTTTCTGCTTGGCTTGTTCTGTTGCTAGGCTTTGTTGATAGGCTTTATTCAGTTCTGCAGCCATTGCTTTTTCTATCTCTCTATCTTTTGCCACTTGCACAGTTTCTGCTTCTTCAAGTTCAACCTGTATCTTCCTAGCCAGAGCTTCATCTGAGTCAATCAACTTCTGCTTTTTGATAGGTTGATCAGATTCCACTAGCTTAGCTTTACCTTTCTTTTTACTCATCACCTTTTCAGTGCTAGATTTCTTTGCAGCCTCACTTCTTTCTTTTATGACAACTCCTTTGTCCTTTGAGGTGACCTTGGGAGTATCATGTTTGGCTTTGATGAGTGTTTCTGCAATCTCAAGCTCTGTAAGGACCTCTTTTACTGTTTCTGCTGCTTCTCTTATTTCAGCAGTATTAACCATTTCTGTTGCTTTGCTTGTACCAGCAGTATTAATGGTTTCTGCTGCTTGCTCTTTTACTGCTGCTGCTTGTGTTTCTGCTTCTTGTGCAACATTTTCTGCAGTTACTTGCTCCCCCTCAAACTCAACTTTCTCTTGCTCCCCCTTAGCTTTGGCATCAGCTTCTGACTCCCCCTTTTTGGGAGCATCAGTCACTGGATTCCTCCTTTTTAGTACAAATTGTCTCTTTTTCATTTGCAGAATCAATTTTCTCACCATCTGCTTCAAGTTGACAATCTGTTCTTGTTGTGACAGAACTATCATTTTAAGCTCTTCTATATCTTTACCCTGTTTGATTACATCCATGTTGATGTTTCCCATGGTTTCCATCAATTCATAATAGTTATATCTGTCCTCACCTTCTCCAGAAGTGTTACCCTCTTTTGAATGATCATTGGATCTTTTTGTAGTGGAAGTCTTCTGCCTAGCAGAAGCACTATTCACCCCCTTGGTTTCTTGGCACCTGGGACCTTTGGATGATTGCTCACCCAAAGTTGCCATGGGGAAGGTCTTATGTATGTTACCACTGACCTCCTATGTGCTAGCAGGAGTAGTGGCAGCCTTAGCACCCATATGCTTAACCTCCACCTCAGTGAGCACCTCCTTGGGGTTGGGAGACACCCCTTTGGTTTCCCTGTTGATATTCTCTAAGGGAGAATTCTCCCTTAGAGGGCTAAGAGGCTCAGTGGTTGAAGGTACAAGAAGGGAAGGAGCCTTCTTTACCTGTTTCCTTGTATAAGTTTGGGTGATTGGAGAAGTGGGCTTATGAAGTAGGGACTGTGGGATAGATATAGAGTGGGAAGGTTGGGATTGGCTAGCAGTGGGATGGTCTGATGAGGGCCTTGACTCTGCTTCCATACCTTCTTCAGTGTGGGACACCACCATCATTGTAGAGAACAATGGGGTGTCAATTCCTTCCGAGTCCAGAGGGGATCTTTTCATGTTTGAAAAGACCTTACCTTTGGGGATTTTTGGTACATATACCCCATCAAAATGAGGTATATCCGTCAATTCATGGGTTCTTACTTCTTGTACGAACCTGGGGTACATATAAAAACTCTTTTTACTTCCCAGGTTTGAGACAAGATCATTAAAAAGCATTTGATAAAAATTGTACTTTCTGGCAGTGGCCAAGCACACCAAAGCATAAGCAATGGTGCTACTAAACTCACTCCATCCAGTAGTCTTTTTAGAAATACAATGCATTAAGGTATGAACAAGAAAACGCCATTGGGTATAAAATTTGGCCTTTGAGAATTTAAAGCCACCCAACTGGCCTCCATACCCCATTCTTGACAAAGTTGAGAATAGTTCCTCATTAGGAATAGAGGTTATACCTGCAACATCGTCTAGACGTAGATAGATGTGTATCACCTCTTTAGTAACTGTTAAGGGTTTTTCACACACCCTTGTCTTGATCATTTGCACACCATTCTCAGTAACAATGGTGGCATTAGCCCAAAATTGCCTTTGATTCTCTATGTAAATAGTTGGCGATACAGTAAGAGCATGGGCAATGTGGCTTGACCTGAGAAAATCCACAATTTAGTGGAATCCATCGGCTTGTTTCGGCTTCTTTAGCATCGCAATCTCGTTGTGCTCGTCAATGAAAGTCATGGATGCCATTGAACTTGAGTATGCTAGACTGAAACACTTGTTCTTTGAGAGAAAAAGAAGGATTAGAGAGCAGATGAACAGTACATAAAGAGTCGTTATGATCTTTTAGGCGGGCAAAGGGTATTTATAGTATACGGGACATAAGCAGTATTAACCTAGAGCAGTATTAACTAATAGCGGTATTAACTACCTAGCAGTATTAACTGAGAGCAGTATTAACTACCTAGCAGTATTAACTGAGAGCAGTATTAACTAACTAGCAGTATTAACTGAGAGTAGTATTAACTGAGAGTAGTATTAACTAACTAGCAGTATTAACTGAGAGCAGTATTAACCACTAGCAGTATTAACTGTGCACTGGCAGTATTAAAAATGCACTGGCAGTATTAACAATGCACTGGCAGTATTAACAATGCACTGGCAGTATTAAAAATGCACTGGCAGTATTAACAATGCACTGACAATATTAACAATGCACTGGCAGTATTAACCATACTTACTCTTTTTGAAGCTTATGAAGGTCTGATCAAGGCAATAACCTCCTGTGAAAGATGATTAGCAGCCCACAAATAACCAAAGTAGCAGGTATAGAAACACCTTTTAAAACATGAGCTCATTTAGAGTTAATCATGCCCACACTTGAGACCAAGAAAGTGAATCTACCCACATCAAAAGCTTTAGTGAATAGATCTGCAAACCGGTTGTCAGTATGGACTTTAGCAACTTTAATGAGTTTCTTTTCATTGCAATCTCTGATAAAGTGATACCTGATCTCAATGTGCTTTGTTTTGGAGTGCTTGACTGGATTGTTAACAATGCTTATAGCACTGCTATTGTCAATAAAGATTGGAGTGTGAAGAAATGTTACCCCATAGTCCAGCATCTGATTTTGAATCCATAGAACCTGAGAGCAGCAACTTGCAGCAGCAATATACTCAGCTTTTGTTGTTGATAAGGACGTTGTGGTTTGTTTCTTACACTGCCAAGATACTAGTCTTGCACCCAAAAGTTGACATCCCCCTGAAGTAGACTTTCTGTCCATGTTGGCACCACCCAAGTCACTATCTGAATAAGCAATCAAGTCAAATGAAGATTCATATGGATACCGAAGACCTAATCTAGGTTGCCCTCTTAAGTATCTGAAAATCCTCTTCACAGCTTGAAGATGTGATTGTTTAGGCTTGACTTGGAATCTGGCACATACACACATTGGAAACATGATGTCTGGTCTTGAGGCCGTGAGATACATGAGAGATCCAATCATTGATCTATATAGATGGACATCAACATCCTCCCCCTCAAGATCAGCAGTGATCTGTTTGTGAGTTTCCATTGGTGTGCTTGCTGGCTTTGAGTCTTTTAAACCATATTTCTCCAGGATGTCTTGCACATACTTTGATTGACTAATGAAGATTCCATCTGACTGCTGTTTCACCTGAAGCCCAAGGAAGAAGGTAAGTTCACCCATTGAACTCATTTTAAAGCTCTTGTGCATCAACTCTTCAAAGTCTCTACACATCTGATCTTTTGTGGATCCAAAGATGATATCATCAACATAGATCTGAACTAGTAGGATGTCCTTCTTACTTCTTTTAATGAAAAGGGTCTTGTCAATGATGCCCCTTTCAAAGCCATTCTCCAAGAGATAGGTAGACAGAGTGTCATACCATGCTCTTGGGGCTTGATGTAGACCATAGAGTGCTTTCTTCAGCTTGTATACTCTGTCAGGATATGAAGGATTTTGAAAACCAGGAGGTTGACAGACATATACTTCTTCGTCAATTATGCCATATAGAAATGCACTCTTTACATCCATTTGATAGACCTTGAACTTCATGTATGAGGCATAGGCTAAGAACAGCCTAATTGCCTCTACCCTTGCCACTGGGGCAAACACTTCATCATAATCTATGCCCTCTTCTTGAGTGTACCCTTGTGCCACAAGCCTTGCTTTGTTCCTGATCACAATACCTCTCTCATCCTTTTTGTTCCTGAAAATCCACTTGGTACCTATAGCTCTATGACCTTTTGGAAGGTCCACCAAGTCCCAAACATCCTGTAGCTTGAATTGAAGTAACTCTTCTTGCATGGCTTCTATCCAACTTGAATCTTTCATTGCATCATAGGCCTTCTTAGGCTCAATCTGCGATAGAAAGCAGGAGAGTACTGTGTGTTGTTGATCCTGCAGCTCATGAAGTCTGCTTTGATTCCTTGTAATAATAGGAGAGGAGATGTCTCCTATTACCAGCTCTGGAGGATGATTCTTTTGTGTTCTAGTCTGAAAACTAGGTTCTTCATGGATTCCTTCCTCTATATTGGAATCATTTAAGTCAGCAGAGGGGATCACCTCAGCTACTTCTAGCTCTTTATGCACTGAAGATTCCTCTTCTCTTCTTTCTTCTTCACTCTGAATTGGCTCAGTTAGAGGTTCTTTTTCACAGAATTCAACAGGTTCTTTTATAGGTATAGGAAAGATCACAGACTGTGGTCTATTGTCTTGAATTTGTATACCCCCTGATCCTCCACTTCCTGAACCTGCATAATCATCACTACTGAAACCAAAAGAGTTAGTTAGTGAATCAATGTCAAACAGCCACTGAGGACCAGACCTAATAGGATTAGGTGTGTTCTCATTGCATTTGACATTGTCACTTTCCTCAATGATTCTAGAAGAAGTATTAAAAACTCTGTAGGCCTTGCTATCAAACTTTCCTAAGTGAGATTTGGTATTGAGAATTGTACAAGGACACCCAAATGGTTTAAAAAATCCAATAAAGGGTTTTCTTTTATTTAAGAGCTCATAAGGTGTCTTGTTTTTAGGCTTGACTACTAGTACTCTGTTTTGGACATAGCAAGCAGTATTAACTGCTTCTGCCCAGAAAGTTATTGGAAGTTTAGAATCAGCTAACAGAGATCTAGCAGCCTCAATTAGTGTCCTATTCCTTCTTTCAGCAACTCCATTTTGTTGTGGAGTCCTAGGAGCACTGTATTGCCTCTCAATTCCTTTTTCCTCACAAAAGGTGTTTAGGTCATGATTTTTAAATTCAGTACCATTGTCTGACCTAATGATTTTTACTTTTTGATTAGTTTGGTTTTCAATTCTTAGAATAAACGATTTGATCAGTCCACTTGTCTCATCCTTAGTCCTTAGAAAATATACCCAAGTAAATCTAGAGTAATCATCAACAATAACTAGGCAGTATGATTTCTTCCCTATGCTCATAACATTTGTAGGGCCAAACAGATCCATATGCAATAAATGAAGAGAAGAAGAGATAGTGTTCACCTCTTTGGACTTATGAGAAGTTTTGTGTTGTTTGCCTTTAAGGCAAGCAACACAATTATCATCACATGAATAGACTTTAGAAGGCAAACCTCTTACAAGGTTGTTTTTAACAAGTTTATTTATTGTTTTAAAATTCATGTGACACATCCTTCTGTGCCAAAGTGATGATTCATCCAGAGAAGCTTTTGAAACAAGACAATTTATGGATGAATCAGATGAAACACTTTCCATATCTAAACAATATACCTTGTCCTTTCTAGGGGTTCTTAGTAGTATAATCTTTTCATCAACTACCTTGAATCCAGGAGCAAGGATAATACATTCAGACTCTGTAAATAATATACTATGTTGTTTGTCACAAACCTGTGATACACTTAACAGGTTGTATCTTAATTGTTCAACATAGAATACATCCTCAAAGGTCATTTTACCTTTGGTCACATCACCTTTACCACTGATTTTACTTCCATCTGGAGTATTCCCAAAAGCAACATGCCCACCATCAATCTTCTTGAAGTTCTTAAGGCAAGACATGTTCCCTGTCATGTGCCTAGAGCAACCACTATCAACATGCCAGATGCTCTTCCCTTTGAGCTGTTGGTTGTCCTGCACATTAGATTAGACAATTAGTATTGATTGGGGACCCAAGCCAAAGTGGTCTTGGGTCTCCCTTTCTCATCAAAATACTTGCATTCCTTTTTAATGAGGTTTTTAAAATCAGAACACTTGTTATTGGAGTACTTTGTCAAGATTATTGGTCTAGCAGCACTAATACTAGAAGCAATACTATCTTTAGAAGTACTAACAGAATTAGAAGTACTAACAGGTTTGGCAGTATTAACCTTGTTGGCAGCGCACTAACATTGCTAGCAGCAGTTTTGCTTCTAGCAGTACTATCACTGTCAGCAGCACTATTTGCAGTAGCAGCACTTACAGTTTTAGTACTTTTAGGAATCCACATCTTGACACTGTCTTCCATGTTCTGTTTCTTCATATGGCTTTTAGATTTAACAGTTTTCTTGGCCACATGGTTCTTTTCTTTCTTCCTATATCCAAAGGGTTTTTGAGTAGGTCTCTGAAAATTCATCCTTTGGTTCATGGGATTGAAATAGCAATATTTGGCAATGTGATTAAGCTTTCCATAAAGAAAACAGGGTTTTGGTCTATTGATTTTACTCAGATCAACCCCTTGTTTTTGTGCCCATTGATTATTCCAGTTCCTTTGATTACCCTCTTTTTATCATTTTTTGGGGCTCAGATTTACTGCAAGCACACTGTTTTCAAGGGACAGAGTTCACAACAGTGGTCTGCTTATAGTGAATCTTCTTGTTCTTACCCTCAGTCTTCTCTACCTTATTTGACTTGACCCAATGCTTTCCACATCCTTCATTGGTAATTATGTGGTTTTCTATAGGAATCTCACCACTCACAGTGCTGTCCTTACTTTTGACAGTTTCTTTCTCAGTTTTATCCTTAACAACTACTTCATCTAAGGGATCAATCTCAGTGGCTCCCTCAGGCAGGTCCTTCCTAACCTTTGAATCTAACAAGTCTGAACTAGGAGGGATGTAGTTGTTGTTGTAGGGTGGTAGTGTGGTATTGTACCCTATTCCTCTTCTCAGATTATCATGAATCTGAGTTTATAGTAAAGAATCCATTGCTTTAGAAGCATTGGAGAACTTTTCTACATCTAGCTTGACTTTAGCTAGCTCTCCTCTTAACTTTTCACTCTCCTCTTTGGATTTGGTCAGTTGAAGTTCTAGGTCATTCTTCTCCCACTTCCAGTAGTTTGTGTCATAGGAATGTTGAAGCTCATTGGCTTGAAAACTCTTAATCTGTTCTTCAAACCTCTCAACAATCCTAACATAGTCTTTTATGTCCTTTTCTAATCTCTTCAGGTCATCACTCATTTTCTGGTTGTGATCCCTGTACCTTTTAACAGTGTTAATGCAATTTTGAGTACAAAGATTAGAAGTTACCTCTGTTGGGAGATCAGACACCTCTGCCATTAAAGCTTGGTTTTGGACAGCCTCTTCTGCTTGATCACTCCAATCAAACCCCATACCTTGTTGAGAGACTAGGGCTTGAGCAGAGTTTCTGTTATTATTGAAGTTTCTAGAATGTGCTTGTTGATGGTTGTTTTTGTGAGACACTCCACTTCTGCATTCCCTAGCAAAGTGTCCCTTTTGATGGCATTTATAGCATTCCACCTTAGACTTGTCAAAACCTGCTCCATCTTCTCTTCTTTGGGAGAAGTTGTTCCTCCCAGTTCTCTTGATGAACTTTTTAACTCCCATAGAGAGCATGGCCATTTGCCATTTAATGTCCATCTCTTCAAGGTCATCTGGATGGAGTTGTTCCAAGCCATCATTAATTAGAGAAGAGTTTCCATGACTGGACAGAAAGGCTTCAAACACAGTTTCAGTGCCTTTCTCTTGATTTTCTCCATTGGCAGCACTAACTAATTCAGGGTTAGAGGTAGAATCACTTGATGCTGATAGGAGTGCAACATTGTGAACATATCCAGAAGGCTTCTTCTTAGCCTCTACCTCAGATTCAAAAACTCTTAGATTATTGTATAGATCATCAAGTTCCTTTTCTTCCAGTTGATCATTCTTTCTGAAAGAGACAGTATACATGGTCCATTCATCACCCAGGGACCTTAGGAACTTCATGTTTAGATCATCTTGATCAATTTGTACTCCAACTGTAGATAGTTCACCAATAAGCTTGTTGAACCTGTCAAAAGTTTGAGTCATGGACTCATTCTTGGTTGACATAAAGTTCTCATACTGTTGCTTCAGTATGGCCTTCTGATTTCTCTTGGTACTTTTGGTACCAGAGAATCTCTTCTTTAGAGCATTCCAGAGCATCTGTGCATCAGTGCAATTGCAGAACTGATGTTGATATTCATTGGGAATAGCCAAGAGCAAAGTGCTTAAGGCTTTCATCTCTGTCTGTCTAGTCTTTCTCTTTGCATCAGTTTTTGGAGGTGTCCTCTATCCATCTGCACCAATTTTTCCTGCTTCAGAAGGTCCATTCTCAATGATGTCCCACATAGAATAGTCAGAGAGGAGTATGTACTGCTTGATTCTGATCTTCCACATGTCGAATTCATTGGGTCCGAGCATTGGAACCTTTGAGACCAAGGTACTGTTTGATTTAGCAATGTTTTCCATGATGAATAAGATTTATGAGAATACAGGCTCTGATACCACTTGTCAAGATCTTAAATTCTTAACAAGAACACACACTCAGAAAACAATATTAAAGAAGCTGCGGAATAGCACTTTAATATTCAGAAAAACAATGAAACAGTGAATCAAAATCACAACTTGTAAACTTGTATTGAATGATTGAAGTTACAAGATTAAACACACAACCTCAATATTGATGAACAGGCTCACCAATATGAATTCTACTTCTCTAGAATTAAGGTTCAAACCTTGAAGTTGATTCTCTCTATGAAAGCTAATAAAACTCAGAATAATAATTCTCACAAAAGTTACTTAGCTATTCTAAACAAATCTATACATATATTGAAGATAAAAGATAATTACAAAATTATAAAAGATCTTCAATATAAACTTCTATCTTTATCTCTAACTTCCATGAATATCTTCAGTCCATCCAGCTGTCATCCTTCCATGCGAATTCTTTATCACATGAGCTGTTGGGAACTGAAGATGTGAACAAGTCTTTAATGCTGCTAGTTCAGAATTACTACTGCCAGAGGACTTCAAAGTTAATACTGCTGAGTATTACTACTGCTAGTAGAATTAATACTGCTAGTCAAAGTTAGTGCTGCTTGAACAAAGTTAGTACTGCTTAGCTAGTTAGTACTGCTAGTGGTTAGTGCTGCTTAGTAGTTAATGCTGCTAAGACCAAGTTAATGCTGCTAGAAGAAATTAATGCTGCTGAGCATAGTTAGTACTGCTTTTGACTTAAAGAACCGGATGGAAAGGATGACAGCTGGAAAGAATCAAGATATTCATGGAAGGCTTGAAGATAATGATGGAATATATACTGAAGATATTTTATTTATTGTAATTATCTTTTTATTCAGTATAGGTACAGATTTGATAGAATAGTTTAGATAGAGATTAATTTATTAATTCTAAGTTTTTGTTTTTAGAGAGAGAATCAACCTCAAGGCATAGATCCTAATTCTAGAGAAGTAGAATTCGTATTGGTGAGTCTGTTCATCAATATTGAGGTTGTGTGTTTCATCTTGTAACTTCAAGCATTCAATACAAGTTTACAAGTTGTTGATTGTAAACTGTTTTGGTTTACCGTTTTATTGAATATCAAAGTGTTATTCCGCAACTTCTTTGATATTAGTTTCTGAGAATTTATTCTTGTTAAGAATTCGATCCTGACAAGTGGTATCAGAGCCTAACTCCCTCAGAAACATCTATTCATTCATCATGGAAAACCTTGCAGAATCAAACAGTACTCTGGTCTCTAAGGTTCCAATGCTCAAACCCAGTGAGTTTGACATGTGGAATATCAGAATTAGATAATACATTCTTCTCACTGACTACTCAATGTGGGATATCATTGAGAATGGTCCTTCTGAAGCAGGAAAGATAGGACTAGATGGGAAAAGACCTCCACCAAAGACAGATGGTGAGAGGAAGATCAGACAGACAGAGATGAAGGCCTTAAGCACTCTGCTCTTGGCCATTCCCAATGAATATCAGCATCAATTTTGCAACTGCACTGATGCTCAGATTCTCTGGAATGCTCTAGAGAAAATATTTGCTGGAACTAAAAGAAATCAAAGAGATGTTCTAAAGCAACAGTATGAGAATTTCACTTCTTCAAAGAATGAGTCTATGACTCAAACTTTTGATAGATTCAACAAGCTCATTGGTGAACTGGCTACTGTAGGAGTGAAGATGGAACAAGATGGTATCAACAGAAAATTCCTCAGATCTCTTGGGGATGAATGGACTATGTACACTGTCTCATATAGACAGAGTGACAATCTGGAAGAGAAGGAACTTGATGATCTATATAATGATCTAAGAGTTTTTGAAACTGAGGTAGAATCCAAGAAGAATCCCACTGGTTATATCCACAATGCTGCACTTCTTTCAACATCTACTGATACTACTGCTAACCCTGAAGCAGTTAGTACTGCCAGTGGAGTAAATTCAGAAAAAGGCACTGGAACTATCTTTGAAGCCTTTTTGTCTAGTCATAGCAGCAATTCATTGATTAATGATGATCTAGATCAACTTCACCCTGATGACCTGGAGGAGATGGACATTAAATGGCAGATGGCCATGTTATCTATGAGAGTGAAGAAGTTTATTAAAAGAACAGGAAGAAACAACTTCTCTTAAAGAAGAGAAGATGGAGCTGGTTTTGACAAGACTAAGGTGGAATGCTATAAGTGTCACATGAAAGGACACTTTGCTAGAGAATGCAGGAGTGTTGGTCCAAACAACAACCACCAACAAGCTCAGAATGGAGGCTACAATCAAAACAAGAATCCTGCTCAAGCCCTTGTTTCCCAACAAGGAATGGGATTTGACTGGAGTGATCAAGCTGAGGAAGCCATTCAGAATCAAGCTCTTATGGCAGAAGTGTCTGATCTCCCCTCTGAGGTAATTTCTAATCTTTGCACTAAATCTTGCATAGACACTGTCAAAAGATACAGGGATCACAATCAAAGTATGTGTGATGACCTCAAAAGATTAGAAAAGGACAGAAGAGATTATGTGTTGATAATAGAGAGATTTGAAGAGCAAATCAAAGGATTTCAAGCTAATGAACTTCAACACTCTTATGACACAAACTATTGGAAGTGGGAAAAGAATGAGTTAGAGACCAAACTGTCTAAGTCTTTAGAAGAGAATGATAGGCTGAAAGAGGAACTGTCTAAAGTTAAGCTTGACATAGAAAAGTTTTCATATGCTTCAAAAGCAATGGATTCTCTTCTAAAGGCTCAGATTCATGATAAGATGAAGCCTGGTATTGGATACAACAATACACCTCCTCCTTACAACAACAACTATATCTCTCCTACTTCAGACTTGTTAGAAACCAAGGAGAAAAAGGACTTGTCTGAGGAAGCTCTTAAGATAGATCCTTTGGATGAGGTAGTAGTTAAGGATTTGACTGAGAAAGAAGCTAGTAAGAATAGGGATAATACTGTGAGTAAAAAGATACCATTAGAAAACAATATTATCACCAATGAGGGATGTGGGAAAATCTGGGTCAAGTCCAAGGAGATAGAGAAGATCAAAGGAAAGGATAACAAGGTCCATTACAAACAAACCACGGTTGTGAATCCTGGATTTTGTAAACAATGTGCTTGCAATAAAGCTAAGAGCCTAAATTCTGGTATAAAGAGAGGTAATCAAAGAAACTGGAATAATCAATGGGCTCAGAAACAAGGAGTTGATCTGAATAAAATCAATAGACCAAAACCTTGTTTCATATGTGGCAAGTTGAATCATTTGGCTAAGTATTGCTTCTTTAACCCTATTAATCAACAGATAAACTTTCAAAGATTTGTGCAAAAACCTGTTGGTTATAGGAAGGCTGGAAAGAAACATGTGATGAAGAAATCTGTTGAAAGTAAAGGCTCTATGAAAAATAAGGTTTTAAAAGAAAGTATTTTACTATGGGTACCTAGAAGTACTAACAGTGTTAGTACTGCTAAAAATATTAGTACTGCTAACACAGTTACTACTGCTAACAGTGTTAGTACTGCTAAAAATGTTAGTACTGCTAACACAGTTACTACTGCTAACAGTGTTAGTACTGCTGAAAATAATAATGCTGCTAACACAGTTACTACTGCTAACAAGGTTAGTACTGTTAAGCATGCAAGTGCTGCTAAGGCAGTTAGTACTTCTAAAATCAGTATTGCTTCTAGCAAAAATGTTTCCAAGCCTATTATTGTGACAAAACACTCCAAGCATGAGGAGTCAAAGTTTAAAAATCTTGTCAAGAAAGAATGCAAGTATTTTGATGAGAAAGGGGTACCCAAGACCACTTTGGCTTGGGTTCCTTATTCAAACTAACTGATTCATCTAATGTGCAGGGCAACCAACAACTCAAAGCAAAGAGCATTTGGCATGTTGATAGTGGTTGCTCTAGGCACATGACAGGTAACATGTCATGTCTTCAGGATTCAAGCAAATCAATGGAGGACATGTTGCTTTTGGAAATGATCTTACTGGTGGTAAAATAAGTGGCAAAGGTAATGTCACAAAAGGTAAGATGACATTTGAGGATGTCTACTATGTTGATCAATTGAAATACAACCTGTTAAGTGTATCACAGGTTTGTGACAAACAACATAGCATATTATTTACAAACACAGAGTGTATGATCCTTGCTCCAGGGTTCAAAGTAGTTGATGAAAGCTTGATACTACTTAGAACTCCAAGAAAGGACAATGTTTATTGTTTAGATATGGACAATGTTAATAGTGATTCATCCCTGAACTTTCTTGTTTCAAAAGCTTCTGTGGATGAATCCTCTCTATGGCACAGAAGGATGTGTCACATGAATTTCAAAACTATGAACAACCTTGTTAAAAACAACCTTGTAAGAGGTTTACCTTCAAAAGTCTTTTCATGTGATGATCATTGTGTTGCTTGTCTTAAAGGCAAACAGCACAAAATTTCTCATAAGACCAAAGAGTTCAATTCTATTTCTTCTTGTCTCCAGTTACTTCATATGGATCTGTTTGGTCCTACAAATGTTATGAGTATAGGCAAGAAATCTTACTGCTTGGTTATTGTTGATGATTACTCCAGATTTACTTGGGTATATTTTCTAAGGACTAAGGATGAGACAAGTGGACTTATCAAATCTTTTATTCTAAGAATTGAAAACCAAACTAATCAAAGAGTAAAAGTCATTAGATCAGATAATGGAACTGAGTTTAAAAATCATGATCTAAACACCTTTTGTGAAGAGAAAGGTATTGAGAGACAATATAGTGCTCCTAGGACTCCTCAACAGAATGGAGTTGTTGAAAGGAGAAATAGGACACTAATAGAGGCTGCTAGATCTTTGTTGGCTGATTCAAAATTACCAATTACCTTCTGGGCTGAAGCAGTTAATACTGCTTGTTATGTCCAAAACAGAGTTCTAGTGGTCAAGCAAAAGAACAAGACCCCATATGAGCTTTTAAATAAAAGAAAACCTTTCATTGGATTTTTCAAACCTTTTGGGTGTCCTTGTACTATTCTCAATACCAAATCTTACTTAGGTAAGTTTGATAGCAAAGCAGATGATGGATTTCTTGTTGGCTACTCATCTCATAGTAAGGCTTACAGAGTCTTTAACTCTTCTTCCAGAATAATTGAAGAAAGTGACAATGTCAAATGCAATGAGAACACACCAAATCCAATTGGGTCTGGTCCTCAGTGGCTATTTGACATTGACTCACTAACTAACTCTTTTGGTTTCAGTAGTGATGATTATGCAGGTACAGGGAGTGGAGAATCAGGGACTACACAAGTCTCAGAAAGTATATCTCAATCTGTGATATTTCCCATACCCACAGTGAATCCTGTTGAAGACTGTGAAAAGGAACCATCTACTGGACCAAGTCAAGGTGAAGAAGAAAGTAGAGATGAGGAGACTCAAGAAAATAAAGAACCAGCAGTGGCTACTGAAAACACTTCAGTTGAGTTGAATGACTCTAATCTAGAGTTGGGACTTAATGAAGAACCTAGTCATCACACCAGAATACAAAAGAATCATCCTCCACAGCTGGTAATAGGAGATATATCCTCTCCTATGATGACTAGAAATCAAAGTAAACTTCAAGAAATCCAAGATCAACAACACACAGTGCTTTCTTGTTTTTTATCCCAGCTTGAGCCTAAAAAGGCACATGATGCTATGAAAGAATCCAGTTGGATAGAAGTCATGCAAGAAGAGCTACTGCAGTTCAAGCTGCAAGATGTTTGGGATCTGGTAGACCTTCCTAAAGGCCAAAGGGCAATAGGAACAAAATGGGTCTTCAGGAATAAGAGAGTTGAAAGAGGTATAGTGATAAAGAATAAAGCAAGGCTGGTGGCTCAAGGGTATACACAAGAAGAAGGAATAGACTATGAAGAAGTATTTGCACCTGTGGCCAGGATAGAAGCAATTAGATTATTCCTGGCTTATGCTTCCTACATGAAATTCAAAGTCTATCAGATGGATGTGAAAAGTGCATTTCTTTATGGTTCAATTGAAGAAGAAGTATATGTCTGTCAACCACCAGGGTTTGAAAACCCAAGCTATCCAGACAGAGTATACAAATTAAAGAAAGCACTTTATGGACTACATCAAGCTCCAAGAGCATGGTATGACACTCTGTCATCCTATCTTTTGGAAAATGGCTTTGAAAGAGGAGTTATTGATAAGACTCTATTTATCAAGAGAAAGAAGAAGGATATCTTGCTGGTCCAAATCTATGTTGATGATATTATCTTTGGATCAACAAGAGACAACATGTGCAAGGAGTTTGAGGAACTAATGCATCAAAGGTTCAAAATGAGTTCCATGGGGGAACTTACTTTCTTCCTTGGACTCCAAGTTCAACAGAAGCTGATGGAATCTTCATATGTCAGTCCAAGTATGTGCAGGACATTCTAACAAAGTTTGGTTTCTCAGATTCAAAACCTGCTAGCACACGTATTGAGACACACAAGCAGATAACAGCAGATCTTGAGGGGGAGGATATGGATGTTCATCATTATAGATCCATGATTGGCTCTCTCATGTATCTTACAGCCTCTAGGCCAGATATAATGTTTCCAGTCTGTGTGTGTGCAAGATTCCATGTTAGGCCAAAGCAATCTCACTATCAAGCGGTTAAGAGGATATTCAGATATCTCAAAGGGCAACCCAGATTGGGACTTTGGTATCCTCATGACTCATCCTTTGACCTACTTGCATATTCAGATAGTGATCTAGGTGGAGCAAACTTGGACAGAAAATCTACTTCTGGAGGATGTCAGTTTTTGGGTGCAAGACTAGTGTCTTGGCAGTGCAAGAAACAAACCACAATATCCACATCTACAACAGAGGCAGAGTACATAGCAGTTGCAAGTTGCTGTTCTCAAGTCTTATGGATTCAGAATCAAATGTTGGATTATGGGGTAACCTTTCTACACTCTCCAATTTTTATTGATAACAGCAGTGCTATTAGCATTGTGAATAATCCTGTCAAGCACTCAAAGACAAAGCACATTGAAATCAGGTATCACTTCATAAGAGACTGTAATGAAAAGAAACTTATTCAAGTTGTAAAAGTTCACACTGATAATCAGTTTGCTGATATATTCACTAAAGCTTTTGATGTGGGTAGATTAACTTTCTTGGTAACAAGTGTGGGAATGATCAACTCTGAATAAGCCCCTTCTCAAAAAGTGGTTCTATACCTGTATATTGTTTATTCTTGGTGTTACTAATCTTCTTTTTCAGGATATGTATAGCAGTACTCAGTGTTTCGCAAGTTTAAAGGAGTAAGGTTAGTTAATACTGCTAGTAGTTAATACTGCTTTCAGTTAAAACTGCTAGTAGTTAATACTGCTCTCAGTTAATACTGCTAGTTAGTTAATACTGCTAGTAGTTAATACTGCTCTCAGTTAATACTGCTAGTAGTTAATACTGCTTTCAGTTAATACTGCTAGTAGTTAATACTGCTTTCAGTTAATACTGCTAGTAGTTAATACTGCTCTCAGTTAATACTGCTAGTTAGTTAATACTGCTAGTAGTTAATACTGCTCTCAGTTAATACTGCTTTCAGTTAATACTGCTAGTAGTTAATACTGCTTTCAGTTAATACTGCTCTAGGTTAATACTGCTTATGTCCCGAATACTATAAATACTCTTTGCCCGCCTAAAAGCTCATAACGACTCTTTGCATACTGTTCACTTGCGCTCTAAACCCTTTCTCTCTCAAAGTTCAAAGTTTTCAGGCAAGAATCTTCAAGGTCAATGGCATCAATGGCGTTCATTGACGAGCACAATGAAATCGCGATGCTCCAAAAGCCAAAGCAAGCTGAAGGTTTTCATCAGATAGTCGACTTTCTGAAGTCTAGCCACATTGCCCATGCTCTCACTATGTCTCCTACTATCTTCATAGAGCATCAGAGGCAATTCTGGGCACATGCCACCATTGTTACTGAGGATGGTGTGCAAATGATCAAGACGACAGTATGTGGAAAGCCATTGACAGTTACTGACGAAGTAATTCGCATCAGTCTATGTCTAGACGATGCCTCTGGTATAACTTCTATCCCTAATGATGAACTGTTTTCTACTCTTAAAAAAATGGGGTATGGAGGCCCATTGGGTGTTTTTAAGTTCTCAAAAGCTAAATTCTCACCCCAATGGCGTTTTCTTGTTCATACCTTGATGCACTGCATTTCTAAAAAGACCACTAGCTGGAGTGAGTTCAGCAGTCCCATTGCTTATGCTTTGGTCTGTTTAGCCACTGCCAGAAGGTACAATTTTTCACAAATGATTTTCAATGATCTTGTCTCAAACATGGGAAACAAAAAGGGCTTTTATATGTATCCCAGGTTTGTTCAAGCAGTAATCAACCATGAATTGACGGATCTTCCTCATTCTGATGGAATATATGTACCAAAACCCCCTAAAGGCAAGGTTTTCTCAAATATGAGAAGATCTGCTGGGGATTCGGAAGGATTAGACACCCCATTGTTCTCTACAATGATGGTGGTGTCCCAAACTAATGAAGGTATGGTAGCAGGGTCAAGGCCCCCATTAGACCAACCCACTGCTAGCCAATCCCAACCTTCCATCTCTCAAATTTTCCCTCAGTCCTTTGCTGCTAAACCCACTCCCATAATATCCAAGACCTATGTCAAGAGAAAGGTACACAAGGCTCCTTCCCTTGGTGTCCCTACTATTAACCAAGAGCCTCAAAGCCCTCTATTGGAGCATTCTCCAGTAGAGAATATCCAAAGGGAATCCACTAGGGTGTCTCCCAACCCACAGGAGGTGCTCTCTGAGGAGGAGGAAGAGCATATGGGAGAGAAGGCTGCCACTACTCCTGCTAGCTCAGAGGAGGTCAGTGGTAACATCCATAAGACCTTCCCCATGGCAACTTTGAATGAGCAATCATTCAAAGGTCCCCGGTGCCAAGAAACCAAGGGGGTGGATAGTGCTTCTGCTAGGCAGAAGACTTCCACTACAAAAAGATCCAATGATCCTTCAAAAGAGGGTAACACTTCTGGAGAGGGTGAGGACAGATATACTTACTATGAATTGATGGAAACAATGGGGAACATCAACCAAGATGTTCTCAAACAAGGAAAAGAAATTGAAGAGATGAAGATGGTCATCCTGTCACAACAAATCCAGATTGCCAAATTA
Organism: Arctium minus; assembly: GCA_954870635.1. Lineage (NCBI taxonomy): Eukaryota > Viridiplantae > Streptophyta > Magnoliopsida > Asterales > Asteraceae > Arctium > Arctium minus. The sequence continues at coordinate 126,342,073 of OX941081.1, read as the reverse complement.
AGGAAAATGGTGACAAGATTGGTGCATAAGCAGAGGAGAAAACAATTTGTTTTAAAGAAGAGGTCAAATAAGAAAAATGCTTCCAAAAAGGGGGAGAATTCAAGCTCAGAACAGATAGATCAATAGGTTGAGGGGGAGTTTGTTGAAGAAAGGGCTGAATTTGTTGAAGAAAAGGCAACAGCAGAAACCACACCAGCAGCAGTAACAACCCCAGCAGCAGAAACTGTTACTACTGCTAAGCCAAAACAAGCAGCAGAAACTGTTAGTGCTGCTGAAACTTCACAAGCAGCAGTACCAGAGTTAACACCAACAGAAATTGAAGTAGCTAAAATGCTCATCAAAGCAAAGAATGACACTCCCAAAGCAAAGGGAGTGGTCATAAATGAAGGGGGAGCAGAGAAAATAGAGAAGAAAGAAATGGGTGCAGATACAAGGAAAAAGGGAAAAGCAAAGATGATAGAATCTGATCAACCATCTAAAAAGCAAAAGATGATTGAGTCAGATGAAGCATTAGCAAAGAAAATGCAAGAGGAGTTAGATCTAGCAGAAAAGGAACAAGTTGAAAAAGACAGAGAAATGGCCAGAGCACTTGCAAATGAGTTAAATGAAGCATTTCAGAAAGGGCTGGAAACAGAGAAAGATAAGCAAAAAGAGCAATGTGCTTGAAAAAGGCTATGATGGCCAGAACAAGTGCTAAGAAGAGAAGACCTTCACAAACTTACCTTGCCACTCAGGAAAGATACAAAATGATAACTTTCTTGAGGAGTGCAATTGGTGTAAAGAAAGAAATGTTTGTGAAGATGAATTTTGATCAAATCAAGGAGCTATATGAGAAAGAAATGGGGAAGCTAAAGAGTAATGAAAAGGACAGAATGGAGTTCGAAAAGAAAGCTAAGGAGAGGCATGATGTGAATATCAATAAACCCTTCCCTGAAGGTGAAGAGGGAACTCCAACAAAGAAAAAGGAAGAGATTAAGGAAGAAAAGACTCTAGCTCAGAAGATCAAAAAGATAAAAAGAGTTAAGTCTATTGCTTCTAAAGGCCCTAGATCAGAAGAAAGGAAAAAGGAAGAAAAGAAGAAAGAAGCTACTATAGGACAAGGGCAAAGGATACTGAAGAGAACCAAGATGATGGCCAACAGAAAGAAAGTTGAAAAGAAGTCTAGAGTAGAAGAAGAAAAGAAAGTTGAATCTCAGGAAGAAATACCACAGAGTTCAGATGTAAACATGTACATGGTGGTAATGGATAAAATTCCAAAGCCTATTACAGCTGAACCTGTTGGATTCAAACCTCCTGAAGTTATCCTCTGGGATACTGTAGAGGTGGATGGTAAAGAGTACATCAGATTGAAAAGAAAGGATGAGAGGTATGAAGTCTACAGCACCTGGAGCAAAATTGTCAGAGAGTGTTCAAGATCTGATTTGGAAGAAATGTTTACAGTGGGGATGAAAGTTCATGCAGATCAGTTGACAGCTCCAGGGTTACCAATTGTGAAGCTAGTTATGGAATATTTGTGCATGTTGTTCAAACCAGAAACAGTAAAGCATTTGATAAAAGATGTATTTAAGACTGTTAGAGGATGGACTCTATATGAAAGGAGTGGAGTCTACGAACTAGCATTGGATACTTTTCACAGGGAGTATTACTTGGTGGATAGGGTATACAACCATACAAATCTGAAGCTTCATGCCATGTTAAATAAGAAGTTGAGTTGTACACCAAATTCAGAAATGGCAAAGTACTTAATTCAAAGAACTATTAATCAGAGCATGGGACTGGATCCTAACATTGGAGTAGATCAATGAAGATTTTGGAAGCATTTGAAGAACTTGACTTCTCTTTCTAAAAGTCAAGTTAGGGGGAGATTGTTGGGAACTGAAGATGTGAACAAGTCTTTAATGCTGCTAGTTCAGAATTACTACTGCCAGAGGACTTCAAAGTTAATACTGCTGAGTATTACTACTGCTAGTAGAATTAATACTGCTAGTCAAAGTTAGTGCTGCTTGAACAAAGTTAGTACTGCTTAGCTAGTTAGTACTGCTAGTGGTTAGTGCTGCTTAGTAGTTAATGCTGCTAAGACCAAGTTAATGCTGCTAGAAGAAATTAATGCTGCTGAGCATAGTTAGTACTGCTTTTGACTTAAAGAACCGGATGGAAAGGATGACAGCTGGAAAGAATCAAGATATTCATGGAAGGCTTGAAGATAATGATGGAATATATACTGAAGATATTTTATTTATTGTAATTATCTTTTTATTCAGTATAGGTACAAATTTGATAGAATAGTTTAGATAGAGATTAATTTATTAATTCTAAGTTTTTGTTTTTAGAGAGAGAATCAACCTCAAGGCATAGATCCTAATTCTATAGAAGTAGAATTCGTATTGGTGAGTCTGTTCATCAATATTGAGGTTGTGTGTTTAATCTTGTAACTTCAAGCATTCAATACAAGTTTACAAGTTGTTGATTGTTTACTGTTTTGGTTTACTGTTTTATTGAATATCAAAGTGTTATTCCGCAACTTCTTTGATATTAGTTTCTGAGAATTTATTCTTGTTAAGAATTCGATCCTGACATAAGCAGCATTAACCTTCAGCAGCATTAATACTCTGAGCAGTATTAACTCCAGCAGTACTAACTATGCTCAGCAGTATTAATCTCTTCAAGCAGTACTAACTATGAACTAGCAGTACTAATCTTGTTCAGCAGTATTAATATTCAACTGGCAGCATTAATCACAGAAGTAGCAACCAGAAGTAGTAACCATGTTCTTCTAGCAGCATTAACTTTTCTTAGCATTTCTTCAGTTTCCAACAATCTCCCCTTAACTTGACTTTTAGGAAGAGAAGTCAAGTTCTTCAGAAGATCTTCTTAGATGCTCCCAAAACTTCATCATGACTTATATTCCAGTATTTGCATCCAACCCCAAACTCTGATTGATTGTTCTTTGGATCAAATACTTAGCCATTTCTGAATTTTCAACACATCCAAGCTTCTTCTTCAACATTAAATGAAGTTTCAATCTGCTATGATTGTATACTTTATCCACTAGGAAGTATTCTATGTGATTTCTATCCAAAGTCACAGAATATACTCCACTAGTTTCATCCAAAGTCCAATTGGTAACTGCTTGAAAAACATTCCTTATGATCTCCTCCACTTCATCAGGTTTGAACATCATACACAGATACTCCATTACCAGTTTTGTAATTGAAATCCCTGGAGCTTTCAACTGATCTGCATACAACTTCATCCCTATATCAAACATTTCTTCAATATCAGATCTTGAGCATGTTCTGACAATCTTAGCCTAAGTACTGTAGACTTCATACTTTTCATCTTTCCTCTTCAACCTTATGTATTCTTTTCCATCTACCTCCAGTACATCCCAGTGAATGACTTTTAGGAGGTTTAACTCCTACAGGTTCAGCTGAAATTGGTTCAGGAACATTGTCCATTACAACCATGTACATCTTTACATCCTCAGTGCTTAAATGCTCTTTCTTTTCTGATGGCTCAGGTGCCTCTTCTTCTCCAGCAACCTTTTCTGCCTCTTCTTCATTTATTCTAGGCTTCTTTGTTATCTTTCTCCTTGCCTCTTCTTTTGTTATATTTCATTTATTTCTGATGAAATATGTGGCACTGTGAGTTATGTGATTAATAGTGTTGGTCCCAGAGGTGCTTAACAAGTTTATAGAAGGGGGGGGGGGGGGGGGGTGAATACAAACACAGTATTTAAAGTTTAATAAACTGTTTATTGAATAATCAAACACAATTTACAAGTTTGTTGCGGAATAAGATTAAGACAGACTCAATATAAACAAACTTAAGAAACACAAAGATGGTTGCACAAGAATATAGAGAATGAGGGGTTTTAGAAGTATAGAAAACAAAGGTTTCTATGTTGGTTCAAGAATAGAGCACACCCTCAGATGGAGAGGTGATCTTTCTATTTATACCCTATGCATTAAATGCATGGCAGGGTACTTTACACATGTCATTCAGTGATTGGCTTTTGTAGTCTGACTTTTGGGAGACATGCTTTCGGCCGTATCATGAACAGTGTAGTTGACAGAGTTGTTGTACGATTTGTCGCAGAGATATGTCCGTTCTGACACATCGTAATGGTTGTGCAAGGTAAGACAAAAGGAAACTTGAGGCATAAGCTTTGTGATCGATTGATCGTTGAATATCTCTTTCTTCAAAGATATAAAGAGGTTCAGCTATCGCTGAAGCTTTTCCTCATGTTCCTTCGCGTATAAGTAGAGTTGTCTTTGCTTCACTGATATCCGCATCAGGTCAGTAGTAGACTTCTCTTTGTTCAGTGGCTTCTTCTTCGATTCAGCTATGAACATGTGTTGACGCGAGACTTGTCTTCAGGGATTACGTTACTGTTTACATCAGAACTATCAGCGATAACTGAACATACTCAGTTTGATCACTGATAGTGAAACACTAATACATATTAAATGTTTTTAAGAAAAACTATTAGCGATAACTGAACAGACTTAGTCTGATCGTCGATGGTGAAACACTAATACATATTAAAACGTAATTTTCACTAAGTATAGAAAAGGGTCGTTATCAAATCACTGAGAGAGTTTGGATCAACAATCTCCCCCTATTTGATAATGACAAAGTAACTGAAGAAAATTACTTTAAGGATCAAAATAAAGGAATAAATAGGACTCATAATATACATGTCCCAATTACTATTTTGAGGGATCTTTTACAGTACTGATAGAGTTAAGTACTTCACTGAAATATTCATTAATCCATGAAAAGAATTACAAGGTATGAAAATTACAAGTACAAGTGAAGAACTAACTATTGTAAGTTTAACTAATAGATTACAAGAAATAGGAAACTAATCTATCAGCTATCTAAAGAAGACTTGGGAGGATTGATTATATACTCAGGTATTTCTTCTCCTTTTTGCCTTCGATCTGAAGATTATTGAGATATGATTGCCTTGATCGGTTCAGCAGAGGGAGAGTAGTCACACCATAAGCACAAGAGATCCTTGAGATGGCTGAGGGGACAGATAGGAATTTCAGAGACTCTCTGAAATCTGAGTTCTTCCTCAATCATTTCTGAAGAAGATTCCAAAAGGTTCTTTAAGAACTTGTCCTGCAACATATAGTCCACCAGGGGCAGAGATAGATCAAGAACCGAGCAGAGCTTCTCTTGAGAACTTGATGGAGATTTCATTTTTGATCACTATGACATTTTCAGAGGAGGAGGAGACATGCTTCCTTTTAAATTGCCTTGGTTTGTAAGGAAGAGCAGATGGTACTTTCAACACAGTGGAGACTTTGTTGATGAGGGCTTCCAAGATGCCTTCGACATAGCCTCTGCTGGTTGATTTGGATTTCTTCAACGCTTCTTTGAACTCAGGCCATTCCATATAACCTAAGCTTTCCAGCTTTGACACGAACATGTCCTTACAACTTCCATCCTCTCTGGTAATCTCCATAGTGACAGAAACTCTGTCCTTCTTCTTTTTCCCTGAGATGACAACTGCTATGATCTTCATTGGGTCAGAGCGATAGTCGATTTTTCTTTTACACCATTCGACTGAGCTATCGTTGACCCTTTGTTCTTTTGAGCGCTCTTCTTCAATCTCTTTCAACAGAGCAGCCTAGACTTCAACTGGTTTCTTCTTCAACTTCTTGTCTTTGACTTGAGATGACTGAATCTTGAGAGCAAGAGAGGCATCTCTTTGACAATCAGCTATCATCTTCCCCAGCACTGACAGATTCTTCGATTTCATCTTTAGTCAGGAACTCTAGATCTGTTGATTGAGAGGGGATCTTCAGTCGTTGATTCTCTAGATGAAAAAGTCATCTATGTTCGTCTCTTCATCTCTTCCTCTGACCAGTGAGATGGTCTGTGTCAGGATCGAAATTCAAAAAAGAATTTAATTCACACACACTCAGAATCAATGCTAAAGAAGTTGCGGAAAAACACTTTAACACTAACAATCAATGAAACAGTATATGCACTTAAATCACAAGTTATATTGATTAAACTTGATGATTACACACAAAACCTCAATCTGTTGAACAGGCTCAACAGACGTTCTATACTTCTCTATAGAAAGGATCTAAACTAGTCTTGAGGTTAATTCTCTCTAAAACAAAACATATGAATAATGAATTTTTTTTTTATCAAAGACTTCTATACTATATAAACAAGACTGATTACAACATAATTATCAAAATAAAATTGATCTTCAGTCCATAATTATCTCCTTTACTTTCGCTTCAATCTATACAACTGTCTTCATTCTCATACGGAGTCTTCATCTCATAAGCAACACTATCTTCATGAGCAGTATTAATTCTGTACTAGAAGTATTAATCTCAGCAAGCAGTATTAATTTTGTCTCAGCAGCATTAACTCCTTCAAGCAGTAGTAATTGTGATCTAGCAGTACTAACTTCCTCAGGCAGTAGTAATAGTCATGTCTAACAGTAGTAACCATCCCTAGCACATTTCAGACCCAACAATCTCCCCCTAACTTAACTTTTCAAATTGAGAAGTTAAGTTCTTCAAAAACTGGTCTTCATGATGCTTTCAAAACCTAAGTTTACACCCCTAGATTAGTATCAAAACCCAAGCTTTGATTGATGATCCTCCTAACCACAATCCTTGCCAATTCAGAGCCTTAAGGACAAATTAGTTTGGTTTTCAGCTTCCCATGTAGCTTGGATAGGCTATGGTCATATATCTTATCCACCAGGTAATATTCATGGAAACTTTTGTCAATGGTTAAGATATATACCCCACACCTTTCTATAAGCATCCAGTTGTCCACAGACTTGAATACATCTTTGATGACCTGCTTGACAAGATCTGGACTGAACATCATGCATAAATACTCCATTGCTAGTTTCTTGATGTTCATCCCTGGAGTCTTCAGCACATCCCCATACAGATTCATTCCCACTTTAAACATTTCTTCCAAGTCTGACCTTGAACAACATCTGACTATCTTCCCCCAAGTAGAATAGACTTCAAAGTGATCACCCATTCTTTTGACTCTGAACTATTCTTTGCCTTGATCTTCAAGAATATCCCAATGGATGATTTCAGGGGCTTGGACTGAAATGGGATCTGCCTTCACTAGATCATTATCTGTTACAGTCATGTAAAGTTCAAAATGCACATCAGATTGACTTGGTTGCTGTGCACTTTGACTTAATTGCTCAGCTTGACCTGTAACAGATGATTCTGTTTCTTTCTCAGATTCTGCAACCCTTGGCTTCTTAGACAGTTTCTTGGAAGCTATTGTCTTCAACCTTTTAACAAATTTGACTTCTTTAGTAGTAGCTTCCTCTTTCTTTTCTTCAGCCTTAGGGGTGGTCTCCTCACTCTCAGGGAAGGGTTGTTGAATATTGAGATCATGTGTCTCCTTCATTCTTGTATAGATCTTCAACTCTTGAGTAGGACATATCAGCAAACATTTCTTCCTTAACCCCCACTGAGCCTTTCAGAAAGTTAATCATCTTTCTCCTTTCTTGATTGGCCAAGTAAGTTTTAGAAGGTTGTCTTTTTTGCTTCTTTGATGGCAGTCTTTGTATGGAAGCTTCCACAGTGCTTTTCTTGGCCTCAGCTGCAGCCCTTAAGCTTTCTTGATATTCCTCATTCAGCCTAGTGGACAGATCTAGAGCAATCTGCCTATCTTTAGCCTTCTGAGTTTCTTCTTCTTGTTGTAGCTCAGTCTGCAGCTTCTTAGCCAGTTCCTCATCTAGTTCAATCTGTTTTAGCTTCTTTGGTGGCTTTGCAAATTCATCCACCTTTTCCTTTCCTTTCCTCTTCAGTTCAGCCTCACTGATTTATTTCCTTTTTATCTCAGGTCCTCCCTATTTGATTTCCACTCCCTTGGCCTTTTGAGTGGCTTTGGGAGTGTCTGTTTTGGCCTTTAGAAAGGTTTCTGCTATCTCTATTTCTTCAACAGAAAGGCCTGTTACTGCTGCTGCCTCTGTTACTGATGCTAAGCCAATTGATGCTGCTTTCTTGAATGTTTCTATTGTTGGCTCTGTTTCTACTGCTGTACTGGTTTCTGCTTCTTTGCCCTTCTCCCCCTCAAAAGTAGATTCCATTCCAACATGACTCTGTTTCTCAGATTCAGCGCTATTCTCCCCTCTTTGGAAGCATCATGAGGGATGCTCCTCTTCTTCAGTATGAATTTGGTCCTCCTCTTCTTTTGCACATGCTTGAGGACCATTTTCTTGAGGTTGGAACTCTGGACTTGTTGGCATAAGATCATTTGTTGCAGCTTCTCAATAAGTTTGCCCTGAGATAGGACATCCTTATTGATATTGGCAATAGTTTCCATCAATTCATCGTATGTATATCTATCCTCACCACCTTTAGGTGTGTTTACCACCCTTGGAGGATCACTGGAACTTTTAGTAGGGGTCCTCTGCCTAGCAGAGGCACCTTCTACCCCCATGGTTTCTTGGCACCGGGGACCTTTGGATGATTGTTCACCCAAAGTTGCCGTGGGGAAGGTCTTAGAGATGTTCACACTGTCCTGTCCTACACTTTGTGCAGAAACAGTAGTGTGAGCCTTTCTTCCCACATGCTTAACCTTCTCCTTAGTAAGCACCTTCTTGGGGTTGGGATACACCCCTTTGGTTTCCCTTTGGATATTCTCTAATGAAAAATGCTCCATTAGAGGGCTTGTAGGCTTAGAGCGTGTTGGTACATGAAGGGAAGGATCCTTCTACACCTTCTTTTTAGTGTATAATTTGGTGATGGGAGGGGTTGGTCTATTTAGAAGGGACAGAGGAATTGTTTTTATGGTGGAAGGTGTGGGTAGGTCATTAGTGGGTCAGTCCAATGAGGCTTGGAACCCTGATGCCTCACCTGTAGAGTGGGACACAACCATGTGTGTCAATACCTTAGAAGACCTTACAAGTTCTCCTCATATTAGAAAACACCTTCCCTTTCGGGACCTTAGGTACATATACCTCATTAAAATGAGGTAATTCTGTTAATTACTTATTCAATATAGTTTGTACAAACCTGGGATACATATAAAAGAATTTTGACTTGGTATCCAGGTTTGACAGAAAATAATTTAAGACCATTTTCGAAAAATTGAACTTTCTGGAGGTTGCTAAGTAGACCAAAGCATAAGCAATGGTACTGCTGAACTCACTCCAACCAGTTGTTTTCTTTGAAATGCAATGCTGGAGAGTATGAACAAAGAATCTCCACTGAGGTGAGAATTTGTTCTTAAAGAACCTATAAATCTCAGTGGGACCTTCATATCCCATTCTGCTAATATTTTCAAAAAGATCTTCCTTGGGTAGAGATGTTATACCTGCGGCATCATCTAAAAGTAGATGAATGCGAATGGTCTCCTCCGAGATGGTCAGGGGTTTATCACAAACCCTTGACTTGCTAACCCGAGTACCCTCATCATTATGGATGGTGGCATTTACCCAGAACTGTCTTTGATGTTCCTAATAGATTATGGGATTGACCGTTAAAGCGTGGGCGATATGTGTGGATTTTAGGAAGTCCACAATCTGATGAAATCCTTCGGCTTGGTTGGGCTTATTTAGCATTGCCAACTCATTGTGGTCATCGACAAATACAAGACCTGCCATTTGAGAGAGATTTGACTGCGAACTATGGTTAAGAGCTTGAAAAGCAAGAGCGTTAGTGAGACCGAGAGAGAAAGAAGATAAATGAGCGCAAGAAATTCAAAGAGCCGTTTTGATTTTTGGCGGACTAAGGGGGTACTTATAAAATCATTGAAACATTTAAGAGTAGTACTAATTTACATTAGCAGTAGTAACTACAAACTAGCAGTAGTAATACATACTAACAGTATTAACACAGACTAGCAACATTAACACAGACTGGCAGTAGGAAAACTAACCAGCAGTAGTAACACAGACTAGCAGTGGTAATACAGACTAGCAGTAGTAATACATGCTAGCAGTATTAACTATACTTCACTTTTGTTTGGCCTTTCATCCTGAAACACTTAAGCACACAAGGGTTAATAGCACCAATTTAATGAAAGTAAATAAGGAGGAATCTATATACGTACATAGAGAGAATGAGAATATACTTATTCATTGTTCATCATGCCCACACTTGTGACCAAGAATGTGAATCTACCCACATCAAAAGCTTTTGTGAATAGATCAGCAAACTGGTTACTTGTGTGTATTTTCTGAACCTGAATTAGCTTCTTCTCATTACAGTCTCTGATAAAATGGTACCTTATTTCTATATGCTTTGTTTTTAAATGCTTGACAGGATTATTAACAATGCTAATAGCACTGTTGTTGTCTATGAAAATAGGAGTGTAAAGAAATGTCACACCATAGTCCATCATTTGATTCTGAATCCATAGCACTTGTGAGCAGCAGCTTGCAGCAGCTATGTATTCTGCTTCTGTTGTTGAAGTGGACACTGTGGTTTGCTTCTTACACTGCCATGATACTAGTCTTGCACCCAAAAACTGACATCCTCCAGTTGTAGACTTTCTGTCCAAGTTAGCTCCACCCAAATCACTATCTGAATATGCCAGTAGGTCAAATGGTGAGTCATGAGGATACCAAAGTCCTAATCTAGGTTGACCTTTGAGATATCTGAATATCCTCTTGACTGCTTGAAAATGTGATTGCTTTGGCCTAACTTGAAATCTTGTACACACACAAACAGGGAACATGATATCTGGTCTAGAAGCTGTGAGATACATGAGAGAGCCAATCATGGATCTGTAATAATGAACATCCACATCCTCCCCCTCAAGATCTGCATTTATTTGTTTGTGTGTCTCCATGGGTGTGCTTGCAGGCTTGGAATCTGAGAACCCAAACTTGGTTAAAATGTCTTGCACATACTTGGTTTGGCTTATGAAGATTCCATCTTGTTTCTGCTTAACCTGTAGCCCAAGGTAGAAAGTAAGTTCACCCATAGAACTCATCTTGAATCTCTTATGCATTAATTCTTCAAAATCTCTGCACAATTGATCTTTTGTGGATCCAAAGATGATGTCATTCACATAGATTTGCACTAACAGGATGTCCTTCTTCTTCCTTTGAATGAACAGAGTCTTGTCAATGATTCTTCTCTCAAAACCATTTTCCAAGATATAGGTAGACAATGTGTCATACCAAGCTCTTGGTGCTTGATCTAGTCCATAAAGTGCTTTCTTCAATTTGTATACTCTGTCAGGGTACTTGGGATTTTCAAACCCTGGGGGCTGACAGACATATACTTCTTCTTCAATTTTGCCATATAGAAAAGCACTTTTCACATCCATTTGGTAGACTTTGAACTTCATGAAAGAAGCATAGGCTAAAAACACCCTAATTGCCTCAATCCTAGCCACTGGTGCAAAAACCTATTCATAATCAATTCCTTCTTCTTGAGTGTACCCCTGTGCTACCAATCTAGCCTTGTTCTTGATCACTATCCCTCTCTCGTCCTTCTTGTTTCTGAAAATCCATTTTGTCCCTATAGCTTTGTGTCCTTTAGGCAGTTCTACCAAATCCCATACATTTTGCAGTACAAACTGCAGCAGCTCCTCTTGCATTGCTTCTATCCAGCTTGGATCTTTCGTTGCATCATGCGCCTTTTTGGGCTCAACCTGAGATAGAAAGCAAGATAGTAAGCCTGATTGTATGTCTTTTAATCCTCCCAACTTACTCTGATTCCCTGTGATGATTGGAGAATTGATGTCACCAATCACCAACTGAGGAGGATGATCTTTATGCACTTTTGTTTGATGAATAGCCTCTTCATTAATCTCTGCATCCAGATTAGAGTCATTCTTTTCAAGAGAGCTGCCACCAAACACTGAGGAGTTCTCATCATCAGTATCGTCTTCTGCCAATGCAGGCATCTCAGGTTCTAGATGTTCTAAAGTCAAAAGTTGATCCTCTTTTTCATCTATCTCCTCTTTATTATGAGCAGTTGCAATATCCTTTGAATCTGAAGCATCTTTCTTCTCTTGAACATAGAGTTCAATAGGATCTGTTGTAGAGATTGGGAACAACACAAACTCTTGTCTTTTGTCTTGTACTAATTCTGTCCCTGTTCCTGTATTATTCTAATAACTGAAACTCAAAGAATTATATAGTGAATCAATGTCAGAAAGCCACTCAGGGCCTATACCAAGTTTATTTGGTGAGCTCTCATTGCATTTGACATTGTCACTTTCCTCAATTATTCTAGAAGAGGTATTAAATACTCTGTAAGCCTTACTTTGGGATGAGTAACCAACCAGAAATCCATCATCTGCTTTGCTATCAAACTTGCCTAAGTGAGTTTTGGTATTAAGAATTGTGCAAGGACACCCAAAAGGTTTGAAAAATCCAATAAAAGGTTTCTTCTTTTTAAAAAGCTCATAGGGTGTCTTGTCTTGGGATTTTACTACTAGAACTCTGTTTTGAACATAGCAGGCAGTATTAACTGCTTCTGCCCAAAAAGTAATTGGAAGTTTTGAATCTGCCAACAGAGATCTAGCAGCTTCTATCAGAGTCCTATTTCTCCTTTCAGCAACACCATTCTGTTGAGGAGTCCTACGAGCACTGTATTCTTTCTCAATGCCTTTTTCCTCACAAAAGCTGTTTAGGTCATTATTCTTAAATTCAGTTCCATTATCAGACCTAATGACTTTAACTCTTAGATTTGTTTGGTTTTCAATTCTCAGAACAAAGGATTTGATCAGTCCACTTGTCTCATCCTTAGTCCTCGGAAAATAGACCCAAGTGAATCTAGAGAAATCATCAACAATAACTAAGCAGTAGGATTTCTTACCAATACTCATCACATTTGTAGGGCCAAACAGATCCATATGCAGTAAAGTAAGAGGTGAAGATATTGTATTTATCTCTTTGGACTTATGAGAAGTTTTGTGTTGTTTGCCTTTAAGACATGCAACACAATGATCATCACATGAAAATACGTTTTGTGGTAAACCTCTTACAAGGTTCTTTTTCACAAGTTTATTCATTGTTTTAAAGTTCATGTGACACATCCTTCTGTGCCAAAGAGATGATTCATCAACAGAAGTTTTTGAAAATAGACAATTAAATGATGAATCATTAGATACATTCTCTAAATCCAAGCAATAAACATTGTCCTTTCTTGGTGTTCTCAGTAGTATCATACTTTCATCAACTACCTTGAGTCCTTTAGCAAGGATAATACATTCAATATCAGTAAACAATATACTATGTTTTTTGTCACAAACCTGTGATACACTTAACAGGTTGTATCTCAATTGCTCAACATAGTAGACATCCTCAAAGGTCATCTTACCCTTTGACACATTACCTTTTCCACTAATCTTTCCTCCAGAAGGATTATCACCAAATGCAACATGTACTCCATCAATTATTTTGAAGTTTTGTAGGCAGGACTTGTTGCCTGTCATGTGCCTAGAGCAACCACTATCAACATGCCAAATGCTCTTCCCTTTTAGCTGTTGGTTGCCCTACACATAAAGTAGAACAATTAGTTTTTAATAGGAACCCAAGCCAAAGTGGTCTTGGGTTTCCCATTCTCATCAACATATTCACAATCAGTTTTGATGAGCTTTTCAGACTGGGGAATCTTATGGCTTGAGTGCTTTGTCGGGATAATAGGTCTTGCAGTACTAACACTAGAAGCAGTACTAACTGAATTAGCAGTACTAACTAGGTTAGCAGTAATAACTCTGTTAGCAACACTAACATTGGTAGCAACACTATTTCTATCAGCAGTACTATTTGAAGTAGTAGTACTAACAGCTTTCTTTATTTTTGGAACCCATACCTGGACAAAGTTGTTTGCTTTCTTCTTCATTAAGTTACTCCATGACTTGTTTGGGGTATTTTTCTTTGATTTTGCAAACTTGTTTTGAACATGAGTTTTTAAAGGTGCTCTTTTTACATTTTCAGCCATATGACTCCTTCTTTGATTCCTATAACTAACAGGATTTTGTATATGTCTTTGAAAATTTATCCTTTGGTTCATAGAATTGAAATAACAGTATTTGGCAATATGATTAAGCTTTCCACAAATAAAACAAGGTTTTGGTCTATTGATTTTACTCAGACCAACCCCTTGTTTTTGTGCCCACTGATTATTCCAGTTTCTTTGATTACCCCTTGTTTTATCATGTTTTTGGGGCTGATGTTGTTTACATGTACAGGGATTCACAACTGTGGTCTGCATATAGTGGACTCCCTGTACCTTTCCCTTTTCTTTCTTTGAGCTATCTACCTTTTCACTCTTGATGAATGGTTTACCCCCCCCCTTTCATTTGTAAGGATGTGATTTTCTACAGGATTCTCTTCTACATTCTTTCTCTCAGAATTCTCTTCCTCATTCTCTTCTTCAACCACCAGACTATCTATAGGATCTACTTCTGTTGCTCCTATAGGTAAGTCCTCCTTATTTTGGTTCTCTAAGAGATCTGAAGAGGGAGGGATGTAATTATTGTTATAAGGTGGAGGTGTTGCATTGTATCCTATACCACTCTTGATCTTATCATGAACTTGAGCTTTAAGCAAAGAGTCCATTGCTTTGGACGCATAAGAGAACTTCTCAATGTTAAGCTTAGCTTTCTCATACTCACTCTTTATCTTCTCACATTCCTCTTTAGACTTTTCTATTTGAATCTCTAATTGATTTTTCTCCCACTTCCAGTAATTTGTGTAATAGTAATGTTGAAGTTCATTGGCCTTGTAAGCCTTGATTTGATTTTCAAACTTCTCAACAATCACTTTATACTCTTTTATATCTCTCTCTAACCTTTTAAGGTCGTCACACATGCTTTGGTTATGATCCCTGTACTTTTGTACAGTCTGATGACACTCTTTAGTGCACAGTTTAGTTTTTACCTCTGTTGGAATATCTGTGCTTGAAGATTCTAAGACTTCTGCCATCAAGGCTTGATTCTGAACAACTTCTTCTGCTTGATCACTCCAATCAAATCCCATTCCTTCTTGAGAAACAAGAGCTTGAGTGGAGTTTCTGTTGTTTTGGAAGCTTGAGGAATGTGCTTGCTGGTGGTTGCTGCCATATTGTTGAGGAATTCCTCCTCTGCATTCTTTTGCAAAGTGTCCCATCTTGTTACACTTGTAGCACTCCACCTTTGACTTGTCAAAACCATCACCATCTTCTCTCCTCTGAGAAAAGTTGTTCCTTCTAGTCCTCTTTATTAATCTCTTGACCCTCATAGTTAGCATGGCCATCTGCCACTTTATATCCATCTCCTCAAGGTCATCTGCATTAATTTGTTCAAGATCATCATTAATTAAACCAGAATTAGCATAACTAGCAAGAAAAGCTTCTAATACAGAGTCATTAGATACATCATGCTTAGATACATAAGCAATACTAACTGATTCTGTATTAACAGCAGAATCAGTAGAAGAAGAAGATGATAAAAGAACAGCATTATGAGTGTATCCAGATGGTCTTTTCTTGGCTTCCACTTCAGCCTGAAACACCCTTAAGTCATTATAAAGATCGTCTAGTTCTTTGTCCTCGAGGTTGTCATTCTGTCTGAAGGAGACAATATACATGGTCCATTCATCTCCAAGGGACCTTAAGAACTTTCTGTTTACATCATCTTGATCAATCTGCACTCCAACAGTAGCTAGTTCACCAATCAGCTTGTTAAACTTGTCAAAAGTTTGAGTAATGGACTCATTCTTAGTTGACATGAAGTTTTCATACAGTTGCTTCAATATTGCCTTCTGATTTCTCTTGGTACTTTTGGTACCAGAGAATCTCTTCTCTAGAGCATTCCAAAGCATCTGGGCATCAGTGTAGTTGCAGAATTGGTGTTGATACTCATTAGGAATAGCCAAGAGCAGTGTGCTCAAGGCTTTCATCTTTGTCTGCCTTATCTTCCTCTATCCATCCATCTTTGGTGGGATTCTTTTTCCATCTGCTCCAATCTTTCCTTCATTAGATGGGCCATTCTCAATGATGTCCCACATAGAGTAATTTGTGAGAAGAATGTATTGCCTGATCCTAATCTTCCACATGTCAAACTAATTAGATTTGAGCATTGGAACCTTTGAGACCAGAACGCTATCACTTGAACCGTCCATGATGATTGTTGTTTTTCTGAGTTTAACAAAGCTCTGATACCACTTGCCAGGATCGAAATTCAAACAAGAATTTAATTCACACACACTCAGAATCAATGCTAAAGAAGTTGCGGAAAAACACTTTAACACTAACAATCAATGAAACAGTATATGCTCTTAAATCACAAGTTATATTGATTAAACTTGATGATTACACACAAAACCTCAATCTGTTGAACAGGCTCAACAGACGTTCTATACTTCTCTATAGAAAGGATCTAAACTAGTCTTGAGGTTAATTCTCTCTAAAACAAAACATATGAATAATGAACTTTTTTTATCAAAGACTTCTATACTATATAAACAAGACTGATTACAACATAATTATCAAAATAAAATTGATCTTCTGTCCATAATTATCTCCTTTACTTTAGCTTCAATCTATACAGCTGTCTTCATTCTCATACGGAGTCTTCATCTCATAAGCAACACTATCTTCATGAGCAGTATTAATTCTGTACTAGCAGTATTAATCTCAGCAAGCAATATTAATTTTGTCTCAGCAGTATTAACTCCTTCAAGCAGTAGTAATTGTGATCTAGCAGTACTAACTTCCTCAGGCAGTAGTAATAGTCATGTCTAGCAGTAGTAACCATCCTTAGCACATTTCAGACCTAACAGTCTGGAGGGCCTCCCTGAATGTTGCAGGGACTCTTCTTCCTCATCTCCTTCATCAATCTCTCTTACAGAGATTGGGATTATTTGTTCATCAGCTACAGCGGCTGGGATTATTTGAAGTTCTTTACCCTTAAGCAGGGGAGAGAACTGTCTGGTCAGAAAATGAAAAGAAAGTTAGTTTATTTTAGGGGAAGGAGAAAGATAAAGGCTTAGAAAGAAGCAGGGGTGGGGATTTTATAGAAGAATATTGGAACAAGAGAAAGGCATACCTGAGAAGGATTCTCCTCAGATAGTGAAACAATCTTCAGGCTTCCCTCAGCAGCAACATCCTTGGATTTGCTTTGGAAAGGGGTTCCTAAGGATGTTCCATGGCTCCTGTTATCCCAGTTTAATCTAGTTGGTAAATAATCAATCAAGTAATCAAGCAACACAATAATAATCAAGAGATAATAAGATCAGAATAACATACCAATCCCTTGAATAAAAATGAAACCCTTGAGTGTTCTTGATACCCTTGAATACAGAGAATACGTACGGCTATTAACTAGAATATTATCAGAGTTAAACCTAAAACTAAACTAAACAAAACTTTAAATACCTAGGCTAAAAGGCCTAATGGGCTTGGGCCCAATAGCTAATAACTATCAATCTATTACAATTTAAACCCTCTAACTTTAACTATCAAATAAATACAGTTTAGACCCTCTAATTTAACTTTAATCTTGAATACAATTTATGATCCAACAATCTCCCCCTTTGGATTCAAGATTAAAAAAAATTTGCAATTGTCTTCGGGTCTTCACTTTTCTTCTCGTTTCTTGAAAAACTTCAGATATGACGTTGATAGCTTCAAAACCTGATATCTTTAAATAATCTTCAAATCTTTCTTTGAATGCAAACACTTTGATATCTTTGAAAATCTTCAGCAGTCTTCAGATTTTATTCTCCCCCTTAATATATTCTCCCCCTTTTTGATGAGTGGTGAGAAGCATCATCATCAAAACTTGTCAAAACAATCTCCCCCTTTATGGAAAAATCTCCCCCTTTGTCTTTATAGACTTCAATGTAGCACTGTCTTCAAATATCGAGCCCTGTGTGGAAATAAGAGAAGTCTTCACAGATGGAAAGAGTGATTATTTCAATCTTTTCAAATTAAAATAGAAAGTAGTAACCATTCAAATCTTTTCAAATTCAAACAGTTTAATAGGTGTAACCCTGAATCAACAAATGACTCAGTTAGAATGCCTGTCAGTAACACAAAGTTACTATATAAGGAGCTGGTTTGATGTTGGCTCCCCAGGTCTTCCATTCAATTATCGAATAACACATGGTTATCTACGAACGTTCTGACAGAAAACAAATTTCTGTGTGCTCGTGCATGTGTATGAAAAAATTTAAGCATAAGTGATTGCTTTTCAATATAGGCTCAAAATATGTAAACTTGTTGAGACAGCAACAAATTATACAAAGACTCAATGTGCATGAGAAAGGGTTCGAAGATGGGGCAACTTTCCTTCTTTTTCAATATTAGTATCTTCCAAATGAAGAACCAATAGCGTATGTGCTGCGTCCCCAGAAAATGTGAAACATTTTCTTTTTGAGAAAAGAATGAGTAGCTGGTGAGGGTTGTACGCAAGAGATGGCATGGGCTAATTGCCCTTTTCAATGATGGTCACCAAAGAATGTGATCCAATCAGGTTATGTGGCTGCCCGGCTCAGAAAGTGGTTTGGTGCAGAGTTTAATATTCTTTTACTCTGATCTCTCACCCTCTTTCTTTTAATGCTTGCTTCTAACCAATCTCTCCTTTTCATTTTACCTCTTTTCACACACCATCACTCAATTCTTTTGACCCCTCTCCCCTCAATCACTCAAGGAATACTTCCGGGGTAGGAAACACTGGTTATCGTGAATCCATGGAAGTTCTGTTAAGTTCTCACACTGAATCCCATGTATTGTCCTAAAAGAACGTACTGTTCAACAAGCTTTAGTACATGAAAGCATAAATACCACTTCTTACATGAAGCATAAAAATTTTGGAGAAGTCAAAACAGTTGTGTTTGACGATGCAATTCTCCCCCTCAAACTAAAAGTGGTTGGCAATAAGCTCATATCAATTTGTCATGAAGAATAATATGCTGGAGAATCAAAAATGAATGTTGTTTATATGAACAATATATAAACATATTTTCAATGAAAGCACATGAAATGACGTTTGATTCAATCAACAGTGAATACAAAGAATGTGAGTATTACCATAGAAAGATTTAACTTTTGATACATGGTAATAACAAAGTCAAATAGAATGTTCTGAACCGTTATGTTTATGAATACTTGACAAAGTATATTGACAAGATAAAACGCAAGTATTTATCTTTAAGAACACACGGTCAGATAATCTTTTAAAATCACAGATATTCTCCCCCTTAACTGATTTTTTTTAACATAAAGATAAAGCAGAAAAATAAAGCACTAGAGTGCGGGTTCTAATCTGATGTGATTAGAAGCCCTAGTCACTTGAACAAACCTGCATAAATGAAAGAAATAATGGTAATCATTTGTGAAAATGATTCCTCTTTCGTTAGCAACAGTTGAAGAATAAAAATGAACACAAAATCAAGACAGAGAATACTCCCCCTTGAATCATGAGTAAGGTCTAAGACATGTTCAACATACCAAGTTTGCTGATTAGAAAATGGAATCGCTTTTCAACCAATGGCTTGGTGAAAAGATCAACTAACTGGAAGTCAGTTAGAATAAAGTGCATTTCAATATTACCTTTTTCTACATGATCCTTGATGAAATGATAGCGTACATCGATATGTTTGGTCTTTGAATGCTGTATCGGGTTAGCAGTTATAGATATGGCACTCTTGGAATCAGAATAAATAGGAACACGCTTGTAGTTGTATCCAAAGTCCCTTAACTGTGTTGTCATCCAGAGGACTTTAAAACAGCAGCTAGTAGCAGCTACATACTCAGCCTCTGCAGTGGATGTTGAAACACAGTTTTGTTTCTTTGAAGTCCAACTCACAAGTTTGTCACCTATAAATTGACATGATCCAGAGGTGCTCTTCCGGTCTAGCTTACATCCTGCATGATCAGCATCAGTAAAGACAGTTAGTTCAAAACGAGAATCCTTTGGATACCAAAGGCCTAGATTAGGAGAACCTTTGAGATATCTAAGGATTCGCTTAACAGCAGATAAGTACGACTATTTAGGATTAGACTGATATCTCGCACAAAAACATGTGGCAAACATTATATCTGGGCGACTGGCAGTCAGATAAAGTAAAGAACCAATCATGCTACGATACACCTTTTGATCAACAGGTTTCCCGGAGGGATCTGCGTCTAAGAGTGTACCAGTAGCCATTGGTGTCTTCATGACTGAACTATCTGACATATTGAACTTGTTCAAAATATCTTTTATGTATTTAGCTTGATTAATAAATATGTCGTCGGGTAATTGCTTTGCTTGTAAACCAAGAAAGAAATTTAATTCACCCATCATCAACATTTCAAACTTTGTTTCCATTATCTTTGAAAAGTTCTTGCAAAATTTCTGATTTTTCGACCCAAATATTATGTCGTCAACATAAATCTGAATGAGAATCAAGTCCTCACCTTGCCTTTTGAGAAATAAGGTAGTATCTACTATACCTTTCTTGAAACCAGAAGCAAGTAGAAATTTAGTGAGAGTTTCATACCAGACTCGCGGTGCATTTTTTAAGACCATACAGCGCTTTGTCTAGGACATAGACATGATCAGGGTGATGAGGATCAACGAAACCTTCAGGTTGAGCCACGTAAGCCTCCTCATGCAAAACGCCGTTCAGAAAAGCCGACTTTACGTCCATTTGATAGACAGTAAAGTTTTTGTGCGCTGCATATGCTAGAAAGATTCTGATGGCTTCGATCCTTGCAACCGGGGCGAATGTTTCGTCATAGTCAATGCCCTCTTGTTGACAGTACCCTTTTGCGACCAAACGAGCTTTGTTTCTCACTACTACTCCGACTTCATCTTTCTTATTTCTGAAAACCCACTTTGTTCCTATAATAGATTTACCTTTAGGTAGTGGGATCAAGCGCCATACCTTGTTCCTTTCGAATTGTAGAAGCTCGTCTTGCATAGCAGAAATCTAGAAGGGATCGCGTAGAGCTTTAGACACTTTCTTTGCCTCTAAGGAACTAAGGAAGCTTGAAAACATGCAGAAGTTGGCAGATGCGGATCTTGTCGTGACACCATATTGTACGTCACCTATCACATTGGTCAGGGGATAATCCTTAGTCCAACGATGTGTACTAGGTAAGGATTCAACTTGTTGTTACGTATTGGACGCATCGTTTTCATCGTGAACAACAGGTAGCTCCATAGATGTACTCGGGACATCTTGTACTGGTGTTTCTGATACTGAAACTTCTGGACCAACAGTTGAAGTACTCGGGACTTCGTTTCCAGAAGAACTATCTGTTGAGAAAGATTCAGCATTAGTAGTGTCAGAAACTAATGGTTGAGTTGTACCTGATGGAGATGAAGTTTCAGTGACTTCTTCTTCAGACGGTCCAGATATGTCTTCAGATATAGTAGGGACCTCCGAGCCTGTACCACTTGTTATTGATGTTGATATGCCTTTTTCAAAATCTGCACATATATCATTAAAGGCATCAATAAACAATAAATCTAACTCAGATGAAGTAAAGTTAGAGTTAGAAGAAGTGGATCCTTGAGAAGCTGGTTCTATTCGGGATTGAATAGAAGCTTTGTCAACATGACCGAGTTCTGATCTGTTGTGTCCAGAAGTCCTTGTAGAATTCTCAACAAAGGAGACATTCATGCTCTCAACAACCATCTTGGTTCGAATAATGTAAATTCGATAAGCTTTGGATGTCAGAGAGTATCCAACGAGATATCCTTCACCCACTTTATTATCAAATTTTGATAATCCTTGACGCTCTTTAAGAATGTAGCACCTGCAACCGACAACACGAAGGAATTTGATGTTAGGCTTACGATTGTTGATTAACTCATATGCTGTTCTATTAAACCTCTTGACCACGATGGTAAGATTCTGTGTAAAGCATGTTGTAGCGACTGACTCGGCCCAAAGGTACATGGGTAGATTTGAATATGCAAGCATAGTACGAGCTGCTTCAACAAGCGTTCGATTCTTCCGTTTAACAATGTCGTTCTGCTGTGGAGTGTAGGCTGAGGAGAAGTTGTGTGCAATCCCCACAGAAGTAAGATAACTCTTCAGGGTGTCATTCTTGAACTCCGTGCCATTATCGTTGTGAATGGTTCGAACTGGCAATTGAAGACGTACTTGGATGCGCTTGATAAAAGTGATGATCAGTTCTGGCGCATCTGACTTGTTGCGAAGAAACTCGAGCCATGTCTACCTTGAGTAGTCATCTATCATTACCAACACGTATTTCATTCCGTTGATAGATGCGGTTCGCATTGGGCCACAAAGGTCCATATGAAGGATTTCCAGTGCAGATGAGGTTGATGAATCAGATTTGGACTTGAATGAGCTACGCTTCATTTTGCCCAACTCACATGAGGAACAGAGTGAGTCTTTTTCGAACCTCATTTCTGGTAGACCTTTGACCAGACCTTGTCTTTGTAGCTTCGCTATAGATCGGAAATTCTGGTGAGACAAGCGTCGATGCCACGTCCACGATTGTTCTTTAGAAGCTTTGGCTAGTAGACATACTGGACGTGTGGCAGACAGTGTAGGAAAATCTACATAGTATAGATTTCCATGGCGCTAAGCTTTGAAGACTTCGTAACCATCGGGATCTTCTAGATAGCAATGAGTCGTTGTGAAGCGAACTTGATATTTCATGTCACAGAAGTGACTGGTACTAAACAGATTGTGATCAAGTCCTTCTACATATAACACTTTCTGAATCGTCACTAATCCATTATCTAGCATGCCATATCATTTGACTTTTCCTTCTGCTTCAGAATTTTGCAAAACGAACTCCTCCGGCAGGCTCCTCCACATAGTTATGCAAGAGGTGCTTGAATCCTGTCATGTGGCTTGAACATCCGGAATCTATTACCCACAATCGACAGGCCTACAAAAGAGACAATTAGTTTTGCTTAGGTACCCATATCAGGATGGGTCCTTCACGGTTAGCATCAAGCAACTCAGGAATATCATCTGGTTTGACTTTCACTCTCCATTCATAACGATTTTTTGGAACCCATTTCCAAACCATATTAACATTTAATTCCTGAAAGTGCTTTTTAGATGTAGGATTGGCAACCTTAGCTCGAAACACTTTGGGTTGTGCAGAAGAATTTGAATTAGGATTAGACTTAAGGTTCACTTTAGCTTTTCTCTTACTCTGTTTGGGCTTTGGAGGGGAGTAGTATTTGAATGAGTTATTCCCGCAGTGTTTGCAATATAGATTCTTTCGAGCAAAATTCATAAACTTAGATTTATCGGAACAAACCTTACATTCATGTTTATCAAAAGAATTATTTTTCAAAATAACACTATCTGAAGTACAACTATTTAAAGCAAAAGTTTCACTAGATAACCTATCATTCTTATTCAAACTACTATCTTTATTCTTCTTACTTCTCCCAACTCGATTTCCTTTTATATCTGAAACAGAAACAGGAACCTTGTTAGTCTCTAACTTAGAAGGTGGTTCTTTTCTAGTGCTATTTGAAGTCTCGCCCTTTTCAAAAATACTCGGTGGATATTCAGGAAAATCAGAGTAAACAGCTGAAGGTTTTGTAGGAGCATCAAATTCTGGATTTGTTCTTACCTTCCAGCTTGGATCATTGAACATCTGTTTATCATTTGAAGCATTTTTAAACAGAGTAATTTTCAAATCATTGATTTCTGTGCAAAGCTCTTGATTTTCTTTCAAAGATTTTTCAAGTTTAAACTTGAGATCAAAGTTTTCATCTTCAACCTCATCAAGAGACTGTTGCAACATATCAATTTGCTTCATCAATTCAGATGTATGATCACTCATAGAATTCGACTCCTTTGGAATAGAAACAGGATCAGAGTCTGAAGCATTCATCATTTCAGAAAATAATTCTTCTGTCATGGACTCAATAAACTTCGTTTTATCATTTTTCAAACAAGATTCATTCGTGTTTACAGTTTCTTCTTCAACCTCTTCAACAAGTAAAGGTTTAGGAGTAATGGGATTTGAGACTGATGGTATAGTAGATGGATCAACATCCGATTCATACTCATCGTATTTGCATTCAGTCTTAGATGGAACAGTATCATTGCTGACTGATTCTTTCGTAGAAGTGGTAAACAATGATTCAAACTCAGTAAATCCAATCTTTCGAGTCGCATAGCTATTGTTCAAATCATTGTATTTAAAACCAACTGATTTAAAAGCATTTTGAGAATCAGTGTGACAAGACTTGTTTTCTCCCATTTCTTCTCGACCTTTGGTCTCAGTAAAGGTTTAGAAGCACTGGCTTCAACAAAAGTTGCACGAATTTCTGGAATGGGTCTGATTGCGGAGCCAAATTTGTCAAAGTTATAGAAATGCTCCGGTGCCTTTTTCAAAACATCATTAGTTGGCACACCCAAACCTGGTTTCAGTTTATAAAACCTTTCATCCTGAAGTTTATTGGTCAACAGATTTAGCGTCTGCTCAGTTTGACTTCGTTTCATGTTAATATCCTCCAATTGCTTAATCTTTGTATAAGCTTCATTTCTTTCTTGAAAACAGACTTCAAATTTAATTTTGAACTCGCCTTTTTCAGCATTGAGATTCACTAGATCCTTTTCTAAAACAGATATTTTACTTTTCAAAGTTTTCTTTTCAGCTTTTAAACCATCTTTTTCTTTTTCTTTTTCTTTTTCTTCCACAACAACTTTCAGCAAAGCGTTTTCATCACGAAAACTCAATATTCATTGATGTGCGGAGCTAAGCTTGCCTTTCAATAAAGCAAATTTATCTTTCATGCTATGTATTTGGGCCATAAGAGATTCAATAAGCTCAGAATTATCACTTACCTCAGAGTTTGCATCTTCCGAATGTGCCTCAGAATCTTCATCGTCACCATCCAGCTTGGCCATGTAGGAAACTTGGGTGAAGTGTGCCTGCTCCTCGTCATCAGAACTTTGGAACAGCCAATTTTCTTCTTCAGCCATAAGCACCTTTCCTTCTTCAACTTTCTTGGCGATTAGTGACTTTCGTGCATAGTAGTCTGAATTCTTGACCTTCTTGAATCTGCAATCTCTGGAGAAGTGCCCAAATTTGCCGCAATTGTAGCATCTTCCTGGTTCATCAGCTCTGTCTTCTTTCTCTCCCTCTCTCTTATCTTCTCTTCTTTCTTCCTTCCTGTCTTCTCGTCTTTCCTCTCTCCTTCCATGCCTTGGCTGGTACCTCATCTCAGACTTCTCTTTCTTGTGCCCTTCGTACTTTGGCTTTGAGTAGAACTTTTTCTTGCCAAAGGTCTTCTTGAATCTTCTAGTAATAAGAGCCAAGTCCTCGGAGAACTTCTGAATATCTATATCAGAATCAATCTCCAGTTCTTCATCACTTGAAGCAGAGTCAGAATCAGTAACTTTGGTAACTAGAGCTTTAGACACCTTTTTCTTTGACCTTGCAGAGGATACAGAACCTTTGCCGGCTATGAGAGCCACATAATCCTTCAGGTTATTTGACTCATTATTGATGGTTCTCACTTCGTCCTCGTGCTGAGAAAGAGTAGAGAAGATATCAGTGACGTTCTCTTGAGCCATGTTCTTTGACATCTGAAGGTTGATGGCAAAGTTCTTCCATTCAGGATTTAAGTTCTTGATGAAGTTATAATTTATCTCTGAAGCAGACTTAGAGATGTTGTTCCTCCGCAAGTCATTGAGAATGATGTTATATCTGTTGTAGGTCTCTAACAGCGTCTCTCCTTCTTTTGCGTGAAATCCCTCATATGCATTTATGCGTAGATTCTGCTTAGCTTGGATGGAGGCTTCACTTCCTTCAAACTGTCTTGAGAGTTCATCCCATATTTCTTTTGCTGAGTTCCGACTGTCTACACGGTTGTAGATGTCATTTGGGATTGCCATGGTCAGATAGATAAGAGCCTCTTCATCGGTCTTGTACTGTTCTTTCTGCTTTTTAGTAAAGAACTGATAAGGTTTAGGAACATATCTGTCAGGGATTTCTGGTGAGGTCTCTATTTCAGCTTGACCAGGTACTCTGACCATTGGATTTACTGGACCATTAATAATTGACTCCATATAGTCTCTGTTCTTGTGATTTAGAAACTGGACCATTCTCTTCTTCCATTGCTGATATTCATCAGCCATAAGAACAGGCGGTTTGGACTGAGAACCCATCGAGAGAAGTTGGTTCGACATCTTAGCTGTACGGTTAGTAATTAAACTTATCTGTATCAAGACAACCAACTAGATGAGATCGTTAGAATCAAGTATAGGATAATTACACTCAAAATTTTTCAGAAAAATAAATTCCCAAAAATAATTAAATGCAGTACTCGCACAGTAAAATTCACAAAGATTTTGATCAAGAACAAAACTTTGTCCCCCTTCACAGACTTAGCACGGGGGTCCCGCTAAAAGTGCCCCTAGAGAAAAAAAATGTGACATTTAGATGCCCTATTACAGTTTGCAAGAATCGACCGGGGATGTGCTTCGACCGGTATTGAGTCGACCGGAGACTTGTAAAGACCGGTAAAGAGTTCGACCGGGAACTTGTAAAGACCGGTAGAGAGCTCAACCGGGAACTTTTAAAACCGGTAGAGAGTTCGACCGGGAACATGTAAAGACCGGTAACACATTTGACCGGTATGATGCAAGACTGATGCTTCGACCGGTATTAGTTCGACCGGTATTCGGTCGATCGATATAATGTAAGGACCGGTATTGATTCGACCGGTATTAATTCGACCGGTATTGATGTGAGTGAGTCGGTCGACCGATAAAGACTAAGGAAGCTCGACCGGAAATAAGGTTTGACCGATAAAGCAATCAACCGGGATGTAGTTATGAACTCTCGACTGATATATGGATTAGACCTGTAAACTACCTTCGACCGGTATGTTCTTCACCCAGGTCGACCGGTATGTTGTTCGACCCAGAACGATGCAGATGAACCCAGAAACCACACAAAACACAGAAATTGAATCCAAAAAACAACCTTTTGTACCCAGAAACATATACCAATCACAGTGCAATGAAAATTATAGATCAATTTCAACTTTTCAGCTTCCGATTTTAAGAACACAGTGACTATATGTATGCGAACCCAGAAACCAAAAATTCAAAAATTCAGTCAATTGATGATGTTAACTGCAATTAATCACTCAGATCATGTTCAATAGCATAAAAGGCATCTAATCATATCAATTTTATGCAGAAAAACATATCAAATCAAGCATTTAATTTTCACACTCTTAACAGTCGACGAACACAGTCGATGACCAGATAATTCGATAAATCCAAAATCTTGATTTTTAGGCTCTGATACCACTTGTTATCCCAGTTTAATCTAGTTGGTAAATAATCAATCAAGTAATCAAGCAACACAATAATAATCAAGAGATAATAAGATCAGAATAACATACCAATCCCTTGAATAAACAATGAAACCCTTGAGTGTTCTTGATACCCTTGAATACAGAGAATACGTACGGCTATTAACTAGATTATTATCAGAGTTAAACCTAAAACTAAACAAAACATTAAATACCTAGGCTAAAAGGCCTAATGGGCTTGGTCCCAATAGCTAATAAATATCAATCTATTACAATTTAAACCATCTAACTTTAACAATCAAATAAATACAGTTTAGACCCTCTAATTTAACTTTAATCTTGAATACAATTTATGATCCAACAGCTCCCCCTGCTGTGACAACTTCATTCGAAGTTATCGCTGATGGAGTGACAACTGAAGAACACCATAAAGACTGGTCTTCTTCATCGTCATCATCATCATCTTGATGAGGGTGTTGTTCCTCTTGATCTTCAAGATCAAGAGCTTCATCTTCATCGTCTTCTTCTTCATCTTCTTCGATTAGATCTTCGAGAGAAGCAGGTGCTTTAGCAGCAACTATCTCCCCCCTCAACATGAGAGGGAGTTTCCTTTCGTTGGTATTCAGCAGCAGCCTCTGTTTCCTTATTTTCTTCAGCTTCTTTCTCCCCCTCTTTGGAAGGAGATGGAGGTCGTGCGGTGGCCAACTTCTGGACTTCAGCCTCCATACTTGACATACGTCCTTCAAACACAGGGATGTCTGACGTAGCCTGATGAATAAACTCAACGACAATGTTAAGAGAGGTACGATCATTCTCTATGAATGAGGGAGTAGGAGTCGGAGCTGGTGCCTTCAGGTGGGTCAGGATTTGTTGAAGAAGAACTTCACAAGAATCAACCTTTGCAGACAACACATCAAACTGTCGCTTGGAATCCTCCTTTACTTGGTCAATCGCGGCTTGAAGAGCGGAGATTTGAGAGGATTCAGCTTTGGATGAGCACGTAGCTGTCAATGTCTTCAGCTCTTCACCAGCGGTATTGACTGCGCTGGTGGTGCCATTGATGGCTGTCTTGAGAGAATCCACCTTGATTCCCAAACTGTTGACATTGGCGTCAACAGTGGCCATATTAGGACCTGAAAGAAACGTTAGTTGCTGATAAACAGGCTTATATGGAGATTTGGGAGTAGTGTTTAGGGTTATAGGTTTACCTGAGTTATCAAACAATTTGTAGAATTGTAGAGATTCGTCAAAGGTTTGATTATTAGGTTCTAGGGTTCCAAACGGTGGCTGTGTAGAAATAGATGGAGGGTTAGAGACCAAAGAAATAGAAGGATTAGAGATGGGGATAGAAGAAGTAGGGAGAGGAGTAGTTACCTCAGTTTGTTGCTGAACTGAGATTGTAGGTTGCGTCACTGTTCTTGTGACAGCGACAGAGATCGCTGGCACGGTTGATGATGTAGGTGTTGAGGATGTGGAGGAGATGAGCACAAAATCATCCAAGGAAGTTTGTCAAGAAACTTCCTCAGGCCTTGAACAAGCGGCGATGGTCTCCTTAGCACTTTGGCCTTCTTCGAAGGACCAAGGGAACTAACACATGGTCGTTTGGAGGGGGTAACGGCAGGGATAGCAGAAGAAGGAACCTCCTGCGTGGCCGCTGAAGAAGAAGAAGTGTGGAGAGAGAGTCGAGAATGAAGGGTAGAGATACTTACCTCGTTTACCAGCGGTTTGACCTCCAGTGAACGCTGACCCACTTTGGCGAAGGAGCCATCAGCAGTAGTGGGGTAAGTGTTGGCGTAGAGGAACTTCAGATATGCACAGATAAAACGTACATATAGGATCTTGGGATCCCTCTCCGTCTTCTCTATATTTGACCTTAGGTCGTCAAAGATAGCGGTGGCAAAGTCGAAATTTTTGCCAGCGATGACCGAGTAGGCCATCTGGAGCTGTATCTTACTGGCCTGATCAAGAGAACCACTTTTCCCACTCATGCATTGAATGACGTGAGAAAAGATGAAGTTCAGCTGAGAAGGCATGTTCGCCTTTTTTATGAGTGTCAACTTCTTGTTCGAAATTGTGGAGCGGGGCTTGTTGTCCCAGCAGTACACCATATCATCCAAAAATCGGATGAGTTCAACGTCAGTAGGTAGAGCTTCAAAGCCACTCTTAGGTTTGTCAGGAAACCTGAGAGCCTTCCTTAGGCTGAAAGCGTTCATCATTCCTTTGCCGAGGTCAGTGTAGAAGGAAATTGTAGGGACCTGATCACCTTTCTTGTTGGTGATGGTCGATTCTTCAGCTGTGAACCAAAACTGTTGAAGGAGAGTTTTGGAGGGTTTTGGATCAACAGTGAGAGCATAAGCAATGCAGGATTGCTTCAGGAATTTGGCAGCATCCACCAGGTGTGGGTATTTGATTCCATCAAAGTCGAGGCGTCCAAGATGGTTGTTCTTGGGGACTTCAGATTCAGGGATGGCGAACTTGACGTTCTTGGAGGGAACAAGTGCTGACTGTGCCATTTCGGAATAAGGAAAGAAATAAAGAATAGAAGGGAAGGATGAAAGTCTAAAAATAAAGAAGTTTTTACCAGATTAAGATAAAAACAAAAATATTTGAAGATTTAAGAAATTGTTCTTAGTTTAAGAAGGAAGAACAATGAGAAAACCAAAGGTTTTGAAAGAATAAAATCAAAAAGAATGATTTTAGAGAGTAGAATTCTTATAAAAATCCATAATGATGGAACATAAGTAGGATTAAGTAACAAGATTTAAGTAAAAGGAAGATCAAAATAACCTGTTAATCCTTAAGGAAGAA
Organism: Arctium minus; assembly: GCA_954870635.1. Classification (NCBI taxonomy): domain Eukaryota; kingdom Viridiplantae; phylum Streptophyta; class Magnoliopsida; order Asterales; family Asteraceae; genus Arctium; species Arctium minus. Next base: position 126,312,031 of record OX941081.1, on the reverse strand, counting down.
GATGCAAATGATTTGAAAGATGTTCTTGCAAATGCTTGAGAGAGTTCTTTCTTGAGAAAGAGTTTCCAGAAAGCGTGAAAGATAAGAATGAAAAGAAACATTCTTTTTATACGTAGAGAGTAGAAGAGAGAAAGAGGCGGGAATACAAATGTTCATCATGACATTGACACGTCCCACGAAGTTGATTGCATAGAAGGGCAATGGACGAACGTGTCAGAAAAAGGCATGTCGTGGATTGTCGGTTCAAATGACGTCATAGGAGAGAGAAAAACGTTTCATTTGTCCGTTATTGAAATTATCTCTGAAGAAAAGTCAGAGATAGGTTTTCCTTTAAAAAGAATCCCTGATGAAAATTCAGAGATTGATTTTTATTTCAGAGGGATCACTGAAGAGAAATGTTAGTGATAGATTTTGTTTATCAAAAAGCTTTTAATCATTTGAAGAAAACTTCAGTGATCAAAGTTTTATTTAAAATGTCTTACTAACTGAAGATTCAGTGATTTAGAGTAAGAGAACATACCTGAGAGTCAGAGTTTTAATCAGAGATTGAGTGATAAAGGGGAACTTATGATCACTGACTTAATGCATGAACGCTGAAGATTTAATCTTCGAGATTCAACATTCCGAGCTCACTGATGAGAAAGTTGAACCTTGTCTCATCAAGAGGTTTGGTGAATAAATCAGCAAGCTGATAGTCAGTGGGAATAAAATGGAGTTCAATATCACCATTCATCACATGATCTCTGATAAAATGATATATGATCTCTATGTGTTTTGTCATTGAATGTAGTACTGGATTGTTTGCTATAACAATAGCACTAGTGCTGTTGCAATAGATTGGAATCTTTGATAGCTGAAGGTTATAGTCCAATAGTTGATTTCTCATCCATAAGACCTGAGCACAACAACTTCCAGCGGCTACGTATTCAGCTTCAGCTGTGGAAGTGGACACAAAATTTTGCTTTTTGCTTGTCCAGCTTACCAGCTTTCCTCCTAAGAGTTGACATCCACCAGTGGTGCTTTTTCTATCGAGTTTACAGCCTGCAAAATCACTATCAGAATATCCAGTTAGATCGAAACCTGAGTCTTTGGGGTACCAAAGACCGAGGTTAGGAGTCCCTTTGAGATATCTGAAAATTCGCTTAACAGCGATCAGATGGGATTCCTTGGGTTCAGATTGATAGCGTGAACATAAACAAGTAGAGTACATAATGTCAGGTTGGCTCGTTGTAAGATACAACAGGGAGCCTATCATTCCTCTATAGGCCGTGACATTAACAGGTTTTCCAGATGGATCTTTGTTAAGTGTCAGAGGAGGTGCCATAGGGGTTTTCATCGCTGAAGTTTGTGTTAGATCAAACTTCTTCAGTATATCTTTGACATACTTACCTTGGCTGATAAAGTACCTTTGTCAGATTGTTTCATCTAAAGACCAAGAAAATATGTTAGCTCACCCATCATACTCATTTTGTATTCTTTCTTCATTCTTTCAGCGAAGCGAGTACACAACAATGGGTTAGTAGATCCAAATATGATGTCATCAACATATATTTGTACAAGAATAATATGACCTTTTATCTTTCTGAAAAACAATGTATTATCAATTTTGCCACGTTCAAATTTTTCAGAGATAAGAAAGGATGAGAGAGTGTCATACCAAGCACGAGGGGCTTGTTTGAGACCATAGAGAGCCTTATCCAATTTATAAACATAATTTGGATACTTAGGGTCATAGAACCCTGGAGGTTGTTCTACATAGACTTCTTCATTCAGCTTTCCATTTAGGAATGTTGATTTTACATCCATTTGATAAACAATGAAGTCTTTATAGACTGCATAGGCTAAGAACAGTCGAATTGCTTCAAGCCTAGCCACAGGGGCAAAGGTTTCATCATAGTCTATGGCTTCCTCTTTTCTGTATCCCTGAGAAACAAGTCAAGCCTTGTTGCGGGTTACAGTCCCATGTTCATCTAACTTGTTTCTAAACACCCATTTGGTGCCTATTACAGTTTTGTCATTTGGTATAGGAACGAGATTCCAAACTTTGTTGCAGGAGAACTCAGTCAGCTCTTCTTGCATAGCGCTGACCTAGTTTGGATCTTTGAGGGCATCATCAGCCTTCTTTGGCTCTATTAAAGAAATAAAGTTTACAAAGAGACATATATTACCTGAACTTCGTCGTGCTGAATACCTGCATCGGGATCACCAAGAATTTGATCTATGGGGTGATCTCTGGTCCATCGCTGAGCGTGAGCATGATCGCTTACTTCAGAGATTGAATCAACAATTGGAATGTTCACTCATGATGATGCTTGAGGATCATCAGCTATTAAGTGTTGAGTGTCAGATATAATATTGTTTTCTGAGAGGTGTTCAGATGAAGATGATTCTGAGGGAAGAAGTGTGTTTAGAGGCTCTGCTGAGATCCATGAGTTGGATTCAGCGTTAGGAGGTATGATGTTTGGATCATCATCAACAGCTGGAGGATTTGAATGTTGATGGTTTGAGAAGAAAGGTTATGTTTCTCTGTATGCGAGAACATCCAAGCATTTAACTCTTCATTGTCAGCGATTGGTTTAGAGTTCGTTGAGCGAGTTTCATCAAAGGTGACATGAATTGTTTCTTCCACAGATTGTCTTCTCTTGTTGAACACTCTGTAGACTTTGGATATGGAGGAATATCCAAGAAATATTCCATCATCAGCTTTTGGGTCGAACTTTCCAAGCTGATCTTTGTTGTTTAAGATAAAGCACTGACAACCAAAGATATGAAGAAAACTGATAGATGGTTTTCTTCCATGAAAAAGTTCATAAGCTGTCTTTCCAAATCGCTTTACGATCAGCGATTTGTTTTGAGTAAAACAAGCAGTGTTAACAGCTCCAGCCCAAAATTGAGTAGGGAGGTGAGAATCGCTGAGCATTGATCTAGCAGCTTCAATGATCGTTCGGTTTCTTCTTTCAGCGACTCCGTTTTGTTGAGGTGTTCTTACTGAGGAGAAATTATGAGAAATTCCCTTGTTCTCAAAGAAATTGTTCAGAGAACTGTTTTTGAATTCAGTTCCATGATCACTTCTTATAGAGCGAACAGTAAGATTATTCAGCACTTCCATCTTTTTAACAAAAGATATTAGTTCTTCTGGAGTATCACTCTTGCAGCGAGGAAAGATAACCCAGGTGTAGCGAGAGTATTCATCTACAATGACAAGCGTGTATTTCTTTCCAGCTATTGATTAGATGTTGACAGGGCCAAACAGATCCATATGTAAGAGCTGAAGAGGACTTGTCACTGAGGAAACTTGTTTAGATTTGAAACTAGCTTTTGTCTACTTTCCTTTTTCACATGCCGAGCAGAGAGATTCTTTAGCATATGAGTGCTGAGGAAGACCAGAAACCAGTTCCTTAGAAGAGAGAGAATTCCGAGTTTTGAAATTTGTTAGAGCACAGATTTGTTGGATTCAAGATCATAAAGATTGAAGACAAAAGTTCAAGAAGTCAAAGCTGGAAAAGTCAACTCTCACTGAAAGTCAAAGTCTTTGTAATAAAGTCAAAGTCAACATTTGTTTTTGTTTTGTTTCTTTGTATTTCTTGGATATAAATACCTTGTGTTCTTCTTTTTAATTAGATGTACATGAATCAGAGAAGAGGAGATTAGAGTATCATTCTAGAGAGAGAGTAAATGTAGTGAGAGAAAGTGAGAAAGTTTGTAATTTGAATTTCATCCATGACATATGGATTTGAAATTCTCATCTTGATTGTGTGTAGCAATTAGAACTTGAATATGGGAATAACAATTGGTATCAGAGCAGATTCAAATCGAAATCAAATCAAGAAATCAAGAAAAGTTTGTTGTTACTGTTCATCGAAGTTCAAATCGAATTTCGAGTTTTAGTGCAAATTAGGTGTTGAAATCGATCAGAGTTTGTTCATATAGTATAATCGATCATGTTTGTATGATTTGATTTGTCAATTGCAATGTAATTTTTCTTGTAATTTTGGATTTTGTTGAAGTTTTTGTTCACGAGTTCTAAACACTGTAATAGAGTCGATTTGTATAGATTTGTGTTTTAGATCGAAATTAGTTGATTGTATTGTGTTCTCGATGAATATGTTAGTAAATTCTCAAAGTTTGGTGCGGAAATTCAAAGTTTAGATTGAATTTTTGGTGAATCAGATGAAGAATACGCAAGGAATCTGAAGAACGCACAAGATCTATAAAACGCGCAAGTTCATTCGTTAGAACGCGCAAGCTGAAGAATCTCAGTTTTGGTCAAAAACGCGCAAGGCATTGTTAGCGAGTTCTAGAAACTCGTTGATCAAAGTCTGCGAGTTTTGAAAGTTGGGAAATTTTTTCTAAGGACCATAACACGCACGTAGTGGTTAGCGAGTTCTACAAACGCGCTAATCGAAGGGTGCGAGTTTGAGCCGGAATAGTGATCTGCGAGTTTGGTTGATCTGCGAGTTTTATCAAAACGCACTAGTAGTGACTAGCGAGTTTCTCAAACGCGCACGTCTCTATCTGCGTGTTTATCAGTGAATAGTATCTTGCGAGTGTCAGCGACTTACGAGTTTCAGCGACTTGCGAGTTTCATCAATCTGCGAGTTTCAGTGTTCTGCGAGTTTTGAGCTTCTGCGAGTTCCACAGTGATTTGCGAATTTTCATACTTAGATTTTTTTCTGAGAATTTTTTAAAACTGTAATATGCCCTTTAATAGTGAAATTTTTTTCTTTAGGGGCGCTGCCCCTTGACCCCGCAATGGCGGTGCCCCTTAACCCCACCCGCTAACCGGTGCTAAGTCTGCGGAGGGGGACATAGTTCTTTTTGTGTTCAAAATCTCTGAATTTTTGTTTCAAGTTTTTCTGTATTTTTGAGATTTCATTTGGATTAACGATCAAGTTCAAGTTCTTTTTGTAACAGATAATTCAAGATGAGTTTTTCAGCAGAAGAGGTAAAGGATTTCACTCTAAATGATTTCATGACTACAATGGAAGTTATGATGGTTAAAGTTGAAGATCTTCAAGATAAATTGGTAAAGGAAAAGGACAGAGTTACTAGAAGAAATGAGAAGATCTTTGAGCTTAATAAGACTATAATTGAAAACAAAGATCAGATTGATTCTCTACGAAAATTTGCTTCAGTTTTTAAACATGAAAAAGATTGTTTTGAAAAGAAGATTTTTGATGTTGAATCTAAATTTTCAAAGTCTGATTTAGAAAAGAAAAAATATGTACTAACCGCTTATAAATTGCAGGTTGAGAACGAGAGTCTAACGAAAAAAATAAATGATTTGGAACTAAACTTCATGTGATTGGTCAAACAGATCATACCATTTTTCTAAATACACCCATTGAAGAGTCTGATCTTAAAAAGAAATGGGGACTCGGTTATGATAACCCCCATTACTTAAGGAAAGCCATCAGAAAGCAACCAGGGTTATATAACTTTGATTATCTTGTTGCAGCTGCTTATCATCCTCATTTAAAACCCAAATTTGTTACCAAAGCATCAGAAGAAGTTGAGGCAAGAGAAGATGACAATAGAAAGAATTTAAAGAAAATGCAACTACCATTTCGCTATGAAAAGCTGAATGATAGTTATCTTTCTAACACACCTAAAGTTCTTTCAAACGAATATTTTTCTACATATTCTATTTCTGAGATGGAGGTAAATCCTACAACTGGAAAAATTTAAGTTCCTCCACTTATTTTAGAAAGCAAAATAGTTGAGCTTGAAAATGTTTTATCTGATGAAAGAATTTTGGCCGACATTGACCAAAGTGTGTTTTCTATTGTCATAAAGAACACGATTGTTCAAAATAAATCTATAATGTGTTCTAAAGTTTCGAAGGCACCTCAAACTTCGACTGATAACTTTGATGACTTATTTGAGTCTTCAAATGATTTTCTAAATTCTGATGCGGGGAGTATAGAGGAAATTGATATGTTTGATTTCAATGTTCCACTTCCAGATCATTCTCCTTTTGTCATAAATGGTGAAGGCATTGAAGACAAGGAACATAGTCTGATAACTGAGAACTCTAAGCTTAAGAAGAAAATATCAGAATTGGAGATAAAAATGGCTAAGGACAAAGATGAGTTTGAAAAGAAGTTCTCAGAGCTTTCCAGGCAGAGTTGTGAAGAGAAGAAGGTGATTGAGCTTAAATGTTCTAAGCTTTCTCAACAAATTTATGATTTTGAGAAAGTTATCATTTTGGAAAGAGAAAAGTTTGCAAAAGAGAAAAAGGCCATAGAGCAAAAGAATGTCGGATTCTTTAAGGAAATATCTGGTCAGAGAACAAATGCTGAGAAGGGTTTTGAAGATGAAAGAAGTATTTTTGAAGAGGAGATAAGGAAATTAACTGCAAAGCTATCTGAGCTATCTACAAATGCATTGAAAGAGCAGAAAGCGAAGTCTGAGTTCAAGACGAAGATTGACCAACTTATCAAAGAAAGAGACAGTTATTCTTCAAATATAAAACAGCTTGAGAAAGTTATTTCTAAGATGGTGGTGGTAACTGAGTTTAAGACTCCAGAGTCAATTATCCACACACCTAGAGATGATTCAGCTGATTCAGAATGCTCATTCAAGACAGCTGCAAGCTCATTTCATAAGACTTTTTATTCCAAAAGGTCAGTTAAATCTTCTGATCATATTCGTACAACTAACATTTTCTATGATTGGAAAACAGATGGTTCAGGTACACTTAGAAGGAGAAGAAAAAGATATGAAAAAGAGAAGCTGGTTTGGAAAGTGAAACCAGTTGAAGATGAGAAGAAAGGAAAGAAATCATGTGTACATGAGACGAAAGCAAAGAAGAACAAAGCACGTAAAGGTAAACCGGATCATATCTACACGAGAGATCAATTAATCAGGTTGTCAGGTAAGAAACACTATTGTTCTTATTGTCGTACACATGATCATATTCATAAAACAAGTGATCATTGATGGTGTGGTTCTTACTCAGTTACTCCCATAAGAACTGCAACTAACATTCATGGACCCAAATACCAGTGGGTACCAAAGCCGAAACTTGAATCTGTGTTGCAGGCACCTACAGTAAAGGGGGAGTAAGAGAACCAAGGCTTCTAAGTACATCAGCTTAGAACCCGTACTTTAACGTAGGGTGGCTTCTGAATACTATAGTTCAGGACCCGGACTTCAATGCTTAAAGAAAGATACTCCCAGGCTGATATAAGAGATTGTACTCCGATACTCCAACGAGGATATCAACCTTCAAAGGGAAGTACATATTTTTCTGAAATTTTTGCATCCGATAGATATGACGAACTACATTCCAAAAGGAGTTGTAGATCTTTATAATGTGCTTTATAACTGACATGTTTTAGATGCATAATTTCAGGGGGAGTAAAAGGATTATGATTTCTGATTATTTCAGATCAGAACTCGTACTTTAATCGTTTTACTGCTTTATGCCTTTTAATTTTGAATAATTTTTTATGAATAAAAGTTGTTTTGACTAGACTTTGAGACTTATGCAGGATGAGAGAGGATGACACGATCATATCTTATTGACTACAGCTGACTTTATGAGAATTAAGGTTGAGCGACAAGGTAAAATTCTTATATTAATCTCAAATGTATCTGAAAGAAGGACAACTTTCAGGTATAGAAAACATGTTCTGAAATGTTCAAACCACTTCCCGATTCTTAAACAGATTTCATGAATTGGAAGTGTGATTTTAAATGTTTTCATTTTTCATTTTTGAGATTCAATGATTAATAAACCGTATGTTTCCAAAGATATATACTTGTGTATTGTCTTTTCTATATACTTTCAAGTATTCACACACACCGGTTTGACTTTTTGTTCACATTGTTCTTACCATGTCTCATATTGAAACATATTTTCGATGGTAAGACACCCCGCTTGTACTTCAATGAATTTTGAGCGTCATTTCATTTCGAAACGGTTTTTCAAGAATGTCTATATTTTTGTTTCGTATAGACAATATCCATTATTCTTGACCTTAAGCTTTGATTGTTATATCATTCATTTTGATCATTTTCATACAATATCAGATTTTCAAACAAGTCTTTTGCTTTCATGTTCATTCATTCCATATACTTGTTTGAAAATACTTTATTGTTAAAAAAAATGCTCATATTTTCATGATTACATCAATTGAGCATATATTCATCTGACATTTATATATGAGCTTTAACTGATAAAGTTAAATCATCTGAGCAACATATGCTTTCTAGGATAATATGGGTTCTTTGTGCTAGAAGTTAACTAAACTTCTATGGAATCACGTTAACCAGTGATTTCTACCCAAGAAGTTAATCCTTTAGTGATTGAGTGTGAGGAGTCTAAAAGAAATGAGTGTGGGTTGTGTGTTGAGGTAAAATGGAAAAGAGAGTTTGGTTACTAGTGAGCTTAATGATTAAAAGAAAGAGGGTGTGAGATCAGAGTAAAAGAATATCAAACTCTGCACCAAATACTTTCTGAGCCGGGCAACCACATTACTAATGCTTCACGATTCTTTCGTGAACATTATTGAAACAGGCAACTAGCCCATGCCAACTCTTGACTAAACCCCACCAGGTACTCATTTTCTTCTCAAAAAGAAAATGTTTCATATTTTTCTGGGAAGCAACATATAATCTATCTGATTTTCATTTGGAAAATCTGGATATTGAATAAGAAGGAAATTTGCCCCACCTTCGCACTTCAATCATGCACATTGAGTATGTGTTTATCTACTGTTGTCTCAGTGGTTTACATTTTGTTGAGCCTTAAAAAGCAATTATTCGTGCTTAATTCTTTCTACATATGCACGAACACACAAAGAATTCGTTTCTTTGTCATTACATTCATAGAAATTGCCTTTGTGGTATTTCGATGATTGGATGGAAGCTTTGGGGGAGTGAACATCAAAAAGCTCCTTTCCAATGTGTACCTGTTACACACAGTGACTTCGTGTTACTGACAGGCGCATTAACTGATTCATTTGTTGATTCAGGTGTTACATTCCTATTTTGTCTAGATTTGCAAAGATCTGGATGAATACATTATTCGAATTGGCAACGAATCAGAGGCTCAGTTTGAAAGATCAGTGGTCAGAAATATTTCAAAGACATTTCTTGGTGAAAGTTTTGATGATATTGATGCTCTAATCATCAAAAAGGGGGAGAAGATAAAGTTTGAAGAAATGTCCATTACAAGTATTTGTTTCAAGAGATGTTTGAAAAAGAAAGTTTAATTCAAGATATGGGATATATTTTCAAGATTTGATTGAACTGAAAGACTTTGAAGATTATTTGCTGAAGCAAGTTGTGCTAAATCTGAAGATAATTTCTTTCTGAAGTTTGAAAGAGTATTGTGATAGTTCTGAAGATATTATTGAAGATTGTTTCTACAATCTTTGGGAGATAATTTTTCTGATCTTATCAAAGAGGAATTTCATAGTGTTAAGGGGGAGATTGTAAATCATGTTTGTATCAAAAGGGAGATTACAAGAGAAGATAAAGGTTGATCAATGGGGGAGTTATTTCAATCGAGCTTAAATAGAGAAGATTGCATTGCTAAATCTTTTAGTAATGATCTTGATCCAAAGGGGGAGATTGTTAGAGCACAGATTTGTTGGATTCAAGATCATAAAGATTGAAGACAAAAGTTCAAGAAGTCAAAGTTGGAAAAGTCAACTCTCATTGAAAAGTCAAAGTCTTTGTAATAAAGTCAAAGTCCACATTTGTTTTTGTTTTGTTTCTTTGTATGTCTTCGATATAAATACCTTGTGTTCTTATTTTTAACTAGATGTACATGAATCAGAGAAGAGGAGATTTGAATATCATTCTAGAGAGAGAGTGAATGTAGTGAGAGAAAGTGAGAAAGTTTGTAATTTGAATTTCATCAATGACATGTGATTTAGATTCTCATCTTGATTATTTGTATCAATTAGAACTTGAATATTGGGAATAACAAAATTTAAATGAGAAAGCCTTTTGTGCCATAGCCAGTTGACATCAGAAGAGGCTTTAGAAAGACAACATAAGTTTTCAGTGATAGTAGAGTCCATATCTATTACATAGACATTTTCTCTGCGATGACCACTGAGAGCAAGTTTTCCTTTCTCATTCACTACTGAACATGCTTTCTTAGAAAAGCGAACTTCATAGTCTTTGTCACATAGCTGACTGATGCTTAGAAGGTTATTATTCAGTCCATCTACATAAGCGACTCTTCTGAAGGTAGTTGTCCCATTGCTGAGGACACCAAACCCTCGGGTATAGCCTTTTCCATTTCCACCAAAGGTCACAGAGGGACCTTTCTCTTCCTTGTATTCAGTGAGCAGGTCTTTTTGTTCAGTCATATGACGAGAATATCCACTATCGAGATACCAGATGCCCTTTGATCCCTGCACACATAGGGAAGATTAAGCGTTGTTTGGTACCCACTTTTCAATGGGTCCTTTTGGGTTAGTGGAGATGGAAGGTTCAACAATCTTCACAGCAGATGAAGATTCAGCTTCAGTGGTAATCTTCACTTTGGTTAATTTCTTAACCTTAGTGGTATTCTTCACCTTGGTTGATTTTTTAGCTTTGGTGACCTTCTCAGCCTTAGAGGCATTTATCGTCACTTTAGCTATTTTATCAGCTTTGGTGGAAGTTGGACATTTGCTTGCAATATGGTCAGTAAAACCACAGTGATAGCATTTTCTATATTTGAAAGAGATTTTAGAACCAGAAGTAGAAGGTTTTGAGAATTTAAGATGAGAGGGGCCAGGTCCAAGAATGCTTCTCATGAGATCTGGGAGGAATTTTTATTTCTTCAGATCTCTTAGGCTTAAGGTTAATCTTTAGCTTTGGAGGACAGACATCAAAGATTTCTATCACAGAGCTAGAAGATTGATTTGCTGAAGGTTTAGAAGGAACCTTCAACTTTGCTTTCCTGGTAGCCTTTTGAGGATGAAGAATGGATTTTCCTTTATTCGCAGACTTAGAGCCTTTGGATATTTCTTCAGGGATGGTATTAGAAGAAGAACAGGGATAAAATTGATTATAAGAAGTGTCAGAGATAGAAGTGACAAACGTTCCAAACTTAAGTATGGAACTTTCTTCTTTAGGCTCATCCTGTGGTTTCCAAAAACCAAGACCAGTTCTATCAGTTTCAGGAGTTTGAGCATTTATTATCTCAGAGATCTTTGTTGATGATTTGAACCATTTTTCAACATGAGCCTTTTCTGCTTTTAGAGCAACGATGGCTTGTTCGCGTTCAATGCTGATGATTTCATTTATAATGACTTGATCTTTCAACTTTTCTTCTAAAAGATTCAGTTCTTTGATCTTTTCATGACATTTCTCTAACTGTTCAGCTAAGTCAACATTTTTGTTCTCAACTAGAGTTTTGCCGTTTAGAGCATTGTAAAGATCAATAGTCAGCACATCAACAACGCCACTTCTTCTTTAATCTCAGCCATAAGGCAGAGATTAGCGACTTCTTCTTCATCAGAACTTGATTCTTCTGATTCAGCCCAGTCATATTCTTCAGCAATGAGACCTTTACCTTTTCGCTTGTAGCTTTTCAGCTTTTGATATTTCTCTTTCAGCTTTAGGTACTTGTCATCGTTGGATCTTCTTGAGGTAGAAGGTTTGAAGACTTTCTTTACCCTGCACTCACTTACAAAGTGTCCAATCTTTTCACAGTTATAGCAAGTAGCAGAAGCCTTATCAACAGGGGTTGATTTTGGCTTGTCAGTAAGAGAGAGAGGCTTATTTCTTCGGAAATTGCTCTTTCTTGCAAATCTCTTAAAAGAGTTTGTCAAGAGTGCTAAAAAGTCATCAAACTCTGAAAGATCAGGGTCTGATAGATCCTCAGATTCATAATCTAACTCAGTGATAGTGAGAGTAGATCGCTGAGATGGAATTATTTCTTAAGAGACTAAAGCAACAGGAGTGCTTTCGGAGTCTTTAGAATCTTTTATAAGATTCTTCTTCAGAACGTTTGATTGCTTATAGTTAAGCAATATTCCATATAAGGTGCTGAGTGAAAGAGAATTTAAGTCTTTTGTCAGCTTAAGACATATTGAATAACTGTCCCAGCTTTCAGGAAGACATTCTAGGAATTTGATCAAGACCTCAGAATTAGAATAGGTCCTGCCAACAGTTCTTAGATCTATGATTAAGCAGTTAAATCGCTGATGAACATCAGAGAGAGATTCATTCTTACCAGCGATGAAACTTTCATACTGTCTTACCAAGTTAATCTTTCGAGTCTCTTGGATTTCAATGGTGTCTTCGTATTGAACACAAATGGTTTCCCACATTTCTTTAGAAGTTTTAAGATGCATGATGGAATGGAAAACTTCATCAGGCAGAGCCATTGAGATAATGGTTTTTCCCTTGCATCTATACCAACCTTCTTTTGGTCTTCATCACTCCATTGTCTTATCTCCTTAACTACATAACGTTCAGGGACAACAGGAGTGGTGGCAGTAGCTGGAACTGCAGCTATAATTCTGACAGGTTCATAGGGTCCATTTTCTATATACTCAGGTATAGTAGGATCTGCACCTTCAAGAAATAGCATCATTCGATTTTTCCATAGAGAAAAAGTTATCTCTGCTAAATCGAGGAGGTTTAGAAAGTGAACCATTATCAAAATAGTTTGTGTTTGTGTTTAGTGCCATATTAGAATAGAAAGGAAGAGAATAAAGCAAGATCTTGTTTATCAGATTAAACAGTCTGCTCTGATACCACTTGTTGGTCCCAGAGGTGCTTAACAAGTTTGTAGAAGGGGGGGTGGGTTGAATACAAACACAATATTTAAAGTTTAATAAATTGTTTATTGAATAATCAAACACAATTTACAAGTTTGTTGCGAAATAAGATTAAGACAGACTCAATCTAAACAAACTTAAGAAACACAAAGATGGTTGCACAAGAATATTGTTGGGAACTGAAGAATTCATCAAGTATGGTTAATGTTGCTAGTTCAGAGTTAATACTGCTAGAAGACTTAAAGGTTAGTACTGCTGAGTGTTACTACTGCTAGTACTATTAATACTGCTAGTCAAAGTTAGTGTTGCTTGAACAAAGTTAGTACTGCTTAGCTAGTTAGTACTGCTAGTGGTTAGTACTGCTTAGTAGTTAATGCTGCTAGAAGGAAGTTAATGCTGCTGAAAATTAATACTGCTTATATGATGAAGATTCGTATGAAAGGATATACATGGAAGCTTAGAGATATACATAGAAGATATACTGAAGATATTTTATTTAGTGTAATTATCTTTGTATTCAGTATATATATTGTATTGTTTAGAATAGTTAGATAACTTTAGTTTTCATTCTTTTAGAGAAAAACAACCTCAAGGCATAGATCCTAATTCTAGAGAAGTAGAATTCGTATTGGTGAGCCTGTTCATCAATATTGAGGTTGAGTGAGTAATCTTGTAACTTCAAAGCATTCAATAAAAGCTTACAGTTTGTTATTCATATTTTCTGTGTTGATTTACTGTTTCATAGAATATCAAAGTGTTATTTCGCAAACTTCTTTGATATTGTTTCTGAGAATTAATTCTTGTTGAGAATTCGATCCTGACAAGTGGTATCAGAGCCTGATTTCTCAGAAACAACTATTCATCATGGAAAATCTTGCAGAATCAAGCAGTACTTTGGTCTCAAAGGTTCCAATGCTTAGACCCAATGAATTTGATATGTGGAAGATCAGAATCAAGCAGTACATACTCCTCACTGACTATTCTATGTGGGACATCATAGAGAATGGTCCTTCTGAAGCAGGAAAGATTGGTGCAGATGGAAAGAGAACTCCACCAAAAACTGATGCAGAAAGAAAGATCAGACAGACAGAGATGAAAGCCTTGAGCACCTTGCTCTTGGCTATTCCCAATGAATATCAACATCAGTTCTGTAACTGCACTGATACAGAGATGCTCTGGAATGCTCTGGAGAAAAGATTCTCTGGTACCAAAAGTACCAAGAGAAATCAGAAAGCCATTCTGAAACAACAATATGAGAACTTTATGTCAACCAAGAATGAGTCCATGACTCAAACTTTTGACAGGTTCAACAAACTTATTGGTGAACTAGCTACAGTAGGAGTACAAATTGATCAAGATGATCTGAACAGAAAGTTTCTAAGGTCCTTGAGTGATGAATGGACCATGTATACTGTGTCTTTCAGACAGAATGATCAACTGGAAGAAAAGGAACTTGATGATCTTTATAATGATCTAAGAGTTTTTGAATCTGAGATAGAGGCTAAAAAGAGGCCTTCTGGGTATGTTCACAATGTTGCACTCCTTTCAGCATCAACTGATTCTACTTCCAACCTTGAATCAGTTAGTCCTGCCAATGGAACAAACCAAGAGAAAGGCACTGAAACTGTGTTTGAGGCCTTTCTGGCAAGTCATGGAAACTCTTCTCTCATTAATGATGACTTGGAACAACTCAATCCAGATGATCTTGAAGAGATGGATATTAAATGGCAGATGGCCATGCTCTCCATGAGAGTTAAAAAGTTCATCAAAAGAACTGGGAGGAACAATTTCTCCCAAAGAAGAGAAGATGGAGCAGGATTTGACAAGTCCAAGGTAGAATGTTACAAATGTCATAAAAAGGGACACTTTGCTAGAGAATGCAGAAGTGGAATGTCTCAGAATAACAACCACCAACAAGCTCAATCTGGAAGCTTCAACAGAAACTCTGCACAAGCCCTTGTATCTCAACAAGGTATAGGGTTTGATTGGAGTGATCAAGCTGAAGAGGCTATTCAGAATCAAGCTCTAATGGCAGAGGTGTCTAGTCTCCCTATAGAGGTAACTTCCAATCTTTGCTCTCAAAATTGCATTAACATTGTTAAAAGGTATAGGGATCACAACCAGAACATGAGTGATGACCTTAAAAGATTGGAAAAAGACATAAAAGATTATGTGAGGATTGTTGAGAGATTTGAAGAACAGATTAAGGGTTTTCAAGCTAATGAGCTTCAACACTCTTATGACACAAATTACTGGAAGTGGGAGAAGAATGACTTAGAGCTTCAACTGACCAGATCTAAAGAAGAAAGTGAAAAGCTAAGAGGAGAGCTAGCTAAAGTCAAACTTGATGTAGAAAAGTTTTCTAATGCTTCCAAAGCAATGGATTCTTTGTTACAAACTCAGATTCATGATAAACTGAGAAGAGGTATAGGGTACAATACCACACCACCACCCTATAACAACAACTACATCCCTCCTAGTTCAGAGCTGTTAGAAACTAAGGATAGGAAGGATCTACCTAAGGGAGCCACTGAAATAGATCCCTTAGATGAAGTGGTTGTTAAGGATAAAACTGAGAAAGAAGTTGTCAAGGATAAGGACAATACTGTGAGTGGTGAGATTTCTAAAGAAAATCATATTATCACCAATGAGGGATGTGGAAAGCACTGGATCAAGTCCAAAGAGATAGAAAAGACTGAGGGAAAGAACAAGAAGGTTCACTATAAGCAGACCACTGTTGTGAACCCTATTCCTTGCAAACAATGTGAATGCAATAAAGCCAAGAGCCTAAATTCTGGTTTAAAAAGAGGAAATCAAAGAAACTGGAATAATCAATGGGCTCAGAAACAAGGAGTTGATCTGAATAAAATCAATAGACCAAAACCTTGTTTTATATGTGGCAAGTTGAATCATTTGGCTAAGTATTGTTACTTTAACCCTATTAACCAATAGATGAACTTTCAAAGATTTGTGCAAAAATCTGTGGGTTATAGGAAGGCTGGAAAGAAACATGTGATAAAGAAATATGTTGAAAGTAAAGGCACTTTAAAGAAAAAGATTTTAAAAGAAAGTATCAAAATGTGGGTGCCTAGAAGTACTAACAGTATTAGTACTGCTAACAATATTAGTACTGCTAACACAGTTACTACTGCTAACAGTGTTAGTACTGCTGAAAATATTAATGCTGCTAATACTGTTAATACCTCTTCAAAAGTTAATACTGCCAACACAGTTACTGCTGCTAACACAGTTACTACTTCTAACAAAGTTAGTGCTGCTAAGCATGCAAGTGCTGCCAAGGTAGTTAGTACTTCTAAAACTAGTACTGATACTAGCAAACATAGTTCCAAGCCTATTATTGTAACAAAGTACTCCAAGAATGAGGAGTTAAAGTTCAAAAATCTTGTCAAGAAAGAATGCAAATATTTTGATGAGAAAGGGGTACCCAAGACCACTTTGGCTTGGGTTCCTAATTCATACTAATTGATTTATCTAATGTGCAGGGCAACCAACAGCTCAAGGGAAAGAGCATTTGGCATGTTGATAGTGGTTGCTCTAGGCACATGACAGGCAACATGTCATGCCTTCAGGATTTCAAGTATATCAATGGAGGACATGTTGCATTTGGAGACAATCTTACTGGTGGTAAGATAAGTGGAAAAGGTAATGTCACCAAAGGTAAGATGACATTTGAGGATGTCTACTATGTTGATCAATTAAAGTACAACCTGTTAAGTGTATCACAGGTTTGTGACAAACAACATAGTATATTATTTACAAATACTGAGTGTATGATTCTTGCTCCAGGGTTCAAGGTAGTTGATGAAAGCATGATACTACTTAGAACTCCAAGGAAGGACAATGTTTACTGTCTTGATATGGACAATGTTGATAGTCATTCATCTCTAAATTGTCTTGTTTCAAAAGCTTCTGTAGATGAATCCTCTCTATGGCACAGAAGGATGTGTCACATGAATTTCAAGACTATGAACAATCTTGTTAAAAATAACCTTGTAAGAGGGTTACCTTCAAAAGTTTTTTCATGTGATGATCATTGTGTTGCTTGTCTTAAAGGCAAACAACACAAAACTTCTCATAAGACCAAAGAGTTAAATTCTGTTTCTACTTGTCTCCAGTTATTGCATATGGATCTGTTTGGTCCTACAAATGTTATGAGTATAGGCAAGAAATCTTACTGCTTAGTTATTGTTGATGATTACTCCAGATTTACTTGGGTATATTTTCTAAGGACTAAGGATGAAACAAGTGGTCTTATCAAATCCTTTATTCTAAGAATTGAAAACCAAACTAATCAAAGAGTAAAAGTCATTAGATCAGATAATGGAACTGAGTTTAAAAATCATGATCTAAACACCTTTTGTGAAGAAAAAGGTATTGAGAGGCAATATAGTGCTCCTAGGACTCCTCAACAGAATGGTATTGCTGAAAGGAGGAATAGAACACTAATAGAGGCTGCTAGATCTCTGTTGGCTGATTCAAAATTGCCAATTACCTTCTGGGCTGAAGCAGTTAATACTGCTTGTTATGTCCAAAACAGAGTTCTAGTGGTCAAGCAAAAGAACAAGACCCCATATGAGCTTTTAAATAAAAGAAAACCTTTTATTGGTTTCTTCAAACCTTTTGGGTGTCCTTGTACAATTCTAAATACCAAAACTCACTTAGGTAAGTTTGATAGCAAAGCAGATGATGGATTTCTTGTTGGATATTCATCTCAGAGTAAGGCCTACAGAATATTTAACTCTTCTTCTAGAATAATTGAAGAAAGTGACAATGTCAAATGCAATGAGAGCACACCAAATCCTGTTGGATCTGGACCTCAGTGGCTATTTGACATTGATTCACTAACTAATTCTTTTGGTTTCAGTAGTGATGATTCTACAGGAACAGGATGTGGAGGATCAGGGATCACACAAGTCTCAGAAAGTATATCTAAATCTGTGATATTTCCCATACCCACAGTGAATTCTGTTGAAGACTGTGAAAAGGAATCATTTACTGGACCAAATCAGAGTGAAGAAGAAACTAGAGATGAGGAGACTCAAGAAAGTAAAGAATCAGAAGTGGCATCTGAAAACACTTCAGTTGAGTTGCATGACTCTAATCTAGAGGCTGGACTGAATGAAGAACCTAGTCATAACACAAGAGTTCAAAAGAATCATCCTCCACAGCTGGTAATAGGAGATATCTCTTCTCCTATGATGACTAGACATCAAAGCAGGCTTCAAGAAATGCAAGATCAACAGCATACATTCCTTTCTTGTTTTCTATCCCAGCTTGAGCCTAAAAAGGCACATGATGCTATGAAAGAATCTAGCTGGATAGAAGCAATGCAAGAAGAACTGTTACAGTTCAAGCTACAAGATGTATGGGATCTAGTAGACCTTCCTAAAGGTCACAGAGCAATTGGCACAAAGTGGATTTTCAGAAACAAGAGAGATGAAAGAGGTATTGTCATAAGGAACAAAGCAAGGCTGGTGGCTCAAGGCTATACTCAAGAAGAGGGTATAGATTATGAAGAAGTTTTTGCGCCTGTGGCTAGGATAGAAGCAATCAGACTATTCCTAGCCTATGCTTCTTACATGAACTTCAAAGTCTATCAAATGGATGTAAAAAGTGCTTTTCTCTATGGATCAATTGAAGAAGAAGTATATGTCTGTCAACCACCAGGGTTTGAAAACCCAAGCTATCCAGACAGGGTATACAAATTAAAGAAAGCACTTTATGGACTACATCAAGCCCCAAGAGCATGGTATGACACTCTGTCATCCTATCTCTTGGAAAATGACTTTGAAAGAGGAGTCATTGATAAGACTCTTTTTATCAAAAGAAAGAAGAAGGATATCTTGCTGGTCCAAATCTATGTTGATGACATTATCTTTGGATCTACAAGAAACAACATGTGCAAGGAGTTTGAGGATTTAATGCATCAAAGGTTCAAAATGAGTTCCATGGGGGAACTTACTTTCTTCCTTGGACTCCAAGTTCAACAGAAGTCAGATGGCATTTTCATATGTCAATCCAAGTATGTGCAGGATATTCTAACCAAGTTTGGTTTCTCAGAATCAAAACTTGCCAGCACACCTATGGAAACACACAAGTAGATCACAGCAGATCTTGAGGGGGAGGATATGGATGTGCATCATTATAGATCCATGATTGGCTCTCTCATGTATCTCACAGCATCAAGGCCAGATATAATGTTTCCAGTCTGTGTATGTGCAAGATTTCAAGTTAGGCCAAAGAAATCTCACTTTCAAGCTGTTAAGAGGATATTCAGATATCTCAAAGGGCAACCCAGATTGGGACTTTGGTATCCTCATAACTCACCTTTTGACCTAATAGCATACTCAGACAGTGATCTAGGTTGGGCAAACTTGGACAGAAAATCTACTTCTGGAGGATGTCAGTTTTTGGGTGCTAGACTAGTCTCATGGCAGTGCAAGAAACAAACCACAGTATCCACATCTACAACAGAGGCAGAGTACATAGCAGCTGCAAGTTGCTGTTCTCAAGTCTTATGGATTCAGAATCAAATGTTGGATTATGGGGTAACCTTTCTACACACTCCAATCTTTATTGACAACAGCAGTGCTATTAGCATTGTAAATAATCCAGTCAAGCACTCAAAGACAAAGCACATTGAAATCAGGTATCACTTTATAAGAGATTGTAATGAAAAGAAACTTATTCAAGTTGTCAAAGTTCACACTGATAATCAGTTTGCTGATCTATTCACTAAAGCTTTTGATGTGGGTAGATTCACTTTCTTGGTAACAAGTGTGGGAATGATAAACTCTGAATAATCTTCTTCTCAAACAGTGGTTTTATACCTGTATATTTTTATTCTTGGTGTTACTAATCTTCTTTTTCAGGATATGTATAGCAGTACTCAGTGTTTAGCAAGTTTAAAAGGAGTAAGTATAGTTAATACTGCTAGTGGTTAATACTGCTTTCAGTTAATACTGCTAGTGGTTAATACTGCTTTCAGTTAATACTGCTAGTGGTTAATACTGCTTTCAGTTAATACTGCTAGTGGTTAATACTGCTTTCAGTTAATACTGCTAGTGGTTAATACTGCTTTCAGTTAATACTGCTAGTGGTTAATACTGCTTTCAGTTAATACTGCTCGTGGTTAATACTGCTTTCAGTTAATACTGCTAGTGGTTAATACTGCTTTCAGTTAATACTGCTAGTTAGTTAATACTGCTAGCCGTTACTACTGCTAGTAGTTAATACTGCTCTAGGTTAATACTGCTTATATTCCGAATACTATAAATACTCTTTGCCCGCCTAAAAGTTCATAACGACTCTTTGCATACTGTTCTCTTGCGCTCAAAACCTTTTCTCTCTCAAGTTCGAAGTTTTCAGGCAAGTTTTCACTAAGATCAATGGCATCCATGACTTTCATCGACGAGCACAACGAGATTGCGATGCTACAAAAGCCAAAGCAAGCTTCAGGATTTCATCAGATTGTGGATTTCCTCAAGACAAGCCACATTGCTCATGCTCTTATTGTATCACCTACAATCTACATTGAGCATCAAAGGCAGTTCTGGGCTAATGCAACCATTGTTGTGGAGAATGGTGTGCAAATGATCAAGACAAAAATCTGTGATCAACCACTAACAGTTACTGAAGAGGTTATTCGCATCAGTCTACGTCTAGACGATGCCTCTGGTATAACTTCTATCCCAAACGATGAACTGTTTACAACTCTTACAAGAATGGGGTATGGAGGCCCATTGGGTGTTTTCAAATTTTCTAAAGCAAAATTCTCACCCCAATGGCGTTTCTTTGTCCATACTCTTATGCATTGTATATCCAAAAAGACTACTGGATGGAGTGAGTTCAGCAGCACTATTGCTTATGCTTTGGTGTGCTTGGCCACTGCCAGAAAGTACAATTTTTCTAAAATGATTTTCAATGATCTTGTCTCAAACATGGGAAACAAAAAGAGCTTCTTTATGTATCCCAGGTTTGTTCAAGAAGTTATTACTAATCAATTGACGGATATACCTCAACCTGTTGGGGTATATGTACCTAAACCCCCCAAAGGCAAGGTTTTCTCAAATATGAGAAGATCTGCTGGGGACTCTGAAGGAGTTGACACCCCATTGTTCTCTACAATGATGGTGGTGTCCCAAACCAATGAAGGTATGGCAGCAGGGTCAAGGCCCCCATTAGACCAACCCACTGCTTGCCAAGCCCAACCTTCCCTCTCAAAATCAATTCCCCAGTCCCTTCTTGAAAAACCAACCTCTCCTATCACCCAAACTTACAAGAGGAAACAGGTAAAGAAGGCTCCTTCCCTTCTTGTACCATTACCCACTCAGCCTTTAAGCCCTCTAAGGGAGAATTCTCCCCTAGAGAATATCCAAAGGGAAACCACAAGGGTGTCTCCCAACCCAAAGGAGGTGCTCTCTGAGGAGGAGGTAGAGCATATGGGTGATGAGGCTGCCACTACTCCTGCTAGTACAGAGGAGGAAAGTGGTAACATCAATAAGACCTCCCCCATGGCAACTTTGAATGAGCAATCATTTGAAGGTCCCTGGTGCCAAGAACCCAAGGGGGTGGATAGTGCTTCTGCTAGGCAGAAGACTTCCACTACTAAAAGATCCAATGATCCTTCAATAGGGGGTAACACTCCTGGAGAAGGTGAGGACAGATATAACTATTATGAATTGATGGAAACCATGGGCAACATCAACATGGATGTACTCAAACAGGGCAAAGATATAGAAGAGCTTAAACTCATAGTTCTGTCACAACAAGAACAAATCATCAAGTTGAAGCAAATGGTAAGGAAACTGATTCTGCAAAGGAAGAAGAAACAATTTGTGCTCAGAAGGAGGAAACCAGTGACTGATGCTCCCAAAAAGGGGGAGTCAGAAGCTGATGCCAAAGCTAAGGGGGAGCAAGAGGAAAAACATGATGTTGAGGGGGAGAATGAGCAAGCAGCAGAAACAGAGCCAGCAGCAGAAACCATTAATACTGCCAGTTCAAGTAAAGCAGCAGAAATGGTTAATACTGCTGAGCTGAAAGAAGCAGCAGAAACAGTAAAAGAGGTCCTTACAGAGCTTGAGGTTGCAGAAACACTCATCAAAGCCAAACATGATACTCCCAAGGTCACCTCAAAGGCCAAAGGAGTTGTCATAAAAGAAAGAGGTGATGCAGCAAAGAACTCTAGCATTGAGAAGGTGATGGGTAAAAAGAAAGGTAAGGCAAAGCTAGTTGAATCTGATAAACCAATGAAAAAGCAGAAGATGATTGAATCAGATGAAGCTCTAGCTAGGAAGATACAGGCTGAATTTGAAGAAGCAGAAACCATGCAAGTACAAAAGGATAGAGAGATAGCTAAAGCAATGGCTGCAGAGTTAAACAAAGCCTATCAACAAAGCTTAGCAACAGAACAAGCCAGGCAGAAAGCCACATCTTTGAGGAAGCCTGCTAAGATCAAAACGGCTGCAAGGAAAAGACAACCTTCAAAGACATACCTGGGTGCTCAAGAGAGAAAGAAAATGATTACTTTCCTCAAGGGTGCAGTAGGTGTCAAGGTAGAGATGTTTTCAAAGATGTCTTTTGAGAAGCTCAAGAAGATGTATGATGCTGAGATGATAAAGCTTCAAGGGGATGATCTTGCAAGGGTTGAAATGGAGAAAAGAATGAAAGAAAGCAATGATTTCTTACAAAAACCATTCCCTGATGAGCAAGAAACTCCAGAGAAGGAAACAACAATTGGTGAAAGTCTAAGGACTTTAAAAAGAACAAAGATGATTGCCAGGAGAAAGCCTACAAAGAAGCCTAGATTAGTGGAAGAAGAGGCTGAAAAGGTTGCTGAAGAAGAAGAGGCACCTGAGTCATCTACAATGAAAGAACCTGCAAGTACTGAGGATGTCAAGATGTACATGGTTGTGATGGACAAAGTGCCTGAACCAATTGCAGCAGAACTTGTAGGAGTTAAACCTCCTGAAGTCATTCACTGGGATGTTTTGGAAGTAGATGGCAAGGAGTATATCAGACTGAAGAGAAAAGATGAAAAGTATGAAGTCTACAGTACTTGGGCTAAAATTGTCAGAACATGCTCAAGGTCTGATATTGAAGAAATGTTTAATATAGGGATGAAGTTATATGCAGATCAGTTGAAAGCTCCAGGGATTTCAATTACAAAACTGGTGATGGAGTATCTGTGTATGATGTTCAAACCTGATGAAGTGGAGAAGATCATAAGGAGTGTTTTTCAAGCAGTTACCAATTGGACTTTGTATGAAACTAGTGGCGTATATTCAGTGACTTTGGATTTAAATCACACTGAATACTTCCTAGTGGATAGAGTGTATAATCATAGCAGATTGAAGCTACATGCCATGCTGAAGAAAAAGTTAAGGTGTGTTCCAGATTCAGAAATGGCTAAATACTTGATTCAAAGAACCATCAATCAAAGTTTGGGATTGGATGCAAACACTGGGATTTAGGCATTGATAGAGTTTTGGGAGCATCTTGAAGAAGATCTGAAGAACTTGACTTCTTTTCCTAAAAGTCAAGTTAGGGGGAGATTGTTGGGAACTGAAGAATTCATCAAGTATGGTTAATGTTGCTAGTTCAGAGTTAATACTGCTAGAAGACTTAAAGGTTAGTACTGCTGAGTGTTACTACTGCTAGTACTATTAATACTGCTAGTCAAAGTTAGTGTTGCTTGAACAAAGTTAGTACTGCTTAGCTAGTTAGTACTGCTAGTGGTTAGTACTGCTTAGTAGTTAATGCTGCTAGAAGGAAGTTAATGCTGCTGAAAATTAATACTGCTTATATGATGAAGATTCGTATGAAAGGATATACATGGAAGCTTAGAGATATACATAGAAGATATACTGAAGATATTTTATTTAGTGTAATTATCTTTGTATTCAGTATATATATTGTATTGTTTAGAATAGTTAGATAACTTTAGTTTTCATTCTTTTAGAGAAAAACAACCTCAAGGCATAGATCCTAATTCTAGAGAAGTAGAATTCGTATTGGTGAGCCTGTTCATCAATATTGAGGTTGAGTGAGTAATCTTGTAACTTCAAAGCATTCAATAAAAGCTTACAGTTTGTTATTCATATTTTCTGTGTTGATTTACTGTTTCATAGAATATCAAAGTGTTATTCCGCAAACTTCTTTGATATTGTTTCTGAGAATTAATTCTTGTTGAGAATTCGATCCTGACAAATATAGAGAATGGGGGGTTTTAGAAGTATAGAAAACAAAGGTTTCTATGTTGGTTCAAGAATAGAGCACACCCTCAGATGAAGAGGTGATCTTTCTATTTATACCCTATGCATTAAATGCATGGTAGGGTACTTTACACGTGTTATTCAGTGATTGGCTTTGGTAGTCTGACTTTTGGGAGACATGCTTTCGGCCGTATCATGAACAGTGTAGTTGACAGAGTTGTTGTACGATTTGTGGCAGAGATATGTCCGTTCTGACACATCGTACTGGTTGTGCAAGGTAAGACAAAAGGAAACTTGAGGCATAAGCTTTGTGATCGATTGATCGCTGAATATCTCTTTCTTAAGAGATATAAAGAGGTTCAGCTATCGCTGAAGCTTTTCCTCATGTTCCTTCGCGTATAAGTAGAGTTGTCTTTGCTTCACTGATATCGGCATCAGGTCACTAGTAGACTTCTCTTTGTTCAGTGGCTTCGTCTTCGATTCAGCTATGAACATATGTTGACGTGAGACTTGTCTTCAGGGATTACGTTACTGTTTACATCAGAACTATCAGCGATAACTGAACAGACTTAGTTTGATCACTGATAGTGAAACACTAATACATATTAAATTTTTATAAGAAAGACTATCAGCGATAACTGAACAGACTCAGTCTGATCGCTGATGGTAAAACACTAACACATATTAAAACGTAATTTTCACTAAGTATAGAAAAGTGTCGTTATCAAATCACTGAGAGAGTTTGGATCAACAGATAGAAATCATTGTAATAGATTGTTCAATTAATCAAAGATGTTTTCTACATTGTGTGTAATGATTTAGAGAGCTTGGAGTTGGAACATCACACACCCAACCATTTTGGCCATCATGTACGCCCTTTTCTTGAACTGTAACATTAACATGGCTGGAGTCCTTTTCTACGAACTACTTACTGCAGTGGACAGAAAAAACAAAGCACTGGACAAAGGGAAACAACCAATCTTTTTGTTTTTTCCAAGATTCATTTCCTTGGTGATCAAAAGAGCAATGGAGAGGAAATCATTTTCAGAAGAAGGACCGAGGACACCAATTTTTGTGATGAACTCTTTCAAACCCACAACTGTCCCTCCTTACCTCAGAGAAAGGAGATTTCCAAAAACCATGTGTTAAACCCAGATAACTAGTTGATAAACAATCACACAACACAATACAGATCAAGGGATAATAAATCAAAATAACTGATGTTCTTTTAAAATTTATACCGCAAGCGTACGGGTTTTTTAGCATACGGGTCGATCACAGGGAGGTGACGGTCTAAACACTAACCACTTAATAATCATGTCTAGCTATGCGAATCAGATAATTCGATTTGATGATTAAACTAAGTAGACATAAAATTAAACTAGATAGAAGGAAAAAGAGACAAAAAAGAGGAAAATAAAAGACAACTACAACTAAAGGGGCACTAGGTAACATCAACCTAGGATTTTTGGTAATGGTGATAATTCGTTTTGCAAAATTACTTTAACCCTATTTCGAGGTGAAAAAGCTTTTCTAAACCAAGACACATATTTACTCTCGCAATATATGTACATAGGAAAGAAACATTAAGGTTTAAAACAAATAATTTTTCCCAAACAATGTCCCTAACTATTCACATGTTAGAGTCGTTGTCATTGACCAATTTAACCCAAGTAAAAGACTAAACTTTCGTCTCGTCAAAAACTAATCAAATCGACTAAATGTTTTGTTAAAAAACCAATTAAATTAACTCTAACTTTCATTAGAATTAAAATGGATTAAAACCCCAACATTTGTTTTAAGAACAATTGGTCAATACCAAAACCTCAATCCTAAGGGACGATTACCCAATAAAACGAAAACCGACTCGGGACCAAGCAAAAAACTATTTATTTAAACTCTTAACAAAACTAAAGATAAAAGAAACATAGACTAAAACAATAACTACATAGGATGCAATGTAATAACAATTAACATTAACAAAACTAGGAATAAACACTAAAACTAATAAACAAACATGTGCATGAAATTAATCTAACCTAATCTAATAGATGCAGAAAATTATAAAATTGATTTAATCTAACCTAATGGGTGCAGAAAATTATATAAATGCAGTAAATTAAGATAAAGAGCAAGAGAAGAATCAAGGGTAGAAAATTAGGGTAGAGAATAAGGAATATAGATACAAAAGGGAGAAAGATAATGAAATACACATAGGGAGATGTAGAAAAACTAAAACTTGATGCAAATAAACAAGAATTGAAGAAGAATTTATGAAGAAACTTTAAGAATGATTAGATAACTAGCAATATTCCAACAAAAACAAGAAATCAACTAAGTATATCAAGAGAATAGGGAAGAAGATACTAGATGTATGAAAAACCGATGGTTAATCGGATCCCAATGGCCTAGGCTTGTAGTGCAATCTTCTTCCCCAACCTTGAAGATCGATCAAGGTGTTTTCCCCAAGCAAAAATCGACTCCTCCCTATGCTATCCAAAAAACGTATATGTCTCCTCCAAAAAAAATAAACCTAAAAGGATTTTATTAATCTAAGCTAAAAAGCCCAACAAAAGCCCAACAAAAAATAAGCCCAATGACCTTCG
This sequence comes from Arctium minus, assembly GCA_954870635.1. Classification (NCBI taxonomy): domain Eukaryota; kingdom Viridiplantae; phylum Streptophyta; class Magnoliopsida; order Asterales; family Asteraceae; genus Arctium; species Arctium minus. The sequence continues at coordinate 126,285,454 of OX941081.1, read as the reverse complement.
TGACCGTGAAGAAAACTTCACGCCCGTTAAGGTGCAGCAGAAAATAAAAAGAACGTTTCTGGAGTAGTGCTTCGCGACCCCGAATAAATCTTCGCGCCCGCGAAACCGTGGCAGAAACTCTAGAACCTGAATCAATTATATTTCTTCGCGCCTGCGAAGCATGGAGAACAACCAATCTCATCGGACTTCATCTCTTTCGACGACTTCTCCTCTTTACTCTCGATCATCTTCTTCTTCTTTTCATTCTCCTCGAGCACGCCTTCATCTGTCTCACGTTTAGAACGCACAATCTGCACAAATCATATACCAAAAGCATAAAAACTATCCCCAAAAGAATTTCCAACCGTGATTAGAGAAAATAAGAGAGAAATGAAAAATGATGCATGAAAATGCTAAACTAAACACTAAAATAAAAAGAAAATGCAACTAAAATATACAAAGTTAAGTGCATAAAATGCACTTAACAATAACATACCACGATCTCTTGATTAATCAGATAAAACAGGTGTGTGTTCTTGGTACCTTGATGCGTACGAACACAGAGAGAATATACGGCTACCTCTACAATTATTATGAGTTATGAGAGTTAACCCTAATCACTAGAAAGTAAAAACTATTTATACCTAGGTCAACATGACCTAATGACTATAAGCTAATTGCTAAAGTACCCCCTAAGGAATTAAACACTATTACAAAACACACCCCTTAATTAACTTTAATCTTGAATACAATTATTTGATCCAATAATCTCCCCCTTTTGATTCAAGATTAAAAAAAATTTGGTAATTATTTTCACGGGTCTTCACTTTTCTTGAAAACTTCAGATACCTTCCTCTTTCTTTAAATGAAGTGTCCTTCACGATCATCTTCAAATAAACTTCAAATAAGCCCAGACACTTTGAATTCTTCAGCAGTCTTCAGATTCTATTCTTCTTGTATAGTCTTTCTCTTTATATTCTCCCCCTTTTTAATGAGTGGTGAGATTCAGCATCATCAAAACATAGTAAAACAATCTCCCCTTGTTTATATAGTCATCAATTAAGCGTTGTCTTCATGTATAGATCCCTGTGTGGAAATAAGAGCAGTCTCTCCAAATGGAGAAAGTGATTATTCCAATCTTTTCAGATTCAAATAAAATAAATGTGGTAACCCTAAATCAACAAATGACTCAGTTAAAATGTCTGTCAGTAACACACAGTTACTGAGTAACACAGAGTTACTATATAAGGAGTTGGTTTTGATGTTGGCTCCCCAGGACTTCCATTCAATCATCGAATAACACATGATTATCTATGAACGTTCTGACAGAAAACAAATTTATGTGTGCTTGTGCATGTGTATGAAAGAATTAAGCATAGATAATTGCTTTTCAATGTAGGCTCAAAGTATGTAAACCTGTTGAGACAACAACAAATTATACACAGACTCGATGTGCATGAGAAAGGATCGAAGGTGGGGCAACTTTCCTTCTTTTTCAATATTAGTATCTTCCAAATGAAGAACCAATAGCGTATGTGCTGCTTCCCCATAAAATGTGAAATATTCTCTTTTTGAGAAAAGAATGAGTAGCTGGTGGGGTTGTAATGCAAGAGATAGCATGGGCTAGTTGCCTTTTTCAATGTTATTCAAGAAGAAATGTGAAACAACAGATAATGTGGCTGCCCGACTCAGAAATAAGTTTGGTGCAGAGTTTGATATTCTTTTACTCTGTTCTCTCACCCTCTTTCTTTTAAACTGTTAAATCTCACTTCTAACCAATCTCTCTTTTCCATTTTACCTTTTCACACACCAACACTCAAATATTTTGACCCCTCTCCCCTCAATCACTCAGGGAATACTTCCTGGGTAGGAAATACTGGTTATCGTGAATCCATGGAAGTTCTGTTAAGCTCTCACACTGAATCCCATGTATTTTCCTAAAATAACATGTTGTTCAACAGCCTTTTGTACATGTAAGCATAAAGGAATACAAATAAACATGAAGAATAAAATGTTGGAGAAGTCAAAAATATTTGTATGTTTGACAATGTTATTCTCCCTCTCAAACTAAAAGTGGTTGAAAATTAAGTATCCAAAAAATCATTTAAAATCACACTTCACAATTCATGAAAATCTTTGAAGAATAGGAAGTGGTTTGAACATTTAAGAAACCATTTTTCACAAGAGAAAGTTGTTCATCTTTCAACAAGTGATAGAGTGTACGGATTAGAAAGATATACCTGTCAATCAGAATCCTTAACTCCCCCTGAAATGAATATTTTCATTTAAGTGTTATTAACAACAAAAACTCATATATCCTACCTGTTAGATTAAATTAGCCCCCAATTTAATTGAATGTTTTATAAAGAATTGTATTTTGGGCTTTTTAAATAGTTGTGTGGGCTTGAGCCTTTTCATTGTAAACGGGCCTTATATAAAGGTTCCCATGGCTCATTTGCTCATTATGTTTTGGAGAGAACTCTTTTACACACACTGACAAATTAAAGTGAGTCTCTACAATTTCCCCTCCATATTATCAATCCAAGCATATAAGATAAGTTCTTGTTTATCATTGTTGTTAATTTCTATCTTATCTCTACTTTTCTATGAAGTATCTTCAATTGTTTGTCTGTATTGGGATCTAACATTGCTATCAGAGCCAAATGAAGAAATTCTTCTTCATTTCGGTCATCTATGGCAACAATTGAAGATTGGACGATTATTTTGTTGTTTTGGTGCTTAGATTGATTCAATCACATGAGCCTTGACACAAATATCATTTATGTGATTTATTCACTGTTTTGTTCTTATTGGAAATCCATTTTTTGATTTAGATGTGATTTGGATGATTTTTGATGGAACATTTTATTGATTCTTAACCAAAATCTGTTTCTGCACACCACATGTTTGATGAAATGTCTATGTGAAGATTTGATTCTATTTGGATTAAATCTGATCATATTTATTACATGTGTGTATTCTTGATCTTTCTCCTTTATTGGTCTAACATCCTAGCACTAAGTAGATGGTTGATCTATGATCCCATCCTTGTGTGTGCTTTAGTCCATAGCTTTTATGGCATCTTGGATTCAAGGTTGTTTATCTTTGATCTGGCTTTATCTTAATTCGAGATTGGACTCTCTTTTTGTTTAGATATTGGTTTGTGAGATTTTGGATCTGGTTTGGTGTGGATTTGGTCAATGTTTTTATGCTCAATTGTTTCTGTTAGCCCCAAATCTGAACCAATGAAAGTATTGAAAATAACTAAGTCTTCATCTAAAGACTTTCAAGGGACATCAACAAGTCTGTCTCTGAAGTCAGTTCAGAGTCAGTCTGAAGAAAGCAAGTCTGTCTCTGAAGTCGGTTCAGAGTCAGTCTGAAGAAAGCAAGTCTGTCTCTGAAGTCAGTTCAGAGTCAGTCTGAAGAAAGCAAGTATGTCTCTGAAGTAAGTTCAAAGTCAGTCTGAAGAAAGCAAGTCTGTCTCTGAAGTCAGTTCAGAGACAGACTCTCAGAAAGACATCAGAGAGCCCCTCATCAGAGATCCTACTTCAGAGCTCTGAAAGTGTTCACTCTGAATTTCTTGACAAAGAAGAACAGATGACACGTCACCTTGTGATAAGATTTACTTTCTAGAGTAGGTCACTGTTCAAGCATGTCTTGATCTTACCTCTTAGGTAAGACACTGTTCAATATCTTGATCTTACTGTTCAAGCCATGCTTCTATTTGTCAGATAAGTACACTGTTTACATTATGGTCCTATAAATAGGACCATCACCTTATTGTTCAAAGTGTGCTTAAGAAGTCTTATAACTGATAATATAAGTTGAATATTTTATTCAAAGAATATCTTGTTTATCTATTATTTTCTTTATGAACTGTGATATTTGAATCTCCTTTGATATTAAACTATACTGCTTCCGCTGTTATTACTCATATTGTTTATATCATTGTTGTAAGATTAAATCTGGGATCCAACAATTGGTATCAGAGCCTTCTTTGTTTTCTAAACAAAGTAAGATCGCATCTGCATACTCGGATAGATTTACATCTCATTGATTCTAACTTTCAATATCTGTGCATGTTCAAATAAACCTGGTTTATTAAAGAACACCATATGCTCAAGATTTGATAGTAAATCACTGTTCAATACAAAAAGCATCTGTTCTTCAAATCTTCATCTTTTTCTTCAAAAATGGCAAACTCAAGCATAAGTGCCATTTATACAGCTGGGTCATTAACAAAACCTCCAACACTTTTAAGGGATGAATATCCCCAATGGAAGATAAGGATGGTGAATTTCTTAGAAGGTATGGACAAGGATATTTTTAGATCAGTGAACGTTGGACCTCACATTCCAATGGTGTTGGTTCCAAGAGTTCCTGCAACAGCACATACTGCTGAAATCCCTGCATATTATGAAAAGAAAACCACAAACTTCACAGATGAAGAAACTAATATGATGGATAATGACTCAAAAGCTATTAGATTACTTATAATGGCCATTCCCAATGATATCTTTCAAGAACTTGATTCTTGTAAAACTGCAAAAGATATATGGGATCAGTTGTTAAATCAACTTGAAGGAGGCCTACAAACCTAGAAAAATAGAAGAAATCTATGCATCAATGAATATCATGATTTTCATGCTCTAGCAGAAGAAATATTACACCAAACTTACTCAAGATTCAACATTCTTATCAACAAATGCGAAAAGTTTGGAGTGATAAGAACAAAAGAGGAAAACAACGTTATTTTCTTGAAAAGCTTAAATGAAGAATGGTCACAACTGTCCATGTCTATACAAGCCAATCAAGATCTTGAGTCATGGTCATTAACTGACATTTATGGCACTCTTGTTGCACATGAAAATGAAGTTATGAAGCAAAAATCAAAATTGTCTTCAGGTGGACCCCTTGCACTTGTTTCAAAACAAATTTCGAAAGAAAACAACTGTGAAGAGTCACAAAAAAGTTTGGAAACAAAAAGAAGATCCAAAAAGGTCCTAATGGCAGAAGAAAATCATTCAGATTCAGACTCAGAAGATGATATCAATGCATTCACCAAATCTCTTGCATTAATCACTCATCAATTTAACAAGAAATTTGGCAAGAAAGTATTTGAAGGAAGGAGACAGAATGAAGAAAGAATAAATCCTGAAAGAAGATTTCAACAAGATGGTGTCAGATTTCAACAAGAACCCAGATTCACTCCATATAGTGATCAAAAGGGTACAAACTTCAACAACAACGATGCAACTCAACAATCAAGACCTCAACAATCATTTCAACCAAGGTATCCACAGCCACAGAGATATTTCAAACATCAAGAACAGAAGCCAGAGACAAGTACTGCCACTCTTTCAACAAATCAAAATGATGGAAGATGTTTCAAATGTGGAAAAATAGGCCATTTCTCTGTAAACTACAGAGGAAAACTTGTCGAAGATCAAGATTACTATAAGAAAAAATACAAGTACAACGTAAAAGAAAGAGTTCTTGTAGCATAAATGGAAGACTGGTTATCAGACTCAACAAGTGATGGCGAGGAAGAACCTACCAATCTCTGTGGTATGGATTTTTTAGATGGAAATCAAACTGATGGAGCATCAGAAGACAACTCTGAAAAGGTAAACTCTCTTTACACCTCTAACAGTGATCCTGAAATATATGCTTTTAAACTAGTTAATGAACTTCAGGATCTAGAGCAAAAGTTTCTTGAAGAGAAAAAGAAAAGAGAGCAAGTGAAAAAAGAGCTCATTTTTTTCAAAAGAGAAAAGAATCTTCTGGAATCAGAAAAGAAATAAATTTTTCTTGAAAAAACCAAACTTGAAGAAACTCACAAGCAAAAAGAAAAATCATTTTCAGAAGAAATAAGGAAAATTGAGAAAGTTTTAAAAGGAAAAGAAGAAGAAGTAAAGAAATATGAGTATGAAAGGCTCAATTCTATTGCCTTAACCAAATTTTTTCAAAAGGAAAGAGAAATACTACATCAATCTCTAGATAGAAAAAATCTTCGAATCAAAAGCTATGTCAATGCACAAGGTGTTTTTGACAAAATAAAAACTCAAATGGACTCTCAAGGGCTGGGATTCAATGAGTTGAATTCATTCACTGGATTGGAGAAAACTTCATTTTCTTCCACTTTCCGTATGGGAAAGGTCCAAAGCTTTGAAGGTACATCTCTGAATAATTTCAAAAGACTGTAAACATCAGAGGGATAAAAAAAAAGAGCTTTGAATTTCAAATATACTATATACTCTGAAGAAAAGAACTTTCCAAAGTCTGTGTTACAGATAAAAAGAGAAACTTCAGAGGTACTATTCACAAAACCTCAAAGAAATGATCCCAAAGAAATTTTCAGATTTGATGCTTTCATCTCAAATGAATCAGAGACATCTGAATCAAGTACCTCTGATACAAGTACTTCTGAAAATGAATCCCAGAGTTCACTTAATCCGTATGCCCCTCTGTATTCACCAAAGTCAGATGAAAACATCAGAACTACATTTGAAGATGATGTTAAAAAGATTTTGAAAGAAAATGTCATGGAGGACTTAAAAAGAAAAGAAAGCATGAAACGGATCATTAAAGTCTCTAGAACAAAAGAAATTGAAAAACCAATAGAGATAGCTATCTCTATTAAAAACTAAGAGAGACTTTCTTGATTCTGATTCAGAATCTGATCAAGAGATTGATGAACAGATTTTTTGTAAACCAGAGAATGTAATTCACAAAAAGATAGAAACTGTTGGGTCTGGTATTTTTGAATGTTCCAATTTGAATTTTGAAAACCAAAACCAGAATACCAATAAGTCCTGATTTTGCAAATATGTGTTTACAAGCAAAAACATCTCTGGAACTTGAAAAAGAATTACAAGAAAAGGCAAAGAATAAAACAAACACTTCTGAATCTTACACCTATAAAACAATAAAATTCTCTCCTGAACAAAAAGGAAAATGGACAAAAATTAACCATATTGATCCTGTTTGTGATGTAAGTAGCAAAGACAAGAAGATGTTTTTGATCAAGAAAAAGCAACTTGAAAAGAAGACTGTCTTTCAAGCTAAAAGGAAAGAAGTAGTTAGGGATACATGTAATATTCCTAATGCTAGTTTCAAAAGAAGTCAAAATGTAACAAATGCTTTTAATAAAAAAAAAACTTTGCTCCTACTTCTTCTTGTTCTATTAATTGCAACAGCATTCATCTCTTGATCAAACTGAAAAATCATTTCAGAGGATCACATTGTCTTCTGAATCAATCTCTGAAAAATATCTCAGAGACAAAATTTCAACAGAAGACAACAAACGGCAAGACATCAAAAGATAAGATGCCAAAAAGTCATACAAATCCACCAAAGTCTAACAAAAAAGGACCCATAATGAGATGGGTACCTAAGAAACAATAATCTGTCTTGCAGAATCAGTCAATGCCAATCTGGTACCTAGATTCTGGATGTTCAAGGCATATGACTAGAAATAAGGAACTGCTATCCTCATTCAAAGCAAAATCTGGAGGAGCAGTTACTTTTGGAGACAATGTGCAAAGACAGATTAAAGGATATGGTGAGTTGTCAAGAGAAAATGTTTTAGAATCAAATGTTGCTTATGTGGATGGATTAAAACATAATCTGATCAGCATAAGTCAACTTTGTGATCATGGTTTTGATGTGAAATTTCAAAGAAAATATTGTTCACTTCTCCACTCAGAATCAGGTCAAGAATTACTCAGAGTAGACAGAAAAGGTAACCTCTACAGAATGAATTTTACCAAAATAAACGACACTGATTCAGAGAAACTTTGTCTTGTATCCTTGAATAGTGAGGAAGTCTGGCTCTGGCATAAAAAGTTTTCACATTTAAACTTTTCCTCACTTGATAAATTAGTTAAACTTAATTTGGTTAAGGGATTACCATCTCTGAGGTTTAACAAAGATCATCTTTGTTCTGCTTGTGAGATGGGAAAAATGAAAAGATCTTCCCATAAAACCAAAAGTGAAAACAACTGTCCTAGACCTCTGCACATGCTTCATGTGGACCTCTGTGGTCCTATCTCTGTACAGAGTCTAGCAGGAAAGAAATACATTCTGGTTCTGATTGATGAATTTTCCAGATTCACATGGATAGAATTCATCAGAGCCAAATCTGATGTACCTGATATTTTGATAAGATTGTTGAAAAGGTTACAGGTACTATTCAGCAGCAAAGTTCAGAAACTAAGAAGTGATAATGGAACTGAGTTCAAAAATGCCAAAATCAATTCATATCTATCAAAAGAAGGCATTACTCCTAACTTTTCTGTAGCAAGAACCTTCAGCAAAATGGAGTAGTTGAAAGGAAGAACAGAACACTTGTTGAAGCTGCAAGGACAATGCTAGCTGGATCTGATCTTTCAACAAATTTTTGGGCAGAAGCAGTGGCAACAGCCTGCTTTACTCAGAATAGAGCTACAATTGTCAAGAGATTTCAGAAAACATCCTATGAACTCATTAACAATAGGAAACCTAATGTTAAATATTTTCATGTTTGTGGATGCAGATGTTACATTCTGAATGATAGAGAATCTCTTGGAAAGTTTGACAAGAAAGCTGATGAGGGCAAATTAATTGGATATTCTTTAGCCTCAAAAGCTTTCAGAGTGTTCAATCTTAGAACAAGGACCATCCAAGAGAGCATCAATATCACTTTTGATGACAACAAAAGCTCTGAACAACAAGAAAGTCTCTCAACACCTATCTCTGAATCATCAAGAGAATCTGAATTAAACAGAATATTTGAAGATTTCTTTGATGAAGATAACCCAGAAGTAATCTTCAGAGATAGACCAAGAGAGAATTCAGAAGGACCCCAAGAAACAGGTACAACCCTTTCTGGACCCTCTGAATTAACACCTTCTGTTTCACCAAATTCAGATCAGCAAAGTGAATCAGAAGAAGCTGAAGATCAAAAAGAGGATGATCAAGGAGTGTCTGAAGTAACTCCAGAAACAAATAGTGAAGAAATTCAAGAATCTGCTTCACCACCTCGGGAAACAACTTCAGAGCCTCTGAACAGCACAACAGAGATGTCACCAACTGTCATCTATAAAGCTCAAACTCCACCCCAAATCTTTCCTACAATCTCAAGATGGACAAAAGATCATCCAATTGATCAAATCATTGGATCCTCATTAGAAGGAGTTAAAACAAGATCTGCAACAATCAATGAATGCTTCTACGTAAACTTTTTGAGCATTATTGAACCAAAGAAGGTAAAAGAAGCTCTTGAAGATCCTCATTGGATTTTTGCAATGCAGGATGAACTTCAAGAGTTTGTAAGAAACAAAGTCTGGACCTTAGTTCCCCTTCCCAAAGGAAAATTTGCAATTGGAACAAAATGGGTTTTCAGAAACAAAAAGGATGAGGATGGAATAATAATCAGGAACAAAGCCAGGTTGGTTGCTAAAGGATATTGCCAAGAAGAAGGTATTGATTATGATAAAACCTTTGCACCTGTAGCTAGGTTAGAAGCAATCAGAATCTTCTTAGCCTATGTTGCACACAAAGGATTCAAAGTTTATCAAATGGATGTTAAATCTGCCTTTCTACATGGTAAATTAAATGAAGAAGTTTATGTCCATCAACCACCTGGATTTGAATGTACAGAGTTCCTAATCATGTTTATTATTTGGATAAGGCTCTGTATGGACTTAAACAAGCTCCAAGAGCTTGGTATGCAACTCTGTCCACTTTTCTGATTAAAAATGGATTTGACAAAGGCACAATTGATACAACATTATTCATCAAAAGGTACAAAAATGAGATGCTATTAGTACAAATTTATGTTGATAACATTATATTTGGCTCTACAAATCAAAAGTATTGTGACAAGTTTTCAGAGTTGATGAAGAGTGAATTTGAGATGAGCCTCATGGGAGAATTAACTTTCTTTCTGGGCTTACAAGTAAAACAAACTTCAGAAGGCACTTTCATAAGTCAAACTAAATATGTCTCTGAAATTTTAATCAAATACAAACTCAACCATTCAACTTCTATGAAAACACCTCTAGCCACCGGAGTCAAACTTGACTTTGATCCTTCAGGATAATCTGTGGAAATAAAAACCTACAGAGGCATGATAGGTTCACTATTATACTTAACTGCAAGTAGGCCTGACATAATGTTTGCAACATGTCTTTGTGCTAGATATCAAGGAAATCCAAAAGAATCTCATTTATCTGCTGTCGAAAGAATTTTCAGATACCTAAGAGGGTCACCATTTTTAGGTCTCTGGTATCCAAAACTTTCTAGTTTTGATCTAACAGCTTACACTGATGCAGATCATGCAGGATGTAAGCTTGACAGAAAAAGTACCTCTGGGTGCTGTCAGTTACTGGGCAATAAGCTGGTAAGTTGGTCATCCAAGAAACAAAACTTTGTTTCAACTTCAACTGCAGAGGCAGAATATGTTGTTGCTGCTAGTTGTTGCTCTCAAGTAATATGGATGAAAACTCAGCTCAGAGATTATGGGCAACAATATGAAAGAATACCCATTATGTGTGATTCAAAAAGTGCCATAGCCATCTCTGCCAATCCAGTACAACATTCAAAGACAAAGCACATTGATGTAAGGTATCATTTCTTAAAAGATCATGTTGAAAGGGGAACAATAGAAATGTATTTTGTACCAACTGATCTCCAACTTGCTGATATTTTCACAAAAGCTTTAGATGAACGAAGGTTCAATTTCTTAATTAGCAAGTTAGGAATGTTAAATATGTCTACCTAACAAGGAAGAAACTCAGAGTCTCTTGATCAAATAATCAGAGCCTCTGAACCAAGTAGCATATTTCAATATCAGTCTCTGAATGTTCTCCAAACACATGACAAGGAGAGAAAAATAAAAAGTTGTTCTTTTGTCAAGGGGGAGAAAAAGAACTTTTCAGAAGACATCTCAGAGTCTCTGAATTTCATCTCAGAGTCTCTGAAATGGAGAAAAAGAACTTTTCAGAAGACAACTCAGAGTCTCTGAATTTCATCTCAGAGTCTCTGAAATTGAGAAAAAGAATTTTTCAAATGTCAACTTAGACTCTCTGAATTTTATCTCTGAATCAAATTAAATTTATCTCAGAGTTTCTGAAAATTGTCTCTGTAGTCTTCTCAGAGTCTCTGAAATTAATCTCAGAGTCTCTGAAATTGAGGATTGTTTTTCCCACAAATCATCTGTCAAGGGGGAGTCAACCACTTTAAGACCAAGTCATTCCTCAAACAATAACTTTTTAATTAATAAGCAATTTTTGATATCATTTGAAATTAAAATTTCAGTTTAACTGAACCTTATTATTATAAGTGATATCTTAAATTACTTCTTAAGGCGAAAGGTTTGTCTTGTCAGCACAAAGAAGTTATTTAATTTTTTTATTAAAAAAATGGCGCCCCTTTCCTATTTTCTTGGAACCTACATTCGTAGGTACAACAATTTTCAAGGCCACGTGTCACAAAAAGGGATGAGTGAAAGGCCAAACGGCTTTATCCAAAGGGTCAAATCACTGCCGTTTCACCTTATGCACTCAAGTGTATCTTTTTCTAAATTTGGATACAAAAACAATTTTACATCCGGATATTCATTTTTACAAATTACTCTCGAACACAATCTCTCTTTCTCTCCAAAAAGAATTTGAACTTCATCTTCTTCACTTGAACTCAAAAATGGCGTCTTCAAATGAATGGTGCAATCTTTTTCCCAAATCTGGCGAACCTTCAAGACTGTATCGTTTTCCAATCAAAGACAACAATCACAAGATTCAGCTTGATTCTCCCAAATTTGAAGAACAATACGGAATAATCTGCGAGTTCTTCTCCAACTGTGAACTGACTCAAGCCCTAACTGCTTTTACCAATGAATGTCCACTTTCGTTTGTTCAAGAATGGTATTCTTCCAGTCACGACAGTGATGCACATAACGGAATAATCGGTGAGTTCGACATATCACAGGTCGTAAAATGTCGGATACTCATCAATCCTACTGTTCTAAGAGAAGTTCTCCCACTCCTAACAACTGAGGAACTTCAAATCACGCGTTTTGAAAAACGCCCAACTTCTGAAACCCTACTACAGTTTATTCGAATGCTAGGTTACAACACTAAAATCACCAGATTAAGCAACTTCCGACGATAACACCTACCACCAATCTGGAACTTCATGTTCTCTGTCCTAAACCGCACTCTCACCTGCAAACTGGGGAGCATGGATCAAGCAACACCAGAAATTATGTCAATCATGTATGCCCTATTCTTCAATCGTAACTTGGACATGGCCGGCATAATCTATGATATGATTCTGACATCAATAGAGAAGAAGAACAAATGCTTGGCAAAGGACCCTGAACAAACGACCCAATCATCCAAAGTTCCTTCAATAACATTCCCAAGATTTCTGTCTCTAATCATCCATGCTGCGATCGAGAAGCTTCATATTTTGATTGCCCCTGAACAACCCAAAACTCCTTTCTACATAATGAACAGCTTCAAGGAGGATCCCTCATCACATGCTGAATCAGGTAAATCCTCAATCTGTAGCCTTAGCTTCTTATCTCAGTATTGCCCAAGGACTAGAACCAGTTCTGGGAACCCCAACACACTTAGGTCCTGAACCTGGAATGGAGAGTAAGAGCATCTCGGCTTTAGAGAGATCTGAGGACCCTGAAGTACAGAACTCTCACAAGAGTGAACCAGAGGGTACTCTTGCTAGAGAAACCGAAGTTGAGAGAGATGACAGAGCACTTGAAAGGGCTGTCAATGAGGAAGTAATGGAAGAAACCTCATCTGCTAGTGTAGAGGATAGATCGACTAGCTCTGAGGAAAGTGAGGATGAATCTTCAGAAACTAACTCTGAAGATTCTCAGAGAGAAGAGAGCAAGTCTTCTAAGGACTTGGAGAAACCTGAGAGTTCTTCCCCTTCCATACAAAAAGATGCCTCAAGGCACATATATTTTAGGACAACAACCCCATCTCCGAGTGCAACCACACAATCTAACCTACCTGGTCCAGAGGTAATGGTTATTGAATCAGAGGTGCACACCTCGAACCCAAACCAGGCAGCCACTTCAGAGGTACCTTTTTCCACCTCTGAAGTTCACATAACTGAGGAAACTCAAATTCTGGATAAGCCCTCTTCACAGGACTTAGCCAATACTTTAAGTACTCAGTTGCCTCATAGTACATCCGGAAATCCTACACATAATGATGCCTCTGTGGCTCATCTCTCACCCTTTAGGATATCCAGAAGTAGCTGTCCAACTCAAGGACAATGGCTTGCCCTACAAGAACAAGGATTGACTTGCCTGGATCGCAAGCTCAACTCCCACATTCACTTCCAGTCCTCTAAATCTGAGGAGGAGGACTTGGTTGAGAATAGAACACTCAGAGATGATTCTCCGAAACATCAAGGATTGAGTGGAAGTCCTTCCAGACACAACATCAAAACAACTCTGAACGAAGGCTCCTCTGAACTCGAGGAAAAATTGGCTACATGTGTTGTAACCAATGTACCCCTCTCTGAACTTCTCACAAAATCTGAGTTCTAGAGATTTTGTGAGGAAGTCAGAGGCTCCATGAATGAGCATAACTTTCAGAGAATTGACGGTTCAGAGACCTCTGCTCTTCGCTCTGAAAACACAAACCTTAGAGCAGAGGTTTCCACTCTGAAGACCCAACTTTTGGACTCCTCAAACAGAATCCAAGAGTTCGAACAAGAACTGTTCAGACAGAAGGCTCAATCATCTCTGGAGATAGCCAATCTTAAAGCTCAGAATGCATCTCTTCAAAGTCAAGCATCTACAACCATCGATGTCCAGAAGGCTCTAGAAGAACTAAGGGACGAGGTAGTATCCACCAGATCATCTTCACTCTCAACAGATCAAATGGCCTCTATCTCTGACCTCATCAAAACTACAATTCAAGCCTCTGTACCAGAAGTCACCGCACCATCAGCAACACCACAACCGCCACCTCGAACTTCTGAAGACCTCATCACTAAAAGTGATCTGTCCTCTTTCAAATCCGCAATAATGAGCAGAATGCTGACTTGTTCTTCCAAGATCTCTACAATTGCTCAGAAGCAGGTCAAAGCTACTCTGGAACTTCACAACTATAAATCAGAGGACCACATTGCTGAAATCAGAACTGCAGCTTCAGAGGCAATTGAATCCATTCAGAAGACACTTCTGGATCCCACGGGAAAAGGAATCGCTGAACCAAGCTCTCCCAAATACAAACGCAAGTTTTCTGGTGGGACTTGTAGCGATGCAGTGAAGAAAGCCAGATTTGATGATTCTGAGGATTCAGATGATGATGAGAACTCTGAATCAAAAGATAGGGAGATCAGAGATACAATCGCGCACACCTTTAAAGTTGCTCCCTCTGCACCAGTTCAAGAGAAGGAACCAGAGAGGAACACCACCTCTTCTGATGAAAACCGAACTTTGCAATCATTCACAGCACCGGTAATACTTTTCGCCTCATCAACACCAGGCGTTCCAATCACTCCAGTTACCGATGCAACTCCAGAGAAAATTGGAGCTCTGGAAGAGGAAGAAAACGAACAGTTAGTAGATTTTTCTACATCCTCTGAAAATGCATTCTCATCATCCGAAAGACAACCAATGGTGATGAGAGATGCCTTTGACTCAGAGTCTGAGAAAGAACAGAAAGATTCTGACCGAGAGGAAGAAGCTGCTGGAGATGAGATCGAAGTAATTGATGTCGAATAGTATGTTTTCAAAAACTCTCAACCTCATCATATCTCAACAGCTTCAGAATTAAGAGAATCTCCAGAAATAGATGGATATATCTCTTAACAACCTTCAGAGATAAAACAGTCACAGCTCAAGGACAAAGAAACCATGGTTGTTGATGAACAGGCTCCTCAAGAGAATCTTGTTCAGAAAACAAGCATCGGTTTACCAGCCAAGCTCTTCACTCATCCTCCCACATTCTTAGAATCCACTCCTGAAGCATCGATAGAAGATCACTTTCGGCATATATACTGTGAGTTCAATATAGAAGACACTCAAGTAATCCCTCTGAATCCAAGAATCAGAGAGGATATGCCAGACTACGAACGAAGATTCATACAGGCAAAGACATCACCAAGAAAGGCGGTTCTCAACGATGCTCCAATAATAAAAGTTGAGAAAATCACTGAAAAGACATTTGCCTTCAACAAAATCATATATAGGCATTATGTGGTGACTCGATCTAATCAGAAGATTTACGAGTTCAATGATAATGATCTCGTAAATCTAAATCCGTATGATCTCACTCATCTCTATGCCTATTGCTCTGCAAGATACGATTCAGGAAGAAGGGAGATAAGAATGGGAATGGTTGAAGTAAGACGGGCAATGGAAGCTTACATCAAACACAGAGCCAAACGAGACTTTCAGATAGCTTTGAACTTGGGTGAAGAAAAGCTCCAAGTGACTGAACCAGAGGAAACCATCGACAACCTGGACAAACAGAAGACTGGATCAATCATTGAAGAACCTCTGGGTTTTATCTACAGAGTGAACCAAGAGAAGAAAATCTTTCTAGCTTCGCAAGTAGCGAAGTATTCTGATGAAACATTGAAAGGCGTACAAAAGATGATCCATGTAAAGCAAGAACGGCACAGAGCAGACCTACTGGCGAAACTAGACATGGAAATTGTCTCAATGATTAACTTCAGAGAGCTAATCATGAAGTTTCATAGGATATGTTCTAGTGATAGGTTCTGAATTTTTTTTTTTGAATATTATTCTCTTGTAATTCCAAATTCTTATGAGAAGTAATATTTAAAGAGGATGACTTTCTCCTCTTCGCTTTCTAGTTAAATGCTCTATGTGTTCTTTGTTTATTTTCAGTACTTAGGGGGAGATTGTTAACCCCAAATCTGAACCAATGAAAGTATTGAAAATAACTAAGTCTTCATCTAAAGACTTTCAAGGGACATCAACAAGTCTGTCTCTGAAGTCAGTTCAGAGTAAGTCTGAAGAAAGCAAGTCTGTCTCTGAAGTCGGTTCAGAGTCAGTCTGAAGAAAGCAAGTCTGTCTCTGAAGTCAGTTCAAAGTCAGTTTGAAGAAAGCAAGTTTGTCTATGAAGTCAGTTCAGAGTCAGTCTGAAGAAAGCAAGTTTGTCTCTGAAGTCAGTTCAGAGACAGTCTCTCAGAAAGACAGCAGAGAGCCCCTCATCAGAGATACTACTTCAGAGCTCTGAAGATGTTCACTCTGAATTTCTTGACAAAAAAGAACAGATGACACGTCACCTTGTGATAAGATTTACTTTCTAGAGTAGGTCACTGTTCAAGCATGTCTTGATCTTACCTCTTAGGTAAGACACTGTTCAATATCTTGATCTTACCTCTTAGGTAAGATACTGTTCAAGCCATGCTTCTATTTGTCATATAAGTACACTGTTTACTTTATGGTCCTATAAATAGGACCATCACAGTATTGTTCAAAGTGTGCTTAAGAAGTCTTATAACTGATAATATAAGTTGAATATTTTATTCAAAGAATATCTTGTTTATCTATTATTTGCTTTATGAACTGTGATATTTGAATCTCCTTTGATATTAAACTATACTACTTCCGCTGTTATTACTCTTATTGTTTATATCATTGTTGTGAGATTAAATCTGGGATCCAACAGTTTCTCATAGCAGAAAAATAGCTGATGTCCAGACAGATTTGCGATGTTGTACTAAATTGGTCATATCTCACTCATGAAGGCACCACTTGATACGATTCAAAAAGACCTGGATAAAAAACAAGTGAAATAAAAAGTTTCATGTTTTGAGCTTTCAGAGATTCGAATTATAGATGGGTCAAACGAATCGTTGAAGTGGACAACAGTGTGCTGATGCAAAGTTGTTGGACAAATCTGCGCGACTGTGGTATATTGAACATATCTCCCTCAATACAGCTCCAAAAATGATGAGTTTAGATGCGTTGAAATTCTAAGACAGAGTATTACAACTTTTAGGTTTTGAGTTTTCTCAAAATAAAGCTTCTTATATGTCAACAACTGTGTTGAACTCAAGTGATAGCTGCTGAACAGAAAGCTGCTGTTAAGTTTCAAAACAGCAAGTAAAACATATATGTTGTTGTCCTTGTTGTGCAAAACGGATTTGTATGATAGATAATTGTATAGGTTAACCACAGAGGATGAAACCACAGAATATCTATGCACAGAGGCGGCAATAGAGGTTATTCAAATATGCACAGAGGTTGTTATGCACAGAGGCATGAGCAGAACTTCTGTGCACGTGCAGAAGATGAGGTGTAGAAAGTGTTCACATCAGAGGACTTCTATAAAGTCTCTGTAAGGATGTCCAGAAGTAAAGAATGTGCAGAGGACAGAAGTCAAATTCTCTTTGCACGTGCAGAGGTTGTCGTATAGAAGCATACGTAGAGATGCTCTTAAGAGGCAAAGAGATACTATTTGGTTGTCCGCAGAGGCTCTGACCAAGAAAAACGCAGAAGCATCCACAGAGGATCTATGGAACAAAATATCAGAGGTACGAGTAGGGACCAAAGGGGGGTATCAGAGGTTGAACATCAGAGGTCACGATGAACCATAACCCGTAGCCCGAATTTTTCTGATTTTCTGACAGCATTGCGCTGTTTCAGAAACACGCGTACAACTTTTTACTCGAAGCTATGATTTACATGAGTCCAGTTGCGTTGGATTTCTAAAACATAGATGTATGACTTTGAAGTTTTGAGTTTTCTCAAATTTCTTGTTCTGCTCTGCCAAAATCAGTGTCAAAGTCTGCATAAGGGTACTGGACCGAAAGCATCGCATTTCACTCGCGCTCTTTCTGCTTTCAAGAACGGTGTTCTCTCGTCGGTTCTTCATGGTTTCAAGATACACATGTGAATAATTGTTTGTCACTCCCTCCTCCATTATTCAAGTTTAAGGCTCGGTGCTGAACGTTTACTCAACGGGATCTTAAGAGTCAAATTTTCTGTTTTGTCGACCGTTATACGCAGCTGTGGGAAAACTTGCACAACTCACTCAGTTTTCATCCAAAATGGATGAATCAAAGCTCATTGGAAATCTAAGAGGCTGAAGTTCAATGTGCATGTTTTTATGTTTTCTCTCAATCAGACTCCTTGATGGTAAAAAACAACGGTGAAGTTGAGACATGAAAGCCGGACAAATTAGGATAATTCGTCTAAGTTTTTCAAGAATATGAGCCTACATTTTAGGGGGAGCTTATGATGCCTTGAAGACTCGAAGAACGGAACACCAAAGATTCTAAAGAAAGCAAAGGGGAGACTATATGATGATGCTATCTTTATAAAACATTAGGGGGGGATTGTTAGATTAAATTATCCCCCAATTTAATTGAATGTTTTATAAAGAATTGTATTTTGGACTTTTTAAATAGTTGTGTGGGCTTGAGCCTTTTCATTGTAAATGGGCCTTATATAAAGGTTCCCATGGCTCATTTGCTCATTAGGTTTTGGAAATAACTCTTTTACACACACTGACAAAGTGAGTCTCTCATGAGAGTCGATTAAATTCCTAGTGTGGTGTTCTCTACAATTTCCCCTCCATATTATCAATCCAAGCATATGAGATAAGTTCTTGTTTATCATTGTTGTTAATTTCTATCTTATCTCTACTTTTCTATGGAGTATCTTCAATTGTTTGTGTGTATTGGGATCTAACACTCCCCCTTGATACCTGTAAAAAGTCAATTTAATCAATAAAAAATATGACAATGAAAGTAAAAATCATATATCTTCTCCTTCTAAAAGATATAACAGTTTGCTCCCCCTCAAATCAAAAACTTCTATAAAAGATTTTATCATTTAAGCATCCTATCAGAAGAAAACATGTGAAAACGGGTTGTGAACTCTAGTAATCAGAAGCCATGATTACTTATTCTCCGGTGAGAATAGTATCATTCATTTTTACCAATGAAGAACGAGTCCTAAGTTGTTATACTTAGAAGTCATTGTTTCAACAATGAGGCAAGAATCCTGATCTGTAGTAATCAGAAGTCATTGTTCTTTCTCCCCTTCAAACCTTGGGTGCCTGCAACACAGATTTAGCTTTTGGTACCCACTGGTAATTGGGTCCTAATGGGTTAGTTGCAGTTCTAGTAGGAGATATAAAGTAAGAACCATACCAGTTATTCACATAATCTTTTCTTACAAAATCATTTGAGCAACAGTAGGAACAACTAATTTTCTTTTGTGCTAACCTGATCAATTGATTGATAGTGTAAACCAGATCAGGTTTGCCAAAAGTTTTACCTTTTGAGGCATAGTTCCATATAGCATTTGATGTATGCACATATGATTTTCCTTTATTCTTTTCCTCTGAAGATCCTTTAACTCTCCAGATCCAATTTTATCTATCTTTTTCTTCATATTTCTTTCTCCAGAACCTTTTCTTCCGAGACTTGTTCTTTTTGAAATTACCTGAACCGTCAACATTTTTGTCAAAGAAAATGTTAGAAGGACGAATATGATCTTTATGTTCAGAAGTATGATCATCAATTACATCAAACAAAGGATTATTAGAAACATTAGTAAAAATTGAACTTGCTGCTGAATTGAATGAGCATTCGAATGCAGTTAGATCATTTCTCGGTGATTGAGCTATTGATTCTGGCGTCTTGTGCTCAGTCAACTTCACTTTGAATACGATCTCTTCAAGTTCCTTTATCATTGACGACAAATTGTTTATTTCTTTCGCAATCAGATCAAACTTCTTACGCAACTCAGATTTTGCATTCTTCTCCTTCAAGATCTTTGTTGACAACTCAGATAGCTTTCTTGTTAGCTTAACTATCTCAGTCTCTAGATCTTCCTTTTCTTTAGAAGAGACTTTATTAACATCCTTCTGATCAGCTTTCTTCTTCTCATTCTCAACCTTGTCTCTCTCCAAAATGATAACTTTCTCAAAGTCTGAAACTTGTTGAGAAAGCTTAACACATTTAAGCTCTAATGATTTCTTCTCTTCAAAGTCTTTTCTTGAGAAATCAGAGAATTTCTTAGCAAATTCTTTTATTTCTTTCTCAATCTTCAACATCTCATCTTGGGCTTTTGTGTTGTCTCTGTCTTGGGTTGCCTTTTCTTTCAGCATATTAATCTCAACCTCAAGACTTAAAACTTTATCTTTCAAAGAATCCCTTTCAGCAAAAATTCGAGAGTTTGTCTTTTTAAGCCCTTCAGATGTCTCATTAGCAATGTTTGCTCTTCTTCTCAGCTCATCAAGCTCTTTTTGCATTAACTCTTTCTTTGACCAGCTCGAGCTAGAATTAAGACTTTCAGACTTCTTCAGCTTTGCTTGAAGATTTAAGATCTCTTTCGACTCAATAATTCCTACAAAATTAATCTTTGAGTTAGAGATACATTCTAAGCAAACAAAGTCTTTCTTTAAGTTCTTATCATTTTTCAATTTATCAATCTGTTCTAGAAGAGATGAGTTCTGAATCTTCAGATTTTCATTCTCAGCTTCTAGTGCTGGAATCTCTGGCATATATGCTAAAGCACAGTCTCTCTTGGTTAGTACTGTAATTCCCTTCTCGTCTGTGTAAGGCATGATAATATTTGTACCACTTAAATCAACTTGTAGGATCTTAGAATCAAGAATTGGATAAAAACTGCACTCAAAAAATTTTCAGAAAAAAAATTTCCAAAAATAATCAAATGCAGAATTTGTAATAAGTATAAAACTCAAACAAATTAGCAAACAGAAAAACTGGCGAAAAACACAGATATGCGCTAAAGGAGTCTGGCGCAAAAGTCTTGAAAGAGAATCTTTGCACGAATAGGCAGTGGTGCAAAAATGTGGTTTGCGAGAGAAGAGTGTGGCGCAAGAATGGTTTCACGCGAGATGCAGGTCGCACGAAGTAGGTTTTGCGCTAACAGTAGGTGGCGCAAAGTATAGACACGCGCGAAGAACAGATGGCGCAAAGTGGGGTCGACCGGGGTCTTGCTTGACCGGTGTGATGCTCGACCGATATATCGTCGACCGGAGTTTGTGACCGGTGTCCTGTCGACCTGGGAGAAGCGACCGATATCTTGCCGACCAGACTAAAGTATCGACCGGTATAAGCGACCGGTGTCACGTCGACCGGTGTTACGGCCGGGACCGGACTACTTGAATAACGACTGTTGTTCACGAAGAGTTCGACCCAAAACTCGATTATCAATCCAGAAAGCACATCAATTGATTAAAATTCAGAGAAAAAAAAATCATACCACATCACCGCACACATATATCGATCAATACCCAGTGAACAACAATAATTAAAAACAACTTTTAATCACTCAATTTGAAGAATACAAACCTCGACAGTTTTATGAACACAGATTCGAAAAATCATAAAAATCCAATCGATTAATGAATTAAAGCGCAATTAAACTATCAAATAACATTCAATAACATAAAACACACCTAATCAAATCAATTTTAAGCTTAAAAACACAGTAAATCAACCAACCGATCTTCACACAGTGAAAAGTCGATGAACACAGTGAACAATCGAAAAATACTGTTTTTAATCCAAAAAAAAACTTGATTCTTTGGCTCTGATACCACTTGTTAAACCCAGATAACTAGTTGATAAACAATCACACAACACAATACAGATCAAGAGATAATAAATCAGAATAACATACCACGATCTTTTGATTAATCAGATAAAACAGGTGTGTGTTCTTGGTACCTTGATGCGTACGAATACAGAGAGAATATACGGCTACCTCTACAATTATTATGAGTTATGAGAGTTAACCCTAATCACTATAAAGTAAACACTATTTATACCCAGGTCAACATGACCTAATGACTATAAGCTAATTGCTAAAATACCCCCTAAGGTATTAAACACTATTACAAAACAGACCCCTTAATTAACTTTAATCTTGAATACAATTATTTGATCCAACACCATGTTGAAGTATATCCCTGCTAAACATGAAACCCGCCTCTTACTTAGTTGTGTTGCCCAACCATCAGAGTCGATGGTGGGATCCCCAACACACATAGGTTCTGAGCCTGAGCTTGAGTCAGAGAGCGAAACCTCTAAATCTGCTCAACTTGAAAACAGAGAGCAACCAGAGGGTTTCTCTGATGATCGTAGTGAGGAGGGAAGTGAGAATCCTTCCTCTGAGGAAGAGCTTAGCTCTGTCAGAGTTGAGGACAGTGAGGATGAGACTCAACCCGAGAGTAAGTCTCTTAACTTAGGAGCCGAGGGACAAAAGGTAGGAAAGGATGCATCTGAAGGCAAATTTGAGAAAATTTCAAGCCCAACTCCTCGTGCTACCACATCTTCTATCCAAGGTGGTCAAGAACCAGTGGATATTGAACAAGAGGTACATCCCTCGAACCCATCCGAAACCATCCGCTCAGAGGCACCTCCTTCTGCCTCTGAAGCATGCGTCCAAGGGGAAACCTCTAAACTGGCTAAGTCCTCCCAAAAGGACTTAGTTAAAGATAAAAGTACTCAGTTGCCCTAGAGTACGCTACCAATTCACACACATGATGCTTCTGTGGCTCATGATCTAGGTGCCCGTCCACTAGTACAAGAGAGATTCAAATTCTCTCATAGGGATTGTCTCTCTGAGAGACAATGGAATGAGTTAGTTACACAATGACTCTCTTACCTGGATAGCAAGATGTCCACTCACATTCGGTTCTCATCTTATGATTCTGATTCAGAGGATGATCAACCAACCAGAACCATTATAGAGAAGTCCTTGAAAAAGGACTCTCAAGGATTAATGGGAAGTCCTTTCGGAACCAACATCAAACAAGTTCCGAAAGAAGGCCACTCTGTTCTCGAGGGAAAATTAGAATCATGTGTTGATTCTAAGATTACCCACTCTGACTATGTCACCAAAGAAGAGTTCAATGTCTTTGGTGATGAAATCAGAGGATCTCTGAAGGATCTAAAACTTTAGTTGGAAAAGACCTCAGAGGCCTCTGCCTCGAACTCTGAAGTTGTCAAATTAACTTCAGAGGTCTCAGAGTTGCGTGCAACTTTGAACTCCAGCAACAGAAGAATGGACTCTCTGGAAAAGTTTGTAATTAGCAATTCCTTAGTCCTTTCTAAGGAAATTTCAGAAGCAAAGGATGAGTTACTCAAAGCCATTCCAGCATCATCTGCTCCTTCTGTCACCTCTAAAGATTTCTCAAATTTCAAGGGTGAGCTGATCAAGGTTCTATAAGAATCAATTGCCAAGATCCCTATTACAGTTGCTGCTCCGGCTACCACAGAACAATCTTCAGAGCCAACCCAGTTTGTCACAAAGGTCGATCTACAAGACTTCTCGAAATCTGTCACTGACAAAATGATGACAATTTCGAGTAAGTTTGTTTCCAAAGAAGGATATTAGACCACAACAGTTCAAAATCTACTGAAGCAAGCTTTCTCTTCAGAAGAAGGGAAGTTAAAGAGAAAGATCACAGAGACTTCTTGCTCAGGGAGGCCATAAAGAATAGAAGGTTTGATGGCTCTGATGACGACAAAGATGATGACCAACCTCAAGGGTCATAAGATCCTCAAAAAGGGGAGAAGAGTACTAACAGAGCAGCATAGAATGTAAGCGGCACTGCTCCATCCCCTTTTGGCAATAAAGAACAAGAAGTTCAAGAGAGTGAACCAGAGAGGCACACCACCTCTGCTAAAGACAACCAAACAATATTGAACTCTCCAGCACCAGTTGTACTCCTAGCACCTTCAACTTCAGAGGCACCCATCATTCACATAATAAATGCTACACTAGAAACAATAGTTGCTATACAAGAAGAAGAAGAAGATGATGAACAACTAGTCAACTTCTCCAGCACACCTTTTGAAGATCCATTCTCATTACCCGAGCGTCCAACCATTATAACGAGAGATGCATTCGAATCAGAAGCCGAAGAAGATGCTGCTGAAGAAGTAGAAGAAGCAGAAGAAGAAGAAGAAGAAGAAGAAGAAGAAGAGGTAGTGGACGTAGAGGAGTATGTCTACAAGAATGCACAATCTCATCAACCATCTTTATCAGAGATAGAGCACAGAGATGAAGACACTACACAAATGGAAGATCTAATCTCCTCAACCATCAACGAAACCCCACCTCAATTCCCTCAAATCCAAAGAAAGGAACCAGAGATAGCTCCACAATAATATACTGAAGAACCAACAATGGTTGCTGATAAACAAATGCCTTCAAAGGAACTTGTTCAGAAGGCAAGCATTGGACTTCCTATGCGATCAAAATTCACAACTCCACCAGAGTTCCTTGCTTCTGATCCAGAGACTTCAGTCGAAGACAACTTCAGATATCTCTACAGTGAGTTCAACATAGAAGATACTCAAGTCTTCCCTCTGAATCCAAGAATAAAAGAGGGAATGGACGAAATAGAACAGAGATTTATCAGAGATAAGACTAGACCCAGAACAAAGGTTCTGTGACAACCGCCCAATAACCAGAATTTTAAGGTTAGTAATATTTGACCTTTTAGGATCTAATTATAAAGTTAAATTCTTTAGTATTTAACTTGATTGATTAGATTAGAATTTTACCCGAAACATTTTTGTAATCGCGTAGAATACTGGTACGGACTGATAACTGACCATTACATCTCAAGAAATTCCAAAAATTATGTTGGAAGTCTAAAATACATAAAATAATAGGATTTTATTATTTTCAAAATAAAATATATTTATTAATTTATAATATTCATTTTTAGCATAAACTGAGAATTGAGGGTTACGATTCTCAAATTTATCTGATTATTTAACTAGGTTTATATCATAATTACATTTTAAATTAATTTTAAAAATATTTGGTGAGTCAAAGGCCACTTGGCCGAAAATTAGACCCTCTCTCTCTCTATTTGTTTTAATTAAAAACCCAATTAAGAGATTATTTGTTTCATTTTCAAAAAAATACAAGAAACCCCTCATCTCCCTCTCCTCTCTTCTCCTTCTTCACATCAGCCACCACATATCACCACCCTACCACCGAAATTTCAGAAAAATATCAAGGAAGAAATCAAGATTTAAACATCATTTGCTTCAAGAAATCAAGTTTGCATGTTCGTTTGTGAAGGTAATCACTTATTATCTCCATTTTTCAAGTTTTATTCAAAAATATGAATGTTTCACATTATTGCATGTAATAGTTGTATAATCTTGATTTTTGGAAGTGAAATGGGATGCATTTGGTAGATTATACATTTGCAAATGAACCATTGAATGATCTTCCAATAAAAATTGGGTATTTAAGTGAGATTTTTATCAAAATATTAATTTTATGAAGTGTGGTATTATGGTCCACAAAATTTTGATAATTGGATTGAAATTTATGTATTTACAACAATTTTGAGTATAAAGAAACTCTTAGGATGAGATTATTCAAATCTCATATGATTAAGAGCATCTAAAATGGTGTAATATCACTTATTTAGTGATTTTGTTGACATGCATGGGATTGGATGAGCACATGTAGTAGCTATGAATCCATGATGTATACTTATTTCATTAGAATCATTGTATATTGACTTAAGATGTAAAATCATATGGTATTATTAAAAACCATGCTAAATGATCATCTTATTACATTATACAAAGTTTCATTTTACCACAGCTTGCTGTCATGGATTTTGAGTCCACTTTCAAGGTTCATAAATCATTTATTATTTGATTAAATTTGGGCTTTTTGCTACCAAACTTTAATTTAAGGTGTTAGATGTTCAAAGAATCAAGAATCACTCCAAGTTATGAAGTTTTGGTCATCCATTTGCATTTTAGAAGAAAGTAGTGCAATCTGTCCTGAGTTGACAGATTGGTACACTCAACTTCTACAGGCCATAACGCCTTCTTAAATCATCCAAATTGAGTGAATCTTTTTTTTGCATATGTTAGATTTTTGAGTTAGATTTGCAACCATATATGGCTCACTGAGTAGTTTTGACTTTGGTATCCCAAATGCATGCTACAATAGAAGTGTGCAACTGATACAAAAATCAGTGACCTACTGATTTGTGAGAATTCTTTGGGACATCAAAACATCTCCAAAATGCATGAAAATTTGACTTTATGTTCTTAACTCAGTATATTAGTTCCTATAAAAATTTGGTTATCTTTGATATTTGGGAAGTGTTATTTTGAAGTTCATTTTGTGATCACAAATTTTGGACAGCAAGTGCTGAATCCAGAAGGTTGATCTTAAAACCTTAAAGGTTATGTTTTGGTGATTATTATTGATATTTTAATCCTAAATTTCTATTTTAGACAACCAATTAAACTTAAAGGCATATATTGAGATGTAGGAATGGTTAAGTTAGGATTATAGATGAATGTTGACTTTTGGTGTTCATTTATGCAAATAACTCTAGGAAAGTAAAGGCTCTGGACTAGCGATTTGCGTTGTTGCGTTATTTAGCATCATCATCATTTGAGGTGAGTAATCACAACCCCTATTTTACTGTTTCTAATTGAATTTGGGGGAAAAGCATGTTAAAGTGTTTATTTTAATAATTCACGAGATTGTTTAAATACGATTGTTATGGATAATTTTGGTAGCTTTAATTATAAAGCGATTGGTTTGGACATTATATGACATATATGCAAAAATGGTATGTTGGGTTGTTTCTTTAAGTCCTCGGTTGACTCTACTAGTTAACTCATAAAGGAGCCTATAGTTTTAGTGGATAGCGCTATTTGGTGTGACAAGCCCACCTTATACTGACGAGTAAAGGTGCACTAATTCTAGAGAAGTAGGGACTATCCATGTGATTCATGGCCACGTCGGTAGTTCTTTTGGGGGCATGTTTAAGGTCAGGGATGGTCTAGTAGAGGTCCAACATACAAAAGTAATGGTTATTTTGAAGGCATAATTTCTGTCATATAATTTAAAGATTTATACTCGTGAATTATTGGTTTTGAATGTTTGGACTAATATTTGATTTACGTTTGACAACTTGCATATAAAATGGTTTTGTGCATATTTTAAACCTGTGAACTCACCAACTCTCGTAGTTGACTTTTTTTTATTTAAACATGCTTTTCAGGGAACAAGAAGGTTACGGGAAATGATTAAGATTTTTAGAATTATATTACCGCGTACATTAACATTTAGTAGTGACTTTTGTAATCAAGCTTTTGGATGTATTAAGTTTGTTTATTTTTGAGAACTTGATGTAATTGTTGGTTGAAATGTATGGTGGTATTTTATCATTTCCTAGTGCTATGTTTATCGAACTGTTATACTCCGTGTTTCCGCTTTAGCGGGGTGTGACAGGTTCTCTCAAATGCAACAATTAAAGAGGTACATAGTATCTCTGAGAAGACATATGCCTACAACAGAATCATATACAGGCATTACAAGGTCATTCGCACTGATGGGTTAGTGTATGAGTTCAATGACAATGACCTTGTAAATCTAAATCCATATGATTTGCCTCACCTCTATGCTCACTTCTCTAAAAAATATGAAAGAGGAAGGATGTTTAGAATAGGCATGTATGAAGTCAGACGTGCAATGGAAGCTCACATCAAGCTAAGGGCTAGACTTGATTTCTAGATTGCTCTTAATCTGGGAGAAGAGAGACTTGGGGTCACTGCTCCGGTTGAGACCCGTGAAAACTTAGAAAAATACAAAACAGGTGCAATCATTGCAGAACCCCTAGGATTCGTCTACAGAGTGAACAATCTAAAGAAAATCTTCCTAGCATCAGAGATGACCTATTAGAAAATCTAAACATTGAGATTAGCTCAATGATTAACTTCAGAGAACTTATTATGAAGTTTCATAGGATCTGCTCTAGTGATAGACTGTAGTTCTTTCCTTAGTAATTTCTTTTGCTGTTATCTTCTCTATTTGTAACTCAAATCATTTGTGAGAAGTAACATTTACGAAGATGGTTTTCTCCTCTATGCTTTCTAGTTAAATTTTATCTCTGTTATTTCTATAAATTTTTATTTTCAATACTTAGGGGGAGATTGGTAGTCTCGGTTCTGTAATGTAAAAGTATTGAAAATATTCCAAGTCTTCCTCTGAAGACTTCTAGAGATAGACTTTAGAGAGCAAGCCTGTCTTTGAAGACATCCTCTCTGAAGATTATGCTGATGAATTCTACAGTGTTAACAGAAGAACAGAAGACACGTCACTGAGTGACTAGCTTACTTTTTAGATAGGTTACTGTTCATGCATGTCTTGAGCTTACCCATTAGGTAAGACACTGTTCAAGCATGCTTCTTTTGTCAGGAAAGTACACTGTTCACTTTATGGTCCTATAAATAGGACCATCACTCATTTGCTTAAAGTGTGCTTTTTTATACAACTAGTAATAGAATTATTTCTTTTATACTGAAAAGTATTCTAAGAAGATCTTGTATGATTTAATCACCTTTTTGGTGTTCTTGATAATCTACCTAATTTATCCAGTGAATATTAAGCTTGTCCTTATATTTACTTTATTGGATATCTTCTTATTTACTGTGAGTTGAATCTACTTTGATATTAAACTATTTTACTTCCGCTTTATTATTATATGTTTATATCATTGCCATAAGACTAAATCTGGGATCCTACAATACTCATTTCTCTAATTATAAAGTAAATATCATATTTTTTGCATTATCTCATCACCTAAAAGATGATTTTTCTCATAACTAAACTTGTGCAAGAAGTTCATGGAAGTCTCTGATTCTCAGCAATTCAGTCCTTGTGGAATGATATTCGGTTTTACCAGTGTTGGTATATACTTGTGCCCTCATTGGGAAACATTGTGCCCACGCTGTGGAGTACACAATAATTAGCTACCAAGTTTTTGGCACTATTGCCGAGGACCGACATGATTTTATATATCCTGATATCTTAATTTTCATTCGATCCTGTGTCACTTGTTCCATTTTCAAAGCATTTCTCGTGTTGTATGCCACGACTACTGTTAATGCCAAAAATTACCCAAAGATAACTTAAGGTTGGTGTGGAGCTTTTAACAACTAAAGCGAAGAATCTATCAACAAATCGTACGACAAGAAAAAATTAAGACAAGACACAAGAAATTTGGTGACACTGAAAACCCCGTCGAGGGTAGAAATCACGGACGATAGCAGGGATCGTCAAGTGCGTTATAGACGTCAAACAGGGGCGTTGTCCTTTAGAAGGAGCGATCGAGAGTAGAATTAACAATAGTACAAGTAAAAGTAAACAAATCATAAGATTGTGTCATTTGTCGTGAAGTGAAGCACTTCGTCGAGAGATCTTTCTTGAGAGAAAATAGCTTGAGCACTTGGTGTATGATTGAACAATGCGTATCTCAGATGTCTCTTTGAGCTCAGCATAGTTTGTACATTTATAGCTTGTGTCACCATAAATGAGCTTTTAATGATCCAATGCTCTGTACATTGAATGGTCTTGATGGAGATCGTCCGTTATGACCGTTGTTCCTAAATGCTCTTTAACCTGAAATAATGAGACATAAAAGAAAACGTCCGTTGATAATAAATAAGTCATAATCGTTAGTTACGTTATGAAAGTCGTAAGATATTAGTCGTCGAGAGATTTCGTGATCGTGAGTCGTAAGAAACTTGCGACCATCGCCATAAGTGGCAACCATAGTTCTTAGTGTATGTGGTATTTAGAACCTTATCTTAATACAAGAGTTGTCTAAACATTGGAAATGTTTGGTATTCTCGCGTCGGTCGATGTAGCACCCCAGTTTCACTATTTCAATAATGACAAGATTATGACCATTTATGAATCTTAAATCTTGTAGGTAAATAGTAAGCATGATGATATATAACAGTGTTGCTATCTGATAGATAATTTAAGATATTTATCCGGTATGGAGGAATTTACATCGGATTCATAGTTAATATTTTAATATTGAACAATGATATTATTAAAAAAGGCATAATTCGATGATTTAAAAAAATATATTTGTTGGAAATAAAGAAGAAAAAAAGAAATATCTGATTAATAGTTACGGAGATGAAAATATATAATGTAATTCTAAACATATATATATATATATATATTTAAATATTTAAATTATAAGAAATATATATATATATATATATGAATTGTGTGTATACACACACACACACATATATATATATATATATGTATATATAATTAAATATTTTAATATTATTTCTATTTAAAAGATTTTGTTGTTTTACTCAAAATAGCTAGTCGTATGGATTTTTATGAAATGTGACTAATATATTTTTGTGACTAGCGATTTATGGCGATCACGATGAAACTTTCTATTTGAAAAACGAAAAAGTTTTTTTATAGGACTGATTCTGTTAGTGCACATATTTGTTGGATACAAGATCATGAAGACTGAAGACTGAAAGTCAAACAAGTCAAAGCTCAAGTCAACTCTTAAGCAAAGTCAAAGTCTATTTTGTAATAATTGTAAAAGTCAAAGTGTTGTAATTTGTTTTGTGTTTAAAGTGTTTGTAAGTGTTTTGTCCCGCATGTGTTAAATAGGTATACGGCTAGTTTTGTTCGATAGATTCAAGTATTCAAGTTGAGTTGTACGCATTCATAGAGAGAGAAATATTATCAGAAACCTTCTGTATACGAAATCCTTGGAATCAAAGTGAATAACAGGTTGATTGTTGAATTGTTCTTATCTTGTCGTTGTTGATTGTATTGTGTTTAGAACTTGAAATTAGGGAATAATAATTGGTATCAGATCAGAGTTCAATTTGAATTCAATAAAGAAAGATGGTTTTCGCACTGTGTATTGAGTTTCGATCGAGTTTTGATTTTTAGAATTTAATTGCGAGTCTTTTTGGGTAGATTGAGTTTGTATAGTGTTCTAGATAAATGTTGTATAGGTTTGTAGTGATTATGCACTGTAATTTTCATCAATTTTGAGATTTTGTGTGTTAGTGAGTTCACGAGTTCGAAAAGCACTGTATCAGATCAATTTGTATGCTTAAATGAATTTTGTTGAAATTCATTGGTAGACTTTGATTCTAGATAAGTAAATGATTAAATTGTCAAATTTACAGATCAAAAATCGAAGATTTGATGGGTTTTTTAGCCAATCAGAGTGAATTTTTGTCGAGATCTCAAGAACTCGCATAAGCCTCAAGAACTCGCACCAAGAACTCGCATCAAAGAAGATTTCGCATAATTTCTTTTCTGAAAAATTTTCATGTGTAGAATTCGCATGAGTGTAATATGTGAATTATGCTGAATTCGCATGTGTGTGTTGTGAGAATTCCTCAGAATTCGTACAAGCCTATGTGCGAAATGTCAGAATTCCCATAGGTCTTTTATACGAAAATTTTTGTAAGAAAAATTCTCTAAGGACAGAATTCGCATATGCCTGTGTGAGAAAAGTAAAGAACTCTCATATAGTGGCATACGAATTCTTAGAATTCGCATAAGGAAGATATACGAATTCCTCAGAATTCGTATAAGAAGTTTTAAAATTTCTTAAAGTACATAATTTGCATAATTCTGTTGTGCGAAAAGTGTATACGAAAAGTTGTTTTTGAAATCTTTCTAAGTCTAGATTTCGCATAAGTGTTGTCTGTGAATTCATAGAACTCGCATATAACTTCGTGCGAAATCTGTAGTGTGCGAATTTTGAATTGTTTTGGTGTGCGAATTCTAAATATTGTGCTTGTGTGCGAATTCTGAAGGTTATTTTGTGTGCGAATTGTGTCCTGCGAATTTTTTGTGCGAATTGTTTGTGTTTCAGTGTATCGTGCGAATTCCATACTTAGAAATTTTTTGGAAATTTCATTTCTGAAAATTCTTTAACTAACGATCATTTTCAAGTTCTTATTGTACATTTTTGATAACAGTATGACTTCCAAAGACTCACACTCTATCGGTACAGACGTGAAACCTCTGGTGCTCTTCAAAGGGGAATATGAGCAATAGAAGGACCGGTTTCTCGATTTTGTGGACAGACATACAAATGGAGAGAACATCTTGATGTCAATTATGGAAGGTCCAATGGTACCTCTTACCATGGAAATACCAGATGATGATTCTTCTGACAACGAAGATGGGAATGTAGACAGAGTTCAAAAGACAAAGACATTTCCAAAAGATCTTTCCCAATATATTGAAGATCAAAAGAAAAGATACAAAGCCGACAAACAAGCAAGATCTCTACTTTTACAAAGCATACCTAACGAGATCTACATCAAAATCGTCAGATATAAAGCAACTGCAAAGAAGGTGTGGGATCAGCTCTAGAAGAAGATGATGGGATCTAAGGACGGAAATCAGATGAAGGTTGCTAACTGTATAAACTGCTATGAGGAATTCAAGGCAAAAAGAGAATGAGAGCCTTGAAGAAACATATGAGAGATTTGTTCTTCTACTGAATGAGCTTACAAAGAACAAAGTCAAGAAGAAGCAAATACAAAACAACATTAAGTTCCTCAACATCCTTCAACCTGAGTGGAAAAAGCATACAAGAAGGATGAATCAAATGAAAGATCTCAGTGATATCTCTCTGCATGAAGTGTATCAAACATTGAGACAGAATGAGGAAGAAGTGGAAAAGAAAAGAGGAGAGAAGAAGAAGGCTGAGAAAACAGTTGATCCTATTGCTTTAGTTGTTGCTCAAAAAGAGATAGAGAATAAGGAAAAGAAGAAGAAAAAGAAAGCGGTTATTCCGAGTTCTGACGATTCCGCTAATTCTGATTCTGACAGTGATGATGGAGAGAACCTGAAACAAGCGATGCTACTTTTGACCCGATCCTTTCAAAAGAAATTCTACAAGAAGCCGGGATCAAACAGTCAAAGATATTCATCAGGATCTAAGAATCATGAGCATAGAGAAAGAGTGGAAGGAAGAAGATATGAGGAAAAGAAGTTTGTAGATAGAAAGCCTGAGGAGAAGAAAAGGTTTGTTAATGATTATGGTGGTGAGAAGAAGACTGATGAGTTGATAAAGTGCTACAATTGCGGTAAAGTGGGTCATTTTGCCAAAGACTATCGGAAGCCTAAAGTCCGAAACTCAGAGTATTACAAAAAGAAGATGTTTTTGGCCAAGCAACATGAGGCTGGCAAAGCACTTATGGCGGAAGACGAGTTTTGGTTAGACCACTCAGATGAAGAAGAAAAAGAAGAGACATCACACATGTGTTTGATGGGGAAAGAGGTAAAGTTTGATGAGTCGAACGAAGAGACATCTGATGAGGTACTAAATCTTTCTGAATCTGATTTTATAACCAAAATGGAAGCCATGATGATTGAGCTTCAAACCCTTCAAGCAAAACTGAAAAAGGAGAAAAGCAGAGTGGCTAAGAAGCGTCAAACTATTTTTCATCTCAACAAAGAACTTGTTGGGAACAAAAGTTTGATTGATTCTTTCAACAAATATGCTACTGTTTTTAAACAAGAAAAAGATTGTTTTGAAAATAAGATTTCTGAAGTTGTTTCTAAACTTTCAAAGTCTGATCTTGAGAAACTAGAATTTGTGCTAAAAGTTCATAAATTGCAGGTTGAAAATAAGAGTTTAGAGAAAAAGTTAAATGGTTTGGAAGCCAAATTGTATACTAGAGGAAAAACAGATCAAACCATCTTCCTAACACACCAAATGAGGAAAGTGATATTAAAGAAAAGTAGGGTCTCGGTTACGATAACCCACACTATTTGAAGAAAGCTATCAGAAAACAGCCAGCTTTGTATAACTTTGATTTTCTACAAGCGGCTACCAAACATCCTCATTTGAAACCCAAATTCGTTAACAAATCTTCTGATAAAGTAGAGGCCAAAGAAGATGAGAATAGAAATATTACAACGAAAATGCAACTACCATTCTTCTATCAAAAGTTGAATGATAGCTATATTTCTGAACAACCAAAGTCTCTTTCAAATGATTATTTTAACAGTTATTCTACTACAGAGTTGGAGGCAAAACCGATTAAGACAAAGATTTATGTTCCTCCACTTGTTTTAGAAAGTAAAATTCTTGATCTTGAAAACGTTTTATCTGATGAAAGAATTTTGGTTGACATTGAACAAATTGTGTTTTCTACTATATTGAAGAACACTATTCTTAAATTTGAATCTAAAGAGTGTTCAAATTCTTCTACGGCACCTCAAACTTCTAAAGATGATTTTGATGACTTATTTGCGTCTGCAAATGATTTTCTAAATTCTGATGATGGTTGTGTAGATGAAAGTATTGGTATGTTTGACTTTGATGCTAAACTTCCAGATCATTCTGCTTTTATTATTAACTCTGAAGCTATACCTAATGTGTTTGAAGTAGGTGAATCATCAACTAAGGTTGATGAATCAGTTTTCTTGAGTACCTATTATTATGAGAAAGGTAAAAAGCAAAAGAAAAGGCGCTCACAGAAATGGACCAACACAGGTAAGCAAAAGCAAAGATAGACTCCGAAATCTCATTTTCCTAACAAATCTAAATCTTTTGTTTCAGAACTGAGAAGGAAAAGGTCTGAAGTGAGAACTGAGTGGCGACCAAAGCAGAAGATTGATGAGAAAGAAGAATCATGTCCTGATATTGTTTGTAATAGATCGACTGATAGTATTTTTGATGTAGTTGGTATTATTGCTTCTCATAAACAAAAACTTGTAACTTATTACAAGAAATATTCAATAAAGCAATTACTCCAATTATCTCGGTCTGCTACTAAGTCCTCTAAATATAGACGGAATGATTTTGTTTCTCACCAATATTCTGATGATTGGTTTGGTTCTTATCATGTTTATCATTTTAAAGTTTCTCATGATTTTCAAAATAAAAGAGGACCCAAATTCAAATGGGTGCCAAAATCTTGTGCTGATCTGAAATGACCCAAATATATATGGGTACCTAAAGTTGTTGTTCCCTGATTTCTCTTATGCAGACCCGTCATATGTGGTACTTGGATTCTAGTTGCTCCAAGCATATGACCGGGCAGAAAGATTTATTGTCTAATTCTACAGAGAAATTTTGTGGAAATGTGCGCTTCAGGAATGACCAGTTTTCACCAATTATGGGTTATGGTGACGTTATTCAAGACAACGTAACGATTAAGAAGGTGAGCTATGTTGAAGGCCTAGGACATAACCTATTCAGCATTGGATAGTTCTGTGACAAAGACTTAGAGGTAAATTTCAAAGCCAAGAGGTGTTCTGTGTGTACTAAAGATGGTAAGGAACTCTTGGTCGGGACGAGAAAGTCTAACCTCTACATGATCAATCTTTCAAAACTCAAGACTGACAATGTGGTGTGTCTACTGTCAATAGCCTTGCTGCAACAAAGTTGGTTATGGCATCGAAGGCTTTCTCACCTGAATTTTCGTTATATCAACAAGATGGTCACGGGAAATTTGGTAAAAGGACTTCCTGAGTTCAAGTATGTTAAAGAACATCTCTGTGCAGCGTGTGAGAAGGGCAAGATGAAAAGAGACGCTCATAAGCCGAAGCCTGATCCTAGTACAAGTTCTCCACTGGAATTACTGCATATGGATCTCTGCGGTCCGATGCAAACACAAAGCATAAACGACAAAAAGTATGTGTTAGTGATTGTGGACGATTACTCGAGATACACTTCGATCAAATTTTTGAGATCAAAAGATGAGATGCCCGAAGGCATCATCACATTTCTAAAGACTACTCAAGTGAATCTGCAGAAGACAATCAAGCTTCTTCGAACGGATAATGGCACAGAATTCATGAACAGAATTGTTGATGATTATCTCGAATCGGTCGGGATAACACATCAGTTTTCTGCTGCCAGAACGCCAAAACAGAATGGAGTTGTAGAAAGACGAAATAGAATGCTAGTCGAGGCCGCTCGAACTATGCTAAGTCAATTAGATCTACCACTATTTCTATGGGCTGAAGTTGTATCGACTGCCTGCTACACTCAAAATCGTTCCATAATACATTGTCGGTTCGGTAAAACACCATATGCTTTAATAAATAATAGAATACCTAGCATCAAGCACTTTCATATCTTTGGATGCGGGTGCTTTGTACTAAACGAAAAGGAGAACTTGAACAAGTTTAGTCCAAAAGCTGACGAAAGCATTTTTATCGGCTACTCTCAAACGTCTGCAGCTTACAAAGTATACTTGAAGAAGTCGAAGATCATTTTTGAGAGCGTCAACGTCACATTCGATGAGGAGGTGGCTTATAAACAACAAAATTCAGAACCCGTACTTACTGGAGTTTTAGCTTCTGTGCAAATCAGTCCAGAACCTGCGGTTAATGTTTTAAATTGTGATAACCATCAACTTCTACATCACATTTATCAGAATTAGATTTACTATTTGAATTCTTTTATGATGAGTTTCTTGGGTCTAAATTGCCTAAACCTGTTTTGATTGATAGACCTGAAGATTCAAGCAATCATCATCCAGTCACTTCAGATGTGTCTACTGAATCTGGTCCCCCGGTTCAGCAAGAAACTCCGATTCAAACACCTACTACTTCAGTTGAAGCTGTAAATGAAACTGTCGAGCCAGAAGTTGCTGAATCAATTGGATGTATGGTCATGAATAATCAACAGACAGAAAATGTCCAACCAACTGAAGACAAGTTGACCAAAGAGCACCCAATAAGCTAAATCATTGGAGATCCATCCAAACCGGTGCAAACTAGGTCTGCTATATTAAACATGTGCATGCATGATTCTTTCCTGAGTAAGATAGAGACAACACGAGTATCTAAAGCTCTAGCTGACTCAGAATGGGTAACTGCGATGCAAGAAAAGCTGAATCAATTTGAAGCGTTAAAAGTCTGGAGACTCGTACCTAAACCTGAAGGAAAGACAATAATCGGCACTAAATGGGTGTTCAAGAACAAAAATAACGAAGATGGTATCGTTATTAGAAACAAAGCAAGACTTATGGCTAAAGGATATAGGCAAGAGGAAGGTATTGACTACGATGAGACTTATGCTCCAGTTGCGCGCATAGAAGCAATCCGTATGTTTCTAGCTTATGCTGCACATAAGAACTTCACTGTCTACCAAATGGACGCGAAGACTGCCTTTCTAAACGACATTATTATGGAGGAAGTCTACGTATCTCAGCAAGAAGGTTTTGTCAATCCAGAGAAACCAAATCATGTTTACATTCTAGACAAAGATCTTTATGGTCTGAAGCAATCTCCTCGAGCCTGGTATGAAGTGTTATCAAAAATTTTAGTCAAGTCGGGCTTCTCGAAAGGTAAAATCGATACTACTCTTTTCATTAAAAAGGAAAAAGCCGATATCATTTTAATTCAGATATATGTGGATGATATTATATTTGGTTCAACTAATGCTAAATACTGTAAGAATTTTTCTAGCCTTATGGTGTCAAGATTTCAGATGAGTATGATAGGAGAGATGAATTTCTTTCTCGGATTACAAGTCAAACAATTTTCCACGGGGATTTTTATTAATCAATCAAAGTACATTTTCGATATTCTTAGAAAATTTTAAATGGAAAATTGTACTCCTATTGGAACCCGATGGCACCTGGAGCTAAGATTGGCGTTGATCCTTCTTGAAAAGCTTTCGATGTTAGAACCTATCGAGGTATGATTGGTTCTTTAATGCATTTAACATCTAGTAGGCC
This sequence comes from Arctium minus, assembly GCA_954870635.1. Classification (NCBI taxonomy): domain Eukaryota; kingdom Viridiplantae; phylum Streptophyta; class Magnoliopsida; order Asterales; family Asteraceae; genus Arctium; species Arctium minus. Next base: position 126,247,930 of record OX941081.1, on the reverse strand, counting down.
AGATATAATGTTCTCTACATGCCTTTGTGCACGATATCAAGCTAGTCTTAAAGAATCCCATTTTTCTGCAGTCAAGCGTATCTTTAGATATATGAAGGGCACTGTAGATCTTGGTCTGTGGTATCCTAAGGATACATGTTTTAAGCTCACAACATATTCAGATATAGATCATGTAGGTTGTATGCTTGACAGGAAGAGTACGTCGGGACATATACAATTTTGGGGCGATAAACTCATGAGTTGGGCTTCAAAGAAACAACTGTGTGTATCTACTTCAAAAGCCGAGACAGAGTACGTAGCTGCGGCTAGCTGCTGTTCTCAGGTGTTGTGGATGTGGACACATCTGCCATATTATGGCTTCAAATATGACAAGATTCCAATTTACTGTGATTCTAAGAGCGCCATCGCTATATCTGCTAATCCTGTTCAACATACCAAGACCAAGCACATAGACGTGAGAGATCACTTTATTAAAGATAATGTCGAAAAAGGTACAATCGAACTTTACTTTGTAAACACAGATTATCAGCTTGCAGATTTATTTACCAAACCGCTTGACGAAAAGAGATTTAAAATTCTCATTTCTAAACTTGGTATTCTAAATCTCAAGACTTAATCTGTGATTACCTATTAAAGTTTAGCTTTAGTATTTTTCTTCATTTCTTTATTTTTATTCTGAAAGATATCTGCACTGAAAGGTATTCATGATTTTAGGGGGACTGTGAGACAAGATAAGATGATCTACATACATTTGAGGGGGAGTTCATCATATTATTGCATATATTCTTAACTGACAAATTTTATGATGCATAAATTCAGGGGGAGTTAAGGAGTTAGGAAGATGACTTCTGTTTACATCTGATCAAAACTCGTTCTTAACATGTTTTATTGTTTTATGTCCTTACTTTTCAATAAATTTTTGTGAATAAAGCTTTGTACTTTGACAGACTTTGTGACTGTTGCAGATTTGAGAGGAAGCTTACATGCTCTTATCTTATATGACTTTTGAGCTGACTTCGTGAGATTGAAGATGAGCATAAGGAAATATTCTACTCTTAATCTCATACATGTCTGAAAGAAGGATAACTTTCAGATATGAAAACATGTTCTTAAATGTTCAAACCACTTCTCGATTCTTAAAAAGATTTCATGAATTTAGAAGTGTGATTTTAAATGTTTTCATTATTCATGTGCTTAAATGTTCATAAACCGTGTGTTTCAAAAGATAAATACTTGTGTATTATCTTTTCTATATACTGAAAGTATTCACACACACCGGTTTACTATTTCTGTTAATATGTTCTTACCATGTCTCATTTTGAAACAAATTTTCGATGGTAAGACACCCCGCTTGAAATTCAAAGTTTGAGCGTTGATTCATTTCAAAACGTTTCTTTCAAGACTTGTCTATATTTTGATTCATATAGACAAATTCCTATTTTTCATGACCTAAGCTTTTTGTGATACATCATTTATATTTGATTCTTTCATACAATGTCAGATTTTCAAACAAATTTCTTGTATTCATTTCATTCTTTCAATATACTTGTTTTGAAATATCTTCAATGTTTAAAATGCTCAAATCTTCATGGTTATCTTCATGAGCATACATACATTTGACATGTATTTTCTGCTTTAACTAAAAAGTTCAACCGTTTGAGCAACATTATGCTTTTAGGATTACATGGGTTCAATTTGTGAGAACTTAATAGAACTTCTATGGATTCAGGTTAACCAGTGTTTCCTACCCAAGAAGTTAATTCTTGAGTGATCGAAAGTGTGAGGAGTCAAAATATATGAGTGTGGGTGTGATGAGGTAAAATGTAAAGGAGAGTTTGGTTAGAAGCGAGCTTAATGTTAAAAAGAGAGAGGGTGTGAGAATAGAGTAAAAGAATATCAAACTCTACACCAACGTTTTCTGAGTCGGGCAGCCACATTGCAGATTGTTTCACAATTCTTTGGTGAACATCATTGAAATAGGCAACTAGCCCATGCCAACTCTTGTTTAAACCCCACCTGCCACTCATCTTCTTCTAAAAAAGAAGATGTTTCATATTTTCAAGGGGGCGTAACACATAATCTATCTAGTTTCATTTGGAAAATCTGGATATTGAAATAGAAGGAAGTCTGCCCCACCTTCGCATTTTGATCATGCACAATCGAGTCTGTGTATTACTGTTGTTGTCTCAATGGTTTACACAATTTTGAGCCTATCAAAAGCAATCATCATGTGCTTAATTCTTTCAAACACAAGCACGTACACACAAGAAATTCGTTTTTCTGTCTAAACGTTCATAGAATAAACTTGTGTTATTCGATGATTGAATGGAAGACTTGGGGGAGTGAATATCAAAAATCTTCGTTCCAATGTGTATTCATTACGCACAGTGACTTCGTGTTACTGACATGCTTTTTTAACTGATTCATTTGTTGATTCAGGTATTACACTCATAATTTGTCTGAATTTCAAAGATTCAGATAAATATCTTTTGGATCGATAGATGGTCAGAGGCTCTTGTGAAAGATCAATGGTCAGATCAGATCGTTAAGGACATTTCTTCTGAAAGTTTTGATGATTTCTATGCTAGAATCATCAAAAAGGGGGGGGGGAGAATCAATAAATGTGAGAAATGATAAAGAAATGTTATATATGGGAGAAATTGTCAAGAAATGGTTGTGAAAGAAAGTTGTTAAAGAAAGGATTGCAAGTATTGCTGAAGATTGTACAAGTTTGAAAGGCCAAATTCAAAGATTTATGAAAGCAAGCTGGATTTTACTGAAATTTTCTTTGAAGACAATTTGCTGAAGCAAACTGAGCTAAACCTGCAGGTAATTTCTTTCCGATGTCTGAAAGAGGGTTCTTATTACCTTGGGGAGAATGTTAAAGCTGATTGCAAATGATGCTATTAAAAGACTTTGAGGATAATACAGAACTGTTTTGAGCATAAAGGGGAGATTGTACTTCAATGTTTATTTTCTTTCTGAAGATGGTCTGAGTTGACAGAAATCTACAAGGGGGAGATAAATTGTTAAAGTTCAACAATGCAACAAAAGGAGAGATTGTATTACAAAATCTTTTTAGAGATGTTCTTGATCCAAAGGGGGAGAATGTTAGTGCACATATTTGTTGGATACAAGATCATGAAGACTGAAAGTGAAGCAAGTCAAAGCTCAAGTTAACTCTTAAGCAAAGTCAAAGTCTATTTTGTAATAATTGTAAAAGTTAAAGTCAAAGTATTTTGTCCCGCTTGTGTTAAATAGGTATACGGCTAGTTTTGTTAGATAGATTCAAGTATTCAAGTTGAGTTGTACGCATTCCTAGAGAGAGAAATATTATCAGAAACCTTCTGTATACGAAATCCTTGGAATCAAAGTGAATACAAGTTGATTGTTGAATTGTTCTCATCTTGTCGTTATTGACTGTATTGTGATTAGAACTTGAAATTATGGAATAATAGATTCGATATTTAATATATCGTTTTTATTAATTTTAGAGCCCAGATTGACTGATAAGTTATATAATGCATATGTTTTTGGACTCAGTGAATTACATAGATCGTAATGACGCTTTCAGATTCAAAAAAGAATAAAGTTTTTATTTTATGGTCACTTGAGCAAAACGATAAAGTTGTGTCATTTATGGATAATAGAAATATCGGATTTATACCCAATTTCATATTTAAATACGTTGAAAAATCTAGATACCGTAAATGTCAAAATGATCAAAATATGATTACTGAAATTTATACAACTCAGAAAAAAGGTATAACAATAGCTTGACTATGGGTAGATACTATCGCATAGGTCCCAAATATATTTTCAAATTAAGATTTGGGGTTACATATACAAAGTTATACTCGATAAAGATAATAGTGTATATATAATAAATAAAAATAATTAGATTTTAATATATGTGTGTATGTTACTTTGGAAGTAAATCAAGCGTAGCCACCAAGTCTCCAATTTGAGAATTCGAGATTTCATATCTGCCGCCTCAAATCACCTTTTCATCCTTTTTAAAACAAGTGCTTTCGATTCATTATAAATAGAAGTATATGTTTCATTTCATAAACACACACAACAAATACCAAAAGTAAATTAGAGAATTTCATCAAGTTTAGGGTGGTAATGAAGGATTGTGGTTAAGCAATCAAGGTGAGTACGTTATAAGATTTACTGGGATACATATATGCTATAATAAATGTTTTTATGCATGAAAAATATTTGAAATGATGTTTTGGCATGTTTTCCTCATGAGATAAGGTTATGTTTATAATGCATTTTATGAGAAAGAAATGTATATTACATGTGGCATATGAAAAGTTTTGTGCATGTGAAAGTATGGTCATGTTAAATACCCGACGGGGTATAAGAAATGAGGATGTCTTGCAAATGGGCCTTAGGGGGAAGATCCTTCGCAAAACCCCAGGGATCTAGGATCCTGTTGAGAATGTTTGGCGTACTTACACATATGAGACCTCGCACTAAAAGATAATGTCCAAATGATGTTCTCACAAATATGGTTTTATGCATTAATGTCATTTATGCATGATTATGAAACATTTAGTGAATTATTATTCATGCACTAAAATGATATGTTTTTATGAAAGATTATTTCTTCATGAAACCATAATCGCTCACTAAGCTTAAAGCTTACGTATTCCATATATGTATCTCAGGTAAGATCAGGATAAGACATGAAAGGATCGCATGAAGAGTTATAGTTCTTAAAATAGCCATTATAAATGTTAGGCTATTGAACTGTTGTTAGAATGCTTCCGGAGATGTAAAGGTTATGATATTATTGAAAGAAAAAAAACGGGGCGTATCAAGTTGGTAGCAGAACATTAGTTTAAGTGGACTAGGGTTGCCTTAGATTAGATATAAAAACTTGAACTTTAAAGACGACATTGAGTTTTAGAATACTACATTTCCTTAAATTAATTAACTTATATATAAACTCAATCAGATTTTTCCACTAATTGCTTATCCTGGTCGATATAACCATATGGGATGGTGTCTATAAAGGTTGAAACGGCTGAGTTGTGGACTTCCAAAAGGTCGCATATTATATTTGCCTTGAAAGGATCCTAGCTCCCCGTGATACCGACCTGGATATTTTATATTGGTAGTCAGATGGATCAGTAAGAAGTGGTGATTTGAATAGAATTAAAAAAAAGATTCGTGGAGTAAGAGAAATAGATTATGAACTCACATGAGATTAAATACTTAAGACCTGAATTTATGCTCTGATAAAATATTTCAGTAAAATTCTCTTCATTATGTTGGAGAATGGTGATCAAATATCATATAGTTATATATATGCGAGATGACAATTAATGATCATGCAGATCAGGTTCAACCAGTTTAGTAGATCATTCTCAATATATGTTTAGATCAATGTGGTCGTGTTTTAAAATAACAGACTATGTTAGGAGTCAATATTATTTAGTCCAAAACTATTATTGAAGGTAATATGTGTCAATACATCTAGCATACACAATTATGACTCATAAAGAGGATTATGGAACACCTATATGTTGTTATTTTTTTATACAATAATGTCAAGAAATGAATGGTAGAACGATGTATGAAAGTGAGGGTGTCATGAATGTAAACATACTACTAAGTATTTTGTTATGCCAAATTTATGGTAAAGGTTGAGGTAAAGGCTGAGTTATTGGAATAGTAAACAATAAGAAAATGGTTTTGTTAATTCATGAAAACTTTGTAAACGACTAGAGGATATGATTGAGGCTTGTGTTAAGAACAAGACTTCGAGGTTGTAACCAAGGATGTTATAGGTGGAAAATATATTGATTAACCATCTATGGTCAATAAATATGCATAGAGGTCCAAGTTTGATATCTTATATACAATAAGTTTGGGAGCTTGTGACTGTGCCGAGTACAAATTTAGCATTGGGTTTTACATATGTGAAAATTTAGGACGAACATAAAAGGAGTTTATAGAGAGATGTACTTGCCATAAGTGTGATATGATGGGGATATCGGATCAAGTTTCCTTAAGCTTCAACATAGTTCAAAAATAATATAAAGGTTGACATGAGAAAGTTAAGTTAATAATGGAAATGAGAAGGAGGAACCAGAGGTAAGGATTTTGGAATATGTCAGTACAACAAACGAGGCCAAAGGAATCACTAACACTGACAATGTTTGGGTGCATTTCTTGTCAATAATTATAGTGCCCTAGTTTATTCAATTCAAGTACATGTAGAAGATTAATTTCCGCTACTTGAATATATAACCTAAGCAACTGGAATAAGAATTACTTAGTCCCTATTGACAGTGGTAGATAACGGTTAAAGAAATTGTTAAGGATTGTTCAATTGTTATTGATTGTAGAGTTACCTAGTTAAATTGATGTATTTAGATGAGTTTGATATGATTTTGGAGTGGAATAATTGACAAAAAATGACATTAAGGTGATATGTAAAAAGAATACGATTAAGATAGGTAACTTGAATGCAGAATCAGTGCATAATGTTAGATGGATAGGTGAAATATGAATTATATTAGTGATCAAAATAAGTAGGTGCTTGAGGAAAGATGTGTTGCGTTTATGTTATACATAAAAGCAAGAATGCAAGTTATAGAATGTGTCAAAAGTAAATGGAAATCTAGAAATGATCGTCGAAGATTTTCCTATAATAACAATAGAACTTTATGAGTTCAAATTCGAGCTCGTGTAGGGAGCGACACTAAATGTACAATCATATAGCACCGATAGAGATGCATATATGAAATTGTTATCGTGAAATAAGATTTGTCCATATTATGAGATATTGATCTTAAAAAGTGTTTTCAAAGATGCATGAACATGAAACCGATAATGTTTTACTAAATGCAGTGGTAGAGGTTGTTAAAAAGTTTTCGTAAGAGCAAGACAAGTGGGTTATGCCAGGAAATAAGTTTACCAAGAGAGCTTGGAAAAGTGAGTCGTGCAAGATGGATCAAAACCACTGTGTGTAGTATATGCTGTCAAGGTTATTTTAGAAATTTTCATGTGCAATTATAGAAAAAAAAGTTATTAGCCGGACAGTAAACTATGCGACAAAAGATATGGTTTGAATAGCAATGTCAAAGGTGTTAGACTAATATTGTATTCAAGATTAAAAGTGATATGTTTTGTAAGTGTTGAATAGTTTAAGTGTTTGGTTGTAAAGTCAACTTAAGTTGACTTAGTATAAATAGTTTTAGTTCTTTGTAATCTGTAGACACGCACGCACACATCAGACTTCAATAGAGATTGGTAAGAACACACAGTAACACATAGTGAACGTGAGATCTGTAACTATGAGTTAGATCTGTGACTAAATGAAATAATGTGATTTGATCTAATAATAATGTGTTGTTAATCTGTGTTGTGATTGATATGCTAGTATTTCTGGGTCACAATTGGTAGCAGAGCACAATTTGAATTACAGAAAAAGTTGAGTTATGTCAGAATAATCTTGATCGATTTTTGCACAAGAAATTTGAATTTGGAGTTTTGGATCGATTTTTGGACAAAAATCAATATTTTTGAACTAAGGATTCAAGAACTCGCAAGATCCAAGGATTTCACTAATACATATTCTCATCATGTCGAAAGAATTGCTCTCAATGGGATCACAGTCAAAGCGTCCGGTCTTATCAATAGGAGAATATTCTCAGTGGAAGCGGAGGATGACCCAGTTCTTAAACCATAAGAACAGGGATTACCTGAAGTCTATCATCGATGGTCCAGTACAACCAGTAGTCACAGTACCTGGATAGGCTGCAACTGAGACATCACCTGAAATTCCAGTTCGTTATGTCCCAAAGCCATACCAGTATTATAGTGAAAGAGAAAATGAGCCTCACAAAATCGATGAAGAAGCCTTGATCTATATAACCATGGCTATCCCTAATGACATCTACAACCGTGTAGATAGTAGGGAGTCTGCTAAAGCCATGTGGGACGAATTGGAAAGACAGTTCCAGGGCATTGAGAAGTCCATACAAGCAAAACTGAACCAGAGCATAAACGCTTATGAAGGCTTTCATGCAAAAGATGGAGAGACTCTTTTGGATACGTACACCCGTTTCAACGTTATCCTGAATGACTTGAGGAGGAATGGGATGAACAAGACAGTATCTGAGATAAACTACAAGTTCATCAAGAACTTGAATCCTGAATGGAAAAGTTATGCAATTAACATTCAGATGACCAAGGATATGGCTCAAGAAGACGTAAATGACATCTTCACTACTTTATCTCAACACGAGGATGAAGTCAAGCAACTCAGTAAAGATAAGAAGATAGTCAAAGACTCTTTAGCCTTGTTATCTGAAAAGAAGAAAGGATGAAGTTCTAAGCCCAGTTCCTCATCCAAGTACAAATCCAAGTCGAGAAAATCCAGAGCTCTTCTTACAGAAATTACAGAGTCAAGTTCTGATGACTCTTCCTCCGAAGCTGAAGAACATTCTGATGAAGACATTCAGAAGTTTGTTGATAATCTTGCTCTCATCACAAAGCAGTTTCAAAGAAGCTTTGGAAAGAAAAGATTCTCAAAGCCAAAGTATGAAGGATACAAGAAAGACAAGTACAAGTCGAGGTTCGAGAAGAGGTTTGGAAAGAAAGATGAGAAAAGAGATGAGAAGAAAGAAGAGAAAAGAGAGGAGAAGAGAGAAGGAAAGAAACAAGAAACTGAGCCAAAGTATGGCAGGTGCTATAATTGTGGAAAACCTGGCCATTTCTCTAAGGAATGCAAGTTCAAGCGAATAAAGAACTTGGAGTACTATGCTAAGAAATCACTGATAGCCAAGAAGGTTGAAGATGAGAAAGAACTGATGGTCGAGGAGGAAAACTGGTTCTTCCAGAGTTCTGATGATGAAACAACACACTTTACTCAGGTGGGTATGATGGCCAAAGTTGATGATGATGCTGAAACATCTTCTGATCATTCCGAGTGTGATTCTGAAGTAAGTACTCTCTCTAACTCTAAACTTGTTCAATCTTTACTTGCTCAGATCAATTTTATGGAAAGAGAGTTTGAAACTTTGAAAGTAAAACTTAGTACTGAAAGACAAACAATGATGAATTTTCGTGATGAAAATGCATTATTGAAAGTTGTCGTTGAGAAGAAAGAATCAGAAAAAGATGTTTTGAAAATGGAAAAAGATGTTTTAAAATCAAAGATAACTGAGCTTGAAAGAGATCTTGTTAATTTAAATGCTAAAAAAGGTGATTTTAAGATCAAATTTGAAGCTTGTTTTTAGGAACGCAACGAGGCTTATTGCAAAATTAAGCAACTGGAGGATTTAAATCTGAAAAGAGGACAAACTGAGCAAACATTGAATCTTTTAACAAATAAACTCCAAGATGTACGTTTTTACAATGCTAAAACGGGTTTAGGTTTTGAGGAAAACGATGTTTTGAGGAAAACGATGTTTTGAGGAAAACGATGTTTTGAAAAGAGCGCCAGAAAATTTGTATAACTTTGATAAACTGGGCTCAACTCCTAAGAAAAACCTGGATATTCATGATAATTTTATTACTTTTATTAAAGGAGAAACTCTTATGTGTAACATTTATTTAAAAGGTAAAAAGGTGATTGATGATGATACATCAAGTTGTGCTGATTCGGTATCAAGTTTTAAATCTGTTGGTTTTTCATATAAAGAATTGAACAAGAGTTACAAAACTAGAAAACCTGAATTTGTTGAATTTCAATCTCTGTTTTCTACTTGTTCACCAACAGAATCAGCCAATGTTGAGACATATATTGTTGATCTAAACTCTCTCAGTGATTTGATAACGACCCTTTTTTATAAGTAGTGAAAATTACGTTTATTAATATGTATTAGTGTTTCACCATCAATGATCAGACTGAGTCTGTTCAGTTATCATTGATGATCTTTCTTGTAAACGTTCATATGTATTAGCGTTTCACTATCAGCGATCAGACTGAGTCTGTACAGTTATCGCTGATGGTTTCTGATGTAAACAGTTAACGTAATCCCTGAAGACAAGTTTCGCGTCAACAGATGTTCATAGCTGAATCGAAGACGAAGCTGCTGAACAAAGAAAAGTCTACTATTGACCTGATGTGGATATCAGTGAAGCAAAGAAGACTCTACTCATACGCGAAGAAACCTGAGGAAAAGCTTCAGCGATAGCTGAACTTCTTTGTATCTCTGAAGGAAGAGATATTCAGCGATCGATGATCACTTAGCTTATGCTTCAAGTCTTTTTTATCTTCCCTTGCACACCTAGGACGATGTGTCAGAACGGACATACCTCTGCCACAATTCGTACAACAACTTTGTCAACTACACTGTTCATGATACGGCTGAAAGCATGTCTCCCAAAGTCAGACTCTCAAAGTCAATCAATGAATGACACGTGTAAAGCACCCTGCCATGCATTTAATGCATAGGGTATAAATAGAAAGATTACCTCTCCATCTGAGAGTACTCTTGAGCCTTCATCTTTCTAACATATAGAAACCCTTGTTTTCTATACTCTCTAATCTCCCATTCTCTATCTTCTAGTGCAATCATCTTAGTGTTTTCTTAAGTTTGTTTAGATTGAGTTTTACTTACTCTTATTCCGCAACAGACATGTAAATTGTGTTTTATTTATCAATAAACAGTTTATTAAACTTTAAATTATGTGTTTGTATTCACCCCTCCCCCCTTCTACAAACTTGTTAAGTACCTTCGGGACCAACAAGTGGTATCAGAGCAGACTGTTTAATCTAATAAACAAGATCTTGCTTTATTCTCTTCCTTGCTATTCTAAAATGGCTCTTAACATAAACACAAACTACTATGATAATGGTTCACTTTCTAAACCTCCTCGATTTAACAGAGATAACTTTTCTCTCTGGAAGAATCGAACGATGTTATTTCTTGAAGGTGCAGATCCCACTATACCTGAGTACGTAGCAAATGGACTCTATGAACCTGTCCAAATCATAGCTGTCGTTCCAGCTACTACCACCACTCCTGCTATTCCTGAACGCTATGTTGTTAAGGAAATGAGAAAATGGAGTGATGAAGACAAAAAGAAGGTTAGTATAGATGCAAGGGCAAAGACCATTATCTCTATGGCTCTGCCTGATAAAGTTTTCCATTCCATCATGCATCTTAAAACTTCTAAAGAAATGTGGGAAACCATATGCATTCAATATGAAGGCACCACTAAAAATCAAGAGACTCGAAAGATTAACTTGGTATGACAGTATGAAAGTTTTATCGCTGGTAAGAATGAATCTCTCTCTGATGTTCATCAGCGGTTTAACTACTTAATCATTGATCTGAGAACTATTGGTAGGACCTATTCTAATTCTGAGATCCTAACAAAATTCTTAGAATGTCTTCCTGAATGCTGGGACAGTTATTCAATATGTCTCAAGCTGACAAAAGACTTAAATTCCCTTTCTTTCAGCACCTTGTATGGAATATTGCTCAACTATGATCAATCAAATCTCTTGAAGAAGAATATTATAAAAGATTCTAAAGACTCCAAAAGCACTCCTATTGCTTTAGTCTCTTCAGAGATACTTCCATCTCATCGATCTACTCTTACTATCACTGAGTTAGATTCTGATTATGAGGATCTATCAGACACTGATCTTTCAGAGTTTGATGAATCTTTAGCAATCTTGACAAACTCTTTTAAGAAATTTACAAGAAAGAGCAATTTCCGAAAAAATAAGCCTCTATCTCTTACTGATAAGCCAAAATCAACCCCTGTTGATAAGGCTTCTACTACTTTCTTTAACTATGAAAGGATTGGACACTTTGCAAGTGAGTGCAGGTCGAAGAAAGTCTTCAAACCTTCTACCTCAAGAAGATCCAGCGATGACAAATACCTAATGCTGAAAAAAAAATATCAAAAGTTGAAAAACTACAAGCGAAAAGGTAAAGGTCTCATCGCTGAAGAACACGACTGGGCTGAATCAGAAGAATCAAGTTCTGATGAAGAAGAAGTCGCTAATCTCTGCCTCATGGATGAGATTAAAGAAGAAGTGGAAGAACCAATTGAAGCTTCTATGAGCTACATATCATCTCAGGTATCTATCTCTACTAATCCCTCTCTATCTGAAGCAGAGAGAATTCGCGTTATCGATGTACTAACGATTGATTTATACAATGCTCTAAACGGCAAAACTCTAGCTGAGAACAAAAATGTCGATTTAACGGAACAACTAGAGAAATGTCATGAAAAGATCAGAGAATTGAACGCGAACAGGCCATCGCTGCTCTAAAAGCAGAAAAGGCTACTGTTGAAGGATGGTGCAAATCCTCAACAAAGATCACTGAGATTATAAGTGCTCAGATCCCTGCCAGTGATAGAAATGGTCTTGGTTTTTGGAAACCACAGGATGAACCCAAAGAAGACAGTTCAATGCTTAAGTTTGGAATGCTTGTCTCTTCTATCCCTGACACTTCTAATAATCAGTGCTCTTATTCATCTTCTTCTAATCCTGTCCATGAGGAAATATCTAAAGGCTCAAATCCTGCAAATAAAGGAAAATCTATTCTTTATCCTCAGAAGACTACCAAGAAAGCAAAGTTGAATGTTCCTTCTAAACCTTTAGTTAAACAATCTTCTAGCTCTGTGATAGAAATCTTTGATCTCTGTCCTCCAATACTGAAGATTGATCTTAAGCCTAAGAGATCTGAAGAAATGAAAATACCTCCCAGATCTCATGCTAAAGGCATTCTTGGAGCTAGACCTGCTCATATTAAATTCTCAAAACCTTCTACTTCTGGTCCTAAAACCACATTCAAATATAGAAAATGCTATCACTGTGGATTTACTGACGATATTGCAAGTAAATGTCCAACCGCCACTAAAGTTGATAAATCAGCTAAAGTGAAGATGAATGCCTCCAAGCCTGAGAAGGTCACCAAAGCTGAAAAATCTACCAAGGTGAAAAATACCACTAAGGTTAAGAAATTAACCAAGGTGAAGGTTACCACTGAAGCTGAATCTTCATCTACTGTGAAGATTGTTGAACCTTCCATCTCCAATAACCCTAAAGGACCCATTGAAAAGTGGGTACCAAACAAATCTTAATCTTCCTTATGTTTGCAGGGATCAAAGGGCATCTGGTATCTTGATAGTAGATGCTCTCGTCATATGACAGGACAAAAATACATGCTCACTGAATACAAGGAAGAGAAAGGTCCCTCTATGAACTTTGGTGGAAATGGAAAAGGATATACCCGAGGGTTTGGTGTCCTCAGCAATGGGACAACTACCTTCAGAAGAGTCGCTTATGTAGATGGACTGAAGCACAATCTTTTGAGCATCAGTCAGCTATGTGACAAAGACTATGAAATTCGCTTTTCCAAGAAAGCATGTTCAGTGGTAAATGAGAAAGGAAAACTTGCTCTTAGTGGCTATCCTAAAGAAAATGTCTATGTAATAGATATGGACTCTACTACCACTGAAAACGTATGTTTTCTCTCTAAAGCCTCTTCTGATGTCAACTAGCTATGGCACAAAAGGCTCTATCATCTAAACTTCAAAACCCTGATTTATCTCTCATCTAAGGAACTGGTTTCTGGTCTTCCTCAGCACTCATATGCTAAATAATCTCTCTGCTCAACATGTGAAAAAGGAAAATAGACAAAAGCTAGTTTCAAGTCTAAACAAGTTTCCTCAGTAACAAGTCCTCTTCAACTCTTGTATATGGATTTGTTTGGCCCTGTCAACATCCAATCAATAGCTGGAAAGAAATACACCCTTGTCATTATAGATGAATACTCTCGCTACACCTTGGTTATCTTTCTTCGCTGTAAGAGTGACACTCCAGAAAAACTGATATCTTTAGTGAAAAAGATGGAAGTGCTGAACAATCTTACTGTTCGTTCAATAAGAAGTGATCATGGAACTGAATTCAAAAATAGTTCTTTGAACAATTTCTTTGAGAACAAGGGAATTTCTCACAACTTCTCTTCAGTAAGAACACCTCAGCAAAACGGAGTCGTTGAAAGAAGAAACAGAACGATCATTGAAGCTGCTAGATCAATGCTCAGCGATTCTCACCTCCCGACTCAATTTTGGGCTAAAGCTGTAAACACGGCATGTTTTACACAAAACAGATCGCTGATAGTAAAGCGATTTGGAAAGACAGCTTATGAACTTTTTCATGGTAGATAACCATCTATTAGTTTTCTTCATATCTTTGGTTGTCAGTGCTTTATCTTAAACAACAAATATTAACTTGGAAAGTTCGACCCAAAAGCGGATGAAGGAATATTTCTTGGATATTCCTCCATCTCCAAAGCCTACAGAGTTTTCAACAAAAGAAGACAATATGTGGAAGAAACAATTCATGTCACCTTTGATGAAACTCGCTCAGCGAACTCTAAACCAATCACTGACAATGAAGAGTTAAATGCTTGGATGTTTTCTCACTACAGAGAAACAGAACCATTCTTTTCAAACCATCAGCACTCTGATCTTCTAGCTGCTGATGATGATCCAAACATCATACCTCCTAACGTTGAATCCAACTCATGGGTCTCAACTGAACCTCTAAACACACTTCCTCCATCAGATCTATCTTCATCTGAAAACCTCTCAGAAAACATAGGTCTGTCTGACAGTCAACAATTAATAGTTGATGAACCTCAAGCTTCTTCATCAGTGAACATTCCTATTGTTGATCCAACCTCTGAAATGAGCGATCATGGTCCTGCTCATCGATGGACCAGAGATCACCCCATAGATCAAATTCTTGGTGATCCCGATGCAGGTATTCAGACACGACGAAGTTCAGGTAATATCTGCCTCTTTGTCAACTTTATTTCTTTAATAGAGCCAAAGAAGACTGATGATGCCCTCAGAGATCCAAACTGGGTCAGTGCTATGCAAGAAGAGTTGACTAAGTTCACTCGCAACAAAGTTTGGAATCTTGTTCCTAGACCATCTGATAAAACTGTTATAGGCACCAAATGGGTGTTTAGAAACAAGTTAGATGAACATGGAACTGTAACCCGCAACAAGGCTCGACTTGTTGCTCAAGGATACAGACAAGAGGAAGGCATAGACTATGATGAAACCTTTACTCCTGTGGCTAGGCTCGAAGCGATTCGACTCTTCTTAGCCTATGCAGTTTACAAAGACTTCATTGTGTATCAAATGAATGTAAAATCAGCGTTTCTAAATGGAAAGTTGAATGAAGAAGTCTATGTAGAACAACCTCCAGGTTTTTATGACCCTAAGGATCCAAATTATGTTTATAAATTGGATAAGGCTTTCTATGGTCTAAAACAATCCCTTCGTGCTTGGTATGACACTCTCTCATCTTTTCTTATCTCTGAAAATTTTGAACGTGGCAAAATTGACAATACATTATTTTTCAGAAAGATAAAAGGTCATATTATTCTTGTACAAATATAAGTCGATGACATCATATTTGGTTCTACTAACCCATCTCTATGTACTCGCTTCGCTGAAAGAATGAGAAAGAATACAAAATGAGTATGATGGGTGAGCTAACGCATTTTCTTGGTCTTCAGATTAAACAATCTGACAAAGGTACTTTTATCATCCAAGGTAGTATGTTAAAGATATGCTGAAGAAGTTTGATCTTACTCAAACTTCAGCTATGAAAACTCCTATGGAACCTCCTCTGACACTTAACAAAGATCCATCTGGAAAACCTGTTAATGTCACTTCATATAGAGGAATGATAGGCTCCCTGCTGTATCTTACAGTGAGCCGACCTGACATCATGTACTCTACTTGTTTATGTGCACGCTATCAATCTGAACCCAAGAAATCCCATCTGATCGCTGTTAAGCGAATTTTCAGATATCTGAAAGGGACTCCTAACCTCGGTCTTTGGTATCCCAAAGACTCAGGGTTCGATCTAACTGGATATTCTGATAGTAATTTTGCAGGATGTAAACTCGATAGAAAAAGTACAACCGGTGGATGTCAACTTCTAGGAGGAAAGCTGGTAAGCTGGACAAGCAAAAAGCAAAATTCGGTGTCCACTTCTACAGCTGAAGCTAAATATGTAGCCGCTGGAAGTTGTTGTGCTCAGGTCTTATGGATGAGAAATCAACTATTAGACTATGACCTTCAGCTATCAAAGATTCCAATCTATTGCGACAGGACTAGTGCTATTGCTATAGCAAATAATCCAGTACTACATTCAAAGACGAAACACATAGAGATCAGATATCATTTTATCAGAGATCATGTGATGAATGGTGATATTGAACTTCACTTTATTCCCACTAACTATCAGCTTGCTGATTTATTCACCAAACCTCTTGATGAGACAAGGTTCAACTTTCTCATCAGTGAGCTTGGAATGTTGAATCTTGATGAGTGACTCTTCATCGTTCATGCATTATGTCAATGATTCTAAGTTCCCCTTTCTCACTTAATCTCTGAATAAATGGCTGACTCTCAGGTATGTTTTCTCACTCTCAATCACCGAATCTTCCTTCAGTAAGATGTTTTTCAAAAATATAAACTTTAATCATTTTCTTTCTTCAAATGATTAAAAGCTTTTTGATAAACACAATCTATCACTGATATTTCTCATCAGTGATCCTTCTGAAATGAAAACTCAACCTCTGAATTTTTTATCAGGGATTCTTTCAAAAAGGAAAACATATCTCTGACTTTTCTTTATAGATAATTTTGAAAAGGACAAAAGAAACGTTTTTCTCTCTCCTATGACGTCATTTGAACCGACAATCCATGACATGCCTTTTTCTGACACGTTCGGCTGTTGCCCTTTTTTCCAATCAACTTCGTAAATCGTGTCCATGTCATGATGAACATTTGTTTTCCCGCCTCTCTCTCTCTCTCTCTACATATAAAAGGAATGTTTATTTTCATTCTTATCTTTTATGCTTTCTGGAAATCTTTTCGAGCAAGAATTCTCTCTCAAGGCATTTCCAGCAAACACCTCCTTCAAGCATTTGCATCTTCTTCTTTCAAGATCAACAGGTTACTTTGTTCTTCTTTTCTTCGTAAATTTTGTTACAAAATCCTAAATATGTTATATTATTATGGGTTTTTCACAAGATTTCTTAAATATTAAAATCATCTTTTTTGATTTTAATGATTCAAACCTTTGATTTTCTTCATGTTCTTCTTCAAGAACAATGTTTATTCTCAAAATCATTAAAAAATTTCCTATGTTTCTTTTTGAAAACAGAAACTGGTTAAATTTTTTTATTCTAAACCTTCTATCTATATTTTCTCCTTCTTTCCATATTCAGAAATGGCACAATCAGCTCTCATTGCTTCCAAGACTGTCAAGTTTGCTCTCTGAATCTGAAATACCCTAGAACAATCACCTTGCACGCTTGGACTTCGATGGTGTCAAATACCCACACCTGGTGGAAGCAGCTCAATTCCTGAAGCAGTCATGTCTTGCTTACGCCATCACTGTGGATCCTAAACCATCCAAAACCCTTCTACAACAGTTTTGGTTCACTGCTGACGAAACCACTATCACCAACAAGAAAGATGAACTGGTTCCTGCTCTCTCTTTCCGCACTGATTTAGGACCAGGCATGATGACTGCTTACAGCCTGAGGAAGTCACTCCGATTCCCTGACAAACCCAAAGGTGGATTCAATGCCCTCCCAACTGATGTTGAACTCATCTAGTTTCTGGATGATATGGAATACTGCTAGGAGAACAAGCCTCGCACCAACATTCCGAACAAGAAGCTGACAAAGATCTTGAAGGCTAATATACCTTCCCAACTGAACTACATCTTCTCACAGATCATTCAATGTATGAGTGGGTAGAGTGGCTCACTGGATCAGGCGAGCAAAACTAACGCATTCAAAATATGTAACTCTCAAATAAGATGCAACTGAGTACACCATACGTCCAAGGCTCCTTAACGAGCTACCAAAACTGAACAAATGTTCCAAAGACTCATTTGAGTGTAAACCAAGCCCCAAAAGGCATAATGAACGTTTGCCTGAGATACGTGAGCCAATAGGGTTACTCAAACCAAAATACATCTTTTTCCCAAAACTCTTTGTCTCACAAATCACAATTGGCCTTCGGCCCAAAACTAAGGGATTACCTTTTCTAAAATGTTCCCAAGGTCGGGAATGACCAAAATCAAAGGACTCACACATTCGTACTTTTCAAATCATCTCATTTCATGAATGATGCATAAAACATGATACACACATAAAAGTGCGTTTTTGACCAAATATCTATACATGCAATAAATTGTCGAAACACATTTATTTATAACACATTTAACAAAATGCCCAAGAATCCCAGATGTGGTGTTTTACAAAGTTTAATAAGATAAACACTTCAAATAATCAAAAGTTACCAAATAACTCAACAGTTGATAATTTCATGTAAAACACATAAATGCTTTAAAATAGACATTTTGGCATGTACAACGTTTTCACAAATCAACTTGAACTCACCTTGCTAGATTTAGACTAAATCTAGATTTTACCCCACTTAGAGCTTCCTTGAAGAAACTTGAATCCATAAGCACAATCCTTTCCAAAACCTAGATCCACACATTGCCAACCATAAATAATCATAATCAACCCTTTAGAATTGTTCCCCAGATATTTACATGAACATTTCATCTTATTACCAAAAACCCTAATTTTCCATACTTGAAGAAGGAGAAGGTTGCCTCAACCAATAGCTTGAATCCACCAACTAAAACACTTATTGGTCACCAAAACGAACCATAAGCTTCCAAACTTCAAGTGATGAAAATGGCTAGATTAAACCCCAAGAACTTGGTGAGGAAGATAAAGATGAAGGTTTTATGGTTCTTGATCCCAACTCGCTAGGCGATGAAGAATCATGTGATTTAAGGAGGAAAAACCCTCAAAATGGGTTAGGGTTCGTTTTAGAGGTTGGGGGTCGGTTTGGGGAAGAAAAGGGGAAGAGATTTAGGGTTTTTGTGAGAAATGAAGTTTGGAGGCCGATTTCCTCTTTTATCAGCGTACAGATGCTCCGCGCGGTTGGCGACACGGTTTGACCCGCACAGAGAACCGCACCGGGTTCTGGAGTTGGGATGGGATAGAGGCCCGCACGGATGACACGCAGTTCCACCCGCACGGAGAGCCACGTAGAACACTGTCGCGCTCTCCATCAATCACTTGGCTACTTCGCTCAACCTCGGACTCCGACAAAAACTCCGATAATTCGGGGTGTTACATGGGAGGAAAAATCGTACCTTGAAAGAGATGGTGAATTCCATGTTGATTAGTTCTGGTTTAAGTCAAAACATGTGGGGGGGAAGCTATTTTGTCGGCTAATTATCTTTTGATTAAGATACCCCGCAAGAAAGAAAATGAAATACCATATGAACTTTGGATGGGTAGGAAACCATCCTACAAGTACTTACGAGTGTGGGGATACCTATCTAAAGTGGTTGTACCTCCGCCTAAGGTACAAAAGTTAAGACCTAAAACAGTGGATTGTGTATTCATTAGATATGCCTAAAATAGTAGTGTTTATCGGTTTCTTGTGTATGAATATAAAAATCCTGAAATACACAAGAATACAATTATGGAGTCAAGAAATGCTTCATTCTTCGAAGGCGTATTTCCTTGTTTGAATGAGGAAAACACACCTCATCCTCTAAAGATAAAGAAATTGTTCGAGAGGATGAACATGTTCTATTTGAGGAAGAAGAAGTGGAACCTAGAAGAAGTAAACGGGATAGGGTTGAAAAAGCGTTTGGTCCCGATTTTCTCACCTACGTGGTGGAAAGTGAACCCAAAACTTATCGTGAGGCGGTTACGTCTTCGGACGGACCTCAATGGAAAGAAGCCAACAAGAGTGAGAAAGAATCTATCTTACAAAACCATACGTGGGAACTAGTGGACCTACCTCTGGGTTGTAAGCCACTAGGTTACCATTGGATCTTTAAAAGAAAGATGAAAGCTGATGGTAGTATTGACAAATACAAAGCAAGATTAGTGATCAAAGGATATAGACAAAAGGAAGGTCTAGATTATTTTGATACTTATTCACCGGTGACAAGAATAACATCCATTAGGTTGGTGTTAGCTATTGCAGCCATTAGAAATCTGCAAATTCACCAAATGGATGTGAAAACTTCTTTTCAAAATGGAGATTTAGAAGAAGAAATCTTATATGGAGAAGCCTGAGGGATTCGTTGCCCTGGGACAAGAGAACAAGGTTTATAAACTTATTAAGTCCTTGTATGGTCTAAAGCAAGCTCCAAAGCAATGGCATCAAAAGTTTGATCAAGCCATGTTAGAAAGCGGTTTTAAGATAAATGAGTGTGACAAATGTGTTTATATGAAAGACACCACTCATGGATATGTCATCTTGTGTTTATATGTCGATGATATGCTTATCATTGGCAGTGATGACAAAATGATAAGGTCCACGAAGGATATGTTGAAATCTAAGTTTGACATGAAAGATATGGGTTTAGCAGATGTGATTCTTGGGGTCAAGATCACAAGAACCCAAAATGGTCTGGTGTTCAATCAGACACATTACGTGGACAAAATTCTTGAGAAATTTAATGAAGGAGATACTAGTATAGCTAGAACTCCGATTGACACTAGTCAACATCTATCTAAGAATAGAGGGGAAGGTGTTGCACAAGTGGAATACTCAAGAATAATTGGCAGTCTGATGTATCTTATGAGTTGTACTAGACCTGACTTAGCATATGCAGTGAGCATGCTGAGTAGATATACTAGTAATCCCAGTTTAGAACACTGGAAGAGTATTACTAGATTGTTAAGATATTTAAGATACACACGTGAGTATGGACTGCATTATGGAAGATATCTAGTAGTGATCGAAGGATACAGTGATGCAAATTGGATATCTGATATAAAGGATTCCAGATCTACAAGTGGATATGTGTTTACACTTGGAGGTGCGGCTATATCTTGGAAATCGTCCAAACAAACTGTTATAGCTAGATCCACGATGGAATCTGAATTTATTGCCTTGGATAAATGTGGTGAAGAGGTAGAATGGCTACGTCAGTTTTTAGAAGATATTCCTAAATCGCCTAAACCGGTAACGGCCATATGTATACATTGTGAAAGCCAATCGGCAATTGGTAGAGCTCAAAGTAAAATGTATACTGGGAAATCTAGACATATTAGGCGTAGACATAATACGATTCGACAATTACTCTCTACTAGAGTTATCACAATTGACTATGTGAAGTCAAAGGATAACATTGCGGATCCGCTTATGAAAGGCCTAAGTAGATATTTGGTGTATAAGTCGTCGAAAGGAATGAGACTAAAGCCCTTGAATGAGTAGTTCATGCAAAGGAAACCTTACCCAGAAGACTGGATATCCCAAGATTTGGTTCAAAAGGACAACCTAATTGTATGAATAAGGAAGGTCACTGTGGGGGAGTTAATAAATGTAACATCCCGCCTGCCTCGACAACAATATTGTCCGCTTTGCCCCTGGATTTAACCAACGTGTAGCGCACGGATTTGTTTCTGGCGACCTGGTGAGAAACTTCCCAGGGGGTCACCCATCCTGGGACTACTCCCACCCAAGCACGCTTAACCTCAGAGTTCCCAGAACCTGACGTGCTTGTGGCCCCAAAACGCGTTGTTGTTAGGAAGGCCAAGATATTACTTATAACACCCAGCATCACTCCTGTCCACGGCCGATATGGGATATGCCTAAGGTGTTACAAACACCCCCCCTTGGGACTCATCGTCCTCGATGAGGTTTGCCCCATATCCCGAACGGCACAGGAGTGGCTCTGATACCATCTGTAACATCCCGCCTGCCTCGACAACAATATTGTCCGCTTTGCCCCTGGATTTAACCAACGTGTAGCGCACGGATTTGTTTCTGGCGACCTGGTGAGAAACTTCCCAGGGGGTCACCCATCCTGGGACTACTCCCACCCAAGCACGCTTAACCTCAGAGTTCCCAGAACCTGACGTGCTTGTGGCCCCAAAACGCGTTGTTGTTAGGAAGGCCAAGATATTACTTATAACACCCAGCATCACTCCTGTCCACGGCCGATATGGGATATGCCTAAGGTGTTACAAACGAATAATTGTAAGACTCGGTTTAAAAATATATATAATTATTTGTTACCCGAAATGAACCGTAATTGAAAATAGCAACCAAATATAGTTGAGGGGTAAAAACCGTAATATATTCAAACTCTTAATAATTATTAAAAGTTTAAGTAAATATTATATATATATATATATATAAAGTTAAAAAAAAAATGGAAGACAACTACATATCGTCACCTTCATTTTCTTTTCACCGTCTCTCTCTCATCTCTCTCTCTCTAAACTTTCAAATAACTTCTCTCTAGATTATCTTACGATCCGTTGAAGTAATCGACGAAATAACTACATATTCGGAATCTACGCGACGAACCCTTCTTAGAGGTATAAATTTCTTCTTAAGTTATTTAAGTTGGTAAGTTAGGGTAGTTAAAGTTGGTTGGTAGATTATGATTATATAATACAAAGTTATAATCATGTATATGTATAGGAATGTTTGTTTTTGTCAAAATTACAAACGGGTAAAGTTTAGAATCAAAATGATGATATTTGTATCTAGATGTTTAACCGCACACCAAGTGATCGGTTTAATGTCTACGTGAACAAAATCCGTGCTTAAGCTTATAATATAACCATTGAGTTTTAGGTTATGCGATTATTAATAATTGGTGGTTTAAATAGGCAATCGAACGGGTTAAAGTTCGTCTTCAGTCTCGCGTGTTACGTCTCAATTTGGTTAAGGTATGGATTTCATTTCTTTTGAATCGTGGGCAACTATTTGTTGTAGTTGACCCTTCCTAAAGGTGGTTCACCACCTTGTGATTGATCAATCGAACGTGATCAACAAATGTGGAATTATACACACACACATACACATTGATTTGGTTTATTGAATCAATTGTTTGAACATTTTGATG
Organism: Arctium minus; assembly: GCA_954870635.1. Classification (NCBI taxonomy): domain Eukaryota; kingdom Viridiplantae; phylum Streptophyta; class Magnoliopsida; order Asterales; family Asteraceae; genus Arctium; species Arctium minus. The sequence goes on along the minus strand of OX941081.1, from coordinate 126,224,991 downwards.
TTTTATTAAAATGTGTCTCGTATGAGATTGTTTATGAAAAATGTGAAGTATATAGATTATAATTTCTGTGATCGCCATTTGGGTAAGTGGCATATGTTTAGTTTTCATTGATTTTAGAAGAACCCAATAAATGGGCACATTATTTGGGATGCCTTCTATGGCGGCTTTGTTGTCATAGCGTCCTGCAGATGACGGTCCACCAGAGTTAAGCCTATGTGGCTTACGTGAACCCACTCTGGGAGGACTTGGCTGACTTTGTTGGCTCCAGGGCGGATGAATCGATTCTAGAACTTTACCCACAGAATATGTGACCGTGGTTAAATTCACGGGGGATCCGTTGTGTGTGCCCGCATGCCGACCCAGTTCGTGTGGTTTGGCCACCCCACGAACACAACGACTGGAATTGACGGACTTTATTTATATTACATTTTGAAGTTAAAGTGTGAACTGTTCTTGAGATTATTGTTTTTGATTATATTACCGAACGTTTCTTTTGATTTAAATGAACTATGAACTTCAGTCTCAAGAACTTTCTTCGAATTGAATTTTTAAGTCTTCCGCTTCGTTATCGATGTTTTTATTATTATTTACGAATTTATATTATAATCCATTCACTGAGCCCTGTGCTCAGCCGTGTTTTTGTTTTCTGACACGGCAGGTTCGAAGTGACGTTTACGGGGACGGGACTTGAGATCGAGCGTGTTATTTTGGAGTTCTTAGAATCGCATTATTATATAAACGTTCTAAGTTTATAAAATCTTTTGAAGTATAAGATTTTGGATTGTAATATATGTTTAGAGTTTATTAGTAGCTCTGATTTAGTTGTGTAATTATGTTAAGTCTCGTATGTGACATCACCCGTTCCGGACCACGGGGACGGGGGATGTTACAAATATGGTATCAGAGCATAGGTTACGACTTGTAGATTAAATAAGTTTGACCTGTGAGAATTGGGTAGACATTAGAATGGGTATACTAGAATTTAATTATATTTACTGATTTTCAATCTGTAACTGTTTTGAATTCTGATCTTGATGTTGTTCTGTATTAGAATGTCGAGACGTGGTCGCCCACGCAAGTCCAGATCTCAACATGAGGGTAACCCAATTCCCAACCCAGTGGGCGGTACTAGTGAACCTAATATTGCTGATGTGGTCCGTCAGACCATGTCAAGTATGATGCCTGCATATCTTGAGCAAGCCATCCAGGCATGCGACAGACGGCACAAAATCTTCCCCCAAATCCGAATACAAATCCAAATCCAAATTCTGGTCCTACATCAAATATTGGAAATCCTGGATCAAGTTCGGGTAATCCAACGGGAGAAATGCATACATGGCTAGAGAGGTTTAATAAACAGAAACCTCAATCTTTCTCAATGGCCGTAGATTCAGTAGATGCTGAACACTGGATTCGGCACATCGAAAAGATTTTTAATGTCTTAGATATTCCAGATCAGTACAGGGTCCGCTTGGCTACTTACAAGTTTGAGAAAGAAGCGAACAATTGGTGGGAAGCTTGCGTTCAAACCGACCCATCTGTTAAGACCTTATCTTGGGATAACTTCAAAGAATTTTTCTCCAATCAGTATTTTACGGCGGCAGATCGCGATGCTTATGTGCAAGACTATTCAACGATCCAACAAGGCGAGGAAGAAACCGTTGCCGACTACATGGCTCGTTTTCTTAAGTTTTCTCGTTTTGCAGGAAATACCGCAGACACACAAGCGCAACAAGCCAATAAGTTTAAATGGACACTTAACTCGAAGTATAAGGATAGTCTCTTGAATCTTCCTTTTAATACCGTTACTGAAGTGGCCGACGCAGCGAAGAATATTGATCGGTCACAACAACAACAGTTAACTTCACGCGTTGACAATAAGAAACGTGGACCTGAATCTTTCCAAGGCAACCCTCCTTTTGTAAAGTCAAAGTCGAACATTAAACCACATAAAAGTTCAAGTCAATTCACGCCACGACTTCCAGTGTTTTCTAACAGGGGGAGTCAAAATGTTTCAAGTCCAGTTAATATTTGTGATCAGTGCAATCTTCGACATCGGCCGGGTCCGTGTCTAAAGATGACCGGTTCGTGTTTTAATTGTCAAGAACAAGGGCATATGGCCAGAGATTGTCCTAAAGCTGGAAAAGGAAAAGGAAAACAAGCAACTACTAGTGGGCGAGTCTTTGCATTACCTGGCGACAAATCTCAAGCGGGTATGATTTCAGGCCATGTTAACTTAAATGATTTATCTGTTTATGCCTTGTTTGATACCGGAGCAACACACTCTGTTGTTTCTGAACAATTAGAATCCCGGTTAAAACCTTATGAACAAACCACCGAATTTCCAGTCGTGATATCTACCCCGATGGGTGGTTCAATCTATATGTTAACTCGATTCTCAAATTGTCCGTTAATTATTGGAGATCGCATACGGGAGGTCACTCTACTTCCAATGCATATGTCCCACTTTCAATTAATATTGGGGATGGACTGGTTGTCACACCAACATGCAACTATAGACTGTAACGCCAAACAAATATTGTTTGGGGATGTTGACAAACCAGAGGCAATCTTCCAAGGAGGTACTCCAAAAGAAGATGTTAGCGCTTTAACTTCTATTACGGTGCACCAGTATACTTGGCAAAGTAATTAAGGTTTTCTGGCCTCGTTACAAGATCCCGAACAGATAATCCCTACATCTGCAACCGTACTTGTTGTTTCTGAATATCTTGATGTGTTTCCCGACGATTTACCGGGTATACCACCAGTCCGGGAAGTCGAATTTATCATCGATCTAGTTCCGGGAGCTTCTCCTATTTCTAAGTCTCCCTATCGAATAGCTCCAACTGAAATGAAGGAACTCAAAACTCAACTCGATGATTTATTAAAGAAAGGTTTAATTCGACCCAGCGTTTCACCCTGGGGAGCTCCGGTTCTCTTTGTCAAAAAGAAAGACGGTACGATGCGTCTTTGTATTGATTACCGGGAGCTTAATAAAGTAACGATCCGTAACAAGTATCCGTTGCCGAGAATCGACGATTTGTTCGATCAATTACAAGGGGCGCGATACTTTTCCAAAATTGATCTTCGGTCCGGGTACCATCAACTTCGTATCCGAGATTGTGATATTTCAAAAACCGCATTCAGAACTCGCTATGGGCACTACGAATTCTTAGTAATGCCTTTCGGGCTAACTAATGCTCCAGCGGTCTTTATGGATCTTATGAATCGGGTTTTCAAAGATTATCTCGACGACTTTGTTATCGTGTTTATTGATGACATATTGATATACTCAAAGTCAAGAGAGCAACATGATCAACATCTTCACATCGTTTTGGAAACTCTTCGAACGAAAAAGTTATACGCAAAACGTTCCAAATGTGAATTCTGGCTTGATCAAGTGTCTTTTCTTGGACACGTAATTTCTGCGGAAGGTGTCAAATCCGATCCAACGAAAATTGAAACCGTCACTAAATGGCCTCGACCTACGAACGTATCTGAAGTTCGTGATTTTCTGGGTCTGGCCGGTTATTATAGACGATTCGTGGAAGGATTTTCTAAAATATCTCTATCGTTAACCCGATTACTCCGAAAAGGAGTCAAATTCAATTGGGGTTCCGAACAAGAATCTAGTTTCGAGGAATTGAAGCATCGATTGGTTACCGCACCTGTTCTTGTATTACCGTCTGGCACCGGAGGTTTTCAAGTTTACAGTGATGCTTCAAAGATAGGTCTCGGTTGTGTTCTTATGCAAAACGGTAGAGTAATCGCATATGCGTCACGTCAATTAAAGCCTTATGAGGTCAATTATCCGACTCACGATCTCGAATTGGCTGCGGTTATCTTCGCACTTAAAATTTGGCGTCATTATTTGTATGGTGAAACACGTGAAGTTTTCACCGACCACAAGAGCCTTAAATATATATTTACTCAAAAAGAGTTAAATATGCGTCAACGGAGGTGGCTCGAACTTCTAAAGGATTACGATGTTCATATACAGTATCATCCGGGTAAGGCTAATGTAGTCGCCGACGCTTTAAGTCGTAAAGCTGTGGGACAGGTTTCCTCGTTACTTGTTCCTACAGAGTTAACTTTGGAGATCGAACGGTTCGGACTGGAAATCTATCCGAGTTCACAAACGGAAATTCTATCGAACCTGATGGTAGAACCGACTCTAATTTCTCGGATAAAAGAAGCCCAACAAGACGATAGTGAATTATGGGCTAATTTCCAGTAAGCAAAAGAGGATGTTAGTTCGGAATTCAGGATCGATGATGATCACGTGTTGTGGTTTCGGGATCGTCTTTGTGTTCCAAATAACTCGGAGCTTAAAGATCAAATTCTGACCGAAGCTCATAAATCTATGTTTTCCATTCACCCGGGTACAACAAAAATGTATCGCGACTTACAGATCCATTACTGGTGGGTTGGAATGAAGAGAGATATCGCCGATTTTGTAGCTCGTTGTCTCACTTGTCAACAAGTTAAAAGTGAACATGAACGTTCGGGTGGTCTTCTCCAATCTTTGAACATTCCCATGTGGAAATGGGAACACATAACTATGGATTTTGTAGTCGGACTACCCCGCACGACCTTGAAACATGATGCAATTTGGGTAGTGGTTGACCGACTGACGAAATCGGCTCATTTTCTTCCTATCCGACAAACTTGGTCAATTGATAAATTGACAGAAGTATTCCAACGTGAGATTGTACGTCTCCATGGCACTCCTGTATCAATTACCTCCGATCGAGACCCACGTTTTACATCTCGATTTTGGGAAGGTTTACATAAAGCTTGGGGCACACGTTTGAATTTTAGTACAACCTTTCATCCGCAAACTGATGGGCAATCTGAACGTACGATTCAAACACTGGAGGATATGCTCCGAGCATGTGCGATGGAATGGCATGGAAGTTGGGATAGTTATTTGTACCTAATAGAGTTCTCCTATAATAATAGTTGGCAGTCAAGTATCGGCATGGCCCCGTATGAAGCACTTTATGGTCGAAAATTTCGAATACCGACTTGTTGGAATGAAGTTGGAGAACGTATTCTCGAAGGCTCAGAAATGGTGCAAGTTACTACCGAGAAGGTCGAAATTATGCGTCAAATGATGAAAGAGGCTCAGGCTCGTCAAAAGAGCTACGTCGACAAGCGACGATGACCTATCGAGTTCCAACCGGGAGATAAAGTTTTCTTGAAGGTTTCTTCAACTCGTGGCATTAGACGTTTCGGTCTCAAAGGAAAGTTGAGCCCGAGATACATTGGTCCCTTTGAAATGCTGGAAAGGGTTGGAGTTGTGGCTTACCAGTTAGCCCTACCGTCGCAATTATCCCAAATACATAATGTGTTCCATGTATCTTCACTTCGAGGGTACAACTATCATCCCTTACACGTCATTGAATATCCCTTGGAACGTATAGAACCTGATCTTTCTTATCGCGAGGAACCTGAAGCGATTATTGATCGTGATGAGAGAGGTACACGAAAGAGAGTGATTCCTTTCGTAAAAGTTCTATGGAAAAATCATTCTGAACGTGAGGCGACATGGGAAACTGAGAACCACATGCGACGAGAGTACCCCGAGTTGTTTAATCTATTTAAATTGCCTGTCTAAATTCGATTTCGGGGACGAAATCTCTTTTAAGGGGGGGAATAATTGTAAGACTCGGTTTAAAAATATATATAATTATTTGTTACCCGAAATGAACCGTAATTGAAAATAGCAACCAAATATAGTTGAGGGGTAAAAACCGTAATATATTCAAACTCTTAATAATTATTAAAAGTTTAAGTAAATATTATATATATATATATATAAAGTTAAAAAAAAAAATGGAAGACAACTACATATCGTCACCTTCATTTTCTTTTCACCGTCTCTCTCTCATCTCTCTCTCTCTAAACTTTCAAATAACTTCTCTCTAGATTATCTTACGATCCGTTGAAGTAATCGACGAAATAACTACATATTCGGAATCTACGCGACGAACCCTTCTTAGAGGTATAAATTTCTTCTTAAGTTATTTAAGTTGGTAAGTTAGGGTAGTTAAAGTTGGTTGGTAGATTATGATTATATAATACAAAGTTATAATCATGTATATGTATAGGAATGTTTGTTTTTGTCAAAATTACAAACGGGTAAAGTTTAGAATCAAAATGATGATATTTGTATCTAGATGTTTAACCGCACACCAAGTGATCGGTTTAATGTCTACGTGAACAAAATCCGTGCTTAAGCTTATAATATAACCATTGAGTTTTAGGTTATGCGATTATTAATAATTGGTGGTTTAAATAGGCAATCGAACGGGTTAAAGTTCGTCTTCAGTCTCGCGTGTTACGTCTCAATTTGGTTAAGGTATGGATTTCATTTCTTTTGAATCGTGGGCAACTATTTGTTGTAGTTGACCCTTCCTAAAGGTGGTTCACCACCTTGTGATTGATCAATCGAACGTGATCAACAAATGTGGAATTATACACACACACATACACATTGATTTGGTTTATTGAATCAATTGTTTGAACATTTTGATGTTTTATTAAAATGTGTCTCGTATGAGATTGTTTATGAAAAATGTGAAGTATATAGATTATAATTTCTGTGATCGCCATTTGGGTAAGTGGCATATGTTTAGTTTTCATTGATTTTAGAAGAACCCAATAAATGGGCACATTATTTGGGATGCCTTCTATGGCGGCTTTGTTGTCATAGCGTCCTGCAGATGACGGTCCACCAGAGTTAAGCCTATGTGGCTTACGTGAACCCACTCTGGGAGGACTTGGCTGACTTTGTTGGCTCCAGGGCGGATGAATCGATTCTAGAACTTTACCCACAGAATATGTGACCGTGGTTAAATTCACGGGGGATCCGTTGTGTGTGCCCGCATGCCGACCCAGTTCGTGTGGTTTGGCCACCCCACGAACACAACGACTGGAATTGACGGACTTTATTTATATTACATTTTGAAGTTAAAGTGTGAACTGTTCTTGAGATTATTGTTTTTGATTATATTACCGAACGTTTCTTTTGATTTAAATGAACTATGAACTTCAGTCTCAAGAACTTTCTTCGAATTGAATTTTTAAGTCTTCCGCTTCGTTATCGATGTTTTTATTATTATTTACGAATTTATATTATAATCCATTCACTGAGCCCTGTGCTCAGCCGTGTTTTTGTTTTCTGACACGGCAGGTTCGAAGTGACGTTTACGGGGACGGGACTTGAGATCGAGCGTGTTATTTTGGAGTTCTTAGAATCGCATTATTATATAAACGTTCTAAGTTTATAAAATCTTTTGAAGTATAAGATTTTGGATTGTAATATATGTTTAGAGTTTATTAGTAGCTCTGATTTAGTTGTGTAATTATGTTAAGTCTCGTATGTGACATCACCCGTTCCGGACCACGGGGACGGGGGATGTTACAATAAACTTCCTAGTCCATTTCTGAAATTAGTGACAGTGAGGCTAATCATATGGCTTTTAATGATTATTGAAGATCACCTATGTGAGAGAGAAGTGGGTCGCTTCGAAGGGAATTGTGGGGGCTCAATTCCTGACAGCTCTCGCTGAACCAGGATAGTATTCATGACCATAACGAACATGACTATGAGGATATGACTTTGTTAGGAAGAGTTCTGTGTAAAATGTATTGTCGTCTACATAAATGGTAGTTCAGTTCAAAGACATCGAGTCTACTGACAGCTAGGAGACTAAGTGTGTTTCACAAGGGAAGGTTCAAAGGGTAACACCTACCTATCCTATGCAGGATTTGACTATTCGAAATTTCGTAAGGAATTTTTCGTATGCAAAGATCGATCTCCATTCATGTGGGGGATTGTTGGAAAATTTTAGTAAAAAATATGTTTTTTTACTAACTTTGGACACATTTAAATAAATGTATATGTATTGTATATATCGAAGTCATAGTGGGTTTGTGTTCTCCTATATGAGAGCTTCGAAACGATATAATATGTGTCCAAAACGGAATATGTGTGAATGAGATATCGATGCTCAGAGATGAGTGTTTGGAATGAATTTGGTGGAAATCAAGTGGGTGTAGGAATGTGTCCCACATAGGAAGGAGTAGTAAAACTTTTTGTGGTTTATAACCATGAATGTGGAAAGGGTTTACAAGCTCCTTTGATTGATTTTACTCCAACTCCTACCCGCGCGCAGGAGGGGTGCCGATTGAGATTTTCGTAAGCTAAAATCGGTGAACTTGTGCGTGGGCGCGACCTGCGGACACGAATGCAGCTCCGAAATCTTGTGCTCGCGCAAACTTGGTTTTTGCGAAAAAAAAAATTCATCCAGTAGCCCCAACGGGTTGTGTCGAGGGTTTACCCACGTGGCTACCCCCGCCACGCACTGTCGTTGGTAATTTTTGTAACTCCCACTGATACTCATTGATTATATAAAATTAATATGTTTAATGATCAGATAATTGCTGATTAATTACATATTAATGCATCGGTTTCGATCTCAAGTATAAAAGGTGGAGTCCGGTTGCACTCCAAGAACACCGAATACCGAACACTCACACGATTCTCTTATATTACTACGGCATACGCTTTGTTCCGGCGACTTTTTCAGGCAAATGTTCATCTCTGGCAGTACTTCTGCTTACGCTGTTGTACCCTGAGAACAAACGGCGAATCTGTTTATGGGAATCGTGTTACACACGAGCCTCAGCTTCGTTTAAATCTTCTTCGGTTTATTTGTTTATTTAATCTTCAGTTGATTCTTTCTAATTTTTGTGTATTCGTATCATTATTATTAATCATTCGTTGATTTTGTAGTTTATTACATTCGTTGTAATATTATATGTATTATTAAAATACATATCGAAAGACTAACATATGTTAATAAGACATCAGAATTAAGAGTCGTATTAGATTAAATCAAATAGGACTCATAAAGTAACATGTCGTGTTAGCCCTTTTAAAAGAGAGGTCTCGAAAAGTATCCCAAAAAAGTGTCCTATAAAACTCCTTTTTGTTATAGTGATAGGTAAATAAAGGTATATGAAAGTTCTCTTCTCATGATCTTATCATAACTTATATATTTATGTAGATATATAAGGTCAGGTTCAAAGGAGAAATTAAACATTTTGCGAGAAATGCAAGAAGTTTTAATATTATATATAATTTACACACATGATACATAAACTTAATCATATATGATTAAACACGTGTTGAATTGATAATATATAGACTCTTAATCATATATGAATAAACACACTTAAAACAATAATAACGGAAGGTCTAAGGGGTTTGAGGGGCCAAGGCCCTTGTGCTTTTCATATACTGCTCACTAATCTTTATATCTTTATATATATTAAAAGAGAAACCAATCATAATGACTTGGCAACATGAGGTTTGAGTATTACTCAAATCTTGAAATATGGTAGACTTTCATCATCCCACATTGGTGGGAAGATGATAATTTGGAAGAAGATGATGAGTATATATATATATATATATATATATATATATATATATATAAGTCATGGATGTCATTGAAATATAAAGGCATGGTTGGAATCAAAATCAACTAAAAGGTGAAAATTATAGTGCAAAATACATATTTTAATGAGGTTTAAGTATTTCTCAAATCTTGAAACAAGATTGACTTTTATCAAAAATCTTTATATATATTAAAAGAGAAATAAAGCATAATGACTTAGCAACATGAGGTTTGAGTATTTTTCAAATCTTGAAATATGATTGAGTATCATCATCCCACATTGGTGGGAAGATGATAAGTATATTTAAGAGTCATGGTTGCTATTGAAATCTAAAGCCATAGTTGGAATCAAAACCAACCAAAAGGTGAAAATCTTTAAACATATTAAAAGAGAAACCAAGCATAATGACTCGACAACATGAGGTTTGAGTATTGCTCAAATCTTGAAATATGGTTGAGTTTCATCATCCCACATTGGTGGCAAGATGATAATTTAGAAGAAGATGATGAGTATATATAAGAGTCATGGTTGCCATTCAAATCTAAAGCCATGGTTGAAATCAAAACCAACCAAAAGGTAAAAATTATAGTTCAAAATATATATTTTAATGAGGTTTGAGTATTCCCCAAATCTTGAAATAAGATTGACTTTTATAAAAAAAAAATCTTTATATATATTAAAAGAGAAACCAAGCATAATGACTTGGCAACATGAGGTATGAGTATTACTCAAATATTGAAATATGGTTGTGTTTCATCATCCCACATTGGTGGGAAGATGATAATTTGGAAGAAGATGATGAGTATATATAAGAGTCATGTATGTCAATGAAATCTAAAACCATGGTTGTAATCAAAACCAACTAAAAGGTAAAAATTATAGTGCAAAATACATATTTTAATGAGGTTTGAGTATTCCTCAAATCTTGAAATAAGATTGATTTTTATCAAAAAAAAATTATATATATTAAAAGAGAAATAAAGCATAATGACTTGGCAACATGAGGTTTGAGTATTACTCAAATCTTGAAATATGGTTGAGTTTCATCATCCCACATTTATTGGAAGATGATAATTTGGAAGAAGATGATGGATATATATATAATCAATCAATCATCAATCTTTATATATATATATATATATTAAAAGAGAAACTAGCATAATGACTTGGCAACATGAGGTTTGAGTATTACTTAAATCTTGAAATATGTTTGAATTTTATCATCCAACATTGGTGGGAAGATGATAATTTTGAATAAGATGATGAGTATATATAAGAGTAATGGATGTCATTGAAATCTAACCAATAAACTTATGTCGGCAAATGATTGTGAAGATAAATGGAACGAGCCTATTCGTTTGCTATGAATTATGCTTACAAAGTACTAGTTAACATTGTACAAAAATAATATTAATTTAATTAAGTTGTTATTTGGCCCCTAGCTTGACACAACCATGCAAGGCATCAACCTCATAAATAACCTTATTGATATTTTATTTGGGTATTTTTTTGGTTTGTTTGTGACTATTGAGGAATGAATATTGTTTGTTATTATAATTCGAGATAAGTATTATAGTGATTGTTTATGAGTCTAAATATTGCAACAATTTGTTAATTGTTACTTTTGATTCATAATTAATACGTAGATAAAAAATAAATCATGAAACCGAACGAGAAACTCATAAACGTAGTTTTTAAACTTCTTGGTTTAACTTGATCATTAGATTGAATATTCAAAGACTTTAAATGCAACATAAAATGGAAGGAGAGTTTTTAAATGACTCATTGGTTTTGTTTACCGAAAAATAAGTGCTAAAAGTTTTTAGTTGGAAGAAAATTGTGCAAGATTTTAAAGCACCACGAAATCGACAAGTTCCACTTTAATGAACAATGTTTGAAGATTTCATAAAAAAAAATCTTGTTTTGGAGTTTTAATGTGTTATACTTTGGATAATGTATCTTTTGTGTTTAAAAAAATACATATCTAATTACATCGGAACAAATTAGACTAGTTTCTGGGATTCATTTGTAAAAAGAGAATAGGTTCCCCCCCCCCCCCCCCCCCGGTTGGTTAAAAGGCTTGTGTTCCACCCCTGCAAAGGAGTGTAATCATATGATACTGATACTTCTCGCCTTCTCGCAAAATGTTTAATTTCTCGCATGTAGAGAGAGAGAGAGAGAGAGAGAATAGAGAGAGAGAGGGGGGTTAGGTTCAAATGAGAACACTATCATTTTACAAAAACATGAAAACACCATTTTACTATAGTTAATTACATTTGATATTGTAGTCCATCAAATGTATAGTAAATCATATAGAAGCAACAGCCTTTGTTGCGACCTAGGTTGCGGGCCAAGCCACTCGTACACCACCAGGTCCTTTCATGTGTATTATCACATGTGATATGGGAATTCTTGCATTCTCATAGAATAAAATGTGTGTGTGTGTATATATATACATATATATATATATATATATAGAGAGAGAGAGAGAGAGAGAGAAGTTTGGTTACAAACTTGATTTTTGTTGTGAACCAACGAGAGCTCGACACGTGTTCTCATTTGTCCACATTCATCATTAACAATAAACATAAGCATTCATGATGAATGCTCACACCATTCATGATGAATGCTCACACCATTCATGATAAATATCGTGAATGTCTACGACACATGACCTGCTCTCGTTTGTTCCCTTTTCATTGAAGTTGTCGCAAACGTCCTCTACAACGACTAGTTAATTTATTGAAGTTATCGTTCTACAAATATATTTTCTTGTAGTGACGAAATTTGGTAAGATTAAAAGGAAAGATTTTACGAATATTCTAGTTGAAAGCATCAAGTAGTAGTTATATTTAGTAAACTTTATTTGTGGTCATTCAGATGGTGTGAGTATTTTAGCCATCAACATTTCTTTGCTCTTCGTTTCAAATTCAATAATTGTAATTTTATTTTATAAAAGAATAACATTTTCTTTTATATACTTTAGACGTTTGAAAAATAATATTATCTCATTTAGATTTTGTTTACAACAAAAACAATCGTTTTATATTGATACAAGTTTCAAACAAATGGTTAATCTTTAGTAAAGCATTGTTTTCCAGATATTTAATTCATTAGATGATTATTTTTCCGAATTACCAATCATGCCTTATAATTGAATTAAAATAAAATAATTTAATACAAGCACAACGATAAAAATATGCAAGTAATATTTTATTTTTGTGGAATACAAGTCGGAGTATGAAAAAGCATCATGGGTTCATTGTATGTATCACATAAAAAGACCGTGTCGGATCCACAAAAATTTCTGAGCAGAGGCATCTTTAAGACGGATCGAGGGTCCACAAAGTAGCGGTTTTATCTTGGGAAAAGTCAACGCGGTTTGACCTAAGACAAAGCCTCTCATAAAGTTTCGGATGCCCATGGAGAAAAGCCAAAAAAAGGACCCCTTATATATGCATATGAAAAACAAAATAAACTATTTGAAGGGGTTTGGAACCTAGTCAAATTTTGAAAAGTTCTGTTAGGTTCTTAGTAGCAATCGACGACCCCTGGTATAGTGACCGGTTCATGTTTTCCACAAATTTCATCAGTTCCAGGCTAGCTAGACGGCTCATCCCCACGCTGATTTTTATTAAATATAACAAAAATGATACAATAGGGGACATAAACAAAAAATTTGTATAATAAAACATAAAATACATCACCTAAAACGATGTCTTCGTACGTTTTTTGAAGCAAAATATCAATCACTTTGTCATAGTTAATATTTTCTAAATGGGTTATTTGGAAACCCTAGCTTATTGTTGGTGATGACTTGAAAACGGTGGAATCTACATTATTGGGGGCTAATGTTTGGATTTGGAACCTAGGTTTAATCTAACCTAGCGCGGTGAGTTCAAGTTGATTTGTGAAAATGTTGTACATGCCAAAATGTCCATTTTAAAGTGTTTATGTGTTTTACATGAAATTATCAATTGTTGACTTATTTGGTAACTTTTGATTATTTGAAGTGTTTAGCCTTATAAACTTTGTAAAACACCCACAATTGGGATTGTGGGAATTTTGATAAATAAGTCATGAATTAAGGTGTTTCAATGATTTATTGCATAAATAGATATTTGGTCAAAAATGCACTTTTAGTGTTTGTCGGGTTTTATGCATCATTCATGAAATAGGATGTTTTGAAAAGTACGAATGTGTGAGTCCTTTGGTTTTGGGTCATTCCTGACTTTGGGATCATTTTAGAAATGGTAAACCCTTTTAGTTTTGGGCTGAAGGCCAATTGTGATTTGAGAGGCAAAGATTTTTGAGAAAGGACGTATTTTGGTTTTGTAACCCTATTGGCTCACGTATTTTAGCCAATCATTCATTATGCCTTTTGGGGCTTGGTTTACACTCAGATGAGTCTTTGAAGCATTTGTTCAGTTTTGGTAGCTCGTTAAGGAGCCTTTGACGTATGTTGTACTTAGTTGCATCTTATTTGAGAGTTACATGTTTTGAATGTGTTAGTTCATTCGTTTGAGTCATGTAACGTTTTAGATTGTAATGCATTGGATCCATAGGCATATTAGTCAGTCGGTTGGTTTAGTTGGGGACTTTATCCCCGTTTGGGACTGGAAATTGTTTATGGATATCGGGAGCTCGAGGTATAGATCATGGGTGGTTGAACTCGATAACCATGTAACCTTTACTTAAGGGCTCGAGGTATAGATCATGGGTGGTTGACCTCAATGCCCGTTTGTAATCCAGTCTGGTTACTCATCATGGAATTTAGTGTCCGTGTTTGAAGTCTATGAGTGGTCCCCAAGTCATGTTTTTATTGAAGCTTGTGGTGGTGCTCTACAGAGCCGTATACGGAGCTATGTTTTGCGGTGGTGCCCATTGTGAGCCAGATACGAGGACTTGTGGCTTTTGTGGTGACACTGATCTAGAGGTCGAGTAGACACTAGAGACATTTGGGTATCTTGCGGTGGTTGCTCGGTTGAGAGCCGTATACGGGATCTATGGCTCTATGTGAAGCTCGAGAACATTGAAAAGTGGCCTAACTTTGTGTGCCCACCACATTCAATGGAATTCGGGTCTCCCCCATCACAGAAAGGTGTTGTTTTGGCTATTGAAGTTTATTATCCAAGTTTTCGGTTACGATTTGTATATATGGATCTTATCCATGATTTATGGGTTGAGTATTATGCCCTACCCGTGTTTTTGGGTGTTTCGAGATATAAAGTTTTATCCGCATTTCATAAATTGGGAGTTCGATTTCTATTCACGTTTTGAGTAAGTTTTGGGTTGAATTTAATTTACGAAAGAACGTTTTATATTGGGATCTTCATCCTTGAAATAGTTTGGATTGGATAACGTTTATATTGGTGTTTCTCTGCCTAAAATGCATATTATTGAAAAATGAGTCGTTTTCATTGTTGAGGCATATCAAATTGAAAGGTTATGATTTAAATTGCATTACTTCTTTTTAACGGTATCTTTATCCATGTTGAAAACTCTTGAACTCACTAGGCGTTAGCCTAACCTTTTTATTTATCAGCATGTGCAACAGGTTTCGGTTGGGAATAGTTCTAGTGACACTATGCAGAGAGGAGTGCTAGTTGTGTACTCAAGAAGTGGATATCTTAGTGAATTCTTCCGTATTGTTTCGGGAAGAGCAGCTTATAGTTGGGATCAAGGTTCTAAATGGCGCGCGGCGTGGCGCGGCGGCAAGGTCAAGCCTCAAGTCTTACGAGTTACGGCGAGGCCATGGCGTTTTTCATGGCGGTGCCAAGGGGGCAAATATATATATATATATATATATATATATATATATATATATGTAATATTATATATGTAACAATGTAAATGTATAATTAATTAATTATATATATAATTATATAATAATGGGAGTTTTAAATCATATAAATAAACAAAAGAAGAACCATGAATTGATTTGATAATTGATATCAAATATACAATTTGATCAAATTGTAAGAACCTTTAGCATATCTAGCAGGAATGTTTACTCAGCTAAAGTGTCAATGGTGTGCGAGTGTACAGCTAAGAATGTTTACTCAGCTAAGAACCAAATTCAGTAAAATCATAAACAATTGCAGAATTGATGAAATATCCATTCAAAATCTGACAAAACATGTGTCATAAGCTGAAAGAGAAATCTGCTACAATAACTAGACGAATCAAAAGTTTACTTGTAAAAACAAAAAATCGAACAATATATTGAAGTTTGAACTCATATACTCGAAGTCTCGAACCTGGCCGCTGGTTGTGTGATCGATTGAACAACGAAGCAGTAAATCGGCCAAATCCAAAACCTAAAAGTGGAACCTTGGTTGAAGAAGTGAATAACGAACTTGGTCGCTGGTTGTGAGTGTGATCGATTGAAGAACGAACCTGGCCGCTGTGTGAGTCGTGAAGTGAACTCGTGGCTGAGAAAGAGAGAAAGGAAGTAAAAAATTAGGGTTTAAATTATTTAATTTTGACTTTTAGAGTTTTGACCGTGTGAAATTAAAACTTTTAAAAAGTTACAATTTCCCCCCCAAACACCATAACGCCATAACTTCAGTTAACGCCATAACGCGCCTTGGCACGCCTTGGCGCACCTCAACAGACTTAACGCCATATATCGACGCCAAGGGTAAAAACGTGGCGGCAAGGTGGTGCCTCGGCGCCATGGCGTGCCAAGGCGCGTTTTTTAGAACCTTGGTTGGGATTAAGTAACACCCGACTTGGGTTTGGTCCTTTCATAAGACTGGAGTTTATATTTTTTGAGGTTAAATAGAGAATTTTATTTTGAAGATTTATCTTTTACTTGATGTAATATTGTAACGCCCTGAATTTTCGTTGTATAATTCTATCATTAAGACTTCTAGCCTTCATTATTGTTACATCTTAGTTATCTTGCGTTTACCGTTAGTCGTTAGCACCGTTCTTTTGATACATGTTTGAATGCTTAGAATTGGGTTTGGTTGTGAAACACAGAATCTTGCTCGGGCTACCCCGCGGCTTGGAAGTCGCGTAACCCTTTGAAGGTCTTCAGTCTCTATGGCATGCGTGGGCTACGTCGAGGCCTCATGTCGTGGCCAAAGATGCGGGATTCCCCTGAATGCTTTAATATGGGTTTCTCCCCCTTTTTCTCATTTATTTCTCATCTACCTCCTTTCTTTCTCTCTCAAAACCATTTACACCTCCAAGATTTGATACTAGGGTTTCACCAAGCTCTATCCTCCACATTTATTGCTAGTAGTTGAGTGCATCAACTAGGGATTCAAGATTTGAGCATTTAATCACCTTCTCCATTGTCATGTTCTCCAAGAGGTTAAGCTAGGGTTTTGGGTTTTCTTCAAAAACCTACTTGGTGAGTTCATATCTCTTTTCTTTAAAACTTTATACACATCAAAGCTAGATTTTTGAACCTATTATCATCTCCTTGTTTACATTATGTGGTTTATAAGATTTTAACCTAAAAATGGGGTTTTGGGAGATTTTAGGGTTCTTGCCATATTTTTTTGCTAAAAGGAAGGGTTCCATTTGATATGTAGTAAAATAAAGTACTACTTGCACATTTTTGGTGAGGTACTTGAAAGAATGTATATAATCTCATTTTATGATTTTCATTCTTATCAGCAGTTAAACTTGGAAATGCATATTTGAAAATAAATGGTATTGAGGACTATATGTTTAACTATAGTTGGTCACAAATGAAATTGTGACAAGTCTAGACTATTACTAGTGGATCCATAGGTATTGAGTACGCATATGTTTGGGAAGTATTTCCCCCTTGTAGCTAGTTGAGACATTAGATCCTCAGAGGCCACTTGGTATGGTTATGTGGGACCGGTTACTAGCCATGGGTCGTAATGTAATCCTAGTGAACGAGTATGACTTGGTTTCCTCGGGTGCCCTCCCCTACATCTTAGTACGGACTAGTGTTGGTCGTGGCCATGGATTCCAAGTATTTAGCTCATAACTCGGATTGTGGCTTATTTTTGTGTTCCGCTACAATCCTTGGTAATTCGGGTCTCCCCTGTCATCGCAAGATGTAATTTTGGACCGAAAGGTTCTTTAACATTCAGTATTTCAAACTGTAAACTCAACTTGTTTGAAAAGGTTTATTTCATTGCAACCGTTTTTATTTCCTTGGATTATAAATTGTATGTTCTCACTAGGCTTTAAGCCTAACACTTTTTCTCAAATGATGTGTATAACAGGTTCCTTTAGTGGTGGGTTGCCAATGGTCTGAGTGTCGAGCGTGGGTTTGAGGCATTTTTGAGATGACTAGACATTTGGTGTTTTGGGCATTTAATTGAACTCCTTATTTTTGGTGATTTTGGGTTGACAACCGATGTAATCTAGATAGTACAGATTTAGATTAGTTTGTTGTTGATTTCCATATCCGTTAGCAGGTTTTGTAAATGCTTATACATTTCCCTTTTTGGGTGTTTTATTCCAAATACAACGTAATATTGCCAAATTTTCAGTTTTTAATTTACTCTAAATTTTAGGGTGTTACAAGTTGGTATCAGAGCTCTAGTTTAAGTGAACTAGGCATGAATGTAAGATGTCTAGACTTAGACTGAGTATGTTAACCGATGATTTGCGAGTTTAGGTAGAACTTCTAAGATGGGTCGATCTTAGAGTCGACGAAAATTTTGTTTATCAAGCGTTGTGGCGATGGTAACGAGAACCTTTATGTATTATATGTTCATAATTTCACTTAGCTAATGTTATTATGAGGATGTTTTACGTAAGTGTGCTTGAAGTGTCGTTACTATGACAATTGGTAATATGGTAGTATGTTTTCCTTCGTGTTTAATCCTACCTCTCTCTTATTTCCTGCTCTGTCATGTGTAGCAGATCAGTATGGTGAGTACGCATGGTAGACCGCGTACCCGAGTAGATGGTGTCGAGGTGTCAGCCTCAACTGCTGATCAACCGGGTAAGGTTGAGGTCGTTGTACGCCCATCTGTTCAACCGATGCTAGGCGGAGGGCCTGAGGTCATTCCGCAAGTAGACCTGGCTTCGTCCCACCCAGTCATCGGGGATGCAAATTCCCAATCTGAGATGATGGACATCATGATGTTGGTGATGAATGAAGTTATGGCCAAGCAGCAATAGTTTCTACTGAAGGTGATCGAGGATCGTGATGTGAGCAATCGGAGGAATGAGACGATTGCGGAAAATATTAAGGTGATTGGATCTGGTGGTACGGGCAGATTGAGGCGAGGCAAGGCAAGAGATCTTGCTCGTACAAGACCTTTCTGTGTTGTAGACCCCCGGAATTCTCTGGTTCTGAAGATCCGGTAGCGTGCATAAAATGGATTCAAGGAATCGAGCAAGCCTTTGGCTCATCTGAGTGTGGGGATGATCAGAAGGTGAGGTTGGTTCTCAGATGCTCAGAGACATGGCTCTCACTTGGTGGAACGTCACCCAGTCCACCCTCTCCCCTACTGTTCTGGCTCAGTTGTCTTGGGTCGAGTTCAAGAAGAAGGTGCTAGAGGAGTACTGCAGTGAGAGAGCTTTGGACTGCTTCGAAGCCGAGTTCCGAGCACTTGAGAAAAGAAACTTGATGGTGAGGGTGTATACCCGTCAATTCATGGAGAAGCTGGGGTTAGTGGGGCAAGTGGCCCCAACGGAAAAAGAGAAGAACAAGGCCTAACTTAAGGGACTATCGGTGGACATAATGTCCATGATCCGTAAATCGAAGGCTTCTAATCTTCGCAAGACAATAGAGGAAGCCCAGTTTATGGAAGAGGTTACGCAAGGGGTAAACCGGAGAAAGCAGTGGTGGTCGGAGACAAGATAAAGTGGGAAAGCAGTTCCGTACCTCCTAAGAGGACTCGACCTTTAGTCGGAAATCGAAGCTTCAACAATTTTCAAGAAGCTAGATGGTGCCAGAGGTGCCGAAGCAAGCACCACGGCAACTGTATCGCCACTCCTCAAGCTTGTTCCAAGTGTGTTAAGTCTGATCACACCACCAGAGATTACTCAATCAGAAGGCTTATCTGCTTCGAGTGCAAGGCACCAAGGCATATGAAGAGGGATTGCCCGAAGCTCAAGACGGGTGGCGCGCCGGAGAAGAGAGAGAACCCACCTAGGGTTCCGGGTCGAGCTTTTCAGATGACGGTCGAGGAGGCCAAGGCATCCACCGATGTGGTATCGGGTATGTTTCTTCTAAACTACGTACCTGCTCGTGTACTGTTCGATTCGGGTGCCAGTTTCTCTTTTATATCTGAGTTGTTTCGTCAAAAGCTTGCTATGCCCACAATTAGTCTATAGAATGCGTTAGTGGTAGAGATAACGAATGATAGTCAAGTTCTAATCCGCGATGTTCTGAGGAAGTGTACTCTTGGAATCGAAGGGAGAGAATTCCCAATCGATTTGATGCCAATGATTATAGGAGGTTTTGATGTGGTGGTCGGCATGGATTGGTTGGCGAACAATCATGCCGAGATCGTATGATCTAAGAAACTAATCCGACTTCCCAATCCAGTGGTGAAGTTGTTGTGATCTATGGTGAGAAGAGGAAAGGTGATGTGGCAATCATCACCATGGCTAAGGCGTGCAAATGCTTGGTGAAAGGATGCTCGTCTTTCCTAGCCTACGTGATCGACGCCAAGCTCGAGAAGTTAAAGTTGGAATATGTGAAGGTAATGCAAGAGTTTCCCGACGTCTTTTCGAATGACTTGCCCGGGTTACCACCCGATCGTCAAGTGGAGTTTCAGATTGATCTCGTGTCGGGAGCAGCTCCTATTGCTAGAGCCCCTTACCGGTTAGCGCCATCGGAGATGCAACAGATGATGGCTCAACTCCAAGAGCTTTTGGAGAAGGGTTTCATAAGACCAAGCTCATCGCCTTGGGGAGCTCCGGTCTTGTTTTTCAAGAATATGGATGGCACAATGAGAATATGCATCGATTACCGTGAGTTGAACAAGGCAACGGTGAAGAACAAGTACCCGCTTTCGAGGATAGACGACTTATTCGATCAACTCCAAGGAACGGGGTGTTTCTCCAAGATCGACTTACGTTCGGGATACCATCAAGTGAAGGTAAAGGGGAGAAGACGTCTCAAAGACGGCCTTTCGAACGCGTTTCAGCCATTATGAATTCCTTGTAATGTCGTTTGGGCTAACAAATGCACCGGCGGTGTTTATGGATTTAATGAATAGAGTGTGCCGACCATTCCTCGAGAAGTCAGTCATCGTATTCATTGATGACATACTCTTATATTCCAAAAGCGAGTTGAAACATGAGCAGCACCTTCGTGAAGTTCTAAAAGTGTTGAGAAAGGAGAGATTGTATGCCAAATTCTCCAAGTGCGACTTCTGGTTGGAAAAGGTTCAATTCTTGGGTCACGTTGTCACTCGAGACGGGGTGAAAGTAGACCCCTCTAAAATTGAAGCCATGATGAATTGGGAGCCTCCCAAGAGTCCATCCGAGATCCAAAGCTTCTTGGGTTTGGCGGGATATTACCGGAGGTTTATTCAAGACTTCTCGAAAATCGCTTATTCCTTGACAGCTTTAACTCGGAAGAATGTGAAGTTCGTTTGGACTGAAATTCAAGAGAAGGCGTTCCGGATCTTACAAAAGAAGTTGTGCGAAGCCCCAATTCTATCGTTACCCGAAGGATCTGAAGACTTTGTGGTCTATAGAGACGCTTCAAAAATGGGATTAGGATGCGTTTTGATGCAAAGAGGCAAGGTAATCGCTTACGCCTCGAGACAACTCAAAATTCACGAGAAGAATTATCCTACCCACGATTTGGAGTTGGCGGCGGTAGTGTTCGCCTTGAAGCTTTGGCGGCATTACCTCTATGGCATGAAATGTACACTCTACACGGATCATAAGAACCTAAAGTATGTCTTTGATCAAAAAGAGTTAAATATGTGGCAAAGGCGGTGGCTCGAATTGCTCAAGAATTACGATTGTGGGTTGCTTTACCTTCCCAGTAAGGCAAACGTAGTGGCCGATGCGTTAAGTTGGAAGGACTATAGAGGAAGTCTTCGGACTACCCTTTCGAGAATAGAGCTAGTGTCAAGTCTTGTTGAGAAGATTAAGACATCTCAAGTGGAAGCCTTGTTGAAAGAAAATCTTAAGCACGAAGTGATGACAAAGTAACGTTTGCTCTTAACGGAAGATAGTCGTGGGGTAAAACTGTTCAACGGTCGTGTATGGGTGCCCAAAGTTGGGGGCAACCAGGAATTACTTCTTGAGGATGCCCATAAGTCCAAGTATTCCATTCATCCGGGATGTACAAAGATATACCGGGACTTGAAGTTACACTATTGGTGTCCGGTAATAAAACTTGATGTGGCGCGTTACGTAGAGCGTTGTGTGACGTGCTTGCAAGTGAAAGTCGAACATCAACGGCCATATGGGAGTCTTCAGTCCTTAGAGATCCCCGAGTGGAAGTGGGAGCATATTACCATGGACTTCGTGACGAAGTTGCCCAAAACTCTTCGAGGTCACGATACCATTTGGGTAATAGTCGATCGTTTGACTAAGAGCGCTCACTTCGCGAAACCTTACCGATGGACAAGTTAGCAAAACTCTACATCGATGAAGTGGTCTCGAGGCATAGGGTACCCTTGTCAATCGTGTCGGGTCACGACAGTCGTTTCACTTCGAATTTTTGGGATGGCTTTCATAAGGAGCTTGGTACGCGAGTAAAGTTGAGTACAACATACCATCCACAAACCGATGGCCAAAGCGAGAGAACGATCCAAATGCTTGAAGACATGCTAAGGTCTTGTGTCATCGATTTTGGGGCTAGTTGGGACTCTCACCTACCTTTGGTGGAGTTTGCTTACAACAATAGCTATCACTCGAGTATCGGAATGGCACTATTTGAGGCGTTATACGGGCGGAAGTGCCGAACTCCCGTGTGTTGGCTGGAGTCGGGAGAAAATCAATTTGTCGGACCCGAAATTGTGCAAGAGACGGACGATAAAGTTAAAGGCATTCGAGAACGGTTGAAAGCGGCTCAAGATCGGCAGAAGAGCTATGCCGATAAGAAGAGGCGGCCGATGGAGTTTCATGTGGACGACCGCATGATGCTTAAAGTGTCGCCATGGAAGGGCATTATCAGGTTCGGAAAGCGTGGGAAGCTGAGTCCCCGTTTCCTTGGACCTCTCAAAGTGCTTAAGCGGGTGGGTTTGCAAGCCTACCAATTAGAACTACCGCCGGAGATGAGCAGGATCCACAACACATTCCATATCTGTTACCTTCGGAAGTGTTTGGTGGAAGAAGAAAGCGTCATTCCTCTTTCCGAGATAAGAGTGGACGAGGGTAACCGATGTATGGAGCAACCCGACGTTATCTTAGAAAAGAAGTCTAAGAAATTGCATCACAAAGAGGTCACTATGGTCAAGGTGCGTTGGAGGCATCATCGTGGGGCCAATGTGACATGGGAAGCCGAGGAGGAGATGAAGCGAAGATATCCTCATCTTTTCGAGTAATTAGGATTTCGAGGACGAAATCATTCCCAAGTTGGGGAGGATTGTAACGCCCCGAATTTTCGTTGTATAATTCTATCGTTAAGACTTCTAGCCTTCATTATTGTTAAATCTTAGTTATCTTGCGTTTACCATTAGTCGTTAGCACCGTGCTTTTGAGCCATGTTTGAATTCTTAGAATTGGGTTTGGTTGTGAAACACAGAAGCTTGAGCGGGCTACCCCGCAGCTTGGAAGCCGCGGCGTAAGCCACGTAACCCTCTGGAGGTCTTCAGTCTCTATGGCACGTGCGGGCTACGCCGCGGCCTCATGTCGCAGCCAAAGCCGCGGGATTCCCCTGAATGCTCTAATACGGGTTTCTCCCCCTTTTTCTCATTTATTTCTCATCTACCTCCTTTCTTTCTCTCTCAAAACCATTTACAACTCCAAGATTTGATACTAGGGTTTCACCAAGCTCTATCCTCCACATTTATTGCTAGTAGTTGAGTGCATCAACTAGGGATTCAAGATTTGAGCATTTAATCACCTTCTACATTGTCATCTTCTCCAAGAGGTTAAGCTAGGGTTTTGAGTTTTCTTCAAAAACCCACTTGGTGAGTTCATATCTCTTTTCTTTAAAACTTTATACACATCAAAGTTAGATTTTTGAACCTATTATCATCTCCTTGTTTATATTATGTGGTTTATAAGATTTTAACCTAAAAATGGGGTTTTGGGAGATTTTAGGGTTCTTGCCATATTTTTTTGCTAAAAGGAAGGGTTCCATTTGATATGTAGAAAAATAAATTACTACTTGCACATTTTTGGTGAGGTACTTGAAAGAATGTATATAATCTCATTTTATGATTTTCATTTTTATCAGCAGTTAAACATGGAAATGCATATTTGAAAATAAATGGTATTGAGGACTATATGTTTAACTATAGTTGGTCACAAATGAAATTATGACAAATCAAGACTATTAATAGTGGATCCATAGGTATTGAGTCGGCTTATGTTTGGGAAATATTTCCCCCTTGTAGCTATTTGAGACATTGGATCCTCGGAGGCCACTTGGTATGGTTATGTGGGACCGGTTACTAGCCATGGATCGTAATGTAATCCTAGTGAACGAGTATGACTTAGTTTCCTCGGGTGCCCTCTCCCACATCTTAGTACGGACCGGCGTTATTCGTGGCCATAGATTCCAAGTATTTAGCTCATAACTCGGATTGTGGCTTACTTTTGTGTTTCGCTACAGTCCTTGGTAAATCGGGTCTCCCCTATCATCGCAAGATGTAATTTTGGACCGAAAGGTTCTTTAACGTTTAGTATTTCAAACTGTAAACCCAACTTGTTTGAAAAGGTTTATTTCATTGCAACCGTTTTTATTTCCTTGGATTATAAACTGTATGTTCTCACTAGGCTTTAAGCCTAACACTTTTTCTCAAATGATGTGTATAACAGGTTCCTTTAGCGGTGGGTTGCCAAAGGTCTGAGTGTCGAGCGTGGGCTTGAGGCATTTTTGAGATGACTAGACATTTGGTGTTTTGGGCATTTAATTGAACTCCTTATTTTTGGTGATTTTGGGTTGACAACCGATGTAATCTAGATAGTACAGATTTAGATTAGTTTGTTGTTGATTTCCATATCCGTTAGCAGGATTTGTAAATGCTTATACAGTTCCCCTTTTGGGTGGTTTATTCCAAATACAACGTCATATTACCAAATTTTCAGTTTTTAATTTACTCTAAATTTTAGGGTGTTACAAATATCGAAATTTTTAATTAGTTGCTCTTACCAAATTTGATGGTGTTACATTATACTTCTCATCTTAGCACCTATTCTCACACAATCCTTCGTCTATGCATTAATTTGTAGGAAACTGATTCTTAGAGATGTTTGTCTACTTCCTCCTATAGCTCATATAATTCGTATGAGTTCCCAATTATTCAAAGAATATATCATCAAAAAAAGAATTGCTAACTGTCTTCTTGTCCAGTTTAATTACATGGTATCATATCAAGGTTGTTCTGGCTTTTAATCCTCTATCTTGATTCTTGTCATTGCATGTTTTTTTATCATTAGGTATTGTACTTGTTGTGTTATTAGGTAGTTTTAATCCTCACTTATTTTTTTATCCATGACTACTTGGGTTATTTATCTGAAATTGTTTGGTATTAAGCGTTTTTGTTTCCACATTATTTGAGATTTTCTCTATACATCCAGTATTCTTTACTTGATAGTTTCTAGAAGTTCAAGTAGTATTTTTTTTTTTGGAGTAGTGTACAATATTTTGTTAATTACGTAATGCTTGATCGGCGGGGAGGAGCATCTCAAAGTATGGGGCAAAGGATCAAAGGCTTTTACTTTGTCACCCGGGATCCTGACCATCTTGGCTAGATTTGTGTTTGAATCTAAGAAAATTTGTCTGAAAGCAGGGACGCCCAGGTCTACATACAGGTCTTGGATCAATAGAATCCTCCAATTGCTAGGGAAAGAATATCGGGATTAGTTTCCTTGACCTTTTGACCTACAATCAGCGGTGAAATGTCCTTTATTTCCATAGTTGAAGCACTCGTCATTAGATTTCCCATGAGGAGACAAGGTTTGATTGATGAATGGCGGTTTCTTTAGGAATCTTCTTTTTGACCTTCTTTGAAAGTTTCTTTGTTTGTGATAGTTTCGGTTACAAGTGAATTCACAATCAAATCAAGAACACAATTAGAATTGAGAGAATCACTCTAGTCATATGTCATTGATAGAGAGAAATATTAGGACACTTTAAGTGTTATCCATTTTATAGGACTACTAAATTAGTATCATAATCATAGAACTTATTAGGACTGTCAAATTCATCCTACTAATATAATACAACGCCTTTAGATGAGACACGCATGCTTTTTTGTCCTATGAACTTAGAAGTCCTATTAAGTACCTATTAGGACACTAATGACGGTCCTATAAACCCATTTTTGTTGTAGTGATATTTTTATCATCATGACTGAGAGTTTAACAAATTTATGAATGTGAATGTGATTAAATGTATGTAAACATTCGTGAAAGTGACTGAAGTAAAGATAATTGTGAAGATGAAGTTAGATCAAAATGTCAACTCATCCAAAAGCTCATAAGTGTTCTTACCATTCTCATACAATCACAAGTCTCTTTCTCTCTCTCTCTCTCTCTCTCTCTCTCTATATATATATATATATATATATATATATATATATATATATATAATTAGTTTTATAGGACACCTATAATGTCTAAACGTCCTAATAGAATAATATATAAAATTCTAGTTTATAGGACCAAACTCTAAAGTGTCATATATAAAAGTGCTACAATAGGTTTATAGGTCGTTTTTGGGTGTTTTAACAAGGTTTTTATAACGCTTTTATAATAAAGCGTCGTTTCAGCTATTTTATATAATAATTTCGAGAAATGTTCTATAAATCCATCTTTTTATAAGACATTTTTTCAAATACTGTTGTATTAGATAACTAATACAATACTTTATTTGTTCATAACAAATTTATTAGAACTCCCAAAAATATTCTATAAACCTATTTTAATACTTACAGATAGGCCTTTCTTTTTGGTTAATTAGTCCTATAAAATATTTTATTATGACGTTTTGACATTTAAGACGTCGCCTACAACGTCAATTTTGTTGTGATCTATAATAACAAATTTGGTGCAAATAATCTAATATATAGAGTTTTAAATACAAAACTTTATTTCTAGAATAATGTTGTTTGATAATTAAATTTTAACATCTAGTTGTGACGGTATATAGTCAGAGTAGGTTTTCTCATTTAGAAAACCTAGATTGGATTAGAGGAACAGTTCGTTGAATAAAAAAACCTACCTTCAATGACTCTTTGCCTTCAGCGATGACTCCTCATCACCAACATGTTCTACTCCACCATCAAACACAGTCGGCAAAAGGTATACTGTGGTGCTCGAATATAGGTTTTTCCCTCCATCGTAGTATCTGGAACGAAGGAGGTTGGTGTTATGCATATTTGAGAAGTGGAGGACAATGATATAACTAGGATAATTAGGTCAAATGAAGCAATGAAACACTTTATTAACGTAGTAATCTCATGAACTAAAGAAAGATGAATTCAAAATTTCAATTTGAGGACTACTTGTTATTGGTGTTGATATAGGAACCAACTATGTAACACCTGTATTTTTATTAAAGATAATATCGGGATTTATCAATTGGGTTTGATTATAATTTACAAAAAAGATAATCTTCGGTTGCGAATATTTGGTATTAGAATGTTTCAAGTTGAAGATGGATCAGATCTGGTGAAATGGGAACCTTCTCGGGGTCCCCAAGACTTCCAAGTCAGCCAAAGCCGGGGAAAGGTCCCCAAGTTGTTGCGTCAGATGAGTGTGGAGTGCAGCTCAATAGAAG
This sequence comes from Arctium minus, assembly GCA_954870635.1. Classification (NCBI taxonomy): domain Eukaryota; kingdom Viridiplantae; phylum Streptophyta; class Magnoliopsida; order Asterales; family Asteraceae; genus Arctium; species Arctium minus. The sequence goes on along the minus strand of OX941081.1, from coordinate 126,197,651 downwards.
AGGGAAACAGTGGCTTGGGCAGCCTACTGGGGGACTTAGACTGCACCAAAAGCCACGTCACACGCTTGGGCAAAGGTTTCTTGAGGTGCTCCTTGGGAGGTCAGGTAGCCTAAGTCGTGCCACTAGTCACGCCTTATGGCCAGGAACCCTAAGTCCATCCATCAGTCCCATTTCCCTCACTTCTCATTCCCATCTCATTTTCCTCTTTCTCTCTTCACTCCCTCTCCTGCAAGACTAAGTTTTAGGAGCTTTAGGAAGCATTTGTGTAGATCTAGCCTAAGGGTTTCAAGAGTTTCATTCGAGGTCTGTCAAGTTTTAAAAAGGTAAGAGTTTTAGGTTTTTAGAGATCTAGTTTGGATTTTGTTATGGATCTGGTTGCTTTTAATACCTTCTTAGACTTGGGTAACTGTCTTGAGAAGATTCTTGGAGGTCTTTGCTTGTGGATCTCAATCCTTCACCAATGGAAGGTAGAGTTTAGGGGTTTGAAATATAGATTTAACTTAACCTAGCAAAACGAGTTTCAAGATGCTTTGCGAAAATTTTGAACATGCCAAAAATGTTCATTTTCGATTCTTAAAGTGTTCTACTTCAGATTTATCAAATGTTTTTGGTTACTTGATGATAATGCATCTTTAGCATATTTGATTTTATGAAAACTGCATATATTTGTGGTTTTTGGACATTTTGATAAATAAAGCATAAGTATGTCATATAATGGTGAATATTTGGCGTTAATGCACTTTTAGTGTATTTGATTTTATAAACCATATTGAAAATGTATATTATTTGCTTATGAGTTATTTTGGAAGTATAAATTGTATGGTTTTCATTTGAAGATGATTCATCCCAACCAATGATGGGTTTTTGACCTAATTATACTTTTGGAGATTGTGTTTGCATAAATGTTAGATAAATGCATTTTTAAAATGCTTATGTTAAATTTTATTGAGTAATGAAATAAGTATGGAGTTTATTGTTTTGATTTTGGCTCAAAATAAGTTTTGGGGACATTTGTCCATCTTAAATTGCTCAGGGCATCCTAATGGGGTATCAAGTTGTCATCTATTACGAGTTTTGGGGTTAATAATATGGGAATTGGACAATTAGGCTTTAACTATAAAAACATATCAATGCCTGGTATGGATGGATACTGAATACGCATCGTAAACCGGTGAAAGCCCAACTTTTTAACAACTCAACCTAATTTTTATTTAGCATCATAAAAAAAACATGAACAAACAAAATTTCTTAATAAACGAATATGATCGCAAAAAGTTTTGTTTGTTTATGTTCATTCATTTAACATCTTAACGAGCATATTGTGATATTGCCTTATTGGGCACTTGTTTTTTACAATGCACAGTAGCATAGATTATGAATTTTATAATTTATCATTGTGCTTTTGACTTTTGTTTACTTGAGGTTTGACATTACCACATTAGAGTTAGACTTTAGTCTTTAGACATGTAACTTTCTGAGTTTTGCTCTTTGCTTATTATGACATTAACTTTGATGTAATTTACTATTTTAGTTAAAACTAATTATATTTTTCCTTATTTTTTAGTTTTAAGTTCCATATATTGAAGTAAAGGTTTTATTATGCTAATTTCAATTTAGAAAAGGGAAAACCAGAAGAGAAACAAGCACAATCTTAATTCAGGTTTTATCCTTTTATATTTTGTAATTCAGGGTTTTGGTTTTTATGTCCCCTCTTTGTATTTTTTTTAATTATAAAACCAGAAGAGAAACAAGCACAATCTTAATTCAGGTTTTATCCTTTTATACTTATCAAGTTTTATCAATACAAACACATTAAACGATTACCAACCTGTTTAGATTAATAACAATGGTTACAAGATTGATCTATTGAAGCTCTCGATGTGTTCTCTCTATTTTTCACCTTGAGTGTGTGTGTAAAAGTGTGATATCTGATTTCTCTCTTGTTAGCTTCTCTAACACACTAAACCTTAATATCTAAACTAAGATATTAAAACTATTATCTAGATATTATAGTTAAACTAATATAATATCTAACTAACTTAGATATTTAAACTAAGTTAAAGTTAATACTAAATTACAATAAACAATAATTTACTTCGAAATTTATTACAAAGTAACATTAGACTTTATATCGAGAGTCGACTTTCCGGCATTAGCTTCAGATTGAATCTTCAAATTGGATGATCTTGAATCCAATGAGACTGTTCTCTAACACAACGTGAGGATGAGACACCTAGCTTGACTAGGTTCCAAACCCTTTTAAATATCGTATGTTTCGTTGTTTCATTTGCTGAAAAATATGCGCAGGGGCATTTTTTAACATTTTCATACAAGGCATCAAAAACCCTAGGACTGGCCTTGCTCAATGTTAAGCTTTGGATGTGCTTTGCATTCATCGTATATTTATTTGGAAATTACATGTTTTGAGTGTGTTGGTCAATCAAATAAGGTCATGTAAGTTTAGACTGTAATGAATTGGATCCATAGACATATGAGTCGTTTGATGTCATTTTGGGTATTGCGTAGATAAACTCATGTAGAGGTGGACTCCAGGACCTATGAGTTGTCGATGTCATTTGGCAGGTGAACTTGTTACGGTCGGACATCGGGACCAATGGTTCGTTCGTTGTTGTTTAAGTGAGAAGTTTTGTTGTTCTCACTGTAGTTTCTAGTGAGTGCTCACCAAGTCAATGTTGGGTCTTGCGGTGGTACTAACTGGATTCATATACAAAGTTAGGGTCTTGTAGTTGTACTCGGTAGACTCGTATACGTAACCCATTGATTTTGATTGAAACTTGTTATCCCGGTTTAATCTAGTTGGTAAATAATCAATCAAGTAATCAAGCAACACAATAATAATCAAGAGATATATAAATCAGAGTAACATACCAATCCCCTGAATAAACAATGAAACCCTTGAGTGTTCTTGATACCCTTGAATACAGAGAATACGTACGGCTATTAACTAGAATATTATTAGAGTTCTTTTAAGGTTAACCCTAAATCTAAACTAATTAACACTTTAAATACCTAAGCCATATGGGCTTATGGGCTTGATAGATTTAAGGTCCATTTATAAATAACTATTGAATAAATACAGTTTAAATCCTTTAATCTTGAATACAATTATTTGATCCAACAATCTCCCCCTTTGGATTCAAGATTAAAAAAAAATTTGCAATTGTCTTCGGGTCTTCACTTGTCTTCTCTTTTCTTGAAAAACTTCAGATATGACGTTGATAGCTTCAAAACTTTAAATCTTTAAATAGTCTTCAAATCTTCAAGTCTTTGAAAATCTTCAACAGTCTTCAGATTATATTCTCCCCCTTAATATATTCTCCCTTTTTGTATCTTCTCCCCCTTTTTGATGAGTGGTGAGAATCATCATCATCAAAACGTGTCAAAACAATCTCCCCCTTTATGGAAAAATCTCCCCCTTTGTCTTTATAAACTTCAATTTAGCACTGTCTTCATGTATCGAGCCCTGTGTGGAAATAAGAGCAGTCTTCCCAGATGGAAAGAGTGATTATTTCAATCTTTTCATATTCAAATAACATAAAAGTAGTAACCATTCGAATCTTTTCAAATTCGAACAGTTTAAGAGTTGTAACCCTGAATCAACAAATGACTCAGTTAGAATGCCTGTCAATGACACAAAGTCACTGAGTAACACAAAGTTACTATATAAGGAGCTGGTTTTGATGTTGGCTCCCCAGGTCTTCCATTCAATCATCGAATAACACATGGTTATCTATGAACGTTCTGACAGAAAACAAATTTATGTGTGCTTATGCATGTGTATGAAAAAATTAAGCATAAATGATTGCTTTTCATTATAGGCTCAAAGTATGTAAACTTGTTGAGACAACAACAAATTATACATAAACTCAATGTGCATGAGAAAGGGTTCGAAGGTGGGGCAACTTTCCTTCTTTTTCAATATTAGTATCATCCAAATGAAGAACCAATAGCGGATGTGCTGCGTCCCCAGAAAATGTGAAACATTCTCTTTTTAAGAAAAGAATGAGTAGTTGGTGGGGTTGTATGCAAGAGATGGCATGGGCTAGTTGCCTATTTCAATGATGGTCACCAAAGAATGTGAACCAATCAGATTATGTGACTGCCCGGCTCATAAAGAAGTTTGGTGTAGAGTTTAATATTCTTTTACTCTGATCTCTCACCCTCTTTCTTTTAATGCTCACTTCTAACCAATTTCTCTTTTCCATTTTACCTCTTCACACACCATCACTCAATTCTTTTGACTCCTCTCCCCTCAATCACTCAGGGAATACTTCCTGGGTAGGAAACACTGGTTATCGTGAATCCATGGAAGTTCTGTTAAGTTCTCACACTGAATCCCATGTATTTTCCTAAAAGAACATGTTGTTCAACAATCTTTTGTACATGAAAGCACAAAGGAATACCGTTACATGAAGAATAAAAATTTGGAGAAGTCAAAACAGTTGTGTTTGACGATGCAATTCTCCCCCTCAAACTAAAAGTGGTTGGCAATAAACTCATATCATTTTATCATGAAGAGTAAGATTTTGGAGAATCAAAAACGAATGTTGTTTATATGAACAATATATAAACATATTTTCAATGAAAGCATATGAAATGACGTTTAATTCAATCAACAGTGAATACAAATAACGTGAGTATTACCATAGAAAGATTTAACTTTTGATACATGGTAATAACAAAGTCAAATAGAATGTTCTGAACCGTTATGTGTATGAATACTTGACAAAGTATATTGACAAGATAAAACACAAGTATTTATCTTTAAGAACACACGGTCAGATAAGCATTTAAGTATCCAAAAATCTGTTAGCATCACAGATATTCTCCCCCTTAACTTAATGTAAATATAAGTTTTTTTTTCAATTCAGAAAAATAAAGTCAAGCACTGAGGTGCGGGTCCTAATCTGATGTGATTAGAAGCCATTCTCCGTTGAAGTACGGGTTCTAAACTGATTTACTTAGAAGCCTTTATTCTTTCTCCCTCTTAAACCTTGGGTGCCTGCAACACAGATTTAGCTTTTGGTACCCACTGGTATTTGGGTCCTAATGGGTTAGTTGCAGTTCTAGTAGGAGATATGAAGTAAGAACCATACCAGTTATTTACATAATCTTTTCTTACAAAATCATTTGAGCCACAGTAGGAACAACTAATTTTCTTTTGTGCTAACCTGATCAATTGATGGATTGTGTAAACCAGGTCAGGTTTGCCAAAAGTTTTACCTTTTGTAGCATAGTTCCATTTAGCATTTGATGTATGCACAAATGATTCTTCTTTCTTCTTCTCCTCCGAGGATCCTTTAACTCTCCAGATCCAGTTTCCTCTTTCTTTCTCATCATCCCTTCTCCAGAAGCTTTTCTTTTGAGACTTAGTCTTCTTGAAGTTACCTGAACCATCAAAGTTTTTCTCATAGAAAAGGTTAGAAGGACGAATCTGATTAGTAGATTTAGAAGTAAGACTATCATCTGAAGCACAGAAAGGATTATAGAAAACATTTGAAAAATGTGAACTTGAAGCTGTTTTTAATGAACTATCTAAATCAGCTAGATCATCTCTTGGTGATCCTAAATCTAAACTAATTAACACTTTAAATACCTAAGCCATATGGGCTTATGGGCTTGATAGATTTAAGGTCCATTTACAAATAACTATTGATTAAATACTAATTAGACCCTCTAACTTTAACTATCAAATAAATACAGTTTAAACCCTTTAATCTTGAATATAATTATTTGATCCAACAAAACTCGGTAACGTTGATGAATGACTTACTTTATGTTTTTCCACGATCGATGGAAACGGGTCTCCTTCCATCACTGAAAGGTGTTGTTTTGGTAGTTAGTTTATCCATGTTAGGTGTTATTTTAGCTATGGAGTGTTACCCATGAGTTGTTGCTTTGTATATTGAGTCTTATCCATATTTTTGGTGTTCTCGATAATGGGGTTTTACCAATGTTTTGGTATTTGAATATTGACATATTCACATTTTGAGCGAGTATTAGGTTTTTGTTTCATATTTAAATTGGTGTTTTCATTAATGAGTTTTCATCACGAAAATGGTGGATTTTGAAAAAGATGTTGCTTTTACGATAAATACGAGTGCGTTTGGAAAAGTTGTAGTTTAAATATCACTTTGTCAGTTTTACCATTTTATATTAAAAATGAAAACAATTTGAACTCAGTTGGCTTTAAGCCAAATGCTTTTTCTTGCCGGTATGTGCATCATGTCCTTGTTGGGGAATGGTTTTAGCATTACTTGTAAAGAGTTGGGTGCTAGTTAGAGGCTCGAGAAGGATTTAGCCTTTTGGGACGTCTTAGCGACTACTTTCGGGATTTTGTAACACATGTCCTCACCTAGACTTTGTATAAGGTTTGGTTTATAAATTGTTGGTGTTAAACCTTTAATGGTTGTTATAGGTGATCAAGCGTTGTAATATAGAAAGAATTTATACTTTAACTAAGGTGATATAATTACTCTCTCTTTTCCAGATTTTGGAGTGTTACAAGTTGGTATCAGAGCATAGGTTTGAGAGATTGTGGTATTGATTTAAGATGCCTAGACTTAAACTAGCGTTTTTCTATATGAATGAAAATGAGAATGTATGATTAGGCACTTTAAGATGGGATATTTTTTGGTCGATAGAGATACTAGGATCGACAATCATGACAATGGTAGCAAGGATCCCTACCTATGGTACGTTCATAGTTGCACCCGGCTAGTGCTATTATGAATTTACGATTACATGGGTGTGCTTGAATCACCTTGTTGTTATGATCGATGGAGGTAACAAGTGCTTCTCCGGTTATAGAGTTTTAATGCATTCACGTTATGTGGTATTGTTACCATGTGTGGCAGTTAAGTATAGTTAACAACTTGAACTGACTATTGTGAGTAAGGGATAATGGTTAAGTTTGAATTTTGGCTAACAGAATCACCATGGATTCAGGGAAGTTGTAAGGTTAATCTCTATAGTTATGGATTATCGTCTTAAAATATTCGAGCATTCCATTGACTTAGCGAACGTGGTTCTAAGGCCTCGGGTCTCAACCAAATAAAATTGCATAAATTATTCCATGCTTCGTCAAATCATTCGTACATGTCATGTTACAAATTTTGGACAATTTTTTTGGCACACACAAACGTGTAGCCCATGTTTCCAAATACATGAACAATTTCGTTGCATAGGATTTGTATACAAAATTTTGTTGGAAGTTTCTTCTTCTTGTTTTACCAACATTGTGGAATGTTGAGAACATAGTATTAGGCAACTTTAAATTTGTAATCGAAATGAATCATTTAGTGTTTGCCCAATATGCATAGATTGTGTTACAAGTTTTGAGAAATGAATTGATGCATGTGAGATTTGGGTCAAATTTTGAATTTCATGAAGTTACTTTATTCCTTATGTTTGAATGCAAAGTCTTGTTGGGAATTTTATATCATGTCGTTTTGTAGCTAAAGGAGAAATTTTTTAAAACCTATTGTTGGGTAACTTTTGCTTTGAGTTCTACATGAACATGTTTTGTTGCACACTATTTTAGTGCATGAGTTGATTTACATACATGGCGTAAGTAAGTGTATGTTGGAGCTATAATGGTCCGTTTTGAAGGTTTTGTTGTGCGTATTTTCATTTGTTGTCGTCATTGTTTTGGGCAACAAACATGCAGTTTTCTGGTTAGTTTTACGTGCGTGACATTTGTGGCCACTTCGCATGACTACCTAGTTGAGGTAATGATTTCTTATGCATGCGTTTAATGATTATGAATATTTTATATTTAGTGAACCTTTTAAGAGTGCAAGTTTTTATATTGTTGAGTCTTATGCTTGAACAATCTCGAACTCATAAAACCTATAATTTTAAACCCATTTTCGTGGAGAGTATCGTAATTAATGACTAGGAGAATCCTTGAGAATTGAGTTTGTCAAATAAATCAACTTGTGGTTGGTTTTGGATTTCGGGATTTCAGTTTGAAAATAGATACACATTTGAGTTTTGAGGTATTAGATTTATGTGTCATCCTAGTAATTAAAGTAGTAACTTTTTCCATTTTTGTAATCTCCGGATAAAAGTATTCGGCGAATGCTTGCATCTGTGTTCATGTGGGATACATTAAGTTGTTATCCAGTAGTGTGTCATTTCGAAAATTCATCATAGTTGAAAGAAAATTGAGGATCGGGCACTAGAGTTTTATGACTATGGGGTTTAAGTTCCCATATTAAATGACAACTTTAAATTGATATTGTAGAACAACACGGTGCAATCAGGAAAACTATTGGTACGCACACATTTGTGGTATGGCCATTTAATTTGTGAAATTAGGTATTGATCTTTGAATTGAGGTCAACAACCATTTGGAATGTTTGGGGGACACTTTATTTGAATTCCAAGAAGTGTTTGGGAGGTATGTTTGGCGGACACTTTCGTTGAATTACAAGAAGTGTTTGGAAGGTAATTGGTAACTCAGAGGTGATTACACTTTGTATTTAGGGGTTGGCGATCGCGGTGATCATGATTTTTAATGATCTTATTGTTTGTTAAGTCCTTGTTTGGGGTGTATCCTGAAAGTTAGGCAACTAATGAGTTTGGGATAACCGACTCTCTTTAGAGTGTGTTGGTACATTACTGGATGGAACGTCGAGCCAATAGCAAGAATGGTTTAATTAACGAAATTTTGGGAATCCTTGCATGGTGGTAGTTTGTGTTAGATATGAATTGTATTCAAGATTAAATGGAGGGTCTAAATTGTAATGTTTGTAAAGTGTGGGTGTTATTTTGTAATAGTGTAAAAGTGTTGACTTTGCTAAAAGTCATGTTGACCATATATATAGCAAGTCTTAGTGTAGTTTGTCAGATAAGATTCACGCTCCGATTGGTAAGAGTTTACATGCTGAAAAACACACACAAGCACATTGCTTAGAGTCATAATCAAGAAATAGGGATATGGCTCTTTGTAAATAGTGTGGTTAATAAAACATTGTTGTTATTGATAATCTGTGTTTGATTTAGATTGCTAGATACTAGGATCACATTTGGTATCAGAGTAGATTCGACAAATTGAATTTTTGAGGGTAAAAGAGTTTTTGATAAATCTTTTGATTGAAGAGTGATCGAATTATGGTTTAGAATAACTTTGTGGAAGTGAATTGCATTGGAAAATCAATTTTGATAATTAAATTTTTTATTTTTGAGATTTTTGTTCGAACGAGTCGAACTTACTGTTGCATCAAGAATTTTGTGTTTGAGTGTAATTTTTGTGAAATTGATGGATTTGGATTGTTTCTCGTACTAACGTGATCATTTATGTGAGATTACAGCGTCTGGATCGAAGATTTAAGTGAAATTTTGGACTAGATATAATGTTTTAGGACTGTATCTTCAAGAACTCGCAAGATCTCAACAATTCGTATGAAGAACTCGCAGGCTTAAGATTTCGCAGAAAGATTTCGCATAAATCTCATCAAAATTCTTTCAAGTGTAGAATTTGCACATCAGTGGTGTACTAAAAGAGAGAATTCGCATAGAATTTTAATTTAAATTTCATCTAAGTTCAGAATTCGTATACTTCATTATACGAAATGCAAGAATTCACATATGTCTTTGGTGCAAAAAGTTGGGTTTTAAAATTCTAAGGAAAGAATTCGCATGCTCCTTCATGCGAATTACATAGAATTCGCACGTAGTTAGATACGAATTCTGAAGAATTCGCAGGTGGCCCTTATACGAATTCTATAAGATTTTGCATATCTGATTGAAATTTTTTTTTACGTTCAAATTTCGTATGAGATGCGAAAAGTGTTTGAAATCTGAAAATTTTTAACAAGTAAAGAATTCGCATCATCTTGTTATACGAAATCCTCATGCGAAAAGTTTGAATTCTAAATTTTTCAAGGATGGAATTCGCATAAGAGACGTGTACGGAGGAATTCGCATATAGCTTTATATGAATTCTTAGAATTCGCATATAGGCTCATACGAATTGTGAAGTTTTGAGTGTCTCTTGTATGTGAATTGTGGACTTGTGCGAATTTTATTTTGCTCTATACGAATTCTGAGTGTTATACGAATTCTGTCATCTTTTTCATGCGAATTGCTCTTTGAATAGTATCATACGAATTCTATACTTAAAGTTTTTGGAAATTTCATTTTCTGAAAATTTTTAAGTCTTGCATTTATTGTCTTAATTTGTCGAACTAACGATCATTTATAGCTTATATTTTTACAGATTTCAAGATGCCTTACATTGACGAAAAGGGAAATACAGTTCTAACCAAGAGAGATTGTGCTTTAGCTTATATGCCAGAGATTCCAGCACTTGAAGCTGAGAACAAGAATTTGAAAATTCAGAATTCATCTCCTCTTACTCAAATCAATAAGTTGAAAGAAAATTCTACAATTTCAGAGAAAAATTTTGTTTACTCAGAATGCATTACTAATTCCAATATCAACTTTGCAGGAATAATTGAGTCTAAAGAAAAAGAGATCTTAAATCTTCAAGCCATGCTGAAAAAGTATGAAGGTCTTAATGCAAACTCAACATGGTCAAAGAAAGATTTGATGCAAAGAGAAATTGAAGATCTCAGAAGAAGAGAAAATATTGCCAGTGAAACTTGTGAAGGGCTGAGAAAGACAAATTCACAAATCTTTGCTGCAAGAGATAACTTGAGAGATAAGGTGTTCAGTCTTGAGGTTGAAATCAACATGATGAAAGAAAAGGACAACTCAAGAGATAAAGAAGATATAAAGAAGATTAAAAGAAAAAGAAAGGATTTGGAAAGAGATAATGTTGAGCTTCAAGAGAATATTGCTGATTTGAAAGAGCAAATTTCTCATAATATAAAGAAAGAAAAAGTTGAATTTGAGAAAGAAAGAAAAGCATTTGCTCAAAAGTTTTCAGAGTTTTCAAGAAAAGCTTTTGAAGAAAAGAAAGTTGTAGAACTTAAATGCATGAAGCTTTCTCAACAAGTGTCAGATTTAGAGAAATTTATCATCTTGGAGATAGATAAATTTGCTAAAGAAAAGAAGATAGTTGGGCAGAAGAGTGTAGAAAAAGATTTTAATGAAGAAAAGAAAGTTTTTGAGACAGAGATTTCTAAGCTTACAAGAAAATTATTTAAACTGTCATCAACTATTCAAAAGGAAAAGAATGTGAAGTCTGACTTACAAAAGTAGTTTGATCTGATTTCAAAGGAAAGAAATAGTTTGTCTTCAGAGATAAAAGAACTTGAAGAGATCATGTTCAAGGTGAAGTTGACTGAGCCAAAGACGCCAGAATCAATTGTTCAATCACCAAGAGATGATCAATTTGATTCAGAATGCTCATTCAAAACAGCTTCGAGTTCACGTTTTACAAATGTTTCTAATAATCCTTTATTTGATTCAGATGATAATCATACTTCTAAATCTAAAGATCAGATTCGTCCTTCTAACCTTTTCTATGATAAACATGTTGATAGTTCAGGTAAACATAACAGAACAAGTGAAAAAAAAAAGTAGATTGGGAGATTGTAAGGTTCCTTGGAGGAGAAGAAGGAACAAAAATCATTTGTGCATACATCAAATGCTAAAAGGAACAATGCTCCTAAAGGTAAAACTTTTGGTAAACGTGATCTTGTTTATACTGTAAATTAACTGATCAGGTTAGCACAAAAGAAAATTAGTTGTTCCTATTGTGGTTCAAATGATTTTGTAAATAAAAATTATGAAAATAGCTGGTATGGTTCTTATTATATCTCTCCTAATAGAATTGCAACTAACAAACCAGGACCCAAATACCAGTGGGTACCAAAAGCTAAATCTGTGTTGCAGGCACATAAAGACTAAGGGAGAAAGAACATTGTCTTCTAAGTACAACAGCTTAGGACTCAATCTTCAATGTTCAAGTGATGACTTCTAAACACGCCAGTTTAGGACTCGTTCTTCAATGATAAAGATGGATCGTTTGACTTCAGAATTAACTTCAATCCTAGTAATTCAGAACTCGGTTTAATGATTAAGGATTATGCATATGTTAAGGGGGAGATTATATGTTTTATATTTTTACTGATATATTTTCTGATTTTTCAGGGGGGGATTAAATGATAAGTTCATTGTTACATTTTAGACGGAATTACTATTCTCACCGGAGAATATGTAACAATGGCTTCTGAATACTTCAATTCAGAACCCGACCTTAAATGTTTTTCTTCTGAAGGATGCTTAGTAGATAACATCTTTTCAAGGAGTTTTTGTTTTGAGGGGGAGTTGCTGAAAATTTCACTGTCATATATTTTAGGGGAGTAGTTAAAAGGAAATTATTCTTTAACTGTCATATTTTTCTGATAACTTGACTTTTTACAGATATTGAGGGGGAGAATATCTGAAGTTTTGTCAAGGATGCGTAAATGATGATATTCATTTGAGGGGGAGTTGAGAATTTCTATGCTAAAAAGGTATATTTTTCTGAATCTTAAACTCTATCATACTTTGAAAGAAGAACAACTTTCAAGTATGGAAAATGATTTCTTAAATGTTCAAACCACTTCCTCTTCTTAAAATGTTTTCATGAATTGAGAAGTGTGATTTTAAATATTTTTTTTGGATACTTTGATGTTTATCTGACCGTGTGTTTCCAAAAGATCAATACTTGTGTATTATCTTGTTTATATACTGTCAAATATTCTTACACACAACAGTTCAGTACATTCTCATTGACTTTGTTATTACCATGTCTCTAAAAGTTTAATCTTTCGATGATAATACTCTCGTTGTTTGAACTCTAAGTTGTTTGAGATCATACTTCATTTCTACTTTAAATGTGCTTTCATTGATAATATGTTTATATCTTGTTTATATAAACACATATTCGTTCTTTGATACCCCATTATATTTTTTATTCATGATATTTGATCTGATTAAATCATTGTCAGATTCTCAAAACCTTGAAATTGAATAATCACAAATATTCAAAGTTTTGAGAAATCTTAAATGTTCAATTGCTCAAATTTCATTCTTATTATTCTTGAGCATACATACACTGACTATGATTTCTTGTGCTTAATTGTCAAGATAATCATTGAGCAACACATTATTTTAGGACAAATTACATGGGATTCAGTGTTAGTGCTTAAAAGAACTTCCATGGATTCACGTTAACCTGTATTTCCTACCCCGGAAGTAATCCTTGAGTGATTGAGGGGAGAGGGGTCAAAAGATTGAGAGTGGGTGTGTGCTGAGGTAAAATGGAAATGAGAGATTGGTTAGAAGTGAGCTTAAATGATTAAAAAGAAAGAGGGTGAGAGATAAGAGTAAAAGAATATCAAACTCTGCACCAAACTTTTTCTGAGTCGGGCAGCCGCATAATCTGTTGTTTCACAATTCTTCGTAAACTTCATTGAAATAGGCAACTAGCCCATGCCAACTCTTGCATAAAACCCCACCTTCTAATCATTCTTTTCTCAACAAAAGAATGCTTCATTTTTAAAGGGGAAGCAACACATCATCTATTGGATCTTCATTTGGAAGACTCAAATATTGAAAAAGAAGGAAAGTTGTCCCACCTTCGACCCTTTCTCATGCACATTGAGTCTATGTATAACTGTTGTTGTCTCAATGGTTTACATAAGTTTGAGCCTTATAAAAAGCTATCATTGTGCTTAACTCTTTCATACACAAGCACGAACACACAGAAAATTCGTTTTTCTGTCAGAACATTCATAGAATTACCTTGTGTTTTTCAATGATTGAATGGAAGTCCTGGGGAGTGAACATCACACAAGCTCCTTATATAGTACATTCGTTGTACTCAGTAACTTTGTGTTACTGACTGGCATTCTAACTGTTTCATATGTTGATTCAGGGTTACCATTCTTGTTTTGTCTAAATTTGAAAAGATTCGGATAAATACATTCTATGAATTGACAGAAACTTATCAGATCAGTTGGTGGAGATAGTTCACATCTTACCAAAGGAGGAGATTGTTATTCATGGATATTGTGCTTATATGTTCACAAAGTGGGAGATACTTCAAAGACAGAATTGACCTTGAAATGTTTTGATGATTCTGATTCTCAAAATTCATCAAAAAGGGGGAGATAATTCAAGATTTCAAAGTCAGATGAAAGTTGATCTTATCATTTTGCATTCTACGTATTGTAATCTTTTCCTTCAAGAGATATATGACTACGCAGACTTGTGACTATTTCTCTCTCTAGATTCTTTTTGTGATTGTTCTTAATTGTCATGATTGCTTCAAATCTGGGATCACAATTGGAGATAGTTCGAGATTTCAAAGTCAGATTAATTTCAAAGCAAAAGCAATGGTAAGAGATATGTAATGAAAGAGGGAGATGTTAAAGTCAGATGGTTGTTTGTTATAAAAGAAAGAAATTTTCAAGAAATGATTCAAGAAGAGATCAAAGTCAAAATAAAGTTGTCAAGCAGATGAAGTCAAAGTAAAGCTTGAAGATTATCGAATTGATAAGTTTATTTGAAGTTGTATATTTGTAATCAAAGAAAGAGATTGAAGAAAAGTTTCAAAGCTTCGAAGATTTGAAGATGTTATAGCTGAAAAAGATTGTTTGCTGAAGATTGTTTTGAAGAAAAGAAGACATGAAGATTATTGTCAAAAAAAAATTTAATCTTCAATCTAAAGGGGGAGATTGTTATATATGAATTGTATTCAAGATTAAATGGAGGGTCTAAATTGTAATGTTTGTAAAGTGTGGGTGTTATTTTGTAATAGTGTAAAAGTGTTGACTTTGCTAAAGGTCATGTTGACCATATATATAGCAAGTCTTAGTGTAGTTTGTCAGATAAGATTCACGCTCAGATTGGTAAGAGTTTACACGCTGAAAAACACACACAAACACAGTGCTTAGAGTCAGAATCAAGAAATAGGGATATGGCTCTTTGTAAATCGTGTGGTTAATAAAACATTGTTGTTCTTGATAATCTGTGTTTGATTTAGATTGCTAGATATTGGGATCACAGTTTGGAGTACATATTCAGAGTTATGTTGAACCAGACCAAAATGTTATTAGGAATTTTGTCAAGAGAATGACAACAATTTTTGTGGTAGTGACTATTAGAAATATTTATGGTTAATCAGACCTACCGTCAGTATCCGTGAAGATTGTTTGTTCAGGTATTCGAAGGTTCGCTATGATGGGATAAGTAGGAATAGTCAAAGTAAACATTGAGTGGAAATTATTTTATTGAGCTGATTAAAGTAGACGAGACTATGCGTCAAATGCAATAGTGATAATTGGTGAACTATTCGAGAATGCTTATGTGGATTCCTTTATAACTCGAGTAAATTCATCATGGCAATGAATATTCTGAGTTGGAAAGAGTATGGCGGTTGTAGTCGAATCGATTTTTCGAGGACTGGCGTGGTTCTGAATGCTCGAGTGAAGAGCAACATGCTTCAAATGAAAGAATAATTAGAGGAATTCAAAGTGAGTCCACGATTGAGGAGTATATTTGGAGGTAAACAATTACGACTGTAATCTATTTTCGTTGTTGCATGAGCCACTCAAGGTATGTTAATTGAAATTTTACCAATAAGTATAAATATTATGTTCACTTCGTGAATGGTAGAATATATTGAAGATCGAGGTTGAATGTGGTGTTAATCATCGTGGAGCTCATTGTAGTATTTATGGCAATAAAGTAATTGAATTCCAATTTGTGGTCGGTTCTATTAGGGGCCTCCCTTACAAGGGAGTTGGCAAGTTAGTGAAGTTGCCATTGTTTGGGGTCTATATCCTTGGATCATTTTTCCCTTTGGGATGGATGAATAATGAATCATCTGTTGGACTTATACCCAGGGTTGTGTCGTAATCTTCAACCATCTCATCCATCTCTTATGGTTCTAGTATTATGGGGAAAATAAAAGGTACAATATCGATGTTCGGGGAACCGTTAGGTCAAAATTGGATTGTTCCAGAGAAGAATCGAATTATTAGGATCTAGGAAAGCTGTTGAGCATGGTATTGAGTGTTTGTCGGTACCAAATTTCGAAGACGATATCTCTTTTTTAAGGTTGAGAGGATTGTAACACTAGTATTTTTATTAAAGGTAATTTTGTGATTTATCGATCGGGGTTCGATTATTATTATGAAAAAATAGTAATATTCGATTGTGAATATTTGGTCTTAGAATGTTTCGGGTTGAAGTGGGATCAAATTGGGTGAAATGGGGACTCTCTAGGAGTACAGATGACTTCCCGGGCGGCCTAAGCAGTCGCCTAAGTTGCTTGATCAAATTAGCGTGGAGTT
This sequence comes from Arctium minus, assembly GCA_954870635.1. NCBI lineage: Eukaryota > Viridiplantae > Streptophyta > Magnoliopsida > Asterales > Asteraceae > Arctium > Arctium minus. The sequence continues at coordinate 126,181,371 of OX941081.1, read as the reverse complement.
CAGCTCAATAGAAAGGGAAAAGACCTATCAGGCGACTTAGCACGCACCAAAAGGAGTGCAAGGCATGCCTTGGGAGGCCAATCAAGTTAGGGTCGGGCGGCTTAACTAGAGCCACTAGTCATGTCGCGCGCCCAGGCGTCCTAAGTCCATTCATCAACCCCTTTTCCCTTACTTCTCATTCCTATCTCATTTTCCTTTTTCCCTCTTCACTTTGTCTCCTTCTAGACCGATTTTTGGAAGCTTTTGGGGGAGCATTTTTATAGATTTAGCCAAAGGGTTTCAAAAGTTCTGTTTGGGATCTTCCAAGTTTTAAAGAGATAAGATTTTTGGGTATTTTGAGATCTAGTTTGGGTTTTGTTAGGGACATGATATTGTGGTAGCTTTTGGTACCTTCCTAGACTTAAATATTGTATTTAGAAGATTCATGGAGGTATTTGTTTGTGGATCTCAAACCTTCATTAGTGAAAGCTAGAGTTTTGGGGTTTGGATTCTAGGTTTAATTTAACTTAGTAAGGCGAGTTTCAAGTTGCTTTGTGAAAACTTTGTACATGTCAAAAATGTTCATTTTAGAGTCTTAAAGTGTTTTCCTTAAGATTTATCAAATGTTGTTGGTTATTTGATGAAATTACATCTTTTGCACATTTAGTTTCATAAAATCTTGAGAAGTACATACATTTGGGGTTTTTAGACAGATTGATAAATAAATAATAAGCGTATAGTCTTTCGATGATTTATAGCATATAATGGTGAATATTTTATGTTAATGCACTGTTACTGTATTTCGTTTTATAAATTGTTTGGAAAATGCATATTATTGGGTTATGAGCTGTTTCGGAAGCACAAATTGTATGGTTTTAATTTGGAGACGATTCATCCCAACCAATGATAAGCTTTTGACCTGATTATACTTATGGAGCATGTGTTTGAATAAACGTTGGGTTAAATACATTTTATTGCTTATGTTGACTTTTATTGAGTAATCAAATAAATGAGGAGTTTATTGTTTTGATTTTGGCTCAAATGAGTTTTGAAGACATTTGTCTGGCTTAAATTGTTCAATGTTAAGCTTTTGACACGATTTGGATTGATTGCATATTTATTTTAGAATTACATGTTTTGAGTGCATTGGTCATTCAACTGAAGTCATGTAAGTGTAGACCTAATGCATTGGATCCATAAACATTTTAGTCGTTTGATGTCATTTTGGGTATTGCAAAAGTAGACTCATGTAGAGGCGGACTCCGAACCTATGAGTTGTCGTTATCATTTGGTATTGCGGAGGTGAACTTGTTAAGGTCGAACTCCGAGACCAATAAGTCGATAATTGTTGTTTAAGTGAGACGTTTTGATGTTCTTACTATAATTTCTAGCAAGTGGTCACCAAGTCAATGTTTGGAGTCTTGCGGTGGCACTCGTTGGAGTCGTATATGGAGATTGTTGACTTATACATATACAAATCCAACCTTATAAAACAAACAGTAAACTACAATTTTGGTCCCCTGATGTTTACACCTTGCTTCAAAAATGGTCCCAGTGCTTTAATAACTACAATTATCGTCCCTAATGTTTAACATTTTGCTTTGAAAATCGTCCCTCGTCATTAATTCCGTTAAAAAACGCAATTAAGTTAAGGGGTATTTTCGTCTTTTTTTACAAGGACAAGTTTTATAATTTTGCTTGAACCTAAGGGATCAAATTGTAATTTAGTCTAATTTATATTAATATTATATATATATATATATATATATATACAAACACGAACACAGGGACCGTCACATCTCCGACACCCTCCTCCGGCGACCAATCCGCCCAACTCCCCACCCTCCTCACACACATGTTATATATATATATATATATATACACACACACACACACATCCCCTTACACCCTCACCTTTTTTATCACCATGGATGACCACTGCCTCACCTTGTAACACCATTGTAAAACATACATACACATCGATCTCTCACTCTCTCTCTCTGTGTAGATTCACACACACACACAAACACATATACATAGAGGTCACTATGGTCGACAGAGCGCCGATAGTGGGTGGCGTGTGTGCTTGATGATGGGGAGGGCCGACAGTGGTAGGTAGGAGTAATGTCACTATGGTCGATGTAGATGGTTCACGGGGGAGGGGGGGACGATGGAGATGGTTCACGAGGGTGGTAAGGACCGCCGACACTGTGTATATATGTGTGTGTGTGTGTGTATATATATATAATAGAGTAAATTACAATTTGTGGGTCTGTGGGTCGCCGAAGATGGTAATCGACGCCTGTGAGGTCGCTGGAGATGGTTCCCGCAGGCCACAGTGGTGGTGCGATGTGTCTTGGTCTTGGACAAACACATATATACATTGTATACACACACAAAGGTCAATGTGGTCGACGGTGGGTGGCGTGTGTGCTTGATGATGGAGAGGGATGACAGTGGTAGGTGGGAGTAACGTCACTGTGGTCGATGGAGATGGTTCACGGGGGGAGCGAACGATGGCGATGGTTCATGGGGGTAGGCATGGAAATGGGGCGGGGACCTCAATCCCCATCCCCATCCTCGTCCCCGATCCTCATCTCTATCCCCGTCCCCATCCCCGCCGGGGAATATGATCACATCCCCATCCCCATCCCCAACGGGGAAACAGGGATTTTTTTTCTCGTTTATATAAACTATTTTAAATCAAATATGTGAGACACAACACATCTTTAAATTTCACAATTTTCCAATAAACCTAAAATCAAAAGGAATTTAATTTTATACAAACAATCACATCATATGATACTTAATTAGCTAAAACCAATATAAATCTAGTTTAATAAAAAAAACTTAACATCACATGTCCTAAACATATCGAGTAATATCCAAAACATATCGACTAATTGTATTTTGACTTGACATCCAAAAGATTACATACTAACATCCACAAAATGACAATTTTAGATTATAAACCTAGTTAGAAAATACAAAATTATGAATTACCGATTTAGTTGAAATAAATAATATATTTAATTTATTAATTAATATATAACGGGTACGGGGAAGGGCGGGGCGGGGAGTACGATACCCGTCCCCGTCCCCAGTTTGAGACAAACGGGGATCCCCGTCCCCATCCCCGGCATAGCGGAGAATCCCCGTCCTCGATCGGGGCAGGTGAACCAGGTTCCCCAACGGGGCGGGGGCCATTTCCATCCCTACATGGGGGTGGTGAGGGTCGTCGACACTGTGTGTGTGTATATATATATATATGTGTGTGTGTGTGTATACATATAAAATAGAGTAAATTACAATTCGTGGGTGGGTCTGTGGGTCGTTGGAGATGGTGATCGGAGCATGTAAGGTCACTGGAGATGGTTCCACAGTGGTTGTGCGATGTGTCTTGATCGCAAGATTTTTTGAAATCTGTAGATGGAGAAGGAAGATGGAGGAAGGAGATGGGAGAAGGAAGATGGGGAAGAAATCTGACCGAGAAAAAAAAGGCAAGATGGAGGAAGAAGAAGTTTTAGGAGAGGGAGAGACAAGAAAAGGACAAAAATAAGAGAAGACAAAAAAGGTGTAAAAAGACGAAAGTACCCCTCAGTTAACTGAGTTTTTTAACGGAGTTAACAACGAGAAACCACACGAGAAACCACTTTCAAAGCAAAATGCAAACAGTAGGGATGCTCACTGTTGTTATTGAAGTTTATGGACGATTTTCGTAGAAACGAATAAACCTCATGGACCAAAATTGTAGTTTACTCTAAAACAAAATAAAAAATTAGTAAAACAATAAATAAAATTACCAAATTGCTCTCATATGTTTAGCACCGGGGTCACTTAACGAGACATTAGGAACCAAATACGAAGCAAAATTGAAACCAAAAACAATTTGAAAATTTTAAACGATGAGGACGATATCCAAAATATTTGGACAACAAATGGATGACATATGTAATTCATTCCTTTATTTATTTTTTGGAATAATGAATTAATAGATATTAGTGGGAAAGTTGAAGCTTCGATGATGGTCCGCCGACCCGAGCGGTGGTTCGAAAATCAGACCTAATTGTAACCAAGCCGTACACGACTTCCCAGGAAACTGGCTGTGTACCCATTGGGACAGCCAGGCTCCAGTTCTGTGTATCCGTACCAAAAACACTTTCTTGTAATCTATAAAATAATTACAAACCATTTCACAAAAAAATCCAACAAAAACAACTGTCATATGCTCCTCAAGACTTCCACTTCCACATGCAATAAACAACATTTATATAATACATATATATCTTATGTGTCTGGAAAATTAAAATACTTAAAGAAATGATCTTTTATCGATCTTTTTGTTTTTGTATTGTTTTGACTCACTAGCTTCTATATATTTCTGTGAGTTTCTCCATGTATGAAATACTACTTTCATCTACAAATTGAATCAAAGAATAATTAATAAATAAAACCCAAAAAAGGGTTTTTTCTTCTATCCCACCCAAAAAGTCAAAGCCATTTATTCAACATTTCTCTCATAGTTCTTGAATGCATGAGTCTTGAAGAACCCTCTGATTCCTTAGATCTCTTGTGTGTATTCCTTCTCTTTGAACCCATCATCAACCTTGACCAAAGCCCATCTCTTTTCTTCTTTTTCCCATCACTTTCCACCATTTTTTCACCAACAAAAAAAGCCACTGATCGACTCTTTTTCAATGAAGAAAGATACCCTTTCGAATTTCCATCAAATTCATAATTGGTTTTACGATAATTATGCATGGGAGATGCCATGTGAGATTCAGCATTGGATGAGCAATGAGACGAAGAAGCATACGATGAAGAAGAAGATGATGAAGAAGAAACATTCGTGACCGCCCGCAATGAAGAACTCGATATTTTTGATAATCTTTCTCTTAAGCACAACGAACAAACTCCAGGAGATTGCTTGTGTTTTGAGTGTTTCGTGCAGCTATTTGCCATTGCCGATGGTCTTTTTCGGTTTTCCATTGTGTGTTTGTATGTGTTTTTTTGGGAAATCTTGGTGTTCTTTGTGTGTGTTCTAGTGTTTGTATTTATAGAGAGTTATGATGGTTGTGTTTCCATGAGGGTTCATGGGGGGTTTCCTTGAGGGTTTCCAACAAAATGACTTTTTTGACGATCTGTTGGGATGAATCTAAATGGACGGCTACGATTACGAATCGGGCATGTCCAGAGAAAAATAAAGGTATTTGCATTTAGACCCTTTATGTTGTGGTTTTGTTTAACTCACATTCCTCAACAATATCAAGATTGAACTTTTAATCCCTCAACATTCAATTTATTTAATTCCATCAAAATTATGACTTTGAATTGATACTTAGGTGCCGTTTTTTTTAAAGTTCTGAAGTATGAAGTCTTATTTTACTTCTGATTTATAAGAGGTGGTGTTGAAGTATGAAATCTGAATCAACGAGACTGTATGTTTCTGTAACGTCTTGAGGCATCTTGAGAGAAGAATAGCATATGAACTAAGATGGTGATAAGAGGTTTTAATAAGTTAGGTCACCATTTCTTATTTCAGACGTATTTAAGAGTTAAAAGGTTCTGAAGAGTGACAAAAAAAATAAACAGTCTAGATGTAAAACGGTCTGAACTATTCAGATTTAAGAGTCATTAATAGGTTTTTTTTTAAACAAACAACCCCTTAATGTAAATAAAGACAAGTTTAAACAAACCTTTTTTTTATATGTTAAATAAACCTCATTCTTACAAGTCATCCCTTACAATTACTAAGATTAGACCTATTCTTTTATTTAATTTCAAGATATTGATTAACTTAAAAGGGTTTACTTAGTATTTTAAATTTCGTTAAATATAAATTATATTATTAACTAATGAATATTTTGTTGAAAACAAAGATTATGATATAACATAGAATATTTGTGTGAATGCTTAAAAAGTAAATAAAACAAATTGCTCTAAATTCCCTAAATGTGGAGGGTGATAAAATAGCATGAGCTCCATGAAAGGTGGAAGGAAGAAAATTGGGTATACAAGTTTAATAATGAAAACTTTTGTGACTTTTTTGAAATAATTTAAAATACAAGGGGTCTATATGGAACAAGCCATACAGCTGGTGGTGGGGAAAGTGAACACGAAATAGGGGTGTCCTCCGTGTTTCAATCCTTTTTATTTTTTGGAAACATTTAAAAGTTTATTAAACTAAAATGGTATGTATAAATATAGTATAATCTAATCAATTATGTCAAATTATACTAGAGGAGTGTTATTATGCAACCCTCTTTTTTCCTGCAACCTATGCAACCTAAATCATCACCGTTGAAATTGTAATCTATGGTTATTAATTGATGGGTGGCAAATTCAGTAAATAGATTAAATAAAGAGGTTAAGCATCAATAAAAAACAATGGACCAGGGGTATTTTAGGAGACGTGTTTCTTATGAGTATCTTTTCTCCAACAAGATTAGGAAAGAAAGATATTCTCATCCCGAGAATCCCTCTAACTCCATAGAACGTAAACGCTAAACTCGGAATAGATTTTTTCGATTTTGTTTATGAAGTTCAACAATGGCAGACCAGAATGCAATAGCACCGCCGAAACCACGAGTAAGAGGTAAGGATTCTTGCGATTTCAGGTTCTTGTTATTAGGGTTTTTTACATTTCTATCGATCAAATATCACATTTCCGTCATTACATGATTGCATCAGTGAGGAGGCCAAGCGAAAGAATTAGGATGTTGACATCGTTTTCCAAGTTCAAGAACACAGCCGACGACCCTGTTCTACTCGACGTGGAACCAGAAACACCAAAAGAAGGGAAGCAATCTAACATAAAAGGGGATGGTTCAACTTCGGTGAAGATAATCTCAAACCCAAACAATACTAGTGAAGGTGAGTGCTTGTTTTGATTTCTGTGCATAGAAATGTCAGGGATTTTGTTTTTTTGGGTTTCAATTTCATCAATATAGAGTTTGATTTTTTGATTTTTTGCTTGATTTGTTTTATTGTTGCATTGAAAATATTTACAACATAAAAATGTCATTGTGTAGATGAATTTTGTTTAATAAGATGGGATTCATCAATATTTTATCATTTTAGTCGTATTAAAATTGTTGAATAGGTTTGGGTGGGTTATTCAGTATCTTCATTAATGTGATGAAATTGGTTTCACCATTTTTGGTCAAATGAAATTAGTTTCATTAACAATAATCTTGATGTTGAATAAAAATAATTATGTATGAACAGTGTTTGAAATTGGATGAAATTTGTTTCACTTTGCTCTTCAAGTGGATTTTGTTTTTGTAATTGCTTCAGTTTGGAGACTTTATATGTCTGTAACTTTAGTTCATTACATATGCATCATATTTCGGCATTTACATATCCCAGCATATATGCAGTATGTTTCATGATGGATCTCATTGTTTGTATATCATGCCATTATCCAAAAGTTGTAATTTGATATCAAACTTCATGTGCACATAGATTCATATGGGTATGTCATTAAGATAATCATTGGTACAACTGCCCTGGTAACATTCTTGAAGGGCTGATCATATTCACATCATTTCATAATATGCATATTTGTTTCACCGGTTTATGACATTCAATAAACAATGTTTCATTACTTTTAATAATCTACAATGGGACTTCGCTTGTATAAGTATTCACTTTCTCTCGTTTGTATGGTCGTGCCTTGTTGATGATGTTGGGCGTTGCATAAATTAGTGAAAGCGTTTATTTGTAGGGCCAATAAGCGTTTATTTCTCTCGTTTTGTTTATCGTTACTAGAAATTTATTACATAAAATACAAAGTTTATATATATTTTTTCATTTTTCTGGCAAAGGATTGTGTAAACAGTTGAAATAAGTGTTAGTAGTTTATTTAATTGGCATTGAAATAAATTATGATATAAGGATCTCATCATCTTGATTAATGATATCTTAACAACATATAAAATGTACTGGTTAATGTAAAATGGTTAATGAATATTTGAAAACAGTGATAACTATTTTCAAATGAAAAAATCCAGGTTATATTACACAGTATGCGGATATGATTGGAATCAATGAGGACATGAGCGACAAGGGACGACCATACAAACGAGAGAAGGTGAATACTGAAGCAGATAAGGGGAAAGGGCCTGCTAAAGAATATTGCATGAAGGACATCACAAAAGGTATTACCAATAATAAGTAAGAATCATAACCTGACATTTTTCTTGAGTTGAAACATTAAATTGTGATAATAATATGCACAGAGCATGATGTCGGAAAGAAAAGGTCTTCCAAACATAGAGATAGGAGCAAAGGAGGTAGGTAACACATTTTCATATTACAAAATAACTATCTTGGCATATGACAAATTTTATTATTCGTTTTTATATTCAAAATTTGCAAAACATATAAGCTAAATTTAGTCGGACATAAAGGTTACCAACAAAAACATAAGGGTAATATATAAAAAATATTATGTAATATCTCCACTTTTTAACTTTCGGTATATTTAAATGTTTGCATTTGTTACAGATGTGGATTCGGATAGTGACTTTGAAATGGGATGTTATGACATTGAAGGAAGCCCTGCAATGTGCACAAGAAGCAAAAAACAACATCAAACAATCGAAAACAGACCGTTGAAGATGAAAGTATTAGATCATGAAAAAAAAGTAATAGACGCGTCATTAAGGCTTGCAGAGTCAATGAAAGGTAATACTATGTTAATATGCTCGAAAATCCAAATTATTACATTGTTATTCATAAAAATAAACACTTAAATTCACATGAATATGTTGGTGCCCCTGTAGGTAACAAAATAACACAGAACTTAGCCAAGGAGAGTGAGCAAATGAATGTGGGAGAAGGTGATATGCAAACAGAATCGATCCATGTTAATGAAGACAAGTTAAATACTTTACGGACAAGGACATCACCGCGTATGTTGCACGATGCAATTAAGGGACTAAACAATAAGCAGAAGGAAACAGTAACGAAAATGGGTTTGGGCATACTTTTGGATATGAAACTCAACGGTATTCCATCAAAGATGGGGTTCTACGTCGTTGATGCATTAGATACTAAGGAGATGCATTTGAGGACTCATGAAGGAATAATTCCCATTTCAGTGGAATCAATACACGAATTACTTGGGCTGCCTATTGGAGGGATAAACCTGCTAGATTTTGATGAGGACGGAAGTGATAAAAGAATTCGGAATGAATGGAGGTCGAGTTTTGGTAAAAGGAAGATGAGACCAATGGACCTTTTGGATGCGATACGGAAGTCTGCTGACGATGGATTCACTTTCAAAATAAACTTCTTGGTGTTATTCGTCAACATAATGGCAGAGGGGAACACAATGGGATGTTGTAACTTCAATTTTCTCTCACGCATACATGACGAGGAGATGATACCAAACATAGATTGGTGTAGATACATCTACACCCGGCTGCGTGCAAGAAAAACGAAATGGAATCGCGAAAATAGCAAATGCTTCTACGCAGGACCATTGGCTTACTTGACTGTAAGTTAAATAATTACATTTAAATACTAGTTAAATAATGTAAATATTGCTAAATTTAAATACAATGACCTTAATATATTTCTTTCGGGTATCATAACAGCTGCTATACGTTGAGGGAACCAGGTGCTCATCAATGATTGTTCCAGATAAGAAGCCACCTCTTTGTGCGTGGACATATAATCTAATGAAGTTGCGGGAGTCACATGATTTAGCAAACGGGGGGTTTGGAAGACAACCTTTGAAGATTCCTGCACACTCCACAAAGGAAATAGATGAATTTGTTCAACAGGTAGATGAAAGTAACAGATGTCGATCAAAGTCTCGTGAAACCACCATGGAGGTTCACCCCTAAAATAAAACTCATTTCTTACTGTGATATATACATTTGTTTTAATTAACTTTTGTGTCATCTAATGTTAAATGTCAACCTCAGGAATACATTAAAAGAATCGAGGATAAGCTGTCCATTTTTTACGCAATGAAAGAGGAATTGGATGCTGATGTAGCTACAGCATCATCTCAATTCCCATGTGAAGATGCATTTGTTTGCCTAAAAGACAACCTGGACAGATTTTTAAGAAGGGGACGTTGGGAAGATCATGGTAATTCAGGGACCAAGAAGGCCAAAGGTAGCGAAGATACAAGTAGCAGGTCAAAGGAGATAGTCCTTAGCCATTTGCAACAGAGGAATGATTCGAATGGCATACCACCTCCGTGTACGAACAAGGGTACTTCACCTAGAGCAGACAGGACTATCAATGCAGAAGATGAGATAAATCTGTCAAAATCAAGGGGAAAAAAGAAGTTTGGGGATATAAGCCCTCCCACTTTTGATCTTGGTTTGAGTCCAACCCAAAAATCAAATGAAATGGATATACAGCTGAAAACTCCAACAGCTACCAACTTACTGTTTGGAAGTTCGTTATCAGGTAAGTATAATCTTTAATATATCCTCAATAAACAACCATCTAAGTCAATACATTTGATCTTGTTTAGGACCTGACTTTTTATTGTAAGTGAAGACAAGTTGCATTGTAAGTAAATACTTGTTGCATTGTAAGTGAAGGTATGTTGCATTGTAAGTAAATACTTGTTGCATTGTAAGTGAATACATGTTGCATTGTAAGTGAATATCTGGTGCATTCTAAAATAAATACATGTCGCATTGTAAGTGAATTTGCTAAGCATTTACAATTGGATTTTTTTTTATAAATATTCCATTGTTTATTTTATGCACTTGTTTATTTTATGGACTTGTGCATTATATGCACTTGTGCATGTTAAAAATTACTTGTATGCACAAGTTCATACCATCAAAATGAATGGCTATCCAGACTGAGGGAGTTTGAAGGGGAAATTTCATGTTAGAAAATGGATAACTAAGGAACACCCTGGTAGCCATTCATCTGGAAATTATTCATTTGAATGTTATGCACTTGTGAGTCAGGATTTGGCACAGTTAGATCGTACAAGTCAATGAAGAACATTACACATGGAGATGATCTTTGCAAAGGTGTTTATGGTGGGATTACTTGGGCAGCATGACGAGCAGTGAAGTTGGGTGATCACTTACGGTCACCATTTGTGAATCGGGTTGTGGAGATCAGCGTCACCTTGGAGGATAAGCGGTTTAAAGAATGGGCGCTGGCAGGTTTTGAAGGAAAGTTGTAAGTGCCTATTTTCATCTTATTTACATTTTGATGTTAGTTTGGAAAACAACCACATTAACACCAAAATGTATACTGTAGTGACGATCTTTTTTCACCTGAAATTGGGACCAAAATGGAACGCCATGCATTGGAAAGCCTAGCATCAACGACTAGAATCCACCCATTGATGCATGGGGTTCACTTATGAATCATGAAGAGCGATTCCGTAGCCGAGATTCATTAAAGCGCTATTTTTTCAAGTTGGAAGCCATGGTAAGTGATTCTTGCATTAATTACACAAAATAAGACATCAATGAGATATACGATTTTAACAATTTAACTTGCATTGATTGTAGGCTGAAACAAAATTACGTTCGGAACATTGCAATCCAAAAACACAATATAATTTGTTTCGAAAGAGTTTAGTGTCATCAACGAACAATGACGAGGGCATACTCAAGATGAAGGACATCGACCTAGTAACTACATTCCATTACTTTTGATAGCAAAACACATTATTGCATTTTATATAATAACAATGTCTGCTTTGTTCAACAGGCGTTCTTCCCGATGATGGACGAACACCATTTCTACCTGGTAGTTTTTAACCTCAAAAAGCCATCGATTGTTATCATAGACAACCATCGTAGGCGTGTTGGTGATTTGGAAGACCTGATAAAGATGTACAAAGGCGTTTCAGATAGACTGGTAAACGTGATTTATTCATCATCAATTAGTAATAAGAATATTACAAGTCAAATCGTATGCTAACAGGTTATGTAATTTGGCAGCAATGTTGCATGATAAAACATCTGGCATCCATAGGACATGCTACTGCACAGGATTTTGAGCAAGATGGTCCGGAAAGATTGGTTATGGATTGGCAAACACATCGAAACTCCGATGACAGTGGGGTCTTCACAATGAGGCATATGGAAACTTACATGGGGGATGTGCGTACATGGAGAACGGGATTAGCACCTGAAGGAAAGAAACAAGAGTCCCAACTTGCTGATTTGCGTATGAAGTACACAACAAAGATGCTGCTCTGTGAGGGCAATCAAAAAAGGAATTACGTGGTTGATCAAGTCGAAAAGTATCATTCAATCGATGAATCCGTCTGGAAGCAAATCAGTCACCAAGCTAATGTGACACGTTCGGATCGGTTGTGCATCTGAAAACTATATTAGGTTTCGGTAGTTAATGTTTTATTTTATAGACTTACTACTAGTATTTGGTTTAAGACGAATTGTGTTTATCTTAAATTGGTATTTTGGATTAAGATATTAATGGGATCGTTTGGCGACATTATTTTGTAGTTTTTGTTGCAAGTATTACCAGGTTGAATATATTGCGCCAATTTATGGATTATATATCGTCTTGTGAAGAACATAATTGTTTCTTTGTATGATGGTTACAATGTTATAGAAAGCATCTACAATTGGATATCACTTGTATAAATAGTTCATTGTTTATTTTATGCACTTGTGCATGTTATAAATTACATGTATGTACAAGTGCATATCGTCCAGCTGAACAGCTATCTAGACTGAGGGAGGTTCAAGGGAAAACTTTAAAAACAACTTTGTTCATCTAATGCATGCAAAACTTTGTTTTTTTTATGAAATTGATGAACAAAAGGATATCAGTTTCAATTTTTGAGGGATCATGAGTTCTTGAATGCCCGACTTTGATTTCATGAGCAGCCACTCAACAGTTTTGCTAGCTTTATCAAACCAAAACATGTCTTGCAAATTAAAAAACTTCTTGCCATTCATAAAGTTGACTTTTGGTTTTATGCAGTTGTGCATTATATGCACTTGTGCATGTAACAAAATAATTGGTGACACAGCACAACCTTTATACCATCCAAATTAATGGTTATCAGGGTGTACTTCAATTTTCCTTTTTTTTCCCCTTAAACCTAACCCTATCCAAAATATATGAAAGGAAACCACACTCTTGTATTGAATTTCATAACACACAATTGTGCCACCACTCATGAGATGCAATTATTACTTTAAAAACCTTATAATAAAAAAACTCCTCTAACTAACGAAAGAGGTATAAGATAACATTAGTCAAGAAAAGAGTATGAAATTACACCCAAACATAAAAGAAATTACCGGACAAAATAGATGTCATTGAAATAAAGCAACGAAAGAACTTAAAAGTTTGTAGTACCAACAATGACCAACGTAATGATAACTTATTTAGTCTAATAGAATAATCCAACTCCATAAACATAACTAATTCTTATCACTTACTGCTATGACGTGTCGGACAATTTCTTGAATCATGTGAGGTTAACTGGAAACATAAGCGACACCTTCTCTTTGGTTTCTTACCCTTAGATAAAGCTTTCTCAGCTGCCCCAATCAATCTTTTTCCAGTGCCGCAACCTTTATTGCGAATGCCCGTAGGAGGCAGTATGTCCACGGAATCTGGAGCAGACACTCCTAAACACTCTTCAAATGAAGCCCGTTTCATTTCAGCAATAGATTGTCTCGGAAGGTCGGTTGCATTATCCACATCCCACTTCTCAATAAGGTCAATAAAGTTAGATAAAGCTTCTTTGTCTTGCTTGACTCGAGCGATAACCCGCTCAAAAATATGTAAAGCCTTCCCCATAAGTCTCTCTTTCTCCTCATCAGCTTCTCCGTATCTAAAACAAGCGGGCAACCACTGAACTGGGACTAAGTCACGTCTCCATCGACGAACAATGTACTTCTCTGGGATACAATCGGCTTCATCATTCAACAGAACCTTCAGTGCATGGCGACATAAAATTCCATATCTGACAAATAAATTGCAACTGCATTCTATTGTGTTGTCCTTTTTTATTTGCACCACCTGCACAATAACATGAAAATAATTGGATGCAAATAATACAATGTTTAATAAGTCTCCTAAACCAAAAAAAATTTGATAAGTTGTCACCTTATACGTTGCCTTGACCTCCTTACGCTTGGTCTTATGTGTTATCATGTAAATCATGGTATGACCGTCCTCCACGCATTTGCCCCACCCACAACGCCATAGCGCCTTCCGAATCTCATTTTGCACTTCAAAAAAAATCGTCCTCGTGTAGACTTCGGCTGCTTGAGCTTCGATGTCACAAGGGGACACCAACCGCGGTACAGAACATTTGGTAGTAACCTCAAGCGAGCCATGCTTGACCCTCTGTTCATCTATTGCATTATCAAAAGCACTGATAAACCGAACTAGATCGTTATGGAAATGAGCGAAAACATTGAAAAATGCATTGATGCTCTCTGATCGTGAGGTCGTCTTCATTAAACCAGACATATGACAATCTTTATAATATGCCGGAATCCAAGATTCCCTAATCCTATACATTTATTCAAACCAATCATCTCCACGTAACCCATACTCCTCAATCATATCATTCCACTTCTCCTCGAAAACCACCGGCTCTAGATGAACATCCGAAACTAACTTTTTGAAATCAGATTGGAAAGCAGTACCGTGCGCTAGATATGCACTAATCTAACACGTTTTAACAAAAAACAATAAAAGTAAATAAATAATGTATATTAATAATGTAGAAATAAAATGTAACACAACGTAAATAGCTGCACTATTTTTTACCTTTGATGGAAGTTTTTTTGTTATGTGCCACATACACAAACGGTGCTTCGAATTCGGAAATGCAATCGGAATGGCTTGCTTCATTGCCGCACATTGGTCGGTAATGACAAACCGAGGTTGTTGTCCATGGGCTTTCATAAATGCTTTAAGAATCCACGTATAATTAGGGACCGTTTCACCATTTATCAACGCAACTCCAACCACAACCGACTTTTTATGGTTGTCAACAGCCACAAAAGGCACAAACACCATTGCATGCCTACATAAAAAAATATAGTAAATGCGGTAACTTATTTAACGTAAAAAATTATGAATGAAATAACATACTGCTCCTTACTCATTAGTACGGTAGGTTGCGTCAAAAGATAGTGCATCCCCAAACATCTTGAAATTCAAACGTGCTGTTTCATCCGCCCAAAAAATGGAAATCAACTCCTTATCATCACGCTTATACTCGAAAAAATAGTCTGGGCATACTTTGCGCCTATTTTCCAATATATTGATTAACATTTGTGCGTCTTTAATTCCAACATATTTGTTCATGTCGCGCTTAGAGTTTTGATAATCCCTTGCAGTACTACTAGAACACTCAAGGCCACCTTTGAGTGCGTTACGCATACGATGAGATTTCGTTATCCCAATCTTAGAAGTGGTCCCATGGTACACAGTTTTGTGGTCGGCATATTGCATTTGTCTTATAGATCGGGAAAAAATCATCTCATCCGGCGTAAATAACTCATGGTTATGAACCTCAATGAATTTATACACCTCGTATCTCTCTCGTTCTTTAACAAAGTGGATCTTCATGCAAGCTCCACACCCCGTCCGTTTAATGTTAGAATTACGATGTTTCCTATCACCGGGAACTACATCTAATGAGTCAAAATACTTATTTGGAGGCATACCCGTCTTGCTACAAACATAAAAACGAGCCGTGATGACACCTAGTTTATTTGTTTTCTTATTCGATAAGCGGACATCGAATCCAGCCTGATCAGCATATTTTCGATACGTAGCTTCAGCAACCTCCACAGATTCATAATAATCCCCTACTTTAGGCTTCAATGAAACATGTACATTTGGATACCAAAACTTTGAACCGATAGGTGTTGCACCGACATATTCGAAATCTAACAAAAAGAACAAATTAAACACTATTAATAATTGCATCGTATACTAACAAAACACAACAAGTTTATGTAAAAATACATTAATGAAATCAATTCTGTAATTTGCATCTTAAATATAGATTTATGAAAGGCGATCAGTTTGACTACACCGTATACATCCTGATTCACAAATAAATACAATAACATAAAAAACAATGAACCTGCCATCGGGAAAAATTATGATTTCTTGATTGCATAATTTTTTCGCGACATCTAAAACAACGATTCATTACAATTTAAAGTAAAGCATCGAAATCGATTGACATAAACATCAAAAAATAAACCCCGCTAACAATTACAAACCTTCGACTTCATCTTCTAGGATTTCTTGTGAAACTTGTCCTTTCGACTTCGAAACACCTAATGTTTCGTCATCTTGTTCGTTCGACACATGATAGCTAGTAGGAATAAATTGGTCATCATCCAAGTCGGCAGGCAAACGAGCAATCCGATCGATTCCGGCTACAATTCGATCATCCCGTGAATCTTCATACAACGTATCCACAACATCCGCCATAATGTCTTGTCCATTCGTACTGAAAGAACTCCTCTCCATAGAATTCAACACTTCAACGGTGGTGGAAGACGAACCCGTATTCATCTAACAGCGAAAAAAATATCTATATCAATGCACTAAATACAAGAAAAAATAAAGTTGAACACATGAAATAATGAAGAAGAAGATCATAATTCTTACAAGTATAATCGATATACAATCGATAGGATTAGAATGAAGAAGAAGATCATCGACATGTTGAATAGGATAGCATTAGATTCAGTTTCCATGTTGATAGCTATTCTTTAAAATAATAAAGATAATTACGATTGGCTATAATTAAGGAATGTAATTATAATTAATTAATTTAAAATAATACAATACATATTAATGGTTACCTTACGATTTGCTATAATTAAGGAATGTAATTATAATTAATTAATTTAAAATAATACAATACATATTAATGGTTATCGAAACTACCCTTTACCCTTTAAAAAAATTAAAAAATAAAATATTTTGAAATCAATGGTGATTAAGGGGTTTGCATGGGGTGCAAGATTTGGGAAGGGTGCATTTGAACACCCCCCTCTCTCTCTCTCTATATATATATATATATATAGGGAGAGGTTCATTTGAGAAATGGTAAATATATGAAAATAGAGAAGTAATCTTAGCCATTCATCTGGTCAACATTTGCGGCTTTGACCGCAAAGCACCGGATAATTCCTTGTGTGGTCTATAGAAGGTAGAGGGGTAATTTCGTAAAATACACGGGATGAGTTCATATATGAATTTGTATGAATCACAAAGATTCATATATGAATCTGTATGAATCACAAAGATTCATATATGAATCTGTTAATTAGTTCAACTGATTCATATATGAATATTTGTGATTCACAAAGGTTCATATATGAATCTTTGTGATTCATACAAATTCATATATGAATCACAAAGGTTCATATATGAATCACAAAGGTTCATATATGAATCACAAAGGTTCATATATGAATCTGTTAGTTAGTTCAACTGATTCATATATGAATCACAAAGGTTCATATATGAATCAGTTAAAAGAGTTCAGTTGTGAATTACACTGGTTCATATATGAACATATAGTTCATATGTGAATTATACATGTTCATATATGAACACAACCCGTGTGTTTTGTAAAATTTACGAAATTGTCCTATTTTTGGGATAGCCGCAACTTTTGACCGGTCAAAGCCGCAACTTTTGACCGGTCAAAGCCGCAATATTTGACTAGTCAAATCCGATCTTGACCATATGAATGGCTATGATTACTTCTCTATTTCTCATATATTTACCATTTCTCAAATGAACCAAACACTATATATATATATATATATATATATATATATATATATATATATATATATAAAGGAAAGTTTAAATGAAAACTCATTTTTTATTGTGCATGTGAGGACAAATCTCAGTCAATCGATTTATTTTGATCTAACAACTCATATTAAATAGAGTTTTTAATTTTAAAATGTTTTGGGGTAAAAATGAAATAAAATTTAAAGTCACGCCTACCATATTTGACCTTTTATTTTCTTTTTTTAATTAAAAACTTTTTACCCAATTAAAGTTTAAAATAAATTATCTTAAAAATTACTAATATTTTAATCAAACAAATTACATCAAAAAAACGAGAATTTCGTGCTTTTCGATATAACATCCATCTCGATATAGTTTTTTTTGTCGTTTTAACCGTTTTTTACGTGAAATGTTATATATGTGTTATATTCATTATGAATATTTATGTACGTTCAAGTTTATACAACGCCTCGATACCGTAAGTATGTAACTCGACATCACCTTCTTCAACACTTTCTTCAATGTCGTAAGGCATCACGTTTCTTCAGCACCGTAACCCAACACCCATCAAGACGAATCGAGAACCTATCGAGTAATTATTTTTTTGAACGACAGAATTTTATAAAACTAGCAAGAAAATAGAAAAAGAAACAATTACATCGAAGTAATGGCAAGGGAAAGATTAGTAAGCCAACCAACCCAATTAATAGACAAATTGTTACTTCTATGATTTACCCAAAAGTATGCACGAGTTATAATGTTGTAAAAAAGCATCGCCTTCCTTGGCTTCGATTTGCCAAAGAGAATACCATTTTTAAACACCCATATAGACCATAAAGTGGTAAGCGTAACGACCTCAAAACACAAGAACACTTCCCTCTTCAACTGAATAGAGTCGATCCAAGATATCTAATCCGAATAAGTATGGAGATTTGGAATATCCATACGCCACCAGCGACCGATGAGAGCCCATAAGTCTTTAGCTACAGGACATGAAAAGAAAAGATGATTGTAGTCCTCCACTCCTATATTACAATTAGGACATAAAAGAGACGAAACATCGATACCTCTTTTATCCAAATTTATCCGAGTAGGGAGTCGATTGAGACGTAACCGCCACACGAACATATTAACTTTGTGAATCGGGGAACAAAAGAGAGCGAGTCACGTATCCTCATCTTTACATGTCATTCATGTGTTATTCATCATGAATAATGTATCATTCAGGATGAATAATACAACATTCAGGGTGAATAATTCACGATTCATGAATTCGTGTATTATTCGTCATGAATGTTGTGTAATTCATCCTGAATACTATATTATTCATCATGAATAATGAATGAACGTTCACATTTGTTATTCATACTGAATGTGGGACATCCGGGGATACGCATACATATTCATAATGAATTAAACCAAATTTCGGTTGTGAATTGGAAAACAAAAGAGAGTACACCATGTGTCTACACCTTCACGGGTCATTCATATGTTATTTATCATGAATAATGTATCATTCAGGATGAATAGTAGAACATTCAGGGTGAATAATACACGATTCATGATAAATAATACATGAATCATGGATTCGTGTATTATTCATCCTGAATACTGTATTATTCATCATGAATAGTGAATGAACGTTCACTTTTGTTATTCATACTGAATGTGGACACCCGAGGGCGTGCATGAATATTCATAATTAATATAACACATATATAGAATTTCACGTAAAAACGGTTAAAACGAAAAAAATCTTCAATATTATATTATTCATCCTACATACTGTATTATTCATCATGAATAGTGAATTGTTGATCCAAACTCTCTCAGTGATTTGATAACGACCCTTTTCTCTACTTACTGAAAATTACGTTTATTAATATGTATTAGTGTTTCACCATCAGCGATCAAGCTGAGTCTGTTCAGTTGCCGCTAATGATCTTTCTTATAAACGCTCATATGTATTAATGTTTCACTATCAGCGATCAGACTGAGTCTGTTCAGTTATCGCTGATGTTCTCTGATGTAAACGTAATCCCTGAAGACAAGTTTCACATCAACAGATGTTCATAGCTGAATCGAAGACGAAGGTGCTGAACAAAGACAAGTCTACTAGTGACCTGATGCGGATATCAGTGAATCAAAGACGACTCTACTCATACGCGAAGAAACCTGAGGAAAAGCTTCAGCGATAGCTGAACCTCTTTATATCTCTGAAGGAAGAGATATTCAGCGATCGATGATCACTTAGCTTATGCCTCAAGTCTCTTTTGTCTTTCCCTGCACAACCAGTACGATGTGTCAGAACGGACATACCTCCGCCACAATTCGTACAACAACTCTGTCAACTACATTGTTCATGATGCGGCCGAAAGCATGTCTCCCAAAGTCAGACCCTCTCAGCCAAACAATGAAGGACACGTGTAAAGTGCCCTGCCATGTATTTAATGCATAGGGTATAAGTAGAAAGATTACCTCTCCATCTGGAGAATGTGCTCCCCTCTAGCCTTCATCTTTCTATCTTATAGAAACCCTTGTTTTCTATACTTCTCAAATCCCCCATACTCTATATTCTTGTGCAACCATCTTAGTGTTTTCTTAAGTTTGTTTAAATTGAATTCTACTTAATCTTATTCCGCGATAGACTTGTAAATTGTGTTTGATTTATCAATAAACAATTTATTAAACTTTAAATTTTGTGTTTGTATTCAACCCCCCTTGTACAAACTTGTTAAGCACCTCCGGGACCAACATGAATGAACATTCACCTTTGTTATTCATACTGAATGTGGACACCCGAAGACGTGCATGCATATTCATAATAAATATAACACGTATATAGAATTTCACGTAAAAAACGGTTAAAACGGAAAAAAAAACTATATCGATATGGATGTCATATCGAAGAGCACGAAATTCTCGTTTTTTTATGTAAATTGCTTGATTAAAATATTAGTAATTTTTAAGATAAATTATTTTAAAGTTTAAGGGGATAGATATTTTTTAATTAAAAATAAAAATAAAAAGTCAAAGAAAGTAGACGTTCATTTAAAATTACAATTTTGTCTTTAATCACTTCCCAATTAATCTTATTATGTATTAACCATTGATTAGTTTTCTATGTTTTGATCAATGGTTAAGATTTGTCCTCATGTGCATAATGAAAGATGAGTTTTCATTTAAACCCACCCCTATATATATATGTATATTGAAAATAATAAAAACACCAATGATAACAAAATATAATGAACCGAGATGTCAAAACATGGCTTAAACGTGACACCGCTTCAATATGCAACCCTCACATTGCGTTTACACTCATGTTTGTTGTTTAAGGCGGCATGTTGCTATGATATGTTGTGGAGTCGGATCTTTTCCTGACATTTTTTAAAATGAAGGTGGTTGATAGTAGCAAAATTTATAGCAATATGTCGATGAGATGCAAATATAAAAATAGAGTTGTTGGCATATAAATTTTAGCTTTTGAAGTGTGAAAGAGAATAATAAAGGAGTTGGTATTTTGGGACGAAGACAACTACAAAGTATATTTGTTGAAAATAATTAAACATTGAAATATATTTTTAATATAAGAAACAACATGAAGCATATAAATTCAAATTTCCCGTATTATGATTTACGAGGAATGTGGTTATGTCGAGACGGATTACGTAACGTGTCTTGCAGCTTACAATCTTCATTGTATTCTCAATTTTTGCTACGCCGTACTCTTTTTTGTTTGTGCTTCTTCACTATTTAAATAAAAAAATGCGGATAAAATTAACAAGATTTATCTTTTTCTTTTTTCTTTTTAGCATTAAAAGCAAGTGTATTTAAACATACGAGCAAACTTCAAATTAAAACTCAATTTTTATTGTATATGTGAGGATGAATATCGGCTCCTTCATGTCTATTGATCCAACAACTCATATTAAATAGAACTTTTAATAAAAATTTGATTAGGGTAAAAATAGAAGATAATTTAAACTCATGTCTACCATATTTGACTTTTTATTTTCTTTTTTAATTAAAAACTTTTAACCACTTACAGTTTAAAATAAATGTAACACCCCGAATCTTCAATTTAAATTCGTGGTTGACCCAAAATTAATGTATTATTGGTTGTTAGGTAAGATAGTTGTAAAGAGGAAGGAGAAGTGTCCAACAGTGTTTGGCGCGGCTCACCGCGCGGGTGGAACCACGCGGCCATCTGCACGGGACTTTGCCCGTCTTGGCTCCAGTGCTCCGCACGGCTCATCGCCCGAAAACTCGTGCGCGGGCACTGTGCGCTAAAAATAGGATAAATCGGCCCCAAATCCTCATTTACTCAAGTATCATCATTTAGAGCTCTTTGGGTTGCGTTTTTCTCCCAAGAAAAATATGGTAAGCCTCTTCCTTTCACCCCTTGCCATTAATATCTTTCATCTACCTCAAGACCCTTAAGCATTTATGTCATTATCGGTACCTTTGAGCAATCTTTGTGCTAGTCCAAGTCTTCTCAAGATCCCACCTCATCTTGCTAGTTCTTGGGTTTTAGGGTTTTAAGCTACAACTCTACAAGGTGAGTTCATTCTCTTTTATAAACTTTATACATGTCAAAATGTGGATTTTAACCTTCTAAACATCTCCATTTTTGATTTACTTGATTGGGTGAGTTTTCACCCAACACCTAACTTTGGAGATTTTAGGGGTTTATGTGGAAGGGTATGATTTTAAGGTCAAAAAGCTATATCTTGAACTCTTTGTGGACTTGCACATGAATAACATGTTTTTCTCTAATCACATGTTTAAATGCTTTGAAAATCAAAACTAGGGTTTGGAAATATGGATGTGTATTTATTGAATGAGGACTTGGGTAAATTGATTTAGGACGTGGAAGCACTATTTAAAGAATTATATTGGAATCTCTTGGAATTTCGGGAGTAATTATACGGATTCATAGTCTTGCACATTTGATGGCACTATTAACTGTTGGAAATTATTGATTGATTTTGTTGGCATTGGATTGACTATTTAGTTGCATTTGGGCGTCATGAACCTACAAATATTTGTATCATTTGGTTCGATGATGGAATGCTAGTTTCCACATCGTGGTCCGATGATAGAATGCTAGTTTTCACATCGAGGCAAGTTTAGGCATCGGATAAGTTGTAAGTCCTACGTGCTACTACACGATATTGGGTGAGGATCTCAACGTTAGGATCCTATGTGGTTGAAGTTGACTTTCCGTGGATTTACGTTTAAAGCTACCGAGCCTTCCATCCATTGTGTGTACTTTATTATGTGTTTGGTTTTACTAACATGTCAAGTGGCTTACTTTTGTGTTCCGTCACTTATGTTAGTAAGCGGGCCTCCCCCGTCAACCCAAGAGGTATTTGTATTAGAGTAAAGATTTGTCTATATTTATTTCACCAGCTTTTCTTAAATATCTCGTTAGAATTTACTGATTTCTCAATACAAATGTTTGATCTCACTAGGCTTTAGCCTAACACTTTTTCTTAAAATGACATGTATAACAAGTTATTCTAGCGGAGGGACCCCTCGGGATTGAATTGAGAGTCAAGAGGAGAAGTAGCAATTTTTTGTGACATACATAGGTGTACATTGAAGTGTAGTGATAATATAATTTTGAAGGTGAAATGGAAACACACGATCTTAATCTAGATATAGTTGTTCTAGATTAGTAGGTTATTGGGTTCCTTTTCTCTTGTTATTGTAATGTAAGAGCCATACAAATATTCCACTTCTTGGGTGAGTTGTTTATGTCAGTCTTGATTTTCCGCATTTGTTCAGGTTTAAATTAACCCCATTTTTTTAGGGTGTTACAAGTTGGTATCAGAGCAGTAGTTTAAGTGAACTAGGTATGAATGTAAGATGGCTAGACTTAAGCTTTGATCGGATAAGTTATGATTGGGTAGAACTCTTAAGATAGGATGGTCTTAGAACCGACGGAAATTACGTAAGTTGAGAATTGTGACGGTGGTAGTAAGGATTCTTATGTGTGACGTGTTCATAATTTCAATTAGCTACTGCTATTATGAATGTGTTGTTACGTAAGCATTCTTAGATTACTGTTGTTATGATGATTGATGAATATGGTAGTACGTTTTCTTATGTTTAAATCCTATAGTCTATTTCTCATCTCTATTCTCATGTATTTGTGGCAGACTGCAATGGAAAACACTTGAAATAGATCGGATGGTCATGATGTGATGACATCCACGGCTGATCAACCAAGGGTGACAGCAGCTGAAATGCCACCACCCCAACATAACGTTTTGGGCGGAGGGCCTGAGCATATACCCCAACACAACATAGCCACATTTGAGCCGATAATGGAAAAGGTAACTCCAGATTCGAGAATGATGGACCGAATGATGCAAGCCATGAACGTGGCTATGGCCCAACGACAAGAAATGTTTTTGAAACTACTTGAAGACAGAGATACTAACAACAGCAGGAACGAGACAGTTACGAAAAACGTGATTGGTGTGGGATCCAGGGGTACCGAAGACAGAATCCCCACAGATGGAGTAGCGACAATGGAAGCTAGACAACCGACGAAGACTTGCTCTTTCAAAACTTTACTAAGTTGTAAACCACCCGAGCTTAGTGGCAATGATGACCCGATAATTTGCATGAATTGGATAAGAGAGATGGAACAAACTTTTAGGACAAGCGGATGTGGAGAGGGCGAAAAAGCAACTTTCGGCTCTCAAATGTTGCGAGGGGCGGCCCTCACATGGTGGAACATCTACTCTATGTCTCTAGAGACATCCGTTCTAGACAAGTTGGATTGGGAAACTTTCAAGAAGAAGGTACTCGAAGAATATTGCAATGAGAGATCTATGGATTAGATCATCGACGAGTTCCGGGGTTTAAAGAAAGGGAATTTGACTGTGAAAGAGTACAACAAATTGTTCATGGACAAGCTGGGTTTAGTGGGACATCTAGTCCCGACTGAGAAAAAAAAGATCAAAGCCTACATCAAGGGTTTACTGACTGAGATGATGAACATCGTACGAGTGTCCAAGGCCTCTACCCTTCGGGAGGAGATCGAGGAAGCTCAATTGGTGGAAGATTCTTATGATTTAAACAAAGTAGAGAGAGGTGGAGTAGTCGAGAAAAGAAGATGGGAGGGAAGTTCAGTACCTTCCAAAAGGCTGAGGAAATTCAACAACAATCAATGAGGGACCGGTCCTAGATGCGAGGTCCCATAATGTTCCATGTGCTGGAGTAAACACTTCGGTCTGTGTAATTCGGGGTCCGGATCCTGCTTCAAGTGTGGCAAGCCAGGCCACAATTACAGACTGTTCAATCAGGGGAAAAATTTGCTTTGAATGCAAGGCACCAGGCCATGTCGAAGCGAGTGACCAAAATTGAAAACCGGGGGTAGCGGGGGAAGAAGATGGATCCTCCGAAGGCGACAGGAAGAGCTTTTCAGATGACCACAAGGGAGGCAAAGGCTTTGGCAGATGTAGTGTCGGGTACGTTTCTACTAAACTCCGTACCTACATGTATACTATTTGATTCCGGTGAAAGCTTTTCGTTTGTGTCGAACTCTTTCTGTCAAAAGTTATCTGTACCCACTAGTAGCTTAGTAGATGCCTTTGTGGTAGAGATAGCGGACGGTGACCAAGTAGTGGTCCGGGATGTTCTTAGGGGTTGCAAGTTAGTGATTGAAGGAAAGAAATTTCTGGTTGATTTGATACCGATGGTTATTGGGGGATTTGACGTTGTCATAGGAATGAATTGGTTATCGAATAACCATGTCGAGATTCTTTGTGCGAAGAAACTAATTCAAATCCCAATTTCGGATGATAAGAGAGTGACCATGTACGGTAAAAGACGAAAAGGCGAGGTATCAATTATCATCATGGTGAAGGCACGAAAGTGCTTATAAAAAGGATGCTCATCTTTTCTGGCGTACGTTATAGATGCCAAGCTTGAGAAGAAAAGGCTTGAAGATGTGAAGGTGGTAAATGAATTCCCCGATGTATTCTTGGATGACTTTCCTAGATTACTGTTCGATCGCCAAGTGGAGTTCAAGATTGACTTAACACCGGGAGCGGCTCCGATAGCTAGAGCTCCTTATCGTTTGGCCCCGTCAGAAATGAAAGAGATGATGGGATAACTACAAGATCTTCTTGAGAAGGGATTCGTGAGACCGAGATCATCGCCTTGGGGAGCTCCGGTCTTATTCGTGAAGAAGAAAGATGGCATAATCAAGATGTGCATAGACTATAGAGAATTGAACAAGGTAACCATGAACAATAAGTATCCACTCCCGAGGATCGACGACTTGTTTGACTAACTCCAAGGAGCGTGATGCTTCTCGAAGATCGATCTACGTTTGGGCTACCATCAAGTGAAAGTCAAGGAAGACGACATCCCAAAGACAACTTTTAGGACACGCTACGGACATTACGAATTCTTGGTGATGTCTTTCGATTTAACGAACGCCCCGGCGGTGTTCATGGATTTGATGAACCGAGTGTGCCGACCGTTTCTCGATAAGTCGGTAATCGTATTCATTGATGATATCCTAATCTACTCCAAGGATGAATCCAATCACGTGCAACATCTTCGAGAAGTATTGGAGGTGTTGAGGATGGAGAAATTGTACGCCAAATTCTCCAAGTGTGAATTTTGGTTGAAAGAGGTGAAGTTCTTAGTGCAGGTGGTCATGAAAGACGGTGTGAAGGTGGACCCCACCAATATCGAAGCTATGATGAACTGGGAACCGCCCAAGAGTCCATCCGAAATTCGAAGTTTTCTGGGTTTAGCGGGTTATTATCTAAGATTTATCTAAGATTTCTCCAAGATTGCTTTTTCTTTGACAACTTTAACTAATAAGAATGTGAAGTTCGTATGGACCAAAGCTCAAGAGAATGCCTTCCAGGCGTTGCAGAAGAAATTGTGTGAAGCCCCGATCTTATCATTGCCGGAAGGATCAGAGGATTTTGTGGTATATAGCGATGCATCCAAGATGGATCTAGGGTGTGTGCTCATGCAAAGAGGGAAGGTGATCACTTACTTGTTGAGGCAACTAAAAGTGCACGAGAAGAACTACCCCACTCATGACCTAGAGTTAGCGGCGGTGGCATTTGCGTTGAAGTTGTGGCGACATTATCTTTACGGCATAAAGTGCACCTTGTATACGGATCATAAAAGCTTGAAGTATGTCTTCGATCAAAATGAGCTAAATATGCGGCAAAGGCGATGGTTGGAATTGCATAAGGACTACGACTGTGAGTTGCTCTACCATCCGGGAAAAGAAAACGTAGTAGCCGATGCCTTAAGTCAGAAAGAATATAGTGGGAAGCTTTGAGCCACACTTGCAAGAATTGAATTGGTATCAAGTCTCATAGACCGAATTAAGGAGGCACATGTTGAAACTTTGTTGGAAGAAAACCTCAAGGAAGAGGTGATGACCAAACAACGACTACTCTTGATGGAAGATAGCCATGGAATCAAATTCTTTAATGGGCATGTGTGGGTGCCAAAGATTGGAGGAAATCGAGAGCTACTCTTGGAGGACGCTCACAAATCCAAATACTCCATTAACCCGGGAAGCACCAATATGTATAGGGACTTAAAATTGCACTATTGATGGCCGGCTATGAAGTTAGACGTGGCACATTAAGTGGAGAAGTGTATGACTTGTTCACAAGTGAAGGCCGAGCATCAACGTCCGTATGGGAGCTTATGATCCCAGGAGATACCCTAGTAGAAATGGGACAAGAAGAGGCGACCGATAAAATTTCAAGTGGGGGACCGTGTGATGTTAATGGTGTCCCCGTGGAAAGGCTTGATATGGTTTGGAAAGCGTGGGAAGTTAAGCCCCCGTTTTCTTGGACCGTTTACCATTATCGAGTGTATTGGGTTGCAATCCTACAAGCTAGATTTGCCTCCGGAGATGGACGAGATCCATCCTACGTTTCATATATGCTATCTACGGAAGTGTATGGCAGAAGAGGAAAGCATCATACCATTGTCGGAAATTCGGGTTGACGATAATCGCTGCATTGAGGAGCCTGAAGCTATTCTAGAGAGAGAGACTAAAAGACTCAGTCACAAAGAGGTCACGATGGTTAAGGTCCAATGGAAACACCATCACAGTACTAAAGTGACGTGGGAAGCGGAGGAGGACATGAAACGTCGATATCCCCATTTATTCGAGTAGTCGGGATTTCGAGGACAAAATTCATTCCAAGGTGTGGAGGATTGTAACACCCCGAATCTTAAGTTTTAATTCGTGGTTGACCCAAAATTAATGTATTATTGGTTGTTAGGTAAGATAGTTGTAAAGAGGAAGGAGAAGTATCCAACAGTGTTTGGTGTAGCTCATCGCGCGCGTGGAACCGTGCAACCATCTGCGCGGGACTCTACCCGTCTTAGCTCCAGTGCTCCACGCGGCTCACCATGCGAGTGGAACCGCGTGAGAGCACTTGCGCATGGGCACTGTGCGCTGAAAATAGGATAAATCGGCCCCTAAACCCTCATTTACTCAAGTATCATCATTTAGAGCTTTTTGGGTTGCGTTTTTCTCCCAAGAAAAATCTGGTAAGCCTCTTCCTTTCACCCCTTGCCATTAATATCTTCCATCTACCTCAAGACCCTTAAGCATTTATGTCATTATAGGTACCTTTGAGCAATCTTTGTGCTAGTCCAAGTCTTCTCAAGATCCCACCTCATCTTGCTAGTTCTTAGGTTTTAGGGTTTTAAGCTACAACCCTACAAGGTGAGTTCATTCTCTTTTATAAACTTTATGCATGTCAAAATGTGGATTTTAACCTTCTAAACAACTCCATTTTTGATTTACTTGATTGGGTGAGTTTTCACCAAAAACCTAACTTTGGAGATTTTAGGGGTTTATGTGGAAGGGTATGATTTTAAGGTCAAAAAGCTATATCTTGAACTATTTGTGGACTTGCACATGAAGAACATGTTTTCTCTAATCCCATGTTTAAATGCTTTGAAAATCAAAACTAGGGTTTGGAAATATGGATGTGTATTTATTGAATGAGGACTTGGGTAAATTGATTTAGGGTGTGGAAGCACTATTTAAAGAATTAAATTGGAACCTCTTGGAATTTCGGGAGTAATTATACAGATTTATAGTCTTGCATATTTGATGGCACTATTAACTGTTGGAAATTATTGATTGATTTTGTTGGCATTGGATTGACAATTTGGTTGCATTTTGGCATCATGAACCCTCAAATATTTGTATCATTTGGTCCGATGATGGAATGCTAGTTTCCACATCGAGGCACGTTTAGGTATCGGATAGGTTGTAAGTCTTACGTGCTAGTACACGATATTGGGTGAGGATCTCAACGTTAGGACCCTATGTGGTTGAAGTTGACTTCCCGTGGGTGTACGTTTAAAGCTACCGAGCTTAGAATCCATTGCATGTACTTTATTATGTGTTTGGTTTTACCAACATGTCAAGTGACTTACTTTTGTGTTCCATCACTTATGTTTGTAAGAGGTCCTCCCCCCATCAACCCAAGAGGTATTTGTATTAAAGTGAAGATTTGTCTATATTTATTTCACCAGCTTTTCTAAAATATCTCGTTAGAATTTACTGATTTCTCAATACAAATGTTTGATCTTACTAGGCTTTAGCCTAACACTTTTTCTTAAAATGACATGTATAACAGGTCATTCTAGCGGAGGGACCCCTCGGGATTGAGTTGAGAGTCAAGAGGAGAAGTAGCAATTTTTGGTGACATATATAGGCGTACATTGAAGTATAATGATAGTATATTTTCGAAGGTGAAATAGCAACACCCGATCTTAATCTAGATATAGTTGGTCTAGATTAGTAGGTTGTTGGGTTCCTTTTCTCTTGTTATTGTAATGTAAAAGCCATACAAATATTCCCCTTCTTGGGTGAGTTGTTTATGTCAGTCTTTATTTTCCGCAGTTGTTCAGGTTGAAATTAACCCCATTTTTTTAGGGTGTTACAATAAATACTCTTAAAAACTTACTAATATTTAAATCAAACAAATTACATAAAAAAACAAGAATTTCGTGCTCTTTGATATGACATCCATCTCGGTATAGTTTTTTGTTGTTTTAATCGTTCTTTACGTGAAATGCTATATATGTGTTATATTCATTATGAATATTTATATAAGTTCAAGTGTGTAACATCTCGACACCATAAGTACGTAACTCAACATCACATTCTTAAACATTTTCTTCAACGTCGTAAGGCATCGCGTTCTTCATCACCGTAACCCAACACTCATCGAGAACCTATCAAGTTTCAGTTGTGAATCGGGGAACAAAAGAGAGAGTGTCACGTCTCCACACCTTCACGGGTCATTCATGTATTATTCATGATGAATAATATAACATTCAGGGTGGATAATACATGATTCATGAATTCATGTATTATTCATCCTGAATGTTCTATAATTCGTCCTGAATATTGTATTATTCATCACAAATAATGAATAAGCGTTCACATTTGTTATTCATACTAAATGTGGGACACCGGGGGATGCGCATACATATTCATAATGAATTAAACGAAATTTCGGTCGTGAATTGGGAAACAAAAGAGAGTGCTCCATGTGTCTACACCTTCACGGGTCATTCATGTAACACCCATATTTTCGCCTTGAAAAGTGCTACGTAGTCTGAAACAAATTCTCAAAAAATACTGTAAAATGACGGCTAAATTAAAATTGCTTGCTGGGAAAGACTTTAAAATAATAATTATGTAACTTCAATGTTAACCCGTCCCATACTGGATTGCGTTACAAAATTATTTATCATATATGTCTGAACATAAATATTGAACTTAGATGGACTAGGTAAGTCTCTATGTATGCCCTTTTCCTTTGTCCAACTTGAAACCTTCCGTCCCTGACATGCATACTATAGTCAGCTTATAAAGCTCAGTGAGTTCATGGTTTGCGTGAATAAAAGTCATTTCACATCATACATATCAACTTGTAAACTTTGTACCAAATAGTATGTATTTTCTGAAAAACATGCAAAACTTAAAGAAAAGAGATCTCATAAACCGTATCGTCAGGGTATGGGTCATCTTGTCACTGGCATTTCTGGGTTATCCGATCTGAACCTGTCTCGATACCTATTACGGGGTCGTGCCACTTGTCATGTGACTTACTGGTTGAATGCCCACCCGTTGAAACCACCCATAAAACTTCCATATGAAATAGCATGCTAGAGTTATTTGAAAACAAAATAAACACAAAGCATGCAACTGATCATAAATAACATACAAGTAAAATATATTGTATCATGTATGTAAATTGAAACATCATGCATATGCATACATCACCATACAAATCATATGGTGTTGAAAATAAATTTGTACGTAGGTATGCATCCCATTGTAAGTCTCATGAAGACTCACCTGATTGCGTGTAGATCGGCTACCGATAACTCTTGAGTGAAAACCTACATATTTCATACCATTATATCCAATTAATGGTTTAATTTCTCCAAAAGTCAACAAAAGTCAATTATCGTCAATCCGACTCGACCTAAAGTCGAACTCCAAAATCGGATCTCTTAATGACTCAAATATCTCCACTTGATCTCATCATTAAAATACTTGTGGGTCAAACTAGGTAAAAGTCAACCCTTGGTCAATTCGGTCAACCTTGAACAACTTTAGTCAAACCCCCAAGTCTAAAACTCGACAACACCTTAAAACGTCAAATTAATAATTTTATAACATCATAAATCCATCTCTCCAAATTAAAGCGTCTAAATAAATATTTAATCTCATTATTAAATCATTAAAATAACTTCACAAACTTCTAAGTTTTACGTTTGATAACGACTCTTAACGTCGGTTTATCCTCTTGATAACCAAAAGAATCTTTTGGTCCACATTAAGGCATCTCGATAATATTTAACCAAATATGACGCTCTAATCTAACTATAAAATCATCTAAATAATCAAATGATTTATTTTAAGCACCCCTCTTAAGAATAACAAATTAAATAATCTAAATTTCTAAATTAAATAATACATTAACTAAATATAATTTAAATTAATATATTAAATAAAATAGAAATTAAATTAATTAGTTAAATTTCTATTTATTAATTAATCTCTAATCAATTAATAAGCTACACTTAATTAACTCAAGCCCAAATAAAAAAAATCCAATTAAACTTGTAACACCCGCAATTTCGGTATGTGGTTATTTAAATCTTATGGCCTCAAATCCGTAGTGGTAATCTTTGTTGTGATTATCAAAGGCTAATTATGAATCTCGTTTATCGAATCACCATCACATGAGAAATCGGGCCGAAAATCAGACGCGGGTACGTGGGGGGCGACAATGCCCGACGATTGTGACAATGTCACTCTCGCCGTGGCAAAGTCGCGAGGTTGGGGAACCCGACGATACACACGAGGCGACCTTGCCCGAATATTGTGACAATGTCACTTTCGCCGTGGCATAGTCGCGCAGGGCCTGATGGTCTCGGTAAATTTCGGGCGACAATGCTCGCGACTGTGACAGATGTCACTGTCACGTAGCACTGTCGCGGTCGGGTAGGGACTGGGTATTTAATGTCTGGTTCGATCTTTTAAGCTATTTATCACAAAATTAAAGTTTGGAACTAATTTCTCTTTGCTGTTGGACGATTTTCTCACCAACCAAACTTCCCTCTTCATTAAATTCAAGTCAAGGTTCTCAAGATCTCCCATAGGTTCTCATCTAGGGTTCATTATCATCTCAAGAGAAGAAGTCAAGGCCTTTGGCTAAGTGTTATGTCATCTCCTCACTAGGGTTTGAAGGTTTCTAGGTTTTAGCCAAAACCTAGTATTGTGAGTCATTCTACAAACCCTTCTTTATATACTTGTTATAATGTCATAAAAACATTTATCTTAAAGTCTTACTTCATTTTCTTCTCATTTGGTGGTTTTGGACATCTATGTCAAAAACTAGGGTTTTGGCCAAACTTGTTATTTTGATGAAATGGTTGTGAAGGATGGTTTTGTTTATATAAATGGTAGTCCCTTCTTGAATTTGATGGATTTTGGGAACAAAGACAAAATGGTTATATTTATGATTGTTGACAAGTAGGGATTTACCCTCATTGGAAATTCTATGTTTGCAAATGGCTACATGTTGGTCATATCATGTGTTATTTTGTGGGCATCATTGTGTTAGACTATAGTGTAAAGGATTCATACGCAATAGTCGTCTTATGTGAATTATGTGGTGGTACTTTGATTGGCAAGATATCGGGGTTTTATACTTGGGAGCTCGTGCTATAGACCGTGGGTGGTTGAATACGATAACCTTGCACCTCATCATATTTATAATCTAGCGAGTGAGTCCTTCTTAGACCATTGGGAGCTCGAACTATAGACCGTGGGTGGTTGAACTCGATAACCTTTGGTGCTATAATAGAAGCTCATAATATTGATATTTGACCTACTTTTGTGTTCTGCCACCTCAATGGTAAACCCGGGTCTCCCCCGTTATTTTTGAAACCTTACTCCCTCCCAAGGGTGAACAAGGTCTAAATCCATAAATGAATCTTGGTTAACATCATGTACTAATATCAAATGTTTTCTTAATGTCATTTCATATATGCTTGACTCACTAGGCGTAAGCCTAACACTTGTTTTCTTAAATGACGTGTATATTCAGGTTCTTTAGGTGGTGGGGCTTCCTAGGCTTGAGGGGAGCGTACGTTTGTCATCTTGGGAATTTATGAAGTTGATAGAATTGGTTATACAAGCGATACTTGGAGATACAATTCTTTTGGATACGATAGCGACACCCGCCTTTAATCTAGCTAGTTTAGTTGAGATTAGTAGGTTGTCGTTTATCAATCATTTTGGCTTTGTAAACGCTTATACAATTCCCTTTTTGGGTGATGATTGATATGGTATATTGTCCGTTATACCCAGGTTTTAAATTACTCCAATTTTTGGGGTGTTACAAAACTGGACTCCTTATAATTGCTTTTCGACCTTATTTAGTTAATCAGAATAATAACTATGAAAAGAAGCCCATAAGGAAATATGCTGGCCCAACCAACATTTCGGTCGGTCAATGTCGGTGTCCGGTCTGTCTCGCCGCCGACGAGCTGAAAATTAGAAAAATCACATATGTCAGTTTTCAAGGTCGTATGGCCTTATTTTTCGATCGTTTTCGACGATTTCTTTTACTAAAACTCTAGAAAATCATTTTCCTCAATCATAGGAACAAAAATCAACGAAAACCATCAATTATTGAGTCTCATTTGCTCATTTAAATTTTGGGTTAAAAACCCACTCGAAAATCTATAAAACAAAATTCGAAATCGAACCTTGTAAACTAAAATATGAGATTTAAGGCTACTAAGGTTCGATAAAGGACTTAAAAACAAAGCTAACCATATAACTAAATCGAAACTTGGTTGGGTATTTTACCACCAATCGCCAATAAATGGAGCTTTTCGTTTACGAACTTCACCACCGATTTCTCTCTCAAAACTTGACCAAAACTTAATTTTCTTGAACCAAAATGTTCCTTAACCGGTTACCTTCAATTATCTAATTTATTTTTTCTTAATAGTTGACAAATCAAGCCAATAAGAAGCTTCAATGGAGTTGTCGTTTTTGAATTTTTGAAAAAGGTGATATCTGTCCTATTTACGGAACAGGTCCCTCTGGTATGAGGAAGTTGATTTCTGACACTACCCTGAACTATCAGTTAATGACGGTCAACCCCCTAGCTTCAAAGGTTTGACCAAATTTACACTTTTCACCCCTATCTTGACTTTTTCTTTCACTTTTAGTCCGATTGATCATGAACCTCTTTCACCGCCTCTCACTTTTTTCAACGCCATGATTGGCCCCCTTTTCACTCTTTTCTTCATATTTTTGACCCAATAAAATAAAAACCAATTTTATTTTTTTTCATTTTTCCTCTTCATTTATTTACCCCATTTTGGGGTTTCATAACTCATATATTATTCATCATGGATAATGTATCATTCAGGATGAATAATATAACATTCAAGGTGAATAATACACGATTCATGATGAATAATACATGAATCATGAGTTCGTGTATTATTCATCATGAATGTTATATTATTTATCCCGAATTAATACTATATTATTGATCATTAATAGTGAATGAACGTTCACCTTTGTTATTCATACTAAATGTGGACATCCGGGGACGTGCATACATATTCATAATGAATATAACACATATATAACATTTCGCGTAGAAAACGGTTAAAATGAGAAAAAAAAACTATGTCAAGATGGATGTCATATCGAAGAGCACGAAATTCTCGTTTTTTGGATGTAAGTTGTTTGATTAAAATATTAGTAATTTTTAAGATAATTTATTTTAAACTTTAAGGAGGTAAAAGTTTTTTAATTAAAAAAGAAAATAAAAGGTCAAATAAGGTAGACGCTGATTCAAATTTCCAGTTTTGTCCCTAATCACTTCTCATTTAATCTTATTATGTTTTAACCATTGATTAGTTTTCTAAGTTTTAATCCATGGCTAAGATTGGTCCTCACGTACACAATGAAAAATGAGTTTTCATTTGAACCCATCCCTTAAACATATATATGTATATATATAGGGAGAGGTTCATTTGAGAAATGGTAAATGTATGAGAAACAGAGAAGTAATCCTAGCCATTCATCTGGTCAACATTTGCGGCTTTGACCGTGAAGCACCGGATAATTCCTTGCGTGATCTATAGAAGATAGAAGGGTAGTTTCATAAAATACGCGGAACGAGAACCTGTATGATTCCTTACGTTCATATGTGAATCAGTTAATTAATTCATATGAGAATCAATTAATTAGTTCATATGAGAATCACAAAGGTTCATATATGAATCTGTTAACTAGTTCAACTGATTCACATATGAACCTACAGTTAATTAGTTCATATGTGAATCAGTTAATTAGTTTATATATGAATAACGAATGTTCATATATGAATCAGTTAAAAGAGTTCATATGTGAATTACACTAGTTTACATATGAACTTGTGAATCATACAGGTTCATATATGAACTCGTCCCGTGTATTTTGTAAAAATTACGAAACTCTCCTTCTATTTTTGGAATAGCCACAACTTTTGACCATTCAAAGCCATAATTTTTGACCAGTCAAAGCCGTAATATTTGACCAGTCAAATCCGATCTTGACCGTATGAATGACTAATATTACTTCTCTATTTCTCAAATATTTACCATTTCTCAAATGAACCTAAGGATATATATATATATATATATATGTGTGTGTGTGTGTGTGTGTGTGGTTTGGGTTATGGTGGGAAGTTGAGGTTAATATGATAAGTGTGAGAAATGGTTATCAACCATTGGATGAGAAATAAATGCACATTAGGATGAGATGCACCGAAATTCACTGGATAAATTCCCTCTAAGCCGCAATTCAAGGGAGAGCATTTGATTAAAAGCGATCAATTGTGTAGATGCACTTCTCACGCTTCTCACGTTAAGCTAAACTTCTCACACGATCCTTCTCCTATATATATAGGGTTGGGTTCCGGTGAGAAGTTGAGGTTAACGTGAGAAGCATGAGAAGTGGTTATTAACCGTCGGATGAGAAATGGATGCACATTATAATGAGTAGATCATCTTAATCTAACGGCTTGAATGAGTTCTTCAGTTCTTTCTTTTTCCAGGGTTCTTTCTGGATCTCACCCCTATATATATATATGGGCCTTCTTTTAAGTATTCATTAATGTGTGAGATCCCTGCGATCCATTTTAAACCCCAAAAAAATAGTCGAAAAACAATCCAATATAAATTAAAGACTTTTTTCCTTTCTCCTCTCTCTTTTTTCCTGTTTTTTCTCCCATATCTTCTCTCTTCTCTCTCCTCTCTCCATAATATACACATACACACATAATTGAATATGAACTTAATGTTGGAAAAAAGTTAGTAAAATATATGGTTTTTACTAACTTTGGACACATTTATATGTATTATAGATAATGAACTCTTAGTGGGTTTAAGTTCTCCTATATGAGACCTTCAAAACGATATATCATGTGTCCAAAACAGAGTATGTGTGAATAAGATATCGATGCTCAAAGTTGAATGTTTGGAATGAACTAAGTAAAAAAATCAAGTGGGTTTGGGATGTGTCCCACGTAGGAAGGAAGAGTAAAATTGTTATGGTTTATAACCATGAAAGTGGGACGGGCTTACAAGCTCCTTTGATTGGTTTTACTCCAACTCCTACCCGCGCGCAGGGGGGTGCCGATTGAGATTATCGTAAGCTAAATTGGTGAACTTGTGCGTGGGCACGACATGCGGACACGAATGCAACTCCGAAATCTTGTGCTCGCGTAGCTTGGTTTTTGCGAATTTTTGTTTTGATCCAGTGGCCTGGGCGGGTTATGCCGCGGGCTAAACCGCCCAGCTACCCGCACCGTGCACTGGAGTATGGACGAAAAACAGTGCACCGGGCGGGTTAGGCCGTGGGTTAACTCGCACGGCCATCCGCACCAAGCACTGGAATGTGCACTCGACAGTGGTCCACGCAGGTTAGCCCGCGCGGCCACCCGCGCCACACACTGTTGTTGATTCCGTTTGTAACTCCTCTTGATACTCATTGAATATAAAATTAATATGTTTAATGGTCAGATAATTACGATTAATTACTGATTAATTACATATTAATTCTTCGGTTTCAATCTCAAGTATAAAAGGTGGAGTACGGTTGCATTCCATATACCGAACACAACACACAACTCTCTGAAAGCTACTGCATACGCTGATTACCGGCAACTTATCAGGCAAGTGGTCATCTCCGGCAGTACTACTGCTTACGCTGTTGTACCCTGGGAACAGACGACGAATCTGTTTAAGGGAATCGTGTTATACACGAGCCTCAACTTCCGTTTTAAAATTTTCTTTTGTTTTCTTTATGTTAGAATTTCAATCATTCGTTGATTACTTCCGTCTTCTCTTATCTGTAATCGTATTATTAATCATTTGTTGATTATTTAATTTACATATGTTGTAATATTATATGAATTACTAAAATACATAGAAAAACTAACACTTAAGGCGAATATTGTGAACATTTTCTTAGAAATACTATTATAATTTTTGATGCATTGCCAAAACTCTAAATCTACGAGATTTGATATTGCATACGAACATATTGTGAACACAAACTAAATCTAAACATATTACTTGTGAACACAATGTGAACCTAGTGTTGTGAATACCTTAGTAAAAAACGTTAAGGTTGTTTACATTATGATCACAATGTCTTCACCATGTGTGTCTGATGTGCATGTTAATACGAAGATAGTAGAGAAAAAGAGATGAGCATGGAATTAATTTATAAAATGCATTTATTTTTACTTAATAAATATTGACTATTCAATTATCAAATTGGCTGTGATATCCACTCATCTATAAAAATTGCAAATTATAGATCGCCAATATTTTGATTAATCAACAATGAATCATTACAATATCTAATTACTTTGGTCTCGATATCTTCTTCTTCAACATTTGCACATATGAAATACACAACAAACATTAAAAAAAATACACTCTCTTACAATTGTCGTCATCCACGTTTTCATCAACAACATCAGTGCAGAAATATTCGTTTACAACATCATTTGCACTAAGTTGATTGTTGCATTCTCCAACATCTGGTATCTGGGTGATTTCTTTATCATTCATCTCATTGAAAATCAAATCTAGAGCATTATATTTGAGTGTGATATCTTCATCGAACCACCTATCTTCATCCACTATGTGCTTTCCTCTATTACATTCATTGTTTTCATTATTTCCACGAAGTCACGAACCATGATTTCACAACCCATGAAGAAAGGGTGCTGAAAGATACAAAAATTGTTGAAACCTGCAAATCATTGCATAGTCAAACGCAGGAAAGATATCTCTAAAAAACAATATGCTATATATAAGGAATAAGTCTTTAGTTTCTTTATTATCCAATATATTAATATATTACTTAAATACATTAATATATGTAAATTACATTTGTAAACCCAATTATTAAATAATTATAAATAAATAAAAGGAAACTAAATATGTTGATATCAAGGGTGGAGATTAGTTTGTAAAGGGTACAACAATTGGAAGGTGTCTATTTGATTTGCACTATACACACACACACACACACACACACACACACACACACACACACACACACACACACACACACACACATATATATATATATATATATATATATATATATATATAGAGAGAGAGAGAGAGAGAGAGAGAGGTGGGGGTTTAAACAAGAACACCCCAGTTTTACAAAAATGAAATAACAGTGTTGGGAGTCCAAATTAGTAAATTTATGATTTAAAATATAATAAATGAAAATAAAGTATTAAGGGTAGTAATGTAATTATGTATTTTTCATCAATTTTTTGTTATCTTAATTATTTGTATTTATCCCTTTATTGTCGATCACCATAGATGCTCTCCGGTAGCTTCTCGTCATGGTTCCTATCCACATCATATTCATATACTTCAGTTACACAAAACCCAAAATTTTTGAAGATGGTAAATCATATAACATAGTCAATTAAGAGATCACCAAGTAAATGAATGTGATAAAGATGTGATACATTCCAATAAAATAGAAAGATTACAAACTCAGTGATTGTATACATGTAAGTCCAAGTTTTCAAGCAATTCAATCAAAATGTACAGATTTGACAATTATGATCAAAGTCTAGAGAGAGAGTAGAGAGAGAAAATGTAATAGTCGTATATCTCACAATGTTGAATGTTACAATTCTTACAAAGAACTCTCACACAACAAATCTCTCATATGCCTATCTTATACACAAACACTCATACTAAAAGGTATTTATACATGGTTGACTTTACAACACTTGACATGACTTTGACTTTACATGACCTTGACTTTTCTACTTAAATCTTGGATACAATTATACACTAACAATCTGTAACACCCGTGATTTCGGTAAAATATCACCTCTCTGGTTAAACCGTACTTAAAAATCTTTCTTGGGTTGTGTTTGTGTATTGGGGGTTTTGGATCAAGAGCACTTCAGGTCGAAAAATAGGATTTTCGACTCCGGTTTGGGTGATGCGACCATTCCCGGAGACTGTGACAGTGTCACTGTCGCCAAGGGCACAGTCGCGGGGATCAGGCAACTCTCGGTACAGGTGGTGCAAGAGTGCCCGACAATTGTGACACTGTCACTCTCGCCATGACACAATCGCTGAGGAAGGAGGACCCGTGGTACCATGGCCGCGATAGTGACCCACGATAGTGCCACGGGCACTATCACATGGCAAGGTCGCCGTCGAGGTCCAGAGTGGGATAAATTCAATTTTTGCCATATCTTATTCATTTCTCAACCTAAACTCTCAAGAACCCTCTCTCTTTTCTCCCTCTCTTCACTAAATCATCCAAGGAGCATCTAATACTCCATTTCCACTCTACTTCAAGAGTTCCAACCTCAAGTTAAAGATTTGGAAACTAGAATCAAGAATTCACCATCTCCATCTTCATCTTCAACCTCTAGCTTATTTTGGGGTTTTCTAGGTTCCCACCAAAACCTATGTGGTAAATTTACTTTCTACATCTCTAAACCTTGTTAGGTGATATAAATGATCCATTGATGGTTTCCTAGTGTTTGATTCTTTTGGTTTCGGCTTGTAAGATTTGGGAAGGTTTGGGGTCAAAACAAGGGTTTTGACCAAAATGAGGATTTTGATGTCGTGTGTTTGGGGATTGTTTTAAATGGTTGAATGGGTTTGTTTATGGTTGGAAATTTATGGATCTAGGTTTTTGAAGGATTGGCTTGTGGATTCGGATTTCTTCAAAGGAGCTCAAGTTGGGGGTAAACCTAGATTTAGCCTAAATTTAGCAAGGTGAGTTCAGGATGATTTGTGAAAAATAGTGTGCATGCCAAAATGTCAATCTTTACATGTTTATATGCTTTACATGAAATTATTAACTATTGAGTTATTTGATGAGTTTTGATTATTTGAAGTGTCTTAACTTTATAAACTTGTAAAATACCCACATTTGGGATTTTGGGCATTTTTGACAAATAAATCATATATTTTGGGTATGTTTGTTAGACCTAGAGGTTTGAGTCAATTAGAATGATAGTATTGTCTTTTGTATGTTGACTTTATGTGAGGTCAAGGCTTATTTGACCCATATATAAGTCTTTGCTTTCTTTGTGTTTGTAAGAAGTTCTAAGTAAGTAAGAATGTGTGTGTAATCGTATCTTTGTAATTCATGACTAAGAGATATATGACAGAACCATTTTATCTTTCATCTTGTTCTATGATTGTTACTATATTTGTGCATGATTTGATTGTTATGGCTTGATTTCTGGGATCACAATTGGTATCAGAGCCTGATCAGAAACAACAGAAAAGATTTGAAGTATCGATTTGAAGACAGATTGGTTACAGTTTCCGAATTTAGAAGTACACTGTTCCATTGAAATTGAATTTTTGATTTCATGGAGTTCTTGATGTAAATTTTCACACACAGTGTTCGTATGAAATAGAGGATCATTTCTTGTTTTGTTTGATTGCTCATTGGATCAACAGTCTGTTATAATTTGATCGATCTTTTCAAGTTTAGCAACCTTTAATTCGCTAACTGTCAAAGATCAATTCCCACTTCATTTGTGATTAATGTGAAAATTCACTCCAGAGGGTTGTTATCGAGGATATAAAAAGTGATCTTACAAAGTTTCAGGATCAAACATCAAGTTTTGGGTGGATTTTTAGCAAAAAGTTACAAAATAAGGTTGAGATCTATAGAATTCGTTAAATTCATGAAGAACTCGCAAGTAGAACTCGCAGAGTGAAAGAATTCGCAGAATACCTATTCTTGTTATTCTCAAGGAAAGAATTCGAGAGTAAAGGAATTCGCAGACTGAAGAATTCGCATCCACAAACAAGAAAAATGGCTAAGTGAAGAATTCGCACAAGTGTTCTATACGAAAAGCCAAGAATTCGCAACTGTGAGAGACACGAATTCTGAAGAATTCGCAACTCTGTCTTACACGAATTCTAAGAACTCGCATAGGCCTTCTTTTGAGAATTTCAAGAACTTGCACAAGCCTTCTTGCGAAAAGTTCACAATTCGTATCCTTACTTATATCCTTTTTACGAATTGCTTGCTTACGAATTCCTTACTTGTTAAATTTTGTGTGAGCCTTGCAAATTGCACCTTACGAATTCTTGCATTGTGAATTTTTCTTTGTGTGTAGTTTACGAATTCTTGCCTTAAAACTCATTTTAATTGATTTTTCAGTGCTTTCACTTTAAATTTTGTTGTTTTTCTGATAAAAGATCATTTCAAGCATAATTGTTGATTGACTTTAATCATGACTTATACTGATGAGAAAGGAAATCTTTGTCTTACCAACAGGGAAAGTGCATTGTCATATATGCCGGAGATTCCAAAGATAGAAGCTGTTAGGTCCCAAGGCTTGAGCTTCCCAGGAGGTCACC
This sequence comes from Arctium minus, assembly GCA_954870635.1. Lineage (NCBI taxonomy): Eukaryota > Viridiplantae > Streptophyta > Magnoliopsida > Asterales > Asteraceae > Arctium > Arctium minus. Next base: position 126,139,101 of record OX941081.1, on the reverse strand, counting down.
CATCCTAGGATTGCTCTCGCCCGAGCACGCTTAACTTGTTAGGATCAAGCGCTTACCACTAAACCAAAAGCAATTGCTGGTGGTGAAGGCGCAACTTTATTTCCTTAAACCATGGTAGCGCAAAGCCCCGTACTAAGCGACAGGCGGACATGAGGGGCTGCACCACTTTCGTGGAGCCAGCGGGTCGGGCTGTTAGTCCCGGCCAGTTACGTACTCCCGAGTCGAAGGTGAGGGCGCTGGATGCTTGTGACATTCCCAGCAAATGTTGGGATTTCTCCTCAACAATCCCCCCCCCCCCCGCATTTGCACACTGGGAAACTCGAACCCGCGACCTCGCTCTGATACCAATTGTTAGGTCCCAAGGCTTGAGCTTCCCAGGAGGTCACCCATCCTAGGATTGCTCTCGCCCGAGCAGGCTTAACTTGTTAGGATCAAGCGCTTACCACTACACCAAAAGCAATTGTTGGTGGTGAAGGCGCAACTTTATTTCCTTAAACCATGGTAGCGCAAAGCCCCATACTAAGCGACAGGTGGACATGAGGGGCTGCACCACTTTCGTGGAGCCAGCGGGTCGGGATGTTAGTCCCGGCCAGTTACGTACTCCCGAGTCGAAGGTGAGGGCGCTGGATGCTTGTGGCATTCCCAACAAATGTTGGGATTTCTTCTCAACAGAAGCTGAGAATGAAAAGCTTAAAAGTCAAAATTCAAAGCTCAAAATAGAGATTGATACCTTGAATGTCAAACTAACAAAAGCTGAGACACAAGTATCAACTTATGAATCAAAAGGAAAAGAATGGATCAAGAAAGTTGATGAAAGATTCAAGAAAGAGAAAGCAGAACTGGAGAAAATCTTCAATCTAAAATTGTCTGAACTTTTAAGGAAAGCCGAATCAGAGACGAAAGAATTAGAACACAGATGTACCAAACTTTCAAAACAATTTTCTGATTTTGAAAAGATAGTTATTACTGAAAGAGATATCTTTGACAAAGAAAGAAAGAATTCTGAAAAGAAAAACACTTTACTGTTCAAAGAAATTTCTGATAAAAATCAGAACTTAAAGAAAGATTTTTATGCTGAAAGAAAACATTTTCAATCTGTGATTTCTGAACTTTCTGACAAATTAGCTGTCCTGTCAACAGATATACAAAAGGGACAGAAGACTAAATCTGAAATGCAAAGCAAATTTGACAAGCTTTGTAATGAAAAAGCCAAGTTGAATTACAAGATCAGTCAACTTGAGAAAGCTAACTCTGATTTATCTGACAAGTTAGCATCTGATACACATGTATTATCTTCTTATGATGGTGATGCAAGTAAGAATGTGTGTGTAATCGTATCTTTGTAATTCATGACTAAGAGATATATGACAGAACCATTTTATCTTTCATCTTGTTCTATGATTGTTACTATATTTGTGCATGATTTGATTGTTATGGCTTGATTTCTGGGATCACAATTGGTATCAGAGCCTGATCAAAAACAACAGAAAAGATTTGAAGTATCGATTTGAAGACAGATTGGTTACAGTTTCCGAATTTAGAAATACACTGTTCCATTGAAATTGAATTTTTGATTTCATGGAGTTCTTGATGTAAATTTGCACACACAGTGTTCGTATGAAATAGAGGATCATTTCTTGTTTTGTTTGATTGCTCATTGGATCAACAGTCTGTTATAATTTTATCGATCTTTTCAAGTTTAGCAACCTTTAATTCGCTAACTGTCAAAGATCAATTCCCACTTCATTTGTGATTAATGTGAAAATTCACTCCAGAGGGTTGTTATCGAGGATATAAAAAGTGATCTTACAAAGTTTCAGGATCAAACATCAAGTTTTGGGTGGATTTTTAGCAAAAAGTTACAAAATAAGGTTGAGATATATAGAATTCGTTAAATTCATGAAGAACTCGCAAGTAGAACTCGCAGAGTGAAAGAATTCGCAGAATACCTATTCTTGTTATTCTCAAGGAAAGAATTCGAGAGTAAAGGAATTCGCAGACTGAAGAATTCGCATCCACAAACAAGAAAAATGGCTAAGTGAAGAATTCGCACAAGTGTTCTATACGAAAAGCCAAGAATTCGCAACTGTGAGAGACACGAATTCTGAAGAATTCGCAACTCTGTCTTACACGAATTCTAAGAACTCGCATAGGCCTTCTTGTGAGAATTTCAAGAACTTGCACAAGCCTTCTTGCGAAAAGTTCACAATTCGTATCCTTACTTATATCCTTTTTACGAATTGCTTGCTTACGAATTCCTTACTTGTTAAATTTTGTGTGAGCCTTGCAAATTGCACCTTACGAATTCTTGCATTGTGAATTTTTCTTTGTGTGTAGTTTACGAATTCTTGCCTTAAAACTCATTTTAATTGATTTTTCAGTGCTTTCACTTTAAATTTTGTTGTTTTTCTGATAAAAGATCATTTCAAGCATAATTGTTGATTGACTTTAATCATGACTTATACTGATGAGAAAGGAAATCTTTGTCTTACCAACAGGGAAAGTGCATTGTCATATATGCCGGAGATTCCAAAGATAGAAGCTGTTAGGTCCCAAGGCTTGAGCTTCCCAGGAGGTCACCCATCCTAGGATTGCTCTCGCCCGAGCACGCTTAACTTGTTAGGATCAAGCGCTTACCACTACACCAAAAGCAATTGCTGGTGGTGAAGGCGCAACTTTATTTCCTTAAACCATGGTAGCGCAAAGCCCCGTACTAAGCGACAGGCGGACATGAGGGGCTGCACCACTTTCGTGGAGCCAGCGGGTCGGGCTGTTAGTCCCGGCCAGTTACGTACTCCCGAGTCGAAGGTGAGGGCGCTGGATGCTTGTGGCATTCCCAGCAAATGTTGGGATTTCTCCTCAACAATCCCCCCCCCAGCATTTGCACACTGGGAAACTCGAACCCGCGACCTCGCTCTGATACCAATTGTTAGGTCCCAAGGCTTGAGCTTCCCAGGAGGTCACCCATCCTAGGATTGCTCTCGCCCAAGCACGCTTAACTTGTTAGGATCAAGCGCTTACCACTACACCAAAAGCAATTGTTGGTGGTGAAGGCGCAACTTTATTTCCTTAAACCATGGTAGCGCAAAGCCCCATACTAAGCGACAGGTGGACATGAGGGGCTGCACCACTTTCGTGGAGCCAGCGGGTCGGGCTGTTAGTCCCGGCCAGTTACGTACTCCCGAGTCGAAGGTGAGGGCACTGGATGCTTGTGGCATTCCCAACAAATGTTGGGATTTCTTCTCAACAGAAGCTGAGAATGAAAAGCTTAAAAGTCAAAATTCAAAGCTCAAAATAGAGATTGATACCTTGAATGTCAAACTAACAAAAGCTGAGACACAAGTATCAACTTATGAATCAAAAGGAAAAGAATGGATCAAGAAAGTTGATGAAAGATTCAAGAAAGAGAAAGCTGAACTGGAGAAAATCTTCAATCTAAAATTGTCTGAACTTTCAAGGAAAGCCGAATCAGAGACGAAAGAATTAGAACACAGATGTACCAAACTTTCAAAACAATTTTCTGATTTTGAAAAGATAGTTATTACTGAAAGAGATATCTTTGACAAAGAAAGAAAGAATTCTGAAAAGAAAAACACTTTACTGTTCAAAGAAATTTCTGATAAAAATCAGAACTTAAAGAAAGATTTTTATGCTGAAAGAAAACATTTTCAATCTGTGATTTCTGAACTTTCTGACAAATTAGCTGTCCTATCAACAGATATACAAAAGGGACAGAAGACTAAATCTGAAATGCAAAGCAAATTTGACAAGCTTTGTAATGAAAAAGCCAAGTTGAATGACAAGATCAGTCAACTTGAGAAAGCTAACTCTGATTTATCTGACAAGTTAGCATCTGATACACATGTATTATCTTCTTATGATGGTGATGCAAGTAAGAATGTGTGTGTAATCGTATCTTTGTAATTCATGACTAAGAGATATATGACAGAACCATTTTATCTTTCATCTTGTTCTATGATTGTTACTATATTTGTGCATGATTTGATTGTTATGGCTTGATTTCTGGGATCACAATTGGTATCAGAGCCTGATCAGAAACAACAGAAAAGATTTGAAGTATCGATTTGAAGACAGATTGGTTACAGTTTCCGAATTTAGAAATACACTGTTCCATTGAAATTGAATTTTTGATTTCATGGAGTTCTTGATGTAAATTTTCACACACAGTGTTCGTATGAAATAGAGGATCATTTCTTGTTTTGTTTGATTGCTCATTGGATCAACAGTCTGTTATAATTTGATCGATCTTTTCAAGTTTAGCAACCTTTAATTCGCTAACTGTCAAAGATCAATTCCCACTTCATTTGTGATTAATGTGAAAATTCACTCCAGAGGGTTGTTATCGATGATATAAAAAGTGATCTTACAAAGTTTCAGGATCAAACATCAAGTTTTGGGTGGATTTTTAGCAAAAAGTTACAAAATAAGGTTGAGATATATAGAATTCGTTAAATTCATGAAGAACTCGCAAGTAGAACTCGCAGAGTGAAAGAATTCGCAGAATACCTATTCTTGTTATTCTCAAGGAAAGAATTCGAGAGTAAAGGAATTCGCAGACTGAAGAATTCGCATCCACAAACAAGAAAAATGGCTAAGTGAAGAATTCGCACAAGTGTTCTATACGAAAAGCCAAGAATTCGCAACTGTGAGAGACACGAATTCTGAAGAATTCGCAACTCTGTCTTACACGAATTCTAAGAACTCGCATAGGCCTTCTTGTGAGAATTTCAAGAACTTGCACAAGCCTTCTTGCGAAAAGTTCACAATTCGTATCCTTACTTATATCCTTTTTACGAATTGCTTGCTTACGAATTCCTTACTTGTTAAATTTTGTGTGAGCCTTGCAAATTGCACCTTACGAATTCTTGCATTGTGAATTTTTCTTTGTGTGTAGTTTACGAATTCTTGCCTTAAAACTCATTTTAATTGATTTTTCAGTGCTTTCACTTTAAATTTTGTTGTTTTTCTGATAAAAGATCATTTCAAGCATAATTGTTGATTGACTTTAATCATGACTTATACTGATGAGAAAGGAAATCTTTGTCTTACCAACAGGGAAAGTGCATTGTCATATATGCCGGAGATTCCAAAGATAGAAGCTGTTAGGTCCCAAGGCTTGAGCTTCCCAGGAGGTCACCCATCCTAGGATTGCTCTCGCCCGAGCACGCTTAACTTGTTAGGATCAAGCGCTTACCACTACACCAAAAGCAATTGCTGGTGGTGAAGGCGCAACTTTATTTCCTTAAACCATGGTAGCGCAAAGCCCCGTACTAAGCGACAGGCGGACATGAGGGGCTGCACCACTTTCGTGGAGCCAGCGGGTCGGGGTGTTAGTCCCGGCCAGTTACGTACTCCCGAGTCGAAGGTGAGGGCGCTGGATGCTTGTGGCATTCCCAGCAAATGTTGGGATTTCTCCTCAACAATCCCCCCCCCCCCAGCATTTGCACACTGGGAAACTCGAACCCGCGACCTCGCTCTGATACCAATTGTTAGGTCCCAAGGCTTGAGCTTCCCAGGAGGTCACCCATCCTAGGATTGCTCTCTCCCAAGCACGCTTAACTTGTTAGGATCAAGCGCTTACCACTACACCAAAAGCAATTGTTGGTGGTGAAGGCGCAACTTTATTTCCTTAAACCATGGTAGCGCAAAGCCCCATACTAAGCGATAGGTGGACATGAGGGGCTGCACCACTTTCGTGGAGCCAGCGGGTCGGGCAGTTAGTCCCGGCCAGTTACGTACTCCCGAGTCGAAGGTGAGGGCGCTGGATGCTTGTGGCATTCCCAACAAATGTTGGGATTTCTTCTCAACAGAAGCTGAGAATGAAAAGCTTAAAAGTCAAAATTCAAAGCTCAAAATAGAGATTGATACCTTGAATGTCAAACTAACAAAAGCTGAGACACAAGTATCAACTTATGAATCAAAAGGAAAAGAATGGATCAAGAAAGTTGATGAAAGATTCAAGAAATAGAAAGCTGAACTGGAGAAAATCTTCAATCTAAAATTGTCTGAACTTTCAAGGAAAGCCGAATCAGAGACGAAAGAATTAGAACACAGATGTACCAAACTTTCAAAACAATTTTCTGATTTTGAAAAGATAGTTATTACTGAAAGAGATATCTTTGACAAAGAAAGAAAGAATTCTGAAAAGAAAAACACTTTACTGTTCAAAGAAATTTCTGATAAAAATCAGAACTTAAAGAAAGATTTTTATGCTGAAAGAAAACATTTTCAATCTGTGATTTCTGAACTTTCTGACAAATTAGCTGTCCTGTCAACAGATATACAAAAGGGACAGAAGACTAAATCTGAAATGCAAAGCAAATTTGACAAGCTTTGTAATGAAAAAGCCAAGTTGAATGACAAGATCAGTCAACTTGAGAAAGCTAACTCTAATTTATCTGACAAGTTAGCATCTGATACACATGTATTATCTTCTTATGATGGTGATGCAAGTGAATCAGTGTGCTCCTTTCAATCAGTAGATAACTTGTATCAAAAGATGGTTTTCAAGAAACAAAATGTTAAATCTGAAGTTTTAAAACCAAATCAGATTAAACCTTCTAGTTCATTTTATGTCAAATCTGTTGATAGATATGCTTATGAATTCAATGCTTCCAAGAAAGAGAAGATGATTTGGGTTGTTAAAGGTTTTCCTGAATCAGTCAAATATCAGAAATCATCTGCAGAAGCTGAATTGAAGAAAAATAATAGAGCACAGAAAGGTAAATCTTTTGCACCTGATGCTATCAAGTCAAATCAGCATCTGATCAGGTTAGCAAAAAGAAAACTTTGCTGTTTATACTGTTGCAGTAATGATTTTGTTCATTGGATGATGATACTCTTGAGCAGGTCCATGCAAAGTATGATCTCTATTGGAAGATGAAAGAAGAAGGTCAGAAAGATATTTGTATTGATCTTGATTCATATGACAATGAAGGAGAATATATTTATGACATTGTCAACAGATCTGAAGAGATTCCGATGAATGAAGCAAGTGTTCTGGATAATTTGTTTGAAGATAGAGACTCAGATGCTCTTAATGTTATGTTTGAGCAGAGTACACCTGAAGGACTTCACCTAAGTCCCATTCATGAGAAGATGCTTGAACCTTCTGATGTTCAGACTATTCCATCATTTCATGAATTCTCTTCTGATCCTAATGTATCCCAAACTTCTGAGGCTGAGCATAATGTTAATCTGGAGACCGGTACTGCTAATGTTCAAGTTAAAGAAGAGTTGTCGTACCAGAAAAAGCCTGATAGTCCATTAGTCCAGAAAGAGTTTGTGAGAGAGCCTCCCATAGTGCCAAAGTTCCCAGCTGAAATAGGAACTTCAAGTTCTCAAGCTGAAAGTTCTATTCCTTTTACTGGTTATGATGAAGAAGGAATGTCAATTCAAGAAATAAGAAGGATTAGACGTATATTACGTGTTCCCCATCTGGAGGAAGGAGTTAAGATTTTTGTTAGCTACATCAGACAGTTGGATGAAGATCACCTTTTGGGTATCAAAGATCAAACTACTGAGTATCAGAAAGATTATATTCGGATGCTACAGATTATGGGAAGAACAAGAAAAGATGTCAAGATCAAGTCTGAAATTCTGGAGGTTATCAAAGTAACCATGATGAAGTAGAAGAAAATCTGTTATCCTGAATTCACTGTGCAAAGAAAGAATCTGAGAATTTACTCATTCAATGAAGCTGACTATGCCAGTCTTCATTTCAGAGATATTGAGTTCATTTACCATGATTTCAGGAACCGAACTATCAGACATCCAAAGATTGTTTTTGGTCTTGATACTATCAAAAGATTCATTCGGAGGCACATATATACTTATCTTCATGACTTCCAATTAGGCATTGAGACAAATCAGAATAGAATCAATATTCTAAAGCCAGACTTTACACATCCCTTGCTTGAAGAGACACCACTCTACACAGTGCTAAGAGAGCCAAAACTTGGTGTTGTGTATGAGAATGATTTCAAAAAGGAGAAAAGGTACATGAGAGCAGCCGAAATTCATAAGTTCTCTGATGGTACTCTTGAAGATGTGTTAAATAAGTTGGAAGAGTTACACGAGGAAAGTGAGAAGAAGGGGTTACAAGAAAATGATCATTGGCATCGGATGGACATAATTTGGACAGAGAATGTGATAGATGCCATCAAGGACAGATTAAGATTCAGGCAGGCTATAAGAAGGTTTGAAGGATACATGGGGATAAGAAAGACAAGCATGCGGAGATAGACTAGTTCAAGAAAGTCTAATTGATCAAAAAGGGGGAGATTGTTAGACCTAGAGTTTTGAGTCAATTAGAATGATAGTATTGTCTTTTGTATGTTGACTTTATGTGAGGTCAAGGCTTGTTTGACCCATATATAAGTCTTTGCTTTCTTTGTGTTTGTAAGAAGTTCTAAGTAAGTAAGAATGTGTGTGTAATCGTATCTTTGTAATTCATAACTAAGAGATATATGACAGAACCATTTTCTCTTTCATCTTGTTCTATGATTGTTACTACATTTGTGCATGATTTGATTGTTATGGCTTGATTTCTGGGATCACAATGTTAATGTTTTATTTTATGGAAGTAGATTTTGAGTATAGATGTATTTCATTTTGTGTTTTGGAGAAATGCATGGTTTTGTGTTATGGGACTTTTTGAAAGGCTAAATGTTATAAACTCACTTGGAAAACGATTTGTCCCAATCTAAACTATGTTGGAGTAAATTATATGTTTTGGAGCATGGGTTTACATCGGGTTGACTTTGTTTGATTTTATTTTATGAATTTCAACGTTGGGTCTTTGGATTTATTGAGCTTATGGCTCGAAATGGATTTTTGTTGGGTTTTGAGGACACTTGTCCGCTTTTAATAGCTCATTGTTGAGCGTTTGGTTATGATTTGCATTCACTGCATTTTATTAGAGAGTTACATGTTTTGAATACGTCAGTTGATTCATTTTGAGTCATGTAATGTTTTAGTTAGTGCAATGGAGCCATAGGCACGGTGTTCCTATGTCCCCGTTTTGGACATTTGGTTCACCACATTGGCACGGAATAGGCATCGGGCTCCATGGTAAGTAAGGTGTAGGCCTATACGGTCGGGCAGCGTCCCATGGACAGTAAGGTGTAATTCCATTGTGTGCCTGTGTTCCCCTGTTTTTCGAGCAATAGACTTGGAGTAGTTGAGCTCGGTAGGTTTTATATGTGTAACCCACACGTTTTGGTTTCCTACATAGTTATTTGACCGAAATTCTGTGTTCCGTCACGTACTATGTAATTGGGTCTCCCCCATCACCGCAAGGTGTTGTTTTGGGTATGAAGTTTTATATTCCGTGTTTTCGGTGACGTTTGAGTTTGGGTACTTATCCATGTTTTAAGGTTTTGAATATTGAAACTCATTCGAGCTATTGGGATGTTTTGGAAGTTGGAGTTATCTACATTTTCTGTGTTTGATCATTATAACGTCAGTCATGTTTTACGTGCGCTTTGGGTTTTGGCTTTATTTAAAGACGCTTTTGTTTTATGATTTTAAATCACGAAAAGGGGAATGATGGAAAGGAGATTGTTTTAAGATTTAATGTATTTCATTTTGGTTGCTTTCAAATCAAATGTATTGAATTTTCGAAATCATGATTTTAAATAACATTCTTAAAGTTATTGCTTTATATATCTCTAATGAAAACTCTTGAGCTCACTAGGCGTTAAGCCTAACCTTTTTTATTTGTCGACATGTGCATCACGTTCCAGTTGGGGTTTGGTTCTAGCAGTGCTACGAGGAGTTGAGCATTAGATTCAAACGAGAGTAAGTAGTGTCGTGAAGTCTTCCACAGTTGGAAATAGTAATTGTTATTGGGTTGTAGTAGCACCCATTCTTATTATAGACTGCATGTATAGAATGAATGTGTGTATTGAGGTTAAATCTTAAATTGTGATAGAAGATGAATCATTTATTGTTGTATTTAGAAAATTTTAAATTAGTTGCTATTTCCAGATTTGAGGGTGTTACAAGTTGGTATCAGAGCTTAAGTTTGAGAGATTTAGGTGTTGATTTTGAATGCCTAGACTCAAACTAGCGTAATTTAAGTGTTTGAATGTGAGATCACACCATTAGGCACTTTAGGATTTAGTGATTCGAGGTGAGTGGATTCACTAGGAACGGGAATCAAGCCGAAAATGGCAAGGATGATCATGTACAGTACATTCATAATAGCACCTGGCCAGTGTTATGGTGAGCCTACGAGTTACATATGTATGCTTGAAGTGCATTGGTACGATAACCGTTGGGGTAGTGAAGAAGTTTCTGAATGAGTAACCGTTAGAAAGAGTTGATGATTTGAGTATTCGACGCTTGGAATGACAGTAAGCATCGTGATAGCATTAAGTGGACCATTTCGGATCAGAATGAATGGATGGGTTAGAACCGTAGATTTTTGGAATCGACATTATTCGAGGAGAAATTGTAAGAAGAACCGATGAAATCTTCGATGATTGCCTTAAGACATTTGATCACCCGGATGATAATAGTATGTCGGGAAAGTGAGGAACGTGATTTCGGGATGTTGAGTGCCGACCAAAATTCATGCATGAAATGTATTTCTAAAATGAGTTGCATCAATTGTTTCTCATGTTTTCAAAGCATAAATTGAGTTATGTTATGAAGTCTTGGTAAAACATTTAGCACTCATCAGATTTTAAATCGTGAGCTTAAACATGCATGAAATTGTTTGGTTGCACGTGGTTGCAAATTTTTATAGAAGATCTCTTTATTCCCGTTTCGTGTCTAACGCTTTTTTTCGGATATTGTAATATCCGTGTTTTAATGTTATTTGGGTTATTGGGCAAGTAACTGTGGAATTTTGGACTTTGACATTGGATCTCCTCTACGTATGTTAAGGTTTTAAAGGAAGAGTTGTTTCCATGTCTTGAGTCAAAATTTTCTTGCGAATTTTAGTCTGTATGAGTCGTGTCGAATTTATAAAATATTATTTATGACTTTTTGCCACGCACGAGTGTATTGGGAATTGCGTGAGTTTTAATTTTATTGCGTGTAAATTTACGAGCTTTTGGGCGTCGTGTCTTATGAAAGTTTTGTTGAAAAAGGGTCACTTTATCGTACGTTGTGGTTTTAGAATTTTGACATTTTTAGACTTATTGTCGTCTTATATTTTTGTTTATGTTGGGAATGAAAAATTCGACACCACTTGGTTTTTAGCGTTAATGAGTTTTATGAAAAAAAATTCAGTTGGGTATTATGGTGTCCTATCTTACGACCTTTTGCGTCGCGTAGATACATTTTGGAATGTGTATACATGCATTATTGTGTGCGTTAGTTTATATGTTTTGTTAATAGATGTCATCCCACGTGTTATACTTGGATTAAATTATACTATTGGTGTGAGTAAACGTATAAAAAATTTATGTTGCTCCAAATAGAGCTGTTGATCTAAACGTTCTTCAAATGTTGACTCTACCGTCATAAGCTTTCCGCAATGCATGAAATGAATTTTCGGTTTGCATGTCATTGTAGTTACCGCTTTGGGTACGTGTGTTTTATCTGTGCCGCCCAAAATTTGAGCTTGATTTAAAAATTTATTTACGCTCCCATTGCGTTGTTAAATTTAGGAAATAAACAGACGTATAGGGGCCTTGTTGGGGATTTTATCCTCCGACGTTTTGTAGTTTAAAGGAAAAAATTTTAAAATTGAAATTGTGAAATCCTCTTTTGGGAGTTGCACAACTTTTATTGCACATGTTCTAGTGCAGAAAATTATTTTCATATACATAGTATAAATTGATGCATACTAGGACCATGGTAGTCCGTTCGAAAATTTTGCTGCGCATCTTTTGGTACCGTTTTATTAACGTAAGTGCTATTCAAATGAGTTTTGGAAATGTTTTTCTATGCGTAGTGTTGGTGATCAATTTTCAAACCTAACGAATAAACGGTAGTAGATTTTTACGCATATGATAAATTGTTATAAAACTTTTGCATTTAAAGGTTTTATAAAATTCCAAATTGGCATACTAGTCAGAAAACCTTGAACTCATTGGGGCTATAGATTTAAAATCCTATCGTGAAATGAGTTGTAATTCTAGACTAGCAGAGTCCTTGGGATTTTAAGCGTCGGATGATTCGACTTGTAGTCGGTCTGAACTTCGGGTTTCAGATTTTGAATCGGGTCATGCATGTGTTTGGGAATGTGCCATCGGGACAAGTCTTCAAGATTAAAGGGAATGTTGTGGTTCATTTGATAGAGATGTAAGATTAGAAATTTTAGTGCCATGTTTGGTGCTATCCGTATTATTGGCAATGCAAACCTGGAGTGAAATATTGGGCGGTAAACCCACGTTTTCAGTGTTACCATTTTGATTTTACGCATCAACTTGTTCTTTTGAGGTCAATGAGTCTTTGGTATGTTTGAATGTACTCTCGGTTGATCGTAGCGTTTGCCTCGCAATGATCGAGTTCTAAGGAGATTCGATGTTGGAAATTAAGTATTGACGTGTAAGATTTATTTGATGTGGTAAAGATCTTATTGGCAGAGTGTTTGAAGTTTGAGGATAGATCGGAGTTGCGTGATAGCCTAGTCTGAGGTGATTAACACCCCGGAAAGCGTATTGGTACGTCCTTGAGAGGAAGGCCCTACCAAGAGCAGGGGTGAATTATTAAGGAATTTGGAATTTCTTTGGGCTCGGGGATGATATTTGGGATGCAGATACAGAATTGTGTTGGACTGGACTGTATTAGTCAATGAGAAGTTGAGGTCACAAGCAGCCTCTAGGGTAGTGCATGTCCCCTAAGGTTGGGAGACAACTGTGATTGTAAAGTTGGGAATTGCTCCGGTAAAATTCGATTTTTACTTTGGTGCGAGTATGACATGTCTAGATGGGGATTGGATGTGAGAGCCTTCACTAAAATCAGCATGACACTTCGGCAGGAAGTTATCACGTTTTTACTAAAGGATGGAATATGTTAAAAACAATCCCTTGGGAGGGAGACAGTTGCTTGTGATAATGACATCTTTGAGACATATGTTTAATTTGTATTTTGGGGGATAGGAGAAACCCAAAAAGTGCTGAGAATGGAACTGGCATGCCTGGCGTGAGATAGATTTCGAGGACGAAATCATTCTAAGGTTGGGAGGATTGTAACATCCACGATTTCGGTAAAATTTCACCTCTCTGGTTAAACCATAGTTAAAAATCTTGCTTGGGTTGTGTTTGTTTATTTGGGGTTTTGGATCGAGAGCACTTCAGGTCAAAAAGTAGGATTTCGGACTCCGGTTTGGGTGATGCGACCATGCCCGATGACTGTGACAGTGTCACTGTCGCCAAGGGCACAGTCGCGGGGATCAGGCAACTCTCGGTACAGGTGGTGCGAGAGTGCCCGGCGATTGTGACACTGTCACTCTCGCCGTGACACATTCACTGAGGAAGGAGGGCCCGCAGTCTTTGAATACCTTTTCAAGTCATCAAACCCTTTTCAAGTCATCACAATCTTTGAATACCTATATTCCCCTTTATGATAAAATAACATTCTCCGCCCTTTATGAAATGACAATCTTCGCTCTTTTTGATCTGTGTATCCGTCAATTCATGAATTGTATATACCCGAATCTTTTCAAATTCAGATATAATAAACGTTGTAACCCTGAATCAACAAATCATACAGTTAGAATGCCTGTAAGTAGCACAGAGCCACTTTGTACAACGGATGTACATTGGAAAGGAGTTTTTGTGATGTTCACTCCCCAGGGCTTCCATTCAATCATCGAAAAACCATAAAGGAATTTTCTATGAATTTTATGACAAGAAAACATATTCCTTGTGTGTACGTGAAAAAGTAAAATGATTGAAGCTACTTAAGCTTTTTCAGGCTCAAAATGTGTAAACTGTTGAGACAGCAACAAGTATTACACGGACTCAGTGTGCATGAAAGAGGTGTGAAGGTGGGGCAAGATGCCTTCTTTTTCAATATCTAAATCTTCCGAGTGAATGAAGACCAGATAGCATATGTGTTGCGTCCCCAAAGAAAATTAAACATTTCTTTGTTGAGAAAGGAACGAGTGGTTGGTGGGGTAATTACAAGAGTTGGCATGGGCTAACTGCCTTTTTCAATGATGGTCACCAAAGAATGTGAACCAATCAGTAGATGTAGCTGCCCGACTCAGAAAGTGGTTGGTGCAGAGTTTTGATATTCTTTTAACTCTGATCTCACACCCCTTGCTTTTTAACATTTAAGCTCACTTCTAACCAAACTCTCTTTTACATTTTCCCGCTCCACACACTGAGAAAAACTCAATCGGATGAGTTATCTCCCCCACTCTTTGATTTAAAACCCCTCATCCCTCAATCACTCTAGGATTACTTCCGGGGTAGGAAACACTGGTTAACGTGAATCCATGGAAGTTCTGTTTAAGCTCTCACACTGATCCCATGTAAGTCCTAAAAAGAATATTTGCTCAACAATTTAACTTGAACAGTTCAGCACATGATAACATTGTCAAAATGTATGCTCATCAAAAGATATGAATGATAATTGAGCATTTGAACTTTGAAGATCTCTCAAAACAATGAAATTGAATGAATAAAATGAAATAAAGAGAATTGTTTTGAGAATCTGACAATGTATCAATCAGATCAATATCTTGAGATATAAACATGAAATGGCTGGGGTATCAAAGAACTTGATAGTTTGTTTATATGAACGAATATAAACAATTTAGCAATGAACGTACAAAGATTGAAATGATAATTGGTGCTCAACAACATTGAATTACAAACGGGGGTATTACCATCGAAAAATTGTTTCGTTATGAGACATGGTAATAAAAAATTCAAATGAAGTACTGAACCGGTGTGTGTGAATACTTGACAGTATATGGACAAGATAATACACAAGTATTGATCTTTTGAAACACACGGTCAGTTAAACAACAGAAATGAAAAACATTTTAAAATCACACTTCTAAATTTATGAAATCTATTGAAAACTAGAAGTGGTTTGAACATTTAAGAAAATATTTTTCCTGTTCGAAAGTTGTTTTTCTTTCAAACAATCAGAGATCTAGATCAGAAGATACTTACATTTTAGCTCCCCCTCAAATCATGATAAAATGTTTTAAATTCTGATAAGCTCCCCCTGGATATTTTCATGATATCCTTATCTTAAACATTGAAAACTGAGTCCTAAACTGATGTATTTAGAAATCATATTCCTTTAACATTTAAGATTGGGTTTTGATTTATTGTAATCAGAAGCCAAAACTCCTTGACATTGAGAACGGGTCTTGAACTGAAATATTCAAGAGCCAACATTCTTTGAGGTACGAGTCCTAGACTGTTTTGTCTAGAAGTCAACAGTCTTGCTCCCCCTAAACCTGTGGTACCTGCAAAACAGATTTGACAGGTTTTGGTACCCACTGGTATTTGGGTCCTAGTAAGTTAGATTTAAGAATCCACTTCTCATTAGATTTAAAACCTTTTAGTTTACTTTTCTGAGAAGTAATTCTATAAGTTCTATAACAGTTATGAGCAGATTCTCTCTGAACATAATCATTCTTTCCACAGTAAGAACAACAGATTTTCTTCTGAGCAATCCTGATCAAATGATTAGTAGAATAAAACATATCAGGTTTACCAAAAGAATTATCTTTATGAGTTCTGTTCTTGTTGGCATTTGATGTGGAAGCTGATGATTTGTCATTTTTCTTCTCATCTAGAGAACCTTTCACTCTCTAGACCATCTTTCCTTTCTTAGAAAGATGTTTCTCAAAAGATTTAACATAAAAGCTCGCTGGACTATCAACAAACTTGTCATAAAACAGATTAGATGGTCGAATCTGATTTGATTTGACAATTTTAGATTTGACACTTGTCCTTCTTGAAACACTTTCATGAATTGAACTTGAAGCAGTTTTAAAAGAGCAAACTGATTCCGTTGAATTGTCATATGGTGATTGACTAATCACGCTAGCATAAATCTTTTTTGACAATTCAACATTTGCAGCTTTCAAGTCCTTTATCTTTTTTATACAAAATGTTTCTTTCATCTGAAAGTGTGTCAAACTTCTTTTTCAAACCAGATTTTGCCATATGTTCTTTTTGAATGTCTGTTGTTAGAACAAATATCTTGGATGAGAGCTTAGATATTTCAGATTCAAAAATTAGACGTTCTTGCTAAAAATCTTCTTCCAAGTTCTTGTTTTTCTCAGAAATTTCTTTGAAAATCCCAACAATTTTCTTTTCCGCATCAAAAGACTTCTTCTTTTCTTGGAAAGATTTTCTTTCATTTTCAAGTAAGTCTTGTAATGTAGAAATTTGCTTGGGAAGTTCAAGATTTTTGTTTTCAATAACTTTTCTCTCTTTTGCAAATGTGTCCCTTTCAGTTATAATAATCTTTTCAAATTCGGATACTTGCTTTGAGAGTTTTATACATCTTAGCTCCAAATCCTTTTTCACTTGAGAAACTTTCTTTGAAAAGTCAGAAAGCTTTTGAGTAGAAGCACTCTCCAGATTTGCTTTGCCTTTATCTGCTTGGAGGCTTTTCATCATATCAACATTTTTAGCTTCCAATGCAAATATTTGATCTTCAAAAGCTTTAAACTTGATGTGCAGATCAACTGATTCAGCTTTCAGCTCTGATGTTTGTTGTTCATTTGTCTTCAGTTTGCTTTGAAGATTGGACATTTTTCTTTCTTTTAATTTGATTTCTTTCTCTCTTGCCTCAATGATACCTGAAAAATCAGATTTAGAATTAGAAATTCATTTAGCACATGGAAAAGTTTTATCAGAATTTAACAATTTAGCTTTAAACTCCTAAATCTGATTTAGCAGATCTGAATTTTTAATTTTCAGTTTATCTCGTTCAACTTCTATAATAGGTATATCAGGCATGTACTGTATAGCAACATCTCTCCCTGATAAAAAATCTTTAGACATCTTGATATCTGAAATATGTCCCCCTCAGGAAAATTTCTAAGTGTTAAACTCACAGAACAAAGAAACTCACAAAACATAGAAAATCGCAAAAACAATGTGGATACACTTCTCGCTAACAGGCTTGTGCGCGTTTCTAGTTCGCGCAGAGCACTACGTGCGCGTTTTGAGATTCTCGATAGAAGGATGTGCGCGTTTTGAGCTTCTCGCAAGTCAATACGTGCATGTTCTATACTTAGAATTTTTTTTGACGATTAATAACTCTCAAAACATAAACTCGCTAAACACTAGAACTCACAGAGAGGTTCATGCGCGTTTCCACTTCTCGCATGTCAATATTTGTGCGTTTTAGTCACAAACTCACACAATACATGAAACATCAAAATCCTTCTTCGTGCGTGTTCTTACTAGTTTGCACGCTTCGACGTGCGTGTTCTTCACTTTGAAGCTTGCGCGTTTAATGTCGTGCATGTTCTTCCCTTGCGCGAATTTTGAATCTAGCGTGTTCTTCAGACTTGAACACGAAATCGATCCAAAATTTTACAGACCTGTAATTTTCTTTACAAAATACACAGAAATGATCGACTATTGAATCTAAACACTTATCTAATACAACTTTTAAGATAAAAACAACAAAATCACATAGAATCGATCAAGCACAGTGTTCGACATATTTTCAAACCGAAAACTACAAAAATTCAAAATTGGATATGATTCAATGCGAATTTCGTGAAACAACCTATACAAGAAATGTTCTACAATAGTAATCGAACCCTATGAACTCATTTTCTTGCAATAAAGTTGATTTTACATGAAAATTTTGATGCAACAGTGATTTTAAAAAAAATATGTGTATTCTTTAAGAATCAAAATATAGATCTAATCAATTTAAAATCTAACAATCTGAATGATTTTGTCTAGCCCTGATACCAAATGTAAGTCCAAAAATTCAAGCAAACATCAAGATTTGACAATTGATCACATATTCTAGAGAGAGAGTAGAGAGAGAAACTTCAATAGTCGTATATCTCACTATGACAATTGTTACAAATCTTACAATGAACTCCTACACAACTAATCTCTCATATGCCTATCTCACACACAAACACTTATACTAAAAGGTATTTATACACAGTTGACTTTACAACACTTGACAAGACTTTGACTTTACATGACCTTGACTTTTCTACTTAAATCTTGGATACAATTATACACTAACAATACAAGCATCAATCACATAGTTATCACGATGTATCACACATTTATAACATAATTATCACATTCCTATCACATTTGAATACATTTATCATTCAATTATCACATTTGAATACGTCTCCCATTTATCACACATCTATCACATTCGATATAAACTAATCATTTGAATACATTTCAGTATCATGATGTAATTTGTACTGTAGGTTGTAGTTCCTGAGTGGTAACGTATACCATGTTCAAGTGTTGTTGTATGATCGTCCCAAAACAAATCCATTTCTGATTTTAAAAATAGGAAAATTTATTGCTTTTTGAAGTTAGTTTTCACATAACAAAAATTTTCCAGAACCACTTAGTCAGTTTCCAACTAAATGGATGTATTCAAATGTGATAGTTGTGTGATAAATGTGATAGAATTGTGTGATACAGTGATAAAATCAAAATAGTGGGTTTCAAAAACCAGTCTTTCAATACACCCATTGATATGTAGAGGCCTCTTCTTCCTCGACACCTTCTGTATATTGTGATATATGGATGTCGATTTTCCCATGATTTCCCCCTAATTCTAGCACCTCCTGTGATATACGTCCTTCGATATTTTCCTACTATTATTCAATATCGAATGTTGTGATAACATGGTTGTCGACTAAATACTTATCACCTTCACGATGATCGGCACAATCTGATCGTGTTATGTGATTTTGGATTCCAATTTCCAACCTTACCCTTACATGTCTTTAATATTACAAAATAATATTTCATATTTATTTACTTTTATAAAAATCCCTCAAAATTTTCAAACGTGCGATTTTAAAACCAATTATTGGTTAACAAATGTTCTCGATTTTTCGTAGATCACAGGTGCTCTCGTTTAAACCATTCCATATATATATATATGTATATATATGTATAAGGTCAGGTTTAGGGGAAAACCGCAAAAAAAAAAATGATAAACTGAGGAACACCTGGTAACCGTTCAACTAGATGGTATGAATATGTGCATACTAGTAATTTGTAACATGCACACGTGCATATAGACATGTGCATAATACACACGTGCATAAAAACACAAAAATAACTTCAATTACTTGTACGCGCATGTGCCGTCCAGATGAAAGGCTATCAGATGTTCATCAGTTTTTCATATTTTTAGGGTTTTCCCTTAAACCTCCATATATATATATATATATATATATATATAGAGAGAGAGAGAGAGAGAGAGAGAGAGAGGGAGGGGGAGAGAATTGTATTTACTGTTTATCTGGTTTAGTGATTTTTACAGGCTGAGTGCTTAAAATGAAAATGCAACGACACCGGTCCTAATGGTTTGCATTTTTCAAAGGTTTGGTCCCTTTGTTAGATGTCGGTTAAAAAATGCGTTAACTTAAGAGAAAATTGTCTCTTTTACACTTTTCTCTCATTTTTATTAAAAACTATTATATTATCCATATAGAAAATTGTATACTTTAAAATAAGGAAATCAATTCTTTAGCTATTTTTTGAAAATGGCTTAACCTCCTAGCCATTTTCTCCTAAAAATTAACCAAATAACCCATATCTTCGTGAAACCACATCGCATTTACGAACTCATGCATAGAGACCCAAATCAATTTACACATTTGGCCCCTGACCTCACCACAAGTTCGTATTTACGAACTCAAGCCATAAAATTTATAGACACTTACATTTTCGGCCCCTGATCGCACCACAAGTTCGTATTTACGAACTCAAGCCATAAAACTCATAGAAATTTACAGATTTGGTCCCTCATCGCATCACATGTTTGCAGTTACGAACCCAAATCCTTGAAAGTTCAAATTTTACAGATTTGGCCCCTATTCGCATTACCCAAGTTCGCAGTTGCGAACTTGGAACAAATGGCCCCAGAAGTTTGAATTTTTATACTTTCAACCCCTATTCATGAAAACCCAAGTTTTTGACCATGTATCTTTGCGATTTCTCAAGATTTATGTATTTTTCACGTGTTTTTTGCATTTTTTTACGAATGTACACTATTTTTTTTTCAACGAATCTGTACAATGATTGTATTATTGTCATACAATTGGTTAGATGAATTTAATGCATGCCATCTATAAAGAGTAAAGAAAGACAAACGATGAGGATATCCCTGAATACGATATCAGGTACTTCTTGCTTTCTTTGTTCATGATTTTTTTCCTTCTTCAATTCATTTGAAAATGAGTTCCGGTCCCGAAAAGTTAAGTTATATCTTCATAACAGTGGTCAATGGGTGCAAGATAATAATGTGTGGGATTATGTTCGTTCTGATGATTTTGTGCAGCATAATGTACGATTGCGAGCAAACAATACACATCAAAGCTTGATTGGTTATGTTGATAAAAAATTTGGAATCGAACGTTCTGCTGGTGTAACCAAGTTAATGTACAAGAATGATGGTTCACTTTTTGAGTTAACTGATGATAAAGATGTTTGTGGTTTCATGGAATTCGCAGCCGAGTCAAATAAATCGCTTGCACTTTTTATGTATGTCAATTATTCGATGTGACGTGGAGGTGATGTCGGTGGTAGTCCCACACTGAAAACCATGAAACCAAAGATCAATATCAAACTCAAGGAATGTATATTCCTCAATGCGAGTCTGAGCCTCAGTTTCAGCCCTCCTACGACCCCAACTCTATTATAAAGCATACATATGGTCGTAGTGAGTATTATACTGATTTTGTTCCTAAGATACAAGTAGAAGAAGAAGAAGAAGAAGAAGAAGAATAAGAAGAAGAAGAAGAAGGACGATTTGCTAGATTTGATGATGACGAAGCCCATGTTTTCTCATCGGGTATGTCTGATGTTGAATTATCAGAAACTGATAAAGATGAAGACGAAAAAGAAGTAGAAACTACAAACCCTTCTAATAAATCAGTTGGTGGGTTAAATGGTTATTTTCATATGCCTCCTCCCCTTCTAAACCTAGAGCCCTATATAATAACCAACCAACCCACACCTTACAATCGTAGTGTAAGAATAGTTTTTGGTCAGATATTTGATATGAAGGATGAAATGATTACTTAGCTCGTAACATAGTTTCTTGATGAGGAGTTCGAGTTTAGAATGAAGAGATCTAGCAAAATCAGATACGAGATCGTATGCGTCAAAGAGAATTGTGGTTGGCATATGACGATGGTCACCATAGGAAAAGACACTATGTTTCACTTTCGAACGTTGATGGAAGTACACACTTGTTGGAAGACCCAATTGAATCCCACCCACCACCAAGCAAACCAAAAGGTTTTGGGCCATCTACTCAATGACAAATTTTTAGATGCTAGTAGCGCACTTCATCGAAATGACATCATGCACGATATAAACCAGTAGTACGGTATTACTATTGGATACCACCAAGGTTGGTGTGCGATATGTAGTGCACTACTACTGGTGAGGGGAAGTCTTGAGGAGGCGTTCACCCGACTCCCTACATTTTTATATAATATGGAGTTGTGAAATGTAGGTACACGTACCAGAATAAGGACAGATTATAGAGGATGTTTTGAGATGTGTTTTGTTGCCCTTAGTTGCGCGGTAAGTATAGCTATGTCATATGTTTACATATTATAAACTATAACATTTACAAATGTAAACCATCTACTTTTTTGTAGATCCGGAATTTTTTTGACAAACTTGAATCGTGTCCTTGTAATAGACGCCGCTTATTTGAAGGGACGTTTCTTGGGTACAATGTTCTTGGTGGTTGCCATGGACACAAATAACAACATTATGCCTATTGCTTTTAGGGTAGGTAGGTCTGAGACCGAGGAGGAGTGGACTTGACTTTTGTCCATGTTGAGAGAATGTATCGAAGATCCGGAAAGCTTGATGTTTATGTCCGACAAGGTTGCTTCCATAAGCATCACAATTTCCACCGTGTTCCCAACAGCCCACCATGCTATATGTTGTCGCCATTTGGAGATGAACGTGAAAAGAAGGGATAAACGAATTAAAATATATAAGACGACATACTGGAAAGCATGCAAAGCTTATACGGTGCTGGAGTGTGACCGGTACATGATGGCACTATAAGTTAGTATACTAGTCGAAGCTCAAACGATAGACGAGGCTGGCAAGGAGAGATGGTCAAGGGACCATTTTTCTAGTATACGATACAATATTATGACCTCAAATAGTGTAGTGTCGGTGAATGAATGTCCCATTTTGCACGTAGATTATCGATTGTTGGACTTATGGAGTACTTCCGAGGTTTTCAACAATAGTGGTACCTAATTCGACGGGATAAAGAAGGTTAAAAAACTCTGAAATTTGAACTTATATATATATATCTGTATGTTCATGTTCTTCTTATATTGTAACACAATTAACACATATTTGTAGATCAAATGCAAAATTAGCTCACACCGTGGGCGGAGGCTAAGATTCAGAGAATGGCGGGCAAGTCTGCCACATGGACCATCGCGGAATTGGCTATGGTGTATTTGAGGTTTGGGATCACCGTAGGAAAGCAAAGGTCAAAATGCCCCTCTATAGTTGTGAATGTATGAAATGGCAAGTTTCTGGGTTACCTTGCGTTCATGCCATCGTTGTTGTAAGACATTCTAGTTCTAGAGATTGCAACAATTTGGCTATAAGTTACTTTACGTCCGAAAATTACCGGACAACATATCAGGAGGTAATCGTGCCAGCTGGACCTTCTCAATCATGTTTGTCTTCAGATGTTCCCCTTATGACATGCTATCCATCCTTAATAACTAAGAGACGTGTAGGGAGACCAGTAACAACGACCGAGGTCCATCTTGTGGTGAAGGTCCCATACAGAGAAAATATGGTAGCTGTGGAGCCATAGGACATACTCGTAGAGAATGTCTAACTCTTATTGAATGAAGCGTGCCTAGGAGCAGAGCTTCAGGTAGCCAAAGAAGACGATCGCAGGCATCATCAGAGCTAGAACCACATCGAACTCTATGATATGATAGTATTTACCTCAATGTTGATTTTTAACGAGTAAATCGTGTTAAGTGCTCCTTGTTAAACTAAATAAAAATAAGTGTTTGTTTAGTGTTATTGTTAAATTAAATAAACATAAGTGTGTTTTAAGTCTTTACGTTAAATTAAAACATCATTTTATTAAGACGCACATTTTCTTAAACATGGAACGGATACAGTACATCTCAACTAAAGAAGAAACCCTCAGAGAAATCAAGTATCCCTCCGGTAGAGAGCCTGACACTTCTTGATCCACTCAGCCCTTTCATTGATCATGTCCTCTAGATCGGGATAGTTTTATTTGATACTTTTTGCTTTTTTCTCTTAATCCCTGATCTCTCTCTGCATCACCTTCACCTGGTTCTTCTTTCCCTCGATCACCGCCTTCATCGCTAGCTGCTCGTCCCAGTTCCTCCGCCATAGGTCAACTAGCTCCTAGATCTCCATTTGCGTCTGTCGTATTGATTGATTCATCCTTACCGACATGATTTGGGAAGGCATAGGTCTTGATGGCCTGACGGGAGAGGTTGGGGGCGCTTCTCCTTCATGTGCCCAGCATACCAGACATATCCCTCTTCCATGGCCTCTCGCTCCTCCTCTATTATTGGAAAATAGACTCTAGTTTTTCCATGGTTCATCCACTCCTCCACTGTTTGTGGTAGTTTCCAACTCTCCTGAAACTTCCATCTATCAATGGTTGTTTCGATGCAGAGCGGGAAGTTCCAACCATAGTGTTATAGAAAGTAGGAAAAGGTAGGTAAAAAATGTTTCAATACAGTGTAGAAGATAGGAAATGATTGATAACAAGTTGTGAATTTTGAGTTCATCAGGCATCCTACTTATAGTAATGAAAATCCACATTCGCAATTGCGGAGCTGGATTTGGTCAAGATATACTTGCAAGATTTGTCTGAAAAAGGTTGCAAGATTCGTTTGAAAAAGGATGGAAGATCGTCTAAAAAGGTCTGCAAGATTCGTCTGAAAAAGGTCTGCAAGATTCGTCAAATAGTTGCAGGTTTATCTTGACCAAAGCTAGGTTCGCAATTGCGAAGGTGGCTTCATGCAGCTATAAATACTCTCGTCTCATGAACTTAAAATTCACAACATCCGAAATTTATCATCCACTGATATCGTAACCCTCTCGCCTTTCACCAAAGATAAACACATGGCCAGAAACACATCCTCTTCAAACTCCACTCTTCTCAGATGCCATCGAGAATTGTAAAACAATTGAAAAGGCCCAAGCAGAGTTGATAGGCTTGATCTATTAACCCTATTACATCACTTTTTATTAAACTTTCCCTTTGTTTTATATTCCAAAATACCCAATTTGAGTCTCTTTTATCTTTATTTTAGCATTTTTATCATTAATAGAGTTAATCATGAATTAATGGCATTTTATGTTAATTAGGATCTAATTTAGACATTAATTAAATTTATGTAGATTTTGGAAAAAAAATACTACAGCTTCCTAGAGGAATCATTTGCTGCTGATTTCAAAGCTGTAGGAGTCCTGTAGGAGTCAAAGTGGGCTACATTTGTTGTTTGGGCCCAACTTGCTGATGGGCCGAATAAATTACCGATGGGTTGAAGATTTAGAGCTTAAATCATATTTTTGGAAGACTTTAAGGGCTTACATCATCATTTAACTTTTTGTTACTTAGAACCCAAGTTTGCCGTTTAGTATAAATATGCATGTTATGTATGATTTTAAAAAACACACAACCTTTGGGTTAAATACCTTATTTACATTATTTCTTTCTAGTTTATAGCTAATACTCCTTAAGAGTTGAATCTTTTGGTTCTTGGAAATTAGGGGGTGTTTGGTTGGAGGTATTAGAAGATAAGTAATGGGAGTGATATTCATTGCAAGTGTTTGGAACAAATAAGCAATAGGAATGGAATGAAAGATGTTGTTTGGTTGGGAGTAATATAATTAATCATTATATTAGAAGAGGGTAAAATCCATACCCACCAAATTTGGGGGGAATAAAAAAAAATGGGCGCATCATATCCTTGTTTGGTGACCTAATTGTGTAGGCGTCTTCTACTTCACCATCCACAACAATTGCTTCTGCCTCACTGGTACAGAGCTCGTCGATCAGCTTCAATAGATCGATCTCTTTCAATCAATCAACTTCAATAGATCAATCTCTTTCAATCGATCATTTCCTCCTCTTTGTAGAACTCGTCGACAACATCAAACTTGATTGATTTGCTTTGACAACATCAAACTCGATCGATTTGCTTTGACAACGTCAAACACGATCGATTTGCTTGTAGAACTTGATCGATTTTCTGTTGGATCCCAATCTCTGACACAAAAGAAGAGAAGAAACCAGACCGGTTGTGAGTGGTGGATCGAGGATGAGCAGAAAAAAGTAATGGATATTGTTGTTGTCGTTGATTTGGAGTAAAAATAACCAGGAATAGAGAGATATGATGTGACTTGGGTTTACTTCGTCGCTCTCAATCTGTGACTTCTTTTTGATCGATTTTTTCTGTTGATATCGTTTGATTTTTTATGTTTTCATCTTGGTTCAATTTCTTCTATTTGATTCGATATGTGACATTCTTTTCTTTGGGGATTTTTTCTGTTTTCATCTTTGTTCGATTTCCACCGGAATAATAGGTTTACCAGAGATTTTCTGTCTATAAAAGGATCACATCAATAAAGGGAGGAAGAAAGTCCATTAAAGCCAGGATGGTTTTTTCTTTTCTAAACATCGACAATACAAAGGAATGTACATCAATCCTTAACAATATAATGAAAAGATTCATTTTTGATTGCCCCAATAATGATTCAAGTTCTTAACAATTAAACAAGATAATAAACACAACAATAAGATTAAATCAAACCTGATTGATATATGATTCAAACGATTACAATCCCTTGTTGGTTTTCTCTCTATGAAGCTCTTTACTTTCTCTCTGCCGT
The DNA here is from genome assembly GCA_954870635.1 of Arctium minus. Classification (NCBI taxonomy): domain Eukaryota; kingdom Viridiplantae; phylum Streptophyta; class Magnoliopsida; order Asterales; family Asteraceae; genus Arctium; species Arctium minus. Next base: position 126,113,023 of record OX941081.1, on the reverse strand, counting down.
CTCTCTCTCTTTTTCTCTCTTCTTAGAATGTACGACTGCTAACACAATGAGATACACACCACACGCAAAAACCTAAAACCCTTTAAACCATATACCTAAATTTAGGGAAAAGGACTAAAAACGAAAATACAAAATAAACTTTGACTATTTATTAACAAAGGACCTAGACTATTTGATGAGAGTCGACTTTTCCAGCTTTGACTTCAGAATTCTATCTTCAGAAATTGATGATCTTAAATCCAATAAATCTGTGCTCTAACAATCTACCCCTTTGGATCAAGATCATTAGAAAAAAAAATTAGCAAACCAATCTTCGCTTTTAAGCCCAGAAGATGCAATCTCCCTCTTTGTCTTCAAAATGTAGCAATCTCCCCAAAAGACGAAAATAAAATCTCTTGGAAAGAAATTATCTCCAGTTTCAGCTCAGAATGCTTTAGCAAATCATCTTCAAAGACAAATTATTCAATTCAGTATATCTTCAAAATAAAATGTCTTTGAAAACGTCGATCTTGGACATTTCTCTAGCCAAGTGATCTCCTCCATTTCTTGGTTAACGCTTCTCCCCCTTTTTGATGAAAAGAGCAACGTTATCATCAAAATTTTTCGTCAAGAAATATCTGACCACTGATCTTGCACGCATAACCTCTGATTATCCGTCAATTCATAAAGATGGTCATCCAGATCTTTGCAAATCCAGACAGAAATAGAAATGTAACACTTGAATCAACAAATGAATCAGTTAAAATGCCTGTCAGTAACATGAAGTCACTGTGTGTAACGAATACACATTGGAAATGAGCTTTTTGATGTTCACTCCCCCAGGGATTCCATTCAATAATCAAAACACCACAAAGGAAATTTCTATGAACGTTATGCCAAAGAAACAAATTCCTTGTGTGTTCGTGCATGTGATAGAAAGAATTAAGCACGTGATGATTGCTTATAAGGCTCAAAATATGTAAACCACTGAGATAACAGTAGATAAACACAGACTCAATGTGCATGATTGAGGTGCGAAGGTGGGGCAAACTTCCTTCTTTTCAATATCCAGGTTTTCCAAATGAAAATCAGATAGTAAATGTGCTACGTCCCCTTTGAAAAATGAAACATTTTCTTGTTAAGAAGAAAATGAGTGGCTGGTGGGGTTATAATCAAGAGTTGGCATGGGCTAGTTGCCTATTTCAATAATGTTCACCAGGAATTGTGAAGCATTAGTAATGTGGCTGCCCGGCTCAGAAAGTAGTTGGTGCAGAGTCTGATATTCTTTTACTCTGTTCGCACACCCTCTTTCTTTTTATCATTAAGCTCACATCTAACCAAACTCTCTTTTCATTTTACCTCAACACACAACCTACACTCATTTGTTTTGGACTCCTCACACTTAATCACTAAAGGATTAACTTCTTGGGTACGAAACACTGGTTAACGTGAATCCATAGAAGTTAAGTTAAGTCCTAGCACAAAGAAACCCCATGTTTTCCTATAAAGCATGTGTTGCTCGGATGATTTAACTTTATTAGTTAAAGCGCAAAATAGATCATGAAAACATTTAAAAACACACTTCCAATTCATGAAATCCGTTTGAGAATCGGGAAGTGGTTTGAACATTTAAGAACAAGTTTTTCTTATAATTGAAAGTTGTCCTTCTTTCAACCATAGATGAGATGAAGATAAAGAATTATACCTCTTGCACGTGCAATCTTACATCTCATGAAGTCAAGCTTAAAGTCATAAAGATATGATCTTGTAAGCATCTCTCAAACTGCAAAAGTCTAAAGGTCTAGTCAAAGCAACTTTATTCATGGAAATTAAAATGACATAAAGCAGTAAAACAATTAAAGTACGAGTTCTGATCAGAAATAATCAGAAGTCATAGCCATACTCCTTTGACTTGAACGCTCCCCCTAAAATCATGCATCACTAAAAAATTGTCAGTAAACACAATGCATACATTAGATATGCTCCCCCTCAAAATAACAATGTTCATCTATGAAGTACTTCTCACACTCCCCCTGAGATCATGAATAGGATATTAAAGTTCATATATCTTTCAGCAATAATGATAAAGAAATGATGAGAAGATACAATAAGAAAACTTTAATAGGTAACCACCGATTAGGTCTTAAGATTTAGCATACCTAGCCTAGAGACAAGAAAAGTGAAACGATTTTCGTCTAAAGGTTTGGTGAACAAATCCGCAAGCTGATAATCAGTTTTTACAAAGTAAAGTTCAATTGTTCCTTTTTCCACATTATCTTTTATAAAGTGATACCTGACATCTATGTGTTTGGTCTTTGTATGCTGAACAGGATTAGCTGAAATCATGATAGCGCTCTTTGAGTCACAATAGATCGGGATTCTATTGAAATGGAACCCATAGTCTCGCAGTTGTATTCTCATCCACAAGACCTAAGAACAGCAGCTAGCAGCAGCTACATATTTTGCTTCGGCCATTGATGTGGAGATACATAATTGCTTCTTCGATGCCCAACTCACGAGTTTATCTCCGAGGAATTGTATATGACCCGAGGTGCTCTTCCTGTCTAACATGCAACCAGCATGATCTGCGTCTGAATAAGCTGTTAGTTCAAAGCTAGTATCTTTAGGATACCACAGACCAAGATCTACAGTCCCCTTCAGATACCTGAAAATACGTTTAACTGCAGACAAATGGATTCTTTAGGAGTGGCTTGATATCTAGCACATAAGCATGTAGAAAACATTATATCCGGCCTACTGGAAGTAAGATACATTAAAGAACCAATCATCCCTCTATAAGTCATAACATCAACAGCCTTTCCCGAAAGATCGGTGCCAATCTTAGTACCAGGTGCCATCAGGGTACCAATCGGTTTACAATTTTCCATTTTGAATTTCCGAAGAATATCAAAAATGTATTTAGATTGACTGATGAAAATCCCCGTTGAAAATTGTTTGACTTGTAATCCGAGAAAGAAGTTCATCTCTCCCATCATACTCATCTAAAAACGTGACACCATGAGGTTTGCAAAGTTCTTATAGTATTTAGGATTTGTAGAGCCAAAAATAATATCATCCACATATATTTGAATAAGAATGATATCGCCTTTTTCCTTTTTAATGAAAAGAGTGGTATCGACCGTACCTTTTGTAAAATCTGACTTGACCAAGAACTGAGATAAGATATCATACCAGGCGCGAGGGGCTTGTTTCAGTCCATAAAGAGCTTTATCCAGGATGTAAACATGATTAGGCTTATCTAGATTCACAAACCCTTCTGGCTGTGAGACGTAGAATTCCTCCTTGAGTACACCAATCAGAAAAGCTGTCTTCACGTCCATTTGATAGACGGTGAAGTTCTTGTGGGCTGCGTATGCTAAGAACATCCGAATTGCCTCTATACGCGCCACTGGAGTGTAAGTCTCGTCATAAACAATCCCTTCCTCTTACCTATATCCCTTGGCAACAAGTCGTGCTTTGTTTCGGATAACGGTACCATCTTCATGTTTCTTGTTTTTGAACACCCATTTCGTACCGATGATGGTTTTACCTTCAGGTTTGGGTACGAGTCTCCAGACTTTTAGTGCTTTAAACTGATTTAGCTCATCTTGCATCACAATTACCTAATCTGAATCGACAAGGGCCTCAGATACGCGAGTAGGCTCGATCTTGCTCAGAAAGAAGTCATGCATACATAGATTCAAAGTGACAGACCTAGTTTGCACCAGTTTGGACGGATCTCTAATAACTTGGCTTATCGGGTGCTCTTTGGTCCACTTGTGTTCATGAGGGAGTGGATTAGATGTAGATTGATCATGTTCAGCATCTAGGAATCCACTGTTATCTCCTTCAGATGGTTCAGAAAGAATGGGGGTTTCAGTTGAAGTAGTAGTTGCAGAAGTCGCAGTAGGTACAGCTTGGTCAGTCTGTTGATCAGTCCTAACAGTACATCCTACTGAGTCAGCTACTTCTGTCTCTTCGGCGTTGGTCACAACTTCAACTGTCGGAGTAGGCATTTGAACTAGAACTTCTTGCTGAATCAGGGAGTTGGACTCAATAGATATTTGAAATGGTTGGATGAGTAGTCATCGAGTCTTCCATCCTGTCAACCACAACAGATTTAGGCACATTAGATCTAAGAAATTCATCATAAAACAGTTCAAATAATAAATCCAAATCAGATAATTTAGAAGTAGACGATGAAGCACCATCTGATTTGTTCTTATGAGGTGCAGGTCCTGGACTGGTTGGCCTAGAAGCTAGTACTCTGGTTATTACGGGTTCTGAACTGACGTGCTCAGAAGCCATTTCTTCATCAAATGTGACGTTAACGCTCTCAATCACCGTCTTTGACTTCTTCAAGTAAACACGGTATGCAATAGATGTAGAGGAATATCCAACGAAGATGCCCTCATCCGCCTTAGCGCTGAACTTGTTCAGATTCTCTCTGTCGTTTAACACATAACACTTACACCCAAATATATGAAAATATTTGATTGTAGGTGTCCGGTTGTTGATTATCGCATATGGAGTCTTCTGAAATCTATGGTGTACCATGAAACGATTCTGAGTGTGACACGCAGTCGATACAGCTTCAGCCTACAGAAATAGAGGTAAGTCAGATTGGCTGAGCATAGTTCGAGCGACCTCGACTAGTGTAGGATTTCGCCTTTAGACTACTCCATTCTATTGAGGCGTACGTGAAACAGAGTATTGATGTGATATCCCGACCGATTCGAGATATTCTTCAACTGTTTTGTTCTTGAACTCTGTGCCGTTGTCAGTTCTAAGAATCTTGACTTGTTTCTGCAGATTGACTTGGGTCGTCTTCAGAAATGTAATGAGAACTTTGGGCGTCTCATCTTTAGACCGTAGAAACTTGACCCAAGTGTATCGCGTATAGTCGTCCACGATAACTAGCACGTACTTCTTTCCACCTAAGCTTTACGTTCTCATAGGACCGCATAAATCCATATGCAACAACTCTAATGGAGAGCTGGTACTCGGTTCAGGATTTGGTTTATGTGGAGCTCTCTTCATCTTTCCCTTTTTACACGCTGCACATAGGTGTTCTTTTTCATACTTCAGTTCAAGAAGTCCTTTCACTAGCTTTCCAGTGACCAGTTTGTTGATGTACCGAAAGTTAAGGTGAGAGAGTCGTCGATGCCATAACCAGCTTTGTTGCATCGAGGCTATTGAGAGTAGACATACCTGATTGTCAGCCTGGACCTTTGACAAGTTGATGGTGTAGAGGTTTGACTTGCAAGTGCCGACCAAGAGTTCTTTCCTGTCTTTAGTGCGTACCGAACATTTCTTGGCCTGGAAATTCACCTCTAAGTCTTTGTCGCAGAACTGGCCAATACTGAATAGGTTGTGTCCTAAACCTTCAACATAGCTCACCTTCTTAATCGTGACATTGTCGTGTACAACATCACCATACCCCATAATTGGTGAAAACTGATCATTTCCAAAACGAACTGTACCGCAATATTTGTTTGTATAATTAGACAACATACTCTTCTGCCCGGTCATATGCTTAGAGCACCCGCTATCCAAGTACCACTTATGACGGGTCTGCACAAAACAAATCAGGAGATAAGAGGTTTAGGTACCCATTTATAAATGGGACCTACAGTGTCAGTACATGATTTTGGCACCCATTTAAATTTGGGTCCGCTTTGTCTTTGAAAACCATATGAACGATAAGAAGAATGATAACGATAAGAGGAAACATTATATGAGCTATACGAAACATAAGAATATTTACGAGAAGCATAATCATATCTACCAAAATTTGAAAACTTTCTATTAGATGGGGCTAACTGGAATAATTGCTTTATGGAATATTTCTTGTGAGAATCAACAAGATTAGGTTTAGAAGTAGCAACATTCACAATCAATTCATCTTTACTAGAAGTCTTTTTATTCAAATTAAAACTAGAACTAGATTTAGCAGTCTCGTCAATCTCCTGTTTTGGTCGCCACACCAACTTAACTTCATGCCTTTGCTTTCTCACATCTGAAACTTTTGAGTTAGAATTGTGAGAATCAAAAGAATGCTTCTTTTGTAGCTTACCAGTGGTGATCGGTTTCTGGGAATGCTGAGATTTTCTTTTCTTACCTTTTGCATTCTTCGATTTCATAGAAACTGATTTATAAACTTTCGTTGATGTTTCACCCTTTTCAAAAACACTGGGTAACCCGAAAGAATTAACAACACAAGATGAATGATCAGGAAGTTTGGTAGTAAAGTCAAATTTAGAAACACATTCATCTAAAACACCATAAGAGTTTAGGAAATTAAGCTCATTATCAAGTAAACCAGATCTATCATTAGATTTTAAAGCCTTGGAGAATTTAGAAAACTCAGTATTTTTGAACACTGTAGAAAATACAGTTTGTTCTAAATCCATCAAAATTCTTTCTTCTGTGAGAGTATTCTCGAGTTCAGAAATTTTACTTTCCAAAACTAGAGAAGGGACGTAAAGCTTACCTTCGATAGGTTTCGCCTCCATTTCTTTTACAGAATAACTCTCAAAATAATCATTGGAAAGAGATTTTGATTTATCAGAACTATAACTGTTATTCAACCTCTCATAGCGAAATGGAAGTTGAAACATAGATGTGTTCTTTCTTTTTGCATATTCCTTGGCTTGATCCTCTTCAGAAAGTCTAGTCCAAAAAGGTTTGAGTTCAGGATATTGAGGAGCGAATGTCATAAATCCAAAATCATAAAGCGCAGGCACTTCAGATATACCCTTTTGAGACACTGTGGATTCTCGTATCCGAGCCCCCAACTCTCTTTGTTCTCTTTGGGTTTGTTTAGATGAATAGTTTGTTCAGTTTGACCCAAAGTATATAATTTTCCTTCCAAAACATTCACTTTGTCAATTAAAGATTTTTTTTCCTTTGAAAGCGAAGAATTTATTTTACAAATCTCTTTTGACTCAAACTCACACATTCTATATTTGGAGACAGTTTCAGATAACTCCTTATGAATTATAGTCTTCTCTTTCGCGCTGGTGTCTATGTTTTTGTGCAAAGTTTCAATTAATAGATTTTTCTCAGCAATATCATTGCTAAGTTTATGTATAGATTGATTTTTCTCATTAATGACACCTCTCTCACGCTTAAATTTAGACTCTAATTCTTGGAGTTTAGACATCATGGCATGTATCTGATTCAGAAAATCAGATTCAGTTAAGTCACATACCTCTTCATTATCTCCTTCATCAGAATCAGCTTCAGCTTCTGACTGCTGCTTACCCATCAAGCACATATGTGTTGTCTCGTCCTTCTCTCCTTCCTCTGATTCTTGGTCCGAATGGTCGATCCAGTATTCATCCTTGGCCATTAATGCCTTTCCAGCCTCCTGTTTCTTGGCTAGAAGCATCTTATTCTTGTAGTAGTCGGAGTTCCGGACTTTAGGTTTTCGGCAGTCCTTGGCAAAGTGAACGAGTTTGCCACAATTGTAGCACTTTGTTGGTTCTTACTGCTTGGGATCTTCGGCTCTATACTTCTTTTTCTCTTCTGGTCTCTTTTCTTCAACTTTCTCCTTGTGTTTGTAGTTATTTGGACCAGACGAGTACCTCTGACTGTGTGAGCTAGGCTTTTTATAGAACTTCTTTTGGAAGGACTTGGTTAACATTAGCATAGCTTCCTTCAGATTTTCACAATCGTCAGAGTCAGAATTCGCCTCACTATCAGCCTCTTCTAATTCAGATGCTATCATCATCTTCTTCTTCTTCATGCTTGTAGAGTTCTTCTTGACCACAAGTGCAACCGGATCAGCAACTGCTTTGTCAGCCTTTTTCATCTCAGCCTTGATCTCATCCACCTCTTCCTCATTCTGTCTGAGGGTTTCATAGACTTCATGAAGTGGAATGTCGTTCAGATCTTTCATTTGCCTCATCTGTCTAGTGAATCTCTTTCACTCAGGCTGGAGGTTGCTGAGAAATTTCACATTTAGCTTAACTTGAGATTTGTTGATCTTGTTCTTGCTTAGCTCGTTCAACAATGTCACAAATATGTCATAGGTGGCTTCTAGTGATTCTCCAACTTTAGCTTTGAATTCTTCATAGTTATTCAGGCAGTTGGATACTTTGAGTTGGTTTCCGACTTTAGATCCGATCATCATCTTCTCCAATTGATCCCACATCTGCTTTCCACTAGCATTGTAGCTATCAATTTTGACATAATTTTCATTCGGTATGCCTTGGAGAAAAAATGATTTTGCCAGTTTGTCAGCTTTATGTCCTTTTGTCTGCTCTTCTGAGTATTCCGCAAGTGGTAAAGGATATACTCTTTGTTCTTCTTCGCCATTTTCTCCAACTATAGTGAGAGTCTTGGTTGGAATTGTCATGATTCCTTCCTTAGGGATATCCTGATGTAATCGCCCAAATCATTCCGGTCGATGAAGTCCAAGAATCTGTCTTTCCATTTCTCATACTCCCCTTTGAAGAGTACGGGTGGCTTCACATCAGTTCCAATAGCAAGAGTTTCCCGAGATGAAATCCTTATACTGATTGATAAAAGATAAGAACTTGAAATGATCGTTAGAAATACAAAAGAAAATACTCTAAGTATGAAAGAGATTGGCGCAAGAAGGCGATTTGCGCTGAGGACTATAGCGCAAAAGACTGTTAGCGCAAAAGACTGGTTTGCACTATGTGAGTCTGGCGCAAAACTAACTTAGAAAAAGATCGCGAAAAATTCAACTTGTCGTGCGAAAGGAGAATTGCGCTAAGAAATGTTGGCGCAACTGAGACTTGCGCTATATAGGGTTGGCGCAAAAGAAACTGTTTGAGCTAAATACTTGCAGCGCAAAAGACCACACTTGACTTTAGCGCAAAGTAAGGTTTGCGCGAAACACTTGTAGCGCAAAATACAGTTTTTGCGCGAAAAGCTTGTGGCACAAAGAAAACTTTGCGTGAACTTTGAAACCCTTGAGTTTTGCGCGAGAAGAGGTTGGCGCAAGAAAGGACTTTACGCGATGAACTGATGGCGAGAAACTGGTGAGATAAACTTTGCGCGAGGAGTTGGTGGCGCAAACTAACTTTGCGCGAGAAGGCAATGGCGCAAAAACTAACTTTACGCTATGCACTTTAAAGCCCTTGAACTTAGAGCAAAAGAAGGTTTGCGCTAAGTGTATGTAGCACAAAATACAATTTTACGCGGAAAAGAGTTGGCGCAAAGGAGACTTTGCGTTAAGGACAGAGACGCAAAAGATGAACTTTACGCTAAGAAGGGATAGCGCAAACGATGAACTTTGCGCTATGCACTTGGACACTAGGAACTGGCGCAAAGCTATATGAACTGACGCAAAACGAGTAACACTCGAAAAACGACTAAAAATTTCGAAAGATCTATCTAGATAGAGATATAGCAATTCCAAACTTTGTCAATTAAGCCACTAAAACATCTAGAACAAAATACAATCAAATAATTTCAATAACAATCACTATTATAGGAATCGATTGATGAAACAGTGTGTGCGACACGTGAAAAACAAATATACCAAAATCAACAAATAGATAATCGATTAATGTGCAATACTCAAATAGACCAATACCAATTCAATAGAATAAGCAAATCGACCAAAACCCAATCAAAATCACTTCGAAAAACTATCACAAGTTCAAAATCGAATCTGGACAGAATAGAACAGTGCCGAGAAAATAATTTTTCTTTTGATTTCAATCTGCTCTGATACCAATTGATTGTCCCAATAATGCTTCAAGTTCTTAACAATTAAACAAGATAATAAACACAACAATAAGATTAAATCAAACCTGATTGATATATGATTCAAACGATTACAATCCCTTGTTGGTTTTCTCTCTATGAAGCTCTTCACTTTCTCTCTGCTGTCTCTCTCTCTTTTTCTCTCTTCTTAGAATGTATGGCTGCTAACACAATGAGATACACACCACACGCAAAAACCCTAAACCCCTTAAACCATATACCTAAATTTAGGGAAAAGGACTAAAAACGAAAATACAAAATAAACTTTGACTATTTATTAACAAAGGACCTAGACTATTTGATGAGAGTCGACTTTTCCAGCTTTGACTTCAGAATTCCATCTTCAGAAATTGATGATCTTAAATCCAATAAATCTGTGCTCTAACAATTCCCATTCCATGCTATATTCATTTTCATTTTCATTCCCATTCATTTAAATGAACCAAACGCCCCTTTAAATCAAATCTTCTGAAGTTGTTTCTAATTCTTTCTTGCCTTCGGTTTTACAACGCTTGCATCAAATTGTCGTTACGTTGTGAAATTAATCTAAGTACAATCCTTCATACTAGATTTTATAATCTTTTGTGACTTAAGATTAATTTCCGTCGGTGGTGTTCTCATATTTTCAAAGTTTACTAGCAAGTGTTCTCGTTTTCAAAGCTACTTCACTTTTCGGTTATTTATTTGGAGTTAACTTACACTTGTAGCCATCTTTCGGATCATTATTTTTTTGAAAGCTCGATATTAGTCTCCAAGTAATTACAAACCTGTTTTCTAAAAGTTCTAAGGCAAGAAATCGTTTTTTGACGTAACTTGCACGACAAGTTTCGTAACTTGGCGCCCAAGGTACTACATTAATACTGCAGTACTTTCTGATTTTTTTTACTTCCATTTTCTGCGTTGAGCTTTGCATTTTTGCACTTTACTTTACTTTACTGTCTTTTATTTTTCTGTACTTTACTTTACTGTCATTTACATTCTCACACTTTACTTCCTGCAATTTACTTTATTGTCATTTAATTTCCCGTAATTTACTTTTTTGTCTTTTCCATTTCCGTTATTTACATTTCGACAATTTACTTCCTGTTATTTACAATTACGCACTTTATTTTTCGTACTTTCTATTTATGTCATTTACATTACAGTCCTTACAATTTTCGAAAGAAGAATCCAAGCAATGATGGGCTAATCTCCTGAGCTTGGGGTGTAAGGCAGAGTTAAGACTGAAATCGGTGTGAAAGTGAAGAGGTGTTTTAGTATAGCATGATTATTTAACTATTTATTTTAGGTGATTAATGTTTCATTGAAGATTACATTTAATAAACTGACAACTAATTTTATGTATGAAAATGCATTAACTTTTAGAGTTAAGATAAATAGAAAAAGTTGATATAATAAGAGAAGACTATATATAGCTTTAGCACCTGACAAGTGCTATACTCCTATGGTGTAGGATGGTAACACTGTGTTGTGCTAGGATTCTCGACGTATAACATAAATGTTATCGTATCGATAGCATGTGAGCCTATGTGTACTCTTGGGAGGCCGTCTGACCTGATAGTTGATATTGTGACAATACTATAGGACCATCCTGTAGAACTGTACATGTGCTATAACATCTTTTTATTGGATCACTTGTTTTTGTTTTAACAAACCTTTGCACCCTTTGTTTCTTCTCTAAGACTTATTTTTAGTTGATTATGAAAACAATCCTCTCATAAAGATTTCCTCGAATTCGCCATCTGAAATTGGTTTTTAAAGATTGGACTTTTGAAAGAACATTCACAAGCCTTCCTTGTGGATCGATATCTGGTACATTTACCATTATTACTTGTTACTAGACGATAGTAGGACAAGGTGTATACATGCACTGAGTTCTATTTTACATGAATCTCTAAGGTTGCATAAACCATAACAACAAGTTTTCGGCACCGTTGTCGGGGAAGGCATACTAAAAGTTTTTCTTTTAAAGTAAAGTTTGTAAAAACTAATTTTTCTACCACCTGTTACTATTATGGAGAACATACTTCACATTGCTGATTCTCGGGATAGAGGAATCACGGACTATGTTATTCCTGTTTTTAGTAAATTAAATTCAAGAATACAAAGGCGACACATTGAGGCAGCTCATTTTGAGTTCATGCCTGTCATGTTTCAGATGTTGCAAAACAATGTCCAATTCAGTGTTTTGCATCTGAAGACCCTCATTTGCACTTAAAATCTTTAATGGAAATAACTGATTGCTTTCTTATCCTTGGAGTGTCTAATGATGCCTTAAGGCTGAAGTTGTGTCCATATTCTCTAAGGGATAGAGCAAAGTTATGGTTTAACTCTTTACAACCAAATTCCATAATCTCTTGGAATGATTTTGTAAAGAAGTTTTTAAGAAAATATTTTCCTCCCAACAGGAACACTAAGTCCAGAAATGAAATATGTTTGTTTACACAAATGGATAATGAAGCTACACCTGATCCTTGGGAAAGGTACAAAGAGTTGTTGAGAAAATGCCCTTACCAGCATTCCTTACCGTATTCAGCTAGAGACATTTTACATTGGTTTAACAACCATTTCTAAGCAAATGCTTGATACTACGGCAGAAGGATCTTTCACACCTTGTACTTATAATGATGGCTAGGACATACTTGAGAAAATTTCAAATAATCCCAATTATTAATATTCTTATCGGGTGCTCTTTGGTCCATTTATGTTCGTGAGGAAGTGGATTTGATGTAGATTGATCATGATTATCATCTAGATATCCACTGTCAGGTTCATCATTTTGCTCAGGAATTAATGGGGGTAGAGTTGAAGTATCCTGTGTAGAAGTTTCAGTTCGAACGACATTTTCTGACTGTTGATTTGTCATGATTGTACAACCAACTGATTCAGTAACTTTTGTCTCTTCGTTAACATTCACAGCTTCAACCGTTGGAGTAGGTGTTTGAACTGGAATCTCTTGCTGAATCGGGGAATTTGATTCAGTAGATATGTTTGAAGTGGTTGGTTGATGTCTTTGTGAATCTTCTGATCTGTCAACCACAACAAGTTTAGACACTTTAGTTCCAAGAAATTCATCATAAAATAGTTCAAATAATAAATCTAAATCAGATAAATGAGAATTTAACGATGACGCTTCATCTGATTTAGTAACATTAGGTACATGTTCTGGACTGATCTGCCCAGAAGCTAATATGCTAGTAAGTACGGGTTCTGAACTGATTTGTTCAGAAGCCACTTCCTTGTAAAATGTTACGTTAGCGTTCTTAATTAATGTCTTTGACTTATTCAGATAAATTATGTATGAAGCAGATGTATGGGAATAAACAATGAAGATTCCCTCACCAGCCTTCGGTTCAAATTTATTCAAGCTCTCTCTATCATTTAGCACGAAACACCTGCAACCAAAAATATGAAAATTCTTAATTCTAGGTGTACGATTATTAATTAATGCATAAGGAGTTTCTCCAAACCGTCTGTGAATAATAGAGCGATTTTGCGTATAACATGCAGTTGAGACAACTTCTGCGCACAGAAACAGTGGTAGATCCGACTGGCTGAGCATAGTACGAGCGGCCTTGACTAGCGTTCGGTTGCGTCTTTCTACTACTCCATTATGTTAGAGTGTCCTAGCAACAAAATATTGGTGACTTATCCCAACCGATTCGAGATACTCTTCTACAGTCTTGTTTTTAAATTTTGTGTCGTTATATGTCCTAAGAAACTTAACTGTCTTTTGCAAGTTCACTTGGGTATCCTTCAAAAAATTGATGAGTACTTCGGGCGTCTCATCTTTTGACCTTAGAAACTTTACCCATGTGTAACGCAAAAAATTGTCCACTATTACTAACACATATTTCTTCCCTCCCATGCTTTGCGTTCTCATCGGACCACAGAGATCCATGTGAATCAATTCCAGTAGAAAGCTTGTACTCGGTTCGGGTTTCAGCTTATGTGCATCTCTCTTCATTTTACCCTTTTCACAAGCTGCACACAGATGTTCTTTGACAAAGTTTAGCTCAGGAAGTCCTTTTACCAATTTGCTCGTTACCAGTTTGGTGATGTAGCGAAAATTCAGGTGAGAAAGCCTTCGGTGCCATAACCAACTTTGTTGCAGCGAGGCTTTTGATAGTAAACAAACCTGATTGTCAGTCTGGACTTTTGACAGATTTATCGTGTAGAGGTTGGACTTTCTAGTGCCAACCAAGAGTTCTTTGTCGTCTTCAATACACACCGAGCAACTCTTAGCCTTGAAATTTACCTCTAAACCTTTGTCGCAGAACTGGCCAATGCTGAACAGGTTGTGTCCTAAAACTTCCACATAGCTCACCTTCGTAATCATCACATTTTCGTGAATCACATCACCATAACCCAGAATTGGTGAAAACCGGTCGTTGCTGAATCTAATTGTCCCACAATATTTCTCTGTATAATTAGATAAAATATCTTTCTGCCCGGTCATTTGCTTGGAACACCCGTTATCCAAGTACCACATATGACGGGTCTGCACATGAGAAATCAAGGAACAATAGATTTAGGTACCCATTTAAATCTGGGTCCTACTGTGTTAGCACATGATTTTGGCATCCATTTATATATGTACCCTTTGACCTTTTGAAAAACATTTGAATCAACAGAATGATAAGAATATACATGATATGTGCCAAACCAAACATCAGAATATTTACGTGAAGCAGAATCATTTATTTTATAATTAGAAGACTTCCTAGCAGACGGAGATAATTGGAACAATTGCTTTATTGAATATCTCTTGTACGAAGATACAAGTTTTGGTTTTGAAAAAGCAATATTCACAACTACATCTGTTTTACTAGTCAATCCTCTATTACAATTCAGATCCGAACATGATTTAACATTCTCGTCAATCTTTTGTTTCGGTCTCCATTCTGATTTCACTCCATTCCGTTTCTTTTGCACATCTGAAACAGTTGAAACTTTAGAATTAGTACTGTGATTTTTAAAAGATTGCCTTTTCTTTGGCTTACCAGTGGTGTTCTGTTTCTGTGAATGCTTAGATTTCTTCTTTTTACCTTTGACATTCTTAGAATTCACGAAAACTGTTTTTATCAACTTTCGTTGAAGCTTCACCTTTTTCATACACACCGGGTAATCCAAAAGAGTTTATTATGAAAGAAGAATGATCAGGAAGTTTAGCATTAAACTCAAATTCACCAACACAATCATCTAACTCACCTTCAGAGTTTAAAAAATCAAACTCTCCATCAAGTAAATCAGACATATCATCAGATTTTGAAGCTTTTGAAGATTTAGTTAAATCAGAATTTTTAAACACAGTGAAAAACACAGTTTGTTCTAAGTCCATCAAAATTCTTTCTTCGGCTCGAGTATTCTCGAGTTCAGAAATTGTACTTTCCAACACAAGAGGAGGTACGTAAAGCTTACCTTCGATAGGCTTAGCCTCCAACTCTTTTGCCGAATAACTCTCAAAATTGTCATTTGAAAGAAATTTCGATTTATCAGAACTATAATTGTTATTCAACCTCTCATAACGAAATGGAAGTTGCATTTTAGTTATGTTTTTCCGTTTATCTTTTTCTTTAGCTTCATCCTCATCAGACAGTTTGGTCCACTTAACTTTGAGTTCAGGGTATTGCGCTGTCAGTTTTAAAAATCCAAAGTCATAAAGTGCAGGCACTTTTGAAATAACCTTTTTGAGGTAGTGTGGGTTCTCGTAACCAAGTCCCCAACACTCACTATTCTCTTTAGGTTTGTTCAGATAGATAGTGTGTTTAGTTTGACCTAAACTGTAAAGCTTTTCCTGCAAAACATTCACCTTGTCAGTTAAAGATTTATTTTCTTTTGAAATTGATGAACACTTTTTAGCAATCTCTTTTGATTCAAATTGGCACAATTTATACTTTGAAGTATAGTCTTCTCTTTCGCGTTGGTATCAATATTTTTATGTAAAGCTTCAATTAATACATTCTTCTCAGCAAGATCGTTGCTAAGTTTCTGTATTAATTGATTGTTTTCTTTTATGATACCTTTTTCACTTTCATGTTTAGACGTTACTTCCTGAGTTTAATCACCAGAGCTTGCATAGCATTCATAAATTCAGATTTAGACATATCACATACCTCTTCATTGTCTTCTTCATCAGACTCAACTTCAACTTCCATCTCTGTCTGGCCTATAAAGCATAGATGAGCTTTCTCTTCTTCCTCATTTGAATGATCTAGCCAGAAGATATCCTCCGCCATTAATGCCTTACCAGTTTCCTGTTGCTTGGCTAGGAGCATCTTGTTCTTGTAATACTCAGAGTTTCAGACTTTGGGTTTTATGCAATCCTTAGCAAAATGTCCGAGTTTGCTACAGTTGTAGAACTTTGTCGGTTCTGGCCGTTTCTTCTCTTCAGCTCTATACTGCTTCTCATCATATCTTTTCTCCTATATTCTTTTTCCTTCGATCCTCTCCTTGTGTTCATAGTTTCGTGATCCAGAAGAATATCTTTGACTGTTTGAGCTAGGCTTTTTGTAGAATTTCTTCTGAAAAGCTTTGGTCAGCATCAGCATAGCCAGCTTTAAATTCTCACAGTCATCATAATCTGAAATCTCATCACTTTCTGCCTCTTCGGAATCAGAAACTATCACTTTCTTCTTTTTCTTCAAGCTCACAGACTTTTTCTTCACTACAAGAGCAATAGGATCAACAACTGCCTTCTCAGTCTTCTTCTTTTCTTCCTTAATCTCATCAACCTCTTCTTCATCCTGTCTGAGAGTTTCATAGACCTCATGAAGTGGAATTTCATTCAGATCTTTCATCTGCCTCATTTATCTAGTGAATCTTTTCCATTCTGGTTGCAAAATACTGAGGAACTTGACATTCAGTTCAATCTGTGACTTTCTAACCTTGTTCTTTCTTAGCTCGTTCAACAATGTCACAAATCTGTCATATGTTGCCTCGAGAGATTCTCCCTCTTTGGCTTTGAACTCCTCATAGTTGTTGAGGCAGTTAGATATTTTGAGTTGATTGCCTATCTTTGATCCGAGCATCATCTTCTCCAATTGATCCCACATTTCCTTGCCAGTAGCATTGTAGCTATCAATCTTGACATATATATCATTTGGGATGCCTTGTAGAATAAATGATTTTTCCAGTCTATCAAATTTATCTCTCTTTTTCTGCTCTTCAGTATATTCATCTTTTGGCAGCGGATACTCTCTCTCTCTCTCTTCCCCTTCTACTACTTCATGAATCTTCATAGGAGGTTTCATGACTCCTTCTGTCAAATATTTCATGATAAGTTCACCCAACTCGTGTCTTTCTATGAAGTCCATGAACCGGTCTTTCCATTGCTCATACTCTCCTTTAAAGAGTACTGGTGGCTTTACATCGGTTCCAATCGCAAGAGCTTCCCTTGATGACATCCTATTTGAAAAATATTACAATAAGAACTTAACAAACTCATCGTTAGTCCAAAAGAAATCAAGTAAAACAGAAAAACTTAGATAGAACATCAGAAATAAAATCAAGTATAAAATTCGCAGCTTACACTGAATATGCAAAGAATTCACAAAACACAAAAATACTCACAAAATTCGCATACAATATGAAATAACCTTCAGAATTCGCAAGTAAAGGAAAAACAACAAGAATTCGTAGGTAAGAGTAATTCAAGAATTCGCAGATACCAAAGAATTCAGAATTCACAGACTAGAATTCCCACATTAGAATTCGCAAACAAAAATCTCATGAATTCTCCTCTTTTCGCAGACAAGAGATCTGCGAATCCTTAGCTTTTCGCACTCTAGCAACCTGGGAATTCTAACCTTGTAATTTTTAAAAAACTTTGAAAATAAAGCTAATAAAACCTTTCACAGAACACAGGTATACGAATTCTGAAAGTGTCTCAGTACTCTATCATACGAATCTTAAACAATTCGCAAGAGATCAATACGAATTCTGAAAGATTCGTAGCACACAGACTTGCGAATTCTGTACAATTCGCAACACAAACACCTGCGATTTTTACACTTGTAAGATTTTCCAGAAACAACAATCTACGAAATCTGAATATCTGCGAAATCTATCGAATCTGCAAGTTATTCAGATCTGTTTGCGAGTTCTTGAGACAACCTGCGAGTTCTTTGAATATCGAAAGAAAAACACCTCTGAAATCCACAAAAACCTATCTATACTTCAAATTTTAACATGAAACTTTGACAAATCAATCACCTATACTTCTAGATCCTATTTCTATCAAAGAATTTCAATAAGAAACACTAACAATTACAAATTTGATTCAATACAGTGCGACAAAAACTCGTGAACTTTCAACTCTAAAATTCAACAATTTGATTCCAAATACAGTGCAAGATTCTAATATCCTATACAAGATCATTCCAAACCATAATTCGAACAAATTGAACCAATTAGAACTCGAAATTACATTCAAAATCTCAAAATCAAATATGGACACGATGGAAGAGTGTCGAACCCAAAATTTTCTTGATTTCAATCTTGGATTTGCTTTGATACCAATTATTAATCCCAGATTAATCAAGTTCTCATTATCAAAATCAATCACAAGCAAGATTACACAATCTACCTGTTTGATTAATCACCGGATTCAATTACAAACAATCTCAGTTTACTTTCTCTCTCTACAAATCTCTTTCTCTCTCTAGCTCACTGCGAATACAATAGTTCAGAATTGTTACAAGTTCTACTCGCCCCACAACTACTAACCACCTATCTATTAAAGAAAAACAAACAAAAACACATGCTTACAAACTATTACAAAGACTTTGACTTTGACTTTATTACACTTGACTTTGACTTTGCTTGAGAGTTGACTTTTGAGCTTTGACTTGGCTTGACTTTGATCTTCAATGTTCTATGATCTTGCATCCAACATATTTATGCACTAACATAATGGATATTGGGCTGATCCACATGCATTAATACAGGCTCATACAGTTAGGATACATGAAATAGATGCATATAGTGCATTTACAACCCAACTCGCATCTATAACTGACATGATCATAAATATGAATGTTAGCCCAGATGTGTAGACTGTTGCTGCAACATCGTATACTACTGTCAATCTTGTAGCATGTGTCTTATGTGGAGAAGGTCATCCATTTGATCAATGTGCATCTAACTTAGAGTCATTTTACTTTTTTGGATACCAAAACAAGGGTTGTACTGATTTTCAAGCTTATAATGCAGGGTGGCAATAACACCCAGTTTTTTTGGAATGCTCCAACCTTGAATGAACCTATAGGTTTTCAGCAACAATAGCAAAGTGGTTACTATAACCATCAACCAATTTTTTACCAACACCCTACCTAACAAATTTTCAACCAACAAACATGTTTTCAACCACAAAGTCATCAACACTCTTTCCAAAACAAGTCAATTCAGACTACTGAATCATCTACTTCCTTGGAAGCAATGATGAAAGAGTTCATAACCCAAACACATGCTTCAATAAAAAACCTTAAAACACAGGTTTGACAAGTGGCTTTAGAAATGAGACGAAGTGTTGATCCCGATTAAGGTTCTCCAAGGGTGTTAGTTTGTAGAAAAGGGGTGGGGGTTGAATACAAACACACAATTTCTTTTCAATTTGTTTATTGATTATTAAGTAAATCAAAAACACAACTTACAGATTGTTACGGAATAAGATAAGGTAAAACCTAATCTAAACAATCTAAGAGACAATAAGCTTTCTTGCACACAAGAATAATAGAAGGAGAGAAGAGAGTTTGCTTCTTTTCTGTAAAGGATCACTAAGAAGATTGAGAGCCCTTCAAAATGAAGGTTTTACTCCTATTTATACCCTATGCATTAAATGCATGGCCGATGGTACAATCCACATGTATTTCATCCATTGGCTTCATGCTTTTTGACTTTACCATTTGCACACTTTTGGCCGCATCATGAACAATGTAGTGGAAAGGAGTAGTTGTACGATTATGGACAAAAGAAAGTTTGCTTTTGTACTTTCGTACTTTTTGTGTAGAGGATAAGACAAACAAATCTTGATAAGCAAGCTTCATGATCATCTATTGTTGATGATCAGTGATTAGGAATCACTGATGTAGAAAGGCGATAACTGAGGCTTGATCTTGGTTTGTCATGCGTTGTAGACTTTTCTTGGTTTCACTGAATCCTGCATCGAATCATTAGTAGACTCGTCTTCATCATTAGCTTAGTCTTCGATGTCAGCGATGATTTCTTTAAGCGTGAGGCTTGTCTTTCTATATTACATTTAACGATTATATCAGAGATCAATAGCAATATTGAACAGACTCGATATATTATCGCTGATGGTTAAACACTAATACATGCAGATGTTAAATGTAATTTTCACTAAGTAATTCTAAGGATCATCATCAAATCACTGAGAGAGTTTGGATCAACAATCTCCCCTATTTGATGATGATAAAGCAACAAAAGAAAATAGCTTAAGTTTAAAACATAAGGATAAAGAGGACTCGTAAGATACATGTCCCATTTATGGTTTTAGGGATCTTTTTAGTACTGATGGAGTTAAGTACATCACTAAAAAATTTCACTAATTTTGAAAGAAGATTACAAAGTTGAAAATTTACAAGAATAAGTGAAGTACAAAATAGATACTAAAGATAGTTAGCTGATAAATTACAAGAGAGAAAACGGAGAATCTATCAACAATAGGTCTTCATCGTCCTGGCCTTTAAGAGGATCTTCTTTAGGCAGAAGGAAGTCAGCGATGTCTTCTCCTCTTTTTTTCTGGATTTGCATTGTAGAAGAATCTAATTTTTGATGCCTTCACCATAGGTGGACTTTTCACACCAGTACAGAAGATCCTTGAAATGACTAAGCAGACAAAGATGAAGTTTGAGTAATCTCTGGAATCTGAATTTTTCTTCATAATCAAGGAATATAATACCATAGGGATCTCCAAGGACTTGTCTAGGAGAGAAAGGGCCTTCTCTTGGAAGTGAAAGGTCAAGAGCTGACAGGTTTGGAGGAGGTCCAAGAACGACGTCTTCAGAGAATTTGATGCCTGTTTTGTTCATGTTAGGCGCCTCCTCTTCAGATGTTGATGCTTGTTGTCTTCTTCACCTGGTAGGCTTTGGAGGGAGGACATGTATGTTTAGAATGGTAGAGACCCTTTCAATGAGCCGATATAGAAGTGACTCTACATAGTTCTTGTACTTTGATCTTTACTTCTTCAGCACGTCTCTGATCTCAATCCACTTTGAAAAACCAAATGATTCTAGCTTTGACATGAACATTGTCTTTGCTTATCCATCTGCTCTGAATATGGTCATGGTAACCATGAATGACCCTTTCATTGATTTCCCTGTAATGGTGATGTCAGTGATCAATGTTGGATCTTGTCTTAATTCCAACTTCTTCTTACACCACTTAGTTGTTGAATCTCTGATGGTGTTTTCTTTGGTAGCCTCTTCTCTTGCCTCTTTAAGAAGTTGTTCTTGGACTTGGATGGGATGAGCCTTAAGCTGATCATCACTGACTAAGTTCTCAGCATAACTTTTGGCAGCGCTAGTATCCTTCTTTCTTGCCTCCAGTAGTTGCTCAGCCCTTAGGGATTCTTCGATTTCTTCCTTGGAGAGGAAGTTAAGATTTTCTTCGCTTTGTGTTTACCTGGAAGGAATTTTTATTCTTTGACGTGCGATCTCAATGATCATAGCGGCTATCCTTGCATCATCAGTCTCAGTAACTGGGATTATTGGGTCTTCAGTGCTTTATGATTTGGGAAAATCATAAAGGGGAAAGGATGGGCTGGAAGATGAAGCAGAAGGTGATTCAGGGAATGGGATCATTTTTAAAGGTTGAATGTTGAGAGGACAGTAGAGTTAAAGGTCTAGTCATACCTCTGAATTTTTGTTCAGCTCCCCCGCAGATGTAAAGACAATTTTAAGATTTCCCTTTACAGCAAGCTGTTTTTGCTTGCCCCGATGTGAGGTCTTCTTTGTAGGCACTGAGGGCCTCTCCCCTGGTTCCCTGATAGAGATTCCTTTTGAAGGAATGCTTGATGTGTTTGGGATAAAACAAATCCCGTCATAATCATCTACATCATCATCACCACATCCGATATCTTTTCCAGTACCTAAGATATCATCATTGGTGTCTTTTTCTTCATCAAGATCCTCCTCTTGTATAACCGCAACAAGTTCTTCAGCCTCAGTAATTATCATCTGACTTGGTTTAATCATGAATGAGCCATCATCATCATCGTCATTAAGATCTATATCTCCCTCAACTTGTACTTCCATCTCCCTTTTAGCTGACTTTGGTTTCTCCCCCTCTTTGACATCATCTTTAAGAGGAGGAGGGAACACCGCTGCTTCAATCCGCTTCAGGGAAGCTCTGTCCTCACAAGATAAGGATGCACAGGCAGCGGAGACATCATAGATATCTTCACCAGCATTGAATACGAAGTCGGTCACGATTTGAAGGTCTGTTCGATCTTTATCGGTGAATGTCTGGGCTTGAGGAGGGTTCTTCAGCAGATGCAGAATTTCAACAATCATTGTTGGTCCCGAAGGTGCTTAACAAGTTTGTATAAGAGGGGGGTTGAATACAACCACAAATTTTCAGTTTAATAAATTGTTCATTGAATATTCAAATCACAATTACAGTTTGTTGCGGAATAAGATTAAGTAAAACCTAATCTAAACAAACTTATGAAACACACAGTTGTTTGCACTCAGAAATAGAGAAGAAGATTGAGGGAATATAGAAATCATGGGTTTCTATCTTTGGTTAACTAAGAGAGAGGAAGTAGATCCTTTGAGAAAGAGTCTCAACTATTCTATTTATACCTTATGCATTTAAGCATGACAGGGTACTTTACACGTGTCACATTTTGGTTGGTTACATGTCTCTAAATTTTGGAGACACGCTTTTGGCCGCATGGTAAATAGTCTTGTTTTTCAAAGTTGATGTACGACTTGTATTAGAGGTATGTCTCGTCTTACAGTTGTACTTTTTGTGCAAGGATAATACAATAGAAACTTGAAGCATAAGCTTCATGATCTTCAGTCACTGAATATCTCTTCCTTCAGTGAGTTCAAGGAAGTTCAGTGAGCGCTGAAGGTTTTCTTCTGATTTATTCGCGTAATGTAGACTTGTCTTGGTTTCACTGATATTCGCATTAGATCATGAGTAGACTTATCGTTTATTCAGCATCATTTTTTTCGATTCATCAGCGAACATCTTTTACGCAAAACTTGTCTTCAGGGATTACGTCTAACAGATAATAATGAAACTATCAGTGACATAGAACATACTCAGTATTTATTCATTGATGATGAAACACTAATACATACAAATGTTAATTGCAATTTTCACTATGTAAAACAGAGAGTCATTATCAAATCACTGAGAAAGTTTGGATCAACAATCTCCCACTATTTGATGATGACAAAGTAATATGAAGAAAATTACTTTATCTCAAAATATAAAGATATTCAGGACTCGTAACATACATGTCCCAATTATTATTTTGAGGGATCTTTTACAGTATTGATGATGTAAAGTACTTCATTGAAGTTTTCATTAATATATAAAGAGAGATTACAAAGAAGAATATGAAAATTACAAGTACAACTGAAATTCTATACTACTGTAAGTCTAAGTAATAGATTACAAGATACAAAAAGGGAATCTATCAGCTATGTGGGTTCTTCCTTGAGAGGGAGTTCATCTACTATGAACATATGATCAAGTACATTTTCTCCTCTCTGTCTTCGAACAACTGCTTCCTTTCAAATAAGAGTTTTGATAGGGGTCCCTGATGAAGAATAGTCGCACCACAAATAGAGAAGATCCTGCAGATGATAGAGAGGAAAGTCTGAGACTCTTTGAAATCTAAGATTTTCATCATAATCTTGGAAGAATAACCCATACGGATTCTTTATCACTTGACTTGCTATCAATGGTCCGCTAGGGGATAGTGATAGATTTAGAGTTGAAAGGTCAGGAGGAGGTCCGAATAGTGCATACCTTGAGAATTTGATAGATATTTCATTTCTGCTTATAGCATCATTTTCAGAAGAGGAGGCGTGCTTTCGTCTGACTGTTCTTGGCTTCTATGGAAGAGCTGAGGACACATTCATTCTTGCAGTGACCTTGTTGATAAGAGCTTCAAGAAGATTTTCAACATAGTCTTTGTGTATTGATTTTGATTTCTTCAGTGCTTCTTTGAACTCTTGTTGGATCCCAGATTTAATCTCACAACAATGATATAAACAATAAGAGTAATAACAGTGGAAGCAGTATAGTTTAATATCAAAGGAGATTCAAATATCACAGTTCATAAAGCAAATAGATAAACAAGATATTCTTTGAATAAAATATTTAACTTATATTATCAGTTATAAGACTTCTTAAGCACACTTTGAACAATAAGGTGATGGTCCTTTTTATAGGACCATAAAGTAAATAGTGTACTTATCTGACAAATAGAAGCATGCTTGAACAGTATCTTACCTAAGAGGTAAGATCAAGACATGCTTGAACAGTGACCTACTCTAGAAAGTAAATCTTATCACAAGGTGACGTGTCATCTGTTCTTCTTTGTCAAGAGATTCAGAGTGATCATCTTCAGAGCTTTGAACTAGGATCTCTGATGAGGAGCTCTTTGAGGTATTTCCGTGAGACTGTCTCTGAACTGACTTCAGAGACAGACAACTTTCTCTGAGGCTGACTCTGAACTGACTTCAGAGACAGACTTGCTTTCTTCAGACTGACTCTGAATTGACTTTAGAGACCGACTTGGTTTCTTCAGACTGACTCTGAATTGACTTCAGAGACAGACTTGCTGTGATCCCTTGAAAGTCTTTAGATGAAGACTTAGTTATTTTCAGTAATTTCATTGGTTCAGATTTGGGGCTAACAATCTCCCCCTAAGTACTGAAAATAAACAAAGAACACATAGAACATTTTAAACTAGAAAGCGAAGAGGAGAAAGTCATCCTCTGTAAATATTACTTCTCATAAGAATT
This sequence comes from Arctium minus, assembly GCA_954870635.1. Taxonomy (NCBI): domain Eukaryota; kingdom Viridiplantae; phylum Streptophyta; class Magnoliopsida; order Asterales; family Asteraceae; genus Arctium; species Arctium minus. The sequence continues at coordinate 126,088,292 of OX941081.1, read as the reverse complement.
TGGAATTACAAAAAAGAATAATATTGAAAAAGTAATCAGAACCTATCACTAGAACATATCCTATGAAACTTCATGATTAGATCTCTGAAGTTAATCATTGAGCCAATTTCCAAGTCTAGTTTCGCTAGTAGGTCTGCTCTGTGTTGTTCTTTCTTTACATGAATCAACTTTTGTATGCCTTTCAAGGTTTCATCAGAATATTTTTATACTTGAGAAGCTAGAAAGATTTTCTTCTCTTGGTTCACTCTGTAGATGAAACCCAGAGTTTCTTCAATGATAGATCCAGTCTTTTGTTTGTCCAGATTTTCGATGGTTTCCACTGGTTCAGTCACTCCAAGCTTTTCTTCACCCAAGTTAAGAGCAATCTGAAAGTCACGTTTGGCTTTGTGTTTGATATAAGCTTCCATTGCCCTTCTTACTTCAACCATGCCCATTCTTATCTCCCTTCTTCCTGAATCGTATCTTGCAGAGCAGTAGGCATAGAGATGAGTGAGATCATACGGATTTAGATTTACGAGATCATTATCATTGAACTCGTAAATCTTCTGATCAAATCGAGTCACCACATAATGCCTATATATGATTTTGTTGAAGGCGAACGTCTTTTCAGTAATTTTCTCAACTTCTATTATTGGAGCATCGTGAAGAACCGCCTTTCTTGGTGATGTCTTTGACTGTATGAATCTTCGTTCGTAGTCTGCCTTATTCTCTCTGATTCTTGGATTCAGAGGAATTACTTGAGTGTCTTCTATATTGAACTCACAGTATATATGCCGAAAGTGATCTTCTATTGATGCTTCAGGAGTGGATTCTAAGAATATGGGAGGATGAGTGAAGACCTTGGCTGGTAAACCGATGCTTGTCTTCTGAACAAGATTCTCTTGAGGATCCTGTTCATCAACAACCATGGTTTCTTTATCCTTGGGCTGTGACTGAGTTATCTCTGAAGGCTGTTCAGAGATATATCCATCTATTTCTGGAGATTTTCTTAATTCTGAAGCTGTTGAGGTATGATGAGGTTGAGCGTTTTTGAAAACATACTCTTCGACATCAATTACTTCGATCTGATCTCCAGCAGCTTCTTCATCTCTGTCAGAATCTTTCTGTTCTTTCTCAGACTCTGAGTCAAAGGCATCTCTCATCACCATTGGTTGTCTTTCGGGTGATGAGAATGCATCTTCAGAGGATGTAGAAAAGTCTACAAGTTGTTCTTCTTCCTCTTACAGAGCTCCAATTTTTTCTGGAGTGGCATCGGTAACTGGAGTGATTTGAACACCTGGTGTTGATGAGGCGTAAAGTATTACCGGTGCTGTGAATGATTGCAAAGTTCAGTTTTAATCAGAAGAGGTGGTGTTCCTCTCTGGTTCCTTCTCTTGAGTTGATGCAGAGGGAGCAGCTTTAAAGGTTTGCGCAGTTGTATCTCTGATCTCCCTATTTTGTGATTCAGAGTTCTCATCATCATTTGAATCCTCAGAATCATCAAATCTGGCATTCTTCACTTCATTGCTACAAGTCCCACCAGAAAACTTGCGTTTGTATTTGGGAGAGCTTGGTTCAGCGATTCCTTTTCCTTTGGGATCCTGGAGTGTCTTCTGAATGGATTCGATTGCCTCTGGTCTTCTGATTTATAGTTGTGAAGTTCAAGAGTTTCTTTGACCTGCTTCTGAGCAATAGTAGAGATCTTGGAAGAACAAGTTAGCATTCTGCTCATTATTGCTGATTTGAAAGAGGCCAGGTCACTTTTAGTGATGAGGTCTTCAGAAGTTCGGGGTGGCGGTTGTGGTGTTGCTGATGGTGTGCTGACAGTTGGAACATAGGCTTGAATTGTACTTTTGATGAGGTCAGAGATAGAGGCCATTTGATCTGTTGAGAGTGAAGATGATCTCGTGGCTACTACCTCATCCCTCAGTTCTTGTAGAGTCTTCTGGACATCGATGGTCGTAGATGCTTGATGTTGAAGAGCAGCATTCTGAGCTTTACGAGCTGCTATCTCCAGAGATGATTGAGCCTTCTGTCTGAACAGTTCTTGTTCCAACTCTTGGATTCTGTTTGAGGAGTCCAAAAGTTGGGTCTTCAGAGTGGAAACCTCTGCTCTAAGGTTTGTGTTTTCAGAGCGAAGAGTAGAGGTCTCTGAACCGTCAATTCTCTGAATGTTATGCTCATTCATGGATCCTCTGACTTCCTCACAGAATCTCTGGAACTCAAATTTAGTGAGAAGTTCAGAGAGGGGTACATTGGTTACAACACATGTAGCCAATTTTTCCTTGAGTTTAGAGGAGCCTTCGTTCAGAGCTGTTTTGATGTTATCTCTAAAAGAACTTCCACTCAATCCTTGATGTTCCGGAGAATCATCTCTGAGTGTTCTGTTCTCATCCAAGTCCTCATCCTCAAATTCAGAGGACTGGAAGTGAATGTGGGAGTTGATCTTGCGATCCAGGCAAGTCAATCCTTGATTTTGTAGGTCAAGCCATTGTCCCTGAGTTGGACAGCTACTTCTGGATATCCTAAAGGGTAAGAGATGAGCCACAGAGGCAGCATCATGTGTAGGATTTTCTGATGTACTCTGTGGCAACTGAGTACTTAAAGTATTGGCTAAGTCCTGTGAAGAGGGCTTATCCAGAAATTGAGTTTCCTCAGTTATGTGAACTTCAGAGGTGGAAAAAGGTACCTCTGAAGTGGCTGGCGGGATTGGGTTCGAGGTGTGCACCTCTGATTCAATAACCATTACCTCTGGATCAGGTAGGTTAGATTGTGTGGTTGCACTGGGAGATGGGGTTGGTGTCCTAAAATATATGTGCCTTGGGGCATCTTTTTGTGTGGAAGGGGAAGAACTCTCAGGTTTCTCTAAGTCAGAAGACTTGCTCTCTTCCTTCTGAGAATCTTCAGAGCTAGTCTCTGAAGATTCATCCTCACTTTCCTCAGAGCTAGTCGAGTTATCCTCTACACTAGCAAATGCGGTTTCTTCCATTACTTCCTCATTGACAGCCCCTTCCGGTGCTCTGTCATCTCTCTCAACTTCGGTTTCTCTACCAAGAGTACCCTCTGGTTCACTCTTGTGAGAGCTCTGTACTTCAGGGTCCTCAGATCCCTCTGAAGCCGAGATGTTCTTACTCTCCATTCCAGGTTCAGGACCTAAGTGTGTTGGGGTTCCCAGAACTGGTTCTAGTCCTTGGGCAACACTGAGATAAGAAGCTAAGGCTACAGATTGAGGATTTACCTGATTCAGCATGTGGTGAGGGATCCTCTATGCTTCTGGATAGCCTTCAGATAGAATCGTCGGTTTGAAGCTGTTCATTATGTAGAATGGAGTTTTGGGTTGTTCGGGGGCGATCAAAATATGAAGCTTTTCGATCGCAGCATGGATGATTAAAGACAGAAATCTTGGGAATGTTATTGAAGGAACTTTGGATGATTGGGTCGTTTGTTCAGGGTCCTTTGCCAAGCATTTGTTCTTCTTCTCTATTGATGTCAGAATCATATCAAAGATTTTGCCGGCCATGTCCAAGTTGCGATTGAAGAATAGGGCATACATGATTGACAGTATTTCTGGTGTTGCTTGATCCATGCTCCCCAGTTTGCAGGTTAGAGTGCGATTTAGGACAGAGAACATGAAATTCCAGATTGGTGGTAGGTGTTGTCGTCGGAAGTTGCTCAATCTGGTGATTTCAGTGTTATAACCTAGCATTCGAATGAACTGGAGTAGGGTTTCAGAAGTTGGGCGTTTTTCAAAACGCGTGATTTGAAGTTCCTCAACTGTTAGGAGTGGGAGAACTTCTCTTAGAACAGTAGGATTGATGAGTATTCGACATTTTACAACTTGAGATATGTCGAACTCGCCGATTATTCCGTTATGTGCATCGCTGTAGTGACTTGATGAATACCATTCTTGAACAAACGAGAGTGGACATTCATTGGTAAAAGCAGTTAGGGCTTGAGTCAATTCACAGTTTGAGAAGAACTCGCAGATGATTCCGTATTGTTCCTCAAATTTGGGAGAATCAAGCTGAATCATGTGATTGTTGTCTTTGATTGGAAAATGATACAGTCTTGAAGGTTCGCCAGATTTGGGAAAAAGTTTGCACCATTCATTTGAAGACGCCATTGTTGAGGTTGAAGTGAAAAAGATGAAGTTCAAATTCTTTTGGAGAGAGAGAGAGATTGCTTCGAGAGTAATTTGTAAAAATGAATATCCGGATGTAAAATTGTTTTTGTATCCAAATTTAGAAAAAGATGCACTTGAGTGCATAAGGTGAAACGGCAGTGATTTGACCCTTTGGATAAAGCCGTTTGGCCTTTCACTCATCCCTTTTTGTGACACGTGGCCTTGAAAATTATTGTACCTACGAATGTAGGTTCCAAGAAAATAGGAAAGGGGCGCCATTTTTCAATAATAAATTAAATAACTTCTTTGTGCTGACTAGACAAACCTTTCGCCTTAAGAAGTAATTTAAGATATCACTTGTAATAAAAAAAAAGTTCAGTTAAATTGAAATTTTAATTTCAAATGATATCAGAAATTGCTTATTAATTAAAAAGTTCTTGTTTGAGGAATGACTGGTCTGAAAGTTATTAATATATGTGACTTGAAATCCCCTTTTTTTTTAAATTCAGAGACTCTGAGATTAATTTCAGAGACCCTAAGATGAAATTCAGAGACTCTGATTTGACTTGAAAAGTTTTGAATTTCAGAGACTCTGAGATAAATTTAATTGATTCTGAGCCAAAATTCAGAGATTCTGAGTTGACATTTGAAAATTTCTTTTTCTCAATTTCAGAGACTCTGATATGAAATTCAGAGACTCTGAGATGTCTTCTAAAAAGTTCTTTTTCTCCCCCTTGACAAAAGAACAACTTTTTATTTTTCTCCCCTTGTCATGTGTTTGGAGAACATTCACAAACTGATATTGACATATGCTACTTGGTTCAGAGGCTCTGATAATTTGATCAGAGACTCTGAGTTTCTTCCTTGTTAGGTAGACATATTCAACATTCCTAACTTGCTAATTAAAAAATTGAACCTTCGTTCATCTAATGCTTTTGTGAAAATATCAGCAAGTTGGAGATCAGTTGGTACAAAATACATTTCTATTGTTCCCCTTTCAACATGATCTTTTAATAAATGATACCTTACATCAATGTGCTTTGTTTTTGAATGCTGTACTGGATTGGCAAAGATGGCTATGGCACTTTTTGAATCACACAGAATGGGTATTCTTTCATATTGTTGGCCATAATCTCTGAGCTGAGTTTTCATCCATATTACTTTAGAGCAACAACTAGCAGCAGCAACATATTCTGCCTCTACAGTGGAAGTTGAAACATAGTTTTGTTTCTTGGATGACCAACTTACCAGCTTATTGCCCAGTAACTGACAGCACCCAAAGGTACTTTTTCTGTCAAGCTTACATCCTGCATGATCTGCATCAGTGTAAGCTGTTAGATCAAAACTTGAAAGTTTTGGATACCAGAGGCCTAATGATGGTGACCCTCTTAGGTATCTGAAAATTCTTTTGACAGCAGATAAATGAGATTCTTTTTGATTTGCTTGATATCTAGCACAAAGACATGTTGCAAACATTATGTCAGGCCTACTTGCAGTTAAGTATAATAGTGAACCTATCATGCCTCTGTAGGTTTTTATATCCACAGATTGTCCTAAAGGATCAGAGTCAAGTTTGACTCCGGTGGCAAGAGGCGTTTTCATAGAAGTTGAATCATTGAGTTTGTATTTTTGTAAAATTTCAGAGACATATTTAGTTTGACTTATGAAAGTGCCTTCTGAAGTTTGTTTTACTTGTAAGCCCAGAAAGAAGGTTAATTCTCCCATGAGGCTCATCTCAAATTCACTCTTCATCAACTCTGAAAATTTGTCACAATACTTTTGATTTGTAGAGCCAAATATAATGTCATCAACATAAATTTGTACTAATAGCATCTCATTTTTTCACCTTTTGATGTATAATGTTGTATCAATTGTGCCTTTGTCAAATCCATTTTTAATCAGAAAAGTGGACAGTGTTGCATACCAAGCTCTTGGAGCTTGTTTAAGTCCATACAGAGCCTTATCCAAATAATAAAAATGATTAGGAAACTCTGTACTTTCAGATCCAGGTGGTTGCTGGACATAAACTTCTTCATTTAATTTACCATGTAAAAAGGCAGATTTAACATCCATTTGATAAACTTTGAATCCTTTGTGTGCAACATAGGCTAAGAAGATTCTGATTGCTTCTAGCCTAGATACAGGTGCAAAGGTTTCATCATAATCAATACCTTCTTCTTGGCAATATCCTTTAGCAACCAACTTGGCTTTGTTTCTGATTATTACTCCATCCTCATCCTTTTTGTTTCTGAAAACCCATTTTGTTCCAATTGCAAATTTTCCTTTGGGAAGGGGAACTAGGGTCCAGACTTTGTTTCTTACAAACTCTTGAAGTTCATCTTGCATTGCAAAAATCCAATGAGGATCTTCAAGAGCTTCTTTTACATTCTTTGGTTCAATAATGCTAAAAAAGTTTACGTAGAAGCATTCATTGATTGTGGCAGATCTGGTTTTAACTCCTTCTGATGAGGATCCAATGATTTGATCAATTGGATGATCTTTTGTCCATCTTGAGATTAGAGCAAAGATTTGGGGTGAAGTTTGAGCTTCAGATATGACAGTTGGTGACATCTCTGTTCTGCTGTTCAAAGGCTCTGAGGTTGTTTCCCGAGGTGGTGAAGCAGATTCTTGATCAAAGAAATCTTCAAATATTCTCTTTAATTCAGATTCTCTTGATGATTCAGAGATAGGTGTTGAGAGGCTTTCTTGTTGTTTAGAGCTTTTATTGTCATCAAAAGTGATATTGATGCTCTCTTGGATGGTCCTTGCTCTAAGATTGAACACTCTGAAAGCTTTTGAGGATAATGAATATCCAATTAATTTGCCCTCATCAGCTTTCTTGTCAAACTTTCCAAGAGATTCTCTATCGTTCAGAATGTAACATCTGCATCCAAAAACATGAAAATATTTAACATTAGGTTTCCTATTGTTAATGAGTTCGTAGGATGTTTTCTAAAATCTTTTGACAATTGTAGCTCTATTCTGAGTAAAGCAGGCTGTTGCCACTGCTTCTGCCCAAAAATTTGTTGAAAGATCAGATCCAGCTAGCATTGTCCTTGCAGCTTCAACAAGTGTTCTGTTCTTTCTTTCAACTACTCCATTTTTTTGAGGGGTTCTTGCTGCAGAAAAGTTAGGAGTAATGCCTTCCTCTGATAGATATGAATTGATTTTGGCATTTTTCAACTCTGTTCCATTATCACTTCTTAGTTTCTGAACTTTGCTGCTGAATAGAACCTGTAATCTTTTCAACAATCTTATCAAAATATCAGGTACATCAGATTTGGCTCTGATGAATTCTATCCATGTGAATCTGGAAAATTCATCAATCAGAACCAGAATGTATTTCTTACCTGCTAGACTCTGTACAGAGATAGGACCACAGAGGTCCACATGTAGCATGTGCAGAGGTCTAGGACAGTTGTTTTCACTTTTGGTTTTATGGGAAGATCTTTTCATTTTTCCCATCTCACAAGCAGAACAAAGATGATCTTTGTTAAACTTCAGAGATGGTAATCCCTTAACCAAATTAAGTTTAACTAATTTATCAAGTGAGGAAAAGTTTAGATCTGAAAACTTTTTATGCCAGAGCCAGACTTCCTCACTATTCAGAGATACAAGAAAAAGTTTCTCTGAATCAGTGTCGTTGATTTTGGTAAAATTCATTCTGTAGAGGTTACCTTTTCTTTCTGCTCTGAGTAATTCTTGACCTGATTCTGAGTGGAGAAGTGAACAATATTTTCTTTGAAATTTCACATCAAAACCATGATCACAAAGTGACTTATGCTGATCAAATTATGTTTTAATCCATCCACATAAGCAACCTTTGATACTAAAACATTTCCTCTTGACAACTCACCATATCCTTTAATCTGTCCTTGCACATTGTCTCCAAAAGTAACTGCTCCTCCCGATTTTGCTTTGAATGAGGATAGTAGTTCCTTATTTCCAGTCATATGCCTTGAACATCCGGAATCTAGGTACCACATTGGCATTGACTGATTCTGCAAGACAGATTATTGTTTCTTAGGTACCCATCTCATTATGGGTCCTTTTATGTTAGACTTTGGTGGATTTGTATGACTTTTTGGCATCTCATCTTTTGATGTCTTGTCGTTACTTGTCTTCTGTTGAAATTTTGTCTCTGAAATATTTTTCAGAGATTGATTCAGAAGACAATGTGATCCTCTGAAATGATTTTTCAGTTTGATCAAGAGATGAATGCAGTTGCAATTAATAGAACAAGAAGAAGTAGAAGCAAAGTTTTTCTTCTTATTAAAAGCATTTGTTACATTTTGACTTCTTTTGAAACTAGAATTAGGAATATCACATGTATCCCTAACTACTTCTTTCCTTTTTGCTTGAAAGACAGTCTTCTTTTCAAGTTGCTTTTTCTTGATCAAAAACATCTTATTTTCTTTGTTGCTTAGTGCACAAACAGGATCAATATGGTTAATTTTTGTCCATTTGCCTTTTTGTTCAGGAGAGAATTTTATTGTTTTATAGGTGTAAGAATTAGAAGTGTTTGTTTTATTCCTTGCCTTTTCTTGTAATTCTTTTTCAAGTTCCAGAGACGTTTTTGCTTGTAAACACATATTTGCAAAATCAGGACTTATTGGTATTCTGGTTTTGGTTTTCAAAATTGAAATTGGAACATTCAAAAAACCAGACCCAACAGTTTCTATCTTTTTGTGAATTACATTCACTGGTTTACAAAAAATCTGTTCATCAATCTCTTGATCAGATTCTGAATCAGAATCAAGAAAGTCTCTCTTAGTTTTAATAGAGATATCTACCTCTATTGGTTTTTCAATTTCTTTTGTTCTAGAGACTTTAATGATTCGTTTCATGCTTTCTTTTCTTTTTAAGTCCTCCATGACATTTTCTTTCCATATCTTTTTAACATCATCTTCAAATGTAGTTATGATGTTTTCATCTGACTTTGGTGAATACAGAGGGGCATACGGATTAAGTGAACTCTGAGATTCATTTTCAGAAGTACTTGTATCAGAGGTACTTGGTTCGGATGTCTCTGATTCATTTGATATGAAAGCATCAAATCTGAAAATTTCTTTGGGATCATAGCTCTGAGGTTTTGTGAAGTGTACCGCTGAAGTTTCTTCTTTTATCTGTAACAGATATTCTTGAAAGTTTTTTACTTCAGAGTATGTAGGATTTTTGAAATTTAGAGCTCTTACTTTTGATCCTTCTGATGTTTTCATTCTTTTGAAATTATTCAGGGATGGACCTTCAAAGCTTTGGACCTTTCCCATACGGAAAGTGGAAGAAAGTGAAGTTTTCTCCAATCCAGTGAATGAATTCAACTCATTGAATCCCAGCCCTTGAGAGTCCATTTGAGTTTTTATTTTGTCAAAAACACTTTGTGCATTGACATAGCTTTTGATTCGAAGATTTTTTCTATCTAGAGATTGATGTAGTATTTCTCTTTCCTTTTGAAAAAATTTGGTTAAGGCAATTGAATTGAGCCTTTCATACTCATATTTCTTTACTTCTTCTTCTTTTCCTTTTAAAACTTTCTCAATTTTTTTTATTTCTTCTGAAAATGATTTTTCTTTTTGCTTGTGAGTTTCTTCAAGAAAAATTTCTTTCTTTTCTAATTCCAGAAGACTCTTTTCTCTTTTGTAAAAGATGAGCTCTTTTGTCACTTGCTCTCTTTTATTTTTCTCTTCAAGAAACTTTTGCTCTAGATCCTGAAGTTCATTAATTAGTTTAAAAGCATCTATTTCAGGATCACTGTCAGAGGTGTAAAGAGAGTTTACCTTTTCAGAGTTGTCTTCTGATGCTCCATCAGTTTGATTTCCATCTGAAAAAGCCATACCACAGAGATTGGTAGGTTCTTCCTCGTCGTCACTTGTTGAGTCTGATAACGAGTCTTCCATTTATGCTACAAGAACTCTTTCTTTTACGTTGTACTTGTATTTGTTCTTGTAGTAATCTTGATCTTTGACAAGTTTTCCTCTGCAGTTTGCAGAGAAATGGCCTATTTTTCCACATCTGAAGCATCTTCCATCATTTTGATTTGTTGGAAGAGTGGCAGTACTTGTCTCTGGCTTCTGTTCTTGAGGTTTGAAATATCTCTGTGGTTGTGGATACCTTGGTTGAAATGATTGTTGAGGTCTTGATTGTTGAGTTGCATCATTGTTGTTGAAGTTTGTACCCTTTTGATCACTATATGGAGTGAATCTGGGTTCTTGTTGAAATCTGACACCATCTTGTTGAAATCTTCTTTCAGGATTTCTTCTTTCTTCATTCTCTCTCCTTCCTTCAAATAATTTATTGCCAAATTTCTTGTTAAATTGATGAGTGATTAATGCAAGAGATTTGGCGAAGGCATTGATATCATCTTCTGAGTCTGAATCTGAATGATTTTCTTCTGCCATTAGGACCTTTTTGGATCTTCTTTTTGTTTCCAAACTTTTTTGTGACTCTTCACAGTTGTTTTCTTTCGAAGTTTGTTTTGAAACAAGTGCAAGGGGTCCACCTAAAGACAGTTTTGATTTTTGCTTCATAACATCCTTTTCATGTGCAACAAGAGTGCCATAAATGTCAGTTAATGACCATGACTCAAGATCTTGATTGGCTTGTATAGACATGGACAGTTGTGACCATTCTTCATTTAAGCATTTCAAGAAAAGAATGTTGTTTTCCTCTTTTGTTCTTATCACTCCAAACTTTCTGCATTCGTTGATAAGAATGTTGAATCTTGAGTAAGTTTGATGTAATATTTCTTCTGGTAGAGCATGAAAATCATGATATTCATTGATGCATAGATTTCTTCTATTTTTCTGGGTTTGTAGGCCTCCTTCAAATTGATTTAACAACTGATCCCATATCTCTTTTGCAGTTTTACAAGAATCAAGTTTTTGAAAGATATCATTGGGAATGGCCATTATCAGTAATTTAACAGCTTTTGAGTCATTATCCATCATATTAGTTTCTTCATCAGTGAACTTTGTGGTTTTCTTTTAATAATATGCAGGGATCTCAGGAGTATCTGTTGTTGCAGGAACTCTTGGAACCAACACCATTGGAATGTGAGGTCCAACGTTCATTGATCTAAAGAGATCCTTGTCCATACCTTCTAAGAAATTTACCATCCTTATCTTCCATTGGGGATATTCATCCCTTAAAAGTGTAGGAGGTTTTGTCAAAGACGCAGCTGTATAAATGGCACTTATGCTTGAGTTTGCCATTTTTGAAGAAAAAGATGAAGATTTGAAGAACAGATGCTTTTTGTATTGAACAGTGATTTACTATCAGATCTTGAGCATATGGTGTTCTTTAATAAACCAGGTTTATTTGAACATGCACAGATATTGAAAGTTAGAATCAATGAGATGTAAATCTATCCGAGTATGCAGATGCGATCTTACTTTGTTTAGAAAACAAAGAAGACTCTGATACCAATTGTTGGATCCCAGATTTAATCTCACAACAATGATATAAACAATAAGAGTAATAACAGCGAAAGCAGTATAGTTTAATATCAAAGGAGATTCAAATATCACAGTTCATAAAGCAAATAGATAAACAAGATATTCTTTGAATAAAATATTCAACTTATATTATCAGTTATAAGACTTCTTATGCACACTTTGAACAATAAGGTGATGGTCCTCTTTATAGGACCATAAAGTAAATAGTGTACTTTTCTGACAAATAGAAGCATGCTTGAACAGTATCTTACCTAAGAGGTAAGATCAAGACATGCTTGAACAGTGACCTACTCTAGAAAGTAAATCTTATCACAAAGTGACGTGTCATCTGTTCTTCTTTGTCAAGAGATTCATAGTGATCATCTTCAGAGCTCTGAACTAGGATCTCTGATGAGGAACTCTCTGAGGTCTTTCCGTGAGACTGTCTCTGAACTGACTTCAGAGACAGACAACTTTCTCTGAGGCTGACTCTGAACTGACTCCAGAGACAGACTTGCTTTCTTCAGACTGACTCTGAATTGACTTCAGAGACCGACTTGGTTTCTTCAGACTGACTCTGAATTGACTTCAGAGACAGACTTGCTGTGATCCCTTGAAAGTCTTTAGATGAAGACTTAGTTATTTTCAATACTTTCATTGGTTCAGATTTGGGGCTAACAACTCTAACCACTCATAGTAACCGAAGTGTTCTAGTTTTGACAGATACATAGTTTTTGAGCTTCCATCCTCTCAGAATATCTCCATGGTGATAGAGAATCAGTTCTTCTTACTCCTCCCTGAGATTGTTACGGTTGAGATTTTTTGTGGATCAGATCGATGGTCAAGCTTCTGTTTGCACCAAGCTAGATCATGATCGCTGATCTCTTTGTATTTTCTGTTCTTCTCCTCTATCTCCTTTAGAAGAGCAACTTGTACTTTCACCGGGTTCTTCTTTAGCTTTTTGTCTTTAAACAAGGTTAAATGTACGTTGAGGTATAGAGAGGCGTCCTCTTGGCATTCAGTTATTAACCGTTCAACCCTGATATACTCTTCAACTTCTTATGGTGAAAGGAAACCAAGTTCTTTAGTAGAGGATTGAGGACATATATTCAGTCGTAAGCTCTCTAGATGAGAGATCATCTCTGAGCGTCTTTGATTTTCATCCCTTAACCGTTGGAGAGGTCGAGGGGTCTTTGTGGATGACTCAGGGATTCTTCATCATCTTCTTCTAGATCATCAATCTCTCTGATAGAGACTGGGATTATTGTGTCATCAGCTTGAGTGGCTGGGATTATTTGCAGAGATGTTCCCTTAAGCAGGAGAGAGAACTGTCTGAGCAAAAATAAAGGAGTTAGTGTATACATGATGAAGGAGAAAGATAAAGGCTAAAAGGACAAGGGTGTATGGTGAGAAAAGAAGGATAGAGGGACAATAGAGAGACATACCTGAGAAGGTAGCTCCCCCTCAGAAGTTGACAGAAGTCTAGATTTCCTTCAGCAGCATTGCCCTTTTGCTTGCCTTGGGTGGAGGAATCTAGGGCCTTGGCTTGTTGTCTCCCTCCTACTTCATTTATTGTAACGCCTGTCATCGTTGGGGCATGAGCAATGGTTGACGCAGGGGTGAAACAGAAAGATGGGTCCTCCTCCTCGTCACATCATCACCAATGGTATCTTTTGAACCTTGATCCTCAAGATCAAGTTCCTCTTCATCTTTCTCTTCCTCTTCTTGAATTTCTTCCTCTTGGAGCACAGGAGAAGAGGAAGGCGGTTCTTGCTCCTCAACGATCTTCTCCCCCTCAACATGAGAGGGAGGTTCTTCCACATTTACCTCTGTGACCCTTGCATTTTCATTCTCGCCCTCTTTGTCATCATCAGGGGAGGCATGCATGTCAGCGGCAGCTGCAGGATTATCATTAGTGGTCTTGTGGGCATCAGCCTCCAATGCCTTCAGACGATCTTCGATATCCGGAATGATGAAGGTTGCCATAGTGATGAAGTCCACGGTGAGAGTTAGGGGCATCCTGTCATCATCCATAAAGGAGGGTTCAAAGACAGGAGCTGGCTCATTCAGATTGGTCAGAATATCGGCCAACAATTTGTTGGAACTGTCGATTTTCTCACTGAGAGTATTAACCTCTCTAGTGAGTGTCTTCACAACCTCAGAAAGATTGTCAACGTTGCCATTTAGGGATTGCATCTGAGAAGTATTGGTGGCCACGTTGTCTTTTAGACTGTTGACCTCTGTTTGAAGCGAGGATAGCTGAGATGCTCAGCCTTGGTGGAGATGCGTCATCCTCAACGACCCCATCTTTTCAATCATACATTTAATAATATTAGTGAAGATGTAGTTAAGTTCATAAGGCATTTTTGCCTTTAGAGCCTTAGTGAGTTTCTTTTCAGGGATTTTAGTGCGAGGTTTGAAGTCCCATTGGTATCCCATCAGGTCTAGGAACCTAATTAGTTCATCATCAGTAGGGAGAGTTTCAAATCCATCACCTTTGGAGGGAAATTGCAGCACAGTGCGTAGAGCAGTAGCAGTGAGGGTGGAATCACCTTGTTGAGTTTGAAATGAAATGGCAGTCACCTTGGTTCCCTGCCTTGTAGTGATGTGGCTCTTTTCAGCAGTGTACCAGAATTATTGAAGAAGAATCTTTGAGGCTAGTGGTGCGACCTTTAGTGCGTAGGCAATGGATGATCCTTTCAGAAAGTCAGCAACAGTCTGAAGGTGTGGGTAGGGTTTCTTCTCGGAAAATTCCACCAGTGCAATGCCAACTAGTTGTTAGGAGTGAGTTGCAAAGTAGTGAGGTCAAACTTAACATTCTTGGATTTGATTAGTGCAGTTTGGAGGCCATTTCTGAAAATGGAAGAAACGAGTAGAACACAGATTTTTTTGAAACAAAGGGTTTCCAAAAAAAAGTTACCAGTATCCTTTTTAAGAAAGAGACTTGTAAAAGGAATGAAAAAAAAAATTCAATTTCATTTTGAAGAAGAAGATATGAACAGTATTAAAAACCAAAAGGTTTTTGCAACAAACAATCATGTAGAAAATTTGATATTAAGAAGAAAACACAGTTTTTAATACAAAGAGATGCAAATTTTCGGATTAAACAAGATTTTTTGAGGTAAGAGAAGTGAAGAACAAGAACCTGGAAGTCTTGAAGATTCAAATGTTCTTGATATCTTAGTATGTTTGAATGTTGAGATCAAATTTTCACTTTTGATGTTTTGAGAGCATAAAAGGTAAAATTATGAATGACAAGCCTTTTATATGTTAGATGGAGGATAGAGAAAGGATTAAGAGCGGGAAAAAATGCTCATCATGACACGGACACGTCCTACGAAGTTGATTGGATAAGAGTTGCAACGGATGAACATATGAGAATAAGGCGTGACATGAATTGTCGGTTTGAATGACGTCATAAGAGAGAGAGTGTCATTTCAGTTTGTGTAAAGTATCTCTGATATAAATCAGGGATATGTTTAACTTTCAAAGGATCACTGATAAGAAATGTCAGTGATAAGTTAAAAAAGCTTTTAATCACTTGAAGAAATTCAGTGATTAAGTTTTATTTTTCAAAAAAAGCTTTTAATCACTTGAAGAAATTCAGTGATTAAGTTTTTGAGATTATAGAAAATCATCTCGCTGAAGATGATTCAGGAAGGTAGGATATGAAAGTATACCTGACTTTCAGAGAGATCTTAGTCAGAGATGATGTGATGAGAGAGAATTTTACAACTGACTTAATGCGTGAATGCTGAAGAGTTAATCTTCAAAATTCAGCATTCCAATCTCACTAATGAGAAAGTTGAATCTTGTTTCATCAAGAGGTTTGGTAAAAAGGTCAGCGAGTTGATAGTTAGTGGGAATAAAATGAAGTTCAATGTCTCCATTCATCACATGATCTCTGATAAAATGATATCTGATTTCAATGTGTTTCGTCTTTGAGTGTAGCACTGGATTATTTGCTATAGTGATATCACTAGTGCTGTCACAGTAGATTGGAATTTTGGAAAGTTGTTGGTCATAGTCTAATAGCTGATTTCTCATCCATAAGACCTGAGCACAAAAACTATCAGCAACTACATACTCAACTTCGGCTGTGGAAGTGGACACTGAGTTTTGCTTTTTGCTAGTCCAACTTACTAGTTTTCCACGTAGGAGTTGACAACCTCCAGTGGTGCTTTTTCTATCCAGTTTGCAACCTGCAAATTCACTATCTGAATAGCTAGTGAGATCGAACCCTGAGTCTTTGGTGTACCAAAGACCGAGGTTAGGAGTTCCCTTAAGATATCTGAAAATTCACTTTACAGCGATCAGATGGGATTCCTTGGGTTCTGATTGCTATCGTGCACAGAGACAAGTAGAATACATAATATCAAGGCGGCTCGCTATAAGATACAACAAAGAGCCTATCATTCCTCTATAGGCAGTGACATTAATAGGTTTTCTAGAGGGATTCTTATTTAGTGTCAGCGGTGGTGCCATAGGAGTTTTCATCGCTGAAGTTTGAGTAAGATCAAACTTTTTCAACATTTCTTTAACATACTTACCCTGACGAATAAACGTACCTTTCTCATATTTCTTTATTTGTAGACCAAGGAAGTAAGTTAGTTCACCCATCATACTCATTTTATATTCTTTTTTCATTCTTTCAGCGAATTGAGTACACAAAGATGGGTTAGTAGAACCAAATATAATATCATCAACATATATTTAAAAAGAGTATTATGACCTTTTATATTTCTGAAGAATAATGTGTTATGAATTTTGCCACATTCAAATCTTTTAGAGATAAGGAAAGAGGAGAGAGTGTCATACCAAGCACGAGGAGCTTGTTTTAACCCATATAGGGCCTTATCCAACTTATATACCTAGTGTGGTACATAGGGTCAAAGAACCACGGGGGTTGTTCAAAATAGACTTCTTCATTTTGCTTTCCATTTAGGAATGCTGACTTGACATCCATTTGGAATACTTTAAAATCTTTGTGAACTTCATAGACTAAGAATAATCAAATTGCTTCGAGCCTAGCCACAGGGGTAAAGGTTTCATCATAGTCTATGTCTTCCTCTTGTCTATATCCATGAGCAACTAGCCTAGTTTTGTTGTGGGTTACAGTCCCATTTTCATCCAACTTGTTTCTATACACCCATTTGGTGCCAATAACGGATTTGTCAGATGGTCGAGGAACAAGATTCCAAACTTTGTTTATCTCACACTCAGTCAGCTCTTCTTGCATAGCGCTGACCCAGTTTGGATCTTAGATGGCATCATCAGTTCTTTTTGACTCTATGAGAGAAAGAAAATTAACAAAGAGACAAATATTACCTGAAATTTGTCGGGTCAGAATACCTGCATCTGGATCACCAAGGATTTGATCTACGGGGAGATTTTTGGTCCATCTCTGAGTAGGGGCATGACCTCTCAGTTCATGCACTTGATCAGTGATAGGATATTTAATGATGAAGACGCTTCAGCTTTGAGTTCATTAGTTATCAATTGTTGTGTTTTAGATGGAACATTATTCACTTAGAGATCATAAGAGATGTTTGGAGATTCAGAGGTTAGAGAATCTGATAGAGGGAAAGTGTTTAGAGGAACCGCTAAAACCCATAAGTTAGATTCAGTGTTAGGAGGTATGATGTCTGGATCATCATCAACATTGATAGAATGTGCATGATGATGTGAGTGGAAGAGAGGTTCAGTTTCCATGTAATTTGAAAACATCCAAGCATTTAGTTCATCATTATCAACGACAGGTTTAGAATTTGCTGATCTTGATTCATCAAAGGTGACATGAATTGTTTCCTCTACAGTTTGTCTATTCTTATTAAAGACCTTGTAGGCTTTGGAGACTGATGAATATCCGAGAAATATTCCATCATCAGCCTTTGGATCAAACTTTCCAAGTATATCTTAGTTGTTTAAGATTAAGCACTGACAACCAAAGATGTGAAGAAAACTGATAGATGGCTTTCTTTCATTGAATAATTCATAGGCAGTCTTATTGAATCGTTTAACGATCAGTGACCTATTTTGAGTGAAACAGGCTGTGTTAACAGCTTCTGCCTAAAACTGAGCTAGAAGATGATAATAGCTGAGCATCAATCTTGCAGCTTCGATGATTGTTCTATTTCATCTTTCAATGACTCCATTTTGCTGAGGGGTTCTCACTGAAGAGAAATTGTGTGAGAATCCCTTGATTTCAAAGAAGTTGTTCAGGGAACTATTTTTTAATTCAGTTCCATGATCATTTCTTATTGAGTGAACAGTTAAGTTGTTTAGTACTTCCATCTTTCTTACAAAAGTTATAAGTTCTTCTGGAGTGTCACTTTTAGAACGGAGAAAGATTACCCAGGTGTAGCGAGAATATTCATCAACTATGACAAGAGTGTAATTCTTTCCAGCAATGGATTGAATGTTCACAGGGCCAAACAAATCCATATGTAGGAGTTGAAGAGGATTTGTCACTAATGACACTTGTTTAGTCTTAAAACTAGCTTTAGTCTGCTTTCCTTTTTCACATGTTGAACAAAGAGATTCTTTGGCATATGAGTGTTGAGGAAGATCGGAGACTAGTTCTTTTGAGGAGAAAGTGTTCAGTGTTTTCAAGTTTAGATGAGAGAGCCTTATATGTCATAGCCAGTTGACATCTGATGAGGCTTTGGACATAAAACATACATTCTCCGTGGTTGTAGAGTCCATATTTATTACATAAACATTTTACATACGATAACCTGTGAGAGCAAGCTTTTTGTTTTTTGTCCAACACTTTTTGTTATCACATAAGTAACTGATGCTGAGAAGATTGTGCTTCAGTCCATCTACATAAGCGACTCTTCAGAAGGTAGTGTTACCATTGCTGAGTACACCAAAACCTCAGGTATAACCTTTTCCTTTTCCACCAAAGGTCACTAGGGACCTTTCTCTTCCTTGTATTCAGTTAGCAGGTCTCTTTGGCAAGTCATATGACGAGAGCATCCACTATCTAAATACCATATACCCTTTGATCCCTGCAAACATAAGAAAGATTTAAATTTTTATTGGTACCCACTTTTCAATGGGTCCAGGGCGGTTAGTAGAGATGGAAGGTTCAACAATCTTCCCGGCATCTGAAGATTCAGCGTCAGTGGTAACATTCATTTTAGTTAATTTCTTAACCTTACTGGCATTTTTCACCTTGGCATATTTCTCAGCCTTGGTGACCTTCTTAACCTTGGATGTATTCATCTTCACTTTAGCTATCTTTTCAGCTTTTGTGATATTTGGACATTTACTGGCAATGTGTTCAGTAAGTCCACAGTGATAACACTTTCTATAGCTGAAAGTAGCCTCAAAAACAAAAGCATTTGCATTAATAAACTTTAGATGAGTCGGGCCTGTTCCGAGAATGCCCTTAGCATTAGATTTCTGAGGAACTTTATTCTTCTGACTCAGCCCAGTCATGCTCTTCAGCGATAAGACCTTTACCTTTTCGCTTGAAGCCTTTCATATTTTGATATTTTTCTTTCAGCTTGAGGTATTTGCTATCGCTTGAAGCCTTTCATATTTTCTATATGTAGAAGGTTTAAAGACTTTCTTTGACCTGCATTCGCTGGCTAAATGCCCAACTTTCTTGCAGTTATAGCAAGTAGCAGTAGCTTATCAACAGGGGTTGGCTTAGGCTTGTCAGATAGTGAGAGAGGCTTATTTCTTCTAAAATTTCTCTTTCTTGCAAATCTCTTGAAATAGTTTGTCAAGAGTGCTAGAGATTCATCAAACTCTGAAAGTTCAGTGTCTGATGTACTCTCTGAGTCAGAGTCTAACTCGGTGATAGTGAGAGTAGATCTCTAAGATGGGACAATCTCTGAAGAGACTAGAGCAACGGGGGTGCTCTTGGAGTCTTTAGAATCTTTGACAAGATTCTTTTTCAGAAGATTTGATTGCTCATAATTGAGCAGGATCCCATATAGAGTGCTAAGAGAGATGATTTAAATTTTTGGTCAGCTTGAGACACATTGAATAGTTGTCCCATCTTTCAGGAAGACATTCCAAGAATTTTGTTAGGACCTCAAAGTTAGAGTAGGTCCTTCCAACGGTCCTTAGATCAATGATTAAGAAGTTAAATCTTTGGTGAACATCAGATAGAGGCTCATTCTTACCACAGATGAAACTTTCATATTGTTTTACCAAGTTGATCTTTCGGGTTTCTTAGAATTCAGTGGTACCTTCGTATTAAACACATTTAGTATCCCACATTTCTTTAGCAGTTTTTAGATGCATGATGGAAGGGAAAGCTTCATAAGGCAAGCCCATTGAGATAATGGTTTTTGCCTTTGCATATAATCCTACTTTCTTCTTATCTTCATCACTCCATTGTCTAATTTCTTTTGGAGCGTATCTTTCAGGGATACCAGGAGTGGTAGTTGTGGCGACTGTGACTATGATCATAAATGGTTCATATGGACCATTTGCCACATATTCAGGTATAGTAGGATCTACACCTTCTAGAAATAGCATCATTTGATTTTTCCAGAGAGCAAAGTTGTCTCTGCTAAATCGAGGAGGTTTAAAGAGTGAACCATTATGATAATAATTTGACAAGGAAGAGAATAAAGCAAGATCTTATTTATGAGATTAAACAATCTGCTATGATACCACTTGTTTGTCCCGAAGGTGCTTAACAAGTTTATAGAAGGGGGGGGGGGTTGAATGCAAACACAAATGTTCAGTTTAATAAATTCTTTATTGAATATTCAAATCACAATTTACAGTTTGTTGCAGAATAAGATTAAGTAAAACCTAATCTAAACAAACTTATGAAACACAAAGTTATTTGCACTTAGAAATAGAGAAGAGGATTGAGGGAATATAGAAATCAAGGGTTTCGATCTTTGGTTCACTAACAGAGAGGAAGTAGATCCTTTGAGAAAGAGTCTCAAACTTTCTATCTATACCCTATGCATTAAATGCATGGCAGGGTACTTTACACGTGTCATTTTTTGGTTGGTTGCATGTCTCTGACTATTGGAGACATGCTTTTAACCGCATGGTAAATAGTGTAGTTTTTTAGAGTTGATGTACGACTTGTAACAGAGGTATGTCTCGTCTGACAGTTGTACTTTTTGTGCAAGGATAAGACGAAAGAGACTTGAAGCATAAGATTCATGATCTTCAGTCGCTGAATATCTCTTCCTTCAGTGAGTTCAAGGAAGTTCAGTGAGCGATGAAGGTTTTCTTCAGATTTCTTTGCGTGATGTAGACTTGTCTTGGTTTCAATGAATTCCGCATCAGATCATGAGTAGACTTGTCATTATTCAGCGGCGTTGTCTTCGATTCAGCAACGAACATCTTTTACGTAAAACTTATCTTCAGGGATTACATCTAACAGATAATAATGAAACTATCAGTGATACTGAACATATTCAGTATTTATTCACTGATGATGAAACACTAATACATACAGATGTTAAACGTAATTTTCACTAAGTAAAACGGAGAGTCATTATCAAATCACTGAGAGAGTTTGGATCAACAATCATCCCATGCTGAGAATCCACCTTAGCCTTTAGATTACCGACGGTGGTGGTTAGAGTTTGAAGAGCAACCGTATTGGTTTTAACGTCTGAGTTCAGCTATGTAATTTCTTCTTTTTAACTCAAAATGCTGAGAGGCATCTGCTTTGGAGGAGACACAGGCAATAAGAGCCATCAGGGACTCATCAGCAGTTGAAACGGCGTTGCTGTTGGAGACGATCGTCGTAGAGATAGAAAAGATGGTGGAGGTCAGCTCTTTGATGGAGGTATCGATAGCCTCCAGCTTTGGACCTGAAATAAAGAAGGATCAATGAGCAATAGAGTGCTCGGGATGAGTAACCTAAAGAATAAGGGTAGGGATGTTAGAATACTTGAGGGGTCAGTGGCGGAGTCCAAGTGATTTCCACCAAAGTAGTATGACATGCTATGATCGAGAAGATTCATGACTTGCTGCTGAGAGGTCTCATGAGGAGCTCCCTCAGGTCCAGTTAGTGCATTGCATGACAGAAACTCTTGAAGAATATCGCCTATTGTATCAGCGAGGACAGGCGCTGATACTGGCGGTGCAGTTGTGTTGACCAAGGAAAGAGATGCAAAGACAACACTGGTGAAGATGGCAGTGAGTTATGGAGGAGGGGCACTGGCATTGCCCAAAACTGAACCATCAGTGGTTTGATCCACTAAGGCTGTTTTGTTAGAAACCAACTCTGCTTCAACGGAATTAATCATCGTTGAAGTGGCAGGAATGGTTGTAGTAACTGTTGCGGAGCGAACAACGAAAGTATCAAGTCTTGTTTGAGAGTCCATCACTGATACCAGGGTTTTGTCCTTTGTATGCTTCTTGGATTTCTTTAAAAGGCCAAGAGGGTCTTTAGATGGACATTTGGTTGATTTGGTGGTGACAGGGGGTAGATTCGGCTGGTTGAGACCCAATCTTTGCTGTCGAAGACGAAGAAGAGATGGTTTGGATAAAGGTTAAGAAACTTGCCTCTCCTTCTTTAGGATCTCTGTCGAGGATGTGGGACCCAAGTTTAGGAAGTAAGTAGTTGCCATTGGTTGGGTAGAGATTCTTAAGCAGATGTTGAAGCATTACGCTGAGGAAACGAACATACATAACAATGGGTTCGCTCTTTGCAGCAGTGAGCTTTGACACCAAATCATCGAATGAGAAGCCAATGTCCAGGGCCATTCTTCTATCCTGATCCATACTTTTGGTCTTCCCACCCATGCTCTGAATGAAATGAGCAAACACATAGCCTAGTTGAGTTGGCATACGTGCCTTCAGAATTTTGGTCAGCGACTTCTTGGGTTGAACTTTCTCCAGTATCCAGTCATAGCTCATTGCGTCAAGGAACTGGATAAGTTCTTTGTCAGTAGAAGTTTCTTCGTAGGATGTAGAAGTTGCCAATTGGAGAGCGTTCATCAGTCTGCTGGGTCCAAAACTTCCTATCTCGTGTTCAGTCTGGAAGGAGATCACTGGTACTTCTCTTCCATCGGCCAGAGTTTTGTTAGAGACTTTGGTAGTGTACCAAAACTGCTTCAGCAGTTATAAGCAGGCTGGAGGGTAGGCAGTTAGAGCATAGCTGATGGGGCACGTCCTTAGAAACTCAGCAGTAGCGAGCATATGAGTTGATGGTTTCTTTAAAGGGAAGGAGAGCATTCTCTGATGATTTTTCGATTTGGGTACAATCTTGTCGTAGTCGAATGATACATTTGAGGCCTTGCTAAGGTTGAAAGCTAAAGATGCCATATCTAAGGAATAGAAAAAGATGAAGAGACAAGTTAGATTACCAGTTTCTATTTTGGGAAGGAAATGGTATTATGAGTTTATGGAAGAATGTGAGAAAGTGAAACAATACTATATGAGAATGTGAGTATTTACGGATGAATACTGCACTTTCAATATAGATAAGTTTTGAAAAAGGAGAAAAGGACTGGAAAGAAAGAAAAATCCAGTTTAAAAAAGAATGTTTTTGCAAAAACAAGTTTTTAGGGTTTCGTTCTAAAAACATAAAGAAGATCAATGTTTGAAAAACAGAAAGTTTGATAAAAAAACAATTATAAGATCAAATGATGTTTTTGAGGTAGACAAGAAAGGATATATGAATAGAACCTGATAAACACAAAGAAGGAAAGTGCGTATTCTTGGTGTTTTTCTTGCCTTGAGAGAGAGTTCTTGCTTTGAGAGTATTTTGAGCGCATAAAGTTCGAATGAGAGACAAAGAGACATATATATGTTGTAGGAGAGAGAAAAGAATGATGATAGAAAGAGAAAAATAATCATGACAGAGACCTGTCGCTCGCGTATGATTGGAGGATGAAGTGGAACGGGCGACGTTGTCAGGAAAATCGTGCCAACGGTTATCAAAGAAAAAATGACGTCATAAAAATGAAACTTCATTTTAGAAAAAAAAAATTACATCACTTTTAAGAAAATGGTGATTTGCCTTTTGGATTTTAAGGTATCATTGAACAAAAAGTCAGTTATAGATTTTTCTTTTATCAAAGTTTTTAATCACTAGAAGAAATCAGTGACAAAGCTTATTTTCAAAAAGCTATTAATCACTTGAAGAAAGTGAGTGATTAAGTTTTGAGAATTTTGAAAAACGCCTCGTTGACAAAAGATTTAGCGAGGTAGGTTAAGAGACATACCCGAACATCAGAGAAAATTTACTCAGAGATTAGAGGATGAATATCAAATATAGAATTTTATTGATGACATAACGCATGATCACTGAAAAATTATTCCTCAAGATTCAACATTCCAAGTTTGCTGATGAGAAAGTTGAATCTTATCTCATTAAGAGGTTTGGTAAAAAGATCAGTGAGAAGATAGTCAGTTGGAATAAAATGAATTTCTATATCTACATTCATCACATGATCTATAATAAAATGATATCTGATTTCGATGTGTTTGGTCTTTAAATGTAGCACATGATTATTTGCTATAGCGATGACACTAGTGTTGTCGCAATAGATAGGGATTTTTGATAGATGAAGGTCATAATCTAGTAGTTGATTTCTCATCCATGAGACCTGAGTACAACAACTACCAGCAGCTACGTATTCAGCTTCAGCGGTGGAGGTGGACATTGAATTTTGATTCTTACTTATCCAGCTTACCAGCTTTCCACCTAGGAGCTGACAGCCTCCTGTGGTTCTTTTTCTATCCAGTTTGCAACCTGCAATATCACTATCTAAATAGACAGTTAGATCGAACCCTGAGTATTTGGGATACCAAAGATCTAGGTGAGGAGTTCCCTTCAGTTATCTAAAAATTCGCTCGACAGCGATCAGATGGGATTCCTTGGGTTATGATTTATATCGTGCACAAAGACAAGTAGAATACATGATATCGGGTCGACTCGCTGTAAGATATAGAACGGAGACGATCATTCCTCTATAGGCAGTGACATTAACAGATTTTCCAGCGAGATCCTTGTTTAATGTCAGCGGTGGTGCCATAGAATTTTTCATCACTGATGTTTGAGTGAGATCAAACTTTTTCTGCATATATTTAACATACTTACCTTGATGAATAAAGGTGCCTTTATCAGATTGCTTAATCTGAAGTCCAAGAAAGTAAGTTAACTCACCAATCATACTCATTTTATATACTTTCTTCATTCTTTTCAATGAATCGAGTACACAAAGATGGGTTAGTAGAAACCAATATAATGTCATCAACAAATATTTGAATAAGAATAGTGTGACCATTAATCTTTCTAAAAAATATAGTATTATCAATCTTTCCACATTCAAAAATTTCAAAGATTAGAAAAGATGATAGGGTGTCATACCAAGCACGATGGGCTTGTTTTAACCCATAGAGAGCCTTATCCAGCTTATATACATAATTTGGATGTTTAGGCTCAGAGAAACCTAGGGGTTGTTCAACATATACTTCTACACTCAGCTTTCCATTTAGGAATGCAGACTTGACATCCATTTGATATACTTTGAAGTCTTTGTGAACTTCATAGTGTTAGAACATATTTTATGTTCTATTTAGAAGTTTAGTAAAGTAATCAATTTACAATGTATTAGGCCTTGTAATGGGTTTGGGCTTAAATTGTATACAAGGGCTTGGGAGTATATATAGGAATCTTGTATCCTAGTTTAGGTTAACCTTCTTTTTACAATGTAGCTGTATGATTATAATTGCTCTCTAGTAATTGTAGTTTTACTTTTCAGTCTTGAATAAATATACATATTTCTATCACTTTGATTCCTTGTTTATCTTCTACAATCAATACCAATCTTGATCTTAAATGGACCTATCAAGTGGTATCAGAGCTAAACAGAGATATATTTTTCTGCACGATCGAGATCTGATTGATTTTGAAAGAACAATCTGCTGAGTTTTCGATTTTTTGATGTTGATGAAATTTGTTTGTTCTTTGTTGTTTAATTGGTTCAGTGGATAAAGTCGAAACTAATGGAATCAATAGTTATGTACAATTTCACCAAATCTGGTCGAATCTGTCGATTTTGAGTTCATTTTGTTCGAAAACATTCAGTCTCTGTGGTTGGATCGAATTAATGTTTAGAGTCAAAATTTTACAAGATGATCAACTACAAATGTGATTAATAGTTGTTTTCGAACCTTCGTTCAAAGTATTAACTCAAGATTCGATGTTTTGAAGTTTTTATTGAAGAAAATGTAAAAATCGTTCCAGATCTACAAGAATTCGCAAGATTTAATGGAAGAACTCGCAGATGTGTGAAAGAATTCGTAGAAAGAAGAATTTGTTGAAGAATTCGCATAATAGTCATTAGCGAACTGTTCAAGGATTGGCAGGACTATACTCTTTGAAGAAGAAATTGTTTTAAGTGTGGAATTCATACATTAGTATGTTGCGAAAAGTAGAGGATTCGCAGATAAGAGAACTGCGAAAACCTCAGGATTCCCAAGCATGTATGTTGCGAATTCTGAGGATTCGTGAATATTAAGTCTGCGAGATGCTAAGGATTCGCAAAATAAGCTCTTGCGAAAAGTAAGGATTCGCAGGATAGAGCTTTGTGAATTTTGGGGTTTAGGCTATGCCATCTTGCGAATTGTGCTTCATGGGGAATAGTGATCTGCGAATTTTGATGTTTTTGAGAATTCTGACTGTTCTGAACCCAGTCTTATACAAGTTTGCCCTGTTCCTGAGCTTTTTACGCGGAATGCATATGTGACATCACTCTTATCATATGTTTGTCACATATCATTAGCAACTGATCTATTCTTATACGAGTGCTCATGCTTTGCAAGATTTTCAGATTCTGGATTTGATCATTTGGTCTCTGCTTAGATTGAGTTAGCTGCGTGAGCATCTACAATCATCAGTCTGGAAAGCTTCTTGTGTTGTTAGACCGTTGAGAGCACTTTATCATTCTTCTGAACTGATCACTCAGTAGTGTGAGAGACTACAATCATTGTTTTGATGCTTGAGTTGTAATTCAGAATCCTGAGCGCTTATAATCATCCCGCTGATTCGTAAAGAAAGGAGTTCTGGGTTTGATTATTCAGTATTCTGGAAAGCAGTCAGAAAATGAGCATATTCTATTAGTTGTTGAACAATTGCTTGCCTTCTACCCTTGCCTTATAGTGTTGCTACCGGATGCTACCGCCCGTATGCTTATCAGATGAAGTTCTTAAGCTGAATTCTAATTTCAACTCATGGTTCAAAGACAGATCAGATGTTATACACTAAAGATGTACTTGGATGTCACTCCATAATCCACACATATCATTATTGTGGGCGTTAAGGAATGTGTTGGGTTTACTAAAGTCAAAAGTTGTCTTTATGTGCACTCAGTCGAGGTTCTGGTCTATATCAGATCTGATATTTCAGTTGATACTTCAAGGATAATAGCTAATTTCTAGGGGGAGCAAGAGGAGCTTTGAAGTTTATGAAACGCTAAGTTTTATAAAGAAATCAAGGGGGAGAGGAGCTGAAGCTGGAGCTGATCAGAGAATGATTACTTTACAAAACCTAGGGGGAGAATGTTAGAA
This sequence comes from Arctium minus, assembly GCA_954870635.1. NCBI lineage: Eukaryota > Viridiplantae > Streptophyta > Magnoliopsida > Asterales > Asteraceae > Arctium > Arctium minus. The sequence continues at coordinate 126,061,241 of OX941081.1, read as the reverse complement.
CATATTTTATGTTCTATTTTGAAGTTTATAAAGTAATCAATTTACAATGTATTGGGCCTTGTAATGGGTTTGGGCTTAAATTGTATACAAGGGCTTGGGGGTATATATAGGAATCTTGTATCCTAGTTTAGGTTAACCTTCTTTTTACAATGTAGTCGTATGATTACAATTGCTCTCTAGTAGTTGTAGTTTTACTTTTCAGTCTTGAATAAATATACAGATTTCTATCCCTTTGATTCCTTGTTTATCTTCTTCAATCAATTCCAATCATGATCTCAAATGGACCTATCACATAGGCTAAGAATAATTGAATTGCTTCGATCCTAGCCACAGGGGCAAAGGTTTCATCATTGTCTTTGTGTTCATCTTGTCTGTATCCCTCAGCAACAAGCCTTGATTTGTTGCGGGTTACAATCCCATTTTCATCTAACTTGTTATGATACACCCATTTGGTGCCTATAACACTCTTTCAGATGGTCGGGGAACGAGATTCCGAACTTTGTTTCTTTCAAACTCAGCCAGCTCTTCTTGCATAGCGCTGACCCAGTTTGGATCTCTGAGGACATCATCGGTTTTATTTTTCTCGAGAAGAGAAAGAAAGTTTACAAAGAGATAGATATTACCTAAACGTCGTTGAGTCTGAATACCTACATTTGGATCACCAAGTATCTGATCATTTGAATGACCTTTAGTCCATTTTTGAGCGGGGGCATAAGCATCCATATCTGATAGAGGATCAGAGATGGGAGCCTTCACTGAGGATGAGGCTTCAGCCAAATGTTCATTAGGTATCAATTTTTGTGGTTCAGATTGAACATTATTCACTAAGACTTGTTCAGAGATGAGAGGAGATTCAGAGGTTGGAGGTTCAGATGGTGGTAAGGTGTTTTAGGGAACAGCTGAAACCAAAGATGTGGATTAAGTGCTAGGTGGAATAATGATTGGGTTATCATCAGCATTCAGAGGATTTGCATGATGGTTTGTGCTGAAGAAAGGTTCAACTTATCCATAGTGAGAAAACATCCAGGCATTTAGTTCATCATTGTCAACGATAGGTTTGGAGTTTGTTCATCGAGATTCATCAAAGGTGACATGAATGGTTTCTTCTACTATTTGTCTTCTTTTGTTGAAAACTCTGTAGGCTTTGGATACTGAAGAATATCTGAGAAATATTCCATCATCAGCCTTTGGATCAAATTTCCAAGGGTATCTCTATTGTTTAAGATGAAACATTGACAACCAAAGATATCAAGAAAGTTTATTGAAGGATTTCTCCCATGGACAAGTTCATAGGCGGTTTTGCTGAATCTTTTGACAATCAGCGACCTGTGTTGAGTGAAACAGGCAGTATTGACAGCTTTTGCCCAGAATTGAGTTGGAAGATGAATATCGTTGAGCATAGATTGAGAAGCTTTGGTGATCATTCTGTTTCTTCTTTCAGCGACACCGTTTTGCTGAGGAGTTCTCACAGTTGAGAATTTGTGAGAAATTCCCTTGCTTTCAAGGAATTTATCAAGAGAACTGTTTTTAAATTTAGTTCCATGATCACTCCTTATTGAGCGAACCATCATATTATTCAACACTTCTATCTTTCTGACAAATGAGATAAGTTCATATGGGGTGTCATTCTTAGAACGGAGAAACATGACCCAGGTATAGCGAGAGTATTCATCTACTATGACAAGAGTGTATTTCTTTCTAGCAATAGATTAATAATTGACCGGACCAAATAAATCCATATGCAGGAGTTGAAGAGGGCTTGTCACTGATGACACTTGCTTTTATTTGAAACTAGCTTTATTCTGCTTTCTCTTCTCACACATTGAGCAGAGAGATTCCTTAGCATTAGAGTGTTGAGGTAAGCCGGAGACTAGTTCCTTTGAAGATAGAGTATTCAGCGTCGTGAAGTTTAGATGTGAGAGCCTCTTATGCCATAGCCAGTTGACATCTGATGAGGCTTTGGATAGAAAGCATATGTTCTTAGTGGTTGTTGAGTCCATGTTTATGACATAAACATTTTCGAAACGATAACCTCTGAGAGCAAGTTTTCCACTTTTATCTGTAACAGAACATGCTTTCTTAGTAAAGCATACTTTAAAGTCTTTGTCACATAGCTGACTGATGTTGAGGAGATTACACTTCAGTCCATCTATGTAAACGAATTTTCGAAAGGTAGTTGTACCATTGCTGAGAACACCATACCCTCTGTTATAGCCTTTTCGGTTTCCACCAAAGGTCACTGAGGGACCTTTCTCCTCCTTGTAGTCAGCGAGCAGGTTCTTTTGACCAGTCATGTGTCGAGAGCATCCGCTATCAAGATACCATATACCCTTCGAGTCCTGCATGCAAAAGGAAGAATAATTTTAATTGGTATCCACTTTACAATGGGTCCAGATGATTTAGTGGAGGTGGTAGATTCAACAATCTTCACAGCATCTGATGATTCAGCGTCTGTGGCAATCTTGACTTTAGTTAATGTATTAACTTTAGTGGCATTTTTCACCTTGGCAGGTTTCTCTGCTTTGGTGACCTTCTTTGCCTTTGAGTCATTCATCTTCACTTTAGCTGACTTTTCAGCTATGGTGGCAGTGGGACATTTACTGGCAATGTGGTCAGTAAGTCCACAATGGTAACATTTTCTATAGCTGAAGGTGGTCTTAAGAGCATGAGCATTTGCAGTAGAAAACTTTAAATGAGTTGTTTGATCTCGGAGGAACTTTTAGTTCTTTGGATTTCTTAGACAAAATGTCAATCTTCAGCTTTGGAGTAGATCTCTGAGTATTACCAGTGATCTTAGATCCCGAGCCAGAGAGTTAACTAGCTGAAGTTTTGGAAGGAACCTTCTTCAACTTTCCTACTTTAGCAACCTTCTTAGGATGATGGAAAAAAGATTTCCCTTTATCGACGAGTTTAAAAGATTTTGATAAAACCTCATGGATAGGAACTAAAGAGAAAGAAGAGCACTAAGAGGAGGAAGTGTCAAGGATGGATGAGATCAACATTCCAAATTTTAGCACGGAACAATCTCTGTCAGGGTTATCTTTTTCAGACTCATAACCATGACAACTCTTAATATGAGCAAGTATTTGAGTATCTATTATCTCAGCGACCTTAGATGAGGATTTACACCATCCTTTAACTGTAGCCTTTTCAGCTTTTAGTTCAGCGATAGCTTGTTCGCGTTCAATACTGATAATTTCATTTACAATGACTTGATCTCTCAAACTTTCCTCTAAATGAGTTAGTTCTTTGATCTTTAAATGACATTTTTCAATCTGATCTACTAAATTAATGTTTTTGTTTTCAGCTAGAGTTTTACCATTCAGTGCATTGTACACATAAATTGTCAGCACGTCAATAGCGTGACGTCTCTCAGCTTCAGTAAGAGTTGGATCAGTAGAGATTGATACCTGAGAGGTGATGGTCCTTGTGGATGTTCCAGTATGTTCTTTCACTTCTTCTTCAATATTGGCCATTAGACAGAGATTGGCTGCATCTTGTTCAATAGAACTTGACTCTTCTGATTCAGCCTAGTCATGTTTTTCAACAATAATACTTTTACCTTTTCGCTTGAAGCCTTTCAGCTCCTGATATTTCTCTTTCAGCTTTAGGTTCTTGTTATCACTGGATTTTCGGGATGAAGAAGGTTTGAAGACTTTCTTTGACCTGCATTCATGGCAAAATGTCCAACTTTTTCACAGTTATAGCAAGTAGCAGTTGCCTTATCAACAGGAGTTGATTTAGGCTTGTCAGATATAGAGAGATGCTTATTTCTTTTAAACCTTCTCTTTCTTGAAAATCTCCTAAAGGAGTTTGTCAAGAGTTCCAGTGATTCATCAAACTCTGAAAGGTTAGTGTCTGATAGATCCTCTGAGTCATAATCTAACTCAGTGATAGTGAGTGTAGAGGATCACAGAGATGGGATCATCTCTGAAGAGACTAAAGCAATAGTTGTGCTTTTGGAGTCTTTGGAATCTTTGACATGATTCTTCTTCAATTGTTTAGATTGCTCATAATTGAGCAAAACCACATTTAAAGTACTGAAAGAAAGATGATTTAAGTCTTTTGTTAGCTTGAGACACATTCAATAATTGTCCCAGCTTTCAGGAAGACATTCCAAGAATTTAGTAAGAACCTCAGAGTTGGAGTAGGTCCTACAAACAGTACTTAGGTCAATAAGTTAGCAATTAAATCGTTGGTGAACATCAGATAAAGATTCATTCTTACCATAGATGAAACTTTCATGTTGTCTTATCAGATTTATCTTTCTTGTTTCTTGTATCTTGGTGGTACCTTCATATTGAACACATATTGTGTCCCACATGGCATTTGAGGTTTTTAGATGCATGATGGAATGGAAAAATTCATCAGGTAAAGCCATAGAGATAATGGTTTTAGCTTTATGTCACACCCCGCTAAAGCGGAAACACGAGGCATAACAGCTCCGATGTCATAGCACAAGATTATAACATACCCACATTTACTTAACTTTCAAAATACATTACATTTTTAAGAACATAGTATCGTCATTGTTTACAATTCCCAAACTTAAAATATAACGATACACATAAAGCAAAATAATCTTGCTTCAAAATATGAAGTGCGCTGATAAAACATCATGGAATTACCTTCTTGATTCCTGAAAAGCATGAATAAAAACCAAGGTCAACTACAAAGAGTTGGTGAGTTCACAGGTTTTAAATATGCACAAATTATTTTTATATGCAAGTTGTCATTTGTAAAACATACGTATAAACCAACTTCAATTCTTTGATTCATGAGCCCCACAATTTAAATTCTTTATGATAAGTGTATGCAAAGACAATATTACGTTGAGCCACTACTAAGCCGTCCCTGACCAATTTCAACGCCCCCGATGAACTAACTCAGCGGTGGTTCAAGCCACATGTTTAGTCATCTTCTCTAGTATAGTGCACCCCTGCTCGTCAGCATTAAGGTGGGTTTGTCACACCAAATAGCGCTACCCACTAATACTATAGGCCCGATTTTCTTCGAGTTAATAGTAGTGTCACGGGGTCTTAACATTTAATACTCAACACATCAATTGCATACTTATCATATAGCTTATAATTCCAAACGCTTTTAACAAAGCCTTATAAATTGCCAAATCGCAATACTTTCAAACAATTCTCATGAATCTTTAAAATACGCAACTAAAACATGCTTTTCAACCCAAAATCAGTTAAAACGATAAAAGTGGGGCTGTGAATACTCACCTTAACGAATGTAACGGTGAAGCTTTACTTTAATACTTGTGGAATTTTGTCACGCCCTTAATTTCCCTATACAAGAGTTTCCATAAAGAAACACCTTAATGCCCTATTCCGATGTCCAACCAATATGTCCAATTGTCCCATGAAATGCCATTATATAAATTCTTTAGTCCATATCCATTTTTAACTATACAAGGTTCCAAAATACAATAAAACAAAAATTAAGCTTGATAAAATTACCTTTCTGGATTCAGCACATGCTGTCCAGAAAGTTATCCGGTAAATTCAACACAGAAGCTTAACTTCCCAAGAGAATTATTTAATCACAAATTTTTTGATGATACTATAATATGTTTAGAGTAAATATGCATTTTTTTATAATTTTTGAATAACTTTTGATACATCAAATAATTTTTACAAAATAGAGTGTCACTGATTTTCGGATCAGTGACATACCTTACTTGTAACAGGTTTTTGAGGTATCAATTCTTGGAATTAGACTGTGATCCATATATGGATGCAAACCTAACTCAAAATACTAACATTTGGAAAAAGATTCACTTAGTTTGGATGAGTAATGAGGGAGTTATGGCCTCTACAAGATAGGTGTATGAATCTGTCTTCACTGGACAGATTGCACCATTTTCTTGTAAAATCCATTTAAGTGCCCAAATCAACTCCAAATTCAGTGTTTTCGGACTTTTTAGAAAGCTAACACTCTAAGTTAAAGTTTAGAAGCAAAAACCCCAATTTTGGACGTGTGGTTTGTGAGTTGTGCAAGCTAGAAGTGAAGTCCATTTTCTGGACAGATTCTAAAATGAAATAAATACTAATTTATACCACCAAATAATGATCATTAGACATGGTTTTTGGTTATAAACCATGTCTTCACTCCTCATTACATAATAAACTAACTTATGCATCATGGACTCATTGCAATTAAAATGCTCATCCAAATGCATGCATGAGCATAACACCAAATAAAATGACATAAACACTATTGCTAAGTTCTTAATCATGTGGAACTTGGGAAATTCCTTCATAAGAACACATTTTTTTTTTTTTACTAACATTCCATTGTAACAAGAGTTAAAAACTCATTTTATGATGTTATATACATCAAATATAATCCATCTCATTAACAAAAATCCAATCATATGCAAGACAAAATAAACACTAAATTAGTGATTTAACACTATTTAGAAACTCTTTAATCATATGAGATTGAACAATCTCATCCTAAGAGTTTATTTATACTCAAAATTGATGTAAATACATAAATTTCAATCCAACATTATTAAAATTTTGTGGACCAAATACCACATTTCATAAAATTATCATTTCTTGATAAAATCCCAAAATAATACACTTAGAAACCCTAGTTTCATTGGAAGATCACTCAATGGTTCATTAGCAATATATTGATACTAAATGTATCCCATTTCACTTCCAAAACTTGGATTGTACATCATTTACATGAAAAGACATGAAATAAACAAACTTTTTGATAATAAACTTGAAAAATGAGAGTGTTAAGTGATTACCTTCACAAAAGGAGATGAAAACTTGAATTCTAACTTCAAATTGGAGATGGATTCTTGATTGGATTTTGATTCATAGCAAAGAAAAGAAAAAAAGGTGTGGTGGTGCTGGTGGCTTTCGGCCGAACAAGAGGAAGGAGAGGGAAGAGGAGATGAAAAGTTAATTTTGAGAAATGAGGAGTAATTCTAGTTTTTAAATTTGGTTTTCAATTATTAAAAATAACTAAAATATGGTAGGATTAGGACAAGTGTCCTAAGTGACTCATCATAAAAAAAAATTAGTTTAATATATATATATATATATTTTTAAATAAATTACTAGTCTAGATTATAAATATCAGATATAATTGAGAACCAAAATACCCAATTCTCAATATTTGCTAATAAAATGCCAAATTTGAAACTTTTGCAATGCAAGAGAAATTAACATACAGATTTTTATAGTTTAAGGATTTTGGACTTTTATTCCCTTATTTGGCACTTCTGGACAGTGACGGTCAGATGCGGAACTGTTCCGGGTTTTTAACGCAATTTCTAAATTTTTCGGGAAACTTTTATCTTAAAGGCTTTTAATAAAAATTTAAAAGTGACAAAACTTATAAATTAATCTGAGGGTGCTAACCTTAACATTCAGAATTTGACAGGTGTCACACTTTAGCATCAAGACCAACTTTCTTTTTGTCCTCATCACTCTACTGTCTAATTTCTTTGGTAGTTGTTCTTTTAGGGACAACTGCAGTAGTTGCAGTGGCAGGAACTGCAACAATGATGACAAATGGTTCAAGGGTCCATTTGCAACATATTCAGGTATAGTGGTATCTATACCTTCTAGAAATAACATCATTCGATTCTTCCAAAGAGCAAAGTTGTCTCTCCTGAATAGAGGAGGTTTAGCAAGAAATCCATTATCATAATAATTTGAGTTTGCGTTCACTGACATTTTAGAGAATGTCAAGGAAGAGAGATTTAAGCAAGATCTTGTTTATAGGTTAAACAATCCATTTGGATACCACTTGTTGGTCCCGATTAAGGTTCTACAAGGGTGTTAGTTTGTAGAAAGGGAGGGGGGTTGAATACAAACACAAAATTTTCTTTTAATTTTGTTTATTGATTATTGAGTAAATAAAAAACACAATTTACATATTGTTGCGGAATAGGATAAGGTAAAACCTAATCTAAACAATCTAAATAACACTAAGATTTTTTGCACACAAGAGTAATAGAAGGAGAGAAGAGAGTTTGCAGAAAAGAGAGTTTCTGCAAAGGATCACTTAGAAGATTGAGAGCCCTTCAAAATGAAGGCTTTACTCCTATCTATACCCCCAGAATTAGATGCATGGCAGAGGGTAAAATCCACGTGTCTTTCATCCATTGGCTTCATGCTTTTTGACTTTACCATTTGCATGCTCTTGGCCGCATCATGAAGAGTGTAGTGGAAAGGAGCAGTTGTACGATTATGGACAAAAGCAAGTTTGCTTTTGTACTTTCTTACTTTTGTGCAAAGGATAAGACAAACTGTTGGTCCCGAAGGTGCTTAACAAATCTGTAGAAGGGGGTGTGAATACAAACACAAAATTTAAAGGTTTAATAAATTGTTTATTGATAAATCAAATCACAATTTAGAGTTTGTTGCGGAATAAGATTAAGTAAAACCTAATCTAAACAAACTTAAGAATCACACAGATTGTTGCACAAGAATTAGAGAATAGAGATTGAGAGAATATAGAAAGCAAGGGTTTCTATATGATAAGAAAGATAGAAGGCAACACTTAGATAGAGTCTTGATCTTTCTATTTATACCCAATGCATTAAATGCATGGCAGGGTACTTTACACGTGTCCTTCAATGGCTGATTGCATGCCTCTAAATTTTGGAGACATGCTTTTGGCCGAATGGTGAACAGTGTAGTCTTCAGAGTTGTTGTACGATTTGTCACAGAGGTATGTCTCTTATGACATTTGTACTATGTATGCAAGGATAAGACAAAAGAAACTTGGAGCATAGGCTATGTGATCTTGAATCGCTGAATATCTCTTCCTTCACAGAGATAGAAGGAGGTTCAGTGATCGCTGAAGCTTTTCTTCGCGTGTAGGTAGAATTGTCTTGGTTTCACTGATATCCGCATCAGATCATGAGTAGACTTGTCCATTGTTTAGCATTTTTGTCTTCAACTCGGTGATGAACATCTTTGTCGCAAAACTTGTCTTCAGGGATTACGTCTAATTGTTACAAGAGAGATCATCAGCGATACTGAACATACTCAGTACTTAATCGCTGACAGTGAAACACTAATACATACAGATGTTAAACGTAATTTTCACTAAGTATTACAACGGGTCATTATCAAATCACTGAGAGAATTTGAATCAACACAAACAAATCATGATAAGTAAGCTTCATGATCATCTATTGCTAATGATCAGTGATTAGGAATCACTATTGTAGAAAGGCGATAGATGAGGCTTGATCTTGATTTGTCACACATTATAGACTTGTCTTGGTTTCACTGAATGCTGATTCAGATCATTAGTAGACTCGTCTTCATCATCAACTTAGTCTTCAATGTCAACAATGATTTCTTTAAGCATGAGGCTTGTCTTCTGGGATTAAATTTAAGGATTACATCAGAGATCATCAACGATACTGAATAGACTCAGTATATTATCGCTGATGGTGAAACACTAATACATACAGATGTTAAATGTAATTTTCACTAAGTATTTCTAAGGATCATCATCAAATCACTGAGAGGGTTTGGATCAACACAAAGACCTATAGGATCTCTACTTAGTGATACGGAGACCCCTCATAGGGTTACAAAAGAGCATGTCAAAGTTCTGACTTTGAGGAGTGAAAAGAACCTAACAGAAAATACCCAAAAAGAACAAGAAAACTGTCCAAAACAGAACTTGTAAAGAGTCCTAAAGCACCATTTTCTGTTGTTGTAGTACCTCTAACCAAGTCCTGTAGTACCTCTAACCAAGTCCTGTAGTACCACTGGCCAGAAAATAAAAATAAGCCCACTGATGTAGCACCCATTTCTAAGAGAACAGGTGATCCTTCTAACTATACAACACCTTATAGGACATAACCAAAACTCGTCATTCAAGTTCTTCCAAATCCTATTCCTTAAAAAGAATGTAGTCATTACTCCAGTTCCACCATATGTGCCTTACCCTAAAAGGATGAAAAATCAAAACCATGAGTTGCCATCCCAAGAGTTCCCTTGTGTGTTGAAAAAGTTGCATGTTAATTTTCCTTTGGTAGAATCCATAAAGCAAATGCCAAATTATGCAACGTTCCCTAAGGACGTTTTGAATGAGAAGAAAAAGTTGTCTGAGTACGAGACTATATCATTAATCGAAGGATGTAGTGCCCTCATTTCTAAGAAAATTCACCCTAAGTATAAAGATCCAAGGATTTTTAGAATTCCATATTCAATAAGTGGGAATGAGATAGGAGAAGCAATGTATGACCTAAATTCTAGTGTCAACCTTATGCTCTTATCCGTATTCAATACTTTCGACATAGGACCGACTAGTTCAACCACTGTGACCCTTTAGTTAACTTACAAGTCCATATTACGCCCTATAAGAAAATTGAGGATGTGGTGGTACAAGTTGATAAATTTAGTTTTTCTGATAACTTTATTATTCTTGATTTTAAAACAGATAAGAAAATTTCAATCAATTATGGAAGACCCTTTCTCGAAACTGGAATAACATTAATTGATTATCAGAAAAGAGAACTGGCAATGAGAATGTCTGATCTAGAAGTCACCTTCAATGTGCCTCATGAAATCAAATACCCTGATGAGAGTGATGAATGTTCCCCTATTTGTGTCATTGATTCCTCAACTCATGAGAAAGTATTACAAGACGTGGTAAGGAAAGGAGTGAATCATATGGAAAGATAAGTATTCTAACAAGTTTCTTGTAACATCCCCCGTCCCCGTGGTCCGGAACGGGTGATGTCACATACGAGACTTAACATAAATACATATCTAAATTCAGAGCTATTGATAAACTCTAAACATATATTACAATCCAAACTATCATACCTCAAAAGTCTTTATAAACTTACAAAGATAAAACAAAGTGATTCTAAGAACTCCAAAATAACACGCTCGATCTCAAGTCCCATCCCCGTAAACGTCACTTCGTACCTGCCGTGTCAGAAAACAAAAACACGGCTGAGCACATAACTCAGTGAATGGATTATAATATAAGTTTGTAAATATTAATGAAAACATCAATAACGAAGCGGAAGACTTAAAAATTCAATTCGAAGAAAGTTCTTGAGACTGAAGTTCATAGTTCATTTAAATCAAAAGAAACGTTCGGTACTATAATCAAAAGCAATAATCTCAAGAACAGTTCACACTTTAACTTCAAAATGTAATATAAATAAAGTCCGTCAATTCCAGTTGTTGTGTTCGTGGGGTGGCCAAACCACACGAACTGGGTCGGCATGCGGGCACAGACAACGGATCCCCCGTGAATTTAACCACGATCACATATTCTGTAGGTAAAATATAGAATCGATTCATCCGCCCTGGAGCCAACAAAGTCAGCCAAGTCCTCCCAGAGTGGGTTCACGTAAGCCACATAGGCTTAACTCTGGTGGACCGTCATCTGCAGGACGCTATGACAACAAAGCCGCCATAGAAGGCATCCCAAATAATGTGCCCATTTATTGGGTTCTTCTAAAATCAATGAAAACTAAACATATGCCACTTACCCAAATGGCGATCACAGAAATTATAATCTATATACTTCACATTTTTCATAAACAATCTCATACGAGACACATTTTAATAAAACATCAAAATGTTCAAACAATTGATTCAATAAACCAAATCAATGTGTATGTGTGTGTATAATTCCACATTTGTTGATCACGTTCGATTGATCAATCACAAGGTGGTGAACCACCTTTAGGAAGGGTCAACTACAACAACTAGTTGCCCACGATTCAAAAGAAATGAAATCCATACCTTGATTGGATTGAGATGCAACACGTGATTAATCGAGACCGACTACGAACTTTAACCCGTTCGATTGCCTATTTAAACCATCAATTATTAATAATCGCATAACCTAAAACTCAATGGTTATATTATAAGCTTAAGCACGGATTTTGTTCACGTAGACATTAAACCGATCACTTGGTGTGCGGTTAAACATCTAGATACAAATATTACCGTTTGATTCTAAACTTTACCCGTTTGTAATTTTGACAAAAACAAACATTCCTATACATATACATGATTATAACTTTGTATTATATAATCATAATCTACCAACCAACTTCAACTACCCTAACTTACCAACTTAAATAATTTAAGAAGAAATTTATACCTCTAAGAAGGGCTCGAAGCGTAGATTCCGAATATGTAATTGTTTCGTCGATTACTTCAACGGATTGATAGATATTTTAGAGAGAAGGAGAGTTCTATAGAGAGAGAATGAAAGACGGTGAAAACTGATTGAAGGAGACGATATGGATTGTCTTGTTTTGTATTTTTTTTATTATATATATATATATATATAATTAATATAAGTTTAGTTAAATGACGATTTTAACCTTTAACTATCTTTGATTGTCATTTTTAATTACGGTTTAATTCGGGTAGAATAAATATACGTTTTATTTTAAAACCGGGTCTTACAATTATAACACCTTAGGCATATCCCATATCGGCCGTGGACAGGAGTGATGCTGGGTGTTATAAGTAATATCTTGGCCTTCCTAACAACAACACGTTTTGGGGCCACAAGCACGTCAGGTTCTGGGAACTCTGAGGTTAATCGTGCTTGGGTGGGAGTAGTCCCAGGATGGGTGACCCCCTTGGAAGTTTCTCACCAGGTCTCCAGAAACAAATTTGTACGCTACACGTTGGTTAAATCCAGGGGCAAAGCGGACAATATTGTTGTCGAGGAAAGCGGAATGTTACAGATGGTATCAGAGCCACTCCTGTGCCGTTCGGGATATGGGGCAAACCTCATCGAGGACGATGAGTCCCAAGGGGGGGTGTTTGTAACACCTTAGGCATATCCCATATCGGTCGTGGACAGGAGTGATGCTGGGTGTTATAAGTAATATCTTGGCCTTCCTAAAAACAACGCATTTTGGGGCCACAAGCACGTCAGGTTCTGGGAACTCTGAGGTTAAGCGTGCTTGGGTGAGAGTAGTCCCAGGATGGGTGACCCCCTGGGAAGTTTCTCACCAGGTCGCCATAAAGAAATCCGTGCGCTACACGTTGGTTAAATCCAGGGGCAAAGCGGACAATATTGTTGTCGAGGCAGGCGGAATGTTACATTTCTCCAACTACCAAGTTCACCAAAACTGATGCAAATCCAAACACAAACCCTGTTAGTGCACAAATGTTGGATCCAAGATCATTAATGTTGAATGTCAAAGCCCAAGTCAAACTCTCAATGCAAAGTCAAAGTCAAAGCTCAAAGAGAAGAAAAGTCAAAGTGTTAGTTTGCTTAGTTAGTTGTTTGTTTAGATTCTTTTTGTAATGATAGCTAGTATAAATAGGTTTTTGCTTTGTTGAAACTGTGTGGCACTTAAGATAGATTACATCTTTATAGAGAGAAATATTCTTGTATTGAGAGCATACTATAATATGTGATTGATAAATCAATATATGACATTTGGCATCTTGATTGTTGTTATCTTGATATGATTTGCACAATTAGTATCAGAGCAAGCATTAATCAGAAATCATTCAAGAATCTGATCATTTTTTTAGCCGATTTACAAGAACTCGCAAGACGCTCCTGCTCAGATCGTTTTTCTTAGTTTTGTATTGTTTTTGGAGTTGTAATTGTTGCACTGTAATCGTTTTGTAGTCTATAACACATTTGATTTGAGATACTTTGTTCAATTCACAATTGCTTAGTGTGAATTTTGGATTTTTGTGAGAATCTTGTTTGATGTCTGTACGAACTGAGTTCTTGATCATATTGTAATTTTGTTGTTTTTACTTGTAATCTTTCATTTGTAAAAATTTCTAGTTGTACTCTTGGATCAATTCACAAAGTTTCAGGATCTAATTTGGTGTTTTGAAGAGTTTTTGGGTTGAAATTGAAGTTTTTGAGTCGACATCTGAAAAACTTGCTATATCCAAACTTTTAGCAAGATTCATCCTCGAAGAACTCGCAGAGCCTTTGGTTTGTGTTTTTGGTGTTAAGGAAAGATTTCGCAAGTGCTTATACATGAATTCTTAAAGAACTCCCAGGCTACCTCTGTTTATGTTGTTGAAAAATTCCAAGGCATGAATTCACAGGATTTGGTGTACAAAAAGATTAGAATTCGCATATGTCTGTTCGCGAATTGGTAGATTTCGCAGAACCTTGTCTGCGAAAAGTTACTATTCAAGTTCTTTGATCTGGGAAAAGCTCCAGAATTCGCACATTGTAGTTTGTTGAAACTTTTTCCAAATCCAGATTTCGCAAAATATTTTGCGAAAAGTGAATCTTCTTGGAATTTTTCTAAGTCTAGATTTCGTATAACTTCGTGCGAAAAGCTCAAATGGTGGTTTGGAATATTTCTAAGTCTAGAATTCGCAAGACTCTACTTGCGAAAAGCTAGGAATTCGCAAGACACTGACTGCGAATAGTTGGAATTCGCAAGTTGTTCTCTGTGAATTGTGGGCATTCAGTGGTCTACAGATTGTGTTGTTCAGTGTCTTGCGATAATTGATTAACAGTGGTATGAGAAATCCATACTTAGGTGGCGTTTGGTTCGCAGATTCTGAAGGAATCTGATGGAATTGGAATGTTGAATTCCATTGACCAAATTCCATTCCTTTGTTTGGTTCATTTTTTTTCATGTAAGAATCTCTAAATTCTATCAAATTCCACAAATGAGGGAATTTAACATTCCTTAGCAACTGTTAAGTCTAAATATTGTATCCAAGATTTAATTAGGAAAGTCAATCTTAGAAGTCAACATTGTCAATGTATTAGGAAAGTCAAAGCTTGTTTAGTTTCCTTAGCCTTTAAGGCTTTGTATTAGTTAGGTAGTATATATAGTGTTGTCTTTGTAATCTTGTAGTAACATTCTAGAGAGCTATGTGTGTATTGTAATTCAGAGATTGATGAATACGAGATCTACTTTCTCTCTCTAGACTTTCTCTCTCTAGTTCTTGAGCTTTTATGATAAATCTTGAGTAATTGTTTGTTGTATTTGGGATTTTATGTTTAAGAATTGGTATCAGAGCCGTACCAAACTTTTCAGGAATGATTAGATCATGATTTGAATTGAAATTTGTGTGTTTTTGGATTGAAAATCGTTATTTTCGATTTTTTTTTTCAAGAAACGAGTTTGTTACTGTTTCATCTGAATTTTTGTGAAAAATTGGTTTTAATGCAAGAAAATGGATTCATTGTGTTCGATTTATGTTGATAATTGATTGTTGTTTTGATTCCATCTCGAAATTCGAACAAAATCGGTTTCAATTTTTGATTTTTGAGATTTTCGTGAAAACGAGTTCAGTTTCTGTTCTTGATTGAAATTGTGCTAGTTGGTGTTTTTAATCGAAAATTGATAGTGAATTTGTATTTAGATTTGTTTTTCGATGATGCTGACAAGTCTTTGAGATCAAATTCGCAGGTTTGAATCAATTTGAGTTTGAAACAGCCAAGAAATCGAGTTTGCGCTTCTATCATACGGTTTCCACTTCCATCATACAGTTTGCGCTTCATTCATGAAAGTCTAGTTGGAATCGCAAAGCTCATCTTGCGCTTCACGTTGGAAACGCAAAGCTCATCTTGCGCATCAAGTTCAACACGCAAAGCTTACTTTGTGTCTCCAGTGGGACACGCAAACCCTACTTTGCGTTTCAAGCAGGACCCGAAAACCATACTTTGTGTTTTAAGCAGGACCCGAAAACCATTCTTTGCGCTTCAAGGCTCACACGCAAACCTCTTGTTTGCGTTCTCTTCCTGACACGCAAAAGATCTACTTTGCGCTTATTCCAGACTTAGTTTAAAAAAAATCAACTTTGCGCTTGTTCCAGACTGGAAATTTTTTTTTAGTCATATATGGAAAAAAAATTAAATTTGCGCCATAACTCGTGTTGTTCAAATTTTCAATTTTTACGAAATATTTTTTTAAGATTTCAATTTGATCTGATTTTTGAGTTTCTGATATATAGCTTGAAACGATCATTCATATTAAGCCAATTACTCATTAATCATGGGATTTGTTTCAGATCTTGAAGAGAAGAATAGAAAGCTGAAACTAGAGAACATTAATCTGGCTCATACAGTTGACTTTCATTCACAAAAGTCAAGAGAGTATTTTACTGAAGTCATATTACTGAAAGAAGAAGTCAGTACCTTAAAGAATATCAATGCTGGGAAGATGAAGAGAAGATAAAGAGATTGGAATATGAGAATTCTGAGCTAAGAAAGAGTTTATCTGATTTTGAAAAACAGCTTGATGATAATAAAGCTAATTTTGATGCTGAAAAGAAAAAATTTTCAAAGAAAAATTTTTCAAAGAAAATTCTCAGATTTCTCAAAGAAATGTTTTGAAGAGAAGAAGTCAGTAGAGCTTAAATGCATCAAGCTTTCTCAACAAATCTCCGATTTTGAGAAAGTATTGATATTGGAAAGAGAGAAATTTGCTCAGGAAAAGAAGACCATAGAACAGAAAAATGTGGGATTCTTTAAAGAATTATCCGGCCAGAGAAATGAGTCGGAAAAAGGATTTGAAGAAGAACGCTCAATCTTTGAAACTGAAATCAAAAAACTGACTTCAAGATTATCTCAACTATCTGCTTCTGCGCTACACGAGCAGAAGACGAAGTCTGAATTCTCGAAGAATATTGACCTGCTTGAGAAAGAAAGAGACATCTTTGCGTCAAAGATCAAAGAGCTTGAAAAATCTGTTTCAAGTTCAAATCATAAATCTGTCTCTTCAAACAGGTCAGTCAAATCATTTAATCAGATTCGTCGCACTAACCTTTTCTTTGATGAATATTTAGATGGTTCAGATTCTTATCCAAGGAGAAAAAGTTTCAAGAAAGAAAAACTGGTCTGGATGAAGAAATCAGTCAATGATGACAAGACTGATGAGCTGAAAAAAAAAGAAATCATGTGTACCTGTACACAAAGAAAAGAAGAACAAAGCACCTAACGGTAAGAAAAATTATTGTTCTATTTGTTGTACACATGATCATATTCACAAGACCAGTGATCATTTCTGGTATGGTTCTTACTCCATTTCCCCCACACGAACTGCAACTAACATTTCTGGACCCAAATACCAATGGGTACCAAAGAAGAAAACTGATTCTGTGTTGCAGGCAACTCAAGCCAAGGGGGAGTAAGAGAACAATGGCTCTTGAATAACACAGTTCAAGACCCGCACCTCAATGTCAAGAATATGGCTTCTAAGCACATCAGCTTAGAACCCGAACTTCAAAGGAGTTTGACTTCTAAACACAACAGTTTAGGACTCGGACCTCAGCGATCAAAAAGACCTTACTTCTGTATGCATGCATCCGATGGATATTGATGGTCTTCATCCCAAGAGAATTGATCTGATCTCTATCCTATACTTTTTCTTTGCTAGATTTTTCTGATATTGATGGTCTAACAATTCAAAAGGGAGTGTTTGATCTCTATCCTGTTTTACTTGTTATATTTCAGATGCTTAATTTAAGGGGGAGTAAAGGTGATTGCTTCTGATCTCATGACAGATCAGGACCCGTTCTTCAACAATCAAAGAAAGATATTGTGCTAATATCCAGGGGGGCTTAAAAGATTAAAATCTTTATATCATAATTTGAGGGGGAGCCGAAAAGGTAAAAATCTTCTGTTCCTAGATCTCTGATTGTTTGAAAGAAGAACAACTTTCGAACATGAAAAACAGTTTCTTAAATGCTCAAACCACTTCTTATTCTCAAAAGATTTTATGAATTTAGAAGTGTGATTTTAAATGTTTTTCAAATTTTGAGCTTAATGATTAACTAACCGTGTGTTTCCAAAGATCAATACTTGTGTATTATCTTGTCCATATACTGTCAAGTATTCATACACACCGGTTCAGTATTTTATTTGAAATTGTTATTACCATGTCTCAAATTAAAATAATTTTTCGATGGTAATACCCCCGTTTGAAATTCAAAGTTGTTGAGCATCATTCATTTTTTTACATATTTGTGCCTTCATTGATAAATTGTTTATATTTGTTCATATAAACAAATATCCAATTCTTTGATACCCTAACCATTTGATTTGATATGTTTAATTCATTGTCAGATTCTCAAAACAATTCTTTTGACTTCATTTCATTCATTCAATATTCTTGTTTTGAGGAATCTTTAAGGTTCAAATGCTCAAATTTCATTTCTGATTTTTGATGAGCATAACTGACATATGATTTCTTGTGCTTTACATGTCAAGAAAATCATTGACCAACATGTACTTTTAGGAACATGGGATTCAGTGTGAGTGCTTAACAGATCTTCCATGGATTCACGATAACCAGTGTTTCCTACCCCGGAAGAAATCCTTTGAGTGATTGAGGGGAGAGGGGTCTAAAAGAATTGAGTGTGGGAGTGAGCAGACGTAAAATGGAAATGAGAGATTGGTTAGATGTGAGATTATATGTTTAAAAGAAAGAGGGTGTGAGAACAGAGTTAAAAGAATATCAGAACTCTGGACCAAACATCTTTCTGAGTCGGGCAGCCACATTACTGATTGGTTCACATTCCTTTGGTGACCATCATTGAAAATAGGCAAATAGCCCATGCCATCTCTTGTATACAACCCCACCAGCTACTCATTCTTTTCTTAAAAAGAGAATGTTTCACATTTTCTGGGGAAGCAGCATATAATCTATCAGATCTTCTTTTGGAAGATACTGATATTGAAAAAGAAGGAAAGTTGCCCACCTTCGACCCTTTCTCATGCACATTGAGTTCGTGTACAATCATTGTTGTCTCAGTGATTTACATACTTTGAGCCTTTATGAAACACAATCATTGTGCTAATTCTTTGATACACAAGCACGAGCACACAGAAAATCTGTTTTTCTGTCAGAACATTCATAGAATTACCTTGTGTCTTTCAATAATTGAATGGAAGTCCTGGGGAGTCATCATTAAACCAGCTCCTTATATTGTACATTCGTTGTACACAGTAACTTTGTGTTACTGACAGGCATTTCTAACTGTTTCATTTGTTGAATCAGGGTTACCACGTCCATTATGTCTGAATTTGAAAAGATTCGGATATATACTGTTCATGATTCGGCTTTTCAGATCAAAGCGCGCCTGTTGTCAAAGGGGAGATTGTTATTTGGTTACAAAAGGGGTGATCAAAGTCTATGCTGAAATTGAAGAAATTTTGATGATTATGCTGCTCTCAATCATCAAAAATGGGGAGAATTATACAAAGATCAATTTCAAAGTTCAAGTCTGACAAAAGTTTGTTCGGATCAAGATCTTCAAAATCCGATGAAGAAATTCTGAAAGTTCAAAATGCTTCCGCTGTTACAAAGTTAAATGTATCTGAAGAAGATTGTTCAAAGTTAATTCAAGATGATTTGTGAAAGTTTGTTCTTCCAAAGATGATCCAGAGATCAAAGAGATGAAGATACATAATCATGTTGTTTCAAAGAATTTTCAGAAGTTTCAAAGTTGTCAAAGTTTTTCAGAAGATTAAAGAAATCTGTTTCCTGTTCAAGACATGTTGACTTTCAAAGCTTCAAAGATTAAAAAGACTTTCCAAGATTCTTCAAGAGCTGAAAGAGTAAAGATTGTGAAAGCTTCAAAGGGACAAAAGCTGAAGAATCAAGTGCTGAAGACTAGTGTCAAATTTTTTATTAAATCTTGAATACAAAGGGGGAGATTGTTAAGTCTAAATATTGTATCCAAGATTTAATTAGGAAAGTCAATCTTAGAAGTCAATATTGTCAATGTATTAGGAAAGTCAAAGCTTGTTTAGTTTCCTTAGCCTTTAAGGCTTTGTATTAGTTAGGTAGTATATATAGTGTTGTCTTTGTAATCTTGTAGTAACATTCTAGAGAGCTATGTGTGTATTGTAATTCAGAGATTGATGAATACGAGATCTACTTTCTCTCTCTAGACTTTCTCTCTCTAGTTCTTGAGCTTTTATGATAAATCTTGAGTAATTGTTTGTTGTATTTGGGATTTTATGTTTAACAACAACTACAAGGTATTTTGATGGAATGGAATTCTTATTTTTCATAATACCACATATGCCCTCAATCCAATAAAACCTAATCACCGTCGACAACCGCCGATTACCACCGATCTGAACCACTGCTGACCACCTACCACTATCGATCTGAACCAGACCACCGCCGATCACTGCCGATCTGAACCACCACCGATCTAAACCACCGTCGACCACCGAACACCGCCATTCTGAACCATCGCCGATCTGAACCACCATCGACCACCACTAACCATCGTCGACCACAGACCATCGATGACCACCACTGAACACCACCGACCACTGCCGATCTGAACCACCACCGACCATGGCCAACCACAGATCATCGTTGATCTGAACCACCGTCGACCACCGCTGATCTGAACCACTGCCGACCACTAACAACCATCGACCATCAATCATCGCCGTTCTTAACCATCGTCGACCACCGCCGATCTGAACCACCACCGACCACTGATCACCATTGATCTGGACTATCGCCGACCACTGCCAATCTGAACCACCGTCAATCTGAATCACCACCAATCTGAACCACCGCCGACCACATCCGATCTGAACCACCGTGTTATTCCCAGTTTGATGCAAGATTATCAAGATGAACAACGAATTTCTATCTTAAATCTCATATGTCATTGATATGATCTTCACATAATACAAACTCTCTCTACTTTCTCACTCTAAATAAATGCAATACGATCTTCTCTATTAAGCTATCTACCTACTATACTACAAAAGAAACACTATTTATACCAACATACTTACAAGAGACAAAACCAAACTCAACAAACATGCTTGACTTAGTTGACTTTGAATTTCCTCTTGATGATTTTGAATTTGACTTTCAATCTTGAGGCTTTGACTTGGGCTTTAGACTTCCAATATAATTGATCTTGAAGACAACAATTTATGCTCTAACACACCGTTCTAAACCACCACCAATCTGAACCACGGTTAAAAATAAAGTATTTTACTGGTTATTTTATTAAAGCATGTTTGTATATAAAAATTAAAATTATCTGTTAGAGCACAGTCTCATTGGATTCAAGATCATCCAATCTGAAGATCGCAATCTAAAGCTAAAGCTGGAAAGTCGACTCTTAATATTAGTCTAATGTCGTTTGTAATAAAATGTCAAAGTTAGTTTTATTGTATTTTATTGTTTCTAAGTAATTAGTTAGTTAGTTAATATCTATTTGTTTAGATATTATATTGTTAGATAATATCTAGATATTAGTTAGTTTATTATATTAGTTTTTGATAATATCTTTGTTAGATATTATGTAGGAAGCTCTCAGATCTGAAAACAATTAACAAACATAACACACATCCACGGTGTAAAAGTTGAGAGCTTCAAAGATCAAATACCAAACCTTGTAATCGTTATTTGTTTATCTATCAAACAGGTTGGTAATCGTTTATTATGTTTGTGATTTATCTGGTAAGATCCTTGTTAGAATCAGGGACCGACAATTGGTATCAGAGCTTTGCCAGATTCAAAAATCAATTTTTTATAAAACTCGACTGTGTTCTTCATATGCAAAATCATTTTCGTGTTTTAGGTTGTTTTAGGTGTTGAAATCGATCTGGCTGTGATCGATAGGTGTTATAGATCGATTGGGTATACTTTGATTTCATTATTACACTTCAATCGAGTCCCAATTTTGTGAAAATTGTGTCTGAGTTCACGTTCTAAAAACGCACTGTTCCATCGATTGGATTTTTCTAAAAGTGTTTGTTTTCAAGATCAAAGGGTTACAATCTGTTCTACATAGTTTAGTGGTCATTTTATTACAATTTGGGACGGCTAATCGTGGAAAAACAGGTTAATTTTGAGAAATCATATCGTTTTTTCGAGAACAGGGACGAACTCGCGCAATTTGAACTTTGCGCCACCCACTTTTAGCGAGAAACGACTTTTGCGCCATCAACTACTCGCGCAAAACTCTACTTTGCGCGACCAACTACTCGCGCAAAACTCAAAACAAAATGCGCGACCTACTTGTCACGCAAACTTTGTTTTGCGCCAAACACTTCTTACGCAAACCTACAGTTCGCGCGACCCTCCTATTCACGAGAAACTAACTTTCGCGCCAACCACATCTCGCGCGAAGTTGTAATTTGCGCCAGTCACTGCTCACGCAAACCTCCTTTTGCGCCAACTTCTGTTCGCGCAAGTTTTCTTTTGCGCCACCCTCAGTTCGCGCAAACCTGAATTTTGCGCCAATTTCACACTTAGTCAATTTTTTGCAAACTGTAATATGGCCTCTCATTGTGAAAAAAAAATTCTCTAGGGGCGCTGCCCCTTGACCCCACCCGCTAACCGGGTAGCGGAACCCCCGTGCTAAGTCTGCGAAGGAGGACATAGTTCTGATTGTGATCAAAATTTCTATTCAAAGATTATGTATCATTGTGATTTTATCTGGACTAACTATCAAACAGGTTCTTATTGCATATCTCTATCAAACAGGATGTCAAGAGAAGCTCTAGCTATCGGAACCGACACGAAGCCACCAGTACTCTTCAGGGGAGAGTATGAGTAGTGGAAAGATCGGTTCATGAACTTCATTGAAAGACAAGAGTTAGGTGATTTCATCAGGAAATATTTGGAAGAGGAGTTATGGCACCTATAAAGAAGACTCGTATGGTGGGAACAGTGGAGGAAACGTATGAACTTAAGTATCATGAGCTCGATGGTGAAAACCTAAACAGAGCAAAAGGTGATAGATTAGCAAAGTCATACATTCTACAAGGAATTCCAAATGAAATATATTTAAAGATTGACATCTATAAAGCATCTGGCAAAGAGATGTGGGATCAGCTAAAGAAGATGATGCTAGGTTCAAAGGTTGGGAACCAACTCAAGATATCCAACTGCCTAAACAATTATGAAGAATTCAAAGCCAGAGTTGGAGAAACCCTAGAAGGAACATACGACAGGTTTGTGACTTTGCTAAATGAGTTGAGCAAGAACAAGGTCTACAAATCACAAATAGAGATGAATGTTAAATTCCTCAGCAACCTCCAGCCTGAATGGAAGAGGTTTACCAGGCAAATGAAGCAAATGAAAGATCTAAACGAGATTCCACTTCACGAGGTGTATGAAACCCTCAAACAAAATGAAGAAGAGGTGGATGAAATCATGGCTGAAAAGAGACAGACTGAAAACACAAGTGCTGACTCAGTTGCTCTAGTGGTGAAGAAGAAGAAAAACAAGATGAAAATGTCTGAACCAGAAGAACTTGAATGTGAACTGAACTCTGACTCAGATGACTGTGAACAACTGAAACAGGCAATGCTAATGTTGATAAAGGCTTTCCAAAAGAATTTTTACAAAAAGCCAAGCTCAAACGGTCAAAGATATTCTTCTGGTCCAAACAATTATATTCACAAGGAGAGATTTGAAGGGAAGAGATTGGAAGAAAGGAAGCCAGAAGAGAGAACGTATCAAGTTGAAGGATCCAGTCAGTCAGAACCTCCCAAATGCTACAACTGTGGCAAAACAGGTCACTTTGCCAAAGACTACCGAAGACCCAAAGTCAGAAACTCTGACTATTACAAGAAAAAAATGCTTCTTGCAAAGCAACAGGAGGCAGGTAAGGCATTGATGGTAGAAGATGAGTACTGGCTAGATCATTCAGACCAGAAAGATGAGGATGAAGAGAAAGAAGAAACAGTAAACATGTGCTTGATGGGCAACATGGAAACAGAAGCGGAAGCTGATTCTGATGATGATGAAACTGAGGTATGTGATTTATCTATATCAGATTTCATGAATCAACAGCATGCCATGTCAATTAAACTCCAAGAGTTACAGTCGAAACTTAAGCAAACAGAAGGTGTTATCAATGACAAAAACCAGTCAATACAGAAACTTAGCAAGATTATTGCTGAGAAGACAATATTGATTGAGACAATGCATAAAAACTTTGATAACTGCGCTAAAGAAAAGACAATAATTCTTAAAGAAATAACTGAAACAAACTCTAAATTGAGAGTGTGTGAGCTTAATTTCTGTGAGCTTACGAAAAAGTATTCTTTATGTTCTAAAGAGAACAAAACTTTACTTGCAAAACTAAATGCTTTAGAGGAGAAGTTATACTCACAGGGTCAAACTGAACAAACCATTCATCTAAACAAACCCAAGGAGAATAGAGAGAATTGGGGAATTGGTTATAAGAATCCCCACTTTCTTAAAAATGGTATATCTGAAGTCCCTGCACTTTATGATTTTACTTTTTTAAGACTCTCTCATAGATTCCCTGACCTTGAAGTTTTCTGGACTGGACTGTCAAAAGAGGATGAAGCCAAGGAAACAGAGAAGAGAAAGAATACAACTAAATTCCAACTTCCATTTTGTTATGCGAAGTTGAATAATAGTTATAGTTCTGTTCCATCAAAAACTCTTTCGAATGAATTTTTCCAAACTTATTCTGAAAAGGAATTGGAAGATACGCCTATCAATGGTAAGCTTTATGTTCCTCCTCTTGTCTTGGAAAGTAAAATTTCTGAGCTTGAGAAATCTTTAGCAGATGAAAGAATTTTGATGGAAGTTGAACAAAATGTGTTTTCAACTGTACATAGGTATTCTGTTCTTTCCAAAGCAACCAAGGCTTCAAAATCTAATGACATGTTTGGTCTACTTGATGAAGGGTTAGATTTTCTAAACTCTAATGGTGCTTTAGATGATTGTTTTGATCATTTTGATTTTAGTGCCAAACTTCCTAATCATAAGTCATTTGTTGTGAATTCCTTTGGATTATCCAGTAAGTTTGTTAAAGGTCAAACATCAACGAAAGTTGATAAGTCAGTCTCTGTGAAAGCTAAAAATGCTAAAGGTAAGAAGCATTCACAAAAACCGATCACTGCTGGTAAGCCAAAGACGAAGCATTCTCTTAAAACTCACAAGTCTAAATCAACAGTTTCAAATGTTTCAGATTTGAGCCAGAAAAGGCAAGGAGTTAAGTCTGTTTGGCAGCCAAAACAGAAGCTTGACGAGACTGCTAAATCTTTTGATAGTGTTAATTGTAATAAGACTACGAATAGTAAAGATGTGTTTGTGGATATTGCTAATTCAAAACTGAATCTTGTTGTTTCTCACAAGAAATATTCTATGAAGCAATTATTCCAGTTACGTCTACCTGCTAGAAAGTATTCCAATTATGATAAACATGCTTATGCTTCTCGTAAAGATTCTGATATCTGGTTTGGAACTTATCATGTGCATTCTTATAATTCAAATTCTTTGTTTGATTTTCCAAAGAAAAGTGGACCCAAATTTAAATGGGTACCAAAATCTAGTGCTAACACAGTTAGACCCAATTTCAAATGGGTACCAAAAGATAAATCTGTGTTGCAGGCACCCAAACTTTAAGGGGGAACATAAAACAGCAATGACTTCTAGACAAAACAGTCTAGGACTCATACCTCAACGAAATTGGCTCTTGAATACAATAGTTCAAGACCCGTACTTCAATGCTCAAAAGTCTTTACTTCAAATTTTGTTTTATAAATATCTAAATCTCTTGTTTCGTAATTTCTCTTGTGCAGATCCGTCATATGTGGTACTTGGATAGCGGATGTTCCAAGCATATGACTGGACAAAAAGGTATGTTGACCAACTTTACAGAGAAGTATTGCGGAACAGTTAGATTCGGCAACGATCAGTTTTCACCAATACTAGGTTGTGGTGATATGGTACATGACAAAGTCACGATCAAGAAGGTGAGCTATGTTGAAGGCTTAGGACACAACCTGTTCAGTATAGGCCAGTTCTGTGACAAAGGCTTAGAGGTCAATTTCAAAGCCAAGAGGTGTTCAGTTCGCACTGAAGAAGGCGAAGAACTCTTGGTCGGCACAAGAATGTCCGATCTCTACACAATCAATTTGTCAAACGTCCAGACTGACAAGCAGGTTTGTCTACTATCGAAAGCCTCGATGCCACAAAGCAGACTATGGCATCGACGACTCTCTCACCTCAACTTTCGGTACATCAACAAACTGGTCAGTGGGAAGTTAGTGAAAGGACTTCCAGAGCTCAAGTACAAAAAAGAACACTTATGTGCAGCGTGTGAAAAGGGAAAGATGAAGAGGGATCTACATAAACCAAAGCCTGAACCGAGTATAAGCGCTCCGTTAGAGTTATTGCATATGGATCTCTGTGGTCCGATGAGAACGCAAAGTCTAGGCGGAAAGAAGTACATACTGGTTATCGTGGACGATTACTCACGATACACTTGGTCAAATTTCTACGTTCAAAGGATGAGACACCAGATGTTCTCATCACATTCCTGAAGACGACCCAGGTGAATCTGCAGAAACCAGTAAAGCTTCTAAGAACAGACAACGGCACAGAGTTCAAGAACAAAATAGTTCAAGAATATCTCGAATCAGTCGGGATATGACATCAATACTCTGCTGCTCGTACGCCTCAACAGAATGGAGTGGTCGAAAAAAGAAATCGTACGCTAGTCGAGGTTGCTCGTACTATGCTAAGTCAATCTGACTTACCTCTATTCTTGTGGGCTGAAGCTATATCGACTGCTTGCTACACTCAGAATCGATCCATGATACACCGCAGATTTAAGAAGACTCCTTATGCGTTAATCAACAACCGAACACCGACAATCAAATATTTCCATATATTTGGGTGTAAGTGTTACGTTCTAAACGATAGAGAGAGTCTGAACAAGTTCAGTGCCAAGGCGGACGAAGGCATCTTCATTGGTTATTCCTCTACATCAACTGCATACCGTGTATATCTGAAGAAGTCAAAGACGGTTATTGAAAGCGTCAATGTTACGTTTGATGAATAAATGGCTTCCGAACAACACAGTTCAGAACCCGTTATAACCGGAGTACTAGCTTCTGGGCAAATCAGTCCAGAACCTGCGTCTCAAAAGAACAAATCAGATGAAGCATCAACGTCTACTAATAATTTATCTGATTTAGACTTATTATTTGAACTGTTTTATGATGAATTTTTTGGATCTAATGTTAAGAAATCTGTTGTGGTTGACAGGAATGATGAATCAACGACTACTCATCCAACCATGTCAGATATCCCTATTGAAATTCCAGTTCAAATTCCGACTCCAACAGTTGAAGTTGTGACAAATAATGAAGAGACAGAAGTTGTTGCATCAGTAGGATGTTCTGTACAGACTAATCTACAGCTGGACCAAGTTGTACCTGCTGAGACTTCTGCACCTAGTACTTCAACTACAACCATTATTCCTCCTGAACTACCAGAAGAAGGTACTAGTGGATTCATAGATGATACTATTGATATATATTCATATAATCCACTACCTCATGAACATAAATGGACCAAAGAGCACCCGATAAGCCAGATCATTGGCG
Organism: Arctium minus; assembly: GCA_954870635.1. Lineage (NCBI taxonomy): Eukaryota > Viridiplantae > Streptophyta > Magnoliopsida > Asterales > Asteraceae > Arctium > Arctium minus. Next base: position 126,033,884 of record OX941081.1, on the reverse strand, counting down.
ATCCATCAAAACCGGTGCAAACTAGGTCAGCGTCAATGAATATGTGTATGCATGAATCCTTTCTGAGCAAGATCGAGCCTACTCGCGTATCATAGGCTCTTGCCGATTCAAACTGGGTGACTGCAATGCAAGAAGAGCTGAATAAGTTCGACACACTAAAAGTCTGGAGACTCGTACCCAAACCTCAAGGTAAAACCATTATAGGTACGAAATGGGTTTTCAAGATCAAGAAAGACGAAGATGGTACCGTTATCAGAAACAAAGCAAGACTTGTAGCCAAGGGATATAGGCAAGAGGAAGGAATAGACTACGACGAGACTTATGCTTCTGTGGCGTGTTTAGAGGCAATCCAAATGTTTCTAGCCTACGCAGCCCACAAGAACTTCACGGTCTTTCAAATGGACGTGAAGACAGCATTTCTGAATGGAATTCTGAAAGAAGAAGTCTACGTCTCACAGCCAGAAGGCTTTGTCAACCAAGAGAAACCGACTCACGTTTACATTCTCGACAAAGCACTCTACGGGCTGAAACAAGCTCCTCGCGCCTGGTATGATGTCCTGTATCAATTTTTAGTCAAGTCTGGTTTTACAAAAGGTACGGTAGATACCACTTTGTTTATTAAAAAGGAAAAAACCGATATCATTCTTATTCAAATCTATGTGGATGATATTATTTTTGGCTCTACAAATCCTAAGTACTGTAAGAATTTTTCAAACCTTATGGTGTCAAGATTTCAGATGAATATGATGGGGGAGATGAATTTCTTTCTCGGATTACAAGTCAAACAATTTTCATCGGGTATCTTTATCAATCAATCAAAATACATTCTTGAAATTCTTCGGAAGTTCAAAATGGAAAATTCAAAACCGATTGGTACCCCAATGGCACCAGGTACTAAGATTGGCACCGATCCTTCTGGAAAGGCTGTTGATGTTAGGACTTACAGAGGAATGATAGGTTCTTTAATGTATCTTACTTCTAGTAGGCCAGATATAATGTTTTCAACATGCTTATGTGCTCGATATCAGGCCAATCCTAAAGAATCCCATGTGTCTGCAGTTAAGCGTATTTTTAGGTATCTGAAGGGGACTGCAGATCTTGGTATGTGGTATCCTATAGATACTAGCTTTGAACTAACAGCATATACAGATGCAGATCATGCTTTGTTGTATGTTAGACAGGAAGAGCACGTCAAGTCATATACAGTTCATCGGTGATAAACTCGTAAGTTGGGCATCGAAGAAGCAACTTTGTGTTTCAACTTCAACGGCCGAAGCAGAATATGTAGCTGCTGCTAGCTGCTGTTCTCAGGTCTTATGGATGAGAACACACCTGTGTGACTATGGTTTTCACTTCAACCATATCCCGATATACTGTGACTCGAAGAGCGCAATCGTGATAACAGCTAATCCTATTCAGCAAACAAAGACCAAACACATCGATGTCAGGTATCACTTCATAAAAGATCATGTTGAAAAAGGAACAATTGAACTTTACTTTCTAAAAACTGATTATCAGCTTGCAGATTTGTTTACCAAACCATTAGACGAAAAGAGATTCAATTTTCTTGTCTCTAAGCTTAGTATGCTAAATCTTAAGACCTAATCGGTAGTTACCTATTAAAAGTTTCTTATTGTAAATTTTTCTTCATTTCTTCATTTCCGCAAGATATCTGCACGACAATATTCTGTTCATAATCATAGGGGGGGTATGTGAAGACATTCATTGTTATTTGGGGAGCTCATAAAATTCCTGCATTTACCTTTTATGCCAAATTTTTTGTAATACATGATTTTAGGGGGAGCTCATCAAATCAAAGGAGTTAGGATATGACTTCTGATTATTTCTGATCAGAACTCATACTTTCATTGTTTTACTGCTTTTTGTCTTTTCAATATAAGTGAATAAATTTTTCTTTGACTTGACTTTTAAGACTTTTGCAGAAATTTTGAGTAACGCTTACAAGATAATATCTTTATGACTTTAACCTTAGCTTCATGAGATGTAAGATCACACGTTAAGGTATAATCCTTTATCTTAATCTCATATATGATTGAAAGAAGGACAACTTTCACTCATTCAAAACATGTTCTTAAAAGTTCAAACCACTTCCCGAATCTCAAATTGATTTCATAAATTGGAAGTGTGAATTTAAATGTTTTCAAGATCAACATTGTGCTTTAACTGAAATAGTTAAACCAAATTGAGCATCATATGCATCATAGGAAAACATGATATCATTGTGCTAGGACTTAACACAACTTCTATGGAATCACGTTAACCAGTGATTTCTACCCACGAAGTTAATCCTTAAGTGATTGAGTGTGAGAAGTGAAAAGAAATGAGTGTGGTTAGAGTGAACTTAATGTTTAAAAGAAAGAGGGCGTGAGAACAGAGTTAAAAGAATATCAGAACTTTGCACCAAATTTTTCTGAGTCGGGCAGCCACATTTCTAGTGTTTCACATTTCTTTGGTGAACATTATTGAAACAGGCAACTAGCCCATGCCAACTCTTGATTAACCCCACCAGCTACTCATTTTCTTCTTAAAAGGAAAATGTTTCATTTTTCAAAGGGGAAGCAGCACATTTGCTATCTGATTTTCATTTGAAAAATCTGGATATTGAAAAGAAGGAAGTCTGCCCCACTTTCGCACTTCAATCATGCACATTGAGTCTGTGTTTAACTTACTGTTGTATCAGTGGTTTACACAATTTTGAGCCTATAAGCAATCATCCGTGCTTAATTCTTTCTATAACATGCACGAACACACAAGGAATTTGTTTCTTTGTCATAACGTTCATAGATATTACCTTTGTGGTGTTTTGATGATTGAATGGAATCCCTGGGGGAGTAAACATCAAAAAGCTCCTTTCCAATGTGTATTTGTTACACACAGTGACTTAGTGTTACTGACAGGCATTTTTAACTGATTCATTTGTTGATACAGGTGTTACACGACTAATTTGTCTGGATTTGCAAAGATCTAGATGAATATCTTATGAATTGACGAATCAAAGGCTCCGAAAGATAGATATTTCTTGACATAAAGTTTTGATGAACTTCTTACTCTTTTCATCAAAAAGGGGGAGAAGGGCCGAACCAAGAAATGTGGAACAACACAAGATTAGGGCAAGTATTCTGAAAACATGCTGAATTGTAAGAAATTTTCTTGGAAGATACTTTGCTACAACAATCTGAGCTACATCTAGAGATAATTTATTCCCAACATCTGAAAGAGATTTTATCTACATCAAAAGGGGAAGATTATTACATACTGAAGACTAAGAGGGAGATTGCATCTTCTGAGCTGAAAAAGAAGACTGAATTGGATAAATCTTTTTTAAATGTTCTTGATCCAAAGGGGGAGATTGTCATAGCACAGTCTCATTGGATTCAAGATCATCCAATCTGAAGATCGCAATCTAAAGCTAAAGCTGGAAAGCCGACTCTTAATATTAGTCTAATGTCGTTTGTAATAAAATGTCAAAGTTAGTTTTATTGTATTTTATTGTTTCTAAGTAATTAGTTAGTTAGTTAATATCTATTTGTTTAGATATTATATTGTTAGATAATATCTAGATATTAGTTAGTTTATTATATTAGTTTTTGATAATATCTTTGTTAGATATTATGTAGGAAGCTCTCATATCTGAAAACAATTAACAAACATAACACACATCCACGGTGTAAAAGTTGAGAGCTTCAAAGATCAAATACCAAACCTTGTAATCATTATTTTTTTATCTATCAAACAGGTTGGTAATCGTTTATTATGTTTGTGATTTATCTGGTAAGATCCTTGTTAGAATCATGGACCGACATTAACAAAAAGGGTATTTTGGTCATTTATCAACATTTCGTTCGAATTTCAAAGCTACATGTTGTGAACCTAACAGATAGATTCCAATTCCTTTAACAGATTCCATTCCAATTCTGTCAACCAAATAGGCGGTATAACCTGACAACATTGTATTCCAATTCCTTCAAAGTCAAATTTCTTTGACACATTCCATTCCATCCAAAAACATTAGGCTAACCAAAGGCCATCTTAGTCATTTTTGACTGATGTTCATAATTTTGGAAATTTTCTGATTTTTGTCTAAAGATCGGTGCAAACATTTTCATGATGACTTTAAGAGATGCCTAATCCATTGGAACAGATGCAAAGCCTCCTGTGTTATTCAAAGGAGAGAATGAACAATGGAAAGATCGGTTCCTTGATTTTATAAATAGACATGCCAATGGAGAAAACATCAATCTCTCTATTGAAGAAGAATTGATGAATCCCATCACTACTGAAGTTCCAGATGATGAATAATCAGACAGTAGAGATGGAAATGAACCTAGAGAACAAAAGACAAAAGAAGTTCCACTTGATATCTCCAAATACTCTGATGAATAGAAAAACCGATACAAGGTTGACAAACAAGCAACGTCTCTACTTTTTCAAAGCATATCAAAAGAGATATATATTAAGATTGATAGCTACAAGGCAACGACTAAGAAAACGTGGGATCAATTGGAGAAGATGATGATGGGGTCTAAAGTTGGCAATCAGATGAAAGTATCTAACTGTATAAACAAGTATGAAGAATTCAAAGCTAAGGATGGTGAAAGCTTAGAGGAGACTTATGAGAGATTTGTGTCTTTGCTCAATGAGTTGGCTAAAAATAAAGTAAAGAAGAAGCAGATAGAGAATAATGTTAAGTTTCTATGTATTCTTCAGCCTGAATGGAAAAATCACACAAGGAGAATGAAGCAAATGAAAGATCTGAGTGACATTCCCTTGCATGAAGATTATGAGACTCTTCGTCAAAATGAGGATGAAGTAGAGGAGAAAAGAAGAAGAATGAGAAGCTAGTAGTTGATCCATTTGCCTTGGTGGTGGATAAGAAGAAAGAGAAAGAGAAGAAGGATAAGAAGAAAAAGAAGAAAGTAGTGGTGACTAAGTTTGAGGAAAGTGATAGTGGTAACTCTGATTCTGATGACGGAGAGAGTTTGAAACAAGCAATGATCTTGTTAACCCGAGCCTTCCAGAAGAAATTTTACAAGAAGTCGGGTTCTAACAACCAGCGATATTCATCAAGATCGAGGAATTATGAGCATAAGGAATGGGTGGAAGGAAAAAGGTTTGAGGAAAAGAGAACTGAAGGTAAGAGGTATGAGGAGAGAAAGCCCAAAGAGAGGAAGTATGTCAACAACTATGAGCCAAAGAAAGTGGAAGAGCCAGTTAAATGTTACAACTGTGATAAGATCGGTCACTTTGATAATGATTGTCGAAAGCCCAAAGTAAGGAATTCTGATTATTACAAGAATAAAATGCTTCTGGCCAAGAAGAAAGAGGCAGGCAAAGCGTTGATGGCCGAGAATGACCATTGCTAGATGTTACTGACTCAGAAGATGAGAAAGAAGAGATAACACACATGTGCTTGATGGGAAATGAAGTGATTTATAACGAATCAGATGATGACACTTCCGAGGAGGTAAACAACTTTACTAAATGTGATTTTTTAAAGAAAATAGACACCATGATGGTTGAGATTCAAGATCTACAAGCTAAGCTTAAAAAGGAGAAAGGCAGAGTTGCTAAAAAGTGTCAAACAATATTTGATCTCAACAGAAATTGTTGGGAGCAAAAACTTGATTGATTCTTTAAACAAAGTTGCCTATAATTTTGAAAAACAAAAAGCTTGTCTTGAAAATCAAATTTCTGGAGCAGTTTCTAAGTTCAATTCATGTGACTTAAGAAGCAAGAGTTTGTTATTAAACATAATAAATTGCAGTTTAAAAACAAAACTTTGCTGAAAAAAGATTAATGGTTTGGAAGCCAAGCTTTATGCTAGAGGCCAAACAGATCAAGCTATTCATCTCAACAAGCCAAAGGAATTTAAGCTTTTTAAAGATAATTGCGGCATTAGGTATGACAACCCACATTTTTTGAAGAAAGCCATTAGAAAACAGTAAGCTTTATATAAAATTTTGATTTTTACAAGTGGTTGATAAGTGCCCTCATCTAAAACCCAAATTTGTTACAAAATCATCTAATGAGGTTGAGGCTAAGGAAGATGAAAACAGAAAAAACACAACTAAAATGCAACTACCATTGTGCTACGATAAGTTGAATGATAGTTATCTATCTGAGCAACCAAAATTCCTTTCTAACGATTATTTTCAAAGCTAATATTATTCCCAAGATTCAAGTTCTTATCACAGAAAGATTACGATGACAATATGGAAACAATTAATCAAACCTTATTTTCAATTTCGATTTACACAGAATTCCTATACAAGGATCTTCTATTACTTTCTCTCTCTAGACTCTGTGTTCGCTTACAAAATCTTACAAGCTTCTTTACCACACGCTTACTTGACACCTTACACAAAATAAAGTCATATCCTTATTTATACGCACACAAACTTACACAACTAAACAAAACATTTACAACACTTTGACTTTGACTTTTATAACAAAAGACTTTAACTTGCTATAAGAGTTGACTTGAGCTTTGACTTGTTTTGACTTTCAATCTTCATTCTTCATGATCTTATATCCAACAAATATGTGCACTAACAATCTCCCCCTTTGGAACAAGGTCATCTCCAAAAATATTTTGCAATACAATCTCCCCCTTGTTCAATATCTGTCAAATAGAATTAATTTCAGAAATGCAACCACTTAAGTAATCTCCCCCTTTGTTAGAATATAATCAAATTCAATCTCTTCTTATCTTCAAAAACAGTTCTGTATTCTCCCCAAAGTCTTTGAATAACACTTGCAAAAAGCTTTAACAATCTCCCCAAAGGTTGTAGAAACCTCTTTCAGATTTCTGAAAGATATTATCTTTAGATTCAGCTCGGTTTGCTTCAGCAAATTATCTTCAAAGAAAATTTCAGTAAAATCCAGCTCGCTTTCAGAAATCTTTGAATTTGCTCTTTCAAACTTGTACAATCTTCACAAACTGCATTCTTTAAAACAATCTTCTCCCATAACAGATATAAACTCTTCTTCATCAAACATTTCTTGAAATTATCTTCACTATTTATTGAATCTCTCTCCCTTTATGATGATTGTAACATTGAAATCATCAAAACTTTCACAAGAAATGTCATGAACCAATCTGACCATTGATCTTTTACAAGAGCCTCTGACTATTTATCGATCCAAAAGATATTCATCCGAATCTTTTCAAATTCAGAAAAATTATGAGTGTAACACCTGAATCAACAAATGAATCAATTCGAATGTCTATTAGTAACACAAACTCACTGTGTAACGAATACAAATTGTAAAGGAGCATTTTGATGTTCACTCCCCCAGGTCTTCCATTCAATCATCGAAAAACACAAATTTATTCTATGAACGTTTAGACAGAAAAACGAATTCCATGTGTGTACGTGCTTGTGTTTGAAAGAATTAAGCACATGATGATTGCTTTTGTTAGGCTCAAAATTGTGTAGACCATTGAGACAACAACAGTAATACATAGACTCAATCGTGCATGATCGAAGTGCGAAGGTGGGGCAGACTTCCTTCTTTTTCAATATCCATATTTTCCAAATGAAAACCTGATAGATTATATGTTGCGTCTCCTTTTAAAAATTGAAACATCTTCTTGTTGAGAAGAAGATGAGTAGCTGGTGGGGTTTAAAAATTAATAGTTGGCATGGGCTAGTTGCCTTCTTCAATGATATTCACCAAAGAATTGTGAAGCAATCATAAATGTGGTTGCCCGGCTCAGAAAAAGGTTGGTGCAGAGTTTGATATTCTTTTACTCTGTTCTCTCACCCTTTTTCTTTTTATCATTAAGCTCACTTCTAACCAAACTCTCCTTTTCATTTTACCTTATCACACCCACACTCAAATATTGACTCCTCACACTCGATCACTTAAGGATTAACTTCTTGGGTAGGAAACACTGGTTATCGTGAATCCATAGAAGTTATATTAAGTTCTCACACAATGAACCCATGTTTTCCTAAAAAACACAATGTTGCACAAATGGTTTAACTTTTCAGTTAAAGCACAAAGATACATGTCAGGTGTCTGTATGCTCTTGAAGATAATCATGAAGATTTGAGCATTTTAATCATGGAAGATATTTCAAAACAAGTATATTGAATGAATGAAATGAATACAAGAAACTTGTTTGAAAATCTGACATTGTATGAGAAAGATCAAATATGAATGATTTAACAATTAAAGCTTTGGTCAAGAAAATTGGAATTTGTCTATACGAAACAAAATATAGACAAGTCTTGAAAGAAACGTTTCGAATGAACTCATGCTCAAACTTTGAATTTCAAGCGGGGTGTCTTACCATCGAAAATTCGTTTCAATATGAGACATGGTAAGAACATATCCAACAAAAATAGTAAACCGGTGTGTGTGAATACTTGACAGTATATGGAAAAGATAATACACAAGTATTTATCTTTGGAAACACACGGTTCTTAGTAAAGAATAAGAAAAATATAACTTCAATAACGTCTCTTCAAATCATGTTAAACAAACCATGTAAGAAAACATTTAAAATCACACTTCTAAATTCATGAAATCTTTTTTAGAATCGAGAAGTGGTTTGAATATTTAAGAACATGTTTTCATATATGAAAGTTGTCCTTTTTTCAGACACGTATGAGATTAAGAGTAGAATATTTCCTTACGCTCAACTTAAATCTCATTAAGTCAACTCTAAAGTCATATTGAATATGATCGTTTAAGCTCCCTCTCAAAATCTGTAAATAGTCAAAAATTTGTCAAAGTATAAAGCTTTATTCACAAAAAAAATTGAAAATTAAAGACATAAAGCAATAAAACGTGTTAAGAACGAGTTTTGATCAGATGTAATCAGATGTCATATTCCTAACTCCTTAAATCCCCCTAAAATTATGCATCATAAAATTTTTCAGTACAATATATAAGCAAACTTCTCTAACTCCCCCTAAAAAGTAGATCATCTTTGCATTTTGTCACACTCCCCCTGAAATCCTGAATAAACTTAAGTGCAGATATCTTTCAGATTAAAAATAAATAAATGAAGAAAAATAACAAAACTAAACTTTAATAGGTAACAACAGATTAAGTCTTGAGATTTAGCATACCAAGTTTTGAAATGAGAGAATTAAATGCCTTTTCATCAAGTGGTTTGGTAAACAAATCAGCAAACTAATAATCTGTGTTTACAAAGTAAAGTTTGATTGTACCATTTTCGACATTGTCTTTAATAAAGTGATATCTCTCATCTATGTGCTTGGTTTTGGTATGTTGCACAGTGTTTGTTGATATGGCAATTGCGCTCTTAGAATCGAAGTAGATCGGGATCTTATCGTACTTAAAGCCATAATCTCGGAGTTGTGTTCGCATCCACAACAGCTGAGAACAGCAGCTAGCTGCAGCTACATACTCTGCCTCGGTTGTTGAAGTAGATACACAGAGTTATTTCTTTGAAGTCGAACTCACGAGTTTATCGCCAAGAAATTGTATATGTCCCGATGTACTCTTCATGTCAAGCATACAACCTGTATGGTTTGCATCTGAATATGTTGTGAGCTCAAAACCTGTATCCTTAGGATACCACAGACCAAGATCTAAAGTGCCCTTCATATATCTAAAAGTACGCTTGACTGCAGACAAATGGAATTCTTCAGGACTAGCCTGATATCTTGCACATAAGCATGTAGAGAACATTATATCTGGCCTGCTATATGTCAAGTACATTAAAGAACTAATCATACCTCGGTAGGTTCTAACATCGACATCTTTTCCAGAAGGATCACCGCCAATCTTAGTTCTCGGTGCCATCGGGGTTCCAATAGGAGTATAATTTTCCATTTTAAATTTTCTAAGAATATCGAAAATGTACTTTGCTTGATTAATAAAAATCCCTGTGGAAAATTGTTTGACTTGTAATCCGGGAAAGAAATTCATCTCTCCCATCATACTCATCTGAAATCTTGACACCATAAGGTTAGAAAAATTCATACAGTACTTAGCATTAGTTGAGCCAAATATGATATCATCCACATATATCTGAATTAAAATGATATCGGATTTTTCCTTTTAAATGAAAAGAGTAGTATAGATTTTACCTTTTAAGAAGCCTGACTTGACTAAAAATTTGGATAAAACTTCATACCAGGCGCGAGGTGCTTGTTTCAGACCGTAATGAGCTTTGTCTAGAATGTATACATGATTAGGTTTCTCTGGATTAACAAAACCTTCAGGATGAGAGACATAGACTTACTCCTTTAAGATGTCGTTCAAAAAGGCAGTCTTCACGTCCATTTGATAGACAGTAAAGTTCTTGTGTGTAGCATAGGCTATAAACATACGAATAACCTCGATGCGCGCAACTAGAGCATAAGTCTCGTCATAATCTATTCCATCCTCTTGCCTATATCCTTTAGCCACAAGTCTTGCTTTTTTTATGATTATGATGCCATCTTTGTCTTTCTTATTCTTGAATACCCATTTCGTGCCAATTATGGTCTTTTCTTCAGGTTTAGGCACGAGTCTCCAGACTTTTAGCGCCTCAAATTGATTCAGCTCTTCTTGCATCGCAGTCACCCAGTCTGAGCCAGCTAGAGCTTCAAATACTCGAGTTGGCTCTATCTTTCTCAGGAATGAATCATGCATGCACTGGTTGAGTGTAGCAGACCTAGTTTGCACCGGTTTGGACGGATCTCCAATAATTTGATGTATTGGGTGCTCTTTGCAGTGGATTAGATGTATATTGATCATAATGCTCATCTAAAAATCCACTTTCAGTTTCTTCATTTTGTTCAGGATTAGGTAGGAGTTCAGTTGAAGTATTCTGTGCAGAAGCTTCAGTTGGTTAGACATTTTCTATCTGTTGATTATTCGTTACAATGCATCCAACTAATTCAGCAACTTCTGGATCTTCATTAATTTGTACAGCTTCAACTGATGGGTAGGCGTTTGAATTGAAACTTCTTGCTGAACAAGGAAATTGAATTCGGTAGATATATCTGAAGTGGTTGGATGATTGTTCTTTGAATCTTCCGATCTGTCAACCACAACAGGTTTAGTCAGTCTTGTACCAAGAAATTCATCATAAAATAATTCAAACAGTAAATCTAAATCAGATAAGTGAGATGTTAACGATGATGCTTTATACAATTTATTGTCACTAATTACAGGTTCTGGACTGTATCTGCTGAGAAGCTAATACACCAGTAACAACGGGTTCTGAACTGTCTTGAATAGAAGCCATATCCTCATCGAATGTAACGTTGACACTCTCAACTATGATCTTTGACTTCTTTAGATATACTCTGTAAGTTGTAGGCATTTGAGAATAGCCGATAAAAATGCCTTAATCAGTTTTTGGACTGAACTTGTTCAGGTTCTCCTTGTCATTTAATACAAAGCACCTGCATCCAAAAATATGAAATTGTTTAATGCTAGGTATTCTATTATTTATTAAAGCATACGGTGTTTTACCGAACCGGTGGTGGATAATGGAACAATTATGAGTATAGCAAGTAGTCGATACAGCTTCAGCCCATAGAAATAGAGGTAGATCCGATTGACTCAGCATAGTTCGAGCGGCCTCGACTACCGTTCTGTTTCATCTTTCTACAACTCCATTTTGTTCAGGCGTTCTGGCAGTAGAAAACTGATGTGTTATCCCGACCGATTCGAGATAATCTTTAACAATTCTGTTCTTGAATTATGTACCATTATCCGTTCTAAGAAGCTTGACTGTCCTCTGCATATTCACTTGAGTGGTCTTTAAAAATGTGATGATGACTTCGAGCGTCTCATCTTTTGAACTCAGAAATTTGACCCAAGTGTATCTCGAGTAATCTTCCACAATCACTAATACATACTTCTTGTCGTTTATGCTTTGAGTATGCATCGGACCACAGAGATCTATATGCAGTAACTCCAAGGTAGAACTTGTACTTAGTTTAGGCTTTGGCTTATGAGCGGCTCTTTTCATCTTGCTTTTCTCGCACGTTGCACAGAGATGTTCTTTGACATACTTAAGCTCTGGAAGTCCTTTTACCAAATTACCCGTGACCAACTTGTTGATATACCGAAAGTTCAGGTGAGAAAGCCTTCGATGCCATAACTAACTCTGTTGCAACGAAGCTTTAAATAGTAGACACACCTCATTGTCAGTCTTGACTTTTGATAAGTTGATTGTGTAGAGGTTTGACTTTCTTGTCCCAACCAAGAGTTCCTTACCATCTTGAGTACGCACAGAACACCTCTTGGCTTTGAAATTAACTTCTAAGTCTTTGTCACAGAAATATCCAATGCTGAATAGATTATGTCCTAGACCTTCAACATAGCTCACCTTCTTAATCGTTATGTTCTCTTGAATCACATCACCATATCCCAGAATAGGTGAAAACTGGTCGTTCCCGAATCGAACTGTTCCGCAATATTTCTCTGTATAATTAGATAATAAATCTTTCTACCCGGTCATATGCTTGGAGCAACCAGAATCCAAGTACCACATATGACGGGTCTGCACAGGAAAAATCACGAAACAATTGGCTTAGGTACCCATTTATAGATGGGTCCTACAGTGTTAGCACAAGATTTTGGCACCCATTTAAATTTGGGTCCTCTTTTCTTTTGAAAATCACTTGAAGCATGAGAATGATATGAATAAACATGATATGTTCCAAACCAAACATCAGAATATTGCCGAGAAGCAAAATCATTTCTATGATAAGTAGAAGACTTTCTAGTAGACGGAGATAATTGGAATAATTGCTTTACTGAATATTTCTTGTAAGAAGTTACAAGTTTTTGTTTATTAAAAGAAACATTCTCAATTACATCATGTATACTATCAGTTTTTCTATTACAAGAAATATCAGAAGATGATTTTGTTGTCTCATCAATCTTCTTCTTTGGTCGCCATTCTTATTTTACTCCATTTTTTTTCTTTTTCACATCTAAAACATTTGAACTTATAAAGTTAGAATTGTGAGATTTGAAAGATTGCTTGTTCTTTGGCTTACCAGTGGTTGTGCGTTTCTGTGAATGCCGAGTTCTTTTCTTTTTACCTTTGGCATTCTTGGTATTCACAGAAACTGGTTCATCAACTTTCGTTAATGTTTCACCTTTCTCGAACACACTTTGTAATCCAAAAGAATTGATAATAAACTGTGAATGATCAGAAAGTTTTGCATTGAAATCAAATTGAGCAACACAATTATCTAAATCATATCAGAATTTAAGAAATCAAACTCTTCATCAAACAGACTTTTAACATCATCAGATTTTGAAGCTTTGGAAGTCTTTGAAAAATCAGAATTGATAAACACAGTTGAAAACACAATTTGTTCTAGATTAGTCAAAATCCTTTCTTCTTCCAGAGTGTTCTCGAGTTCAGAAATTTTACTTTCTAACACGAGATGAGGTACATAAATTTTACCTTCAACTGGTTTAGCCTTCAACTCCTCTGTAGAATAACTTTGGAAATAGTCATTTGAAAGAAATTTTGACTTATCAGAACTGTAACTATAATTCAAATTCTCATATCTAAATGGAAGTTTCATTTTAGTTTTGTTCTTTCTTTTCTCCCTTTCCTTAGCTTCATCCTCTTCTGAAAGTTTAGTCCATTTAACTTTAAGTTCAGGGTATCGTGGTGCCAGTTTTAAAAATCCAAAATAATATAAGGCAGGAACTTTAGAAATAACCTTTTTGAGATAGTGTGGGTTCTCGTAACCAAGACCCCAACATTCACTACTCTCTTTGGGTTTGTTCAGGTGAATGGTTTGCTCAGTTTGACTCAAAGTGTAAAGTTTTTCTTCCAAAACATTCACTTTTTCAGATAAAGATTTGTTTTCCTTCTTTAGTGATGAACACTTTTTCCCAATTTCTTTAGCCTCAAAATCACACCATTTATATTTTGAAGTAGTTTCAGATAGTTCATTATGAATTATAGTCTTTTCTTTCGCGCTGGTATCAATGTTTTTGTGCAAAGCCTCAATCAATACGTTCTTCTCAGCAATATCCTTGCTAAGTTTCAGTATTGACTGTTTTTTCTCTTTATTGATACCTTTCTCACGTTTAAGCTTAAACTCTAATTCATGATGGAGGCAAAACCAGTTGAAGCTAAAATTTACGTCCTCCACTCATCTTGGAAAGTAAAATTTCTGAGCTTGAGAACACCTTAGTAGAAGAAAGAATTTTGGTTGATCTTGAGAAAATTGTGTTTTCTACTGTTATGATGAACACTGTTTTTAAATCTGAAGTTACAAATGACAAGTCAGATTCAGAAAGAGTTAGTGAACACAACTCCACTGATTCTGATGCATCATCTTGTAAATTTTTATGGGTAGTATTTTTCCAAATCTAAAATCGTCTGATTTTGATCAAACGCCCTATAAGAAAAAGTGTACAAAATAATTCAATGATTTTATGTATCCAAAATCTTCAAAGGCTGCAAATTTTTCTGATGATGATGATGATGGTGACTTATTTTAGGATGAAACTGATTTTCTAAGTTCCGATGGTTGTTTTGATGAGAGTGTTTAGAAGTTTGATTTTAATGCTAAACTTCCAGATCATTCTGCTTTTGTAATTAAAACTGAGACTTTACCAAGTGTTTATGAAAAAGTTAAGTCATCAACTAAGGTTGATGAATCAGTTCACGTGAGTATTTATTATTGTAAGGGTAGAAGCAAAAGAAGAAGCACTCACAGAAACAGACCAACACTGGTAAGTCCAAAAAAAGACAAAATCTGAAATATCATGGTTCTTACAAATATAAATCTTGTGTTTCAGATATGAGATTGAAAAGTTTTGAAGCTAAGCTTGAGTGGCGACCTAAAAAGAAGATTGAAGAGTCTACAAAATCATTTTGTTGTTCAGATTGTAATAGGACTACTAGTAGTTTGTCTGATGTAATTGATCAATGTGCTTCTCATAAAACAAAACTTGTATATCCTTAGAAGTCTTATACAAGAAAGCAGTTGATCCAATTATCTCGTTCTACTAGTCAGTGTTCCACATACGGTCGAAATGATTTTGTTACTCGACAATATTCTGATCATTGGTTTGGCTCATATCATGTATATCATTCCTATATTTCAAAAGATAAGAGGATCCAAATTAAAATGGATGCCAAAATCTAGGACTAACCTGATAGGACCCATCTATAAATGGGTACCTAAACTGATTGTTGCTTGATTTCTCCTGTGCAGGTCTGTCATATGTGGTACTTAGATTCAAGATGTTCCAAGCATATGACAGAGTAGAAAAATATTTTATCAAATTATACAGAGAAATTTTGGAGCAATGTGCAATTCGAGAATGACCAGTTTTCACCAATACTTGGATATGGCGACATAGTTTAAGAGGACATAACGATAAAGAAGGTGAGTTATGTTGAAGGCCTAGGACACAATCTTTTCAGCATCGGACAGTTTTGTGACAAGGATTTAGAGGTAAACTTTAAAGCCAAGAGATGTTGTGTAAGAACTGAAGATGGAAAAGAAGTCTTGGTTGGTACGAGAAAGTCAAACCTCTACCCTATCAACCTGTCCAATGTTAATCTGTATAATGTTGTATGTCTACTTTCTAAAGCCTCTATGCAACAGAGTTGCTTTTGGCATAGAAGGTTGTCTCACCTCAACTTTCGGTACATAAACATGTTGGTGACTGGCAATTTGGTTAAAGGTTTACCTGAGCTAAAATACGAGAAGAACATCTAAGTGATGCATGTGAGAAAGGAAAAATGAAGAGAGCTTCGCATAAGCCTAAGCCTGAACCGGGTACAAGCGATTCATTAGAGTTGTTGCATATGGATCTATGTGGTCCCATGCGAACGCAAAGCATCAATGGCAAGAAATATGTCTTAGTGATTATGGATGATTATTCCAGATACATTTGGATCAAATTTTTGAGATCAAAAGACGAGACTCTGGAAATTATTATCTCGTTTCTCAAAAGTGTCCAAGTGAACATGCACAAGACAGTAAAGATGATCAGAACAGACAATGGGACAGAATTCAATAGTAAAATTGTTGAATATTATCTCGAATCGGTCCGGATAACATATCAATTTTCTACTGCCAGAGCGCCAGAACAAAATGGGGTAGTTGAAAGACGGAACAGAACGTTAGTTGAGGTTGCACGCGCGATGCTCAGCCAGTCAGACTTACCTCTATTCTTATGGGCAGAAGTTGTGTCTACTGCGTGTTATACATAAAACAGATCTATCATTCATTGTCACTTCGGTAAAACGCCTTATGCTTTGATAAACAACAGAACACCAAGAATTAAACGCTTTCATATTTTTGGATGCAGGTGTTATGTGCTAAATGATAAGGAGAGCTTGAACAAGTTCAGTCCTAAAGCTGACGAAGGAATTTTCATTGGCTACTCTCAGACATCAGCATCATACAGAGTCTACTTAAAGAACTCGAAGATCGTTGTGGAGAGCGTTAATGTCAAATTTGATAAAGCTATGGAGATGGCTTCTGAGCACATCAGTTCAAAACCCGTTATAACAGGAGTATTAGCTTCTGGACAAATCGGTCTATAACCTGTTTCTAATGTTTCTAATTCTAATAAAGCATCTACTTCCACATCTCATTTAACAGAATTAGATTTATTATTTGAACATTTCTATGATGAGTTTCTTGGATCTAAAATGACTAAATCTGTTGTGATTGGCAGATCGGAAGATTCACGTAATAATCAACCAATCACTTCAGATGTCTCAACTGAACCCGCTTCCCAGTTCAGACTGAAACTCAAGTTTAAATACCTACTCAGTCAGTTGAAGTTGCACAACATAGTGAAGAGCCATAAATATCACATTCAGTTGGGTGTACAAAGTGTCTACTCAACAGACAACGAACGTCTCACCAACTGAAGCTTCGACACCTAACACTTCAACTGAACCCAACAAGAAGAAGATACTGGATACTTAGATGGTGAACATGATTAATCTACATCTAATCCACTCCCTCACATTAACAAGTGGACCAAAGAGCACCCGATATATCAAATTATCGGAGATCAGTCAAAGCTGGTGCAAACTAGGTCTGATACTGCAAACGAGTGCATGTTTGATTCCTTTCTGAGTAAAATAGAGCCTACTCGCGTATCCGAAGCTCTAGAAGGTCCATATTGGATAATAGTTATGCAAGAGGAACTCAACTAGTTTGAAGCGCTCAAAGTCTTGAGACTAGTACCACGTCCGGAAGGAAAAACCATTATAGGCACAAAATGGGTATTCAAGAACAAGAAAGATGAAGACGGTATCGTGGTAAGAAATAAAGCTTGACTTGTAGAAAAGGGATATCGGCTATAGGAGGGAATAGACTACGATGAGACATACGCTCCAGTTGCACGTATAGAGGCAATCATGATGTTTATATCCTACGTTGTACACAAAAACTTCACCGTCTACCAAATAGACGTGAAAACTGCCTTTCTTAATGGCATACTGAAGGAGGAGGTATACGTCTCACAGCCAGAAGAGTTTGTCAATACTGAAAAATCGGATCATGTCTACATCCTTGACAAGGCCCTCTACGGATTAAAGCAAGCTCCTCACGCCTGGTACGATGTTCTATCCAAGTTCTTAGTCAAGTCAAGCTTCTCGAAAGGTAAAATCGATGCCACCCTCTTTATCAAAAAGGAAAAGGCTGATATCATTCTTATTCAAATATATGTCGATGTCATAATTTTTGGTTCAACAAACCCTAAGTATTGTAAGAACTTTTCTGCTCTAACGGTGTCCAGATTTCAAATAAGTATGATGGGTGAGATGAATTTCTTTCTCGGATTACAAGTTAGAAAATTTTCTCAGATTACAAATTTATTTCTCGAATTACAAGTACATTTCTGATATTTTGAAGAAGTTTAAAATGGAAAATTGTACTCCTATTTCAATCCCGAATATTATGTTCTCTACGTGTTTGTGCGCTAGATATCAAGCTAAGTCTAAAGAATCCCATCTCTCGACTGTAAAGTGCATATTTAGATATCTAAAGGGGACTGCAGACCTTGGTTTGTGGAATCCTAAAGATACTGGTTTTGAGCTCACAGCATATTTAGATACAAATCACGCAGGTTGTATGCTAGGCAGGAAGAGCACATCGGGTCACAAACAATTTATGGGAGACAAGCTCGTTAGTTGGTCATTAAAGAAACAATTATGTGTTTCCACATCAACCGCTAAAGCAGAGTATGTAGCTGCTGCAAGCTGCTGCTCTCAAGTATTGTGGATGTGGACACAGCTTCGAGACTATGGATTCCATTTCAACAAAATACCTATATATTGTGATTCGAAGAGCGCCATTGCCATATTTGCTAATCCTGTTCAACAAACAAAAACAAAGCACATTGATGTGCGATATCAAGGATAATGTCGAAAAAGGTACAATTGAACTTTACTTTGTAAACACAGATTATCAACTTGCTGATTTATTCACTAACCTTTGAACGAAAAGAGATTTAATTTTCTCATTTCGAAATTAGGCATGTTGAATCTTAAAATGTAATCCGTATTTAAATCATACATTTTGATTTTTAATTTTTCATCATTTCTTTATTTTTAGTCTGAATGATATCTGCACTGAAGGTTTGCTCATGGATTCAGGGGGAATGATACAAAGATTATATGATCTACTTTTTATGGGGAGTTAGAGAATTTTTGCATTTGATATGTACTGACATATTTATGTAAATACATCATTTCAGAGGGAGTAAGGACAAATTGACTACTAAACATTCAGTTTAGAACTCGTTCTTTAAAGCTTTAACTCGCTTTTCAAGTCTTTACTTTCAATAAATGTAGTTATTTTTTCTTTCAATAAGATTTTGGTACTTGGACAACTTTTTGACTGAATGCAGATTTTGAGGGGGAGCTTACATCATCATATCAATCATGACTTTATGAGATTAAAGCTGAGCATAAGGATTACTCTAACTGTTAGATCACAGATTGTTGTCTTCAAGATCATCTAGCGTGGAAGTCTAAAGCTCAAGTCAAAGCCTTCAAGATTGCAAAGTCAAAGTCTCTTAAAGTGAAAGTCAAAGTCAATGTGTTAGTTTAGTTGTTTGTTCCTTGTAATAGTTTGTGGTATAAAAACCATTTGTCTTTGTACTTTGTAAGTAAGGTAGGGTAGAGAGCTTAATCAGTGTACGTATCTTGGAGTATCACTTGCATATCTAGTAAGAGAAAGTAGAGTGAGAGAAAGATTTTAATCTATGAAGTTTAAATCAATGACATATGAGTTTTGATATTGAAATCTATTGTTCATATTGTTAATGTTGCACATAAAAACTGGAAATAACAATTGGTATCTGAGCAGAGATCGATTGAAATTATCAAGAATGTCTTACGCACTCTGTTTCACTGAGTTTTGATTGTTTTTCAATTTGGTTTGCTCAGAAGATGCAATCTCCCTCTTTGTCTTCAAAAATATAACAATCTCCCCAAGAGACGAAAATAAAATCTCTTTCAGATGATGGAAGTAAGTTATCTCCAGTTTCAGCTCAGAATGCTTTAGCAAAGTATCTTCAAAGAAAATTTCTCTCAATTCAGCATATCTTCAGAAAACTTTCTCTAAACTTGTGTTCTCCCCCATTTCTTGGTTAACGCTTCTCCCCCTTTTTGATGAAAAGAGCAACGATTTCATCAAAACTTTTCTTCAAGAAATGTCATTGACCTTGTTGATCTTTTGAACTGAGCCTCTGATTCACCGTCAATCTGCCAAGATATTCATCTAGATCTTTGCAAATCCAGACAAATTAAAAAATGTAACACCTGAATCAACAAATGAAGCAGTTGATATGTCTGTCAGTAACACAAAGTCACTGTGTGTAACGAATACACATTGGAAAGGAGCTTTTTGATGTTTACTCCCCCAAGGCTTCCATTCAATCATCGAAACACCACAAAGGCAATTTCTATTAACGTTATAACAAGAAAACAAATTCCTTGTGTGTTAGTGAAAGTGATAGAAAGAATTAAGCACGGATGATTGCTTATAAGGCTCAACATTGTGTAAACCACTGAGACAACAGTAGATAAACACAGACTCAATGTGCATGATTGAAGTGCGAAGGTGGGGCAGACTTCCTTCTTTTCAATATCCAGATTTTCCAAATGAAAATCAGATAGTAAATGTGCTGCTTCCCCTTTGAAAAATGAAACATTTTCTTGTTAAGAAGAAAATGAGTGGCTGGTGGGGTTAATGTCAAGAGTTGGCATGGGCTAGTTGCCTTTTTCAATAATGTTCACCAAAGAATTGTGAAACATTAGTAATGTGGCTGCCCGGCTCAGAAAGTAGTTGGTGCAGAGTTTAATATTCTTTTACTTTGATCTCACACCCTCTTTCTTTTAATCATTAAGCGTACATCTAACCAAACTCTCATTTACATTTTACCTCAACGCACAATCCCACACTCATTTCTTTTCGACTCCTCACACTCAATCACTAAGGATTAACTTCTTGGGTAGGAAACACTGGATAACGTGAATCCATAGAAGTTTCAACTAAGTCCTAGCAAAAAGATCCCGTATTTTCCTAGAAAGCATGTGTTGCTCCGATGATTTAACTTTATCAGTTAAAGCTCAAATACAAGTCAGATGTTTGTATGCTCAGAAGATAATCATGCAGATTAGAGCATTTGAAACATTGAAGTATTTTCAAACAAGTAAATTGAATGAATGAACAAGAATGCAAGAGACTTGTTTGAAAATCTGACATTGTATGAAAAAGATCAGAAATGATATGGCAATCAAGGCTTATGGTCAAGAATAATGAATATTGTCTATACGAAACAAAAATATAGACATTCTTGAAATGACGTTTCGAAATGAAGTGACGCTCAAAAATTCTTTGAAATACAAGCGGGGTGTATCACCATCGAAAACTTGGTCAATATGAGACATGGTGATAACTTATTCAACAAAAGAATTAAATCGGTGTATGTGAATACTTGAAAGTATATAAACAAGATAATACGCAAGTATATATCTTTAGAAACACACGGTTTGTTAATCATTGAAGCACAAGCAAATCTTGAAAACATTTAAAATCACACTTCCAATTCATGAAATATGTTTAAGAATCGGGAAGTGGTTTGAACATTTAAGAATAATGTTTTCTATGATTGAAAGTTGTCCTTCTTTCAACCATATGTGAGATGAAGATAAAGAATTATGCCTTTTGCGTGCAGTCTTACATCTCATGAAGTCAAGCTTAAAGTCATAAAGATATGATCTTGTAAGCATCTCTCAAACTGCAAAAGTCTTAAGGTCATAGTCAAAGCAACTTTATTCACAGAAATTAAAAGACATAAAGCAGTAAAACAATTAAAGGTACGAGTTCTTATCTGAAGTAATCATAAGTCATAGCCTTTTACTCCCCCTGAAATTATGCATCAGAAAAATTATCAGTGAAAAATATAAACATTAACTCCCCCTCAAATGTTGATTATCATATCTGACGGATGCATAAAATTTCAGACAAATATGTACTCCCCCTTGATGGTTGATTTCCTCATTAGAGTATTGGAGTACACTTCTCATATCAGCACAGGAGTAAGGTCTTTTGATCACTGAAGTACGAGTCCTAAACTATTGTGTTTAGAAGTCAAACTTCGTTGAAGTACGGGTCCTAAGCTAATTTACTTAGAAGCCTTTGTTCTCTTACTCGACCTTGACATTAGGTGCCTGCAACACAAATTCATCCTTTTTCTTTGGTACCCACTAGTATTTGGGTCCATGTTTGTTAGTTGCAGTTCTTTTAGGAGTAACTGAGTAAGAACCATACCAGAAATGATCACTTGTTTTATGGAAAAGATCATGTGTACGACGATAAGAACAAAAGTATTGCTTACCTGACAACCTGATTAATTGATCTCTCGTGTAGATACAATCAGGTTTACCTTTACGTACATTGTTCTCCTTGGCATTATATGTATGTACACATGACTTCTTTCCTTTCTCGTCTTTCCTCTCATTTTCAACTGGTTTCTTCTTCCAGACCAGTTCTTCTTCTTCGTATCTCCTTCTTCTTCTTCTTTTGTATGTACCCGAACAATCTACATTTTCATCAAAGAAAATGTTAGTAGTACGAATCTGATCAAATGAATTGACTAACCTTCTTGAAGAAACAGATTTCAAATGTGAGCTTGATGTTGTCTTTTTGAAGCCAGCTGAATTATTTCTAGGTGTGTGGATTTGTGACTCTGGAGTCGTTTGCTCAGTCACCACCACCTTTGAAACAATCTTTTCAAACTCTTTTATCTTTAAAGCAAAGTTGTCTCTTTCTTCAATGAGCAGGTCAATATTCTTCTTGAATTCAGACTTCGTTTTCTTCTTTGTAAGCACACTTTCAGATAGCTCATATAGCTTCTCAGTAAGCTTCTTAATCTCTGCTTCAAACATACTTCTTTCTTCTTCAAATCCCTTCTCAACATCATTTCTCTGGTCGGATATTTCTTTAAAGAATCCAACATTCTTTTGTTCAATGGCCTTCTTGTCCTTGGCAAACTTTTCTCTTTCCAGAATAATTACTTTCTCAAACTCAGAAATTTGCTGAGAAAGTTTTGTACAATTCAGCTCAACTGCCTTCTTTTTGTCTGCACATTTTCTTGAAAAATCTGAAAATTTCTTTACAAATGTTTTCTTTTCAATCTCAAAATCAGATCTTTCTTTTGCCATCTTGTTCTCCAGATCAGATATTTTCTTTTGAAGCTCAGTATTTGCATCTTTCAGACTCTTAATCTTCTCATTATTCTCAACAGAATCTTGTTTCTGAACTTTAGCTTCTAAGGTATAAATCTTTCCTTTTAGCTCAAAGTTCTCAATTTCCAGAAACATCATTCTTGAAGACATCTTTGGTCCTGTCATCATCTTCTCAATTTGTTCCCACAACTGTTTTCCTATGGCCTTTT
Organism: Arctium minus; assembly: GCA_954870635.1. Classification (NCBI taxonomy): domain Eukaryota; kingdom Viridiplantae; phylum Streptophyta; class Magnoliopsida; order Asterales; family Asteraceae; genus Arctium; species Arctium minus. The sequence goes on along the minus strand of OX941081.1, from coordinate 126,010,970 downwards.
TACTTTCTAAACTTATAGAAATCTCTTTTAAAATCTTATCTGAAATTCCTTTCAATATAAAAGATTTGGCTAATCTGTCAGCGTTATATCTATTTTTCTGCTCATCTGTGTATCTATCAGGTGATACTGGAATCTCTTGACTCTTTCTTTCCCAACCATCATTAGTAGTATGAGTCCATGTTGGAATTTTCATGTTTCCTTCTCTCAGAGATATTCTGATATGATCCCCTAATTCATGTCTGTTAATGAAATCCAAAAACTGATTTTTCCATTTTTCATACTCTCCTCTGAGAAGTACTAGTGGATTCTCATCCATATTAATAGAAGGAGTTTCGCTGAAAGTCATTCTGATTTTGAAAATAAGCAATAAGAAACTTGAAAATGACCGTTAGTCCAGATAAAATCAAATGAATACAGAATAATACTGAAAATAAGAAATGAAAATGAGAAAATCTGGCGCAAAAGACAAATTTGCGCTATGAGAATCTGGCGCAAAAGACAATTTGCGCTAAGAAAAGTTGGCGCAAAAGAGACTTGGCACTGAGAATCTGGCAAGAAATTCTGAAACGCGCTATAGGCAGTAGTGCAAAAATCAGAAACTCGCTAAGGCTGGAAGCAGAGAAGCTGGCGCAAGTAGGTGTTTGCGCGAGGAGAAGGTGGCGCAAAGAATGCTATGCGCGAAGAACTGATGGCGAAAACCGGTGTCGCGACCGGGGTCTTGAGGCCGACCGGTGTGGGAGTGCGACCGGTGTGCTGTGACCGGTATGCTGCAACCGGTGTGCTGCAACCGGTGTGGACCGTGGTCTCCCTGACCGGTGTGGATCGGTGTGAATGTGAACCTGTGTCGACCGGTGTCAAGCTTTGACCGGTGTCTCCTTCGACCGAAGAGGAGTTGGCGCAAAATACAGTTTACGCTAAGAGGGACTGGCGCAAAAGATAACTTGCGCTAAGAGCTTCGAACCACTTGAATCTGGCGCAAAATAGAAATCTGGAACGACCTTGCGAGTTCTTCAGCAACGCTTCAAAATACGACTCTGAATCACTCAAAATCTATCTAGACATCGAATTACAACTCAAAATTTTGACAATAAGACCACAAACACATCTAGAACTGATTACAACCAAATAATTTCAAAAACAAACACTCTAAGTAAAATCAATCGATGAAACAGTGCCTGTTGACTCGTGTAAACCCAAAACACCAAAATCATCAAAATGAGAATCGATTAAAGTGCAATACTCCATTAAATCAATACAAACTCAATCTAAAACACTTATCGATCATTAAACAAATAATTTCAACTCGAAAAACACACAAACATTCAAAAATCAAATCTGAAAGACGATGAACAGTGTTCGAACAATATTTTCTTTTTGATTTCAATCTGGATATAGCTCTGATACCAATTGTTTGTCCCTATAAATTCAGTTTCTTATCACATTAAATATATAATCACAACAAGAGATTAACAAACCTGTTTTTGATTTCACAAACAAATGATTACAAGTTCTCTCTTGAAGGATTTTCTCTCTCTAAACTCTCTCTCTCTCTCTCTAGAATATTGGCGGCTGATGTTTTCTATTTTGAGCACACTCTTACACAACCAACCCTAGCACCCTAAAATACCATATACCTATTTAGAGAAAAAGAGAAAATACCAAAATACAAGGAAATTAACTTTGACTATTTATTACAAATGACCTAGACTAATATTGAGAGTTTTACTTTTCAGCTTTGACCTCATATTTCAATCTTCAGATTTGATGATCTTGAATCCAATAAATCTGTGCTCTAACATAGAACAAGTTTGATTTGTATGTCTTTGTCCAATTCACAACATATCTGTGTGAGTTTTGTATTTAAAAGAGTTTTTGTTCAAACATTGTAAAACGTATTGTTCTTGAATTGAAAGTGTAATTTGGTTGTTTTTGATCGAAATGGAGTCATAGAAGTTTGTTCAGATTGTATACGTAAGCTAATAACTAATTGACAATGTTTCAGACTTGAATTCGAAGGATTAATGGGTTTTTCGATCGATTGAGGTGTTTTTACATCGAAAACTGAAGAACTCGCATAAATCATTCAAGAACTCGCAATATTCAAAGATTTCGCATAGAGAATTCGCATAGTGCTTGATTCCTGAATTTGACAAGTGAAGAATTCTTATAGGCTTATATATGAATTATACATAACTCATATCAGCCTATATACGAAAAGATCAGAATTTGCATAGCAAAGTTGAGTGAAATTTGTCTAAGGATAGAATTCGCATAGTGCTAGATACGAGAAGTGAAGAATTTGCATAAGCCTATGTGCGAAAAGTGAGGATTTCGCATCAAGCATCGTACGAATTTCTTCAGAATTCGCATAGAAGATTGGAAAATTTTTCTAAGTATAGATTTCGCATCCCTCAGTTGTGCGAAAAGCTCATGCGAAAAGTTGGTGATCAAGAAACTTATAAGTGAAGAATTTGCATATAGTCACATAAGAATTTCTCAGAATTCGCATAGTGAAGTGTGGGAATTTCTCAGAATTCGCATCTCAGGTTGTGCGAATTTTGTCTGTGGTGTGCGAATTTCTCCAGATCTGCGAATTGTGGAAGTTGTGCGAATTGGTTAGCTACAGTGGTGTGAGGATTCTTGCCTTTGGAAATTTTTGGAATTTTATTTCTGAAAATTTTTCTAAGAGTTTCTGATTGTTGATTATTTCTTTCAAACTAACGATCATTTGTGCAAGTATTATTAGGATCAATGGATGATTATTTCTTTGTTGCAGAATATACTTCTGAACAACGTAAAGCAACAGATCAGAAGCGTAAAATTTCAGAACTTGAAGAACAACAGAATGCAAATAAGTGTATCATTAAAAGGTTGAGAGCAGATAATGATAGACTCAGTTAAAGTTTAATTCGGGTTGGAAATAAAAAGAAAGAGAATTAAGGGATATTAAAGAGTAAGCTTAGATTGGTTGAAGAAAATGAAAGAGTATTGGAGACTGAAAATGGTATTATAAAGAAGAAGATTTCTGAGATAGAAAGTGAAAATTTTGAGCTGGAAAGAAAGATTTCAGATCTAGAAGCTCAAATTGTCAAAATCCAGAAACAAGATTCTGTCAGTAAGAATGAGAAGAAAGCTAAGAATTTGGAAAGTGATATTGTAGAGTTGAGAAAGAAAGTTTCAGAATTAGAACATAAGATTGTCAACAACATAGATGAATTTGAGAAGGAAAAGAAAGGGTTTGCACATAAATTTTCTGAATTCTCAAGAAAGACTTTTGAAGAGAAAAAAGTTGTTGAAATTAAGTGTGCAAAAATCTCAAAACAGGTTTCAGATTTTGAGAAGGTAATAATTGTTGAAAGGGATAGATTTGAGAAAGAGAAAGTTGAGTTTGGTTCTGAAGGAAAATCTCTCAAAGAAAATAATCTATCTTGGGGACGCAAGACATAATCTATCTTGTTTAAACCCCACCAGCTACTCATTTCTTTCTCAACAAAGAGATGTTTCAATTTTTCTTGGGGACGCAGCACATAATCTATCTTGTCTTCATTAGGAAGATATGGATATTGAAACAGAAGGTAGTCTGCCCCACCTTCGCACTTCGATCATGCACAATTGAGTCTGTGTATTATTGTTGTTGTCTCAATGGTTTACATATGTTGAGCTTTATTAAATTTCATGTTTAAATTCTTTCATACACAAGCACTAACACACAGAAAATTTGTTTTTCTGTCGGAACGTTCATAGAATAATCTTGTGTTATTCGATGATTGAATGGAAGACCTGGGGAGTGATCATCAATAAAACTCCTTGTACAGTACATTCGTTGTACTAAGTGACTTCGTGTTACTTACAGGCATATTAACTGATTCATTTGTTGATTCATGGTTACATTCTTATTTGTCTAAATTTGAAAATATTTAGATGAATACTTTATGAATTGACGGATGTTCAGTGGCTCATATGGAAAGATCATGGTCAGAAAATGATGACATTTCTTGAAGATGTTTTGATGATTTCTATGCTACATCATCAAAAAGGGGGAGAGATAGTCAAGAAATGTTATATATGGGAGAAATTGTCAAGAAATGAAAGTTTGTGAAAGTTCATTTTCAGAGATTTTAGGAGAAATCTCAAGAAGTCATGAAAGTTCAAAAATTTTCTTTGAAGATCATTTTGGAAAAAGAAAAGTGAGCTACAACCGAAGATAATTTCCTTGCTAAAGATGATGATGTTCGTCAAAGTCTTTGGGGGAGAATATTAAAGATCACAAGAAAGGGAGATCAATATTCAAGAGAAGATTATCAATTTTCATTTCAATAGGGGAGAATGTTGTTTACTTGAGAAGATCAGTTTTTATCCTAAAAGGGGAGAATGTTCTTGAAAAGGAGAGAACGTGCTTTAAAGATGAAATTCGTTTGAAGAGAAATACAAGTTTATCCGAAAGAGGGAGATCACTTCTTACTGAATCAAAGGGGGAGAATTTGTTTTGAAGTTGAATTTGTTTTTGAAGATGATCTTGAATCCAAAGGGGGAGAATGTTACAGCACATATTGTTGTCTTCAAGATCATCTATAGTGTAAGTCTAAAGCTTAAGTCAAGGCCTTCAAGATTGCAAAGTCAAAGTCTCTTAAAGTGAAAAGTCAAAGTCAACCAAAGTCAATGTGTTAGTTTAGTTGTTTGTTCCTTGTAATAGTTTGTGGTATAAATACCATTTGTCTTTGTACTTTGTAAGTAAGGTAGGGTAGAGAGATTAATCAGTGTATTTATCTTGGAGTATCACTTGCATATCTAGTGAGAGAAAGTAGAGTGAGAGAAAGATTGTAATCTGTGAAGTTTAAATCAATGACATATGAGTTTTGATATTGAAATCTATTGTTCATCTTGTTAATCTTGTACATAAAAACTAGAAATAACACTAACCTTAATCTCATACATGTTTGAAAGATGGACGACTTTTAGACATGAAAACATATTTGCTTAAACGTTCAAACTACTTCTCAATTCTTAAAAGTTTTTATGAATTTTAGAAATGTGTATTTTAAATGATTTCATTTATGAGCTTTCAAGTTTAACTAACCACGTGTTTTCAAAGATATATACTTACGTATTATCTTTTCCATATACTGTCAAGTATTCACACACAACGGTTTAGTAGTTTTATTGACTTTGTTATTACCATGTCTCAAAATGGAACAATTTTTCGATGGTAAGACACTCCTTTTGTATATTCAATGTTTGTTGAGAGTTATTTCTTCAAAGCAATTCTTTCAAGACTTGTCTATACTTGATTCATATAGAAAATTTCCAATTTTTCATGACCTAAGCCTTTATTGATAAATCATTCATATTTAATCTTTTTCATACATTGTCAGATTCTCATAACAAATCTATTGTTTTCACTTCGTTCATTCAATTTCCTTGTTTTGAGAAAATATTCCATGTTTAAAATGCTCAAATCTTCATGACTACCTTATTGAGAATACATATATCTGACATATGTCCTTTATATTATTGTGCTTTCATTGTTGAAGTTAAACTGTTGAGCAACATTATGCTTTAGGACAAATTCATGGGATCAGTGTGAGAACTTCAAAGAACTTTTATGGATTCACGATAACCAGTGTTTCCTACCCAAGAATTTATCCTTGAGTGATCGAGAGGCAAGGGGTCAAATCAAATGAAAAGAGTGGGTGTGTGATGAGGTAAAATGAAAAGAGAGTTTGGTTATAAGTGAACTTAAATGTTTAAAAGAAAGAGGGTGTGAGTACAGAGTTAAAAAAAATATCAGAACTCTTCACCAAATATTTTCTGAGCCGGCCAGCCACATCTACTATTAGTTCACATTCTTTGGTGACCATCATTGAAACAGGCACTAGCCCATGCCAACTCTTGAATTAAACCCCACCAACTACTCATCTTTTTCTCAACAAAAAGATGTTTCATATTTTCTTGGGGAAGCAGCAAATAATCTATCTCGTCTTCATTCGAAAGATGTGGATATTGACAAAGAAGGAAAGTTGCACCACCTTCGCATCTCGTTCACACACATTAAGTCCGTGTAATATTGTTTTTGTCTCAATGGTTTACACATGTTAAGCCTATACAACTAAGCAGCTTTAATCTTTGCTACACATGCACAAGCACAAAAGGAATCCGTTTTCTTGTCATAACGTTCATAGAAAATTCCTTTGTGATTTTCGATGATTTAATGGAAGCCTTGGGGAGTGAACATCAAAAAGCTCCTTTCCAATGTACATTTGTTGTACAAAGTGGCTATGTGCTGCTTACAGGAATTTCTAATTGATTCATTTGTTGATTTAGGGTTACATTCTTATTTGTCTGAATTTGAAAAGATTCGGATGAATACATTTTGTTGAATTGACGGATGTTCAGAAATCCATTTGGAAAGATCATGGTCAGAGATTTGATACATAACATTTATTGAAGAAAGTTTTGATGATTTCTATGCTTACATCCTCAAAAAGAGGGAGACATTCAAGAAATGACAAAGAAGTTTTGGAGTGATGATCAAGAAATGTTGGATTTGGAGAAAGTTACTTGTTTGGAATATGGGGGAGAAATGTACATAATGAAAGAAGAGTTCAAGAAAGATTGTTGAAGTGTAATGAAATTTTTTTTGAAGATTATTTGCTGAAGAAAAAGTGAGCTGAATCTGAGGATAATTTCTTTTCCGAAGTCTGAAAGAGGTTACTATACACCTTGGGGGAGATTGTTAAAGTTCTTGAAGAATATATTCACAGACTTTGGGGGAGAATATTGAAAATCAGAAGATATTCCAAAGAAAATGGGAGATTGTCAAAGATTTTGAAGAGATTCTTAAAGAGAAGAAAATGGGAGATTGACTTTGAACATATTTACCTAAAGAGGGGAGATTGATTTTCAAAGGAGGAGAGTATTTTGTCAAGACATAAAGGGGAGATTGTTCCTTGATGATAAAATTCTTTTTTAATCCAAATGGGAGATAAAGTTCTTATCTTTTTGAAGATGATCTTGAATCCAAAGGAGGAGATTGTTAGTGCACAAATGTTGGATCCAAGATAATTAATGTTGAATGTCAAAGCTCAAGTCAAACTCTCAATGCAAAGTCAAAGTCAAAGCTCAAAGAGAAGAAAAGTCAAAGTGTTAGTTTGCTTAGTTAGTTGTTTGTTTAGATTCCATTATAATGATAGCTAGTATAAATAGGTTTTTGCTTTGTTGAATCCGTGTGGCACTTAAGAGAGAATACATCTTTAGAGAGAGAAATATTCTTGTATTGAGAGCATACTGTAATCTGTGATTGATAAATCAATATATGACATTTGGCATCTTGATTGTTGTTATCTTGATCTGATTTGCACAATTAGGGACATACAAACCCTACTCTTTCGGAGTAGGCCAGGTTCAATTTTATGTTTTTAGCTCTATTTTCATTTCATTTTCTTTAGTCCTTTGAGTCTGGGAACCGATTATGCACTGCTTTCACTTCTAGCCATGTATGCAAAAATACAATAAACACATAATTGTTCTTAGACTGTTTCATTTGATGTTATAGCCATAATAATCCATAGTTCACCCATTTAGTTTTTGCTTGAGCCTCTAGAACCAGCCAACCATTTTTTGAGCTCCATACTTTACTAGATTCATTTGGGACTTCATTTCATTTGGCCAATCTTGTTGCTTTCACTTTCATTCAATGAGGATATTGAATCCCTCAAGTTTGAGGGAGGGTCCTTAGACACAAAAACAATATGGAAAACATGAAAAATATATGCAAAAAGACCAAAAAGAAAAAAAATCAAGAACAAAATTCTATCTCTTTTGCATAAAAGAGTGTCAATGAACACCAAAGCTTGAAAAGGACCAAAGTGTCCCAAAAATACCCCAATATGGGAAGCATAGCAGAAAAATTGTGCTATGGTGTGAAATTGAGTCATGAAGTAAAAGGTAAAGAATTACAAAGAAAGAAAAAGCCAAATGGCAACCCTTTCAAAGTCCCAAAACCATAATGAATCTAGTTCAACAAAGAAAAATATAGGCGAGCTTATGGTTTGGAAGTTTTAGAAATTCAAGTTTGGGGGAACTTAGTTTATGAAGGGCTATGGATATCATATGATAGTAGGATAAGAACACTTTCCTAAAACACAAGAAAAAAAACTCATACATTGGGTATTTTGTGAACAAGTTCTAAAAATTTAGGTTTTTAGTCACTTGAGTCTTTATTTTGTCATTTTAGTTGCTTGGGGACAAGCAACAATTCAAGTTTGAGGGTGTGATAGGTTTAATTTATTAACCCTATTACATCACTTTTTATTAGATTTTCCCTTTGTTTTATTTGCCCAAAATACCCCCTTTGAGTCTCTTTTATCTTTATTTTAGCATTTTTTTCATTAATAGAGTTAATCATGAATAATGGCATTTTATGTTAATTGGGATCTAATTTAGACCTTAATTAAATTTATGTAGATTTTGGAAGAAAGTACTACAGCTTACTGGAGGAATCGTTTGTTGCTGATTTCAAAGCTATAGGAGTCCTGTAGGAGTAATAGTGGGCTACTTATGTTGTTTGGGCCCAACTTGCTGACAGGTCGAATAAATTACTGATGGGTCGAAGACTTAGAGCTTAAATCAGATTTTTGGAAGACTTTAAGGGCTTACATCATCATTTAACTTTTTGTTACTTAGAGCCCAAGTTTGCCTTTTAGTATAAATATACATCTTATGTATGATTTTAATAAACACACAACCTTTGGGTTAAATACCTTATTTACATTATTTCTTTCTAGTTTATAGCTAATACTCCTTGAGAGTTGAAGCTTTTGGTTCTTGGAAATTAATATAAGTCTTTTGAAGTTGTTTCTAATTCTCTCTTGCCTTCGGTTTTAAAAAGCTTGCATCAAATTCTCGTTACGTTATGAAATTAATTTAAGTGCAAGTCATCATACTAGATTTTATAATCTTTTGTGACTTGAGATTAATTTCCATCGGTGGTGTTCTCATATTTTCAAAGTTTACAAGCAAGAGTTCTCGTTTTTAAAGCTAGTTCACTTTTCGGTTATTTATTTGGAGTTAACTTACACTCGTAGCCATCTTTTGGATCATCATCTTTCTAAAGCTCGAGATTAGTCTCCAAGTAATTACAAACCTGATTTCTAAAAGTTCAAAGGCAATAAATCGTTTTTGTGATTGCACGACAAGTTTCGTAACTTGGCACCCAAGTTATTACATTAATACTGCAGTACTTTTCTGATTTTCTTTACTTCCATTTTCTGCATTGAGCTTTACATTTTTGCATTTTACTTTACTTTACTGTCTTTTACTTTTCTGTACTTTACTTTACCGTCATTTACATTCTCGCACTTTACATCCCACAATTTACTTTATTGTCATTTAATTTCCCACAATTTACTTTTCTGTCTTTTTCATTTCTGTTATTTACATTTCGGCAATTTACTTTCTGTTATTTACATTTATGCACTTTATTTTCAGTATTTCTATTATGTCATTTACATTTACAGTCCTTACATCATTCGAAATAATATTCCAAGCAATGATGGCCTAATCGCCTGAGCTTGGGATGTAAGGCAAAGTTAAGACTGAAATAGGTGTGAAAGTGAAAAGGTGTTTTAGTATAACATGGTTATCTAACTGTTTATTTCAGGTGATTAATGTTTTATTGAAGAATACATTTAATTATTTGACAACTAATTTTATGTATGAAAATGCATTAACTTTCAGAGGTAAGATAAATATAAAAACATGATATAATAAGAGAAGGCTATATATAGCTTTAGCACTTGACAAGTGCTATACTCCTACGGTGTAGGATGGTAACACTGTGTTGTGCTAGGATTCACGACGTATGACTTAATGATATCGTATCGATAACACGTGAGCCTGTGTGTACTCTTGGGAGGTCGTCTGACTTGACAGTTGATACTGTGACAATACTATAGGACCATCCTGTAGGATTGTGCAGGTGCTATAACATCTTTTTACTGGATCACTTGTTTTTGTCTTAACAAACCTTTGCACCCTTTGCTTCTTCTCTAAGACTGATTTTTAGTTGATAATGAAAACAAACCGCTCATAAAGATTTCCTCGAATTCGCCATCTGAAATTGGTTTTTAAAGATTGGACTTTTTAAAGAAATTTCATAAGCCTTCCTTGTGGATCGATATCTGGTACTTTTACCATTATTACTTGTTACGAGATGATAGTAGGACAAGGTGTATACTTGAACTGAGTTCTATTTTACGTGAATCTCTAAGGTTTCATAGACCATAACAATAGGAGTGTATAAAGATAGAAGAAAAGTGGGATAATGCTCTTGCTACAAGGGATGAGATCCTTGAAAGGATAAAAGAAAAACATAACGCCATAGCGAAGCTTACAAGGAGATCAAGAAAGGTGATGAACGTGCCAAGGAAATGATCAAAAAAAATCCAAAATTTCACCTACAACTACAGGAGAATTGGACATTGATTGAGCAGTTGAAATCACTCTATCCATGGAATATCGCATCTAGTTTGCTACCCTTGGTTTTATACCTAGAGTTTGTATGTTTCTGTTTCATGTTCTACATTACTCATGAATAAATGTTTTTATATTTAAGTGTGTATTTGGAGTGATGAGTCAATGTTTTATTTGTTGTTCATTAGTTTAAAAAATAACAACTCATAAAAGACGGTTTGTGCAAGATATGGCTACTCTAATGTGTAATGTGTTGAAAACCTCATCCTAAACAGAAGCTCATTTGCACAGACCATGGACAACATAGTTGATTTGTCCTTGTTCGTGAAAGAGGGGAGAGTTACAATATCATTGGATCACAAAGGCAACCAATATGGTTGCCCGCCTTTGTCATCCACTGATATCTTAACGCCTCCGTCTTTTACAAACTTGTGTTCCATAGTCTACTCAAACGAGCTCCTAGTTAGCATGAGGTTTTCAATACATTACAATTTAAAACTTGCTTATTACAAAGATACACGGTCATTTAAATGTCAAAATACAGCTAACGATGATTGGTTTTTTTAGAATCCCCATCGACTTCTTATATGCTCTAGTGATACGAGTCTGAAAGTGTTAAGCTCCATTTTCTCGATGTACACTTCAATAACGTTATGGTTGTCAACATATTGACGTATATTGTCTACATCTTCATCGGCAGCCAATGCTTCCAGTCCAGACAATAAATCTGCATTCGGCCTTTTAAAATACAACTTATAATATTTCGATTCATCGTAGTCTATCTCTTTCATGATCTGGTGAAGCAGTTGCATGGAAAGATCGTGAACATCTAACATGTCAACATAGACTTCTAGACCACAAAAGTAATGTCTTCTAGGTGGTTCCATGAAGTACACTTGATGGTGGACTTTCATGGTGAACAATTGTGGATGAGCAACTATTCATGAACATTAACAACATTAACCTTACACAAGATTTAACACAAGCAAAACCCGAAAAAATATAAACACTAACCATATAACTCAGTGGTAGTGGCTGGAAGCGATGAGATAAATACCTGAAGTTCTAGACATGAAGATTTGGGGATGCCATGTAAGAAGACGTGTAAAACTTTACTGAATACTTTGTTCCGTTTTATGTGGTTTAGGAACCCCCCCCCCCAGCATTGGGTATTTATAGCCAAAGGTAGATGCACATCCGCAATTGAAAAATATAGTGCACGTCCGCAATTACGGAGCTGGATATGGTCAAGATTCTTCTGAAAAAGGATGCAAGATTCGTCTGAAATAGCCTTACAGATTCTTCTGAAAAAGTATGCAAGATTCATCTGAAAAACCTGGAAGATTCATGCAAAATTTGATCGTTTATCTTGACCAAATCGACCTCCGCAATTGCGAATGTGGCTCGGTGCGACTATAAGTAGGATGTCTCATGAGATGGAGGAGACTAACTTATATAATTTTAGATTATATAATATCCGTAATTTTGGTTCCAAAAGGGGAACCCCATTTTAACAGGTATTGGGGTACGAAGACACTTTATAAACCACTTCAAGTACCCTACTTTGATGATTAATTTCGCATTCATACGACATCCAATTTAGACATCCAATACACCAACACGAAGGTATCATGGTGGAGTACAAAATACTATAATAATCTATATAATGTTGGGTTATATAATATTCATAATTTGGGTTCCTAAACGTGAAAAACCCATTTTGTTAAAATGAGTAAACCCATGGGTAAAAGATGGGTAATATATGGGAAGTAATCCATAAGTGCCCCAAACAAAAAGACATGGGTAAAAGATTAATGTTATCATAAAATAAAAAATATAGATTAAATGTTTGCGATGTTTTTTTACTACTAAAGTCGTACACAATAATAAAAAACATAAAAACAACCTAATCCCCCCGTAGGGCGCCTCATGCCATCGTATAGAAGGCCTCCATCATTTGGCACCGAAACTGCTTGGCCTCCTCCCTGGCGTCACCTGTAGATGATATGGTATGACCATCAATCAATGTAGATAAGAACTTGCATTTCCATAAAACACAATCTCTAAAGGGCCCCATCTCTTGTGGTACATTGGACGCGTAGGTCCAACGGAACCCTCTGCTACGCCGTATATGAGGGAAATCCTTGAGTTTTGTGAGAAACCTCAGAAGGACCTTGGTAAATATACTCATCATGTCTAAAAATGGTGGCTTGTATACGGAGTTACGGTAGTTATAGTAGACGACCATATGCATGGTCACCAGGTCCAGATCTCTGAGCACCCAATAAGCGGACTGAATGCAGATAGGGATGATCACCTGGAATATTATAGAGAACTAGTTAGTAATAAACGAGTTAAATAAAATACATGTAAAGTGATTTCCATACCCGTTCGATAGCTTTCCATGTTGGATATCCATCAGTACTAAAAGGCCCACACAAACAAGATTGAATCACAAATCTAAGTTTATTTCATGAATCTTGAATGTTTCTCTCTCTACAAGTTGTTTCCCTCTCTAGAATCTCTCTCAAGAATATGACAATATCTAAGTATCCTTAATCATTAAACCGAGTTCTAAATTACTATGATTGAAGTAAATTTAGAAGTCAAACTCCCCATCTTTATCAATTAATATCGGGTCTTGAACTACTTTGTTCAAAAGCCATTGCTCTTAAACATTGAAGACCGGGTTCTAATCTGGTATAATCAGAAACCAATGCTCTTACTCCCCTAAACCTGTGGTACCTGTAAAACAATTTGACAGGTTTTGGTACCCACTAGTATTTGGGTCCAGAGTGGTTAGATTTTGGAATCCACTTCTCATTAGATTTAAATATTTTAAGTTCATATTGTTGAGAAGCGATTCTGTAAGTTCCATACCAATTATGAGCATAATTCTTATTAACAAAATCATCAGTTCCACGGTAAGAACAACAAACTTTCTTTTGTGCTAGCCTGATTAAATGATTTACAGAATATGAAGAATCAGGCTTACCAAAAGATTTACCTTTCGGAGAATTGTTCTTTTTGTTCAATTTAGGTGTAGGAACAAATGACTTTGAATTATCTTTCTCATCTTTCCTTCTCCAAACCATTTTCTGCTGAGACTTGTTCTTTCTGATGTTACCTGAACTATCAATAGATTTGACATAGAAAAGGTTAGTAGGAAGAATTTGATCTTCATGATTAGATACAATATCAATTGAATCAATAAATAAAGAATTGTTAGAAACATTTGCAAAAATTGAACTTGTAGCTGATTTGAATGAACATTCTGATGCAGTTGAATCATTCATGGGTGATTGAGCAATTGTATCTGGACTTCTTTGTGCTCTCAATTCAACCTTGAAAATGATTCCTTCAAGTTTTGTGATCTTGTTTGACAAACTGTTTCTTTCTTCAGACAATGTATCAATCTTCTTTTGTAATTCAAACTTCGTCTTTTGTTCTGTCAGAGCAGTTGCTGATAGTTCAGATAGCTTCTTGGAAAGCTTGTTGATCTCTGCTTCAAATACATTCATTTCTTCTTCAAAATCCTTTTCAACACTTTTTCTTTTATCAAATATTTCTCTGAATAATCCGACATTCTTCTGTTCTATTAACTTCTTTTCTTTCTCAAACTTATCTCTTACCATAATGATGACTTTCTCAAAATCTGACACTTGTTGAGAAAGTTTTGTACATTTGAGCTCCACGACTTTCTTCTCTTCAAAAGATTTCCTTGAAAAAATCAAAAAAATTCTGTGCAAAAGCTTTTCTTTCTCTTTCAAATCCTTCTCTTTGTTTCTTCTCTTTGATAACTTGAGCTTCTAAATCATAAATTATCTTCTTCAACTCAGCATTTTCCTTGTCTAAATCATTTCTTTTCCTCTCTATCTTCTTTATCTCCTCTTGATCTCTTGAATTTTCTTTCCCTTGGGTTGCTTTCTCTTTTGAAGCGATTATTTCTGCAAAATTATTCTTACAATCAGAAGTGCATTTTGAACATACAATATTTTTCTCTAAAACAGAAGAATTTTCTTTCAATTTCTTAAGCTTATCAAAAAGAGACAAATTTTGAATCTTTAATTTCTCATTTTCAGCTTCCAGTGCAGGTATTTCTGGCATGTACGCAATAGCACAGTCTCTCTTGGTTAAGATCATATTTCCCTCTCGTCAGTATACGACATCTTGAAATCTGTAAAAGATGTGATCGTCAAGAGAAAACTCCGATTAGAAGTTGAATTTTGTGCACACTTTTAAGAAATATGGATACAACGATTAAAAACAGTCAAATTTTCAGAAAATTAAAATCTGAGAAACAAATTATAAAATTTGTCTTCCAAAAATTAATTCTGAAAAATCAGCGCGCAAAAATTTGACGTTAAATTTCCAAACCTGCAAAAATATGAAAAATATATCAGATAAGCTTAGAAACAGATGAAAATAGCAAAAACTAACACAAAACAAAAATGCAAAAGAAATGAAAAACAGGGACTAAACACGACACAAACGAAAAACCAACAAAAATTGACTAAAAACGAGCAAAAATGACTACAATATAAAGGAAATACGAATATGGGGACTAAAACCGATAAAAAATGAAACTAACACAAAAAAACGAGGACTAAAAGTGAAAAATACTAAGACTCGACAAAAAAACGAGAACTAAAACGACAAAAACACAAAATTCTAAAGTTTAGGGACTAAAAATGTAAAAACACGAAACTTACAAACTAGAAGGACTAAAAATGAAAAAAGATAAAACTTTAAACTAAAGGGACTAAAACTGTAAAAACTTAAAAGATAAAAACTATAGGGGCTAAAAGTGACAGCTTCTAAAGGTTACAACTTGAGGGACCAAATCTGCCAAAACCCTTAAACTAAAACTATAGGGACTAAATCTGCCAAAAATGAAAACTATTTAACGAAATTAACAAAACTTAACAAAAAGGACTAAAAATGTAAAGAAAACCTAACAAAATTCTAACACAGTTAACGACAGGGACCAAAAATGACAACAACTAAAAGTTACTAACATGTTTTAATGATTAAGGATTATGCATATGTTAAGGGGGAGCTTACATGTTTTATATTTTTACTGATATATTTTCTGATTTTTCAGGAGGAGTTTAAAAGATAAATTCATTATTACTTTTAGGGAGAGTTACTATTCTCACCGAAGAATACGTGACAATGGCTTCTGAATACTTTTGTTCAGAACCCGCTCTTAAGTGTTTTTCTTCTTAAGGATGCTGAAATGATACATCTTTTTAAGAAGTTTTTACTGTTTGTTTGAGAGGGAGTTCGTTAAAATTTTCACTGTCATATTTTTTATGGGGGAGATAATAGTAAAGAGAAATGAGATTAATCGTTATATTCATATTGTTTTTGTCTAATCATTTAACTTTTTACAGATACAGTGGAGGAGTATCTGATGTTTTGTCAAAGGGAGCTTAAAAGATAAATATTTATTTTAGGGGGAGTTAAGATTTCTACGTTGAATGAATATTATTCTGAATCTTAAACTCTATCATATTTGAAAAATGAACGACTTTTGGATGTGAAAAATGTTTTCCAAAACGTTCAAACCACTTATGACTTTAAATGTTTTTCATATCGATACTTTGATGACTAACTGACCGTGTGTTTCTCAAAGATCAATACTTGTGTATTATCTTGTCCTTATACTTGTCAAGTATTCTTACACACATTGGTTCAGTACTTTTATTGACTTTGTGATTACCATGTCTCAAAAGATGAATCTTTCGATGGTAATACTCCCGTTTGAATTCTCAATTGTTTGAAATCAGACGTCATTTCTACATTAAATGTGCTTTCATTGTCAAATTGTTTATATTTGTTCATATAAACAAATATTCGTTCTTTGATATCTCAACATATTTTTCTTCATGATATTTTATCTGATCAAATCATTGTCAGATTTTCAAAACACTTAACTTGAATTTGTTTCATTCATTCAATTTCATTGTTTTGAGAGATCTTAAATGTTTAAAATGCTCAAATTCCATTCTTATTTTTAATGAGCATACATTTTATGATAATGATATCGGGTGCTTTTCAGTCAAGATAACTATTGAGCAACATCTTCTTTTTAGGACAAAATACATGGGATTCAATGTGAGTACTTAAAAGACCTCCATGGATTCACGATAACTAGTGTTTCCTACCCCGGAAGTAATCCTAGTGATTGAGGGGAGAGGGATCAAAAGAATTGAGAGTGGGCGTGTGCTGAGATAAAATGGAAAAGAGAGATTGGTTAGAAGCAAGCTCATATGTTTAAAAGAAAGAGGGTGAGAGATCAGAGTAAAAGATTAATAAACTCTGCACCAAACTTTTTCTGAGTCGGGCAACCACATTATCTGTCGTTTCACATTTTTTTCCTGAACTTCATTGAAAAAGGCAATTAGCCCATGCCAACTCTTGTAATAACCCCACCAACTACTCATTATTTTCTCAACAAAAGAATGTTTCATATTTTTAAGGGGAAGCAGCACATCATCTATCAAATCTTCGTTCGGAAGATGTTGATATTGAAAAAGAAGGAAAGTTGTCCCACCTTCGACCCTTGATCGTGCACATTGAGTCTATGTAATACCGTTGCTGTCTCAATAGTTTACATATTTTGAGCCTGTTCAAGATTTAATTTCTTCAATCATTGCTACACTTGCACGAGCACACAAGGAATAAGTTTTCTTGTCATAACATTCATAGAAAATTCCTTTGTGGTTTTTCAATGATTGAATGGAAGCCCTGAGAGAGTGAACATCAAAAAGCTCCTTTCCCATGTGCATTCGTTGTACACAGTGGCTTTGTGGTACTCACAGGCATGATAACTGTTTCATATGTTGATTCAGGATTACCACTCATAATTTGTCTGAACTTGAAAAGATTCAGATGAATACTTTTATGAATTGACGGCAGATTGTTTCTATAAGATCAGACAGCTATTATATTCTCTTAGGGGAGATTATCTTGGTTACTCATGAAGACTGTGCTTATTTGAGTATAAAGGGGCAGATATTTCAAAGATGATGCTGCCGTTGAAATGTTTTGATTATTCTGATTCTCATAATTCATCAAAAAGGGGGAGAAATTCCAAGATTTCAAAGTCAGATTATTGTTTACTACAAAAGGGGGGGAAATTTTTTAAAGAGTTTATTCAAAGAACAAAGCAATGTCAAGAGAAAGTCGTAAAGCTGAAAGAATTCAAGCTTAAAATCAGAGTGAAGACTGATGATG
The DNA here is from genome assembly GCA_954870635.1 of Arctium minus. NCBI lineage: Eukaryota > Viridiplantae > Streptophyta > Magnoliopsida > Asterales > Asteraceae > Arctium > Arctium minus. Next base: position 125,993,258 of record OX941081.1, on the reverse strand, counting down.
ATTATTGTGTTGAAGAGATTCTATGAAATATTGTTGCATTTTGTAACAAGTGGGGGAGATTGTTGAAGATGATAAAGTTTTGAAGATTTTAAAGTTTGCTGACATAAGATAAAGTTGTTCAAGATTAAAGTTGTTAAAGATTTCAAGTTGTTAAAGATTTCAACTTGAAGTTTTTGCATCGAGAAGATGACCTGAAGATTATTGTCAAATGGTTTTTAATCTTGAATCCAATGGGGGAGAATGTTAAGTCAATAATGTATTCAAGATTAAAAGGTCAAAGTTGTGTTTGTTTGTAAAGTCATTGTTTGTCAAAGTCAATGTAATTGTCAAAAGTGTAAAAGTCAACAAAAGTCAAAGTATTAAGTCTTTAGAAAGTCAAAGTGTGTTTAGTTTAAGTGCTTTGTAATCTTAGGTATAAATAGGGTTTGTAAGCTTGTAGTTTAAGAGGATCCCTTGACATTGTCAAATACGTATAGAGAGATTCTAGAGAGAGAAAGTCATTTGTAGAGAGAGAAACGTTCAAGATCATGAAATAAACGTTAGATTTGTGATTCAATCATGTTTGTATGGACCTTTCAAATACTGCCATCGGCGATGATGTACGCAACTCGACCCCTCCCTGCTCCTATACTAGGTATTCAAAGAAATTTTTAATCATTGTCGTCCAGTTTGTTCGTCTAGAACGGGATTCGAGGAGCATATTCACCCATGCATTAGTGTGCTATACACAAAACATAAATTGTTGGACCTCTACTTAAATATATATTTGACTATAATACTTTATTTGGAAACTCATCACGGTGGAATCTGGAAGCGATAGTAGACGTCGTGGCAAAAGACAGGTTCGAAGCATAAAAAATCGCAATGTTATTAGTCATCGATGTGTGTCCCATAGCTGTAGAAGAAGAAGGCAAGGTCTTGGTAGCTGGCTATGCCTTTTTCCAAGGATGGCATAAGCAAGGTAGGTACACGAACTTCTCATTAGTTTTTCTTTCTTCTTCTTACGTTGTGGCCTCTCCTGGACCACAGTCGGGACTTCCATCTGGGGTGATCTCTCAAGAACGGTTGTGACCGCATAACGAAGATGTCAGCCCCACCACCGTGTGATGACCCCCGATGGACCTGATGGACCTGACATACCACTATACCATGGATGGAAGGTGTCGAATCCAAACCTCGTCGGACGAGAGAACGCAAAGGGCATCGACCAGAAGGTGTCGAACCCGGAACCCAGTATATCGCTAGAGGGCATCAATTGCAAGCTGTCAAACGGTGACACCTCGCCAAATAAGGCCTCAAAAAACCCATCTCCTGGCCCCATATGATCCGTTCCCTGAAAATTCAGATTGATCTAAATTAGAAGATTTTCAAAGGAACAAAAATTTAACAAACAACACAAATAACATACAACCTGCGTGATGTGGTCGAACACAGACCCCGTGTAGCCCGATGTCATCTGGAAATTCATATTGATCATTTTAAGTACATTTTCAAAATGTTTGAAAGTAAACAAAAGCTACTAATAACTTACAATCTGCATGTAGGGTGGCGGTATGACGTACAATGGCCCCGACATCACGTAGGTTGTTGCCATCTGGAGTACATAACCCGATGGGCCCCATGTCCCCTGCAAGTTGACATTGGTCATTATAAGACTTCAAATGCATAAATAAAAAACAACTATAATCAGTAAATTACTATTCATAGCAACTTACATGTTGCAGGTAGTAGGACGGTATAGAGCCGAACATCATAGGTGCATACATCGTGTATCCGGACCTATGCGGGTAGTATGGCAGGGGGCCACCCTACACCTAATAAAAGTATGTAACGGTCTATCAATACACAAACTATAACACCATGGAGGATAGCCAAGGTTAAACACTTAGGTGGCGTTTGTTTTTTAAGTGGTGCTGAAGTCTGAAGTCTGATTTCACTTCTGATTTTTAAGTGGTGGTGCTGAAGTCTGAAATCTGAATAAAAAAGATTGTTTGTTTTTGTAAGATGAAAACGTCTGAATATATAATATTACCTATTTTATCCCTGAAAATGCTATTCTCTCTAATGTTTAATATAGTTTGCATACATGGTTGTCTTTTTTCCTTGTTTAATCCAATAAAAATCCATTCAAACTAAAGCTTTTTCCATTCAAGAACAAACCCAATAGAAACATAAGATGAAATCCATAAAATCCAACAGATAAAATTCAGGACCAACTATAAAATTCAAACTTGGCTATGAATATGATTCATGGAACATAGATGCAATATAATACATCTATTCATAATATTATCTTCCAGCAATAATCCACCTAAATCTAAAAACATGGAGGATCACATCATCACAATGTTAAACTTTCTAGATAAAGATATAAACAAAAATTGAAAGTATTAAGAAATGGGAAATTAGGGTTAGGGTTTGTAGCCTCTTTGAAGAAAACGTCGGAGGCGGAGTTACCGTCACACCACCAACAACATATGGGGAATTTCCTGCTTTAATCAAGCTCAGGTTCCATGGAGGCAAATAATAATCACAGAAAGTCCCGATTATCTGCTTCAATCGAACCAAAAAAACAGATGGCGGCAAATAATAATCACCGAAAGTCCCGATTATCACACCACCAACAACAGATGGGGAATTATCTGCTTCAATCGAACCAAAAAATCGAACCTGCAAGTCCCGATTTGAGAAGCGGTCGTTCGATTTGGAGAGGAGAAGTCGTCAAGGTTCTCGATTTGTTGAGCAAAAAGCAGTCGTCGAGGTTGTCGATTTGGAGTCTGGAGAAAAGCGGCTACTTGTGAAATAAGTGAGAAAAAAAGTGATAACTTAATCACTTTTTCGATCAGTGCAAATAAAGTGATAAGTGGATCTGATTTAATGGAAAAAACAAACACACTTTTTTTTAAAAGGTCTGACCGAAAAAGTGAAAATAGGCAATTAAGTGCTGAAAAGTGAAAAACAAACAGCCCCTTACTTAAACACCCATAAACATAGCGCGTATATCCTCGACGGCTTTCAGCCATCTATCGTGATCTACCAGCTGGTCCCACCTAGGTTGATATGGGTTGGGATACGCACACGGTGATGGGAGGAGGGGTTCGGGATATGATGATGGGGGTAGGGGTGGGGCTTATATCCCTCACTCACCCCTGCATCGTGTTGGGGGTCCACGTCATCGTCATGGTCGTGGTCTGATGAGGACCCCATGGAAGAATTGGAGCCAGGTGGGGAGAAATAAGGTTGTGAAACCTATGTTGACCATTGAGGCCTCTTCGACGGTCGTTTTCCTTCCTCACTCTAATAGAATGTGTGGCTCTTGCGATACCAAGTCTGCCGCTCGTCATCAGGCTCCCCCACAGGGCACTCGAGTCGGTGCCACCTCTTCTAAATTTAATGAAAAACATATCACATTAGAATTACACGACTAACTTTGTCAATAATGTTTAAGAACTTGAATTGGAAGGATAGTAAAAAAAAACTTACCTCCGGAAACTGAAAAAAGGAAAGGCAATTAGCGTTCGTCAGGATCACACCCCTATCCCAACGAACTTCCCTGGGAGACCTATCGGTGTGCCTGGTGAAGTACGAGTGGGAAATGGGAAACATCTCCAAGATCCATATCTGAATTACACAATAAAAACAAGTACGTGGAGTTAAAAAAGGAAACCAACCTAAAATGAATAATTATTTCTTTTATAGTACTTATCTAACCTTGAAAGCGTATAAAAACCCCGACATCGTCATCTTCTTTTTTCTTTTCGACCCATTTTCTAATGACACCATCCATTCGTTTGAAGGTGGGTGCCTAGATGTAGGATCTCCATTGATAACGGTTAAATGCCCGTAAATCCTCGACGACCCTAATCACTATATCACCAACACATTTTCGAGGCTAATGGCCCAGAAAAACCAACTCGACCATCAGCACTAGACATACCCGAACAGCATCGACGTCAGATAGACGGCTCATGTCATCAAATCGGTCAAGTACGTCTGAAAGTTGCACATCTCCATGTCACTCTACACCTGGAAAAACCCTATGAAGGAAGCTATTGAATGGTAAGGTGCGGAGGGTGGGTGGCAATCCGAAACAAAGTCCTGTCAAAAGACTGAACTCCTCTCGCTCGAAGCGGGGAACGTGCCCGTATATGTTGAACCATAGCTCCTCTGCCTCCGTAGAGGAGCGAGAGATCTACCTCTATAGAAACATAACAACCAGCATGGGGTCGCCACTTGACATGGTAACGTCCAATCATGGACCAAAAGGAGTGTCCTTGATAATCCTCAACCTAGTCTACACTTAAAGCCAACCTGATATCTTCCACTAAACTAACCAGACACTTAAGCGTCAAAGTCGGATAGTAAAAATCCTCCTACATAGTAATGAAGAGATGTTGTTAAGGGACCTAATATGTCATTATGCAAACTAGAGAGACCTAATATGTAAATATGCAAACTACAGGGACCTAATATGTAATTTCACAAATATATGACAATAAAACACAAATCATAACAGATATGTAAAATACATATTGTAACAAAAAATAACAGTTATGTAAAATACAGATATATAACAGGAAAACATAAAAACATAAACTAATATGTAAATATATAAAGTACAGGGACATAATTTATAAATATGCAAAGTACGAGGACCTAAGCTGTCCTTATGCAAACTACATGGACCTAATCTTTAAATATGCAAATTACAGGACCTAATCTATAAATATATAAAGTACTAGGACCTAATTTGTACATATAAAGTGCAGAGACCTAATCTTTAATGATGCAATGTATGAGGACCTAATCTGTTATTATAGAAAGTACAGGGACCTAAATTGTAAATATGAAAAGTATGGGGACATAATCTTTAAATATGCAAAGTGCAGGGACCTAAGTTGTCATTATGCAAACTACAAGGACCTAATCTATAATTATGCAAACTACATGAACCTAATCTGTAAATATATTAAAGAAGGATGTAACACCCTGAATTTCTATCCCAATTGAAGAAAGTGTTGAACTGGGTGAATAGGTAAAGGAAGAACCACATATGGTCGTCTCGGATATAGTGCCATGTGGTTGTGATATTTGTCACAATAGCACCAATGGTACTAAGAGTATGGTCGTCTTGGCTATAGTGCCATGTGGTTGTGACATTTGTTACAATAGCACCAATGGTACTAAGAGTATGGTTGTCTCGGCTAGAGTGCCATGTGGTTGTGACATTTGTCACAATAGCACCAATTGTACTAAGAGTATGGTCGTCTCGGTTATAGTGACAAGTGGTTGTGACATCTGTCACAATAGTACCAATGGTACTGAAAGTGTGGTAGTCCCGGCTATAGTGCCATGCAGTTGTGACATATGTCACAACAGCAACGGCGATTACCAAGTGGTTGGTCGTCCCAACGAATGTGCCATATAATTATGACAATGGCAGGATAACTGGTATAATAGCATCAAATGTTTCGAGAGAACGGTCGAGGAATGGCCGAGATAAAGGTCGAGGAATGTCCGGGAGAACGGTCGAAGAACGACCGGGAGAACGGTCGAAGAACGGTCGGGAAAACGGTAGGGAAAGCCATCGAAAAAGGCCTCGGTACATTCGGCGCGACAGCGCCCGCTACAGTGACAGATGGCACTGACGCATGGCAGGGTCGCAAGAGGCAAGGGGGCCTCGGTACATTCCGTGCAACAGTGGCCGCTACAGTGACAAATGTCAATGTCGCATGGCAAGGTCGCGCCAATTTCACAGTGCATAAAATCGGGATTTTCTTCATTTTGTCATATCTTGCTCATTTCTACTCCGTTTTTTAGAGCTTTTCAAGGTTAACGTGTTAGTTTTGGGAAGATTAAAGAGTATTTGGTGGTGGATTGGAAGCAAAGGTCAAGAGCTCATCATCTTCAAGAATTTTGGGATTTTCTAGGTTTTCACCAAAACCTAAGTGGGTTTTCGAAGTTTTGGCTTGAAGATCCAAGTTTCTTCAAAGGAGCTTCGGTTGGGGAAAATCTAGATTTAGCCTAAATCTAGCAAGGTGAGTTCAAATTGATTTGTGAAAACGTTGTACATGCCAAAATGTTCATTTTAATGTGTTTATATGTTTTGTATGAAATTATCATTAGTTGCGTCATTGGTGGGTTTTGATTATTTGAGGTGTTTGGCTTTATAAATATTACAAAACACCCACATTTGGGATTTTGGGCATTTTGATAAATAAATCATATATTTTGGGTATCTTAATGGTTTATTTCATGGAAACATATTTTTGAGTATAAAAGTATTTTTGAGCTTATAGATCGGTTTGGATTTTGTTGGGTTTTGAGGACACTTGTCCGATTTTAATAGCTCAATGTAGAGCGTTTGATTATGATTTGCATTTACTGCATCTTATTTGAGGGTTACATGTTTCGAATACGTTAGTTCATTCGTTTTGAGTCATGTAATGTTTTAGTTAGTGCAATAGATCCATAGGCACAGTGTTCTTTTGTCCCGTTTTGGACAAGTTCACACTTTGGCACGGAATAGGCATCGGGTTCCATGGTAAGTAAGGTGTGGGACTATACGGTCGGGTAGCGTGCCATGGGCAGTAAGGTGTAATCCCAGTATGTGCATAAGTTCCCCTGTTTTGGAACTCTCAAGGATAGACCTGGAGTGGTTGACTTGATGTTTTCGAACGATAGACTTGGAGTAGTTGAGCTCGGTAAGTTTATGCGTATAATCTATACGTTTTGGTTTTCTACATAGTTATGTGACCCACTTTGGTGCTCCGTCATGTACAATGTAATCGGGTCTCCCCCGTCACCAAAAGGTGTTGATTTGGGTATTGAGTTTTATAATCTATGTTTTGGTGACGTATTGAGTACAGGTGGTTATCCATGTCTAAGGTTTTGAATATTGGATCTTATCCATGTTTTGGGATGTTTTGGAAGTTGGAATTTATCTACATTTTCAGTATTTGATTATTAAAATGTCAGTTATGTTTTACTTGCGTTTTGGGTTTTGGATTTATATCAAAGAGGCGTTTTATTTTATGATGAATGTTTTAAAAGAGATTGTTTTCAGATATAATATATTTCGTCTTGTTTGCTTTCAAATTAAATGTATCTCATTTTGGAAATCATGATTCAAATAACATTCTTGAAGTTATTGCTTTATTTATATCTAAGGAAAACTCTTGAGCTCACTAGGCGTTAAGCCTAACCTTTTATTTGTCGGCATGTGCATCAGGTTCAGTTGGGGAAGTGGTCCTAGCAGTTCTATGAAGAGATGAGTCTTAGTTTTACGCAAGGGTGAGTAGTTGGTGAAGTCTTCCGCAGATTGGAGATAGTGATTGTTATTGGATTTTAGTAGCACCCGTCTCTTTTATAGACTGTACACATAGAATGAAATGTGTGTATCGAAGTTAAACCTTAAATTGTGGTTGTATATGAATCAATTATTGATGTATTTAGAAAATTTTAAATTAGTTGTTATTTCCATATTTGAGGGTGTTACAAAGGATGAGGAGAGAGAGTTAAGGAGAGGCCTCCATGCCTATTTATCTTTTTTCTCACATTCTTGAATTATTTTTAACTAGCTTTATCATATTAAATGCAATGACTTTTCATTTTTTTTCATTTTAATCAAAATAAAAATGACTAATATAACAAATAGCTAATTTTATTTTATTTTTAATAACAATTAATAAAATCAAATTTATAATTCTATTAGTTTTGTTTTATTATTTTAAATATATTTTGGTTTTTAATATTTTTCTATTTAAATTACATGATTCTTAACTTAATTGAATAAGCTAACAATCATCAATATATCAATATATATATATATATATATATATATATATATATATATATATATATATATACTAGTTGGCTACCTGCGCAATGCGGTGGGATGCCAAAAAAATTTTTGTAAAATTGAGCATATGAAGTTTATGATCATTGTTAACTTTAAATTTTATAATGGCATTTTGACCAAAGATTTGGAAAGTTTTTATTGTTCTTAGGTTATGTAATAATGGTTTTCTCTTATTGTAACTCATAATTAACCACAAAAAAAACTTTAAATTAACGTTTAAACAAAATGAAAATATAATCGTCTGTAATAATATAAACTATACCTACATAATACTATAAGGTATCACTTGAAGCATCCATATGTAGACATGTCCTGTAAGAAAAGTTTTATGATTATAATGGATACATGCCACATGTGTTGACAAAAAAAATGTGTAATAATAAGTAGTGTTGTACCTTATTAATCGCGTAAGACTTCTTGATACACCACATTTGATGTGTAGACTCCAGCACTCTTGAATTTTTTGGCAGGCTTTACTAATACCTTAGTATTTTCGCGAGATGTCCCTCTTGACAATGTACCACTATAATAATTCATAAAATTTAATTCAAGATTAAGTATTTGCAACTTACATTTCTATCGAGTAATATTAGAAGCAACCTCTTTTGGTTAACATCATTCCAAATATATTCCACCCGGACAATACTTATGTTCCACCATCTATAATGTTGATTAAGTGGTGCAAACTCTTCAACATTCCAATGGCAATCGATTCTCTAGATAAAAAAAACCTTATATATTAAATAGAAAAATAATCACTTAAAAACCATTTTCTTTTTCAACCGTTTTCTCTAAAATTGGTGTCCAAAACCAGATATGGCATAATTAACCCATTTGAAACAAAACCAAACATGTAAACCCATCATCTTGTTTTTGTGTATAAACCAAAAATATTGTGATATTTTTAGAAAATCAAGGACAAATCATTTCAATTTATGTATAAAAATTACTTCATAAAGTACCAAATGAACAATTAAATTGAAGTCTTACATCCACAAAAAGACTACTTTTGCTTTTTAACTAAAAATATGCCAATTTACTTTCCTACAATTCTAAAAAGTGCATACAAAGTAAAACAATTCAATTAGAAGAAAATAGCAGAGAACAATTAAAGTGAATACATATATAAGTGAAAAACATATATTTGAGAAAAAGATGCAAATTCATGAAAAGAGATCCAAACTAAAACCAATGATCACATATATAAGTGAAAAAATTGTGATAAAAAAGGACTTATCAAGCATAAAAGGGGGATGAAGTATACCTCGTCACCTTGCCCAAGGTTTGAACGTTCCATCTCCTAATTACAATAACAAAATCAAATAAGTCAATCAAGCAAGGATTGCAGATATAGTGATGTACAAGCAAGGATTGTCAATAATGATACACAATTTTCCAAGTAATGTGGATTCATTAAAGGTGCTGCAAACAAAATCCCAAATCAACGGACTTGAGAAACAGTGAAGCCGTGAAATTGATTTGAAGCCGTGAAACCTAGAGATGAAACCAGATCTGTAAACATTTTAACAAAGAAGATAAATCCGTCATTGGATACACGCTCTCATCTGTTTTTTGTAGCAACATTTTCATAAGAGCAACATTTAGGTAATCAATTTCTCTTTTGGGAATTGGCCTTTTTAATATATAAACCAATCATGGCCTTCAATTCCAACGCATTAAACCCAAATGTAACAACAGAAATCGACTTTTTTAAGAAAAGAAGAAAAAATCGCCAAATGCATTAAACCCAAATGCTTATTATTATCAACCTCATGCAAGAAAACCAGCCTATAATATACATACATGCCTATAATCTGTTTTTCGTGCAACATTTTCATAAGAGCAACATTAGAAATCAACCTCATGATCAAACATGATCTACAAAACTAATCTAGGAAAAAAATCACTAGAAGACAACATCCACCAAAGGTCAAGAAAACCTTCCATTATACAAGATGAAAATCAACTGATTTTTGTAAACAAATTCCATGAAAAAAAATTTAAGACCGTGTGAACATTAATACATTATATGTAAGACAGTAAGAGTGAATCTATAGACAAAAAGTTACACGTCTAAAATGTTGCTGCAATTCAGAAATCGAACTGATTTTTTTTAACAGAAATCGAACTGATGTTCTTAACAGAAATCCAATATCGAAGAAAGCAAATAGAAAACAGAACCCTATTGAAGATTATGGCGAAAATGTAAAACGATTACCTTGAGAAATCGACCCAAAAACCCAAAAACATAAAGTCGATTTCTATTTTGGGCTTAGAAGAAATCCAGAACTGATATACCATATCGACCCAAAAAAACATTGAGAAGTTTCTGTTTTCTAGATTGATGGTTCTTCATCAATATGATATTTCAAAAAATTTGGCCAATGTTTGAAACTAATTTTCCCGTATGAGAAGTTTCTGTTTTCTAGATTGATGGTTCTTCATCAATATGATATTTCAAAAAACTTGGCCAATGTTTGAAACTAATTTTCCTGTTTTTCTTTATTTCAGAAATCGATAACTGAAGCTATAGGTGCGTACCTGATGATACTCTAAAAGGAAAACGCAGAAAATGAAGCCCTGAAAAATCCAAAGAACCGAAATCGATTACCTTGAGAAGATCACAGAAATCGATTGAGAAGATTAAACCCAAATCAAATCTAAACAATCAAACCCATAATCAAATCTAAACAATCAAACCCATAATCAAATCAAATCGATTTCTGTTTTGGGTTGAGAAGAAATCGATGTTTTTCAAAAACAGAAATCGATTACCTTGAGAAGATTACAGAAATCGATCGATTGAGAAGAAGTCGATTTCTGTTTTTGGTTTAGAAGAAATCGATGTTTTTCAAAAACAGAAATCGACTGAAATCGATTGGGAAGATTACGTTGAGAGAAGAAATCGATTGAGAAGAACCCACTTGAGGAAAACAAACCCTAAAAATCTTGAGAAGAGAACCGATTGAGAAGAACACCGAGGAACTGAACGTCGGTCGACATTTAAGCCTTGAACTGGAGGAGTACGAAGCGTCATCTGGGAGACTGGGAAGGAAGGAAGCCTGCGTGAAATTCAAATTAGACCTATGAGAATGTCATCTGTATTTTTTTGAAGGATGGAAGCATGCGTGAAAGTAAATGAATCGACGCCTTGAGGTATGGGTGTTTTGTAAATGAAATGCATTAGATGTGTTGTACATAATGCTTTAAATGGTTGTAAAGTTGAAAATTAAGTAATGTGCTTTAAATGATGGTACCTAATGCTTAAGATGTTGTATTTAAGAAAAGCAACCCAAATGCTTTATAAAGTAGTGTGTGTATATATATATATATATATAAGAAGGATGATGAGAAAGAGTTATGGAGAGGCCTTAATGTCTATTTATCTTTTTTCTCACATTTTTAAATTATTTTAAAATAGCTTATCATATTAAATGCAATGACTTTTCATTTTTTTCATTTTAATCAAAATAAAAATCACTTATATAACTATATATATATATAAGGAAAACCTAAAGAAGGATGGTGTGGCACAATGGTAGAGTAGGATTCTACTAAAGAAATTTTCTCATTTTTTAAAATTTTTTAAAATATCAAATAAGTTAAAGATCTTTGTACCCTTAAATGAAAACTAGTGTTTAATATCGCGCGTTGCGCGATGATCGAAATAAATGTTAACAAAAATGTAAAAATTATTTTCATTGACTATATATATATATATATCTTCACATGTTTTCCTATGAACGTTCGAAGTTTTTTTTTTAATTTCACAATGTTTTGTTGTGAAGTTTCAGTGTTATTTTGTGGTTTCAACGGTCTCACAAAAACATCATGGTCTCGCATTATCCCAAGTCTATATATTTATGTACATAAGAGAGGTCTTAAAGAGATAATGTAACATATTTTAATAGTTAGAGCATCTCCAACAGCATTGCTATATTGTTCGCTATAATAGAAAATCAAAAGTGAAAATCTCTAAAAAGTATTACATTCAACTCCAACAGATTTGCTATTTTAGAAATTTTTAAACAGCTTATATTATTATAATATTCTCTAATTTATCATCCCAATACACTTTTAAAAAAAACTTAATATAAAATGATAAAAATTGAATCTTATTGGTGGATTGAATAAAATAATCATTTATCTCTCCAACCATCAAGTTTTAGAGAATTCTCTAAACTTAGAAAAATTTCAAGTTTTCTCTATTATAGCAAACAAGATAGCAAAGTTGTTAGAGAGGTTTAGAGAACAAAAACCCAATTTTTTCTATTTTAGCAAATCTGTTGGAGATGCTCTTAGAATCTCTTATCTTTTTTTCCCCAAATTTTTGATTTTTTAAAATGCTAAATATGTTAAAGACTTCTCTATGTTCATACGTAACTTATATTTTCAGTAAAAGTGAGAAGATATTTAGTAATTTACATATCTATTGTAATTTATGTTAATTAACCATTTCTAAATATAGAATACTTGCAAGTCCATGCATGTACAATACTTTAGGGTGCCACATCACTTCTTCTTAGTTTTGTTTTAATATATATATATATATATATATATATATATATATATATATATATATATATTATGTGGTTCATTATAATAAGGATCTTTTGGTAATTTTACTTCTAAATTAATTAGTTTTAACCTCCAAACTATCCAACTTCTTATAACATTTATTTTGCTCTATTTATTTCTCCATCTATTATCCATATATCTATATCTGTATCATATATCATATCAATATATCAATATCAATCTATATATCTATATTAAAAGAGAAACCACCGGTGTTGAAATGGTCTCTCCTAAAGTCTTGAACCTTATTTTTCTTTTTTCTACTTCATTCTCTCAATATCCACTACAATCTTTTTATCAATTTATGTTTTTTTTTTCTTTTTTTAATATTTGCATTCAACTCCAAACCATTCACCTTCTTCTATTTTAATTCAACTGACATAACTCCAAACCATCTATCTCCTCCAACTATTGATCTTATTAAAGCCAAATAACTCCAAATCTTCCTATTTTAAGGTTGTTGACAACAACCTTGGAGAAGATTAATCCGGGTATGTATTCATTTTGACCTTTTTGTTTTTAAATTTTAAGGCTTTTTTCTTTTAATAATAATTTTCATCATACATCTAATATATTTTGTAACTCTATTAATGAATCTCCTCAAAGCCAATATTTATCTAAAATAAATTGTTGTATGTGCATTTGCAACATTTTTCATATTTATTGAAATAGTCAACAAAAACAAATCTTACAGTTTTGTTAATATAAAATTTGATCATCGCGCAACGCGCGATGTCGAACACTAGTATATATATATATATATATATATATATATATATATATATATATATATAGGGTCAGGCTCACGTGAGACCAAGCTGTTTCCGTGAGACCGCGTGAGACCAAGCCTTAAAACATGAAACTTCACACCGAAACACTATGAAGGTAAAAAACATTTGAACCTTCATAATATAATCACACTATGAAGGTAAAAAAAAACCTAAACCAAGTTAAGAAAATCAAACCTTCACAGCGAAAAGACTGTGAAGGTATATCCGAACCTTCACAGTGAAGACGCTGTGAAGGTAAAAAAAAGCGAACATTCACAGCGAAAAACACCGTGAACGTAACATTTACGGTGCTTTCCCTATGAAAAGTTCGATTTTTTTTACAATCACAGTTTTTTGGTGTGAAGTTTCATACTTTAAAGCTTGGTCTCACCGGTCTCACGGAAACTGTTTGGTCTCATGCGAACTTAAGTCTATATATATATATTTATTTATATATTTATATATATAAAAGAAAAACCTAAAAGTGATGAGGTGGCACCATGAGAGGTCTTCATTTCTATTTATCTAAATTCTCATAATTTTGAATTTTTTTTACTTAAAAATGTTGGCCTTGGTGAAGAGATGAAACATTATGTTGTTAAGGTTGTCCCACATTGGTTGAAAGATAGAAAATTGAAAGATGAAGATGTATATATAATGGATAAATTAATGTTGAAATAATGTTAAATGGTGTTTAGCTAAATATAGCTAAACCCAAGTTTAATGGTTGAGTTAAGTTCATATTAATCATTTTCATTTATTTTAAAATGATTTTGACAAAGTTTAACGATTTTACATATCAAAAGTTTTGTTAAATGAGTATATATATATATATATATATATATTTAGTAAGGTTACAAATCTTTATATATATAAAAGAAAAACCTAAGAGTGATGAGGTGGCACCATGAAAGGTTTTCATTTCTATTTATCTTAATCTATATCTATATCTATATATATCTAAAAGGAAAACCCACAAAATATGAGGTGACATCCTAAGAATTGAGAATTCACCATTTCTTGAATTGTGGTTGATTATTATGTATCCCACATTGATGGAAAGACAAAAGATTGAAAATGAATTGTGGATATATAAATGGAGGTTGAGTCGTTGAGATGCCTTTGTGGCAACTCATGAGGGTAACTCATTTTGGTTGATCATTTAAACTCATGTTCTTAGCTAATTTTGGTTGACTCTTTAAGCTAATAGGTTGGCTCATTTTGGCCAACCCAAAAGTTTAAAATTTATAGCTACATATATCTAAAAGGAAAACCGACAATTTTTTTTGAAAGGATGAAGTTTTCCCCATTTTATGAATTGTTTTTGAGTTTTTAGTATCCCACATTGGTGGAGAAACAAAAGATTGACAATGAAATGTGGATATATACATGTAGGTTGAGATGCCTTTGTGGCAACTTATGGGGTTGGCTCATTCTAGCCGATCTTCTAAGCTTACGTTGTTGGCTTATTTTGACCGACCCTCGAAGCTAATAGGTTGGCTCATTTTGGCCAACCCAAAAGTTTAAAATCTCTCTCTCTCTATATATATATATATATATATCTAAAAGGGTCTTATTTTATAAAATTCAACAGGAAAAATCGATCATAAAAAGTCAATGATTAATTTATATCAAAATCTCTCAATATATATTAAAGGAACAACCATAAGTGTAGGGTGATATTTTAGAAGAGGATAAAATGGAATGAGATGGATATCAGAATGAACAATTTTATATTTTTATATGTACATATACAAAAGGAACAACCAAGGGTATTTGAGATGGTATTGTGAGAATTGAGTGTTCTCAAATGATGGATTGTGGTTGAGTTTAAGTTGTCCCACATTGATAAAAGTTAAAATATTGGAACAAATAAGGGTGTATAATAAATGAGGATAAAATATCTTTGAAAGGAGGTGGGTATAGTATAAGAATGAACAAGTATAAAAGTATATAACATTTTTTTGAAAATTACATTGATATATTATTTAAAATACATGATAAAACAATTCATTATATCAAAATCTCTCAATCTTTATCTTTATACATATAAAAGGAACAACCAAGAGTATTTGAGGTAACATTGTGAGAATTGAATATTCTCAAATATTGCATTGTGGTATTGCTTTAGTTATCCCACATTGATTAAGAAATATTATATTTGAGAATTAATCTGGTTATAAGAAACGGAGGAGGAATGACTTTGATGATTAAAATGTTTACATGGCTAAAAATATCTTTTAACTAGCCCCTCAATAGAATTTTTTTACAAAACTTTACATAAATCTTTGTTATATCTTTATCTTTCTTTTTTATATGAACAAAAGAAATAACCAAAGATATTTGAGTTAGTATTGTAATATTCGTGTATTCCCAAATCTTGCATTTTGATGTTGTTTTAGTCATCCCACATGGATGAGTGAACGTTAGAATGGATATTTTTAGGTGACTATAATAAATGAGGAATGAATGTTTTATATAAATATGAAATTTGGTGAGTTTGTAATCCTATATAGATAAGAAGATTGTTTTTTTATGAAACATGTGATTTTATATTGACAAAAGGAGAGCATGTCAAATTGTTGCAACTCAAAAGGTTAGCTACTTTTAGTCGAACCTTTCGTAACAACAAAATTGATATGGTTGTTTGACATGTGGTTTGAGTTCTAAAAAGCATAACATAAAATATTATAACCGATACATCTTAAACTTTTTCATAACAACAAACGATTATCAATATATTAGAATGTACCACTTATGGAAATACATCATTCATTTTAATTTGGATCTTATAAATTATTAACCGAAAAATTAATTACATTTTATCTTAACTCGGACAAGTATTTTTTTTAAATATTTTTTCGCTACCGCGCAATGCACGGGTGACATACTAGTATATATAAAAGAAGGATGAGGAGAGAGTTAAAGAGAAGCCTCCATTGAGGTCATAGAATTTGGTTGGAGTTTTGATTTTTTTTAAATAAAAAATGAAGCATTAATCGTGTTCAACTTCTCATTTTCTCTATTTAATTTTTATTAGTTTTATATCAAATTCTTTTTTTATTTAATCAAACCACAATTCAAAAAATCCAACATTTACTAAAATTTTAATATTTTAATTATTTTTTTATAACGATGATTATTTTATTTTTATTTAATGAATTTACTTATTTTATTAGAGTATTTTTTTTAATAAACTAACAATCAATCAATATATCTATATCTATATCTATATATATATTAAAATAAACCCACCAACAATGAGGT
Source organism: Arctium minus (assembly GCA_954870635.1). Lineage (NCBI taxonomy): Eukaryota > Viridiplantae > Streptophyta > Magnoliopsida > Asterales > Asteraceae > Arctium > Arctium minus. The sequence goes on along the minus strand of OX941081.1, from coordinate 125,976,782 downwards.
GACATCCTCTAAGCATCCAAATCCTATTTATCTTTTTTCTCAATTTTTTAATTTTTTATTGATATAATTATTAGCAACATTTAATTAGTTAGACTTTACATATTCTTTGGTTACACCTATTTGTTTTTCTTCATATTACTCTAGATTTTAATTTACATAACAATTAGTGAAATATAATCAATATATTAAAAACTCATTATATAAATGAAATTACAATCAATATTTATATTTTTTTATGACACTTGAATGTAATATATGTATATTTTTAATAATATATTGATTATAATATATATAAATAAATAAAATGAGACGACGATGAATCACGTCAATCTAATACATTTTAGTTTACATGTAAAAAACATTATTGCAATCAATATATAAAATAACATATTTATTATAATCAATAAATATAATTAAAACTAAAACCAATATAAAATAAATTAACTAGAATAACCAAATATATATATATATATAATATCTATCAATCATTATTTCATATATTTAAAGAAAATTTGAAAGATATTAAGGTGACATCATAAGAATCTATATCTGCAACATCCCCCGTCCTCGTGGTCCGGAACGGGTGATGTCACATACGAGACTTAACATAAATACATATCTAAATTCAGATTCTATTAATAAACTCTAAACATATATTACAATCCAAACTATCATACCTCAAAAGTCTTTATAAACTTAGAAAGATAAAACAAAGTGATTCTAAGAACTCCAAAATAACACGCTCGATCTCAAGTCCCGTCCCCGTAAACTTCACTTCGAACCTGCCGTGTCAGAAAACAAAAACACGGTTGAGCACATAACTCAGTGAATGGATTATAATATAAGTTCGTAAATAATAATGAAAACATCAATAACGAAGCGGAAGAGTTAAAAATTCATTCGATGAAAGTTCTTGAAACTCAAGTTTATAACAAAAGAGATGTTCAGTAATTTTCAAATACAACAATTTCAAGAACAATTCACACTTTAATTTCAAAACGTAATATAAATAAAGTCCGTCAATTCCTGTCGTTGTGTTCGTGGGTGGCCAAACCACACGAACTGGGTCGGCATGCGGGCACACACAACGGATCCCCCGTGAATTTAACCACGGTCACATATTCTGTGGGTAAAATCTAGAATCGATTCATCAGCCCTGGAGCCAACAAAGTCAGCCAAGTCCTCCCAGAGTGGGTTCACGTAAGCCACATAGGCTTAACTCTGGTGGACCGTCATCTGCAGGACGCTATGACAACAAAGCCGCCATAGAAGACATCCCAAATAATGTGCCCATTTATTGGGTTCTTCTAAAATCAACGAAAACTAAACAAATGCCACTTACCCAAATGGCAATCACAGAAATTATAATCTATATAATTCACATTTTTCATAAACAATCTCATACGAGACACATTTTAATAAAACATCAAAATGTTCAAACAATTTATTCAATAAACCAAAATCAATGTATATGTGTGTGTACAATTTCGCATTTGTTGATCACATTCAGTTGATCAATCACAAGGCGGTGAACCACCTTTCGGAAGGGTCAACTACAACAAATAGTCGCCCACGATTCAAAAGAATTGAAATCCATACCTTGATCGGATTGAGACGTAACACGCGATCAATCGAGACCGACTACGAACTTTAACCCGTTCGATTGCCTATTTAAACCACCAATTATTAATAATCGCATAACCTAAAACTCAATGGTTATATTATAAGCTTAAGCACGGATTTTGTTCACGTAGACATTAAACCGATCACTTGGTGTGCGGTTAAACATCTAGATACAAATATCACCGTTTGATTCTAAACTTTACCCGTTTGTAATTTTGACAAAAACAAACATTCCTATACATGTTTATGATTATAACTTTACAATATATAATCATAATCTACCAACTAACTTCAACTACCCTAACTTACCAATTTAAATAACTTAAGAGGAAATTTATACCTCTAAGAAGGGCTCAACGAGTAGATTCCGAATATGTATTTTTTTCGTCGATTACTTCAACGGATTTGGAGAGAAATCTAGAGAGAAGTTCAAATGATTTTAGTGAGAGAGAGAGTTGAGAGGCGGTGAACCACAGGGACGATGCTTTGTAATTTACTCTTATGATTTGATTTATATATATATATATATATAATATAATTAATAAGTTTGGTTAATTGACGGTTTTGACCCCTCAACTATCTTTGGTTGACATATTTAGCTATGGTTCAATTCGGGTAAGAATAATTACACTTTTTATTTTAAAACCGAGTCTTACAATTATCCCCCCCTTAAAAGAGATTTCGTCCCCGAAATCGAATTTGGACAGGAAACTTACATCGATTAAAGAACTCGGGGTACTCCCGTCGCATGTGCTCCTCAGTTTCCCACGTCGCCTCACGTTCAGAATGATTTTTCTAAAGAACTTTTACGAAAGGAATCACTCTCTTTCGTGTACCTCTCTCATCACGATCAATAATCGCTTCAGGTTCCTCGCGATAAGAAAGATCAGGTTCTATGTGTTCCAATGGATATTCAATGACGTGTAAGGGATGATAGTTGTACCCTCGAAGTGAAGAGACATGGAACACATTATGTATTTGGGATAATTGTGGCGGTAGGGCTAACCGGTAAGCCACAACGCCAACCCTTTCCAGAATTTCTAAGGGACCAATGTATCTCGGGCTCAACTTTCCTTTGAGACCGAAACGTCTAATACCACGAGTTGGGGAAACCTTCAAGAAAACTTTATCTCCCGTTTGGAACTCGATAGGTCGTCGTCGCTTGTCGGCGTAGCTCTTTTGACGAGCCTGAGCCTCTTTCATCAGTTGACGCGCAATTTCGACCTTCTCGGTAGTAACTTGTACCAGTTCTGGGCCTTCAAGAATACGTTCTCCAACTTCATTCCAACAAGTCGGTGTTCGACATTTTCGGCCATAAAGTGCTTCATACGGGGCCATGCCGATACTCGACTGCCAACTATTATTATAGGAGAACTTAATTAGGTACAAATAACTATCCAACCTACCATGCCATTCCATCGCACATGCTCGGAGCATATCCTCCAGTGTTTGAATCGTACGTTCAGATTGCCCATCAGTTTATGGATGAAAGGTTGTACTAAAATTCAAACGTGTGCCCCAAGCTTTATGTAAACCTTCCCAAAATCGAGATGTAAAACGTGGGTCTCGATCGGAGGTAATTGATACAGGAGTGCCATGGAGACGTACAATCTCACGTTGGAATACTTCTGTCAATTTATCAATTGACCAAGTTTGTCGGATAGGAAGAAAATGAGCCGATTTCGTCAGTCGGTCAACCACTACCCAAATTGCATCATGTTTCAAGGTCGTGCGGGGTAGTCCGACTACAAAATCCATAGTTACGTGTTCCCATTTCCACACGGGAATGTTCAACGATTGGAGAAGACCACCCGGACGTTGATGTTCACTTTTAACTTGTTGACAAGTGAGACAACGAGCTACAAAATCGACGATATCTCTCTTCATTCCAACCCACCAGTAATGAATATATAAGTCGCGATACATTTTCGTTGTACCCGGGTGAATGGAAAACATAGATTTATGAGCTTCGGTCAGAATTTGATCTTTAAGCTCCGAGTTATTTGGATCACAAAGACGATCCCGAAACCACAACACGTGATCATCATCGATCCTGAATTCCGAACTAACATTCTCTTTTGTTTGCTGGAAGTTCGCCCACAATTCACCGTCATCTTGTTGGGCTTCTTTTATCCGAGAAATTAGAGTCGATTCTACCATCAGGTTCGATAGAATTTCCATTTGTGAACTCAGATAGATTTCCAGTCCGAACCATTCGATCTCCAAAGTTAACTTTGTAGGAACAAGTAACGAGGAAACCTGTCCCACAGCTTTACGACTTAAAGCGTCGGCGACTACATTAGCCTTACCCGGATGATATTGTATATGAACATCGTAATCCTTTAGAAGTTCGAGCCACCTCCGTTGACGCATATTTAACTCTTTTTGAGTAAATATATATTTAAGGCTCTTGTGGTCGGTGAAAACTTCACATGTTTCACCGTACAAATAATTACGCCAAATTTTAAGTGCGAAGATAACCGCAGCCAATTCGAGATCGTGAGTCGGATAATTGACCTCATAAGGCTTTAATTGACGTGACGCATAAGCGATCACTCTACCGTTTTGCATAAGAACACAACCGAGACCTATCTTTGAAGCATCACTGTAAACTTGAAAACTTCCGGTGACTATTATAATTATATATTATAATTATATATATAATATAATTAATAAGTTTGGTTAATTGACGGTTTTGACCCCACAACTATCTTTGGTTGACATATTTAGCTATGGTTCAATTCGGGTAAGAATAATTACACTTTTTATTTTAAAACCGAGTCTTACAATATCTATATCTATATCTATCTATCTATCTATCTATCTATCTATATATATATATATATATATTAAAAGAAAACCCATAGTTAATGAGGTGGCACAATGAGGATGAAGTATTTGTTAAATGGTGAATTGTGGTGAAATCTTGATTGTCCCACATTGGTGGTGAGAAAGTGAAAAGTTTAGAAGAGAAAATGATTATGTAAAGGAGTAGATAACAACATAGAATGTTGATCCAATTTTGTGTTAAATAATTATTTAATTTATATGACAAAACATTTCATGTAATAGTTAAAATTTTCGTTTTGATTTTATATGAACTAAGTTTAAATAATTGAATCTCGATTTGTCTCTATTACTTCTATTTTATTATTTTAAAATATGTTTTTCTTTAATTTTTACATCTATATATATATATATATATATATATATATATATATATTAAAGTAAAACCCACCAACAATGAGGTGACATCCTCTAAGCATCCAAATCCTATTTATCTTTTTTCTCAATTTTTTAATTCTTTTATTGATATAATTATTAGCAACATTTAATTAGTTAGACTTTACATATTCTTTGGTTACACCTATTTGTTTCTTCTTCATATTACTCTAGATTTTAATTTACATAACAATTAGTGAAATATAATCAATATATTAAAAACTCATTATATAAATGAAATTACAATCAATATTTATATTTTTTTATATGACACTTGAATGTAATATATGTATATTTTTAATAATAAATTGATTATAATAAATATAAATAAATAAAATGAGATGACGATGAATCACGTCAATCTAATACATTTTAGTTTATATGTAAAAAACCTTATTGCAATCAATATATAAAATAACATATTTATTATAATCAATAAATATAAGTATAACTAAAACCAATATAAAATAAATTAACTAGAATAACCAAATATATATATATATATATTGACGATGAATCACGTCAATCTAATACATTTTAGTTTACATGTAAAAAACCTTATTGCAATCAATATATAAAATAACATATTTATTATAATCAATAAATATAAGTATAACTAGAACCAATATAAAATAAATTAACTAGAATAACCATATATATATATATATATATCAATCATTATTTCATATATTTAAAGAAAATTTGAAAGATATTAAGGTGACATCATAAGAATCTATATCTATATCTATATCTATATCTATATCTATATAAAAGCAAAACTTGGTGTTGCTTAGGTGACACAATGAGAAACATTCATTCATCTTTTTCTATTTTCTCCTAATTTTGAATTTTTTTTTAAAGTACAAAGTTATCATTAAATGAGTTTAACATGAAGGGTCAAACTAAATGCACCCTAGTCTAATTACCAATTACACCCTAGTCTAATAAAACCCAATAATAACTCCATTGTTTTCCGAACCCTCCTCCTCACACGTTGTTTTTTTTATTTTTTTAATTATAGTTACAATTTGTTGATGGATATTAAAGATTATGAGCTAAAATAAGCAAAAATGAGAAATAAAAAAATTTGAGTATAATGCAGAAAAAAAGAGAAAAATTAAGCTGACATGTCCATCAGCAAATTGTATAAATTTTTGCTTATATGTCACGTCTAGAATTCTATAAGCAACTCAAACCAACTCAAAAAACTTTTGTAAATATAACGGATTAGTTTTTAAAAATTAATTTTGGACTTTGTACAATTTGTATTTTTCTTCTTATAACAATTAACTAAAAAAATATTCAATATTATACTCATTTCAAAGGTATTGACAAGACGATTATAATGGTATAACTTGTTAAAATTAAAAATTACTTTTTTAACGTATATTAGTTAATATACGCTTATATGTGTTAATATAATAAAAATGTAAAATGTAAAATATAAAACCAAAAAGTATAAAGTAAATCAATAAAATGAGTTCAGGGACCAAAATTGTAACTATCATTAAAAAAATAAAAAAGAATCGTTTGTGAGGAGGGTTCGGAAAACAATGCAATTTTTTAACCATAATTGCAAACTAGCCATATAAATTAGGGTGCATATAGCAACACCTTAACATGAATTTAACCTTTCATTTTCTCTATATTTTTTTGAACGGTAATTAATACACGATTCGCGGTATCCGGGATCCCATTCGGGGCTGACCCGACTAATCCCCTTCGATGCCTTTGAGAGAGCTTCACAGGATTCGAACCCTGAACCTAGTGCTTACTCAGCATTACACCCAGAGACTCCACCCGCTAGGCTACCACCTCATTGGCATCAACCTAGTGCTTACTCAGCATTAGACCCAGACCCAGAACTCTATTATTTTATATTATTTTTATTTGCATAACATAAGTATATCAAGAAATATAATTCAAAGTGGCCTTACTTATTTTAGCCTTATTAAAAATTATTATTATTAATTAATTAAACTTTTTATTCAATAATCCAACGATTTTTAATTCAATTTATAGGATTAAAATTTTTATTTTTATTACTTAATATGTTAAAAAACAATTAATATATGTATTGAATTTTAAAATTTTCATGAAAAATACAAAAAAACCAATATATAAATATATATTACAATAAAAATATATATCTATATATATATATATATATATATAAGCAATTCCTAGAGGTTGCTGACGTGTCCTCCCCAAAATTCAGGATTCCAACTTCTCTGTTCTCTCCTTTTTTTGTGATTTTTCAATTTCTTTTATACTCTGAACCCTTTCATCTTCCCCACTCTACCACGATTTGGTCCCTTAATGTTCACCCAAAATCTTTCAATGCCATCATAAACCCTAATCGCTCAATTTCTCCCATATTCCCCACTCATCAGAAAACTCTAAGTTCTCCAGCTCGGTTTCCCTTCTGTTAAAGCACATATTTATTGGATTCAAGATCATAATTATCTGAAGATGGAAATCTGAAGTCAAAGCTGATAAAGTCGTCTCAACAAATAGTCTAGGGTCCTTTTGTAATAAATAGTCAAAAGTGTGTTTTTCGTATTTTATTTATTTGGTTTATTATTAAGTTAATAGGTTGTTTTAGTTGTTGGGCCCAAGCAAGCCAAGCCCATTAGGCTTATGGCCTAAGTATAAATATGATTAGGTTATTTGTAATTAGGGTTAAGGATCTTAATTAGAGAGAATCAATTATTGAGAGAGGTTAGTGTGGCGCCGTGAAGAACAAGAAGCAGAGAGAGTTTTGATTTTATCAAGAGCACTTGTAATCCTTTGAATCAATTGAATAATCATATCAAGTTTGCATTATCGTTGTTGCTTAATTGTTTACTTGTTTGAATGATTACGTATTGGGACACACAATTGGTATCAGAGCAGGACAGATTGAATTGAAAATTTTTGTTTTCGGTTCTGCTTTTTCTGTCAAAAGATTCATAATTTTTATTGTGTGATTGTTCTTTCAAGTTATTAGTGGTTGGATTGTGTTTGTTTTACCTATTATAGTGATTGGGTATTGATTGATTTGATTATTGCATCGATTTTGATTATCAATTTGTTGAATTTGTTGTTCTGGGTTCGTTCACGAAGTTGGCACTGTGTCATCAATCAATTTGTTCTTAAAGTGGTTTTTATTGAAATTAATTGATTGTAATCTGTTCTAGTTGGTAAATTGATCATATTGGCAAAGTTTGGTACTTTAATTCGTGGTATCGAGTGTTTTTCTGGACTGATTTTGGTTTCTTGGTCGATACTGCATCAAGAACATATCGGTCTTTGCACTTCCGGTCGAACACTTTTTTATCGGTCTATTGCATTCGACCGGTACTCTCACAGTCCACCCGGTCGAAGATTATATCGGTCGAACATATCGGTCTTGTTTAGTGTCGGTCGAACATCCATCCGGTCTTGCATTCTATCGGTCAAAGTTATATCGGTCCTTAGCATTCGACCAGAACTCACACAGCACACTATCGGTCTAAGGGTATATCGATCGAGTAACACCGGTCTAAGAGTATATCGGTCGAGTCATATCGGTCGAACTCTATATCGGTCAAATCACTCGACCGGACTTTACAAGTTCCCGGTCGAACATAATATCGGTCCTTTCACTTACCGGTCTTCACATCTACCCGGTCGAAGCACATCCCCCGTGCTAAGTCTGCGAAGGGGGACAAAGTTCTGTTCATGATCAGATTTTTCTGAATTTCATTCTACGATTTTCAGTATTGTGTGATTTTATCTTGATTTCTAACGATCTCATCCAGTTGATTGTCTCAATATCAGATAAGTTTGATACTAATCGTATAAGTAAAGATGTCTCGGGAAGCTCTTGCTATTGGAACAGATGTGAAGCCACCAGTACTCTTCAAGGGGGAGTACGAGCAATGGAAGGATAGATTTTTGGACTTCATTGATCGACATGATTTGGGAGATGAAATCAGAAAATCTCTGAAAGACGGGATCATGACACCTCCGACCAAGGTTCTCACTGTAGCTGGAGAAAATGGTCAAGAAGAAGAGACAGTGTATAAATTACCGATTGGTGAATATTCGGAAGATCAGTTGAACAGACACAAGGGTGACAAGCTGGCAAGATCATTTATTCTCCAAGGCATACCGAATGAAATATATGTCAAGATTGACAGCTACAACGCTACCGGTAAGCAAATGTGGGATCAATTGGAGAAGATGATGATTGGATCTAAAGTCGGCAACCAGCTCAAAGTATCCACCTGCTTGAATAATTATGAAGAGTTCAAAGCCAAAGTTGGAGAGTCACTCGAAGCCACTTATGACAGATTTGTCACATTGCTGAACGAGCTCAGCAAGAACAAGATCAACAAATCTCACGTGGAGCTGAATGTGAAATTTCTCAGCAATCTTCAGCCTGAGTGGAAGAGGTTCACCCAACAAATGAGGCAGTTGAAGGATCTGCATGACATTCCTCTTCATGAAGTTTATGAAATCCTCAGACAAAATGAGGAAGAAGTAGAAGAGATCAAGGCTGAGATGAAAAAGGCTGACAAAGCAGTTGCTGATCCAGTTGCTCTTGTGGTTAAGAAGTCTAAGAAGAAGAAGGTGATAGAATCTGAATCGGAAGAAGCTGATTGCGAGGCAAAGTCTGACTCTGACGATTGTAATGAACTGAAGGAAGTCATGCTGTTGATAACCAAGGCTCTCCAAAAGAAGTTCTATAAAAAGCCAAACTCCAATAGTCAGAGATACTCGTCTGGTCCTAATAACTACAAGAATAAGGAGAAAGTTGAAGAAAGGAGACCAGAAAACAAGAAGAAGGATGAAGCTGAAGAGACCAAGAAGGAAGAACTGATTAATTGCTACAATTGTGGGAGACTCGGTCATTTTGCCAAGGACTATCGCAAATCAAAAGTCTGAAACTCCGACTATTACAAGAATAAGATGCTTCTAGCCAAGCAACAAGAGGCTGGAAAAGCATTAATGGCCGAGGATGAATACTGGCTCGACCATTCGGACGATGAATCTGAAGAAGGAGAGAAGGACGAGACAACACATCTGTGCTTGATGGGAAAGAACCAGTCAGAAGCTGAACCTGATTCTGATGATAGAGATAATGATGAGGTATGTAACTTAACTGAATTTGATTTACTGAACCAAATGAATGCCATGATGTCTAAACTCCAAGAGTTAGAGTCGAAACTGAAGCGTGAGAAAGGTGTCATAAATGAGAAAAATCAATCTATACATAAACTTAGTAATGATATTGCTGAGAAAAATATATTAATTGAAACTTTGCACAAAAATATAGACACCAGCGCTAAAGAAAAGACTATAATTCATAAAGATTTATCTGAAACTGATTCAAAGTTTAAAGAATGTGAGTTTAAATCTAGAGAGATTGCTAAAAGGTACTTTTCTACTTCAAAAGAGAATAAATACTTAATAGAAAAGGTGAATGCTTTGGAAGAGAAATTACATTCTTTAGGTCAAACTGAACACACTATTCATTTGAACAAACCTAAAGAGAAACCTGATACTTGGGGACTTGGTTACAAGAACCCACATCATCTCAAAAAGGGTATATCTGAAGTGCCTGCACTTTATGACTTTGGGTTTATGTTGTTGGCTCCTCAACATCAGGAACTCAAACCCTTTTGGACTAGTCTGTCTGAAAAAGATAAATCCAAGGAATATGATAAAAGAAAGATACACTATACATATAATATAATTTAAATATGACAATGGGTTGCCCGGGATTCGAACCCGGAACACAACTAAAGTTCAACTTCCATTTCGCTATGAGAAGTTGAATAACAGTTATAGTTCTAATAAATCAAAATTTCTTTCAAATGATTATTTTGAGAGTTATTCTGTAAAAGAGTTGGAGGCTAAACCCATCGAAGGTAAGATTTACGTACCTCCTCTAGTTTTGGAAAGTAAAATTTCTGAACTCGAGAATACTCTTACAGAAGAAAGACTTTTGATGGACTTAGAACAAATTGTATTTTCAACAGTGTTCAAAGATACTGATTTTTCTAAATTCTCTAAGGCTTTAAATTCTGATGACAGATCTGGCTCACTTGAGAATGATCTTAATTTCTTAAACTCTGATGGTATTTTGAATGATTGTGTTGCTCAATTTGATTTTACCTCTAAACTTCCTGATCATTCATCTTGTGTTGTTAATTCTTTTGGATTACCCAGTGTGTTTGAAAAAGGTGAAACATCAACGAAAGTTGATAAATCAATTTATGTGAAATCAAAGAAAGCAAAAGGTAAGAAACAAAAATCTCAGCTTTCACAGAAACCGATCCCCACTGGTAAGCCAAAGAAGAAGCATTCTCTTAATTCTCATCATTCTAACTCTAAAGTTTCACATGTTTCAGATTTGAGAAAGCAAAGGGTTGGAGTTAAGACTGCATGGATACCGAAACAGAAGATAGACGAGAAAGCTAAATCTAGTTCTAGTTTTGTTTTGAATAAAAAGACTTCTAGTAAAGATGATGTGATTGTGAATGTTGCTAATCTTGTTGATTCTAAAATGAAATACTCTATAAAGCAATTATTCCAGTTAGCTCCATCTAAGAATAAAAAGTTTTTAAATTATGGTGAATGTGATTATGCTTCTCGTAAATTTTCTGATGTTTGGTATGGTTCATATAATGTTTCATCTTATCGTTATTATTCATCTTATCATGATTATGGTTTTCAAAGAATAAGCGGGCCCAATTTTAAATGGGTGCCAAAATCAAGTACTAACAGTGGAGGTCCCATTTTTAAATGGGTGCCTAAACCTCTTCTTTCCTGATTTGTGTTGTGCAGACCCGTCATATGTGGTACTTGAATAGCGGGTGTTCCAAGCATATGACCGGGCAGAAGAGTATGTTGTCTAATTTTACGGACAAATACTGTGGCACAGTTCGTTTTGGGAATGATCAGTTTTCACCTATTCTGGGATATGGTGATGTTGTACATGAAAATCTTACGATCAAGAAGGTGAGTTACGTTGAAGGCTTAGGGCACAATCTGTTCAGCATTGGCCAGTTCTGCGACAAAGACTTAGAGGTTAATTTCAAGGCCAAGACATGTTCGGTACGCACTGAAGACGGGAAAGAACTCTTGGTTGGCACTCGCAAGTCAAACCTCTACACCATCAACTTGTCAAAGGTCCAAACTGACAATCAGGTATGTCTACTATCAAAGGCCTCGATGCAATAAAGCTGGTTATGGCATCGACGACTTTCTCACCTCAACTTTCGGTACATCAACAAGTTGGTCAGTGGCAAGCTAGTGAAAGGACTTCCAGAGCTGAAATATAAAAGAGAACATCTATGTGCAGCGTGTGAAAAGGGAAAGATGAAGAGAGCCCCACACAAACCAAAGCCTGAATCTAGTACCAGCTCTCCTTTAGAGTTGTTGCATATGGACTTATGCGGTCCTATGCGAACGCAAAGCTTAGGAGGAAAGAAGTATGTGCTAGTTATCGTGGACGACTATACACGATACACTTGGGTTAAGTTTCTACGGTCTAAAGATGAGACTCCCGATGTTCTCATTACGTTTCTGAAGATGACCCAAGTCAATCTGCAAAAACAAGTAAAGATTCTCAGGACTGACAACGGCACAGAGTTCAAGAACAAGACAGTTGAAGACTATCTCGAATCGGTCGGGATATCACATCACTACTCTGCTGCTCGCATGCCTCAACAGAACGGAGTCGTATAAAGGCGAAATCGTACACTTGTTGAGGCCGCTCGAACAATGCTCAGCCAATCTGACTTACCTTTATTTTTGTGGGCTGAAGCTGTATCGACTGCATGTCACACTCAGAATCGTTCCATGATACACCGCAGATTTCAGAAGACTCCGTATGCGTTGATCAACAATCGAACACCAACCATTAAATATTTTCATGTTTTTGGTTGTAAGTGTTTTGTTCTAAACGACAGAGAGAATCTGAACAAGTTTAGTGCTAAGGCGGATGAAGACATCTTCGTTGGTTATTCCTCGACATCTACTGCATATCGGGTTTACTTGAAGATGTCGAAGACTGTGATCGAAAGCGTAAATGTTACATTTGATGAGGACATGGCTTCTGAGCACATCAGTTCAGAACCCGTAATTACTGGAGTATTAGCTTCTGGACCAACCAGTCCAGGACCTGCACCTCATGAGAACAAATCAGATGACTCTTCTTCGTCTACTTCTAAACTATCTGATTTGGATTTATTATTTGAACTGTTCTATGATGAATTTCTTGGTTCTAAATTGCCTAACTCTGTTGTGGTTGACAGGATAGAAGACTCGATGACTACTCATCCGACCACTTCCGATATCTCTACTGAATTCGGTTCCCCTATTCAGCAAGAAGTTCCAGTTCAAAAGCCTACTCCGACAGTTGAAGTTGTGACCAACACCGCCGAGACAGAAGTAGCTGACTCAGTAGGATGTACTGTAAGGACTGATCATCAGATTGACCAAGCTGTACCTACTGCAACTTCTGCAACGACTACTTCAACTAAAGCCCCCGTTAATTCTGAACCATCTGAAGGAGATACCAGTGGATTCCTAGATGAGTACAATGATCAACATGCATCTAATCCACTCCCTCATGAACATAAGTGGACCAAAGAGCTTCTGGTACATCAAATTATTGGAGATCCTTCTGCACCGGTGCAAACTAGGTCTGCAACATCAAATCTATGTATGTATGAATCCTTTCTGAGCAAGATCGAGCCTATACGCGTATCTGAGGCCCTTGCCGATTCAGATTGGGTAACTGCGATGCAAGATGAGCTGAATCAGTTTGAAGCACTGAAAGTCTGGAGACTCGTACCCAAACCGCAAGGTAAAACCATCATTGGTACGAAATGGGTGTTCAAAAATAAGAAAGATGAAGATGGTAACGTTATCCGAAACAAAGCACGACTTGTCGCCAAGGGATATAGACAAGAGGAAGGGATAGACTACGATGAGACTTATGCTCCAGTGGCGCGTATAGAGGCAATTCGGATGTTCTTAGCCTACGCAGCTCACAAGAACTTCACCGTCTATCAAATGGACGTGAAGACAACTTTTCTGAATGGAGTACTCAAGGAAGAAGTCTACGTTTCTCAACCTGAAGGGTTTGTGAATCCAGATAAGCCTAATCACGTTTACATCTTGGATAAAGCTCTTTATGGACTGAAACAAGCTCCTCGCGCCTGGTATGATATCTTATCTCAATTCTTGGCCAAGTCAGGTTTTACAAAAGGTACGGTCAATACCACTCTTTTTATTAAAAAGGATAAAGGCGATATCATTCTTATTCAAATATATGTGGATGATATTATTTTTGGTTCTACAAATCCTAAGTACTGTAAGAACTTTGCAAACCTCATGGTGTCTCGTTTTCAAATGAGCATGATGGGAGAGATGAATTTCTTTCTCGGATTGCAAGTCAAACAATTTTCAACGGGGATTTTTATCAATCAATCTAAATACATTCTGGATATTCTTCGGAAGTTCAAAATGGAAAATTGTAAACCGATTGGTACCCCAATGGCACCTGGTACTAAGATTGGCACCGATCTTTCGGGAAAGGCTGTTGATGTTAGGACTTATAGAGGGATGATAGGTTCTTTAATGTATCTTACTTCTAGTAGGCCGGATATAATGTTTTCTACATGCTTATGTGCTAGATATCAGGCCAATCCTAAAGAATCCCATTTGTCTGCTGTAAAGCGGATCTTCAGGTATCTGAAGGGGACTGCAGATCTTGGTCTGTGGTATCCTAAGGATACAAGCTTTGAACTAACATCTTATTCAGACGCAGATCATGCTGGTTGCATGTTAGACAGGAAAAGCACCTCGGGTCATATACAATTCCTTGGAGATAAACTCGTCAGTTGGGCTTCAAAGAAGCAATTATGTGTCTCCACATCAACGGCCAAAGCGGAATATGTAGTTGCTGCTAGCTGCTGTTCTCAGGTCTTGTGGATGAGAACACAACTGCGAGACTATGGATTTCATTTCAATAGTGTGATTCGAAGAGCGCTATTGCGATTACCGCTAACCCTGTTCAGCATACTAAGACCAAACACATAGATGTCCGGTATCATTTTATAAAAGATAATGTAGAAAATGGGACAATTGAACTTTACTTTGTAAAAACCGATTATCAGCTTGCAGATTTGTTTACCAAACCTTTAGACGAAAAGAGATTTAATTTTCTTGTCTCAAGACTTGGTATGCTAAATCTTAAGACCTAATCGGTAGTTACCTATTAAAGTCTCTTATTGTATCTCTTTATCATTTCTTTATTATTATTTCCGCATGATACCTGCTCTTTAATAGTTTGTTCATGATCTCAGGGGGAGTGTGAGAAGTATTTCATTGATGGTCAATGTTAGTTTGAGGGGGAGCATATTTAAATGTATTGTGCTTACTGATAATTGTTAGTGATGCATGATTCTAGGGGGAGCATACAAGTAAAGAGTATGGCTATGACTTCTGATTATTTCTGATCAGAACTCGTACACTAAGTGTTTTACTGCTTTATGTCATTTCAATTTTTGTGAATAAAGTTACTTTGACTAGACCTTAAGACTTTTGCAGATTGAGAGATGCTTACAAGATCATATCTTTATGACTTTAAGCTTGACTTCGCGAGATGTGAGACTGTACTCGAAAGGTATAATTCCTTATCTTCATCTCATTTATGGTTGAAAGAAGGACAACTTTCAATCATAAGAAAACATGTTCTTAAATGTTCAAACCACTTCCCGATTCTCAAATAGATTTCTTGAATTGGAAGTGTGATTTTAAATGTTTTATGATTCATCATTGAGCTTTAACTGATCAAGTTAAATCATCTGAGCAACATATGCTTCATAGGAAAACATGGAATCAGTGTGCTAGGACTTCAAAGAAACTTCTATGGATTCACGTTAACCAGTGTTTCCTACCCAAGAAGTTAATCCTTTAGTGATTAAATGTGAGGAGTTCAAAAGAAATGAGTGTGGGATGTGTGATGAGAGAATATGTCAAAAGAGAGTTCGGTTAGCTGTGAGCTTAAAGATTAAAAGAAAGAGGGTGAGAGATCAGAGTAAAAGAATATCAAACTCTGCACCAAATACTTTCTGAGCCGGGCAGCCACATTTCTAATGCTTCACATTTCTTTGGTGAACATTATTGAAACAGGTACCTAGCCCATGCCAACTCTTGACATTACCCCACCAGCCACTCATTTTCTTCTCAACAAGAAAATGTTTCATTTTCAAAAGGGGACGCAACACATATGCTATCTGATTTTCATTTGGAAAATCTGGATATTGAAAAGAAGGAAGTCTGCCCCACCTTCACACTTCATTCATGCACATTGAGTCTGTGTTTAACTAACTGTTGTCTCAGTGGTTTACATATTTTGAGTCTTATAAGCAATCATCATATACTTTATTTCTTTCTATCACTTGCACGAACACACAAAGAATTTGTTTCTTTGTCATAACGTTCATAGAAATTACCTTTTTGGTTTTTCGATGATTGAATGGAAGCCCTGGGGGAGTGAACATCATAAAAGCTCCTTTATATTGTGTATTCGTTACACACAATGACTTTGTGTTACTGACAGACAATTTTAACTGATTCATTTGTTGATTCAGGTGTTACACTTCATTTTCTAATTTGTCTAGATTTGCAAAGATCTGGATGAACATCTTAATGAATTGACAGATACTCAGTGGTTCTGTTTGCAAGATCAATGGTGGAAGAAATTTCTTGAAGACATGTTTTGATGAACTCTTTGCTCTTTTCATCAAAAAGGGGGAGAAACGTTAATCAAGAAATGGAAGATATTATGAAGATATGCTGAAATGAAGAAATTTTCTTTGAAGATGATTTGCTGAAGCATTCCGAGCTGAAACTGGAGATAATTTCTTTCCAAAAGATATTCTCATCGATTAAGGAGATTGCTAAATTCTAAAGATAAAGAGGAAGATTATTCATTTTCTGAGCTTAAAGAATGATCTTGATCCAAATGGGGAGATTGTTAAAGCACATATTTATTGGATTCAAGATCATAATTATCTAAAGATGGAAATCTGAAGTCAAAGCTGATAAAGTCGTCTCAACAAATAGTCTAGGGTCCTTTTGTAATAAATAGCCAAAAGTGTGTTTTTCGTATTTTATTTATTTGGTTTATTATTAAGTTAATAGGTTGTTTTAGTTGTTGGGCCCAAGCAAGCCAAGCCCATTAGGCTTATGGCCTAAGTATAAATATGATTAGGTTAGTTGTAATTAGGGTTAAGGATCTTAATTAGAGAGAATCAATTATTGAGAGAGGTTAGTGTGGCGCCGTGAAGAACAAGAAGCAGAGAGAGTTTTGATTTTATCAAGAGCACTTGTAATGCTTTGAATCAATTGAATAATCATATCAGGTTTGCATTATCGTTGTTGCTTAATTGTTTACTTGTTTGAATGATTACGTATTGGGACACACACCTTCTGTTTTCGTTCGGTACCATTCCCTCTCAATGTTGTTTGCTCTTTTATTTCACAAAAAACATGGTGTCACAAATGATCAAGAGATTTCTTAAGAGGAATGACACGTGGGCCGAGCCTCTACAAAGCTCCACCTGGGCTGAGCTCACACACAGGTCCGATGATCATGGCCGTTCTCAGTAGACTGCACTCTGTGTGAGAAATCGCCTTGAGGAAGAGTTGTTGTGGACTCTGGAAGATTGAAGAAGAAAATGGGATTTGAGCCTCGATTTCTGGTAAAAACATCATCTTTCTATGTTACTTTCTTTCTTTGTTGAGTTCTTCTTGGGGTTTTAGGGTTCTATGATGTTAATGGACTGATTTTAATTGGAGAAAATGTTTGAGTTTATCAATGGCTTTGGTCTATAATCTATTTTCATGGTGATTTAATCAAAAGTTTCTAGGGTTTGGGAATTTCTTTCAAATGCTGGATTTATCAAATGAATTTCATAGTTTGATTGGATTGTAATAGGCTTTGAGGATGATACTATATTAATGTTGGTGTGAGTTTTGATCCTTAATGGTTGTGGGGGTCAACCTAAATCTTTACCTGTCTCCTTCGCTTCGCTTCGCTGGTAAACTTATAATTCTCTTTTTTTCTTAAATATTTTTTACAATCTCAAATTTTTTTAAAATTTAAGAAAACCCTCATTTTATTGGTCCATAACCTTAAATCAATCCATCCATAGAAGACTTACCATCCAGATCACCTACAAGTATCATCAATCATAATAAACCTGATAGGAGTAAATACAATTCCATAGATCCAGAAATTTTGAAGACTGAATGCCGCCCGGTTTTTGGCTTTGATTTGGTTAACGAGTATGCAGAGAAGACGACCTATTAGAGGCAACATTTTTGGAAAAGTCGACCAGAAAATTGGGCAGGAAAGACGGCCAAATGCATCTTGAAAACAAACTGGGTTGACCTCCTACCAGAAAATTCGATATGAAAGACCTGTAAGTTCATCATCATCTCTCCTCCTCCAAATCGACTAGGGTTCTATTTTCATCTAGGGTTCTAATTCTATTATTTTCTACTAGGGTTCTGAGAAATAAAATCTTTATGCCCTTGTATGATGTATGATAGCCACTGATTATCATTTTATTAATTTCCTTTACTACTATTGATTAATAATCTGGTAGGAATATGGTAACGGAAAACATTTCAAACTAACTTGTGTCAGTGTGCAGAATATTGATATGTATCAATTGGTAAACTAACTTGTGTCAGTGTGCAGAATATTGATATGTATCAATTGGTAAACTATGTACAATTTGTAAAATATACACATGTTGAGTTTCTAACTGATTAGCTTTATGGCTGTTGTTTTCTCCTATAGCGACAAGAAAAGGGGGACGCTCAAAGTGGAATGAAGTCAGTATGACCTATCTAAAATGGTATGTCTTATGCTCTGTACTACTGCCAGTAGCTCAAATTATTTTACTTTCGGGTGAAGGACATCTTAATTGAGGAGTCAAATGTTCAACCACTCAATGGTCCAATCACTGTTTGCGGAAATATTCATGGCCA
This sequence comes from Arctium minus, assembly GCA_954870635.1. Classification (NCBI taxonomy): domain Eukaryota; kingdom Viridiplantae; phylum Streptophyta; class Magnoliopsida; order Asterales; family Asteraceae; genus Arctium; species Arctium minus. The sequence continues at coordinate 125,957,891 of OX941081.1, read as the reverse complement.
TTTACATGATTTGATGAAGCTCTTTCAGACCGGAGGTCAAACAGATTACATCTTTATGGTAAATTTGGGTTGCATATAAATAATTCTGCATATTTTTTTACGCTAGCTTATAAGAATTATGAAGATGTATATGTATTCTATTACCTTATTTTTCTTTGTCAATGGACAGTTTCCCCATCATCTATTTAGTCTATTAGAAGTTAATTGTTCAATTTGAAGTATGGTAAAATTTGCTATTTTTATCTTAGTTGTTAAGTTTGTGAACAATTGTCTTCCGTCTTTTGTTTTGGTGCATCTCTTACTTGTGATCTTATACGATGGGTTGACTTTCGGTGAGAAGGGAAGTTATGGTACGAAGGGTAAGAAGAGATTTAGACCTTTCGATCAATCATAATTGAAGATCAACACTAATGAGATGCACCAAGATGCATCGTATCAATTCCCGTAAGAAGCGCAATTCATGGGTGGGTATGAGATTAAAAGTGATCAAGGGTCCAAATTCCTTCTTATGCATCTCACATGAACTCTTTTTCTCACACAATCCTTCGTCCTTATACGATTGTATCTTTTTTTCACTTTAGGTGTTTCTAGACATGGGTGCAAGGGAGCAGGAGTGATGTTATGTGCATGTATTTTCCTGTTAGTTTAATTGTTTGTGCTTCTATGTATGTTGAATTCATATGGTTTGCTGCCGATCTTGATTTATTTGGTTCAGTTGAATTAAAAAGATGCAGAAGCAAATGAATTTTTTTTGTTGAAGACTTATGATGTCTGCTGGGAATGGGCTCAGAATACTGATGAAAGTTGGTTCGTTTTCTATAATTTTTGGCAAAAAATTGTTATAGGGAGCAAAATATATTGTTGTCAAGGATGAACCGTGGACCTTCTATGGTTTGAAGTTAATGAGCCTCGATTCTATGGGTGTAATTTTTGTAAATGTATTTTGAGGTTCAAATTAATTGGCTTTGAGGATGATGTTCGACCAATCAACCGAAGAATAGTGGTACTTTTCTTTGGGTAGGGGGATTTGAATTTTAGTCAACGAAGATGGGATACAAAGGCTTTAATGTTTTAACTTTTAAATTTGTACTCATGAAAGTGGATGATAGATTTGATAGGGTAAATGTGAGCTCGATTGGTGAGAGTTTATAGAGGTTGGTTGATAGAAATTTAATTTTCTCTATCACAACTTTTCTTAATAATTTTTGCATTTCTGAAGTGTTCTTTTTATACATGGTTACCATCGAAAGAATTTACATTTGGTTTAAAAAATAATTTTTTTTATAAATTTAGGGGACACAAAGAGATCGCCGAGGAGAGTAACCGGATCTATCATTGATTTACGCCTTTTTCCTTCACGGGTCAACAAAAGCGGGTATGTATTTATCTAATTATTACTTTTGTTCAATATAAAATGGTTTCTAATATAGACCAAATAATACTGCAACAATAAAAGTATTTGCGCACCACATAAACAATAGGTTATATTTTGTCCAAAACAGTTGTGTCACGCCATAAATTGCCCAAAATAGTTGTGTCATGCTATATTTTGCCCAAAATAGTTTGACCATGTGATAAGTTTGGTTTACAATATGCACAGAGGTTGCTTGCTTCTCCAATTTATATAACCCGTTTCACATTTATATGATGTTTATAAACTTGTGTGTTTGTTTAATCTCTCATAACATCAACTTTAACTATAACATCATAATGATTAATTACTATAACATGATTATAACATAATAATGATTAAAATTTATTTCACAAAAATAGAAGAAGAGGGGCATGTAAAATTAAGTCTTAAAACCTCCAAGCAATCCAAAAGGTTATCAGCTACTGTATTGAGCAAATAATGTTGCCCATCTCTTTGCGTAACAATAAAAGCATTTGCGCACCACATAAACAATAGTCCATATTTTGCCCAAACAGTTGTGCCATGCCATAATTTGTCCAAAATCTCGAGTGACATCACATGAAGGTTTAACTATACTTAACGCCGATGAAGAGACTGAGGATCATAACTTGATTAAAAACATTGTGTACCATGAAGTTTTTGACAATATTGTTCCTTCCAAAATTTGAAACGGTAATCTAATTACATTCATTTAATTATTGTATATATTTATCGTCGTTTATATTAAATATCTCATATTACTGTTTAACATCCCTTTACATATAACGACACCTATTATTTATTTAATAACTACCACTTTACCTATACAACTGCAATAACAATAAAAAGTGAAAAAACTATTTATTAGAATTATTAACACAATAATAATTTCCAAGTTATTTTTCAGGTTTCAAATTATTTCTGCTAAAACAACACTTCTTACATATTACTTTTTGTATGAAGAATGCAGTTGAAGGATTACTATTATGCATCGGCTAATTTCATTAGAGTTGTACTTGCAGTGAGGAGATGCATCACCTATCATGTTGGATATGCTTTACATATTGATTTTATAAACACTCGATCCTTTTTCATGTTTCTTGAAACAAATCACAGAGTATTTATTGTTGTCTTTTGTCAAGTTCAACGTCCACGTTATATTTGATACAATTCTCTACACAACCATCGTCATTGGCTCTAAAACCAGGTAAACAGTAAGTTGTACAACCAAAAGAATTAAACTTTCAGAACATATTTGATTTTACTATCTATTTTTAACCATAAGATTTCGTCACCGCGCATCGTGCGGTGTCACACCTAGTCTATATCTATATAAAAGCAAAACTCGGTGTTGCTTAGGTGGCACAATGAGAAGCCTTCATTCATTTTTTTCTATTTTCTCCTAATTTTGAATTTTTTTAAAGTACAAAGTTATCATTAAACGAATTTAACATGAATTTAACCTTTCATTTTCTCTATTATTTTATATTATTTTTATTTGCACAACATAAGTATATCAAGAAATATAATTCAAATTTGCCTTACTTTTTTTAGTCTTATTAAAAATTATTATTATTATTTAATCAAACTTTTTATTCAATAATCCAACGATTTTTAATTCAATTTATAGGATTATAATTTTTATTTTTATTACTTAATATGTTAAAAAGCAATTAATATATGTATTGAATTTTAAAATTTTCATGAAAAATACAATAAAAAACAATATATAAATATATAATACAATAAAAAATCTTATAATGAACTTATTTTTTTATTTTTTTAGTAAGCTAACAATGATAATAAATAATTTGTTTATTAAATGAGTCTATTTTTTTTCTTACTAAGATAACAATACTTAAAAATCAAAACTTTTATTAAATGAGCCTATTGTTTTATCTATTAAAAAGTTAAATGAGTCTATCTATTTAATTTTTTATTTTTCTTAGTAAGTTAACAAATGTTTATATCAATACGTCTATTATTAATCAAAGCATGTTTGGCCTAGTGGCAAGGTAACATCCTTGGGGGGTCAGTGGATGATATCCCTGACTATCAGGGTTCGAACCCCGTGGAAAACATGTGGCGATATCCGATCATGGGCCCGTGTTCCCTTAATTGGGCCGACCCATGGTCACTGGGGATTAGTCGGGTGGCATCCTTAAGTGGGAGCCCGGATACCCGGGGAACGTGTGTGTGTGTTGATGTCGTTCAAAAAAAAATACGTCTATTATTAAATGAGTCTATATGTATAAATGAAAATTAATTAATAAAAGTTTTCATTTTTTAAAAGATATATAAAAATCATTTAAATCTTTATTTTTATTTAGCTTTCATTTAAAATTTTAAAAACCAATTAATATATGTATTGAATTTTAAAGTTTTTGTGAAAAATACAAAAAAAACAATATATATATATATATATATATATATATATATATTACAATAAACAAATCTTATAATGAACTTATTTATTTATGTCAGGATCGAAATTCAAACAAAAATTTAAATAACACACTCAGAAACTTATGTTAAAGAAGTTGCGGAAAAACACTTTAACAGAAAATCAATGGAACAGTATATATATCTCAAATCACAAGTTTATATTGATTCAACTTGATGATTACACACAAAACCTCAATCTGTTTAACAGGCTAAACAGACGTTCTATACTTCTCTATAGAAAGGATCTAAACTATTCTTGAGGTTAATTCTCTCTAAACAAAACGTATGAATAATTGTTTTTCTATCAAAGACTTCTATACTATATATACAAGACTGAGTACAAGATAATTATCAAAATAAAATTGATTTTCAGCATCAATACCATAATTATCTTCAACCATATCTCTAACTCATCTTTATCTTCAAGTCTTCTGTATCTTTAGAAGCATCACTAACATTCTCTTCTTTTAGCAGTATTAAACATTGAGCAGTATTAACCATGCTTGCAGTAGTAATCTTCAACAACATTAATTACTAGCAGTACTAACTCTCCAAACAGTACTAACTATTCAAGTAGCAGTACTAACTTTTCAAGCAGTATTAATTTTACTAGCAGTATTAAAATTACAAGCAGTAGTAATACCTTTCAACTGACAGTAGTATCCATCCTTAGCATATTCTAACCCAACAATCTCCCCCTAACTTAACTTTTCAGGATGAGAAGTTAAGTTCTTCAACTTAGAGTCTTCATGATGCTTTCAACACTTCAGCTTAGTTCCCCAAATTAGGATCCAGACCCAGACTTTGATTAATGATCCTGCTAATCACAATCCTTGCCATTTCAGAACCTGTAGAACATACCAACTTTGCTCTCAACATTCCTTGTAGCTTAGCTCTGCTATGATCATACACTTTGTCCACCAAGTAGTACTCATGGTAGATTTTGTCTATGGTCAGAACATATACTCCACATCTTTCAATGAGCATCCAGTTGTCCACAGACTTGAAAACTTCCGTGATTACATTCTTGACAAGGTCTGGACTGAACATCATGCATAGATACTCCATTGCTAGTTTCTTGATGTTCATCCCTGATGTCTTCAGCACATCTCCATACAGAGTCATTCCTACTTTGAACATTTCTTCCAAGTCTGACCTTGAACAACTTCTGACTATCTTGCCCCAAGTAGAATAAACTTCAAAGTGATCACCCATCCTCTTGATTCTAAAATACTCTTTTCCTTGATCTTCTAGAATATCCCAGTGGATGATTTCAGGAGCTTGAACTGAAATGGGGTCTGCTTTTACTGGTTTATCATCTGTTACAGTCATGTAAAGACCAAAATTCACATCAGATTTACTTGGTTGTTGTGCACTTTGACTTGATTGCTCTGTATGACCTGTAACAGATGGTTCTGCCTCTTTTTCTGCTCCTTCAACCCTTGACTTTTTGAACTGTTTCTTGGAAGCTATAGTTTTCACTCTCTTGGCAGATTTGACTTCCACAGCAACAGGTTCTTCCTTCTTTTCTTCAGCCTTTTCTTTTGAAGGGGTGGTTTCCTCACTCTCTGGGAAGGGTTGTTGGATATTGAGATCATGTCTCTCTTTTATTTGTTTTTCAAACTCAACCTTTTGAGTAAAGTCCCCTTGAAGCTTTGCCATTTCCTTTTTATATAGCTCTTCAACTCTGTTGTATGACATGCAAGTAAACATCTCTTCTTTTACACCAATTGAGCCTTTCAGAAAGTTTATCATTTTTCTCCTTTCTTGATTGGCCAAATAGGTCTTAGAAGGTTGTCTTTTCTGAGTCTTTGCTGGCAGTCTGTGCTTGGATGCTTTCACTGTACTTTTCTTACCCTCAGCTGCAGCTTTCAAGCTCTATTGATATTCCTCATTCAGCTTAGTAGACAGATCTAGAGCAATCTGCCTATCTTTGGCCTTTTGAGTCTCTTCTTCTTGTTCTAGCTCAGCCTGTAGCTTCTTTGCCAATTCCTCATCAATCTCTATCTGTTTTAGCTTCTTGGGAGGTTGTACAAATTCATCCACTTTTTCCTTGCTTTTTCTTTTCATTTCTGCCTCACTGATTTCTTTTCTTTTCTACTCAATACCTCCTTCTTTAATTTCCACTCCCTTGGCCTTTTGAGTGGCTTTGGGAGTGTCTATTTTGGCCTTTAGAAGAGTTTCTGCTATTTCTATCTCTTCAACAGATAGCCCTATTACTGCTGCTGGCTCTGTTTCATTACCCTGCTCCCCCTCAACTGTAGTTGCTGCTAGCTCTGTTTCATTACCCTGCTCCCCCTCAACTGTAGACTTCATCCCATCAGGACTTTGCTTGTCATATCCAGCTCTTGACTTCCCCTTATTCTCCCCCTTTTTGGAAGCATCATGAAGGATGGTCCTCTTTTTCAGTATGAACTTGGTTCTTTTCTTCTTTTGCACTTGCTTTAGAACCAATTTCTTGAGGTTGCTGATCTGTACCTGTTGGGAGAGGATTATCTGTTGCATCTCCTCTATGAGTTTTCCCTGAGATAGGACATCCTCATTTATATTTGCCAACGTTTCCATCAATTCATCATAGGTATATCTATCCTCACCACCTTTAGGTGTGTTTACCACCCTTGGAGGATCACTGGAATGGTTAGTAGGGGTCCTCTGCCTAGCAGAGGCACCTTCTACCCCCTTGGTTTCTTGGCACCGGGGAGCTCTGGATGATTGTTCACCCAAAGTTTCCGTGGGAAAGGTCTTAGGAATGTTCACACTGTCCTGCTCTACACTTTGTACAGAGTCAGTAGTGTGAGCCTCACTGCCCACATGCTCAACTTGCTCCTTAGTGAGCACCTTCTTGGGGTTGGGAGACACCCCTGTAGTTTCCCTATCGATATTCTCTAATGAAGAATGCTCCATTAGAGGGTTTGAAGGCTGTGGGGGTGAAGGTACAAGAAGGGAAGAAACCTTCTTTACCTTTTTCCTTATATATATTTTGGTGATGGGGGATGTGGGCTTGTCAATAGGAAACTGAGGAGGATTACTATAAATGAGTGGTGTGGGTAGGTCATCAGTTTGGTTGTCAGATGAGGGCTTTGACACTGATGCCTCACCATGGGAATGTGACACACCCATCATTGTAGAGAACAATGGGGTGTCTTGGCCAAAAAAGTCCTTGGAGGGCCTTTTCATGTTTGAGAATACCTTCCCTTTGGGAGGTTTTGGTACATACACCTCTTGAAAAGAGGGTAGATCCGTCAATTCCTTCAGTATAATCTCTTGTATAAACCTGGGATACATATAAAAGCTTTTGGATTTGGTATCCAGGTTTGACATAAAATCATTGAAAATCATTTGAGAGAAATTGAACTTTCTAGAGGTAGCTAAGCAGACCAAAGCATAAGCTAAGGTACTGCTAAACTCACTCCATCCAGTTGTTTTTCGTGAAATGCAATGTTGTAGGGTATGAACAAAAAATCTCCACTGTGGTGAAAATCTGTTCTTGAAAAACTTGAATACATCAGTGGGACCTTCATACCCCATAAGACTAAGAGTTTGGAAGAGATCTTCCTTAGGTAAAGAGGTTATACTTGAGGCATCATCTAATCGTAGATGGATGCGAATACACTCCTCTGTGATGGTCAGGGGTTTATCACATACCCTTATTTTGATGACCTGATTGCCTTCTTCAGATTGAATAGCAGTATTGGCCCAGAACTGCCTTTGATGTTCCACATAGATTGTGGGATTGACAGTTAGAGCGTGGGCGATGTGAGAGGATTTGAGGAAATCCACTATGGCATGGAAACCTTCAGCTTGCTTTGGTTTCTGCAACATGGCGAGCTCCTTGTGTTAATCAAAGAATGCTCGTCCTGCCATCGTTCTGGTTAAATCTAGCGTTCGAATCGTTACTAGGGTTGACACTGGTAATCAAGAAATCGAGAGAGAGAGAAAAAGAAGCAATGGAAGTTCAAAGAGCCGTTTGTATTTTGGCGGTCACAAAGGGTATTTATAGGTGGAGGGTTTCAGTTAGAAGCAGTACTAAGTACCCTAGCAGTATTAACTAACTCGCAGTATTAACTCATATTATCAGTAGTAACACATACTAGCAGTATTAACACGGACTAGCAGTATTAACACAGACTAGCAGTATTAACACATACCAGCAGTAGTAACAATGATTAGCAGTATAAAAACAAAGGCAGGTAGTGGTAATTTTGCACTGGCAGTATAAACCACCTAGCAGAAGTAACCATACTTGACCATTTTTGAAAAGTTTTCATGAGTAATATAGCGAGCAGTATTAACTGATTTAGAAGTACCAAGTATCCATTTGAAGCAATCTGATACCACTTGTCAGGATCGAAATTCAAACAAGGATTTAAAAAACACACTCAGAAACTTATGTTAAAGAAGTTGCGGAAAAACACTTTAACAGAAAATCAATGGAACAGTATATATATCTCAAATCACAAGTTTATATTGATTCAACTTGATGATTACACACAAAACCTCAATCTGTTTAACAGGCTAAACAGACGTTCTATACTTCTCTATAGAAAGGATCTAAACTATTCTTGAGGTTAATTCTCTCTAAACAAAACGTATGAATAATTGTTTTTCTATCAAAGACTTTTATACTATATATACAAGACTGAGTACAAGATAATGATCAAAATAAAATTGATCTTCAACATCAATACCATAATTATCTTCTACCATATCTCCAACTCATCTTTATCATCAAGTCTTCTGTATCTTTAGAAGCATCACTAACCTTCTCTTCTTTTAGCAGTATTAAGCATTGAGCAGTATTAACCATGCTTGCAGTAGTAATCTTCAACAACATTAATTACTAGCAGTACTAACTCTCCAAGCAGTACTAACTATTCAAGTAGTAGTACTAACTTTTCAAGCAGTATTAATTCTACTAGCAGTATTAAAATTAAAAGCAGTAGTAATACCTTTCAACTGGCAGTAGTACCCATCCTTAGCATATTCTGACCCAACAATCTCCCCCTAACTTAAATTTTCAGGATGAGAAGTTAAGTTCTTCAAGTTAGAGTCTTCATGATGCTTTCAACACTTCAGCTTAGTTCCCCAAATTAGGATCCAGACCCAGACTTTGATTAATGATCTTGCTAATCACAATCCTTGCCATTTCAGAACCAGTAGAACATACCAACTTTGCTCTCAACATTCCTTATAGCTTAGCTCTGCTATGATCATACACTTTGTCCACCAAGTAGTACTCATGGTAGCTTTTGTCTATGGTCAGAACATATACTCCACATCTTTCAATGAGCATCCAGTTGTCCACAGACTTCAAAACTTCCTTGATTACATGCTTGACAAGGTCTGGACTGAACATCATGCATAGATACGACATTGCTAGTTTATTGATGTTCATCCCTGATGTCTTCAGCACATCCCCATACAGAGTCATTCCTACTTTGAACATTTCTTCCAAGTCTGACCTTGAACAACTTCTGACTATCTTTCCCCAAGTAGAATAAACTTCAAAGTGATCACCCATCCTCTTGATTCTAAAATACTCTTTTCCTTGATCTTCTAGAATATCCCAGTAGATGATTTCAGGAGCTTGAACTGAAACGGGATCTGCTTTTACTGGTTCATCATCTGTTACAGTCATGTAAAGACCAAAATTCACATCAGATTGACTTGGTTGTTGTGCACTTTGACTTGATTGATCTGTATGACCTGTAACAGATGGTTCTGCCTCTTTTTCTGCTCCTTCAACCCTTGACTTTTTGGACTGTTTCTTGGAAGCTATAGTTTTCACTTTCTTGGCAGATTTTACTTCCACAGCAACAGGTTCTTCCTTCTTTTCTTCAGCCTTTTCTTTTGAAGGGGTGGTTTCCTCACTCTCTGGGAAGGGTTGTTGGATATTGAGATCATGTCTCTCTTTCATTTGTCTTTCAAACTCAACCCTTTGAGTAAAGTCCCCTTGAAGCTTTGCCATTTCCTTTTTATATAGCTCTTCAACTCTGCTGTATGACATGCTAGTAAACATATCTTCTTTTACACCAATTGAGCGTTTCAGAAAGTTTATCATTTTTCTCCTTTCTTGATTGGCCAAATTGGTCTTAGAAGGTTGTCTTTTCTGAGTCTTTGCTGCCAGTCTGTGCTTGGATGCTTTCACTGTACTTTTCTTACCCTCAGCTGCAGCTTTCAAGCTCTATTGATATTCCTCATTCAACTTAGTAGACAGATCTAGAGCAATCTGCCTATCTTTGGCCTTTTGAGTCTCTTTTTCTTGTTCTAGCTCAGCCTGCAGCTTCTTTGCCAATTCCTCATCAATCTCTATCTGTTTTAGCTTCTTGGGAGGTTGTACAGATTCATCCACTTTTGCCTTGCTTTTTCTTTTCATTTCCGTCTCACTGATTTCTTTTCTTTTCTGCTAAATACCTCCTTCTTTAATTTCCACTCCCTTGGCCTTTTGAGTGGCTTTAGGAGTGTCTGTTTTGGCCTTTAGAAGAGTTTCTGCTATTTCTATCTCTTCAATAGATAGCCCTATTACTGCTGCTGGCTCTGTTTCATTACCCTGCTCCCCCTCAACTGTACTTGCTGCTGGCTCTGTTTCATTACCCTGCTCCCCCTCAACTGTACACTTCATCCCATCAGGACTTTGCTTGTCATATCCAGCTCTTGACTTCCCCTTATTCTCCCTCTTTTTGGAAGCATCATGAAGGATGGTCCTCTTTTTCAGTATGAACTTGGTTCTTTTCTTCTTTTGCACTTGCTTTAGAACCACTTTCTTGAGGTTGCTGATCTGTACCTGTTGGGAGAGGATTATCTGTTGCATCTCCTCTATGATTTTTCCCTGAGATAGGACATCCTCATTTATATTTGCCAACGTTTCCATCAATTCATCATAGGTATATCTATCCTCACCACCTTTAGGTGTGTTTACCACCCTTGGAGGATCACTGGAATGGTTAGTAGGGGTCCTCTGCCTAGCAGAGGCACCTTCTACCCCCTTGGTTTCTTGGCATCGGGGACCTCTGGATGATTGCTCACCCAAAGTTGCCGTGGGGAAGGTCTTAGGAATGTTCACACTGTCCTGCTCTGCACTTTGTGCAGAATCAGTAGTGTGAGCCTGTAAGACTCGGTTTTTAAAAACATGTAAATGTTCTTATCTGAATTGAACTGTAATTAGAAATAGCAACCAAAGATAGTTGGGTAAAAACCGTCATTTATCCAAACTAATTATAATTATATATGTAAAAAAAACATTAAAATTAAGAGTAATCCTACAAAACCTTTCCATCGTCACCTTCATTTCCAATTCACACCGCCATATTTCATCCCATTTCTCTCTCTCTCTCTAGAATTCTACTTCTCTCTAAATTTCTATCAAATTCGTGAAGCAAATCAACGAAACAATTACATATTCGGAATCTACGCGACGAACCCTTCCTAAAGGTATAAATTTATTCTCAAGTTAATTAAGTTGGTAAGTTTGGGTAGTTGAAGTTGGTTGGTAGATTATGATTATATATTGTAACGTTATAATCATTGACATGTATAGAAATGTTTGTTTTTGTCAAAATTACAAACGGGTATGTTTAGAATTAAAATAGTGATATTTGTATCTAGATGTTTAACGCACACTAAGTGATCGGTTTAATGTCTAAGAGAATATAATTTCGTGGTTAAGCTTAGGATAATAACCATTGAGTTTTAGGTTATGCTATTAATAATAATTGGTGGTTTAAATAGGCAATCGAACGAGTTAAAGTTCGTTGTGAGGATCGATTGATCGCGTGATAATCTCAATTAGATTAAGGTATGGATTTCATTTCTTTTGAATCGTGGGCAACGAGTTGTTGTAGTTGACCCTTCCTAAAGGTGGTTCACCACCTTGTGATTGATCAACTGAACGTGATCAACAAATACGAAATTGTACACACACATACACATTGATTTTGGTTTATTGAATCAATTGATTGAACATTTTGATGTTTTATTAAAATGTGTCTCGTATGAGATTGTTTATGAAAAATGTGAAGTATATAGACTATAATTTCTGTGATCGCCATTTGGATAAGTGGTATTTGTTTAGTTTTCGTTGATTTTAGAAGAACCCAATAAATGGGCACATTATTTGGGATGCCTTCTATGGCGGCTTTGTTGTCATAGCGTCCTGCAGATGACGGTCCACCAGAGTTAAGCCTATGTGGCTTACGTGAACCCACTCTGGGGGGACTTGGATAATTTTGTTGGCTCCAAGGCGGATGAATCGATTCTAGAATTTTACCCACAGAATATGTGACCGTGGTTAAATTCACGGGGGACTCGTTGTGTGTGCCCGCATGCCGACCCAGTTCGTGTGGCTGATCACCCCACGAACACGAATGGAATTGACGGACTTTATTTATATACGTTTTGAAGTTAAAGTGTGAAATGTTCTTGAGATTATTGCTTTTGATTATATTACCAAACGTTTCTCTTGATTTAAATGAACTATGAACTTCAGTCTCAAAGAACTTTCTTCGAATTGAATTTTTATGTCTTCCGCTTCGTTATCGATGTTTTCATTATTATTTACGAATTTATATTATAATCCATTCACTGAGCCATGTGCTCAGCCGTGTTTTTGTTTTCTGACACGGCAGGTTCGAAGTGACGTTTACGGGGATGAGACTTGAGATCGAGCGTGAAATTTTGGAGTTCTTAGACTCACATTATTATATAAACGTTCTAAGTTTATAAACACTTTTTGAAGTGTAAGATTTTGGATTGTAATATATGGTTGGAGTTTATTAATAGCTCTGATTTAGTTGTCTAATTATGTTAAGTCTCGTTCGTGACATCACCCGTTCCGGACCACGGGGACGGGGGATGTTACAAATATGGTATTAGAGCATAGGTTTCGACTTGTAGATTAAATAGGCTTGACATGTGAGGATTGGGTAGAAATTAGAATGGGTATACTAGAATTTAATTCTATTTACCGATTTTCAATTTATAATTGTTTTAAATTCTGATCTTGATATTGTTCTGTGTTAGAATGTCGAGACGTGGTCACCAACGTAAATCCAGATCTCAAATTTAGGGTAACCCCAACCCCAACCCAGTGAGGGATACAAGTGAGCCAAATATTGTTGATGTGGTTCATCAGACCATGTCTAGTATGATGTCTGGTTATGCTTTGTTTGATTCCGGGGCAACACACTCTGTTGTTTCTGAACAATTAGAATCCCGGTTAAAATCTTATGAACAAACCACCGAATTTCCAGTCGTGATATCTACGCTAATGGGTGGTTCAATCTGTGTGTTAACTCGATTTTCAAACTCTCCGTTATTTATTGGAGATCGCATACGTGAGATCACTCTACTTCCAATGCATATGTTCCACTTTCAATTAATATTGGGTATGGATTGGTTGTCACACCACCGTGCAACTATAGACTGTAACGCCAAACAAATATTGTTTGGGGATACTGACAAACCAGAGGCAATCTTCCAAGGAGGTACTCTAAAAGAAGATGTTATCTCTTTAACCTCTATTACTGTGAAGCTGTATACTTAGCAAAGTAACAAAGGTTTTCTAGCCTCGTTACAAGATCCCGAACAGGTAATCCCTACTTCTGTACCCATACATGTTGTTTCTGAATATCTTGATGTGTTTCCCGACGATCTACCGAGTATACCACCAGTCTGGGAAGTCGAATTTACCATCGATCTAGTCCCGGGAGCTTCTCCTATTTCCAAGGCTCCCTATCGAATGACTCCAACTGAAATGAAGTAACTCTAAACTCAACTCGATGATTTATTGAAGAAAGGTATCATTCGACCCAATGTCTCACCCTTGGGAGCTCTGGTTCTCTTTGAAAAAAAGAAAGACGGCACAATGCGTCTTTGTATTGATTACCAGGAGCTTAATAAAGTAACGATTGGTAACAAGTATCCGTTGCCGATAATTGACGATCTGTTCGATCAATTACATGGGGCACAATACTTTTCCAAAATTGATCTTCGGTCCGGGTACCATTAACTTCGTATCCGAGATTGTGATATTCCGAAAACCGCATTCATAACTCGCTATGGATACTAGGAATTCTTAGTAATGCCTTTCAGGCTAACTAATGCTCCAGCGGTTTTTTATGGATCTTATGAATCGGGTTTTCAAGGATTATCTCGATCACTTTGTTATCGTGTTTTTCGATGACATATTGATATACTCAAAGTCAAGAGAACAACATGATCAACATCTTCACATCGTTTTGGAAACTCTTCGAACGAAAAACGTTTACGCAAAACGTTCCAAATGTGAATTCTAGCTTGATCAAGTATCTTTTCTCGGTCACGTAAAATCTACGGAAGAGTGATTGCATATGCATCACGTCCATTAAAGCCTTATGAAGTCAATTATCTAACTCACAATCTCGAATTGGTTGCGGTTTTCTTCGCACTCAAAATTTGGCGTCATTATTTATACGGTGAGACATGGGAAGTTTTCACCGACCACAAGAGCCTTAAATATATATTTACTCAAAAAGAGTTAAATATGCGTCAGCGGAGGTGGCTCGAACTTCAAAAGGATTACGATGTTCATATACAGTATCATTCGGGTAAGGCTAATATAGTCGCTGACGCTTTAACTCGTAAAGCCATGGAACAGGTTTCTTCTTTACTTGTTCCTACAGACTTAACTTTGTAGATCGAACGGTTCAGACTGGAAATCTATCCGAGTTCGCAAACGGAAATTCTATCGAATCTAATGGTAGAACCAACTCTAATATCTCAAATCAAAGAAGCCCAACAAGACGACAGTGAATTGTGGGCAAATTTCCAGCATGCACAATAGAATGTTCATTCGGAGTCCAGGATCAATGATGATCACATGTTGTGGTTTCGGGATCGTCTTTGTGTTCCGAATAACTCGGAGCTTAAAGATCAGATTCTGACTGAAGCTCGTAAATCTATGTTTTCTGTTCCCTGGGTACAACAAAAATGTATCGCGACTTACAGACCCATTACTGGTGGGTTGGAATGAAGCGAGATATCGTCGGCTTTGTATCTCTTTGTCTCACTTTTCAACAAGTTAAAAGTGAACATCAACGTCCAGATGGTCTTCTCTAATCGCTGAACATTCCTGTATGGAAATGGGAACATATAACTTTGGATTTTGTAGTCGGACTACCCCGCACGACCTTGAAACACAATGCAATTTGGGTTGTGGTTGACCGACTGACGAAATTGACTCATTTTCTTCCTATTCGACAAACTTGGTCAATTGATAAATTGACAGATATATTCCAACATGAGATTTTACGTCTCCATGGCACTCCTGTATCGATTACCTCCGATCGAGACCCACGTTTTACATCTCGATTTTGGGAAGGTTTACATAAAGCTTGGGGCATACGTTTGAATTTTAGTACAACCTTTCATCCGAAACTGATGAGCAATCTGAACGTACGATTCAAACATTGGAGGATATGCTCCGAGCATGTGCGATGGAATGGCATGGAAGTTGGGATAGCTACTTGTACCTGATCGAGTTCTCCTATAATAATAGTTGGCATTCGAGTATCGACATGGCCCCGTATGAAGCACTTTATGGCCGACAATGTCGAACACTGACTTGTCGGACTGAAGATGGAGAACGTATTCTCGAAGGCCCAGAATTGGTGCAAGTTACTACCGAAAAGGTCGAGATTACGCATCAAATGATGAAAGAGGACCAGGCTCGTCAAAAGAGCTACGCTGATGACCTATTGAGTTCCAACCGGGAGATAAAGTTTTCTTAAAAGGTTCACCAAATCGTGGCATCAGATGTTTCGGCACAACAATCTCATATCCATAATGTGTTTCATGTCTCCTCACTTCGAGGATACAACTATCATCCCTACACATAGTTGAATATCCCTTGGAACATATAGAACCAGATTTGTCTTATCGCGAGGAACCTGAAGCGATTATTGATCGTGACGAGAGAGTTACACGGAAGAGAGTGATTCCTTTCATAAAAGTTTTTTGGAAGAATCAATCGGAATGTGAGGCGACGTGGGAAACTGAGGAACATATGCGACGAGAATATCTGAATTCTTTAATTGAGGTAAGTTTCTAGTCTAAATTCGATTTCGGGGACGAAATCTCTTTTAAGGGGGGAATAATTGTAAGACTCGGTTTTTAAAAACATGTAAATGTTCTTATCCGAATTGAACTGTAATTAGAAATAGCAACCAAAGATAGTTGGGGTAAAAACCGTCATTTATCCAAACTAATTATAATTATATATGTAAAAAAAAACATTAAAATTAAGAGTAATCCTACAAAACCTTTCCATCGTCACCTTCATTTCCAATTCACACCGCCATATTTCATCCCATTTCTCTCTCTCTCTAGAATTCTACTTCTCTCTAAATTTCTATCAAATTCGTGAAGCAAATCAACGAAACAATTACATATTCGGAATCTACGCGACGAACCCTTCCTAAAGGTATAAATTTATTCTCAAGTTATTTAAGTTGGTAAGTTTGGGTAGTTGAAGTTGGTTGGTAGATTATGATTATATATTGTAACGTTATAATCATTGACATGTATAGAAATGTTTGTTTTTGTCAAAATTACAAACGGGTAAGTTTAGAATTAAAATAGTGATATTTGTATCTAGATGTTTAACCGCACACCAAGTGATTGGTTTAATGTCTAAGAGAATATAATTTCGTGGTTAAGCTTAGGATAATAACCATTGAGTTTTAGGTTATGCTATTAATAATAATTGGTGGTTTAAATAGGCAATCGAACGAGTTAAAGTTCGTTGTGAGGATCGATTGATCGCGTGATAATCTCAATTAGATTAAGGTATGGATTTCATTTCTTTTGAATCGTGGGCAACGAGTTGTTGTAGTTGACCCTTCCTAAAGGTGGTTCACCACCTTGTGATTGATCAACTGAACGTGATCAACAAATACGAAATTGTACACACACATACACATTGATTTTGGTTTATTGAATCAATTGATTGAACATTTTGATGTTTTATTAAAATGTGTCTCGTATGAGATTGTTTATGAAAAATGTGAAGTATATAGACTATAATTTCTGTGATCGCCATTTGGGTAAGTGGTATTTGTTTAGTTTTCGTTGATTTTAGAAGAACCCAATAAATGGGCACATTATTTGGGATGCCTTCTATGGCGGCTTTGTTGTCATAGTGTCCTGCAGATGACGGTCTACCAGAGTTAAGCCTATGTGGCTTACGTGAACCCACTCTGGGGGGACTTGGTTAATTTTGTTGGCTCCAAGGCGGATGAATCGATTCTAGAATTTTACCTACAGAATATGTGACCGTGGTTAAATTCACGGGGGACTCGTTGTGTGTGCCCGCATGCCGACCCAGTTCGTGTGGCTGATCACCCCACGAACACGAATGGAATTGACGGACTTTATTTATATACGTTTTGAAGTTAAAGTGTGAAATGTTCTTGAGATTATTGCTTTTGATTATATTACCAAACGTTTCTCTTGATTTAAATGAACTATGAACTTCAGTCTCAAAGAACTTTTTTCGAATCGAATTTTTATGTCTTCCGCTTCGTTATCGATGTTTTCATTATTATTTACGAATTTATATTATAATCCATTCACTGAGCCATGTGCTCAGCCGTGTTTTTGTTTTCTGACACGGCAGGTTCGAAGTGACGTTTACGGGGATGGGACTTGAGATCGAGCGTGAAATTTTGGAGTTCTTAGACTCACATTATTATATAAACGTTCTAAGTTTATAAACACTTGAAGTGTAAGATTTTGGATTGTAATATATGGTTGGAGTTTATTAATAGCTCTGATTTAGTTGTCTAATTATGTTAAGTCCCGTTTGTGACATCACCCGTTCCGGACCACGGGGACGGGGGATGTTACAGAGCCTCACTGCCCACATGCTCAACCTGCTCCTTAGTGAGCACCTTCTTGGGGTTGGGAGACACCCCTGTAGTTTCCCTATCGATATTCTCTAATGGAGAATGCTCCATTAGAGGGCTTGAAGGCTGTGGGGGTGAAGGTACAAGAAGGGAAGAAACCTTCTTTACCTATTTCCTTATATATATTTTGGTGATGGGGGATGTGGGCTTGTCAATAGGAAACTGAGGAGGATTACTAGAAATGAGTGGTGTGGGTAGGTCATCAGTTTGGTTGTCAGATGAGGGCTTTGACACTGATGCCTCACCATGGGAATGTGACACACCCATCACTGTAGAGAACAATGGGGTGTCTTGGCCAGAAAAGTCCTTGGAGGGCCTTTTCATGTTTGAGAATACCTTCCCTTTGGGAGGTTTTGGTACATACACCTCTTGAAAAGAGGGTAGATCCGTCAATTCCTTCAGTGTAATCTCTTGTATAAACCTGGGATACATATAAAAGCTTTTGGATTTGGTATCCAGGTTTGACATAAAATCATTGAAAATCATTTGAGAGAAATTGAACTTTCTAGAGGTAGCTAAGCAGACCAAAGCATAAGCTAAGGTACTGCTAAACTCACTCCATCCAGTTGTTTTTCGTGAAATGCAATGTTGTAGGGTATGAACAAAAAATCTCCACTGTGGTGAAAATTTGTTCTTGAAAAACTTGAATACATCAGTGGGACCTTCATACCCCATAAGACTAAGAGTTTGGAAGAGATCTTCCTTAGGTAAAGAGGTTATACTTGAGGCATCATCTAATCGTAGATGGATGCGAATACACTCCTCTGTAATGGTCAGGGGTTTATCAAATACCCTTGTTTTGATGACCTGATTGCCTTCTTCAGATTGAATAGCAGCATTGGCCCAGAACTGCCTTTGATGTTCCACATAGATTGTGGGATTGACAGTTAGAGCGTGGGCGATGTGAGAGGATTTGACGAAATCCACTATGGCATGGAAACCTTCAGCTTGCTTTGGTTTCTGCAACATGGCGAGATCGTTGTGTTCATCAAAGAATGCTCGTCCTGCCATCGTTCTAGTTAAATCTAGCGTTCGAATCATTACTAGGGTTGACACTGGTAATCAAGAAATCGAGAGAGAGAGAAAAAGAAGCAATGGAAGTTCAAAGATCCGTTTGTATTTTGGCGGTCACAAAGGGTATTTATAGGTGGAGGGTTTCAGTTAGAAGCAGTACTAAGTACCCTAGCAGTATTAACTAACTCGCAGTATTAACTCATATTATCAGTAGCAACACATACTGGCAGTATTAACACGGACTAGCAGTATTAACACAGACTAGCAGTATTAACACATACCAGCAGTAGTAACAATGATTAGCAGTATAAAAACAAAGGCAAGCAGTGGTAATTTTGCACTGTCAGTATAAACCACCTAGCAGTAGTAACCATACTTGACCATTTTTGAAAAGTTTTCATGAGTAATATAGCGAGCAGTATTAACTGATTTAGAAGTACCAAGTATCCATTTGAAGCAATCTGATACCACTTGTCAGGATCAAAATTCAAACAAGAATTTAAATAACACGCTCAGAAACTTATGTTAAAGAAGTTGCGGAAAAACACTTTAACAGAAAATCAATGGAACAGTATATATATCTCAAATCACAAGTTTATAT
The DNA here is from genome assembly GCA_954870635.1 of Arctium minus. Lineage (NCBI taxonomy): Eukaryota > Viridiplantae > Streptophyta > Magnoliopsida > Asterales > Asteraceae > Arctium > Arctium minus. The sequence continues at coordinate 125,938,498 of OX941081.1, read as the reverse complement.
TGATTCAACTTGATGATTACACACAAAACTATTCTTGAGGTTAATTCTCTCTAAACAGACGTTCTATACTTCTCTATAGAAAGGATCTAAACTATTCTTGAGGTTAATTCTCTCTAAACAAAACGTATGATTAATTGTTTTTCTATCAAAGACTTCTATACTATATATACAAGACTGAGTACAAGATAATTATCAAAATAAACTTGATCTTCAGCATCAATACCATAATTATCTTCAACCATATCTCCAACTCATCTTTATCTTCAAGTCTTCTGTATCTTTAGAAGCAGCACTAACCTTCTCTTCATTTAGCAGTATTAATCATTGAGCAGTATTAACCATGCTTGCAGTAGTAATCTTCAACAGCATTAATTACTAGCAGTACTAACTCTCCAAGCAGTACTAACTATTCAAGTAGCAGTACTAAATTTTCAAGCAGTATTAATTCTACTAGTAGTATTAAAATTACAAGCAGTAGTAATACCTTTCAACTGGCAGTAGTATCCATCCTTAGCATATTCTGACCCAACAATTTATTTTATATTTTTTTAGTAAGCTAACAACAATTATAATTTTTTATTAAATGAGTCTATTTTTTTTAATAAGATAACAATGATTATAAACCAAAACTATTATTAAACGAGTCTATTGTTTAATTTATTTGGTAAGTTAAATGAATTTAAAAAAATTTAAAATGATTAATATATTGAATACTTTTCCATCCCCATGTATAAATTATATTATCATTAAAACTAGAGGTTTTTAGTAATTTTACGTCCTTATTGCAATTTATGTCCTTGTGGAGTTCCCTCTGTTGATCCTCCAGTCCTTGTAATCGAGCCAACACAGTTTCATTTTGTCCAGCGAGAATGGTCATCCAAACCTCGCCCCTGTAAGCAGTGCTCGAAGGGGGGTGCATAGGGAAAGCAGAAGATGCAGCAAGGGGTGTGGTTGTTGGAGTGGGCACAGCAGTATTGGGGACGTTGACAGTGGGCACTGCAGCACGAACAGTCTGTGCAGGTCTTGTTCTCTTCAATGCTCTTTGTCTCCTCTCCAGCATTTCCATGCTGATTAAGTTAGCAACCTGCAGTGTTTGGTCTGTATTGTAGCGAGGGACACCCGCCATTTTAATTAGCTTAGTGATGAGAGATGGAAATATAAGATGAGAAACCGTTCTCGAAGCTGCATATACGAGTGTTGCATGGGCAACCGGACCCACGTCGATGGGTAGTTCCTTCATGATGCAGTAAAGCAGAAAACACTTCTCTCGGGACAGAGTGCCATCATGAGCACTTGGCATGATGTTATACCGTAGAAATTGAAACCACATAGATGCATTCTAATTGAGGTCCCTGGTAGTGATCACTAGCCATTTATTATCCAGAGACCAACCTTTACCAGGTAAAGCCAACAAGGCTGCAATGTCCTCATCGGGTACACTCGTGATTTTAGCAACCATTTGATTGAAAGAGCAAATGAAGGGGGTTTGTAACCCCAGGGCTCTGTTAATGCTTTCCCCTGACCAGTTCACGTCGTGACCACGAATTGTCACCACACTTTGCTTGCACATCCCGATGGTGGCAAAAAATTCCTTGACCCAAGTCAAATTAGCCTCAAAGGGAAGACCAATCAGACGTTCCCATTTGTGGGCTCTCAAGGTGTGTTTGACGTGTAAGGCCGATTCAACCAATTTTGGGTCGAATGGCCTTTCGTAGTGTGGGTTACAGTTTTTGATAATGTTATACCTAACAACTATTTTAAGCTTCTGCGCTGCTGTGGGTACTGCTTCCCATAGTTCAGCCTCCTCGGGATCAGATTCCTCATGATCAAACTCCTCGATAACTTTTTCCTTTCCTTTTGCAGTTGCCTTTCGGAGGCTCCTCCTTCTGCTCTGTACCCCCTGTTCTTCCCTGCCCACTGGCTTCTTGGCTGGTCGACCCTTTGCTTTCCTTTGGCTTGCTTTCTGATATCCCACTGGTTCTTCGGGCACGAAATCACTGTCATCATCAATATCAGTTTTCCTCTGTTTTTTTGGAGCAGGAGCTTCCTCGGAAGATGAAGAATCTTCTGCTGCACTGGAGGAACTATCTTCCCCCTCTGTGTGACTATTGGTTGCACTTTTAGATGAGAAAACGGGGGGAGTGGCCACTGTATCCCCACCGCGGGCAGAAAAGGGTTTCGAACCTTCTGTCTCATCGAGACCAGTAGTCACGGTGGCGTGCAGTGGTGAAGAGAAAGGCAAATCGTCTTGGGGAGTAACATCTTGATGCTCTTCGAAATCAAACATGAGATTTCCCTCCAGAATTGTATCATAATAATCATCATCAAAGTCCTCCATTTCATTTAGATCGAAATGGTGGACTTGCGAGCCACTAGGGTTTAGGGATGGATTAGGGGGAATATTGGGCAATTTTTCGGTGACAAGGGTGAGATTTTCAGAGATGGTGGTCGCAGCTGTGGGGATTCGAATGTTTAGGAAAATGGGTTTAGTGCTTGCGGTGGTCGCCGGCGTAGCAGCGGCGATGGAGGGTGACAGTGGTGCGGAAACAGAAACAGTGAGGGTAGGAAAGTGGGTGACTTTGGTTAGAACCTCATGGCTCTCAAGATAATCGTGGAGAAAGAAAGATGGGGAAGATGATTGAGCTTGGGATTCATCAGTGCTTACCATGGAGGTACCGGCGATGTTCTGAACACCGGCTGTTGACGATCCGACGGAAAATACCGTCGTCTGAACAATTGTGGGCTGTGTGACAGGGATAGCAGGCGGCGGCGATGGTGGTGGTTCGACAGTGGTCCCCGACAGCGGCGCCAAAAACTTGGTAGCTAAATAACGTGCACTCAAAGCGTGGACATTGAGTTTCCCAGCATGGACACAAGTATATATCAACACTGGGATCGCTACAAGTATTAAAATGGTACAAGTACCGAGTATCGTACCCACAGGGACTGAACTACTGAGAATTGCTGACTTTCATGAACTTCTTGCACAAGTTTCGAGTTGGGGAAAAATATTTGTTTGATTGTTGAATTAAATCTAAAAATGCGAAATGAACTTTTTATAATTAAAGAATGGGTATGGGTGTAAGCATTCCTTGAGAAAAACGTAGTAACATAATGGTCGGGCGCTTTGTAGTACGAAAAGTCTATAAAAAGTCCGATCTCTCGAAAGTGGATTTTTAATGACCGGTCCTACAAAATGCTCATAAAGTGTCCATCGTTACCAACTCTTAATCTTGCCGATTTAACTAAGTTGATAAAAATCAAGTTCTACCGGTACGGAGATTTATACCCAAATCTCTTTGTGATATAAATCTCCTCCGACGTTTGAACCTTAGTAAATCATACAAAACCCGTATCTCTACGTGGTTATCAAAGACTCTCTCAAATCTTTGTGCAACACTTAAGCCGTATTTCGAATCCGCCCCTCTCGAGGTCAAGATTTAATATTAACACATCAAAGTGATCGGCTTATCTGCATTGAGTTTAAGTCCCGACTCAAGTGACCAAGCTTAAGAGTTAGTAATAATGGTCGCACCCAAGTGTTGCCTACTAATCTTAAGTTATCTCACACCCACACCCAAAAGGTGCTTAGCCCATGCTAATAATGGAAGACATAACAATAAAGTAAAAATAAAAATTAACTACTTGCATGAATATAAAGTAAGAGCAAATTAAGAAAATAAACTGTGGAATTTAAAATGCTAAAATTAAAAAGCAAGGAATTAAAGTACTAAAATTAGAGAGCAAGAAATTAAAGTACTTAAAATTTAACTTGCAATAAATAAAACTACTAGAAAGTTTAATAAATAAAAGTAAAGAGCAAGAATTTACAGACAAGAACTAAATTAATCTTCAAAGCTAAGTTCTTCTTTTTTGGAAAGAAGAACTTAGGAAGATGAGAGAGTGATGGAGTGAATGATGGAATTGTTGTTGGTGGAGTGATGGTTGGTTTGTTGTGAAGAACCCAAGGCCTATTTATATAGGAAGTGAGAGAGAGAAAACCCTTTGTGAAGCATGTGACCACTGGATCTTCGGGTGTCCACCGCGGGCACTCACTGCCCTCCCCGACAGTTTTCCCAAATTCTGCACAAAAATTACTTTTGATGTCATTATCATAACTTGCTTTAATTAAAGACCAAAAGAAGATAGAAATGAACAAAAGTGGGTATAAATGGGAAATAAGACACGAAGAAGAGTGATAAATAACACTCAGGAATGAGGGTTATCAACTACCACCATTAATATTTGTAAAAAGAAAATAATATGTAAAATAAAAATCTATAAAATTCATAATAATTTAAACAACTTATTAGAAATAAATATACATAAATAAAAACATCGTAAAAACTTATTAAATGATCAAACTTCCAATTTATATATTTTCTTTTATTTTTATTATTTAACTACAACAATCAATCACTGTTAGCTTAAATGAATAAATAAATTATTATTAAAATCAATATATACAATTAGAAATTCTACTACAATCACAATTTGAAAACTCATAAGTTTATTACAGTTAATCTAATAGTATGTATAAAACAGGACAAAAAACAATATTCTATACATTAAAAATAAATGAAAAAGTTAATACGATTATTAATATATATAAAGATCATTTCATTTTTTTTAAATTACATTAAAATCAAACTATATACATAAATGAAATAAAATTAGAATCAATTCTTTTATTTTTTAAGAAATATTAGTTAATGAAATGTATATTATATAAATTAAAAAACAATGTTCTATAAATTAAAAATAAATGAAAATTTTACAATGATTAATTATTAATATATATAAAAATCATTTCATTTTTTTTTAATTTACATTAAAATAACAAATATATACATAAATGAAATAAATGAAATAAAATTAGAATCAATTATTTTACTTTTTTATGAAATATTAGTTGATGGAATGTACATTATATATTGATTATTTTCAAGAGTTAAAATCACTCTTGAATTCAAAAACCGTTTCATCTTTTGCAATTATGAATCATTAATATATATATATATATAAGGCACAAGAATTGTGTTGTCGTTTTAAAATCTCTCGGTACTTGAGTTTTTTTGTTTGTCAAATTGCACATGTAACAATTGTGAGGTATACCTTTTCATTCTTTAAAAAAAAATTAATACACATGTTTGCCTTTTATGAAAAATGTATATTTCATTATAATTTGGTTGTTCTTTTGGTAATTTTACTTGTAAAACTATGTTCAACATGCAACTATCCAACTCCCTCCATCTCTTATAAATCATCCTATCTATTCATCTTCTTTTCAAGTTACTTTTTAGTGGTGTATCCCATAATTGCTTTATTTCACTCGATCTCTACTTATCTTGAAAGTGTTTTCGATGGCAACAAATTTTTTGAGGAATCACTGAAAATCCATAAATTTAATTTTTTGTATTGCAAGTGTGGCTATGAGGACCGTTGCCATATACCTAAAATCTATATGTAACAATTAGTGGAATTCTTTTTGGTAATTTTGCATACATTTTGTATGTATAGGGTTAATCTACAACATTTTCATTTTCTCTTGGTACCTCATCTAGAGTTCTTGCTCTATCTATCTCTCAATTTCTTCTTATCTATTAGGTTTTACTTTTTATGTTCATGATATGTCTTTTTATTTATGTTGAAATCTTAGTGGGTTATCTATTGGTTGCTCAAAAGCTAATAGTTGATTAAGTCTAAGACAATATTGTTTGAATAACTATTTTTTCTTTCAATTTTCAAACATTTAGTAGTCAAACATTTTTATGTTTTGTTGTGGATCTCATGAATTTCATTTAAGACAACCATATATGGTAATTATTTTATGTTGCTTCTTTCCCACGTTAAATTCAATTATTATGAATTTTGGCTATACTTTATTACCTCCATCTTCTTCATCAATGTGTCCCTAAAGTTCTTCGTCGACATTTTCCCAATGGACATTTTACTTATGTTGGGCCTTTTCGGAATTCTACGCTTTGAGTTGTATCAATCTAATGTAGTTTAAAATGAACTTTGAATAATGAGTTTTGTGATATTTTATATCATTTTTGGTTTCTTCATCTGTTTTTTTTTATTTGAAGCGGTTGGCAATTTCAAGGCATTGTTATTTTATTTTTTCTCATAGAGAAATGTTTTGTTTTATTCATGATTACATCTATGTATCACTACTAGAGTTACTCACGCTATCGCGCAATACGCGGTTCCAACACTAGTATATATTAAAAGAAAACCCATAGTTAATGAGGTGGCACAATGAGGATGAAGTATTTGTTAAATGGTGAAATCTTGATTGTCCCACATTGGTGAGAAAGTGAAAAGTTTAGAAGAGAAAATGATTATTTAAAGGAGTAGATGACAACATAGAATGTTAATCCAATTTTGGGGTAAATAATTATTTAATTTACATGACAAAACATTTCATGTAATAGTTAAAATTTTCATTTTGATTTTATATGAACTAAGTTTATATAATTGAATCTCAATTTGTCTCTATTACTTCTATTTTATTATTTTAAAATATGTTTTTTTTAATTTTTACATAATCATAATCTACATGTATATTAAAGGAGAAATCAAGGTTGATGACACCAGTATAATGAAGAATGAAGTATTTGTCAAATGATGAACTATGATGAAATCTTGATTACCCCACATCTATATATCTTTAAGTAAAATCCACGAGTAATGATATGGCATCCTAAAAGTTGAGTATTCTATATTCAATATTGAATGGAGGTTGAGCTTTGTCTATCCCACATTGATGGAGAGATGAAAGATTAACAATTAATGGTAGGTATATAAAAGGAGGTTGAAATGTTTTTGTTTCAACTCATGGATTTGATCATCTTGGCTAATCCTCTAAACCCATGTTATTTCGCTCATGTTGACTAACTTTCCAAACTTATAGGGTTTGTTTCATTTTGGTTAACCCTCTTTTTGCAAAATAATCAACCTATATAAAAGAATCAATATATCACTATAAAATAATGAGGTGGTACCATTAAAATTAAATATTATAAAATTATTACATTGTCGTTAAAATTTAGGTATCCCATATTGATGATAAATTGATGCGTCAATAGGGAAGATGAGTATATAAGAGAAGGATGAGTGGACAACTTTATCCATATAAGATTTAATAGAAAACGAACCAAACAATTAATAATGTGGCACCCTAATTATTGAACATTCCCAATTTTGAACTGTTGTTCGATTTGGTTACCCCATATTGATAGGGAGATGAAAAATTAACAAATGATGTGTCATACTAAGAATTAAGTATTATTCAATCTTCTACTATTTTCTATACAAATCTTTATATATGTAAAAGTAACAACCAAGAAGAATAATATGACACTTTAAGAATTGTGTATTGTTCATTTCTGGAATTGTGTTTGATTTATGTCTATCCCACATTGTTGAAGATATGAAAGATTGACAATGGATAGTGGTTATATGAAATGAGGTTGAGATGTATTTGTGACAACTCATGGGGTTGGCTCCTCTTGGTCGATCCTCTAAACTCACGTCGTTTGCTCATTTTGGTTGGTCATCTGAACTCATTGGTTGGATAATGTTGTCCAACTCTCTTTTTTGGCAAAAAAAAAAATAATCCATATAAAATTCATAATCTTTATATCTATCTTTACTTATATATATATAAAAGTAACAACCAAGAACAATGATGTGACACTCTAAGAATTGTGTATTATTCATTTCTTGAATTCTGGTTGAGTTTGTCTATCCCACATTGATGGAGAGATGAAAGAGTGACAATGGATGATGGGTGTATAAAAGAAGGTTGAGATGTATTTGTGACAACTTATGGGGTTAGCTCCTGTTGACTGATCTTTTAAACCCACGTCGTTGGCACATTTTGGCCGATCCTTCGAACTCATTGGTTGACTCATTTTGTCCAACTTTTTTTGTTTAAATAAAACTAATTTTGGAAGAAGGGGGTAAGTATATTAAAGAAGTATGAGATGCTTTACAAGTTTAAAAGAGTATGTAGCAACATATGGTGTTGGCCTTTTTTGGCTGACCTCTTTTTGCAATAAATCATCTTATATCTTATATTTTTTATATTATAAAAGACACAACCACAACCAATGAAGTGGCACCACAAGATTAGATTTGAGTATTCATAAATCTTTAAATGTGGTGTTATTTGGTTATCCCACAACGGTTGATAGACAATTGATTGTAAGAAGGGGTTTAATATATAAAAGGAAGATGTGATGTCTTAATGGCAAGTTGGCAACTTATTGTGTTGGCGTCTTTTACACGACAGTAAATCAATCTTTATAGAATATTAATATAAAATTGACATAAATGACATAAAGTAGACACATAATGTAAGACCCGGTTTTAAAATAAAACGTATATTTTTTTTCTTACCCGAATTGAACCGTAATTAAATATAGCAACTAAAGATAGTTGAGGGATTAAAACCGTCAATTAACCAAACTATATAATTATATATATAAAAAAAAAAAAATTTCATAAGAGTATATTACATATCGTCCCTGTGCACCGTCTCTCTCTCATCTCTCTCTCTCTCTAAACTTTCAAATAACTTCTCTCTAGATTATCTTACGATCCGTTGAAGTAATCGACGAAATAACTACATATTCGGAATCTACGCGACGAACCCTTCTTAGAGGTATAAATTTCTTCTTAAGTTATTTAAGTTGGTAAGTTAGGGTAGTTAAAGTTGGTTGGTAGATTATGATTATATAATACAAAGTTATAATCATGTATATGTATAGGAATGTTTGTTTTTGTCAAAATTACAAACGGGTAAAGTTTAGAATCAAAATGGTGATATTTGTATCTAGATGTTTAACCGCACACCAAGTGATCGGTTTAATGTCTACGTGAACAAAATCCGTGCTTAAGCTTATAATATAACCATTGAGTTTTAGGTTATGCGATTATTAATAATTGGTGGTTTAAATAGGCAATCGAACGGGTTAAAGTTCGTCTTCAGTCTCGCGTGTTACGTCTCAATTTGGTTAAGGTATGGATTTCATTTCTTTTGAATCGTGGGCAACTATTTGTTGTAGTTGACCCTTCCTAAAGGTGGTTCACCACCTTGTGATTGATCAATCGAACGTGATCAACAAATGTGGAATTATACACACACACATACACATTGATTTGGTTTATTGAATCAATTGTTTGAACATTTTGATGTTTTATTAAAATGTGTCTCGTATGAGATTGTTTATGAAAAATGTGAAGTATATAGATTATAATTTCTGTGATCGCCATTTGGGTAAGTGGCATATGTTTAGTTTTCATTGATTTTAGAAGAACCCAATAAATGGGCACATTATTTGGGATGCCTTCTATGGCGGCTTTGTTGTCATAGCGTCCTGCAGATGACGGTCCACCAGAGTTAAGCCTATGTGGCTTACGTGAACCCACTCTGGGAGGACTTGGCTGACTTTGTTGGCTCCAGGGCGGATGAATCGATTCTAGAACTTTACCCACAGAATATGTGACCGTGGTTAAATTCACGGGGGATCCGTTGTGTGTGCCCGCATGCCGACCCAGTTCGTGTGGTTTGGCCACCCCACGAACACAACGACTGGAATTGACGGACTTTATTTATATTACATTTTGAAGTTAAAGTGTGAACTGTTCTTGAGATTATTGTTTTTGATTATATTACCGAACGTTTCTTTTGATTTAAATGAACTATGAACTTCAGTCTCAAGAACTTTCTTCGAATTGAATTTTTAAGTCTTCCGCTTCGTTATCGATGTTTTTATTATTATTTACGAATTTATATTATAATACATTCACTGAGCCCTGTGCTCAGCCGTGTTTTTGTTTTCTGACACGGCAGGTTCGAAGTGACGTTTACGGGGACGGAAATTGAGATCGAGCGTGTTATTTTGGAGTTCTTAGAATCGCATTATTATATAAACGTTCTAAGTTTATAAAATCTTTTGAAGTATAAGATTTTGGATTGTAATATATGTTTAGAGTTTATTAGTAGCTCTGATACCATATTTGTAACATCCCCCGTTCCCGTGGTCCGGAACGGGTGATGTCACATACGAGACTTAACATAATAATATTTGTAACATCCCCCGTTCCCGTGGTCCGGAACGGGTGATGTCACAAATATGGTATCAGAGCATAGGTTACGACTTGTAGATTAAATAAGTTTGACCTGTGAGAATTGGGTAGACATTAGAATGGGTATACTAGAATTTAATTATATTTACTGATTTTTAATCCGTAACTGTTTTGAATTCTGATCTTGATGTTGTTCTGTATTAGAATGTCGAGACGTGGTCGCCCGCGCAAGTCTAGATCTCAACATGAGGGTAACCCAATTCCCAACCCAGTGGGCGGTACTAGTGAACCTAATATTGCTGATGTGGTCCGTCAAACCATGTCAAGTATGATGCCTGCATATCTTGAACAAGCCATCCAGGCTATGCGACAGACGGCACAAAATCTTCCTCCAAATCCGAATACAAATCCAAATCCAAATTATGGTCCTACATCAAATATTGGAAATCCCGGATCAAGTTCGGGTAATCCAACGGGAGAAATGCATACATGGCTAGAGAGGTTTAATAAACAGAAACCTCAATCTTTCTCAATGGTCGTAGATTCAGTAGATGCTGAACACTGGATTCGGCACATCGAAAAGATTTTTAATGTCTTAGATATTCCAGATCAGTACAGGGTCCGCTTGGCTACTTACAAGTTTGAGAAAGAAGCGAACAATTGGTGGGAAGCTTGCGTTCAAACTGACCCATCTGTTAAGAACTTATCTTGGGATAACTTCAAAGAATTTTTCTTCAATCAGTATTTTACGGAGGCAGATCGCGATGCTTATGTGCAAGACTATTCAACGATCCAACAAGGCGAGGAAGAAACCGTTGCCGACTACATGGCTCGTTTTCTTAAGTTTTCTCGTTTTGCAGGAAATACCGCAGGCACACAAGCGCAACAAGCCAATAAGTTTAAATGGACACTTAACTCGAAGTATAAGGATAGTCTCTTGAATCTTCCTTTTAATACCGTTACTGAAGTGGCCGACGCAGCGAAGAATATTGATCGGTCACAACAACAACAGTTAACTTCACGCGTTGACAATAAGAAACGTGGACCTGAATCTTTCCAAGGCAACCCTCGTTTTGTAAAGTCAAAGTCGAACATTAAACCATATAAAAGTTCAAGTCAATTCACGCCACGACTTCCAGTGTTTTCTAACAGGGGGAGTCAAAATGTTTCGAGTCCAATTAATATTTGTGATAAGTGCAATCTTCGACATCGGCCGGGTCCGTGTCTAAAGATGACCGGTTCGTGTTTTAATTGTCAAGAACAAGGGCATATGGCCAGAGATTGTCCTAAAGCTGGAAAAGGAAAAGGAAAACAAGCGACTACGAGTGGGCGAGTATTTGCATTAACTGGCGACAAATCTCAAGCGGGTATGATTTCAGGCCATGTTAACTTAAATGATTTATCTGTTTATGCCTTGTTTGATACCGGAGCAACACACTCTGTTGTTTCTGAACAATTAGAATCCCGGTTAAAACCTTATGAACAAACCACCGAATGTCCAGTCGTAATATCTACCCCAATGGGTGGTTCAATCTGTGTGTTAACTCGATTTTCAAATTGTCCGTTAATTGTTGGAGATCGCATACGGGAGGTCACTCTACTTCCAATGCATATGTCCCACTTTCAATTAATATTGGGTATGGACTGGTTGTCACACCACCATGCAACTATAGACTGTAACGCCAAGCAAATATTATTTGGAGATGTTGACAAACCAGAGGCAATCTTCCAAGGAGGTACTCCAAAAGAAGATGTTAGCGCTTTAACTTCTATTACGGTGCACCAGTATACTTGGCAAAGTAATGAAGGTTTTCTGGCCTCGTTACAAGATCCCGAATAGATAATCCTTACATCTGCACCCGTACCTGTTGTTTCCGAATATCTTGATGTGTTTCCCGACGATTTACCGGGTATACCACCAGTTCGGGAAGTCGAATTTACCATCGATCTAGTTCCGAGAGCTTCTCCTATTTCTAAGGCTCCCTACCGAATGGCTCCAACTGAAATGAAGGAACTCAAAACTCAACTCGATGATTTATTAAAGAAAGGTTTCATTCGACCCAGCGTTTCACCCTGGGGAGCTCCGGTTCTCTTTGTTAAAAAGAAAGACGGTACGATGCGTCTTTGTATTGATTACCGTGAGCTTAATAAAGTAACGATCCGTAACAAGTATCCGTTGCCGAGAATCGACGATCTGTTCGATCAATTACAAGGGGCACGATACTTTTCCAAAATTGATCTTCGGTCCGAGTACCATCAACTTCGTATCCGAGATTGTGATATTCCGAAAACCGCATTCAGAACTCGCTATGGGCACTACGAATTCTTAGTAATGCCTTTCGGGCTAACTAATGCTCCAGCGGTCTTTATGGATCTTATGAATCGGGTTTTCAAAGATTATCTCGACGACTTTGTTATCGTGTTTATTGATGACATATTGATATATTCAAAGTCAAGAGAGAAACATGATCAACATCTTCACATCGTTTTGGAAACTCTTCGAACGAAAAAGTTATACGCAAAACGTTCTAAGTGTGAATTTTGGCTTGATCAAGTATCTTTTCTCGGACACGTAATTTCTGCAGAAGGTGTCAAAGTCGATCCAACGAAAATTGAAACTGTCACTAAATGGCCTCGACCTACGAACGTATCTGAAGTTCGTGGTTTTCTGGGTCTGGCCGGTTATTATAGACGATTCGTTGAAGGATTTTCTAAAATATCTCTACCGTTAACCCGATTACTCAGAAAAGGAGTCAAATTCAATTGGGGTTCCGAACAAGAATCTAGTTTCGAGGAATTGAAGCATCGATTGGTTACCGCACCTGTTCTTGTATTACCGTCTGGCACCGGAGGTTTTCAAGTTTACAGTGATGCTTCAAAGATAGGTCTCGGTTGTGTTCTTATGCAAAACGGTAGAGTGATCGCATATGCATCACGTCAATTAAAGCCTTATGAGGTCAATTATCCGACTCACGATCTCGAATTGGCTGCGGTTATCTTCGCACTTAAAATTTGGCGTCATTATTTGTACGGTGAAACATGTGAAGTTTTCACCGACCACAAGAGCCTTAAATATATATTTACTCAAAAAGAGTTAAATATGCGTCAACGGAGGTGGCTCGAACTTCTAAAGGATTACGATGTTCATATACAGTATCATCCGGGTAAGGCTAATGTAGTCGCCGACGCTTTAAGTCGTAAAGTTGTGGGACAGGTTTCCTCGTTACTTGTTCCTACAGAGTTAGCTTTGGAGATTGAACGGTTCGGACTAGAAATCTATCCGAGTTCACAAACAGAAATTCTATCGAATCTGATGGTAGAACCGACTCTAATTTCTCGGATAAAAGAAGCCCAACAAGACGACGTTGAATTGTGGGTGAACTTCCAGCAAGTAAAAGAGAATGTTAGTTCGGAATTCAGGATCGATGATGATCATGTGTTGTGGTTTCGGGATCGTCTTTGTGTTCCAAATAACTCGGAGCTTAAAGATCAGATTCTGACCGAAGCTCATAAATCTATGTTTTCCGTTCACCCGGGTACAACAAAAATGTATCGCGACTTACAGACCCGTTACTGGTGGGTTGGAATGAAACGAGATATCACCGATTTTGTAGCTCGTTGTCTCACTTGTCAACAAGTTAAAAGTGAACATCAACGTCCGGGTGGTCTTCTTCAATCGTTGAACATCCCGATATGGAAATGGGAACACGTAACTATGGATTTTGTAGTCGGACTACCCCGCACGACCTTGAAACACGATGCAATTTGGGTAGTGGTTGATCGACTGACAAAATCGGCTCATTTTCTTCCTATCCGACAAACATGGTCAATTGATAAATTGACAGAAGTATTCCAACGTGAGATTGTACGTCTCCATGGAACTCCTGTATCAATTACCTCCGATCGAGACCCACGTTTTACATCTCGATTTTGGGAAGGTTTACATAAAGTTTGGGGCACACGTTTGAATTTTAGTACAGCCTTTCATCCGCAAACTGATGGGCAATCTGAACGTACGATTCAAACACTGGAGGATATGCTCCGAGCATGTGCGATGGAATGGCATGGAAGTTGGGATAGTTATTTGTACTTAATAGAGTTCTCCTATAATAATAGTTGGCAGTCAAGTATCGACATGGCCCCGTATGAAGCACTTTATGGCCGAAAATGTCGAACACCGACTTGTTGGAATGAAGTTGGAGAACGTATTCTTGAAGGCCCAGAACTGGTACAAGTTACTACCGAGAAGGTCGAAATTGCGCGTCAAATGATGAAAGAGGCTCAGGCTCGTCAAAAGAGCTACGCCGACAAGCGACGACGACCTATCGAGTTCCAACCGGGAGATAAAGTTTTCTTGAAAGTTTCCCCAACTCGCGGTATCAGACGTTTCGGTCTAAAAGGAAAGTTGAGCCCGAGATATATTGGTCCCTTCGAAATTCTGGAAAGGGTTGGCGTTGTGGCTTACCGGTTAGCCCTACCGCCGCAATTATCCCAAATACATAATGTGTTCCATGTATCTTCACTTCGAGGGTACAACTATCATCCCTTACACGTCATTGAATATCCCTTGGAACACATAGATCCTGATCTTTCTTATCGCGAGGAACCTGAAGCGATTATTGATCGTGATGAGAGAGGTACACGAAAGAGAGTGATTCCTTTCGTAAAAGTTCTATGGAAAAATCATTCTGAACGTGAGGCGACATGGGAAACTGAGGAGCACATGCGACGGGAGTACCCCGAGTTCCTTAATCGATGTAAGTTTCCTATCTAAATTCGATTTCGGGGACGAAATCTTTTTTTTAAGGGGGGAATAATTGTAAGACCCGGTTTTAAAATAAAACGTATATTTTTTTTCTTACCCGAATTGAACCGTAATTAAATATAGCAACTAAAGATAGTTGAGGGATTAAAACCGTCAATTAACCAAACTATATAATTATATATATAAAAAAAAAAAAAAAAATTCATAAGAGTATATTACATATCGTACCTGTGCACCGTCTCTCTCTCATCTCTCTCTCTCTCTAAACTTTCAAATAACTTCTCTCTAGATTATCTTACGATCCGTTGAAGTAATCGACGAAATAACTACATATTCGGAATCTACGCGACGAACCCTTCTTAGAGGTATAAATTTCTTCTTAAGTTATTTAAGTTGGTAAGTTAGGGTAGTTAAAGTTGGTTGGTAGATTATGATTATATAATACAAAGTTATAATCATGTATATGTATAGGAATGTTTGTTTTTGTCAAAATTACAAACGGGTAAAGTTTAGAATCAAAATGGTGATATTTGTATCTAGATGTTTAACCGCACACCAAGTGATCGGTTTAATGTCTACGTGAACAAAATCCGTGCTTAAGCTTATAATATAACCATTGAGTTTTAGGTTATGCGATTATTAATAATTGGTGGTTTAAATAGGCAATCGAACGGGTTAAAGTTCGTCTTCAGTCTCGCGTGTTACGTCTCAATTTGGTTAAGGTATGGATTTCATTTCTTTTGAATCGTGGGCAACTATTTGTTGTAGTTGACCCTTCCTAAAGGTGGTTCACCACCTTGTGATTGATCAATCGAACGTGATCAACAAATGTGGAATTATACACACACACATACACATTGATTTGGTTTATTGAATCAATTGTTTGAACATTTTGATGTTTTATTAAAATGTGTCTCGTATGAGATTGTTTATGAAAAATGTGAAGTATATAGATTATAATTTCTGTGATCGCCATTTGGGTAAGTGGCATATGTTTAGTTTTCATTGATTTTAGAAGAACCCAATAAATGGGCACATTATTTGGGATGCCTTCTATGGCGGCTTTGTTGTCATAGCGTCTTGCAGATGACGGTCCACCAGAGTTAAGCCTATGTGGCTTACGTGAACCCACTCTGGGAGGACTTGGCTGACTTTGTTGGCTCCAGGGCGGATGAATCGATTCTAGAACTTTACCCACATAATATGTGACCGTGGTTAAATTCACGGGGGATCCGTTGTGTGTGCCCGCATGCCGACCCAGTTCGTGTGGTTTGGCCACCCCACGAACACAACGACTGGAATTGACGGACTTTATTTATATTACATTTTGAAGTTAAAGTGTGAACTGTTCTTGAGATTATTGTTTTTGATTATATTACCGAACGTTTCTTTTGATTTAAATGAACTATGAACTTCAGTCTCAAGAACTTTCTTCGAATTGAATTTTTAAGTCTTCCGCTTCGTTATCGATGTTTTTATTATTATTTACGAATTTATATTATAATCCATTCACTGAGCCCTGTGCTCAGCCGTGTTTTTGTTTTCTGACACGGCAGGTTCGAAGTGACGTTTACAGGGACGGAAATTGAGATCGAGCGTGTTATTTTGGAGTTCTTAGAATCGCATTATTATATAAACGTTCTAAGTTTATAAAATCTTTTGAAGTATAAGATTTTGGATTGTAATATATGTTTAGAGTTTATTAGTAGCTTTGATTTAGTTGTGTAATTATGTTAAGTCTCGTATGTGACATCACCCGTTCCGGACCACGGGAACGGGGGATGTTACACATAAACTTTTATATGTTTATATCATAAAAGAACAAACAATCACAACCACACCGGTGGAAAGACAATATATTAGAAGAAGACGATGAGTATAAGCGTGATATAAATGACAAGAGTTAAAAAATATCTTTTATGTTATAAAATCAACAACCACAACAAATATAATGTGACACCATTAGATTTGAGTACTCTCAAATATTGAATTGTGGTGTTATTTGATTATTCCACATTGGAGGGGAAATGATAGATGAAATAAGGGTCGAGTATATAAAAAGAGGATGAGATACCATGATATTTAAGTATTCTTAAATCTTGAATTATAATATTATTTGGTTATTTCACATCGATGTAAAGATGAAAGATTGGAAGAAGGGGTGGGTATATGAAAAGAGATGAGATGTCTTTCAAAGGTATCCCCTCCCATTTTTATACCTACTACCGCTTCCATTATTTCAGTTTCTTATTAATGTGAGATAACTAACTACAATGAAAGGTTTGAGAATATTCAAATCTCATGATATCACATCAAATTTCATTGGTTGTTCCTTTAATATTTAGTGGTCTATGCTTATAACAATTAGTTGCGTAATTATTTTTTGTTATTGTTTATTAAGCAAGCTTAACCATATTTCTTCTCCTGATATATTACACGTTATTGCTTATAATTGCATCATATTTCTTCATATTTAATGAATAATACATTATGTTAAACAATTAATAATATACTCTTATTTCATTTCATGTTGCATCATATACTATTTAACTACACTTCTCATCATTATCGTGACAATATGACTTATAATGTATAAATAACATTTGGTTATAATATATTATTTTTTCAATGTCAGTGATCTTTTCCATTTATTTATTTATGCTACATTTAATTAGTTGTTAATTAACAAAATATTTTTTAACATTTATTTATATAGACAATGTACAAATTACTATCCAAATTACTCATGCTACCGCGCAACGCGCGGTTCCCACACTAGTTTATATAAAAGAAGGATGAGGGGAGAGAATTAAGGAGATGCTTCCAAGCCTAATTATCTTTTTTCTCACATTTTTGAATTATTTTTAAATAGTTTCATCATATTAAATACAATGACTTTACATTTTTTTCATCTATCTATATCTATGTAAATGATGATTCTAAAGAAATGATGTAGCATCTTCTAATTTTTAGAAGCATTATCCCCTTTTATCCCAAATTTTTGATTTTTTAAAATGTTGAATATGTTAAAGATTTTCCCGTCCCCATATGTAAATTATATTTTCATCAAACATGATGATCTTTTTAATAATTTTACACACCTATCACAGTTTATGTTATTAACCATGTGTTTTTTTCTTTTTTATGTTATTAACTATTCATTTTCTATTAATTATCTTAATTAATCATTCAATTTATTGCAATTTATGTAAATTAACTTTGATTTTCCTTTCATGTTACTAACCATTCATTTTCCTTTTCTTTATTTTAATTAATCATTTATGTTCACTTTTTTGTTTTTTGTTGGCTATGTTATTGTTTTTTTTAACTCTTTGGTCATACAACAACTACCTCTCAATCTCTGCCTTTAATACATAGAAACATTTAAACTATAGTTGTTAATAATAATTTTCATCATACATATAATATATTTTGTAACTCTATTAATGAATCTCCTCAAAGCCAATCTTTATCTAAAATAAATTGTTCTATGTGGATTTGCAACATATTTCATATTTATTGAAATAGTCAACAAAAACAAATCTTACAGTTTGGTTAATATAAAATTTGATCATCGCGCGTAGTAAAAGAAGGATGAGGAGAGAGAGTTAAAGAAAAGCCTCTATTGAGGTCATAAAATTTTGTGGGAGTTTTGATTTTTTTTAAATAAAAAATAAAACATCAAATGTGTTCAACTTCTCATTTTCTCTATTTAATTTTTATTAGTTTTATATCAAATTCCTTTTTTATTTAATCAAACCATAATTCAAAAAATCAAACATTTACTAAAAATTTAAGATTTTAATTATTTTCTTATAAAGATGATTATTTTATTTTTATTTAATGAAATTTACTTATTTTATTAGAGTGTTTTTTTAGTAAACTAACAATGTTTATAAATGAATACTTATTTTTTTAGAGTATTTTTTTTCGTAATCTAACATCAATATATAAAAGAATGATGAGGAGAGAGAGTTAAAGGAGAAACCTCCATTGAGGTCATAGAATTTTGTGGGAGTTTTAATTTTTTTTAAATAAAAAATGTAGAATTAAATGTGTTCAACTTCTAATTTTCTCTATTTAATTTTTATTAGTTTTATATCAAATTCCTTTTTTATTTAATCAAACAATAATTCAAAAAATCCAACATTTACTAAAATTTTAAGATTTTAATTATTTTTTTATAACGATGATTATTTTATTTTTATTTAATGAATTTACTTATTTTATTAGAGTATTTTTTTTAGTAAACTAACAATGTTTATAAATGAATACTTATTTTTTTAGAGTAGTTTTTTTTAGTAAGCTAACAATGTTTATAAATCAATACTTATTTTATTAGAGTAGTTTTTTTTAGTAAGCTAACAATGTTTATAAATCAATACTTATTTTATTAGAGTTTTTTTTAACTAAGCTAACAATGTTTATAAATCAATTCTTCTTTTGAGGTTTAATTAAAAGGAAGAAAATCAAAAGACTCACTAATAAAGAGACCCATTCACTAATAATTTATTCTTACTTATTTCTATTTGTCATTTCTTTTTCCTCTAACCTATAAGAAAATTGAAGTAAAGCACTAACCCACAATTATTATTACTTATTACTATTTATTGTTCCTTCTTTCTTTTTTTCTTTATCCTTCATTCTCCAAGACTACCTTTTACCTACAATCTTCTTGTCGACCACTATTTTTGAAAGCCGATTTAGAGGCGACCCAAGGTGTCGGCGAATTAATTTTGTGTTGAGGTCCGAGATCCATGGAAGAAGAAACAACTATTATAGCGAGGTGATGGATTTCGTGTTCGGTAATTTGAACAATGATAAAAGAGAAGAATGAGCAACAAGTCATAGTCGTAAGTTTGAATGACATTTTCTACTTCTATCTTACATTTTTGTAGATTTTTGTAGTACTTTGTTCTCCCCTAGAAGAGTTGGAGAGCATCCATCATTGAGACGCCTTCACTATTTATATACTTCATAATCTTTTCATGATTTAATTTATAAAAGTATATAAACAAATTAAAAGGCAATGCAACCGGTATTTGATTGAAGTTCTTTCCAAAGAAACCATGGGAACGAAGGAGTAAAGTTTAAGAGGGAATAAGGATTTGAAAACTCAAAGTTGCATTAGTTTTTCCAATCAAAAATGTTATTGATTATGCCAACATCAACCTCAATTGAAATGATGGAATGTCAACTATTCCTCTTAGTATTGTGTCTTGCAGATCGTTTATTGAAAAATGATGTTTGTGTATCTTTATGCTTGCAATTTCAGGATGAGAAGCTTGAAGAAGGGGATGAAACCCTTTATAAAAATACATCTTCCAAGTTAGTAATGCTATGTTTCTACTTTCTAACAGTCTTATAAGGAATTATGACGTTATGTTTTTGAATTTAACTCTTTTAGGCCTTGACAACGGTGAAACTTCACACATTTGTTGTAAGGTATGAGGATAATATATTTATAGATGTAAACAATTTTTTTTAAAATTATTATTAAGGTTTCCAAGTAATGGAAGAAAAAGAGTTTATTAACTATATTATACAGACTAGCAAGATAACTGGAGATATGCCAATAAATTACTTGACAAAAACCCGTATGGTTGATCGGTTAATTAAGAGAGGTGATTAAGGTTTTGGTTAAGCTTAGTCGATCAACCGTTCCGGACCACGGGGACGGGAGATGTTACAAATATGGTATCAGAGCATAGGTTACGACTTGTAGATTAAATAAGTTTGACTTGTGAGAATTGGGTAGACATTAGAATGGGTATACTAGAATTTAATTATATTTATTGATTTTCAATCCGTAACTGTTTTGAATTCTGATCTTGATGTTGTTTTGTATTAGAATGTCGAGACGTGGTCGCCCGCGCAAGTCTAGATCTCAACATGAGGGTAACCCAATTCCCAACCCAGTGGGCGGTACTAGTGAACCTAATATTGCTGATGTGGTCCGTCAAACCATGTCAAGTATGATGCCTGCATATCTTGAACAAGCCATCCAGGCTATGCGACAGACGGCACAAAATCTTCCTCCAAATCCGAATACAAATCCAAATCCAAATTCTGGTCCTACATCAAATATTGGAAATCCCGGATCAAGTTCGGGTAATCCAACGGGAGAAATGCATACATGGCTAGAGAGGTTTAATAAACAGAAACCTCAATCTTTCTCAATGGCCGTAGATTCAGTAGATGCTGAACACTGGATTCGGCACATCGAAAAGATTTTTAATGTCTTAGATATTCCAGATCAGTACAGGGTCCGCTTGGCTACTTACAAGTTTGAGAAAGAAGCGAACAATTGGTGGGAAGCTTGCGTTCAAACTGACCCATCTGTTAAGAACTTATCTTGGGATAACTTCAAAGAATTTTTCTTCAATCAGTATTTTACGGCGGCAGATCGCGATGCTTATGTGCAAGACTATTCAACGATCCAACAAGGCGAGGAAGAAACCGTTGCCGACTACATGGCTCGTTTTCTTAAGTTTTCTCGTTTTGCAGGAAATACCGCAGGCACACAAGCGCAACAAGCCAATAAGTTTAAATGGACACTTAACTCGAAGTATAAGGATAGTCTCTTGAATCTTCCTTTTAATACTGTTACTGAAGTGGCCGACGCAGCGAAGAATATTGATCGGTCACAACAACAACAGTTAACTTCACGCGTTTACAATAAGAAACGTGGACCTGGATCTTTCCAAAGCAACCCTCGTTTTGTAAAGTCAAAGTCGAACATTAACCCACATAAAAGTTTAAGTCAATTCACGCCACAACTTCCAGTGTTTTCTAACAGAGGGAGTCAAAATGTTTCGAGTCCAATTAATATTTGTGATAAGTGTAATCTTCGACATCGGCCGGGTCCGTGTCTAAAGATGACCGGTTCGTGTTTTAATTGTCAAGAACAAGGGCATATGGCCAGAGATTGTCCTAAAGCTGGAAAAGGAAAAGGAAAACAAGCAACTACTAGTGGGCGAGTCTTTGCATTACCTGGCGACAAATCTCAAGCGGGTATGATTTCAGGCCATGCTAACTTAAATGATTTATCTGTTTATGCCTTGTTTGATACCGGAGCAACACACTCTGTTGTTTCTGAACAATTAGAATCCCGGTTAAAACCTTATGAACAAACCACCGAATGTCCAGTCGTAATATCTACCCCAATGGGTGGTTCAATCTGTGTGTTAACTCGATTTTCAAATTGTCCGTTAATTGTTGGAGATCGCATACGGGAGGTCACTCTACTTCCAATGCATATGTCCCACTTTCAATTAATATTGGGTATGGACTGGTTGTCACACCACCATGCAACTATAGACTGTAACGCCAAGCAAATATTATTTGGAGATGTTGACAAACCAGAGGCAATCTTCCAAGGAGGTACTCCAAAAGAAGATGTTAGCGCTTTAACTTCTATTACGGTGCACCAGTATACTTGGCAAAGTAATGAAGGTTTTCTGGCCTCGTTACAAGATCCCGAACAGATAATCCCTACATCTGCACCCGTACCTGTTGTTTCCGAATATCTTGATGTGTTTCCCGACGATTTACCGGGTATACCACCAGTTCGGAAAGTCGAATTTACCATCGATCTAGTTCCGGGAGCTTCTCCTATTTCTAAGGCTCCCTACCGAATGGCTCCAACTGAAATGAAGGAACTCAAAACTCAACTCGATGATTTATTAAAGAAAGGTTTCATTCGACCCAGCGTTTCACCCTGGGGAGCTCCGGTTCTCTTTGTTAAAAAGAAAGACGGTACGATGCGTCTTTGTATTGATTACCGGGAGCTTAATAAAGTAACGATCCGTAACAAGTATCCGTTGCCGAGAATCGACGATCTGTTCGATCAATTACAGGGGGCACGATACTTTTCCAAAATTGATCTTCGGTCCGGGTACCATCAACTTCGTATCCAAGATTGTGATATTCCGAAAACCGCATTCAGAACTCGCTATGGGCACTACGAATTCTTAGTAATGCCTTTCGGGCTAACTAATGCTCCAGCGGTCTTTATGGATCTTATGAATCGGGTTTTCAAAGATTATCTCGACGACTTTGTTATCGTATTTATTGATGACATATTGATATATTCAAAGTCAAGAGAGAAACATGATCAACATCTTCACATCGTTTTGGAAACTCTTCGAACGAAAAAGTTATACGCAAAACGTTCTACGTGTGAATTTTGGCTTGATCAAGTATCTTTTCTCGGACACGTAATTTCTGCAGAAGGTGTCAAAGTCGATCCAACGAAAATTGAAACTGTCACTAAATGGCCTCGACCTACGAACGTATCTGAAGTTCGTGGTTTTCTGGGTCTGGCCGGTTATTATAGACGATTCGTTGAAGGATTTTCTAAAATATCTCTACCGTTAACCCGATTACTCCGAAAAGGAGTCAAATTCAATTGGGGTTCCGAACAAGAATCTAGTTTCGAGGAATTGAAGCATCGATTGGTTACCGCACCTGTTCTTGTATTACCGTCTGGCACCGGAGGTTTTCAAGTTTACAGTGATGCTTCAAAGATAGTTCTCGGTTGTGTTCTTATGCAAAACGGTAGAGTGATCGCATATGCATCACGTCAATTAAAGCCTTATGAGGTCAATTATCCGACTCACGATCTCGAATTGGCTGCGGTTATCTTTGCACTTAAAATTTGGCGTCATTATTTGTACGGTGAAACATGTGAAGTTTTCACCGACCACAAGAGCCTTAAATATATATTTACTCAAAAAGAGTTAAATATGCGTCAACGGAGGTGGCTCGAACTTCTAAAGGATTACGATGTTCATATACAGTATCATCCGGGTAAGGCTAATGTAGTCGTCGACGCTTTAAGTCGTAAAGTTGTGGGACAGGTTTCCTCGTTACTTGTTCCTACAGAGTTAGCTTTGGAGATTGAACTGTTCGGACTAGAAATCTATCCGAGTTCACAAACAGAAATTCTATCGAATCTGATGGTAAAACCGACTCTAATTTCTCGGATAAAAGAAGCCCAACAAGACGACGTTGAATTGTGGGTGAACTTCCAGCAAGCAAAAGAGAATGTTAGTTCGGAATTCAGGATCGATGATGATCACGTGTTGTGGTTTCGGGATCGTCTTTGTGTTCCGAATAACTCGGAGCTTAAAGATCAGATTATGACCGAATCTCACAAATCTATGTTTTCTGTTCACCCGGGTACAACAAAAATGTATCGCGACTTACAGACCCATTACTGGTGGGTTGGAATGAAACGAGATATCACCGATTTTGTAGCTCGTTGTCTCACTTGTCAACAAGTTAAAAGTGAACATCAACGTCCGGGTGGTCTTCTCCATTCGCTGAACATCCCGGTATGGAAATGGGAACACGTAACTATGGATTTTGTAGTCGGACTACCCCGCACGACCTTGAAACACGATGCAATTTGGGTAGTGGTTGATCGACTGACAAAATCGGCTCATTTTCTTCCTATCCGACAAACATGGTCAATTGATAAATTGACAGAAGTATTCCAACGTGAGATTGTACGTCTCCATGGCACTCCTGTATCAATTACCTCCGATCGAGACCCACGTTTTACATCTCGATTTTGGGAAGGTTTACATAAAGCTTGGGGCACACGTTTGAATTTTAGTACAACCTTTCATCCGCAAACTGTTGGTCCCGAAGGTGCTTAACAAGTTTGTAGAAGGGGGGGGGGGGTTGAATACAAACACATAAATTAAAGTTTAATAAATTGTTTATTGATACAATTTACAAGTTTGTTGCGGAATAAGATTAAGACAGACTCAATCTAAACAAACTTAAGAAACACTAAGATGGTTGCACAAGAAATTCAGAGAATGGGGGATTTTAGAGAGATAGAAAACAAGGGTTTCTATTTTGGAGTTCAAGGATTGAGCACACCTTCAGATGAAGGAGTGAGCTTCCTATTTATACCCTATGCATTAAATGCATGGCAGGGTACTTTACACGTGGCATTCATAGATTGGCTTTGGTAGTCTCACTTTTGGAGACCTGCTTTTGGCCACTTTATGAACAGTGTAGTTGACAGAGTTGGTGTACGATTTGTGGCAGAGACTTGTCCGTTCTGACACATCGTACTGGTTGTGCAAGGTAAGACAAAAGAAAACTTGAGGCATAAGCTTTGTGATCGTTGATCGCTGAGTATCTCTTCTTCCAGAGATAAAGAAGTTCAGCTATCGCTGAAGCTTTTCCTCAGGCTTCTTCGCGTAAGTAGATTTGTCTGGTCTTCGTTGATATCCGCATCAGGTCACTAGTAGACTTATCTATTGTTCAGTGGCTTCGTCTTCGATTCAGCTATGAACTATGTTGACGCGAGACTTGTCTTCAGGGATTACGTTAACTGTGTTACATAGGAAACTATCAGTGATAACTGAACAGACTCAGTTTGATCGCTGAAAGTGAAACACATACATATTAAATGTTTACAGAATGGTCATCAGCGATAACTGAACAGACTCAGTCTGATCGCTGATGATGAAACACTTAATACATATAATAACGTAATTTTCACTAAGTATAAAAGAGGGTCGTTATCAAATCACTGAGAGAGTTTGGATCAACAATCTCCCCCTATTTGATAATGACAAAGTAACAAAAGAAAATTACTTTTTAATTCAAAATATAGGAATAAAAAGGACTCATAGAATGCATGTCCCAATTACTATTTTGAGGGATCTTTTACAGTACTGATAGGGTTAAGTACATCACTGCAATTTTCATTTAATTCAGGGATAGAATTACAAGATATGAAAATCATAAGTACAAGTGACTAACTAACTACTGTAAGTATAACTAACAGATTACAGATAAGAAAACTAATCTATCAGCTATAAGAAGATTTGGGAGGATTGATCATATACTCAGGTATTTCTTCTCCTTTCTGTCTTCGTTCCAAAGATTCTTGACTGATAATTTCTTTAATTTTTTCAGCAGCAGGGAAGAAGTCACACCATAAGCATAAGAGATCCTTGAGATGATTCAGAGGACAGATAGGAATCTCAGAGATTCTTTGAAATCTGAGTTCCTCATCATCATCTCTGAAGAATATTCCATAAGGCTTGTCGATTACTTGACCAGCTTGGAAGGGACCACCAGGAGGCAGAGATAAGTCCAGAACTGAAAGATCAGGAGGAGGACCAAACAGTGCATCTCTTGAAAATTTGATAGAAGTTTCATTCCTGATGATGGCGACATCTTCAGAGGAGGAGGACCCAATTTTTCTCTTGAGTTTCAAAGATTTGGGAGGAAGAGGAGATGGCAGCTTTAGTACAGAAACGACTCTATTTATGAGGGCTTCAAGGAGTCCTTCAACGTAGCCTCTGTATGTAGATTTGGATTTCTTCAGCGCATCCCAGAACTCTAACCATTCCGTAAATCCGAAGCTTTCAAGTTTTGATACGTACATTGCTTTTTGGGTTCCATCCTCTCTGGTAATCTCCATGGTCACTGAGAGTTGATCTTTCTTCTTGCGACCAGAGATAGTCACGGCTGATATTGGAAGAAGATCAGAACGATAATCCATCTTTTGTTTGCACCATTCGATAGACTTATCGTTGATCTCTTGTTCTTTGAAGCGTTCCTCTTCAATTTCTTTCAGTAGTGCTGCTTGAACTTCCACAGGTTTGCTTTTTAGCTTTTTGTCCCTAACTTGAGAGGATTGAATCTTTAAAGCGAGTTGGGCATCTCGTTTGCATTCAGCGATTAGCTTATCAGCTTTGGCAGATTCTTCTCTTTCAGCTTCAGTAAGGAAGTCGAGCTCTGTGGATATTTGAAGAGGGATTTTCAGCCGTTGACTTTCTAGTTGAGCGATCATTTCAACTCTTTTCTTCACCACTTCCTCTGACCAATGAGATGGTCGAGAGGGCCTTCCTGGATAGACCAGGGAATCTTCTTCTTCTTCATCAATCTCAGCGATAGAGATTGGGATTATTTCTTCAGCGATAGCCGCTGGTATTATTTGTAGTTCAGAACCCTTAAGCAGGGGTGAGAACTGAGAAGGATGCTCCCCCTCAGATTGTGATCCAGTCCTCAAGCATTCTTCAGCGATTGGTTGCTTGTCTTTGCTTTGCGAAGGAACACTTGAAGATGTATCACCTCTCACCCCTGTTTTGACAACCTCTTGCGAAGTTGTCCCTGATACGACGTTCGGCTTAGAGAACCACATAGATTGGTCTTCATCGTCGTCGTCGTCGTCGGAGGGCTGATCCTTTTCTTGATCAACAAGATCTAGATCATCTTCCTCTTCATCATCTTCTTCCTCATCCTCTTCAAAGAGAATGGAGTGAATCGATGAGGATTCTTTTGCCTTCTCCTCCTCAGATTGAGAGGGAGGTTCCTTAGCTTCCCCAGCAGCAATAGAGGTTTCTTCAGTTTTCTCCCCCACTTTGTCATTATCAGCGGTAGGGGATTGTTCAGCTGCTGGAGTTGCTGTTGAAGCTTTTAGCACTTGAACGTCAGCCTCCAGACGCTTAACTCGGTCTTCAACCGCAGGTATGTCGCATGTGGCATCATGAATGAATTCCACAGCGATGTTGAGGTTGGTACGATCATCTTCAGTGAAGGAGGGAGGCAGCGCTGGAGCTGGTTCATTCACTTTCTGTAGAACTTGCTGAAGAAGGGACGTGCAGAGGTCAACCTTGGAAGAGAGACCCTGAACTTCAGCTGTAAGAGACTCAAATCGTCCTTGAAAGAGTCGAGAGGACTCTCTGAGTTGGACGACTTGTTCTTCAAGAGCTGAAAGTTGAGAGTTCTCAGCTTTAGATGAGCAAGTGGCGGTCAACTTCTTCAGCTCCTCACCAGCCTGATTTACGGCGTTGGTGGTTTCATTGATGGTGTTGGTGAGAGCATCCACCTTTTCTCCTAGACTGTTGACATGCGTGTCAACAGTCGCCAAGCTAGGACCTGAAAATAATGTTAGTTCAGATATGGGCTTATTTGGAGAGGGGGGGAGAGAAGTGTTTAGGAGTATAGGTGTACCTGATGTATCAAACATTTTGTAGAACTGCATAGATTCCTCAAAAGTTTGATGCTCAGGTCCTATAGGGAAAGAAGAGGTGGCAGGTTCAGAGACCAAATGAGGAGAGAAGGGAAGAGTTTTGGGGATAGAAGTAGGGATGGGGTTAATCTCAGGGAATGAGATAGTAGGTGGGGTTACTGATGATGTGACAGCGAGTGAGATCGCTGACACGGCAGTATGAGTGACTGCTGAAGTTGTGGAGGAAAGACCCACAAAAGCATCTAAGGTAGCTTGTTGAGAAGCTCCCTCAGGTATAGTACTAGAAGGTGTACTTTCCTTAGTCTTTTTGGCCTTTTTGGAAGGACCAATCGGACTAGCTGATGGTCTTTTAGAAGTAGTGGTAGCGACAGGGATAGCAGACGAAGGAACCGTCTGCGTGGTCGCTGAAGATGAAGAAGAATGGAGAGAGAGACGAGAGCGAAGGAGAGAGATACTTACCTCGTCGGCGAGTGGCTTGACCTCTAGTGATCGTTGACCAACCCTGGCAAAGGTGCCATCATCTTTGGTGGGATAGGTGTTGGGATAGAGGAACTTGATATACGTACATATGAAACGTACATATGAGATCTTGGGATCTCGTTCAGGCTTCTCTAATCTCGACCTCAGATCTTCAAAGATGGCTGTGGCGTAGTCAAAGTTTTGACCAGCGATAACGGAGTATGCCATCTGCAGTTGTGTTTTGCTGGCTTGATCCAGCGAACCACTCTTCCCACTCATGCACTGAATTATATGCGAGAAGATAAAGTTCAGTTGTGATGGCATCTGAGCTTTAAGAATCTTGGTGAGCTTCTTGTTAGGAATAGAAGATCTTGGTTTGTTTTCCCAACAATAGCCCATTGCGTCCAGGAAGGATATCAGCTCATCATCAGTGGGGAGTGCGTCGAATCCACTCTTTGGTTTGTCAGGGAATCTTAAAGATTTCCTGAGGCTAAGAGCGGTCATGCTCCCTGGCCCTAATTCCGTGCTGAACGAGATAGCAGGGACTCGTTCGCCTTTCCTGTTGGTAAGTTCAGTTGCATCAGCAGTGAACCAGAACTGCTGAAGTAGAGTCTTGGAGGGCTTAGGATCCACAGTGATCGCGTAAGCTATGCATGACTGCTTGAGGAATTCAGCAGCTTCCACCAGATGTGGGTATTTGTCAGCTTTGAAGTCGAGTCTGGCCAAATGATTACATTTAGTAATCTCAACTTCAGTGAGAGCGAATCGTACATGCTTGGAAGCAACGATTGAAGACTGTGTCATTTCTGTTATGGAAAGAGGCATAATAGAAGAAATGATTTAGATTAAAAATAATATGATTACCAGTTTCCATAGAAGAAGGGAAACTGGAAAATTATCGAGTTATTTTTAGGAGAAAAATAGTGTTCTGGGTAGAAAGAATGAAGAACACTTTAAAACCAAAAGGTTTTTATTTAAAAACATAAAATCAGAAGGAATGATCTTTAGTTTTTACAAAAAAAACGTTTTATAAAATCCATAGAAAGCGAGTAGGATTTTAAAAGAATAAAAAGCATATGAACAAAGCATATAAACATGAAATAAACCTGTGTATCTTGAAGAAAAAGAGTTGCAGATTCAATATTCTGGGTTTACTTGCTTGAGTGTTCTTGAGAGAATGTTTCTTGCTTTGAAAGTTTTGAAAGCGTAAACCGTATAAAGGAAAGAAGAATTCCTTTTATACGAAGAGAGAGAAGAGAGATAAGAGAGAGAATGAAGCGGGAAAAGAAATCATCATGACATTGACACGTTCCACGAAGTTGATTGGATAGGAGGGCAACGGACGAACGTGTCAGAAAAGGCATGTCGTGGATTGTCGGTTCAAATGACGTCATAGAGGAGAGAGACTGTTCATTTGTCCGTTGAAATGATCACTGAAGAAAAGTCAGCGATAGATTTTTTTTTTTTTTTTTTAAAGTATCCCTGATTGTAAAGATAGGGATAGATTTTCCTTTTAAAAGATCACTGACTGGAAATATCAGTGATTAATGTATTTTTCAAAAAAAAACTTTTAATCACTTGAAGAAAGTTCAGTGATTAAAGTTTATATTTTGAAGAAAAACATCTTTGAGGGAGAGAGAACATACCTGAGAGTCAGAATGTTTATCAGAGAGAATGATGAGGGGAACTTTTGATTACTGACACAATACATGAACGCTGAAGAATTATTCTTCGAGGTTCAGCATTCCAAGCTCACTGATGAGAAAGTTGAACCTTGTCTCATCAAGAGGTTTGGTGAATATATCAGCAAGCTGAAAGTCAGTAGGGATAAAGTGAAGTTCAATATCACCATTCATCACATGATCTCTGATAAAGTGATATCTGATCTCTATGTGTTTTGTCTTTGAATGTAGCACTGGATTATTTGCTATAGCGATAGCACTTGTGCTGTCGCAATAGATAGGAATCTTTGACAGCTGAAGGTCATAATCTAATAGTTGATTTCTCATCCATAGGATTTGTGAACAACAGCTTCCAGCGGCTACGTATTCAGCTTCAGCTGTGGAAGTGGACACAGAATTTTGCTTCTTGCTTGTCCAGCTTACCAGCTTTCCTCCCAAGAGTGGACATCCACCAGTGGTACTTTTTCTGTCAAGTTTACAGCCTGCAAAATCACTATCAGAATACCCAGTTAGATCGAACCCTGAGTCTTTGGGATACCAAAGACCGAGGTTAGGAGTTCCTTTCAGATATCTGAAAATTCGCTTTACAGCGATCACATGGGATTCCTTGGGTTCAGATTGATAGCGTGCACATAAACAAGTAGAGTACATGATGTCAGGTCGGCTTGCTGTAAGATACAGCAATGAGCCTATCATTCCTCTATAGGCAGTGACATTAACAGGTTTTCCAGATGGATCCTTGTTAAGTGTCAGTGGTGGTGCCATAGGAGTTTTCATCGCTGAAGTTTGTGTTAAATCAAACTTCTTCAGCATGTCTTTAACATACTTACCTTGGCAGATAAAAGTACCTTTGTCAGATTGTTTAATCTGAAGACCAAGAAAATATGTCAGCTCACCCATCATACTCATTTTATATTCTTTCTTCATTCTTTCAGCGAAGCGAGTACATAGAGATGGGTTAGTAGAACCAAATATTATGTCATCGACATATATTTGTACAAGAATTATATGACCTTTTATCTTCCTGAAAAATAACGTATTATCAATCTTGCCACGTTCAAAATTTTCAGAGATAAGAAAAGATGAGAGAGTGTCATACCAAGCACGAGGGGCTTGTTTTAAACCATAGAGAGCCTTATCCAATTTATAAACATAATTTGGATGCTTAGGGTCATAGAACCCTGGTGGTTGTTCTACATAAACTTCTTCATTCAGTTTTCCATTCAGAAAAGCTGATTTTACGTCCATTTGATAAACGATGAAGTCTTTATAGACTGCATAAGCTAAGAATAGTCGAATTGCTTCGAGCCTGGCCACAGGGGCAAAGGTTTCATCATAGTCTATGCCTTCCTCTTGTCTGTATCCCTGAGCAACAAGTCGAGCCTTGTTGCGAGTTACAATTCCATGTTCATCTAACTTGTTTCTAAACACCCATTTGGTGCCTATTACAGTTTTATCAGATGGTCTAGGAACGAGATTCCAAACTTTGTTTCGAGAGAATTCAGTCAGCTCTTCTTGCATAGCGCTGACCCAGTTTGGATCTCTGAGGGCATCATCAGTCTTCTTTGGTTCTATTAAGGAGAGAAAGTTTACAAAGAGACAGATATTACCTGAGCTTCGTCGTGTCTGAATACCTGCATCTGGATTACCAAGAATTTGATCTATGGGGTGATCTCTGGTCCATCGCTGAGCAGGAGCAAGATTGCTTATTTCAGCGATAGGATCAACAATAGGAGCAGTCACTGATGAAGATGCTTGAGGTTCATCAGCTAGTAATTGTTGAACATTAGATACACCAATACTTTCAGAAGGGTTTTCAGACGTAGATGGATTTGATGGTAGAAGTGTGTTTAGAGGTTCAGCTGAAATCCATGAGTTGGATTCAGCGGTGGGAGGTATGATACTTGGTTCTTCATCAGTAGCTGGAGTTTCAGTGTGCTGTTGGTTTGAGAAGAAAGGTTCAGTTCCTTTATAGTGAGAGATCATCCAAGTATTCAGTTCTTCATTGTCAGCGATTGGTTTAGAGTTCGCTGAGCGCGTTTCATCAAACGTGACATGAATGGTTTCTTCTACGGTTTGTCTTCTTTTGTTGAAAACTCTGTAGGCTTTTGAGATGGAGGAATATCCTAAAAATATTCCATCATCGGCTTTTGGGTCGAACTTTCCAAGTTGATCTTTGTTGTTTAAGATAAAGCACTGACAACCAAAGATATGAAGAAAGCTGATAGAAGGCTTCCTTCCAAGAAAGAGTTCATAAGCTGTCTTCCCAAATCGCTTTATTATCAGCGATTTGTTTTGAGTAAAACATGCAGTGTTTACAGCTTCTGCCCAAAATTGAGTAGGGAGGTGAGAATCGCTGAGCATTGATCTAG
This sequence comes from Arctium minus, assembly GCA_954870635.1. Classification (NCBI taxonomy): domain Eukaryota; kingdom Viridiplantae; phylum Streptophyta; class Magnoliopsida; order Asterales; family Asteraceae; genus Arctium; species Arctium minus. Next base: position 125,906,113 of record OX941081.1, on the reverse strand, counting down.
CAGCTTCTATGATCGTTCTATTTCTTCTTTCAGCGACTCCATTTTGCTGAGGTGTTCTTACTGAAGAGAAGTTGTGAGAGATTCCCTTGTTCTCAAAGAAATTGTTCAGGGAACTATTTTTGAATTCAGTTCCATGATCACTCCTTATTGATCGAACAGTAAGATTATTCAGCACTTCCATCTTTTTGACAAAAGATATTAGTTCTTCTGGAGTATCATTCTTACAGCGAAGAAAAATAACCCAGGTGTAGCGAGAATATTCATCTACAATGACAAGCGTATATTTCTTTCCAGCTATTGATTGGATATTGACAGGGCCAAATAGATCCATATGCAAGAGCTGAAGAGGACTTGTTACTGAGGAAACTTGTTTCGACTTGAAACTAGCTCTTGTTTGTTTTCCTTTTTCACATGCTGAGCAGAGAGATTCTTTAGCATATGAGTGCTGAGGAAGACCAGAAACCAATTCCTTAGATGAGAGAGAATTCAGGGTTTTGAAGTTTAGATGAGAGAGCCTTTTATGCCATAGCCAGTTGACATCAGAAGAGGCCTTAGAGAGAAAACATAAGTTATCAGTGATAGTAGAGTCCATATCTATTACATAGACATTTTCTCTTCTATAACCACTGAGAGCAAGTTTTCCTTTTTCATCTATCACTGAACATGCTTTCTTAGAAAAGCGAACTTCGTAGTCTTTGTCACATAGCTGACTGATGCTTAGAAGATTGTGCTTCAGTCCATCTACATAAGCGACTCTTCGAAAGGTAGTTGTCCCATTGCTGAGGACACCAAACCCTCGGGTAAATCCTTTTCCATTTCCACCAAAGGTCACAGAGGGACCTTTCTCTTCCTTGTATTCAGTGAGCAGGTCTCTTTGTCCAGTCATATGACGAGAACATCCGCTATCGAGATACCAGATGCCCTTTGATCCCTGCATACATAAGGAAGATTAAGCTTTGTTTGGTACCCACTTTTCAATGGGTCCTTCAGAGTTAGTGGATAAGGAAGATTCAGCTTCAGTGGTAATCTTCACTTTGGTTAATTTCTTAACCTTAGTGGTATTTTTCACTTTGGTGACTTTATTTGCCTTAGAGGCATTTTTCTTCACTTTGGCTGTTTTATCAGCTTCGGTGGTATTTGGACATTTGCTCGCAATATGGTCAGTGAATCCACAGTGATAACATTTTCTATATCTGATGGTGGATTTATAACCAAAAGGTTTTGAAAACTTAAGATGAGCAGGTCCAGCTCCAAGAATGCCTTTAGCACGAGATCTGGGAGGAATTTTTATTTCTTCAGATTTCACGGGCTTTAGATCAACCTTCAGCTTTGGAGGACAGATATCAAAGATTTCTGTCACTGAGCTAAAAGGTTTATCCACTGAAGGTTTGGAGGGAACTTTCAGTTTGGTTTTCTTGGAAGCCTTCTGAGAGAGAATAGACTTTCCTTTATCTGCAGGCTTAGATTTTGCAGATATCTCCTCAGGGATGGGATTAGAAGAAGAACAGGGATAGAATTGATTATAAGAAGTGTCAAAGAAAGATGTGACAAAAGTTCCAAACTTAAGCGAGGAACTTTCTTCTTTAGGATCATCCTGTGGTGTCCAAAAACCAAGACCAGTTTTATCACTTTCAGGAGTTTGAGCATTTATTATCTCAGAGATCTTTGTTGATGATTTGCACCATTTTTCAACATGAGCCTTTTCTGCTTTTAGAGCAGCGATGGCTTGTTCGCGTTCAATGCTGATGATTTCATTTATAATGACTTGATCTTTTAGCTTTTCTTCTAAAAGATTTAGTTCACTGATCTTTTCATGACATTTCTCTAGCTCTTGTGTTAAATAAACATTTTTATTTTCAGCTTGAGTTTTGTCGTTTAGAGCATTATAAAGGTCAATCGTCAGCACATCAACAGCGCGACTTCTCTCAGCTTCAGGCAGAGAGGGATTTGTTGAGATAGATACCTGAGATGATATGTAGCTCATAGAAGGTTCAGATGGTTCTTCTACTTCTTCTTTAATCTCAGCCATGAGGCAAAGATTAGCGACTTCTTCTTCATCAGAAGATGATTCTTCTGATTCAGCCCAGTCATGTTCTTCAGCGATGAGACCTTTACCTTTTTGCTGATAGTTTTTCAGCTTTTGATATTTGTTTTTCAGCTTATGGTATTTGTCATCACTGGATCTTCTTGAGGTAGAAGGTTTGAAGACCTTTTTAGACCTGCACTCACTAGAAAAATGTCCAATTTTTTCGCAGTTATAGCAAGTGGCTGTAGCCTTATCAACCGGAGTTGATTTTGGCTTTTCAGTAAGAGAGAGAGGTTTACTTCTTCGGAAGTTACTCTTTCTTGCAAATCTCTTAAAAGAGTTTGTCAAGAGTGCTAAGGACTCATTAAACTCTGAAAGATCAGGGTCTGATAAATCCTCAGATTCAGAATCTAACTCAGTGATGGTGAGAGTAGATCGCTGGGATGGAATTATCTCTGATGAGACTAAAGCAACAGCAGTGCTTTTGGAGTCTTTAGAATCTTTTACAAGATTCTTCTTCAGGAGATTAGATTGCTCATAGTTGAGCAATATTCCATACAGAGTGCTTAGAGAGAGAGTATGTAAGTCCTTTGTCAGCTTAAGACATATTGAATAACTGTCCCAGCTTTCAGGAAGACTTTCCAAGAATTTTGTTAGGACCTCAGAATTAGAATAGGTCCTTCCAACAGTTCTTAGGTCAATGATCAGGCAGTTAAACCGCTGATGAATGTCAGAAAGAGATTCATTCTTACCAGCGATAAAACTTTCATACTGTCTTACCAAGTTAATCTTTCGGGTCTCTTGGATTTCAGTGGTGCCCTCATATTGAACACATATGGTTTCCCACATTTCTTTAGAAGTTTTTAGATGCATGATGGAATGGAAAACTTCATCAGGAAGAGCCATTGATATAATGGTCTTTGCTCTTGCATCTATGCCTACCTTCTTTTTATCTTCATCACTCCACTGTCTTATTTCCTTAACGACATATCGTTCAGGGACAGCTTCAGTGGTGGCAGTAGCGGGAACCGCAGCTATAATTCTAACAGGTTCATAGGGTCCGTTTTCTATATATTCAGGTATAGTAGGATCCGCACCTTCAAGAAATAGCATCATTCGATTTTTCCATAGAGAAAAGTTATCTCTGCTAAATCGAGGAGGTTTAGAAAGTGAACCATTATCATAGTAGTTTGTGTTTGTGTTTAGTGCCATTTTAGAATAGCAAGGAAGAGTATACAGCAAGATCTTGTTTATTAGATTAAACAAACTGCTCTGATACCACTTGTTGGTCCCGAAGGTGCTTAACAAGTTTGTAGAAGGGGGGGGGGGGTTGAATACAAACACAGAAATTAAAGTTTAATAAATTGTTTATTGATACAATTTACAAGTTTGTTGCGGAATAAGATTAAGACAGACTCAATCTAAACAAACTTAAGAAACACTAAGATGGTTGCACAAGAAATTCAGAGAATGGGGGATTTTAGAGAGATAGAAAACAAGGGTTTCTATTTTGGAGTTCAAGGATTGAGCACACCTTCAGATGAAGGAGTGAGCTTCCTATTTATACCCTATGCATTAAATGCATGGCAGGGTACTTTACACGTGGCATTCATAGATTGGCTTTGGTAGTCTCACTTTTGGAGACCTGCTTTTGGCCACTTTATGAACAGTGTAGTTGACAGAGTTGGTGTACGATTTGTGGTAGAGACTTGTCCGTTCTGACACATCGTACTGGTTGTGCAAGGTAAGACAAAAGAAAACTTGAGGCATAAGCTTTGTGATCGTTGATCGTTGAGTATCTCTTCTTCCAGAGATAAAGAAGTTCAGCTATCGCTGAAGCTTTTCCTCAGGCTTCTTCGCGTAAGTAGATTTGTCTGGTCTTCGTTGATATCCGCATCAGGTCACTAGTAGACTTATCTATTGTTCAGTGGCTTCGTCTTCGATTCAGCTATGAACTATGTTGACGCGAGACTTGTCTTCAGGGATTACGTTAACTGTGTTACATAGGAAACTATCAGTGATAACTGAAAAGACTCAGTTTGATCGCTGAAAGTGAAACACATACATATTAAATGTTTACAGAATGGTCATCAGCGATAACTGAACAGACTCAGTCTGATCGCTGATGATGAAACACTTAATACATATAATAACGTAATTTTCACTAAGTATAAAAGAGGGTCGTTATCAAATCACTGAGAGAGTTTGGATCAACACAAACTGATGGGCAATCTGAACGTACGATTCAAACACTGGAGGATATGCTCCGAGCATGTGCGATGGAATGGCATGGAAGTTGGAATAGTTATTTGTACTTAATAGAGTTCTCCTATAATAATAGTTGGCAGTCAAGTATCGACATGGCCCCGTATGAAGAACTTTATGGCCGAAAATGTCGGACACCGACTTGTTGGAATGAAGTTGGAGAACGTATTCTTGAAGGCCCAGAATTGGTACAAGTTACTACCGAGAAGGTCGAAATTGCGCGTCAAATGATGAAAGAGGCTCAGGCTCGTCAAAAGAGCTACGCCGACAAGCGACGACGACCTATCGAGTTCCAACCGGGAGATAAAGTTTTCTTGAAAGTTTCCCCAACTCGCGGTATCAGACGTTTCGGTCTAAAAGGAAAGTTGAGCCCGAGATATATTGGTCCCTTCGAAATTCTGGAAAGGGTTGGCGTTGTGGCTTACCGGTTAGCCCTACCGCCGCAATTATCCCAAATACATAATGTGTTCCATGTATCTTCACTTCGAGGGTACAACTATCATCCCTTACACGTCATTGAATATCCCTTGGAACGTATAGAACCTGATCTTTCTTATCGCGAGGAACCTGAAGCGATTATTGATCGTGATGAGAGAGGTACACGAAAGAGAGTGATTCCTTTCGTAAAAGTTCTATGGAAAAATCATTCTGAACATGAGGCGACATGGGAAACTGAGGAGCACATGCGACGGGAGTACCCCGAGTTCCTAAATCGATGTAAGTTTCTTGTCTAAATTCGATTTCGGGGACGAAATCTCTTTTAAGGGGGGGAATAATTGTAAGACTCGGTTTAAAAAAAAAAAAAAAAACGTATAATTATTCTTACCTGAATTGAACCGTAATTAAAAATGGTAACCAAAGATAGTTGAGGGATAAAATCCGTCATTCATCCAAACCTCTAATAATTATAAAAAAATAAGTAAATATTATATATATATATATATATATATATATATATATATATATATATATATAAAGTTAAAAATCAAAAGAGAAGTAAACTACAATCGTCCCACCGCCATAGTCTCTTTCTCTCGTCTCTCTCTCTCTAATTTTTTTAAACTTCTCTCTACAATATCTATCAATCCGTTGAAGTAATCAAACATTCAACCGTATATTCGGAATCCACTCTTCGAACCCTTCTTAGAGGTATAAATTTCTTGTTATGTTATTTAAGTTGGTAAGTTAGGGTAGTTGAAGTTGGTTGGTAGATTATGATTATATATTGTAAAGTTATAATCATTTACATGTATAGGAATGTTTGTTTTTGTCAAAATTACAAACGGGTAAAGTTTAGAATCAAAATGGTGATATTTATAACTAGATGTTTAACCGCACACCAAGTGATCGGTTTAATGTTTAAGAGAATATAATTTTATTATTAAGCTTAGGATAATTAAGCTTTGAGTTTTATGTTATGTAAGTAATAGAAATTTATGGTTTAAATAGGAAATCGAACGGGTTAAAGTTCGTCTTCAGTCTCGCGTGTTACGTCTCAATTTGGTTAAGGTATGGATTTCATTTCTTTTGAATCGTGGGCAACTATTTGTTGTAGTTGACCCTTCCTAAAGGTGGTTCACCACCTTGTGATTGATCAACCGAACGTGATCAACAAATACGAAATTGTACACACACATACACATTGGTTTTGGTTTTATTGAATCAATTGTTTGAACATTTTGATGTTTTATTAAAATGTGTCTCGTATGAGATTGTTTATGAAAAATGTGAAGTATATAGATTATAATTTCTGTGATCGCCATTTGGGTAAGTGGCATATGTTTAGTTTTCATTGATTTTAGAAGAACCCAATAAATGGGCACATTATTTGGGATGCCTTCTATGGCGGCTTTGTTGTCATAGCGTCCTGCAGATGACGGTCCACCAGAGTTAAGCCTATGTGGCTTACGTGAACCCACTCTGGGGGGACTTGGCTAACTTTGTTGGCTCCAGGGCGGATGAATCGATTCTAGAACTTTACCCACAGAATATGTGACCGTGGTTAAATTCACGGGGGACTCGTTGTGTGTGCCCGCATGCTGACCCAGTTCGTGTGGCTGATCACCCCACGAACACGACTGGAATTGACGGACTTTATTTATATTACATTTTGAAGTTAAAGTGTGAACTGTTCTTGAGATTATTGCTTTTGATTATATTACCGAACGTTTCTTTTGATTTAAATGAACTATGAACTTCAGTCTCAAGAACTTTCTTCGAATTGAATTTTTAAGTCTTCCGCTTCGTTATCGATGTTTTTATTATTATTTACGAATTTATATTATAATCCATTCACTGAGCCTTGTGCTCAGCCGTGTTTTTGTTTTCTGACACGGCAGGTTCGAAGTGAAGTTTACGGGGACGGGACTTGAGATCGAGCGTGTTATTTTGGAGTTCTTAGAATCACTTTGTTTTATCTTTCTAAGTTTATAAAATCTTTTGAGGTATGATAGTTTGGATTGTAATATATGTTTAGAGTTTATTAATAGCTCTGAATTTAGATATGTATTTATGTTAAGTCTCGTATGTGACATCAACCGTTCCGGACCACGGGGACGGGGGATGTTACATTCACTCTACATCGATCTCATAGTTAGGATGACTATATGGACATATAATATAATTTTCATTGTATTGTATTGTATTGCATTATATTAATGAATTATATTTCATTATAACTTACGTATGTGTTTCTTAACAAATAGTTTTGTCACCGTGCAACGTGCAGTGTCGAACACTAGTATATATATAAAAGAAGGATAAGGAGAGAGAGTTAAGGAGAGGCCTTCATGCCTATTTTTCTTTTTTCTCACATTTTGAATTATTTTTAAATAGCTTCATCATATTAAAATGCAATGACTTTTCATTTTAATCAAATCAATATATATATATATATAAAAGAAGGATGAGGAGAGACATTCATGCCTATTTATCTTTTTTCTCACATTTTTGAATTATTTTTAAATAGCTTCATCATATATATTAAAAGCAATAACTTTTCATTTTTTTCATTTTAATCAAAATAAAAATCACAAAAATAACCATATATATATTAGAAAGATGAGGAGAGAGAGTTAAGGAGAGACCTCCATGCCTATTTATCTTTTTTCTCACATTTTTGAATTATTTTTAAATAACTTCATCATATTAAATGCAATAACTTTTCATATCTTTCATTTAATCAAAATAAAAATATATATATAAAAGAATTTTGAGTTTTTTTAATCATATATATATATATTAAAGGCATAGGAAAGAGAGTGAATGAGAGACTTCCATGGCCATTTATCTAGTTTATTAGAATTTTGAGTTTTTTTAATTATATTGGCCTATTAATGAGAAACTTTTCAATTTCTTTTTGATTTTTTTATTATAATTAACTATAATTACCTATAATTTCTACCGATCAAAATAGTATATCTTACATTTTATTTATTTATTTATTTATTATTATTATTATTATTACTATTATTATTACTAGTCAAACATATATTATTATTGATTTTTTTTCTTCTCTTTTTTTTGTTTTTCTTACTAATCTAACAATGTTTATAAATCAAACTTTATTAAACCTTTATATATATTAAAGCAACAACCAAGGTGAATGATGTGGCATCATGAGAATTGAGTATTGGGGTATTGGTGAATTGTGGTTGATTTGAGACATCCCACATTGGTGATAGATTGAAATATTGCAATAGAGGGGCATGTATAAAGAAATAGGGATCGGATGCTATTGTGTCAACTCATTGGTTTGAGTCATAAAGTTATCTTATTTGGATAACACTATTTTTACAAAACAAATCTTATTATATAAAATCAATCAATCATCAATATCTTTATCTTTATATATATTAAAGCAACAACCAAGACGAATGATGTCCCACATTGATGGAGAAAAGAAAGGTTGACAAATGATAATGACTATATAAAAGGTGGAGATAATGAATCCAAATGTGAAATGCTTAGGTTGGTTCAATGTAAATTTCAACCACCATCATATTTCCAAAAAATATTTGTTTAAAAGTATATAGTTGGCTCATTTCGGCTATTTTCTTTTGTAAAAAAAGATTATTATTTATTATTATAATAACAAATCTTAGTGAGTATATTAAAGAAGAAAATAACGAATTGAAATCAATATATTTACCAATATCAAAGAAATGATAAAACATCAACCAATGTGAATGATTTGGCATAATGTGATTGAGAATTTTTCAAACCTTGAATTGCGAGTTTAAGTTGGTTGTCCCACATTGATGGAGTAAATAAAGTTTGGCAAATGTTAGTGAATATATAAAATGTGGAGATGACGGATCCAAATGTGAAATGTTTAGATTGGTTAAATGTAAATTTTAACCATCATCGTATTTCCAGAAATATTTGTTTAAAAATATATAGTTGGCTCATTTTGGATGATTTTTTTTTTGTAAAACAAGGTTATTATTTATTATTATAATCTTAATCTTTATTATTTCTCAAATATTGAATTGTGAGTTAAGTTGATTGTCCCACATTGATGGAGGAGAGAAAGTTTGACAAATATTAGTGAATATATAAAAGTCGGAGATTATGAATCCATATGTGAAATACCTAGGTTGAGTAAATGTAAATTTTAACCACCATCTTATTTCCAAAAACATATTTGTTTAAATCTTTATCAATATATATATATATATATATATATATTAAAAGAGAAATCAAGAAAAATGACTTGCATCATGAGGTTTAAGTATTCCTCAAATCTTGAAATTTGGTTGAGTTTCATCATCCCACATTGATGAGAAGATGAAAGTTTTGAAGTACGAATAGACTATAAGAAAGGAGGGATGAATGCTTTTGTATCAACTCATGTGGTTAGGTAAATATAGCTTACCCTATTTTTGTATCTCCCATATTGTTGAGAAGATGCAATTTTTGAAGTTTGAAGCGAGTATATAAGAAATGAGGGGTAAGTGTTTTTGTGTCACTAATGTGGGTGACTCAATTTAGCCTACCCTATTTTACATTGTGATAACTAATAAAGTTGACTCATTTTACATTACCAATCAAAATATCAATATCAATCATTAATCAATATATATATATATATATATATATATATATAAAGAGAAACCAAGGATAATGACTTGGCATCATGATGTTTGAGTATTTCTCAAATCTTGAAATGTGGTTGAGTTTCATCATCCCACATCAGTTACAAGATGAAAGTTTTGAAGTAGGAAGTGACTATAAGAAAAGATGGATGGATGCTTTTGTGTCAACAACTCATGTGATTTGATAAATCTAGCCTACCCTATTTTTGTATCATCTCGCATTATTTAGAAAATGCAATTTTTGAAGTTTGAAGTGAGTATATAAGAAATGAGGGGTAAGTGTTTTTGTGTCATTAATATGGGTGACTTAATATAGACCTATATATATATATATATATAACAAATAGTTAAAATAATGACTTTGTGATGACTAATAAAGTTGACTCATTTTACGGGAGTGTTTGGGATTGATTATTTAAAACAACTTATGCTTATTTTGAAAAGTGTTTATCAACTTATGCGGTGCCAAATCGGAGTTTTCTAAAAAGTGTTTGAATTAGCTTATTGTGGTACCAAAACGTAATAAGCTAATAAGTTGTTATTTAAAGGTGTTTGGGATTGCTTATACATATAAAATAACCAAAAAAGTCATAACCACTTTTCAAATAAGTTGATAAGTTAGAATAAAATGACTTATGAAAAAGTGTTTATCTCCGGTTTGGCACCGCTATAAGCACTTTGATTTTTTCTCCATCCAAACACTAGAAAGTGCTTATCTCCGATGCCACACCGCAATAAGTTAAAAAACACCTCAAAAAAGCAATCTCAAACACCTTTTACATTACTCAACCAATATATCAATATCAATATCAATCATATATATATATATATATATATATATATATATATATATATATATATATATATATATATATAGGCGTGCTATCAATTGGAAACCAAGTTTCATTGGAAACTTTGGAAACTTTGGAAACCAAATTTCAGTCATTGATCTTTATAATCAATTGTTAAGATTCATTTCAATTATATATGGTAGTAAATTAATTAATTTATTAATAATAAATAAAAATAATAGATGAAAAGGGTAAATATGTCTTTTGATTTTGTGTCTCAAATATGGCAAGAAAGGTTTATTTTATTTAGATTACTTGAAACCAAAATAAAATTTCCCACGCAATCTAAATTTTGTTATTTTTTTTACTATGAAAACGTGGAGCATTTGTCTTTTCATCAAAAAAATTATTTTTCTTTTAAAATGTAAGAAAATATTTTTTTTTAATTTCATTTTATTATAAAATTTCCCACGCAATTTAATATTGTGATGAAACAGAATGAATTTGTGGATTACAGATTTCATTGGATTACAGATTTCATCAGGTTTATCGTGTTAACATTATTGTTTCATAATGAAAATAGATTCATCAGGTTCATCGTGTTAGCATTATTGTTTCATAATGAAACATGATGAATTTGTGCCATTTTTGTTAACTTCCATTTTTGTTTCATTACCTGTTCAGTTGCATATCCGTATATGAAAATAGATTCATCAGATTCATCGTGTTAACATTATTTTTTCATAATGAAAATAGATTCATCAGATTTATCGTGTTAGCATTATTGTTTCATTATTACCATATATAAGTTAAATTAAAATTAAATAATTTACCTAAATTAAATATCTCATTTTTAAATTAATCAATGATTATTATTACCATATATAAGCTAAATTAAAATTAAATAATTATTAATATAATAATAATAACAGTTACCATATATATTATGAAATAATGTAAAAGACAAAAATAACCTTTTCAATTAAAAATAAAAATAAAAAAAGAAATTCACTGATTGGTTGATTTTGGTTTCCAAAGTTTCCAATGTAATACTGGTTTCCAATTGATCGCTCCCCTATATATATATATGTATATATATAAGGGTTGTTTTATTTGCAACCCTTAAAAAGGTTGCAAACCTTGCAACCCACATCTTAATCGTCGGATTCATGATCGGCGGTTACAATAGATATGGGGCCCAATATTTTTAATTAAAAAAACAGAAAAATAAAAATAAAATAACCGTCGATCATGAATCCAACGGTTAAGATGTGGGTTGCAAGGGTTGCAACATTTTTCAGGGTTGCAAAATATCCTACCACTATATATATATAAGGAACAACCAAGGGATAATGAGGTAACTTAGAGCACCCACAATGGTGGGTTTTTGAAAGTCCTTGTGCCTACGTGGAGGATCATGTACCAGTCCATCATTTTTTTTCTCTATTGAGTCACATTGGTCCATGCTTATGAGGCATGGAAAGGTTCTTCTGCATGCACCTGTAATAACCAGGTTAAAAGTAGAGGTTTTAAAGTTTGGGGTGAGAATTCTAAAAAAGGGTTTTGAGGGACCAATTATGAATTTATGAGTGAGCAAGGATAAAACCCTAGGGAATTGGGGGCTTTGTGACGGCTGATAATATTGGCACAGGGAGAGGGCTTTTGAAGGCAAGTCGACCGGTAGAGAACAAAGGAGCTGAAGTCGGAGTTCTTCATTTTTCTATATGGTAAATCCTAATTCCAATCTCATTACCGGTAAGGATATAGTATTATTCTTAGAATTTGTTAAAATGAAGTTTGAATTTAAAGTCGGTTCTGGATTGGAACCCCTGGGTTGAACTTTGATTGGGAGATATTTGGAACTTATTCAGAAATCAAAATGGCTAATCTTTTGCTAATGAATTAAGGATTGTATCATCGGTTCTGGAAGATTTGATTAATCTATGGTGCGATTTTGGAGGTTTAACCCTCGATTTGTGTATGTGTATCGGAGCTCCTAGGGTTTTCGTTCGACAGTCGGTGGGAGACCTCGGTCGCAAGACCAAAGGGACCCGGTCGAAGACCTTTGGGAGGATACCGGTCGCTCATGTAAAAGCCCGGTCGTGATTTAGGTACCGGTAGTGGTACCGGTTGATGTCCAGTCATGCCGGTCGACCAAGCCATACCGGTCGGCAGGTTATACCGGTCGCCAGGTTATACCGGTCGGGGGTAGCAGCATGTATCAGTTGATGGTAATTGCTTCTACCGGTCGGTGGTTTTTCTTTCCCGGTTGCCATTTTTTAGAGAGATGGGCCGAAGCCAACGTGCATATTTTGAGATTTGGGGTCCAGTTAGTAAAATGTTGTGGTGTTGGGCCTTGTTTAAGTAGCCGGCCCACATCCTCCTTAATTATTTAATTTGGTTAATTATTTAAGGTTTGAGCATTCCGTCCTAAATTAGATTTATCGGGTAAGTCCGATCAAGGATAGATGAAGTTGGGGATGAAGGTATTAAGGTTAAATTTGTTTAATTAGAAAGTACCATAAATTCACCGAGCGATGCCTCGTTTTATAGGTTTGAATCGGATTGCGCAACTAGATGAAAAGCTTTGAGTTAAGGGACGTCAGGTGAGTTTTTCTGAACTAAACCTTTTTAGTAACGAAAGCATGTGAAGTTTAATTTTAAACTTTGATTTATTTACGACTGCATGATTATTATGAACTGATTTAAGTGTGTTATAAATTGTTGATGTTTAAATGTATGCATACATTATTTGGGGAGAATTTGACCAAAGTCGGGGAGTGTGTGTAAGACTCGGTAAAAAAAAATGTGTAATTATTCTTACCCGAATTGAACCGTAATTAAAAATAACAACCAAATATAGTTGAGGGGTTAAAATCGTCAATTAACCAAACTATATAAATATATATATAAAAAGAAATCATAAGAGTAAATTACTATGTATCGTTCCTGTGTTTTGTTTCTTCACCGTCTCATCTCTCTCTAATCCCAATTTTTTTTCTCTCTCTAAAAACTCTCATTCTCTCTAAAATAATTTGCAAATCGTCGAAGTAATCAAATATTCAATTACATATTCGGAATCTACGCTTCGAGCCCTTCTTAGAGGTATAAATTTCTTCTTAAGTTATTTAAGTTGGTAAGTTAGTGTAGTTGAAGTTGGTTGGTAGATTATGATTATATATTGTAAAGTTATAATCATTTACATGTATAGGAATGTTTGTTTTTGTCAAAATTACAAACGGGTAAAGTTTAGAAGCAAACGGTGATATTTGTAACTAGATGTTTAACCGCACACCAAATGATCGGTTTAATGTCTACGTGAACAAAATTCGTGCTTAAGCTTATAATATAATCATTGATTTTTAGGTTATGCGATTATTAATAATTGGTGGTTTAAATAGGCAATCGAACGGGTTAAAGTTCGTAGTCGGTCTCGATTGATCGCGTGTTACGTCTCAATCCGATCAAGGTATGGATTTCATTTCTTTTGAATCGTGGGCAACTATTTGTTGTAGTTGACCCTTCCTAAAGGTGGTTCACCACCTTGTGATTGTTCAACCGAACGTGATAAACAAATACGAAATTGTACACACACATACACATTGATTTTGGTTTATTGAATCAATTGTTTGAACATTTTGATGTTTTATTAAAATGTGTCTCGTATGAGATTGTTTATGAAAAATGTGAATTATATAGATTATAATTTCTGTGATCGCCATTTGGGTAAGTGGCATTTGTTTAGTTTTCGTTGATTTTAGCAGAACCCAATAAATGGGCACATTATTTGGGATGCCTTCTATGGCGGCTTTGTTGTCATAGCGTCCTGCAGATGACGGTCCACCAGAGTTAAGCCTATGTAGCTTATGTGAACCCACTTTGGGAGGACTTGGCTGACTTTGTTGGCTCCAGGGCGGATGAATCAATTCTAGATTTTACCCACAGAATATGTGACCGTGGTTAAATTCACGGGGGATCCGTTGTGTGTGCCCGCATGCCGACCCAGTTCGTGTGGTTTGGCCACCCCACGAACACAACGACTGGAATTGACGGACTTTATTTATATTACATTTTGAAGTTAAAGTGTGAACTGTTCTTGAGATTATTGCTTTTGATTATATTATCGGACGTTTCTTTTGAATTAAATGAATTATGAACTTCAGTCTCAAGAACTTTTTTCGAATTGAATTTTTAAGTCTTCCGCTTCGTTATTGATGTTTTAATTATTATTTACGAACTTATATTATAATCCATTCACTGAGTTATGTGCTCAGCCGTGTTTTTGTTTTCTGACACGGCAGGTTCGAAGTGAAGTTTACGGGGACGGGACTTGAGATCGAGCGTGTTATTTTGGAGTTCTTAGAATCACTTTGTTTTATCTTTCTAAGTTTATAAAGACTTTTGAGGTATGATAGTTTGGATTGTAATATATGTTTAGAGTTTATTAATAGCTCTGAATTTAGATATGTATTTATGTTAAGTCTCGAATGTGACATCACCCGTTCCGGACCACGGGGACGGGAGATGTTACAAATATGGTATCAGAGCTTAGGTTACGACTTGTAGATTAAATAGGTTTGACCTGTGAGAATTGGGTAGACATTAGAATGGGTAGACTAGAATTTAATTCTATTTGCTGATTTTCAATCCGTAACTGTTTTGAATTCTGATATTGATCTTGTTCTGTGTTAGAATGTCGAGACGTGGTCGCCCACGCAAGTCCAGATCTCAACATGAGGGTAACCCAATTCCCAATCCAGTGGGCGGTACTAGTGAACCTAATATTGCTGATGTGGTCCGTCAGACCATGTCAAGTATGATGCCTGCATATCTTGAGCAAGCCATTCAGGCTATGCGACAGACGGCACAAAATCTTCCTCCAAATCCGAATACAAATCCAAATCCAAATTTTGGTCCTACATCAAATATTGGAAATCCTGGATCAAGTTCGGGTAATCTAACGGGAGAAATGCATACATGGCTAGAGAGGTTTAATAAACAGAAACCTCAATCTTTCTCAATGGCCGTAGATTCAGTAGACGCTGAACACTGGATTCGACACATAGAAAAGATATTTAATTTCTTGGATGTCCCAGATCATTACAGGGTCCGCTTGGCTAGTTACAAGTTTGAGAAAGAAGCGAACAATTGGTGGGAAGCTTGCGTTCAAACTGACCCATCTGTTAAGAACTTATCTTGGGATAACTTCAAAGAATTTTTCTTCAATCAGTATTTTACGGCGGCAGATCGCGATGCTTATGTGCTAGACTATTCAACGATCCAACAAGGCGAGGAAGAAACCATTGCCGACTACATGGCTCGTTTTCTTAAGTTTTCTCGTTTTGCAGGAAATACCGCAGGCACACAAGCGCAACAATCCAATAAGTTTAAATGGACACTTAACTCGAAGTATAAGGATAGTATCTTGAATCTTCCTTTTAATACCGTTACTGAAGTGGCCGACGCAGCGAAGAATATTGATCGGTCACAACAACAGTTAACTTCACGCGTTGACAATAAGAAACGTGGACCTGAATCTTTCCAAGGCAACCCTCGTTTTGTAAAGTCAAAGTCGAACATTAAACCACATAAAAGTTCAAGTCAATTCACGCCACGACTTCCAGTGTTTTCTAACAGGGGGAGTCAAAATGTTTCAAGTCCAATTAATATTTGTGATCAGTGCAATCTTCGACATCGGCCGGGTCCGTGTCTAAAGATGACCGGTTCGTGTTTTAATTGTCAAGAACAAGGGCATATGGCCAGAGATTGTCCTAAAGCTGGAAAAGGAAAAGGAAAACAAGCAACTACTAGTGGGAGAGTCTTTGCATTACCTGGCGACAAATCTCAAGCGGGTATGATTTCAGGCCATGTTAACTGAAATGATTTATCTGTTTATGCCTTGTTTGATACCGGAGCAACACACTCTATTGTTTCTGAACAATTAGAATCCCGGTTAAAACCTTATGAACAAACCACCGAATGTCCAGTCGTAATATCTACCCCAATGGGTGGTTCAATCTGTGTGTTAACTCGATTTTCAAATTGTCCGTTAATTGTTGGAGATCGCATACGGGAGGTCACTCTACTTCCAATGCATATGTCCCACTTTCAATTAATATTGGGTATGGACTGGTTGTCACACCACCATGCAACTATAGACTGTAACGCCAAGCAAATATTATTTGGAGATGTTGACAAACCAGAGGCAATCTTCCAAGGAGGTACTCCAAAAGAAGATGTTAGTGCTTTAACTTCTATTACGGTGCACCAATATACTTGGCAAAGTAATGAAGGTTTTCTGGCCTCGTTACAAGATCCCGAACAGATAATCCCTACATCTGCACCCGTACCTGTTGTTTCCGAATATCTTGATGTGTTTCCCGACGATTTACCGGGTATACCACCAGTTCGGGAAGTCGAATTTACCATCGATCTAGTTCTGGGAGCTTCTCCTATTTCTAACGCTCCCTACCGAATGGCTCCAACTGAAATGAAGGAACTCAAAACTCAACTCGATGATTTATTAAAGAAAGGTTTCATTCGACCCAGCATTTCACCCTGGGGAGCTCCGGTTCTCTTTGTCAAAAAGAAAGACGGTACGATGCGTCTTTGTATTGATTACCGGGAGCTTAATAAAGTAACGATCCATAACAAGTATCCGTTGCCGAGAATCGATGATCTGTTCGATCAATTACAAGGGGCACGATACTTTTCCAAAATTGATCTTCGGTCCGGGTACCATCAACTTCGTATCCAAGATTGTGATATTTCGAAAACCGCATTCAGAACTCGTTATGGGCACTACGAATTCTTAGTAATGCCTTTCGGGCTAACTAATGCTCCAGCGGTCTTTATGGATCTTATGAATCGGGTTTTCAAAGATTATCTCGACGACTTTGTTATCGTGTTTATTGATGACATATTGATATACTCAAAGTCAAGAGAGAAACATGATCAACATCTTCACATCGTTTTGGAAACTCTTCGAACGAAAAAGTTATACGCAAAATGTTCTAAGTGTGAATTTTGGCTTGATCAAGTATCTTTTCTCGGACACGTAATTTCTGCGGAAGGTGTTAAAGTCGATCCAACGAAAATTGAAACTGTCACTAAATGGCCTCGACCTACGAACGTATCTGAAGTTCGTGGTTTTCTGGGTCTGGCCGGTTATTATAGACGATTCGTTTAAGGATTTTCTAAAATATCTCTACCGTTAACCCGATTACTCCGAAAAGGAGTCAAATTCAATTGGGGTTCCGAACAAGAATCTAGTTTCGAGGAATTGAAGCATCGATTGGTTACTGCACCTGTTCTTGTATTACCGTCTGGCACCGGAGGTTTTCAAGTTTACAGTGATGCTTCAAAGATAGGTCTCGGTTGTGTTCTTATGCAAAATGGTAGAGTGATCGCATATGCGTCACGTCAATTAAAGCCTTATGAGGTCAATTATCCGACTCACGATCTCGAATTGGCTGCGGTTATCTTCGCACTTAAAATTTGGCGTCATTATTTGTACGGTGAAACATGTGAAGTTTTCACCAACCACAAGAGCCTTAAATATATATTTACTCAAAAAGAGTTAAATATGCGTCAACGGAGGTGGCTCGAACTTCTAAAGGATTACGATGTTCATATACAGTATCATCTGGGTAAGGCTAATGTAGTCGCCGACGCTTTAAGTCGTAAAGTTGTGGGACAGGTTTCCTCGTTACTTGTTCCTACAGAGTTAGCTTTGGAGATTGAACGGTTCAGACTGGAAATCTATCCGAGTTCACAAACATAAATTCTATCGAATCTGATGGTAGAACCGACTCTAATTTCTCGGATAAAAGAAGCCCAACAAGACGACGTTGAATTGTGGGCGAACTTCCAGCAAGCAAAAGAGAATGTTAGTTCGGAATTCAGGATCGATGATGATCACGTGTTGTGGTTTCGGGATCGTCTTTGTGTTCCAAATAACTCGGAGCTTAAAGATCAGATTCTGATCGAAGCTCATAAATCTATGTTTTCCGTTCACCTGGGTACAACAAAAATGTATCGCGACTTACAGACCCATTACTGGTGGGTTGGAATGAAGCGAGATATCACCGATTTTGTAGCTCGTTGTCTCACTTGTCAACAAGTTAAAAGTGAACATCAACGTTCGGGTGGTCTTCTCCAATCGTTGAACATTCCCGTGTGGAAATGGGAACACGTAACTATGGATTTTGTAGTCGGACTACCCCGCACGACCTTGAAACACGATGCAATTTGGGTAGTGGTTGATCGACTAACGAAATCGGCTCATTTTCTTCCTATCCGACAAACATGGTCAATTGATAAATTGACAGAAGTATTCCAACGTGAGATTGTACGTCTCCATGGCACTCCTGTATCAATTACCTCCGATCGAGACCCACGTTTTACATCTCGATTTTGGGAAGGTTTACATAAAGCTTGGGGCACACGTTTTAATTTTAGTACAGCCTTTCATCCGCAAACTGATGGGCAATCTGAACGTACGATTCAAACACTGGAGGATATGCTCCGAGCATGTGCGATGGAATGGCATGGAAGTTGGGATAGTTATTTGTACTTAATAGAGTTCTCCTATAATAATAGTTGGCAGTCAAGTATCGGCATGGCCCCGTATGAAGCACTTTATGGCCGAAAATGTCGAACACCGACTTGTTGGAATGAAGTTGGAGAACGTATTCTTGAAGGCCCAGAACTGGTTCAAGTTACTACCGAGAAGGTCGAAATTGCGCGTCAAATGATGAAAGAGGCTCAAGCTCGTCAAAAGAGCTACGCCGACAAACGAAGACGACCTATTGAGTTCCAACCAGGAGATAAAGTTTTCTTGAAAGTTTCCCTAACTCGCAGTATCAGACGTTTCGGTCTAAAAGGAAAGTTGAGCCCGAGATATATTGGTCCCTTCGAAATTCTGGAAAGGGTTGGCGTTGTGGCTTACCGGTTAGCCCTATCGTCGCAATTATCCCAAATACATAATGTGTTCCATGTATCTTCACTTCGAGGGTACAACTATCATCCCTTACACGTCATTGAATATCCCTTGGAACACATAGAACCTGATCTTTCTTATCGCGAGGAACCTGAAGCGATTATTGATCGTGATGAGAGAGGTACACGAAAGAGAGTGATTCCTTTCGTAAAAGTTCTATGGAAAAATCATTCTGAACGTGAGGCGACGTGGGAAACTGAGGAGCACATGCGACGGGAGTACCCCGAGTTCCTTAATCGATGTAAGTTTCCTATCTAAATTCGATTTCGGGGACGAAATCTCTTTTAAGGGGGGGAATAATTGTAAGACTCGGTAAAAAAAATGTGTAATTATTCTTACCCGAATTGAACCGTAATTAAAAATAGCAACCAAAGATAGTTGAGGGGTTAAAATCGTCAATTAACCAAACTATATAAATATATATATAAAAAGAAATCATAAGAGTAAATTACTATGTATCGTTCCTGTGTTTTGCTTCTTCACCGTCTCATCTCTCTCTAATCCCAATTTTTTTTCTCTCTCTAAAAGCTCTCATTCTCTCTAAAATAATTTGCAAATCGTCGAAGTAATCAAATATTCAATTACATATTCGGAATCTACGTTTCGAGCCCTTCTTAGAGGTATAAATTTCTTCTTAAGTTATTTAAGTTGGTAAGTTAGTGTAGTTGAAGTTGGTTGGTAGATTATGATTATATATTGTAAAGTTATAATCATTTACATGTATAGGAATGTTTGTTTTTGTCAAAATTACAAACGGGTAAAGTTTAGAAGCAAACGGTGATATTTGTAACTAGATGTTTAACCGCACACCAAATGATCGGTTTAATGTCTACGTGAACAAAATTCGTGCTTAAGCTTATAATATAACCATTGAGTTTTAGGTTATGCGATTATTAATAATTGGTGGTTTAAATAGGCAATCGAACGGGTTAAAGTTCGTAGTCGGTCTCGATTGATCGCGTGTTACGTCTCAATCCGATCAAGGTATGGATTTCATTTCTTTTGAATCGTGGGCAACTATTTGTTGTAGTTGACCCTTCCTAAAGGTGGTTCACCACCTTGTGATTGTTTAACCGAACGTGATAAACAAATACGAAATTGTACACACACATACACATTGATTTTGGTTTATTGAATCAATTGTTTGAACATTTTGATGTTTTATTAAAATGTGTCTCGTATGAGATTGTTTATGAAAAATGTGAATTATATAGATTATAATTTATGTGATCGCCATTTGGGTAAGTGGCATTTGTTTAGTTTTCGTTGATTTTAGAAGAACCCAATAAATGGTCACATTATTTGGGATGTCTTCTATGGCGGCTTTGTTGTCATAGCGTCCTGCAGATGACGGTCCACCAGAGTTAAGCCTATGTGGCTTACGTGAACCCACTTTGGGAGGACTTGGATGACTTTGTTGGCTCCAGGGCGGATGAATCGATTCTAGATTTTACCCACAGAATATGTGACCGTGGTTAAATTCACGGGGGATCCGTTGTGTGTGCCCGCATGCCGACCCAGTTCGTGTGGTTTGGCCACCCCACGAACACAACGACTAGAATTGGCGGACTTTATTTATATTACATTTTGAAGTTAAAGTGTGAACTGTTCTTGAGATTATTGCTTTTGATTATATTATCGGACGTTTCTTTTGAATTAAATGAATTATGAACTTCAGTCTCAAGAACTTTCTTCGAATTGAATTTTTAAGTCTTCCGTTTCGTTATTGATGTTTTCATTATTATTTACGAACTTATATTATAATCCATTCACTGAGTTATGTGCTCAGCCGTGTTTTTGTTTTCTGACACGGCAGGTTCGAAGTGAAGTTTACGGGGACGGGACTTGAGATCGAGCGTGTTATTTTGGATTTCTTAGAATCACTTTGTTTTATCTTTCTAAGTTTATAAAGACTTTTGAGGTATGATAGTTTGGATTGTAATATATGTTTAGAGTTTATTAATAGCTCTGAATTTAGATATGTATTTATGTTAAGTCTCGAATGTGACATCACCCGTTCCGGACCACGGGGACGGGAGATGTTACAGTGTGGCCCGTTTATGTCGTTGGGGGTGTGTCCCAACATTAAGGCAGCGCGAGTTAGACACGTCGTCTTTGACGGTCGTGTGGTTAGTAGCGTGCTTATTCTTGTGGATTTATTTAAATGTTGGTTTAAATGCTGAAAAGTTATGTATTGTTAACTGTAGAGGGAACTCACTAGACCTTCGGTCTAACCCTCGCTCTTTTAAAATTAAAAACCTTTTCAGGTCGTCAGGAGGTAGGCAGAGCAGGTAAAGGGAAAGAGAAGGTTTAGCGGATCGAGTTAGAAGACTTCCAATTAGTTCCTTATTAAATTTCTCAGTTGTGAATAGGTTGCCTTTGCAAACCTTGACTGGTTTATTGTAAGTTTGGGGCCGTTTTGGCATGGATTTTATGCGCAGTAATACTTTAATTTTGGAGTATTAATTTATTATTTGATTGTTTGGTTGGGTTGTTACAGTTGGTATCAGAGCCATAGTTTAAGGGATCTAGTTGACCGGACGGGCCTAGACTTAAACTTAGAGATTAAATCACAACTGAGATTATAGGATGACCGTAGGGAGTCGAGTGATAGAGTAGTGAGGACTAACATGTAAGGTAAATTTAAAATTACATCTGGCCAGTGTAATTATAAATTTACAGGTACATGTGCGTGCTTAACTTGCTTTATTGCTTTGGGGTTACCTTAATGAAGTTTGTGTTGTTGTTCTATTTGTATCTATGTCGGAAAGATTAACTAGGAGCAGATCAGTGCCAGCAGTAGAAATGGCACCGGTTAACGAAGTGGCTGAGGATGGACCTGTTGCTCCTCCTCATGTGACTGCTAATCGAGGAAAGGGTCGTGGTCGACCTAAAGGGAAAACGGCTAAGGAAGCAACTACTCAAGTGAAAGAACCGACTGCTGGAACTCGCGGGGGAAAGACAACCCGTGTTGTTCGTCGGGCCAAGAGTGTAGGGCCTAGACCTGAGCAAGAAACCTCTCATAAGGAGAGTTCGTCTTCGGTTAGGGGACGGAGGCAGACTCGGAACCGTGGTGGGGGTCGAGCTCAAGGATTCGTTACACAGGAAACTTTTGCAGCTGAAATGGGAAAGCTACAAGAAACTCTGAAAGCTTTGTTGGCACAACGAACTGAGGAGGTTTCAGTAGGCAAGGAAAAGAGTGGGGAAAAGGAAGTGAATGAAATTTCTGAATCGCCAGTGACCGTAGTGGGAAGTCACTCTCAAACGACACCTACAATATCGACCAAAACTGTAATGGAGAGAGGGTGTAGCTTCAAAGAGTTTGCGGCCTGCAAACCCCCTACCTTCAGGGGAGAATGTGATCTAGTGGCGGCAATGAAATGGATAAAAGGGATTGAATTGGCATTCGACACCAGCAAGTGTTCTAAGGGGGACAGAGTTGTGTATGCATTGTCTATGCTGAAAGACGAGGCAGTGATGTGGTGGGACGTGGAGTATGGAGGGAAAGGTTCAGCTGTGGCTAGAGAAATGTCGTGGATCGAGTTTGTGAAAAGGTTCAGGACACAATTTTGCCCGCTGGCGGCAGTTAAGAAGTTGGAGGAAGAATTTTTGAGCTTGGAACAGAAGGATATGACGGTCCGTGAATATACGACTAAATTTATCGAGAAATATCGATTTGCTGAAATTTATGTGCCTAACGAGGAAAGGCGAGTGGAGCGTTTCATATATGGATTAAGAGGTAATATTCGGGAGTTTGTCGCGAACAAAGAACCAGCAACATTTCCGGCGGTAGTGAATGCTGCCGAGTTAAGAGAGAAAGAGAAGAATCGTCAGGCCACCGAGAGAAGCAGAGACAAACGAAAGTGGGAAGGATCAATCCATGATCCCAAGACGTTTAAATCAGCAAGACCTGATCACCGTGGAAATTCGAAGTTTGAAATTAAGCCGTGCAGTAAGTGTAACCAGGTTCACAAGGGGGAGTGTCTGCTGGAGCGATAAGGGTGCTTCAAATGTGGGAAAACTAGGTATATGGCACGTGACTGCCGCGGGTCAAGATCGTGTTATCAGTGCGGTTCACCTGACCATATTAGAACAGACTTTCCAAAGTTGAAAAAGGGTGCTGCTGGAGGTTTTGGAGAAAAAGGAGGTGAGAAGAAGGTGGAACCAACTCGAGAGAAAGCTAGGGCCTTTAATATGACAGCTGAGGAGGCGATTGAGACACCAGATGTGGTAACAGGTACTTTTCCCATAGACTCGATTTTTGCTAAAGTGTTGTTTGATTCGGGTGCAAACCGCTCGTTTGTGTCACCGAATTTCGTGCACAAATTGCTTGTGAAACCCAAGAAGCTTAGTCAGGGGTTTGAGGTAGAAGTAGCAGATGATAGTAGAGTCTTAGTGGGAGAAGTGTATGATGGATGTAGTATAGTCATTGACGGTCATGCCTTCCCATTGCGGTTATATCCAATGGGTATGGGGGAATTTGACGTCATCGTGGGGATGGATTGGTTAGCGTCTAACGATGCCAATATCGTTTGTAATAAGAATCTAATTCGGATAGATTTGCCGGATCAGAAGGAAGTTATAGTTTATGGGGATCGGCGGGATAGAAAGTCGTGCTTGATCTCAATGATCAAAGCTAGGCGTTGCTTAGTGAAAGGGTGTGTGGGATTCCTAGCGTATGTAGTAGACGCTAAGAAAGAGAAGAAGGGATTAGAATCAGTTCCGATAGTGTGTGAGTACCCGGAGGTGTTTTCGGAAGACTTAACCACTCTGCCACCAGATAGGCAAGTGGAGTTCAGGATAGATTTGATGCCGGGAGCGGCACCAATAGTAAGGGCTCCTTATCGTTTGGCCCCGACCGAAATGAAGGAGATGATGACTCAACTGCAAGAATTGCTGGATAAAGGTTTTATCTGACCCAGCACGTCGCTGTGGGGAGCACCGGTATTATTTGTCAAAAAGAAGGACGGGTCTATGAGATTGTGTATAGACTATCGAGAGCTCAACAAGTTAACAGTTAAGAATAAGTATCCGCTTCCTAGGATTGATGATCTCTTTGATCAGTTGCAAGGAGCGAGTTACTTCTCGAAGATAGATCTGCGCTCGGGTTATCATCAACTGAAGGTAAGGGAGGAGGATGTACCCAAGACTGCATTTCGTACGAGGTACGGACACTTCGAATTTCTAGTCATGCCATTTGGGCTGACAAATGCACCGGCAACATTCATGGATCTGATGAATAGAGTATGCAGTCCTTTCTTGGACAAGTGTATCATTGTATTCATTGATGACATACTGATCTATTCACAGTCCATGAGAGATCATGAAGTTCATTTGCAAGTTGTGTTGGAGTTGCTTAAGCGGGAGAAGTTATACGCCAAATTCTCGAAATACGAATTTTGGTTAAGGGAAGTGCAGTTTTTAGGCCATGTGGTGTCGGAAGACGGAATCAAGGTGGATCCAACGAAGATTAAGGCAATCGAAGAGTGGGAGGCGCCAAAGACGCCGTCTGAAGTAAGAAGTTTCCTCGGTTTGGCGGGCTATTATCGAAGGTTCATCCAGGACTTCTCGAGAATAGCCACACCATTAACTGATCTAACAAGAAAAAATGTTAAGTTTGCGTGGAAGGAACCTCAGGAGGATGCGTTCAGCGAATTGAAAAAGGGATTGAGTAGTGCACCGATTCTGTCGTTACCCAAAGGTACGGAAGGATTTTTGATTTACAACGATGCCTCAAAATTTGGGTTAGGGTGTGTGTTGATGCAAGATGGAAAGGTAATAGCTTACGCGTCCCGACAATTGAAAGAGCACGAAAGGAATTATCCAACGCACGATCTGGAGGCATTACTTGTATGGGGTTAAGTGACAAATTTATACCGACCATAAGAGCCTCCAGCATCTATTCAATCAGAAGGAGTTAAACATGAGGCAGCGACGGTGGATGGAATTTCTGAGCGACTACGATTGCGAGATCTTATACCATCCGGGAAAAGCTAATGTGGTAGCGGACGCCTTTAGTCGGAAAGAACACAGTTCAGTATCCAAGATAGTGGCGTTTCGAGTGGAGGCGATTTCAAAATTTCTGGAAGAAGTCAAGAAATATCAAGAAGAAGCAGTGTCGAGGGAAAACTTGAAAAGTGAAAGAATCGTGGGATTTTTGATTTGTTAACCGTTGACAATCATGGGATTAGATGTTTTGAGCAAAGAGTGTGGATTCCGAAGCGGGGAGATCTCCGGAAGAGAGTATTGGAAGAAGCTCACAAGTCGCGATATTCGATACATCCGGGAACCAATAAGATTTATCGAGACCTAAAGCAAAATTATTGGTGGCCAGGTTTGAAGAAAGACATAGATCATTTCGTGGAGAGATGTTTAACGTGACTGAAGGTGAAGGCGGAACATCAAAGACCGTACGGAGAGCTGCAGCCGTTGGAAATACCGGTATGGAAGTGGGATGACATAACCATGGACTTCGTGACGGGACTTCCGCGATCACCTAAGGGGCGCGATGCTATTTGGGTGATAGTGGATCGACTCACTAAATCTGCTCACTTTCTACCAATCAAGGACACTTACCCGTTAGAGAAGTTAGCTAAATTGTATATTGGTGATATCGTATCCAGGCATGGCATGCCGACTTCAATTGTGTCAGATCGGGATGCTCGTTTCACATCAACGTTTTGGAGAAGTCTTCAAAGAGAGTTGGGTTCACAACTTAAGTTGAGTACTGCGTATCACCCTCAGACGGATGGCCAGAGTGAAAGAACCATTCAGACGTTAGAAGACATGCTCCGAGCATGTGTGATTGATTTCAAAGGGTCGTGGGAGACTCATTTACCTCTGATAGAGTTTTCCTATAACAATAGCTATCATGCTAGTATTCAAGCCGCTCCATTGGAAGCGTTGTATGGGCGAAAGTGTAGAACCCCTTTATGTTGGAATGAAGTGGGTGAAAAGCAGTTAGCAGGACCAGAAATCGTGCAAGTGACGGCCGACAAGGTTAATCAGATTCGAGAACGGTAAAGATGGCTCAAGATCGCCAGAAAATGTATGCAAACAAACGAAGGAAGCCGATAGAATTTCAAATAGGAGACATGGTAATGCTAAAAGTTTCACCATGGAAGGGAGTTGTTCGTTTCGGCAAGAAGGTCAAGTTAAGACCAAGATATGTAGGACCGTTTCTTATAGCGAAGCGTGTTGGAGAGGTAGCTTATAAATTGGATCTACCGGCGGATTTGCGAGGAATACATCCTGTTTTCCACGTATCAAATCTGAAGAGATGTTTAGCGGAAAGTGACGTCGTTGTACCTTTAGAGGATGTACAAATAGATGAGAAGATAAGTTATGTAGAAGAACCGATAGCCATTTTGGATCGTAAAGTGAAAAAGTTAAGGAATAAGGAAATTCCCTTGGTAAAGGTTCAGTGGCAATTCCAAAAAGGGCAAGAAGCGACTTGGGAATTAGAGTCGGTTATGAAGAGTCAATATCCTAGTTTATTCTAATGAAGGAATTCCGGGGACGAAATTCTTTTGAGGGGGGGATATTGTAATAACCAGGTTAAAAGTAGAGGTTTTAAAGTTTGGGTGAGAATTCTAAAAAAGGGTTTTGAGGGACCAATTATGAATTTATGAGTGAGCAAGGATAAAACCCTAGGGAATTGGGGGCTTTGTGACGACTGATAATCTTGTCACAGGGAGAGGGCTTTTGAAGGCAAGTCGACCGGTAGAGAACAAAGGAGCTGAAGTCGGAGTTCTTCATTTTTCTACAAGGTAAATCCTAATTCCAATCTCATTACCGGTAAGGATATAGTATTATTCTTAGAATTTGTTAAAATAAAGTTTGAATTTAAAGTCGGTTCTGGATTGGAACCCCTGGGTTGAACTTTGATTGGGAGATACTTGGAACTTATTCAGAAATCAAAATGGCTAATGTTTTGCTAATGAGTTAAGGATTGTAGCATCGGTTCTGGAAGATTTGATTAATCTGTGGTGCGATTTTGGAGGTTTAACCCTCGATTTGTGTATGTGTATCGGAGCTCCTGGGGTTTTCGTTCGACAGTCGGTCGTCTTGAACCCCGGTCGAGAATCATGGGCGTATCGGTCGATGCTTTAGAAAGGGAGACCCCGGTCGCAAAACCAAAGGGACCCGGTCGAAGACCTTTGGGAGGATACCGGTCGCTCATGTAAAAGCCCGGTCGTGATTTAGGTACCGGTAGTGGTACCGGTCGATGTCCAGTCATGCCAGTCGACCAAGCCATACCGGTCGACAGGTTATACCGGTCGGGGGTAGCAGCATGTACCGGTCGATGGTAATTGCTTCTACTGGTCGGTGGTTTTTCTTTCCCGGTCGCCATTTTTTAGAGAGATAGGCCGAAGCCCACGTGTAGATTTTGAGATTTGGGGCCTAGTTAGTAAAATGTTGTGGTGTTGGGCCTTGTTTAAGTATCCGGCCCACATCCTCCTTAATTATTTAAGTTGGTTAATTATTTAAGGTTTGAGCATTCCGTCCTAAATTAGATTTATCGGGTAAGTCCGATCAAGGATAGATGAAGCTGGGGATCAAGGTATTAAGGTTAAATTTGTTTAATTAGAAAGTACCGTAAATTCACCGAGCGATGCCTCGTTTTATAGGTTTGAATCGGATTGCGCAACTAGACGAAAAGCTTTGAGTTAAGGGACGTCAGGTGAGTTTTTCTGAACTAAACCTTTTTAGTAACGAAAGCATGTGAAGTTTAATTTTAAACTGTGATTTATTTACGACTGCATGATTATTATGAACTAATTTAAGTGTGTTATAAATTGTTGATGTTTAAATGTATGCATACATTATTTGGGGAGAATTTGACCAAAGTCGGGGAGTATGGCCCGCCTACTCGTGCCGGGGAGTGTGGCCCGTTTATGTCGTTGGGGGTGTGTCCCAACATTAAGGCAGCGCGATTTAGACACATCGTCTTTGACGGTCGTGTGGTTAGTAGCGTGCTTATTCTTGTGGATTTATTTAAATGTTGGTTTAAATGCTGAAAAGTTGTGTATTGTTAACTGTAGAGGGAACTCACTAGACCTTCGGTCTAACCCTCGCTCTTTTAAAATTAAAAACCTTTTCAGGTCGTCAGGAGGTAGGTAGAGCAGGTAAAGGGAAAGAGAAGGTTTAGCGGATCCAGTTAGAAGACTTCCAATTAGTTCCTTATTAAATTTCTCAGTTGTGAATAGGTTGCCTTTGCAAACCTTGACTGGTTTATTGTAAGTTTGGGACCGTTTTGGCATGGATTTTATGCGCAGTAATACTTTAATTTTGGAGTATTAATTTATTATTTGATTGTTTGGTTGGGTTGTTACAACACCGGTTCACCATTTACTTTTCTTTGATTTTTCTTTATTTTTTATTATATAAATGAATTTTACATATATAATTATTGGGATGTTTTATTTTGTATTCTTTTAATTCTTATCATTAGGTTTAATAAACCTTTTATATTCTTTTAATTCATGTTATTGAGATTTTTATTTTATTTAATTGTATTTTAATTACTTTTATCATTACGTTAAAATTTTAATTATTGTAGTATATTTTTTATATTACTTTATTTTATTATAACTTTTATTATTATTATTATTATTTATAAAAATAAATTTTTTAGTTATTTATAAATGTTAAATATTGTCTTTTAATTATTATAATTTTTTATTATATAGATTATGGAGTGGTCCATGATTGAGAGTGAAAGGTTTATAAAATGTGTAAGAAAGAGAAAATTGATGTGGCAAAGAGAGAAATCTGATATGACAAATACATGAACTTTTGATGAGGTCAATGATTGTGGATGCTCTTAATGAGATTTGAGTATTACTCAAAATTTGAAATGTGGTGTGTTTTGTTCATCCAACATTGGTGAGAAAATGATGGAATTGAAGGATGATGTGGGTATTTATTAGGAGGAGACTAGGTCTTTGTAGAAACTCATGGAATTAGCTTAATTTGGTTGACATTATGGCATTGTTTGGCAAAAATAAACTGACTTATTTTCTGGGTATATGTTTGGATGACCATTAACTAGCTTTTTGATAAACTACTTGAAGTAGCTTATGAGGAGTTTGTGATTATTCCAATTATGCCCTATTCGTTGTTTTAGATTATATCTCATTAATTGTTTTTCTTGAAAATTACGTTTTATTTTAACTCGATTAAGTACTCCTTAAAAAAGAACTATGCATCGCGCGGGTCGCACACTAGTATATATATATATATATATATATATATATATATATATATATATATATATATATATATATAAGAAGGATGAGGAGAGAGAGTTAAGGAGAGATCTCCATGTCTATTTATTTATTTTCTCACATTTTTGAATTATTTTTAAATAGTTTCATCATATTAAATGCAATGAATTTTCATTTTTTCATTTTAATCAAAATAAAAATCACTAATATAACTAATAGCCAATTTTATTTTATTTTTAATAACAATTAATAAAATCAAAGTTATAATTCAATTAGTTTTGTTTTATTATTTTAAATATTTTTTGGTTTTTAATATTTTTCTATTTAAATTACATGATTCATAACTTAATTGAATAAGCTAACAATGTTTATAAATAAAATATTTTTATTGAATAAGTTAACAATAATTATTAATAAATCCTTTAATTTCAATTATTGTATTTTTTTAATAAGCTAACAATGCTTATAAATTAAAACTTTTGTTAAATAAGTCTATTTATTTTTTATTTAAATTTTTTATGTTATATCACTAATTAAACCTTTTTTTTTAAATACACTAAGTAAACCTTTTTAAAACACCAATTTGTACGTAAAACTCATTTTATTTTATATATTTCATTTTTTACATTACATTTTTAATAAAAATATATAAAATTATATCATTTGTTATTGTTTCATATATATTTGATTTTTTTTCATTCCTACAAAATCAAAAATTAAAAGAAATGCAACAATGGTTATTTACAAGATATGTTTATGAAGATCTTCAACAACAAACCTCCAAATGTCAATGCTTGATTTACAATATTTTTCTGAATTTCACAAAATAGATTTTGATGGTTTAATTACTTTTAAATTCGACCAACATTTATTTCTATTGTTACATAATAGATAAATTAAAATATAATAAATTTATAAATTAAAATTTTTGTCATATTTACATAAATAACATTTGTATACACCGTGCAACGTACGGTATATTTACCTAGTATTTTAATAAATGAATGAAATATTTTAATATTATAATTAATGTTGAATTTTCTAAATTGGAGAATTTGTTGAAGATGAATATAATTTTTTTCTTAAGATTTTGACTTTTGATTCTCAGATCTAGAGAAATTTTTGGAAAACCTATTGAACATGATTTTAGATTGCATCAGAAATTTGTGTTGAAATTAGAACTATATTTTGAAGTCGTGAAGTGGTTGTACCTTTTTAGGTACTATGAAACCACTTTGTAATTTACCCATAGAAAAGTTGCAATATGCGATTTCTTTTTTAATTTCAAAACAATTATTATATTCAATAAAAATAAAAAACAAAAAAGTTATCTTTGAAAGATGTTGACACATTTTTTTGGATCTATTTTGAATTATTTTTCTTCATTTTTTTCGGCAATGCGGCATCGAACCCACGATCGACTACCACGAACCCACACACACACACGCACGCACACCGTTTCGGCGGTATCGGACTTTCCACATGGAGCAGTCCCCTAGTCCGCCGCGACCGCAGCCCAACTTACGCTTGGGCCTATTTTTCTTCATATTATTGTATATAAAGTACTCAAAGAAATCATATTACAATGAATTGTGAAAATTAAATAGAGTTTTTTTTTTCTATGAATCATATTTAACAAACTGTATTTAAAAAATTTCATACAACTTCTGATACAATCGTGTTTCAACGCTTTCTCAAGGGTTGTTTCTCCTTTGTGGGTTTGTTTCTTTTTAGGTTGGATTTATGTATTTTTGAAAGGAAATAAATTGGGTTTTTGAAGAATTTTGTACGTTTGAAGTGGGGTTTGTGGAATTTGAAAGGTTTTGTTTTGGAACTAAAATTGATTTTGAGAATGGTTTTTTATTTCCGATCTCGATCGACTTATAATAATGTTCAATTCAATGCATCAAATCAGAATGTGAATAAGAAGACGACTAGAGAGATCATTATTCATTTTGTATATTTTGAAAGAGATGGGATTTAATGAATGAGAATTGAAATGATATATGATGTCGGCCTCTTTTTTTTTTTGGTCATATTAGCCTAAATACTATATGAGACAAGTTATTTTAACTTTTAGCCGTCTCAAAAAAAAATCACAAAATGTCAGAATTCCGTAAATCTGACACCCCAAGCTACTTTTTCTTACGGTGTTAGATATTTATGACATATCTTGACTAGAAAAGGGAAAAAGACGGTGCCACATATATTTTTCAAAACCGCAAGTTGCTGTGTCGCAGCCCTTGCGCCGCCGCAAGAGACCACAGCTTGCGGTGCCGCAAGGTGTTTTGGTTAAAAATCCATAACAACAATCGACTAGGATAATATCTGTTGGGTCATCTGAAGATTTGAAGATGACCTCCCGATCTTCCATTTTATATCATCATACTTAGAATATTTTGAGGTTCTTTTAGCAGCTTGGTTTCTATACAAATGTTCGGTGAAGTCGAAGATCAACCGAAGAAGACAAAGAAGGAGAATATCTTTCAAAGCGGATTGAAGATAGACTCCTCAGCCTAAAGCCAAGTATGCCCACTTGATCAACACCATTGGCCAGGATGGTGCCGATCCCAGTCTTCAGGAGCCGAAGACCTCTTCGGCTGAAGACCTCTTCGGCCGAAGACGTCTTCAGTCGAAGACATCTTCGGAAGCCGAAGATTTCTCAATCTTCAGAAGCCGAAGACTTCTTAGTCTTAGGAGCCGAAGACCTCTCAGTCTTAGGAGCCGAAGACCTCTCAGTCTTCAGGAGCCGAAGAACTCTTCGGCAACCGAAGACTCCTTAATCTTCAAGGCCTGAAGATTTCTCCAACACATTGTACTTTTCTGACAAAGTATATTTGTGATATCATGCATTGACGTGGACCTCATCCGAAGATCAGAAAAAGTATGTTTTGTATTTTACACTCTTTTAAGGAAAGGTCTCCACCACCCTCTGCAGGTCAACACTTCAAGCCAAAACACCTCAAGACAAAAGGTACATCCTGTACCTTGCTGAAGACCTGTGTCCATCCCTTGCTCAACAGGTGTCCCATGCATTTAATGCATGAGGCACTATAAATATGGAGGATGGTTCAACATGCAAGATCACCAGCTCTCAAGCATTCAAGCTCTCTAAGTGCACTGGCATTCTCTCTCTAAGAAGTTCTTATTGTTTTCTAAGTGTTTTACAATTGTTCTTCATTTCTCTTTGTGTAAGATTGTTTGAATAGATTTCATCTATTCTCTTCCGCAACAATCAAAGTTTTCTATGTGTAATTCTTGATTTCAAATCAATAAGAATTAAATTAAGGGAAAAACTGTGTGTATTGTATTCAACCCCCCCTTCTACAATACTTTTCTTATTTACTTACTGCTATTTGGGACCAACAAGTGGTATCAGAGCGGTTTAGTTTAACTCAATAAACTAGATCTGTGATGGCAGCCTCTTCCTCGTCTTTGAAAAATGATTCTTCTCAAAACTTCACTGCTGTTTCATACGACAATGGCTCTATAGCCAAACCACCAAGGTTTAACCCCAATAACTTCTTCTTGTGGAAAAGTCGTATGATACTCTTTCTAGAAGGAGTTGACAGCAGATATCCAACTATTTTACATGAAGGTCCTTTTATTCCTAGAGTTTGGGACCGATATAATGCAGACAAGGGAAAAGCTGATGAGGACTCTTCTGAAGAAGAAAGAACTCCAGCTACTGGGAGATACATTCTAAAGGACCCCATTAAATACAATGATGAAGACAGACGTCTTATAGCTCTTGATACTAAAGTCAGAGCCATCATTGCCCTCTCTCTGCCTGATGAGGTCTATCATTCTCTCGTTAACCTTTCTACTGCAAAAGAAATGTGGTCCACTCTGTGTGTTCTTTATGAAGGTACGTCTGAGGTGAAAAAGAGCAAAAAGATTGCTCTTGTAAGAAAGTATGAACTCTTCTCTCATGAGAAGGGTGAGTCTCTCTCAGACTACTACAATCGCTTTAACAGTCTTCTCAATGATCTTAAACTTGTAGGTCGCATATATGATAATGAGGAAGTCTTGTGCAAGTTCATGGACTGTCTTCCTGAGTTTTGGGAAAACATCTGTACTTGTATCAAGTCTACCAAGGATCTTGACTCTATGCCTCTCACTGCCTTGTATGGCACCCTCTTCAACTATGAGCAGACTAAACTGCTTAGGAAGCCATTCACAAAAGACATCAAAGGCTCTTCTCTAGCCCTTGTCGGTGAATCTTCCAAAAGTACTGTGTGTGTCCCTAGGATCACCTATCCTTCTGACTCTGACAACGATAGTCAAGAGGACCCCAATGACCCTTCAGAAGGCTATCTCAGTGAGGCTGATGATGAAGGAGAGGAGACCTCTGTGGCTCAACTGTCAGATGGTGTTGCCATGTTGGCTGGCTTTTCTAAAGGCAAACCTCGCTTCTCTTCTGGAAAATCCAGGTTTTCTAGAAAACCCTCCTCTACTCTTTCAAAAATTGCTTCCTCTGACAAATCAAATGAGGAATGTTACAGGTGTGGGAGGAAGGGACACTTTGCTTCTGAATGCAGAAGCAGGTCCTCTGATAAGTCTAGACGGCCCTCCTCTAACCGTATATCCTCTAGGTCTGTCAGAACCAAGTCTGATTCCTACCAACCTCCCTTTCAAAAATCAAACTCGTCTGTTCCTTCAAACTCTGACCGTGCTGAAAAGTACAAGGCCAAATACAAGAGAGAGAAGGAAAGGAATGCTCTTCTAGCCAACAAAGGAAAAGGTCTTCTTGCCGAATCTCATGATTGGGCAGATGAACCAACTTCCAAAAGTGACAAGGAAATGGCCAACCTTTGCTTTATGGCTAAAATAGATGATGTTGATGATGGTGAAACCTCTTCCACCTCCATGGCTCTTGTGTCTGCTGAGTGCTCTACCTCATCCACTCAGGTACACCCATTTCTCTCTCTCTCTAATGCTGAGAAAATTGAAGCCTTTGACTCTTTGACCATTGACTTCTATGAAGCCAAGGATGCAAAGAAGAAGACAAATGCTCAGATAAAATCTCTTTCTTCTCAACTGCAAATCTGTCTTTCTCAACTAAAACACTTTGATAAAATCAAGGCTGAGCTTGAAGATTTGAAAACTATAAATTTTACTCTTGCTAAAGAGAAAAATAAACTTCTTAAAAAGTTTAAAAAGGAGCAAGAAACTGTGAAAAAGTGGACAAGCTCGTCCAAAAATTTAGAAAGGATTTTTCAGGATCAAATATCTTGTGATGACAAGTCTGGACTAGGCTTCGGGAAATATGACCTTGAACCTCCTTCTGACACTCATGCTCCTTTCTCTCTTCCATCATTCTATGAATCCTCTGAAGAGAACTATGACAACTTTGAACTTTTGGACTCTTCTGATCCCTCTAAAGATCTCAAGTTTGGAATGTTCATCAAAGCTAAGAGCATTGACTCACCAAATGAGAGTGAGGAAGCCCAAGACTCAAATGACCCTTCTAAACCCATTATTGAGTCTATGTGTTCCTTAAAAATAAATGAGCCTTCCTCTTATAAACCCAAACCTTCCAAAGTTTCTAAGCCTTCTTCAAACAAAGTCTCTTTCTCCAAAAAGGGAAAATCTGTTGCCAATCTTCCTCCCCAAAAGAAACTTCCCAATAAAAACTCAAAGAAACCATCTTCTCTTCCAATCCCCAGAGCTGTGATGTTAAATAAGCTAAATTCCAAGACACCCTCTTCTATTCCTTCAACTGACTCTGGCAAAGGTATCTTGGGTCCTAAGACTCTTGACTATCCTCTAACCTCTAAGGCCATGAAAGTCAATGTGACCAATCATCACAAGGAATCTGGTCAAAGCTCCAAAAAGGTTTTTACATATAGAAAATGTTATAACTGTGGTAATACCTCTCACCTTGCTAAGAATTGTCCTCTGGAGAGAATTGATAAAAATGCTTCCAAGGATACTTCTTCTCCTTCTAACTCAAAAGGACCCATCTCCAAATGGGTACCAAAGAACTGATTTTCTTGTGATTGCAGGGTCTAGGGCACCAACAAATCTGGTATCTCGACAGCGGCTGCTCAAGACACATGACCGGCAACAAATCTCTTCTTGTAGACTTCGTGCCTTCCAAAGGTCCTTCTGTCACCTTTGGTGATAATTCCAGAGGAAGTACTAAAGGTTATGGAACACTCTCAAATGGTTCCATCACCTTTAACAAGGTAGCCTATGTTGAGGGCTTGATGCACAATCTTCTAAGCATAAGCCAACTGTGTGATCTGGGCTACAAAGTGATGTTTGAATTATCTTCATGCATCATTTTCAACGAAAAGATGGAAACCGTACTCTCTGGATACCGCAAAGAGAATGTCTATGTCATAGACATGGGACATAGCTCATCCTTCGGAACAAACATTTGCTTTGTCTCTGAAAACTCTGCTAAAAGATGCTGGCTCTGGCACAAGCGTCTCTCTCATCTAAACTTCAAGACTTTGAATGTCCTTTCAAACCAGGAGCTTGTCACGGGCATGCCAAAGTTGTCCTTTGTGAAAGAAAAGCTGTGTGCTGCATGTGAGAAAGGGAAACTCACAAAATCTTCCTTCAAGTCCAAGCAATGCTTCTCCATCACTCAGCCTCTTCAGATGCTTCACATGGATCTGTGTGGACCAGTCAGCACTCCAAGCCTTGGTGGTAGAAGGTACATTCTGGTTATTATTGATGAATTCACTCGTTACACTTGGGTATTTTTTCTCAGGTATAAAAGTGACACTACTGAAGAAATCATAAAGTTCATCAAAAAGTCTGAAGTGTTGAATGGGCAGCTGGTAAGATCTGTAAGAAGTGACAACGGAACAGAATTCAAGAACAGTATGTTGGATGACTTTTTCAATGAAAAAGGCATCTCTCAGAACTTCTCTGCCGTCAGAACTCCACAACAGAACGGTGTAGTGGAGAGAAAGAACAGAACGCTATGTGAAGCTGCCCGATCCATGTTGAGTGAATCTCACCTCCCTACCTACTTTTGGGCCGAAGCAATCAACACTGCATGCTTCACCCAAAATAGGTCTATCATTGTAAAAAGACATAATAAGACCCCTTATGAAGTCTTTTATGGTAGAAAACCCAACATTGGTTTTCTTCATGTCTTTGGGTGTGTCTGCTACATTCTCAATGATAGAGAAAATTTGGGAAAATTTGATCCCAAAGCTGACGAAGGAATCTTCGTGGGATATTCTCTCACTTCCAAAGCTTTCAGAGTCTACAACCTCCGAAGGAAGTGTATTGATGAATCCATCCATGTCAAGTTTGATGATCTCAAGATATCATCACTCTCTTGTGATGATGAAGAATTGAACAGATGGATATCCTCCTGTGTTGGTGATGGTCCTCTTCCAACATCATCAGACATTCCCTACACAGTTCCCACTTCTCTCTACCAAAACCATGAACCATCTACATCTCACAACCCCTCCTCTCATCAAGAGGATGATCCTCAGCCTACCCAACCTCTACATACACTCCAAATCATTCCAGTCTCTCCATCTGACATTCCCTCCTCAACTATACAAGCCGATCTTCCATCCATCTCTCCTCAAAATTTCCCTTCCAATTCTCCTCTACAAATCTCTTACCCTCCTCCTTTACCTCCAGCCCTAAAATGGACAAAAGATCACCCCATTGATCAAATCATTGGTGATCAACAAGCTGGTGTACAGACTCGAAGAGGTGCTGGTAACATCTGTCTCTATGTGAACTTCCTCTCTCTCATTGAACCAAAGAAAGTTGACGAAGCTCTAGCTGATCCATGTTGGATCACTGCCATGCAAGAAGAACTTTCTCAGTTCGAAAGGAACAAAGTCTGGAGATTGGTTCCTCGTCCTTCCAGAAAAACCATCATAGGAACCAAGTGGGTCTTTCGGAACAAAATGGATGAAGAAGGCACGGTGATCAGAACAAGGCCCGACTGGTTGCATAAGGATATAGGCAAGAGGAAGGAATTAACTATGATGAAACATTTGCTCCAGTTGCCAGACTTGAAGCCATCAGAATCTTCCTTGCTCATGCTGCCTACAAGAACTTCAGAGTCTTCCAGATGGATGTCAAGAGTGCCTTTCTGAATGGGGAGCTAGCTGAAGAAGTCTATGTGAAACAGCCCCCTGGCTTTGAAGATCCAGTCCATCCTGACTATGTGTACAGGTTAGACAAAGCTCTCTATGGTCTAAAGCAGGCTCCTCGTGCCTGGTATGACACTCTTGCTGACTTTCTCCTGAAGAACAAGTATACAAGAGGTAAAATTGACAACACTTTGTTCATCAAGCAAACCTCAGGTAATCTTATTCTTGTTCAAATCTATGTGGATGATATCATTTTTGGTGCCACTGATGAGTCACTGTGTGATGAGTTTGCCTCTCTCATGAAAAGCCAATATGAGATGAGTATGATGGGGGAGCTTACCTTTTTCTTAGGACTTTAAGTTAAACAATCTTCAGATGGAATCTTTATAAATCAAAGTAAATACATTCGTGACCTTCTGAAGAAGTTCAATTTTGAAAACTCCTCCCCCATGAAAACTCCCATGGCACCACCTTTGAAACTCCATGCTGATCCGGATGGTGTATCTGTGGATATCACCAGCTACCGAGGCATGATCGGCTCTCTTCTTTATCTTACTGCGAGTAGACCAGACATTATGTTTGCTACCTGCCTGTGTGCGCGTTACCAAGCCAATCCGAAGGAATCTCACTTGGCTGCGGTTAAACGCATTTTTCGGTATCTGAAAGGTACCATGAATCTGGGTCTTTGGTATCCCAAGGACTCAGGTTTTGATCTAATAGGGTATTCAGATTCTGATTTTGCAGGCTCTAAGATTGATAGGAAGAGCACCACTGGCAGCTGTCAACTCCTTGGTGGCAAGCTTGTTAGCTGGTCCAGCAAGAAGCAAAACTCAGTCTCCACCTCTACTGCTGAGGCTGAGTATGTAGCTGCTGGAAGTTGCTGTGCTCAAATCCTCTGGATGAAGAACCAACTGAGAGACTACAATCAACTGTACTCTCATATCCCGATTCTGTGTGACAACTCAAGTGCGATCGCAATCGCAAACAATCCAGTGCTGCACTCTCGTTCCAAGCACATCGACATCCGGTATCATTTCATCCGGGATCACATCTCCAAAGGTGATATCGAGTTACATTTCATCCCTACCGACCTCCAACTGGCGGATCTCATCACCAAGCCTCTTGATGAAGCTCGGTTCAAGTTCCTAATCGGAGAACTCGGTATGTTAAATATCGATACTTAATTTTTTTTTCTTCTTTGAAAAAAAAAATGAGAGAGAAAAGAAATCAACAAACTGAAAAAAAAAGAGAAAGAAAAGAAATAAAACCAATCAAAAAAAAAATTGTATTTTTTTTAATTTTTTTTCGGTACCTCTCTATCTCTACCCACTTCTCTCTCTTCCTCTCTCTCTCATTCGGTCTCTCTCTCTCTCTCTAAACCCTCTCTTTCGGCCCTCTCTGTCTTTCTCCTTACCCTCTCCCTAGCCGAACCCCCCTCCCCTTCCTACCCCCCCCTTCCCAACTTTCGGTATCTCTCTCTCTAACCTCTCTCCTTCGGCTCCCTCTCTCACTATACCCACCGACCTCCTTTCCCCTCATCACCCCACCGAACCTACCGAACCCTCTCCCCCCCCTTCGGTCCTTCCCTTCCTTCGGCCCTCTCCCCACCGACCCCACCCCCTCCCTCTTCCCTTTGTATTCGGCCTCCTTCAAGCCACCGACCCCCTTTCCTCCCATCCCCCCACCGAAACCCCAATCCATCATCCCTCCCTTTCCCTAGCCGAACCCCCCACCTTCGGCTCCTCACATCTCTCTCTCACTCCCACTACCGAAGCCACACCCCCTTATAACTCCCAACCCAAACACCCTATAGCCGAACCCCTAGCCGAACATCCTTCGACTCTTCTTTCCCTCCACCGAACTCTCTCCCTAGCCCTCACCTTCGGCCCCTTCTTCGGCTCCCCCAAACTTAACCCAAATCAAATCCCCTCCCCTCTTCCACACCATTCACTCGGCCGAAACCCCCCCCCCCCCCAACCGACCCCCCCTCTTTCTCAATTTTTTTTTCGGCCAATACCCCCCCCCCCCCCCCTAATTTTTTCTATTTTTTTTCATCTTTTACCCACTTCCCAAGATTCCTCTACTAACCTCTTCCAATTTTTTCTCTTTCTTTTCTTACACCACCTACCTTAACCTACCTTTCCCCCTTTTTCTTCCATATCTTTTGCCTTCCATATCTTTTCCCTTCCCCATAATTTCTCCTTTTATTCCATCATATCCCTTCCTTTCTTCCTCCCCTATTATCTATACCATTTTTACCTCTCCTTTTCAAATTCAAATTTACCTCCTTCCATCTTTAAATACTCACCCATTTTCACCTTTTTTACCATCCCTCCTACTTCTCTTCTCTTTTCTCTTATTTTTTCTCATGGCATCTTCCACCTCTCCTTCCTCCAAGGCTCCCAAGAAGAATATGCCCCCTCCTCCTCCCACTTCTCTTACGGATCTCATCTTCAATCCATGCAACCATGTTGCACGATTGGAGTATGATCCCAGTCATAAGGAATTTAAACCTATTTCTTCCTTTCTTCAAAAATCGCCTCTTCGGTTTGCGTTGACAAAAAACCCGCCAAAAATGAGTAAAATGTTCATTGGGAATTTTTGGCTCACATGTGTTTACTATGCCACAACCAACAAAGTCTCCGCTTCCATTCTTTCGGAACCGACGTCTCCGGACATCACCTTCGGTGTCGAAGACGTTAGACGGGCCCTTGCTCTTCCATCCTATGATTGTTATGACGCATTTCCTCTTGGCACCGAACATGATGAGGTGGTTGCGGCCTTGAACTATATTCATGGCGAACATGATCGGGGTCGTGGCACACTTCTCCGCCGGCACATGGGAGGTATCTGGAACTTATTTTTCTCTCATATTATTTTCTGCCTGAGTAAGAAGACTGGTGGACATGATCAATGTCCATCCTACCTTACTCAACTAGCCCATGCTATCATGTTCCAGCGTAAAATCGATTACGCTCAGTATTTTTTTCACGACTTGATCTCTGTCATTACACCGCCTAAGCGACCGCATGTTGCTTACCCGCGGTTCATTTGGCTTATAATCAATAACTTACATGCTGATGCAATTGAGGCGGACCATCGGGTCATCTATGACTATCATGCCCCGCTTGTGACAAGACCTCTTCTCAAACGGGGTCCCTTGGCGACTGATAATCCTCTCCTTCCAGGTATGGTCTCCTTCATCAACTCTCCCGATCTACAGTGGGGAGATGCCAAGGACACTCCGGTGTCCAAAGGTCACTCCTCTGTAGTGGACCCCTCTTCCCTCTCCCTTGTGACGCCTGCTAGCACTCACTCCTCACAGGCTACAGGCACCGCCGCACTTGCCCAAATGACCATACCACCGAAAGGACCTTCGGTGGTTACCCAGGTCAACCCCCACACCTCAAAGCGGCGACACTCTACCTCTTCCCCTCCCTCTTCTCCCAAAAGAAAGAGGAAGGTTTCTAGGGCCAACCCACATACTCCACCCACCGATTCTTCAAAATCGGCCGGTGTTGAAATTGTCCCATCCAGGCCCGGGGAATCTGCTACACCTACTGCCACCTCTTCTGTATCCTCTCCAAAGGATGCATGTGAGAATTTCGGGGACCCTCACCTTCCCTCTTCCCCCTCCTCCTTCGGAGATGAGGATGACTTGGTCTTCTCCCCGGACCAAGGCTCTGACTTCTCACTGCACGACCTATCACCCGACCATTTCATGGTCGACACTTTTGCACGACCCGGTGAGACTCTGGTCTTACCCAAGGCCAGTGTTGAGGGTATTTCACGGTATTTAGCTTACTTGCAACAGGGTCAAGACAAGGTGACAACTCAAGCAGAACCTTCTACCTCCGCCTACCGCTCTTCTCGACATTCTCCAGAGAGCTCTTCTTCTCCTATGGCTACCTCCGCTGACGGTAGTTCCTCCGATGACTTATCTTCATCACCACGATCACCTGCTACCGATGCTCTCCTCCAGCGCAATGCATACTACGAAGAACCATCTCAGATTCTTCCTCTTCCTCATCATCCACCGACGCCTTCACAGTGTCAGGCCTCAGCTGTAGCGTGAGACACTACTTCTGTTCCTGTTATTCCCCCAGAAATCCTGGCAGATATTCAGGAAGCCAACAAACAACATCGTATCATTGGTGCTCAGTTTCGCGAACATCAGAACGTTCTGGGCTCCCTCGTAAAAGTCACTTGCGACAAGTTGTTATCTCTTGAGACCTCAGTTGCTGCTCTTCAAGCGGCCTCTGATGCTCGTGATGCGGAGGTCCGGCGTCTTCAGGCAGCTTCGCAGGCTCACAGTGCCATTTCCACTCAGATTCTTCAGTCTCTTCTGTCTCTTCATCAGCGGTTGGATTATTTGTTGGTTACTCCCCCGATTGCCGCTGAGGGGGAGAAACAGCTGGTGGTTCAAGTCTCTTCAGACAGCGGCTGTCAGGGTCCCACTTCTGTTGTTTCTACTGATGCTCCAACTGAGGGGGAGCTACTTCCAGGACAAGGGATAGACAAAGGAAAGAAAAATCTATCTGCTGATGAAGAGGCCATGCTTTCCCAACAACAAAAGGCTTCTGCTATAAAAGCCTTTGTTTGTGAAGCTGATCGGCTAAAACTTCAACCTCCTCCTAAAGTTGACATCCAGCAGGTAGCTGAGCTTGATTCTGATGACATTCTATGGTACCGAAAATCTTTGATGAAACGAAAGTTGAAATCTAAAATTGTTGAAGTAAAGTTTGGCACCTCCAAACGATCAGAGATAGATATCAGAATTGTCATCCGCAGAGAAGACGGCTCTCAGCAGGCTACCAGATTCTGCGACTTGGACGACTACGGACTTTCTGAATGGTATGAAATTTCTGAACTTTTATCCAAGTCCCTTAGTCGACACAAACCTTCGGTCAAAAGGTCTCTGAACACTCTTCTGGAGAGAATGAAGAACATTGGCAAGAAGTACAAGCATTCTCATGATGAAGAAGTTCAAGTTGAGATTTTAAAGCAGATGTGTCTCTCCTCCCCTCCACAAATCTCTCATTCTGACAAACAACACATCTTCAAGGATCTCGCTGCCAAAGGAATGACTCCCAATTCTCAAAATCTGAATCTGAAGATACCAGGTGGTCCGTCCTTGAGTCCAGGCACTGTGACAGGGCGTCCATACAAAGGAGTCTATTTCTTGGATGAGACGGAAACTAAGAGATTCTTCAGACATGAAGAAATATCTATCGATCACACCGAGTTTCTAGTAGCCATTCTCTCTCTTATCCCCGTTAATTCTCAAGCTGCATTTCTTCGACATGACATTATGGGTGAACTTCATAAAAGACAGAAGAAGGAATGAAGCAATGCTCTATCTTACCTATGTACTTGTAATCTTTGCTTTGTTAAGTCATATTTAATACAAGTGCACTTCTTATATTTAGTTTGTACATATATACTTCATTCTTTTATTCTTTTGTAAATGTCGGATATACTTATAAATCCTTATACAAAAAAAAAAAAAATCTATGTGAAAAGAACCCAAAAAGAGTAAATATGGGTCAAAATGAATTTATTCAGTGTACTCTTCGTTCTATTCTTTAGTATGGATGTCATCCTCAAATAGGGGGAGATTGTTGGGTCATCTGAAGATTTGAAGATGACCTCCCGATCTTCCATTTTATATCATCATACTTAGAATATTTTGAGGTTCTTTTAGCAGCTTGGTTTCTATACAAATGTTCGGTGAAGTCGAAGATCAACCGAAGAAGACAAAGAAGGAGAATATCTTTCAAAGCGGATTGAAGATAGACTCCTCAGCCTAAAGCCAAGTATGCCCACTTGATCAACACCATTGGCCAGGATGGTGCCGATCCCAGTCTTCAGGAGCCGAAGACCTCTTCGGCTGAAGACCTCTTCGGCCGAAGACGTCTTCAGTCGAAGACATCTTCGGAAGCCGAAGATTTCTCAATATTCAGAAGCCGAAGACTTCTTAGTCTTAGGAGCCGAAGACTTCTCAGTCTTAGGAGCCGAAGACCTCTCAGTCTTCAGGAGCCGAAGAACTCTTCGGCAACCGAAGACTCCTTAATCTTCAAGGCCTGAAGATTTCTCCAACACATTGTACTTTTCTGACAAAGTATATTTGTGATATCTTGCATTGACGTGGACCTCATCCGAAGATCAGAAAAAGTATGTTTTGTATTTTACACTCTTTTAAGGAAAGGTCTCCACCACCCTCTGCAGGTCAACACTTCAAGCCAAAACACCTCAAGACAAAAGGTACATCCTGTACCTTGCTGAAGACCTGTGTCCATCCCTTGCTCAACAGGTGTCCCATGCATTTAATGCACGAGGCACTATAAATATGGAGGATGGTTCAACATGCAAGATCACCAGCTCTCAAGCATTCAAGCTCTCTAAGTGCACTGGCATTCTCTCTCTAAGAAGTTCTTATTGTTTTCTAAGTGTTTTACAATTGTTCTTCATTTCTCTTTGTGTAAGATTGTTTGAATAGATTTCATCTATTCTCTTCCGCAACAATCAAAGTTTTCTATGTGTAATTCTTGATTTCAAATCAATAAGAATTAAATTAAGGGAAAAACTGTGTGTATTGTATTCAACCCCCCCTTCTACAATACTTTTCTTATTTACTTACTGCTATTTGGGACCAACAATATCCATGACGATGATATCCCCTACCTAAGATCGTCCAAGACTATGATAATCAATCATTTTGATTAACAACGACAATCGTTACGTTTTTACATTTATTGAATGTATCATTTGTAATCGAATATTAGTAAAGATCCATTCATGGATATATGGAAAAAAACCGACGACCAAGATTCAATGACCTCATCAA
Source organism: Arctium minus (assembly GCA_954870635.1). Lineage (NCBI taxonomy): Eukaryota > Viridiplantae > Streptophyta > Magnoliopsida > Asterales > Asteraceae > Arctium > Arctium minus. The sequence continues at coordinate 125,861,774 of OX941081.1, read as the reverse complement.
AGATGACTATTTGTTACATTATCATCAAAACGGCGGTTGCAAAGACAGAGTGTTAATATAAAGAATCGTTTCATTCCAAGATACATCGAATCATCTGCTTTCTATTGCTCTCAAAGAATCATTTGCTATTGGAATTGTTATTTAAGTTTATTCACGCTTACATGTTAATGACGTTCTATGATATCAATAACTGTTATTAAGAACGATATTCCTGACGTCCATAGTGCATTAAAGATATCACTACCATCTGTGGTTTTTACCCTTCACGGGGTTTTCCACGTCAACAAATTACTTGTTGGTTATGCCAAAAATTACACAAGTATAATTTAAGGTTTGGATTGTAAGGCTAATCAACTAAATAATTATCGTTCAAACTAGACAAGATAAACAATACATAAAATGTAAATGAGGCAAGGGATTTGATGACACGGAAAACCTCATCGAGGGTAAAAACAATGAACGATACAAAGGAGCGTCGGTGCACTATATACGTCAAATAGGGATGTCATCCTTAACAATAACAATTACAAGGAATGGTCCTGGAAACCATGACGCGTCGTATGAAAAACTAAGAAAACAACAGTGAATTCCTTGAAAGCGTCTTGAAAACTATTCTTTGTATGATGGCTTGTGTTATTGTGATTCATGTAACATCCTAAATTCTGGAAATAACGACTAATTTAAAATTTGCTTCTAATATCTCATTTCTAAATGTCAATACCTGCTTACTTATAAAGGATATTTAAGATTTAACAACAAATAATAATCCAACCTCGCACAGAGTCTAGATTAGGGGTGAGCGTTACTAAAACCCAATAATTATCACAATCTCTAAGGTGCGGAAGACATCACCGAATAGCTATATATCCTTCTCATGCATCTAACTAGCACTCAACTCTTCACGATGTCGCTAGTACGATTCCCAACAATGACCTGATGCACATGCCGACAAATTAAAAGGGTTAGACTTATCGCCTAGTGAGTTCAAGAGTTTTCATCGTATATATAAAATGGTAAAACTAAAAGAATGCTATTTAAATCATAATTTCAAAATGAAATGCATTAATTATAAAAGCAATCTCTTTCCCATAACCCATCAAACCCAATACTCACACAATGCATGAATAAATCTTGAAATTTAAAAACCGGAAAAGTATCCAAAGCAACAACATATGGACAAAGAACGACATTCGAACATCAAATCATGGGTACATACTGTACCCAAAACAACACCGAAAGCATGAATAAAACTTAGTATTCAAAACACACTTTTTGGTGACAGGGAGACTCAATTCCATTGAATGTGTCGAAACACGTCAAGCATCTATGTTATATGAGCGTCACTTACGGATTACACATTCATTAACATCAACCTTTCCGGGTCTATAGTTAAAGAATTAACAAACTCAATAATTCCATGTCTATTGCCTGTATAGTCATCAAGTTCAACCATACTAGGTTTATACCTTGGGATCTCCAAAATGTTAGTTAAGCTTCTTCACACAAAATTACAATTATTGGTCAATAACTGGGGCCCGACTCCAAGAGCCCACACCTTGTTACCCATGAAGACCCCATGCCTATTTCACGTTATATTACAGGAATATTCATCCCACTCAAACTGACTCATACACCTATGAATCCATTGCATTACAATCTAAAACATATGACCCCAAATGAATGACCAACACACTCAAAACATGTAATCTTCCAAATCGATATGCCAAAACTGCATATAACTCCAAAAGCTCGACATAGATCAAATTAAACCGGAGACTCATCTGAATTAAAGCTGAGCGAAAATATAACACCCTGTTAGATCACATATCTATTGGATTCAAGATCATCCAATCTGAAGATCGCAATCTGAAGCTAAAAGCGAAACGTCGACTCTCGATAATATTAGTCTATGTTGTTTGTAATAAATGTCAAAGTAATTAATGTTTATTGTTTATTTGTATTTGATGTAATTAGATATTTAGCATAACTAAATATCTAAGTTTAGTTTAGTTTAGTTAGTTAAATATTAAGTTAGTTATATAATATCTTATAGTTTAGATATTATGTAGGTTAATATTGTTTAATATTGCAACTTGTTGTTGCAAGTGGTTTAGGTTGTGTGTTGAAGAAGCTAGAGATCAATATCTGATCTCATCTCAACAACTCTCATCAGATAAGATATTATCAATAAGACTTCAAAAACACACACTTAAAGGTGTAATACAGAGAGAACACATCCAAGCTTAAATCTGATCAACCTTGTAACCATTTCTATTAATCAATACAGGTTGGTAATCGTTATTGTGTCATATTCTATAAACTTGATAAACATTGGTGGACCGACAATTGGTATCAGAGCCTGATTAAAGATCAAAATCAAGTTTTAAGAAAACGACTATGTGCTCACTGTGTTCTTCATTTGAAAAAAATCGATTTCGAGTTTTAGAGTGTTTTAAGTGTTAAAATCGACCAGGTTATGATCGATATACATGCTAGATTGAGTTGTGAGTGTTTGATTTCAGTTTAGAGCTTAAATCGAGTTCCAAAATTTGTGATTTTGTTGACTGAGTTATCGTCCAAAAAGTTACTGTGCCATCGATTTTATTTTTAAAAAGTGATTTTTATCAAGATCGAGTGGTCACAAACAGTTCTAGAAGTGTTTGTAGTCATATTGGTAGAGTTTGGGTCTGTTAATCTTGGAAAAACAGGTTGAAAAGTCGAATTTATCAAAGTACAGACGAACTTGCGCAAACCAGAGGAAGAACACACGCAAAGCTCACTTTGCGTAAACAACTTTGCGCAACCAACGTGACACGCAAAGCTTACTTTGCGCAACCAACGTCATACGCAAAGTCCACTTTGCGCAACGCACTTGATACGCAAAGCTTACTTTGCGCAACTCAAGCAACTCGCAAAGTCCACTTCTCGCGACCAACAGCATACACAAACACTACTTCTCGCAACAAGAAGGAAACGCAAACCACAGTTCAAGTGATCTTCTCTTCACGAAAAGCTCAAGTCAAGTTTGCGCAACCTTTCTCGAAATGCAAAGCTCACTTTGCGCATCCAAATTGAAATGCAAAGTTCACTGTGCGCATCCTTCTTGAAACGCAAAGCTCACTTTGCGCAACCCACTTGACACGCAAACCACAATTTGCGCATTCAACCTCTCGCGCAAACCTTCTCAAAACGCAAAGTTTTTCCAGACTTAGAATTTTTCATCAGGATGACATCCAGAGAAGCCCTTGCAATTGGAACTGACACCAAACCACCAGTTCTCTTTAAAGGAGAATACGAACAGTGGAAAGATCGGTTTCTGAACTTTGTTGACAGACATGAGCTGGGTGATTTCATCAGGAAATCTATAGAAGAAGGGGTTATGAAACCAGTTATGACGACTCGTTTGGTTGGAACAGTGCCAACTCAGGTTGAACTTAAGTATCATGAGCTAGAAGATGATAACCTCAGAAGAGCTAAAGGCGACAGATTAGCTAAGTCATACATTCTACAAGGAATTCCAAACGAAATCTATGTAAAGATTGACAACTACAAGGCCTCTGGCAAAGAAATGTGGGATCAACTTGAGAAGATGATGCTGGGTTCAAAGGTTGGAAATCAGCTTAAAATCTCCAACTGCCTGAACAATTATGAAGAATTTAGAGGCAGAGTGGGAGAATCTTTAGAAGAAACCTATGACAGGTTTGTGACTTTGCTGAATGAACTAAGCAAGAATAAGGTTCACAAATCTCAAATTGAGCTGAACGTCAAATTCCTGGGTTATTCTACATCCTGAATGGAAGAGATTTGCCAGGCAGATGAAGCAGATCAAGGATCTGAATGAGATTCCACTTCATGAGGTGTATGAAACCCTCAGACAAAATGAAGAAGAGGTGGATGAAATTCTAGATGAGAAGAGGCAGAAAGGAAAGATAGTTGAAGACACATTTGCTCTTGTTGTCAGGAAAAAGAAGAACAAGACGATTGTGTATGATTCAGAAGAAAATGAAGCTTATGCAAACTCTGACTCGGATGAAAATGACCAACTGAAGCAAGCAATGCTACTACTGACAAATGCTTTTCAGAAAAAGTTCTACAAAAAGCCAACTTCAAACAGTCAGAGGTATTCTTCTGGTCCTAACAACTATGTCCACAAGGAAAGGGTTGAAGGAAGTAGATATGAAGGAAAGAGATTTGAAGGAAAGAGAACAGAAGAGAGGAAACCTGAAGAGAGAAGATATCAGTCTGAAGGAAAGAGAATAGAGGAGAGGAAACCAGAAGAGAGAAAGTTTAAAGCTGAAGGATCCAGTCAGACAGAACCACCAACGTGCTACAACTGTGGCAAAACAGGTCACTATGCTAGAGACTGTCGAAGACCAAAAGTCAGAAACTCCGATTATTACAAGAACAAGATGATTCTTGCAAAGCAACAGGAGGCTGGTAGAGCACTGATGGCTGAAGATGAATACTGGCTTGATCATTCAGACGAGGAAGAAGAGGATGAAGAAAAGGATGAAGCCGTCAACATGTGCATGATGGGAAAGCAAGAATTAGATGCCGAAGCTGATTCAGATGATGAAGAAGAGGAGGTATGTGATTTATCGTATTCAGATTTCATGAATAAAATGCATGCCATGATTTTAAAACAACAAGAGTTAGAGTCGAATCTTGAGCGAGAAAATGGTGTTATAACTGACAAAAACCAACTAATACAGAAACTTAGCAATGAAATTGCTGAGAATAAAGTATTGGTTGAGGTTTTACATAGAGATAAAGACACCAACGCAAAGGAAAAGACAATAATTCTTAAAGAGAATTCTGAACTCAAGTCTAAGTTGACAAAAAGTGAGATTGATATATATGAGCTTACAAAATTGCATTCTTCTTGTACCAAAGAAAACTTTTCTTTACTTGGTAAATTAAAAAAGTTTGGAAGAGAAGTTATACAAAATGGGTCAAACTGAACAGACTATTCATCTGAACAAACCCAAAGAGGAAATAGAGAGATGGGGAATCGGTTATAAGAATCCTCACTATCTTCAAAAAGGGATGTCTGAAGTGCCAACACTTTATGATCATCTTTCTATGAAATTAGCTCGTCGAATCCCTGAGTTTAAAACTTTCTGGACTAAACTATCAGAAGAGGATGAAGCCAATGAAACTGAAAAACGGTTGAAATCATCTAAAGTTCACCTTCCATTTTATTATGCGAAGATGAATAATAGTTATAATGAAAATCCAATATATCAAAAGAAGAAAACTCTTTCAAGTGATTTCTTTCAAAGTTATTCTAAAAAAGAAATGGAGGCGAAGCCTATTCAAGGTAAACTATATGTCCCTCCTCTCGTTTTAGAACGTAAAATTTCTGAACTCGAGAATTCTTTATCAGATGAAAGACTTTTGATGAATATTGAACAAAAAGTTTTTTCAACCGTGCTGAAAAATGTTATTATTTCTAAGGCTTCAAACTCTGAGGATAAGTGTGGTTCATCTAATAAAGAGTTTGATTTTCTGAACGCTGACGGTGGTTTAGATGATTGTTCTAAACAAATTGACTTTAATGCAAAACTTCCTTACCATTCATCTTTTGTTAAGAAATCTTTAGGAAAAACCAGTATGCCTGTTAACAGTGCAAAATCAACGAAAGTTGATAACTCAGTCTCTGTGAAAGCTAAAAATGCTAAAGGTAAGATTACATCTAGGCATTCACAGAAACCGAACACTACTGGTAATCCGAATAAGAAGCATTCGTTTGTTGCTCAAAAGTCTAACTCAACAGTTTCACATGTTTCAGATCTGAGCAAGCAAAGGCCAGAAGTTAAATCTCTGTGGCAACCGAAACATAAGCTTGACAAGACCGTTAAATTGTTTTCTAGTGTTAATTGTAGTAAGACTTCGCCTAGTAAAGATGTCTTAATTGCTGATGTTGATATTTTGAACTCAAAACTTGCTGTTTCTCGTAAACAATATACAATGAAGCAATTATTTCAGTTATCTTTATCTGTTAGAAAGTCTTCTATTTATGATAATCATATTTCTACTTCTTGTCAAGATTCTGACATTTGGTTTGGCAATTATCATGTGCATTCATTTCATTCTAATTCTTCAAATGCATTTCAAAAGAAAAGAGGACCCAATTTGAAATAGGTACCAAAATCTTGTGCTAACACAGTAGGACCCAAATTCCAGTGGGTACCTAAGGCTAAATCTGTGTTGTAGGCACACCAAGTTTAAAAAGGGAGCTTACAGATATGACTTCTAGACAAAAACAGTCTAGGACTCGTTCCTCAAGAAATTAGGTTCTTGAATACAACAGTTCAAGACCCGCACTTCAAAGATAAAACGATGGTTTCTGAACACGTCTGTTCAGAACCCGTGCTTAAGAGAAATAATGGCTTTTGAACACATCAGTTCAAGACCCACTCCACCATGCTCAAAAGTCTTAAATTTTGATTTATGACTATCTAAATCTCTTGTTTTGTTATTTCTCTTGTGCAGATCCGTCATATGTGGTACTTGGATAGCGGATGCTCCAAGCATATGACTGGACAAAAAGATATGCTGTCCAATTTTAAAGAGAAGTATTGCGGATCAGTCAGATTCGGCAACGACCAGTTTTCTCCAATAATGGGATATGGTGATGTACAACATGACAATGTCACGATCAAGAAGGTGAGATATGTTGAAGGCTTACGGCACAACCTGTTCAGTATTGGTCAGTTCTGTGACAAAAGCTTAGAGGTCAATTTCAAAGCCAAGACATGTTCAGTTCGCACTGAAGAAGGCGAGGAACTCTTGGTCGGCACAAGAAAATCAGACCTCTACACAATTAACTTGTCAAAAATCCAGAACGACAAGCAGGTTTGTCTATTGACAAAAGCCTCGAAGCAACAAAGTTGGATATGGCATCGAAGGCTCTCTCACCTCAACTTCAGGTACATCAACAATCTGGTCAGAGGAAAGCTCGTCAAAGGACTTCCAGCACTCAAATATGAAAGAGAACATCTTTGTGCAGCATGTGAAAAGGGAAAAATGAAGAGGGCACCTCATAAACCAAAGCCTGAACCAAGTACAAGCGCTCCGTTAGAGTTATTGCATATGGACTTATGTGGTCCGATGCAAAGTCAGAGTCTAGGCGGAAAGAAGTACATACTCGTGATCATGGACGATTACTCGCGATACACATGGGTCAAGTTTCTACGTTCAAAGGATGAGACACCAGATGTTCTCATCATATTCCTAAAGACGACCCAGGTGAATCTGCAGAAACGGGTTAAGTTTCTAAGAACAGACAACGACACAGAGTTCAAGAACCAAAAGGTTGAAGAATATCTCGAATCTGTCGGGATTTCACATCAATACTCTGCTGCTCGTACGCCTCAACAAAATGGAGTGGTCGAAAGAAGAAATCGTACGCTAGTCGAGGCTGCTCGTACTATGCTAAGTCAAACAGACTTACCTCTATTCTTGTGGGCTGAAGCTGTATCGACCGCGTGCTATACACAAAATCGCTCCATGATACATCGCAGATTCAAGAAGACTCCTTATGCTTTAATCAACAACCGAACACCGACAATCAAATATTTCCATATATTTGGGTGTAAGTGTTTCATGCTAAACGATAGGGAAAGTCTCAACAAGTTCAGTGCTAAGGCGGACGAAGGAATCTTCATTGGTTATTCCTCGACATCAAATGCATTCCGTGTTTATCTGAAGAAGTCAAAGACGGTGATTGAAAGCATCAACGTCACGTTTGATGAAGATATGGCTTCTGAACAACACACTTCAGAACCCGCTATAACAGGAATTCTAGCTTCTGGGCAAATCAGTCCAGAACCTACGTCTCAACAGAATAAATCAGATGATTCATCAACTTCTACTAACCATTTATCTGATTTAGATTTATTATTTGAATTGTTTTATGATGAATTTCTTGGATCTAATGTAAAGAAATCTGTTGTGGTTGACAGGATGGAAAACTTAACGACTACTCATCCAACCAGTTCAGATGTTCCTATTGAATCCAACGCCCCGATTCAACAAGAAGTTCCAATTCAAATGCCGACTCCAACAGTTGAAGAAGTTCCATGTGATGAAGAGACAGAAGTAGCTGAACCAGTAGGATGTTCTGTACAGATCCATCCACAGCCGGAACAAGCTGTACCTGCTGAGCCTTCTGAACCTACCACTTCAACTGCAATCATCATTCCTCCTGAACAAGCTGAAGAAGGTCCAAGTGTATTTATAGATGATACAACTGACATACATTCATATAATCCACTACGTCATCAACATAAATGGACCAAAAAGCACCCGATAAGCCAGATCATTGGCGATCCATCAAAACCGGTGCAAACTAGGTCAGCATCTATGAATATGTGCATGCATGACTCCTTTCTGAGCAAGTTCGAGCCAACTCGCGTATCAGAGGCACTTGCTGATCCAGAATGGGTGATCTCAATGCAAGAAGAGCTGAATCAGTTCGATGCACTTCAAGTCTAGAGACTCGTACCAAAGCCTCAAGGTAAAACCATTATAGGTACGAAATGGGTTTTCAAGATAAAGAAACACGAAGATGGTACCGTTATCCGAAACAAGGCAAGACTAGTAGCCAAATGATACAGACAAGAGAAAGGAATCGACTATGACGAGACATATGCTCCTGTGGTGCGATTAGAGACAATTAGAATGTTTCTAGCCTATGCAGCCCATAAGAACTTCACGGTCTTTAAAATGGACGTGAAGACAACATTCCTGAATGGAATTCTAAAGGAAGAAGTCTACGTCTCTCAGCCAGAAGGTTTTGTCAACCATGAGAAGCCGAATCACGTCTACATTCTCGACAAAGCACTCTACGGTCTGAAACAAGCTCCTCGAGCCTGGTATGATGTCCTTTCCAATTTTCTAGTCAAGTCTGGTTTTTCAAAAGGAACGGTGGATACCACTTTGTTTATCAAAAAGGAAAAAGCCGATATCATTTTAATTCAAATCTATGTAGATGATATTATTTTTGGCTCTACAAATCCTAAGTACTGTAAGAATTTTGCAAACCTTATGGTGTCTAGATTTCAGATGAATTTGATGGGAGAGATGAATTTCTTTCTCGGTTTACAAGTCAAACAATTTTCATCGGGTATTTTTATCAATCAATCAAAATACATTATGGATATTCTTCGGAAGTTCAAAATGGAAAATTCAAAACCGATTGGTACCCCAATGGCACCAGGTACTAAGATTGGCACCGATCCTTCGGGAAAGGCTGTTGATGTTAGGACTTATCGAGGGATGATAGGTTCTTTAATGTATCTCACTTCTAGTAGGCCAGATATAATGTTTTCATCATGCTTATGTGCATGATATCAGGCCAATCCTAAAGAAATCCATATGTCTGTTGTGAAGCGCATATTTAGGTATCTAAAGGGCACTGCAGATCTTGGTATGTGGTATCCTAAAGATACTAGTTTTGAACTAACAGCCTACACAAATGCAGATCATGCAGGTTGTATGTTAGACATGAAGAGCACGTCGGGATATGTACAGTTCCTCGGTGACAAGCTCGTAAGTTGGGCATCGAAGAAGCAACTTTGTGTTTCAACTTCCACGGCCGAAGCAGAATATGTAGCTGCTGCTAGCTGCTGTTCTCAGGTCTTATGGATGAGAACTCAATTGCGCGACTACGGTTTCCACTTCAACAAGATCCCGATATACTGTGACTCCAAGAGCGCCATTGCAATATCAGCGAATCCTGTTCAACACACCAAGACTAAGCACATAGACGTCAGGTATCATTTTATTAAAGATCATGTTGAAAAAGGAACAATTGAACTTTTTTTTGTAAAAACTGATTATCAACTTGCCGATTTGTTTACCAAACCTTTAGACGAAAAGAGGTTTAACTTTCTTGTCTCTAAACTTGGTATGCTAAATCTAAAGATTTAATCAGTCGTTACCTATCAAAGTTTTCTAATTGTATACTTTTTCATCATTTCTTCATTTCCGCAAGATATCTGCACTTCTCTATTCTGTTCATGAACCAAGGGGGGGTATGAGAAGAAATTGACAAGTGGTCAATATTACTTCGAGGGGGAGCTCATAAAATTTTGCATGTACCTTTTAATGCCAAATTTTTTTTGTAATGCAAGAATTTAAGGGGAGCTCTTCAAGACAAAAGGGGAGTACGAATATGACTTCTGATTATTTCTGATCAGAACTCGTATTTTAAAAAGTTTTACTGCTTTTTGTCTTTTCAATTTAAGTGGATAAATTTTACTTTGACTTGACATAAGACTTTTGCAGAATTTTTGAGAGATGCTTAAAAGATCATATCTTTATGACTTTAAGCTTAACTTCATGAGATATAAGATCATACGTTCAGGTATTATCCTTTATCTTAATCTCATATATGGTTGAAAGAAGGACAACTTTCAATCATAAAAAACATTATTTTCAATGTTCAAATCACTTCCCGATTCTCAAAACGAATTCATGAATTGGAAGTGTGACTTTAAATGTTTTCAAGAAATATATTGTGCTTTAACTAAAATAGTTAAACCAATCTGAGCATCATATGCATAATAGGAAAACAAGGATTTCTTTGTGCTAGGAATTAACACAACTTCTATGGAATCACCTTAACCAGTTATTTCTACCCACAAAGTTAATCCATAGTGATTGAGTGTGAGAAGTCGAAAAGAAATGAGTGCGATTAGAGAAAGCAAAATGTTTAAAAGAAAGAGCATGTGAGAACAGAGTTAAAAGAATATCACAACTCTGCACCAACTTCTTCTGAGCCGGGTAGCTACATTACTAGTGTTTCACAATTCTTTGGTAAACATTATTGAAACAGGCAACTAGCCCATGCCAACTCTTGATCAAACCTCACCAGCTACTCATTTTCTTCTTAACAAGAAAGTGTTTCACATTTTCAAAGGGGACGCAACACCTTTGGAAAATCTGGATATTGAAAAGAAGGAAGTCTACCCCACCTTCGCACTTCAATCATGCACATTGAGTTTGTGTTTAACTTACTGTTGTCTCAGTGGTTTACACAATTTTGAGTCAATAAGCAATCATCTGTGCTTAATTCTTTCAAACATAAGCACAAACACACAAGGAATTTGTTTCTTTGTCATAACGTTTATAGAAATAATCTTTGTGGTGTTTCGATGATTAAATGGAAGCCCTGGGGGAGTCAACATCAAACACCTCCTTTCCATTGTGTATTTGTTACACACAGTAACTTAGTGTTACTGATAGGCATGTTAACTGATTCATTAGTTGATTAAGGTGATAAACGACTAATTTGTCTGGATTTGTAAAGATCTAGATGAATATTCTTATGAATTGACGAATCAGAGGCTCTAACTGAAGGACATTTCTTACAAAAAGTTTTGATGAAGTCGTTGCACTTATCATCAAAAAGGGGGAGAATGATTACACAAGAAATGGCAAAGAGCACATGTTTCAAGAATCACGTCCAAGATTGAACTCTTTAAAAGCAAGTATTCTGAAGAAATGTTGATTTCAGAGCTAGAGAAAGAGATTGCATCTTCTGAGCTGTACAAGAAGACTGAATTGCTAAAATCTTTTTAGTAATAATCTTGATCCCAAAGGGGAGATTGTTAGATCACATATCTATTAGATTCAAGATCATCCAATCTGAAGATCGCAATCAGAAGCTAAAAGCGAAACGTCGACTCTCGATAATATTAGTCTATGTTGTTTGTAATAAATGTCAAAGTAATAAATGTTTATTGTTTATTTGTATTTGATGTAATTAGATATTTAGCATAACTAAATATATAAGTTTAGTTTAGTTAGTTAAATATTAAGTTAGTTATATAATATCTTATAGTTTAGATATTATGTAGGTTAATATTGTTTAATATTGCAACTTGTTGTTGCAAGTGGTTTAGGTTGTGTGTTGAAGAAGCTAGAGATAAATATCTGATCTCATCTCAACAACTCTCATCAGATAAGATATTATCAAGAACACTTCAAAAACACACACTTAAAGCTATAATACAGAGAGAACACATCCAAGCTTAAATCTGATCAACCTTCTAACCATTTCTATTAATCAATACAGGTTGGTAATCGTTATTGTGTCATATTCTATAAACTTGATAAACATTGGTGGACCGACACACCCAAAATTTCGTTACCGGTATATTGTAACCATAGTTTAAATAGTTTTATTTTAGACTATTAATGTAAGTCAAAATCTTATGTAGGGGTCAATTATGTACAAATGAAACTAGGGCTTAGGACTTGAAATGTTATGAAATATCCATATAAGAACCAATGTTGAACTAGGCTACGGATTAGGGGTCAATGTTAGACAAATGGGAATTTTTCTTGGAATTTAAACTCTTTATTTTCAGCCATAAACTCCCATTTTCATCTTAACACTCTCTCTCTAGAACAATACTCTCCTTTCCAAGCCCTAAGTTGAACTTAAAACCATCTCATGCAACTAGGAAAATGTTGAGATTTTGAAGGTTTGGAGCTAATCAATTGAATAGAAGATAAAAATCAAGGTATGAATATATGAATTTCAAATATTTGTGCTCTAAATTCATGATTGATGTCAAGGTTGGATATGAATCATATTAGGATTCATAGAGTTTTGATTTGTAAGTTAAATCTTTGTTAAATGATGTCATTTCCATGTTATTGTTGGATAAATAAGTGGGAAATTAAGTTTCAATCATTTATTCGTGGTATGGAAAAGCAAGATACTTGATTCATTATGATTTTTAGTAGCAATCTTATAAAAAGGATGTGTTTTGAGCTGTCAATAGGAGTTTCAGAATTTACTGGTTGTTCAAAAAAATCATATAAAATCGCTCGTTGGTCCGATTGAGGTTTTTAATACACCGTTAGAAAGGTCTCTGTGTTTATTACAACTTTGTAGTTTATGTCAAGAGCTGATTTTAACTATATAAGGCTCAAAATAATGAGTTTCTTGAGTTGGTCCTGTGCAAAACGAGATTTGTGCACCGTTTTTAGAAAATTCATATAAAATCGGTTCTTGCTTCAAATGGGATGATTCCAATGCGATTAGAACCCTAAAAAAATAGAGTTACAACTTTTGTTTAGACATTAACAACTGAATGTACCTCTAAGTACGATAAAAAGACTCAAAATCGAGTTGGTACAAAGCTGTCAGGTGCAGGGGATTAAGTGGTATTATTTGTTTGTACCTTGTGCTTTAAGGACTTCTAATGTATATAATTCAATCCCAATTATGTTTAATCTTATTCAGGGCCAAACTTATGATAAGAAATGAGTCTTATCTATGGGATAGAATCTTCGTACATATGTAAAACTCTAAGGTAACTTGGAGTGACGTGGCTTAAAATCGGAACATCTCGAACGTGTAGCATTACTCCGATTACCATATAAGGTACAGATATCCGATTCTTGCGAGTCTCTTTATCCACTAGTCTATTATCGAGGTAATATCGTATCCCGTTTACCATCTAGACATTTATTTCTTTATTATAATTACAATCCTTCATATTTCGATTCACGAAATTAAATTGGGATATTGTGAGTTTGATAACTCCTCTAATTGTCGACATTCATAATGTTTATGATCATGGTTATTATTTGGAGCTATCACCATGACTTATATTTGATATATTCATTATTGGCTATCGGAGTTTGAATTGAACTACCTTTGGATTTGATTATTTCTTTATAATTAACCCGTTATCGGATTTGAATCGTTTTTCGATTTGAATCGTTTTCGGAATTCTATTTTGATATTTAGTGATTGAACGTCACATATTTTATGAAATTACTCTTTACACATCGACTTGACATGTTTTCAACGATTTGAATATTTCGTGCTTTACAGCACGACATCGAGGGCAACGATGTCGTGACGCCTCCATGGCGGCTATAAATTGCCATGGTGTCCTTGTTATTAGTACCCCAATGTCAATAAGTGGGTCTGGCCTAGTACCGGCTAACTTGAGGACGAATGAATCGATCCTAGGAGCCATTTTCGGGAGATGATTATCGGAAGGGAATTGAGTGTATTACCCTATACTCATTTCTTATTGTTCGAGTGGTCCGTACAACCCTCGAACCCAAATGATTTTCTTAATTTTTCTTGACTCTTGGTGTGATGATACATTTTAGTTACAAGTTGAGATATTTTGTGTAAACTGGTGACAAATCACTTTATGTTTCAGTTTTGAGTAATTATTGCTCTTTTACTCATATTCTTTTTATTAACTCGATTATGACTGTTATTTTATTATTATATAAGTTATCTGCTCACTGAGCATTTGGCTCAGTCGAGGTTTGTTTTGTCATCGGCAGGTGTAGGATCGCAGATGGGATCGTCTCGGGAGTAAGAGCTTTGGAGTGTAACTATTTTGAAGACGACCTTGAATAGTATAGTTTTTTGTTTCTGTAAATATAACCATGTCGTCTTAAATCTGGTCTCTCGAACCTTTATTTTGATGGAACTTTGTAGCATCTCTGTTTTCCTTATATGTTAGCTAGTTATGTTATTATGTTTTCATTCGTAGAACACCGTTCTCCGTTCACATGGGACAGGGGTGTTACAAGTTATGGTATCAGAGCTATAGGTTATGATCCTGTAGTACGACAAAGTTTGATCTGTGAGGAAAGGGTAGTATTAGGATCAGTTAGCTTAGGTTTCCCTCCTTAATTGCATTATTTTTGTTCCTTTAATTTAATTTCCGCTTTCCGTTGGTTTTAATGAAATTTATGTGGCAAATGTAGTAATTCATGATGTCATCGAGATTGGAAGGACCCAGACGGGGACGGGGACGACCCAAAAGAAATCAAACTGGGCCAGAAAATGCGTCTAATGCCCCGTCAACCCAGCCAATTGACCTTAACATTACATAAACAATCCATCAGAGAGAATACAGGGAGAGCTTCAAAGTGTAATACATCAACCTTTGTAATCTGTGGTTTGTATTAAAAACAGGTTGGTTAATATTATATCTTTGTGTTTGATTTATCTGGTAAAGATCGTATTCAATCACACGGATCCTCAATTGGTATCAGAGCTAAAACCAGATCAAAATCAAATTTTTAAGAACTCGACTGTGTTCTTTATTTTCAAAACCATTTTCGAGTTTTAGGGTGTTATTGGTGTTGAAATCGATCAGGTAGTGATCGAAATTTTTTGTAGATCGTTGTGGTATACATTAATTTCATTATTGCACTTTAATCAATTCCCATTTTGCGATTTTAGTGTCTAACTGTTCACGACTTCAAACTGCACTGTTCCATCAATTTAAAATTCAAAAAGTGATTGTTTTTTAGATCTAAAGGTTGTAATCTGTTCTAAAGTGATTGTTTTTTAGTGGTCAATTTGTTAAAATTTGGGACTGCTAATCGTTGAAAAACAGGGTTATTTGAGCGATCAGATCGATTTTTCAAAGAATAGGGACGAACTCGCGAGAATTGCAAGATTTGCGCCAGTTCATAGTGTGTTTTGCGCCAGCTTCGTCTAACGCAAACCTTATTTTGCGCCACACACTGTTCGCGCAAATCTACCTTTGCGCCACTCAAGCCACCGGTCAGAATTCCATACCGGTCACAGCTCATCCGGTCGAAGGTTCCACCCCAGTCGCTCCACCCAGGTCGAGACCTCCGGTCGAGCAACACCCCGGTCACAACATCATACCGGTCGAGTATCCCTTTTGCGCCATACACGTCTCACGCAAAACTTGCTTTGCGCCATCAACGTCTCGCGTAAACGTTCTTTCGCGCGACCAACTGCTCAAGCAATCTTCAAAAACGCGCGACCAACTGCTCACGCAATCTTCAAAAACGCGCGACCTACTTCTCACGCAAACTTTGTTTTGCGCCAACCACGTCTCGCGCAAAACTTCCAGTTCCCCCGACCCGACTCTCGCGCAAAAACTCCTTTTTGCGTCAACTTCTTCTAGCGCAAAGTTGCCTTTTGCGCCAACTCCTTATAGCGCAACTTGACTTTTGCGCCAGCGTCTTCTAGCGCAAAGTGTTACTTCGTGTTAGACCATAGTCTCATTGGATTCAAGATCATCCAAACTGAAGATCGCAATCTGAAGCTAAAGCCGGAACGTCGACTCTCGATATAAAAGTCTATCTCTATTTGTAATAAATGTCAATGTAATTGTTTGTTATTGTAATAGTTAACTTAATATCTAGTTTGTTAGATATTTAGTTAACTTAGTTATTATTTAGTTTAGTTGGTTATTTAGTTAGATTCAAGTAACTTAGTTTTTATTAGAAATAATATCTAGATCTAATATCTAGATATTATTCTAAGTAGTGTGTTAGACACACTTGGTATCTTTGTATCTCTCTAACACCAAAATCAGATCATAGATCAGAAAGAGATAACACATACAAACACACACATCAAGGTGTAAAAGAGAGAAAAACATAGAGAACACATCAAGAACTTAATCGATCAACCTTGTAATCGTTTGATATATTCAATACAGGTTGGTAATCGTTATTGTGTTGTTGTTTCTATAAAACTTGATAGTAGTAGTATTGTTAAAGGACCGACAATTGGTATCAGAGCCTGATTAAGATCAAAACAAGTTTTTCAGAAAAACGTCTCTGTGTTCTTCAAGGAAAATTGATTTCGAGTGTAAGAGTGTTTTAGGTGTTAGAATCGATCAGAGTGTGATCGAAATACATGCTAGATCGAGTTGTATGTGTTTAATTTCACGTTAAAGCTTAAATCGAGTTCCAATTTGTGGTTTTTGTGAGAAAAGAGTTGAGAAGAGTAAGTCACTGTGCAATCAGATTAATTTCTAAAAAGAGTGTTTTAGTGAGATCGAGTGCCTACAATCTGTTCTAGAAGTGTTTCTAGACATAAGGGTAGTGTTTGTTATTGCTAAATCGTTTCAATACAGATTTTAGACGAATTTTCGAAGTACAGGTCGAATAACCCGCAAACCAGAGGAAGAATAACACGCAAAGTCCCACTTTGCGCGTCCCACTACAAACGCAAAGCATACTTTACGGCTCCAACTTGAAACGCAAAGCATACTTTGTGGTTCTCAAAAGACCCGCAAACCTCAAGCCTTTGTGTTCATCTCTTCAAAAGACAAGTCGACTTTGCGCTCCCAACTAGAAACGCAAATCTCAAACTCTGCGCATCTCAAGACAATCGCAAACCTCCATCTTGCGCGTCGAACTAGACCCGCAAACCTCCATCTTGCGCGTCCAACTAGACCCGCAAACCTCAACCTTGCGCTTCCCACCAGACCCGCAAACCTCATTTTGCGCGTCCCATTAGAAACGCAAACCTCAGTTTGCGCACCCCATTTGACACGCAAACCTTGAAACGCAAACCAGACTTAGAATTTTTTTTTCAAAGAAGCTCCACTAGACCGGGTAGCGGGACCCCCGTGCTAAGTCTGCCTAGGGGGACAAAATTTCTTGTGTGATCAAATTTTATTTGGATTGACGATCATATCTGTCAAGTTTTCTCTTATTCAATACAGGATGACATCCAAAGAAGCTCTCACAATAGGAACTGACACCAAGCCACCAGTTCTCCTTCGAGGGGAATACGAACAGTGGAAGGATAGGTTTCTAAACTTCATTGAAAGACAGGATTTGGGTAATTTCATTATACAATCCCTAAAAGAAGGCCTAATGGAAACACAGTATAGGGAGCCAACAGCAGGAACTCAAGAAGTAAGAGTTGTACTTTCTTATATAGATCTAACAGGTGATGCTAAGCTAAGAGCGAAAGGCGACAGGTTAGCCAAGTCATACATTCTACAAGGGATTACAAATGAAATCTATGTAAAGATTGACAGCTACAAAGCCTCAGCCAAACAAATGTGGGATCAACTAGAGAAAATGATGTTGGGTTCAAAGATTGGGAACCAACTGAAAATCTCTAACTGCCTGCACAGTTTTGAAGAATTCAAAGGCAGAACTGGAGAAAATCTAGAAGGAACATATGATAGGTTTGTGACATTGCTAAACGAATTGAGCAAGAACAAGGTCAACAAATCTCAAATCGAGCTGAATATCAAATTCCTGAGTATTCTACAACCAGAATGGAAAAGTTTTGCCAGGCAGATGAGGCAGATAAAAGACCTGAATGAGATTCCACTTCACGAGGTGTATGAAACCCTCCGACAAAATGAAGATGAGGTGGATGAAATTCTAGCAGAAAAGAGAAAAGGAAAGACAGTTGAAGACACATTCGCTCTTGTTGTGAAGAAGAAGAAGAACAAGACGATTGTGTATGAATCAGAAGAAGCTGAAGCTGATGTTGTCTCTAACTCGGATGAAAATGAACAAATGCAGCAAGCAATACAGTTTCTAACAAATGCATTTCAGAAAAAGTTCTACAGGAATCCAACGTCAAACAGTCAGAGGTACTCTTCTGGACCCAACAACTTTGCTCACAAGGAAAGAATTGAAGGAAGCAGATATGAAGGAAATAGGTATGAAGAGAAAAGATTTGAAGGGAAAAGATTTGAAGGGAGGAGATTTGAAGGGAAGAGACAAGAGGAGAAGAAATCTGATGAGAGAAGATATCAGACAGAAGGAAACAGATTGGAAGAGAAGAAACCGGAAGAAAGGAAGTACAAAGCTGAAGGATCAAGTCAGCCAGGACCACCGATGTGCTACAACTGTGGCAAAACCGGTCACTTTGCCAAGGATTGCCGAATATCAAAGGTTAGAAACTCCGACTTCTACAAGAACAAGATGTTTCTTGCAAAGCAACAGGAGGCAGGCAAGGCGCTGATGGCTGAAGATGAATACTGGCTGGATCACTCAGATGAAGAAGAAGATGAAGAAGAAAAGGATGAAGCCATCAATATGTGCTTGATGGGCAAAATCGAATCAGATACTGAAGCTGATTCAGAAAATGAAGAAGAGGAGGTATGTGATTTATCGTATAAAGATTTAATGAATAAAATGCATGCTGTGGTTTTAAAACAAGAAGAGTTAGAATCTAATCTTAAGCGAGAAAATGGTGTTATTATTAATAAAAACCAATTGATACAAAAACTTAGCGATGAACTTGCTGAGAAGAAAGTATTAGTTGAGGTTTTACATACAAACGCTGACACCAACGCAAAAGAACAGACTAATTCTAAAAGAGAATAGTGAGCTCAAGTCTAAATTGACAAAAAGTTAGATTGATTTTTATAAGCTTTCTGATATGCATTCTTTATGTATTAAAGAAAACAAGACTTTAATTGCTAAATTAGATGATTTGGAAAAGAAGCTATACTCATTAGGTCAAAGTGAGCAAACCATTCATCTTAACAAACCGAAAAAGAATAAAGAAAATTGGGGAATCGGTTATGTGAAACCTCAATGTCTTAAAAAGGGTATAAGAGAAGTGCCCTCACTTTATGACTATACCTCTATGCTTGTTTCTCACTGAATCGCCTCATTTAAAGTTTTTAATACTAAACTATCAGAAGAGGATGAAGCCAATGAATTTGAAAAACGGATGAAGTCAACTAAAGTTCACGCTCCATTTTATTATGCGAAGTTGAATAATAGTTATGACTTTCCAAATGATGAGAAGAAATCTCTTTCAACTGACTACTTTCAAAGTTATTCTGAAAAAGAGATGGAGGCGAAGCCTGTTATAGGTAAAATTTATGTCCCTTCTCTCGTGTTAGAAAGTAAAATTTCTGAACTCGAGACCTCTTTATCAGATGAAAGACTTATGATTGAGATTCAACAAAAGGTTTTTTCAACTGTTATGAAAAATGTTGTTTTTACAAAGGCTTTTACTTCTAATGACATGTTTGGTTCATCAAACGAAGAGTTTAAATTTCTTAATTCTGACAGTGGTTTAGATGGTTGTTTTGAACAAATTGATTTTAATGCGAAACTTCCTAACCATGCATCTTTTGTTAAGAAAACTTCAAGAAAAACCAGTTTGCCTGTGTTCAGTGCAAAATCAACGAAAGCTTTCGTTGATAAATCAGTCTCTGTGAACGCTAAGAGTGCTAAAGGTAAGAAAATATCTCAGCATTCACAGAAACCAACCACTACTGGTACTTCTAAGAAGAAGCATTCAGTTGTTGCTCAAAGGTCTAACTCACCAGTTTTACATGTTTCAGATATGAGCAAGTCAAGACCTGAAGCCCATTCTCAATGGCAACCAAAATGGAAGCTTGACAAGGTCGTTTTATCGTCTAGTAGTGTTAATTGTAATAAGACTTCGCTTACTAAAGATGTTGTGATTGCTGAAATTGCTGTTTTGAATCCAAAACTTGTTGTTTCTCGTAAACAATATACAATGAAGCAATTATTTCAGTTATCTTTATCTGCTGGAAAGTCCTCTATCTATAATAAACATGTTTCTATTACTTGTCAAGATTCTGGAGATTGGTTTGGAAATTACCATGTACATTCATCTCATACCAACTCTCATGCTTTTCAAAAGAACAAAGGATCCAATTTGAAATGGATACCAAAATCTTGTGCTAACACAGCAGGACCCAAATTCCAATGGGTACCTAAGGCTAAATCTGTGTTGCAGGCACACAAAGCTTAAAGAGAAAGCGACTTCTGATTATGTACAGATCAGGACTCGTTCTTCAATGTCAAAAATAGGTTTTTGGATAATGCAGTTCAAAAGCCGAACATCAAAGTCGAAATAGGCTTTTGAACAAATCAGTTCAAGACCCACACTTCGAGAATCAAAGTGTAAATTCCAATGTTGTCATACGAAAATCTAAATTATGTTATTTTCTATTATGCAGACTTGTCATACATGGTTCTTGGACAACGGATGTTCAAAGCACATGACAGGGCAAAAAGAGATACTGTCCAACTTTAAAGACAAATTTTTGTGGAACAGTAAGATTCAGAAACGACCAGTTTTCTCCAATCATGGGATACAGTGATGTACAACATGACAATGTCACTATCAAGAAGGTGAGATATGTAGAAGGCTTAGGACACAACTTGTTCAGTATAGGCCAGTTCTGTGACAAAGACTTAGAGGTCAACTTCAAAGCCAAAAGATGTTCCCTTCGCAATGAAGAAGGCGAAGAACTTTTGGTCGGTACTCGAGAATCAGACCTCTACACAATCAATCTATCAAATGTCCAGACTGACAAGCAAGTTTGTCTACTATCGAAAGCTTCGATGCAACAAAGTTGGTTATGGCATCGACGTCTTTCTCACCTCAACTTTCGGTACATCAACAATCTGGTCAGTGGAAAGCTCGTCAAGGGACTTCCAGAGCTGAAATATGAAAGAGAACATCTTTGTGCAGCTTGTGAAAAGGGCAAGATGAAGAGGGCACCTCATAAACCGAAGCCTGAACCAAGTACCAATGCTCCGTTAGAGTTATTGCATATGGACTTATGTGGTCCGATGCGAACTCAAAGCTTAGGCGACAAGAAGTAAATACTAGTGATCGTGGACGATTACTCGCGATACACATGGGTCAAGTTTCTACGTTCAAAGGATGAGACACCTGATGTTCTCATTACATTCCTAAACATGACCCAGGTGAATCTGCAGAAACCGGTCAAGTTTCTAAGAACAGACAACGACACAGAGTTCAAGAACCAAAAGGTTGAAGAATATCTCGAATCTGTCGGGATTTCACATCAATACTCTGCTGCTCGTACGCCTTAACAAAATGGAGTGGTTGAAAGAAGAAATCGAACGCTAGTCGAGGCTGCTCGTACTATGCTAAGTCATTCCAACTTACCTCTATTTTTGTGGGCAGAAGCTGTTTCGACCGTGTGCTATACACAGAATAGATCCATGATACATCGGAGATTCAAGAAGACTCCTTACGCGTTAATCAACAACAGAACACCGACAATCAAATATTTCCATATATTTGGATGTAAGTGTTTCGTATTAAACGATAGGGAGAATCTGAACAAATTCAGCGCTAAGGCAGATGAAGGAATCTTCATTGGATATTCCTCGACTTCAACTGCATATCGTGTCTATCTAAAGAAGACAAAGACGGTGATTGAAAGCATCAATGTCACCTTTGATGAAGAAATGGCTTCCGAACAACAACGTTCAGAACCCGTTATAACCGGAGTACTAGCTTCTGGGCAACTCAGTCCAGAACCTGCGTCTCAACAGAATAAATCAGATGAAGCATCAACTTCTACTAACCACTTATCTGATTTAGATTTATTATTTGAATTATTTTATGATGAATTTCTTGGATCTAATGTAAAGAAATCTGTTGTGGTTGACAGGATGGAAGACTCAACAACTACTCATCCAACCAGTTCAGATGTTCCTATTGAATCAAACGCCCCGATTCAACAAGAAATTACAATTCAAATGCCGACTCCAACAGTTGAAGAAGTGACAATTGATAAAGAGACAGAAGTAGCTGAAACAGTAGGAGATTCTGTACAGATCAATCTACAGCCAGATCAAGTTGTACCTGCTGAGCCTTCTGAACCTGCCACTTCAACTGAAATCATCAATCCTCCTGCACAAACAGAAGAAGGTACAAGTGGATTCGTAGATGACACAACAGACATACAATCATCTAATCCACTGCCTCATGAACATAAATGGACCAAAGAGCACCCGCTAAGCCAGATTATTGGCGATCCATCAAAACCGGTGCAAACTAGGTCAGCATCAATGAACATGTGCATGATTGACTCCTTTCTGAGAAAGTTTGAGCCAACACGCGTATCAGAGGCACTTGCTGATCCAGAATGGGTGATCTCTATGCAAGAAGAGCTAAATCAGTTCGATGCACTTCAAGTCTGGAGACTCGTACCAAAGCCTAAAGGTAAAACCATTATAGGTACGAAATGGGTTTTCAAGATAAACAAAGACGAAGATGGTACCGTTATCCGAAACAAGGCAAGACTAGTAGCCAAAGGATACAGACAAGAGGAAGGAATAGACTATGACGAAACATATGCTCCTGTGGCGCGATTAGAGGCAATCAGAATGTTTCTAGTCTACGCAGCCCACAAGAACTTCACAGTCTTTCAAATGGACTTGAAGACAGCATTCCTGAATGGAATTCTGAAGAAGGAAGTCTACGTCTCTCAGCCAGAAGGTTTTGTCAATCAAGAGAAGCCGAATCACGTATACATTCTCGACAAAGCACTCTACTGTCTGAAACAAGCACCTCGAGCCTGGTATGATGTCCTTTCCACTTTTCTAGTCAAGTCTGGTTTTTCAAAAGGAACGGTGGATACCACTTTGTTTATCAAAAAGGAAAAAGGCGATATCATTTTAATTCAAATCTATGTAGATGATATTATCTTTGGCTCTACAAATCCAAAGTACTGTAAGAATTTTGCAAACCTTATGGTGTCTAGATTTCAGATGAATTTGATGGGAGAGATGAATTTCTTTCTTGGTTTACAAGTAAAACAATTTTCATCGGGTATTTTTATCAATCAATCAAAATACATTAGGGATATTCTTCGGAAGTTCCAAATGGAAAATTCAAAACCGATTGGTACCCTAATGGCAACAGGTACTAAGATTGGCACCGATCCTTCGGGAAAGGCTGTTGATGTTAGGACTTATCGAGGGATGATAGGTTCTTTAATGTATCTTACTTCTAGTAGGCCAGATATAATGTTTTCAACATGCTTATGTGCACGATATCAGGCCAATCCTAAAGAAATCCATTTGTCTGCTGTGAAGCGCATTTTTAGGTATCTGAAGGGCACTGCAGATCTTGGTCTGTGGTATCCTAAAGATACTAGTTTTGAACTAACAGCCTACACAGATGCAGATCATGCAGGTTGTATGTTAGACATGAAGAGCACGTCAGGACACGTACAGTTCCTCGGTGACAAACTAGTAAGTTGGGCATCGAAGAAGCAACTTTGTGTTTCAAAGTCCACGGCCGAAGCAGAATATGTAGCTGCTGCTAGCTGTTGTTCTCAGGTCTTATGGATGCGAACTCAATTACGCGACTACGGTTTCCACTTCAACAAAATCCCGATATACTGTGACTGCAAGAGCGCCATCGCAATATCAACAAATCCTGTTCAACACACTAAGACAAAGCACATAGATGTCAGGTATCATTTTATTAAAGATCATGTTGAAAAAGGAACAATTGAACTTTTCTTTGTAAAAACTAATTATCAACTTGCCGATTTGTTCACCAAACCCTTAGACGAAAAGAGGTTCAACTTTCTTATCTCTAAGCTTGGTATGCTAAATCTTAAAATCTAATCAGTAGTTACCTATAAAAGTTTTCTAAATTCCTAACTCTGATTGATATCTGCAATTCTATATTCTGTTCATAATCCAAGGGGGAGAATGAGAAGAAATTGTCATCTGGTCAATATTACTTCGAGGGGGAGCTCATAAAATTTTGCATGTACCTTTTAATGCCAAATTTTTTTTGTAATACAAGAATTTAGGGGGAGCTCTTCAAGATAAAAGGGGAGTACGGATATGATTTTTGATTACTTCTGATCAGAACTCGTACTGTAAAAAGTTTTACTGCTTTTTGTCTTTTCAATTTCAGTGAATAAATTTTACTTTGACTTGACATAAGACTTTTGCAGAATTTTTGAGAGAAGCTTACAAGTTCATATGTTTATGACTTAAAGCTTAGCTTCATGATATGTAAGATCGCACGTAATGTATAATCCTTTATCTTAAATCTCACATATGGTTGAAAGAAGGACAACTTTCAATCATTGGAAAACATTGTTTTTACTGTTCAAACCACTTCCTGATTTTTCAACAGATTTTATATTTTGGGAGTGTATTTTAAATGTTTTCATGATCTAAATTGTGCTTTAACTGAAATAGTTAAACCAATCTGAGCATCACGTACATCTAGGAAAACAAAGAATCATTGTGCTAGGAATTAACACAACTTCTATGGAATCACCTTAACCAGTGATTTCTACCCAAGAAGTTAATCCTAGTGATTGAGTGTGCAAATAGACAAGAAATGAGTGTGATTAGAGAAAGCAAAAAGTTTAAAAGAAAGAGCGTGTGAAAACAGAGTTAAAAGAATATCACAACTCTGCACCAACTTTTTCTGAGCCGGGTAGCCACCATTCTAGTGATTCACAATTCTTTGGTGATCATTATTGAAAGAGGCAACTAACCCATGCCAACTCTTGATCAAACCTCACCATCTACTCATTTTCTTCTCAAAAAGAAAATGTTTCATTTTCTAAGGGGATGCAACACATTTGCTATCTGATTTTCATTTGGAAAATCTGGATATTGAAAAGAAGGAAATCTGCCCTACCTTCGCACTTCAATCATGCACATTAAGTCTGTGTTTAACTTACTGTTGTCTCAGTGGTTTACATAAATTTTGAGCCAAATAAGCAATCATCAGTGCTTAATTATTTCAAACACAAGCACGAACACACAAGGAATTAGTTTCTTTGTCATAACGTTTATAGAAATTACCTTTGTGGTGTTTCGATGATTAAATGGAAGCCCTGGGGGAGTCAACATCAAACAGCTCCTTTCCAATGTGTATATGTTACACACAGTGACTTAGTGTTACTGACAGGCATGTTAACTGATTCATTAGTTGATTTCAGGTGTTACACTACATTTGTCTGGATTTGCAAAGATCTAGATGGATCTCTTATGAATTGACGAATCAGGGGCTCTAAACGAAAGATTGACATTTCTTACCACTAATTTTGATGAAGTCGTTGCACTTAACATCAAAAAGGGGGAGAATGACTACAAAAAGAAATGGCAAAGATCACATGTTTCAAGAATCACGTCCACTCTTCAAAATTAGATTGAAGACATGCTGATTTCAGACCTAGAGAAAGAGATTGCATCTTCTTCTGTGCTGAAAGAGAAGATTGTACTGCTAAATCATTTTCGTAATGATCTTGATCCAAAGGGGGAGATTGTTAGACCACAGTCTCATTGGATTCAAGATCATCCAAACTGAAGATCGCAATCTGAAGCTAAAGCCGGAACGTCGACTCTCGATATAAAAGTCTATGTCTATTTGTAATAAATGTCAATGTAATTGTTTGTTATTGTAATAGTTAACTTAATATCTAGTTTGTTAGATATTTAGTTAACTTAGTTATTATTTAGTTTAGTTGGTTATTTAGTTAGATTCAAGTAACTTAGTTTTTATTAGAAATAATATCTAGATCTAATATCTAGATATTATTCTAAGTAGTGTGTTAGACACAATTGGTATCTTTGTATCTATCTAACACCAAAATCAAATCATAGATCAGAAAGAGATAACACATACAAACACACACATCAAGGTGTAAAAGAGAGAAAAACATAGAGAACACATCAAGAACTTAATCGATCAACCTTGTAATCGTTTGATATATTCAATACAGGTTGGTAATCGTTATTGTGTTGTTGTTTCTATAAAACTTGATAGTAGTAGTATTGTTGTGGACCGACACTTCGCGCCACCTTCACCTCGCGCAAACCTCTTTTGCGCCAGTCTCCTTTAGCGCAAAGTGTGCCTTTTGCTTCAGTTCTATACTTGGTTAAATTTGGAAATTTTATTTCTGAATTTTATTTGATTTTATTTGGATTAACGATCGTATATGTCAAGTTCTTTTGTTACAGGAATCATGGATGATGATTTCTTTGCTCCACCTAGAGAGAAAAGTCCGTCTCAGAAAATTTCAGATCTTCAAGAACAGTACAAACTAGATCAGATGTCTATTTCAAAAGAATTTTTATCATCTGCAACTGATATAAAATCTACTGTTTTAGAAAGAGGAAAATATGAGCAGTGGAAAATCAATTTCTTAGACTTATATCAGATTATCTTTGCAGGAAGGGATGATGAAAATTCCAACAATGTTCAATTCTTTTCGAGGAGCTTACGGATTTATGGAAATGAAAGAGGTTACTGTATACCTTAATTAATACACAGATGAGCAGAGAAGGAGACATGAAGCTGATAAATTTGCCAAAATTCTTATCTTGAAAGGAATTTCAGAAGAGATTACTATTCAAATGAATAGCAAACATAGCAAATGGGCTACAACAAAACAGTTATGGGATCAGCTTGAAGATATATCAAAATTGTCTCCAATAGAAAAAGTTAAGGTTTTGGAAGCTGAGAACTCTGAATTAAAAGGACATATTTCTGATTTGGAAGCTCAAATTCAGAAGCAATGTTGATCCAAACTCTCTCAGTGATTTGATAACGACCCTCTTCTATACTTAGTGAAAATTACGTTTTAATATGTATTAGTGTTTCACCATCAGCGATCAGACTGAGTCTGTTTAGTTATCGCTGATAGTCTTTCTTATAAACATTTATATGTATTAGTATTTCACTATCAGTGATTAGACTGAGTCTGTTCAGTTATCACTGAGTTTCTGATGTAAACAGTAACGTAATCCCTGAAGACAAGTCTCGCGTCAACATATGTTCATAGCTGAATCAAAGACGAAGCTGCTGAACAAAGAGAAGTCTACTAGTGACCTGATGCGGATATCAGTGAAGCAAAGACAACTCTACATATACGCGAAGGAACATGATGAAAAGCTTCAGCGATTGCTGAACCTCTTTATCTCTGAAAGAAGAGATATTCAGCGATCAAAAGATCACAAAGCTTATGTCTCAAGTTTCCTTTTGTCTATCCTTGCACAAACTAGTACTATGTGTCAGAAC
Organism: Arctium minus; assembly: GCA_954870635.1. Taxonomy (NCBI): domain Eukaryota; kingdom Viridiplantae; phylum Streptophyta; class Magnoliopsida; order Asterales; family Asteraceae; genus Arctium; species Arctium minus. The sequence continues at coordinate 125,834,164 of OX941081.1, read as the reverse complement.
GGACATGTCTCTGCCACCATACGTACAACAACTCTGTCAACTACACTGTTCATGACCCGGCCGAAAGCATGTCTCCCAAAAGTCAGACTCCCAAAGCCAATCTATGAACGCCACGTGTAAAGTACCCTGCCATGCATTTAATGCATAGGGTATAAATAGGAAGCTCACCCCTTCATCTGAAGGTGTGCTCAATCCTTGAACTCCATATAGAAACCCTTGTTTTCTATATCTCTTAATCCCCCATTCTCTGAATTTCTTGTGCAATCATCTTAGTGTTTCTTAAGTTTGTTTAGATAAAGTCTGTCTTAATGTTATTCCGCAACAAACTTGTAAATTGTATTTTGATTTATCAATAAACAATTTATTAAACTTTAATTTATGTGTTTGTATTCAACCCCCCCCCCCCTTCTACAAACTTGTTAAGCACCTTCGGGACCAACAAGTGGTATCAGAGCAGTTTGTTTAATCTAATAAACAAGATCTTGCTGTATACTCTTCCTTGCTATTCTAAAATGGCACTAAACACAAACACAAACTACTATGATAATGGTTCACTTTCTAAACCTCCTCGATTTAGCAGAGATAACTTTTCTCTATGGAAAAATCGAATGATGCTATTTCTTGAAGGTGCAGATCCTACTATCCCTGAATATATAAAAAACGGACCCTATGAACCTGTTAGAATTATAGTTGCGGTTCTCGCTACTGCCACCACTGAAGCTGTCCCTGAACGATATGTCGTTAAGGAAATAAGACAGTGGAGTGATGAAGATAAAAAGAAGGTAGGCATAGATGCAAGAGCAAAGACCATTATCTCAATGGCTCTGCCTGATGAAGTTTTCCATTCCATCATGCATCTGAAAACTTCTAAAGAATTGTGGGAAACCATATGTGTTCAATATGAGGGCACCACTGAAATTCAAGAGACTCGAAAGATTAACTTGGTAAGACAGTGTGAAAGTTTTATCGCTGGTAAGAATGAATCTCTTTCTGACATTCATCAGCGGTTTAACTGCCTAATCATTGACCTAAGAACTGTTGGAAGGACCTATTCTAATTCTGAGGTCCTAACAAAATTCTTGGAAAGTCTTCCTGAAAGCTGGGACAGTTATTCAATATGTCTTAATCTGACAAAAGACTTACATACTCTCTCTCTAAGCACTCTGTATGGAATATTGCTCAACTATGAGCAATCTAATCTCCTGAAGAAGAATCTTGTAAAAGATTCTAAAGACTCCAAAAGCACTCCTGTTGCTTTAGTCTCTTCAGAGATAATTCCATCTCAGCGATCTACTCTCACCATCACTGAGTTAGATTCTGAATCTGAGGATCTATCAGACCCTGATCTTTCAGAGTTTGATGAGTCATTAGCACTATTGACAAACTCTTTTAAGAGATTTTCAAGAAAGAGAAACTTCCGAAGAAGTAAACCTCTCTCTCTTACTGAAAAGCCAAAATCAACTCCGGTTGATAAGGCTACAACCACTTGCTATAACTGCGAAAAAATTGGACATTTTGCTAGTGAGTGCAGGTCGAAAAAGGTCTTCAAACCTTCTACCTCAAGAAGATCCATTGATGACAAATACCATAAGCTGAAGAACAAATATCAAAAGCTGAAAACCTATCAGCGAAAAGGTAAAGGTCTCATCGCTGAAGAACATGACTGGGCTGAATCAGAAGAATCATCTTCTGATGAAGAAGAAGTCGCTAATCTTTGCCTCATGGCTGAGATTAAAGAAGAAGTAGAAGAACCATCTGAACCTTCTATGAGCTACATATCATCTCAGGTATCTATCTCTACAAATCCCTCTCTGCCTGAAGCTGAGAGAAGTCGCGCTGTTGATGTGCTGACGATTGACCTTTATAATGCTCTAAACGACAAAACTCAAGCTGAAAATAAAAATGTTTATTTAACACAAGAGCTAGAGAAAGGTCATGAAAAGATCAGTGAACTAAATCTTTTAGAAGAAAAGTTGAAAGATCAAGTCATTATAAATGAAATCATCAGCATTGAACGCGAACAAGCCATCGCTGCTCTAAAAGTAGAAAAGGCTCATGTTGAAAAATGGTGCAAATCATCAACAAAGATCTCTGAGATAATAAATGCTCAAACTCCTGAAAGTGATAGAACTGGTCTTGGTTTTTGGACACCACAGGATGATCCTAAAGAAGAAAGTTCCTCGCTCAAGTTTGGAACTTTTGTCACATCTTTCTTTGACACTTCTTATAATCAATTCTATCCCTCTTCTTCTTCAAATCCCATCCCTGAGGAGATATCTGCAAGATCTAAGCCTGCAGGTAAAGGAAAGTCTATTCTCCCTCCTCAGAAGGCTTCCAAGAAAACCAAACTGAAAGTTCATTCCAAACCTTCAGTGGATAAACCTTCTAGCTCAGTGACAGAAATCTTTGATATCTGTCCTCCAAAGTTGAAGGTTGATCTAAAGCCCGTGAGACCTGAAGAAATAAAAATTCCTCCCAGATCTCGTGCTAAAGGCATTCTTGGAGCTGGACCTGCTCATCTTAAGTTTTCAAAACCTTTTGGTTATAAAACCACCATCAGATATAGAAAGTGTTATCACTGTGGATTTACTGACCATATTGCGAGCAAGTGTCCAAATGCCACTAAAGCTGATAAACTAGCTAAAGTGAAGAAAAACTCCTCAAAAGCCAAGAAAGCCACTAAGGTTAAAAAATTAACCAAAGTGAAGATTACCACTGAAGCTGAATCTTCATCAGCTGTGAAGACTGCTGAATCTTTCTTATACACTAACTCTGAAGGACCCATTGAAAAGTGGGTACCAAACAACGCTTAATCTTCCTTATGTGTGCAGGGATCAAAGGGCATCTGGTATCTCGATAGTGGATGTTCTCGTCATATGACTGGACAAAAAGACCTACTCACTGAATACAAGGAAGAGAAAGGTCCCTCTGTGACCTTTGGTGGAAATGGAAAAGGATTTACCCGAGGGTTTGGTGTCCTCAGCAATGGGACAACTACCTTTCGAAGAGTCGCTTATGTAGATGGACTGAAGCACAACCTTCTAAGCATCAGTCAGCTATGTGACAAAGACTACGAAGTTCGCTTTTCTAAGAAAGCATGTTCAGTGGTAGATGAAAAAGGAAAACTTGCTCTCAGTGGTTATCGCAGAGAAAATGTCTATGTAATAGATATGGACTCTACTATCACTGAAAACTTATGTTTTCTCTCTAAGGCCTCTTCTGATGTCAACTGGCTATGGCATAAAAGGCTCTCTCATCTAAATTTCAAAACCCTGAATTCTCTCTCATCTAAGGAACTGGTTTCTGGTCTTCCTCAGCACTCATATGCTAAAGAATCTCTCTGCTCAGCATGTGAAAAAGGAAAACAAACAAAAGCTAGTTTTAAGTCGAAACAAGTTTCCTCAGTGACAAGTCCTCTTCAGCTCTTGCATATGGATCTGTTTGGCCCTGTCAACATCCAATCAATAGCTGGAAAGAAATATACGCTTGTCATTGTAGATGAATATTCTCGCTACACCTGGGTTATCTTTCTTCGCTGTAAGAGTGATACTCCAGAAGAACTAATATCTTTTGTGAAAAAGATGGAAGTGTTGAACAATCTTACTGTTCGTTCAATAAGAAGTGATCATGGAACTGAATTCAAAAATAGTTCCCTGAACAACTTCTTTGAGAACAAGGGAATCTCTCACAACTTCTCTTTAGTAAGAACACCTCAGCAAAATGGAGTCGCTGAAAGAAGAAACAGAACGATCATAGAAGCTGCTAGATCAATGCTCAGCGATTCTCACCTCCCTACTCAATTTTGGGCAGAAGCTGTAAACACTACATGTTTTACTCAAAACAGATCGCTGATAATAAAGCGATTTGGGAAGACAGCTTATTAACTTTTTCTTGGAAGGAAGCCTTCTATCAGCTTTGTTCATATCTTTGGTTGTCAGTGCTTTATCTTAAACAACAGAGATCAACTTGGAAAGTTCGACCCAAAAGCCGATGATGGAATATTTCTAGGATATTCCTCCATCTCCAAAGCCTACAGAGTTTTCAACAAGAGAAGACAAACCGTAGAAGAAACAATTCACGTCACATTTGATGAAACTCGCTCAGCGAACTCTAAACCAATCGCTGACAATGAAGAGTTAAATGTTTGGATGCTTTCTCACTACAGAGAAACATAACCTTTCTTCTCAAACCATCAGCATTCTGATCCTCCAACCGCTGATGATGATCCGAACATTATACATCCTACCGCTGAATCCACCTCATGGGTCTCAGCAGAACCTCTAAACACATTACTACCATCAAATCTGCCTTCGTCTGAAAACCTTTCTAGTGAATCTACTCAACAGTTAATCGTTGATGAACCTCAAACGTCCTCATCAGTAAACATTCCAATTGTTGATCCAACCTCTGAGTTAAGCAATCATGCTCCTACTCAGCGATGGACCAAAGATCAACCAATAGATCAAATTCTTGGTGATCTCGAAGCAGGTATTCAGACACGACGAAGCTCAGGTAATATCTGTCTCTTTGTAAATTTTCTCTCTTTAATAGAACCAAAGAAGACTGATGATGCCCTCAGAGATCCAAACTGGGTCAGCGCTATGCAAGAAGAGCTGACTGAGTTATCTCGAAACAAAGATTGGAATCTCGTTCCTAGACCATCTGATAAAACTGTAATAGGCACCAAATGGGTGTTTAGAAACAAGTTAGATGAACATGGAACTGTAACCCGCAACAAGGCTCGACTTGTTGCTCAGGGATACAGACAAGAGGAAGGCATAGACTATGATGAAACCTTTGCCCCTGTGGCCAGGCTCGAAGCAATTCGACTATTCTTAGCTTATGCAGTCTATAAAGACTTCATCGTTTCTCAAATGGATGTAAAATCAGCGTTCCTAAATGGAAAGCTAAATGAAGAAGTCTATGTAGAACAACTACCAGGGTTTTATGACCCTAAGTATCCAAATTATGTTTATAAATTGGATAAGGCTCTCTATGGTCTAAAACAAGCCCCTCGTGCTTGGTATGACACTCTCTCATCTTTTCTTATCTCTGAAAATTTTGAACGTGGCAAGATTGATAATACGTTATTTTTCAGAAAGATAAAAGGTCATATAATTCTTGTACAAATATAAGTCGATGACATAATATTTGGTTCTACTAACCCATCTCTGTGTACTCGCTTCGCTGAAAGAATGAAGAAAGAATATAAAATGAGTATGATGGGTGAGCTGACATACTTTCTTGGTCTTTAGATTAAACAATCTGACAAAGGTACTTTTATCTGCCAAGGTAAGTATGTTAAAGATATGCTGAAGAAGTTTGATCTCACACAAACTTCAGCGATGAAAACTCCTATGGCACCACCCCTGACACTTAACAAAGATCCTTCTGGTAAACCTGTTAATGTCACTGCCTATAGAGGAATGATAGGCTCCCTGTTGTATTTAACAGCGAGCCGACCTGACATTATGTACTCTACTTATTTATGTGCACGCTATCAATCTGAACCCAAGGAATCCCATCTGATCGTTGTAAAGCGAATTTTCAGATATCTGAAAGGAACTCCTAACCTCGGTCTTTGGTATCCCAAAGACTCAGGGTTCGATCTAACTGGTTATTCTGATAGTGATTTTGCAGGCTGTAAACTCGACAAAAAGAGTACCACTGGTGGATGTCAACTCCTGGGAGGAAAGCTGGTAAGTTGGACAAGCAAGAAGCAAAATTCTGTGTCCACTTCCACAGCTGAAGCTGAATACGTAGCGGCTGGAAGCTGTTGTTCTCAAATCTTGTGGATGAGAAATCAAATATTAGATTATGACCTTCAGCTGTCAAAGATTCCTATCTATTGCGACAGCACTAGTGCTATCGCTATAGCAAATAATCCAGTGCTACATTCAAAGACGAAACACATTGAGATCATATATCACTTTATCAGAGATCATGTGATGAATGGTGATATTGAACTTCACTTTATCCCTACTGACTTTCAGCTTGCTGATTTATTCACCAAACCTCTTGATGAGACAAGGTTCAACTTTCTCATCAGTGAGCTTGGAATGCTGAACCTCGAAGAATAATTCTTCAGCGTTCATGTATTGGGTCAATAATCAAAAAGTTCCCCTTTCATCACTCTCTGATAAACATTCTGACTCTCAGGTATGTTCTCTCCTTTCCCTCAAAGATGTTTTTCTTCAAAATATAAACTTTAATCACTGAACTTTCTTCAAATGATTAAAATCTTTTTGAAAAATACATTAATCACTGATATTTTTAGTCAGTGATCCTTTAAAAGGAAAATCTATCCCTATCTTTACAATCAGGGATACCTTCAAAAAGGAAAATCTATCGCTGACTTTTCTTCAGTGATAATTTCAAAAAGGACAAATGTACAGTCTCTCTCTTCTATGACGTCATTTGAACCGACAATCCACGACATACCTTTTCTGACACGTTCGTTCGTTGCTCTTCTATCCAATCAACTTCGTGGAACGTGTCAATGTCATGATGATCCTCTCTTTTCCCGCTTCATTCCCTCTCTCTCTCTTCTCTCTCTTCGTATAAAAGGAATTCTTCTCTCCTTTATACGGGTTACGCTTTCAAACTGTCAACGCAAGAAACATTTTCTCTCTCAAGAACACTCAAGCAAGTAAACCCAGAATATTGAACCTGCAACTCTTCTTCTTCAAAATAAACAGGTTTATTTCATGTTTATGTGCATTGTTCGTATGCTTTCTATTCTTTTTAAAATCCTACTCGTTCTTGTTCTTCATGGATTTTATAAAACGTTTTTTTTCTAAAAACTAAAGATCATTCTTTCTGATTTTATGTTTTTTTAAAAAAAAAAAAACTTTTGGTTTTTAAAGTGTTCTTCATTCTTTCTACCCAGAACACTATTTTTTTCTATTCAAAAAAAAAAAAAAATAACTCGATATTTTTCCAGTTTCTTTCCTAATATGGAATCTGGTAAAACATCTTCTTATTTTTTTGTCTAAATCATTTCTTCTATTATGCTTCTTTCCATAACAGAAATGACAGAGTCTTCAATCGTCGCTTCCAAGACAGTTAAATTCACCATCACTGAAGCTGAGATTACGAAAAGTAATCATTTGGCAAGACTCGACTTCCAAGCTGACAAATACCCACATCTGGTGGAAGTTGCTGAATTTCTCAAACAATCATGTATAGCTTACGCGATCACTGTGGATCCTAAGCCTTCCAAGACTCTACTCCAGCAGTTCTGGTTCACTGCTGATGCAACTGTACTGACCAACAAGAAAGGTGAACGAGTCCCTACTATCTCTTTCAGCACGGACTTGGGGCCAGGGAGCATGACCGCTCTTAGCCTCAGGAAATCTTTAAGATTCCCTGACAAACCAAAGAGTGGGTTCGACGCACTCCCCACTGATGATGAGCTGATATCATTTCTGGACGCAATGGGCTATTGTTGGGAAAACAAACCGAGATCTTCTATTCCCAACAAGAAGCTCACCAATATCCTCAAAGCTCAGATGCCCTCACAACTGAACTTTATCTTCTCGCACATAAATCAGTGCATGAGCGGGAAGAGTGGTTCGCTGGATCAAGCCAGCAAAACACAACGGCAGATGGCCTACTCCGTTATCGCTGGTCAAAACTTTGACTACGCCACAACAATCTTTGAAGACCTGAGGTCAAGATTAGAGAAGCCTGAACGAGATCCCAAGATCTCGTACGTACGTTTCATATGTACGTACATCAAGTTCCTCTATCCCAACACCTATCCCACCAAAGATGATGGCACTTTTGCCAGGCTTGGTCAACGATCACTGGAGGTAAAGCCAATTGCCGACGAGGTAAGTATCTCTCTCCTTCGCTCTCGTATCTCTCTCCTTTCTTCTTCATCTTCAGTGACCACGCAGACGGTTCCTTCGTCTGCTATCCCTGTCGCTACCACTACTTCTAAACGACCATCAGCTAGTCCGATTGGTCCTTCCAAAAAGGCCAAAAATAATAAGGAAAGTACACCCTCTAGTACTATACCCGAGGGAGCTTCTCAACAAGCTACCTTAGATGCATTTGTGGGTCTTTCCTCCACAACTCCAGCAGTCACTCATATTGCCGTGTCAGCGATCTCGATTGCTGTCACATCATCAGTAACCCCACCTACTATCTCATTCGCTGAGATTAACCCCAACCCTACTTCTATCCCCAAAACTCTTGCCTTTTCTACTCATTTGGTCTCTGAACCCGCTACCTCTTCTTTACCTATAGGACCTGAACATCAAACTTTTGAGGAATCTATGCAGTTCTACAAAATGTTTGATACGTCAGGTACACCTATAATCCTAAACACTTCTCTCCCCCCCCTCTCCAAATAAGCCCGTATCTGAACTAACATTATTTTCAGGTCCTAGTTTGGCGTCTGTTGACACGCATGTCAACAGTCTGGGAGAAAAGGTGGACACCCTCACCAACACCATCAACGACACCACCAGCGCCGTCAATCAGGCTGGTCAGGAGCTGAAGAAGTTGACCGCGACCTGCTCATCTAAAGCTGAGAACTCACAACTTTCAGCTGTTGAAGAACAAGTCGTCCAACTCAAAGAGTCCTCTCAACTCTTTCAGGGGCGATTTGAGTCTCTTACCGCTGAAGTTCGGGGTCTCTCTTCAAAGGTTGACCTCTGCACGTCCCTTCTTCAGCAAATACTACAAAAGGTGAATGCACCAGCTCCAGCGCTGCCTCCCTCCTTCACTGAAGATGATCGGACCAACCTCAACATCGCTGTGGAATTCATCCATGATGCCACGTGCGACATCCCTGCGGTTGAAGACCGGGTCAAGCGTCTGGAGGCTGACGTTCAAGTGCTAAAAGCTTCAACAGCAACTCCGGCAGCTGAGCAACCCCCTACCGCTGATAATGACAAAGTAGGGGAGAAAGCTGAAGAAACATCTATCACTGTTGCTGGGGAAGCTAAGACTCAAAAGGATCCTCCCTCTCAATCTGAGGGGGAGAAGGTAAAAGAATCCTCATCTATTCATTCTATTCTCTTTGAAGATGATGAGGAAGAAGACGATGAAGAGGAAGATGATCTAGATCTTGATGATCAAGAAAAGGATCAACCCTCCGATGACGATGACGACGATGAAGAAGACCAATCTATGTGGTTCTCCAAGCCGAACATCGCATCAGGGACAACTTCGCAAGAGGTTGTCAAAGCAGGGGTGAGAGGTGATACATCTTCAAGCGCTCTTTCGCAAAGCAAAGACAAGCAACCAATCGCTGAAGAATGCTTGAGGACTGGATCACAATCTGAGGGGGAGCATCCTTCTCAGGTATGTCTTTCAATTGTACCACTCTCCTACTCTTTCCAAACCCCTATTTCCTTCTAGCCTTTATCTCTCTTTTTCTAAAAATATACACTTATCCCTTCTTTCCTTCATTTTCTATCCAGACAGTTCTCACCCCTGCTTAAGGGTTCTGAACTACAAATAATTCCAGCTACTATCGCTGAAGAAATAATCCCAATCTCTATCACTGAGATTGATGAAGAAGAAGAAGAAGAATATTCCCTGGTCCATCCAGGAAGGCCCTCTCAACCATCTCATTGGTCAGAGGAAGTGGTGAAGAAAAGAGTTGAAATGATCGCTCAACTGGAAAGTCAACGGCTGAAAGCACCTCTTCAAACATCCACAGAGCTCGACTTCCTCACTGAAGCCGAAAGAGAAGAATCTGCCAAAGCTGAGAAGCTGATCGCTGAATGCATACAAGATGCCCAACTCGCTTTAAAGATTCAATCTTCTCTAGTCAAGGACAAAAAGCTGAAAAGCAAGCCTGTGGAAGTTGAAGCTGCACTGCTGAAAGAAATTGAAGAGGAACGCTCCAAAGAACAAGAGATCAACGATAGGTCTATCGAATGGTGCAAACAGAAGATGGATTATCGTTCTGATCTTCTTCCGATATCAGCCGTGACTATCTCTGGTCGCAAGAAGAAGGATCAACTCTCAGTGACCATGGAGATTACCAGAGAGGATGGAACCCAAAAAGCTATGTACGTATCCAAACTTGAGAGCTTCGGATTTACGGAATGGTTAGAGTTCTGGGATGCGCTGAAGAAATCCAAATCTACATACAAAGGCTACGTTGAAGGACTTCTTGAAGCCCTTATAAATAGAGTCACTTCTGTACTGAAGCTGCCATCTCCTCTTCCTCCCAAATCTTTGATACTCAAGAGAAGAATCGGGTCCTCCTCCTCTGAAGACATCGCCATCATCAGGAATGAAACTTCTATCAAATTTTCAAGAGATGCACTGTTTGGTCCTCCTCCCGATATTTCAGTTCTGGATCTATCTCTGCCTCCTGGTGGTCCTTTCCAAGGTGGTCAAGTAATTGACGATCCTTATGGAGTGTTCTTCAGAGATGATGATGAGGAACTCAGATTTCAAAGAGTCTCTGAGATTCCTATATGTCCTCTAAATCATCTCAAGGATCTCTTATGCTTATGGTGGGACTTCTCCCCTGCTGCTGAGAAAATCAAAGAAATTATCAGCCAAGAATCTTTGGAACGAAGACAGAAAGGAGAAGAAATACCTGAGTATATGATCAATCCTCCTAAATCTTCTTTTAATAGCTGATAGATTAGTTTCCTTTTCTGTAATCTATTAGTTATACTTACAGTAGTTAGTTATTCACTTGTACTTATGATTTTCATATCTTGTAATTCTATCCCTGAATTAAATGAAAATTGCAGTGATGTACTTAACCCTATCAGTACTGTAAAAGATCCCTCAAAATAGTAATTGGGACATGCATGCTATGAGTCCTTTTTATTTCTATATTTTGAATCATAAAGTAATTTTCTTTACTTACTTTGTCATTATCAAATAGGGGGAGATTGTTGATCCAAACTCTCTCAGTGATTTGATAACGACCCTCTTCTATACTTAGTGAAAATTACGTTTTAATATGTATTAGTGTTTCACCATCAGCGATCAGACTGAGTCTGTTCAGTTATCGCTGATAGTCTTTCTTATAAACATTTCTATGTATTAGTATTTCACTATCAGTGATTAGACTGAGTCTGTTCAGTTATCACTGAGTTTCTGATGTAAACAGTAACGTAATCCCTGAAGACAAGTTTTGCGTCAACATATGTTCATAGCTGAATCAAAGACGAAGTTGCTGAACAAAGAGAAGTCTACTAGTGACCTGATGCGGATATCAGTGAAGCAAAGACAACTCTACATATACGCGAAGGAACATGATGAAAAGCTTCAGCGATTGCTGAACCTCTTTATCTCTGAAAGAAGAGATATTCAGCGATCAAAAGATCACAAAGCTTATGTCTCAAGTTTCCTTTTGTCTATCCTTACACAAACTAGTACTATGTGTCATAACGGACATGACTCTGCCACCATACGTACAACAACTCTGTCAACTACACTGTTCATGACCCGGCCGAAAGCATGTCTCCCAAAAGTCAGACTCCCAAAGCCAATCTATGAACGCCACGTGTAAAGTACCCTGCCATGCATTTAATGCATAGGGTATAAATAGGAAGCTCACCCCTTCATCTGAAGGTGTGCTCAATCCTTGAACTCCATATAGAAACCCTTGTTTTCTATATCTCTTAATCCCCCATTCTCTGAATTTCTTGTGCAATCATCTTAGTGTTTCTTAAGTTTGTTTAGATTAAGTCTGTCTTAATCTTATTCCGAAACAAACTTGTAAATTGTATTTTGATTTATCAATAAACAATTTATTAAACTTTAATTTCTGTGTTTGTATTCAACCCCCCCCCCCTTCTACAAACTTGTTAAGCACCTTCGGGACCAACAAGCAAGAGTCTGTTGAGATGAATGAGGAGAAATTCAAGAACTTGGAGAGTTCAAATTCTAATCTTCAAAAGAAAATATCAAACTTGAATCAAGGGTTTGTCAAAGACAAATCTGTGTTTGAACAGGAAAGTTCAATGTTTGCACAAAAGTTCTCAAATCTTTCCAAGAAGAGTATTGAGGAGAAGAAGGTGATTGAGCTTAAAAGTATAAAGCTTTCTCAACAAGTTAGTAACTTTGAGAAAGTAATCACTTTGGAAAGAGATCAGTTTGCCAAAGAGAAGAAGGCAATTGAAAAGAAGAACATTGGATTCTTAAAAGAGATATCAGAAGGAAGAAAGGGTGCTAAGAAGGGATTTGAAGAAGAGAGAAGCACCTTTGAAGCTGCAATTAGAAAGCTTAATGCAAAGCTATCTGAACTTTCTAAGTGTACACAGAAAGAGAAGAAAAAGAAGTGTGAGCTTGAGACGAAGATTGACCTTCTTATCAAAGGAAGAGACAGTTATTCTTCAAAGATTAATGAGCTTGAAAAGATTATTTCAATGGCGGTGGTGACTGAGCACAAGACTCCAGAGTCAATTGTCCACTCACCTAGAGATGATTCAGCTGATTCGGAATGTTCATTCAAGTCAGCTGCAAGTTCAACATCTAGAACTGCTTCTACCAAAAGGTCAGTTAAATCTTCTAATCAAATTCGTAATACTAACCTTTTCTTTGATAGAAATACAGATGGTTCAGGTACACATTAAAGAAGAAGAAGCAGCTACAAAGAAGCTGAACTGGTTTGGAAAAGGCAAACAGTTAAAGAAAAGAAGAAAGATGAGCTGAAGAGTAAGAAGTCATGTGTACATACGCAAAATGCCAAGAAGAACAATGCGCGTAAAGGTAAACCTGATTTTGTCTACACGAGAGATCAATTAATCAGTTTGTCAGGTAAGAAATTCTATTGTTCTTATTGTCGTACACATGATCCTGTTCATAAAACGAGTGACGATTACTGGTATGGTTCTTACTCAATTACTCCCATAAGAACTGCAACTAACATAGTTGGATCCAAATGGAAATGGATACCAAAGAAAAAGGATGATTATGTGTTGCAGGAACCTACTGTCAAAGGGGAGTAGGAAGAAGAAGATGGCTCTTGAATACAACAGTTCAAGACCCGGACTTAAATGTCAAGACGGAGGCTTCTAAGTAAATCAGCTTAGGACCCGTACTTCAACGAAGAATGACTTCTAAACACAATAGTTTAGGACTCGTACTTCAATGATCAAAAGACCTTACTCCTGTGCTGATATGAAGATTGTACTCCAATACTCGAATGAGGAAATCAACCTTCAAGGGGGAGTACATATTTGTCTGAAATTTTGATGTATATATTTTTAACTGACATATTTTTGGATGCATAATTTCAAGGGGAGTAAAAGACTTATGACTTCTGATTATTTCAGATCAGAACTCGTACTTTCATTGTTTTACGGCTTTTTGTCGTTTAATTCAATGTGAATAACGTTACTTTGACTTGACCATAAGACTTTTGCAGTTTTTGAGAGACGCTTACATGTCCATATCTTTATGACTTTAAGCTTAGCTTTGTTATTCCCAGATTCTAGTTCCTAAACACTTAATCAAACAAACACAAACAATAATTCAATCATTTACCTGTTTGATTAACTTTCAATTCCAAGATTACAACTTTCTCTCTCTAGAACTCTCTCTCTCTCTCTGGAAAAACGTACAACTGAATATTATGTTTCACTTCTGTTAACTACTAATTACAAAGAAAAGAAAACTATTTATACCTACAACTAAAACAACAAGGAAACAAAACTAATACAAATGTTGACTTTGACTTTTATTACAAAGACTTTGACTTTCACTTGAGAGTTGACTTTCTTCAGCTTTGACTTCTTAAACCTTGACTTTTGTCTTCTTGATCTTGTATCCAACATATTTATGTTCTAACAATCTCCCCCTTTGGATTCAAGATCACTGTTTAAAGATCTAGCAATTCAGTCTTCACTTTATGCTCTATCAGTACAATCTCCCCTTTTTCTTTGACGGTATTCTTTCCAAAACTTTCTTCAAACGATTAACAATCTCCCCAAAACTTTCACAATAATACTTTCAGACTTTGGAAAGAAATTATCTTCAGAATCAGCTTGAATTGCTTTAGCAAATAATCTTCAAAGAAAATTTCCTCAAATCTTCAGAAGTTCTTTGATCTTCTTCAAATCTTCAAATCTTTACTTTGAACTTTTCTGACTTGGACAATTCTAAAAATCATCTCTCAAAACTTTATCATTTCTTGATACCATCTCCCCCTTTTTGATGATTTGAGCATCTATATCATCAAAACTTTTCTCCCAAGAAATGTCATTGACCAATCTGATCTGTCAAACTGAGCCTCTGATTCTGTGATCCATAACCAAGTATTCATCTAGATCTTTGCAAATCCAGACAAAATAAGAACATGTAACTCCTGAATCAACGGATGAATCAGTTAAAATGCCTGTCAGTAACACGAAGTCACTGTGTGTAACGAATACACAATATAAAGGAGCTTTTTGATGTTCACTCCCCCAGGGCTTCCATCCAATCATCGAAATACCACAAAGGAAATTTCTATGAATGTTATGACAAAGAAACAAATTTTTTGTGTGTTCATGCATGTGTAGAAAGAATTAAGCACGAATAATTGCTTTTTAAAAAGGCTCAACATAGTGTAAACCACTGAGGCAACAGTAGATAAACACAGAGTCAATGTGCATAATTGAAGTGCGAAGGTGGGGCAAACTTCCTTCTTTTTCAATATCCAGATTTTCCAAATGAAAACCAGATAGATAATATGCTGCATCCCCTTCAAAATGTGAAACATTTTCTTTTTGAGAAGACAATGAGTGGTTGGTGGGGTACTAAGCAAGAGTTGACATGGGCTATTTGCTTGTTTCAATAACGTTCACCAAAGAATTGTGAAATGCTAGTAATGTGGCTGCCCGGTTCAGAAAGTAGTTGGTGCAGAGTTTAATATTTTTTTACTCTGTTCTCACACCCTCTTTCTTTTAATCATTAAGCGCAGTACTAACCAAACTCTCTTTTCCATTTTACCTCATCACACCCACACTCATTTCTTTTCGACTCCTCACACTCAATCACTAAAGGATTAACTTCTTGGGTAGAAATCACTAGTTAACGTGATTTCATAGAAGTTCATTTAATTCCTAGCACAAAGAACCCATAATTGTCCTATAAAGCATAATGTTGCTCAATATGATTTAACTTTATCAGTTAAAGCTCATATACAAATGTCAGATGAATGTATGCTCATAAAATATAATCATGAAGATTTGAGCATTTTTAGACATTGAAGTATTTTCAAACAAGTATATTGAATGAATGAACATGAATGCAAAAAACTTGTTTGAAAATCTGACATTGTATGAAAAATGATCAGAAATGAATGATATAACAATCAAAGCTTAAGGTCAAAAATAATAGATATTGTCTATACGAAACAAAAATATAGACATTCTTGAAATGACGTTTTGAAATGAAATATCGCTCAAAATTCTTTAAAGTACAAGCGGGGTGTCTTACCATCGAAAAATTGTTTCAATTTAGAGACATGGTAAGAACAATTTGATCAAAAATTAAACCGATGTGTGTGAATACTTGAAAGTATGTAAAAAGACAATACGCAAGTATTTATCTTTGGAAACACACGGTTTATTTAACAATTAAGCACAAAAAAAATAAAATGAAAACATTTAAAATCACACTTCCAAATTATAAAATCTGTTTAAGAATCGGGAAGTGGTTTGAACATTTCAGAACATGTTTTCTATATCTGAAAGTTGTCCTTCTTTCAGATACATTTGAGATTAAGATAAGAAATTTACCGTTTCGCGCAATCTTAAATCTCATGAAGTCAAGACGTAGTCATTAAGATATGATTGTGTCAGCTTCTCTCAATCTGCACAAGTCTCAAAGTCTAGTCAAAGCAACTTTATTCACAAAATTTATTCAAATGTAAAAGACATAAAGCAGTAAAACGATTAAAGTACGAGTTCTGATTTGAAATAATCAGAAATCATAGTCTTACTCCTTTTGATATGACTTATATGCTCCCCCTAAAATCATGCATTACAAAAATTTTGTCAGTGAAATAAAATGCAGAAATTAGTTATGCTCCCCCTCAAAATAATGTAGATCATCTAAAATCTTCTCTTACTCACTCCCCCTGAGAACAACAACAACATGTTAAAGTGCAGGTATCCTTTCAGAATTAAAATCGAACATTGCCGCTGAATTTCTCTGTATAATTAGACAATAAAGCTTTATGCCCGGTCATATTCTTGGAACAACCGCTATCCAAGTACCACATATGCCGGGTCTGCAAGAGAAATCAGGAAACAACAATTTTAGGTACCCATTTAAAAACGAGTCCTAACAGATTAACACAAGATTTTGGTATCCATTTGAATATGGGTCCTCTTTTATTTTGAAAACCTCTAAAAACATTTGATCTTGAAGAATAAACATGATAAGATCCAAACCAATCATTAGAATTATGATGATAAGCAAAATCATTTCTCCGATAATGATAAGATTTAGTAGTAGGAGGAGATAATTGAATCAATTGCTTTATTGAATAACGCTTGTAAGAAGTTACAAGGTTTTGTTTATGAGAAGCAAGTTGACCAACTACAACACTATCACTACTATCAGATCTATTACATGAATTATCAGAAATTGATTCAGTATACTCATCATTCTTCCTTTTTGGTCGCCATTCGGTTCTTGCTTCCGACCTTTTCTTTCTTAAATCTGAAACAAAAGATTTAGATTTATTAGGAAAGTCAGATTTCTGAGATTGATTTTTCTTGCGTTTACCAATGTTATTCTTGTTCTGTGAATGCTGTTTCTTACCATTAGCATAGTAATCAGCATTCCCAGAAACTGATTCACCAACCTTAGTTGATGATTCACCTTTCTCATGTACACTTGGTAAAACTTTTCCATTTATGATAAAAGTAGAATGATTTGGAAGTTGAGCACTAAAGTCAAACATATCAATTTCCTCGATACACCCTTCATCAGAATTTAGAAAATCATTTGCAGACTCAAATAGATCATCAAAATCAGTCTTAGAAGTTTGAGGTACTTTTGAAGATGTAGAACACACTTTAGATTTGCAAATAAAATATGTGTTCTTTAATACTGTAGAAAATACGTTTTGTGTTAGATCACTCAAAATTCTTTAATCAGATAAAATATTTTCTAACTCAATTATTTTGCTCTCTAAGACAAGTGGAGGTACATAAATTTTAGCTTGAACAGGTTTTGCCTCCATCTCAGTCGAAGAATAACTAGCAAAATAATCAGTTGAAAGAAATTTTGGTGTTTTAGAAAGATAACTATCATTCAGTCTTTCATTACAGAATGGTAGTTGCATTTTCTTCAAATTCATTCTTTTCTCATCTTCTTTTTCCTCAACTTCTTTTGATGCTTTGGTGATAAATTTGGGTTTCAAATGAGGATATTCATCAGTTGCATACATATAATTTGCATTATATAGACCTGGCTGTTTTCTGATAGCTTTTTCTAAGTAATGAGGATTATCAAACCCTAATCCCCATTTTTCTTTAAAATCAGCATCTTCGTCAGGTGTATTCAAAAACATAGTTTGATCTGTTTGGCCTCTAAGATACAAATTTGCTTCCAAACCATTTACCTTTTTCTCTAGAGTCTTGTTCTCAACCTGCAGTTTAAACGATTTTAGAACACATTCTTGTTTTTCAGAATCAGATTTAAACAATTGTTTTTGCAATTCAGAAATCTTACTTTCAAAACAATCTTTTTCATTTTGAAAAACAGAAGCAGATTTGCGTAGAGAATCAATTAAATCTTTGTTCTCAATAACTGACGTGTTGAGCTCAAAGACCTTTTCATTTCTCCTAGCAACTCTGTCTTTTTCCTTTTTCAATTTATTTTGAAGATCTTGAAGTTCGACCCTCATGGCTTCCATTTTGGTCATGAAATCATTTTCAGTTAAGTTCATTACCTCATCAGCAGTCTCATCATCTGTATCATCATCTTTCACTTCTTTTCCCATCAAGCATAGATGAGCAGTCTCTTCTTGTTCTTCCTCATCAGAATGATCCAACCAGTATTCATCTTCAGCCATTAATGCCCTGCCAGCTTCTTGTTGTTTGGCCAAGAGCAATTTGTTTTGATAATATTCTGAGTTGCGAACCTTTGGCTTCCGACATTCTTTTGCATAATGTCCGAACTTGCCACAGTTGTAGCATTTGATCAGATCATTAGCCGTATTCTTTTCAGTACTTGTGTAATCATTTACATACTTCTTCTTTTCTTCTGGCTTTTTCTCAATCATTCTATTTACTTGCACTCTTTCTCTATGCTCGTGGTTCTTTGAGCTTGATGAAGAATATCTCTGAGAATTAGATCCCGGCTTCTTGTAGAACTTCTTTTGGAAAGCACGGGTTAACAGTAGCATAGCCTGCTTGAGACTTTCTCCATCATCTCCATCAGATTCAGACTCTGATTCAGAACTAAATACCACTGTTTTCTTCTTATTCTTCTTCTCTTTCTTTTCTTTCTCTTTCTCTCCAGCCACTAATGCTATAGGATCAACAACTTTCTCAACTTTCTTTTTCTCAACTCTTTTCTCTTCTACCTCTTCTTCATTCTGTCGCAGAGTCTCGTAGACTTCATGTAGAGGTATTTCGCTCAAATCCTTCATTTGTTTCATCCTTCGCGTCTGCTCTTTCCATTCAGGTTGCAATATCCTGAGAAACTTTACATTGTTCTCAATATGTTGCTTGTTGACCTTGTTCTTGGAAAGCTCATTCAGAAGCAACACAAACCTATCATAGGTTTCCTCCAAGCTTTCATTTTCTTTTGCTCTAAATTCTTCGTAGCTGTATATGCAGTTAGCTACCTTCATTTGGTTTCTAACTCTAGAACCCAACATCATTTTTCTTAATTGATCCCACATTGATTTGGCAGTTTCATTGTAGCTATCCATTTTCACATATATCTCATTTGTCATGCTTTGTAAAAGCAAAGATCTGGCTTGTTTATCAGCATCAAACCTTTTCTTCTGTTCATCAGAAAAACTAGCATACTTTTTATCCACTCTCCTTGTTCTCGGAGCTCCATCTGAATCATTACCACCAGCAGGAATCTCCTCAGTAGGTTTCTTCATTGGGCCTTCTGTGATAGATTTCAGAATGTTCTCCCCATTTGATTGTCTATCAACAAAGTCCAAAAATCTATCTCTCCATTGTTCATATCTCCTTTGAACAGCACCGGAGGCTTGACATCAGTTCCAATTGAGAGAGCGTCTCTGGAAGTCATCCTGTATGTACCTGTTTGAACAAATATGCAATAAGAATCTAGAACTAATCGTTGGTCCAAATATGAAATCAAGAAAATACAGAAAAACTTGAAATATAAAATCAAATATTTTGATCACAAAAAGAAATATGTCCCCCTCCGCAGAAAATATTCGAAGTATAGAAACTCGCAAGTCACTATGAAAATATGAAACTTGCAGACGTTGAAGCTCGCAAACAACTGTTTACTGAGAAACTCGCAGGCTTAAGCTTGCGTATTTGTGAAACTTGCACGCAAAGGCTTGCGTGTTTTTGTAAAACTCGCTAGTCGCTAAAACTCGCTAGATGCTTAAACTCGCAAGAGACTATTCACTGATGAACTCGCAGATAGCGTGTTTTGACCAAACTCGCAGATCAACCAAACTCGCAGATCGAACAAACTCGCAGATCACTATTCCGGCTCAAACTCGCACCCTTTGATTAGCGCGTTTGTAGAACTCGCAAGTGTCTACTTGCGCGTTTCAACACTTAGAAACTTTTTCCCAAATTTCAAACTCACAGGCTTAGATCTGCGCGTTTCTAGAACTCGCAGATAACACCTTGCGCGTTTGAGACCAAATTCTTCAACTTGCGCGTTCTTGCGGATGAACTTGCGCGTTTTGTAGATCTTGCGCGTTCTTCAGTTTGTTGAACAAAAAATTGATTTTTCCATCTGATTTATGTCCAATACTTGTCCAATTGATTTGACAATTGATTTGAAACTTTGTAGGGATGCTCGATTTCAATATTCTAACAGTTTACAATACACGAATTACAAAATCAAACACTCAAAATACAAATTGATCGATGATACAGTGCGTATGAACTCGTGAACAAAAACTTCAACAAAATCCAAAATTACAAATCTATTACAGTGCAATACTGAAATTAAACCATACAGACTCGATCAAAATCACTAATCACACAAATTCTATTCGTTTACAACTCAAAAATTGCACAAAAACTCAGAAATCGATCTGGATATTCAAGAACACAGTGTCGAACATTTTCTTGAATTGATTTCACTTTTGGATCTGCTCTGATACCAATTGTTATTCCCAGATTCTAGTTCCTAAACACTTAATCAAACAAACACAAACAAGAATTCAATCAATTACCTATTTGATTAACTTTCAATTCCAAGATTACAACTTTCTCTCTCTAGAACTCTCTCTCTCTCTCTTTGGAAAAACGTACAACTGAATATTATGCTTCACTTCTGTTAACTACTAATTACAAAGAAAAGAAAACTATTTATACCTACAACTAAAACAACAAGGAAACAAAACTAATACAAATGTTGACTTTGACTTTTATTACAAAGACTTTGACTTTCACTTGAGAGTTGACTTTCTTCAGCTTTGACTTCTTAAACCTTGACTTTTGTCTTCTTGATCTTGTATCCAGCATATTTATGTTCTAACAAGCTTCATGAGATGTAAGATCGCACGTAAAAGTATAATCCTTTATCTTAATCTCATATATGGTTGAAACAAGGATAACTTTCAATAATAGAAAACATTGTTCTTAAAAGTTCAAACCACTTCCCGAATCTCAAACCGATTTCATGAATTGGAAGGGTGCGTTTAAATGTTTTCAAGATCTACTTTGTGCTTTAACTGTGATAGTTAAACCATTTTGAGCATCATATGCTTTCTAGAAAAACATCGGATTTCAGTGTGCTAGGACTTAACACAACTTCTACGGATACACGTTAACCAGTGTTTCCTACCCAAGAGGTTAATCCATAGTGATAGAGTGTGAGGATTTAAAAGAAATGAGTGTGGGTTGTGTGATGAGCAATAATGAAAAAGAGAGTTTGGTTAGCAGTGAGCTTAATATTTAAAAGAAAGAGGGTGTGAGAACAGAGTTAAAAGAATATCAGAACTCTGCACTAACTACTTTCTGAGTCGGGCAACCACATTTCTAGTGTTTCACATATCTTTGGTGAACATTATTGAAACAGGCAACTAGCCCATGCCAACTCTTGATTAACCCCACCAGCTACTCATTTTCTTCTTAAAAGGAAAATGTTTCATTTTCAAAGGGGAAGCAGCACATTTACTATCTGATTTTCATTTGGAAAATCTAGATATTGAAAAAAAGGAAGTCTGCCCCACCTTTGCACTTCACTCATGCACATTGAGTCTGTGTTTAACTTACTGTTGTCTCAGTGGTTTACACAATATTGAGCCTTATAAGCAATCATCAAGTGCTTAATTCTTTCTATCACTTGCACGAACACACAAGGAATTTGTTTCTTTGTCAAAACGTTCATCGAATTTACCTTTGTGGTGTTTCGATGATTAAATGGAAGCCATGGGGGAGTGAACATCAAAAAGCTCCTTTACAATTTGTTAAGTCTAAATATTGTATTCAAGATTTAATTAGAAAGTCAAACTTGTAAGGTCAACATTGTCAAAGTCAAATTAGTCAATGTTGTTTTAGTCATTGTTTAGTTTCCTTAGTGATTAAGTTTTAGTTTACTTGGTTGGTATAAATAGGTTTGTAAGTCTTGTAGTTTTCTTAAAGCACTTTCATTGTAAATCATTCAGACGTGTGAGAGATATGAAGTTTCAAGATCTACGTTCTCTCTCTATTCTCTCTCTCTAGTTTTATTGTTAAATCTTGTTTCTTGATTGAGAAATTGCTTGATTGATTGGGATTTTTCATTCACAATTGAAATCAGAGCCGTACCAAACAATTTTCAGAAAGTATTTCACAAAAAGTTAGATCAATTTTCTGGATTTTTGGATCAAAAAGGTTGATTTTCTGAAAATTCTCAAGAACACGTATTTTACTGTTCATCCGATTTTTTTAAAACATTGCTTTTGATGCAAGAAAATGGATCTATTGGATTAGATTTGTGTTTTGGATTGTTTCTTGTATTGATTTCATCTCGAAATTCGAACTAAATTGATGTCGATTTCTGAAATTTTGGTTTCTTGAAAAATTTTGTTTGAACACTGGTTTAATCAATTTTTTTTTGATTTGTCGTTTTTAATCTAAAATTGATTTTAGATTTGTTCTTAATATTGATTTTCGATGGTATTGATATGTTTTTGAGTTTCAATTTGCAGGTTTGAAGAGATTTGATTTGAATTGAAGAACACAGTACCGATGATATGCTTTTCATGCAAAACTGTTTGAATCTGATGCAAACATGAGCTTTGAAATTCATATTCAAATCGATGGCTGCAATTCATTTGAAGTGTTAATGTGATTGTTAATGGGTCGGTGTATTTGAAATTCAATTCGGTGATTGCTGGTGAAATCAAATTGAAATTGATTGGATGAAAATCTTAGTGGCCTGCTATGGAAATCATTAAATCTTTGTGCCACGGTCGACTCACGCAAACCACAAGTTTGCGCCAAGCATTCCTCACGCAAACCATAGGTTTGTGCCACTAGTCTCACGCAAAATTACTGCACAGTTCGGTGGCTGCACAGGTTTGTTGTTTCAATGTGATTGGATGAGAAATACTAATGGGGCGGTGGAGCTATTTCAAAAAAAAATCAAATTTGTGGCTGCAGTTCATTTGAGAGAATAATTGTGATTGGTAGATTTTTTCATAATCGGCGGTGGAATGAGTTAATGGCAATCGGTGGCTTTTTCAAATATTGGTTGAATATTAATTGTGGGATAGTGGTTGTATTTTCAAATTGTAATCTTCATTTTGATTGGTTCCATCTTCTATAATGGGACGGTGCCTTTGTGGGTAAATTGAATTCATTTTGACATATCACACACTCACGCAAACCATAGGTTTGCGCTATAGCCTTGTCACGCAAACATGAGGTTTGCGTTTTAGCCTTCTCACGCAAAGTTAGATGAATATGGTGCATAAATGGTTTGATAATCTGACAAGTCAAGGTTTTAAATCAAATGGTGATTGGTTGAAAACAATAGTGGGGTGGAATTAATTGCAATTTGTGATATTGTTTGGTCTAATCGGTGGTGCAGTATTGATTTTCATTTGGAAATCAATGTTTGAATTCATTTGAGAATGAATGTGATTGGCTTTCAAATTCATAATGGGGCTAAATTGAAGAACCTGCAAATTATGGAATGAAATCAAATTGGTTTGCGCCAAGGACATCTCACGCAAACATGCAGTTTGCGCTATAGCCTTCTCACGCAAAAGCCAACTTTGCGCCATCCATAATATTCAATTGTGTTTGGCTTTCATATTTGTTAGTGGGTTTTGATTTAATTTCGAGTGCAAGTTTCATTGATCTGAGAGTTCCAGAAATTGAATTTTTCTGAGTTTATTTTGTTGTGATCTGATTTTGACTTTCAGTCAAAAATTTTCTAAATTGTTTGGGAACGATCTTTTTTATCAAGCTGTTTCTCATTCAGAGTTTTCTGAGAGAGAAAATTTTAGATTGTCCGAATTTTGTTTTTGAATTCATTTCATCTTACGATCATTTTTTTTTTCTAATTTTGTTTGAAACAGGATGGGTTCTCCAATTTTACTCAGAGGAAGATATGAGCAGTGGAAAACTGATTTTTTCAACTTTGTAGATACACACGAGCTGAGTTGTTATATCAGATTGTCATTGACTGAAGGAGAGATGAAACCTCTTACTCCAACAGAAGATTGTACTAAGGATCGAGAGAAAAGAAAGAGTGTTGATAATATGGCTCGAATTTTTCTGTTGAATAGTATTCGTTATGATATTAATGGTCACATAAATACCTATCAGTTGACAGGAAAAGGTTTATACAAGTCAACAGGAAAGGAGATATGGGACTATCTTGAATGGACAATGTTAGGGCCAAAGGTTGTTTCTGAGCTAAAAGGGAAGATTTCTGAGTTGGAAGATAAAATTCAGCAAGCC
This sequence comes from Arctium minus, assembly GCA_954870635.1. Lineage (NCBI taxonomy): Eukaryota > Viridiplantae > Streptophyta > Magnoliopsida > Asterales > Asteraceae > Arctium > Arctium minus. The sequence goes on along the minus strand of OX941081.1, from coordinate 125,810,108 downwards.
ATATCTGTTGAGAGTTATGAAGAGAAGATTAGACGTTTTGAAGATTCTAATGCTGAGCTTCAAAGGAGAATATCTGACTTGGACCAAACGATGGTCAAAGAAAAATCTGATTTTGAAAGTAAAAAGAAAGAGGTTGCTAAGAAGTTTTCAGAGTTTTCCAGGAAGAGTGCTGATGAGAAGAAGTCAGTTGAGCTTAAGTGTATAAAACTTTCTCAGCAAGTTTCTGATTTTGAGAAAGTACTTATCTTGGAAAGAGAAAAGTTTGCCAAAGAGAAAAAGGCCATTGAACAGAAGAACGTTGGATTCTTCAAGGAACTATCCGGCCAGAGAAACGATTCTGAGAAAGGATTTGAAGAAGAACGATGCATATTTGAGAATGAGATCAAAAAACTGACTGCCAAGCTATCTGAACTATCTGCTAATGCACTGAAAGAGCAGAAAACGAAGTCTGAGTTCACGAAGAAGATTGAACTGCTTGTTAAAGAAAGAGATAACTTTGCTTCAAAGATTAAAGAACTTGAAAAGACTGCTTCAAGTTCAAATCAGAAAAATGTTTCTTCCAAGAGGTTAGTTAAATCTTTTGATCAGATTCGTAATTCTAACATTTTCTATGATAGAAATTTAGATGGTTCAGGTACATATCTGAAAAGAAGAAGTTACAAGGCAGAGGAACTGGTTTGGAAGTAGAAACCGGTTAAAGAAGAAATGACAGATGAGCTGAAAGGAAAGACATCATGTGTACATACACACAAAGCCAAGAAGAACAAAATGCATAAAGGTAAACCTAATCATATCTACTCAAGAGATCAATTACTCCGATTATCAGGTAATAAATATTATTGTTCTTATTGTCGTACACATGATCATGTTCACAAAACGATTGATCATTTCTGGTATGGTTCTTAGTCGATTACCCCCACAAGAACTGTAACAAACATTCATGGACCCAAATACTAGTGGGTACCAAAGCCGAAAACTGATTCTGTGTTGCAGGCACCTCAAGTCAAGGGGGAGTAAGAGAACAATGGCTCTTGAATAACACAGTTCAAGACCCGCACCTCAATGTCAAGATTATGGCTTCTAAGCACATCAGCTTAGGACCCGTACCTCAATAATTAAAGACCTTTACTCCTATCATGATATGAGGATTGTACTCCAATACTCAAATGAGGAATTCAACCATCAAGGGGGAGTACTTTCTTTTCTGAAAAATGCATTAGAGAGATATGACGGACTACATTCCAGAAGGAATTGTAGATCTCTATCCTGTACTTTTTCACTGATATATCTTACTGATATGACGTACTACATTCCAGAAGGAATTGTGGATCTTTATCTTGTTTTCATTGATAAATCTACTGTTGCATAATTTATAGGAGGAGTAAAGGTGATGGCTTCTGATCAAATAACAGATCAGGACCCGTTTTTCAATCAAGAGAAGGATATTCTGCTAATATCTAGGGGGAGGTTAAAGATCTAAATCATTCTATCATGATTTGAGGGGAAGCTTAAAGGTAACTATCTTCTGTCTTAGATCTCTGATTGTTGGAAAGAAGAACAACTTTCAAGCATGAAAAACAGGTTCTTAAATGTTCAAACCACTTCTCTATTCTCAAAATATTTCAAGAATTCAGAAGTGAGCTTTTAAATGTTTTTCAAATTTTGAGCTTAATGTTTAACTGACCGTGTGTTTCCAAAGATCAATACTCATGTATTGTCTTTTCCATATACTGTAAAGTATTCACACACATCGGTTCAATACTTCATTTGATTTGTTATTACCATGTCTCATATCGAACATATTTTTTTGATGGTAATACCCTCGTTTGCTTTCAAAGTTTTTGAGCATCATTCATCTTTTTCATATTTGTGCTTTCATTATTAAATTGTTTATATTCGTTCATATAAACAAAATATCCAGTTCGTTGATACCCTAACCTTTTCATTTGATCTACTTGATACATTGTCAGATTCTCAAAACAATTCTTTTGATTTCATTTCTTTCACTCAATATCATTGTTTTGAGAAATCTTCAAAGTTCAATTTCATGAGCATACATTTTGACAATGATATCATACACTTTGTGGTTAACTGTTCAGTTAAATTGTTGAGCAACCATGTTTTTTAGGACTTACATGGGATTCGTGTGTGAGCTTAAACAGAACTTCCATGGATTCACGTCAACCAGTGTTTCCTACCCAGGAAGTTATCCTTGAGTGATTGAGGGGTGAGAAGTCAAAATCAAAGAGTGGGGGAGATAACTCATCCGGTTGAGTTTTTCTCATTGCGTGGAGCAGAAAAATGGAAAAGAGAGTTTGGTTAGAAGTGAGCATAATGTTAAAAAGAAAGAGGGTGTGAGATCAGAGTTAAAAGAATATCAGAACTCTGCACCTACCACTTTCTGAGTCGGGCAGCCACATCTACTGATTGGTTCACATTCTTTGGTGACCATCATTGAAAAAGGCAGTGAGCCCATGCCAACTCTTGCTATTACCCCACCAACCACTCATTTCTTTCTTAACAAAGAAATGTTCCATTTTCTTTGGGGAAGCCTCATATATGCTATCTAATCTTCATTCGGAAGATTTAGATATTGAAAAAGAAGGAAAGTTGCTCCACCTTCGCACCTCTTTCATGCACATTGAGTCTGTGTAATATCTGTTGTTGTCTCAACAGTTTACACAATTTGAGCCAAATGAAACACAATCATTGTGCCTAAATTCTTTCATACACAAGCACGAGCACACAGAAAATTTGTTTTTCTGTCAGAACATTCATAGATAAACCTTGTGTTTTTCAATGATTGAATGGAAGTCCTGGGGAGTCTTCATCAAACCAGCTACTTAAATTGTATATTCGTTGTACACAGTAACTTTGTGTTACTGACAGGCATTCCTAATTGTTTCATTTATTGAATCAGGGTTACCATGTTCATTATATATGAATTTGAAAAGATTCGGGTATATACAGTTCATGATTCATCCATTCAGATCAAAGGGCGGCAACAGTCAAATTATCATAGAAAGGGGAGATTGTTATTCAAATACAAAGGGGGTGATCAAAGACTGTGTCGAAATTGAAGATGTTTTGATGATCATGATGCTCACAATCATCAAAAAGGGGGACACATTTACAAAGATTCAATTTCAATGTCATGAAGAGTTGTCAAAGTGAAAAGATTCTGAAGAAAGATTTTTCAAAGATAAATTAAGTTATTCGTGAAAGTTTGTTTTTCCAAAGACGGTACAGAGATCACAAGAGATGAAGATACAATTTATCAGAGATTCCTCAAAAGCTGTTTCAAAGTTCAAAGAAATTTCAAAGAGTTTCAAAGAATTTCAAGAAGTTCTGATTCGTGTTCATGACATGTTGACTTTCAAAGATACAAAGTGAAAAAGACTTTTCAAGATTCTTCAAAGGCAGAAAGATTGAAGATTTTTAAAGTTTCAAAGTTGTCAGTGACAAAAGCTGAAGAATCAAGAGCTGAAGACTAGTTTCAAATTTTTATTAAATCTTGGATACAAAGGGGGAGATTGTTAAGTCTAAATATTGTATTCAAGATTTAATTAGAAAGTCAAACTTGTAAGGTCAACATTGTCAAAGTCAAATTAGTCAATGTTGTTTTAGTCATTGTTTAGTTTCCTTAGAGATTAAGTTTTAGTTTACTTGGTTGGTATAAATAGGTTTGTAACTCTTGTAGTTTTTCTGAAGCACTTTCATTGTAAATCATTCAGACGTTTGAGAGATATGAAGTTTCAAGATCTACTTTCTTTCTCTACTCTCTCTCTAGTTTTATTGTTAAATCTTGTTTCTTGATTGAGAAATTGCTTGATTGATTGGGATTTTTCATTCACACAATGTGTATTCGTTACACACGTTGACTTCGTGTTACTGACAGGCATTTTAAATGATTCATTTTTTGATTCAGGTGTTACACGACTATTTTGTCTGGATTTGCAAAAATCTGGATGAATATCTTTTGAATTGACGGATCAGAAGATCCTTAAGAAAGACATTTCTTGACATAAAAGTTTTGATGAACTCGTTGCTCTTTTCATCAAAAAGGGGGAGAAGAGCTACACAAGAAATGGGGAACAACACAAGTTTACAGCAAGTATTCTAAAGACATGCTGATTTGAGAGAAATTATCTTTGAAGATACTTTACTACAACATTCTGAGCTAAATCTGAAGATAATTTCTTACCATCATCTGAAAGAGAGTTTATCTACGTCTTTTGGGGAGATTGCTACTTGTTGAAGACTAAGATGGAGATTGCATCTTCTGAGCTGAAAAAGAAGACTGGATTGCTAAAATCTTTTTAGTAATGATCTTGATCCAAAGGGGGAGATTTTTAGCGCACAGATCTATTGGATTCAAGATCATCCAATCTGAAGTTTTCAATCTGAAGCTAAAGCTGGAAAGTCGACTCTTAATATAAGTCTAAAGTCAGTTTGTAATAAATTGTCAAAGTTTGTTTTTAGTATTTTATATTATTCCTAAATATCTAATTAATAGATATTTTAGGATATTAGTTTAGATATTATCTTTATTAGATATTATGTTGTTTTGTTTAAGTTAGGTGAGATATTAGTATAGCTCACATCTAGACAATCTGATCAATCGTCAAAACATTGTTCATCAGAGAGAATACAGGGAGAGCTTCAAAGTGTAATACATCAACCTTTGTAATCTGTGGTTTGTATTAAAAACAGATTGGTTAATCTTATATCTTTGTGTTTGATTTATCTGGTAAAGATCGTATTCAATCACACGGACCCTCAGTAGTGATCAGGAATGCAGTTTTGAAGAACTGAAGCACATATTGGTATCAGCACCAGTCTTACCCTTACCATCTGGGTTAGGAGGTTTTTAGGTTTACAGTGATGCCTCCCAAAATGGCCTTGGATGTGTTTTAACGCAACATGGAAAGGTTATTGTGTATGCCTCTCGCCAATTGAAACCTTATGAGGCTAACTACCCGACACACGATTTGGAACTGGCAGCCGTTATCTTTGCCCTAATAATATGGCGCCATTATTTGTATGGAGAGACTTGTGACATCTTTATAGATCACAGGAGCTTGAAGTACATATTTACCCAAAAAGAGTTAAACATGTGACAACGACGATGGCTCGAACTTTTAAAGGACTACAATGTTCGAATTCAATATCATCCAGGTAAAGCCAATGTTGTCGTCGATGCTTTAAGTCGCAAAAACTTTGGTGATGTGTCTTGTATAATGGTGCCACCTGAAATTTCTACAGATCTAGCAAGATCGAGCATTGAATTATATCTTTACGGAGATTTTGGTTTGTTATCCGCTTGTATGGTTGAACCAACTTTGATTTCTTGAATTAAACATAGTGAAGATGGTGAATTATGGGCAGTTGTGCAGAAGTTGAAAGATGACCCTAAATCTGAGTTTTGGGTTGACGGTGATGGTATCATTTGGTTCCAAGATCGGCTTTGCGTCCCTGATGTTTCTGATCTCAAAAGTGCAGTCATGAACAAGGCCCACAACTCATCTTTCTCAATTCATCTTGAAACAGTATTTTTGGTGGAATGGAATGAAAAGGGATATCACCAAATCTGTAACGAGTTGTTTAACTTGTCAACAAGTCAAAATTGAACATCAGCAGGCCAGTGGTTTACTTCAGTCATTAGAAATCCCTATCTGGAAGTGGGATCACATTTTCATGGAATTCATAACCGGGCTACCAAAAACGCCAAAGAGACATAACGCCAAGAAACATATTCAACCAGTAAACTTGTTGAAATCTTCCAATGGGAAATCGTGAGATTACACGGTACGCCGGTTTCTATTACTTCTAATAGAGACATGTTATTCACTTCACGATTATGGACCAGACTGAATAAAGCTTGGAGTTCAAGATTGGCTATGAGTTCTACATTTCATCCTCAAACCGACGGGCAAACTAAACGAAAAATACAGACGTTCGAAGATATGTTGCGAGCATGTGTTTTCGGGTGGTCCGATAGTTGGGATGAATTTCTTTATCTGGTGGAATTCTTGTATAATAATAGTTGGAAATCTAGTATTGGGATGGCTCCGTACGAGGCTCTATACGAATGGAAATGTCGCACACCAACTTGTTAGAACGAAGTTGGAGAAAAAGTTATCGAAGGACCCAATTTGGTTCGTATCACTATGCGGACAAACACCGCAAACCTCTCGAATTTCATCCGGGTGAACATGTCTTTTTGAAAGTTTCGCCATTCAAAGGCATCCGAAGATTTGGAATTAAAGGCAAGCTTAGCCCTCGATATATCGGTTCGTTTGAAGTGTTGGAGCATGTTGGAGAAGTTGCGTATCGTCTAGCCCTATCGCCTCAATTATCGCACAAATACAATATTTTCCATGTATCGTCCCTCCGCGGGTATAATTACCACCCTCTTCACGTGGTAGATTATCCGTGTGATAAAATTGAAAGTGATCTCTCCTATATTGAAGAACCTGAAGCAATTATTGATCAGGAGGAGATAGTGATGCGACGAAAAGTAATCCCGTTTGTCAAAGTATTGTGGCGAAATCATTCAGAACGGGAAGCTACATGGAAACAAAAGATTCAATGCGTAAAAAATATCCTCAACTATTCCAGGTACATAATTTCTATACCTTAACTCGATTTCGGGGACGAAATCTTTTTCTTAGAGGGGAGGAAATATAACACCCAAAATTTCGTTACCGGTATATTGATTTATATGGATGCATTACCTACATGTAACCAGAGTTTAAATAGTTGTATTTTAGACTATTAATGCAAGTAAAACTCTTATGTAGGGGTCAATTATGTACAAATGAAACTTGGGATTAGGACTTGAAATATTATGAAATATCCATATAGGGACCAATGTTGAACTAGGTTATGGATTAGGGGTCAATGTTAGACAAATGAGAATTTTTCTACGTATTTAAACTCTTTATTTTCAGCCATAAACTCGCATTTTCATCTTAACACACTCTCTGTAGAACAATACTCTCCTTTCCAAACCCTAAGTTGAACTCAAAACCATCTCATGCAACTAGGAAAATGTTGAGATTTTGAAGGTTTGGAGCTAATCAATTGAATAGAAGATAAAAATCAAGGTATGAATATATGAACTTCAATATTTGTGCTCTAAATTCATGATTGATGTCAAGGTTGGATATGAATCATATTAGGATTCATAGAGTTTTGATTAGTAAGTTAAATCCTTGTTAAATGATGTCATTTCTATGTTATTGTTGGATAAATAAGTGGGAAATTAAGTTTCAATCATTTATTTGTGGTATGGAAAATCTAGATACTTGATTCATTATGATTTTTTGTAGCAATCTTATAAAAAGGATGTGTTTTGAGCTGTCAATAGGAGTTTCCGAATTTACTGGTTGTTCAAAAAAATCATATAAACTCCCTCGTTGATCCGATTGAGGTTTGTAATACACCGTTAGAAAGTTCTCTGTGTCTATTACAAATTTGTAGTTTATGTCAAGAGCTGATTTTAACTCTATAAGGCTCAAAACAATGAGTTTATTGAGCTGGTCCTGTGCAAAACGGGATTTGTGCACTGTTTTTAGAAAATTCATATAAAATCTGGTATTGCTTCAAATGGTATCATTCCAATGCGATTAGAACCCTAAAAAATAGAGTTACAACTTTTATTTAGACATTAACAACTTAATGTACTTCTAAGTATGATAAAAAGACTCAAAATCGAGTTAGTACAAAGCTGTCAGGTGCAGGGGATTAAGTGGTATTATTTGTTTCTACCTTGTGCTTTAAGGACTTGTAATGTATGTAATCCAATCCCAATTATGTTTAATCTTATTTAGGGCCAAACTTATGATAAGAAATGAGTCTTATCTATGGGATAGAATCTTCGTACATATGTAAAACTCTAAGGTAACTTGGAGTGACGTGACTTAAAGTCAGAACATCTCGAACGCGTAGCATTACTCCGATTACCATATAAGGTACGGATATCCGATTCTTGCGAGCCTCTTTAGACACTAGTCTATTATCGAGGTAATATCGTATCCCGTTTACCATCTAGACATTTATTTCTTTATTATGATTACAATCCTTCATATTCCGATTCACGAAATTAAATTGGGATATTGTGAGTTTGATAACTCCTCTAATTGTCGACATTCATAATGTTTATGATCATGGTTATTATTTGGAGCTATCACTATGGCTTATCTTTGATATATTCATTATTGGCTATCAGAGTTTGAATTGAACTACCTTTGGAATTGATTAATTCTTTATAATTGATATGTTATCGGATTTGAATCGTTTTTGGATTTGAACCGTTTTCGGAATTCTATTTTGATATTTAGTGATTGAACGTCACATATTTTATGAAATTACTCTTTACAAATCGACTTGACATTTTTCAACGATTTGAAAATTTCGTGCTTTAAAGCACGACATCGAGGGCAACGATGTCGTGACGCCTCCATGGCGGCTATAAATTTCCATGGTGTCCTTATTATTAGTACCCCCAATGTCAATAAGTGGGCCTGGCCTGGTACCGGCTTACTTGAGGGCAATGAATCGATCCTAGGAGCCGTTTTCGGGAGCTGATTATCGGAAGGGAATTGAGTGTATTTCCCTATACTCATTTCTTATTGTTCGAGTGGTCCGTACAACCCTCGAACCCAAATGATTTTCTTAATTTTTCTTGACTCTTGGTGTGATGATACATTTTAGTTACCAGTTGAGATATTTTGTGTAAACTGGTGACAAATCACTTTATGTTTCAGTTTTGAGTCATTATTTCTCGTTTACTCATATTCTTTTTATTAACTCGATTATGACTGTGATTTTATTATTATATAAATTATCCGCTCACTGAGCATTTGGCTCAGCCGAGGTTTGTTTTGTCCTCGGCAGGTGTAGGATCGCAGATGGGAACGTCTCGGGAGTAAGAGCTTTGGAGTGTAACTATTTTGAAGACGACCTTGAATAGTATAGTTTTTTGTTTCTGTAAATATAACCATGTCGTTTTAAATCTGGTCTTTCGAACCTTTATTTTGATGGAACTTTGTAGCATCTCTGTTTTCCTTATATGTTAGCTAGTTATGTTATTATGTTTTCATTCGTAGCACACCGTTCTCCATTCACGTGGGACGGGGTTGTTACACAAAAGCTCAACAAAATGCATTTGTTAAAATAATAGGTGAACTCATACTAAAAAATATGATTAGGCCACACATTGTCAATATTGGTATAAATCATCCCTAAATATAAATCATACGGTTTATACTTCCACAATATCCTGTAACACAAAATATGCATTTTCTAAAAGATTTATCAAATCAAACACACCAAGAATGCATTCAAATAACATTTATTTATAAAATAACTCGTTAAAAGACACATTCTCAAAGGTTTATTTATCAAAACGACCAAAAATCCTAAATATGGGCATTTCACAAGATTTATTAATCAAATGTATCAAATATGCAAAATTCACCAAATAAGTACATATTTGATAAAGAACAAGTAAACACATTAATACTCAAAATGGACATTTTTGTCATCTATAAAGTTTTCATAAAGAAACTTCAACTCCCCTTGCTATATTTAGGTTAAATATAGGTTTTACCCCGATATTGAGATTCCTTATACAATCCTCAAACAACAACTCTGGATTTATGGTGCAAAGCCCTCAAGAATACCTCCTTTTCCATACACAAAAGAGAATCCAAGAGAGAATGAGAATTGTTGGTGCAAAATGGCCAAACCCTAGATACATAAGATAAAGATGTGATCTTACCTTCAATTTCTATGAACCCAAAAATCAACAATTAATAACTAATCATATTTGTTCCCATCTTGAAAATCAGCAAAAGACAAAATCATAGACTCAAGAATCGCTCAAATTGTAACACCCTAAAAATTGGGGTTAATTTAAACCTGAATTTACGCGGAATAAAACAAGCTAACATAAATGAGTCACCCAAAAAGGGGAATAAAAGTATGGTGTTTACATTTACAAATAATCAAATGAAATGGAACCTGACAACCTACTAATCTAGACCAACTAAATCTAGATTATGAACGGGTGTCGCCAACTCACTTCCAAAAGTATAATGCCACTCTACCCAATGTACGCCTTTTTATGCGACTTCCAAAACTATTATTTCCCTTCAAGGCTATCCACTCAAACCCGAGGAGTCCCACTGCTAGAATGACCTGTTACACAAGTCATTTTAAGAAAAAGTGTTAGGCTAAAACCTAGTGAGATCAAACATTTATATTGGGAAATCAGTAAATTCTAAATGAGATAAATAAAGAAAAGCCCGTGGAATAAACATAGATAAATCATTGCTTTAATACAAATACCTCTTGGGTTGAGGGGGGAGACCCGCTTACTAACATAAGTGAAGGAACACAAAAGTAAGTCACTTGACATGTTAGTAAAACCAAACACATAATAGAAATACACGGAAAGAATGCCAGGCTCGGTAGCTTTAAACGTACACCCACGGAATGTCAACTTCAATCATATAGGGTCCTTACGTTGAGTTCCTCATCCAATATCGTGTACTAGCACAAAGGAATTATACCATACCAACGATGCCTAGCCGTCCGCAATGTGGAAACCTAGCGTTCCATCATCAAACGTAATGGTACAAATGATAATAGGGTCATGATGCCCAAATGCAACTAAATAGTTAATCCAATACAAGCCAAATCCACCAATAACACTAAAACACTTAGGGTGCCATTAAATGTGCAAAAATTAAGAATCCATATAATTACTAACGTAATTCCAAGAGGTTCCAATCTAATTCTTTGAATAGTACTCCCACACACTAAATCAAATTTACCCATGTTCTCATTCAATAAATATACATCAATATCCCGAAACCCTAGTTTTGTTTTCAAAGTATTTAAACTTGAGTTTAGAGGAAAACATGTTTCTCATGTGCAAGACCACAATTAGTTCAAGATATTAGTTTCTTAACCTTAAGATCATACCCATTCAAATAAACCCTAAAATCTCCAAAATTAGGTTTTGGTGAAAACTCACCCAAATCAAGGGAAATCAAAGTGGAGATGTTTAGAAGGTTCAATTCCATATTTTAACATATATAAAGTTTATAAAAAGATAATGAACTCGCCTTGTTGGGTTGTAGCTTAAAACCCTGTTGATCCATGCTCTTTCAGTGATTTGATAAAGACCCTTTTCTACACTTAGTGAAAATTACGTTTCATAAATATGTATTAGTGTTTCATCATCAGCGATCAGACTGAGTCTGTTCAGTTATCACTGATGATCTTTCTTGTAAACATTCATATTTATTAGTGTTTCACTATCAGCTGTTAAATACTGAGTATGTTCAGTATCGCTGATAGTTTCTGATGTAAACAGTCAAACGTAATCCCTGAAGACAAGTTTCGCGTCAACGGATGTTCGTAGTTGAATCGAAGACGAAGCTGTTGAACAAAGACAAGTCTACTAGTGACCTGATGCGGATATCAGTGATGCCAAGACAAATCTACACACGCGAAGAAACCTGAGGAAAAGCTTCAGCGATAGCTGAACTTCTTTGTATCTCTGAAGGAAGAGATATTCAGCGATCGATGATCACTTAGCTTATGCCTCAAGCCACTTTTGTCTTTCCCTTGCACACCTAGTACGATGTGTCAGAACGGACATACCTCTGCCACAATTCGTACAACAACTCTGTCAACTACACTGTTCATGATGCGTCCGAAAGCATGTCTCCCAAAGTCAGACCCTCTCAGCCAATCAATGAAGGACACGTGTAAAGTGCCCTGCCATTCATTTAATGCATAGGGTACAAATAGAAAGATCAACTCTCCATCTGAAGAGCCTAGCCCCCAAGCCTTCATCTTTCTAAAATATAGAAACCCTTGTTTTCTATACTCTCTAATCTCCCATTCTCTATATTCTTGTGCAACCATCTTAGTGTTTCTTAAGTTTGTTTAGATTGAGTTCTACTTAATGTTATTCCGCAACAGACTTGTAAATTGTGTTTGATTTATCAATAAAAAATTATTAAACTTTAAAAAACTTGTGTTTGTATTCAACCCCCCCTTCTACAAACTTGTTAAACACCTTCGGGACCAACAAGTGGTATCAGAGCAGACTGTTTAATCTAATAAACAAGATCTTGCTTTATTCTCTTTTTTGCTATTCTAAATGGCACTTAACACAAATACAAACTACTATGAAAATGGTTCACTTTCTAAACCTCCTCGATTTAGCATAGATAACTTTGCTCTCTGGAAAAATCGAATGTTGCTATTTCTAGAAGGTGTAGACACTACTATACTTGATTACGTAGAAAATGGACCCTGTTAGGACACAGTCTCATTGGATTCAAGATCATCCAATACGAAGATCGCAATCTGAAGTTAAAGCTGACAAGTCACTCTCAACAATAGTCTAGGGTCTATTCTGTAATAAAGTCAAAGTTGTTTTAATATCTAGATATTATAGTTTTAGATATTAAGTTTTATTATTATTTTATGTTTTGATAATATCTAATTAATAGATATTATCACTCTCTCTCAATCAATCGATCATTACAAGAACACACACACAACACACACATATTGAAGGTGTAAAACAGAGAAACTGATCAACATTACCGAACCCTTTGTAATCCGCGTTTATAATCTAAACAGGTTGGTAATCGTTATTGTTTTGTTGTTTGATTTATCTGGTAAACGATCACGAACTCACAATTGGTATCAGAGCCTGATCCAGATTCAAAATCAAATTTTTTACACTCTGTGTTCTTCATTTTTTGAAGAACACTGTGCTATCATTCAAATCTTGATTTTGTGGTTGTTTTCAAAATCAAAAGGTTGTGTGGTGTTGTAATTGTTAAGGAGATCGTTGTGTCAAATTTTGGTGTGGTAAATCGTTTTCTAGATAGGTCGATTTTGGATTTACAGGCTATTTTTATCGAAGAACAAAGCTACCGGTCGAACTACAGTGTACCGGTCTTAAGCTTTGTTCCGGTCGAAAAATCTACCGGTCATATTCAATATACCGATCGAACTCCTCAAAATACCGGTCAAATCTTTTTTTTATCGGTCATTACACTCACGTTGCATTCTATCGGTCAATACCCACAACCCCATTCCCGATCAAACTACTTCCGGTCAAACCCTCATTCCCGGTCAAACCCTCTTCCGGTCAAACCCCAAAGAAAATTTGGTAAGTGGCATTCACGTGGCAATTGGCAATTTCACTTTAAATTTGACTTGACAATATTAGTGAATTTGTTGTTTTAAAGAAACCACACGTGGCAATCACAATTGATACCATCTTGTGAATATCATTTTTATAGGTCCACCTTTTTCACACCCTTTGATACGTGGCAATCACACCCACTAAACCAACCTTAGTTTGCAATTGCCTATTCTATACCGGTCTTTGCTATCTCTATCGGTCTTCATCATCCGGTCTTCTTATACCGATCAAGGATTTTGCAATATACCGGTCGAAGTCAAATCTTTTTATATCGGTCAAATCTTTTTATATCGGTCAAATCTTATCTTTGCCGGTCAAACCTTAACTTTGTTAACACAACACTTCCGGTCGAACTCACCACTAATTTACTACCGGTCGACCCATCTTTTTACATCTTACCGGTTGAAAGAAAATTATACCGGTCGAGCATCATTTTTACAACTTACCGGTCAAACATTTTACCGGTTCTTACATCTTCCCGGTCGAACCTTCATTTGCGCTTTCAACGTGTAGCGCAAAGTCAGATTTGCGCAACCCAAGTGAAACGCAAAGTTCCATTTGCGCGACCCACTTAAAACGCAAACCAGACTTAGTTTTTCTAAGGATCAAATCAGATATTCAAGATGGATTTTTCTGATGATGAGGAAAAGATTAAAGCGCTTAAATTGGATCTTGAAAACTTACTTCATCAGCGGAACAACATTTTAAACGTTCAAAGAAATTATCGAAATATCGTGATGAAAGAAAGGTTATGAAAGAAGAAGTTAGTGCTTTAAAGACTATCAATGAAGAACTTCTGAAAAAGAGTTCTGGGCGTTGTGAAGATAAGATAATGCTTTTGGAAGCTGAGAACTTTGATCTTAAAAGGAAATTTTCTAAATTAGAAGCACAAATACAGAAGCAAGAGTCTGTAGAGATGAACGGGGAGAAGTTCATGAGCTTGAAGAGTGCAAACACTAATCTTCAACAGAAACTATCAGACTTAAATCAAGAGTTTGTCAAGGACAAATCTGAGTTTGAACAGGAAAGTTCAAAGTTTGCACTAAAGTTCTCAGTATTTTCCAAGAAAAATGGTGAAGAGAAGAAGACTCTCGAGCTTAAATGTTTAATGCTTTCTCAAAAAGTTGAAGACATTGAGAAAGTAATAATTTTGGAAAGAGATCAGTTTGCCAAAGAGAGGAAGGCAAATGATCAGAAGGGTGCTAAAAAGGGATTCGAAAAAGAGAGAAGCATCCTTGAAGCTACAATTAGGAAGCTAACTGCTAAGTTATCTGAATTATCTAAGAATGCACAGAAAGAGAAGAAGAAGAAGCATGAGCTTGAGAAGAAGATTGACCTTCTCGTCAAAGAAAGAAACGGTTATTCTTCAAAGGTCAACGAGCTTGAAAAGATTATTTCAACGGTGGTGGTGATTGAGCGCAAGTCTCCAGAGTCAATTGTCCACTCACCTAGATCTGATTCAGCTGATTCCGAATGTTCATTCAAGTCAGCTGCAAGTTCAACATTCAGACCTGTTTCTTCAAAGAGGTCAGTTAAATCTTCTGATCAAATTCGTAATTCTAACCTTTTCTTTAATAGAAACATAGATTGTTCAGGTACACATCAAAGGAGAAGGAAAAGCTACAGAGAAGAAGTTGAACAGGTCTGGAACAGGAAACCAGTTAAAGATGAGATGAAATGTAAAAAGTCATGTGTACATACGCCTAATGCCAAGAAGAACAATGAGCCTAAAGGTAAACCTGCTATTGTTTACTCGAGAGATAAATTAATCAGTTTGTCAGGTAAGAAATTCTATTGTTCTTATTGTCGTACACATGATCCTGTTCATAAGACTAGTGATCATTACTGGTGTGGTTCTTATTCCATAACCCCCATACGAACTGCAACTAACTCATATGGACCCAAATACCAGTGGGTACCAAAGAAAACTAATTCTGTGTTGCAGGCACCTACTGTCAAGGGGGAGTAGGAGAAAAAAGGTTCTTGAATAACACAGTTCAAGACCCGCACTTCAAAGAAGAATGGTTCTTGATTAAATCAGCTCAAGACCCGGACATCAATGTCAAAAGTGGCTTCTGATTACAACAGATCAAAACCCGTGCTTCAAAGAAGAGTGACTTCTAAACACAACAGTTTAGGACTCGCACTTCAATGATCAAAAGAACTTACTCCAGTGCTGATATGAGAGATTGTACTCCGATACTCCAACAAGGAAATCAATCTTCAAGGGGGAGTACATATTTATTTCTGAAATTTTAAATGCATATCTTTTCAATGATAATTTTTTCAAATGCATAATTTCAGGTGGAGTAAGAGAAGTTATTTGTTTTACTGCTTTTTGTCTTTTCAATATTAGTGAATAAAATTTCTTTGACTTGACTTAAGACTTTTGCAGAATTTTTGAGAAGAGCTTACACGATCATATGTTTATGACTTTAAGCTACGCTTCATGAGATGTAAGATCGCACTTAAAGGTATATTCCTTTATCTTAATCTCATATGTGATTGAAAGAAGGACAACTTTCAATCATTGAAAACATATTCTTAAACGTTCAAACCACTTCCTGATTTTTCATAAGATTTTATATTTCGGGAGTGTAATTTAAATGTTCTACTGAGCTTACATGATTGTAAATCATTTTGAGCAACATATTCTTTATAGGATATACGGGATCAGTGTGCTAGGAATTAACACAACTTCTATGGAATCACGTTAACCAGTGATTTCTACCCAAGAGGTTAATCCATAGTGATAGAGTGTGAGGATTTAAAAGAAATGAGTGTGGGTTGTGTGATGAGCAATAATGAAAAAGAGAGTTCGGTTAGTAGTGAGCTAAATGTATAAAAGAAAGAGGGTGTGAGAACAGAGTTAAAAGAATATCACAACTCTGCACCAACTTTTTCTGAGTCGGGCAGCCACATTTCTAGTGTTTCACAACTCTTTTGTGATCATTATTGAAACAGGAAACTAGCCCATGCCAACTCTTGAAATTACCCCACCAGCTGCTCATTTTCTTCTCAACAAGAAAGTGTTTCACATTTTCAAAGGGGATGCAGCACATATGCTATCTGATTTTCATTTGGAAAATCTGGATATTGAAAATAAGGAAGTCTGCCCCACCTTTGCACTTCAATCATGCACATTGAGTCTGTGTTTAACCTACTGTTGTCTCAGTGGTTTACACAATTTCGAGCCTAAAAGCGATCATCAAATGCTTATTTCTTTCTATCACAAGCACGAACACACAAGGAATTTGTTTCTTTGTCATAACGTTTATAGAAATAACCTTTGTGGTGTTTCGATGATTAAATGGAAGCCCTGGGGGAGTCAACATCAAACAGCTCCTTTCCATTGTGTATTCGTTACACACAGTGACTTAGTGTTACTGACAGGCGTTTCTAACTGATTTGCTTATTGCTACAGGTGTTACATGACTATTTTGTCTAGATTTGCAAAGATCTGGATAAATATCTATTGCATTGACGAATCAGAGGCTTCTAATGATCAACATTTCTTGTCATCAACTTTTGATGAAATCGTTACACTTCTCATCAAAAAGGGGGAGAATGACTACACAAGAAATGGCCAAGATCACATGTTTCAAGAATCACGTTCAAGATTGAATTCTTCAAAGAGAACTCTTCCAACTATTCTGAAGATAGAGAAGAGAAGAGTTAACCAAGAAAAGATTCTTCAAAGTGTTCTAAAGACAGACTGATCTGAGAGAAATTTTCTTTGAAGATACTTTGATGAAGAATTTCGAGCTGAAACTAGAGATAATTTCTTCCCAACATCCAAGAAAGAAAATCTACATCTTTTGGGGAGTTTACTATATCTTGAAGACTAAGAGAGAGATTGCATCTTCTATGCTGAAAGAGAAGATCGTATTGCTAAATCATTTTCGTAATGATCTTGATCCAAAGGGGGAGATTGTTAGGACACAGTCTCATTGGATTCAAGATCATCCAATACGAAGATCGCAATCTGAAGTTAAAGCTGACAAGTCACTCTCAACAATAGTCTAGGGTCTATTCTGTAATAAAGTCAAAGTTGTTTTAATATCTAGATATTATAGTTTTAGATATTAAGTTTTATTATTATTTTATGTTTTGATAATATCTAATTAATAGATATTATCACTCTCTCTCAATCAATCGATCATAACAAGAACACACACACAACACACACATATTGAAGGTGTAAAACAGAGAGAGCAAAACTGATCAACATTACCGAACCCTTTGTAATCCGCGTTTATAATCTAAACAGGTTGGTAATCGTTATTGTTTTGTTGTTTGATTTATCTGGTAAACGATCACGAACTCACAGACCCTATGAACCTTTCTCTATCATAGTTGCCATTCCAGCTACTACCACCACTCCTGCTATCCCTGAGCACTATGCTCTGAAGGAAATAAGACAGTGGAGTGATGAAGACAAAAAGAAAGTCGGTCTAGATGCAAAGGCAAAAACCATTATCTCTATGGCTCTGCCTGATGAAGCTTTCCATTCCATCATGCATCTTAAAACTTCTAAGGAAATGTGGGACACTATATGTGTTCAATATGATGGCACCACTGAAATCCAAGAAACTCGAAAGATTAACTTGGTAAGAAAATATGAATGTTTTATCGTTGGTAAGAACAAATCTCTCTCTAACGTTCACCAAAGGTTTAACTGCTTAATCATTGATCTAAGAACCGTGGGTAGGACCTATTCTAATTCAGAGGTTTAACTAAATTCTTATAATGTCTTCCTGAATGTTGGGACAATTATTCAATATGTCTCAAGCTGACAAAAGACTTAAATTATATTTCTCTCAGCACCTTGTATGGAATATGGCTCAACTAGGAGCAATCAAATATCCTAAAGAAGAACCTTGTAAAAGATTCTAAAGACTCCAAAAGCACTCCTGTTGCTTTAGTCACTTCAGATATAATTCCATCTCAACGATCTACTCTCACTACCACTGAGTTAGATTCTGAATCTGAGGAACTATCAGACACTGATCTTTCAGAGTTTGATGAGACTTTAGCACTCTTGACAAACTCTTTTAAGAGATTTGCAAGAAAGAGCAATTTCAGAAGAAATAAACCTCTCTCTCTCTCACTGACAATCCAAAATCAACCCATGTTGATAAGGCTACTGCTACTTGCTTTAACTGCGTAAAGATTGGACACTTTGCAAGTGTGTGCAGGTCGAAGAAAGTCTTCAAACCCTATACCTCCAAAAGAACCAGCGATAACAAATACATGAAGCTCAAGGAAAAATATCAAAAGTTGAAAAACTATAAGCGAAAAGGTAAAGGTCTCATCGTTGAAGAACACAACTGGGCTGAATCAGAAGAATCAAGTTCTGATGAAGAAGAAGTCGCTAATCTCTGCCTCATGGCTGAGATTAAAGAAGAAGTGGAAGAACCAACCGGAACTTCCATGAGCTATATATCATCTCAGGTATCTATCTAAAGCAGAGAGAAGCCGCGTTGTTGATGTGCTGACGATTTATCTATATAATGCTCTAAAAAGCAAAACTCTAGCTGAGAACAAAAACATTGATTTAACTGAACAACTAGAGAAATGTCATGAAAATATCAGAGAACTGAATCTTTTAGATGAAAGTTTGAAAGATCAAGTCATTGTTAATGAAATCATCAGCTGTTGGGAACTAAAGAAAAACTCAAGTATGGTTAATGCTGCTAGTTCAGTGGTTAATACTGCTTTCAGTTAATACTGCTAGTAGTTAATACTGCTAGTCAAAGTTAGTGTTGCTTGAACAAAGTTAGTACTGCTTAGCTAGTTAGTATTGCTAGTGGTTAGTACTGCTTAGTAGTTAATGCTGCTAGAAGGAAGTTAATGCTGCTGAAGATTAATACTGCTTATATGATGAAGATTCGTATGAAAGGATATACATGGAAGCTTAGAGATATACATAGAAGATATACTGAAGATATTTTATTTATTGTAATTATCTTTGTATTCAGTATATATATATATTGTATTGTTTAGAATAGTTAGATAACTTTAGTTTTCATTCTTTTAGAGAAAAACAACCTCAAGGCATAGATCCTAATTCTAGAGAAGTAGAATTCGTATTGGTGAGCCTGTTCATCAATATTGAGGTTGAGTGAGTAATCTTGTAACTTCAAAGCATTCAATAAAAGCTTACAGTTTGTTATTCATATTTTTTGTGTTGATTTACTGTTTCATAGAATATCAAAGTGTTATTCCGCAAACTTCTTTGATATTGTTTCTGAGAATTAATTCTTGTTGAGAATTCGATCCTGACAAGTGGTATCAGAGCCTGATTTCTCAGAAACAACTATTCATCATGGAAAATCTTGCAGAATCAAGCAGTACTTTGGTCTCAAAGGTTCCAATGCTTAGACCCAATGAATTTGATATGTGGAAGATCAGAATCAAGCAGTACATACTCCTCACTGACTATTCTATGTGGGACATCATAGAGAATGGTCCTTCTGAAGCAGGAAAGATTGGTGCAGATGGAAGGAGAACTCCACCAAAAACTGATGCAGAAAGAAAGATCAGACAGACAGAGATGAAAGCCTTGAGCACCTTGCTCTTGGCTATTCCCAATGAATATCAACATCAGTTCTGTAACTGCACTGATGCAGAGATGCTCTGGAATGCTCTGGAGAAGAGATTCTCTGGTACCAAAAGTACCAAGAGAAATCAGAAAGCCATTCTGAAACAACAATATGAGAACTTTATGTCAACCAAGAATGAGTCCATGACTCAAACTTTTGACAGGTTCAACAAACTTATTGGTGAACTAGCTACAGTGGGAGTACAAATTGATCAAGATGATCTGAACAGAAAGTTTCTAAGGTCCTTGAGTGATGAATGGACCATGTATACTGTGTCTTTCAGACAGAATGATCAACTGGAAGAAAAGGAACTTGATGATCTTTATAATGATCTAAGAGTTTTTGAATCTGAGATAGAGGCTAAAAAGAGGCCTTCTGGGTATGTTCACAATGTTGCACTCCTTTCAGCATCAACTGATTCTACTTCCAACCTTGAATCAGTTAGTCCTGCCAATGGAACAAACCAAGAGAAAGGCACTGAAACTGTGTTTGAGGCCTTTCTGGAAAGTCATGGAAACTCTTCTCTCATTAATGATGACTTGGAACAACTCAATCCAGATGATCTTGAAGAGATGGATATTAAATGGCAGATGGCCATGCTCTCCATGAGAGTTAAAAAGTTCATCAAAAGAACTGGGAGGAACAACTTCTCCCAAAGAAGAGAAGATGGAGCAGGATTTGACAAGTCCAAGGTAGAATGTTACAAATGCCATCAAAAGGGACACTTTGCTAGAGAATGCAGAAGTGGAATGTCTCAGAATAACAACCACCAACAAGCTCAATCTGGAAGCTTCAACAGAAACTCTGCACAAGCCCTTGTATCTCAACAAGGTATGGGGTTTGATTGGAGTGATCAAGCTGAAGAGGCTATTCAGAATCAAGGTCTAATGGCAGAGGTGTCTAGTCTCCCTATAGAGGTAACTTCCAATCTTTGCTCTCAAAATTGCATTAACACTGTTAAAAGGTATAGGGATCACAACCAGAACATGAGTGATGACCTTAAGAGATTGGAAAAAGACATAAAAGATTATGTGAGGATTGTTGAGAGATTTGAAGAACAGATTAAGGGTTTTCAAGCTAATGAGCTTCAACACTCTTATGACACAAATTACTGGAAGTGGGAGAAGAATGACTTAGAGCTTCAACTGACCAGATCTAAAGAAGAAAGTGAAAAGCTAAGAGGAGAGCTAGCTAAAGTCAAACTTGATGTAGAAAAGTTTTCTAATGCTTCCAAAGCAATGGATTCTTTGTTACAAACTCAGATTCATGATAAACTGAGAAGAGGTATAGGGTACAATACCACACCACCACCCTATAACAACAACTACATCCCTCCTAGTTCAGAGCTGTTAGAAACTAAGGATAGGAAGGATCTACCTAAGGGAGCCACTGAAATAGATCCCTTAGATGAAGTGGTTGTTAAGGATAAAACTGAGAAAGAAGTTGTCAAGGATAAGGACAATACTGTGAGTGGTGAGATTTCTAAAGAAAATCATATTATCACCAATGAGGGATGTGGAAAGCACTGGATCAAGTCCAAAGAGATAGAAAAGACTGAGGGAAAGAACAAGAAGGTTCACTATAAGCAGACCACTGTTGTGAACCCTATTCCTTGCAAACAATGTGAATGCAATAAAGCCAAGAGCCTAAATTCTGGTTTAAAAAGAGGAAATCAAAGAAACTGGAATAATCAATGGGCTCAGAAACAAGGAGTTGATCTGAATAAAATCAATAGATCAAAACCTTGTTTTATATGTGGCAAGTTGAATCATTTGGCTAAGTATTGTTACTTTAACCCTATTAACCAACAGATGAACTTTCAAAGATTTGTGCAAAAATCTGTGGGTTATAGGAAGGCTGGAAAGAAACATGTGATAAAGAAATATGTTGAAAGTAAAGGCACTTTAAAGAAAAATATTTTAAAAGAAAGTATCAAAATATGGGTGCCTAGAAGTACTAACAGTATTAGTACTGCTAACACAGTTACTACTGCTAACAGTGTTAGTACTGCTGAAAATATTAATACTGTTAATACTGTTAATACCTCTTCAAAAGTTAATACTGCCAACACAGTTACTGCTGCTAACACAGTTACTACTTCTAACAAAGTTAGTGCTGCTAAGCATGCAAGTGCTGCCAAGGTAGTTAGTACTTCTAAAACTAGTATTGATTCTAGCAAACATAGTTCCAAGCCTATTATTGTAACAAAGTACTCCAAGAATGAGGAGTTAAAGTTCAAAAATCTTGTCAAGAAAGAGTGCAAATATTTTGATGAGAAAGGGGTACCCAAGACCACTTTGGCTTGGGTTCCTAAATCATACTAATTGATTTATCTAATGTGCAGGGCAACCAACAGCTCAAGGGAAAGAGCATTTGGCATGTTGATAGTGGTTGCTCTAGGCACATGACAGGCAACATGTCATGCCTTCAGGATTTCAAACATATCAATGGAGGACATGTTGCATTTGGAGACAATCTTACTGGTGGTAAGATAAGTGGAAAAGGTAATGTCACCACAGGTAAGATGACATTTGAGGATGTCTACTATGTTGATCAATTAAAGTACAACCTGTTAAGTGTATCACAGGTTTGTGACAAACAACATAGTATATTATTTACAAATACTGAGTGTATGATCCTTGCTCCAGGGTTCAAGGTAGTTGATGAAAGCATGATACTACTTAGAACTCCAAGGAAGGACAATGTTTACTGTCTTGATATGGACAATGTTGATAGTGATTCATCTCTAAATTGTCTTGTTTCAAAAGCTTCTGTAGATGAATCCTCTCTATGGCACAGAAGGATGTGTCACATGAATTTCAAGACTATGAACAATCTTGTTAAAAATAACCTTGTAAGAGGGTTACCTTCAAAAGTCTTTTCATGTGATGATCATTGTGTTGCTTGTCTTAAAGGCAAACAACACAAAACTTCTCATAAGACCAAAGAGTTAAATTCTGTTTCTACTTGTCTCCAGTTATTGCATATGGATCTGTTTGGTCCTACAAATGTTATGAGTATAGGCAAGAAATCTTACTGCTTAGTTATTGTTGATGATTACTCCATATTTACTTGGGTATATTTTCTAAGGACTAAGGATGAAACAAGTGGTCTGATCAAATCCTTTATTCTAAGAATTGAAAACCAAACTAATCAAAGAGTAAAAGTCATTAGATCAGATAATGGAACTGAGTTTAAAAATCATGATCTAAACACCTTTTGTGAAGAAAAAGGTATTGAGAGGCAATATAGTGCTCCTAGGACTCCTCAACAGAATGGTATTGCTGAAAGGAGGAATAGAACACTAATAGAAGCTGCTAGATCTCTGTTGGCTGATTCAAAATTGCCAATTACCTTCTGGGCTGAAGCAGTTAATACTGCTTGTTATGTCCAAAACAGAGTTCTAGTGGTCAAGCAAAAGAACAAGACCCCATATGAGCTTTTAAATAAAAGAAAACCTTTTATTGGTTTCTTCAAACCTTTTGGGTGTCCTTGTACAATTCTAAATACCAAATCTCACTTAGGTAAGTTTGATAGCAAAGCAGATGATGGATTTCTTGTGGGATATTCATCTCAGAGTAAGGCCTACAGAATATTTAACTCTTCTTCTAGAATAATTGAAGAAAGTGACAATGTCAAATGCAATGAGAGCACACCAAATCCTGTTGGATCTGGACCTCAGTGGCTATTTGACATTGATTCACTAACTAATTCTTTTGGTTTCAGTAGTGATGATTCTACAGGAACAGGATGTGGAGGATCAGGGACCACACAAGTCTCAGACAGTATATCTAAATCTGTGATATTTCCCATACCCACAGTGAATTCTGGTGAAGACTGTGAAAATGAATCATTTACTGGACCAAATCAGAGTGAAGAAGAAACTAGAGATGAGGAGACTCAAGAAAATAAAGAATCAGAAGTGGCTTCTGAAAACACTTCAGTTGAGTTGCATGACTCTAATCTAGAGGCTGGACTGAATGAAGAACCTAGTCATAACACCAGAGTTCAAAAGAATCATCCTCCACAGCTGGTAATAGGAGATATCTCTTCTCCTATGATGACTAGACATCAAAGCAGGCTTCAAGAAATGCAAGATCAACAACATACAGTCCTTTCTTGTTTTCTATCCCAGCTTGAGCCTAAAAAGGCACATGATGCTATGAAAGAATCTAGCTGGATAGAAGCAATGCAAGAAGAACTGTTACAGTTCAAGCTACAAGATGTATGGGATCTAGTAGACCTTCCTAAAGGTCACAGAGCAATTGGCACAAAGTGGATTTTCAGAAACAAGAGAGATGAAAGAGGTATTGTCATAAGGAACAAAGCAAGGCTGGTGGCTCAAGGCTATACTCAAGAAGAGGGTATAGACTATGAAGAAGTGTTTGCACCTGTGGCTAGGATAGAAGCCACAAGACTATTCCTAGCATATGCTTCCTACATGAACTTCAAAGTCTATCAAATGGATGTAAAAAGTGCTTTTCTCTATGGATCAATTGAAGAAGAAGTATATGTCTGTCAACCACCAGGGTTTGTAAACCCAAGCTATCCAGACAGGGTATACAAATTAAAGAAAGCACTTTATGGACTACATCAAGCTCCAAGAGCATGGTATGACACTCTGTCATCCTATCTCTTGGAAAATGACTTTGAAAGAGGAGTCATTGATAAGACTCTATTTATCAAAAGAAAGAAGAAGGATATCTTGCTGGTCCAAATCTATGTTGATGACATTATCTTTGGATCTACAAGAAACAACATGTGCAAGGAGTTTGAGGATTTAATGCATCAAAGGTTCAAAATGAGTTCCATGGGGGAACTTACTTTCTTCCTTGGACTCCAAGTTCAACAGAAGTCAGATGGCATTTTCATATGTCAATCCAAGTATGTGCAGGATATTCTAACCAAGTTTGGTTTCTCAGAATCAAAACCTGCCAGCACACCTATGGAAACACACAAGCAGATCACAGCAGATCTTGAGGGGGAGGATATGGATGTGCATCATTATAGATCCATGATTGGCTCTCTCATGTATCTCACAGCATCAAGGCCAGATATAATGTTTCCAGTCTGTGTATGTGCAAGATTTCAAGTTAGGCCAAAGCAATCTCACTTTCAAGCTGTTAAGAGGATATTCAGATATCTCAAAGGGCAACCCAGATTGGGACTTTGGTATCCTCATAACTCACCTTTTGACCTAATAGCATACTCAGACAGTGATCTAGGTGGGGCAAACTTGGACAGAAAATCTACTTCTGGAGGATGTCAGTTTTTGGGTGCTAGACTAGTCTCATGGCAGTGCAAGAAACAAACCACAGTATCCACATCTACAACAGAGGCAGAGTACATAGCAGCTGCAAGTTGCTGTTCTCAAGTCTTATGGATCCAGAATCAAATGTTGGATTATGGGGTAACCTTTCTACACACTCCAATCTTTATTGACAACAGCAGTGCTATTAGCATTGTAAATAATCCAGTCAAGCACTCAAAGACAAAGCACATTGAAATCAGGTATCACTTTATAAGAGATTGTAATGAAAAGAAACTTATTCAAGTTGTCAAAGTTCACACTGATAATCAGTTTGCTGATCTATTCACTAAAGCTTTTGATGTGGGTAGATTCACTTTCTTGGTAACAAGTGTGGGAATGATAAACTCTGAATAATCTCCTTCTCAAAAAGTGGTTGTATATCTGTATAGTATTCTTGGTGTTACTAATCTTCTGTTACAGGATATGCATAGCAGTACTCAGTGTTTAGCAAGTTTAAAAGGAGTATTTCAGTTAATACTGCTAGTAGTTAATACTGCTAGTAGTTAATACTGCTAGTGGTTAATACTGCTTTCAGTTAATACTGCTAGTGGTTAATACTGCTTTCAGTTAATACTGCTAGTGGTTAATACTGCTTTCAGTTAATACTGCTAGTGGTTAATACTGCTTTCAGTTAATACTGCTAGTGGTTAATACTGCTTTCAGTTAATACTGCTAGTGGTTAATACTGCTTTCAGTTAATACTGCTAGTAGTTAATACTGCTTTCAGTTAATACTGCTAGTGGTTAATACTGCTTTCAGTTAATACTGCTAGTAGTTAATACTGCTCTAGGTTAATACTGCTTATATTCTGAATACTATAAATACTTTTTGCCCGCCTAAAAGTTCATAACGACTCTTTGCATATTGTTCTCTTGCGCTCAAAACCTTTTCTCTCTCAAGTTCGAAGTTTTCAGGCAAGTTTTCACTAAGATCAATGGCATCCATGACTTTCATCGACGAGCACAACGAGATTGCGATGCTACAAAAGCCAAAGCAAGCTTCAGGATTTCATCAGATTGTGGATTTCCTCAAGACAAGCCATATTGCTCATGCTCTTATTGTATCACCTACAATCTACATTGAGCATCAAAGGCAGTTCTGGGCTAATGCCACCATTGTTGTGGAAAATGGTGTGCAAATGATCAAGACCAGAATCTGTGATCAATCACTAACAGTTACTGAAGAGGTTATTCGCATCAGTCTACGTCTAGACGATGCCTCTGTATAACTTCTATCCCAAACGATGAACTGTTTTCAAATCTTACAAGAATGGGGTATGGAGGCCCATTGGGTGTTTTCAAATTTTCTAAAGCAAAATTCTCACCCCAATGGCGTTTCTTTGTCCATACTCTTATGCGTTGTATATCCAAAAAGACTACTGGATGGAGTGAGTTCAGCAGCACTATTGCTTATGCTTTGGTGTGCTTCGCCACTGCCAGAAAGTACAATTTTTCTAAAATGATTTTCAATGATCTTGTCTCAAACATGGGAAACAAAAAGAGCTTCTTTATGTATCCCAGGTTTGTTCAAGAAGTTATTACTAATCAATTGACGGATATACCTCAACCTATTGGGGTATATGTACCTAAACCCCCCAAAGGCAAGGTTTTCTCAAATATGAGAAGATCTGCTGGGGACTCTGAAGGAGTTGACACCCCATTGTTCTCTACAATGATGGTGGTGTCCCAAACCAATGAAGGTATGGCAGCAGGGTCAAGGCCCCCATTAGACCAACCCACTGCTAGCCAAGCCCAACCTTCCCTCTCAAAATCAATTCCCCAGTCCCTTCTAGAAAAACCAACCTCTCCCATCACCCAAATTTACAAGAGAAAACAGGTAAAGAAGGCTCCTTCCCTTCTTGTACCATCCCCCACTAAGCCTTTAAGCCCTCTATTGGAGCATTCTCCAATAGAGAATATCCAAAGGGAATCCAATAGGGTGTCTCCCAACCCTCAGGAGGTGCTCTCTAAGGAGATGGAAGAGCATATGGGTGAGAAGGCTGCCACTACTTCTGCTAGCACAGAGAAGGACAGTGATAACATCTCTAACACCTTCCCCATGGCAACTTTGGGTGAGCAATCATCCAAAGGTCCCAGGTGCCAAGAACCCAAGGGGGTGGATAGTGCTTCTGCTAGGCAGAAGACTTCCACTACAAAAAGATCCAATGATCCTTCAAAAGAGGGTAACACTTCTGGAGAAGGTGAGGACAGATATAACTATTATGAATTGATGGAAACCATGGGCAACATCAACATGGATGTACTCAAACAGGGCAAAGATATAGAAGAGCTTAAACTCATAGTTCTGTCACAACAAGAACAAATCATCAAATTGAAGCAAATGGTAAGGAAACTGATTCTGCAAAGGAAGAAGAAACAATTTGTGCTCAGAAGGAGGAAACCAGTGACTGATGCTCCCAAAAAGGGGGAGTCAGAAGCTGATGCCAAAGCTAAGGGGGAGCAAGAGGAAAAACATGATGTTGAGGGGGAAAATGAGCAAGCAGCAGAAACAGAGCCAGCAGCAGAAACCATTAATACTGCCAGTTCAAGTAAAGCAGCAGAAATGGTTAATACTGCTGAGCTGAAAGAAGCAGCAGAAACAGTAAAAGAGGTCCTTACAGAGCTTGAGATTGCAGAAACACTCATCAAAGCCAAAGATGATACTCCCAAGGTCACCTCAAAGGCCAAAGGAGTTGTCATAAAAGAAAGAGGTGATGCAGCAAAGAACTCTAGCATTGAGAAGGTGATGGGTAAAGAGAAAGGTAAGGCAAAGCTAGTTGAATCTGATAAACCAATGAAAAAGCAGAAGCTGATTGAATCAGATGAAGCTCTAGCTAGGAAGATACAGGCTGAACTTGAAGAAGCAGAAACCATGCAAGTGCAAAAGGATAGAGAGATAGCTAAAGCAATGGCTGCAGAGTTAAACAAAGCCTATCAACAAAGCTTAGCAACAGAACAAGCCAAGCAGAAAGCCACATCTTTGAGGAAGCCTGCTAAGATCAAAATGGCTGCAAGGAAAAGACAACCTTCAAAGACATACCTGGGTGCTCAAGAGAGAAAGAAAATGATTACTTTCCTCAAGGGTGCAGTAGGTGTCAAGGTAGAGATGTTTTCAAAGATGTCTTTTGAGAAACTCAAGAAGATGTATGATGCTGAGATGATAAAGCTTCAAGGGGATGATCTTGCAAGGGTTGAAATGGAGAAAAGAATGAAAGAAAGCAATGATTTCTTACAAAAACCATTCCCTGATGAGCAAGAAACTCCAGAGAAGGAAACAACAATTGGTGAAAGTCTAAGGACTTTAAAAAGAACAAAGATGATTGCCAGGACAAAGCCTACAAAGAAGCCTAGATTAGTGGAAGAAGAGGCTGAAAAGGTTGCTGAAGAAGAAGAGGCACCTGAGTCATCTACAATGAAAGAACCTGCAAGTACTGAGGATGTCAAGATGTACATGGTTGTGATGGACAAAGTGCCTGAACCAATTGCAGCAGAACCTGTAGGAGTTAAACCTCCTGAAGTCATTCACTGGGATGTTTTGGAAGTAGATGGCAAGGAGTATATCAGACTGAAGAGAAAAGATGAAAAGTATGAAGTCTACAGTACTTGGGCTAAAATTGTCAGAACATGCTCAAGGTCTGATATTGAAGAAAATTGTCAGAACATGCTCAAGGTCTGATATTGAAGAAATATTTGATATAGGGATGAAGTTGTATGCAGATCAGTTGAAAGCTCCAGGGATTTCAATTACAAAACTGGTGATGGAGTATCTGTGTATGATGTTCAAACCTGATGAAGTGGAGGAGATCATAAGGAGTGTTTTTCAAGCATTTACCAATTGGACTTTGTATGAAACTAGTGGCGTATATTCTGTGACTTTGGATAGAAATCACATTGAATACTTCCTAGTGGATAAAGTATACAACCATAGCAGATTGAAACTTCATTTAATGTTGAAGAAGAAGCTTGGATGTGGTGAAAATTCAGAAATGGCTAAATATTTGATCCAAAGAACAATTAATCAAAGTTTGGGATTGGATGCAAATACTGGAATTTAGGTCATGATGGAGTTTTGGGAGCATCTTGAAGAAGATCTGAAGAACTTGACTTCTTTTCCTAAAAGTCAAGTTAGGGGGAGATTGTTGGGAACTGAAGAAAAACTCAAGTATGGTTAATGCTGCTAGTTCAGTGGTTAATACTGCTTTCAGTTAATACTGCTAGTAGTTAATACTGCTAGTCAAAGTTAGTGCTGCTTGAACAAAGTTAGTACTGCTTAGCTAGTTAGTATTGCTAG
Organism: Arctium minus; assembly: GCA_954870635.1. Lineage (NCBI taxonomy): Eukaryota > Viridiplantae > Streptophyta > Magnoliopsida > Asterales > Asteraceae > Arctium > Arctium minus. Next base: position 125,780,656 of record OX941081.1, on the reverse strand, counting down.
TGGTTAGTACTGCTTAGTAGTTAATGCTGCTAGAAGGAAGTTAATGCTGCTGAAGATTAATATTGCTTATATGATGAAGATTCGTATGAAAGGATATACATGGAAGCTTAGAGATATACATAGAAGATATACTGAAGATATTTTATTTATTGTAATTATCTTTGTATTCAGTATATATATATTGTATTGTTTAGAATAGTTAGATAACTTTAGTTTTCATTCTTTTAGAGAAAAACAACCTCAAGGCATAGATCCTAATTCTAGAGAAGTAGAATTCGTATTGGTGAGCCTGTTCATCAATATTGAGGTTGAGTGAGTAATCTTGTAACTTCAAAGCATTCAATAAAAGCTTACAGTTTGTTATTCATATTTTCTGTGTTGATTTACTGTTTCATAGAATATCAAAGTGTTATTCCGCAAACTTCTTTGATATTGTTTCTGAGAATTAATTCTTGTTGAGAATTCGATCCTGACATCAGCATAGAACGCGAACAAGCCATTGTTGCTCTAAAAGCAGAGAAGGCTACTGTTGAAGGATGGTGCAAATCCTCAACAAAGATCACTGAGATTATAAGTGCTCAGATCCCTGCCAATGATAGAACTGGTCTTGGTTTTTGGAAACCACAGGATGAGCCTAAAGAAGACAGTTCCATGCTTAAGTTTGAAATGTTTGTCTCTTCTATCCCTGACAGTTCTTATGCTCATTGCTCTTCTTCATCTTCTTCTAATACCATCCCGAGGAAATATCTAAAGGATCTAAGACTGCAGATAAAGGAAAATTCATTTTCCATCCTCAGAAGGCTACTGTTAGGTCCAAATATTGTATCCAAAATTTATTGAGAAAAGTCAAACTGTAAAGTCAACAATGTCAAAGTCTTTGTTATTGTCAATGTTGTTTAATTCCTTAGTGGTTAAGTCTTGTATTAGGTTTGAGGTATAAATAGGTTTAGTCTTTGTTAATTTTGTAAGCCTTTCATTGTAAAATCATTAGACGTGTGGTTAATTAAGATCCACTTTCTCTCTCTACATTTTCTCTCTCTAGTTCTTGATGTTTTATCTTGTTTAGAGAAATTGCTTGATATTGTTTGGGATTTATAATTCACAATTGGTATCAGAGCTAGACCAAACATTTTCAGAAAGATTATCATAGAAAAGTTGGATCGATTTCCAGAAAATTGATTCAAAATCTGGAATTTTTCAAGAACACAGATTTTTTCTGGAAAAATGAAATTGGATCGAATTTTTATTATTTTGTTGATGTTAGTTTGTAAGATTGATTGTGTTGTGATCGATTTGTGATAATAAACACTTTATATTCTTTGGTTTTCACAAATCAATCACTAGTTCAGTTTGATTTTTTTTTTGGATCTTGTTGTCAATTTGTCGATAAATGTGAATCTTGATCATGTATTGTAATTTGTCAATTTTAACATGTTTGGTTTGATAATAATGTGTTTAGATTTGTATTTTGATAGTGTTGATACAATTTCAAGAATCAATTTGCATGTTTGATTTAGTTTGTATCAAACTGTGGAAATCTGCATGTGCGTTCATGAAGAAACACACAAAATTGTCTTGATTACTTCATTCAAGTTTTGATTCTTGATTAATTTGATAATTTTGGAATCTGCGAATTTCATTTTGTTCTGCATGCTGTGATTTAGAAGGAAGGTCGCACACACTACACACACCTGTCACACACAGTTGCACATACACAGTTGCAGGTTTCAATCAATTCGGTGGATTTGGTTAATCAAATGGCTGCACAGTTCGGTGGTAATTGAAAATTTGTGGTGAATTGGAATCAAGTCGGTGGCTGCAATGGAATAAATTTTTTGCAGTAACTGATGTGTTTGCGTTATTAGTGTCTCACGCAAACATAGCTTTGCGCTTTAGGCATCTCACGCAAACCACAGCTGGAGGTTGATATCGATGAGATTAATTGGTCGATGTTTAATCTAATTGTTTACTTGTTCATTCTGTTCATGCAAACCGCAGGTGGCTGCAGTTTTAATTCATCCTGTTCACGCAAATCACAGTGGGTCGGTGGTAATCATTTCAATTCAATCGGTGGTATTAATTTTTGTGGCTACAGTATGGTTTAATCAATTGAAAATTGATTGGACTGTGATTTTTTTTAATAGTTTGACAGATTCAAGATAGCATGCGGTGGAGGTGATAGATTTTTTTGTGACTGGAGGAAATGTTTTAGTGGGGCGGTGGTGTTTGATTCAATTAAACTTGCAGGTTTGAATTTCATTTTAATTCCAAGGTTTGCGCCATGGCTTCTCACGCAAACTTGATGAGTTTAGAGGTTTTCGCCAAGTGCTTCTCATGCAAAACTCATTGAATTGGACGGTGAATCAATTGTTTCGAGCTGATTTGCGAGTGTGCTAATTTCTATTTTGAGCTAATCATAGATTTCATGTGTTAAAGATTTGCGCCAGATTTGTTTTGAATATATTTGATCTGCAAGTTTCAAGTCTCAGTCTGAGAATTTCAGAGATAGATAATTCAAGTGCTTTGAGAATTTCAGAATTTATTTTTTGTGCTGATCTGATTTTGACTTTCAGTCAAAATTTCTGAATTGTTTGGGAACGATCATTTTTTATCAACCTGATTTCTCATTCAAGATTTCAATTTTGTACAAGTCTGAGATATCTGTTATAGAAGCTGAACGAAATACTCTGCAAATTAAGAATTCAGAATATCTCAAAAGGATTCAGGAGTTGCAACTTCAATTGTTCAACTGTGTTAAAACTCCTGAATGTATAAAGTGTACTAATACTATCTCTAATTTTTCAGGTATCATCTATGAAAAGGAGAAAGAGATAAAAGAGAAAGAGAGAGAGATTATAAATCTTCAAAGCCAACTGAAGACAACTGAACAGAAATCACCTAAGCTACAAGCAGAATGAGTTGAGCTTCAAAACAAGTTGAAGGCTTTCGAAGAGAATATATCTGCCTTGAAAAGTTCAAATGTTGATCTTCAAAAGTGGATATCTGCATTGTTGTTAGAGAATGTTGATCTGATTAAAAGCATCAAAGCAGATAAAACTAAAACAAAACTGGAGACATCTTCTTTTCAACAAATGTCTGAAATTTCCAAGAAAACTCTTCAAGAGAAAAGGATTTGGAGCATAGATGCAGAAAACTTTCCAAGCAAGTTTCTGAGTTTGAGAAGATTCTTATTAACGAAAGAGACACGTTTGCGAAGGAAAGAAAAGTTCTTGAGGATAAATCAACTGAACTTCCCGAACAGATCTCTATTCTACAAGACTTACTTGATAAAGAAAGAAAAGCTTTTCAAGAAATGAAAAAGTCTTTGGAGATTGAAAAGAAGAAATATGAAAAGAGATATGTTGGGATTTTCAATGAAATTACTGACAAAACCAAGAACTTACAAAAAGATTTTGAACAAGAACGTTCACATTTTGAATATAAAATATCTAAGCTCAAATCCAAAATAATTGTTCTATCTTCAGATGTTCAAAAAGAACAGAAGGCCAAATTTGATTTGAAACAGAAATTTGACACACTTTCAAATGAAAGAAACATTTTGTCCAAACAGATAAAAGACTTAGAAGTTGCAAACATAGAAATGTCAGAAAAGATTACAGCTGATGTGATTGTTCAATCACATGTTGAAAATTCAACAGAATCAGTCTGTTCATTCAAAACAGCTTCAAGTTCTATTAATGAGAAAAATGGTTTGAAAAAGAAAAATGTCAAATCTCAAACTGTCAAATCAAATCAGATCAGACCATCTAATCTGTTCTATGACAAATCTGTTGATGGTTCAACAAGCTTCTATGTAAAATCTCTTGGAAAGAATTCTAGGAAAAATCAGATGGTCTGGAGAGAGAAGGGTTCTTCAGATGAAGAGAAGAACAAAAACAAAGCATTTGCATCCACAACCAATGCCAAAAAGAAGAGTGAGCATAAAGGTAAATCTTTTGGTAATTCTGATACTCTTTATTCTACTAATCATCTTATCAGGATTGCTCAGAAGAAAATATGTTGTTCTTACTATGGAGCACATGACTTTGTAAGTAAAAACTTTGTCAATTTCTGGTATGGTTCTTACTCGATTACCCCCACAAGAACTGCAACTAACATTTATGGACCAAAATACCAGTGGTTACCAAAGCTGAAAATTGATTCTGTGTTGCAGGCACCTCAAGTCAAGGGGGAGTAAGAGAACCATGGCTCTTGAATAACAAAGTTCAAGACCAGCACCTCAATGTCAAGATTATGGCTTCTAAGCACATCAGCTTAGGACCCGTACCTCAATGATTAAAGATCTTTACTCCTGTCATGATATTAGGATTGTACTCCAATACTCAAATGAGGAAATCAACCTTCAAGGGGGAGTACTTTCTTTTCTGAAAAATGCATTAGAGAGATATGACGGACTACATTCCCAAAAGAATTGTAGATCTCTATCCTGTACTTTTTCACTGATAAATCTTACTGATATGGCGGACTACATTTCAGAAGGAATTGTGGATCTCTATCTTGTTTTCATTGATAAATCTACTGTTGCATAATTTATTGGGGGAGTAAAGGTGTAAGACTCTGTCTTAAAAACGTAAAATTATTTTTACCCGAATTGAACCATAATTAAAAATGACAACCAAAGATAGTTTAGGGGTTAAAACCGTTATTTAACCAAACTATTTATAATTAAATAAATAAAACAACAACAAGAAGAAGAAAACCAAATACAAACAACATCAACATCGTCCCTCATTTTCATTTTTATCTTCATCACCGCCTCTCACTCTCATCTCTCTCTCTAAACTCTCATCTCTCTCTCTCTAAACTCTCACTTCTCTCTAAAATAACTTGCAAATCGTTGAAGAAATCACGGTAACAATTACATATTCGAAATCTACGCGACAAACCCTTCTTAGAGGTATAAATTTATTCTTAAGTTGTTTAAGTTGGTAAGTTAGAGTAGTTGAAGTTGGTTGGTAGATTATGATTATATAATACAAAGTTATAATCATGTATATGTTTAGGAACGTTTGTTTTTGTCAAAATTACAAACGGGTAAAGTTTAGAATCAAAGTAGTGATATTTGTATCTAGATGTTTAACCGCACACCAAGTGATCGGTTTAATGTTTAAGAGAATATAATTTTATGATTAAGCTTAGGATAATAAGCATTGAATTTTATGATATGCGAGTAATAGTAATTTATGGTTTAAATAGGCAATCGAACGGGTTAAACTTCATCCCGAGTCTCGATTGATCACGTGTTGCATCTCAATCCGATCAAGGTATGGATTTCATTTCTTTTGAATCGTGGGCAACTATTTGTTGTAGTTGCCCCTTCCTAAAGGTGGTTCACCACCTTGTGATTGATCGACCGAACGTGATCAACAAATACGAATTGTACACACACATACACATTGATTTTGGTTTATTGAATCAATTGTTTGGACATTTTGAAGTTTTATTAAAATGTGTCTCGTATGAGATTGTTTATAAAAAAAATGTGAAGTATATAGATTATAATTTCTGTGATCGCCATTTGGGTAAGTGGCACATGTTTAGTTTTCTTTGATTTTAGAAGAACACAATAAATGGGCACATTATTTGGGATGCCTTCTATGGCGGCTTTGTTGTCATAGCGTCCTGCAGATGACGGTCCACTAGAGTTAAGCCTATGTGGTTTACGTGAACCCACTCTGGGAGGACTTGGCTGACTTTGTTGACTCTAGGGCGGATGAATCGATTCTAGATTTTACCCACAGAATATGTGACCGTGGTTAAATTCACGGGGGATCCGTTGTGTGTGCCCGCATGCCGACCCAGTTCGTGTGGTTTGGCCACCCACGAACACAACAACTGGAATTGACGGACTTTATTTATATTACGTTTTTGAAATTAAAGTGTGAATTGTTCTTGAAATTATTGTCTTTGAAAATTACTGAACATCTCTTTTGTTATGAACTTGAATTTCAAGAACTTTCATCGAATGAATTTTTAAGTCTTCAGCTTCGTTATTGATGTTTTCATTATTATTTACGAACTTATATTATAATCCATTCACTGAGTTATGTGCTCGACCGTGTTTTTGTTTTCTGACACGGCAGGTTCGAAGTGAAGTTTACGGGGACGGGACTTGAGATCGAGCGTGATATTTTGGAGTTCTTAGAATCACTTTGTTTTATCTTTCTAAGTTTATAAAGACTTTTGAGGTATTATAGTTTGGATTGTAATATATGTTTAGAGTTTATTAACAGATCTGAATTTAGATATGTATTTATGTTAAGTCTCATATGTGACATCACCCGTTCCGGACCACGGGGACGGGGGATGTTACAAATATGGTATCAGAGCATATGTTACGACTTGTAGATTAAATAAGTTTGACCTGTGAGAATGGGGTAGACATTAGAATGGGTATACTAGAATTTAATTCTATTTACTGGTTTTCAATCCGTAATTGTTTTGAATTCTGATCTTGATGTTGTTCTGTATTAGAATGTCGAGACGTGGTCGCCCACGCAAGTCCAGATCTCAACCTGAGGGTAACCCAATTCCCAACCCAGTGGGCGGTACTAGTGAACCTAATATTGCTGATGTGGTCCGTCAAACCATGTCAAGTATGATGCCTGCATATCTTGAGCAATCCATCCAGGCTATGCGACAGACGGCACAAAATCTTCCTCCAAATCCGAATACAAATCCAAATCCAAATTCTGGTCCTACATCAAATATTGGAAATCCTGGATCAAGTTTGGGTAATCCAACGGGAGAAATGCATACATGGCTAGAGAGGTTTGATAAACAGAAACCTCAATCTTTCTCAATGGTCGTAGATTCAGTAGATGTTGAACACTGGATTCGGCACATCGAAAAGATTTTTAATGTCTTAGATATTCCAGATCAGTACAAGGTCCGCTTGGCTACTTACAAGTTTGAGAAAGAAGCGAACAATTGGTGGGTAGTTTGCGTTCAAACTAACCCATCTGTTAAGAACTTATCTTGGGATAACTTCAAAGAATTTTTCTTCAATCAGTATTTTACGGCGGCAGATCGCGATGCTTATGTGCAAGACTATTCAACGATCCAACAAGGCGAGGAAGAAACCGTTGCCGACTACATGGCTCGTTTTCTTAAGTTTTCTCGTTTTGCAGGAAATACCGTAGGCACACAAGCGCAACAAGCCAATAAGTTTAAATGGACACTTAACTCGAAGTATAAGGATAGTCTCTTGAATCTTCCTTTTAATACAGTTACTGAAGTGGCCGACGCAGTGAAGAATATTGATCGGTCACAACAACAACAATTAACTTCACGCGTTGACAATAAGAAACGTAGACCTGAATCTTTCCAAGGCAACCCTCGTTTTGTAAAGTCAAAGTCGAACATTAACCCACATAAAAGTTCAAGTCAATTCACGCCACGACTTCCAGTGTTTTCTAACAGGGGGAGTCAAAATGTTTCAAGTCCAATTAATATTTGTGATCAGTGCAATCTTCGACATCGTCCGGGTCCGTGTCTAAAGATGACCGGTTCGTGTTTTAATTGTCAAGAACAAGGGCATATGGCCAGAGATTGTTCTAAAGCTGGAAAAGGAAAAGGAAAACAAGCAACTACTAGTGGGTGAGTCTTTGCATTACCTGACGACAAATCTCAAGCGGGTATGATTTCAGGCCATGTTAACTTAAATGATTTATCTGTTTATGCCTTGTTTGATACCGGAGCAACACACTCTGTTGTTTCTGAACAATTAGAATCCCGGTCAAAACCTTATGAACAAACCACTGAATGTCCAGTCGTAATATCTACCCCAATGGGTGGTTCAATCTGTGTGTTAACTCGATTTTCAAATTGTCCGTTATTTGTTGGAGATCGCATACGGGAGGTCACTCTACTTCCAATGCATATGTCCCACTTTCAATTAATATTGGGTATGGACTGGTTGTCACACCACCATGCAACTATAGACTGTAACGCCAAGCAAATATTATTTGGAGATGTTGACAAACCAGAGGCAATCTTCCAAGGAGGTACTCCAAAAGAAGATGTTAGCGCTTTAACTTCTATTACGGTGCACCAGTATACTTGGCAAAGTAATGAAGGTTTTCTGGCCTCGTTACAAGATCCTGAACAGATGATTTACCGGGTATACCACCAGTCCAGGAAGTCGAATTTACCATCAATCTAGTTCCAGGAGCTTCTCCTATTTCTAAGGCTCCCTACCAAATGGCTCCAACTAAAATGAAGGAACTCAAAACTCAACTCGATGATTTATTAAAGAAAGGTTTCATTTGACCCAGCGTTTCACCCTGGTGAGCTCCGGTTCTCTTTGTCAAAAAGAAAGACGGTACGATGCGTCTTTGTATTGATTACCGGGAGCTTAATAATGTAACGATCCGTAACAAGTATCCGTTGCGGAGAATCGATGATCTGTTTGATCAATTACAAGAGGCACGATACTTTTCCAAAATTGATCTTCGGTCCGGGTACCATCAACTTCGTATCCGAGATTGTGACATTCCGAAAACCGCATTCAGAACTCGCTATGGGCACTACGAATTCTTAGTAATGCCTTTTGGGCTAACTAATGCTCCAGCGGTCTTTATGGATCTTATGAATCGGGTTTTCAAAGATTATCTCGACGACTTTGTTATCGTGTTTATTGATGACATATTGATATACTCAAAGTCAAGAGAGCAACATGATCAACATCTTCACATCGTTTTGGAAACTCTTCGAACTAAAGATTTATACGCAAAACGTTCCAAGTGTGAATTTTGTCTTGATCAAGTATCTTTTCTCGGACACGTAATCTCTGCGGAAGGTGTCAAAGTCGATCCAACGAAAATTGAAACTGTCACTAAATGGCCTTGACCTACGAACGTATCTCAAGTTCGTGGTTTTCTAGGTCTGGCTGGTTATTATAGACGATTCGTTGAAGGATTTTCTAAAATATCTCTACCGTTAAACCGATTACTCCGAAAAGCAGTCAAATTCAATTGGGGTTTCGAACAAGAATCCAGTTTCGAGGAATTGAAGCATCGATTGGTTATCGCGCCTGTTCTTGTATTACCATCTGGCACCGGCGGTTTTCAAGTTTATAGTGATGCTTCAAAGATAGGTCTCGGTTGTATTCTTATGCAAAACGGTAGAGTAATCGCATATGCATCACGTCAATTAAAGCCTTATGAAGTCAATTATCCGACTCACGATCTCGAATTAGCTGTGGTTATCTTTGCACTCAAAATTTGGCATCATTATTTGTACGGTGAGACATGTAAAGTTTTCACCGACCACAAGAGCCTTAAATATATATTTACTCAAAAAGAGTTAAATATGCGTCAACGGAGGTGGCTCGAACTTCTAAAGGATTACGATGTTCATATACAGTACCATCCGGGTAAGGCTAATGTAGTCGCCGACGCTTTAAGTCGTAAAGTTGTGGGACAGGTTTCCTCGTTACTTGTTCCTACAGAGTTAGCTTTGGAGATTGAACGGTTCGGACTGGAAATCTATCCGAGTTCACAAACAGAAATTCTATCGAATCTGATGGTAGAACCGACTCTAATTTCTCGGATAAAAGAAGCCCAACAAGACGACGTTGAATTGTGGGCGAACTTCCAGCAAGCAAAAGAGAATGTTAGTTCGGAATTCAGGATCGATGATGATCACGTGTTGTGGTTTCAGGATCGTCTTTGTGTTCCAAATAACTCGGAGCTTAAAGATCAAATTCTGATCGAAGCTCATAAATCTATCATAAATCTATGTTTTCCGTTCACCCGGGTACAAAAAAAATGTATCGCGACTTACAGACCCATTACTGGTGGGTTGGAATGAAGCGAGATATCACCGATTTTGTAGCTCATTGTCTCACTTGTCAACAAGTTAAAAGTGAACATCAACGTCCGGGTGGTCTTCTCCAATCGCTGAACATCCTGGTATGCAAATGGGAACACGTAACTATGGATTTTGTAGTCGGACTACCCCGCACGACCTTGAAACACGATGCAATTTGGGTAGTGGTTGACCGATTGACGAAATCGGCTCATTTTCTTCCTATCCGACAAACTTGGTCAATTGATAAATTGACAGAAGTATTCCAACGTGAGATTGTACGTCTCCATGGCACTCCTGTATCAATTACCTCTGATCGAGACCCACGTTTTACATCTCGATTTTGGGAAGGTTTACATAAAGCTTGGGGCACATGTTTGAATTTTAGTACAGCCTTTCATCCGTAAACTGATGGGCAATCTGAACGTACGATTCAAACACTGGAGGATATGCTCCGAGCATGTGCGATGGAATGGCATGGAAGTTGGGATAGTTATTTGTACCTAATAGAGTTCTCCTATAATAATAGTTGGCAGTCAAGTATCGACATGGCCCCGTATGAAGCACTTTATGGTCGAAAATGTCGAACACCGACTTGTTGGAATGAAGTTGGAGAACGTATTCTCGAAGGCCCAGAATTGGTACAAGTTACTACAGAGAAGGTCGAAATTGCGCGTCAAATGATGAAAGAGGCTCAGGCTCGTCAAAAGAGCTACGCCGACAAACGACGACGACCTATCGAGTTCCAACCGGGAGATAAAGTTTTCTTGAAGGTTTCCCCAACTCGTGGCATCAAATGTTTCGGTCTCAAAGAAAAGTTGAGCCCCAGATACATTGGTCCCTTCAAAATTCTGGAAAAGGTTGGCATTGTGGCTTACCGGTTAGCTTTACCGCTGCAATTATCTCATATACATAACGTGTTCCATGTCTCTTCACTTCGAGGGTACAACTATTGTTAGGTCTGATATTATAGTAATCATTGTATTTATAGGGCTTGGTCATATATTGTGTTTTTAGTCTATCTGTGTTGTATCTGACCAAGGGTATTTAAAGTCCCTTTGGTCTTTGTTCTGTGTAAGAATTCTCACGCACACATCAATACAATTTTATACTTTGCGCTTAAAAAGCTCTCTCTCTCTCTCTCTCTACTTTCTCTCTCTATGATTCATTGATCTTGGACTACCAGTTGGTATCAGAGCCATCTGAATCTTGAGAGATTTGAGATATTGTTCTTTCGAATCTGAATTTGTGAATTAAATCAAAAATTTGATCGATTTTCTTCAATCTTTTCAAGAAAATCTCGTTTTCTTGATTTTTCATCAAATTCGGATGTGTTTGTGATTGAATTGCTTTGAATTTTGTGTCATTAGTTTCATTTTTGATAGGAGATCGTTGTTGATTCATACTATTTTGCAAGAAAAACGGATTTAGACCATCGATTTTGAGTTTTTAGGATTTTCTGGAAAAACTCGTTCTACGTACTGTTACATTTACAAATTTGATATTTAGTGTTTTTTTAATCAAATTTGTTGATTGAAATGTGTTAGAAAGGTGTTTTCGATCATCAGTGTGAAATTGTCTTGCTTTAAATTTCATAGATTTGTTTGATCTTGCAAGTTTTTTCTTATTTTGTTTCGGTTTGCGCAAGTTTCTTTAGGTTTGCACATTTTCTTATTACTTTGCGCAACATTCATATCACTTTGCGCAAGTTCTTCTTAGTTTGCGCAAGTTCATAGTTTGATTTGCGTGTTCTACTAATTTTGTTCGTGTATTTCAGGTTTTCGCATCAAGTTAGATACGCAAAGCTCATCTTGCGTATCAAGTGCCATCCGAGAAACAAAGTTCGCGTATCAGGCTACATACGCAAAGTGTTAGTTCAGTTCAAAGTCTACTTTGCGGATCTCTCTAAATACGCAAAGCCTAGTTTGCGTACCCTTCATCATACGCAAAGTCTACTTTGCGGATCTCACTGCTTACGCAAACCTTCTGTTTGCGTGTGTTCCAGACTTGGAATATTTTTGTTCCAGACTTGGAATATTTAAGTCTTCCGCTTCGTTATTGATGTTTTCATTATTATTTACGAACTTATATTATAATCCATTCACTGAGTTATGTGCTCAGCCGTGTTTTTGTTTTCTGACACGGAAGGTTCAAAGTGAAGTTTACGGGGACGGGACTTGAGATCAAGCGTGATATTTTGGAGTTCTTAGAATCACTTTGTTTTATCTTTCTAAGTTTATAAAGACTTTTGAGGTATGATAGTTTGGATTGTAATATATGTTTAGAGTTTATTAATAGCTCTGAATTTAGATATGTATTTATGTTAAGTCTCGTATGTGACATCACCCGTTCCGGACCACGGGGACGGGGGATGTTACAAAAGGTGATGGCTTCTGATCAAATAACAGATCAGGACCCGTTTTATCAGAGATGGATATTTTGTTAATATCCAGGGGGAGCTTAAATGACCTAAATCATTCTATCATGATTTGAGGGGGAGCTTAAAAGGTAAATATCTTCTAATCTAGATCTCTGATTGTTTGAAAGAAGAACAACTTTCAAGCATGAAAAACAGTTTCTGAAATGTTCAAACCACTTCTGGTTCTCAAAAGATTTTATGAATTTAGAAGTGTGATTTTAAATGTCTTTCAATTTTGAGATTTAATGTTTAACTGACCATGTGTTTCTCAAGATCAATACTTGCGTATTATCTTATCCATATACTGTAAAGTATTCACACACACCGGTTCAGTACTCCATTTGAATTTGTTATTACCATGTCTCATAACGAATCAGTTTTTCGATGGTAATACCCTCGTTTGAAATTTCAATGTTGTTGAGCATCAATCATCTTTTCTAAATTTGTGCTTTCATTGCTAAATTGTTTATATTTGTTCATATAAACAAATTATCTAATTCTTTGATACCCTAACCATTTCATTTGATCTGATTGATACATTGTCAGATTCTCAAAACAATTCTCTTGATTTCATTTGCTCAAATCTCATGAGCATACATTTTTGACAATGTTTTCATATTTGTGCTTCATTGTTCAAGTTAAACTGTTGAACAAATATTTTTTTTAGGACTTACATGGGATTCATGTGTGAGCTTAAACAGAACTTCCATGGATTCACTTAACCCGTGTTTCCTACCCAGGAAGTTATCCTTGAGTGAATGAGGGCTGAGGGGTCAAAATCAAAGAGTGGGGAAGATAACTCATCTGATTGAGTTTTTCTCATTGTGTGGAGCAGTAAAATGGAAATGAGAGTTTGGTTAGAAGTGAGCTTTAATGTTAAAAAGAAAGAGGGTGTGAGAACAGAGTTAAAAGAATATCAGAACTCTGCACCAACTTCTTTCTGAGTCGGGCAGCCACATCTACTGATTGGTTCACATTCTTTGGTGACCATCATTGAAACAGGCAGTGAGCCCATGACAACTCTTGCATTAACCCCACCAGCCACTCATTTCTTTCTTAACAAAGAAATGTTTTATTTTCTTTGGGGACGCAACATATATGCTATCTAATCTTCACTTGGAAGATTTAGATATTGAAAAAGAAGGAAAGTTGCCCCACCTTCGCACCTCTTTCATGCACATTGAGTCCGTGTAATACATGTTGCTGTCTCAACAGTTTACACAATTTGAGCCTTATGAAACACAATCATTGTGCTAAATTCTTTCATAACACAAGCACGAACACACAGAAAATTTGTTTTTCTGTCAGAACATTCATAGATAAACCTTGTGTTTTTCAATGATTGAATGGAAGTCCTGGGGAGTCATCATCAAACCAGCTTCTTAAATTGTACATTCGTTGTACACAGTAACTTTGTGTTACTGACAGGCATTCCTAACTGTTTCATTTGTTGAATCAGGGTTACCACGATCATTTTATCTAAATTTGAAAAGAGTCGGGTATCTACAGTTCATGATTCAGCTATTCAGATCAAAGGGCGACGACTGTCAAATTATCATTGAAATAGGAGATTGTTATTTGAATACAAAGGGGTGATCAAAGACTGTGTCGAAATTGAAGAGGTTTTGATGATCATGATGCTCACAATCATCAAAAAGGGGGAGACATTTACAAAGATTCAATTTCAATGTCATGAAGAGATGTCAAAGTGAAAAGACTGGTGAAGAAATTCTAAAAGTTCAAGTCAATTCAGATGCTTCGTATGATTCAAAGAGTTCAAAGTTCGTGAAAGTTTGCTTTTCTGAAGACAGTCCAGAGATCACAAGAGATGAAGATACAATTTTTCAAAGATCCCTCAAAATTCCAAAGTTTTCCAAAGTTGTTTCAATGTTCAAAGACAGTTTTCAAAGAAGTTTCAAAGAGTTCAATGTTTCAAAGGAGTTTCAAGAATTCAGTTTCGTATTCAAGACATGTTGACTTTCAAAGCTTCAAAGTGTAAAAGACTTTTCAAGATTTTCAAAGGCTGAAAGACTGAAGATTGTTAAAGCCTCAAATTTCAAAGTTGTCAGAGTCAATAGCTAAAGAATCAAGTGCTGAAGACTAGTGTCAATTTCTTATTAAATCTTGAATACAAAGGGGGAGATTGTTAGGTCCAAATATTGTATCCAAGATTTATTGAGAAAAGTCAAACTGTAAAGTCAACAATGTCAAAGTCTTTGTCATTGTCAATGTTGTTTAATTCCTTAGTGGTTAAGTCTTGTATTAGGTTTGAGGTATAAATAGGTTTAGTCTTTGTTAATTTTGTAAGCCTTTCATTGTAAAATCATTAGACGTGTGGTTAATCAAGATCCACTTTCTCTCTCTACATTCTCTCGCTCTAGTTCTTGATGTTTTATCTTGTTTAGAGAAATTGCTTGATATTGTTTGGATTTATAATTCACAGCTACCAAGAAAGCAAAGCTGAAAGTTCTCTCTAAACCTTCAGTAAATCGATCTTCAAGCTCTGTGATAGAAATCTTTGATCTTTGTCCTCCAAGGCTGAAGATTGATCTTAAGCCTACAAGACCCTGAAGAAATGAAAATTCCTCCTAGATCTCATGCTAAAGGCATTCTTGGAGCTGGCCTTGCTCATCTTAAATTCTCAAAACCTACTACTCATGGTCCTAAAACCACCTTCAAATATAGAAAATGCTATCATTGTAGTTTTACTGACCATATTGCTAGTAAATGTCCAACTGCCACTAAAGCTGATAAAACAACTGAAGTGAAGATGAATGCCTCCTAGGCTGAGAAGGGCACCAAATCTGAACAATCGACTAAGGTGAAGAATACCACTAAGGTTAAGAAATTAACCAAAGTGAAGGTTACCACTGAAGCTGAATCTTCATCTACTGTGAAGATTGTTGAACCTTCCATCTCCACTAACCCTAAAGGACCCATTGAAAAATGGGTACCAAACAAAGCTTAATCTTCCTTATGTTTGCAGGGATCAAAAGGCATCTGGTATCTTGAAAGTGGATGCTCTTGTCACATGACAGGACAAAAAGACCTACTCACTGAATACAAGGAAGAGAAAGGTCCCTCAGTGACCTTTGCTGGAAATGGAAAAGGATATACCCGAGGGTTTGGTGTCCTCAGCAATGGGACAACTACCTTCAGAAGAGTCGCGTACGTAGATGGACTGAAGCACAATCTTCTGAGCATCATTCTGCTATGTGACAAAGACTATGAAGTTCGCTTTACCAAGAAAGCATGTTCAGTGGTAAATGAGAATGGAAAACTTGCTCTCAATGGTTATCGTAAAGAAAATGTCTATGTAATAGATATGGACTCTACTACCACTGAAAACGTATGTTTTCTTTCTAAAGCCTCCTCTGATGTCAACTGGATTTGGCACAAAAGGCTCTCTCATCTAAACTTCAAAACCCTAAATTTTCTATCATCTAAGGAACTGGTTTCTGGTCTTCCTCAGCACTCATATGCTAAGGAATCTCTATGCTCAGCATGTGAGAAAGGAAAATAGACAAAATCTAGTTTCAAATCTAAACAAGTTTCCTCAGTGACAAGTCCTCTTCAACTCTTGCATATGGATTTGTTTGGCCCTGTCAATATCCAATCCATAGCTGGAAAGAAATATACACTTGTCATTATAGATGAATACTCTCACTACACCTGGGTTATCTTTCTTCGCTGCAAGAGTAAAACTCCAGAAGAACTAATATCCTTTGTTAAAAAAATGGAAGTGTTGAATAATCTTGCTGCTCGTTCAATAAGAAGTGATCATGGAACTGAATTCAAAAATAGTTCCCTGAACAATTTCTTTGAGAACAAGGGAATTTCTCACAACTTTTCTTCAGTTAGAACGCCTCAGCAAAACGGAGTCGCTGAAAGAAGAAACAGAACAATCATTGAAGCTACTAGATCAATGCTCAGCGATTCTCATCTCCCTACTCAAATTTGGGCTGAAGCTATGAATACTGTATGCTTTACTCAAAACAGATCGTTGATAGTAAATAGATTTCGAAAGACAGCTTATGAACTATTTCATGGACGAAAACCCTCTATCAGTTTTCTTCATATCTTTGGTTGTCAGTGCTTCATTCTAAACAACAAATATCTACTTGGAAAGTTCGATCCAAAAGCTGATGACGGGATATTTCTTAGATACTCCTCTATCTCTAAATCCTACAGGGTTTTCAACAGGAGAAGACAAACTGTGGAAGAAACAATTCATGTCACCTTTGATGAAACTCGCTCAGCGAACTCTAAACCAACCACTGACAATGAAGAGCTAAATGCTTAGATGTTTTCTCATTACAGAGAAACATAACCCTTCTTCTCAAACCATCAGCAAACAGATTCTCCAGCTACTGATGATGATCCAAACATCATACCTCCTAACGCTGAATCCACCTCATGGGTTTCAGCTGAGCCTCTAAACACACTCCCTCCATCAGATCTTCCTTGAATTGAAAACCTCTCAGAAACAATGGATTGTCTGACTCTCAACAGTTAATCGCTGATGAACCTCAAGCTTCTTCATCAGTGAACATTCTTATTGTTGATCCAACTCCAGAAGTGAGCGATCATGCTCCCACTCAACGATGGACAAGAGATCACCCCATAGATCAAATTCTTGGTGATCCCGACTCAGGTATTCAGACTCGTCGAAGTTCAGGTAATATATGCCTCTTTGTTAACTTTATTTCTTTAATGGAGCCAAAAAAAACTGATGATACCCTCAGAGATCCAAACTGGGTCAACGCTACGCAAGAAGAGCTGACTGAGTTTACTCGTAACAAAGTTTGGAATCTCGTTCCTAGACCATCTGATAAAACTGTTATAGGCACCAAATGGGTGTTTAGAAATAAGTTAGATGAACATGGAACTATAACCCGCAACAAGGCTAGACTTGTTGCTCAGGGATACAGACAAGAGGAAGGCATAGACTATGATGAAACCTTTTCCCATGTGGCTAGGCTTAAAGTAATTCGACTCTTCTTAACTTATGCAATTTACAAAGACTTCATTGTATATCAAATGGATGTAAAATCAGCGTTCCTAAATGGAAAGCTGAATGAAGAAGTCTATGTAGAACAACCCCCAGGGTTCTCTGACCCTAAGCATCTAAATTATGTTTATAAAATGGATAAGGCTCTCTATGGTCTAAAACAAGCCCCTCGTGCTTGGTATGACACTCTCTCATCCTTTCTTATCTCTGAAAATTTTGGACGTGGTAAAATTGATAATACCTTGTTTTTCAGAAAGATAAAAGGTCATATTATTCTTGTACAGATATATGTCGATGACATAATATTTGGTTCTACTAACCCATCTTTATGTACTCGTTTCGCTAAATGAATGAAGAAAGAATACAAAATGAGTATAATGGGTGAGCTAACGTACTTTCTTGGTCTTCAGATTAAACAATCTGAAAAAGGTACTTTTATCAACCAAGGTAAGTATGTTAAAGATATACTGAAGAAGTTTGATCTTACTCAAACTTTAGCGATGAAAACTCCTATGGCACCTCCTCTGACATTAAACAAGGATCCAGCTGAAAACCTGTTAATGTCACTGCCTATAGAGGAATGATAGGCTCCCTGCTGTATCTAACAGCAAGTCGACCTGACATCATGTACTCTACATGTCTGTGTGCACGCTATCAATTTGAACCCAAGGAATCCCATCTGATCACTGTCAAGCGAATCTTCAGATATCTAAAAGGAACTCCTAACCTCGGTCTTTGGTATCCCAAAGACTCAGGGTTCGATCTAATTGGATATTCACATAGTGATTTTTCAGGTTGTAAACTTGACAGAAAGAGCAACACTGGTGGATGTCAACTTCTAGGAGGAAAGCTGGTAAGCTAGACGAGTAAAAAGCAAAATTCGGTGTCTACTTCCACAACTGAAGCTGAATACGTAGCCGCTGGAAGTTGTTGTGCTCAAGTCTTATGGATGAGAAATCAACTATTAGACTATGACCTTCAGCTATCAAAGATTCCAATCTATTGCGATAGCACTAGTGCTATCGCTATAGCAAATAATCCAGTGCTATATTTAAAGACAAAACACATAGAGATCATATATCCTTTTATCATAGATCATGTGATTAATGGTGATATTGAACTTCATTTTATCCCCACTGACTATCAGCTCGCTGATTTATTCACCAAACCTCTTGATGATACAAGATTCAACTTTCTCATCAGTGAGCTTGGAATGTTGAATCTTGAAGAGTAACTTCATCTTTCATGCATTATGTCAGTAATACTAAGTTCCCCTTCATCACTTACTCTCTGAACAAATATCTCTGACTCTCAGGTATGCTCTATCATTCTCAAATCACTGAATATTAATTCAGTAAGACGTTTTTCAAAATCAAAACTTTAATCACTAATCTTTCTTCAGATGATTAAAAGCTTTTTGATAACCAAAAACTATCACTGATATTTCTAATTAGTGATCCTTTGAAATAAAAACTGATCTCTGAATTTTGATCAGCAATTCTTTCACAAAGAAAACCTATCTCTGACGTTTCTTCAGGGATGATTTCAAAATGGACAAATGAAACGTTTTCTCTCTCTCCTATGACGTCATTTGAACCGACAATCCATGACATGCCTTTTTCTCTGACACGTTCGTCCGTTGTCCTTCTATCCAATCAACTTCGTAGGACGTGTCCGTTTCATGATGAGCATTTGTTTTTCCGCCTCACTCATTCTCTTTCATTCTCTCTCTCTCTCCTCATATAAAAAGAATGCCTTTTTCATTCTTATCTTTTTACGCTTTCTGAAAAACTTCTCAAGCAAGAAAAACTCTCTCAAGGCATTCAAGCAAACAAAAACCATTCCAGTATTTGAATCTTCATCTTCTTCATAATCAACAGGATTTTGTTTATCTCATTCTTAACTTCTTCTTAAAATCCTACATGTTTCATTTTTATGGATTTTAAACTATTTTTCTCAAACAATAAAATCATTTCTTTTGATTTTATCTTCTCTAAAACATTTGGTTTTCCACATGTTCTTTCTTCTTTACAAAGAACACTGTTTTACTCTGAAAATAATATTTTTTTTTCTATGTTTCTTTCTCAATACAGAAACTGGTAAAAATTTATTTATTTTTCGACTCTACTTCTTTCTATATTCAGAAATGGCCCAAGCCTCGCTCATTGCTTCCAAGAACGTCAAATTCGCTATCACTGAATCCAAGGTCCCAAAGAACAACCATCTCGCAAGGTTGGACTTTGAAGCTGACAAATATCCACACTTGGTGGATGCAGCTGCATTTCTGAAGCAGTCTTGCTTGGCCTACGCTCTCAATGTGGACCAAAACCTTCCAAAACACTTCTGCAGCAGTTTTTGTTCACAGCTGATGAAACCACCATCACCAATAAAAAGGGTGAAGTAGTTCCCGCTATTTCCTTCACCACTGAACTAGGATCAGGCATGCTCATTGCCTATGGTCTCAGGAAGGCACTTCGACTCCCTGAGAAGACCAAAGTTGGATTCGATGCCCTCCCTATTGACGCTGAACTCATCCAGTTCTTGGATGACATGGAATACTGTTGGGACAACAAGCCTCGCTCCACCATCCCCAACAAATGCCTAACAAAGATCCAAAAGGCAAACATGCCATCCCAACTCAACTACATCTTCTCTCACATTATTTAGAGTATGAGTGGGAAGATTGGCTCCCTGGATCAGGAAAGCAAAGTTCAGCTACAGATGGGCTATTCAGTCATTGCTGGCAAACACTTTGATTACGCCGGTGGTATCTTTGATGACCTTAAGTCAAAGATAGAGAAGACAGAGAGGGATCCCAAGATCCCATATGTACGCTTTATCTGTGCGTACGTACACTTTCTCTACGCTGACAAGTACCTAACTTCTCATGAAGGTACTTTTTCAAAAGTGGGTCAACGATCACTGGAAGTCAAGCCAGTCGCCAACGAGGTAAGTCTTTCAACTCTCTGCACCCGTCTCTCTCTACTTTCTTCGACTTCAGCGGCCACGCAGGGGGTTCTTTCTCCTGCTATCCCTACCGCTACCTCCGCTCTCAAACGACCATCAACTGCTCTTCCTGGTCCCTCTAAAAAGGCCAGAAAGACTAAGGGGCTGTTTACCAAACTTTGCATTAAGTCCTGTATGGATAAATTTTTCTGTCTAGATAAATTTGTCTGTCCGGGTAAATTAGTGTTGTTGTTTACTTTTTTCTGAACCTAACAGTCTGAACGAAGGAAATGACCAATTTACCCTCGATATGTATTATGCCCAATTTGATAATGAATGTATCTTTCTACTTGTCTCCATCTTTCTGAATCAACAGATGGCAAGAAATCTATGTAGAGATCAATATACAAACACACAAAAATTGATAAGAACGTCCATGGAAGCAAAATCCATGTTGAAATCGATATACAAACACATAAAAATACTAATTTTCACTTCGTAGAAATCCATAGAAGGAGAAATTGTGGAACCAAAATTCTCTGAAAGTTTATGCTAACCAGCAAACATAATTCTTCTAGCAAAAAATTGTGGAAGAAGATGCAGACATCATTTCTTCTGGCAAAAAATTGAATCGATTAGAGGAGAAGAGATATGGCATTAAACAGTCCCTAATTTTTTTGTTTTGGGTTGATACTATTACAAAAGAATAGAAATCAGAAAAAGAGGAAGAAGATGCAGACATCATCGGTCGTGGCCGGAGATGCATAAGCCCGAGAAGGAGATGTAGAAATCGGCGAAGATGCAGAAATCGGGGAAGGAGATGCAGAAATCAGGGAAGGAGATGCAGAATCGGGGAAGGAGATGCAAAAATCGACGTTGCTCTTTTTCATATTTACCGGCGATGGATAGGGGTTTGTGCGACGTCGACGTTCCACCGGTGAAAGGTACAACCGACAAGTAACCTGTTTGAGAAACGAAAAATTCGTATTTAGGGTTCCAGATATGAAGAAGGTGTCGTGAAACCTAGGAGGAGAAAGGGAAGCGTGTTTTTTACATGGGTAGATGAGGTCTTTTTTTTTTGCTGAACCTGGACAAGTGAGCTCCATGGGTTGTGAGAAAAAGCCCATTATATTTCCATTAAGCCACAAGTAAACACCCCTAGGTGTCTGTGCGAATAAGCCAAATTCAGTAATAAGCTCAATTAAGCCACAAGTAAACAGCCCCTAAGGAGATCACCCCTACTGGTTCTATGCCTGAAGTAATTTCTCAACAAACTACTTTGGATGCTTTTGTGGGTATCTCCTCCACAACATCAGTAGATACCACATCATTCGTGCCAGCGATGACAATTGCTGCCACAACAACAGTGACGCCACCCATCACCTCAGTTCTTTAACAACCACCTGAGGTAATTTCCACTATCCAAATTTCTTCTATCCCCATTACTCATCCTCCTTTTTCTTTGGTCTCTAACCCTCCATCTCTTTCACAACAACCTCAAGTTGCATCTATAGGACCTGAACATCAAACTTTTGAAGAAGACATGCACTTCTACAACATGTTTGATAATTCAGGTATTCCTAAAAACATATACACATCTCCCATCTCACCATATAAGCCTGAGCATCGTTGTGCTCATCCACTAACTTTACTTGCAGGTCCTAATTTGGCAACAGTTTACGCTCATGTCAACAAACTTGCTGAAAAAGTGGATACTCTCTCCACTTCCCTGAACGAAACCACCAGCGCTGTCAATCAAACTGGTGAAGAGCTGAAGAAGCTGACTGTTGCCTCTACCTATCAAAACACGACTCTTCAAGAAGAGCTCGTCAAACTGAAGGAGGATTTGGTTGTCAACCACCAACAAACTCAATTCCTTTAGGGACGTCTTGGCTCTCTCACCACTGAAGTACAGGGTCTTTTCTCCAAAGTAGACTTCTGCACTGCTTTACTTCAGCAAGTACTCGCAAAGCTGAATGAACCAACTCCAATGCCAACACCTTCTTTTACAGAGAATGACCATACATCTCTGAATATAGCGATTGAATTCATTCATCAGGCTACTTCAGACATTCCTGTCATCGAAGGTTGTCTAGAACGTTTGGATGCTGAAGTCTGATTTCTGGATACTACAAAAGTTGCCCCTCAAACCGCTGAACTCTCCCTCGCTGATAATGACAAAGAGGGGGAGAAAGAACTTAATGAAGAAAATGTTGAGGAAGCTGCTGCTAAAGTCCAGGTGGAAGAACCTCCCTCTCATGTTGAGGGGGAGAAGGTTGCTGACAAAGCCCCTCCATCTTCTGTACTTGCTCAAGTTCTAGAAGAAGAAGAAGAGGAAGAGGAGGATGAAGAAGATGATGAAGATCTTGATCTTCATGATCAAGAGAAGGAGAAACAAGTTGTTGATGATGATAACGACGATGAGGAAGACCAATCTCTTTGGTTCTCAGCGGTGAACGTCTCTTCAGCGACAACTTCGAAAGAAGTTGTCACAGCAGGGGGGAGAGGTGAAACTTCCTCAGGTACTCCTTCCTAAGGCAAGCAGAAGAGTATAGCTTCCGAGGGAAACCTGAACATAGTCTCACAATCTGAGGGGGAGAATCCTTCTCAGGTATGTCTTTCTATCGTACCCATCTCTTTCTATACCTACCACACCCCTGTCTCTTTCTAAACCTTTACCTTTCTCTTTCCAAAATATACACTAACTCCTTTTCACTTCTTGTCCAGACAGTTCTCTCCCCCGCTTAAGGGAACCTAACTACAAATAAGTCCAGCTTCTACAGTTGAAGAACAAATAATCCCAATCTCATTCAGTGAGATTGATGAACAAGAAGAAGAAGAAGCCCTAATCCACCCAGGAAGGTCCTCTTGAACAACTCATTGGTCAGAGGAAGAACTGAACAGAAGAACATAGATGATCTCTCATCTGGAGAGTCAACGGATGAAAATCTCTCTTCAACAATCATCAAATGAGATTGACTTCCTTACTGAAGCTGAGATAGAAGAATCCATCAGAGCTAAGAAGCTGATTGTTGAATGCCAACAAGATGCAACTATTGCTCTTAAGGTTAAATCTTCTCAGGTCAAAGACAAAAGATTAAAGAAGAATTCAGTGGAAGTTCAAGTTGTACTTTTAAAAGAAATTGAAGACGAGCGCTCAAGAGAACAAGAGGTCAGTGATAATTCAGTCAAATGGTGTAAGCAAAAAGTAGACTATCGCTCCGACCCACTGAAAATAACAGTCGTTGTCATCTCTGTAAGAAAGAAGAAGGATCGAATTTCTGTAACCATGAAGATCATCAGAGAGGATGCAAGCTCAAAGGCAATGTTCATTTCAAATCTTGAAAGTTTTGGCTACATGGAATGGCTAGAGTTCAAAGATCCGCTGAAAAAATCAAAGTCAATCTACAGAGGCCATGTCAAAGGCATCCTAGACGCCCTCATCAATAGAGTCACTACAGTCTTAAACGTGCCATCTGCTCTTCCTCCTAAGTCAAGGCAAATCAAAAGAAAGCCTGCTTCTTGCTCCTCTGAAAATGTCGCTGCTATCAGAAACGACACCTCCATCAAATTTTCAAAGGAAGCATTGTTCGGACCTCCTTCTGATCTCTCAGTTCTAGACCTATCCCTGCCTCCTGGTGGACCATATATATATCCGGGCAAGTACTCAACAATCCTCATGGAATATTCTACAGAGATGATGAAGGGGTACTCAGATTTCAAAGAGTCTCTGAGATTCCCATCTGTCCTCTAAATCATCTCAAATATCTTTTGTGTCTATGGTGTGACTTCTCTCCATCAGCTGATTCGATTAAATCAATCATCCTTCAAGAATCATCAGATCGAAGGCAAAGAGGAGAAGAAAAACCTGACTATATGATCAATATTCCAAAGTCTTATCTAGATAGCTGATAGATTAGTCTCTTACTTCTTGTAATATATTAGTTAAACTTACAGTAGTTAGTTCTTCACTTGTACTTTATATTTTCATCTCTTGTAATTCTTCTTTTGAATTAATGATGAAAATTTCAGTGAAGTACTTAACCCTGTCAGTACTGTAAAAGATCCTTCAAAATAGTAATTAGGACATGTATGTTATGAGTCTTGTTTATTCCTTATTTTGAATTAAAAAGTAATTTTCTTCAGTTACTTTGTCATTATCAAATAGGGGAGATTGTTGATCCATGCTCTCTCAGTGATTTGATAAAGACCCTTTTCTACACTTAGTGAAAATTACGTTTCATAAATATGTATTAGTGTTTCATCATCAGCGATCAGACTGAGTATGTTCAGTTGTCACTGATGATCTTTCTTGTAAACATTCATATGTATTAGTGTTTCACTATCAGCTGTTAAATACTGAGTATGTTCAGTATCGCTGATAGTTTCTGATGTAAACTGTCAAACGTAATCCCTGAAGACAAGTTTCGCATCAACGGTTATTCATAGCTGAATCGAAGACGAAGCTGCTGAACAAAGACAAGACTACTAGTAACCTGATGCGGATATCAGTGAAGCAAAGACAAATCTACACACGCGAAGAAACCTGAGGAAAAGCTTCAGCGATAGTTGAACTTCTTTGTATCTCTGAAGGAAGAGATATTCAGCGATCGATGATCACTTAGATTATGCCTCAAGTCTCTTTTGTCTTTCCTTTGCACACCTAGTACGATGTGTCATAACGGACATACCTCTGACACAACTAGTACAACAACTCTGTCAACTACACTGTTCATGATGCAGCCGAAAGCATGTCTCCGAAAGTCAGACCCTCTTAGCCAATCAATGAAGGACACGTATAAAGTACCATGCCATGAATTTAATGCATAGGGTATAAATAGAAAAATCAACTCTCCATCTGAAGAGCCCAGCTCCCAAGCCTTCATCTTTTTAAATATAGAAACCCTTGTTTTCTATACTCTCTAATCTCCCATTCTCTATATTCTTGTGCAACCATCTTAGTGTTTCTTAAGTTTGTTTAGATTGAGTTCTACTTAATGTTATTCCGCAACAGACTTGTAAATTGTGTTTGATTTATCAATAAACAATTTATTGAACTTTAAAAAACTTGTGTTTGTATTCAACCCCCCCCCCTCTACAAACTTGTTAAGCACCTTCGGGACCAACAAGCCCTAAAAATCCAAGTAACTAGTGAGATGAGATGGAAACCTTGAGAAGGTTTGGACTTTCTCAATAAATGCTCAAGGAACCTAAGATATCATAAATGGTCAAGGGATTTGTGGTAGATGGAAAACATTAATGGTGAGGGAGGGTTAGATGTAGAACTTACCAGCCTCTTGAGAAGAAAAACGTCAACCAAATATCCCAAATCAGTATTGTGAGCAAGAAGGTCGAGCTGTACTCTAAAATACCCCACTGGACCCGAACGCGACCATGCCCTGCGACTATGCTCAGGTCATAGTCGCTGGCATAGTCGTCTGTGTCTCCACCCTCTCGGTACGTCCTTTGTGACAATGCCCCACGATAATGACCTGATGTCACAATCGCGGGCATTGTTGCCCCCTTTTGGCACCCCACAATACCAACCTTGTGACTATGCCTAGCGATAATGACCTTGTGTCATAGTCGCGTTCATAGTCGTTGGTGGTGTACCAGGCCCACTTTTCCACCAGATTCTGATTTTATGAACGATACTCGAACAAAATAAGATTAAGGCATTAAATCTAAAAGGGAATAACGTTCCAATATCAAAACACCCTCAGAATCAAATGGAAATTATTTCAAGTTTCCGGGTCTTACAATCTTCTCTACCTTGGATTGGATTTCGTTCCCGAAATCCCGACTACGCAAACAAATGGGGATATCGACGTTTCATGTCCTCTTCCGCTTTCCAAGTCACGTTGGAACTGTGATGGTGCTTCCATTGTACTTTCACCATTGTGACTTCTTTGTGTCGGGGTCTCTTGGTCTCTCTCTCTAGAATGGCATCGGTTTCTTCCACACAACGGTTGTTGTCCACTTAAATCTCCAACAATGGTATAACGGTTTCTTCTTTCGCCAAGCACTTCCGTAAATAGCACACATGCGACGTAGGGTGGATTCCATCCATCTTCGGCGGCAAATCTATCTTGTAGGCTTGCACTCCAATACGCTCGATAATGGTAAACGGTCCAAGGAAACAGGGATTCAACTTCCCATGCTTTCCAAACCGGATTAAGCCCTTCCATGGGGACACCTTCAACATCACCCGGTCTCCCACTTGAAATTATACCGATCATCTCTTCTTGTCGGTGTAACTCTTTTGTCGATCTTGTGCCGCCTTCAAACATTCTCTTATAGATTTAACTTTGTCAACCGTCTCTTGCATAATCTCCGGTCCGACAAATTGCTTTTCGCCCTCCTTCAAACATTTCCTCTCATACAAGGCCTCAAATTGTAACACCCCGAATTTCGTTTGGCCGTTTTGCGAAGATGTATAGAGGAAAAAGGAGGTTTATGCGTCTGTCTACAAGGCGCACGGGTCGTGCGCCATCCTTCAGAGAAAACACACGGGTCGTGCGTATGATCCAGCGGCGAGGCAGTGGGCTTGCGCATGGGCCGTGCGCGTTTCCTTCTTTGAGGGCGTACGACCAGGCTGCTTTTTGGGGTTTGCCTTAAATATCTCATTTGTGAGATATTTCTTATAATATCTCAAAATCTCAGTCTCTCTCTTCCTTTTCTCTCTTTTCTTCTTTCGATCTTCGACTCTCGTTTGGTTGCTAGTTTGCGGTGTTTCTAGCAAGGGGTCGGTGTTTTAAGCTTCACCTCTACGTCGTGATCGTTATCTGGTTTTCCGGGTTTTATTCTAAAAACCTACTGGTGAGTTCCTACTACCATTTTACAAACTTTATACATGTCAAAACTCTTATCCGAAGTATTTCGACGGTATGATTTCATTTTTTCTACATTTTGATATAAATGAAGTTTTTGGCGATTTTCGGGGTTCCCGATCAGTTTTGACTAAAATGACTGTTTCCGCCTTATTGAAGTAAAATGACGTTTTACTTGCACATTATGTGGATATGTGAAAAGAATGTTTAAGAGCTCATTTTTTTATGATTTTCATTCTTACCAGAAGTTGAACTGAAAATGACATTTTGTTTATAAAATGTGTTTATACCATATGTTTATTTATGGTTGGTCACATATGTTGTTGTGACGAGTCTGTACCATTACTAGTGGATCCCTAGGTTTTAAGTCGACTGTATTGTTGGGATGTCATATTCCCCATTTTGTAGCTATGGATGCATATGATCCTCGGGGGCAACTTGGTACGGTTATGTGAGGTCGGATACTAGCCATGGTTCATAGTGATCCTAGTGAAGGAGTATACATTGGTTTTGCTTGGGGGCTCGATCTCACGTTGTAGCACGGACCTATGTGTTCGTATCCTTGGATTCCAATTGTTTAGCTCATAACTCGGATTTTGGCCTACTTTGTGTTACGCCACAATCCTTGGTAAAAGGTTTTATCGTCGGTCCTTTGATGACATGTTTATAACGAAAAAGGCCGGTTGTGGCAAAGGTTTCAATTGTAAAATTTAACCTCTTTGGAAATATTATCTTATGAAGCAAATGTTTATATCTTTTGAGCTTTATAAACTGTCAGGATCGAATTCTCAACAAGAATTAATTCTCAGAAACAATATCAAAGAAGTTTGCGGAATAACACTTTGATATTTAATCAAACAGAAAATCAAAACAGAATATAATCAACAAACTGTAAACTTGTATTGAATGCCTTGAAGTTACAAGATTACTCACTCAACCTCAATATGAACAGGCTCACCAATACGAATTCTACTTCTCTAGAATTAGGATCTATGCCTTGAGGTTGATTTTCTCTCTAAAAGAATGAAAACTTAGAATCATGAAAAACTCTATCTAAATTATACAATATATATACTGAATACAAAGATAATTACAATAAATAAAATATCTTCAGTATATCTTCCATGTATATCTCTAAGCTTCCATAATCTTCAGATTATCCAGCTGTCATTCTTTCCATCCGAATCTCTTTAGCAGCACTAACCATGATCAGCAACATTAACTTCTTCTAGCAGCATTAACTACTAAGCAGCACTAAGTACTAGCAGTACTAACTAGCTAAGCAGTACTAACTTTGTTCAAGCAGCACTAACTATGACTAGCAGTATTAATAGTACTAGCAGTAGTAACACTCAGCAGTATTAACCTTTAAGTCTTCTAGCAGTAGTAACTTTGAACCAGCAGCATTAACCATACTTAATGAATTCTTCAGTTCCCAACAATCTCCCCCTAACTTGACTTTTAGGAAGAGAAGTCAAGTTCTTCAGAATTAATCTTCAAGATGCTCCCAAAACTCTATTATGGCCTAAATTCCAGTGTTTGCATCCAATCCCAAACTCTGATTGATGGTTCTTTGAATCAAGTATTTAGCCATTTCTGAATCTGGAACACACCTTAACTTTTTCTTCAGCATGGCATGTAGCTTCAATCTGCTATGATTGTACACTCTATCCACTAGGAAGTATTCAGTGTGATTTAAATCCAAAGTCACTGTATATACTCCACTAATTTCATATAGAGTCCAACTGTTGACCGACTTGAATACATCCTTGATCATATGCTTTACTTCTTCAGGTTTGAACATCATACACAGATACTCCATTACCAGTTTTGTAATTGAAATTCCTGGAGCCTTTAGAATATCTGCATACAACTTCATTCTTATCTCAAACATCTCTTCAAGATCTGATCTGGAGCATGTTCTGACAATTTTTGCCCATGTGTTGAACACTTCATATTTTTCATCCTTTCTTTTCAGCCTTATGTATTCCTTTCCATCCAATGTCAATGTATCCCAGAGAATGACCTCAGGAGGCTTAACTCCTACAGGTTCTGCTGAAATTGGTTCAGGCACTTTGTCCATCACTACCATATACAAATTTACATCATCAGTGTTAGATAGCTCTGTCTGTTTGGATGACTCAGGTGCTCCTTCTTCTTCAGCAACCTTATCAGCCTCTTCTTCAGATACTCTAGGCTTTTTGATTGGCTTTCTCCTTGCCATCATTTTTGTTTTCTTTAAAGTTCTTAGACTTTCTCCCAGGGTGGACTCTTTCTTAGGAGGTGTTTCTTGCTCATCTGGAAATGGCTTTTGACAATCAAAGTCATTACTTTCTTTTATTCTCTTCTCCATCTCCACCCTAGCAGTTTCACTTCCCTGAAGCTTTAACATCTCTGAATCATAGAGCTCTTTGATCTTCTCAAAAGACATTTTGGAGAACATCTCCTTTTTGACTCCTACAGCACCTTTGAGAAATATAATCATCTTGTTTCTCTCTTGGGTACCTAGGAATGTCTTTGAGGGTCTTCTCTTCTTTGCAACTGTTTTCACCACAGATTTCTTCATACTTGCAGCTTTCTTCTGTGCAATTTCAGTTGCCATACTCTGTTGATAAGCTTCATTCAGTTCAGCAGCTAGAGCTTTTGCCATTTCCCTGTCCTTTTCCATCTGAACTCTTTCTTCTTTTTCAATATCCTCCTGCATCTTTTTAGCTAGGGCTTCATATGATTCAACCAACCTTTGCTTTTTAATTGGTTGATCAGATTCCACCATCTTTGCTTTTTCTTTGTCTTTGTTCATTGTCGTCTTACTGTTATCTTTCTTGATCACTTCACCTTGTTCTTTTATGATTACACCTTTGGTCTTTGAAGTGACCTTGGGAGTATCATTCTTGGCTTTTAGTAAGGTTTCTGCAATCTCAAGATCTGTTAACACTTCTTTCACAGTTTCTGCTGCTTTATTAATGTCAGCAGTAGTAACTGTTTCTTCTTGCTGCTCCCCCTGAACATCAACTTTCTCTCCATCAAGCTCCCCCTTTCTTGTGGCTTCTTCCATGTTGATCTCCCCCTTTTTGGGAGCATCATCCTCAGTTGGCCTTCTCCTTAATTGGAATTGTTTTCTCTTCTTCCTTTGTACCAGACTAACCACCATCCTCTTCAGCTTAGCAATCTGTTCTTGTTGTGACAGAATTACTAGCTTCATTTCTTCAATTTCTTTGCCTTGTTTGAGAACATCTTGATTGATGTTTCCCAGTGTTTCCATCAATTCATCGTACGTATATCTGTCCTCACCCTCTCCAGAAGTGTTACCCTCCTTTGAAGGATCATTGGATCTTTTATTTGTGGAAGTCTTCTGCCTTGCAGAGGCACTATCCACCCCTGTGGTTTCTTGGCACCAGGGACCTTCAAATGATTGCTCATTCAAAGTTGCCATGGGGGAGGTCTTATTGATGTTACCACTTTCTTCCTCTGTACTAGCAGGAGTAGTGGCAGCCTCATCACCCATATGCTCTACCTCCTCCTCAGAGAGCACCTCCTTTGGGTTGGGAGACACCCGTGTGGTTTCCCTTTGGATATTCTCTAGGGGAGAATTCTCCCTTAGAGGGCTTATAGGCTTAGTGGGTAATGGTACAAGAAGGGAAGGAGCCTTCTTTACCTGTTTTCTCTTGTAAGTTTGGGTGATGGGAGAGGTTGGTTTTTCAAGAAGGGACTGGGGAATTGATTTTGAGAGGGAAGGTTGGGCTTGGCTAGCAGTGGGTTGGTCTAATGGGGGCCTTGACCCTGCTGCCATACCTTCATTGGTTTGGGACACCACCATCATTGTAGAGAACAATGGGGTGTCAACTCCTTCAGAGTCCCCAGCAGATCTTCTCATATTTGAGAACACCTTGCCTTTGGGGGGTTTAGGTACATATACCCCAACAGGTTGAGGTATATCCGTCAATTCATGAGTAATAATTTCTTGAACAAACCTGGGATACATAAAGAAGCTCTTTCTGTTTCCCATGTTTGAGACAAGATCATTGAAAATCATTTTAGAAAAATTGTACTTTCTGGCAGTGGCCAAGCACACCAAAGCATAAGCAATAGTGCTGCTGAACTCACTCCATCCAGTAGTCTTTTTGGAGATACAATGCATAAGAGTATGGACAAAGAAACGCCATTGGGGTGAGAATTTTGCTTTAGAAAATTTGAACACTCCCAATGGGTCTCCATACCCCATTCTTGTAAGGTTTGAAAACAGTTCATCATTTGGGATAGAGGTTATACCAGAGGCATCGTCTAGACGTAGACTGATGCGAATAACCTCTTCAGTAACCGTGAGTGATTGATCACAGATTCTTGTCTTGATCATCTGCACACCATTCTCAACAACAATGGTTGCATTAGCCCAGAACTGCCTTTGATGCTCAATATAGATTTTAGGGGATACAAGAAGAGCATGAGCAATGTGGCTTGACTTGAGGAAATCCACAATCTGATGAAATCCTGCAGCTTGCTTTGGCTTTTGTAGCATTGCAATCTCGTTGTGCTCGTCGATAAAAGTCATGGATGCCATTGATCTTAGTGAAAAGCTTGTCTGAAAACTTCAAACTTGAGAGAGAAAAGGTTTTGAGCGCAAGAGAACAGTATGCAAAGAGTCGTTATGAACTTTTAGGCGGGCAAAGAGTATTTATAGTATTCGGAACATAAGCAGTATTAACCTAGAGCAGCATTAACTGCTAGCAGTATTAACTAACTAGCAGTATTAACTACGAGCAGTAGTAACTGAAAGCAGTATTAACCACTTAGCAGTATTAACTGAAAGCAGTATTAACCACTAGCAGTATTAACTGAAAGCAGTATTAACCACTAGCAGTATTAACTGAAAGCGGTATTAACCACTTAGCAGTATTAACTGAAAGCAGTATTAACCACTAGCAGTATTAACTGAAAGCAGTATTAACCACTAGCAGTATTAACTGAAAGCAGTATTAACCACTAGCAGTATTAACTGAAATACTCCTTTTAAACTTGCTAAACACTGAGTACTGTTATGCATATCCTCAAAAAGAAGATTAGTAACTCCAAGAATAATATACAGGTATAAAGCCACTTTTTGAGAAGGGGATTATTTAGAGTTTATCATTCCCACACTTGTTACCAAGAAAGTGAATCTACCCACATCAAAAGCTTTAGTGAATAGATCAGCAAACTGATTTTCAGTGTGAACTTTGACAACTTGAATAAGTTTCTTTTCATTACAATCTCTTATAAAGTGATACCTGATCTCAATGTGCTTTGTTTTTGAGTGCTTGACTGGATTATTCACAATGCTAATAGCACTGCTGTTGTCAATAAAGATTGGAGTGTGTAGAAAGGTTACCCCATAATCCAACATTTGATTCTGAATCCATAAGACTTGAGAACAGCAACTTGCAGCTGCTATGTACCCTGCCTCTGTTGTAGATGTGGATACTGTGGTTTGTTTCTTGCACTGCCATGAGACTAGTCTAGCACCCAAAAACTGACATCCTCCAGAAGTAGATTTTCAGTCCAAGTTTGCCCCACCTAGATCACTGTCTGAGTATGCTATTAGTTCAAAAGGTGAGTTATGAGGATACCAAAGTCCCAATCTGGGTTGCCCTTTGAGATATCTGAATATCCTCTTAACAGCTTGAAAGTGAGATTGCTTTGGCCTAACTTGAAATCTTGCACATACACAGACTGGAAACATTATATCTGGCCTTGATGTTGTGAGATACATGAGAGAGCCAATCATGGATCTATAATGATGCACATCCATATCCTCCCCCTCAAGATCTGCTGTGATCTGCTTGTGTGTTTCCATAGGTGTGCTGGCAGGTTTTGATTCTGAGAAACCAAACTTGGTTAGAATATCCTGCACATACTTGGATTGACAAATGAAAATGCCATCTGACTTCTGTAAAATTTTCCATGATAAATAACTGTTTCTGATAGAGTTAGGCTCTGATACCACTTGTCAGGATCGAATTCTCAACAAGAATTAATTCTCAGAAACAATATCAAAGAAGTTTGCGGAATAACACTTTGATATTTAATCAAACAGAAAATCAAAACAGAATATAATCAACAAACTGTAATCTTGTATTGAATGCCTTGAAGTTACAAGATTACTCACTCAACCTCAATATTGATGAACAGGCTCACCAATACGAATTCTACTTCTCTAGAATTAGGATCTATGCCTTGAGGTTGATTTTCTCTCTAAAAGAATGAAAACTTAGAATCATGAAAAACTCTATCTAAATTATACAATATATATACTGAATACAAAGATAATTACAATAAATAAAATATCTTCAGTATATCTTCCATGTATATCTCTAAGCTTCCATAATCTTCAGATTATCCAGCTGTCATTCTTTCCATCCGAATCTCTTTAGCAGCACTAACCATGATCAGCAACATTAACTTCTTCTAGCAGCATTAACTACTAAGCAGCACTAACTACTAGCAGTACTAACTAGCTAAACAGTACTAACTTTGTTCAAGCAGCACTAACTATGACTAGCAGTATTAATAGTACTAGCAGTAGTAACACTCAGCAGTATTAACCTTTAAGTCTTCTAGCAGTAGTAACTTTGAACCAGCAGCATTAACCATACTTAATGAATTCTTCAGTTCCCAACATAAACTATATGTTCTCACCAGGCTTTAAGTCTGACACTTTTTCTCAAATGATATGTATATCAGGTTTCCCTTAGCGGTGGGATGCACTGGGTTTTGAGAGATGAGTTGGGTCTCGGGGCATTTTGAGATGACTAAAGTGTTGTTAGTTGGGCATTGTTAAGTCCCGTTCTTTTGATGAATTTTGGATTATCAACTGATGTAATCTAGATAGTTATGTTTAGATTAGTCTGTTGATGAATTCTAAATCCGTACAGGTTTTTGTAAAGTCTTAAGGACTGATACACCTTTTGAGAAGTTTTATTTTACTCTGATTTTTAGGGTGTTATAGGTTGGTGTCAGAGCTCTAGTTTAAGTGAACTAGGCATGAATGTAAGATGTCTAGACTTAGACCGAGTATGATAAGAATTGATCCATGAGATTGGGTAGAGCTTCTAAGATGGGTTGGTTTTAGAGTCGACGGAAAGTACGTTTATCAGGCATTGTGGCGATGGTGACAAGAACCTTTATGTGTTATATGTTCATAATCTCACTTAGCTAATGTTATTATGAGGATATTGTACGTAAATGTGCTTGAATTTTTGTTACTGTGACAATTGGTAATGTGGTAGTACGTTTCCTTTGTGTTTATTCAATCTATCTCTTATCTGTTTTCCCGTTCTGTGAAGCTCTTTGGCATGGTGAATACGCGTGGTAGACCGCGTACGCGTGTTGATGGTCTGGAAGCGACAACCTCCACCGCTGGTCAGCCGGAGGGAGTTGAGGTTGTTGTGCGACCATCTGTTCAACAAGGGCTAGGTGGGGGGCCAGAAGTCATTCCGCGAGTATACCTGGCTTCGTCCCACCCAGTCATCAGGGATGCTAGTTCCCCGTCTGAGTTGATGGCCAGCATGATGTTGGCAATGAGGGAAGAGATGGCAAAGCAGCAAGAATTTCTGCTGAAAGTGATTGAGGACCGCGATGTGAACAATCGGAGGAGTGAAACGGTTGTGGAAAACATTGTAGTGGGTCCTGTAGGCGCTGGTGCAGGGGTCAGGGCTGAGGAGCACGGGATTGTTGGTACTCCGGGAAATAGGAAAAGTTGTTCCTACAAGTCCTTTCTGGGTTGCGGACCGCCAGAGTTCTCTGGTTCTGACGACCCAATTATGTGTGTGAAGTGGATTCGAGTGGTCGAGCAAGCTTTTGGCTCTTCCGAATGCGGAGATGATCAGAGAGTGTGGTTCGGTACCCAACTGCTGAGGGATACTGCGCTCATTTGGTGGAATGTCATTCAATCCACCCTACCTCCTGCTGTGTTGGCTCAGTTGTCTTGGGCCGAATTCAAGAAAAAGTTGTTAGAAGAATTCTGCAATGAAAGAACAATGGACCGAATCGAGAAAGAATTCCGGTCTCTGGTAAAGGGAAGCCTGACGGTGAGGGAGTACACCCGTCAATTCATGGAGAAGCTTGATCTGGTGGGGCACGCTGCCCCAACAGAGAAGGATAAGATGAAGGCCTATCTGAATGGTCTACCCGCGGACATGCAATATATGGTCCACAATTCCAAAGCTTCTAACCTCCGCGAGATGGTTGAAGAAGCTCAGTACATGGATAAGATGTTCTCAAGGAACAAAGCTGAGAAAGCCGTGGTGGTGACTGATAAGAGAAAGTGGGAGAGCAATTCTGCTCATCCCAAGAGATCACGACCTTTTGGTGGAAACCGAAACTTCAGCAATCAGCAGGAAGCTAGGTGGTGCCACAAGTGTCGAATTAAACACCACGGTGACTGTAACACCACTTCTCAAACTTGTTATAAGTGTGGGAAGCCTGGTCACACTGTCCGAGATTGCCCGGTCAGAGGACTTGTCTGTTATGAGTGTAAGGCACCGGGGCACGTGAAAAGAGATTGCCCGAAGCTTGTGTCGGGTAGCATGCCAGCAAGGAAGGAGAACCCTCCTAGGGTTCCGGGTCGAGCATTTCAGATGACGGCCGATGAGGCCAAGGCATCCGCTGATGTGGTATCGGGTAGTTTTTTTATAAACTCTGTACCTGCTCGTATTTTATTCGATACAGGTGCTAGTTTCTCTTTCGTATCTGATTTGTTCTGCCAGAAGATTTCTATGCCCACTACTAGTCTTGAGGGTGCATTAGTGGTAGAAATAGCCGATGGTAGTCAAGTTCTAATCCACGATGTTCTGAAGCAGTGTACTCTTAGTATCGAAGGGAAAGAATTCTCGATAGATCTACTGTCGATGTTAATCGGGGGTTTTGATGTTGTGGTCGGCATCGATTGGTTGTCAAACAATCACGCCGAGATCGTATGTTCCAAGAAGTTGATTTGACTTCCCAACCCCTCTGGCGAAGTCATTGTCATCTATGGTGAAAAGAGAGAAGGTGAAGTGGCAATAATCACAATGGCAAAGGCACACAAGTGCTTAGTAAAAGGATGTTCGTCTTTCCTAGCCTGTGTGATCGATGCCAAGTTAGAGAAATCAAATCTCGAAGATGTGAAGATTGTGCGTGAGTTTCCAGATGTCTTTCCGGACGACTTGCCCGGGTTACCACCCGATCGTCAGATAGAGTTTCGGAATGATCTTGTGCCTGGAGCAGCACCAATTGCTAAAACTCCTTACCGTTTAGCGCCGTCAGAGATGCAAGAAATGATGGCACAACTCCAAGAGCTTTTGGAGAAAGGCTTTATAAGACCGAGTTCGTCACCCTGGGGAGCTCCGGTCTTGTTTGTAAAGAAGAAAGATGGCACGCTGAGAATGTGCATCGACTATCGTGAGTTGAACAAAGCTACAGTAAAGAATAAATATCCGCTTCCGAGAATAGACGACTTGTTCGATCAACTTCAAGGAGCGGGTTGTTTTTCCAAAATCGACTTACATTCGGGTTATCACCAAGTGAAGGTGAGGGAAGAAAATGTTCCGAAGACAGCTTTCAGAACACGTTACGGCCATTACGAATTTCTTGTAATGCCTTTTGGCCTAACAAACGCACCGGCGGTATTTATGGACTTGATGAATAGAGTGTGCCGACCATTCCTCGACCAATCGGTCATTGTATTCATTGATGACATACTCGTGTACTCCAAGAGAGAGTCAGAACATGAACAACATCTGCGGGAAGTGCTTGAAGTATTGAGAAAGGAAATATTGTACGCCAAGTTTTCCAAGTGTGACTTTTGGCTTAAAGAGGTACAATTTCTGGGTCACGTTGTCACTCGAGACGGAGTGAAAGTGGATCCCTCCAAGATTGAAGCTATGATGAATTGGGAATCTCCTAAGAGTCCGTCAGAGGTCTGTAGTTTCTTAGGTCTGGCGGGGTACTACCGGAGATTTATCCAAGACTTTTCGAAAATCGCTTCTTCCTTGACAGTTTTGACTCGGAAGAATGTGAAGTTTGAATGGATCGAAAACCAAGAGAAGGCTTTCCGTATCCTTCAAAAGAAGTTATGTGAAGCTCCGATCTTATCGTTACCTGAAGGGTCAGAAGACTTTGTGGTCT
Organism: Arctium minus; assembly: GCA_954870635.1. NCBI lineage: Eukaryota > Viridiplantae > Streptophyta > Magnoliopsida > Asterales > Asteraceae > Arctium > Arctium minus. Next base: position 125,743,479 of record OX941081.1, on the reverse strand, counting down.
ATAGTGACGCTTCGAAGATGGGTTTAGGTTGTGTGTTGATGCAGCGGGGCAAAGTAATTGCTTACGCCTCGAGGCAGCTTAAAATACACGAGAAGAACTATCCTACCCACGATTTGGAGTTAGCAGCGGTGGTGTTCGCCCTGAAGCTTTGGCGACACTATCTCTATGGCACGAAGTGTACACTCTTCACAGATCATAAAAGTCTGAAGTATGTCTTTGATCAAAAAGAGTTGAATATGAGGCAAAGGCGGTGGCTCGAGTTACTTAAAGATTATGATTGTGAATTGCTTTACCATCCGGGTAAGGCGAACGTGGTGGCCGATGCGCTAAGTCGGAAGGACTACAGCGAAAGCATTCGGGCTACCCATTCGAGAATCGAGTTAGTGTCTAGTCTTGTTGAAAAGATCAAGGCATCACAAGTGGAAGCATTGCTGGAAGAGAATCTCAAAGAAGAAGTCATGACGAAGCAGCGGTTGCTCTTAACGGAAGATAGCCGTGGGGTAAAACTGTTCAGCGGTCGCGTGTGGGTACCCAAGATTGGGGGTAACCGAGATCTGTTGTTTGAAGATGCACACAAGTCCAAGTATTCCATTCATCCGGGGAGTACAAAGATGTACAGGGACTTGAAACTGCATTATTGGTGGCCAGTAATGAAACTTGATGTAGCACGTTATGTAGAGCGTTGTGTGACGTGTTCGCAAGTTAAAGCCGAACACCAACGACCGTATGGGAGTCTTCAGTCTTTAGAGATTCCTGAGTGGAAGTGGGAGCATATCACCATGGACTTCGTGACTAAGTTGCCTAAAACACTTAGAGGCCACGATACCATTTGGGTGATAGTTGATATATTGACAAAGAGCGCTCACTTCTTGGCTATGCGCGAGACACTACCGATGGATAAGTTAGCGACACTTTATATCGATGAGGTGGTCTCGAGGCATGGAATACCATTGTCGATCGTGTCAGATCACAACAGTCGGTTCACTTCGAACTTTTGGGATGGGTTTCAGAAAGAGCTTGGTATGCGAGTTAAGTTGAGTACGGCTTACCATCCACAGACCGACGGGCAAAGCGAGAGAATGATCCAGACTTTAGAAGACATGTTGAGGTCTTGTGTCATTGATTTCGGGGGTAGTTGGGACTCTCACCTGCCTTTGGTGGAGTTTGCTTACAACAATAGGTACCACTCGAGTATTGGAATGGCACCTTTTGAGGCATTGTATGGGCGAAAGTGCCGGACTCCTATGTGTTGGCTTGAAGCGGGGGAAAAGCAGTTCGCTGAACCTGAATTTGTGCAAGAGACGTCCGATAAGGTCAAATGCATTCGTGAAAGAATGAAAGCGGCTCAAGATCGGCAGAAAAGCTATGCGGATAAGAAGAGACGACCGATAGAGTTCCAAGTGGGTGACCGTGTGATGCTTAAGGTATCGCCATGGAAGGGTATTATCCGATTCGGAAAATTTGGGAAGTTGATTCCCCGTTTCCTCGGACCTTTCAAAGTGCTTAAACAGGTGGGTTTGAAAGCCTACCAGTTGGAACTGCCACCGGAGTTGAGCAGAATTCACAACACGTTTCATGTTTGTTACCTTCGAAAGTGTTTGGCTGTGGAAGATAGCGTTATTCCCCTCTCAGAGTTAAGAGTGGACGAAGGTAACCGTTGTGTGGAAGAACCCGACACCATCCTAGAGAGAAAGTCTAAGAAGTTGCGTCTCAAAGAGGTCACTTTGGTCAAGGTGCAGTGGAAGCATCACCGGGGAGCAAATGTGACGTGGGAAGCCGAGGAGAATATGAAGCGAGGATATCCTCACCTTTTTGAGTAGTTGGGATTTCGGGGACGAAATCATTCCCAAGTTGGGGAGGATTGTAACACCCCGAATTTCGTTTGGCCGTTTTACGAAGATGTATAGAGGAAAAAGGAGGTTTCTGCGTCTGTCTACAGGGCGCATGGGTCGTGCGCCATCCTTCAGAGAAAACGCACGGGTCGTGCGTATGATCCAGCGGCGAGGCAGTGGGCTTGCGCACGGGCCGTCCGCATTTCCTTCTTTGAGGGCGCACGACCAGGCTGCTTTTTGGGGTTTGCCTTAAATATCTCATTTGTGAGATATTTCTTATAATATCTCAAAATCTCATTCTCTCTCTTCCTTTTCTCTCTTTTCTTCTTTCGATCTTCGACTCTCGTTTGGTTGCTAGTTTGCGGTGTTTCTAGCAAGGGGTCGGTGTTTTAAGCTTCACCTCTACGTCGTGATCGTTATCTGGTTTTCCGGGTTTTATTCTAAAAACCTACTGGTGAGTTCCTACTACCATTTTACAAACTTTATACATGTCAAAACTCTTATTTGCGAAATCCGAAGTATTTCTACGGTATGATTTCATGTTCTCTACATTTTGATATAAATGAAGTTTTTGGCGATTTTCGGGGTTCCCGATCAGTTTTGAAATGACTGTTTCCGCCTTATTGAAGTAAAATGACGTTTTACTTGCACATTATGTGGATATGTGAAAAAATGTTTAAGAGCTCATTTTTTTTTTATGATTTTCATTCTTACCAGAAGTTGAACTGGAAATGACATTTTGTTTATAAAATGTGTTTATACCATATGTTTATTTATGGTTGGTCACATATGTTGTTGTGACGAGTCTGTACCATTACTAGTGGATCCCTAGGTTTTAAGTCGATTGTATTGTTGGGATGTCATATTCCCCATTTTGTAGCTATGAATGCATATGATCCTCGGGGGCAACTTGGTACGGTTATGTGAGGTCGGATACTAGCCATGGTTCATAGTGATCCTAGTGAAGAAGTATACATTGGTTTTGCTTGGGGGCTCGATCTCACGTTGTAGCACGGACCTATGTGTTTGTATCCTTGGATTCCAATTGTTTAGCTCATAACTCGGATTTTGGCCTACTTTGTGTTACACCACAATCCTTGGTAAAAGATTTTATCGTCGGTCCTTTGATGACATGTTTATAACGAAAAAGGTCGGTTGTGGCAAAGGTTTCAATTGTAAAATTTAACCTCTTTGGAAATATTATCTTATGATGCAAATGTTTATATCTTTTGAGCTTTATAAACTATATGTTTTCACCAGGATTTAAGTCTGACACTTTTTCTCAAATGATATGTATAACAGGTTTCCCTTAGCGGTGGGATGCACTAGGTTTTGAGAGACGAGTTGGGTTTCGGGGCATTTTGAGATGACTAAAGTGTTGATAGTTGGGCATTGTTAAGTCCCATTCTTTTGATGAATTTTGGATTGTCAACTGATGTAATCTAGATAGGTATGTTTAGATTAGTCTGTTGATGAATTCTAAATCCGTACAGGTTTTTGTAAAGTCTTAAGGACTGATACACCTTTTGAGAAGTTTTATTTTACTCTGATTTTTAGGGTGTTATACAAATGGTGTCGCCCCAAGGCTAGAGTGGTAGCTATTATTGTATGTAAATTCTACCAAAGGTAAGTGAGTATCCCAATTACCATCGAAATCGATCAAACAAGATATAAGCATGTCTTCCAAGGTCTGAATCGTCCTTTCGCTTTGTCCGTCTGTCTGTGGGTGGTATGCCGTACTCATATTCACCCGTGTACCCAACTCTCAATGCAAAGCTCCCAAAAATCGTGATGTAAACCAACTATCACGATCGGAAACTATAGACAAGGGTATGACACGTCTAGAGACCACTTCATCAATATAGAGTTTTGCTAACTTGTCCATTGGCAATGTTTCCCGCATGGCAAGAAAATGAGCACTCTTAGTCAAACGATCCACAATCACCCAAATAGTGTCATTACCTCTTAACGTCTTTGGTAATTTGGTCACGAAGTCCATGGTAATCTTGTCCCATTTCCACTCAGGTATCTTCAAGGATTGTAAGCTCTCGTACGGATGTTGATGCTCGACCTTCACTTGTGAACAATTTACGCACCCCTCTACATAGTGTGCCACATCTAACTTCATAACCGGCCACCAATAATGCAACATCAAATCTCTATATATCTTAGTGCTCCCCGGGTGGATGGAGTACTTGGATTTGTGAGCGTCCTCCAAAAGTAGTTCCCGGTTCCCTCCAATTTTTTGTCACCCACATGCACCCATTAAAACACTTAAGCCCATGGCTATCATCTACCAAAAGTAGACATTCCTTGGCAATCAATTCTTCTTTGAGGTTCTCTTCCAACAAGGCCTCGACTTGTACCACTTTAATTCGATCTATAAGGCTCGACACTAACTCAATTCTTGAGAGCTTGGCTCGAAGTCTCCCACTATACTCTTTTCGACTTAAGGCATCGGCTACTACGTTTGCTTTACCCGGATGGTAGAGCAATTCACAATCGTAGTCCTTAAGTAGTTCCAACCATCTCCTTTGCCTCATGTTGAGTTCCTTTTGATCAAATACATACTTCAAACACTTGTGATCCGTATATAAGGTACACCTCGTGCCATAGAGGTAATGCTGACACAACTTTAATGCGAACACCATCGTCGCTAGTTCTAAGTCATGAGTGGGGTAGTTCTTCTCATGCACTTCCAGTTGTCGTGACGCGTAAGCGATTACCTTTTCTCTTTGCATTATTATGCAACCTAAACCTATCTTGGACGCATCACTATAAACCACAAAATCCTCTAATCTTTCAGGCAAGGATAAGATTGGGGATTCACACAACTTCTTTTGCAACGTCCAGAAAGCCTTCTCTTGAGTTTCGGTCCACATGAACTTCACGTTCTTCTTAGTTAAAGTTTTCAATGAGGAAGCAATCTTGGAGAAGTCTTGGATAAATCTTCGGTAGTAGCCCGCTAGACCCAAAAAACTTCGGATTTCGGATGGACTTTTGGGCGGTTCCCAATTCATCATAGCTTCTATATTCGCGGGATCTACCTTCACACCGTCTTTCGTGACCACGTGCTCTAAGAATTGCACCTCTTTCAACTAAAATACACACTTGGAGAATTTAGCATATAATTTCTCCTTGCTCAAAACCTCTAAAACTTCTTGAAGGTGTTGTAAATGATCGGACTCATCCTTGGAGTATATTAGAATATCATCAATGAAAACAATAACCAACTTATCAAGAAACGGATGGCATACCCGGTTCATTAGGTCTATGAACACCGCTGAGGCGTTCGTTAGGCCGAAAGGCATCACCAAGAATTCGTAATTTCCATAGTGTGTCTTAAAGGTCGTCTTAGGAATGTCGTCTTCCTTGACTTTCACTTGGTGGTAACCTAAACATAGATCTATCTTCGCGAAACACCCCACTCCTTGAAGTTGGTCAAACAAGTCGTCGATCCTAGGGAGTGGATACTTATTCTTCATGGTCACCTTATTCAATTATCTGTAGTCTATACACATCCTCATTGAGTCGTCTTTCTTCTTCATGAACATGACCGGTTCTCCCCAAGGCGATGAACTTGGTCTCACGAATCCCTTCTCAAGAAGGTCTTGTCGTCTTGTAGTTGCCCCATCATTTGTTTCATCTACGACGGAGCCAAACGGTAAGGAGCTCTAACTATCGGAGCCTCTCCCGGTGGTAAGTCTATCTTGAACTCCACCTGGCGATCGGGTTGTAATCCAGGCAAGTCGTCTGGTAATACATCGGGGAATTCATTCACCACCTTCACATCTCCGAGCCTTTTCTTCTCGAGTTTGGCGTCTATAACTTATGCCAAAAAGGGTGAGCATCCTTTCAATAAGCACTTACGTGCCTTCACCATGCTGATAATTGTTACCTCGCCTTTCCGTCTTTCACCGTACACGGTCACCATCTTGCTATCCGAAATTGGGATTCGGATTAACTTATTTGCACAAATAATCTCGGCATGGTTATTCGCCAACCAATCCATCCCTATGATGACATCAAACCCTCAAATGATCATTGGCTGAAATCGACCAAAAATTTCTTTCCTTCGATTTGCAATTCCCAACCTCTAAGAATGTCCCGAACCACAACTTGATCCCCATCTGCTAGTTATACCACTAAGGCATCCTCTAAGCTACTAGTGGGCATGAGAAACTTTTGACAGAAAGAACTTGACACGAACGAGAAACTTGCGCCAGAATCAAATAATACATGTGTATGTACAGAGTTTAGGAGAAACGTTCTCGACACTACATCTGTAGAAGCCTTCGCCTCCTTAGTTGTCATTTGAAAGGCTCTTCCCTTCGCTCTCGGAGGATCCATCTTCTTTCCCCCACTACTCTCCGTCTTCAACTTCGGGCACTCGCTTCTGACATGGCCTGACTCCTTGCATTCAAAACAAATTTGCCCCCTAACCGGGCAATCCTTGAAATTGTGGCCAGCCTTGCCACACTTGAAATAGGTTTCGGGCCCCGAATTACACGAGTCAAAGTGCTTTCTTCAGCACTTGGAGCACCATGGAATCTCGCGTCTAGGACCGGTTCCCCGCTGATTGCTGTTGAACGGTCTTGGCTTCTTGGAGGGTACGGAACTTCCCTCCCATATTCTCTTCTCGATCACTCCGCTTCTTTCCTCTCTACTTAGACTATAAGAATCTTCCACTAATTGTGCCTCCTCGATTGCCTCCCGGAGGGTAGAGGCCTTGGATACACGTATCATATTCATCATCTCAGTCGGCAAACGTTTGATGTAAGCCTTGATTTTCTCTTTCTCGGTTGGGACCAAATGCCCCACTAATCCCAGCTTGTCCATGAATAACTTGTTGTATTCTTTAACCGTCAAATTCCCTTTTATTAAATCTCGGAACTCGTCGATGATTCGGTCCATTGCCATTTTGTTGCAATACTCTTCAAGCACCTTCCTTTTGAATGTTTTCTAGTCTAATTTGGCCAATACGGAGGCCTTAGGGACATAGAATAAATATCCCACCATGTGAGGGCCGCTCCCCTTAACATTTGAGAACCGGACTTCGCCTTCTGACCTTCCGCACATTTTCTTGTTCGAAAGGCCTATTCCATCTCGGGGATCCAATTCATACAAACTATTGGATCATCGTTGCCCTTGAACTCGGATGGCCTGCAACTCAAGAACGTTTTGAAAGAGCAAGTCTTTGTCGGTTGTCTTGCCTCCAAAGTTGCTATTCCATCCATGGGAATTTCGTTTCCGGTACACCTGGATCCCACCACAATCACATTCTCTGCAACCGTCTCGTGCCTACGTTTGTTAGTGTCCCTGTCCTCAAGTAACTTTAGGAATAGATCTTGTTGTTGGGCCATAGTCGTGTTCATGGTCTACATCATACGGTCCATCATTCTCGTATCTGGAGTTACCTCTTCCAATATCGGTTTAGATGTGGCTATATGCGTTGGGGTATTTGTTCAACCCCTCCGCCCAAAGGTGGGGGCAAGTCTACCGCCATCACCCTAGGTTGCTCGATCGTGGATGATGTCGCCTCATGGCCATCTGGCCTGTTCCGAGTGTTAACCATTAGTTTGCCACACACATGTGAGAATAGAGGTGAGAAATAGGCTATAAGAATTAAACACAAGGAAACGTACTACTACATTAATCAATTGTCATAACAACAGTAGATCAAGTATACTCACGTAAAACATCTTCATAATAACGTTAACTAAGTGAAATTATGAACATATGATACGTAAGAATTCTAGTTACCATTACCACAACTCTCAATTAGCGTAATTTCTGTCGACTCTAAGACCATCCTATCTTAAGAGTTCTACCCGAACTCACAAGTCGTAACTTAACAATCTCAGCTTAAGTCTAGGCAACTACATTCATACCTAGTTCACGTAAACTAGAGCTCTGATACCAACTTGTAACACCCTAAACAATGGGGTTAAGTTAAACCGGAATTTACGTGGAATAAAACAAGATAACATAAACGAGTCACCCAAAAAGGGGAATAAAAGTATGGCGTTTACATTTACAAATAGTCAAATGAAATGGAACCCGACACCCTACTAATCTAGAACAACTAAGTCTAGATTATGAACGAGTGTCGCCATATCACTTCCAAAAGTATAATGCCACTATACCCAATGTATGCCTCTATGCGACTTCCAAAAATGTTATTTCCCTTCAAGGCTCTCCACTCAAACCCGAGGAGTCCCATCACTATAATGACTTGTTATACATGTCATTTTAAGAAAAAGTGTTAGGCTAAAACCTAGTGAGATCAAACATTTATATTGGGAAATCAGTAAATTCTAAATGAGATAAATAAAGAAAAGTCGGTGGAATAAACATAGATAAATCATTGCTTCAATACAAATACCTCTTGGGTTGACCGGGGAGACCCACTTACTAGCATCAGTGATGGAACACAAAAGTAAGCCACTTGACATGTTAGTAAAACCAAACACATAATAGAAATACACGCAAAGGATGTCAGGATCGGTAGCTTTAAACGTACACCCACAGAATGTCAACTTCAACCACATAGGGTCCTTACGTTGAGTTCCTCATCCAATATCGTGTACTAGAACGTAGGACTTATACCATACCAATGGTGCCTAGCCGTGCCTCAATGTGGAAACCTAGCGTTCCATCATCGGACATAATGGTACAAATGATAATGGCGTCATGACGCCCAAATGCAAACAAATAGTCAATCCAATACAAGCCAAATATACCAATAACACTAAAACACTTAGGGTGCCATCAAATGTGCAAAAATTAAGAATCCATATAATTACTCACATAATTCCAAGAGGTTCTAATCTAATTCTTTGAATAGTACTGCCACACACTAAATCAAATTTACCCATGTTCTCATTCAATAAATATAAATCAATATCCAGAAACCCTAGTTTTGTTTTCAAAGTATTTAAACTTGAGTTTAGAGTAAAACATGTTTCTCATGTGCAAGACCACAATTAGTTCAAGATATAAGTTTCTTAACCTTAAAATCATACTCATTCAAATAAACCCAAAAATCTCCAAAATTAGGTTTTGGTGAAAACTCACCCAAATCAAGGGACATCAAAGTGGAGATGTTTAGAAGGTTAAAATCCATATTTTAACATGTATAAAGTTTATAAAAAGAGAATGAACTCGCCTTGTAGGGTTGTAGCTTAAAACCCTAAAAATCCTAGTAACTAGTGAGATGAGATGGAAACCTTGAGAAGGTTTGGACTTGCTCAATAAATGCTCAAGGAACCTAAGATATCATAAATGGTCAAGGGATTTGTGGTAGATGGAAAACATTAATGGTGAGGGAGGTTTAGAGGTAGAACTTACCAGCCTCTTGAGAAGAAAAACGTCAATCAAAGATCCCAAATCAGTATTGTGAGCAAGAAGGTCGAGCTGCACTCTAAAATACCCCACTGGACCCGACCACGACAATGCCCTGCGACTATGCCCAGGGCATAGTCGCTGGCATAGTCACCCGCGTCTCCACCCTCTCGATACGTCCTTTGCGACAATGCACCGTGACAAAGACCTAATGTCACAGTCGTGGGCATTGTCGCCCCCTTTTGGCACCCCACAGTACCAGTCGTGCAACTATGCCTAGCGATAATGACATTGTGTCATAGTCGCTGGTGGTGTACCAGGCCCACTTTTCCACCAGATTCTGATTTCACGAACGATACTCGAACAAAATAAGATTAAGGCATTAAATCTAAAAGGGATTAACGTTCCAATATCAAAACACCCTCATACTCGAATGGAAATTATTTCAAGTTTCCAGGTCTTACACAAATCGAGAAAGAATGAATAAGTTATGGTCAAATGAAAAATAGCCCGAAAATCGGATTTTACGACACTGCCTCTCACTGGCGACCCTGCCATGACACATTGCCAATGGCACAATCAACGGGCACTGTCGCCCGAGGTGTACCGAAGTTGGTTCACTTCCAACGACCCTGACATGCGACTATGCCATTGGGCACTGTCGCCGAACACTGTATCCCCAATTGTACCAGGAGTTTTTCGACCGTTCCTTGATAGTTTCCCAGCCGTTCCTCGGCCATTTTCTCGAAATATATTTTTTAAGTAACAATGATATTATCGGTGTTACAATCCTCCCAACCTTAAAAAATATTTCATCCTCTAACACAAAGTATTTGAATACCACACTCAACACTCATCAGATTTCCTCGGTTCCTAAATGTAGCTCGGTTCTTTCTTTCAATAGTTAAACATTGACAAGATAACTCCCCCGAACAACTATGTCATGCAATTTCTTTTTCTGCAAAACACTTAGACTGTGTAAGGGACATGGGACGATCACACAACCCGGAGCACAAGTCCGAAAAATGGCTTGTCATCTATCCATCCAAAGAGGGTAATAATCCAATGATGTAGACCTCAAATGACGTCAATTTCACAAAACAACTGTATCCCTTTCCAAGGAAGTGTCTCTTACCAAGTTCAACCATAAACTGAAACTCGATAGCTTCTTGTCAAAACTGCCATGACAAATATCATGTTGACTCTCACATCCAATATCCACCTCGATACAATACACTCATATCAAGGTGAACATCGAACCTTGCTTGAGAAATTTCTAACCATATGAGTTTGGTTTCCTCCCAACCTTAGGTGACCTACACCACCTCGAGAGTAGTCAACGAGTTCAACCACTCAATTCTACCACTATTGCCCAAAATGAATTCACTCATAAAATTTTCTAACAACCTTCATCAAACTGCGATACTCTTGTCCTTTGCATTCAATCATTTCGATGTTTTTATCTGACTACAACCAGACACACTCCCTTCGAAACAGGGTACTCACCATCACGTTGACTTTATGCGGGTGGTAAAGGGATCATGCAAAAAGTCATGAATAGATCACTCGCTGCCACTATCACATCGATATTTAACCTCGACTAATCAAAGTATCGTCAATAGAATGATTTCCACTTAAGATCTACCGCATACATTGCCACTAGATCCCGTCATTTCGAATTCCCCCTAATAATCAAATGAACAATTTTTTTTACGAAAGCTGATGGTAGCTCTGATTAACCACAAATTTCTCCAATAATATATCAGAGAAGTTTTATCGTCTTTTCCTTGATAACATTTCCTAATAAATATCTTGGTCCATATCAATACACTCTGAGTTCGTACCCTGAACTGTCACAAGGCACGACAACCACAAAGAATTTCCAAAATTCTTAATCAAACCATTCTTGTCAATGTCCTGACACTATATCCCAGAATGCACCAATAAACTCTAGAGAGTCCCCAAACTCAACGATTGCAACTCTTCTTATAATACATTCAAGCATCGACCATCCAATCGATAAAATTCTTACCAATGAGAAGATCTTAATCTCAACAGCTATTACCAACATCTAATTTCTTAAAATTACCGCTTATACTACCAAAAACTCCTTAGAACTAGACAGGAGGATCCCAAGAACTCCGATGGTTCTTGACATCAGAACAAAAAATGAATACTTAATATCATCAAAGTGATCGCACCAAAGTGAAATCCCGAAAATTAAAATCAATCATAAGTCGATGTGAACGTTGTCCATGAATTATTAATGTTCATGGATACCTATTTCGGATATAATCAAATCCTCATGCATCTAGATGGCCAAAAAAACGACATTCATGACTGACAAGGGTATTTATTATTATAAAGTTATGTCATTTGGTCTCAAAAATGCAGGATCGACATATCAACGATTGGTCAATCGCATGTTTAAAGAACATGTTAGAGACATAATGGAATTCTATATCGACGATGTGCTAGTCAAATCCAAAAAGGAAACGGATCGTATCGACCGCATTTAGCAACCTTTCAACATCCTGCGGCAATACCAAATGAAATTAAACCCGAAAAAATGCTCTTTAGGTGTTTATGCACAGAAATTCCTTGGACATATGGTCACAAGAAGGGGCATCGAAGCAAGCCGCAAACAGATAAAGGCGATCATCAATATTCAATCGCGCAAAAGTCTAAAAGAAGTACATCGTTTAACATGACACGTCACAACCCTAAACATGTTTTTTCTCGATCGACTTACAAATATTATCTATTTTATAATGTTTTACCCAAAAAATAAAGGTTTCAATTAGACTAATGAATTTGAAAAAGATTTACAAAACATGGAAAAAAATTCATGTCGTCTCCACCTTTACTATCAAAACCTAAGGACGATTGAAACTTTGCAACTTTATTCAGTCGTCAGATTGACTTCTGTTAGTGTCGTCTTGACTCGTGAAGATGAAAACCAACAACTACCTATTTATTAAATCAGTAAGTCACTTTTGAACATTGTAAAAAGATATCCCTTGATGGAAAATTTGTTTTTCTCGTTAGTTACTGTAGCTAAAAAAACTACGATGCTATTTTGAAAGTCATCCTATTATTGTCTTTACTAATTATCCTTTGAAATCTGTTTTTAGAAAACCTGAGTTACCCACGTCTAGCAAAGTGGAGTATCTACTTTAGTAGTTACGACCTAATATTTCAACTAAGGACAGTTATAAAATCGCAGGCTTTAGCTAATTTTGTCCCCGATCATAGCCATGAATTGGAAAAGTAGGTGGATATTGAAGTCTTCCTAGTGGCAACAATTGTGCAAACATCTGGGTTCTTTAAGTTGACGATTTGTCTGATTTTAGAGGTGTTGTGCTTGGTGTCGTTTTAAGGGTGCCACATGAGGCATGATAATACACTCTATATGTTGCAAATTCAAGGCCACAAATAACGAAGCAAATATGAGGCATTGATCGTCATTATGGATTTAGCCAAGGATCTAGGGGAGACGAGATTAGAAGTGAGAAGTAATTCTCTGTTGGTCTTCAATCAAATGACGAGAGAATTCGCAACTAAAGATCCAAAAATGGTAGCCTATCTTAAAGTGGCCAAAGAAAAATCTCTGATTTTTAAACCTTTTTCTATATATCAAATACCAAGGGACCAAAATACTCAAGCAGATGCTTTGGCTAATCTAAAGTCCACCCTTAGAAAGTCCCATTTGATGTGGTTCCCTTGGTACATCTAACATTGCCTTCTATTAATGACGGAAGACAAATACATGTCCTGCAACAAGGTATTAACTGGTCGAGAAGGAAATTAAAGACTACCTTATCCACGACCAATTTCCTGATGACAAGGTTGAAGCCAGAAAAATAAGATTCAAGTCATCAAGGTATGTAATGATCGTCGATGCCTTATATAGGCGATCGTCAAACGGTTTAAATCTATAATGTGTCTTTGGATCTCAAGTGTAATCATTAAAGACATGCATGAAGGTAAGAGTGGAAACCACTCAAGAAGTCGAAGCCTAGCTAATCGCGTCCCACAACAAGGTTATTATTGGCCCACATTACGACATGATGTCATTAGATATGTTCCAAGTTCTGATGCATGCCAAAGACATGCATGTATGATCCATCAACCTTCTGAAAAATTACGCACGACTTTAACCCCATGGCCCTTCATGTGTGTAAAATTCCCCCTACTCATGGACAAAGGTATTATTATCGGTCCTTCCGGATAATGTCTCAAAATGGACAGAGGTTGTTGCTTTTTCCCAAATCAAGGATAAACAGATCATTTTCTTCATTCAAACTAACATTATTTAGCTTCACGTGTGACTTTCTATAGTAAAAGGATGTTCTCGCGTTTTTTATAAAATGAAGGTGTTCTCGTTTGATCCTTCCCTGTATATATAGGCGTCATTTCAAATGAGAAGATTAAATATCGTGAGAAGGTAAGAAGAGAAGGTTAAGGGAAGGTTCATATGTGAATCATTTGAAAAAATTTGGAAAAATTTATTTGAAGGTTCATATATGAGCCGACATTACAGATTATTCATATGGGTTCACATATGCATCTTCAAATGAATTTTTTCAATGATTCACATATGGACCTTCCATTAGCCTTTCTTTCTCATTTTCTCACTATATCTTATCTATACGGAGTTTCAAGTACAAAAACTCTAATTAATACAAACCATACAAACTATTGAAATAAGATATATATTGACATGATGATAGTTTATTTCTTATTATCTGGATATTTATGGAAGATGATCCGAGTTCATTTATTATGATTAACGCATTAGATTTGGAAACATTCGAGATACTTATGAAACCAGATATCCATTAGAATAGATGGACGATTGAGTTGTATGGTTTATACTAATTAGAGGGTTTGTATTTGTAACTCTCTCTATCTATAGGGGTTTTAAGAACTTCCTAATTCGTGAGATCTATGAGATCCAATTTATGCCACAAAAAATTACTTAAAAGATAAAATATAATTTCTTTTAAATCTCTCTCTCTCTCTCTCCTCTCTCATCTCTTTTTTTGTTAGGGCTAAATGTTTAATTGAATAGAAGTTATGTGCTGATTTTGTAAATACGTTAATGGTATATAAACTTTGCTTAATTAGGATTTTGGAGAGTAATTAGTGCGCCTAATATTGTTTCTGAGCCTTATAGTGTAAACACTCTACATTCAATCATATGACCAGATTGTGTGGCTGTGTGGCTATTCTTTGTGTTATTGATTGATTTTCTAAAGGGCAAATCCGTCATGACCGAGCCAGAACCCGAAGTTCGTCCTCCACCTCCACCACCTCAGGTTGATATGTCCATCGATGAACTGAAATTGTTACTTCTTTCCAAGTTGATCTCTCAATCACCATAAGATCCTATTGAAGTTGACTTGGTACGTTTACTCAGATCTCAGGTCCAACCCGATCCACCTGCTACTACACCATTAGTCACACCTGCAGACTTCAACGCACATCAGTCACACCTGCAGACTTCAACGCACATCAGTCACAGGTAACCTCCTGGCTCGAAAATATTATTGCAACCATTCAGTTTGTGCAGCAAACTCTAGCTACACTTACTAAACGGGTTACATCTTTGGAGACTACTTGCAAAGGTCAAACCTAGGGTGTCAAACATAGGCATGATGATCCGGATGATCCAGATCAACATGAGGGGGAGAAGATAATGAGGACAACCGATCCAGAGACAGTTATTACTGAAGCAGTTGCACAGGGTCAGGCAGAAACAACAGAAAATATCTAGAGCTCAGAGCCTAATTAGGTAGTTGACATGGAGATTAGCTCATTAGACGAGGAAACCGGCATACCTGATGATGTCAACCCAACGGTTGAAAAGCCCGAGGGTAGTGACAAAGGAATGGACGAGGGAAGTATCACCAGAAGATGCGTTCTAGAACCGATTGATATTGAATCTGAGTATGATCCACTGGTTGAAAGAGTAAGAACTGAGCGCGCTCTCATATCGATCAAAGCTGAAATCGATGACTCGTTTCAATTTTCTGACGACGAGTTTCAACAACAAGGAGACTTCGACTACCTTATTTAGCAGTGAACCCTCAGAAATAGAAACGACATCTCTACCAATCCAAACCGACAGCTGACGATTCCACCAGAGCAGAACCAGATCTACCGCTAAAGTGGGAAAGAGTCAGAGTTTTGATTCCATATCTGGAAGATTCAGAGATGAGAATGTACGTTCACTCAATCGGGTGTTACGACCCAGTTATTCTCTATGTTATCCAGTTCGTGAAGAAGCAGATTAGACAGATTGAGTATATCAATATGAGAAAGACAAAACCCCAACCAATCAATCTTGTCAGAACTAAACACCGCATCACAGAGATCAAAGATATCTGCTCCATTCGGTTGCTCAAGGTACTATACCCAGTTTTCACAGTCAAGAGGGATGATGGAAATGAATGGATCTTCACTGAAGCATATTTTAAGAATCTAGAACTACCAAATTTTGAATTTATTATTAGAGATTTGAAGACCAGGATCATCAGACCTCAACCGATCACGTCTGTGCTCGAAGCTGTTAAAAGGTAAATGAAACATGCTATCGTTCTATCTTATGTGGAAAATTTTCAGATGGGTATCGAAAGTAACCAACCCAAAGTCAACCTGCTCAAACCTGATCAAAGCCTACCTAACATCGAGAATGTCTCTGCCGATACGGTTCTTGTCAATCCTAAATTCGGAATCGTCTACAAGAACTGCAAGGGCGACAAATGTTTTCTTCGGCTTAGTCAGATAACTCGATATTGTGATGGTACTTTGATGCTTCTTCGGGATCAACTGGGAAACAAGATTTCCCTAGACGATAAAGGATCAAACAAACTTGAAGCAAGAGATAGAGCACTGATTACCAGAGCATTGGAGACTATTGAACTAATGGTACATATATACCTTCCTTCTTGGTGCTTATAAATCGTAATCATCATTATACAAAACTAAGTTTTTGTCCTCAAAACTAAGGCAATAATAATTGCCCTGTCTGTGGTAAATCCAATTTAAATGAAGTTCTTCGGTTTTTCGCCAAGCATCATTAGGTATTGCTTATAACAACCGGTATATGTCTAATATTACGTATGTTATTGCTTATACACCTTGCAATATTGTACAATTCCTTAGGATTAGAGGATATTACATTTCATTTCAACAATTAATAAAATACTCTTATTTTATTTCATATTGTTTAATTGTATTATATATTTAGTTATATCACTTCTTTTATAATGATTGCACATCTAATTATTCTGATGACTATATGTTTTGCATAAACCCACTATAATGCTAAATTGAGAATATTAATTTTGCAAATAATGCTTAATATTAAGCATGCGCATGTGGCTAACAATGTTTATACAAATTGAACTTAATATCGAAACATTTTTTTGCAACCAAAAAATATAAAAATATATGAAGCTCTTTAGTTATAGGAAAAAATATCATTGAAAATAATTTGCATCAAAACACTCCAATACAATCATCATTTTATATTACATTTTATTATGAAATTACGTTTCATCTTAACTCAATTACATATTTCCTAACAAAATAAATTTCATCACCTCACAATGCACGGTGTCACATACTAGTATATTTAAAAGGAAGATGGTATATGAATAAGGTGACATTCTAAAATTTGAGGATTTCAAAATCTTGAATTGTGGTGTACTATTGGTTATCCCAAATTGATTGAGAGATGAAACATTGAAGAATGAAAGTGTGTATAAATAAGATGAGATGTGAATTTGAGAATGTAAAATGAGGTGGTGCCTTTTAAATCTAAAAGGGGTTGTGCAACTTTTTGGTTTGCCTCTTTTCGGCCAACCCTATTTTATACAAAAAAAAAGTATATAAACCAAAAATTAATACAAAATATAAGGTTAAACAATAAATCAAAACCATAAAAATGGTAGAATTCATACATATCTAAAAGGAAGACGGTAAATGAATGAGATGAAATTACTAAAAAGAAGATAGATGAATGATACGACATTTTAAGATTTGAGAACTTCAAAATCTTGAATTATGATGTTATTTTAGTTATTACACATTGATTAGGAGATGAATAATGGAAGAAAGAAAGCACGTATATTAAAGAAGAATAGATGAGTTTGATAATGTAAAATGTTTGTAATGCCTTTAAAATTCAAAAGGGTTTATGCCACATTTAGGGTTCTCTTTTTGACCAAATAACCAAATAATTTTGTAAAAAAAATATAACTATCTATTTTATATATATATATATATATATATATATATATATATATATATAGAGAGAGAGAGAGAGGAAGGTTTGTTAATCAATAAATCCCAAATATATCAAGCAATTACTTAAAATATGATCATTTAGGAACAAGAACTAGAGAGAGAAAGTAATCTTCATTAGTCACACGTCTGATATTACAATATGAGCTCTCATGTTACAAGCTTACAACACCAACAACCTATATAAACCACCTAACTAACAAGACTTAACCACTAAGGAAAGCAAAACATACAAAGACTAATTATTATAAAGACAATGTTGACTTTTATATCTTTGACTTTCCTATTAAATCTTGGATACAATATTTAAACTTAACAATCTCCCCCTTTATATTCAAGATTTAATAAAAATTTGATACAGATCTTCAGCTCTTGATTCTTCAGCTTTTGTCATTTGAACTTTGAAGCTTTCACAGTCTTTACTTTTTCAGCTCATGAAGAATCTTGGAAAGTCTTTTTCTCTTTGAAGCTTTGAAAGTCAACATGCCTTGAACAAATCTGAAAACTTGAAACTTTGAGTTTAAACTTTGACAACTTTATCTCTGAAAATTCTTTCGTCTGTGATCAAAATTGTATCTTCATCACTTTGATCTCTTGACAGTCTTTAGAAAAACATCTTTAACAGATCATCTTGATTTAACTTTTTTAGAACCTTTCATCATAATCTTTAGAAACAACGGAAGCATTTTGAATTTCTAACTTGAACTTTGAACATGAACTTTGAAATTGATCTTTGTAAACATTCTCCCCCTTTTTGATGATTGAGAGCATCATGATCATCAAAACATCATCAATTTCAGCACAGTCTTTGATTTCCCCCTTTGAAAACAAATAACAATCTCCCCTTTGACAATTTGCGCGTTGATCTGAGAGCCGTCAATTCATGAATGATAAATATCCGAATCTTTTCAAATTCAAACATAATAAACGTGGTAACCCTGAATCAACAGATGAAACAGTTAGAAATGCCTGTCAGTAACACGGAGTCACTGTGTACAACGAATGTACAATATAAGGAGTTGGTTTGATGTTGACTCCCCAGGTCTTCCATTCAATCATTGAAAAACACAAGGTTTATCTATGAATGTTCTAACAGAAAAACAAATTTTATGTGTGCTCGTGCTTGTGCTTGTGTATGAAAGAATTAACACAATGATTGTGTTTCATAAGGCTCGAAGTATGTAAATCACTGAGACAACAATGATTGTACATGGACTCAATGTGCATGAGAAAGGGTCGAAGGTGGGGCAACTTTCCTTCTTTTTCAATATCAGTATCTTCCAAGAGAAGAACCAATAGATTATGTGCTGCTTCCCCAGAAAATGTGAAACATTCTCTTTTTAAGAAAAGAATGAGTAGCTAGTGGGGTTGATGCAAGAGATGGCATGGGCTATTTGCCTATTTCAATGATGGTCACCAAAGAAATGTGAACCAATCAATAATGTGGCTGCCCGACTCAGAAAAATGTTTCGTGCAGAGTTCTGATATTCTTTTAACTCTGATCTCACACCCTCTTTCTTTTAAACATATGAGCTCACATCTAACCAATCTCTCATTTCCATTTTACCTCAACTCACTCCCACACTCAATTCTTTTAGACCCCTCTCCCCTCAATCACTCAAAAGATTTCTTCTGGGGTAGGAAACACTGGTTATCGTGAATCCATGAAAGATCTATTAAGCACTCACACTGAATCCCATGTTCCTAAAAGTACATGTTGGTCAATGATTTTCTTGATATGAAAAGCACAAGAAATCATATGTCATTGTATGTATGCTCATCAAAAATCAGAAATGAAATTTGAGCATTTTTAAACATTTAAGATTTCTCAAAACTTTATATGAAAGAATAATCAAGAAAGAATAGAAATGTTTTGAGAATTTGACAATGATTAAAATCAGAACAAATGAAATAGTTAAGGTATCAAAGAACTGGATATTTTGTTTATATGAACAAATATAAACAATTTAGCAATAAAGGCACAAATTTGAAAAAGATGAATGATGCTCAACTTTGAAAGCAAACGAGGGTATTACCATCGAAAAAATTGGTTCGTTTAGAGACATGGTAATAACAAATTCAAATAAAATATTGAACCGATGTGTGTGAATACTTTACAGTATATGGACAAGATAATACACAAGTATTGATCTTTGGAAACACACGGTCAGTTAAACTTTAAGATCAAAATTTGAAAAACATTTAAAAACACTCTTCTAAATTCATGAAATCTTTTGAGAATAAGAAGTGGTTTGAACATTTAAGAAATTGTTTTTCATGCTTGAAAGCTCTTCTTCTTTCAAACAATCAGAGATCTAGATTAGAAGATATTTTACCTTTTCAGCTCCCCCTCAAATCATGATTAAATGATTTATGTCTTTTGAGCTCCCCCTGGATATTAGCACAATATCCTTCTTTGACCGTTGAAAAACGGGTCCTGATCTGTCATGTGATCAGAAGCCATCACCTGTACTCCCCCTATAATTTATGCATTAGTAGATATATCAATTAAAACAAGATAGAGATCCACAACTCCTTCTGGAATGCGGTCCGTCATATCAGGAAAATCTATCAATGAAAAGTCTAAGATAGAGATCCACAATTCCTTCTGGAATGTAGTCCATCATATCTCTCTATTGCAGAAAGAGTGTACTCCCCCTTGAAGGTTGAGGTCATCATTTGAGTGTTGGAATACGATCTCTTATGATATCACGGGAGTAGAGGGCTTTAATCCTTTGAAGTTCGGGTCCTAAGTTGAGTTACTTAGAAGCCATATTCTTGACATTGAGGTGCAGGTCTTGAACTGTGTTATTAAAGAGCCATAATCTTGACATTGAAGTCCGGGTTTTGAACAGCTGTGTTCAAGCCATTGTCTTTCTTACTCCCCCTTGACGTGTGGTGCCTGCAACACATAATCAATTTTCTTCTTGATACCCACTGGTATTTGGGTCCAGAAATGTTAGTTGCAGTTCGTGTGAGGGTAATGGAGTAAGAACCATACCAGAAATGATCATTGGTCTTGTGGATATGATCATGTGTACAACAGTAAGAACAATAAAATTTATTACCTGAAAACCTGAGTAATTGGTCTTTTGAGTATTTAAGGTCAGGTTTACCTTTATGCTCTTTGTTCTTCTTTGCTTTGTGTACATGTACACATGATGTTTTTCCATTCAACACATCTTTCTTGTCATCTTTGACAAATTTCACATCCAGACCAGTTTCTCTTTCTTGTAACTTCTTCTCCTTGAATATGTATCTGAACCATCTAAATATTCATCAAAGAAAATGTTAGATCGAAGAATCTGATCAAAATATTTAACTGACCTTTGTAAAGAGACAGATTTCTGAGTAGAACTTGAACCAGATTTTTCAAGCTCTTTGATCTTTGATGCAAAGATGTCTCTTTCTTTTACATGTTGGTCAATCTTTTTCGAGAAATCAGACTTCGTCTTCTGCTCTTTCAGTGCAGTAGCAGATAGTTCAGATAGCTTTGAAGTCAGTCTTTTGATTTCAGACTCAAATATGGATCTTTCTTATTCAAATCCTTTCTCTGACTCATTTCTCTGGCCGCATAATTCTTTAAAGAATCCTACATTCTTCTGTTCTATGGCCTTCTTTTCTTTATCAAATTTCTCTCTTTCCAAAATCAGCACTTTCTCAAAATCAGACACTTGTTGAGAAAGTTTTAAGCATTTAAGCTCTACTGACTTCTTCTCTTCAAAACACTTTTTAGAGAAATCTAAGAACTTTTTTGAAAAAATTTTCTTTTCATTTTCAAAAATATCTTTATTTTCAGCAATCTGTTTTTCAAAATCAGATAAATTCTTTCTAAGCTCAGAGTTCTCAGATTCCAATCTCTTTATCTTCTCTTCATTTAGCCCAGAAGATCTTTTCAGAAGATCTTCATGGATATTCTTTAAGGCACTGATTTCCTCTTTCAGTCTTAAGTTTTCTTCAAAATGCTCTTTTGACTTTTAAGAGTGAAAGTCAACGGCATGACCCAGATTTATCTTCTCTAAATTCAGCTTTCTAATCTTCTCTTCAAGTTCTGCAAAATATCCCATTTTGAAAGAGTTCATTAGCTTGATATGAATGATCGTTCCAAACTATATATCAGAAAATCAAAAAAATAGAATTGAAATATTGCACAAAAAGAACTTTTGTCCCCCTCCGTAGACTTAGCACGGGGGTCCCGCTACCCGGTTAGCGGGTGGGGTCAAGGGGCAACGCCCTTGCGGGGTCGAGGGGCAACGCCCCTAGAGAAAAAAAGTTCACATTTAAAGTACATATTACAATTTTAAAAATTTTGACTAAGTATGGAAATGACACTGTTTGCGCAAGATTGAGTTTTGCGTAAGTAATGAGTTGCACAAACCAAGCTTTTCGGAATCAACGTGATGCGCAAAGACAAGTTCTCGTAAGCAGTGAGTTGCGCAAAGTATGGTTTGCGTAGGCCGAAGGATGCGCAAAGTGAGCTTTGCGTGTTAGCCTTGATGCGCAAAGTGAGCTTTGTGTATGCCAAAAGATGCGCAAATGTGAGCTTTTCGTGATCCTTGTATTGCACAAAGAATGGTTTTCAAGACCCACTGAATACGCAAAGAATGTTTTTAAAGCGCAAGAAGAGGTTTGCGTAATCCAAGGGATGCGCAAATCTGCAAGATGAACTTTGAGGATGAACTTGCGCAAACCGTCTATGAATCTTGCGCAAAGTGTATGAACTTGCGCAAACCGTGTTCTTGGCAGATTCTTTCTCAAATCAATCAAAACTTGCAAATTGATCTCAAAAAACTTATCAGAATCATCGTCAAACAATACTAAACACAAAATTACTATCAATTTTCGATTAAAACTAACAATTCACACAAAATCAATCAAGAACAGTATTCGAACGAAAATATCCAGAAAACTCAAATTTCGAAAATTGACATTGAATTAATTGAAATCACAAGATGTAAACAATACAAGAATCAATCCTAATCAAAAAACGAATACAATGAATCCATTTTCTTGCATTAAACCGATTTTTCAACAAAATTCGGATGAAACAGTGAAAACACGAGTTCTTGAAAAAATTCCAGAAAATCAAATTTTCGAACTAAAAATCAAGATTTCAATCCAAATCATTGATCAAATCATTCCTGAAAAGTTTGGTTCAGCTCTGATACCAATTGTTAATCAATAAATCCCAAACATATCAAGCAATTACTTAAAATATGATCATTTAGGAACAAGAACTAGAGAGAGAATCTAGAGAGAGAAAGTAATCTTCATTAGTCACACGTCTGATATTACAATATGAGCTCTCATGTTACAAGCTTACAACACCAACAACCTATATAAACCACCTAACTAACAAGACTTAACCACTAAGGAAAGCAAAACATACAAAGACTAATTATTACAAAGACAATGTTGACTTTTACATCTTTGACTTTCCTATTAAATCTTGGATACAATATTTAGACTTAACAAGGTTCAAACAAGAACGATAACTATTTAAGAAAACATGGAAACAATAAATCATGTGCAAAATCATATATGATTCGGCATTAACGGTCAACACTGCTAGAAAAAAAGCCATTTCCGATGGCAAAATCCGTCGGAAAATGTAATTACCGGCGGATTACGCTGTCGAAAAGTCTCCCACTAGAAAATGACATTTCCGACGGATTTATCGTTTCCATCGGAAATCCGTCAGAAATTATTTCCCATTTCTTAAGAAAGTTAGATTAATCAACATTTTCTTAATCTGATTAATTAGTTTACGACGGATAAAAAATTTATTATTTAATTTATTTTTAACATTTATTTATTAAAAAAGTTATAAAGAGATTTAAAAAAGAAAAACAAAATTCCGACGGAAAATCTGCCGGAAATCCGTCGGTGATTCCGCCGGAAATCAGTCGGAAATTTGTTTCTTAAAATTATTATTTAAACTATCCGCCGGAAATCCGTCGGAAATTTTTTTAAAATTATAGATTTGAATTTATTTCTTTTTATTTTCACCGCCGGAAATCTGCCGGAAATTAACTAAATATATATTAAAAAAAATTAAAAATTGATTTTAAAATTTTAAATCATGTAAATCAAATATGAGAGCTCATTACAGTAATTACACATTACAAATACAACTCATGAAGTTCAAATCCAGAGGAAAAACTTGTTTAGATGAAATGTGAATAGCTAATTATACATGATCTATTGTCATGTACACTAAGACCAAGCTAGAGGTTGGAATTCATCCAATCATGTCCTTGGTGCCATCAAATATAGGAAGAACTTGCACAAAAGGAGCCAACTTCTTATTTTCTTCCAATAGATGTGCAAGGTATGAGTTGTAGTAAACATATAAGGCAAATGAAAACTCAAACCAAAATATGAAAATCTTTATACAGTTTTCAATCAAACCAAAACCTGGAAACCTCTATACAATTTTCAGTCAAACCAGAAAGCAAATGTCTATTTTATATCAAACAAAATCCAAAAAAGCAAACTGCTTAAAACCATCCTAGGAATAGAAAATTAAAAAAGTCTAATAATATAGAAGGGGTTGTACAATGGATACACTACTTTTCTGTTTTCTTCTCACATGAATTAAGCCAACCCACAATATAATTTTGGCTCATAGCTATACGGATCATAAAAGGGAAATAAAGGTCAATTGCTAATTCTCCATCATTGTGAGATTCATGCTAATTCAAGATGTGAAATGTGTAAATAAATAGGTAGTATGCAACCAACCATAAATCATAACAGGCGATATCATGTCATGCCATGCCATAAACATATAACAAATTAACCACTCATTTGAACACTACAAACATGAGACATTCCTAGTGAAATAAGATGAAACAAACTCGATCCTTAGCACACACAAAACCATGTAATTATGCATCAATAAACACTCAAATTCTACATCTTCTATTCCCTCTCAGTGTCAAAATGTTCTATAAATATAATATGCTTGCAAGTAGCATACTAATGATCAAACTCAAAATATTTTCACACAATGCATATAACTCATAACTCATACACTGCATCTATCAACTTGGAAAGGAAAAAAAGGAGCATTCTTACAATTTTCAAGTTCCTCTGTAGCTTTTTTGCACCCTGTTCAAGCTGTAAGTGATGAATCATAGCCCTCCATTGTCGTCTTTTTTTATCAATTTTTAAATGTTGACAACCAAATAAGATAAATAAAACAACCCAAAATTAGTTGATACTTGATAAGAACTGAGATTAGAGAATGTATCAAATGAATCTGTTAACTATAAACTAAAATCATGAGTTACTATTACCTTCTTAATGAAATAACCGGTGCTTGATACTTGATACCACTTTTTCCTGGCCAAAACTACCACCTCCGGCGAAGCAGCCGAACACCTCGCTGTTGCCGTTGGGAGATGAAATATCATCCCCAAGCTGACTATTGGTAAAAGTATCTAAATTCCAACCACAAGAAATAGAAAACCCATGTCATAATTTTACACAAACATCAGAATTGAAGAGATGGGTTAATTAACCTGTAGTTGAAGAAGGTCTTGTATTGGCGGATATGGTAGAATTGGCATTAACAGGAGCAACAGCTTGCATGCAATTTTCCATCTTAGGGTAGTTTGGAGACACTGATGGCGACGAAGGCATGGAAAAAGAATTCGAGGGAAACTGGGAAAGGACAAAAAAAGTGGGTGGGGTTTTGAAAAAAATTTGAATTGTTATTTAAAAAAAGATAATTCAACTTAAAATCTAATTTTTGGATACCTTTCTTTTTCGTTTCAAAAAAATTAATTCAATTTTTCTATAATAATTTTAAAATATTTTAGATTTAAAAATAAAAATGAAATTTATTTCAATTTTAAAATTGAAGTAATTATTTTTGGATAAAAAAATAAGTATTCATGTCAATTTAATAATGTTTATCTTGTATTCATACGCCTAAATCCATTTGATTATTAGTTAGTTTTTCTTTTAGAAAATAAAATTATTATTGTAATACTAAAGGATATCTATGTATGGAGTATGATATATGTATATGAATGTATGTGACGGATATATGTATGTATTATGTATGTAGTAGATATATATGGTATATATGTATGTAGATGTACATATGTGTATAGTAGATATATGTATGTATGTATATATTGGGCATTTATGGACTTTAGTGGTTATTAATGAATTTGATTGGGCCATCATAGGTTTTAATGACTCTTATCGGGTGTCCGTCATAAATCAGTCGGAACATTTCTTATTAATAGAATAAAAACCAATAAAACTGATTAAAGCCCATTATGATCGTTGGTAACTTATTAAGGCCCAATATAATCTATTAGAACTCAATAGAACCGATTAAAGTCTCATTATGATCACTGGTGACTTATTAAGGCCCAATATAGCCTATTAAAACCCAATAGAACCGAAACCTCAATTTAACCGATTTAAGCCCAATAGAACAATTTAAGCCCATTGTGATCGTTGGTGACTTATTAAGACCTAAACAAACCAAATGGTGACTTACTATTTGCTTCTATACTCGTATCGACTGCATCTTAAACCGTTACCATCGAATAGAACCCATTAAAATCCATTTGAATCGAATATAACCCAATACATCCATTAAAACTCAATTAAACGATTAAAACCAATATGAACTGATTAAAGCAAAATTGAACTGACTAAGCCCAATAGAACAGTTTAATCCCAATAGAGCTCGTTATGATCATTGGTGATTAATTAAGGCCCAATAACACAAGTGGTGACTTATTACGTGCTTGTGTACACGTATCGAGTACATAGATGCATGTGTTGTGTTTTAGAGCAATTAGACAACTAAGAACCATTAGACCCTAATATGAACCTCTAAACCACCATTATAGCCCAACATGACATTTTATGACTTATTAAAACCCAATAACACAATTTGTGACTTATACGTGCTTGTGTACACATATCGAGTGCATGGATGCATGTGTTATGTATTAGGGTCAATTAAACAACTAAGAACCACTAGACCCTGATATGAACCACTAAACCACCATTATTACCCACTATGACATTTTATGACTTATTGAGGATCAATAACACAAGTGGTGACTTATACGTGCTTGTGTACACATGTTGAGTACATAGATGCATGTGTTGTGTATTAGAATCAAGTATAACCCATTAAGGCCAGTAGTGGCCATCAAAGCCCAATATAACCTATCAAAGCCCATTATGATCGTTGTTGACTTATTAAGGCCCAATATAACCTAGTAAACCCAATTGAACTAATTTAAGCCCAATATAACCGATTTAAGCCCAATAGAACCATCAAAACTCAATAAAGCCCATCAAAGCCCATTATGAGCATTGTTGACTTAATAAGGTCCAATATAACATATTTAAACCAATTGAACCGATTTAAACCAATTGAACCGATATAAGATCAATATAACCCATCAAATCCTAATTGAACCCATCAAGGCCCATTATGATTGTTGTTGACTTATTAATGCCCAAACACATAGGTGATGACTTATTATGTGCTTCTTTACACGTATTGACTTCATAAATGCATGTGTCATGTATTCGGGTCAATTAGACAACTAAGAACCATTACAACCTTATATAAACCACTCAACCACTATTATAGCCCAATATGACATTTTATGACTTATTAAGGCCCAATAACACTAATGAGGACTTATTATGTGTTTGTGTGCACGTACCCACTCCTAGATGCATGTGTTGTCTTTTAGGGTCGACAAGACTACTAAGAGTCATTATATCATAATACGAACCACTAATCCACTATTATAGCCCAATATGACATTTTATAACTTATTAAGGCACAACTTAACACCATATGTGACTTATTACGTATTTGTTTACAAATATGTACCACATATATGTGTGTGGTGTGTAATCGGTTCGATAGGAAAACTAAACTACCATAGTCCAATACGAACCACTAAACCACAATAAAACCCAGTAAAGCTCAATTGCAAATGAATAAGAATGGATGGAGATGAATTTTGAAAAAAATACACAAAAACGTAATTTAAAAAAAACCCCGCCACAAATCCGTCACAAAAGTTCATTAAATTAATTAAAAAATCAAAAAAATAATTATTTCAAAATATTTCCGTCGGAAAAATATTGGAATTTTATTTAAATTTTAAAATAACCATTATTTTTAGAAAAAGATTTAAGAAAATACAAATTAATTTCCGACGGATTTCTGTCGGAAAATAATTCGAATTTTTAAAAAATTAAAACTAACCATTATTTTGAAAAAAATGTTTAAAATTAAGAAAAAGATTTTAAAAAATTCAAATTGATTTCCGACAGAGATGGAAATTAATTCGAATTTTTAAAATTTTTAAAATTACCATTATTTTTAGAAAATGTTTTAAAATAAAAATAAGATTTTAAAAAATTTAAATTAATTTCCGACGGAAATTAATTTAATTTAAAATTAATATAATTTCCGTCGGAAATCCGTCGAAAATTAATGAATTTAATTTAATTATTTTCTAATTTGTTTTTTTAGTTACTAATTTATTTAATTAAGTAATTTAATTTAAATTAAACAAATATTTGTTACGGATTTGTGGAGGATATTTTATCCGTCACAAATCCGCCACAAATATTAAAAAGAATATAAGTATTTTTTTTCGTAAAATTTCAGTGGCGGATTTGTGGCGGATTTCCGACGGATTTAAGGTGATGTTGACTTTTGTTGACTTTTGTGGAATCCGTCAGAAATCCGCCGGAAATTTTTCTGACGGAAAATCCGTCGGAAACGGCCATCAGTGATAACCCTTTTTCTAGCAGTGCAAAAAAATGGATGTGGGCAACTTTGCCCGTGACTTAAGTCACGACAAAGTCGCGTGAATCATATATGATTTTGTATGTAATCGACCGTTCTCATGTTTTCTTAAATAGATATTGTTTTCGTATTGTTAGTCCCACAATCAGTGTAAAGTAAGATGATACAATCAAATCAATCAATTTCCATTTTTCATTTCACATTTAGAAATCGATACAGTATATGCTCTGTCACAAACTATTAGAGCTACACACACACCACTAGCCATATCCCTATTTATACATAGACACAAAACACTCACACTACATAACATTTACACTACTTTGACTTTGACTTTTTATTACAAAAGACTTTGACTATGCTATAAGAGTTGACTTGAGCTTTGACTTCAGTCTTCTGTCTTCTATGATCTTGTATTCAACATATTTGTGCACTAACAAGTATGAACCCACCTCTCTCTCTTTGTGTGTGTATATATATATATATATATATATATATATACTATATTATAAAGCATTTATAAAAGAATCTTAAAAATAATTGTTAAAGCTTAATATACCGCTATTTAATGTTAATTACTTAAAATCTCTTAAAAACAATTATTAAACCTTTATGTACTACGTTTAATGTCATTTATTAACTTTCAATCTTTATCTCTAACCATTTTAACTCCCCTAAAATCATTCCCCACTTCAACTCCCCTAAAATCACTTCCCACATAACTAAATACAGGATAAAAATCAAATTTTAAATTTAAAAAATCTAACATATAACTAAAAAAAATTTAACAGAATATTTAATGTTTATTTTATAAAAATTTATTATATTATTAAATCTAAAATAAATTACATTATTATTAAACTATCGAAAAACACTTAAAAACAAGTTTTTATGCATTAAGTACTGTTTATTGATACAAAATTCAAGATTACAAGTCATGATGCATGA
This sequence comes from Arctium minus, assembly GCA_954870635.1. Classification (NCBI taxonomy): domain Eukaryota; kingdom Viridiplantae; phylum Streptophyta; class Magnoliopsida; order Asterales; family Asteraceae; genus Arctium; species Arctium minus. The sequence goes on along the minus strand of OX941081.1, from coordinate 125,714,226 downwards.
GTATATATTTCTAAAGCTATAAGTTTGAATTCATAGCTAACTGATAAACATAATTAAAACAGGATAAACATCTCAATTTAAATATAAATAATTTAAAATATATAAGATAATCATTGAATTCTAATAAAATACTTAATTTTTTATATAGAAAACATTATATTATTAAGCCTAAATTAAACAAATTTATATAAAAAAAACCATTATCACTCTCTCAAAATCATCCAAAATCGTACAATAAATTGATAAAAAAACAAAAAATAAAAAGAAACATTAAAATTGTGATGTATCTCGCTGCATTACGCGAATACATTTCTAGTATATATAAGGAATAACCAATGGTATTTGAGGTGACATTATGAGATCCGAGTATTCTCAAATATTGCATCGTGGTGTTGTTTTAGTCATCCCACATTGTTGAAGGAATGTTAGATTTCACAATGTAGATGAGTATAAGAAACAAGGAGGGATGACTTTGATAAGTAAAAGATTTACTTGGCTAAAAATGTCTTTTTGACCAACCAATAGAGAAATTTTATAGAACATGACATAAATTTTTATACATAGGGGAAAGTTCAAACGAGAAGCTAAATATTTTGTGATAAGGGAAAATGTTCTAATATCATATAAGATTACATGCATGATACCCAAGCATAATCATATATGATTAAACACATGTTGCATTGACAATACATATACGCTTAATCATATATGCTTAAACGTACCCAAATGAGTGTAATCATAAGTGATATTGAGACTTCCCTCCTTCTCGCAAAATGTGTAACTTCTCGCATGATCCTTCCTATATATATATATATAAACAAAAAAATCTTTATATTTTTATATTTCTTTCTTTATATGTATAAAAAAACAATCTAGAGTATTTGAGGTGGCATCATGAGATTTATGTGTTCTCAAATTATACATTGTGGTATTGTTTTAGTCAATCCACATTGAGGAGAGAATACAAGTTTGATATTTTTGTGACTATAAGGAATGAGGAAAGTAGACTTTATATAAATTTTGAGATGTAGTGAGTTTGGTAATCCCACATTGGTGATAAAATGAAATGTTTTATGAAAAATGTGAGCACATGTTGACAAGAGGACACGATGCTTATTTGCAGCAACTTATAAGGTTGGCTAATTTTAGTCGGCCTCTTTTATTGATAAAAATTTTCAAACTCTTCGTAACAACAATAGTTACACTACAAAACTGAGGGATATTTTAGACGGAAAAATCCTTCGAAAAGTCGTTGAATATGTGGATTTTTGACGGAAAATCTTGTCGGTTAAAATTTGGTTGAAAATGGGGGTTTTCGAGATATTTTAAATGGAATTTTCGATGAAACAGATCCGTCAAAAAACCCATGCAAATTCCAAGGGATTTTCGACAACCATTTCGTAGAATTTTCGACGAAATTTCAAGTTTCAATGGATTTCGACGGATTTTGTATTTGTGGGATTTTCGACGGATTTTGTCTTTGTGGGATTTTCGACGGATTTTGTCTTTGTGGGATTTTCGATGGAATGTAACTTCATGAGATTTTCGACGGATGTAACTTCGAGGGATTTTCGACGAAGTACTATTTTCATGGGATTTTTTACGGCAATTGGTCAAAAGTAGGTGACCTTTTGTGACAGCTTTGCATGAGATTTTCATGGGATTTGTGGCGGATTTTCCATCGAAAATGTGAACTATTTAAAAAAAATTAAGAATACGTGTTTCCCCTATATAGAGTAATATGAATATGCCCAAACACAACTACAAATAGAGTAATCTAAATTTCTCCACATGTAACTACAAATATTAGGAAATAGAGTAATATGTCTTCATAAATCAGGAGGAGGTGGGGGTGGGGTAAAGCTGATTGGAGCATCAGTGAATCTCGCGAAGTGCTCCATTTTTCTCATTTGTAAACCCGTGGATTGAACTTCTTGGCGATAAACATCCTCCCCCCCTCTTTGAGAGGGGATTGGGGGGCTACATATCGCCCTGAGAAGCACTCTATTATTTGTTCTTTTTGGCGCTCCCCCTCCCAAAGGGGGGAGCACAAAAGAACAATCAATCTGCTACTGTACTTGCTGCTATATCCCCTGCTGCTCTGCAATATGCTCATCTCTCCTTTTAAGTTCCTCCTTCAGGCGTCATACCTTCATTTATTCAACATAAACAACTAGTATCAATTGAACATAATCTAAATTTGTAAAAGATAAATATATCAATATTTACCTTATTAGAAGTCCCCTGCTCTACTGAGAAGACTGCATGCTGGATATGAAACTAGGGGTACCGGTCATCACGTATTGTGGATTGTGTGGCGCACTGAACCCGTAGATCCTCCCATTCTTCACTCCTACGGCAACGTCCGTCCACAGATCAATGTTCCTAACTGTGGCTGAGAAGTTGTGTCCTCTCCATACTTTTGGACGATCGACTGCTCATAATTGGACTACAATTGCCAAAAATGATAAGAATAAAAATGAACAACATAACGCCTGTAAATTTTGAACATATCCTCAATAAACCAAGCCTAACGTTTGTCCAACAATCGACAACCCAAATATTCGACGGATCTCAAATATTCCATCGAAAATTTGTCTAAAATGTAAATATTAAAAAAAACATATTATAAGCTTAAATATTTTTGTACTAAGTAGTTATTTTAAAAAATATAAAATATTAGATGCAAGTTAAACCCAAATATGTATTCAGTTCATGGTTTGGTTTATTAATTGAACCTATATTCTAATCCACTACTTGACCAATTTAGATAGGGTCACTTTTTCGTTTCCATATTGATCTTTATGTTTCTTTTTAATTTTGTTCCGGTTCCAACCAAACACACCTTTAAATTAAATTACTCCACAAACAAGTTTTATGGAATCGTAATAACTCATATTGGATATTATTATATCTATTATTGGATTTTACTGGGTGTAACTGGACTGAAATGGATCTTTATGGCGTTAATGGGTCGTTGTGATCTAAATGGATATAATGAGTCTTATTATCCTTAACAAGTCTAAATGAGTCATAATAAGTCTGATTATACCTTAATGAGTCTAATTAAGGTATATCGGGTCATGGTGGACCCCAACGAGTCTAGACGGGTCATGATACGTATAATTAAGGCATATCGGGTCAGTACGTATATTGGGTCTTATTATCCTTAACAAGTCTAGCTAAGTTGGTCATATGAGAGACTACGGGAGTCATTATCGATCTGATTAAGCTTTAATGGGTCTAACTGAGGCACAACAAGTCATTGTGGTAATATCTTAATGTGTCTTTTTGGTTTAAGTGAGTGGGTATTATTCTCTTTAACTAGTGTAATTAAATACATTCATATATGTCGAGTCTCTAAATGGGTCGTAAGCAATCTGAATAAATCTTAACGGGTGTAATTAAGTCACACTAAGTCATGATGGTCCTCAATGACTCATTAATGGGTCGTTTCGGTTTGAGTGAGTATAACGCTTATTTGTTATCCACTTAGATACCTTAAGTTAAGATACATTCTAAGACTTTAAGATATATGATGAGTACCAACGTACATATGATAATTAAGTTATACATGCACAAATGTATAGCTTATACCTTTTAACGGTCAACAATATTCAGTACGGTACATCTAGACACATTTTTCGATGGATTATCTACAGAACATCGACGGACTTAAAAGAAACATAATTATTTGAATAATTTTCGACGTATTGTCAACGGAAGGAATGCACAAATTTTCAACGGATTTGAATAAAAATAATTATTAATTATTTGATTAATTTTCGACATATTATCAATGGATGGCATCGACCAGTTTTCAATGGATTTGAAAAAAATATATTAATTATCTGAATAATGTTTGACATATTATCGACAGATTGGAAACTTTTCGACAAACACGAATATCATCAAAAACTTGTCGAAAATCCGTCTAAAATCTTCGACGGAATCTCGACAGACCTTTTTCCGTCAAAATCCAACAAAAAAGTCAGAATTTTTTTTAATTTGTTTTCCATCGAAACTCGGTCGAAAACACCCGATTATCTAGTAGTGTTATATGGTTGTGCGACATGTCATTTGAGTTCTTAATCATCAATATAAAATATTTCTTAAACTTGAAATAAGGTGACTTTGGTTATCCAACATTGGTGAGAAAATAAAAAATTGTATGGAATATGTGAGTATATATCGACAAGAGGAGATGATGTCCTTTTTGACAACTGATATAGTTGGCTAGTCGAGCCTTTTTTCTGGAAAAAAAAGTCTTCAAACTCTTCGTAACAACAATAGTGATATGGTTGTAGGACATGTCGTTTAAGTTCTAAATAACATTACAACAAAATTATTACTGATGCATATCAAACTCTTCGTGACAACTAACGATCAATAGATGCAAATTAACCATTGGGAATACATTCATTGTTTTAAATTGTTTCTTTCTACATGTTAACTAAGAAATTACGTTTCATCTTAACCAAATCAAGTACTTTCTTAAAATATTTATTGCTATTGTGCAAAGCATGGGGTCCACACTAGTGTTACATTAGTTTATATCAAGGAGAGAAAACATTAGTCTATCTAAAATCCTCTTTCAAGATGAAAGTGGTACTTCAAAATGATAGAATGACAATTTATGACCAACATTCCTATCTATTTTCGCAGAAGAACATCAATCATGAGCTAAGTTCGTGATCTGAGGCTGAACTTTCGTACGAATCACGAAGATGAAATAATTCATATTCATCATGAGGCTTTTGTGCATACTTTAGTGGCGCTTGTTTTTTAAGAGGTGCTGAAGTATGAAGTCTGATTTCACTCCTGATTAATAAGAGGTGGTGTTGAAATATGAAATCTGAATAATAAAATTGTTTGTTTTTGTAAACTGACAAACGTCTGAATATGTATAATTGTCTATTTTATCCCTCAAAATGTTATACGGTTGACTTATAAAATCATCAATTCATTTTAATTAAATTATAATAATACCATCAATTTTTAACACATTCAAAAATATACTACTATCAATTTTAACACATTCAAAATTTCAACTAGAATATATCAATTGATTCAAACACAATAAAAAACATGAACAAAGTCTCATAACAACTAAAATCAATCTTCATTTTGCATTAATTATGTCGCGATTTCTTCCTTAAAATAGCCATATTTGTTTGGTCAACAGTACCATGCGATTGAACCTCTTCAGCCTCATGCTCGTTATCGTCTCGTTGCTCATTGATTTGGTCATATTCAGAAGATAACTCATCACTTAAACCTTTCTTTCGTATGAAGTTGTGAACCGCAAAACATTCAATAACAACGTCTCTCTGAACCTTAAGTAAAAACGATCCATTCTTTTCAATATTGGAAATGTGCTTTTAGGACACTATAAGCATGTTCAATAACATATCTAAGTTTTGAATGAGAATAATTAAACTTTTCATACATGTTCATTGCACGTCTACGACGAAAATCTCCAAGCCAATATCTAACACTATGATACAGTGCCATAAATTCTCGAGTATTCATATAAGCAGCATCACATAGATAATATTTATCTTAAAACAATAAATTAAATAATGATTTTTAAATATAGTAAATATATTACCTCTAAATCGTTAGTATACCCGAAGGAGGAAAAGAAAATGGGAAAATAGAAATGGGATAAAGACGTAGACTAGTAAGTCCAAAACAAAGTCCATGTTAGACTGATTGCCTCCCCATGATCGACCCGTATGGTACACCTCCCGTACGCTTGCGGTTATAAATTTAAAACAATTCAAGTTTTTACCTCTCCGGCAACAGAGCCAAAAACTTGAAGTGTTTTAAATTTATAACCGCAAGCGTACGGGAGGTGTAGCATACGGGTCGATCACAGGGAGGCGATAGACTAAACATGGGCTCGTTCTAGACTATGGCCTAGCTACGTGAATTCATCAATATTTTGATTTTTTATATTAAAACTAATTAAATAAACAAATAAACGAATGGAGCAAAGCAAACTAGCGGACATTGGGTAATGTCAACTTCAGATTTTGGTAATGGTGAGAATTCGTTATGGAAAATTATTTCAACCCTCTTTCGAGGTGGAAAATCTTTTCTAACCCAAGACTCGTATTTACTTTCGCAAAATGTGTACGTTGGGAAGAAACATCATGATTTAAAATGAGTATTTTTCCCGATCAACGTCTCTAACTATTTATCATGTTAGGACCATTGTCACTGATCAATTTAATCTAAGTAAAAAGACCGAACCTTCGTTCATATCTAAAACTAATCGAATTCAACTAAAGACGTTTTATAAAAATTGGTTAATCAAACATTAACTTTCGTTATATGAAAAATCAACCAATTAAAACTCAAAAGTTTATTATAAAAACAATTGATCAATACCACAACGTCTATCTAAAGTGACGATTACCCAAAAGAACGAAAGTTAAACTACATCACAAAATGTAAATATAAATCTAAACAAAACAATAAAATTAATCTACGAAAACTATAAAGATCGATCCAAGGAGTGTCACTCTCCAAGAATCGTTTTTAACCTACGAAAGCGGTAAATAAATTAAGAAGCGTTGCAAGAAATTAAAAATGGAGAAGTAAATATAGATTCAAACATAAATATAAAATATGGAGAAAACGAAACGTTACAATAGATGTTGAATGTGGATGAAAATTTGTCATATAACCATCTTCATCTTCGATCCGTCAAAACACCGTATCTTCTTCACATATCGAAAGACTCAAGGAACGATAGATTACAAGTAAATAAGAAACTAACTAAACCTAAATCTAAATCTAAATCTAAATCTAAATCTAAACTAAAAGGATAAAGAACAAAAGAGAAAAAGAAAAAAAACAAACCAAATCTAAAACCTAAAAACAAAAAACAAAAAACAAAAAAAAGAAAAAGAAAATTTTGAACTCCACGGCGTGGAGTGGTGGAGAAGAAAAGAAGACCCAAAAAACCTAAAAAAACAATTTTATTTATAAAATAAATATTTCAAACCATCCCTTCAAGATTGATGTATTTCCAAAACCACCCCTTTTAATCTCCTTTCTTTGAATTAAGTACTTGATAGATTCTTTTTTTTTTTCAATCTTGATTCAACCTTGTACCATTATTCTTGAATTGGTCCACCGCATTATATGATTGATCAAACGCTCCAAAATCTATCTTCATCCATGTTCACACTTTCAATGTAAATTACCTGTCAATTGGATCATAAATTGTATTCAAGATTAAAGTTAAAGTTAAGGGTTTAAATTGCAATTGTGTTAAAGTTAATTAGAGGGTCTAATTTGTAATAAGTTAATAGTTATTAGTTGTTGGGCCCAAGCCCATTAGGCATTAGGCCTAAGTATAAATAGGTTTTATTATTTAGTTTTTGTTGAAGATACCTCATAATCATAATTAGCCATACGTATTTTCTCTGTATTCAAGGTATCAAGAACACACAAGGTTTTCATTGATTATTCAAGGGATTGGTATGTTATTCTAATCTTATTATCTCTTGATCTATATTGTGTTATGTGTTAGTTTATCAACTAGATTAAACTGGGTTAACAAGTGGTATCAGAGCCTAAAGAATCAAGTTTTTTTTGGATTAAATCTGTGTTCTTCATGTTCATCGATAACTCACTATGTGCAAAATTAATTTCATAAATTAATGAGTTCTTATGCATAAAGTTGATTCAATTAGGTGTGTTCTATGTTATTGAATAGCATCTGATAGTTTAATTACGCTTTAATTCATTAATCAATTGGCTTTTGGAGGACTTTTAGAATATGGGTTCGACAACTTCTCATACCGGTCGAACACTGTGTTCTTCAAATTGATTGACAAAAAGTTGTTTTTAATCATTAATGTTGATTGGGTTGTGATCGATATGTATTTGTGGTAAAGTAGTCTGATTTTTACATCTGAATTTGAGCTCTTGAGTGTTTCTGGGTTGATTATCGTCGTTCTGGGTCGAGTCTAAGAACATACCGGTCGGGGTCATCCCGGTTGAATACATTGTATCGGTCGAATACACCCCGGTCAACACCTTACCGGTCGCCCGGTAAACTCACAGTCAATACCGATCCAAGTAGCATACTGGTCGACACTCTTGTATGGTCGACATTGATCCGGTCCCTGTCTAATACCGGTCCATAGACTGGTCCGGTCGACAATACCGATCGAAGCATCTTACCGGTCGCACCACTTTGGTCCATACCGGTTGAGACACCCCGGTCACAGTATCCAGGTCGACACCGGTCGTGAGTACCGGTCGACACACCGTCAGGTCCCGGTCGCATACCTGTCAATATTCTGGTCCGGTCAATACAATACCGGTCGAAGTACATTACCGGTCGGACAGAACACCGGTCAGCACATCGGTCTAGCAAAATTTGTCTTTTTACACCAATTTCACATTTTTCCATACTTAGACAAATTTTTGCAAACTGTAATATGGCCTCTGAGTGTCAAAATTTTTTTCTCTAGCAGGACCCCCGTGCTAAGTCTGCGGAGGGGGAAAAAGTTTTGTTCTTGATCAAAACTTTCTTAATTTCATTTTTCAGTATTATTGCTTTGTGTTTTATACTGTGCAAATTCTGTATTTAATTATATTTGGAAATTTATTTTTCTGAAAATTTTTAAGTGTAGTTTTTATCCAATTCTTGATTCTAACGATCTCATCTAGTTGATTGTCTTGGTACAGATTAGTTTGATTTCTAACCATACAGCTAAGATGTCGAATCAGCTTCTCTCAATGGGCTCTCAGTCCAAACCTCCTGTCCTCATGGCTGATGAATATCAGCAATGGAAGAAGAGAATGATCCAGTTTCTGAATCACAAGAACAGAGAATACATGGAATCAATCATCAATGGTCCAGTAAATCCAATGATCAGAGTACCTGGTCAAGCAGAAACTGAAACCTCTCCAGAGATTCCTGATAGGTTTGTCCCAAAACCATACCAGTATTTCAGTGAAAAGGAGAAAGATCTTTACAAGATAGATGAAGAGGCTCTCATTTATCTGACAATGGCAATACCAAATGACATCTACAACCACGTAGACAGTCGGAGCTCTGCTAAAGAAGTCTGGGATGAACTATCAAGACAGTTTGAAGGAAGTGAAGCCTCCATCCAAGACAAGCAGAATCTATGCATAAATGCCTATGAGGGGTTTCACGCCCAGGAAGGAGAGACGCTGCTAGAGACCTACAACAGATATAATATCATTCTCAATGACTTGCGGAGGAACAATATCTCTAAATCAGCTTCAGAGATAAATTACAAGTTCATCAAGAACCTGAATCCTGAGTGGAAGAACTTTGCCATCAACCTTCAGATGTCAAAGAACATGGCTCAAGAAAATGTCACTGATATCTTCTCTACTCTTTCTCAGCATGAGGATGAGGTGAGAACCATCAATACTGTGTCCAATAAACTGAAGGATTCAGTGGCTCTCATAGCTGGCAAAGGTCCTGCATCCTCTGCAAGGTCAAAGAAAAAGGTGTCTAAAGCTCTTGTCACGGATTTTACTGAGTCCGATTCTGCTTCGAGTGATGAAGAACTGGAGATTGATTCTGATCCAGATATACAGAAGTTCTCTAAGGACTTGGCTCTAATTACTCAACGATTCAAGAAGAGCTTTGGCAAGAAAAAGTACTACTCAAAGCTAAAGTATGATGGTTACAAGAAAGAGAAGTCTGAGATGCGATTCAAGCAAAGGCATGGAAAAAGAGAGGAAGGAAGAGAAGACAAGAAGGATGATAGAAGAGAAGAAAAGAGAGAGGATAATAAAGAAGAAATAAAGGATGAACCAAGCAGATGCTACAACTGCGGCAAATTTGGGCACTTCTCCAGAGATTGCAAGTTCAAGAAAGTGAAGAACTCAGAATACTACGCGAGGAAGTCACTTATTGCCAAGAAAGCTGAAGAGGTAAAGGTGCTTATGGCTGAAGAAGAAAACTGGCTGTTCCAAAGTTCTGATGACGAGGAGCACGCACACTTCACCCAAGTTTCCTACATGGCAAAACTGGATGGTGACAATGAAGATTATGAGGCACATTCTGAAGATGCGAATTCTGAGGTAAGTGATAATTCTGACCTTATTGAATCTCTAATGGCCCAAATACATAGTATGAAAGATGAATTTGCTTTACTGAAAGGTAAACTTAGCTCTGCACATCAATCGGTTTTAAGTTTTCGTGATGAAAACGCCTTGTTAAAAGTTGTTGTTGAAGACAAAGAAAAAGAAAAGGATGGTTTAAAAACTGAAAAAGAGTCTTTAAAAAGAAAAATATTTGGCTTAGAAAAGGATCTTGTAAATCTTAATGCTGAAAAGGGTGAGTTTAAAATCAAATTCGAAGTCTGTTTTCAAGAAAGAAATGAAGCTTATACAAAGATCAAGCAATTGGAGGATATTAATATGAAACGAGGTTAGACTGAGCAGACATTAAATCTGTTGACCAATAAACTCCAAGACGAAAGGTTTTATAAACTTAAACCAGGTTTGGGTGTGCCAACTAACGAGATTTTGAAAAAGGCACCGGAGCACTTATATAATTTTGATAAATTTGGCTCCGCAATCAGACCCATTCCTAACATTCGTGCAACCTTTGTTGAAGCAAGTACTTCTAAACCTTTTACAGAGACCAAAGGTCGAGAAGAAATAGGGAAGGACAAGTCTTGTGAAACTGATTCTCAAAATTCTTTTAAATCAGTTGGTTTTAAAGACAGTGATTTGAACAAAAGCTATGAAACTCGAAAGATCGAATTAACTGAGTTTGATTCACTGTTTACCACATCAAAAGAATCAGTCAGCAATGACACGGTTCCACCTGAGACTGCATGCAAATATGATGAGTATGAATCGGATGTTGATCCATCTACTATACCATCAGTCTCAAATCCCATTGCTTCTAAACCTTTACTTGTTGAAGAGGTTGAAGAAGAAACTATCATCACGAATGAATCTTGTTCTAAAAATGATAAAATGGAGTTTATTGAAAACATGACCGAGGAAAGGTTTTCTGAAATGATGAATGCTTCTAACTCTGATCCTGTTTCTATGTTAAAGGAGTCAAATTCTGTGAATGATCATACATCTGAATTGATGAAGCAAATTGATCTGTTGCAACAGTCTCTTGACGAGGTTGAAGATGAAAACTTTGATCTCAAATTTAAGCTTGAAAACTCTTTGAAAGAAAATCAAGAACTTTTCACAGAGATCAATGATTTGAAAATTACTTTGTTTAAAAATGCTTCAAATGATAAACAAATGTCCAATGATCCAAGCTGGAAGGTAAGAACTAATCCAGAATTTGATGCTCTTGCAAAACCCTCAGTTGTTTACTCTGATTGTTCTGAATATCCACCTAGTATTTTTGAAAAGGGTGAGACTTCAAGTAACTCTAGCAAAGAACCACCCTCTAAGATAGAGACTAACAAGGTTCCTGTTTCTGTTTCAGATATAAAAGGAAATGGAGTTGGGAGGAGTAAGAAGAATAAAGATACTAGTTTGAATAAAAATGATAGTTTGACTTCTAGTGAATCTTTTGTTACAAATAGTTGTATTTCAGACAGTGTTATTTTGAAACGTAATTCTTTTGCTGGACATGAATGTAAGATTTGTTCTGATAAATCTAAGTTTATGAATTTTGCTCGAAAGAATCTTTATTGCAAACACTGTTGGGATAACTCATTCAAATACTACTCCCCTCCTAAGTCCAAAAAGAGCAAAAGAAAAGCTAAACTGAACCTTAACTCCAATTCTACTTCTAACTCTTCCACACAACCCAAAGTGTTTCGAGCTAAGGTTTCCAATCCTAAATCTAAGAAGCATTTTCAGGAATTAAATGTTAAGATGGTTTGGAAATGGGTTCCAAAACCCCGTTATGAATGGAGGGTTAAAGTTAAACCTGCTGATATTCCTGAATTGCGTGAAGCTAACCGCGAAGGACCCATCTTGATATGGGTACCTAAGAAAAACTAATTGTCTCTTTTGCAGGCCTGTCGATTGTGGGTGATAGATTCCGGATGTTCACGCCACATGACAGAATTCAAGCACCTCATGCATAACTATGTGGAGGAGCCTGCCGGAGCAGTTCGTTTTGCAAATTCTGAAGTAGAAGGACACGTCAGAGGATATGGAATGCTGGATAATGGATTTGTGAAGATTCAAAGAGTGTTATATGTAGAAGGTCTTGATCATAACTTGTTTAGCACCAGTCACTTCTGTGACATGAAATATCAAGTCCGCTTCACAACAACTCATTGCTATCTTGAGGATCCCGATGGTTACGAAGTCTTCAAAGCTGAGGGCCATGGAAATCTATACTATGTAGATTTTTCTACACTCTCTGCCACACGTCCAGTATGCCTACTAGCCAAAGCTTCTAAAGCATATCGTGGACGTGGTATCGCCGGTTGTCTCATCAAAATTTCCGATCCATAGCTAAGCTACAGAGACAAGGTCTGGTCAAAGGTCTACCAGAAATGAGGTTTGAGAAAGACCCACTATGTTCTGCATGTGAGATGGGTAAAATGAAGCGAAGATCCTTCAAGTCCAAAGCTGAATCATCAACCTCATCTACACTGGAACTTCTTCATATGGACCTTTGTGGCCCAATGCGAATGGCGTCTATCAATGGCAAGAAGTACGTTTTAGTAATGATAGATAATTATTCAAGGTCTACATGGCTCGAGTTTCTTCGCAACAAATTAGATGTGCCAGAATTGATTATCGTTTTCATCAAGCGCATTTAAGTACGTCTTCAATTGCCAATCAGAACTATTCACAATGATAATGGCACGGAGTTCAAGAATGATACCTTACAGAGTTATCTTACTTCTGTGGGGATTTCACATAATTTCTCCTCGTCCTACACTCCACAGCAAAACGGCATTGCTGAACGGAAGAACCGCACTCTTGTTGAAGCTGCTCGTACTATGCTTGCATATTCAAATCTACCCATGTACCTTTGGGCCGAGGCAGTCGCTACATCATGTTTTACTCAGAATCGTACCATTGTGGTCAAGCGCTTTAATAAAACAGCATATGAGTTAATCAACAATCGTAAACCTAACATCAAATTCCTTCGTGTTTTTGGTTGCAGGTGTTACATTATGCAAGAACGTCAAGGATTATCAAAATTTGATAAGAAAGAGGATGAAGGATATCTCGTTGGATACTCTCTGACATCCAAAGCTTATCGAGTTTACATTATTCGAACCAAGACGGTTGTTGAGAGCATGAATGTCTCCTTTGATGAGAATTCTACTAGGACTTCTGAACACAACAGTTCAGAACTTGGACTTAAGAATAAAGCTTCTATTCACCCCGGAATAGAACTAGTGTCTAAAGGATCTACTACTTCTAACTCTAACTCTACTTCATCTGAGTTAGATTTACTGTTTATTGATGCCTTCGATGATATTTGTGCAGATTTTGACAAAGGCATATCTACATCAACAACAAGCTCAGAGGTCCTTGCTATTTCTGAAGATATGTCTGGACCTTCCGAAGCTGTCACTGCTACTGCATCTCCATCAGGTACAACCAAACCGTTAGTTTCTGAATCTACTAATGTTGAATCTGTCTCTGCAGATAATTCTTCTGGAAATGAAGTCACGAGTACTTCAGCTGCTACTCCCGAAGCTTCAGTATCAGAAACACCAGTACAAGATGTCTCGAGTACATCTATGGAGCTACCTGCTGTGCATGATGAGAACGATGCATCAAATACGCAACAAACAGTTGAATCCTTACCAAGCATACATCGTTGGACTAAGGATCATCCCCTGCATAACGTGATAGGTGACGTACAATCTGGTGTCACGACATAGTCTGCATCTGCAAATTTCTGCATGTTTTCAAGCTTCCTTAGTTCCTTAGAACCAAAGAAAGCATCAGAAGCTCTAAATGATCCCTTCTGGATTTCTGCTATACAAGACGAGCTTCTGCAATTCGTACGGAACAAGGTATGGCGCTTGATCCCACAACCTAAAGGTAAAACTGTTATTGGAACTAAGTGAGTATTCAGAAACAAGAAAGACGAGGCTGGAGTAGTTGTGAGAAACAAAGCTCGATTGGTTGCAAAAGGGTACTGTCAACAGGAGGGCATTGACTATGACGAAACATTCGCCCCTGTTGCAAGGATCGAAGCCATCAGAATCTTCTTGGCATATGCAGTGCACAAGAACTTTACAGTCTATCAAATGGACGTAAAGTCGGCTTTCCTAAACGACGTTCTGCATGAGGAGGTCTACGTGGCTCAACCTGAATGTTTCGTTGATCCTCATCTCCCTGATCATGTCTACGTTTTAGACAAAGCACTTTATGGTCTCAAACAAGCACCACGATCCTGGTATGAAACTCTCACTAAATTTCTACTTGCTTCTGGTTTCAAGAAAGGTACAATTGATACTACCTTATTTCTTAAAAGGAAAGGTGAGGACTTGATTCTCATTCAGATTTATGTTGACGACATAATATTTGGGTCGACAAATCAGAAATTTTGCAAGAACTTTTCTAAAATCATGGAAACAAAGTTTGAAATGTCAATGATGGGTGAATTAAATTTCTTTCTTGGTTTACAAGTAAAGCAATTACCCGAAGGCATTTTCATTAATCAAGCTAAATATATAAAAGACATGTTAAGAGAGTTCAATATGTCAGACAGTTCAATCATGACAACGCCAATGGCTACTGGTACTCTCTTGGATGCAGATCCCTCTGGGAAACCTGTTGATCAAAAGGTGTATAGTAGCATGATTGGCTCTTTACTTTATCTGACTGCTAGTCGCCCAGATATAATGTTTGCCACATGTTTTTGTGCGAGATATCAGTCTAATCCTAAAGAGTCGCACTTTAACGCTGTTAAGCGAATCCTTAGATATCTCAAAGGCACTCCTAATTTAGGCCTTTGGTATCCAAAGGATTCTCGTTTTGATCTAACCGCCTTTACAGATGCTGATCATGTAGGATGTAAGCTAGACCGGAAAAGCACCTCTGGATCATGTCAATTTATAGGTGATAAACTTGTGAGTTGGACCTCAAAGAAACAAAACTGTGTTTCAACATCCACTGCCGAGGCTGAATATGTAGCTGCTGCTAGCTGCTGTTCACAAGTTCTCTGGATGAAGACACAGTTACGGGACTTTGGGTACAACTACAAGCGCATCCCTATTTATTGTGATTCCAAGAGCGCGATTGCCATAAAAGCTAATCTGGTTCAGCATTCGAAGACCAATCATATAGATGTACGCTATCACTTCATCAAGGATCATGTAGAAAAAGGTGATATCGAAATGCACTTTGTTCAAACTGACTTCCAGTTAGCTGATCTTTTCACCAAGCCGTTGGATGAAAAGAGGTTCCTGCTTCTAATCAGCAAACTTGGTATGTTAAACATGTCTTCTTAGCCTTACTCATGATTCTAGGGGGAGTATTCTGACTCTTAATCTTGTTGCTAACGAGAGATGAATCATTTTCACAAATGATTACCATGATTTCTTATATATGCAGGTGTGTTCAAGTGACAATGGCTTCTAATCACATCGGATTAGAACCCGCACTTCAGTGCTTTATCTTTTTGCTTTATGTTTAATTTTTGTTTAATCTAAAAAAAAATCCTCTCTTTGTTTGAAGGGGAGAATTGCATTGTCAAACATCTTATGTTTTGACTTCTCCAAATTTTTTATTCTTTATGTTTGTATTCCTTTGTGCTTTCATGTACAAAAGACTGTTGAAAAACATGTTCTTTTAGGAAAATACAAAGGATTCAGTGTGTGAGCTTAACAAAACTTCCATGGATTCACGATAACCAGTGTTTCCTACGCAGGAAGTATTCCCTGAGTGATTAAGGGGAGAGGGGTCAAAAGAATTGAGTGATGGTGTGTGAAGAGGTAAAATGGAAAAGAGAGATTGGTTAGAAGTGAGATTTAATGATCAAAAGAAAGAGGGTGAGAGAACAGAGTAAAAGAATATCAACCTCTGCACCAAACTTATTTCTGAGCCGGGCAGCCACATAATCTGATTGGTTCACATTCTTTGGTGACCATCATTGAAAAAGTCAACTAGCCCATGCCATCTCTTGCATACAACCCCACCAGCTACTCATTCTTTTCTCAACAAGAGAATGTTTTACATTTTCTGGGGACGCAACATATAAGCTATTGGTTCTTCATTTGGAAGATACTAATATTGAAAAAGAAGGAAAATTGCCCCACCTTCGAACCCTTTCTCATGCACATTGAGTCTTTGTATAATTTGTTGTTGTCTCCACAAGTTTACATATTTTGAGCCTATATTGAAAAGCAATCATCTATGCTTACTTCTTTCATACACATGCACAAGCACACAGAAGTTTGTTTTCTGTCAGAACGTTTATAGATAACCATGTGTTATTCGATGATTGAATGGAAGTCCTAGGAGCTAACATCAAAACCAACTCCTTATATCGTAACTTTGTGTTACTCAGTAACTCTGTGTCACTGACAGACATTCTAACTGAGTCATTTGTTGATTCAGGGTTACACCTATTAAACTGTTTGAATTTGAAAAGATTCGAATGGTTACTACTTTTTATTTGAATCTGCATAGATTGAAATAATCACTTTCTCCATTTGGAGAGACTTCTCTTATTTCTACACAAGGATCCGTACATGAAGACAGTGCTAAATTGGAGTCTATAATGACAAAGGGGGAGATTGTTCTGATATGTTTTGATGATGATGATTCTCACCACTCATCAAAAAGGGGGAGAATAATCAACAAGGGAGAATACAAGAACTTTTGAAGTCTTGAAGTAAAGATTGCTGAAGTTTTCAAAGATGTCAAAGTGTCGGAATTTATTTGATCTATTAAAACCCTGACTGAAGATGATCGTCAGAAGGACACTTCAAGTAAGAGAAAGTTGAAGACTGTGTAAAGCTACAAGATTTGAAGCTGTCAAAGTTATATCTACTACAGTTTTCAAGAAAAGTGAAGACCCGAAGATTATTGCCAAAATTTTGTTTTAATCTTGAATCCAAAGGGGGAGATTGTTGGATCATAAATTGTATTCAAGATTAAAGTTAAAGTTAAGGGTTTAAATTGCAGTTGTGTTAAAGTTAATTAGAGGGTCTAATTTGTAATAAGTTAATAGTTATTAGTTGTTGGGACCAAGCCCATTAGGCGTTAGGCCTAAGTATAAATAGGTTTTATTATTTAGTTTTTGTTGAAGATACCTCATAATCATAATTACCCGTACGTATTTTCTCTGTATTCAAGGTATCAAGAACACACAAGGTTTTCATTGATTATTCAAGGGATTGATATGTTATTCTAATCTTATTATCTCTTGATCTATATTGTGTTATGTGTTAGTTTATCAACTAGATTAAACTGGGTTAACACTGACAAAACCACAAAACACCAAAGTAATATCCCCGGTCGATGATTATACGAAAATTAACTAAAAATAAAATAAAAACTATATGCAAATGACTAAACATGACACAAAAATGAAATTTTAAGTTAAAATGATTCATGTATAAAATGCACTTAACAAAACACCCACAAGTTAAACCTTTCTTGTCCCCAAGAAAGAATTAGAATTTATTACGGAATGGATGAAAAGAAGAAAAGGAAAAACAAGCAACGATCTCCACGAAAATTAAAGCGAGTTAATACACGGCTCACTAAACACAATCTAATGTTAGGCTTCCCTATGTACAAATGCAACTTGTTACCACGTGTTTAGATGAAAAATAGAAGTAGAAACACATATTTTACCGAAATGTCAAACCGACACAACATCAGACAAAGCATATCACAAAAAAAAAACGCACCTAATAGAATTTTACAAACATTACCTTAGCCACTAAGGGAAGGGAAAGATGATCTACATGGATGGAAACTCACGGTTTCGCTTAAATCACTCTAGCGTGTTTAAGGATGTGTATACGCTCAATGTCTACCCAATCGAAAAATATGAAATGCACTTTTGACACGTTTGAAACAATTCTCAAGTCTAAAGATTTTCATAAAAATTGTATAAGATGAGGACTTTTGGGTAAGGATATGGTTTAAGGTAGGGATTAAGTTTGGTTATTGGGGTTTGAAAAGGTATTTTAGCTTGTTTTTGTGCGCATAGGTTCCTTCCTACAATTTCCAATGGATCTCAACTTATTCCTTGCGAAACAAACTATATAAATGCACTTTTTTTTTGCATTTTTCTTTTTGACTTTTTTTTGTTGTTTTTTTTTTGATTTTTTTTATGAACCCACAAGCTATGCTTGTTTATGGAGTTCTAGCAACCCACAAGCTATGCTTGTGTATACTACTCAAACTAAATGCTTCAATCCGTTTTTAATTTTTGAAAAGAGAATTATATGTGCATTTTTTTGGTGGTTTAGGTGAGTTTAATGTTCAAGAAAAGGGTAAGTGTTTAGGCTCAAAATTAGGTATAATAGGAAAATATTTTTCGTGTTTTGTGAATAAGGATTATTTATGAGAAAAGAAAGCCTCTATGCGAATATTATAAAAAATTTAGACGAGAAATGAATCAAAAACCAAGAAATACACCTCGATGGGTGGTAAACACACAAGAAAGAAGAAAATGGGATTGATTATGAATGTGTCAATCCAATACAGCCCAAATTCTCACACGGTAAAGTCCATCCAAGTAGTCATAGGTATAGTGTAGGGGGGCTACAGTGAGAAAGTTAATCCTAAAGGTTGCATGAAACAATATGCAAACTGGTGCGTGCAAGTGACTAATTAAGGGAAAACCGTGTTTCTAAAAAAATCTTTACATCATGGCTAAAATAAATCATAAAATACATTAGTATGCCTAATTGAAAGATTGATACCAAGTGAGGGTGGTTACTACGAGCTCTAAAATCGTGGACAAATGCTAAAAATATTTTTGGATTTTTTAAAATTTTTATGCAATGCAATGATATGATGCAAAATACAACAAAAAATGGAAAAAAAAATGCATGGACTATGACTAAATGCATGAATGCTCAAATAAAATGGGTTATGAACCTGTGTGATTCTGTTGGTGCATAAATATGTTGGATCCAAGATCATGAAATTTGAAATTCAATGCTCAAGTCAAAGCCTCATTACAAAGTCAAAGTCAAGGTGCTAAAAGAGAAAAGTCAAAGTCAAAAGTGCAAGTCAACTAGTTCAATTAGTTTAGTTTTTGCCTTTGTAACTAATAGGTATAAATACTTGTTTTTCGTTTGTAGACTCATATGACGCAAAGAGTGTAATTCTAATGCGAGAAATATTGTAAGAGATAGTGTTCTGTACTATCGAATTCAAGAATCAAAATATGATGTTTTGGATTGAATTTCATTGTTACAATAATTGGTATCAGAGCAAGCACAACTCAGAATCAATCAAGAATATTGGTGTTTGATCGAATTTGTGAAGAACTCGCAGATCACTGTTCCAATATCAATTTCGTGTATTTTTGTTGATTTGGAGTTGTAATCACTTGCATTGTAATCGATTTGTGATCTAGAACACATTTGATTTGTATCATTTCATCCCATTCACAACATGTTTATGTGAATTTTGGATTAGATTGAATTTTTGTTCGAACACTGTATACGCAATGAGTTTGTGATCAATTGTAATTCTGTGTTGATTTGCTTGTAATTGGTCAAGTGTAACCTGTTCGAATTGTGTTCTAGATCAAATTGTCAAAGTTTCGTGGTTTAATTTGGAGTATTGAATCGATTTGAGGTTGAAATTGAAGATTTTGATTCGAGATCTGAAGAACTCGCATAGAAAACTGAAGAACTCGCATGATGAATATGAATTCGCATGGAATTGAAGTTTGAATTTGGAGAAGTGAGAAACTCGCATCTGCTTACATGCAAATAGAAGAAATTCGCATCTCTTGAGATACGAAAAGTTGGTTTTGAATTAGCTAAGGTCAAAATTTGTATCCCGTTATATGCGAAAAGTTGGAAATTCGCATCTTGTTACGTGCAAATTCTGAAGAACTCGCATCTCAAGGCTGAAAAGTTTCTAAGGCAAGAATTTACATCGATACGAATTATTTGAGTTCGAAAATTTTTCTAAGTCCAGAATTCGCATCACAAGGTTGTGTAAATAGTTTCAAGTTGGTGAAAAGTCTAAGTTCGAAATTCATATACTTCTATATGCAAAAAGTCTGAAACTCGCATCGTTCAGCGTGCAAAAAGTTCAAACTCGCATCCTTCAACATGCGAATTCTAGCAATTCGCATCCTTTCTTGTGCGAAAAGTTTGGTGGATAAGTTCTTTTGGTGTGTGAATTTCTTCATAGTGTGCGAGAAGTTTCTGCTTTGGTGTACGAATTCCATACTTGGTCATTTTCTGACTGAGTTTTTCTGAGTTTCTGATATTTTCTGATTCTATGTGTAAGGATCTGTGCAATTATCAAGATGAATTCTCAAGATGATTTACCAATTGGTACTGATGTCAAACCACCCGTTCTGTTCAAGGGTGAATATGAGCAATGGAAGGACAAATTTTTGTATTTCATAGAAAAACATGAAAATGGAGAATTTATCAAACAATCAATTGATGAGGGTTTGATGAAACCAGTAACTGCTATAGTGCCTGATGAGGATAATGAAAGTTTACATAGTGAAGATGGTACTGAGAACAGAGGGATAAAGTCTAAAGAGATTGTGGTGGATTTTTCAAGCTATACACCTGAACAAAAGAAAAGACATAAGACAGATAAGCAAGCTAGATCTCTACTTCTTCAGAGCATACCAAATGAGATATATATAAAGATTTATAGCTACAACAAAGAAGATGTGGGACCAGTTAGAGAAAATGATGATGGGGTCAAAGATTGGTAATCAGATGAAGGTGGCCAATTGCATAAATAACTATGAAGAGTTCAAGGCTAAATCTGGGGAAAGTCTGGAGGACACATATGAAAGATTTGTTTCTTTACTAAATGAGTTGTCCAAGAACAAGGTGAAGAAGAAGCAGATTGAGAATAATGTCAAGTTTCTCAGTGTCTTGCAACCAGAGTGGAAGAAACATACAAGACGAATGAAGTAGATGAAAGACCTGAGTGAGGTCCCTTTACATGAAGGTTATGAAACTCTAAGGAAGAATGAGAAAGAGGTAGAAGAGGAGAGAGAAGAGAAAAAGAAGAGTGAGAAGCCCGTGAATGATCAAGTTGCTTTGGTGGTGGAGAAGAAGAAAGAGAAAGAAAATAAAGATAAGAAGAAGAAAAAGAAGATTGTGGTTTCTAGTTCTGGTGATTCTGACAGTGATGAATCCGATTCTGATGATGGAGAGAACCTTAAACAAACCATGATTTTGCTTTCCCGAGCCTTCTAGAAGAAATTTTATAAGAAGTCGGGTTCCAATAGTCAGAGGTACTCTTCAGGATCAAGGAACTATGAACACAAGGAACTATAAACATAAGGAAGAAGGTTTGATGATAGAAGGTCTGAAGGAAAGAGTCATGAGGAAAGGAAGCCGAAAGAAAAGAGGTATGTAAATCAGTATGGAAAGAAGAAAGATAAGGATCCAGTCAAGTGCTACAACTGTGGTAAGATAGGCCATTTTGCCAAGGACTGTCGGAAGCCGATAGTTAGAAATTTTGAGTACAACAAGAATAAGATTCTACTGACCAAGAAAAAAGAGGCAGGCAAAGCACTGATGGTGGAGGATGATTACTAGCTAGATCATTCAGATTATGTGGAGGATAAAGAAGAGACCGCTCACATGTGCTTAATGGGAAAGGAAGTCAAGTATGATGAATCTGATGAGGAGACTTCCGAAGAGGTAAATAGTTTTTCTGAATCTGATTTTTTAAAACAAATAGAAACCATGATGGTCGAGCTTCAGGACTTACAAGCTAAGCTCAAAAAGGAGAAAAGTAAAGTTGCTAAAAACAATTTTTGATCTCAACAAGGAAATTGCTGGGAACAAAAACTTGATTGACCCTTTGAACAAATATGCTATTGTTTTTGAAAAACAAAAAGCTTGTTTTGAAACTCAAATTTCTGAAACAGTTTCTAAGTTCAATAAGTCTAAACTTGAGAAGAAAGAGTTTGTTGGGAATTTTAATAAACTGCAATTTGAAAACAAATCTTTGCTGAAAAAGATTAATGGTTTGGAAGCAAAGCTTTATGCTCGGGGTCAAACTAATCAAACCATTTATCTAAACAAGCCAAAGGAAGTTACCGATTTCAAAGATAATTGGGGTATTGGTTACGATAACCCACATTATCTGAAGAAAGCTATCAGAAAGCAGCCAGCTTTATATAACTTTGATTTTTTACAAGTGGCTGACAAATGTCCTCATTTGAAACCCAAATTTGTTACAAAATCATCTAATGAGGTTGAGGCTAAGGAAGATGAGAACAGAAAGAACACAACCAAAATGCAACTACCATTCTGCTATAAAAAGATGAATGACAGTTATCTTTCTAAACAACAAAAGTTTTTGTTAATGATTATTTTGAAAGTTATTCTACTAAGGAGTTGGATGCAAAACCATTTAAAGCCAAAATTTATGTTCCTCCACTCATCTTAGAGAGTAAAATTTCTGAGCTTGAAAACACATTAGTAGATCTTGAGAAAGTTGTGTTTTCTACTGTTTTGATGAACACTAATTTCAAATCTGAAGTTACAAATGACAACTCCGAATCAGGAAGAGTTAGTGCAAACAACTCCATTAATTCAGATGCGTCATCTTGTAAAGGTTTCATGGGAAATGTTTTTACTAATCTCAACTCTTGATATTGTGCTAAAATGTCTTATAAAAAGAAGTGTTCTAAAAAGTCAAATGATTTCAAATTTCCAAATTCTTCCAAAGC
The DNA here is from genome assembly GCA_954870635.1 of Arctium minus. NCBI lineage: Eukaryota > Viridiplantae > Streptophyta > Magnoliopsida > Asterales > Asteraceae > Arctium > Arctium minus. The sequence continues at coordinate 125,691,392 of OX941081.1, read as the reverse complement.
ACAACAATTTGATGATGATGTTGATGACTTGTTTGCGGTTGAAAATGATTTTTTAAATTCTGATGGTTGTTTGGTTGAAAATGTTTATAAATTTGATTTCAATGCTAAACTTCCAGATCATACTTCTTTTATGATTAACAATGATGCTTTACCTAGTGTTTTTGAAAAGGAGAAACATCAACTAAGGTTGATGATTCAGTTTCTGTGAGTACCTATTACTCTAAAGGTAAGAAGCAAAAGAAAAGGTGCTCATAGAAACAGACCAACATAGGTAAGCAAAAGAAAACACAAACTCTTAAATCTCATGTTTTTGATAAATCTAAATCTTGTGTTTCAGAATTAAGAAGGAAAAAGTCAGAAGCAAGACTAGAATGGAGACCTAAACAGAAGATTGAAGAGTCTACGAAATCATTGTCTTACATAGATTGTAATAGGACTACTACTAGTTTTCCTGATGTAATTGAACAATGTGCATCTTCTAAAACAAAACTTGTAACTTCTTAAAATATTTATTGCTATCGAGCAAAGCATGGGGTCCACACTAGTGTTACATTAGTTTCGATCAAGGAGAGAAAACATTAGTCTATCTAAAATCCACTTTCAAGATGAAAGTGGTACATCAAAATGATAGAATGACAATTTATGACCAACATTCCTATCTATTTTCGCAGAAGAACATCAATCATGAGCTAAGTTCGTGATTTGAGGCTGAACTTTCGTACGAATCACGAAGATGAAATAATTCATGTTCATCATGAGGCTTTTGTGCATACTTTAGTGGCGTTTGTTTTTTAAGAGGTGCTGAAGTATGAAGTCTGATTTCACTCCTGATTAATAAGAGGTGGTGTTGAAATATGAAATCTGAATAATAAAACTGTTTGTTTTTGTAAACTGACAAACGCCTGATTATGTATAATTGTATATTTTATCCCTCAAAATGTTATACGGTTGACTTATAAAATCATCAATTCATTTTAATCAAATTATAATACCATCAATTTTTAACACATTCAAAAATATACTACCATCAATTTCAATACATTCAAAATTTCAACTAAAATATATCAGTTGATTCAAACACAATAAAAAACATGAACAAAGTCTCATAACAACTAAAATCAATCTTTATTCTGTATTAATTATGTCGCGATTTCTTCCTTAAAATAGCCATATTTGTTTGGTCAGCAGTACCATGCGATTGAACCTCTTCAGCCTCATTCTCGTTATCATCTCGTTGCTTATTGATTTGGTCATATTTAGAAGATAACTCATCACTTAAATCTTCCTTTCGTATGGAGTTGTGAACAACAAAACATTCAATAACAACGTCTCTCTGAACCTTAAGTAAAAACGGTCCATTCTTTTCAATATTGGAAATGTTCTTTCAGGACACTATAAGCATGTTCAATAACATATCTAAGTTTTGAATGAGAATAATTAAACTTTTCATACATGTTCATTGCACGTCTACGACGAAAATCTCCAAGCCAATATCTAACATTATGATACGGTGCCATAAATTCTCGAGAATTCATATAAGCAGCATCACATAGATAATATTCATCTTAAAACAATAAATTAAATAATGATTTTTAAATATAGTAAATATATTACCTCTAAATCGTTAGTATACCCGAAAGAGGAAAATAAAATGGGAAAATAGAAATGAGATAAAGACGTAAACTAGTAAGTCCAAAACAAAGTCCATGTTAGACTGATTGTCAACCCGTGATCGACCCGTATGCTACACCTCCCGTACGCTTGCGGTTATAAATTTAAAACACTTCAAGTTTTTACCTCCCCGACAACGGTGCCAAAAACTTGAAGTGTTTTAAATTTATTACCGCAAACGTACGGGAGGTGTAGCATACGGGTCAATCACAGGGAGGCGATGGACTAAACATAGACTCGTTTTAGACTATGACCTAGCTACGTGAATTCATCAATATTTTGATTTTTTATATTAGAACTAATTAAATAAACAAATAAACGAATGGAGCAAAACAAACTAACGGACATTGGGTAATGTCAACTTCAGATTTTGGTAATGGTGAGAATTTGTTATGCAAAATTACTTCAACCCTCTTTCGAGGTGGAAAAACTTTTCTAACCCAAGACTCGTATTTACTTTCGCAAAATGTGTACGTTGGGAAGAAACATTATGATTTAAAATGAATATTTTTCCCGATCAACGTCCCTAACTATTTATCATGTTAGGACCATTGTCACTGATCAATTTAATCTAAGTAAAAGACCGAACCTTCGTTCATATCTAAAACTAATCGAATTCAACTAAAGACGTTTTATAAAAATTGGTTAATCAAACATTAACTTTCGTTATATTAAAAATCAACCAATTAAAACTCAAAAATTTATTATAAACAATTGATCAATACCACAACGTCTATCTAAAGTGACAATTACCCAAAAGAACGAAAGTTAAACTACGTCACAAAACGTAAACATAAATCTAAACAAAACAATAAAATTAATCTACGAAAATATAAAGATCGATCCAAGGAGTGTCACTCTCCAAGAATCGTTTTTAACCTACGAAAGCGGTAAATAAATTAAAAAGCCTTGCAAGAAATTAAAAAGGGAGAAGTAAATATAGATTCAAACATAAATATAAAATATGAAGAAAACGAAACGCTACAACGGATGTTGAATGTGGATGAAAATATGTCACATAACCATCTTCATTCTCGATCCGTCAAAACACCGTATCTTCTTCACATATCGAAAGACTCAATGAACGAGAGATTACAAGTAAATAAAAAACTAACTAAACCTAAATCTAAACTAAAAGGATAAAGAAAAAAAGAGAAGAAAAAAAACAAACTAAATCTAAAACCTAAAAAGAAAAAACAAAAAACAAAAAAAGAAAAAGAAAATTTTGAACTCCACGGCGTGGAGTAGAGGAGAAGAAAAGAAGACCCAAAAACCCTAAAAAAACAATTCTATTTATAAAATAAATATTTCAAACGAGCCCTTCAAGATTGATGTATTTCCAAAACCACCCCTTTTAATCTCCTTTCTTTGAATTAAGTACTTGATAGATTCTTTTTTTTTTTCAATCTTGATTCAACCTTGTACTATTATTCTTGAATTGGTTCAACACATTATATGATTGATCAAACGCTCCAAAATTTATCTTCACCCATGTTCAAACTTTCAATGTAAATTACCTGACAAGACCATAAAACACCAGGTAATATCCCCGATCGATGATTATACGAAAATTAACTAAAAATAAAATAAAAACTATATGCAAATGACTAAACACGACACAAAAAAGCAATTTTAAGTTAAAATGATGCATGTATAAAATGCACTTAACAATTCTTATCCCCTAACTCTAAAAGATAGGGTTTTGGATGTTCTTCATCTCCACTCATTTTCTCCCTTCTTTGTGTTAGGTCTTATGTTTCTTGAGGAAGACAAGATGTTTGGGAAGCGTTGGAGCTAGGATTTGGTATATTTGATTGTAGATCCCGATTTTTCTTCAAAGAAAAATCATGGTTGGGTGAAACCTAGATTTAGCCTAAATCTAACAAGGTGAGTTCAAGTTGTTTTGTGAAAACTATGTACATACCAAAAATGTTCATTTTGAAATATTAATATGTTTACTTGTTCTTTATCAAACATGTGGGTTATTTGGTGAGTTTTGCATATGTGATGCATTTGTTTTATAAATCTTGTGAAATGCCCATATTTGGGATTTTTGATCATTTTGATAAATGAACCTTGAAAATATGTCTTTTGACGAGTTATGTTATAAAATGAAGGTCTTGTTACGTTAATGAATTTTTGGTGTATTTGATTTGATAAATTATTAAAAATTGCATATTTTTTGTTACGAGATATTATGGAAATATAAACAGTATAGTTTACATTTAAGGATGATTTATCCCGACATTGATAATATTTGGCCTAATCATACTTTTGAGTATAAGTTTACCAATTTATTGAACAAATGCATTTTTGTTGAACTTTTGGCTTGGGTTTGGCTCAGATGAGTCTTGGGGACGTTTGTCCGTCTGATTTGCTCTTTTTTCGAGTTTTTGGAGTTATATGCAATTATGGCATATTCATTTGTAAGTTACATGATTTGAGTGCGTTGGTCATTCATTTGGAATCATGTAACTTAGACTATAATGCATTGGATCCATAGGCATAAGACTCAGTCTGTAATGTTTTAAATGGGACAGATTGTTCCAATGTTGTGGCCAGGGATAATCATTGGGTCATCGGGGGCCTTATGGTGCGGGCTTTTGGATTCAAACATTTTGCATTGACCCTACGATGTAACTTTTGAGTCAGATTTTATGGGATGGTTGTTCCCACATTATAGCTAGAAATAGGCATTGGGTCATCGAGGGCAACTCGGTACGGTCTTATGGGAGCTGGATACTAGCCATTGGCCACATTATGTAATTCCTAGTGAATGAGTGTACCTAGGATCATCGGGGGTCTTCTACTATGAATCGTCAATAATTGATCCCATTGGGACCATTGATCCTCAGGACGAGCTCTATAACGTGGAATTATGGCCTACTTTTGTGTTCCGCTACTAACCATGGAAATCGGGACTCCCTCATCACCGAAAGGTGTTGATTTGGGTATTGAGTTTTATCCATGTTTTTTGGTGACGTTTTGAGTATGGAGTGTTCTCTATAAGTTATAATTTTGGGGATTGAGTCTTACTCATATTTTGACATTTTGGATAATAAAGTTTATTCGAATTTTAGTATTTGAGCATTAATCGTTATACAACTTTTGGGTGAGTATTGGGTTTCAAATTCATATTTGAATGAATGTTTCGCATTGGTGTTTTTCATCATGAAAATGATGGGTTTTGGGAAATATGTTGCTTTCATATTTTATACATTTCACTTTAGATTTTGTTATTTAAAATAGCAATCTTATAGTTTATCGTTTTATATAAATGATGAAAATTCTTGAACTCACTCTTAAGCCTAACCATTTTTATTAGTCGACATGTACATCAGGTCGTTGTTGGAAATGGTCCTAGCGACACCGTGAATAGTTGAGTGCTAGTTAGATGAATGATAAGAATGTAACTAATTGGTGATGTCTTCTGCACCTTGGAGATAGCGACAATTATTGGGTTTTAGTAACAACCCTCTCCAATATACTTGTTGTGTAGGCTTTGGATTATTATTTGATGTTGTGAATCTTAGATCACCAATATAAGTAATCAAGCTTTGACTTTTAGAAAGTAAATTATTTCTTATTTGATGTATACATGAAAATTTTAACTTAGTCGCTCTTTCCAAATTTGAGGGTGTTAGAAAATAGATATATACTTGACTTGCTTCTTATAGTTACTCCTATATTTGGAGCTGTATTCAATTACCAAGTTTCCAAGTTACGCAAAATTAAAATGACCACCATGTATATTGTTAAGTCAGGTTTTATAGTAATCATTGTATTTATAGACTTGGTCCAATACCGTGTTCTTAGAGCTTGTAACGTCTTGTATTGGCCAAGGGTATTTAAGTCCCTTGGTTGCCTTTGTGTTGTATGACTTGAACGCATACATTGAATATACTTTTACATTTGGCGCTACTCTCTCTCTACTTTCTCTTTCTAAGATTTAGAGTGATCTTGGATTATCAATTGGTATCAGAGCCTAATCTGAATCTGAGAGATTGATTTCTTAATCTGATTTCATAAACAATTCAGAGAATTTGATTGATTTTCTTGATTTTTATCAAGAAAATCTCATTTTCTGAATTTTTTCAAATTTTTTGCGGAAATCTGTTTGAATTGTCTTGAAATTTGGTTTGTTGGATTCGAAATCATTGTTAGATCATCTTTGATTCACATCGTTTTGCAAGAAATTCACTCTTTGACGTTCAATTTGAAGATTTTTGAGGTTTTGTTCAGTTCGTTAAATCGTACTGGACGATTCAAGATTTCTCGTTTTTGCGAAAATTGTTCATTTTGATTGCTACAAAGTGATTAGAAACTTGTTTTCGAACACTTTTGTGTAAACAAAGTTCATCAATTTCATTTCTGTAATCATTTTTAGAAGTTGTTTCTTGTTATTTCTGTGTTTTGCGCCAGATCTGAGTTTTGCGCCAGTTCATCTCAGGTTTGCGCCAGTTCATCAAGGATCATTTGAAGTTTGCGCCAAATTCATCGAATTTTGCGCGAGTTCATCCTAAACTTTGCGCTAGATTCATCAAGTTTTGCGCTATTTTCTTCATTTTTTCATCCAGCTCAAGTATTCACGAAAAGTTCAAGTTCTCTCCATCAGCACATCGCGCAAAGTAAAGTTTGCGCCACCTACATCTCACGAAAAGTTCAAGTTTTCTCCATCAGCACATCGCGCAAAGTAAAGTTTGCGCCACCTACATCTTAAGAAAAGTTCAGTTCATTGTGCAAGTTATCTTTGCGCCACCTTTGTATCGCGCAAAGTTAAATTTGCGTCATCAACGTCTCGCGCAAAATAAATTTTGCGCCACCTTCGTCTAGCGCAAATCTCTTTTGCGCCATCTGCTACTCGAACAAATCTCCAGTTTGCGCTAGTCATTCTGCTTCCAGACTTAAAGTTTTTTGACTTTGTGATTCTGTAAAGATGTCTCTTCAAGCTCAGTTTTTCTGACTTTGTGATTCTGTAAAGATGTCTCTTCAAGCTCAGTTTTACAAGAATGACATCATGATGTCTTTGGGATCAGACACTCGTCCTCCAGTTCTGATTAATGAAAATGAATTTCAGCAATGGCAAGACAGATTCATCAATTTCATAGAGCGTCAAACTAACGGAGATAACATGATGAAGATACTTACTCAAGGACCTTTCGAAAAGCCCTTGAAAGAGATTACTGCGACTGAAACTACTCTGGCTACTAGGGTGATAAAGCCTACCGATGAATACACTGCCGAAGAGTCTTTGCGATATAAAGCTGATCGTGAAATAAAGGCAAATCTGATGCTAGCCCTGCCAAACAATATATACAACCGGATTGACTGTTACAAAAACAATCCAATGCAAATGTGGGCACAACTAGAAAAGATTATGCTTGGGTCTGCAGTTGCAACACAACTTAGGCATACGCGCTACATGAACAACTTTGAAGTGTTCAAAGCCAAAGACAGTGAATCTTTGAAGAGTGTTTTTGATAGGTTCTGTGTTGTGATAAATGATCTGCATAAGATAAAGGTGGAAAAAACCGATTTGGAAGCTAATCTCAAGTTCCTTAATGCTCTTCAACCTGAATGGAGCAAATCTTGCCACATATTGAGGAATGATGTTCGGATCTCCACCATGCAAATACAGGAACTCTACAAGAGGTTGATGACTGATGAATGCTTAGTGTTAGAAAAGAAGGCTAAACTTGACAAGAAGAACAAGAAGACAGTGGACCCGATTGCTCTCCTCACGACCCAATTGGCTGACCAAGCATTGTCTGAAAATGCTTATGACGGGGCCACTGATGATGATGGCGAAGCGCTACAAAAAGCAATGATTCTTCTCTCTCAACACTACAACAAAAAGTTCCAACATTGTTCGGGTTCCAACAATCTTCGCTTCACTTCAGGGTCTAAGAAGAACGAGCCTGCCAAAGTGCCCGAAACTACGAAAGCTACTGCATGCTTCAATTGTGGAAAGTCGGGTCACATAGCCAAGGAGTGTCGAGTGAAGTTGGTTCGGGATTCGTCATACTATCGCAAGAAGATGGAACTAGCTGAGAAGAGAGAGAAAGGAATCGTACTATTAGCTGAAGCTGAATACTGGCTAGATCACTCCGACAACGAAACTGATAATTTGGAAACTGCTCATATGTGCTTCATAGGAGATGATCAGAGTGATGATGATGATGATGATTCAACTGATGAATCTGAGGTACCTTCTGAATTCAATTTCAAATTTATATCCTCGTAGATGAACATCATTATAACTGCTTTACATGATCTTCGCTCAAAGTTATTATCTGAAAAGAAATTGAATATAGAAAAATCAAATTTGATTGAAAAATTGCAAATTTCTTTGAAAGATGAAAAATCTATTTTAAATCATACAAAAGAAATCTTTCAAAAGAAATTGGATGATTTAGAGCATTCAAATATGACTTATCTTGATTCTTTGACAAAAATGACCAAATTAAAAGAGAATTTTTCGGATAAAATAAATGAGTTGGAAGAAAAATTATATCGAAAGAATCAAACTGAACAAACTATTTACTTGAATAAACGACGGAGTTATGAGTCTATCAAAGAAAAATGGGGACTTGACTTTGAAAATCCTCATTTTTTAGACAAAGCTAAAACAGAAGTTCCCACTTTATATGAATACGATTATCTAAATCTTGCAAGATATGCTCCTCAGTTCAAATTCCTTTGGACAAGTGAAAAACAAGTTTTAGAAATCGAAAATGAGAAAAGAATGAACAACAAGAAAAAGGAAATTCCTTTTGTTTACACGTGCGAAAATGCCAAATATTTTCCCGAAAAATCAAAAGAAGAACATAAACAGTTTGAATGTCATATCTCCCATTAAATCTTCATTGTCTGATGATTATTTTGATTTATGTGCCACTAACACTGATAAAGAAAATATATCTCCAGTTTCTTATGATTCTAAGAGATATATTCCTCCATTAGTGTTAGAAAGCAAAATTATTGATCTTGAAGATAAAATGGAAGAACAAAATATTCAAAGAGAAATTGAAACAGATGTAATTATTTCTTTCATGACTTCAAGTCTTGAAGAAAAATTAGTTTCTCAAAAACAAGATTATGTTTATGGTCTTTCTTCTGATTTTAAAGAAAACAAAAAGGAAGTTCTAAAATCTGAAAACTTTTCTGCAAATTTTTCTAACTCCGAAGAAAGTTCAAGTTTATTGTCTGATCAGTTGGGTTTCTTAGGTAAAATTGTTTCTTCAGATTCAAATCTTAAATAAAAAATTCTTGATGAATCTTTTACGCTAAATGATGATTATTATAAACCAAAGCGTAAAAGAAGAAGGTCAAAGAAGTCAAAGAAACAAGTTGCTGTTATTTCTGTAAATTCTAATTCTTCTTATTCGAATATTTCAGATAGGACTTTGAGGACTCATACAAGGCAGATATGGAGGATCAAGCGAAAATCTGATGAATTTGCGACTGATGAGGATCGAAATGTAGACAAAATTTGTAGAAGTGATTCATTTGCTACTTGTAATAAAATTTTCAAATATTCAATAAAGCAAATGATTTAAATTGCAAAAGATGTCTCCTATTCCTCCTCTGGTTCAAGTTCAGATGATTATGCTTCATCCTCTACCGACGATTATGTTCATTATTCTGATAATATTTCTCATGCTTTGTTTATCAAATCTAACAAATTTACTCCCATTAGAACTGCAACTAACAAATATGGACCCAAATACAAGTGGGTATCAAAACCAAAGATTAATTCTGAGTTGCAGGCACCTAATGTCAAAGGGGAGTAAGAGAACAATGGATTCTGAGTAAATCATCTCAGAACCCGTACTTAAATGGACTTCGACTTCTAAACATATTAGTTTAGGACTCGTTCTTCAATGCATTTAGCTTCTGGACAAATGAGAAACTGTGAGTGCATCTACTTTATTCCGCTGCATTTATCTCTGACTGTGATGTTGTTCCAGTTATCTCAAAATTTTTCAAGAATCTGAGCAAGATCGACCAGATCCAAAACATTGATATGAAGTACCACTTCATAAAGCATCATGTGAAAGAAGGTTTTATTGAATTATATTTTGTTCCAACTAAATATCAATTTGCCGATATTTTTACAAAAGCCTAAGATGAAAATCGATTTAATTTTTCTGCTTTCAAAACTCGGCATGTTGAATTTAAAAGCTTAAATTTACACAAATTTTATTCTATAAAGTAAAAGTTTTACATGTTTTCTTTCTTTTGAATAAAATGTGTGTCTAGGATAAATTTTCAAGTTGCTTTGTTTATATCTTAGTTTTATATGTTCAAATTTCAAGTCTAACAAAAATCGAAAGGTCAGCAACATGTTTGAAACTTTTGATACTGCTTTACAGTTGTGTCATTCGGAATATTTATAGTTTACAATGCTTAGAAACCCTAAAAAGTCAGAATTATGGATAGTAATGAAAATATGGGCTAAGCACTTAGATGTAAAACTGAGTGATTGAGATGCATTACATATATAAAATACAGAAATCTTTAAGTTTAAAAGTTTGTACCTGTGACCTTTCTGGTTTGGGAAAGTAAGTTCCGTGGGATGCTTGTCATCTGGTCCCCTAAGGTCAATTGATCTGGGAGTGATCGAACCCAAATCCTTCTATAGAATCAGATCGAAAGTCATGTTCTACTGGTATGAATGGGTTTAGGATGTGCCGATGTAGCCTTTCTGATCTGGGAGAGTAAGTTCCAAGGGATGCTTGACATCTAGTCTCCTAAGGCCAACTGGTCTGGAAGCGGCTGACCCAAATCCTGCAATAGGATCAAATAGAAAGTTACGTTTACGACATGTTCTTTACTTACTAAACTTCTTGATTAAAAATTGCCAATGTGCACAAGCTTAAAAGATGCCAAAGAGCACACTCATGTGAAGATGCCAATGTGCACAATGCTAAAAGATGCCAATGAGCACACATCTCATGATACTTAGTGATATGTTTGAGTTGCGATAAACCTATAAATTTGTGAAAGTCTTAATTCTTGACAACTTAGTATGAGTAAAGGCAAAGTTCTCTATTATATTTTTAGAATTGCATTTTCTTGAAGCTAATCGAAGTTCGCATGCTAGCACATTGAATAGATTGATGAAAGTTTTTGAATCTGAACATGTCTTAACTTGATATGCAATGAAACTTGTATCTGTATCCAACAACATACACTTGACTTCAACTGATGGATTAATATGTGATATTTTACTGAGTAGAATTTCATTTGTATAGTGTTTAAATTTTTATATGTTTAGTTGTTTCAAAATTTATATTCAGTATATTTTTTTTTGTTTACACTTTTGTTTACACTGATGTTGTTATGTTTGTGTATCCATATCCTTGTAAATTGGTCTGTGCATTTTTCGAGGGGGAGTAAATAAGGAGAATATTTTGAAAGACCATATCTCTTTTCGAGGGGGAGTATCTGATTTTCTATACGAATGCTAACTTGAATTGTCATATTTAGTGCATTTGTGTAGGGGGAGTAAAAGAGCTCAACAGGGGATTCATTTATGATTTTAAGTCAGATTTGCGCCAACAGTTGCTAGCGCAAAACTCAACTTTGCGCCTCCTTCAGGTAGCGCAATACTAAGTTTGCGTCACCAACATGTAGTGCAAACCTTCCTTTTTCTCCTTTATTCTGAATTTTGCAGATCTGAAGTTGTCTCGTCTCAAACGTATGCATGACCAAGTTGATCCTGATCATCAAGGTCATGAGGGGGAGAAGTTAAAGAGACAAATAGTTCAAATGTTTATTTGCTGCTTAAGATTCTATTTTCTCAGCTATACTAGTCCTTCTGCTATTCCAGCTCCGACCACCATAGCTTCTTCAAGTACATTTGAAAGAGGTGCGTCGTTTAGAGCACAAGATGATGAACAAATTGTTCATCCAAGCTTATTACAAACAGGTCCAGTCTTGTCAAGGTAGCAAAGGCAACATAGACTGAAAGATGTTGAGAAGAAAATTTTTTTTAGTCAAGAAGCTTCGCTAAGTTGCTTAGCAGGTCTGATTAAAGTTCGAAGATGGATATAACAGCTTACATGGAAGACCGGAGCACCAATGATTACTAAGGGGGAGATTGTTAAGTCATATTTTATAGTAATCATTGTATTTATAGACTTGGTCCAATACTGTGTTCTTAGAACTTGTAATGTCTTGTATTGGCCAAGGGTATTTAAGTCCCTTGGTTGCTTTTGTGTTGTATGACTTGAACGCATACATTGAATATACTTTTACATTTGGCGCTACTCTCTCTCTCTCTCTACTTTCTCTCTCTAATATTTAGAGTGATCTTGGATTATCATATATAACTATATTTGAGAGTGTCTTGCATTGAACCCCATACTAGTATAACATTGTCCGAAACAAGAGAATATATCAAGAATAATATTGAAGTAAATGTTGCACTTCTCTGCAAATGTGCCAAAGTTATTGGTGTTCTATCTTGGCAGGACAACAAGCATACATAAATTGAAAGTCTTATTCATCAAGAAAGATAAAAGCACTAGGGACATCCAAACCAAGCTAGTTAGCTATTGCTTATAAAACTGATAATCAATTTAACAAACATATGGTATATCCAACAAATAATCAATTCTAGAAACTGATAATCAATTTAACAAACATATGGAAGTATGCATATATACAAACAGACCTATAAATAAATATTGATAAATACTTTTGAGATAAGTATCGAACCATAAAAAATCAAACCACGGGGATCAAACCACAGATCGATTCGAGATCGACCGGCTTGGAGATCGTTTTGGGTCTAGGACGAGAGGAGCTGTTGTGATGAGTGAATAAGAGGACATAAAGTGATTAGGTTAACACTTTTTTTCTAGATAAGATTAAGTGATAAGAGGGTCTGAATAGATAGAAAAAACAAATAGTCTTAATTCGAAAACATCTAACCGAAAAAGTGATAAGTGGTTAATAAGTTCTGAAAACCAAAAAGCAGACATCCCCTTTGGAACTTTCTACGTTGATTCTCAAGAAGGTGTTCTGCCTTGTTTGCGCGATAGTAGGGATTTTCCGTAACGATGGCAAGATTCATACAAAGATCGAAACATATATGTCATAGCTATTTTCTTTGTCTTTTCATATCCTATTGAATATCTTTAATTTGGGCTTTGACGAGTGAGATATGATCAAAATACCGTATCAAGGAAAAAAAGTATGATAACCATATACATGCTTTTATCATTTTTCTTGCTTCGATCCTTGTGCACATACGATAAAACTTGGTTCTTCCACGTTTGCTTCGAAACTCATTATTATGGAATGTTATCATGTTGTCATGTGCTTACATGGAATCACACCAAATATGCTACGATTCATCTCTTTCTCCGATTAAAACTTACATCCGATCCTGAGCACCAGAAAGCAGACCACGAGTTGACACAAGATGCAAATGTATTGCTAGAATGGCGAAAAAGAAACGCAAATGAATGATAAAATATGAAAAAGACGAACAAAAAGGGCACTTAACACTTTCATTCCTCATATGATGATGAATACTACAGTGAATGAATGTGATAATAATTTTGAAAAAGACAGTGAAATGAATATGATAATAATTTTGAAAAAGAAAGAAGCTTATGCAGACTACTAAGTAAACAGTTCGAAAGAAAAGCAAAGTTTGGAGGAACATCTCAGGAAAAAAATGCAGTTCTAGAGAGTTAAAATAAAACTTATCATTCTTTTAAACCATGTTCGATAATAAAGCATCAAAAAAATACGTACATTGTCACACCCCACTTTCTTAGGGTCGTGAATTTCTAAACATCTTTACAAGAATCAAACCTTCATACGCATACTATTAACCCCTACAATGGAAGTCTTAACAAATTCTCGGATCCTGTACAAGAACTAGATCTTTTTTTGTTATTGTTTTCTGTCTTGGTCATACCTAAGGTACACACTACTATTAGCTTTATGTTGAGTGAGATCATGGTTTTCGTGCTAAACAACTTCAACACATTTATCTAAACACAGGAATGATGTCAAAGACGCCAAGAAGCTTTCATAATTCATGCAATCTAAACATATGCATAAAGCGTCAACAAATTTCTCTTCACAACAATTTCTCTTCCCAAATGCATGTACTGCTATATTTTGCATGAATGCAACATAAAAATCTTGACATAGGAGATATCAATCTGAGCGGGCATGGTGTGGGCCAATCTAACTCAACTAATATAGTGGCCCCAATATGACTAGTAATCCTTGAACAATCAAGTACAAAGTTAACCATCGATACATGATATACCTATTCCATGCATCTTCACGATGCCTCACTTATCGATGTCGGTTTTCCGGTACTTGACCACACACACATCGCAACATTTTTATGCATAACATCTTCTCAATAATACAAAACAAGTATATAATTAAATAGCTCACTTCAATTTACTAAAACATGTACTCATAAATCTCAAGCACATAGAAGAATGCTAATATAACATCACAAATACAAAATTTTTAGAAATCACTATGATATGCACCTCGTCGGTTTAAGCAACTAAATCGAAACAAACTCCACAAGTAAATTTATCCTTGACTTCTTTTAAATATATTCCTCTTCCAAAGTTTCTCATTGATCTCCATGAACATCTCTCTCACTTTAAACCCTCTCTTTTCATTAAATTTTTTGGATGAATCTCTCCATATGGAACATTCTCTCATTTCACCAAAATAAGAGTCGTTATTAATTTGATACTCTTTTAACACATATTTCTTATTTTTGCCACTTTTCAACTTCATTTTGCCACATGTTTGTAATTTGCCACTTATCAACTTTATTTTGTCACATGATGCTTCTCTTTTCTGTTGGATCAAATAATTGTATTCAAGATTAAATTAAATAAGGGGTCTAATTTGTAATAGTGTTTAATACCTTAGGGGGTATTTTAGCTATTAGTTAATATTAATTTGTTCATGTTGACCTAGGTATATATAGTTTTGTTTTATTAGTTTAGGGTTAATGAACAATATTGGTGATTAGAGGAGGTAGCCATATTCTCTCTGTACGCACAAGATACCAAGAACACACACACAAGCTTTATCTGATTAATCAAGATATCATTGGTATGTTGCTTTGATTTATTTATCTCTTGATCTTTATTGTGTTGTGTTAATTTATCAACTATTAATCTGGGATTAACAAGTGGTATCAGAGCCAAAAGAATCAAGCTTGTTGGATTAAAAACAGTATTTTTCGAAACTTACTGTGTGAAAATCTATTGGCTGATTTACTGTGTTTTTAAGCTTAAAGTTGATTTGATTAGATGCGTTTTATGCTATTGAACATTATCTGATTGTTTAATTGCACTCAAAATCATCAAGTGATTGGCTTTTGATAATTTTTGGATATTGGGTTCATATAACTGTCGAGTACTGTAGCATCAGATTCTGCGCATTCGAGTTGTTTTTAGGCATTAATTTCGATCAGGGTTCATTCGCACTGTGTTTGTGGATATATGGTATTTTTTTCTCTGAGTTTTAATCGTTTGATGTGCTTTCTGGACTGAAAATCGAGTTCTGGGTCAAACTGGTGAAGAACTCGCGAGATTGCTCAGGTTTGCGCCAGTTCATAATATATTTGCGCTAGATTCAAGGGTCAATTCTTCGCGCAAAGTTTCTTTTGCGCCATCAGTCCTTAGCGCAAACTGTACTTTACGCCACCGTCCCTTAGCACAAAATCTGTCCTTTGCGCCACCCACTACACCGGTCGAGGACACGGGTCAAGCAACACCCCGGTTAGAGGGCCCCGGTTCACCCCGGTCGGTCCACTCCGGTCGCACCATACCGGTCGCAAGACACAACTCAGAAACCGGTCGATACTCAGTCCAGTCGATACTCAATCCGGTCGATACTCAGTCTGGTCGATACTAAGGTCCGGTCGTTACATTAGTCCGATCGACGAGACACCGGTCGCACGCAGCTCACCCCGATCGAGCAAGACATCGGTCAAGCAAGACACTGGTCGCAACACTTGGTTTATTTTGCGCCATCAGTTCTTCGCGCGAATCAATACTTTGCGCCACTGTCTATTCGCGCAAATCTCACTTTTGCGCCACCTCCTATTAGCGCAAAACCTACTTCTCGCGACCCTCTTCTCACGCAAATCTCAAGGGTTTCAAAGTTCCTTTTGCGCCATACTCTTTTAGCGCAAATCTTCTTTTGCGCTAGGTTCATCTAGCGCAAAGTTGTCCTTTTGCGCCACGGTCCTTTAGCGCATTCTGTGATTTGTGCCAGATTTTCTGCTTGCTAATTTCTTTGTGTTTTATACTGTTTGCGAATTCTGCATTTGATTATTTTTGGAAATTTATTTTTCTGAAAATTTTTTAGTGTAGTTTTTATCCAATTCTTGATTCTAAGATCTTACAAGTTGATTTGAGTTGTACAGATATCAGCATGCCTTACATAGACGAGAAGGGAAATACAATGCTGACCAACAGAGACTGTGCTTTATCATATATGCCAGAGATTCTAGCACTAGAAGCTGAGAATAAAGATCTGAAGATTCAGAACTCATCTCTTCTAGAACAGATTGATAAATTAAAAAATGATAAGGACTTAAAGAAAGACTTTGTTTGCTCAGAATGTATCTCTAACTCAAAGATTAATTTTGCAGGAATAATTGAGTCTAAAGAAAAAGAGATCTTAAATCTTCACGCAAAGCTGAAGAAGTCTGAAAGTCTTAATTCTAACTCAAGCTGGTCAAAGAAGGAGTTAATGCAAAAAGAGCTTGATGAGCTTAAAAGAAGAGCAAACATTGCTAGTGAGACATCTGAAGGGCTTAAAAAGACAAACTCTCGAATTTTTGCTGAAAGGGATTCTCTGAAAGATAAAGTTTTCAGTCTTGAGGTTGAGATTAATATGCTGAAAGAAAAGACAACCCAAGACAGAGACAACACAAAAGCCCAAGATGAGATGTTGAAGATTGAGAAAGAAAGAAAAGAATTTGTTAAGAAATTCTCTGATTTCTCAAGAAAATCCTTTGAAGAGAAGAAATCATTAGAGCTTAAATGTGTTAAGCTTTCTCAACAAGTTTCAGACTTTGAGAAAGTTATCATTCTTGAGAGAGAAAAGGATGAGAAAGAGAAGAAGACAGCTGATCAGAAGAATGTAAATAAAGACTTTTCTAAAGAAAAGAAAGTTCTAGAGACTGAGATAGTTAAGCTGACAAAAGAGCTATCTGAGTTATCAACAAACATTCAGAAGGAAAAGAAGACGAAATCTGAATTGCAAAAGAAGTTTGATCTGATTGCAAAGGAAAGAAACAGTTTGTCGTCAAAGATAAAAGAACTTGAAGAGATCGTTTTCAAGGTGAAGTTGAATAAGCACAGGACGCCAGAGTCAATAGCTCAATCACCGAGAGATGATCAAGCTGATTCAGATTGTTCACTCAAAAAGGCTTCGAGTTCACATTTTTCGAATGTTTCTTATAATCCTTTATTTGATTTAGATGATGGTCTTACTTCTAAATCTACTGATCAGATTCGTCCTTCTAACCTTTTCTTTGACAAAAATGTTGATGGTTCAGGTAACTTAAAGAAGACTAAGTCTTAGAAGAAAAGATTATGGAGAAGGGAAGATGGAGAAAAAGATAGAGAAAATTGGATCTGGAAAATTAAAGGATCTTCAGAGGAAAAGAAGAAAGAAAAATCATTTGTACATACATCAAATGCTAAATGGAACTATGCCTCAAAAGGTAAAACTTTTGGCAAACCTGATCTGGTTTACATAATCAATCAATTGATCAGGTTAGCACAAAAGAAAATTAGTTGTTCCTACTGTGGCTCAAATGATTTTGTAAGAAAAGATTATGTGAATAACTGGTATGGTTCTTACTTTATATCTCCCACTAGAACTGCAACTAACTCATTAGGACCCAATTACCAGTGGGTACCAAAAGCTAAATCTGTGTTGCAGGCACCCAAAGTTTAAGGGGGAGAAAGAACAATGACTTCTGATTACTACATATCAGGACTCTTGCCTCATTGTCAAAACATTGACTTCTAAGTACAACAGCTTAGGACTCGATCTTCAATGACAAGAATGATGACTTCTAGACAATACAGTCTAGGACTCGGACTTATATGGGGGACCTTATATGCTTTATATTTTCACTGATGTGTTTTCTGATGTTTCAGGAAAAGATTAAATACTATTCTCACCGGAGAATATGTATAATGGCTCTTGAATAACACAGTTCAAGACCCGATCTTCATTGGTAAAAATGAATGATACTATTCTCAGCGGAGAATAAGTAATCATGGCTTTTGAATACTTAAGTTCAAAACCCGTACTCAAATGTTTTCTTCTGATAGGATGCTTAAATGATAAAATCTTTTATAGAAGTTTTTGATTTGAGGGGGAGCTAACTGTTATATCTTTTAGGAAGAGGAGATATATATGATTTTTACTATCACTGTCATATTTTTCTAATTAAATTGACTTTTTACAGGTATCGAGGGGGAGGATATCTGAGTTTTTGATACTTCACTGAAAATATTCATATTAAGGGGAGTTAAGGATTCTGATTTACAGGTATATATTTCTATTCCTTACACTCTATCACTTATTGAAAGATGAACAACTTTCACTTGTGAAAAATGGTTTCTTAAATGTTCAAACCACTTCCTATTCTTCAAATATTTTCATTAATTGTGAAGTGTGATTTTAATGAATTGTGAAGTGTGATTTTAAATGATTTTTGTATGCTTAATTGACAAACTCTTTTAGTTTGAGGGGGAGAATTGTATTGTCAAACACTTTATGTTTTGACTTCTCAAAATTTCTATTATTCATGTTTATTTGTATTCCTTTGTGCTTACATGTTCAAAAAGCTGTTGAACAACATGTTCTTTTAGGATAATATATGGGATTCAGTGTGAGAGCTTAACAGAACTTCCATGGATTCACGATAACTAGTGTTTCCTACCCAGGAAGTATTCCCTGAGTGATTGAGGGGAGAGGGGTCAAAAGATTTGAGTGTTGGTGTGTGAAGAGGTAAAATGAAAAAGAGAGATTGGTTAGAAGTGAAATTTAAAAGATTAAAAGAAAGTGGGTGAGATAACAGAGTAAAAGAATATTAAACTCTGCACCAAACTTCTTTCTGAGTCGGGCAGCCACATAATCTGATTGGTTCACATTCTTTGGTGACCATCATTGAAATAGGCACCTAGCCCATGCCATCTCTTGCATACAACCCCACCAGCTACTCATTTTTTTTTCTCAAAAAGAGAATGTTTCACATTTTCTGGGGACGCATCACATATGCTATTGGTTCTTCATTTGGAAGGTACTAATATTGAAAAAGAAGGAAAGTTGCCCCACCTTCGACCTTTTCTCATGCACATTGAGTCTTTGTATAATTTGTTGTTGTCTCAACAAGTTTACATATTTTGAGCCTACATTGAAAAGCAATCATCGGTGCTTAATTCTTTCATACACATGCACGAGCATACAGAAGTTTGTTTTGTCAGAACGTTCATAGATAACAATGTATTATTCGATGATTGAATGGAAGTCCTGGGGAGCCAACATCAAAACCAACTCCTTATACAGTAACTTTTTGTTACTCAGTGACTGTGTGTTACTGACAGGCATTCCAAACTAAGTCATTTGTTGATTCAGGGTCACCATATTTTTTATTTGAATCTGCAAAGATTGAAATAATCACTCTTTCCATTTGGGGAGACTGCTCTTATTTCCACAAAGGGATATATACATGAAGACTGTGCTTAATTGTTGATCTGGGGAAGGATATTCCAAGTTTATATTACTATGTTTTGATGATGATAATTCTCACCACTCATCAAAAAGGGGGAGAATTCAAGGAGAAAGAAGATACAAGAATTTTCAAGAATTTTTGAACTGAAGACTGTATCTGAAGTTTTTCAAGAGAAGTGAAGACCCGAAGACATTTGCCAAATTTTTTTAATCTTGAATCCAAAGGGGGAGATTGTTGGATCAAATAATTGTATTCAAGATTAAATTAAATAAGGGGTCTAGTTTGTAATAGTGTTTAATACCTTAGGGGGTATTTTAGCTATTAGTTAATATTAATTAGGTCATGTTGACGTAGGTATATATAGTTTTGTTTTATTAGTTTAGGGTTAATGAACAATATTGGTGATTAGAGGAGGTAGCCGTATTCTCTCTGTACGCACAAGGTACCAAGAACACACACACACAAGCTTTATCTGATTAATCAAGAGATCATTGGTATGTTGCTTTGATTTATTTATCTCTTGATCTTTATTGTGTTGTGTTAATTTATCAACTATTAATCTGGGCTTAACATTTTCATATCATGACACGTGTCATTTCTCCATTCATATAATATCACCTCTGTCCAAATAATATATATATATATATATATATGTATGCATATATTTATATATTTTAATACTCCATCGGTTTCAAAATAAGTGTCTACATTATTATTTTAGTTTGTCCCAAAATAAGTGTCTATTTTCAGAAGTAAATGTCTACTTTCTCATTTTACCTTCGTTATAAGATGGAGAAAATTTATCTCTCTATAATTAAGTGTAAAAATGTTATTTAGTTAAATAAAAAAGTGTAATAATTACACATTCCTAAAATTGTGTGCATTTTTCATTGTGAACATTTATTTTGGGATAGAGGGAGTATGGTACAAATCTGAATACATCGCTGAGATCATCGAATCTCAAAATAGGTCTACCAACTAAAATTAGTCAAACGATCGAAGTCGTTGATGAAATATCTAAAAAGCATAAAACGAATCAACCATAACTTGGCCAAAATTATATTCGGTTGTCTCCTGATAACAAGTTTTGGATTTAATGTGTATGTTTAATGGCAATGTAATATAACATTCAAATTCAAAATAAATATGAATCTTGATCTCTACTTGTGTCAAAAAACGAAAAAGTGATATCATTGGCTTCGAATGTCACATATCGTATGTTCCAATTTTATACATGTTTTTAAATATTTTCTCGATCAACTTTGCCCAACCATATAATGAAAATACTTTGTATGAACAACAAACTAATTAGGAAAAAAGTGTCGGCATACTATGATTTCTAAAAAATAGGAAAGAGTTCAAAAAAAAAACCAACGGACATTTATGTTATAAGTAATTATGTCCTTGGACATTTTGTTGAACGGATAAATTCCCGCACTTAATGAAATCAAACAAAATGGTCCTTCTTACAATAAAAAATGACAGGCCACTGACTATGGTTGTAAAAATCACGTTAAAGTTAGGGAAAATCAGAAAACAAAAACCTTAACAGATTATCATCACTACAAGAAAAATAACCTTCAAAGAAGGTTTTGTTTTGTATTTAAAAGTTTGAAAAACTTTTCTAAAGGTTTTAGAGAAACTTTTCACTTCCGTCAATAACCTTCCCTATATAACGGTAGCTAAAGATTTTAGGGAGGGTTTTCGAAGGGTACTTTTACATTAACTTTTAGAGAAGCTTTTTTGGGCTTTAGATACGCTTTTAAACCTTATCTAAAGGTTGATCGATTTATTTTCAAAAGCTTCTCTAAAAGTATGTTTTTAATGACGTTTTTTGAGCATCAGTGACAGTTTTCAAATGTCACTAAAGTTACCTTCAGAGAAAGTTTTTGGAAAAGCTTCTCTAAAGATATACGTTTTAGTGACACTTTATGTAAAGCTTCTCTAAAGGTATCATTTAGTTACATTTCCCTCAACCCTCTCTAATTGTCATCTTTTGATACACATAGTCAAAACTTCTCTAAAAGTATATCCTTTAGCTACACTTTCTTGTAAACCTTCTCTAAAGACATCTTTTAGTTACACTTATAAAAAATCATTTCCTTCTCTAAAGGGTGGCTATATATACACACACAAATATATATACATATATATATATATATATATATATATTATGTAGGTAATATTTCAGCTATATATATTATAATAAAATAAATAACAATGCTAAACAAGAAAAACATCAAAATCCTAAAACAAATTATATATTTCAATAAATCCACACATATGTTCAAATTTATCAAAAAAAAAAAAAAAAAAAGGAAAAAACACCCAAAATCATACTATAACTACTCAAGATCTTCATGTACCAATTCCTCTCTTTTACCTACAACAAGTCAATAGGACATCCAAGCAACTTCAATGACAACTGCAAAAATAAATAAAACACCTTAGAAAAAAAATCCGAAATTATGACAGTAGATGAGGAATTGACACTGCCTACGTTGTTTTTTTTCTTAATGGAGGAAATGATAAATACAAAAACATCAAAACACAACACAAATCAAAGACGTAATAGACGATTTTGAGGATGAAATCAGGAATTACCAAAGCAGAAGAGCTTCCGCTAACGAATTTCTTCCAAAAAACACCAAACATCGCTAGCTTCAACTTTATATGCTGCTATCCACAATGATACAAAAGTATAAACGCAAGAAATCCTCGATTAAAGAAAACACGATTACGAACTCCTAATCAACAAAGATATAAACATACACCGGATGATTCAAAATTAAACAACAAATCTGAACATATCTACAGATTGAGCGAGTAACCTAAGCGATCAAAAGTAATGAAGTTTAAAGCAGATCTTTGGGATTCAATGAGATTACCTGATATCTTTTCCAAGGTTCTAAATGGCGTGAGGCGCGGCGTCGCGGCGAGGCCAAGCCTCAAGCCTTAGGAGTCATGACGAAGCCATGGCGTTTTCAAGGCGTGACTTATAGCGTCATTTTTCTAATTCATATATAATATTATATATAAAAACATATGTTTTGTAGTGTTACTCAATTAGTCAATAGTAATAAGCAAGTTAAATTATGGTATATATTAAAAAACTTGCATATAAGACATGGAAAACATAAAGAAAAATCAAATATTGCATTACAAAATTGTGCATTAGGCCATGGCATGCCACGGGCTTAACGTGGCGTGAGACACAAGCCTTGGTGCCATGGCGCACCATGGCGGCTGTGCGGCGAGTATTTAGAACAATGATCTTTTCCAATGGGATGCCCAGTTGTTTAACAAGCTCTTCTTGGTGCACCCTTGATTCCCTTGCTCTGAACCACAACATACTATCAATTTCAACATGCTATTTTGTGCTTCATTACAGAATAGGTTCAACTCCACCATCTAACCGTCTTTAAAACTAAAACAAACATGTGCCAATAATTGATTGAAGAACTTACATACTACCCGACAACTGCAAATAATCCAACACCATTTTATTAATACCCTTCAGTCCATCAGCAACATATTGACCAGTGAACTAAGAATCACAAAACAGAGAAAATGCAGTAAGTAATGAGCCTACCTTGGATGTCGTATGCGGTTAGCAGAAGATTTGTAAACCGTTCTCGTGAACAATTTCAATTTTTAATGCAGTTAAAACTAAAAACAGGGTTACTTGATTTGATGGGGCAGTTTGGTATGATGGTGTGTTAACAGTTGAACTTGGCATATGAGCTTGATTACTACTACTGGCTTGTAGCTTCTATCACAGGCAAACATTCTCCTCGTTATAAACACGAACACAAAGGGGTTTCAAGCATTCATCTTTGAATATAATTTGTGAAATGAAAAGAGATCTCTAGTGAAGTTGCCAAATTTTACTGTTAACTTTATGTTGTAAGAGTGGACATATATACCGTCAACAAAGTGATGTGTGATCTCATTAAAATCAGTCACCTGCCTGCAAGTTAAAGTAAAATAAGCGACAGAGTGATGCAAAAAGTTAACTGATTGCATCATATATGAACAGAGGTTCTCAAAACCTCAACAAATTAACGTTGTTGAGGTAACATGAAAAATACTTTTGAGATCTTTGTCAAAACAAAGAACTAAAAGGAAGAGATCAAACCATGAAGATAAATCTAAACCATGAAGATCAAAACATGAATATATAAACGCACACATAATAGAATAAAGTACTGAAAGAAATGCAATATTGGGAGAGCACGACGATATGAAGACGATATGAACTCGAAGTCGACATCGAAGATCGACCAACCACGAGAATCAAAATCGTGAAATCAAAGAGAAATCCTGGAATCATACAACTCTCGCAAAACCCTAATTCAAAGAGAAATTCAGCAGGATAGTTGTTTATGGTGTAAAGAACTTGAAGCAATGTGCTTGAGAACGAACCTGAGGTGAAGAAAAAACAAAATGCCGATAAGGGTTGTGCATTTAGCAACTGTTTTCATCAATGGTGCTATGTAGGTCGGCTTTTTCTCAGTGTTAATAGTTCTCTTGTCCTTTCTCCCATTTGTGTTTGCTTCCGCCAAACTGTCAATGTCGTCTTCTTTTCTTTCATACTACATAACCAAAATAAGTTATTAAAACGGGAAAAAACATGAAAGGGTGTAAGAAAACTGAATCAACAATGTGACATTGACCTGTAAGGAGTTCATACTATTCTTCAAGTGCCTACACATAAAAAAGAGAAAATAATGTAATGTTAGTCAGCATAAAGAAAATATATTTCAGCAAAGATTACCTTAACATCTCTCAAGTGTAGGGTCCATTATGTTACAATAATTCTGTTTGAACAAAAAAGTAGTGAATCTGCATATAAAAGTAATCAGTGAAAGAACCTACCGTTGTAAAGCGGTTTCCATTAGTGATTCTTTGGGAATTTAAATGAATGCTAGTGTAAATAAGCAGGAAGGTTAATGGTGCTTACCTGGTAAGAAGGGATATTATTTACCACCATGCCCTGAGCCACGTGCGTGCCTGTTAATTTAACAGGCCATAAACACCTATCTTCTTATTGTAATCGACTTATGCCTGTTAATATAAGCAATGCAAGCGAATCTGAACTGCAGAAAATTCTAGTTTATTTATTGACCCAACTCATTTAAAAGCTTAAAGCGGAAAATGCAGCACACAACAATTATGTCCACTCTCAACACTCCCCTTCATGTGCAAGCCTCACACACAACTTGCATCACAAGTTGACAGTCATATAAAGGAGCAAGATTGTGCAAAAACTAGGGAGATGAAAGTTTCCCTGATGATCTAAAGGGCAAACAAATACAAGCGCAAAGACATAAACACAAGACCTTCTCAGAGAAAAGGGTTAACACCATGATAATTATACAAGTTTCCACAAAACATGAATTAAAAATAGAACAAATTATCAAAACTATGTTTAACTAAGAGTTTTCAATTGTTATCTTCAAAACACAAAGCACATTATTTTAAAACAAAATAGTCATCTCAAATGGACATGGAGGAATCAATGATAAAATAAAGACCTCTCTGGGATTTGAATGGATTGTGCAGACCATGTTTGGGGCACTTAGAAAAGCTTTCTACAAAAGGTTGCATAAGATGTCAAAAGATAATGAGTTCACAACATGTGTATGTGCGTATAAATGGCTTTTAAGCATGTTGTGGAGACCCAACAACAACAACATACACTTAAGGTTTCTTATTGCAATATTATCAACAAAATACTCAAACAGATTTAGAAATACACAGATGGTGGAAAACATTTTCTTGGAAATCAATAGTTCTTGCATTCAACGGTAGTATCATCTTCCTTTCAAAATTGTGAAACTTGCATACTATAAATCCACACAGGTTCAAGGCATGGCAAAAAAGTAACTGTGTAAAACAGACTCGGTAAATTGATCACTAACATCAAAAGACACATAAAATTTCAGACAATAAAGAGTATAAGAACTAAAAGAAACATAACACAAAAAAAAGGGGAAAGTTAAAAAAGAAAAAAAGTGATCCATTTGAATAGGAAAGGTAAAAACCAGCAATAATCTTTTATTAGGATCTTTCATAGACCCACAACTAAAACAATTTCATATGAGCATTGGCCACATATATGAGGCACCCAGTTCAACCAACCTTTCATACTCACATAATTTAAAATCATTAATGTTCCATTGCTTGGTATTGGTTATGGGGTTAAGAAACAAAAACGATTAAAAAGGGTGATCTTATGTTATGAATAGCATTTTCGCATTAATTAAGTATCTTGGGTTATGATGAAATTAATAATTTTTAATCTTAATTTGATCTTCTCTTAGTTGAGTATTCTCTGCTCAAAAAAATCAAACACACGACCATCAAGTACTCCATCTTATGAAGGAGGATATACTCGTTAAGCTCAACATACATAGATGTGTTAGACTATAATTGTATTCAAGATTAAATGAGGGTCTTTGTTGTAAATAGTGTTTGATGTGTGTTGTAATGAGCTTAGATGGTTTGACCTTGCTTGGTCATGTTGACCTATATATAAGCAAGTCCTTGTGTTGTTTTAAGAAGGTGCAAGATAGTAATTGTGTGAAAGTAAAGGTGTAATATTGGTGGTAGTTGAGAGAGTAAGAACACACACAAAGAACACACACATACGTGAGATCTGTGACTAGATGTTAGATCTGTGATTAATTGTAATTCATGTGATTGATCTAATAAAAGTGTTTGTGTCAATCCAAAAGTGTTAATGCTAGTAATCACTGGGCCACAATTGGTATCAGAGCCAAATCCGTTTGAAAATCAAGAAAATGTTTTGAGTCGTACTGTTCACGCTACTGTTCACAAAGTCAAAATCATTTTTGATTTTTAGTGGAATTTTTGAGTTGAATCTGATTAGGTTTTGTGCGCATTGTGAAATCGATCATGTCTCCATAATTTGTTTCAAGAATTGCACTGAAATCGAGTATGAATTTGTGATTTTTGTTGAGTTTGAAGTTCACGAGTTTCACGCACTGTTCTTGATTCAATTTGATTATTTGTGTGTTTTTAATCGAAATTACTTGGTAGAATTGTGTTCGAAATGTGTTGGTGAGTATATTGTCAAATTTTCAGATCGAAATTCGAAGTCTAGATGTGTTTTGATGTGATTTTGTTTGATTTTAGAGGTTTGCGCTTGATTCATCCTAGTTTGCGGGTGTTCATACTGGTTTGCGTTTCATTCATCGAATTTGTGTTTGATTTGTATCCATAGCACACACGCAAAGCTAAGATTTGCGTTCCACATCACAAACGCAAAGTGGAGTTTGCGATTCACACTACAAACGCAAACTAAGGTTTGCGCTCCTCGTTACAAACGCAAAGTAGCAGTTTGCGTTCCACTCCACACACGCAAACTAAGGTTTGCGGTTCACACTACACACGCAAAGTTTCATATTTGTGCTTCACGGCACAAACGCAAAGTGTGGTTTGCGTTCCACACTGCAAACGCAAAGTGTGGTTTGCATTTCATACTATTTCCCGTGCTAAGTCTGCGCAGGGGGACAAAAGTTCTTTGAGTAATCAAAATCTCTGAATTTTTTTTAAGTTTTCTTGATTTGATTGGATTTAAAGCTCTTTACTAGCTAATATTTTTCATATTGAAGGTACACACATTCTTCAACCATGGCAAATGAATTTCTTTCTATGGGATCTCATCTGAAGCCTCCGGTCTTATCTGTTGGAGATTATTCACAATGGAAGAAAAGAATGATTCAGTTCTTAAATCTAAAGAACATAGATTATATGATATTTATCATAGATGGTCCGGGAAATCCACAATCATTTGTACCTGGACAAGCAGCCACAACTACATCTCCAGCAATCCCAGATCGATATGTGTCAAAACCATATCAATTCTTTACTGATGCGGAAAAGGGAAGATACAAGCTAGATGATGAGGCACTTATCTATTTCACTATGGCAATTCCTAATGATATCTACAATCGAGTAGATAGTAGGGAATCTGCAAAAGATTTATGGGATGAATTGGAGAAACAATTTCAAGGATCAAAGAAGTCAATTCAGACAAAGCTGAATCAGAGTATAAATGCATATGAAGGTTTTCATGCGAAAGAAGGAGAGACTTTGTTGGAAACATACAATCGTTTCAATGTGATATTGAATGATCTAAGGAGAAATGGAATGAACAAGTCAGAATCAGAGATCAATTATAAGTTCATCAAGAACTTGAACCCAGAATGGAAAAGCTATGCTATCAACATTCAGATGACTAAGGACATGGCACAAGAAGACGTCAATGATATCTTCACAACTTTATCTCAACATGAGGATGAAGTAAAGCAGCTGGGTGCTGAAAAGAAGATGGTCAAAGATTCTCTAGCCTTAATGTCTGAACGTAAGAAAGGGTCAAGTTCGAAGTCCAGTTCTTCTTACAAGTCAAAGTCAAGGAAATCCAGAGCTCTCCTAACTGAAGTCACTGATTCAAGCACTGATCACTCTTCTACTGAAAGTGAAGAATATTCAGATGAGGATATGCAACGATTCGCTGAAAATCTGGCTCTTCTCACAAAGCAGTTCAAAAGCTTTGGAAAGAACAAGTACAAGCCGAAATATGAGAGCTACAAGAAAGACAAGTGCAAACCGAGATCTGAAAAGAAGTATGAGAAAAGAGGAGAGAAAAGAGATGAAAAGCGAGAAGAGAAACGAGAAGAGAAGAGAGAAGGAAAGAAAGAAGAGATTGAGCCGAAATATGGACGATGCTACAATTGTGGAAAACCAGGTCATTTTTCCAAGGATTGCAAGTTCAAGCGTACAAAGAATTCGGAATATTATGCTCGGAAAACTTTATTAGCAAAGAAGGTGGAAGATGGTCAGAACTTAATGGCGGAAGAAGAGAATTGGCTCTACAAAAGTTCTGATGATGAATCTGCACACTTTACTCAAGTGTGTATGATGGCCAAAGTGGATGAGGACATTGAATCATCTTTTGATCATTCCGACTGTGGTTCCGAGGTACGTATTCAATCCTTAAAGGCTCAAGTTAAATTCATGAAAGAAGAGTTTAAAACTTTAAAAGGCAAACTTAGTCATGAAAGACAAACAATGTTGAATTTTCGTGATGAAAATTCAATGTTGAAAGATGTTGTTAAGGAAAAAGAGTCTGAGAAAGATTGTTTGAAAAAGGACAAAGATGTTTTAAATTCAAAAATATCTGAGCTTGAAAGAGATCTTGTAAACTTAAATGCTGAAAAAGGTGATTTTCAACTAAAATTTGAAGCGTGTTTTCAAGAAAGAAACGAGGCATATTGTAAAATTAAGCAACTGGAGGATTTAAATCTGAAAAGAGGACAGACTGAGCAAACATTAAATCTTTTAACGAATAAACTCCAAGATGTCAGATTTTATAATGTTAAAACAGGTTTGGGTTTTGAACCAAATAATGTTTTAAAAAGAGCACCAGAAAATTTGTATAAGTTTGATAAAATGGGCTCTACTCCTACAAAACCCGATATTCATGATATTTTTGTAAAAGGTAAAATCGTGAATGATGATGACACTTCATCTTGTGCTGATTCAATTTCAAGTTTAAAATCTGTTGGTTTTGCTTATAAAGATTTAAATGAAAGTTACAAAACAAGAAAAATAGAATTTAGTGAATTTACATCACTATTTTCTCCTTGTTTACCAACAAAATCACCCAAGGTTGAAGAAAATAATACTGAATCTCAGTGTCAGTTTGATGAATCTGATTCAGAAAATGTTGTTGAGAATCATGTATTAACTGATTTATTCACTTCTAATTCCTCAAATGCTTCAAAAGATGAAAATGTCATGAATCAAAACCTTAAGTCTGATTTTTCAAAAACTATGACTGAGGAGATTTTTACAGAAATGATGAATGCTTCAGATCCTGTTCCTATAATAGAAAAGATGGAATCAAACTCTGAGGTGAATCAAGCATCTATTTTTGAGAAACAAATCATAGATCTTCAAAAGACAATTGAAGAGTTAGAAGATGAGAACGTTGATCTCAAATTCAAACTTGACAAGTCTTTTGAAGAAAACAAAGAACTCTCTAAAGAGTTAAATATTTTGAAAGATGATTTGTTTAAACGAAATCTTCAAGATAAAAAGATGTTTGAGTCTCCAAACTGGAATGTTCATTCTAATCCAGAGTTTGATACTGTTAATTCTAAAACTTCAGTTGTTTATACTACTAATCCTGAATATCCTCCGAGTATTTTTGAAAAAGGAGAAGCTTCTTGTACTTCAAAGTCAAAATTATCTTCTTCAAAGAAATCTAACAAGATTCTGTTTCCTGTTTCAGATGTAAAAAGGCAGAATGGTAAAGAAGAAAGGATGAAGAATGTGAAGGAAAATAAAGTTGTTAAAAATAAAGGTAATATCAGTGATAGTGGTAGTTTGATATGTAAAAATTCAAACGTTTTCAAATGTCAAAGTTGTATGGATGGTTGTACTTCATTGGATAAATCTAAGCTTTTGACATTTGCACGTAAGAATTTTATCTGCAAACACTGTCATGATAATTCATTTATCATTCCTTCCATTCATCCTAAATCTAAAGTTGTCAAGAAAACATCACATGTCAAATCAATTTCTAAATCCTTAACTCATCAGGCTAATATTTTTCATGCTAAGATTGATCATTTTTCTAAAAAGAAAACATTTCATCAGGTTAATGTTAAAATGATATGGAAATGGGTACCTAAGCCTCGCTATGAATGGCGAATCAAGGCTAAGGTAAATGATGTTGATGAATTGCGAAAAGCTAACAAGCAAGGACCCATATGGATATGGGTACCTAAGCAGAAGTAATTTTTTCTTTTTGCAGGCCTCACATACATGGTATATCGATTCAGGATGTTCGCGTCATATGACAAGATTTAAGCATCTACTTCATAATTATGTTGAGGAACCTGCCGGTACTGTAAGTTATGCAAATTCTGAGGTTACTGGATACATTCGAGGACACGGATCTTTAACAAATGGCACCGTGACGATCAAAAGAGTACTATACGTAGAAGGACTTGATCATAATCTTTTCAATACAAGTCAATTCTGCGATAGTAAATTTCAAGTTCGGTTTACTGATAAATGCTGTTATATTGAAGATAAAGATGGTCGTGCAGTTTTTAAGGCTAAGCGGCATGCAAATCTTTATTCTGTGAATTTTCCAACACTTTCTGCATCAAGATCTGTTTGTCTAATTGCAAAAGCTTCAAGAGCTGAAAGTTGGATCTGGCATCGGCGTCTGTCTCATCAAAACTTTGATGCGATTAATCAATTGGCGAGACAAGGCATTGTCAAAGGTCTACCAGAACTAAGGTTTGAGAAGAATTCTCTTTGTCCCGCTTGTGAAATGGGAAAGATGAAGCGAACATCTCATAAAGCAAAGACAAAATTCTCATCCTCAACACCTCTTGAATTAATACATATGGACCTTTGCGGCCCGATGAGGACTCAGTCTATCAATGGTAAGAAATATATTTTGGTCATGATAGATGAGTACTCTAGATATACTTGGCTGGAATTTTTAAGGAACAAATCAGATGCAGCAGAGCTGATCATTGAGTTTTTAAAGAAGATCCAGGTTCGACTACAATTGTCGGTTATATCTTTGAGAAGTGACAATGGCACGGAATTCAAGAATGAAAAGCTTCAGAGTTATCTCATATCTGTTGGGATCTCTCACAACTTTTCTGCTGCCTACACTCCTCAACAAAACGGAGTAGTTGAAAGGAAGAATCGAACACTGGTGGAAGCTGCAAGGACAATGTTAGCCTATTCCGAATTGCCAATGTTTCTGTGGGCTGAAGCCGTAGCCACTGCGTGTTTCACACAAAACCGCACGATTGTCATCAAAAGACATAAAAAGACAGCGTATGAACTTATTAATAGTCGAAAACCGAATATTAAATTTTTTCGTACTTTTGGTTGTAGGTGTTATATTCTCAATGATCGAGACAATCTTGGTAAATTTGACAAGAAGGCTGACGAAGGCTATTTCATTGGTTATTCGTTAACGTCTAAAGCCTATCGAATCTACAATAGACGAACGAAGACGATCATGGAGAGCATTAATGTGTCATTCGACGAATCATCAACGTTGACTTCTGAATACAACAGTTCAGAACTCAAGCTTAAACATAAAGTTTCTATTCAAGATGGAATAGAACCTGAAGTCAAACAGAATAAGTCTTCTAATTCAAATAAAATTACAGCTGAATTAGACTTATTATTTTTTGATGCTTTTCTGGATATATGTGCAGATTTTGAAAAATCAAACATATCCGCATCAACTTCAGAGGTTCCAATTATAGTCGCAGATATTTCAGGACCTTCTGAAAATGTCACAATATCAATCACATCAGGTACATCTACACATATACATTCTGAAGATACTAATGTTGATTCTGTGCATGCAGATTCAAATTCTGCAACAGAAGTTCCGAGTGATTCTTCTATTGCTCTGGAAATATTTACTTCAGAAGAGGTTGTACAAGATGTCCCGAGCACATCTGGGGTTGATAAAAACTTACCTGCAGTATATGATGAATATGAGGAAGATAATACTCAAGCTGAAATTCATCTGATTCCAAGTACAATGAAATGGACAAGAAATCACCCACTTCATAATATCATTGGTGATGCACAGTCTGGTGTACAAACGCGTGCAACATCGGCAAATTTTTGTCTATATTCAAGTTTTTTAAGTTCTCTCGAGCCGAAGAAAGCTTCAGAAGCCTTGCGTGATCCAAATTGGATACTGGCGATGCAAGATGAACTTCTGCAATTTGAGAGGAACAAAGTTTGGCGACTTATACCACTTCCAAAAGGAAAATCTGTTATTGGAACAAAGTGGGTTTTCAGAAACAAGAGAGATGAATCTGGAGTTGTAGTTCGAAACAAAGCTCGCCTTGTTGCAAAGGGTTATTGTCAACAGGAGGGGATTGATTATGAAGAAACATTTGCTCCTGTGGCACGTCTGGAAGCGATACGAATCTTCTTATCCTATGCAACGCATAAAACATTTACGGTCTTCCAAATGGACGTAAAATCAACATTCTTAAATGGGATATTGCATGAAGAAGTATATGTTGCTCAACCAGAAGGATTCGTTGATCCAAAGAACCCTGATCATGTCTATATCTTAGACAAAGCCTTATATGGACTCAAACAGGCACCAAGAGCTTGGTACGAAACTCTAACTCAATTTTTACTCGCTTCAGGATTCAAGAAAGGTACAATTGATACTACTCTCTTTCTGAAAAAGCAAGGTGATGATATGATTCTGATTCAAATTTATGTAGATGACATAATTTTCGGTTCTACAAATTTCAAGAATCATGGAATCTCGTTTTGAAATGTCAATGATGGGCGAACTGAATTTTTTCCTTGGTCTTCAAGTAAAACAGTTACCCGAAGGCATTTTCATTAATCAGTCAAAATATATTCGAGATATTTTAAAGAAATTTAACATGACTGACAGTTCAGTGATGAAAACACCGATGGCAACGGGCACACTTTTAGATGCAGATCTTTCTGGCAAATCAGTAGATCAAAAAGTGTACCGTAGCATGATTGGGTCACTGCTGTACTTAACTGCCAGTAGACCGGATATTATGTTTGCTACATGTTTCTGTGCGAGATATCAAGCTAATCTGAAGGAATCACACCTGGTCGCTGTAAAACGGATTTTTAGGTATCTTAAAGGTTCTACTGAGTTAGGCCTTTGGTATCCTAAGGGTTCGTCTTTTGATTTAACTGCCTATACTGATGCTGATCATGCAGGATGCAAACTGGATAGAAAGAGCACCTCTGGTTCTTGTCAGTTCTTAGGTGATAAGTTGGTTAGTTGGACATCTAAGAAACAAAATTGTGTTTCTACATCCACCGCTGAGGCTGAATACGTAGCTGCCGCAAGCTGCTGTTCACAAGTCCTCTGGATGCGAACACAGTTAAAAGATTTCGGATATACTTACCAACGAGTCCCTATCTACTGTTATTCTAAAAGTGCGATTGCGATAACAGCTAATCCAGTACAGCATTCCAAGACGAAACACATCGACGTGCGTTATCATTTTATAAAGGATCATGTTGAGAAGGGCGATATCGAGATGCACTTCGTGACTACAGACTACCAGTTGGATGACCTTTTCACCAAGCCGTTGGATGAAAAGAGGTTTACCTTTTTAGTTAGCAAACTTGGTATGTTAAACGCCAATTCATGATTCTAGGGGGAGTTTTCTAATCTTGTACTTTATTTGCATATATTTTAGATATTTCATCATATGCTATCTGACTAAAGCGGAATCATTTTTATAATGATTACCAAAATCTTTTTCTTACAGGATATTTTATGTGACAATGGCTTTTGGACAATTTAGTTCAAAACCCGTATTCAAATGTTTTCTTCTGAAGGATGCTTTCAAGATTACATCTTATCAGGAAGTTTTTCGTTTGAAAGAGATTTTAGATATTATATTGCTATATCTTTTATAATAATATTTTTAAAAAGATTGACGTTTTTACAGATATCAAGGGGGAGGATATCTAGTCAAGGATACTTTAATTGATATATTCATTTCAGGGGGAGTTAAGGATTCTGATTTACAAGTATATCATTCTAATCCTTATACTCTAACACTTGTGAAAGAAGAACAACTTTCACTTGTGAATTTTTTTTAAAAAAATGTTCAAACCACTTCACGATCTTAAAATGTTTTTCTGATTTGAGAAGTGTGAATTTTAAATGATTTTTGGTTACTTGTGAATTTTATTGTTTATCTGGCCGTGTGTTCTTTAAAGAATAATACTTGTGTATTTTCTTTTCTATATACTTTGTCAAGTATTCATACGCACACTGGTTCAGTATTTTCAAATTGATTATGTTATTACCATGTATCAAATGATATATCTTTCTATGGTAATACTCCCGCCGTTTGGTATTCACAGTTGTTTGAATCAAACGTTATTTCATTTTTAAATATGCTTTCATTCATAATATGTTTATATATTGTTCATATAAACAACATACGTCTTTGAATTCCCAAATATTTTTCTTCATGAACATTTGATCTGATCTTAATCATTGTCAGATTCTCAAAACATTTCTATTCTTTTCATTCATATAAAGTTTTGAGATATCTTAAATGTTTAAAATGCTCAATTTTCATTTCTGATTTTTGAATGAGCATACAAACACTGATATATGATTTCTTGTTCTTTGCATGTCAAGAAAATCATTGAACAT
The DNA here is from genome assembly GCA_954870635.1 of Arctium minus. Lineage (NCBI taxonomy): Eukaryota > Viridiplantae > Streptophyta > Magnoliopsida > Asterales > Asteraceae > Arctium > Arctium minus. The sequence continues at coordinate 125,656,680 of OX941081.1, read as the reverse complement.
CATGTACTTTTTAGGAACATGGGATTCAGTGTGAGTGCTTAATAGATCTTCCATGGATTCACGATAACCGGTGTTTCCTACCCCGAAAGAAATGCTTTGAGTGATTGAGGGGAGAGGGGTCTAAAAGAATTGAGTGTGGGAGTGAGCTGAGATAAAATGGAAATGAGAGATTGGTTAGATGTGAGCTTAAATGTTTAAAAGAAAGAGGGTGTGAGAACAAAGTTAAAAGAATATCAGAACTCTGCACCAAACATCTTTCTGATCCGGGCAGCCACATTACTGATTGGTTCACATTTATTTCGTGACCATCATTGAAATAGGAAAATAGCCCATGCCATCTCTTGCATACAACCCCACTAGCTACTCATTCTTTTCTTAAAAAGAGAATGTTTCACATTTTCTGGGGAAGCAACACATCATCTATCGGTTCTTCACTTGGAAGATGCTGATATTGAAAAAGAAGGAAAATTGCCCCACCTTCGACTCTTTCTCATGCACGTTGAGTCCATGTATAATCATTGTTGTCTCAATGATTTACATACTTTGAGCCTTATGGAACACAATCATTGTGATAATTCTTTCAAAACACAAGCACGAGCACACAGAGAATATGTTTTTCTGTCAGAACATTCATAGAATTACCTTGTGTTTTTCAATGATTGAATGGAAGTCCTGGGGAGTCAACATCAAACAAGCTCCTTATAATGTACATTCGTTGTACACAGTAACTTCGTGTTACTGACAGGCACTTCTAACTGTTTCATATGTTGATTCAGGGTTACCATTCTTATTTTGTTTGAATTTGAAAAGATTCAAATGAATATGTTCGTGAATCAAAGGCCAATCCAGATCAGATGTGAGAATGATTTTCCTATATGCGGAGATTGTCTATTATCCAAAGGAGGAGATGAAAGTTCTTGAAGAATGTGCTTATCAGATGTTGGGAAGTTTATTCAATGACAGATCTGACCTTGAAGTGTTTTAATGATTTTGATTCTTACAAATCATTAAAAAGGGGGAGATTAATCAAAGTTCAAGATCAAATTGAAGGTTAAAGATTTCAGAGGAGATAAATATTTTTCAGATGATCAAAGTCAAAGGTTAAAGAAAGCTTATCAAAGAGAAAGTGAAAGAAAGTCAGAGTTTGAAAGAAAGTCAGAGTTTATGCAAAAGTTAATTCAAAGGGAGAGACAAGTTTGAAGAATTGTCTAAGTTTTCAAGATGTCAAAGCCAGAAAAGATTTGAAGTTGAAGTTAATTATGAAGATATGAAGACCTGAAGATTATTGCCAATTTTTTTTAATCTTGAATTCAAAGGGGGAGATTGTTAGACTATAATTGTATTCAAGATTAAATGAGGGTCTTTGTTGTAAATAGTGTTTGATGTGTGTTGTAATGAGCTTAGATGGTTTGACCTTGCTTGGTCATGTTGACCTATATATAAGCAAGTCCTTGTGTTGTTTTAAGAAGGTGCAAGATAGTAACTGTGTGAAAGTAAAGGTGTAATATTGGTGGTAGTTGAGAGAGTAAGAACACACACAAAGAACACACACATACGTGAGATCTGTGACTAGATGTTAGATCTGTGATTAATTGTAATTCATGTGATTGATCTAATAAAAGTGTTTGTGTCAATCTAAATGTGTTAATGCTAGTAATCACTGGGCCACAAGATGTGTAATATATTGCTCTGCCAAATTGAACAATATATCAACATTACAGATGCTTAGTGTTCTCTCTAACTAACAGGTAGCTAAGATATTGAGGTAAAGTTGTACCTTCTCTTTACAGGTTCTTGTAGTTGGTCATGAAATTCATACAAACTTTTCAAGGATAGGTCAGACTCATGACTCATCAACAGTTGGGCTTCCTGCTAAATAGAGTTGCATTCAACTTGTAGATAAAATTCAATCCAACTTAAAGACAAGGAATCTGAAAATGTTAAAAAAAACAAGTACCACACAAATGGTTAAATAACTATTTTTAATTAAAACAAGACTAGCCGGTCATTTCCATATGTAATTATTTCATCATCTATTCTACACACAGAAAGCTTGTTTTCTAACAAATAAAGCTCAAACATGCGTGGTTGACATTCATCAGTTAAAGAAATGTAGAGAACTTGATTAAAGGTAAAAATCAAATCCATCATGGAAGCTAAATTCACTCTTTAGTGATCCCATTTACTTGATTTAGCAAATAAAGGTTCTATTAAATATAACAAATGAATGTATTGTTCTATTAACCCTCAAATATCCAGATTACTAGTGTAGCTAACACTTAAGATTTGTTATAGGATCTTCTCTGATGGTTGAGGCCTTAGCAAGGGGGAATATGATAGGGGCCTTAGCAACAACCAATTGAAGTAGATTTCTACAAACAAGTCAAGTAAAGAGGGCACTACTCCAATTGAAGCATGATTTCTACAAACAGCGCCGCAAAATTGATTTCTACACACATGTCAGAAATTGACAAGTAAAGAAATTGTAAACATGATCAATTGAGGAAGCATTGGTACCTGTCGACTTCGATAAAATCAATTGAAGAACCGTGAAACAGAAATTGACCTGAGAACTGGTCGACCTGAAAGCTAGATATCACAAAAGATGGCACAAATCAATGGAATGCTACAGACAGGTTAAACCTAAATATGTTGATTTTACTCGATTCTAATCGAATGCTACAGACAGGTTAAACCTAAATATGCTCAACATATGAATTGCATTCAACGTAACAACAAACCCATGAAATGACTAACCACAGAAGCATGTTACGCCAAAAATACAGAACTAGATTAGGGCAGAATACATACCCGATTTTTGTATATAAACTAAACCAAATTGAGAGAATTCGTGATGGAGACACGACGACAGAACAACGGCCGAGAAATCAACGAAGTCGACGGTGAAATCAGTAGATAAATCGACCAAGGCAACGGAGAGAGAGAGAGAGAGAGTGAGAAAGAGAGAGAGAGAGAGAGAGAGAGAGAGAGAGAGCGAGTCAAGAGACTGGACTTGGAACGATGGGTTTTTTTTAAATCGTATTTTTCTAATAAAGTTGAAATAAAGGCTTTAGGGAAGGTATTTAGAATCGTCTCGAAGGGGGTGTTTGGGATTGCTTATTTATTTGGAAAAGTGCTTATCAGCTTATGTGGTGTTAAACCGAAGTTTTTTAAAAAGTGTTTGGATTAGCTTATAGCGGTACCACACCGCAATAAGCTGATAAGCACTTTTTAAGTGTTTGGCAATTTTAACTTATACATGTAAATATGACCAATAAGTCAATAAGTCATAAGTTAAAACAAAATGACTTATCAGAAATAGCTTTTCAGCGGTTTGGCACCGCTATAAGCTGTTTTTAATAAGCCCCTCAAAGTAGCTTTTCTCCGGTGCCAACTCGCAATAAGCTAATAAGCCCCTCAAATAAGAAATCCCAAACACCCCCTAAAACTTGACTCTTTAGTGACTTTTGAGAAACGTTACTAAAGCCTTTCTTCAACAATTTAGAGAAGCTTTTCATAAAAAGTGTTTCTAAAGCTTTTAGAGACAATTTTGGAAATGTATAATTTAACTTCAAATATTTATCTAAAACTCATCCCACCTTCAGTTACGCATTCCATTTTTGTCATCCAATTTCTTCTCTAAAATGAATCTTTAGATACATTTCTAAAACCTTCTCTAAAGCCCTCTTTCCTTGTAGTGTATATTTTAAGCGATTAATTCCCCTAGACATTTTTTGAACAAATAAATCTCCATCTTATTAAAATCAAACAAAATGGTCAGTCAGACCTATAAAAATGACCAACAACTGATGGTAAAATTTAAACCGAGTTTAAAATTAAAGAAAGAATGAAATATAAAAAGCAAGATAGCATAAAAATACCTGGTTATGATGGTAAACCTAAATCTATCACAACCCACCGCAAAGCCCCAACCATCCCTAGCGCCGATGAGGAGGCGAGGTTTGATTTTGACTTTTGTTGTTTCAATTTGCTATGATTTATTCTCTCACTTGTTTGTTGTTGCTTCAATTTAGGCTAAATCCATCAATCTTGTTTTATTAATTATGCTAAACCCATTGATTTTGACTTGTTACCATCTCTTCAATCTTCACTTCTACATATAGCTTGGGGGATGAACATAGTAACTTTTTTATGCTTACTTTTGTCACACCTCAAAAATAGAGGTTGTGAAGACTAATGATAACGACCATAAACAATCAATAATTTTAAATCCAACAAAACAACCCTATAATGGAAGTTTTAGAAATAAAGGTTTTGTCCACCTTACAAGAAAATAAAAATTAAACTTAACTTCTTAAAGTTAATAGAATGGATACGATTCTTACTAGACTTTCTCTTGCCTTTTGAGCTACCCGCTAAAGCGCCCCATAAGAAATGCATACTTAAAGGTTAGCGTTTACCTAATGAGTTCCCGGTTTTTCTTTACATGCTCAACATAAGCAAGTCATACATAACTAAACATGCTTAGTCATATTAAACTAAGGGGTTGTTTGGTTGTGGCTTAATGGGCTGTATAGCCTATATAACTTATTCGCTCAGCCATACATTGTTGTTCGGAAGCGGCTTATTGGGTCAGAAATTGGCTTAATCGCTCAGTCTGATAACTAGAGTCATATCAATACAACCCTTCATTTTCCATTTCTACCCCTCCTTATAAAATAAAAAAAACACAAGCCAGAACCGCCGGCCTCCCCCCCCCCCCCCCCACAACCATATTCGTCGGTCTCCTCCCCTCCCCCATACACCGTCTCCGTCGTCTTCTTCCCCTCCCACACCACACCCATCTCCTTCAGAAACGACAACATGATGCACTGGGACGAGAACCCTAACCCTGACAGAAGCATCAAGAAGAAATCTAATGTAGAATTGGGTTTTCAACGATGAAGCTCCAGAAGCGAAGAAACGATTAAAGCCTTACTATCCGAGAGAAGGAAGTTGGTAAGTATCATTGCCATCAATAAACGCTAAGGATGACTCAGCCGTACCGACGCCAGTGAGACGACGACCATGGAAGATACAGTCAGTGTAATAACCTATCTGTGGCAAGTGATGATCATTAATATCCAAAATCCTCTTCACTGGAGAATTCCAATCTTTACGAAAATAATCAATCCAACCAATACCAAAATCAAAGTACATCAATAATCAAGAGAATTCCAATCTTTACAAAAAAAGAAAAGAAAAAAAAGACCTAAATGGAAGTTGCAATGATGGGTTTTCAATGATGAAGCCCCAAAAACGAAAAAAACTCCTAACTCTAACAGAAGCATCACGAAGAAATCTGCTTTGTTCGATTCAGGGTTTTGATTTAGGGGAAAGTCTGCTTAAAAATTCCATATATAGATAGAGAGGTAAAATGGTCTTTTATTACATTCAGACTGTTTATTCAACCTAACAACCGAATAACGATTTATATGATATTATTTAGACAATTTTATCAATTCAGAAAACTATATCCATACAGGTTATAATGGAAAACGAACCGAACAGACCATAACGTAAAACATAGCTCATAACTTGCAACTTTAAATTTTATGAATCAAACTTTTCTGCCATTGAGTGTCTCATCACTATCCCACCGGCCTTGCACCAAGTTTGCCATGCATATAGGGATTACCTATATGGCCCACGGACACGCAAAAAAAAACAAAAAAACAAAGGGGTGATGGTTTATGGCCCAATCAAAAGAAAACAACCAGCTGCACCACATCACCCGTTTTAACACAATTGACCCAATTTTTGATGGTTTTCGCTCTCATTATTTGTTCCTTAAATCCTAGGAAACACTTTGCACTAGCCATAGAAACAAGACCCATCAATTTTAGTGGGCTCTGGGGCTCTCAGTTTGGATTCAAAGACTCAGGTTTTCACCTATCGTTGTTACTCATGATTTTTCTTAGAAAACATTTAACATGTTGTTTTTGTTCTCTTCTCAAATTACTAAATAAAAAGATTTTCACTTCTAGCCCCTCCAGATCCAGCGGCTTTTCACTTTATACCTAGACCATTACTTAGTTGGCACTTGCAAATTATATTATATATTTTCTCCTTTTTCCTTTCACGATGCGATTTTCTTTATTTCCTACTTCCTATTTTTATTTTGTTTTTCTTTCATTATTTTCTTAAATATAACATATATATATATATATATATATATATATATATATATGGGTTAAATTTGGTGAGTATCAAAAATAGGTTGAGGACCTTGAGGACTAATTTAACCCATGGATTTATATAAATCAAGGGTCATTGGAAAAAAAATCATATTTGTAATGAAAGCAAAAAATAAGGGTACTTAAGTCAATTTGCAAGGGAATTGAAAGGGTATTTTGGATATTATTTTTATTAAACTCAAATTAAAACTAAATTACGAAAACCAAATAACAATTTATATTAGATAAGTATTTTTCACATCCATTACTATTCATCTTCACCATCATTAATATTCATCTGCATCAGCAGCACCAAATCAAGATCCATGGATTGCTTGATATTTCATTGGTATAAAGAAGTTGCAGAACCGTCACATGATTGTCAATAGAACCTGTCGAAGGCGGAACGGCCAAATTAAATCGGCAATAATCAATTTCAGCAGAATATTTCTTCCAACGATCAGAAGAAACACGGAAAAATACTTAGAACGCTGAAGGACAAAAGATTGGAGTTAGATTTGAAACTTCCGCGTAGAATCAACAGTCGATATCGTTTCAGAATCGTCTGAATCAAAGGGGAGAACTAATCGAGGTAGAGGCGAAGGATGACGTCATCGGTTGCAGAATCATTGAAGCCATTGGAGACATGCGAATGCAAATGGATAATAGAATGGCGTGAATTAGATCAGCGGATGGATGATGTTGGTAAGGGTTCGTGAGAAGCTTTAATTAAGGTTCCGTCCCTCCATAGAAATCCTAACGATAAAACCAAAACCATACATATGATTATTCACTCCGCCACCGGAGTTCCTGTCATGGAACAAAGGTTAATTTATGGTGGTGATTGTTGTACAAAAGACCCTTCAAAAGTAGAAATTCGTTCACATGTTTGGGGGTTTTGTTTCCCAAAATTGTATTTGATTTCATGGGGTGAATTCACATATAGACGAAAATTGTGTTTGATTTCATGTGGTGAAATAATGAAATAACATATTGTTAAGTCCCTGAAATCAAAGATTGAACTGATTGATAAACAATAACAAGGAATCAGGGATGGAATCTGTAGTATTATTCACAAAATTAAGAACACACTATAGAGAGCAAAGTTTGCGTATTAGCTACATTGTGAAAGTAAACATTACTAACACAAAACTACAAGGACTCCTATTTACACTCCCATACCCCTTGTATACATTAAGCCTAAACCCAATACAAGGCCCAATACAAATACTTATGGATTACTTTACTAAACTTCTAAAGTAAACATAAAATATGTTCTAACATTCTCCCCCTAAGTTTTGTAAAGTAATAATTCTCTGATCAGCTTCAGCTTCAGCTCCTCTCCCCCTTGATTTCTTTATAAAACTTAGCGTTGCATAAACTTCAAAGCTCCTCTTGCTCCCCCTAGAAAGTAGCTCTTATCCTTGAAGTATCAACTGAAATATCAGATTTGATGTAGACCATAACCTCGACTCAGTGCACATAAAGACAACTTTTGACTTTAGTAAACCCAACACATTCCTTAACGCCCACAAGAATGATATGTGTGGATTATGGAGTGACAACCAAGTGCATCTTCAGTGTATAACATCTTATCTGTCTTTGAACCGTGAGTTGAAATAGGAGTTCAACTTAAGAACTTCATCTGATAAGCTTACGAGCAGTAGCATCCGGTAGCAACACTACAAGGCAAGAGTTATAAGGCAAGCAAATGTTCAACAACTGATGAAAGTTGCTCATTTTCTGATTGCTTTCCAGAACACTGAATAATCAAACCCAGAACTCCTTTCTTCACGAATTAGTTGGATGATTATAAGCAGTCAGGATTCTGAATTACAACTCAAGCATTAGAACAATGATTGCAGCCGCTCACACTACTGAGTGATCAGTTCAGAAAAATGATAAAGTGCTCTCAACGGTCTAACAACTCAAGAAGCTTTCCAGACTGATGATTGCAGATGCTCATACAACTAACTCAAAAAGTCGTAAATACAATCTTTGAAGCATATGGTACAACCAATTTAAGCATGCAATTCAAAAATATCTTAAAGACAACTTTTAAAGCATAATGTACAAGTAGTTGATGCATTGCATTGATTTTAAACCTCCCATCCCCCTTTGGTGCATTCAAGGTTTTCTTTTTGCTTTTCCAGACCTCTCTTACCCTTTTTCTTATTGTTACTGTTCCAGTTCAGAGTCCTATACTTCCAACAGAGGAGTCACTTTCAAAATTCAAACATAAATGGTGAATCTCGCTCCCAAATTCAAATAAAAATACCCTTGTAATATCCACAACCATATCCTAAATTGAAGACACCAAAAGGCACGAGTTCTTGAACAACATCAATATCGTCAGTCTGGTTTCTGGTTCACCCACAACCGCACCGAGAGTCACCAAACGGGTTCGATTGTTCAAGGTTTGCTGCAAGTCCGGTTTCTTGAACTCCTCCCTTTTGGTTAACTTTAGGTATACTTTTTCTGCTATTGCCAATATTAAATCCCCATTACGGTAGTGGAATCACGTTATTAGGTTAGTAAGCAATTTGTATCTCTTATTCACAAATGGTTTTTTTGTGTTTTGGAGGTGATTAATGTATTGGTTTTTTAACTGTTGTAGCCATATGTATATTGAATTTGGGATTGCATTGATGATAATTATATATCTTGAAGCTAATAACAGGTAAAATAACAGGTAGTTGCTAATAACAGGTAATAATTATATATCTTCTTCAATTCATATGTTAGGTTTTATCTATTGCAGATGAGCTAGACTTGGTAGTTGCTGTATACACAAGTTTTGAAGCTAATAACAGGTAAAATCTAATTTTGAAATTAATGCATCACTTTTGATCTATAATTCTTAGAATGATTATTGTAGGCTTTCTTTAATTATTGAGGAACATGTTTTGTAAATATCAATGGATTTTTTGTATTTTATTTGCTGGCAACTTAAGAATGATTGTTGCTATTATTTTTGCAGTCACGGTGGGTGTGCACATGAAGTATCTCAACCTTATGCTGGTCGGTTTGATTAAATAATGACTGGTTTGTAAGTTTTCCTCTTTGACTTTTCAGTAGGTGTGAGAAAAAAACAAGGTTACCTTGCAGAACATGAGTTGTTTGATTGGATCATGTAATGTGTGCATGCAACCAATTTCTATCATATGTGAATTTATGTAGATGGTTTATTTGAATCTGAAAAATAACACCATTGGAAAACAGAAGCTGATGAAGCAGAAACAGTCAACCTATCATCGATTCTCCACACACAATCAACTAACAGGTATACTTTTCAAGCTCTAAGTCATACTTTATCGTTCCTGGTTAAAGACATCGGCTCGAGCTCAAACTCTTGAACCCTTCCTCCATTATCATACTTGGTTATCGATTCATCACTGGAGATCTCAGTTCATCTCTCTGTAAGTTCAATTTTCTATTCTTGTTTGTGAATCTAGGGCTTTTTTGTTTTAAATCAAGGTTCGTTGATATGCTCTGTTGAAGTGAAATTCATGGTTTCATACTGCTTAATCGAAACTATTTCACCTATCATACTTTTACGCCATTCATCTCAAAATGTTCCATCGAGGCAGCATGACCTTAAGATGGAGTGAGGTTGCATCAGAATTTTGTTCCTGTTTTTTCTGTTTCCTTTCAAGTTTTTCGATCTGAACCAGCGAAAAAGAGAGAAAAAAGCAATCCTTTTTTCCATATTCTACACAATCTTTGTTTCTGTTCTTTCATTTTCCTTTCAAATTCAAATCTTTACTACCTTATCTTGAAGGGTCGAGGAGTAGGATGTTGACTCTTTGAAGTTGGAACCAGATATACCATTCGGTAAAGTTGGAACCAGATCACCATGCCAAGTAGAGTCAGCCCCATCCTAATATGTTTTTAGGGTTTAAAACATCATATAATGATGAATAAAGTTGGAACCAGATCATCAGAATGACTTATGTGTGCCTGAGTATAGTAATAAAATCCCAGAATGATGAATAAATAACATAAAAATGTATCAACATATGGTTAGTGACAAGCTTTATTTTTAGTTTCAAAAATACATCCAGGTAACAACTAAACTAATTAAACTATATGTTTCCTTTCAAGTTTTTCGATCTGAACCAGCGAAAAAGAGAGAAAAAAGCAATCTTTTTTTCCATATTCTACACAATCTTTGTTTCTGTTCTTTCATTTTCCTTTCAAATTCAAATCTTTACTACCTTATCTTGAAGGGTCGAGGAGTAGGATGTTGACTCTTTGAAGTTGGAACCAGATATACCATTCGGTAAAGTTGGAACCAGATCACCATGCCAAGTAGAGTCAGCCCCATCCTAATATGTTTTTAGTGTTTAAAACATCATATAATGATGAATAAAGTTGGAACCAGATCATCAGAATGACTTATGTGTGCCTGAGTATAGTAATAAAATCCCAGAATGATGAATAAATAACATAAAAATGTATCAACATATGGTTAGTGACAAGCTTTATTTTTAGTTTCAAAAATACATCCAGGTAACAACTAAACTAATTAAACTATATGTTCTCTTAAATATCAATTAATACACAACAATTGTTGTTAACACCCAAGGAAAATAACAATTGGTGTTAACACCCTAAGGAAACCTCAACCAAGGAACCAAAAGAAGTAGGCTAATGGTTGCCTCAACTACCAAGGCAACAACTTCTAATGTGGGTGCACTATTGATTTTTCTCTCTCTTTTGGTTGAACTATTAAACAATCAAATTTAGTTGTAGATTTCATCTTTAAATGTTTTTTTTTCATTTTGTGTTTAACTCTGAAATCATAAGTATATGATTGTTTAACATTGTTTCAGGTGAATGGTTATAGAGGAGTTAAAGAGCTTGTTGAAGATGGTTGAAGGTCCCAAGATACAGATTCTTGATACTCTTCTATGACCTCTCCAAACTTGAGAAAACACATCTTTTATTTTATAAACGGAGGTAAAACCCTTTATGTTGTTCTTCCCTAATTTTCCTTGAACTACATTGCTTAAGAAGGAAGTAATATAACTATTGCATACCTTTTATAACTGCCACTATCCTTGCATCAACAGGAAAATGAGGCATTTATCTTGTTTCTTTGTTACAGATGCACTAGATGAAACTTCAATGTGATGAAAAAGGTATATTTTATTTGTCACCCCATTCGAATTATTGTCATTGAAGTGAAGCTTTGTTGACTGCATACATTAATTTTTGAGAGGCAATACATGATTTCACAACAACAAGAGAAAGGGAAGTTTAAAAGTGGAAAGGCTGAGATGCCGTAGTTACATTACTATGTGCAATACGGGAAAATCACTCAAGGAGGGATTGTGTCGTATCCTTTTGACACAGGCTACTCACCATCGTGCCACCTTTTTATTTATTAATATGACTGGTCTAGACGTAATTATCTTTGATCCTTCTTGTGAGGTGGACATGAATTCTATTTTGGTTTTCCTCTCTACTCTCCAGAGAAGTTGGTTGGATTTCCTTTGCAGGGGATTTAAAGTTCTTGAAGCAGTTGACCTTGTCATAAGAATTGTTGCAGAGAAGCACCAGATTGATTACCAACTCAGTAAACTTGACAATGGGAATGTTGGACAGGGTGAAGGAATGGACAACTATGAGAGCATCAATGATGTGGAATTGAGTTTTTTTTGTTCTTCAGCTACACCATGGTATGGTCGGTTATAATTCTTAAATGTAGTAATGACCTTCAGTTTAATTGTGATTATCTAAATTTATGTCGTTGAATTTAATATTATTAAATACTTACCTTGCATTGGAAACCATCACAAATCCCAATTTGACATTCAAACTTATCTTACGAAGTTGAGACATATGAGAATTGTCTAACCATTTTGGCCATTGTTCAAAAATTACTACTGTCGTGCATACTTTATATCCATTTTTGGCTTTCAAAATTACATTTGAAACATAAGGAAATATAGATCAACTCTAAAAAAGTGAGTACCAGAAGCAAGGCATTGTGAGTGGCATATTTTGTAGAAATATTACAGAAAGTGGTAGTCAAACCTATGATCTTTTAAGTTTGGTGTTTGAAAAAGCCATCATGAGTGCCACACTATCATCTGTAAGATTGTAAATGGTACATGATAATCCCAAAATCACTAAATCACTTAGAGAGAGAAAGTAGAGAGAGAGACAATGAAAGCGCAAAGTATGAATTGATATTGAATGTACGTGAAAGTCTTACAAGACACAAAGACCCAAGGGACTTAAATACCCAAGGCTTATACAACACAAAAAAACACTCTAAACACAATATAAGACCAATCCTATAAATACAATGATTACTATAAAATCAGACTTAACAATCTCCCCGTTAGTAATCATTGGCGCTGTGGTCTTCAAAACTCATCTTCTAAATCAGCTCGGACCAACTAAGCGACTTATCGAAGAAGCTTCTTGACTAAAAAAAAATTTCTTCTCAGCATCTTTCAGTTTTAAGAAGCCTTTGTTGCCTTAACAAGTCTGAACCTGTTTGTGATAAACTTGAAAGAACAATCAGTTCATCAGCTTGTGCTCTAAACGACACACCTCTTTTAAATGATCTTGAATGAACTGTGGTGGTCGGAGCTGGAACAACAAAAGTATTAGTAGCTGAAAGAATATAGAATCTTGAGCGAATCTTGATCAACAGATAAAAGTTTGAACTCTTTGTCTCTTTAACTTCTCCCCCTCATGACCTTGATGATCCGGATCAACTTGGTCATGCAAATGTTGGAGACGAGACAGCTTAAGATCTGCAAAATCAGAGTATAGGAGAAATTTTGCGCTAACTGTTGGTGGCGTAAACTTAGGTTTGCGCTAGCAGAAGGAAGCGCAAAGTTAGTTTTGCGCTAGCTGAAGGATGTGCAAAGCTAGTAGAAGCTGTTGGCGCAAATCTAAGTTTGCTCTACCAACTGTTGGCGCAAATATGACTTGGAATCTGAAAAATTTCAGCTGTTAAGCTTTTTGACTCCCCCTACACAAATGCACTAAATATGACATTTCAAGTTAGCATTTGCATAAAGAATCATATACTCCCCCTCGAAAACAGATATGATCTTTCAAAAAAATCTCCTTATTCACTCCCCCTTGAATAATGCACAAACCCATTTAAAAATATATATGAGAACACAAGAATTGAAATATCATAGTAGAAAGAAAAAATATACTGAATATGTATTTTGAAACAACTAAATATATAAAAATTTAAACACTAAACAAATTAAAGTCTACTCAGTAAAATATCAAAGATTTATCAATCAGTTGAAATCAAGTATGTGTTGTTGGATACAGATACAAGTTTCATTGCATATCAAGTTAAGACATATTCAGTTTCAAAAACTTCCAGCAATCTATTCAGTGTGCTCACATGCGAACTTCGATTAGCTTCAAGAAAATGCAATTCTAAAAATATAATAGAGAACTTTGCATGTACTCACACTAAGCCATCAAGAATTAAGACTTTCACAAATTTAGAGGTTTATCGCAACTCAAACATATCACCAAGTATAATGAGATGTGTGCTCATTGGCATCTTTTAGCATTGTGCACATTGGCATCTTCACATGAGTGTGCTCTTTGACATCTTTTAAGCTTGTGCACTTTGGCATCTTTTAATCAAAAAGTTTGATAAGTAAAGAACATGCCGTAAACGTAACTTTCTATCTGACCCTATTGCAGGATTTGGGTTAGTCGCTCCCAGACCAGTTGGCCTTAGGGGACTAGGTGTCAAACACCCCTTGGAACTTACTCTCCCAGATCAGAAAGGCTACATCGACACATGCTAAACCCATTCATACCAGTAGAACATGACTTTCGATCTGATTCTATAGAAGGATTTGGGTTCGATCACTCCCAGATCAATTGACCTTAGGGGACCAGATGACAAGCATCCCACAGAACTTACTTTCCCAAACCAGAAAGGTCACAGGTACAAACTTTTAAACTTAGAGATTTCTGTATTTTAGAAATATAATTTTCATCTCAATCACTCAGTTTTACATCGAAGTGCTTAGCCCATGTTTTCATTACGATCCATAATTCTTACTTTTTAGGTTTTCTAAGCATTGCAAACTATAAATATTCTGAATCACATAACTTTAAAGCAGAATGCAAAAGCTACAAACATGTTGCTGCCCTTTCGACTTTAGTAAGACTTGAAAGTTGAACATATAAAACTTCAATATAACAAAGCAACTTAAAAATTTATCCTTGACACATATTTTATTTAAAAGAAAGAAAACCTGTATAGTTTTTACTTTATAGAATAAAATTTGTAAAGATTTAAAATTTTAAATTCAAATGCCGAGTTTGAAATTTTAAGACAAATGTAACGAATTCGGCAAAATGATATTTAGTTGAAACAAAATAAAATTCAATAATATTATCTTCCACATAACGTATAAAGAATTTGAGTCTCAAATGAAAGATTTGGATTGTACAAATTCAAGAATTAGTTAAACTTGCTCAGATTCTTGAAAGAAAAAAAAACAATTGAGAAAAACTTGAACAACATCTTTAACAGAGATAAATGCAGCGGAAATAAGTAGATGCACTCACAGTTTCTCATTAGTAAGAGGCTAAAAACTTTGAAGAACGAGTTCTAAACTGACATGTTTAGAAGTCGAAGACCATTGTAGTACGGGTTCTGAGCTGAATTACTCAGAAGCCAACATGCTCTTACTCTCCCTTGACATTAGATGCCTGCAACTTAGTATTAATCTGAGATTTTGGTACCCACTTGTATTTGGGTCCATGAAAGTTAGTTGCAGTTCTTGTGGGGAAATACTTGTAAGATTTGACACGAGAAGCACAAGAAATATGATCAGACAAATGAACATAAGAATTAGCTGAAGAGAAAGCATAATCATCTGAACTAGAATCAGAAGAAGAATATGAGACATTTTTGGAAATTTGAAACATTTGCTTTATTGAATATTTTGAAATTTTATTACAAGAAGCAAATGAATCACTTTTATAATGCTTGTCTACATATCTATCTTCATCAGTCGTAGAATCATCTGATGTCCGCTTAATTCTCCATATCTGCCTTGAAGGAGCGCTCAGAGTCCTATCTGAAATAATTGAATTAGAAGAATTAGAACTGTCAGAAATGACTTGATCTTGTTTCTTTGACTTCTTTGACCGTTTTCTTTTACGCTTTGGTTTATAATAATAAGCATTGAGCGTAAAAGAATCATCAATAATTTTCGATTTAATATTTGAATTGAAAGAAGCAATTTTACCTAAAAGACCCATCTGATCAACCAATAAATCTTAACTTACCTCGGAGTCAGAAAAGTTTTGAGAAAAGTTTTCAGATTTTAGAAATTCCTTGTTGTTTACATGACAATCAGAATAAAGGCCATAAATAGAATCTTGTTTGTGAGAAAATAATTTTTCTTCAAGACTTGAAGTCATGAAAGAAAGAAATACAACATATTCAATTTCTTTTTGAATATTTTGATCTTCCATTTTATCTTCAAGGTCAATGATTTTGCCTTCTAATACTAAAGGAGGCGTATATCTCTTAGAATCATAAAAGATTGGAGAGATATTTTCCTTATCAGATTTAACAGTATATATATCAACAAAATCATCAGATACTGAAGACTTAATGGGAGATATGTCATTTATACTTTTTCTGCCTTTCTTTGATTTGTCAGGAAAATATTTGGCATTTTCGCTTGTATAAACAAAAGAAATTTCCTTCTTCTTATTATGCATCATTTTCTCATTTTCGATTTCTAACACTTGCTTTTCATTTATCCAATCAATTTTAAATTGAGGAGCATATTTAGCAAGTGTTAGATAATCGTTTTTATATGAAGTAGGGGATTTTTCTATCGCATTGTTTAAACAATGTGGATTTTCAAAACCAAGTCCCCATTTTTCTTTTATAGACTTATAACTCCGCGGTTTGTTCAAATAAATAGTTTGCTCAGACTGATTCCTTCGATATAATTTTTCTTCCAACTCATTTATTTTATCCGAAAAATTATGTTTTAATTTGGTCATTTCAGTCAAAGATTCAAGATAAGTCATATTTGATTTTTCTAAATCAACAAATTTCTTTTGAAAGATGTCTTTCGTATGATCCAAAATATTTTTTTCATCTTTCAAAGAAATTTGTAATTTATCAATCAAATTTGACTTTTCTGAATTTAAATTCTTTTCAGATATTAACTTCGAGCGAAGATCAGATAAAGCAGTTATAATAATGTTCATTTGTGAGGAAATGAAAGTATAATCAAATCAGAAATTACCTCATCTTCATCAGTGTTATCACCATCACTTTGATCATCTCCGATGAAGCACATCTGAGTAGTCTCGATATTTTCAGCTTCATCATCAGAGTGATCTAGCCAAAACTCTTCTTCGGCTAGCAAAACAGTTCCATTCTCTCTCTTTTCGGCCAGTTCCAATTTCTTCCGATAATATGTCGAATCCCGAACCTTCTTCACTCTACACTCCTTAGAGATGTGACCGGGCTTTCCACAGTTTAAGCACGTAGAAGGTTTCTTAGCCTCGGGCACTCGGACATTTTTCGACCCAGAAGTGAAGTGAGGAGTGTTGGAACTTGAACGAGGTTGGAACTTCTTCTGATAGTGTTGAGAGAGAAGAATCATTGCTTTCTGAAGAGCCTCGCCATCGTCATGAGTTGCACCATCATAAGCATTTTCGGATAATGCTTATTCAGATAATTTGCTAGTGAGAAGTGCAACTGTGTCCACTGACTTCTTGTTCTTTTTGTCAAGTTTGGCCTTCTTCTCTATGACAATGCACTCATCTGTCAGTAATATCTCATACAACTCTTGGATTTGCATGGTAGAAATTCTAACATCATTCCTCAATCTGTGGCAAGATTTATTCCATTATGGTTGCAATGAATTGAGGAATTTCAGATTTGTTTCCAGCTCAGTCTTTTCTACTTTTATCTTCCTTAGATCATTTATTATCGCACAGAACCTATCATAAACAGTTTTCAGTGATTCCCCATATTTAGCTTTAAATTCTTCAAAGTTGTTCATGTAACGAGTATGCCGAAGTTGAGTTGCAACTTAAGATCCAAGCATGATCTTTTCTAGCTGTTGCCACATAAGATTAGGATGATTTTTGAAACAATCAATCCTGTTGTATATAGAATTTGGCAAAGCTAACATCAGATTTGCCTTTATATCTCTATCAGCTTGATATTGTGCAAACTCATCGGGTGTATATTCTTTGGTAGGCTTTGATAATCCAGAAGCCAGAATGGGTTTTACAAAAGGTCCTTCAGAAAGAATATTCATCATGTCATTTCCGTTCTTTTGACGCTCGATGAAATTCAGAAACTTATCTTGCCACTGAGTAAACTCATTTTCATCAATCAGAACCGGAGGACGATTTTCTATGCCCAAAGACATCATGATATCACTCTTATAGAACTGAGCTTGAAAAGCAAACTTTGCAGAATCCATAGAAAATCGTCAGAAAAATTCTAAGTCTTGAAACAGAAGAGCTGGTGCAAACTGAAAGTTTGCGTGAGAAGCAGATGGCACAAACTAAGATTTGCGTGAGCAGTAAGTGGCACAAAAGAGATTTGCGTGTCTCGTTGATGGCGAGAACCTCTCTTTGCGTGAGAGATAAATGGCATAAAATGAACTTGACTTAGCTTTGCGTGAAGAACTATTGGCGAAAAACTAAACTTCGCGTGATGAACTTATGATGCAAACTTTGACTTTGCGTTAGAAGAGGAGGCAAAAATCTCTGATGAACAATTGGTTTGCGCTATATACATATGGCGCAAACTGATCTTTGCGTGAGATAACTGTAACGCAAACTTAGCTTTTGCGTGAAACAAAAGTAGCGAGAACCTGACTTTGCTTGATGAACCCTGAACTTGGCAATATGAATTGGCGCAAAACATAATGAACTGGCGCAAAGATGATGAACTGGCGCAAAGTTCCGATCTGACGCAAAAACGATGGAAAACTCAGATTTCTCCAAAAATCGACCTAAAACCACAAATTCAATACAAATTCTCACACAGATAAGTTCGAAAAACAGATTCTAATCATTTTCAAACAATTAGATCGATCAAAAAACCACAAACTCGTGAATTCGTGATATGAACAGTGCATAAACCGAACTTTTCAGAAACTCGATGATTCTCAAAATTGACAATTAAAACTTGATTTTCTTGCAAATTGATGTGAATTAAAAGTATTCCACTACCAAAAATGAATCCAACAAACCAATTTTCAACAAAATTCAATCACAAACCAGTCCAAGTTTGATGAAAAATCCAAATATGAGATTTTCTTGAAAAATTCAAGAAAAACGATCAAATATTCTGATTCAAACACAAATTCAGATTTCAAAAAATGATTCTCTCAATTCTCTCAGATTTAGAAGGCTCTGATACCAATTGATAATCCCAAAATCACTAAATCACATAGAGAGAGAAAGTAGAGAGAGAGACAATGAAAGCGCAAAGTATGAATTGATATTGAATGTACGTGAAAGTCTTACAAGACACAAAGACCCAAGGGACTTAAATACCCAAGGCTTATACAATACAGAAAAACACTCTAAACACAGTATAAGACCAAGCCTATAAATACAATGATTACTATAAAATCAGACTTAACAGTACACAAACCCAATGATATCCCAAAGACATTTTTGTGATATTTGTTCTTGCTATTTCTAGCTCTTATATGTGAAACTTCGTATTAAAACAAATTATAACATGAATATTGCAATATAATTGGATAAAAAGGGTTGTTTCTCTCATCGGGAGAAGAAGATGATGGTGTTGATGCAACCAATAACTGTTGATAAGTGTTTCAATATTATCTTTCTACATCTGTTTTAACTTTTTTGAATCACATGGATTTATTGTGTTTTCTAAATCACATGGAATTTGATTGATCGTTGTTTATTTGGTGATTTATTTTGATTGTTTGTTGTTTTTTTGTCTGCGTTAGGTTTTTGCGCAATTGATGGATAATGCAACAAGAGTTAACGAGGCGCTGGTTCAATCAATGAGGAATTTAACGAGGTGTTGGTTCGATAAACGGATGGAAACTAAAGAATGTTGGTTTGATCAATGGCCGGAAGTTAACGAGGTGCCGGTCCGAGTTATTACAATGGTTGCCTCCATTCTCGAGATCGGTCTGCTACAACTCACTTGGTCTCCAAGAAATGTCGAGTTTGGTCACCTTCATTTATCGATTCCGTTATATATAGACGGTTCTTCCTTCTTCGTTTTCGTCGGCCGTCTTCAAGAAATGTCGAGTTTGGTCGCCTCCATTATGGACTTTTCCTTATTTTAAATGTATCTGAACGATCTATGTTTTTTTTTATTTTACAATATGATTTTACACCCCGCCGCATTGCACGGGTACACAACTAGTATATATATATATGGGTTAAATTTGGTGAGGATCAAAAAAAGGTTGAGGACCTTGAGGACTAATTTAACCCATGGATTTATATAAATCAAGGGTCATTGGAAAAAAATCATATTTGTAATGAAAGCAAAAAATAAGGGTACTTAAGTCAATTTGCAAGGGAATTGAAAGGGTATTTTGGATATTATTTTTATTAAACTCAAATTAAAACTAAATTACAAAAACCAAATAACAATTTATATTAGATAAATAATTTTCACATCCATTACTATTCATCTTCACCATCATTAATATTCATCTGCATCAGCAGCACCAAATCAAGATCCATGGATTGCTCGATATTTCATTGGTATAAAGAAGTTGCAGAACCGTCACATGATTGTCGATAGAACCTGTCGAAGGCGGAACGACCAAATTAAATCGGCAATAATCAATTTCAGCGGAATCTTTCTTCCAACGATCAGAAGAAGCACGAAAAAAATACTTAGAACGCTGAAGGATAAAAGATTGGAGTTAGATTTGAAACTTACGCATAGAATCAACAGCCGATATCGTTTCAGAATCGTCTGAATCAAAGGGGAGAACTAATCGAGGTAGAGGCGGAGGATGACGTCATCAGTTGCAGGATCATTGAAGCCATTGGAGACATGCGAATGCAAATGGATAATAGAATGGCGTGAATTAGATCAGCGGATGGATGATGTTGGTAAGGGTTCGTGAAAAGCATTAATTAAGGTTTCGTCCCTCCATAGAAATCCTAACGATAAAACAAAAACCATACACGTGATTATTCACTCCGCCACCAGAGTTCCCGTCATGGAACAAAGGTTAATTTATGGTGGTGATTGTTGTACAAAAGACCCTTCAAAAGTAGAAATTCGTTCACATGTTTGGGGGTTTTGTTTCCCAAAATTGTATTTGATTTCATGGGGTGAATTCACATATAGACGAAAATTGTGTTTGATTTCATGTGGTGAAATAATGAAATAACATATTGTTAAGTCCCTGAGATCAAAGATTGAATTGATTGATAAACAATAACAAGGAATTAGGGATGGAATCTGTAGTATTATTCACAAAATTAAGAACACACTATAGAGAGCAAAGTTTGCGTATTAGCTACATTGTGAAAGTAAACATTACTAACACAAAACTACAAGGACTCCTATTTATACTCCCATACCCCTTGTATACATTAAGCTTAAACCCAATACAAGGCCCAATACAAATACTTATGGATTACTTTACTAAACTTCTAAAGTAAACATAAAATATGTTCTAACATTCTCCCCCTAAGTTTTGTAAAGTAATCATTCTCTGATCAGCTTCAGCTTCAGCTCCTCTCCCCCTTGATTTCTTTATAAAACTTAGCGTTGCATAAACTTCAAATCTCCTTTTGCTCCCCCTAGAAAGTAGCTCTTATCCTTGAAGTATCAACTGAAATATCAGATTTGATGTAGACCATAACCTCGACTCAGTGCACATAAAGACAACTTTTGACTTTAGTAAAACCAACACATTCCTTAACGCCCACAAGAATGATATGTGTGGATTATGGAGTGACAACCAAGTGCATCTTCAGTGTATAACATCTTATCTGTCGTTGAACCATGAGTTGAAATAGAAGTTCAGCTTAAGAACTTCATCTGATAAGCTTACGAGCGGTAGCATCCGGTAGCAACACTACAAGGCAAGAGTTAGAAGTCAAGCAAGTGTTCAACAACTGATGAAAGTTGCTCATTTTCTGATTGCTTTCCAGAACACTGAATAATCAAACCCAGAACTCCTTTCTTCACGAATTAGTTGGATGATTATAAGCAGTCAGGATTCTGAATTACAACTCAAGCATTAAAACAATGATTGCAGTCGCTCACACTATTGAGTGATCAGTTCAGAAGAATGATAAAGTGCTCTCAATGGTCTAACAACTCAAGAAGCTTTCCAGACTGATGATTGCAGATGCTCAGGCAACTAACTCAATCCAAGCAGAGACCAAATCATCAAATTCAGACTCTGAAAATCTTGCAAAGCATGAGCACTCGTATAAGAATAGATCAGTTGCTAAGGATATGTGACCAACATATGATAAGAGTGATGTCACATATGCATTCCGCGTATAAAGCTCAGGAACAGGGCAAACTTGTATCAAACAGGGTTCAGAACAGTCAGAATTCTCAAAAAGCATCAAACTTTTCGCATAGGTTCAACAATTCGCAGATCACTATTGACATTAAAGCACAATTCGCATGATAGACTAAGCTGAAAATCACAATTCACATAACTCTTTTATGCGAATACCTCGCATTTCGTATAACATACATCTGCGAATCCATCACTTTTCGCATAACCTTCGTACGAATTTTCACAATTCGCATAAGGTAGCATGCGAATTCTCATCATTTCGCATATGTCTACCTGCGAATTCTTCACTTAGAAATCTTGTTGACCACAGGAATTCGTATCGAGCTTTTCGCATAATACTAATCTGTGAATTCTGCACATTTCGCTTCTCACTGACATGCGAAATCTATACTTGAAAAATATCATCTTCAAAGTCTATGGTTGTGCAAATTCCTAGCATGCGAAATCTTCTAAGAACCTTTATTCTACGAATTCTTCTCAATAACTTTGCGAATTCTTCGACTTCTGCGAGTTCTTCAAACAGATCATGCGAATCCTGTAGATCTCAAATGATTTTTCCAACTTTCTTCAAATTGAACCTCCAAAACTTCGAATTTTGAGCTGATACTTTGACAACAGGTTCGAAAACAACTTTGGAGCACATTTGTAGTTGATGATTTCTTCCAAAAACAACTCTAACGCTCAATGGATCTCAACCACAGTAAAATAAGTCTTTAAACATAAAACACTCAAAATCGATCAATTCATCCAAATAAATTGAATTTAAACATTGTAATCGATTCCATTTAGTTCGACTATATTCACATAATCGATTTAGCATCAAAGAGCATCAAAAACAACATTAATTGACGAATTCGAAAAATTCCAACATCGACTGTTCTATCAATTTCAATCTGATCTCGATCGTCGTAGAATGATTTTGCGTTCGGCTCTGATACCACTTGTTAAGTCCCTGAGATCAAAGATTGAATTGATTGATAAACAATAACAAGGAATCAGGGATGGAATCTGTAGTATTATTCACAAAATTAAGAACACACTACAGAGAGCAAAGTTTGCGTATTAGCTATATTGTGAAAGTAAACATTACTAACACAAAACTACAAGGACTCCTATTTATACTCCCATACCCCTTGTATACATTAAGCCCAAACCCAATACAAGGCCCAATACAAATACTTATGGATTACTTTACTAAACTTCTAAAGTGAACATAAAATATGTTCTAACACACACACATAAGTGAACATAAAATATGTTCTAACACACACACATATATATATATATATATATATGAATAATAAGGTGAAAATAGCATATTTATGAAAATTTTGTTTTATTTCATGATGTGAAATAGCATGGTCAATATGTGTTTCATTTTGTGAGTCTCTATTATCAAAATGACGATTTGTCCTTTTTCTAATTAAAAACAGTTTTAAATTAAAACCATAGGATCAAAACCAAATTCGGGTTTAGATTGATTCTCACGGTAATCTCTCTCTCTCTCTCTATATATATATATATATATACATATTCATATAGGGGTAGTTTCATTTGGAAACCGCCTTAATTTTGAAAACTATGGAAACTATTGATTTCATTGGTTAAGTTAATGAAATTGTTTCATGAATTTGTAAAATTTGATAAATTGTTTTATATAATTCTTTTCTTGATGAAATTGTTTCATATATTTGTGTGTTTTATGTAAAATTGAAAAAGTCTCATCAGAATAAGAAAATGCATGAAACAATTCATCAGAATGAGAAAATGCATGAAACAATTTTATTTTTATATAAAAAACACAAATATATGAAACAATTTCATCAACAAAAAAATTATATGACACAATTTCATCAAATTAAACAATTTCATGAATCAATTTCATTAACTTAACTAATAAAATCGAGGGTTTCCATGGTTTGCAAAATTAGAGTGATTTCCATTTTGATCTCTCCCCTACACACACACACACACACACACACACACACACACACATATATATATATATATATATACTACCGTCCTATATATATATACATATAGAAAGAGAGAGAGAGAGGTGGGTTCATACGAGAACAACATTTATTTAAGAAAATACGAAAACAACCGAGTACATACAAAATCATATATGACTCACGCGACTTTTACCCGGGACTTTAGGTCGTGGCCAAAGTCGTCTACGTTCGTTTTTTCGGGTTAAGGTAAAATCACAAATAATTTTGTACATGATTTGTTGTTTTCTTGTTTTCTTAAATAGTTAGCAATCTCGCTTGAACCTTCCCTCCCCCCTCTCTCCCTCTTTATATATACATATATATATATATATATATATATAGCCATAGGTTCAAACGAGAAGTACTAAATATATGAGAAGTAGAGAAATAATTTTAACCCTTCATACGGTCAAGATCGGATTTGACTGGTCAATAATTACGGCTTTCACTAGTTAAAATTTGCGGCTACACCGAAAATAGAGGGGTAGTTTTGTAACTTTTACCAAATAGGCGGCAAACGGTTATGAACCCGTGTGATTCTATTGGTGCATAAATATGTTGGATCCAAGATCATGAAACTTGAAAGTCAATGCTCAAGTCAAAGCCTCATTGCAAAGTCAAAGTCAAGGTGCTAAAAGAGAAAAGTCAAAGTCAAAAGTGCAAGTCAACTAGTTCAATTAGTTTAGTTTTTGTCTTTGTAACTAGTAGGTATAAATACTTGTTTTTCGTTTGTAGACTCATATGAAGCAGAGAGTGTAATTCTAGTGAGAGAAATATTGTAAGAGAGATTGTTATGTACTATCGAATTCAAGAATCAATATATGATGTTTTGGATTGAATTTCATTGTTACAATAATTGGTATACGAGCAAGCATAGTTCAGAATCAATCAAGAATCTTGGTGTTTGATCGAATTTTTGAAGAACTCCCAGATCACTGTTCCAATATCAATTTCGTGTATTTTTGTTGATTTGGAGTTGTAATCACTTGCATTGTAATCGATTTGTGATCTAGAACACATTTGATTTGTATCATTTCATCCAATTCACAACATGTTTATGTGAATTTTGGATTAGAATGAATTTTTGTTCGAACACTGTATACGCACTGAGTTTCTGATCAATTGTAATTCTTTGTTGATTTGCTTGTAATTGGTCAATTGTAACCTGTTCGAATTGTGTTCGAGATCAAATTGTCAAAGTTTCGTGGTTTAATTTGGAGTATTGAATTGATTTGATGTTGAAATTGAAGATTTTGATTCGAGATCTGAAGAATTCGCATAGAAAACTGAAGAACTCGCATGATGAATACGAATTCGCATGGAATTGAAGTTTGAATTTGGAGAAGTGAGAAACTCGCATCTGCTTACATGCAAATAGAAGAAATTCGCATCTCTTGAGATACTAAAAGTTGGTTTTGAATTAGCTAAGGTCAAACTTTGCATCCCGTTATATGCGAAAAGTTGGAAATTCGCATCTTGTTACGTGCGAATTCTGAAGAACTCGCATCTCAAGGCTGAAAAGTTTCTAAGGCAAGAATTTGCATCGATGCGAATTGTTTGAGTTCGAAAGTTTTTCTAAGTGCAGAATTCTCATCACAAGGTTGTGCGAATAGTTTCAAGTTGGTGAAAAGTCTATGTTCGAAATTCATATACTTCTATATGCGAAAAGTTCAAACTCGCATCCTTCAGCGTGGGAATTCTAGCAATTCGCATCCTTTCTTGTGCGAAAAGTGGATAAGTTCTTTTGGTGTGCGAATTTCTTCATAGTGTGCGATAAGTTTCTACTTTGGTGTACGAATTCCATACTTGGTCATTTTCTGACTGAGTTTTTCTGAGTTTATGATATTTTCTGATTCTGTGTGTAAAGATCTGTGCAATTATCAAGATGACTTCTCAAGATGCTTTAGCAATTGGTACTGATGTCAAACCACCCGTTCTATTCAAGGGTGAATATGAGCAATGGAAGGACATATTTCTGGATTTCATAGACAGACATGAAAATGGAGAATTTATCAATAAAATCAATTGATGAGGGACTGATGAAACCAGTAACTGCTATAGTTCCTGATGAGGATAATGAAAGTTTAGATAGTGAAGATGGTACTGAGAACAAATGGATAAAGACTAAAGAGATTGTGGTGGATTTTTCAAGCTATACACCTGAACAAAAGAAAAGACATAAGGCAGATAAGCAAGCTAGATCTCTACTTCTTCAGAGCATACCAAATGAGATATATATAAAGATTGACAGCTACAAGGCTACAACAAAGAAGATGTGGGATCAGTTAGAGAAAATGATGATGAGATCAAAGATTGGTAATCAGATGAAGGTGGCCAACTGCATAAATAACTATTAAGAGTTTAAGGCTAAATATGGGGAAAGTCTGGAGGACACATATGAAAGATTTGTTTCTTTACTAAATGAGCTGACCAAGAACGAGGCGAAGAAGAAGCAGATTGAGAATAATGTCAAGTTTCTCAGTGTCTTGCAGCCAGAGTGGAAGATACATACAAGACGAATGAAGCAGATGAAAGACCTGAGTGAGGTCCCTTTACATGAAGGTTATGAAACTTTGAGGCAGAATGAGGAAGAGGTAGAAGAGGAGAGAGAAGAGAAAAAGAAGAGTGAGAAGCCGGTGAATGATCCAGTTGCTTTGGTGGTGGAGAAGATAAAGAGAAAGAAAAGAAAGATAAGAAGAAGAAAAAGAAGATTGTGGTTTCTAGTTCTGGTGATTCTGACAGTGATGACTCTGATTTTGATGATGGAGAGAACCTTAAGCAAGCCATGATTTTGCTTACCCGAGCCTTCCAGAATAAATTTTATAAGAAGTCGGGTTCCAATAGTCAGAGGTACTCTTCAGGATCAAGGAACTATGAACACAAGGAAAGAGTTGAAGGAAGAAGGTTTGATGATAGAAGGTCTGAAGGAATGAGGCATGAGGAAAGGAATCCGGAAGAAAAGAGGTATGTAAATCAGTATGGAGAGAAGAAAGCTGAGGAGCCAGTCAAGTGCTACAACTGTGGTAAGATAGGCCACTTTGCCAAGGACTGCCGAAAGCCGATAGTTAGAAATTCTGAGTACGACAAGAATAAGATGCTTCTGGCTAAGAAAAAAGAGGCAGACAAAACACTGTTGGTGGAGGATGATTATTGGCTAGATCATTCAAATTATGAGGAGGATAAAGAAGAGACCGCTCACATGTGCTTAATGGGCAAGGAAGTCAAGTACGATGAATCTAATGAGGAGACTTCCGAAGAAGTAAATAAATTTTCTGAATCTGATTTTTTAAAACAAATGGAAACCATGATGGTCGAGCTTCAGGACTTACAAGCTAAGATCAAAAAGGAGAAAAGTATAGTTGCGAAAAAGGATCAAACAGTTTTTGATCTCAACAAGGAAATTGCTGGGAACAAAAACTTGATTGACTCTTTGAACAAATTTTCTATTGTTTTTGAAAAACAAAAAGCTTGTTTTGAAACTCAAATTTCTGAAACAGTTTCTAAGTTCAATAAGTCTGAACTTGAGAAGAAAGAGTTTGTTGGGAATTTTAATAAACTGCAATTTGAAAACAAATCTTTGTTGAAAAAGATTAATGGTTTGGAAGCAAAGCTTTATGCTCAAGGTCAAACTAATGAAACCATTTATCTAAACAGGCCAAAGGAAGTTACCGATTTCAAAGATAATTGGGGTATTGGTTACGATAACCCACATTAACTATAAATACGAGATTTATATTTACTACCAACATGTCGAGAACCCATTGGGTCACACGTTTTGGACATATCCGAATAAAGAGTTTCAATAATTAAATTGTTTAATTATTAATTTATTATATCTGATTTGTATTGTTTTTGGGGCTGTTAGTTTGCCTCTTAATGCTTCCATTAAGAGGCAAAATCTGAATCGCTAAGATACATATCATGTTTGGCAAAAAAAAATCTTACCTCTTAATGATTCCAAATACCTCTGAGTGTTTTTGTATCCAAGGTATCCCTAAACCATTCAGACCCTAAATTTTTTCCACCAGTGCCCAAGTTCTCTAAAAACCTAAATCGCCGTTGTTCTCTTCTTTTACAATCTGCTCTCTCCAAATCGTTATCCCTCGTACGACGATTCCTTCCCACGAGGGTATCTACAGAGGGACTCCATGGCAACATCTTTTGTACATAGCTGGATATATGTCTTGCATACATGCATACAAACACGTAATAAGTAATCATTGGTGTTATTGGGCCTTAATAAGTCATGAAAGGTCTTGTTAGGCTATAACGATTCTTAATAAGTTTAAATAGTTCTTAATAGACGATAGTGGTTATTAATGTTTTTATTGAGTCCAATACACACACACACACACACACACACATATATATAGGAGAGATCAAATGGAAACCACTCTAATTTTGCAAACCGTCGATTTCGTTGGTTAAGTTAATGAAATTGGTTCATGAAATTGTTTAATTTGATGAAATCGTTTCATATAATTTTTTTACTGATGAAATTGTTTCATATATTTTTGTTTTTTATGAAAAAATGAAATTGTTTCATGTATTTCTTTCATTCTGATGATTTTTTTTTTTCGTTTTTACATAAAAAAAAACAAATATATGAAACAATTTCATAAAGAAAAGAATTATGTGAAACAATTTATCAAATTATACAATTTATCAAATTATACAATTTATGAAACAGTTTCATTAACTTAACCAAGGAAATCGACGGTTTCCATGGTTTGCAAAATTAAGGTGGTTTCCAAATGAAACTACCCCTATATATATATATATATATATATATATATATATATATGCAATACATACATGCATACAAATAAGTAATAAGTCACCATTAGTGTTATTGGGTCTTAATAAGTCATAAAAGGTCTTATTAAGCTATAATGGTTCTTAGTGGGTGTTAGTTTACTTTAGTGTGGGTCTTATCAAGTCCAATATACATCACATGCATCTATGAAGTACATGCATGCATACAAACACGTAATAAGTCACTAATAGTGTTATTGGGCCTTAATAAGTCATAAAGGATATTGAGCTGTAGTGGGTGTTAATTGACTTTAGTGAGTCTTAGTGGTCTTATCGAGTCCAATATACGCCACATGCATCTATGCAATACATGCATGCATATAAACACGTAATAAGTTACCATTGGTGTTATTTAGTCTCAATAAGTCTTATAGGGTCTTATTAGGCTATAATGGTTCTTAATAAGCTTTAATGGTTCTAAATAGGCTATAATGGGTCTTAGTGGTTTATCAAGCCCAATACATACCACAATCGTATATGCAGTACGTACATGTAATAAGTCACCAAGGATCATTGGACTTTACTGCTTCTTAGTGGTTCTTAATAGGCTATGGTGGGTTATATTGGTGTTATCGAGTCCAATACACACCACGTGCATATATTGGCTTTAATATATCTATTGGGTTTTATTCGGTTTTATTGAGCTTTAATAAAACTATTGTGCTTTATCCGGTGTTCTTAGGCTTTAATAGATCTATTGGGCTTTATTCGGTTTTATCGGGCTTTAATGAATCTATTGGGATTTATTCGAATTTATTGGGTTTTAATGAGTTCTATTGGGCTTTATTAGGTTTTATTGGTTTTAAAGAGTTTTATTAGGCTTTAATGGATCTAATAGTTAATAATAATAATAATAATAATAATAATAATAATAATAATAATAATAATAATAATAGTTTAAAAAATGTTTCCCTGCGGATTTTGAATTTAGGGGCGGTTACCAAATCAGTTAAAGATGAGGTTAAGAGTAGCCGATTTAATCTACACCGTTGATCATCTACACAGACCGTAGAGATTGGTTTGTATACATGGTTTGTATTTAAAATCCTTATATATATTTGTATGTAATTTAATTATAAAAATATATCAATTGTATTTTATGTTATCAATTATTGTAATTTATTATTATATTATTATCATATTATTATAATTAATGTTTAATCACTAATTCTTACATGAAGGTTTAGGCTTTGATTGGCAAACTAGCTTATAAGCTAGCTTGTAGCTGATAAGCTAGCTTTTCAAAACGCTACTTTGAGTAGCGTTTCAATAAGCTAGCTTATGGTCATCCAAACATGTACTTAATATTTATTTCAAATTTTCAAAAGATTTCACATAAAATAAAAGAAAAATGGAGGCTTATTTAAAAATATCCCAAAACCTTCCACAAACACCTCAACAAAATAAGACTTTTATACCTATGGATCCATTACATTATAGTCTAACATAAATATACCTTCAAGGTATACAATACCATTATTTAATACATAAACATGTAGATACAAGAGGATACCAAATTATTAAATCCCAATTTGTCAAACCATCATAAATATAGAAAATACTCATTTGCTTCCAAAACTCATCAATACTTTGAGATAGGTACATTTAAACATATGAAACCACCATCCATAATCATTTCATCAAAACCTCCAAAATCTTCATAACCCTAATTTGACCTAGTCTTTCCACCATCAACCAAATAAGGAGTAATTTAGGAGTAATAACCTTGACGAAGTATAAATATACATTTAAGAATCCTTTAGAACATATATTTTTGAGAGTTTTCAACAAATAATCCAAAACCAAGTCTCCCCAAATTCCTCAAAATGGGGTTAGAGTTTATAAGTTGGAAATATGATCAAAGAGGTTTAGGAGACTAACCAATAACATTTTTGACATGTATAACAGGTCTTTCTAGTGGTGGAACCCCTCGGGTATGAGCGGAGAGTTCGATGACGAGTAGTGACATTTTGGTGAATTCGGGTCATGGCGATTATTTTGTTGAGCGGAACTCCTATTGTGAAGAGATAGCGACACTCGTCCTTAATCTAGATTAATCTAGTTTAGATTAGTAGGTTGTCGTACTTATATCCATTCTTTGGTTGTTGTAAACGCCTTACGTTTTCCCCATTCTTATGGGTGACCCATTCATTTAAGTTTTAATTCTACCTATATTCAAGTTTAATTTTACCCTCATTTTTGGGGTGTTACAAGGGACGTTCAAATGCAGCCTCTTTATATCTTGCAACCGATGCACTCTTAAGATCGTACCGTTGATTTCTTTTTTTTTATTTGTTTATTTAGAAAAGGGTAATTTTGGAACTTTGTTATTTTATGATAATTCCAAAAATAACATAGAGTCCTTTTTTGGGGGATTGGATGATTTCATTCCTTTTTTATGTAACCTGTTTTTGTGTGTATTTGCAGGTTTTGCAGATTCTAATTGGTCATAATATCAATTCAACCACATACCCATAACAAATTTCATATGAACATAATTGATAATATTTTTTAGTAGACCCACATGGTTGTTAACAAACCCAGGTCACATTTCATATAATTGAACAGGTTCACACGATTTCCAGTATACCAGATGTTCACAAATTCAGATACAACTTCATTAGAAATTCCAGTGAAAACATCATATATGTATGAAATCATAATGAAATCTACTTCATCATTACCAAGAACAGTTCAAAACAAGTTTTAACCGACTTGTGTCCACAACTAGAAAACTAAAATCAATTGTTCAAGAAATGAAATCACAATACAAAAGGAGTCAAACCAATTATGCCACTAGTAAAAAAAATTTTGGTGTTAAACCACAATCATATTCATAGCCTATCTATTCTTCTTGCATTTGCTTAAACCAAAAACAGTTCTATACCTTTCACTTGATTCAGAACCAACTCCTTTGAATGACTTTGCTCTTCATTCCGAACTCTATTATTGTACCCCTCTTTTGAATTAGTGTTGGTCTTATATTGCCAGCTCACATATGGAACAAGCTCTCCAGTTCATCCATGAACTTTTGGAAAGCTACCTCATCGGGAAATTTAGATAGAGCATATTGTAGTTCCAATTCATCCTCTAAGTTTGTAAGCAAAAGGAGACCTTTGTCTTCCACTAATTGTATGTAGTCCTACAAAGGTTGATTTTTATGTGTAAGTATATTAATACATAAGAATATCATTTTAATTCTTAATTTCTGTGATTGAGCCAAATGAATATCTCAAAACAGTTTCATAGGTGAACTAAGTTAAAAAAAATTTATCAAACAGTTTCATATGTCAATAGATAATCACAATTTCAGTTCACTCACATACATACCCATAACATATTTCACAGGCAAGCTTCTAAAAGAGCACTATCTCACCCAGTCTGCTTTCGTTGAAGGGAGGAAGATACTATCACATATTTCATTATTACAGATTTCAACAGATGATCACATTTTTCACTACACCCAACAGTGAACAAAGCTGATTGGTTTGCTTTAAAAGTAAACAAATTTTCAGTAGACCCAGCTGGTTATTAACACACCCAGGTCAGACTTCATATGCTTTTACAGACAGATGGACATAATTTTCAATATACGAGATGATCACAAACTCAGGTCCAGTTTCATCAGGAACAACAGTGAATACATCATATACATATGCTTAAACTGGTGAATAAATGATCCCAATTTAAGTTTATTCACTAAAGCATGACAGATTTCATAGTTATACCAGAGGATCACAATTACATATACATTTTCACTAGAAACAATAGTGAACAGATGAATGAACACGTGTTCATTGGCTAACACTTTTTAGTGGTTAATACAATTTCATTGGATGAACACAGATGAAGCCACATTTATTTCATTGCTAACTGTGTTTCATTTGGGTAGCACAATTTCATTTAGCTAACAATATTTCATTTGTAAACACAGTTTTCATGAAATATGCAATTAGATGAATCTTATTTCACTCACTGTTCTAAAAAACTCGCCGCACAGTCGTCATGACGCGCCATGGCACCAAGGCTTGTGTGTCACGCCACGTTAAGCCCATGGCACGCCATGGCCTAATGCACAGTTATCGTAATGAGATATTTGATTTTTCTTTACGTTTTTAATGTCTTATTTACAAGTTTTTAATATATAACCTAATTTAATTTGCTTAGTACTATTGACTCATTGAGTAACACTACAAATCATACGTTTTTATATATAATATTATATATGAATTAGACATTTGACGCCATAAGTCACGCCTTGAAAACGAAGCCATGACTTTTAAGGCTTGAGGCTTGGCCTCGTCGCCATGCCACGCCTCACGCCATTTAGAACCTTGATTTCACTACACAGTGCCATTATATGTAAAACATGAAATGGAAACCACCTAATGATTCAAAATAACACATTTGTGAACTGACCTTTTGTTATAACCCGATTCGAGATCGGTGATCTCCAAAGAACAAAGAGGAGAGGAAGAAGAAACTTAGAACTTTTTTCTGCATATCCAAATGAGAACCGAACACAAACATATGTAGAGACCCATTACATTAATTTAGGACCATTATCCTCTAATTACTCCTAAATTCTCTCATAACCAACCTACACCATCAGTTAACACAACTTCCTAACACATTAATCATGCAAAATAATAAAATAAAAACATAAGAAAATAAAGGAAATAAAACAACAACTAAGCTAAAACAGCAGGTATAACATATGTTCGTATCAATTCCTCCCCCATTAACAACGACCTTGTCCGCAAGGTCGGGAATACACAACTAGGATCTCATCCCGGTTCTCCCAAGTGACTTTTGAAATGTCGCAGGTATTGCTCCTCGGCCATGGCGGTACCTGTATCCGGGTTTTGGGTTTGATCAGGAGTAGGTTCGGGTAAGGTTATGCTGTCATGTGGCAGCGGTGGCTCATGATACTCAATCATCAAGAATTGAGAGGGGTTGCAACGGTGTCCTGGATGGAACTTCTTGGGACACCGAAAACATAACCCTTGCGCCTTCCGACGTTGCATTTACTCCGGACTAAGACGCTTGACAGGTAAAGGAGATGCAAGAGACGAGTTAGAAGATGTCGATTTACTTGGAGGTGCCGGAAGAAGGGGTGTCGATGTAGGCGGCGGAATGTGTGGTACAGTCGGTAGGGGCCGATAATCCGCAATCTTGTCTTCAATTAGTTTGGCGAGGCCGATTGCCTGGTTCAACGATTGTGGCTTGTGAATGGCCAATTCTTAACTGATGTCTCGCCGTAACCCCGAGATAAAACAAATGAGTGAGGCCTCTTGAGATAGCCCGACGACACAATTACTAAGCCTCTCAAACTCAGTTTGATAGGATGTAACGGTCGAGGTTTGCTGCAGTTTGAACAAGGTGGCCTGGTGGTTTTCGTACGTCGAAGGACCGAAACGCAATTCCAAGGCTCGCGTGAATCCATCCCATGATGTAAGAAGCCGATTGTTGAAGAGCTATTTATACCAACTTAACGCATCACCCTTCAAATAAAAAGATGAAATTGACAAACGATTCTCGGGAGCGATCTCGTAGAACCGGAAGTACTGCTCCGCTTGGAAGAGTCAGTCCAGCGGGTTAGTTCCGTCAAATGTCGGAAGGTGGATCTTAGGTGGTTTAATGGGTAGGTTATGAGGCGGAGTAGGACGGGTGAAGTGCAGATCGTTGACAGCGAAAGGGTTATCAGAGGATGATGGTCGGTTGTTGAGAGCGGTTGTGATGGCGGTAGAAATGGTGGTGGCTAACTCTTCCCGGTCTTGACTGAACTATGATTGAAGCTTGGCGAGATTTTCAGCAAGTAGAGCCATGGACTCTTCTAGCGATGGTACATCCTTGCGTGGCGGCATACCGTAATCTCTCAATGAAAGCACCAATTGTTATAACCCGATTCGAGATGGGTGATCTCCAAAGAACAATGAGGAGAGGAAGAAGAAACTTAGAACTTTTTTCTGCATATCCAAATGAGAACCGAACACAAACATATGTAGAGACCTATTACATTAATTTAGGACCATTATCCTCTAATTACTCCTAAATTCTCTCATAACCAACCTACACCATCAGTTAACACAACTTCCTAACACATTAATCATGCAAAATAATAAAATAAAAACATAAGAAAATAAAGGAAATAAAACAACAACTAAGCTAAAACAGCAGGTATAACATATGTTCGTATCACCTTTCTGGCCCTTATGTGGGTTTGTTATAATCTGGACTGAATTCGACCCCTCATTTACTCGTGGTTTGGTTTCAGTAGTTGGTGTTACGGGTTCAACCTCTATCACTATCAAGACAGGATCATTTGTTGTGTTCTTAAAGTTCGAAAATGATGTCCTCAGCAATATCCTCCCTCTCACTGGGATGCAAAGATTACACAATAGAACATTATTTATGAACCCTAGCTAAGAAAAAAAAAACAAGAAACTGAAAGGAAATTTCACCACTAATCTGAATCACTAATTTGATTGTTTTCCTCTACCATTGAAGTAGTTTAAATGTTTAACCTAATCTATTTTTTCTTTCGATTTCACCACCGTATAATCAATCATGGAATATGGTTATGGTGGAGTGAATATCGGACGGTGATGAGGATCTTTAATTTCCATTTTCTTAGAGAAAGAGATTTCATTAACTTGTCGTTCCAAAATTACCCCTGTATCATATTTCTTTTCCACGCTCATGCCCATTTAGTTTCAATTAAGTAAGTACAGAAATGCCATTGTTAGATTGTGATCCATTGATTAGAACATCAACGGTTGTGATTTGGTTGCATTGATTGCAAGATAACGTGGGTTGCATAATAACCTATATACTATATAGAGGCTTAATTAAATGAGAACTAGATATTTTGTGTTAATTGTGAGATCCAATGTGAGTCACTCATTTAATATAATCAATATTGTTTTTAAAATAAAGGAAACAGATAAATTGGTAAATTGACAATTTGGATTTTTTTATAGTAATCAATTCTTTATTTTACATCTTCCAATCCTACTATACAGTTACCTAATATACTTGATTTTGAGATACCCTAATTTATTAATTTTGAAGTACCAACGCCTCCCACCATCAATGGAGAATCAGCCCCTCCCCCATGGCTTATCGACATCTCCGTCGAAACCAGCCCATCCCTTCACATTCAGTAAGCGTCATCCGCCTCTTGTGACCGCCACCACCATAGGGTTTTCTATTTTCATCTGGCTACCACCACCACCATCCGCCTCCTGGTACTACCACCTACTACCGCCACCTACATCTACCTGCTACTACCACCACAAAAAACAAAATGATTCTTTTTTTTTTGGGAAGGAGTATCCCAGACCACATTGGGCCCAGACTAATCTCCGGAAAACAGGCCTTTGGCCTGCGGGCATTCATCCCGTGGCCACAAGGATGACACCTGTGCCAATATTTGGCACAAATGCTACGTGTAAGGTTCGAACCCGGGTGAAAAGGATGTCACCAGTGGTGACGGTAATTGAGCAGTATCTAAACGCGAAGATAAGTTAAATGGTGTCCGTGTAATCAGATCTGGTGTGAACCTGGACCGCCTAACTCAGCGAACACTGCAGCAGAACCGGAGCTTGTTGGTAGATCGGTGCAGCGGTCCGGTGATGGTGAATCTTTTAATATTAATCCGTATTTTGGGTATCACAATGCATCTTGTATGGTATCACATTGTTATCACATGTGGTATCACAGTGCATCTTGTATGTATTTTGGGTATTACATGTGGTATCACAGTAAGTATCACATGGGTATCCCATGTGGAAGACGATTGGGTGTAACACATTTTGTATCAGAGCGGGTATCACATATGTTATCACAATGCATCTTGTATGTATTTTAGGTATGACATTGCATCTTGTATGGTAATTACACTGTAACACAATGTATTTTGAGTGTATCACAATGGTAATCACATTGTTCATAGAGTGTATCATAATGGTAATCATAGGAAGAAGGATCACCGGAATATGTGTCTCACCGGAAGCCTACTGACGAACGCCGGAGGAGAGAAAAGAGAGATGAGAGATAAAAAAATTTAAACTACCTAAAATGCCCTTTAAATTAAACATCAGTCAAAATTACCAAAATTAATAATTTTCTAATTTATCATTTAATATGTGGTTCAGATTGGATCTCACAATTATCACAAACAACCTAGTTCTCAAAAAAAAATGAATAGTAGTTTTCAATTATTTTTTAATAAAAATTTCAGAATTACCGACGGATTAGTGGGGGATAAATCCGTCGGTAATTTTATTTTTTTAAAATAATTCATTGAAAAATAATTATTTAAATGATTAGATTACTGGCGAACTAATTAACGGTGGATTTCCGATGGATTATCCACCCCGGTAATTTAATTAAATTTTTAACGGTAAAATATATTTTTAAACAAATTAAAAGTTAACTAAATTATCAGTGGATAATCCCCGGAAATTCGCCTGCAATTTAATCTTAATTACTAATTTAATTAAGTCAATAAAATAAAAAAAATGAAAAAAATTTAGTGGCGGATTTCTGGCAGCTGGAATCCAGAAATTGTGTTTTTGGGCAAGTCTTTTCCGGCCGCCAAATCCGCTAGAAATCTGCCGGAAAACACGTTTCCGGCGGATTTGATGACTAAAAAAAGACTTGTCGGAGAACACAATTTCTGACTCCGGCGGATTTTCGACAGATTTTTCTGCCTGAAAAAATGTTATTTTTAGTAGTGAATTAGATCTATAATAGGAATTAGGATGCTTCTTATGTTAAAATCTTTATATTAAGCTATAGAAGCGAGATTAGGAAAAACGAAAAATAATATTGAGGAAGAAGAAAGTATATTGTGAAGTGGTACTTTCATGTTTAAATCTTGTACATGCCATCTTTAGCATAAGTGTATTTATGCGTATATACAATTGAGAAATTGCATGGCAGGAGTAACTAACCACATAGGAAAAATTGCATACAACTAATCATATTAAGGATAAGTAACTTCATTTGGCACTTTTGCTTGTCCATAATGTCCATATGGTTCTCAAAATTACTTTAGTTGTAAAATGGATTTTCAATTTTTTTTTTATATTTGATGCATCCATCCAAGTCTTTGTGATAACTGAATCTGTATTTGATGCACACACACTGATCTTTTCCACTATTTTTTTTAATTGTGTTCTTTCTATTCAGTTTAATCTAACTAGTTGTGTCCAGAGTATTTGCTTAAATTGGTAATTTGTTTATGTAAATAATATAAATTTGTTTGGTAATTTGTTGTAGATGAACGAGATTGTATGTATAAGGTGAAGAAGGGACGATGATGATGACGAGGCTAAACAGGTTCAATCACATGGGAACACTGCTGACCAAACATATGACCAGGAGAGAGGGGTTGTAACCAGGCAAAAAAGTTTTAGAGTGTTTTGAAACAACTCAACAAGTAATAAGAACCTTGCCTGATACTTTAATTTGGTCTTCTCCTTCTCACAACTATTTAGTTCGTGGAGTTGGTCCAAAGATGCGTATTATGGAGTGGTAATTTTATCTCAAAGTTTGCTGCATTTGAGCCCCCAATGGATGCTATTCATGATCCGTCCGGTAACTAAAATCCAGAGATTAATGAGAGTGAAATAGATGTTATCGAATGATTGTTTTGATACCAGTACAAACCATGGTTTTTGTATATATAATTGTGATCATTTTAAAGAAACCTTCACGCATGATCTCAAAAGTGTGTTTGTATCAAATTGATATACTTTAATAGGATTTGAATGTACATGAACATTTTATTTTAGTTGTTGTGCTTCATATTTTCTATTTTGTTTGGATCAATCAATATACTTTAATAGGATTTGAATGTATTTAAATTAAAGATGGCATATTTTGGTGAAAATGAATTGCTAATTTATAGTCTATATGTAATTTTTGCAATGATGATGAATAAACATATGAAATTCTATAAATGTACATAAACTCAATATTATATATTGTGAAGGGTAAATTAAACAAGTATACAGATTCAGATAGTTTACAAAAAGAAACTGCCTTATTGATTATAATTTAATTTGCCCTTCATAATATATTACTTTAGACTTCAACACTTCCTAAAAAACAATTAGCACTTAAATGTGTAATTAAATTTGGTGAAACTTTGTTACTATTTAATGGATACAACTATAAATTCATATATACTTTCATGATTAATTTTGTTTTCCTTGATTTATCAAAGCAACAATGTAAATATACCAGTTATGTATCTGTGTGACATAATGGAGTGTAAAATTTTATTGTAAGTGAAGAATGAAAAATTGATGCAACTTCCCATCAAAAAATAAAATCCATAACTTATGTGATAGTCTCAACAATCAGATTTGTACATAATACATATAGACATCCGAAGTTCAAACACTTAGAAATAAATTCTCTTCTTTGTCAACAAAAATAGGACCAATTCGATGTATACTTCACACATCGGATTAGTCACTCAATAAGGTTTAAATCCGATGTTTTGTTAAAAGTGAAACAATCTCAAGAAACATCGGATTTACAACCATCGGATTTACAACCATCAGATTGAATACTTTTGAGTAAATGTCACAAGCCGATAAATGCTTCTAAGCAATCATCGGATTGTTACCTTCATCGGATCATATGTACTCCTTTCAATTATTCTATGCATTTAATATCCAACAATGTAAGTGTAACAACCCAAACTCCAACAATAGCGTAAAGATAACATTATAACCGAAATGGTCCCAAATAAACTAATTACATTAACCTCAGCCCTAATGCTTCGCAGCGGTTATACACATCCACAACTGAGATTTACTATACACATACCGGAGATTACAAACTTTCGCGATGCCTCTTCTACTATGCCACCTCTTCTCTATCCTTTTGGACGAACTCCCACTATACACTTGCCTGAAAAAGATTTTTAGTTTTATAAAAGCGAGGGTTAGACCGAAGTACTAGTGAGTTCCCTCAATTTTTAGTATCACACCACAAAATATCATTCAAAATGAGTTATAAGCATTTACAAATGATTCACAACTTTAAAACCACCATGCACACACACAACACATGTAGATGGCACACGCTTAAGTCACGCAAACCTGTGACGTTCGAGCTCACACCTGCCCTCAAACGAATCACATGAAACTAATTCATGCATTCCAAATGGGTCACACCTCCCATATAAAAGCCATTACATGCCCCACCCCAAATGCATGCACACTTAATATCCACACCATCAAACATATTTTAAAGCAATATAAAACATACATTTTGATAAGCATCATACGTATTTAGAGCTCGTACGCCAAATAAAGTACGTTAAGAAAAACCCACCTGTCGTCCACGTTTACGTCTCACACCTTGAGCTACGAATGCCCAAACCGAACACCTCATCACATGACACACGAGGATATTAAACCACTTGAATGACCTCCAAACACACTCCTTAACATTCCCCAAAACAACCCCTAATCAATACCCCAATCCTAGTCTCAAACAATAAACGAAATCGCCCGACAGAGCTTAGTGCGACCTCCCGTGCGACTAAACCCGCCCTGTACGCATTTTCAGCCAAAAAACCTCATGATTTCTCAATCCCAACCCATTCCAAGTCGATTTTAAGCCTCCAAAATGAGGTAATCAATGCTCTAAACCTTTCCCAACAATAATCTTACAATATAAATTCATTTAACCCATATAAATTCATCTATTTAATGACTCTCTTCTTCACAAAACCCACCAAATGGGTAGTTCTTTAAGGTGAACACCATTAATGGTGGTTTTGACCCAAACCCCAAGAAAACTCCCAAAACGCAATAGAAACCTTCAAACCAAATGATTCCAATCCAAAAAAATACATAGATAAGAAAACTCCCGTAATCCCCAACATCTAAACTCATCAAACAACATAAGAAATCAATGGAGGAGGTGCTTACCTTGGTGTAGAAGAAGATGAACCTTCCAAAATCTGATTTCTTCCTTTGATTTCTTCAATAACATTCACAAGGCACACAAACACCTTCTCTCGAAGACTCTACTCCAGCCTCCTAATACGTTTGAAGAGAAACATGAGAAGAGAAATCAGGGTTTTGCCCTCTTAAGCTACTAATTACATCCAAGTCCCTGGATACCTATAAGTTTACACCACACACCCTAAAGTTCTATTCTTCTCATCAATTGGGAACATGGTTATTACAACATCTCCCCTTCAAAAGAATTTCGTCCCCGGAATTTCATTCTATGGGGATGTCTTCCGTATCAAGTTGTCCCCTAACTTGAGATTCAAAAGACTCATGATTTTCAATCAAATCAACTTAGCTCCACTAAGTTGCCCAATCCATTCTGAGAAAAATCATAATCGTACGATATCCCTCGGAATTGCCCCTCGATTAACCACAACTTTCTTATGTTGGGAAATTCGTATAATATGCTTGTAACCTCTCTGATCAACTATACCAGATATTGTCTGCTTTGCCCACACACATGGACTCCCAGTTTCAAAACTCGTCAAATTAAGGGTTTCACACAAAACTTCACATCTTTAAAAGGACGAATTTTACCGAAGTCAACGCCACAACAACTTGAATCCCCTACCACAAATAAAACCACTTAATTCTCCAACTTAATACAAGGTCATCATTGAATCCTCACATTAAAATCACTGTTTTGAGTTTCTTTATCAGACAACACGCAATTGAAAAATCACTTCTCTTAACATGATATATGTCTAACACAAGTAGCATTTCCCTCCCTTGTAGCTACATTGATCCCAACTCATCAATGTTAATCAATTTATACGCACTATAGAGACATCACCCATAATATAATCGCCCTATATTTATGTAAAGACCCAATTTCCAAATTAACCACAATAACGTGAAACCATCCAAATTTGATTCTTAAAGAATCGACTAAAAGAATCTTCCCAGAATCATCTCAAATACAACGACGGTAAGAATAATTCTAACCACAATAAAATAGAATAAACACTAACTGACCTGACGATGATTCTTTAACATAAAACCCCATATCAATACTAATTCGCGCTAACGGAAGCCGCTACATAAATTATTAACGGGGTTTAAGATTGATACCGATATATAATCACCCGACGTTTAATGGAATAAAAATAACTCGACAATATTAAGGAATCGGTAAGTGGAACAACTTTTGCCATAATAATTACCGCTTACCCTTTTCCTCTCCAGACTAGTAATCCAAATATAAAATTCACTTGAAATGCATATTTTTGAAAACAAAATTGAGGGTTTGACCATACGGTCTAGTGAGTAAATCGCAGTCAAATAAATAATTCAGTAAAATCACATTGACAATATGTCATATATAATCATTTAATCATAAAGTAGGCTCTCAGGCACTATATCTCACCCAGGTAACTAACCACAACAGTCGCCAATATTTAATCGCACATACCCCGATAAGATCGCAATCAATATCGGTTGTGGCCCACCACACGAAACAAATTCGTGGGCACTATATATGTATAACCATTTGCTCGGACCATCACAGTCCTAACACACCCGACTTCTGTTGTGAAAGTCCCTTTATCCCAAAAATTTATAATAATCAAGCCACATGTGTTAATAATAACCAACATGTATTAAAAACTATATCATAATTAACGGTAATAATTCAAACATACCAATCTGGTAGAATATCGAAATAATAACCATTTTATAATATATGCATTTCAGTTCATAAATGGTTAAACGAAAACTCACCTCGGGTCCAAAATATTCCACCCCCAGTTTTAACGGTTAGAACATTCCCAAACCAAACACCTCAACAAGAAAAGAAATCAATAAATCCACATCTCCATTCTTTAATTTATCTTTTCTTGTTCTTTTCTCCAATCTCTCATTCTTTCTCTCTAAATGAACACCAATGAAAGAAAGAAAGAAAGACAAAAAACAGAAAAAGAAATTAGAAGAAGAAGACTAAGTCGGCTACCTCAATATTTAGGATAAGTCTTCACAATTATAACTTAAATTTACATAAATGGACCCTTAACAATACACCTTTTTACAAAATAACCCTTGAACTTTACACTATTAACAACCTGAGTTATTACAATTTACACATAATTATTAGAAGAAAACTTTCACAATCCATCATCTGAAGATTCCCCAACCCAAGTTGAACCAATCCCGAAGATACACATTCAAATTATCGCCACATCTAACAATCGTCCAACCATTTTTTTTAAATAAATTCAAACTTCACTCGCTCAACAAAAAGGAGTGACCATGCTCACACAAAACTATTCCAATTAGCTTAAC
Source organism: Arctium minus (assembly GCA_954870635.1). Lineage (NCBI taxonomy): Eukaryota > Viridiplantae > Streptophyta > Magnoliopsida > Asterales > Asteraceae > Arctium > Arctium minus. The sequence continues at coordinate 125,613,814 of OX941081.1, read as the reverse complement.
ATTGAAGGTTAAGCTCACTTGGAACATTTACCACAACAATACAAAGTCTAATTCAATGGTCTTTCCTTATGAGCACTATATTTGACCACCCCTTTTTTTTCTTCCACTTCTTCTTGAAAACATAAAATGTTCTTCTAAAAAATGACTCATTAACAGGTGCAAGATTTAGAAAAACCGCACCGATTATATTGTTCCAAGATGTGTGCAATCAAGATGAACAAATGATGTGTACTAATTATTTAGTGCCATCTAGTCCTTTTTAGTAGTCTTTTTACTTCCATATCCCTACATTTTAGTCTTTTTATTACTTGTTTTCTCAATTATTTGTTTCCTGGAGCTAGAGATAGTGGACAACTTGTTTTATTGCTTTGAATGGCTGATTTAGTGTGTTTTGGAAGAATTGGAATAGAACAGGCTCATGTTGCAGTATCTCTACATCATATACATATGTTAATACTTTTTGGAGAAAACGTGGGGATGGAGAGAGAAGACCATGGGCTGCATTTTTGGACTGACATAAGAAGTTCGCACTCCATTTTGAGGATTAGCACTTTAACTTTTTGGTCATTTGTAACCTTTGGTCATTAACTCTTGGATATTTAACTTTTGTACTAGATGGTACTTTAAGTACCTTGTTTACTTGTTAATTACTCTTTTGCCACTCTCTTTTAGTATAAAAATGGAGTTTGGGTTAGTTGTTAGATATATCTATCTTAGTTAAATTCCAAGGTTGGAAACATTAATCTTGTGATTTTAGTTCTCTCATTCTCTAAATTCAAGTAATCTTTAGTTACCTACTCTTGTCACTTACTTTATGCATATTTATTTATAGTCTTCTTTATTTTGTTATTTAAATTGTTGTACTTTACATTTCCGTCATTTACATTATTGTAATTTACATTCCCGTTATTTACTTTCATGTATTTAATTTATGTAACTTATTGCTTTATTTCTTTATATTTAAGTATGAGTAGCTAAATCCATTAGCTTGGGTGTGAGATGGATATGTGAGATTTCAAACCAAAGAAAGGTGGACGTTGTTTCGCAATAACAATGTTCCACCATTTCATTCAAGTTTTATAAAATCCAACGACACTTCTTGACAAGTTGATCACTTTGAAAGTGTGAAAGTTCCATGGCCTAGAGATAAGCCATGATATGCACGTCAACTTGAATGATATGAGAAGCCGACTTGAGAGAGTGACTGATAAAGAGATTTATCACCTCTATTTTTTATCTTGATTTATTCTTGATGGGTTGGTCGCTTGTCAAAGTGTGAAATTGTAGAGGACTTAGAGATGAGCCACTTCGAACACACCAACTTGGATGATATGGGAATTAACTCGAGAGAGTGATTTTTATGCAAAGAGATTTGTAAAACCATATATTTTGAGGACTCCACTCTACATTATAAATAGTTGGAAACTGCATAGAGATATGTTCAATTGAATCTAAACAGTAGTGGGAGTATTGAAGTCCGAAAGCAACAACCTCAAAATAGATGGTGGATCTAGTTATGACTAACTCATGCTGCAGCATAGTCCATTGGAATTCGTGTTTGAATCTCACCTAAAAGTCTTGCACCCTTGCTACCTTTATTATTATGTATCTTATTCAACTGTTAACCAAACCAAACCAAATCAGAGTCTTCAAAATCGCCATCTGAAATCATATCTTTCATTACACTTTTATTATACTTTTACGACAATCTCTATGGGACAATATTCGGTATTTTACCACTTTATTTCTTGGATCTCATTGTATGCTTGCTTTGAGATATAATTTATCATGTCTTAGAGGTGTGCAAACATTTCATATCAAGTTTTTGGTACCGTTGCCGGGGATTGGCACATTAAAAGTTTATAAAAGTATTTTAAAAGATTTGATTTTTCTAACACCTTTTGAATCTCATTGTGAAAGAAGTGTATGCCAAGAATACCATGTGGGGAATTGTTCGAATTTGACCCGGACATTGAAAGAACGTTTCGTAATAGGAGGAGAACACAAAGAATTGAATTGACCATAGAACATCCAATTATGGAACCACCTCCACCCGGTTTTGAAAATAGGGGACCTAGACAACAACCGTTTATAGAGAACCATTTAAGACAACCAATCTTTCACGATGCACCACTGATTTTTGGAAATCTACCAGAACAACCTTTTCAACAAAATGGGCCGAATCATGATAACAATAATCGCATAAATGGTGAAGATGATGTAGAATCTCAAGATAACAATGAAAATAGGGATGGAGCTCCAAACATTATTAATCTTGCAAATTCCAAAGAGGGAAAAATTATGGACTATGCTATCCCGAATTTTGAGCATATGAACTCGGGGATAGTTAGACCCCATATGGCCACCCTCCATTTTGAGCTAAAACCCATCATGTTCCACATGTTACAAACCAATGGACAATTTTCCGGAATGCCATCGGAGGATCCTCATTCTCATTTGAAATCTTTTATGGAGATCACTAATGCATTCCTGATTCCTGGGGTATCTAACGATGCCCCGAGACTCACTTTGTATCCTTTTTCTCTAAGGAATCGGGCAAAGTCTTGGTTTAATTCTTTGGCACCTGGTTCTGTACCATCATGGAGCAACATGGGTGAAAGGTTTTTAAGAAAATATTTCCCACTTACCCGTAATGTTAAGTCCAGAAACGAAATCATCATGTTTGAACAAATGGACGATGAAGCAATTCCCGATGCTTGGGAAAGGTTTAAAGAGTTGTTAAGGAAATGCCCTCACCATGGCATTCCCTACTGTATTCAACTCGAGACATTTTACAATGGATTAAATCCCATGGCAAAACAGATGCTCAATGCGACATCAGGAGGGGCCTTTATAGCCAATACCTACAATAACGGGTATGAAATTCTTGAAAACATTTCAACAAATAATGGACATTGGGTTGATCCACGTGCTCAACCTCAAAAGAAAACTGTTGGGATACATGATGTATATGCAAATACTGCAATAACCGCACAACTTGCTTCCATGGACACAATACTTAAAAACTTATCTTCAGGCCATGGAGTACAACCAATTGCTGCTACATCTACTCATTCAGTACTTTCCGTACACTGTGTTTGTTGTGGTGGGAAACATTCTTATGAAAACTGTCCTCAAAATTATGAATCAGTAAACTATGTTCAAAACAAGAATGCTCCCTACGGAAACAACTACAATGCTAGTTGGAGGCAACACCCAAATTTTTCTTGGAACAGTCCATGTCTAAATCATCCAGCTCCTAAGCCACAATAAACTTCAAACTTTCAGTCGCAACATCATGCTAGTAGTTCACAACATCATTAAAACCAAGGTTCTCAACATCACCAAAACCAAGGCTCACATCATCAAAACCAAGGTTCTCAACACCATCATAACCAAAGTTCACAGCGTCATCAGAATAGAAATTTTCAAAATAACCAACAACATTTTCAAAAACCAGCTTCACAAGCTGAATCATCATCTTCCTTGGAAGCTATGATGAGGGGTTTCATGACCCAAACTCAAACCGCCCTCCGGAATTTGGAGACTCAAGTCAGTCAAATTGCACTCAATCAGAACAACGGAGCTGATGGCACTTTGCCTAGTGATATAGAGATCCCAAAGGCCCCGAGAAAAGAACATGTAAAAGTTGTGACCCCTTAGGTGTGGTAAAGAATTGACAGAAATAGTACAAAACAAGTTTGGACCAATGACTCAAACATAATTTGAAAATACCAAAAAGTCAGGACCTGAAGCTACTGTTTTGACTCATGTTTTTAAACCACAACCTAAGCCCACAAAGAATCTAGAGCCTGAGGTAACTAGTCCTGTCCCACCTGGAATGAATGAAGTCCCAACCTTACCAAAAGAAAGTGAGACAAAAGGCACAAAAGACCCATCTTGCTCCACACATTCAAGTAAAAATGTCATAAAACCAGTTCCACCTTATATTCCTTACCCTTAAAGGTTAAGGAATCAAAAGGAAGAACCGTAATTTAAAAAATTCTTAGATGTGTTCAAAGAATTGCATATCAACATACCTCTTGTTGAAGCAATTGAGCAAATGCCTAGTTATGCCAAATTCCTTAAAGATATCCTAAGCACAAAGAAGAAAATGAATGAATATGAGACTATTGCCTTGACTGAAGGATGTAGTGCACTCTTGACCAATGGAATACCTCCTAAGTTGAAAGACCCAGGAAGTTTTACCATTCCATGTTCAATAGGTGGGAAGGAAGTTGGGAAATCCTTGTGTGACCTAGGAGCTAGTATCAATCTCACGCCATTGTCAGTATTCAACAACCTAGGGATAGGAGAAGCTAGACCTACCACAGTAACACTCCAGTTAGCTGAAAAAACTATTGCCTACCCAAGGGAAAGATTGAGGATGTTCTAGTTCAGGTTGACAAGTTCATATTTCCGACAGATTTTATTATCTTGGATTTTGAGGTTGATAAAGATATTCCTATTCTTTTAGGAAGACCCTTTTTAGCCACCGGAAGAACCTTGATAAACGTCTAAAAGGAAGAACTGACCATGAGACTCCAGGATCAGAAAGTCACATTTAATGTTTTCAATTCCTTAAAATACCCTGACGATTTGGAGGATTGTTAAACCTTTAAGTGTGATTGAATCAATATGCCAAGAGGATGAGGTTAGGAGAACTTGTAAGTTGGAAGAAGAAGATGATGAGGAAATAGCCTTGGAAAATGATGTTGAGGATTCCACCTTAGAAAAGACTGTCTTAGCCAATGTTGCAGCATTTGAGCTGCTTGAGAGTAGTGACCAGAAACCATTAACCCCATCCATAGTCTCACCACCTGACCTGGAGTTAAAGCAACTCCCATCTCATCTGAAATATGCCTTTCTAGGAGAAGAAGGCAAATTGTCTGTCATCATTTCATCTACCCTAGAATTGCATCAAGAAAAGAAGTTGATAGACATGTTGAAGTTACACACCAAAGCTATAAGATGGACCATGGTTGACCTTAGGGGAATAAGTCCATCCATTTGTCAACATAAAATCATCCTAGAGGACAAAAGCTTCACTTCCATTAAACCATAAAGAAGGCTAAACCCTGTCATGAAAGAAGTAGTGAAAAAGGAAATTTTGAAATGGTTAGATGCAGGAATCATTTTCCCAATAGCCAACAGTTCTTAGGTAAGTCCGGTCCAGTGTGTCCCAAAAAAGGGGGGATTACAGTCATTATCAATGATAAAAATGAACTCATCCCTACTAGAGTAGTCTCAGGATGGAGAATTTTCATGGACTACCGTAAGTTAAACAAAGCTACACAAAAGGACTATTTTCCATTACCTTTCATGGATCAGATGTTGGATAGGTTAGCTGGCAAAGAGTACTATTGTTTTCTAGATGGATACTCAGGATACAACCAGATAGCCATATCACCCGAGGACCAGAAAAATACCACATTCACTTGCCCCTATGGTACCTTTGCTTTCAAAGAATGCCATTTGGACTTTGCAATGCTCCATCAACTTTTCAAAGATGCATGATGTCCATATTCTCTGACATACTTGAAAAATCCATTGAAATCTTTATGGATGATTTTTCAGTTTATGGTTCATCTTTTGATAATTGTCTGGACAATCTTAAAAAGGGTCTAGAGAGATGTGAGGAAACAGATTTGGTCCTAAATTGGGAAAAATGTCATTTCATAGTAAAAGAGAATTGTTCTTGGACATTTAATTTCAAAAAGAGGAGTTGAGGTAGACAAAGCTAAGCTTGAAGCAATTGAAAAACTACTCGAACCAACCACTGTTAAAGGAATCAGAAGTTTTCTTGGACATGCTAGATTTTATAGAAGGTTTATCAAAGACTTTTACAAAATATCAAAACCTTTGTGTATATTATTACAGCATGATCACAAATTTGAATTCACTGTGAAATGTAGAAATGCATTCCAAATTTTGAAGAAAGCATTGGTGACTGCTCCAGTGGTTGTTGCTCCAGATTGGGACAAACCTTTTGAAATCATGTGTGACGCCAGTGATTGGGCAGTAGGTATTGTATTAGGTCAAAGAAAAGAAAAGGTTTTTCATTTAATTTATTATGCAAGTAAGACTTTGAATGAAGCACAAATCAACTACACAACAACAGAAAAAGAACTTTTAGCTGTGGTTTTTGCCTTTGAAAAGTATAGGTCATATTTAATGGGAGAAAAAGTCATTGTACATACTGATCATGCTGCCATCAAATATCTAATCTCAAGAAAAGATGCTAAACCTAGGTTAATCAGATAGGTTCTGTTGTTGCAAGAGTTTGACCTAGAAATTATGGATAGGAAGGAGGTGGATAACCAAGTTGCGGACCATTTGTCTAGATTAGAGAAACCTAGTGGGGACCAAGGAGACATCATTGAGACTTTCCCGATGAGAAGATTCTTATGCTACAACATTCTGACTCTCCATGTTTTGCTGATATTGCAAACTACTTGGCCTGTGGCATAAAACCCTCTGGTTATACTAGCCAGATGTTTAAGAAATTTTTCCATGACACCAAAATGTATCTGTGGGATGACCCTTTCTTGTTTAAACTTGGTACAGATCAAATTTTAAGAAGGTGTGTTCCAGAAGCTGATGCTGCAGCAATCCTGCAACACTGTCACCAATCAGCTTATGGAGGACATTTTGGAGGCCAAAGGACAGAAGGTAAAGTAGTACAATCTGGATTATATTGGCCAACTCTCTTTAAGGATTCCCACACGTTTTCACAAAGATGCAATGAATGCCAAAGAAGTGGTTCCATTTCTCAAATGAATGAAATGCCACCAAATGGGATCCTTAAGTTGAGTTGTTTGATGTTTGGGGTATAGATTTCATGGGACCATTCCCCCCATCAAACAAATGCCAATACATTTTAGTTGCTGTAGATTATGTCTCAAAATGGGTGGAGGCAATGGCATGTGTTTCTAATGATGCAAAAACAATAGTTAAATTCCTTCAGAAACATATTTTTACAAGGTTCGGTACCACCAAGGCACTAATCAATGATGAGGGTACCCACTTTGTAAACAATCTGTTACGATAAGCTCTTGAAAATACACCATTAATCACAGAATTGCCACTACATACCACCCACAAACCAATGGGTTGGCAGAACTTTCAAATAGAGAAATTAAAGGAATTTTGGAAAAAGTGGTCTAGCCAAATAGAAAAGATTGGGCCTTTAAACTAGATGATGCTTTATGGGCATACAGAAAAACCTTTAAGACACCAATTGGTATGTCCCCATATAAGCTAGTCTTTGACAAGGCCTGTCACCTCCCTTTGGAATTAGAACACAAGGCTTACTGGGCAATCAAATCTTTAAACATGTGCCCAGATGTTGCTGGAATTAAAAGAAAACTCCAGTTGTGTGAGCTAGAAGAACATAGGAACATGTCCTATGAAAATTCCAAGTTGTATAAAGAAAAAACAAAAAAATGGCATGACAAGAAAATACAACACAGAGAGTTAAAGGCAGGCCAACAAGTCCTCTTGTTTAACTCTAGGTTAAAACTCTTCCCAGGAAAGGTAAAATCCAGATGGTCATAACCATTTCTCATCCACCATGTCTACCCATATGGAGCAGTTGACCTAGTTAACCCTGAGGACAATATAGTGTTCAAAGTGAATGGCCAGAGAGTAAAAATCTACCATGAACCTGTGACCATCCTAGAGCCATGCTCTGTGGATTTGGTCCCAATTTGTTGAAAGTAGCCTTACATTCTATTTGTAAATATATTTTGTTTATTTAGAAGTTTTGTAGATCAATCTAATAGTTGTTTGTTTTCTCTTGCAACCTGGATCTTAATTTGGGGGTCAGCAGGGCATGCTGCAGCATCAAACCCTAGTTTTTGGAAAATTTAGTTTTTTTTAAGGTTTGAGCGGGAAGATTAGGGATAAGTTCAAAATCAGTCCAAGGAAGGTACAAGTGAGATCATCATGGAAACTTCTCAAGAAAAGTAGTTGTCTCGTCTAGTTTTTAGAAACATCATTACTTGTACAACTCTTTACCTTCCCAAGATTATTTCAAAAAAAAAAAAAATAATCTTCTCAAATCTCTTGGTTATCCAACTAAACTCTAAATCCCTGGTTAGATTAAAAATGAACTGATTTTTCAGTTTCCACACAAACCCATCTCTTTCAAAACCTTTTTGCTAACCATCACCATCATCATTCCTTTCCAAAACTCTTTTCTTATCCATCTTTGATAAACAACCGCGGTTACCACCGATAACCACCACTGGCGACATTCTCTCTCCAGGCGACATTATCTCTCTCTCTCCCCCACACTACTGAAATTCTTTCGAATCCATGGCTCGAAGGAAGGTCCCTGCTGTCCGCGACCCTGCCGATTTCCCTCCTTCTTTTCGAAGGAGTAACCGTCGACGAGTCGCCGCGCAACCACCACCCGAGGATCAAACTCCTGAACCCTCGATTCTTGAGGGTGAAACATGTACTCCACACACAAATACCACCATCGATACCATCGAAAACACAACACCCACTGAAAACCTAACAACTACCGCTGAAGCCATTACTACCACTAAAATTTCCAAGCCCTTGATCACTGCAGAACCAACATCGAACCAAGTGGAATTCGAGACCACAATTGTTATTGAAAAAACCTCTCTCAAAAACACTCTGGAGATGTAAGTCGTGGAACACCACTCCACTGAGGATGCAACAACTAATGAAGCCAACCCCATTCCTGAACAAGAGGTAATTTCTATCGCTGAAAACCCACTCCAAGTAGGCTATTTTTCCTCTAATAGTGAGGATGAGGAGGATGTGATAACCAATGTTCGGGGTATTCCTCTTTATCTTACCCCCGAACGTGTGCAAATAGATGAATGGGCTTTAGTACCTTTATGTCCTAATGTTTATAGTGAGGAAACTCATTATGAGTTTATTGAAACTGAGTCCCTCCTAAATGCCATGGGGTTTTCTGAACATTATGACCCATTTGAGGAAGGGGAGGATATGGAACATCACAATGATGAGGTGGTTGATCATGGCACACACCAAAGGGATACCATCCCTGACCTCGATGTTGCTTTTGAGCAAACTACTGAGGAGGAGTCCCCTGAGGTTGAAAAAACTAAAAAGAGGTCTAGAAGTGTAGAAAAGAGGAAGAAAGGCAGTCGGGAGGGAAAATCTAGGAAGAAAGGGAAATTATCAATGGGGGGTATGAAATGGCATGCTGCAACATTCCTGCAGCATGGCAAGAGGCCTAAAAAGACCAAAACTAAAACACCTTTCAGACCTGAATTCATTACAAAACCAAAATCAGAATTAGGGGGATTGAGCAGCCAAGTTATGGTTGACATGTTTGACGAGATTAAGGGAAAGATGGTCCTAGTGGACAAGGGTTTTCCTCTTCAGAGCATAAGTGAGTACCCTTTTATTAAAACATTGATTGAAACCCACAAGATTGAGAAGATCTGTGAAGTCCATTCCTACTAAAACCTCACTCTCTTAAGAGAGTTTTATGCTGAGGTAGCAACTTCCCATTCACAGTTGGTGGCTATTAGAGGAACACATTTTTTTCTCAGTGCTAAAACCATAAACAAGTTTCTTGGCCTAAAACCTCCCAAAGTCACAGAATATGCTCAAATGATGGAAACAGTCTATGTGGAGGTCTTGACTGAGGTTTCTACTAAGTTAGGACTACTAGGCACACGTTGGGGTAATCATCAGAACTTTATGTAGAGGCATTTCTGGGCTAACCAACTCAATCCATATGCCAATGTTTGGGTAAATTTCTTAAGGAGTTCCATTTCACCCACAACACATCAAACTTATGTGTCTGTGGATAGAATGCTACTTCTTTACTGTTTGATGCAGGGCAAGTCCATAAATTTTGGACAAATCATTTTAAAAAGCCTCAGGGTAGTGCTGGAGCTCAGAGAGGAGGTATGTACTTCCCTGGATTGTTGACCAAGATGCTTGTACAGAAGGGTGTACCACAGTACACCAATGACCAGATTGTGAAAGAAGCAGGAGGCAAATGGAAGATAGATCTCAAGGTTGTTTCTAGGCTAAGAGAAAGAAGACAAGGAGATGCACAGACTTATGATCCAACAATTCTGCAGGATCTTATGGCTCAGAATAGCCAACTGTTGGAAGGGTTGCAAACTCAAAAGAATGAATTCATGGACAGGATTGACAGTCTTAAGACTGATCTAGCTGAGAAGTTGAAAGCAGAAGGAGAGAAGAATAGGGAAGAGATATAACAGATGAAGAATGTCATTGAAGAGAAATATGCTGAAAAGATAGGCAAGATGGGAAAGCAGCTGAAAGCTACAAAGAAGAAGAATGCAAGGTTGATCAAGGAGAAAGAGGAAGCACAAGTTGAGTTAAGGGCACTTAAGAAGCAAATGGTTGCTGCAGCATCACCATTGGAGAACACACAGCCTACTCATGAAGAGTAAGACAGTTTTATTCACTTCCCCTTTAGCTCTATTTTTCTTTGTTATTTTATAATTTTTGAGTCTAGGATTGTTTTTGCATTTTTAGGTTTAGTTTCTAGCACTATGGACATTGTTGATATATTCAAGCATGCATATATAGCCTAAGTAATTTCTAAAGTGGTGATCATGTTTGATTTTAGAGTTCTTAGCTAGAACTAGCACAACATTGCTTGGGCACACAATTTGTACCACATTTTACTTTCATCCTAAGACATGACCAAGGCCATCCTTGCTCCATTCCAACCACTTGCACCCACTTTCCAACTTCCTTTCAAAATTGTACAATGAGGACATTGCACCTCACTAATTTGGGGGTGGGGAAGTCCACCATGGCATGATCATAACACTTAACAAAAAGAGTACAACTCTTCAAAATGCCATATTTGGACTTAAGCAAAAAAAAGTCCCATAGGGGCTAAGTGCTTAAAATGCATCAAGAAAAGAGCACAAAAAGTGCCAATTTTTTTTTATTTATGATGCAAAGAGTGAAAATAAAAGGCAAAAAGGAGTGAGAAAATCAAAAGGCCAAAGAGAGATCCATACTTAAAGTCCTTGTGATCTTGGATGAGAAATGTGGAAGCCATAACAAAGAGAATAGTGTGCTAGCATATGGGTCATACTTTTGCTTAAAGTTAATATCATTCTACTTGGGATTTATGAATGGCTATACCTTGCATTCTTTGTTCTATCATTTGATGTATGCACTTATTGCTTTCATTATCCTAAATTTACAAAATTGAGTCATTTTCTTTTTGTGTCTTAGTTGCTTGGGGACAAGCAACAATTCTAATTTGGGGGGTGTGATGTGCACTAATTATTTAGTGCCATCTAGTCCTTTTAGTAGTCTTTTTACATCCATATCCCTACATTTGAGTCTTTTTATTACTTGTTTTCTCAATTATTTGTTTTCTGGAGCTAGAGATAGTGGATAACTTGTTTTATTGCTTTGAATGGCTGATATAGTGTGTTTTGGCAGATTTGGAATAGAACAGGCTCATGCTGCAACATCTCTACAGCATATACATATGTTAATACTTTTTGGAGAAAACGTGGGGCTGGAGAGAGAAGACTATGGGTTGCATTTTTGGACTGACATAAGAAGTTCGCACTCCATTTTGAGGATTAGCACTTTAACTTTTTGGTCATTTGTAACCTTTGGTCATTAACTCTTGGATATTTAACTTTTGTACAAGATGGTACTTTAAGTACTTTGTTTACTTGTTAATTACTCTTTTGCCACTCTCTTTTAGTATAAAAAGGGAGTTTGGGTTAGTTGTTAGATATATCTATCTTAGCTAAATTCCAAGGTTGGAAACATTATTCTTGTGATTTTAGTTCTCTCATTCTCTAAATTCAAGTAATCTTTAGTTACCTACTCGTGTCACTTACTTTATGCATCTTTATTTATAGTCTTCTTTATTTTTTTATTTAAATTGTTGTACTTTACATTTCCGTCATTTACATTATTGTAATTTACATTCCCGTTGGAATTCGTGTGTGAATCTCACCTAAAAGTCTTGCACCCTTGCTACCTTTATTATTCTGTATCTTAATCAACTGTTAACCAAACCAAACCAAATCAAAGTCTTCAAAATCGCCATCTGAAATCATATCTTTCATTACACTTTTATTATACTTTTACGACAATCTCTGTGGAACGATATTCGGTATTTTACTACTTTATTACTTGAGAGAAGATATTGGATCCCATTGTATGCTTGCTTTGATATCTAATTTATCATGTCTTAGAGGTGTGCAAACATTTCATATCAACAAACAACAAGATTCAATTTAATACGTCATATATTGAACAATGAATTTCACAGTACAATTAGCTCTCACATACAATATTTCTCTCACTAGAATTACTCTCTCTCTCTCTCTCTCTGTTTGTCATTTGAGTCTTCAAATGAAAATGATATTTATACCTACATATTATAAACAAAAAACTAACTAAACTAGTTTACTTGCACTTTTGACTTTGACTTTTCTCTTTAAACACCTTGACTTTGACTTTGCAATGAGGTTTTGACTTGAGCATTGACTTTCCATCTCCATGATCTTGGATCCAACATAAATGTGCACTAACAATCTCCCCCTTTGGATTCAATATCACCTTAACAAACAACAAGCAAATTATCTTCCCCTTTTTTGAAACAAAAACGAATTTCAACAATCATGAACAATCTTCTCCTTTGTTTGATCTTTGACAAATTCAATCTCTCACTTAATCATTTTCACAAGGATAAGCATTTCATATCCCCTTTCTTTGAATTGTCTTCAGACTTTCAGTAATCTCCCCCAAAGTCTGTGATTATCTTCTTCAAAAATTTTAACAATCTTTCCCAAGGTAATAAAACCTCTTTCAGACTTCAGAAGCGAAATTATCTTCAGATTTAGCTCACTTTGCTTTAGCCAATAATCTTCAAAGAAAATTTCAGCAAGTTTTCTGAACTTTTGAACTTTCTCTTTCTTTCTGAACATTATTCCTATGTTTCTAAAATAAACCCATCAAAATCTGTCATCACTTGATCACTTTATCCATAGAATTTTCACAATCTGATTTTTAGACATCATTTCTTGAAATTAACTCTCTCATAACTTCTTATCCATTTATTGACCTTCTCATTTCTTGAATATATCTCTTCCCCTTTTTGATGATGTAGAGCATAGAAATCATCAAAACTATCTTCAAGAAATGTCATGAACCTTTTTCTGACCACTAATCTTTCCGAATGAGCATCTAAACCATCCGTCAATTCATAATGTATTCATCTGAATCTTTTCAAATTCAGACAAATAAGAGTGTAACCCTGAATCAGTTAAGATGCCAGTAAGTAGCACAAAGCCACTTTATACAACAAATGTAATGTACAAAGAGTTTTATTGATGTTCACTCCCTAGGTCTTCCATTCAATCATCGAAAAATCATAAAGAAATTTTCTATGAATGTTGAGACAAGAAAATGTATTCTTGTGTGTTTGTGCATAATGTAGAATGAATGAAGCTACTTAGGCTTTTCAAATAGGCTCAAAATGTGTAAACCATTGATACAACAACAGTAATACACAGACTCAATTGTGCTTGATTGAAGTGCGAAGGTGGGGTAGATTTCCTTCTGTTTCAATATCCACATCTTCCAAATGAAGACGAGATAGATTATGTGTTGCGTCCCCAAGAAAAATTGAAACATCTTCTTTTTAAGAAAAAAAAAATGAGTAGCTAGTGGGGTTTAAGTAAGAGTTATCATGGGCTAGTGCCTGTTTCAATAAAGTTCATGAAAGAATTATGAAACAACAGTAATATGGTTGCCCGACTCAGAAAAGTTTGGATGCAGATCTTGATATTCTTTTACTCTGATCTCTCACCCTCTTTCTTTTTAACATTGAGCTCACTTCTAACCAATCTCTCTTTTCATTTTATCTCATCACACACCCACACTCAGATATTGACTCCTCGCCTCTTGATCACTCAAGAATAATTTCTTGGGTAGGAAACACTGATTATCGTGAATCCATATAAGTTCTTTTAAGTCTCACACAATACCCATGTATGTTTTCCTAAAAGCACAAAGTTGCTTAATAGTTTTACTTCAACAGTTAAAGCACAATACATATGTCAGACGTAAGTATGTTAAATAAGATAATCATGAAGATTTGAGCATTTTTAACATGGAAGATTTTCTCAAAAACAAGTATATTGAATGAATGAAATGAATACAAAAGACTTGTTTGAGAATCTGACATTGTATGAAAAGATAAAAAAATGAATGATATATCAATAAAAAGTTTAGGTCATGAAAAATTGGATGTTGTCTATATAAATAAGTATAGACATTTTGAAAGAAACACTTTGAATGAATCAACGCTCAAATAACAATGAAGTGCAAATGGGGTGTCTTTCCATCGAAAATTAGTTTTATTTTGAGACATGGTAAGAACATAGTCAACAAAAGATACTAAACCAATGTGTATGTGTTAGAGCATAAATGTGTTGGATACAAGATCATAGAAGACTGAAGATTGAAGTCAAAGTTGAAAGTCAACTCTCAAGCATCAAAGTCAGAGTCAGTGTAATAAAAGTCAAAGTCAACATTGTATTTTATGTTTTTCTAGTTTTGTAAGAGTTTAGAGTTCTGCGTGTTTTATTTTATGTAGTTGTTTGCGCGTTTCTTAGTGTGTATAAATAGGATGTTGTGCGTGTAATCTTGTAACACACAACAGATAACATCATAAGAGTTTCATTGTTAGAGAGAGAAAGAATTGTGAGTGTATTGTAATTGACATCTGAGATTGAAATAAAAGTGAGAATTTGATGGAATTAATTGTCATCATTGATTTACATTTTTATCTGGGATAACAGTATGAATACTTGATAGTATATGGAAAAGATAATACACAAGTATTAATATTTGGAAACACACGGTTAGTTTAATAATGAAGTTCATAAAATGAAAACATTTAAAATCACACTTCTGAATTCATGAAATATGTTTAAGAATAAGAAGTGGTTTTAACATTTAGAAACATGTTTTCATGTCTGAAATTTGTCCTTCTTTCAAACATAATGAGATTAAGAGTAGAATAGTCCTTACGCTCAGGTTTAATCTCATGAAGTCAGCTCCAAAGTCATTAATGATATGATCATGTAAACTCCCCCTCAAAATCTGCAAATAGTCTGAAAATTCGTCAAAGCAACAAAGTCTTATTGAAAACAAAATCATTTATTGGAAAAATTAAAAACATGAAAGTAATAAAACTTGTTAAGAACGAGTCCTGATATGAAATAATCAGAAATCAATGTCCTTACTCCCCCTAAAAATATGCATCATGAAAAAAAAAATTGTCAGTATAACATATATGCAATTTTCATACTCTCATAAGAATGTTGATCATCTAAACTTTGACTCACTCCCCCTGTAAACATGAACATAACCTTTTAGTGCAAATATCTATCAAATTAAAATAAAAAAATGAAGAAAAACAACAAAATTAAAATGTACTAGATAACTACATATTATGTCTTGAGGTTTAACATGCCAAGTTTCGAAATGAGAAAATTAAATCTATTTTCGTCTAACGGCTTGGTAAACAAATCAGCAAGTTGATAATCTGTGTTTACAAAGTAAAGTTCAATTGTATATTTTTCAACATTATCTTTGATAAAATGATATTGCACGTCAATGTGCTTGGTTTTAGTGTATTGGACAGGGTTCGAAGATATAGCAATAGCGCTCTTGGAATCACAGTAAATCGGGATTTTGTTGTATTGGAACCCATAATCTCGGAGTTATGTTCGCATCCACAGCACCTGAGAACAACAGCTAGCCATAGCTACGTACTCTGCCTCGACTGTTGAAGTAGATACACACAGTTGTTTCTTGGAAGTCCAACTCACGAGCTTATCTCCCAAAAATTGTATATGTCCCAAAGTACTCTTCCTGTCTAACATACAACCTGCATTATCTGCGTTTGAATACGCTGTTAGCTCAAAACCAGTATCTTTAGGACACCACAAACCAAGATCTGCAGTTCCCTTCAGATATCTAAATATTCTCTTTACAGCTGAAAGATGAGATTCTTTAGTTGAAGCTTGATATCTAGCGCATAAGAATGTAGAAAACATAATATCCGGTCTACTCGTCGTTAAGTACATTAAAGAATCAATCATTCCTCTATAGGTTCTAAGATCAACAGCTTTTCCAGAAAGATCAGTTCCAATCTTAGTTCCTAGTGCCATCGGGGTACCAATTGGAGTACAATTTTCCATTTTAAATTTTCTCAACATATCATAAATGTACTTTGCTTGATTAAAGAAAATCCCAGAAGAAAATTGTCTAACTTGTAATCCGAGAAAGAAATTCATCTCTCCCATCATACTCATTTGAAACATGGACACCATTAGATTAGAAAAGTTCTTACAGTACTTCGGATTTGTTGAACCAAATATTATATCATCGACATATATTTGAACTAAAATTACATCAGCTTTTTCCTTTTTGATAAAAAGAGTAGTATCGATTTTACCTTTTGAGAACCCAGACTTGACTAAAAACTTTGATAGAACATCGTACCAGGCTCGAGGAGCTTGCTTTAAACCATAAAGAGCTTTGTCAAGAATGTAGACATGATCCGGTTTTTCAGCATTGACAAACCCTTCTGGTTGTGACACGTATACCTCCTCTTTCAGTATGCCATTTAGAAAGGCAACTTTTATGTCCATTTAGTAGACAGTGAAGTTTTTGTGTGCAACGTAGGCTAGAAACATTTTAATTGCCTCTATACGTGCAACTAGAGCGCATTTGTTGAGTAATATTTAAACCGCAAGTGTACGGGTTGTGTAGCATACGGGTCGATCACAGGGAACAGTGGTTTAAGTACTAATTCTGCTATAAATCATGAACTAGCTATGGGAACACAATTGATGGAGATTTTTCTAAACTAATGATTAATCTATAAATCAAAATACAAGTATAAAACATAAATACATAAAAGGGACTTTAACTATTTATAACAAAAACTATGAAAATTATAGTAGAAGATTAATTACGACATGTATCGAACTAAGACATAAAGATGAGATGGAAGTGGTGACACCCAACAGTTATATCGAGGTAGAGGTTTATCTTTCTAAAAACATTTAAGACCCTCTTACGAGGAGAAACAAACCTTCCTAGTTAAGCAGTTTGACTACTTCTGTGACATCAGACTTAACTAGAAGCATTAAGATTTTGATAAAACAATTTCTCCGATTCCTACTTTTATCTATTTCCATGATAATTTTAGAATCGTTGGTTAATCGACCAAAAGTCAAATTCAAACTTCCGTTTATAATTTGATTAGTTGAATAAAGGTTATCGAATAGTCGGTCTCCGATCACAACCCAACTTTCGTTGGTGATGAACCGTAAAACCAACCTTCGATAATCATACCGTTTAACTTCGAGTTAACCAATTTCTCAATATAACTGCTGATTATCACCACACAATCTTATATGTGAAAAGAACCAAAAACGACTTTTATCGATTAAGAAGAACTAAACAAAATATATAGAAATATTAGATACTAATATATGACAAAAAAATATAGATGAAATCATCAAACAACATTTCTACATATAGATTAAAAACATAAAACAAGAAAGAGATACAATACTTGATTGAAGAACACAAATGCAGAAATCCTCCAAGAGAAGAGTAAACCATGAAGTTAACCCTCTAGAGAGAGTTTACTTCCGAACAAAACATTAGATGATGAAATAAGGAGAGGGGAGGCCTCTACTTATACTACTAAGATCATAAATATCCAAAATATCTAAACAAAAAATCTTAGAAATATCTAAACAAATATCTTAAAAAATCTAAACTTGAGTTGCAGAAAAATTGCATGAAGCAGAAAGGCTTCTGGATACTGCGCACGGTCGTGCGTTTTTTTGGTATGTGATACGCACGGGTCGTGCGCACCAACAGTGGGTCGAGATTTGACTTGATTCTTTTATAGATATTCTCCACTTTTCCACCTTGCCTCCTTTGCATTACTCGGCATCCATTGTAACCGAACCGAGTGATATCAAATCAACCTAAAATTTGAATAAAGTCGTAAGTTTTCCGAATATGATCTGAACACGGAACGAACGATGGATGTAATGCGATTTAGGCTAAAAATGCATAATTTAAGCTAAAATAAAATGCAAAACATATTAGATTAATTGAGAAAATAAGTACAAAATAACTAGCTAACAAAATCCCCCAAGCTAAACTCTTCCTTGTCCTCAAGGAAGCATGTTGTTCACTAAAATAAAAATGGGAGAAAATAACAAAGAATACAAACTTTAAAAGCAATAAGATAAGCTAACCCTATTTCCAAAAGAGATAATCAACTATTTAAGTTCATTAATGTACAAATACAACCAATACCCGCATGTCAATCACTAAACGTAAGAAAATACAATTGTTCTACACAAAGGTTAACACTAACATGTCACTTGAATTAATAAATCACACACACGACCTTAAGGGAATTTGTAAACATACCGTAATCACTAAGGGAGTGGGATAAGTGATATTGCTGGATGGATACTCGCAGAATCCACTCAATTTCTCTCATGTGTATAAGGCAAGGTGTATACGCTCAAATAGCCATCCTAACCAAGAATGTATTTCACTTTTGATGTTTTTGAAATGGTTCTCATAGTCTAGAAGTTTCCACAAAACTACACATACAGAGGACTTTTTAGGCTCAAAGGGGATTTTTGGGTTAAAAGGAAAGTCTTGGGTTGGATGGTGTCTTTACACATTCAGCTTTATCCTTTTTGCCTTTCTTTTGAGCTTGGCTTATCTTGGTAATAAACATAGCCTTGAGGGGCTAATCTGATTCAAGATTCTTTCGGTTCCCTTTTGTAAACCTCTTCTACTGTATTTCCCCCAAGCTATCTTCTTTTGTATTAATAATTTTTTTTTTAGATTTGTGGCGAAGGGGATGATAGGGGGTGCTCTTGGTGAGTTCAAAGAAAAGAAAAGACGAGCTCAATGTAGATTCATAGTTATTCTAAATGAGAATCAAGTCAAAAACCTAGAGCTACGTTTTGGTGGAAGGTACCTCACAAGAAAGAATATATTGGGATTGATTATAGATGATTCAATCCAAAATGGCCCAAATTCTCACTGGGTGGGGTCCATCCAAGCAGTCACATATGTAATGTAGGGGGATTACGGCATGTGGACTAATCCTAAAGGTTACATGCGGTGATGTAGTGAGAAGTGCGTGTAAGTATCTTCCTAATAGTGAAACAATGTTTTCTATACAGTTTAGATCTTAACTAGCAATGAATGGGGTGATGTACAATCAATGAACCTAAATGTTGATTATACCAAGTGTGAACAGGTTATTTATATCTTTGAAGCTAAAAAGGTTTATCCACAGAAAATATTTTTGAATTTTTATTTTTAGATACTAAGAAACAAGAAACAAAAATGCATGAAGATAGAATGGCACCCCCAAGCTAGAATTAAGCATTGTCCTCAATGATTAGAGGGATGTCGCGACGTTCAAGGCCATGGGTCATTTCGGCGGTCCGTAAAATGGTTTTGGCCAATATGCCAATCGTACATGTGTTCCATCATCCGCCACATATGTCGGTTATGTTCTTTAATGGCATCTAATCGACTAAGGATTTGGTCATGAGGAGGTTCAGGTTGGTAAACTTGTGGTGCAGGAGGTTGCACAGGTGTTTGTTGAACCGAGAAAAGACCAATCCGTGTGCCGAGACACTTCCGTTCTATTTTCGTCGGGTAGTGTACAAAGTGGCTCGCGGTGCCTACCATGTAACCAAGTGAAATGGCCCTCCCTCTCAATCCTAAGCATGTTCATCCGCTCATTTGAATCTAGATCTAATCGGACTAATCCCTCGATCTTAGGAGTATTGTCGGGAATGTTGATTGACAGACAAGACTTTGTAATCAACCAAGTGATTACTCCGCCGCAACAAATGTCTCCCGACTTTTGCTCACTAATTCTGACCAGCTGTCTAACAAGCCAAGCGGCTCCATTAATGGGAATAACTGGCGGGTCATGGTCAGGGTTCGCTGGATGCTTTGTTATAGCCCATAGAAAATAAAGCTCCTCGAGTGTTACAGTTCCCGTTTCTAGGCGAGAAAAAATAACACAAGCGATAATCTTGTGGGCTATTCGATGACATGGATGACGTATAGAAGAAGATTTGGCAGTACGTGCCTCCCATGTTGGTTCGTTGGTAATAAGCATCCAGAATCCTAGGGCATTGAAGTCCGGGTGATGGGAATCGTCGGGTCCTAGTGTTCTATCACTATCAAACTCAAAAGCCTCATTGATTTGGTCAAAATTTAGGTGGCGTTCTTGATTAAAAATTCGAAAAGTGATGGTATCCCGTGTTGGATTCCTAAGGGTGCTTAGGAATTCTAGGGTGATCCTAGGAAATGTATCCGCCCTCTATACAAGGATTTTTGTTAATCTAATATTTTTTAGAAGCTGTAATACACCCCTGGCGACTCCTAAACCGACTAAGTCGTTGCATTTAGGGAATCTCGTTGTTGAGATAGTCCTTTTTGCCAAGTCTTTGAACCTAGCTTTGTCACTAGAGTTGGTCAATACGATGCCCAAGCTAGAGGGTGTAGGCGGATTTGCATTTCTAGTCGATGCCTGTGGCTCAGAAGAGTCACCTCGGCCCCTCTTTGACCTACTGGATGATGCCATTTTAACGGGATGCACACGTACGATTGACAAAATTTAAACAAAAACCAAGCCTATGTCTGTCCAACAAACTTGACAGCCCAATCTAAACTAAAACATAAGAAAAAAAACAATGCACACAAAAATAAAGAAATGAACGAAGTTACCGGCTTTAAAGATGAAGATTTTCAGACTTGAAAACGGTAAATGCTCCAATCCTTTTTCTACAAATGCAACCTGAAAAGAGAGATTACACCAAACAAACCAAAATCCCAATTTTTTTTTTTAGGTTTTAAGTGGGTGAAATTGAAACAAAATTGGTGAAAGGAAGGAAAATAGGAGAGGGTTAGAGGAAAAGAGAGTAAAATAGAAGAAGGAAACAAGAAAATTTGGGTTTAAAAGTTGATTTTCGGTGGGTGAGGTGTGGAGGATGATTTTTGAGGGTTTAAATAAAAATGGAGGTTTTGTGGTGAAATGGTGGAGAAGATGATGAAGATGATGAAGTTTTTGAAGAAAAGATGGTGCTTTAGAGAAGAAATTGGGTTTTGATGTAGGATTTGTGTGTGATTTGGAGAGAAAAAAAAATGGGTTTTAGGGTTCTTGGGAGAGAAATCGTGGGGAAGAAGGAGTAAAACGCACCCTACTGGACTCTCTGACCCGGCGCACGGTTCGTGCGCCCTTAAATCTTATACAACGCACGAGTCGTGCGCATCAAACAGAAACCAAAACAACACACACGCATGGGTCGTGCGTTTCTCTTCTTTGCCTAGCGCACGGGTCGTGCGCATCAAACCGTGATTTTTTTTATTTTTTTATGTAATTAAACAATATATATATATATATATACATGGTCGTTTTTCGTCATGAGGTTTTACGGAAGAAACGAACGAGCGCCATTCTCGTCACCGCGCTATGATGGGTTGTGCAAACATCCATCAAACATTTGGGTTGCGGAATTTCTGCCATTCTTTCTTGTTTTAATCTCCTTCTCCTTTCAGTGTTTCGTTTACGTGCCGTCGTTCGTTTACGTGCCGTCACTCGTCAGCGCTGCGCGATCTCCGTTTCATGCACGAGAAGTACTAAACTCAAGGAGAAATCCGAGATTAAACAGGGTAAGAAGATATTTAAAAAAAGTAAACCATGAAAAATAGAATAGATAGAAACATAGTCTAGTTAATTTATCTTTCTAAAAACATTTAAGACCCTCTTCCGAGGTGAAACAAACCTTCCTAGTTAAGCAGTTTGACTACTTCCGTGACATCCGACTTAACTAGAAGCATTAACATTTTGATAAAACAAGTTCTCCGATTCCTACTTTTATCTATTTCCATGATAATTTTAGAATCGTTGGTTAATCGACCAAAGGTCAAATTCAAACTTCCGTTTATAATTTGATTAGTTGA
Source organism: Arctium minus (assembly GCA_954870635.1). NCBI lineage: Eukaryota > Viridiplantae > Streptophyta > Magnoliopsida > Asterales > Asteraceae > Arctium > Arctium minus. The sequence continues at coordinate 125,591,728 of OX941081.1, read as the reverse complement.
ATATAGGTTATCGAATAATCGGTCTCCGATCACAACCCAACTTCCGTTGGTGATGAACCGTAAAACCAACCTTCGATAATCATACCGTTTAACTTCGAGTTAACCAATTTCTCAATATAACTGCTGATTATCACCACACAATCTTATATGTGAAAAGAACTAAAAACGACTTTTATCGATTAAGAAGAACTAAACAAAATATATAGAAATATTAGATACTAATATATGACAAAAAATATAGATGAAATCATCAAATAACATTTCTACATATAGATTAAAAACATAAAACAAGAAAGAGATACAATACTAGATTGAAGAACACAAATGCAGAAATCCTCCAAGAGAAGAGTAAACCATGAAGTTAACCCTCTAGAGAGAGTTTACTTCCGAACAAAAGATTAGATGATGAAATAAGGAGAGGGGAGGCCTCTACTTATACTACTAAGATCACAAATATCCAAAATATCTAAACAAAAAATCTTAGAAATATCTAAACAAATATCTTAGAAATATCTAAACAAATATCTTAAAAAATCTAAACTTGAGTTGCAGAAAAATTGCATGAAGCAGAAAGGCTTCTGGATACTGCGCACGGGTCGTGCGTTTTTTGGCCTGTAATGCGCACGGGTCGTGCGCACCAACAGTGGGTCGAGATTTGACTTGCTTCTTTTATAGCTCTTCTCCACTTTTCCACCTTGCCTCCTTTGCATTACTCGGCATCCATTGTAACCGAACCGAGTGATATCAAATCAACCTAAAATTTGAATAAAGTCGTAAGTTTTCCGAATATGATCTGAACACGGAACGAACGATGGATGTAATGCGATTTAGGCTAAAAATGCATAATTTAAGCTAAAATAAAATGCAAAACATATTAGATTAATTGAGAAAATAAGTATAAAATAACTAGCTAACAACATTTCTCATCATAGTCTATTCCTTCCTCTTGCCGATATTCTTTAGCAACAAGTCGAGCTTTATTTATGACCACAATACCATCTTCATCTTTCTTGTTTTTGAAAACTCATTTCGTACCTATAATTGTTTTTCCTTTTAGTTGAGGTATGAGTCTCCAGACTTTAAGCGATTCAAATTGATTGAACTCTTCTTGCATAGCTGTTATCCAATATGGATCTTTTAGAGCTTCGGGTACTCTTGTAGGCTCTATCTTGCTCAGAAAAGAATCAAACATGCACTCATTAGCAGTTGCAAACCTAGTTTGCACCGGTTTTGTAGGATCTCCAATAATTTGATGAACCGGGTGCTCTTTGGTCCACTTATGTACATGAGGGAGTGGTATAGATGTAGACTGATCATGTTGATCATCTAAATATCCAGTATGTTCTTCTTGTAGGGGTTCAGTTGAAGTAACTGGTACAGAAGTTTTAGTGGATGGAACATTTAATGTCTGTTGTGTAGGCATGATAATACATCCAACTGAATGTGCAACTTCTGGCTCTGCATTGTCATGTGCAACTTCAACTGATTGAGTAGGTGTTTGAACTGGAGTTTCTTCTTGAATTGGGGAATTTGATTCAGTCGATACATCTGATGTGATTGAATGATGATTACTTAAATCTTCAGATCTGTCAATCACAACAGGTTTAGTCACTTTTGAACCAAGAAACTCATCATAAAAATGTTCAAACAATAAATATAATTCTGTTAAATGAGACGTCCAATGAAAATGCCTTCATCATCCTTGGGACTGAACTTGTTCAAGTTCTCTTTATTATTCAGCACATAACACCTGCATCCAAAGATGTGAAAATGTTTAATGCTAGGTATTCTATTGTTTATCAAAGCATATAGATTTTTACCAAACCAGCGATGAATGATTGAACGATTTTGAGTATAACATGTAGTTGAGACAACTTCAGACCACAAAAATAAAGGTAGATCGGACTGACTCAACATCATTCGTGCAGCCTCAACAAGAGTCCTATTTCTTCGTTCAACTACCCCATTTTGTTCAGGCGTTCTGGCAGCAGAAAACTTATGAGTTATCCCGACCGATTCGAGATAATCGTCAACTACTTTGTTCTTGAATTATGTGCCACTATCAGTTTGAAGTAGCTTAATTGTCTTCTGCAAGTTCACTTGAACGGTCTTTAAGAATGAGATGCTGACATCGGGCGTCTCATCTTTTGATCTTAGAAATTTGACCCAAGTGTATCTTGAAAAATCATCCACAATCACGAAGACGTATTTCTTGTCGTTGATGTTTTGCGTTCGCATTGGACCATAGAGATCCATATGCAACAACTCTAAAGAAGAACTGGCTCGGTTTAGGCTTAGGCTTATGAGAAGCACTTTTCATCTTGCCTTTCTCACACGCGTCACGCAGATGTTCTTGTTCGTATTTCAGCTCTGGAAGTCCTCCTACCAAATTTCTAGTCACCAACTTGTTAATGTACCTGAAGTTGAGATGAGATAGCCTTCTATGCCATAACCAGCTTTGTTGCATAGAGGCTTTAGAAAGTAGACACACCACATTATCAGTCTTGACATTTAATAGATTGATCGTGTAGAGGTTTGACTTTCGCGTCCCAACCAAGAGTTCTTTACCGTCTTCCGTTCTAACACAACACCTCTTGGCCTTAAAATTGACCTCTAAATCCTTGTCACAGAACTGGCCTATGTTGAACAGATTATGTCCTAATCCTTTAACACAACTCACTTTCTTTATCGTTAAGTTCTCTTGCACGACATCTCCATAACCAAGTATCGGTGAAAATTGGTCATTTCCAAATCTTACATTACCGCAAAATTTCTCTGTATAATTAGACAAAATATCTTTCTGCCCTGTCATATGCTTGGAATAGCCTGAATCCAACTACCACATATGACGGGTCTGCACATGAGAAATCAAGAAATAATAGGTTTAGGTACCCATTTGAAATTGGGTCCTTTTAACCTTTGAAAAGCTTTTGAAACAGAAGAATTATAAACATGATATGAACCAAACCAATGATCATAATATTGACGAGTAACAAAATCATTTCTACGAGATGTGGAAGACTGAGTAGTAGACGGAGATAATTGGATCAATTACTTTATTGTATAAGACTTGTAAGGATGTACAAGTTTTTGTTTATAAGAAGCACATTTACCAACTATATCAGATACACTATCAGCAACCCTATTACATTCGGAATCAGAAAATTATTTTGTAGTCTCATCAATCTTCTTCTTTGGTCTCTATTCAGGTTTCACTTCGGGCTTTCTCTTTTTCAAATCTGAAACATATGAATATTTGATGTTAGAACTGTGAGACTTGTGAGATTGTTTCTTCTTTGATTTACCAGTGTTGGTCTGTTTCTGTGAGTGTTTATTCTTTCTTTTCTTACCCTTGGCATAATAGTTTCTCACGTAAACTGGTTTATCAACTTTCGTTGATTATTCACCTTTTTCATACACACTTGGTAAACCATTAGAATTAATATTAAACTAAGAATGATCTGGAAGTTTTGCATTAAAGTCAAATTGTTCAACACATTTATCAAAACAACCATCAGAGTTTAGAAAATCAAACTCTTCATCAAACAAAACATCATCATCAATAGATATAGGAGCTTTGGAAGTATTGGATAAATCGGTATATATAAAAACAATAGAAAATACCATTTTTTCTAATCCAATCAAAATTATTTCTTCTTCAAGAGTATTCTCAAGCTCATAAATTTTATTTTCTAAGATGAGTGCAGGAACATATATCTTGCCTTCAATAGGTTTTACCTCCATTTCCTCTGTAGAATAACTTTGAAAATAATCGTTTAAAAGAAATTTTGACTGTTTAGAATTGTAACTAGAATTCGACTTTTCATAACAAAATGGTAGTTGCATTTTAGTTTTATTTTTCCTTTCCTTATCTTCCTTAGCTTCTACTTCATCTGATGATTTAGTCCATTTGACTTTGAGTTCAGAGAGTTTCTGTGCCAGTTTTTGAAAATCCAAAATCATATAATGCAGGCACTTTTGAAATACCCTTCTTCAAGTAATGAGGATTATCGTAACCGATACCCCAATACTCATTGAAAGAAGTAACCTCTTTTGGTTTATTAAGATAAATGGTTTGATCAGTCTGACCTCTAGTATAAAGTTTTTCTTCCAAACCACACACCTTTTCAATCAAAGATTTATTTTCTTTCTTTAAGGATAAACACTTTTTAGCAACCTCTTTGATCTCAAGTTCACAAAATTTGCATTTTGAAGATGTTTCAGATAATTGATTATGAATTACAGTCTTTTCTCTAGCACAAGTATCAATGTTTTTATGTAAAGTCTCAATCAATACATTCTTCTCAACAATATCATTGTTGAGTTTCTGTATTACATGGTTTTTCTTTGCAATGACACCTTTTTCACGATTGAGTTTAGACTGCAAATACTGAAGTTCAACCGTCATGGATTGCATGAGTTAAAAAATCAGATTCAGTCATATCATTTACCTCTTCATAATCCTCTTCATCTGAAATCTCCTCAGCAACTTTTTGTCCCATTAAGCACATATGGGCAATCTCCTCTTTCTCATCTCATAATCAGTGTGGTCTAGCCAATAATCATCCTCAGCCATCAGTGCTTTGTCCACCTCTTTTTGCTTGGCCAGAAGCATCTTGTTCTTGTAATACTCAGAATTTCTGACTTTTGGCTTCCGACAATCGTTGGCAAAGTGGCCTATCTTACCACAGTTGTAGCATTTCACTGGCTCCTCTTCTTTCTTTTCCACATACTGATTCACATACCTTTTCTCTTTCGGCCTTTTCTCCTCAAATCTTTTCTTTCCTTCAACCCTTTCCTTATGCTCATAATTCTTTGAACCTAAGGAATACCTTTGACTGTTTGACCCAGGCTTCTTGTAAAACTTATTTTGGAATGCCTTGGTCAGTAAAAGCATTGATTGCTTCAGATTTTCACCATCATCAAAATCAGACTCATCAGTATTCTCTTCCTCAGACTCAGAAACAATTACCTTCTTCTTCTTCAGACTAACTGATCTTTTTTCCTTTCTCTTTACTACTAAAGCCACCGGATCAACCATTGGTTTCTCAGCATTCTTCTTCTCAACTCTTATCTCATCAACCTCTTCTTCATTCTGTCGTAGAGTTTCATAAACCTCATGCAGAGGAATCTCATTGAGATCCTTGAGTTGTTTCATCTGGCGAGTAAATCTTTTCCATTCAGGTTGCAATATACTCTGAAACTTCACATTAAGTTCAATTTGAGATTTATTCACTCTATTCTTGCTCAGCTCATTTAGAAGAGTGACGAATCTGTCATAAGTTGCCTCTAGGTTCTCACTTTCCTTTGCTTTAAACTCTTCAAAATTGTTAAGACAATTTGACACCTTCAATTGATTACCAACCTTATAACCCAACATCATCCTTTCCAACTGATCCCACATCTGCTTTCCGGTTCTTTTGTAGCTATCTATCGTCACATAGATTTCATTAGGTATCCCTTGTAGTAGAAAAGATCTTGCCAGTTTGTCAGCCTTATGCCTCTTTTTCTGCTCGTCAGTATATTCATCTATATCCATAGAATATTCTTTGGTAACTACCTCTCCTCCTTCGTCTTCTGTAGAAAGAATCTTTGTTGGAGGTTTCATGAGACCTTCTTTTAAGGATAGTCTGATATACTCACCAAGTTCATGTCTGTCAATAAAGTCCAAAAATATGTTTTTCCATTGTTCATACTCACCCTTGAAGAGAATGGTTGGTTTAACAACAGTACCAATTGCCAAAGCATCTCGAGAAGTCATCTTCATAAAATTGCACAATTCTTTACACACAGAAACAGAAAATATCAAAAAATCAGAAAAACTCAGTCAGAAAATGACCAAGTATGGAATTCGTACACCAAATCAGGAACTTCTCGCACACAGTGATGAAATTCACACACCCAAAGAAGGAACTTTTCGCACAAGAAAGAAATTCGCACAATGAAGGACGCGAATTGCTAGAATTCGCACTGAAGGATGTGAGTTCTCCGCTTTTCGCATATAGAACGATGTGAATTTCAGACTTCTCGCATATAGCGATATGCAAGTTTCGTACTATAACTTTTCACCAACTTGAAACTTCTCGCACGACCTTGTGTTGAGAATTCTGGACTTATAATATTTTTCAAACTCAAACAATTCGTATCAATGCGAATTCTTGCCTTAGAAACTTTTTCAACTTGAGATGCGAATTTCCAACTTCTCGTATATAACGCGATGCGAATTCTGTCCTTGACAACTTAGAAATAAACTTTTCGTATCTCAAATAATGCGAATTTCTTCTATTCGCATATAGGTAGATGCGAGTTTCGTACTTCTCGTATACAGCACGATGCGAGTTCTTTACTTAACAAACTTCAAACTTCAATTCCATGCAAGCTCATCTTTATCATGCGAGTTCTTCAGATTTCTATGCGAATTCTTTATATCTCGTACCAAAATCTTCAATTTCAATCCAACAACGATCCAATACTTCAAATTACACCACGAAACTTTGTCAATTTGATCCAGAACACAATTCGAGCAGGTTACAATTGATCAATTAAAAGCAAATCAACAAATATTACAATTGATCACAAACTCAGTGCATGTACAGTGTTCGAACCAAAAATTCAAACAAATCCAAAATTCACATAAACATAAACATGTTGTGAATTGGATGAGATGATTCAAAGCAAACTTATTCTAGATCACAAATCGATTGCAGTGCAATCAATTACAACTTCAAAATAACAAGAATACACAAAATTGAATGATGAACTGTGATTTGCGACTTCTTGAAAAAGTTCGATCAGAACTTCAAAATTCTTGATTGATTCTCTGATTTTATGCTTGCTCTGATACCAATTATTGTTCCTAGATGTGTGCAATCAAGATGAACAAACAACAAGATTCAATTTAATACGCCATATATTGAACAATGAATTTCACAGTAGAATCAACTCTCTCACATACAATATTTCTCTCACTAGAATTACTCTCTCTCTCTCTCTCTCTCTCTCTTTGTCATATGAGTCTACAAACGAAAACGATATTTATACCTACATATTATAAAGACAAAACTAAACTAGTTGACTTGCACTTTTGACTTTGACTTTTCTCTTTAAACCCCTTGACATTGACTTTGCAATGAGGTTTTGACTTGAGCATTGACTTTCCATCTCCATGATCTTGGATCCAACATAAATTTGTTTTCCCAACACTTGAATCATAACATACACAATAATCCGCTTTCTCATACCCTCACTAGGAGTTCATATACCCGCCAATAACAAATTTGTAAACATACCTCCCCATTTTCTGTGCCACTTGCCAAACTTCTTACTTTCAGTTTACCCACTCATTTCGACATATTATCTTCACCTCCTCACGCTAGCAAGGAACACTGCTCACCCAACATTACTTACTCCATTTTCCAACCATTCCAATTGCGCCGATAGCACATTTACATTACCATGCCTAACCAAATGGTTTCACCACAATTCTCACTCGAGGTATTAAACTGAGTCATCCAGAAACAATATTCGATGCTCAAAAGAACCACACATTTGTCGCTCTCCAAACAAAGTTGGCCTGTCCGCTAGAATTCCTTTACACCCAAGGAATACTTCAACACTCCCAATTAAACTTCAAATCTATAACAAAGCACCACAACTAATCAATATGGCATCCTCGTCGATATCCAAGGGAATAAGATAACTCACCCAATAACTCATCGCAACCAAAGAGCACATAGGCTCTGATTTTAGGTAGCCACCAACTACCACTCGAACCTTTTATTCTCAAATTAGCAATACCATAACACCAACCAAACACCCATATATCTCAACAAACATACTTGCCACTTTTGAATAGCTCATCAGAAATCTCCGAGCAAGGATTCCCACATACGCTTACCCTATATCAACAATACAAACCCACCACTTGACCTCATAGTAACTCATTACCACATCAATGACTTGCACGTTTAATTTGGCATAAAATGCCACTAACTTATCCACCCAACCACCATACCACAACATCACACTACATTTAAAATCTTCATGATTCCTTTGTACACATAATATATATTGCCTTCTCCATACCAACCATAACATATATACATATGAAATAAGGTAATCTCATGACTTTTATATTTTTGGAATCTAGATGAACCACAAAATCTTGATCATCTAATTCACTCAAACATGTTTTCGTTCCTTGTTGGCTCATCGCGATCTACCAGAAACAAGTTCAGGTAGTCCATAAGATAAAGTGCACTACCTCATAGACCATTGTACTCAATGCGTGCCCATCTCAGTTGTGCTAAATGATTCACTCCCATATGAACCATTAAAACCTCATAAGAGATCGCCTATCCAAACTTGCAATCTTCCGCTTTCATAACACCGACACAAGGTGGTCCAACATGATGTCAGGTACATATCTTTCCTCGAACGATCTCTTACACCCTTGTATAAACTCAACGAAATAACCACACCATAGTACTTCTCCAATTCCATCCTCCTGACAACTACCTTAACAAACGGTTATTGACTTCAACATCAACAGTCGACATGGTGATGCTTCAACGATGACTCTGACAAACAACGGATCCCAACGGAACCTACTTCTTCCAACGCATCATAACTAACTTTGTGCCCCACAATCCTCACATGTTGAAGGCACAAGACTTACTTGTTACGTAGTCTAATTACTAGAGCACCCCAAAACTCCGGCTCGACGCCGATAACCTTTCATCAAGGTACAACAACGTTACTTATCAACAAGTTGTTATAAGAAGTATCTTGATGACTTCGAATTTCACTCCGAACATAACCACCCACCGACAACCACATCTCAAGTTACCGAACAAGAGTATAAACTACCATGAAACGAACATTACTAAAGTCAATGACTGAGACTTCCTCATACACCGCTCTTCCTTGAATCGACCATCAATGGCTCGACCGACACATTTCCACTCTCAAAACCATTTTTTTCATCTTTAATTGCAGTATCTTCCACGACCTAACGAGTTCATAGCCTTCATGCATGACGACACAATGATTTAAATCATTTTGCACATTTGAAAATTCAATGAGTATAACACCATGAAACAAGCTTAGGTATGCATGACATGACACCGCCATAAATGAATAGCCACACACACACACAACGATCTCGAGGATCGCTCACACGCAACCCCATGACACAACACCACCTTGCTCGACCAAATTGATGCCGACACAAACGAAAATGTATTCAATAAAACCCTCTCTTATGCGATTAATAAAATACTGGGCGAAATCCCTTACACCAAGTGAGTCAGTCGACTCTCTCACACTCATGGGCACAACAACAAAGTGTCCATACCAGTTTCAATTATAAAACCATGTAATCAAACGTTTTCATGATCTTCATAAAGAAGGTTCACTCAATCGTAAAAGAGGCAAAGTAATTCACCAATTACCAAGTTCGAAATTTTATCATGCGGCGTAAATAAGTTTGTCTTTTTCCTTCAAACACACGCTTGCACCACACATTGGCACGCGTCAATTCATTTTCCAAAACAAGAAAATCACAAGACACACTTATTTTTTCATCACGAAGGAATCATGTACTTGTTTACAAAAAGAACACAATGCATGAAACTCATTTTGCAATTTGAAGGCTATTCACTCTAACAAGGTCAACCGTTGCATTCACAACAATAAATCACTAACGCCCTATATCCGACCACATAGTCAAACTTCTCACATTTGCATCAACCTTTGGTACAAGTGCTTCCCAACATACTTGTATGTCCAAAATGCACAGTTATCCCTTTGTCTAATGATCTGCAAATTAGGCAACTTCAACCTTGACTCCAACAGGCCAATCAACAATCGTCCCCTTTTATCCTATCTTTACTCCATATTACCAAACAACACTTCTATCTTTTCTCAACCACCCTTGACACCCTTCTATTGACTAAAGAGTCAACAGGGTTCATTTCCAAAACTCGATCTTGAGTTGACGCTCTCAAGATCCCAACGCAATCCTCTCCTCCTATTCCAAATGATCAACACATAAAACCCTACGAATTGAGACTCACTAGAAACTAGGAGCTCACCTTCATCCAGTTATTCTTCCCTTTTGAACCCAAAGGGTTCTACCTCAAGTAGGATCATCAACATTCTTAACAAAACTCCTTCTCAAATGTGTTAACATTTTCATCATGAACGATCTCACACATCACACTAAAACCATTGCTATCAGTGCAAGGTTATAACTCACCACACACTACCACATCCATCGATCATCTCAACAATAGTAATCGAGCATCCCCATGCACCTGTAAATTCATAATGGCATTGGCCAGATGCGATTTTGAATTTACCTTACATGAGAGTCATCACTACCATCATCATGATTCTCGATTATCAAGGTTCTCCGTAATGGCTTCCTATATCTCAGTTGTGTCCCCCTACTTATCAGTTTAAGTTTAGGCCCATATGGTCACCTAAATCATTTAAACTATGGCTCTGATACCATTTGTAACAACCCAAACTACAACAATAGTGTAAAGATAACATTACAACCGAAATGGTCCCAAATAAACTAATTACATTAACCTCAACCCCTAATGCTTCGCAACGGTTATACACATCCACAATTGAGATTTACTATGCCACTACCGGAGACTACAAGCCTTCGTCATGCCTCTTCTACTACACCACCTCTTCTCTATCCCTTTGTACGAACTCCCACTATACACTTGCATGAAAAATATTTTCAGTTTTATAAAAGCGAGGGTTAGATCGAAGTACTAGTGAGTTCCCTCAATTTTTAGCATCACACCATAAAATATCATTCAAAATGAGTTATAAGCATTTACAAATGATTCACACCTTTAAAACCACCATGCACACACACAACACATGTAGATGGCATACACTTAAGTCACGCATGCCTGTGACCATGTGTTCGGGCTCACACCTGCCCTTAAACGAATCACATGAAACGAATTCATGCATTCCAAATGGGTCACACCTTCTATATAAAAGCCATCACATGCCCCACCCCAAATGCATGCACACTTAATATCCACGCCATCAAACATATTTTAATGCAATATAAAACATGCATTTTGATAAGCATCATACGTATTTAGAGCTCGTACGTCAAATAAAGCAAGTTAAGAAAAACTCACCTTTCGTCCACGCTTACGTCTCACACCTTGAGCTACGAGTGCCCAAACTGAACAACTAATCACACGACACACGATGGTATTAAACCACTTGAATGACCCCCAAACACACTCCTTAACATTCCCCAAAACAACCCCTAATCGATACCCCGATCCTAGTATCAAACAATAAACGAAATCACCCGACAGAGCCTGGCGCGACCTCCCGCGCCAGCTACCCGTGCCAATACCCTAAACCCGCGCCAAACCCCGCACGAAGCACTGTACAACCCTGTACGCATTTTCAGCCAAAAAACGTCACGATTTCTCAATCCCAACCCATTCCAAGTCAATTTTAAGCCTCCAAAATGAAGTAATCAATGCTCTAAACCTTTCCCAACAATAATCTTACAATATAACTTTATTTAACCCATAGAAATTCATCTATTTAATGACTCTCTTCTTCACAAAACCCACCAAATGGGTAGTTCTTAAAGGTGAACACCATTAATGGTGGTTTTGACCTAAGACCCCAAGAACACTCACAAAACTCAATAGAAGCCTTCAAACCAAAATATTCCAATCCAAAAAAATACATAGATAAGAAAACTCCCATACTCTCCAACATCTAAACTCATCAAAAAAAAAACATAAGAAATCAATAGAGGAGGTGCTTACCTTGGTGTAGAAGAAGATGAACCTTCCCACATCTGATTTCTTCCTTTGATTTCTTCAATAACATTCACAAGGCACACAAACACCTTCTCTCCAAAACTCTACTCCAGCCTCCAAATACGTTTGAGGAGAAAAATGAGAAGACAAATGAGGGTTTTGCCCACTTAAGCTACTAATTACATCTAAGTCCCTGTACACCTATAAGTTTACACCACACACCCTGAAGTTCTATTCTTCTCATCAATTGGGAACATGGTTATTACAGTAAGACCCTTAAATTTGGAAAAAACAACTAATTTAAAAAATTTCAATAACACTACAAATAAAGGGTAAAATTCCCCTCTGCAAATCAATTCTTGAAATACCTCAAATTAAATTCTAGATTTAACCCCAACAATCATTAACCCAAGTCTTATGCAAAGACTAAATAAAGGTCGGGTGTTACTAAACCCATTACCAAATTACTATCTCCAAAAGTGCGGAAAGATCCACCCAATAGTTACACTCATCTCGTACATCTAACTAGCACTTAACTCCTCACGGTGCCGCTAGTACCATTCCCCAACAAGGACCTGATGCACATGCCGACAAATAAAAAGGTTAGGCTAATGCCTAGTGAGTTCAAGAGTTTTCATCATAAATATATAAATAGTAAAACTGAAAGATTGCTTAATTAAAACATGACTCATTATGAAACACATTTTTCGTAAAAGCAACACCTTTCCAAAACCCACTATTTTCATGATGAAAAACACTAAATCAAAATACTCATTTGATATGAACTCAAAACCCAACGCTCGCTCCAAAACACAATGGAGTTAAATAACAAATCCTGAAAACGAAGATAAAGCTCTATAATCCAAATCATCCAAAAACATGTATGAAACTCAATAAATACAAAACCACAATCATGGATATCAATTCCTGCTCAAAACGTCACTGAAAACATGGATAATACTCAATACCCAAAATAACACCTTTCGGTGACAAGGAAGACCCGTTTCCATTGAACGTGACGGAACACAAAGTTAAACAACATCTCTATGTTATCGAACAAAACCTCAGATCATGACTTTATTACATGCTTTAATAAGCAACACCTCAATTCAGGACTTTATTGCATGCTTTAATAAGCTACACCTCAAGTCCCCAATTTCATTTAGTGCACCCATGGGTGTCACCTCAAGGACACAGTACCTATAGTTTGCACGCTTTACCAGGCTCCACTTCAAGGATACCCGATCTTATTGGATGTTCTTTCTCTAGTGGAGTTACAACCTCAAGGTTCCCATTTAACCTTTAGTGCATACTCACTAGCATTCAAGATAGGCGCCTTAACTCCTTACTTGATAACCCAAGATGTCTAACTCTCATGCATAAGAGTTAGAGCATCAAAACCACAAATCCCACGGTCTCGGAGTCCAAACCCTAAAGGTCCACAATACTGGGACGACAATAATGCCAACTCGGGCTTTTTCCCCAAAGTGATCAAATATGACTGACTCATATGCCTATGGATCCCATGCATTACAATCTAAAACACATGACTCCAATGAATGACACACGCACTCAAAATATGTATTCTCCAATAAAATGCAAACCATATCTAAGGCTCTAGATCGAGTTATCAAAACCGAACAAATATCCCCAAGACTCTTCGAGTCAAAACTGAGCCAAAAGCTCAACAAGTTAATGGACCAATAATTAAAGATCCTTAAAACAATAAGGTGCATTTAACCGTCGTTTATGCAAATACATATCTGAAAGATATGATTAACCCAAAAATTCATCATTGGTTGAAACAAACCATTTTACAAATGAAATCATACCCTTATATTTCCAAAATACCTCATAACACGATAACGTGCATTTTACAAATGGTTTATAGAATCATATACATCAAAAATGCATAAATCATTGAATAGACTTTATTTGTACTATAAATCACCAAAGAAACACATTTATGATATTTACTCGTCAAAATATCCAAAAATACAAATATAGGCATTTCATGAGATTTATCAACCCATAATTTACCAAATATGAAAATTTTATCTAATATCAACACATTGATAATTGCCAAGTAACACACATTTTTACATCAAAATACACATTTTGGCATGTACATAGTTTTCACAAAGCAACTTGAACTCACCTCGCTAGATTTTGGATAATATAGATTTTCCTAAACTTGAGTTTTCTTGGTGAAGACTTGAATATACAAGCAACACCTCCTAAATCTTAGATCCAACACTTGCAAAGTGTTTCATTCACCTCCAAAGATCTAAAACCTAAGGCAAAATGGAAAGGAAAGAAGGGAAAATGAGGAACACATCAAACCCTAGCTTAAAATCGAGAGAGGTGAGGAACTTACCACCACAAACACACTCTTGGATACTCCAATAAACTTCAAAACTCTTGATATTTCCTCGAAGAGCTCTAAAAACAAGACCATAGCAAAAAGAATCGCCTCAAATGGAGTAGTGGTGAAGAAGTTATGAGGAAATGAAGAAAACCCCCCCAAAAATAAGATTTTTAACCTCCTGGACTCGCTCCGCGATAGTGCCATGCTAAAGTGACATATGTCACTTTCGCTGGCACTCTCACTCCAGATGTACCGAGAGTTTTATTCTCTCAGCGAGAGTGCCCGACGATTGTGCCCTTGGCACTTTCGCCATACTTGTACCGACTGTTTTCCCGGCCATTCTGCGACCGTTTTCTCGACCATTCATAGACCGTTTTCTCGGCCGTTCCTTGACCGTTTTCTCGGTCGTTTCTCGACCGCTTTCTTGAACGTTCCTCGAACGCTTTCTCGGTCGTTCCTCGACCGCTTTCTCGGCCTTTCCTCGACCTCTTTCTCGGTCGTTCCTCGAACGTTTTCTCAGCCGTTTTCTTTAAATTTATTTTATAAATAACACCGAAATTACGGGTGTTACAAACAAAACTATCCTTCATAAATGTCTATAATTGGTAACTATTGTATATCTTATACTTTAGAATACACAAATATGATTTTTACTTGTAAAAGTCTTATTTGTATTGTTCTAAGAGTAAAAAACCTTCAACAAAGTCGAAGATTAGTTGAAGAGTGGTCAGATTGTCACCAAAGCAGATTGATTTATCATTTAGCCAAAAGAAGATCAATACAAGATATAGTCAGTATGTAGTCTGACAATACTACTACTGGCAAGCTGAATTTGAAGTGCAAACTTGGCCAACAAGTTTGGTTCATCAACTCTTCCTGAATCTCATCCTAAAGTATGTGAACATGCAAAAGCATGTCAATTTAAGTATGGTCTAAAGTATTATTTAAATACTTGTCATACTTTATTGTTCTCTCTGCATACAAAAAGGATGAGAGGGGTTAACAAGTGTCTACATCAACTCAAAAGACTAAAGTGAAAAGTACAAGCATGCATGGATCAGCAAATCCGACGAAGACAAATATTAAAGTTGAAGGAGAGCATTTAATGCAATGAAGGCTATAAAATGACTTCATTGTGTTAATTTGCAAATCACCCATTTTGAAAGAACATATCACCATGATAACTTTAAAGTGTCGTCAATATCTTAGAGTTATCTTAGTCTCTCATATCTAAAAGAAAACCTTCTTCTTCTCTCTTTCAGTGTGTAAATTTGCCCCATCAGATAGTTTAGGATAAAGGTCTTGCCTCTTAGCTTCCGCAACATATCTGTAATTTTATGTTTGAAATAAACTAAAATCAAAAAGAGCAAATTTACTGTGTTTGTATTCAACTCTCCCCTTTTATAAACATTTTATGTGTGAGTCATTGTGGTCCAGGACCGACATTATGTTTGAAGAAAATAGAAATTACAAATGATGATTGAACATGTGTGACTAATTTGAAAACATCGTAAAAAGGCCTAAAATATGTCGATATAGATGTCAAATTAGAAAATTATAAAAAAGTCGATTGTAATTTGTTTGATTCAAGTTTTATTATAATTTAAATATTTATTCAAAAATTAATATGTAATTTATTTTTGTTTTAATTATGAAGTATTTTTTATAAAGATCATGATATAATCTTCGGTTATATTATAATCATCGTTGTATGTAATCTTGTTTATCAGCTAGTTATTAGTTAACTTTGTAGAGTTAATTTAAGAAGCTTTAAAAGTTGTACATATCCTATAAATATTTATGAGAGTAAATTTCAAATTTCGTCCATGTGGTTATTGATAATTTTGGATCGGGTCCCCCAAATTAAATAATTACATGTATGATCATCATGGTTTCATTTTTGTTTTGGATTTGATCCCTTACCCTAACTCTACTAACTAATGATATGTTATATTTAATATTACATATATATATATATATATATACATATACATCGTCCCTATCATAAGCCCCCACCCCGGTGTCAGACCAAGAATCTCGACGAGGATGCGAAGGATAAAAAGGAAAAAGAAGCGGCAGAAAGAGAAGGGTGGATTCTGGCGATGAGGATGTTGTGATGGATTTTGTTCTTAGTTCAGACGAAGAGGAGTCAAGTGATGAAAGTTGTTATGTTGTCTACATTCTTCTCATGGATTCCTCCTACCCCACCCACCTGCAATCTTGGGTTTTTTCTTCTCATGGATTCCTCCTACCCCACCCAGAACATACCCGCGAACATAATCAGATCTGTTGCAAATATCGATCGCACCACACTCGATCGAACCCCATAAAACGAGATCGAAACGAGTAGAAACTTAATCGAAATCAACCCAAGATCCAAAAATAAACGCAAACGAGTTCGTATGCGGAAATGATAAACTCGAAATTCTCAACGGAATAATAATCAACCACAAAAATATAAACATAAACTTGACGGAATTAAATAAGGGATAAAATGATACCTGATTTACGTGGAAACCCCAAAACGGGAAAAATCATGGGCGGAGGATACCACCAAGAAGTCCACTATAATCGTTGATATTTACAATGCTTGAGAAACGGAGAAATCGATCAAGATAAAAATACATAATCAAAGCTAATCTATTATCAATCTTTGTTGGGAGAGTTTTCTAAAAATTAGAGAAGCATCACCCTAAGAATCATGACAGAAAACTGCATCAAAAATTGTACATGTGCTTGCACGACTCTCATGCGAGTTTGTATACATCAAACTCGCCCGGATAAAAAAATCTTCACAAAACCACAGTGACTAACGTATAGATCAACCAAAACCACTTCATCTTCACTCTGGTGAGTAAGTAACAATTGAGTTGTCGATTAATTTTGGTGTAGAAATCGACACGTTGATGTCCATGACTAATTGATGTTCTTCGTGTGGTTCGTCGAAGTTGGAACATATATGAAAGAGACAAGATCTGTTAACTGTTATCACCGATGGAAAGCGAGACCCGTTTTCCTCGATGAAAGAGACAAGATCTGGTGCGTTTTTCTCGGTGAACGCCCCCTCCAGTTTGCTCCAAGCTCTGCATTCAAAATTTGAAGATCTGTTACCACCGATGGTGAAACGAAGGCAAAGATGGTGACCTTAACTCCTCTCTATTGTCCTCCCTTTGCTTATTGTACAGCGACCTGATAAAATAGAGGGCTCAGATCGAAGCTCTGTGTGTGTAGTGGTCGGAGATGGGGAAGTTAGCTAGAAGACGGAGTAGTGACCAGATATGGAGGTTGGGGTTGGATATGGGGTTCCGACCGGAGATGGGAGTTGCGTCGGTAACGTTTTTGGTGTGGGGACGAACACTGTTATCGTATATATCTCTTTTAACATATAAAAATATATAAAGTATATTATTTTTTAATTTCTTATAAAAATAAATGGAAAATGAAAAAGACTATATTACCCTCGACTTAACGGTGCTAAGGTTAACGGTGTTAAAGAAAGGGACCTAATCTGTAACAAATTTGAAACCACAATAACAATACTTGTAATTAACTCATTTAGAGGACCCAATCCAAAATTTTGATTAACCACAGGGACCAAATCTGTAATTTACTCTATTTATGAGCTTCAAGTTTAAAAGCTTATGTGTTAATAACTAATATTTAATTCTTAGTACATTGTTTTAAAACTTTTCACAAAATACTATGTGATATAGTATATATATCATCCATTAAGCATACAAAATGCATTTCTTATATAAACTACAAAAAATTTACTGAAACAACTCAATTAATTCATAATACCTCAAATTGACACTTTTTTTTTCTCCATTATTCATTTTGCAAAACTCTTTTATTTTTAGTGTATATCATTTTCCCTTCACTTTATTGAAGTTACATAAATATGCTATGGACTGAATATCGTTCACTAAATACATACTTCATGTAAACTAACGAATATTTGTGCACCAAACTCTCATATATTTTGAAAACTCTCACTTACGGATCAATATTTCGCTACACTTTTTTTACCTCATATAAATAAGGGGCTGTTTACTAAATGCTTACCCGGGTAAGTGTTTACCAAGTCATCTTACCTTATGAATGAAGATGATAATGATCAAAAATCTTACCCGGTACGAGCTAAGGCAAGGACCAAGAGTTTTACCCTGGTAAGTGATGGCGAAGACTCTTACCACGGTTAGCATTTAACGGGAAAATTGTTGCATACGATACCCTTTTGGTGGACTAAAATCTTACCCGGTAAGTAAGGGATAGTGTTAAATTTTACCGGGAAACGCTTATTGGGAAAATTGTTGCATACGATACCGTTTTGGTGGACTAAAATCTTACCCGCTAAGTAAGTGATAGTGTTAAATTTTATTGGTAAGCGCTTATCCGGGTAAGTGTTTGATAAACGGCCCCTAAGACCCTACTTTTATATTTAAATTTAGTTGTATTATATAAATTTTACATAAAATAAAAAAGATTAAATGATAAATAGAATAGGATGTGACTTAGATTCTTTTAAATTTCCTTTTGGTCCCCCATTGTTGCTATGAAAACGATTGAAAACCCCTTCTTTTTTTGGAGAGGTTCACAAAAGTCAGTATGGGCCCTACCCCCTTCCTACACTCTGTCTATTTCCCACTGAAATCCACAAAGTCGTGACTCACCAAAACTAATTTCCTCTTTTACACTTTATACCCTCTTTTTTTTACTTTAACTCAATACTGGTCCCTATCTAATCACATGATATCACTTTACGCCCCTCTCTTTTTCTTTTTAAATGAAGATAATGTCTTATTTAACGTATAGTTGTACAATAATTGTTGATTATCGGTTAAAATATTTGAAATCATACTTGTAGGATTGTTTTAACTTTTGACAATTTATGAAACAATTTCTATAACTTACTAAAGAACCAAGCGTTGAAATTTTGATAAAATGGTTAGAATCGGACTCCCCCACCCACCCCCCCACCCCCCACCAACCTACCCCGTCCCAAGGTAGTCAAGTTAGCAAAATAGTGTGGGGACTTTCATCATAGAGCATGAAACCCTAGTTTGAACTTTTTGATGTTATCACATCTTCTTGGTGAGTTATGTTAAGTTCTCATAAAGAAGAGTCTTCTTTAAGTGTATATGTTGATAGACTTAGATCCCCGGGATAATTAAGAACTGTATTTAAAAATTAAAATAGAAATTCATTATTTTACACCCAGAAAGAGTGTATATGTAAGCTAAAAATATCTTCTCTCGAGAAGTCCTCTTTGTTTCTTAGTATAAAAACATTTGTTGTATTCATCAAATATATATCCAAATATCTCACAACTAAAACTCCAAAAAGAATCATGATAACCTTAAAAGGACATAACATCATTATGGCTAGCAACCCCATTTTAGATGGGGCAACATGACCGTCCACCCCATTGATTCGCTAAAGTGACACCATTGACACACAACACACTTATACATATGTGTCTTAGCTTATACACGTATACCATATACATATATATACAAATATACAGTCTTTGTGAAACCTAGATTTGACTACCACCTAACGAACCTCCTATATCCCTCAACACACCCTTCTTCGGTCGAAAAACATGAAACCACAATGTTTATTGCACAAAATAACATTTTGATCACTGTTAAAGCTAAATACATTGCATTTGGATGAACAAGTGAAGAGCTTTGTGTAACGGTCGAGAGCCCAACCTCTTATGATTGTAGTATGCCACGACATTTCCTTTATGTTGCATTGTCGATTTACTGTACGTGATATATATTTGCACACATTTTTTTGGTTATGTTTCTCACATGTTTCTTGTATTCTTATTTTCTTTTAAATTTTAAATTGCAAATCAGGGGTGTTAAAGAAAACAGTCTATGTATTCCTTGAGATAGAGAAAATGTTGTGTACATCCTACGCTCGATACACTATTTGCAATTAGGATATATTGGATTCTTCTGGTATGATTTGGTATCTCTTTTGATGAAAGGAGTGAATGCTCCAAGATAACGTAAATGGTTGTACATTTACTGTTTTTCATAAGCAAGAGTTGAAGGGGCCAAACAGTTGAATATCATGCCCGAATATACTTTTTGCTAACTCGAGTAAAATGTGAGGAGTTAAGTGCAATTTATTAGACTCTTAGGAAAGGGATGGTCTATAGGTTCTCTATAAAGTTCCAATATAATGGAGTAGGAATAGACCTTTTCTTTGAACTATGGTGCCTCTTTTTTGAAACATATTTATTTGTTATAAAATTTGATTTGATTTTTAAATAAAAAATTAAATTGAAATGATAATTAACTGTGTAAAAAAAATGAGAAATAATATAAATCAAAGTCATAAATAAATGCCATTATAAAATTTATTTTATAGGTTTTTATTGCATATATTATGTAATAAAGTTATTATTACATACTATTTTTACTTAAATCATATAATATAAAATTTTGAAATCATAATGTAGTAAAAAGATAATATATATATATATATATATATAGGGGTGGGTTATTATGCAACATTTTACATGGTGCAACCCTTGCAACCCCTTTATCCACCACACATTTTACTTTTCTTTTTTTTTCCTTTTTTTTAATTACATAAAATATGTGGTGGATAGAGGGGTTCCATATGGGTTGTACCAAGTAAATGAGTTGCATTTGAACCACACCCTATATAGGGGTGGGTTATTATGCAACATTTTACATGGTGCAACCCTTGCAACCCCTTTATATATATATATATATATATGAGTTCATACAAGAAGAACATCTATATCTATTTAATAAAACACGAGAGCAACTGAGTACATACAAAATCACATATGATTTGCACGACTATGTGCGCAATCTTTAGATCGCATTGGACAACGCCTGCGTCCGATTTTTTCGGGTTAGTGTAAAATCATATATAATTTTGTACACGATCTACTTTTTTTTGTTGTTTTCTTGTTTTCTTAAATAGAACCTTTCTTTATATATATATATATATATTATGATATTTGATATCACATAGCAGTATAAATCATAGATCATTATTTATAAATAAAATTATAAAAAGACAAATATTTAGCATGCATGGAGAGGTACAATGTTTGTAACATAGACTGAAAAGAAAATTGAAGCCATTAGGGGAACTAGGCTATACATTAAGCCACTAAGGTCTTCCTTTTTCACCCACCACATGGGTTGATTAGCAATGCAACCCCACATATCAAATTAGACTAAATATAATATGTGGTTTTGTGATGAGTTGGTGACCCCACTCTATATCATACTCTAAAGTCTTGATTCTTTTTCTATCCCTCTCTCACATACACATACACACACACACTCTCCCCTCTTTCTTCCTATCATACAGGGACAATTTAGGTATTTTATTATAAATATGTAAGACATGAATTTGAGGTTTTGAGTACTATCATTTTCTTTTTGTAAGCCCCTAAGTTTTTTGCAAATTAGGTCATTGAAATAGTTTCTATCCTTAGAGCATCCACAATCCATAAGTTATTTAATGACCTTTTATTTTTACCAGATAGATTTTATTAACTTTCTTTATCAAAAACCTGTTTCTAAAAACTTTTTTCAATACAAAACATTTTCTAAAAGCTTTTTTCATCAATCTTTCTACCTTTTTCATCAACCTTTCTACCAAAAACCTAATACAATAAGAGGTTGGTGTACACCATTACACCAACCCTTTTATCAAAAAGCTTTTCACTCCAATACATAAAAAAACACTTTGAAAAACTTTTTATGATAGTAAAAAGTTATTAAAGACTTATGCATCGGAGATGCTCTAAGTGGAGGTAATATATGCATATATTTTATCTTTTTTATGCCCTATTTTCAAGTGAATTCTCTAGGTATGTTTGGTCGGTTTAGTTTATTATTTTTTATTATAAATCAGGCAAATATAATGAAAATGAAATCAATTTTGTGCTCGTTTCTATCTTTGGATAATCAACTTTCAAAATGTTCATTTTAGATAATCAACATTCATAACTTTTGATTTTGAAGAATCAAAATAGGACCAACTTAATTTGCTTTTGTTCCTATTTGGAGAACATGAATTTAATCACCTGGTCGTGTCTTTGAAAATTAGTTTTCTAAAATGGTGGTTTTCAAAGTTTTTTTCCGGTGTAATGTACTTTATCTTTATAAGTTGTATTTAATTTCAATGAGAAAAACTTTTCCAAGGTACAAATAGATGTAAAAATTAAACTTAGATAATTAATTATAAATTTAATAAGTCATTCATGTTGTAGTCCAGTGGTAAGGTAACATCCTGGGGGGTCAGTGGATGGTATCCCTGACTACCCAGGTTCGAACCCCGTGGTGAGCATCCTGTGACATCCATGATCATGGGTCTGCCACATAGTGGTACCCTTAATTGGGTTGGGTCGTGGTCGACGGGGATTAGTCGGGTGGCACCCTTAAGTGGTAGGCCGGATACCCCGGGAACGTGTGTGTTAACTTGCCGTTCAAAAAAAATTATAAATTTAATAAAATGAATAGATTTTGTTACATAGAATGGAGATTTAAACACTCAATCATTCATCTAACCACTATTTTAGAAAAGTAGTGTTTTTAATACTTTATAGGGGAAAAGTATACTCCATTTAAAAAAGTATAATTTCTTTTTGTATGTTAAAGAAAAGTGTATAAAGTTTAAAATAATGCTACAAAATAGTGGCCAGCCACCCATATTCTAAGTTTTTATTTTTTATTATTTTAAAAAAGTTATTAATACTAATATAAGACGGTAGTAAATGAAGATATTATTTAGAAAAAGCAATACCAAATAAAATAAAATTATAGTACAATGTTGCCGTGACGGACATATCATACTTTTGTTTTATTTGATCATTTAATCATATTTTATTGGGAAAAGTCCAAGAAAAATTCAATGGACTTTAGTGTTTGGAGTGATTAAGTCCTTGGACAATTTTTTGGAACAAATAAATCCTTTGACATTTCAAAACATGTTAACTAAATTCTTGGACTTTTGATAACTTGTTGAATACATCCTTATTACTTAAAAATTTAACTTGCAACCTATATAACAGATAAACTACAAATTAAAAACAAAGTCACCTACTTTATCCGTCTACAAATTAAAAATGGGAAAATTAACTAAAATAGTTAATCTCATCAACCATATTTATTTTTCTTTTTCCATTTATCAAAGTTTTTTTTTTCTAAAATTGCCAAAGTTTACACATATTGTTTTTTTTCCTGCGTAAGGATTGTTTTTTTCCAAAAAAATAAAAATAACAAACATCCTCATGTAGAAAATTTTATGTATAAAGATTCACTTTCTGCTTATAGTTTTAGAAAAAATTTACACTTTGCATTCTTATAAAGTTATAATTAGTTATTTAATTTATTTTATATCAATTACTTTTTCATTTACATTTTTATTTTATTAACATACACAATCGGATATTAACTAAAACATATCAAAAAAATTAGTTTTTTTACAAATTACACCATTATAGTCGTTTCGTCAATACGTTCAAAATGAACTCAATATTGTTTTTGAACTTTATCTTGTATTATTCAATATCATAAATACGTACGAATTATTTTTAATATTTATCCTTTATAATTACAAATTGATCTTATATTATTAAATAAATAACTTTAAAGGATAGAAAGTGTAAATATTAGATATAATTAGTACGTATTTATAATATTTAATAACATGAGATTAAATCCAAAAAAATCAATATTAGGCTCATTTTAAACGTATTGACGAGACAATTATAATGGTGTAATTTGTAAAAAAAACGTACTTTTTTTTGATATATTTTAGTTAATATACGAATATGTGTGTTAATATAATAAAAAGTTAAAATGAAAATAAAAAGGTAGAAGATATAAAGTAAATTAAATAAGAAATTATAAAAATATTTTCTATTTTTTTTTTTTTTTGCCAAAAACAGTTTTGAAGGCAAAAAAAATAATATGTTTTTGACTATTTTAAGAAAAGATTTTGAAAAGTGCTTAAAAATAATTTTGTTGATAAGATTGATTATTTTAGTTAATAATTTGTAGGGTGATAAAGTAGGTGACATTTTTTTTTGTTTTTTCTTCTAATTTGTAGTTTACCTATTATGTAGGTTACAAGTTACATTTTTAAGTAATAAGAATGTATTTAACAGGTTTCCAAAAGTCCAAGGATTTATTTAGTGTGTTTTGAAATGTCTAAGGACTTATTTGTTCCAAAAAATTGTCCAAGGACTTAATCACACCAAACACTAAAATCCATTGGGTTCTTTTGGACTTTTTCCTATTTTATTCCGAACAAAATGACGTTATAAATATTACACCCTTGTAATTTATTTATTTTATTTATTATTTTTTTCACCATAGGTCTCTGGGTTAGCTTGCATTTACGTAGGCTAATCATACGGGTCTGGAGAACAACCAGGAAAACTTACAGTGACCTTACTGGATTTGAACCGTTGACAAACTCATGCCTTATTATCAGGTGAGTTAACCCCACAACGTTACACCATTGGATTTAGGTCCTATTTATTTGGTCACAAATTAATTACTAACAGTAAATAAAATATCAAATATTTTGACAAAAGTTTAGACTATATAAGGATCGTTTACTAAACTCTTACCCGGTAAGTGATTATCTACGCACTTTACCTTATCGGATCTACATGACAAGGATTGAAAATCTTACCGGGTAAGAGCCATTACAAAAAGAGAGGGTCTTACCGGTAAGTGAGAGGGATGACTCTTACTCGGTAAGCACTTATCAGATAAAAATGTTGCATACTATGCCGCTTTAATGGATTAAAATCTTACCCGATAAGTTAAATGAAAATATTGACTATTACCAGAAAGCACTTATCCGGTAAGCGTTGGTAAACAACCCCTAAACTTATTGATAGTTTATGACGTTGAGCTTATAAGAAGCTTACAGATCCAATTTTCTATCCATGTGAGACGGTTTGTTACAAACTTCTAACTTGAATTTCCTAACGTCGTCATCAGGCCTTCCGTGAATTCTCCTTGTAATAGGCGATGTGAGATTTGCTTAAAATGTTACAAACATCCTCAATCAGGGACCTTTATGGCGTTCGATGAGATTAAAACAATGGTGAAAGATATTGATAGCTCATAACTTTGAGTTTATAAGGAGCTCACATATTCAATTTTTTATCTATGTGTCTTACAAAACTTACATTTTTCAATATTTTGTGTAAGTTTTTTTTCTTCTAAATTTTTATAAATTAAATTTCTATTTTTATCAAAAAGAATTTGAACCCCTTAATGAATTTTGAGTTGTTCAAACCCTAGTTACATCGATCTTATGGATTGAAAAAATAAAAGTGATAAATCAATAAAATAAAATTATAGTAATACATTTGATTTCTTTTGCTATTAAAAAATACCTTTTTTAAAGTAGATTTTCACCATTTTAAGGGATCATATACACCTTTTATTTATTTACTTATATTTCCATTATTCGATTTTGGTTGGATTTAACAGTAGGGGTATTCATGGGTTGGATTGATCGGATTGAAGACATTTCAACAACCCAACCCAATATTAGTGGTTTGAGAATTTTTAATTCAACCCAACCCAACTCAAACAAAAGTACAACCCAACCTAACCCGACCCTTTCGGGTTGGTCGGGTTGTATTTAAACAAAGTAAAAACAACATTGAAAACATAAAACTAAGAAATTTTTTATTTGAAATACGATCCATCATTCAAAAGAATATACGAATTCATCAAATATTTAGATATTACATATAACTTTTCAATAGTGTCCTCTTATGAGTTCTATTGCTCGTTATTGCCGACTTGTTTTTGCTAAGTTATACATATTAAAGGAAAATATAAATAATTTTAGAGAAGTCGCTAAAATGTTTATTGGGGTTGGTCGGGTTACTTTGAGTCTAACCCAATATCAACCCAATAGATTCGGGTTGTCCTAACTTTGTATCGATTATATGCCGCGTTACCACGGATTGATTTTTTTTCCGGATTGATCGGGTTGGGTTGATCGAGTTGGTCGGTTTTTTGAGCACCCCAATTTAATACCATCTTTCAAATAATATGGAGATTCTCGTATCTTGATTAGGCATTTCAATCTTTGGATCGAATATTAACTTATTTTGATTGTATTATAAAAAAATGGATAAATTTTCTTAAATAACTTGTTGGTTTCATGTTTTTTTATATATATATATACATATATATGTTTTTCAAATCCAATTTAACTTTTTTATTTTATAATGTTTTGTAAAGATTCTTGATTGTGAATTTTAATTGAAGTGTTGTATTTTGTATTTTATTTCTCGACAATCTTGTAACCAATAGAGCTCCATAATCATTAATATATATAAAAAAAGTTATATTATGAATGTGAAATTTTTTATAACATTCATGACAAATTATACATATTTGTTATGTTACCACATTCAAGATAGATGTCCCGTCCATATTCATCATGAATACAGACAAGTGGCATGCTTTTGAAGGTATCCAGGTTCTTCATGAAAATGAGATTCCTAATAGAACTTGTCCACGCATATATATATATATATATATATATATATGGAGAGGTTCATTTGAGAAATAGAGAAGTAATCCTAACATTTCATTCGGTCAAGATCGGCTTTGACCAGTCAAGTATTGCGTCTTTGACTGATCTGTAATAATCGTGTTGAGATTTGAATAAATTATGAAGTTGAGTGTAAGTTTATTGATAACCCTAAAGTTTGGGTTCTTAAATGAAAAGTTGGATAGAAAGGGATTAAACCCTAAGGACCTAATCTATTTTCATTCTTAGCGGTTGAAAGTTTTTGAGAGAAGAGAAAGAGGCATTGAAGGCGATTTTGGAAGGAAGAGCAAGTTCACTTTGGGGAAGAAGAGTCTGCATCAATTTCCTTTCAAGGTGAGTTCATATCTTCCTTTTGTTGTTGATTGTTTGGATTAGTAGAACATTTATAATCGTTAGTGCGGTAACCCTTAAGAAAAACCTTGAACCTTTGTTATTTGAAATGTTGAGTTGGGACTGTTTTCAATCTATTAGAGTATGGAGAAAACTCACTCCTAGCGATCTGTTTTCCTTATCGGTCAAGGGGAGAGAAGTTTTGGATTATTATTTGTATGGGAATCAATCCCCGACTAGTGCTGAGTAGAAGGGCTGGATCCTTGCGGTGGCCAGGGATAAGAACCTGGTTTGCGGCTAGGGCTGTTGTCGATACTAGGCGTGAAGCCACCACAGGACGACCCAGGGAATGTGCATCCGGGAAACCCCAGGTGTATGATGATCGGGTGACCCAGTAAAGGTTGAGACCGGGAAACCCCGGGGCTGTGGAGTCCAGGCGACACCGGGAGAGTCCCAACCGGGCGACCTGGGGGAGCTCTACACCGGGCGAGGTTTTCCTTCATCGAGAATTAATTTGTAAACCAATCGGGTTCTGGTCGATTAACCACCCAACTGTAAGATTGTCTTAATCCATAGTTATAGTGGCAAGGTTTGAGAGTCTTTTCGCTAGGAAGTAATCGGGGAATTCATCGAGCATTTATATTCTTATGCCTTAGGGATTTGTTATCGGGCATACCTGCAAGTGTGAAGAGTTAAACAAAGGACAACAGGTGAGTTTTTCAAACTAAAAATTTATTGTTAACAATTATGCGAGAATATTTATATATGAGATCCTATTATATGCGAGTTATGCTTTACCGTTTAATGCGATACAAGTGATTTATCATTTTTTAAATGTGGATATGTATGCATACATTGTTGTGAGTTGTATGGCCAAAGTCGGGGTATGGCCCGCCTGAGCTCATACCGGGGGGAGGGGGGGTGCCCGTATATTCCAATTGGGGGGGGGGGGGGGTGTCCCAGCTAAGGCAGTATGAGCCAGACACGTCGTTACCTTTGGGTCACAATAGTGTGTGCCAGAAGTGTGGTTGTAAATGCGGTGTCGATTTTATAACTGAATTGGTTTATTTTATTATAAATCTTTTCCTTACTTTGTTGGTGGCAACTTTATTTAGAAGGGACTCACTAGACCTCCGGTCTAACCCTCGCTCTTTCAAAACTAAAAACTTTTTCAGGTAGACGTGAAATAGGAGGATCCGGTAAAGGTAAAAAGAGAAGGTGTGAGAAGTACTCGATTCTAGAAGACTTCCTTATAGTTAGTTGTTTTAAATTATCAGTTGTGTAATAGGTTGCCTTACTGCAAACTTCGAAATCTATTGTAGACTTGGGGCCGTTTTGTCAATAATTTATATTAATCGTTTATGTTAATTTGTTGAAAGTTTTGGGTTGTTACAATTGGTATCAGAGCGATAGTTTAAGGGATTTAGGTGACCGGATGGGCCTAAACTTAAACTGTGGAGTAGGGGGACACAACTGAGAATATAGGAAGCCTTTAAGGAAGACCTTGATCCTCGAGAGTGATGACAACGATAGTGAGGACGCTTATGTAAGGTAAATTCAGAATTGCATCTGGCCAATGCCATTATGAATTTACAGCATGAGTATACTCGATTGCTATTGTTGAGCTAATCGGCGGGTATAGTTCTGGGTAGTGAGTTCTATTATTAAGATGATAACTTTGGTCTGGTGCATTGAGTGAGCTCGTTTATGGTTTTAAGGTTTTTACCGTTCGGGATGGGTATTGTGCAGAAGGTAGATAATCTCGTCTTGAGAAAGAACTTCTTGGGTCCCAAAAAGGGAAGAATATCAGCGGGAGGTGAGCTCTTTGCTTCAAGGGAGTCTCCGGTTTTGGTAGTTTGTTATGTCGACCAATAGGGATCAGGAGAGTTTCAAACCAAGAATCGAGTGGTAGAGATGAGCCTTTGGAATCTATAGGTAAGTGAAGGGTGGAAAGCGAGGTTGAGAGACTACATCAGTGCTGACTGATAAAATGGAGTGAGGTCAGGATGGAGATGAGCTAATGTGGTTAGTTTATTTGGGTCATCATGAGTACGCATGAATTGCGAATCAATAGTCACGATGGTAGTTGGTAGTTGGGCATTCATGGATGTGGGAGGCGTTGGTGTCGAAGGTTGTGGCAAATGTGAAGATCCTGGAAGGTTGGTCGAAAGTAGGGAGTCTATGACAAATTATGTTGAGCGCAAACAGTTGATCTTATTAGACTGAATAGCCTTCAAAGTAAAGTGAGTCTCATGCATTATGCTTTGAAAAATTTGTTGGTGTCTTTCATGTCAGATATTTTTGGTGTGTGTATATGCCTTGCGAGGCATTAGTTTTGAAAATGTGATGGCATGTGTAAACATGCGTTGGGCAAGTTTATTGCGTGGTGTGTTAAGTTTTGAACTCGACAATTTGAGGACTACTTCAGTTCTTTTATAAATGAGTTAACTTTTGTGGAAAACATAATATCATTTAACTGTGTGGTTTTATACGTGAGAACTGACTAACTCGCTCAGTGTATGTAATATTGTCGTAATCCTATAATCGCACGAGTAAATTCCTTGAAAGTATTTTTTCATTTTGTCAACGTCAATTTTGGTCGTACAAGGTTCATTTTATCAAGAGTGTTGAGGGCGAACGATCTTTGGAATCGTTGAGAATGACTATTCAAATTTGACGGTGTGTGTGGCATAAACTCAGGCTTGCATAGTACTGTGGTACTTGCTAAATTTTCAAACATATCAAAAGTTTTAAAGTTTTGGTATTGTCATGCATGAAGGCTATGAACTCTATAGGTTGTGAGAAATGTTGCAACTAAGAATGAGATATGGTTTGGAGAGTGTAAGCGTGTCGTTTGAGTCGTCGATGGTCAAATCTTGACCTTGATGTTTCCTTTGAGAAAGGATAACGAATATTGTTAGTCCTGGCCTTTGTCGATAAGAACGTTCGTTCGGTAGTAGCCTACCCGATTGTTCGGTAGCTTGAGTTGTGGTTGTCGGCGAGTAGTTACGTTTGGGTGGAGTTTAGAGTCGTCGAGATACTTATCATATCAGTGTGTTGATAAGTAAGTGTTGTAGTACTTCAATGAAAGGTTATCGGCGTCGAGTCGGATTTTCGAAGTGGTCTAGTAGTTTGATTACATAGCAGGTGAACCTTGTGCCTTCGGCATGTGAAGGTGGGAGTGGACATAATTAGTTGTGATGTGAGGGAAGAAGTATGTTCCATTGGGGAATCCTTGTTGGTCGAAAGCAGTGTCAAAGTATCATTGGGTTGACAGTTGGTGATGGAGTCAGCAACCAACAAGTCATTGTCAGAGCACTAAAAATTTAAGAGGCAACTGTGGCTAATTTGTTGAATTTTTTTGAGGAAATAAAGAGTCGTTTGGAGAAAGGTGTATACCGGGCGTGATGTTGAACGACTTTGTGTGGACAATATGGAAAATGGAAGATCGCTAGTATGGAGAAGGAAAAACTAAAAAGTTTTGATAGTTTATATATAGGAGTGAAGTTTATAACTCAACTGTTGAGATGGTACTTGGTGCATTTTGGACTGCAAGGTTGTACACTAAATCTTATAGATTGCTCGAGCTTGATTCTGGCAGGTTACGATGAGTTGCCAAGGAGCAAGAACATGTTGAATAGATTCGATGATCATGACCTTGTGGTCTATCTAGATTCGTAGGAGACAAAGCCATGAAAAGGCGTTCTTTCAATTATTGGAGTTATGGTTGGTTTAAAGAGGGCAGTATCTTGTACGTGTGTAAAGAGACAGTGAGGATCTTATCTGTAGAGCGATGTTGTGGCAGGGTGTTGATGGTGTGGATAAGTTGGTATTAATTCATGTCCAAGTAGACGTGTGAGTCTTTGAGGTGGTAAAGATTTTTGTGAAGTTTAGTAGGGGAATGGTGTGGTATATTAGTTTAGCGTAGGTGGAAATCCTTGTTCAGAAACTTCTGGTGAGCTATTCAAAGGTGGCAAGTATATAGTTGAAGTCATATGGTGTTGATTGGTGTTTTAGTATTGATAATTTGAGGATAAAGGGTTTGAGCAATAGTTATTGGCTACCTAGAAGAGGAACGGGGTGTTATTGGGTTTCGAGGAATGATTGAGCGAGTTTATCTTATTCCACCAAATTATTGAAGGGAATGTCGAATGTTCAAGTTTGCAATATTTTGTAGTTGATTTGAAGATCTGTGGGGTTGTCGAAGTAGTCTTTGAGCGTGAATAGATTCTAGCGGACAAGTCAACCCTGTTTGGAGAGGGAGAAATGTGCAATGCCTTCGAGCATTGGGTTTCGTTGGATGGGCTTGGTTGAATGTCTCGAATGACAATTGTGGAAAATCGCTTAGTTAAGCATAGTAATGCAAGTGTGCTTTCGGTACATTTGGGATTGTCGGAATAGTGGGTATCTGAGGGTAAGAGGTTGGCAAACGACACCGAGATGTGGTGCTATGTTTTCAGATTGTCCGTCGGTGGGTATATGAACCCCTAGTGAGGGTGTGAGAGGGAGAAGAAGACTATAGTGTGTGTTAAGGCTCTGGTGTGGGGAGATCTAGATCGTGCCATTGGTCTAGAGCTTGCACCTGTTAGTGAGCCAGATTTGGAAGTGTATTTGTTGTTTTCGAGAAGCAAGTGGAAAGGGTGGTCGGATGTAATTCTCAGAGTGAAAGACTTGTGAGTCAGACTTGTTGTTGAATGGGAAAAGGTTTCAAGTGAGTATGATTTTCGGTGTTAAGCTATTTGGAATAGTTTGGTGTGAGCCTGATCACTCTGTGTTTAAATGGATGAAGCTTGGATTCATTGTAAATATGTTGGGACAAATGGTGGAAGTGACGAGGAGCTGAAGAATGTGTCATTATGATCCATTCAGTTGGAATGAGTGGACTGTGAAGGTGATGAATTGTTGAAGGTTTCTTTCTTTTCGTAGGAAAATGGAGTGATAGCGTGTGCAACAATTTTTGGGTAATGCTTGTGAGTTGGGTGACATTGATGAGTTGTGATCGATGTGAGTCGAGAAAGAAAGTATTTTATGCTTTAGACGTAGGTCGCGTTTGGGGAAGTAGATTTATTTGTGTGTATTTGTTGATGAATTTCATAGTAGTGAGCTTATGGTATTATCCAAGGTTAACCTTGTGTTAAGTTGTCGAATTGAGTGATCATTATTTTATCAAAAGATTCATGTTTTTTGATGATAACCTTGGTAAAATTCGTTTCAAGGAAACGAAGTTGCATGTGCCCCCAGAGTTAGACGCGTTTTAAAACCGTGAGTCCGGGTGTGTAGACAAAGCGGACAATATCTGGTACGGTTGGTCTGGGATGTTACAGATGGCACGACTTAGATTTTGGTCAAAATGTTCTGGGCATCTGAGTGAAGTAAAGTTGTTATGATTGAAGGAACACATGCCAAGTGAGTCTCAAGTTACGAGGACGCACCTTGATGCAGAAGTCGTCTCCATAGGATGAAGTGGTGCGTTCAATAGAAAGCTAGTGATGGGCCAAGTTTGGATCTGTTGAAATGGTGGAAAGAATAGGAGAGATAGTGTATGATATGGAAGTGTTCGAGGGGAATTTTGAAATCTCGGATTATGTTTCACGCCTCTCGTTGAGAGAGCATTTGTTGGAAGTTGAGGCGGCAATACCTTTGTAAAGTATGAAAGCAATTACGAAGTTACCGTGATCAAGGGGTCTAAGGAAGTCATAGATCGTAAGGTTAAGAGGTTAAGGAGCAAAAGAGATCCACCCTGGAAAATTGCAATGATGAAATCTTAAAGGGCAGGAGCCTGCGTGAGAGGTGGAAGTTGAGATGAGGTCCCAATATCCCGGTTTTTTCAGCAAAGGAACTCCGGGGACATAATTTTGTTGAGGAGGGGATATTGTAATAACCGTGTTAAGATTTGAATAAATCATGAAGTTGAGTGTAAGTTTATTGATAAGCCTAAAGTTTAGGGTCTTAAATGAAAAGTTGGATGGAAAGGGATTAAACCCTAAGCACCAAATTTATTTTCATTCTTAGCAGCTGAAAGTTTTTGAGAGAAGAGAAAGAGGCATTGAAGGCGATTTTGGAAGGAAGAGCAAGTTCACTTTGGGGAAGAAGAGTCTGCATCAATTTCCTTTCAAGGTGAGTCCATATATTCCTTTTGTTGTTGATTGTTTGAATTAGTAGAACATTTTATAATCGTTAGTGGGGTAACCCTTAAGAAAAAACTTGAACCTTTATTATTTGAAATGTTGAGTTGGGGTTACTTACAATCGATTGGAGTATGGAGAAAACTCACTCCTAGCGACTGTTTTCCTTATCGGTTAAGGGGAGGGAAGTTTTGGATTATTATTTGTATGGGAATCGATCCCCGACTAGTGCTGAGTAGAAGGGATGGGTCCTTGCGGCGACCAGGGATGAGAACCTGGTTTGCGGCTAGGGTTGTTATCGACACTGGGCGTGAAGCCACCACGGGACGACCCAGGGAATGTGCATCCGGGCAACCCCAGGTGTATGATGATCGGGTGACCCAGTGAAGGTTGAGACTGGGAAACCCCGGGGCGGTAGAGTCCAGGAGACACCGGGAGAGTCCCAACCGGGCGACCTGGGGGAGCTCTACACCGGGCGAGGTTTTCCTTCATCGAGAATTAATTTGTAAACCAATCGGGTTCTGGTCGATTAACCACCCAACTATAAGATTGTCTTAATCCATAGTTATAGTGGCGAGGTTTGAGAGTCTTTTCGCTAGGAAGTAATCGGAGAATTCACCGAGCATTTATATTCTTATGCCTTAGGGATTTGTTATCGGGCATACCTGCAAGTGTGAAGAGTTAAACAAAGGACAACAGGTGAGTTTTTCTAACTAAAAATTTATTGTTAACAATTATTCGAGAATATTTATATATGAGATCCTATTATATGCGAGTTATGCTTTACCGTTTAATGCGATACAAGTGATTGTATCATTTTTTAAATGTGGATATGTATGCATACATTGTTGTGAGTTGTATGGCTAAAGTCGGGGTATGGCCCGCCTGAGCTCATACCGGGGGGGGGGGGGGGGGGTGTCCCGTATATGCCAATTGGGGGGGGGTGTCCCAGCTAAGGCAGTATGAGCCAGACACGCCGTTACCTTTGGGTCACAATAGTGTGTGCCAGAAGTGTGGTTGTAAATGCATTGTTGATTTTATAACTGAATTGGTTTATTTTATTCTAAATCTTTTCCTTACTTTGTTGGCGGCAACTTTATTTAGAGGGGACTCAGTAGACCTCCGGTCTAACCCTCGCTCTTTCAAAACTAAAAACTTTTTCAGGTAGACGCGAAATAGGAGGATCCAGTAAAGGCAAAAAGAGAAGGTGTGAGCAGTACTCGATTCTAGAAGACTTCCTTATAATTAGTTGTTTTAAATTCTCAGTTGTGTAGTAGGTTGCCTTATTGCAATCTTCGAAATCTATTGTAGACTTGGGTCCGTTTTGGCAAGAATTTATATTAATCGTTTATGTTAATTTGTTGAAAGTTTTGGGTTGTTACATGATCAATAATTACAGCTTTGACTGGTCAAAAGTTGCGGCTATTCAAAAAATAGAAGGATTGTTTCGTAATTTTTACAAATACATGGGACGAGATCATATATGAACCTGTATGATTAACATATGAACTATATGTTCATATGTGAACTAGTGTAATTCACATATGAACTATTTTAACTGATTCATATATGAAACTTTGTGATTGATATAGAAACCAATTAACTGATTCACATATGAACTAATTAACTGTAGGTTCATATGTGAATAAGTTGAACTAATTAAGAGATTTATATATGAACTTTTGTAATTCACATATGAACTAACTAATTAATTCATATATGAACGTATATTTCATATATGAATCACAAAGATTCATATATGAATCAGTTAAAAGAGTTCATATGTGAATTACACTGGTTCATATATGAACATATAATTCATATGTGAATCATACAGGTTCATATATGATCTCTTCCCGTGTATTTTACGAAACTAACCTTCTATCTTCTACAGACCATACAAGAAATTATCTGGTGTTTCACGGTCATAGCCGCAAATGTTGACCAGATAAAAGGCTAGGATTATTTATTTATTTCTCATATTTTTAGAATTTCTCAAATGAACCTAATCCTATATATATATATATATATATATATATATAGAGAGAGAGAGAGAGAGAGAGAGGGAGGGGTTAAATCATGTGAGAACTAAAAATATGTTAAGAACCGTGAGAACCGATCTAAGCTGTAATTTGGTTTTGATCATATGGTTTTAATTCAAAGTTGTTTCACCACATGAAAAGGGTATAATCGTCATTTTGGTAACAAGATTCACTAGATGAAACATACAGATTCATTCATCAGATGAAACACACAGATTCGCCATATGAAACAGACAGATTCACCATATGAAATAGAAAAATTCACCATATGAAACGCACAGATTCACCATATGAAACACATTGATTTACCGTATGAAACACATTAATTCACCAAATGAAACATATACTAACCTTATTCACCACATGAAATCAAACACGAATTTCATCTATAATCTATTTTCACCTAATGAAATCAAATACAATTTATATGTACAATCACCGATTCATATCCGATTTCATAATCACCGGTGGACAGGCACTCTCCGTCCGCCGAAGGAACGATCTTGGCATCGTCTTCATAATGCCTTCATACGAGTTGTTGTATACACCATATTCATACCGGATAGAACGATCTTGGCACCGTCTTCGAAAGGAGATCGAAATAAGAAAACCTAATATTCCCAGTAACAGTGTAGACAATATGACAAACAACAATTTCACTCAATCTCCATTTTCAATTCAAACTGAAATTGATTACAATTAGTTCTCTCAACTCTCTCTCTAACAAAGAACACGTATTGCACTTCTAGAACTTACACACATAACAAAGAGCCATATCCCTATTTATACCAAGGGACAAACTCTCAAGACACAAAACACGCACAGACTACAGAAACACTCATACAACAAAACTCTAACACAACAAATACTATTACACTGCTTTGACTTTATTACAAAGAGACTTTGACTTTCTACTTGAGAGTTGACTTGAGCTTTGACTTTCAGTCTTCAGTCTTTATGATCTTGTATCCAACAAATATGTGCACTAACAATCTCCCCCTTTGGATTCAAGATCATCTCTAAAAAGATTTTGTCAATTCAATCTTCCCCTTAAGCTAAGTTTGTGCAATCTTCCCCTTTTTTGTACAACACAAACTATCTCCACTTTGATGCTCAAAACAATCTCCCTTTCTTGAATAAAATTGTCTACAAAAACTTTAGTAATCTCTCCAAAATTTGTCTTAAAAAACAGTGACATTCTCCCCAAGGTTGTAAAAACCTCTTTCAGACACTGGAAAGAAATTATCTTCAGGTTTAGCTCAGATTGCTTTAGTAGATTGTCTTCAAAGAAAATTTTAGTAAAATCTACTTGCTATCAGAATTCTTTGAACTTTCTGTTTCAGCTTTCATCAGACTTTCTTCAAAAACCGCTGTCTTGACATAAACTTACTCAAATAATTCTTGATCCTCTCCCATAGTCATTTCTGAATCAAACATTTCTTGAACCTCTCTCCCCCTTTTTGATGATTGGAGTATTGAAATCATCAAAACTTTCACAAGAAATGTCTATAATCTGTTCTGACCACTGATCTTTCATAATGAGCCTCTGACCATCTATTGAACCAAAAAGATATTCATCCGAATCTTTGCAAATTCAGACAAATTAAGAGTGTAACACCTGAATCAACAAATGAATCAGTTCGAAGTGCCTGTTAGTAACATAAAGTCACTGTGTGTAACAAATACACAATGGAAAAGAGCTTTTGTGATGTTCACTCCTCCAGGTCTTCCATTCAATCATCGAAACACCACAAAGGAATTTCTATGAACGTTATGACAAGAAAACATATTCCTTGTGTGTTCGTGCAAGTGTTTGAAAGAATTAAGCATAGATGATTGCTTTTTATAGGCTCAAAATTGTGTAAACCATTGAGACAACAATAGTTAAACACAGACTCGATTGTGCATGATCGAAGTGCGAAAGTGCGACAGACTTCCTTCTTTTTCAATATCCAAATTTTCCAAATGAAAACCATATAGATTATATGTTGTGTCCCCTTGAAAAATGAAACATTTTCTTTTTGAGAAGAAAATGAGTAGCTGGTGGGTTTTTTATCAAGATTTGGCATGGGCTAGTTGCCTGTTTCAATAATGTTCACGAAGAATTGTGAAACACTAGCAATGTGGCTGCCCGGGTCAGAAAAAGTTGGTGCAGAGTTTGATATTCTTTTACTCTAATCTTTCACCCTCTTTTTTTAATCATTGAGCTCACTACTAACCAAACTCTCATTTCCATTTTACCTCATCATACAACCCATACTCAGTTATTTTAACTCCTCACACTCGATCACTCAAGGATTAACTTCTTGGGTAGGAAACACCGATTAACGTGAATCCATAAAAGTTATGTTAAGCTCACACAATGAACCCATGTATTGTCCTAAAAACATAATATTACTCAAATAGTTTAACTTTTCAGTTAAAACACTATGTGAAATACAAGTCAGATGTTTGTATGCTCATGAAGATAATCATGAAGATTTGAGCATTTTTAACATTGAAGATATTTCAATCAAGTATATTGAAAGAATGAAATGAATACAAGAAACTTGTTTGAAAATCTGACATTGTATGAAAAAGATCAAATAGAATGATTTAGTAATTAAGGCTTAGGTCAACAAAAATTGGATATTGTCTATACGAATCAAGATATAGACATTCTTGAAAGAAATGTTTCGAAATGAAATAACGCTCAAACTTTTAATATCAATCGGGGTGTATCACCATCGAAAAAATTTGTTCAATTTGAGACATGGTGATAACATTTATAACAAAAATTAAACCGGTGTGTGTGAATACTTGAAAGTATATGGAAAAGACAATACACAAGTATTTATCTTTGGAAATACACGGTTTGTATATCATTAAAGCACAAGTAAATGAAAACATTTAAAAGTACACTTCTAAATTCATGAAATCATTTTAAGAACAAGAAGTGGTTTGAACATTTAAGAACATGTTTTCATATCTGATGTCCGTCTTTCAGATACGTATGAGATTAAGATTAGAAATAAACCTTTTCGCTCAGTCTTAAATCTCATCAAGTCAGCACTAAGTCTTATATGATATGATCATGTAAGCTCTATCTCAATTCTGCAAACAGTCAAAAAGTCTGTCAAAGTAAAAAGCTTTATTCACAACATTTATTGAAAAGTAAATGACATAAAGCAGTAAAACTTTGAATGTAAGAGTTCTGATAAGATTTAATCAGAAGTTATATTTCATACTCCTTATCTTTTAACCCCCCCTGCAAATATACATCAAAAATTTATCAGTGATAAACATATGCAAAAATATGAACTCCCCCTCAAAAATATGTAAATCATCTTTTCATCTTCTGACACTCCCCCTGAGACCATGAACAAACTTAAGTGCAAATATCTTTCAGAATAAAAATAAAGAAATGAAGAAAAATAACAATAACAAAAACTTTAGTAGGTAATCACTGATTAAGTCTTGAGATTTAACATACCAAGTTTTGAAACGAGAAAATTAAATCTCTTTTCGTCGAGAGGCTTGGTAAATAAATCCCCAAGTTGGTAATCAGTGTTTACAAAATAAAGTTCGATTGTACCTTTTTCGATATTATCCTTAATAAAATGATATTGTACATCAATGTGTTTGATTTTCGTATGTTGAACAGGATTCACAGATATAGCAATGACGCTCTTAGAATCACAGTATATCGGGATCTTGTTATACTGAAAGCCATAATCTCGGAGTTGTGTTCTCATCCACAACACATGAGAACAACAGCTCGCCGCATGGACGTACTCCACCTCAGCTGTTGATGTGGAAACACAGAGTTGTTTCTTTGAAGCCCAACTCACGAGTTTATCGCCCAGAAATTGTATGTGACCCGACATACTTTTCTTGTCAAGCATATAACCTGCATGGTCTGCATATGAATATGCTGTCAGTTCAAAACTTGTATCCTTAGGATGCCACAGACCAAGATCTGTTGTGCCCTTAAGATATCTAAAAATTCTTTTAACCGCAGACAAATGGGATTATTTTGGATTAGCCTGATATCTTGCACATAGACATGTAGAGAACATTATATCTGGCCTACTAGAAGTTAAATACATCAAAGAACCAATCATACCTCTGTAGGTTCTAACATCGATAGCTTTTCTCGAAGGATCAGTGCCAATTTTAGTTCCTGGTACCATCGGGGTTCCAATAGGTGTACAATTTTCCATTTTAAATTTTCTAAGAATATCAAAAATATACTTTGATTGATTAATTAAAATTCCCGTTAAAAATTGTTTGACTTGTAATCCGAGAAAGAAGTTCATCTCTCCCATCATACTCATATGAAAACGTAACATGTTAGGACTGAAAGTCCTATGTGTTGAAAGTGGAATAAAGTATTTATAAGGGTGCATAATGTAATTCATTAATAGTTAATTAGTTATATGGTCCCAAGCCCATAAGCCCATTAGGCCTGCGCGCCTAAGTATTTAAAGTTATTATCTAGTTCATTTGTTAGGTTAGAGGTTTCAAGAAAGTCTCATTTTTTACAAACAACTAGTTTATAGGTTTACTCTCTCTGATCAGAAATTCTTTCTGTAAACCTGTAACCCTTTGATTCAATAACAATCATATGACTAGTTGCTGTGACACATATTCTGTTCATCTTTGATATAACTTACTGCTGATTGCACTGTACTGGGATCTATAATTGGTATCAGAGCAAAGAGACTAAAGGTTTGATCTAGAAAAAGGTTTGTCTAAAACCCTATAATCAATTTTGTGTTAATCTTTTTTTATCTGCTTTAATCAATTTCTGTTCATGTGGTTTATCGATCTATTTGATTTCTGACAATCTGGGTTGATTTGTTTTATCGGTCGATTGATTTCTGAAAAAGGTTATTATCGGTCTAATATCTTGTTTAATTGAGTTTATCGGTTCTTCTGGGTTTAATTGCTTATCGGTCGATATTCTAATATTATTGATATGTTTATCGGTCGATTGTTTCGTGTTGAAATCTGCTATTCGACCTGCATATTTGAGAATAATCGATTGAATATTTGGGTTATCATTATCGGTCTATTTGATTTAAATTTCTGGGTTTGATCTCGATCGAATTCCAGATTCATCGTGTTCATCGGTGTTCTTCAATTTTATCGAGCTTATCTGTTTATCGGGGTTAGATTTTATCGGTCTATCTCTTAAGTGGTTATTAATCAGGTTCGACCGATAGGTTGTTAGACCGGGACATAGTCTCTACCGGTCTTTTGGTTCGACCGGTGTATTGTCATTATCGGTCGTTTATTCGACCGATACCTTACTTTATCGGTCTGTTGTTCGACCGACTCATTCCTTCGATCGGTACCCTGATTACCGGTCTTTGTCCTTTGACCGATATTTTGTCTCTTCCGGTCCTTTGGTTCGACCGGATTTGTTTTGACCGGTAATAAGATTTGACCGGTACATTGTTGATACCGGTCCTTTTGGTTCGACCGATACGTTGTCAATACCGGTCCTTTGTTTGACCGGTACTCTGTCAATACCGGTCCTTTGTTTGACCGGTACTCTGTCAATACCGGTCATTTGTTTGACCGATACATTGCCTTTACCGGTAGATTGCTTTGACCGATACCTTTGCTCGACCGGGTTTGGTTAAAAAAAAAAAAAGAGTAAAAAAGGTCAAATTTTTTGTCTCACGATCATTTTGCAGTGCATTTCTTTTAGCCCCCGTACTTCAAGGTTTCAGTAGTGTGTCATTAGTTACCCTAAACTTTCAAGTTTCACACTTTGTCACTTTTGGTCCCTGCACTTTCAAGTTCCATCTCTTGTCAAGTTCATTCCCTGTATATCAAAAGGAATGCCTTCAAGCGAAGCTCTTTCAATGAGTATGGAAGAGAGGCCACCTGTTCTTTACAGAGGAGAATATGACCAATGGAAGATTCAGTTCTTAGACTTCATTGATAAACATGACTTGGCTAATTATATCAGATCATCTCTGAGGGAAGGTGTAACATCCCCCGTCCCCGTGGTCCGGAACGGTTGATGTCACATACGAGACTTAACATAATTACACAGCTAAATCAGAGCTACTAATAAACTCTAAACATATATTACAATCCAAAATCTTATACTTCAAAAGATTTTATAAACTTAGAACGTTTATATAATAATGCGATTCTAAGAACTCCAA
Organism: Arctium minus; assembly: GCA_954870635.1. Classification (NCBI taxonomy): domain Eukaryota; kingdom Viridiplantae; phylum Streptophyta; class Magnoliopsida; order Asterales; family Asteraceae; genus Arctium; species Arctium minus. The sequence goes on along the minus strand of OX941081.1, from coordinate 125,550,274 downwards.
AATAACACGCTCGATCTCAAGTTCCGTCCCCGTAAACGTCACTTCGAACCTGTCGTGTCAGAAAACAAAAACACGGCTGAGCACAGGGCTCAGTGAATGGATTATAATATAAATTCGTAAATAATAATAAAAACATCGATAACGAAGCGGAAGACTTAAAAATTCAATTCGAAGAAAGTTCTTGAGACTGAAGTTCATAGTTCATTTAAATCAAAAGAAACGTTCGGTAATATAATCAAAAACAATAATCTCAAGAACAGTTCACACTTTAACTTCAAAATGTAATATAAATAAAGTCCGTCAATTCCAGTCGTTGTGTTCGTGGGGTGGCCAAACCACACGAACTGGGTCGGCATGCGGGCACACACAACGGATCCCCCGTGAATTTAACCACGGTCACATATTCTGTGGGTAAAGTTCTAGAATCGATTCATCCGCCCTGGAGCCAACAAAGTCAGCCAAGTCCTCCCAGAGTGGGTTCACGTAAGCCACATAGGCTTAACTCAGGTGGACCGTCATCTGCAGGACGCTATGACAACAAAGCCGCCATAGAAGGCATCCCAAATAATGTGCCCATTTATTGGGTTCTTCTAAAATCAATGAAAACTAAACATATGCCACTTACCCAAATGGCGATCACAAAAATTATAATCTATATACTTCACATTTTTCATAAACAATCTCATACGAGACACATTTTAATAAAACATCAAAATGTTCAAACAATTGATTCAATAAACCAAATCAATGTGTATGTGTGTGTGTATAATTCCACATTTGTTGATCACGTTCGATTGATCAATCACAAGGTGGTGAACCACCTTTAGGAAGGGTCAACTACAACAAATAGTTGCCCACGATTCAAAAGAAATGAAATCCATACCTTAACCAAATTGAGACGTAACACGCGAGACTGAAGACGAACTTTAACCCGTTCGATTGCCTATTTAAACCACCAATTATTAATAATCGCATAACCTAAAACTCAATGGTTATATTATAAGCTTAAGCACGGATTTTGTTCACGTAGACATTAAACCGATCACTTGGTGTGCGGTTAAACATCTAGATACAAATATCACCATTTTGATTCTAAACTTTACCCGTTTGTAATTTTGACAAAAACAAACATTCCTATACATATACATGATTATAACTTTGTATTATATAATCATAATCTACCAACCAACTTTAACTACCCTAACTTACCAACTTAAATAACTTAAGAAGAAATTTATACCTCTAAGAAGGGTTCGTCGCGTAGATTCCGAATATGTAGTTATTTCGTCGATTACTTCAACGGATCGTAAGATAATCTAGAGAGAAGGAGAGTTTTAGAGAGAGAGAATGATGGCGGTTGAAGAGGGACGATGAATTGTAATTTTACTCTAATTTGATCAATAGTGTTCTTATATATATAATTATATATACGTTTATTATTAATTGTTTTTTTTTAATAATTATAAAGAGTTTGGATAATTGACGGTTTTAATCCCTCAACTATCTTTAGTTGCTATATTTAATTACGGTTCAATTCGGGTAAGAAAAAAAATATACGTTTTATTTTAAAACCGGGTCTTACAGAAGGAAGAATGAAAACTCCGACAGATATTTGTTATTATATGGGAGAAAATGGAAGAACGGAACACGAAGTGTACACACTACCATTTAAGGATTACACAGATGAGTAAAGAAAGAGATTTGAAGCTGATAAATTGACTCAAGCTTTTATCTTGCAAGGAATTTCCGAGGAGATTTCAAAAGAGATTTCTGTAAGTTTAGACAGTAAAAAGGCTACAGGAAAACAGCTGTGGGAACATCTTGAGAAGATAATGACAGGACCAAAGATGTCTTCAAGAGTAAAGTTTTTGGAAACTGAGAACTCTGAACTAAAAAGACAGATTTCTGATCTGGAAGTTCAAATTGTCCAAATCCAACAAGCAACATCTGTTGAAAGTACTGAGGAGTAGATTGAGCATCTGAAATATACAAATCCTGAGCTTCAAAAGCAAATATCTGATTTGGAGCAAAATCATGCTCAAGATAAATCTGAGTTTGAGAAATCGTTTGCAAAGAAGTTCTCAGATTTTTCGAGAAAATGTGCTGATGAGAAGAAAGAAGTTGAGCTGAAATGCATAAAACTTTCTCAGCAAGTTTCTGATTTTCAGAAAGTAATCATTCTTGAAAGAGAGAAGTTTGCCAAAGAGAAGAAGACCATTGAACAAAAGAATGTTGGTGTCTTCAAAGAAATATCTGGCCAAAGAAACAATGCTGAGAAGGGATTTGAAGAAGAAAGAAGCTTGTTTGAGACTGAGATCAAAAAGCTTACTGCCAAGTTATCTGAACTATCTGAGAAAGCAATAGAAGAACAGAAAACGAAGTCTGAGTTCACGAAGAAGATTGACCTGCTTGTCAAAGAAAGAGACAACTTTGCTTCGACGATTAAAGTGCTTGAAAAGCCTGTATCAAGTTCAAATCAGAAATCTGTCTCTTCACAAAGGTCAGTTAAATCTTTTGATCCGATTCGTAAAACTAACCTTTTCTATGATAGCAATATAGATGGTTCAGGTACACATCAACGAAGACGGAGATACAAAGAAGAAGAACTGGTCTGGAAGAAGAAACCAGTTGAAGATGAGCTGAAAGAAAAGGAATCATGTGTACATGCGTCCAATGTCAAAAAGAACAAAGTGCATAAAGGTAAACCTGATCATATCTACTCGAGAGATCAATTACTCAGGTTGTCAGGTAAGAAATACCACTGTTCTTATTGTCATACACATGATCACATTCACAAAACCAGTGATCATTACTGGTATGGTTCGTATTCTATTTCCCCCACAAGAACTGCAACTAACATTCATGGACCCAAATTCCAGTGGGTACCAAAGCCAAAAACTGATTCTTTGTTGTAGGCACCTACTGTCAAGGGGGAGTAGAAGAACTATGGCTTCTAAGTAAATCAGCTTAGAACCCGGACTTCAACGAAGTTTGGCTTTTGATCACATGACAGATCAGGACCCGTTCTTCAACGTTCAGACCTGGATATTTTGCAACTATCCAGGGGGAGCTTATCTGATATATATTTGTTTATCATAATTTGAAGGGGATCTTAAAAGGTAAATATCTTCTAATCCTAGATCTCTGATTGTTTGTAAGAAGAACAACTTTCAAGCATGAAAAAAAGTTTCTGAAATGTTCAAACCACTTCTGGTTCTCAAAAGATTTTATGAATATAGAAGTGTGATTTTAAATATTTTTCAGTTTTGAGCTTTAATGTTTAACTGACTGTGTGTTTCTAAAGATCAATACTTGCGTATTATCTTATTCTTATACTGTAATGTATTCACACACACAGGTTCAGTACTTCATTTGTATTTGTTATTACCATGTCTCATAGCAAAACAATTTTTCGATGGTAATACCCCCGTTTGATATTCAATGTTGTTGAGCATCTATCATTATTCGAAATTTGTGCTTTCATTGCTAAATTATTTATATTTGTTCATATAAACATAATATCCAATTCTTTGATACCCTAACCAGTTTAGTTGATCTGATTGATACATTGTCAGATTCTCAAAACAAATCTCGTGATTTCATTTCATTCATTCAATATTCTTGTTTTGAGAAATCTTCAAAGTTTAATTGGTCAAATCTAATGAGCATACATTTTGACAGTGTTATCTTATTTGAGCTTAAATGTTAAAGATAAACTGTTGAGCTACTATTTTTTTGTTTAGGACTTACATGGGATTTGTGTGAGCACTTAAACAGAACTTCCATGGATTCACGTAAACCAGTGTTTCCTACCCCGGAAGTTATCCTAGAGTGATTGAGGGGAGAGGGGTCTTAAATCAAAGAGTGGGGGAGATAACTCATCGGATTGAGTTCTTCTCATTGTGCTGAGCGAAAAAATGAAAAAGAGAGTTTGGTTAGAAGTGAGCTTTAATGTTAAAAAGAAAGAGGGTGTGAGAACAGAGTTAAAAGAATATCAGAACTCTGCACCAACCACTTTCTGAGCCGGGCAGCCACATATTCTGATTGGTTCACATTCTTTGGTGACCATCATTGAAACAGGTAGTGAGCCCATGCCAACTCTTGCTATAACCCCACCAGCCACTCCTTTCTTTCTTAACAAAGAAATGTTTCATTTTCTTTGGGGACGCAACATATCTGCTATCTAGTCTTCAATCGGAAGATTTAGATATTGAAAATTAAGGAAAGTTGCCCCACCTTTGCACTTCTTTCATGCACATTGAGTCCGTGTAATATCTGTTGCTGTCTCAACAGTTTACACAATTTGAGCCTGATCAAGCTAAGTACCATGCCGCGGAGTAGTTCTCAAGGGGATGTTTTCAAAAATCTAGAGGATCCCGATGGTTACGAAGTCTTCAAAGCTGCGCGCCATGGAAATCTATACTATGTAGATTTTCCTACACTGTCTGCCACACGTCCAGTATGTCTACTAGCCAAAGCTTCTAAAGCACAATCATGGACGTGGCATCGACGCTTGTCTCATCAAAATTTCAGATCTATAGCGAAGCTACAGAGACAAGGTCTGGTCAAAGGTCTACCAGAAATGAGGTTCGAAAAAGACTCACTATGTCCCGCATGTGAGTTGGGCAAAATGAAGCGAAGCTCCTTCAAGTCCAAAGCTGATTCATCGACCTCATCTGCACTGGAACTTCTTCACATGGACCTTTGTGGCCCAATGCGCACAACATCTATCAACGGAAAGAAATATGTGTTGGTAATGATAGATGACTACTCAAGGTATACATGACTCGAGTTTCTTCGCAACAAGTCAGATGCGCCAGAGTTGATTATCGCTTTCATCAAGCACATTCAAGTACGTCTTCAACTGCCAGTCAGAACCATTCACAGTGACAATGGCACGGAGTTCAAGAATGACACCCTGAAGAGTTATCTTACTTCCGTGGGTATATCACACAATTTCTTAATCATTGTTTAGAGAGAAAGGTAGCCATATTGTAATCGTATTCAAAGGGTATCAAGAACACTCAAGGGTTTCATTGTTTATTCAAGGGATTGGTATGTTACTCTGATTTATATATCTCTTGATTATTATTGTGTTGCTTGATTACTTGATTGATTATTTACCAACTAGATTAAACTGGGATAACAACAGAAATTATTTCTGTAAACCTGTAACCCTTTGATTCAATATCAATCATATGACTAGTTGCTGTGACACATATTCTGTTCATCTTTGATATAACTTACTGCTGATTGCACTGTACTGGGATCTACATAACACCATGAGGTTAGAAAAATTCTTACAGTATTTTGGATTTGTTGAGCCAAATATGATGTCATCCACATATATCTGAATTAAAATGATATCGACTTTTTCCTTTTTAATAAACAAAGTAGTATCGATCTTACCTTTTGAGAAGCCAGACTTGACTAGATATTTAGATAATAATTCGTACCAGGCGCGAGGGGCTTGCTTTAGTCCATAAAGAGCTTTATCCATAATGTAGACATCATTCGGTTTCTCTGGATTGACAAAGCCTTTAGGCTGTGAAACATAGACTTCCTTCTTAAGAATGCCATTTAGAAAGGCAGTCTTCACGTCCATCTGGTAGACTGTGAAGTTCTTGCGTGCGACACATGCAAGAAACATCCGAATAGCTTCGATGCACGCCACTAGAGCATAAGTCTCGTCATAGTCAATACCTTCCTCTTGCCTATATCCCTTAGCCACTAGTCTTGTTTTATTTCTGATCACGACACCATCTTCGTCCTTTTTGTTCTTGAATACCCATTTCATGCCGATGATAGTCTTTCCTTCAGGCTTAGGCACGAGTCTCCAGACTTTAAGTGCTTCAAACTGATTCAGCTCATCTTGCATTGCAGTTACCCAATCCGAGTCAGCTAGAGCTTCAGATACGCGTGTTGGCTCTATCTTACTCAGGAATGAGTCATGCATACACATGTTTAATGTAGCAGACCTAGTTTGCACTGGCTTAGATGGGTCACCAATGATCTGGCTTATCAGGTGCTCTTTGGTCCACTTATGTTCATGAGGGAGTGTATTTGATGTAGATTGATCATGATTTTCATCTAGAAATCCACTGTCAGCTTCATCAGTTTGCTCAGGAATTGATAGGGGTACAGTTGAAGTTTCTTGTGTAGAAGCTTCAGTTGGGACATCATTTTATGACTGTTGATTTGTCGGTACAATGCAACCAACTGATTCAACAACTTCTGTCTCCTCGTTAACGTTCACAGCTTCAACTATTGGAGTAGGTGTTTGAATTAAAATCTCTTGCTGCAACGGGGAATTTGATTCAGTAGATATATCTGAAGTGATTGGTTGATTTCTTCGTAAATTTTCTGATTTGTCAACCATAACAGGTTTAGATACTTTAGTTCCAAGAAATTCATCATAAAACAATTCAAACAAAAGATCTAAATCAGATAAATGTGAAGTAGACGATGATGCTTCATATGATTTCTTCTCAGTATGCACAAGTTCTGAACTGATTTGTCTAGAAGCTAACACTCCTGTAAGTACGGGTTCTAAACTATCTTGAACAGAATCCATTTCCTCATCGAATGTGACATTGACGCTCTCCACTACGATCTTTGGCTTCTTTAAATACACTATGTATGCTACAGACGTTTGAGAGTATCCAATGAAGATGCCTTCGTCAGCCTTTGGTTCAAACTTGTTCAAGTTCTCTCTGTCATTTAGAACAAAGCACCTGCATCCAAAAATATGGAAGTGTTTAATGCTAGGTGTACGATTATTTATTAAAGCATAAGGTGTTTTACCAAACCGACGGTGTATTATGGAGCAATTCTGCGTATAACAAGCAGTCGATACAGCTTCGGCCCATAGAAACAGAGGTAGATCCGATTGGCTTAGCATAGTTCGAGTGGCCTCGACTAGCGTTCAGTTCTGTCTTTCTACGACTCCGTTCTGTTCTGGCGTTCTGGCAGCAGAATACTGATGTGTTATCCCGACCGACTCGAGATAATCTTCGACAGTTTTGTTCTTAAATTATGTGTCGTTATCTGACTTGCTTTTGCAGATTCACTTGGGTAGTCTTTAAGAATGTGATGATAACTTCGGGCGTCTCATATTTTGATCTCAGAAATTTCACCCATGTGTACCGTGAGTAATCTTCCACAATAACTAATACGTATTTCTTGCCGTTTATGCTTTGCGTATGCATAGGATCGCAGAGATCCATATGTAGCAACTCAAGTGAAGAACTTGTACCAGGTTCAGGATTTGGCTTGTGAGTGGCTCTCTTCATTTTACCTTTCTCGCACGCTGCGCACATATGTTCTTTCTCATATTTAAGCTCAGGAAGTCCTTTGACTAATTTGCTCGTGACCAGTTTATTGATGTAACAAAAATTCAGGTGAGAAAGCCTTCGGTGCCATAACCAGCTTGTTGCAGCGAGGCTTTTGACAGTAAACACGCCTCATTGTCAGTCTGGACTTTTGACAGATTAATCGTGTAAAGGTTAGACTTTCGCATGCTGACCAATAGTTCTTTACCGTCTTCAGTACGCACAGAACATCTCTTAGCCTTGAAATTTACCTCTAGATATTTGTCACAGAACTGTCCAATACTAAACATGTTATGTACTAAACCTTCAATCTAGCTCACCTTTGTAATCGTCACGTTTTCATGAAGCACATCACCATATCCCAGAATTGGAGAAAACTAGTCATTTCCAAAGCGCACTGTTCCGCAATATTTCTCTGAATAATTAGATAATAAATCTTTCCGCCCAGTCATATGCTTGGAGCAACTAGAATCCAAGTACCACATATGACGGGTCTACACATGAGAAATCAGGGAACAACAACTTTAGGTACCCATTATCTGGGTCCTACAGAGTTAGCACAAGATTTTGGCATCCATTTATATATGGGCCCTTTGACCTTTTGAAAAGCATTTGAAATATGAGAATGATAAGAATATATATGATATGTGCCAAACCAAACATCAGATTATTGGCGAGAAACAAAATCATTCCGTCTATATTTAGAATACTTAGTAGTAGACCGAGATAATTGGAGTAATTGCTTTATTGAATATTTCTTGTAAGGAATTACAAAATTTTGTTTATTAGAAGCAACAGTACCAACTTCATCAGAAATACTACTAGTCATTCTATTACAACCAATATCAGGACATGATTCTGCTTTCTCATCAATCTTCTGTTTCGGTCGCCATTCTGATTTAACTCCAGTCATTTTCTTGCTTACATCTGAAACATTTGAAACTTTAGAGTTGGAACTGTGAGATTTGGAAGATTGCTTTTTCTTTGGCTTACCAGTGGTTTTCTGTTTCTGTGAATGCTTAGATTTCTTCTTCTTACCTTTGGCATTCTTGGTATTCACAGAAACTTATTCATCAACTTTCGTTGATGTTTCACCTTTCTCAAACACACTGGGTAATCCAAAAGAGTTTTTAATAAACTGTGAATGATCATGAAGTTTAGCATTAAAAATCAAATTGACCAGCACAGTCATCTAATTCACCTTCAGAGTTTAAGAAATCAAACTCTTCATCAAGTATATCAGAAATATCATCAGGCTTTGAAGCTTTAAAAGATTTAGAAATAACAGAATTTTTAAGCACAATAGAAAACACAGTTTGTTCTAGATCAATCAAAATCCTTTCTTCTGCTAAAGTATTCTCGAGTTCAGAAATTTTACTTTCTAACACGAGAGGAGGTACATAAATTTTACCTTCAACAGGCTTAGCCTCCAACTCTTTTGAAGAATAGCTTTCAAAATAATCATTAGAAAGAAATTTTGATTTATTAGAACTTTAACTATAATTCAACTTCTCATAACGAAATGGAAGTTGCATTTTAGTTGTGTTCTTCCGTTTCTCTTTTTCCTTAGCTTCATCATCTTCAGACAATTTGGTCCACTTAACTTTGAGTTCAGAATACTGTGGTGCCAATTTTAAAAATCCAAAGTCATAAAGCGCAGACACTTTAGAAATACCCTTTTTGAGGTAGTGTAGGTTCTCGTAACCAAGTCCCCAACACTCACTACTCTCTTTAGATTTATTTAAATGAATGGTTTGTTCAGTTTGACCTAAATTGTAAAGTTTTTCCTGCAAAACATTCAGCTTATCAATTAAAGATTTGTTTTCTTTTGAAAGAAACAAACACTTTTTAGCAATCTCTTTAGAATCAAATTGACACAATTTAAATTTAGAAATAGTTTCAGATAGTTCATTGTGAATTATCGTCTTCTCTTTCGCGCTGGTATCAATATTTTTATTTAAGGCCTCAATTAATACGTTCTTCTCAGCAATATCTTTGCTAAGTTTCAGTATTGATTGGTTGTTTTCTTTATTGATACCTCTTTGACGCTTAAGTTTAGACTTTAATTCTTGGAGTTTAATCATCATGACATGCATTTCATTTAAAAATTCTGATTCAGTCATATCACATACCTCTTCATTTTCCTCACAGTCTGAATCAGCTTCATCTTCAGTCACCTGTTTACCCATAAAACACAAATAGGCTTTCTCTTCTTTCTATTCCTCGTATTCTAAATGGTCGAACCAGAACTCATCCTCAGCCATAAGTGCCTTGCCAGCCTCCTGTTGCTTGGCCAATAGCATCTTATTCTTGTAGTACTCGGAGTTTCTGACTTTAGGCTTCTGCAGTTCTTCGCAAAGTGTCCGAGCTTTCCACAGTTGTAGCACTTTGTCGGTTCTGACTCTTTCTTCTCTTCAGTTCTATATCTCTTTTCCTTAGGCCTCTTCTCTTCTATTCTCTTTCCCTCTATTCTCTCCTTGTGTTCATAGTTCCGAGAACCCGAAGAATATCTCTGACTGTTAGAACCAGGCTTTTTGTAGAACTTCTTCTGAAAGGCTTTAGTCAGCATCAGCATAGCCTGCTTCAAGTTCTCACAGTCATCAGAGTCAGAATTTTCTTCACTATCAACCTCCTCGGACTCAGAAACTATGACCTTCTTCTTCTTTTTCAAGCTTACTGACTTCTTCTTAACAACTAGAGAAATCGGATCAGCAACCACCTACTCAGTCTTTTTCTTGTCCTCTTTGATCTCCTCCACCTCTTCCTCATTTTGCTTAAGAGTCTCGTAGACCTCATAAAGTGGAGTCTCGTTCAAATCCTTCATCTGTTTCATTTGTCTAGTAAATCTCTTCCACTCGGGTTGGAGGATGCTGAGGAATTTGACCTTGAGTTCAATCTGTGACTTCTTTACTTTGTTCTTGCTGTGCCCATTCAGCAAAGTCACAAATCTATCGTATGTAGCCTCTAGATATTCACTCTCCTTGGCCTCGAACTCTTTATAATTGTTGAGACAGTTGGAGACTTTGAGCTGATTGCCTATCTTTGATCCAAGCATCATTTTCTCAAGATCATCCCACATTTGTTTGCCCGTTGCGTTGTAACTATCAATCTTCACATATATCTCATTAGGAATCCCTTGAAGAATGAAAGATCTAGCCAATCTATCAGCTTTATGCCTTCTTCTTTGTTCATCTGTGTACTCCTCAAGTGGTAGAGAGTACTCACTTTGTTCTTCTTCTCCAGTCTCTCCTACAACTGTGTGAGTCTTCGTTTGAGTTTTCATGAGTCCTTCTTTTAGAGATATTTTGATGTAATCTCCCAAGTCATTGTGGTCGATGAAATCCAGGAAGCGATCTTTCCACTGCTCATACCCTCCTTTGAAGAATACCGGTGGCTTCACGTCGGTTCTGATTGCGAGAGCTTCTCTGGAAGTCATTTTTGCCTTTACATTGCTTTGAATGATCGTCAAAATTCAGAAATAAACTGGATCTACAAAAATAAAACTTTGTCAAATTTCAGAAAAAATCAGAAAAATTCTAAGTATGGAACACGCATAGCAAAGAAAATATGAACTTCGCGCAAAACTCTTTATGCGCGTTTGTACTTCGCGCACAAAGAAGAAAAAGAGAACTCAACTTCTCACACACAGGGTTGTGCGAGTTTGAGCTTCACGCACGATACAGGATGCAAGAACTGAGGTTCGGGCAAGCAGGCTTATGCGAGTTTCAGATTCTCGCACGATACTATGAGCGAGTTTTCTTCACTTCTCGCAGGAGCTTGCGAGTTCAATCCTTAGAAAATTTTTCAAAAATCAAGTTCACGCTAAATGAAAACGCGCAAAACACTTCTCGCAGAACACTTGCGAGTTTTGGACTTAGAAAAATTTTCAACAAAGAACTTCGCGCTAAATGGAAACACGTAAACAAATATCTTCTTGCAGACTACTCTTCGCTCACAACACTGAGAGTGAACAGTAAGAACTCGCACCAAGAGATGTGCGAGTTTCTACTTCTCTCACAAAGCTATTAGCGAGTTCTTCACTTCAACACGAGATTTAAGCCTTTGCGCGTTCTTGATCTACGAGTTCTTCCTTAGCGAGTTCTTGAGATTTATCGAGTTCTTCACTTGTTCTTCCAAAAGCTCAAAATTTTCACAGATTTCGATCCAAACCTTTACTAAACACCCTTAAACTTTGCAGAACACTTCGATTTGATGATTCGAACAGGTTACAAATAGTGAATTTCAATTTAATACATCAAATCTTCGAATTTGATCTAATGACAGTGCGAAATACAAACTCGTACAAACAATTTTTCAAAATTCAAAATTCACACTATTCTATTGTGAATTCGTCTAATCAATACAAACCAAACTTAAACAAGTTGTAACAACGAATCTAATGAAACCAAATTTGAATAAAAAACAACACTAAACTCATAATTCGAATCTCCACAGTTCGTTTTGCGTGTTCTTGGACTGTCGACCAAAAATCTTGAATTTGATCCTTAATTCTGAACTTTGATCTGCTCTGATACCAATTAATATTCCCAGTAACAATGTAGACAATATGACAAACAACAAGTTCACTCAATCTCCATTTTCAATTCAAACTGAAATTGATTACAATTAGTTCTCTCAACTTTCTCTCTCTAACAAAGAACACGTATTGCACTTCTAGAACTTACATACATAACAAAGAGCCATATCCCTATTTATACCAAGGGACAAACTCTCAAGACACAAAACACGCACAGACTACAGAAACACTCATACAACAAAACTCTCACACAACAAATACTATTACAATGCTTTGACTTTGACTTTATTACAAAGAGACTTTGACTTTCTGCTTGAGAGTTAACTTGAGCTTTGACTTTCAGTCTTCAGTCTTTATGATCTTGTATCCAACAAATATGTGCACTAACAAAACCCAATCAAAATCAAACCTAAGACTCAAATCTAAAACCAAATTAAACCCAAGCTTACAAATTGATAATAAAATCAACCAAATTTCACATTTTCCCCAAATTAAACCTTAACTTTTTCATTTTCTCAATCAAAACTTACAAATCGAAACTTACAGATCGGTGACATAATGGTGTGGTTTAACAGTTCTTCGTTGTCGCTGGTACCGGTGGTCGTTGTTGTTTGACTTTGGCTCTCAGTGACATTACGGTTCTAGTGATGGTTATGGTTCTGGTGATGGTTACGGCAGTGCCTTTCAATTTCACGAAAACCTCGTCGTATACCATCGCAACTTCACCTGGTGATGTTAAACTTGTTTCCGACGATGAGGATCAAGGATCTTCGTCGCCCACCGACCCCACGACCTCCAACAAACACCTGAACTTCTTCGCCATAGATTCGTCACTTCTTTTTCGTTGCTCCTCTACTAAATCAATGTATCTGGAGTCTCCCCGTGAACAAGTTTACTCGGGGAAGGGGTCGGCGGAAAATAAAATGTGGGGGAAGGGGTCACTAGAGCTTCACAATGGAAGAAAACACCATTGTCGTGGATCTGGATTAAAAGGAAGAAAAGAGAGATCTGGATAAAAGGAAGGTCTCTATAAAAAGGGAAGGTCCAAATGTCAAATGACAAGAATACCCTATTCAACTTGCCATTGTCTAAGAATTAGATTCAAATTTCAAAAATATTACAAAAATGTCATTGCCTTTCATAGCCGTAGATTAAATTAAATTAATGATTGTGATTGGTTCTCAAGGTTCTCGACATTTTTGTGGTTCTCATTTGATTAACGTCCTATATATATATATATTGGGGGTGCTTCGTGAGGGAAACATATATTTTATGAGATCAAATCTCACCCACGAAGTAATTTAAATCAAGATTAAAACAATAAGTTGGTAATTTTGGTAGAAAAGGAAGTTATAGGTGCATTGTGGGTATTTTGAAATCCATTTCTTCTCTTTACTCTTGGGAATCATTGGATTTCTCTGTGAACACTTAGGGGTCGTTTAACTAAATACTTACCGGTTAAATTTAATGTTATTATTTATCTTATCGGGTAATATTTTAGTCCATTAAAACGATATCGTAGGCAAAAATTTACCCGGTAAGCGCTAACCGGGTAAGAGTCGTCGCCCTCACTTACTGGGTAAGACTCTCGACCATTGCTTTTGCTCTTACCGGGTAAGATTATTGGTCATTGTCATATTCATCAGTTAAGGCAATATAATTTGGATAGCTTGGTAAGTGCTTACCCTGATAAGCGTTTGGTAAACGACCCTTAGTTAAACAATTGTGAACACCTTTTGAACTACTCACTACGAGAAGGACGGTTTGCATTATGAACCATTGTGAACTACTATGCACACCTAATTACAAATCCTAAGGACATTTAAAATTCATAAATTAGATTCATGCAAATCATATATCAAGAACATTTATAAATCAGATTCATCCAAATAAGTTATCAAGAACATTCATAAAAACTCAATTTGATCAAGAACATTACAAAACATTTGTGACAGTGTTTTTTACACACCTTTAGACATGTGCTAATTGGAACAAAAAACATGTACACAATATGGCCTAATACGTCTCTCAAGTAATAAAGGTAAGAACCAAATATCGTATTCCACATGGATAGGTATCTCAAGTTGCAAGATCTCAAGTTGAAGAACTAACTTCAGATGGTGAATTTGAAGAAATTGTTTGGGTTTGAGTTAACACTACTGAAATAACATAATATAAAGAGAAAAGTATGGGTGTAAGCCTTGTGGTGAGACGTAAACACAAATTCTAGCAGACCAGTATTGTAGAAATGCTACAATATGTGTATGGTCGTAATTAGTTCCACCATCGATTTTGAGGGTATTCCTCCCGGACCTCAACCATTGCACTAACATATGTCTTTAAGACCTGCATATCTTTATTCAGTATCAGGACCAAAGAAGTAGTGACAAATAGAGTCCTCAAATGTATGGAGTACCACATTTCTTTGTTTAAAATCACTCTTTCAAGCTGATTTCCATATCATCCACGTTGATATGTTCCAAGTAGCTTATTTATGAGTCCATTATATTTTAACACTTGGAATAGTGACCAACCTGTCGAGAATTAATTAATTTGAAAAACATTGATAACAAAGTTCTTTGTTACCAACTATCTCAATTCTACTTCACATATCCTACAAATTGACGTGCATTTGAGTGGCTTATTTCTGAATCCACGACACTTTAAAACTTTTCAAGTGATCAACTTGTCAAGAAGTGCCATTGGTTTTATTAAACTTGAAATGAAATAGTGGAACATCATTATTGCAAAACAATGTCCACTTTCTTTCGGTTTAAAATCTCACCTTTTGTCTCACATACAAGCTAATACATTTAGCTACTCATAACGGAAATAAATTGCAAGAAAATGTTAAGAACATAAAGTAAGTGCACAAAAGTAAATGATGGAAAATAAATAACTGAAAGTAAATGATGGAAAATAAATACCTGAACGTAAATGACGGAATGTAAAATGCTAAAAGTAATACTTAAATTAAAAGAACATGGAAATAAAACTACTACATTATGGAACTATTCTCAAACTTTCGAAATATCCAACTACCTACTTTATAAAACTTACTACTTTCTTCCCAAAACTTCTCCCAAAACTACTTGCAAAACTACAACCCCGTTGGTCCTTGAGGACAATGACTTACACAAAGTGTGTTTGTAGAAGGGAGGAGGGGGATTGAATACAAATACAGTAAATTTTCACCTTTAATTTTATATTTTATTAAAACATTAAATTACAGATTTGTTGCGGAAGTTAGGAAGGTAAGACCTGTGATCCTAAACAATCTGACTGGTGACAAATTTGTTAACATTGAAAGAGAGAAGAAAGAAAGTTCTCTTTCAGATGTGAATAGATAAGATAGTCTTTAGATTGTTACATCGATTTTGTTAAGAAGCTTTCACAAATAAGTTCTTTCAAAACTGGTGACTTACAACTAATAACAAGGGCGACCTTTTATAACCTCTATTGCATTAAATGTTTGTTCTTTTCACTTCAGCCTTTGTAGTTGATGTGGACACTTATTAACCCATCCCATCCTTTTATATGCAGAGGGAATAGTAAAGAAAGTATGACACTAATAAAATAGTGTTTTAGAACTTACTTTGGTTGACATGCTTTTGTATGTTCCCATACTAGGATGAGAGTTTGGGAGAGTTGGTGAGCCAAACCTTGTTGGACAAGTTTGCACTCCAAAATTTGGCTTCCCAGTAGTAGTATTTGTCAGACTACTAGTTAACTGTATCTTGTATTGATCTTCTTTCGGCTAGATGACAAACCAATCTGCTTTGGTGACTATCTTGACCTCTCTTCAACTAGTCTTCAGTTTTGTTGATGGCTTATTTAAACTTTGAATCAAGACATATAGTTACAAATACTTTTACAAATAAAAATCATATCTTTGTCTATTCCGAAGTATGCACATAGCCCTATAATCTTCCAAAAGAAATTCAGATTATGGTCTTCAAGCAACAAAAAGTTTGTCCAAGCAGATCCCATAGCTTAATGTGTTAAGCTCTAAAAAAAGACAGTGTAGACTACCAGATCAATGGGAATGCTGGCAAAAAACAGTCTGTCCATAAGGTGAAATTTGCACTCCATAGCCTTATTTCAGATTAATCACAACTTTAGTTCCATAAAATAAGAAATAGAAAATAAGATAACAGAAGACTCAAATTTCAGACGTGAAAAGGAAAATAAGAAAGCTAAAGTGAAGAAATTGGTGTTAAAACATTGGTTGTAACAGCTCGCACTTGATAACACACCAAGAACTACTAAACTGATAGATAAACGCCAAAACTACTGTAAAAGTGACAAGACATACAAATGAGTTAGAACGCCAAGGTTTGTGGAAATAACTGAATTACAACTGAGAAATATAAACATAAAACTAACTAGGAAGTCTAACAAATTCTATCAAGATATAGACTCGCCTAAACATAAGCTCCAAGCTCACATCCTGTCTTTGTCCTTACTCGAGCCCTCGACTACTTGCTTACCTTAAAAGGCTTTAGTTTTGAAAAGTGAGGGTTAGACCATGTGGTCTAGTGAGATCCCTCTTTTACCGCGCTGCACCACAAATATCAACAGAAAAAGGGTTTATATGCATTTAAAACATTTGCACATTAACCAAGATAATTATGAACATCACGTATAATGACGACCCACGTTATGGTCACGAACACACTTGTGACAACGTGTTGGGTCACACACCCAATCCTAATTGGTTAAACATATGAAACAAATTCATATATTCAGTATGAGACACACTCCCCATATGTACGATATAAGCCTCTGAATACACACACCCACGAGACTCACCTATAAACGACACACTTTAACATGCACACTAGAAATGATACAAAATCATAATATTCTAGCATCAAAGCATATATTGAAGTTTATACGTCAACAAACCGGATTAGGAGAACTCGCATGCCGTCCACGCTAAGCCCTTTTCTCGCTTGAGCTAATTACTCTTCAATCCTCGCACGTACGTTAAATTTATACGCAAGAGTGATAAGTCACTCTAATGCCCTCAAAGGTTGACTGTCAAACCCCGAGGCTCCCTAATCGGCACCTCATTAGGACTTACTTCTTAAACAGCCTAACTGGGTCCTGCCCGGATCCAAACGCACTCGTCTGGATGCTCCGCATTTGGGTTTTTCCCGTCCCAAAGGCATACCAGGTTCTTCTTGGGTCCGAGTCTTCCCTTATCCGAAAATCGGCACTACCGGATCTCCCATGTCCGGGTTCTCCCACACCTGGCACTACTGGATTCTTTCGTGTCCGGGTTCTCCCACACCCGGCACTATCGGGTTCCTCGATCGGGAAGTGTAGCACCCGGGGTTCCCACACCCGGGTTTTCCCACGTCTAGGAATTTGCAACAGGGACCTTCCCGCGACTGGGTTTTAATTCTATTCGGGTTTCGTTCCCTTTCGGGTTCCTCCCACCCGGATTCGAGGCAATTCCCGGTTTAACAAATCTGTTTGAAGATATTCCCTGGTTCCTTCCGAACTCGCCCAAATCTAACCCAAGTAACATTTAAAACTTTAGATTGGAATACAAAAACACCCTTAACTCCATCTTACACCAATAAACCGAAAATCAACACTCCAACCACAAACCCAACAAATTTTGGGTTATCGATCACCCCAAAGCACTACAGACCAATTCTAAAATTCCCAAAAGCTTAGAGAAAACAAAGGAGAGGATACGTACCTTAAAGGAGGTGAGAATTTACACCACTAATTTCTTCCTAAGTTCCAATTTCTTCAAGAGTTTAGCAAGAAATCGCCAATACCCCTTTCTCCTTCTCTAGCCGCCTCTACCACACACCAGCGAGAAAAATTGAGGGTTTTAGGGGTTTTAATCCTTATTTCCATTTCTACACAAAGGTGCTCCAATTTCCACTTTTTACACTACACCCACCAATCTTGTAAAAAAATTATTTACGAATGAACTTGGTTACTACATTGGTACACACAATGCATATCGCAGCCCCAAAATAAAATCATTGATTGTCCCCAAGCAACCAAATGACAACCAAAAATGACTCAATTTGAGGAACATGCAAGTCATAGCAATAAGCGCATATATAAGAAAAGTTGTTTATCCTTCTTGCCATTCGTATCCTTTTATAAATTAATAGTGAACGCATACCTATGTTAACCACTTGTATGAACCATATGCTAGCCCCACATTTCTTCTTGTTAGGTCAAAAACTTGCCTATTCAAGGATCAATAGGACTTTTCCAGAATTGGTTCTCATTTGGTGCATTTTTTTTCTCACCAAACCTTTTCTCTCATTTTTGCTTCAACATTGGAATTTTTCACTTTATGACATTTTTGCTCTTTTGTTGACATCATGCACTTTGTCCCTATGGGAAATTTTTACTGCTTTTGATAAATCCGAAACAGGGCATCTCTTTAGAGCTTTGCTTATTTTGTGTTGATCTTTTGGCCATTTTCGATTTCGCTCCCCCAAACTCATTTGAAGCAACGTCTTATTTTTGGATGAATTTGACTATTTAAAACAAGGGTGGGGCTATGATGAAAAAACAAATGGCTTATATCCCTTCCTAGAATTTAGAGCAAGTTTAGACCAAATTGTGTTCCAAAAAATAGAGTGGTTAGTTCTAGCAAAAAAACAAAAAACAAAAACAAAGTATGTTAAAGGATGGTAAAAAAAAACTAATAATTTATTGAGGCTATAAACACATTTAAGATAATATGAAAAACTTACTTGGCTTGCAAAAACAAAATTTTAAAATAAAAGACCTTTTTCCAGACTCAATAAATTAAAATAAAGAAGAAAGTTTGGAGCTAAAGGGTCATGTTTAAACCTACCCTACTCCAATGGAGTAGGTTATGGTGTTGTTGTTGTCGATGCCTAATCAGATTTGCATCTTCTTCTTCTCTTGTTGAAAGCTTATTGAGGAATGGTGTTGTTGTTGTCGATGCCAAACCATCCTTACTAACTCAATTTGATGTTTCTCTTTCCACTTATGCTTCCATACTTTTTTTTATTACTTACTTCATTGCTTGATCACGACACAAGATTTTAATGGCACAAATGGGGGAACATTTCATCCCACAAAGAGTTCTCCACATCACCATACCAATAATAGAACATGATTTTATGAATCTTTTTGAGTCCTTAGATTGATCATCATCACGTCCCGTTTTAAAAATATCTTGAATATTTTTTGCACATCTTTGTTACAGGAATGTTGCGGTATCTGCAACAATATGTTTTTTCTGCATAGATTCAAAGCATGGGTTAATGAAAATCTTTCCATTTTGTTGCACCTCTTCACAATGTTGAAGTGAAGAGGAGTAGCTCAAATGCTCAGGTGTTTCCTTGGAACTCTCTATCTCTTGACTATTACACTCGGATTTTTCAATCTCACTTGGTATAGGAATTTGGCTTTGTCTAATGATATCTTCAAAAATAGTTGTAATATTGGTAATAGATGTCATTAGACCTTTGTGTGTGATCATTCATCATAGCTCGAAAACTTTGCATGTGATCATTCATCATAGTTTGAAAACTTTGTGTGTTCTCATTCATCATAGTTTCAAGAGATTTAAAGGTTTCAATTAGTTCCAAATATGGTGTAGGGGTAAAAATGAGTTGTTAAAATCATAACCTTGAAAACTCCCAGAAAAATCAACTTGTTCCTCCCAAGATTGGTCAAAAGTATTTGAATAAGTGTTACTCCAAACTTGGTAAGGGGTATTGATGATGTGAAAGTGTCTTGATAGTGACTATTTAAAATAAATTATGATGTGCCTCCCATGATTGAGTGTAACCCTTGAAGTATGATGTATAACAATTACTAGCTCCCATGAAATAATGGGACTTAGGATTTGAAGGACAGCTGCACAAGAAATGATTTCCGTCACAATAATCATATAAAACAGTTTCATATAGCCCATACGAATTGATCCACACTCACAGAAAGATAAACTTAAAGATTTGTTACTTGTGCACACATGGAGACGTATGACAAGCAATAAAGATGGTAGAAAAATTAGCTTCTCAAGACTCAATCTCTCAACAACTACATATTTACGCCTAACATCTGTCTTTAAAACCTGCACATCTCTATGCAGTACCAGGACCAAAGAAGTAGTAACAAATGAAGTCCTCAAAATGTATGGATAAACACATTTCTTTGTTTAAAATAACTCTTTCGAGTTGATTTCCTTATCATCCAAGTTGATGTATTCCAAGTAGCTCATTTCTGAGACCACTACATTTTAACACTTGGAATAGTGACCAACATGTCGATAATTAATTAATTTGAAAAACACAGATAACAAATTTCTTTGTTAGCAACTCTCTCAAGTCTACTTCCCATATCATTCAAATTGACTTGTATTCGAGTGGCTCATTTATGAGTCTACGACACTTTAACACTTTTCAAGTGATCAACTCGTCAAGAAGTGTCATTGGTTTTATAAAAATTGAATGAAATAGTGGAACATCATCATTGCGAAACAATGTCCATTTTCCTTCGGTTTAAAATCTCAAACTTTGCCTCACACGCAAGCTAAAAGATTTAGCTACTCATAACGGAAATAAATTGCCAGAAAATGTAAAGAACATAAAGCAACTGCATAAAAGTAAAATGATGGAAATTAAATAACTGAAGTAAATAACGGAAAATAAATAACCGAAAGTATGATGGAATGTAAAGAATGTAAAATGCCTAAAGTAATACTTAGATTAAAAGAACATGGAAAATAAAACTACTACATTATGGAATATTCTCAAACTTTCGAACCAACTACCTACTTTATAAAACTTACTACTTGCTTCCCAAAACTTCTCTCAAAACTACTTGCAAAACTACAATCCTGTTGGTCCTTGAGGACAATGACTTACATAGAGTGTATTTGTAGAGGGGGGTTGAATATAAATGGTCGAGGAGCGGTCGGTAATGGTCGAGGAACGGTTGGGAACGTCCGGGCCGACTGGACGACCTAAGATGCTAGGTCAGGCGCCGTTGGCATTGGGTCGGGTGACTTTGGTGCGACTAAAGTCGCCCCACTAGTATCCTCGCACGCCTGATCAGTTTTAAAACCCTGTTTTTAGGGTTTACCCCATTTTCTTCTCATACACTCTTCTATCTTCATTTCTCTCCTATTTGGCCGATTTTCGAAAATTTTGGTCTCATTTTTGGAGAAATTTAGAGAATATTGAGCTTAAGGATCTCAAAGGGTGTAGCATGAAACCTTCAATTTCTTGAGGGATGGTGATTTGGAGAAAGTTCTCAGAAGTGTTTCTTGTTTGTTGGATCTCAAACCTTCATTTCAGAAGCTAAAGATTGGAGTTTGGAATCTAGGTTTACTAACCTAGCAAGGCGAGTTCAAGTTGCTATGTGAAAACTTTGTGCATGCCAAAAATATCTATTTTGAAGTCTTAAAGTACTTTACTTGATGAGATTTGTGTTTTTGGAACATTTGATTTTAGAAATCTTGTAAAATGCCTAAATTTGGGTTTTTGGACATTTTGATAAATAAATCATAAGTGTGGGTTATTCTGATGATTTATCTTATAAATACAAATTATGTGATGATAATCTATTTTTAGTGTATTTGGTTTGGAAAATGCATATTGTTGTGTTATGAGACATGTTAGAAATATAAATGGTACGATCCCTCCCGCTATTCCTGCTTCTGAAGCCAGATAGCAAGCGATCACCCAACAATGAACACTAACTTTTATTGTCCATGCCCTAGCCGTTGCTTCCGCTGGATCATGTCCTTTGTGAGATTGTATTTTTTCTTTTTGAAAATGCCATAAAGCGCGTTTCAATTGGAAAATGAATTGTCTCAACCAATGATGGGTTTTTAAGTTAATCATGCCTTTGGAGCATGTATTTGCATAATCGTTGGTTAAATACAATTTATTGCTTACGATGACTTTTATTGTGTAGTCAATTGCGTTGTTGAGCTTTGCTCGATTTTGATTCAGATAAGTTTTGGGGACATTTTCCGGTTTAATTTTGCTTTATGTCGAGCTTTTAGAGTTATAAACATATTTATTTCAAAGTTACATGTTTTGATTGCATTGGTCATTCAATTGAGGTCATGTAATTTAGATAGCAATGCAATAGATCCATAGGCATAGGAGTCAGTTTCTTGATTTGAAAACGAAACATTGTCCCTGATTTGTAGTTTGGTGCCTATACGAGCTATAGACCTGAAGTGGTTGAGCTTGGCGTTTATACGAGCAATAGACCTGGGGTGGCTGAGCTAGAAGTGTTGGTATTGCGAAGAAGGACCCTTGCGGGGTTGGACTACGAGATCACGGGTATTCGGAGATAAGGTCATGTAGAGTCAGTCTCTGGACCTATGAGTTGTAGATGTTTATTATTTTAAGTGAGGAGTTTTGATGTGATCACTCACTTATTATTTTAAGTAAGGAGTTTTGATGTTCTCACTATAATTTCTAGTGAGTGATCACCAAGTCATGGTTTGAGAGCTTGCGGTAGTACCCTATTAGGTCGTATACAAAACTAGTAGCATGCGATGGTACTCTATTGAGTCGTATACGAGGCTAGGTCTTGCGGTGGTGCTCATTGGAGCCGTATACAGAGAGTATGACTTTTGTGGTGAACTCATGTAGAGGGCGAGTAGAAATCTTAGTTACCCTCGGGGCTTGTGGTGGTACTTATTGGAGGCGTATACGGAGCTTGGGTCTTGAGGTGGTACTAGGTTGAGTCGTATATGGAGCTCAATAACCTTGAGAGATGCTCGATAACATTGTTGAATGGCTTATTTGTGTTTCACCATGATCGATGGAAACATGTCTCTCCCGTCATCTAAAACTGTTGTTTTGGGTATTGAGTTTTATCCACGTTTTCGATGACATTTCGAGTATGGAGTGTTTTCCATAATTTATGATTTCGGATGTTGAGGCTTACCCATGTCTTGGTGTGTGGGATAATATAGTTTTATCAAAGTTTTAGTATTTGAGTATTGAGATTTTTTCATGTTTTGATTGAGTATCGGATTTTGAGTACATATTTGAATGAGTGTTTTGATTTGGAGTTTTCATCACAAAAAAGATGTTTTTTGGTTGCTTTTATGCTATAGACATTTCATTTGGGAATTTATCATTTAAATAAACAGTCTTTTAGTTCTTTTTACCATTTTATAATTATAATGAAAACTGTTTAACTCATTGGACGTTAAGCCTAACATTTTTTTATTTGTCGGCATGTGAATCAGGTCCTTGTTGGAGAATGATACTAGCGACATCGTGAAGAGTGGGATGCTACTTAGATGCACGGGAAAGATTTAGCTATTCGGGAACATCTTCCATATTTTGGAATAGCAACTGTAACTGAGTTTTAGTAACACCTGGCCTTGGCCTAGACTTTATGTAAGGCTTGTTTTGCCATTTTGTTGATGTTATATCTAGGTTTGCCATTTGAGGTAATCAAGTATTAATTTATAGAAATGGATTTATCTTTTATTTGATGTGTTGATAAAAGTTTTAAATTAGTCATTATTTTCGGATTTAAGAGTGTTAGAAACATAGATGAAAGTTGGTGTTTTTTTGTCAGCCATCGGATGAAGTCCACATTTTTTTAACCATCAAATCAAAACATTAGCTCATTCATAAAAAATCAAGTCCTTCATGTTCTAGCCCAGTGGTAAGGTAACATCCTGGGGGGTGAGTGGATGGTATCCCTGACTACCCAGGTTCGAACCCCGTGGTGAACATCCTGTGACATCCATGATCATGGGTCTGCCACATAGTGGTACCGTTAATTGGGCTGGGTCGTGATCGACGGGGATTAGTCGGGTGACACCCTTAAGTGGGAGCCCGGATAGCCCGGAAACGTGTCCGTGTGTGTTAACTTGCCGTTCAAAAAAAAAATTCATAAAAATTCAAAAATGTTCTCATCTTTTCACGTGTGTGTACCTACAATATACATACATGCATGAGTGGTCATCATCGTACTATTTTTTCAATAATCAGTATTATCATGTAGCATTACTATTGCAAAGAAATAAAATATAACATTACTTTTCAACTATTTTAATATACTTGATAACAAAAATATTACACAATTATTCAATTTCATAAGCTTCAACTACAAACTATATAAGCCATTTAGCTACTAGTTCGTGTGATCCCGAAAGTACCAACAAAGATTAGGTGCTTGATCCACCAAAAAAATGTTGCACGATTCTTCCTCAACGTTACTTACCAAATATGGATCTGATTGTTGTTGATACGCCCTCGGATCTACCAGCTCTGTGTGATTCGAGGTCGTAGCCGATGAGGAACATAGAGAAGCTGAGAGCCCGAAGTTTGTCATATTTAGCAACGGGCTCCCATGAGAGTTGTTGACGTTCATGTTTTCTTCGTTCAATACCCCACTGGAATCACTGTCTGAAAGTCCGTCTTTTAAGTCTAGTAATTTTCGAGTTTTTTCATAGTTTAAGCTTGTGTAAACTTCATGGTTTGTTTTCGTTGGATCAGATCCCAAGAACAGAACATTCTCCCTGTCCTCAAATTCATCATTTCGTTCTGTTGTTTCCTCGTGGAGCTTTGCTTTTAGCTCTACCAACTGCAAAAAACACCACAAGAAAGTATCAATAAACATAAATTTTTTAATCTTGAATTGATCATATACTATAGTCATCTTGACTAGTAATGACATAATAATTTATATCATAAATTATTAACAAATTGGTTTTTACTCGGAATTAACACATAATAAAATGATCCTATTATAACTTCTAGTTTTCAACTATCATAAATATATACATACGTACATGACGTCTCTAGACTCTCTCTGAAATAAATATGTTATGAAACAAGTGTAGTCATGTAATGTGGTTCACCGGTTCAAATCCCCCTCAAGTTTGTCAAACTGTTAACTTTAGAACTTAATAAGATCAGTTGAGGTATATGTAAGTTAGTCCGGACACCCACTGTTATAAATAAATAAATAAATAAACCAAACTAAAATGGTTAGATCAACTAGTTCATTTGGTCATGGTTTAACACAATTCTAATAATAAATAAATAATTGTAATACAAAACAAAATTAATCACTTTAAAATTAGAAACCCTTAAAAATAATTTTCTCTTAATTATAATAATCATAAATAAACTTATGTTATTAATGATTATTATAATTAAAAGGTTATAAAAAGGAAATAAAATTACCTCTTTGATTATGGTTTCTTTCTCTTGCTCAAGCTTATGATAATTTTGCTTAAGAGTGTCATAAGTGGACTTAAGAAGAGTGTAGTCTCTCTCCAACTGTTTAGTCTTCCAGCGTGCACGGCGGTTCTGGAACCAAATGGCCACCTGCCGTGGCTGCAAACCCAAATCTTGGGCCACCTTCACTTTCCTATCTGGATCAAGTTTGTTATCAACTTCAAAGATTTTCTCCAATGATTTCACTTGATGATTGCTTAATCTTCTCTTTTTGTCACCAAATTGACCTGTTGTTTCTTCTCCATCTCCATCTCCACCCTCCACCATTGATCCATGAAATTCTCCGTTGTAAATGCACTCCTCTTCTGCTTTCATCTCCCCTGAAAAAAATACTCATTTTTCAGCTAATAAAATCCAATGATTATTATTATATCAACTCAAAGAGATCATGTTCAATTTTCCAAATTCAAAATCCACCCTTTATGTATACGGTTTCTTGAAAAGAAACTGTAAAATTCAAGATTTTTCTTTTGAAAAAGCAAGATGGAAACACCACACCATTTGGGCAAAGACCCTTTTTTTACAAATCTGAAGAAGGGTATAGCTTTTTACTGCACCATGTACAAGTAAGTTATGCACAAATGGTTGTTTCTTGGTTTGATTTGCCATCATTGAATGAATACCTTCAAGTGGGTGTGAGAGAAAATGAGTCAAAGAATCAGAGCAACTGAAGTTCCTCTTCATAACTTTGAACAGCTAAATCTTGGATATATAATAACACACCAATCAAGAGTTTCTTTATTTTTTTTCCTTTTGAAAAAAGAAAATTCAATATCTTGGATAAGAACACATCAATCAAGAATTTGTTTTGTGGGTTTTTTTCAAAAAAAAAAAAAAAGAATTGAGAAAGGAGAGAAGAGAAAATGAATTTTGTTGCTGTGTCTTTCTCAAAATCTGAGTGACTTTTATACAACCAAGAGAGGCTCCAGCAGAAGAAGCAGTGTATGAACAAGTTGTGGGGTGGGGTGGGGTGGGGTGGGGTGTCTTTCCCTTGCCTTTTTCTTAAATCAATAATATAATGTTTTTAAAAATTACTGTTTATATACCACAAAAATATTTTTTTAAAACTATTTGATTTTAGCTTAAAAAAAACTATTTGATTTTAAAAATATCTATATTTGATTTTCATTTTGAAATCAGAATTTATTATTTTGAGAAATCAAAATGGTTCTTATTTTGATAACATAATAGCATTTCCTCCAACAGTTTTGCTATCTTGTTTGCTATAATAGAAAAAATTTGAAATTTTTTCAAGTTTAGAGAATTTTCTAAAATTTGATGATAGGAGAGAGAAATGATTATTTTATTCAATTCCACCAATGAGATTCAATTATTATCATTTTACATTAAGGTTTTTTAAGTGTATTGGGATGATAAATTAGAGAATATTATAATAATATAAATTGTTTTAAAATCACTAAAATAACAAATGTGTTGGAGTTGAATGTAATTATTTTTTAGAGATTTTCACTTTTGGTTCTCTATTTTAGAGAAATTATAAGAAAGCTGTTGGAGATGCTCTAAATAAAAAGTTTTGAATTTTGAAATTTATTTTGGTACAAATCTTTATATTTATGTCAAAAGTTTATATGCACTTGAAGTGTATCCGAACGATGCAACATAATATATTTCTATCTCGTCTATTTCTATTTTATTTTATTGATTTATATGGTTTTGAAAAAGCAAGAGTTTTCTGTTTGGTTATAACTTTTATGAAGTATTTTTTGTCGTATTAGTAAGATCAACGTTTATCTTGTTTTTGGACATGTTTTAACAATTGATTTTGACTTATTTTATAAAATTTTAGTTAGTTGTAAATGTTGTATAATATAGTAAATATATTATTGTATGCGTATATTTGAATGTGTGAATATATTTGTGACTGAAATTTTGAAAAACAAAAATAAAAATATGGGTAGCAAATTAAAGATAAAATAAATACCGCTTTATTCATTTAACTTATTTAATTAGAAAATTAATTATATTTAAAATAATTTAACCTTTTTAGTTAAGATAAATATATGGGTTTTCAAAACTTAACCCGTTCATATAGAAAGGGTAATATGAGTTTCCAACAACCCTTCATGATTCCATTTTTATTGTTCACATTAAGCGATAAAATAGAATTATTATAAAAGTTGAAATTTTTTGTATGTATTGTTGATTTATACATCATGTTAATACTCGTATTTTGAAAAATTAAGAGTTTTATAAAAGGGAATTTAATTAAAGTATCCGTATTTCAATTGTATCTTACCAAAATGTCCAAAATCTCTCTATTTTTGTCGAAATACCCATTAAGGCCGGGATTGTGGGCCGAGATTTGAGATATCCCGGGATTGTCAAATTTTTTTTAAATAGTGGGGTTATGTAAATGTAAAAACCCAGATTCCAAGCAATTCAAACAATCTAAATCAAGATTTGACAATTATGTTCTTAGAGAGAGAGTATGTAGAGAGAGAAAATCAACTAGTCGTATATCTCACAATGTTTACAATTACAAGTCTTAGCTCCATGTTACAAACACGCAAGACATTATATACCAAAATCACTTACAATGTAAACTACATGTTGACTTATCTAGACTTTGACTTAGATTGACTTTACATAACTTTGACTTTTCTACATTAAATCTTGGATACAACAAAATACACTAACAATCTCCCCCTTTGTATTCAAGATTTAATAAAAATTTGACAGTAGACTTCAACTCTTGATTCTTCAAACTTTATCTCTGATGCAATTAATAATCTTCATCTTTGTAGCTCTAACAATCTTCAATCTTTCAGCCTTTTTATGAATCTTGAAAAATCTTTCGCATTTGCTTTTGTAGTCTTGAACAAAACTTTGAAACTCATCGAAATCTTTAAAACTTCTTGAACTTTTGAAACTTTGAAGAATCTATGAATCCGGGGGAAGACACGATGTCTTTTCCGGTGCAGGCTTATAGAGGTAGGGCCTGTAGGGTCCACAAAAGTGGGCCACGGGGCCATGGGTCCCCACCATTAAACCTTGTTTATCTCTGTGATCTCTGAGTAGTCTCAGAAAAACAAACTTTCTCGAATCATCTTTGTTTCTTGAATCATCTTTGTATCTTCAGAATATTTTGAATCATCTTCAGATTTAAACTTGAAGTTATCTCCCTTTTTGAATATACCAGCTTTATATGACTTGAAAATCCAGAATTTCTACTCCTTTTTGATGATTGTGAGCACCATGATCATCAAAACCTTTTCAAGTCACCACTGTCTTTGAATAATAGTCTCCGCCTTTTTGAAAAACTAACAATATCTGTCCTTTATAGTAATGTTGACAATCTCCGCCCTTTGATCGGAGTATCCGGTAATTCATGAATGTATTCATCCGAATCTTTACAAATTCAGACAAATTAAGCGTTGTAACCCTGATTCAACAGATGAAACAGTTAGAATGCCTGCAAGTAGCACAGAGCCACTTTGTACAACAGATGTACATTGGAAAGGAGTTTTTGTGATGTTCACTCCCCCAGGGCTTCCATTCAATCATCGAAAAACCACAAAGGAATTTTCTATGAATTTTATGACAAGAAAACTCATTCCTTGTAAGTACGTGAACGTGTAGAAATGATTGAAGCTACTCAAGTTTTTTTTCAGGCTCAAAGTGTGTAAATTGTTGAGACAGCAACAAGTATTACACGAACTCAATGTGCTTGAAAGAGGTACGAAGGCGGGGAAACTTTCCTTCCTTTTCAATAACTAAATATTCCGAGTGAAGCCCAGATAGCAAATATGTTGCGTCCCCAAAGAAAATGAAACATTTCTTTGTTGAGAAAGAAACGAGTGGCTGGTGGGGTAATTGCAAGAGTTGGCATGGGCTCATTGCCTTTTTCAATGATGGTCACCAAAGAATGTGAGCCAATCAGTAGATGTGGTTGTCCGACTCAGAAAAAGTTGGTGCAGAGTTTTCATATTCTTTTAACTCTGTTCTCACACCCTCTTTCTTTTTCACATTTAAGCTCACTTCTAACCAAACTCTTATATCCATTTTACCGCTCAGCACAATGAGAAAAACTCAATCGGATGAGTTATCTCCCCCACTCTTTGATTTAAGACCCCTCACCCCTCAATCACTCGAGGATAACTTCCGGGGTAGGAAACACAGGTTAACGTGAATCCATGGAAGTTCTGTTTAAGTTCTCACACAAATCCCATGTAATTTTGTCCTAAAAAGAATAGTTGCTCAAAAGTTTAACTTGAACAAAGAAGCACAAATATGATAACATTGTCAAAATGTATGCTCATCAAATATATGAATGAAATTTGAGCATTTGAACAATGAAGATCTCTCAAAACAAGAAAATTAAATGATTGAAATGAAATCAAGAGAATTGTTTTGAGAATCTGACAATGTATCAATCAGATCAAATATCATGTATTTGAACATGAAATGGTTGGGGTATCAAAGAACTTGATAGTTTGTTTATATGAACGAATATAAACAATTTAGCAATGAACGAACAAAGATTGAAATGATATTTGAAACTCAACAACTTGAAATCAAACGAGGGTATTACCATCGAAAAGTTGTTTCATTTAGAGACATGGTAATAACTAATTCATAGAAAGTACTGAACCGATGTGTATGAATACTTGACAGTATATAGACAAGATAATACACAAGTATTGATCTTTGGAAACACACGGTCAGTCAAACATTAAAGCTCAAGTATGAAAAACATTTGAAAATCACACTTCTAAATTCATGAAATCTTTTGAGAATCAGAAGTGGTTTGAACATTTCAGAAAACGTTTTTCATGTTTGAAAGTTGTTCTTCTTTCAAACAATCAAAGATCGAGATCAGAAGATACTTACAAACATTTAAGCTCCCCCTCAAATCATGATATAATGATTTAGATTCAAGTAAGCTCCCCCTGGATATTTGCATAATATCCATATCCTTAAACATTAAAGACCGAGTACTAGACTGTTTTGTCTAGAAGTCATAGTCCTTTAACATTAAAGACCGGATTCTGAACTGAAGTATTCAGAAGCCTATACTCTTTGACATTTAAGAACGGGTCTTGAACTGAAATATTCAAGATCCATTATCTTGCTCCACCTAAACCTGTGGTACCTGCAAAACAGATTTGACAGGTTTTGGTACCCACTGGTATTTGGGTCCTGGTAAGTTAGATTTAGGAATCCACTTCTCAATAGATTTAAATCTTTTAAAATTACTTTTCTGAGAAGTTATTCTGTAAGATCCGTACCAGTTATGAGCAGATTCTTTTTGAACAAAATCATTCTTTCCACAGTAAGAACAACAGATTTTCTTCTGAGCAATCCTGATAAAATGATTAGTAGAATAATACATATCAGAATTACCAAAAGTTTTACCTTTATAAGCGTTGTTCTTCTTGGCATTTGATGTGGATTTGAATTATCTGTCATTCTTCTTCTCATTATTAGGAGAACTCTTCACTCTCCAGACCATCTATCCTTTCTTTGAATGCTTTCCAAGAGATTTGACATAGAAACTCGCTGGACTATCAACAAACTTATCATAGAACAGGTAAGATGGACGAATCTAATTTGATTTGACACTGTTCTTTTTGAAAACATTTTCATGAATAGAACTTGAAGCTGTTTTAAAAGAACAAACTGATTCAGTTAAATTTTCATAAGGTGATTGATTGATTACATCTGCAGAAATCTTTTCAGACAATTCAACATTCACAACTTCAAGTTGTTTTATCTTTTCGGATAAAATGTTTCTTTCAACAGTAAGTGTGTCAAACTTCTTTTTCAAATCAGATTTTACCATCTGTTCTTTTTGAACATCTGATGATAGAACATATATCTTGGATATGAGCTTAGATATTTCAGATTCAAAGTTTAAATGTTCTTGCTCAAAATCTTTCTCCAAGTTCTTGGTTTTCTTAGAAATTTCCTTGAAAATCCCAACATTTCTCTTTTCAACAATTTTCTTTTCAACATCATAAGACTTTTTATTCTCTTGAAAAGTTTTTCTTTCTTTTTCAAGTAAGTCTTGCAGAACTGAGATTTGTTTGGGAAGTTCAATCGTTTTGTCTTCAAGAAATTTTATCTCTTTAGCAAACGTGTCTCTTTCAGTAATTAAAATCTTTTCAAACTCTGACACTTGCTTAGAGAGTTTCAAACATCTTAGCTCAAGATCCTTTTTCTCTTGGATAGCTTTCTTAGAAAAGTCAGAAAGCTTTTGAGTTGAATCTTTCTCCAATTTTGTTTTGTCTTTATCTACTTGGAGATTTTTCATCAAATCAACATTCTTAGCTTCCAACGCAGATATTTTATCTTCAAAAGCTTTAAACTTAATATGTAGATCAGCTGATTCATCTTTAAGTTCTGCTGTCATATGTTTAGTTGATTTCAGCTTGCTTTGAAGATTTGTTATATTTCTCTTTTTCAGTTTAATTTCTTTCTCAATAGTCACAATCATATCCTCTTTCACCTTAATTTCTTTCTCTTTCTGTTTAATTTCTTTCTCTCTTGCCTTGATGATACCTGCAAAATCAGATTTAGAATGATCAGTACATTTTTCACAATCAGGAGTTTTATCAGAATTTGACAATTTAGATTTAAAATCCTGAATCTATTTTAGAAGAGCTGAATTTTGATTCTTCAGTTTATCACGTTCAACCTCTATTGCCGGTATCTCAGGCATGTACATGATAGCAACATCTCTCCCTGCTAAAACAGTAAACTTCTTGATATCTGGAAAAAAAATTACTTCAAAATGATCACTATCAGAAATATGTCACCCTCCGCAGACTTGAAAATCAAACTTGAAAAACACTTGAAAAGATCAGAAAATTTTCTAAGGCAAAAACTCGCAGAACAAGTAAACTCGCAGAACACTATTCATTTCACTTCGCGCTAACAGGCATGTGCGCGTTCCTGGTTCACGCAAAACAAAGGGTGCGCATTTGAAACTTCTCGCATATAAGGTCATGCGCGTTTTGACTTCTCGCAAATGTCTACGTGCGCGTTCTTGAGCGTGTGCGTTATATACTTAGAAAGTTTTCGACACTTTAAGTTCGGGCAAAATGTAAACTCGCAAAACAATAGAACTCACAGATCACTGTGGCAATCACTTCGCGCAAGTAGGCTCGTGCGCGTTTCCACTTCGCACAGACAACTACATGCGTGTTCTTCGTTGCTTTACGCGTTTAGTGATGTGTGTGTTCTTCACTTTGAATCTTGCGTGAAGTTTGAATCTAGCGTGTTCTTCACTTGAACATACGGATTCGATCCAAAATCTTTGATATCTGCAATTAAGACTTGAAATTGTACAGGGATGATCGATTTAACATATAGAACACTTTTCTAATATGATTTTTAGGCTGAAAACAACAAGATCACAGTGAATCGATGAAACACAGTGTTCGACATATTTTCAAACCGAAAACTACAAAAATTCAAAATCGAAATCGATTTAGTAAGAAATTGGTGATCGAATCTAAACAAGAAACTTTCTAAAACAGCAATCGATCACTATGATAACATTTTCTTCCATTAAAATCGATTTCACAAGAAAAATTGAATGAAACGGTGATTTTTAGAAAAATATGTGTGTGTTTTACCAAAATTCAAAAATTCAATCAAATCAAAGTAAAATTCAAGTAATCTGAATAGTTTTTGGTCTGCTCTGATACCAAATGTAAATGTAAAAACCCAGATTCCAAGCAATTCAAACAATCTAAATCAAGATTTGACAATTATGTTCTTAGAGAGAGTATGTAGAGAGAGAAAATCAACTAGTCGTATATCTCACAATGTTTACAATTACAAGTCTTAGCTCCATGTTACAAACACACAAGACATTATATACCTAGATCACTTATAATGTAAACTACATGTTGACTTATCTAGACTTTGACTTAGATTGACTTTACATACCTTTGACTTTTCTACATTAAATCTTGGATACAACAAAATACACTAACAGGTTACCCCGGGATTTATGGCCAAATTGTGGGGTTAGGGATCAGGATGACAATGTTAAGCCCACGATTGGGAAATCAACGGTGAGATCGATGTTCAATTTAGGTTAAAACTATTCCCCATCCCTTATAAGTTTGAGGTCCCCCCACTTTGAAACCCCACCACAAGTTAATTTACTCTCACGCTCTCAAATATATCGTGTATACACGCTCAGATTTCGACTCAGTTCGTTAGTGCTTTTACAAGTCGGATATGTCTTGTTCAGCTAGTACGATAAGTTTTCTCTTAACCCCATTGTAGTTTTATATTTTATAAAATATTTGTTGTATGTTTTTTGTTGTAACAACCCAAAAACTCAGAAATAAGCATAATCGACTTTCAAATAGATTCATGACAAAACGTTCCCAAATCCACAATTTAGTACTACAAGGTTTGCAGAAAACAACCTTTTTCACAACTGAGAATTTATAAGAACGACTAAGACTGGAAAACTAAAATTAACAATCTTCTAAAGTAAGTCCCGACTCACATCTTCTCGTTCCCCTTACTGAATCCTCCTACTTCTCGATCTCCTGAAAAAGTTTATAGTTTTGAAAGAGCGAGGGTTAGTCCGAAAGGTCTAGTGAGTTCCCTCTAATAACAATTCTCAAAGCATAGCATCATATAAAAAGATTTATAAACAATTATAAACCTTTTCAATTTTACAAACATCACACTCGCAAAACACGCTTTTGACACACAATGAAGTCACACATAGGCGACAACGTGTCTGACTCATACTGCCTTATTCTGGGACACACCCCCATTGGCATAAACGGGACACCCCCCCGGTATGAGCGCAGGCGGGACAACCCCCCTACTTAGGACATACTCGCCAACCACAATGTATGCATACATTTTAGACCAACAACAATAAAGCATAACACACTTTCAATAAATCTCACATGCACAACAATAGCATAAATAACATCAGCGATTAAATAATTTCCCATGCATTCGATAACATAAATAACCGTAAAAGACTTTGGTTAGAAAACTCACCTGCTGCCCTTGCCAATACTCTCCTACTTAAGCTCCACAACTCGGACCGATTACCTAAAATTACGGTAAAAGTAAAAATGGGTAAGTTACTGGACTCCTATAAGAAGTAAGGCCCACCGCCTGGCTCACGCACGACCTATGCCGCCCGGGTCTCCCTCGGTCCCTGACTCCCAGGGCATCCCGCCTCCCCGGTAATCCTGCTCCACCCAACTCCCGGGGCCCCCAACTCTAGGGTTCGACCCCGGTCTACCCCGTCTCCCAGGGTTCCCTCTCCCGGTACTCCTTTACTCCCGGGGTCACCCGTCTCCCGGGTTCCCCCGACACTCTCGGTCTCACCGGGTTTTGCTCGTCTAGAACCAGACTCCCAAATAAAGTCTGGGCGATTGGGCGATTGAGGGTTTTGGTGCGAACCCAAAATCTTGATTCCCAAAAATCCTTATTCATGGTATGATTTAGACAACTAATGGGTAAAAAAAATCATAACATCAAATCACTCTTAATCCAAATCAACACAGATTAATTTCATTTGAATCCAATTTCAATTAACATAAGAAGATATCTACCCACTTCTGCTCACATGTCTGCTTATAGAGTAAAAGATCTACAACAAGGTAAGAGATAGATAATAGAGGTTACCTTGATTGATTGATGAAGAACTCCCTCTCAATCCACTAGTTTCCCCTTGATTTCTCCTTCTAGCCCCAATCCCTCACATCCATACTGGAAATCCTTCTTGCTCTTAGTAGCCTCCAAAAGTAGAAAAATGATTAGACGACTATGGATTAGGGTTTTAACTCTCTTTTTTCAAATTATCAAATAGGCCCCTCACACTTTAAGTTTTACAAACTACTCATCCAACTTTCAAGAATAATACAAATTATGGTTATTACAAAATCTCCCCCACAAAATAATTTCGTCCCCGAAATTCCATCGCTGCACAAACTGGGGTAAAGAAACCTAATAACCGATTTCGCCTCCCACGTTGCCTCTTGCCCGTTAAAATATCACCACTGCACTTTCACAGGGCGGAATCCTTTTGATCCTTACTTCTTAACCTTACAGTCAATAACTTCCTTAGAATCTATGATAAAGGTTAATTTCTCACTTGCTTGCATACCTTATAAAGGTATCGTCGCCCCAAACTTCCACAAATGCTCCCAAAGAGAGACGTGAAACACAATGCAACTTTCCAAATTCCCGTCGAACAATTCCAGATCCTACACTATCTCTCCAACTCTTTCCATAATTTCAATGGGCCTCAAGACATGGCCCCACACTTGCTTTCTCTTGAACGCACTACTTCATTCTGTGGGGACGACTCTTACAGCAAGTTACGCCCTCGCAACTTGAGATTCACAAGGCTCGCGTTCTTACGATCATATCGAATTAACTTCACTCAATTGTCCAAAACATTCTGAACAAAACTAAAGTCGTACCATCTGAACATACCAACAGTAATATACCATCTATAACATCCCAGGCCAACCGTACTAGATATTGTTCGCTTTGTCCACACACCCGGACTCACGGTTTTAAAACACGTCTTCTTAAAGTTTTCACACTCACAACTTTAATTCTTTATAAGGGCGAACTCTACCAGAGATAGCGCCACAATGACATGCATCCCTGACTAAGATAATAACCCCTCGATTCGTCAACCTAACACGATGCCAACCTTAGGCATCACCATGGACCCACCGTTATGAATTTCTTCATCGAGTACCCTGCCAGAGAAAAATATCTTCCCTCAAAACTACATACGCCTAGTGCCAAAGAATACTTTCTTTCCTGAACAACATTCATCACACACAGCGGTGTTGCACAACTCATACGCACTATACATATGCTGCCCCAAATGTCATCACCCAAATTCTCACATAAAAGAAAGAAATCTTCCACAACTCATCACCTTCACAGTCCACTAGTTCCAACTGAATGAATCATAATGACGCACACATCAACCTCTCGTCACATCCACCAATTGTCCGACCATAACTGCATTAAATTCAAACTTCACTCTCTTAACAAAGAGTGACCATGCTCACACAAAACCATTTCGGATAGCTTAACAATGGACGACAGGCACACTTGGAACCTTTTCCACTCAAACCAAGTCTATCACAGAGTTCTTTTACTCTGAATACTACATCCAGCCATTGCTCCCATTTCTTCTTGAACACATCAAACATGCTTCCTAAGGTTGGCTCACTAATAGGTGCAAGCTTTAGACCAACCGTACGATTTGGTTTTTCTCGACTAGAGAACCATAACCTACACCATAAACTCCTTCTCATGCCCTTACTAGGAGTTCATATACCCACTAGTGGCAAACCTGACAAATAGCTCCACCGATCTGGGTCACTTGTTGTTGATCCAGACTCTCTCAGTGATTTGATAACGACTCTCTTCTATACTTAGTGAAAATTAGGTTTATTAATATGTATTAGTGTCTCACCATAAGCAATAAGACTGAGTCTGTTCAGTTATCACTGATGATCTTTCTTGTAGACATTCATATGTATTAGTGTTTCATTATCAGTGATCAGACCGAGTCTGTTCAGTTGTCGCTGATGGTTTCTGATGTAAACAGTTAACATAATCCCTGAAGACAAGTTTCGCGTCAACAAGATGTTTATAGATGAATCGAAGACGAAGCTGCTGAACAAAGACAAGTCTACTAGTGACCTGATGCGGATATCAGTGAAGCAAAGACGACTTTACTCATACGCGAAGAAACCTGAGGAAAAGCTTCAGCGATAGCTGAACTTCTTTGTATCTCATAAGTAAGAGATATTCAACGATCGATGACCACTTAGCTTATGCCTAAAGTCTCTTTTGTCTTTCCCTGCACACCCAGTACAATATGTCAGAACGAACATACCTCTGTCACAAATCGTACAACAACTCTGTCAACTACACTGTTCATGATGCGGCCGAAAGCATGTCTCCCAAAGTCAGACTCTCTCTGCCAATCAAAGAAAGACACGTGTAAAGTGCCCTGCCATGCATTTAATGCATAGGGTATAAATAGAAAGATTACCTCTCCATCTGGAGAGTGTGCTCCCCTCAAGCCTCCATCTTTCTCAAATATAGAAACCCTTGTTTTCTATACTTCTCAAATCCTCTATTCTATATATTCTTGTGCAACCATCTTAGTGTTTTCTTAAGTTTGTTTAGATTGAGTTTTACTTAATCTTATTCCGCAACAGACTTGTAAATTGTGTTTGATTTAACAATAAACAATTTATTAAACTTTAAATTATGTGTTTGTATTTAACCCCCCCCCCCCTTCTACAAACTTGTATACAGATCCCTGCAGTGATAGAACTGGTCTTGGTTTTTGGAAACCACAGGATGAATCCAAAGAAGACAGTTCCATGCTTAAGTTTGGAACGTTTATCTTTTCTATCCCTGACACTACTAATTATCAGTGCTCTTCTTCATCTTCTTCTAATCCTGTCCCTGAGGAAATATCTAAAGGCTCAAAGCCTGTAGATAAAAGAAAATCTATTCTTTATCTTCAGAAGGCTACCAAGAAAGCAAAGCTGAAAGTTCCTTCTAAACCTTCTGTTAAACAATTTCTAGCTCTGTGATAGAAATCTTTGATCTCTGTCCTCCAAAGCTGAAGATTGATCTTAAGCCTAAGAGATCTGAAGAAATGAAAATACCTCCCAGATCTCATGCTAAAGGCATTCTTGGAGCTGGACCTGCTCATCTTAAATTCTCAAAACCTTCTACTTCTGGTCCTAAAACCACATTCAAATATAGAAAATGCTATCACTACGGATTTACTGACCATATTGCAAGCAAATGTCCAACCGCCACTAAAGCTGATAAATCAGCTAAAGTGAAGATGAATGCCTCCAAGGCTGAGAAGGTCACCAAAGCTGAAAAATCTACCAAGGTGAAAAATACCACTAAGGTTAAGAAATTAACCAAGGTGAAGATTACCACTGAAGCTGAATATTCATCTGTTGTGAAGATTGCTGAACCTTCCATCTCCACTAACCATAAACGACCCATTGAAAAGTGGGTACCAAACAAAGCTTAATCTTCCTTATGTTTGAAGGGATCAAAGGGCATCTGGTATCTTGATAGTGGATGCTCTCGTCATATGACAGGATAAAAAGACCTGCTCACTGAATACAAGGAAGAGAAAGGTCCCTCTGTGACCTTTGGTGGAAATGGAAAAGGATATACCCGAGGGTTTGGTGTCCTCAGCAATGGGACAACTACCTTCAGAAGAGTCACTTATGTAGATGGACTGAAGTACAATCTTTTGAGCATCAGTCAGTTATGTGACAAAGACTATGAAGTTCGCTTTTCCAAGAAAGCATATTCAGTGGTAAATAAGAAAGGAAAACTTGCTCTCAGTGGCTATCGTAAAGAAAATGTCTATGTAATAGATATGGACTCTACTACCACTAAAAACGTATGTTTTCTCTCTAAAGCCTCTTCTGATGTCAACTGGCTATGGCACAAAAGGCTCTCTCATCTAAACTTCAAAACCCTGAATTCTCTCTCATCTAAGGAACTGGTTTCTGGTCTTCCTCAGCACTCATATGCTAAAGAATCTCTCTGCTCAGCATGTGAAAAAGGAAAACAGACAAAAGGTAGTTTCAAGTCTAAACAAGTTTCGTCAGTGACAAGTCCTCTTCAACTCTTGCACATGGATCTGTTTGGCCCTGTCAACATCCAATCAATAGCTGGAAAGAAATACACACTTGTCATTGTAGATGAATACTCTCGCTATACCTGGGTTATCTTTCTTCGCTGTAAGAGTGAAACTCCAGAAGAACTGATATCTTTTGTTAAAAAGATGGAAGTGCTGAACAATCTTACTGTTCGTTCAATAAGAAGTGATCATGGAACTGTATTAAAAAACAGTTCTCTGAACAATTTCTTTGTGAATAAAGGAATTTCTCACAACTTCTCTTCAGTAAGAACACCTCAGCAGAACGGAGTCGCTGAAAGAAGAAACAAAACGATCATTGAAGCTTCTAGATCAATGCTCAACGATTCTCACCTCTTGACTCAATTTTTGGCTGAAGCTGTAAACACTGCATGTTTTACTCAAAACAGATCGCTGATAGTAAGGCGATTTGGAAAGACAGCTTATGAACTTTTTCATGGAAGAAAACCATCTATCAGTTTTCTTCATATCTTTGGTTGTCAGTTCTTTATCTTAAACAACAAAGATCAATTTGGAAAGTTCGACCCAAAAGCGGATGACGAAATATTTCTTGGATATTCCTCCATCTCCAAAGCCTACAGAGTTTTCAACAAAAGAAGACAACCTGTGGAAGAATAATTTATGTCACCTTTGATGAAACTCGCTCAGCGAACTCTAAACCAATCACTGACAATGAAGAGTTAAATGCTTGGATGTTTTCTCACTACAGAGAAACAGAACCATTATTTTCAAACCATCAGCACTCTGATCCTCTAGCTGCTGATGATGATCCAAACATCATACCTCCTAACGCTGAATCCAACTCATGGGTCTCAGATGAACCTATAAACACACTTCCTCCATCAGATCTATCTTCGTCTGAAAACCTCTCAGAAAACAATGGTCTGTCTGACACTCAACAATTAATATCTGATGAACCTCAGGCTTCTTCTTTAGTGAATATTCCTATTGTTGATCCAACCTCTGAAATGAGCGATCATGCTCCTGCTCAGAGATGGACCAGAGATCACCCCATAGATCAAATTCTTGGTGATCCCGATACAGGCATTCAGACATGACGAAGTTCAAGTAATATCTGTCTCTTTGTCAACTTTATTTCTATGATAGAGCCAAAGAAAACTGATGATGCCCTCAGAAATCCAAACCGGGTCAGTGCTATGCAAGAAGAGCTGACTGAGTTCACTCACAACAAAGTTTGGAATCTCGTTCCTAGACCATCTAATAAAATTGTTATTGGCACCAAGTGGGTGTTTAGAAACAAATTAGATGAACATGAGATTGTAACCCGCAAGAAGGCTAGACTTGTTGCTCAGGGATACAAACAAGAGGAAGGCATAGACTATGATGAAACCTTTTCTCCTGTGGCTAGGCTCGAAGCAATTCGACTCTTCTTAGCCTATGCAGTTTACAAAGACTTCATTGTGTATCAAATGGATGTAAAATCAACTTTCCTAAATGGAAAGCTGAATGAAGAAGTCTATGTAGAACAACCTCCAAGGTTTTATGACCCTAAGCATCTAAATTATGTTTATAAATTGGATAAGGCTCTCTATGGTCTAAAACAAGCCCCTCGTGCTTGGTATGACACTCTCTCATCTTTTCTTATCTCTGAAAATTTTGAACGTGGCAAAATTGATAATACATTATTTTTCAGAAAGATAAAAGGTCATATTATTCTTGTACAAATATATGTCGATGACATCATATTTGGTTCTACTAACCCATCTCTATGTACTCGTTTCGCTGAAAGAATGAAGAATGAATACAAAATGAGTATGATGGGTGAGCTAACGTATTTTCTTGGTCTTCAGATTAAACAATCTGACAAAGGTACTTTTATCAACCAAGGTAAGTATGTTAAAGATATGCTGAAGAAGTTTGATTTAACACAAACTTCAGCGATGAAAACTCCTATGGCACCTCCTCTGACACTTAACAATGATCCATCTGGAAAACCTGTTAATGTCACTGCTTATAGAGGAATGATAGGCTCCGTGTTGTGTCTTACAGCGAGCCGACCTGACATCATGTACTCTACTTGTTTATGTGCACGCTATCAATCTGAACCCAAGGAATCCCATCTGATCGCTGTTAAGCGAATTTTCAGATATCTGAAAGGGACTCCTAACCTCGGTCTTTGGTATCCCAAAGACTCAGGGTTCTATCTAACTGGATATTTTGATAGTGATTTTGCAGGATGTAAACTCGATAGAAAAAGTACAACTGGTGGATGTCAACTCCTAGGAGGAAAGCTGATAAGCTGGACAAGCAAAAAGCAAAATTCGGTGTCCACTTCTACAGCTGAAGCTGAATATGTAGCCGCTGGAAGTTGTCGTGCTCAGATCTTATGGATGAGAAATCAACTATTAGACTATGACCTTGAGCTATCAAAGATTCCAATCTATTGCGACAACACTAGTGCTATCGCTATAGCAAATAATCCAGTGCTACATTCAAAGACGAAACACATAGAGATCAGATATCATTTTATCAGAGATCATGTGATGAATGGTAATATTGAACTTCACTTTATTCCCACTGACTATCAGCTTGTTGATTTATTCACCAAACCTCTTGATGAGACAAGGTTCAACTTTCTCATCAGTGAACTTGGAATGATGAATATTGAAGAGTAACTCTTCATCGTTCATGCATTATGTCAGTGATTCTAAGTTCCTTTTTATCACTCAATCTCTGAATAAATGTCTGACTCTCAGGTATGTTCTCTCACTCTCAATCACTGAATCTTCATTCAGTAAGACGTTTTTCAAAAATAAAACTTTTATCACTGAATTTTTCTTCAAATGATTAAAAGCTTTTTTATAAACAAAATCTATCACTAACATTTCTCATCAGTGATCCTTCTGAAATGAAAAATCTATCTCTGAATTTTTATCAAGGATTCTTTCAAAAAGGAAAACCTATCTCTGACTTTTTTTCAGAGATAATTTCGAAAAGGACAAATGAAACGTTTTTCTCTCTCCTATGACGTCATTTGAACCGACAATCCACGACATGCCTTTTTTCTGACACGTTCGTCCGTTGCTCTTCTATCCAATCAACTTCGAATAACGTGTCCATGTAATGATGAACATTTGTTTTCCCGCCTCTCTCTCTCTCTATCTCTACGTATAAAAGGAATGTTTCTTTTCATTCTTATCTTTTACGCTTTCTGGAAATCTTTTCGAGCAAGAATTCTCTCTCAAGGCATTTCCAACAAACACCTCCTTCAAGCATTTGCATCTTCTTCTTTCAAGATCAACATGTTACTTTGTTCTTTTTTTCTTCGTAAATTTTGTTACAAAATCCTAAATATGTTATATTATTATGGGTTTTTCACAAGATTTCTTAAATATTAAAATCATTTTTTTTCGATTTTAATGATGCAAACCTTTGATTTTCTTTATGTTCTTCTTCTTCAAGAACAATATTTATTCTCAAATCATTTAAAATTTTCCTATGTTTCTTTCTGAAAACAGAAACTGGTTAATTTTTTTTTATTCTAAACCTTCTATCTATCTTTTCTCCTTCTTTCCATATTCAGAAATGGCACAATCAGCTCTAATTGCATCCAAGACCGTCAAGTTTGCTCTCACTGAATCTGAAATACCCAAGAACAATCACCTTTCATGCTTGGACTTCGATGGTGTCAAATACCCACACCTGGTGAAAGTAGCTCAATTCCTGAAGCAGTCATGTCTTGCTTACACCATCACTGTGGATCCTAAACCATCCAAAACCCTTCTACAACAGTTTTGGTTCACTGCTGACGAAACCACCGTCACCAACAAGAAAGGTGAACTGGTTCTTGCTATCTCCTTCCGCACTGATTTAGGTCCAGGCATGATGACTGCATACAGTCTGTGGAAGTCACTACGATTCCCTGACAAACCCAAGGGTGGATTCAATGCCCTTCCCACTGATGCTAAACTCATCCAGTTTCTGGATGACCTGGAATACTGTTGGGAGAACAAGCCTCGCACCAACATTCCCAACAAGAAGCTGACAAAGATCTTGAAGGCCAATATGCCTTCCCAACTGAACTACATCTTCTCACATATAATTCAATGTATGAGTGGGAAGAGTGGCTCACTGGATCAGACGAGCAAAGTTTAGCTCCAAATCGCTTACTCAGTGATCGCTGGCAAGAACTTTGACTACGCCTCTACTATCTTTGACGATCTCAAGTCAAAGATAGAGAAGACGGAGAGGGATCCCTAGATCCCATATGTACGGTTCATCTGTGCATACCTGAAGTTTCTCTACCCTGACACTTATCCCACTACTCAAGATGGCACTTTTGCCAAAGTAGGTCAGCGTTCGTTGGAGGTCAAGCCGATCGACAACGAGGTAAGTATTTCAACTCTACGCTCTCGACTCTCTCTCCAGTCTTCTTCTTCAGCGGCCGCGCCGGAGGTTCCTTCTCCAGCTAACCCTGCCGCTAAAACCGCTTCAAAAAGATCACCAACTAGTCTTTTTGGTCCTTCCAAGAAGGCCAAATTGACTAAGGAGACTATAACCTCTAGATCAAGGCCTGAGGTAGTTTCTCAACAAACTACCTTGCATGGTTTTGTGGGTCTCTCCTCCACATCTTCAGCTGTCACCACAACAACCGTTCTAGTGATCTCGATCGTTGTCACAACATCAGTAACGCCACCAAACATCTCAGTTCAACAATCAACTGAGGTAAATGTCCAACTTCCAACTTCTTCTATCCCCATTACTATTCCTCCCATTTCTTTGGTCTCTAACCCTCCATCTCTCATGCAGCAACCTCAAGTTGCATTTATAGGACCTGATGCCCAAACCTTTGAAAGAGATATGCAATTTTTCAATATGTTTGAACCATCAGGTATACCTAAACCACAAATACAACTCCCATCTCTGCATATAAGCCTGTTTCTCATACGCTAACTTTTCTTTCAGGTCCTAATATGGCGCTGTTGACTCTCATGTCAACAGTTTGGGTGTCAAGGTGGATTCTCTCACCACCTTCATCAACGAATCCACCTGCACTGTCAATACCGCTGGTGAAGAGCTGAAGAAACTGACGGCTGCTTCCTTCTCCAAAGCTGAAGCCTCCCAAGTCTCAAGTCTTCAGGGAGATCTTGTC
Organism: Arctium minus; assembly: GCA_954870635.1. Classification (NCBI taxonomy): domain Eukaryota; kingdom Viridiplantae; phylum Streptophyta; class Magnoliopsida; order Asterales; family Asteraceae; genus Arctium; species Arctium minus. The sequence continues at coordinate 125,506,350 of OX941081.1, read as the reverse complement.
AAAGTCAAGGAAGACTTAGTCGTCAATCATCAACAAACTCAACTTCTCAGCAAGGACGTCCAGGATTTATCTACCAAGATCGATTTCTGCACATCCATCCTACATCAGGTCCTAGAAAAGCTGAATGCACCATCTCCGACGCTCAATCCTTCTTTCACAGGATGACCCCACCTCTCTGAATGTAGCTGTTGAATTTATTCATCACGCTACTTCAGATATCCCTGTGATTGAAGGTCGTCTAAAACGTCTGGAGGCTGAAGTTCGATCGTTGGCCACTGCAAAAACTACCTCTCGCACTGATGACCTCTCCCTCAATGATAATGACAAAGAGGGGGAGAAAGATGATGAAGAAAATGCAGACGAAGCAGTTGCTGAGGTTCACTTGGAAGAACCTCCCTCTCATGTTGTGGGGGAGAAGGTTGCTGACAAAGCCCCTCCATCTTCTTTGTACAATCAAGTTTTAGTAGAAGAAGAAAAGGAGGAGGAGGAGGAGGAAGAGGATGAAGATCTTGATCTTCAGGATCAAGATGACGAGCAACATCAAGATGATGATGACGACGATGAATAAGATCAGTCTCTATGGTGTTCTTAAGCGAACGAATCATCAGTGATAGCTTCGAAAAAAGTTGTCACAGCAGGGGGGATAAATGAAACTTCTTCAGGAATCCCTTCCCAAAGCAATCCAAAGGGTGCAACTGCTGAGAGAAGCCTGAAAACTGTTTCACTATCTGAGGGGGAGAATCCTTTTCAGCTATGCCTCTCACTTGTCCCTATATCTTTCTATAAATTCCCAACCCCTGTTTCTTTCTAGCCTTTATCTTTCTTCTTCCCAATAAACACTAACTCTTTTTATCTCTTTCTGACCAGACAGTTCTCTCCTCTGTTTAAGGTAAAGGAACTTCAAATTATCCCAGCTTCTATAGCTGATGAATCAATAATCCCAATCTCCTTAAATGAGATTGATGAGCAAGAAGAAGAGGAAGAAGCCCTACACCATCCAGGAAGGCTCTCTAGACCATCTCATTGGTCAGAGGAAGAGCTGAATAGAAGAACAGATATTATCTCTCACTAGAGAGTCAACGGCTGAAAATCCCTCTTCAAAGTCCATCTATAGAGCTAGACTTCCTAACTGAAGCTGAAATTGAAGAATCTGTCAAGGCTGAGAAACTGATCGCTGAATGTCAAAGAGATGCTTCTCTAGCTCTCAAGGTACAGTCCTCTCAGGTCAAAGACAAGAAGCTGAAAAAGAATCCAGTGAAATTCCAGGCTGCTCTACTAAAAGAAATTGAAAAGGAGCGCTCAAAAGAACAAGCGGTCAACGATAATACTGTCGAATGGTGCAAACATAAAGTCGACTATCACTCTGACCCAATGAAGATTGTAGCCATTGTCATCTCTGGAAGAAAGAAGAAGGACTGAACTTCTGTAACAATGGAGATAACCAGAGAGGATGGAAGCTCTAAGGCAATGTTTTTTTCAAAGCTTGATAGTTTCGGCTACATGGAGCGGCTAGAGTTCAAAGATGCGCTGAAGAAATCCAAATCAACCTACAGAGGCTATGTTGAAGGCATCCTAGAATCCGTCATAAACAGAGTCACTGCTGTGTTAAAGGTATCATCTGCTCTTCCTTCTAAGCCGAGGCAACTCAAAAGAAAGCTTGTCTCCTTCTCTTCTGAAAATGTCGCTGCTATAAAAAATGACACCTCCATCAAGTTCTCAAAGGATGCTTTGTTTGGTCCTCCTCCTGATCTCTCAGTTCTAGATCTATCCCTGCCTCCTGGTGGTCCATATCTTGTAGGACAAGTAATCAAAGATCCTTTTAGAATCTTCTTCAGAGATGATGAGGAATAACTCAGATTCCAAAGGGTCTCTAAAATACCTATTTGTCCCCTCAGTCATCTCAAGGATCTCTTATGCTTATGGTGTGACTCCTGTCCTTTAGCTGAACCGATTAAAGCAATCATTAGTCAAGAATCTTCAGATCGAAGGCAAAGAGGAGAAGAAATACCTGAGTATATGATCAATCCTCCTAAGTCTTCTTTAGATAGCTGATAGATTAGTTTCCTATTTCTTGTAATCTATTAGTTATACTTACAGTAGTTAGTTCTTCACTTGTACCTCACATTTTCATATCTTGTAATTCCCTCTTTGAATTAATGAAAAATTCAGTGAAGTACTTAACCCTATCAGTACTGTAAAAGATCTCTCAAAATAGTAATTGGGACATGTATGTTATGAGTTCTGATTATTCCTTATTTTGAATTATAAAGTAATTTTTTTTCAGTTACTTTGTCATTATAAAATAGGGGGAGATTGTTGATCCAGACTCTCTCAGTGATTTGATAACGACTCTCTTCTATACTTAGTGAAAATTATGTTTATTAATATGTATTAGTGTTTCACCATCAGCAATACGACTCAGTCTGTTCAGTTATCACTGATGATCTTTCTTGTAGACATTCATATGTATTAGTGTTTCAATATCAGCGATCAGACTGAGTCTCTTCAGTTATCGCTGATGGTTTCTGATGTAAACAATTAACGTAATCCCTGAAGACAAGTTTCGCGTCAACAAGATGTTCATAGCTGAATCGAAGACGAAGCTGCTGAACAAAGACAAGTCTACTAGTGACCTGATGCGGATATCAGTGAAGCAAAGACGACTCTACTCATACGTAAAGAAACCTGAGGAAGCAATTGATGATCACTTAGCTTATGCCTAAAGTCTCTTTTGTCTTTCCCTGCACACCCAGTACGATATGTCAGAACGGACATACCTCTGTCACAAATCGTACAACAACTCTGTCAACTACACTGTTCATGATGCGGCCGAAAGCATGTCTCCCAAAGTCAGACTCTCTCTGCCAATCAAAGAAAGACACGTGTAAAGTGCCCTGCCATGCATTTAATGCATAGGGTATAAATAGAAAGATTACCTCTCCATCTAGAGAGTGTGCTCCCCTCAAGCCTTCATCTTTCTCAAATATAGAAACCCTTGTTTTCTATACTTCTCAAATCCCCTATTCTCTATATTCTTGTGAAACCATCTTAGTGTTTTCTTAAGTTTGTTTAGAATAAGTTTTACTTAATCTTATTCTGCAACAGACATGTAAATTGTGGTTGATTTATCAATAAACAATTTATTAAACTTTAAATTATGTGTTTGTATTCAACCCCCTCCTTCTACAAACTTGTTATGCACCTTCGGGACCAACACTTGCCAAACTTCTTACTCTCGGTTTACCCATTTATTTCTACATACCAACTTCACCTCCTCAGGCTAGCGTGGAACATTACTCACTCCATTTTCTGGTTAATCAAATGCATTGATAGCACCTTCGCAATACTATGCTTAGCCAAATGGCTTCCCACAATTTCCCTCGAGATATTCAACTAAGTCCACGGGGTTCCTATCCATTACAAAACATCATGAACCAATCAATCTGACATTTCCATCAGTACTTTAGTGGAACAAGGCAAACTCGCCCAACCATTCCTCGAAACCCAAGAACACAAGTTTCCTCTTTTAGTAGCCACCATCACTCAAACATTTTATCCCCAAAATAGCATCACCATAACACCCACCAAACACGCATACACCTCAACAGTAAACTTGCCACTTTTAAATAGCTCACCAGAAATTTCGAACATGGATCTCCATCTACGCTCAACTTAATATTACCACACCAACCTACTACTAAACCTCACAAAAACCCTTACCACAACATCAATGACTCGCACGCCTCCTTGGACATGAATTAGAACAAACTCATCCACATCATCAACACCCCACCACAACATCGCTCTACAGGTAAGGTCTTCACTAACACCTTGCACACGTACAAGATACTGACCTCTTTATACCAACCATAATCCCAATAATTGAAATAACGACATTTCACGACTTTGTCTTCCTTGAATCCGGATAGACCACAAGATCATGATCATCTAATTCACTCAACATGTTCTCGCTCCTTGACGACTCGTCGCAATCTACCAGAACCAAGTTCGAGTAATCCATAAGATTAAGCGTACCACCATGCAGACCAAAATTTCCAATGTGCAACCACGACAGTTGTGTTAAATTCGCTCCTATACAAACCATCAAAACCTTATAGGGTTTCCCCTGCCTAAGTTGGCGATCTTCCATTTTCCAAAATGCCCACACAAAGTGGTCCAACATCACGCCCGGTACCCACCTTTCTCCGAACAACTCCTTACTTTCTCACGAAGACTCAACAAAATATCAGTAGCTACCTCTTAAATTTTCAGTGTTCTAACAATGACTTGTTGGTCGTTGACTTCGGCGTCAACAGTCAACCTGTGATACTTTGACAATGCCTCCGACCAACAAGGATTCCCAATGGAACCTACTTTTTCCACGCATCCCAACTAACTCTGTCCCCCACCATCTTCACACGATGAAGGCTCAAGGCTCACCTGCAATGTAGTCAAATTACCAGACCACCTCAGAACTCCGACTCGACACTAATAACCTTTAATCAAATATCCACAATGCTACTTATCAACATGATGTTATAGAAAGTAACTTGACGACTTCGAATTCTTCTCAGACGTAACTACCCGCCGACAACCACATCTCAAGCTACCGAACAAAGGGTAGGCTACTACCGACGAACGTTCCTATCAACAATGACCGAGACCTTTTTTATTCACTGTCCTTCCCCAAAGGAAACACTAAGGTCATGCTTTGACCATCAGCGACTCGAACGACACACTTACACTCTCCAAACCCTTTCTCATTCTTTGTTGCAACATTTCTCACGATCTAGAGAGTTCATAGCTTTCATGCATGACAACACCAATAACATAAAAACCTATGACATGTTTGAAAATTTAGCAAGTACCACAGTACGATGCAAGCCTGAGTGCATGCTACACAACACCGCCATATTTGAATGGCCATTCTCAACGATTTTAAAGATCGTTCGCACTCAATCCTCTTGATAAAATAAACCTTTTCCGACTAAAATCGACGTTGGCACGAATGAAAAATACTTTCAAGGAATTTACTCATGCGATTATAGGAGTACGACAAAATTACAAACACTGAGCGAGTTAATCGGCTCTCACTTATAAAACCATGCGATCAAATGTTGTTATGGTTTCCACAACAAAAGTCAGCTTATTTAAAAAAAATTAAAATAATCCTCCCACAACCGAATTCTAAATTTATCACCCAACACAATAAATTTGTCTTTTTAGTACAAACACACGTTTACACGTGTCGTCACGTTACCAAAACGAATGCCTCGCAAGGTATACACACGCAAAAATATATGACATGAAGGACACCCGCAATTTGCTCAAAACATAATCCATGAGACTCACTTTCCATTGAAGGATATTCACTCTAACAAGGTTTGTTGATCGCACTCCCTACAATTTATCACATACTTCCCCCTTCCGACCAACCAGCCAGGATCCTCACATTTGCCACAACTCTCGGCACCAACGCTTCCCAACATCCTTGTATGTCCAACTATCTGTTACCACCGCGACTATTGATTCGTGGTTCATGCGTTCTCATATTGACCCAAGAAAACTTACCAACATTAGCTCATTTTCATCATGTCCTCACTCCAATTTATCATTCAACACTGATATCGTCTCTTAACCACCCTAGTCACCCTTCAATTAACTACATATTCAAAAGGCTCATTTCTATCATTCAATTCTTAGGTTGAAACTCTCCTGATTTCCATTGATCGACATAAAAAACTACCAAACCGGAGACTCCCTTGAAGCGAAGAGCTCACCTCCCATTGCTATTCTTCCCTTTATGGACCCAAGAAGTTCTTCATCAATACAAAATTACTACATCCCGCACAATGCTAATCCCGAATGGTATTAACCTTAAAATCGTAAACAAGCTCATATAGCATGCCAGACCAACGCTATCATTTCAATGATATAACTCACTACCCAAAGCTACCCCCGTCGATTGTCTCAACAATAGTAATCGAGTATACCCATGCACCTGTAAATTCATAATGGCATTGGCCAGATGCAATTCTGAATTTACCTTACATGAGAGTCCTCACTATCATTGTCACGACTCTCGATGATCAAGGACTTCCTTAAAGGCTTCCTATATTCTCAGTTGTCCCCCCAACTTCACAGTTTAAGTTTAGGCCCATCCAGTCACCTAAATCCCTTAAACTATAACTCTGATACCAATTGCACAACCCAAAAACTCAGAAATAAGCATAATCGACTTTCAAATAGACTCATGCCAAAACCTTCCCAAATCCACAATTTAGTACTACAAGGTTTGAGGAAAACAACCTTTTTCACAACTGAGAATTTATAAGAACGACTAAGACTGGAGAAGTAAAATTAGCAATCTTCTAAACTAAGCCCCGACTCACATCTTCTCGTTCCCCTTACTGAATCCTCCTACTTCCAAATCTCCTGAAAAAGTTTATAGTTTTGAAAGAGCGAGGGTTAGACCAAAAGGTCTAGTGAGTTCCCTCTAATAACAGTTCTCTAAGCATAGCATCATATAAAAAGATTTATAAACAATTATAAATCAGTTCAATTTTACAAACATCACACTTGCAAAACACGCTTTCGACGCACAATGAAGTCACACATAGGCGACAACGTGTCTGGCTCATAGTTTACAAATGTCTAACAATTGTGATTATTACATTTGTTAGACTATGTGTTTGATTCAAAAATATTACGTTTATTTTAGAGATTATGTGTTACGTTTACGTTGATAATATGTTAAAGTATTGTGTCTTTTTTAGAGATTGCGTTAATTTTAGAGTATTGCGTTTTTTTCGAAAATATTTTAGAGATTATGTGTTAATTTTAGAGTGTTGCGTTTACGTTGATAATATATTAAAGTGTTGTGCTTTTTTTGGAAAATATTTTAGAGATTGCGTAAATATTATAGATTGCGTTAATTTTAGAGTGTTGCGTTTTTTTGGACAATATTTTAGAGATTATGTGTTAATTATAGAGTGTTGCGTTTACGTTGATAATATGTTAAAGTGTTGTGTTTTTTTGGAAAATATTTTAGAGATTGCGTTAATTTTAGAGTGTTGCAATTTTTTGGAAAATATTTTAGAGATTATGTGTTAAATTTAGAGTGTTGCGTTATGTTAAAGTGTTGTGTTTTTTGGAAAATATTTTAGAGATTGCATTAATTTTAGAGTGTTGCGATTTTTTGGAAAATATTTTATAGATTATGTGTTAATTTTAGAGTGTTGCGTTTACGTTGATAATATGTTAAAGTGTTGTGTTTTTTTGGAAAATATTTTAGAGATTGCGTTAATTTAGAGATTGGGTTAATTTTAGAGTGTTGCGATTTTTTGGAAAATATTTTAGAGATTATGTGTTAATTTTAGATTGTTGTGTTTACGTTGATAATATGTTGTAGTATTACGTTAATTTTTTAGTGTTGCGTTTTTTTGGAAAATATTTTAGAGATTGCGTTAATTATAGAGATTGCGTTAATTTTAGAGTATATGCCATATTACAACTTATGCCCTTAACTTTGCAAACGGGTGTAAATAGCCCTATGGTTTGTAGGGATTTAAACAGTCCACGTGATTCCCCTACTACATGGAAGTCCAATAGATTGAGTGGTTTCTTTTTAAAATTAAGCAATAGACGAAATCAAAAAACTTAGGCCCCTTGACTTTGCAAAAAAAACCTAAATAATAACTATAACCATAAGTATTTTAATCGCAACATATCAGTTTGGATTTTGTCAAACGGGTGTAAATAGCCCTAAGGTTTGTAGGGATTTAAGCAATTCACGTGATTCCCCTACTACTTGGAAGTCCAATAGATTGAGTGGTTTCTTTACTAAAATTAAGAAATAGACGGAATCAAAAAACGTAGGCCCCTTGACTTTGCAAAAAACCCAAATAATAACTATAACCATAAGTCGTTGTCTTTTATTCCTTAGTTATAAGTTAGGTGCGTTGATAACATCTCTGCATTACTATGTAGGAAGATTTTCATTACGTATATTTGTCTTTCAAATGCCACCTTGGCTTCGCCAAGGAAATTAGAGATGTTTTTGCAGCGTGTCCACCTGAATGGGCACAGAATTTACACCAAATCTTTGGACGGACACCTTTCAGACCATGGCTCGAACTTACCAATACTGGGCAGGACCCCATCCTAGTCTACATGTTTTTACAGTTAGAGGTCTAGGTCGTCAATGCAGATCCAGAGGAACTGTATTTCGACGTGTGTGGGAAATAAATGCACTTTGGTCGTCGTGAGTTCTGTCTTATAATAGGACTCCTTTTCGGACCAACACCCTCCCTTCCTACCATATCGGAAGAGTCTTTCGTCAGGAGGGTTTGGCCCCGCCACGCACCAGGTAATTTGAAGATGAAAACCGTCATCCAGACGATGAGAGATGGCCTGCGTGAGTTATCCGATGAGGATGTTGTGCATGTTTGCTTGGTGGTGATGGTGGAAGTGATGTTCATGGGCCGTGAGCTAAGCCAGGTGGTTTCCGACACTGTCCTTAGGGCCGTCGATGACTTCGTGGCATTTAACAACTACCCGTGGGGTAGCCACATATGGAGCCACTCATACAAACAACTACACCATGCCATCGCCAGACGCAACGAGAAGAACAAGAACATCAACAAGAGTACGTTGAATGGGTTTGCACACACTCTGAAGGTTAGATAAGTAGTATAACATAAATAGTAATTCGTCTCTATTTTTGATTTTTTACTTACCTGTTTATGTTGTGTAATTCCAGATATGGATCTTGGAGATGTTTCCTTACTGTCGTCACCATTTCACCAAGCGCACCGACAGCGTCATTAGGGGAACTTGTTAGGACCGGGATGTTGTACTGAATAATGCTGCATGCGTTGGAATCTTCAACTCAGTTTCGGACGTACGCTCTCTTACTATATTTCTAATTCTTGTAATTAAACAAATAATTTTGTAACTTAGTCCTGCATATTAAATCTTATATGTTTTACAATATATTTAGTTGAGGCGACCGCCGCTCGAGAACCTCAATCCTACGGATTCCAAACAACAAACTCGTTGGTATCTAGACAGTGTCGCCTTTTTTGAAAGAGAGGCGGCCAGGCGACCGACGAAGATGACGAAGATAACGACAATGACGATGATGGCGCGAGATATCAGGATCCCCCTCGCCCTTCCCATCATGGAGCACTGCCTCCCGACCCATACCAACACAAGTGGGAATACTACGATGCGCTGCACGACCACGTCCACGAATCCGTCGAGAGACGCCTAAGAGAGCTCGAGGCCCTCACCGCACACCTTCACACTGTTCACGTTAGTGTTTAACTTAATTTGGGGATATTACATTCCATACTTGTATATTGGTTTGTGTATTGATATTACGTTCCATATTTGTATTAGGTGTCGATAAGCATGGCGCCGACCTACACATCGCCTGGGTACACGCATGCGGCATCGGGAGGATTTGCCCCTTTTTTGACCCCATCATTCCAGCAAAATGTAAGTGACGACGATTGCTCATTATTGTTCTATTTTTGTTATTACGTTCGAAAATTCTTATTACGAGTGCTCATTATAATCTATGTCACCAATTTGGGATGCCAAGTATGGCGTCGACCTACATGTCGCCTAGGTACACGCAGGCAGCATCGGGAGGATTTGTCCTTTTTTCGACCCCATCATTCTAGCAAAATGTAAGTGACGACGAGTGCTCATTATTGTTCTATTTTTGTTATTACGTTTGAAAATTCTTATAAGACCTATGTCACCCAGTTTGGGATAACGGAGACGGACTGTTACAGACCCGAAATAATGACGAGCGACGATGTGGTGGGGTTGTCGTATTCGATGGTGGAAGATTATGTGGGACATTCCATCCCGTATTTGATGGGGTGGGGGGTTGACACCACCCATGCGCAGATGAGCACTCCGATGGGTGGTGAGATCGTCGGAGACCATTTCAGGTATGATGACTTTCCCATGCATGCCCAAGCGGAGGAGACAGCAAATGCGGCGGAGCCGACAACACTTGCGAGGGGGAGATGGGCCGTTATGGCGGGGCCAAGCTTATGTTCCCCATATACCCAACAACCTTCGACCACATCGGTCCCTCCGAGAAAGACTAAGCCAAGGGTGAAGGCAAAGGGTATGGGAAAGGTTGGGGGAACACTACGATGACTTCAGCAGAGCAAACGATGCACATTTCGGCAGCACAAATCATTGACCAAATTTGCAATAATCAACTCCCCAACCTGTCATGTCCATTTTATGGCGGCCTTGACCTTGATGCCAGTTTTTTCAAAGTACTGCTGGGTCTAGATGCTAGGGGGAATTTTGAGGATCTGGTTAGTGTAGATCCCAGTGCAGTGCAAAACAGAATAATCAGCAATCAAAGATGAACAGATTATAGGTCACAGCAACTAGTCATATGATTGATAATACTTCAAAGGTTTAGGTTTACAGAGAGAATTTCTGATCAGGGTTTGTAAACCTAATGACTAGAAAACTGAATAATGAAATTATGAACTTCTAACCTTACAAATGAAATAGAAAACAACTTTAAATACTTAGGCACGCAGGCCTGATGGGCTTATCGGCTTGGGCCCATCTAATTAATTAACTTTAGAATAATTACATTACGAACCCTTATAAATACTTTATTCCACTTTCAACACACAGGACTTTCAGTCCTAACAATCTCCCCCTAAAGTTGAATAAAGCATTTATCTTCTTGAAATCTTCAAACATTGATCTTCTTTCCCTTTTGAATCTTTGAAGAACTTTGATGTTGCTTGACTTCATGTCTTTCCACGCTCCCCCTTGAATAAAGCTCTTGTTCTTCATAGTATCAACTTTGTAACCAGATTCAATGTACAGTAGCCTCGACTGAACGCACTATCAAGCAGATTTTAGCTGTAAAAACTCAATCACATCGGATCAGCACACAATAAAGATAATGTGAGAGTTACTTGACATTCCACGATGCATCTTCAGTTTAAAACAAAGAATCTGTCCTTGAACCGCGAGTTGAATAGGCTTTCAGCTTAAGAACTTGTTTCAATCAGCTCGTAGGAGGAATAATGAAGAAACTTGTAGCAGACACCACATGATACGGGAAAGAATCAATACAAACATTGAAAACTTCACTGTCTTCAGACAAACAAATTTAGCATAGCATTAAACTCATATCTTCATCTCTTTGATCTTTAGACCGTCTTCAGAAAAACAAACTTTCTTTCTTCAAAACTTTGAAATTGAACTTTGAAAAATTCTCCCCCTTTTTGATGATTTTGAGCATCATGATCATCAAAACTTCTTCAATTTCAACGCATTCTTTGATCTCCCCTTTATGATAATATGATATTCTTCGTCCTTTGATCTGAGTATCCGTCAATTCATGAAATGTATATATCCGAATCTTTTCAAATTCAGACATAATGGACAATGTAACCCTGATTCAACAGATGAAATAGTTAGTATGCCTGTAAGGAGCACAGAGCCACTTTGTACAACGGATGTACATTGGAAAGGAGTTTTTGTGATGTTCACTCCCCTAGGGCTTCCATTCAATCATCGAAAAAACCACAAAGTAATTTTCTATGAATGTTATGACAAGAAAACTCATTCCTTGTGTGCTCGTGAAAGTGTAGAAATGATTGAAGCTACTTAGCTTGATCAGGCTCAAATTGTGTAAACTGTTGAGACAACAACAGATATTACATGGACTCAATATGTATGAAAGAGGTGCGAAGGTGGGGCAACTTTCCTTATTTTTCAATATCTAAATCTTCCGATTGAAGACTAGATAGCAGATATGCTGCGTCCCCAAAGAAAATGAAACATTTCTTTGTTAAGAAAGAAACGAGTGGCTGGTGGGGTTATAGCAAGAGTTGGCATGGGCTCACTGCCTGTTTCAATGATGGTCACCAAGGAATGTGAACTAATCAGAATATGTGGCTGCCCGGCTCAGAAAGTGGTTGGTACAGAGTTCTGATATTCTTTTAACTCTGTTCTCACACCCTCTTTCTTTTTAACATTAAAGCTCACTTCTAACCAAACTCTCTTTTTCATTTTTTTCGCTCCACATAATAAGAAAAACTCAACCGGATGAGTTATCTCCCCCACTCTTTGAGTTAAGACCCCTCACCCCTCAATCACTCAAGGATAACTTCCGGGGTAGGAAACACTGGTTAACGTGAATCCATGGAAGTTTTGTTTAAGTTCTCACACAAAACCCATGTAAGTCCTAAAAAGAATAGTAGCTCAACAGCTTAACTTGAACATTTAAGCTCAAATAAGATAACACTTTCAAAATGTATGCTCATTAGATTTGAGCAATTAAACTTTGAAGATTTCTCAAAACAAGAATATTGAATGAATGAAATGAAATCACGAGATTTGTTTTGAGAATCTGACAATGTATCATTCAGATCAACTAAACTGGTTAGGGTATCAAAGAATTGGATATTATGTTTATATGAACAAATATAAACAATTTAGGAATGAAAGCACAAATTTCGAATAATGATAGATGCTCAACAACATTGAATATCACACGGGGGTATTACCATCGAAAAATTGTTTTGCTATGAGACATGGTAATAACAAATACAAATGAGGTACTGTACCTGTGTGTGTGAATACGTTACAGTATAAGTACAAGATAATACGCAAGTATTGATCTTTAAAAACACACAGTCAGTTAAACATTAATGCGCAAAAAGTAAAAAACATTTAAATTCACACTTCTAGATTCATGAAACCTTTTGAAAATCAGAAGTGGTTTGAACATTTCAGAAACTATTTTTCATGCTGGAAAGTTGTTCGTCTTCCAAACAATCAGAGATCTAGAATTAGAGGATACTTACTTTTAAGATCCCCCTCAAATCATGATATAATGATTTAGGTCTTTTAAGCTTCCCCTGGATAGTTGCAAAATATCCAGGTCTGAACGTTGAAGAACGGGTCCTGATCTGTCATGTGATCAGAAGCCAAAATTCGTTGAAGTCCGGGTTCTAAGCTGATTTACTTAGAAGCCATTGTTCTTCTACTCCCCCTTGACAGTAGGTGCCTGCAACAAAGAATCAGTTTTCGGCTTTGGTACCCACTGGTATTTGGTACCCACTGGTATTTGGGTCCATGAATGTTAGTTGCAGTTCTTGTGGGGGATATAGAATAAGAACCATACCAGAAATGATCCCTGGATTTGTGAATGTGATCATGTGTACGACAATAAGAACAATTGTCAGGATCGAATTCTCAACAAGAATTAATTCTCAGAAACAATATCAAAGAAGTTTGCGGAATAACACTTTGATATTTAATCAAACAGAAAATCAAAACAGAATATAATTAACAAACTGTAAACTTGTATTGAATGCTTTGAAGTTACAGGATTACTCACTCAACCTTAATATTGATGAACAGGCTCACCAATACGAATTCTACTTCTCTAGAATTAGGATCTATGCCTTGAGGTTGATTTTCTCTCTAAAAGAATGAAAACAAAAGTTAACTCATTATTCTAAATTATACACTATATATACTGAATACAAAGATAATTACAATAAATAAAATATCTTCAGTATATCTTCCATGTATATCTCTAAGCTTCCATAATCTTCAGATTATCCAGCTGTCATTCTCTCCATCCGAATCTCTTTAGCAGCACTAACCATGATCAGCAGCATTAACTTCTTCTAGCAGCATTAACTACTAAGCAGCACTAACTACTAGCAGTACTAACTTTGTTCAAGCAGCACTAACTATGACTAGCAGTATTAATAGTACTAGCAGTAGTAACACTCAACAGTATTAACCTTTAAGTCTTCTAGCAGTAGTAACTTTGAACCAGCAGCATTAACCATACTTGAAGAATTCTTCAGTTCCCAACAATCTCCCCCTAACTTGACTTTTAGGAAAAGAAGTCAAGTTCTTCAAATCTTCTTCAAGATGCTTTCAACACCTCAATTCATACTCCTAGATTAGGATCCAAACCCAAACTTTGATTAATGATTCTGCTAACCACAATCTTTGCCATTTCTGAATCTTTTGAACATGTAAGCTTTGCATTCAACATTGCTTGTAATTTGGCCTTGTTGTGATCATAGATTTTATCAACTAAGTAGTACTCATGATAAGCTCTGTCCACAGTGATGACATAGACTCCACACCTTTCAAATATCATCCAGTTTTCTATTCTTTGGAATTTATTCTGTAGATGCAAATCTCTGATCACATGTAGAACTTTGCTAGGGTCAAACATCATGCATAAGTACTCCATAGCTAATCTGATTAAGCTCATTCCTTCTCCTTTCAGTTCCTTTTCATATATCTCCAACCCAACTTTAAACATCTCTTCTAAATCTGATCTTGAACAACTTCTTATGAGTCTACCCCAAGTAGAGTACACTTCATATAGATCTCCCATTCTCTTAAGCTTGAAGTATTTCTTCCTTTGATCTTCCAAAATATCCCAAAAGATAACTTCTGGAGCTTTCATAGAGATGGCATCAACTGAAACTGATTCATCAGCTGTTGTAGTCATATAAAAATCAAGATTATATTGCTTATTGGATTGTTCTGGGTTCTTTACAGATTCATTTGTAGAAGTAACTGAAGGTTCTGCTGTTTCTGCTGTTTCTTCAACTCTTGGCCTTTTGTTCTGCTTCTTGGAGGCGATTGACTTCACCCTCTTCCCAGATGTAGCTTCTATACCAACACCTTCATGTTCTTCCTTCATCTCTTCAGTTTTATCTTTTGAAGGTGTGGTGTCCTCAGGGAATGGTTGTTGAATGTTGAGATCATGTCTCTCTTTCATCCTTCTCTCAGCCTTCTCCCTTTATGCTGAATCCCCTTGAAGCTTGGCCATTTCCTTGTTATACAACTCTTCAATCTGAGAGAATGCCATGTGAGTAAACATCTCCCCCTTAACACCAATTGCACCTTTCAGGAAGTTTATCATTTTTCTTCTTTCCTGATTGGCCAAAAATGTCTTGGAGGGTTGTCTCTTTTGCTTTTTGAATGGCATTCTTTGATTAAAAACTTTCACAGAGCTTTTCTTGGCTTGAGCTGCTTCTTTGATGCTTTTCTGATATTCTGCAGTCAACTTTCTAGCCATGATCTTTGCAAGCTCTCTATCCTTCTCTGATTGAAGTTGTTCTTCTTTTTCCATTTCAGCCTGAAGTAGCTTTGCCATTTCTTCATCTAACTCAATCTGACTCTTTTTCTTGGCAAGCAGTTCAGCTTCAACCATTTTCTCCTTTCCTTTTCCTTTTGTCTCCTTTGCCTTTTCTGTTGCCTTTTGTTGAACTTTTCCTTCATTGATGACTACTCCCTTGGCCTTTTGAGTAGCCTCAGGAGTGTCATTCTTTGCTTTGACTAGTGTTTCTACAATCTCCATTTCTTCAACAGAAAGCCCTGTTACTGTTGCTTCTGTTACTGCTGCTTCAGCAGTATTAACAGTTTCTGCTGCTTCAGTAAATTCTGATTCTTTTTCTGCCTCTTTCTCCCCCTCAACCTCAAATGCCCTCTCAGCTGGATTTGCTTTCTCTTTTTCAGCCTCTTTCTCCCCCTTGTTGGAAGCATCTTTATTAGTTGACCTCTTCTTTAAAACAAACTGTTTTCTTCTCTTCTTCTGTACAAGCTTTGTCACTATCTTCTTTAATTTGGCAATCTGAACTTGTTGTGACAGGATTACCAGCTTCATCTCTTCAATTTCTTTCCTTTGTTTGAGAACATTTTGGTTGATGTTGCCCATTGTTTCCATCAATTCATAGTAAGTATATCTGTCCTCACCTTCTCCAGAAGTGTTACCCTCTTTTGATGGATCATTGGATCTTTTATTAGTGGAAGTCTTCTGCCTTGCAGAAGCACTATCCACCCCTGTGGTTTCTTGGCACCAGGGACCTTCAAATGATTGCTCATTCAAAGTTGCCATGGGGGAGGTCTTATTGATGTTACCACTTTCCTCCTCTGTGCTAGCAGGAGTAGTGGCAGCCTCATCACCCATATGCTCTACCTCCTCCTTAGAGAGCACCTCCTTTGGGTTGGGAGACACCCTTGTGGTTTCCCTTTGGATATTCTCTAGGGGATAATTCTCCCTTAGAGGGCTTATAGGCTTAGTGGGTAATGGTACAAGAAGGGAAGGAACCTTCTTTACCTGTTTTCTCTTGTAAGTTTGGGTGATAGGAGAGGTTGGTTTTTCAAGAAGAGACTGGGGAATTGATTTTGAGAGGGAAGGTTGGGCCTGGCTAGCAGTGGGTTGGTCTAATGGGGGCCTTGACCCTGCTGCCATACCTTCATTGGTTTGGGACACCACCATCATTGTAGAGAACAATGGGGTGTCAACTTCTTCAGAGTCCCCAGCAGATCTTCTCATATTTGAGAAAACCTTGCCTTTGGGGGATTTAGGTACATATACCCCAACAGGTTGAGGTATATCCGTCAATTCATGAGTAATAACTTCTTGAACAAACCTGGGATACATAAAGAAGCTCTTTTTGTTTCCATGTTTGAGACAAGATCACTGAAAATCATTTTAGAAAAATTATACTTTCTGGCAGTGGCCAAGCACACCAAAGCATAAGCAATAGTGCTGCTGAAATCACTCCATCCAGTAGTCTTTTTGGAGATACAATGCATAAGAGTATGGACAAAGAAACGCCATTGGGGTGAAAATTTTGCTTTAGAGAATTTGAAAACTCCCAATGGGCCTCCATACCCCATTCTTGTAAGATTTGAAAACAGTTCATCGTTTGGGATAGAGGTTATACCAGAGGCATCGTCTAGACGTAGACTGATGCGAATAACCTCTTCAGTAACCGTTAGTGATTGATCACAGATTCTTGTCTTGATCATCTGCACACCATTCTCAACAACAATGGTTGCATTAGCCCAGAACTGCCTTTGATGGTCAATATAGATTGTAGGGGATACAATAAGAGCATGAGCAATGTGGCTTGACTTGAGAAAATCCACAATCTAATGAAATCCTGCAGCTTGCTTTGGCTTTTGTAGCATCGCAATCTCGTTGTGCTCGTCGATGAAAGTCATGGATGCCATTGATCTTAGTGAAAAGCTTGCTTGAAACTTCGAACTTGAGAGAGAAGAGGTTTTGAGCGCAAGAGAACAGTATGCAAAGAGTCGTTATGAACTTTTAGGCGGGCAAAATGTATTTATAGTATTCGGAATATAAGCAGTATTAACCTAGAGCAGTATTAACTACTAGCAGTATTAACTAACTAGCAGTATTAACTACTAGCAGTATTAACTGAAAGCAGTATTAACCTAGAGCAGTATTAACTACTAGCAGTATTAACTGAAAGCAGTATTAACCACTAGCAGTATTAACTGAAAGCAGTATTAACCACTAGCAGTATTAACTGAAAGCAGTATTAACCACTAGCAGTATTAACTGAAAGCAGTATTAACTACTAGCAGTATTAACTAACTAGCAGTATTAACTACTAGCAGTATTAACTGAAAGCAGTATTAACCACTAGCAGTATTAACTGAAAGCAGTATTAACCACTAGCAGTATTAACTGAAAGCAGTATTAACCACTAGCAGTATTAACTAACTTACTCCTTTTAAACTTGCTAAACACTGAGTACTGCTATGCATATCCTGAAACAGAAGATTAGTAACTCCAAGAATAATATACAGATATAAAACCACTTTTTGAGAAGGGGATTATTCAGAGTTGATCATTCCCACACTTGTTACCAAGAAAGTGAATCTACCCACATCAAAAGCTTTAGTGAATAAATCAGCAAACTGATTATCAGTGTGGACTTTGACAACTTGAATAAGTTTCTTTTCATTACAATCTCTTATAAAGTGATACCTGATCTCAATGTGCTTTGTTTTTGAGTGCTTGACTGGATTATTCACAATGCTAATAGCACTGCTGTTGTCAATAAAGATTGGAGTGTGTAGAAAGGTTACCCCATAATCCAACATTTGATTCTGAATCCATAAGACTTGAGAACAGCAACTTGCAGCTGCTATGTATTCTGCCTCTGTTGTAGATGTGGATACTGTGGTTTGTTTCTTGCACTGCCATGAGACTAGTCTAGCACCCAAAAACTGACATCCTCCAGAAGTAGATTTTCTGTCCAAGTTTGCCCCACCTAGATCACTGTCTGAGTATGCTATTAGGTCAAAAGGTGAGTTATGAGGATACCAAAGTCCCAATCTGGGTTGCCCTTTGAGATATCTGAATATCCTCTTAACAGCTTGAAAGTGAGATTGCTTTGGCCTAACTTGAAATCTTGCACATACACAGACTGGAAACATTATATCTGGCCTTGATGCTGTGAGATACATGAGAGAGCCAATCATGGATCTATAATGATGCACATCCATATCCTCCCCCTCAAGATCTGCTGTGATCTGCTTGTGTGTTTCCATAGGTGTGCTGGCAGGTTTTGATTCTGAGAAACCAAACTTGGTTAGAATATCCTCCACATACTTGGATTGACAGATGAAAATGCCATCTGACTTCTGTTGAACTTGGAGTCCAAGGAAGAAAGTAAGTTCCCCCATGGAACTCATTTTGAACCTTTGATGCATTAAATCCTCAAACTCCTTGCACATGTTGTTTCTTGTAGATCCAAAGATAATGTCATCAACATAGATTTGGACCAGCAAGATATCCTTCTTCTTTCTTTTGATAAATAGAGTCTTATCAATGACTCCTCTTTCAAAGTCATTTTCCAAGAGATAGGATGACAGAGTGTCATACCATGCTCTTGGGGCTTGATGTAGTCCATAAAGTGCTTTCTTTAATTTGTATACCCTGTCTGGATAGCTTGGGTTTTCAAACCCTGGTGGTTGACAGACATATACTTCTTCTTCAATTGATCCATAGAGAAAAGCACTTTTTACATCCATTTGATAGACTTTGAAGTTCATGTAAGAAGCATAGGCTAGGAATAGTCTGATTGCTTCTATCCTAGCCACAGGTGCAAAAACTTCTTCATAATCTATACCCTCTTCTTGAGTATAGCCTTGAGCCACCAGCCTTGCTTTGTTCCTTATGACAATACCTCTTTCATCTCTCTTGTTTCTGAAAATCCACTTTGTGCCAATCGCTCTGTGACCTTTAGGAAGGTCTACTAGATCCCATACATCTTGTAGCTTGAACTGTAACAGTTCCTCTTGCATTGCTTCTATCCAGCTAGATTCTTTCATAGCATCATGTGCCTTTTTAGGCTCAAGCAGAGATAGAAAACAAGAAAGCACTGTATGCTGTTGATCTTGCATTTCCTGAAGCCTGCTCTGATGTCTAGTCATTATAGGAGAAGAAATATCTCCTATTACCAGTTGTGGTGGATGATTCTTTTGAACTCTGGTGTTATGACTAGGTTCTTCATTCAGTCCAGCCTCAAGATTAGATTCATGCAACTCAACTGAAGTGTTTTCAGATGCCACTTCATTATTTTCTTGAGTCTCCTCATCTCTAGTTTCTGCTTCACTCTGACTTGGTCCAGTAAATGATTCCTTTTCACAGTCTTCAACAGAATTTACTGTGGGTATGGGAAAAATCACAGATTTAGATATACTTTCTTGAACTTGTGTGATCCCTGATCCTCCACTTCCTGTTCCTGTATACTCATTACTGAAACCAAAAGATTTAGTTAGTGAATCAATGTCAAATAGCCACTGAGGTCCAGACCCAACAGGATTTGGTGTGTTCTCATTGCATTTGACATTGTCACTTTCTTCAATTATTCTAGAAGATGAGTTAAATACTCTGTAGGCCTTACTCTGAGATGAATATCCAACAAGAAATCCATCATCTGCTTTGCTATCAAACTTACCTAAGTGAGATTTAGTATTTAGAATTGTACAAGGACACCCAAAAGGTTTGAAGAAACCAATGAAAGGTTTTCTTTTATTTAAAAGCTCATATGGGGTCTTGTTCTTTTGCTTGACCACTAGAACTCTGTTTTGGACATAACAAGCAGTATTAACTGCTTCAGCCCAGAAGGTAATTGGCAATTTTGAATCAGCCAACAGAGATCTAGCAGCCTCTATTAGTGTTCTATTTCTCCTTTCAGCAACACCATTCTGTTGAGGAGTCCTAGGAGCACTATATTGCCTTTCAATACCTTTTTCTTCACAAAAGGTGTTTAGATCATGATTTTTAAACTCAGTTCCATTATCTGATCTAATGACTTTTACTCTTTGATTAGTTTGGTTTTCAATTCTTAGAATAAAGGATTTGATAAGACCACTTGTTTCATCCTTAGTCCTTAGAAAATATACCCAAGTAAATCTGGAGTAATCATCAACAATAACCAAGCAGTAAGATTTCTTGCCTATACTCATAACATTTGTAGGACCAAACAGATCCAAATG
Source organism: Arctium minus (assembly GCA_954870635.1). Classification (NCBI taxonomy): domain Eukaryota; kingdom Viridiplantae; phylum Streptophyta; class Magnoliopsida; order Asterales; family Asteraceae; genus Arctium; species Arctium minus. Next base: position 125,485,983 of record OX941081.1, on the reverse strand, counting down.
CAGTAACTGGAGACAAGAAGAAACAGAACTTAACTCTTTGGTCTTATGAGAAGTTTTGTGTTGTTTGCCTTTAAGACAAGCAACACAATGATCATCACATGAAAAGACTTTTGAAGGTAAACCTCTTACAAGGTTATTTTTAACAAGATTGTTCATAGTCTTGAAATTCATGTGACACATCCTTCTGTGCCAGAGAGAGGATTCATCTACAGAAGCTTTTGAAACAAGACAATTCAGAGATGAATCACTATCAACATTATCCATATCAAGACAGTAAACATTGTCCTTTCTTGGAGTTCTAAGTAGTATCATGCTTTCATCAACTACCTTGAACCCTGGAGCAAGGATCATACACTCATTATTAGTAAATAATATACTATGTTGTTTGTCACAAACCTGTGATACACTTAACAGGTTGTACTTTAATTGATCAACATAGTAGACATCCTCAAATGTCATCTTACCTTTGGTGACATTACCTTTTCCACTTATCTTACCACCAGTAAGATTATCTCCAAATGCAACATGTCCTCCATTGATATGCTTGAAATCCTGAAGGCATGACATGTTGCATGTCATGTGCCTAGAGAAACCACTATCAACATGCCAAATGCTCTTTCCCTTGAGCTGTTGGTTGCCCTGCACATTAGATAAATCAATTAGTATGAATTAGGAACCAAGCCAAAGTGGTCTTGGGTACCCCTTTCTCATCAAAATACTTGCATTCTTTCTTGACAAGATTTTTGAACTTTAACTCCTCATTCTTGGAGTACTTTGTTACAATAATAGGCTTGGAAATATGTTTGCTAGAATCAGTACTAGTTTTAGAAGTACTAACTGCCTTGGCAGCACTTGCATGCTTAGCAGTACTAACCTTGTTAGCAGTAGTAACTGTGTTGGCAGTATTAACCTTTGAAGAGGTATTAACAGTATTAGCAGCATTAATATTTTCAGCAGTACTAACACTGTTAGCAGTAGTAACTGTGATAGCAGTACTAATATTGTTAGCAGTACTAACACTGTTAGTACTTCTAGGTACCCACATTTTGACACTTTCTTTTAAAAACTTTTTCTTTAAAGTGCCTTTACTTTCAATAGATTTCTTTATCACATGTTTCTTTCCAGCCTTCCTATAACCAACAGATTTTTGCACAAATCTTTGAAAGTTCATCTGTTGGTTAATAGGGTTAAAGTAACAATACTTAGCCAAATGATTCAACTTGCCACATATAAAACAAGGTTTTGGTTTATTGATTTTATTCAGATCAACTCCTTGTTTCTGAGCCCATTGATTATTCCAGTTTCTTTGATTTTCTCTTTTTAAACCAGAATTTAGGCTCTTGGCTTTATTGCAATCACACTGTTTACAAGATCCAGGATTCACAACTGTGGTTTGTTTGTAATGGACCTTGTTATCATTTCCTTTAGTCTTCTCTATCTCCTTGGACTTGACCCAGATTTTTTCACATCCCTCATTGGTGATAATATTGTTTTCTAATGGTATCTTTTTACTCACATTATTATCCCTGTTCTCACTGGCTCCTTTCTCAGTCAAATCCTTAACTACTACCTCATCCAAAGGATCTATCTTAAAAGCTTCTTCAGACAAGTCCTTTTTCTCCTTAGTTTCTAACAAGTCTGATGTAGGAGAAATATAGTTGTTATTGTAAGGAGGGGGTGTATTGTTGTATCCAATACCAGGCTTCATCTTATCATGTATCTGAGCCTTTAGAAGAGAGTCCATTGCTTTTGAAGCATAGGAAAACTTGTCTATGTCAAGGTTAACTTTTGACAGTTCCTCTTTCAGTCTATCATTCTCTTCTAAGGACTTAGACAGTTTGGTTTCTAACTCATTCTTTTCCCACTTCCAATAGTTTGTGTCATAAGAGTGTTGAAGTTCATTAGCTTGAAAGCCTTTGATTTGCTCTTCAAATCTCTCTACTATTAACACATAATCTCTTCTGTCTTTTTCTAATCTTTTGAGGTCATCACACATACTTTGATTGTGATCCCTGTATCTTGTAACAGTGTCAATGCAAGATTTAGTGCAAAGATTAGAACTTACCTCAGTAGGGAGATCAGACACTTCTGCCATAAGAGCTTGGTTCTGAATGGCTTCCTCAGCTTGATCACTCCAGTCAAATCCCATTCCTTGTTGAGAAACAAGGGCTTGAGCAGGATTCTTGTTCTGATTGTATCCTCCATTATGAGCTTGTTGGTGGTTATTGTTTGGAACAGCACTCCTGCATTCTCTAGCAAAGTGTCCTTTCTTGTGACACTTATAACATTCCACCTTGGTTTTGTCAAAACCAGCTCCATCTTCTCTTCTTTGAGAGAAGTTATTTCTTCCAGTTCTTTTAATGAACTTTTTCACCCTCATGGATAACATGGCCATCTGCCATTTAATATCCATCTCCTCCAGATCATCAGGGTGAATTTGATCAAGATCATCATTAATCAGAGAATTGCTGCTATGACTGGACAAAAAGGCTTCAAAGATAGTTTCAGTGCCTTTTTCTGAACTTACTCCACTGGCAGTACTAACTGCTTCAGGGTTGGTAGTAGTATCAGTGGATGCTGAAAGAAGTGCAACATTGTGAATATAACCAGAGGGCTTCTTCTTGGCTTCTACCTCAGTTTCAAAAACTCTTAGATCATTGTATAGATCATCAAGTTCTTTCTCTTCCAGATTGTCACTCTGTCTATATGAGACAGTGTACATTGTCCATTCATCCCCAAGAGATCTGAGGAACTTTCTGTTGATATCATCTTGTTCCATCTTCACCCCTACAGTAGCCAGTTCACCTATGAGTTTATTGAACCTATCAAAAGTTTGAGTCATAGACTCATTCTTTGTGGAAGTGAAGTTCTCATATTGCTGCTTTAGAACATCTCTTTGATTTCTTTTGATGCTCTTAGTTCCAGCAAATCTTTTCTCTAGAGCATTCCAGAGAATCTGAGCATCAGTGCAGTTGCAAAATTGATGTTGATATTCATTGGGAATGGCCAAGAGCAGAGTGCTCAAGGCCTTCATCTCTGTCTGTCTGATCTTCCTCTCACCATCTGTTTTTGGTGGAGGTCTTTTCCCATCTGGTCCTATCCTTCCAGCTTCAGAAGGACCATTCTCAATGATATCCCACATTGAGTAGTCAGTGAGAAGAATATATTGTTTGATTCTGATCTTCCACATGTCAAACTCACTTGGTTTGAGCATTGGAACCTTAGAAACCAAAGTACTGCTTGATTCTGTAAGATTTTCCATGATGAATAACTGTTTCTGAGAGAGTTATGCTCTGATACCACTTGTCAGGATCGAATTCTCAACAAGAATTAATTCTCAGAAACAATATCAAAGAAGTTTGCGGAATAACACTTTGATATTTAATCAAACAGAAAATCAAAACAGAATATAATTAACAAACTGTAAACTTGTATTGAATGCTTTGAAGTTACAGGATTACTCACTCAACCTCAATATTGATGAACAGGCTCACCAATACGAATTCTACTTCTCTAGAATTAGGATCTATGCCTTGAGGTTGATTTTCTCTCTAAAAGAATGAAAACAAAAGTTAACTCATTATTCTAAACTATACACTATATATACTGAATACAAAAATAATTACAATAAATAAAATATCTTCAGTATATCTTCCATGTATATCTCTAAGCTTCCATAATCTTCAGATTATCCAGCTGTCATTCTTTCCATCCGAATCTCTTTAGCAGCACTAACCATGATCAGCAGCATTAACTTCTTCTAGCAGCATTAACTACTAAGCAGCACTAACTACTAGCAGTACTAACTAGCTAAGCAGTACTAACTTTGTTCAAGCAGCACTAACTATGACTAGCAGTATTAATAGTACTAGCAGTAGTAACACTCAGCAGTATTAACCTTTAAGTCTTCTAGCAGTACTAACTTTGAACCAGCAGCATTAACCATACTTGAAGAATTCTTCAGTTCCCAACAACAATGGTATTTCTTACCTGACAACCTGAGTAATTGATCTCGCGAGTAGATATGATCAGGTTTACCTTTACTCGCTTTGTTCTTCTTGGCATTAGATGCATGTACACACGATTCTCTTTCTTTCAGCTCATCTTCAACTGGTTTCTTCTTCCAGACCAGTTCCTCATCTTTGTATCTCCTTCTTCTTTGATGTGTACCTGAACCATCTATATTGCTATCATAGAAAAGGTTAGTTTTACGAATCCGATCAAAAGATTTAACTGACCTTTGTGGAGAGACAGATTTCTGATTTGTACTTGATACAGACTTTTCAAGCACTTTAATCGTCGAAGCAAAGTTCTCTTTCTTTAACAAGCAGGTCAATCTTCTTCGTGAATTCAGACTTCGTTCTCTGCTCTTTTAGTGCCTTCTCAGATAGTTCAGATAACTTGGCAGTGAACTTTTTGATCTCAGTCTCAAACATGCTTCTCTCTTCTTCAAATCCCTTCTCAACATCATTTCTTTGGCCGGATATTTCTTTGAAGAATCCCACATTCTTTTGTTCAATGGCCTTCTTTTCTTTTTCAAACTTTTCTCTTTCAAGGATGATTACTTTCTCGAAAGCAGAAACTTGTTGAGAAAGTTTTATGCATTTCAGCTCAACTTCCTTCTCTCATCAGCACATTTTCTCAAGAATTCTGAGAACTGCTTTGCGAAAGATTTCTCTTTAGTCTCAAAATCAGATTTGTGTTTAGCAAGCAGTTGCTCCAAATCAGATAAACGCTTTTGAAGTTCTGCATTTACATCTTTCAGATCAGAGATCTTTTCCTCATAGCTTTCAGCGGAGACTGGTTGCTGAGGTTTAGCTTCCAAAATAGAAATCTTTCCTTTTAGCTCAGAGTTCTCAGCTTCCAATTTTCTTCCTTTTAAAATCTCATTTAGCCCTAACACCAACCATTCAGTACAATCCCACAACTCTTTTCCTGTCATTTTGTAGGTATTTATTTGATCAATAAGTTCACTAAAAATGTCACGAAAAAATTCACAAGTAATACTATCAGTTATATAATTTCGAGCTATATTGTTAGCCCTCTCTCTTTCCTCCTTTTCCACAGGTGAAGCTTCTGTAGGAATCTGGGATTGCATCTCCCCTTCAGTCAAAGATAATCTGATGTAGGGACCCACCTCATGTTTTTCCACACAGTTCAAAAAATGAACTTTCCACTCTTCATATTCTCTTTTGGACTGCAGCCTTGGTAGGTACACCATTTTGATCGTTTCGAATATAATGTATTCGCTCCGGCTTTGAAGAGAGATGAAACTTGAAAGTGCAGGGACCAAAAGTGACAAATTGTGAAACTTGAAAGTTTCGGGTCACAAATGACACACTACTGAAACCTTGAAGTACCGGGGCTAAAAGAAATGCACTGCAAAATGATCGTGAGACAAAAAATTTGACCTTTTTTACTCTTTTTTTTTTTTAAACCGGTCGAGCAGGGTACCGGTCAAGCAAAGGACCGGTATAGACAATGTACCGGTCGAATCAAAGACCGGAATATGCAAGATACCGGTCGAAGGAAAGACCGGAGTAAGCAAGTACCCGGTCGAAGGGTAAGACCGGAGTAGCAAGTACCCGATCGAATGGAAAGACCGGAGTAGCAAGTACCCGGTCGAAGGACGAAGACCAAAATAGCCGAGTATCGGTCGAATGCTAGACCGGAAACCACTAAGGTCCGGTCGATGCACCTACCCGGTCGGAGGGAAAAACCGGAGAATGCTAAGTTCCGGTCGAAGGGAATGACCGGAGATCACAACTACCCGGTCGAAGTAAGGACCGGTGTTTACAAACTCTCGGTCGAAGGCTCGGGTCGAATAACTATCGGTCAAAACAATAATATCGATAAACACACGTAACAGATACGATCGATCAACATATAAGGACGATAAACACGATGAATCGACCGAAGAACACGATGAATTTCTGGGATTCGACCGAAACCAAACCCAGAAACTTTAATCGACCGATGAACACAATTAAACCAACAGAAATCAATTCAACCGATGCGATCAAAAACCACAGAAACTTCGATCCTTCGATCGAATGAAACACAAATAATCAATCAAAAAAATCGACCGGATGCGATAACACAGAGAACTCACTTAGACCGATAGTTTGCAAATATATGATATTTCCAGATTCGATCGATAGCTATTAATTTTTCCAGAAGAGAGATTTCGATCGAATCACAGACACAAAAACTTAACTTTGCAGAAATCGATTAATCAGATAAACACAGAATGCAAACACTAACAATCAATTAAAGCAAATAAAGCAATTATCACAAGTAATTGTTTTTAGGGTTTTAGACAAACCTTTTTACTGGATCAAACCTTTTTGCCTATCTGCTCTGATACCAATTGTAGATCCCAGTGCAGTGCAAAACAGAATAATCAGCAATCAAAGATGAACAGATTATAGGTCACAGCAACTAGTCATATGATTGATAATACTTCAAAGGTTTAGGTTTACAGAGAGAATTTCTGATCAGGGTTTGTAAACCTAATGACTAGAAAACTGAATAATGAAATTATGAACTTCTAACCTTACAAATGAAATAGAAAACAACTTTAAATACTTAGGCACGCAGGCCTGATGGGCTTATCGGCTTGGGCCCATCTAATTAATTAACTTTAGAATAATTACATTACGAACCCTTATAAATACTTTATTCCACTTTCAACACACAGGACTTTCAGTCCTAACAGTTAGTATTTAAATATAGTCATATAAACAACTATATTTCTAATTACAGGTCTAACAATCTTTGTTTTGTGTATAACACATCGACTGTTATATCAGAATGATCCAAGAAGCCTGCTCTCCACAAGCGAGTTGGGGGGTGTGATGCACAACAACTTTTTTCAGTTCCTTACCCGGCCAAATCAAGGTTACAAGTCTGTGTACAAGTCGTAAAATGGCGAGGAGCATCAAAACCTTCCAGATTGGAAACGACGACATTAAACAAACTAATTAGGTCATATTCTTGGTCATTTAAATGTCAAACTACGGCTACACGACGCTTGTTTTTTTTCTGGAATCCCCACTGACTTCTTATATGTTCTGGTGATACGAGTCTGGAAGTGTTAAGCTCCACTTTCTTGTTGTACACTACAATGACGGTATGGCCATCAACATACTGACGTATGTTGGCTACATCTCCATCGGTAGCCATAGGTTCCAGTCCAGTCAACAAGTCTGCATTCAGACGTTTAAAATACAACTTATAATATTTTGGTTCGTCGTAGCCTAGCTCTTTCATGATCTGGTGAAGTAGTCACATGGAAAGATCGTCAACATCTAACATGTCAACATAGACTTCTAGACCACAGAAGTACTGTTTTCTAGGTGGTTCCGTGAAGTACCCTTGATGGTAGACTTTCATGGTGAACATTTGTAGATACTCAGTTGTTCATGATATGGGTTAAGAACGTTAGCCTTACACAATATTCAACGAAAGCAAAATCCGTAAAAATATAAACACTAACCATATAACTCGGTGTTAGAGGCTGGAAGCGCTTGAGATAAACATATGAAATTCCATACATGAGGATTTGGGGATGCCATATAAGAAGAGTTGTAAAACTTTTGACTTACTGAATAATGTGTTTCGTTTTGTGTGCTTTAGGACCCCCCCCAGCGTTCGATATTAATAGCCAAAGGTAGTGCCTGTAAAAGGCCTTACAGATTCGCCTGAAAAGCCTTCCAGATTCGTCTGAAAAGCCATTCAGATTCGCCTGTAAAAGGACTTACAGATTCGCCTGTAAAAGGCCTTACAGATTCCCCTGAAAAGCCTTTCAGATTCGCCTGTAAAAGGCCTTACATATTCGTCTGTAAAAGGCCTTACAGATTCCCTGAAAAGCCTTACAGATTCCCCTGAAAAGCCTTCCAGATTCGCCTGAAAATCCTTCCAGATTCACCTGTTGGACTGGTTCATTTCAATCCTTTTGGTTCGTCATTTCCAAGTTTGTTTAGATGAACTTGTTCATTTTGTACCGGTTGTTTTTGAACTCTATCAATTTATAATTTTTTAGTAGTATAAAAATATAAACGCATCAAACCACAAAATACATTAGACGGTTTTATTCATGAAACAAAAGAATAGAAAGTACAGGTTTGAAACAACACAAAAACTCCAGCGACAAACTACCAACATGGAAACTCCATATACGAAACCAAAAACACTAGCACCATCTAAGGATATAGTTCTTTACATTTATCAATCCAAGTTTATTTCTCTGTTACCTGCACTTACAGTATTGCAAACTCTTACATAATCTTGTTGACTTGTACACTGTCGTAGCGAATACGATCTTCTTTCTCCTTTATCTCCCTCTTCAACCTTTTTATCTCCTCCTTATCCACGTCGATCATTCTCAAGTGTTCAGCGTCTTCACCATCATTTCCTTCCACTCTTCAGTGAGTTGTTCGATCTCCGCTTCACTTTTCTCTATCGCTTTTTTCAGTCTTGAGGGCATTGTTTGTGAAGACGATGGGTTTGAAGATGATGCCCATGTGTTTAGTGAAAGAGGAACAATGTGTTTGGTGAAAGAGGAGACTATAATGATATGAAAATGGAGTATGGATGTTGTGACCCATACAGTTGGTATAATACGAGTATTTATAGCCACAAGGAGCAATTGGCTCAGCAGAAACCTTCAACCTTTTCTGGGGAATCTTGCAGGCTTTGTCGAGGAATCCTTCCAGGCTTTGCATGCGAATCGTTTCAGGCTTTGCAGGGGAATCGTTTCAGGCCTTGTAGGCGAATCATTTCAGGATTTGCAGACGAATCGTTTCAGGATTTGCAGGCGAATCTTTTGACCATATGCACAAAAGAGATCAAGAACCTATCTTGGCATCGACTATAAGTAGATGATCTGGTGAATTAGTAATTCACAACTTGCTATCTATCCTTTCTACCCTCTACACCGTTTACAAAAATTCTCTACATTTTCATAACTCTACGGATAGAGGTTCACGCTCTAGTTGGGAAAGGTCAGCGAATGGGGTTGGCAGTTCATGCTCCACCGACAACCAACAATTGAATGATGGATCTAGAAGGATTGACTGGAAGGCACCCGAGACAAGGGAAGAGTGGGCACAGCTTCGGAGAACTGCGGCCGATTACCCACTTACGGATTAGGAGAGAGAACAATATCACCAAGCACGGGAGGCATACTACCATGCTCATGGGGGAGATGAACCACCAACGTATCAATCTACCCAGCGTCCGGGTCTACCAATGTCTCAAGTAATTCTGGACAAGTTGAAAGAGTCATGTGATAAGGCTAATGAGGTAATAGAGAAGGTAAGAAGGATGTGGCTACGCAATAATGAATTTCAGAAAGAGAATGAGGAGAGTATTGTGGAGAAGAAACAGTTCTTGGCACAGATGAAGCATGATGTTAGGGAGATGCAACAAGAGATTGACGAGATAGAAGATGAAGTTAAAGAAATAAAAGAGAGCTACACCGGCATGGAGGAGATGATCAAGGAAAGTTCTGAATGGATCATCAAGATCCGGGAAATCTACCCGTAGTAGGTTTCACCAAGGGTGGTTGTTGTATGGATGCACTTTATCGATGGTTTAATGTTTTCTTTAATGCTTTAGTATTTACTTTATCGATGCTTTAATGTTGTATGGATGCACTTTATCCGTTTTTCTTTGATTTCAATAAAATAATGTTTTAATGTTAACTTTACTAAATACCACAAGAAAACTTAACAAGCACGATAAGGTAGATAAAATCAACACTGAACAAAAAAAACAATATCCCTTAGCATACAAGATGAGGTCGTTACAATCAAGGGAAGTCAATGTCAAGGTCAATGCTATCATGCCTTACGGTTCCATATGGTTCTAGGTTCGATGGACCCTGGGAGCGACTTCTTTGGCTACCTGAAGCTCTACTTCTGGGCACGGTTGAAGGGGGCAGGAGTTGGACATTCTCCACGAGTATGTCCTAATGCTCCACACCTAGTACACGTTCTCTGTATCAGACCTTCACCACGAGATGGACATCGATCATTCTTTCTTGGTCTCCTCGCACATCTCTTGGTTATTAATGGTGGATAGCATGGAGGAAGGGGGACGTGTGGCAAAACCCATGAATGAGGGGGTCCAACCAGATTGATTACTTCCTGATATGTTGACCGATAAGTATCGGACGTGTAGTAACCTAGATCAAGATCGCTGCAATCTCTATGATTCATTGACCTTGCAGCTGTGATGGCATGACCGCATGGTAACCCAGAATATTTCCATTGCTTATATTCACAAACACGGTTGAGCATATCGACAGTCGCGTGATAACGGGTATCCCGAACATGAAACTGATCATATCCAAACCCGCTTACCCTCCATTGCACATACTTTCCCTCCCTTTTGAGAATCTTCTCCTCTGCCATTGGTGTGAGATGATTACGTATTTCACCTACAAACAAGTGTTAAATGTGTTACGATTTATAAAGAACACGAGAAGAGAAAATAACATATAAGTTCAAGATTCCATAGTTTATCAACCTTCCTTTTACCGTCGAAGTAGGTACCACTCCTATTGAAACGATCGGAAGTACTCCATAAGTCCAATAATCGGTAACCTACAGGCAAAACGGGAGAGTGCATTCACCGACTCTGCACTATTGGAGGTCATTATGTTATACCGTTGTGCAGGAAAATGGGGCCTTCCAGCAGCGTCCATAACTTGTGCTCCACGATCTACTTCATATCGTAGTGCATCCATGTACCAGTTAAACTCCCTAATCGTATATGCTTTGCATGCCTTCCAGTAGGTCGGGCGGTTTGTTGTAATACGTTTGTCTGTGCTCTTCACGTTCATCTCCAAATGTCGACAACATAGGGCATGAATACGGAAAAAATTGCGGCGCTTATGGAAGGAGCCCTGTCCGACATAAACACCAACCCTTCCGGGACTCCGATACATTCTCTCAACATGGACAGAAACCAACCCCGCTCCTCCCCCGTCTCGGACTTGCCTACTCCGAAAGCCAAGGGCACAATTTTGTTATTTCCGTCCATGGAAACCGCCAAGAACATCATACCCAGGTAAGGTCCCTTTAAATGGCCATCATCTATTACGAGGACAGGATGCAGATTTGTCAAGAACGTGCGGATCTGCAAAAACATAGGTGGAGCAACTTTGTGAATGTTATAATTTATAATAAGTAAAGATACGATGTGTTAATATACGTATCACACATCCAAGGGCAGTGAAACACAACTCAAAACGTCTATGCGAATCCGTCCTTATTCTGGTGCATGTACCCAGATTATTCAACTCCAAATTATATAAGTACATTGGGAGTCGTTCGTACGACTCCTCAGGAGTGTCTCTCACCATTAGTAGTGCCTTGCATCGCACACTCCATCCTTGGTGGTAACTAATGATGAGCCTGTACTGCTGGCTGATATCATTGACGATGTCTTTCGGCCGAAATGCCCTGCTAGTGTCAAGAAACTTGCCTTTCAGTATGTGGCCTAAAGTCCTTTTGTTGGCCTGTTGGTGTCTGGAATTCAGTTAGGTCCTCGAACAAGTGTGTATGTCGTGCAACTTTATAATGGCAAACAACCCTCCTTTAGGACCCACGGACTTCGCCGACATATGCCATTTACAATTTTCTTGGTTACAGACAACCTCGTATCTTCTTTTGTCGGATTTCTTTGTTTTAAACACGAAACCCTCTTACAAGAACTTAATTCCAAGATGTATGGTCATTTTCTCCTTCGTATCAAATAGTTGTCCTTCACGTATACTTATACTGCGATTGTAAGGTGCAGGTTGGTAGGGTGGTATATGGGTCTCCGGGTTTGGAAGGGAAGGAGGCATATCAAAATAATCGTTTAACTCACCAAGTGATTTATTGCTAGGGGTATATGTTTCTTTTTCTTCGTCCTCATCAGTATCGGCATCTGATCTGTCTAGATCAAATAAACCCATTGTGAAAACATGGATTTTGTCATCAACATCTCCAACAAACCACCTTTCTTGGTCTTCTTCTTCTTCTTCTTCTTCTTCTTCTTCTTCTTCTTCTTCTTCTCTATATAAATAGTTGCGTCTCTGGAACAACATCGGGATAAGAATCGTTAGGACGATATGCATGATCATAATAAAGTGTGGTGTCATAGGATGCCTGAAATTGAGAATCAGGCTCCAGTTAACTACCACCGACATGGATTTCGTCATCACCTTCGTCATCACCTCCATCATCATCTTCGTCATCACCTTCGTCGCACATCAATAGTGCGGCATACACAAAACGTTCTGGAGGAATTTCTGAATCGGCTGCAATTTGCATAAAACCAAGGATTAGTTCATCGTTGGTTAGCTACACCATTGAGCGATCTTCACGTCTGAACACCAACTTGCAAGCAGCAGAATCTTCGATTCCACATTTTCCCATGGCATACTCAAGAATATGTAATGATTACTAGAATATGTACACCTCGCTTTGTGTAGCCAATAAAATCCCACTCATTGTTGTTTTGCACCCATTGACCATCGTAACATAAATAGAGCCTAGTTTTTTCAACAGGTGAACTCATTTTTTTCAGTAGTATAAAAAATGAAGCAATTCAAATGATGAAAAAATGAGCAAGAAAGAACAATGGAATGGATGTCATGAACGAATTTGCCTTACATCTTACTGATCTTTATAGAAAAAATTGAATGGAGAAGATAAATGTGAACCACAAATTCAATGACAATAGTACAGTTATTGTATGACAACCAGACCAAAGTGTGGAAAAAACAGTAAAATCAGGCAAAAAACGTGAAAACACACTTGAAATTACATGAAATCATAGACCTGAAACACTGATCAAACCCTATTAATTCACGACCTAACCCCGTGATTACACCAAAAACACGACCTAACCCCGCGATTTGGTTATAAATCCCGGGGTAACCCCACTATTTTAAATTTTTTTTGACAACCCCGGGATATCTCAAATCCCATCCCACAATCCCGGCCTTAATGGGTATTTCGGCAAAAATAGAGAGATTTTGGGCTTTTTGGTAAGATACGATTGAAATACGGGCACTTTAATTAAATTCCCTTTTTAAAATATAAGTCAAATGTCCTATAATAAGTTAGAGGGTGTTTGGGATTGCTTATTTGAAGTGTTTTTTAGCTTATTGCGGTGTGGCACCGGAGATAAACATTTTTTAGTGTTTGGATGAATAAAAATTAAAAGGGCCTATAGCGGTGCTATACCGCTGAAAATGAGTTTTTGATAAGTCATTTGGTTTTAACTTATCAACTTATTTGAAAAGTGCTTATGATTTTTTTTGGTTATTTTATATGTATAAGCAATCCCAAACATCTTCAAATAACAACTTATTAGCTTATTACGTTTTGGTACCACAATAAGCTCATCCAAACAATTTTTTAAAAACTCTGATTTGACACCGCATAAGTTAATAAGCACTTTTCAAAATAAGCATAAGTTGTTTTAAATAAGCAATCCCAAACACCCTCTTATACATATATATATATATATAGAGAGAGAGAGAAGGGGGGGGGGAAGATCATTCGAGAAGCAAACTAATTTGAGAGAAGGGAGAAGAAATGTGGGTCTATAATCTATTAATTAAAAATACCATAAATAAAAAATGAAAAATAAATTTAGAAATTTGGATAATTATCATTTTGAATTGGATAAATTCTTAAAATTATCATTATATCTTTTAGATTTATTTATTTTTTAATTTCAATTATTTCATAATTTTTTATTATTTTTTTTTCAAAATATACTTTTAACAAAAAAATTATAATTTTGACCAAATATCACATGTGATATCACTATATGAATATTTATACATATCACATATCATATTATCACATGTGATAATTGTATATATTTTAGTTAATCATATGTGATTATGTATATTTATATTTATAGATCTTTTTGTGATGTAAATATAATCACATGTGATTATGCGTCACTTATATTCAGACATAAATTATCATATGTGTAATAACTCTAGTTTAAAAAAAAGAAAACAATATATATTTATGGCATGCATTTGAAAGGCCTCAAACGACCGGATTGTGAAAGGCCATCATCAATTGGCCATTTATGTTGCATCCTTTGATATGCTTCGAAACCGACGATGGGTTAATATAAAAGGGACGATGCATGAATGGTAACCATATGTAAAAACTGATGAAGAAGGAGAGTAATAGAAAACAAGAAAGAAGACGAAGGTTCGCTACGAACGCGACTACTTCGACGTCAATCGGTAAGTGTTTCGTACCTTCCGAATCGAACTCTTGTTTTCTATATAGTTACTTTAGTAGTTCGATCGGTCTGGTGGGTTCCCATAGGGCAACGGTGGCCAACGGTCACCGCTAATACCCTCACCGTTCTTCACAATTGTAATATTGGTGACATCAGGCTGTCAAACCATGAGCTCATTTTGATTCAAAAAGATGAAACTTATGGTTTGTGTGGGTGTCGGTCAATATAAATAATAGATGACCGATATATCACAATCACAGTGAATCGAATGTTTTGAAACTCGTTATGATGAGAGTTTCCTTCGGAGCTGTATATATGTATTCATATACTAAGTCTCGTTGGCTATGAGAAGGGAAGAAAAAGTGCAAAAGCACACTGTTAATGGAGATTTGTATTATACTCTTTGGAAGGAGTATATATATATATATATATATATATATATATCATGGAGTCATGGATGAATCAAAAACAACCTAATGTATGCATGAGTTTTCTTTATATACATTATCTATGGGTATCTCATGCATTTGTATTATAATGGTTGTGGCTTGAGATGGATGGTAGGAGAAATATATATACACAGTGATTAAGGCGTAAGAAATGAAAAGAGAAAAGAATAGTTAGTATATATATAGCATGATCGATTAGGACCTGTTATGTATATATATCTATATATGTATGTATGGGTTAAATCATGTGAGAACCAATAAAAGGTTAAGAACCTTAAGGACTAATCTAATCCATCGATTAGATTAAATCATAGGTCACTAAAGAAAGAAGTTTTTTTGAAATAAAGTGGTGAAATAAGGGTATTTTGGTCAAATCAGAAGTAAATTGAAAAGGGTTTTTGGGCTTTATATTGTTAAAATCAAATCAAACAGGCTGTAATCTCAATCATCTTCAACCTCCCACGCTCGATCCCTTTTCCCCTTCTCGTCAAATCTCCAACTATAACTCAATGCCTCTTGCCACCGCCGCCTCCTCCTCGGCGTCGTGCACGACGACTTCATATTCATCAATATCGTGCACTACGACTCCTCTGCATATATTTACCACCACAGACCCTTTTCTTCGATATTAACTTGACAAGACCTAGATCAACATCAGTGGCTACCACCGACATTTATCTCTCTCTCCCTCTCTCTCTCTCTTCTCTCACTCAAACTCCGGAGAACACCGACGATGATTCTCCCATCCCGAACGCTGCTGAACACCGACCACGACCCGATACTCGATGGGAACCCTATGCTTATCGCTCCTTCAACCACGGTCATTAGTAACCGAAGTCACCAAAACGAGATTCACGGTTTAATGATCGACTAGGTTTTCTGTCTATGTATCAAAAGTATAGGATCTTCGTTTATGATTCTTCTATATCTATTTCTATTAAATAAAATAATTGGCTGTAAAATGATATGGAACTCAGATTTCTCAGTTGTTTTTAAATGAAGGTTTCCAGTAAAATTATGTTTCATCTTGTGAATCTGTGTGTTTCATTTGGTGAATTTGAATCTTTGTGTGTTCATTTGATGAATCCGTGTGTTTCATCTGGTGAATTTTAATATTTGTGTGTTTATTCTGTAAATCTATGTGTTTCATGTGGTAGATCAGTGTGTTTCATGTAGTGAATATGTATGTTTCATCGAGTGAATCTATGTTTCAACTAGTGAATGTGTGTTTCATCTCGTGAATCCGTATTACCAAAATGAGGATTATGCCCTTTTCTATTTAAAAACAACTTTCAATTAAAACCACATGATCAAAACCAAAGTAAGGCTTAGGTCGGTTCTCACGGTTCTCAACCTTTTTGTGGTTCTCATTTGATTATCGTCCTATATATGTATATATATATATATATATAGGGAGAGGTTCATTTGAGAAATGGTTAAAGTATGAGAAATAGAGAAGTAATCTTAGCCATTCATCTGGTCAACATTTACGGCTTTGACCGCGAAGCACCAGATAATTCTTTGCATGGTCTATAGAAGGTAGAGGGGTAGTTTCGTAAAATACGCGGGATGAGTTCATATATGAACCTATATGATTCACAAATGAACTATCAATTAATTAGTTCATATGAGAATCAGTTAATTAGATCATATATGAATCACAAAAGTTCATATATGAATTTGTTAATTAGTTCAACTGATTCATATATGAACTTACAGTTAATTAGTTCATATGTGAATCAGTTAATTAGTTTATATATGAATCACAAAGATTCATATATGAATCAGTTACAAGAGTTTAGATGTGAATTACGCTGATTCACATATGAACATATAGTTCATATGTGAATTATACATGTTCATATATGAACATAACCCGTGTATTTTGTAAAAATTACGAAAGTGTCATTCTATTTTTAGAATAGCCGCAACTTTTGTCCAGTCAAAGCCGAAATATTTGACCAGTCAAATCCGATCTTGACCGTATGAATGGCTAGGATTATTTCTCTATTTCTCATATATTTACCATTTCTCAAATGAACCTAAGGATATATATATATATATATATATATATATATATATATATATATGAATGTTTATGATTAAACACGTCGAAACGAAGAAGGTTGGCCATAGATCGTTAAAAATAGTGTCATGGGACCATTCGATCATTTCTAGGGGTGTAGAATTTTATTATTAAAGTTAATGACATTGGATTTGTAGGGAGACGCTAGCCACTACGAAGATCGGTTTGGGTTACAACGAGTACTATGAGTTATACGTGCATTTTAATAAAAAGGGATGTATCTTCTAAATTGTTTACAAGCTTATTGAAGTTTTATCAAGATTTTTGATATGTCGTTTACACATTAAACGTGAAATATTTCTATGATACGTGATTTGAAATTTGTGTGACAATGGGAGTGTACTACGGTGTAAGACCGTGTCTAACAAGGCAAGTATGTTGTGTGAGCTTGTCTAAAGCCGTAAGTGCAAAGATGTTGTGTGAGTTAGCCAGGTAAAGCTATGTGAATTCGACATCTCCCATAACGCCATTAGCTTTGTGAAAATTATAGTGTTTCTACCGTATGCATGATATACTTATGATGCTTTGTGAAATTTATTTATTGATATTTCTCATACATAAAAACCGTGAATTCACTGGGCCCTAGGCTCACCCAAAGTCTTTTAAAACTTTTGCAACCCAGGCGGCTACTAGATTGGAAAGAAAAATGGGATAAAGCGTAGATCGGTTGAGTGTGACATCGGAAGAATGATATGTGCAATTCAAGGCACTGATACATAGAGCAAAATTATGTTCATCAAAAATGTAAAGTTAGAGATCTTATTTCCGCTGCAATGTAAGTGATGATCTTAGGATACAATATTTGTAATATATTGAGGTATTTGAAAATTTTGGGATGTTACAATATGTGATAAAAAAAAATTCACCTAGTGGGATCATATGTGATACATAATAATAGATCATATGTTAAACAAAGTTAATCACATGTGATTCAAAACGTAAATCCAAAAAATAGAAAAAAAATGGTGAAATAGATAATGAATTAATTGTGGATATCACATGCAATATTTGATGAAAATTATGATTTTTTTTAGAGCAAATTACGTTTTTAGTCCCTATGGTTTGTTGAAAGTTTCTAGTTTCGTCCTTATGGTTTTGAAATTATAATTTTCATCCCTATGGTTTATAATCTTTACCTATTTCGTCCTTATGATTTAAATTTTATTGCTTTTTACATCTTTATGGTTTACAATTAATCCATTTTAGTCCTTCATACTTAAAACTAGTGTTTTGGCCTTAGGGACGAAAATATAAATGAATTGCAAAGCATAGGGACGAAAACCGAAATTTAAAACCATAGAGACAAATCCGAAATTGGTAACAAACCACAAGGACAAAAACGTAATTTACTCTTTTTTTTAATCAAAAGTGTATATCTAAGAAAAAAATTATATAAATTTGATAAAAAAATTATAAATTTATTAAAATTAAAAAATAAATAAATTTAAAAGATATAATTGTTAAAGGATTATGTTCCATCATCAAAGGAAGTGATTGAAAGAATATTTTCCTAATATTAGAATTTACCATGATGCATGTTTCATTTTCTTTGTAAACTCCTCCCTATTTAAAGGGCTTATGATTAATGAGAATTACAGATTTTCATTCTCTCTATTTACTGTTGTTCTATTCTGCTTTTCTTGTAACACGTTATCAGCACGCTAGTGCTCTGTCAATTGAATCAGGTACAGTTTCATCTATATTTCGGTTTAATATGCATTACCAAGTTATTCCATCATGATTCATTGTCATGTTTATCACAATCTCGTTTATTGCAAAAAAAAATTTATTTGTTTTCTTTTCCTTTTAATCCCTCATGAAGTTATTTTCTTGTTTAATTGTTTGTGACAGATACCATGTTTTTAAGAAAATAATAATAATAATAACACATAATTTAATCATATGTTTTAAGTTCTTGCCATTCATCGTGTCACCATATTTTGATTATAAATTGTTGTTACACGATACCAATTAAGTTTTATTACTTATTTATTTTAATTAGATTGAAATAATTTGTGTTTATGCATTCAAATCATTGTAGTTTTAGTTTTCTACCATTATTGTTATTTATTTATTTAAGATTGTTCATTAGTAATTTTTATCTATGATGACGATTAAAAAGGAAATTATATTTTTAATTAATTAAGGAAATTATATATATAGAATATTACATGAAATCGCCTTTTATGAAATTTCTCATCAACCATCTTTGCAGTTAGTTTCATGAGACTTTTAAGTTTACGATACAAGTAATTTGCATTATGGTTTTATTTAATTATTAAGTTCATAAATATTAATTAATTATTTTACTATTAGTGATTCATGAATATCTGATTGTTAAATGTATTATTATTGTTTTGTCGTAGATATAAGTATCAAATTGTTTATCAAATAAAAGTTAACTGATTTTATGAAATTGACCTTCTTTTCGCAACACAATAACAAAAAGTTCACATGTCATAAATTGATTTGTATTTATCTTATTTATGCTCTTTTCTTTTAAATTGTTTATTATATTTAATGTTTTGAGCATGTTTTTGTAATACGTTTACATTATTCATTTAGTTTTATTTTAAATGGTTTTGTTTAAGCTTTGTTAATTTAGTTATAATATGAAGTATGTTGAATTGATTTACTTACATAAATATTCATATATTTTCTTTAACTCATAACTATTTATAATTAAATTTATTTTTGGGAGTTACACTCCATTATATCTGATTTATTTTGGTCTCATACCAAAATCTCATTAAGTTCTATAACTCCTAATATTAAACTTTATTACTAAAAGTTTTGTTTGTAAAATAATAATAATAAAAAAAACATTTCGAAATTATAATTGTTTGCCTTAAATCATAAATTTGGACGATACACTTCCAATCCATCATATCTTTTGGCCTCTAGCCAAAAGTCTCATACATACATATATATATATATATACATACATATATACATACATATATATATATATATATATGTTTGTGCCAAATATGGAATAATTTGATCTCACATTTTAGCCTCATGCCAAAATCTATAACATTATTGATGTTATTCATGTATTCCATAAACAGAGTAATCGCATGACATCGAAAGATTTTGTCAAATGGGTGTAAATAGCCCTAAGGTTTGTAGGGACTTGAGTAATCCACGTGATTCCCCTCCTACCTGGAAATCCGAAAGTGGTTTTGCGATTTATTCTCGAATATTGAAATACTAATATAACATTTTTCAACAAAATAATGTTTGAGAATACCAATATTTAACAAATATTATACTACCATGATAATTAAATTTCATGATTTTTGACTTCCTAAAATAAAATACCTTATCTCTTGTTTATGTAGATGGTTGAACCAACCCGTCCCGAATTTGATATCTTGGATTCAGAAGGACTTGAATACCACATATGAATATCCAATGTAAAAACTACTTTTGTCGAAAAGGTACAAGAATATATACCTAAAGTTAATTAGCTCCCTATTGACCCTAAAACCAACCTTCTAAAAAGGTACACACATCATGTTTTGAGACGACATATAAATCCTAATTTTTATAGGAATATCTTTACTAGAAACCCCCAAACTACTGTGGGATGCCTCGAAAGAGAGAATCGGGAGTATTCATGAACATGTACTTCCCAAACTAATCGTACAGCGGAATGAAACCCATTTACTCGATTACAAAAAGGTAAATGATTTCAGCAAAGAAATGTTGTATCCCAAAACGCGTCTCAATCTCTGTGGCAAGGAACTCACAGAAGATGACATGCTTATGACATTATTTTCACCTTTCATATATCAAGTGATATTAATGAACCAATATAAGTTGAAATGTAACATTTAGACAAACTCATCAACCTACTGCAAGTGGTTGAGAGACATAAAAAGGTCTTTTTAAATAATAACACAGGATATGTCGGGACAAAGAAAATTCCCGAGGTCAATAATGAAAGAGTTAGATGTGGAAACAACTCCAAAGGATTGTAAGTTAAAAACAATTTCACATATGTGAAATTTATGCACCATGTGGACGAGACCTTAAAAAGGGACAGGGTCATGATAAGAGTTAATAAGGATTTTTTAACACCTATAATAGAGATACAACTATTGCCCGAGGTGATAATGAACAATCTGTTAGGACTGAAAGTCCTATGTGTTGAAAGTGGAATAAAGTATTTATAAGGGTGCATAATGTAATTCTTTCATAGTTAATTAATTAGATGGGCCCAAGCCCATTAGCCCATTAAAGTCTGTAAGCCTAAGTATATAAAGGCAATTTTGTTTCATAATTAGGTTAGACAGTTTAGAGAAGAGTTACATAAGTCATTTGTTAGATTGCTAGTCTATAGGTTTACATATTCTGATCAGATATTCTCTCTGTAAAAACCTAAACCATTTGATTTCATATTAATCATATGACTACCAGTTGTGGCTTGATTATTGTTCTACATTGAATATTTACTATTGATTGCACTGCACTGGGATCTAAAATTGGTATCAGAGCAAAGAGACTAAAGGTTTGATCCAGAAAAAGGTTTGTCTAAAAACCCTATTCATTTATCTGCTTAATCTGCTATGTTTTTGGTTGATCTGGGTCGATTGATATTTGTTGTTTATCGATTACAGTTTATTTGCTATTATCGGTCTAAGTTATCTATCGATCTGTTTGATTTCTGAGTTATTATCGATCTGGGTTGTTTATCGGTCTAAGTGTGTTCATCGAAAATCAATTGATTTTTCCGGTCTAAGCTTACTACTGTTGATTTTTTTTCATCGGTCGATTTTTGCATAGTTGTTTGAATCTGATTATTTGTTTATCGATTTTAATTTCTGGGTTTGGTCTCGATCGAATTCCAAAAATTCTTCGAGTTCTTCGTGATTATCGGTCCTTATCTGATTTTATCCGTCCTTATCTGGTTATCTATTATTGACCGATAGTGTTTGACCGATAGTTTACTTGACCGATAGTTTAGTCGACCGATAGATATTGGCCTAATAACCTTCGACCGGGACGTTGTTGTTACCGGTCTTTTGTTCGGTCGATATATAGTCTCTACCGGTCCTTTGGTTCGATCGGTGCCTTGTAATTATCGGTCGTTTATCCGACCGGTACTTTGACATTATCGGTACTTTGCTCGACCGACTCATTACCTTAAACCGATACCCTGCTTACCGGCCTTTGTCCTTTGACCGATACATTGTCACTTCCGGTCCTTTGGTTTGACCGATATTCGTACTTGACCGATACCTGTCCTTTGACCGGTACTTTATTTTATCGGTCCTTTCGTTCGACCGGTACTTTGTCTATATTGGTCATTCGCTTCGACCGGACCCTTGCTCGACCGGGTTTGGTTAAAAAAAAAAGGTCAAATTTTTTGTCTCACGATCATTTTGCAGTGCATTTCCCTTAGCCCCCGTACTTCAAGGTTTCAGTTTGTCATTAGTGACCCTAAACTTTCAAGTTTCACACTTTGTCACTTTTGGTCCCTGCACTTTCAAATTTCATCTATTGTCAAGTTTTTCAAAAGCTTGAATTAGATAAGTCGAAATGGTATATTTTTCTGAAGTTCAAGGCCTCAAAGTGGAGAACACAAATCTCCAATCATCTTTAACTTTTTACGTAAATAGGGCAAACCAATATGCTGATGAGAACAACACACTGAAAGAGGAAGTAAGTGCATTAAAGACACTTAATGAAGATCTTCTTACAAAGACTTCTAGGCTGAATGATGAGAAAATACTGAGACTGGAATCTGATAACTCTGAGCTAAAAGGAAAGATCTCTGATTTGGAGCAAAAGATTGCAAAAGACAAATCCGATTTTGAGAATAAAGAGAAATCTTTTGCAAATGAGTTCTCAGATTTTTCCAGAAAATGTGCTGATGAGAAGAAAGAAGTTGAGCTGAAATGCATAAAACTTTCTCAGCAAGTTTCTGATTTTCAGAAAGTAATCATTCTTGAAAGAGAGAAGTTTGCAACAGAAAAGAAGGCCATTGAACAAAATAATGTTAGCGTCTTCAGAGAAATATCTGGCCAAAGAAACAATGTTGAGAAGGGATTTGAAGAAGAGAGAAGTAAGTTTGAGGCTGAGATCAAAAAGCTTACTGAGAAGCTATCTGAACTATCTAAAAGTGTGCTGAAAGAGAAGAAAACGAAGTCTGAGTTCACGAAGAAGATTGACCTCCTTGTTCAAGAGAGAGACAAATTTGCTTCAAAGATTAAAGAGCTTGAAAAGACAGCCTCAAGCTCACATCTGAAAACTGTTTCATCAAAAAGGCCAGTTAAATCATATGATCAGATTCGCAGTACTAACATTTTCTATGATGAAAATGTAGATGGTTCAGATACACAAAGAAGGAGAAGAAGAAGATATAAAGAAGAGGAACTGGTCTGGAAGAAGAAACCAGTTGAAGATGAGAAGAAAGATGAGCTGAAAGGAAAGAAATCATGTGTACATACACACAAAGCCAAGAAGAACAATGCACGTAAAGGTAAACCTGATCATATCTACTCGAGAGATCAATTAATCAGGTTATCAGGTAAGAAATACCACTGTTCTTATTGTCGTTCACATGATCACATTCACAAAACCAGTAATCATTTCTGGTATGGTTCTTATTCTATATCCCCCACAAGAACTGCAAATAACATTCATGGACCCAAATACCAGTGGGTACCAAAGCCAAAAACTGATTCTTTGTTGCAGGCACCTACTGTCAAGGGGGAGTAGAAGAAAAATGGCTTCTAAGTAAACCAACTTAGAACCCGGACTTCAACGAAGTTTGGCTTCTGATCACATGATAGATCAGGACCCGTTCTTCAACGTTTAGACCTGGATATTTTGCAAATATCCAGGGGGAGCTTAAAATAAATAAACCATTCTATCATGATTTGAGGGGGAGCTTAAAAGGTAAATATCTTCTAACTCTAGATCTCTGATTGTTTGAAAGAAGAACAACTTTCAAGCATGGAAAACAGTTTCTGAAATGTTCAAACCACTTCTGATTATCAAAATATTTCATGAATCTAGAAGTGTGAATTTAAATGTTTTTTCATTTTTGAGCATTAATGTTTAACTGACCGTGTGTTTCCAAAGATCAATACTTGAGTATTATCTTGTCTTTATACTGTAACGTATTCACACACACAGGTTTAGTACTTTATTTGAATTTGTTATTACCATGTCTCATAACGAAACAATTTTTCGATGGTAATACTCCCGTTTGATTTCATATGTTGTTGAGCATCTATCATTATTTCCAAATTTCTGCTTTCATTGCTAAATTGTTTATATTTGTTCATATAAACCAAATATCCAATTCTTTGATACCCTAACCATTTCATTTGATCTGATTGATACATTGTCAGATTCTCAAAACAATTCTTTTGATTTCATTTCTTCGATTCAATATCTTTGTTTTGAGAAATCTTCAAAGTTCAAATGCTCAAATTTCATTCATATTTTTAAATGAGCATACATTTTGACAGTATTATCTTATATGTGCTTAACTGGTCAAGTTAAACTGTTGAGCATACATTCTTTATAGGAATTACATTGGTTTTGTGTGAGAACTTAAACAGAACTTCCATGGATTCACGTTAACCAGTGTTTCCTACCCCGGAAGTTATCCTTGAGTGATTGAGGGGTGAGGGGTCTTAAATCAAAGAGTGGGGGAGATAACTCATCGGGTTGAGTTTTTCTCATTGTGTGGAGCGGAAAAATGGAAAAGAGAGTTTGGTTAGAAGTGAGCATAATGATAAAAAGAAAAAGGGTGTGAGAACAGAGTTAAAAGAATATGAAAACTCTGCGCCAAACACTTTCTGAGCCGGGCAACCACATCTACTGATTGGTTCACATTCTTTGGAAACCATCATTGAAAAGGCACCTAGCCCATGCCAACTCTTGCATTAACCCCACCAGCTACTCGTTTCTTTCTTAACAAAGAAATGTTTCATTTTCTTTGGGGACGCAACATATCTGCTATCTAGTCTTCAATCGGAAGATTTAGATATTGAAAAAGAAAGAAAGTTGCCCTACCTTCGCACCTTCTTTCATGCACATTAAGTCCGTGTAATATCTGTTGTTGTCTCAATAGTTTACACAATTTGAGCCTGATGTAGCTAAGTAGCTTCAATCATTTCTACACTTTCACGAGCACACAAGGAATGAATTTTCTTGTCATAACATTCATAGAAAATTCCTTTGTGGTTTTTCGATGATTGAATGGAAGCCCTGGGGAGTGAATATCACAAAAGCTCCTTTCCAAAGTACATCCGTTGTACAAAGTGGCTACGTGCTACTTACAGGCATACTAACTGTATCATTTGTTGATTCAGGTTTACCATTCCTAATATATCTGAATTTGAAAAGATTCGGATATATACATTTCATGAATTGACGGATACTCAGATCACAGGTGGGAGAATGTCATATTATCATAAAGGGGAGATCAAAGAAAGTGCTGAAATTGAAGAAGTTTTGATGATCATGATGCTCACAATCATCAAAAAGGGGGAGAAAAAGTTCAATTTCAAAGATTTAAAGAAAGAAAGTTATTTCTGAAGACAGTCTAGAGATCAAAGAGATGAAGATGATGTTTCAATTTTTCAAAGATGAAGATTTCAAAGTTTGTATTTCTTCTTTTCCGTATCATGTGGTCTTTGCTACAAGTTTGTTTATCATTCCTCTTATGCGCCGATTGAAACAAGTTCTTAAACTGAAAGCTTATTCAACTCGCGGTTCAAAGACAGATTCTTTGTTTTAAACTGAAGATGCATCGTGGAAAGTCACGTTACTCTCACATTATCTTTCTTGTGTGCTGATCCGATGTGATTGAGTTTCTACAGTTAAAAGTTGTGTGATAGTGCATTCAGTTGAGGCTACTGTACATTGAATCTGGTTACAAAGTTGATACTATGAAGACCAAAAGCCTTATTTAAGGGGGAGCGTGGAAAGACATGAAGACATGCAACACCAAAGGTCTTCAAAGATTAAAGAGGGAAAGAAGATCAAGGCCTGAAGTTTTTCAAGTTCTTAAATGCTTTATTCAACTTTAGGGGGAGATTGTTAGGACTGAAAGTCCTATGTGTTGAAAGTGGAATAAAGTATTTATAAGGGTGCATAATGTAATTCTTTCATAGTTAATTAATTAGATGGGCCCAAGCCCATTAGCCCATTAAAGTCTGTAAGCCTAAGTATATAAAGGCAATTTTGTTTCATAATTAGGTTAGACAGTTTAGAGAAGAGTTACACAAGTCATTTGTTAGATTGCTAGTCTATATGTTTACATATTCTGATAAGATATTCTCTCTGTAAACCTAAACCATTTGATTTCATATTAATCATATGACTAGCAGTTGTGGCTTGATTATTGTTCTACATTGAATATTTACTATTGATTGCACTGTACTAGGATCTACACAATCAAATAAGAAATGCACTAAAGATTGCTCCAAATCGAAAACGGAACAAGTTGAAAATGAACTATATCATATTAATTTAAGATTCATTAAGCATATATCCTTTTGAAATTTATTTTAAGTATTAAAATTAATTTCTTTTGCTTAAGTAAAATCGAATATGTGACCATTATAGATGTAAAAAAAATACATCAAAACAAATACAAAACTCTCAACATTCTCCGTTCCGTGTAGGAATGTATCGAGGAGGACTTGAGTTTTTGTAGGATATTTCACACAATCTAAGGAGATAGACTAATATTTATTCATCCAACCAAAATACCTAGACGATGTACTGTCATTTTCTTGTTGGTACAAGAATGAAAATGGGTATATGTACATCAACTCTTATGATATGAAATAAACTTATATTATAAAAAATAACATGTCAAATTAGTGGATTATCTAGGTCATTAAATCATATTATCACCAATAAAGAACTTTGGGACAATGACAGATATATGTTTCAACATATAGACCATGGTCATGACATAGTGATCGTGTATCACAAAAATACACATAGACACATTCTCTTTCAAGTGAAAGACAAAAGGAGGCAAATTGCAACTGTTGATTTCTGCAACATAAGAAACACCACCACCATCATAATATGCCCTCTCGAATACTTAATACTTTTGTGTACCCTAATCCTTAGTCAAGACAATAATGAGTCCATCCTAAAGCTAAGGACATAATACAAAAATATTCCATTCTTACAACGAATACAAGATGATATTTAAGGAAATAAACATCCAGAACGCGGACCATTAAAGTACTTTATGGTTCTGATTTCGACACATTGAACGCATGTTGTATTACTGTCCACATGAAATGCTGCACTCCAAGCACTAGCTATACGTTTAAGGGCTCACCACCCTTGATTATCTCATCAAGTCTACATGACTTGGAATGGTGGAGAATTTACATCATAAGGATTTGATGATTATTGCATATGTATTAGGATCATTGTAGAGTTTCCTATGCCCCATGTCTATATATAAAATGGTCTTATAAAAGTTGTTATCAAAAGAATATTGATGGTATCTAGGGTATTGGTAATGTGCACCAATTTACCCACATCTACATGGGGTTATGCAATTATTATATGTCGTTTATTTATTTATTTTAGACCCACTACTAGCTAACCAGCCTCATGCGTACCAGTTGGTAACTGGATATAAGCCTCATATTTTACATTTACGCATGTTTGGTTGTGTAGTATATGTGCCAATTGTGCCCACACAGCGCATTAAAATAAGTCCTTAAGGACGATTCAATATATGTTGGATATGAATTCCCAACAATTATCCACCAATTAGAATCCTTGACTAGTGATCTCTCTACCGCTAAATTTGCGGGTTGTTACTTTGATTAGACAGTCTTCCCGTCATTAGCGGGAGATAGGAAAAAGGATTTTCCATGGGAACGACAGGAAGTATTATTGAATATTCCTACTCTGTCTCATTTTGATCCCAAAAACTTCACAACATAATGTTGAAGTCAAACGAATCATACACGATACCTGATACGTTTAATGTTATTCAAGAAGTGACAAGATCACATATACGAGCTGCAAATATACTCGCAAAGTTAAAGCCCCCCAAACAAGGGCACAACATCGTTGGAAAGTGTGTTGCAATCACACATGGTGGAGGTATGTAGACCTGGAAAAACCTGACACGACATGCTAACCCAACACGAACTCGACACGAAATAAACGGATTTAGCTAATACATTTCAACCCGTTTAAGTAAACGGGTTGACACGACACGAAAATTAAACGGGTAAGGTCAGCGTCAAAAATTTCAACTCGAAAATGACCCAAATAACCCGTTTATATATATATATATATATTATAAGTTTTCTTTTTAATGCTTTGGATTTTTAATGTTTTAGATTTGATTCTTATAAGTTTGAACTATAAAATTTTGATTTCTAATGCTTTCAGTTGAATTTTGTATTTGTATTTTTTTGTGAATTTTCAATTTTTAGTTTTATAAATGTTAAACGGGTTAGGCGGGTCATGTCGGGTTAGGTGGGTCAGGTTAGGGTTGGGATTTTCTGAGTCGTTTATTAAACGGGTCGGGTTAGGGTTAGACACTTTCAACCCGTTTAACTTTGAATCTGACACGAACCCGACACGACACGTTTGCCAGGTCTAGAGGTATGGTTGAGATTGTAGCTCCCAAACGAAAATGGGGGGATCTATTTCGTTCGATAGATACTCATCTAAAGGAAGAGAAGAGTAAGACACAACTATTTATCATCAATACATAAACCTCTCATTAGATTGTCTCTGATTATAACTATGTCTATGAATCATCACTGGAGTATGCTCCGAAGTTAATATTGATTCTAGAGATGAAAGAAATCTCAACTATCGTCCCTCTTTTAAACTAATTACATTTTTAGTCACTGTGGTTGTCATTTTATTTCATTTTTGGTCCCTCAAACTAACTTCTATTAAATAGTCTGTTAACTAGAGGGGCTTTTGGTCATTTACATACTTCTGCCTTTTTCTATTATTAAATTATTTTTACTTTGCTTTACTTTTGTATTTGGTCATTAATTAAACCCACCACCATGCTTTCAAAAAAAAATGAAACCCACCCCAACCATGTCTTCTTCCTTCACCGTCGACAATAGAACATCACTTATATCCCGGTCTTCTTCTTCGACAAAAACAGAAACAAAACCAACGAAATAAAACTGAACCTTAAACCTATCTCCACATCCGACCAAACCAAACCCAACTTTAGATCACAAGAGTAGTGAGGTTACGATGTGTATTTAAGAGCACACTCGGGAGGACGAGAGAGGAAGAATCAAAGACGGAGATGATCGATGAGAGCGTGCATATGTTCGGATCAAAACCTAACTACGACAACTGGAACAGATGGGGATGTAAACCCAAACGAACAGATGATCGATGCACGCCCAACTACGGAATCTGGAACAGAAGGAGGTGAACGATAGAAATGATCGAAGCACCATCGAAGCCTCCTCGAGTGCAACATCTTTTTTTAATCAAAGCTTGGGATTTAGGATTCAAACCAATTGAAGATCGTGCAAGGTTGCTGAAGGGGTTTAGGTTTTTCTTGTGATTTAGGATCCAAGACACCATATATATATATATATATATATATATGTATATACGATAGAAGACTTAATTACAAAACATCAATATACAATACAAAAACATATAAACACGAACAATCAGATTCATTGAAAAATTTGTGATACAATGCTTAATTCAAATCCTAAAATCAACCCAAAACAAACCCCAAAATAAAAAACCGAAAGAAGTCTCGTTCTTATTGATCTGCAACGAGATAATGAAAAGCTTAGAATGAATACTTAAAATCGGAATCATCTTGATCTTCGAACTAAAATGTTAAATAATGAAAAACCCATATCGAGATCCAGATTGAAGATGGAGGTGCAGGTCGGTTGTGGCAGATCGATCTGTGACCTCTGAACCACCACAACGTCAAAATCGAACAGTGTATGTACTGAGGATAGGGAGTGGTGGCTTGTGTTCGAGGATTGGTGTATGTCGTGAGGACGATATTTCTGTCAGAATCGAAGGAGAAAAACGTGTGAAGATAGTGTTCTATTGAGAAGGATTTGGGGGTCGTAAAAAGGGGAGGGAGTCGAGGAGTCACTTGGAAAGGCGGAGTTACTGTGGGATGTTCTCGGCCGGTGTTTTAGAGAGAGTGACGAGGGTCTCAATCTGATGATTTTGTGGCTTCAATCTGATCGTCTTTGCAAAGATGATGTACTATATGTGTTTATATAATAATAATAATAATAATAATAATAATAATAATAATAATAATAATAATAACAACAATTTATTTATTTATTTAATTTTTTAATTGAAAGTTAAATAATCATAAAAAGACGAAAGTACCCCTCAAGTTAACTGACCTACTTAACAGAAGTTAGTCCGAGGGACCAAAAGTGAAACAAAATGGTAACCACAGTGATCAAAAGTGTAGTTAGTTTAAAAGAGGGACGATAGTTGATAATAGATGACAACCACAAGGACCAAAAGTGTAATTTACTCCTCAAATAATATATGAGAGTGTATATGATTCGATGGACAAATCATACATACTCATTGATGATATATTCGTATATATTATTGCTCATGAGATGATAGAGCACATTGACATCGAACCATGCTCAGTTGTAGAAAGTCAACAAAGAGCAAATACAGCTAAGGCTACATATATATATATATATATGTATGTATATATAGGGGTTAAATCAAGTGAAAACCACAAAAAGGTTGAGAGTTGTAAGGTAACATTTTGCATATATTGGGTCAATTACATACAATCATAACTCTTAAAAGGGCATAAAAATAAATATCTTCACTTTCTATCTCTCATTAAAATTATATAATTTAAACTAAACACCACTTCCTTTTTTAAATCAAAATTATATTAATTACAATAAAATTTTAAATCAAAAAATTTATATAAAAAACAAACATTTTATTTTCTTTAATTTGACAGAAGTATTATTATATTTTTTACATTTTCTTTAATAATTGCAATTTTTATGAAAAAATAAAAGTGATTTAAATCGTATGTTGTTTCACATTGTGAAACAACAGTTTAGTATTCCACGTCATATTTCATGACATTTTGGTTTCTTTTCATATTGTGATATAACAATACATTGTTTCACCTTGTGAAACTGCATTACTTTATTTCACCATGTGAAACAACATTACATTGTTTTACATTAACAACATTGTGTTGTTTCACAATATGAAACAACATTTTAGTGTTTCACATCATATATCACGTCAACTTTTGTTTTGTTTTGTTTTTAAATTGTGAAACAACAGTAAATTGTTTCACCTTGTGAAACAAATAATTACGTGAAACAATGTACTACTGTTTCACATTAACAACATTGTATTGTTTCACAATATGAAATAACATTTTAGTGTTTCACATCATATATCACGTCAACTTTTGTTTTGTTTTTAAATTGTGAAACAAAACTACATTGTTTCACCTTGTGAAACAAAAAATTATTGTTTCAATTTAACGAAATTATATTATTTCACAATATGAAAGAACACTACATTGTTTCACCATGTGAAATAGCAATACATTGTTTAACCATGTGAAACAGCAATACATTGTTTCATATTAGCAACATTGTGTTGTTTCACAATATGAAAAAACATTTTTGTGTTTCACATCACATTTCACGTCAACTTTTGTTTTCAAAATTGTGAAACAACATTACATTGTTTCACCTTGTGAAACAACATTTTATTGGTTCACTTTAGCGACATTATATTGTTTCACAATATGAAATAACACTGTTTTATTTTCACATGACATTTTATATCAACTATGTTTTGTTTTCACTATCTCAATCAACACTAAATTTGTTTAAATTTAGTGACATTGTATTATTCATTGTGTGAAATAAAACTTTGGTGTTTCCAGAATTCGAGATTATGTTTTAATTACAATATCTTTACATTTACTATATTTTCTTTTTTCATGTGATGTTTTTATTATTTAAAATAGTCAAATATATTTTATAAAAATGTATGTTTTTCTATACGTTACCATTAAGTAATGTATATGTGAGAAAGTAAATGAGTAAAAAATTAAATCAATAATACAATCAACTAATGAAAATTAAAATATCTTATTATTACATATAAATTGCATTGCATAAGAATGAATAAAAATAAAATAATAATTGATTCTAAATTTTGATATATAAAAAAGAGAAGAGGAAAATAATCAAAAAAAAAGAAAAATTACCATCACACCCTTCCTTAATTATAAATGGAACATTAATTAAGGTTGTTAGATTGGAGTGATTAGATGATTGAGATTAATTTTTAATGTTCTTAATATTTTTGTGGTTTTCATTTGATTATCATATTATATATATATATATATAATATATATATCAGAACTTGATAATTAAATTCAGAGTTACAGACAAAAAATAGGTTGTATTAAATTGTATTATTAATATATAAATATATATATCAGAACATGATAAAATTTAATAAATTCAGAGTTACAGACAAAAAATAGGATATATTAAATATATAGTATTATTTGCTACAAGGTTTTTTATTATTCTATTGTGTAGATTACTGCGTTACTATTCTAAAACAACAAGATTTTATTTTTATTTTTTTATTTTAAAGGAATGTAAATAAGTGTTTTGTAAAGCAATATTTGTTTTCAATTTAAACATTACTAAAGGATGGTTTATTAAATTTTTATTTGGTAAGGTAAAATTCATCACCTTCATTTATTTTATTGGTTAATATTTAAGATCAATAAAATAGATTGTTGGTAAGGGTATATCATTCGGTAAACGGTTACCAGGTAAGAGTCACCAACCTCCTTTATCGAGTTAGACTCTCGGTACCTGTCTTGCCTCTTTTCAAGTAAGATTCTTGGTTATTTCTATGCTTATCCAGTAAGGAAATTGATCCAATAAACACTTATCCAATAAGTGTTTTGTAAACAACCCCGAAGCTGAATAAACTAATATGTATTTGTTATTTATGTTAAGTTATCTTATTTTAGACATATTTAATAAAAGAAACTCTTATAAAAATGTTTTAATATTTAATTATATATCAAAGAAATAGTTTTATGAAATTATGTGGATGACACATCATTCTAGTTATGTGATATTAAAAAAACTTTCAAAAAGTTTTAATGGTTTCCTCACTTCCCACCCAACGATTCATATCGCACCCATTGTATGTTTTTTCATTTGTAATGATCGTATTCAATTTGTAAATAAGCAAAGTTTAGTGGGTATGGGGTGGTGATAGAAACTTGTGGGCCTTGGTGTAATTAAAAGGAAAGAGGGTTAAAACCCTACAAACCTTGTTCACTGATTATCATCTTGGTGGCTTGAGAAGAGTGTGGAGAAGAAAACTCTTGCAAGAAATACTTCAAAAAATCTTGGTTTTTAGAAGACAATTGCAGTGTGTGGCATTTCATCCCCAATCAAAGTAATATTTCCTCCTTTTGTTGTCTTTTAAGGTTTTAGAAAATGGGGGTTTTGTGACCAACAATCTCAAATTGATTGAGTCTGCAGTAAGTTGTTGAACAAATTGTCTTTTGATTAAATTGGAAGTTAGATTATCTTTGAACTCAATGCAATGGGTTAAAATTTTGTATATGATGGATTAGTTTGGATTAGAACAAGTGGGGAAGGAACCTGTGTTCCCTTTCACTCGAACTGATGGGTTGAAATCCGGTGTGTGAGAAAACCCCGGACCAGCCGGGTAAGGAGATAAACCACGGGGCCGCTGCCATCGGGAATAGGGGAGAAGTCGGGAAAGGCCAAACCCGACGTGAAACCCGGGGAGACCGGGAGCCGAACCCGACATGTGACCTGGGGAGACCGAGAACCGAACCCAACATGTGACCTGGGGAGACCGGGAGAAGAACCCGGGGAGGTTGGGAGCCGAACCCGACATGTAACCCGGGGAGGTCGGGACCCGGTTTGTAAACCGGGGAGACCGAAGCCCAATAAAAGGGATTCCGGATTAGTTAGAACCCGGTGATTCTGGCCCAGTTGGTCAATCTGTGTGTTTTAGTACCCCTTTTTCATGAGTTATATCTATCCTACCGAACAGTAACCCGTAGAATCTATCTAGGGAATTTCGAGCTATTAGGCGAACTGACCCGTGTGAGTTAGCTAAATGATTTATCCTTCTCGTGCATGGATTATATTGTAGGTGTGCAGTCGAAGGATAACTTAGATCAAATCTTAGCATGGACGGCAGGTGAGTGCCTCTTAACCTTTGATAACGCGTGTTCGTACGCACTGTGAATTTTATTACGTGCGTTTATGTTATTTCTAGTGTGTGCAATATCGTGTGATACTCCTAAAGGTATGTCTCATGAGTGTGTGTATGCAATAAATCCCTAATGTGCCCATGGGGAGTGTGACCCATACTAAATATATGAATTCGTTTCATATATTTAACTTAAGGGCGGGTGTAAGCCCTATCACGTGATCACGAGGGTGTGTGTGATCAAAGCATGGGCCAATCATGTATGTAGTGTGCGTAATGATTTTGATTAAAGCATATTTGATTATAAATATTTGCAAACTTTCTTTTGGCCTTATATGTGACTTGATTTTAATTAGAGGGATCTAACTAGACCTTTCGGTCTAACCCTCGCTTTTTTTCAAACTAAAACCTTTTCAAGTATGCAGGTAGTAGAGGGCTCGAGTAAGGGAAAGGACAAGATGTGAGCTAGAAGCTTGCGTTAGAGGAGTCTTATGTTTGATAGACTATGTTAGACGTTCCCGTTTACTTTCATGCTTAAAATTCTCAGCTGTAATCCGGTTTATTCCTCAAACCGTAGTTGTATCTCGTACGTTTGACTTGATACTTTGGGGCCCGTTTGGGCGTTATCTATGAGATTGGGTGGTTTTGGTATGTTTGAATGTGTGGGTTGTTACTTCATCCATCTCTTTAGAAACAAAAAAGAACTTTTCAATTTTTTTCACTCTTATTAAATTGTATGCAAATAAAAAAATTCCAAGGTGTCATATATTTTAAATAAATATAATATATTATTTTCAAGATAAATATTTTGTTTCTAAAAGAATATAAACCTTCTTATTTTCATTGTTCAAAAAATGCATATTTTTAAAATGTTAGCGAAATAAATTGTGATCCACAAGTCATCTTAATATCGTTATATAAGCAAACTACAAATTTAGTCCCTCTGGTTTGGTGATTATAACACTTTTAGTCCCTACAGTTTTTGAAATTACAAATTCGCCATTGTGGTTTACAAAAACGTCCGGATTTGGTCCCTCCGTTAAACGATAGTTAAAGAACCTATTTAATTCAGGGGTATTTTAGCCTTTTTCTGTTTTTATCTCATTTTTCTTTTATAAATAAAGAAATTTGTAAATTACAGGGACTAAAAATGTAACTTAATCTAACATATATACTAAAATGTTACTTACTCTAATATATATATATGTATATATGTATATATATATATGTATATATGTATATATGTATATATGTATATATGTATATATATATGGTTGGGTTCCAATGAGAATGAAAGATATGGTGAGAAGGGTAAGAAAGAATCTCCACCCTTAAATGCACATTACGATGAGATGCACCGAAATGAGTGTAATAACCGTGCTCATATTAAAATTAAACTAAGTTTAGTGGGTGGAGTGTGAAAAGTGAAAGTTTGAGGGCCTTGGTGTGAATAAGGGGAAAAGAGGGTTAAAACCCCCAAAACCCTCATTTCTTCCATATTAGTGTTGGAGGCGGCTAAAGAGAAAGTATAGAAGAACCCTTGCAATTTCTTCAAGAAACTTGGAGTTGGAAAGCAATTTGTGGTGTGCTCATGCATCTTCTTCAAAGTATGTATTCCCTCCCTTGTTCTCCTCGGGTTATTGGAGGTTAATGGATTGTTTGTGGTGGATTGGGATGATCGACAATCCCAGTTTGTTGGGTTAATGGTTAATCATTATTGGGGTGAGGTTAAGAGTGTTGTTTCTATCCTATTAGTAGTTCAAATCAATCTGGAATGGACTGGGTTAAAGTTATAATGTTTACTAGTGAGGTTCTTGGTGCGCAGACGTTCTGTGCCCAGGAATCGCCCAATGGGGTAAAAACCTAGTAAGGGTGAACCCCGGACGTTTGGTGTCCGGATGGGGTAGAACTTGGTAGGGGGATGAGTGTGACTGGGCTTAAAGGGGAACCATATGTGGGAAACCTAGTTGTTCGGTTTCCCGAAGGAGGCACCTCCCGGACGCGGGAACCCGAACACGAGAGAAATCCGGGGGGTGGTGTAATCGGGTCTGGCAGAACCCGTCTGAGTTGTCTAGGAAGTGGGTTTCCGATGAGGCGTCGATTAGGGAACCTCGGGATTCGAGGTCAACCTTTGAGAGATATTAGAGTGACTCATCACTCTCGTGTGTGGATTGAATTGTAGGTGTGCAGTTAACTAGTATCTAGTTCGGTAGAGATGGGAGCTTAGCGTGGACGCCATGTGAGTCTTTCTAATTGGTTTATGGTCGTATGAATTTTAAATATATGCATTGATATTTTGAATAGCACGTTTTTACGCTGTTTCCCATTAGACTTATGTTTTAATGTTCTCAGCTGTAATCGATTATCTCCGCATGCCTTAACGTTGTAACTCTTATGTGTGACTTGTTACTTATTGGGGGCCGTTTTGACGTATTTATGCATTTTAATAGATTTGGTATGTTCGAATTCATGGGTTGTTGCAGTTGGTATCCGAGCCGCGGTTTAAGGGATTTAGGTGACCGAACGGGCCTAAACTTAAACGGTGGGATTAGGAGGCACAACTGAGAACTTGGAAGACCGTAGGAGAGATCTCGACAGGGACATGATTAATAGGGTAGTGAGGACTGTCATGTAAGGTAAATTTGGAATTACATCCGGCCAATGTAATTGTGATTTTACAGGTACATGTATGTGCTTATTTTGCCTTATTATGTTGAAATTTTTGGTTAAGCTTTGTATTTGTGTGTCATTTCAATGAGCAAGGTATCTGATCAATCGTTGAGGAGTAGGCTAGTGCCAGTTGCGGAGGAAGTTTTGGAGAATGAAGTCCAAGTGGATGGACTGACCGACCCTCCGAGGCAAGCGGCCACAAGACGGAGATGAAGGGGCCATGTGTAACACCCGTATTTTTGGTATGTACCTCCTTGTGAATGATGCCTTCTGATGCTTGGATTTAGTAGTTGGCCTAGTCTTGTCCCACGTTTTAGTGTAAGGGATCATTCTTAAAATTTGTCATGTTTCGTGTTTTGGGAGCAGGAGAACCAAAGTCGAAAATTGGGCACGGTACAGGGTCGGCGACAGTGCCAGTGACTGTGACATCTGTCACTCTCCAATGGGCAGTAAGGTGTAATTCCAATGTGCATGGGTTCCCGTTTTGGAACTCTCAAGAATAGACCTAGAGGGGTTGACTTGATGTTTTCGAGCAATAGACTTAGAGGAGTTGAGCTCTGTTGATCCAAACTCTATCAGTGATTTGATAAAGACCCTCTTCTATACTTAGTGAAAATTACGTTTATATAATATGTATCAGCGTTTCATCATCAGCGATCAGACTGAGTCTATTCAGTTATCACTGATGATCTTTCTTGTAAACATTCATATGTATTAGTGTTTAACTATCATCGATTCAATACTGAGTATGTTCAGTATCGCTGATGTTTTCTAATGTAAACAGTTACGTAATCTCTGAAGACAAGTTTCGCGTCAACAGATGTTCATAGCTGAATCGAAGACGAAGCTGCTGAACAAAGACAAGTATACTAGTGACCTGATACGGATATCAGTGAAGCAAGACAAATCTACACACGCGAAGAAACCTGAGGAAAAGCTTCAGCGATAGCTAAACTCCTTTGTATCTCTGAAGGAAGAGATATTCAGGGATCGATGATCACTTAGCTTATGCCTCAAGTCTCTTTTGTCTTTCCCTTGCACACCCAGTACGATGTGTCAGAACGGACATACCTCTGCCACAAATCGTACAACAACTCTTTCAACTACATTGTTCATTATACGGCCGAAAGCATGTCTCCCAAAGTAAGTCCCTCTCTGCCAATCAATGAAAGACACATGTAAAGTACCTTGCCATGCATTTAATGCATAGGGTATAAATAGAAAAATTACATGTCCATCTGGAGAATGCATGCGCCTCTAGCCTTCATCTTTCTAAAATATAGAAACTTTTGTTTTCTATACTCTCTAATCTCCCATTCTCTATATTCTTGTGCAACCATCTTAGTGTTTTCTTAAGTTTGTTTAGATTGAGTTTTACTTAATCTTATTCTGCAACAGACTTGTAAATTGTATTTGATTTATCAATAAACAATTTATTAAACTTTAAATTATGTGTTTGTATTCAACCCCCGCCCATCTACAAACTTGTTAAGCACCTTCGGGACCAACAAGCTCACTAAATGATTAACGTTTATTTGCACCATGTAATGGTCACTAATGGTTTACTTGTTTCCTTTGAATTAGTTCACGACCATATTCAACGTGCATCTACAAAAGGGTTTATGATTTCCATTTCTAATTTATTTTTTCCCACTAGGCTTTAGCCCAACACTGTTTAATCTAATAAACAAGATCTTGCTTTATTTTCTTCCTTGCTATTCTAAAATGGTACTTAAAACAAACACAAACACAAACTACTATGATAATGGTTTACTCTCTAAACCTCCTCGATTTAGCAGAGATAACTTTGCTCTCTGGAAGAATCGAATGATGCTATTTCTAGAAGGTGTAGACCCTATGAACCTTTAACAATCATAGTTGTCGTTCCCGCTACTACCACCACTCCTGCTATCCCTGAGCGTTATGCTCTTAAGGAGATAAGATAGTGGAGTGATGAATACAAAGAGAAAGTTGGTCTAGATGCAAAGGCAAAAACCATTATCTCTATGGCTCTGCTTGATGAAGCTTTCCATTCCATCATGCATCTTAAAACTTCCAAGGAAATGTGGGACACTCTATGTGTTCAATATGAAGGCACCACTGAAGTCCAAGAAACTCGAATGATTACCTTGGTACGTCAGTATGAAAGTTTCATCTCTATTAAGAACGAATCTCTCTCCGATGTTCACCAGAGGTTTAACTGCTTAATCATTGATCTAAGAACTGCTGGCAGGACCTATTCTAATTCTGAGGTATTGCCTAAATTCCTAGAATGTCTACCTGAAAGCTGGGACAGTTATTCAATATGTCTCAAGCTGACAAAAGACTTAAATTCTCTCTCTCTTAGCACTTTGTATGGAATATTGCTCAACTATGAGAAATCAAATCTCTTGAAGAAGAATCTTGTAAAAGATTCTAAAGACTCAAAATGCACTCCTGTTGCCTTAGTCTCTTCAGAGATAATTCCATCTCAGCGATCTACTCTCACTATCACTGAGTTAGATTATGAATCTGGGGAACTATCAGACACTACTAATCTTTCAGAGTTTGATGAGTCCTTAGAACTCTTGACAAACTCTTTTAAGATATTTGCAAGAAAGAGCAATTTTCGAAGAAGTAAGCCTCTCTCTCTCTCTGACAAGCCAAAATCAACCCCTGTTGATAAGGCTGCTGCTACTTGCTTTAACTGCGAAAAAGTTGGACACTTTACAAGTGAGTGCAGGTCGAAGAAAGTCTTCAAACCTTCTACCTCAAGAAGATCCAGTGATGACAAATATCTTAAACTGAAAGAAAAATATCAAAAGTTGAAAAACTATAAGCGAAAAGGTAAATGTCTCATCGCTGATGAACATGACTAGGTTGAATCAGAAGAATCAAGTTCTGATGAAGAAGAAGTCGCTAATCTTTGTCTCATGGACGAGATTAAAGAAGAAGTGGAAGAATCTCCAGAAACTTCCATGAGCTATATATTATCTCAGGTATCTATCTCTACTAATTCCTCTCTATCTGAAGCAAAGAGAAGTCGCGCAGTTGATGTGCTGACGATTGATCTATACAATGCTCTAAACGGAAAATCTCTAGCTGAAAGAAAAAACATTGATTTAACTGAACAACTAGAAAAATTCCATGAAAAGATCAGAGAACTGACTCTTTTAGTGGAAAGTTTGAAAGATCAAGTCATTGTTAATGAAATCATAAGCATAGAACGCGAACAAGCCATTGCTTCTCTAAAAGCAGAGAAGGCTACTATTGAACGATGGTGCAAATTCTCAACAAAGATCACTAAGATTATAAGTGCTCAGATCCCTGCCAGTGATAGAACTGGTCTTGGTTTTTGGAAACCACATGATGAACCTAAAGAAGACAGTTCCATGCTTAAGTTTGGAATGTTTGTCTCCTCTATCCCTGACACTTCTCATGCTCAATACTCTTCTTCATCTTTTTCTAACCCCATCCCTGAGGAAATATCTAAAGGCTCTAAGCCTGCAGATAAAGGAAAATCCATTTTCCATCCTCAGAAAACATCCAAGAAAGCAAAGCTAAAAGTTCCTTCTAAACCTTCAATAAATCAATCTTCTATCTCTGTGATAGAAATCTTTGATCTCTGTCCTCCAAAGCTGAAGATTGATCTTAAGCCTAAGAGATCTGCTGAAATGAAAATTCCTCCTAGATCTCTTGCTAAAGGCATTCTTGGAGCTGACCCTGCTCATCTTAAATTCTAAAAACCTACTACTCATGGTCCTAAAACCACATTCATATATAGAAAATGCTATCACTGTGGATTTACTGACCATATTGCTAGCAAATATCCAACTGCCACTAAAGTTGATAAAATAGCTAAAGTTAAGTTGAATGCCTCCAAGGCTGAGAAGGTCACCAAAGCTGAAAAATCGACCAAGGTGAAGAATACCACTAAGGTGAAGAATACCACTAAGGTAAAGAAATTAACCAAGGTGAAGGTTACCACTGAAGCTGAATCTTCATCTGTTGTGAAGATTGCTGAACCTTCCATCTCCACTAACCCTCAAGGACCCATTAAAAAGTGGGTACCAAACAAAGCTTAATCGTACTTATGTTTGCAGGGATCAAAGGGAATCTGGTATCTTGATAGTAGATGCTCTCGACATATGACAGGACAAAAAGACCTGCTCACTGAATACAAGGAAGATAAAGGTCCCTCTGTGACCTTTGTTGGAAATGGAAAAGGATATTCCCAAGGGTTTGGTGTCCTCAGCAATGGGACAACTACCTTCAGAAGAGTCGCTTACGTAGATAGACTGAAGCACAATCTTTTGAGCATCAGTCAACTATGTGACAAAGACAATGAAGTTCGCTTTACCAAGAAAGCATGTTCAGTAGTAAATGAGAAAGGGAAACTTTCTCTTAGTGGTTATCATAAAGAAAATGTCTATGTAATAGATATGGACTCTACTACCACTGAAAACATATGTTTTCTCTCTAAAGCCTTTTCCGATGTCAACTGGCTATGGCACAAAAGGCTCTCTCATCTAAACTTCAAAACCCTAAATTATCTCTCATCTAAGGAACTGGTTTATGGTCTTCCTCAACACTCATATGCTAAAGAATCTCTCTGAACAACATGTGAAAAAGTAAAACAATCAAAACCTAGTTTCAAGTCTAAACAAGTTTCCTCAGTGACAAGTCCTCTTCAACTCTTGCATATGGATTTGTTTGGCCCTGTCAATATCCAATCAATAGCTGGAAAGAAATATACACTTGTCATTTCAGATGAATACTCTCGCTACACCTGGGTTAACTTCTTCGCTACAAGAGTGATACTCCAGAAGAACTAATCTCTTTTGTTAAAAAGATGGAAGTGTTGAATAACCTTACTGTTCATTCAATAAGAAGTGATCATGGAACTGAATTCAAAAATAGTTCTCTGAACAATTTCTTTGAGAACAAGGGAATTTCTCACAACTTTTCTTCAGTAAGAACACCTTAGCAAAATGGAGTCGCTGAAAGAGGAAACAGAACGATCATTGAAGCTGCTAGATCAATGCTCAGCGATTCCCATCTCCCTACTCAATTTTGGGCTGAAGCTGTGAATACTGCATGCTTTACTCAAAACAGATCGCTGATAGTAAAGCGATTTGGAAAGACAGCTTATGAACTATTTCATGGAAGAAAACCTTCTATCAGTTTTCTTCATATCTTTGGTTGTCAGCGCTTCATTCTAAACAACAAATATCTACTTGGAAAGTTCGATCCAAAAGTTGATGATGGAATATTTCTTGGATATTCTTCTATCTCCAAAGCCTACAGAGTCTTCAATAAGAGAAGACAAATCGTGGAAGAAACAATTCATGTCACCTTTGATGAAACTCGCTCAACGAATTCTAAACCAATTACTGACAATGAAGAGCTAAATGCTGGGATGTTTTCTCATTACAGAGAAACAGAACCCTTATTCTCAAACCATCAACATACAGATCCTCAAGTTGCTGATGATGATCCAAACTTCATACCTCCTAACGCTGAATCCACCTCATGGGTTTCAGCTGAGCCTCTAAACACACTCCCTCTATCAGATCTTCATACGTCTGAAGACCTCTTAGAAAACAATGGGTTGTCTAACACTCAACAGTTAATAGCTGATGAACCTCAAGCTTCTTCATCAGTGAAGATTCCTATTGTTGATCCAACTCCTGAAGTGAGCGATCATTCTCCTGCTCAGCGATGGACAAAAGATCACCCCATAGATCAAATTCTCGGTGATCCCGATGCAGGTATTCAGACTCGACGAAGTACAGGTAATATCTGTTTGTTTGTCAACTCTATTTCTTTAATAGAGCCAAAAAAGACTGATGATGACCTCAGAGATCCAAACTAGGTCAGCGCTATGCAAGAAGAGCTGACTGAGTTTACTTGTAACAGAGTTTGGAATCTCGTTCCTAGACCATCTGATAAAACTGTTATAGGCACCAAATGGGTGTTTAGAAACAAGTTAGATGAACATGGAACTGTAACCCGTAACAAGGCTAGACTTGTTGCTCAGGGATACAGACAAGAGAAATGCATAGACTATGATGAAACCTTTGCCCCTGTGGCTAGGCTCGAAGCAATTCGACTCTTCTTAGCTTATGCAGTTTACAAAGACTTCATTGTATATCAAATGGATGTAAAATCAGCGTTCCTAAATGGAAAGATGAATGAAGAAGTCTATGTAGAACAACCTCCAGAATTTTATGACCCTAAGCATCCAAATTATGTTTATAAATTGGATAAGGCTCTCTATGGTCTAAAACATGCCCCTCGTGCTTGGTATGACACTCTATCATCTTTTCTTAACTCTGAAAATTTTAAACGTGGTAAGATCGATAACACCTTATTTTTCAGAAATATAAAAGGTCATATTATTCTTGTACAAATATATGTCGATGACATAATATTTGGTTCTACTAACCCATCTCTATGTACTCGCTTCACTGAAAGAATGAAGAAAGAATACAAGATGAGTATGATGGGTGAGCTAACGTACTTTCTTAGTCTTCAGATTAAACAATCTGAAAAAGGTACTTTTATTAGCCAAGGTAAGTATGTTAAAGAAATGCTGAAGAAGTTTCATCTAACTCAAACTTCCGTGATGAAAACTCCTATGGAACCTCCTCTGACATTAAACAAGGATCCATTTGGAAAACCTGTAAATGTCACTGCCTATATTGGAATGATAGGCTCTCTGCTGTATCTTACATCGCGCCGACCTGACATCATGTACTCTACCTGCTTATGTGCACGTTATCAATCTGAATCCAAGGAATCCCATCTGATCGCTGTCAAGCGAATCTTCAGATATCTGAAAGGAACTCCTAACCTCGGTCTTTGGTATCCCAAAGACTCAAGGTTCGATCTAATTGGATATTCAGATAGTGATTTCGTAGGTTGTAAACTCGATAGAAAGAGCACCATTGGTGGATGTCAACTCCTAGGAGGAAAGTTGGTAAGCTGTACAAGCAAAAAGCAAAATCCAGTGTCCACTTCCACAGCTGAAGCTGAATACGTAGCCGGTGGAAGTTGTTGTGCTCAAGTCTTATGGATGAGAAATCAACTATTAGATTATGACCTTCTGCTATCAAAAATTCCAATCTATTGCGACAGCACTAGTGCTATCGCTATAACAAATAATCCAGTGCTACATTCAAAGACAAAACACATATAGATCAGATATCATTTTATCAGAGATCATGTGATGAATGGTGATATTGAACTTCACTTTATCCCCAATGACTATCAACTAACTGATTTATTCACCGAACCTCTTGATGAGACAAGGTTCAACTTTCTCATCAGTGAGCATGGAATGCTGAATCTTGAAGAATGATTCTTCATCTTTCACGCATTATGTCAGTGACTCTAAGTTCCCCTTTATCACTTACTCTCTGAACAAATATCTATGACTCTCAGGTATGTTCTCTCACTCTCAATCACTAAATATTCATTCAGTAAGACGTTTTTCAAAATCAAGACTTTAATCACTGATTTCTCTTAAAATGATTAAAAGCTTTTTGATAAACAAAATCTATCACTGACATTTCTCATCAGTGATTCTTCTGAAAAGAAAAACCATTCTCTGAATTTTATCAGAGATTCTTTCAAAAAGAAAACCTATCTCTGACTTTTCTTGAGAGATAATTTCAAAAGGGACAAATGAAACATTTTTTTCTCTCTCCTATGACGTCATTTGAACCGACAATTCACGACATGCCTTTTTCTCTGACACGTTCGTCCGTTGCCCTTCTATCCAATCAACTTCGTAAGATGTGTCCATATCATGATGAACATTTGTTTTCCCGCCTCACTCATTCTCTTTAATTCTTCTCTCTCTCTCTCTCTCTCTCTCCTCCATATAAAAAGAATGTTTTTTCAATTCTTATCTTTTTACGCTTTCTGCAAAACCTCTCAAGCAAGAAAAACTCTCATGGCATTCAAGCAAACAAAACCTCATTCATATCTTTGGATCTTCATCTTCTCCAGATTAACGGGTTTTTGTTTCACATCTTCTTATCTTATTCTTAAATCCTTTATATTTCTTTATATTTGATTTTTCAAAAACATTAAAATCATTTTTTTTTATTTTATCTTCTTCAAAAACTTTTGGTTTTCTTCATGTTCTTTATTCTTTACAAAGAAC
Source organism: Arctium minus (assembly GCA_954870635.1). NCBI lineage: Eukaryota > Viridiplantae > Streptophyta > Magnoliopsida > Asterales > Asteraceae > Arctium > Arctium minus. The sequence goes on along the minus strand of OX941081.1, from coordinate 125,441,078 downwards.
ATTGCTTTAATATGAAAATAACTTGGTTCTTCTATGTTTCTTTCTAAATACAGAAACTGGTAAAAACTTTATTTATTTTTGGACTCTAAACCTTTCCTTCTATTCTATTCTCCTTTCTATATTCAGAAATGGCCCAAGCTACACTCATTGCCTCCAAAAATGTCAAATTTGCTATCACTAATTCTGAGGTCCCAAAGAACAACCATCTCGCAAGGTTGGACTTTGAAGCTGCCAAATACCCACACTTGGTGGATGCAACTGCATTTTTGAAGCAGTACTGCTTAGCCTACGCTCTAAACGTGGATCCCAAACCATCCAAGACTCTTCTCCAACAGTTCTGGTTCACCGCTGATGAAACCACCATCACCAACAAGAAGGGTGAAGTGGTTCCCGCTATCTCCTTCTCAACTGAACTAGGATCAGTCATGCTCACAACCTATGGCCTCAGGAAGACACTTCGCCTCTTTAAAAAGACGAAACATGGTTTCGATGCCCTCCCCACTGACGCTGAACTCATCCAGTTCCTGGATGACATGGAGTACTGCTGGGATAACAAGCCCCGTTCCACAATCCCCAACAAGCGCCTCACAAAAATCCAGAAGGCAATCATGCCTTCTCAACTGAACTACATCTTCTCACACATCATTCAAAGCATGAGTGGGAAGATTGGCTCCCTAGATCAGGCGAGCAAAGTTCAACTCCAGATGGGCTATTCTGTAATCGCTGGCAAGCATTTTGATGACGCTGGCACTATCTTTGACGATCTCAAGTCAAAGATAGAGAAGACAGAGAGGGATCCCAAGATCCCATATGTACGCTTTATCTGTGCGTACCTAAAGTTTCTATACGCTGAAAATTACCCAACTTGTCAAGATGGTACTTTTTCAAAGGTTGGTCAGCGATCTCTGGAAGTCAAGCCGGTCGCCAATGAGGTAAGTCTCTCAACTCTATGCACTCGTATCTCTTTCCACTCTTCGACTTCAGCGGATTTGCAGAAGGTTCCTTCTCCTGCTATTCCTACCGCTACCACCGCTCAAAAACGACCATCAACTAGTCTTCATGGTCCTTCTAAAAAGGCCAAAAAGACTAAGGAGACCGCCCATAGTGGTTCAATGCCTGAAGTAGTTTCTCAAAAAACTAATTTGGGTGCTTTTGTAGGTATCTCCTCCACAACTTCAACAACCATTACATCAAACGTGCCAGCGATTACCATCGCTGCCACAACAACAGTGATGCCACCTATCACCTCAGTTCTTCAACAACCTCCTGAGGTAATTTCCACTATCCAAACTTCTTCTATCCCTATTACTCTTCCTTCTATTTCTTTGGTCTCTAACCCTCCATCTCTTTTCCAGCAACCTCAGTTTGCACCTCAATTTGAAGAATCTATGCATTTCTACAACATGTTTGAAAACTCAGGTACTCATATAACCCCAAACACTACTCCCATCTCACCATATAAGCCTGAGCATTGTTGTGATCATCTGCTAACTTTACTTGCAGGTCCTACTTTAGCCACTGTTGACGCTCACATCAACACACTTGCTGAGAAGGTGGACTGTCTCACCACCTCTGTCAACGAATCCACTGGCGCTGTTAATCTCGCTGGTGAGGAACTCAAGAGATTGACTGATGCCTCCTCCTCCAAAGCTGATTCTTCTCAGCTATCAACTGTTAAGGAGGATATCATCAAGATCAAGGACGACCTGGTCATGACTCACCAACAGGTCACTCTTATTCAGGTATCGCAGACTTTAGGGATCTCTCTCTCAAAGTTTATTCCTGCACCTCTATTGTTGGGTTAAATATGAGCTAAGTCTGGATAATACTATTGAAGATATTAATACTGCTATTAGAAGATTACTACTGCTTGAAAAGTTAGTACTGCTAGAATAATAGTTAGTGCTGCTTGGAGAGTTAGTACTGCTAGTAGTTAGTACTGCTTGAAGAATTACTACTGCAAGCATGGTTAGTACTGCTGAGGAAGTTAATACTGCTATGGAGATTAATGTTGCTCGTGAAGATAAAGATGACTATAATGATGAAGATAATTATGGAATGGATGCTGAAGATTAATATTTCTTTTATAATTATCTTGTAATCAGTTCTGTATATATAGTCTAGTAGTTTTTGATAGATTAGCAAGTTTTGCATATACGTTTAGAGAGAATTAACCTCAAGATTAGTTTTCATCCTTTCTTTAGAGAAGTATAGAACGTCTGTTGAGTCTGTTCAATAGATTGAGGTTTTGTTTGTAATCATTAAGTTAATTCAATATAACTTGTGATTTGAGTTCGTACACTGTTTGATTGATTTATTGTTAAAGTGTTATTACGTGACTTCTTTAACATAGTTTCTGAGTGTTTAGTTTAAATTCTTGTTTAGAATTTCGATCCTGACAAGTGGTATCAGAGATGAAGGAACTCAGAAATCAAGAATCATCATGGACAGATCACATGACAGTGTTCTTGTTTCAAAGGTACCCATGCTCAAACCCAATGAGTTTGACATGTGGAAAATCAGAATCAGGCAATACATTCTTCTCACAGACTACTCAATGTGGGACATCATTGAGAATGGTCCATCCAATGAAGGAAAGATGGGAGCAGATGGCAAGAGACCTCCACCAAAGACTGATGGATAAAGAAATATAAGACAGACTGAGATTTTCAGAGATCCAACATCAGTTGAGCACTCTGCTCTTGGCAATTCCTAATGAATACCAACATCAGTTTTGCAACTGTTCTAATGCTCAAATCGTGTGGAATGCATTGGAGAAGAGATTTTCAGGTACTAAAAGCACTAAGAGGAATCAAAAAGCAATTCTCAAGCAACAATATGAGAATTTCATGTCTACAAAGAATGAGTCTATGACTCAAACCTTTGATAGATTCAACAAGATGATTGGAGAATTGGCTACTATTGGTGTCAAGATGGACCAGGATGATGCCAACAAAAAAATTTTAAGATCTCTTGGTGAAGAATGGGTGATGTATACAGTATCATTCAGGCAGAATGATAATCTGGAGGACAAGGAACTTGATGATCTCTATAATGATCTCAGGGTGTTTGAAGCAGAAGTTGAATCTAAGAAGAAGCCATCTGGATACTCTCGTAATGCTGCTCTCTTATCATCAACTACTGATTCTTCTGCTAATACAGAATCAGTTAGTACTTCTTATGGCTCAAAACAGGATGGATCCAATGATTATGTTTTGGAAGCATTCCTTGCTAGTCATGCTAAATCTACCCTTATTAATGATGATCTGGAGCAGATCAATGTTGATGACCTTGAAGAGATGGATATCAAGTGGCAAATGGCAATGCTTACCATGAGAGTCAAAAGATTCATTAAAAGAACAGGTAGAAACAACTTTGCCATGAGAAGAGAAGATGGTGCTGGATTTGATAAATCCAAGGTGGAATGCTACAAATGCCATAATCTAGGACACTTTGCATGAGAATGCAGAGGAGGAATTTCTCAACAACATGGAAGCACCAATCAACAATCAAAGTCCACTAACTATAATAGGAATCCATCTCAAGCTCTTGTCTCACAAGAAGGAATGGGCTTTGATTGGAGTAATCAAGCAGAGGAGGCAATTCAGAACCAAGCATTAATGGCTGAAGTTTCAGAGTCCTCAAGCACTGCAATCCCCACAGAGGTAAAATCTACCCTTTGCTCTAAAACATGTCTTGAAACTGTTAAAAAGTACAGGGATCACAATCAGAGCATGTGTGGTGACCTTAAATGGTTGGAGAAAGATAGAAGAGAGTATAGTTTGATCGTTGAGAATTTTGAAGAACAAATTAAGTCATACCAAGCCAATGAACTTCAACATTCATATGATACCAACAACTAGAAGTGGGAGAAGAATCAGTTAGAGATAGAACTAGAAAAGTCTAGAGAGGAATGTGAGAAAATTAGGAGTGAATTTGAGAAGGCCAAACTAGACATTGAGAAATATTCCAATGCTTCTAAAGCAATGGAATCTTTACTCAAAACTCAAGTTCATGAAAAATTGAGAGGAGGAATAGGCTACAACAACACCCCTCCACCTTACAATAACAATTATATTCCACCCACCTCAGACCTCTTAGAAAGACAAGATAAGAAGGAATTACCTGAAAGAGCCACTGAAGTAGATCCACTAGATACAGTAGTGGTTGAGACAGAGTCTGAAGAAGAGAATAATGAGGGTAAGAATAAGGAAGACCATAAAGAAACTCCCTTGAAAACCACATTCTTACAAATGAGAGGGGGGGGGGGGGGGGAAACCATTTGTCAAGAGTGATAAAGTGGAGATGTCCAAGACAGAGAAAGAGAATGGTAAGAGTGAGAAAGCTGAAACCTCTAGGAAAAGAAAGGAAAAGGTACAGGGAACTCACTATATGCAAACTACTGTTGTAAATCCTTGTACTTGTCAACAGAACAAGCCCCATAAACATGATAAAATAAGGGGAAATCAGAGAAACAGAAATAATCATTGGGCTCAAAAACAGGGAATTGATCTAAGCAAAATCAATAGACCAAAGCCTTGTTTTATTTGTGGCAAATTGAATCATTTAGCCAAACACTGTTATTTTAATCCTATTAACCAAAGATGTACTTTTCAAAGACAAACACAAAATTCTTTTGGTTATAGGAAGAAATAAAAAAGGAACCACATGGCTGAGAATGTGAAATCAGCACCAGTTGTGAAATTAGCACCTTTAAAATCTCATATTCAGAATAAGTTTGCTAAATCAAAAGAAAACACTCCAAGCAAATCAAGGAGTAACTCACAAAATAAGAAAGAAAACAACTTTTTCAAGATTTGGGTTCCAAAAGTCAAGAAACCTGTTAGTACTGCTACTTCAAATAGTACTGCTAACAGAAATATTACTGCTGATAGCAATACTACTGTTGACCAAGTTAGTACTCCTAACCAAGTTAGTACTTCTAACCAAGTTAGTACTGCAAACAAGGATAGTGCTGCTACCAGTGTTAATACTGCCAAGCCTATAATTTTGACAAAGTATTCCAGCCATGAGATTCCTAAGTCTGATCATCTCATCCAGACTAAGATTATTGATTATAAATATGTTGATGAGAAAGAGCAACCCAAGAACACTTTGGTTTGGGTTCCCTCTAAAAACTAACTGTTTTACCTTATGTGCAGGGCAACCAACAACTCAAGAAGAAGAGCATTTGGCATGTAGATAGTGGTTGCTCTAGGCACATGACAGGTAACATGGCCTGCCTTCAAAACTTCAAAAATATTGATGAAGGACATGTTGCTTTTGGTGATAATCCAGCAGGAGGTAAGATTAGTGGAAAAGGTACGGTTTCAAAAGGTAAGATGTCTTTTGAAAATGTGTACTATGTCGAGCAATTGAGATACAGCTGTTAAGTGTATCACAGGTCTGTGACAAGAAACATAGTATATTATTTACTGAGACTGAATGTATTATCGTTGCTCCAGGATTCAAGGTAGTTGATGAAAATATGATACTACTTAGAACTCCTAGAAAGGATAATGTTTATTGTTTGGACTTAGAGAATGTTTCATCCGATTCATCATTAAACTGTCTGTTTTCAAAAGCTTCTTTGGATGAATCATCTCTATGGCACAGAAGGATATGTCACATGAATTTTAAAACAATGAAAATTCTTGTGAGAAACAATCTTGTAAGAGGTTTACCTCAAAAAGTGTTTTCATGTGATGATCATTGTGTTGCTTGTCTTAAAGGCAAGCAGCACAAAACTTCTCATAAGTCCAAGGAAATAAATACAATCTCTTCACTTCTTCAGTTATTGCATGTGGATCTCTTTGGTCCTACTAATGTGATGAGTATTGGAAAGAAGTCCTATTGCTTAGTCATTGTTGATGATTTCTCTAGATTTACTTGGGTATATTTTCTGAGGACTAAGGATGAGACAAGTGGAGTAATCAAATCCTTTGTCCTTAGGATTGAAAACCAAACTAATTTAAGGGTTAAAGTCATCTGATATGATAATGGAACAAAATTTAAAAACAATGACTTAAACAGCTTTTGTGAGACTAAAGGTATTGAGAGACAATACTGTGCTCCTAGAACTCCTCAGCAAAATGGTGTTGCTGAGAGGAGAAATAGGACACTGATTGAGGATGCTAGATCTCTGTTGGCATATTCAAAATTACCGATTACTTTTTGGGCAGAAGTAGTTAATACTGTTTGTTATGTCCAAAACAGAGTTCTAGTAGACAAATCTCAAGGCAAGACACCTTATGAACTTTTTAACAAGAAGAAACCTTTTATTGGATTTTTCAAACCTTTTGGGTGTCCTTGGATAATTCTCAACACCAAATCTCACATAGGAAAGTTTGAAAGCAAAGCCGAGGATGGATTTCTTGTTGGATACTCCTATAAGAGTAAGGCATATAGAGTATTTAATAGTTATTCAAGGATTGTAGAGGAAAGTGACAATGTCAAATGCAATGAGAACACAGCAAATCAAATTGGCACAGGTCCTGATTGGTTGTTTGACATTGATTCACAAATTAATGCTTTGGGTTTTAGTAATGTGCAAACTGCAGGAACAAATTCAGAACAGGTACAAGCACAGAAACAAGAGTTTGTGTTGTTCCCCATACCTACTGTTGATCCTGTTGAATTTTGCCAGCAAGATAAGAAAGATGATTCAGACACATGTGACTCTGAATTAGAACAGGATGCAGCTGATAAAGGTGATGAAGAGGATAAAGGTTATGAAGAGAATAAGAGTGATAAAGAGGATGCTCATAATTCAGTAAACACAGGTCCTGAGATGCCCATACTGTCAGAAGATGATACTGATGAAGAAAATTCTTCAGTATATGGTGGAAGCACTCCTGAGAAGAATGACTCTAATATGGATGCAAATATCGAGGAGGAGGCTGCACATCAAACAAGAACTCAGAAAAATCATCCACCTCAGTTGGTGATTGGTGACATCAATTCTCCTAGGATCATAAGGCATCAAAGTAAGTTAGGAGGATTGAAAGACTTGCAGTTAGGGTTGTTATCGTGCTTTCTATCTCAGATTGAACCCAAGAAGGCCTATGATGCAATGAAAGAACCAAGCTGGATAGAGGCAATGCAAGAGGAGCTGCTGCAGTTTAAGCTGCAAGATGTATGGGATCTAGTTGACCTTCCACCAGGACAAAGGGCAATTGGTACTAAATGGGTTTTCAGGAACAGGAAAGATGAGAGAGGAATTGTAATAAAGAATAAGGCCAGACTTGTGGCACAAGGGTATACACAAGAAGAGGGGATATATTATGAAGAAGTATTTGCACCAGTAGCCAGAATTAAGGCAATTAGGTTGTTCCTAGCCTATGCTTATTTCATGAAGTTCAGAGTATTTCAGATGGATGTCAAGAGTGCATTTCTATATGAGACAATTGATGAAGAAGTGTATGTTTGTCAGCCTCCAGGATTTGAAAATCCTAACTTTCCTGATAAAGTATACACACTAAAGAAGGCACTCTATGGGCTACATCAAGCACCAAGAGCATGGTATGACACTTTGTCTACCTATCTCTTGGAAAATGGTTTTGAAAGAGGAATCATTGACAAGACTCTGTTCATCAAAAGGAAGAAGAAAGACATCCTACTTGTTCAAATCTATGTGGATGATATCATCTTTGGATCAACAAAAGATTATATGTGCAAGGAGTTTGAGGAGCTGATGCACAAAAGATTCAAGATGAGCTCAATGGGTGAACTTACATTATTCCTTGGGCTACAGGTTAAACAAAAGAAAGGTGGTATCTTCATCAGTCAATCCAAGTATGTGTAGGATATCCTTACAAAGTTTGGATTTTCAGATTCAAAGCCTGCAAGCACACCTATGGAAACACACAAACAGATCACTGCAGATCTTGAGGGAAAGGATGTGGATGTTCATCATTATAGATCTATGATAGGCTCCCTCATGTATCTAACAGCTTAAAGGCCAGATATTATGTTTTTTGTCTGTGTGTGTGTCAGATTTCAAGTAAGACCTAAGCAATATCATTTTCAAGCAGTCAAGAGGATCTTCAGATATCTCAAAGGATAACCAAGGTTAGGTCTTTGGTATCCTCATGACTCAACATTCGATCTACTTGCATATTCTGATAGTGATTTGGGTGGTGCAAACTTGGATAGAAAGTCTACATTAGAAGGATGTTAGTTTTTGGGTGCAAGACTAGTTTCATGGCAGTGTAAAAAGCAAACCACAGTGACCACCTCTACAACAGAAGCAGAGTATATAGCTGCTGCAAGCTGCTACTCTCAAGTACTATGGATTCAGAATCAGATGTTGGACTATGGTGTTACTTTTCTTCACACTCCAATCTTCATTGACAACAATAGTGCTATAAGCATTGTTAATAATCCACTCAAACACTCTAAAACCAAGCATATAGAAATAAGGTACCATTTTATTAGAGATTGCAATGAAAAGAAACTAATTCAGGTTTTGAAGGTACACACAAGTAACCAATTTGCTGATCTATTCACCAAAGATTTTGATATGGGTAGATTCACATTCTTGGTCACAAGTGTGGGCATGATAAACACTGAATAAGCCTCTACTGATTGTCTTCATGTACCATTTCTGTATAACGTCCTTCATGTTTACTTTCTCATAATGTATTGTGCATGGTGCTGCTAACTATGTGTGTTTAAGTGTTTCAGATTACCTTGGTGATTAGAAACTTGGTACTTCTAGTTAAGTTAATACTGCTCTCACTATTAATCCTGCTGCCAGTTCAAATATGGTTAAGTATGGTTACTACTGCTTGGTGGTTTATACTGATAATGCAAAGTTACTACTGCTTACCTTATTTCTACTGCCAGACAGTGTTACTACTGCTGGTATGTGTTAATACTGCTAGTCTGTGTTAATACTGCTAGTATGTGTTACTACTGCTAGTCTGTGTTAATACTACTAGTCTGGGTTAATGCTGCTAGTATGTGTTACTACTGCTTATATGGGTTAGTACTGCGGGCTTGTTAATGCTGCTAGGGTACTTAGTACTGCTTCTAAATGAAACCTTCCACCTATAAATACCCTCTCTGACAGCCAAAATCCAAACGGCTCTTTGAATTTCCTACGAGTGTTCATCTTCTCTCTCTCCCTCTCTCTCTCTCTCTCTCTCTCTCTCTCTCTCGAATTCTTGCTTCCCAGTGCATAAACCCTAGTAGTGATTCAATCCAAGAACGATGGCAGGACTGGTGTTTGTTGATGATCACAATGAATTAGCAATACTACAGAAACCCAAGCAAGTAGAGAGTTTTCACTAGATTGTGGATTTCCTAAAATCCTCCCACATCGCCTACGCTTTAACTGTCAATCCCACAATCTATGTGGAGCACATGCGTTAGTTCTGGGCCAATGCCTCTATACAGACTATTGATGGCAATCAGGTCATCAAATCAAGGGTTTGTGATAAATTTCTAACCATCACAGAAGGCTGTATTCGCATTCATCTACGACTAGATGATGCCTCAGGTATTACCTCATCTAAGGGTCCCAAGTGCCAAGAAACCACGGGGGTAGAAGGTGCTTCTGCTAGGCAGAAGGCCTCTACTAAAAGATCCAAGGATTCTTCAAGGGTGGTAAAAACACCTAAAGGAGGTGAGGACAGATATACTTATGATGAATTGATGGATACTCTTGGTACAATAAGTCTGGAAGTTCACAATCAAAATTTGCAGATACAAGAGATGAAAAAGGTGATCACTTCTAAACAAGTACATATTACCAAACTCAAAAAGATGGTCCTCAATTTGGTACACAAAAAGAAAAGAAAGCAGTTTCTCTTGAAGAAAAGGGGGCATTATGCTTCCAAAAAGGGGGAGACTCAGGAAACTGAAGGAGAGAAGGGCATGGAATTCCAGTTTGAGGGGGAGACTGGTGCTGAAAAAGAAAAGAAGGTTGGTGCAGAAGCAGAAACAAGTGTAAAGGCAACAATATCTGAACAAGCAACAAAAACATTTGGTAAAGCAGCATAAATTGGTAAAGAAGCAGAAAATGAGGCAGAAGCAGAAACTTAACAAGAAGTAGAAACTTCAAAGGAGAAACCAGCAGCAGTAACTGAACTGACAATAGAAGAAATAGAAATTGCTGAAACCTTGGTGAAGGCAAAGCTTGACACTCCCAAGGCCACTCAAAAGGCCAAGGGAGTGGTAATCAAAGAAGGTGAAACAGAGAAGAAAAGAAAAGAATTCAGTGTAGCTGAGGCCAAAAAGAAAGGGAGGAGAAGATGATTGAGCCTGAGAAGCCATCAAAGAAGAAAACTCAAATAGAACTTGATGAAGAAATGGCCAAAAAGTTGCAAGAAGAGTTGGAAAAGGAGGAAGAGATTCAATCTGCAAAAGACAGAGAGCTTGCATTGGAAATGGATAAAACGATTAATGAAGAATTTCAAAGGAGGTTGAAGACTGCTGCTGCTGCTAAGAAAGTGACATTGAGAGCAACTAGACAAAGCCGAAGAAAGCATTCAAAGACTTTTCTAGCCAATCAAGAAAGAAGGAAAATGATAAACTTTCTGAAAGGAGCTATTGGAGTTCCTGAAGGAATGTTTACCAGCATGTGTTTTGGAAGAATAGAAGAGCTACATAAAAAGGAGATGACCAAACTAAAAGGGGATTTCACTCAAAGGGTTGAGGTTGAAAAGAAGTTGAAAGAGAGGCATGACCTCAACATACAACAACCCTTTCCTGCCAGTGAAGAAGGCACTCCTACAAAAGCAAAGACTGAAGTCAAGAAGGAAGAGTCTCTAGTAGAGAAAGTTGGAGCTATAAAAAGAAAGAAGTCTATTGCTACCAAGAAAAAGGAAAAGAGGCCAAGAACTGAAGAAGTTGAGAAAGAAAAGGAAGCTGAACCTACTGTTGTATCTCCTGTAGAGCATAGTCAAGAACAGTCAAGCCAACAACATTCAGAACAGCCAAGACATTCTTATGAACAGTTTCAGTTGTACATGACAATAACAGATGAAGAACCAATGAAAGTTGATCCCATCTCTGTGGAAGCTCTAGAGGTTATTCATTGGGATACTCTAGTGGATAAAAGAACAGAGTATTTCAGAATAAAGAGAATGGGTGATCATTATGAAGTGTATGCTACATGGGGTAAAATAATCAGAAGCTGTACTAGAGTTCAAGGTTGGTTTGAACTTGTATGGGGATTTACTGAAAGTAGCAGGGATGAGCATTAAAAAGATGGCCATGGAGTACTTGTGCATGATGTTTGATCCTGAAAGAGTGCAGTGTGTTATCAAAGGCTTACATCTTGAGAATGGATTTAAAAGAATAGATAATTGGATTTTGTTTGAAAATTGTGGAGTCTTTATGCTAACCATTGATAAGAGCTATCATGAATACTACTTGGTGGACAAGGTGTATGACCATAGCAAGGCAAAGCTGCAAGGGATGTTGAGAGCAAAGCTGGTATGTGCAAAGGGTTCAGAAATAGCCAGAATAGTGATCAGAAGGACTACCAATCAAAGTCTAGGTCTGGATCCTAATTTGGGAAATTGAGCTGGAGTTTTGGAATCATCATGAAGATCCTAATCTGAAGAACTTAACTTCTGGATTTCAAAAGTTAAGTTAGGGGGAGATTGTTGGGTCAGATATGAGCTAAGTCTGGATAATACTGTTGAAGATATTAATACTGCTATTAGAAGATTACTACGGCTAGTAGTATTACCACTGCTTGAAAAGTTAGTACTGCTAGAATAATAGTTAGTGCTGCTTGGAGAGTTAGTACTGCTAGTAGTTAGTACTGCTTGAAGAATTACTACTGCAAGCATGGTTAGTATTGCTAAGGAAGTTAATACTTCTATGCAGATTAATGCTGCTCGTGAAGATAAAGATGACTATAATGACGAAGATAATTATGGAATGGATGCTGAAGATTAATATTTCTTTTATAATTATCTTGTAATCAGTTCTGTATATATAATCTAGTAGTTTTTGATAGATTAACAAGTTTTGCATATACGTTCAGAGAAAATTAACCTCAAGATTAGTTTTCATCCTTTCTTTAGAGAAGTATAGAACGCCTGTTGAGTCTGTTCAACAGATTGAGGTTTTGATTGTAATCATTAAGTTAATTCAATATAACTTGTGATTTGAGATCATACACTGTTTGATTGATTTATTGTTAAAGTGTTATTCCGTGACTTCTTTAACATAGTTTCTGAGTGTTTAGTTTAAATTCTTGTTTAGAATTTCGATCCTGACATCTATGCTACAATAAGTACTTCTGAAGCTGAATGAACCAGCTCCAATGACAACTCCTTCCTTTACAGAGAATGATCGCACCTCTCTGAACGTAGCCATTGAATTTATTCATCTGGCTACTTCAGACATTTCTGAAATCGAGGGTCGTCTCGCGCATTTGGAGGCTGAAGTCCAGTCCCTGGCAACTGCAAAAGCTACTCCTTCAACCACTGAAGTCCCCCAATCTGATAATGACAAAGAGAGGGAGAAAGAACTTCTTGAAGAAAATATGGAGGAAGCTGATGCCGAAGTCCAGACGGAATAACCTCCCTCTCATGTTGAGGGGGAGAAGGTTGCTGACAAAACTCCTTCCTCTACTTATCTTCCTCAAATTCTTGATGAAGAAGAAGAGGAAGAGAATGAAAAAGATAATGAAGAACTTGATCTTCAAGATCAAGGGAAAGAGTAACAAGCTTACAACGACGACGACGATGAAGAGGACCAATCTCTTTGGTTCTCAGCAGCGAACGTATCTTCAGCGACAACTTCGAAAGAAGTTATCACAGCAGGGTGGAAAAGTGGAACTTCTTCAGGTGTTCCTTCCCAAGGCAAGCAGAAGAGTATAACTGCCGAGGGAAACCTGAACATAGTCTCACAATCTGAGGGGGAGCATCCTTCTCAGGTATGTCTTTCTATTATACCCATATCTTACTATACATTTCCCACCCTTGTCTCTTTCTAAGCCTTTATCTTTCTCCTTCCTAAAATGAACACTAAATCCTTTTTCACTTTTTGACCAGTCAGTTCTCTCCCATGCTTAAGGGAATTGAACTACAAATAATCCCAGCTTCCAAAGCTGAAGAACAAATAATCCCAATCTCATTCAGTGAGATTGATGAACAAGAAGAAGAAGAAGCCCTGTTCCATCTAGGAAGGCCCTCCAGACCAGCTCATTGGTCAAAATAGAAGAACATAGATGATCTCTCATCTGGAGAGTCAACGGCTGAATATCCCTATTCAAACTCCATCTACATATCTCGACTTCCTAACTGAAGCAGAAATTGAAGAATCTGTCAAAGCTGAGAAACTATTTGCTGAATGTCAAAAAGATGCTTCTCTAGCTCTTAATTTTCAGCCTTCTCAGGTCAAAGACAATAAGTTAAAGAAAAATCTAGTGGAATTCAGGCAACTCTTCTCAAAGAAATTAAAGAGGAGCGCTCAAAAGAAAAGGAGGTCAGCGATAAAGAACTTGAATGGTGTAAACAAAAAATCGATTATCGCTTTGCCCCGATGAAGATTATAACCGTTGTCATCTCTGGAAAAAAGAAGAAGGACCAAACTTTTGTAACAATGGAGATAACCAGAGAGGATGGAAGCTCCAAGGCAATGTTCATGTCAAGACTTGAAAACTTCAGCTACATGGAATGGTTAGAGTTTAAGGATGCACTGAAGAAATCAAAGTCAACTTACAGAGGTAATGTTGAAGGGATTTATGATGCTCTCATCAACAGAGTCACTGCTGTATTAAAGGTGCCATCTGCTCTTCCTTCTAAGCCAAGGTAATTCAAAAGAAAGCCTGCCTCTTCCTCCTCTAAGAATGTCGCTGCTATCAGAAACAACACCTCCATCAAATTCTCAAAGGAAGCATTGTTTGGTCCTCCTCTTGAGTGTGACCGGGCTTAAAGGGGAACCATATGTTGGAAACCTAGTTGTTCATTTTCCCGAAGGAGGCACCTCCCGGATGCGGAAACCCGAACACGAGAGAAATCCGGGGAGGTGTAATCGGGTTTGGCAGAACCCGACTGAATTGTCTGGGCATTGGGTTTCCGATGAGGTGTCGATTAGGGAAACTTCAGATTTGAGGTCAACCTTTGAGATATGTTAGAGTGACTCATCACTCTTGTGTGTGGATTGAATTGTAGGTGTGCGGTTAATTGGTATTTAGTTCGATAGAGAAGGGAGCTTAGCGTGGACGCCATGTGAGTCTCTCTAATTGGTTTGTGGACGTATGAATTTTAAATATATGCATTGATATTTTGAATAGCACGTTTTTACGTTGTTTCTTATATGCATGAAAGGTGGGTCATTTTAAAGGTGGGTTTTGTGGGGTGGAGACATGTAATGGCTTATTTCATACATATGGGGAGTGTGTCCCATGCCGAGTATATGAATTTGTTTCATATATCTGATTCAAGGGAAGATGTGTTCCCTAACACGTTGTCACAAGTGTGTGTGACCATAATGCCATCAATGTCTATTACGTGTGTACTCATTTTCTTTAAAGTGTGACTGCTATAAATGCTTATAAACTCATTTCCGTTGATAAATGTGGTGCGATGTTGGTGATAAAGGGACCTCACTAGACCTTATGATCTAACCCTCTTTTCAAAACTAAAACCTTTTTAGGTAAGCAGGTAGATGAGAGCTCGAGTAAGGGCAAAGATTGGATTTGATCTTGAAGCTTGCGTTAGAGAAGCTTTATAATTTTGATAAATTATGTTAGACTTTCCCATTAGACTTATGTTTTAATGTTCTCAGCTGTAATCGGTTATCTCCGCATGCCTTAGCGTTGTAACTCTTATGCGTGACTTGTTACTTATTGGGGGCCGTTTTGGTGTATTTATGCATTATAATAGATTTGGTATGTTCGAATTCATGGGTTGTTGCAGTTGGTATCCGAGCCGCGATTTAAGGGATTTAGGTGACCGAACGGGCCTAAACTTAAATGGTGGGATTAGGAGGTACAATTGAGAACTTGGAAGGACTTAGGTGAGATCTTGACAGAGACATGATTAATAGGGTAGTGAGGACTGTCATGTAAGGTAAATTTGGAATTACATCTGGCCAATGTAATTGTGATTTTACAGGTACATGTATGTGCTTATTTTGCCTTATTATGTTGAAATTATTGGTAAAGCTTTGTATTTGTGTGTCATTTCAATGAGCAAGATATCTGATCGATCGTTGAGGTGTGGGTCAGTTCCAGTTGCGGAGAAAGCTGTGGAGAATGAAGTCTAAGTGGATGGACCGATCGACCGTCCGAGGCAAGCGACCACAAGACGGAGAAGAAGGGGCCATATGTAACACCCTTATTTTTGGTATGTACCTCCTTGTGAATGATGCCTTCCGATGCTTGGATTTAGTAGTTGGCCTAGTCTTGTCCCACGCTTTAGTCTAAGGTATCATTCTTAAAATTTGTCATGTTTCGTGTTTTGGGAGCAGGAGAACCAAATCGAAAATTGGGCACGGTACAGGGTCGGCGACAGTGCCAGCGACTGTGACATATGTCACTCTCCAATGGGCAGTAAGGTGTAATTCCAATGTGCATGGGTTCCCGTTTTGGAACTCTCAAGAATATACCTAGAGGGGTTGATTTAATGTTTTCGAGCAATAGACTTAGAGGATTTTAGCTCTGTTGATCCAAACTCTATCAGCGATTTGATAAAGACCCTCTTCTATACTTAGTGAAAATTACGTTTATATAATATGTATCAGTGTTTCATCATCAGCGATCAGACTGAGTCTGTTCAGTTATCACTGATGATCTTTCTTGTAAACATTCATATGTATTAGTGTTTCACTATCATCGATTCAATACTGAGTATGTTCAGTATCGCTGATGTTTTCTAATGTAAACAGTTACGTAATCTCTGAAGACAAGTTTCGCGTCAACAGATGTTCATAGCTGAATCGAAGACGAAGCTGTTGAACAAAGACAAGTATACTAGTGACCTGATGCGGATATCAGTGAAGCAAGACAAATCTACACACGCGAAGAAACCTGAGGAAAAGCTTCATCGATAGCTAAACTCCTTTGTATCTCTGAAGGAAGAGATATTCAGCGATCGATGATCACTTAGCTTATGCCTCAAGTCTCTTTTGTCTTTCACTGGCACACCCAGTATGATGTGTCGGAACGGACATACCTCTGCCACAAATCGTACAACAACTCTGTCAACTACACTGTTCATGATACGACCGAAAGCATGTCTCCCAAAGTCAGACCCTCTCTACCAATCAATGAAGGACACGTGTAAAGTACCCTGCCATGCATTTAATGTATAGGGTATAAATAGAAAGATTACCTCTCCATCTGGAGAATGCATGCGCCTCTAGCCTTCATCTCACTAGTTTAAGTGAATTAGGCATGAATGCAAGTTTCCTAGACTGACGCTGAAGTTGTTAAGCTATGACTTGTGAGATTGGGTAAAACTTTTAAGATAGGATGGTCTTAGAGTCGATGGAATTTATGCTAATTAAGGGTTGTAGTGATGGTAACGAGAGTTCTTAAGTATCATATGATCATAATTTCACTTAGCTAACATTATTATGAAGATGTTTTTTGTGGGTACGCTTGATCTAAAGTTGTTATAACAATTGATGAATGTAGTAGTATGTTCCTTTATGTTAAAATTCTTATAACCTATTTCTCACCCCAATTCTCGCATGTGTATGGCAGACTGAAATGGTTAATATACGGAATAGACCATAGGGCCTTGAAGCAACGACATCCACGACCGACTAACCGTGGGTGACTGGGGCGGAAGTACCTCCCCATCTAAATGAGATGTTGGGTGGAAGAATTGAGCGCGTTCCCCGATCAAATCTAGAGACGTCGGAACCTGTATTGGAAGAGGTGACGGTGGAAACTCTAATGATGGATCGAATGATGTTGTCCATGAACAAGGCCATGGAACAACAACAAGAATTATTCTTGAAGCTTCTAGAGGACATAGACACCAATAACCGTAGGCATGAGACGGTTTCCGAAAATGAAATCCCTACCGAAGGTCCCATGATCTTGGATGCAAGATCAGAAGGGAAGACTTGTTCCTTCAAGACTTTTCTAAGCTGTCGACCGCCTGAATCCAAAGGTGCTAATGATACGATTCTGGACATGAATTGGATCCGGAAAATGAAGCAAGCCTTCCGGACCAGTGAATGCGGCGAGAATCAAAAGGCCAAGTTTGGATCCCAAATACTGAGAGGGGTATCCCTCACTTGGTGGAATGTTTATTCCACTTCTGTTGAGACAACTGTTTTGGACCAGTTGACTTGGTTGACATTCAAAGAGAAATTATTGGAAGAATATTGCAACGAGAGATTGATGGACCAGATCGTAGAAGATTTTTGGACTTTGAAGAAGGGCAACTTGTCGGTGATAGAGTACAACCGGAAATTCATGGATAAACTGGGGTTGGTGGGACATCTAGTCCTAACAGAGAAAGAGAAGATTAATTCTTCCATCAAGGGCCTTTCCTCAGACATGATGTCCATGGTCCGAGTATCAAAGGCCTCCACTCTCCGGCAGGCGATTGAAGAGGCCCAACTAATGGAAGACGCCTACAACCGCGACAAGGAGGAAGGTAGCCATCAAGTCTAGAAGAGAAAATGGGACGGAAATTCTATGCCCTCAAAGAGATCCAAACCTTTCAACAACAACAACCACCGAGGAACCGATCCTAGGCGTGATGCTAGGTGGTGTTCCATGTGTCGAAGCAAACACTTTAGTCCATGCAACTTTGTTCTTGGAAATTGTTTCAAGTGTGGCAAGGCTGGCCATGCTTTCAGAGATTGTCTCGTTAAGTGGCAAATTTGCTTCGAGTGCAAGGAGCCCGGACATATGAGGGAGGAATGCCCGAAATTGAAGATAGGAGGAGCCGGTGGGAAAAAAGTGTATCCTCCAAGAGCTCCCAGAAGATCATTTCAGATGACAATGGAAGAGGCCAAGGCATCCACCAATGTGGTATCGGGTACGTTTCTCATAAACTCCGTACCTACGCGTGTATTGTTTGAATCAGGTGCCAGCTTCTCTTTCATATCTGATGCGTTTTGTCAAAAGCTTGTCGTGCCTATTAGTAGTTTAGAATATGTTATAGTGGTAGAAATAGCGAATGGTGTCCAGGTAGTAATTCGCGATGTTTTAAAGAATTGCACCCTTGATATTGAAGGGAAGAAGTTTCCCATCAATTTGATGCCTATGAAAATCGGTGGATTGGATGTGGTGGTTGGGATGGATTGGCTAGCGGCAAACCAAGCCAAGATCGTGTGCTCTAAGAAAATGATCCGGCTACCCGTTGTGGATGACGAGACCGTAGTAATCTATGATGAAAAAAGGAAAGGCGAAGTGGTGATTATCTCTATGGCTAAGGCATGTTAGTGTTTAGCAAATGGATGTTCCTCCTTCTTGGCTTACGCGATAGACACCAAACTCGAGAAGAGAAAGATTGAAGACATAAGGGTGGTGTACGAGTTCTCCGTTGTTTTCCTGGACAACTTTCCCGGCTTGCCACCCGATCGATAAGTGGAGTTCCGGAACGACCTTATTCTAGGGGCGACTCCGATTGCTCGATCTCCTTAACGGTTAGCTCCCTCCGAGATGCAAGAGATGATGACTCAACTCCAAGACCTTCTTGAGAAGGGTTTCATAAGACCGATCTCGTCGCCTTGGAGAGATCCGGTCTTGTTTGTCAAGAAGAAAGACGGCACAATGCCGATGTGTATCGACTATAGAGAATTGAACAAGGTGATGGTGAAGAACAAGTATCCACTTCCAAGGATTGATGAGTTGTTTGACCAAATTCAAGGCACGGGTTGCTTCTCAAAGATTGACCTCCGTTCGGGTACCATCAAGTGAAGGTGAAGAAGGACGACGTCCCGAAGACAACGTTTAGGACACGATACGACCATTACGAGTTCCTAGTGATATCATTCGGCCTAACCAATGCATCGATGATATTTATGGACTTGATGAACCGAGTGTGCCGACCATTCCTTGAAAAGTCGGTAATAGTGTTCATCGACGACATTTTAGTGTCCTCCAAGAACAAAGAAGATCACGAGCAACACCTCCGAGAATTTCTGGAAGTGTTAAGGTGGGAGAAGCTATAAGCAAAGTTTTCAAAGTGTGAATTTTGGCTTCGGGAAGTGCAACTCTTAGGGCATGTAGTCACCAAGGAAGGGGTTAGAGTCGATCCCACAAAGATCAAGACAATGATGAATTGGGAACCTCCCAAGAGCCCGTCGGAGATCTGAAGTTTTCTAGGGTTGGCAGGATATTACCGGTGATTTATTCAAGATTTTTCCAAGATAGCTTCATCATTGACGCCTGGAAGAACGTGAAGTTCGTGTGGACCGAGAGTTAAGAGAAGGCGTTTCAGACTCTAAAAAGGAATATTTGCGAAGCTCCAATCTTATCTCTACCCGAAGGGTCAGAGAATTTTGTGGTATTTAGTGATGCGTCGAAGATGGGTTTGGGTTTGTGTTTTAATGTAAAGGGGCAAGGTGATCACCTACGCGTCAAGGCAACTCAAGGTGTATGAAATCAACTACCCTACTCATGATTTGGAATTGGCAGCAGTGGTATTTGCATTGAAATTATGGCGACACTATCTCTACTATACGAAGTGCACTATCTACACGGACCACAAGAGTTGTAAACACATATTCTATCAAAAGGAACTAAATATGAGGCAAAGGAGGTGGTTAGAGTTACTAAAGGATTACCATTGCGAGTTGCTTGACTACCCGGGTAAGGCGAACGTTATCGCCGATGCTTTAAGTCGGAAAGACTATGGGGGAAGTTCTCGATCCACCTTTTTACAGATTTAGTTGGTGTCAACACTCATTGATCGAATCAAATCATCGCAAGCTGAAGCCTTGTTAGAGGAGAACCTCAAGGCAAAAGTTATGTCAAAGCAACACCTACTTTTGACGGAAGACAATCGGGGAGTAAAGCTATTCAGCGAGCGTGTTTGGGTGCCCAAGATCGGGGGAAATCGAGAACTTATTCTCGAGGATGCCCACAAGTCAAAATATTATATCCTTTCGGGAAGCACAAAGATGTACCGAGGTTTGAAATTGCACTATTGGTGTCCGGTCATGAAGCTTGATGTGGCGCGCTATGTAGAGCGATGTGTGACTTGTTTGCATGTGAAGGCCGAGCACCAATGACCTTATGGGAGCTTACAGTCTTTGGAGATTCTGAAATGGAAATGGGAGCATATCACCATGAACTTCGTGACAAAATTGCCAAAGACCTTAGGGGTCATGACACAATCTGGGTGATAGTGGATCGCTTGACCAAAAGCGCCTATTTCTTGGCCATGCAAGAAACTATACCTATGGACAAGCTTGCAAACTTGTATATTAATGAAGTGATATCTCGTCATGGGGTGCCATGGTCTATCGTCTCTGATCCTGATAGCCGTTTCACATCACACTTCTGGGATGGCTTGCAAAAGGAAATGGGTACACGGTTGAAGTTTAGTACAACCTACTATCCAAAAATCGATGGCCAAAGTGAAAGGACGATTCAGACGTTTAAAGACATGCTGAGATCTTGTGTGATCGACTTCGGGGATAGTTGGAACTAGCACCTACCTTTGGTGGAGTTCGCGTACAACAATAGCTACCACTCGAGTATTGGAATAGCACCGTTTGAAACATTGTATGGTCGCAAGTGCCGAACTCCCGTATGTTGGCTTGAAGCGGGGGAAAAGCAGTTTGCCAGACCCGAAGTTGTTCAAGAGATGGCGGACAAAGTCAAAGGTATTCTCAAGCGTTTAAAGGCGGCTCAAGACCGACAGAAAAGCTATGCCGACAAGAAGAGGCGGCCGATAGAGTTCCAAGTGGGTTATCATGTTATGCTAAAGGTGTCCTCTTGGAAGGGAATAATCAGATTTGGAAAACGTGGGAAGTTGAGTCCCCGTTTACTTAGGTCGTTCACCATGATTAAGCTAGTGGGACTCCAGGCTTATCAATTAGAACTTCGTCCATAAATGAGTGGAATTCACAACATCTACCACGTGTGTTACCTTCGGAAAATCCTAGCAGAGCAGGAAAGCGTTCCCTTTTTCAGAGATTCGGGTTAATGAGTTAAACTGTTGTGTTGAGGAACCCGACGTGATTTTGAAAAACAAGACAAAAAAGCATGGTCACAAAAAAGTCACAATAGTTAAGGTTCAATGGAAGCACCATCGGGGTGCAAATGTGACTTGGGAAGTGGAGGAGGATATGAAGCGAAGATATCCACACCTTTTCACCTAACCAAGATTTCGAGGAAGAAATCGTCCCCATGTTGGGGAGGATTGTAACAACCGTATTTTTGGTATGTACCTCCTTGTGAATGATGCCTTCCGATGCTTGGATTTAGTAGTTGGACTAGTCTTGTCCCACGTTTTAGTGCAAGGGATCATTCCTGAAATTTGTCATGTTTCGTGTTTTGGGAGCAGGGTCGGCGATGGTGCCAGTGACTGTGACATCTGTCACTCTCGCTTGGCAAGATTGCCAAGAGTCTACCGTGAGCTGGGGTGCACCGGCGACAATGCCAGCGATTGTGACATTGTGTCACTCTCGCTTGGCAAAGTCGCCAAGATGGTACCGAGAGCTGGTTAAGGGCGACAATAATGATCAGTGACTATGACCATGTCATAGTCGCGAGGCACAATTGCGAATGGCCTCCAGGCAATTTAATGTCCAAAATCGACCCGTTTGTTCATTTACTCCATTTCCTCTTGTGCTGGACGATTTCTCTTTGAAGATAAGATAAACACTCATCTCTCTTCATTAGTTTCTCTTAAGAGAAGGCATTGATTAGGGTTTCATGGATGATTTAGGTAGGTTGAGAATTAATGAACCCAGTGATTAAGGCTCCAAGTTCAACTTCATCCCTTCTCTTAAGTTATCATCATCTAGGGTTCGTATACATACTTTACAAGGTGAGTTCATACACATTCTTAAAACTCCATACATTTTAATATTCTTGCATTT
This sequence comes from Arctium minus, assembly GCA_954870635.1. Lineage (NCBI taxonomy): Eukaryota > Viridiplantae > Streptophyta > Magnoliopsida > Asterales > Asteraceae > Arctium > Arctium minus. The sequence goes on along the minus strand of OX941081.1, from coordinate 125,419,091 downwards.
TGACTCTCTACACATCTTCTAACCTATATGGTGTTTATTTAGCAAATCTTAACCTAAAACCTAACTTTTGGGTTTTTAGGGTTTGGCCTTAACAAGTATGTTTTAATAGAGATAAAAATGGAGTTGATGATTATTTATGTTCTCCACAAGTATTGTTGTCATTATTCTATTATTCATGGGAGATTGATGAATCCCAATAAAGTTTGGGTTTAATTTGGGTTTACCCTTTTGGGTCAAGATTTCATATATGGGTGTATTAATGAACTTCGTGCTAGATGATTTCCCCTTCAAGACGTTGGGAGTAAAGGTGTCAAACTTATGAGTTGTTATGGGTGTAGCATGACATAGAATTTATTATGTATAAACAAATGTTGGCATACTTGGTTGTGTCTTGGTTTTGGTCTTAGTGCAATGGATCCATAAGCACGGTGTTCTCAATGTGCCGTTTTGGATATCGAGTTCACCACTTTGGCACGGAATAGGCATCGGGTTACCATGGTAAGTAAGGTGTGGACCTATATGGTCGGGCAGCGTCCCATGGGCAGTAAGGTGTAATTCCAATGTGCACGGGTTCCCGTTTTGGAACTCTCAAGAATAGACCTAGAGGGGTTGACTTGATATTTTCGAGTAATAGACTTAGAGGAGTTGAACTCACTAAATGATTAACATTTATTTGCACCATGTAATGGTCACTAATGGTTTTCTTGTTTGCTTTGAATTAGCTCATGACCATATTCAACGTGCATCTACAAAAGGGTCTATGATTTCCATTTCTAATTTATTTGTTCTCACTAGGATTTAGCCTAACACTTGTGTCTTTGGTTGTCATGTATGTCAGGTCATCTTAGCGGCGGGGCTAATCGGGATTGAGTGGATGGCCTTGGGGTCGAGAGTGGTCTTTTTGAAGATTTGTTGACCGACACATATGATCTTGAGGACTTACCATTTTGGAAGAATAACAACACCCGACCATAATCTATTTTGATAAACTTAGATTATTAGGTTGTTGATTATTATTCTTCATTTCCCTTGGGCTTGTTTACGCCACCTTTAATTCCCCATTTTAGGGTGATACACTTTGGTTTTGTTAATTGTCATTATAGCATTATGTTTTAATTGACCCTATGATGGTGTATAGATTTACTCCAGTTATAGACGTCATATTGCCAAATTTTCGAATTTTAAATTGACCCTAAATTTTAGGATGTTACACCGTGGGAGAGGAAGGGGAAGAACACCCCAACGAACTACCACTCAGGTTGAGGAAGCCACTGAGGGAACACGAGGATGGAAGAAAACTCGCGTTATCCGTCGGGCGAGAAGCGTGGGGGTTCTGGGTGAGCATGAGATATCTCAGCAAGAGAGTTCGACAACTTTGAGGGGAAGGGGTCAATATAGAGGCTACGAACGAGGCCGCACTCAAGCCTTTGTGATGCAAAAGACGTTTGCTACCGAGATGGGCAAACAACAAGAGACCCTGCAAGTGTTGTTGGACCGTCAAAACAAGTCCACATAGGAAGAGTGCATTCCTTTCAACATGCTTCAATGTCACTTGTCCACTCTTTTATAAACAATCTACTCATGGCTTAGCTCTCCAATTTTCTTATAGGTCTCATCATGGTGCGCAACGATTGTCTCAGACATGATCGGTTCGACCTCTTCGACAAGCTGGATGAAGATAAGCAGTTGGAATTGGCGAGCGCGCCAAATTCACATTACGGGAACATATACGATCAGATTAGTGGGCGTGACTTCTGGGTAGAGAGGGGCATTACACTCGATGGTCTCGCCTCCACGTCCATTCCGGGCACCATCGCTTCTCGCTGTTGGGATCGCTATATCAGTACTACCCCGAGATACCATATGGGATTGGTACATGAGTTCTATGTGGCCATGGTCCCGGATGTTTTTCCACAACGAGGGTATCGTCTGGGTTAGAGACACTCAGGTGGAGATTTCATCATCTGCAATTAATGAGTATCTGCACACCCCGGCTGTCCCCGATAATGTTGCCATCGATATTGACGACCATGGTGGCATGCCTATTGATGTTGTATGCCACCGCACTACTGGCAATTTATCTGCTAGCCTACGCCGCGACGATTCGGACATGTGGGTCCATGGGGATGAGACATTGAACCATGGTGACCTGCACCCGGACGTCGCATTCTGGACCATCTTCATCAAGTGCACCCTGTTACCATCCAACCACCGCACCAATGTTTCGGTGGAAACCGTTCAGATCCTCTATGCCATATAGCACGACTACGTGTTTGATGTCGGCCACATAATCTTCAACCAGATTCTCAAATTTGGTTGTGAAATGTGCAACCTCATCTACTTTCCGTGCCTCATCACCTATTTCTGCAGGAGGGCTGGGATAGCAGCAACTTTTGATGAGGGTGCCTCGATATAGGCAAGAAGTCCTATAACCATTTTTGTACCCATCATGGTATACCCAACCTTCCTACAGAGGGTAGAAGATACAGAAACAGGGGACGACGTACAGTTGCGCAGCCTCAGGATGAAGCTCGACAGGGTGCCACAGGTAGGGGCACCAGACCACCACCACCACCTCCGGTTGGTATACCAGCTTCGGAGCGGCTCACTCAGGCAATAGAGAGATTGAACGAGGAACAACAGAGACATAGTACAGAGCTAAGTCAGATCAACCGACACCTTGGTCGGGTTCTAGATGAGAGACACTATGGCATCACCTATCATAGACGATATAGAGATCCCGACCCAAGACCGTCATCATCGCGACCTTGTGAGGAAGTCGACGACTAATCGGTTTGTTTTCTCTTTCATTTTGTTCATGTTGTTTCTCCGTTCATGTATGTATTTTTTTTCACACTTTCAAGGTGATGGCTCACTTCTATAACACTTCTTTGTAACTAATGAGGCACATTGGGGACAATGTGTCTCAAGGCTTGGAGTTGTTATTGATTTTTTTTGTGGGTCGACTTGTACGAACATTTATTTTGATCGTTAGAAATGCATGGGTTGTATATAATGCTTAATTAATCAGAATGAATATATATGTTGGTAGTTATTGGTTAAGTGAGTTGGAAAAAGTTTTCTTGACATGCATACCTATTGTTGAATCATGTTTGTAGAGAGATAGTGTAGTTGTGTACGCTAATTGTGGATATTAGTAGAGACCACCCTAGTGAGATTTTGAACTTTAATGCATTCATTTCTGAGTGATGCTTCAACTCTGTTCACCATCTTTATACACGTTTCAATTCTTTCAGTTTGATAGTTCGATCTCATTTGTTTTTGCATTGAGTAGTAAAGATTGGTCTTTAAATTTTAACATGTGTATTACTTATGAATTATGTGTACTTTGAGAGACGAAATCGGGCTTTGGGTGCAATTTCTTTTGGTCTATCATTTCTATCTCCTCTTTCTCTACCCTTTTGTTGATGTGTGATCCCTTAACCACTTTGTAGCCGTTACTAAGCCTAAATAGATCGATCTAACCGGATACACTAACCTACCCGTAGTCTAAGTGCATCATGGATTGAGAAATATGGTGAATAGCGTCAAAACAATTCTGAGGTTGAATCGATAAAAGCCATGGAAGAGTTTATTTTAGTAAAAAAAAATTCAGAATAAAACTTGCCTCTGCTGTAAGCAAGTTGTAATATGGTTATGATAGATGAAAGTCTTGCATAAGATGTGTGGTTGCAAAGGAATACAAGAGTGGGAACCACTATTAGTTTTGATGCACTTAGGACTAATTATGCCATGACCATTCCTTCTATTCCTTTTCCTAAACCGCATTGTATTCCTTTTTAGCCCCGATTGATCTCTTGGAAAATGTGATTTGTGAATAATACATGGGTAATTTGTATCCTACTACTCAACTCCTTTCATGAGATCTTATTTGATCATTACGTGTTTCTCTACTATCACATGCGGATAAACTTGCTATTTTGTTGTACATTAACTCTCCCGCATGTGTTTGTGATGAGTGTGAACCTAGGATTCAAGTGTTAAGAGAGCATCCCATGAGGTTAGGGTCGAAGCGAAATCCTCCACTAGTTGTGTACATGATGAAATTGATCTTAATAAACATGTGCTTGATAATAGTTTCATGTCAATATTAGTTTTGTCCAAACTTAATTAACCAAGAAGCTAGGAAACTTATTAATAATCCAAGATCGGTCTAAATCTTTAGAGAGAGAAAGTAGAGAGAGAATAATACGCAGAAAGCTTCATGTTTTTCATTATCAGCGCCATGAACTTACAAGCGTGTATCATTTATTAGACAAGATAAGACACAAGGGACTTATATACCCTAGGCCTAAACAGATATCAAAGACAAGCTAAACTACAGATAAAGCCTACAAGTAATAATTACATTGATTACTACAAAATCAGACTTAACAATCTCCCCCTTAGTAATCAATGGCGCTGAGATCTTCTTTGATGTATGACTAACCCGATCAGGACCTCTAAGCGACTTCAAGTAGCACGAAAATTTAATCTTTCTTCCAATCTCTGTTGCCTTTGTTGTCTAGACAAGGAAGGACCTGATTGCAACATTCTTGAAAATATACTCACATTAGATTCAGAAACAGGAACCTCAACTTGTGCTCTTTACAACACACCTCTTTCAAATGTACAAGATAGATCGGCGGTGGTCGGAGCTAAGACAACAAGAAAACTTGAAGTGATTGGAGAAGCATTATCTTGATTAGATCTTTCAATGTTGACATCTGCCATCTGAAAATCGAAGGTACGGAAGAATCTGATGAAGAATCTGATTTATCTCCCCAAGTCTGATATAAACTTTTTCATCTGAACTTGAACTTTGATACATCTCCCCCTTTGATACAAGTTTTAATCATCTGAACCTGACCTTTGATACATCTCCCCCTTTTTGATGAATTGTGAGAATCAAAATCATCAAAACTCCTCAAGATTAGATCTGTCTTTGAAACATCTCCCTGAAATAAACTAGCAAGCACTGTCTTCATTCGTGTATCAGATCTGAATGAGCCGTCAATTCATGAATGTATTCATCTGAATCTTTTCAAATTCAAACAAATTATGAATGGTAAACATGAATCAACCAATAAAACAGTTAGGAATGTCTGTCAGTAGCACAAAGCCACTGTGTACAACGAATGTACAATTTAAGGAGCTGGTTTTATGATGACTTCCCATGACTTCCATTCAATCATTTAAAAACACAAGGTATTTTCTATGAATGTTCTGACAGAACAACACATTTTTTTGTGTGCTCGTGCTTGTGATATGAAAGAATTAGCACAATGATTGTGTTTCATAAGGCTCAAAATATGTAAACTATTGAGACAACAATGATTATACATGGACTCAATTGTGCATGATGAAGGGTCGAAGGTGGGGCAACTTTCCTTCTTTTCAATATCAGTATCTTCCAAGTGAAGAACCAATAGCATATGTGTTGCTTCCCTAGAAAATGTGAAACATTCTTTTTTTTTAAAAAGAATGAGTAGCTGGTGGGGTTGTATGCAAGAGATGGCATAAGCTCACTGCCTATTTTAATGATGGTCACCAAAGAAATGTGAACCAATCAGTAATGTGGTTGCCCGACTCAGAAAGAAGTTTGGTGAAGAGTTTATATTCTTTTACTCTGTTCTCTCACCCTCTTTCTTTTAATCATAGAAGCTCACATCTAACCAATCTCTCATTTTCATTTTACCTCTTCACACACCAACACTCAATCTTTTTACCCCTCTCCCTTGAATCACTCAGGGAATACTTCCTGGGAAGGAAACACTGGTTATCGTGAATCCATGGAAGTTCTGTTAAGCTCACACAATGAATCCCATGTCCTAAAAAAATGTAATGCCTCAATGATTTTCTTGTCATGAAAGTACAAGAAATCAATGTCAGTGAATGTATGCTCATTAAGAATCAGAATGAAATTTGAGCATATTAAGCATTGAAGATTTCTCAAAACTTTATATGAATGAACATTTATGAAAGAATAGAAATGTTTTGAGAATCTGACAATGATTAAGATCAGATCAAAATATCATGAAGAATAATAATTGGGAATTCAAAGACGGATGTTATTTATATGAACAATATATAAACATTTTAACAATGAAAGCACATGAATAATAAAATGACGTTTGATTCAAACAACATTGAATACAATCGGAAATATTACCATAGAAAGATTAAACTTTTGATACATGGTAATAACAAAGTTCAAGAAAAAATGTACTGAACCGTTATGTATGAATACTTGACAAAGTATCTGAAAATAAAATATACAAGTATTTTTCTTTAAATAACACACGGTCAGTTATACAATTAAGTATCCAGAAACAAAACCATTTAAAATCACACTTCACAATTCATGAAAATCTTTGAAGAATAGGAAGTGGTTTGAACATTTAAAAACATTTTTCACAAGTGAAAGTTGTTCATCTTTCAACAAGTGATAGAGTGTAAGGATTAGAAAGATATACCTGTAAAACAAAATCCTTAACTCCCCTTGGAATGAATATTTTCATTTAAGAGTGCGTTCCCTTTAAATCTGAAAAAAAAACAATATATCAGAAAAATATAACAATGAAAGTATAAAGTAAAAACTTCTAACTCCCCCTCAAATCAAAAACTTCTAGAAAAGATAGTATCTGATTAACATCCTCCAGAAGAAAATATTTGAGTACGGGTTCTGATCTGATATAATCAGAAGCCAACACCTTTACTCCCCCTTAAATTAAGCATCTAAAATGTCAGTGAAAAAGCACATGATAGAGATCTACAAATCTATTTAGAAATGTAGTTCATCATATATATCGGATGAAAAATATTTCAGACAAGTATGTACTCCCCCTTGACGGTTGATTTCATCATTCGAGTACTGGAGTACAATCTCTTATCAGCACAGGAGTAAGGTCTTTTGACCACTGAAGTACGAGTCCTAAACTGTTGTGTTTAGAAGTCACACTCTGTTGAAGTACGGGTCCTTAGTTGATTTGCTTAGAAGCTTTGGTTCTTCTACTCCCCCTTGACAGTAGGTGCCTGCAACACAGAATCAATTTTAGGCTTTGGTACCCACTGGTATTTGGTTCCATGAATGTTAGTTGCAAATCGAACGGGAGTAACAAAATAAGAACCATAATAGAAATGATCAATGGTCTTGTGAATAGGATCATGTGTACGACAATAAGAACAATAATATTTATTACCTGACAACCTGATTAATTGATCTCTCGTGTAGATATGATCAGGTTTTCCTTTACGCACATTGTTCTTCTTGACTTTGTGTGTATGTACACATGATTTCTTTCCTTGCAACTCATCTTTCTTTTCATCTTTAACTAGTTTCTTCTTCCAGACCAGTTCCTCTTCTTTATATCTTATTCTTCTTAGATGTGTACCTGAACCATCTATATTTCTATCATAGAAAATGTTAGTACTACGAATCTGATCAGAAAAATTAACTGACCTTTTTGAAGAAACAATTTTCTGATTTGAACTTGAGGCTGTCTTTTCAAGCTCTTTAATATTTGAAGCAAATCTGTCTCTTTCTTTGACAAGAAGGTCAATCTTCGTCTCAAACTCAGACTTCGTTTTCTTCTCGTTCAGTGCACTCTCAGATAGTTCAGATAACTTGACAGTCAACTTCTTTATCTCAGCTTCAAACATGCTTCTTTCTTCTTCAAATCCCTTCTCAGCATCCTTTCCCTGGCTGGATATTTCTTTGAAGAATCCGACATTCTTTTGTTCAATTGCCTTCTTCTCTTTGGCAAATTTCTCTCTTTCCAAGATTATTACTTTCTCAAAATCAGAAACCTGTTGAGAAAGCTTGATACATTTAAGCTCAACTATCTTCTTTTCTTCACAACTCTTCTTGGAAAGTTCTGAAAATTTATGTGCAAACTTTGATCTTTCTCTTTCAAAAACATATATGTCTTTAGCAATCTTTTGCTCCAAATCACATACATTCTTCTGAAGCTTAGCATTAGCATCTTCTAAACTTTTAATCTTCTCATCATACTTTTCAACAGATACTGCTTGCTGGAATTGCACAATCTGATTTTCAAAATCAGATATCTTTCTTTTCAGCTCAGAATTCTCAGATTCCAGTTCTCTTCCTTTTAATACCACCTTTGGCCCTAACATTAACAATTAAAGAGAATCCCACAACTCTTTTCCTGTCGTTTTGGAAGTATTTATTTGATCAAAAAGTTGACGAGAAATTTCACGAGGAATACTACCTGACAGATAATTTCGAGCTATATTATCAGCTCTTTGTCTTTTCTCCTGTTCCTCAGTAGAATCTTTTATCGAAATTTGGAATTTCATCTCTCCTTCAGTCAATGATAATCTGATATAGTAACGCAACTCATGTTTATCCACAAAATTCAAAAAATTAACTTTCCACTCTTCATACTTTCCTTTGAACAATATTGGTGCCTTCATCCTGTTACAAAAAGAATTTGACAAAAAAATGATCGTTAGTCCAAGTATGAAACTGACAAAAAGATATGATTTGAAATGCGCTAAGTGAAAATATGATTTGAAATGCGCTAAGTGAAGATATGATTTGAAATGCGCTAAGGGCAAGAAATGATTTTAGCTAAGGCAGATGGCGCAAGTAGATGGCGCATGAAAGTTTGCGCGAAGAGAAGGTGGCGCAAATAAAAATTTGCACGAGGAACTGATGGCGTAAAACGGGGCCGACCAGTGTCCTGAGCCGACCGGTGTGGAGAGGACCGGTGTTCTGTGCCGACCGGTGTGGATGTGCGACCGGTGTCCAATCTTTGACCGGGGCCTCCCTCCTTCGACCGGTGTCCCTCCTTCGACCGAGGTCTAAGAACAATGAAAAACTGAAGAACCCGACGCAAAAAGCAAACTCGTGTGAACCTAAACACTTGAACCCGCAAAATAAACTTTGCGTTAATAGAAGTTGGCGTGAAACTTAACTTGCGTGATCCTTAAAACACACAAAAGAGAGATGCTGAACTGATGAATTTGGCGAAAAACTCAGATAATCTGACGAAAAACTCAGATAATATGACGAAAAACTCAGATAATCTGGCGCAGAACTGAAATACTTTGTTGCTGAAGAAAAACTCAAACTGATGACTTTAATGACTTTGGCGCAGAACATATGAAACTGGTGGAAAATATAGATCGGGCGCAATACCAAGAAAATCAAGATAAACTTCAAATTTTGATTATTGAATCGAATCTGATGATATTTGCTCACACAACTATGTTCGAAAATAGTTTTCTAACCACAATGAATCAATCAATTCGAACAATTTTCATAGAAATGAAAACTGAGGAATCGAACAGAACGTTTTATCGAACAGTTCAAAAACCACTAAAATCTTAAAATTGATTTTCAACAACTGAATTTCTTGCAATTTTATGTGAATCAAAAATGATCTATCAATGAAAACGAATCCAACGAATGAAATTTCAAGAAAATTCGCTCAGATTTCAATAAGAATTTGTGAAAAATTCAGAAAATGAGATTTTCTTGATCGTGATCAAGAAAATCGATCAAATTCTCTGAATCGATAACGAATTCAGATTGAAAAGATGAATCTCTCAATTCTCTCAGATTTAGATTCGACTCTGATACCAATTGATAATCCAAGATCGGTCTAAATCTTTAGAGAGAGAAAGTAGAGAGAGAATAATACGCAGAAAGCTTCATGTATTTCATTATCAGCACCATGAACTTACAAGCTTATATCACTTATTACACAAGACAAGACACAAGGGACTTATATACCCTAGGCCTAAACAGATATCAAAGACAAGATAAACTATAGATAAAGCCTATAAGTAATAATTAAATTGATTACTACAAAATCAGACTTAACACTTATGTTGGTTCTTATTAACTTCGTATTAGTTTTCCCTCATTTATATTGTTTAAAATGATTGTTCATATTGTTCCCATTCGAAAACCCATCACTTTGGTAAGTTTGCTTGTTATATCATTATTATATTTCCTTATGCCAATTTTGCTTGAGGACAAGCAAAAGCTAGGTTTGACGACAATGGCGCCAAAAACTTGATAGAAGGTTTATGCGACCCTCCAAATCTACCGCAAGTGTACGGTGTCAATCAAGTAATACGTACTAAGTATGAGTATCGATCCAAGGAACTACAAGTTTAAGTACCACAAAAGCTATCACAACTACTAACTGAACTGCTGATAAAAATGGTTTGAGTATGATTAATTAACTACTTATCTAGAGAAATGGAAGCAAGCACGGAATTACTAATCAAGCAATGATTCAAGCACCACAAAGAGAATACTTATATGATTAGGGAAAGGCTAGGAGTTAGATTTCATTTGGATTCCACCAACAAATAAATAATACACATTCAATGAATCAATACACAAGGTTAAATTTAGTTATTCCTAAAATACTCACTACTCTCTCTCGAGTAATAGCAAGAATGTATCCTGCAATATATGTTGAAGTCTCTCAACCAATAAACATAAACATTCAACTCATTAAGTATAAGAATCACAAACACAAATTAGGATTTATTTGGTATATCTCTATCCAATATCTCACCCTAGGTTTATCTAACTTTTATCAAGTTATAAAACCAATTTCTCAAGAGGAAATACAACCAATAAGATGACAAAGATGGCCAATCTCATAAATATTAAGAACAAGATAGATAAACTTCAACCAACAAGTGTATTAACTCAATAAATGCAATAATCATATATTCAATGGTATAAAACCAAAATCCATCCTTCCCCCAACCTCAAAAGATTTAGCTCATGTTACTAGTAGCAAATAGAATCATAGAGAAGAAGATGACAACACCCAAATACATTGTTTCTCAACAAAATACAAGTGGAATGATAAAACTCCCTCAATGATTGATACACACTACCAATTTTAAGCTCCAAATGTGTTTCCACCTTCCCAATCAATGAAAATTCTTCTTTCAGCTCCAAAAACGGTTTAGAACAACTCCCCTATAAGCCTAGCCTCCAACAATCCCGAGATAACCCTAAACATTAACTTCCTGCAGCTTTTTATACCCTCAGACCACGACCGCGACTTTGACCATGTCATAGTCGCATGGTCATTGTCGCCCAAAATCATACCTTTACAGTTCATGAGGTGCGACTATGACATGGTCATTGTCGCATGGTCATAGTAGCATGACCCTGATTTTTGGTTTTTCTTCGCTCGTTCACTTGATTTGATACCGTTTTCAACCGACACATGAAAATGGAGTATAAATAAGCATTATTCCTTCCACTTGACATCTTGTATGTCTACACAACGCTTGCACAAAATATTAGTCCGAAATACCAATTATTACTTCAAGACGAGCCGTAAACTTATGATTCAGAGGGAAAATCCCGTCAGATAACGAGTGGGAACAAGACGGGTGTTGAGGTGTGTAGCCTACCTGTAACCGACCGAAGTGAGTGGTCACTCTCAGCTAACACGGTTAGTGCCTAGTGGCTTTAAGCCGAATATGTGATGTACTTTCAAAACTTTCGCATTGTGTAAGCCTCTTTCCTTCAGCGGGGAGCGCAATCCTGTTTAGGCCTTGAGGTAGACCCGGGAGATGGAGTTGCCTTTCGACACAAGTAAGTGTGCTAAGGAAGATGGGGTGTTGTTTGCTATGTCGATGCTGAAATCGGATGCTATTTTCTGGTGGGATATAAAGACGGGTGGAAAAGGGTCAGAAGTGGCCAAGACAATTACTTGGGAGTCGTTCACTAAGAGGTTCAGAGCACAGTTTTGCCCGCTAGCAATAGTTAAGAAACTGGAGGAAGAATTTTTGGGACTTGAACAAGGAACGATGTCAGTACAAGAGTACACTTTCAAGTTCGTTGAGAAGGCATGATTTACGGAATTATATGTGCCTACTAAAGAAAGGTGCATCGAGAGATATATTTAGGGACTAAAGAGCAGTATGGGAGAATTGGTTCAAACGAGGGAACCCGCGACTTTCCAAGCGGTAATTGATGCGGCTGAACTTACTGAGAAGGAAAAGAACCGTCAGATGACGGAAAGGGGTGGGGACAAAAGAAAATGGGAAGAACCCACACGTGATGTCAAGAAGTCTAAGTTTCCGAGACCCGAATCGTGAGTGGGACCGATGTTTGGGGAGAAACTGTGTGGAAGGTGCAATCGGGTGCACCGTGGAGAATGCTCCTTTGAACTAGATGGTTGCTACAAGTGTGGGAAGTTAGGACACATAGCTCAGGAGTTTTCTAACCCTAGAGCTTTCTATCTTTGTGGTTCTCTAGACTATATTAAGCCTGATTGCTCTCGGCTGAAAAAGTGCTCATCGGGTAGCCTTAGAGGTGGTCGAGGAGGATGAGGTGGGGAGAGAAGGGTGGAGCCGGCACGGGCAAAAGCAAGGGCTTTTCACATGACGGCTGAGGAGGGGGTGGATATATCGGATGTGGTAATAGGCACCTTTCTTATTAATTTAAATCTTACAACAGTGTTATTTGATTCGGGAACAAACCGATCGTTTGTATCACCAACTTTTGTCCGGCGTTTGCATGTCAAACCTAAGCGATTGGAGTGTTGGTTTGAGGTAGAGATTGCGGATGATAGTTGAGTCATGGTGGGAGAGGTGTATGAGGTGTGTAGTATGGAGGTGGAGGGTCACACTTTTCCTTTACGATTGTACCCAATGGGTATGGGAGAGTTTGACGTTATTGTGGGGATGGATTGGTTGGCTAGCCATAATGCCAACATTGTGTGCAATAAGAAGATGATTCTTATCACCTTACCTGATTTGTTTGAAACGATAAATTATGGTGATAGGCGTGAGTGTAAGTTTTGCTTATCTCTATGATGAAGGCTACGCATTGCTTAGGGAAGGGGTGGTAGAGGTTTCTAGCGTATATGTTAGACGCTAAGAAATAGAAGAAGGGGGTAGATGATGTATCGGTTAGTGAGCGAGTACCCGGAGGTGTTTCCAGATGATTTGACGGGTTTTCCCCCAGATCAACAAGTTGAGTTTCGGATTGATTTGGTACTCGTAGCAGCACCAGTAGTGTGCACACCATATTGGTTGGCGCCGACAGAAATAAAATAGATGATGACGCAGTTGCAAGAATTGCTAGACAAGGGTTTCATACGCTCTAGTTCGTCACCTTGAGGAGCATCGGTACTCTTTGTTAAGAATAAGGATGGGTCAATGCAAATGCGCATCGACTACCGCGAGCTCAATAAAGTGACAGTCAAGAACAAGTACCCGCTTCCAAGGATCGATGATCTGTTTGATCAGTTGCAATGGGTGAGCTTCTTTTTAAAGATAGACTTGAGTTTTGGTTATCATCAATTGATGGTGAGGGAAGAATACATTCCCAAGGTAGCCTTCGCACAAGGTACGGGCACTACAAGCTCCTGGTCATGCCGTTCGGGTTGACTAATGCCCAGGCGGTGTTCATGGACCTGATGAACCGAGTGTGTAGTTCGGTTTTAGATAAGTGTGTGATAGTGTTCATAGATGATATCCTCGTCTGTTCTCAATCTTGAGGTGAGCATGAAGGACACCTTCGTTTGGTGTTGGATTTGTTGCGGCGCGAGAAATTGTTTGCCAAGTTCTCAAAATGTGAGTTTTGGTTGAGGGAAGTTCAATTTTTAGGACTAGTGGTTTCAGGAGAAGGTATCAAGGTGGACTGACTAAGGTTGAGGCCATTAAAGAGTGGGAGCCACGGAAATCAACTTTTGAGGTGAGAAGTTTCCTTGATTGAGCGGGATACTATCGGAAGTTCATTTAGAACTTTTCTTGGGTAACTATGCCATTGACCGCGTTAACCAAGAAGAGTGCTAAATTTGAGTGGAAAAAGGCCCAAGAAGCCGCTTTTAATAAATTGAAGGAGAAGTTGAGTAACGCCTCGATCTTATCCTTACCCAATGGGATTGAAGGATTTATGATCTATAGCGATGCATCCAAGTTGGGGTTGGGGTGTATATTGATGCAGGACTGGAGGGTAATTGCCTATGCATCCCATCAATTGAAGGACCACGAGAGGAATTATCCTACGCATGACATGGAGTTGGCAACAGTGGTTTTCGCACTAAAGATTTGGAGACATTATCTTTGCGGGGTCAAATGTCAGATCTACACCGACGATAAGAGTCTCAAGCACTTATTCGACCAGAAGGAGTTGAATATGAGTTAGAGGCAATGGGTGGAGTTTTTGAGTGACTATGATTGTGAGATCCTTTACCATCCTGGTAAAGCGAATGTGGTGACCGACACTTTGAGTCGGAAGGAGAGAGAAGAGCTAACTAAAGTGTTAGCCTTTCGAGTTGAAGCAACTTCCAATTTGTTAGGGGAGATAAAGAAGTTCCATGAGGAAGCGTTAATAGAGGATAAATTGAAAAGCGAGAGGATAGGCGGTTTTGGATCATCATTAGAGAGTAATAATAATGGAGTGAAATGTTTAGGGAATCGGTGTGGGTTCTGTTGGATCAAATAATTGTATTCAAGATTAAAGTTAAATTAAAGGGTCTAAACCGTATTTGTTTGATAGTTAAACATTAGAGGGTTTAAAGTGTAATATGCTAATAGTTATTTGTAAATGGGCCTAAAGCCTGTTAGAAAGCCCATTAAGGTTGAAGCCCATATGGCCTAGGTATTTAAAGTTTTGTTTAATTAGTTTTTAGGTTTAACCCTGATAATATTCTAGTTAATAGTCGTACGTATTCTCTTTATTCAAGGGTATCAAGAACACACAAGGTTTAACTGTTTATTCAAGGGATTTGTATGGTTTGTTAATCTTTATATCTCTTGATTATTATTGTGTTCTATGATTGTTAATCAACAAGATTAAACTGGGATAACAAGTGGTATTAGAGCCAAAAGAATCAAGTTTGTGGATTAAAATCAAGTTTATCGATTATTCTGTGTTCATCGATTTTACTGTTCATCAACAACTTACTGTGCGATATTTGATTTCTTGAATCTGTGTGTTTTTATGATTAAAATCAATCTGATTAGGTGTGTTTTGTGGTATTGAATGCT
Organism: Arctium minus; assembly: GCA_954870635.1. Lineage (NCBI taxonomy): Eukaryota > Viridiplantae > Streptophyta > Magnoliopsida > Asterales > Asteraceae > Arctium > Arctium minus. The sequence continues at coordinate 125,404,079 of OX941081.1, read as the reverse complement.
ATCTGATAGTTCAATTGCATTATAAATCATCAATTGATTGGTTTTTGATGATTGTTGGAATCTGGGTTCGACAAACTCAATAGGTCGAACACTGTGGTTGGAAAATTGAGTAATCAAAAGTGTTCTTTAATCATTATTGTTAATTAGGTTGTGATCGATACATGTTGATGAGTACCAAAGTCTGATTTTTGCATTTGATTTTGAGTTCTTGAATGATTTTCTGGGTTGATTATTGCTTCTGTTCATCGACGTTCTGGGCTAGTTCAAGAACATATCGGTCGAATAATCATTATCGGTCGAAGGTAGTTTATCGGTCTATATCTGTTATCGGTCAATACTTTGTATCGGTCAAAGCCAATACCTGTCGACCGCTTTCTATCGGTCTATCTTATCGGTCGAACATCAATTCCGGTCGAAGACCATTACCGGTCCATAGATTATATCGGTTCACATTAACACCGGTCGAAAGGTATATCGGTCCATTTTTGGTTCCGGTCTTAGTCTTTTACCGGTCGAAGCACCAATACCGGTCATTGCAAAATACCGGTCTAATTTACCGGTCGAAGAAAACACCGGTCGAGCAAAATTTGTCTTTTTGCATACTTAGACAAAATTTTGCAAACTGTAATATGGCCTCTACAAGTATGCGAAGGGGGACAAAAGTTTTGTGCTTGGTCAAAATTTTCCTAATTTCATTCTTCAGTATTATTTCTTTGTGTTTTATACTGTGCAAATTCTGCACTTCATTATTTTTTTTGGAAATTTATTTTCTGAAATTTTTTTAGTGTGGTTTTGTCTTGATTCTAACGATCTCATCTAGTTGGTTGTCTTGGTATTGAAAAGGTTGATTACTACCCATACAACTAGGATGTCGAATCAGCTAATGATGTTTGAAGGTTACAACATTGATTTTGAAAAGACGACACATTCTGAAGTAAAAGCAAAGGCTAAACAACTTGCTGGACGGTTATCAATATCTTCTCGCATGGTTGATGAGTATGACATAGAGGAAAAAATGTTCAAATCCGATATATCATATCTTAAAGCTGAGAACAAGGCTTTACAGATTCAGAACTCATCTTTTCTTATTCAGGTCAATGCTTTAAAAGAAAATTCAAAAGATTCTGATTCTATAATTGACTTTGCAGGAATGATTGAGTCTAAAGAAAAAGAGATATTGGATCTTCAAGCAAAGTTGAAAAGATCTGAATCCAGCTCTACATGGTCAAAGAAGGATGCAATGCAAAGAGAGCTTGAGGAGCTTAGAAGGAGTACAAGTGTTGCAAAGGATACTAGTATAGGACTAAGACAGATAAATTCTTAACTCTGTGCGGACAGAGATAAGTTTAAACATAAAGTTCTCAGTCTTGAGGTTGAGATTGAAAAGATGAAAGAAAAGGCAACCCAAGACAGAGACAATACAAAAGTCCAAGATGAATTGCTGAAGATAGAGAAAGAAAGAAAAGACTTTGCCAAAAATTCTCTTATTTCTCCAGAAAAGCCTTTAAAGAGAAGAAATCATTAGAGCTTAGATGTGTTAAGCTTTCTCAACAAGTTTCAGACTTTGAGAAGGTTATCATTCTAGAGAGAGAAAAGGCTGAGAATGAGAAGAAGAAAGCTGAGCTGAAGGAAGAAAATATAGACTTTTCTGAAGAAAAGAAAATATTTGAGACCGAGATAACCAAGCTGACAGGAAAGCTATTTGAATTGTCAACAAGCATCAAGAAGGAGAAGAATGCAAAATCTGAGTTGCATAAGAAGTTTGATCTGATTGAAAAGGAAAGAAACAGTTTGTCTTCAAAGATAAAGGAACTTGAAGAGATCGTATTCAAGGTGAAGCTGACAGAGCACAAGACGCCAGAGTCAATAGCTCAATCAACAAGAGATGATCTAGCTGATTCAGATAGTTCATTAAAAACAGCTTCAAGTTCACATTTTTCAAATGTTTTCTATAATCCTTTCTATGATTTAGATGATTGTCTTACTTCTAAATCTACTGATCAGATTCGTCCTTCTAACCATTTCTATGACAAAAATGTTGATGGTTCAGATAACTTCAAGAAGACTAAGTCTCAAAAGAAAAGCTTATGGAGAAGGGATGATGAGAAAGAAAGAGGAAACTGGATCTGGAAAGTTAAAGGATCTCAAGAGGAAAAGAAGAAAGAAAAATCATTTGTGCATACATCAAATGCTAAATGGGACTATTCTACAAAAGGTAAAACTTTTCGCAAACCTGTTTTGGTTTACACAATCAATCAATTGATCAGGTTAGCACAAAAGAAAATTAGTTGTTCCTATTGCGGCTCAAATGATTTTGTAAGTAAAGATTATGTGAATAACCGGTATGGTTCTTACTTCATATCTCCCACTAGAACTGCAACTAACCCATTAGGACCCAAATACCAATGGGTACCAAAAGCTAAATCTGTGTTGCAGGCACCCAAGGTTTAAGGGGGAGAAAGAACGAAGGCTTCTAAGTAAATCAGCTTAGAACCCGGACTTCAACGGAGAATGGCTTCTAATCACATCGGATTAGAACCCGCACTTCAGTGCTTTATTTTTCTGCTTTCTGCAAAAAGAAAAAAGAAAAAGAAAAAAAAAATCTTCAGTTAAGGGGGAGCTTAAATGTCAAAGAGCTTAATTGAAAAATTCTTAGAGCTTAATTGTCAAACTCTTTTAGTTTGAGGGGGAGAATTGCATCGTCAAACATAACTGTTTTGACATATCCGAAATTTTTATTCTTCATGTAACAAGTGGTATTTGTGATTCCATGTACAATATGTTCTTTTAGGAAAATACATGGGATTCAGTGTGAGTGCTTAACAGAACATCCATGGATTCACGATAACCAGTGTTTCCTACCCAGGAAGTATACCCTGAGTGATTGAGGGGAGAGGGGTAAAAAGAATTGAGTGATGGTGTGTGAAGAGGTAAAATGTAAATGAGAGATTGGTTAGAAGTGAATATTAAAAGAAAGAGGGTGAGAGATCAGAGTAAAAGAATATTAAACTCTGCACCAAACTCTTTCTGAGCCGGGCAGCCACATTATCTGATTGGTTCACATTCTTTGGTGACCATCACCAGCTACTCATTCTTTTCTCAAAAAGAGAATGTTTCACATTTTCTGGGGAAGCAGCAAATACGCTATTCGTTCTTCATTTGGAAGATACTAATATTGAAAAAGAAGGAAAGTTGCCCCACCTTCGAACCCTTTCTCATGCACATTGAGTCTTTGTATAATTTGTTGTTGTCTCAACAAGTTTACATACTTTGAGCCTATAATGAAAAGCAATCATCTATGCTTAATTCTTTCATACACATGCACGAACACAAAGAAATTTGTTTTCTGTCAGAACGTTCATAGATAACCATGTGTTATTTGATGATTGAATGGAAGACCTGGGGAGCCAACATCAAAACCAACTCCTTATATAGTAACTTTGTGTTACTCCGTGAATTTGTGTCATTGACAGGCATTCTAACTGAGTCATTTGTTGATTCAGGGTTACACCTATTAAACATAAACTGTTTGAATTTGAAAATATTCGAATGGTTACTACTTTCTATTTTAATCTGAAAAGATTGAAATAATCACTCTTTCCATCTGGGAAGACTGCTCTTATTTCTTACAGGGCTCATTACATGAAGAAAGTGCTAAATTGAAGTTTATAAAGACAAAGGGGGAGATTTTTCCAAAAAGGGGGAGATTATTTTGACAAGTTTTGATGATGATGATTCTCACCACTCATCAAAAAGGGGGAGAATATCTTAAGGGGGAGAACATAATCTGAAGACTGCTGAAGATTTTCAAAGATTTGAAGATTTGAAGATTTGAAGATTATTCGAAGATATCAAGTTTTGAAGTTTTAAGGTTTTGAAGCTATTAACGTCATATCTGAAGAAAAGAGAAGACAAGTGAAGACCTGAAAACAATTGCCAACTTTTTTTTAATCTTGAATCCAAAGGGGGAGATTGTTGGATTAAATAATTGTATTCAAGATTAAAGTTAAATTAAAGGGTCTAAACCGTATTTGTTTGATAGTTAAAGATTAGAGGGTTTAAAGTGTAATATGTTAATAGTTATTTGTAAATGGTCCTAAAGCCTGTTAAAAAGCCCATTAAGGTTGAAACCCTTATGGCCTAGGTATTTAAAGTTTTGTTTAATTAGTTTTTAGGTTTAACCCTGATAATATTCTAGTTAATAGTCGTACGTATTCTCTGTATTCAAGGGTATCAAGAACACACAAGGTTTAACTGTTTATTCAAGGGATTGGTATGGTTTGTTAATCTTTATATCTCTTGATTATTATTGTGTTCTATGATTGTTAATCAACTAGATTAAACTGGGATAATAGGTTCCTATGTTGGGAAACTTGCAGAGGAGTATCCTAGAAGAAGCATATAGGTCTCGTTATTCGGTACATCCGCGGAACCAATAAGATGTATTGGTGTGGAAATGGGAGACCCTATAGGGAATTGCAACCCCTAAAGATACCAGTGTGGAAATGGGATAATATTACGATGGACTTCGTCATGAAGTTACCAAGAACCCCAAAGGGGTATGACGCCATCTGGGTAATAGTGGATTGTCTCACCAAGTCGGCTCACTTTCTACCTATCAAGGAGACTTACGCGTTGGAAAAATTAGCAAGATTATACACTGATGAGATTGTAACAAGGTACAGTGTGTGTTGTTCAAAGTCTTCCACCATGATAGTTGTTTCACGTCGTCGTTTTGGAGGATTCTACAAAGGGAGTTAGGTACACAATTTAAGTTGAATGCCACTTATCATCCTCAAACGGATGGGTAGAGTGAGAGGACTATACAGACATTGGAAGACATGCTCCGAGCATGCGCGATAGATTTTAAGGGCTCTTAGGAGGCCCATTTGCCATTGATAGAATTTTCATACAACAATAGTTATCATGCTAGCCTTCAAGCAGCACCTTTTGAAGCATTGTATGGGCGCATATGAGTTCCAGATTCAAGCTATCAATACAGATTGCACACACAATTTAGTCACAAGTCATATTCATTGATTTACAAATATTGCAATGAATTCTCCCACAATACGTACATTGACTTTCTCTCTCTAAAACAATATATCTCTCAATCTATATTTGTGCATACTCTCACTGGTTACAAGATCTACACAAACTACAAAGACAAGGAACTTATTTATACTAAGTCAACCTTGTTGAATTTTACAACACATGACTTATGAATGGAAAGTCAAACAACCTTGACTTTACATAAATTACACTTTTGACCCTTTTAATCTTGAATACAACATTTTAGGCTCAACAATCTCCCCCTTTAGATCCAAGATTAAAAAAAATTGACATGAATCTTCAGGTCTTCTTTCTCTTAAAAATTCTTTCGCTTTGTATCTTTCATATCTATGAAGCTTTAAACTCTTCATCACTTGAACAAACATTCTTGAACTTTCTTTCTGTTTACATCTCCTCTTTTGCATATTTTCTTGACAAACACATTGTCTTTCACTTTATACAAACTTGTCTCTTCAAAATTTGAAGTCTTTATCTATCTCCCTCTTTGGTAAAAATATGCATTTGTAGCTTTGTAACTCTTTTAGTCTTTAAAATTTTCTCCCAATAACTTTGAAAACTTTGTATCTCTCTTGTCTTGAAATTGAAATCTTCAGAATTATCTCCCCAAAACTTCCATTCTGACTTTGCTTTTGAAATCTTCTTCCGTTTACTTGAAATTGAACATTGAAATCATCTCCCCCTTTTTGATGAATTATGAGACATTATAATCATCAAAACTTTGTCAATTTCAGCACGACATTTGATAACAATCTCCCCCTTTAGGAAAAAATAACAATCTCCCCCATTATCATGAAAATATCAATCTCCTCCATGATGAATAAAGACAATCTCCCCCAAGGAATACGGTAAACAATCTCCCCCGAAGAAAATAGTATCTTCATGATGAATCTCCCCTAAGGATGTAACAATAAGCACCATTTCATCTGAATAACCGTCAATTCATAGTATGTATTCATCCGAATCTTTTCAAATTCAGACAAAATATGAAGTTGTAGCCCTGAATCAACGTATGAAACAGTTAGCATGCCTGTAAGTAGCACAAAGCCACTTTGTACAACGAATATACTTTGGAAAGGAGCTTTTTGATGTTCACTCCCCCAGGGCTTCCATTTAATCATTGAAAAACCACGAAGGAATTTTCTATGAACGTTATGACAAGAAAACTTATTTCCTTGTATGCTCGTACAAGTGTAGAATGATTGAAGCTACTTAAGCTCGAACAGGCTCAAAATGTGTAAACTGTTGAGACAGCAACGAGTATTACACGGACTCAATGTGCATGAAATAGGTTCAAAGGTGGGGCAACTTTCCTTCTTTTTCAATATCTAGATCTTCCAAATGAAGACCAGATAGCATATAAGTTGCGTCCCCAAAGAAAATGTAACATTTCTTTGTTAAGAAAAAAACGAGTGGTTGGTGAGGTTATTGCAAGAGTTAGCATGGGCTCATTGCCTTTTTCAATGATGGTCACCAAAGAATGTGAACCAATTAGTAGATGTGGCTGCCTGAATAAGAAAAAGTTGGTGTAGAGTTTTCATATTCTTTTAACTCTAATCTCACACCTTCTTTTTTTTTAACATTTAAGCTCACTTCTGACCAAACTCTCTTTTTCATTTTACCTCATCACACCGAGAAGAACACATCCCATTGAGTTATCTCCCCCACTCTTTGATATAGACCCCGTCACCCCTCAATCACTTTAGGATAACTTCCGGGGTAGGAAACACAGGTTAACGTGAATCTATGGAAGTTCTTTTTAGCTCACACAAGAATCCCATGAAATTTTGTCCTAAAAAGAATAGTGTTGCTCAACAATTTAACTTTGAACAATTAAGCACATGATATCATTGTCATATAAATGTATGCTCATTAAGAATATAATGAGATTTGATCATTTGAACTTTGAAGATCTCTCAAAACAAGGATAATGAATGAAGGAAATGAAATCAAGAGAATTGTTTTGAGTATCTGTCAATGTATCAATCAGATCAAATATCATGAATATGAACATGTAATGGTTAGGATATCAAAGAACTTGATAGTTGTTTATATGAATGAATATAAACAATTTAGCAATGAACACACAAATATTGAAACGATGTCTGACGCTCAACAACATTGAAAATAAACGGGTGTATTACCATCGAAATATGTTTCTTTTAGAGACATTTTAATAACAAAGTCAAATGAAATACTGAACCGGTGTGTGTGAATACTAGACAGTATATAGAAAATATAATACACAAGTATTAATCTTTGGAAACACACAGTAAGTTAAACATTAACGCTCCAATATGAAAATCATTTAAAATCACACTTCTAAATTCATGAAATTTTTTTAAGAATAAGAAGTGGTTTGAACATTTAACAAAACATTTTCATATCTGAAAGTTGTTCATCTTTCAAATATGTAGAGCTTAAGAATCATAAATACTTACGTTCAACTTGAAATTATTAAATTCCCCTAAAAATAATATTTTCTCCTTGAAGTATTTTTAAATTTTTTTTATCTCCCCCTTTAATTAAGAACAGGGTGACAAAAATCAGATATGCTCTCCTTTAATATCCGTACAAAGAAAAAAAATATCATCAACAAATTTTGTTTATCCCTTCCTAAAATATGTATTAATCAATATATCTTTTAATCTTCCTCTTTGAAAAACAAAAATACTCCCTCTTCAATTATGATAATATGGATAAGCTCCCCCTGAAAAATCAGAAAATATATTAGTAGAAAATATAAAGAATATAAGCTCCCCCTTAATATTTGCATAATCCTTAAGCATTGAAATGAGTTCTAAATTACTAGGTGTCGGTCCCTTATATTTGAACAAGATCTTACCAGACAATCAAACAATCACAAACATATATGATTTACCAACCTGTTTTGATTAATAACCAAGGATTACAGAGTTTGAATAATATTTCTCTTGAAGCTCTCTCTCTCTCTCTCTTTCTCTAGATCAAGTTGGGTCGATGATGATGAGTTTTTTTATCTGAGATAGATTGTGTGTTCTTATTATATCTCTCACACTTCTACCTACCTACTAACAACAAACATAATATCTAAAACTTAATATAATATCTAACTAAAAAAATATCTAAACTTAAACTAATATCCTAAATATCTATTTATTAGATATTTAGGAATAATATTAAAATACTATTATTAACATAATAATTAACTTTGACAATTATTACAAACTAACATTAGACTAATATTGAGAGTGACTTTTTAGCTTTAGCTTTAGATTCCAATCTTCAGATTGGATGATCTTGAATCTAATAAATCTGTGATCTAACAATCTCCCCCTTTGGATCAAGATCATTACTAAAAGGATTTAGCAATTCAGTCTTCTCTTTAAGCTCAGAAGATGCAAAGTATCTTCAAAGAAAACTTCTCTAAACTTTTGTTCTTGGACATTTCTTGATTAACTCTTCTCCCCTTTTTGATGAAAAGATCAACGATTTCCTCAAAATATTTAGTAAGAAATGTCTTTCATAAGGAGCCTCTGATTCGTCAATCCAAAAGATATTCATCCAGATCTTTGCAAATCCAGACAAAATAATTGTGTAACACCTGAATCAACAAATGAATCAGTTAAAATGTCTGTCAGTAACATAAGTCACTGTGTGTAACGAATACACATTGTAAAGGAGCTTTTTGATGGTCACTCCCCCAGTGCTTCCATTCAATCATCGAAACACCACCAAGGTAAATTCTATGAACGTTATGACAAAGAAACAAATTCCTTGTGTGTTCGTGCATGTGATAGAAAGAATTAAGCATTGATGATTGCTTATAGGCTCAAAATTGTGTAAACCACTGAGACAACAGTAAGTATAAACACATACTCAATGTGCTTGATTGAATTGCGAAGGTGGGGAGACTTCCTTCTTTTCAATATCCAGATTTTCCAAATGAAAATCAGATAGCAAATGTGTTGCTTCCCCTTTGAAAATGTGAAACACTTTCTTTTTAAGAAGAAAATGAGTAGCTGGTGAGGTTTGATCAAGAGTTGGCATGGGCTAGTTGCCTGTTTCAATAATGATCACCAAAGAGTTGTGAACCATTAGAATTGTGGTTGCCCGGCTCAGAAAAAGTTGGTGCAAAGTTCTGATATTCTTTTAACTCTGTTCTCACACCCTCTTTCTTTTAAACATTTAGCTCACTCTAACCAAACTCTCTTTTTCTGTATACCTCATCACACATCCCACACTCATTTGTTTTCGACTCCTTACACTCAATCACTATTTATTAACTTCTTAGGTAGGAAACACTGGTTAACGTGTATCCGTAGAAATTGTGTTAAGTCCTAGCACAATGAAATAATATTTTCCTAGAAAGCATATGATGCTCAAAATGGTTTAACTATATCAGTTAAAGCTGAAAGATGAATTAAGAAAACATTGAAAAGTACACTTCCAAATTATAAAATCTGATGAAGAATCGGGAAGTGATTTGAACTTTTGAGAACATGTTTTCAATGATTGAAAGTTGTCCTTCTTTCAACCATATATGAGATTAAGATAAGAATTATACCTTTTGTGTGCAATCTTACATCTCATGAAGTTAAGCTTAAAGTCATAATAGATATGAACGTGTAAGCGTCTCTCGAACTGCAATAGTCTTAAGTCATAGTCAAAGCAAATTTATTCACAGAAATTAAAAAGACAAAAAGCAGTAAAACAATGAAAGTACGAGTTCTGATCAGAAATAATCAGAAGTCATTTCCATACACCTTTGACTTTTAGAGCTCCCCCTAAAATCATGCATCACAAAAATTTGACATAAAAAGTAAATGCATAAATTAGATATTCTCTTTCTCAAATAAACGTTGATCATCTATCAATTTCTTCTAACACTCCCCCTTAGATCATGAACAGACTTTTAAAGTTCAGATATCTTGCGGACATAAAGAAAAAGAAATGATGAAAAAAATTACAATAAGAAACTTTAATAGGTAACTACCGATTAGGTCTTAAGATTTAGCATACAAATCCAAGAGACAAGAAAATTGAATCTCTTTTCGTCCAAGGGTTTGGGAAACAAATCTGCAAGCTGATAATCAGTTTTTACAAAGTAAAGTTCAATTGTTCCTTTTTCGACATTATCTTTTATAAAATGATACCTGACATCGATGTGTTTGGTCTTTGTATGCTGAACAGGATTAGCTGTTATCGCGATAGCGCTCTTCGAGTCACAGTAGATCGGGATTTTGTTGAAGTGAAAATCATAGTCTCGAAGTTGCGTTCTCATCCACAAGACCTGAGAACAGTAGCTAGCAGCAGCCACATATTCTGCTTCGTCCGTTGAAGTTGAGACACATAATTGCTTCTTTGATGCCCAACTGACGAGTTTATCACCGAGGAACTGTATATGACCTGACGTGCTCTTCCTGTCTAGCATGCAACCAGCATGATCTGCGTCTGTATATGTTGTTACTTCAAAGCTAGTATCTTTAGGATACCACAGACCAAGATCTGCAGTCCCCTTCAGATAGCTAAAAATACGTTTAACTGCAGACACATGGGATTCTTTAGGATTGACCTGATATCTAGCACATAAACATGTAGAAAACATTATATCTGGTCTACTCGAAGTAAGATACATCAAAGAACCTATCATCCCTCTATAAGTCCTAACATCAACAACCTTTCCCGAAGGATCTGTGCCAATCTTAGTACCAGGTGCCATTGGGGTACCAATCGGCTTACAATTTTCCATTTTGAACTTCCGAAGAATATCAAGAATGTATTTAGATTTATTGATGAAAATCCCCGATGACAATTGTTTGACTTGTAATCCGAGAAAGAAATTCATCTCTCCAATCATATTCATCTAAAAATGTGACACCATAAGGTTTGAAAAATTCTTACAGTATTTAGGATTTGTAGAGCCTAAATATCGGCTTTCTCCCTTTTAAGGAATAAAGTGGTATCGACAGTACCTTTTGTAAAACCTGACTTGACCAAAAACTTAGATAAGACATCATACCAGGTGCGAGGAGCTTGTTTCAGTCCATAAAGAGCTTTGTCGAGAACATATACATGATTTGGTTTCTCTTGATTAACAAAGCCTTCTAGCTGCGAGACGTAGACTTCCTCCTTGAGAATGCCATTCAGAAATGTTGTCTTCACGTCCATTTAAAAGACCGTGAAGTTCTTGTGGGCTACGTAGGCCAGAAACATCCGAATTACCTCTAAACGCGCCACTGGAGCATAAGTCTCATTGTAATCTATTCCTTCCTCTGGCCAATATCCTTTGGCAACAAGTCTTGCTTTATTTCTGATAACAGTACCATCTTCATCTTTCTTAATTTTGAAAACCCATTTCGTACCAATTATGGTTTTACCTTGAGGTTTGGGTACGAGTCTCTAGACTTCAAGTGATTCAAACTAATTCAGCTCTTCATGCATTGCAGTCACCCAATCGGAATCAGCAAGAGCCTCAGATACGCGAGTAGGCTCGATCTTGCTCAGAAAGGATTCATGCATACACATATTCATCGAAGCAGACCTAGTTTGCACCGGTTTTGTAGGATCTCCAATGATTTGGCTTATCGGGTGTGCTTTGATACCAACTGTCGGTCCCTTATATTTGAACAAGATCTTACCAGACAATCAAACAATCACAAACATATATGATTTACCAACCTGTTTTGATTAATAACCAAGGATTATAGAGTTTGAATAATATTTTTCTTGAAGCTCTCTCTCTCTTTCTCTGGATCAAGTTGGGTCAATGATGATGAGTTTTTTAAATAAGATAGATTGTGTGTTCTTATTATATCTCTCACACTTCTACCTACCTACTAACAACAAACATAATATCTAACTAACTAAATATCTAAACTTAAACTAATATCCAAACTATCTATTTATTAGATATTTAGGAATAATATTAAAATACTATTATTAACACAATAATTAACTTTGACAATTATTACAAACTAACATTAGACTAATATTGAGAGTGACTTTTCAGCTTTAGCTTCAGATTCCAATCTTCAGATTGGATGATCTTGAATCCAATAAATTTGTGATCTAACACTATGATTGAAGTAAGTCAGAAGTCATAGAAAAGTCTTTGAGGACCGAATCCTGATCTGATAGGATCAGAAGTCAAACTCCCCATGAAAATTTGCATTCACAAATTTATCAGAAGAAATAATATGTATTCCCCCTTGAAGATTGTTCATCTTTTATGTGTCGGAGTACAAAATCTTTATCATTGAAGATCGGGTCTTGAACTATTTTATTCAAGAGCCATTATTCTTAACATTGAAGAACGGGTTCTGAATTGGATTATTCAGAAGCCTAACTCCTTGACATTGAAATACGGGTTCTAAATTGTCTTGTTTAGAAGCCTATTCTCTTACTCCCTCTAGACTTTTGGTACCTGAAACACAAATGGAGCTTTTGGTACCCATTGGTATTTGGGTCCAGTTTTGTTAGTTGCGGTTCGTTTAGGAGTAATATAATATGAACCATACCAGTAATTAGCATAATCTTTGTGAACAAAATCATTTATACCACAGTAAGAACAAGATATTTTCTTTTGAGATAACCTGATTAATTCATTTACAGTGTAAACAAGATCAGGTTTACCAAAAGATTTACCTTTAGGATCATTGTTCTTCTTGGTATTTGATGTATGCACAAATGATTTATGATCCTTCTACTTAACTGAGGATCCTTTCACTCTCCAAACCCACTTTTCCTTAGCATTTTTCCTTTTAATTTTACCTGGACCATCAACATTTTTACATAGAAAAGGTTAGGAGGACGAATCTGATCTTTGGAATTTACTGACCTCTTTGAAGAAACATGTGTATGATAAGAACTTGAAGCTGTTTTGAATGAGCATTATGAATCAGCTAAATCATCTCTAGGTGATTGACTAATTGATTATGGCGTCTTTTGTTCAGTCAAATTCACCTTGAAAATGATTTCTTCAAGTTCAGTTATATTTGCAGACAAACTGTTTCTTTCTTTTGAGAGTAAGTCAAACTTCTTATGCAATACAGACTTCACATTTTTTTCCTTCATTGTAGTTGTTGATAGCTCAGATAGCTTCTTGGTAAGATGCTTTACTTCTGTTTCAAAAACCTTTCTTTCTCCTTCAAAATCCTTCTCTAGTCTTTATTTTATCTCATATTTCTTTAAAAACACCAACATTCTTTTGCTCGACTTTCTTCTTCTCTTTCTTAAACTTATCTCTTTCCATAATAATCACTTTCTCAAAGTCTGATACTTATTGAGAAAGTTTTTCACATTTGAGTTCAATGGATTTCTTCTCTTCAAATGATTTTCTTGAAAAATCAGAAAACTTTTGAGCAAAAACTTTTCTTTCTTTTTCAATCTCTTCTCTGTCTTTACAAATCCGCTTTTCCAAAACTGAAATTTTCTTCTGCAGCTTTGCATTTGCAGATTCTAATCCTTTAGCTATCTCCTCATTCTTCTTTGCTGAGTCTTCTTGCTTGAATTTGACAATCTTAGCTTCCAATTCAGAAATCTTTCTCTTAAATACAATATTTTTGTGAGTTCCAAGATCACAAGATCTGTAGAGAGAGAATCTAGAGAGAGAAAGCTTTGGAGCGCAAAGTGTAATTCTATTCAAGTGTGCGTGTGAAACTTCTTACAAGGAACAAGACCAAAGGGACTTAAATACCCTTAGTCAATACAACACAGATTAGACTCTAAACAAAGTATTTGACCAAGCCCTATAAATACAATGATTACTATAAAATCAGACCTAACAATCTCCCCCTTAGTAATCATTGGCGCTTTGGTCTTCAAAAATGATCTTCTAAATCAGCACGGACCATAAAAGCGACTTTGTGAAGCTTTCTGACTTTTAAGAAAAAATTTAATCTCAGCATCTTTCAGATAAAGTAGTCTTTACTATCTTGAGCTCTAGACGATACACCTCTTTTGAATAATCTTGAATGAACTGTGGTGTTCGGAGCAGAAACAGCAAAAGAATTTGTTGTAGCTGAGAGAATAGAATCTTTGAGGGAAAGATTTCTTCTCAGCATCTTGATCAGCAGATAATCTTTTGAGCTCTTTGTCTCTTAAACTTCTCCTTGAGTTCTCCCCCTCATGACCTTGCTGATCTTGATCAACTTGGTCATGTAAATGTTGGAGACGAGACAGCGTAAGATCTGCAAAATCAAAGAAACAGAGAAAACAGGGAAGTTTGCGCTTCATGTTGGAGGCACAAACCAAGGTTTGCGTTTCATGAAGGAAGCACAAAACAAGGTTTGCGTTCCACATGGGACGCGCAAAGCAAGGTTTGCGTGTCATGTGGGAGGCGCAAATCTGCCTTGGAATTTTTTTTTTACAATTTTAAGCTCTTTGACTCCCCCTACATAAATGCACTAGATATGACAATTCGAGTTAGCATTCATAAGTGAAAATCAGATACTCCCCCTCAAAAACAGATATAAACTTTGAAATACAATCTCTTTGTTCACTCCCCCTTGAATAATGCATAAACCCATTAAAATATTTATGAGAACACAAAGATCAGATATTAATGTAGAAAGAAAAATATACTGAATGTAAATTTTGAGACGACTAAACATACAAAATTTTAAACACTAAACAAATAAAATTCTACTTAGTAAAATTTTACAAATTTATCAATCATTTGAAATCAAACATATGTTGTTGGATACAAGAACAAGTTTCATTGCATATCAAGTTAAAACATGTTCAGTTTCAAAAACTTCCATCAATCTATTCAGTGTGCTCACATGCGAATCTTCGATTATCTTCAAGAAAATGCAATTGTAAAAATATTATAAAGAACTTTGCATGTACTCACACTAAGTCATCAAAATTAAAACTTTCACAAATTTACAGGTTTATCACAACTCAAACATATCACCAAGTATTATGAGATGTGTGCTCATTGACATCTTTTTAGCAGTGTGCACATTGGCATCTTAACATGAGTGTGCTCTTTGACATCTTTTAAGCGCGTGCACTTTGGCATCTTTTGATCAAAAAGTTTATTAAGTAAAGAGCATGCCGTAAACGTAACTTTCTATATGACCCTATTCCAGGATTTGGGTCAGCCGCTCCCAGACCAGTTGGCCTTAGGGGACTATATGTCAAGCACCCCTTGGAACTTACTCTCCCAGATCAGAAAGGCTACATCGACATATCCTAAACCCATTTATACCAGTAGAACATGACTTTCGATCTGATTCTATAGAAGGATTTCTGTTCGATCACTCCCAGACCAAATGACCTTAGGGAACCAGATGACAAGCATCCCGAGGAACTTACTTTCCCAAACCAGAAAGGTCACAGGTACAAACTTTTAAACTTAGAGATTTCTGTATTTTAAGAATTTAATAATCATCTCAATTACTCAGATCAACGTCTAAATGCTTAGCCATTATTTTCATTCCAATCTATAATTCTGATCATTTAGGTAGTCTAAGCAAAGTAAACTATAAAAAATTCCGAATCACACAACTTTAAAGCAGTAATAAAAGTTTCAAACATGTTGCTGACTTTTCGACTTTTGTAAGACTTGAAATTTGACCATATAAAAACTTTAATATAAACAAAAGAACTTGAAAATTTATCCTAGACACATATTTTATTCAAAAGAAAGAAAAAAAATGTAAAACTTTTACTTTATAGACTGAAATTTGTAAAGATTTAAACTTTTAATTGATATTTAGTCAGAACAAAATAAAATTCAACTATTTCATCTTTTACATTTTATAAAATAAATTTGTGTCTCATATTAAAAGAAAATTTTGGGTAATACAAATTCATGAGTTAGATAAAAAGCTCAGATTCTTGAAACATTGAGAAAAACTGGAATACCATCATTATCAGAGATAAATGCAGCAAAATTAAAATTGATGTACTCACAGTATCTCATTAAGTCAGAAGCTTAATCATTGAAGAACGAGTTCTAAACTGTTGTGTTTAGAAGTCGATGTCTATGAAGTACAGGTCCTGAGCTGAAGTACTCAGAAGCCATCATCTTTACATTTAGGTGCGGGTTTTGAACTGTAGTATTCACGAGCCATTTCTCTCTTACTCCCCCTTAACATGTGGTGCCTGCAACTTTGAATCAGATAAAGATTTGGGTACCCACTTGAATTTGGGCCCGTGTTTGTTAGTTGCAGTTCTTGTGGGGAAATAATTGTCAGACTTAACATTTAAAGCACGAGGAATATGATCAGAAAAATAATCACAACCATTAGAAGACAAAGCATAATCATCAGAACTAGAATATGAGGAAGAACATGAGACATGTTTTGAAATTTGAATCATTTGCTTTATAGAGTATTTTGAAATTTTATTATATTTAGCAAATGAATCACTATTATAAAGTTTGTCTACACATTTATCCCCATCAACAATAGATTCATCAGATGTTCGCCTCGCTCTCCAGATTTGCTTCCAAAAAATGAAACAATAGATTCTTTTTCAAAAATTTATTTTTCCAAAAAATCTGAGACTGATCAAATAAAGCATGAACATCATCACATATTAAGGAAGAAACACAATCATCAGAATCAGAATTAGAGAGACAATATGAGATATTCTTTGAAATTTGAAACATTTGCTCTACAGAATATTTTGTAGTTTTATTACAAAAGGCAAATGAGTCTTGTTTACAAAGAAGACCTACACATTTATCCTCTACAGATACAAATTCTTCAGATCTCTGTTTCTTTAGCCAAACAGACTTCACAGACTTCTTCAAAGGCCTATCTGAAATAGAGGAATCAGAAAAGTTAGAATTTTCAGAAATATGAAACTTTTTCTTCTTTTTCTTCTTTGACCTTCTTCTTTTACGCTTTGTTTTATAGAAATAAGCATTTAACGTAAAAGTGTCATCAACAATTTCAGATATAATATTTGACTTAGAAGAGGAAGTTTTATCAATAAAACAAACTGATCAGTTAATTGATTTGGATAAACCTCAGAGCAAGAAACATCAGATGAACACAAATTGATGGAAGATTTGAGAAGACCAGAATTATTTTCTTTAAAACTCGATGTCTTAAAAGAAAAAATAACATCGTTTTCAATTTTTCTCAAAACTTCTTGTTCTTCCATTTGTTCTTCTAGATCAAAGATTTGGCATTCTAATACTAATGGAGGTATATATCTCTTAGTATCATAAGGTACTGGAGATATATTGTCCTTATTAGGATTAGCTGCATTTAAATCAAAGAATTCATTAGATATAGAAGAATTAGTAGAAGAAACAATGTTTAACTTTTGTCTTCTCTTCTTTACTTTTTCAGGAAAATATTTTGCATTTTCTTGAGTGTAAACAAAAGGAACTTCCATTCTCTTGTTGTTTATCCGTTTTTTATCTTCCTCAATTGTAGTTTCTTTAGCACTTGTCCAAAGAGGTTTGTATTGAGAACCATATTGTGAAAGACCAAGACAGTCGTAATCATAAAAATTGGGAATCTCAAATTTAGCTTTCTTTAAAAACTGAGGATTTTTAACTCCAATACCCCAATTTTCTTTTAACGACTCATAGCTCCTTGGTTTATACATATGAATTGTTTGTTTAGTTTGTTTTTGTTTATATAATTTTTCTTCTAATTCAATTATTTTATCCGAAAACTCTTGATTTAAAATTGACAATTCAGACAAAGAATCATGAGAAGTCTGTTTTTCAATTTCTAAATCTTCTATTATTTCTTGAAATTTCTCTTTTGTAAATTTTAAAATAGCTTTTTCATCTCTTAGAGAAATCTTCAATTTTTCAATTTGAACAGACTTTAGAGAAGTCTGTTTTTCTTGATTTGTAATGACATTCATTTGCGATGAAATGAAATTAAAATCAAACTCGGATGGTACCTCAGATTTATCGGTTGAAGTCTCCTCATCCTCATCATCACTGTTGTCGTCTCCAATAAAACACATAGCAGCAGTCTCTACATTATCAGCTTCATTGTCTGAGTGGTCCAACCAGTATTCCTCCTCAGCCAACAGAATTGTTCCACTTGCTTTCTTCTCAGCCAAAGCTAATTTCTTCTTATAGAAATCAACATCTTTCACAATCTTCGTTCTGCACTCCTTTGAAATATGCCCGGGTTTGCCACAGTTGTAGCAAGTCACAGCCTTCTTATCTTCTTTCTTTGGTTCAGCTGTTGTAGCAGGCTCATATTTGGGAAAGAAAGGCTTTGATGTAGTATCAGGTTCTACCTTCTTTGATCCAGAAGAGAAACGAAGATTGTTTGAACCTGACCGTTTCTGATATTTCTTTTGATAGTGCTGACTTAGAAGAATCATGGCTTTTTCCAATGCTTCGCCATCGTCATCTGTTGACCCGTCGTAAGCAGACTCAGTCAAGGCTTGCTCAGCCATTTGGCTAGCTAAAAGAGTGATTGGATCCACAGTCTTTGGCTTCTGCTTATCCAGCTTAGCTTTCTTCTTCAGAACCATGGCTTCATCAGACATCAGAATTTCAAACATTTCCTGAATGGGCATTTTGGAAATTCTGGGATCATTCCTCATCCGATGACAGGATTTTTCCCATTCAGGTTTGAGTGCATTGAGGAACTTCAGATTTGTCTCCAGCTCATTCTTTGTTACCTTGATCTTATACAGATCATTAATAACAGTCCAAAACCTGTCGAAGACACTTTTCAGACTTTCCCCATCCTTAGCCTTGAACTCTTCAAAGTTGTTCATGTATCTTGTCTGACGAAGCTGGGTAGACATTGCAGTACCAAGCATGATTTTCTCCAGTTGTGTCCATATCAGCATAGGATTATGTTTGAAACAATCGATTCTATTATAGATGGAATTTGGTAGAGCAAGAATCAAATTCGACTTGGCTTGATTGTCAGCTTGGTATCTCAGAAGTTCATCAGCCTCATATTCTCTCAGGGCTTTTTCTACAGTAGTGGCTGGAGTGTTTCCAATAGCTGGTATCACTTTCATTGGCCTGACCATGGGACCTTCAGTCAAAGCTTTCATCATATTTTCCCCATTTGTTTGCCTATCGATGAAATTAATAAACCGGTCCTGCCATTGTTCAAATTCGTTCTCATTTATCAGAACAGGTGGACGAGTATCAGACCCCAACGACATCATGAGGTCATTCTTGTAAAGTTGAGCTTGTAGAGACATTTTTTTTGATGAAATCAGGTATTCAGAAAAATAACCAAGTCTTGAAGACCCGCAAACCCAAGGTTTGCGTTTCTGGCTTGAATCACAGAAGAAACTATTCGGGTCCTTGTAGACACGCAAACAAGGACTTTTCGGGTGATAGGAGGAGCGCACACTGAATAAGGACTATGCGTGTTCTGAAAGGTACGCATTTGATGCTTTGCGGGTTCAGTAAGACACGCACTTGATGCTTTGCGGGTCCAGAAAGAAACGCACTTAATGCAATGTGTGTTCAGAGAGACATGCAAGATATGCTACGCATGTTCAACGGGGCACACACTTGATGTTATGCGTGTGCAGAATGACACACACTTGGTGATCTGGGTGTGTTGACAGATACGCAAGAGAGTTTTGCGTTTCCAAGAGAGAACCGATAACCAATTGTGAGTTCCAAGATCACAAGATCTGTAGAGAGAGAATCTAGAGAGAGAAAGCTTTGGAGAGCAAAGTGTAATTCTATTCAAGTGTACGTGTGAAACTTCTTACAAGGAACAAGACCAAAGGGACTTAAATACCCTTGGTCAAAACAACACAGATTAGACTCTAAACAAAGTATTTGACCAAGCCCTATAAATACAATGATTACTATAAAATCAGACCTAACAATTTTCAGTTTCCAATACCTTTCTGTTCTCTTCAAGATTTTTCAACTCATCTTTCACATATGAGTTGTCCTTCAACTGTATGGCTTCTTCTTTCAACACATTTACTTCCACTTCAAGAATGAATATTTTCTCTTTCAATTTGTCTCTTTCAATTTGTCTCTTTCAACTTTAAGATCTGGACATTCAGATTTGTTTTACAGATCTTTTATCTCAGATTCTAGAGCAGAGACTTTATTTTGCAATTCAACTTTCTCAGCTTTAATCTTTGTATTCTCCCTTGAACTGTCGTTGGCCATTTTGGTGTTGATTGATAACTGTCGAGCAATATACTTCAGATTTGATTTAGCCTCATTAATGTTCATCTAACCAAAATCATAACTGTGACCTTGAGACATCTTGAGATCTGTAAAATGAGAGCTTGAAATCATCGTTAATCAAATAAATCAGAAATTTTGACAAAAAAGTCAAATTTGAAAATTTTAGAAAAAATTTCAAAACTTTCTAAGTATTCTCAGAATATTCTGCGAATTCTAGACTTAATCGCAGAATGAAGAACCACTTTTTGCAGATGAGCAATTCGCAGAGAGTAGGATGCGAATTATTAGCTTCTCGCAGGCTAAGGTGTGTGAAATCTAGCTTCTCACTTTTTGCAAGTAGAGGTGTACGAGTTCTTGCCTTGGAACAAATTCAAAGTACCTCTTGAACTTTTTACAATATATTATACGAAATCTAGACTTAGAGAAATTCCAAGAAGATTTTCACTTTTCGCAAAATATTTTGCAAAATCTGTCCTTAGAAAAATTTCAAAATATTTTATGTACGAATTCTTCCAGCTTTTCGCAGACCAAAAAAACTGAAGAGTAACTTTGCGCATACAACCTTCTATGGATTCTTGTAATTCGCAGCCAAGGTTCTGTGAATTTTGAGCTTTTCGTATCCAACGTCTTGCGAAATCTTGCCTTTGAATTTGTCACCAACAATACATAGGAATAGATCTGCGAGTTCTTGGACTTTTCGCAGACAGTACTATGTGAATTCATGAATTGTCATTTTCGAAAACACCAAAACTTGAACCTTGCGAAATCTTGATGTAACTTCCAAAAAGAATGGATCTTGCGAGTTCTTCCAGACTTTGACTTCTAAACCATTGAGATGATTAAAAATAAATCTAAAACTTGTCCAATTTCCACCAAACTTTGAGGAAATGTTCTCAAACACTTTCTAAACAAGGTTGTAGCACACGATTTTATCCAAAAAAACCTAGATCACTAATTTTGATCTAAGCACAGTGACTTCGAACTCAAACAAGAACTTTTACAATTTTAAGAAATTGAACATAAATTACAAGGAATTGAACTCTGTAATCTAAACAAACATTGTTCAATTACATCAAACGAATACAACTCTATCAAAGATTTGAACAAAATAATACAAAATCAAGAAAAATGCTCTAGACACAGTCGATTTACGAGTTCTTCATTTTTGAACCAAAATCGATCAAATTCTGGTAACTTTGATCTGCTCTAATACCAATTATGAATTCCAGATTCAAGCCATCAATACAAATTGCACACACAATTTAGTCACAAGTCGTATTCATTGATTTACAAATATTATAATGAATTCTCTCACAATATGTACAGTGACTTTCTCTCTCTAAAACAATATATCTCTCAATTTGTATGTGTGTGTGCTCTCACTGGTTACAAGATCTACACAAACTACAAAGACAAGGAACTTATTTATACTAAGTCAACCTTGGTGACTTTTAAAACACCTGAATTACAAATGGAAAGTCAAACAACATTGACTTTACACAAATTACACTTTTGACCCTTTTAATCTTGAATACAACATTTTAGGCTCAACAACGTAAATGTAGTACGCCTTTGTGTTGGGATGAAGTGGGAGAGAAATAGTTGGCGGGACCGAAGATTGTGCAGATTATCACTGATAAAATCAATCATATTCGCGAGAAGTTAAGGGTATATCAAGACCGCCAGAAGATGTACGCGAACAAGAGAAGGAAACTAATTGAATTTCAAGTGGGAGACAAAGTGATGCTTAAGGTCTTGCCTTGGAAAGGCATAGTCCATTTTGGAAAGAAAGGATAGCTAAGGCCTAAGTATGTCGGGCCATTTTCCATAACCGACCATGTGGGTGAGGTGGCGTATAAGTTGGAGTTGCCCGAGGAGCTTCAGGGAATCCATTCTACTTTTCATGTCTCGAATTTGAGGAAGTGTCTGGCCGACGTGAGCATGGCTATACCTTTAAAAGATATTAGTGTTGGAGTGTGAAAAGTGAAAGTTTGAGGGCCTTGGTGTGAATAAGGGGAAAAGAGGGTTAAAACCCCAAATACCTTCATTTCTTGCTTATCAGTGTTGGAGGCGGCTAGAGAGAAAGTAATGAAGAACCCTTGCAATTTCATGAAGAAACTTGGAGTTGGAAAGCAATTTTTGGTGTGGTTATTCATCTTCATCAAGGTATGTATTCCCTCTCTTGTTCTCCTCATGTTATTGGAGGTTAATGGATTGTTTGTAGTGGATTGGGATGATGGACAATTCCAGTTTATTGAGTTAATGGTTAATCATTATTGGGGTGAGGTTAAGAGTGTTGTTTCTATCCTTTTAGTGGTTCTAATCAATATGGAATGGACTGGATTAAAGTTAGAATGTTTACCAGTGAGTTTCTTGGTGTGCAGATGTCCTGTGCCCGGGAATCGCCCAATGCGGTAAAAACCCGGTAAGGGTGAAACCCGGACGTATTGGTGTCCGGATGGGGTAGAACCCGGTAGGGGGACGAGTGTGACCAGGCTTAAAGGGGAACCTGGGTGTGGGAAACCTAGTTGTTCCGTTTCCCGAAGGAGGCACTTCCTGGACACGGGAACTCGGACGCGGGAACCTGGACATGGGAGAAATCCGAGCAGGTGTAATCGGGTCTTGGTAGAACCCGACTGAGTTGTCTAGGCAGTAGGTTTTTGATGAGGCGTCGATTAAGAAACCTTAAAATTCAAGGGTCAACCTTTAAGGGATGTTAGAGCGACTCATTACTCTCGTGTGTGGATTGAATTGTAGGTGTGCGGTTAACTGGTATCTAGTTCGGTAGAGAAGGGAGCTTAACCTGGACGCCAAGTGAGTCTTTCTAACTGATTTGTGAACGTATGTGTTAAATATACGCATTGATATTTGAATAACATGTTTTTACGTTATTTCTTATATGCATGAAAGGTGGGTCATTTTAAAGGTGGGTTTTGTGGGGTGGTGATGTATAATGGCTTATTTCCTACATATGGGGAGTGTGTCCCATGTCGAGTATTTGAATTTGTTTCATATATCTGATTCAAGGGTGGGTGTATGCCCTAACACGTTGTCACAAGTGTGTGTGACCATAACATGGACCATCAACGTGTATTACGTGTGTACTCATTTTATTTAAAGTGTGGCTGTTATAAGTGCTTATAAACTATTTTTCGTTGATAAATATAGTGCGATTTTGGTGATAGAGGGACCTCACTAGACCTTATGGTCTAACGCTCGCTTTTCAAAACTAAAACCTTTTCAGGTAAGCAGGTAGATGAGAGCCCGAGTAAGGGCAAATGTAGGATGTGAGCTTGGAGCTTGCGTTAGAGAAGCGTTATAATTTTGATAGATTATGTTAGACTTTCCCAGTAGACATATGTTTTAATGTTCTTAGCTGTAATTCGATTATCTCCGCAAGCCTTAGCGTTGTAACTCTTATGCGTGACTTCTTACTTATTGGGGGTCGTTTTCGCGTATTTATGCATTATAATAGCTTTGGTATGTTCGAATTTGTGGGTTGTTACAATGAGATGCATTGAGATGCACCAGATCAATCCTTGTATCAAGCGTGATTTATTAGTAGTAGCTTGAGATTAAAAGTGACCAAGGGTACATATCCTTTCTTACCTTCTCACCGTAACTCTTCTTCTCACACGATCCTTCATTTATATATATATATATATATATATATATGAATGTATGTATGTATATATATATATTTATATACATACATCAATACATCATATTTATCAAAGATAAAAAGGGCTTCGCTGCCAACTACCACCCTCCCTACCATGGCACCTCCAATGACCTGCGAACCTTATCCCCACCCAACCACCAATTTGATGGACACCACCTCTCTGTTGAATCCATCGAAGCACCATTGAATGAAAACCATTGAACCACCCATTATAAAGTCCAGCACTAACATCCATATCCTGCTACCACCACCAACGTTCGCCTTCTGCTACCCTTCCCCTACACCGTCGATCTACTCTAGTCTCTAGTCGATGTACCCTTCTTGTATCTCTCCATCATCGAACCACCACCAACATTCGCGTCTTTACATGATGGAATGTCATATCTCTCCCCTTTCAAACTTTCTGGTCAAGGGGTTTCTAGTAACGGGGAACAGTGGGTCGGTAGGTGTATAACAACCGGGGGTTAGGGTTGTAGGTTATTTTCATATTTTAGAAATTGGACCAATGGATGATGGAGAAGCTATCAAAATCATTCTATTTTTTTCCTTCTGGTTCTCTATTTTTCATATTTGTAGGATTTTGTGTTCAGGGTTGGAGGTTATTGTCTTTTGATTTAGGTTTGTGTTTGATTTTGAGGTCAGAATTTTGGTTTGTGTTTGATTTTAAGGTCTAAGTTTGAGTTTAGTTTTGTTTTTGATTTTGAGGTTCGGATTTGATTTTGATTTTAGGCTTAGTTTTTTTGTGGTGGATAATGGTGGCCGACGATGGCAATAGCTAGACGAGATGGCTAGAGTTGGGGGACGGTGGTGGCTTGGCTGGATGTGCAAATCAGAGAAGGAGGTGTGATCAAATTAATGATAAAAAGGCAAATATTTAATAAAATAAATGAGTAAACTCTAATTTTGGTCCCCGTGGTTTATTGAAATCTTTGAAAGTGGGACCTAAGCTTTGATAACTCTAGAAATCGTCCCTGTGGTTCTTATTTTACTCTGAAAGTAGTCGCTCGCCACTAACTCCGTTTATTTTCTCTATTAGTGACAGGGGCATTTTTGTCCATTTATTTTTGGTCAACCCGTCTTTGCTGTCTTTTTATACCCAATTCGATTTCACTGTCTTAAATATATATCTATGTATATGTGTGTGTATATATATGCCAGCCTAAAATCCTCCATGGTCGGCCATCTGTTGCCTTAATAGCGTGTAATCTGTGGTCTCATACATATATGCTCATGGCTTATAAGATTCCAGGAAGATAAAGCATTCTCGCTACAACCATGATAAGTATGGGAAATAAAGGAATGCTTGATACAACATGTGGTCTCAACCAAGGAATGCTTCGAAGTACTGTTTTAAAGCTCAATCCCTTTTCCAAATTCACAAACTTGCTACATTCATTCAGCCTGTGTACATGGAAAAAATGGAAGAATCACCATTTATATGTTTGTTTTTCGTGTTTTAGCAAAAAGATCAAAAACCCAGTTTCTAATTCTAAAAGAGAACAAATTAATAAGTTAAAACCAACCTAAATCTTTGCAAACGAAACCAACCTAAACTCTGCAAATGAGACCATAAATCTTTGATCAATGAAGCAAAATATCAAATAGAAGCAAATGAGACCATATACCTTAACCATTACAAGCCCAATATCAAAGATGTTGAAGCAAAAATATCAACAGAAGCAACAAACCTGTTTTTAACAGAAAAACACAATGACCAAACAGAACCTGTTTGACCATCCTTATATTTTTATAATTAGGTAAAAGTCAAAAGAATTTGTAAAGAGACTAAAATATCCCTCATCTAGCGGATTTTTTTAACGGTTGTTAAAGGCATGGACCAAATCCGGACGATTTTGCAAATTACAATGGTGGATTTGTAATTCAATAGCTATAGAGACCAAATTTATAGTTTATATTTGGATGAATAATTTAAATTTATTTAATATATTTAATATATTTAATATCTTTATTGGCTAATATGCCAAATCAATTTTTTTTAAATAAATATGATGTATTATTTTCAAGATAAATGTTGTTTAAAAGAAAACATAACATGTATTTTTTTATACAAAATACATACTTTTTAACATTGTTAAAATGTTAGCGATATAGATTTTGATCTACCAGTCTTCTTAATATTATTATACTCCTATTAATGAATTTATTATTCATTGCTATAATGGATACCTTTCTAAAGTAACACAATTTAAAAACAATAGCTCTAATAAAAACATGTATTGCTATAATAAAAGAATTTATGAAGGTAGTCTACTATTTCCTTCATTTAACCTTTTAATTATTTTATTTTTTTCCATTTTTTAATACTTTTGAGTTTGTGGAATATTTGGGTTAAATGGATACTTTTGGTCTTTAAGAATAGTCGTAAAACACTACATACTACTATTTGAAATATTCTAAAACACATAATAATAGTTTGGTTTAAATTGTTTAGATATTATTAATTTTTAAACATAAAGATAAAAGTAAAATTTTGTAATTTTTTTTTAATATTAAATGGGGTGTTCTTAATAAGTTTTATCATAATTTTAGATACATTTAAAGAATATTATACTAACTTGTTGCTTTAGGTTTTATGTATTTATTTTAAATTAAAAGTTTAGAATTTGTTTGATTTATATAAAATTATTTGTTGTGTGGGATAACGTGATCACTAACCATAAAAAAAAATAAGTAATTATTTTCTAGTTTTACAATTGATAAAAATTATTTAATTTTTGTGAAGAAAATAACTTTATTAAACTATACAAAATATCTTCTTTTTCTAGGTAGTACCTAAAAACAAATATTAGATTTTTTGTAATTAAAGTATTTATTTAAGTTCTTATAATCAAAAGTTAACTTTAATCATAAAGATATTTTTCAAAGTATTTGAACCGAAAAATATATTATTTAATTTAGCCATGTAGAAGAAGGATTGGTAAACTGAAAACAACACTTAAACTTTTCTCTATTTTCTAAATATAACGTTAATTAATTATATAATTTTATTAAAATATTCAATAACTTTCATTCGATTTTAATTGAATTAGAAGTTATTCAGTTAATATAATGCTTTGAGTTTTTCTCTTTTCAGACGTTACAAATTATATCAGAAATGGTTCTTGTGTCATTAGGGTATTGGAGCAAAGTCATTAAGATACTGAGTCATTGTGGGTGTTCAGTGTTTATAGAATCTCCAAATCACACAGTGCAAAACAAAAAGATTGTCGTCAGGAATTTAAGTATATAATTTTGTCACAACATGTCTCACATTGGTAGAAAGAAATTTATAAATTTCTTATAAACCCTAAGTTATAAACTAACTATCAATAACTCACTCAAGATTTTGATTTAAAAGTTATTTGAATAATTAATTGTTTTAGCTAACAACCTAAAATTATGATTATATTCATAAAGGACTACATATCACAAAATAATAGCTCAAAAAGTTGGCTTTATAGAATGATTGTGGGATGACTATTGCTTCTTTATACTGCCTTTTATGTTGCAATTTCAAATCTAGGTTTTATGCTTTAATCAATAGGGTACATATGTCATTACATGATGTAAAACAAATCTATGATAACCTTTGGAAGATCATGTATAAATCATAATTTACTTGTGATTTTTTTTGTGTCATGTTAGAATATTTGTGTGCATTGTTTTGACAAATTAGTTTTTAGCCAAAAACTTATTCCATGACGATAGTATGTGTCCAATTATGTTATACACTATTATATCAGTGAGTTAGATAGAATACATTTATCAATTTTTCTTAACTCAAACATTTATGACGTCTAGTTTGGGGTGTATAAGCATGAGAAAGGTAAATCAGGCTTATTCATTTGTCTGTGAATGTAATATTTTACACAAATCTCATATTATGACACCTCTACCAACATAGTGATATTGATAGTTCTACCAGTAAGTCTCAACACGGTCTCATGGTTTTTGATAATATTATGAGAATAATGTTTTTCTTATTCACAATTGGAGATGATACATATATTTATATATAAATGGGTCCTATATTGGGAAACTACAAAAGATGCCTGGAGGCCCAGAAAATAAAACCCTAGATATCAAATTAAGTAGGATATCAAACAATCCTCCTCAAGTTGGATCAAAGATGTTCATCTTGCCCTACTTGATACAAATGAAGTCGATTTAGGGTTTCTGCAATGGCTTTGTAGTTGGTGCTCTGTCCTAATGTGTATTGGTTGAATCAATGGAGGGTTTATCTAGGTTCCGACAACCCGGTCTCCAATCAGATGATAATCAACCTCAATTTGCTTAGTCCTTTCATGAAATACTTGATTCTTGGCTATATGAATATTTGACTGATTATCACAATACAATTTCATGAGTCGTTTGTAATTACTCTAAGCTCTCTTAAAATTCTTCTTACCCATGTCATCTCATATGACCTATCTTCCATGGCCCTGTAATCTAACTCGACACTCGATCGGGAGACTGTATGTTGTTTCTTGCTCTTCCAAGAAATAAAATTCCCACTAACAAATACACAATATCCTGTAGTCGATCTCTTAGAAACCGAGAGGGGTATCACGCTCTCCTCTTCCGCCAAGCACTTGCGTAGGTAACACACATTCTTATTTTTTCTTTGTCAGCGTAATTCTTTTGTCGATCCTGAGCCGCCTTCAACCGCTCATGAACACCTTTCAGTTTGCCGGCGGTCTCTTGAACAATCTCGGGACCGACAAGCTGTTTCTCTCCAGCCTCGAGCCAACACATCGGAGTTCTACATTTCCTCCCATACAAGGCTTCGAACGGTGCCATCCCAATACTGGAGTGATAACTATTATTGTAAGCGAACTCCACCAGGGGTGTAACAACCAGGCCTTTTATTCAAAATAAGTGAAGCTTGGGGGGGAGTTCATTATGTCTAAAGAGAAGAGGGACCATGATGAAATTTTGGGACTTAGGAGTTTTAATTGGGTGAAAAGTCGACCAAGACCCAAAGTCAAGGGGGTTAATTGAAAGTTAGAAATAAAAGGAGTCTTTGACCTAGGGATTCTTGCTATACTCATTTTGGCGGCTGATTTTAGGATTGAGAAGGAGCAGGGAGCAAGAACTTGGAGAGATGGAAGGAGAGAAAGAATCTAAAGGGGATCGACATTTCAACTTCTTCAAGGTAAGGTTCCTAAGGCAATACTTTCATTAATTGAAATGGTAGATTGAGGAGAGTCTAATGTTCTTTGGTTAGGGTGAATGAGAAATGCTTGAAACCCCTCATTTCACTCCTTATAGATCGTTCTTTTGATTGTTGTTCTTAATGGGTTGATTATTGTTGCTTTGGGATCCTAAACCTATATATTTTGATAAGTTAAATCAGAAGGTTTAAGGAGATCAGTTGGTTGTTCGAGGTCTGGGTTTCGCTTAAAACCCTTAATCGCCTTCGGGCGAAGAGTGGACGAGTTGGGCGGCCCAAGGGTTAGTTGAAACCCCGGGCGTCGGATGATACCGGGGAGTCCCGGTCATCTTCAAACCGACGAAGGGTGACCCCGGGAGTAGGACGGGGAGAACCCGGGCCGTGACCCAGAAGGCGGGGATCCCGGGATAAGCCGGGAGTCGGCGTGACCCGGGCGGGGACCCTGGGAGACGGGGCGCCCGAAGAAGGGGTGAGCCGGGAGTTGGCGTGGACCTGGGCGGAGAACCCGTGAGATGGGGCGCTGGGGGAGGGGGACCGGGAGTTGGTCGTGGTGGCCCCAGGCGGGGGGGGGGGGGACCCTGAGAGTCAGGGCACCCGGGAAATTAGAGTCCGACCGATGTTTCGGGTAGTGGATTTATCAACAGGTTCTTTGGTCTGGACCTAATTCTTCATCTCCTTATGTTATCGGGTAGGAGTTGAACCAAACGTAAGGGAGCATAAGGAAGTTCTTGCTACCAGGTGAGTTTTTCTAAAACGAAATGTCGTTGCTAAGATGCATGAATGTTATTTAAAGCGTTATAATTTATGTTGCTTTATACTTGTGAAATTACCTGTTGGGTGTTCATTAATGTTGTTATTCTAGTTGTATGCATAAATTATTGGTGGTGGATTGCGTAAATATCGGGGGTGTGTCCCGCTTGCGCTTAATATCGAGGGTGTAGCCCGTTTGAACTCATACCGGGGGGTGTCCCAGATAAGGCCGTATGAGTCAGTTACGCCGTTATTCTCAGGTGACGGTAGTGTATGCCAGAAGTGTGTAGTAGCTACAATATTGTTTCCTTTAAAATGAATGGGTTATCTATATGAAGTATTTTTCTCTATATCTTGTTTGGTGATAAATGTATATAGAGGGGACTCACTAGACCTTTGGTCTAACCCTCGCTTTTCAAAAACCAAAAATCTTTTCAGGTAATCGAGAAGTAGGTGGATCTGCTAAGGGTAAAGAGAAGGTGTGAGCAGCATCTGACACTAGAAGACCCCCTTTTTGTTACTTAGTATATTCTCAGTTATGTAATAAGTTACCGTGTAGCAAACCTTGCTCTTTTCTTTTATTGTTTGACTTGGGACCGTTTGGCATGGTTTTATTGTGGCCCAATATTTACTAGCTTTAAACACATACAGATTATCACAAACACTTTGTTTATTAATCACAAGAATTACATCAAGCCATAGATCTAAAAGTGATTAACCTTTCAAGATAGAATGTGTTTGTGTGTGTACTCAATGTGTGCAACTATGTGTTTCTCTCAACTACCACCAATATTACTCCTTCACTTTCACACACTAACTCTCTTGCTTCTCTACAAGTCTCTTAGAAATAATACAAGGTCTTGCTTATATATAGGTCAACATGACCAAGCAAGGTCAAACCTTCTAAGCTTATTACAACTCACACACAAACACTAATTACAACAATGACCCTTATTTAATCTTGAATACAAT
The DNA here is from genome assembly GCA_954870635.1 of Arctium minus. Taxonomy (NCBI): domain Eukaryota; kingdom Viridiplantae; phylum Streptophyta; class Magnoliopsida; order Asterales; family Asteraceae; genus Arctium; species Arctium minus. Next base: position 125,373,332 of record OX941081.1, on the reverse strand, counting down.
TACAGTCTAACATTTATCATGAGCTGTTTAAATGTTTAATATGGTGGGTTGTTACAATTGGTATCAGAGCCATAGGTTAAGGGATCTGGGTGACCGGTCGGCCCTAGACTTAAACTAGGGAAGTAGAAGAATAACTGAGAATAGGATGACTATAGGAAGATGGGTAATAGGGTAGTGAGGGGTTGCATGTAAGGTAAATTTGGAATTACATCTGGCCAGTGTAATTGTGAATTTACAGGTACATGTGTGTGCTTAACTTGCCTTATTGCGTTGAACCTTTGTGCTGAATGTTGTATGTTTACATCTTATCGGTATTCATGTCTGAACGCGTGACAAAGAGTAGATCTGTGTCGGTAGCTGTGGCAGTGCCGGTAAATGAAGTTGTTGTGAATGAACCAATAGTTCCTCCTCGACTGACCACCACTAGAGGGAAGGGTCGTGGCCGACCAAAAGGGAAGGGAAAGGCGACCCGAAAGGCGGCTACTCAAGTGGATGATCCTGAAATGAGAGCTCAAGGGAGGAAGATGGCATGTGTTGCTCGTTAAACAAGGAGTGTGGAAGTGACGGCTGAACAAGAACCCTCTCTTCAAGAGAGTTCATCTGTTGTGAGAGGAAGGGGACCGATGAAGAACCGTAGTGGAGGTAGGACCCAAGCCTTCGTGACGCAAGAGACCTTGGCTATTGAGATGGGGAAACTCCAGGAAACTCTGCAAGCCTTATTAGCTCATTAGACTAAGGAAGCATCGGCGAGTAAGGGAAGGAGTGAGGAGAGGGAGATGACTGATATGATTAACTTACCAATGACCGTGATGGGCAGTCACTGCCAGAGAACTCCGGAATTGGCAGTCAAAGCGGTAACGGAGAATGGATGTAGCTATAAAGCATTTACCACCTGCAATCCTCCCACCTTCAAAGGGGAATGCGATCTGATAGTGGTGATCAAGTGGATTGGGAATATGGAACAGGCTTTTCACACCTGTAAGTGTGATTAAGAAGATAAAGTTGTGTTTGCATTGTCCATGCTGAGGGACAATGTTGTGTTTTGGTGGGAAGAGGAAACCGGGGGTAAGGGTTCGAAGGCGGCAAGAGGATGGATTGGGAGACTTTCGTTGTCAAATTCAAACGGTAGTTCTGTCCGTTAGCAGCGGTTAAGAAACTGGAAGAGGAATTTTTGAACTTAGAACAAGGAGAAATGACGGTTCGGGAATATACGACGAAGTTCCTCGAGAGGGACCATTTTGCTGAAATCTATGTGTCGAACGAAGAACGTCGAGTCGATAGGTATTTATTTGGATTGAGAAGCAATCTCCGAGAGCTGTCAGCCGCACGAGAACCTAATACCTATTAAGCGGACGTTAACGCGGCTGAGATGACTGAGAAGGATAAAGCGCGCCAAACGTCTGAGAGGCCTATGAGAAGAGAAAGTGGGAAGGTCCGGTTCATGACCCAAAGAAGTTTAAGTGTGGCAGAGCTGATCAGCGGGCGATGCCAAGGTTTGAGAGCAAGCCGTGCAGAAAGTGTAATCGGGTCCATAAAGGGGAATATGTTATGAGTCGTGACGGCTATTTTGCGTGTGTAAAGGAGGGGCATATGGCTCGGGATTTGTTCATCCAAACTCTCTCAGTGATTTGATAACGACCCTTTTCTGTACTTAGTGAAAATTACGTTTAAATATGTATTAGTGTTTCACCATCAGCGATTAGATTGAGTCTGTTCAGTTATCGCTGATAGTCTTTCTTATAAACATTTAATATGTATTAGTGTTTCACTATCAGTGATCAAACTGAGTCTGTTCAGTTATTGCTAATAGTTCTGATGTAAACAGTAACGTAATCCCTGAAGACAAGTCTTGCGTCAACAGATGTTCATAGCTGAATCGAAGACGAAGCTGCTGAACAAAGAGAAGTCTACTAGTGACCTGATGCGGATATCAGTGAAGCAAAGACAACTCTACTTATACGCGAAGGAACATGAGGAAAGCTTCAGTGATCGCTGAACTTTTGATGTCTCTGAAGAAAGAGATATCCAGCGATCAAATGATCACAAAGCTTATACCTCAAGTTTCCTTTTGTCTTACCTTGCATAACTCGGTACGATGTGTCAGAACGGACATGCCTCTGCCACAATTCGTACAACAACTCTGTCAACTACACTGTTCATGATCCGACCAAAAGCATGTCTCTCAAAGTCAGACTTACAAAGCCAATCAGTGAATGCCACGTGTAAAGTGCCTTGCCATGCATTTAATGCATAGGGTATAAATAGGAAGATCTCCCTTCCATCTGAGGGGGTGCTCAATCCTTGAACTCCAAATAGAAACCTTTGTTTTCTATATTTCTTAATCCCCCATTCTCTGAAATTCTTGTGCAACCATCTTAGTGTTTCTTAAGTTTGTTTAGATTGAGTTTGTCTTAATCTTATTCCGCAACAAACTTGTAAATTGTGTTTGATTTATCAATAAACAATTTATTAAACTTTAAATTTCTATATTTGTATTCAACCCCCTCCCCTTCTACAAACTTGTTAAGCACCTCCGGGACCAACAAGTGGTATCAGAGCAGACTGTTTAATCTGATAAACAAGATCTTGATTTATTCTCTTGCTTGCAGTTCTAAATGGCACTTAACACAAACACAAACTACTATGATAATAGTTCACTTTCTAAACCTCCTCGATTTAGCAGAGATAACTTTTCTCTATGGAAAAATCGAATGATGCTATTTCTTGAAGCTGCAGATCCTACTATACCTGAGTATATAGAAAATGGACCCTATGAACCTGTTAGAATTATAGCTGCAGTTCCCGCTTCTGCCACCACTGAAGCTGCCCCTGAACGCTATGTCGTTAAGGAAATAAGACAGTGGAGTGATGAAGACAAAAAGAAGTTAGGCATAGATGCAAGAGCAAAGACCATTATCTCAATGTCTCTGCCTGATGAAGTTTTCCATTCCATCATGCATCTTAAAACTTCTAAATAAATGTGGGAAACCATATGTGTTCAATATGAGGGCACCACTGAAATCCAAGAGACTCGAAAGATTAACTTGGTAAGACAGTATGAAAGTTTCATCGCTGGTAAGAATGAATCTCTCTCTGATGTTCATCAGCGGTTTAACTGCTTAATCATTGATCTAAGAACCGTTGGTAGGACCTATTCTAATTCTGAGGTCCTAACAAAATTCTTAGAATGTCTTCCGGAAAGCTGGGACAGTTATTCAATATGTCTTAAGCTGACAAAAGTCTTAAATTCTCTTTCTCTCAGCACTCTGTATGGAATATTGCTCAACTATGAGCAATCGAATCTCTTAAAGAAGAATCTTGTAAAATATTCTAAAGACTCCAAAAGCACTTCTGTTGCTTTAGTCTCTTCAGAGATAATTCCATCTCAGCGATATACTTTCACCATCACTGAGTTAGATTATGAATCTGAGGATCTATCAGACCCTGATCTTTCAGAGTTCGATGAGTCCTTAGGACTCTTGACAAACTCTTTTAAGAGATTTGCAAGAAAGAGCAATTTCCGAAGAAATAAGCCTCTCTCTCTTACTGAAAAGCCAAAATCAACTCCTGTTGATAAGGCTACTGCCACTTGCTAAAACTGTGAAAAGATTGCACACTTTGCTAGTGAGTGCAGGTCTAAAAAGGTCTTCAAGCCTTCTATCAAGAAGATCCAGTGATGACAAATACCTAAAGCTGAAGAACAAATATCAAAAGCTGAAAATCTACAAGCGAAAAGGTAAAGGTCTCATCGCTGAAGAACATGACTGTGCTGAATCAGAAGAATCAAGTTCTGATGAAGAAGAAGTCGCTAATCTCTGCCTCATGGCTGAGATTAAAGAAGAAGTGGAAGAACCATCTGAACCTTCTATGAGCTACATATCATCTTAGGTATCTATCTCTACTAATCCCTTTCTGCCTGAAGTTGAGAGAAGTCGTGTTGTTGATGTGCTGACGATTGATCTTTATAATGCTCTAAACGACAAAACTCAAGCTGAAAATAAAAATGTTCATTTAACTCAAGATCAAGAAATGTCATGAAAATATCAGAGAACTAACTCTTTTAGAAGAGAAGTTGAAAGATCAAGTCATTATAAATGAAATCATCAGCATTGAACACGAACAAGCCATCGCTGCTCTAAAAGCAGAAAAGGCTCATGTTGAAAAATGGTGCAAATCATCAACAAAGATCTCTGAGATAATAAATGCTCAAACTCCTGAAAGTGATAAAACTAGTTTTGGCTTTTGGAAACCACAGGATGAGCCTAAAGAAGAAAGTTCCATGCTTAAGTTTGGAACGTTTGTCACTTCTATCTCTGACACTTCTTATGATCAATTTTATCCTTCTTCTTCTAATTCTATCCCTGAGGAAAAATCCAAAGGCTCTAAGTCTGCGGATAAAGGAAAATCCATTCTTCGTCCTCAGAAGGTTACCAAGAAAGCAAAACTGAAAGTTCCTTCTAAACCTTCAGTAAATCAATCCTCTAGCTCTGTGATAAAAATTTTCGATCTCTGTCCTCCAAAGCTAAAGATTGACCTTAAACCCACGAGATCTGAAGAAATGAAAATTTCTCCCAGATCTCATGAGAAAAGCATTCTTGGACCTGGCCCTGCTCATCTTAAACTTGCAAAACCTTCTACTTCTGGTCCTAAAACCATTTTCAAATATAGAAAATGCTATCACTGTGGTTTTACTGACCATATTGCAAGCAAATGTCCAACTGCCACTAAAGCTGATAAATCAGCTAAAGTGAAGATGAATGCCTCCAAGCCTAAAAAGGTCACTAAAGCTGAAAAGTCGACCAAGGTGAAAAATAACACTAAGGTTAAGAAATTAACCAAAGTGAAGATCACCACTGAAACTGAATCTTCATCTGCTGTGAAGATTACTGAACCTCCCATCTCCACTAACCCAAAAGGACCCATTGAAAAGTGGGTACCAAACAACGCTTAATCTTCCTTATGTGTGCAGGGATCAAAGGGCATCTGGTATCTCGATAGTGGATGTTCTTGTCATATGACTGGACAAAAAGACCTGCTCACTGAATACAAGGAAGAGAAAGGTCCCTCTGTGACCTTTGGTGGAAATGGAAAAGGATATACCCGAGGGTTTGGTGTTCTCAGTAATGGAACAACTACCTTTCGAAGAGTCGCTTATGTAGATGGACTGAAGCACAATCTTCTAAGCATCAGTCAGCTATTTGACAAAGACTACGAAGTTCGCTTTTCTAAGAAAGCATGTTTAGTGGTGAATGAGAAAGGAAAACTTGCTCTCAGTGGTTATCGCAGAGAAAATGTCTATGTAATAGATATGGACTCTACTACCACTGAAAACTTATGTTTTCTCTCTAAGGCCTCTTCTGATGTCAACTGGCTATGGCACAAAAGGCTCTCTCATCTAAACTTCAAAACCCTGAATTCTCTCTCATCTAAGGAACTGGTTTCTTTTCTTCCTCATCACTCATATGCTAAAGAATCTCTCTGCTCAGCATGTGAAAAAGGAAAACAAACAAAAGCTAGCTTCAAATCTAAACAAGTCTCCTCAGTGATAAGTCCTTTTCAGCTCTTACATATGGATCTGTTTGGCCCTGTCAATATCCAATCAATAGCTGGAAAGAAATATACACTTGTCATTGTAGATGAATTCTCTCGCTATACCTGGGTTATCTTTCTTCGCTGCAAGAGTGATACTCCAGAAGAACTAATATCTTTTGTTAAAAAGATGGAAGTGCTGAATAATCTTACTGTTCGTTCAATAAGAAGTGATCATGGAACTGAATTCAAAAACAACTCTCTGAACAATTTCTTTGAAAACAAGGGAATTTCTCATAACTTCTCTTCAGTAAGAAGACCTCAGCAAAACGGAGTCGCGGAAAGAAGAAACAGATGATCATTGAAGCTGCTAGATCAATGCTCAACGATTCTCACCTCCCTACTCAAATTTGGGCTGAAGCTGTAAACACTGCATGTTTTACTCAAAACAGATCGCTGATAGTAAAGCGATTTGGAAAGACAACTTATGAACTCTTTCATGGAAAAAAACCTTCTATCAACTTTATTCATATCTTTGGTTGTCAATGCTTTAACTTAAACAACAAAGATCAGCTTCGAAAGTTCAACCCAAAAGCTGATGATGGAATATTTCTAGGATATTCCTCAATTTCCAAAGCCTACAGAGTTTTCAACAAGCGAAGACAATCTGTGGAAGAAACAATTCATGTCACGTTTGATGAAACTCGCTCAGCGAACTCTAAACCAATCGCTGACAATGAAGAGTTAAATGCTTGGATGTTTTCTCATTACAGAGAAACATAACCCTTCTTTTCAAACCATCAACACAAAGATCCACTTACTGCTGATGATGATCCAAACATCATACATCCTAATGCTGAATCCAAATCATGGGTTTCAGCTGAACCTCTTAACACACTGCTACATCAGATCTACCTTCGTCTGAAAACCTCTCTGATAACAATAGTCTATCCACTACTCAACAGTTAATTGCTGATGAACCTCAGCCGTCCTCATCAGTAAACATCCCAAATGTTGATCCAACCTCTGAGTTAAGCGATCATGCTCCTTCTCAGCGATGGAGCAGAGATCACCCAATAGATCAAATTCTTGGTGATCCAGATGCAAGTATTCAGACACGACGAAGCTCAGGTAATATCTGTCTCTTTGTTAACTTTATCTCTTTATTAGAACCAAAGAAGACTGATGATGCCCTCAGAGATCCAAACTGGGTCAGCGCTATGCAAGAAGAGTTGACTGAGTTTACTCGTAACAAAGTTTGGAATCTCGTTCCTAGACCATCTGATAAAACTGTTATAGGCACCAAATAGGTGTTTAGAAACAAGTTAGATGAACATGGAACTGTAACCCGCAACAAGGCTCGACTTGTTGCTCAGGGATACAGACAAGAGGAAGGCATAGACTATGATGAAACCTTTGCCCCTGTGGCTAGGCTCGAAGCAATTCGACTATTCTTAGCTTATGCAGTCTATAAAGACTTCATCATTTATCAAATGGTTGTAAAATCAGCGTTTCTAAATGGAAAGCTGAATGAAGAAGTCTATGTAGAACAACCACCAGGGTTCTATGACCCTAAGTATCCAACATATGTTTATAAATTGGATAAGGCTCTCTATGGTCTAAAACAAGCCCCTCGTGCTTGGTATGACACTCTCTCATCTTTTCTTATCTCTGAAAAATTTGAACGAGGCAAAATTGATAATACACCGTTTTTCAGAAAGATAAAAGGTCATATTATTCTTGTACAAATATATGTTGATGACATCATATTTGGTTCTACTAACCCATCTCTGTGTACTCTCTTCGCTGAAAGAATGAAGAAAGAATATGAAATGAGTATGATGGGTGAGCTGACATATTTTCTTGGTCTTCAGATTAAACAATCTGACAAGGTACTTTTATCAGCCAAGGTAAGTATGTTAAAGATATGTTGAAGAAGTTTGATCTTACACAAACTTTAGAGATGAAAACTCCTATGGCACCTCCCCTGACACTTAACAAAGATCCATCTGGAAAATCTGTTAATGTTACTGCCTATAGAGGAATGATAGGCTCCCTGATGTATCTCACAGCGAGCCGACCTGACATCATGTACTCTTCTTGTTTATGTGCACGCTATCAATCTGAACCCAAGGAATCCCATCTGATCGCTGTCAAGCGAATTTTCAGATACCTGAAAGGAACTCCTAAACTCGGTCTTTGGTATCCCAAAGTCTTAGGGTTCGATTTAACTGGTTATTCTGATAGTGATTTTGCAGGTTGTAAACTTGACAGAAAGAGTACCATTGGTGGATGTCAACTCCTGGGAGGAAAGCTGGTAATCTGGATAAGCAAAAAGCAAAATTCAGTGTCCACTTCCACAGCCGAAGCTGAATACGTATCCGCTGGAAGCTGTTGTTCTCAGATCTTATGGATGAGAAATCAACTATTAGACTATGACCTTTAGCTATCAAAGATTCCAATCTATTGCGACAGCATTAGTGCTATCGCTATAGCAAATAATCCAGTGCTACATTTAAAGATGAAACACATAGAGATCAGAGATCATTTTATCAGAGATCATGTGATGAACGGTGATATTGAACTTCATTTCATCCCTACTGACTATCAGCTTGCTGATTTATTCACCAAACCTCTTGATGAGACAAGGTTCAACTTTCTCATTAGTGAGCTTGGAAAGCTGAATCTCGAAGAATAATTCTTCAGCATTCATGCATTGTGTCAGTAATCATAAGTTCCCCTTTTATCACTCTTATAAACATTCTGACTCTCAGGTATGTTCTCTTCATCCCTACAACTGAATCTTCATTCAGTTAAGATATTTTTCAAAATATAAACTTTAATCACTGAACTTTCTTCAAATGATTAAAAGCTTTTTGAAAAATAAATTTATCAATGATATTTCTAGTCAGTGATCCTTCTTAAAACAAAATCCATGCCTAACTTTACCATCAGGGATACTTTCAAAAAGAAAAAAAAAAACTATCGCTGACTTTTCTTTAGCGATAATTTCAAAACGGACAAATGAACAGTCTCTCTCTTCTATGACGTCATTTGAACCGACAATCCACGACATGCCTTTTTCTGACACGTTCGTCCGTTGCCCTTCCATCCAATAAACTTCGTGGGACGTGTCCATGTCATGATGAACATTTGTTTTCCTGCCTCTCACACTCTCTCTCCTTCTCTCACACGTATAAAAAGAATGTTTTTCCATTCTTATCATTTTACGCTTTCTGGAAATACTTTCAAGGCAAGAAAACTCTCTCAAAAGAATTCTAGCATTCTCAAGCATTTGCATCATCTCCTACAAGATCGACAGGTTATTCTTGATCTTCCTCTGATTCTACTTCTAAATCTTTTACATAATACTCCATTTATGGTCTTCCATTATGGGTTTATAAGATTCTTTTTCATAAAATCATCTTTCTTTTTTATGTTATTCATTTAAAACCATTTTCTTTTGATTATATTCATTCAAAATCTTTGGTTTTTCTTCTTTTTCTTATATCTTATATTAAGAACACCTTTTTAATCTTCAAATATGTTGATTTTTCTATGTTTCTTTCTCAAAATAGAAACTGGAAAAATTTTCTTTATTTCTAGACTAAAACTTTTCTTCTATTCTTCTATCTTTTCATATTCAGAATGTGTCAATCTGCACTTGTCGCCTCTAAGAACGTCAAGTTCGCCATCGCTGACTCTGAGCTTCCTAAAAACAATCATCTTGCTCGTCTTGACTTTGATGGTGTCAAATACCCACATTTGGTGGAAGTCGCAAAATTTCTGAAGCAATCCTGCATTGCTTATGCTATCACTGTGGATCCCACACCTTCCAAAGCTCTTCTCCAACAATTCTGGTTTACCGCTGAAGAAAACTCTCTCACCAACAAAAAGGGTGAACTAGTTCCTGCTATTTCCTTCAGCACTGAACTTGGAACAGGGATGATGATGGGCTTAGGCCTGAGGAAAGCTCTGTGATTTCCCGACAAACCCAGGAATGGATTCGATTCCTTACCCACTGATGCTGAACTCATACAATTCCTGGATGCTATGGAATACTCTTGGGAGCACAAACCAAGGACGACAATACCAAACAAGAAGCTGACTCTGGTAAAGAAGGCACTCATGCCTTCTCAGCTTAACTACATCTTCTCTCACTTCATTCAGTGTATGTCTGGGAAGAGTGGGTCATTGGACTAGGCCAACAAGATTCAGGTCCAAATGACTTACTCAGTGATCGCCGGAAGAAATTTCGACTACGCAACATCTATCTTTGACGATCTAAGGTCAAAGATAGAGAGGACCGAGAGGGATCCAAAGATTCCCTATGTATGCTTCATTTGTGCATAGCTGAAGTTCCTCTACCCTGCTACTTACCCCACCAATGCTGATGCATCTTTTCCAAAAGTGGGTCAGCGCTCCCTGGAGGTCAAGCCGCTCCCCAACGAAGTAAGTATCTCTGAACTTAACTCCCGACTCTCTCTCCTCACTTCTTCGTCTTCAGCAGCCACGCAGGAGGTTCCTTCTTCTGCTATCCCTGCCGCTACCCCTTCCAAACGACCATCAACTGGCTCCCTTGGTCCTTCGAAGAAGGCCAAGGTGACCAAGGAGAAACTACCTCTAGCTCAATACCTAAGGATGTTTATCAACAAACTTCCTTGGATGCATTCGTGGGTCTCTCCTCCACATCCTCAGCGATATCCACTTCAACCGTGCCAGCGATCTTGGTCGCTGTCACAACAACAGTGACGCAACCTACGATATCAGTTCAACAACAAACTGAGGTAACAACCCCTCTCCCTACATCTTCTATCCCCATCTCTAGTCCTTCTATTTCTTTGATCTCTAACCCTTCATCTACTTTCTCACAACCACAGTTTGGACCCATAGGACCTGAACATCTATCTTTTGAGGAATCTTTGCAATTCTACAAAATGTTTGATAATTCAGGTACCCCTATAACCTTAAACACTTCTCCCAACTCACCATATAAGCCTGTTTCTCAAAAACTAGCTTATATTTCAGGTCCTAGTTTGGCGACTGTTGACACCAATGTCAACAGTTTAAGTGCAAAGGTGGAGTCCCTGACTGCCTTTCTCAACAACACCACCAACATTGTTCATACAGCTGGTGAAGCACTGAAGACGCTGACAAATCAATGCGCCTCTAAAGCTGACGTTTCTCAAATCGCTACTCTCCAAGAGGCGATTGTCAAAGTCAAGGAGGACTCACAACAACATTTTGCAGCCCTGGCTACAAAGGTTGATTCCTGTGAAGTTCTTCTTCAACAAATCCTGACTCACCTGAAGGCACCAACTCCGACTCCTACTCCCTCATTCACAGAGAACGATCGTACCTCTCTCAACATTGTCGTGGAGTTCATTCATCAGGCTACGTCAGATCTTCCAGTGTTTGAAGGCCGTCTAGACAGTTTGGAGGCTGAAGTTCAGGTGTTGGCCGCTGCAAAAGCTTCATCTCCTTCCATAGATCTCACCCTCAATGATAATGACAAAGAGGGGGAGAAGGCAGCTGAAGAAAATATGAAGTTAGAAGTTGCTGCTGAGGTCCAACAGAAGGAAACTCCTTCTCAGGTTGAGGGGGAGATAGCTGCTGAAAAAGCCCCTCCTACCATCGATGAATTAATCGATGAAGAGGAAGGGTAGGACGATGAAGATGAAGCCCTTGATATTGAAGATCAAGAGGAAGAACCCCATCAAGATGATGATGATGACGATGAAGAAGATCCATCGCTATGGTGTTCTTCAGCCATCACTTCATCAGCGATAGCTTCGAAAGAAGTTATCAAAGGACGGGGGAGCCATGGAACTTCTTCAGGAACCCCTTCCCAAAGCAAAGGTGCTACTGCTGAGGGAAGCCTGAAGATGACTTTACTATCTGAGGAGAAACCTTCTCAGGTATGCCTTTCCCTCGTTCCCTTATCCTTATATAAAAATCCCCCCTTTTTCATTTTTTGACCAGACAGTTCTCTCCCCTTCTTAAGGGTAAAGAGCTCCAAATAATCCCAGCTGCTGAAGCTGATGAAAAGATAATCCCAATATCTGTAAGAGAGATTGATGAAGAAGATGAGTCCCTGCAACACCCTCGGAGGCCCTCTAGACCACTTCATTGGTCAGAGGAAGAGATGAAGAAAAGAACAAAGATGATCTCTCATCTGGAGAGTCAACGGCTGAAGATCCCCTCTCAATCAACAGATCTAGAGTTCCTGACTGAAGCTGAAATTGAAGAATCCGTCAGGGCTGAGAAGCTGATCGCTGACTGTCAAAGAGATGCCACTCTGGCTCTCAAAATTCAGTCTTCTCAAGTCAAAGACAAGAAACTGAAGAAGAAACCAGTTGAAGTCCAGGCTGCTCTTTTGAATGATATTAAAGAGGAACTCTCAAAAGCTCTAGTGGTCAGCGATAGCTCAGTCGATTGGTGCAAACATAAACTCGACTATCGCTCTGACCGAATGAAGATTGTTTCAGTCTCTATCTCTGGAAGAAAGAAGAAGGACAAAGTTTCTGTCACTATGGAGATTACCAGAGAGGATGGAAGAAGGTAATGTTTGTTTCAAAGCTGGAAAGTCTCGGCAATATGGAATGGATTGAGTTCAAAGACGCACTGAAGAAATCAAAGTCAATCTACAGAGGCTATGTTGAAAGGATAAATGATGCTCTCATCAACAGAGTCGCTGCAATATTAAAGGTGTCGTCTGCTCTTCCTTCTAAGTTAAAGCAGATCAGAAGAAAGCCTGTCTCCTCCTCCTCTGAAAATGTCGCGGTGATCAGAAATGAAACCTCCATCAAATTTTCAAGAGAAGCTCTGTTCGGTCCTCCTCCTGATCTGTCAGTTCTGGATCTATCTCTGTCTCCTATGTTGCGGGACAAGTACTTGAAGAACCTTTTGGAATCTTCTTCAGAGATGACGAGGAACAGCTCAGATTTCAAAGAATCTCTAAAATCCCTATCTGTATCCTCGGCCTTCTCAAGGATCTCATGTGCTTATGGTTTGATCTCTCTCCTGCTGCTGAGCAAATCAAAGTGATAATTAGCAAAAAATCTTTAGAGCGAAAGCAAAAAGGAGAAGATATATCTGAGTATTTGATCAATCCTCCTAAACCCTCTTTAGATAGCTGATAGATTAGTTTTCTTCTTGTAATCTATTAGTTTAAACTTATAGTAGTTAGTACATCACTTGTACATGTAATTTTCATACCTTGTAATTCTTCTCTTGAATTAATGAAAATTTCAGTGACGTACTTAACTCTATCAGTACTGTAAAAGATCCCTCAAAATAGTAATTGGGACATGTATGTTATGAGTCCTAATTATTCCATCATTTTGAATTATAAAGTAATTTTCTTCAGTTACTTTGTCATTATCAAATAGGGGGAGATTGTTGATTCAAACTCTCTCAGTGATTTGATAACGACCCTTTTCTGTACTTAGTGAATATTACGTTTAAATATGTATTAGTGTTTCACCATCAGCGATCAGACTGAGTCTGTTCAGTTATCGCTGGTAGTCTTTCTTATAAACATTTAATATGTATTAGTGTTTCACTATCAGTGATCAAACTGAGTCTGTTCAGTTATCGCTGATAGTTTTGATGTAAATAGTAACGTAATCCCTGAAGACAAGTCTCGCGTCAACAGATGTTCATAGCTGAATCAAAGACGAAGCTGCTGAACAAAGAGAAGTCTACTAGTGATTTGATGCGGATATCAGTGAAGCAAAGACAACTCTACTTATACGCGAAGGAACATGAGGAAAGCTTCAGCGATCCCTGAACTCTTGATGTCTCTAAAGAAAGAGATATCCAGTGATCGAATGATCACAAAGCTTATACCTCAAGTTTCCTTTTGTCTTACCTTGCACAACTTAGTACAATGTGTCAGAACGGACATGCCTCTGCCACAATTCGTACAACAACTCTGTCAACTACACTGTTCATGATCCGGCCGAAAGCATGTCTCCCAAAGTCAGACTTACAAAGCCAATCAGTGAATGCCACGTGTAAAGTGCCCTGCCATGCATTTAATGCATAGGGTATAAATAGGAAGATCTCCCTTCCATCTGAGGTGGTGCTCAATCCTTGAACTCCAAATAGAAACTTTTGTTTTCTATTTCCTTAATCCCCCATTCTCTGAAATTTTTGTGCAACCATCTTAGTGTTTCTTAAGTTTGTTTAGATTGAGTTTGTCTTAATCTTATTCCGCAACAAACTTGTAAATTGTGTTTGATTTATCAATTAACAATTTATTAAACTTTAAATTTTTGTGTTTATATTCAACCCCCCCCCCTTATACAAACTTGTTAAGCACCTCCAGGACCAACAGGATTGTCAAGGACCAAGGTCCTGCTATCAATGTGGTTCCCCAGACCACCTCAAGACCGATTGCCCACAGCTGAAGATGAGAGCGGTCGGAGGGTTTGGAGGAAAAGAAGGAGAGAGAAAGGCGGAACCAGCTCGGGCGAGGCCTAGGGCATTCAATATGACAGCGGAGGAGGTGGTGGAAACACCCGATGTGGTGACAAGTACCTTCCCTATAGACTCAACATATGCTAAGGTGTTGTTTGATTCGGGCGCAAACCGTTCGTTTGTGTCACTAAACTTTGTTCATAACTTGCATGTGAGACCCAAGAAGCTTAATCGATGGTTCTAGGAAAAGGTATGGGGTGATAGTCTAGTCTTACTGGGGGAAGTATATGAGGGGTGTAGAATTGACATCGACGGTCATTTATTCCCAATGCGTTTATACCCGATGGGTATGGGGGAATTTTACGTAATTGTGGGAATTGACTGGTTGGCATCTAATGATGCCAACATAGTGTGCAATAAAAAGTTGATTCGTATAGCTCAGCCTGGGGAGGAGGAGGTAGTGGTTTATGGAGATCGTCGGGATAGAAAGTCTTGTTTGATCTCGATGATCAAAGCTAGGCGGTGTTTAGTGAAGGGGTGTGAGGGGCCCACTGAGAATTACATGTTTTGAGTGCGTTGGTCATTCGATTGGAGTCATGTAATGTTCTAGACTGTAATGCAGTGGATCCATAGGCATATGAGTCGGTCTTTATTAATTAAAAAGAAAATGGGCTATTATTTATATGTTGGTGTCAGAATTAGTCTTGGGATTTCGAGGACTTGTCGATGACGGCTCATGGAGTCCAATAACCGGACCTACATCCGCGAGTTAATTTTTGAGCCTGTTTTTATGAGATAGTCACTTCCCATTTGTAGCTAGTTGAGACATTGGGTCCTCGGGGGCAACTTGGTTTGGTTATGTGGGACCGGTTACTAGCCATGGACCGTAAATGTAATCCTAGCGAATGAGCATCACTAGGAATCATTGGGTGCCCTCCCCCACATCTTAGTACGAGTCGACATGTTCGTAGCCTTGATCCTAGTATGGTGAGCTCAGTAACTTGGAATGTGGCCTACTTTTGTGTTCCGCCACTAGCCTTGGAATTCGGGTCTCCCCCGTCTCCGAGAGGTGTTGTTTTGGGGTATTTAGTTTTATCCTTGTTTTCGGTGATGTGTTGAGTTGGGTTTTCCTCCATATACTCTAATTTTGGAGACTTGAGTTTACTCATATTTTGGTCGTTTGTTTTATAAAGTTTTATTCAAATTCCAATATTGAGTATTTACCATTATTCACGTTTTGAATAAGTGTTGGGTTGAATGACCTCATGAAAGAAAGCTTTAGCATTGAGACGTCTATTTATAAAATGTGTATTATTGGAAAACGAGTCTTTCTCATATTTAAAGCCATCCATTTTAAAGGATCATGATTTAAGTTGCATTATTTTCATCTAACGATTCTTATATTCATGTTAAAAACTCTTGAACTCACTAGGCGTTAGCCTAACTTTTTTATTTGTCGGCATGTGCATCAGGTTCCATCTTGGGATTAGTTCTAGCGTTATTGTGAAGGGATGACTGCTAGTTGTGTGCTCGAAGAAGTGTATAGCTCGATGTAGTCTTCCGCATTTACCTTGGATGTAGCGACTGACTTTGGGTTTAGTAACACCCGAGTCTAATTAGTCTTTATGTAAGACTTTATTGATTTTGTTGACGGTTATATCCATAATTGTAGTTCTAGTGTGAGCTTGTTGTAAGAGGTTTTATCTCTCTTTGAGGTGTATTTGAAAGTTTTAAATTAGTCGTTCTTTCCAAATTTGAGGGTGTTACATGAATGAACCAATAGTTCCTCCTCGACTGACCGCCACTAGAGGGAAGGGTCGTGGCCGACCAAAAGGGAAGGGAAAGACGACCCGAAAGGCGTCTACTCAAGTGGATGAGCCTGAAATGAGAGTTCAAGGGAGGAAGACGGCACGTGTTGCTCGTCAAACAAAGAGTGTGGAAGTGACGGCTGAACAAGAACCCTCTCTTCAGGAGAGTTCAAATGCTGTGAAAGGAAGGGGAATGACGAAGAACCGTGGTGGAGGTCGGACCCAAGCCTTCATGATGCAAGAGACCTTCGCTACTGAGACGGGGAAACTCTAGGAAACTCTACAAGCCTTATTGGCTCATCAGACTAAGGAAGAATCGGTGAGTAAGGGAAGGAGTGAGGAGAGGGAGATGACCGAGATGACTAACTTACCAATGACCGTGATGGGCAGTCACTCCCAGACAACTCGGAATTGGTAGTCAAAGCGGTAATGGAGAAGGGATGTAGGTACACAACATTCACCACCTGCAATCCTCCCACCTTTAAAGGGGAATAAGATCCGATAGTGGTGATCAAGTGGATTGGTAATATGGAACTGGATTTTGATACCTGTAAGTGTGCTAAAGAAGATAAGGTTGTGTTTGCATTGTCAATGCTGAGGGACGATGCTGTGTTTTGGTGGGAAGCGGAAACCGGGGGTAAGGGTTCCAAGGCAGCAAGAGGAATGGATTGGGAGACTTTCGTTGTCAAATTCAAGCGGAAGTTCTATCCGTTAGCAGCGGTTAAGAAATTGGAAGAGGAATTTCTGAACTTAGAACAAGGGGAAATGACAGTTCGGGAATATACGACGAAGTTCCTCTAGAGGGCCCGTTTTGCTGAAATCTATGTGTCGAACAAAGAACGTCGAGTCGATAGGTATTTATTTGGGTTGAGAAGCAATATACGAGAGCTAGCTGCCGAACGAGAACCTACTACCTATTAAGCAGCCATTAACGCGACTGAGATGACTGAGAAGGATAAAGCGCGTCAAACGTCTAAGAGGGGCAGTGAGAAGAGAAAGTGGGAAGGGTCGGTTCGTGACCCAAAGAAGTTTAAGAGTGGCAGAGCTGATCAGCGGATGATACCAAGGTTTGAGAGCAAGCCGTGCAGTAAGTGTAATAGGGTGCATAAAGGGGAATGTGTTATGATCCATGACGGTTGTTTTATGTGTGGAAAGGTGGGGCACATGGCTCGGGATTGTCAAGGACCAAGGTATTGCTATCAATGTGGTTCCCCATACCACCTCAAAACCGACTGCCCACAACTGAAGAAGAGAGCGGTCGGAGGTTTTGGATGAAAAAAAGGAGAGAGAAAGGCGGAGCCTGCTCAAGCGAGGCCTAGAGCATTCAATATGACAGCGGAGGAGGTGGTAGAAACACCCGATGTGGTGATAGGTACCTTCCCTATAAACTCAACATATGCTAAGGGGTTGTTTGATTTGGGCGCAAACCGTTCGTTTGTATCACTGAACTTTGTTCATAACTTGCATGTGAGACCCAAGAAGCTTAATCGGGGGTTCGAGGAAAAGGTATGGGGTGATAGTCTAGTCTTAGTGGGGGAAGTATATGAGGGGTGTAGAATTGACATCGACCGTCATTTATTCCCACTTTGTTTATACCCAATGGGTATGAGGGAATTTTACGTCATTGTGGGAATGGACTGGTTGGCATCTAATGATGCCAACATAGTGTGCAATAAGAAGTTGATCCGTATAGCTCGGTCTGGGAGGAGGAGTTATTGGTTTATGGTTATCGTCGGGATAGAAAGTCATGTTTGATCTCGATGATCCAAGCTAGGCGGTATTTAGTGAAGGGGTGTGAGGGATTCCTAGCGTACGTCCTAGACACTAAGAAGGAGAAAAAGAGGTTAGAGTCAAAACAAGTAGTAAATGAATACCCGGAAGTGTTTGCGGACGACCTAACCACTTTGCCTCTGGATCGGCAAGTTGAATTTCGAATAGACCTGATGCCTGGTGCAACAC
This sequence comes from Arctium minus, assembly GCA_954870635.1. NCBI lineage: Eukaryota > Viridiplantae > Streptophyta > Magnoliopsida > Asterales > Asteraceae > Arctium > Arctium minus. The sequence goes on along the minus strand of OX941081.1, from coordinate 125,355,612 downwards.
CTATTGCAAGAGCACCCTACCATTTGGCTTCGGCCGAAATGAAGAAGATGATGACACAACTTCAAGAGCTATTGGACAAGGGTTTTATTAGTCCCATTAACTGTTAAACCCGTAAAATTAGTTGATAAATAGAATCACAACACAATAAATATAAGAGATAAAGAAGAATGGATCAATATAGTCATATATCTCTTGTAGCCGTCGAATGCACAATGTGTGTGTGTTCTTGGTGTAAAACCAATACCTTGTACGTAAGATTTTCAAATGATTGCCCTAGGGACTAACAAAGAAACTATGCCTTATATAGGTCCACATGACGAAGGCAAGGCCCAACTAAAATACTACTAAAATACTCCCTAGGAAAATATAAACAATTACATTTCAGACCCCTCATAACAATTTAATCTTGAATACAATTACTGATCCAACAATCTCCCCCTTTGGATTGAAGATTAAAAAAAATTGGCAATTTCTTCGGTTCTTCACATCTCTTGAAAACTGTATCGGGTATGATGTTAATAGCTTCAAAGCTTGTAGCTTTACACAATCTTCACAACTTTGAGGAAACTGATATCTTCCTCTTTCTGCTGAAATTTAAATGAAGTGTCCTTCTGACGATCATCTTCAGTCAGGCTTTTGATAATTCAGATAGGTTCAGACACTTTGTAATCTTTGATAAACATGAATTCTTCAGCAATCTTCCACAACCTTTATTTCTTGAACAAACAAACGTGGAATGGGCTTTGAAATCCTTGAATATTCTCCCCCTTTTTGATGAGTGGTGAGAATCAACATCATCAAAACATTTCAAAGTAGTCTAGGTATTTTCTCCCCCAAAGCAATAATTAAGCTTAGTCTTCATGTATAACTCCCTCTATGGAAGTAAAAACAATCTCCCCAGATAGAAAGAATGGAATCTTTGCAAATTCAAATAATTTAGGAGTGGTAACCCTGAATCAACAAATGACTCAGTTCGAAGTGTCCTATGTAAGGAGCTGGTTGTGATGTAAGCTCCCCAGGACTTCCATTCAATCATCGAATAACACATGGTTATCTATGAATGTTCTGACAGAAAACAGATTTCTGTGTGCTCATGCATGTGTATGAAAGAATTAAGCACAGATAATTGCTTCTTAATTTTGGCTCAAAGTATGTAGACTTGTTGAGACAAAAAAAAAAATTATACAAGGACTCAATGTTCATGAGAAAGGTTCGAAGGTGGGGCAACTTTTCTTCTTGATCAATATCCGAGTTATCCAAGTGATAATCGGATAGAGTATGTGCTGCTTCCCCGTTCAAATATGAAGCATCTTCTTGTTTAGAAGAAGATGAGTAGCTGGTGGGGTTATAAGCAAGAGGTGGCATGGGCTAGTTGCCTGTTTCAATATTGTTCACCGATGATTGTGAAGCAATAGATTATGTGGCTGCCTGACTTAGAAAGGTTTTGGTGCAGAGTGTATGTTTCTTTTACTCTGATCTCTCGCCCTCTTTCTTTTTAAATCAATTTATCCCACTTTTAGCCAAACTGTCATTTGCAGTTTACCACTTCACTCACCAACACTCAATCTTTTGACCCCTCTCCTCTCAAACATACAAAGGATAACTTCCTGGGTAGGAAACACTAGTTATCGTGAATCCATGGAAGTTCTGTTAAGTTTATATCGAATCCCGTATTGTCTTAAGCGAAGACGCTGTTCAACAGTCATTTGTACATGAAAGCACAAAAGAGTACAGTTACACATGAAGAATAAATATTTGGATAGATCAAAGACAAGGTGTTTGACAAAACAATTCTCCCCCTCAAAACAAAAGTGGTTGACAATTAAGCTCCCCCTGTTTGAAGAAAATCTTTGAAGTACGGGTTCTAATCGGATATGATTAGAAGCCATTGTCACTTGAAATATCTTGCACACAATAAAAACTTGGTAATCATTTGTGAAAATGATTCCGCTATCGTTAGGAAAAGATAGGAATAGCAATAGTTTGAGAAACAATACACAAGCCACAAGATTAAGATTCAGAAAACTCCCCCTCGAGTCATGAGAAAGGTCTAAGAGGACATGTTCAACATTCCATGTTTGCTGATTAGAAACTTGAATCTCTTTTCGTCCAACGGCTTGGTGAAAAGGTCAGCTAATTGGAAGTCAGTTTGAACAAAATGCATTTTAATGTCACCTTTTTCTACATGATCTTTTATGAATAACATACATCTATATGCTTGGTCTTTGAGTGTTGGACCGGGTTAGCTGTTATTGCAATTGAGCTCTTAGAATCGCAATAAATAGGCACTCGCTTGTAGTTGTACCCAAAGTTGCTCAACTGGGTCTTCATCTAGAGGACTTGCGAACAGCAGCTAGCAGCAGCTACGTATTCTGCCTCAGCAATGGACGTTGAAACATAGTTTTGTTTCTTTGATGTCCAACTTACAAGTTTGGCTCCTATAAATTGACATGATCCAGAAGTACTCTTCCGGTCTAACTTACATCCTACATGGTCAGCATCTGTAAAAGCAGTGTGATCAAAACGGGAATCCTTTAGATACCAAAGGCCTAAATCAGGAGTGCCTTTGAGATATCTAAGGATTCGCTTAACAGCATTAAAGTGCGACTCTTTGGGATTACCTTGATATCTCGCACAAAAGCAGGTTGCAAACATGATATCTGGGTGACTTGAAGTAAGATAAAGTAAAGAACCAATCATGCTACGATACACCTTTTGATGAGAAGGTTTACCAGATAAATCTGCATCTAAGAGTGTATTAGTAGCCATTGGTGTTTTCATGACAGAACTGTCTGACATATTGAACTTTCTTAACATATCTTTTATGTATTTGGCTTGATTAATGAAAATGCCTTCGGGTAATTACTTTACATGCAAACCAAGAAAGAAATTTAATTCACCCATCAACGACATTTCAAATTTTGTTTCCATGATTTTAGAAAAGTTCTTGAAAAATTTTGGATTTGTCGACCCAAATATTATGTCGTCAACATAAATCTGTATGAGAATCAAGTCCTTACCATGCCTTTTGAGAAATAAGGTAATGTCAACCGTACATTTCTTGAAACCAGAAACAAGGAAAATTTGGTAAGAGTATCATACCATGCTCGTGGTGCTTGTTTGAGACCATATAGTGCTTTGTCTAACACGTAGACATGATCAGGGTGATGAGGATTGACAAAACCTTCAAGTTCAGCAACATAAACCTCCTCATGCAGAACGCCATTAAGAAAAGCCGACTTTACGTCTATTTGATAGACGGTAAAATTTTTGTGTGCTGCATAAGCTAAGAATATCCTTATTGCTTCAATCCTCGCAACAGGAGCGAATGTTTCATCGTAATCAATGCCTTCCTGTTGACCGTACCCTTTTGCAACCAATCGAGCCTTGTTTCTTACAACTACTCCTGCCTCGTCCTTCTTATTTCTGAACACCCACTTAGTTCCAATTAAGATTTACCTTTCGGTAGTGGGATCAAGCGCCAAACCTTGTTCCTTTCGAATTTTAGAAGATCATCTTGCATAGCCGAAATCCAATGGGGATCACTTAGAGCTTCTGATGCTTTCTTTGGTTCTAGGGAACTAAGGAAGCTTGAGAACGTGCAGAAATTTGTTGATGCAGCATGTGTCTTAACATCATATTGTTTGTCACCTATCACGTTGTGTAATGGATGATCCTTTGTCCATCTGTGTGTGCTTGGCAAATATTCAATGGTTTGTTGCGTATTTGATTCATCGTATTCATCAGGAACTACAGGTAGATCTATTGATGTACTCGGGTCATATTGTACAGAAGTTTCTGATACTGAAGCTTCTGGAATAGCAACTGAAGTACTGGGGACTTCATTTCCAGAAGGGATATCTGCAGAACAAATTCAGTATTAGTCGAGTCAGAAACCAACGGTGTAGTTGTACCTGATGGAGAGGCAGTTTCAGTGACTTCTTCGGATGGTCCAGATATGTCTTCAACAAGAGTGGGGACCTCCGAGCTTGGTGTTTATGTTGTTATGCCTTTATCAAAGTCTGCACAAATTTCATCGAAGGCATCAATAAAAAACAAATCTAACTCAGATGAGACAGAGTTAGTGTTAGAAGAAGTAGACGCTGGTTCTATTCCGGGTTTAATAGAAGTTTTGTGCTTGAGTCTGAGTTCTGAACAGTTGTGTTCAGATGTCCGAGTAGATTTCTCATCAATGGATATATTCATGCTTTCAACAATCGTCTTGGTTCGAGTATTGTAAATTCGATAAGCTTTAGATGTCAGTGAGTATCCAACAAGATATCCTTCATCCGCTTTCTTATCGAATTTTGAAAGTCCTTGACGCTCTCTTAGAATGTAACACCTACAACCAAAGACAAGAAGAAATTTGATATTAGGTTTACGATTGTTGATCAACTCATTTGTTGTTTTATCAAAGAGTTTGACCACAGTGGTACGATTCTGAGTGAAACAAGCTGTCGCGACTGCCTCAGCCCAAAGATACATGGGTAGATCAGCATATGCAAGCATAGTACGAGCAGCTTCAACAAGGGTGCGGTTCTTCCGTTCAACAATGTCATTCTGTTGTGGAGTGTAGGTTGCGGAGAAGTTGTGTGATATTCCTATAGAGATGAGATAACTCTGCAAGGTGTCATTCTTGAACACCGTGCCGTTATCACTGTGAAGAGTCTGAACTAGCAATTGAAGACGTACTTGAATACGCTTAATAAAAGCAATAATTAGTTTTGGTGCATCCGACTTGTTCCGAAGAAACTCAAGTCGTGTGTATCTTGAATAGTAATCTATCATTACTAAGACATATTTCTTGCCGTTGATAGACGTTGTCCACATTGGGCCAAAAAGGTCCATATGAATAAGTTCCAGCGCAGATGAGGTTGATGATTCAGTCTTGGACTTGAATGAGCTTCGCTTCATTTTGCCCATCTCACATGCCGGACACAGTGAGTCTTTTTCAAACCTCATTTCTAGTAGACCTTTTACCAGACCTTGTCTCTGTAGCTTAGCTATTGATCTAAAATTTTGAAGAGACAAGCGGGGATGCCACGTCCACGATTGTGCTTTGGAAGCTTTAGCTAGTAAACATACGGGACGTGTGGCGGACAATGTTGGAAAATCTACATAATATAGATTTTCATGGTGTTCAGCTCTGAAGACTTCGTAACCATCTGGATCCTCAAGATGGCAATGAGATGTTGTGAAGCAAACTTGATATTTCATGCCACAGAAGTGACTGGTGCTGAACAAATTATGATAAAGACCTTCAACATATAACAACCTTTGTATCTTCACAACTCCATTATCAAGCATTCCATATCCTCTGACATGTCCTTCTACTTCTGTATTTGCAAAACGAATTGTTCCAGCAGGCTCCTCCACATAGTTATATAGTATGTTGGGTCTGAAACGAGCAAAGGATGATTAATACTGCCAGATACTACTTCTTGTATAATTAATACTGCTAGTTCAAGATTACTACTGTTGGTGAGATTAGTACTGCTAGCATGTTAGTACTGCAAGATGGTTAATACTGCTTATGAAGATTAAAGCTGCTGAGAAGATAATGATGGAATGATTTGATTAATGGAAAGTCAAGGAGATTTGAAGATAATTATGGACTGGATCATGAAGATTAGTTTTTCTTTTATAATTATCTTGTAATCTGTCTTGTATATATACTGTATAGAAGGCATAGTTTAGAATAGACTTTTTGATAGTTTTCAATATACGTTTGTTTAGAGAATTAACCTCAAGGTTCTTAGAAGTCCTTTCAATAGAGAAGTATTGAACGTCTGTTGAGCTTGTTCAACAGATTGAGGTTGTGTTTGTAATCATTAAGTTAATCAATATAACTTGTGATTTGCATTCAAGTACTGTTCCATTGATTTACTGTTAGAGTGTTTTTCCGCAACTTCTTTAACATTGTTTCTGAGTGTGTTAATTAAATTTTTCATTAGAATTTTTCGATCTTGACAGGTGGTATCAGAGCAAGAAAACTCAGAAACCTATAATCATGGACTGTTTAAGCGATGGCGTTTTGGTATCAAAGGTTCCCATGCTCAAACCTAATGAGTTTGACATGTGGAAAATCAAAATCAGGCAGTACATTCTTCTCACAGACTTCTCAATGTGGGACATCATTGAGAATGGTCCCTCAAATGGAGGAAAGATGGATGCAGAAGGCAAGAGACCTCCACCAAAGAATGATGGAGAAAGAAAGATGAGGCAGACAGAGATGAAAGCCTTGAGCACTCTGCTCTTGGCTATTCCTAATGAGCACCAACATCAATTTTGCAACTGTTCTGATGCACAATATCTATGGAATGCACTGGAGAAAAGATTTTCTGGTACCAAAAGTACCAAGAGAAATCAGAAGGCCATCCTGAAGCAGCAATATGAAAACTTCATGTCTACAAAGAATGAGTCCATGACTCAAACTTTTGATAGATTTAATAAGTTAATTGGTGAATTGGCTACTGTTGGTGTCCAGATAGATCAAGATGATGTCAATAGAAAATTTCTAAGATCTCTTGGTGATAAATGGACTATGTACACTGTCTCCTTCAGACAGAATGACCAACTGGAGGACAAGGAACTGGATGACCTCTATAATGACCTTAGGGTGTTTGAAGCAGAGGTAGAAGCAAAGAAGAGGATCAAAGCTGCTCTTTTATCATCGTATACTGATTGTATACTGCTAATACAGAATCAATTAGTGCTGCCTATGGATCAAATCAAGATGGATCTAATGACTTAGATTTAGAAGCTTTTCTAGCCAGTCATGCTAATTCCACTCTAATTAATGATGACTTAGAACAGATAAATGTTGATGATCTGGAAGAGATGGATATCAAGTGGCAGATGGCTATGCTCACAATGAGGGTAAAAAGATTCATCAAAAGGACTGGAAGGAACAACTTTGCTCAAAAAAGAAAAGATTGGGTTGGATTTGTTAAATCCAAGGTTGAATGTTACAAGTGTCACAAGCTGGGGCACTTTGCAAGAGAATGCAGAAGTGGAATGCCTCAACAGCATACTAGCAACCATAAACCATCACAGTCCACTAGGTTTAACAACAGGAACTCTTCTCAAGCTCTTGTTTCCCAAGAAGGAATGGGATTTGATTGGAGTGACCAAGCAGAAGAATCAGTTCAGAATCATGCTTTAATGGCTAAAGTTTCAGAGTCAGCAAGCACTGATATTCCCACAGAGGTAAAATCTAACCTTTGCTCAAAATCTTGCATAGAAAGTGTTAAAAAGTACAGGGATCACAATCAAAGCATGTGTGATGACCTAAAAAGGCTAGAGAAAGATAGAAGAGAGTATGATGTGATTGTTGAGAATTTGGAAGAACAGATTAAGGCATACAAAGACAATGAACTTCAACACACATATGATACTAACTACTGGAAGTGGGAAAAGAATCAGTTAGAGTTTAAGCTTAAAAAATCTGAAGAGGAATGTGAGAAGATAAGGAGTGATTTTGAGAAAGCCAAGATAGACATTGAGAAGTTTTTCAATGCTTCTAAAGCAATGGACTTACTTCTAAAATCTCAAGTCCATGACAAACTGAAAAGAGGTTTAGGATACAACAGTTCCCCTCCACCCTATAACAATAACTATATCACTCCCACTTCAGACCTCTTAGAAAGACAAGAAAAAATAGATTTACCTGCAGGAGCCACAGATGTAGATCCTCTTGACAGTGGAGTAATTGAGGAAGAGACTGAAGAAGAGACCACTAAGGGTAAGAATAAGGATGACCTTAAAGAAATTCCTTTAGAAAATCATATTCTTACTAATGAAAGGGGGGGGGGTAAACCTTTTATAAAGAGTGAAAAGGCTGAAAGTTCTAATAGAAAGAAGGGAAAGGTACAGGGAGTCGATTACATGCAAACCACTGTTGTTAATCCCTGTACTTGTAAACAGAATCAGCCCCAACAACATGATAAAACAAGGGGAAATCAAAGAAACAGAAATAATCAGTATGCTTTAAAACAAGGAATTGATCTGAGAAAAAATAACAGACTAAAGCCTTGTTTTATCTGTGGCAAGTTAAATCATATAGCCAAACACTGTTATTTCAATCCTATTAACCAAAGGATAACTTTTCAAAGAAATATACAAAATCCTGTTGGTTATAGGAAGCAAACAAGGAATTATATGGCTGAGTATGTGAGAAGGGCACCTATAAAATCTCATGCTCAGAATATGTTTGCTAATTCAAAGAAAAATACTCCAAATAAGCCAAGGAGTAAGTTAAAGAAAAAGAAAGCAAACAACTTTGTCCAGGTTTGGGTTCCAAAAGTAAAGAAATCTGTTAGTACTGCTACTTCAAATAATACTGCTGACAGAAATAGTGTTGCTGCAAGTACTACTACTGCTAACCAAGTTAGTACTGCTAACCCAATTAGTATTGCTAATGATGTTAGTACTGCTAACAAATTTAGTACCGCCAATCAAGTTAGTATTGCTTCCAGTGACAGACCCATTCTTCTGACAAAGTATTTAAGCAATAAGATTCCTCAGTTTAATAATCTCATCAAATCTGAATATGAATATGTTGATGAGAATGGGAAACCCAAGACCACTTTGGCTTGGGTTCCTATTAAAAACTAACTGCTTTATTATATGTGCAGGGCAACCAACAGCTCAAGGGAAGGAGCATTTGGCATGTTGATAGTGGTTCTTCTAGGCACATGACAGGTAACATGGCCTGCCTTCAAAACTTCAAAAGAATTGATGGAGGACATGTTGCTTTTGGTGATAATCCAGCAGGTGGAAAGATAAGTGGAAAAGGTAATGTGTCAAAAGGTAAGATGACCTTTGACGATGTATACTATGTTGAGCAATTGAGATAAGACCTATTAAGTGTATCACAGGTCTGTGACAAGAAACATAGCATATTATTTAATGATACTGAATGTATTATCCTTGCTCCAGGTTTCAAGGTACTTGATGAAAGTATGATACTACTTAGAACTCCTAGAAAGGACAATGTTTATTGCTTAGACTTGGAGAGTGTAGATTCTGATTCATCTTTAAATTGTTTATTTTCAAAAGCTTCATTGGATGAATCATCTCTTTGGCATAGAAGGATGTGTCACATGAACTTTAAAACAATGAACAAACTTGTGAAAAACAACCTTATAAGAGGTTTGCCACAAAAGATCTTTTCATGTGATGATCATTGTGTTGCATGTCTTAAAGGCAAACAACACAAAACTTCTCATAAGTCTAAAGAGATAAATACAATCTCTTCACCTCTTACTTTACTGCATATGGATCTATTTGGTCCTACAAATGTGATGAGTATTGGTAAGAAATCCTACTGCTTGGTTATCGTTGATGATTCTCTAGATTCACTTGGGTCTATTTTCTGATGATTAAGGACGAGACAAGTGGACTGATCAAATCCTTTGTTCTTAGAGTTGAAAACCAAACAAATCTAAGACTTAAAGTCATCAGGTCTGATAATGGAACTGAATTTAAAAACAATGACCTAAACAACTTCTGTGAGGAAAAAGGCATTGAGAGACAATACAGTGCTCCTAGGACTCCTCAACAGAATAGTGTTGCTGAAAAGAGAAATAGGACTCTGATAGAAGCTGCTAGATCTCTGTTGGCAGATTTAAAACTTCCAATCACTTTTTGGGCAGAAGCAGTTAATACTGCCTGCTATGTTCAAAACAGAGTTCTAGTAGTGAAATCCCAAGAAAAGACACCTTATGAGCTTTAAACTTGATTTGAAACTTTATTTGTATTCCCACTATTTTACCAAGCATTGAGGATTAAACTAATGCGTTTGGGATTGTTGATAATTTTAGGCCACAACGTCTTTTGGTTAAAGAGGAAGGATTTAAAAAAAATTGAAGTTGTGAATTTCTCTTTTCGAATTGTACAAACCTTTATTGCACGTGTTGTGGTGCATGAATCTATTTTCTCTTATATGGTGTAAATTGTTGCGCATGTTTTATTGTTATCTTTACTAACTTAAGTATTGAACAAACGAGTTTTTGGAAATGGTTTCATATGCGCTGTGTGGTTAATTAATTTTGAAACCTATCGCATGGACGGTAGTGTATTTTTGCCACACGTTTAATCGTTAGGAATCCTTTGTATTCGAAAGTTTTATAAACTCAAATTGGCATACAAGTTGAAAAACATTCAACTCATTAGGCCTATAGATTTTAACCCTGGCGTAAGAGCAGTTGTAATTTGGGACTAAGGAAGTCCTTGGAATTGGAGGCGTCGGATGTTCCGACTTGTGGTCAGTCGTGAAAGTTTGAGTTTCAGTTTTGAATCTGTGCGCATTTGTTTTATGGAAGTAGTAGATTTAAGTCTTCTCCGCTAGTTGAGGGGTGATTTTATACTTCGGTAATCATGTGGGATAAGGTCTTCTGTGACTATCTGCGTTTATTTTGGGATTCGTTGTGATGGGTTGCTAGTCGGTGTCACATCATGGGCTGTGTTGTCGGCATACCGTCTTGGTGGGTTCCGCGATTAAAAGGAAATTTTGGTGATCTTTTTGTTAGAAATGCGTGATTTGGAATTTTAGCATTTTGTTAGGTGTCCACATTTTCGAGGTCACCGTTTAGTCTTAGGTGTCGACTTTTTTTCTTGAAGTCCTTCGATCTTGGAATGTTTGGAAGTATTCCGGTTGGATTATGGGAAATAATGACCTTTCGGTGATGGAAATTAAAAGAAGGTTAAGTGTTGATGTTTAAGTACCGATGGGTATAAACATCCCCATGGCGATAAATATTTTGTTAAAGGAATGTTGTATGGTTGGGGTTCGAACGGAGTTGAGTGATAGCCGAATTTGGGTTAACCAGTTACCTAAAGGACGCATTGGTGCGCCTTGGAAGGAGGACATCTTCATCAATATTGGGAGTAGATCTGTAGGAATCTGAGGATTCATGGGATTTGGAAAAATCGACTATCTGTAGAGCGTAATGTTATGTTTCTGGTGGAAACACAATGCTTGGGTCTATAGAAGTGTGGGAGCACTTGCAAACATTGTGTCCGGGTCTGCTTTGAGGAACAGATTTAAAGGTTGCGATGGTCCAGACCAAACTAGTCTTTAGGAAATTTCGTCAAAGGACAATAACTCTTTAGTGATGATGATTTTGGAGACATTTGGTGGGAATGTTGAGGTGGACTTTAAGTACAAATGAATTTTGAGGAGACCTTGATGCGTCGTATCAGAAGTATCTAAGGCAATAGTTCGGATTGGGGTATTCTTGATGGAAATGACTAGATAAGGTCGTAAGTTGCTTTCGGGGCATTATGAGAAATCTAAGGTTGGGAGGAAACCGAGAGTGAACGATTTAGAAAATGATTAATCAAGGACTCAACTTTCATCCTGACGTCGGTGAAATATATTGAACGTTGAGATTTAGTTTGTAACGGCACGTTATGAAAAACGCAGCTACAACCTCAACCGGAATGTAATCGGGTTTGTATATGAGGTGAAGTTTAAGTGAAGTCATTCCTTTTGGATAGAAGATCAATCGATCTTTCCAAGTGTGATGTTGGGTGTTTGGTGGTTCCAGATTTCAAGGACGAAATCTCTTTTAAGGTTGGGAGGATTGTAACAACTCGATTCTTGAAAGATATTATTTCAAGTTAATATAGAAACCGGTATATTAAGGAAAAATAAGATAAAAGATTTTGGACTTTAATCCTGGATTTTATAATCTAGATGGATGAAGGATTCAATTATGAGTCGAACGGTTCTTTCCGGAGCGAAAACGGAGCTATAACGAAGAAGTTATGGCCAAAACAGTGATCGGGGAAGTTTTCAGCTCGCGGTACATTTTCCGCGGAAGTGCCCCGCGAGAGTGACACCTTGTCACTTTCGCTGTCACTCTCGCCAACAGCGTCTGGACGATTAAAATCGGGATTTCTAGCCCCAAACTTCATTTCTTCATATCTTTCTCATCCTAGCTCCGATTTGGGTGATTCAAGTTGCTACGGTTTCATTTTTGGGAGATTTTCAAGTATCTAGCAAGATATTGGAGGTCTATTGGAGTATAAAAGAGCATTTTGTGGCGGTAAGCTCCCATTTCATCTTCTTCACCAAGTTTTCTAGGGTTTCATCCACCCTTTGTGCTTCCATTCATAGATTGGAGATTTGTGACCATTTTGGTGAAATAGAAGTGTTTTGGTTGGTGGATTCAAGCTTGGGTTAAGGTAATCTTCTATTCTCTTCGGTTATGGAAGTTAGGGTTTCGGTAGTAATGGAGGTATTCATGCACTTGGATTGGGAAACGATTCTTTGTGGTTGATTATATTTTTGTATGGTTGAATATGTATAGATTTAGGTTTTGGAAGTTTTGTCTTGAGGATCCAAGTGTTCTTCAAAGGAGCTCTAGTTGGAGGAAAATCTAGATTTAGCCTGAATCTAGCAAGGTGAGTTCAAGTTGATTTGTGAAAACGTTGTACATGCCAAAATGTTTATTTTAATAGTGTTTATGTGTTCTACATGAAATTATCAAATGTTGGTTTAGTTGCTAATCTTTGATTATTGGAAGTATTTAACTTTATAACTTTGTATAATACCCACAATTGGGATGTTTGGGCATTTTGATAAAGGTGTTACAAATGAATGTGTTTTGAGGTCTTATTTCATAAATGGATTTTTGGTCACAGAAATACACTTTAAAATGTTTGTCGAGTCTCATGCATCATTCGTGGAATGGAGTGTTTTATAAAGTATTACTTGCACTTTTAGGTGAGGCATTTGGAAGAGCGTGTATAGTTTCATTTCATGATTTTCATTCTTATCAGCAGTTAAATTTGGAAAATGCATATTATGTGTTATGGGGCATTTGGAAAATATAAGAGTATAAGTTTATTTGGAAAATGGGTACCTCAACTCATGTCGAGTTTTGAACTAATCTTACTTTTAGTCGTAGTGTTTGCATATCCGTTGGTCGAGTGCGTTTTATCGTATTTTTATTTGATTTGGGGTCTTTAGACAATTGTCCAGTTTTGGTAGCTCGACTTCGAGCCTTGTTGGGCTGTATGCGTATTATTTGGCTCATTTGATGCATTTGGGAGTCATGACCCTATATTTGGTTTATTATTGTTCCGGCGTTGGGACGATTAGTTTTCCACGTCGAGGCACGTTCGGCATCGGATTGGGTTATATGTCCTTTGTGCTGCACGTTTAGGCTTAGGATTGGGTTATAAGTCCTACATGCTCAAGTATTACGATATTAGATGAGGGGCTCGACATAGGAACCCGACGGGGTTGAACTCGAGTTTCCGTGGGTGTACGTTTAAAGCTACTGAGCCTGACATCTCTTGCGTGTACTTTTGTTTATATGACTAGTCATAACAACATAAAATAGGCTTACTTTGTGGACCGCCACATTTTATGGAATCGGGAATCCCCCGTCACCGAAAGGTGTTGTTTTTGGGTATTGAGTTTTATTATCCAAGTTTTCGGTGACGTTTTGTATATTTGGGTTTTACCCTTGATTTATGGGTTGAGTATTATGCCCCACCCGTGTTTTGGGTGTTTTGAAATATAAGGTTTAACCGTACCTTCTTAAATGGAGAGTTCAATTTATATTTACGCTTTGAGTGAGTTTTGGGTTAAAGCTAATTTATGAAGGGGCGGTTTACATTAGTATCATCATTTTGTAGTAGTTTGATTTGGAAAATGTCGAAATTGGTGTTCTCCGTTTAAAACGCATATTATTGGAAAACGAGTCGTTTGCCTATTCAAAGCATACCTTTTGAAAGATTATGATTTAAAATGCATTATCGACTTTCACAGACATCTTTATATATGTTGAAAACTCTTGAGCTCACTAGGCGTTAAGCCTAACCTTTTTATTTGTCGGCATGTGCATCAGGTTCCAGTTGGGTTTTGGTTCTAGCAGCCATGAAGAGTTGAGCCTTAGATTTATGCAAATGTAAGTAGTTGGTAAAGTCTTCCGCAATTTTGGAGATAGTGACTATTATGGGGTTTTAGTAGCACCCGTCATTATCATAGGCTTTTGTATAGAATGAATGTTTGTATTGCGATTAAATATTAATTTATGGTCGTAGATAATTCCTTTATTGATGTATTTAGAAAATTTTAAATAAGTTGTTATTTCCAGATTTGAGGGTGTTACAAGTTGGTATCAGAGCTTAAGTTTGAGAGATTTAGGTATTGATTTCTGGATGCCTAGACTCAAACTAGCGTACTGGTAGGTGATTGAAAGTGAAGTTGCAAATTAGGCGCCTTAAGAGAAGATATCTTGGAGTTGATCGGGTCACTAGAAACGTGAAACTGTCAACGGTCGAAAGGATGATCATGTGTGGTACGTTCATAATGGCACCTGGCCAGTGTTATGGTGAACCTACATATCACATGTGTATACTTGAACTACCTTAGTATGACGACCGTTGTGTGTGTGCGCAATATTTAAAGTAAAGCCTAAGCAGTCACACTTTCAAGAAGTCAAGAGGATATTCAGATATCTCAAAGGCCAACCTAGATTAGGTCTTTGGTATCCTCATGACTCACCATTTGACCTACATGCTTATTCAGACAGTGACTTGGGTGGTGCAAATTTGGATAGAAAGTCAACTTCAGGGGGATGTCAGTTTTTGGGTGCAAGACTAGTGTCATGGCAGTGCAAGAAACAAACCACAGTGTCCACCTCTACTACAAAAACAGAGTATATAGCTGCTGCAAGCTGCTGTTCACAAGTACTCTGTATTCAGAATCAAATGTTGGACTATGGTATGACTTTTCTTCACACTCCAATCTTCATAGACAATAACAGTTCTATTAGCATTGTTAATAATCCAGTCAAGCACTCCAAAACAAAGCATATTGAAATCAGGTACCATTTTATCAGAGACTGCAATGAAAAGAAGCTAATTCAGGTTGTGAAAGTCCATACAAGTAACCAGTTTGCTGATCTGTTCACTAAATCTTTTGATGTGGGTAGATTCACATTTTTGGTCACAAGTATGGGAATGATAAACTCTGGATAAGCCTATTATCTTTTGACTCATGTACTTGTATAGATTCCTTTCTGCTTACTTTCTCATTTTATATTGTGCATGGTGCTGCTAACCTTGTGTGTTTAAGTGTTTCAGATTGCTTCAACTGAATACTTAGTACTTCTAGTTCAGTTAATATTGCTCTGTATATTACTCATGATGTTGGTTCCAATATGGTCAAGTATGGTTACTACTGCTAGGTGGTTTATACTGCTAGTGCAAAAGTTACTACTGTTGGCTTTATTTATACTGCTAATCAGTGTTACTACTGCTGGTAGGTGTTAATACTACTAGTCTGTGTTAGTACTGCGAGTATGTGTTACTACTGCTACTCTGAGTTAATACTGCTAGCTGGTTAATACTGCTAGGGTACTTAGTACTGCTTCTAACTGAAACCCTCCACCTATAAATACCCTTTGTGACCGCCAAAATACAAACAGCTCTTTGAATTTCCATTGCTTCTCTTTTTCTCTCTCTCGATTTCTTGCTCACCAGTGTACACCCTAATTGCGATTCGAACCCTAGAATCAATCAGAACGATGGCAGGACTAGAATTCTTTGATGAACACAATGAGGTTGCTATGCTGCAAAAACCCAAACAGGCTGAAGGTTTTCATCAGATTGTGGATTTCCTCAGATCATCCCACATTGCCTATGCCCTCACTGTCAATCCCACAATCTGTGTGGAACATCTACGACAATTTTGGGCAAATGCTACCATCCACACTGAAGAGGGCACTCGGGTCATCAAAACAAGGGTGTGTGATAAACCCCTAACCATCTCAGAAGAGTGTATTCGCATCCATCTACGCTTAGAGGATGCCTCAGGTATTACATCTCTTCCTAAGGAAGATCTCTTCCAAGATCTAAATCGTATGGGGTATGAAGGTCCCACAGAGGTATTCAAGTTCTTCAAGAACAAATTTTCACCTAAGTGGAGATTCTTTGTTCATACCCTACAACACTGCATTTCAAGAAAAACAACTGGCTGGAGTGAGTTCAGCAGCACCATAGCCTATGCTTTGGTCTGCTTAGCGACCTCTAGAAAGTTTAATTTCTCTCAAATGATCTTAAATGATTTAATGTCAAACCTGGATACCAAATCAAAATGATTTTATATGTATCCAAGGTTTGTACAAGAAGTACTTAATAAGGAATTGACGGATTTACCTACCTTCAAGGAGGTATATGTACCAAAACTGCCAAAGGGGAAAGTGTTCTCTAATATGAAGAGGCCCAGTAAGGACTTCTCAGGTATAGACACACCATTGTTCTCTACAATGATGGTTGTGTCCCACTCTCAAGGTGAGGCATCAGGGTCAAAGCCCACATTAGACCAACCCACTAATGACCTACCCACACCTTTCACTACAAAGCATATCCCTCAGTCCTTTCTAAAGAAGCCAACATCACCCATTACTCATACATACACAAGGAAAAAGGTACAGAAGGTTCTTTCCCTTCTAGTATCTTCACCGCCACAGCCTCAAAGCCCTCTGATGGAGCATTTTCCATCAGAGAATATCCAAAGGGAAACAACAGGGGTGTCTCCCAACCGCAAGAAGGTGCTACATAAGGAGGAGGAAGAGCATGTGGGCAGTGAGGCTCACACTACTGACTTTGCACACATTGCAGGGCAGGACAGTGTGAACATCTTTAAGACCTTCCCTACGGCAACTTTGGGTGCGCAATCATCCAAAGGTACCAGTTGCCAAGAAACCAAGGGGGTAGAGGATGCTTCTTCTAGGCAGGAGACCTCTACTAAACGTTCCAATGATCCTCCAAGGGTGGTAAACACACCTAAAGGTGGTGAGGATAGATATACATACGATGAATTGATGGAAACTATTGCCAATGTCAACCTGGATGTACTCAAACAGGGTGCAGAAATAAAGGAAAGGCAAAAAGTGAATATCTCCCAACAAGAGCAGATTGCAAACCTCAAGAAAATGGTTCTAAAGTTAGTGCATAAGAAGAAGAAAACCAAATTTGTGCTGAAGAAGAGTAACATTGCTCATGATACTTCCAAAAAAGGGGAGACTGCAGCTGAAACTGCAAAACAAAGTAATGATGGGATGGAATGTAAATTTGAGGGGGAGATGGGTGCAGAAGGAGAAATTAGCGGAGAAGCAGAAACAGAGGTAGCAACAGAAACACTTAAAGTAGCAGCAGAAATTGGCTTAGCAACAGTAACTGAAGCTGCAGTAGAAACTAAAAAAGCAGCAGCAGAAACAGGGCTGACAGTTGAAGAGATAGAGATTGCTGAAACTCTGGTGAAGGCAAAAACAGACACTTCCAAGGCTACTCAAAAATCCAAGGGATTGGAAATCAAAGAAGGAGGATTAGAAAATAAGAGAAAAGAAATAAGTGATGCTAAGGTAAAGAGAAAAGGAAAAGAAAAGATAGTGGAACCTCTGAAGAAAACAAAGAAGTCAGTCCAAGTAGATCTAGATGAAGAGGTAGCCAAACAGCTGCAAGCTAAAATAGAAGAAGAAGAAGAGTCTCAAACTGCCAAAGATAG
Organism: Arctium minus; assembly: GCA_954870635.1. Lineage (NCBI taxonomy): Eukaryota > Viridiplantae > Streptophyta > Magnoliopsida > Asterales > Asteraceae > Arctium > Arctium minus. The sequence continues at coordinate 125,338,082 of OX941081.1, read as the reverse complement.
GCTAAAAAGCTCAATAAGGAGTACCAAAGGAGTTTGAGGGATGCAGCTGAAGTCAAGAAAGTTCAAGCAAAAGCATCTATGCCAAGGCATCCAGCACTGACAAAGAAAAGACAACCTTCAAAGACTTTTGTTGCCAACCAAGAAAGGAGGAAAATGATCAATTTTCTAAAAGGATCAGTTGGTGTTAAAGAAGGCATGTTCACTGGTATGTCTTTTGGCAGAATTGAAGAGTTGTACAAGAAAGAAATGACCAAGCTACAAGGAGACTTTACTCAAAGGGTTGAGGTTGAAAGAAAAATGAAAGAAAGGCATGATCTTCATATCCAACAACCTTTTCCTGAGAATGAAGAAACCACTCCTGCAAAAGAAGTGGAAGAAGAACAGAAAGAAGAAACTCTTGCTCAAACAGTCAAAGCTGTCAAAAGAATGAAAACCATTGCTTCAAAGAAACAAACCAAAAGGCCAAGGATTGAAGAAGTGCAAAAAGAAGTTGAACCTGTTGTTGCAACCCCTGAAGAACAATCAAGTCAACAAGGTGCAGAACAATCTGAACAATCTGAGGTACATGTTGGTTTGTATATGACACTGACTGACAGTGAACCTGTAAAAGCTGACCCAATATCAGTCCAAGCCCCTGAAATTATCCATTGAGATATCCTGGAAGATCAAAGAAAAAAATACTTCAGGATTAAAAGGATGGGAGACAAGTATGAGATTTACTCTACTTGGGGCAAAATCATCAGAAGTTGTTCCAGATCTGACTTAGAAGAAATGTTCAAGGTTGGAATGAGCTTGTATGAGAAGGATTTGTCAGGAGCAGGAATGAGCTTAATAAGATTAGCAATGGAGTACTTATGCATGATGTTTGATCCTAGCAAAGTTCAACATGTTGTCAGAGATCTGCATCTGGAGAATAAATTCCAAAGAATAGACAATTGGATGCTATTTGAAAGGTGTGGAGTCTATATCATCACCATTGACAGATCTTATCATGAGTATTATCTGGTGGATAAAATTTATGATCACAACAAAGTTAAGTTGGAAGGTATGTTGAATGCTAAGTTGGTATGCTCAAAGGATTCTGAAATGGCCAAGATATTAGTCAGAAGAAGCATCAATTAAAGCTTAGGTTTGGATCCTAATCATGGAAATTGAGCTTAAGTTTTGAAAGTATCATGAAGACTAAAGTTTGAAGAACTTAACTTCTCAATCTGAAAAGTTAAGTTAGGGGGAGATTGTTGGGTCTGAAATGAGCAAAGGATGATTAATACTGCCAGATATTACTTCTTGTGTAATTAATACTGCTAGTTCAACATTACTACTGCTGGTGAGATTAGTACTGCTAGCATGTTAGTACTGCAAGATGGTTAATACTGCTAGGAGAATTAATACTGCTTATGAAGATTAAAGCTGCTGAGAAAATAATGATGGAATGATTTGATTAATGGAAAGTCAAGGAGCTTTGAAGATAATTATGGACTGGATCATGAAGATTAGTTTTTCTTTTATAATTATCTTGTAATCTATCTTGTATATATACTGTATAGAAGGTATAGTTTAGAATAGACTTTTTGATAGTTTTCAATATACGTTTGTTTATAGAATTAACCTCAAGGTTCTTAGAAGTCCTTTCAATAGAGAAGTATTGAACGTCTGATGAGCTTGTTCAATAGATTGAGGTTGTGTTGGTAATCATTAAGTTAATCAATATAACTTGTGATTTGCATTCAAGTACTGTTCCATTGATTTACTGTTAGAGTGTTTTTCCGCAACTTCTTTAACATTGTTTCTGAGTGTGTTAATTAAATTATTCATTAGAATTTTTTTATCTTGACATAGTAGGTGCTTGAATCCTGTCATGTGGCGTGAACAGCCGGAATCTATCACCCACAATCGGCAGGCCTGCAAAAAAGCCAATTAGTTTCGCTTTGGTACCCATATCAAAATGGGTCCTTTGCTGTTAGCTTCAAGCAGTTTAGGAATATCAGTAGGTTTGACTTTCACTCTCCATTCATATCGGGGTTTTGAAACCCATTTCCAAACCATTTTAACATTTAATTCCTGAAATTGCTTTTTAAATCTTTGGGTTGTGTAGAAGAATTGGAATTAAGGTTTAGTTTGGCTTTTCTTTTACTTTTGTTGGACTTAGGAGTGGAGTAGTATTTAAAATAATTGTCCCAACAGTGTTTGCAATATAAATTCTTTCGAGAAAATGTCATATATTTAGATTCAACAAAAGAAGTACATTTCAAATCATTACTGTCTGGAGTACAACTGTTTTCAACAGAAGTTTCATAAAAATTCAAACAATCATTTTTATTCTTCGTACTCCTCCCAAGTCCATTTCCATTCAAATCTGAAACAGAAACAGGAACCTTGTCAGTCTTTTTCTTAGAAGACAATCTGTTTCTTGAGATACCTAAAGTCTCACCCTTCTCAAAAGTACTTGGTTGATATTCAGGGCAGTTAGAGTAAATAACTGGTGGTTTTGCAAATTCATCAAATTCTGGATTAGATCTTACCTTCTAGCTTTGATCATTAATCATCTGTTTATCATTTGAAACGTTTTTTTAACAAAGTTACCTTCAAATCATTGATCTCTTTGCAAAGCTCTTCATTTTCTTTCAAAGATTTTTCAAGGTTAAATTTGAGATTAAAGTTTTCATCTTCAATATCATCAAGAGACTGTTGCAACATATCAATTTGTTTCATCAATTCATATGTATGATCACTCACAAAATATGACTCTTTTGCAATAGAAATAGGATCAGAGTCTGAAGCATTCATCATTTCAGAAAACATTTCTTCAGTCATGTTCTCAATAAACTCCATTTTGTCATTTTTGAAACAGGATTCATTCGTGACATTAATTTATTCTTCAACCTTTTCAACAAGTAAAGGTTTAGGAGCAATAGGGTTTGAGACTGATGGTATAATTGATGGATCGACATCCGATTCATATTCATCGTATTTGTATTCAGTCTTAGGTGGGATTGTGCCATTGTTAACTGATTATTTTAAAGGTGTGGTAAACAGTGATTCAAACTCAGCAAATTCGATCTTTCGAGTCTCATAGCTTATTGTTCAAATCACTGTATTTAAAACCAACTGATTTAAAAGAATTTTGAGAATCAGTGCCACAACACTTGTCCTCTCCTATTTCTTCTTTACCTTTGGTCTCTGTAAGAGGTTTAGAAGTATTCGCTTTAACGAACGTTGCACGAATGTTAGGAATGGGTCTGACTGTGGAGCCAAGTTTATCAAAATTATACAAGTGCTCCGGGACCTTTTTCAAAACATCATTAACTGGAAAACCCAAACCTGGTTTAACTTTATAAAATCTTTCCTCTTGGAGTTTATAGGTCAACAGATTTAATGTTTGCTCAGTCTGACCATGTTTCATGTTAATGTCCTCCAGTTGTTTGATCTTGGTGTAAGCTTCATTTCTCTCTTTAAAATAGACTTCAACTTTAATTTTAAAATCACCTTTTTCAGCGTTAAGATTAACAAGATCCTTTTCCAAACAAGATATTTTCCTTTTTAAGGATTCTTTTTCAGCTTTTAAATCATCTTTCTAGTTTTCCTTTTCTTCCACAACAACTTTCAGCAAAGCGTTTTTATCACGAAAACTCAAGGTTGTTTGGTGTTCTGAGCTAAGTTTACCTTTTAACATTTCAAACTCATCTTTCATGCTGTGAATTTGGACCATAAGAGATTCAATAAGTTCAGAGTTTTCGTTTACCTCGGAGTTTTCATCTTCGGAATAAGCCTCAGAAGCTTCATCATCACCATCAATTTTTGCCATGTAGGAGACTTGAGTGAAGTGTGCTTGCTCCTCATCATCAGAGATTTCGTACAGCCAGTTCTCCTCCTTAACCATAAGCACCTTTCCCTCCTCCGCTTTCTTGGCAATCAAAGACTTCCTTGCATAGTATTCTGAATTCTTGACTTTCTTGAACTTATAATCTTTGGCAAAGTGTCCAAATTTTCTACAATTGAAGCATCTTCCAGGTTCGTCCTTCTTCTCTTCTTTCTTCTCCTCTCTCTTTTATTTTCTTCTTTCTTCCTTCCTTTCTTCTCTTCTTTCCTCTCTCTTCTCATCTTTCCTTCCATACCTTGGCATGTATCTCAGCTCAGAATTCTCTTTCTTGTACCCTTCATACTTTGGCTTTTAATAGTACTTCTTCTTGCCAAAGCTTTTCTTGAATTGGCGCGTAATCAGGGCCAAGTTTTTAGAGAACCTCTGTATATAATTAACGAAATTGATCTCCAATTCCTCATCACTAGAAGCAGAATCAGACTCACTAATCTCCATGACAAAAGCTTTAGACACTTTCTTCTTTGACCTTGCAGAGGAAACAGGACCAAAACTTCAACTTTTTCCTTTCCCAGCTATGAGAGCCACTGAGTCCTTCAGATCCTTGGACTCATTGTTGATAGATCTCACCTCATCTTCATGTTGGGAAAGTGTAGAGAAGATGTCAGTTACATTCTCTTGAGCCATATTCTTTCACATCTGAAGATTAATGGCAAAGTTCTTCCATTTTGGGTTCAAATTCTTCATAAACTTATAGTTTATTTCAAAGCAGATTTGGAGATATTGTTCCTCCTCAGGTCATTCAGAATGATGTTGTATCTATTGTAGGTGTCAAGCAGTGTCTCCCCTTCCTTCGCATGAAATCCCTCATAGGCATTAATGCACAGATTTTGCTTGGCTTGAATTGAAGCTTCACTTCCCTCAAATTGTCTTGCTAGCTCATCCCATACTTCCTTAGCAGAACTTCGACTGTCTACACGATTGTAGATGTCATTTGGAATGGCCATTGTCAGGTAAATGAGAGCCTCTTCATCTATCTTGTACAGATCTTCCTCATTTTAAGTGAAGTATTCATACAGTTTGGGAACATATCTGTCAGGGATTTCTGGAGAGGATTCAGTTGCAGCTTGACCAGGTACTCTGATCATTGGATTTATTGGACCAGTAGTGATTGATTCCATGTAATCTCTGCTTTTGTGATTCAGAAACTGAATCATTCTTTTGTTCCATTGTTGGTACTCATTTGCCAGGAGGATAGGAGGTTTAGACTGAGAGCCCATGGAAAGAAGTTGGTTTGACATCTTCAGCAAGTGAATTAGTAAGCAAACTTATTTGTACAATTTAAATCAACTAATAAGACCTTTGAATCAAGAATTGGATTATAGTCTACACTCAAAAATTTCCAGAAAATTATTTTTCTAAAAGTGCTCAAGTGCAGAGTTCGCAAACCACAAGGAACACATAGTTCGCAAGCCACAAGGAACACAGAGAGATTCACAAACACAGGTAAAGACTTCAAGATTCGCAAATGAGATAAATAGAATTCGCAGATAGGTAGAATTCGCAAGCAATTTGTCTGAGGAACTTAGAATTCGCAATCAAGAAACCTGCGAAACCTTGACAATTCGTAAAATAGTTCCTAGCGAATCCTTCCCTTAGAATAAATTTAGAAAACAGACTTTCACAAGTGGAATTCGCAGAGTATAGACTTGAGATTTCTATACTTAAAGAAAATTCAGGTTCTAAGTTTCAACAATTCGCAAACAACAAAGAGAAAGTTAATTTTAGGTTCTTACGAGTTTTAGACTTCGAAAGAATTCAAGTACATTTAACTTTCGCACAATACAGATTTCGTAAGCTATATTTCGCAGTATAAAGACCAACGAATCCTAGACTTATAATATTTTGAACTTTTCATTTCAACTGTCGTAGATTAACTTTCGCAACCTGATTATGTATTTATTTTAAGAACATGCGAGTTCTATACTTGGTGAAAGTTTTAGAAGTTAAGGATCAAGGATTCGTAACCACTACTAGCAAATCTCAGGGAATTCGCAGACTATTAACCTGCGAGTTAATAACAAATATCCTGCGAATCCTAAACATTCGTGAATAAGATTCTTGCGAGTCTCGATGTTTTCGTAATGCAAACACATGTGAATCTTATACTTAAACAAATTCAATATCCTGCGAGAATTAGGGGTTTTGCGAGTTCTTCATAGAACTTGCGAGTTCATCACCTGTACGTCTCTGTACTTCGACTTTTGATCCAAAAACATAGTAAACAATTAAAGTGCAATGTAAAACTCACACAATACATTCACTAATGTATTTCGAGCATACCCTAATCAACATAAATCACAAATAACAACTCATGTGCACTGAATCTAATGAAATAGTGTTCGGCCTCCATATGAACAAAAACCTTCAAAAATCATCAAAATGATAATCTATTGATGTTTTTAGATAAGAATAGGCAATATGAAGTTGTTCTATAACTTCATACGCACCAAATCAAATCCTTTTTATGCTAAAAACACAACAGATCATAAAATCGATCATCACACAGTGAAGTTTTCGAAAAACAACTTTTCAATCCAAAATCTTGATTCTTTGGCTCTGATACCAAATGTTAAACCCAGAAAATTAGTTGATAAATAGAATCACAACACAATAAATATAAGAGATAAAGACGAATGGATCAATATAGTCATATATCTCTTGTAGTCGTCGAATGCACAATGTGTGTGTGTTCTTGGTGTAAAACCAATACCTTTACGTGAGATTTTCAAATGATTGCCCTAGGGACTAACAAAGAAACTATGCCTTATAAAGGTCCACATGACCAAGGCAAGGCCCAACCAAAATACTACTAAAATACTCCCTAGGAAAATATAAACAATTACATTTAAGACCCCTCATAACAATTTAATCTTGAATACAATTACTGATCCAACAATACCTCACCGTAGGGAGCACCAATGTTATTCGTTAAGAAGAAGGATGGTTCTAGGCGAATGTGCTGTAACGCTCTAAAATTCAGAGTAAATTAAAACCTGGAAATATGGCAACACGACATTCATATTTGGTATAAACCTGTGTTCGGTTATGGAAATTGACAACAAACTAATCTAAGCATAACTATCTAGATTACATCAGTTGTCAATCCATAATAACCAAAAGATGGGACTTAAACAATGTCCAACACCAAATAATAGTCATCTCAAAATGCCTCGAGTCCACGCTCGACTCTCAAAACCCTGTGCAACCCACCGCTAAGGGAAACCTGTTATACATATTATTTGAGAAAATGTGTTAGGCTTAAAGCCTAGTGAGAACATACATTTTATAAATTTCAAAGAGATATAAACAACTGTATCAAATTAAATCCCTCCAAAGGTTTAGTTATACAAATGGAGTTCTTTGGTACAAAAGGAAAAACGGTCTGAAACACATCTTCCGATGATGGGGATTACCCGATTTACCGAGGATTGTAGTGGAACACAAAGTAAGCCACAAATCCAAGTTATGAGCTAAGACATGGAACCATGGACACGAACGCTTCGGTCCGTACTACGATGTGAGGGAGGCCCCCAAGGAACCAGTCATACTCGTTCACTAGACTGCATTTGACCCATGACTAGTAACCGGTCTCACATAACCGTACCAAATGCCTCCGAAGATTAAATGCATCTAGCTACATACAATGAGGTACAAACATCCCAACAATAAGCCGACTCGATACCTAGGGATCCACTAGTATAGTCATGACTTGTCACAATATTTCATGTGACCATCCAAGCTAGATGAATAGCTATCAAAACATTTATATTTCAAAATGCTATTTTCAAGATCAACTGCTGGTAAGAAAGATAATCATAAAACAAGATTATATGCATTCTTTCAAATAGGCCACACAGCAGGGTAAGTAAGACATTCTTTTACTTCAACAAGATGGAACCCACCATTTTAGTCAAAAGTGTTCGAGAACCCTAAAATATCTCAAAATTCCAAGTTACATCAAAATGTAATAAACGGACAATCTGAAACCGTAGGGATATATAGGAGTTAAAAACACAATCTTTGACATATATAACAGTTTAGAAAAGTTAGTAGGAACTCACCTCAGATATCTTCTTCTTAACACTTGCTACCTTAAAGAGCCAAGAAAGATTACCCACTTCAAAAGCTTTCTCTCAAGCTTTTTTCCAAACTTTCAACACACTGGATCAAACAAATATCAATATGAGATATTTGTAAAATATCTCAAAATTTGATATATATTCAAAATCCAAGTTACATTTAACCCCCCGAACTTTGGGAAATGATTAACTTTTCACCCGACGATAAAATTGCGGGTGTTACATGTGCATAGACTATCGCGAACTCAACATAGTAACAGTCAAGAATAAGTACCCGCTTTCCAGAATTGATGATCTTTTCAAAAAATTGCAAGGAGAGAGTTACTTTTCGAAGATAGACTTGCGATCGAGCTACCATCAACTGAAGGTGAGAGAAAAGGATGTGTCAAAGACGTCTTTCCGTACAAGGTATGGGCACTATGAGTTTTTAGTCATGCCTTTTGGATTGACTAACGCTCCAACAGTATTCATGGACTTGATGAATAGGGTGTGTAGTCCACTTTTGGACAAGTGTGTCATTGTTTTTATTGATGACATATTAATTTATTCACGGTCCATGAGTGAGCATGAGTTGCACTTGCGAGCAGTGTTAGAGTTGCTCAAGCGCGAGAAGTTGTACGCTAAATTCTCGAAATGTGAGTTTTGGTTAAGGGAGGTACATATCCTAGGGCACGTAGTATCGGATTATGGAATTAAGGTTGACCCGTCTAAGATTGAGGCTATCAAAGGTTGGGAGGCGCCTAAATCACCGACAGAAGTAAGAAGTTTCCTTGGGTTGGCGGGCTATTATCAAAAGTTTATTCAGGACTTTTCGAGGATAGCCACTTCGTTAAAAGCGCTAACAAGGAAAAACATTAAATTTGTGTGGACGGAGGCTCAAGAAGATGCGTTCTATAAATTGAAGGAAAGTTTCAGTAGCGCACCGATCTTATCTCTACCCAACGGAACAGAAGGATTTGTGATCTACAACAATGCCTCTAAATTAGGGCTAAGGGGTGTATAGATGGAAGAAGGGAAAGTAATCGCCTACGCATCTCGGCAGTTAAAAGAGCACGAGAAGAATTACTCGACGCATGACCTGGAGTTGGCAGCAGTAGTCTTCGCGTTAAAATTATGGATGCATTATTTGTATAGGGTTAAGTGTCAGATTTATAGTGACCACAAGAGCCTTCAACATTTGTTCAATCAGAAAGAGCTAAATATGAGGCAACAGAGATGGAAGGAGTTGTTACGCGATTATGATTGCGAGATTCTTTACCATCCGGGTAAAGCCAATGTAGTGGTCGACGCTTTGAGTCGGAAAGAACATAGTGGTGCAACGAAAGTAGTGGCGTTTCGAGTCGAGGAAACTTCTGACTTTTTGGAGGAAGTAAAGAGTCTACAAAATGAGACGCTCTTAGAATATAATTTGAAAAGACAGGGAATAGTCAAAATAATGAGTTCGTTAGCCGTGGACAGTCGTGGAGCGAGATGTTTTCGGGGTCGAGTGTGGATCCCAAAGTTAGGCCGTCGTCGAAGAAATTTTTTGGAAGAAACACATAAGTCTCGTTATTCCATTCATCCGGGAACCAATAAGATGTACCGAGACCTGAAGCAAAGCTTTTGGTGGCCGGGATTGAAGAAGGAAATCGCGTACTTCGTCGAGCGATGCTTAACATGTCTAAAGGTAAAGGTTAAACATCAAAAACCTTTCGGGGAGTTACAACCGTTAGAAATTCCAGTGTGGAAATGGGAAGAGATCGCGATGGACTTTGTTACGGGACTTCCGCGATCACCTAAGGGGCACAACGCCAATTGGGTGATAGTGGATCGACTTACAAAGTCGGCTCATTTTCTGCCAATTAAGTAGTCGTACCCGTTAGAAAGATTGGCTAAGTTGTATTTGGATGAGATAGTGTCAAGGCATGAAGTGTCGTCATCTATCATTTTAGATCGGGATGGTCGATTCACGTCAACTTTTTGCAAGAGTCTTCAAAGAGAGATGGGTACGCAACTCAAACTGAGTACTGCATATCACCCACAAACGGATGGTCAAAGAGAAAGGACCGTCCAAACGTTGGAAGACATTCTTCGACCATGTGCGATTGACTTCAATGGTTCAAGGAAGTTCATCTACCATTGATATAGTTCTTATATAACAACAATTATCATGCCAATATTCAAGCAACACCATTTGAGGCATTGTACGGACGCAAGTACAGAACGCCCTTGTGTTGGAATGAGGTGGTGGAACGAAAATTGGCGGGTCCAGAGATAGTATAATTGACAGCCGACAAGGTGAATCAGATTCGAGAAAGGCTCAATTTGGAGCAAGACCGCCATAAAATGTACACGAATAAGCGAATGAAGCCAATCGAATTCCAAGTGGGAGACAGGGTTATGTTAAAAGTCTCGCCTTGGAAGGGAGTAGTTCGCTTTGGAAAGAAAGGTAAGTTGAGACCAAGATTCGTTGGACCGTTTGTTATCGTGGAACATGTTGGAGAGGTTGTGTACAAACTAGAATTACCCGCGGACTTGCGAGGAATCCACCCTACATTTTACGTGTCAAACTTGAAGAAGTGTTTAGCGGAAGCGGATATGGTGGTGCCTTTGGGCGACATTCAAGTAGATGAAAAACTAAGCTATATTGAAGAACCGGTGGCCATTTTGGAACGTAAAGTGAGGAAGCTGAGGAATAAGGAAATCCAATTTGTTAAAGTGTAGTGGCAATTCCATAAATGGCAAGAGGCAACTTGGGAGTGGAATCGGATATGAGGTCCCAGTACCCTAGTTTGTTCGATAATGGGATTCCGGGGACGGGATCCTATTGAGGAGGGGAGATTGTAACAACCGGGCCTTTTATTCAAAATAAGCGAAGCTTGGGGGGGAGTTCATTATGTCTAAAAAGAATAGGGACCATGATGAAATTTTGGGACTTAGGAGTTTTAAGTGGGTGAAAAGTCGACCAAGACCCAAAGTCAAGGGGGTTAATTGGAAGTTAGAAATAAAAGGAGTCTTTGCCCTAGGGATTCTTCCTATACTAATTTTGGCAGCTGATTTTAGGATTAAGAAGGAGCAGGGAGCAAGAACTTGGAGAGAAGGAATGAGAGAAAGAATCTGAAAGGGGATCAACATTTCAACTTCTTCAAGGTAAGGTTCCTAAGGCAATACATTCGTTAATTGAAATGGTAGATTAAGGAGATTCTGATGTTCTTTGGTTAGGGTGAATGAGAAATGCTTGAAACCCCTCATTTCACTCCTTATAGATCGTTCTTTTGATTGTTGGTAATTTGTTGATTATTGATGCTTTAGGATCCTAAACCTATATATTTTGATAAGTTAAATCAGAAGGTTTAAGGAGTTATGTTGGTTGTTCGAGGTCTGGGGTTCACTTAAAACCCTTAATTGCCCCCGAGCGAAGACTGGACGAGTTGGGCGGCCGCGGGGAGTCCCGGTCATCTTGAGACCGGGGAAGGGTGCCTCCGGGAGTAGGGCGGGGAGAACCTAGGCCGTGACCTAGGAGACGGGGAGCTCGGGAAGAGTTGGGAGTCGGCTTGACCCGGGCGGGGACCCTGGGAGACGGGGCGCCCGAGGAAGGGGTGAGCCGGGAGTCGGCGTGGACCCGGGCGGAGACCCCGGGAGACGGGACGCCCGGAGGAGGGGGACCGGGAGTCGGTCGGTGGTAGCCCTGGGTGGGGGGGGGACCCCGGGAGTCAGGGCGCCTAGGGAATTAGAGTCCGGGAGATGTTTCGGGTAGTGGGTTTATTAAGAGGTTCTTTGGTCTGGACCTCATTCTTCATCTCATTAGGTGATCGGGTAGGAGTTGGATCTAGCGTAAGGGATCGTAAGGAAGTTCTTGCTACCAGGTGAGTTTTTTCTAAAACAAAATGTCGTTGCTAAGATGCATGAATGTTATATAAAGCATTATAATTTATGTTGCTTTATTCTTGTGAAATTACCTGTTGGGTGTTCATTAATGGTGTTATTCTAGTTGTATGCATACATTATTGGTGGTGGATTGCGTAAATATCGGGGGGGGGGGCGGTGTCCCGCTTGCGCTAGATATCGAGGGTGTAGCCCGTTCAAACTCATAACGTGGGGTGTGTCCCGTATATGCCAGATGGGGGTGTGTCCCAGATAAGGCAGTATGAGTCAGTCACACCGTTATCCTCAAGTGACGGTAGTGTGTGCCAGAACTGTGTAGTAGCTATAGTGTTGTTTCCTTTAAACTGAATAGGTTATCTATATGAAGTATTTTTCTCTATATCTTGTTTGGTGATAAATGTATATAGATAGGACTCACTAGACCTTTGGTCTAACCCTCGCTTTTCAAAAACCAAAAACCTTTTCAGGTAATCGAGAAGTAGGTGGGTCCGCTAAGGGTAAAGAGAAGTCGTGAGTAGCATCCGACACTAGAATACCCTCTTTTTGTTACTTAGTATATTCTCAGTTAAGTAATAGGCTGCCTTGTAGCAAACCTTTCTATTTTCTTTTATTGTTTGACTTGGGACCGTTTGGCATGGTTTTATCATGAGCTGTTTAAATGTTTAATGTGGTGGGTTGTTACAAAGGGTAGGTTAGAGTCCCAACTATCACCGAAATCGATGACACACGATCTCAACATGTCCTCCAACGTTTGAATCGTCCGTTCACTTTGGCCATCAGTTTGGGGATGATAGTCCGTTATCACATTCACTCTTGTACCCAATTCGTTTTGCAACCCATCCCAGAAATTGGAAGTGAAACGAATATCTCGTTCAGATACAATTGACAACGACACTCCATGCCTCGAGATGACTTCGTCGATATACAACTTGGCAAGCTTATCCATGGGTAATGTCTTCGCATTGCCAAAAATTGAGCACTCTTCGTCAATCGGTCTACCACCACCCAAATTGTGTCGTGCCCTCTAAGCGTCTTTGGCAGCTTGGTCACGAAGTCCATTGTGATGTGTTCCCACCTCCACTCCGGAATCTCCAAGGATTGGAGGCTACCGTAGGGTCATTGATGCTCTATTTTCACTTGCAGGCATGTCACGCATCTTTCCACATAGTTGGCCACATCCAACTACATGACGGGCCACAAAAATGTGAATTTCAAGTCTCTATATATCTTGATGCTTCTCAGGTGGATGGAGTACATGGATTTATGTGCATGCTCCAAAAGCAATTCTCGGTTACCTTCAATGTTGGGCACCCAAATAAGACCTTGGTATAATTTCAACCCACGACCATCTTCGATCAATAGTGATTGTTGTTTCACCATCACCTCGCCCTTGAGATTCTCCTCGCGCAAGGCCTCCCTTTGAGACGTCTTAATTTGATCGATTAAGTTAGACACCACAACTATTCTTGCGAGTGTAGATCAAATACCACCACTATACTCTTTCCGGCTCAAAGCGTCTGCCACAACATTCGTCTTTCCTGGGTGATAGAGTAACGCGTAATCATAATCCTTCAGTAGTTCCAACCAACACTGTTGTCTCATATTTAACTCTTTTTGATCAAATACATACTTCAAACTCTTGTGGTCCGTGAACAAGGTGCATTAGGTGTTGTATAGGTAGTGTATCCATAATTATAAGGCAAACACCACAACCGCCAATTCCAAATTGTGGGTCGGGTAATTCTTCTCGTGCTCCTTGAGTTGTCTTGACGCACAAACGATCACTTTGCCTCGTTGCATCAACACGCAACCCAAACCCATCTCGGATGCATCACTGTAGACCACAAAGTCTTTGGATCCTTCCAGCAACGAAAGTATTGGAGCTTCACACAACTTCTTTTGTAGCGTTTGGAAGGCTTTCTCTTGAGCCTCCACCCATACGAACATCACATTCTTACGGGTTAAGGATGTCATGGAAGAAGCGATTTTGGAGAAATTTGAATGAACCTCCTATAATAACCTGCCAATTCATTATTACCTCAGTTTTGGACGGGTCCACCTTCACTCCGTCGCAGTTGATTACATGGCCCAAGAATTGGACCTCTTCTAGCCAAAAGTCGCATTTGGAGAATTTTGTGTACAACCTATCCCGCCTCAAAACTTCCAAAACTTCTCGGAGATGTTTTTCATGACGTGTCTCGTCTTTGGAGTAGACAAGTATATCACCGATAAACACGATCACAGATCTGTTGAGGAATGGTCGACACATTGGGTTCCTCAAATCCATGAACATTGTCGATGCGTTCGTCAATCCGAATGGCATCACAAGGAATTTGTAATGACCATACCGTGTTCTAAAGGCAGTCTTCCTCACATCCTTGTCCCTTACCTTCACTTGGTGATACACCGAGCAAAGGTCGATCTTTGAGAAGCACCCCACCCCATGAACTTGATCAAAAAGATCGTCGATTCTCGGGAGTGGGTATTTGTTCTTCACAGTTACCTTGTTCAGTTCTCGGTAATCTATGCACATTCTCATTGTGTCGTCCTTCTTCTTCACAAATAGAACCGGAGCTCCCCATGGTGACGAGTTCAGCCTCACAAAATCCTTCCTAAGAATTCTTGCAATTGCGACATCATCTCTTTCATCGTCGAGGGCGCTAAATGGTAAGGCGCTCTAACAATCGGAGCAGCCCCTAGAATCAAGTCTATTCGGAATTCGACTTGTCGGTTAGGTGGTAATCCAGGAAAATCGTCGAGAAACACATTCGGAAACTTGCGGACAACCTTGACGTCTTCTAACTTCTTCTATTCCAATTTGGCGTCCAATATGTATTCCTTGTAGGACATACACCCCTTCACCAAGCACTTACGTGATTTGGCCATGAAAATGACTACTACATCCCCTTTCCTTCTCTCCCCGTATTCGAGTACCGCGCCTTCTTCTTCTAATGGAATGCGGATCAACTTCTTCGAGCAAAGGATCTCGCCATGGTTCTCTCCCAACCAATCCATCCCGACAATCAAATCGAATCCATCGATGGACATTGGGAAGTTTTATCGGGAACTTTGTTAGAGCATAAATATGTTGGATACAAAATCACAGAAGTCTGAAGACTGAAAGTCAAAGCCGAAGTCAACTATCAACATTAAAGTCAAAGTCAGTGTAATAAAAGTCAAAGTCAACATTGTATTTTTGTATTTTCTTGTTTTGTGCGTGAACAGTGTTCTGCACGCGTTTCTGTTTAATTGTTGTTTGCGTGTTTCTTGTATTTGGTATAAATTACTTGTTGTGTGTGTATTAGAGTAGTAACAACAAAGATAGGATCGTGAGAGTTTCATAGTTAGAGAGAGAAAGCAATGTGAGTGTTCATTGTAATATTAAGATTTGTGATAAATAAAAGTGAGATTGATGGATTTAATTGTCATCTTGTGATCACATTCTTATCTGGGAATAACAATTGGTATCAGAGTAGAAGAAATTCAGAAACATGATTGTTATTTGAAGAATTGGATCGACATTTCAAGAACTCGCAAGTTAACTGTGTGAATTTAATTTTTGAAATTATGTGTTGTTTTGGATCTGATTTTGGTACTATAGTGGTTTGATTTTTCATCCAGAACAAATTCATCTTATATAGCTTAGTTCAATTCATATTAGATTGAGTGAATTTTGGATTGTATTTCATTTTTTGTTCGAAGTCTGAAAATGAACTCGTCTAGATCGAATTTCAAATTTTGATGTTTTAATCTGAAATTCTTGGTTTGTAATTTGTTCGTGGGATGGAATAGACACAATCTGCTACTTTTCAGAGGGATTGGACATGTTTTGGATCAAAATCATGGAAAAAGACTTAGTTTTTGATGGACAACTCCAAGAACACGCTAGATCTGAAGAACTCGCAAAGGCTATACTGAAGAACACGCACAAGTCTAAAACGCGCAAAAGAATGAAGAACTCGCAAGTTGTGACTTATCAAAAGTAGAAACTCGCAAAACCCTTTGTGCGAGTTTATACTGTTCATTCTCTTCGTTGTGCGTGAAGTACTTGGTACGAGAAGTGATCTGCGAGTTTCCAGAATGTGCAGGCTGATTGCGCGAAGTGTGTGCGAGAAGTGAGAAACACACAAGCTTTGGTGTGCACGAACAAGAAACTCGCACGTGCCTACTTGCGCGAACATCAGAACTTGCAACGTCCAGTGTGCGTGAACCTAGAACTCTCACGTTTCTATTTGCGTGAAGTGTGTTTCTGTATCCTTTGGTCTGCGCGAAGCATAAAACTCGCAAGTTACTGTTTTTGCGCGAAGCTAATTTTCTTTGGTTTGAGAGTTCTATACTTAGAATATTTTTTCTGAGTTTTCTGAAATTTGTCCAAATTTCACTTTTTGTGGTCCAGTTTATTGCTGAATTTCTAACGATCATTTTAAGTTCTTTTTGTGATAACAGGTGATAAAATCAATATGTCATCAAAAGAAGAGATGACTTCCCGAGAAGCTATTGCAATCAGTACAGATGTGAAACCACCGATACTTTTTAGAGGAGAGTATGAGCAATGGAAGAATCACTTTCTAGATTTCATTGACAGACATGACTTAGAGGATCTTATCAGAATATCTCTAAGGGAAGGAAAAATGAAAATTCCAACAAAGATTGGCACTTTTGCAATAGGCAACGGATATACAGAACGAAGAGAGTATCAATTATTTCTTGATCAGTACACAGATGACCAAAGAAAGAGATATGAAGCTGACAGATTAGCCAAAACTTTTATATTGCAAGGAATTTCAGATGAGATTTCAAAAGAGATTTCTATAAGTTTAGAAAGTAAAAAGGCCACGGGAAAACAGTTGTGGGAACAAATTGAGAAAATGATGACAGGACCAAAGATGTCATCAAGAGTAAAGTTTTTGGAAGCTGAGAATTCTGAGCTGAAAAGAAAGATCTCTGACTTTGAAAATCAGATTGTGCAATTCCAGCAAGCAGCATCTGTCGAAAGTTATGAGGAGAAGATTTAAAGTTTGGAAGATGCTAATGTTGAGTTTTTAAAGAAAATATCTGATTTGGAACAAAAGATAGTCAAATAAAAGGATGCTTTTGAGAGTGAGAAGAAAGAGGTTGCTAAGAAGTTCTCAGACTTTTCAAGAAAATGTGCTGACGAGAAGAAGTCAGTTGAGCTTAAATGTATAAAGCTTTCTCAACAAATTTTAGACTTTGAGAAAGTAATCATTTTGGAAAGAGAGAAGTTTGCAAAAGAAAAGAAGTTATTTGAGCAAAAGAATGTTGGATTCTTTAAAGAGATATCTGATGGAAGAAAGAATGCTGAGAATGGATTTGAAGAAGAAAGAAAAATATATGAGATAGAAATCAAGAAGCTGACTGAGAAGCTATCTGAACTATCTGAAAGTGCATTGAAAGAGAAAAAAACGAAGTCTGAATTCAAGAAAGAGATTGATCAACTTGTTAAAGAAAGAGACAGTTTATTTTCAATGATTAAAAAGCTTGAAGACATTATTTCAAAGGTTGTGGTGACTGAGCAAACGACTCCAGAGTCACAAATCCACACACCTAGAAATAGTTCATCTAGTTCTAACAAGACCGCCTCAAGCTCACATTTAAAAACTGTTTCTTCAAAAAGGTCAGTTAAATCATTTGATCAGATTCGTACAACTAACATTTTCTATGATTGGAAAATAGATGGTTCAGGTACACAAAGAAGGAGAAGAAGGAGATCTAATGAAGAGAAACTGGTCTGGAGAGTAAAACCAACTGATGATGAAAAGAAAGATGAAAAGAAAGAAAAGAAGGAAGAGAAGAAAAGTAAAAAATCATGTATACATGCATCAACAGCCAAGAAGAACAAAGTGCATAACGGTAAACTTGATTTTTCTTATTCGAGAGATCAAATGATCATGTTGTCAAGGAAAAGGTATTGTCCTTACTGTAATACATATGATTATGTTCATAAATCGAGTGATCATTATTGGTATGGTTCTTATTCTATTACTCCTATTAGAACTACAACTCACAATCATAGACCCAAATACCAGTGGGTACCAAAGCCGAAAAGTGAATATGTGTTGCAGACACCTCAAGTTAAGGGGGAGTAAGAGAACCAAGGCTTCTGAATAACTCAGTTCAGGACCCGTACTTCAACGGAGTTTGACTTCTAAACACAACAGTTTAGGACTCGCTCTTCAATGATCAAAAGTAATGGTACTCCCGGGCTGATATGAGAATGTACTCCGATACTCAAATGAGGAAATCAACCATCAAGGGGGAGTACATATATATATTATTCTGGAAATATGTACTCGGAAGATATGATGAACTACACTTCAGGGGGAGTTGTAGATCTCTATCATGTGCTTTTTCACTGATAAATTACAGATGCATAATTTCAGGGGGGGTATGAATTATGACTTCTGATTACTTCAGATCAGAACTTGTACATTCAAAGTTTTACTGTTTTATGTCATTTTATTTTTCAATAAATGTTGTGAATAATGTTGCTTTAACGGACTTGTTGACTGATGCAGATTGAGAGGATGCTTACAAGATCATATCTTATATGACTTTAAGCTGACTTCATGAGATTTAAGACTGAACAGAAAGGTTTATTTCAATTCTTAATCTCATATATGGTTGAAAGAAGGACGACTTTCAATCATAGAAAACATGTTTTTTAAATGTTCAAAACCACTTCCCGATTCTTAAATAGATTTCATGGTTTGGAAGTGTGATTTTAAATGTTTTCATTTTATTTGTGTTTTCTTGATATATAAACCATGTGTTTCCAAAGATTAATACTTGTGTATTATCTTTTCCATATACTGTCAAGTATTCACACACATCGGTTTATTATTTTGTTGAATTTGTTCTTACCATGTCTCTAAATTGAAACAAATTTTCGATGGTAAGACACCCCGTTTGAACTTCAAAAGTTTGAGCGTGATTTCATTTCTAAATGTTATTTCAAGAATCTCTATATTTTTGGTTCGTATAGACAATATCAGTTTTTGCTGACCTAAGCCTTAATTGCTAAATCATTCTATCTGATCATCACATACAATGTAAGATTTTCAAACAAGTTTCTTGCATTCATATTCATTCATTCAATTTACTTGTTTGAAATATCTTCAATGTTTAAAAATGATCAAATCTTCATGCTTATATTTCTGAGCATACAGACCTCTGACTTGTATATTTGTGCTTTAATTGATAAAGTTAAACCATTCTTGAGCAATAATGTGCTTTAATAGGAAAATATGGGTTCATTGTGTAGGACTTAAATGAAACTTCTATGGATTCACGTTATCCAGTGTTTCCTACCCAAGAAGTTAATCTTTAGTGTTCGAGTGTGAGGAGACAAAAAGAAATGAGTGTGGGTTGTGTGATGAGGTAGAATGGAAAAGAGAGTTTAGTTGGCAGTGAGTTCAATGATTAAAAGAAAGAGAGTGTGAGGTCAGAGTAAAAGAATATCAAACTCTGCACCAACTACTTTCTGAGCTGGGCAGCCACATTACTAGTGTTTCACAATTCTTCGTGAACATTATTGAAACAGGCAACTAGCCCATGCCAACTATTGATAATAAACCGCACCAGCCACTCATTTTCTTCTCAAAAAGGAAATGTTTCATATTCTGGGGACGCAGCACATAATCTATCTGATTTTCATTTGGAAAATATGGATATTGAAAAAGAAGGAAGTCTACCCCACCTTCGCACTTCGATCATGCACAATTTGAGTATGTGTTTAATTAATGTTGTCTCAGTGGTTTACACAATTTTGAGCCTTATAAAAGCAATCATCATGTGCTTAATTCTTTCTAACACTTGCACGAACACACAAGGAATTTGTTTTCTTGTCATAACGTTCATAAAAATATCTTTGTGGTGTTTCGATGATTGAATGGAAGCCCTGGGGGAGTGAACATCAAAAAGCTCTTTTCCAATGTGTATCCGTTACACACAGTGACTTCGTGTTACTGACAGTCATCTAAACTGATTCATTTTTTGATTCAGGTGTTACATTCCTAATTTGTCTAGATTTAAAAAGATCTGGATGAATACCTTATTTTGGATCATTAGTGAATCAGAGGTTTAGTTCAAAAGATCAATAATCAGAATTGAAGATGACATTTCTTCTTGCAAGTTTTGATGATTTCATGCTTCTTTCATCAAAAAGGGGGAGATGGTAATCAAGAAATGTTACTCATGGGAGAGATATTCAGTTAATGAAGTTTTGATAGAGAAAGTTTGGAGCTTAAAGAAGAGTTTATGATAATTTCAGCAAAGTTGAAGAAAGATTGTTGAAAGTTGAGAGCAAAGTGCAAAAGTTTTCTGTAGTTGTGCTGAATTTACTGAAATTTTCTTTGAAGATTATTTGCTAAAGCATCCTGAGTAAATTCTAAAGATAATTTCTTTCTGGAGTCTGATAGAGGTTTGGGATAATCTTTGAGAAGATTGTTGAAGAACATTTATACCATCTTTGGGGGGAGATTGTTACTATTTGTTGAAGAACACATTTTGGGAAGAATACAATTGATTTGAAGATGATCCGAGTTAACAAAATTTGACAAAGGGAGAGATTGTAATTTGTGTACTCAAAGAGAGAAGATTGAATTGCTAAATCTTTTTTAGATGATCTTGAATCCAAAGGGGGAGATTGTTATAGCATAAATATGTTGGACACAAGATCACAGAAGTCTGAAGACTGAAAGTCAAAGCTGAAGTCAACTCTCAGCATCAAAGTCAAAGTCAGTGTAAGAAAAGTCAAAGTCAACATTGTATTTTTGTATTTTCTTGTTTTGTGCGTGAACAGTGTTCTGCACGTTTCTATTTAATTGTTGTTTGCGTGTTTCTTATATTTGGTATAAATTGCTTGTTGTGCGTGTATTAGAGTAGTAACAACATAGATAGCATCGTGAGAGTTCATAGTTAGAGAGAGAAAGCAGTGTGAGTGTTCATTGTAATATCAAGATTTGTGATAAATAAAAGTGAGATTGATGGATTTAATTATCATCTTGTGATCACATTGTTATCTGGGAATAACAAACTTCTTCCCTTCGATCTCCAACACACAATTGTAATAGACTTGGCTAATCATGACATGACTACCATTTGCTATTTTCACTACTAGCGCATCTTCTAATGTGTTAGCGGTCACAGATAACTTCAGGAGGATGGAAGTAGATACGAATGAATAACTTGCACCATAATTGAAAACAACATGCACAAGTACGGAGTTTGCAATGAATGTACCTGACACCACATCCATCGATGCCTTTGCCTCCTCAGCTGACATCTGGAAATCTCTCCCCGTCACCCTTGGTGCGCTTTTATTCTTTCCGAGACTTCCTCCCGTGTTGAGTTTTGGACACTCATTTCGGAAGTGGCCCAGTTCTCTACATTCAAAAAAACTTGGCCCTCTGACTGGGCAATCCTTTTGAGCGTGTCCAAGCTTACCACACTTGAAACAAGAGTCAAGCTTCGAGTGGCACGGGCCAAAATGCTTACTCTTGCACTTTGAGTACCACCTAGCCTCCCTCTTTGGATCATTACTTCGATTTATGATGTTGAACGGTCTCGGTCGCTTGAAGGACCCGAAATTTCCTTCCCACTTTCTCTTTTCTCCAAAAACCATCTCTTCTTACTTCTTTCGGGCATAAACATCTTCCATATGTTTGGCCTCTTCGATGGCCTCACGGACGGTTGAGGCCTTAGAGTTTCAAACCATGGCCATCATATTGGTCGGTAGGCCTTTAAGATAGGCCTTGATTTTCTCCTTCTCACTTGGGGCTACGTGCCCCACAAGGTCTAGTTTCTCAATGAAGAGGCGAGTATACTCCCTCACTGTCTTGTTACCCTTCTTGAGGGCTCGGAACTCCACCTAAATGAGGTCAATTTCCCGCTCATTACACTACTCCTCCATTATCTTCTTTTTGAACATAGCCCATGAAAGTTGAGCTAGGATGGTGGCATCTAAAGTAGACTTGGTGATGTTACGCCACCTAAGAGCAGGCCCCTTAGCATATGAGAAAAAAAATTAACTTTTTGACTCTCCTCGCATTCACTGGAGTCGAATACCTGCTCAGTCTCTTGAAGCCAATTCATACATACGACTAGGTCGTCAGATCCAGAAAACTATGGTGGTTTGCTGCATAGAAAAGTCTTGTAGGAACAAACCCTAACCACCCTCTTCTGGCATTGGCGATCCCATGCTCCTTCATTCTCATAACATGCCCAGTACCTCCGGACCCTGCCACTATATTCTCCGCAACGGTTTCATGCCTCCGCAGGTTGGCATCTCTGTCATCCAAAATCTTCAGAAAAGTCTCTTGCTGCTTCTCCGTCGCAGTGGTAACCATTTTCATGACGTTAGTAATCAACTCCGCCTGAGGGTTCACCTCTTGGATAGCAGGGTTGGAGGACACCAAGGTTACCCTATCTGGTCTACTCTCCCGCCAACAAACGACGACAAATTTGAAGGAATAGCATTCACGGCCCTATCCGTTTGGTTTGGATTAAACATGTTTGCTTCTTGGCCTTCTGCTTCATTTGTCGGTCTGTTCCGTCTGTTAACCATTAGAGTTTATCACACAAACGAGAAAAGAGGGTAAGAATACCATCGAGATTACAAGTAAACATATTACTATATTTATCAATCATCATGACAATAGTAAGTCAAGCACACTCACATAATAATGTATTCATAATAGCAGTAGCTAATTGAAATTATGAACATACTACACATAAGAATTCTTATTACCACCGTCACAACTTTTGACTCGTGCGATTTCGTCGACTCTAGATCCTCCAACCTTAAGGATTCTACCCAAATCTCACCGATCATAACTTAATTGATTTTAGCTTAAGTCTAGGCATCTTATATTTATAACTAATTCACTTAAACTATTGATCTGATACCAACTTGTACACCCTAAAAATAGGGGTAAATTTAAAACTTCAAATTTCGGCAATATAACTTCTAAAAGTCGACATAAATCCGCCCAAAAGGTAAAAATGTATAATAGCATTTACAATTCCTGTAAATGAAAATTGGAACTAACAACATACTAATCTAAACCAGTATGTATCTAGATTATATCGGTTGTCGATTCAAATTCCCCAAAAATATCTATCATCATGTTCGCTTTATTTCCAAAAGTATCTATCACCAAAATATCCACACGGCTCAATTCTCTTCCCTTAAACCAAGGGTGACCCGTCGCTAAGGGAACCTGTTATACATGTCATTCAAGAAATCAAGTGTTAGGCTTACGCCTAGTGAGTCAAGCATAAATGAAATGACATTAAGGAAAACATTTGATATTTGTACATGATGTTAACCAAAATTCATTTATGGATTTAGACCTCGATCACCCTCGGGAGGGACTAAGGTTTCACAAATAACGGGGGAGACCCGGGATTTCCATTGAGGTGACGGAACACAAAAATAGGTTACGTATCAATGCTATGGAGCTTCTATTATAGCACCAAAGGTTATCAAGTTCAACCACCCACAATCTATAGTTCGAGCTCCTAAATGGTCTAAGAAGGATTCACTTGCTAAAATATAGACATTATAGAGGACAAGGTTATCGCATTCAACCACCCACGGTCTATAGCATGAGCTCCCAAGTATCAAAGCCCATATCTAGCCAAATAAGGTATCACTACCCAATTCATATAAAATGACTAGTGCCTAGCTATGGATCCATCGCACAATAGACAAACACAACGGCACATTAAAAAAATACCATAATGTGACTGACATGTAAATATTTGCAATATTCAAACCTTCAATGAGGGAAAGACCCTACTTTCTTAATAAGTCACCAATACAACCATTTTGATTTCGTTTACCAAAACCCATCAAAACTAATAAGAAACTATTATTTTCATAAGTAAAACCCTTCTTTACCATCATTTTATCAAAATACCAAGTTAGGTCAAAACCCTAGTTTTTAACCTAACTTTCCCAAAATCACTCGAATGGAAATAGTGAAATCAAAGCATTTAAAATCATGAAGTATGCATTGATATGTATAAAAGTTTGAAGGTAGAATATACTCACTATACTAGGTTTTGATTAAAACCAAGAAATCACCAAATATATGTAGGAGAATAATGCAAGACTTGACCAAACACTTGAAATACTTCCTCTTGAAGATAACAACTTGTTTTATAGAAAATGGATCCTCACTCCAAGAACCATTTATAGACAACCCACAGATTAAAGATCTCCTGTGATGATTTTTAAGAGAAGCATGAAAAAATGAGAGTTCTCATCTGTTGGTCCCTTATCTATGATCAAGTTGATATCAATCAAACACAATCACAAACAAATATGATTAACCAACCTTTTAGATTACAAACCACGGATTACAGATTGATGTTTGCGTTTTTTCTCTTTGAAGCTCTCTCTGTTTTTCTCTCTGATGAATAGTAGTCTGGTTGATAATTGTGATATTAGATATTCTAATAATATCTAATATCTATCTAACATAACATAATATCTAATAATAATATCTAAAACTAAATATCCTAAAATATCTATTTATTAGATATTTAGGAATAATAATAAAATACTAAAAACAAACTTTGACAATTATTACAAACTAACATTAGACTTATATTGAGAGTGACTTTTCAGCTTTAGCTTCAGATTTCAATCGTCAGATTGGATGATCTTGAATCCAATAAATCTGCGATCTAACATCATCGCTCTCGAATAACCATTTAATTCTATACTTCTGCAATAACATCCGGGATTGAAGGGACTCTTTCATAGCCCAAGCTGCTCTACGATTCTTCCAATTATCTAACTTAAGAGCAGACAAGCCTCTAGTTTCAGCCGCATGATCATATACCATAGATTCACTCTTAAGGCGCTCAAAATCCTTATCCAATGAACCAAATTTAGACCTGCTCCAATTTTCAACCCCATTTTCACAGCCTTAAGCTTGTCTTTAAAAAGGCTATGGGTGTCCAGATTCCATGCAAGCCAAGCAATAGCCTCACAATCCTTATCATAAAACCAGAAGTTAAAAACTTGAAATGGTTTAGGACCAATATTCACTGACTTGTCATGAAGCATGATCGGGCAGTAATCAGATAAATTTCGCACCAATGCAACTACCGAAAGACTGTCCCAACGATGGGCAAAATTCTGGGATACTAAAAACCTATCGAGTTTGTTAAACTTCCTCCCGTCATCACTCACCCTTGTATACCATCTACCTCGCATTGGAATGTCCACCAAGCGATTCTCAAAGATAAAAGAGTTAAAATCAGCGGAAGAACATGTATTGAAGGTTGAATTAAGCCTTTCAGACTAAGATCTCACTTCATTAAAATTACTAAAGATTCACCAACTAATATCATTGGCCTCGATTATAGACTTTACCCGGTTCCATAGAGCCAGTTTTTTCACACCATCTTGAGGACCATACACATTAATGAAACCCACATGATCTGTCATCTCTTTAACTCTCTAACAACAAGAAGAAAGCCTTCATCACCCATAACTTTCTTACATTCAAATATTTAAGAATCCCAAATAGATAAAATACCCCCCCCCCATACACACACATTTTCCAAAAGAGGGAATAAAGGCAAAGCCAAACTTCTGATGACCCCAAAATTTTCCAATTAGTTTCTCATCATAAGAAGATTTTTTTGTTTCTTGTAACCCCATAATGATTGGATTCTCTGACCAAATAATGGAATTAATTCAATTCACTTTGTCAAGAGAGCCTAACCTCTGGAATTAAGAGAAATGATCTTCATGGAAGAAAAACAAAAGGACGAAAAGAGAAACATTGATACCCCTTATTGTCTGGGTAATCGACCTGGTTGTCTCCCAACACGATCTCTCTCGCCTCCTGGTTTTCACTGGACCAAATGAAACCCCACCTGAGCTCCGATAGCTTGCAAAAAGTTGGAATCATCAGAGCTTCTAACCCTGAAGAGACAACCCCTAGAGTGGTTGAGTGTCTCCCACTACCGTAGAACCAATTGGGGAAGAGTTTTGTCCTGTCGACAAGAAGTGAGAAGAAATACCACCATTGCAACCTCCTGATCTTGATGACTGTGGATTTTTCCCTTTTTGCGTTGCTAGAATTTCAATCATACACATACTAAGCTCTCCATGAAAATTGTCCACTTTAGAGGAAGAAGAAAATTTTGGTGGTTTGTCCGACCGCATCGATTGACTCATATTCTCAGGATCGACAAAAAAGGGGGAATACTAGAAGAAGGTCTAGCCTGCTCCAGCTAAATATTTCCTCCAGTAGAGATCGTCTCCGAAATTGGATCCACTTTATCCCCAAATACATTAGTAGACGGAAGCTTAAATGGGTCATTGACACATTTTTGCTCGCAAGGGAGAGGGGAAGCCAAATCATCCACCTTTGAAGTATTATTGCCAATATTGGGAACCGAAAAAAGGGTCTCTTTAGAAAACCGACTAGGAGGAACTAGAACGTCCAAAGGCTGCACATGGGGTCTCCTATTATTACCTTTATTATTGGAAAACTCTGTTTCTTCACCTTCGTCCAAGCCTACATAGGAGTCCAAATAATCTTTCGAAGGAATTTCTGAATCGAAATCAGAAGCAAACCAAGGAGAAGAATTAAGCTTTCCAAAACCATAGACCAAAGAACCCTTGAATCCCTCGACACTCACATGGAAAACTCTTTTGTCAAGCTTAATGGAAACAACGTCTTTGATTAGACCAACCGATTTAGCGAAGATAAGAACAATTATCTAAGGAAATAACAGACCCCCCCCCCATCTTTTTGCTATTAATCTAAAATTCTCCTCCGGCCAACCATGAAAAGGAACACCCATAATGGAGATCCAGTGAAGATAAGATGATGAATGAAAAACCTCTTCCCAAGGTCGAATGTCGCAACCAATTATGGATTATATGATGCTCGTTGTTAATAATCCGGGTAATCTCCTCATAGCCCATAACCTTTAAGAGAATCTCGGAGCCACCCAGGAATTTAATATCTTTTCAACCAAATCCTTCAGCCTTGTTAATACATTCCAGCACTTCTAAGAACTCCATCTTTTTAACCTCCCCAAATCATACAATTGCTAAGATAAGCATGAGCCTTTTTGGATTATGAAAGAGAAATAATATCAACCGGTTTCGAACAAAATTCAACCATTAGGGATCCCCTCCCTTTCATATCAAATACCGGACAACCGTTGATTCTATTGTTTTCTTGCTCATGAGAGGACAATGGGCTACCTCCTACTACTTCTGCAAAGCTTCGGTTATCTCAGCAATTGTTCTTTCCAGACCAATAACCGCTTTCTTTGAGCCACCTGCTACTATCTCGAAACAAGCCCATGCCCACCAGAGGATTTTTCTATGTAAACAAATAACTTTTGAGTTCCGAATGATAGCCAAACTTGTCGCTAAGACCTTTACGTTCTCTACCCCTTTGAATCTCACAAACCCAAATCTCACGGTTTCACAGTTGTTTCCTAGCCATATAAATATCGACAACATTTCCATAGAGTTTAAAAACTTTCCACAGTTGAATCGATCCTAATGAGGCATGAAAGTTAAAACAAAAAAATACAAAAAAGAAGAAACACGACTCCTCCAATCCCTACGGTCCTAACCTCTGACTTCAAATATCACTTGAAATTAATCTTTTGCAGAACACACTTTGGATCATTTTAAACATCTTCTCCATTCAACAAATATCCAACCATCATTTTTCCAAAAATCCTCCCTTGCTTCTTCTCGCATCCTCTCGCTCATCCTCCTTGTGTTTCCCAGATAAATGGGCATTTAATTGAATGTTATGATGATTTGATTACATATTTTTCACAATTATGTATAAATGATTAAAACCAATAAGAAGAAGCATTCTTGACATATAACGGATGAAGTGACCAATAATTAATGGCAGCCAAAGCGATACAAATTAGAATAGAAGGCATATTAGCCAACGGAGAAAATGTCTCGTCATAGTCAATCCTATGGGCTTGGAAGTAACCCTTGGCAAATAACCTGGCTTTCTAATGATGTATTGACCCATCAGTATGAAGTTTTATTGTGAAGACCCACTTACAACCCACTTTGCGCTTCCCACGAGAAAGTTGTTCCAAATCCCAAGTATGATTCTTCATTAAGGCATCCATTTCTTCCTATAGTGCTTGAAACCATCCTGGATGATTAAGAGGCTCAGCTAAATTCATGGGAATTAAATGACTATCAATGAGTGTGGTGTAGGCAAACGATTCTGAATAGAGGTGGGAGTAAACAATATAATCATGAATGGGATATCGGGTACAAGTCTGTGTGCTTTTGTGGAAAGCAATTGGAATTTTGGGAAGAGGGGCACCAGGTGGGTCATAAGGTTCGGTATGTGGTGGTTGAGGTGTATCACGTGTTGGATCGGACACTGTATCAGGTGGTAGAATAGGAGACTCACCAGAATCATGATATATAGGTAAGAACTCTTGGGTCTCAGGCACATGCCTTTGGTGCTGTCAAACATACATATTTGTGAAACGAGTATCAAGTGGTATTGTTGGAATTACAACATTTGGTGTCTGCATGGGAATATCAAATGTCGGAGGATCAGAAAATTCAAAAGGATTCGGAGCAAGATTGGTTGACTCTCAGCCACTAGAGACAGGTTTTTCATAGAAGGGACCCAACTCATTGAAGGTGACATCAGCCAAAGTAAAATATCTAGGCAAGGTAAGAGTGTAACAAAGATAGCCTTTTTGGACACGTGAATACCTAATGAACACACACTTGATAGCACGGGTTGCAAGTTTATTGTGTCCCTGGCAATGGTGTCCTAGGCTATGCCTAAAGTAATCCCTTAGCCACCTTCAAAGATTTTATGAGCCAAAGGAAAAGAAGTTACTTTTGGAAATAGAATGGAAAATGTGTCCTTTCCTAAGAACAGAAAAGGGCATACGGTTAATCAGATAATTAGATGTAAGAACTGCATCGGCAAAAAAGCTTTGTGGTACATTACAGTAAATCATCATAGTACGATCCACATCCAATAAATGGAGGTTTTTCCTTTCGGCAATGCCATTCCGTTGGGGTGTATAAGCACACGATGATTCATGTACAATACTCTGCGTACATAAATAACTTCCCAAACCGAAAGAAAAAATATTCTTTTACATTCTCAAATCTTAGAGTTTTAATAGGGACATCAAATTAGGCTTTGAAATCAGCATGAAAACCGCAAAAGATGGAAAAAATTTCATTACGTTACTTGAGCATATAAACCCATGTTGCACGATAAAAGTCATCAACAAACGTAATAAAATATTTAAACCCACTAGTAGAAATTACGGAACACGAGTGAGTTAACTGACATAAAGCGGTGACACGCCTACACTCTCTAAGGGGATAAGGACAAAGAATGTGTTTACTGAACTGACATGACTTGCAAACTAACTCACGAATAGACGAAAAATTCGGTATCCTGTTTCAGTACAAGTAAAGAAGGGTGACCAAGCCGGCAGTGCGCCTCCCTGATAATGGAATCACAAAGATGTGCTACTGAAGATCGCAATGCAAACAAGTGATAGAGACCCTGAGATTCAAAATCTGTGTCAATCAACTGGTCCGTCCCCATTTTCTGAAAGACACAACGTATTGGGAAAAAGGTTACAGAATATGTATTTTTGTAATTTGACTAATGAACATTAAGCTATATGGAAAAGTGGGAACATAAAGAACAAATGACATGTTTAGGTTTGGCAGGTTACTAGTGGATCACATGCCCCGAATATGACACGAAGATCCATTAACGAGCCGAACCGGAGTGTGGGGTATATGATTTTTTAGATTGGATAGTATTTCTTTATACCTGGTTATGTGATCCTTGGATCCTGAATCAATAATCCAGGATGTTGAGCATGCATAAAACAAGCAGATGATATATCTTATTATGTTATGCTAGCACAAGGAGTAGAAGGAACCTAGCTTGAAGATTCATGTTGGGATCAAGAGACATCGTCATCACATACTATGTGACTGGCGATAATATTATCTATAGATGCAACCTGGGATCGAGAAGGACGAGAAAGTGGTTAAGATGCAGGGCCAAAAGTAGGACTATTCAGGAAGTTATACTATATGTGCCAAACTCCTTGCAATAAAAGCATTGAGTATTCTTTCTATTTCCTTCCCTTCCACCATTTCTACTACTAAAGGTTGAAGTGACCCCTGGATGAATGGGATGGAGAAGGACTGCAATATATTTCTCGTGCAAAATGATTTGTGTGTAATGACCGAGTTTATTTTTTTTAAATGGATCTTTAACCCTAAAACCTTTATCCCTAAATAATTTTCTCCCTAGTGGCGGCTTAGAAGAACCACACAGTGAAGTGTGGGTGATGGTTCTAGTGAAAGAAATCAAAGAGGAGGATTCCATGGGAGATTTTGGCTATCTCTTGTTCTCATTAAGGTAAGCTTCTTCTCTTATTCTTATATGTTTTGGAGTAGGTTATTTGAGATTGTAAGGTTGGGGAAGATGAGGTCTTCTTTTGTCAATCTCAATGGGTTCTTGTGTGATTTCTAGATTAATTGTTGAAATAGAGTTTAATCATCTTTTGATTAAAAATCTTTTAGTTTAAGGGAGATTAGTATCAATCCGAAGGTCTTGCAGAACTCTTAATTTGAGAGTTTGGGGCAAAATACGAATCCCTTGGGAATCGTTGGGCATCGCCTTCGAGACCAACGACTTTGGTGTCGACCCGGGGCGACCGGGAAGACGTCAACCGGTAGGAAACGAGAAGGACACTGGGGGAGGTCGGGTGTCAATGATCTGGGAGTCATCGGGAGGGAAGGACACCCAGGGAGGTCGGGCGCCTATGATCCGGGAGTCAGCAGGGGACCCGAGCGCGGACCGGTAGTCGGCGCGTCCGGGTGAGTTTTCCGGGAGGCGGGAGGTGGAGAACCCGAGGCGGGGACCCAGGAGTCGTGGCGCCTGGGTAGAGGGGGTCCTGGGAGTTGGGGTAGGTCGGGGGAGACCGGGAGGACAGGTCAACTCTATTTGGAGAGCGTGAAATACGCAGTGCCTTCGAGCGTTGGGCATTGTTTTCGAAGGGTTAGTTGGAGACCTCGAGTAAGAGTCATGGGAAACCGTTTGGATAAGCATAGTATTATAAATATGCTTTCGACATATTTGGGATTGGCCGAAAATGGAATAAGTAATATTGGATTAGCAGTGTTCCTTGCAGGCGGGAAGAGGGGGAAGATAATAGACCTGAAATGTTTGGTGAGAAAGAGAAATCTCTGCGGGTAGTTTGTTGATGAGGCGGCACCCGAATTTGAACTGTGGAAAAAGGATTTGCAGTCCCCCGCCTTACCACTCGGCCATGCCGCCAAAACAATACACAATAAGAGAAAATTTTCAAAGAGAAACCATGAACCAGAATAGAAGAGCTTGCCTCACCCATGAGTAAATATTTCATAGTATCCTCATTAGACCGTATATCTAAGCGAGTAATCGAAGAGTAAGAAGTTGGCGAGTGACACGGAAATGTAGAGCTATGTGTTCAGAATTGCCAATAGTGGGTTTATGAACTTCCGGTGAAGGTGTGAAGAGGATATTTTAGTGTACTTTATGGTTCCAGGGTTGAGAAATTTGAATTGTGCGATTGGTCTAAAACTTTCACCTATTAGGGAGCCGATTTTTGGAAGTATGTTTGAAGTTTTCGATCAGAAGGTGGAAAAATGTAGGAGGATGGAGTGCTAAGAGTGAAAGAATTGTGTGTGAGTCTTGGTATTGTGTAGAAAAGGTTCTAAATGAACCTGTCCTCTAGTGATAAGATAATTGGAATATTTTTGGGTGAGTATGGTCATTCTCTATTGCGCAAGTAAAGGTTGAGTTTACTACAATTATGATCAGACAATTACAGGATGCGAAGAAAAGTTGTAGTAAGTGTCTTTATAGTGCGGTCAATTGGAGTTGGTGGTCTATGAAATTAATAGATTGTGGAAGTTTTCTTTTGTTATGTATGAATTTGGGGTGATGACGTGTGGAGCGACGTATCTATAATGCATACGAGTTGTGCAACACCACTGAGTGTAACAAATGTTGTTCGGGAAAGAAAGTGTTCTTTGGGGCTCTAGGCATATGTAGTGTTGAGGGATGATATTTTCCTATGACAGGGTTCTTGATGAAGAAATTCGTAGCGGTGGGTTCTTGGTGGTGCCTAAAGTTGACATCGTGTTAAGTTGGCGAATCAAGGGGTTATTATTTTATGACAAGGATACACGTAGTTGTGGCGCTATCTCCGGTAAAGTTCGTTCTTTTAAATGAGTGAGGTTGTATGTGAAAACCTTATTAGACTCGTTTTAAAACTGTGAGTCTGGGTGTGTAGAGAAAGCAGACAATATCTGGTACGATTGGCCTGTGATGTTACAGATGGTATGTGTTATCCCAGTTTAATCTAGTTGGTAAATAATCACAGAAACAAGTAATCAAGCAACACAATAATAATCAAGAGATATATAAATCAGAGTAACATACCAATCCCTTGAATAAACAATGAAACCCTTGAGTGTTCTTGATACCCTTTGAATACAGAGAAAACTTTCTACCTCTCTCTAAACAATAATTATGAAAATATGAAAGGTTTCTAACCCTAAAACTAAACAAAACATAACTTTAAATACCCAGGCCATATGGGCTTCCTAATGCTTAATGGGCTTATGGGCTTGAGGCCCAATAGCTTAATAACTATTAATCTATTACAATTTAAACCCTGAACTGTAACTATCAAGTAAATACAGTTTAGACCCTGAACTTTAACTTTAATCTTGAATACAATTATTTGATCCAACAATCTCCCCCTTTGGATTCAAGATTAAAAAAAAAATTGCAATTGTCTTCGGGTCTTCACTTGTATTCTCTTTTCTTCAGATATGACGTTGATCGCTTCAAAACTTGATATCTTTAAAATCTTTAAAATCTTTGAAACTTTGATATCTTTGAAAATCTTCAGCAGTCTTCAGATTATATTCTCCTTCTTTGATAATTCTCCATTTTTGTATCTTCTCCCCCTTTTTGATGAGTGGTGAGAATCATCATCATCAAAACTTTGCAAAACAATCTCCCCCTTTTCAAGACAATCTCCCCTATTGTGTATGATCACGTAAGCACAATCTTCATGTAACGAGCCCTGTATCGAAATAAGAGCAGTCTTCCCAGATGGAAAGAGTGATTATTTCAATCTTTTCAGATTAAAATAGAAAGTAGTAACCATTCGAATCTTTTCAAATTCAAACAGTTTAATAAGTGTAACCCTGAATCAATAAATGACTCAGTTAGAATGCCTGTCAATGACACAAAGTCACTGAGTAACACAAAGTTACTATTTAAGGAGCTGGTTTGATGTAGACTCCCCAGGTCTTCCATTCAATCATCGAATAACACATGGTTATCTATGAACTTTCTGACAGAAAACAAATTTCTGTGTGCTCGTACATGTGTTAGAAAAAAAAATTAAGCATAGATGATTGCTTTTTCAATATAGGCTCAAAGTATGTAAACTTGTTGAGACAGCAACAAATTGTACAAAGACTCAATGCGCATGAGAAAGGGTTCGAAGGTGGGGCAACTTTCCTTCTTTTTCAATATTAGTATCTTCCAAATGAAGAACCAATTGCGTATGTGTTGCGTCCCAAGAAAATGTGAAACATTCTCTTTTTGAGAAAAGAATGAGTAGCTGGTGGGGTTGTATGCAAGAGATGGCATGGGCTAGTTGCCTTTTTCAATGATGGTCACCAAAGAATGTGAACCAATCAGATTATGTGGCTGCCCGGCTCAGAAAGAAGTTTGGTGCAGAGTTTAATATTCTTTTACTCTGTTCTCTCACCCTCTTTCTTTTAATGCTCACGTCTAAGCAATCTCTCTTTTCCATTTTACCTCTTTTCACACACCAACACTCAAATCTTTTGACCCTTCTCCCCTCAATCACTCAGGGAATACTTCCTGGGTAGGAAACACTGGTTATCGTGAATCCATGGAAGTTCTGTTAAGTTCTCACACTAAATCCCATGTATTTTCCTAAAAGAACATGTTGTTCAATAGGCATTTTGTACATGTAAGCACAAATACCACTTGTTACATGAAGAATAAAAATTTTGGAGATGTCAAAACAGTTATGTATGACGATGCAATTCTCCCCCTCAAACTAAAAGAGTTTGACAATTAAGCTCATATCATTTTGTCATGAATAATAAGATTTTGGAGAATCAAAAACGAATGTTGTTTATATGAACAATATATAAACATATTTTCAATGAAAGCACATGAAATGACGTTTGATTCAATCAACAGTGAATACAAATAATGTGAGTATTACCATAGAAAGATTTAACTTTTGATACATGGTAATAACAAAGTCAAATAGAATGTTCTGAACCGTTATGTGTATGAATACTAGACAAAGTATATTGACAAGATAAAACACAAGTATTTATCTTTGAAGAACACACAGTCAGATAAGCATTTAAGTATCCAAAAATCTGTTAATATCACAGATATTATCCCCCTTAACTAATAATTTTTTTTTTAAGATAAGGCAGAAAAAATGAATAAAGCACTGAAGTGCGGGTTCTAATCTGATGTGATTAGAAACCATATTCCGTTGAGGTACGGGTTCTAAGCTGATTTACTTAGAAGCCATCTTTTTAACAATGAAGTTCGGGTTTTGAACTGATTTGTTCAAAAGCCATTGTTCTTCCTCCCCCTTAAACATTGGGTGCTTGCAACACAGATTTAGCTTTTGGTACCCACTGGTATTTGGGTCCTAACGGGTTAGTTGCAGTTCTAGTAGGAGATATGAAGTAAGAACCATACCAGTTATTCACATAATCTTTTCTTACAAAATCATTTGAGCCACAATCGGAACAACTAATCTTATTTTGTGCTAACATGATCAATTGATGGATTGTGTAAACCATATCAGGTTTGCCAAAAGTTTTACCTTTGTAGCATTGTTCCTTTTAGCATTTGATGTATGCACATATGATTTTCCTTTCTTCTTCTCCTCCGAGGAGCCTTTAACTCTCCAGATCCAGTTTCCTCTTTCTTTCTCATCTTCTCTTCTCCAGAAGCTTTTCTTCTGAGACTTAGTCTTCTTGAAGTTACCTGAACCATCAACATTTTTGTCATAGAAAAGGTTAGAAGGACGAATCTGATCAGTAGATTTAGAATTAAGACAATCATCTAAATCATAGAAAGGATTATAGAAAACATTTGAAACATGTGAACTTGAAGCTGTTTTTAATGAACTATCTGAATCAGCTAGATCATCTCTTGGTGATTGAGCTATTGACTCTGGCGTCTTGTGCTCAGTCAGCTTCACCTTGAAAACGATCTCTTCAAGTTCCTTTATCTTTGAAGACAAGTTGTTTCTTTCCTTTTCAATCAGATCAAACTTCTTATGCAACTCAGATTTTGCATTCTTCTCCTTTAAGATGTTTGTTGACAATTCAGATAGCTTTCCTGTCAGCTTGGCTATCTCGGTCTCAAATATTTTCTTTTCTTCAGAAAAGTCTATATTTGTATCCTTCAGCTCAGCTTTCTTCTTCTCATTCTCAGCCTTTTCTCTCTCTAGAATGATAACCTTCTCAAAGTCTGAAACTTGTTGAGAAAGTTTAACACATCTAAGCTCTAAAGATTTCTTTTCTTAGAAGGCTTTTCTGGAGAAATCAGAGAATTTCTTGGCAAAGTCTTTTCTTTCTTTCTCTATCTTCAGCAACTCATCTTGAGCTATTGTATTGTCTCTATCTTGGGTTGCCTTTTCTTTCATCGTTTTAATCTCAACCTCAAGACTGAGAACTTTATCTTTTAAAGAGTCTCTTTCAGCAAAGATTCGAGAGTTTGATTTTCTAAGCTCTTCAGATGTCTCACGAGCAATGTTTACTCTTCTTCTCAATTCATCTAGCTCTTTTTGCATTAGTTTACTTCTTTGACCATGTTGAGCTAGATTCCGATCTTTTCAACTTTGCTTGAAGATCCAAGATCTCTTTTTCTTTAGACTCAATTATTCCTGCAAAGTCAATTAAAGAATCAGAATCTTTTGAATTTTCTTTTAAAGCATTGATCTGAATAAGAAGAGATGAGTTCTGAATCTTTAGATTGTCAATCTCAGCTTCGAGAGGTAACATATCAGATTTGAGCTTTGTAATCTCCCTTTCACAATTATCATCCCTGTCTCTATTTCTTGACAACTGTCTAGCAAGATATTTAGCCTTTTCTTTTACTTCAGGAAGAGGACTGTTGTTAAAATCATGGTTATAACCTTCAGACATATTTAGCTGATTCGACGTCCTGGATGTATGGTTAGTAATCAAACTTTTATGTATCAACACAATCAACTAGAAGAGATCGTTAGAATCAAAATAAAAACCACACTAAAAATTTTTCAGAAAAATACATTTGCAAAAATAAACAAATGCAGTCCTCGCACACAGTATAAAGCACTAATATCTATGAATAAAATACTGAAAAATTAAGAAGATTTTAATCAAGAGCAAAACTTTTGTCCCCCTTCGCAGACTTAGCACGGGGGTCCCGCGCTAAAAATCGACCGGGGATGTGCTTCGACCGGTATTGAGTCGACCGGGGTTTTGCTTAGACCGGTACCTTGCTTCGACCGGGATGTTGCTTGTACTGGTACTTTGTTTGACCGGAAGTATGCTTAGACCGATAATGCTTAGACCGATAGAGGTCTTTGATCGGTAAGGGTCTTCGATCGGGACTTCCTTAGACCGGGGTGAGCTGAGAGTGTATCGGTCGAATGCTAAGGACCGATAAATGGTATTCGACCGGAAGAGTAAGGACCGGTATGGTGCTAAGGACCGATGTAACTCGACCGATATACTCTTAGACTGGTGTAACTCGACCGATATACTCTATGACCGATAGACTATGTTCGACCGAAATAATGTTTGACCGGTATAGATTCGACTGATATTAATTCGACCAGACAAGGTATCGACCGATGTTGATGTGAGTGTATCGGTCGACCGGACAAATGTGAGTACCGGTGAATATAATGACCGATATTATGTTCGACCGATAAAGTGCTATGACCGGTATAGTTTTCGACCTGAATGGTGTTAAGACCGGTATGTTCTTAACCAACCCAGAAGACGATGAACAGATGCAATAATTGACCCAGAAATCAAACAAAACACAGGAATTGAATCCATAAAACAACCTTTTGTACCCAGAAACATATACCAATCACAGTGCAATGAAAATTATAGATCAATTTCAACTTTTAAGCTTCCGATTTTAAGAACACAGTGACTATATGTATGCGAACCCAGAAACCAAATATAAAAATTCAGTCAATTGATGATGTTAACTGCAATTAATCACTTAGATCATGTTCAATAGCATAAAAGGCATCTAATCATATCAATTTTATGCAGAAAAACATAGCAAATCAAGCATTTAATTTTCACACGATGAACACAGTCGATGAACACAGTCGATAAACAGATAAATCGATAAATCCAAAATCTTGATTTTTAGGCTCTGATACCAATTGTTATCCCAGATTTAATCTAGTTGGTAAATAATCACAGAAACAAGTAATCAAGCAACACAATAATAATCAAGAGATATATAAATCAGAGTAACATACCAATCCCTTGAATAAACAATGAAACCCTTGAGTGTTCTTGATACCCTTTGAAAATAGAGAAAACTTGCTACCTCTCTCTAAACAATAATTATGAAAATATGAAAGGTTTCTAACCCTAAAACTAAACAAAACATAACTTTAAATACCCAGGCCATATGGGCTTCCTAATGCTTAATGGGCTTATGGGCTTGAGGCCCAATAGCTTAATAACTATTAATCTATTACAATTTAAACCCTGAACTGTAACTATCAAGTAAATACAGTTTAGACCCTGAATACAATTATTTGATCCAACAGTATGTTCAAATGGTACGACTTTTGTCTTGGTCAGAATGTGTCGAGTAATGGAGTGAAGTTAAGTTGATATTATTGAAAGAATGCGAGCCTTGTGAATATCAAGATGTGAGGGCGCAGCTTGATGCGGAAGTCGTCCCCATAGAACGAAGTGGTTCGTTCGAGAGAAATCTAGTGTTGGACACGTTCTTGGGTCCGTTGGAATTATGGAAAGAGTTGAAGAAGTAGTGCATGATTTGGAAATGTTCGATGAGAATTTGGGAAGTTTGTATTTGGGTTTCACGCCTCTGTATGAGAGCACTTGTTGGAAGACGGGGCGACGATACCTTTGCAAGGTATGCAAGCAAACAAGAAGTTAACCTATTTCATGGGGTCGAAGGAAATTGTTGACTGTAAGGTTAATAATTTAAGGATCAAGGGGATTTGCTTTGTGAATATTCAATGGCGATATCCTATGGTACTAGAGGCAGTTTGGGAAGTAGAAGTGGAATTGACGTCCTTATACCCCAGTTGTTCAGCGATGGAATTACGGGGACGAAATTCTTCTGAGGGGGAGGTATTGTAATAACCGAGTTGATTTTTTTTAAATGGATCTTTAACCCTAAAAACCATTATCTCTAAATCATTTTCTCCCTAGTAGCGGCTTATAAGAACCACACAGTGAAGTGTGGGTGATGGTTCTAGTGAAAGAAATCAAATAGGAGGATTCCATGGGAGAGTTTGGCTATCTCTTGTTCTCATTAAGGTAGCTTATTCTCTTATTTTTTATGTTTTGGAGTAGGTTATTTGAGATTGTAAGGTTGGGGAAGATGAGGTCTGCTTTTGTCAATCTCAATGGGTTCTTTGTGTGATTTCTTGATTAATTTTTGAAATAGAGTTTAATCATCTTTTGTTTAAAAGATCTTTTGGTTTAAGAGAGATTAGTATCAATCCCAAGGTCTTGTGAAACTCTTAATTTGAGAGTTTGGGGCAAAATGTGAAACCCTTGGGAATCGCCGGGAATCGCCTTCGAGACCAGCGATGGAGGTATCGACCCGGGGTGCTCAGGAAGACACCAAACGGTGGGAACCGGGAAGGACACCTGGGGAGGTCGGGCGCCTATGATCCGAAAGTCGGCAGGGGACCCGGGCGTAGACTGGGAGTCGGTGCGTCCTGGTGAATTACCCAGGATGCGGGAGGTAGAGAACCCGGGGCAGGGACCCGAGAGTCGGGGCGCCCGGGTGGAGGGGGTCCCGGGAGTCGAGGTAGGCCGGGGGAGACCGGGTGACCTCGGTAGGGACCCAGTAGACGGGTTAGTTGGGTTTTTCCTTCTAGTAGAGTTCAGAAAATTTATATTTTTGAACCTCCTTCTACTTTAGGTAATTGATTTAAGGTTTGGAGCGTGCATAAGGGAGTCTTTGCGAATCAGGTGAGTTTTTCTAACCCAATCCTCGTTGATGATTACGTGATATTTTATATATGCGAGATTTTGTTAAATGCAAGTATATTTTACCATTCAATGCGAGTTATGTTTTTATCGTGATTGATATGTGGAAATGTATGCATACATTGTTGTAGCAAGATGGACAAGTCGGGTGGTGTGTCCCGCCTGTGCTCATACCGAGGGGGTTTCCCGTCTATGCCATGGGGGGTCCCAAATAAGCCAGACACACTGTCACCTCCGCGTCACTGTAGTGTGCCAGAATCAAATTTGTGAATACGATGTTTTATTTTATAAACTGAATGGGTTTATATCTCTATAAATCTTTTATGTGACGTTGGCCTGAACTGTTATTAGAGGGAACTCACTAGACCTTTCGTCCTAACCCTCTCTCTTTCAAAACTAAAAACTTTTCAGGAAAACGTGGCTTAGGAGGATCCGGTAAGGGGAAGGAGAAGCAGTGAGTGAGGAGCTTACTCGGAGATTGCTAAATTAGTTTTCCATACTTATTTGTTTTTATTAGATTCTCAGTTGTGTAATAGGTTGTTTCCCGCAAACCTTGTACTTCTAAATTGTCGATTTGGGAGTATTTTGGCATGAATCTATTTGTAAGTTGTTTATGCTTATTTCAAAAGTTTCGGATGTTACAATGTGGATGCCAATGACTGAGATGTTGAGTGACTCGGTAATAGAGGATGGGCACTGGAGTATTTGGCATATAATCCCGAAATGAACATCATCATATTCATCTTTGCTAGTTGCTCCTCCTGAACTTTAACATCAGGAATGATAGGGAAAAGAACTCGGAGCTCCTCGGATAACTTCGATAGCCTAGTGTAATAATCGGTGAGATTAGAATCGTCTTGCTCACATCAGAAATAAGATCCGAACACAGATTAAGTATAAAACAAGGATTCCTTGGCCGTGAAGGAAGACTCCATGTGGATCCACATCTTCTTTGTGGTAGGGTAGTTCTGAGCACTGATTATTCCATATGGCCATTCGGATACCACTATCGTTGAGCTACCATTCCCGGATTTTAGGGTTTGGACTGCCCGGTCTTAGATGATCATCCTTGTCCAAACTTTCAAGACCGGTTTGAACAAACATACTTTATTGAGTCCAATTTGTAGAATTGAGTTTAACCGGAATCTTTAACACAACAGAAAATTAATTATACCAAGAACGGTGAAGTCACTGGACGTGGGTTGCTGAGTTTTGTCTGTAGGTGACATTGTGGACTTGATAGTATTGAAAAAGGTTGAAGATAGTTCCCCCACAATCATGATTTACGGTCCTTGATACGTGAAACAAGGGACAAACAACAAGAATAAATATAAGAGGGAATCTGAGAAATCTGGAAAGTAAACGACACCAAAGATAATCAGATCTGGAAAGCAGTGGTGGAGCCGACAACAGATCTGAATGGTGGCGACAACGGTTCTGGACAACAGATCTGGATAATAGGAAGCAGATTTGGACAGTGGCATCGGTTCTGGATAGGATCAAGGTTCTGGACAGCGGATCTGGACAACGACAGTAGATCTTGATAGCAGCAGCGGTTCTAGAAGAGGAGGAAGGCGCCGATAGCTAGGATTTCAGCGCGTTCCGGAGGCGGCGACTAAGGTTCCTACGACGACAGAGATTAGGCTTCCATTAGGGCTCTAATACCATGAAAACATTACGAGAATAATGTTTTTATTATTCACAATAGGGGATGACACATAAATTTATATACAAAGGGGTCGTATATTAGGAAACTACAAAAGACACCCGGAGGCCCGGAAAGTAAAACCCTAGATATGGAATTAAGTAGGATATATAACACTTTTAAAGCGTGTCATATTAGTTGGAGGGTTACTATATATAGCTAGTGTCCTCCATATTCATTGATGATGTAGGATTTGTTTAAATGTTAAAAACACCTATCACAAGGACTTGCCATGTGAGAGGTTTTCCATTTATCCCGATGGCGCAAGGGCCAACTCTAAATACCATTGTTTGACACGAATTTAACATAGTGATATTATCCATTTTGACCTCAAGTCACAACACAAGTTCAAGATTTTAAACCACATCATATTAGTTGGAGGGACGAATCTATATACCCAACATCCTTCTTGTTCATTAGCGATGTGAGATTCGCCTAAGATGTTACAATAGAAGAGGTGGAGAGGAAAAACTTTGAACATAATCTCTCAATATATGATTTGATCTTTATGACAATTTATTGTGAAGTAATAATATTTAATTGTTTCTCACTAATAAGAGACATTGAAATTAAGTGTTTAAGGGAGATAAAT
Organism: Arctium minus; assembly: GCA_954870635.1. NCBI lineage: Eukaryota > Viridiplantae > Streptophyta > Magnoliopsida > Asterales > Asteraceae > Arctium > Arctium minus. Next base: position 125,296,571 of record OX941081.1, on the reverse strand, counting down.
TACATTTTATTAAATGTAATGAATATTTTAATAACATAGTTTGATAGAAGATGAATATGGTTGAAGGAGACGATGAATATGCTGAAGGTTTGAAGCCTCGATATATTGATTGAGAGAAAACGTACAATACGAAAAGTAAAATAATGAGTAATCTAACCTAGACTACAAGATACAACATATATATATATATATATACGTAGACTAAATGGCTTGGGCCCTAACATGGGCCTGGGCCCTCTATATACATTAACATCCCCCCTCAAACTCAATCGGGAGAAGAATGAGCCAGATGGAGTTTGGAAACTAGATCACGAAACCGTCCTGGTAAATGAGCTTTAGTGAAAATATCAGCCGGTTGGTCAAGAGTCGAAATAGGAAGAAGCTGAATAGTCTTACGAGTCACATGTTGACGAACAAAGTGACAGTCAATTTCAATATGCTTCGTTCGCTCGTGGAAGACATCATTGTGAGCAATCTGAATGGCACTGTTGTTGTCACACCACAATGGAGCTGGAGACTGTTGAGGAGCCCCCATGTCAGAGAGTAGCCAGCGTAACCACCCAAGTTCTTGAGCCATGTCAGCGAGTGCTCGATATTCAGCTTCAGTACTGGATCGAGCTGTGAGAGATTAGTTCTTGCTTCGCCAGGATATAAGAGAGTCACCAAGAAAGAAACAGTAGCCAGTAGTGGAGTGATGATCAGTCATGTCACTGTCCCAATCAGCATCAGAAAAACCTCGCAAAGTCAACGATGAGGTGGATGGAAAATGAACACCATGAAACATGGTCCCTTTTAAATATCGAAGAATGCACACGACAACAGCGTAGTGATCAGAACAGGGTGCAGACAAAAACTGACTGACAGTATGAACAGCATAGGCAATATCAAGTCGAGTCACTGTCAGATAGACAAGTGACCCCACTAACTGGCGATATAAAGTAGGATCACGTAGAGGTGGTCCAGCATTTGGAGCCAAATGAAGGTTGTGCTCAAGAGGAGTGGATGTTGTTTTGTTGTCAGTAATCCCAGCTTTCGACAAAAGATTTGAGGTGTATTTGGCTTGACTCAGATAAAGTCCCGATGGATCAGAGAGCACCTCAAGACCAAGAAAATAGTTTAAAGAACCAAGATCCTTCATCTCAAAATAGGAGCTGATAGATGACCTCAGATTGGCTATGCCTGTAGAGTCACTGCCAGTAATAACCATATCATCCACATACAAGAGAAGTAAGATTGTGCCAGCCTCAGTGGTCCGAGTAAACAGTCCTGAATCATAGTTGCTGGGTGAGAAGCCCAAAGAGGTGACTGTGGAACTGAATTTCTCAAACCAAGCTCGCGGAGCTTGATTGAGGCCATAAAGAGCCTTCCGAAGACGACAAAGATGACCTTGTGGAAGTCGAACGCCTGGAGGAGGTGTCATGTAGACTTCCTCAGATAAGTAACCGTTCAAAAAGGCATTCTTAATATCCATCTGAATAAGAGGCCATTGTTTGGTAGCTGCAATGGCAAGAAGACTGCGAACAGAAGTGACTCGAGCAACAGGTGCAAAGGTCTCCTCATAATCGATACCGTACTCTTGATTGAAGCCCTTGGCCACAAGACGAGCTTTGTACCGATTAATAGTGCCATCAGATTTGGTTTTGATTTTGAACACCCATTTGGAGCCAATGGGTGACTTGCCTGGTGGAAGAGAGGCAGATTCCCATGTCTGAGCTTTGTCAAGTGCCTGGAGTTCCTCATCCATAGCTTTCTGCCAATCAGAGTTAGAGGAGGCTTCCTTGTAGGAAGTAGGTTCGTGATTTGACAGTAGAGTAGCATAAACATGATAATCACGAAGATGAGAAGGAACTTGTCTTACCCGTTCTGATCATCTAACATTCTGAGATTGAGAAGTTCCAGGACCCAAAGACTCAGTAGGAACCTCAGATGTTGGCGGTGCGGATGGAGCAGATGATTGATGTTGATCAGGAAAACTAGGAGAGGCAGACTCATAAGGAGTTGGAACAACAGGTGGAGGTGATATAATGTCAGATTGGAGTGAGTCCAATGAGACAGAAGCATCAGTGAAAAACGGAATGGTGAGATTAGAAGACTCACGAAACTTGGATATAGAAGAGAAAGGAACATGTTCCCAGAAGGTAACATGACGATATATACGAAGACGCTGGGAGATAGGATCCCAGCAGCGATAACCCTTGTGGTCAATACCATATCCAAGGAAGCAGCACAGTCTGGAGCGAGGTTCAAGTTTGGTATGTTCATGAGATTGTAGTTGAACAAAACAAGCACTACCCCAAACTTTTAGAAGTTCATAGGCAGGAGTGACCTCATAAAGAGCCTCATAAGGAGACTTATTATTAAGGATGGGAGTAGGGTGACTATTGATAGTATAAACTGCAGTGAAAGCAGCTTCACCCCAAAAACGTTCTAGACATTTAGCGGAGATGAGAAGAGTGTGAACCGTATCAAGAATATGACAGTGTTTGCGTTCGGCACGACCATTTTGAGGAGAAGTGCCGGGACAGGAGTACTGAGAGAGAGTCCCCTGAGATTGAAGAAAGGAGAGAAGGGATGACTCTTTGTATTCCATAGCATTGTCAGCTCGAAGAATCTTTATAGATTTTGAGAACTGGGTGTGAATCATCCGAGCAAACATAATATAGATTTGAGGTAATTCCGAACGATGTTTCATGAGATATATCCATGTGAAACGAGTATGGTCATCAATAAAAATAACAAAGTATCGAGCACCTCCCATGGATGGATGTGGTGCTGGTCCCCATACATCAGAATGAATAAGATCAAAAGAAGAAGTAGAATTAAATTCATTCATTTCAAAAGGTAAAGCATGATGTTTGCCAAGTTTGCAAGATAAACAAGAAATATTGTCAGTTGATACACAATTTCCTAACACCCCTAAATGAGCTAATGATTTTATTCTGGCGAGAGATAAGTGACCCAGCCGGGCATGCCACAACTCAAAGGAAGAAGTGTTGGAAACCGAGGCAACAAGACATAAAGAAGGTAAAGGAAGACGCAGGTAGACCACTTCAATCATCCGTCCAACTTTACGGCCGAGTCCAAGGATCTGCTTGGTCTTTGGATCCTATGCAACACAACCAGAAGAATGAAATAAAATGATCAAATTAGATTCAAGAAGCTGTGCAATTGAAACTAAGCTCAGAGAAAGCTTTGGAACATTTAGAACATCCGGTAATTGTATATGAGGAGTGGAAACATTTCCACCAAAGGATACCGGTAGACCAGTGTTGTGGTGATTTCTTAGAAACGAATCCATCAGGGCAAGGCGTCATATGATTGCAACACCCTGAGTGTGGAGAATTCATACCCATAGCACCAGACATGATCTGTTCCATAAGTTCCTGATTGCGACGCATTAGTTCCATTAGGTCAGGTGAGGAGGCTGTAGAAGCCTCAGTATCAGCAATAGTAGGCCCAACAACAGCATGATTCCGGTTCCTAGAACTAGTGTGCTTTGAATTCTTCGGGCAGTCAGTCTCAAGAAGAAGATGAGCAGGAGAATGACAGAACGCACACTCGGATGTGTTCGTCTTTCCCACAGATTTGGAATGATTGTTATTGGTCCATTTGCCTTTGGACTTGGGATGAGACGTGTAGAGAACGCTATCAGTAGCGGGCATCGGTGAACACATGTGAAGACGATTTTCTTCACTTAGCCGTTCTGATATTGCTTCTTCAAGAGTAGGTAAAGGCTGCCTATGAAGAAGTGAAGCACGAACATTCTCGAATTTATCCGTAAGCCCCATCAGAATGGTGATCAAATGCAGCTGGTTGAAGTAGGCGGTGAATTGTTGAGCTGTTTCATCAAAAGTTTGTGGTGCTCCAAGACTTATATGATCTCTGAGAGACTGCATTTCAGAGATATAAGAGTTTATTGATTGATCAGGAAGTTGACGTTTGCTCTGAAAAGTGGTCCATAGTTGATACTGATGAGATAGACCCGATGATGTATACCGCTTGGCGAGAAAATCCCAGAGACTTTTGGCTGTAATATAACCAAGGAATTGTTGGTTGATCTCAGGAGTAGTGGAGGCATTAATGAAGCCCAAGATGCGAGCATTATTGATGTCCCACTCATTCATGCGTTTTGCAAAGTCAACAGCGTTCTCAGCTGCTTCTTGAACTGGAACTTTGGATGCGCCAGTAACATAGGTGTGAAGGCCATAGGACTTTAACAGGATTGTCATATGGTGATGCCAAAGAATGTAGTTGCTACCATTGAAAACAACGGAGATGGGATTTGAGTGACTGAAATTGGTAGCCATGAATTGAGGAAAAGATACTGAGAAACAGTATTAATGACCGGTAGAGTTCGACCGATAGTAGATTCTACCGGTAGGGTGTTCGACCGGTAGGATGTACGACCGGTAGGGTGTTCGACCGGTAGGATGTACGATCGATAAAAGAGTTCGACCGATAAAAGGAGTTCGACCGATAGGCACACAACGGCGGCGGCAATGCAAATCACACAGATTGATCAATTTTAGATCGATCGATGTCGACAAACAAATCAAAAGGCGATGGCAAGCGATCGATTCAAGAAAGCAGAATCGATTCAAAAGGCGATGGCAGCGATGACAAGCGATCGATTCAAAGCAAGATCGATCCTGATGAACAGTAAATCGATTCAGATGAATAATAAAATCGAAGAATAAACCTACAGCTCTGATACCATGTTAGAAGATGAATATGGTTGAAGGAGACGATGAATATGTTGAAGGTTTGAAGCCTCGATATACTGATTGAGAGAAAACGTACAATACTAAATGTAAAATAATGAGTAATCTAACCTAGACTACAAGATACAACATATATATATAAGTAAACTAAATGGGCTTGGGCCCTAACATGGGCCTAGGCCCTCTATATACATTAACATAGTTAATAGTAGAATTGTTAAAATAGAGTAACCGTTGGAGTTAGATGTTATTTTTTTTAGAGACTTTAACTCTTAAGGAGTTAAATTGTATCATAGTTGTTAAGAGATGCTCTAAAGGAGTTGGATAAGCCCATAGTCTAATGAGAATCATGACTTTTATATAATAATGACATCAATCATTTCAAACATAGTTTAATTATCATATTTATAACTCTTTCATGCATTAGTCACAAATCATCTTTGATATCGTTAAATACCTAGAGTGTTGTGAAAATCTAGATAGCGAGTATACACCACCCAACTCATTCTTCTTTTTATTCCTTTTCTGGTACACATTTCATGCTCTTACGAATGAAATCTCACAAGCCCAACATTTTACGACAATTTCCATGCAGACCAACATATCCTCATAAACCTCACTCTCACTGTGCATCATATATGCAAATATAAACCATGTTCATGCATTTTTAAAATAAATCACATATTTGCATACATCAAATTTTCATATATTGTTTATTTAACATCACATGAACAACTGATAATCTTAGAATAAAACATTGATTACATGTGACCCAAAAAATCACATGAAACTCAAATGGAGTTCTTGGTCTTAAAATCTTCTTCTCACGATTGTCAACCTTCTAACACGTTCATGATAATAAATTGAAAATATTCTATATCCTAATAACACTAAGCACGAGTCCTAATGCATGCCAAGTCGATTAGTAAGGATCCAAAGGGCAATACACGAAACTTTAAGTTTCTTCGAGCGACAATTATTACAAGGAAATCGAATTTATAGAGCGTCAAATATGTCTAACTGTCTTAATGGACTGCTCTATATAGGACTAAACAAATGTGTGTCCCATATAAAGGCGTTACAATAAGTTGCTACGACACTTTTGGGAGTCCTAACAAGATTTTTTGGACATTTTGAAATAAAAAGTATTATTAATCTTTTTATATAACTATATTTGAAAAAGTGTGTGTTCACAAGACACTTCCAAGAAGTGTTGTATAAAAATAGGCTAAGAGAACACTTTATTTTAAAAGTGTCAAAATACTTGTTAGGACATTGACGTCATCAAGTCTTATTGTAACATCTTTATATAGAATGTACACTTGTTTGGTCCTATAAACTTAAGTTGTATAACACATTGTATTAGGACATTTAGACATTGTTGGTACCAAAGATAGCAAATTTTATTGTAGTAAATCAATATCTAGTTTGTTTTGGTCATTAGATACGACATTTACTAAGTCGAGATGGTTCATTAGAACTCCAAAGTAATATAAGAAATGTCGGATTATGTATAATTATACTTAATATTGATTTGTGTTAAACCTAATTAGCAATATTCCTTGCAGTTGTTTTAAAGTAAATTGAAGTTTCTTGAATTTGCAAATGAATTTTCATATGGGTGTAACCCAATTAATTAGGCGCAAAAAGTATAATATAAAAACTTTAGGGGTTCATTTGATAAATTCCTAAAAGTAGCTATTTGATCACTATTATTTTTTTTGAAGAAACAAGTATACATGTCGAAACACATCGGTGGACTAGGGATCCGACTCATGGTCCGAACCGACCCCATGATCCAAATGTGCCCAACCCCCTTTTCGTTTCCATTTAGTAAAGTTGAGATCTTCAATTTCTTTCAATTTATGGGTTGCTCGTTCACGGCTTAATAGATCTAACACTGTCCATGGTAGTATTAAGGTTTCTTCGTTGTTTCTACTCATCGAATGCTAGGTTTCTTCATAATCTTCATAAAAACTCATATGTACAAATTAAACATGTTTTGCACATAAGGCCTAAATAGCGAACACCATCCGAAGATCCCCATTTCATGTGCCGTTCTTATTGTTCACAATTATTGTTTGGTTTCATAGCACTTGGGTTGCACTTGCTGCTATTTTATTATCAACTTCAATCTCTACAATTCAATCACCTGTCATATAACAAGAAATCAACAAGTGATTAAATGTCTAAACGAACTCTAGAGTTGACGAACATATCCCATTTCACTCTTACAAAATGAACTCATTCATCCTAAAATGATTCAACCCACAATGTATAACATAAGTGAAAATCTTGAAGATATTGTAAACTCTTGGAAGCACTAATCAGCTGATACATAGTAGTAGATTCTAGAGAAAGTTTTGTAGCAGGTTTCCAAAGAGCTTCTTTTTTGCTCCAAGAGTTTCATTTATACTTTCATGAGGGGACATACATGCCACGTGGTTGAAGTCGAATGGTATGATGCATGATCAGGAGTTTTGACGTGTTGTCTAAGATTCTCCGATCTTGATAAGTTGAATACCCTTTTTCTCAAACAATAGTTTTGTTAATGTTTCGTTTGTCCTTTTAATCTGTTCAAAAAATACAGACTCATTCATTGACGAACTTCTTATGATTGACGACAACTAAGTCCTTATATATATGTCAAAGACTCCGTCAGTTGCTAAGATCAGCTAATACTCTTTCCTGGATATGGCTTATTGGGTGATAGGAGATTCTCACTATTATCTTCATCATGTCCTCAACCATTGATTTTCATGTAAGTGCACATCTTGTTAACATCAGTATCAACTCTAGTAGTTCTTAGTGGCTACTCTAAAACTAGCCCAAATGAAATGTTTATAGCTTGTTTGTCAATCATCAAATCTAATCAATTGGAGCTCACCATTGTTCCTTCAACCCTCTCTTTCTCAAGTTTTCTTTTTTGGTTTGTGTGGTCTATAGTTAACAATCATAGCATGTTCTAATTGATTGGTGGAGATTTGGAATGACAATGATTCGGGGATTTCAATATGAATTCAAACTTGTTGTTCTTGAGTTAGAAAATGATGATACCCCTTCAACTATTTGATTTTCTAATTGATTACCATCAACAAATAATTAATTTCATAACTAAAATAAGTTATTCCAGGTTATTATATTTACATAGCATGCTCATATGGTTAAGGATGCGTACGACATATGAATGTGATGTTATTCTATTTCCTAATATAGTAAGATCTCATACTAATTTAAGCCCAATAAATAAGCCCTTATTTATACTTCCATTATGGACGAGTTCAAACAATGTAGAATGTGAAATCCTTTGCTCAATGTTGCTTGTTAAGAATATAGTGTTGGCTGAATATGAACAATACCAATATAAATATATGAGTGTGACATTAGTGGTGTCATCATCAATGATGAAGATGTATACACATGGAAAAAAATTCCGAGTCAACGTTATATATAAAAGACATAGAAAATCATGTTGACATTAATATTTGGATAAGAAGGTCGTTGACGAAAGAAAATTGAGCATTGTAGTCTTATAACAAAGTAAACTTCTCATTAAAGTCGGCTGTCAAGTTATATAAGATGTTTTTACACTTGTTATGACTTATAAGACAACTTCACGACACGTAACATAGTTATTTTGAAGTCTAATATTTACTATGATTTGACTTCATTTAATCAAGTTTTATATATAATATGTTATTTGTTGTATAAGACTTTTTTTATATTATGAACATGTATCGCCCCTCTTGTTTTAGAAAATTTTATAGATTCAAATTGTCTAACATAAGATATTAAAACAATATAATCTATAGATTTTAAAGAATTTCATATTGAAGTATTATAAAATTAATCGTTTTAATTGTGTGAAATAAAAATTATATATATATATATATAGGGATAGGTTCATTTGAGAAATGGTAAATGTACGAGAAAAAGAGAAATAATCCTAGCATTTCATTCGGTCAAAATCGGATTTGACTGGTCAAAAATTGCGTCTTTGACTGGTCAACAATTGTGGCTTTGAGTGGTCAAATGTTGTGCCAATTCTAAAACTAGAATGACAGTTTCGTAATTTTTACAAATACACGGGACAAGTTCATATATGAACTTGTATGATTCACATATGAACTATATGTTCATATGTGAAACAGTGCAATTCACATATGAACTCTTTTAACTGATTCATATATGAACTAATTAACTCTAGGTTCATATGTGAATCAGTTGAACTAATTAACAGATTCACATATGAACCTTTATGATTCACATATGAACTAAATAACCGATTCTCATATGAACTAATTAACTGATTCATATGTAAACGTATGGTTCATATGTGAATCACATAGGTTCATATATGAACTCGTCACGCGTATTTTACGAAACTACCCCTCTATCTTCTAGATACCACACAAGGAATTATCCGGTGCTTCACGGTTAAAGCCGCAAATTTTGACCAAATAAAGCGCTAGGACCATTTCTCTATTTATCATACATTTACCATTTCTCAAATGAACCTCTCCCTATATATATATATATATATATATATATATATATATATATATATATATATATATATATATATATATATATATATATATATATATATATATAGGGAGAGGTTCATTTGAGAAATGGTAAATGTATGAGAAATAGAGAAGTAATCTTAGCCATTCATCTGGTCAACATTTGCGGCTTTGACCGCGAAGCACCGGCTAATTCCTTGCATGGTCTATAGAAAGTAGAGAGGTAATTTCGTAAAATATGCGGGTTGAGTTCTTATATGAACCTATATGATTCACATATGAACTATACGTTCATATGTGAATCAGATAATTAGTTCATATGAGAATCAGTTAATTAGTTCATATGAGAATCAGTTAATTAGTTCATATATGAATCACAAAAGTTCATATATGAATCTGTTAATTAATTCAACTGATTCATATATGAACTTACAGTTAATTAGTTCATATATGAATCAGTTAATTAGTTCATATATGAATTACAAAGGTTCATATATGAATCAATTAAAAGAGTTCAGATGTGAATTACACTGATTCACATATGAACATATAGTTCATATGTGAATTATACAGGTTCATATATGAACACAACCCGTGTATTTTGTAAAAATTACGAAAGTGTCCTTCTATTTTTGGAATAGCCGCAACTTTAGACCAGTCAAAGCCGCAACTTTTGACTAGTCAAAGCCGAAATATTTGACCAGTCAAATCCGATCTTGACCGTATGAATGACTAGGATTACTTCTCTATTTCTCCTATATTTACCATTTATTATCAAATGAACCTAAGGATATATATATATATATATATATATATATATATATTTATATATAGGGTCAGGTTCAGGGGAAACCGAAAAAAACAGAAAACTGAGGAACACTCTGCTAGCCCTTCATCTGGATGGTATGCATTTGTACATACAAGTAATTTGTAACATGCACACATGCATATGCACAAGTGCATAATCCACACATGCATAAAAAAACTTATTTTACTTGTATGCACAAGTGCATACTGTCCAGATCAAGGGCTATCAGAGTGTTCTGCGGTTTTTCATTTTTTTGAGGTTTTCCCTTGAACTTCCCTCTCTCTCTCTCTATATATATATAGATATATATATATATAGAGAGAGAGAGAGAGAGTTAGGATTAGGTTCATTTAAAAAAATGCTAAAAATATGATAAGTAAAGGAATGATCATAGTCATTTATCTGGTCAACACTTGCGGCTTTGACTGTGAAGCACCGTATAATACATTTGTGATTCATATATGAACTATACGTTCATATATAAATCAGTTAATTAGTTCATATGTGAATTCAAAGGTTCATATATGAATCTCTTAATTAGTTCAACTGATTCACATATGAACCTACAGTTAATTAGTTCATATGTGAATAAGTTAATTGGTTCATATATGAATAACAAAGGTTTATATATGAATAAGTTAAAATAGTTCATATGTGAATTACACCGGTTCACATATGAACATATAGTTCATATATAAACTTGTCTTGTGTATTTGTAAAAATTACAAAACTGTCCTTCTATTTTTGGAATAGCTGCAACTTTTGACCAGTCAAAGCCGTAATTGTTGACCAGTCAAAGACGCAATATTTGACCGGTGAAAGCCTATATATATATCTATACATATAATAAATAAGTAACGAAAGGGACACGTGTCATCTTCTGGTGAGTCCATTTTTTCATTTTCCCACTCAAACGTGAACCTGGACGCATTTTACACTATAAGTTCATTTAGCAAATCCACATTCATTCCTTATTTAATCTTTCCTTAATTCAATTTTTTAATTTATACCTTACATTTACTACCCTTATAATTAGATATGTAGTTTATTTTTAATCCCTTATTTTTTTTTATTTTTCATTTTAGAGTCTTATCATATAAACATATATAATGTATATGAACTAAATTGCATTGAAAAAAATATTTTTATTTTTTACAAATTATATCATTGTAATCGTTTCGTCAATATCTTCGAAATGAGTCCAACATTGAATATTTTTGGATTTAATTATATAATTAAATATCATAAATACATACGAAATGGCCAGAAATTAAAAGGTTTCTTAAAGACACCATGGTAAATCCAGAAGACAGACCTGATATCCTTTGTCGGTTATTTAAGATGAAGCTTGATGCACTTATTAAAGAGTTGACAGACAATGCATTATTCGGTAAGGACCAGGCTGGTATGTTACATTTATGATTATAATTTTAGCAAAAGGTTAATACTAATAGTTTATCTTTATTAATTTGAAATTTAACTTTTTGTGTAGTTGTTTATACAGTGGAGTTTTAGAAAGCGTGGATTAACTCATAGTCATATATGTCTATTTATGCACTCTGATTTCAAGCTACCTACTATTGAACAAATTGATCCGATTATTTCAGCTGAGATCGCGGACAAAGACGAATATCCATATTTGTACTCACTTGTGAAGGAGTTCATGATCCATGGTCCTTGTGGTGAAGAAAACATTAACTGTCTCTGCATGATTGATAGAAAGTGTTCAAAAAACTATCCAAAAAGGTTTTCTGAACACACTTCCATTAATGGTAATGGTTTTCCTCTATATCGCAGACGAAATGATGGACGTTCTATTGAAAAGTTATGTGTTAAATTAGATAACAAAAATGTTGTTGCTTATAACAGAAATGTTGTTAAAAGGCTTTTCAATTGGAAGAATTCATTCAGTTTCTCCTGCTCTTGGTGAAGCGTATTATTTAAGAATTATTTTGAATAAAGTCAAAGGTCCTAAATCATTCGAAGACATTCGTACAGTAAATGGAGATATATTTCCTACTTTTAGAGATGCATGTTATGCTATTGGACTTTTAGATAACGACAAGGAATATGTTGATGCCATTGAAGAAGCAAGTTTAGCCTGTTCTGGTTTTTATCTACGATTTTAATTTGCAACCATGTTGATTTCAAATAGTCTGTCTAGACCTGGATTTGTTTGGCAAAAAACATGGCAATACTTGGCAGATGGGATTCTTTACAATCAACGAATTGCACTAAAGTCTCCAAGTTTGTTAATTATCTATTTAGGTATTTATACAGTTATTATTTAAATACAAACCAATTTATTGTTTTATTATTTTTTAAATATTATTTTCGTTCTTAAATATTATTTTAAGTTATTATTTCTATGTTATGGTTGTTTAACATTTATATTATATATGTTACAGGTTTATCCCTTAATGATGATCAAGTAAAAAACTTGACATTGTTTGAGATTGAAAATATTTTACTTCGTAACAATTCCAGCCTAAAAAAGTTTACCACTATGCCTTACCCTGATGATGATTCTGTTGAGTCTTCAAACAATCGTATGATCACGGAGGAGTTATATTACGACATAGCTAATCTATAGAACGAGTTTCGTCAACTTCTAGGTGCTTTAACAAACGAGCAACGAGGTGTTTATGACGATATCATAACAACGGTTCAAAATAATTAAGGAAGTGTGTTTTTTGTATATGGTTATGGCGGAACTGGTAAAACATTTATATGGAAGACATTATCTGCATCAATAAGATCTAGAGGAGAAATTGTTTTAAACGTTGCTTCGAGTGGTATTGCTTCTTTACTTCTTACAGGAGGTAGAACAACACACTATCGCTTTCAAATTCCTCTAATTCTTAACGAAGATTCTTTCTTTTACATAAAGCCGGACAATGATGTTGCCATGTTAATAAAGAAAACCAGGTTGATTATATGGGATGAAGCACCAATGGTTCATCGGCATGCATTTGAAGCATTGGATAAAAGTATGAACGATGTTTTTGGTAGTCAAGTCATTACTGACTCGGAAATGCTTTTTGGTGGCAAAGTAGTTGTTTTTGGAAGAGATTTCAGACAAATTCTGCTGGTTATTCCTAACGCAAGTAGACAAGACATTGTTAATGCGTCGTTAAGTTCATATTACATTTGGGAAAAATGCAAAGTCCTAAGGTTAACTAAAAACATGAGGTTAACCGTTGACAGTCAAGCTTCTGATATCGAACAAACAAGGATTTTTGCAAACTGACTTTTGGATTTAGGAGAAGGCAAGGTTGGTATTGTGAATGATGGTGAGGCAATTATCAATATACCTGATGATATTCTCATTACCGATTCAACGGATCCTATATCTGCATTAATTGAATTTGTCTATCCTTCTATTCTTGTAAATGTCAAGAATTCATCCTATTTTCAGGAAAGAGCAATACTTACACCCAAGCATGAAGTCGTTCAAGAAATAAATGATCGTTTGCTATCATTGTTTCTAGGAGACGAAAAGGAGTACCTAAGTTCAGATAGTCTTTGTGAATCAGAGCATCTTTACGAACAATTTGATGAAACTTTGTACTCACCTGATGTCTAAAATGATCTTAAATTATCGGGTTTGCCAAACCATAAGATAGTACTAAAAGTCGGTGTTCCAGTTATGTTACTAAGGAATATTGATTAGAAATCTGGGTTATGTAATGGAACTAGACTACGGGTGTTATCTTTGGAAAATCGGGTTATAGAAGCAGAGATCATATCTGGAAGCAATATTGGAAGCCGAACATTTATTCCAACAATGTCTTTGACACCTACAGACAAAAGGATTCCGTTCAAGTTTCAAAGAAGACAATTTCCAATTGTTGTATGTTTTGCAATGACCATAAATAAAAGTCAGGGACAGTCATTATCGAAGGTTGGTTTGTTTCTGAGACAACCAGTTTTTACCCATGGTAAGTTGTATGTTGCTTTATCTAGAGTAAAAAGTAGGCAAGGTTTAAAAATATTAATTGTAGATAATTATGGTATAATTAGCAGTTGTATATAAAGAAGTATTTGGTAATTTATGATATGTGGTGATTAAGATACGTGGTTCTTATTTTTAAAGTACCCCGTGTAATACACGGGTTCAAACCTAGTATATATATATATATATATATATATATATATATATATATATATATATATATATATATATATATGGGAGAGTTCAAATGAGAAGCTCAAATATATTGATAATTTGATAAATGATCCCAATCATTAGATGAGATTTTTCATCTACCAAGATCATACGGATAAAATATGTAAATACAATCAAAACCATGACTAATTTAAAGAATCTAAGAAAGTTGAGGGGATATTTTGAAACATTTATATAATTAAATCACTAATCCAAAACCATTAAATCAGTAATCCAATCATTTTCCAAAACATCGATGTTTTGCATTCAGTTACATTTCAAACGACCAATGAATAACATCGATGTTCGTGTTCACATTTGAGAGTTGGGCAAATGAGATTTAATTCTATTCGTAGATTGTAAAATCTCATTGAAGAACACGAGCATACATAAATCTCATTTGTCTAAATCTTATATGTTAATACGAACATCGATGTTCTTTATTGGTCGTTTGAAATGTAACTAAATGCGAAAGATTCCAACAAACCATTATCAAACAGTGATAATTACTTGTATATTGGTTTATACGTGAACATGTGAATCCTAATATAGATTGACATGTAAATCTTAATCATAACGTTTATGTGAATCAATTTAAAACTTACTAACAAGATTTTGAATCAGTTTAAAATTCATATGTGAACATGTGAATTCTAACATAGATTCACATGTGAATCATAATATAGACTCACATGTGAATCTTAATTATAATATGCACGAAATTAATCCTCCTCCTTACCCTATAGGAGTCACATTGTTTGATTGGTGTCAAAGACCTTGCAACTAAGCGCTTCAAGGCCTTTTTTAGCAGGGGTTTAGGCCCCTTATATGACCTTTCAGTGTAAAGCCTTAATTCCTAAACTAGCCTCATGAACAATAAATCGGTTGTCTGGGCCCAATGTGGTCTGGGATACCCTCTCCAAAAAAAAACAATGAATCGGTTTACAACTTATAATCAAGATTTTGAATCAATTTAAAATTCAGATGTGAATCTTAGAAAATATATATGATCTTAAATTAAAGATAATGAATTTTTTTTGATATAATTTATCTAAATAAAATATCGATTATATTTTTTTATATAATTTAATTTAAAAGAAAATGGATAATGTAATTTTAAATTAAAAAATAAAGTGTGTAAATTTTAGAAAAAAGAGTGGATTAGTGATTTAATTATACAGAAATTTTAAAATGTCCCTCTCAACTTCTTTAAAGGGTTAGATGCATCAAACAACAACATATTTTCACAAATTTTCTTATTATAACATTGTAATTTCATTTTTTCTTATACAACAATATACTTTCAAATTATTTTTTATTAAGGCATTGTACTTTGAAAAATTTACCTATTATATCAATGGATAACCTTTTGATTTGAAGTCAGATGACATGTCACAGGTTACTGGGTCTCCATGCCATGTATTATCCACATGTAACATATCGATGACGTGATTTCTTATTACATCATTGTATTTTAAAATTTTTTGATGTAAGACTCGGTTAAAAAAAAAAAAAAAAGTATAATTATTCTTACCCGAATTGAACCTTAATTAAAAATGACAACTAAAGATAGTTACGGGTTAAAACCGTCATTTATCTAAACTATTATTAAAACTATATATATATATATATATATAAAAAAAAAAAAAAAAATTAAAACAACAACAAGATATCGTCCCTTTCACCGTCTCTCTCTCATCTCTCTCTCTCTAAACTTTCAAATAACTTCTCTCTAGATTATCTTACGATCCGTTGAAGTAATCGACGAAATAACTACATATTCGGAATCTACGCGACGAACCCTTCTTAGAGGTATAAATTTCTTCTTAAGTTATTTAAGTTGGTAAGTTAGGGTAGTTAAAGTTGGTTGGTAGATTATGATTATATAATACAAAGTTATAATCATGTATATGTATAGGAATGTTTGTTTTTGTCAAAATTACAAACGGGTAAAGTTTAGAATCAAAATGGTGATATTTGTATCTAGATGTTTAACCGCACACCAAGTGATCGGTTTAATGTCTACGTGAACAAAATCCGTGCTTAAGCTTATAATATAACCATTGAGTTTTAGGTTATGCGATTATTAATAATTGGTGGTTTAAATAGGCAATCGAACGGGTTAAAGTTCGTCTTCAGTCTCGCGTGTTACGTCTCAATTTGGTTAAGGTATGAATTTCATTTCTTTTGAATCGTGGGCAACTATTTGTTGTAGTTGACCCTTCCTAAAGGTGGTTCACCACCTTGTGATTGATCAATCGAACGTGATCAACAAATGTGGAATTATACACACACACATACACATTGATTTGGTTTATTGAATCAATTGTTTGAACATTTTGATGTTTTATTAAAATGTGTCTCGTATGAGATTGTTTATGAAAAATGTGAAGTATATAGATTATAATTTCTGTGATCGCCATTTGGGTAAGTGGCATATGTTTAGTTTTCATTGATTTTAGAAGAACCCAATAAATGGGCACATTATTTGGGATGCCTTCTATGGCGGCTTTGTTGTCATAGCGTCCTGCAGATGACGGTCCACCAGAGTTAAGCCTATGTGGCTTACGTGAACCCACTCTGGGAGGACTTGGCTGACTTTGTTGGCTCCAGGGCGGATGAATCGATTCTAGAACTTTACCCACAGAATATGTGACCGTGGTTAAATTCACGGGGGATCCGTTGTGTGTGCCCGCATGCCGACCCAGTTCGTGTGGTTTGGCCACCCCACGAACACAACGACTGGAATTGACGGACTTTATTTATATTACATTTTGAAGTTAAAGTGTGAACTGTTCTTGAGATTATTGTTTTTGATTATATTACCGAACGTTTCTTTTGATTTAAATGAACTATGAACTTCAGTCTCAAGAACTTTCTTCGAATTGAATTTTTAAGTCTTCCGCTTCGTTATCGATGTTTTTATTATTATTTACGAATTTATATTATAATCCATTCACTGAGCCCTGTGCTCAGCCGTGTTTTTGTTTTCTGACACGGCAGGTTCGAAGTGACGTTTACGGGGACGGGACTTGAGATCGAGCGTGTTATTTTGGAGTTCTTAGAATCGCATTATTATATAAACGTTCTAAGTTTATAAAATCTTTTGAAGTATAAGATTTTGGATTGTAATATATGTTTAGAGTTTATTAGTAGCTCTGATTTAGTTGTGTAATTATGTTAAGTCTCGTATGTGACATCACCCGTTCCGGACCACGGGGACGGGGGATGTTACAAATATGGTATCAGAGCATAGGTTACGACTTGTAGATTAAATAAGTTTGACCTGTGAGAATTGGGTAGACATTAGAATGGGTATACTAGAATTTAATTATATTTACTGATTTTTAATCCGTAACTGTTTTGAATTCTGATCTTGATGTTGTTCTGTATAAGAATGTCGAGACGTGGTCGCCCGCGCAAGTCTAGATCTCAACATGAGGGTAACCCAATTCCCAACCCAGTGGGCGGTACTAGTGAACCTAATATTGCTGATGTGGTCCGTCAAACCATGTCAAGTATGATGCCTGCATATCTTGAACAAGCCATCCAGGCTATGCGACAGACGACACAAAATCTTCCTCCAAATCCGAATACAAATCCAAATCCAAATTCTGGTCCTACATCAAATATTGGAAATCCCGGATCAAGTTCGGGTAATCCAACGGGAGAAATGCATACATGGCTAGAGAGGTTTAATAAACAGAAACCTCAATCTTTCTCAATGGCCGTAGATTCAGTAGATGCTGAACACTGGATTCGGCACATCGAAAAGATTTTTAATGTCTTAGATATTCCAGATCAGTACAGGGTCCGCTTGGCTACTTACAAGTTTGAGAAAGAAGCGAACAATTGGTGGGAAGCTTGCGTTCAAACTGACCCATCTGTTAAGAACTTATCTTGGGATAACTTCAAAGAATTTTTCTTCAATCAGTATTTTACGGCGGCAGATCGCGATGCTTATGTGCAAGACTATTCAACGATCCAACAAGGCGAGGAAGAAACCGTTGCCGACTACATGGCTCGTTTTCTTAAGTTTTCTCGTTTTGCAGGAAATACCGCAGGCACACAAGCGCAACAAGCCAATAAGTTTAAATGGACACTTAACTCGAAGTATAAGGATAGTCTCTTGAATCTTCCTTTTAATACCGTTACTGAAGTGGCCGACGCAGCGAAGAATATTGATCGGTCACAACAACAACAGTTAACTTCACGCGTTGACAATAAGAAACGTGGACCTGAATCTTTCCAAGGCAACCCTCGTTTTGTAAAGTCAAAGTCGAACATTAAACCATATAAAAGTTCAAGTCAATTCACGCCACGACTTCCAGTGTTTTCTAACAGGGGGAGTCAAAATGTTTCAAGTCCAATTAATATTTGTGATCAGTGCAATCTTCGACATCGGCCGGGTCCGTGTCTAAAGATGACCGGTTCGTGTTTTAATTGTCAAGAACAAGGGCATATGGCCAGAGATTGTCCTAAAGCTGGAAAAGGAAAAGGAAAACAAGCGACTACGAGTGGGCGAGTATTTGCATTACCTGGCGACAAATCTCAAGCGGGTATGATTTCAGGCCATGTTAACTTAAATGATTTATCTGTTTATGCCTTGTTTGATACCGGAGCAACACACTCTGTTGTTTCTGAACAATTAGAATCCCGGTTAAAACCTTATGAACAAACCACCGAATGTCCAGTCGTAATATCTACCCCAATGGGTGGTTCAATCTGTGTGTTAACTCGATTTTCAAATTGTCCGTTAATTGTTGGAGATCGCATACGGGAGGTCACTCTACTTCCAATGCATATGTCCCACTTTCAATTAATATTGGGTATGGACTGGTTGTCACACCACCATGCAACTATAGACTGTAACGCCAAGCAAATATTATTTGGAGATGTTGACAAACCAGAGGCAATCTTCCAAGGAGGTACTCCAAAAGAAGATGTTAGCGCTTTAACTTCTATTACGGTGCACCAGTATACTTGGCAAAGTAATGAAGGTTTTCTGGCCTCGTTACAAGATCCCGAACAGATAATCCCTACATCTGCACCCGTACCTGTTGTTTCCGAATATCTTGATGTGTTTCCCGATGATTTACCGGGTATACCACCAGTTCGGGAAATCGAATTTACCATCGATCTAGTTCCGAGAGCTTCTCCTATTTCTAAGGCTCCCTACCGAATGGCTCCAACTGAAATGAAGGAACTCAAAACTCAACTCGATGATTTATTAA
Organism: Arctium minus; assembly: GCA_954870635.1. Lineage (NCBI taxonomy): Eukaryota > Viridiplantae > Streptophyta > Magnoliopsida > Asterales > Asteraceae > Arctium > Arctium minus. The sequence continues at coordinate 125,277,114 of OX941081.1, read as the reverse complement.
AGAAAGGTTTCATTCGACCCAGCGTTTCACCCTGGGGAGCTCCGGTTCTCTTTGTTAAAAAGAAAGACGGAACGATGCGTCTTTGTATTGATTACCGGGAGCTTAATAAAGTAACGATCCGTAACAAGTATCCGTTGCCGAGAATCGACGATCTGTTCGATCAATTACAAGGGGCACGATACTTTTCCAAAATTGATCTTCGGTCCGGGTACCATCAACTTCGTATCCGAGATTGTGATATTCCGAAAACCGCATTCAGAACTCGCTATGGGCACTACGAATTCTTAGTAATGCCTTTCGGGCTAACTAATGCTCCAGCGGTCTTTATGGATCTTATGAATCGGGTTTTCAAAGATTATCTCGACGACTTTGTTATCGTGTTTATTGATGACATATTGATATATTCAAAGTCAATAGAGAAACATGATCAACATATTCACATCGTTTTGGAAACTCTTCGAACGAAAAAGTTATACGCAAAACGTTCTAAGTGTGAATTTTGGCTTGATCAAGTATCTTTTCTCGGACACGTAATTTCTGCGGAAGGTGTCAAAGTCGATCCAACGAAAATTGAAACTGTCACTAAATGGCCTCGACCTACGAACGTATCTGAAGTTCGTGGTTTTCTGGGTCTGGCCGGTTATTATAGACGATTCGTTGAAGGATTTTCTAAAATATCTCTACCGTTAACCCGATTACTCAGAAAAGGAGTCAAATTCAATTGGGGTTCCGAACAAGAATCTAGTTTCGAGGAATTGAAGCATCGATTGGTTACCGCACCTGTTCTTGTATTACCGTCTGGCACCGGAGGTTTTCAAGTTTACAGTGATGCTTCAAAGATAGGTCTCGGTTGTGTTCTTATGCAAAACGGTAGAGTGATCGCATATGCATCACGTCAATTAAAGCCTTATGAGGTCAATTATCCGACTCACGATCTCGAATTGGCTGCGGTTATCTTCGCACTTAAAATTTGGCGTCATTATTTGTACGGTGAAACATGTGAAGTTTTCACCGACCACAAGAGCCTTAAATATATATTTACTCAAAAAGAGTTAAATATGCGTCAACGTAGGTGGCTCGAACTTCTAAAGGATTACGATGTTCATATACAGTATCATCCGGGTAAGGCTAATGTAGTCGCCGACGCTTTAAGTCGTAAAGTTGTGGGACAGGTTTCCTCGTTACTTGTTCCTACAGAGTTAGCTTTGGAGATTGAACGGTTCGGACTAGAAATCTATCCGAGTTCACAAACAGAAATTCTATCGAATCTGATGGTAGAACCGACTCTAATTTCTCGGATAAAAGAAGCCCAACAAGACGACGTTGAATTGTGGGTGAACTTCCAGCAAGCAAAAGAGAATGTTAGTTCGGAATTCAGGATCGATGATGATCACGTGTTGTGGTTTCGGGATCGTCTTTGTGTTCCGAATAACTCGGAGCTTAAAGATCAGATTATGACCGAATCTCACAAATCTATGTTTTCCGTTCACCCGGGTACAACAAAAATGTATCGCGACTTACAGACCCATTACTGGTGGGTTGGAATGAAACGAGATATCACCGATTTTGTAGCTCGTTGTCTCACTTGTCAACAAGTTAAAAGTGAACATCAACGTCCGGGTGGTCTTCTTCAATCGTTGAACATCCCGATATGGAAATGGGAACACGTAACTATGGATTTTGTAGTCGGACTACCCCGCACGACCTTGAAACACGATGCAATTTGGGTAGTGGTTGATCGACTGACAAAATCGGCTCATTTTCTTCCTATCCGACAAACATGGTCAATTGATAAATTGACAGAAGTATTCCAACGTGAGATTGTACGTCTCCATGGAACTCCTGTATCAATTACCTCCGATCGAGACCCACGTTTTACATCTCGATTTTGGGAAGGTTTACATAAAGCTTGGGGCACACGTTTGAATTTTAGTACAGCCTTTCATCCGCAAACTGATGGGCAATCTGAACGTACGATTCAAACACTGGAGGATATGCTCCGAGCATGTGTGATGGAATGGCATGGAAGTTGGGATAGTTATTTGTACTTAATAGAGTTCTCCTATAATAATAGTTGGCAGTCAAGTATCGACATGGCCCCGTATGAAGCACTTTATGGCCGAAAATGTCGAACACCGACTTGTTGGAATGAAGTTGGAGAACGTATTCTTGAAGGCCCAGAACTGGTACAAGTTACTACCGAGAAGGTCGAAATTGCACGTCAAATGATGAAAGAGGCTCAGGCTCGTCAAAAGAGCTACGCCGACAAGCGACGACGACCTATCGAGTTCCAACCGGGAGATAAAGTTTTCTTGAAAGTTTCCCCAACTCGCGGTATCAGACGTTTCGGTCTAAAAGGAAAGTTGAGCCCGAGATATATTGGTCCCTTCGAAATTCTGGAAAGGGTTGGCGTTGTGGCTTACCGGTTAGCCCTACCGCTGCAATTATCCCAAATACATAATGTGTTCCATGTATCTTCACTTCGAGGGTACAACTATCATCCCTTACACGTCATTGAATATCCCTTGGAACGTATAGAACCTGATCTTTCTTATCGCGAGGAACCTGAAGCGATTATTGATCGTGATGAGAGAGGTACACGAAAGAGAGTGATTCCTTTCGTAAAAGTTCTATGGAAAAATCATTCTGAACGTGAGGCGACATGGGAAACTGAGGAGCACATGCGACGGGAGTACCCCGAGTTCCTTAATCGATGTAAGTTTTCTGTCTAAGTTTGATTTCGGGGACGAAATCTCTTTTTAAGGGGGGAATAATTGTAAGACTCGGTTAAAAAAAAAAAAAAAGTATAATTATTCTTACCCGAATTGAACCTTAATTAAAAATGACAACTAAAGATAGTTACGGGTTAAAACCGTCATTTATCTAAACTATTATTAAAACTATATATATATATATATATAAAAAAAAAAAAAATTAAAACAACAACAAGATATCGTCCCTTTCACCGTCTCTCTCTCATCTCTCTCTCTCTAAACTTTCAAATAACTTCTCTCTAGATTATCTTACGATCCGTTGAAGTAATCGACGAAATAACTACATATTCGGAATCTACGCGACGAACCCTTCTTAGAGGTATAAATTTCTTCTTAAGTTATTTAAGTTGGTAAGTTAGGGTAGTTAAAGTTGGTTGGTAGATTATGATTATATAATACAAAGTTATAATCATGTATATGTATAGGAATGTTTGTTTTTGTCAAAATTACAAACGGGTAAAGTTTAGAATCAAAATGGTGATATTTGTATCTAGATGTTTAACCGCACACCAAGTGATCGGTTTAATGTCTACGTGAACAAAATCCGTGCTTAAGCTTATAATATAACCATTGAGTTTTAGGTTATGCGATTATTAATAATTGGTGGTTTAAATAGGCAATCGAACGGGTTAAAGTTCGTCTTCAGTCTCGCGTGTTACGTCTCAATTTGGTTAAGGTATGGATTTCATTTCTTTTGAATCGTGGGCAACTATTTGTTGTAGTTGACCCTTCCTAAAGGTGGTTCACCACCTTGTGATTGATCAATCGAACGTGATCAACAAATGTGGAATTATACACACACACATACACATTGATTTGGTTTATTGAATCAATTGTTTGAACATTTTGATGTTTTATTAAAATGTGTCTCGTATGAGATTGTTTATGAAAAATGTGAAGTATATAGATTATAATTTCTGTGATCGCCATTTGGGTAAGTGGCATATGTTTAGTTTTCATTGATTTTAGAAGAACCCAATAAATGGGCACATTATTTGGGATGCCTTCTATGGCGGCTTTGTTGTCATAGCGTCCTGCAGATGACGGTCCACCAGAGTTAAGCCTATGTGGCTTACGTGAACCCACTCTGGGAGGACTTGGCTGACTTTGTTGGCTCCAGGGCGGATGAATCGATTCTAGAACTTTACCCACAGAATATGTGACCGTGGTTAAATTCACGGGGGATCCGTTGTGTGTGCCCGCATGCCGACCCAGTTCGTGTGGTTTGGCCACCCCACGAACACAACGACTGGAATTGACGGACTTTATTTATATTACATTTTGAAGTTAAAGTGTGAACTGTTCTTGAGATTATTGTTTTTGATTATATTACCGAACGTTTCTTTTGATTTAAATGAACTATGAACTTCAGTCTCAAGAACTTTCTTCGAATTGAATTTTTAAGTCTTCCGCTTCGTTATCGATGTTTTTATTATTATTTACGAATTTATATTATAATCCATTCACTGAGCCCTGTGCTCAGCCGTGTTTTTGTTTTCTGACACGGCAGGTTCGAAGTGACGTTTACGGGGACGGGACTTGAGATCGAGCGTGTTATTTTGGAGTTCTTAGAATCGCATTATTATATAAACGTTCTAAGTTTATAAAATCTTTTGAATTATAAGATTTTGGATTGTAATATATGTTTAGAGTTTATTAGTAGCTCTGATTTAGTTGTGTAATTATGTTAAGTCTCGTATGTGACATCACCCGTTCCGGACCACGGGGACGGGGGATGTTACATTTGACTTGACATATTATTTAATAAATATATTAAACTAATTACAAATTTCTAAGTTATTTATTAATATAACAATATTAAAAAGATTTATAAAACATATTTTATATCACTAACTTTTGATAATAAATTTTAAAAAGATGTATTTTTCCAATAATAAAAATAAACAAGTATTACATTTTCTTACAAATAAATTATTTATCTTGAAAAAAATATATCATATTTGTTTAAAAAATATGTTATTTAACAACCCAAACACATAAATAAAGTGCAAACGACATAATATAAAATACTGCCAAAACGGCCCACGACAACAGTAAAAAATATCCAAGGTTTGCGGATGACAACATATTACACAACTGAGAATGATTAAATGAAAAACAACTAAAACATAAAAGCTAAGGTAGCATTCTTCTAGATCACGACTCCCGACTCAAAGTTGCTCTTTCTCCTTACCCGATCATCCTACTTCACGCCCTCCTGAAAAAGGTCTTTAGTTTTTGAAAAGCGATGGTTAGACCGAGAGGTCTAGTGAGTTCCCTCTAAAACAGTCAACCATGCCACAACAATATATATATATATAAGGATCTATAAACATATTCAATTTTATGGTCAACACATAACAAAAACACACTGATGGCACACACTGAAGTCACGCACACGTGACAACAGTCTGGCTCACACTGCCTTTACTTGGGACACACCCCCAATGGCATAAAACGGGACACCCCCCAGTTTGAGCAGAGGCGGGACATCCCCCCCAACTTAGGCCATACTTGCCATTAACAATGTATATATACATTTAACATACTCGCCGCAATAAAATAAAACATGCGTTTAAAATAACTTCTCACGAGAACAACATAGTATTAACAATATTTTGGGGTAGATGGACTCTCCTGATGTTCCTGCTTATTTCTCTTTTCCTACGCCTCAGTCCTTAAATAGAACATACGATTAAACCAATTTACAAAGTGGTAAGCCACATAACGACCGATAACTTACTGGCTAAAGTATCCCAAAAACGGTCTCCCTTCTCAAGATTTTTCCCACTCCCAGGACACACACGGTTCACCGACTCCCGACACCTACCGGGTCTCCCGCCTCCCGGGGTAACCCCGGTCGGCGCCTCCCGGTGAAACCCGCCTTCCGGACCCCTCCTACCATCTAAACTCCCCGGATTCCCTCCCAGGGACTCGTCACCCAGGCTCCCTACCCGGGTCCGCACCCCTAGGTCTCCCCGGTTACATCCCTACCGGGACCCCGCCTCCTGGGGATCCTTTCCCGGGATCACCCCCGGCCTCCCCGTGTTCTTCCCACCCGGAACCCCTCCTCCCAGGGATCCTCTCCCGGGTTCACTCCCTACCCCCGCCTCCTCGGGTTCTCCCGATCCTGGACCTCGTCTCCTGGGATTCCCTTCTTGGGTACACCCCCAAACACAGTGCCAAGGGTTTTGAAAACAATACGAAGGGAAAAACCTCCTTAGTCATAAATCAAATGAAGCCTCCCAATCGAAAGGCTCAATGTTTGGAGTCTTCCTAACCCCATTCCCACCAAGGCTGCTCATGGTCTCTAAAAAAGATAAGAGATTCAAATCACCCAAAACTTTTGCTATCTACTCCAATCAAGGAATCCATCCAGGAAAACAAATATGACAAGATGAGATTAAGGGTTAACTTTATGAGAGATTTGATGTAGGATCTCCCTTCAAAATCTTAATCTTCTTCTCCATAACATATGCACCAAAAATACACACAGTAAACTCTAGCCTCCACCGAAGAAATGATTATAGGAGAACAACCTTTAGGGTTTTAACCCCTTTTATTGGTATTTGCAAGTCAGTCCCCGAACTTTGGGTTTTATGCAAAACTTCCTTAATCTCCTTTCTAAAACATTGAAACCCGATTATTACATGTTACTCTAGAATATGTAATTTGCAAAGTACAAGGTCCTAGTAAGATATAATTTGAAAGTACGTTCTTGTAATAAGAAAAATGAAAGTAAAATGCTATAATAGGGAAATATATAAAAGTAGGTTGTTATTTCATGCATTTAAACCAATATATTATAGTTTCAACCCTATATATGCTAGTTTTTTCTTTATTGGGTTCCTGATGAGTTTTTCATTGATCTCAATTGGTCTAGGTCATTCTCAATGGGATATCGATCGTCCTTGAAGGGTTCTCGATCGTTCTCGAAGGATTTCTCGAGGGAAGATGAACGTGGTGGGTGTTAGTGTATAAATTGTATCCAAGATTTAATGAGAAAAGTCAATGTATTGTTAAGTCAACAATGTCAATCTTAGTTGTTTGAGAGAAGTAAGCTTGTAAGAGTTTAGTATCATGAGAGAAGTTTCATTGTATAAATAGTGTTAGTATCTTCAGTGTTTGTAACTTGGTGCATTGTAATTGTCAGATCAATATACATACGACTTAGTTTCTTTCTCTACTCTCTCTAGAATCTTGATTATCATATCTTGTATTGAGATTGTGCTTGATTGAATTGGGATTTTTACACTTTTAATTGGTATCAGAGTGAGACCAAAATTAAATTCAGATTATTGGATCATCATACTGTGGATCTATTTCTTGAAAATTTCAAGAACTTGCAGAAAATCACTGTTGAATTGAATTTTCGTTGAAAATCGTTTTTGATGCAAGATATTGAATTCATTGTATTCGATTTATGTTTTAAAAAGTTTCTTGTATTGATCGTATCATAAAATTCGAACTGAATCGCATTCAATTTCGAATTTTTGTGAGTCTTGTTTTTTGAGATGTTCGAACACTGTTTTGAATTGATTCTTTGTGATTTGTTGTTTTTAATCAGAAATTGATATTAGAAATGTGTTCTATATGTTTAATCAATCAACTTTATGCAATCACATGTCTTAATTGCAGATATTGAAAATTTTTGGATCGATTTTGAAAGACAGAGTCAATAACGCGTTAGATCCAAACTTCGCGCATCATTCATCTGAAGAACACGCATACTGAAGTACATGCAAGCTACCAAGAATACGCACGATGATCTTTGAGATTTTGATGTTGGTTCGCGCATAAAGTTCTTGCGAGAAGTGAGATACGCACACAAGTCACTTGCGAGAAAGGATATGAATAGTGACTTGCGAGTTTTATAGCCGTGCGAGTTCTTAAATTCTCGAAATTTTTTCTAAGTGTGAAACGCGCTAAGTGTTGACTTGCGAGTTTTCATTCATCTGCGAGTTTTGGATCTGTGAGAAGTTTACTTGATAAAATTTTTCTAAGTTCAATTCGCGCATGAAGCATCCTGCCAAAAGCAACTTCGCGCACGACGCTATTTGCGAGTTTCTTAGTTCACGCACGTAGTAGTCTGCGAGTTTCTCAAACACGCATACAACTGTTAGCGAGAAGCTTTGTGAATAGTGATTTGCGAGTTTTGTGATTTGCGAGTTTTAAGTATCTGCGAGTTCTGAACTTAGTTTATTTCTGAAAAAGATTTTCAAGTAGTGATCTAAGTTTGACTTTCAGTCAACTTTTCTGAATTGATTTGGGAACGATCATTCATTTCAAGCACATCTATCATTCAAGATGCCAACTACAGATGAGAGAGGAAATACTGTACTGTCAGCCAGAGATGTTGTTGTCATGTACATGCCTGAGATACCAGCATTAGAAGCTGAACGTGATAAACTGAAAAATCAAAATTTAGTTCTTCTAAAACAGATTCAGGATTTGAAATCTAATTTGTCAAATTCCAATAAAACTCCTGATTGTATAAAATGTGCTAATAATGCTAAATCTGATTTTGCAGGTATCATTAGCGCTAAAGAGAAAGAGATTAAAGAGAAAGAGAAAATGATTGCTTTAAAAGAGAATACTATTGTGACATGTGAGAAAGAGTTAAAGCTGAAAGAGAGAAGGATTGTGAATCTTCAAAGCCAACTAATGACAACTGAACAAAGATCATTGGAACAGCAAGCTAAATCAGTTGAGCTTCAACAAAAGTTTACGGCTTTTGAAGAAAAGATATTTTCTTTGGAAGTAAAAAATGCTGAACTACTAAAAAGTCTCCAAGCAGATAAAGTCAAATCAAATCTACAGAATGCTTCTACTCAAAAGTTGTCTGATCTTTCAAAGAAAACTTTACAAGAGAAAAAGGATCTTGAGCTTAGATGCATTAAAGTCTCAAAGCAAGTATCCGAGTTTCAAAAGATTATTATAACTGAAAGAGATACTTTTGCAAAGGAGAGAAGAGTTCTTGAAGATAAAGTACTTGAATTTCCTAAACAGATTTCTACATTACAAGACCTACTTGAGAAAGAAAGAAAATGTTTTCAAGAAAATAAAAGGTCTTACCACTTTACGACATTGAGATTCTCTACCCAAAACTATCCAAGAAAACCATCCAACTCTTCAAACTCGATCTTCCGAATACCGAACCTTATACTCTTTTAGGATAAACCATCATGGATGCTCCAAATATGAGATATGAACTCCCAAAAATCGCACCAATGGAAGAGAGGGATGGGTGTGGGAGTAGAAATGAGGGAAACCGTAAAATTTTGGGTATAAATTAGCTAGACTGCCTCCCGTGGCCTTGGTCGCGACCTCAAGTCGCGGGCCAAGCCACGCATGCTCTTGGGTTGCAAACCCCAACGACTTACGCGGGCCTAGCGGCGGCTTGAGGTCGTAAGCCAAGCAACCTGCGTCGCTTGCTGCGCCTTCTCACACCGCGTGTTTAAACCGTCCCACGACCGTTTCCCTCGGCCGACTGTTAAGTGTTTCCTTGGACGATCATTGACCGTTCCTTAGGAATTTATAGGTGAATTCAAGTTCACAAGTGACCGATCCTCTAGGAAATGTTAGTAGCTCCTTAAGAATCCTTGATTCCTACTTCTTCACAATGTTAGTAGATTGAACGATCACCATAGTTTTTAGTGCCAACACATTTTTTAATAGATACTTTACCAGCTTCATCTCATTATCACACACATTAAGCCTAATCTCAATTCTTGTTAATCACGACAAACATTTGGGCACATCTATTGGTGGATGCCACTCACAAATTGATGCAGGATACCCTAGATGCCGATTTACTTTGCATCTCTTTGTTTGATCACAACAAAAACAACCTAAAACTCATAAAATTTAACATGATTTCTATCGAATAGGAATCAAGATAGCGTCATGAAGGGAAAAACCTTTTCACGTGTGAGTACTTGTAAATTTGTTGAAAATTCAAGAATAGAAGTGATGAACTCCCGATTATCAATAATTTCTACTTCCAAATGGGTCAGATTATGAAGCATTGGCATAACTTCAGGAACAACAACTGCAAAATAGCATGGTTAGCTTTCAAATCATGAAATAATAGTTGAAATCAGGAATAATAATATATTACCATGCCAGCTTTAGGTAAAAACAACAAATGTTTCATATTTGAAACCTTCGAAAGGAACTCGAAAACACCATGATTAAATCCAATTAAATTAACATTTTCATACATTAGAATAGGAAGTTGCTTCAGTTCAAGGCCATTGGAATTACAGTATTTGATATTAAGGTATTCAAGCCTAGGAGCATCGATAACATCATGCACCAAGTTTTCTTTTAGTGGTTTCGGATTTAAGGTCCAAATCATAATTCGTTTCAATGTGAAACATATAACACACAACCTCTGAAAGTTCTTGAATACTATACCATGAAGGCATAGTCCATGAATATAGTTTCATGTATACAGTTTCACGAATACAATTTTTTGAATACAGTTTCATGAATACATATTCATGAAGACAATTTCTCGAATACATATTCATTAGAATACAGTTCCATGTATACAAATTCATGAATATAGTTTTTAATGAGGCCTCTATATATAATGGGTTGTGAGTGTTGTTGAACGACACCAACGTGAAGATCAGTTTTTAAGTACAACAGTTTAGACGTCTGGATGTTCAATGGGACAACATGTGTCGAATGAATTAGTCATTGAAGCATTTGATGCAGTCTCCCTTATTGAAACTATTACCATTTCCATTAATGAATCTCACTTCAAAATGAATTTACTAATATTGAAGTCAAATTATTTAATAGTTTTGCTGCAATGCAACACCCCCTATCATCATGAAATAGAAATTCAAGGTTACTCTCAGCATGTAACTTCTTTCATGCAATTGAATTAATGAAACTTTGTGATCCACTATTTATTTACTAATGAAATTCACTTCATTATCTGTTCACTAATGAAACTCATTTCACTTTGTGTGTACTAATGAGACTTATGATCAGTGGCGGACACAGGAATTTTTTCGAGCGGGTGCACCTCTAATATCGATCAAAATATTGTAAAGTCATGATTTAACCTAGGGAAAATTCACTTGTCTCGATTTGATACAATATATTTTTTCAAATGAATCGACCTTGACTTTTTGAGCAAAACGCTAGACTACGTCTTACGTCCGAATTGGTTTTTGTCGAATTTCGCCTTTTACGGGGGACTTTTTTTGGTTTTTTGGTTGATTTCACAATGGGCAGTCCAACAAAATTTTTTTTCCCAATTTATTTCATAAACATGTTTAACGGCATCATATGCAAATGAATAATAACTGATTTTCAAGTATTATCAATGTTTTTTAAAAATTAGAACTCATACAAAATATTAATTGTAAAATATGTGTTGTCATTCAAGCGAAACAAAAAAAACTTTTTAAGATTAACGGGCAAATTGAAGAAAAAATATTCAAAAAAAAGAGGAAATAAAAGTAAAACGTGGACAATTGTTTATTCTATGATTGAGGTCTTGTGTTCAATACCTTTCAATTGCATATTTGCTTGTCTTTTTTTTTTTTTGCTTGAAACTAATCCAGTTTCCCCTTTTTCATAGATGGAGATTTCATTTTTTCATCGACCCAATTTTACCCCCGGTTTACTTTTCATTTAAGAGAAATATTTACAATAATGCCCCTTTCATTAGAAATATTTACAATAATGCCACCGATTTATAGAGATCCATTGATTTAAGATTCTACGGCTATGATTTGGTTGCATTGGTTGCAAGTTAAACAAGAGTTGCATAATAACTTCCCTCTCTCTCTCTCTCTCTATCTCTCTCTCTATATATATATATATGTGTGTGTGTGTGTGTGTGTGTGTAGAAGGGGGGAGGGAGGATCACACAAGAAGCTGGTCAACTTACAAAAGTGTGAGAGAGGGTCAATCACATGTGATTCAACATGTCTAGAAGGTACTTACCAAAGTGTAACACAACGTTAATCACAGTGTAACACAATGTAATTTGAGTGTATCACAATGGTAATCAAAGTGTAACACAACATTAATCACAGTGTAACACAATGTATTTTGAGTGTATCACAATGGTAATCAAAATGTAACACAACGCTAATCACAGTGTAACACAATGTATTTTGAGTCTATCACAATGGTAATCACAATTTTTATTGCATGTCTCACAATGGGTAATCACAGTGTAACACAATGTATTTTGGGTATCACAATCATTATCTTTCGTATGTACCTTTTTTTAACGATGTTTCTTTTTTTAGGTATCACAACGTGTATCAGCCGGAATAAGGTTCACACCAGAGAGAGTAGATTTTTAATACCTAAAATGCCCTTTAAATTTAATTTCAATCAAAATAACCAAAACTAATTATTTCCTAATTTATCCTTTAATATGTGGCTCACATTGGATCTCACAGTTATCACTAACAATTAAGTTCTCCTTTGAATGGCCCCCTATATATATATAAATATATATATATATATAGGAAGTTTAAAATACAAACCATGGAATTCTTTCAAACCATACAAACCATGATCAGTACTTACATTATGAAACAATTAAGATATTTGTTGGAAAATGATAGAGTTCATTCATTATGATCATTATTTTAAAATAGAAAACAATCGAATTATTTTTCGATCCAGATAATCATTAGGCTAGATGGACATTTAAGATTAATTTATATGATTTGTAAGATTTCAATTGTTTGTATTTGAAGCAGTTGCCTATATATATATATATATATATATATATATATATATATATATAGGGAAGGGTTCAAACGAGAACACATTCATTTTACGAAAATACAAGAGCATCCTTTTACTATAGTCAATCACATGTGATACTATAGTCCATCACATATAAGACTCATGTGATACTAAATTAGATACACAAACAACCTTTGGCGCAACGTGGGTTATATACCAAGTCACTCACACACTACTAGGCCCAATCACGTGTATTATCATATGTGATATAGGTGTCCTTGATGTGACACTATAATCTATCACATATGATACTAAATCATAAAAGCAAACGACCTTTAGGATCGCGGGCCAAGTCACCTGCACACCACCAAGTCTCCCCTCATGTATTATGACATGTGATAAGGGTGTTCTTGCGTTTTCGTAAAATGGAGGTATTCTCGTTTGAACCTCCACCTATATATATATATATATATAGGGAGAAGGGTCATTTGAGAAGTTCTAAATGTGTGAGAAGTAGAGAAATGATCATAGCCCTTGGATCGAATGACCAATTTATTTTAAAGGGAGGGTAATATGGTAACTAGAAAAAAGTGGCGGCTGTTAAGTGCATTGTATGCACCTAGCTTTTTGTGTATCTTAGTTGCGTCTTTTATGAACTTTAGTCCTTAGTTTAGTCATTTCGTGCATCTTTATTATTCTTTTCCATTTTTTTCTCTAATCACGGTTGGAATGATTTTTGAAATAGTTTTTACGCTTTTGGTATGCTTTTGTGCATATTATACGAGAAGTTGAAGGCGGCATGGTGGATGAGTCGGAATGATTGAAGAGTGATACTTTAACACCCGTAAATTCCAAAAGAACAGTCAACGTTTGGCCAAGAAACGGTCAGCGGCCGTCCGAGAGAAACGGTCGGGGAGCGATTTATCACAAGTCGCGAGGAGGCACGACAGGAGACATGCGTGGCTTGGCCCGCGGCCTCAAGCCGCGTAAGTCACTATGGTTTGTATTTCGAAGAACACGCGCGGCTTGGCCCGCGACTTGAGGTCGCGGACAAGGCCGCGGGGATGACCTGATCGATTTAAAACCCAAATTTTAGGGGTTTCTTTGATTAGTCTCCATCTCTATTTCTCTCCTCTCCTTTGGTACGATTTTGAGAGCTCTCATCTCAGTTTTGGAGCATACATGGTGGGTTCATCCTAAAGAGTTATAAAGGTTCGGTATTCAGAAGCTCGGGTTAAAGAGTTGGATGGGTTCCTTGAATAGCTTTGGGTCGAAAGTCTAATTATCTAATGTGGTAAGTTTCTTTGAGTAATCTAAGATTTTTGGAAATATAAGGATATTTATAGATTTGAAAGTTTACTTGTTGATGTTTATGCTAGACTTGAAGGAATGGGTGTTTGGAAACCTTATGTTTTGTTGGTAATAGCTTGGAAATGGTGGATCTACACTATTGAAGGTTAATGGTTGGAATTGGAACATAGGTTTAACCTAACCAATCAAGGTGAGTTCAAGTTGATTTGTGAAAACGTTGTACATGCCAAAATGTTCATTTTAAGGTGTTTATGTGTTTTACATGAAATTATCAAATGTTGGGCTATTTAGTAATCTTTGATTATTTGAAGTATTTAACCTTATAAACTTTGTAAAACATCCACATTTGGGATTTTTGGGCATTTTGATAAAGGTGTCACAAATGAATATGTTTCGATGATTTATTGCATAAATAGATCCATGGTCAAAGAAATACACTTTTAAATGTTTGTCTGATTTTATGCATCATTCATGAAATTGGATGTTTTATAACGTACTACTTGCACATTTATGTGAGGTACTTGAAAGAATGTATATAGTCTCATTTTATGATTTTCATTCTTATCAGCAGTTAAATTTGGTAGATGCATATTATTGTGTTATGAGGCATTTTGGAAATATAAGGGTATAAGTTCATTTGGAAAATGGGTTGCCTCAACCAATGATGAGTTTTGAGCTAATCTTACTTTTGGCCGTTGTGTTTGCATATCCGTTAGTCAAACGTGTTTTAATGTTTTCACTGGCTTCCATTGGAGATTTAAGTAAATTGTTGAGCCTTGGCTCGGTTTTGACTAAAATGAGTCTTGAGGACATTTGTCCAGTTTAATAGCCAGTTGTGGAGTTTCTGAGTATGATGGCGGTTAATGCGCATCATTGGAGAATTACATATTTTGAATGTGTTGGTCATTCAGTTGGAGTCATGTACTATTTTAGACTGTAATGCAGTGGATCCATAGACATATGAGTCGGTCTTCATTATTTAAAAAGAAAAAAGGCTATTATTTATATGTTGGCACCAAAATTAGTTATGGGATCTCGAGGATAATACGGTGAGGGCTAGTGGAGTCCAATACCCGGACCTGCATCTGTGTTTTAATTTCTGAGCCTGTTTTTATGGGATAGTCACTTCCCAGTTGTAGCTAGTTGAGACATTGGGTCCTCGGGGGCCCCTTGGTACGTTTATGTGGGACCGGTTACTAGCCATGGGCCGTAAATGTAATTCTAGCAAATGAGCATGATTAGGTAATCCTTGGGTGCCCCCCACATCTTAGTATGAGTCGGCGAGGTCGTGGCAATGGATTCCTATTATGGTGGCTCAGTAACTTGGAATGTGGCCTACTTTTGTGTTCCGCCACTAGCCTTGGAATTCGGGACTCCCTCGTCACCGAGAGGTGTTGTTTTGAGGTATTTAGTTTTATCCTTGTTTTCGGTGACGCTTTGAGTTTGGGTTATCTCCCTTATGCTATAGTTTTGGAGACTTGAGTTTACTCATATTTTGGTCGTTTGTTTTATAAAGTTACTCAAATTTCATTATTCGAGCATTACCATTATTCTCGTTTGAGTAAGTGTTGGATTGCATTATTTCATGAAAGAATGTTTTGGCGTTGGGGCGTCCATTTATAAAATGCATTTTATTGGTAAATGAGTTGTTATATTATTTTAAAGTAAATCATTTTAAAGGATCATGATTATAAGTTGCAATATTTCCATTTTTCGTTTTCGTTTGTAATCAGGATATAAAACTCTTGAACTCACTAGGCGTTAGCCTAACCTTTTTTATTTGTCGGCATGTGCATCAGGTACCATTCCGGGATTAGTTCTAGCGACACTAAGAAGTGATGAGTGCTAGTTGTGTGCTCGAAGAGGTGATTAGCTTGATGAAGTCTTTCGCACTTATATTGGAGATAGCGATTGTTACTGGGATATAGTAACACTCTACTTTAGTTAGCTTTATGTAAGACTTTATTTATTTGTTGATGGTTCAACCTAGTTATGAATTTCAATTATGCACTAGTAGTGAGAGATTTTATTATCATTTAAGGTATTGTTGAAAGTTTTAAATTAGTCGCTCTTTCCAAATTTGAGGGTGTTACAGATACAGAGAAGGAAGTGAAGAAAGAGAAGTACCCGAGTTGATGAAGAGATGAAGCAAAAAAGTCGAGAATTTAAAGGTTAGAGATTCTGCCACACTTCACGGGCGCGAAGGATAGCCTCATGGACGCGAAGAAAACCTTCCAGAAAACAAATTTGCATTATGTCCACTTTCACGAGCGTGAACCCACACCCTCACGCTAGTGAACCATGTCTGAGAGAAAAAAAAACTTCTAAACTTTATGTTTTATTTTGCGCCAGTGAAGGATATCTTCACGGTCATGAAAGGCGTCTGGGCTATTTTAATTTGGACATTTTCCATGGGCTTTTTGACTTACCTATGTAAACCCCTTTTAGGTTTGTTTTTAGGGAAGCCGTTTTTCATTATAGAGCACGATACTCCCTCATTTTTGGTTCCTCCAAGTCGATTTCTACATTTTCTTAGGGAAGAAGACTCTAGTGTTTGAAGCTTTTGCCATTGGAATCCGATCTATATTCAGTTTTTCATAGGTTATTGATTATCTTCCTCCCTACCCCTTTAGTTTATTTGATTAATTTCTCGTTTCATTTGAATATTATTACTTAATAAACCGTTCTTTAGTTTTTTCCTTGAATCTTTCTTTGTTCTTGTTGGTTTGTATATCATCTTTGTTTTTGGTTAATGTTAATCATTAATAAGTCGCATCTAATGTAGTTATTTTGCTATTTAGTTTTGTTCCATTTTCTTTACCTTACATGGGATCTAGATAATCAAATCGTTTCTTTGTTTTAATTTAGTAATCGTTTTATTGGGCAATCGCCGCTTAGGATCGAGGTTTTGGTATTGATCAATTGTTCTTAAAACGGATGTTGGGTTATAATCCATTTCGACTCTAACGAAAGTCGGGGTTGATTTAATTGGTTTTTGACAAAAAGTTTAGTTAATTCAATTAGTTTTTGATGAAAACGAAAATTTAGTCTTTTACTTATATTAAATTGGTCAATGACAATGACTCTAACATGCAAATAGTTAGGGATGTTGATTAGGAAAATTATTTGTTTAAGATTCTAATGTTTCTTCCCAACGTACATATATTGCAAACTTAAATATGTGTTTTGGTCTAGAAAAGCTTTTCCACCTCGAATAAGGGTTGAAGTAGTTTTGCTTAACGAATTCCCACCATTACTAAAATCCGAGCTTGATGTTACCCAGTGCCCCTTTAGTTGTAATCGTCATTCGTTTTACATGGTTTGCTTGTAATTGCTTCTTATGCATCTCTCTCCCTTGATCTCATTTATTTCATGTCTACATAGTTTAATAATCAAACCAATTATCTGATTCGCATATCTAGGCCATGATTATTAAGTGGTTAGTATTTACCGTCACCTCCCTGTGATCGACCTGTGTGCTACATAACCCGTACGCTTGCGATATAAATTTAAAAGAACATCAGCGGTGATATATGGTCAATACACCGTCATCGTCGATGATAAACAACGGAAGTCTGATCGGCGATTTGTGATCTCGATCCCGTTAACGTTTCTAACGAATCAAATTCGGTTTTATGACAATTTTATCATCGATTTCTCTCAATTCTTTCTCGATCATAGATCACAATTCTAGATTATCAAAGTTATCAAATTTCTTAATTCTTTCTCGATCAAATCTCGTATTCTTTCAATATGAATCCCAATCCATATTGCGATCTTGAACAAGATGTTGATTTGATCCTAAAACTATAATGCAATATGTGAATCTAAGATTATTTTGTGAATCAATTAAATAGTTCATATTTGAATGACTTAAAATAATTCATACGTGAATCATTCGAGTTCATATGTGAATCACACTGGTTCATATGTGAATCTGTTAAATAGTTCATATATGAATCACATGGCTTCACATATGAACATATAGTTCATATGTAAATCAGTTAAATAGTTCATATGTAAATCACCCAGGTTCACGTATGCACATATAGTTCATATGTGAATCACGGGTTCATATATGCACATATACCGCCTATTTGTAAAAATTACAAAACTACCCATTTATCTCCCGCGTAATTGTTACCATGCGACCGAATTACCTGGTGTTGCACAGTTAGCTTCTCAAATCTTTATCGTTAATATTTTAGGGCTAGGCCTAGGATCATTTCTCTACTTCTCACACATTTAGTATTTCTCAAATGAACCTATGACTATTGTTACTCTCAACCATAAGATTTATGGATAACATAAATAAACATCCGACCATAAAATATTTAGAAACATATTCTTACTTATTGTCTAAAAAAAGGGGTATATCTGATATGTCTTCCATCGGATACAATTTAAACGATTCATTATCCGAAAACTTAAAATGAAAGACAATAAAATGTCTTCAGACTTGACTCATCAGATTTATAACTTAGAATATCTGAAAAGATCATCTTCCGATCTATACATTTGGAATCTGATAGAAATTTCTCTCTTTTATCAGATTTACAAAGCACTTTTGAAATATTTTAAGTCCTTCATACCCTATAGATACTTTACTTCATAAATGTCTATAACTAGAAACTGTTGTATAGATTATAATTCAGAATAGACAAAAATAGAATATTTATTTGTAAGTATCTGTATTTTTTCAAAGTGTAAAAAGCATAAAAAAACCTTCAACAAAATCGAAGACGAGTTAAAGAGAGGTCAAGAGAGTAACCAAAACGGATTGGTTTGTCATATACCCGAAAGAATATCAATACAAGATATAGTCAACTAGTAGTTTGAAAAATACTAGTACTATCAAGTTGGATTGCAAACTTGTCCAACAAGTTTGGCTTACCAACTCTCCCAAACACTCATCCTAGTATGAGAACATGCAAAAGCATGTCATCCAATGTAAGTTCTAAAGCACTATTTTATGTCATACATCCTTTACTGTTCCTTCTACATACCAAAGGATGGGATGGATTAACAAGTATCCACGTCAATTACAAAGGATGATTTGAAAAGTACAAGCATGTATGGATCAACAAACTAGATCGAGGCAAATGTTAAAGTTGAAATAGAGCATTTAATGCAATGGTGGCTATAAAAGGTCTTCATTGTCATTTTTTGAAAATCATCCATTTTGAAAGAACTTCTCTGTGAAAGGATCAAAGTAAACTCGACATCACTATCTGAAGACTCTCTTAGTGCTTCATATCTAAAAGAGAAAATTCTTTCTTCTCTCTTTTAACGTTTGTAAATTTGTCACCAGTCAGATAGTTTAGGATTATATGTCTTATCTTCCTAGCTTCCGCAATATACTCTAATTTTATGTTTTGAATAAATATAAAATTAAAAAGTGAAAAATTGATGTCTTTGTATTCAACCTCCTCTTCTACAAACACCTTTTGTGTAAGTCATTGTTCTCCAGGACCAACAAATGGTATCAAAATGGTTTGTTTAATATCATAAACAAGATCCAAGATGACTTCCACAACCAACGACAGTGGCTCTCTAACCAAACCTCCCGATTGTCAAAAAGATAAATTTTCTCTTTTGAAAAATCGAATGTTACTCTTTCTTGAAGGAGTTGACAACCAAATTCCAACCGTCCTAAAAAAGACTCCATATGTTCCCACTACCATTCTACCAAATGCTAAAGATGCAGATGATAAAGCGGTCGAACCAGGCAGACAAATCATCAAGACTCCAGATGAATGGACAAATGAAGACAAGAAACAAATAACTATTGACACCAAAGCTAGACCAATTATTGTGATGTCTCTTCCTGATGATGTTTACCACTTCATCATGAATCTTACTACTGCAAAATATATGTAGAACACACCAAGTGTTGCATGAAGGAACATCTAAGGTAAAACAAAGCAAAAGAATCAACCTCATCAGACAATACGAATTGTTTGTATGCAACAAAAATGAATCTCTCACTGAGATATATAACAGGTTCAACTCTCTTATGAATGATCTTAAGGTTCATAATGGAGTCTTTGATAATGATGAAGTTTTTTGCAAGTTTATGGATTGCCTTCCAGATTAAATATAATTGTTAGTTTAAAAACTTCAAAAGATCTTCATAACATGCCTCTCACTCCTTTATATGGAACCCTTTACAACTTTGAACAAACCTAGCTTTTTTAGAAAAATAATGTTCTAAGAAAAATAATGAATAATCATGGCTTTTATATCTTTGAATTTTTAAAAAATTGGACAATTGTCAAAAGCCTCATATGACCAATGAATCCGACTTCCCTGAAGATAATTTTGAAAATTCCACATTTAATCCTAATGGAATGGCAACCTTATCCATGCAAGATCTGAGTGACTCTCTCTCTCACTCTTTCTCTCTCTCTTGTTGCCTCAAACTTCAATAAAGTTTCTAGACAATATAACTTTTAAAAAGGGTCTAAAAGATTCTTAAATAAACCATCATTTGTCGATCAAACCCTGTCCTCTAATGGAAAGTCTAATGATGAGTGCTTTAACTATGGAAAGAAAGGACATTTTACCGTCGATTGCAGATTTAGAAGACCAATGACATCCTTCTCTAAATCTTCTTATAAAGGAACAAGAGATGAGAGAAATGATGAAAAACTCAAGTCCATAGAATCTCAAAGAAAAGAAAAAGGCATCATGGCTGAAGAACATGATATATGGGAAGAACATTCATCCTCATCTAACAATGAACAGGATAAAAAGGAAAACTTGTGTTTTATGGGTCACTTATTTGAGCTAAAAGGAACTGACAAGTTCAAAATGAAGGTTTCCCCTTCAGAATGTGAAATCAAGTCACATGTTACCAATCAGGTATGTCCCTCTCTCATCTCATATGATCATCTTTATGTTAAGATGTTCAATGCTCTTGAATCTAAAGAAAGGGTTGAAAATAAGATTGAAAAATTAACAGCTAAACTGTTTGAATGTCTTGAACAAATCAAAGATCTTAACAAAGTCAAAAATGAATCTCAAAGTTTTCTGCGGATATCTCAACAAAGAGAAACATTTGTTGACAAAGAGCCTTGGAAAAGAAAAATCCACCATAATGAGCTAGAATCAGGCATCTATAAATCATAAAAAAATCATGGAATATCTGATACCTAGTTATAGTCATGGATTAGGATTTTCCTCTTCTTCCAAAGATTTTGACAAAGATTTAACTAATTTATCTTACTCTGGAAGAATTTCTTTTTCTAAACATCCCTCCTGCAAATATTTAAAGTCTAACAAAGAAAGAAGAAGGTTGAAAATTTTCTTCCTACTCATTATAAAAAATGGGGTGACTGTGTGTTAGAAGAAGATAAATGTGAGTCCATTGGTTCTACATCTTATCCCCTTCAAAAGGTTTTAGATAAAAGGAACAAAAGTCCTAGGAATTTTGCAATTCCCAAAAGGACTAACGAAAAGAGAATCCTTGGGTCAAGACCTTCTTGTTTTAATCACACTCTTCCTCTCAAAACATTCTCCAAGTTTCCTCAAAAGAACATTCATAGGTTTCAAAGATCATCATCTTCTAGAAAATGCTACAATTGTGGAAAACCTTTTCACTGCTCAAAAGACTGTCCTCATGATAAAATAAATAGATTTCTGCTGAAGAAAATATTTCTTCAAAGCACCCATCAAGAGATCGGTACCTAAGAAATATGCTTTTTTATTTCAATAGGGACAAGTTGATGCATTAAAATGATTAAAAAAAACTCATTCAACTAATTTTCTCTGTAAAAATGGACTCTATGTCAGGAAAATCTATTTTCTTTTTGTTCTCAAACTCTTTGTTACTAAATCTGATGACTTCTCATATGTCGAGATCCAATGAGCCATTCATCCCATAGTTATCCTGAAAATCTCTTATCCGATTCAATATGGGTATTGTT